>JAVTVX010000012.1:31622260-37224760 GCA_033439265.1 Dillenia suffruticosa | reverse complement strand
TAAGCAGAATTCTATGAGGTTAACAGCCGCGTTTCTATAGCTAGCAGAATGGCTTGATTGTATCAAGCTATGGATTTTTTATTTTTATTTATTTATTTATTTATTTATTTATTTATTTATTTATTTTGCTAATAGTTAAAGGGCTAAATCAACATTTAGCCATTTCCAAAAAGAAGGAAATATAGCTATTAACATAAGCCAAGAAACGTGGTCCAATTAATGTTATTTTGATCCAATATCATCATAATGGACTAAAAGTAGAAGAAAGTATCCGATGGAATGCAACTTATCCACAGAGAGGTTATGATGCAGTTGGGCCTAGTAGATTTCGCTGTTCAAGACTTTGAAACTCTATGATAAGGAGCATAAGCTCTGTGTGGTAATGTGAATAAGAGGAAAGTAACCTGATTCGTTGTGGTTGTTTAGAAAGTGCTATTTCATTTAATCAAATCAAAGATCTAATCTACTATGTATATTATCTTGGTAATTATTTTTGATAAGGTATTGTCTTGGCAATTTTTTGAGAGCAATGGACAACAGTTTCTGCATATACCCATCAATTTAATTATTTTTCATAGATTCAAGTTTTGCCATTAATAACCTTCTTTTTATCATGGAAAAAATGTACACATGCAAAGCATTTGTCCCTATCTACGAGGTTTGTTACAGGTATCTTAAATAGTTCAGAGCTATGAGATACGTGTTTTACAAAAGATCTGATCATTAACTCACATTTTGGTCCAAGAAATGTGGAAAAAAGGGAAAGGCCATCAGATGAATTTTCTTGACTACATGCACCATTTAAAAACTAGCGTATTTTTGATACTTAGGTGTTTAGGATGGAATTTTCCCCCAACAACTTTCAATTATTATATTAAGTGAAGTAATTTGCTTAAAAAAAGAAATAAATCTATTGTTATGTTCTTTGCCTTCTTTTTGTGTGTGTGTAAAGCCTTTGCTCTGTAGCATAACTGTGTTCAAAATCTTCTTGTATCTAGGTGTACTTTTAAAAGTACTCTGTGATTTGACAACTGACAATTATGATTGCGTTCTTGGAATGTTTTTCCCTTTTTAGGTTTGTAATTGTATTAGAGCAGATTTATGCTTGGGGCAACTTTGTTTGTATATGTGGTAAAAGGTCTTTTAACAACAGCTTATGAGAAATATAAATCCCACCATTATTTTTTCATCTTATATTTACTTCCACTTTCACATTTTACAAGTTCAATAATATCATATCCTGTTTTGCTTTTTCCCCAGTCCGTGTTTAACCATCTGCAGGAGGAATACTTGATATGCACAGACAGAATACAAATTTATATCACAGCTGGTCTGGTAGCAGTACGATGAGAAAGTGTTTTTTGAAAATGTTATCCTTAAACTTGCTGTACCATCATTTGCATGAATAATGGATGAATGTTTCAGGGTTTTGTGCCTGAGTAGTTGTGGAGAATTGCTTATTTCTTGCTTAATGCAATGGTTTTGTTTGTCTTACATATCATTGACAATGCATTGTATTCTTTTTCCAAATTTAGCTGCTGGCCTCTCCTAATTTGACCATTTTTTTTAATGATACATAGCATTTCCTTTTTGAATGCCATTTCTGAGCAATGTCATTGTTACTTCTGTTACAGAACCGCAGGAGAATGATTCGGCACAAGTAGTGGGATCTCTTGATGTTTCAATGACTAACATGACTTTTCCTCAGACCCATATTCCAGATAACATGGTATTCATATATGTTTACCCCGTGCTTCAAGCATTCCACTACACATTTGATCCAACATTCCACTGTATTAGTGTCCTATTAATTTGCCTTACTACCCTAAGTTCTTCAATTATCTGTGTACGTTCAATACCAGATGCAGGTTCCGAGGAAGGTGAAAGTCCATAATTCAGACATTGTGTGGTCAGGTTCTGCCTGGACTTGTGGCAAACAGCTGAAGCACTTCCCAGCTTTTTGCAGGAATGGAACTACAATATCTGTCAGTCTCAGTACTTGTATCTTTTGCCTCTTCAAGTTTGATGGTTCCCTTCAATTGCCTTATTTGTTTTTCAAATTGTCAGGTGCACTCATTTGTATTTATTATGGCTGAAGAGGAAAGTCATTATCTTGGTTATTTGGAGGATTTGTATGAAGACAAGAAGGGGCAGAAAAAGGTCAGAGTGCGTTGGTTTCACCACAATGAGGAAGTTAAGGAAACAATTTATCATCTGAACCCACATCCTAGAGAAGTTTTCATCACCCCTCATGTCCAGGCAATCAGTGCAGAATGTATTGATGGTTCTGCCACAGTTCTGACTCCAGACCACTATGAAAAATGCTTGGCTGCTGCTCCACATCTGTCAGCTATTATCTTTTTGTGCTATAGACAGTTCAAAAAGAATAAAGTCAAGCCCTTCGTCCTTAGTAAACTGCGTGGCTATTTTAATCAAGCAATCCTCTCCTCTATAGGTTCCCCCCTTGTCTCCAAGCACAAAACTAAGTGCCAGTCTATGGACATGGAAGAGGAGGAAGATTATGACTATGAGGAGCATGCGAAGCAGGGTTCTAAGAGGAATAGAAGTTGCAGAGGGAATCAAAGAGCTGAGATTGGTTGTGCCAGAAACTCAGCTCAAGGAAGTGAGATAACCAAATGCAAATTTTCACATGGAAAATTGAAATTCAAGCTGGTGAGACCGCCTAAGCAGAAGCATGTTGAGCCCCAGGCTCCATTTCGTTCGACTCCTAAGATGAACGACAAAATAGAGGTTCTCTGTCTAGACAGTGGAATTCAAGGCTGCTGGTTCAGGTGTACGGTATTGCAGGCTTCTCCGAAACATTTGAAAGTTCTATATGATGACTTGGAGGATGCAGAGGAACCCCGCAATTTAGAGGTATTGAAATGCTCTGAAATCTATTGTAGAATATATTCCTCTTGGGTTAGACTTGCAGAGACTTGTGGATTTTAATTCTTATACACTTGGTAGCACATTTTAGTTTAAACTCTTTGTTTTGGTGCTACACTGCTTGCTATGCTTTCCTTAAACAAAGAGTTCACCATGCTATTACAACTAAAGAATGTGGGTTGTGGAAGTCTAAATGTCTGTAGTTGTCTAATTAATGGGCTAGGACATATCTGAAAGTCAGCTGTTGGTCCCAAAATATATATGCTGATTAAGGGTCTCTGGATGAACCGTGTTTGAGAAGTATTGTCATGATAAAGCCAAAAAGGCTAATTATTGACATTTCTTTTTATTGCACAGGAATGGATCCCTGCATGTGTTAAGGCACTTCCTGATAAACTAGGAATAAGATGCCATGGTCGGCTTACTATCCGGCCATTACCCTTTGAGGTTTCTACAGAGAGTTCTTTTGAGGTTGGATTGGCGGTTGATGCTTGGTGGTGTAACGGGTGGTGGGAAGGTGTGGTCACTGACATAAGCAATTGTGGAAATGATAATCTGCAAGTTTACTTTCCAGGTACACCAAGATCATTCAATTCTGGAACTTTTTCTCATCTTATATCTTATGCTCCTCTTGACCTTTCTGTGCCGTCGAAACCTGAGTGATTGTTGTGTTGGTGTTTGTAGATGAAAGCAGGTTGGTAACACTTGAGAGAAAGAATGTTAGGATTTCCAGAGACTGGATTGATAACAGATGGGTTGATATCAAGGCAAAGTCTGATATACTGGAATTTCTGTCTGCTGCTGCAATCCCTATAGAAAAGGTCATAGCATGCTCAAAATTGGCAGAGGCATCTGATTCGGGTGGATCAGCATCAGTAAATGCTAAAGTTGTTGCCCCTTCTCCAAATACTGAAGTAGCTGAAAAGGAAAAACAAGGATCACCTGATTTATTTTCTTCTGAAGACCTTATTGTGAATGGATCTAACTTAATCGAGCGTCTTAACATCAATGACAATTCTAACATGAACAGCAGTCATGACATTAGTGCTGGTGATGGTGTTGCTAATGAAGAGAAGCCACAAATGGTGGAAAATGAGTCGTTCAAAAAGAAAAGTAAAGTGGCAGAAGCTGTAGAGGTAGCAAATTAGGTTCCATGTACAGAAAACATGGTTCGGTGCAGAAATTTTAACTGTAAGGTAAAAAGCTTAAAAGCAAGTTATATTTAGACATCAGCTGGTCTTGTACATATTGTGGGGGTAATGGTATTGGAATTGGATTATGAAAATGATAGTCCTCTAGTTTTCTAACTACAGGGATTTGGTAGGTGTACAGCACTTGTAAGGTCAATGGCTACAAAGCCTAACTGGATTAAGGTGCCAAATCCCTGAAAGATTGGTATTTGACATCGTAGGTAATTGACATCGGTCCCTGGTTAAACAATTGGTCAATGGTGTTTTCAGAGCCTCTTCATCTGCCCCCCACCCCCCTTCTTCCAACTGGTCTGTCTGTCTTGAAAGGATGGCAGGATGTCCCAACTGGGGCAGCTTGAACTTCTTGTAGTTTCCTATTACATAGAGGTGTATGTATAAGACACACCCTTGGTATCAAAGCATAATGTCATTTTGTGTTTTTGCTTTCTGCATGATGTTTATCAATCAAGTCTTTATTTTCTTTACTGCCTGTTATATAAGGAGAAGCACTGAGTTTATATATGGAGCTTGATTGGTTTTAACTTGTTTGACTTATTGAAGGCACCAACGTGGCCATGGAAGAGATTGTTACTCTAGTGACCTAATTTTGAAATTATTGCATTTGTTTAGTGGGAGTGTAGATGGTAAGTGAATAAGGTGCATTTTGAGAATGAAAGTACTGTAGTCCTTTGAATTGATGTGAATCTACCCCCAGGTAATTCTGGCCACGGTTCAGAATCAGCTCACGAGTTTAGGGTCCCAAAGTAAATAACCCCAACCGAGAAGGTCCGGTTTTGGCTTAATTTTAAGGAGCCCAGACCACCCATTGTGTCTGGGACCCTAGCATTGGATGGTATGATAATTGGAGAGAACAAGTAATTTCCAATCCCCGTCTTAAGTATATAGTAGTGAGATGAGATGGATGAGAAATGTATTATATCAAATGAGGAGAATTATGAAAAGTAAATCATATTGTTTTTTCTATTTATACTAAACATATAATTTATTTTTTGTAGATATTCGAGCATATGGTTGAGAAAAGGGTACTTCCTAAGTGTTAGATTCATTATGATTATATGGTGCTTAAGATGATCAATTGTATAAATTAACTCAAATGCTATTAGCTTTAGAATTGCAAAATGCAATTTATTAAAAATGTTTTGCAGAAAATGTAGATAAAGGAAAATTAAGGTTGGTGTTGTTGTGATGGTGGGTCATTAGAATAGATCATGAGTTATATATTTTCAAAGAGTTCCTCTTATGAGTAGGAAGGGAGGGTGGGAGAGAGAGAGAGAGAGATTAAATGGAAATATTGAATATAAATATAAAATATTGAAAAACACTCTTACGATGAGCATGGAGAGGTTTGCACTGCACATTCCCAAACACAATCACGAAATATACTCACCTGAGTTGGATTCGATGCAACGCAAGGTGCTGTAAGACTCCCATGCCCTTCCGGAATCCGCTCATTTCAACTTTCGCGAGGAGGTCTTTTGCAATGGTCAAGTAAATACGGCATTAGTTTAATTATACCGATCGATATCTGAAATTATATCGTGACTAATTCAATTTAGAATTTATTGTGATTTATTTAAGGGGGTTATCCTTTCGACGTAATCCGCTTACAATGAATATGTTATTAGAGAACATTCTATAATATGTATGAAACATGCTCTTAATATTCACATAATATGTGGTAAATATTTTGAATATACCGTAAATATTATATTACTAAAATTACAGTTTGGGTCCATTTTTCTTTCATCAATTTGTGAATGGCGCGTTGCATTGGTTCAAAATCTTTTTCTTCTTTCTAATTTCCCTATTTTTCTCCTCCCCCCTTTCTCTTATTTCTAATCCCATCTTTCTCCCAACTTTCCTTATCTCTCTCTTTCTCTATTAATTTTTCTTCACTTTTAATGTATGATCACTCCCTACTACAATCAATAAAACTGTTATTCAATCTCTCAATTCATTATCACTTTCTTAAATTTTAAAAATAAATTTTCATATAAAAGTTTGGCTTTCAGTCACATATTTTTTTTGAGCTGCATCGCCTTAAAATTGAATTCCACAAAAATATTTTACAAAAAATATTATAAAATTTTGAAAATCAAATAGTTTTTGTTATTAAATTAGAAGACCTCCGCTAAATCCTTTAAACAATGAGATTCTGTTCTAATACGCCACTCAAAACAAAAAGTTTCCTTCTTTTGTATATGCTTTATATGTTAATTATAAATAATCTAAATTTAATCATCCAAAATTTAATATCTTAATAATTCAATTTTAAAAATTATTACTAAGAGTATTTGGGTTCAATTAGGCCATGGAATGGGCTGCAAACAAAAAGTTAGACCTAAAAACATTGGGTCTGGGTCTGAAGGTTGGATGGGCTTAAAGTCCCAACTAGACCCTGTCCCTCGACCAGGCCCAACCAGCCCAAACCCGGCCCGGAGCCAGAATTATTCATCACCAAAAGATTATCAAAGTTAATAAGCAAGTCAATCTTGAGATCTGAAATGATAATTGATAAAATGATAAAACTTTATTTCTCAAGGATCCACTCCAAAGCCAAGGGGTTACAGTTAAGATTACAATCTAATATATACCCTAACTCTTGCATAATACAAAGAAAATGAAATTTGTAACCTTACCCTAAATATTATTCATTTCTGTGGTTTATGAAATACAAAATATGTGAAGACTGAAAAATAAATAAATAAATAATGAAGCTGTGAGGATCATGGTGGTAGGGAAATCCCCTTTCTCCCCAGCATATCCAACACCTTGTCAACCTTGCGAGGTTCTACTTTCTTGAACAAGTGATGAGCGTCAGATCTGCTTGTGAGGCTGCCTTTGAAGATCTCGATCAACAAAATCTCCTGCATCTTTAGATAGTACTGAGGGGCTAACTTGATCTCTGTGCACAGCCGCTTTTCCTGCGTTCCCAATGAAACAAATGTGTTAAGGAGGGCGTCGTATGTACAAGAATTTAGCCAGGAAAGATTCAAGCCAGAGGACAGATAATGTACTGATTCAGACAGCAAATCTGCACCAGGAAGTCCCATTACATCAATGAGCGAGTTTGAAGGTGCAGGCGCTGCAGTCCTAGAATTAGGATCAGCATTTGCACCTTCCCTCGCTCGCAGAGCGCTTTCTTCAGCTTCCTTCTTCCTCTTCAAGTCCAAGTACCTAGCTGCTTGGGATATTGTGGTGCATCCAGCGGCTTGAGCTTCCTACATAACCATTTTGCATATGATGAAAATGTTACTTTCAACACTCGAGGAAATAACTCAACTAAAATTTTCCAACATACCCCAAGGTCGCCTAATCTTTTTTTGATCCGATACTCTTGGATGACACTCCGCAGCAATTCTTCATGGTCCTTCTTGGAGTGAAAGCGCATAAATCGATCATATCGCCGGCATAGCTCCCTCTCTTCAGGAGACAAACTCATCTCGAACTCACTTGGATATAGCAGATTCCTCTCTAATATGAAATCTTTTCTACGCTTCCTCTCATCAAGCCTTCAAACAATTTCCATAAGACATGAGAGAGAGAATAACCTATTAATGGAATTGAAAATTTATTTTTGAGGGTTAATCATGTAAAATTATTTAGTTCTAAAAGAAATTCTAACACGGGACGTCAAGCCGATATTTGATTAGGAAGAGTGAGTGAGTTGATTTCTTGGAGATCATGGATGATTACTTTAGGAAGGATGGAGAGTTGTTGTTCGTTAAGTATAGTTTTTCAAAGAATTCTTGTTTAGGAAGTATATTGGTTTGAGGAATATTTGCTTAGTGCGGTTCTTTGTTTGTTAGACTTATTCTCTTAGTAGGTTTTCTGGTTGTTATAAGAGTATATTATCTGTTTACTGTATAAATAAGAGGTTTATTTTCATTGTAGAGTATCTCATTCTTAATTAATTCAATTGATTCTTAGACTTGTGTTTTTCTCTAAATTTCTGGATTGGAACTTGTTTATTATTAAGGTGTAGTAGAGTGCTAATTCTCTATCATGCGTACTTATTGTGTGAGTTGGTAGTAGAGCAAAAAGTTTAAAACAATACTTGTTCTTCAAAGAATTCTTGTTTAGAGAGTATTTTGGTTTTAGGATTTCTTTTGGTCTTAGGAAGTATTTGCTTAGTAAGATTCTTTTTTTAAGAATTATTTGCTTATTAGGTTTTCTAGTTCTATTAGAAGTATATTGTCTCTTTGCCCTATAAATAAGGTGTCTCTCTTCATTATAGAGCATCTCATTGTTAATTAATTAAATTGATTCTTAAACTTTTGTATGTTTCTCTAATTTTTAGATTGGAACTTGTTTATTCTTAAAGCATATTCGTGTGCTAATCCTTTATCACACGTACTCATTGTGTGAAATATACCTTTCACTATTGCCATAAAAAATTCATCATCAAATCTTTCGAGACTTCAACTAGATTGACTATTCAAGACATTCAAACAAATACCAATATACATACTCGAACCCTGCATGAATATGGCTACCAATAAGATAAATAAGATTCCAATTCATCAAAAAATAAAAATATAAATAAGATTCCTAAATACCTCTTTGAGTAGATACGCAGGACCCGCAGCTTCAATTCCCGCTCTTCTTCAGTGTCAGTGTCCTTGAATTCCATATCAGCAAGCATTTGCTCCGATTCATTGTCATATTCAGCGTCGAATTCTTGCCTCTTGGGATTATAGCCACTCAACTCAACCAATGAAGGACCCTCATCAGGGGATGAATGAGGTTTCTTCCCCCCGATGCTCCTGTCCTTTTGGGGATCTGCAAGTTACAGGAAAAGCAAACATATCAAACAGTGTAGATGTATATCATCTTATCTTGCACCATTTATAAAAAACCATAGCAAAGATGAGAATATTAGAAAGCAGGGTTAACAATTAACAGACATAACGTGAAAGCTAGGAGGCTCTACTCCATTTTGAAGCCTAATCCCTCTTCCCAACCACAAATTCTCCACTCAGACATGTACCACTTACACACCCATATACGCATATAATACATATTATATCAATATACACACACTCCTACACAGACACAAACTCCCCGCACTTTCTTATAGCACAAAGAAAACCATATTGATGCAGGACTTTCCATCTGATATGGTCTTATAATGGCATTGATTTATTCGCAGTGGCCAAAAAAGGACCAGAAATCAGGCAATTATACTGTTGGCAGTGGCACAAAAAGGACCAGAAATCAGGCAATCATACTGCTAGGAAACGGAATACAAGAGGCAATATTTACCAACTGCTTCTGCTAAATATAGATATAACAGTGTCTATATGGTGCCAAGTGTTAGTAAAGCAACAATGAGAACAAGAATGTAAAACGAAAAAATGGAAATAATACATGGTGTTCTCTTAACGTAGGTAAACAAATGAAAATCACACCTTCCATGTTGGCATCTTCGATGGGCACAGCATTGGACACATTCTTCCCAGCAGTAGCTGAATGATCCCCATTCACCTCTGATATGGAAAAAATAGGCATATTAGTGAGTTTCACACAAAAGAAGCCCACAGCCCTTTTTAGCTTTTACAGGAATGATCAAAAAGAATCAGTAAGTGGGTGAATCCCAAGTGGATAGCAGGGAATAATAGGCTTTACCAGCATTTTGATGGCCGCAGGAGCCACCCTTTTGAGAATCTTCAACCCTGATTCAACACAATAAGAGAAATCAGAGTGAGAGATAAGCTCAATAAAAATAAGATGAAGCACCATAGATAAGCTTAATGAATGCAACTAGATCACTGGTTGACCATCTTACTTGACTCTTGAAGGTGAAAGTGGAGACTCTTCTTTCACACCATGCTCACCAAGCAAAGAAAATCCTGAGACAACGAAGCAAATGATTGCATGATTATCGTGTCCAATAAGCACAGAACAACCCATGTCAGTAACAAATGAATAGTCAATATTATGCAAAAGCCATTAGTTTATAATAAAAATAATTAAAAAAAAATTAGTACCCTTTTTCCCTTCCCCATGCCCTTTTGCCATGGCAAGGAGCTCCTTTCTATTCTTCCCAACAACATGAGACATGTCCTGAGGAAATTAATTGGGAAAATTGAAAACCAAGCTATAGACAGATAAAAAACTTTGGACAGATGAATGAATACCGGTAAGGGAAAGCACGGGGACTTCAGGTAATAGATGTCATAGTGCTCTATACATTGTTCTTTGTTTTTTGTGCCGACGTGCTCAGCTACTTCAGCCCAATTTCCCAGCCCATACATCTCAATCCCCTGCAGTGGACAGACCAATAAGAGCATGAACCCATTAAAAGATAAATGAACAGTTCAACATGGACCTAGTACAGCACAAACAGGACATACCTCAAGAAGCAACATTTCAGCATCTGCATTCCAGTCGGAACAAAAGAGCGGGAAAGATAAATTATCCTGTGTAAGACAAAATATAAAGAAAACTTTTTCACAAGGAATAAATACTTGCACTATATCTCCCACAAAAAGAAGCCAAGTTATACCCACACAGGAGACAAAAGGGAAATGAGTCTACAAGATAACAGAAAAATAGGTAAAACAATCAACAAAGTCTTCTCCATATGTGATTGTTGAAAACCAACAACTAGCAACTGCTTTTGAAAATTGTAAGCTCTGTATCTGAGATTACAACATCTTGAAAAAGAAAAAACTTTTAAGCTTGTAGTTTATATACCAGAAATAGCAAAAGATCAAACTGAATTTCAGAAGTTGAACCACAAAATCATTTTGTATGAGAGGAATTCTTCTTGTTTCTTTTTTTATTTTTTTATTTTTTTTGATAAATAAAATGTATCTAATGACCTAACTGAAGAACACCGAATATCAACCACCAAGAATAAATACATGTGAAAAGTCAGTTGCACCACTAACCATGATCCTGTATGGATGATTGTTCTTATGGGGTGTCACCTCAGCTCCAACTGAAAAGCACTCCACGCATAGGTCAAAATCAGAACACGTTGCACACTTGATACGAACCCTTCCCGTAATATCTTTGTTGCAATAGTTACAATGGTAGAAGGGCCTTTTACCTTCACTAGTTCCTTGGCCTAACACATCATAGGACATCATATTAGGATAACAGAAAACAAAGACACTAATATTAAGCATATGCCGTATCCTGCAGTACAGCACAAGACATATAGGAGCGCAAAATTTAGCAGAGAAATCCTAGCATTTATAATGACCTAACTGAATCCTAAATGGTATCATTTCTTAAATTTAATTTGAATGTTTTTTTAATTATTATAAATGATAGCATTATGAAGCATAATAGTGTATTTAGCAATGAAGACATTTCTCCTAATGCAAGAAATTGCTTCTCCCCCAACCCTAAATAACTAAACATAGACCAGCTACAAAGAAACCAAAAGCTCTCATTTTTATGAGATTATGAGTAATTTTACTCACAAATGAGACCAACAAACCTTAATTTTTCCAAACAAGTGTACCCCAAGCTCCAAATAAGTTTACTTAAAAAAAAAATGTAAGAGTATCAATGGTGACTATAGACAGTACCATACCAATTAGTCTTATAGGTGATGAAAATGCTAAGAGAAATGTTACCAGTAGTTGCAGATTCTAGGTTTTCTCCAGCAGACGCATTCTTCTTCCTCCTCGACCTGCAACAAAATACACGACATCAAACAAAAAACCCAGATGAGAATCTCGAAATTGACGAAGCATTCGCACAAAACCCACATGAAATTCAAGCAAAAATAACTCAAAAAAAAAAAAAAAAACACCTTTGGCCAAGCTCCTCATCAGCTGATTGAAAAACCCCACGAGAACGACCCATTAAGTTGTCAAGTTGAGGAACCTCAAGAGAAGCTGAAATAACACAGACGATGGCAGAGATAATAGCAATGAGCAGTGATTTGAGAGAGCAGGTTGCCTTGACTAAATACAGAATCGGACAGATCTCTTTAAACAGTAAGTATATCCCATTTTAGGGAAAAAGGAAAATGCTTAATATTTTGGGATTTTTGAGATACAGATACAGAGATAGAGAGACATATATTTGGGATTTTTGTAGACAGAGAGAGATGCAGAGAGAGAGAGGGAGGTTGGGGAATTGAATGAATGTATCTTCCTTCTTGATCGTGCAAATTACAGACAAAGAAGAAGAAGAATAAGCTGCCCCTTTTTCGTTTCTTTTGTAATTTGTGGGAAAAGAATGTATTTTAGAACATAGTTTGGATAAAACTAGATTTTGTAATCCTCCCGTTACAGATGCACAAAAGACAATTAAAATGATGGCCTAAATTATATTAATTTTCTTGTCCTTTTTTTTTTTGAGAAAGTTAGGGAATGCTAGTGTGTAACATGAAATATGAAATACAAATTCTTAAAATTTTCATAAATTCTATAGAATCTTTGGACATTAAGAGCATATAATTGTCGGAGAAAGTTCCATTTAGGTTTAGAAGATGGGCAATACAGTCACTATAATCATAAATATTGGTACATATGAGATTTGTGACTGTTGAATGAATCTTAATCAAATTCTAGTCCTCTAAGGTGAGGTTGGTAGCGTTCAATCGGTTAGAATCAAAATATTGAAATGAATAAATTTTAATAATGATAAATTTAGAAAAAAATAAATTTAAGAAAATCAAAAAAATCTTTAAAAATAAAAAAATTACACAATTTATCAATATGTTTTTCACACATATCGACCTGTTCTTTATATCCACAAATTTTAACATCTATATCGATCAATTTTAATCTAACCCTAAACATATCGACCTGTTCAATAACCCTTGTCGACTTGAACCATGAAAACATAACCCCTTTTGCTAAGCAGATGTATATCAACATTCCCATAAATATATTGGCCCGATTTCCTTATAAATCTAGAGACATACAACGACCTTTGTTATTAACCTTATAGACATGAAAATACATGCTGACCTATTTTATGAGACATGTTTATCAATTTTAAGATGGTATAGAAGTATGTCGATGTGAAACTAAGACATGTCGACCTCATATAATATTACTTAAAATATCACACATTGACCTGATCTTTAATTTTGTCGACATACCCAACACATCGACCAATTTTGAAAGTTAAGTCCACCAATTTTTAATCTGTATAGTGAGATGTCAATGTATACAATGAATATGTCAACCTGATGTTAAGTGACCCTTTGGAATCACGTATCGACCTAGACTTAATCTTGTTAACATGTATAAACATATCGACTAATTCATTAGAACATGTCCACAAATTTTATAAATACATAAAACTGTGTCGATATGTAGTTAAGACTTGTCGACCTAGAATATTAAAAGAATGCCATGTCGATGTCCATTAAAAACATGTCGATGTCCATTAAAAACATGTCGATATCCATTAAAAACGTATCGACATATTAAAACGTATCGACATATTAATACATATCAACCAATTTAAAACTATGTGTCTACTTATTTTATTTGGTACATACTCTTATCTACTTGTTTAGTCAAAAACACAACACTGAACTTTTTAATTCAGCTCGACGTGCTATTTAAACGTGTCACCCGAATTTGTTTGAAATCAAAATTTTGAAACATGCATGAATTTAACGGTTATTTTCTTTCTTTGAATCTTTTAATATTTCTATTTCAATCAAAATTAACGTTTAAATGCAATAAAAATGAATTTTGATTAGTTAACATTGAGTGACGTCAGTGGGAGAATGGAGATTTTGCGTGAAAAATTGATACTGTTGCGACAGAACATTAATGACAGACATTAAATGAGAAACATTTGGATGTAACAACCTTCCAACGGATATTTTTAATGTCACAATAAATACAAAAAAAGAGAAATGAAGAAAAAACAAAAAAAAGAGTAAATGCTCAATTGAATTTCTGAAAAGAAAAAAAATTCTTTACTTATATTTATTACTCGTTTATGTCTATCTTTCAATTCCTTATCTCTCTCAACTATTTTTAAGGTTGAAATTAATTTTGTCAAATCTAAGAATTAAAACCTCTCATTTTGACATTCCCTTCTAACTTGAGTGAGTTTAAAAGACTAAAGAGTGTAGGTTACTGTTTTGGATCTAGTGTGAGAAAACCAATTTGTGAAGGATTGAAGAGTGGTGTTGTATAAAAATATTGTAAATGTTTAAATTGAATTTACAATTAAGTTTATATTACTGAATTGATAGTGAAAAATTCAAAGAGAGTTTAGGAGTTGACGTATATCTAATTTGATACAATCATTATAAAAAGTTTTGTTTTTCATTTTTCTATTTTAATTCTTAAACTGAATTGACGTAAGATTTCTATTTACAAAATTTTTAAAATATTCATATTCAACTATTCAATTTCCTTCTAATTGAATATTACAAATAATGATTATTGCTTTTTGAAAAATTTTAGACAATCCGAATTTGATTCAAACTCATTGGCCACCGTTCGTTTCATACGAGGATCAATACAAATAGACTGGTAAATTAAGAATAATATTAAAACAGATTAACTCTTACATTATAGTTCATATTACCTCGTGTTGATCCATTTTTAATCAAATCATTAATATATTTTCACTAATTTAGGAAAAAATATTTTCTTAATGATCAATCAAAATAATACTAATTGGACTCTTACATGATAAGTGGTTTATGTGATCAATAATTTATTTGGTTGATTTAAGATTACTAATCAAATCATTAATATGTTCTTAGTAATTTAAAAAATATATGTATATATTTTTTAATAATAGATCAAAATATACTAGTTGAACTTCACATAAAATTTGATTTACATAATCCATAATTTATTTGGTTAATCAAGGATTTAGAAAAATCCAATCTTTGCATTGCATGGGTAAGTCGACCGACATGTTGAAAAAAAAAAGGGGGGGTACCAATGTACCTTGGGACTTCATGGGGTCATCCTGAATTTGCATATCGGCAAAGGATTGGTGCAATGAGTAGAGAACTTGAGCCTTGAATGTCTACTGATGGTGTTCCTGCACTTCCAAAGTCCTTCCTCCTGGTTTTAGGCCCACATTGAGGATGAGGCATTGCTTTCGCCATGGATAGACGATCTTCATTATCCTTTAACATCAGCGGTGATCGATTGACTGTATCCATTGTTGGTGCTATTTCCATTGCATCATCTCCTTCGGGCAATGCCATCTCCTTAGTCGCTTCTTGGGCGTCATCAATGGATAATAGTGTTGGAGCTTCTGAGGCCTTAGTTGTGCTCTTTGCTTGAAAGGCTTCGAGATTGCTGCTTATCAAGGCTTCATGATATTTGCATAATGATGGCATGTCTGAAGGGCTTCGAGGTTGCCCCTCCATTGGTGCTGGTAATTGATGGGGGCATCAAAGGAGACAGGCGCTTTCTTTGGACTCTCATTATTGTTTGTCTTTGTCAATTGTTTTTCCATAATTTGGACAAAAGACAAAGAAAGAAAGTATTGGAGCTGTTGAAACCAGGCTGGAAAGTGTCTCAGATTTTGCGAGATGTAGATGAATTGGAGCAATGGTCAAGAGAGAGATCAGATGCAATGGCTAAGATATGCTAAAAGGTGAAAGAAGAACGAGAGAGGACAATGAATTTTGAAAGACACCAATTGCATCGTATATATTCGCATAGAAATAATTTTGAAGAGGGGCATGATAACTTTTGAAAATTGAATCATATCACAATAAATTGTATAGAAACAATTTATTTTCTATGTCTAGAGATATATACACCACACAACGTCATAAAGGCGATCCTACAATGCTTAATGTCTAATTAAAACCTGTTTATACTGATTGAAATGACAACATAAAGAATGCTTGAATTTAATTTAATTTATTTGTAAAAATTAAGATTAAAAAGAATACCAAATTGACCCAAAAAAAAAAAAAGGTTGGTGGAGCCTAAGGAGCTAAGTGGGGTCAAACCATACGAAATAATTATGCATTTTATATATGCACACATATATTTTCATCTATTCTCATCAAAACCTTATTGATTTTGGTTAAAAGAAATAATTATAAAAAAAAAAATAAGAAATGGGAGACACCAAGAATTATTTAAATCTCATCAATTCTCATGATTTCTCACTTCTACAAAAGATAAATTATTATCAAAATTGGTTCACCAAATACATAGATGATGTGATTAAGATTTTTATGGTATGTTTTTAAAATTTTTAAAATAATACAAAGTCTTTTATAGGAAAAATAATACTCGGTTAATTATTTATCAAATTAGTTGCTCTAACTCATCATCCAAAATTATCAAATTCATTTGGGTTGAGTGGTTAACGACACTTTACCCGTTTAACTAGAAATCTTGAATTTAAATCTTGAAAATGACGAAAATGATTTGAGAGAACTAACCCCTAAATATGGGTTCTACAGTGTTCGAATCGGATTATTCGAACAAAACCCAAATACTAATGATGAAAAAAAAAATCATCCTCCAAAATTTGGAGTAACATTCATTTTTAAATATTATCAAATCTCATCAAATATGACGTGGATGGTTAAACTTCGAAATCTCGGCTTCTCTCTTTTATTTATAATATAAATTTAAATTAAAGTTTTTGATTAAAAAATAAGATTTTATTAGTAAAAATTAATTTTTTTAAAATATTAAATTATTATTATATTTAAGATTTTTCTTTTCCCACAAAGTCCAAACTTAGCTTTGTCGAACAAGACTATAATATGGAAAGACAGTTTGGTTTGCCATGGAATTGGAATTCACAAGTTTACTGCTACAATTAATTAAAGCTCCGCAACTAAGATTTTTTTTTTTTTTTTAAATTTGATAAACACATTGAATTTAATCAAATTTGATTCAAATTATATTAAAAAAAATTAAAATTTAATCATTAAAATTAAAATTAGCAGTGTGGAAATTTTTTCTATCAATTTATTAAATGAGCGAATATATAAATTTAGCAACAATACATAAATTACGCGCATATTGCTATGACTAATTCGGATACTATCGTAAGAGGGGTTTCTCAGAGTCAAGAGTCATGTCTAGGGGAGTCCACAACGGTAGCTGCTCCTCGTCTTCCTTTTCTTTCACTAACAAAAAATTTTAAAAAACAAATAAATAATTTAAGAGCTATATGCGAAGTCTGGGATGGCATTTCTATTAAATTCATTGTTTCGTCCTTAAGATTAAAACCTTCGTTTTCAAAAGCCCCACCTCGTCAAAGGAAGAGATGAAGAGAAAGAACGATGAAAAGAGAAGGAAAAAATGGGAAATTGCTACTGCCAAACAAGTACATGTTTATGATTTGAGACTGTACACAGAAATCATCTCCTTTCCTAGTAATTTCTTGGAAATTTTAAGGATAAAATATTGTCTACCCCCTCTTTTACGATTTTTCTAACTTGACATGTATTTATATGCTATCCACTCCACAAGCCTCAAAGTTCAAAGCTGAACAACCCTGATCTTACTTTCAGAGCGAGAGAGAGAGAGAGAGAGAGAGAGAGAATGGTTGCTTGGGTTTATAGTTCAAGAAACAAACCTTCAAGGTCTCGTTTTTCTTTATATCCAATTCAAAATCAATTTAGACTTTCCAATTTCTGCATACCCTATTTGTCAAGTATTGTCCTTTGCAATGATTGTTTCATCAAAGCTCGTGATGGGAATGAAGTTGATGATGATGATGTTCTATGGTTGAAAATCAAGGAAGAAGTTCAGTTTGATTTAGAGCAAGAGCCCATTTTGTCAAGGTACTATTTTTCTCTCATTTTGTCACAAACTTCTCTAGAGAGTGCACTTGCAAATCATCTTGCAACCAAGTTGGGGAATATGAACATTTCTAGTCAAGCTTTGTTTGAAGTTCTCTATAGAATTCTTTCAGAGAATTTTGAGATTAGAACAGCTATTAGACATGATCTTAAAGCTATCAAAGAAAAAGATCCGGCTTGCATAAGTTATGTCCATTGCTTCTTGAATTTCAAAGGGTTTCTAGCATGTCAATCTCATAGGATTGCGCACAAGCTATGGTCACAAAAAAGAAAAACATTAGCTCTTTTGATTCAGAGTAGAGTCTCAGAAGTGTTTTCAGTGGATATACATCCCGGGGCGAAGATTGGGAAAGGAATAGTGTTTGATCATGCAACTGGGATTGTGATCGGGGAGACAACTGTAATTGGAAATTATGTGACAATTTTACATAATGTCACATTGGGTGGCACAGGAAAGTTTTCTGGTGACAGACATCCAAAGATTGGAGATGGGGTCTTCATTGGTGCAGGAAGTAGCATACTAGGGAATATTAGAATCGGCGATGGAGCAAAAATTGGTGCAGCCTCTCTGGTGCTTAAGGAAGTGCCCGCAAATGCTACTGCTGTCGGAAACCCAGCAAGATTGGTTGGAGGGAAGAGGTAGTCGAGTCTACATAACATCAATATAAGTTAATGTGAGACTCTCCTTAGTTTCATTGATGGTGACGAAACTATCGTTTAATTTAAGGTTTTTTTTTGTGGGTATTGGACAGACCAAATTAGAATGTTGTCTCCATCCCTGATGTATGTCATCTTCTTCCATATACCTGTATTGTCACAAGTATGGTTTAGTGGTTGGGACTCGAGAGTAGCTATTGGGCTCTCAGGGTTCCATCTTTGGTTGATTCGAATATACTTTCGTTGGTCTAGTTCCTAAGGAAACCTATTCAACATTGTAGTGACGTAGAAATTGCCCCTTGCATTACTTTTTAATAGGCCCTGCGATTGCAGTTCTGATCTAATCATTATCAAAAATTACCGAGGAAATGGTTGAGAGTGATTAGAGTGCCATGGGATTATAGGTTTGTACGTAGCCGAAATGGGCTTATGGTCCATCTTTGGCTGAATTGAATAATACTTTTGTTAGTCTATTCCAAAGGAATCCTATCCAACAATATAATTTTTAATTAGCCTTGAGATGAGAGTTCTTATCTAATCAATTTTATAAAAGTAATTAAAAGGAAATGGTATAGTGTCCAACGGGACTTATAGGTTTCTACGTAGTCAACATGGGGTTTCCATGATCAATGTTCATCAGCAAGTGAGCTAGTATTGATACCAATTTGGTTCAAACTTGTGCAGTTTGATTTGAGTAAAGAATTTGGTAGCAAATCTAGCACAGCAGTTTCATCTGGTTCCCACCAGATCTCTTCATTGGCATCACAGAGAGCCCACCTAACATAAGAATCAGTCGAGGAAAAATATAGAAGAGGGAAATGGAAATTGCAATCAGATAATCGAACTCTTAACCACCTACATCTGACCTAGTGATACCAGGAGTTTCTTGCCACTTACTAACGTTGGGGGTTCAAGCTTGTAAAAGGGCATAGCCATCCAGATCAACCAAAAAGGATAATCGAACCCCAACCTTCCACCCCACTTAGCAGAGTGGCTTGCTTACCACATTGAGCCTTATAGCTTTACACTGAGAGTTTATCTGTATAAACATTTCCAGAGTTGGCTTTGCGCATTTAAAAGAAGGTTTTTTTTTTTTTTTTAATCACCAAATCTGATGTTACACGGACTGAAAGCCCATTAACACGTGACACGGGCTTTGGGCCCAACAAGCGAGATAAGCCGTGAGCCTACCGAGACACGTCGTTCACATGGACGCATCCCTCCCGATCAGTGTCCAATGACGAGACCTCGCTCGGTAGCTAAATCTCCTCAGTATCCAATAATTGGCCAGTATGGAACAATATTCACTTTTCTGTAAGACACGGGAACAGAATCTTGTAACGAAGGACGAAATCCTCGAATCCTCTTCAATAAGAAATGCAATCTGTTAAGGCCTTTGCTCCCTAGCAACAAAATAGAAGAGATAAGAGCGATTCCTATCCCGAGAGACAGATCTCAAAAGGATGCTTTATTCTAGAAAGAGAGAGCTGATGGAGAATTTTCGGTGGCCTCTGCTTATTGGTTGCAGAAGAAGAACCTCACGAATCAAATGAGAGTAGAGGAAGATTGGAGGTGGATATGGAGGATTAAGTGCCTTGAGAGGGCCAAAGTTTTCCTGTGGATGGCGGTGAAGGGTAAGATCCTAACCAAATTTGAGCTTAAGAGGAGAGGAGTGGTGGAGGTTGCTACCTGCGAAGTATGCAAGAAGGAAGAAGAGTTTTTGGTTCATGCTCTGAGGGACTGCACGCATACTAGCAACATTTGGAGTCAGCTGGGGTTGAGCAAGACAGCAGCAAGAAACTTCGGGTGTGAAGACGGTAACACTTGGCTTAAACTTGGAGCTAAGAAGAAGTTTCAGTTAGGGTTCACAGAGGAGGCAGGGGGCTTCACTTGGACAGTGTGGAGCATTTGGAAATCCAGGTGTGGTGTCATTTTCCAGCACAAGACTCAACATCCTCATCGAGTGGCCAAGGAAATTTTAGCCTTGATAGAGACCACCTGTAATAGGTTCTTCGATTCTAAGGAAGAGGAGGAATCGTTTGTTGTAAGGTGGAGGAAGTCAACAAATGGCAGATTGAAACTAAATGTGGACGGAGGAGCCAGCTTGGGGGATGGTCAGGCTAGTGCTGGTGGTCTTTTTCGGAATAACAATGGAGATTGGCGCTATAGATTTTGGGCGAATGTCGGTCATGCGAATAGTAACATGATGGAGATTTAGAGCTTAAGAGAGGGCCTAAGGTTCGCAAAAGCCAAAGAGTTCAAAGATTTAGAGGTTGAATCCGACTCCCTTAACGTGGTGTCAGCTGTGAATAATGGTATAGGTATCAATCATCCTTGGAATATTATTGTGGGAGACTGCAAGGCTCTAATGTAGGAGCTGAACATCCATAGTATTTCTCATGTATTCAGAGAAGCTAATAGATGTGCGGACAAGTTGTCTAAGTTAGGTAAAAGGATCAAACCTGGGCTCATTGAATCTGACAGCCCCCCTCCAGAAGTGGAGCCTTTGCTCAAGCTTGATGCAGAAGGAGTGTTTTGGTCTAGAAGAAAGAAGAAACCAATGCCCTCTCAGGTCTCCCCTCCCTGGGACGCCTGAGTTCGTGCGGGGTTTTGTTCCCTTCCTGTTGGTCGGTTGGGCCGGCTTGTTCCTTGCTTTGTGTGTTCTGGTGTTGTGCTTTGTTTCTCATCTCCCGTACCAAAAAAAAAATCTCTCTACAAGTTCTAATTTCCTCTACTTGGTAAGACTTCGGATTTCTTATGATTTCGTTAGATTCCCATAAATCTCGGGACACTCCTACTAGGAAACTAGTTTAACACTCTGAATACATACGAGACTCGCACAAGTAACCTATATATATTACATTAGCTCTGCCAACAAAGTACGTCCTCTTAATCTTTGAACTTACACAAAACACACAATGACCTATAGAGCTCTCTCTTTTGGTCTATTCTTTCTCTTTTCAAACACAGCTCTCTAAATTGAGCGCCGAAATCTCTCCCACCGGAACACCCTCTAGCGGTCTTTTACAGATCTCATCGATCAAGATCTCTAGACCCGGTCCTCTGTTCGAGTCTGTGAAGCTATTATCTGTGGAGTCAAGACCCACCTCCAAGAAAATCTATTCATATGTTCTTATTTTAAAAGAAGCCTTCATGTCACCAAAATAAGATGCATAAGAACTATAATCAGATTGAACTAATCTAATCACGCCAATTTTTCTACCTGAGCTACACGAATTTACCGGTGTCTATGTCTTACAAAGGCAGAAGACCTGCTCCTTTCAGAATAAATTGAGTCTCCGGTTCTCCATCATTTCTAGCAAAACCAACAAAACATGAGTTGCTGCAACAGCAGAATCCTTAGGTTTTATATTCTCTGGTGTTTGTCTCAAGGATAATTGGATCTTATGGATAATTGGATCTTATGGATAAAATATCAAACAAGTTCGATGAGAAAGGTCAGATTACATCAACATCATGCTCTAAATTAACATTTAAAAGGTTGTCGTAGCCCGGCTAAATGGTAAATGAATACAATTCCATGCCTTTCGAAATACAAACAAAACAACAGGGAGGTTGATACCACTTGAAGCAAGACCTAGATTCTTATTTTCTAGGTTTCAAACAATACAAGGGTCTATATAAGTGCATGCAAAAGATCTATGCAGACATAGTACCACAAAGGCCTTACACGGTAACAATGTTACAGATGCAAGCTTACATCTTCAACGTCTTTCAAGTATCCATTACTTTTCTGTTCTTGTTCTTCTTGTTCAAACTTTTAAGACCTCAAGCAAATGCAAGACTTCCACCAGGCCCACCGAAATTCCCACTGATTGGAAATATGGACAAGCTTATGAGTGCAGCACCACACTGTGCACTTTGGAACCTGGCCAAGAGGTATGGACCGCTCATGCACCTCAAGCTTGGCTTTGTTCCAGCCATCTTTGTCTCCTCAGCTGAAGTTGCTAAGGAGGTCTTGAAGACCAATGACCTTGTCTTTTCGAGCAGGCCTCTACTTACAGCACCTAAGATCTTGGGGTACAACTGCACTGATATTGCTTTTGCTTCTTATGGGGATTACTGGAGAGAGATGAGAAAGATTTGCATTCTTGAGCTCCTTAGTGCTAAGAGAGTTGATTCATATCGGTTTGTGAGAGAACAGGAAGTAGGCCTTCTTGTTCAATCTATTGCCTCTTCCAGCAATCAAGCATTGAGCCTGGTGGAGAGGATGTTTGAACTGAATCATGACATTACGACAAGAATTGTCTTTGGAGAGAAGTTTGAGGGTCATAAGAGATTCAGAGCAGTCATGAAGAAAGCAACATCATTGGCTGGGGGATTCCATATCGGGGACTTCTTTCCCTCTCTTGGATTTGTTGGTGTAATCAGTGGCATGACTGCAGAGTTGGAAAAGGTCTTCCTCGAAACAGATAGCATTGCTGGCAAAATCATCCAACAGCACATTGAAAGGAATGCTGCAAACAAGTCAAAACAAGAGGATTTGGTCGATGTTCTTCTCCATCTGAAGGACAATGGAGGGCTTAAGGTGCCCTTGACGATTAACAACATAAAGTCCATCATCTTGGTAGGTACTCCAATACCATCTCACAAAGCCCTTCATTAAAATTTCTACATGAACTTCAATTTTTTTTTCCTCCTCTGTGAACAGGATCTATTTTTAGGTGGGACCGAGAATGCTTCAAATTCAGTAGAATGGGCACTCGCAGAGATGATAAAGAATCCAAGAATAATGGAAAGGGCACAAACAGAGGTAAGGAAGATCGTTGGCACGAAAGGCAAGGTAGAAGAGAGTGACCTTCAAAATCTAGATTACTTAAAACTGGTCATGAAGGAAACTCTAAGGTTGCACCCACCAGTGCCATTTTTAGTGCCAAGAGAATCCATCAAGAGATGTACAATTAAAGGTTACGAAATTCCTGCAAAGACTCGAACTATCATTAATTGCTGGGCAATTAGTAGGGATCCAAGCAGCTGGAAAGATCCAGAGCTATTTAAACCCGAGAGATTTGAAGATGTGTTAATAGATTTTAAGGGACAAAATTTTGAGTTCATACCATTTGGTGCAGGTCGAAGGATCTGTCCTGGTATCTCTTTTGGAATGATCAACATGGAACTTGCATTAGCCGCTTTACTATACCACTTTGATTGGAAGCTACCAAATGGGATGAGACCGGAGGATTTGGACATGAACGAGACATTTGGATTGACTATGTACAAGAGCAACAGTCTCTGCCTAATTCCCTCTTTGCACTTCACTGTACCAAATTAGCTGCTTTGTAATGTTTGCAATGAAATTGGGGCTTTTTTTTGGGGGGGGGGGAGTTCTATTGTACTATGTAAGCCTTTTCTTATTGGAACCTAAAAATGTAGATTGAAGTAGATTCTCCATGAGCTCTGCCAAAAATTGGTTAGCTACAGCTGCGAATTAGTGTTGCGTATTGTTGTGTTGCCCAACCCACATCAGATTGAGATCCTAAAGCAGACCTTATCAGCACCATCACTCGTAGGTCTAAGAAGAAGTCAGGAGTTGTAGGATAGAGAACAGGAATGTTCAACAATTAGCTGAAACCAGCAGTCCAAAAAAAAAAAAGTGAGATTGATTTAGGATCAAATCAAGGGAAAAACTTCTTTATTGTCAACAACACAACAATATATATTGACATTTCCTGATGCAATGTGTACGATGGTTACCACATTTTAGTAATACCGTCTTTTATTAATTTTATACCATTTATATATCGGGTAAAATCTAAATAATAAAATTAAATTAAGCAAGAAGAATTAAAAAAAAAAAAAAACCCACACACACGCACAAAAGTTTACATAATTATGTGACATGCTAATATCAACGGAGGATTCTCTGAATTTCAAGATAGGGTTCATTTCATAAATATAAGAAATTTCTACTAGTAATATTTGATATGAGTGATGACAATTGAGTGAGTCAGATCACTTTTTCCTTTCTCATTACACATTTATAGAGATTAAACATTCTTGGGGGGGGGGGGTATGACTAGACTTTGATTGTGATGTGTGACTCAATTATTAAAAAGAAACTATAGTTTATATTTAGAATATTGACCTTGGTTTTCATTTTAAATTTCAAAATTTTAGAAATATATATTTTAAAAAGAATAATATTGTATAGAAAAAATAATGCATAATAGTTCAAATCATTAAAAAAAAATCATAACCTATCAAATTTGAAAAATGTTAAATTAATTAAATACTTTTTAAATCAAGAAAAAAGGTTTTTAAAATGTGTAATAGCATTGAATTTTTTTGGATGCATATTAATCACAACACAAGACAATGTTTGAAAAAAACAAAGATAAAGAAAAAGAAGAAAAGATGATACCAGCTCAGCTGAAGACATTAAGCGCAAGCGGCATAACACTTTACCCAAAAATTTTGAAATTTAAGCAGCGCCAAAACCTTAACCAACAGTCATCTAGTACTCATTCTTAAAACTCTCCTAGAAAAAGGAAAAGGCTTAAAAACCCAAATCCTAGAATCACAGCCTCTCTCTCGCTCTCTCTGAGCAAACCTCAAAAACCACAAAATTCATGGCCTCAATCAAACCCACATCACGCTATGCTACCTACGATTCTCGATCTTCATTGTCAGATCCTTCATCATCAGCAGAGCTCAAAACCAAAACACCCACCTCGTATTCTTCACGTGCTCTAGTCAAATCCAAACTGGTCAAGAACGACCAGAATTTTTCCTCTTTGGTGAAGAAGTTCATGGACAAGAAATCAAAGCCCAACAAAATGACGTTGAATCAGAACAATGCATTGTTTGTCCCTGCAGATTTCATTGCCGAGGATCAGAAGAAGACAGCGAGGAAAGGATCAAGCTTTGCGGGATTGCATAAGAAATTGTTTAGTAAAGGTTCCTCGTCATCGTCAAGTGAGACTAAGACGACGAGGAAGGCTTTGATTGATGTGAAGGAGAATACGAGGACTTTGGCTATGGTTTTGAGGAGTGAGAGAGAGTTGTTGAGTCAAAACAAGGAGCAAGAAGCTGAGATCTCTGAGCTGAAGTTGATGATAGAAGAGAAAAACAAAGAAGTAAGAAAAAACAAGGATTTGGGTTTTCTAGTAAATCCTACTTTTTGTTTGATCTGATTGAGGTTGCATATTTCCTAAAATTACAATGGTCTATTTGGATTGGGATTTTTTTTTTGGTGAAAATTTTATTTGGTTTTGAATAAATTAAAGGAAAAACCGAAAAGATTTAATTTTTCATGTGAATTTTAATTCCGCTTGATTGTTCAAAATTGGGATTTTATTTGATTGGATCGAAATTTGAATTTGTTAAAAAGTAAACTATTGTTGAATGAGGTGTGACATTGTGTAGATTTTGCAGGTTGAGAAATTCAATAATTGGGGTTTGGACCAAGGAGACGAGATTTGGGATTGAATCAAAGATTTGGTTTTTCTAGCGAACCCTATGTTTCGTCTAATTTGATTGAGAATGCATGTATGCTAAAATTACAATGGTAGGATTGGGTTGGGACTTTTTTTTTTTTCTTATTTGGAATTGAATTAGAGGTCAAACCCATCCATAGAAGGAAAGATTTTGATTTTTCATGTAAATTTTAGCTCCATGTGATTGTTAAAATGGAGATTTTATTTGACTGTATCGAAATTTGAATTTGTTAATATCGAAATATGATTGAGGGGTGATTTTGGGTAATTTTTGTAGGTCGAGAAATTAAAGGACTTATGTTTGAAGCAAAGAGAAGAGATTAAGGGTTTGAAGAGCGCAATTTTGTTTCCAGATGTGATGAATTCTCAACTCCAGGAGCTTTTGGAGAGACAGGGCTGGGAGCTGAAACAGGCTAAACAAGTTATACCAAATCTGCAAATGCAGGTCACTTCTCTTACTGGACAGCTTCAGTGCTTAGCAGACAGTCTTGCTGAGGTAATTAATCATGATCTCATACCTGCTCACTAATTTTAGTACCAAGATTTGAGGTAAAGGTAGCATTTTAGATATGAATAATTGGTTGAATAGGTGAAGGCAGAGAAATATTCTGCAACGGGAGGTTTGGAAGGTTATGCTAACTCTCCTAGCACACCGTCATTATCATATGAGCAAGAAGCTCTCAATTCTTTGGTAAGCACGAGCAAACTCCTGCTACTCGCTCCATTTACAGATCTTCCATGAATTTCTATTTTATGGACATGGATCATCGACAATTTTACATAGGAACTGAGCTCTGAGGATCCTACAACACCTGCGAGTCCAGATGACATGTTCCTCAAGGATTTGAATCCATGTTTAACTCCCTATTACGCACAAACAAAATCCAAGGTACGCCCATACTTCTACTGTCCGTCCTAAGTGTAATGCAACTCTAGCGCAAATATATAAATTACAGAGGTGATGATGTGCACCTGTAGGAATTTGAGTTGCTGGAATATGATTCTAGCAACAAGAGAGGTTCTGAGAACAACTTCCATGTTTGCCGTGGAATTGGTTTTGACTCTAGCAACAAGAAGCTATCGAGAAGTTCCGATCAGTGCAAAAGTTCATTTCCAAGGAATACCATGGCTGGTGTAGGTCGCAGGTCAGATGAGAGCAAGTTCACATATGGAAGGCAAATGCACCAAAAGTTCCGCTGAAACATCTAGCAATATTGCTTTCTCACTGTTCAGCATCCTGCCCTGTCCAACTTTTCTGCTTCAGTTTGCGTCCCTTAAGTTCCAGAACATGGATTATAATGTCCTCAGTTTTCAACAGCTATTTCATAAGATGTCTTTTGTCAACTCGACAAGGGGTATTAGTGTGTTTCCACTACTGGATAGATCTGCTAGTTACATATTCAGCAACTATGATGCTGCCCAGTAGTATATGAGTTTTTTATATGGTGCATCATAAGGTTTATAATTCACCCTATACATTCCCAGAATACAGACTTACGTATATTATGGATCCACATTTTGGCATGACCAAATTGGTTCTTTTTCTTTTTCTGAGATTCAAACTCTCATTGTTCTTCACTGGCTCATCCCAACCATATGCTTTCTGGATCATATCTTTGTTTATATGACTTCACGACAAAAAGACAGCGAAGTAAGGTATGTTGTTGTTAGAGGACTGGTATTGCAGGAATTCTGCAAACCAAATTATAATCTTCAAAAAGAAAACAATGGGATTATGGAAGAAGAAAGAGCCAAAGTAGATTCAGACACCATATACTTAATTCCACATAAGGGTCTAAATACTTTTAGTGTACCATTACAAGCAATTAATGTCACCCATTCTAGCACACGATGTAAAACAAAACTTGTCTTCATACCCCTAAGCCATTCCCCCCACTTGTGGTTATGCAAATTATCTGAAAGAGAGCTGCCAATGAAGCAAAAACAAGAGATACAAAACATGTGAGCAAATAAATTGTTCCAGAATTGCAACTTCAATATAAAAGGACAAAACTTGATCCAACACAATTTGTTCGAAATCCGCATGCACGAAACAATCAACAAAAATTCCCATCATGATATATGAAAAAACCTAATTTTTAATACCCACGAAAGATCGATCGAAGGACAATGACAATATGGTGCAAAACAATTGTAGCTGTGATCAACGTGCAGAATAAGGGGAGAGAGAGAGAAAGAGGTAAGTCCTTGGGGTTCTTTTCTGTTTCCTCTTTAAGATCTTTATGTGGCCAAAGGGGTTTCAAAGGTTTCAATATTTACGTTTAAATTGTATTAAGAATTTTTTTAATATATTTCCAAGTGCAGCCCAAAATGTAATTTAGAAAGATTTGGGGCATACTACCATATGATTTCGCATTTTTAGAAAATAAAAAAAAAGAATAAATTTGTATGCATCATTACAAACTTTTTCCGTTAAAATCCTTCAAATATAGTTTAAGGATTTGGATTTGAGATATTTTCTATTTAACAAAAATTCAACTTTTATGCATTCACAATGATTCCGCCCCCCTCTCTCTCTCTCTCTCTCTAAAAAGAAGGATATATATGAGGTCGGAAGACCAGCCCTTCAATCGGACTCTGCAAGTGGTCGATCTAGATTACTCAGTACGAAACCTCAAATATAAGATTAGTGGCCTAACCATGGTACTAATAAAAAAAATCAATATTGCTGTTTTAAATGTCACCCTTTTAAATGTATTAAATATAAAATTTTTCTGCCATTCTCTCAAGGTAGGGCAAATATTATCCTCTAGGAGAAGAAATGCCAAAAAAAGGTAATATAAAAATATTGAAAACTCTCTCACCTTTCTTTATCTTTCTCTAAAAAAAGAGAAAATAAATAAAAATTTTGTTAAAAAATGAAAATTTCTCATTAATCAACCAAACAATGAGAAAAAGAATAATTTTTGAAAAAATAAATATCATGGGGAAGTTTAATTTCCATAAATTTGACGACTCCACCACACGTCCTTAATAAAAACTTATGAAATTCCAATTTTTATTGCTTTTGCATATTCTGTTACACAAAATTGTGGACATGATACACCTAAAATAACTTTACACGAGTGCTGGCCTCCTCAACCTGGGAGAACGGTGTAGTAAACATAAATAATACATGGTATTATGTCGGCCTGACCAGATTTTTCCTACATTGGATTGGACAACAAAAAATAGGACCTCGGAGCTGTCTGTCGCATATATTTATTTACAGGACCATCAAGTTCATCAAGCAGTCAAGCGAGATCTCTACCAGAAATGGAGCCCAGACTAAAATCTACTTCTGAGCACAAGAAGCCATGGGGGCATGGGCTGACAGGCATCGCGTCTTATAACAAAATGACTAAACTCTCACAGTATTTGCTATAATTTCAACTCCGATACTCTTGTTGTTTGCCCAAGAGATGTTCACCAATTGTGCAACTCGGCTGTTACGCTTTTGACTACTGGGTGGTATTGAGTATGCAAGTATTTCTTGGCTTTCTCCGAGCCCGGCCGACCTAGCCACTCCTCATACATCTGTTTCATGATGGGATTGTCGAAAGGATTCGCAACCAAGACCTGCATCAAGAAAGAAAAGCGAAGAAACAGCAGTCCATTAGATCCAAATTCTTGTCCACGCACCAATGGCAGAGGTATATGAAAATAAAACTAATCCCAGAAAAAAATTCCGTACATTTTCCAAATAAGCAGTTTCCAATGACTGAATCAGATCTTTAGCAGTTTGCCCAGGCTTTGGCTTGATTTGACCCCCACCATTCAAGCATCCTATTCACATGGAGAGGTACTTCATGGTTATTACAAACTAAAATACAACAACCCGCATCTTATTGCTTTCCACCAAGACAGCTATGACAATGTGGAAAAATAGAAAGGAACCTGAAGGGCATGCCATGACTTCCAAAAAATGATAATCACATTTCCCAGTTTTAATCTTCCTCACAATATTCTGCAGGTTCCTGAAGCCATAACATAGTGCAAACTTCAAAACTACCTTCCCGTTAACCTGAATTAGAAGAATCCATCAGTTTCAAAAATTAAGAGAGCAGCAGCATGCATTGTCCACCCAAACAGTCCCCAGATTCCTCAAGTGCAAGTGGCAAAAATAAGGTAAATATAAGCATAAAAACTCTGCAGGGAAGTATCTGTTTGCGTAGAAAATCTAAATAAACTTCATTTAAATGAAGGTAACAGATTATGCATTCATGAGAAAGATTCAAGATCCTCTGCTCCTCAACACTAGTGCTAGGCTGCATGGTATTTTTGAGCCTCTGGTATGCACATCTTTAAATTGATAGCATTTCTGTGGTTTTAAAAGAAGAAAAAAAAAAAAAAAGAAAGGACGAGGGAAAGAAAGAACATGTCGAAAAGAACTAGAACTTACTTCCAAACTCACTTCCTGGAAATCTGTATTTCTTACTATTGTATAGTCAAGTGGTCCTTTAATTTCTCTATCAAAGAGAGTTTTAGCTGCACAACGGAATACTGTATCAGCATAACCTCCAGATCCTCCATAGACCCCATAAAGATGCCCTTCGTCAGTTATATTTGTCAACCTGTACCAAGATCAAGGTGAGATGCAACTTTGGAGAGCAAGCCTGGCACACAGAGAGTCGTTTCTCAAAACAGGTGTGGACAAATTGTATTTCTTACTGTCTATCAAGTGGAGAATCTTCCAAAGAACTGAGATCCACTGATTTCAACTGTCCAAAATTCCAGTGACATAAGTTAAGGGTTGATAATTATAAATCAACTATGTTTAAGAAACAAAACAAAACCAAACCTAACCCCATCATTACCTGCATCAGCTCCAAAACTTCTCCAGATGTCAAAACTGAATCTACTTCTGTTATCCTCACATCTGCATTGTCATAAGGTTCTCCTTGAGGTTGAACAGAAAAGGTGAAGTCATCCCTTGCAGCCTCAAGCTTCTTATCATAGCAAGGCATCACTGTAACATGGTATATCTCCTCTGGTCTGTAAGGAACCACACTCTTATTCTTTCTAGACATTACATGATCTTATGGGCCAAAGATCACAAATATTGTCCAACTCTATGACATCATATTTATAGAAATATAGCATTCTATGAAATGCCTAGACCACATAACCCTTAAAGCAATTTCAACTGGATCCAGACATGGTGAAATATAAAGCCTCAAAATAGCAGAAAAATGGAGACTTATGCAACCACAGCACCAAGATTAACATTAAAGAGTTCTGACATAAACATGTTTATGATACAACCAACAGTAAGTAGTAACAAATTAAGGGATAGAGTTAATTACTTGAGATGCATTTTTTGGCTAATATAATGCTTAATGGTGGCTCCAATTGTTTGTTGGGGACTTTTCACGGGGGAAATATATGGCAAAACAAAAGATCCCAGTGTCTTTTCAGCATAGCAAATCCAACCTGCATTTCACCTAAATCTGCTCAAAACCACTTCATGGAATGATGCTCCTGCAAAATCTATTCCAAACCCAGCCCCATCCCAAAAGAAAAAAAAAACCCTAAAGAAGGAAAATATTTGTTGCAGTTTCTAACCACGCATATTTCCAAAACTAAGGTCATAACATCATATATCTGTACTCAGGTCTCTCTCATCTTTCCAAAAAAGATGACCTGGTAATACTGTCACAACTCCAAAATTGTGTTTGGTACCTGGGCATGCTGCGGAAATCATAGGTAAGGATGATTTATGACTATTATCATCAGCTGACTGGCTTGCCTTATACCGCGAAATAAATTCATGACAGCATTCGGCAAGAACCAAATCTCTACTGCAGCTTGTGTCATACACAGCTTTGACCCCTAAGGACTTGAAAAAGGTAGTGAGCTTTTGAAAAGCCTGAAACAAGCAAAAGACATACATAATGTCAGCACAGCACACATATTGATAGGATCCTTATGTGATGAAACATCATGACCCACACAAGACTGCCCACAATTAACTCACGGATTACAACTCCCCACCTCGCCATACCCCCTAATGTGCCATGCATGCCTGCATTTACCATATGTGGTGGTTTTTTGGAGGGAACAGGAAGAGTTTGGTGGAAGTGAAATTTTTATAACCTGTTCTAGCCTGAATAGAAAAGTCATTTAGAGTGATCCTAGATATCTAAAATGCACAAACATATTAGAATGATTTCATCGAACCTGAAGAGGAGACAGGCCAAAGTGCACAGCAAAGGAAGCTCTTGACTGTGGAGAAAGGGAGACAAAAACAGCTTTGCCTTTATTTATATTTGCAAGAAACTCATCCAAACTCTGCTTCTCAAGCATAACTGTCTCTGCAGATGTTATGCAGCCACTGCATAGTCAAAAGATCTATTAATTTGAGCATAAATGGATAAAGTTTATAAGTCCAGTGCTGTACTTAAAAAATCCGAAATTTAACCAACCACAACTACCATGGTTGACCAATAAAGCAGACCCTAAATGGTTGGAATTTACATAGTACAAATTTACCATTCAGAGAATTTCATCCACATTTCTCACGGGAATATTTCATTTAAAACTACTTCTCAGCAATTTCATACTTGCATTTATAAAGATGCCTGTCAATTAAAAGATGGGGGACAGTGTCCCATCTCCAACAAGTGCTTTTACGTACAATTGCCTCAAATTTCTTGTGTCATTAATAGGTTTTCAAGGTAATTTTTATTAAATATTACGAATAACCAAATTTATCCCATTATGCACAATATTGACGCATTCATTTTCATGCCTCGTAAGGGTCAGAATTTACATCCGATCCTTACATTTCAAGCTACCAATCTTTGACTTCCTTTATCAACACTGCCGACCAAAACTCAAAATAATCCCACAAAGAGAAACAGACATACCTGCATGCTAAGCAATCCTTCAATGAGATTTTAACTGGTTCAGTTTGCAGTGGTTTGGCAGAAATTACAACCTTTTCAATAAGTAAAACAAGAAACCCACAATTAAAACAAATGGAAACCCCCAAAAGAAACCTAAAGTTCCAGTTTTACAACATTAAAAAAATGGGAATTTTAGGATTATATACTAATTAAACCACAATCATGTTCCATTCCGAAGCATGAACCACCGAAAGCTTGAACTTCAACGAAAGAACAAGCATGAGCAATGCTATTTTAAACCCCGCAAAAAATAATGAACCACCAAAATTAGAACAACGAAAACCCAAAAAAAAAACCCTAAAATTTCAGATTTACAACATTAAAAATCGGGAATTTTAGGACTATAATAATTAAACCAGAATCATGTTCCACTCCAGAGCATGAACTACAAAAAATTCAAACTTTAACAAAAGAAGAACAAATTAAGTCCTACAAATTTGAGCTAAACTGAAAAAGCAAGCTTTCAAATTACTCCCAGAATATGAAACTAGGGTTAGGTAATCGAAGAACAAATTGAGGTTACCTCGGGTTTATCGAGCTTAGTTGAAGTGTTATTTTTCTTCAGACCTTTCAGAGAAACAACGCAAGCTTGCGACGGCGCTATGTAATCATTCAGATCGCCGATCCTCAACGCCGGCGAGAATTTCTCCGACATCTTTCTCTGTCTCTGTCTCTCCCTCTGAACAATCCCTAAATTCAATAAACCTTTGGGATTGTCAAATATCTCCAGTGGAAACTAGGGTTTCAGAGATCAAGAGAGTAGATCTTGGTATAGGTGAGATTGATTGAGTTGATTGGTGTTTGGTTTTCGTTTGAACCGCCGTTTGGATGCCCTACATAAAATTAAAAGGAAATTAAAAATAATAAATATTTCATTTAATTAAATTAAATAAAATAATAGGAAGTTCCGGAGGTCTTGGGGACTCCAAAGTAATTTAGGCCCCACTTGCATATGCACACCACACGCACAGGCACACTCGCACGCACACTCACACGCACACGCCTCGTCCTTTTCCTGCTCTCTCATCTTCGACCGACTCCACCAACTGAAATGGGAAGGTTCAAGGTTTTAGGGTTTTGGGTCCCCCCCCCCCTGTCCAGAGATTGATGGCATTCTTGGCCTTTACTCGGCATTGATTTCTCTACATGTCCGAGGAAACAAGGAAAGTGTCACGGATTCAAATAATAGACTCAAGTCTAAAAATATAATCCAAAAAATCGATTTATTAGATGAAAAAATCTATTTGATTTAAGTAGTATTTTTATAATTTCTAGAAAATTCGACATGAGATTCATTATATTATCCTTCTCTTGAGAATCTAGACGTCCATAGACAGCTCTCATACTGGCGGGTAGCCTTTTTTCTTCTTAGACGGCTCTTACTCCGACACCAAGTAACCTTTTTTCATTTTGGAGGGTTCACATTCTGGTATCAGGTAGCTCTTTTTCAATTAACTCTCTTTCAGGTAGCTATTTTCTATATTAAACCAGAAACTTTAATATCAATTTATCACGGAACCAAGTGATGAACTCAATCCCAATAAGAAAACTCAGTCTAAAAGATCGACCTATTGAGTAAGAGAGTTCATTGAATTTAAGTAGTATTTTATGATTTTTTTGGGATCCGATATAAGATTCGTAACAAAAACATGTTCGAAACCCACAAAACCCACAATTAGGTCTTTTGACCATGGTGGAATGATGCGTCGACTAGTTCTGATCAATTACCGATCCATACATTTTACTAAATGGTTCATAAATCAGAGTGTTTTTATAGTCAATTTGTAAAAACCAATGGATTAATAGTGGGTTGAATGTTAATACCTACAAACATCTTGATTAAAATAATACCCTTGTTTTTTGCATAAAAGAAAGTGTTTAAAAATTTATTTGCATTATCGACACTTATCAGCATAGGTAAAATGGATACATTTGTCCCCTTAATCACATCGAAAGTTTGACTTTCTCTAGTTACAGAAAAAATAATGTTATCTGTCCCCTACAAAGTGAGCTCTGTAGTGATCGATCCAGATTAGTCAATGTAAAACTCTGAATATTAGACGGTGACCAAACCAAAATACTAAAATAAAATTTATTTGCAACCACGTTTATACCTACAAATTGATAATCATATCTTATGATTATAGCATGAGTTATGAGTTGATAACTGATCGTATTATTATTTAACAATATAAATAGATAATGTTGATAAGAATAGTATGAGTTACAAATCAGTACCAACAAAAGTAACTATTGTTTCACTATTCGATAATTATTATTTTTCGTAGAAAAAGATAATATATGATCAATAGCTATAATAAAATAACATGTACTCAATTGCAAATTACACTGGGACAAAGATTTACAGGAAAGAACTCAATAGAGAGGCCAACTTTAAACCATCTATTAGCTACCCATCATATAGTCTGCCCAAGATTCTTTTTCATCAGCCTTCTCATTCCCATACCCAAATTTTTGCAATAATTCCAGGCATAGTTACATGATCTGGGAATAAGTCGATAAATTTTAAGCTCTTTACAACAAACATGCCCCAAAAAAAAAAGAAAGAAAAAGGAAAAAAATGGAAATTGTTCATCCGGAAAACAAGGGCATTATTTTATTCAAGATTCAAAGCCTACTTTTGATGGATAGGAGGCTACCAACACAAACAGTGACAAAACTTTTCATGGGACAGCCAAGAGAGGCACATTAATTAGTTAAATACCACAAGTCACCTCGCACCCAAATCTACCACCTAGCACAAGTCTTAGTTTTATTGCCTCCATACAGGCGAAAGAGACCGAAAGCAGAGATACAAGAAATAGCCACCATGCCGAGGCTAGTCACAAGTGCGCTCACAATCCCCTCTCCCACCTGTGTGCAGAATTTCCCATACATGTTGCATATCTTCATCCATTGCAGCTCTGGCTGCCCCAACTTCGCAAATGCCGCCGATTGTGCTGCCGCCGCCACTGCAGCTAATGTAACATATGCCATCACCTGTTACATTCAAACATTTCCATGTTATATTCTAATATAAATCTCCCTTCCCCTTGAATATCAGTACCCATATATTGGTAATAGAATACCAGAGTTCAGACAGACCGACTTGCTTGTCCTGACAAACTCGACTACGAGGAAAAGGAAAAGGATCTAATAGTCCTCAAAGAGTTGCCCTTATTTATTTACAGAAGTATATATTTTTGATAAATTTTTTATTTCAATGGAAAAATACAACAAAGAAAATTAAGATAAATTAAAAGGCAAACTAAATACCCAAATATGTCCTGTACAGATCATAAAAAGATGCATGATTCCATTTTGCCTAAAGGGTTAGAGAATAAATGCACCAGGGTACTACGTTGGAGGGTACAGAATAGATGCATTATTTAAGAAGAGTTGAAAAATGCCGAATTTAATTTGAGACAAAACAGAGCACGTGGTAACAAGGGATCATCGGTTTAGTGGGATCAATAGTGGGATCAATGTTAGATCGGTTGATCAAGTCTCGGATTTGAAATTTAAGAATAAAAATGATTACGTTTAATAGAACCCTGTAGACGTTCAAACTTGATCGGTTAGAATATAATTTGGATATTTACGATGGGTTAAAAAAAAAATACAGAGCTCATGGTCATGCGAATCTGTCAAATTGTAACGTGTGGCAAACATGCAAATCAACCTGGGTCGCACTTGTTTTGACCCCACTGAGACTTAAACTCCGCTGCAGGCATGGTTGATGATGATGCTTCTCTATTAAATGCTAATTTAGACATTAATGACACGATTTATGAACATAAACATGCTCCTTCTTTGCTGACTCCAAGACATTGCATGTTTGCCGCGTGTATAGCAAGTTGATGTAACCGTGGTTTTGGTGCTTCCCAGTCTCATACGAAGGCAAGAATTCAATGGATGGTTCAAATTAGGTAACATTGGACTCAATTAGCCTACTCATGTGCTTCCAAGTCTTTTACAACTTGTATCCATGCATCAACTTTTGCAGCCACCAAATTTATTGTGAAGAACAAAAATTCAGAAATCAAACTCCCATTAACTTACAATCTAAAGTAAGGCCAAATGGACCAGATGTCCATCCAAATCAACTTGTAAGATTTTAAATTTGAATAAGTTTAAATTAATCAAAATATTTTTTAAATTAATTTTCAAAAAATTTTAGGATAGACTGTTATATATAAAATTCTGTCAATTTAATTTTTAAGTCATTTGGTCTTTCTAATATTATTATCTAATCTAATTAAATTAAAAATAAAACTCTTTTCTGTTTCTCCTCAAATAATGACACAAACCCTTCCTCAATAAACTTTACTTTTAAGTATAATCCAGGCTAGGTAAGTCAGGAGCGCACACAAACCACTTCTACTAATAGGCAAAAGAAAAGAGTGTATTTTTGGACAAGTTAAAAAAAGGGTTTTCCATGGCATTAAGTCATTTCGTGACTAATAAAACTTTGCAGAAAACTGCAAAATGTATTCATCTTGGGTGAGCTAATTGCAGAATTGAAGTTCTGCTCTTAGGAGGGAAGTAGAGTGAAGTGAAGTGCAGTGATAATAGGCAATTTAAATTACATGGGTATATCATAAATGAGCATAAGAAATGAGTTCGAAGGAAGAAAAAAATAAAACCAGAAGAAGAACCTGATCTCCAGAGAAAATAGCCCAAGCCAAAGGCTTGTTGAAGAGGACACTTCCCTTGATCATACTCAAAACGCATCTCAATAGTTGAACCAATGAATAGGCTGCAGCTATCCCATTGGCGATCACCATAAATCTGCACGAGAAAGAAACACAATCTCAATCTAAATTAATCTATTCGCATAACAAACAAGGAAGGGGGGAAAAAGAGAGAGAGAGAGAGAGAGAGATGAGCTTACACAAGGGCTTTCATGTTAGTGAATTGAGCTCTCTTCCGAATAGAGAAGATCTCCTTGACTTCAGTATCAGTGCCCACAAGCACAGCAGCAAGAACACCAAACAAACAAATCACACATCTCAGCACCAACTCTGCAAGCCTCACTCTTCTATCAATCACCCTTAAATTGGTTCCATGATACACTGAAACATTTCCAGGACTCACCCCCACACCCAAATAGCTCATTTTTCTTTACCTACACCTAAACAAACCTTACAAAATCAAGAGAAAGAGAGAGAGAGAGAGAGAGAGAGAGAGAGAGAAAGGAAAAATATGCACAAACCCACTCACTCTCTCACACACTAAAAGCGAAAGGCCACTAAAGTGAGTGAGAGGAGGAAAACACAAGCATAAACCCCACCCAAACCTCCTTTTATAGACACCTCACCAACTACTTTTTCTCTATATTTTAAGTTATTTTGAGTAGATTTTAATTCTGTTGGTGTGATCTAAAAAGCAAAGAGGTTGGCCGCGCTTGCTTGGGTGGCTCTGCTGTTCTTTATTTTTGTTTGGAAATATAATTATTTTATTTTTATTTCATATGTAATATTTTTTAATTAGTGCTTTCCAAAAATTTTAGACTAGTTCTTTTTTTTTTTTTTTTTTTTTTACTGTAAACATAATATTTTATTTTACTTAATCTGTAAGACTTCTTGTACAAAATATTAAAATTTTAAAAAGAAATTTATAAATTCTTTGTGACAAAAGAGTGTAAAAGAAATATTAAAGTAATGAAATTTGTGTTGAAAACTCTCTGGGAAAAGCAGGTAAAATTTTTTTTTTTTTTTTTTTAAAAAACCGGGTCTAAAGTATAAAAACACAATTTTATTAATGTGATTGAAATATTAAAAATATTCATTATATTTTTCAAAATTATGTTGTGAAATTATATTTTGAATTATATTATTTTAATTTTTTAACTCCCCAATTATGTCACAATAACATTTTTTTTATGGAGATCTTTTTAAAATTTTTGTTAGTATCAGATCGATCCTTTTAAACTTTTTGAAAATTTTTATTAAAAAATTAAAGTTATTATTGAGAAACTCAATACTATCAAATATTATTATTATAGGAAGGCTTAAAATTATTATACAGGACTAATATTATTGTACAAAATCCTAAAATCACGATGGAAAACGATTAAAATCGGTGCTCGACACGCGAGAAATCCCTAGAATTTCCTGGTTTTTGGTACACTCCGCTGAGGTAGGGCGATGGAGCCCTCCCAAGTGGCCCAACATTGCGGACTCTGAAGACTCTCTCGGAACCATACCCAGAAGCAAAACAGAAATGTGGTGGAATCATGCTAAAAGGACACCTTGCCTTTGGGAAGTCCCAGCAAAATTTAATAAAGAAATAAATATGGGGACATTAAATAGAACCTAATCTAACATCTGGGGTCTACATTTAATTGCAAAACAAGCCATGAGAGAGAGAGAGAGAGAGAATTTGGAGTGCAATTCTTTTATTTTTCTGGGAATGGGTAACAGTTTGGTGTCCCAAGGCGACAAGGAGGGAGAGATAAGGTGAGGTGAGTCCTGAAATTTGCCTTAAATTTGCACATTGAATTGAAGAAAGCGTAGTGGAATTTATGATGGCCCATCCCTGCATAAGACAAGACCCACATATAGAAAAGAAAAACCCCTGAAGCGTGGAAAATGAATTCATAGCAACTAGCCAAGTTCCATATGAGTTTTGGAAATTCTTAATGAAAGTAGAATATTGAATTACAGAAAGAATCCAGTGTCTCAAAACTATTGTGTAATGGAGAGTTCAGCATATGATGATAGGCTCATCTTAAGGGACAATAAATAGTTAAATTGAATATTATATAGTAACAGAAAATCTTTACAATGATATTCATCGATATAGATTGCCAATTTGAAATATTGTGGAAATTGAAGCATTTTATGACAAGGGTTTTCAGAGAAAGCCGCTGATAAAGGAGAATTATTAAAGTGCTGATGGGGTTGTCTAGTGGTGGACCCTAGGGCTACCCTGGGAGTTTGGTGTAATTTGCCTTCGTCTTGACACGTTGCAATTCTTTTTTCCACCTTTAATGTATAAATGAATTTTTAAGCTTTATTCTTGAGTTTAAATATTAAAAATGATGAAAAAAAAAATTAAGAGAATCGATATCTGAAATGGATCCCATAATATTTAAATCGGATTAATCAGACAACACTTAAAAATCGGTGATGAAAAACCATTTAATCTTTATAATATGCTTTTAGCTCAGCTCATCATGGCACAGAGAAGCGGTTCGATTAGCTGTTCTTTCTTTTGTATTCTCCTCCCTCGAATTTCTGAGCAGTAATTGAGTGTGATAGGCATGAGAATATGAAGAAGGGAGTTGATGTTTTGGGAAGAAGAAAGCAGTGGTCATCGTTGTGGTCCCATCGGTAACAAGGCCTCAGAGACATCCTCTGATATGCTGGTTTTGGTTTCAGGGCATTGCTTAAAACCAAGAGGATAAGACCATTCCAATTCCAATTCCAACTCCGATTTGAGATCATATAGAGAGTCATGCTGGTTAATCACACTATTTCAGTCTTAATTAAACATGTCTAATTTAACATTTGATTATCGGTCTAATTAGGCCATCCCATAGTTTCATACTTAGAATATGAAATCAAACAATTAATAGTGAGCAAGAATAAATAGATAAATGGACTTAAATCTTATTTCGATTTACTCAAAATTAAAATATGATATATATACATGTGAAAATCGAATTAGTTATTTGCAAAAAATATGTTAAGTCCCACGTTAACTAATTTAAATATTTTTTTAAAAAATATATAAATATAAAAATTTTGTACTTTAATAACCAAATTTTAAAATAAGAATTAAATATTTTCTAATAAAATGAAGTGGAAATTATTACTACTTAAACCATTGGCTTCCACGACAACAACTTTTCTTTTTCTTTTTTAAGTATTCAAATGAAAATCAATGTTAATCGGCTCAGTGGGAGATAGCGCTTAAGCTCCTTAACCATGCTCGAGTTTAACTCGGCATGAGAACGGAAAAAACCAAACCAATGATAAGAGATCTCTCCCCCCCCTCCCCCCGGATTGGGGCTTAACCGCAGATCGGCCCAAATTAATTGAGGTGAAACCCCATATATTAGGTGATAGCTCCGTACCAAGGCACCCAAAAAAAAAAATGGCATTCAAATGAAAGAATGGGGGGCATGTCGTGGGACATGTAATCATGAATATAGATAGCATACGATTTTATGAAGAAACAGCAATATGGTGAAATCTGAAGTCATTATCATATCATAGGAAGGGAGATGAGCAAAAATTAGATTGAATTTTAATTAAAATTATTGTCATAATTATATTTATATTGATTTGAGTAAAGGAAATAATTTACTTTAAGTACAACCCTTTTCAGTTTTATGTGTTCAGATCTTATTAATATGTACAAAATCTTATTAATATTGTATAATTTCTATTAAAAAAACACATACAAATGTGATGTGGTATTATCTAGTATTAAATGAATTGGGTTGCCCATAGGAGTGACCGTGACATGTGGTGGTAGTTAAATTTATGGATATCCTCCAATCCAATCCAACCCAGCAGCTGATATGCAGAAGATCATCATCTTTATATGATTGATAAATGATGCAGATACTGTCTCTCCAACCCCTCATATTTCTTCTCTACAAATTCAAAAGAGACAGACATGTGGAAGCCAAATGAAACACCTCAATTCCAACCCAATTAAACAAAACAATAACTCAACTATATTTTCCTGTCTATGCAATACCCATGGAATGCGAGGAAGAGGACAAAGCAAAACTACCAAAGGATTTATAACATTATTGCAGTGCAAACACTTAAGGAACATACTCGAACTGGCATGAATTGTGACCTGTAAAAAGAAAAAGACAAGTGGATCGAGATGAGGAGTTGTCCACATTCATGAAAGATCTCATGAAAATCTTTAGCATTTAGAAATGAACAATAGGCCTGTATTATGATTCATTAATCAACCCCAGATCAGCAGATCAGTTGAGTTAATCTCAAATGGTGTTTGTTGAGATTTTCTATTGTCAGAGACCATTCAAAGGCCATTGGACTTGAATCTCCATGTTCACTAGTCCTAGTAATTCAAAAACCTACTACCTCGACTATTTCTATCTTATCAACTCTACATAGGATTAAATAAATAAATAAATAAAATTAAAAAAAAAAACTGTAATTTTGTTTTATATGGTTGGAAATAATGGTGTGTTCAGTGTGATACTAACTTGGGTCAAGATCTGTGATAATTGCAGCAGCACTAAAATAACAGGTAGCTCCTCTTTTCTTGAACTTCTGGTAGTAATTATTGAAGGCATAAGAGGCATGGTCCTTGAGAGTGTTGGGATAATAGCAAGGTTGTTTTCTTTGAATTTTTGTGCAGTCTGCACCTCCCATCCCACACGCCCAGTCAAGCGCCTTTTGCAGTACCTCATCTGGGGTCTGCTCATCTGCTATGCACCATTCCTCAAATTGCCCATCTACAATAAATTTTCACAAAAAATGGAGCACATGATTTCATACAATCTATGTAACTCTATTAGCTTAGTGCAAATCAGGCATGATTAATTAGCAAAATTTAGTCGTTGGCTAATGATGCAAGTAAGAGAGTACAATAAACCACAAATTGGACTTTAACGCATTTACACTGAATTGATGGGTAGTGATTGGATTACCTGATCTCTGTGGAACTAATACAAGAAAGAGCAGAGCAAGCAAGAGCTTTTGAAACATGAACATCTTCATCCTTGTAGAGCAGTTGGAGGAGCTTGAGCATCTATCTTTATCTGCAGCTGCATATGATCCGCATCGCACCAGAATAAACTTTTGAGGCGGGGAAAAAGGAGCAATTCCCAACTTTTGCAAAAGCAGTTAAATACCAACTAGCAAGGTCTCTGTCTTCCTTCAATATTACGAAAGCAGTTGAGAATTTCTTGTTCAGAATGCCCAAACTGCCCTTATTTTGCTGTTCTAAACAATTTAATCCTCAATATAAAGTGGGTTGCATATGCGGGGCTGAACTGGTGAAAAGGTAAACTAGGACTAAAATATTCAACCATGATCTGCACCAGAGCATCGAGGTTTCCTGGCTGTTAAGCAAACTGGAAAGAGCAAATAAAAAGGTGAAAAATTCCTTCTCTAGAATGCAAGAGTTAGCTTTATTCACGAAAAATCATCTACAAGAATACGAACATGCTTGAATGACTGCACATGGTTCCAAAGCTCAACAACCTGACTATCGTGTAAAAGCTGCTTCATCAAGATTAGATGGAAACAATGGCTTTATACAATTTCTGGACATGGAAGGAAGAGATCCAAATGTCAAGAATTTATCATATAATTCCACTGTGGGATTGCATATAGCTCACTGTTACCAATGAACTTGAGAGGGAAATATGCGCAGAAGTTCATATTTTCTCTGCATAAAGGTGGTATGAAACTAGAAGTTACTTATCCACACTAGTATTAGTTGGCTAATTCAGTTGGTCAAGACCCTTGAAGTAGTATTAAGAAGAGGTTTTGGGATCAATTTCCGCCCCCATTACATCGGTCAAACACTTTCAGGCTTAAAAATCCCCCACTCGGTGTACAATGAGGTCATTACCTTTGACAGTAGTTTTGCGTTTGGCTTATGACTGAGCTGAGGAGGAAGGAGCATAAGCAAGAAGAAAATAGTGTGCCAGTCAACAGGACTTATGTACCTGATGATCCCAAATTCTACAATTCACGGCTCCCAACTTTTAAAAACTACAGACTAAGTTAATGTCGCCATTGTCTACCATAAGCTATAGAGGATGCTGTGACATGATGAACCACAACAGCCACAATCACAACAACAAAACCTTTTATCCCACTAACTCAGCGATTAGATAGATCATTCTATACTTCATTCTATACTATTGTACTCTTATTTAATATCAAATACTTGTTTATATGTTTATTTTCTTTATACGATAACAATAATCGTACTTTTATTTCACTAAGTGAGATTGATAATATAGATATAATTTATCTTATATCATATTTTTAACTATATTTAGATAATTTTTATTATATTTTATTATCATTATTCAAATTTTCTTAACTCTCCCTTTCTCTCAATTAATATAACATAATGAATATTAATATTATATTTTCATCTATATTTAGATAATTTATATTATATATTATTTTCGTTATTCAAATTTTCTTAAATCTCCCTCTCCTTAAGTTAATATGAATATGTGTAATATATAAACATTAGCCTAAATCCTCAAGTTCCAAACAATTTCTGATCTTGAGGTAAGGAAAGATAAACTTCGACAGTCCAATAAGGCTTCATAATGACAGTCTAACAAGGCTTCATATTGCTCCATTCTGTCGATATCTTCCTAGCATGTGATTCAACCAAATCAACCAACCTGGCATCATGCTCTGTTCGGCTCTCTTTCTCAAGATTAAATCTGTCCACCTAGCAATAGTAACACAAAATCCAAGGCCATTTTGCAACTATAAAGATCAATCAACAAGAAAATATAAGAAACAGTTTTGCAACTATAAAGATCAATCAACAAAAAAATATTAGAAACAGTTGAACTCCCTCCACCGCATCTCAGAGTAACTACCTAACTTTGGCAGCTTGGTACCTCGATGCATGCCATAAGCAAGTAGGGCCATTAAGAGACCACCTCCGCCCCTAATGTCACCAACAGAGGTAGGAAGATGGGAAAGATCAAAATAATAAAACAAAACCTATTACTAAATATGCAAACTCATTTGGATAAAGCATACAAGGAACACATTTATACATGAATTAAAGGTTTTACTAACAAGTCTTTTGAATTTCCACCTGCAGGATATGCACACTGCACCAATCACATGCCAAGCTCCTAAAAAGCAAAAAGGGTCCAATGAAAACGGTTGAGTTACACTGTGTGCAGCGAAGACATTAGACATAATCCTATGATTGGGCATACAAACCGACATATTCTAGACTTACTCAAGGGATTGCACCAAGGGAGTGGAGGTCATTTGTTTGGCCATCTCCCTTTTGAGGCACATTGTAAACATTCTTCAGCAGGTCCTGGATCTTGCAAAGCATCAGCATCCGGGAGGGATCAGTTCCACCTCCACTACTCTGTGATGCCCTTGAGCTCTCTTGAAGCTTAATCTTCTCAAACAGATACCTCTTCTCAGTTTCAGCCTCATTCAAACGCTGTTTAAGATAATTGCTGGCATATTCCTCCTCTGATTTCTCTGATTTGGCAAGGGCAATCCTCTGGAGCCTCTCAGCCTCTCGCCTCGCCTCAGTGGCCTTGAGCTGGAACATGTCAGCCTCTGCCTGTTTGAGTCTCACAATGCTCTCAAGCTCCTCAATTTGTTGTTTCTTCCGTTGCCTCTCCATTTTTAGTTCTGCTGCTTCCCTAGTCTTATCTTCAAGCTCCTGATCACAGGCATCAAGAGCCAAGCGAGCCTTTTTGTACGTTCGCAGCTTCTCTTCTGCTACCATTTCCATTTTTTTAATGGCTTCCTGTACTACCTCAGCAATCCTGTGACATGCCTCCTGTGGTGCTATCAGCCGTCCACCATCCTCACTTTCGAGGTTCTTTGATGTATCCACCTCAAGCTCTGCATGGAGATGGATAATTAGAAGTAGACAAATAGATGAAAAGTTATTGAACCAGTCAAATTTACAGGAATGATCTATAAAATGCAGATGGCAAACCAATCTAAGTATATAGAAGCTGGCAGTCCTCTACCAGGAAACTTGGTTGACATCTATTTCCAAATGCTCTCAACACAAAACAATGACCCAAACCTAAATCTTATCAGCTGTATAGAGTTACATTTCCTTGGTCCATTTAGCAAGGTTTCCAATTAATAAATAGAGTTCTATATCATAACTTCTCATTCTTCTAATAAACATGAGCAATGGGCAGAGACGAAACTCCAAGGTAATTAATGATCCAGTTTCTGGTTGATCAATTATCTACATAGAGAGAACCATCTATGGGATCACAAGAACAGCCTAAAAATACAGAGAGAAAGAAGATGCTTACCCTGGAAGAACATCAATATTACTTTACCGGCTGCTGATTCTGCAACTCCGCCTTTCAATTTTTCTATGAGTTCCTCACACTTCCAGAAAAGTTTCCTCCCTCGAGGATCTTCACTACCTCTAAAGATCCTACTAACATGGTCAAGCTCCCTTGTCAAAGCCTCCCGGTCCCATACTGGTGCACAATGTTGAAATACATCTTTAACCCATCCCAGTAGTTCAGATGTCCTATTGCAAGCTCGGCATCTAAAAAGCATCTCAGCAGGGCCTGTACCATTCTTTACAGGACCCATGCCAATTTGTCCATCACGAATTGCACAATCTGTGTGTGTCCAATGCAAACACAAATCACAACCAATCCATCGGCATGTGTTCACGTCAAAATCAAACTTGTTGCAAATCACACACATGCAGAGATTGCAGAAACCATTTCTATTGGTGCATATATCACAAGTACAATCTTCTGCAGGAAGCTGACTCTGACATGCAATATTTCTGCATCTCTTGTATGCAAAAACTTCAATGAGAGAAGTTTGTGAGAGGCTGATACTTGGATGAAGAAATGCCTGAATTCCAGTGTTGATCGCAACAAGAATTTCCAGCTGAACCCGGTGAGCTCTAATCAAGGTCTTAGCAGTTAAGTCACCTCTACTCTGAACAAGTTTTTGCAGAAACAAAAATTCCTCTCTATGCTGGGAGCCACCTGTTCCTTCAAGAATAATCCGCAGCTCATTTTTGAGCTCTTCTAAATACTCAACCGGAAGGAGTTGCATTCTTTCAGATACGACATCAACCCTCTCCCTAGCGACATCCTGAAGATTTATTTTATCTGAGCTGGAAATACGTCGGACAACAGACTGCTCGGTGCCATCATTTTCCCCTTCCTTCTCCTTTTCCATTTTCTTGGCCAAAATGGCATCAGGGGTGGGCCATGTTTCCCTTGAGCTGGCACTCTCTGTTGGGGATTCTCGGGCTTGATCAGTATTTGAAGCTGGCTCTTGAAGGTTGGAAGACCCAGAGACATCTGGTGAAACTAGTGACAAGGATGTCTGCAATCCTCCTGGTCGTGCTTGTTGCCGTGGAGGCAGCATTTTCAGTGGTTTTGGGTTATGGAAGTTAGAACCAGGAGATGTTCCCATGAAATTTTCTGCCAAATATGCAGGCAAACAAACCATCACCAAACCTTTTCAAACAGATAATGAAGCAATCTCAAAAACTACCAAGTCAAAGGCCCCCCATTCTAAACAAATCAAAGATATAAAGTCCAAGGCCCAAAATAACGCCATCCGGTTAAGAAATCCACTTCAATCACTAAGAGAGCAATTCAGAGTATGCACATACAGTATTAATTACAATGAAATTTCAGTTCGGCAAAAACGGGATTCATCAAAAATAGAAAAGCAACCAGCTCCGACAATATGCTCCAAGAAATGCAAGCCGGTCCTTCATTATGGAGAGATCATCATTATTTCCACTTGAAATTTAGATATTTCATGTTTTAGTTTACTTCTTATTCTGTCGTAAATATTAGGATTGCAAATACTAGGATAAGTTATATTGTACTGATTCATTCAAAAAATAAAGCTACGTTGTTAGGGCTACATAGTTTTTTTCAAACATGCCATGATTGACTGCTCACACATAACTAGACTTTCATTCTAATTACTGGAATTGGAAACCTTAAACAAATTTACAGAGCAGTAAAACAAAAAAATTAAGAACATATTCCGGAATTGACAAAAGGAAGAACTGTCACAAAGAGAACATTCTAAACAAGATTGTCAACATGCATAATATGAAAATTCACCAACAAAATTAGGTCAAATCTGCTCATCTGCTACGGACAACCAAATCTTAAGTCAAACCCCACATCAAACATCAGAATCTACGTTTCCTAGAGTTCCAAAATCATAAACATCAAGATAACAAACACAGATTAGGAACAAAATGACGATCCAACAAGTAAGATCTGAAGCTGATTTGACTAAAATTACTCACCAGAAACAGCGAAAGAGTTTCAATTGACCTCGATCAAACTGTTAAGAGAATCGAACAGAAGAGAAAGTTCGAAAAATTTTATGGTGATTTCTCTTTCTCTCTCTTCGAATCAGAGAGGGAGAGAGAGAGAGAGAGAGAGAGAGAGAGAGAGAGAGAGGAAAAGATTTCTTGATCTGGGGACGACAAATAGAAACCCTAGAGCATCAGTGACACTTGACCCGTGGAAAACCGGAAGAAGGGCTGTGTCGGTTTGGGTTCGGGATTTAATACAAAGTAAGGTGCGAGGAAAAACCGGACGGCCCAGTCATCCCGCGTGTTGACTTTTTCGCCTGCCCTTTGTTCCCTTTCTAAGAATGTTCTTTGATCTCGGCTAATCTTGGTTGGGTGACCTTTGCTGATTAATTTCCCCCTCCCCCGTCTGACCTCCATTTCGCTCTCATCCTAATTTGCTTTGGGTGCTTAGTCCCGCGTATCATTGCTAAAAGGATCGACTAGTAATTGGACTTTATTTATAAATTATGACTGAGAAATTTTTGTTTTTAACTTAATGATGGTGAAAAATTATGATTTTTTTTAAGAAATTTTGTAATATAGCTAAATTAGTATTCTATTTTTAATAAAATAGTTTGATTAATTTATAAATTGATTAATCTACGACGAGAGAAGAGAGAGAGAAAGATAAGATCAAAGCCAATTGATTGATTGGTGGATCTGGGGAGAAAAGGGAAGAGAGATTGTTAATTGATTGGATTGATCGGGAGTAAAGAGAAGAGATTGGAAACAGAGAGGGAGTTGTTAGTGTTGGTCGAGAAAGAGGAAGAGAAATTGATTAATCAAATTGTTTAGAAAGGCAAAAAAGAAATCGATCGGCGATCAATCGAAATTGGGTTGAGAAGTGAGCAGGGGAAAGTTTAGAATTAGAAAGAAATTTTCATTAAAGATGGAAGAGTAATTTCACCAAAAATTGCTTCTTTTTCAAGATATAACCGTTTCGTTTTTCGAAGATGTGTGTTTAGAATTATTATAAACTTCTCTTCACCTTAACTTAATTAATTTTAAAAAAATAAAACTATAAACTTGCAAACCAGTTCCAATTCTAGTTCCAGTTCCAGTTCCATTGAATGAAATTGACTCGGTTGTGATGTTTTTCCCAAATAACCAGGAGAAGCTTAGCCCTTTTTCTTATGAACCATTTTAGGGGATTAAAATGTCTTACTCCGGGTGACATGTTTGCCTCGAGGAAGGACTCTTCAAGTTTGAAGGGGTCTAAGATCCTCCACATACAATTTAAGACAATTACTAACAAAATTCAAATTAGGCACCAACTTAACAAAATTACAACAAATTGAGTCTCTCAAATTTTAGGGTTTGATATAAAGCACAAACTTCGGACACAAACTTCCTCCCAAAACAGAGGGCATATATTTACTATATTTACAACATTAAAAAAACCAAAACCCTACACAGATGTGACAATTGGACAAATTGTATGACTACAAAAAACCATGAGACTTGTGGACAAATTATAGACTATATTTACTAAATGTATGGAGGATTTGGATTTCAAGTCGAATGATAGTTGAAGAAGAGAAACCTTGTTTCCATCCAACTAATTATTTGGAAATTCTCATCCTATCAACCCCAACATCCACTGATCCTACATACTGCTTCGATCATGCATGGAATACGGGGAAAAAAAAAACATTATCGTATCAAACTTCTTAACCTAATCAGCCTTCCAACCTCCTGCGTGGGCTAGACTAGATAGAAAGCCCGCCGCCGGATCAACAAAAATGTAAATGAATCCCCCTTTGGGCCTGCGGCTAACACATACCCCAACCCCGCACAATGCCACCTTAAAATAAGATTAGTCGGCCCAAATTATATTTCCATTAATTCATATCAAATGCTTGTTCAATCTATTTTAAGAATTCTCTCAACATAATTTTTTTATTCTCAACTTTCGAATTCGAGTTTTATTTAAAAAAATTAATATATTATCCATTAAATCGATTATCTATCCACATCAGTTGGATCAAGACGTATGGAAACGTTATCGGGTGCATGCGCAAATTAGTTGCAACATTCTCAGACACCGGTCTTCCTGTTTTTGTCTCCACGTTGGGCCTTGGATTCTATACTTTAAATACAATTTAAGCGTAAACGGGATTAATTTTATCGGACAATTTGTATTTTACATTAAAAGTTAATTATAAAGTAGAAAATTTCGCGGTGTACAAGAGATAATGTTAATTGGAAAAGGTAGCGTCAGACTAACACAAATATTAAAAGCTCAAATAAAATTTAAGATACCTATTCATAGTTCTCCTAACTAATGTTCTTAGCTTACTAAGAACAAGTTCCCCATCATATTAAGTCGAAATTATTTGGGTTTAAGTTAAAAAAATTATGGATGTAATGATAATTTTAATTATTTTTATGTAAAAATTTGAATTTTCAGTTGTAAAATTTCATATTTAATATAAAAATATTTTTTGCTTTGATGATATAATTAATTCAAATAAAATAAAATAAAGTTAAGTTAAATTAATACAAATTTGAGACAAGGCCAATGAGTCCTCCCATATTGAAAAGAATTGACATGGCTTTCTTGCTCTCTCTCACAGTATACAGGTGCGTAGAATTCAGCTTTCTTCTCCCCCCAACTTGCTTGAGAGTCCGAACGGCAGACTTAATTTGATCACAGTTTGACTTCTTTTCCTCTTTTTATAACAAAGTTTGCCACTTTGGTTTGAAGAGTGAATAACAATTCCATAAGCTTTCATATTGATGAGATTACATACAAGTGCAGTGCTCGAGCATGTACGAGAAGTGAGTTAGAGATGATTAGTGACAAACAAAGATTCAAGCACGGCTGCATGACATATACGTACATACATTTATATATAATATACATATATATCATCCATAACAACAAGACAACTCTTTGGCATCCTCTACAACTTCATGATCTTTCCTTGTTCAAGCAATAATGGACATGCCATGCCAAACGAACTCTGACTTCACTAGGTTGGTTCTTCATGCATATTTAAAACATGAAAGAGAATATATATCCCTTAACATATTACATGCACTGCGCAAAAAGATGGTCAGAAGAGGAGATTTTACATTTTTAGAGATGAAGAGAAGTATCAACATCTGAATCAATATCACACTTATCAGATTTAAAATTGGTTGTTGACCCGCGATTGAAAATTTTGTCCCTTGGCCATAAGTTTAAGGACAAAGAAGTCTCCGTACCCTTGAAGTCACCATAGTTGTTGCTCTGTGAGTTAGGCCAAAGGGATAGAGAGACTTGTGATGAACAAATAGTTGGCCTATGATGATATTGTGGATGAATTAATTCAGAGTTGAAGAACAATTTTGACTGCTCATGATGCATCATAGTAGTAGCAATAGTAGTTGTAGGACATGATGCAGACTCCTCACTTGGAACCAACTTTAGAAGCTCTCTCTCTTCTCTCTTCTCCTTCACTCGTTGCAATTGCCTAAACCTCTCTTGCAGTAATGCAATAGAGGAATGCACAGCAATATGATCATAAGTTTCTCTACCCATTGTTTGTACTAAAAGTGAAACTTTCCCTCCCCCCTTCTCTCTCTCTCTCTCTCTCTCTCTCTCTGTATATATATATATATATATATATATATATATATGAAAACTTAGTTGCAAAATTTTGATCTTAAGGAGATTACAAAAGGACCATGTGTCAATATATAGGATATGGGTATTGTCAATATTGGTTGCTAGTATTAAATAATGCATTTTGGGGCCTCTAGTTGATTCTTGATTCAGAATAAAGGAAAGAGAATCGGCAACATAGCTGCAAAGTCCAAAAAGAAGAGGTTTGTGCGGCCAATCTAATAAGTACTCTTTAAGTGAATGTGAGAGCGAAAGGCAAAAGAATTGTTAAAGGAGAAAAGGTTCGTGAGAGAAGAGTCCAAAAGACCAAAGAGAATTAAAAACTAGCGCATGGAAGGGAGTGTTTGTGGGAATAAAAAAGCAAAGTATTTTTGAGTGGTGATTTGTTGGATTGTCCCCAAAAGAACCCCTCTCTCTAGCTTTGGAGAAGATGGAGACTTTTTTGGTTAGGCTTTGGATGTTTGTATCATGTATTCCGTTGAAACATTCTTTTCTTTCAAATCTTCTCTTGGTTGAAGAGGAAAAAAAGGAAAAAAGTTGATGTGGGTCGGTTTGAAAGTAAATGGACAAGAGTTGGAAGAAGGAATAATCTTTGGAGTACTCACGATGCTTTTGATGAACAATAATACGCACAATAGACTATCATTTATTGATAATGCCATTTAAATTAGGAATAAAATCAATATTTTATATTAAAAAATTGAAAATTTATATTAAAAAATAAAAATATAACAAAAGGAGTATTAAAAGTAAATTGGCAGATATCATCCAACAATAACAATAACCAAACCTTTCATCCCTCCAAATGGGGTTAACTAATAATGATAGAGTTAAATAATTTTAAAAAATTAATAATATTTCTAAGATTTTTAGTTTTTTTTTTAGATTAAAATTTTTAAAACCGTTATCGGTAAGTTAAATAATTCATGAATTTTTCTCTTAATAATTTTTTTTTTTTAATTTTATGGTACGGGTACCCTCTACGTCCCCATTTTCGCCCTTATTTTAAATTAAAAAAAAAATCAGTGATTAATATGATAAATTATTTTCTAGACATGCATTGTAGTAAATGAGCAAGACTTCGGGAGAGTAGACTACTATCATCAATTAGACTATTTAAATAATAAAAATTAACAAAACATAACACTATATTATATTATGTTTAATAAATTTTAATGATATAAGAAATAATAATAAATGTCACTTGACTCGAAAATTTTTAATTTTTTGAAGAAAAGTAAGAAATATATATATATATATATATAAGGACAAGCATTAGCATACCAACATTCTTTGTTGTTTGTCTTGGAGTCGGTGGAGTGAAGTGGCATGCAGAAATGAAAGCCGGGGATGCAAATGTTGCTGGGTATTGGATGCTTCTTTTTGCAGAAACAACATCTTGTCCAACAGAGCCTTCGTTTATTTATTTATTTATTTATTTTTATTTTGTGGAACACGAACATTGGAAAAGCACATTGGAGAAAGTGAAGATAAACATAGCTTGCCCCCTTCTATTTTATTCATTTTGCCTTTGTTTTTTCTTTAATATTTATGAAAGAGAAAGAGGACTATGTTTTGCTTACCACCTCCATTCCTAGTGTCCTTGTCCTCTTGTTTTCTTTGGTTCAAGTCTCTCAACTTTCCAGCAAATCAAGCCCCACCCCCCCCCCAACCCCACCAAAAGCAACCAACAAATTAGTACCATCAAACAAAATGTGACAACATATATTGAGTATGTTTTGGAATATGTTTGAATCCATGTTAAGGATAATGTATCACGCTGCCCAATTATGGCATGGAATAAAGTACGATCTCAATTATTTTTTGGCTCCTCTCCACCATTATTCTTGGCTACCTTTTATTGCCATAAATATTAAAATTTATATTAAAAGAACAAAATACGATATATTTAGAATAATAATATTTATATTATTAATAAAAAAAATTTTAAAAAATTTCAGGGGTAACAGTCTCTTGGCTATGGTCATGCTTGTAATGATTTGTGAGCCGGCTCACGAATATCACCATCTAACCACACCCAAATAACATAATGATGAGGATGGAAGTACTTTTTGACCGGGTGATGGACGTCGCAAAAGAAAGAATGATTAGCTTGCATGAAATACCTAATTAATTTTAAATATTTAAAAAGGATATATATTGAGAAAGAAGCAGGTTTATCCTATGGCTCAGGTTTCCCTCAAATTACTATGAAATAAGATGAAGACCCCAGGGATGTTTCTTGCTTAAATTCCCAATTACAAAATTGAAATGATCATCACAAGTTAGTAGGCTCTTGGGTAATTTACCTTTAAAAAAAGTTTAAATCTTGGAGAATATGTAGGGAATGACTTATGATATGTTTTTCACCCACTTCTGTCTATCAAGTGGTATGGCAGGAGCATTTTTTCCTACCCTTGTATGAGAAGTCTGAGCCACGCTCCCTCCTCCAAGCTAATGCCCTTTTGTGTAGGAAAAGAAGAGTAATGCATATAGACGTTCTATGTATGGATTTACTAATTCATAAATAACCCTTTTAATCTGGATTCTAAGTTAATAATTGGAGTATGAAAAATTGATTTTTGGTAATATTTTTTTTTTCTTTGTGATATGATCTTTTCTGTTTGAATTGCCATATTAACACTTGCTCTCTTTGATTTACAGCATATAAAGTTAAAGATATTGACTTAACAACCGTAGATCAGACAATTTACCAGGCTTGGTGGGAGGTTTTATGTCTTGTGGGGGGTGGTCTAATCAGAAAGGCATACATTGTAATTTTATTATTTAAATCAATTCAACATATTAGAAACTTGCTCGATGCAGTTGGAGCATTTAAATTCCAACCAAAGAATTTGAGCCCCTAGTGGTTGCTTCCAAATAGCTTCTAAATTGTGAAGCATTTTACTTGCTATAAGCAGAGATTGATGTGGTGATTGGTGCTGAGATGGTCGCGGGAGGTGAGGCCCAAGCACAGCTTCACCAACATCTAGTGGCACTAATGGTGTATCGGATGTGAGTACTAGTCCAACAATCACAACATCAAAGGCCTACCATGTAAGGATGAACAAAATACGATTAAAACCACTAATCATACCACTACACACAAAAATGAGTATTTAGCATGACAATTTAAGTCTAATCGTATTTTATATTTTATAATAAATTCTCTTTTTACTAAAAGAAAAATAACTTTATATGAGTATTTCAAACGAAATTTGTAATTTTAAGAATTTTAAGAATATTGTGGTTAACCCCATTATTTTGACCTTGTAATCACAATAATCACTAATTATAATAACCCTTAATCATTAATTCACAATCAAAATTAATAAATCACATTAATAATAATAATAATAATAATAATAATAATAATAATAATAATAATAAGAATAATAAAAAACCCTATGACTATGTTATCCATAATAGCAATAACCACAGACACCCCTATCATCTCTAGAGCAAGCCCAAATCATCTCTATTTTTACCGACCGTTAGCAACGAATTCTTTTTCTTCCATCATATTCCTTTCATAGTATGATACTCTCTTCTAAACTCTGCAAACCTCCCCGTAAAACCATAGAGCAACACTGATGGAAGACTCAAACAAACTAAACCACCTCCTCCAAATCCACGCATTCACAATTAAAACCTCTTTGGACTACAACAACTTTGTTCTTCCCAAACTCTGGCACGGAATTTACGCATTTCCCATAATTACTCCAATTTAGTGTCCTATGCTTTCTAGCTGTTTGACAGAATTTCTTACCCACATACCTTTATTTGGAATACTATGATTAAGGGTTACTTGAATTATGAAAATCCACACGAGTCTGTTTTATTTTTTTCGTGAATGCGGCTTTGTAATGGGTTTTCTGTTGATAGTTTTAGTCCTTCATTAGTTCTCAATCATGCGGTAGATTAATGGATTCAAAAAATGCAGAAACGATTCGTTCCCAAGTTTTGAAACTGGGGTTTGGTTCTGATTTGTTTGTTCAAACTGCTCTTGTTGAAACGTATGCAAAATTGGGTGATTTGAGAACTTCGAGGGAAGTTTTTGAGGAAATGAGCGAACAAGATTTGGTTTCGGGCAATGTAGTGCTGGTCGGGTATGTTCGGATTGGGGAGATTGGGTTAGCCCATGATTTGTTTGATAAGATGCCTGAAAGAGATTAAGTATCTTGGAATACTATGATTCATGGGTATGTCTCAGTAGGTAATATTGAGGTTGTGAAGATGTTCTTTGATGGTACTTGCGAAAGAGATTTCGTTTCTTGTGGTTGTATGATTTCGGGATATGTGAAAAGAGGGTAACGTAATGAGGCCTTAGACTGTTTCATGTGATGCAAGTAGCAAATGTGGCGCCGATAAGATGGCTATGGTTAGCGTCTTGTCGGCTTGTGGTGATTTAGGAGCATTAGGTACATGAGTACATAGAGAGAATCGAAGTAGATATGGAACTTGGGACTTCTCTTGTGATATGTAAACAATATTTCTTCCTCGGAGATGGGAATAGGATAAAATTGAGGATTAAAGGTAATGCAGGTGACCTCTTAGTAATAAAGAAAAATTAAATTGAGTTTATTTAGCGAAAGAAAACTGAAAATAAATATTTTTCAAGAGAAAAAAAAAAAAAAGACAATTGATTCTTACAGAGAATTTTGATAGAGACCGACTTCTATCCCTTTTCCTCTCCAATATTTTACCCAACAGCAAATGATATTTCGGAAGTTTCAAAAACAATACCCATCAACAGGTAGATCTGCGAGAAATAGGCACACACAGAGAGAAATCTATGTAGGGTTTGGAATAGAGATGATGGGGAAGATCAATCCGTGGAATTCTTAATTTTTTTTTTCACTTGGGATTAGGGTTCCAAAGATATACTCAATGCAGGATTATGCAAGACTCATATAAGTAAATAAACTTTACTCGATTTAATGGAAAGTTTCCTTTTCTTTCCGCTTTCCTTATGCAATTTAATGGAAAGTTCAGGGTTATGCAGGGCTCCTATAAATTAATAAATATAACGGTCCTTTTTTTAAAAAAAAAAAAGTTCTGCGATTAAGAGTTTATTTTTCCTCAATGTTTCTAATGTACTCATCTCTTTTTAGGTTCAAAAAAATGAATTACTAAATGAAGGGTATCGTAAGGGTTACAACTGAATCGCTTTCTAAGGGTATTCCTTGAAGTGTATGTATGGGGACGATGTCTAAGATTCCTCACAACCTTCCGGACGTATTGTGGGAAATACTCTCCAAACTATCACTAAAGTCTCTCCTTCAACTTCAGTCCTTGTCGAGATCATTCCATTTCATAATCAATAATACTAGTTTGCAAAAGAACACATCCAACAATCCCCCAAAAACGAGGACAAGAAGGACAATCTCTATTTGCTACTAGAGTGGCGAAGAAGTGAAGAGATATACTCAGTGGACTTGGACTCGATACATGAAGTTGTAAAACTCTGTGTCCCTTTGGAATGTCAATACTGCATGAGGATGAGAGCCTCTTGCAATGGACTTCTCTTCTTGACGCAATGGAAAGTTGTATGGAACCCTTCAACTAGAAAACATTATAAGGTGCTACTGTCACCACGCCATAAAAGGTGTTTTAGCCGGTGTTTTGGGATGGGGTATGATTCGGTGAGCGATGATTATAAGTTGGTCAGGGTGTTTCAGCTTTGTAATCCACAACTATAACCAATTCCAGGTTTACAGCATGAGACTGAGCACTTGGAAATGTGCGGTGTTAGTGTCCATTTGAGATCGATACCTTCCATTTGGGCCAAGAGGGAATATTTATTAGTGGCGCGTTGTGCTGGAAGGGAACAACTTGGGTGACAAAAGGCAAAGCAATAGGATTGAGGCGGAGGTATTTGCATTTGATATTGAGGATTATCCGTGTAGAGAGGTACATAAACCTAACCACTTGCATAGGTGTAATTTCTTTCAATTAGGAGTGTTTGACGGATGTCTTTGCTTATTTGATTTATACCATGGCGATATATTGATGTATGGATCATGAAGGAGCATGGAGTGAAGAAGCCTTAGAGTAAATTGGCAGGTACCTATCTTCCATTTGTTCATGTGTGGCCTAAGGCTTGTACCAAGAATGAGTTTCTTATGGTAAAAGATGGTGGTGGTGGCCTCATTTTTTTCTAGTATATGGTTATAAAAGTACAGCAATAGAGTATTTGAGGCTCCACGGCGGGCCCCATGGCGTTGGTCAACAGTTTCCAGTAAGGCCATTTATGAGGAGCTTGGTTCCCTTAAGTGAGATTTAATGATGATAGTGTTCTTTCGAGGTGGGAAGAAGAACAAGAGCCCTTTATCTTGAGCTTACAAGGCATTTTTTTATTGTTACTTTATTATTATTACTTTTTAGCCTTTTACATACTAGTAAAATAATGTCATTCAAATTTAAGGTAAGATGATGTTTTTACTATGGTGTTGCTAAGATTTGGGTTGTGACGTTACCTTCCTTATTTGGAGAAAAATAGCTGCTTTGTAGACGTTCTGTTGAGATTGGTTTTCTGTGATCATACTCAAATTCCTTAGGAGCTGCTGTTGCAGAAGTGATGCTGATATGTTGCTGACAATGATGCTGCTATGGTTGAATCTTTGCTGACAGCTGATGAAAATATGTTTAAAAAAAATAAGTTAGAAAATCATGTAAACACCTGATTCTCAGGAATTTGATTTCAAATTTTTTAACTATTTGTTGTCAGTTATCCTCCGATTTATTTTCATTTTCAGTTTACACTTTTATGTATAAATTTGGGGTTTACGATTGAATAAAATGCCTTCAGCAATCTAAAAATCTTCTTGTTATTTTGCTCCTTTTGCACCTTGTTTCTGTCCAAAAAAACCTTAAAGAATCCACTCAACGCGCCATTCGCATAGAGGCCTCTTCAATGGTCTTCTCTTCCTGACTCAATGGGCAGTCGAGAGACATCATATGGATCCTGTCAATAAGAAAACACCATAATGTGGCTCAACCTGTGGACCCTCAAGAGTGAAGGGGCCAAACCTAAGCATTTGCATAGGACTCCTGACGTTGGGTTGGGATGGGGATGACTAGCTGAGAAATGATTATAAGTTGGTGAGGGTGTTTTATCATTGGGATGCGGGTGGCGATCAACCCCTTTGGGAAACTCAAATCCAGGTTTACAGCATGAGATTGCTGTTGGAAAAGTGCAGAGCATCCATTTTTCATTGATAGTAAGGATATGGAGGAAAAGGGAATATTCCTTAATGGTGTCTTGCATTGGCAAGGGATTCAAGACCCTAAAATAGGTTGTGACGATAGCATCTTTGCCTTTAATATTGATGTTGAGCATCGGTATAGAGAGGTACCCAAGCTAAGCATTTTCATAGGACTCCTGACATCCATCTAGGAGTGTTTGATAGATGTCTTTGCCTGTATGTTCCTATGAAGGTATTGATATGGATCATGAAGGCGTACGGAGCGAGAAGAGTCTTGGAGTGAACTGGCCAGTATCTCTTTTCCATTAGAGTATTTGTGGCCTATGGCATTCAACAAGAAAAATATCTGACAATATAAACATTTTCTCTTGTATGATCCAACAAGTACAGCATTGAAGTTGATGACGCCCCCCATTGCTCCTAATTGTCCCCTATATGAGGAGTCCCGTCTAATTGAGAATAATGATAGATAGTGTTCTTCAGAGGAAAAAGAGCAACCGGGGAGGCTAGTCTTAGCAACATGTATACCTTGAGGGCGCACAATCAGCAAATAACTGCCTCCAATTTAGCATCATATGCAGATTGTAAAAGGCTGAAGTCAAAGCCTTTTATGATGATTTTTCCTTTAACCTCCTTAAGATCAAAGTTCATAACGAATGGATTATGTTGAGTTGCTTCAGATGTGCCAGTTCGAAAAGCAGCTTCAGATGAAGGAGGCATTTTCAATAGAGCAACTATGTGACATTTTGAATTGAAATCAAAATCCAAAGATACCGCTTGGGTTCTCAAGATAGTTAAATTCCAATAGCTTGGACCTCGAAAACTGGCTAAGATTGTAGTGCCAGCCTAGCTCAGCGACACATGAAAGGAGAGGCCAAGTATAATAAGTCGTAAGCTATTAACGAATTCAAAATTTATAACATAAAAATTTTGAGTTAGGGGTCGTGCCATACTTAAACTTCTAATTTTATTAATTTTGATTTTATTGTAACCAAAAAAAAAATATTAATTTTGATTTTGTTAAGAGTAACATTTTAGTTATATTTTCGTATATGTGCCTTTTGAGTAAGACCATCGTATTAGTTTATCCTAAATGCTCGGATAATGTTGTATGCCCAGTTGCCACATGACTGATTAACTGACTTGCTCTGAATCGAGCAAAGCATGCCAGACGTTCCCTATATAGAATATATTTCTTATATACTTGACTCATTTTTCTTCTTTCTTAAAATTGATGAAGCAAAAGGTAGGGTACTCTAATGTGATTGTGTGCACTGTGATTTTCATGCTTTTAACCATATAAAAAGTAGGTGATATCCTCGTCCCACCAAGTTGTGTCTTGAGATCTTGAGGGATCTTTATTCCTTTTGCAGAAAGGAGATCATTCCGCACGACCACAGAAAGACACTAAAGTGAAAGAAGACGAATCCAAACTCAAAACATTGGAAGCAACCCATAGAAAACATCTATAAACTATGGACATTTTAAAAAATTTTAGGACATGGGTGGGACCTTAACTTTCGAAATCTCTAGGTTGAAAAGGAAGATGTGCACAAACCTTTAAAGAAGATCAATAGCTTCTCTCACAGTTGTAGATGGTCTCAAGACTATTGATTTAGTCATTGGTCATAGACACCCTTTAGATGATGCAAGGAGACGAGTCATGTAGGGACCTTACAAGGTGACCCATGTTTGTCACTAGAAGACAGATAAATGTTTGGGGCTAGATTGAGGATTAGACTAAGCTAGTGCCATGTGTGGCTCTTTTCCTATAGGAAAATATTTTTAATTATCATTAAATTGTAATTTATTAGTGCCAGATAAATTCTGAGTTTACTCTTTTTTTTTTTTTGGTACTGATTCTAAGTTTACTATGACTATTCTATCTCCAGTGATGATGAGATAAATCAACATAAGTCTCTTGACTTGATTGGATGAGACTCCTCTACTCACTTTGGTCCTCAAATAAGGTTTCTGGTCTTCCCACCTTAAAATTTTCCAAATGCTTTGACATGAAGTGATTAAGATAAATTAACTTAATAGCCCCTTAACTTAATAGTCTCTTGACTTGATTGATGAGACTCCCCCGCTCCTTTTAGTCCTCAACTAGGGTTTCGAGTCTTCCTGCCTTAAAATTTACCAATTGCTTTGAAATGAAGTGATTAAACTTTACTAACTAAACAAAAGAAAGATGGAGAAAGTGTTTGGGGATACTATAATAGGACGATGAAATTCTTGGTGGTGAGTCTGTCTGCTGTTAATTTGAGCAATTGGGTGCTATGGATTCTCTTTGAGGACTATATGTCTTTTCCTTTTTCTGTTTCTAAAGAAAAGAAAAAAAAAAATTAGGGTTGCTTGACAAATGGAACCTTTGTGGGTCATATGCCTTGATGCTGATACGCATAGGGGCGATGAGTATGTGGTCACAAAGAAGGGCCTAAAGGTGATAACATTGAGGGAATATTTTTCTTAAGCAAGCATTTAAAAAGTACTCTTGAAAGTATTGGTGGGATTTCTGTGAATTTTAAGTCATGACAAGTGTCATTTTTTAAAGGATTATGGTTGCATGTATATTGTTATAAATAAACCGAAGTTGTGGGAGTTGTATGAGTCGTCTTCGTCTTCGTCTTCGTCTTCGTCTTCATCTTCATCTAAGTCTTCTAAGATGTAAATCTTTTTCACCTTTAACCAAAAAGAAAGGCCGTTTAGCTGAGGAGGTGAGGTGGGTCATTAGATAATGGCTGTCTCATTTCAAGTATATAGAAAGGAAAAGCAAAGCACCATCGGCAAACTACTTTTTCACTAACATAGCATCATCCTCCAACCAGACAACCACAAAGTTATTGTGGTCGAGAATAACACCGAGAGCAAATTAGTGAGAGAGAGAGAGAAGAAGAAGAAGAAGAAGAAGAAGAAGTTGCTATTTAATAAAATGCATGCAGCATAATAAAATTCGATAACTATAATTATATAATAACACACTATTGGGTTCCTCTTATTTAGATTTTTGCCTTTTAAATTGGGCCCCCTTTTGAAATCCCATTGATAAATGCAAGCATTTCCTCTCAGGCCTTTGACTTTTTTTTGGAGGGGGGGGGGATCACTTGACTGGTCCTTGCCTTTTTTTTTTTACCATCTTTGCCACCCCTGCCAAGAATTTCCAATAGAAAAAATTGTTAATATATAATAATTTTAATTTTTACAATAAACACGGATTTCTACTTTATGTTTTCTATAACTTTTATTTTAATTAAAAAAATATTATAAATAAAATAAAATATAAAATTAAATTGAGACAGCCCTCGATGGGTTTCTGATCACTATCATTTGTTTTTGTCCCGTACTGATACCCAAAAATAAAAATTAGAATTTGAAATTTTCAAATAGGCATATATTGGACGAGGAGTTCTATGCATTCATGGGAGTGGAAGGATTCTTTGGGTTGTATCCATTCAGTAGCCAAGCTCAAGTCATCACATTCAATTTGAAGTAAAAGCAGCTCTTTCTCTACAGTTTCTAATCCAAATTTCCATATATTACATTTTTGCCAATAAAATAAAAAAAGATTAAATGATAAATCAAAATCTGCACTGAAATTTGGATTTTTCTTCTCTTTGACTTTATATATCTACAACTCTTGCAATAAATCATGGAAACCTGCATCATTTTTCTTATCACAATTATGACAAAATTATAATTTTCCTAGAAGAATTTCTACTTCCTTGCTTATCTGCGAATTGACTATGACACTTGAAAACAACCCAACCCAACCCAATCTTGTCACAAAATTTCGGAGCAAATCTCGGTAAGATCGAACTGAAATTTGTAAAAATCCGAATATGAAACAAGTATCCATCTCCAACCGTCAAGAAAAATGTTCTAATGACCCCCCCCACCCCACAAATCCACGATTCAACAGTCAACCTTTTGTCTTAGTTCGATAATAATTTGAATTTTCAAATAACTATCTTTTTGAAAAACTTATTTTTTTTCTAATACAAGAATTTAAATTTAGGATCATCAGATTAGGGGAAAAGCCCGCTTGAGGACTTAGACAATTGATTTAATAAGATAAGATATTAAATTTGTTACTTAAGTTTAAATTCAAAATTAAAAAATGAAAAATACTACGCTATGAGAGTTTCCCCTAATAGGGTCCTACAAACGTTCAAAACGGATTAATCAGAATATAACTTTACGTATCGATGATAAATTTAAAAAATAAATTCTCTCCTATAAACAATATTGTCCTATTAACGTGTCTATGATAAAAAAAAGAATTATCGCTCGGTTATTGTTGCTTGGCATGGTTGCCATAGATATTTTTTTGTTACTTAATTATTAATATTTAAAATTTTGATTAATTCGATTCGAGAAGTCATGAGATTCGATTTAAAGAGTAATTCTCTCGATAATCATTTTTTATTGAATATGAAATTTTAATTTAAAAATTTTAAATTAATAGTATTAGAGTGGAGTAGAACAAAAGAATAAGGACAAAACAAATGAATGAAGGGGATTTCTTGTCATATATAGGTAGTTGTAATTGAATTGATGTAGCCCATTAATTTTGAAGGGAAGTCGGATCAGCTGATATATGCATTTTGGAATTTCTTGACAAAGAAAAGGACTTCTCCAACAACATACGAAACATACGAAACAACCTCCATTATTTGTCGTGCTTGGGGTGGGATAGTCCTTATTTGCTAAGACCCACCAATTATTTGGTTAGTCTTAAATTCTTTCTTTCTTTGGAAGTTCAGACACAATTTACGTAAAGCTTAGTGTCTGATACCATGGTGGAGGATAAAAGGGTGGTACTGAAAATAGGGGTTGAATGCCTTCCCTCACCCCTACTCAAAACTTACATCCTTCTCCCTTATTAATTTTGAAAAGATAATAAAAATAATGGTTTTAATTAAAGTCATAATTAACAACAATTCTATACTATCAAAATCATTTGGACTTTTTCTAAAATTCAAGTCCTAATCAGAGTAATTACCATTCAAATTCAATGGTCTTCCCAAATTTAAACAACTGTTTTTTTTTGGGAGGATAGGAAGTACACCGGAAACACAGTTTTATTTTACACGTCTCTCTCTCCCTATGTATGTATGTATGTATGTATGTATGTATGTATATATATATCTTGGTGGTAGACCCTAGCACCGACACTGGAAAAGAGAAGGCTACTTCCGGGAATGAGACTTCCAGTGGTGGACTGTCATCTCGGGTCAATTCATATTCGTATTCATTTTCGAGAGAGAGAGAGAGAGAGAGAGCCGTCCTTTTTTGTTACTCGGAATGGGAGAATTTTTCTAATTACTGAACTGCCCTCCGGAATCTTGACACGAAACCGCATTTGGATTCCTGTAAAACCGCCAACGGATTGTGGATTACCTTAATTCTGGAATTATTTTTTGGGATTTAATTTCTTTTGAAAATTTTTAAAAAATATTTGTTAGTTTTCCTTAATTAGATCAAATAGTCACATATTTTGCTGATTCAACAGCTGGTCAAAAACTCATTTTCAAGATTTTATCATAACTATTTATGTTTTAAAATTATTTTTTTATTTGATAAAAATTTTAATTATTTAAAATTTATAAAATAAGAGCAATATACTATTAAGAAAAATATTACAGAGACCAAAAAATTATTAAAAAAAAACTAAATTTTATTAATTTAAATAACAATATCATTGAAATCAAATAAAAATAAAATATATTAAAATGGGTTATTAAAATTTCAGAGCTTACTTCGGAGTGTCACTAGTCAATTCTTGGGCAATTGCTAATTATGTGCATTTTACTATTCTACCGGAAGCTTTGATTATACTTATCCATCAACCCATTTCTAAATTGAGACATCTAAATATAATTGTGACTGTACCAAATCTGCCAGCCAACTCTAAGCTTCAAAAAATAATTGTTTTTTTAAGCAATATTTTTTTTAGTACTAATACCATCCGGTATTAGGATTCATTCTCCAACTAATCCGGTTCAGAACGATCCATTTAAAAGATTACCCTCCCAACGTAGTTTTTTTCATGTCTAAGATATGAGTCGAACTCGAAAACTTAATTAAAAGATTTAGTATCATATCTCATTAGATCAATTATCCATTGATTTTTTATACAGTGCCATGTAGCTAGCTATTGAAGCAATTAAGGCCCGCATCGGCCGCTCCACAAAAATCCATTTTGTGGTTTAAAAGGTTTTTATCCAAAAATAATTTAATACAAAGAATAGGTTTTTTCAAGATGCACCAATCATATCTAATTACCGATCTTTATTTTCTAATTTTCAAGCTCTTAACTTACATTAAACATATTTTGTTAATTTTCTAATTAACAATCTTTGTTATTATTATTCTTGGAAAATTCACCAATGATGAGTTAATTGCATAGATCAGCAATATAGGAGATGCCCACTAAAAATATTAGTCGCAAAAAATTAGCCTGGTTTGCCCTCCATGCGCACAACACCCCCATTGGTCAATGTTAAATTTATTAAACTCCTCGAAGTTCAATGAATCTGAGTCTATGTTTCTACTCTATTTAAAATAACCTTAAATGTCACTTCCGCCTCTAAAATATATAGCTCACTGTAGCATACTTCAGGCTTTGCCACCAGCTCCAACGGGGGAGGCACTCTTGAATTTTTTTTAAAAAAAATAATAATAAAATTAATTTATAATATTATTTTATTTGTTTAAGTTATAATCAGTTACTTTTATATTATAAATTTTTTTTATTTTATTTTAATAAAAATCTTTGTTTTTTTAAAATAAATTATAAGAAAATTTGAGAGAAAAATAAAAAATTATTGGCCGTCACGGTTAAGATGCTGGCCGCATGTTGACTGTGAATGGGGCGTGTGATGTCGGGAAGGGACAAGAGCAAAGAGATGAAATTGGACGGAAGCGGTGGTGGCAAGATTGTAATTTAGAGCCGAAATTTTGGGTATTTTTCTAAACAATATTTTTGTTATATGGTTTTATATATTGACTATATATATAGATATATTGAGTTGGAAATGTTTCATTCACGAGCTTACGGAACGGTAACTCCCTCCTCAGAATTCTGAAAGGAAGGACACAATCAGAAGAATCAAATGACTTTAGCTGAAGTCTTCTTCCATCGAGCTTCATAGGTATGTCGAACCCATGTTTTAATTTCTTATAATTTTTGCTTTTTCTTTTTGATTTTCATCACTTTGACTTTCTTGTTGTGGCTCCACCTTCATGGGTTTGTGACAATTTTTCTAGATTTGGTTCTGTTAAATGAATTTTTTGTTTTCAAATTTAGGGTCTGAGGTTTTCCTATGAAATTTTATGTTTTTGTTGAGTCCCTCTAATGTGGATTTTGATAAAGGGTTAAGCTTTATTTGTTTTTAATATATATATATATATATATATATATATATATATATATATATTGCCCTGGAAACCCTTGATTTTGGAAGTTAAAGCTGAGATTTTTTCCCCTTTTTTTAATGTATAGTTACGATTAAGAATTTTGGAGTCTATTCCTTCAAACAGTTTCCCTTTACTGGTGTTTGCTTGAGATTGGAAATGGAAAGTTGTGGTTTTTCTCATCGTGATATGGCTACTTAAGGGTTTTTATCATTATGCAATTTCTAGTTTTTTGAGGTCAAAATAAACTGTTGTCTCGTTTCCATGGACTTCTTTTTTCCCATTAAAGATGAAATCTTTATGTTCCTTTTGCTTTTCTTTTTATCCCCTGGTTTGAAGAGTCTCATCTTATCAATTTATTGATCATAAAGTTTTGTTTTTTAACTTCAGTTTATAATTGTCGGTTTCTCCTTGGTTATTTCTGAAAATAATATGTACAATATTTGTGGTTATCTCACCGGGCTACAGGTTCATCAACAAATTAGAATAGGGTTCTATAGGCTGATGTAAGATTGAAAATGGATTTTGTTTTTCCAAAGACCCCTTCTCCCTTCTATCGATTACTTCCTGTGAATTGTGGTCAGAACCGAAATATTACTCTGCTTTCTAGGCCTTGTTGGTAATAGTTTCCGGTTTGATACGTGATTGATGTCTAATCATTTCATTTTTTTTCTAAGTTCTAATCCTGGTCCAGATGGGAGTTTGTATTAGTTTTTTTTTTTTTTCCCTCTGCTTTCTAGGCCTTGTTGGTAATAATTTCCGGTTTGATACGTGATTGATGTCTAATCATTTCATTTTTTTTCTAAGTTCTAATCCTGGTCCAGATGGGAGTTTGTATTAGTTTTTTTTTTCCCCATCATTTTGTGACATGTTCTTTATACACCCCTATATGAGAAGTCGGATACTTCTGAGACAATGAGCTAGTTCTGTAGCCACAAGTTGGTTGGTCTGTTTCATTTCCGCCGAACAGTACGAACTCACCTTTATTGTTCCTTCGAGACATTTCTTCATATGTAAACTTGGTATATATCTAGTTTTGAATGTTTTCCTGATCGGTTTCTGTTTTCACCTCATTTGTGAATGTCTGTTCTAATTGTCTGGATTGATAAATGTTGCAGGATCTTCATGTATTCATTCTGCATGACTCCAGCAGTCTAGATTCTTGACCTGGAAGTACTGATAGAGTTGCTATTGGAGGTCTGCTCTGGATTTATATTTTAGTTGAAGCATCATGAACCCTCGGATGATTTTGAAGCTACATGGTTGTTTAATAGAATTTGCTCGATCATATTATCATGTCAGTTTGCAAGGCTAAGTGGTATCTGTTTTAAGAAGAGTCCTAACAGAGAGGTGACCTGGTATATCCTCCCCATTTTGCTGTTTTGAGAAAAACATTGAATTTCATATTTCTAGATGCAAACATCCCAGAATCTCCAAAGCTCCAGCACTAGTATACAAGGGTTCTACCACCCACCACTTCAAGACATTGATTCCTACTTGTCTCATTTCCATGATAGTGGCAGCCAAGGATCCCAACTTTCTGTTCAGACCTGCAATGAACAGTTTTTTACACTGGACTCCTGCCCAGCCATTGCTGGTTATGCAGTATTCGATTCGCCTGCTCCCAGCGTTTCCTCCAATAGGGATTCCTTTTCGCCCCAAGGTTCGCTGTCATACTTTTCTGACCCACACCAGTCTCCTGAGAATAACTATGGATCTCCAGTGAGTTTTAATTCAGTTGCTGACAATGACCAGGAATTAAGGCGTGAATTGAGAAAGTTAGAGACATTCTTGCTTGGGCCAGAGCCTGATATGGTTGGCAGCTGCAATTGCTCTTTCAATACTGGTGTTCACCAAGCCCCGTCAATGACAAATTGGAGTCAGTTGGTGGAAATGATTCCGAACCTGGATTTGAAAAAAGTGCTCATTGCATGTGCACATGCAATATCCGAGGCGGACTTACCCAGAGCAAATGGTTTGATGGATGTTCTGGGGCAAATGGTATCGGTTTCTGGGGAACCTATGCAAAGATTGAGTGCCTACATGTTGGAAGGGCTCAGAGCAAGGTTGGAGGCCTCAGGTACTTCCATATGCAAGAAACTTAGATGCAAAGAGCCAACAAGCTCCGAGCTGATGTCTTCTATGGGTGTCCTCTATCAGGTCTGCCCCTACTATAAATTTGCCTACACATCCTCAAATGTTCTCATTGGGGATGCTATGGCAAATGAATCAAGGATACACATAATTGATTTTCAGATAGCACAGGGCAGTCAGTGGATCCAGTTTATCCAGGCTTTGGCATGTCGGCCTGGTGGGCCGCCGTTCATCCGCATAACTGGTGTTGATGATTCCCAATCTACTTATGCTCGTGGCGGAGGACTTCATATCGTGGGAGAGAAGATTGCACAGGTTGCTCGGTCATATGGTGTGCCATTCGAGTTCCATGCTTCTGCCATGTCCGGCTGCGAGGTTGAACTAGGAAACCTTGGTGTTAGACCTGGAGAAGCAATAGCTGTGAATTTTCCTTACATACTCCACCACATGCCTGATGAAAGTGTAACTACGGTGAATCATCGGGACCGGCTACTAAGGCTGGTTAAGAGCTTGTCACCAAAGATTGTTACCCTTCTTGAACTAGAATCTAAAACAAACACTACCCCTTTCTTCCAAAGGTTCCTTGAGACATTAGATTACTACACAGCTATGTTTGAATCAATTGATGTGAAACTCCCTCGAGACGACAAGCAGAGGATCAGTGCGGAGCAGCATTGTGTGGCTCGTGACATAGTAAATATCATAGCATGTGAGGGGGTTGAGAGAGTTGAGCGCTACGAGCTTCTGGGGAAATGGAGGTCAAGATTCACGATGGCTGGTTTTTCTCAGTGCCCTTTAAATTTATCAGTGGGTTATGCCATCAAGGACGTGTTGAAAGACTATCATGGAAATTTTAGACTTGATCATAGGGAGGGTGCTCTTTATCTTCACTGGAAACATAGAGCTATGGTGACCTGTAGTGCTTGGAGGTAAAATCTTGGTTATGAATGAAGCATAGAAACTGTATATTTTCTTCCCTTCTCTTTTTTCTGTTGTTGGGGTTACTGTTTAAGAATTGCTCACATCAATCTCTTTAGATACATGGAATGGAGTTGAGTTATAGTCTATCATGATTTTCATGATCTTCTTACGCACCATCTGCAACTTATGTATTTTAGGGTAGTGAAACAATAGCATCTTACACCAAATTTTGTCTTACAGGTGTATTCTCTGCAGGGTTAGAATTCTTGTTTCTTGCAATTACAGTTGTCAAAAGATAAGACACATAGCATTGAACCTAGGTGTGGGCAGTCACCAGCACATATGTATGTGTGTGTGTGTGTGTTTGTTTGTTTTTTTGCTCAGCTGCTCTTACATCTTTAGAGTGAACTTGGAGAACTGCCTAGGTTGTCCTCAGGGATTTGGTGATCTTGTATGCTGAAAGTAGTTCTATCCATTCCTTATTTTTTATATTGCAATATCTTTCTGTCGGTTTCATCCGTGTCCAATTCAATTGAATACCCTCGAGGATCATTGAGCCCAGGCAACTGTCAAATGTGAAATATCTTAGGTGCCCGTTTTGGATTAGTGGGAATGTGGCATCACTTTAACCTATTTTCTCTTCCAAAGTCCTAGGGAATGTTCCTCAATCATGACAATTTGGCCCAGAAAACTGAGCTTTTGTCCTCTATTTCTCTGTTTTGTTTTCTTGATGCCAAAAATCTTGTTCACAGATCAGTGTGGTGTCACTGGTAGAGAACCTGCACAAACCTAGAGAGGATTGCTTCAAGAATGCAAACCAAATTGGCAAATACCATTACCTGCTAAATTTTTACAAAATTTTCGGACAGTTCAATTGCAAAACATGTTTGCTATCATGACATTTATAGACTAGTTTCTGGGTACAAAGGTAAATGTAAATATACTCGAGGAAAACAAAACCTCTAAACCTGTCTGCAGATTAATTCTTGTATATGAAGTCATACAATAAACTATACTGAGAAGTTGTGTATCATCTACCTAGTGTATAAGGTAAAACATAGTAGCAGTTAGCCTCCTGTGCTCCACGGATAAGAACTAGAGGAACTGTTCAATGCCGGAGCCGAAAAGCTAAAATTCTTGTGGTTAGCTGTGATTGCATATCTACCATCAGTGTTAGGAAGATGATAATATACCGATTCTGGGTTTGCATAAATCACCACAGCGGAGCTTGAACCTGCCGTGGCCTGAGCTTCTTGTGCATAATTAAATTCAGCAACCAGAGATGGTCGTTTCTCAAGTGACCTATTTTCATGACTTGAGCCAATTCCAACCCCAAGATCAAGATTGACGGCATTAGTTTCATCCGATCTAATTTGCATATACATAACTGTAGGTGTTGTGTAAGTACTAGGTCCAGCTGTTTCATGGCTACTAGTCCTTGCCGCAGGTACATCATGATTGTGCTTTCCTTCATATGTAGTTATAACAGCCTTCGGATCATGGGATGCCCTTTCCACATGTTTTCTCACCGGGCATCCCATATTGGTGCACTTATAATAACTCCTACACAACAAATTAGTCGTATGATCAAGCAAAGAAATGTGGGTTCTTGTTCTCGTGGCATGCCATAAATGAGGCATTCAGAAATCTGATAGAACTTTTAATACTTTCAATTGAACATAGGTTGTCAATGCATCAATATGGCCAAGCAGTTGCCCCATGTCATACCTTGGTTTGTGGTTGCCTTTTACCACTTTCTGTCCATATTTGCCCCAGCGATACCCATCATCCAATTTGTCAACCTCACTCAAAGTTTGAACAACAACCCGTGGCTCTCGAGGTGGCTTACCAAGTGAGATAGAATCACCACCAGCAATGTCCTGCTTCCTGCTTGCAAAGTTCATCACCAGAGGTTTTAGTAAAAATCACTGCACTGACAAACCTAGTTATCATAACTCCAATCTGACACACCTGCGTTTTGTGTCTGGATCATCCATATTGTCATCATCATCGTTGTCACCATCATCATCACTTGTTAAAGGTGGAGGCTTCATGTCAAAAGCTTGCTCATTATGGTTAAACACATGGCCATACGCATTTGATGCTGCATCTCGAATAGAAAACATGAAGTTAAGCAACTCAATAATAAAAGGAAAGAAGTAGGCATTATTTGTTATATTCGTTACATACCTTCTGCATTGCTTTGACAGGGAAACTTAACCAGGTTTTCTTCATGGATACAACCCCCCAGTCCCAATCGACGTTTTGGTTGAGGTTTAGGGTGCTCGTGTCTGCCTTTATAGATGATCTCTGTTATCCTTCCATCATAAGAGCGCTCCATTCGCTTTTTAACTTGGCAGTTAGGATGAGTACATTTATAATAACTCCTAGGAAACTCGCTTCCTTTAACAAGTTTCTGCCCATATTTTCGCCAGTTATATCCATCATCCAGTGACTTCTCTGCAGTAGGTGAAGGAATGGTTTCCTTTGGGTTTAATTGCAATGGTTGGACATTCAGATTCTGGCTTTGCTGCAATCCATTAGAAGCAATTTCCACAGATTGAACAGCACCTGGTGCAACTACTTTAAGGGGCTGGTTTAGAGCGGTTTCAGATGATTCCAATTCAGTTGGGAAAGTTGAGGTCTTATAAACTTGGACAAAAGTGGAAATGGTTGATGGAGGCTGGTATGGTTCAATCTGCTCAAAGATACCAGATACGGAATCCTGGAAATGAGTGGAGAAACATGAGCACCCAATGACAAAGTACCATCAATGAAGTCCTTATTTTCTTATGAGAGGCAAAAGGATGCTAACATACTCATTAGAGTCTTATTTATCTCTCAAAAGAGCCTTTGTATGATGTCCAACCTTCATAAATCAGCAGGTATAGATATAGAAATAGAACTAGGTCATTCATTACAAAGAATGTCTATGAGGTTCACCAATTCTCCACGGATTTCTCATTGTTTAATAGCCATAAAGAGGGGCAGAACACAATCTCCCATGTCATTTTATCTTTTCCAAGACCAGAACAGGGAGATCAGAGCACACTCTTGAATGCCAACTCAGGACTTGAAAATTCCCCTTTTGCAAATTACGGCATTTTCACGTTAAATTAACACACTATAGTCAAGATTTGGATAGGTTCTTTTCTTCCTTTTGTTTTTGAGGGAGAAAAGAGGATTGAATTGAATCCCCGACCTAGCACAAGGTTAGTATCTAATCTCCAGTTACATAGCTGCAAAACCTTGTACCGGAGATTCTTGTATCCCCTGAAGTCTTGGACACTTCAGTTACTTTGGAGGCACAATCTGTGGTGCTTCCATGATTTAAGCTTATGATAAGATAAATACTGGGAGAACTTATATGACCAAACAATGCAAAATCCTTTGAAAATCTTCCTGTTGATATCACACTCCTTAACCAACGTTCAGAGAAATATCAAATTTTCACCATGACTTTTATTTATGTCCCAGACAAAGTTTATTCACGACTCTTGTGCATATTTCTTCTGCCGATAATTATCATCAGTCTGTTTCCATTAAGAATTCCAAGTCCTACAAAATATTAAGGATTCTATTATATCTACATGCAACTATATTCTTTAATAAGATGATCACCATTCTCTACAGAATGAAAGCCGTTTCTAATTAAATAAACTCACAAGTTGATCTAAAAAGACAAGCTCAATAAGGAACCAATAACTTGTTCCGTCACTTATTACTCCAAAAAATCAAATAAAAGTTTGAAAGTGTATTCTGCCCCTTAGGTGATGCATAGAAAAGGTCATCAAAATTTCTGGTACCTTGTATACGTGTTCAAAATTAGCACCAGCAATATAAAAAGAATGTAACTTACTAACTACAATGACAAATGATGGATTCCAGCAATCCAAAGGCAAGAAACCTATAATCATTTATGGGTGTAGCAAGTGGATGAATTAATTAGGTCTACATTACCACCTATTATTCAGAATACATATTTTGCTGAGAAAATCTACATGAAACTGTAGTTGCAAAATCAATCAGAAAGTCGCCCAAAGACAGCTCAAGCAAAAATCTTGCCAGTTAATTGAAGTATAAATTAGCAGTTCTCTGGAGATTTAATTACCTGAGGTCTTGTAGAAGACAACCCTGCAGCAGGATTCAATCTATTCCCGGAATCCCCATCAAAGATGCTGACCTTTGCTTCATCACTGGTGCTGCGGCCTAAGTTGTCCATCCCTGGGCCAGACATGGTATGAGGCTTTAATAATGAGCCAGTATTTGGGGAAGGATCCACCTGAAATCCAAAGAAATTATTCACAATCAATACAAAAACCGCTTTGATCAAAATTCTTAGGCTTCTTAAGTCTCAAACCAATATCAAAAACTAGTTTTTCATCGGAAGGGGCAAACTTTATTTCTTTTATTCTCCCGAGTGTCATCAATACATAATAAACCCCAGAAACATGACAGAATTAACATGAACTTGTTCGATTTGTCCTGCCAAGAGACAAAATAAAATATTAGAACACTACCCCATGATCCCTTTTCATCTTCGTCGATTCTATGACACCGCAAGCAATTTAAAACAGTACCACACCCTTTGCATAAAACCGACGGGGTATTGTAATCCATAAGAAATGGGAATCCTCTCATATGCAAACATTTATTTACCAGACTTTGGTTATAACACAGACAAAACAGGCCAAAAAAATAAATAAATAAATAAAAGAAGAAACATTCTTTCACACTCCCATCAATCTGAAACAGACAAGACTAGACCAGATCCAATTCCAACAACATTATTCTTATGGGACAAGTCAATGCCACCCCAGAAAACGGATATTTTACAACTTACTCATTGCAATCACTAACTAGCATAAAGTAACCAAACCAAAAACAGAATAGCTTAAAAATAGAAGCATCAGAGTCCCAATTAACCACCCCCCCACCAACCTTTGTTTCCCATTAAAAAAAAAATAAAAAAAAAAGTAAACAACAATTCACATAAAACCCTGAACCCTAAAAAAGAAAAACCCCTCAAAAAAGGACGAGATCAAAACTCCACGTTTCAATCCCAAAATTCGATTTTTTTTCTGACGAATGCAATTCTCGAAAAGACATTAACAATCAAAAAGCACCTAAATTTTGAACAAGGAATTCGATTGTTTTAGCACTAGAGATACGAAATTCAAGAACGATTTTAAATTAAAAATATATATATATTAAATTTTTTTACGGTTTCGAGTGAGAACAAGGAACGAACCTTCATGTTAGAGAGAAGAACAGGAGATTCGAGCAATGAAGGACTCAAACCGGAAGAACAAGAGATGCGAAGTTTTTCCGGCGACATTATCTTGTACTTGGAAATGGTTAAAATTTGACCGTTTCAAACCCTAGAATTCGAATCGGTGAAAGAATTCTTACTTTCCAGGCTATGAGATTCAGCTACATTGTGTTCGCTTAGCTCAATTTCTTCCATTTTCGAGAGAGAGAGAGAGAGAGAGAGAGAGAGAGAGAGAGAGAGAGAAGCTGTGTGAGCTGCGAGCCGAGCGAAAACGGAGGAGGGTGAGTAGAAGTTTGTTTCGTCTTTATCCGAACTGGATTCTGGAAGGGGGTAAAATCGTCATTTTGTGGGGATTCCAGCGTGTGATCTTAGGCTGTCGGAAACTGAAAGACGGCGCAGAGCTGTTGACACAGACAGACAGTTAAGACTCGGCCATGCGTGCCGGTTTTATAAAACCATGGTTGATTAATTCTGCCGCCTACCCAAAATACTAAGTAAGGACTAATTTAGAAATCTGAATTTGGCTTCATATATATATATATATATATATATATATTTATATTTATTTATTTATTTTATTTTACTATATTTTTTAATTCATTTAATTAAAATTACAAATTTCAAACAATAAATATAAATTTTTATTAAAAAGTGAAATCATTATTATAATAATAATTTTTATATTGATAAGATATTCTAATTTCAATTAAATTTAATTTTAACTTTGTAAAAATGTTCTATATTTCACATAATAACCCGAAAATAACAATAACAGTTCGGTATAAGATGTTCATCAAATAAAAAACTATGGGTCTTTTCTTACCCAAAGTGGGACTTAGCATTTCTGTCGTTCTAAGGAATAAAAAAAAATAAAAAAAAAGGAATAAAAAATAGTACTGCCAGCTCTGTTTTATAAGGTTATTAGTATGGGATGTCTTTGAAAGTTTGGTAGAAATTAGGAGATATTTTAGGGGTCAAAAGTAAAAAGAACAAAATGATGTACCTTTGAAAACTTTGCATGTTGTTGACTTACGAGATTTATAAATTTCCTTTTGTTTTCTTTTCTTCCAGAGGCTCATGATTACTGCCATGTATTTCAAACGTGACGTGGGGGCAAAGAAAATTCAAGCAAGCTTTTTACATTTTTGTGGGCTACCAAAACTCTCTCTCTCTCTCTCTCTCTCTCTCTCTCTCTCTCTCTCTCTCCTACCAGCAAAGTAGAAGAACCTTCAAACCCCACACACAACCAAGAAGAAAGAATGAAATCCGCGGATGGACCGATTTTCAACCTGAAATCAAGTGCCTACCTGTTCCTGTGTCCTGTAAAAATTTTCCCCAGAAGGTTTAACAAGTGGACTTTGGTAAATTTTGAAACCTATGAATAGCAAAGGGGGGTATGCTGGCAATAAGTGTGGAATCAATGTGCATTACAGGAGTCAGAGCAATGGCCACGCAGCGAACCATGACAATAGACAAGTTCAGAAGGCAATAACCTCTGCTTGGAGCAACTGATCAGACAGAGAAGCCAAAGCAAAAATTATAGCTTCCTTTATCTGCCAAATTACTAGTCAAATTCAGCTTTACAGAAGGTTGAAACGAATTATTGAAATCCATGAACTGAAAGTTGCAACATCAAGTGGTAATAACGACGGTTATAGTAAGCATGAGAAAAACATATATAATGAAAATGCTATTTTATTTTGACCATCAAGGGTGAGGATAAAGGTATGAGTGCACAACCTTGAGTCTAATGATCCCTACATTTTAGGAAATGCTAGCACAGCTAAAAAGGATCCTAAATTTGGAAATCAGTGCGCGGACATGTTCAGAGAATATTAATAAATTATTATCTGTATATATTAGCATTTTTTTTAATTATAATATTTTCAAAGAGAGTTTTGATTAACTTGATTCAAACATATTCAAGTGTTTAATAGCGTGTTGAGGACCCGCACCCCTTCCCGTTCCCTTTCTGGCTGACATTGGCACCCAAGCCATAAAAGGTAGGGCTGCAAACCACACACAAAAGAGTGAGTTAAAAACATTCTCGGCTTCTCTTTTCTCCAGTCTTGGGAATGCAAATCCAAAAGCCCAACGTGGTCACATGCACAAAATACGGACCAGAGTCTTTACTGTGCAAGTATTGTAGGCCTCTCACATCTTCCTCTCCTTTACTTGAAATATTAACTGAAGAATTTCAAGCCGTAGTACCAATCTTTTGTTCCAGAGAGAGATCAGAGAGGAGAACAGAAGATAGCTTTGCATTATGAAATTGAGGGAGCTCGTTTTTCTTTGTTTAACAGTCATTTTTTTTTATGCTATGAGTATGACAGCTTTAATCATCATCTACTCAGGCATCACAGATAAAATACATTTCCTTTCCTTATTCTGCAGGTTCTGTCAGTCACAATAATGAACTTAATAATATGATAAAAATAAACAGCAAAACACAATTGCCATTCATGTTGCAAACATGAGCACAAGTTTTGACAAAAAAAGAAATTTATATGCAAGAAAACAGCAAAACAAATAGGGAAGAGCAGTGAGGTAGTACAACCCCTCCCAAAAGGCTACGACGAGAAACACTATACAAAAGCAACAACCTCTACAAACCACACAAATGAGTTGAAAAACAACCAAAAAGACAAATACTTCATGACAACGTCCGCAAAATTAACAAAGGTTTCTCCACCCCCTCAAAAATCCACCTTTTCCATTCTCTCCTAGCCAAGTAAAACATGGCGAAAGGGAGACACAAGTGAAAGTAATGGCTTATTTCTGCAGGAAATGAAGATGTAGATCTATTCATTGAGCTATGACAAAATCCACATGGTAGATGCAGATCTATTGATGTATCGTTCCAAAATAACTAATAACAAAATCTTTCTTAGAAGTCCACGTAACATGAATTGCAAGTAATATTTCAGGTTATCCTTGGATAAACTAGTAAAACACCCTAGGAGCTCACCAGAAACACGACAACTATGTGCCATATCATCTTCATCAGCAACATATTGGTTTGCATCCACTGACCATGTATGAATATAATGAGAAAGGCACATGACATCCATATACAAGCTTTGCAGCCAAGGAATTATAGGGGAGAAAAAACCAATAACAAGCGAATCATTATCTGCAATAGAAAAGCTAATCACCTTCATAACCACAAAATAGAGATTAGCTTATTTCCCAAGCCTATGGTGCTCAAGGGTTAATGCACAATGTAAAGGTGACTCTATGATCATGGGTCCCAACTAGCAATTGAATAAGTTAAAACCCGAAAAAGGATCAAAAGCATAAAAAATGGATAGCTACAGCAGTACAGGACATTGCTTTCCATGATATGACACTTTTCAGGGAGAATATGATGAGAATATCTCAGTGGTCGAGTTTGTTTCCAAGAGAGACCAGTTCGTTAGCTGCGAAGCCATTTACAGGGTCTAAAACACAAGATATTGACCGAAAACTGTAAAGATAAAGCGATACAAGTCAAATGATCATATCTACTCTATGTATAATGGACCTCCCCTTAAGGGTGAGGTCTCCAGGGTACACGAAAAGACAGGATGTTACACTTGAGTAGGCAACAGGCTTGGCCTACAATTTGAGTGGGCTTTTACACCTGATTTTAAATTGGCCAGGGCTAAGAAGGCCACGCATTTGCCTCCCTCTAGATATCCATCTCGGTCTTGTCATGAGGAGAGGCTTGGGACACTAAGCCTAGGCCTGACCTTAGGGTCAACTTCGGTTCAAGCCCAAAGAGGTTTTGTTAAATCCCTTTGAACCTTGCCAACCCATCCAATATGCACCTATAATTAAGGCCATTTTAGAAAATGATTCTAGTTTCAATGTTTCAACAGATAATGGGATATTTAAATAATTAAGTCAAAATTTTGATATTGTATGGGGTTAAAATGAAGAGCATTCTTATCTATTGTGATTGTTTCAAGATCAAAGCGACAGCACAGTGATCGGTCAAATGATTGTACTAAAAATATGGTAAATCATTGTATACCAGTTTAGTCTATGTGAAAAACGTCGCATTTAATCCATAATCATTAGTATTTTCCTAAAATGAATTCATGTATAGTTTAATCAAGTAAAAAGTGGAATATTGGAATTTCTATATATTTTTTTATACCTTCCTTTTTCTATTTTATATGGCTTGTACAAGATTTAACAAGCTGGAAACTGATTTTTGAAACCTGAACAGGGGGGGAAGAAATCTTAGAGCCACTGTCTGTATCCAAACATCCTTTTTAAGAACACTTTGGAAATTCAATTCTAAAATACATTGTCTCTGCAACTTCTCTGCCCTTTATTTAAACCGTGTCTCCATTCCATTCTTCAACAACGGAAAATTCTCTTACACCTTTCCCTTGGCACAAAGCAATTTTGTGAGACCCCAGTTCTTGAAAGTAGATTAGTCTTGAATCGATCTTTCTTCTCATAGGACTCAACTTAGTCGCTGATTTTGCATTGCCAAAAACTCCAGCTTTCATTTTCTTTGGGGGGGTGATACATCCAACAATGGTTACCAAGTCCAGTGAAATGAATTTCCCTCTGGTTCCAAGATTCGAATCCTCTCTTCGAGATGAACTGAAGAGGAACTTACAAGTTCAGTTCAATGAACTTCAAGCTTATTTAGGCAACAACTTATTGCCTCCTCCTGCTGTGATTGAATTCTTTTCTCAAATTCCTCAGAACATATCGACAACTTACAATGTTTACTATGAAGGTAAATTAATAATCTGCTTCATTTTTCTACTGAAATTTGTATTTCATGTGTGCTTTTGTGCTAACTCTAAACTAAATCCTGATTATCAAGGACATGATCATATGGGATATCAAAATGAAGGAGTGATGAGAAATGGCGCTCAAACTATGTTAGGCAATGACTTTTTGCCTTCATCCTCTTCTAATCAATTGCTTAGCATCATTCAGAAAATACAGCTATTAGAAATTTACCGACAATGCCGGAGATTCGATAGGGGAGCTCAAAATGGAGGTAAATCTTTTCTTCTGATGTGTGTGTGTTAACTCTACATTAATTGAATTCACTTTCAGATTATCAGCACCAATTTGGTAACCTTGAGGCTCAACCTTCTCCAAGCCTCTATGTGAACCCAGCACTACTAAGAGAACTGGAACGCATTTATCAACAAAATCAGAGAAGTAGGTCCTTTTCTTCAGCCCCAGTTCCTCACAATCCACTGGCAAATATGAATGTTCTCAATGATGGTAATACTATATTACTTTCCAGAGTTGTACTTTTTTTTACCTGTTTCACTTTTTAACACAAGTAGTATTTTTTTAATGAGTGTGGTAAAGCTGAGTCTTTATGAACTCAGATTGTCAACAACGAGGCCATAGCACACATTGGAGAGGAGGAATCATGAACACTGGAACTCAACCTTCCTTCGATCCCAATCTCCATCAAAAGTTAGTAGAACTGGAGAAGTTTTATCAACAAAAAAGACTAGCTCCCGAATCTTTAGCTTGGAGTCCTGACAATATGCCGACTTATCACAATTTTTTCAATGAAGGTAATCCTCTAATACTTTCTGTTACTGTCCTTGTTATGATCTTTCTGCTTCATTTTTTTTGGAAAAATGAGTATACTTTTTATGTTTATGCTGCCCTCTGTAGCTCCACCTTCTTTGGACAGCATCTTCTCGCCAGATTCTTCTGTTTCTTCTGCCGATCTCACACTACGGCTGGGTGGTATTCAACATATTCTATTACTTCTTGTTACATTTTTCTTTTTTTGTTAAGTCTGTTTCATTGTTCACAGAAATTATGTTTGCTAACTCTGCATACAATTCAGATTATCAGCAACAAGGTGTCAACAACACTGCAGCTCAACCTCCTTCTGGTGACTACTCAAAGGATTCCTCCTACTTTTTTCTGATCTCCAACTTCAGATGCAGATTCTTATCTAGTATCTTAGAGTCCTCTTGTCATAATCTGTTTTATTTTTCATAGGATTATGTATTTCTTCCATGAGCATGGTAACAACAGATGTCTTTTTTGATACAGCTGTGCATTCTGGCACAGAAAATTCTTCTGGCTGTCGCTCAGAGGCTCAACCTTCTGACTCTCTTTTCTACCTCGGTTGCAAACAGCACCACCCATGGCCAGATAAACTCTTTGAACAAAATAAGAGAATTAGGTCTGAAGCTTTAGATCCACATCCTAATAATCAAAATTCCCGCAATGAAGGTAATCTGACGACCTTTTTTCTTTTATTTTTATTTTTATTTTCTGGTTAAATCTGTTCCATTTTTCACAGATATTATGTAAGCTAACTTGGCTGGAAATTCAGATTACCAGCAACAAGGTGTTACCAACACTGCAGCTCAACCTCGTTCAGGTGACAACTTAATGCATTCAGTCGACTCTTTCTCTGATATCCAACAAGCAATTTCAGAAGCAGATTCTTATCTAGTAACTGAAGAGTTCGCCCCACACTTCAAATGATGAAGGCAATAAATATGGATAATTTATCCTATCGATCATCTCATAGTCTGTCTTATTGTTCCACAGAATTAAGCATTCCTTCCATTTGCATGATAAGGTGAATCTTTTTTGTTACAGACATGCATTCCTGCACTGAGAGTTCTCCTGGATGTTGGTAATTTAGCAATGAGACTCAACCTGTTAGAAATTAAACTTCACAGTTGCTGTCAATACTCTGCAGAGTCCGTCGCTTTCTGAAGCAATTTGAGGGATCAAAGTTTGTGAATATGAGTTCTCTCCACAAAATTAGGGCCAATTTTGTGAGAGACATTCAAACTGTCCAAAATGTAAACGTTATGTTTTAATGTTTCCATTTTAATGCTTTTTATTGTCATGAATTTTGCTATTATGAGAGTGACTCAATTGCAGTATTAGGTGTCTGGTAACCCCTATTTTGTTGAGTATAAATAAGATACAATGTTCAAATGTTAGAGAAAGGAAACAAGTGATTGTGTAAGAATATTTTCTCCTTTGAATATACAGCAATTTCATTATTATAAAATCATCTTGTTGCTTTTCTTCTTGTGCGTGCAAGTGCAATATATTGTAGGACTTCATTCATGCTTCTAACAAAGTGGTATCAGAGCTGAGTTGAAGTGCTTTGTTATGAGAAAGAAATTATAAAAGGAGTTTCTTTGTTATTTCAAAATCCCCATTTTGCCAAGCTCAATTATGATAAATGAGCTATTACAATTCAGGCCATCGTTGGATCCCCAGGAGTTTGAGATTAAGACATTGTAGAGAGAGGCTTTGAAGAGTCTTAACAATTTTTAACGTAGCCCCAATCACAGGCTTCCTCAATCATCTATCAAGGATTTGATGATATGTTCAAGAAGACTTCCTCAAAGACTACATCCGAAAAAGCATGGAATGCTCTACGAAGAACTCTTACGGGAGTAGAAAAAATGAAGAATGTGAGAATCAAACTTTTTGGCTGAATTTGAATCACTCTTTATATGAAAGAGAGTGAAAGCACTTCAGATTATTTTGTGCTGCATATTGGCAGTCGTGAATCAAATGAGGAGGCTTGAAGAAAATATCCAAAATAGTTGTGTGGCAGAGAAAATCCTTCATTCACTTAAAATTCAACCATGTGGTGGTGGCTAACGAAGAGTCCAAGGACTTGGAGAATTTATCCGATGATCAACTCAATGGATGCCTTGGATGCTTATGTGCGTATGAAGCAAGGTTGAATTATTTTAAGAAAGAGCAAGTTTTGGAAGCAAAAGTTGCTAGATCCAAGGGAGATGGATCTAATGGAGACCCAACTCGAGGTGGAGGCCGTAGTTGTGGACGAAAGACAAAATGGTGATCAAATTCCTCCCAAAAGGAGCAGAAGAAGAGGACTTGGTAGAGAAAGAGGAATGGGTAACAACCTGTAGAATCCAAAGGCATTATTGTTTGGAATGTCCAAGCAAGAATATGGAAGACAAAATGAAGCTTGTTGAGCATTAGCAAGAATCCGAGGAGTCAGCTTTAGATTGGAGAGTATTTCCCACTCAATCTGTGACCAAAGTCGATGACCCTTTCCATGAGAAATTAAAGCTGAAACATTGCATGTTGCACTAATGAAAAAACAAAGAAAATTAAATAACAAAAAAGGTTTGTTTGCAGTTGCATAGATTGAAGAAAATAAAATTTTAAATGAATTATGCATAAATGAAAAAATAAAGCAATTAATACGTACGACTTAGATACTAAAATTTTCACTTTTCTTGTTTTGTTAAGTGTAATATTTATATTTTAATATTGAATTATAAGTTTCTAATTGAATACGACCAAGATGAAGATCATCCATATAAAAAAATGCAATTAATTATAATTTTCTATTTTTTAACTTTGTGTCATAATTTTTTAAACAAAAAAAAAAAGAAATATTAGAAGATGGAGCGAGAAGTAGGTCACATTAACAAATGACAGAAATTCAAAATTGTTCATATGGAAGACATGACAAGTTAGCTTCAAGGCACCCATTTTTTCTCGTGTCCACACTGTTTTGTTTATGATAAATATTTTTCCTGCTTAAAAAAATGGTACACATTTATTTTTGTTTACATTAGTTATTGGAGAACTCATAAAGCATACCTGGCTCCTTATACAGAATGTTGGTGGATGACAATAAGGAGTCGTAGTTCTTGGTACATGCCGTAGGCCATGAACACTTTAGGAAAGAAAGATACTGGCCAATTTACTCCAAGACTCCCCAAGTCCATACCACTTCATGACCAATGGATCAGTTTCTTCATGGGAATTATCCAATAAGCAAAGACATCCTTCAAACACTCCTAGGTGGACATTCCGAGTCCGATGTAAAGGCTTAGGTTCGGGTAGCTGCCTCTCTATACTGCTACTCCTCAACACTGAAAATATCAAACGCAAAGATGTTATTCCCATTTCTATTGTCAGTGTCCAATTCCAGATCTCGAATTCCCTTCCAATGCAAAGCGCCATTAGTAAATTATTCCTTCGGCGGCATATTTTTGTTCACCGTCAATAAGAGATGGACACTTGCCAACACTTTTTCAACAGTTCAGTCTTAAGTTGTTAACCTGGAATTGAGTTTCCCAACGCTGAAACACCTTGACCCTCTCATAATCATAGTTCACCGAGTCATACCCCATCTGAAAAAGCTTGTCCCTCCGCTCTGAAGCATCCACATGTAGATTCACTCTATTGTGTTTTCTTATTGACGGGTTCCATATAGCGTACTCACATTGCTAGTCAATCCAAGCCCTTCTCCAGTCTTTTGAGTCAAGGAGGGAGGGCCATTACAAGAGGCCCCTATGCGGACAGGGCTATGAGCGGATACCATTGGGGCATGGAGTTTTAGACGATCATGCTCTGAAAACATTGCGGCATTTACGTGTGTTTTCTTCTCTCGCTTGTCTCCTCTTTGTTCTCTCCAAAAGTGTGCACGAACCCTTCCAAATTGAACCCTCTTTCCCACATATTCGTCCCAAAAAAGTGAAGAAAGTATTGAAAAAGGAAAGAAAATTTCACTGTGTAAATTGCAAAAATGCCGTGAAACTTCCTGCATCTACAGGATCCTTTTATGTTGAAGGTTAACATATTTCATCGGTGTTGTCCAAAGGGCTAGTGAAATGAAACAACGGGAAAACTAGGACTACAAAACTTGCGTTATACCAGAGGCAGAAGGAGAGCAATTAGGGAGAAAATAGTAGAGCCATACCTTTAGAATAATCAAAAGTGCCAAGAATATAACATATCCACCATTAATTTTCCTTTATATGTGAAAACAGGACAATCATTGGTTAAGATCAATGAGGACTACAAATCATATCCAATCCCAAAGCTTGGAGTTTGTGACAAAATGCCGATCATCTAAGCCAGCCAGCCACATTGAACCTTCTTGGACTCTATTATTACATCTCTTGCAGCTTCAATGACTGCTTGTCCACTCACATAGTGCTGCCGACAAACTGGCATATACACCTCAGCTCCACCAATCAGTTCTTTCTGTGTCTCGTCAGTCTTCCTCAGCGTGAAAAGTGCTTGTTTGTTACAAACTTCACATCGGGCTGTTAACTTAGTTATGGTATCAGCTAGAGGGATGATATCAAGCACATGACCAAAACTCCTTCTGTAGAAATGAATTTCACCTGTTAAACAGTGCTCTTGAGAAAGATATGAAATACATTAACAGGTAAATGCAAAAGGACGTAAAAATTTGTATCTCACAAGGAACGAAAGTGGATACCAAGTAATTTGAGTCGAGGAGGAAAGTCTCTGAAAGGACAAGGGAAAATAGAAAACTTTGCCCAGGAGTAGGATACAATCAGAAATAGTACCTGAGGTAGTCTCCATCCAAACCAGCTACAATTAAGGTTTTGCCATCATGATCAGCAGCTTTACGGCAGAAATCATATAGGTCCCCAAAGAACTGAGCTTCATCAATGCCAATCACATCTAACTACAAATGAATAGATTACATCGGGGGGGGGGGGGGAGCTATTGTAAGAATATATTGTTAAGAAATCCAACTAGTAATAACAATATTTAATTCTCTTAATCCATGAAGAATAAGAAGAATATGACTTCAATTCTTCATACGTAGATTAATAACCTTTGGGAGACATTAATATGACCAACTTCCATATGTGTTGCGTACTTCTATAAATCTCCAACTTGGCTGTTGACTAGACAAGAAACACCACTGCTGATACTCAAAGACCCCCAAACCATCTAAGTGATGCATCTTTTTTCAGTGTTTTTTTGCACTGAAAATTTCACAAGCACATATTTGGGGGTGTTTAGGGTTTAACATAATCATTCTCGATATGAATTTAGACATTGTTTTAGACATGAGAGACTTTCAGTGCAGGGCTGAATCTTACAATTTACTTATTGGCTCATAAGGTTTGCTGATTTCTATGTTGGGAAAATCTGTTCCAATCCCAAATCCAGGTCCACAATGGAAGATATCCTGGTTTCTTGAAATGTGTAACTGATGACAATGGGCTAAAGAATGAATACAGTGGTTTATTTTCGTATAAATCATGTTCTTATATAGTTGGAAGGCTTATTAAGGGTCATCACTTGGTGGATAAAGATTTCAAGCTATACACACAATGGCACGGGTTTGAGACTAAATAATAGATATTACAAACAAAATTACAAATGGTTTCAAACCTTTTTTAATTAATTCCTTCGTCAAGCATTAGGAAGAGTAATACAAGACAACAATAACTTACTTTCATCAAGATGGTAAATCAATGCACATAAAATAAACATTAGTTGGTTTGATGCATCACACCATGCTTATCATAGCAAAGAAATCAAATCTCTAGCCTAATAACTAAGTGTACTAAAGTACTTGAGATTGAGTACCTTACTGTAAGCATCATCACCACACTTCTCTTTGAATGATGACAAGTCTGCCAATGCCCAACAAGGCAACTTCAGCCCATCATGGGTAACGATCGAATCCAGCCCATATCTTGTATCTTTGTTTGATTTAATGATTGCTATACTTCTGTGTAATATTGAGATTAAAATTAGAGCAGAATGATAACATGAGATGAAGAATGTTAACCAGAGTAAATGTAAGTCAAAACGTACAACAAATGTAGCATTGGGTCATGTTCCACATCACAGAGAAAAGACTTATGCCCATCAATTCCAATTCTCAAAAGTTAGTGGTAAGAACTCGGCATGCAAACTCAACATCTAAGCAGGTATTCAGTTCTCCAAGTAAGCCCCTAAAAATGTATTCATCACAAAGAGTTCCTAGTTTTGTCACGAGACACCTTGGGGTTGGATAATCTCCATGCATGAAGACTGTGAGAAAGACAAAATTACTCAGAGAATGAGAGAATGATTCCCTTTGACAGGTTACTACAGTTTTCAGGAAAATGAAAATTTGGTGATCAGCATGAACAATTTCAACAAGGACATTGTTCATCCGGGAAATGTAGCAAATGAGAAGAGAGAATCGATATTATAATTTACTGAACTTGATGAGGATTTCATTAGGGAGCATAGCACAAAGGAAGAGTGGCTTTCCAGTTAATGTGTTTATTTTGTACGTTTGGGCAGGGGAGGGTAATCAGAAGGCAAGATATCAAATACAGGGAAAATAGATTTTGCGGGTGCACAGTATAAATGATGAATGAATATTAGACTCATTCACATGCACTACAGCCATTCCTAATAACTTATTAACAGTATTTTAACTTGGTGTTTGAATGATTAAAAAGCATGGCATGAATACGTAGGAGCATACTGCACTGCCCTAGTGTCTGAATTTGCTTCCATCAAACGGAAAGTTTAGCACAAATATCTACTTAGGACATGCTTTTATCCCCCACTTATGAGGCTTCAATTGGAGTTTTAAAGCACTCCTAAAAAAGAACAAGAACAAGAACAAGAACAAGAACAAGAATTGCTGTCTATGGAAAACTGTAGCTACAAGAACTCCACAGAGGTAATTAAGGTCAAGGATGATAATTAGCTCTTCCAAATTTCAAAACCAAACATGACATAATCCCATTATAGATACCGTTATATGATGAAAAGAATCTGGTTAGACAGATTATGTTGCAAGAGACAGCCTAAATGCCGAAAGTTTTTCTTGGCTCCACCTCACAAGAGTAGACACTAGTGCATCCTTATGATCACACTGCACTATATTCTCCAATGGCAGTTTTTCTTCGTATATCCTTTTAAAAGTATCTTACACTCTCAAGAAATATTCTATTTCTGCTTTAGATGAAAGAATTGGAGACTTTAATAACCTCCACCCTACAAAATAATACTGCACATACCACATAGGTTGATGCAAGACCTCATTAATTGATTTCAAACATCCCCCCAAATATCTGACCCTCACAGTCACGCAGAATGTGCATCAGAGTTCATATAGCTACACACAAATGCATGCTGGACTCAGGACCCGAATTAACCATACTCAATGTCAGCTACACAGCCATCATCCTTCAAATGGCCAGTAATCTCTTCTACCAACTCATACACATATTCGGTATCATCATGAGAATCCCCCCCCCCCGCCCCACATAGAAGTGGACCTCATTTTGCACCTCAATCCTGCTATAGCCAGGCTCTTTTTTCATCCCTGAATCCATCATCACCGATCTAACTTCTGCAACAGCATTTGCGTTTCAAGCACAAAGTATTTCTTTACAGATTATTTTAGCGAGACTTCATGGTCATGAATTTCATGAGCTACAAGCTAAGCACCCCACATGACAGTATGCTTCTCACAGGGCAAACTCTGAGCATACTCAAAAGCCTCTTCTGACCCCCAGCACAACCGAAAAGATTGACCATTACTGCATCATGTTGCTTTGGTTGAATAGCATATTCTGTTGTCACTAATAGTGAGGCTTATTGTAACAACTACTAACCATAGGGTTAGTAGTTAATCATAGTTAATGGGAATAGTTAGTGGTTAATTGTAATTGTTAGATTAGTTAGTAGTTAACAAATTTGGTTAGTAATAGAGTTAGTATAAATAGTATTCTTTACAACATATAATGGATATATTGAAATGCTATTGAAATCTCTCTCTCTTGTATTCTCTCTCTCTAAATATCTCTCTCTCTCTCTATTTTCTCCCCCTAATCTCTCTCCTTCTCTTGATCTCACTCTCTCTTCCTCTCTTTCTTTAGTTGGTTCATAACACTTACATCCAACAAACAGACAGAACTGCCAGAAAAGCAAAATAGTTGGGCCTGAATGCTTCATCTCTCATTCTTTGAAAGAACTCCAAAACTTCTACAACTCTTTGATGCTGGCTTAACCCACATATTAGACCAGTCCATGTAATGGCATTCCTCTCCAATGACTTATTGGATACTACTCATACATCAGATGGACAACTACACTTGAAACACATATGCATTAGTGCACTATTTTACAACAATAATTTTCACAATTTGGCACTAATTACATCATGGGCTTGCTTACCCTGCTCCAACGAAGCTAAAATATCACAAGCTCTAAAGACCGAAGCAAAAGTAAACTGATCAGGTGTTGAATTGGACTAATGTGTCTCATTTCTAAAAAAGACTCAACTACACTTCTTCCAAACATTTCTGCACGTAGCTTGAAACCATGGCATTCAATGATACCATGCTTTTCTCCAACAACATAGCAGATAGAATCTGTGCAGTTGCAAGATCCTCTGATGCATCTAATATAAAAAATTTCTTTTTAAGCATGCATTTGGACATGAATTCTTTTCCCCTTCTTATATTTCTTGTTTTATATGTGTTCCTGAATGTGAATAATTCTGCAAATCCACTTACAAGCCTGTGCAACACAATGGCCCAATTGCTTCAGACAACCTACCAGAAATACAACGACCTCCAAATATGTCATCCAATTCAACAAAGTTTTTAACGGTCATCAACTTGAAAACAACTGGGGTTATCTCAGTTCTGAGAATAACACAAGTTCAAGACCATAACTGCACCTAACAAATTTAGACCATCACAAGCAAAGCATAAAGAGGAAAACTAATACAGTGACATGATTCACAGCTCTATCTTCACATGAGAAAAATCACCAGAAACTCCAGCAGATATGACACAAGATGTTCCACTAAAACATAATTAAATTTTAAAAACAGATGACCAATTGCCATTACATACCAAGCCAACTTATTCATTATATGTGAACTAAGATGTTGCACTAAAAATTAAAAAATAATTTAAAACAGAGGAGCAATTGCCATTACATACCAAGCCAACTTATTCATTATATGTGAACTACAGTCCTCCATTTAATGCTTTAAAAATTGATCCCATGCACCACATAAACCCCAGTTATAATTAAAGAAAGTCACATATAAAGCCCTCAGTTTCAATCACAAATTGCCCACAAGTCCACCCATATAAGCATAAAGAAACATCCCAAAAATCAAACTACACTCCTTACTCCTGAGTTTGATCACAAACCCATCATTTTACACTAACAAAATAACCAAGGAATTATGATGAACACTCCCAAATTGAACAAACAAAATTCCTAAAAAATAAAAAATAATTTTTTTCTAAAATCACTCACTCATTCACAACAAAAGACACATGCTCTATATGAAATCCCCAAGTCATAATGAAAGTGGCATTTAAAGCATTCATGTTTTCAATCAAATACCGCCTAATAAAGCGGACGCACGTAAGAATAAAGCACAATTTCACACAAATTCCATAAATGAGAACAAACACATCATTTTATACTCAAACAAACAAATAAACTAAATACAATAAAAAAGAACCTTTTTCTCCAAACCTGCCTTTACTTCTTTCAGACTGAATCCTATGAAGAAGAGTAGTTGTTTTTCCGGCGAACATGGGTCCAACAATAACATGAATCTCTCCAGACGACAACTGACCGCCTTCTGATTGAAAACTACTACCTTGACTAGGGACCACAGAGTTTGAAGGTTGAAGGGAATAAGGGCGACGTCTAAGATGGAGAAGCTTGGGGACTTGAAGAGAGTGAGAAATGGAAAATCTCTGGGGAAAAAGAGTAAAAGAAGGGGTATTGTGGAGTCGAGAAGACAAAGGAGAAAGAGTTGGGGAGATGAGCGATTTCATTCTTGATATGGCAAGCATGTGAGTAATGGATCGTCAGAGAGAGAGAGAGAGAGAGAGTGAGTGAATGAGAGTCAAGCGAAGGAGTTTTGGAGAGCATTAGACAGTGGAGGGAACATTTGAAGAGACGAGGGCTACTTGGAAGTTACAAGGGTTTTCGCCGGAGAGTCTCGAAGAAGGGGTTTTTGCTGGTTTTCACTTCAACTGACCTGAGAAAGATGTCTAGACGACCCGTTTACTTTTTGCATCCTCTCCCTCTCTCTCTCTCTCTCTCTCTCTCTCTCTCTCTCTCTCTATCTCCCACCCCCCCCCCCCAAAACCGTGCCCGGTTCGTTCGGCGGGCCAAACTGCGGATATCTTTGGCACGGTTAGTAAGATACCAAGGAACCGTCGTATGTTTTCAGTAACCACCAACAACAATTTTTTTTTGGGAGTTATCAAATAAATTATGTATATATTTTTAAAATTTTAAATATTATCAATTTTTATAAAAATTATAAATTTTACTTTAAAATTATAATTTAAATATATAACAAACTATAAATAAATTTTTAATTTCATATTGGATCTTAATTTCAACTATGAAATAGGGTTTATAAATGAATTGGTGTAGTTTGCCTTTGTAACATAAAATTGGTTGTTGATCATTCTTAATACTAAAACTATAATATTTTTTAAATAACATCGTATGAATATGCTTAAATAAATGGCACGATTTTGTTTCTGAATTACGCTCAGTTTTTAACGTGAGTAGTATCTGTAAAATTATAATTCAATTTATTTTTAAAATTATTTTTTATAAAAAGAATTTTATAAATAAAAAAATAAATTTATCTGTAGGTTTAGTGAAAAACCTTTTGCCTCTATTTGTTCTTAAAAATGAAAGGCACATCCCAACTCCAAGTAGGCAAGTAGTATTGGCAAATAAGCACAAGTGAAAGGAAAATTCTAAGCAACCATCCCAATATTTTTGTCACAAAATGGGACTTTTACTAGAACTATGATTGTATTCACAATTTTCATGTATGAATGAGACTTTTAAGGGATGTTTGATAAAATTCAAATTTAACCTTGAGCAACAATGTTGATCACCAAGGGAAATCATGGGCATGAAAGAAAACAAACTAAGGTTTGATTTTGTCTATTTAATTTTCTTTTTACAATATTATTACAACAAAAACCTAAACATTATTACTCAAGTTGGCAAATGTTATTTCATAAGCTGTGACTTTGTTGGCACTTGGAAAATGAAGACATAAAATCCAAGTACAACCGATGAACATATAATACAAAACCCAAGATCAATCGATAGTTAAAAAAAATATATTAAATCTCTTAATCAAAATTTAAATTTAACTCTTAGAAATCGATAAAATTATATCGAGAGAATTCCTTCTTAAAGAGTATCAAATAGTAATTTAGATTAAATTAATCAGAATATAATTTCAGATATCAATTAATCTAGATAAATATATATATGCGACCGGGGCATAGAGTTTGGCATTTGATCCGAGGGCAACGTGACCCACATTGTCCTTAAATCTATCTTGCAAAAGCAAACTTTATTGGGAAAAAGGAAGGATCATCTACTAACATGAACCTAATTATGGAGGGCAAATGGTCCCTCCCACTTGTCCCTTTTGATCAAAATCTTAATCAGAGAAGATGTAATAGTGGGGAGCTGTCCTATTAGACATTTGGTTTGCCGATATAGAAAATCACATCCTACCAACCCATTTTATCCCAACTCTAACCACATCTTCAAAACCGACATTAATAATCATAGGAGGTTTTAAGTTTAAGTACCATTACTTATAGTAATAGGCTTCAGATTACTTGAGACAGAAACTAATAGTTAACATCTCGATAACATTGTGATGAATGATGATATTATTTAAACTAAAAATTTTATAATAGATAAAAACTTTATTAGTGCCATATAAGAGAAAAGGTTGCAATATTGGTTATTCATTCCACAATTTTTTTGCTGAGTAAAAGAGAAAAAAATATTCAAAAATATTACACACAATGATTCATATGGATATTTTGAATTTAAATACGGTATCAGATTCAATTTTTATATATGATGAAAATAGGTAAGGAAAGAATTTTGTCTCTCGAGATACAATTTGACTTAAACCGGAATTAATCGGATCTAATGTGATTACTGAATACCGCTGGTTTATAAAATAAATAAATTAAGAGAGAGATTTTGAATTTAAATATGATTAAAGTAATATATTTGTTGGAATATGTTTTTTGAGAGATATTTATCAGATTAACATATTGATGGCATTGTGATAAATAATAATAATTACTAAAATAAGAAATTTAAAAACATTTAAAACCTTATAATTACAATGGTGATCATTCAATTCACATGAATAAAAGAGAAAAATAAAAAGAGCCATATCCAAGAAAAAATAAAAAGAAGAAGAGGAGGAGGAGGAAGAAAAACACTTCCATTTCCTCTAATGTCAATATGACCCTTTTAAGCATTTTCTCTATCCCACGATCTCTTCTAATGTAACTTATTTAGGGGAAAAGTTGTCTTCCCAAAGAAAGTAACTTGATAGACAAACCTTCTCTTATTATAGGTTAAAAAAGTTATACAAACCTAGAAAACAAAACATGTTTGACTTATGCCATTAGGAGAATAGATCTGTCCGATCTACGGTCGAGAGACAACTTTTAATCTAATTATTTATTAATTAATTTTCCTTAATCTACAAATAATAATAATAATACTATACATATAGTGAGTGTGCATCATGGTTTTTTTTTTTATATACTATATTAATCGGTATCTGTTATCATAATCTTATCAATCTGGTCTGAACATTTATCAGATTCATTCTAAGGGACAATTTCAAAACTTAATTAAATGATCTAATATTCTTACCCACTAAACTTACAGTGGATCGGTGTGCATCATGGTCTTACTGCGGATAAAACCAAAAAAAAAAAAAAAAAAAATGGTCTTACCGTGGATCGGTGTGAATCATAGTCTTATAAACACAATTGCATCATGCATGTGCGGCAATACATCATATGTTATTAAGATATATTATATGGCATATTAATGCATCTATTTGTTCTGTTCCTTTGGATGAGTGGGAGAACAAGGGATCCCTTCTGTCCTTCAAACATCTCTCACAACTTTTTGATGGTTTTTTTTTAAAAGCTAGATGATAAAGTTAGGGTTTTTTAAATTTTAATAACAATTGGGTTTTATCTCAATCCAGCATCTTTGCAGCCAATCCACTTATCTTTGTCATTTCCACATTCATGCATCAATTTGCATAATATTGTTTGGTAGGGTGTCCTTCTTTAGTTTAATATATCTAGCTTGCATCATATTCTACCCATCATAAGAAACCCCCTCCATTTATAAGTTGCCCTAATATTATTGATCATTAACAAGAAGATTGATTTTCAATTCTAATATAAATTCTAGAGAATCAAATTTTCAAAATTTTAACTAGTTAATAAATCCGCTTTCTAGAGCAATAATGTTAAATGAATTATAGAATAAAATTTGTATTAATCTATATCGGTATGTATTATCAAATCTTAAATCGTCTGTATATTTTGATCAACTGATACGAATATTTAACTGAAATTTAGAGATACGTATCATGTACATGATTTGGTCTAGTTTGATCCATCCAATGTTAGTGTACATTTTCATTTAGTTTTCAAATTTTAATCCCAAAAGGTGATGTATGATGGCTCCTTTGCATCTTTATCATTAATAAGAAATACTTACTGTCTGATATTTTAAAATCCTTAAATTTTTTAGAATTCAATACTTTCAAATTTTAATATTTTAATTATTGTAAAGAATATTTAAAAAACTCATGCCCTATCTGACCATGTTTTTCTATTTTTAAATTGATTTATTCTACGATAGTAAATGTTAATCACAATATAAGTATCAATGAAATAGATTTAATTATTAATAAAAACTTTAAATTGAGTATCCATTTTCTGTTATGATTAGAAATCTTGTATTTTACATACCCATACGATTGAGTCTTGTCCGCTCTCCGTTCACATGGTTCTGAAAATAGAGGAGGAAGGTGGGCAGTAGATAACACGAGCCTGAATCGGTCGATATTATTAAAATTTGATGAATCGACATGGCAAAACTTTTGAACCCTTTATTTCCATATCTCTAATAGTTTTATCACCTATTTTGATTTCATGTTTCTAAGTATGAGTTGAAAAATAAAAAGAAAGAAAAAAAGGAATTTAAACATGACCCGATTCAAATACGTATGATGAAATCAATTTCACTCCTACTTTAAACATCGGGTCTCCTTTCTCTTATCTCTAGAAAATTCTAACTTTTTAATTACTCGTAACTTTATTTCTTATATTTTTTTCTCAAAATTATTTTTTATTTTTTCTTTTTCTATGAATAAAATTTATTATTTTTATGTGCATATGGAGAAACTAGATAAGACTAACATGTCATCGAGACAAAAAAATTCAAATTCTATATGGTATAGAACTAACGTTGTAAGATGACACGAGCTAAATGCAATGAAAAATGTTTTTCCAAATGAGTATCAAAAGATACCAAATTGTTGATAAAACTCCAAAAATGACATTTTCTTATCATTTGTTTTATCTCTCTTGTATTATCTATTATTTGAATTATTATTATTTCTATTTGGGTTATTTTCTTAATATTACATTTAGGATTGAAAATGATACTAATATTATAATTTTTATTGTAATCACGGAACATTGAAAACAACTTCTAGAAAAGTATTTTCTGAAATCGATTTCTTGAAAATTGTTTTCATAAATAAATAAGATAATTAAAAATAAACCCATCGAAAATAACTGAATCCATTATGAAAACAATTTTCATAGAAGTTGCTTTCAATATCTTTGTAATTGAAATAAAAATCACAATTTTCTTACGCCGAATACAATATTAAGAGAAATAAGTCAATTTTATTTTCTATCGGCAAATACAAGACCTTTTTAGGTTTCTTGGGATTGTCTTTAAATGTACAAGCAGCTCAAAATCTATTCAAATACAAATATAGAAATCAAGAGAGCATTGGCATGAATTAAAAATTACTTAAATAAGCTAAACAATAAAGTTTTTATCAAAAATCATTTCTCTTTTGTTCAGAAATTTTATTAATTTTATAAAACATTTTGCTATTTTGTTAACAAATAATCTTACTTTTCTTTTTTTTTTTCATTTATAGTTTTTAAAGATTTACTCTATGAAAATTAGGTGTAAAAACATGACATTAAAAGTAATTATTGCTGTGACAAAAATATTGTTCAATTTATTACCTAATTAAAAACAAAATTATTGGTTTTGGCTATGTTGCTTTTTTTGTGTTTTTATTAATAATAGGTATTTTTTATTTAAAAATTGTGATAAAATTCAGAGTGACTTCTGAATATATGATATATTTTTTTTTGGTCTTTTTTCTTGATAAATAGGTATTTTCTAATAAAAAAAATAGAGGATAAACTATCTATTTTTAAAATATTAATAAAATGTAGTGTGACTTATTATTTATTAATATATAATTTCTTAGATATAAAAAAAAATAAAACTTAAAAAATTTTTAAACGAAGTCACCATCTTCCGTCGTCTCCCTTTCTCAACATCTTACACGAGACAGGATAGCTAAGGCCTCTCTCTCTCTCTCTCTCTCTCTCTCTCTCGCCCTGTCTCTCTCCTCTGCTCATATATAATAATAGTTAAGATATTTCCCTATAATCCCATCGCCTTTGGCCTCTCTCTCTCTCTTTCTCTCTCTCTCTCTTCCTCCATATTCCTTTCATTGTCTCTAATTGAATCAATTGAAACATAAATCTTTAGAGAGAGGGAGAGAGAGAGAGAGAGGAAAAGAGGGCAATCTCTAGTCCTCTCTCTTCTTATCATGATTTCTCATAGATCTTAAAATTCTCTCTCAATTTTTCCCATCTGGGTTTTCCTCACTGTTGTCAAAAATAAAAGTTTTTATTTGGATCCAGACGTTGTATCAAAACCAAACCTCAGTTTTTGATTATCGGATTTCCGGGAATTCTGGATTCTGGGTTGGTGTTTTTTAATTGATCCGAGAAAGATCCGATGCTTCTGGATTAAATCCGATAATACCCACCTCTTATCTATCAATAACATCAAATTCATTTCTTTTATAAGGTAACTCATATGTTTAATCATCCAATCCACATTTTCATGTTTTGTGTTTGATGGGTTTTTCACATTACTTGTTGAATCGCATAGTTTCAGATTTTTTAGAACAGACCCTTTTTTGGATTTGAATTGTGCAACTAGTTGATACAATTGGATCATAGATTGATCAGATCTTCATGTAATGGAAAAGAAATTGAGTGTTCACGTGTAGAAGTATATATGGCTTCTTTTTTTTTTAGAATTGATTTTATGTATTTATGAATTATGGGAATTTTCAAGGAATTGGATTGGGTATTATGCTTTTGTTGCAGAATGGAAATTGAACCGGGTAAGCTGTTTATTGGTGGGATTTCATGGGACACCAATGAAGATCGCCTTAGGAATTATTTCCAAACTTTTGGAGAAGTAGTGGAAGCTGTGATAATGAAGGATCGAACCACGGGTCGTGCTCGTGGTTTCGGTTTTGTTGTCTTCGCTGATCCTGCTGTTGCAGAAAGAGTTGTCTTGGAAAAGCATATGATAGATGGTAGAGCTGTAAGTTTTACTTTAAATTGAATGCTTCTATTTGATTTGTCATTAAGGTTTATATTAGCTGTTTGAGTTCTGCAGGACAACTTAATTTCCCTTGTGTATTGGTGGTTGTCAAGAAATGGAAATTTTTAACTTAACAATGTACCCATTTTTGGTTTGAAAACAACTAGATGTCTAACTATTTTTTAGCTTGATGCTGATTAATTTTTGGTGGTTAATTTTGATTAATCACATGTTGCCCAATCTTATGAAAGCATCAGGAAGTACCAAAAATTGACTACCACAAGCAGAATATGCTGATAATTTTCCGGTGGTGGAAGGAATTCAAAGTCCTATCACCATCATGATGCAAGGAACTTTTTTGTGCTTTCAAATAATGGAAAACACTAAATGAAAGATGAACCAAGGAAATGAAGTTGGCTAACATAAATCATGTGGAAGAGTACATAAGGAATCAACGCTTGTTTTGAAAAATTATTGTAGAGTTGGAAGGCAACTTATAAATGCTTATTGCAAAGAGCCTACAGCACTCAATGTCCTGAACAAAGCCAGTTCATGGATTTAGCATTAGCGATGAATTAACCTATGTTTGGAATTTTAATATGAGATCTGCGTGTGTGTGATTTTTTTTGGGGAGGGGGGTCACGAATCAAAGACCGGAAGGCTTATGTTTTTCATGTTTCCTTTCAGCATCTCTTCCCTAGATCTTGAATCCATTAGCATTATTTCTCTACCATGTATATTTAGTTTGTCTGTATTCATGCTTAATGATATTGACTTTTTTCTTTATTTATTGGATGCTTAAAACAACAATGCACAAGCAGTTTTTTCTTCAACAGCGTTAGTTAAAATTGGCTTGCCATGATGAGGCACCGTGTAGGTGATCAATTAGTTGTAAAGTATGGTTACTTTAATTAGGATTTATAAGATAAGTTTGTTTTAATGAGACAGGAATAGACCATTGCAATTTAAAAGCTACACAACTGATTCTAGAATAATGCTTATTAGGGGCTGTTAATAGACAGGACCTCAGCTTCATTTTGGATGGCAATTGATAAAGTGGATGTTTTTGTCTCTTATGTCGTTTCTGTCGAAAGGTATTTTACTCTCATGCATATACTGCAGGTAGGAACCCTATTTGGGTGTGGAAAATAAAAAATAAAATTCTTTGAATCCTGTTTGTGCTTGAAGGTTGCAAATTGTCACTGAAAGGTGCACTTTGAATTCCAAACATGATATGGCAGGGTAAGGATAAAATTCATAGATTGTATGTACATGTAGGATTAACAAACCATAATGAATTACTGACCTTGAGGAGAATTTGAATAGTTCAGCCATATTTCCTTTTTGTCTTCCACAAATATCAGATCCTCCAAATTATAGCTTTTTTGCCCCTCATACATTGTACATGATGCTTGGTTAGGAAGAAAAAGAACTTTCGAAAGCAGCATTTTCTTTTTCTATTGCATTTCTAGCTCTTATATTCAAGTTGAGATGCAACCAAAAGTTCAGTACTAGATTGAGATATGAATAAAGGTACTGGTTTAATTCCCTTCTCACAAAGTTTTGTAACAATGCATTATAGATAGATTACTGATCCTTAACTTGCCATTCCAACTTACATTGCTGCAATGTATGCACCAGTGAGTGCTTCATCATAGCATACAAATAGAAATTTTCAGAAGTGCATTTTTTTGTCAAGATTCTGTAGGCTCTTATTCTACTCGTTTCCTTCTCTCAGGTTGAGGCAAAGAAGGCTGTTCCAAGGGATGATCATTTTGGCCTGAACAAAAGCAACAACAGTGTTCATGGTTCACTGGGCCCAAGTCGCACTAAAAAAATATTTGTAGGAGGTTTAGCATCCACAGTGACAGAAAGTGACTTTAAGAAGTACTTTGATCAATTTGGGACAATTACAGATGTTGTTGTGATGTATGACCACAACACACAGAGACCACGAGGATTTGGATTTATCACTTATGATTCTGAGGAGGCAGTGGACAAAGTGCTGGTTAAAACCTTCCATGAACTAAATGGTAAAATGGTTGAGGTTAAGCGGGCTGTCCCAAAGGAATTATCTCCTGGGCCAACTCGCAACCAGTTAAATGGATATGCCTATGGTCTTCGTAGAGTTAGTAACATCCTTAATGGCTATACTCAGGGATATAATCCACACTTGGTTGGAGGCTATGGAGTTAGAATGGAAGGTAGACTTAGTCCAGTTACTCTTGGCCGGAGTGGATATCCTCCTTTAAGTCCTGGTTATGGGATGGGGCTCAATTTTGAGACAGCTTTGAGTCCAAGCTATGGAGGAAGTTCCAGTCTAAATTCAAATGTTGGATATGGAAGGGGATCAAACCCATATTACAATGGGGCCTTGAACCGATATAGCACTCCCAACGGATATGGTGGAAATAATGGGGGAAACAATTCTGTCGGGGGTTCGTCTAGCCGAAACCTTTGGGGGAATATGAGTCTCAGTTATCTTACAAATTCTGCAAACTCAAGTTCATTTATCGACTCTGGAAGTGGGAATAGTGGAGTTAATGCTTTTGGTAATATTGGTGCCATTTGGGATTCACCTGTTACTAGTCAAGGTGGAATGACGAGTTCTGCTTATGGTGGTGGGAATCTTACTCGTGGTAACGGAGACATCAGTTTTGGATTAGGAGAGGAAGGGTATAGAAGAAACAATGGAACTACTTTGGGCCCAACATCATCATTCACTGCTCCCAATGGTGGCTATGATGGGGCTTTTAGAGACATTTATGAAGGTGGTTCAATTTACGGCAATCCTACTTGGAGGTCCTCAAATTCTGAGCTGGAAGGGTCTGATTCATTTAATTACGGTCTTGGGGCTTCACCATCAGATGTTGCAACCAAAAATTCAGCTGGTTATGTGGGTTATAGCGTTACAAATAGACAATCAAATAGAGGTAATTTTGTTCTCCTATTCTCTCACACTGTTATTGATCTGCCTGCACAAGTACTCTTCTAGGTTCATGTAGTCTTACCATCCTTTGTCTTTCAAATTTCCTGAATATTGCAATAGCTAATTCAAAAGGAGTGTATGGTGTTGCAAAAGGCCAGATGGGCAAGCATTGCCCTAACTCAGTAATATTTCACCCACAGAGCAAGTTTCTTCATTATAACATAGGCTATTCACTAGTTAATTGGTAAGTTTGAGGTTCTAGTTTCTGTTATATCCGATTGTTTTGTCTTGCTAACCTTCCACCAGGCAATTCTTAAGATAAAAAAGTGATAAAACTAAGCCTAACTTGAAGCATCAGGTTATTTTGTAAAGTACATTATAGCACATGCAGATATGCATGTCTTATATTTATTTCCTGGTGGATGGTAATTGGTAGTTGCATGCTTCCATTGATATCATTGGCATTTTTTGAGAGACAAAAATGAATGCCATGTTCCGCACCAATGGCTCAACTCTGTTGGCACTATCAATACATTTAAGCATTTCAGGCTTGTGAGATCAAACACAGAGCCTGTGTTCTAAACATATGCAATTTGATCAACTCTTCTCAGTATTTGGCAATGTAGCTCATCAAATCCTAAGAAGCTACTCATTGATTTGGAGCTTACATGAGCATCTGAGACGATAATGAATCGCGTTTTTTTTAGAAAGGAGTTGCTAGTTTTATTTATTTTTATGCACTATATTTTTCTTCCTTGTCAAAATTTTAATGCTGGTTGCTTTGAACTTGAAAACGTAACAGTAGGTTTAGTTCCAACTCTGCCTCAATGTAGTGTCTTACACTCTCTTTTTCTTTTTCTTCAGGAATTGCTGCATAGGAAATATTATCAATCAGTTCAGAGAAGATTGTTGTAGGTAAAAGACATCAAATTTATCTGTTAGAGGTCTGTGAATTTCTTACATTTGCCTCGGTGAAATATGTTACTTCAAATGAGACTTTGGTTTTTCTATAGCTAACTGGAGCACATGTTTGTGAAGAACTTCTTGCCTATACCAATTAAAAGGATTTCATGTAATGTTTGAGCTTGAGATTTTTGAGATAGGGTTTTCGTTCTTTGGATTGAGTGAGATGTAAAATCAGATTGCGGGAGTTACTCAGATTAAATGTATCATTCATGCATCTCTGGTTACCCTGTGATACAAAAGATAAAGTGGACATATTTTTTCTCATATTACTCTGCTGCCCGAAAAAATGAAAAAACTGCAAAGTTGCTTGTTCTTCTATGTTCTTGTTTTTTCTCTTCTTTTTTTCCCTGCATTATCAAAAGGATGCTTATTTTCAGGTTTATTTCTTTCTTGCCAGACAATCTTTAAAGGGGGAAAAAAATTACTTTCTCTTTGTGCCTACTACCCCATGTTAGTTTGCTTCAACCAAATTCAGGCTCATGAGGGTATTTGGTGATTTGTTGCGAGATGTGAACCACATTAGTCTTTGACAACTTAATCTCTCTGCTCATCCTATATGAAGTTAAAAGACTGCTTGATTTGTTGTTCTTATTATGGATATGCAAGAAGATTCCTCATATGCATTAAAACATTTGATGAGTGGCAACGCCATTTGGCTTAAGTTTGTGGAGAGTGTGATTGACCTGTTCTCCATAGCCATGGTTGGAGGCTTCAGTGGGATTTGTTGCAGGTCATATTCATAAGAGGCAACAAAAGGCAGAATATAAGCCCATGTCAAGTTCATTAGTGTGTGTGTGTGTGTGTGTGTGTTGTGTGGTCAATTCCAGACTTATCCAAATTTGCATCACCGCTGGCTAAGCATTTTACATCACTTTCAACATAGTTTAATGATTTGTATTGCCAAAAGTCGGAAGATCACTTGGTGCCTGGGGGGGTCCTCTCTCTCTCTCTCTCTCTCTCTCTCTCTCTCTCTCTCTCTCTCTCTCTCTCTCTCTCTCTCTCATACTCGTTTCCCTCATCTGAAGGTTGGTTTTGGCACATTCCTTTCATTCATCTAGAAATCCAGCACCTAGCTATGTGTGATCTAAACTGCTCGCTAGCTCTCTCTCTCTCTCTCTCTCTCTCTCTCTCTCTCTCTCTCTCTCTCTCTCCCCAATATAAACCAGACATCTTTTTCCACCTCTAAGAGTTTTTTATCCTTGGAGTTTGTTATTCATTTTTCGGGAGGGTATTAATACCTGTTCGTCGCACAAAAAATTGTGACTAGAATAGCATTTCAACGGTTACAAATGACATGGCATTAACATGAGATTTTAAAAAAGTCTCATTCTTCATCTAATAGAATTTCTTTGTTGACAATTATAAATTAGACATTTGTCTTTCTCCATCACCAGAAGAGTATTGTCTCTCTCTCTCTCTCTCCCCCCCCCCCCCTCTCTCAATGTTTGTTATCGCTGATGACCACTGAATTAGTCGTGCCATCAAACATGGAACAGTTCATTTTCAATATTTTTTTTCAAATGCCTTATACCACAAAAAGGGAAAAAGAAAAGGTTCAACTTCAGGTACTAGGCCTTTGGCAAAATCAAGTTGCCAACTCACAACTTGTTCAAATTCCTATGCCGGCCTGGCTGCTCTTAAACAGCACAGAAAATTTATGCAGTAATGGAAATTCACTTCCCTTTGAAAGCTGCAATGCGGAATCTCTCATCCATCAGCGGACAATAATGTCCTCTTGTAAAGAGCCAATTCCACCATCCTCCACCCTCTCCTCATAAACATGGAAGCATCCAACATATGCAAATTCCGATATTTGATATGAAAAAGAAATTTGGAAATAAACAAAACCAAATCACATTACCAATACCCAACTTAGAATTTTCCCAGAAGTTCATTACACAGACCCGGTAAACGATGTATTCGACCTCAAAGTTGGGCATATTGTATGCATAAAAGCCCACTGTGGAAGTTGCAGATAGTCTTTATTATTCTACTTTTTCACAGACTGTGTTCTGTTTGCAAAGCATTACCAACCTTCCTTTAACATACGCTCTTTCTCAAGGATGTACAATCCTTCCTTGTACTTTTCAGTTTCCTCATGAGCCTTCTCCTGCAATCATAATGGTTAAGTCTATGAGAATCAAGGCGATCAGCATATTTGTATGGATAAATCGAGTTAATTGTATGATAGCCAAAGAGAACAATGCCTACTCGGAGAACTCGAGACAAATTTCAAAGCAAATAAAATGGCAACTCCATCCAAGTCAGCCACCAATAATATGCAAAGGATAATGAGGAAAGGATTTCTCCATATGCATAGCTTCTAAATAAACAGATGCAGGTCATAAAAATTGAATTTATAACCTCATAAAGGCGCAGATCTCTTCTCCTTTTTCTTTTTTTTTTTTTAATGACCATCAGGCGGTGATGAAACTAGATAATCATCAAAGATGGCATTCTTTCTGCTGCACCTTCCTTATATTAAACAAAAGATATTTTGGTAACCCAGATCTTCCATGTTTACACTCGAATAACAAATGAATATGAGGCAATCACACTAAGCAGGGTTCCTGGATTTCCTTGCACTTGTTAAATAAGCAAGAAGATATCCAACCTATATAAATGTTCACAGCAATGCTACTATGATTGCGCATCACAGAATGAGAATGTAATGTCCATACGAGAGCTTGTGGAAATCACATTGGTTCTTACAAGTGATAACTACAACTAAACATCGATTCCGAAGAGTATGGAATGAAGTATAAGCAGGGGAGAAGGGAGCAGCCCCCCTTGGGGCACGGGGCCAGAAATTTCAACAAAAAATTTATGTATATAATTTCAGAAATTATAGCTCAAATATTGTTTGCCCCTTTAAAGATTATAAGCCCTCCTTGAAATTATAACCTATAATATAGGTTGTATCCCTAGATATAAATTTTTGATTTTGCATCTGAGTATAAAAGAATCAAGACTCTTGAATATCCGTTATGATAGAACAGACATTAAGGGTCTGAGCTGTGAACAGTTTGTTTGCTTTATGGAGATGGTGCATCAAGAATACTTAGGATAAATCTCACACACACACACACACACACACACAAAAAAAGAGTTGCATTTTATGGGCTAGCCATGTGCATATCGCTTTTCAAGTCCCAACCAACGTATGAGCATAACATATAAAATCTTGTACCGAAAACTTACATATCTCCAGCCAAGAATTTGCTGGCAAGAGCTGCAATATATGTCATTTACAGTATGCCATCCACTTAAAAGTTCCCGCTCTTCACTAGGCCCTAGACATATGTTTACCCTGAAAAAATCCAAACACCAAGATTATCAGCATCATAGAGAAATCATAAAACATAGAGTGACAAGAACATCCTATGCTAGAAATTTTATACTAAGAACAACATTTAAAATAATAATAATAATAATAATCAAACAATTCACAAAAGGGTACTAATTAACAGATTGAAAGTCACAAATTTGAAGATAAATAAAAATCAAAATAATATAATATTTTTTTTGCGGGGGAGGGGGGAACTCACACATTTTTGAAGAGATAAGCTCTGCCAAAACGACCCTGAAAATCCTTAGAAATGATGTCATCATGGGACGCAGAATCGACTTTGCAACACTTACATTTGAAAACTTTAGGACCCCGAACCGATTCTATGAATAATCGTCCCATGAGAAAATCTTTATAATCCTAGAAAATACCCATCGAGTAAAATCAAATAAAAATAAAAATTTTGAACCATGTTAAAAACCCAGATTAAAAAATGAAAGGAAAATTTTACCTCAGAACGGGGAGAGAGAGAGATTAAAATTGATAGGGCTTTTTTTGTTATGGGGAAATTTGGATGATGCCCAAAGATCAGGGAAGATTATGAGAGAGATGGGTTTTAAATTGAATTGAGAGAGAGAGGAGAGAGAAAGAGAGGACATGAAAGGAACAAGTGAAGTGAAAGCCGCCACGAAATTCGGTTGAGCAAAAAATAAAATAAAATAAAAAATAAATGTGTTTCGTGTCTTTTCACTACAAATGCGCCACGGTGCGCAATGCGCTTCCCACGCTCTTGGACTCCGAACTTGGATTGGACCAACGTGATGCGGTCCAATTTTTGTGTGTACCCAAAAGGTCCCCAAACGTAAATTTCCATAGGCTAACCATTCAACTTGAGCAATATTAGATTCTCTCTTTCACTTGGCCCAAAAAATAAAATTCATCGTAATAATTAGTTCATGATAAATTAGTATAAGAGTATACGAATCCTTAGTTAGTATTGAAAAATAATTAAAAAAATTGGATATGAAGTCATTAAAGAAGTTTTATACGAAGTCTTGGATTAACACCTCAAAATGCAAGAAATTAAAATATAAGAATTTCATTCACATGTTGATAAGAAAATGGATGAACAAGATCGAAAATTAGACACTTTTATAGCCAGTTTTGATGACAAATTCAATATTTTATTGAACATGCTTGGTATCGATGAAAATATCAATATTTTGATGAAAAGAGAGCAAGAAAATAAAAACAAATTGGAAAGTAATGAAACAAATCAAATGACAAATGAAGCAATATCAAAACTCATGGAAGAACAAGGGTCTTGCATGTCCAAGAAAAAAGTTGTTGATGGTGGATTCTTGCTAATTCCTTCAAAGATTGAATTTCAGGTGTTTATCGAACAAAATTCTTCATCAAAAATAAGTTCAAGAAAACTTTTTTCAAACTTTTTCATCTCTATTTTTCTCTCATTTTTCTCATTGCAATTCAAGTTACACTCATTGTTCGTTTTCATCATCTTATTCTTCAACACAAATACAAGTGTTGGTACAAAATTTATAGATTCAAATCTTAATTCTTGATTTTCCATCCTTGAGGACAAGGATGTCTTCAAATGAGAGAAATATTGTAACAACTACTAACTATAGGGTTAGTAGTTAATAGGAATAGTTAGTGATTAATTGTGATTGTTAGATTAGTTAGTAGTTAACAAGTTTGATTAGTAGAATTAATATAAATAGTATCATCAAAAACATGTAATAGGATATATTGAAGTTGTATTGAAATTTCTCTCTCCATTGCATTCTCTTCCTCTCTCCCTTGTATTCTCTTCCTCTCTCTATCTTCTCCCCCTAATCTCTCTTTCTTTCTCTTGATCCAGGTTAAAGGAGAGAAGTTATGACCATTAGATTATCTCTTTGAAGACAAATCATCGTAATATCAATCACAAATAAGTCTAATGATATGATATTAAATTTTTTTAATTAAAAATTTAAATTTAAATTTTAAAAATAAAAAAATAAGTATTATGAGAGCTAACCCCTCGATTAAACTTCAAATATTCAAACTGGATTAATTAAACTTTAGAATAACGATAGTCAAGTATTAAAAGAAAATAAATTTTAAGAGGAAAAATAAGTACACCATAACAAATACTAATTTGTCAATTATAGCTATGGTTAATATTAAGCTAAATTTTGAATCGCATGAAACAATTGATGTTGGCTCGAGAAATGAAGACCGAAGCAGCACTCCAACCTTGGACTGTCAACACAAATAATAAACTTTATTCATTGAGGTGACGATTTGAATCAAAATAAATTTGACCCATTATAGAATTTAATGACGCATGACACTATAAATAAACCTTGTGAAAGTATTGAACTTGAACTTTTATTATATTTCTTTATCCAATGTAATTTTGTGTCCCCCTTTTTGACACTTTAGTCTCTCGCCTTATTCAGAAGACCATAAGAAGCCATGAAAATTGTTTACAAGGTATCATTGGAAGAAAGTATTAATTGGTGTCCCCAACCTTTATAGAACACTAATAATATGTTCATAGTAGTTCAGAGGTTTAGTCTCACCTGGTTGCCTAAACTGATATCCCGGTATTGTTGAACAGTTTCGGACAGTCAAAAAATGTTGATCGCCTTCAAAAGGCCACTAAACTATGGCATTTTGCTCTCTCTCTATCTCTCATTCTCTCTCTTCAAAGTCATTTCCATCTAATTCCAACCTCTCCACTCCCAAGAGAAGGGAAAGAAGTGTCAATAAAATCAACATTTCCACTTGAGCATCACAGTGAAGAACACTGGGAAGAAGAAACACAGAGCTTGTGACAGGAAAATTCAGACTAGGTAGATCAAGCAGAATATTGAATGTAGCAAGTCTACGAGACATTGTTCAGTACTATGATGTTGAACAGCAACCCTTTTTAGTCTGTGCATCTGCCTCTTGATTCCCTTCTTGTATAACCACAGTCTTCCCAGCCCCCAGATCCAGTTTCTTTAACTCTTGCGACTGGATAACTTTCCGGCTTAATATATTGTATATCTCTTTTACGACTGTTTGGAAGGCAGCAGTGACATTGGAGGAATCCAGAGCCGAGGTTTCCATGAAAAACAAACCCTGTGCCTCGGCCAAATCCTTTCCTTCAGCTGTAGTTACTTCCCTGGCATCCTTGAGATCTGATTTGTTTCCAACAAGAATGGTAACCACATTCATGTCGGAATGTGCTGCTCAACAACCACAAAAGTAAAAAGCTTATCACATGAGGAGTCCAAAAAAAAGTAAGATCAATCGTACCTCAACTTAAAATATAAGGTCTGTCGAAAAGCAATAATGGGCATAGTTAACTAGTTTCATGCCGTTTCATTATAAGATTTGGTGTAATTTTTGCATATAAACAACTTATTTCGGTGTCAAATTTGCTTAAAAATGCATACTAGCATTCCAATAGTCTCATCAGTATGCACATGAGAGAGAGAGAGAGAGAGAGAGAGAGAGAGAGGCTCTTCCTTTATTGCAGTTGAAAATTGACATGTACAAACATACTTAATCCACTCGATGATATGTTTCAGAAGATAAATAAAATGAAATTGCTCTACAGCATAGGGACGCAGGAGATAAAAAGGAACGAGTGGGAGTCATGGTACTCACTGTGTAGTTCATTAAGCCATCTGCCAATGCTCTCAAATGTCTGACGCCTGCTGATATCATACACAAGAAGAGCTCCTACAGCACCTCTGTAATATGCAGACGTAACAGCCCTGAACCGTTCCTGACCAGCAGTGTCCCAGATCTGTGCTTTGACTTCCTTACCATTGATATCCATCTTCTGAGTTTGAAACTCTACTCCTATTGTGGATTTCGAATTAGGATAGAACTCATCTCTTGCAAATCTAGCTAACAAATTTGACTTCCCAACAGCTGAATCACCAATCAAAACAATTTTGAAAAGATAATCCTCGGTCTGCTCCTCTTCGGAGTAGAATGCCATCTTCAAACCAGTACGATTCCCAGTCTATAGACTCATAACACTATGATACAGAGGTTCCTGATAATTGGTCTGTTTACTACTAAAATCCAGCTCTTCCCTGTAGAAGATTAGAAAAATCAATCAGAAAGAATGTTAATAAAAATAATAAAGCATAAAGAGATAACTTCTAATGCAGGGCAGCAATAAAAGGACAAAAGGTGCAGCATATAACATATCCAAGAAAATGCCCATTCTTTAGAAGCAGAAGCATAGTGTGATTTGAGAAAGGAAAGAGTAGGGATAAGCCAAAAGCTCAAGTCAGATGTAACTGCGGTATCAAGAAAGCATCAGAATACAGATCCTCTAAACAACATAATATCTTCTTCTAGGGTTTAACCAAGTGAAATTTCCCCTTTTAAGTAGGGGCCACATAAAGCCTGAAAGGGGTGTCCAGATCATTTTGAAAAAGACAAATAAATCCACACAAAATTGCTACTCATTAGTGTAACTAAGATTGATAGTTAAAGGGAAAAAATGTCAGGGAAAAAAAATGTAAAATTTAGCCTACTAAAAGGTATGGGAAGAAAAATCTTGTCTCTTCAAATTTGCGACGCATGTAAACAAAATTGAGGCAGAAGTAAAGATGGTTCAACCAGAGATTTGGGCCAAATAAGTCCAAATACCATATGTACAAAAGACCATCAGTTACGTTCAAAGGCAAGCGAGGACACCTAGAATTAACCCAATTGATTTGGAAGAAGAATGGGTCAGCTCAGCTCATGCTTAATCTATTACCAAATTCTGGCATGCTGTACCATTTGTATTTACCTCTGATTTTGAGTTTGTTGCAAGCACATCGAAGAGCAGAAACTGCATAACTACATTGTTCTAGGAAAACTAACCCTCTTTGACACTCTAAAACCTTCAAGCCAAAAAAATAAAGTTGGTGTATAGCTCAGATTGCAGCACTGTCTCTAGACATCAATTTCGCGCTGCTCCCCTCTTTGCTCTGTTATCACCTCTAAGCTCCCCCTGAAAAATAAATCAAACTGAATCATAAAAAGAAATATAGCAAGAGAGCTAAAAAAATAAGCTGAACGGTACACATAAAACCTAAACGTAAACAGTGAAAAGATAAAAATCCACCCTGATTGCATAACTCGAAGTTTGCAAAAACTAAGAATTAGATTCAAAAGAACATCAAATTTACTCCATAATGAAAAACTACAAGGGCAAAACAAATGGATCAAAAAGTGCTCAAGAGGGGTTTGGGGGGAAAAAAAAGAACATTCCACTACAAGCCTCTATTTTGTCAGAGGCACTTGTAGCATATGTCAACCAGGGCAAAACGAATTTATTATGGAACGTCTATCGTTTCAGGCAAAACTAAAATTTTTCTGTAAAAAACCTTAAATTTCGGCTTTGGGTATGGTGAAAAATTAGCAGAGCTTTGCAGCTCAATAGAGGTTTTGGAAAACATCTCCCGAGGAGTTGGGACATCTGTCCCACAATGCAAACCTAGCATGCCTATCATCTTCTCTGCATAATTTTCCTCATCATTCCCCTATTTTACTAAATTTAATTGTTAAAGCCATGCATACAAATGATCCTCGTTCAAAAGAAATTTTATTAGTTGAGGATTTTCCTCATAATAAATTTCTTGAGTCTTGCGGCAAAGTGCCCATCTAACGAGTTTTATTCGGCACAATTTTTCAGGATTGTCTTTTACTCAACAACTAAGCCCATGAAAATTTCCCACAAGACAAAAAAACACCAGGTTCTACGCCATGAGCATTCTCTTCCATCCAATTTCCAAATAGTGTCCTTTTATCTCCAGTGAGTTTCTCCAAATGGGCCAATGTCAAATTTTGGCATCACGCAATCACATTGTCCTGAACAAAATTCCTAACTGTGACGATAGTTATCTTTGTCTAGTTCGGGGACAATAACACATGATTCTTAAATCATCAATCAAGTTACATAAAAGTGGATAACCTTATCTCTGAAAAACCAGAGTAGTCCGAGTAACCATATCAACCAATAGAGAAATTTAGCCGTACGTTTTTCCCCAACATTAAAGAGCCATCCACACAGTTCACCAGGACTATTAATTGCGCACACACCCAATTTTCAACATTGTCGCCAAACCAAATCTTTAAAAAATAAAAAATAAAAAATAAAAAATAAAAAATAAAATTAAGCCGATGATAATATAAATGCATACATATAAGACTACCTTAATTTGTCCAAATTACGAGAAACAAATAGACACCCGCATCTGTTCAAACACAGATAATAACAAAAAAAACAACAATAAATCAAAAACCCCAAAAACAAACAAATTCTTTTACTCCCAAATATATAAATGTATGTAAATGTGTTACATTTCAAAAAACACCAAAAAAGTACCAGATTGTCCAGATTGAAAAAGCAAAATCCGCCTCTTCTCTTCTGGGTTTGATCTCAGATAAGATCGACCGACAAAATTTACAAGAAATCTGAGAATCCCCGAAAATGGGTATCTCAGAAGAACCCAATTGTTGGAGAGAAAAGAAAAAAGAGGCGAATTTTCTTAGCTTAGGTTAGGTAATTTTTATCTGGGGAAAAATGAATGGAGGAAGTAAAGCGCAAGGGGTGAGAGAAGAGAGAGATCTTGGGAAAGCTGAAACCTTGGAGAAGGGGGGGTTTACGGAGGTGTCTCTTCCCTCTCCCTCTCTCTCTCTCCCCAATTGATTTCACAAGAGCTGATGCATGGCCTGTTTGCGGTGGGCTATTATTGGGCTTTTCATTAAGTGGGCCCATTAAGTTGGCGGGATTTGATTTTGGTCATTGGGAAATCTTTTGCGCAGATCACCCATAGTATAATTTGCTATTGTACTTATTTTGTCCTTTTTTTCTGTGGACAAGTCTTTTTCAATAGAGTACTGTTATAAAAAAATTAAATTCATTTGATAGTTTACTTTAATTAATTTAACTTCTTGATTTGAAAGATATTTTAATTAATTTAAAACCACTTAGAATTTAAAAAAATTCTAACATTTTTGTTCATACGTATTCTTTTTTTTTACTATCGATATCTAACTTTTATCCGATTAATTTGATTCGAATATTATGAGATCTATTTTTAAGATTAATTTTTTCAAATTTTTTTTACCATTATCCGAGTTTAAATTTGAGAGATCTGATTAAGGGGTAAAGTATTCAATCATTCAATTAAAAAAATTTGACTATTCAGATGTATTCGTGTATATAATAATCCGATAACAATAATAACTCCTACATTTGTAAAGTTATGAATTTAAATAAAAGAGATGAGATTTGGACATCACCCGAAGAAAAGGTTTTAAACCCTTTTTTCTTGATTTATAAAACATTTAAAGTGTCAAGAGCCAAAAAAAGAAAAAAAGAAAAAAAACCCAATTTGAAATTAACTTATTTTTAAATTAGTTGTATTGAAATTTGAGTTGCTTGCTCAATCGTAGCTAAAATAAGCTATTAATAATTTAGATTTTTGAGTTTTTTAAATAATTTTATTTACTCTCGATGATTATCCGAATCAGAATTTATGATAATCTTTATGAAAATAAAAATATATCCCCGTTATACAAAATGAATAAATTTTTTTTTTTTTTTTAAAAATAATTTTCATTGGACAATCAAAGAGGGAAAAAAGGCTTTAAAGGATTGTGTTGGCTTGGACATAAAAGTAATTAAAAAACAAAGAAAAAGAAAAAAAATGTACTTGTACCGGAGCTAATCTAATTCAATAATTTGCCCCCATCATTTGCTTGTGCCACGAACGTAGACAAAAGTTTTAAATAAAAAAATAATAATAATAATGAGCTCACATGGATATAATTATTGATGATGTGCTTTGCATTAGTGTGATAAACACAGTTGTAGAAATTAATTTTTTAAAAATTATTTTTCTAATTTTTTGTTTTTCAATTTGCTGGCAATAGCATCCTCCTCCACCAGTTAAAATATATATGTCAAGCGTCCAAATATAGAAGCACACGCTCCACACTCTAAATAAATGCATTTTGCCTCCCAGGAAGGTTTTCTCTCTCTATCTCTCTCTCTCTCTCTCTCTCTCTCTGCAAAAAATAAAATAAAATAAAGACGGGGCCTTTGGAAAAGATATAAACTTGTGCCCATAACATTTGATTTGGAGTTGAAGTAGGAGATCAAAGGGATAAGATTTAAGAATAGACCAAGGCAGAAGCAATATAACTTGCAGAGGAGCTCTTCATTGGTGTCCGTTATTAGTTACTGCTGGGGTGGCGTGGGGGGGTGGGGGTCTTTAAATCATAGTGTGACAGTGACACTTCGGGGGAGAGGAGGTGCATTTGTCACTTCGGGGGAGAGGAGGTGCGTTATCTCCTTACCGGGGTCAAATACTGGGGACTCTTGCAGGCCACTGTTGGTCCCAAGGGGATCAAAAACTTGATTCTTTCTTTTGTACCATCTTCTGTCCTGTCCCTTTCTTGTTTGGGAACTCTTTTATTTTAATCATTTTTTAAATTGTTGTGATAAAATGGGTCCATTATTTGTTTTTCAAAGTAAAAAATAAGTAATAATCAATGTGGCTCCGGTTAATCCGTCGATTATTTTTATATAAATTATCTATATTCAATAATTATATTAACACTTAATAAATTTGTTCGGGATGAGTTGGATGTTAAGAGATAAAACTCTTCTTATACATATTTTCTCTATACATAAAATTCAAATCTCAAACAAAAATACGGATATTGAATCATCAGACGAAGTGGATATTGGTTTAGCTGATCATAATATCTTATGTCATGGAATTCGGATGAATGACAATATAATCCTAAAGATCCTGAATTGTTTAATTATTTCGATTAAAAGTCCTTATCGTCTCACATGACCAAGAAACTTCATTTTTTGCCCTTGGGAGTTGGAACTTTTCTCGGCTTCCATTGAGCAGCAAAACACTGCGAAACACCTAACAATGGAGCTTCATTTGCAGTGGCGGCCAACGCCAACTCATTCTTTAGTGTACTGTCTTGCATATGGTTTTAATTTTTTCATGTCCTATGTACACTCGTAGACATAGGTTTAGCCTTGGGGGGGGGGGGTTTGGGGTATTTAATGTTGTATATGCTGTTTGGTCCACTTGAAGTTGATTGTTCTTTGCCTATGCAATGTATGTGAAGCAAACTCCAAAGCTTTACCCAACCCCAAAAAGTCCAGCTGCAACTTGTACCATCTCATTTGTTCGTAAGAACAAAATGATAGAATTTCATTTTATTTTCTTCTTTTCTCCAAGAAAGGGAGCCGGAGGGAATGAGCATTACCAACCCTTGGATCGTGATTAGGAAAATCTCTTTTTATAAAATGTCCGATTTGAGCCGTAATTTCTAATATTAGAACGAATCTGTTACCACAACTCTATTAAAATGTCAAAGAACTTAACATATATACTCTGCAACTAAAGAGTTGGCCATACTTTTGTAAAGTAATTTCTTTTGCTGAAGTATCAAAGCTGTTACAAAATTGGTTTCTCCTCCGGTCGCAAAACCATCTGGGTGGTAGCAAAATTTCATTTTGTTGGCCAAACTATTTTTCTCTTTTATTACACAAAAATTTGAATATGAGATTTTTAAATTAAGAGAAAGAGATTATAAGTATTAGGTTACTCTTTGAAAAACTTTGTTGGCCAAACTATATGACTCATAGAATTGGGCGGCTCCCATATGGGTCCTTTTGAATTGGGCTTAGAGTAACTAGTCTCCGGTCGAAAACCCACTACAACTTAAAGTTTCTATTTGATACCGCAAACCCCATCAGCTTTCATTTGGTGGAAGTACCTGAGAGAGGAAAGGGATTTAGCTTTTGGAGACCAACATTTTGTTGGTTTAATGAAAAGAATATTAATACCCTATATCAAAAATTAAGATTTGAGTTCTAATAATGGTGAAAACGATATTAAGAGAGCTCCATCCCGATTAAAATCCGATAACAACTCGGTTAAGATTAATTAGAATAAAATCCAAATATTCGATGATGGATCAAGTTTAAGAGATAAAAATAAATATATATATATATATATATAGTTGTTGGAGGGTCCTCCGTCTTATTTGTTAGAGATCGGCGTTGAAATCCTTGGAATTGAGTCATGGCAATTTAGTATAGATATTGAAATTTAATTGAGTTTTAAAAATAAAAAATTAAGCATCGAAAGGGTCAGTCCCTAAATTAGAATTCACGATCATTTAAATCGAATTAATCGAGTTTCCGAATATGATAATAAAAAAAATATATAATGAAAAAAAGGCGTACCAATGAGACTGTTAAGAGGTGAAAAGGAAGAGAGTTTAATAATAGTTGTATTTCTGAGCACACCAACTTGAATCGGAATATCTCCATAGATCCGAAGGGCAAATGTCATGTGGATCATAATCGATCAGGTTTACAAGTTTATGAAAGACCAGCAAAGCTACACAAAGAATAGGCCAGGTTAGCATGATTGGCCACTTTTGGTTGTAATGCAAGTCCCTCCGATTAGATGATGGCCAGAGCTACTCGAATGCAGAACGTTGAACATCATTGGGACAGCTCCAGGCCACAATATAGGCTTAGGCTTTTTGATGCCTGGCTGTGGCTATTTTTTTAGATTCAAATTTATGGAAATACAACCACTTTATAGGTAATAATATTAGTTCATAATAAAATTTAAAATTTAAAATTTAAAAATAAAAAAAAGGTAAATTGAAAGATTTACTTCCTAAAATGAATCCAATAATAATCAAACCGAATTATTAAAATTATGATTTTAAATATTAATCGGTAATATATCAAAAAAAAATTATATATATATATATATATATATATATTCAAATCTACTCAACAAAAAATGAATCTTTCTTTTTGACCCAAACCCATCTACTTTTTTTCCTTTGTATTTGCTGCCCTAATTTTTTATTTTAATTTTTTTTAACGGTCTACCCGCGCATCTCTTGTATACAAAAACTTCTTAATCTTAAAATTTTTCGCTTTCAAAATACGGATAAATATTAAATTAATTAATATTTATATAAAAATTGTTATATTTTTTATATTAAATTAATTAATTAATATTTTTTATATTATTTATCTTATAATTAATAATTATACGTTTAATCATTTTAAATTTTTATTATAAAACAGGACTATTATATTATTTTCATAAAATAATTAATATTTATATAAATATTTTTATGTTTTTTTTTATATTTATGCATTTACAAATATTTTTATTTTCTATATTGTTAAAAAGTATTATTTTCATATCATTTTGTATCTATTTTTAGTTTTATATTTTTATTTTCATACAATTGAACTAAATCTCTTTATTTTTTAGTCTAGATTTGTAATCCGTGTCACCAAGCTGACAATTGATAAGAGTATTTCAACTAATCTTCTTTAATTCTTAAATTAATAATCCTCTTGCATTTATTTTGCTCATCTCTAATTTGAATTTACCCATATTTTGTAGGCTATTTATTTAATTCTTAGATTTGAATTTACCCATATTTTATTTATTGGTTCCACCCCTACAGAATCTCTAATTCAATTAAATTCAATAATTATTTATTGAATCTCTAAAAAAAAAAAACAAAGAGCCGTACCCAACCATAATTTAGCTAATGGGCAATTTTTTTCCATAATAGTTTCTTAAAATAACATAATTTTCTTCTTTGGGAAGATAAAAGCTAATATTAACATAATTTTCTTATTTTATTAGAAAAATAGATAAATTTAATGGGCCTCTCTCCAACAGATTACTACCATATTACATACATTGCGTTGCCTCCCCCAATGGGACAGTTTAGTGATACAAAATCTTCTCTCCAATCTGATAATCCCAGATTCAAATTTTTATATAACAAAAAAAAAAAAATACATTGCATTGCAATATTCATCTCCTTCAAATTTTTATTTTGTATTTACCATAGGTGTCTGGGATTTGCCAACTAATCCGATTTGAACACTATAGAGCTCATTTTAGAGGTTGACTTTCCCAAATTTTTTTTCGTCATTCCCAAGGTTTGAAATCGAGATCTCTGGTTAAGGAGTAGAGTGTCAGACCACTCAAGCCAAAAAAATTTAATATCTCCTGCAATTTTTCGCAAATGTCACTTTCGTTCATTTATAAAAATATTATTTTTTAAAAGAATTAAAATTAAAATTAAAACCCTAAAGCTGTTCAAACCAGGACCCCATTCCTAATCCATATTCCCTAATTTAAACTCGACTGGGGTGTGTCTATGTCGAGACGTATGAGCATGTATCGTGCTCACATTTCTTTCTAAACAATTCCATTGTGTGGGTGTGTCGAGAGAGAGATAGAGAGAAGAGTGTTTGTGTGTGTGTATTTCAAAGGGCAATTGGAGTGAAGTTTTTAGAGTTGTTAAGATTAAAATTTTAATTTTGTTTTCATATTTTCTTATCTATCCGTTGTTGAACATATGTTTGAAAAATCATATTTGGTATTTTCTTTTTCATCTTGAATGATCATCGATGCATTGTTTACACCATGTATCAAAATGGGTAGAAATTATTTTTCCTTATTAATGCTTGTTTATGATATTTTTATTTTTATTTTTGAGTCAATGAAACTGTGTGAACTGGTTTTTATTTTTTTTTAATTTTGTTTTGGCAAAAAGTGCATAAAATTGGTCATAACCTATTGAATCTTTTTGATATAGTTAAAAAAAAAAAAGTTTGAAGTTGAATATTGAAATGAAAGACTATAAGCAAAGAGATAAAGCATCAACTTTGGTCCTCCTTATCAGATGTATGTATCACGCTTTCAGTCGTGACATTCGGACAATGACTTCATTTAGAAGCAAATTTCTTTCCGATCCCATTCATAGCCAAAAATAAAAAAATAAAGCGTAAATTCAATTGGATAATTTGGCTTAGAATTATCCAATTGAATTTGCCTTATTTATACTAATTTTTTACATTCCTTAAAAAAGAAAATTTGAAATAAAAAATTTCCACATTAGGATTCTAAGCTAAATCCCCTTAACCTTTAATTGGGTTGGGTATATATATTATATATATATATATATATATATATATATATATATATATATATATATATAAATATATGAAGACTTAATAGCAGGTCTTACACTCCTCTTTCTAAACAATTCGATTTAGGGGAAGAGAGAGTAATTCGGTGGTCGATTTAGTGAAGTTTTTGCTGTTGGATTAAGAGAAAATAATTCAGTGGACGACTTAGTGAAGTTTTCTGTATCGGTATGTTGGTTTGAGTATCTCTTCTTCGGGTGTGTGTGTATTCTCTTATCTCTCATTTGTTGAATTTGTGTCTAGGGAATTTCTTTTCTTTTTCTTTTTTTGATTTTTTCTCAACCTCAATGATTGATGGCATTTTCACATCATATATCAAAATGGGTAGGAATTATTTTCTCGAATTAATGCTTGTTTGATGAAATTTTCGTTGGTTTTACAATTTAAATTTAATCCTAGATAATTACCTTAGTGAGATTTTAATCCCAACATGGTGTTGGTATTTCCATTATTGTGCAATAAAAAAAAAATGGATAGTCGAGAATCTTTAAACATTATTAATTATTTTGACTTTTTCGACTGCATATTGTAGGGTGGATAAAGATACGAAAGATTTTCCTCCGACCCGACTTTCATTGAATTCATCTTCCGCAGCATTCCATAGATATAGAATTTTGTTTCTTACTTTAAATTGAGTATTCGTTTTCTTTAATTAAAAAAAATAAAGAATTTGGATCGGTTGAATTTGAATTATGTACGTAATTATCGGATTTTGTTGTAATATGGAACAAGCGATCATTGAATTCCCTACTCGACCACTAGACTGACACATCTCATATAGAAACGTTCAAACTTCAATTGGATAACTCCAAATTTAGGATATTCTTAATGCCAACCCACTCTGCGCCTGTTCCCTCCATTCGTCTGAGAAAGAGAGAGAGAGAGAGAGCATCAAAACTAATAGACATTACCTAGTAAAAGAAATAAAATACTAATTTTGTTTCAAATTTTCCTCCGAATACAATTCTTCTCGACTCAAGAGTATCAAAGGCAGTACTAATATCATTACCTCAATTTCCCTTTTTTGTTTCAAGTGTCCTGCTATGCTTTTTGTGAAAATTTTCATATGGGTTTTCTTTTTTTCCAATGTTTGAGTTTGAATTGGTCCTTAACATGTTATCGATTTTGGGTATGATTAGGAATTAGTTTTTGTCTGATAATGAAATCATTATCCAAGTTGGAATAGGATTTCAGGACTTTAGTTGGCCTTTTATAGCAATTGGATAGAGGTTTTTCTCTTAGTATCAACATATTCCTCTCTAGTTCATGTGATTTCTTGTCCACTGAGACTACGGGATAGACATTATATGACAAATTGATTGAGGTTTAGTTTACGTACTGTTTGTCAATAATTCTTGCATTAAAGAACACAACTCTCTGCATTGAAATTGTCTGTTGATTTGTTGTTGGCCAGTGTTTGATTTTATACTACGATGATGAAATTAAGGACAACTTCGAGTACTAGTCTAATTACTAAACACCTTTTTTTTTTCTGGTACAGGCTTGAAGCCAGGGTATTTTGTAAGTTCTAAAATCTTAATTGTTGATAGCAATGGAGGGAGGAGTACCTGTAGACAAAAGTGAATTTACAGAATTTTGGAGGACGGCATGGAGAACACCATACATAATGAAGCTGGCATTCGCAGCCGGCATTGGTGGTCTTCTCTTTGGTTATGACACAGGAGTCATATCTGGAGCTCTTCTTTACATTAAGGAAGACTTTGAAGACGTCGAGAGGAAGACATGGCTGCAGGAAACAATTGTGAGTATGGCTGTGGCAGGAGCCATTGTGGGCGCTGCAGTTGGTGGATGGATGAACGACAGGTTTGGGCGAAAACCTTCTATTCTGATTGCGGATGTAGTTTTCTTCCTAGGTGCAATTGTCATGGCCGTAGCTCCCGCACCCTGGGTCCTCATTATAGGACGAGTATTTGTTGGATGGGGTGTAGGCATGGCTTCCATGACAGCTCCTCTTTACATCTCGGAAGCCTCACCTGCTAGAATTCGAGGTGCCCTTGTTAGTATGAATGGATTGCTCATCACAGCAGGCCAGTTTTTGTCATACCTCGTCAATCTAGCATTCACTAATGTAAGGCAAATTATAAGACTTTTTTTTTTTAGTTTTTGCATTTTCTTACATATGTTTATAAAATAATGTTGTTGTTCTGCAGGCTCCAGGAACATGGAGATGGATGCTTGGAGTGGCTGGTGTTCCCGCTATGGTTCAGTTTATTTTTATGGTGCGGCTTCCCGAGTCTCCGAGATGGTTATATAGTCAGGTTCAATAAAAACTCAATTTGTATTCACTGCCTATTTTCCAGTCTCACACTGGTCATTTACTAACAATTGGTTAGTCTTTTGTTTGACAGAATAGAAAAGAGGAAGCGAAGGCCATCCTAGGGAAGATATATCCAGGCAGTGAATTAGAGGCCGAGTTGCAAGTCTTGGAAGAGTCTATCGAAGCTGAAAAGGCTGACGAGATGGCCACAGGAGAAAACATATTTGCAAGAGTAAAGAGCGCGTGCAGCAACAAGATTGTCAGGGCTGGACTCTACGCAGGTATCACGGTTCAAGTTGCTCAGCAGTTTGTTGGTATCAACACAGTCATGTACTACAGCCCCACAATTGTTCAATTCGCTGGATTTGCTTCAAACCAGACGGCTTTGGCTTTGTCCCTTATCACTTCTGGTTTCAATGCCATTGGTTCGATTATTAGCATGGCCTTTGTTGATGGATACGGAAGGAGAAGACTTATGATCATATCCATGTTTGGAATCATCATTTGCCTTGTGGCCTTGTCAACAGTATTCTTCGTGGCCTCTGCAAATGCCCCTGGTATTAGCCACTACGAATCAACACACTTCGGCTACAACTCCACTTGTTTGAGCTATTTGACTGCCTCTGATGCCCCAAAGTGGAACTGCATGACCTGCTTGAGTGCTGAATCTGAATGTGGATTCTGTGCAAGTTCTGCAAATCAAGTAGAATTCTATCTATTGATTTGAAGTAGTACTATAAATATTATTGGAATGTTCGTACCAATACTAGGTTTTTTGTTGGAATGTTTGTACTAATACCAAGTTGTTTTCTCCTATGAAACAGTATGGTCCTGGAGCATGCTTAGCTAAGAACGATGAAATGAGAGGCCTATGTAAATCAGAGCACCGTACATGGTACATTAACGGGTGCCCAAGCAAAGTTGGATTCTTTGCAGTCATTTTGCTCGGTGCATACATTGTCTCCTACTCACCTGGAATGGGGACCGTGCCATGGATTGTCAACTCTGAGATCTACCCATTGAGATACAGAGGAATCGGAGGAGGAATTGCTGCAGTTTTCAACTGGTGTTCCAATCTTCTTGTCAGCGAGACGTTCTTGACTCTCACCGAGGCTCTTGGCTCCGCAGGCACATTCCTTCTGTTTGCAGGATTTTCATTGCTTGGACTTATTGGTATCTTCTTCTTTGTGCCTGAAACCAAAGGACTGCCCTTCGAGGAGGTTGAGAAAATGCTTGAGAGAGGCTACAAACCTAAGTCACCGTGCGGCAAAGGTGGTAACAAGGACGACAAGCTCAATGATTTTTAAGCTTGCTCAGTTCAAGTTTCTGAAATACGTAGGAAATTCAGTTATGGGGAATTCCAGGTTTCAATGATTCAACTATGGATATTGAAACCAACCTTCATAAGATGAGAGAGCAATTTTGGTCTGCTATGACACATTTTTGTTCCATTTGTTCATCATATTCAACTGTGTAATATTAAATTTCTTTTTCAGTATTTGCTTCCACCCATTGTACCTGTCTTCAGAATTCTCAATCAAAGAGAACATGATTTTCAAATAATCAATTTTGAATTTAAAAGTACTTTTTCATTAAGGACGACCTCTTTCTCTCTCACCCCAAGTTAGGTGAACATTACATCTCATTTCCTAAGGATTTAGGGCATGATCGGCAAAGGAAAATAATAGAAGGGCAATACCACCAACACGCATACATTTATATTTTGTGAAAGAATGGGGATAAAAATTTAATTAATTCATTCTTAGGTAACTTTTAAATTATTTCTAAACAAGAGGGTTTGACTGGCTTTTTTAGCATCGTATCACTTTCAAACCATTTTTAACCAATAAAATTTGAGCGCTCTTTATGGTGCTATCATAGTTTGTCAAATTTTTTTAATTGAAAATAATTTAAAATAAAAATTATTCATATTTTAACCCCATAATTAAAAATTTACCAACATTTTTTTTTTTTTGGTGCAAAAATCCCAACCAACGTGAGAGTGGAAATGTTATGTACTGTGACAACAGTCGGTTGATTTAATGAGATTATAATATTAAATCCCTTAATTAAGATTTCAAGTTAAACTCTCAAGTTGGGTATGAAACAAACTATGTTAGGAGGGTAAACCCCTAAATAGGTCAATGTAAATTTCTGCCCAGATTAATTTGAGTATAATTTTAAATACCGATCAATATAATATAAAAAATAAATAAAAAAAAAGTTATGTACAATTACGAGTGTGACTAACCATTCATAGCATATAACTTTATCACTGGCATACGGGGACCTATGAGAACATTTGGCGAAGAAAAAGCTTTGGTAACCAAGTGGCAGATAAAGCACTGAAATAAGCCACATGCATGGTTGCTCCGCAAGAATCATTACGACAAAGAAAGTGAAAATTGGGAAATTGGTACTTTCAGATTGGGCTGCAATGGAGTAGAGGTCCCCAGCTCAACATAGGAAGAAAATCCTTCGTGTTTAAAAATGCAAAAAAATTTATTTTAGGCCACCTCTAGACTATTTTGGATCAAAAGAATTTATCATATAATAGGAAAATTATAGATTAAGATCACAGTGAAATTCAAAAAATATAAACAGTGTAAGCAAATGTAATTGGTAAAGTCACAACACGAACCGGTTTGAGAGAGAGAGAGAGAGACTCTTTGGGAAGCTCGGACACAAGCACGATAAGAACTAGTTTTGAAACACCCCTGCCCCCCCCCCCAAAAAAAAATCAAGATTCCTCTCCAAATATTCAAATCATTTTGCTTCCCGCACTAGGCTTCCAGATAAGTCAAGGAACGGCAATTGCATAGTATGCTTGTTTCATATGAACCCCAGTCCTAATACTCACAAACAACAATTGAATAAAGAAGAGGGTTTACCAACTCAAAACAAACACTCCCCATCTTGGACAGTCTATTAGTGTTTACTTAGCCTTGCGAGGATGTGCATGCTCAATTTTTTTGGGGTATGAAGCAATCAAAATTCAATTCAAAATAAAGAGGGACAAAGGTTTACCTGATCTGCCAGCTAATGAAGTGCTAATAACGACAAGAATAAAGCAATAGGAAAAAAGAGATATAGATATTATATAAGTGACAGAGACAATCTGTGGTAGGGTTGGCAGCTTGTCGACCTATATGTAATTCTCACGTAAATAAGATTTGAGCAGAGCAGAAGCAACCACTTTACACCAAATAATTGCAGATTAAGGGTCCTACCATGCCATAATATGGAAACCCCCCCCCCGGCCCCCCCCCCCCCCAAAAACACATAATTTATTACGATGTGTTATGAGTGATACTTATGAGATGTCTTGGTAAGAAGTTTCTACCCTGTGAATTCATGGATCAGTAACAATTGAATCACAATGGTTATTATTTCTTATAAAATGAGATAATAAAATTATTAATCACTATTAAATAATGATTCAACGGCCAAGCCTCGTAACAATAAATACTTATGAAAATTATAAAGAATCTTTGATGAGCAATATATCAATACCATCCCAAAAAGTTCATTTTTTTTCCCTGTTTTGTCCTTTGGAGATCACCCTAGAGTTTTCTTCTGCCATGAAATGTTTGACTTAAGCTGTAACAATTCTTCTTGGAATAATCTATCACTATAGTCCTATCAAAGTGGTAACAACTCACGCTTTCCAGAGGTCAAAGCTTCAAGATGAAAATGCAAGAGGGATCATGATGAAAATTGCTCAGGAAACGAATAAAAGAAGATAGGAGAACCATTAAATGACATAAAAAAGGAAAGTAATTATAAAAATATAAATATTATTATTAGCTTTTATTTAGAAAAAAAGTCACAATCATCAACAAGCGAATGTAGACAATTAGTAGATTTCTAAGATAAGATAGAATATGGATCACCCAAACAAAACCTTAGGATCAAAATCCAAACCTTCAGCAACCCAAAACCCACAAAGCAGTAACAGCTGAAGATTTATTTAAAAAAGGGAAGAAACAAAGGTGAAACCAAAACCTAAGTGGACAAACAACAAACATCTAAAGTCAGTAGCTTTCTCTTTCTCACTATCTTCTGTACTACCACCTTCATCATCATTCAGCCATAACTCTTCAAACAAACAGGCTGTACAAACCATCAAAGCACACCCCCTATACACAAGTCAAACAGCCAAGCATCATCCTAAGTATGTAAAAGTCTACCTCTCTTAAGGACTTGAAGTGGAGGCCTCTTGTCTTGGTTCTCTCAAGTAGCCAAGAAGTGTTTCGGCCTGGAAAACAAAAGACCCGGAAATGAATTCATTTTTAGGATAGAAGATGCTCAGAAGCTACACCATACATGACAATAGGTACACATCATAATCACCAAAAATTAAACAAACCCCCGCACAACAAATATTCCAAGACACACAATAACAATTCACAAGTATGACTCCGAAGTCCAGTCCCAAGTCCAATGCATAAAATATACATGAGAACTTGAGAAGAAGACATAAAATTCACACTCCTCTTCTCCTGTCACAATCATGCAATTCCAAAAACTAAGAAAATTATGATATCTAAAGATCCATTTTTGTCAACCAAAATTACTTTGCATTTCCCAATTTTCTAATCAATAAACAAATTTAACCCATATACATGTTACACATGACCCAAAATCTATGCTCACTCTTCAGCAAAAACCCAATTTAGCCATGAACATGCAAATACTCCCATCTCCAATAACTTCACTAAAAAATAATAAAACATTTTCCTATTTTCAGGTTAGTTCATGGCTGCCATGAAATCCTAACACCCAAAAGCCCATAATTTGACGTAGAAAAAGGTCCAATCTTTCATTCAAAATACGTTTTTCATCACAAGTCACGAAAAAGGATTAAAATTATAAAATAATTCAAGACAACCATATTGTAAATCATCACAACCATGAAAGTAACTGAGTATGATCAAAACAACAACAACAATCGACATCGAAGAAAATGAATACCTTATGCTTTGCTCGAGCACTACCCGTCTGAGAGAGAGCAACAAGAGGAGGAATTCCGCCTTCTCTAACAAGCAACCCTCTGTTCCCAACACTATCAGCACAAAGCTGCAAAAGGCTCAACACAGCAAACTCCTTCCCTTTTACAGACCCATCTTCAATAGCTTCAACAAGCACAGGAATCCCAGCTTCTTCAACAATGGCTTCTCTTCCTTCGACAATTCCCGCCAAACTGCTCAACACCACCATCGCCTTCTCCGCCAATCCAGACCCCTGCTCCGCCACCATCTCCACCAAGGGCTTCACCGCGCCGGCGCTCACCGCCCTCTCCTTATTCATCTTCGTGGAACATAATTTGTACAACGTTGTCAAAGCATCCTTCTTTCCTCGTACAGACCCATGAATTAACAGCGAAACCAACGGTGGAATTGCCCCGCAAGCGCCGATTGAAACCTTATTGTCTTCGATTAATGAAAGACTCAATAAAGCGCAAGCCGCATTCTGCTTCGAGGTTTCTGTTCCGGTCTTGAGAACGTAAATTAGGGATTTGATTGCGCCCGAACTTGTTATGAGGGTTTTGTTTGATTCGTGGAGAGATAAATTGAAAAGGGCAGTTACCGCGTGTTCTTGTGTCCACGGATCAGAACATCTTAACAGTGAAATCAACGGATGAACTGCCCCTGATTCTCCGATCAAAGCTCGATTATCCGATCTGTTCTTCGCCAAAAACCTCAATTTCGCCGCTGCCGATCTTTTTACCGCCACCAAGCTCGACTGTAAACCCTCTATGCAAATCTTGACGGTCGGTTGAAGATCTTCCGGAGAAATATTCTCGATGATCTCCGTCGAGAAATTCTCTCTCATCAAAACAACTTCACAGTGCTCCGCCTCCGCCTCCGCCTCCGCCTCTTCCGGCGGGGCAATCCCATCATTTCGCGGCGACGGTAAGCTAGCTAGCCGCTGTAACTCTCCTGATATATCGCTACTGCAAGCAGAGAAATCGGAGAAAGCTTGAGATATATCGAGAAATTCGGTTTCCGACGCCGGCAACTTGACGGACTTGTTGCTGTTCCCGCTGTTAGCGAGCTCACCGAGTTTCATGTCGATGACAGAATCCGTTAGATTTTCGGAGTCGAATTCCGTTTTTTGGGTTTGGGGGAGTGAACCGGGGAAGGAACAGGATTGGTCAGTCTCGGTTTGGAAGATGTTGGACCGGATGGTTCGCATTGACCGGCCTAAAGCTCTCTGGCTTTGAACTCTTGCATATGATGAAATTGAAGATTGGGGGGAGTAAAAGGTTCTCGTTCTACTAGGAAATCGGGTTGCAGAGTGAGAATCTCCTAGAGAAACCATCGTCTGATGTTTAAAGATATGAACTTTCGAGTTTGAGGTTTGTGAAATTTCAGGTTCCTCGTTTTTCTTTAAGGGAGTTTCATTCTCGTTGTTCACTGAGAAGTGAGAGAGAAAGAGAGCTACATAGAGCTAGAGCGAGAGAGAGAGAGAGAGAGAGAGAGCGCATAAATAAACGAGTCTTTAGAGTTCGCGTTTTGCCAGCGTGAGTGACGTGTTCTTCTGTCAACTGTCTGCGTCGCGTCGGCGGGAAATGAAACGACGTCGTTTCGGTGAAAAGACAACTTTGACCTTGATAAGTTGCTGAATTTATGTGAGAGAGGCCTTTCATTGTTAATGTTTCTCTCTCTGCTGGGAAAAGAGAAAGTTAAGGGAGACACACAGTGACAGTGTACGGCCTTCTGTTTAGAAATGTGACTCGTTAGGTTGAGATGGCTACACGTGTGGGCGTTTTGGATCTGGAAAGTGTTGGTCGTTAGATCAATATCGGAGGGTGGAGATTGTTTGGATCCATGTGCAGAGTCAACCGTTAGTTTGTTCCCTCTCTTCCGCTTCAATTTTCTATGCTCTTATTTCCTTTTTTCTCTCCTCTCAAATTCCTCTTTCATGGAGAGAGAGAGAGAGAGAGAGAGAGAGAGAGAGAGAGAGAACATCTTCCTCAAGATGCAAATAAAAATTATCATTTACAATAAAGTAGTATATTGGTAGGACTGACAATTAGACCTGATCAGGTGGAACTCGGGTTCATTAAATTATAAACCAAATTTAGACACCAATCAATTCCATCCGTTATAGATCCAGTTTGTTAAAGTAAATATTTGATGTTAGTATACTATGGTTTGTAGAATTTCACGTTTCAACATTTTGTTTCTATGATTGTGAACCCACGAGCAGTCGCATTTTCGGAACCTTTCGTTGCTCCACCATTTTCATTGTCATCGGAGAACGAAAGTAATTATCAGTAAAGATTAATGCAGGGATGAAGATGTCGGATTTACTGACCGATCAAAACCACAAATTCTTCAATTACATCAATTTCTCACCATGAATCTCTTCAAAATTGGTCCACGTCAACAAGCGATATGTGCCAGCAATGATCCAAAAAGTTCCTCTGCACAGGAATGGTTTCGATGCAGTCGATGATGGCAGATGATTGTGGGAAGATGATCAAACCGCGGATGATGGTTGCTACTTGCAAGTGGAAGAGTCGATGAAGGCAAAGATATTTGAATAAATCAACAGGCGGTGATGAATGATCGAATTCCAACATAGGCAATTTGAAAAAAGGCGATAGAGTATCGAAGAAAACGGTTTAATGGTCACAATACTTTTCCTGATCTAGGATTCGAATAATTGTGTAATAAAAAAAAAAGGGAAACAGAGAAATCGAAAAATTGTGGAATTAAATTGATGGCAATTGAACTCGGAAGGGCAGTGAAGAACATGCGATTGGAAAAGCAAATAGTGATGAACAAGGACACTAAGGCTATGAAGCAGGTGACTAGTGTTAAACGGCGATGGAGAAGATGATTCAACAATAGAAAGTATGATTCACCTCTCTCTCTCTCGGATTTTTGGGCTCGAAGGTACGAGCTTGAGATTGTCTCGAAACGGATACGAAACCCTTTTAAGTTTTTTAATCGTATTCAGGTCTTGATTTTTTAAGTTTTCTCGAATTAGGTTCGGAGTCAAACCCATAAATTTTTAAGCGGGCCAAGCCCAAACTTTACAAAATCTGACTTAAAAAGCTGGATCGGTAGCCCTAGCCTTCGGCATAGCGAAAAAGAGTTTGATAGTAATGATTATCATTAGTAAGTCGGTGTTTTCTTGCAACGAATTAGAACGTTGTAACGGGAAGTGAGGAAATCTAAGAGTAAAAAGAGAGTAGGTGGCAGGTTGTGCCCTTTGGTTTCAGATTGGCAGTACCCCCGAACTCTCTTTAACAACTCTAGATTTCAGGTTTGGCACCGTTTTGCACCTTAGGTCTTAAGAGTTTCTATGGTTGTGATGGGTGTCAATCGATTTGATCACGAGATTTATGCTTGGAATTGGTTGTTGCTCCTTCGTTGGGGGTTTGTGAAAGATGTTATCAATGGGTTTGATTACTTGGGGGTCACTAGTGTGGCAATGGAGTTCCTCCATATGAGGTTTTAGGTCTCGTAGCTTCTTTTGTCATAGGGGAGCTTCAGTGCTTGTAGCCCTCTCTTGGTAGGATTGTTTGTTTTGTTCAAGATTCCACAGTTAGGAGATTAGTGTTGTTTTCCTTTGAGGAGTAACTTTATTTAAATTCCTTTGAAAAACTTAATTATTTATCTTTTTAAAAGTTTTTTTTTAAAAAAAAAACATATTTTCCTAATTCTGTGCAGATAATCTTGTATATTTTATTAATCACCTGAGCAAACAATCTTCGCTGCGAATGTTGAGCTTCAAGGAATCCAAATTCTTGGACAAAGACCGAGAAATATTTATTTAAAAAAAAAAAAAAAACAACCTTTTTTCCAGCAAAAATAATTATTTAATTATTATTGTAATTATTATATAATGGGGGTCATCTTCACGTGGCTGTCACGTGGCCCCGTACAAGCTTCTACTACACTGACATGTGTGAGTTAGGACAACCATTGCGCACTTCCCTGTGTCTGCTACAGAGCATTTACTATAATTAATTTTGATTTTTTTTTCCTTTTTCATGATTATTAATCTTTTTTGTGTGGCAGGATTTCTTTGAAAAATATTAATTAATCTCAATTGATTATTTTGTTTAAATTTTTCTTAATTAAAGTAAAATATTTTTTAAAAAATATAAATTTATAATATAATGAAAATCTTTATGTAGAATAATTAAATAATTGTTATATTTATAGTTTATATTTATAGTTTTATGTTAAAATTTTTATATAATTTTAAAAAAATCTAATCTTAATTAATTTTTTATCGCTGATTATTAGTGGGAAAAAGAACCATCCGTATCTACTATCTTTTTCTAATACCATAATAAGAAATTTTACTTATTATAGAGTATGTTATTTGCGTATTAAAATAAACTATTACTATAATTTTATCGAAATATTAATTAAACCATGTACATTTTTGAAGATTTTAAAAATTTCAATATATTTATATAAATATAATTTTTTCTTATCAAAAAATAAATTTATCATCTTAAAATTATAGAATTCTTGATATTATTCTTTAAGAAAGAGATCTCGAGTTTTAATACTTAAGTCATTAATGATAGTAACCTAGATTGATATTGTATGATGTTATCCTAATTAACATTTATTAAACAATTCTAATATTTTTTTTCTTCTTTCTTATTACAACAAGAGAATCGGGTAAATCTCGAATCTAAATTCTAAAAATTCACAAAATAGCTCGCAAAATGACATGGCTAGGGCATGAGATCAAATCTATAATCTCTCCAAATTTTTGTTACACCGTTATATCAGACAGGTAATGCAAGTTTAAAAATCCTCCCTCCCTCTCTTTCTCTCTCTCTCTAAACAATGGTCAAACCAAATTCCATGAATTTGTTTAATTAATGTAATAAATTTTGATATTTTGGATGTCCCATTTCAAACATGGTAGCATTCAAACAGTCACACACTTTTTGTTGACCACAGAATGAGTAGAAATGCTCTGATGTGTGGCTGCATTCCCTCCTATTAAGATCATCACAGAACTTTCATGAACTTGCCGGACATTCTAGTGTTCAGTGGCTAATTGAACCACTGTCTCCTCCACTCTTTCTTTTTAGTCCAGACCTATTCCATTTTTAGGTATTGGACTCAGACATTTTTTTTTTCTGTACTATTTCTTGGACTCAGGTATTAGACTCGGACATTGGCCACGCTTTAACTCTCAATCTTGGTCGGCAGGTATCTGTTTAGAGCTTCCCTTTTCTGCCCTTCATGATGCTCCTTTGATTTCATTTATACCCTTGTAGGGGCCCAAATCCCTAACCTTTAGCTCATGGGAGGACAACTTGTCCAATTCAAGAATCCCCACACTTAAATCATATGAACGATTCCGACATAGGTTCATTCAACGCGGGTCTGAGCCATGGTAAGATTTGGTCCTACATATATCGAGAATTTTAAAAGTTTTCTTTATTCAAATGGGTTAGGAGTAAAGTTAATTCTTTTCGTTTTCAACAATAATTGGTTAAACGTGCTCCTAAACGATCATTTAAGATAAAAAAGTGTAAACACATGCTAATTACAATATGCAAAATAACTCGAGAGAGGTAGGAGTCCAAAATTGTTGGTGCAAGGGTCTCATCAAAGCCATCCAGGACAAATGGAAACTATTCAATGTGCTTTAAGCATTAATTCTATATCAAACCCATTTGGCGATGGTGACCCCTTATACCCTATGCCCTGTTGCATTAAATCAATGTATAAACACACTATTTTTTGATATGAATAAGCAGAAGAAATCATCAAAATAATGGGGTGGGGACAATGACTTTTGTGAAGGCTAGGGCCACATATGGAGGGATATGGATGGCTCGGCCGACTTATGAGGGTTCAATTTGGATGGCGAACAACGCACCATTCTTTGGATCTACACCCTTCTTTTGTTTGCATCACCTCACCTACCTTAATGCCTCTTCCCCCAGATTGATAATCTTAAACCAAGATTGTTTGGATCTATGTGCTGAGTCAACTGTTAGTTTGTTCCCTCTCTTCCACTTCAATTTTGTATGCTCTCATTTCCATTTTTCTCTCCTCTCAAATTCCTCTTTCTTTCCTCATTTTTCCCTTTTTTGATTTGTTCTTGTGATTATAAAAAGCATTCATCGACAGAGAGAGAAAGAGAGAGAGAGAGAACATCTTCCTCAGATGCAAATAAAAATTATCATTTACAATAAAGTAGTATATTGGAGTTGAAGTTATGGCTCATTTAGAACATATTTATTAATGTCTCGAGAAAAAAATTTTCTTCGTCTCCTTTATCTATATGTTTCCCCGACCCCATCTCAATCATCCAGCCATTCGTGTCTTTGGTAGGGCTGACAATTGGACCGAGCCAGGTCGAACTCGGGTTCATTATTTAATCCTCTTTTAATTTTTGGTTTTCACTACTCGTATTTGAGTTTTACCTGATTAATTTGATTCAAATACTGTGTAACTTATTTGAGGAGTTAACTTTTCTAAAAGTTTTTTCATTATTTTCAGAACTCGAACTCAATATTTTTGGTTAAGGAGGTAGAGTATCCAATCATTTAACTCAAAAAAGTTTAGTTTAATCCTACTTTAATTACAAACCAAATTTAGACACCAACCCATTCAACCCATTATAGACCCAGTTTGTTAAAGTTAGATGTTTGGTGTTATTATGCTATAGTTTATAGGATTTCACGTTTCAGCATTTTGTTTATGTGATTATGAATCGAGCACGAACAATTATGTTTCTGGAACCTTTCGTTACTCCACCATCTTCATTGTTATCGGAGAATGAAAGTAATAATCGGTGAAGATCAATACAGGGATGAAGATGTTGGATCTACCGACCAATCAAAATCACAAACTCTTCAATTATATCAATTTCTTACCGTGAATCTCTTCAAAATTGGTCATCGTCGACATGCAATATGCATCAGCGATGATCCAAAAGTTCCTCCACACAAAAATGGTTTTAATACAGTCAATGATGGCAAACGATTGTGGGAAGATGATCGGATGACGGATGATGGTTGCTGCTTGCAAGTGGAAGAGTCGATGAATGCGAAGATATTTGAACAAATCAACAGGCGTTGATGAGTAATAGAAGTCCAACATAGGCGATTTGAAAGAAGGCAACAGAGAAATCGAAGTAGTCTGGAATTGAATCAATGGCGATTGAACTCTGAAGAGCAGTCGATTGGAAAAGCGAATGGTGATGAAAAAGTATGATCCACCTCTCTCTCTCTCTCTCTCTCTCTCTCTCAATTTTTTAGGCTCTAAGGTTCGAGCTCAAGATTGGCTCGAAATGGATTCGAAACTCTTTTAACCTTTTAAATCGAGTTCGAATCTTGAATTTTTGAGTTTTCTCGAGTCAGGTATGGCCTCGAATACATAAAATTTTAAACTAGTCAAACCCAAACTTTATCAAACCCAATTTAGAAAGTATGATTCAAAGGTAGAAAGTACGAAAGTATGATTCTCCTTTGTCCAATTTTAACCTTTAGCTCATGGGCGGAAGTATTTAACTTTTTGAGAGACAACTTGTCCAATTTCATAGGTAAAATGTCAAATCAAGAAGCCACAAACTTAAATCATATGAACGATTCGGACGTAGGTTCATTCAACGAATCATACTTTAAGTTCATTGTAGGTCCATCAATGACATACTTGTTCAAAATGAACTTTTTTTTTTCCTATTTATTATACGATATACCAGCTATTCATGCATATGACTCATGTATCAGAGAATGATATGTTTTTTCCTTCGTGCTTTAGAATTGCTAAGCTTATTATATTCATGGAATGGTAGGGGAATATAACTTGAAATGACATAAAGTATTACTTTTTTAATAATTTTTAATGGACAGCAAAATAAATTATATTTTCTTTTTCTAATTAAAAAAAAATTACGTGCATGGAATGCCATGGGCTACCAAAATTTTCCAACTTAATTGCCCACATTGTAATTTTTATATTTGATTTGTGGGGGTAATGGATTTATTTTTTTAATATTTGATAATCAATTTATTAATCCCGATTAATTCAGTTTAAGTTAATTATCAATTCATTAAGGGGTCAAACTCTCTCGTGTCTATTTTTTTATTTTTAATAGTTGAATTTAAAATTTTAATTAAGAGAATTTAATAATATTATCATTATACTGACAAGTTATTGGTGTAATAAATTTATTTAAGGTTGCAGATTATTTTAGTAATAGAATTAAGAAGAATTGTATTTTCCAATTGATATATCCTTTTTATGGAAGTAGGATACATTATATTATTTTTATTATTATTATTTTATACATGGACGCCATTGAATTATATTCCAATTTGAACTAGAAGTACTTGTATGTTCAACAATGGTACAAGTTTAAGAGATACATGTACCATAAGTAAAAATGGTACCTTCATTGCTTAATCACATAACGAGTTCAATTCCTTCTTAATATGAAAAAAATAATATTGGAAAACATTCCATTCAAATAAGGTCCCACAGTTAGATCGGTTTAGATTAATAGGGACGAAATTACGAATATCGAGTGGTGGCCTAACTATAGGGACCAAATAAGAAGTTCAAGAGATACATGTTACAAAACAACAAGCACACACAATTTTGTTAAAAAAATATAGTAAATAAATTTTAGTAAGTTGATTATATGAATATTAGGAAAGCTATAAGAAGCTTCATATGCAAGATAAAACTTGACTTTTCATTTTATTTTATTTAATTCCATCTTGTTTTTAGAAGGGGCTCTAGAAAAACTCAAGGAGATACAATGACGCCCACAAAAGCTAAGCCCAAAATAGAGCACTGGGATGACATAACTTGGGGGAAGGGAAGGGCCTCAGCTCCGGTGGAAGGGATTGCAGAAGGCAGCCAGACCAATGCATTATTGTTTCAATGATATCAATTAACTAAATTTTTAGATTTTAGATTTGAGAATAAAAAAGATAATATTTGTCCGTTAATAAATTCAATGGTTAATTCAAGTTGTCAAAATAAAAATGGAAGACAGCTGGACTCGAAACTTTCTTTGAAAACGTGAGAAACCTCACCATACTAGTCGCTTGAAATGATCCTCCAGTATTCTCTCGCCGGTTGTCTGTCGTTTTTCGATCTGTGAGGGTTTTTATCGTTGCTTCATGCATATCAGTAAACATGACTTATTAGATATGTGTGACCCTTAAAAGTGTTTAGTTCAAATCTTGAGTTTTATCTAAATAGATACCCATCTCTTTGACAGTTTGCCTATCACATCAAACTTGACTTTATAAACCAAGAAAGGAAAATATAGAGTTTGAAACGGACCCCAAGATGTGGTTGGCTAGAGTTGACCCCCATCAAATGATTGGGCCTTAATGGGCCTTTAATGTTGGGTGGACTTTGGACCTCTTGACCCGAATAACTTGTCTATTAAGCCCAAAGAAGGTTGTAATCCAAGTAAGGACACAGATAAACAGAAAAATGAGCCTCGCAGTTTGCAAGCGGCCAGTTTTGGCTTCTGTTCCTTCTTTCGCACCGCACGCTCCCCACTTCACTTCCACCGTTTCAAGTTAACTCCACTGGAGATAGAGAGAGAGAGAGAGAGAGAGAGAGAGAGAGAGAGTTGCAGGGTGGATGGCTTCTTCCTGAGATGAAAATTCGGAGCGTTTGCCGGAGGAACCGAATCCATTGGTTAATGCCCCACTCGTTTGTTTCATAAAATTCGCCGGAGAGTCAGCCGCCGGTGCTCTTATCGGCTCCATTTTTGGCTTCGGTAAGTTCAATTACTTGCTTGGGTTTTGTTAAAGTTGGATTGTTCGTGTCCTACAACGTATGCCCTGCTTGTTATAATGAGAGGGAGGATAAGGTTCTTTCTCTTGAAATTAGTGAGCCTCTTTCCTTAGACCAAATTGACATGTGGGCCACATTCACATTAAACACAAACACGAATATAATGATATATACACAAAATTATAAATTGGGTCAATTAAAAAAATAAAAAAAAAAATGATATATGGTGTCTCAATTGAAAATAGAGAAACGGTATGCACAAGGATAGGGAATGGTGCGTATAGACCGAGACCTCCGGCCAATCTCTTCTTTCCTAAATGGCCTTTTAAAACTTAGGAAAGTGGTTGATAGAGCAGTAATCTGAGCAACTTTCAAACTTTTAATCTTTGTTTAGTAATTTTGTAACATACATTTGGGTTATAATTTTAGGGGCTGCTACTGTCTCTCCTTTCCCAGTTTAGAACCATACTTGTCAAAATCTGAATTCTACAAGTACTTTTTTTTGTATAAAAATTTAAATCAAAATTTTTGTTAAACTCCAACCTAATTCTAGGATTATAGCCTTAAAATGAGACCTGAGGAGTTTTGATTTGTACAACAATGTTTAGGACTTCATGGTTGAGCAAACTTTACTCCTAAGTCAAAGGAGCTAAGTTCAGAATAAAACTGGTTTACTTCTATATCCCGGGCTTTTCTAAGGACATCAGCGGTAGATATGATCTTCCATGGAGTCGGAGATATCATTGCAATTTGGATAAATATGCCATTCAAAATCTTGCCTGCTTTGCCATATTTAGTGCCATTTCTTTTTTAAAAGGTTTCTTTTTTCTATACCACTGATGTTGTTTGGTTTAGCAACATATATTATATTTAAGTTAGTAATGATTAACGAAATAATGAAGAAATAATTAGATTTGATGGACAAGATATATCCGAAAGTGAACGGTTTAAATATTTAGGTTTCATCATTCAAAATGATAGCCATAAAAATGGCGATGTGAATAATAGAATTCAAGCGGATTGGATGAAATGGAGAAAGACATCCGAAATTCTTTGTGATCGCATGATGCCAATGTATTTGAAGGGAATATTCTATAGTACTGCGATTAAACCTGCATTATTGTATGGTACCGAGTGTTGGGCTATTAAACAACAATAAGAACAAAAAATGGCCGTAGCAGAAATGTAAATGTTTAGGTGGATATGTGGCAAAACTAGAAAAAATAGAATTAAAAATGAAAAGATTCGTAACAAGTTGAGAGTTAGTTCAATTATGGATAAAATGCGAAAATGTCGTCTGAGATGGTTTGGTCATGTGTAAAGAAAACCCAATGACGTATCGGTTATGAGAACCGAAAACTTAAATATAGGAGAATTAGAAAAACGTAAAGATAGACTGTTGAAAATTTGGATGCAAATTATTCGTAAAAATATGATAGTTAATGGTGTTGATGAGAAGATGATTTTGGATAGAAATGAGTGGCGTAAAAAAATCCGTACAAATTAACTTAACATATTTTAGGTATATATATATATATTTTTTAATTCCTTTTTTTCTTATTTTTATTATTATTGTTATTTTTATTTCTATTTTTAGTATATTTCTTTATTTATTTTATTTATTATTTACTTTTTTTTTTAATCATTTTTAAATTTATCTTTTAAATAGCTGTCCCCAAATTATTGGGTTTAAGCCGTTGTTGTTGTAGTGATGTTGTTTGGTTGCATACCAGGTCTGGGATTGACCAAGAACAAAGGTTTGAAAGGATCCTTTCCAGAGGCTGCCTCTTCTGCTAAGGTTTTTAAAATCGTAGTTGATTAATTTATGATTTAACATTGGCTATCAATTGGGTTCTTTCTGCCCAAAATTCATGCGAAATTGGCATTGTCTGAGATGTTAAACGCATTTTCTGGTTTATTCTTTTGCTGTCAAGACATGTGCAGTTTTAACTGGAATTCATAGCTTGGTGATGTGCCTCCTGAAGGGACTACGGGGAAAAGATGATGGTACGTCACCTCTGCCATAGAACTAACTCACCTCATCTTCTCTTTGATTTGAAGCTTCTAATTTCGATTTTCTTTGTAGTTATCAATGCTGGAATAGCTGGATGCTGTACTGGCCTTGCTCTGAGTTATCCAGGTAGATTGTAAAAATTTTGACAAAATAAGAAGTCTATGTCTCCTTTCTGGGGATCATTAGCATTTCCTTGCATTTAAATTCTTGCTGTTCATATCCTAAAGTATCTTTATCCGAGATATTCGGCCCAAAGTTCGAAAATTTTGTAATCTTTGCTGAACAAATATATGCTTGTCATAGTTTAGAGGGATTAATTTTGTTTGTTACTTTCTCAGGTCCACCTCCGGCTATGGTCCAAAGTTGTTTAACCTTTGGAGTATTCTCCTTTATGATAGAACGGCTGAGTGAACAGCGAATGGCGGAGGCTCACACATTCTCAGAGAACAGCCAGAATAGGTCTTCTGCTATTCTTCCACCATTAACACTTCCTCTTCCTAGTAACCTTTTAGAAGGGTTCTCTTCATTCTACCAATCCTTGGAGAAGAAGCCCAGGAAAGGTACCAAGTCTATCTTATAAAGTATCCCGATTGTGACATGGCATCTGTATCTTCAGTAAGTGTTGCTGTTTGTATCTGTAGTAACACTATTTATCCTAATGGAGATTGCTTTTTGACTTCAACCTTGAAGTCTTCAACGGGCTTGGATACCAATTCACTGCCACAGTCCTTGGTGTTATGATTGAAATTGTTGTTGCAGGACTAGGAATGGACTTGGTTTACAATTTCAGAAAGGAATATAGGCCTAATAATCTTGGGTTAGGTCCTAAAGATATCTGATGATCCACGTTGAACTTCTTTAGCAATTCTAGATGTTTTGAAGGAATTGATCGAAAGCGAGATAAAGTGACTACAAATTACCTACGTCGGAAGGTAGAGGGTTCAAAAACCTTGTCGGATTGACAAACAAATTGTTGTCATCTTGTATTTGACTTGCAATGAAAAAAATAAGGGCGAATGAGAGTCAATGTCAATTTGCCTAAAAGTGCTTGTTAGTTTAATGGGAGTCTTAACAAAACCTATAATATCATCTTGTCTTGAACGACTGATATCTTGTGTGAATATAGATTCATATCCATGTTTGTTTCCCTGGCACAGCCCTTCTTGATCTGAGGTAAGGATCTGTTGTGATAAAAGATAAAATACTAGGTATTTGTTTTATGTATATGATAATTTTTTATTAATTATCTACCTGGAACAGGAAAGTGGGGTCGAGTCCTAATGGTTTTTGTTTTTTGAGGCAGAAGTTTGACCTACTTACGTTGCTATTTTTCTTTGCAAGTAGACATGGTGCTTGATCTTTTGAATTTGGTGCGAGAAAGACCTACCTAAGAACCCTTGACAAGGACCATGTAGAAAATGGTGTGTAGAGATTGACATTTCACCTGACAAAGCCTCTTCAAAGTAGTACTTGAGCGAACCAACATCTCTATTTGAAAATTGGGACTTCGAGATGGACGGCATACCCATTTTTTAAGACTCCATGCCGTCATCATCATCTGACCATTCATGAAAGAGAGGGAAAGAAAAGGAAAAGGACAAGGGGAAGGGTGGGATGGGGGACAGGTGAGAGCCAAATGGGCAGAATTAGAGATGTTTGGATTGGCAGCAACTTGGCAATATAAACTAATGCTAACTATAAAATTGTTGGTTTTGAGTGGTATTTATACGACTCAAAATAAAGAATTATGCAAGACGTTATTCACACTGAAAGTTGGATTGAAATCACAATCAATCGGGTGGGATGATGGTTTTTTAAGAAAGAAACTTGAAGCAAAATATGTTTTATGGGCAAAAAACAACTTTCATTGATTATTCACCAAAATATAAAGAGATGAGTATAACAAATTTGAGAATATTCTTTCCCTAAAAAATCTCAACAATTAGAATTCAAATTCAAAAATTTTAAATAACTAACAAGCCAAAAAATCTGAAAAATAAGTTTGATTGTTGTAAAAATATCATCCAAGAATCTGCAGCAGAAGTTATGCATCTCAACACTCCTCCTTGCTGCTTTTGCTACAGACTCCAATTTGTAGTCTTAAATCTTCAAATCTTGCTTTAGATAAGGCTTTCGTGAGAATATCAGCAAGCTGAATGTGGAACTTGCAATGAACCAATACAATTTCCTCACTCTTCTGCACTTCCCTAAGGAAATAATACTTGATCTTAAAATGTTTAGTCTTGTCATAAAACACTGAATTATTTGAGATAGCTATGGCAGCATTGTTGTCAACAAAAATTCCAGTTGCTTCCTTCTGAGTGTGCTTCAAATCTACTAGCACTTTCCTTAGCCATAATGCTTAATTTACTGCTACAGTAGCAACCACATATTCTGCCTCTGCAGTTGATTGAGCTATTACATCTTGCTTCTTAGAACTCCAAGAAAAACATCCAGAACCAAGACTGAACAAGTAACCTGAAGTGTTTTTCATGTCATCGCTGGAACCACCCCAATCACTGTCAGAAAAACCAAACAAAAACATCTTTTGTGACTTCTTAAAACAGATGCCAAAATTAGCTGTTCCCTTGATATATCTAAGCACTCTTTTTGCAGTTTTATAGTGTAAATCACTTAAACAATGCATGAACCTTGAAAGCAAGCTGACAGAATACATGATATCCGGCCTTATTGCTGTGAAATACATCAAGCAACCAATGAGATTTCTGTTGGGTCCCTCATCAGCTTTAACAAATCCATCATCTTTGCTTAATTTTTCATTCTCCATCAAAGGAGTGCTGATAGATTTGGAGGATTCCATATTGAACTTTTTCAGCACCTCCTTTGCATACTTGTGCTGACAAATAAATATTTCTTATTGAGATTGTTGAATCTTTAACCCAAGGAAGTAGGCCATCTCACCCATATCTGTCATCTCAAACACATTTTTCATTTGCTCCTTGAATTGATTCACCATGTTTATGTTGCTTCCTGTAACAAGCAAATCATCAACATATAAGAAAACAATGATTAATTCATTGTTAGTAACTTTGACATAGAGAGTTGATTCACTCAAACTCTTCTCAAATCCAATTTTCAGCAAATGATCATTAATTCTGCTATACCGGGCCCTTGGAGCCTGTTTGAGACCATACAATGCTTTCTTGAGAAGAGACACTTTGTCTTCTTTTCCCTTTACGACAAATCCTTTAGGTTGCTCAATAAAAATCTCGTCCTCTAAGTAGCTATTTAAGAAGGCAGATTTGACGTCAAGTTGAAATACTTTCCACCCTTCTTGAGCTGCTAGTACTAGAAGCAATCTAATTATATCAAGCCTGACCACCGGAGCAAATGTTTATGAGAAGTCCACTCCAAATTGTTGAGCATATCCTTTGACAACCAGCCTTGCCTTGTGCTTGTTAATGGAACCATCTACATTTAATTTGGTTCTAAACACTCATTTTACTCCAATAGGAGTCTTGTGAATTGGTCTGTCCACAAGGGTCCAGATCTGATTTTTTTCAATCATTTTGAGCTCCTCCTGCATTGCTACAATCCACCTAGACTCATCTGCAGCTTCTTTGTATCCTGCAGGCTCAAGAACAGCAACGTTACAATTTTGATAGATATCAGAAAGTAATCTAGTACCTCTAACTGAAATATGGTCCACAAACTCATCATCAGTTTGCTCCTGCATGTCTTTTAGGCTGGATTCCTTGGTCTTAGCTTCAGATTTTTCCCAATTCCATGTAGCTAGTTCATTGAATTTGATGTCTCTGCTAACAATCACCTTTCCATTTAAGGGTTGATAAACTCTATAACCCTTGATCGTGCTACCGTATCCAATAAAGATCCCAAATTCAGCCTTTTCATCAAGTTTTCCTCTTTTCACATCTGAGATATGTGTGTAACATATGCATCCAAACACCTTCAGATTTTGGACAATAGGCTTGTATCCAAACCATGCCTCAAATGGAGTCTTATCATTCAGTGCTTTTGTAGGCAGCTTGTTGAGAAGAAATACTATAGTACTCACAACTTCAGCTCAAAATTTCTTTGGCATTATCTTCTCAAACAACAAGCACCTGACATATTCATGATTGTTTTATTTTTTCTTTCACTTACTTCATTTTGCTGAGGAGTGTAAGTTGCTGTCAATTGGTGTTCAATTCTTGCATCTTCACAAAACTTGTTAAACAAGTTAGAAGTATATTCTGCCCCATTATCAGATCTGATCACCTTAATCTTTAGCCCACATTGGTTCTCAATCCAATTTTTAAACTTCCAAAACACAGCAGCAATTTCAGATTTTTGTTTTATAAAATATACCCAGCAAAATCTACTAAAATCATCAATAAAAACTATGTAATATCGGCTGCCACTTAAGGAAGGAGTTCTCATGGGACCACACACGTCTGTATAGATCAGCTGCAGCTTTTCAACTACTCTCCATGCCTTGTTTTAAGGAAATGATAATGCTTTCCTAGTTGACAAACTTCACAAACACCAATTACATTTTCAACAATAGGCAAATCCCGCACCAATCTACTCTTATGCATATCATTAAGTGCTGAATAATGGAAATGACCAAATCTTTTATGCCAAAACTTAGATTGATCTTCTAAACTTGTAAAGGCATCACTACCATTTTGCAGCGAATCAAGAGAGAAACTTTTTTCTCTTATTTTTACAGAAAAAAGTTCACTCCCATGAGGATCATAAATCATACAAGCATTGTCCTTAAAAAAACACATAGTAATTTTTTTTCAAGAAATTGCCCCACACTTAACAGATTTTGATTGATTTTAGGGATAAATAGAACATCAGAAATGATTTTTATACCTGATGTATGTTCAATTGCCACTTGTCCCCTGCCTTTAACCTCAATACAATCTCTGTTTCCAATTCTAACTTTGGAAACATAAGATCTGTCAAGCTCCTTAAAGATAGACTCGTTGTTGGTTATGTGGTGAGTGTAACCACTATTAATCAGCTAAGTTTCACTTGAACTATCGCCTGCAAAACATGTTGCTGCAAATAATTGTACCTCCTGGGGCTCATCAGTAATCTGTGCTTGTTGGGCTTCTTGCTTGTTCTTACAAACCTTCTCTATATGTCCCTTTTGATTGCAAAATCTGCATTGAACATCAGGCCTCCACCAACAAAATTTTGGCAAGTGTGAAGTCTTCTTACAATGAGTACATGGAGGAAATTTGCCTTTCCTTGCTTCACATTTGCTATTGTCACCATCATTTTTGTTTTTCTTGCCTTTGCCACCTTACTAAATTTGATTTTTGCCTTTTGCCTTAAAGGCACCTTCAACTACTTCTTTTCTAATGGCTCTCCTCTGCTCCTGTGCTTGCAAGGCATTGACTAACTCTGGCAAGGTGATTTGAAAAAGATCTCTTGAATCCTCAAGAGATGAAATATTTGTCTCAAATCTTTTAGGTAAACTCACCAAAACTCTCTGTTACTCTTTGGTCTGGGAGTTCTTCACCCATCAATCTTATCTTGTTGACAACATTCAAGAGTCTATCAGAATACTCTTTAATGTTTTCAGATTCATTCATCCTCAAAAGTTCAAATTCTCTTTTGAGATTCAGAACTTGCATTTACCTTGTTCTGTCATTCCCTTGAAATGCTTCTTTGAGTGCATTCCAAGCTTTTTTTGTAGTTTCACAAGCCATAATCCTTGTGAACACAGCATTTGAGACTGCTGAGTGAATGCATGTCAATGTCTTGAATCTCATTTTCCTTGCATCTCTTTGATCTCTCATTTGAACAATTGTTGGATCTTCATGGAGTTGTGGAAAATCATCCAACATCACAACTTCCCAAAGCTCATTGGCCTCCAAGTATGATTTCATCTTGACAGACCAGATTTGATAATTTTCACCAGAAAAAACTGGTAGGTTTGAAAGAAAATTGTTTCCTGACATTCTTTTAGTAGTGAATAAAGGATTACTCATCAAGTCACTCTCACACACAGCCCCTTAAGAATAAAGGGATCTGATACCAATTTGATGGTTTTTTTAAGAAAGAAATTTGAAGCAAAATATGTTTTATAGACAAAAAGCAACTTTTTATTCTTCAAAATATAAAGAGATGAATATAACAAATTTGAGAATATTTTTTCCTAAAAAATCTCAACAATTGGAATTTAAATTCAAAATTTTGAAATAACTAACAAGTAAAAAAAATTTAAAAAATAAGGTTGATTGCTATAAAAATATCATCTAAGAATCTACGGTAGAAGTTGCACATCTTACCATGGGATTTTGAGTTTGTCCTCCCAACGCATCCTCGTCCCCCATCAGATTTTTAATTATTACTTTTATAGTTGTATTTCTTGTATATTTTTTTTTTTCATTTCATTACATAATATTTGAATTTTGAATTATAAGATCGGTGATGGGAGCCATGATCAATAAATTGTCCCTCGCGAACGTTGTTCTTCTTGTTTAGCTCTTCTTTAGAGAGAGAGAGAGAGAGATTAAGTGAGAGAGATAGGGAGAGACGGTGATGCTATCTAGTGAACAAAACTAGGCAGACAGCCGATTTGTGGGTGCGTCCACCACGATCTTCGTTGGCATTCCCTTCCTCTAGGCCTTGGCTGGTTTTGGTTTTGACCAAGTTGTCTTTCGGTGATGGTTACCACCTGAACTATTGTACGCCTTATCCATTGCGCTCTCTCTCTCTCTCTCTCTCTCTCTCTCTCTCTCTCTCTCTCTCTCTCTCTCTCTCTCTCTCTCTCTCGCTCTCTTAACTTTTCTTGTGGATGTTTGTTGCTTCTTCAAGCAAGCGAACCTGATGTCATGCCTCATCATTACCACATGCCATTCCCTAATAAAAAAATAATGATAAATAGAAAAGGGTAGCCAACCCAAGTTTTCAGGAGCTTTTCTCATTTATATCATCGATACTGAAAATATATTTTGGCCTATCTCCACTCTGCAACATTCTGGAAAATGAAGATTTTTCTCTCCAGCCGCATAAATGGGTTTCTCAATTATAAGGTGATTGACCCTTAAAATAAAATTTGAGGCAGACGCCTCTCTTTTTCGATTTTTATTTTTTTTGTTATATAAATATTTAAATTTAAAATTATCAAGAAAAAAAGAATTATCACCTTTAAACTATACTCTTGGGACCCTCTCTCTCTCTCTCTCTCTCTCTCTCTCTCTCTCTCTCTCTCTCTCTCTCTCTCTCTCTCTCTCTCTCTCTCTCGACATTTAAAACAAAATGAAAAGAAAGAAAACGTAGCTTTGGGCAGTCAGCTGACCAACTCAACCACCTCCACTGCCACTGCCTCCTAATTTCTCTTATAATCAGTTTGCATTCATCAACTGCTCACATTCCTCGCCTCTGTTCTCTATTTCCTTTCTCTCACATCCCACACCCAAAAACTCCCATGCCTCATTAGTCTCTATTCCCTCCAACCATAATTCACATCAATTGAAATTTCGCAACACTCATCATGACGCCAAAATTAACACCCATATTGAGCTTATCCATTTTTGTTTCTATATTCATCATATCCTATGCTCAAACATGTTCGAACTATGTCTTCTCTAACAACCAAGACTTTAGTTCATGTATTGATCTACCAGTCTTGAGTTCCTTCCTTCATTGGACCTATGACGCTTCATCGGGAACCGCAAAAATGGCCTATCGACACACAGGAGTAACTACCTCCAAGTGGGTGGCATGGGCTATAAACCCTACTCAGATGGTCATGGATGGGTCACAAGCACTTGTTGCATACCAAAAATCAGATGGGTCAATGAGGGTCTACGCATCACCAATATCTGGCTACGACACCAAGTTACAAGAGGGTACTCTTAGTTTTAGTGTCACAGATTTATCTTCAACATATGCTAATAATGAGATTTCTATATTTGCAACCGTGGAAGTTCCGAACAATAGTTCGAATTTGTACCAGGTTTGGCAAGATGGTCCAGTTTCGAATGACAATCCTCAAAGGCATGATCAGTCCGGTTCTCATCTTCAATCCACTGCAACTCTTAATTTTGCGTCTGGTGGAGCGAGTTCAGGTAATAACGGTGGTGGTGGTGGTGGAGGAATCGTCAATCCAAGAACCAAGAGAAAAAATGTGAGTTATTTATTTATTTTATTTATTTTTTATGTCCTGATAAGTGATCATTCAATAGTTGTGAATGATGTTTGTTTAGTTTTACCCGTTCAACCAAAGACTATTTTTAATGGGTTTTTGCTTCTGACCCGTAAATATAGGTAGCTTAGGGATTTTAAATTACATATTTATTAATGCCCCCCCCCTAAAAAAAGCAAAGCTAAGCACCAATATTTTAATCTCATCATTCTCAATCACAAGTCTGTCCCTTTAACTAATCCATAACATGATCTTTTGGGTGTCATACAATAATTTGACTCATTTTAAGCCTTCATTTTTTATTTTAACTAATTTCTTCTTCTGGTCCAAAGGGGAGCCGTAAAATGAGGAGTGGCTTTTCCCTTACCTATAAAGTCTTGCAAAATTCGATCCTAGAACCACTAATACCATGTAAAAGAGTTTTACTACTTAAATTAAACGGCTCATCGATGCATAAAGTGTTTCCTAACTTAGTACGGGATAAGGAGAGAGTAGACGTATATATACGAAATCTTTCCCTTGTATATTTTGCAAAGAGACTGTTTACCGGTGGTTAAATTAGTTGAGGAATATAAGAAGTTGGTAGTACATAGTACTGTATGTATCAGCCGATCAACTCTAACACGTCTGCAATCAAACTAAAATTTTCCAGGTTCATGGAGTACTAAATGCTCTGAGTTGGGGCACATTGATGCCAATTGGCGCCATTATAGCAAGGTATATGAGGGTATTCAAATCAGCAGACCCTGCTTGGTTTTATCTCCATGTCACCTGCCAGTCATCAGCCTACATTATTGGGGTTGCTGGTTGGGGCACTGGTCTTAAACTAGGAAGTGAAACACCCGGACTTCAATACACCGCTCATAGAAACATTGGCATAACTCTCTTCATTCTTGGCACACTTCAGGTAACCACAATGACTTCTATTCCAGTTCTCCTATGTTTCATTTTTGTGTATTTCTTAGAGAGTCCTAAGAGGAGGCTTTTGTCCTTTGGACACTAGGTCTTGGCTTTGTTTTTAAGGCCTAAAAAGGATTACAGGTATAGATACTTGTGGAACATATACCACCACTCTGTTGGTTACCTGATCATTCTCCTTAGCATCATCAACATATTCAAAGGACTCCATATGTTGAACCCTGAAGAGAAATGGAAACATGCTTATATTACCATCTTGGTTCTGTTGGTTCTCATTGCTGCCGGATTGGAGGTTTTCACTTGGTTTGTAGTATTGAAGAGGAAGAGTGACAGGGAACCCAAACTTGGGCAGGTGGTGAACGGAACAAGTGGAATAAACGACTATGGTCCTAGGCCGGTGTAGAGAAAATCTACTGACATATTTATACTTTTGTTTCTTGTAGTTTTTCAATGATAAAATGAAGACATGGCAGGAACCTTTTTTGCAAGAACTTGTTTGAACATGCTTATCATGTGCTTTCATTGTACATGGATGATAGAACACAGGTTCTTTCCGATGTATGTTTTGCAGTTTTGCGTTTGTCCAACGAAGAATCAATCATAAAAAATAAAATAACAAAGATCATCAATCGCCATATCACCACTTGCAAGCAAAGTTGTGTAAAATGTGATATTCCAACGAACTTCCTCTGGATTCATGATTGCTGATACTCATATGAGTTCCTTATCAGTTCTTCTCAAATTGATTGGCACCACTAAAGGCCATGATCAATCAGAAAAATCACAAGTTCCAGGTGTACCTGAAAACCTAATATGTTTCAAATCCCACTTTAACGGGTTGAACTTGATTGAACTCGATAGAAAAAAACTGATATTGAGACCTTTTATTCCATTTGGAGCTTTTGAACTTCGTGATGAACAGAGTGCCTCTCATTCTGACTCTTGCAAAGCCGTGACAAATAAGTCTTTAAGTAGACGATTTGAAGCCGCAACACGTAGTGAAGTGATGTTGAAGTCTTTTCCAGATCTGATGCCAAACCGCCAGCAATCAGAAACCATGCATAATAAACATTTGCTGATGACGTAGTTGATTAAAAGTAGGACAGAATCTAGAAATAACAACACTCCCTGAACTAGATGGATCTTGCAATTTTGTAAGCTATGTCATGTCTCATATGGTGATACATATACATTCATGAATTTTCTGAAAAATGCTAGTTACTTATTCATATCTAATAGAGAGTTTCTTACGGGTCATAAACAACACCCCCAGCTTCCTCAACGATAACAACACCACCTGCTACATCCCTGAAAAAGAAACGAACTCCGTTAGCTTTGTTTAAGATCATCGTTGAGCAATATGAATGAAACATAATCATACCATGGCCCTCCATATCCAAGCTCATAAAATAGATCAAGCCTTCCGCATGCTATTCCACATAGGTTCAATGCGCAGGAGCCACCCATCCGAATGGATCTCACCTGATCATAATCGAGAAAAACTTTTATTATCAGTTATCAAGGTATCACTAAGAATCAAGAGTTAAGAAGTTCTGGTTTTTTACCTCATAAAGTAAGCTGTTGATCCTATTTGTAATTTTATCTAAGGTTGCTTTGTCACGCTTGGTTCCAACCTGGTGTTTCAGTATAAGTCAGTCGCTTGCAGTTTTGTAGAGGAGACAAAAGAATCATCTTACACCCGTCAATGGGTTAAACTAAAACATTGCCTATCAATTATCAAATGTGTACTTAAACATCAGTGCTCGAATAACAGGACCACTGGCACTTTAATACCATACAGGTAAGCGTCTGAACTTATATCACATACATCTGTTGCAAGCAAGGACTTCACAAGCTCATCTTGAGATGAAACTGCAGAATTCACAACATAGCCACAATGAGTCAATTAATGGCTGATGAAGAACCGACCCACGAGAGGTTAAAGATGCACTCACCTTTTATTGGGTTTCCATTTAGGAAAGCACCTTTTCCTCGGACACCAGTGAAAAGCTACAGCAAAGAAAGACAAAGATTATAACAACTGTGTTCCATCAGAAATCAATCTAACAGCAATTTATAATCCCCTGCAGTTTGATTGTACATTTACATTCAGGAAGAAGTGATTCTACATATGGTGAATACAATAAATTTTATCTGGGAATCAAGGAAGCTGCCAATTAGGGTAAACCTTTTCCTCCCCCCCCCCAATTGTCATCAAATTTAGCATAAATCCTTTAGTATATAAATCTCAAAGGAGAAGAATCACCTCATCCATTATTGGATTGTAAACTACACCGACTGTAGGGACTTTCCCAATTGTAAGACCAATTGACACACAAACAAAAGGAAACCTACAAGTAAATATGTTGCAACAATGCCATCAATTAGACTATGTTTAAAAAACAAAAAGGATTCCTTGCAAGATGTGACTTAAAGTTATCATACTCACCCATGCACAAAATTTGTTGTTCCATCAAGAGGATCAACAATCCAGGTTGGATCATCTGTCAGCTCTGAGGTACCATTAGCAGCAGTTGTTTCTTCTCCAATAAACTGAATACAACCTTAAAACTGAATAAGCCTTTAGAACAACCAAAGGTATTGCTCAATATAAAAAATCTAACAATTGAGAGTGACCTTGTGATCAGGGTACTTCTTCTTAAGCTCATTAAAAATTAAAGCTTCACAAGCTTTATCAGTCTCCGTGACCAAATCTACCTGCATCCCAAGATGAAATAGCAGGCAGCGTAAGAATAAACAGGTGATGCTAAGCTTAGTACAATCAATGCACATAGATATGCATTCCTTAGCAAAACAATTCCAAACTACCCATTTAGAAGTAGACATTGATATTATCTCCGATTGATTACTTTGTTTTTCTACCTCTGCTTTTGTGAAATGCCCAACTAATAATGACGACTAAGAAGCTTGAAGTAAGAATGGTATCTGCACTCAATAGAATAACGTGGATAATCAATTGTTGTTGCTCTTTGAAGGGAAGTCAGGGCAAACATGCTTTGCTCCTTGATTACGAGAAAGATTTCACATGCCCAATTCTTGACATTAGTCTATCGACTTCATTTTCTCGAGGGGCAAATGCAGAAATTAAAATACAACATGCATTTTGTGTTATAATTTCTAGGAATTATAATTTTTATATCTATAATGCCTTTATATGACCTGACCCCCAAAAACATTAATCCCTCCCCCCCCCCCCAAAAAAAAGATCAGGTTTTCATTCCTCATAGACTACATGTCCTAGACACAACAAAAAAATATATGACCTGACCCAATTGAACACACAAGATAATGCCTTTATATCGATAATGTGGAATCCCAAATGCCAGTACTTGGAAAATCGAAATCAGGAAAACTTTTCCTCCTCGGCAACCACATAATCTAAAGCCATTAATCTTGTCCAACCATAGTTGTAATAATTCCTTCACATCCTAGATTAATAACTAATAACCTACTAACCCACATCAATTTAACGTTTCCTTGACCAAAATATCATCTTTCTAGCAGAATTTTGGAGCAACTAAGATTAAAACAATCGAGCAAAAAAATTCTCATTTTATAAAAAGAAAATGAAAATCCTAAATTTTGAACCTCCTCTTTTTTAACAAAAGGGATAAAATAGAGATAGACCTGGCCTTTGTGCTGCACATGCTTGGTCTGATAAAATCCTTTGCGAATAATCTGAAATTCAGAAAGCAAGAACGATGTAAAACAAACGACAAAGAAACGAAATCAAAATGAGTGACCTTCAGGAAAAAAATGGCTTTTGGAGAAATGATGAAACCTCGCCAGCTCTCTTTGCAGCATCCACAGCAGAATCCAGAAAGCGAGAGAAAGTGTCTGACCCAGAAAACACTCATTCGTCAATTCTAACATCAACTCCTCAAACGAAACAATAAAGAAATTATCCGAAAAAAATGGGTTTTTAGAATTGAATTGAGAGAGAGAGAGAGATTTGATGGGGCCTACCATTTTCTGCCATTTTTGTGCTCGTGTCGGAAGAGAGGAAACAGACAGCAGAGAAGGCGATTTAACTTTTGGGAGACAGGTGTTTTGCTTTGATGATTTTCAGGCTTTTATAATGCACGCCAGAATCAGCTCTTAACTTTCCACGTGTTTTTATTTATTAAAATAAAAATTCAGACAAACCAAATGAGCAAAACATCGGATGGATCAAACTAGTAACATAGTTCAGATGAATGTGTTCTAATATAAGCATATATATATATAATTTGAAATAACAAATGCACTGAATCCTTAAATTTAGAAAAAAAAAATAATACACGGAATTCAACATAACAATTAATTTTAATATTTTTTTTGCTTGATATGATTGTCTAACGAATCAAAATTAATCAAATTTAAAAATTTTAATATATAAGATTTGAGCTAATCATTTATTAAAAAAAAAAAACTCTTCTCTCTCTTTTTCTTTTTTTTTTTCTCAATTACACTTTTTTTTGTTTTAATGTAGAATAATTGTTCTTATTTGTTTTCATAATTTTAATTCACTATTTAAATTTACCTGTTGGAACTAACTTTCATTTCCCAAAAAAAAGAAATAGCCAGATATGAATCAATGTGAATTGTGCATGTGATTAACATTATTTTACATACGATAAAGATAAAAATAGAGTAATTGATGACTATTAAATAATAATAATTTAATAATTAAAAATTTTATTTTATAAGTAGAAGGCTTAATGCTCGTAAAAGATGAAATGGAAAGAGAATATTGAAGGTGGTGCATGTGGAACAAGTTTTTTTTGGGGGGGGGGGTGAGGGAATGAATAATATTCTGAAGAATAATAAAATGTTGGCATAAACGAATGAATTTGATGAGGTAGTTTAGGGTATGGCATTCCCAATGTCAATATCATCGAATTAAACCAAATCCAAGTGGGGTTGGGCACTTTTATCTGTCCCATCCCAGCCGTAATTGCCCCAACTTTTGAGATTAATAAGATTTCTTATACAATGATTGTGTGTGAGATTGTTTTCAAACATCCTTAATCTTGTGTTTAATATTGAATAATACAGGTATCCTAATCCCAATTTGCCCGTATTTTCTCCTCCGCCTCCTCATGGTATAAAGAGATAATTATATGTCAAATCTCTAAATTTTTCTCCCAATTCATAAATTGATTTCTAAATTTCAAAACGTAACGATTGAAAGTCTAGACTTTAGAAATTGTAACAAATTGATCTTTTTATCAGTAATGACGCCTAGTTAACTGTTAAGTGCTGAGCTGGCTCAAGGTGGCAAATGATATGAAAACCATATGACAGGAATTGTTTACGTGTCACATAACACATCATCACCATCACTTACAATATTGTCACATCAGCACCAATACTGATGTGAATGACACGTCAACGGAAAAATTCTTTGCTGGTTGAAAAAAAAACACTCATCTCTCTCTCTCCCCCCTTTCTCTCTCTTCTCTCCTCCCTCGTTAAACACACTCTTTCTCTCTCTCTAAAAAACCACTCATCTTCTCTTGCTAAAGTCCATCAAAATCCACCTCTGAAGACATGGTTGAGGCATGGATTGCTTGTCACTTTAGTGGGATGGATTCTCATTTTGCTTTGGATTTTGAAGACAGAGAACAGGAAAGAGTTTGTGAGAAAAATAAAACTTTCAAGAATGAATATTTAAAGGTCCCAATGTCCTTCTCCACTCCAATGTCCCAAGAAACCAAATTCCAAACAAATTTTAAATTCGCATTGTTAAGTTCTGGGAAAGAAGAAGACGGTTTCTGCAACCAAAGAAACAACCGCACTAGAAACTTTGCCCCTAACACGCGAATCCTCCACCATTGTTAAGGTCAAATTCGATTTCCTCCAAAATTCACCGACGATGCCAAAAATTAACAACCGTCGGTGGTGAAGAATGATTCACCAAAGGAAAATCGATTTCAAAGGCACAAGGATTGCGGATTGTCGAACTCAATTGAAGCTGATTCAACACTCGCACTTCACTGCCTTTCCAGAATTTTCATCCCGATTGTCTGCAATATGGATCTGCAACCAGTAGCTGTCGGATGTGATGCGGCACTGATGACAAAGATCAGAACACAAACTTGCCACCGTCAATGCTGAGAATAAATTCGTCTTTCGTAACTTTTCGACTTCTGCACACTTCGACCATTCAAGTTCTGCTCTGTGGAGGTTTTCCACTGCTCTTCCCTACAATCTCAGCCAACAGTGATGTCAGCAAGCAGCGTTTGACGGCCACCATTGCCACCTGACTAGTAGTGGCAGTGTTTCGACAGCAGAAGGCAACTGCCGAGAAAGAGGTGTGAAATTCGTCTCAAAATCGCCAACATTCGCCAAGGAGAAAGAAAGTTATAATGTTAGAAATAACTATAACATATCTTCTTGCTCTTAATAGAATGGGAAGAGGAAGGTGAAGGGGAACTGTAGAGATTGAGTTTAGTAGGAGAAGCGGATATGTGGAAAAAGGTTGAAGATCGAGAAGAAAAGCTCGAAGCGGAAGACGCAAGTAGAGAGAGAGAGAGGGAGAGAGGGAGGGAGGGAGGGAGAGGAGAGGTGTTTAGACCAGAATGCCCTTAATTTACTAACATGGCGGTGTGAGGTTTTGAAATGCTAATGTGTCATACCACGTCAGCAAAATTGCTGACGTTACAAAATTTGATATGATCGATACGTATGTTTTTCATGATGTGTGAGCACTTATTATCATAAGACAGTCAAATTATTTGTAATAGCGAATCAGCTTAGTATTTAACGGTTAATTAGGTATCGTTATTGACAGAAGGATTAATTTGTTACCGTTTTTAAAGTTTATATGTTTAATTTTTATGTTTTAAAGTTTAAGTATCAATTTATGAATTGAGAATAAAATTGAGAGATTTTATACGTAATTATCTCGTGGTATAAAGGTTATCATCTTTCATCGGTAGAGAGAGAGAGAGAGAGAGAGAGAGAGAGGGTATTCTGTCAAGACAGACTGAGAAAGGTTATTCTGTCCAGACACTGAGAAAGGACGACAAGGTATATGCCAAGATATGCTTTTCCGCTTTTCAGCTTTTCAGCTTTTCTTTCGATGGGCGTGTGGTTCATCTCTCTCCGTCCACTCTTGTGGTCCATCTATCAAGCTGACAAATGACATACTTCAGGAAACTTCCTACTCCAACCTTCTCCTTCCGGGACTCCATCCCAAGGATTGAAAAAGAATTTGCATAAAAAGGCCAAATTATAATATATATTTAAAATTAGTGTCAAAAAAATTATATTATAATTTTTAAAAAGATTAATAATATACATAATTAAAAAAAAAAGGAATAAGTAATCCAACGAATATTATTAAAATTCTCCCTCACTATAACATTATCATAAAAACTCTCGCCTATTACATAATATTTGTATGATTTTTCATACCCCTTCTGCAAGGGGTTCCAAAATTCACCATCATGGTCAACTTTCAATTCAATCATACTTGAATTGTGCGATCAAAGAGCAATTGGTTCCTTAACCAAAATCAAATATGAATCTTAAAAAAGAAAACAACTATATTAAAAAAAATTTAAAGAAGTTAAATTGAATTAATTGAAATATAATTTAAAATATTGATTGATTTAAAAAAAAAAAACAAAAAAAAATGGACTGAGAGCACTTCTCACCGTAGGAGTGGCCCATTCGTTTGAACACCGCATTAAAAGAATGCCATTATTCTTATTCTGCTGATGAATTCAAAGTATTGAAAGTCCTTATTCACGACAACTAGAACTCTGCCGGGCTTTCATAAGTACCAAAGAGCTTTACATTGCACGAGAGAGAGAGAAATGGAAAAGGATTTATCAGACTTCCCCAAGGGAAAAGCCAACATAACCAACACACAGATTGGACTGATTAAAGCCACTAGAACCAATTCCAAAAGTCTGATGGATATTATTTTATTGTCTGCAAATCCCCAATCAAGATTTTTCTTTTTTTTTTTTTTTTTTGCAGCAGCAACACCTTTAATACATGCTTCTTTTTATATAGGTACAGTTAACTATTTTTCTTGAGGACTTACAGATTTAAACTACAAATTCAAGGAAGAAGGGGTTGAAAAAAAGAGGGTGAAAATCTTTGCCTTAGATACAGCATTATCACCTCGAAATATATAGGACTTTTATAATTCACAAGCAATTTGGAGCCAAAAAAAAAAACCAAATAAGGCTTGCAAGCTTCAAGAGCATTCTTTGGGTTCAAGAGCAGCAATTTCCTTGACAACTTGAGCTTTGTCAGCTTCAAACTGTACATCTTCTGTAAAAATGCAACCTTAAGAATGAGAGCACTGCAAAAACAATCTCAATATGAAATATAATCTGTACCCTTTCATCCTACCTTTGTCGACCTTAAAATCAGCAAATAGACGAAGCAGCTTGCTTCGGTTGGCAACAAGTATGCTGATGATGTCTGCAGGCTTGTTTTGATTAGCAGCAAATAGCTGCCAAGGTTCAAACATAAAGCGTTAGGCACACAATAGATCCAATTATTGATTGATATTGCTCATAACCACGATAAAGACCAAACATTCTATCCGGTACCTTGAACACATGAAATGCTTCTATCTGGATGCTCTTGCTGGACTCCTGCAAAGGAGATTGACCAATTTATACAAAGCTGAGGGTAGTAAAACTTAACTCTTTATCTCAGTAATATAAAAGCCAGGTAGATCTCCTATAGAAAATCTTCCATATTGATGTTTAGTCATTCAATGTCAAGAAACAGGGACAATGATGCTGAGCTGGTAATGGAAATTCAATAAATTATTATTAAGGACTCCACATGACATACCGGATTTTAAAATGTGAAACAAGTTAGATACTCCTTTCTTTAACTGCAAGTGTAAATAATAAGATGTACTTCTCCAGTTTTATCTATGCTTTTTTTCCTCTTAATGAGGTGGATTGTTATTTCTTAATAACAAGTAGCTTTCGATCATGTACAGCAGCGAATTAAAATCATACCCTCAGGAGATTCATGAGAATCCTCAAGTTATCCCTTGAGCTGACATAACGCATCATTACGGCAGAATTACTCCTGTCCAATAAGATATCTCCCAAAAGCTGAAATAGGATAAAGAGGCTTTCAGCATCAAACTGCTCACATTCCCTTCAGTGCAAGAGACTGAGACACAGGGCAATCAAATTCACAGTATCTACATGGGGAGAGGTGTTAGAAATGCCATGCAGCAGATTTGTCAGTGATATGTCCTTTTTCAAGCATCGACGATCCTGAAATACATTAATTGTTTTCTACAGTATTCATGAATGCTAAAATGCAATTATATACTTGCATATGACTTCCAGATCTAGTGCCATATAAATCTAGGCATTATTTCGATGAAAATTGATGCCATGATTTACTTGAGTCAATCAAAGAGAAAAATAAACTCAACCGCCATCTAGGACAAAAAAGAGAGGCAGAGTCACCCAATCAGGTTAAATACCAGAAACAATTAAAAAAAAAAAAAGGAAAAACTCACAGATAGACGGTCTTAACACAGAAGATGCTCAATCACAGAATACAAGAAGTTCTTAGTCCCAAAAAGTTCCAAAATGGAGCAAACTTTTGGTCACTGCATTTGGCACCTCACCTATTTTTTCTCATCTTACAGAAACTAAAAATGCCTTGCATTTTGTTTATACCTTCACAGCCTGCCGTCTGGTAATATAATTGGTTGATTCCAGCAGCTTTGTGTTATACTCATTGAAAAACTGGAAAAAACAATCAATATGAATTCTATCATAAAATCAAAATGATGCAGCAAATTCCATTAAGAGAATGCATAAAAGAAGCACTTACCCAGTCATAATTCTTAGAAAGAAACTCTGCAACAGTTGATTTATGCCTTGTTAAGAGCTCCTGTAACAAATTTAGATATGTAATTGTTTTCAAGTAGATGAAATCACAATGAAAGATCAAGCAATATCGCAGGAAAGTATACTCAACCTTAAAAGTTGCAGCAGCATCAGCTGCAATGTCAAAATTTGGAAGTTGTATGTAATCAAAGAACTTCTTCATATGCTCTGATTCCAAGACATACCTGTATGTGCACGCAATTAAAAATTAACAATTAACTTGGGCACTATGGAGATATAAGGAATAAAAACATACACGGTTAAAGAAAATGTAAAGATGGAAAATTTAGAATGGACAAATACTCCTCAGAAATCAAATCAGTGATTAAGAGGTAATCATATCCAAAATTGATAACTTATTCCTCACCCGGGATATGACCAAGGACAATATTAGACATAGATAATTTTTCACAATTTGGAATTTGATTTCTCATTTAAATTTTTAAAGGCAATTACCAAGTCTGATCAACCTCTTCTGTAGTTACCTTGCCACACTTTGATGACGAATGCACTCCCTCAACATTGAACCATAATGTAAGGCCATGTCTGTGTTTTCATAACTGCACAAACGAAATGCTCAAGCATTCAGGAAATCTGACATATAGTATGACAAGATACGCAACAAGAATTAGTGACATGTACATAGTTTCAAAGTATAATCATGGTGCTCTTTCTTTTCTTCAGTGCCAGTGCAGGTGCACGTACACATTGTGCTTTTTGAGAAGTCCGTATTTTGAGTTTGGCCTTTGGGAGCAAGGATATCAAATCAAGTAGGGAAAGAAAAGAGATAAGGCTTCTCACTAGTAAAGAGGCACAGACATGACACAAATCTTACACGACCACTATTGTAAAATATAAAAAAAATTAAATACCGAAACAATGATATAGTTTCATACTTTATTGATTTATTCACTATTAAAGAATATCGAACTTTGCAAGTAAGTAATTTAGACAGCAACTAGTCCAAAAATATTTTTTACTTTTACTTTAATCAGAAGAAAGCAACTAGTCAAGATGGTAATAGATATCCCAAAATTGAAGTATTTGAAACTTATATTTATGCCAACCTGAGTTTGCCCCCACAAACGTTGCATGTGTCCAAATAAGCAGGAATTAAAAAAAAAAATGTGCATATGAGAGAGAGAGAGAGAGAGAGAGAGAGAGATTTTTTAAGAGATGATTAAGAGAGAAATAATAGGAGACGTGGGTAGGATATTTAAAATTAGAAGAAAAGAGTGAAGGGCCAATTGCCCATAAAGCAGTTATGCTTCAAAACCTAGCTCAGTAAAAGCAAGGGTTCCTTTAACAGTATAGATGCATGGAGGTACATGTAAAGAAAGTTAGCACCTGTTTGTAATCATTGCTAAATCAAGTTAATAAGCTGTTGCATATCATAAATCGATCCTAAAGCAATTGATGCAGCATCAAGACACCATGACAGATGCTATAGTGGCACTGTGACATATGAAAAATGAACATCCGTGACTCTTTACGCTGGGTTTGACAACGTTATGCTGGGTTTGAGAACATAAGAACAAGGAGGACAACAAGATAAGGGAAATTAGGAAAAATCTTTAGCTATTAAAAGAAGGTATGATTTGCTCATATTCTCTTATCATGTCAACAAAAACCATATATGCACATTATGTTTGCTATTAGCAAACCCAGTTTTTAGAAGTCTGGTGAAACATCCTTTGACGGTTGCAACTTGTCATAACATGACAGGGATGCGATAAAGTCAAAAATAGGAGTGACATCACCACATTAAAAATAATATATATATAAAGATATGGCATAATAAAAATATGTAATATCATTTGATTTAATTTTACATCTATAATCCAAATCAATGCCTTCAATTTAGGCACACATAAGGCTTATCTTGAGTGTTATTCCATCATCTATTAAGTTATTTAAATTCTAACTCCACAAATATATGAGCCATTATGTCCATCAAATGAATTTTAATATTTAAGTCGTGTCTATTTGGAAACAAGATATGATGTGTCCACTAAGTGTCATTGTAGTGTCATACAAGTATTTGGTCCAAAAATGCATCTCACATGGATATGGCTCTGTTTAGAAGTCGTTGATGCAACATAGCCCACCAATATTTTACAAGTCCCAAGAGTTCTTACTGTTAAAAAAGGGAAACACCATGTGGAATATCTAACAGACACTCGATGAATTTCATGTCAGCATCCATATCCAACATGATCAGGAATGGCATCTGCGACAGAAAATATTATGCTCTATTTTCCCTTATCGGAAAAAAAGAAAAATAAAAAAATATTTAGGCTTCGTAGGGTTCTCACTATCAAATACATATGACATAAAAGAATTGCAACAACTTCATTTTTCTGCAAAATCATCTTGGAAGCATTGCCAAAAGAAAACTACAAAGAAATTTAGCTCATTGTTCAACTGAAAATCCTCACGTATTTGTATTGATTTATCTTGTAGAACCATAGAAGGAATTCAATCATCGAAAAGAGACATCAAAATCAAATGAAGGTAAACCCTGTTCAATGTGACGTCCAGAGAATTTGTAGATGGATAAACTTCAACAAACTATTTGGCTTACCCTGCTATCAGGATATCCATAAGATCTAGGTTTTTCTCCAAGTAATCTGACGCAATCAACCGTGAGTGAACTTGCTGCCTCTGCAAATTAGCAACCACCTGGGTGGCATCCTTACGGGCCTGAAAATATAAGTCTCATTGAGATATGCAATTCCATGAACAGAATAACCACAAACTGATTAAGTTTATAGTTATTATCTTTTTATGCTTTTCAGTCTTACCTCCAAATTCAATTTAGGAAGGCAAATGATTAAAAGGCGTAAGGTGTTCTCTCTAAAGAATTCTTGGGTCAATTGTGCACAAGCTTCTGCAACAGGTTCAGATTCGCTATTTCCATAAAGGATTGACTTTAATTCCCGAACGAGCTTACATAAATCTGCCATCTGAGAAATCATGATGACTTCGATAAATATAGTGTAAAAGATAACCAGGCAAGATATAGAGAGATAGAAATGCAACTATTGAAAGCAGTTGGCGGATGAAACACAGTGACCACTGTCCACAAGGCATAATCTCATTTTCAGGACTATCCGAACAGTAGAGAGAGAGAGAGGAGAAGAGGAAGGAGGGTGACAGATGCCGCTAAATATGGCCGCTAAATATGGCATAAATATAATAGGCAGAAATATACAATAATACAATAATACAATCATCGGAATTCTGTTTGTTGGTATATAAGCTATATGTAGCCATTTAATGCATCAATGATTCCCATACGATAGATAAAATTTTGATCACAGAACAAGCATTAAATCTACATTAAAACCTCTTCTTATACATAGAAAAATTATGAGGCTACTCCTGCATTGCCCCAAGGCAAAGCATGCAAGTCAAGAAAAACTCCGAGCATCTTGTGGTATTTCAAGGAACCTCTTTTATATGAGTTCCACAAAGTAAATTCTTTTACTGGACATCAAAGGAAACAAATAATAAGGAAAAAATACTCCCCCATCCAAATCCACACAAAACTGCTCATTTCTATTATAAAGATTGGCCATATATGGATTTTATCAATATGCTACATCACTGCCCAAGCCTAAAACTTAGTTTCTGTTGGCTCATATCGACTCATTTCCTATAATGACCTAGCTTATGTCCCAAACAGCTTGATTTCTCTGTCCAAAAACTCCGAAACACATAAATAACAGTCACTAATTAACACATTTACATAAAAAAAAGTTAACAAAAATAAAAATAAAGGGCATGCGAACACTAGATAAATATAACTACACAGTTCTATCAGCCTACAAAACCCTACCCATCCCTCCAAGGAAAATCCTATAGGCTTCTGCTTCGAACAACCAAATAATAAGGAAAAAGATACCTTCCATTGGGATTCGCATGTCATTGCACATTAAGTAGTTAGAATAGCTGATGCACATTAACCATATAAAGATTTTATCAATATGCAATACCACGTTGACTAACCATTAGTACAAAAGTCTAAATTTTACTCTAAAAACCTTCCTTTAAGGTCCAAAACGGTTTCATTTCTCTAGAATACGTGAAAATACATAACATAACTAACACACACACACACACAAAAGACTCATTTACCCAGAAGTACAATGTAATCGATAAAGAAGAGTGCATTTAAGAGCAGATTTGGGTGCGGGAACTATTTTTTTCCTTATTTTTTGAATGCCCATCTGATTTGCATGTAGATGATGTAGAATTGATCAAGTAATAATGCAGTATTTTTTTCCTTCTATGCGAATCAGATAGGCAATCAAATAATAAGGAAAAAATAGTTCCTCCCACTCGAATCCACACTACACTGCATGTTAAATTAGTGATATAAAAGATTTTATCAAATATGCTACTCAATTTTGACTAAACCAGAATTATCCAAGTCCAAGTTTTACTCTCTCTTTGCTCTTATGAACTCCTTTCACATATAAGAACTTAATTCAAGTTCCAGCATAACTTCACTTTTCTATTCAAATACTTCAAACACATAACATTTACAAACATCAAACATCGTATATAAGAGAAATCCTCAACCTATCCAAAACTACAATGGAAACACTCGACTATGTCAATTAATGAAAGAGCAATAGAATGCACAGAATTGACCAAAATTGAACCTTTTCTTCGCGCTTGCTTTCACGAGCATCGGCACTGCGATCGGCATAGATGAGAAGATCGCGGGTGTGACGAACGAGCTCAGCGGGAGTCTTGGGTTTGGACTTGAAGAGACTTTTCATTGTTGTCTTTGAAAAGAGAGAGAGGAGAGCCTCTGGAGTGAAGGAGAGGCTCTTTCTGTTGCCCCTTTGTAACTCTATACAACGAAACGAAACCCCAGAATTTCGCTCTCCTAGGGTTTGTGTTCTTGCTAGGCCGATGAGAGAGAGAGAGAGAGGCAGTGTGTGTTCCGTTATAAGGGAGAATCCATCCCTTCAATTTCGCATAGTTACGGACACAGGATCTCAAAGATATCTCATTGACCGAGAATGGACCCTTTTCTCCCAATTCCTTTTTCTTTTTGATTCTTTGTGATTTTTTTTTAATTGATTAATATAATAATAATTTTAATTATTTTTAAAATTTAACTCCCAATTATAATTTTTTTATAAAAAATTTTGGGGGAAATGAATAAATTAAATAAGTGAAAATTCGCATCGTTATATTTTGATATTTTTAATTAAATATTTATTTAAATCACTCAACGTATATTATGAATAAATTAATATTAATTAATAAATAAATTTTGATATATGATTCATTTAGTCAATTTATTATTATTAAAAAAAATTCAATTCAAAAAAATTATAAATCTAATTAAATAAAATAAACATAAATCAGCTTTATTGTAAGTTCAGGTTTTCAATTGAACCTATTTCATTCATTAAATAAAGTGCATAGATTATATATATATAATTGTATTAAATTTTGAATAACAATAGAGAGACTTTAAATTTAATAGAAAAATTTTGAAAAAAAAATATTTTGATTAAAAATTATATAAAAATAATAATAGAGAGAGAGAGTTTATAATGTTTTTTCCATTTATTTAACCCATTCGGTTTCATTACTCTTAAATACTTTCCAACTAAAAAGAAAGAATTGTATTAAAATTATGAATTTGTTAATTTTATAAAAATCCATATAATATTTTTTTTATTATATTGATCAACTATTATATTAATCGATATTTAAAATCATATTTTAACTAATCTAATCTTTCTTCTCTTCTGTCTCAAACTGTAAAGCCCTGTTACATGATCATGTCCTTGTTGAGGAAAAAAAAAATATATATATATATATATATATATATTAGTGGGTCCTCTAAGCAAGCCCCCCACTTGTCCATGCATAGCCAAATGCAGAATTTCTCAACCACAGAACTCACACTCCCATTTTTCTCCTTTACCGTCACTCATCCACACTCTGTCAATGTCTGTGGTGGTACTCGTCCATTATATGAAGTGGGGTTCTTTATCGACACATTTCATTGCTTCCTAGTTAAGAAAGTAGAGAGTCGAATCAATTAAAGTTAGGTGAATATCGGATAAAAATATTTCCATAAAAATTTTAGTAATGATCTATTATTTTAATAAAATATTACGATAATTTGGGTTTATATATAAAAATTTATTATTATAAATATAGAAATATAAAAATAAAAGAAATTAATTATTTTTAAAATCAAATTAAATTTTGATTTATTTTAATACACGATATTCGATTTTGATATATCATAGTTTCTAACAATTACTTTATTTAGTGAAATATTTGTCCATTTGTTAAATATATAACAAATAAAGTAAAAGATAAAAATGTAAATTTAGAAATAAGAAAAATAAAAAAAATAATTAAAATATTTTCCGAATGCTAATGAATTCAAACATTGTTAACAGATATTACGTAGAATTTTCAGGTTGGTTTAATTAATTACCAAACATAGTAAATTTTATGATTGTTTGTGAATTTTTATGTTTCTTGATTCATTATTCCTATCAAAATTAAACAACGATATACTATTTTTCTTTTAGGGGGTATTTGGTTAAAATCAATTGAAATAAAAATTTGGACTAAAATTTAAATAATTTATTTGAATTAATGAAATGAGAATGAGTTTTTGAAATTCAAGTAAAGATATGAATTTCTTAATCTTCGAGTGCGTACTCGTTAATAATTTGCTTTTAAATCTAAAATTCTCAGAACATCAAAGAAATACCATTATTATTCCCAAAATATTTATGTCTACATCACATTCCCAAACCCCTGAATCAAACTGGGCACAGGGGGTTGAGGGGCATCTATAAACTCAAAAGTAAGGAGGTCCCTAGGACTATAATCTGGCAGCCTTTCCACAACATGAGCGTCACAATACTTTCGAGTATCCCATTCTTTTGCAGCAATCACAAGTCTATAATCAACAGTCTTAATACCCACTTCCTTGGATCCGTGGACCACATACTCGAAATCCAAATTGACCACAGATTTTTTATTGTATTCCTTGATTGCGAATTCTGCAATGTCTATCACATATGTGTCTGTTGGATCGACCGGAGTAGCAGCAGCTACCGCACCAGGAACAACATGCCAAAGCAAGACAGAAAGCAAAAGGATAGAGAAAACTTGAATTTTCTCCATTGATTTGGAGGTTTTTTCCCCCCCCCCCCCTCCCCCTGTTCTTTGATTGTTTTGGACAGACAGGAAATGGGTTTTATTACATTTCACAAGAGGTTATAAAGGGGTTTGATTGAATTTAAACTTCTTGTGAAAGTTCAGGCGTGTAGGTGTTGGGTTAACCCGATGTGCCGATTGTTCTAGGTATTTTCTTATTGCGGAAACTTTGAATTTGTTCTTATCGTGAATGATTAGTTTTCCTTTTTTTTTTTTTCATTTGGTAAATGTTGAATTTATATTTATTGTGAAGGATTAGGTTGATGGATTTAATGCTATTTACCGATTGTTCTGGGTTTTCTCTCATTGGAGACACTAACATCGGTAAAGTTCTTGATCCTTGTTGACCTTTTTATCACAAAAACATAAGAAAAGTTTCATAATTTTCTATGATAAAAACTTCACCATAATATGAAGTGAGCATAGCATGAAGTGCACATTATTGGTTGATGGCAATGTAACGAACCAATATCATATGCATGCAAAGGTAATATTAAACCAAAATATAAATATAAAATAATTAATTAATTAATCAATGTTTAAATTTACTATCAAACTTTTATCGATATTCATCATTAAAACATATATATATATGCAAAAAAAATATACAAATCGACGATTATTAAAACTAATGTATCTCTATTTTGGTGAAATATGTAAACTTTTGATATACATTGCTAAACTAATAGCAAATTTTCACGGAGTTGAGAGAGGATGATAAGATCACTAAGCTATTTCCTTGAGGACCGTGACTTCAATTATACATACATACACACACACACACACACACACACATATATATATATATATACATAAAAGTATACTAGTCTACATAAGTATTTTAAAAATTTATTTTGCAAGTAAATATTATCTCTAAATTTTAAAGATAATACATATATAACATAAATATATATATTACTAATAAAAGTATATATGGGATTTACACATGTATGTAACATATTTATATAATTTACTAACAATACAAAGTAATATATGTTAATAAAATAACTATTAATTAAAGATAATACAAATATGAAATATAGCATATATTATTAATAAAAGTATATATAGGATTTACACGTGTATATATCATATCTTTATATAATTTATTAACAATAATCGTTAATATTATCTTTTATATATATTACTTTTAAAAGTTATTGATAATTTTTAGTTCGTGTGTATGAAATTTACTTTTACATAAATATTTACTTTTATTAATAAAAATAAATAAATCTTAAATTCTAAATCATAAACTCTAAATTCTAAACTCTGTTGTTATTTGAAATCCTAATTTTATCCTATGTAGGGAAGGAGTAATAACTCTAGTATAATTATTCAAAAATATAAAAATATTAAAAGCTCTATTACAACTCAAACTAACGTTCTATCTAGAAACCCCGTTGACTAAATAAAATAAGAAAATAAAAATAAACAAATAACATTCTATTTAGAAACTACCATATATTATGTGCTAGAACACGGTCCAGAGAAAATATTTTGAAAGTTTGAATATATATATATATATATATTTTTATAATTAATCGGTATCTGTAATCATATTTTGAGTAATTCAATTCGAGTAATATCAGAATTAATTTAAAAAATCTCTTTTAATATAAATTTTTTTAAAATTTAAAATTTAATTAAAAAAAATTTATATTTTTACTCGTTAAACTGATTAACTATTCGTAAAAAGTTCAAATCCGACGATGAAAAAGCCAGCCTTCGAGTGGGGCTGAGGTGAATTTGGGCACATGACTTTTCTCGAACTAAACAATACCTGGCCCCGATAACAATTAAATCCCAAACATACACAAATCTTCTTTTTATCTTATAAAATTTGGGGAGATTTATTTATTTTATTAAAAAAAATAGCCCCACCCATTTTTTAAAATGAAATTCTACATTTGTTTGAGTTCATAAGGCAAATAGCTAATAAGTTATTTCATAAAAGATCTTCAATGTTTTACCTAAGGTACCATATTAAATTATATGTTACATTAACTTATATTTCATGTTTGGTTCGCCCAGCATAGGTTAATGTAGTCAAGATTGGATCAATTTTCCCTTTTAATTGCTAATGATATTACTAATCTTGTTATATCACCGATATAAGACTTAATTTATCATATCAAAATTTTGTTGATCCGATAACTAAATACTTATTCTCTTTAAATAATATTTATCACTGAATATATAATTTCTCGAAATATCAAAGTGAAACTACTTTTACATTCTATTACTTAGAAGTATAGATTTGATGCAAATGTGGTAAGTTATAGTCTTTGTTTTCTTATATATCAAGTGTGACGGTAGATATATAAGGTTTTATGGGACGAACTTGTCAACCAAAAACTAGATTAATGTTATTTTAATACCATCGGAGAATTTGTTCCATTAGACTGTTTTCTTGAAGATGTTATTTCAATACCATCACTCAACAAGAACTTTGAATATAATAATGGCTTTTAATAAAATTTCTAAATTAGGTGATAGTAATATACTAAAAAGATAACAAATGCTAATAAATATATATACATGTGTGTGTGTGTGTGTGTGTGTGTGTGTGTGTGTGTGTGTGTGTGGAAAGAGTATGAAAGAGTTCTCAAGAGCGTGTGTGTGTGTGTGTAGGAAGAGTATGAAAGAGATAGAGAGGAACTCTCAAGGGTTCTCAAGAAGTCTCCCTTAGGCTCTCAAGGTGGTCTCGGAAGAAGTCTCCCTTAGGCTCTCAAGGTGGTCTCTCCGAGATCTCTGGAAGATTTTTACTTATTCCCTCACCACAAAAGAGAGGAGCTCAATTAATAAACTTTAAGGGGGTACTATTGGAACACGGATGAACATATATACATACATACATACACATATATATATATATATATAATTCTTTTATAAAAAAAATAAAGAATTATGTGTTTTTTTTTAATATATAGATAGAATCGAGTTTTAACTCATAATTAATTTAAAAATTTGTAGATATTGGTTGATAAATTTTAATTTTAGTGCTCATTTTTTTTTATAATAAAAAAAAAAAAGAAAAAATTACAGCACTCAACCCCGTGTAGGTCACTAAGCATGCAAATTTGGGATTTACACAAAGGCATGCGAATGGCATCAACTTTCTTTGGGCCAATGCCACTTTAAAGACAATTATACTTGTACCACATAAATTTTTTGAGCACCATTAAAGGTATTTGATACAAAATTGAAATGGTTACCCTTAAAAATAAGAACCAAGAAATAAAATTTAAAAAATAAATTCAAATATATCATCGTAATTATATTTGAGAAAAATTGTTCCTCTTTTATATTAGAATGACATCCACGTCACCACCCCGTGGGTTAATAGTAGGAATTAATTATAATAAAAATTATTTTTATATTTATATTTTTAAAGAAAGAGTTTGAAAAAAAGATTTCCTTCTTTTATCGAATTACATATCTTTCGTAAAGAAATAAAATATTTAAAATTATCAACCCAACTCGATTTCAATCAAATCAGTTAAAGTACTTTATACTATTTTTATTAAAATAAAGTAAAATATACTTTATTTTAGATTTCAAATTGTTTTAAATTTCTCAATTTTAGAAATATTTTAAATTTAAAATGTTTGTTATTGTTCCTATAAAATAAAAGTTCTACCGGCGAAAGACTTTCTAAAAAAAATCCTATGCTCGTCCCGTGTTCACAAGTAACGGATAATATTAATTGGAGGGCGATTTGGTAAATTCGGGTAAGTAGCGTAAATTAGCAGGGAACCTTTGCTGAAGGCCAACGCGCCCACTGAAGAAGACGTACTTTACCATTCCAAGTCGGTCGATCCTTACATCAACTCTCTCTCTCTCTCTCTCTCTCTCTCTCTGCGTTAAACCCACTTTCTCTCTCTTAGGGTTTTGGTCATGGAATCATCACCAGCTTTACCAACCAATTTAGATGTTTAAAAACCTGAATTCTCGTCCTCGTGATGTCTTTTGATTGCCTTTTTCATCGTCTTTCCTCGACAAAGAGAAAACTAGACGATTTGAACGATGATGTCGATGATGCTTTCTCTGACCTAGTCTCCGTCAGAATGCGAAAGGATTATTCATCTCACGCCGTTAACTCCTCTAACGGCGATGGCGATGACTCCTCCAATCTCTCTCTCCTCTCCGATGTCGTTTCTAGGGTTTCTAATTCCGACCTTTCATCTCACCCCCAAAACCGTAATTTACACTTCTTTGTTCGCATGATCTCCCAAGGCAACACTCTAGTCGTTCACGCGAATTCTGATGATACGGTCAAGTCTCTTCACGAGAGAATTCAATTGATTACTGGAATTCCGGTTTTCGAACAGAGGTTGATTTACAAAGGAAAACAGCTTCAATGGGAGCAATCTTTAGCCGATTGCTTGATTGAGAATGATGCGGGGTTGAATTTGGTGGGAAGAATGCGGAGTACTGAGTATCCGATTACATGGCAAATTGTGAATGAGTTGATTTGGTCAATTTGCAGTCTCTGCAGGGACGAAACAGTCTGTTCGGCCAGGAATGTGACTGCTAGGATTTCAGAGTTCTTGGCATTGGCTTCTAAGGATGATAGTGAAGCTGCAAAGGCGCATATTCAGATATTCATGTCTTCTTCAGCTCCTTCAGCCTTAGTTATGCTCTATTTGTCCCCCCATAAAGGTAATAAAAAATGTGCTGAAGACTGCATTAAGAGATTTCTTTCTCCAAGTTGTAATAATTTGCCCAAGCTTGTTTATATGCATTGCTTTCCTATATTATTAGAATTCTGTAAATTGCTTAATAGAGGTAATGGTGGTGGTGGTGAGGACAGTTTGTATGTGTCTTGTCGGAGTGCGCTGGGCTCCTTGTTAGAAACCATTGGGGATCGAGGTGGGCATGGATGTTGTGAATATAGAAAGTCATCGATTGCTGTTCAAGAACTTTTCCCATTTGTTAGTGAGCTTGCAAAGAGGTTGTCGAAAGATTTAGAGGTGAGTATGGATTCGGAGTTGAGTTTGGGGCCATTGGAGGACATTGTGAGGGATTTTAAGGCATTCTTGCTTCCTTTGCAGTTGGCAATTAAGGAACAAGTGGGTCTGGATAGACCTATCTCGTTGCCGTTTTGTGAAGCTAATTATAATCAACCTTGTTATAGCGAGGAGATTGGATTTCTTCATGTTATTTTTGTTGACTTGTTGCAAAAAATGAACGACTGCCTTGATAAATTAGTAGGGAACCCACTTCCAAAAGCGGGGGAAATCGGACATAATGGTGCATCTCAGTATCTTGCTATATTGAAAGAATTGTATGGGATTTCTAAACTTTATTTAGGTGCTAAGGAGAAATTTTGGACTATGTTGAGGGAAAGAAAGGTCGTGGTTTGTTCACTTATTACTAGATATGCCAAACGGGGTGAAGATAATGATTGGCTCCTCAAGCATAAGGAAGTGACTGATTTTGAAGCTAGGAGGCATTTGGTGATGCTTATGTTTCCCGAGATCAAAGATGAGTATGAGTTGTTCGAGATGCTTATCGACCGGTCGCATCTACTGGCAGAGTCTTTTGAGTACATAGGGCGTGCTGATCCAGATTCTCTGCATGGTGGTTTGTTCATGGAATTTAAAAATGAGGAAGCTACAGGTCCTGGAGTCCTCAGAGAATGGTTCTCTTTAGTATGCCAAGCAATTTTTAATCCAGAAAATGCACTTTTTGTAGCATGTCCCAATGACCGGAGGAGGTTCTTTCCTAACCCAGGTACGCTTCCTCTCCCTTCTCGCTGCATTTATTTATTTTGCATTTCTGATTCCTGTGCTTTTTAGTTGAAATGAGCGTAGGGTACTTGTGTATTATATTTAATAAATTACTTATGACCATATCTGGTAGAAAATGTTGTTTTTCATTAGAAAATTTCTGAAAGAACAAATTTTATGGAATAATAAACAATTGACTTTTTCCAAAGAATATATTTGTAGTCCTAACTAGGTTTCTTAGTTTTGATCATCCAGAATCCAGTGATAAAATGGGCAGATTGGTCATGAAAATTAGTAGAGTCGAGTCTGTAAACATCTTGTTTTCCTACCACTTAACCAGTCATTTGATCGCCAACTGGTAGACGGGTCTTGAAATTTAACAAAGTCTGCAAGCATCGTACTCCTCACCACTTAAATAGTCATATGATCACCAATGATGGGTAGAGTGATGTAAAGGTGGCATTGTGAACCCTCAAAAGTTGTCAAAACTGGTAAGTTTACACCCATATCAGCATATGGGCTTGCCTGTTTGCTTCCCTTGCTACTTGAATTCTGGCATCCTCAAGCTTCCAAGAATAAGTTCCTCGAGTAATCCTGTGATATTGCACTGAAATGTAATCAAGAAAAGTTTCAGCCAAATGACCTATATACAGAGGCAGAATTGCTAAAGTAACCGATGGATACAATTGGAAAAGTAACTACCTAAAAAAAATAGTATAGGGCTTGCCTATAAAGCATTAAAATTGGAAGCGGTTATAAAGTTTTGGCATAAAAAGATTATCATATTGATGGTTTGTCACATATAAAGGGGCTCTTTTATACTCGTAAAAAGAAATTATAGCATACAATTTGAAGGTGCTTTCAAAAGAATACCTAAGTGTTGGAAGAGGTTATGGGACATGATATTTGTAACTTCTGCTTAGTCGTCGATGTGATCTTGGAGCTGATTGTGCCAGTGAATTCATAAGGTTGTCCCCAACTGGTTTGAGACTTAGGGTTGACTTGGCTTTTTAGTGAAGCATTTTGTGGATGACGAGTGGAGCTGTCAAAATTGGCCTATCCCACAAGGTTAGCCCATCCTCTCCCTGGATATGGGATGGGATAGGTTTTAATATTTAGACTCATATATATAAATGGGATTTTTGGCCCGTCCCACATATCCATGGGGCTGCCATCTTACTGGGATTTAAATAAAATAAAATAAAAATAAGGCAGCCAACACTCACATGCTTTTCCGTCTCTCCCCCTGTCTTCTTCTCTTTGTTCTTCTTGAAGATGATCATACCTCAGAAACTGACTATCTCTCTCTTCTCTGGTGGTTAGACACTCTTCTCTCTCTTCTCCTCAATTAGACAGCACACCTTTAGGGTTTTTGTGTCTCTCTCTCTTTCATCTCTGACTATGATCCGACCACCACAGTCGGCTATGACTCCAGTAAGCTCTCTCTTTCTTCTCGACTTTGTTGAACTCTAGGATTTGATTGAAGGGATGGCCCATAATGGAGGGGATGGGCTGGGATTGTCTTCCCATTTAAAATTAGGGACAGGAGTCCCATATTGACAGCTCTAATGAGGAGGATATGAAAGTGCAGCTCGTAGTCCAAAATCAAATTTACTTTATCCCTTATCATAGGCAGAAACAAAGGAACTACCTGGAGTTGTACTATATCAAGGATAGATATATGTTTTGCGCCACAGGAGAGCATAATGCTGCAAGAATTCATTCAGTAGTTTAGTGTTTAGATTTGTATTTAGTTACATGAAGGTTGTGTCTAGAAGGCCTTTAAATTTACATTATCATCATGCAGAAAGGTTTACTCATTAAAACATGACTATGAGTGGCTTTATTGGGCAATTTTTTTGTTGCTTAAGATTGCTGCGTTTTATCATGGCAATGTTATCAAGCAAGAAGAGATTGATGAGTGCAGTGGGGGATGATAATAATGTTATGGCAATGTCTTCATGTTTGAAGAATGTTAGCTAATTAATGACTTCACATGGGATTAGCATTAATGTGAATTTAGAGTTTCATAGACTGTGGCAATAAGAAGAGATATGAAAGCTCCCTAGCATTCTTAAAAAGTGGCTTGAAGCTGAGTGGGCAACGATTCCTTGATTTGACTTAGTCCTTTATTAGAATTTATAACTTGGTTGACCTAGATGGAAATACGTGATGAAATGATTGGGGACTTGATGGTTGGCCAAGTAACAAAAATGTTGTATTTTTTTATACATCATTATGGATTAGATGGGAACTATCAATGAAAAATTAAAAGTGTATTATGTGGTTTCAACGAAGGCAGCATGATTAATATGGGGCATGTAAAGATGTGTGGTTTTATTGTTTCTTTTGATGTGAAATATGATGTATACAGTGACAGGTTTTTGAACTCCTTATGTGATTACAGTGGTTCATTCTTGGCAGCCCAACCGACAAGACACTGGGGCTCACTGTCGGTGAATGCAACCCTAGAGGGGGTGATTCTATTTTGTGTCAAAAGAGATTCTTCTTGCCACCTGATGTTAGTTTCATTAATGAACCTAGATTTTTTTTGAATCAGGATCATAGAGAAATACTCTTGAAGACAACGATTTTTGACTAAGTGAGACGAGGACAATTAGGCTATGACATTGACCAACTGTGAGAAAAGGAGGATTGAACATGTCCCTGGTGCTAGGCTAGGGTTTTATTTCTTTACTAGCTCACTGTTTGACACAAAAATTGTAGGGCATGAATTATTTAAGGATGGATAGAAAGGAGAAAGGGATTGAAAACAGTCAGTGTAGGAGCCTCACTATTGATTGTGGCATGAAAATAGATGGGGCAAGTTTCAATTTATCTTATTCCCTTATGAGAACTAAAAATTATTTTCCAACTTACTGAGAAATTCAAACTTTCCAACATATGTTGCTATAGAATTTCTTCCCATGACCAAAGAGAAATCATAATCTTGAGTGTCTTCCAGAGCCACAATCCAAAATTCTACAAATTTTGGAACCTTAAATTTCAATTTCCTCTTACAAAGAGTTCAAACCACATTAGAAAATCTCATTCACCCCTATACTGCTACATTCACCGGTACTACAATGGTTCTCGGGCATCCTGTATTATGTTTCATGATCAGCATGAAATGACCATTATCATTCCTTTTCCTACTAAGCTAAAGCATTGAACCTGATTCAGGTTGGTAAGGCAGCTAAGGTATTGTGGAAGTGCAAAATATCCATATTCTGGTGCATTTTGGTAATTTCAAAAACCAATCCTTTCTAGTTCCTCTTCATGGATTAATATTTTTTTGTGCTTTCTTATGCGTTCTGCCCTAGGGGCTCCCAAAAGTCAAACATTTGTGATTTTGAAAAGAAATTGGAGAGCCCTATTTTGCCTTTTTCTTTGGCGCTTTGATGTTATTACCTTTGTTCTCCTTTTTCTATCAACATTTGTGGTTTCTTATTTGTGCCATTTTTCTCTCAACATCGATAGTATCTTCTTTTCCTAATGCCCCCAACAAAAAGAGAGTCTGAGCCGTTCCATAAGCTAAAAGCTGAGTTCTAACTTTGGGATGAACTTGATGAGCAAAGGAATATCAAATAGACTAGGCTGACTCAAGCCTGCTCGAGTGTGAACTGAGGCATGAAGTGGATGTAAAGGACTGGGGAAGAATGAGGCAAGAGGATGGTTTTTTTTGGGGGGGGTAAATCCATATTTACATATATATACCAAACTATGTTTTAAATCTTTTGATTTATTTAATTCTATTCTATCTAACATTAAAAAAAAAAAAAATTGTGGTGGTTTGAAATAAATGACTACCTCATTTTTTATCCTGTCATTTTCAAAAGCTCTATGCAGAAATTCAAGATTTTTTTTATCCAATTTGTTAAAAATGTAAATTTGTAATATTTGCATGCTTAGAAATTAAAGAATACATCCATTAAATATTTTTCATAATGTAGCTATTATTTTCTATTGCATTATTAACATTATTTCAGTTATTCTTTGACAATTTTATGAAAAATAAAAATGTTTGGACTTGGTATGTGTCGCATTTGGTCAATTTTTGCTGGGTTATGGACTGTGCTTGGGCATGGCACAAGCACCATGTGATTTAACTTTGCCACGCCTAGGCCTTGCCTGAAAAGATCAGGGTTATGGCAGCCACACAGCCTCTTTGACACCTCTACATTGCTCAGATTTTTATTGACCGTTTATTTATGACATAACCTGTGCAGACATTGTATATTGACCTTTTCTTGCTAAGTGATATAAGATATCATTGCTATGAAAAAGATTATTAACATTTGTGGCGAGGAATTTTGTTGCATCTCCTTCACCCTTTAATTATTACCATGTTTTAATGGTTACTTATTTCCATTTATTCTTACACTAAATTGGCCTAGTATTGCCTAGAAATTCTATCTATGCTCTAGTGCATGAATTCCATGTCTCCTTGGTAATTCATTTTACCATTTATTGTGGTCCTAAAGAAGATATCGATCCGCAAAACAGTATTGATACTAGCTGCTGTTTTAAACTATTACATACTCTCATCCCACTCCAAGCCCAAAATCCACTCCATATCCAGCTATCCAGCTTGCATGGTAATCAAAATCTTACGATTCACAATTTGAATCTTATGATTCGATTCGAACATATGATGCTTAAATATATAAGAATTTTATGATTCGTGATTCAATTTGTACAACTCAATTCGATAGGATAGAAATTGATTCAATTCTTACGATCCTATTTGCTTGTCGGATATGGTGTGTGTAGGAGCTCCTAGCAAAAAAAAGAGGTATAATTTGAGTAGTTTAGTTTTATAATTATGTAATTGAGGATATAAATATTGTTCCTATAAATTCCTCGTTACTTTTTTTAATAAGTCCAAGAAACTTGAATTCCAATAGAAAAGGAAAAGTAACTGAAAATGAAGATATAGAAGTGATTGAAAATGGTGGTGATAGCGATATTGATGTTGAATAATTTTAATAAAGTTTGAAGACTTAGTATATTGACTAAATAAATATTAGCTTTTGAGTGTACGATATGATTTTCAAGGCATTAACTATCATGAACAATGTCTTGAATCTTTGAAAATTTTAAACTTTGGAATATTTTGGATATCACAACTTAGATTAAGCTACTACTAGTTAGTAGTTACTTATTAGAACTCAAATTTGAATCGTGTGATTTCATAAATAAACTTTATTTTATTATATTATGTATGTAGGTTCTAAAAGGTACCTAAATAAATAATATTGAATCTTATGATTCACGATTCCAAAATTGAGATTTTCCATTCATGATTTGAATCTCAATTTGATAATCATGCCAGCTTGCAGTCACCCACTGCTGTGCAAGATGGAGAGGATCTTCCCCATATGAAATAAATCCAACAGCAATGAAGAAGTAAGTGATTCACAGGCTTGAGTTCCCTTTTACAAAAGAGCACATCTGTTAACCAAAACGATGCTTCTCCTTGAAAGTTACTGTCAGTTACAATCCTTTCCCAAGTGGCCCATATAAAGTAGATGGCTGTCAGGGAAGTAAAAGACTTCCAAATGACTTCCATGGAAATAAGGCCTCTCCCTCTTGTTTGCTTTGTGCACATTGTAATACACTTTAACCTCAAGTTTGTCTTAAACTCACCATATAACAATATCTTCCCCTTTTGATCCAACTTTACCTTTCCGAAAACTTCAAAGAATTTGAGAAGGTGCTCCAGTTCTGAGTCATTTGGTTCTCTAATAAAAATCCCAATAGAGATGGTCCCCATGCATGGACGCTATGGAGTACACCAAAGCCTTGAAATAAGTTGGGAAAATGACTCTTTATAGGACAAGAATCACGCCATTTATCATACCAAAAGGAGATTCTTGACCAGTTCCCCACCATATCGCCACCCTGTAAATTATCTTTCCTGCAAAAATGTGTTACCCTCTCCTAAACTCCTTCCAGACACTCCTTTTTTTGGGATAAATAAAAAGCTGTATCAAGGGCTTCAACGGGAAGCCACCCAAAAGGAAATTACAAGGCTAGGAGGCCTTCCAAACACACCTCAAAAGGCATAACAACCACATTAGACATCGATCCATTTTAAATTGTATCATATTTAAGCTACTATCACCTTTTCCCAGTGGGCATTCTTCCTAATTGGAAAACTTCACAACTATTCCCGGAAAAATGCCTTGTTAAAATCTAGCATGGATCTAATGCAAAAGCGCCCCAATTGCATAGGATGCCCCAGCGCTTCCCATTTAACCAAGCTAAACTTATCTCAAATGTTCTCATTACTCCTTATAAAATTCGTCTTTGTCGCATTCATTGCCCCCCCGATAAAAAATTTCTATGGGTACTCTTAATTCTTTTTGCAAGCAATATAGGGATTCAAAAAACAGACATTAAGTGAAAGTGGAACATTTGAGAAGAAATAAGTTTGATCTCTATTTTTTTTAATAAGCAGTAGGTTTGATCTCTATCATCGAGCAGAAATAAATATATATGTATATATTATCAGATAAAAGAAATTTATTCACATGAACACAACCAAACACAAGGGAAGGAGCAATGAAATGGTGCCCCACATCCCAATTCTACAAAGCAGAAAAAACTCCATAAAATCAACAACCTCCACAAAAGGATATGAACAACTTGGAAAACAACCAAATATATAGTCTTGACAACAATGTCCAAAAAACTGGACAAGGGTTTTTCCACTGCATCAAAAATCCTCCTACATCCTTTTCTTCATAACTTGGCCTGAAGGAGCTACCTGACAACTCTTCTCTTTGGTGTTCATACCCTCACCCTGCGCCAAGCCGACAACTCACTTTGGCAAGGGCTAGAAATCATCCAATCAAGATGCGAGAGAGAAAGGATCTTCCCTCGTACTGAATGAGTCCATACACATTGCAAAAGCAAGTGATTCACTATCTCAAGTTCCATCCTGTTTAAGCACATCTATTAAGGAGAAAATGTATATCTCATTTGCATTCATATCCTTTGTCAAGTTAATGATATCCTATGAATACACAGACAGCTGCTCTTGCCCCATATCTGTTTAGCTCAATGTACCTACTATTTTCAAGCATGTTAGCTCCACAGTATTATGACCTTTATGCTAAGAGTTGCTCACTCTTCAGACGTTGAATTCTTGAAATTCGGAGTGAGTTGTCAATGTAGATCGTTTCTTTCGAGTAAACCATACTTCTATAGTGTTATACTGTTTATGTTTAACAAGTTGCTATTGTCTTGGGCTTATTTGAGGTTGTGTCATGCTATCCATGTCACCAAATATACTGTCCACAATACTATTTTTTTTCCCTTGCCCTAAATTACTGGTTTCCTATGAAAAATTCTTTTATTTGACCTGTCCCTTTTATTTGGCGCAGAATTCTTTTTGCTAAAGCAAGGGTATAGATATGGAAATGCTCATGGCTTTTCTTTGAACATTTTGTTAAAATAGAAATAATAAAACAACTTTCTATATTGGCTTAGGCTTTTGTTTCATTAGTTGTTCAAAGCAGGATGTCTCGAGTCCAAAATGTGCAAGGGCCCTTTTTAACCCCCATTTAGTACTCCAGGTGTTTGAGACTCTCATATAAGTGATCATGAGCCCAACGGTGAAGAGCAGTGTTCGCAATGTCAAGAGATGAAAAGGGTAAAACCTTTCTACATTAGTTGTTAGTTGTCCCACATAAGTACAGTAAATGATGTCTCTTCAACTAGTGCTGTGCCCGGCTTCTTTTGGGCAGGAGTTAAATTAGTTGCTGTCAGAGAAAAAGCTGGGATTCTATTCCTTAACTACTTTCAACTCCAATCATCCCATTTATCTGAGAAGAATATAATTCTGAGGCTGGATTTTTTGTTCTCACTTGCTTTTAATGTGCTGTTTTGCCCTTACAATGAAATTTGAAGTTAATAAACCTGCACTTATGTCACAATTTTGATCAAATGTATTTCCTCATAAATGGTTTTGAGAAAATTTCGTTCTTGTTTTTGAAGATGATTGGAGCAAACTTTTATTCTAAAATGATCTTTACTCCAGCAAAGAAGAAATTCCACCAGAACAAGGGCCTGGTGGGAGGGTGACTTCTGGCTACATATGACAAATGTGGCCATCATGAAATGTATGCTACTTGTCTTTTGGACAAGGGTAAGGATCGCATTTGTTATTTGGGTGGGCAGGTTCTTATCATATTATTGTTTTTGTCTGGCTGCAAGCAATCTCCTTCAGAACTTGCCTGGCATTTTTTATTTTCTAGATGTTTGTTGCACATTACAAGAATCTTTTGTGGCAGGTGCCTTCATTGAAGGAGCATTTCTATTTTAATAAATTCTTGGAGGACATAACTTCTTTTTTGGATGGCAAAACATTGGAGGACAGTTCATGTTTCTAGTCATTCTGCTTTAAAATAGATTTCTAATCTCATCTTCAACACAAATGAAATTTAATTTGCAATGCTTGCTTCTTTTTTTTTTTCTTTTTTCTTTTTAGTTTATGAATTGTGTTTACCTGCAGCATCCAAGGTGGATCCTTTGCACCTCCGGTACTTCAGCTTCTGTGGCCGGGTGATTGCGTTAGCCTTAATGCATAAGGTGCAAGTAGGGGTTGTTTTTGACCGTCTATTTTACTTGCAATTGGCTGGAAAGGATGTTACTATGGAAGATATACGGGATGCAGATCCATACTTGTATAATAGCTGCAAGAAGATTTTGGAGATGGATCCAAAGTTGGTGGATTCAGATGCTCTTGGATTAACATTTGTTAGTGAAGCTGATGAGTTAGGGTCCATTAAGGTTGTTGAACTTCGCACTGGGGGCAAAAATATAACTGTCAATAGCATGAATAGAGGAGAATATGTTAATCTTCTCATTCAGCATAGATTTGTCAGATCTATCTCTGAACAGGTAGCTTATTTTGCTCAAGGATTCTCTGATATTCTTCTTGACCCTACACAGCGGAAGTTTTTCTTCCAAAGTTTAGAGCCTGAAGATTTTGATTGGATGGTGCACGGACGTGATAGTGCTCTGTGCATTGATGATTGGAAGGAACATACCGAGTACCATGGTTACAAAGAAACTGATCCTCTGATATTGTGGTTTTGGAAGGTATGCCACACAACAATTTCGTTCGACTTTATTTCCTTTAATATCTTGTGCAATTTGCAGTCAAAACCACACAGAGATCATGATGTCTATTATGCATGAAATGCATCTAGAAATGTTGATTTCATTGTCTAGGGCATAGGAGATAATCATCTTCCATCATCGACCAATGCCCTTGACCTCTGACCTGCTTGAGGACAAAAGGAACTAGGATGAATTTCCTTTATTTTGAGTACCGTCTCAAGGTTTACCTGATCAGTTTTTACTGTTGCAGGCTGTGAGGGAAATGTCGGAAGAGCAGAGGCAGGTTCTTCTCTTCTTCTGGACCTCAGTAAAACATCTTCCAATAGAAGGTTTCGGTGGTTTGGCTTCGAAGCTTTACATCTACAAGGCTTCAGAGTCCCATGAGCGTCTACCTTCTTCTCACACATGCTTCTACCGCTTGTGCATACCTCCCTATAAATCTATGGAGGCCTTGAGATCTGCATTTAATATAATCACTCAGGAACATTATGGGTACAGCTTTGGGACTTGGTGATCATTATCATCACACTCTGCATCCATGGAGTAAAAATCGGGTTTCGACTGCACATACATGAACTGAACTTGTACAGGTTTAGGATATCTCAAATGTTTTGTCATTAGACTCTCGAAGGTGCTGTCCTTGTCATGGTTCAAATCGATGAAGGTTGTTAGTGTGCTCCTTTTGTGGGTAAACATGTTATATAAATAGCCCATAGGTATGGTATATTAGAATACTAGGAATCTTAGGAGTAATAAAAGGAAGAAGCAAGATAATTTTTCTTGCTGGCATGAACTTCCCTAGACAAGGTTGGTAGCTAATTATCACAACTTGTAGTTAATACATTTTGGGTTTTACACCTCAATCATTTCTGTTTGTTTAATGCTTTTGAAGATCAAAGGAAATGGAATGTGCATTTTTCAATTTTAGTATGTGCTGTTCGGTTAGATATTTTGCAAACATGGGGTTCTTTCAATTTTTGTAGTGTTAGCTTGCTGAGTCAAACCCCTGTTGAGTTTTATTGTGATCCTACTTCTTGACTGAAGCTAGTGAGATATTTGCTATTCAAGCCATTGTTTATCGAGTAATTCGATCGATGTTTGTATGCTGGGGATGTATGCTGGGGATGAAATTTTGTTGCAGAAGTTGAACCGGTTGGCAATGGTATAATAAGACACGTTCATTTTTTCTTTTTTTTTTTTGTCATAAAAGGATTTGAATCCTGAATTTCAGGATCTTGAGAAGGGAATATTGTGATCATCAGGCTGTCCCCTTGTGAACAATACACGTTCATTGTGGCTTTGTAATTATCATAGCTGATTTGGTTAGAGACATTGACTGTTGTATCCTAGTAAATGCATCACCAAAAAGGAAAGGGCTCTCCGTAGGATTTATTTTATTAGGGTTTTAGTTGGTAAGTTATGTTTTCTTGAGTTCTTTTTTTTTTCAATATTTTTATGTAATGATCTGACCAAATGTGACACAACTCTTATTTATTCAATAAAATTGCTGCTTTGAAAATTGCAGTGAACCAACAAAGATGTATTGAAGTTTGTCATGGGTTCTTTTCTTGTTCACTAAAGCCATTTTGCTCTTTTAGTTGCTTCATTCTCTGAAGATAATACAAGCTTGATCCTCTACAAGATTCATCAAATGTAAAGTTGGTGACCAAGGTTTTTAAACCAGATGCAACTATTTCACATCTTAGGTATAATTGCCTATTCAGTGTCATGCCTGGTTCCTTGGTAACTTCTGGGTAATATTCAGCTGTTGCCCAATCTTATACAAATGCGAACCATGTTGTAGAGTAGAGCCTAGCACACGAACATTCATGTGATTTGATGTGGGCAAAAGCAAGTAGACAATGTTGAAAGTAAACAAGGAAAAATTAATAGTAATAATTTTATCACTCGAAGATAGACATCATGTCTCCAAACACACCATATCAAACTCATTGACCCCTCTTGGAACCAACATCCCGACATCCAAATTGGCACACTTTTTACCATACCCACTTGTAAAATCCTACGTAGAAATAATATTCTCTCTTGTATGCTTGTCCCATATTGCCAATGTGGCATGCACATTGACAAGGGTCAGTAGGAATGTTTCATTTTTCCCAACTCTTAAAAAAGTTCCAAGGCTCAACCCCAAAACCCTTACTTGCATCATAATTAAAACTAAATGCAACTTAAAACAACTGGACATGCAAACCTAAGCGGGAGCATACTAGTGCACTTTCATTCTTTCTGTGGTCTCTCAATATAGTCTCTCTTATGGAAGATCTATTCCTCGGTCTTCTCAACTGGGGCTTCTGTGGTTGCTTTCTCTTCTGGTGCAACATCTGGCTTCTCTTCGTGGATAACAACCTCTGCGGCTTCAGGAGCTGCAGGTGCAGTCTCAGCTTCAGTTGCTTCTTCTTTGGCCTCCTCAACAGCAACAGTCTCTTCCTTCACTTCTTGAGGCTCTTCTATTTTCTCTTCTGCCACTTGCTCCTCCTCTACTGCAACACTCTCTTCCTTCACTTCTTGAGTCTCTTCCTCTTTGCTCACAACTTCTGCTGGAGCTTCCGCCTCTGGTTCAGCTGTTTCCTCAGCTGCTGCTGGAGTCTCGGTTGACAATTCTACCACTGACTCTGTAGCGACCACCTCTTCTTTTGTTACTATTTCTTCAGTCTTGCTTACTTCCTCCACTGGTGCTTCAGCCTCTGCCAATCCGTTTGTTGCTGTTGCTACCTGCAAGGCCGATTTCCCGTATTAGTAAGAAGAGAGTGAGAGAGAGATCTTGTAGATCAACCATGGTTGATTAATGAATAAGATGGATTGGAAAGAATGCCAATCCAAATCTTTGATTGGACGCAGATGGCCATTTTAGTCTCAATAGAAAAGTAATTGATCACCAAAGCTTTTGTAGTCTACACACTGACACACTTGTTTAATGGACTGATCAACCATGGAACCAAAATTTAATATGAACTCAGACAAATGAACTGAAACTAGAGATCATGCATTGACGACAAAAAATGCAGTCCGATCTCTTGCTTGATCCTATGATGGTAGAACCAAAAAAAAAAAAAAAAAAAAAAAAAGAACAAAAAGAAAAAGGAATGAATGAGTCCTTCGCTGATCAAAATCAAAATGAAAAATATAAATTAACCCCATTGAATATATACTTGTTAATAGAAGTTTTCTATAGCTAGCTTAGCATAAGATGGATCAATCATGGTTGCGATGATTAAGTACTATTAGCGTAGGCAAGGTTGATGCATCATCATTAGAGCTTAGAGTATTCAATGGGATTCAATAAATTAAAAGAAGTCATTTCTTGTTACACCAATAAGGATCTTGAATGATTTGATCACTTTTCATATTAAATGAAGAAAAAAGTACATAAATTTGATGTATTGAGAGAGCATGGATTTTACAAGAATACACAAGATATAAGCTAAAATGGAAATTTTAGTTGAGTTACCTCAACACTGGCCATTTGGTAGAAAAATAGGTGCTAGAAAGAGCGAGAGGGTGTGTGTGTGTGTGTGTGTGAAAATAATAGATGAGATAGGAAGCAAGTGGGCAGTGAGAGAGAAAAATTGAGAGCTTTGTGAGAGGTGTGAAGGGAGACGAGCAATATAGAGAGGTATATATAGGGAGTGAAACCGACAGGTGAGAGTCGGGAGACCGAGAATATAGGGGGGGTGAAATGCTTAGTTTTTTTATTAGATTTAATATGAAAAGAGAGGTGGGCGTGCTGTGTGAGCGCACTTGAAGAATCTTTAGGCCTATTGGGCGATCTCATGTCACTGACAACAAGGACATTAGCTTGTCTAGCTGTAAATGTTATCTTCTCCTTTTAGAAAATTATTATGTCTATTTCTATTTGGCCTAGAAATTATTAATTATAAATTATTTTAAAAGTTTTTTTGGTCTAAACTTTAGATTGGCATTGGCATATGGTGGTGGGCAATGCTCGTTATGAGTCATAATCTCTCTTTTTTATATTTGTCTGAGTGGGCTTCACTATGTTTTGTGGGGTGCAGGGCTTTGTCGTGTAGGTGGAGTAAACATCATGTATCCATGTTGTTACCATTCTATTTGCTTTTCCATCTTTTACGCTTCGGCATCCTTTTATTAACAAGGTCCCGCCGTAACATCAAGAGATAATTATGGGTACATAAATTAATAATGTACCTTAATAATTTCAACATCCAAACTTTATCACGAATATCTAAATATCCAATTAATTTAATTAAAATAATCATAAAAAAATAAAAATAATTTCATCATCTCTACCCCCATTAAAATTCTAACACCCCCTTAAGCAAAGGACAGAGGGAGAGATTAAAAAAATCGTTGAAGAATTTCAGGTCATGACCAAAATTTGCAATTGCTTTATTATTTGTTTAAAAAAAGAAAAAACATTTCTTTAAAGTCATTTTGGTTGTAATTTTGTGTCCAAAATTAATGTGGGACAAAATAAATAGGAAAACATCATGTGCCCCATTTTTAATAAATCAATCAATCATGATATCATATGGCACTTGAGGGAAAACTAGTCCCAAAACCTAATCGATAGCACGTTTCCTAGTAAAATGCCATGGCCACGAACATAGGGGATTTTTATTTTTGGGTAAAAAGAGAGCCGGAGGTGACCGTGCATTGTCATAAGGTCGTCTCCCATTATAAAATCTAAATTATTTCAAATATAAGTGATATCTTTTAATGAAATTTATCATATAGTATCTCGTAATTATAAAATACGTGTCAATAAGATTCAGCTCAAGTGGCACAAATTCCACTCCCCTTATAATAGATTTGGATTCAAGTCTCACTGTGAACAAAAATAATAATTATAAAATACGTGGCATATTCATTTTGAATAATTATTTAGATGACGATGAAGTGAAAATTGTTTCGTAATTAGAAATCCAAATACATAATCTAGTATTTATTTGAATAATTATTGAACTGATATTAATATTGGATAATTATCTCCAAATTCCAAATCTTATAATTGCAAAGTAAGTATCGCATTTGTTTGAATAACTATTTTAGCGGTCCTAAAACTTGAGAGTTGAGAGGTGTATTTGCATGCTTTATCATAAAAAGTCAAAAAACTCGACTTTAAATGTTGGAAAATATTTTTTTAAAAAGAATTTGAAGCAATCAAAATATAATTTTAAATACTGATCGATCCAAATACTAAAAAAGAAATAAAATGCCAAAAGAACTAATATATTAAATATGTAGCATTCTTGTAAAAGGAAAATGCCATGCCGTCTAATAAATCAAAATTCCATAAAAATGCATCACTAATCTCTAGAAGTCTATTGCTTTAGAATTCAAAAGATTGTGCTTTAGTGCTAATGCACAATAAATACGGATCACACTTTCCCTATATTAGTCAAGAACTTTGCCTAATTTTAATTAGTAAAGAATTTTCATTTCTTTGAAAAACCAAACCCAATTGGCAATTGGCAAAGTGTCTTCCAGTACATGGGAATGATTGAAAATTGAAAAGGCACCAAGCGGGGTCTTTGGCCGGTGCCTGAGTTGGGACCCACAATTACCACCTCCGATCATAACCATCCAAACAAACCCCCACAACACTCAGATCAGATCAAGTGTCCCCATCAAATGAAGTGTCCCCCCCATCTTTTTCCTTTTTTTCTTTTTTTTCCTTTTTATTTTGATTTTGGAAACCAGCCTTTTCTAAAGATGAAACTAGTGGGTCCCACTTTGCTACCAGCTTGGCAGGTAGGAGTCTCGTGACTCTGGACCCACTTGTGGCGGCCCGTATTGCCAAGTCAGATCCTAGGCATAAGTAGTACCACAAACATCTACCTACGTTGCATGTATGGAATCTTCATATTAATATTTGTTAAGAGAAAAAAAAAAAGAAATGGAATGTACTAAAACACCTTTTCGAGAAAAGGGTGTCCAGATTGTGCTAGATGGAAGGAATTTTTGGGCATGTGAGACCAGTACCAGACACCAGCACAAGCCATCATGGCTCCTAAAGCAAAAGGACCATGTTATTGGTCTTTTACCATAAGGTTAAGTAATTAATTTGCAGGTCTCAATACCCAACACTCAAACTCAGGATTTCGGACTTGAGCACTTAAACTCAGGTTTCATCCAAATTTTCTTTCTTTTTCTTGTCCCTACAAAAGGAATTTAGAAGAATGCTTTATTAGTCTGGTTGTGATAAAGTATTAAATTTTTTTAACTAATTTTTTGAATTTAAATTTTAAAAATAAAAAATAAGTATCAAAAGAGTTCATTTTTACTGAATGTAATAATTAACTCGTATCGTATTAGTCAAGATCAAAAATCAATTACTAAACACCGATTGATAAAGAAAAAAAAAACCTTAGATAAAATGTTGAAAATCTTTATAAAAGTTATGAATCGAACTTGAAAATAATATTAACTCAAGTTTAGATCAGATTTATTCTATTATTATAATTTTAAATAAATATATTTAAATAATATAATGCTAACTTTGAGAAGTCTATAAATAAATATATTAAGTAAATTTGCAATATTATATTCGATCAATCAAAGTGAAACAAAATAATAGAGCAATGCGAAATCAAGCATTCTAGAAGAGTGTATGAAAATTTTGGGAAAAAAAAAGAGAGAAAATTTTATTTTTATTATCCATATTTTTTAATCATACAAAATTAGTCAAAATTAATCTCTCTCTCTCTCTCTCTCTCTCTCTCTCTCTCTCTCTCTCTCTCCCTCTCTCTCTCTCTCCTCTCTAATAAAGCTGTGAGAAAAACAAAGTTGGTGGAAAGTATGGCGGTGCAGAGTCCTACGCAGGTGGGACAACTCACCACACCACAAGGGGCATGGTGTGCTCTGCGGCAATTCCAACCAATGGAAGTTCGCCAAGTGTAATGTTCAGAAAGAAAAAGCCACCAGGGAAACTATGTTTCAAATTATCATTGCGTTGAAGAGCAAGAGCCAAGTGGGGCCTCATTAAGGCCCACCACGAGAATCATCTAGTCTTTGATGAGATCAGACCAATGGGCTTTGCCACCTTGTAGGGCCCATCAGTCAAATTTTGGTAAATTTCTCTGATCAAGTTATACCTCGTTTGATTTGTTTGCTCCTAGGTTTATTTCAAAACACCAACTTATGACACAGCATCTCGTGGGTGGGTCCCATGTTAAATTGGACTCCAAGACTGTAACAAAGGGTAAGATTTGTTAGGGCTATTTTGGTAAATTTCTCTGATCAAGTCATACTTCGTTTGATTAGTTTGCTCCTAGGTTTATTTCAAAACACCAACTTATGACACAGCATCACGTGAGTGCCGGTTAAATTATTGGTTATTGGTATTTTCTTAGTATGTTTCATTGAAATCAAATGAAAAAGGGAAAAAAGAATTTATAAATGTAAATAACAAAATTTTAATCCCAAGAAAAAAAAAAAAAAACCCAAATCAATTTCATATTTTATTTTTTAACCCCAAATCTAAAATTTCATTTATAAACGAACTCTGCAATTAAATGGAATTTCGAATTAATTTTCACTTATTTGGTTTCGGAGTTGGAGACCTTGCTAGCCGGTGGTATGTGGCATCACGGTAAGAAAAATGGGGATGGCCTTATGAAGATAAGAATTTCAGGCTCATATGGCCAAACTAGTTGTAGAACAATAAAAATAGGAAGGTTATTTACATGGAGTAACCAAACATATTACAGATGGTCCGCATCTCTAAAGCTTACTACTGCAAGTGATTTCCTTCAAATTTGGGATCCAAGTAGGCATAAGCACAGGATGTTCTTATAATTGATTAGGGTTTGAATCAGACCTCAATGTGGGCCACTGAACGGATATTGGTAAAGGTTCGATGAATTCAACAGTTTCCATTTCTGTCGATGACCTGAATGAATCTCAAACATTCCTGTACATGGCATGTTCCACCGACATTTGACACTTCATCTTGACATTTCAGGTTGCAAAAACAATCAAAAGAGATACCAGAAACTAGCAAAAATTAGCGTTTCATTTCAAGTGTTGTATAGCTGTAACTTAAATTTCAACTAGAGCAAAAGGACATAGGGTTATCCTCAGAAAAGCTTAAACAAGAATCCATTCTCCAGGGGCAACGTACAACATGGCAATCCAGGGAATCCTTATCAAATGATCACAATATGCTAACATAAATAATCCAATCATGGGGAAAGGCGGTGGTTTTCCCAGGCCATTCCATGGATAACTGTTTGTGGTTTTCCCTTGCCATTCCGTGGATAACTGTTGGTATCTCCAGAATCGATGGCCTTTGATTAGAGGGAGTGGCAATGGAGTGTTTGCAGCAGTAACCCCATCAAACTTCTCTACTGAACAAGTTCTCTCAACACTGCCTCTGCTCGCTGCTCAAATTTTGGCAGGGCCCATTCATGCTGAACTATGTCAAGACTGTCTTTCTCAGCACCCAAGCTCTGAGAAAAAAGAATTGAACCACAGAATTAACATTCATTTACCACAGAAAAGTCTTCATATCCAACAAATCCCAGACTACCCTGTTCAGCAAACAACAAATGGAGATTAACATTATCCTAAGCATATTCCATCCTCATTAATTCTATTACGGGTACTGCACTCTACTGCTTGTAATAATACCAATAAAAACCCAAGGGTCATGAGCTGATCTATGTTATGCAGTACTTGATGATATGCAGCTATATAAGCACAATATGTTCCCTTAAAGCTAACAAGATCATAGGCAACATGAGGACTTGGATACAGAAGAGTCCAATGGAGTGAGTCAAAACAGGATGCAAATCAACATGGTTCAGGCCATTAAACAGCACAACAGGTGAGAAAATGGAACCACTTTCACAGATAGAGTAGACTCAAATTCAAGGGGCTCTCAAATGATTTAGTAAGGCAGTATCCCCAGCAATGCCATGGGGTTGCAGGCACAGTGCACAGTTGAATTTAAAGACTTGTTCCAGAAAATATATTGCATGCAGTTGAATAGTAGACAAGAAAGACCGAGAGAGTCATTTTTCTCTGCCTTCCATTCTTTCCAAATCCACCCCACGAGAAGTCAGTGATATATCACCGAATGGCCATGTGGCATCAAGTGTGTCCAAGGAGGTTGAGGAATTCTAACACATGTTTTTCTATGTTGTGGACATCTTAAAGTGCCCTACTTTACAAGGTTAATTTCAATTGCTACTTGACAAATTCTAAGAGAATGCAATGAAAAAGATTAGAGCATGTCAGCAGTTTCAGCCACTCATGTCTTAATAATTCCACATACAACACTACTGAAGAAGACCCAGAAATCTAGGAAAGTATCTAGGATAAAGTGAAGGTCCTGCTTGCTTCAAGTTCTATTAGAAACCCCATATCCCATGATACCAACTGCACATCATTTTCAAGGACTTCGTAGAGTCCAGAAGTTGTCACTCAAAGATTAAGCTCCACTTATTCAGCTCTTTCATCTCATACAAGTATAGCACTTAAGAAGAGTTGCCTCAACCATTGAGGTGCCTCAAAGACATGCTCTTGAATGTGTTTTCAGTAACCCGGCTTAGAGTGACACAAACTGATGTGAGAAGCGTGATGTACACAAAACAGGCAGGAGGAGGAGAAGGAGGTTGGGGGAGAGAGAGAGAGAGAGAGAGAGCAGTACCTTACTAGGATCAAAGCCAAAACCACTCATTTGCATCATACGTTGAGTATCATCAGTGGCTGCATCAGATGATACACTTGTTTCCCATCAGAAAATAAACCCAGAGGGGGGGGGGACAATAATGCATATCAAGATCATATTAGAAGTAGAGTTACAGAGAAATACTTACCATTCTCATCACCAAGGATAAGGCTAAATAAACCCCTTAATCCAAACAGATTGAGGAAGTACCTGGTAAAAGTAATAAAATTTGTTAGAGCCACAAACAGTGGTAAAATTTTTGCATTAAGTTCAGAAACAAATATTGACCATAATCAGAAGATGAAGAAGGGACACACCATGAACGACTACTGACATAGCTAACATCAACAGTGCTCAAGTCTATCCCATTTTGTAGCATTCCTCTAAACCTCTGAGTGAGAGGAAAAGGAATCTTGGCTGCAAAGAAAATAACAGGGGTAATAAGAATTGAGGTATCAACACATATGAGTTTTGTGGAAACATGAAAAAAGATTTAAGTAAAATGACGTGGAGATATAAAAAAGGCTGAGATTGTAAAGTATCGTATTTACAAGGTAGATCTTTTCTTCAAGGAGTTCTCAAAAAAAAAAGGGCATTTCATTCACACAAATCTTTCTTCTACCCAACTCTTGTTCAAATTTAAACTAAGACAAATAACTCAAGGCAAAAGTATAGGACTATTAAACCTTTCGCTGGACTTTCTGATGATAAATAATTCAAGAAGTAATAAAGATATGAGCATGAAAAATGTAGCAAACAGCTGAAATGCCACACCTGCTACAAATCCAGAGAAGAAGAAGTTGACCCATGCAAAAGTAAGTGTCTGATAAGCATAGAAAAAGATCAGTACAGTGACCACATATCTCTTTAAAGCCTTAACAGCACCAACCAAAAGTGAAGTTAATAAGCTAACATGCAAATTCCAGTACCTGAGGTATGATCATAGATAAGTTTTTCTTCATCATGTCCATAGCCATGTTTGGGTCAGAGAACATTTGGGCCTGTGCATTTTGAGCCTGGCCCTTGGGAACAAATAGCAAGCCATTTTCCTGTATAAAACAATCTTTTGGGTCATAATAGGGCATGCGCTGAAAGAATACCTGATGTGAGAAAATGAACTCTCTCAAATATCAAACACAAAATGGTGTTCTCCAACAAATAAAAAAAATCTAAAATTGGCACGCAATGAAGACAAAATAGCCTAACAAGATAATTGAAATCTTTCTACTCTACCTATCTATCAACTACTCATGCATCAAAGCATTTCAACTGACACAATAGGATCAAGCATACGCCCACTAACTTCGAAAACATACCATCACTCCTTCTGAATGATTATACATGGAAAATACAGTAACAGTCTACTATTGAGTGATTACAAATAGCTAAATTTACCCAAACGGCATGACATGGTAGCAAACAGCCATATTGAGCTAAATACAAACATTATAATCCATGCTTGAATTAATTGAGCTTAAAACTTCAAACAGAACATAAACTTTAAACCTAGTTGACCTCAAACAAAAACCCAAATCAAGCTTTTGTAAACCACAAACCATTAGCTAAGAAATCAATCTTTTTTCCTTTTTAAGAGTCTTTATGAAAATAAACCAAAATAAATACTTGTATCTCATCAACTAACTAGGCAAATCTTAATCATCATATTTCAGACTTCATAGCATTAAAAATCTTAACTTTTCCTAAAACACAGAAAACCAATAACCAAAATGCGCCCAAAAAATCAGAGAGAGAGAGAGAGAGAGAAGAAAAACAAACCATATTGAGCTAAGCACAAAATATTGTAATCTGTGTTTGAATTAGTTGAGCGTAAAACTCCAGTGTGAGCATAAAATTTGAATCTAGTAGACCTCAAACAAAAACCCGAATCAAGCTTTTGTACAACAACAACAACAAACTGAGCCTTAATCCCAATATTTGGGGTCAACCATTTGAGAGACAAATTTGAAAAAAATAGAGAAAAGAAAAATAAAATATATAAAATATATATATAAAAGGAAAAAGAAAGGGAAAAAGAAAGGGAAAAAGAAAAAAAAAATCAATAGGTTATATATCTAAAATATATCGGTATAATTTGTGCAAATTCTTCTACGCTATCCATTATTATCAAATACCATTTTCTCTTTTAAACCCTTAACTTTCATATCTTTACAAATAATTTGCATCTAAGTTTTCAGTGGTCTACCTCTACATCTAACTAGATCTCCTATATTTAAGTTCTTAGCTCTCTTAATCGGTGTATATTTGAGTCGTCTTTGCATATGTCCGAACCACCTCATTTTTACGAATCAAGCTTTTGTACACCACAAAATCATTAGCTAAGAAATCAATCTTTTTTCTCTTTTAAAATTCTACCAGAAAATAAAACTAAAATAAACACTTGTACCTCGTATCAATTAACCATGTGTAAATCTTAATCTTCATAATTCATACTACATAGCATTAAAAATCTTAGCTTTTCCTGAAACCCAGAAATCTAATAACAAAAGTAAACACTTGTACCTCGTATCAACTAACTATGTCATGGAACATGGGATTAAAAATCCTAACTGAAACGCAGAAATCCAATAACCAAAATACACCCAAAAAATCAGATATAGAGAGAAGAAAAGTAAACCTCGTTGCAGAAATAAACCCTACGAGCGCGAAAAGACTTGGGAGGAATAAAATTAGCAGAGGACCGTAAATTCCGCGCCCTAATAACAAGTTGCCTGAAATCGAAAAACCCCAATTAGAGGATCGGTAAAGGAACACGATTCCGAAAGAAATCAAAGATAGGGTTAGGCAGGAAAAGAGAGACCCTTCTTTGACGATCTTAACATCGGGGTTTTGAGAAGAGGAACGCATGAGTTTGGAGACGAAGTGACGGAGGATTCCGATCAGAACCATCACTACAGATAGTGGGATTAATACCCAGTCTCTAATTGCTGTGTCTAGCACTAGATCTTCCGCCATGATTTCTCTCTCTTTCGATCTCTCTCTCTCTCGGTTTTTGGTTTTTTTTTTTCTCTCTTCGTCCTCTTTGCTCAGTTTAGTCGCTGTGGGGATGATAGAATACGGCGTCGTTTCTTTTTTCCAACAGCCCAGCTCCCTCTGTTTTCGTTTTTGTGGATTTTCTTTTTCTCCTTTTTTTTTTCCTGAGCAAATCTAACAAAAATAAAGGGATAGTTTAATTATTATATTTTGACAGGCATAAAATATTTATAATAAATAAAATGTAGTTTCATATAAAATTTTTTTATTTTAAAAAATATTTTTAAATTTCTGTTTCTTTTTTGTAAAGACTAAGAAAATAAAAATAAAAATTTGTTAGAAAATGAATCAAAAACTTATATTTCCTTCGCTGATTTGGACCCAATCAACGCGTTCAACCGGTTCAATCAATTGATCCCTTATACACCTTCAAAGTGCCGGTGAAACCCAAGTTATATTCCAAACCATATTGTATTAGGACATCCCAATTGGTTGGTCTAGTCAAAAGTATCAATCGGAATCAAATCACCTCCTGTCTATAAATAGAACAGAGATTTTAGGCTTTGTGTTTGATCAATTTCAGGAATGTGAAGATGTTTTTAGAACCACTACTCCATATTGAACCATTAAGACTGGTAAGTTACCAATGGTTTTTTGAAGGTATAAAGATAATGTTGCTTCTATATTTACTCTTCAATCTCTCATTTTCTTCTTCTGCAGAAAGTGGTGGGTATTGTGCAGGCTGCAATGGACAAGATAAGCTCGGACATTGCATTCAAGACCAAAGCAAAACATTCCCTCCAAATTTTGCTTGTTATATTCTTAGAAAGTGCCTTATTCTTTCTTATTAAGCTCTCCCTAATATGAGCTACATTATAATGTTCTAGAGATCATGTAGCGAGTAGACAAAGCAAAATGAGTAGTTCTCATTCATTAGGATCATAAAATCCATAGCAAGAGAGAGGGACATTAATGCCTCTCAAGTACACAAAATCACGACTTTCGGTAAAAAAATACTTTAGAACATAACTTCCGAATCCCGCAAAGCATAGCCAATCCTGATGACTTCTTCATGCCCCTGCAATCCACAAACATCAACAGTGTTAGTTCCGAAAAAAACTTTTACCTTGAACTAAAGCAATCTATCAAGCATACCCCCACATTCAGGAGGTGGGTTGAGGCCACATTTTTTAGGCAAGGCCATAGCGAGTGCAGGATTGACACCAAAGGCAGGAAGGACAGCCCTGTAGCTGCACAGACAATGCAAGTCAGCTTTGTGCATAGTCGCACAGCACCTCACGGATGGCGGCAGAGGTGCGGGCCCACTAATAGCTGGTAGGCATAGAGCGAGTTCGGTCGAGTCCATGTTACATATCACTATGGCCTTGGCACCAGCCGCATCAGCAATCACCATCACCACCACCATAGCTACAATGAGCAACTTGCTAGTATTTGAGTTGGCCATTTTTGAAGGTTTGTTTATGCAAAACTGGGTTACTTTGGAGTCCAATTTATAGAGGTCTTCAAGGGGTCTATTTGGAATTTGAAATTTTGGTGTCTCGCATTGTGAATTCTTATCATAACAGTCACGGGACTTTGTAATTAAAAGCATGAAGCAAAATACGTCACACATGAAACTATATTGCCAGAATTTGTTGAGGGATACCTTGGAATACGTTTGGCTCACATCAGGGTTCTTTGGAAAGGGAAGCTATTGATCGAACTGTGTTTTTGGCTCTTTAGTACTTGGGAACTCCCCCAAAATGCCTGATATTGCCAACATTTTCTTGTTCATACTCGAAAACCTATCATATTAGCTTTCTAATTGTCCTCTCCTTTTTTCCCTTTTATTCTTTTGGTGCTTGAAAACTAGAGGCTGCACAAATTTATACAATGAGAATTTCAAATTCCGACATTACACTTGAAACATGGTTATTGAGGCATGAAGGTACTCGTTTCATCCGTGAATTGCTAGTCAGACCGTAAAGTTAATGAAAATTATTTTAAAAATTAAAACTTATGTAATAAAACAAAAAATAAAAGTAAAAGAAAAAATTTGGTTGAACAATAAATACACCATAAAAACAAAACAAACGACCAGGCGATCAAGAGGGTACATAAACATCTCTCCCAAAATTTTCAATTTCAAAAAATCAGCTATTGAACCTATCAAATTTTATCCAAATTGCCCAATCTGACCAAATTTGACAGATTCAAATTCTATTTCGATCTTTAAAGAAAATCTAGACTAGCCATGACACCGGTTCACAAGTTTTCATATTGGACCAGCCAATCCAAGTCAAAAAAAAGGGACAAATTTTGCACTTCTTGAAGTTCAATATCTGATTCTTTATTGTTTAATAGTTTTTTAAATAGCAAGGCTGGAAGATGCTCTATAGCATTGCATTGGTGTGAATAGGTGCCTTGGGGTGGACCAGGTCCGTTTGATGCTTTATATTAACACCACTAAATTCATATTATGCTTTATGTAACTCAATATGGGGAGAGGAAAGGTTCATTTTTTTAAGAGTACTCCAAAACAATTCCAGCGGAGACAGAAAGGCCACTAGATTGAAGGATTAGACCACATGTTCATTAACCTTACACTCTTGCCTCATAACAAACAGATACATTTAGCCCAGAATTCTCCTCGTTGTAGGATTGGACACAGGAGCCATTCTTCATCTATTAGACATTGTCAGGATACAAGCAACTAAGTAAGATTTCCATCCACTTTCCAGAATACCAAGTGCAACAAGGTATAAAAGCATGAAAAAAGTCATAAAATCAGAAGCAGTGGATTTGCATAGAAACTTGTTCACTGCAGATCATCTGCCTCCAGGTCTGTAAATCGATAATACCAGCCCTCTAAAGTAGGCTCAAAGAAGCTGAGATAATTGCACAGTACCTGGCAAGTAATCTGATACACAAATTATCACTTGGGCCAAAAGATTTTAGCCATTCAAAGGCAGGTTCTATATGCACTTCAAAGAAGGTTAGAAATACTTACCATTTACCAAGAAAATTAAAAGGATCACTACAAAATCTGAACCCAAGCCAAATACATAAACTAAATCGTACTCCTGTCACCAACCCAGGTTAGTAGACCAAGATTCTAATCAGTGATAGTAATATTTTGCAGAATATTACAACATCTAACCATGTCAATTCACAAAAGAAAAAGCAAAAAGGACTTCTTAATAATCCGTAGTTCCATCACGAGCAGCAAGACTGCATCATCTGCAGAAAGCAAAGAAAATGCAGTAATGAAGGGTAAACAAAATGCAAAATTAACAACTCTTCTAATGCTTAACCATGTAAGAATGGAAGGTACACCTTTTACTTCTAGACTAAAGGAGTAAAGGTACTTCAACATCAAAGTATACAAGACCAGCAAAATTTAATGCCAATAAAGCAGCATAATGGACAAGAAAAAGTTCAAATCTTAGCACAACCAACAAGTACAGGCCGAGAACTTGAACTTCACATTGATCGAGTTCATTAGAGTTTGTTTCCATGACTGAGTCACAGCCCAAAACAAGCAGAGCAAAAAATTTGATAGTCTAGATGGGGTAAGCTTGGAAGAACTATTAACAGCCAACAACAGTTTGCATTCGAAATATTAACAACCCATTACACAATAAAATACAACTATTCAACCACCAGGAGCAAAATGCAGGAATTATGGTCCCTGATTTGATAATTCCTATCCCAAGGTTAGATGATAGCATCTCAGTAATTACGTCAGAGTAAAGTAAGCTAAAATTTAGACAAATACAAGAATAATATGATAGTTTTATTAACCAACAATAAACACAAGCATGGACCATATCAGACAGATCAATTCAAGCATCAAATATTTGTAGTCAGAAGAGGATAGACTAACCAGTCAGCAGTGCCTAGATCATGACCTTTTACGTAGATGTCGCACTACCATCTCAGGTATCCCCAAAGCAGAAATGCTTTCACAACCAAGGAGCTCCTGAAGCTTAGGATCACATCTGATCACCATTGAATTCATAGGATCCTGCAAGGGCACAAGCAACATCATTTTGGATGCTAACATTTCATACTTGATCTAGAATACCTGGGCCTAGTGTCCATCAACAGAAAAGAGTTAAGGGATTACTAATAGCGTAAGTATGGATCCTAGAGAAAAAGACTCATTGAACTTTTTAGTCATGTCATACTCAAAGCAAGGAGAGGAAAAAGATGCCATGTTGGTAGAGGAACATAATAAGAGCAATAAACATTTTCAATGCACAGAACCAACATACAGTTCGTGTCCTCTGGATCCTATTTAGGTAAAGAAAAACTAAAATCAGTGCAAACCAGAATCAGATATTTGCATCGTTTACTTAATATGATAGCACACAACATCCTAGGAAAATCACCTGTACAAGTGTAGTAGCTCATAGCCACCGCAGAACAGACATTCTAAAAGCTGATTTATTTCCCACGGTAATAACTTTGTCAAAGGTAACTACAATAGGAACTACAAATATAATCAAATTCATCCCAATTTTTTCTATTTTATGAATATCATCTTTAAACCATGGGACAGAGATAAATATAATCATGGAAATAAAGAATATGAGAGACACCATATCAGTCTTTAAAATTGTGATGAATACCCAAGACAACAAATGAAGTGTTGTCAAACAGTCATCAAAAATCAAAAGCATCGAGACCCAGCTACCCACCTCCAAACGGTTGAATTTTATGTACTCCCATACTCGTCGTAAGACCTCTGATTGAATCATTTCCCTTTCCCCTGTACCAAAAAACTTGGCAAGTGCATCCGATATGATTGCAGGTGATAGACCGGGTTCGGTATTTTCTATTGCAGATTCAACATCAATCTTTGGTCTTTTGGAGTGGCTAGACGCTTCTACAAGTACAAAAAGGAAATCAACAATTCAAAAAATAAGTGGCAACTATCTCATTTCAAGATCATAAAATTTCCACATCTTATGCCCCAATACATACTAGTCGGTTCAAGTGGGATAATATGCTTAGCTAACAGCTTATTCATCTTGAACATATCTGTGCAGTCAGTCTCAAAAAGCAAGCGCAGTGCATCATCACAAATTATCTTTCTCTTGTTACTCGGGTCTTGAAGGTTGTTTTTCCTTATGTAAGCCCACAGCTGCTTCACAATCTGAGACATGAAGGTGAAGCTCTTTACTCGCAACTAATTAAGTAAACAATTTAAGATACAGTAATGCCTTCAAATGAAAGAATTAAAACCTGGGTCCTTGGCATGGTTGGCTCACCAACAATAGCTTGAAGTTGAGGTGAAACACCACAATGCTTGTTAAGACCTCCTGGACCCCCTCTTCTTTTTGTTCCAGTCGGAGCACTGCACAGACATTTTATTGCACCAGATCAAAATTACAGAAGCAAAGAGTTGTGTCACTGATAAGAAACAATCTCATCTTATAAAGCTTGCCTAGAACGGATATTTCATTTACAAACAACTTCCAGGCAACAGCGGTAACACGAAACTCATGAATTTTAAGGAAGAATCAGGAAATGTAAACATAAGAAAAACAATGTCCACAATCTCTTTTAGCTTTCAAAATAATAATAGAGTAAAATAGCAATATACCCATCTCTCCGAACTCATATATGCATGCAAACATACACTTTAGACTATAAGATCTTTTGGGTTTCTTCTGTTAATATCTGGCATCCAATGTTCTTCGAAACCTTAAAAGAAGGTACTTCGAGGATTCAAATGAACTCAGACGAATTATAAATGTTTCAACTTCAATTGCATTGCAAGCATGCATTTAATGAAAAAACTCACCAGCACCAAGATAATAAATTTACAGCTACTCAGAGTGACTATTCACTTAAAATCAAAACCCCAAATGGGGTTTCTTAAATAAATAAATAAACAAATAAAGGATAATGACAACGAAAAATAGAGATTCATCATTAAACTTGATCAGGAAAATTAAAAATAAAGTTCCAAAAAAAAAACCACACATTAGAAAATTTTGCAATTGAGAAAAAAAAAAACCCACATTATGAAACAAGAAAATGACCCGGAAAATGAATTTGAAACCCTAAAAAGCAACAAAACCCCAACAACCAAAATGTGAAAAAAGAAAAATGACAAATTTAACCTTTCTTTAGGGGTTTGGGGAGTAACAGCACCAACATTCTGAACAACCGGCTGAGGATGAGCTTGGGGCGGCGGCGGTTGCGGTGGAGGAGGCTGGGGCTGAAGCTGCGGCGGAGGAGGCTGTGGCTGAGAAGGATGGGTTCGGAATTGGGAGTGATGCTGGAGGGCAAAATGGGGAGGAAGTTGGGGGTGAGGGGAGAGGTATTGAGGGTGATGTTGAAGGGCAAAATGGTCTTTTGGGTGAGGGTGAGGATGTTGTTGAGGCTGTGGAGGAGGAGGAGGTCGGAGAATATGGTTGATTTGGTCTCGAATGAAACCAGCTTTATGGGACAAATCAAGACCTAGTTTGGCCTCGACTTGTTGAACGATGCCGTTAAACGACATGCCGGCGTTAGGGTCCGATTGACGGAGCACTGATTCTACCCCTTTTGCTATTTCTTGGTCCGACACCATAGCTTCTCCTTCATAACCGTAAAAACCGACTCTTAAACGGCTCTCTTCCTCTCTCTCTCTCTCTCTCTCTCTCTCTCTCTCTCTCTCTCTCTCTCTCTTTCTGCGTCTCCCTCTCACCTGTGCTCTCTCTCTCTCTCTCTCTCTCTCTCTCTATCTCTCTCCGTCTGTGTCTATCTCTCTCTTCCCTTTCTCTGTCTGTCACTTTATATCCCAACGAAATGACAAAAGTACCCCTCCCATAAGATATTTAGGGTGAGCTGAAGTGAAATGACATGATTGTCCTCGTTTCTGGAGTAAAGTGTTTCAAATAAAGTTGTTACAGATAATAAAAGAATAAAGATAAAATTGTGGGGTCGGGGGTTTTTGAAAAGGCCGAGAATTTGAACTGAAATTTGAAACGTTTCTCCTCTTCTGCTGACACTTCGATTTGAATTGGAATTGTGAAATTTTTCAATTTTCATACTTCCCTCCCTCGAGAGAAGACGAGAACATCGCTGCAACCAAGCCACTCTTTTTTGTTTTGTAAATATTTTCTCTTATTTAAAATAATCATAAATAAGAAAGTTAATATATTACCGAAAAATACGTTTAGAGAAACAACGTAGGACATCCATACCATACATTGTTGGGAAGAAGAAATCGAAACTCTATGGTGTGGTTTGGTTTGGTCAACCACTGGGGGGAACAAAAGATTAATGTTAAAATTGCAAAATTTGATGGAGAAACCTAAGTTAACAACTTCACAAAAGATTAATATATATATATATATATATATATTAATAAAGAAATAAAAGACACTTCGGGAAAAATGAAGTAATGTGATTTGAAGTTTTGAATCTATCTACTACAATCTTTTTAGTGTCCATTTTAATTTTTGTCAACCCTCCCATAGTAATGTCAATAAAGTTGATGACTAGAGCTTTGAATTTTGAAGTATTTTTCTATTTGAAATTGCTAATAATGCTAGGGAAAAATGGAATTTACATCTATTATCCTCCTCATATGTTGTAGGTAATTTCATTCGTATAGATTAAAATTTTAGTGGACTAACTTTTTTTTAGTTTCCTGAACTTGGTCTATCACTGAATATCTGAAAATTTATTCCGATTAATTTCGACCGAATTGCTATCGTGTTTCAATCGGAAGGGAACTCTTCCAACATTGTTTTTACCATTACCAAAACTCGAATCCTAAATTTTTGTGTGAGGTGTCAGTGTTCTTCCCCACTAAGAAAAAAGATGATCAAGAAAGTTGATCAAAGATGAGGTGTTACCGTTACCAACGTTCTATTGAATCCCGGTTTTTAATTTAATTCAAAGATGATCAAGAAAGAGAATTAATCTACTTTTAAGGTAAGTCATTCTCCTCTATAAAACTATCTTAGGGTTTCGTGTGACTCATAGGAACACATCAAGAAGAAAGGTAGCACATGTGTATTATGGCTGTAGGGCTGGAATAAGTTTGAGAAAATGTATAATCAAGTTGTAAGCTTAGATTTTTTACTAAATTATAATGATAACGGTCAATTATATTGAAAGAAGAAATATAAACATGACTTTGGTATTACGTTAGAGGTGGAAATAATATAACAATATAAATTTTAATTTTTTATATTTTTTAATTAATTATTACAATAATTTTGTTTTATATAAAAATTTTATTATCATAAATATATAAATATAAAAATAAAAAATAAAAAATAAAAAATTATTTTATTAATTTGATTTTGATATATAATATATTCTAATATACATAAATGATCAAGATAGTTTATGATATAAAATAAAAAATAATAAATAAGGATGGCAAATATGTTACGTGAATCAAGTAAATTTATAAGATAGATGCCATGATGAAAGTCAAGCTAATATTTTCTATATTGATCAAATTTCAATGGAGGTCCAATCAACTCCGATGGGGCTCAAGAGGCTCAATGAGGAGCTCTGACCGATGTCCTGATGGGGCATATTCGTTGGTTTAACTGAATGTGAAGTCGAGTTTCTTTAATCATGATCGAGATTCAATTCTTATCGAGAATATCGAGCCCTTATGTGTATGGGGCGTTCCCCGTTGGGAGACCCGCCCTTCGAAAAGGAGCCACTGCAGTGGTCGATCCGGATTAGTCAGGGCGAAACTCCAGATACCGGGTCCAAAACATGGTACCAAAAAAAAAAAATATCCCAACCATATTCAAAGTTGGAAGGTTAAAAAAAAATTTCAAAACAAAAATAATTATTATAGTAATATTATATATATTTGTAAAATATTTTATTTTTTATAAATATTTTTATTTAATTAAAAATATTACATTTTTTTTAATATTGAAGAAATTATTTTGTTTTCGTTAATTATAATTTTAAAAATCTCGGGCAGGCCGTTTCAGAATTCAGACTTGTTTGATATTAGCAAAGCATCAGCGCATCCAAACGAACAACCCGTGAATGTTGCGAAGACGATGACTCAACATCTTCTAAAGATTCGTCTTCCATGCTTAAGCGTCAACCTTAATGGCTCTTCTTCCTTGACACATCTCGAACTTTGCAGCAAAACCCATCTTCCAAATCCGAGGAACAAGTGGGGTTCTCTGCAGCAGAAGCTCAATACCGATGGTAGATTTTCTTGCCTTTTCTCCGATGGTCGCAGACAGGTAACTTCAATTCCCCAACTGGGTTCTCTGTTTTTCCCCTTATTGTTTCGATCTTCATTGTTTTGGTGGTTTAATTTGTTGTTTTGTGGTGCTGGCTCTATTCAACTGTATATAGATAAAAAATTTAAAAATTTCATGACCAAAATGGGTAAAAATAGTGTTTTTATGAAGTAGGCAAGTGAAACTAGGAGTGATAATAGAGAATTAGGCGTTGGAATTGTCAATATTTTCTTGCTTATTTATGGGGTCTCTTGTTGTTATGTAAGAATTGGGTGCAGTGTTTGTTGAGTTGTTCTAAAGTTGTTTTGGTTGGTGTCCACATGTATAGAGCAGAAGGTGTTTGGTGAAATGGCGAAAGGGAAGTCTTAGAGTGAGGAAAGTTGATGGGCATTGGAATTCTAGACAAGTTTGACTTGATTGTGCAACCAGGGCTTAAAGAGAGGAAAGTGCTTTACTTATTCTATGAATGCTTTCACAAAGGAGCTGTATACAAAAACCACAAAATCATTGGTTTTGTAAATATCACTCGATGCACGTAAGATGAACTTTTAGCCCACCCAATCAGTGAAAAACTGCTGAGGCATTTCAATCTGATTCTGCAACTTTGTCGGATAAAGTGGCTTTACTTGAATGTGAAGTGTGTTCAAGGACAATGAGAAGGGTCTAGTTCCATCCAGTATATACATCAGTGTGATATAAGATGAGCTCTCTGATTCTGGAAAAATGGTGGGGGTTACTTGGGTCAATTTTGAAGCTTTATTGAAAATGGTTGATTTCACTTAATTTTTAAGTCTTTATTGGACAAGCAATAGGACCTGGCAGTATCAATCATGGAAATTCTTTCAAAGGAGAAAGGCTTCAAGTCTAGTGGAGGGATTTAAACGTAAAGCAGTTACTTTCCAAAGTGTGGTTTAGCAACACTTGTTTCTTGAAAGCCTAACCCATAAGTTTGTTGTTGAAGATTTTGCGAAGCTGTCGGGGAACTAACACTAATAGTTGAAGTAAATAGATAAGTCAACTCTAGGTGTCATTGAGCTGAAGGAATGAAAATTAAAATCCTAGTCCCACTACTCGGTTCTTGTTGACAGTGCCATATGACCATCTAAATCATTCCAAGGTGCATGAAAGCAGTTGCGGATTATTGAAGGTAAAAGCATATAAAACCTAAATCTTACCCGTCTAAGAATCTCTTCTAGATCTTTGAAAGTTGAAAGTAATTTATTGGAAGATGAAGATTGTGATTATGTACCAACTCCTTCTGGAGTGGGTGGGGGAGGGGGTTGTGTGGGAAGTATAATAAGTTAAATTTCACAATTATATCAACTAGCTATGCAAGAACAAACACATGAAATGAAATGAATGCCTGAATAGTTTTGTTTAACTTGTTAATCTGTTTCACTAGAAATGAATAGAGAACACTTTTCATGAAAATGGCTTTACTTGTTTTGGAGGAACGGCCCATCGTTAAGAGATTGTAGTTTTCATTTTTGTTATTAATTTGAAGGTTAAATCACTTTTTGACCCCTAAATTATGACCAAGAATCGCATTTGACCCTTGAACTTCTAAGAACAAATTTATGGTACCTAAACTATGGAAAAAAAAATGACACTTGTGGTCTCTTGATTTCTTTGATTAAAATTTAGGAATTCAAAATTTTCTTTTCAATTTTTGAAAACTTTCAAAAATCCATGATTTTTCTTTAAAAAAGTTAATTTCACCTAATTAACCAGAAAAAGAAAGTAAAAAGAAAAAATTAGAGAGATGTTTGGGGGCCCCCCGGGGGGGGGGGAGTTCGGTCACGTGCTGTACGTGATCCTCTTGTTTTGGGGATTATACAAGCGACACATGCAACACTTGACCCCAAAACGACGTTATCTATGGTTATAATTTGGTTTATTAAGTGAAATTAATTTTTTAAGAAAAATTGTGGATTTTTGAATTTGAAAAATAGAAATATTTTTAAAAAAATAAAATTTTTGATTTTTTTAATTTTAAATTTTGATGTCATGGATATTTCATATTAGCATTTTTGATGACATGGCAATGGCATGCAGTAGTTAAGAGCCTAGTGTATTTGACTAAGAATCAAACTAACCAAAGGACCAAAAGGTGTCACTACTTTTGTAATTTAGATACCTTAAGAGTGCTTTGATAACTCAGGGGCCATAAATGGTTTCTGGCAGTTGTTTAAGTGTCAAAAAGGGATTCAAGCCCAATTTGAATACAGATCATGACTTTCAGGAAAGTTATTAGGACATTGTTTGTTGGTTGGCCAGTTTAAGAGAAAAGAACAGCATTAGGTTCCTAGATTGTTTTCTTTCTTCCAATCTTACCAATTCCCTAACCAGCATTTCGGGCAGGCTATTGAAGATGATAAATTCAAAATTGGACTCTTGACAGGCTCTTGGGCGTTATCAAGTAGACTCATGGGTTATATCTTGCACTGTAAGCATATATAAAGGACTTTAGGAAAAGAGTGAAAATTTGGAGTTAATTGTATGAGAGATCAAGTGCTATCACCTCCTATGTTTGCAATGTAGTCATGCTCATGTTGGCTTGTCACAAGGATGTCCAAAATTTATTGCTAAAACCATAATTTCCCCCACCACTATTCTTCTAGTGGGTAGAGTTTTTTAATGACCATACTGTGTGGGCAAGCTAGCTAATTAATGACAACCAGAAAGGGAAGAGAAAAAAGGCAAGGACAGATCTTGGAGCTATGTGGGTAATGAACAAATTGTCGATAACATTGATAATTGGTTTATCTTTTCAACCAGTAAAACCGTTACTCATAAAATTGCCTAACAATCTTGTCCTAATCTAATACCTAGAATGCATAGAAAGAAAGAACAGAGAATTTTCTGGCATGGCCTACATTGAGAGGTTGACATAAACAATAAATTACTGAGATAAATATCTGCTATAACTAATAACCTGCCTTTGGAATTAAATATTGTTGAGGCATAGGAGAATACACAATAAGGAAACCAGAGAAGTCAAAAATTAATAGGCTCTATTGTAGTGCAATCTATTTGAATGGGGAAGCTTTGTTGCTTGCATGGATGTTCTCCGCACATTTATGTGCTACTTGCTGCACCATTCCATCTTCAGTACATGATCATAACTATAATACACCCGATTTATGTAATACTAAATGGCTTTGAGAGAGGAAAGGTTTCCTATTCGAGCACTCTCTCCCTAGAATAGGTTCAGTGGAGATTAGGCATGCATTATTTTAAAGGATTAGGGCATGTGGATTTGAATCATGCCCTTAGAGGATTCAAACCCTCCTTGCTAACACATGCTTTTTTAGTGAGTGCTTCCTCTCTTCCATTAGCAATGTCATTCACTTGGACCTATACTTTTTCATGCAGGAAGAAGCTAGGAAAGCACTAGAAAGTGCTTTAGGTGGAAAGAAAAATGAGTTTTAGAAATGGGACAAAGAAATTAAGAAAAGAGAATAGCGGGGGTGGAGGAGCTGATACTGGTGGAGGTGGTTGGTTTGGTTGGGGTGGACAATTTGGTGGCTCTGATGGCGACCTTTTTTGGCAAGAAGCCCAACAAACCAGCCTTGCTGTCCTGGGTATTATTTTGATGGTAACCTTTTCCCATTCCATTGTCTCTTTTATATTTCTTTGGATATTGCTAATTAAATAGTCTCTCTTATAAATTTATTCATTTTCTGCCTGCCTTAGCAGTATCTCATACTCACAAAAGGTGAAGTAATCCTTGCAGCCATCTTCAATCCATTGTTGTTTGCTTTGAGAGGAACAAGAAGTGCATTAACTTACATTACATCCTCTGTTATGAAGATCACATCTCCAAATAGTCATGCTGAATTTTCTCCTACACAAATGGAGGAGATCTACCCCCGTACATCTGCTAAAGAGAGAGTAGTGAAGAAGTGGAGAAGTGACTGATACTTGTAATAGGGGGCTACGTCTTCCCAATTTGTTGTTCACATAGTTGCAACATGAAGTGATACACATGGTCTAGCTCTGTACGCTGACACTTTTTGGAATACCCTTTTCTTTTTCCTAATGGAACTTCGTAGGTGATTGTTTTCAGATTATTTGTATTGCAAGAGCACATGTATAATGGGGGTAAGGACGGCAACCCCCCCGTGGGGGAGGGGGGGGGATAAACCCCTAGACGCCATTCCTCCACGTGACGCAACTGTTGAGATTAGTTCTGCTGCAATGTCATTTCAGAGAGAGAGATGAGAGAGAAAATAATGTTTTATTCTTAGATTTGGAAACCAAGAAGCAAATGAAAAATTCGTCACTCAAATTTTGATGAGTGGCTGATGTGAACTTTCTCTGGGGTTTGTTGGGGGTATTTCACATGACATTGGGAAACAACCTGAAATCAATTTTACTTATGGGGAACCCCCATGGGAGGGGAGAAAATAGAATGCAAGAGATGAAAAGATTAGAGAATAAGAAGGGTTTAAAAGCCCCTTGAATCTCAGTATTTTACTTACCAAATACAGGTCTAAACATTACCTAAATATGGAGACAAACAACTAAGAAATTATCCCAGCGGATTGTCATCTTAAAACTGAGGATCTCCCCCAATTTGAAATGCTTTTCATTCATTGACTCGAGTATCCATGTGGATTTAGTGTTCTTCTTCCTACTTGGCAAGATAAACTCTGTATTGATCTAATGCCCATATGACCCAATTATGTCAAGAGCTTAGTTTTAAATGGTTTCATCTTTCTTGAATTGCTAGGCAAGATCTATCTCCTAGGTTCCAAAACAGAAAGCAACATTGTAATGTCAAACTTGATGTTAGAAGTGCATGGTCCGATTTTCAATCAATAAAATCACACCAAGTTAGATTTGCTCGACTATAAACACACACACACACACACACACACACACACACAGAGATAAACACATATTAGCATAAAAAAAAAGAGATAAACACATATATAATATCATTATTCATAAATCTGGAAAAAAAACATGCTTCCAATTTATCCTCTGATGACCTAGTGTCCATACTTCCAGCAAACAGCAGACTGATGAGTACAAAATCACCACAGTAGAACATTGTTGGCTTGTTCGGAGATTGGACCACCAGAGGGAGACCCTCTATATCCTTAAACATGGGACCTAGGTCCTAGGATGCTATCTTCAGTTACCAAAAATGTAGATAAAACAAAAAGGATAGGCCCCTAATATCTGCGTTGGTGTTAAACCCACCAATTATTATAATGAAATAAATGTATCGAAGAGTGTAATGTAATGATAGTGAAAGCTTGTTTCTGATATAGATTCTGGTGGACAAAATTTTTCTTCCTCAATCTGAAGATTCAACAAAAAAATGACGGTGAAAGCTCTCACACGTTCAATAGTGGGACATGGTCAAAGGGTATCTTTCGTCCGCCCAATTCAAGCTGTACACGTTATGTATTTTGCAGCCTAGGGACCTTCACGATCTTCCCCATCTCTCTCTTTCTCGCTCTCTCTCTCATCTTCATGGATAAAAAATTTCGGATCACCACATGACCATTTCCTGTTTTCTTTATACTTCATAAAACCAAACTCTCTCTCTCTCTCTCTCTCTCTCTCTCTCTCTCTCTGTGTACGCGTGTATTGTGCATTCTCCCCCCTCTTTCTAAGAGTTAATGCTTGATCCATCTTGGGGTTTGGTGTTATTTATTTATTTATTTAATTTAAAGTTAGCCGGATACTTTGACCCATCTTACCTTTTTTTCTCATGTTTCCATCTTAACCTTATATTATAATGGTTTCTCTCTCATTTTTCCTTTGGTCATTATAGAGATTCTCTTCCCTCTACTAGACTCTCTCTCTCTCTCTCTCTCTCTCTCTCTCTCTCTCCCCCCTTCCCTTGTGGGTTTTTGGTAGCTTTCCATATTTCCTACATTTGTAAGACATTTTGGCAAGTTTTTTGAATGGTTAATTGATATTAATGTCTTTGGCTATTGGAGTTGTGTCAAGTTCCAAAAGCAACATGGGTTCCGATGGCAAGAGCGGAGAGGTTGTTGTTGGTGTTGAAGGAAATGAAAAAGAAGACAAGGTTGATGAGGGTGACACTAAGATTCAAAGAAATATGAGTGGAAGTTCTATATACACAACTGAGGAAGAGGAAGATGATGAAGATGTTGAAGGGAAATTGCAATTGGGTCCTCAATTCACTCTTAAGGAACAATTGGAGAAGGATAAGGTTTGTCTCTTTCTCCCCACCCAATGCTACATTTCTTTTTCTTTTCTTTATATAATCTTCTACGTGTTTTTTCTGATCTCTCTCTCTCTCTCTCTCCCCAATGGTGGGGTTTTGAGAAATTAGGACGATGAGAGCTTGAGAAGGTGGAAGGAACAACTTCTTGGGAGTGTGGACGTAAATTCTGTAGGAGGTAAACCATTTTCTTTTTTGCTCAATCTCTCTCTCTCTCTCTCTGTATATATATATTGTATATTACTTGGGGATTCTGACAATGTGATTCATTTCTGTGGGTTTTGTAGAAAATCTAGAACCAGATGTGAAAATCCTGACCCTTGTAATCAAATCACCCGGTAGACCAGATAATGTTCTTGCAATTCCTGAGGACGGAAAACCCAAAGGCTTGTGGTTTACCTTGAAGGAAGGCAGCCATTATAGTCTCAAATTCACTTTTCAGGTCACCAATAACATTGTCTCAGGTCTCAAATGCGTTAATACTGTTTGGAAAACTGGCGTGAAAGGTTCTCTCTCTCTCTCTCTCTAAAATTTGGATTTTTAAGTTGTGGAACCGTTCAAATGGATATTTTGTGATGTGAGATGTTTGTTTAATGGCAGTGGATAGTTCAAAAAATATGCTAGGAACATTCAGTCCTCAGCCAGAGCCTTACACCCATGAACTGCCTGAAGACACTACTCCATCTGGCATCTTAGTCAGGGGATCATATTCAGCTAAAACAAAGGTTATGCTCAATCAAAATACCTTTACATGCCATGCATATTATTGTGTAGTTAATATTTGATTCACCTTTTTTTTAAAAAAAAAAATAATTTAAATGGTTTTTGTTATGTAATAAAAGAAAACACTCTAATCTTCATGACCATTTTGAACTCGTCTTTGCATTTAAGATTGATTTTGGCTATGCAGAATAGTCGTTCTAATCTAACTAATTCCAACATTAATTACCACCTTAATTTATGAGAAAATTCAAAGGAATTTTGCTTTATCCCAACAAATGGTTAATTCCCAAAGAAAATATGGGGTTTCCTCTTGTCTTTACAATGATTATGATAGTGAATTGTACTTGGTGGAGGAGCTATTGTTTGCATTGCTCTTGTATGATTGGCAAGCTCCATTGTTTGAGACCCAAGAGACAAGATTCTAACAGTGTTTTCTTTTGATTTGTTCTCACTATCATGGCAGTTTCTGGATGATGACAAAAGGTGCTACCTGGAGATCAACTACACATTTGATATCAGGAGAGATTGGCATTGAGTTGAAAATTTGTCCCGTTAAATATGATTTTTAACCCTTTTTAGTCAATTGTTTCCCTACTTGAATCCAAATCAAAGTTTAGTGTTATTCCGAAAGATTTTTTCCATTGACTTTTTTTTAGTATTTGAACATTGGTATTAAAAAATTTGACTAATCTGATTCGAACAACTGTAAGGATCAATCTATGAGTTGGTTTTTTCGTTACCTATTTTTTTATTTTTAAAATTTAAATTTGAGATTTTATTTAAAAGAGTTTAATTTTCTGTCATTTGGACCCGTAGGTTGTTGGTTTTTCTATTTGATTTGTTCTTCAACTCAATTTGGACTCTTTAGAAAGACAACTCTAAAACTTATTAAAAAAAAGAAGGAAGAGGAAGAAGAAAAATGTTCTCACCTAGGCTGATACAAAGGTTTACATTTGCAAAGTCTCTCTTTTATTGGCAAAATGGTGGCAACAAATGAGGTGTTTTTGCCTTTTTTCTTCCTCATCTCATCTGAGCTCTCAAATGGACCTTCTCAAATCTTGGCCCAATGACGTCCTAGTTTGGTTTCAGGCGGACGAGAGAGCGTTTGAAGAATTCGTGGCAATGGGAGGCGTTTTGAAAGGATGTTGGGGGTCGTGTGCTTGCTTTTCAAATCCTCCAACGAAACGACGGTCCATCATACATTGAAAGTGTTGTCGTTTCCCGATGTGTTGTTTTTGATCGCACATTTGTATCGTTTTCGTCTACGCTGTCCCGTCCCAAATTTTGGACCATAGGATATGATCGTGTGGTTGTTATTGATTTAGGGGTCATTTTACCTTTCATAAAATTTTACACCCCTAAAATTAGCAATCGCTCGACGAGTCAAGATTATTTACAACATATTTCGCATGTTATACAATTATATAAAATTTTTATTTTATTTATATTCATTTTTTAAAATAGACTTAACTATCACTATATTAAAAATTTTATATAATTTTAGTTGAGATTTCCTTAAATCGTGTTAGACGCTATTTTTTTTCAAATCTACTATCGATCTATCGATTTACTGATAGCTTATTAAATTTTTTTAATTAAAATTTTAAATTTGAGTTTTACGAATAGAAAAATAAGCATTTGGAGATCCAGCATCTTAATTGAACTCTATAATTGTTTGAACAAAATTAATCGAGTTTTCATATATTTATAGTCGAGTATATTAAAAAAAAACAATTTTTTTAAGCCTTTGGAAGGGCAAGATGCGAGGTGGGTAGAATCTTCTATGTATGATATGCATTTTTTGTCCGAGGAGAACGGGGTATCCTTTTTTGTTTATTGTCACAAATATTAGAAGAAAATTTTAATATGTACGAAAAACGTGCTTGTCCAATTTTGATAAGAATAAGAATTTTAAAAGAGCTTGCTTTTTTGGTATAAATGTCTAATTAAGAAAATGCCCATTTTCTACTTTTTTTTTCGATATATACTGAGATTTGAATTTGAATCTATTATATGAAAGGGAAGAGAAAGATGCCACTAGAGTCGAAACTCATCGGCCATTCTCTAGTTTCTTTTCCTTTCATTTTTTTTTACAAGCATTTGAATTTTGATTTTTTTTTAATTCAAAAACTCGTCAACACAACTAAGAATTAATCTTCTAATCTTTTAATATTTTTAGATTGAGACAATGGGATTGCATTTCCTAATTGTGAAATTTAAGAAAACCACGTTTAATTTTATGTATCATAAGAAAACCATTTAACATATACAAGATGGGGTGAATGATGTGAGTTTGGATCTCTTGCATACGCCTTCAAAACCCTCTCGTGCTTTGGGGGACCATTTGATACCAAGTCACTCACCACTTTATAGGCACTCATTATTGCTCTCAAGGACAAGGAAAGATAAGATATTTTCAACCAGATCATGATTTTGGCATTTAAAGAGAATGACACTACTCAACTAGAAAAGTCCATTGGCATTAGATGCAGGGCCCCCGGAGGGGGGGGGGGGAGCATGTGTGGATTGTTTGAAGCAATCAACTAGGCTTTTCAACAATATCGAAAATGAAGCTTAATGAAGACAAAAGGTGGTTTCAAAAAGAGGATTTTGATGGAAAGATATCCCTTTTTTGCAACTTAAAATTAAAAGTTTTGAAGATAGAGATTGCTGGGGATGAGGATGTAGGTTGGCTAAGTTTCTCTATTTAAAGAATTTGAGGTATGCAAATTTGCTACCAACATCATTTTTTGCTCCCTATCTATCTATTAAATTTGGGTTAAATTTATTAAATTAGTTTCAATCGAAAACAACAAAGTCTTAGCATGAACTTGCTCCATTCATAACTTTCTCAATTCCATTAAGTCAAAATTGATGAAACATCATATCAACAACAAGAAAATAAACAATCAATTTTGAATAAAAAAATTAGTTTTAATAATATGGAGACCTAGCCCATTACTTGGTGCTTTTTATCAATGCCATGTTGCTAGGGTTTTTTCGATTTACTCTTCTCTTTTAATCATTTGATCGCAAATATTGAGTGCAATAGAGTAGCCTAGCATTTATGATAAGCAAATTAATGTGGTTTAGTCATTGTAGGGTCATCTTAATAGTAAACAACTTTTACTTAAATGGCTTCCCTAGATCTAGTGGTCGAAATTTTGTAAATACGCGACTTCTATATAACAAAAAAATTAAAAAAAAAAAAATCATAACATGCAAAGATTACAATGACCAGTTATTGTTACCAATGAGCGCCCTCCCTGAGGCGATACTCTCCTTTGTAACCACAACCATCTCTTATCTGAGGTGAAAACTTAATAAAATTCTAAATGTGGTCAACTAGAGGGCTTTTGTGGCATGAGATTAGTACTATCCGGGAACTTCGGTTTAAAAATGCATTTTTCTCTTGTCCTATCAATATTCTCTAGTTTTTACTTATTTATTTATTTATATGAAGGGATTAGAAGCCCAAAATATAAAGATATAGAGGAAAACAAACAAGCCCGAATGAAAAAGTACTGAAACAGCAAAATTCGGCAAATCATTCTAAAGTGGGGAAACCTGCCCATCCTTCCCAACACTGACAACAATGCAGGCGGGGAGTACTGCAAAATAGTGCAGCCTTGGATCTAGCTGAGCATAAGAAACTAGCCGGTCGAACACTTTTTTATGAGTTCAAAAGTATCAGATCAAATCAAATTGCAACCCCTTCTACTGCTCCTCCAAACGGGCAACACAATCAACCAATAAGCCGTGACCATCACAAACCCGACCGTAATAAACCTCGAAACCCACGGGCTTACCGGTTTCAGCCCGCTGGCCTGCACCCATCGCTTCAACCCAGCCTCAAAGGCCATGCAAAAACCTGGCAACACAAAGTACCAAGTGACCTCCCACGAGGGCCTCATCCCACAAGTCATGTAGTAAAACACCACTTCATGCATTGCACCTGACACCACTAGGGTACTCACTTTTGCCACTGTTTTTGCAGGTCCGCAACTCATGACCCTCCCGAGCGATTCTCGGTAGGGTCATATATAGTCTCCCTTAATATATTGGATGACATACGGTTCCATCTCCTACCCCAGAAATCCTGGAGTGATGTAGCCAAATAAGGCCGGTTTGAAAAATGTACCAGCTCAAATCTTGTCATGACCTGAACGAGTGTCACGCCTCTAGTGAAAATCATGTATACGCCAAGCAATATGCATATGGCATAAAGCAAAATTTTGAGTTTTGGAGATTGGAACTCATTGTTGACCAAAAATGGTGAGATCAAAACAAGAAATTTCAATAAATTCTCAAAATTTGGATCTGGGTATGGTTGTGGGGGATGTTGTTCTTTGATCTCGAGAGGAAAGGCCGCAACAACGGTGAAATCGATACAATTTTTGCAGGTTACAAGAGGTCCTCTATCAAAAGAGAAGGTGAGGAGTTTAAAGGAAGTAATCCAAGTTATGAAGAATGCAGAGAGACCTCTAAAATAGACTGAGGAGAAGTACCAAGGAAGTGAAGAGAAAATATAGAATATTGGGAGGAGCAAAATGAGTCTTAAAAGGCCTTTTGGGATTTTTGTGCCAATGAAATGGCAATAGGCTAATGAAGCTGCGAGCAAAATGGCTGCTTTGATGTGTTTATCCTCCATTTTCTTTGCTCTCTCTCTCTCTCTCTCTCTCTGCTTTTTCTTGTTTTGGTGGCTTGTTCACCACCCCTTCGTCACACTTTTTACAATGTCTAACCGGTTCACTACTAATATTCACGAGACACAAATCAGTTGTTAATTGTAATAAATAAAAAACATGTGAATTGTGTTCAAGGCCTTTGATATGCAATACACACAATTTTGTTTCCTAATTAATGACTATTTTTATTAATTATTCATTGATAAACTCTCCACTCTTAGTTAAACCAAACTTTGGGTAGTCTTTTGCCTTTTGAAGTGTTCAAAGAAAACAAGATATTGTCGGTTATGACAATTCATACTTAGGTCTTTGCCTTTACGGGTACGTTTTGCAGTTGTATAGTGCATGGACATAACCAAGAGGGGTGAGTGAGGGCCATATAAGAAAAGGACACCCAACGGAAGGATTGCACCAAATTTAATTTGATTCAATTTAATTAAAATAATTTCTCTTCTGACAAGAATTGAATATCGTAATATTCGAATATGAAATCTTATTAAAAAAAATATCAATATTCAGTTATTAAACCAATTAAATATTGATTATCTCGTCTTCTCGATTAGTCCTGGTTGAAGCTCAACTCAAATTATTTACATTTTTAATTTTTATTCTTTCCTTCCCTTCCCTTCCCTTTATCTTACCTTACCCTCCCTATCCTACCTCAATTAGAATAACATTTACCTTTAGTTTGTAAGCAAATGTTACCTCAGCTTAAAAGAAGAAAAAATTATTTACTAAACTCACTTAAAAGAGAGTAAAATTTTACATCTTTTTTTTATTACCAAATATGTTCCTTCATGATGAACTCTTTGAGCATTCCTTATCACCATTAGCACCCTTTTACTCAAAGATGTAATCGGTATAATATGCAACTCCCCACCCCCCCCCCCCAAAAAAAGTGCTCACCACAACCAAGCTTGATGGTTTGATCTATTAAATAAGAGAGAATTAGATATGACAAGTAAAAGTAGTCGTTTCGTGAAATTATATACTATAAAAAATTAAGAATTTTTTAAAAATAAGATAAAAAATTAGAAATTAATTATATCAATTTATATATATATATTTTTAAGAAAAATAAATAAACTCTTAATTATTTTTTTGATATACAGAATAGATTCGAACTTGATATGTTTAAAGAAAAATAAATGGTGTCTGTCAAATTGAATTATAAATTTTATAAACTCTTAATTATTGTTCAATGAATTTTGAGGTTAATCAATACTCTTTAATAAGAATCAATTTTATCTATTTAAAAGAAATCAGAATAAACTGGCATCTCAAAACCTGGCAAACGAAATCTTTTCTTAAAAAAGGTAGAATGCTAGAATTTAGAATCAAATTGAGTTCAATGAAGAGATTATAATTCATTAAACATTCAACTCATGATCTATGGAATTTCTCTATTCTTAATAAAATTATGAAAATAAAAATTAGAATTACCCTAAATAGGAATGAATCGCTTGAGAAGAAGAACTAGCCCCCGTTGGGTATTGAACAGGATTCCATAATATATTTATCAATTTCCATAATTTCCACCAAATAAAATAAAAGAAAATTACAAATCTACCTCGTCTTCATTTTTCCCAAATTTTACTCATTAAACGCGTCGTAGGTCGCATTTGCCGAAGGGGCGTGTGAAAAAAAAAAAAAAAAAAAGTCTGTTCTCTCTCTCTCTCTCTCTCTCTCTCTCTCCGTCTCTCTCTCAAAACGATGGCTTTCGCGGTGATAACCTTAATCTTCGCTGCGGTCGGTGTGATTTCGTCTCTCTTAGTCACAATCGGCTTTAATAGAGGCCCTTCTACAAATCTGTAAGTTCTGTCTTCTCATCTCTTCTCAAATTTTCTTCAATTTTTAATGATGTTAACGTTGTTTTCATTGTTTCATTTGTTTGGATCTGATAGAACCAAAAAAAAAAAAAAATCGATCTTTAAATTCAATATTTTGATCGATTTTATTTCAATCGAATGATCTTATTTTTGTTGGGTCGAATTTATTTTGCCACACATTTCTGGTTAATGATCCAATTAAAGCTTATTTTGGATAAACCTGTGAATTGACAGAATTAAGGTTCCGATTTTGATGTTCAATGGTTTGCTTGTTTGTGAAATGGGCTTAAATTCATTGAATCTGACTCATGGATTAAGGGGTTTATTAGGTGTCACATGAGGAATAAACAATGAATCTACCTTCCATCATTTGATGAAATTCAAAGAACACAGGAATTTGTTAGGAACTTTAATATTAGGTTTTTAACCTATGCCCACTGCCCCTTCTGAAATTTTAAGGGGTGTGTGTATTATATTATCAATATATTTCAAAAATTATGAACTCTCTAAAAATTAGAATCCTCACTCCCCTGAATGCATCTTATATTTCGCTTGTGATAAAAAATTTTGAGTCACTAAAATATTAGGTGACACAACGTGGACTATGTTCTAGAATTTTGTAGCTTTGGTTGTCCCGTGTGTTCCCTATGCCTGTGTCTGTTGAGTTTTGAACTTTTAGACAAGTTCCTACATTGATTGTATTGTCCTGGTTTAACTCTTAGCAAGTATATATAAACCACTTTGGCTATGAGCCCAATTTCCTGGGCTTACGTTGTTTCTTGACATAGAAGAGAATCGTTATAACCTGGGTAGTGACCTTGGAAAGTCATTTGATAATGTTATCATGAAAGCATGCGGATGGCAATATTCGGTAAAAGTTTTGTATTGCATTTGTGCAGCTTTCTGGATTTTGTTGTTTATTTGTCCGTGCTGCCTATTGCTAGTGGCTAAACTAATTGATCCTGCAGGTTTCACCTAACCTTGGTCATTACTACAATAGTTTGTTGTTGGATGATGTAAGTCTTTTTGTCCTTCCTCATGCTAAACCATTTCGTTTTTTGTTTCCCTTGCTTTATCTTGGTATCTTCGTTCTACCGTCCCGCGGGTAACAATAGGCTTGGTGACTGTGGTTGGACAAATCCTGGCCATTCAAAACTTTTCAAAAATTATTTTAATTGGAAAATTTTGGATGACTAGGTTTTGTCTTGCTTGACTGCCATCCTTATGGGGGTTGATACCTAAGGGAATTGTAGAAAATTCCTCTTCAGAATATTATTTTGCATATAAATATTCCAAGCTTGGAACAGAAGCCATTTTATCTTCAACTAGTTCATGATTCCAATCACAACCAGCATATCATTTCTCTTTGCTAGATAAGCTTGACTCCTCTTTATGGTTTTCAGGTGGGCAATTGTGTATGTTGCCCAGATGAAACCACTGATTGTCCCCATTCTGAGTGAAGGCGAGTGAGGTGATTACCGCATGGTTCTTGTAATACAACCTTAGAACATTGCATTGCGTGACAGGGTCAGGCATCTGAAGATTTTACCCTGTATTGATGATTGATGTTACAAAAATGGGATTCTGTGCCATGGTGTAAAATTATTTTATTCTTTAAGACTTGTGATTTCTCTACATTCGCTTGGTGTGGCGCCGCTTTGGTACTTAAATGGAATGAATAATACTAAAAGAATGAAATATGTTATTTGTTCATGTTGTGCTCATCATGTAAATGCTTTTTGTTTTTGGTTTTTCTTTTTCCTTTGTTGGTTGGGTACCTTAGCTTCTACGCTCCGAGTTGTGTTGAAAAACACACCGGATATGTTACTCAAACCATCTGTTTGACCTCAAAACCTCTCTAGCGCAATTATAAAGGTTTGAACCTCTTGTTTGCAAAGGCTATCCACCCTTTTGCCTGGATTTCCATTCTACCCTGTTGCCTAGATCCTCATTATTTGGCTGTTTTCTATAATTTGAGGTTATAATTTGACGTTCCGGAGTTGATATAGAATTTTGTATGGCGCCACCAACCATCTGGTTGAGTGGTATCAGCGCTTTTTGCCCTGCAGAGGCGGTGAGGGTATACAATCTAGTTCTTCCTCCTCCCAGTTGCAATGGCGCATAGCCCTCCCCCCCCCCCCCCCCGCCCCCAAAAAAAGGGGTATTGCAGATATGTACAGGAAAATAAAAAGTTTTGCACAGGGTAGTAAACAACAATTCAATAAGTAGTTCATGTAGATTTTTCAAATGATTGATTCAAAATTTAGAATTAAAAGTTTATTTTGTTGTTGTTATAATCATTATTGTTAAGATTTATGATTTATTGTTGATGGTCCGAGTTCTATCGCGCGCGCTCTCTCTGTCTCTCGGTGTAAGGTATAGCTCTCTAGTTTTTAGTAATTCGAGTAATGGTTTTTTTTTGTTTTTTTGGTAAGCTGATTCGAGTAATGGTTACTGATATAGCCCATTGACAGCTTTCACTGTTCCTTGCTCTGATCAAGAAACAGCTTAGAGAGGCAACTAGGCTAGCTCAAGCCACATGGGTGGTGGTCACTCTTTGAAATAGACGCTTACAGTGTAGACTGTAGAGCGAAACGATGAGATGAAATATTGAGCAACCCAAGACACCTCAGCCAGTCAAATTTAATGCCCTCCTAATTTCATTTAATGATAATGAAGACCTTACCAGCCATTACACCCCTTGTATATATGGTTTGAATTGAGCAGGTCACTCTCACAATAGCTATTATAAAAACTCACTGGGCATGGTAAAGACCCATTTGGTGTGAGAAGATGGTGAAGGCTCCTGCACTTGCTCTTGCATTAGTGATGCTGCTCATGCTATGCTTTGGACTCTCACCGGCTTTCGCTTGCCCACATGATGGCACAGAGTGCAGGGACTGCATTCTTGATCGGATGAAGTATGGCTGTCCAAATTGTGTGCCAATTCTGCGTTGCATGGCTCGATGCTTGTGGAGTGGCACCTCGCGCTCTAAATGTGTTAAGAAATGCGACTGTGATGGTGGGGATCCATCTCTGTCGTATTGCAAGAAGTGCATGTCACGCTGCAAATGCAGCTGTATGGCATAACTATAATTCTGTTCTATCCTATACACCTCACGCTTCCATACTATGCTACCGAATAAACTATCCTTAGATGAGTTCTTGTGTAGTATGACTCCTCTGATTCTCATTCCAACTCTCTTCAGTCATTTATCCATCTTATCGATCTAATTGTCGCTGACCTATTTCCAAATTCTTTTGTAGTTAGACTGGGAATCCACTTCCGGGTACACACAGTCCATCTACCAGAATATTTGCCGGATAATTGCATAAATTCAATGCTTGATGAATGTTGCCCGTGTTCTCTAAAATTTTATAGCTTTGTAGAATGAGGACATTAACACTATAAAAGAATATATGCAGTTCTTGTACATATGTGACCTATACATCAAATGTGAAAAGCCTTGGTCATCAAGGCATATAAAGTCACCTATAATGGGGGCAGCGATCCTCACTTTTGCCATTTGCTTGCAACTGTCGAAGTCTACAAGATTGTTCTGTTATCAGTATATAGGTAGAGGGATGATTCCAGACAACAAGGGAAAATTGATCAGCATATCCCCACATTTTCTCAACTAGCAATTGCCAGATCAATGCACCTCCCCCAGCTTGCCTCTTCTTTGCGGATTCATAGATTTTATCATAAACTGTTTTCAGCAAAACATCTCTATCATATACACCATTCTTCTTCTTCCTTGAAGAGGAGCCGACTTCCGTTATAAGAACAGGTTTCTTCAGAAAATGTTCAGCATCACTTATATGGGAATCCAACCAAAGTGAAAGAAACATTTCTTTTGCCTCTATATCAGCAAGTGGAATCCTGTAAATAGAGAAAAAAATTAGGGGAAAAAAGATAAGAATAATGCTATTCTTTGTGAATGACACCACTAGCATCTCCCTTGAGTAAACCTCATAAGATAAATCACACAGACATGTTCAAGATTCTGGTTCGTCCTGGAATCAAACTGGAACCCACCTTCAGACCGGTCTGAAACCGGCCCACTGCTTCCCATCTTGAACTAGACCAGAACTGTGAAGGAAACGGTTTGGAACCATGAACAAGACTACTTGCAGCTATGACAAACCTCAGACATCATAAAAATACAATACCAGAACAATAATCATGTGTGGGAAGACTGAATAATTTCTCAAAGTTTAATATTTGGTTGCTGTTCATTAACCGGATATTTCCTTGTGTTTTGACACTAGCGAGATACCCTATGTAAAATTTTGGATTCATTTCAGAACATCAGTTTAATCATATGCTAACCAAAATATAAGATGGCTTGTTTTACAAACCAGCTGTCTGGGTAGGCATGGACTGAAGCGAAGTCAATGTCCTTAATAGCTGAGTTCAATATAAAATCTGATCCCAGAGAGGCTGCCCATTCCCCAGGATTCACTTGAGACTTTTCTGTTCTATTTGGTCCATAAAAGCCTTCCAATCCAACCGTTACAAGATGTTTTTGGTCCAAATTCTTGACATATGCAGCCATCTCCCTAATCCATGCCTGTTTTACAGAAGTGTGATAATTAAGAGATGAGACAAAAAAAATGTATCAGTCAAAAGAAAAATCACCCCCCACAAAAAAAAAAACTCCAAATCCAAACATGGAACATTTGGATGGTTCACTAACCAAAGCAAAAAGTGATGAGACCTATTGGAGGTTTTTTAGACTGCCAAATAAGTAACCAACATTCCATCGTTTTTCTATTTTGTTTAAGCAATAAATGGACAGAACTCTGGAGAACCAAATGCTCACACTCACTGGAATCAAAAGAAAAAAGGGAATGCAACTACAACTACGTGCCTGAAGAAGAGGAGCGGATAAGCTAGATTCACAACGGGGCTCATTCATCAGCTCCCATGCAAATATGGCTGGCTCTTCGGAATATTTCACTCCACTTAACGAGTTCTTCCTCATCACAACAGCCTGCAAAAGGCAAAACACACGGGTGAGGAAGTTGCAGCAGAATTTTCACCTTTAGCAGATTGATCAGAACAAAGGAAATTGGCATGCACTCTGAATATCACTGCGCAGAAAGAAGAAAAGCCAAAACACAAAACATTGTTGCATGATGGGTAACAAATTAAATTGGTGTCTGATATCAATCATACCTTGACATAAGCCTTGTAGAAATCTTTAATGGCGGGATGCGAGAAAAATGAATCAGATGATGAAGAGACATTATATCCCGCTTTTCGTGCCCACCTCACATACTGATCTTTTCCACCAAAGGCATTCAGGTTATTTACTAAACTAAGAATCAACCTTATTCCATGCTTCCTTGCTTCAACAATCACATAGTCTAAGCCCTGAAACCATGCAAAATATGGATTATTGAATCGCTCACTGAAGTATAATAGAAACTGGGAAAACCGAAAAGCTGAAAAATGGATTATTTTCATCAAGTATCACAAACATCAAAAGCTAATTTCCAAGTCCGATGATTAATACTTGCTATTTATTTTCTAGTGCAAATGAATATAAGTCAATGACCAAAAGATTCAATTAAACTTTCAAAAATGTACCATTTCAGCTCAACAGATAAGTTACTAAGAAACCCATATTTGCGCTTGTATGGGCATGCAATGGACACAGAAGCTGAACTTAATCTCTTCAGCATTTGAAGAGCAGAAAAAAGCCCTTCCATCAAGCAATTGCTCAATTGGGTATACAATTAGAACCATTAAAGAAAATGATCTCGCCTCGCCTAAACAACAAAGTAACCAAAAGAGAGACAAGATTTTCAGCTAAGTAGCCTACGTTCACAGGCAAAGAGATGAGCAAATTCACTGTGTCAAAAAAGAAATACGAAGTGTTAAATCTCATTTCGAGACCTCCGCCCTTAAAAGTTACTTTTGAAGTAGAAATCGGGTTCTCTTCTAAAATGGGATCAAAGACAAGACGTGTTAAAGCCCAATCGTATCGATCCCAAATTCATTTCGTTCACCCTCCATGTTGACGTTATTATTCCACAATGATGTGGAGTTAGTCATCTATGCAGAGATGATAGGCTAACTTAACCTCAGTAGCCAGTTTTTAAGGTAGAAGCGCGTCTCTCTCGGCACATCCACACGGATTCAAGACACAAACGTAACAAACCCATTAGCAAAAAGCGTCCAAAACCTAAATCTTTCAAGATTGCAAAGTTTACTGGAAACAATTGCTCAATCCGCTTTTTTTCCCAACCAACAGAAAAGTTCATCAGCCAACCCCCCCACCCAAAACACAAATTTAACTTCCAAAAATTGGCTGAAGTTTGTGGTAAATTTTCCAATAAAATGCTCTATTAGAACAAACCCAAAATTTAGATTTGGCAAAAAACATCACACTTCAGAGAGCACAAATGGACAAACCTGAAAAACCCTTTCATTGAAAACACCCGGAGAAATCTGAAGAGCATTAGGTCCATCACCATCACTAAAAGCCCAAGTCCTACAAACACTCATACCCATCTGAGATCCTCTTTTAAGCATTTCCGAAACCTTATACCTCGACGATTTCCACACACTCTCTTCCATTAGCCAATACGAGTTCCACCCATTAATGTACAATGTCGTCTGTTTCTCTTTCTTCCCACTTTTTTCATCGTTTTCGATTATCACGAATTGGGTCGAATTGATTCCGACAAAACCCATGTTTGGTTGCCGGAGAATGATCGAGAAATTGATACGATCTCCGAAGTTGAAGAAGAGTACAGCTGCTATCGTGAGGACGCCGAACAGAGGATAGAGCTTTCTCTCTCTCCACTGTCGTTCCATCTGTTGCTTCTTCGTGAAAGAGTGCGCAATTAAGGAATGACATGTTCTGTTCCTCTGCGTTGTTTGAGGTTACAGGTCAACTTCATGTTTGCTCTCTCTACCCTCTCTCTCATATGAACAAATCGAGTTAGCTGTACTGGTATAAAAGAAGCGCAGGTTCGTACGTGTCTTACTGAGATTGACAAGTACCTCCCACCGACGAGCGTTGACATCTAATACATATATTTTCCTTTTTCTTTTTCCTTCTAAATGTTGCTAATTGGGCACAATGATTTTGTATTCTTAATAAGGAAAGTTAACTATAAATGTCATTTTTTTTGTCAAGCTGTTTGGAAAAGTTGAGCTTGTTTCAAATGAGATTAAGTGTAATTTTTAATCAAAATTATTAATATTAATAATAATTTAATTTTTACAAGAAAATTTGATTACTTAAAAGATTATTTTTTATGATTTTTTATTTTAGTTAAATAATATTATAATATAAAATTAAAAATAAATTGAAACAAGTTAAATTTATTTAAGGTTTCTCAACTGATGCAAGGTTTTATTTATTTTAAATTATGATTATTATTTATGTTATTGATGTTATGTTAAAATATTAATTTTTGATATAAATTATCGAAATTCAATAATTACGTTAAATCTGACTTAATACAGTTCAAATCTGATTGAACTTTTAATAATAAAACTTTCATCCCACCTATGTCATAATTTTTATAAGAAAATATATTCAAATTTTAATAATAATTTTGATTTATTTAATAATTATTAAAAAATTATAATAAATCTTCTGTTAAAAAATTTATATATATTTAACATAAAATTGGTCTTAATGTTTGAAAGTTTGCCAAGAGGCAACGAGAGAATGATTTGCCTTGCCTTTCATAGATTTTGAAACAACATAAACCCTTTCTATCACCCATCTATAGAGAATCTATACAAAATTAATAAAATTCTCGAGGTGTTGAATTCACTTAAACTAATTTTATTATTCCTTATATTTAAAAAAATAAGATCTCAACCACAACAATTTTTACGATTCAAAATTAAAATCAACTATAATAAATAGAACCTCTTAATAATAAAAATTTTCATATCTCGAATAAAAATTCAAGTTCTAACAAATATAGTTTATTTATAATAAATAAAATTCTATTAATAATTTATTTATGTAATAAACAATATTTAGATTATAAATCTTAATAAAAGTATTATAAACAAAAATTAAAAAAAGAAATAATAATAATTATTATTGAGATTTATGCATATAAGTGTATCATGATTCAAAATATAATTAGGTGGCATTTGGTTAGCACCCAGAAATCAAAATCAAAATCAAAGACCTTAGAGATGAAATGAAAAAATTGATTCTGATATCAACTGTTTGGTTCAGATTCTAGAGTGAATATGATTACCATTGTTAATATTTGATTTGTATATCTTTCAAAATCATATAATTATCATGTGATTGATAAAAATATTTTTAAATTAATATTTTTAAAATTTTATTTTATTTTCTAAAATTAAAATTATAATCATCATCTATTTTATTTTCTTTAATTTTATTTTATTTTATAAAATTAAAAATAAAATTAAAATATTTTTAAAATTAATATTTTATTTTATTTTCTATAATATTTTAAAAACAATTATGCCCTTGATGATGAGATGATGTTCTTCTGGACTGGGATTGGACGACAACTACTCTAGGCAACAGGAATGGATGATCGGACAGCGTCTGATGAATTGCAAAGTGCAATCGAACTATTAATAGCAGCATGGAAATTGAGAGTTATAAACCCTAATTCAAACTAAGCGTACAAATTATATTCATTAATATATGAAGGAGAGTAATTGGAGTGAGCGAAACAAAGAAGAAGACGAACCGTAGGTCGCATAACCAACAGCGACAGTGACTTTGCCAAGAACACCCTCCGTAAGTCTCATAACCGTGGTTCGCATGACTAAGGACACCTCTACCTCGATGAGAGCCAAGAACATCTCCAAGATTGTCAACAACATTTCCAACTCCATGTGGGCCAAGAACACATTCAAGATTGCCCCGAACACCTCCAACTCCATCATTCACAAGTACACCATCGCCAAGTGCAAGATTGCTACTACAGTAATAAGCCCCCGGAGGAGGTTGGTCTAACACTTTGAGAAGCCCGATATCACTTCATCAGTACTTAAATCATCATGACAATAGTGGGAGAGAAAATGACTTTGACCCTCTGAAATTTGGAATCTGAATGAGCGCAACCAATTTATTTGCCTATGAAGAAATTCTCGATCCTTTTCTATTGCCGCTTCTTTGATTACAATTCTTTCTTCAGCATTTCAAAGAGAGTACAGAGACCTATGTCACGAAATTGATCATTTTTAATTATACAAATTATATATTCAATAATATACGAAGGAGAGAAACTGGAGTGAGCAAAACAATGAAGAAGACGAGCCGTAGGTCACATAACCAACATCAACAGTGACTTTGCCAAGAACACCCTCCGTAGGTCGCATAATCAAGACCACCTGCCAAGATTACCTCCAAAATTGTCAACAACACTTCCAAGTCCATGTGGGCCAAAAACACCTTCAAGATTGCCCAGAACACCTCAACTCCATGACGACCAAAAACACCTCCAACTCCATCATTGACAAGCACACCATCGTTAAGTCAAAGATTACTACTACAGTAACAATCCCCCGGAGGAGGTTAGTTTAACATTTTGAGAAGCCCGACAATACTTCATCAATACTTAAATCATCATAACAAACAGTAGGAAAGAAAATGACTTTGACCCCCTAAATTTGGGATCTTAATGAGCACAACCAAATCGGATCGACTTCTTATATGTACGTAGACAGCACTATAAACCATGTTTCTTTACCTATGAAGAAATTCTCGATCCTTTTTTATTGCCGCTTCTTTGATTACGATTCTCTCTTCAGAATTTTGAAAAGAGTAGAGAGACCTACGTCACAAAATTGAGCGTTATAAACCCTAATTCAAGCTAAGTATACAAATTATATATTCAGAAACTGGACTGAGTGAGACACAGAAGAAAATAAACCATATGTCGCATAACCAACAGCAGCAGTGACTTTGCCAAGAACACCCTCCATAGGTCGCATGACCGTCCAAAACTACATCTGTTAAAGGAGGAAATTGACTTCGGCTCTTTGCATTAGATTATTGTCATGGTTCCTTTCCTTGGATTTGTTGCAGTTGTATAACGGCTATGATTTTGGTTTCTGTCTAGACAAATTGTATTGGATCAATCTTGTGTCTTGTCAAGCTACTCACCAGAAGTGTAGACATCTTATGCAAGCATAGATGATGAAACCAAGGTAGTCATAGCCGTAGGATTGAAGATTCAGATGGGAAACAACAACAAAAATTTTTTTCATGTTATTTAGAATAGAAGGCATGCCAGTGGTCATTAACTAGGTAAATAAGTTCTTGTCCTTATTGGTTGATAAGCATCTATGTTATTTGCTAGTTGCAATAAACAAATTTTAATTTCACTTCAAACATAAACTTTATGCTTTATATGTTACCATTTATTGGATGTCTGGTAATTACCATGGTGGGCGAGTAACCTGTGTTCCAATAATTTGCTTCCCAAATTAAACCAAAAAGCAGAGAAATAGTGGAAGTGAATCTGCAAAAAATGTATTTATAGAATTGCAAGTCAAAATTTCCAATAGTAGTGTTTAGCATTGGCTGATATGTTTCTGGTTAAAGCCCTTATTTATTGCTTTTATGATATATGTCATTGAACAATTTGCGCTCACACATTGCATATTCTGATAATAATTAATCCTAGCAACTTTGGCTCATGTATTTTTGTTATTTCTTATTTTGGGGCTTGTCTTTAGTTTCGTATTGCCCTAATACTTGCCTCGCTTTCACTACAGCAGCCTTATCATGTTGTAATACATATAAAACCTCCATGTACAGCATAAGCTCTGAAACATGGATGAACTTATTAAATTTATGTTTAAAGTAATGAGATTGAATATGATAAACCTTGTTTTTACTGCTATCGTGTATTCTGAGGCTTTCACCTCTCCAATCCCCCACCCTTTACTCGCTTAGATTAATTATTCTTCGAAGACTAAAAAAGCTATTGTATATACGGATTTGCTTGTATGGCATTGAGTATTGAATTATTAAATAAAAACAATAATAAAAAATGACAGTAATAGAAATGAAAATATTTAGGTGAATGTTTGATAAAACTAGAAAAAATAGAATTAAAAATGAAGAAATTCATAAAAAATTAGGAATTAATTTAATTGTGGATAAAATATGAGAGATAGTTTGGGCATGTGTAAAGAAGATCCGAAAATGCATATGTTAGAAAAGTCAAAAACTTGAATATATGAGATCTACTAAAATGTAGAGATAAACTGCTGCAAACTTGGATGCAAATTATCCGTAAAGACATAGATAGTTAAGGGTTTAGATAAAAAGATGACTTTAGATAGGAATGAGTGGCGTAGAAGAATCCGTACAAATTAAATCATCGGATTTATTTATTTATTTTTATCTATTCATTTTTTTAATTTATATTTATATTTTTACTTTTTTTATATTTATATTTTTTATTTTAAATCCTCATGTTTGTTTGTCGATCCCAAATTATTGGGATTATGGTTAAGATGTTATTATTGTTGTTGTTGTATATACAGAATTACAAATCAAACTTTGTTTTACCGTTGGTCACATAACCAACAGCAGCAGTAACTTTGCCAACAACACCTCTAACTCAATGAGAGCCAAGAACACCTCCAAATATACTTCCAACTCCATGTGTGCCAAGAACACCTTCAAGATTGCCCGAGCACCTCCAACTCCATCATTGACAAGCACCATCGCTAAGTCCAAGATTGCCACTACATTAATAATCCCCCAGAGGAGGTTGGTCTAACACTCCGAGAAGCCCACATCACTTCATCAATGCTCAAATCATCATAACAATCAGTAAGAGAGAAAATGACTTTGACCCCCTGAAATTTGGGATCTGAATGAGCATAACCAAATCGGATCGGCTTCTTATATGTACATAAACAGCACTATAAACCATGTTTCAAATCCTCGATCCTTTTCTATTGCCGCTTCTTCGATTGCCATTCTCTCTTCAGCATTTCAAAGAGAGTAGAGAGACCTACGTCATGAAATTGAGCATTATAAATCCTAATTCAAGCAATGTATACAAATTATATATTTAGAAACTGGAGTGAGCAAAACAAAGAAGAAGAGGAACCGTAGGTCGCATAACCAACAGCAGTAGTGACTTTGCCAAGAACACCCTCTGTAGGTCGTGCAACCAAGAACACCTCCAACTCGATGAGAGCGAAGAACACCTTCAAAATTGTCAACAACACTTCCAACTTCATGTGGGTCAAGAACACCTTCAATTGCCCAGAACACCTCCAACTCCATCATTGACAACCACACCATCGCCAAGTCCAAGATTGCCACTACAGTAATAATCCCCCAGAGGAGGTTGGTCTAAAACTCTAAGAAGCCCAACGTCACTTCATCAATGCTTAAATCATCATAACAATCAGTAGGAGAAAAAATGACTTTGACCCCCTAAAATTCGGGATCTGAATAAACACAACCAAATTCAGCACTAGAAACCATGTGTCTTTGCCTATGAAGAAATTCTCATCCTTTTCTATTGCCGCTTCTTTGATTATAATTCTCTCTTCAGCATTTCGAAGAGACCCACGTCACGGAGATAGATAAAAGTAGTAATAAATGGATCAAGTGACGAATGCTGGGTGTGGGGAAAATTGTAAATAAAGACTTGGAGATAATTTGAGTAACAGTAAGTTAATAAGACGATTATGACCTTTACAATACATTACTTACAATATTTGACAAATTTGACGCCGGTTAGGATTCATATTCATAATCAACATTTTTTTTTAATAAAACTAAAAAAAAAAAAAAAAAAAAAAAACTCCGATGTCTTATAAAACTGATGAAATAATACCCGTCAAAAATAAAGTAGATCAAATATAAATTTTATATTTTTTAAAAAATATTTTAACTATTTTAAAATTAATTAAAATTTTATTATATTTATTCTTTGCAAAATGTAACACTATTTCTACCATTTCTTATTTTATATAGCCGGAAGATTTCTTCTTTTGAAATCAACAATATTCCAGAACATGCTATACTAATGTGATATTCAGCCCAAAATAAGTCTCAACTCAGGTCCCCTTCCTTAATCTTTGGTGATAAACAATATTCAGATTATAAAACTTATTAAAAGAATCGGCTTATTCGTGTTATGGGTAGAAATTTAGAAAAAGAAATCGATTATTATAATTTATGCGTATTGGTGCAACATGATTCAAAATGCTATGGAAGACAGATACATCAACAATGGTGCTCTCTATGGCTCGCAAAGAAACCTCTGGAAATGTCGAGTAACAATTTGGTGATACAAATCCTCCTCCCAAGTTGGTCACTGCAGATTCAAATCCATCTTCAACAAAAAAAAAAAAAAAAAAAAAACAGAAAAAGAAACCTCCGGAAACATCTAAGTTCTCGGCACAAAATTTCTCCACCTCGTACCCGCCTCTCTTTCTGCAAACACTTTCCTCAATCTCTTCGAATGCCTCATCCCAACTCTTCAAGAAAACGTCCCAATCCCCAACTTTCTCATCACAAACCCCATCCACAACTTCTTGAAGTCCAACAATCCGACGGCTCACGTGCCTTCTCAATTCCCTCACCGTTGGATCAACTCCCGGAACAGAATCCAACCTTAATAACAGCGACATCACTGCCTCGTTCACCGGAATCTTCTCGAGGTTATTACTTCGGATCAAGTCTACTGTTTCCCGCCGTTGGATTGTTTCTTCTAGTGAATTGGCCTCGGAGTTGACAGTTGAGATTTTTCTGATGAGCGTGCGGATCAGGTGCGAGCGATATGAGGCCTGGATTTTTGTAGCGGCATTTGACCGAAGAGAGAGAGGGAGATGGACGGTGATGGGGTGAGGTGGAGTTTCAGATGATGTGATGGGAATTTCGGTGGTTTTGGGTTGGTCATTTGAGTGAGTAGTGTATTTGACAGTTGTTTTGGAGAAGGAAGAGAAGAAGCGAATTTTTCGGTTTGGTTTCATGGCAGTAGAGAGAGAGAGAGAGAGAGAGAGAGAGAGAGAGAGAGAGAGAGAGAGAGAGAGAGAGAGAGAGGAGAGTGACAGCAGAGAGCAATAGCGGAACAAATCTTCTATTGCCCTTAAATGCTTTTGGCGCTCAATACGTGTAGCATGGAGTGTGGAGTGGATTACGTTCTTTGCTACGTGTCAGTCTTATTGATTTATTTTATTTTATTTTATTTTATTAGAATATATAATATAAATTTTGAGATAAAAAAAACTAAAATATTAAAATAAATCTTCTTTTACCCTTTGGACATATACTCTACCCACAGCCCTCTCTTAGCATCCCAAGGGAGGCAGCTCCCACCCCCCCGGGCGGGTCTCCCTCTCCCTTTGCACCATGGTTGCTAATGTTTTATTGTTATAGATGAATAGAGAAGTAATGTTATATTCAAGCGGCTGCAAAATGACTCAACCAAAGTGGCATTGCTCATCCTTCTGCATCATATGGATCACTACAGATAAGGTTGGAGTTTGGCCAAATGAAAGGGCCAGGATGAACTCAGAAGGACCAAATGAAAGGGCCAATACAGACATTATTCATTGGAACCAACACATCCACTTATGTGAAGCCCGGAACTTCAAGGTGGGGATGGAACAACTTTCCCAGAGCAAGTGCCGAACCCAATTGTGTAACCATTGCCCTGCAGTGACATTCAGATTGGCCGGTGTTAAACCATATGCAGTTGATGTTTTGAAAAGAAAAGTATATGATACGCCATCCACCATTTACCTCTATTTTCCAAGCTATATCCTACGTCCAAAGGATTCCATGGCCCAATGGATAAGGTGCGGTCCACAGAATCAAGGGTTCTGGGTTTAATCCTCAATGGAGGCACCATGTGGGAATGCACAATAGTTTATTTTACTTCTTTCCTTTTATTATTTTTAATTTTATCTTCTCACTCTAATTTTATGTTACTGTATTTTATTTTTTCTCTTCTATCTTTTATGTTTTTCTCTTAAATGATCAATTTTAAAATTTGATATTAACTTTCAATTTATTTGATACATTCTAGGTCCATCTAAATGTTAATGAAAGAAAGCATGTCGGGAGCGACCTCACTCCAAGTCAAAGCGTCACTAGTGTGGCAGTGAAGCAAGGCCTATGTGGTGCCTCGTGGACTCCCACGTTTTTGCACCTAGTGTGGTGCCTTGCTCTGGCCATCACCGAAGGAAAGCCAACACCGAGCATATCATATAGCAAGAGAGACTTCATAAAGTACTGTGGTTGTAACGATATCACCGTGACACCCTACTGATAGATTGAAGAAGAGCAAAGGACCAACCAACCTTGCAATAGCCAGTAATAATGACTTCATCTCCATCTTCTAGAAATTTTCGACTACTCCCACACCCACTTAAAGAAAGTGGCTTCTGTCCATTGCAGGTTAATGCCAGCAGGCATCCAAGAGATTCTGGTTCCTATCGATAAACCAAGAGCCAGACAAAGTGTGATGAAATATAAGAAGAGGGATGGGTCAATGTGCTTCAAAATATCTCTAAGCAGCAAAATATGCATATGGCTACATGCAGTATAGGATAAGTTCATACAGGTCCACTGATGGTCCCAGTGCCAAGAAGATCACCGGGCCTCAAGTTGCAGCCATTGATTGTATGGTGTGCGAGTTGTTGTGTTAAAGTCCAATACCTGTTTCACAAGAAAACAGTAATTTCAGATGTTACCCATATTATGAACTTAATAAGAAATTTCGATGAGTAGCATCATTAACTCACAAGTGTTTGAAGTTACTCTTCGTGACGACGCTGGCATGTTTTTGTCCAGCTGGTTTAATTGCAGCCTTGAAGCAAGAGAGAGATTCGTGAGTGAAGGGAAGAAGAAGATTGTGCAATCTTTCCAATTGTAACCTTGGTAAAATGTGTACATGGTCCAATTATACAAGAAAAGAATAACTAGGATTAACATAGTCAAAGACTTCAGAAAAATTAATATCTATAATTTTACCTAAATAAACTACTCAAAAAACAACATATATAAGATACAAGTATACTGGTTCACTTACCTCCAAGGAGATATCATAGTGTTGGGATATCTTTTCAGCTAGATATGGCAGGGGGGGAGGGTCCTGCAATAACAATGACACAGGATACGAATGTAAAATGGACAAACAAATTTGGCATCAGAGAGAGGTGAAATCAGGAATATCCCAAAATCAAGTGACAAGTTACCTGCTTTGGAGCATCACAAGCAAATGGTTCCAGAGCCTCCAACGTTACAATCCAAGGGGATATTGTTGTACCTAAAGCATTAAGCATAAAAAGTTAGGCCCCATTGCACCTCAAGCCTTCAAGACAAGGTAAAATAGAAAATATTGTCAATCTTCCAACAGACTACAGAGGATATTTAGTGTTTTCTCACTAAATAGAGGCCACAGACAGAAGAAAGGATTTAAGCTCTCACCGAAACTCTTCCCAAGGAAAGGGCCAAGGGGTACATTTTCCCATGCCTGAATATCTATAGCTGCCAACAACAACATCACAATGATTATGGGGTACAAAATGTAGCCTAATCACAAAAAATGACATGATGTAGAAGAGTGTTTACCACTCCAGTCATTCATTAGCACTAGTCCAAAAATGTGATCTGCTGCGTCACTAACATTTATAGGCTTTCCTAAATCATTTCCAAGACCAACTATAGCAGCCTGAGAGAAACATACTATGCAAACTTAACAAATGAAGGGAATTAAACATATTGCGCTTGTAGGAGAATTAAAGGAAGCACTCTTATTTCTGAAACAAAGATGAGTCCTATACAGTGAATAGGCATTTGCTCATGTACATAGATATTCACAGCAAAATATCAAAACGGCTAACCATTTCTAGCTCAAAGTCTATCTTCTGTGAAGGTCCAAAATATGGTGGAGAATTTGGAGCAGGACGACCTTGTCCCCTGAAGAAACCAAGAACAGCAAAATGGTAAGATAAAAGTCCAAGTTCCATTTGCATATTGAAGGTCGATTCAACAGGGCCTTTCTTATTGAGAAACTTTTGTTTTGGGGGGGGGCAGTTGCAGTAAATAGAAACGAAGCAACTAAAAGGGCAGGAGTTCCAGTCTTTAATGAGTAAATAATTGCAAGAACTGGATAATATAAAGTAGGAATTGATCAAATTCAACAACTACAATGCTTTCTCTTTTTTCTTTTGGGGCCAAACAAGTCAACAGCATTCAGCTTCATAGTTGGCCAAGGCAGCAAACCAAACATGTCTCTGACAGCAAAATGGCAGAAAGAAACCAGATTAGGTTTTGCTTATGTTAACAAAAGACAAGGGATAACAAATCTGGCACTTTAGGATCCCACTGCTTCAGATATTTATCATGAGAGAGACATATGTATAGGTTTAATAAGAGTGGCACCACCTAGGCTTTGATAAATATCTCATGGCCTTTCAATGGATTAGAAAGTGCTGCCTCTCTCACCTCAATGATGTCAAACATGCCATAACTTTGTAGGTTTGTTTTGTGGTCCACTTTCTCATTAGAAGACTTTCATCAATTTAGAAGCCTAAGAACTCTCGAAAAAATTCGAAAGGTGAAGACATAACAATGCAGAAATTAAAAAAAAAAAAAAAAAAAAAAGTTCAAGTACCTGGGTCTAATAATATCAGTGCCAGATATAACAACAGATGATGCTCGTCCATGGTATGCTATTGGAAGGTGGAACCTGAGATATGGGCAAGATTTTGACACGAAGATGATAAAACCAGATTACAAAAATGATCTTCACTGCACAAACACTTAATTTTCCCTATTTTTCCAAGGTCTACATACCAGTTTGGTGGGATTGGGTTCTCTGGTCCAAAGAATATCGTACCGCAGGTCTTTGCATGATGCATGGATGAAAAGAAATCTGTATAGTCTCCTATAGCAGTAGGAACAAGCATCTCAACCTTGCCCTGCAAAGTTGCATGTCAAATCCATATTATATGAAAAAATTATCTACATAATGACTGGAGATATATGAGTTTCCATTTATTTTACCATTGGCACCAATGCCTGCTCCCTCAAACTTGCATTATCCCGCAATGTTGGCTCAATAGCTGTATCAATGAACAACAGTATGTAAATATTTAGCATATTCCTCCCAAAAAATTTTGGTCTCAGACCAAAAGTTTTTCATTTAAGTCTTCACCATAAAGAAAAAGTCTCAAGAACTTAATTCAAGGAATATATACTGTATTTTCTTAAAATTGGGCAGATTGAAAAACACTAGGTAAATTCTTCACATAAAACACATGACTAGCCCCCACACAGTTGCATAAATGCAGAAGCAAGCAAAGCAAATGCGGACATGACAATAACTTCTGGATTATTGTACGGGCTTCTGTCCATGCAGGCCTTCCCAATGCAAGAAATTTGTTAAGATTAGGCTGTGGCAGATCAAAGAAAAAAAGCCATTATTAACATTGATAAATATTCATACTTCAGAAAATAAGTAAATAAATAAATAAATAAAGTGAAGCATTTTGCAATATGCAAGAACCGGAGTATTTCAAATGACACATAATGAGGTGTCATTTCAAATTCTAAATTAAACACAAAATATTTAAATTCTAAAATCACATAATCAAAATATGATCATTATAGTTGTTCATTATGAATAACTATCACCCTCTAGATCCGTCTCTAAAAATTCACAATTTTCAATATCCTTGTATCTCAAAATCACATTCAACTATACAATATCCCCCCCCCCAAAATATTCAAACATAGGATGTACAATCCTATGTGGGTGTCCATATCCACAATAAATAAATAAATAAAAATTAAACTTGCTGAGATGTATTGTCATGCATAATTCCATCCATTTGGTCTCCCCTGTATTATTCTTGTAAATAATAATTATTTGAATTGCAAACGTAATTGGATTACAAAAATTTTTAAACCTCTATAGTGTAATTTAATACATCCAAACAATATATTTATCACTACATTTAAAATTTCATATTCGAAATCCATATATAAATCCAAATCCTAGTTCCTCAAGGCACTTAAAATTTTTTCCTTGACCCCTTACCCGAAAGTTCATGCCCATTCCTAGCCATCATTCACCAAGGATATGTGAAAATTTTCTTAAATCCTTCTTAATTTTTCCAACATTTTCGAGTCAAACTAAGACTAGATTACCGATTAAACATCGTAGACTGCTAATTTAAAAGAAAAAAAAAGGCAGTCTTTAGAGTTTAATCAGAAAGAACTCATGTAATCAAATACACAGCTAAAAGAAAAAAATCACTAATCAATAAAACCTCTCGAACCTGAGCGAAGCAATCGGAGGAGTTGAGGAAAGGACCCTTGAAAAGGCCAGCCAAGCTGATGACAGAGAGATCCAAGACAAAATCGCCGATTGCGACGCCGGGTCGGGGACCTGAATCGGGGTCCAGCTTGAATACCCCGTATGGAAGGTTCTGAATTGGGAAGTGAGAGTCCGGAGAAACTTCGATGAATGACTTCAAAGCCATTGTTTCTCGATGAAGTGAAGACGAGTAGCTGTAGAGTGTAGAGAGAGAGAGAGAGAGTGTTTATGTGATAATTTAATTACGTTTTAATAGGAAGATAATTAAGGTTTGTGGGTATTTGGGATTACCGGCCAGATCTCGAGGCAATTGACTACCCATCTTTCAAAGGTCGACACTTGAGACACATCAAATGAATACAAAATTTTAAACTAATTTAAAATATATTCTAATTATTTTAATAGGAAGATAATTAGGGTTCTGATTATTATAACTAGTGGTGTAAGGAGAGGTTGACACTACCAAGGAGAGGATGAGAGGGAGGATAGAAGCTATTTGAGGGAGCGAGGAAAAAAAATAAAGAGAAAATGATGTCCGGATAGAGAGAGACATTAATGATTGCAATTAGGGTTAGGTTAGGTTAGGTTAGAATCGAGAGAAAGAATGGGGGGGGGGGGGTTAGAGGGAGAAAAGATTGTTAAAGAGTGGATTGATCCAACAATTAGAATTAGTTAGAAGTTTCAAAAATGAAGGGTTGGATCAAGTTTCTAAAACCATTGTTAACCCCAATGTCATCACCTCTGAGTTACTAAAAATTAGAAAACCTAATCCAAAAAGGAAACTATGGTGAAATTCAACCTTAATACAAACAATCAAAACCTGAGGACAGGCCTGAAAGGGCCCAAAAAAAAAAGAGAAAAGCTCCACTGTTTTTATATATAAAATTCCTAAATATGGAAAATTAGTTTTGCTCTAGATGAAATATTGGAATGTTGCATGTACATTGGAAAAAGGTCGCACATCCATAGAGTAGGACCAAGATCAAGGTTAGAGCATAATTTTAGAAAACAAAAGAAAATCATGCATTCATCATCTCATTAAAAAACAAAATATTTATGATCAAACATGCAGTTAGCAGGAGCCAAACCCTAAGCTTAGATTAAAGGCTGAGCAATAGATAAAGGCAAGAATGGACATTGTCTAGCACGACCTTTTGAGACCACCAGAAGGGCAAGGAATGAAAGAACGTAGACAAATGCAACTCCTAGGGCTTCACCCAAAAAAGCTCCAAAACATGTTTTTATAACATCGTACACATCGAGGGTTATTACCTATTTGGTACAATCTTCTTTTGCAAACATACTTGCACACATACACGACACGTATTTGCCCAAACCAACACGGGCAATACAACATGCGAGGCCTTACACCAAGTAGCATTTTTTGGTCACAAGTCTTTACAGCCTATAGGACAGAAATGCCAAGAACCAATATTCCAAGCAAAGCTATTACTTGCTTGCTTAATCCAGTAGTCCCGAGTTTACAGCGGACAGCGAATTGCTCACAGTTGTTTTTAAAGAGATTATAAGCACCAAAATCCTTTGGCCGCTTCAAGAATTGAAGTGCGCGTTGTACGACTTCATTCGGTGGACAAGATTGTCTACTGTGGCTCGTTCCGGCTCTTCTTCTCTGACTTTCTACAACTGAGACGCCGTATTTACACTGGTAAAGATTTTTGTGACCATTTAAGAAGCAATCGACACAGGTACTGACAACCCCACGTTGGAGATCTTCCACGTAATTGCATTTAGGGCAAGCCTCCTTGCTGTTTCCACCGGCTGAGCTTCCCATTGCTAGTTCTCGTATTCCTGGTTCTGCCCTGGTGAGGTGAATTACCGCATGGTATCCGTAATTACCAATATAGATTCCTGCCATTAATAAAATTCAAGTTATCTATTGCAAGAATTTCTATCATCCGAGTATAGCTGGCTGTTGGATCATCATTTAATGCACATTATTTTTCATAAAGCATTATTAATAACTTTAAAATTGAAGTGCCTCTTTGAAATTCAGGTATATTCGGCTTTGAAATAGAAATTTCTTTCCCGTTCCAAAGACAATATTTGACTTAAACTTGTGGGATGTTTTTCATAAGCAAAAATGTCAAATAAAATTGGGAGAAAAAGGGTTGGTATAGTATAGGTACCATGGTGAGAGTAGGTTTTTGCTGGGCCATTGCGATATATATGATCACCGAGCTCCAGGCTTTCTGGGTCGACTCGAATCTCTTCCACAAGAAATGGCAGACGCAGCAGACGCATATCTACAGGTCAACTCTTGTGTCGTTTCTATACTGCAAGACCTACACTGCCGGACGGGAAGAAAAAGTGCCAGAGAAGGATGCTCAGGTGCCGCTGAAGCCGGATCCGATGTCCGACGATGAGACTAAACAGAAGCGCTATTGGTCGTCACCGTGGATGAAATCAGTGACAGTAATGCCCGACGACCGATCTTCCCCGAGTCAAACAGAACAACTTCCTCCTTCACGATGACTCTTCGGCCTCCTTTTGCGATGGCTTCTCTGAGCTTGAACTTCCTTTATAAGCTTGATGTCTGTGTGTAAGCGTGTTTTTATAAACACGCTTACACACAGACATCCGGTGTCTCTCTCTTTCAACCGTTTTTGTACTTATTAGAATATCACGTCATTCCAAATTTTCATCCTCTTTTATAAACAAAGGCTAACTGAGTTCATTTCGTAATGACTTCGTTATTACCCAAATATCAAAATTTCAACCAACCGTTATTGACCATGTCAAAATGTTTTTTTCCTTTGATCGTATCATCATTTATATTTTTAAATTAATAAAAATTTAAAATTATTAATGATTATTAATTTCCTCTTTTAAAGATCTTATTTATTATCAATAAAAAAGTGATATGATTTTTTTTATAAATCAGTGTTGTCAATTCAATTTGTTAAAAAAAATGATGTTAGATATGAGAGATCGACGGATTATTTCTGAAAATATTATGATTTAAGATTTAATTTATTAAAATATTATAATTTTTAATGAAATTTCAAAGTTAATAAAGTAGATTTCATGAAAACCAATTTAACACCTTTTTTTGGGTGAAGGATCTAGTTTGACACCTTGTTCAAGTGTTACTATGAAAGATTGAGAGAGAGAGAGAGAGAGAGAGGGGGGGGGGCAAGGGGGTTGGGAATGCCGGTCATAAAGGACTAACGTGAGGTACTGACGTGGACCATTACCCTGTAAAGTGACTTTATTTATGGGTCCCACCTTTTTCACTCTCTCTCTCTCTCTCTCGTTCTTTCGTACCTTTTTCACCTCTCTTCACATGGGTCCCAATTTATTCGCTACTTCTCTATAAACATGGAATATGGAAGGGATGTTCAGCTCATACATCAACTCCTTGCTGTCCTTAACGATGATGCTCCAAGGGTGATTCAATCCTACCATTGTTCACGGCTGCAATCACATTTAGCGAGTCACATTCAACCTCCAGCTCATTGAACTCCCTATCTTTGGCAATCCTTACACCTTCTCTCAAGCTTCCCAATTCCATCATGTCACTAGTTGAGGTACCAACATTAGCCCAGAAGCCCCAAAGCCACTCTCCATTGTTGTTTCTAAAACTCCCACCCACACTAGCATGTCTTCCCCCCCAAACTAGTACTACCATCCACATTTAGTTTAACTCTACCATTGGAGGGCTTCCTCCACCTCACTGCAATTATTTCCCCCTCTTCCTTGGAATAGAAACTCCTATTATAGATGGCCTTGATCATTGCTAGGATATCTTTGGCTACTTGTTGGGAAGGTTGCATTTTATGTTGGAAGACAGCACCACACCTAGATTTCCAAATGCTCCACACTGCCCAGATAAGGCTCACTGCATCCTCCTGGAATCCCAGCTGAAACTTTCTCCTTGCTCCAAGCTTGATCCAAGAAACGCCATCTTCTATCCAAAAGCTGCCTACAATGGTAATTTTCATCCCCAACTGGTTCCAAATATTGCTGGCATGCGGGCAGTCCCTCAAAACATGAATCAAAGGCTCGTCATTCTTCTTGCAAACTTCGCAGGTGGCCTCCTCAACCACACCTCGTGTAGATGCATTTGCCGGTTCTGATTCCCACATAATGCCAACTTCCTAATTTTCCACCTAATCTCAGTTGTAATTTATTACAGTTTAATGATCTGTTGATTCAATTATAAGTATTTTAGATAGAGAATTTGACATTAGATTTTGCTGGAATAAAATAAATTAACCAACATAGTGAATTTAATTCTTTGACAAGTTGTTATCCTTTTCAATGATTGGGAGATACTCCCAATAAGGCTATATATATATTGCTACTAGGTGGAGTACACATGCCTTGTGTGTGAAGTTTTTGTTCTACATACCCATTAGAAATAATCGAGGAAGGAATTTTGTAAAATTTTTAATTTATAAAATATGGGAAAAATCGGTCAATCAAAGAGAAAAATGATGAAATTGTCTGAAAAGTATTAAATCAATCAAACTCATCCTTAGTCATATAAATGAAAATTATGGTAACAACAATCACTGGGATACTAAATATGGGGTTCAAAATCAGGGCATGTCTTGTCCCGTATTTTCAAGTTTAGTTAATTTTGTGAAAGAAATTTCTGGATGTTCCACAAAGGTATTGTTGAATCTTCAAATATTAAATGGAAAGTAACTTTCTCCTTGTTATTCATTTTGTTTTTGAATGTACTTTCTTAATGAAAGACATTTTTAAAAAATAATACTCTTCAGGTATCTTTTAAAATAATTAAACAATTTTTTAAATAATTAAATTGACACTATTCAAGAAAAAATAAAAAAATAAAAGTCAATAGATTGGGAGGAGAGAGAAAGAGCGAGATTGGAAAAAAGAAGAGAGAGTATAAATATATGTATGAAAATTAAAGAAGGATATATATATATAAATGTTAGCCGAGATTAGAAAAATGTATCAAAATAAATTTGGATGCCAAATATCAATGATGAATTATTTATTTATTCCTCGGTTAATTGTTGTAGTTTTCTTGCATGTCATTTTCCACCAGAAATACGGTAAGAAGATATTCTCCAAGATAAAGACTATTTTAATTATTTTAATGGGAAGATAATTAGGGTTCTGATTATTATAACTAGTGGTGCAAGGGAGGTTGACACTACCAAGGAAAGGTTAAGAGGGAGGATAGAAGCTCTTTGAGGGAGAGGAAAAAAAACAAAGAATAAAGAGAAAATGATGTCCGGAAAGAGAGGGACATTTATGATTGCAATTAGGGTTAGGTTAGGTTAGATTCGGGAGAAAGAATGAGGGGGTTAGAGGGAGAAAAGATTGTTAAAGAGTGGATTGATCCAACAATTAGAATTAGTTAAAAGTTTCAAAAATGAAGGGTTGGATCAAGTTTCTAAAACCATTGTCAACCCCAATGTCATCACCTCCGGGTTACTAAAAATTAGAAAGCCTAATCCAAAAAGGAAACTAAGGCGAAATCAGCCTTAATACAAACAATCAAAACCTGAGAACAAGCCTGAAAGGGCCCCATTAAAAAAAAAAAAAAGAAAAAGAAAAGAGAAAGGCTCCACCTGGTCATCATTCCTCAATGTCTCAAGAGCCCACCTCCCAATTGAAAATAGGCAATCGTTTCGTTTCTCTAACTGGAGGGGCAATTCTTGTGGACAATTCTTGTCACCGTCACCGTCCCCGTCCCCGTCCCCATAACCATCACGACTAATTAATTCTACATGCAAAAATTGAACCAGTTAGATTTAAAATTCCAGTGGAATCAAACAAATTCAAAAATCAAATACGTGATGGAATCCAATTGCGTTGCGAGCGGGGAAAATGAAAGTGATAAGTCAAGGTCGGTGTCCTGAGCGGGCCTTATTTGTTGTTGGTCCCCCCCAATCAAGCTAAATGAAAGTCATAAGTCAAGGTCATACATGCTACAAATTCATTCCTCACATTTTGTAGAGAACAAAGATAGGAATCCAAAATCACAACAGAAAAAGTGAAATACATCGCCTAGAAATTAATTTGAGACAATACTTGCATACGACTGAAAGAATGGGAGGTGAGAGAGGACATGCAAGAGAGAGAGGGGGAGTTTTAGAATAGAAGTTACCCGATATGGTGAGAATAGAGGTGCTGGCCGCGTCGGATGATAGTAATGTTTTGGCCGTGTTAGATGATAATAATATTTGAATTTTCAGACACTCAAATTTGAAGGAGTTTATGCGTTTCTATAAGGATTATATAACTAAATTAAATCGATTATTTTAATTTTAATTTTCTCGATTACAATTTATTCGATTCCGTACCAACCCTCACCATCGCTAAAATGTTTTCTTTACTGTGGATTGTCTTTTTGAACTTAAGGGGTATTTTAGTAATTGAAGTATATTATATAGGACTTGGTGCGAAAATGAGTTGTGTTTGGAATCTTTGACACGACATGGTATTGACTTTTGTTTATGTCGTGTCCTTCACATCCCACTGAATGCACTTCGTCGCAATTCAGAGGAAATTTCGCCACCTAACCATACAGGTGGGCTAACAGTCAATGATTGATTATATCCTTATTTAACTCACCAGAAAAAAAATTAAATATCAAATTCCTGAATTTTATCATAAATTTATAAATTAATTCTTAAATTTCAAAAAGCAATAACTAAAAACCTAATATTAATTGTGTTATATAACTAAATGGAGAGAATCAAGGTGATGGCCGCGTCGGATGATAATAATGTTTGAATTTTCAAACACTCAAATTTGAAGGAGTTTGTGTTTCTGTAAAGATTATATAACTAAATTAAATCAATTATTTTAATTTTAATTTTCTCGATTACAATTTATTCGATTCCTTACCCACCCTCCCTATCGCTAAAATGTTTTCTTTATGGTGGATTGTCTTTTTGAACTTGAGGGGTATTTTAGCAATTGAAGCATATTATATAGGACTTGGTTCGAAAATAAGTTGTGTTTGGAATCCCTGACACAACACGGCATTAAATTTTGTTTATGTCGTGTCCCTGCCATCCCACCGAATGAAATTCCTCGCAATTCGCAGGAAATTTCACCACATAACCATACAGGTGGGCTGACAGTCAATGATCAATTATATCCTTATTTAACTCACCAGAAAAAAATTAAATATCAAATTCCTGAATTTTATTCCAAATTCATAAATTAATTCTTAAATTTTAAAATACAATAACTAAAAACCTAATATTAATTGTGTTATATAACTAAATGGAGAGAATCGAGGTACTGATCGCGTCGGATGATAATAATGTTTGAATTTTTAGACACTCAAATTTGAAAGAGTTTATGCGTTTCCATAAAAATTATATAACTAAATTAAATCAATTATTTTAATTTACCGACTACACTTCCTCGCAATTCGTAGGAACAGGTGGGTTGACAGTCAATGATCAATTATATCCTTATTTAACTCACCAGAAAAAATTAAATATCAAATCCCTAAATTTTCTCCCAAATTCATAAATTAATTCTTAAATTTCAAAACGCAATAACTAAAAACCTAATATTAATTGTGCTATATAACTAAATGGAGAGAATCAAGGTGCTGGCCGCGTCGGATGATAATAATGTTTGAATTTTCAAACACTCAAATTTGAAGAAGTTTATATGTTTCTGTAAAGATTATATAACTAAATTAAATCAATTATTTTAATTTTAATTTTCTCGATTACAATTTATTCGATTCCTTACCCACCCTTCTTATTGCCAAAATGTTTTCTTTACGATAGATTGTCTTTCTGAACTTGAGGGATATTTTAGTAATTGAAGCATATTATATGGGACTTGGTTCGAAAATGAGTTGTGTTTGGAATCTCTGACATGGCACGGCATTGATTTTTGTTTATGTTGTGTCCACACCCCACTGAATGCACATCCTCATAATTCAGAGGAAATTTCACCACCTAACCATACAGGTGGGTTGACAGTCAATGATCGATTATATCCTTATTTAACTCACAAGAAAAAAATTAAATATCAAATCTTTGAATTTTATCACAAATTCATAAATTAATTCATAAATTTCAAAATGCAATAACTAAAAACCTGATATTAATTGTGTTATATAACTAAATGGAGAGAATCGAGGTGCTGGCCCGCGTTGGATGATAATAATGCTTGAATTTTCAAACACTCAAATTTGAAGGAGTTTGTATTTCCACAAAGATTATATAACTAAATTAAATCAGTTATTTTAATTTTAATTTTAATTTTCTCGATTACAATTTATTCTAATCCTTACCCACCCTCCCTATCGCTAAAATGTTTTATTTATAGTGGATTGTCTTTTGGAACTTGAGGGGTATTTTAGTAATTGAAGCATATTATATGGGACTTGGTTCGAAAATGAGTTGTGTTTGGAATCCCTGACACAACATGGCATTGAATTTTGTTTATGTCGTGTCCCTGACATCCCACCGAATGAACTTCCTCGCAATTCGCAGGTAACCATACAGGTGGGCTGACAGTCAATGATCAATTATATTCTTATTGAACTCACCAGAAAAAAATTAAATATCAAATTCCTGAATTTTATTCCAAATTCATAAATTAATTCTTAAATTTCAAAACGCAATAACTAAAAACCTAATATTAATTGTGTTATATAACTAAATGGAGAGAATTGAGGTACTGGTCGCGTCGGATAATAATAATGTTTGAATTTTTAGACACTTAAATTTGAAAGAGTTTATGCGTTTCCATAAAAATTATATAACTAAATTAAATCAATTATTTTAATTTTAATCTTCTCGATTACAATTTATTCGATTGCTTACCCACCCTCCCTATCACTAAAATGTTTTCTTTACGGTGGATTGTCATTTAACTTAAGAAGCGGTGTTTTAGTAATTGAAGCATATTATATAGGACTTGGTGCGAAAATGAGTTGTGTTTGGAATCTTTGACACGACACGACATTGACTTTTGCACTACAAAAAACAAGTTTTTAGCTACAAATTTAGCGACGGATTAGGATTGGTCGCAGAATTTTGCGATGAATTTCGTAATTCGTCGCTAATTTTGCGACAAATTCTGAAATTCGTCACTAAATTAGCGACGACTATTTTTTCGTTGGAAATTTCGTTGCAAATAGCGATGAAAAAAGTTTTCGTCGCAAAATAGCAACAAAAAAAATTTGTCGCTAAATTTCATCGCAGAAATCGTGTTTTTTTGTAGTGTTGTTTATGTCGTGTCCTTGACATCCCACCGACTGCACTTCCTTGCAATTCGTAGTAAATTTCGCCACCTAACCATACAGACAGATTGACAATCAATGATCAATTATATCCTTATTTAACTCACCAGAAAAAAATTAAATATAAAATCCCTGAATTTTATTTCAAATTCATAAATTAATTCTTAAATTTCAAAACGCAATAACTAAAAACCTAATATTAATTGTGCTATATTACTAAATGGATGCCAGCCGCGTCAGAAGATAATAATGTTTGAATTTTCAAATACTCAAATTTGAAGGAGTTTATGCGTTTTCGTAAGGATTATATAACTAAATTAAATTAATTATTTTAATTTTAATTTTCTCAATTACAATTTATTCGATTCCTTATCCACCCTCCTTATTGCCAAAACGTTTTCTTTACGGTGGATTGTCTTTTTGAACTTAAGGGGTATTTTAGTAATTGAAGCATATTATATGAAACTTGGTTTGAAAATGAGTTGTGTTTGAAATCTCTGACACGGCACGACATTGACTTTTGTTTATGTCGTGTCCTTGACATCCCACCGAATGCACTTTCTCGCAATTCGCAAGAAATTTCATCAACTAACCATTGGGCTGATAATCAATGATCAATTATATCCTTATTTAACTCACCAGAAAAAAATTAAATTTCAAATCCCTAAATTTTATACTAAATTCATAAATTAATTCTTAAATTTCAAAACGCAATAACTAAAAATCTAATATTAATTGTGTTAGATAACTAAATAAAGAGAATCGAGGTGCTGACCGCATCAAATGATAATAATGTTTGAATTTTCAGACACTCAAATTTGAAGGAGTTTATGCGTTTCCATAAAAATTATATAACTAAATTAAATCAATTATTTTAATTTTAATCTTCTCGATTACAATTTATTCGATTGCTTACCCACTCTCCCTATCACTAAAATGTTTTCTTTACGGTGGATTGTCATTTAATTTAAGAAGGGGTGTTTTAGTAATTGAAGCATATTATATGGGACTTGGTGCGAAAATGAGTTGTGTTTAGAATCTCTGACAAGGCACAGTATTGACTTTTGTTTATATCATGTCCTTGACATCCAACCGAATGCACTTCCTCGCAATTCGCAGGAAATTTCGCCAACTAACCATACATGTGGGCTAACAGTCAATGATTAATTATATCCTTATTTAACTTACCAGAAAAAAATTAAATATCAAATCTCTAAATTTCATCCCAAATTCATAAATTAATTCTTAAATTTCAAAACGCAATAACTAAAAACCTAATATTAATTGTGTTATATAACTAAATGGAGAGAATCGAGATACTAGCCGCGTCACATGATAATAATATTTGAATTTTCAAACACTCAAATTTGGAAGAATTTATGCGTTTCAGTAAGGATAATTTAACTAAATTAAATCAATTATTTTGATTTTAATTTTCTCGAGTACAATTTATTTGATTCCTTACCGACCCTCCCTGTCGCTAAAATGTTTTCTTTACGGTGGATTGTCTTTTTGGACTTAAGAAGGGGAATTTTTGTAATTGAAGCATATTTTATGGGACTTGGTGTGAAATTGAGTTGTGTTTGGAATCTTTGACACGGCACGGCATTAACTTTTGTTTATGTCGTGTCCTTGACATCCCACCGAATACAGTTCCTCACAATTCGCAAGAAATTTCACCAACTAAGCATATATGTGGGCTGACAGTCAATGATCAATTATATTCTTATTTAACTCACCAGAAAAAAATTAAATATCAAATCTCTGAATTTTATCCCAAATTCATAAATTAAATTTTAAATTTCAAAACACAATAACTAAAAACCTAATATTAATTGTGTTATATAACTAAATGGAGAGAATTGAGGTGCTGGCCGCGTCGAATGATAATAATGTTTGAATTTTCAAACACTCAAATTTAAAGGAGTTTATGCGTTCCGTAAGGATTATATAACTAAATTCAATCAATTATTTTAATTTTAATTTTCTCAATTACAATTTATTCGATTCCTTATCCACCCTCCCTATCGCTAAAATGTTTTCTTTACAGTGGATTGTCGTTTTGAACTTAAGAAGGGGTATTTTAGTAATTGAAGCATATTATATGGGACTTGCTGCGAAAATGAGTTGTGTTTGGAATCTTTGACAAGGCACGGCATTGACTTTTGTTTATGTTGTGTCCTTAACATCCATAAATTTTATCTTAAATTTATAAATTAATTCTTAAATTTCAAAACGAAGTAGTTAAAACCTAATATTAATTGTGTTATATAACTAAATGGAGAGAATTGAGGTGTTGGCCATGTCGGATGATAATAATGTATTAATTTTCGGACACTGATCTTCCATCCATCTGATTACTTAACTTTGTTTACAATTTTATGCTAATAAATTGAAACATATAATAATATTATTATTAGAAAAAGACCATATGAACTTGTCACTGGCTGTTCTATTATCAATGCCTATGTGTTTAAAATTTTATTAACAATTTTTTTTATTAATAAATGGATGAATCTATTAAACACATAATTATATTAAAAATCATGATTTGAAAATATGAAATATTAAATCAAATGAATATTTATATGTAAATTTCGAAATCAATAATAAATGTTGAAACGAAATTTTGGATAATCATTAATAATTTTAAATTTCTATTAATTTAAAAATATAAATGGATCAAAAGGAAAAAAAAAATGATATCAGCTTAGTCTTTCTTCTAGAGAGAGGATGAAAATTTAAAATGACGTAACATTCCAACAAATACAAAGACGGTTGAGAGACTGAGAGACTAGATGTCTGTTTTGGGTAGGCCGGCAAAAATCAAAGGTGGTAGTGTAGGCTGGCAATCAAGTTTTCCAAATTGGACTTTGCAAAGCCCAAGCTTGATCCGGTGAAATTTTTTTGCGTCCTAGTTCGAGCAAAAGCTCGAAAAATCGAGATTCAAACTCCCAAAAAAATTAAAAGATCCTCGAGTTTGTTTTGGGCCAAACCTGAGCCGAAACAACCCAAAGAAACTAAAGAGAGGCCACCGACTAACCATTCGCTGATGAAGCTGCCGGATGAGAAGCAAAAGTGCCAAAGAAGGATGCTCAGGTGCCATTGAAGCCAGATCCGACGTCCGATCGTTTCGATTAGACCTCACGGCTGCCAATTTCTTCCTCGTTGTTTCCGATGTCCGTCTCCCAGGCCAAATCTATCAAATTAGCCGTCGTCCTCCGATAATGAGAGCCAGCGATTGAACAGGAAGATCCTCCTTGACGACGCCTCTTCAAATCGGTGACCGATTGATGAGGTTTTACCGGTTCGAAGTGAGTCCACGAACAGCCAACGATGAAGACCAAACATAAGCACTATTGGTCGTCACCGTGGATGAAATCAATGACAGTAATACCCAACGACCGTTCTTCCCCGACTCAATCCTAATAGCTCAACTTCCTCCTTCACGATGACTCTTCGACCTCCTTTTGCGATGGCTTCTCTGTTCACCCGAAAGTTTGAACTTCCTTTATAAGCATGATGTCTGTATGTAAGCATGTTTTTATAAACACGCTTACACACAGACATCCAGTGTCTCTCTCTTTCACTCTCATCCTTCTTTGTACTTGTTGGGATGTCACGTCATTCTAAATCTCTAGAAGAAAGGTTAAGCTAACTTCATTTCATGATGACTTCGTTACTGCACAAATGTTAAAATTTCAGCCACACCTATTGACCATGTCAAAAATTTTTCATTCTAAATTTCCATCCTCTCTCTAGGAGAAAGGCTAAGCTGGCTTCATTTTGTAATATTTTGAATTGGGAGATACTCCCAATAAGGCTATATATATATATATTGCTACTAGGTGGAGTACACTGTGCGTGTGCGTGTGAAGTTTCTATTCTACATACCCATCCAAAATAATTATAAAAGATTAATCAGAATAAATTTTGTTAAATTTTCAATTTATAAAATACGGGAATGATCTATAAATCAAGAGGAGAAATAACAAAATTGCCTGACAAATTGTAAATCAAACTCATCTTTAGTCATGCAAATGATAATTGTCCGTAACAACAACCACTAGGATACTAAATATGAGGTTCAAAATAAGGGCATGTCTTGTCCCGTATTTACGATGTTCCACAAAGGTATTGTTGAATCTTCAAATATTAAATGGAAAAGTAACTTTCTCCTTGATGTTATTTTTCTTCTTTTAGGATGGGAGTCATGCTAATGACTTGACTGATACTTTTCATTGTGAAATTTTTATCATCATTCTCCTTATCGGAACATTCTCATCTGGATCAACCATTAATAGATTTGTAGCCTGCACTGAAGGAGGTTATAAGACAACTTCTAATTTAAACCAGTCAAAAGAAGAATAACTTAGAACAGTAAAAAATATTTGAACTCCAAAAAATCTTAAAAATGACAATGAAAAAGGGAAAATATATATTAATGTAGTCTAAAACCAATCCAAATTGCAGAAACATTCTTAAAATGGTCAAAGATAACAAGGCAAAGGAAGCACAAGGCGTGTTCTGCCGGTGCTTAGTGATGTTATGCAAGGGAATCAGATTAAACAACTCAGTTGATGTCAGCTCAAATCAGGATAAGTTCTCTTCCTACCTTATGCAAAAATAAAAAGCAGTCCACATTCTGTGGCCCGTTAACAAGCTGTGCATCATATTGAGCATGCAACCAATGTTGCAGAGTTAAAATCCTTCAGTTGAGAACCCAATTTTATTTTGGATAGTTATGCATGCAACATTTACTTGATTTCATTCTAAAAGTCAAACAATAAAAAACTACGTATCTCCAACAAGATGAGATGCAGGGGCTTAACTGCTTTATCCCCAACTCATACATTAGTCAATGCCTTATCTTTATATTGGAATATGTAATTCAATGCTATTATTCTAGCGACTGATACTTATTCCCTAATAGTAGATGAGAGAGTGGAAGGGAGCGGTGCAAATTCAAGGTATAAAAATAGATAAAAGAAATCAATTCATATTCAATTGGAACTTGCATTGTTGTGGGCATAAAGAAAGAATATTACCAGGATAAGTCCAACCATGTTGGTAGGATTGCCAGAATAAACTGGAATTCGGCTATGACCCATGGTAATTATAGCATTCAGTGCATCCCTGAGAAAGACAAGTGACAGAAAAGATGCCAAGCAATAAAAATTCATATCCAAAAAATAACAAGCACATTAGACATAAAGAAGTAAACCCACAAATTAAGAGTTCCATCCAGATTGAGGGAAAATGCCTTTGATATGGGAGTCATGGCATCCTTTGCGGTCTCTTTTCAGTCAGTTCAAGTGCTTCAGCAACGATGGTAGTCTCATCATGGGTAACTCTCCACCTTTCCCAGCCTACAAGAAGGAGATCAAGAAGGAGATCAAGAAGAAGGGAAAAATTATGCCACATATATTTCACATGAAAACCATATCCCTTACAGATAGAATTCAATGGAGTACCTCATTTCCATGAAAATCTACAAATGTCTTAAGCTCAGCTCTGCGCAATATTTGTACACATTAGCACAAAACACTATTTAATTACAACTCATGTAGAAAATCAATATGATTTCTTTCTTCAATTCACCTGTAAATCTAGACTTAAAAGAACTTCAGTTTCTTCCATTTTGGCAGCAAGAGATAAACAAGCCACAACCAACAATTGCATCATCCAAGTTTTGTCACTCTGGGAATAACAATAAATTCATGATTAAATATCATTAATACCTCAAGAATAAATTAAACAATGTATTAGAAAAATAATAAATAACTTACTGGTAATTGATATTCGGAAAGAAACCGATTCAGATACTTAATAGATAAATAAGCACAAAGAGGTCCAAAATTGAAATGTACTTGAACCTGTTGTGGAACAAACAAAAACAAAGACTATCTTCAGCACAAGCTTACACAAAATGAAAAAGACATCACACCCAACAATTGCATTAATTAGAACACGAAAAAGAAGAAGATAAGAAATGGGCAATGAGAAGAAATTAGGGCAAACAAGAAAGACGGAGCAAACAAAAATCCTATTTTAATAGACTTCAAAAATGTCTGAAAAAGATAGAAGTATCATTAATGTCATTAACATTACAATATGCTCTTTAAATAGAAATATGGGCAAAAGGATTTAAGAAAACCCCATTACGAATTATCCTCGGAGGACCTAAAACATTTTCCCTTTATGTAAGTATGTATGTATATATAATATATCTACCCCTAAAAACCCTTTTCACCAATCACCCACATTAACTTCAATAAGTGCAAGAACAGAAGAAGGTAGATAGAGAAAGGGAAAAAGTGAAAAAGAGAACATAAAAAAGACAGATAGAATCTCATAAAAAAAAAAAAGGAAAACTAAATCATATACAGAAAACCAAGAATCCCCAAAACAACCATAATCAGCAAAAATCCCAAATCAAAGTAAGCATTAAACAATGACAGTTCCAATCGGAAGAAAAAAGCAATAAGCAATTTTTTTTCATAATATATATATTTAGACAAGGCAGGGCAAAATCTTTTACCTGAAAATAAGCAGTTGAAAGATAAAATCCATGTTGGTGGTCTGTTAAAGATCAGTCATGGCATACCCATAATGGACACAGCTTTTGAACTGAAATGGGGTTCATATGGCTGTTATAGCTGTGAAGAGCAGCTGACCACTAAAGCCACAACATTACTGTGACATGCCCTTGCTGTCATGATCACAGCTCATTCATAACACAAAAATACCCATCGATTTGTGATGCACTATTTCTCAATATATAACACCAGTACACAGAATACAACTATGTCCACAACTATGACCAACCGTTATTTAAATCTATGACTCCATGGCTACAATTTAGCTAACATAATCTTTTTAAGAGTCCAAGCAGCAATCGGGAATAAAGTACCAATATTGTATCCAGAACACATTCATAAACAAAGCTGTCTAGATCATGAGTAATGCAGCCAATTATCAAATTAACATGACACAATTTCTTAGTTTCAAGATGCCAGTCGGATCCGTAGTGCGCATAAGGTAATAACAATTGCTAACAGGAGGTTGTCCTCCCTTCAGTACTTTCTTTTCCTCATTCATTAGGATCGACAACTGATACTGCAAATAAGATTCTTCAAGAGTTATTCCAAATAAAATCATTCCGGCAATATTAAAATTGTCCATCTCTCCGTACCTCAGCGAAATTGCAGAAAAATCCAACCAAACAAGGCAAAGGTATGAGGAAAAATTTGGCAAAGAATTAAGCACAGAAACAGCAAGAGTTGCAGACATTAATAAATTTGGAAGAACAAGGGGCAAGATAAAGTATGCTAGACTTTGCAAGCTTCTTCTCCTCGCGGGCTTGCCTCTCTCCCTCATCAAACTCTTGGTTTTCCCTTTCCACCAGTCTGATCAGGGTATCACACCTCCTAGCAAGTTCTTGAGTGGTTCTAGACTTCAGAAACCAATCAAAACGAAACAATGGTGATGTCCGGAATGCTGCCTTTAACTCATCCCAGTTCCCATAACCAAGTTTGTGAACCATGCATATCTGTTTGGAATGCAGTTACATCAAAACATCAGTATCTTCAGAAGGGGGACAGTAATAGTTGCCACCAAGACACATTGAAGAATCATACCATACATCTGTCACACTCTTCGTTATACAATTTCCCTTTGTTTTGACCATACTGAATCTTCAGCTCCAACCATGGATTCTTGCAGCGATCCAACTTCTTTCCAATTGCTTTCATAATTTCATCCTTTCTAGAAATTCTAGCCTCTCCCCTTTCAATGTTCTTGATGATCCTATCATAATCTGTAACCAACACAAGTTCTAATTAAAAACGTACAAACTTAATCAATTCTAAATTACAAATGAAAGAATTTATGTCATGGCTCTAGCTGACAGTGATAAACAACATTAACAAATAAACAAACCCCCACGCAAAAAGAAAAAAAAAATGGCCAACTCAAATATTAGCAAGCTGACTCCCTGGTCTCAGTTGACGAGAACAGCATAAGGGCATGAGCTTGGATACAGGAACATACAAGTAATTAGATGAATGCAGAAATTTATACCATGTGGGCAGAACCATGTAAAATGGCGAAGGACAATATCCTGCAAGGATCTAACCAATTTAATTTGAACACCCATGCCAAGCACCATAGTTTAAGGGTCCTGATAGTAGATTTATGAAGGTTAAGTTACATCCACCATAATTCTAAAAAATATGAATGTTAGATGTTCCATCAATACCAACCATGTGAAACTCACCATTTAGTTCTCTGTATCTTTCTTTGAAAACTTTAGCATATCTCTCAACTTCCTCAGTTTTCCCCTCCATTTCAAAGCAATACTTTTAACATCATTGCGGCCATACTTTTCGCATGCCCAGATGGAAGTGTTAAAATCTCTTCTACTCCAAGTAGAGAATCTGTACGAGATGACAATAATAATCAAGTTAACATTGAGTCTCACAACAGAAGTAGCTCGAAATTTAATGGTACACTTACCTCTTCCAATAGCTGCTCCTTTTCTGCCTGTTTTTCAGCAGTCAAGGAAGCAAAGAATAAGCACAAAGTATGGAAACAGATACAAGAATATGCACTCAAGTAAAACCAACTTGAAATGTTATAATGCAACAGAAACTCAAAAGGAGGAGATAAAATCCTCCTCCTCATCATCGAAATCATACAATTCAGCAGCTGCACAAAATCATTAAAAAATTATCACATCTATTGTCTGTGTTTCTTGGTGACTGAACATGGTTAAAAAAATGATCAAGGAGAACAAGGTACAAGTACACATACTATCATCCATTTTAAATTTGATGGCATCTTCAAAAATTTTTTCATCTTGGCATTGAGTTCGGCGGTTGCGTCTTCTCGCTTGGCAATAATTCTATCAATATCTTCATCAGTTATTGTGCTATCCTTAGAGCTGAAAACCATTTCAGCACCAAATCTAACCATTTGTAGGAGTTCATCTTTGTTAACCGCTGCCAAAAGAAAAATAAAAAAAATAAGAAACTATGAAGATACAGAAACATTTTTTATACCAGAAGCTACAGAAATATTTTTTATACCAGAAGTTAACTCACTAGAAGCTACAGAAACATTTTTTATACCAGAAGTTAACTCCAACAAGAGACACGAAAACCACCAACTCTTCTGCTCAGCCAAACGTCCTTGTTGAATCACCAAAGCATCAAGGGCAAGCTTTTATATGCTCTCTCTATCACCTTTTCCTCGATGGTGTACTATTCACGAGAAGATATATAACAAGGAGTAAGATATTGAGCATGACTTTTTTTTTTTTTTTTGGATGAGAGATGGGATAAATGGAGGGATAACAAGCTTCCAAACCTCAGGGCAGAAACGAAATACTTGCACCTCCTTTTGACCAATACGATGGGCAGGATCCTGCGCTTGCAGATCAACTTGAGGATTCCTAATATGTCAATGACCAAAAGGAAAGGCTCATCAGAGGAAGACCAGCATATGCAGTTTCACAAAATGAGAATTGAACAAAGAATATAAACATTGCTAACCAGTCACTGTCATAAAGAATGATATGCAGTTTCACAAAATGAGAATTAAACAAAGAATGTAAATATTTCTAACCAGTCACTGTCATAAAGAATGACAACATCTGCAGTGGCAAGGTTGATGCCAAGTCCTCCAGCTCTCGTTGATAATAAGAAGATAAATTTATCACTTCCTAGCTTGTTGAAAGCCTCAATGGAAGGATCATGATCTTCGCCACCAGTATTACCATCAATTTGACGATACAGATACCCATGAAACATTAGATAGTCTTCAATAATGTCCGGCAGCCTTGTCATCTATTTATGAAGGGAGAAAATCCACAAAGTTATGAAAAGATATTAATAGGTAAGTGCAGATAATCCACCAAAGTTTGAAGATATATAACAAATTTTCGGACATTTCAGCAGGCAGTACACAAGTCAATGGCACTGTAATCATGAGAAGATCCTAACCTGGGAAAATATCAATACTCGAGAATCCCGCTCCTTTAGCTTTGGGAGCAATTTATCCAGAAGCACCATCTTACCTGAAAAATCAAAATTAATAAAATCAAAGAAGTTTGACTGAAAATTAGGAGTACCTATCAACACAAAAATAAAATTAGAATTTTAATAAAAAGAATAGGAGATTGTTGTTCCTATTTTCAGAATATTTGATATAATTTAATCTAACATATAACATGTACTAAAATAGAAATCAAAGAGGAAGTTGGATCTCTTTTAATGCAACATGATTTTGTTTCTAAATTCAAACTAAGTTCTGAAACTTAAAAAATAATCTCATTCATTATCTATCTGTCTAAATTATATATATATATATATATATTATGTAAATTTTATATTATGTAATTTTCGAGTTATTCAACTAATCAGATTCGAAAATTGTGTAATAACTCATAACCATAAACATCATGCAATTATATTATGTAAATTTTGCAAGTAGATTAAAAATTGTTTTATGTAATTTTTAAAAATGATGAAACAGTGAATTTGATTTTAATCGGGGATTTTGAGAATTCAATGAGGATGTTCCCGTGTTTCCTCGACTCTGGTACACAATGTCCTCATTATATACTCTTCTCTCTTTTTTCTGTCTCCTCTTTTCTCTTTCCCCCCTCTCTCCTCCCACATTCTGGTCTTCGTGTTCTCTCTGTGTCTCTCTCTCTCAGCAGTAGTCCGCAGTTTGCCTCTTCATTGAGGGGTAAAATCGTAATTTCACACTAATAAATAGAGAAAAATCATTAACTGAAACAGTTTCTCAAATCCATCCTAAAAAGAAATGCAAGTTTCTTTAGATCCTTAACTCATGATATTTTCCATTGCCGATCCTTTTTACGTATTTCTCAACAAGAAGTAGACTATATTTCGGACACCTCCCTGCGATCACAGCTGGTTCTCTCGGAGGAAACAAAACTCTCACCGGTATAAACCCTTAGATTTGAAAATTTTTGAAATCACAAATCGGTACCGGAATCTCTCACGACCCTTATCTTCTTGACAAGATTTCGTGGAGGAACAATCTAGGGTTAAAAGAGGGAAAGGAAATTGCGTAAAGATGTCGATGGATTTGATGTTGAAGCCTTCGTGTAGTGGGTGTGGATCAACAACGGATCTTTATGGAAGTAATTGCAAGCACATGACTCTTTGTTTCTCTTGCGGAAAAAATATGGCCGAGAAGCGTGGCCGCTGTTTCGATTGTGGCGCAACTGTCACTCGCCTAATTAGGGTTGGTCTTAATTTCGCCTAATTAGCTTTTATTCACGAATTGCCTAATTATCTTTTATTCACGAATTGAATCTTAGGGTTTCTTAGTGTTAGGGCATGACTGTTCTTCTGTTGAGGGAATTTGATTTTCATGAGTAATCTGTATGGTTTCTCCCAATTTTGATTTCGTGGGAGGTTTTCTGGGTTTTGTTTGCGACTTTGATTATGTTTGTTCTTGTGCAAATTAGGGTTATGTTTGTTACTTTGCTTATGTTGGGTACTAATTGAGCTTTTATTCATGAATGTATCAACTTTGATTATGTTTTTCGGGTTATGTTTGTCACTTTGATAGTGTTTGCCCTAAATGTGCTTGTACGCATGAATATATCAGTTTTCTTATGTTGGTTTTTTATTGTTATTATTATTATTATTATTTTGCATATTTGGGTTTTTTTAGTGTTTGGGCATTTACATTTCATCTGTTGACGGAATTTGATTTTCATGAGAAATCAGTATGGTTTCTCCTAATTTTGATTTCCTGGGAGGTGTTTCGAGTTATACTTGTCTTTGTTTTTGTGCATATCAGGGTTATATTTGTCACCTTGCTTATGTTTGTCCTATTTGTGATTTTATTTCGCAAATGTATCAACTTTGGTTATTTTTCCGGGTTTTTTGGATTATGTTTGTCCTAATTCAGCTTTTATTCATGAATGTATCGGTTTCCTTATGTGTATTTTATTGGTTTTTACAATATTAGGTTTTCTTAGTGTTAGGGCACTTGGTGTTCTTCTGCTGAGGAATTTGATTTTCGTGATCCATATGGATTCGACCTATTTTGCTTTTGTGGTACAGAGGTGTTTCGGGTTATGTTTGTGACTTTGATTATGTTTGTCTTTGTTTGGTGCATATTAGGGTTTCTTAGGGTACTTAGTATATTGATTGAAGCAATTTTAAGGATTTCTTTCTCACAAGGAATCTGAATTTTGGTTTAAATGCCAAATTCTGTTAGTCATTTTATCACATGTATCTTGATGCACAAATTTTGGGGCTACTCTCACTTGCCTAATTAGGCTTTATCTCATTTTTGTATGATAAACTTTAATTCACGAATGTCTGAGTTTCCATATATTTGTTTTTTTGGTTTTTGCATATTAGGATTTCTTAGTGTTAGGGCACTTACTGTATTTCCGTTGAGGGAATTTGATTTTCATGAGAAATCCAGATGGTTACTTGAAATCTTTACTACGTGTGAGGTTGTTTTACATTTGATTATGTTTGTGAGTAGAGCAGTTTGATTTGCACTTATTGTTCCTGCATTATTTTTTTTTTGGGGGGGGGGGGGTTGCATGTTCTGCAGTACTCATGCTAATTTGAGTTATCCAAGAAACAGTCTGACAAGAATTGCTTGAAGGGTTGAGTTTTCTTCATGTTTGTCCTTTTGTGCTATTCCTGTAATTCATTTCTTGCATATAGGTTGTACTGCCGTAGTGCTAGTGCCTACTTTGTGAGAAAGAGTTGGCACACTTGGGTTCCCCTTTGATCTGTTTCACCTTCTTCAATCAAACGATTCGAATGGAAGATAGCAGTTTCTGCAACTGCATGAATAGAGAGTACCTCAAATGCGGTGAATTAGAAAGGAGCGATTGTGATCATCAATCAAAAAACACAAAAAGGGGAAGAAAAGAAGAGAGTGGAGGGTTAAGGTTCATAATCACTTTCTCCCCCTAATGTGATTGATTTGCATCTTTAGCTTGATAGAAGCCGCTATGTCTCCGCACATCCTTGTAACAACTTGGTATGTATACAGTATGAGAGAAAAAATGAGCTTCTGGTGCTGATCTAGTGGAAATCATAAAACCACCAATTAAGACAAACTACAAAATATAATTTAAATAATAATTCTCAGGACTTTGGTTATGTTTGTCCTTGTTTTGTGCATATTATGGTTTCTTCTTGTACTTAGTATATTAATTGAACCAATTTAAAGAATTTATTGTTAGTGAGAAATCTGAATTTTGATCTAAATGCCAAATTCTATTAGTCCTTTTTATCACATGTATCAATATGCCTTTTTTCCCCCCACTAAAATAAATTCTGAAAATTTGGTTTTTGATGATGTGAATTTATCGTGGCTCATGGGTAGTATGGTTTATGTTAGCCTCGTGATGCTGTCAAAAGATGCCTCATGTGGAAGGCACAAATCCTTGTCGTATGTTAGAGTCTACTGCCACTATCATTAGATGTAGAATTGATTGGTAGTATTGACATTTGTGAGGAATTCATATTGGCTCTCTGAATTTTGATTCATGCTGAACTTTTGTAGTTTGGATGCTTTGGAGGCTTTTAACTTGGTTTATGGGTTGTAGACTTGGTTGTTTCAATGATGCTCAAGCTTGATGTCTGCATCATATGTTTCTAAATAGGAATACAATGTTCGAGCTAGTCCTGGCAGTGATAAGAATTACTTCATTGGGAGATTTGTGAGTGGATTGCCAAATTTTTCAAAGAAGAAGGGTGCTGAGAATAAATGGTCTATCAAAAAAGAAGGACTACAAGGACGACAAGTTACTGATGCTTTACGGGTACTGTGCACTTTTTATGCTTACCTTTCTTTCTTTTGTCATCCATCTCTATATGCGGTTAACTGGCAATTTTATATGTGGAGCATTCTCTTACTGTAGCAACAAGTGGTTGGTTCATCTTGAGTTTATATGATCAGCTCAGTGCAGCATTATTAGGTTTTGACTAGATTTTAGTTTGTTTCCTTTCCTGGTCTTGTGTGCATGGGAAAAGTTTTAGGTGCTACTCAGTGAGAAAAATTATCAACCTAATCACTAGTCCATGATATCTATATATATTTTGTAAATATTTCCCTCTGTTGAACTTTAGAAAACTTTCAAAGTTTCATTCCTTGAAGTTGGTTCTCTCTATTGATAAGTTGGCCGGTGGCTTTGCTTATTTTCTACACCTCTCACATGGTATTGCTCATTGTTATTCTCAGGAGAAGTACAAGAATAAACCTTGGCTGTTAGAGGATGAAGCAGGGCAAACTCAGTACCATGGACACCTTGAGGGTGCACAATCAGCAACTTACTACCTTCTAATGTTGCAAGGCAAAGAATTTGTTGCTATACCTGCTGGTTCCTGGTAAGTAAAGCCTGATACTTTTATATCTAGTATTTTGAGAAACCGTGACTGAATTTGTCATGGATGTAGCATAATTTCTATTTTATTCATTTTAGGTATAACTTTAACAAGGTAGCCCAATATAAGCAACTTACGTTGGAGGAAGCAGAGGAGAAGATGAAAAACAGGAAGAAGACAGCAGATGGATATGAAAGGTGGATGATGAAAGCTGCAAATAATGGAGCTGCTGCATTTGGTGAGGTGGAGAAGATTGAGGACAAGGAAACTGGTTTGCCAGGGGGAAGGGGGCGTAGAAAAGCAGGTGATGATGGTGATGAAGGAAATGTCTCTGACAAGGGAGAGGAAGATGAAGAAGAAGAGGCAGATAGGAAAAACAGACTTGGTCTTAACAAAAGAGGTGGCGATGATGATGAAGAAGGCCTTAGAGGAGGGGATCTTGATCTGGATGATGATGATATCGAGAAAGGTGAGAGCTTACTCTTTTTCTTTTTTTCTTTTTTCTTGAATCTATTATGTTTCCCAAGGTTCTCTTATGTTGTGCTTAGATCCAAATAAAAATGAATTCAATTCATTTCAATTGAACTTTTCAATTCATTTTATTTTGAAATAAAATTTTCAACTTGGGAGAAAGTGTAAATTGTGATATTCAACTTGATTCCATTGCTTGAACAACCAAAATGTCATTCGTGTTTAATTCTAAAATTGTTATCTTATATTATTCATAAAAAAATTATGTAGGACCAAAAACAGTTATGGAGTGCATTTCAAAATTCCTTTTTTTTGTTGATTTACAAATCTTCACTTTTTTATAGAGTTAAAATTAAACTCCATTGCTTTCTATTGCATCCAAATAATAAAAATTGAAACTTGAATTGAACTTCAAAATATTTATGAAATTCATGTGGCTTGTAGCATAATCTTGTATTACTTTGTATCCTTTCATAGGCGAGGTATCAAATGATGATAATTGGTTTAGTTTCATACTGCAAACAATCTCTTAGAAGAGAATGAGATTCTTGTCTCACTTAGTCTGATGAAAATATTTGTTTTATATTGGTGCCTTGATATGGTTTATGCTAAAACCAGTCATCACTCTGGCGGTTCTGATTTTTGAATGATGATGCTTGGTGGTATGTATCCAAAAATGTATTTTTGGTTAGGTGTGGAAATCCAAATGTACGAAATTCATGTGGCTTCTAGCATCATCTGTATTACTTTGTAACCTTTCATTGGTGAGGTATCAAATGATGATAATTGGTTTAGTTTCATACCACAAACAATCTCTTAGAAGAGAATGAGATTCTTGTATCGCTTAGTGTGATGAAAAAATTTGTTTTATATTGGTGCCTTGATATGGTTTATGCTAAAACCAGTCATTGCTCTGGCAGATTTGATTTTTGAATGATGTTGCTTGGGGGTATGTATCCAAAAATGTATTTTTGGTTAGGTGTGGAAATCCAAATGTGGGCTTATTATTTTGTCAATTGTTGGATGTTAGTAGATTTTTGTCTCAGCTTTTTGACAGCCTGCTTTATTTTGTTTTCTCCTTATCTCTGATAGCTTGATGTTGTTTCTTGGTAGGTGATGATTGGGAGCATGAAGAAACATTCACTGATGATGATGAAGCAGTAGGTAATGATCCAGAGGAACGGGAAGATTTGGCACCTGAAGTTCCTGCTCCGCCGGAAATCAAGCAGGTACTGTTTATGTGTCCCCCCTCCCCCCGGGGGGATGGAATGTGCAGGGCGGGATGCAGTTAAATATCCCTCTTGCTCTCCGCCTTTTCAAAGTATTCGATGTTTTTAACTCCTTTGACATTCTCTTTTGTTATTTTAATGAAGATTATTTAATTTTTCTCCAAATTTTAGGATGAAGAGGATGATGATGAAGCCAATGAAGAGGAGGGAGGAGGACTTAGCAAATCTGGTAAGGAACTAAAAAAATTGCTTGGTCGTGCTGCTGGGTTGAATGAGTCAGATGAGGATGATGACGACGATGAAGACGTGAGTGCCTTTGACTAATAATCTTAATTGGTCTTTGCTTCTAACAGTCTCAGAAATCTTTTAGCTGCTTTATGAATGATAATGTGTGTTCTCTGGTTATCCTGTATTAATTTGATTGAAGTGCTCATGGAGAGGATTGGTTTATTTTTTACTCTTTGTTACAATGAGAAGTAACTGATAAGATGCCTCATTATACACAGGGAACCCATAAGGGTTGGTTATATATTCCAAATATGACTGCTCTTCTCCTTTATCATCATATGGATCTTTTTGTTGCCTTATCCAGATGGAAGATGATGCTGGGCTTTCTCCTGCATTGGTGCCAAAGCAGAAGGATGCACCTAAGGAAGAACCAATTGACAACAGTCCTTTAAAACCGGCTCCTTCGGGATCTGCTCGTGGGAATTCAACCAGCTCTAAGTCCTCTAAGGGGAAAAGGAAATTAGATGAAACAAAAGCAGGCAATGTTGCACCTCCAAAGAAGGTAAAAAAAAGGAGTTTGGCCATTTTCTGCCAAGACCCTTCTTGTAATTCAAGTCTCTCTCAATTTTATCTCTTTTGAAGTTTTCTCAGTACTTTGTTTAAGTCCAAGCTCCTCATGTTCCTTCCCACACTCAGCAACTACGCTGGCTTGTTTTGGTGTTGTGTTCAGGAACTGAAAACTTCTGTGAAGGAGGAGAATTTGTCTACTTCTAAAACAACAATGCCTCCAAAGGTTTCACAATCACCTTCTACAAAAACTGCTTCAACATCAGCCTCTGGACCTGTAACTGAAGAGGAAATTAGAGCTGTTTTGAAGCAAAAGGCACCTGTGACCACCCAGGATCTTGTTGCTAATTTCAAAGCAAGACTTAAATCCCAGGAGGTATGCCATCCCTTGTTACGAGCAGTTACTATGCTTTGTCATTCGAGATCTCTCTCCCTCCCTTTCTCTCTCTTGGTTTAAGGATAACCACAAGGGGAGGGGGTTCATATATGCTCACCCTCCCCCTACCCCGCACTAAGTCGGGGAGCACTTTGTGCACCGGGTAAGCCCTTTGTAGATGACCACACAATTGACTTCTGGAGAGGTTAGGAACTACTTGGTCAAATCCCATCAAACATGGAAGCTCTTGAGCAAGCCCAATATAAACGAGCCCCCCTCCACCTTACTGAAGGCAAGATTTCCGTTTGTATTTGCCAACCCTGGGGATTTGCTAATGGTGTTCTGGTGGTTAAAAAGTTACACCCTCCTTTTGACTGCATCTGTGTTGTAGCCTGGGGTTGAAGAGAAGGCTTTTGCAGATATAGTGAAGAGAATTATTAAGAAACAAAAAGCCGAGAGAGGTTGCGTTTGTGATCTTGGAACGAGAAGTGGCTTCAAATTGACTTTGGGAAGGGGTTCTAGATCCCATAATAACCACCTTGGGTTTCCTATCAAAAATTGAACTACCTGGTTAAACCTGTTGAGAGAGAGAGAGAGGTTGCGTTTGTGATCTTGGAGCGAGAAGTGGCTTCAAATTGACTTTGGGAAGGGGTTCTAGATCCCATAATAACCACTTTGGGTTTCCTATCAAAAATTGAACTACCTGGTTAAACCTGTTGTAAACAGGGGCCTTTACCTCACAGAAGGCTACATTTCAAGAAAGTAGCCATCGGTTAATATGCATCTTCAAATGCCTTACTTCGTTGAGCGGGAAGCAGATGACATAAGATGTTCATAAGTGACGTGGTGCCTATTTTGTCACTATTGAAAGCATTAAGCTGTGTACGAGTAAGCCCATTAGACACTATATCTACAAACACGTGCGAAGCAAGAATATAGAAAATTGTGGGGCTTATTCTTGGAAAGATACAACAACCACGTGAATCTTAATCACAAGTTTTAGAGTCTGTGATTTGAGAGACAAGTATAGGAAATGAATATATATATATATATGGTTATTAAAAAAATAAATAAAAAAAACTTCTCCATATAAATTTACAATAACACAACAGATGATTTAAATTGTTCTAATTCTCCTATGTTATTTACTTCTATCTAAGGTTATTTTCTTAACTAAACTCTTTACTATCATATCTTTATAAATAATTTGCATTTCAATGGTTTATCTAGACGTTTCACTATATCTCCTATATTTAAACTCTTGGTCTTTCTGATTGTTGTGTTTTTGAATCTTCGTTGCACATGTCCAAACTATCTAAGACGATATTCGCATCTTATTCACAATTGAAGTTACTCCCAACGTAGTACGTATTTTTTTATTTTTAATCCAATCTTTTTTAGTTTTATCACGCATCCATCTGAGTATTCTCATTTCAATTACAGTCATTTTATATTATTGTTTTTATTTAATGCTCTAACAATCAGTGTTATACAAAAGTGCAAATCTTGTTACGATTCTATAAAACTTCCCTTTTGAATGCAATGGTATCACATTCAACTCGTTTAGATCCTATGTATCACATCCCCTAAATTGTCATCATTTTGAATAATGGATCCAAAATATTTAAAGCGTTCATTTTTTGGAACGTTCTGTTTTTGTAATTTAATCGTTTTTTCATTATTCTGATAATTGTCACTAAACGTATATCTTATGTATTCAGTTTTTTATTGACTCAATTTAAATTTTTTGGATTATAGTATATCCCTCCATAATTTTAATTTAGTACTAATATTCTCTCTGGTTTTATCAACCTAATACTATATCATCTGTAAAAAGTATATATCATGATATCTCATCTTAAATGCCCTGTGATTTCATTTATCACTATTGCAAAAAAGATTAGACTTAATGCTGAATCTTGCTAAACCCCAATATGAAAGTTCTTACGTTGGTAATAGCTCTATCATATATATTTTTGATGAAATTAATATATCTCATGGAAATCCGTTTTTTCATTAACGCCCATCATAATACGTTTTTAGAAATACTATTATATGTTTTTTCTAAATCAATAAATATCATATGTAAGTTTTTCTTATGTATTCTATATGTCTTCATCAAATGTCTTAACAAGTGAATTGTTTCGCTAGTGAATCGTTTTGATATAAATCCAAATTGATTCTGAGACACTTATCTTCAATTTCAATCCATATTCTATCATTCTCTCTCATAATTTCATAGTATGATTCATAAGTTTAATTTTTCTATAATTAGAATAATGTTGTATGTCTCATTTATTTTTATATAGTAGTATAAGTGTACTCTTTCTCCAAATTTGGGGCATTTTCTTAATTTGTTAAATTTTGTTAAAAAGATTCATTAATATTACTAGTTCAACTTCATCCAAACATTTTCACATCTTAATAAGAATGCCATCGCGTCGTATGATCTTATTATTTTTTATTCTCTTTAGGGTCTTTTTTATTTCACGTGGATAAATTTTATGTTTAAAGTCCCTATTGATCTCTTTTACAGGTATCGTGATATTGTTGATATTTTTTGTATGCTCAACATTAAAGAGATTATTAAAATAATTTTTTTAATGCTTTCTTATGTCATCATCTCTTACAAGTGTACTATTGGTTTCACTTTTAATACACCTAATACCATTTAGATATTTTTCTGTCATTTCTCTTAATTTGGCAATTCTGTAAATCTCTTTTTCTCCGTCGTTAGTTTCTAGTTTCTTGTATAATTCTTTATATACCTTACTTTTTAATTCGTTGATAATTTTCTTCACCTCTTTTTTTGCGCTCATATTTTTTTAATGTATCTCTACTTCTCTTACTTTTAAGATTTTTATAACACTCTTGTTTTATTCATATAACAGTTTGGATTTCCTCATTTAACCATCATGACTCCTTGCCTATGGGAGCCCGACTCTAGGATACGCCTAGAACCTCTGTACCTATGCTCTTAATATTATTAGATATTTCTATCTACATGGTTTTCGAATCATCATAAGCGGATCAAGTTGTAATTTGAATTAATTTGTCTCTTAAAATCGTCACATTTTCTTCTTTCATATTCTACTATTTAATTTTTGACTCCACAAATTGGCGATACCTCTTTTGCCTTTGAGGTATACGTACATCTAACATTAAAAACATATATTGAGTTGTTACACTCTTTCCTAGTATAACCTTATGATCCTTACAGATCATTCTATCACCCTTCTTAGTGAGAAAAAAATCTATTTGGTTAGTATTTGACCCACTTCTATATATAACTATGTAAGATTCTTTTTTTTTTTTTTTAAGAAAGTGTTTACGAGTATCAAATCGAATGTTGTGATAGACTCTAAAATAATACTTTCCGCTTCATTCCTACTATCAAAACTAAAGTTTTCATGTACATGTTCAAATTTCTCATTATTCTTTCTACATGTTCATTTAGATCTCCTCTAATAAATAACGTCTCCTCATTAGGTAGGGTTTGTATAAATTCATCGAAATTTTTCAAAAATTGATTTTTACTAATTGTATTTACACCTATTTGGAGCGCATAAATATTGACTATATTGATTGCGTCTTCTTTATTAACCTTGATAAACAAAATTTTATCTCCTTTTTTTTCTTATTTCTACTATCTTCTCTTATAAGATTTTTTTGTCCAATTATTTTTATCCTATTTTTAGTTTTATTCCTATCCAAGTTCCATAACTTATGGTCATAAGACTATTATTTTAGCCTTCTCCCCACCCAATTAATTTTTTGGAGATACATGATATTAATTTTGTTTAGTCATTATTTCTCCTATTTTTTCTAACTTACCGATTATGGATCCTATGTTCCAAGTGATTAGCATATTCCTATTTTCATGGATTAATTTCTTTATCTGCATCCGTCTATATAAATGTGGGAACCCTTACTTATTTGACACCATATTCGGCGAAAGATCTAATCTCTAATATCCTTGGAGATCACTGAAGCTCCTTGCCATGGTACCAAATTTGGGGGGTTCGCTAGTAGCGTTTTGGTGGTTAAAATTTTCTCTCCCCTTTTGACTTAATTTCTTTCCTTGGGGGTGGGGTAAGAAGGTTTTTGTAGAAATCATGGAGATTTTCTTAGAAATTAAAAAACTAGAGGGAGAGAGAGAGAGTGTGTGTGAGTGTGTTGACCTGGGGTTGGGATTCTAGAGTTCATTATAATAAGTCAGTCATTCCCTATCAAATCTTGGGGGGGCCTAGTTAATGAAACAAGCCCACCTACCATGATGAATTTAGCTTTATGATGAGGAGCAAGTGGATAATACGATGTTTCCCCCTTCCCTTTTTTCCCCTTCGGCAGAAGTAGGAATCCTTGCTACATTTTTTTGGGTTACCATGTGTACTCGCAACCCTATCGGAGTCCACCAACAAGAAGTGGGCTAGCATATTGAAAGTTGTGTGGGCGTAGCCCCTTGGTTGCATGTGCGGGTATAAATCGAACTTTGGCCCGAGGTCAATTTCGCACGCGGGACCATTACCACAAGGCCAGAAGTTCTATGGTCAGCCCCATAGAGATTTGATTTTTAGTATCTTAAAGTACAATAATTCTCCTCACGACTTGATCGCACTAGGGGCTTTGCCGATGGTGTTTTAGTGGTTAAAAGTTTCTATTCTCCTTTTGATCGCATTTGTTTGTCTGGGCGCAGGACAAGAAGGCTTTTGCGGAAATCCTGAAGAGAATTTCCAAGATACAAAAAACCAATGGCCTCAGTTATGTTGTGCTGAGAGATAGGTGATGAGTAGAGCTGAAATTCAGCGAGTACTCTCAAATTTCGCTGCTCTGCAGAATGACTTCTTATATAGAGGGGAGATCCCGAGGAAACATGTGGGACATACGGAAGACCTTTGTTTATTTTGCCTTCGGCGGGTAGTTTTCTTTTGAACTTGCTGTGATGAGGCTCTCTCGTACTTCACTGGGATTATATTAATGGGTTGGCATGTAATGATTGTGATTTATGGACCGCAGCGGTACCGAATTATAGGGACTGAGGAAGTAGCCTAGGATAGTCCACCCCACAATCGAGTGGCCATGGGTATGTGAATTGAATTTTTATGTACCATGGACCATACTAAGAACATTGGAAGAGATGAATAACAATTTGGAGAGTAATAATTTTGGATTTATAAAGTTTACTCATAAAAATTATTCTTTATTAAAGTCATTCCTTTGATGTTGGATTAGGAGAATTTGTACCTGTTGAGATTTTGAGATTTTTTTTTAAAAATTATTTTTATCTATTTATTTATTTATTTTGAGAGAGAGAGAGAGAGAGAAGAGAAGAGAAAGGTTCTATTAAACAAACAAAAGACATAAGTTGTTTTACATTTTATATTATTGATTATCTTTTTGGCATTTTCCTTCTTTTTTTTTATCTCCAATTATGGTAACATGCTCTCCGATTTAGGAGGAAAAAGATTTTCTCCTATGTACACCTTAAAATGTGGTAAAAGTTTAAAGAAATAATAGTTTACCTCTTTTGTTGCTACACATGTTCTAATATGGAAAAGTGAATGTATCTTCATCTCTTTCCCTTTCCATATGTGTTCACTTGTTAAATGATTTGTAATTCATTGAAAATGGATATATTGGAAGTGCACTGCATTCTCATAGTGTTGGCGAGGACCTTGTAATAAATAAGGTCACCTTGGCCCCATTACTTTGTTTTGTTACAATAAATTTTGAGGAGTCATTTTCAAGTCATTGTAGGCGATTGTCTTACATTGGACAATTGTCTCCTTTGGCTTCCAATTTCCTAACTTCCACACTTGGAATTTTTCTAGTTTCCTCTCCAAATGCTTTGGAACAGCGCATTTGGAAACCAACAGAAAGTTTAATGGGATGAGATATTATATTTTTTAATTAAGTTTTGGTGGGCGCCCCAAAACAACCCCAAGCATTGCGGGGTTAGCCTAGCAACAAGTGAGGTCTTGCTGAATGCTACTTTTCCGGAGGCCAAAAGAGTTCAAAATTTTGCATAAGGGCTCTATTATCGTAAAATTCCCGTACAGTTAAAGAATAATTATGCTCAGACCGATGATCCAATTCGAGTTTCCAATCATCTAGGGTCCAATTCCAATTACACGGACCAAAAACATGCTAAACAAACCGGACATCGTATATATGTTCATTAAGCATTACATATGGGATGATCCAATCCATACAGAAGAATATTAATATAGACAAATCCCCCATTCACAAGTAGTGATTGATTTCTTCTAACCCCATATCACAAGCAAGGATAAAGCTTATAAATAAATGCGTTACCAAGCAAATTACTACCCCAAACTAAATGGTATCATTACATACCCACATAGAAAGTCCCCAACGCACACAACAACATGGCGACAATAGAACTCTTGTTCAAACCAATAGAGGAGTGAGAAGAAGCACTTGTGGGCCCTTCAGCCAAAGCCAAAGCTGCACTTTCAGAGGTTGCCACTGATGTTACCATTTCAATCTTTGGCTCCTCTGGTTTTGTTTGAACTTCCACCGGGATTTTTAGGCCATTTTTGCAGCTCTCTTCCTTCCCACTTGTGAAGTACCGAAACCCTTCTTTTTCTAAGGAGACACTATCAAGGCCGTCGGTGAACATCCTGATTGGATTGCTTATATCACATGCTTCATATTCTTCTCTGCTCCCCACCTCCACTATGCTCTCATAGGCCGCGGAGTATGCGAACCCTGCCCCCACCACACCCAAAAACTCATCCATCAATGCTAATTCCGTTAATTTAGTTGAGGACAAAAAGGGTGAAAACAAAAAACCTAATTCGATTGATAGAGAGAGAGAGAGAGAGAAGACATCTATTGTTGCCATAACATTGACTTTTGAAGATTCTAAACTCCATTTCTGGCTGGTTTGGAGGGACAGACAAAAATACCCTCTATAGTTCAAGATCATCTTTTCAAGTGCATTTTTACTTTTGTACGAAAATCCCCTTCTGGGTTTGCACAGAGAGAGACAGAGAGAGAGAGAGAGAGAGAGAGACCCCATTATTGCCATTAACAATGTCTTTTGAAGCATATCTTTACCTTCTGAAAACCCATTTCTTGGATAAGAGAGAAAGGGGCAGATAGTGAGAGAGAGAGAGACCACTTGATCACCATTAACATTGTTTTTTTGAAAAATATCTTTACCCTTTTCTGAAAACGAGAGAGAGAGAGAGAGAGAGAGCCCATTATTGTCATTAGCATTGTTTTTTGAAGTTTATCTGTACTCTTTTCTAAAAACCACGTAAATAGATAGATAGACAGACAGACAGACGAAGAGAGACAGAAAATGAGTGGCTTACAGATTTTGTCACCAACTCTGAAAATTCGGCCAGAACACCAACCAAGAACATCAGAAGAAAGGTCCCAACCACGATCCCCTCCCACTACATGATGTACTTCTGCTTCAACCCTTTTCCCGCCAAAGCTCACCAATATCATCAGCAACATCACACCCACTACCCCACTTGGTAATGCCTTCTCCATTCCTGCCCTTTGCTACAGTCCTTTCTCTCTCTGCTTTTGAACAAGAGAGAAATGTGAGCTTTTAATCTGTTAAGAAAGCAAAGAGCACCCAAAATAAATTTCTGGAGTCACACTAGAAACGCTTTTGTTTATCAGTTCTCCGTAGTCCCAAGAATTAAAAAGCAACACTTTCCAGAAAATTTCCCTCTTTCTCTTCACCCCTTAGTCCTCGGTGGATGCCCTCATTTTATATAATATAATTATATGGATTTAGAATTTCGCTTCTAATTTTTGGTACTCCTCTCCTCTTTTTTCAATATTACAATATATTCTTCTTTTTTGGACATTTATCATTTCATTCTTTTCCTGTTTGATGCCTTGTTAGAACGAGATTTTCTACTAACCCTGGTCCTATCAGATGAAAATCAATTCAACATACATCATTATATAGTTGAAAAATCTGATTAAGACAAAGAATAATACTACATGAATAATTGTATATTAATATTTTGATAATTTTTAATCGAATAATGAATATATTTTGAATAATTCAAAAATTCTTCAAAAAATTTTTTAAAAAAAATATTGACATAAGTTATTACACAAAATTTAATTCCTTTAGTTAGAGTGTAATTTGATTTATGTAATACTATTTTTTGGCAAGCATCTCTTGACCGGGTTGGTATAGTTCTGTTTACCCTTACCTACCACTGTCCCGGGTCTAATATTTGCAGATACTCGTGTCCCTTTGGTCCTTCTCTGATTCTTTGTTATCATTCTGGTCACAAGGAATACCAAGGTATTCTGGATGGTCTATGATTATCCTTCCAATGACTTCTTATGCTGGATCCGATGAAAAATATTGTTATTCTGGTCACGTTTATGGGGGATTTTTTTTTTTTTTTTTTTTTTAAATCAGGCAAAGAAGAGGGCCCCTCGTGAAATCATTGACCAAATGTTTAGTCGGAGGGAAGCGCCTTTGTTTAGGTTGTAGCCCCACCGGTCATAGGCCGATTATTGATGTGGCAACTGATTAGTAACTCCAAATTAGCTGTGACAAAAACCCCACTTATACGTGTTACTGGGTTCCTCTTATTGACATGGGGCACTTCTATAATTCAAATGGAGCTTGGCCAGACTCGGTGGTAATATGTTATTTTAGATGGAAACAAAAGTAAAGCTGGAATTCGTTGAATAGCCAAAATAAAAATCTGGAAATGATTGTTACCTGTTGGCCGGCCCATGCAAATTATGTACAAGCCTTCAAAGTTAAGTTTGAGTGGAGAAGAAGGATCCAACCATTTGTTTTGGTTTTTTTCCCATTTCGTGTATTTTTTTTCTCAAACATTTCTGTCTAATTATCAATAAGCTATTGACTTATACAACAATTATGTTGCTACCACCATGATCATGCTTCCATGCAAGTCCCCATCAACTTGTATTAATTTCAGAGTATTTCTTGGTTCCTTTTCAAATGATAAATTTCTTCATGAACAATGATTATTATTAATGGCTTCTCTGTGACAATTTCCATTTTTCCTGCCTCAAGTTTATGTTCTTTATTTTTATGCTATGTCTCTGGGTTGTGAACCTCAATGTTCCATTTTTACCATGCACGAAAAGTAAGCACTAAGCAAAGCTATTTTTCAAGTGAAATCATGACTCAAATCCCAGCTTCTCCTCAATTAATTTCTGGCATTGCTTGTTGACTTAATAGAAAGCCATCCTTCTTCCCCACTTATGTAGCCTTTGGAATTTAAGCAGCTTAATATTAACTGTTAAGTAAGAAATTTTTGGTGGCAATACTTGCTTTCAATTCCTCAGTTTCCGTGAAAAAGGGAAAGACTTCACTTATCTCTACCATTCAACAAAATTGATGTCTGGTCATCAGCTTTGTGATGCTCTTTGACATGCACTCACATAAGCAAGGAAACAGGGCCATTCGTGTAAAAGGCATGGCATTAACGTAATAGAAGGCACTTTACCAAACATTAGTGTCTCCCTTAATGCTTTCGGTACAACAGTATCCCTTAATGCTTGTTTGAAGTGTGATGGGTCTGCTGCCCATTTTTCTGAACCTTTTGAGTTCATTTGTTGTATGATGGACTCATTCCAAAGTTTGGGTCGAGGAAATTGAGTCTCTTACTTGTGTTACCTTATCTTTCTTGTGCACATCAATCATGAGAGAGAATGCTTTCTTGGCACTTCCGCATTTTCTTTCTTTGAGGGGATATTTTCCCCAATTGGGTTTTATATGGGAATTTGATTATTTGTCCGTTCACCTATATATTGACTTGCTTGCTCTGATACAAATAATTTTTTAACCTACCTATTCTCTTGTACAGATGGTGATGGCTGTGTTTGCATACGGATACCACCAATCTTTTGTTGTGTCTCGGAGCTTGTCAGTTAAGATGAGGTATAATTACACCATCTCATGAGGAGATAATTCGTTTAGCTCTCATTTTACTTATTTATTTATTTATTCCTACTTTGAATAATGATACTATAGATATTGACGAATCTGAGTTTTGAGGAGCAACAAGATCTGTGTTAGGCTTGGGCAGATCTTCCAAGAGAGGCTGTATGGACATTCTTGAGTCATTTTACCTTTGGAATTCAATCCCTGTATTGTATGTACAGTTCGTTTACTAAACATCGGTCCCAGTAATGCAACGTTTTCAAGTTGTAACTAACACCCAACCTCTCTTTTCCCGCTCACTTTGCCTTTCAGTTCTCTTTCGTACATGGATGCTCTCGATTTACAGCTTGAATAATCTATTGTAGGGGGTCTATAGCTCAAGTTCTATTTCATGTTAGATAGTATGGATCATGGCCTTGTTGCATTTAGTTTCCCAGCGGAGTCATACCTTAGGAATAATTAGAACCAGATGGTAGACACATTTAGTTTCCAGGGATGGTTAAAGCCAACTCCATTGTTTATGGATGAGACCTGACCAACAGCTCCCTCGTGCCTCTGACTTTAGCTATCCTTGGACCCTCTTTTAACGCCAGAAGTTCAGTCAAGCTATTCTCAGACGAACCAATATTAGCCCTACACCCATACAGCCACCTACCATTTCTATTCCTAAAAAGCCCACCCACACTAGAAGGGCAATTCTCTGCAACAGTTCCCACATGGGCTTGTGTTACATACAGAGAATAGTATCAAAGATGAGAGCTCTTTTCTTTTTCTTTTTTTTTTTAATACTATATCGACCGATATCCGAAACAATACTCCAATTAATCCAATCCAGGGCTTACAGTGACTCATTTAGGAAAATACCTTCCTAACATAATCTGCTTCATGCTCAAGTCGCAAGTTGAACTCTGGGATGAGAGATTTCTTTGTAACTAATGAAATATATCACTCCTGCAGGCCATGACACCTCTAACCAAATTAGCGGACACAGCCGAAAGTTCACAATCAGCACAGGACATTATCTATTCATAACATTCTCATATAGAGAATGAAACAAAATAATCAAATGAATCATATCACATGTACAGTCTGAAAACAAAATAATGCATCCTTGCAGTGGCCTACCCTATGACAATTACTTTTTGGGTCTAGAAAACATTAAAATCAAGTGTGGGAGCAAACAAATAATTCCTGTGTTACAAATGGAGTTCCCATAGGGCAATGAGATAGCCAACAAACAAATGAATCATCCCACGTGTAAACTACAAAATCAAAATCGGCATATCCTTTCCATAACAGGCCTCAAAGCTCTTAAATTATAATTAGAGCTAGAAAACCTTGAAATGATATCAGGATGAAACCATAATATACTCGAGCCTAGGTGGCAAATTATCAAATTCTGCATCAAAACAAGCATAAAGGAAAAACGGCCAGGGAAGACAACCCCCAAACAAGCACTTGAATCTACTGCTTCCAAGAAAGCATAGAAATATTGTACAGATCTGATGTGTTTTACTTTTACAACCAAAATTTTATGACAAAACTAACCATTTGAATGTCCAATTATAACTAAAAAAAATCCAATTCTGTTTTGCTAAAACTCTCCTCACTTTCCTACACCTCACGTGCCCCCAATAATGAGGAAGACAACTATAATTCATTGATTTTTCTAGGCATCTTTCACTGGGCTTTCAGTTTCTCTATCTTCACATAGGGGAGAACCCCCAAAAAGTGGACAACCTTGGGAGCCCATCCCCGCTGTTGAGCACGGCAAAACATCAAGAATGTGTTTGCAAAGTACGAGTTAAAACCCATGAAAACATGCCACAAGGCATGACCCTGTGGGTTTATCGGCCAATCAGATATTTCCTTGCAAAAAAGGCGATCACACAACCAACACAAACTACCAAGAAATAGAGTAGCCACATACCACTTTGCAAGCCACTTAGCCGATGCATCATTTGTGTGAATGTAATACTTGTACATACGGGGAATGCAGAGCAGGCACAAGATCACATAATGCACCTTGAAGCCAATTCCAAATCTAACTTGAGAATGGAAAACAGCAAAAACAGCACCATAAAGGAAGAGGAAAGTTGGCATTGTACTTCGATAGTGCCAATCAGGTGAGTAAAGGATGTACATATAGAGAAGCATTTCCCACACCATGGGAGTTTCATCACTTTGCTGTTGCCTGCAATTTTTCAAACTTAGGAAAATCTGAAGGAGAAAAACAAGAAATGATGACAACTTTCAAAAAGATTTAACACAGTCAGATACACTCAGCCAACCCCTTAACTACTACAAGCCAATTCACATATGAACAAAATATACATGTGTAAACCTAAGATCACCAGGCCAGACAGGCATAACCCGGTGCCTAAGATTTGGTTGTGACCATTACCGTGAGCAGAGCATAGTGGTAGGAAGAATCTTATCTAATTATGCAACACCAAAAATATTAAAAGGACCTCATAAGAATGTCAAAATATTAGTGAAAAAAAGAGTTTAAAGAGCTTGAAGCATCCCACTAAACACATGGGAATATGCAATTTTTCTTGAAATCTGTATAATTTATGAAGCGCTCAAATAATTAGGAAGAAAGAAAATTCTACAAATAATGTATTGACAAAGATAACTAAAAATCATTTTCCCCAATAGGGAAGCAGGTATAAATGGGGCACATGGCAAAAGCAACTACTCTATGTCGCTAACCCCTGGCCCTTGCAGGCAGAAAAGGTAGAAGTTTTTCTCTAATATCTTGGCACCAATCCCTGATATGTTAGGTCCAGGCCCAAGTTATTTTCCTTTCAATGTGAAGTTCAATATGAGATGATTATAGTAATGCAAAACCCTTAAGTGTCAGGCATGGTGACATTGACCTAGCAATCAAACACAAAGCTTTCCAAATATGATCAGCCAACCAAAAATGATCCAACACTCGCACAGACACAAGAGGATATTACAGGCAACAGAACACAGCAAATTACTAAAAATTAAGACAAGGCTGGGACATGACACAGAATAACAATATCTTTCTGCGTATATTAATAAGTTTAACCTATAAATTATAATTCACTCTTGAAATGAAATGCTTTTACAACTGTATTAAACTATACAAACATAATTTTTACTGCTAAAGAGAGTGAAAAGTGTCTTCAGATTGTTTTAGAAGTTCTACTAGCGATTGAAGACTGTCAAGGAAGTGTCTAATGCTCAAGAGAATAAAAAAAGTTGGCACAACACATAGCACATCCAACACCCACAAGGAGGGGAGGGAGGTTTCCAATCACTTTCAATCACAAATTCTTGCATGGATTTCCTTTTCCTCAAAGCAAGACAGATCAAGAGATAGAATCTCCAAGTAGATGGCATATAGAAGTAAAAAAGCAATTACAGTGTATTTGGCATAAAAATAGAGTGTGACCTAGACAACAAACTACTGCAACTGCACTAAAAACATCCATTATGTCCATGTGACTAAACACTAGAGTATCTAGAATGAGAAGACTCACAAATTTAGTAGTAATAAAGAAGAAAGTACTTACACATGTTGCAAGGTGGCATGGTACAACACGCTTCCAATGGAAAGTATCATATTAGATATGTGAAGAATGCTAAATCTCTTCTCAAATCCTTGTCTTAAGGCATTAATCAAGCCTATGAGTGCCAAAAGGATACTTGGAACATTAGATATAGTGTTGTAAAACTCAGCAATATAAGAAGAGTGGACATAATTCTTCTCACACCACTCGGTGGTAGATGTGACAGGACCCCAGAAGCTTGATATTTCAGTGGCCATTATTGGAACTCTTATCCCCCTGAAATCTCAGATGCAAAACCGAATCTCCTAGTTGAGGGTATTATATAATTTTTTAAACCTGGAAATAGAGTACCACAATGCATTAGAAATTTTAATAACCACAATACTTTAAAAAACTAAAATAAAATAAAAAATTCCATACAGTTGTGAACAAATGTAATAATATGACTATAATCAACAATCAAACAAAATATCCTTATTAATGAAATCTAAATACCATAAGCCTCTGGTCAGTCATCTTAAAGTATCTAAACTTTTCCAATATGAAACACCCAAAAAAAGGTCGAACAATATAATTTATACAATCAAAAGATTCCAAAATACCATAAAATGTGATTCAAACATGCTTTATCAAGGCTTCTCAAGTAATTTATCCAACAAGTTCCACAAGATTCTCAAGTGATTTGTATAGGTATTAGTCCCAAAGCGTAACGAGAAGAGCATAAACGCCAAAAGATTCGTTGAAAGTACAATCACAACAGAAACCATGTGGCACCCTGATCCTTTGAAAGTACCACCAACCTAAAAGCACAACATTCCTAAAATTAAAAGTTCCACAGATTTGCAGATAGATGTTTCATGGCCTAGGCCATAAAAGCCAAAGGACTATTTCATTGACATCTTGGGAGTTTCAAGCTATGGTGCACTGACACTCCTAGAACTGAGTCGTGTAAGTGTAGTGCATTAGCAGAACCAGCAATTTTTTGAGGACGGGTGATGTATGCTAAATATATACCTAAAAAATATATCTACACTATTTACAAATAAATTAGATTAATCTATAAACAAAAATAAACAATCTCAAAAATTAATACCAGATAAGTAAATAAATATAACACAAAATAATAATAAAATAATCTCAAAATTAATACCTGCTCCAATATTATATCAGTTTGAGAAATTTATCTATTATTAAGAAAGGTATTGAATAAAATCAAATTTGAAGTATTCTCCAAATTAAAATCGTTTAGAATTATGATATCATTAACGTAATATAATATAAATTCTTAAAAACATGATAACACAAAATATTATCTAAAGAGCAAATACATTTGGGTTTGCTATTTTATAAAGATACTTAAAGTGGAAATAAAAAATTTAGTTTGTTATTGAATTTGTGCCCCCTGGTCATGTCCCTGTTGGAAAAGGCATGCATGTTTAGACCAAAGCTTTGTAACTTCAGGTAATGTAAAATCTTTTTATACTTTTTCACATCACTGCATGTGAGTCCTATCATGTCATGATATGGCCACGGCCAGAAAGTTAGCACAACCATCATTGCAAAACAGAGAAAACCAAAGGATTAGCCACCTTGCAGGCAAAAACTGATTTCTAAAGGTTCTTGTATGTATCTCTAACCATAAAAACTATACAACATTAACAACCATTAAGGAAAACACCATGGAATCTTAGCCAGGATTCCAATTAGGATATTTCAAATCTTCCAAACTATTAAGCAATGGAAGAAGAGGTGGCCATCCAAGTCACTTTTATTTCCACACATCATGGATCTATCAGGACTTTCTGACCCGTTTTCCTCCTGGTTCGAAGTAAATAATTGGTGTTTCTAAGCAACCATTGTACGACCAATGGTAAAGGGTACATAAATGAAAGAACCAAATTTATCTCGAGTCCAAATCCCAATATCTGGTCTAAATAGAACAAAAATTCACGAATAAAGAGGACAGAGCCTCAAGTCAAAACTATTTTCGTTCACCAAATAAAAGTGGGATAAACAAGCATCACATGAGAAAGATATGGGGCAACGATGAAAAAGTAGAGAAAAAAGAATTACCAGACCAGAATTCTTTCCAAAACAATTTAAATACTAGGAAAACTTGAGAAAAAGATAATAGATTTGTTAACTTCAGAGAACTAGTACAAGTTACATTCTCTCTACTATTGGCATCACAGCAACTATAGCTGAGGCTGTATCTACTTCTTATGACCTTTTACCAAAAGGAATCAATTTCCAAGACAAAGCCATTTCAGTCCACTAGGCCATGCATTCTCACATTATCTTACTAGCTACCTGATGGCAAATTCTCCAATCTAATGTTCTCAATCTTAGCCATGATATCCTGAAATAGAAAGGTAGTAAAGGTGCAAACTCAAAAGATATTTGAATGAAGGTTATGCAGCTCCCAAGTGAAAAGCACTCCTCATCTACCCCATAATCTTTCAAAAATCTTGCTAGGAACACAATCCCAAAGGAAAGAAGAATTAACCACCTCATAGAACTCCCAGAGAAGTTACGGTAAGTGCAAGATATCAGACCCTACTATAGCATAAAGGGTACACAGTCTATGTATCCTAATGTTGACCCCAGGGAGGACCGCTCTGCTGATGTTATCATGACTTGGATTACTAAAAAATGCAGGAAAAAATGGGAAGAAATGAAAGAAAGCATGAGGAATGACTCGTCATTACCAAAAGCAAAGGGATTGGACCCTCTTAGGGGAACTTACAACCCCTTTGGGGTTATATCCCTCCTCATAAGGCTTGCTTACATAGAGCTCTACAGACATTGCTTCACTTTTCCAATATATACCAAGCATGCCTCAAGGGGAAAAAGAATATTCACTCAAAATCACCCCCAACCATGTAAGATTTGCCTGTTAAGCTCCAAGAATACATTGGTTATTTAATTTAATTTGCAAATGAGCAAAACCGCCTCAAAATTACCATTAGTAGTACTAACAAAGGGTGAAACCCAATTTTAAGAAAGGACCCCTAGCAGTCTTCCTATTCTCTCAAAAATATTTCGCAGGCCTTTATCATTTCAGAATAAGATGTTCAAACTAAGATGCATTAATAGGACCTATAAATCAAAAAACGCATCAGGAACAGATCCTTATTATGTAATGCCACAATGCAATAGTTTCTAAAATCACAGAACTAACAAATCGAAACCCTGGGTAATTTATTCTCACACACGCATAAAAACCTAAGAACCACATTAAAAACCTGAATGAGAAACACTAAATCGAAATAATACAAAATTCTAATCCCATGGAAAGCCTAGGAATCGCATCATATATCAGGATTTATTCGCAAACCTAATGCGATACTGGCGAATGCAATCGGTAACTAAAAATTTCACAAAAATAATCGAAACTCTAACACGATTAATTCTAAAACGCTTTACCAGAAACACACATGAAGAACTTCAGATTCGCATCATATATTGATTAAATAGAATTGCAACAAGTCATGCAAATCGAGAAGAAGCGTGAAAATGGCGAAGAAAACCCTAGATTAACACAAATCGATTGAAAAGCATACCAATTTTCGCGAAGGGTTCACCATTCTTCAATTCCGAATGGATCTCTCTCTCCTGGTTGAAAGAGGCGGAGAATCTTTTACGACACCCGAGGCCAAAGTTCAAAGAACCGTTTTCTCTCTCCGTCCCTCCCTCCCCCCTCTCGATTTTTGGAGTCTCGATTCTTTGGTTTTGCTGAGTCGAGACGTGGACGTGGTCGTTGTGGACGAGAGCGCCCACCGGATGCAAATGTGAACGGACAATGTTTACCCTTCCATTGAGTTGAGTGATGGCGTTAATGTTAAGGCTATTTATGACTTTTCGAGTACTTGGTCTCGTGTCGGCACTCGGGGGCCCGCTCCTAATCAAATCTATTCAGGAAATGGTCTTCTTTCTTTTTCTTTTTCTTTTTCTCTTCCCAGCCTAGAAGCCTATTTGCATTAAATTATTTTAATACAAGCAAAGACTTTCGAACGAAGAAAAGCTAGTAAAAGTAACATAATATACATATATGGTAGGGCAAATTTAAAAACATATATTAAAATATTTAAAATATAATTATATAATATATATATTCTTAATATTTGAAGAAAACTTATGCCCCTTTACACTCCATTTTCGCCCATATCTATGTATTGGGGTGGGGGTGTGTGTGTATAGCTAGGTGGATATAATCTATATTTATCATATAAGTAGCATCCATTATCAATATTTTATGGTATAATATAAATATATTTAACCAATATCTAGTTCGTGTAGCATCGGATCATTGATAACCCTTAAATAAAATTTCATATTTGAGTTTCATATATGATAAAAATAAAAGTCAAGAAAATTTTATCACTTAAGAAATCAATTTGGTTCAAACCAAAATTAATTGTATTCAACGTGATTATTAAATATAGGTGATTTATATAAAAAAAAATATATAAACATATTTAAAAAATAAGTAATTTTAAGAAAGATTCTTATATTTCTATTTAAAAATTTTTACTGACACCGATTATTTATAAAATCTCATATCTTTTTATAAAAATAATTTTTTTTAAAAAAAAAAGATAAATCGAGTCAAATTATGTTTTAGGGTCCAGATAGGCCTAGGAATTTGTTTGAATTTTCAATTTGTAAAGTGATTTGGTGGTCTTGAAAAAGTCAAGTTTGCTGGAGAAAATGAGTTCAGACAAATATGTTGCTCCGGATATTCACCTCACAAATATGTTGCATTATTGAAACTTGTTGACGTAGATAGAATAGATATCTTCGTTTTTTAATTTGATCAAGAATTTGACTCCTTTTAGGCATAAAAAAAATAATATTGAGAGATTCGTCCCCAAAATAAACCCTGTAACGATCGATCTAGATTAATTAGAGTAAAATTTTAAGTATTGAGTTGTGACCAAATCAAAAAAAAAAAAAAAAAAAAAAAAAAAAAAAACAAATACGTTGGACTTCTATTTGGGCTTGCACGGGAACCCAAGAATAAAGGCGCTGGCTTTTACATTTTTTCCTTTTTTCTTTTTATATTTTTATAAACAATTCATATTACACGTAATCACATTAAATTTAATTAAATTCGATTTGAATTAAATTAATTCTTTAAAAGGTAAAACTCTTTTAATATCTATTATTTTTATATATAAGATTCGTATCCAAGACTTTGTTTAATGAGAATCAGTATCTAATGTAGTATCAGTTAAACATTGATTTTCTTTATTTTATATCGGCTATTAATATATTGAAAATTTTTAATTTTAAATTTTTTCACATTATTTACTAACTAACATTGGCCCTAAATATATCTTTGTCAAGAACATAAATGTTTGTAAAGATTTTTCCTTCATTAGAACATAAAATTGTCATTTAATCTGATTGGGAACACAGTCGGACAAACAAAAATCAAAAAATTTCCGACCAAAGAGATATTAAAAGAAAAAAATCCATATTCTAATATTAGCTAATAGAATTGTTTAACTTAAAACTTCTAATTGTATGCTTAAACACTCCATATAGAAGAAATTAATTTTTTTGAAGAGATTATCATTGGACTTTCTAATTTAGCATTCCTTTTAAGAATTGAGCTATGTTTATGTCCCACAAATCACGGCAGCAAGGGTATATTGCCGGCACAAATTTGGTTGCAACTCAATAATGTTTGACGTTTTGAGCTTGGAATCGAAATCCTCAATGAGGAAGAAGCTTCCACGTGACATCCTTAATTCAAATTTTAAATTTGGGGATAATAGATCTTTTACCGATTACAAGAATATAAATACCAAATTTAAAATATATATTACTCAAAATAAAATCAAGCTAAATTTGATAATATATGCTACGAGTTCATGAAGTAAGTTTGCAACCAATCCCTAATTGGTCCTGTTATTTTCTAAGAAAGTTTTGGAAAAAAAATAAGTGTCGAGAGGAGTTTACTCAACATGATTATCAAATATTGATAATTTATATATAAAAAATATAAATTTATAATTTTTTTAAATTATTAATATTATTGTCGTATCATGCTCGTAATAAACAAATGGGAAGGGTAATATAAAATATAATGCATTAGCAAATTTACTGGGGTCACCTATGTGAAGAGCCAGTATGGATGTGGTGACACTGCAAAATTGTTTCATTCCTTTTCTTTTGTCTTACAATTACTTTGGGACAAATTCTCATGATGAAATAGCGGGCTGCCATAGATCATTTGAAGCAAGGGCGATCGAAGGGAAACGAATCCCATTTTCAACAGTGTCCTTGTGGCATTCATTTATGGCGCGCTCTCTCTCCTTTTGGTTCCCACCACCGGAGCCATGCTGCGTTTACAGGATTTCAATTTAAGTGATCATTCCTTTAATATAATTTTTTTAATTAAATTTAAAATTTAATTAAAAAAAATTAATAACAGATCTTGCTAGGTTAACCGTCGATTGATGGTTCCCCCCCCCCTCTCCCATTATGGACTCGAACACGTCGTCATTGTTCAGCCAATTACATTAGTGGATTGCGTACTCGGCAGTCAATTCATTGTCGCCAAATCAAGGCAGCGACCGCAGACATTCCAATAAGTGAGATTATGTTGCTGAATCACACGTCCGGTTATTAAAATCGCTTGTGCCTGCTCGTTTAAATGTACTTGGCCTCATGATTGACCAGATGCACCCCCTTCCCGTGTAAGAGAGAGAGCGCGCTTTAAAAGCCACCTTTTTTTAAATGAGTACAAATCTTCGTGCATACAAATCTGTTAATATTAATATTTTTAATATTTTTTATTTTTAAATAAAATTAATTAATATTTATATAAAATTTATATATTTTTATATTTATTGAATTATTTATTTATTTAATTATAACTTTTCTTTTTATTTATTAATATTATAATTAATAATTACATATTTGATCTTTTTTAGATTTTTATTATAAAAATTGACTATTATATTAATTTTATAAAATAATTAATATTTATATAAAAATTATTATATTATTTATATTTATGTTTGTTCTCGTGTTTCCATTTTTTATATTTTTATAAAATATTATTTTTTTTGTATCATTTTATAATTATTACGTGCAATTCCAAAAAACTTTCTACAAAGGGAAAATGAAAAGTCCCGTATTTAGTAACTTTTTTGAGGATGGAGACGATCTTCATTATAAAGAGCATTGCATGCTTATAAAACCACAATAGCACAAATTTATTGTTACTCATATAAATTCTCGTTCATTACAGTAAAGGAAAATATAAACTAGGACGAGTGTTAATAACTTTACACAATACTAAAATGTTATAAAATTGTATTAGAAACCTTAAATTAAATCTCATACGTAATAAGGTTGTAATGATTTATAATTACAGAAAATTCATTTTTAAAAAATCCTTTAAATAAAAAAAGTACCATAATCAATAAATCTTGCGAGTGTATTATAGCAAAACACTCATATCATGATGTTATCTTCGGCAATAAAATCAAAAAGTTAAGAGTAAAATCCAATATATATTTATATTTATCATTTTAAAAACATAATTATTATATCTAAAATTATAATTTGTTAAATAAAATATATACATTTCCTTTAAAAAAAATTAGGGGATAGCTGCACTCCACCGCTACCCCCTATAGTTGTTTGTGTGGAAAACCATTATTATCAGCGTAACGATATTATTAATATTTAATTGATTTAATAATTGAACATTTATTTTCATTAAATAAGATTTTAAATTTAAATTTTGTATATAAAAAAAATAGATATCATAAGAATTTTGTTTCTTAATGATCTAATTCAATTCAAATTAGATTTAATTGAATCGATATGGTTGCTGGATACGAGGGTTTATGATGATTTATTAAAAAAAATAAGTACAATGATATTTTAAACTTTTTACACAACTCCTGATCTTGGATCACGCATCACTAATTCAGTAGGTATATGCATTGGATGTCTATCCCATTTTCTACTTTTCACTTTGATAATTAGTCATAACCACTTGAAAATGCCAATCCCACTCCCACGAACTCTTTTGGGGGGGGGGGGTGAGAGAGGGCCACCCTATATCTGATTTTCTCTATTTTTTATAACTTTTTTCTTGGTAAGATCAGAAGATGATTAGATACCATCATCGGAGGGTCAAGAAATTAGAAAGGATGAGATTCAATGTACCTAGACAGGTAAAAGTGATTCGTTGAACCTGGACGATTTATATTGGTCCATGTGAATTCCATCTTGGTCGACCTAAAAGCTATCTCCCTCTCTCTCGTTCGGTTTTCCGCACCCAAAAAAGACAATCTGGCGATGACGTGGCAAATATGCCACTCGTGAAGGTTCAAAATAAGTAAACCGTAAACTATCAATGAAATCAACGGACGGGATCAAATCTAAAAGACAGGTTCAATGTAACACTCTCATTGATAGTAGCCATGAAGATGACAAATTTATGGTATAAACACTCGTATCTGTACGCAAAAACGATTAGATTCATTAATTCGACAGTCTTTCAATAGATAAGCAGAAAAGGAAGAATGTAATGCCAACAAATATAAATAAATAATAGTAAAATTGTCGAGTCATCGCTGCGCCATATTACTAAACTAAGCCTTTCTCTCCTCTCTCTATAAATATAAACCGAAGAATTATTCCATCTTTCTTCAATAAAGGTCAAAAAAAGGCAAGACCCAGAAAGCGATTTGGAGAGAGAGAGAGAGAGGGATGGGAGTGAGATACAAGAGGGTGGTGGCAGCACTAGATGAAGAAGCGAAGGCAAGGCTGTGCGAGAGCAGTGGAAGCGCGCATTCGCCGGATAATTTCGGCGATCTTTATGATCTTGTGAACTCGTTCATCGAAGGAGATGATGATCAATTGATTGATGGTGGAGAAAAAGAGAGTAATGGCCAATCTGATTCGGATAGTTTCAATTGCTTTGATTCTAAAACTATAGACATGTTACAAGGTCTTTTGCTGTCTAATAAATGTTATGAGGATAATGCCAAGGAAGAAATTCGGGCCGAAGCTGAATCGGCTTGGAGGGCTGTGGGGAATTCTTCGTCCAAGAATTTTAAACGGCGTTTGATGAGTCATTTGCTCGACAGAGGATTTGATGCAGGTAAACTTCTAGATCTTTGTTTTTATTATTATTATTATTATTATTATTATTTTGGTATAATTTTTTAGAGTAACATTTATTTGTCAAGAGTAACAGTAAATAAACATTAAAGTTTAAATGTTCTTAATTTTTTTTTTAATTATGTAATCATATAATATTTGAAATTATAATTCTTATATTTAAAATTATAACATAGAATACATATCGCAATAGCTAAGATTTGGGATGCTCGATGGTTAGCATTACTCATGTTCTAATCGTTGGACACACACACATGCCGCAATAGGGAAATAGGCTGGTCATCCCAAGGGAACAATTTAGTGGTATAAATCTCCTTTCCTAACCTGATAACTTTAGTTTCAAATCCTTTTACAATAATAAAAAAAAAAAAGCTAGTCCATGGAAATGTATTGCACCAAAACAAAGCACTTGGATTAGATATATAATTTTTTTTTTAATGACTAATACTTGAAATTCATGAAAACAGGTCTTTGCAAGTCAAGGTGGGAGAAAACGGGTCGGTATCCAGCGGGTGACTACGAGTACATTGATGTAACATTTTCGGGTACCCGTTACATAGTTGAAGTAAATTTGAGAGGACAATTTGAAGTGGCAAGGCCCACAAATTGCTACCTCTCATTGCTCAGTTTCTTTCCTCAAATATATGTTGGAGAAGCAGATGAACTCAAGCAAATTGTGAGGATAATGTCTATGGCAATGAAAGAGACATTGAAGAGTAAGGACATGCATGTACCTCCATGGAGGAGAAATGGGTACATGCAGGCCAAGTGGAATGCTTCTTATAAGCGAACGATTAATCCAATGCCTTCTGAGAAAGCCTCGGGTTGTGATAGTGGGACTGCAATGGAGAGATCGATTGTGTTTGACAGAAAGAAAGCAGATTTAGGCTATTGCAGAGAGGATTTTGCAAGTAAGATTGGATTAAAAGTTGGGCACTTGGCTATGGCATTCAAAGAAAATCAGATGCTTAGTGGTTAAGTTGGATTAGCATCTTAATTATTTAGAGATCTGAGTTTTTTTTTTTTTTTTTTTTTTTTTTTTTTTTTGGTTCAGATCTGAGTTTGTGTGTTCACATCCACTGTGAGTTAATTGTATATTCTTCAAATTACTAATATAGTGTTTTTTTTTGGGGGGTGGGGGGGGCTTCACAAGGCCTCATCACCCCAAAAATCAAGCAGTCCCATTGCTGTTTTCACCTTTGCTATATTTATAATTCATCTAAATGAAAAAGACCCACACTTGTCAAATTTCTTTATCATGAAAACCATATTAAACCTTCCTAAGTTTATTTATTTAGTTTTACTCTTGTCGATTTATATATTTTATTGCGGAACGTGTTATCAACAGTTATACATAAATTTTATCTCATTTATTTATTTCCGCAATAAATTTCTCATCTCTAAATATAAATTTTTGTCAAATTCTATCCAATCACCTAGTTCTTTCTTTGAAATAAAGAAACATGGCTGTGTTCAAATTTGTATTAGTAACCCTTTTATGAGAAAACTATAATGGAAAAGTAATAAGAAAAAAATTGAAGTTCACAAAATATTGAAATTATATAAATATTTTTTCTCACAATTTCTCACTTATGAGACAAGAAATATTTTACCATTTCCATGGGGTAGAACCTTCTACCATCCCCCTTGGTAAAATGCTCAAGGTAATAATGTAAAAATAGGTTATTTTCCCAAAAAATTAAACAGGTTTTTTCTTTGGGGGTATCATATTATGAGTATCTATAAGAAACATACCCTTCTCACTCTATGAGTTAGACCCAAGAAGAGGAGCTGAGCAACGAAAACAACATTTGGATATCCAACTTCCGCCAGACAACAAAAGCATTTTAATCAAAATAACAGTACAAATTTTGAACTGTTGTTTGGCCAAAATCAAAATTTTCTTCCAAGTTATCTAAGTGCCATACAAATTGGTAAGTCGAATTCCATAAATCCTCCGTCCCAAACACTTTTAAGAAATGAATTACCCTACAGTCTTCCAATTGCAAGAAGCTGAGGAATGCAGCACACGCAAGATTTACATGTAACCCAGAAATTCGAACCTGCCATCGAATGTAAGCAAATTAAAGACTTGTGCTGCTGTAGATACAAGCTAATCAAAATGTAGTAACAAAGAAGACTCGATAAGACGAGTGATGCACTATGCAAGAGCCAAGTATTCTACGGATGTCAACTAATTCAGTCAGTAAAGATTTCTTTAGATGGTATTAAGAATCCTAGGATTGATTCCCGCCTACATTAGCGTTCGGGGTTGGGATAGACATGCCAAAAGTTCTGGTTCTGAACCGAAACTGAATGGGAACCAAACCTCGTAGAACTGAAACAAAACCATAAAATAGTTCTCGTTCGATTCTGGAACTGAAATCTCCAAATCACTGATTCGATTTCGGTTTCTTGATTTTTATAACTAGAATTGGGACTAAAATCAGAATCAAAACCTTTAAAAAACTCTAAAGAACCGGTAATAGGAACCGAACCTTGAAAGAACCAAAAAAACCGATGAGAACCATTCACAAAAAACCATACAAAAACCGTAAAAACTAAAACCAAAGCGGAACCATCCTGGTCTAGAACCAGAATCGGCTCAGAACTATCCAGTTCTGGAACCAAAATCAAAACCATTATCTTGGTTCCTATTCTTTTTTTTTTTCTTTTTGGTCAAACCAGAACCATCCTGTTCGGGTTCGTTTCAGAACTTTGGGCATGTCTAGGGAGGGGTATATAGAGAAGAATCACCTTTCAACCGAAAAAAAAAAAAAAAAGGAAAAAGCGAAAAGTTATCTGTTTCATGCTTTTCAAGAAAACTCACCACTATAAATATATGAAATACAAGCTACAGCTATGCTAGCTGTATTCCTCTGGGTTTTCTTTGCTCTGGATAAGAGGAACACCATCTTCCCTCCAAATTATACGGTCTTCACATAATGCTGCCACTACCTCCACGTATAGGTTATGTTCCTGAATGATTCTCAAGCATTTCAAGATTATCTTAACAACAATTTTTTAATGCATTTTGCATGATGTTTACTTATGGGTACCAAGTTCATGAGCATTTTCAACATTAAGAAGACAAGCAGCGGATGAAGTAAGTCTGATTTTAATAGCCGAAAAAATTGCCTTGAACAGTAGCCAACTAAAATCTACTTTACCTGGTGGAGAACCCTTGCTGCAAGTTCTTCTGCAGTGTCGTTAGCAAGCACTGGTACAGCTCTTTGTGCAAGTATACGTCCCGTATCATAGTGTTCATCGACAAAGTGAATAGTAGGACCCGAATATCTAGTTACACGGTGAACCATGAAACTTAATATGTTGTGAGGATCTTTGAATAGTAAACACTAATAGAAAATAGGAGGATACACAGCTGATAGTCAATGTCATGATATACCGGAGAAAATACAGAACAGAGGAGTGATAGCGGAGCTTAAACTTTTACATTGTACCATCAACATACGAAGATGGAGATGTTATATAAAACATAAGACTGAGACAAGAAGAGAAGGCAAGTTCATATACAAAGTTCCTTCTACATATACATACATACAAATAATAGATATATTCATATTTTGATTATGATCAATTTAAGAAACCATTCAAAAACTAGTATATGGAATTAGAAATCTGATTTATCAAAATAGAATTGTTAATCTGGCATATTAAATAAATTGGTGGCGTCAAAACTCAAAAGATGCTGCTTGCCAACATCCCATTGTGTCTTTCAATATAACCAACCACAAGCATCCATATGACATTAAAAAAAGTGAAAAAAAAAGTGTAGCAATAACAAAAAGAAATCAGAAAGGATGAGTACCTCGCCCCAGAAGAGATGACTGCTTTATGCACTTTCATGCCATAATAGCCTTTGCCCCCAAAAGCTGGAAGAAGTGAAGGATGGATATTTAAAATACGTTTAGGATAAGCTTGCACAAGCTCAACCGGTATAAGTTTCAGGTATCCAGCTAGAAGTATGAAGTCAACTTCAAAATCTCTGTTCAAAATCAGAACCACCAATATTGGACTCAGGCCAATGAACATGAAAGAACAGAGGAATCCTTCCCATCAAATAGAACAAGGTAGAGGATTTTGTGGGTGTAAATATGCGAATTAACAAACTTGAGTTAAAGATTTCCACAGAAAACCACAAGTTGTGTAGTGACACAATTAGAAATAGAATGTGCATGCTCCCATACCACTGGAACAGTGTTATCTACAATGAGTACTGTTGGTACTTCAAAGTATATCATAATTCTTCTCTGTATCATGGAATTATCAGAACTGGAAGTTGAAATTTTCATACTTTTCTTTAGGGGGTGGGATATGATCCAAAGAAGATTGTCAACTCATAATTACATGGACAAACAGTAACCAAGACAATCTTTTGAATAACTGCACCACCTAAACATAAAATATAAAGGAAAATAGGATGTTTTGGGGTGGGGGTCTGCCATATCAATCAATTAGGCTGTTCTGATATTGGCCATGCCATAGCTCATTATATGCCATCTTCATTACCTCCACTCACCCCATCCCCATGACCGAGTGAGGGTAAAAACAACAAAGTCTAATGAGCTAGTCAATTAGTAAGAACATGATATGTACCAGTCTAGTTGATGTTTCAGCACAAAGAGTAAATTTTATACCAATCATCTAACACATCTTATGAATTGTTTATGGACTATACATGTCAATAAGAACAAAAGTTACAATTAGGCTATAAAGGAGAAGTGACTGACCTTAGAGCTGCTACAAGCTCAACGGCAGAGAGTCCTTCTGGTTCATCCTTTGATTTAGGAAAGGTAATAGCTGGAATGCCCTTACTTCTTGCATACTCGGCACCTCCACAGCCTGTAGTAGAATAGACAATTGTACCATGAATAGATAAATATGCAAAATTGAAACATCCAATTCACAACAACATACATTTTCAACATATTACAAGAAAATGAATATATTCCCATAGAATTCATACGAGGTAGCCTCCCACATATATAAAATTGCATCCTGTCCCATGTTAATCATTGGCTTTTCCCTCCAAATAGCAGTACTCATCATATTGCAAGAAAATAGTCCATACGAGGTAGCTTCCCAGAATTATGAAATCCTCATGTTCACATTATCACAAACAATTCACACCCACTAAAGCATAAGACAGACATAAACATACCAGGTTTGTTTGTGACCAAAACAACGACGTCACCAAAAACAGACCCATTAACTGAGGCTTCATGAATGGATCGAAAATTGGATCCTCCACCAGACACAAATACCGCAAATTTTTTCCTGTTGACTTGGCTTCTCAAAACCTCTTTGTTTTCAGCCAAATCACCAACTTCAGCTACACTGTTTTTGCACTCTAATCTCCTTACCATTTGTGGGTTTTGGATTTTAAGAGAAATTGATTTGAGTGGTTGAAGAAAATATGACAAAGATGAATAAGAAACAGAAGAAGAAGAGGGAAATACTAGAAATTGTGATTTCTGGGTGTTGTGAAGTAATGAAATTTCTGGGTTTGAGTGCAATTTAGAGAACAAGGTTTGAGCTTCCATTGAAAATTGAACTTAAAAGCCCAGAAACAGAGGTTTTGGGGGAATTAGAAGTTGAAGAAAACCCAGTGGGTGATGTTTCCTGATACTGAATTTCGATTCCTAAGTTTGATGAGACTGAAGTTGTTTCGGTGGAGGAGGGCTTATCAGAGGAGACCAAATTCCCCCCCGCCCCAAAAAAAATCCAACCCGATGCCAATGATCCATTTAGCCCTCGAACCTACCCCCATTTCCAAATGGTTCAGCTCAATTAATTAATTAATTTATATACTTGTTTCTTATGACAATTCTTATTAATTAAAAAATTAAAACTTTTACAAAATTTAAATAATTAAAAATTAGTCAAAATATATTTTAAAACATATAAAAAATACAGATTGATAAATAAAATTCATTTTGTTTGATTTTTGAAACATATAATTTTAGGAAAAGAGAAGCATGTGAATTTTGATCAAATATTAGGGAAATCTGTGCGAAGAAAAAGGAGAATAAGTGCAAATTTGTGCAATTAATTCTTATAGAAAATATTACAAGGATTCTAAGAAAATACATTGTGTAGCAAACAAAAAAAAAAAGAAAAAAAAAAAGAAAGAAAGAAAGAAAGAAAGAAAGAAATAAAGAGAGTCGAAATGCATTTAGTCATGACTAGACAAAATCTTTATCCAATAAACTTTTTAATTAGTTCTTGTCTGTTTGCCCTTACCTTTTTTATGTAACTTTTATTTACAAGGTCATGTTCTTCTAGGAAGGGATGTTTGGATAGCTACATGAAGTTATATGCTACATACATTAAACAAATTATTTACTTGATCTGATTATAATAAAATAAAATAAAATGAAAGTCATAAGAAAAAAAAAAAAAAGTAGATCTACTCAAACATAGTCTTAAGTACTCAATCTTCAAGGGCGTATTTCTTTTATTTCCTACTCTTATCACATCATTGATTTTGTAAAACGTTTTTTATATTTATTTTTATCATATACAAAAATTGAATTCGAGATATTATTTCTACTCAAATATAGTCTTAAGTACTCAATTTTTAGGGGACGTATTTATTTTATTTCATACTCCTATCACAACCTAGCCAATGATTTTATAAAATTTCTATTTTTATAATATATAAAATTTAAAATTAAAATTTTATTTAAAAATATTAACAACTGATCACTCGATGAATTAAGTATCGATTTTATCTCGATTCTCAATTAGATGATATGATAGTCTCAATGGATTATCATATAAGGAATTGAATTACTAAGCAAGATGAGTAAACGGGGAAAGGCCTCCGTTACCATGGTTACAAGTCCATATTGGCTCCCAATTCACCAAACACTAATTGCATTTATCAAATTCCAAAATATGAATTTGTTAATTTTGTTGAGATTAAAATTGAAGATCCGGATCGAATTCCGCAGCCCCACGGCCCACTACAGTAACCCATCCACCAATCAAATCAAAAAACACCATTTTCCCCTCAATCCCAAGAGAACCCCACATCTCAATTTAAAAAATTGGAAGTCCGCATGTTCGATGGCCATGATTTTCCCACCACCCTACACGCCCCATATATGCGCCATACCTAATCCCCACCAAACATATAAACCATGAAACGCCTTCACACCGGGAAAACCACAACGAAACAAATTAAGTGAGAGAGAGAGAGAGAGAGAGAGAGAGATAGAGAGAGATCTGATCGGGGCGATGGAAGGAGTAGGAGCACGTCTCGGGAGATCATCGACAAGATATGGGCCGGCTACAGTGTTCACCGGACCCGTAAGGAAGTGGAAGAAGAAGTGGGTCCACGTCACTCCCAACAATTCTTCTTCTTCTTCTTCAATTTCAAACACTCACAATCATCAGCATAATCATCATAAACATCATCAGCATCCTAACGGTAGTTCTAATGGTAATAACGGTTCTTCACATTTACTTCTCTACAAGTGGACTCTAATTACACCTAGTCAAAACACTAATAACGACGTTAATGCTAGCAATGGGGACAAAGCTTCTGCGAAGCATGACAACGACGCCGTTTTAGACCCCGAAGAGCCTCCTAGACGAAAATTCAAATACATTCCGGTACTTCTTCTTTTTATTTTTAATCTTATTATTTTATGGTGTTTAATTTTTCTGGGTTTGGTTTTATCTGGGCTAAATTTTTATGTGTTGGTTTTAATTTTGGTCAATTGGGAGAATTTGGGGATGGGGATTTGGGTTGACTTGTGCGGATTGGCACTGTTTAGGGTTGTGGGTTACTGTAGTAAAGATTTGATTTCGTTGGATTGTGTTTCTTGAAGTCATTGAGATTGGGAAATTTTGATGGGTTTTGCTATTTTTGGATTTGGTGATGTTTGGTAGAAGGAGAGGTTTGACAAGTCTTATTTTTTAGGATCTAGGTTTAGCTTCTTAGGGCATGTCTGCTAAGTGAGAGCTGGTAAAGTTTACTTTTTGAACTTGAACTAGTTCAACTTGAATAAGTATGTGGACTACTTGTTTATTAAAGTCATGCTGTTTGTCTCATGTGTATTTCAATGACATGTAGTGTTGTGTTTGATTTTATTTTATGTTGTACTAATGCTAACAAATTTGATTTTGCAAACCTAGATAATTTTTCAAAAGAAAATACTTAAAAAATGAAAACTTAGGACAGCAATGCCCTCTTGATGGCCCCTCATAACCAAGCACAAAAGAAACCAATAAAACAATCTTTCCCTGTAAAGGAGAGGAAGAGAAGGGCTTCTTCATATATGGCTTATGTGATGTGATGGATTGCTAAGTGTTTTGCCTATATCTGTCATACTTAGATTTCCCTGGCAGAATTAAAATAACAATGTAGTAGAGATTTTGGTTTCTATGGCGATGAAATTTGAAGGAAAGTCTGTAGGATGAAAGATAGAACCTCTTGGCGGGGTGTAGATTAGTCTGCTCAAGAGTTATCTTTTAAATTTACCAAGTATATAGTATTTTCATTTACTGTTCGCAGGCCAGTTGCAAGAAGGTTGATCAAAGGAACTGTACACCTTTTTGGGGACTTCTAAATAGAAATTTAATTGCCCTTTGGTTAACTGGTGTATTGTGCTAGGTTCAAATTCTTTCATTCTCCAGTAAGGCTTTCTCAAGTGAAACAGCTTTCGAGGTTCATGCCTAGTAGAGGTAGGTTATTTTGAGAGGTTATTGCAGCCAAATATGCGGTGAATATGTTCTGTGGGTTCGGTGGAATTCGAGCGTGTCTTATGGTATTGGCATCGGGAAAGATATTGAGGTTGAAATCATGGCACACTTCATATCCAGCTTGAGGTGAGGAGTGGGCTTTCAGTTAGGTTTTGACAAAGATCTTTGTTGTGTTGATGAAGATCTTAGGGAGTATTTTGACAAAGATCTTTGTTGTGTTGATGAAGATCTTAGGTAGTATTCTTCAGATTTTTTTCTGTATCCCATCATGGGGAAGTTTTTCCATACAGAAGAAACATTTATTTGATATGCTTTCTTGGTTAGGATGCTCAAGATTTGGATAAGATGCCTACAAACCTTTTTTATTTTCCTCCAGTTGATGTGTATAAAATACAGGAAGCTTTCACAGATTGGTTCTAAAAATGGGTTGTATCAAGCTGTGATCAGCAATGGCACTCTACTGGTTTGGAAGTTGGAGTGCTTGGTACAGAAAGATTGTGGTGAATTGGTTTTCAAAAGTGGGTTGGCTGTGAAGGCCTGTTATCAAGTCTTGAGTAGTAGTTGTGCTAGTGATTCTTTTTCTTCGAGGAGTTTCACAAAGCGGAGGGCTTGGTAGAGTATCTTCAAAATACATTTGAGGGCTTCCAGAAGGAAAGTCCCACTTATGCCCGAGGAGCAAAATTGTAGTCTAGATCTCTTCCATGCAAAAATGTGCCACATCTGTTTGATTGTACTTTGTTAAATGTGATTAAACTAGGATATTTTTGAGTTTAGTCTGTCTAGGTTTGGATTTCTTGGGAGCTTTTTGGTGCGAAAGGGGATATGGCTTGGAAAGACATATTTGATCTTGCCCCTCATTCTGGCTTCTAGTTCTTGGGTGATTTGATCTGAACAAATAGAAGAGAATATAATGAGTGGAGATCCTTATCGTCTTGTGTGGATTTGTTGTGCATATAATCTGTTCTTTTCTTAAGTTAGTTCATAATCTTCCATTTACTGTATTTAAGTCCTAAAATTATAATAGTTTGAAGTTGTTCTAGATTTATTTTTTTTGCTTCCATTCAAGGATGATTGATAGTTGTGGGAGATTTTTCCATGAAATCTAGCATACCTAGATGACTTTTGTGAAATCCTGTTGTCGGAGTCCCAGGATGTGTTCTGCCAAGTCCTTGCCCATCACTCCGGTGAAGATCAGAGATAAAGGTCTGTATAACAAATTGAAGCAGTCTTTTTGGTCTTTTAATGGAAATTTCTCTTTCCAATAGAATTGCCTATTGCCACTGGACTTTCTTTGGACAATGCACATAAAAGGGATACAGAGATTCAGGGGAACTTTATTAATAATTGGCTATCCGAGATTTAAACAATACCCAGACTAAGGCTTCCTCGCGAGACATGTACCGAAATAACATAAAATTTTTTTTTTTTTTTAAAACAACCTGAACGGAAAAAAAATTTCCCCAAATAACCTGAATTTGTCGGGAGTTGGAGACGCGACACACTGTGTCGCGTCTTCAACCCGCGACAAAGTTGAGAGAGAGAGAGAGAGAGAGAGAGAGAGAGAGAGAGAGTTCGGGGGGGGAGGGAGAGGGGAGGAGAGCAGCGGGGGGCGGAGGGGGGAGGGAGGAGCGCGGCGGGGGGCGGCGGGGGGAAGGAGAGAGAGGGGAGGACCGCGGCGGGGTGCAGAGGGGGGAGGGAGGGAGGGAAAGAGAAAGAGAGGGGAGGGCCGCGGAGGGGGGAGGGAGGGAGAGAAAGAGGGGAGGGCGGCGGGGGGTCCGCCGGGGGAGGGAGAGAGAGAAAGAGGGGAGGGGGGCAGGCGGCGGAGGGGGAGGGGGAGGGAGGGAGAGAGAAAGAGGGGAGGAGCGCGGCAGGGGGCGGAGGGGGAGGGGAGAGAGAGAAAGAGGGGAGGAGCCGCCGGGCCCGGCGGCGCGGGGGGGTGTTGGAACTATGATTGATTCTTTGGATATATCAGATCTGGTGAAAGCATTTTTAGGGTGCAGTCACTGTCTTGCTTTTGATGTGGAGAAACACATGTTTTAGTGCTTGTCAAACCACTCGTTACCATATTAAAGCAGTGCAAAAAGAAGTGGAGATTGAGGGCATTACATTTTCCATAACATTGTTGGTTGACAATAAATTCGCTGAAAGACAAATCATGTAAGATACAACATGACTGCTTCTTTCCTCTCTTCTCTACCCTGTTATACGAACATACTGTTGAGGCACTAGTAAAACAAAACTAATGTTCCTTTGTCTCTTTTGAATCTTAGATGCATTTTTTTAGAAATTCTACATGTAACATTCTCTGAGTAGACGAAGTTTACCAATTAATATCTTTGACTACAGATTGCTCTATTGGAAGAACAGAAAAATGACTCTGCAGAAACCGATGAAAATGAAGCTAAACCTGGCAACACAGAGCCAAGCTCCAAGAGTAGTGGCTTAGATGAAAAACCCAATATTAATGATATGCCCATTGAAGAAAATCAGGTGCCATTATTAGTACTGCACATCTCTCACTCATTTAACTTTCAATAATTTTTTCAGTCCTTTGTGAAATTCTGTTCTGGTTCTAGTGCAAATTAAGAGAAGATTAAACTCGATTTGGAAGGAATTAAATTAAAAGGAAATGAATTTTCCAAGGTCGTCTTCATTTGATGCTGTCACCTTAATATGTAAATGTTGGTGGGTTCTGAACCCTCAGGACAAGTTGTATTATGCAAGTTGATATCATTTTCTCTTTGCATAACCCTCTTCAGAGTTATGTGTAATCTCGAACATTTCCTTTTTCAGGGTGCTGAGAATAATCAATTACCAAGGCAAGATCTGAATGAAAGCACTTTGGATTTGAGTTTGGGATTGAATGCCCATGAGAATGGCCACAATTCCGAATTAAAAACGGATCATAGTAAACAAGGCTAGCTGGGCGGATTTGAAATCCAGCAAGTGGTGGGACATGACCTGAAGCCACTTTCAGCTTATCTTGATGCAACAAGACCATAAAGAGAACGGCTTATTCAATTCTTTTCTCCTGATTCAGGAAAACAAGATTAACCTCTACAATGGTGGGACATGTTCCTGGGCAGGAATGTCTGAACAGATTATGCAAGCGGCTGTAGCCTTCAGTTGATGCTTTCATTTGCTGAGCTGATCGTCACACAGTAAATTTTATTCTTTTTGATACTTATACCTGCTCCTGAAATCGGTTCCGTAAGTTTCAACTTGTCATTTATTGTTTCAATAAGTATTTCTTACGCCTGGCTCTGCTAATTTTCTGCACAATACATTTTTCTCTTTTCTTTGCAACTATAGAGACGGCTAGATTTTTATGAAAATGGTTGTTAATTCGGCTATTCCTGTTTTCTTATTGATGAGATATTTCAGTACACGGTAACAAGATAATAGTTTGGCTGTGAATTGCAATACTAAGGTGAAATTTAGCCCCCCCCAAAAGAAAAATTCAACAACAAAGCATGATCTCCCTTTCAATCATTATTCTGCTAGAAACTGGCCAAAATAACCAAAAGGGGTAGAATAACTTCTCTTGTGGATGTAATTTTGAATTTTCTGACCAAAATGGATTTGGTATAACAGTTTTAAAGCCTTTGCAAGGGAAAATTTTGTTGGGCATGAAAAACTCTCCAACATTATTCCTCTTGAGTAACTTAAATCATGATAAAATTGCCTGCAGTTTTTCAAGGTTAGGAAGAACAGTGAGTTGTGGTAGCAACGATCCCGGAAGGCTGTACCTCCTTTTGAGGTAACTCAATCAAAAAGACAGTACAAGTGATTACAACTAGGGCACACCCAAATGATAAAATTTACATATTAGGAAAATGTCTATATACAAAAGCTCACATTCTTGGACATGGCATGTGGGGTTGTTATCAAGTGACGATTGGACGAGGGTGATGTTGGCCTTAGGGCTTGTAACTTTGTAGTCAAGAATTAGGGGTGATTTCCCACCAGCTTGACAAACATTTTGGTCTTTTGTAGTCAAGAATTATAAAATATCGTAGTCGTCTAATTGCCATAGACCCATTAAAGTTCTTTTACTATATAAATCATTTAAGCATGCATTAATATTGTTTTCATTTTTTTTTGAATTAAAAGGGTGTAATATGATCTCCCAACATTATAATTACAAAGAGTTTCAACCCTCGTAAAATATTCAATTTCAATCGCAATTATTGCTTTATTTTGCCTAGTAAAGTACTAATATGATAAATCACGAATATATTATTTAAAGATGGCAAAAATGTTCAAAAAGCATGATAATTTTATCCCCCGCAAACAAAAATATATAGTATCTAAACCCTTCTTTATGGAAATAATCTCATTAACAAATTTTTGTTAATGATTTTGTAAGTATTAATCTCAATGGACACTGTGCATCTAATAAAGAGTCTGACAACGTCTTTAGCTGACTCCAATCGCCTATTCAAATTTATTCAATGAGACTGGAGTTATGAGGCTGAAAGATTGGAGTCCAGTGAGTTGTGAAGACTACAATTAAAAGCTTATAAATCTGTTAGGTTACTTAAACGAGCAAGACCATTAGGCAAGTTCTCCACAGCTACTTGGAGAGTATCCCGTTGCTGCCAAATCAGTAGAGTGACCAACCAAAAAATACCATATGGAGAGGCATTATTCTCGAATAAATAGTTTAGCTCCAGGAGGTAATTTCTCTTTGAGTTTCATACCCTCCTCCCTCGCCTGTTTTATTGCCATTTCTTCCTCCAGATCCGAATTAGGCATTCTAGAATGTTAGGAATTTTGAGAGGAGTAACAGTAGCCTCCTCAAGTGCCACAGCGACCTCAAACAAGCGGTGAGCAAACCCAATATCGAACACTGATCCAGTAAAACCATCAAATTCGATTGCAAGTGTCGATGTTTAAAATTTCGATGATCGAGATGTTCTCCTTTGGCATTAGGCCTAGCCCTCGACTGCACCAACGATAGACTAGTCATGACATAAGAACAATAACATACTTCGCATGATGAAACCAAATAAAGGTAAAAATAACATATTAACACCTTATTTGTCAAAAAATAATAATGAAGGAAAAAAGATCTGGAGCACAAATAGAATTGAATAGAATGGAATAGAATAGAATATTTAACAAAGAAAATTCTTTATCTCTTGCAACCATAATGCTTTTACATGCAAGGTAACTTTGTGCAAGAAAGGAGATGCCTTTACCAGGTGTATGAAACAAAAAAGGCTCTCATTTTTCAGGCTTGGATTCATGGAGATCATCATGTGTTTTTTTTTTTTTTGGTGGACAGATCATCATGTGTTTGAGATTTGTCAACTCTGGCAACTTGGGGAAACTGAAAAAATTCCTGGATGGATGACACATGACAATGACCATGAAAATAAATTGCAATAAATAGATAGAAAAAAGAAAAGAAATTCACAGTAAGCAAGATAGTTCCCAACCCTTTGATTAAAACATCATATATCTTATTTTTTTAATAAGAGATTTTAATTTTGAGTTATAAGAATAATGAAAAAACATTTGAGATAGTTAATTCTTGAAATGAATATTATAATATTCAAATAGGATTAATCAAGTAAAACTCGGATATGAAATATGAGAGACCAACCATATAGAGTGTGTACGGCCTCAAGGTCTCCAGCAGAGAAAGATGACTTGAGAGTGAAATAAGGCGACTTAAAATTTTTATTTTTTATTTTGTTTTGGTACTGAACTTGAAATCTTTTTGTAGCCTGCGTTACAGCCACGGATACATAAATCGGCAAGTTCTGGAGCATGCTTTATATCCATCCATGTATCCTTTCTAAAGTCAATTAAATGTCACGAGATTTGGGGCAGATATTTCAATGACTCTTAAGTTGAGACACCCGAATATCTCTAGGAAATTCAACCTTGGAATCATAGATCAACTAACTCTCTATCATTTCATAGGCATATCCTGGTCTTAGTCATTCGATAAACAAAGAGTTGCATTACCTGGAATCATAGATCAAAACTCGCCTGCAAAGTTCTTCCTAATGGATCAAGGAGTATAGTTGCTGATTGATTACAAGCATATATCTTTGGTGTTTCAAACTAGAGTGGCCTGAATCTAAATGAAAAAGATATCATTTTGGCTTTCTTTGACTGTCATAATATTTCAATAAACCATCTCCAACATGCATATTTTAGCGTGTATTATCAGCTGAAATATGCCATGTCATTTTGGAATGCTTTTGATCCATCCTTGTGATTGGATGCTGATTTTCCTACAGCATATAACGTCTGCTTATAAAGTCCTAATGAAATTTCATTTATTTGATAATTTCTTTTTTGATGTTGCACTAATAAGCTTGTATTGTTCCCAGCATGAAATGAAGCAGAGTTGACAGATTCTGACATTGAATATCTTATAATAATGTGTCTGTAGTACAAGGTCTTTTAGTTGAAACCAGCAACCAAGTCCATTACAAGGAAATTACATTCTTCTGTCCTTACATGCTGTGGTCAAGGAGGCAAACTTGGACCACCACCAGATGCAGATTTCAATTATGATTTACTCAGCTACTTCTGCTGAAAAAAATTGCAACTCTGACTAGTATTAGACCAGGGCTTGCTCAAAATTTCATGGAGCTTTATAAATGTATTCATGCCATCGGTGGATTAAAATCCATGGCGTCTATGTTATTCGATTTGCACCCTGATTGATTAGATCATACAGATATCAAGACCAATCAAACTTCATAGTATAAACTCAAAAAAAAAAAATAATAATAATAACCTTTTCATGCAAACAGGCATAGTCTGGTAATTATGCATCCGATAGATTTTTTCTTTTTTTTTTTTCAATGGAGTATGTTCGAATTTTAATACAGAGTCCCATTTTTAATGATTGTTTTGAGAAAGTTATCTTTTATTATGTAATTTTACATTCACGAATCTTCTAATAAATTAAAAATTTTTAAGTTTCCTCTTAGGCCCCAAGAACTACCCTCATGAACCATCTCCTTTCACTAACATCTCTTCTTTAATTTTCCTTGGAGCCTTTTTTAACATATAAAAAATATATTGATAAGAAATATTGAATTTTTAGTAACAAGTTATAAATAAATATTATGGCTATAAATTTTCTCGTTAAGGCCATCTTTTTTTTTTATTACATTGAAATTTGAACTCGAAATTATCGGATTGAAAAAGGAAAATTGTGACAATTAGGCTGTCCCTTGGAGACAAGTCCATCTTTTTCTCTCTTAATACTTCACTTTTAAACATTAATTTTATTTTTTATTATTATTAATATTGTTATATAAAGGAGTCATAAGTAAATAGATAGAATTAACATTGTTACCCTTTCTAAATATGATTATTTTTTATTTATAGATTAAAATATTTAATTTTTTAAATTATAATTACTGTTTTTGAAATAAATTTACTAGCGATCTACCTGGGATCAATGTTCCTTTTATCTTGTAAACACTAGGATGCTACTAATTGGATCAACTCCCCATAATTACTGCCACCCAGTGGGGAAGCTTGCAATAAGCAGCCATGAGCAAAGGCCTTTTGACCAAAGGGGATTCCCCTAGTTGGGCCAAGTCAAGAAATTTTACTAGCCTTGTGGAGAAACTTGACCAAGTAAAGATTCATGGAAGCCTGGTCCACAAATGGAGAGAGAGAGAGAGAGAGGGAGAGAGAGAGAGAGAGAGAGAAAGAGGGTGCGTGTAGGTCCCATCACATCCAACCTACGCTACACCGCAAAAACTGCAGAATACGCACAATGCTCTGAATCACTCCCTCTCTCTTAAAAACTACAAGACAAACACAGAAGTACTTGCGACGCACATGACTCCTCCCCCACTCACTCTCTCCTAGGTCCACCAAATCATACGTCACCCAACCTTCTTTCTCTCTCTACTTTCCGGACAATCAATAAAGCCCTCAAACAGAGGAAAACCGGAGGAAGAGCACAAACCCCACTTCACAGAACTCACAAAGTTGCCAAAATCTTCGATATCTGAAACTATGAAGAAGCTCTACAAGAAAGGAACAGTTCATCCAACACCTCCTTTAATCTCCGATCAATTATTGGCCTTTCTTCCTGCGGCGATTATCACCTTAACTGCGGCTCTGTCTCCAGAAGATAGAGAGGTGTTGGCTTATTTGATCTCATGTTCTGGTAACTTCTCGAACCACAAAAAGAACACGCAGAAACCTCATCGACCTCTGTTCAATTGTTATTGTTTTAAATGCTACATGAGTTACTGGGTCAGATGGGATAATTCTCCGAATCGTCAATTGATTCATGAAATCATCGATGCTTACGAAGATGCGTTGTTGAGCCAGAGCAAGAACAACAGGAATCACAGCAAAAAAGAGAGGAAAAAACAGAGGAAGTTTGATGGGTCCGAAGAATTGAAGAAGAAAACAGAGGAGATGACTAATAAGTCAAACTCTATCGAAGTAATTTCAGGTGGCGAAGAAGAAGAAGAAGAAGAAGAAGAAGAATGTTCTAGAAATGATTATGATGGAGATGATTATGATGAAGACGAGGAGGAATTTGAGAAGGGTTCTGTGAGGAGATTTATGACCTTTCTTGGTGAGAAATTTTGGAGTGTTTGGAGTCCATAAAAAATTTGATCTTCAAACGGAGTTATCAAAAAAAAAAAAAAAAAGGTGGGTTTCTCTTTTTTATAGCTCATTCCTTTTTTTCTTTTTCTTTTTTTTTTGGGGGGGGGGGTGTTTCAATTGAATCAGCTTCTACTTTTTGTTGCTCTGTAAATTACCCTTTTACAGTGTAAAAAAGAAATTGGGTATTTTTCTTTCTCTAGATAATTAATCAATATGTTGTTTCCATTTTGCCATCTGCTCTCTCTCTCTCCCCCTCTCCATGTGAGCTGCTTTGGGAGTCCATAAAGATTTCATCTTCATATTCCAAATAATCAAGAACACTATCGGAGAAGTGGGTTTTTTTTTTATTATTACTTTTTATTGGGTTCTTTAAAAAAAAAAAAAAAACACGATCTTAAAATTACCATCTTTACAATTAGAGAATCGGGCGTTTTTTGGTTTTCTCTACTAATCCTTGGTCATAATATCTGCTCTTTCTGATAATCTTTGTTCATTCAGTCCTTGTCTATTAAGAGAAGGATGTCTCTTTTGGGGTGTAAATTACATTTTTTGCATTATAAATTTATGGGTATTTTTAGTGTCTGTAAATAATCAATAGATATGGATAATTGAAATCTATTCTCCATCCTTGCTGTCTCTGATATTTTTCAAGAAATTGGATTTTGTTTTGGTCCGAGGAAATTTCTGCTAAAATGAGTTTGAATTAGTTGATGTTTGAATCAGTCATTGGTCATTATCCACTTTGTGAATATATTTGATTAGATTAATATAGTATTTTTCTGGGGAAATTGTTTACTAAATTTGTCAAAGGAAAAACAATCTAATGTTGTGAGATCATAGAGCAAGCTTGGTAAGATGTTGGTTGTTTTAACTAGACTAGTTGCTATGTTTGGACTTGCTATGTGTGGAGAGCTACTCGAGAGACGATGTTTAGATGATTAGATTAGATTAATTGGAATATGAATTTAATATTTAAATTATATTTAGATCAGACGGGTTAAAATTCAAACGTATTTGGATCGGTCTGAATATAAATTTGAATAAAAAAGAAAATATGATTACTTGTATTTTATTTTTTATTATAAAATATTTAATTTAAACTATGATTAATGATCTTAAGTCACTCTTACCAAAATTGGGATGTTAGAGAGGGGTGATACATCCTGCCAAACTCGATTCTATTTACATTCAAGTCCAGAAATAGGGTAATTTGGGTTAATGGGGATGGTGACTAGGGGAGGGTAAAATGGTCATAGGAGAAAGAGGAAAGGAATAGGCATTTGGGATGATAATGAAAGGGTAAGAGTAGGTGTCAGCATGGCAAAAGTCGGGCACTTCGATTAAAGCAAAGTGAAGGCCAAGAGTCCCCACCCTTATGACTTAATGCCAAATACCCTTTTCGTTATTCCCCATACCGCACCTTATTCTGTCCATTATTGAATGCCCAATTTTCCCTCTTCTCTTTTTCTTGACATTTTGCCCCTGCCTTTATTCCATGGGGTTGATTACCCTATAAATTGCCTCACCACCTAGTGTCGCATCTTTGACAACATGACGGGCAATTTAGAACTTCTATTCATCTTGTAATTACATAAACACTGTGTATCATATAAGGAGGTTTGTAAGAACAAATTTAGTTCGATTAAAACACTTAAATGGGTTATTATAAGTTTTGAATCTGATTAATTAGAATATAATTTTAGATATTGATTGGTATAATATAAAAAATAAATAAATTCAAAATTTACTTGTAATAATAATTTATAAATCAATATTTGATAAATAAATTTATAATTTAAATAAAATATTTTATGATAAAAGAAGTTCTCATAATAATATTAAGAAGAAAGTTATTGACAAAGAAAGATGTTTGCAATTATTGAGACTTGCGGGCGGCTAATGCCCGAAGCCATAACTTCCAATATGTTTCTAATCAAACACTTTTATATTGAATTCAGTAGCAGAGAGGGATTCCAGCAATAGATTCTTCATCGTTCTTTTCTCACTTCTTTTTTTCTTTCTTTTTTTGGGGGGCCGGGGGGGGGGGGCTTAGTCATGGCAATGGCATGCAGACTCATTCCAAACTTGTTAAGTAAAGGGTCAAAAAAGAGAGAGCATATCTTTTTGATGTAATTAAAATTTATTTGCTATGATGTTGTGATAATCCACTCGGGCCTCTCTCTCTCTCTCTCTCTCTCTCTCTCTCTCTCTCTCTCGCGGGGATGGTCATGGTCATGACATGCAAGTAATGTAGGCTCATTTCAAACTTGGCTAACTGAGGGAAAAAGGGTCAAAAAAGAGAGAGGATCTTTTTTGATGCTATTAAAATTTATTTGTTATGATTGTCGTGAATGTGATGATCCACCAGGCCTTCTCTCTCTCTCTCTCTCTCTCATCGTTAGATTTCAATAATGGAAGAGAGAGGATCTTAGGTGTGCGCATCTACCAACTTTGTTTTCGGCCAATGTAGCTACACAGAGGGGACAACAATCTCGGGTCTCCATAAAAACCCTTCTCTCTCTCTCATCTACAGCACCCTTCACTGCCCAATAATGCACACGCATTGCATTTATAGTCTCCACATGTGCATTCAATTTCGTACACGTAGCCTCCTATGATTCGTACTTGTGGTGGTTCTTTCTCTCTTCTGAGTGATATCTTTTTAATTAGGGGAAAAAAAAAAAGGGAAGATTTATTGCTCAGCTTAATGTTATTGTAAAAATGTCTATTTATTAAGAAAGATTTCATCCAAACTATTTTTAAAAAAATATTTAAAAATTTCGATTGAGAATACTAATTCATAATTCGTATAAATATTTTTTGAATTACCCTTACAAAGGACAAATTATTACATTCAAATGTTTTTGATCTTTTGATCAAACAATAAAAAAAAGGGGAAAACTAAAAGAGGTTAAAAAAGAAAGTCTGAATTTCAATTAGACAGGCACAGGACACTATTTATTTTTCTTTTTTCTTTTTTACTAATAAAATAAATAGGTATTAGATTTCTTCCCTCCAATAAATGCCAGATTTAAAAGTATTTATTATCACAATTATACCCAAAAATTAACATGATTATTTTTTATTTTTATAAGTATTTAGTAATTATATTGATTCTGATTAAATTTAAATTGAATTTAAGAAAAAAATTTTTTTTTGACTATTTTCTCTACATAATATTTAAATCTTAATTCTTATTTAAAAAATATCGATATCTAATTATTAAAAATACACTTTTATTAATATGTCACAGGTGATAAATTACTTGAATATAATACTTATCTAATCAACTTTAAGCACATGGTACTCAAGAGCCATTGGGGTTCCTGCCATTTAAGGTAGGAGTAGGGCAGCTGATAGGGTTCATGGGACAATCGGCCTACCTTAGATCATAGTATCTGTCCTAAGGAAGAAAAACCTTTTGACAACATGGGAAAACAACAACCAGAGATATGTTGTTTTTTTCGAAACAACAACAAACATAAAAAACAAATTCATATACTTCCTTGTTTTGTCCACCAGAACCAAAATGCCGAATATTGGACTCGAGCCTTTTTTATACTAAATTTGACTACAATACGTCGCCCTCCTCGTATCCTTTTCGCACATTGTTGGACCTCTAGAACTAGTTCAAAGTTATCAATTGTATTAATCCTTTTATTTTTTTAATAATATTACTTTAATTTTCATAGAATTTAATTATATTTATTATTACTAAGTTGCCATAACTGCAACTTATATTAGGATTTTTTTTTTTATTTTGACATATAATTTTTAAAATAAGAACTAAAATTATCCGTTAATCTATCAAAATCAATCATTAAATCAATTAATTTCACTTGTCAAACTTAAATATATGAAGCTATTTTTCATACTTTTATAGAAGAAAAAAGAAATAAAATTCTATAATAATACAAAATATTATCACAAAAGTCTCCATATTAAATATAAAAATTAATTAAAAAATAAATATAAGCATACAAGTTTGGACCGTAAACATAAATAGAACACATAGGCATATTCTTGCCTTATTTTTAGGTTGAGGGGGTTTATGATTTTTATTTTTTTTTTTAAAATAAGTTTCCATCGACATCCTCAAAAGTAGAGACAAAGTTTGGTTCACGTAGTGCAGACAAAAGAGTTGGCTTTTGTTACTTGTCCGGTTGTGAAGTCTGTGGTGATGGTACTACAAGTTGTGTGGTTCTGTCTGAAAATCAACCCCCTACGTATTTTATGGGTTTTATGGGTTTTATGTGTTTCATAGTTGAAATCGTCTCAACCATTTACATTTGTTTGTCAGCGACCACATAGTCTAATTTAATATAAATCATCTGTAGCTCCCTAAGGTCCCTATCCCTCTCTGTCTCTCTCTCTCTACATTCAACTTTCAACTTTCAAGAAAGAACTGGAAAATATATATTTATATTAACTGGAAAATACCAATAGCTGTATGTGCAAGATGATGGGTCTTCAGCTCCCTAGGGTTTTTTTAAGTGCTTACCATGTCAAAAGTTCAAAAGTCTCCCTCTCATACTTTGTCTCTTTGGTTAATTTATTAATTAAAGACGCATTCAACTTATGTTCATAATCATACAATAATAGTTGATTTGAAATAATACTCAATTTATTAGATGGATGATTTGAAATTCTTTTTTATTTTATATTTCTTTATAGTCTTAAATAATTGTTTGAATATTTGAGACCTACGTATATTAGATTTTTTATTATTTTTTATTATATATATATATATATATATATATATATATTTTTTTTTTTATAAACCACCAAATCCGATAATTATATTAAATTTAGTTAAATTTGGTTCAAATCGGGTTGGACCCTTAAGGGATAAAAACTCTCTCGTCATCTATTTTCTTTATTTATAACATTTGAATATAAAATTTTACTTAAGGGGTATCAGTATTCAATCACTAAATATAACAAATATAATCGACTTCTTTTTAATTAAATATTATAAAAAAAGATATGATAAGTGGAAAATAGTAACCAATGGACCAACAATAATAACAGTAATTCCCCATTTTGAAGGGAATAATAAATGCTAATTAGAGGAGAATTTAATAAGATTATAAATTAATATTTTAGAAATTCAAATGTTGTGGGAATTCAACATAATTTCTAAGAAAGTGAGTCCAGTGGTGAATCGAATTAAATAAATCAAATTTAGTGTTAGGATATGCAGTAAATGAAATATAATATTTTCATATGATAGCTTAAAAAGTGATGAAATATTAGATTTCAAAAATAAATTCATGTTATTAGAATAATTTAAAGAATAACAATTAAAATATCATTTAAACATTAATAAATAAAAATTAGATAAATAATATTAGTGTGAAAATTACTAGCAAGGTTTGATTAGGGACTTCTGGTCACGACATACGATGTGAATATGACAGAAAATCTACCTATAAACCGTTTGAAAGTTAAGTGGAAAAGTTTCAACGAGGTTTGTTGAGAGTTTGGAAGCAGACTCCAAAATCAAACTGTTATGGTCATGGTGGACCAATTGGAGTCGGGTTTAGAGTTGACTACTTGATGCATTAGGTAATGGTTCTACTTTTACCCAAAAAAAAAGGTAATGATTCCTAGATCGTTTGATCTTGAACTATATATTTATGTTTTTTTACATACGTCGTACCACAAATTTGTCGGACCGGATGAAATAAACACACACATATAATATGTGTGCGTATGTATATGAGACCAACGAGCTATCAGTTATACATTTATAGCAATGTTTTGTGCATGATGTTCGTAAATAAGTTATATCATGTCACCGCATCTACTTAGAGTCATATCTTATGTTTATATATTTGTCAGAATTCATATCTTAACCATGATATCGGATTTGAATTATGAGAATAGAAAAAATTATGTTGAGAGAACTTCCTCTTAATTTAAATTCGATTATAACTCGAATCGAATTAATTAGAATATAATTCAATTACTGATAATCAAGCATAAAAAAAAAAAAAATTCATTAAATTGGAAAGAATATTCAATCCATTATATTCTATTCTACTTAAATATTTGTGAGGACACAAAAAATACGATGATGATTAGTCATATTCAACGGTCTTCCCCAATTTTGATACCAGCTATATACCCATCATGGTATCCTTTTCTTTCTAAATAATGCAAAACATATATTATTAATTATCAGATATCACTTAAGTAAAATCTTATGTTTAAATATTGTATATGAAAAAAAGGATATCGAGAGAATTTTATTCTTGAGAATTCAACTTAATTCGAACTAGATTTATTCAAGTCCAACATGATTATGGGTTACCTGGTGCATCAAAAAAAAAAATCATATTTTATAACAAATACTATGTTAAACACAGGAGGGTGGGGGAAGGGGGAAGGGGGAAGGGGGAAGGGGTATGCAAAGACCAGCTATGCTTCCAAAATTTTAAGAATAAAATTATGAAATTATAACACTAAATATTATTTACTATATTAAAATTTTTAACTCTGCCTCTTGAAATTAATTTTTAGTCGTCGCATGTATACATTATTCAAATATTACAAAATATTTTGAGATCTAGAACGAGGAAAGAATACAACAACCAGCCTTGTGTTAAGCCAAGAGGATGGTCTGCCTATGGCATTACCGGTACAGTAACAGACACCATTTGAAAATAGTCATCATGTTATCTATTACAAAGCAAACATTTTAGGACTAGCTAATGAGATGTACACATGGGAAATGCCATTAGCAGACCAACCTCCAACATTGACTCACAGGGGAAATAAATATGTATACACAAAAATACACAACAGTAGTAAACTAGAAGAGTAGATAGAGTCAGGCATGTACAGGTAAGGATGAGCTCGTGGATACACAGCCTTTCAAGCGTTCAAGAATGGCATTTCCGCTGACAAGTCCTGAATGTGAAGTAAGAGGGAGGCCCTCCTTGACACACTCGTCGTACTTCTCCAATACTGAGACAATGTAGCTGAAATCTGGCCTTTTGGAAGGGTTCGCCGCCCAGCAGCGCTTAATAAGGTGTGCGAGCGCAGGCTGACAACTAGCTGGCAATGGTGGCCTCTCGTTCTGCCAATTTGTGAAAATGTTAATGTAAGATGTTGAAAGAGCTAATTGAATTATATATTCTCAATAAGTGAAATTTGACAACCCCTTGTTATTGCTATAGAGAAAGTAAATGTAAGCAGGCATAGAACAAAAGCATCCAAAGTGCAAAATTGATCACTGTGGACAACAGTGCTACTAGGAATTTTGATTTCAATTTTAAAAGGTAACGGTTAGAGTTAGCCAACGTGAGAATACCCATCTAACTTCAACCGATACTTGATTTCAAGAGAACCAGATTGAACAAACCGAGTCGGACTTGATTTTTAGCTCCGATACCACATTAGAGAATTTAATTCAATATCACACTGACAAGTAGGGTTATTGGACGTGATATGTGAGACTTAAAATTCTAATCATGATAGATACTTAATATATGCTACTGAGGTTGAACTTGCGCGATGACCAATATCTAAAATTTCACATGGTGGAAGCTATTCTTACCAGGTGATTTCATTAGAGCAACTGCAGATGACGAGCTATTAGTAAAAGATCAGAACTTGCATAAGGAAAGACAGCTATCTAAACAAACCTTCTCGGATACAGCAAATGCAGCCTGAACAGGAGTCATTCCTTGGAAGGGGAGCAAACAAGTGGTAAGCTCCCACAGCACAATCCCAAAACTATAGACGTCAACTTTCCTTGTGTAAGCTTTTTCCTTAATCATCTCTGGAGCCATCCAACGATAAGTTCCCATGTTCCCTTTAGACTCGTGACATTGTGTCTCCAGACATGAAGTGCCAAAATCTCCTACCTTAACCCGCATTTCGTCATTTAAGAGCAAGTTATTTGATTTGAGGTCTCTATGTATCACCCCTTGTGAATGAAGGTACTCCATGCCCCGCGATATATCAAGGGCTAACCTTAGGATTGTTTCCATCGAGAGAGAGTATGGCTCTTTCTTGTTCAGATACATCCTCAATGTTCCTTGTGACATGTACTCTGTGATTATGCAGTATACTGGAGGTTTTTTACAAGCTGCAATGAACTGCAGAGGAAATAAAGCAACTTTTTTCAGACAGTACTAAAACTTCAATTATGACGACTGAGAGACTCAAACATTATCTCTCTCTCTCTCTATCTCTCCCCAGTAGAAGGGAGACCCGTGAGTCCAGTAGCAGATAAGGGGATGGGGAATAGTGGCACTTTAAGTCCCAAAGTCCCACCGGTAGGAATGAGTTAAGAGCCTCTTGGTAATAAGTCGAGGGCAAGCGCTGCTACACTAAATGACCCCCCCTCTCCCTCAAGCTCCATATCATGCATGTTTTCAGTAAATGATTCAAAAGAATTAGTAATGAAATTTTGCCAACATTATCACAACTTGAGTCAGCGAAGTCTTTCTAATACTTTGTCACGACATATTTGAAATAGGAGCATCAAGTTTTGATCAAATTGTTAAAACGTCACTAAATGAAAGCAAGAAAGCAAGAAAACAGAGAAGAAAAGCATGCAAAATATATGCAGCTTGACCTTGTAGCCTACACCCACAAGCAGAGAGGAGCAAATCCACTTCTTAAGAAACAAAAGTTGCAAGAAGAAGAAAAGGGTTCAAAAAAATCAACAATGACCAAGCGATGCCAACTATTTGTATCTACAATATGAAAAATTGAAGCAGCCCAAGCAGTGCAAAAGGAGTTTCCGTGAGATAGGAAAGGAAATGAAAGCCATCAGACTCGCACAAGGCTTGTGGATAGGGATTGTCCAATAATAAGCATAGAATCCGTACAATATTGTATGTACTCAAAACTCTGAATCCTAGCCCTTTAAAATAGGTAAGGATTTTAAGTCATTCCGATAAACCATTTAAGACAAAACACCGCAAAAAAATATATATATATATATTCCTCAAGTCTATTTTAGCCTTGAAACATAGGGGGGCTATATGATTGAAGAGCACTGTTTCTTTTCCACAGAATGCAGACCAATCCCAATATCAGTCACGAGTAATAGCACAACTCGAAACTCTTAATCCATTGGCAAAATAGAGCAGAGTTATGGTTTTTTGGAGGTGATAGTGTAGAAGTTTCCAGATAAGTCACCCTTACTGCCATTCTACATGGATCAGCTACATATATCCCTTTTTTTTTTTTTTTTTTTCCATTTTGTGCGATTCAAAGCCATTCCCACACAAATTTGAATTAGATTTAGATAGGACAAAAACATTCTTCTTAGTACCAAAGTTAAAAGTAGTAACCTGCACAATGTTGGGATGAAAAAGGCGAGAAAGAAAGGCAACTTCAGACTTGAATTGCTGCTCAAGCAAAGCTCTAGTCTCCTCCTTGTGAATTGGAATCCTCACCATTTTCACCGCAACAGCTCTCTGCTTGTAAATTCCTCTATAAATTCTACTATGAGCCCCAGAAGCAAACTTGTTACCGATGAACAACTGCGAAAGATCTGCAGTCCATTCCTCTTGATCTTCCTTTGAAGCCTCCCATGTCTCCACATTTTCGCTCTCCAATATCATTGACCACGAGTCCAAGCTATCAAATCTCTTCTTCTCCATATTCTCCATTTCAGAATCCAGTTGAATTCTTGATGTCGAAGGAAGTGTTGAGGAGGGTTTGTTGTTCCTTGGTTTTCGAAACCTTAGTGCTCGAAACCAAGAATTCACCATTTTCTTTTTTCTGAGATTCTGAGGATGTAAAAGGTTAATGTTTTGAGTACTAGAAGAATTGGGGAAGATTATTTGTGAAAGATTTCCTTCTGAAGGTATGAATTGACTTCAGGAAGTGCATGAACTGATTTAGAAACATGGGTGTCTGCCAAAAATGTGAAAGAGAAATGGGTTTTCATGAATTTATCAAAACAGCGAAGGAGTCGATCATGGGACAAAGTGGGAAAAAACATGTTCTTTCTAGACATAATGGTAACTCAAAAAATAAAAATTGGAGATAAAATAACATAGAAGAAGTAAGAAGGAAAACAACATAGAATGGTTAAAAAGCCATGAAAAAATTTTCTGCAAAAAAGGATAAGAAAGAAAAGTAGAAACAGAGGAAACAGAGTTTGAAGAGAGCTCTTCTATTGTCTGCAAAAGAAAGATATTCACGGATTTTTCTTTCCAAAAAACGTCAGAAGGATTAGGGGCCTTTTGCCAGTAGAGAGATGATGAATTCAAAGCAGAGTTTTCAGGGATGTCCCGTGATTGCTTGGTTTGAAAGTAGACGAGAGAGAGAGATTATTTTTATTTTTTATTTTTTATTTTTTAAAAGAGGGAATCCATCTCTGGCTCCTTTTTTGTATCACTTAAAACGCTTCAGTGGCTACAGAGAAGGAAAGGAGACAATGGTTGCTTTTTGAGCCATATATATAGCGTGTTAAATAGTTTTGAGCACTTTAATGACTTTGGATGTATGCCATCTCCTAACGGTAACATGGTCCTTGCAAGTGGCATCTATACACGTGGCAAATTTTGACCCCCTGATTTAAGGCCATGACAATAATCATTCCAAGGTATAAATCTACTCATAGTCCAATCCAATCCGTCAAATCCATTTTCACTTTAAGAATAATACCATTTGATCGCATCGTGTAATAAAGTGGATATACGTGGGAATGTTTTTTTTTTTTTTTTTTTTATTTAGAATTATATTTTAAGTTAAACTCAATTTTAAGAAATTCTTTAAATATAATTTTTTTTATTTTTAAATTTTAAATACGTGATTTAATTGAGATTTAACATATTTAAACGTTAAGCGACTTTTCATTAATGAGATGCCCTTTAATTGAATAGTATCAATATTAGGTATGCATTTCATCACCAAATCAAGAGAAAGAAAAATGATAGGGGAGGATTTTGTGTTGGCATATCTAACCACCATTATTGAAATCCTAGAGAGACTAAACTAACATAAATTATCGATATCTTATAATTACATTAAATCTGAATAAATTAAATTCAATTCGCGTTAAACCTTTAAGAAGTAAAACTCTCATGATATTTGTTTTTATCATTTGAAAGATTCGAATCTAAAATTTTATTTAAAAAATAACAATATCCGATCACTAAAATTGATTCTTTATTTACGCAACATTTCACAACGTCAAATGTGCTTCGATTAGGGCAACAAAAGTTTCTAATTTTAACATGGAAATGGTTGTTTGCATGCCAAAGCATGAATTATGAAACTATTTGACCATATGACTAAATTTTAGTTGTAATTATTTATTTATTTTTTGTATGATAGTATTCGTTATAAGCATAAAATTTTAATTAATATATTTCGCCAAAAATCTCTTACTATAAGTAAAATTTAAAGTATATTTGCTTACCAGTTAAACCAGACATTATTAGCTTAATGTCGAGGTTGTATCTAGAGACAAAAACTACGGAATTGTGCCAATCTTGATAAAGGAGTCATAGAACTGACCAAATCCTAATTATAGGGCAACGCCCAATATTATTTTAATGGGATTAAATACAAAATATAATAGGCAGAGTGGAAGGAGGCAAAATGCTTGAAGCTTTTATGAGTATTTTTGAACTTTAATATATTTTTTTTGAGACCATTTTAGAAATGTCATTGAAAGTATACATATTTTTTTCTTACGAAAATTTCCAACCGGGAACGGGGAGCAGTTGCCCTACCCTCCTCCTCTCCGCCCCCGCAGACATAGCATTTACGCTCAACATATTTAAGAAACCCTTTTGTTTGATTTTAAAACAATATTTTGACCGGCCTAGATCGTCAAGTATAAGATATTTTATTTAATCCGTAAGCGATTTATAGTTTTTTTGAATTATATTTTGATTAATTCAATTCGAATGTTTACGATAGTTTTATTTAGGGAGACGATTTTCTCAACGTAATATTTTTTATTCTCAAATATCAAATTTGAAATTTAGTTAAAGAAGTTATCATCCCATCTACTAAATTAATTATACATTAATAAATCATTTATAATACATACCATTGCTCAGTCAAGCATGTTCACTCAAGATCTGGAGCCCTTCCTTTTGGTCCCCCTGGCATCCAGTGCAAGTCGGCATGCACTGTCTCCGCCTTGATTGCAATACATCCAAATGAGCCAACCTGCAACTTGTTTCAAAATTCTTTCCACATCCCATTGTGTTTCATCCATGCACAGCTTAATCATCTTCAAGGACACTTGAATTAATACTTGTTCTTTTTGGTGAACATCATGGTTTGTATAGCCTCTAATGTACTCCCCCCCCTTTTTTTTTTTTATCAGAGATTCAAATATGGAATCTCCAAGTTGAAGAAGGAGATTTTAACCATTAGACTATCCTTTTAGAGACATGTACCCTTCTTTTAAATGGTATTAAAAATTTCATCCAATAATACTCCGCTCCAATTAATGTCCCATCTTAGAGATCACTAACAGCTAGTTGATCTAATAATTAGACATTGGTATCTTTTAAATAAAATCTTAAATTTAAGTATTACGTTTGGAGAAAACAAACACTAAGTTTTGTCATTTAAAAATATAATGCGGGTTGAATTGAATTTAATCAAATCAATATTATTATTGGATACTTATATTTACACCAAAGAAAAAAAATCTTGGAGACCATATTTGCTATTTTAAGGAAAACAAGAGAATGCTTGATTTGTTTATTTCTATGTAGTACCCCAAAAAAAATAAAAAAAAAAAAGTAAAAGAATAGTTAAAGACTAAATGTAATAAATCCTCCATATCAATCTATTTCAATATGAAATTCTTAACATCAGCTGATGTCGATATTTACACGTAGAGGCGAATAACCCAGTATTTTAGATCTATTATTGATTAATGTGAAGGGTGCAGAGTAGGCTGGATTCCAATGAAATTCAGAAGATGAAAAGGACTTCATACACATCTTATCCTATGAACAAAGGTATCCATATTTCTGTTGAAAAGTAAGAATCCGGTGGTACCATGTTTAGAGCTCGTCAGAAACTGGAGACCTAGGTCCCAATCGTTGGAGTCCATGATGGCCTGTTGGTTTGATCAACTGAGCCTGATCCAATGTACCAATTTTCATTCGGTTGGCTACGCCTAATCCTTAACCCAACCCCGCCGCCGCACCCTTTTTCTTTTGTTAACTTAACATTAATTAATTTGATCTAAATAATTATTAGACTCTCTTTTAAGATGAACTCTCTTAATATAATTTTTTTTTTATTTTTAATATTTAAACCCAACCACATTGAATACAGCATAATCTACAAAACTTAATTAATACGATAAAAGTACTATTATGCATTTATGACTCGAAATTTGAGATAAACATGGGTTTCAATTAAGTTAAAGCGTAATTTGATGATGATTAATATATCTAATAATTTTTTTTAACAAAGAGTAATTTTTATTCTTATTTATTTAAAAATTACACAAGGAAATGTTACCCCATTGTATAAGTCTAGAACTGCAGACCTCTTATTAAAAAAATTATATAAAAAATCTAACTTTAAACTTCGAAAAAAAATATATATATATATATATAACCCTTTCTTATCCATTTTAACAAAATTTAAACTAAATTGTGATAATTGAGTTCGTGGTTCATAATATAAAGGATTGGACATTATTCAAGAATAAATTTCCATTACTTAATATCTAATAACAAGATTGAACCCGAGAAGTCAATATCTCTACTCATAATTTTACAATTTATTGTATGAGTGCATGCAAAGAACATTGTGGTCTTCCATCCACAATTACAAGGAATTTCATTAACTCTTCGATTAAAATGTTTCGAAAACTTTGAAATCAGAATTCAAATATACAACCTTAACCACCATAGTTAATCATAGTCATAGACAGCTTGAGCTTATCAAAATCAGAAAACAAAATATTATATAAATTGTGACCAAAATAGTTAGTCAGTTATGAGATACCATACGACATGAGGACAAGACTTGTTAATATTAATAAAAAGAAAAGAACTATTTGGTGGATTAAAGCAAGCATGCCATGCATCATGCCTAATGATTCCACTTCAAATTGAGAAAACAATACCTCACCTACCATCCTTGTCCAGAAGTTCCCCAAAAGAGGTTTAGGACAAACTTGATTTTTCCAAATCTAAAGGCCCTTTCAAATGGGGTCTTCTTCCAACAACACTCCTTTGATTGACTTAAAACTGATTAATTATCATGCATTAGAGGTCCCCCCCCCCCTTCTTGGTATCTCAAATGGACCGGTATGGCTGTTTGATTATGGCCAAAGTGTCCCTATGTTAGGGAAAAAGTTCTGATAACATTCATTTGTTAAATCAAACAACCTGATACCTTTGCACATGATCCAATCATTCATCACTTGACCACCTTAGATTAATCAAACACACAATCTAAAGTTTAATTAAAATTTTCAACATGAGGTTTCCATGTTTATTGAACTTTAGGCTTACGTTACTTTTGCAAGCTGGACATAAAGTTTAAAACTCATAGCCAATTTTTTTAAAAAAATTATCTGATTATTATATTAAATTTGATTTTAATCAAATTTAATTTTAATTAAAACATCCGTACCCCAAATTCAAAACTTGTGGCCATTGAACGATGAGATGGGTGTTTTCAAGCCACTTGTCACTATTTGACCATTGATGGCAAAATTAGCTTTTCCCAATCTGCATAGAGAAGGAAAGCCACAAGTTTAGTAAGCTAGTGGCCCACTAAACTATTGTAATTTTCAGGGAAAGATGAAACAACGTAGGAAGAAGAAGCCTTGGGAAACAACGAGCTATCAATTATGTCTTCTCATTGAAACAAATTGTCTGAATTATCCCTCCGCAATTGTCTTATCTCTTTTGTCAACCATAATTGAAACAACAATATTTTTTCTAATTATTCACCTTCCTTTCGCCTAAAACTTTTCTTCTTTCTTCCGTTTTTTATTAAGAAACCAAAAAATATATATATATATATATAGCTTAGGCAACGCTTATTAATTATTTATTAACTTTATAAGTTAAATGAATAAAATAGAATAATATCGATTTATATGATAAATAAAAAATAATTCAGTTTAAGTTTATCCAATAGTAAAATAATTTCAATCCACTTTCATCCATATAAAAGATTAAAAAAAAACTCTAATTAGTGATTAATTATATATTAATAAATCAGAGAGGTCAAAGTTGATGTCTTTTTAGCTATTAAATCAGTATTCTTATTGTCACAAATAACTTATTTTTAGTATAAATTAATTTTTATAAAAAAAAAAAAAAAAAAAAAAAGATAAAAGGGAGTTAAAGGACCATAATATTCCTACTTTTTTTTTTTAAAAAATGACTTTAAAAAATCTTCTATCATTGTAAAATAGTAGATTTAAATGACTGATTATGAGAATTCTAGGGGAGAGGAAGAGAGAGAGAGAGAGAGAGAGAGAGAGAAAGAGAGAGAGAGAGAATACAACAACGAAGTCGGTAAGCTTTGGAGCTAGGACTTTGATTTTGGGGAAGTAAAGGGTATTTTGGTCCGTAAAAATGCAATCGTTTGGAAAGGCACGGGCTGAGTACCAACCTACCAGAATACGAACTTCCCAGACTACCCCGCTGAAACAACAAAATTAAATGCAACTGAAATTAAATAAAAATTTTAAAAAATATTATATTAAATTATTTATTAAAAATTCAAAATATTAAAATAAAAAACTTAAAATAAAGAGAAATAGATATAAATTTATATCAAATATTAAACTAAATAAAATATTAACCGCTAAAAACTTTAAAATATTAATTTTTTTATATATAGAGATGGTAAAATTCGAGAACTTAAAGGATCAGTCTCAGGTCATTGACTTTAAAATATTAATTTATATCAAATATTAAAATTAAAATTCGATTGGAGTCAGGCAGAATTTTTAAGGGATAAAACACTTTTGAAATCTGTTTTCTCGATATACAAAATTTGAATCCAATATCTTATTGAAATGATATCAATATTAAATTATTGAATTAATTAAATATTATTACATAATAACAATTTTAAAATAATAAAAATTTAACAATGTACAAAAGATAATTTTTTTTTAAAAAAAAAGGGAGAAAACAGAACTAAACAATGATTCTAAAAGACAAAAGCTCCGATCAGTCGAGAGCTAGGCAAATTTTAATCCTATAGCAAATCAACCAATAATCAGGTTTGCAAATAATGTATGTGCGAAATATGTAACAATGATTTAAAGAGAATAAGAAATATAGCGAGAAAAAAATATAAATAAATACAGAAAAAGTAAAACTAAACAATTATTCTAAAGTAATTAACGCCTATGATGTACGGAAACTTCTGAATATTAATATTTTTTATTTTTTGAAACGTTTCTCGTCTCTAAAATATTCTTACATGTTAAATTAATTAATATTTATACAAAAATTCTTATATTTATTTATTTATATATATATATATATATTTCATATTTAATAAATTATGTATTTATTTAATCATAATTTTTATTTTTATATTATTTATCTTATGTTTAATAATTATATATTAAATTATTTTTTATTTTTATTATAAAATATAGTTATTCTATTATTTTAAAAAAATAATTAATATTTATATAAAAATTTTTATATTTTTATATTTATCTATATTTTTATTTTTTATAATTTTATAAAATATCATTTCTTCTTATTATACATAATCTTCCGTTTTCGTTTTCTCATTTCTGTTTTCGCGCAAGATGCCACGTTAGAGTGTGAGAATTGTAATACGGCGTAGCTAGGGAGGAAGTCAGCCGCCACAGTCCAAAACAGAGCCTAAAGAGACTAATATTTGGGTTAGCGACCGTGAAAACGAAAGCCACGTCATCATTTATCGACGTAAATAAAATAAATAATTTATTCTTTAATCAGATTGAAAGTTTAATTTTTCTAAAATAATAATAAAAAATCCGTCCATACAAAATAAATCTTATGATAATCAATTTAGATTAATTTTAAAAAAATTCTAAATATCAAATGATGAAACAGAGAAATGAAAAAAAGAAAACGAAAACCACGGCTTCCCGAACCCAGACCACCGTGGACCCGAACTCTGAGACACGGTATTCCCACGTCATTATCATCAAAGACCATACACTTTTTGGTCTTTTCATTTCCTCCCTCTCTTCCACACCGGTTCTCTTCGGCCTTCGCCATTGATTCTCTCTCTCTCACTAACTACTCACTCACTCACTCACTCACTCACTCACTCACTCATACTCTCTCTCTAAGATGGGTTCTCGAATGCCATCCCACCAGCTCAGCAATGGTCTCTACGTCTCCGGCAGGCCAGAACAGGTCAAAGATCGGCAACCCACCATGGGCTCACGTGCTATTCCCTACACCGGCGGCGACGTTAAGAAATCCGGCGAGTTGGGTAAAATGTTCGACATCCCAATTGTAGATCCGACCTCAGCAGGTCCGCCACAGCAGTTAAAACCATCCCGCCATTCCAACTCCGGATCCGTCCGATCCGGTTCGAATTCCGGTCCGGTTAAGAAAAATTCATCCTCCGGTCCGATGCCCCTTCAACCCACCGGTCTAATCACATCTGGTCCACTCAGCAGCTCCTCCTCTGGTGGGCTCGGGAACCCGGGTAGGCGGTCGGGCCAATTGGACCAGACCGTCTCAAATTCGGTAGGAAAACCGGTTTACGGGTCGTCGGTCACGAGTTTAGGAGAGGATTTGAGGTATGGGTTTAAGGTTTCGAGGGCAGCAATGTGGGTGTTTTTGGTGGTGATGGTGATGGCCTTGTTAGTTGGGGCGTTTATGATGGTGGCGGTTAAGAAGGCTATTATTCTGGTGGTTGTGGCGGCGGCGCTTGCGCCGGTGGCGGCGGTTATAGTTTGGAATTATGGGAATGGGAAAAGAGGGTTATTAGGGTTTTTGAGGAGGTGTCCCGATGCTGAGCTTAGAGGTGCTATTGATGGGCAGTTTGTCAAGGTTACTGGGGTAATTTCTCTGACTTCTTTTGACTTATGCTTCTATTGTCAAATGTTTGACTTGTTTAATGATTTTTTTTTTTTTGGTTATTTCTTTTTGCTGATATTATAATTGATTGCATCGAAGAAACCTCTTTGACTGTGGACTGTGGAGGTGTAACATTAGTGTTCTGACAAAAATTATGGATAATGTAGTGTAACCAGGGAATCCCATGTTCAATTTCAGCGTCAGAAAACTTACGTTGGACTTGTGACCTATGTTTTCTAATAGTGACTGCAAAAGCAAAGAGAAACATCATTGTACTTCTTTTGTTTACAAGAGAGAGCATTTTTAGAACTAGTATTGGTTTCCCAGAATGGAGTTGGGTGCTACAGGTCTTTCTTGTAGGTTGTGGGTATGTGTGCATGTGCAATTTGGAATTTCATCTCTAATTACACTTTTGTGATCAAGAACATTAATGGGGGAAGTTCTTCCATCTATTTTGATATTGAGAACCAGATCTTTGATATTGACGATGATCGTTCTTTTATGAAGGAATGAGAAAGTTCCTTTTATAGTTATCAGAAGTCTAATGGCCTTGTTTTCCTCACTCTTGTCTTCAATGGGGCTTGCTATTTCTTTTTTGGGGGAAGTATGAGAGGTACATGATTCTTGGAGTCTCAAGGAGAATCTAGCATAGGAGATTATTTGTTGCTGAAATGCCATTTGGCGCAAATGTTAGTCCTAGGGCATTATGTAAACCGAGATGTGTGTCATACGCAGCATGGAGTTCTCTTATTCCTTGCTTATCCTTTTCAATGTTTGATAAGAATTGATAGATTAGGACATGGCACTTGGGTTAGAATTGTGGCCATGTTCAAGGGTCTCATCTTGAAGATAAGTATATATACTTTTTGAGCTTGTGACATCTGATGATTTAGTGGGGAGATATCTTTCCATTTGCTTTTCACACATTTGGGCCCCTTGTTTTCTTACCAACCTGAAACTGATCAGTGAACTAATGTCTGACCTGAGACTATTCTAGAATGTGAAGGGTCCTGAAAAAACCATATTTTCTGCATGGAATAAAAGATTAAATGCTTTGATAAATTTAAAATAAAACAATGAATGTAAAAAAAAACCCCAAATTTTGGGAATAAGGCTATGTTTGTTGTTGTAAGTAAAAAACTATGTAAGTTTAGGAATTGAAGCCTGTAAAATTAAGACTTATAGCCACAATGTGATCCTTTATTTAGTCAAATTTTGTGGCACACAATGTGATTCTTCATTGAATTTTTTGAGGCTTCTCCAACAATCATGTGTAAATTTTTCTGTTTGTAGGTGGTCACCTGCGGCAGTATTCCCCTTGAGTCATCCTACCAAAGGGTACCAAGGTGTATTTATGTCTCTACTGAATTGTATGAATATAGAGGTTTGGGCGGAAAATCTGCAAACTCTAAACATTGGTTCTTCTCATGGGGATCAAGGCACGCTGAGGTAGATTCTCTGACAATACTTCTCTTTATGTCTATGTCATTTTAAAGGATAATTTATTTAAGTCAGTTGAGTTTTAAGCTTTTGCATCAAATTTCACCAACTAGAGTTCTGACTTCTGAAATACAAATCAGCTCAGAACGAAAAGTTGTTAGCTTTGAAATGGAACTAATAAGATCACGATACAGAGGATGCTAATTCTGCTTAGTAAAAAGCACATCTGGCTTTCTTTGGTGATATTGTTGCTTCTTGTTGTCAGAGATATGTGGCTGATTTTTACGTATCAGACTTCCAATCTGGTTCAAGAGCTCTGGTAAAAGCAGGGTACGGGGCTAAGGTAGCTCCATTTGTTAAGCCAGCAACAGTGGTGGAGGTGGCCAAGGAAAACAAGGAATTGTCTCCAAGCTTTCTCCAGTGGCTTTCTGATCGCAACCTCTCCAGTGATGACCGAACTATGCGCCTCAAAGAAGGGTGAGCAATTTATTTATCCTGCGGCTTCCCTTTGGCCCTCTTCTCCCACCCCCCTGTTTTTGCCTCCAATTGTCTTTTCCTTCACCATATAGACGTCAATTCGACCCTCATGGTTCTCACATGTTTTAGGTATATCAAAGAGGGAAGCACCGTAAGTGTAATGGGGGTGATCCGAAGACATGAGAACGTGTTAATGATTGTACCATCACCAGAACCTGTATCATCTGGTTGTCAGTGGATTCGCTGTCTTCTTCCTACTTATATTGAAGGTCTCATTTTGATGTGTGATGCTAGTCAGAGTACTGATGTTATTGCCGTGTAAATACTGGTTCTTCATCTCAAACTTTCCTTTTCAATGTGAGATCTAGAATATGAGAATAGATGGTTGAAAACCCCAAGGAACATCAGACACTGCTGGACTACTCCGGTTTGCATGTCCATGGCCTAGAAGATGAGGTGCAGAAAAAGCAAGAAAATTACAAAATAACAAGTATGGCCTATGTATGGATGTATGCAAATAGATTACGATGAGGATCATCAGGAGAAAGGAGTTCTTTCATAGCAGTGCCAAAATATGTAATTAGTGCTGCCAAGTTCTGTTTTTGCTGATTTTGTGTATATAGACCGACTTCACAGAGGCGCCATGAAGGGGATGGCTCCTCTTTGAACGTGAATTGTTTGTTTTCTACTTTGTAGCAACCGATTTAGTTTAAATCGTATGTGTTGGAGCAATGTTTTTCTCTCTTCTGTTAATTTATATGTATTGCAGTTTGATCTTATAAGCTTTTGATCCTTACATTTCATGTTTATGATAATCCTTCTGGATGCAAAATAAATGTACTTTTAAAGTCTCTTGGAACAACCAAAGGTTATTTCAAGCCTGTTGCTGCTTTCAATCTCATTCCGAGTGCTTGCACCTCTCTCTGTCACACACTAAATAAATCAGGCTGTTAGGCAACTTCAGATCAGAGGGCTGATGATCATCATCGAATAGACAGCGCAGTTGCTAGCTGCCATAAAGTCGGCTCTCACTTCAGATGGCAAAGCTCAAAATGTCACGACCGGACCGTTGATAATTGCACATTGAACAAAAAGATGTTAGATGTCAGCTACACGCGAATTCATTTCAATTCTAAGCTGATGTTTGGGAAATTATTGGCATTAACTCTACTCCACAAGTTACACCATGTAAATGCTCACTCACCGGTACCCATGATGATTCAAGGACACATCTATGGAGAAAGAGGAAAAGGAAGAAACTAAAAAAATGCCGACAAGCATTAAACTTATAGCCCAAAGTAATTAGAGCCTCGAAGGCATTCCACCAGCAACAACTAGTGTTTCTCCAGTTATGTAATAAGCATCATCAGATGCCAAGAAGGCAGTAGCAGCAGCCATGTCGTCTGTAGTTCCAAGCCTATTAAGTAGAGTCCTCTCCTCAAGGGCCTTCCTCTGCTCAAAATACCAATCATAAGTTCATTCGTCGACAACATCCGATATGCAATCCCCAGAGAAGGGGAAGAAAAGGAGAAAATGAAACCTATTTAGAGTAGAATCACTCACAGCAACTTCATTGTTTGTTATAAACCCTGCAAAGTGGGTAGGTACAAAGCCAGGAGCTACACAATTCACACGAGTATTAGGGGCCAAATCAGCTGCAAGGGCCTAAGAAAAGGGAAAAGATTATCCTAAGCATGAAGTGTGGTAAACAATCTTCAATATCCATTAAGTAAAAAAGGAGATGCCACTCCAATCAACAAAGAGTTTGTTAACCGAGAAAGCAAAAGGTGAAGGCAAATCAATTATATGGTTCAGCAATGTAGACAGTCCAAATAGATCTCTTGTTATGCAGCAATTGAAATTTATACTGTTCAACAACTAAGTTCTAGGAAAAAGACACATAAGTCAAAGACAAGACACTAGATTACCTTGGTAAGCCCAAGAAGAGCAGTTTTTGTCACCCCATACATGCCCATGGAAGCTGCAGGTTGAAAGGCAGCAATAGAGGATATAAAAATGACAGCCGAACCATTTCGCAAGTGAGGAGCTGCATCCTGTATTTATAATTTAGATACAGAATTGCCATTGTAAAAGGCACTTTAAACAAACAGAGGAAAAAACAGAAATCTGTAGCAAAAGAGATTGAATGATGAAATATTTAAGCCCAACTAACAGAAGACATAGCACAAACCCAATTTATGAAATTAAAATATGTAATAAACTCTAACCTGTAGGAGAAGTATGGCTGTTTTAACATTGATCTCCCACAGCTTGTCCAGTACAGATTCCTTGGTTTCTAAAATGTTATCAGTTGATGGATTCGCAGCAGCATTAGATACAAACACATCAATCTTTCCATATTTCTGCCACAATTTGAGAATTGTTTCAATCAGTTAAAATGCAGTGCAGCCCTCTACAAGCACAATATTATGTGCCCCAGGAACAAAAAAGCATATGGCACTAGGGTGATATTGCGTAAGGTTGAATATGATAATGGCTAAAAGAGAGATTAGATGTTCACGAAAGTTAAACATATACCAACTTTCATGCTACAAACTGGCAACTTGATTTAGTTAAAACCAAACTGCTCCATTCATGAAGCTGCAGAATGGTAAACGGAATATTGCGAATCTGTGCCAACTGTGAGGCGTAAGTGGAAAACAAAGAACTACATTCTGCAAGTTGCGAAAAGTAGGCCAACATATCAAGCTCGCGAGGGCTGCTGAGCTAATTAGATATACAAAACAGACCTGCATGGAGATTGACTTGGATCGTATCAACCTCCTACAGTAACACTGAATTCAACCCAAATCACCAAACCCTAAGATCATAAATCAGTTGGGTCAACCATATGAATATGCCTTTTCTATTAGCTTTAAGCCATGTGAACAAATGAAGTTAAAGGCTAGCATCTTGTGCTTCAGTCACTCTCAAATTTTTGTAAGCCTTGCACTAGTTTTTCAGCACCTTCAATTTGTATGATCACACACCTCCAAAGAAGGGCATCAAGGAATCTTCTTGCCAGATGTCCGAATCATACTAACCTATTTCTCTCAAGTCTCACATTATTTACAACTGAGGCATATGGTACCTTCGTTATCAGTTCTATCTTTCCTTGTCACCCCACTCATCCAACTGTTTGTTTCTAAGCTCATATGATCACACTATACAAGAGAAACCTTCCACCAAGTAAAATTTTACAAAAAGCAACTTAGATTATACCAAAAGATTGAAACTTGGAACCCATTTCCCACCTCAATAGTCTTCTCGATGAGATTCTTTCTTTGTTGAGCATTTGAGACATGACAAACAACCCCGAAAACTTCGATTCCTTTAGCTTTGAGTTTTGCAACTGCCTCATCTACATTTTTCTGTCACAACCAAAATCAAACACAAACAATTCAATCACTAAACTCCTCAACACACCAACATTCCAAGTGAGAAATTCAATTAACCAACCTGATCTAACGGTAAATCCAATCAAACACAAAACCCAGATGAAAAAACTCAAAACTCCACAGACCCAGGTGAGATTTTAAGAAATTAAACGAACCCCAGATGAAGCCAAGTCCAAAATAATGCAAAAAAAAGTACGAAAATTTGAAACTTTGATGGAGAATAAAAAAAAAATTGAGCAAAACCTGCTTGCGAGAGGAAATCACTACAGAAGCACCTTCCAAGCCAAGTCTTTCAGCAATACCAAAACCAATTCCCTGAGTTGAAGCTGTAACAATCGCTACCTTTCCTTCAAATCTCCTCCCAATCTTCTTCTCCATCTCGAGAGAAAATTTCTTGGGAACCAAAAACCCCAGACGCTGATTCCTCTAGTTATATAGGTGGACTTTTGTGACTAATTGGAAATTTCAAATGAGATACAGATTCCTTTTCTTTCTGCTGGGGACAAACTTTTCAACCGTCGGATCTTTCTTTCAATGGAGAAGCGTTCAGATTAGCAGCGGAGAGCGTGAACTTGTTCTCATCTTCAATCGTTGGATCTTCTTTCGTATAATATAGGGATCCACACCCAATCAGCCGGATATGAACATTTATTTTTATGATAAGCTATTATAGTAATATGGAGTAATTAAAATCACAACGGTCATTTGAGCTTCATCTACGATTTTAATGAATTTTTAAATATATATATATATTTTTTATTTTACAAATATTCTCTAAGCTTAGATATAAAGTAATTAATGCTAATGTGGGCAAAGATCTTAATTGTTAAATTACAAAATATAAATAATTTTATAATTATCTTTGATCAAGCAATTTGATTAAACACGTCAACTCTCACATGCTCCATATATTATTTATATTTCCATAATTGATATTTAAAACTATTAATCAAAATTATTCCTTTTTTAAATGTAAAGTAAAGATTTATCCAATTCATATCTACTACGAATGATTTTTTTTAAAAAAAATTATATTTGTAATTTCATAGATTTTTAAAGTTATAAAAACTAAAAGTAATATATTAAATATTTTATCATAAATACAAATTAAATGAATTGATTTTCTTACCATTTTCGATTGGCAAAATATTAGGATATAGTATTGCAAATCCTTTTTTAGATTCCATAAAAAAATTGGGATAATGACAAATTCCTATCTATTTCCTAGTTTTTAATATTTTTCTTTAAAGAAAAAAAAAACCCTAATTTTATTTGTTTCTCTGGGACGAATATGCTTTCCTTTCATACAGATATCCGAATCTTCTGGCGAGTACTTCAACTTGCTGGCCAGCATGTGCTTTGAAACATAAATTGCTTTAAAAATAATTTATTTAAGAAATTCCTTATGAGAATAAGAAACTCATTGTACTGCCAAACCAAATAGCAAGAGGTATCATTTGAAGATTATAGCAGTTCTTTCGAGATTATACCAAACCAAACGGTAAGAAACTCCTTGTACCCCTTGTGTCCAAGTTCAACACAAGATTTGAATATGAAATACACTATATTAAGAGATGAGAGGTAACCCTTGAATAGGCTATTACAAGTGCCGAAATATATTATTCAGAATATAACTTTAAATACCAATTGATCTAACATTTTAAAAAAATACTTTTAAAATTATAACCATAAATGATTACTACAATAAAATAAAAAATTTCTAATTCAAACTTTTATAATAAAACCTAAAAATAATTAATTACATAAAAAAATCATTTTTCATACAGATTCTATGGCAAAACCTATAGTCAAACAAAATTATTGAATGAAAAAATAAGAGTCCAATGGAAGTAAACAATGACATAATACAAGATGTAGATTTTATAAAAACAAGGAACCTCAAAGCTTATGTCGGCTCATAGTGCAAGACTAGATTTAACAATACAATTTTGGCATCCAATCTCTTCCTCAAAAAGGTGACATACCTGAGCATGAAAGCTCCAAAATATTGATGGGACAAACCACATGGTACCTCGACAAGCATGACACTTAGTCATAAGGATTCCTGAAGTTCTTCAAGAGCTCAGGGATATCATAGCCAAGCATGTCATCTACTGCTTGTATCATTTTAGGTTTCAGCTTCTCAAATTTGTCAATGCTATAACCATTCAGGACTTCTCTAAAGTGCTCGACATTTGGAAAATCACCTGCTGGTAAATGGAACTCGCGCTGCACCTGCTTCATGAAAATGATTGTCATATTACACATAAGCTTATTGAACAAAACTCCAACACTGTAGAGCCATCCTTACAAATAGTAAACAATAAAGGACCTTTCCAAATTCATCTTCAAGATTGTCAATAAGCCGCTGTTGAGCTTTTGCTTTGCCCATCATGGTAGGCATCTGATTCTTAAGGTGGCTCATTATGTAAGCATGGATCTTAGCAGCTCTTGCACGTTTAACAAACTCATTGATCTGCAAAAGCAACAATGTACATAATACCATTAATTTAACGATTATCAAGAGAAATTACAATGTTTGAGTGATTAAGTAAGTAGATAAGAATAACATACACGACGGTCACAAGCCTTCTTTGGAATATCTTTCAGATCGGCAAGAAGGTCATCCTGTTCTTTCTCAAAAAGATCCTTCCCAATTGGTCCGACCGCTGCTTCACTCACAGGCTTGTCATTGAATGACCTGAAAAGGCCAAATGAGTGTGTATGTACAACCAGAAAACAAAACTGGATAACAACCAACAAAGTTTGTATCCCAAGTCTACAAATTATAAACAATTGACAGCATACCCAATATAGACGCGCACAACCTCTGGAGTGTTCAAGACTTTCCCAAGTGACCACATCAAGGCTCCATAAACTCTCATAAGCTAGTCATAATGAGAGGCCCGTTAAAACTCTTATATAATACATTGAACACATTGTAAGTGTATATCAAGAGATTGCACCTGTTGTGTATCAACTTGGTCTGCTTTGTTCAGAACCACGCGTATCTTGTCATCATGGCCACGAAGAGAGGCAATCACACGCTTAAATTCATCACTGATATCAAGTTTATAGGGATCAAAGAGAAGAAGTATGAGGTCACATTTTGCTGCAAACCAAGATGTGACACCAGTGAAGTCATAACTTCTTTGTGTTCTCTGCTTCTCTCCTGACAGAACACCAGGTGTATCCACAAATGTGATATGATCCAGCAGCTGCAATAATATCAAGGAATTATTTTCCTTCAAGTCATAAATGGTGAGGCTTCCTAAGAGGCATAACTTGCAGACTCACCGGATGTGGCATTTGGGAACACTGAAATTTTGATAAAAATGCCCCTCCGAAAGCCGTTAGACCACTAAATGGCATGTCAGCTTGAACAGCAATGGTGTTCCCAGGAATGCTTCTTTCATCTGGTCCTGACTGAGGACCATTTGAAATTGAGAATAATCAATGATATTGAAAGACTTGGCCAAAAAGGACAGCAAACTCCCAAAATGAAGAAAATAATACAGGTGATGGCACCACTGAATTAAAAGTACATATTTCAGACCTTGGATCAATAAACCACCATTTTCAACTGAATCTCATTGCTATGAACATTCAATTCTTTGTAAGAACATTATATACCTCAATATGACAGCTAGTAAAGCTCCAAACCGTTCAAAATTAATGAGAGATGCTGTAATGCAACAATTTGACATGCACAGTTGCATGAATCAAGCTTTTACGGAAAGTGGCATTCAATCTTGGAAGAGCCAAAACTCCTAGAATTGAAAGAACTATTTTGATTGGAAAACCAAGAAAAAATTACACTCCTTCAAATGCTGACCATCCCGCATCATGAATGCAAAAACTTAAACCAGACTTACTATTGGTATAGACACAACAAATTTCATGTAAACATAAAAGGATGGTTAAAATATGGGCCTCATACCATGACAACAACAAATCTGTCCGTCGTCGGCTCTGGTCCAATATGAGCTCCTGTCCGTAAAGGTATCATACAGTAAACTCATGATGCATTATTCTAACAAACTCTCGAATGAAAATTTTAAATGAAAGAACAATGATAAATTCTACTAACCTGGATAATCACATTTGAGTAAATGCTTTATAAATGTAGTTTTTCCCGTTGAATACTGGCCCAAAAGCATGACCATGGGTCTAGCATCAAAATCGCTATTCGTCTACGAAAGCAAAGCTAAAATTCATTACATCCTGCCTTTATGTTATTTTCAATCTTTTAAATTTAGGAAAAAAAAATTCTAATAAGTGTTTACTCCACTCACCAGCAAGGGAGAGACAAAATCATTAAAGCGGTACATGACCTCCAAGGGCTTCAACTTTTCAATGTATAATCTTTTCAAGCCATCGACTATTGATGTAACTGCACTTAAGGGTACCTAAGCAACAGGATAAGATGCCAAGATCATGTTAGAAACTAAATGATGTGATCATCAAGACTGCAAGAAATTTACAAGATTCAACTCAAGTTTCAGTTGGGCCAGTAACAAAAGTTCGAGTTAAAAGGTTCAAAGAAGTACTGAATAACTTAATTTAGAGGGTTTTACAATAAGAAATTGGAGTCCAAATGAATGAAGAACCAAAAGGGGCCTCACTTATGCTCATGCAAGCCCAGTTGGAAGAATAAAAGGTCCAAAACTACCCAAAACCAAGGGAGGACGAAAATAAAGAAAAAATAGCAGCAAGACTTGGTCAAAATAGTTTGATTTTTTTAGTTTCCTAATTTTTATTTTTTGTAACTTATGTTTTAGTTTTCTAATTCTTTATTGTTTAGGGAGTTACAAAATTTTTAGTTGTCAATTATGTTTTTACCTTTAGGCTATAAATAGACAATTATACATTGTGTAAAAAAAAACACTTTGGAGAGAATTAATAAATTGTGAGGATTCTTTACACAGGTCTTGTTCTTTTGAGAACTTTGAACTTATTCAAGATATGAGTCTTGTTTAGTTCTTTGACTTATCAATCTAGGTTTTGAACCATCTAGATTGTGGCGTCATTCATTCCATCTTTATACCAAGGTTCTTGATCTAGTGAGAAACGGGTCTAAGGTCATATACCTTAGGTTCTTCCTCCTTTAGGGCAAGGGTTGAGATTTTTAATTCCACCGGTTCAAATAATTCGTTGGGACGATTTTTGGGCTAAATTAACTTGTTCGTGGGTTTTAGGGTTTTTATACCCAACGGGTTCACATCACTAAATAGAATTGATACTCGGATAATAGTCATGTAGAATCAATCTGTGCTAGTTGTAAGCCCGTGCACATGTATGGACATTCTTATTTCTAGACAACTTTTTACTAATAGTTATCAAACAAATTACCTTGAATAAATATAATTATAATTACATTCATCCATCTAAATGGACCAAAAGCTTCTGTACGATCCCTTAAATACAGTTAAGTTAAACTTTCTTTCGGTGCCATGCACCATTTGTTGAGGTTGGCATCCGATGGGACAATACCAGAATGGTTGACCTCCTAAGATGACAAACGTGTGAGGCATTTAAAGCCAAAGTAGACTGGAGATGGTTCAGCAAATGTTTTAGAGCTTATGCCAGCCAGAAATGCAGAGCTAAGTAATATACAGTGCATAGTGCTACACTATGGGGGCCAACTCTTGAAACCATTTAGGACAAAGTGTCACACAGAAGAAGCCATCTCTTAAGTCTGTACAAGCCACCTCTAGGACACAGCCCCCATTTTGAGTCACATGATCACAACAAGGACGAATCCACAAGGCATTTTAGGCCAAAGCAGACAATCCTTTGTCGAAGACAAGATCAGATTGTCAGTTTTGGCTCCAATGGCTAACTGAACAACTTGTAATCCTTGTCCATCATCAAGGTTCATTGAGGTTCTAGATTTTGAGTCTAGTCTCCTTCCCCGTCGCAAGAAAAATGAGAAACAGAAAAAAAAAATGGTGCCATAAAAAAAGGGTGACAATCACTTTATAGGAGAAATAAACCAAAACAAATCAGTGTCAATATCTTGTACACAAGATCTATGTCATTGACCCCTGCAAAAGCAATTTATAAGAATCTAAGGTTCGAACAATGCTCTTCCAGTTTTGCTTCTTTACTTTTCTTCCACCTTGCCTCCCCAACTCAAGTCTCACAGTCCGTTTGGATGGAGGGTTTTGGTGGGAAAGGAAGGGAAAGCAAGGGTTTTTAAAGAACCCACCTACATTCGGCAAAGTAATTAATTGGAGGGGAGGGAAAGGGAGGGATGAAACCCTTCAAACCCAATTTTTCAATCCCACCAAATCGGTGGGTTTAGGAGGGGAGGGATACCCTTTTAAAATTATAAAAACTAAATTTACTTTTATGCTTTCTATTTTAAAATTTTAATAAAAAATAAAAAGGATAAAACAATAAATTTGTGCACTTTTTGATTATATTCTCTCCCTTTCCCTCGTCTAACCAAATGTGATTTTTTGTTTTATTTCCCTTTCCCATCACATATTTTGTTGCCGAACATGATTTTTAATTTTACCACCCTTTCCTTCCCTTTCCCATCCTTTCCTTAACCTCCCTTTCCCATGAGGTTGCCAAACACACTGTCAAGGAAAATAGGAGTGGAATGAAGTAATGAGTCAAGGGAAATGAGGTTGCTAATGTATTTATAAGCAAATCGGACCAAGAAAATTGGAAAAGTGCAATCTGGCCAGAACAGATTTAATATTTGCAGAAAATTTATGCATATGGACAGCACATGAGTAGGCAGATCTCTAATGTTACAAGAAATATGAAGATCTACATACCTTCTTTGTAGATTTTGAAGTAAACCATTGAGCTGATATGGACATTTGTGCCTGGGTAACACCTATACCGAAACAACTGATTAATGAAGCATTAAATATACCAGTGTAACTTTTAAAAACCAAAGATGAAAGACTTTTACAAATCTGAAAAGTATGCTGACCATTTACGTCAGGATTGCTATCAACCACTGGAACCTTATTTTTCTGATAGAAAAGAATAAGGCAATGAAAGACCAAATTTCACAGACATAAAATAGATTAAGTATTAAAATCACAAATAAAAAGGGGTAAAGCAGAGGTAAAAATATACTACTCACAGAGACTAGATAATCCAACCCTTTCATTGTAGGAGGTTCTATATTATTCGAGTCTGTGTACAAGAAATAAGAATAAAACAACAATCAGTCCCAAATTAAAAAACAGGAGTGCAATGATTAACATGTTTCTTTGATTAGATAGAACCAATTAAATATGTGATTGTGAATTTAGTTCTCAGCACAACACTGGCAATAACAGTAATTCTTTTGTTCACTCTATGATTGCAAAGTAATGTATACTCCTCTGCTTACCCACTGTATTTAGAACATCATGAGTTAAATCATTTCCTGCTTGTGCCAACGAAATTAACTGCACAAAAGAAGATCAAGTTATTACTGAGATTATCATTGACTTATTTGTACAAACACAGGAAAGGAAAATATGAATGCAGGACCTGACCTGCATTGCGCTAATGAACTCTTTGAAACCAAGAAAACCTTGTCGTTTAGAATCTGCAACAGCCCAAACCTTTAAAAGGAAAAATGAAAGTAAGTGCAGTAAGTCCTCAAGTAACTTAAGAGATGTATCAATAGTATCCCACCATACAAAACCCGTTAAAGCCAATTCGTGAATTGGTATAATTATCTCATTCCACATAAATGTAAGAAAAAATGCGATAATATAGATGAACTAAATAACAAATAATAATCATAACACCTAGGTTCTGCCGAAACAAGTTTCGAGAGAAAAATCATAGAATGGTGTTACGAATTTACAATCTTTAAATGGAATATAAATCCAAAAAAGAAAATAATCAAAGTGGTTATGAGATTGCAAGATCATACTAGTAAAATTGCGATTTTGACAATGTTATAACGAAAAATTGATTAGTATTTTTAACAACCGAGTTTAGAAATCAATAATAAATGAGAGTTACCCTACATAATATTAGTATTTAGAACCCTGGTTGATAAGAATTGGGGCTCATCCCAAATGGGTTTCAAGAGTAAAATCATAGAATGGGGTGTTGGAATTTTTTAACTTTTAATGGATTACAACCCACAAAATAAAACATTAATCAAAGTGGTTAGAGGATTGCGAGATCATCCAAGTGAAATTGGGATTTTTACCAACAATGTTTAGAACAAAAATTAATGCAAATCGAAAACTAAGAATTCAAATCACCCAATAATACAACGTATCAACCAAGTCACTCTGAACAAAAAAATAATCATAATAATTAATTATTATTGAAGTGCCTAACTCAATTAAATCTGAAGAAAAGATCACGGTTATGTGATATTTACACTGAGATTGTAAATAACAAGAACAGATATAGTAACTTTCCCTAATTGACTCTTTTTTTTTTTTTTTAACAAATCGTACAAAATCTAGGAAACCATCCAAAATTAAACTTAAGAAGTGACAGAAAGTAGAGTAAGAATAAAGGGTAAAAAAGAGAGAAAGACCTGTTTGAGTTCTGATCGGGAGAGATTCGACATGGCAAAGAACTTAATGGCATCATTTCCGGTGATTCGACCATCTCCATCTGCGATTCGATTATAAGTTCCATTCGAAAGAGCGAGCGAGAGAGCGAGAGAGAGAGAGAGAGAGAGAGAGAGAGAGAAACCTGAATCGGCAACAGTGAACCATTGTTGATAGATCTTCTGATGCTCTTTCGAACACGAAGTAATCGGACCTGTAACGATCTCCATTTTCACTTGAAACTGCCTGTGGGAGGGCTGAGAGGGAACTTTGAAATCGAAGAATTACAGATTTTTTATTTCTGTTTCTATTTTTTGGGAAAGGGTGGGGGGAGCCGGAGACACGAGAAGGGGGTTGAGGATTCGACTTGCAATTTTTTTAACAGTTTTGGCGCTTCAGATATATTTTTAGTCGGCGCATCAAACGACGCCGTTTGTGCATTCCCAAACCCCACCCCCAAACATCAAAACGTCGTCGTTTTATTTGCTTTCAAGTCATATTATTAGGAAAAAAAGTTCAAATAACCAAATTTAAAATTTCAAAAGATATATAATTTTATTAGTTATTAAAATGTAATGAAATTTTAGTTATTAAAATGTACCTATTTTAATTAAAAATTGAAATAAAATTGTGTTTTACGTATCAATTTAAAAGTTTTGAATCACGGTGAATTATGAACGGGTGGGTTAAAGACAAATCTGATTTTATAAAACAAAAATTATATATATTATTTTTAAAAATTATTTTCATTATTGTCTACCCATTAAAAATTATAATTTCAAATCTCTAAAATCATAACCCTAAATATATTTTATATTTTGTTTTTCCTATATAAATTTCTAATTTTTATCTCTATTTTGAATGGGTTTAATGATAATTTAATTTTGATGAATAAAAATGCAAAGTTTATAAGAAAAATGGTGAGGGAAGGATTAGTCAATTTTATTATTAGTTATATGCCAAACAATATTTGATGATCACTTTGAACAAGAACAAAGGTTTCTTCAACATAGGCATAAGAACCATGATGAATCAAGTGGCCCAAATCATTTTCAACAATAAATGCAAAAACTCTCTCTCCTGAATTCAAAATGTATAATTGCATATTGAGATTTAGTTTGCAAAAAATTGTATTATTTATGAGGAAAAAATTATTATTAACTATGAAATATGTACAAGGTTGAAGTCTTAATTGGCCATGGAACCCTAAAAATCATGGAGCATTGCATCTTTGAGAGCCAAACCAAAGCATATCCTTGTCGACATGTCTTCTTGATTGCAAGGGTATGAAAGTAACATAAAAATGTGAAATTCTTATAATTTAAAATTAATATCATAAAATGGGTATTTATAGAATATTCATAACTATTATTATAAATATAAAAATATAATAATGAAAAATCAATTCATTACAAATTTAGGGTTAAAATTTATTTTAATATTCCTTAATATCAGCAAATATTCATCGTTTTTGTTTTGAGGATTAAAATTCACAATCAACATGTTATTTTTATCCACCCTCTCAAGAGAGTAAATCTCGTCTAAAGTTTGGTGAAAAGTGTAAAATTTTATAGAAAAGTTTAAAGTAATAATTGTATCGATAAATTTAGAAATCGAAAACAACCTCCACGAGGTGAAAGATGTTGCGTTCAAAACAACCCTGTTTCAAATCTTAACTAGCCTCTTTAAAATAAGATTAGTAACTCTTTATAACTATAAATAAACTTAGTTATTTTTGAGCGGTTCGTTTTGTTAAGAGTTCAATTCGGTTTGTTTATCTTATTTAGCTGAATGAGTCGTCGAGCACTAAAAACATAATTTGTAGTCATTTACTAAACAAGAAAAGTTTGGATAAAGAGAGTAGATTTATCTTGATTTTAATTTAACCGGTTCAATTAATTGAATAAATCAAAATTCAATATATTTTTTGAGTCATTTGAAAAATAAGATTCTGACTTAATTCAATTCGTTTAATATATATATTCTCCAACTTCACTCGACTCAATTCATCTCCGATCTCACATTTCTTGTATTCTTATTTCTTGTAAAATCAGGAGGTAATCTGCACATAATAAACCAGCTTCATCCTATCTCTCTCTATCCATAAAATGTCAAAATATAGGGAGGTCCTCACCGAGCTTTAAACTTCACAAAGCATAAAAATTGCTGCAAACCATTCAATGGAAGAGGTGCTGCCAATATGCCTAAAACAACACTATTTATGCCAAAACAACAAGTGAAATGAAAGATAGAAAAGAACTGGAAAAAAAATTATGTCAATATGTATAGTTTCAAAAAAAGGCTAAATGCTCTCTTACAAGCTACAAGCAATCCTGCACATCACAGATCACTTGGTTCCACTAAAGAAAAGGCAAGCAACACATCTGCAACATTTCAAGAAGGAACCAAAATTAGTGTTCCATGAAAGCATGAAACATAGAACAACTTTATCTTCTTCTTTTTTCCCCCTCCCCTCCCAACAATTAATTCGAACTTTGGGAATTGAACAAAATCTCAGTTCTACTGTAAAAAAAAATTAATTAGCTATTATTTCGAAGTAGCCTTCAAAAAGCTTTTGTTCAAGTGTGTTGGCGGGTCACATCACACTACTGCAACACTATATTAATACCTCTTTTGATCGAAAATATAGCATTGTTGTGATCGGATAAATCCTTTTGATCGAAAATAGTTTGGAAGTGATTTTAGAATTAGTATCATTTACGTTTTAGACTCCATAATTAGAATTTTGTCATATAATTCACAAAATTCTCATGATACAAAATTCTAAATTCTAGGGGATCTAGTTTTAAGCCTGCAAAGAAAGTTACACCCTTACCTTTGATCCCGGTGGAGGACTTCCATTACTCTTCTGACCATTGTTATAAATGATTGACTGTGCTGCAACAGAAGGGAAGGTTGCGGAGGCAATGTGCTTCTCCTCCTTCACTTTGTCAAAGATAATTGTATAACCTTCTGCTGATGTTGGGTCAGTTTCATCCCATGATCCGAATTTAGGTATCGTCGCCACCTTATGACCCTATCACAATATAGAAAAATAAATTCATATCATAATTTTTTAATAAAAATTTATATTGGGAGGTGAAATACAACATATATCGAGGTTAGCTTACAGTATCATCAATTGAATGGTTTCGACTTCTCAGGCCAGTAATAGACATTGGCTTGAAGCTATTACTGCCATCAGTTGATAACTTAATTTTGTCTGATCTTCCACGCCGATGTTTTGGCTGCGGGAGTGAGTTATCTGAATTGCTCTTATAACTCCCAGACTCAGGGGTGACAGTTTTATGGCTCCCACTTTTTGACAGATCAACCATTTTTGAAACTGATTTGTTGGAAGCAAAAGATGCAGAAGTTTGCTTTTGATAAGGTATGCTATTGCTTTTGAAGCCTCTTCCTTCAGGAGGCATGAATAAATCTTGATTCTCCTCAGGATCATTCGGGTTCATCCTTATGCCAGCATCTTTTTCTTTATGCGCATTCTCAAAGTAGGCTGTGTAAGGGATGTTGTCACCGTCCCAATTGCCAAATTTCGGGATATGGGATCTCTGTTGCTGCAAATTATTGTATTAGCAAATTTTGAATATGTACTAAACAAACATGGTAGTAATACTATGAAACTGGAAATTCAGAAAAGCATTTTTTCATAAGACGATACTTACAGCCATAGATCACATGGGCTATTACAGGATTTGATTTTTTCTGTCTAAGCAAGTTTCTTGGGGTAAAACGAACGCAGTTTTGAGTTGAAAGATATTTGTTTGTTTCGATTCTTACAGGACCAGGGTGCGATGATTTCAATATATCTGCAAGTTAAAAATGATTGAAATCGTCCAAGCTGTGGCTTATTATTTAGGATTTAGGAATATTCTATGTGAATTAGGCATTTTGTTTTCCTCCCCAGCTTCTTCTCCCTTGTCACTATCATATATGCGCTCATGTGTTTGGCCCAAGTCACTGTCAGGCCTGCTTTGACCAGGGTTAGCACCCGCACAGCTGATGTTAGCTAATGACAGAAACTCGGGTACAGTGGGAGATTCTGGAAGAGGAAATGGTCAAGGTTTGTTAAACTACATCATTAGCATCTTCTAAAAAATGAAACTTAAGCAACAACTAATTGATCTGATCAAGTTTGCCTGGCGGATTTCTTTCTCAACCTTCCATTGTCAATTTTGTCAACATTGTTTTGGTTAATATTGGGCAAGTAGATTTTGACTGCCATCCAATTCCCTTGAATTTCTTGTCAATTTAGTGAAGTGGTCAGCATCAAAGTTTTGATTACAAGAAGGATTCGCCATCGGCCTGTTCGGATCGTGAACAGGCATTATTTGAACAACACTAATTTAATTCAATCAAGTCACGATTCACAACATATTAAACTGAGAATAGAATTAAATATGTTAAACTTATAACATAATTACATTTGAAACTATTTAAGGTGAATTGTGAAACAATAACTAAAATCAGATCGATAGTTTTCTTTTAATTAGAATTGTTGATCCATTTCTAATTCAGGAGTCAATTGGGGGAGCCACCGCAATTGTGCTAAACATGGGATCTATAGTCAACTGGCTACTTAATTCAAGAAATTAAGCTAGTGTAGGAAGTCCTAGACTGGGTTTGCTGGTCCATCAGGACTTTCTATGTTAATGTAGTGGTGGTTGCACGGCATGGCCTATCCAGGTTCTGTGTGAGTGAACTAATAGTTTTGCTGCTTCACCTCAACAGACCTCTGGGGTTCGTTGCAATAACTCTTATGTGCATGCATCCATGATAATTTTGACTCCGTGCTATGATTTATTGATCGTACTACGCTGAATAAACAAACAGCTGAAGCTTTCCAATAGGGTGACGTTGACATGATACGAGAGTTGCCTTAGCAGAATATGAATGGCAGAAAAAAATAAATAAATAAACATAAAACATAAAACCTCAACTTATGATAAGGGAGCCAAAAAGGCTAACAAAGGAAATTAGTGATGATACCACAGATCATGTTTATAGTGGTTAATGCACATGGTAGCTTTCTTAGAGGGAGCGAATTGGAGTTCTAGTATTGAGAAATATTATCCTCATCACCATCTCAGCTGATCCACATACGGGTCTGCTGAAAATGATTTCAAACATGAACCATATGTCCCTAGTTTGCCCAAATTTATGCCCAAAAAGATGTACTGAAGTGTTTGTATCCACAAAACTTCAATATTTGTTGGGGTTAAGCGTTTTGTGGGTTCCTCCCTCCACATCCTTTCAACTACAATTGATAAGCTAATGTTTTGGATGGTTGGGGACACAGTACAACTGATCAGAAATACAGTAACAGCAAAACATAGTCAGCACAAGTTGGGAAACAAATTGGCCAGCATCAGTTGTATTTTCAAAGGTTCAACTGTTGGCTATGTTATTCAAGGTGATTAGATTGAACTCTCTCAATCTACCCAAACAACAATTCCCTCAACTAGCTCTCCAATAATTGTTCTACTGAAGCAACAATTCTACATTAGCAGTAATACTCTTCAACGCAGCGTTCCAACTTCATTGGCAATCTATATAATTCCTTCTTGACTTTGAGCAGGAAATGGGACAAATGTGATTCCACTGCAAAGTATGCAAATGCAACCCAAAGACACAGCACAATATAGAGCAACAGATCAATGCTAATGAGTATTTATTAGGGAGGTACCAAAAACAGCATCCACAAAACAATGGCTACTAAACACCCTCTCTCTCTCTCTCTCTCTCTCTCTCTCTCTCTCATCCTCAAACATCGACCTACAATCACTTATTGTCAGAGTAAATTTGGTGGTCAACTATACCGGATGAACAAGTAGTTCTTTGTCAAGTAAGCAAGAGCTTTTTATGTTGTGCAATCCTAGTATGCTAGCGTACTCATATAAAGTATGCCGTATATTTTTACTGCAGCCATATCATTCAAAAATCTAGTGACATACATGCTTGATTAGTAAAAAGTAGATGTGATGGACTGAATTATCTGTATATACTCATAAGGAAACTATTGATACGTCACGTGTTAGAAATGGCTACCATGGTCCAGGAAGGAATGCTATTCATGAAAGCAGCATTATACCCATCTGGCCAAATGCATAGCAAGTTGATCCATGCTGGGGCAGTATCATTCATGGTGTATCTAACCAACAGCCAACCTCCTCTGTAACCTTCATTAATGACGGTGTCTGTGTGTGTGTGTGTGTGTGTGTGTGTGTGTGTGTCTATGTGCATCTGAATTCTTAATTCTCCGAGCTTATATAAGTACATGGAGTGCATTGCTAATTCCAAGACCTCTAGTAGGTTTCTGTTTTGAGTGCAGTAAAAGGATATATAGAATAATCAAACAGAATTTGAGAGAGTTATAACATGGAGAGAAAAACCATGTTGTCCACATGGGTCTTATTTTTAGCGTTGTTTACCTTGCTTGCAAAACCAACATGGGGAATAGATTGTGGTGACGCAGTGTCATCACTCCTCTCTTGTGAGTCCTACTTGTTTGGGTCGGGAGATCCCAAGCCTAGTGCAGCATGTTGCAGCAGCGCGCAGGCTCTCAACAAGAAAGTTAACACTAAGCCAGAACGCAAGTCTCTATGTGAGTGTTTCAAGCAGATGGCACCGTCTCTTGGTGTTGATCACAAAAGAGCTGAGCAACTCCCCACATTTTGCAAGCTCAACCTTAATTTGGCCATTACCCCTGACGTTGACTGCAACAAGTTAAACTCTCTCTCTCTCACTCACAAACAAAATAAGCCTCACAGTTACTAGCATTTCTTTTAGGTTACTTACTGTTTGTTTTACTGCTTTGTCTTCCTGATGTTTTCTTTTCCAGGGCTTGATGGACAAGCGAAAGGATTCCTAGTTGGTCAAGTGTTAGTATGCTTATGTTATGCTTATGTTAATTTAAGTGTTCAAGAATGTTTTGATTTCATTTCATGTTTATCATGAAATATGTCTTGTAATATGTCGTCATGAAGCAAGGGAGAGAGTGAAATATCACTCTACCGCCATGCCATGACATCTACGTTGCCTAATATGGAGATGTGATGTATGATGTATCTGTATCAAGTTGATGCAATAGATTGCAGTCATTATCGCGTGTTCTTAATTTAACATGTGGAACATCTGCAGGGTATTATGCAGTTCTCTCTCTCTCTCTCTCTCTCTCTCTCTCTCTCAGATAAAGAACAGGTTTGCATGCTGAGGTTGAAATCTCAGATGAACAGACAACCTTCAAGTTCCGACTACCAACTAAAATGAAATTCAATTTCTTCATCACCCTTATGAATGAATAAGTACAAAACTTTTAGTTTGATGGGTATCTCCTCGAGCATGATAAAAACAAACATAGTTTTAGGCTTCCAATCAAAGTTTCTCTCTTACCTCAATTCTGGACACTGAATTTAATGAAGAGCTGAGCAGACGAGAGCTATCATTATAGCAGACAACTTGGCACGACAGAAAATCAGATAATGCATGCATAGAGAATTTATAACAATGTCAAATATGCCAACCATATTATATAATTAAGAGAGGTTAAATTATACCAAAAACCTTTAATTAAAGATCGTTCAGACTCAAAAAATGGAGGAACCCAAGTGTCACCAATGTGGAACAATACTGCTTGAAGTTTCATGTTCAACAGCAATAGTTTAGTTGTTGAAAAATTGTTAACCCAAAGTGTCAGGTTCCATTAATTCGGGTTCAAACCTGACTTATCCCTCAGCAATGTGACAATTAAGAAATGTTGTCATCATTTATGTAACAAGTTAGACGCACACAGTCCTAACCAAGGATGGATTGAAGATAGTGACAGAAATCTGCCCTCATAGAATTAATGACAAGATGATAAAGACCACAGTACCCCACATTCTCCATGCCCCTAAACGACACCGTTTTCATGTATTTTTGGATCTTCGGTTATTGGCTAGAGGAGCCAAATCGATAAAGAGTAACAATACTCTTATTGGACCACGTGTCTCGCAATTCAACCGTTGTAGGATTCTTTCAGATAAGTTCCAAAACAAAAAAATCTTTCTATCTGTTCTCTCTCTCTCTCTCTCTCATTGTGATTTCTACGGAGTGCAGGGACTCAACCAAAGAAGATTATTGAGTGATTTGAAATTCTCTCTCTCTTTATGAATTTAATAGTTTTTTTTTTTTTGGCTTCAAGAATTCGTATAATAATATGCGTAATTCCGTTTGAAATCGTATATTAATTTCGACCCATTTCGTTGATCTGAAAGATTTTGTGAAAATTGAAAAGAATTTTTTGGTAGATTCATGAATGAGAGAAATAATTATGGAAATTTGATGCAAGGGAATTTCCTTAATTAGGGTTTTTTTTTTGAGATTTTAATAATAGGTTTGATTTTATTTTTATAATCCGGATTATTTGGTCTGAGGTTTCAATCTTATTTTCCTTACTTTGTTCATCAAACCTTAGCATCTGATATTCTTTGATGTGTATCTAAATTCAGAACGGGCTCAACCCCCCTTGTCAGTTTACAGATTATGAACGAAATTCAAGGATTTATATCCCTTTGTTTGACATGTTTATTGTTTAGTATTCAGGTAATTTAGAATATCTGAAGAATCTGAGGCCTTTGAGACTGCCATCACAAAATCAATACAACCTCAGTCTCAAAAATCTGAGGTTGGGTCACCACTGGGAACTGGTTAATTAGGTTCTCTCTCTCTCTCTCTCTCTCTCTCTCTCTTTCTCACTCTCTAATATTTATTTGACATTCAAATAATTTCATCTCCAATTGTTTTCAGAGCAATGCTATTTCTCATGCTAATAAGAGTATGAGGGTAGCACTCTAAGATCGACTAGGTCATTCTACAAAAAATTAAAAAAAAAAATTAGGATAAATAAAAGCTTAAAATTTATGATCAAATTAAGACTATTTTTGGCTCAAGAAAAAATTACCACAGTTTACCACCTTACTTGCCATGCCATTCTTTAATATGTCACAGATTGCTTCAAAAGTGACACATAGCTCTTGAAGCTTCATACCCACGCTAGCCTTTCGTTGAGAATAAGACCTTTAAAATTACCCAAATAAAGCAAAAATAAAAAGTGACAAAAGATCCCACTAACGGCTACAAGAATAAATTTTGGAGGAAGTGAAATGAATGATGTTATTTTGACAAAAAAGGAAAATCAAAAATCAAACTAACATATAGGAATTTGGTACGATTTTGTTCAGACATTAATTCAATTTGGGAGATGTGGTTCTCCTTCAATGTCATGAGTTACATAGGAATAAGAGAGCAAAGGAAAGGTGGATTGGTGAAATGGGGTCAGTCAAGGCTAACATGGGCCATGTCAGGATTTGCAAGGTACATTTCTCTCTTCTATGGTAATCCAATCGCTTTAAGATTTCTCAAACTGTCTCATTAATTTTGGAAACAATCTGTAGGACATTTTCTCTTGACCTAAATTGATCAAAACATGTTATATATAAAATGGTACACTGACTGTGGCATGTTCTATTGTAAGTTAATAATAGCTTAAGCTAAAATTCTTATTTGCAGGATCTTGTATAGACAGAATGCATTTTCTACTTTACTTGCTATGTAAAAGATAGCAAAAATCTCCCAAGAAAGTGCACTTTGCAAGAGATTGCTGGCAGAAGAGAAGGTCTACCCACTCTCTCTGTGCAGGTAGGCAAAAAGCTCACGAAATTCCAACGGTCTTGCTGAGCAACCAGAGTATAAGAGACAATTCAATTCCAAAAACAGTGTGTAGCCATGTCCGATCTAGCATGAATCCGTAAACTGTGATTCCTGCTTTATTGTTCTCTAAATAGGTAACTGCAACAGATATGAACTGTCAAAATTGTTCATCAAGAAGGCAAACATAAATTTTTGGAAAACAATTAAATTTTCTTACCTAGAGCTTGCCTCTTGTGGAATGAAATGGTATGTGAATAACTCTCCAACATTCTAGTGTTGTCCAAATCGTCATCTCCATCTTCTTCCTCCGATGAATCCCAACCTGCAGTGATGGGATGAACTCTGGAAGAAGCAATCTGAGCCATTGGAGTTTCTCCATCAGAGCCCTCGAAAGAGTTTATAGTTGCACACACGTGCCATTTGGAAGCAAGGCATGTGACAGACTGCGCTTTGTGTGTGATCTTTGTTGCACTTCGAAGACATATACAGAGGCCGGTCACAAGGGCTATTGAACAAAGCTGCACCGTTGTAAATCGGAGATTCATACAATGTTGGTAATAGGATATTCTATGATTTTCACAGAGTTTAGTCCTTTTTTAATTGGTTGTTGGGCAAAAATAAATTTAGATTATTTCATTAAAAAAGATTGCTGCAACCAATAGAAACTGGACAAATCATCTAGTCTCCGAGAAAATCAAACCTAGATTTAGCCGTAAGGAATAGCATTTTTTGTATAAGAAGTGCAAGGATGGAATACCGCAAGCTCTCCTGTGTTGTATATGTCCGTTTCATCACTTGAATTGGTTGTGATGAGCAGCGACGCGAGCTGACTGGCAGTGACAAGCACTAGGTTTAACAAGATGAAAGCTCGGAATCTATGGCTTATGACCCTGAGGTTTCTTCTGAGCCTCAGATGCCCTTTAAGGACAGAAGCCACTTCGGATTCTATTTGAAAAACTTGTGCAAAGTCTTGTATTCTAAATATCTGAAGATGGCAAATCATACGGAAAAGTACACAGATGAAGATGAAGATCGATGTTCGATAGAGCCAAGAGCATAGCTCCAATGTGCAGGAGACTGTATAGCTTGCATAGATGTTCATGTAATAGGGTATTTGACCGGATCCTGTAATGTACCACCACAGTTTATAAGCAGTGTCACCAGCGAAACAGGGGAGGACAAAAAATAGCAGGATCTTCATTGATCTCTGTAACAAAATTTGTAATTAGTATATTGCATTTTCTACCATGAAATTGTGTGTAATATTGAAAACTCAGTCCTTAAATTGACAAAATTGCAACATTGTCAAGTGCCCTTTACTCTTAAGACGATTTGGGTACTTGTGATGGGGTCAAGAGACTGGAAAATTACACTCCCCTTAGGGCACTCTAAATAACTTAAATTGTTCCATTCGCTTAACTCAGAAAACAAAAACTCAATAGTAATCACTAGGAAACATATACATGGTTGCACCAGGGTCATACATGGGTAATCCATGATTAGCCCAATTAAAATTTTTATTTTCTTTATTGATGAAAAACTTAATTATGGTTTTCACATATGACACTGCAATGTATGACTATGACGAATGGTATTACTCAGACTGAACACCCAATCTCCTGTAGAAGAACACCCAAGCCAATTGGATGCACATTTGGTTCAACCATTACACAAGCATTTGGAAAGTGAAAACAAATGAAACATGTAAATGAGAAAAATGAGAATACCTGGAGTTGTTCTGTATATCCTTGTCTAACTTTTTCGCTTTCATTGTTTAATTTATCAAGAAACATGAACTTTCCAAGGCCATATTTTCTGGCAAATGAAGAGAGACATATGAAGGAGAGAGCAGCAACAGAAGAGAGAGACAATTGGACGATTGCATCATAAGGCCTTTGATGGTGGGAGTCACAGCCAGAGCAAGAGAGAAGGAAATGTGAGAGAAGAGGGACACCGATGACTAGAAGAAAGAAGACTGACCAAGACAGACTCGCTTTCCATAGGTTAGACTGATCCACACACAACCATGAAAGGCATGATCTGAAATTCTTAAACTCATCACTTCCTTCTAGAATTATGCAGCCTGTAGAAAATGACTTGTTACCTGGGAGAAAACTCTCTCTCCCATCTCCCATTTTTGTTGTTTTCTCTTTATTTCCTCGACCCAGTATGATTTTTTGAACCAAAGATGTGCCAAAGCTAGGATCATAGATGAGGCCTCTCTATTGGGCAGCAGACAGCTTGATAAACACGTAGAAGGGAGAAATGAAATGGCTCTCTCTCTCTATCCCCGTCTCCATCTCTCTCTCTCTCTCTCTCTCTCTCTCTCCATGTATATATTATTCAATTGGAGACTTAGACCTAGAAAAATTTTTAATTAAAAATAAATATATTTATATATATTTTTCTGCCCGGGACACTTCCCCACCCGAAGCTTCATCCCGATCCGGTTTGAGCAGCTTGAGGTCCTCATTCAGATGTAGAACTCTTTTAATATAGTGGGTTTCATTCCCAAACTTTGAAAACTTGAGTTCTTGATTAAAAAGTTAAGCAACCTCACTTGCTTCACCGACTCACCAAAATATTGTGCTGTTTAAGAGTTTGCCATGAATTCAATAATTTCCCCACTTTTTTCCCCCCTTCTCATGTCATTACTCCTTTTTGTTATCCATACAGCTAAGTAGGTTTGTATTCTTATTTGTCAATCACATGAAATGATGTGAATGTGGCACCAACGTATTGGTTCTTGTGCGACCTATAAATGAAAGGTGGACAATTGGGATAGGGACTTTTTGATTGCCAGTGGTTTTCATCCATGTGGGCGTGTAAATAAAACTCTTTCCCACTTGTTTTCACATGGTTCTTGCATAAAAAGTGTTTGTGGTTAATTGTCAACTTTGTAGATGGTCTCCCACCAAATCTGCGGAAAATGCCAGCGTAATTTGGTAACACTTCCCTCTAAAATATGGGAAGAACGAATGGGGCGCAGCTTAAATAACTTAATAATTAAATATACTAATTAAATTATATAATTGCATCAACAAAAAAAAAAAATAATCATCAGACTTTCGAGTTATTTTGAACTAATCAAAATATCTCGTGTTTTAAGTAAAATTTTTAAAAACAAGTTATTTTTTATATACTATAATTATTTTGATTTTACTAAATTCGATTCGAATTGATTTATATCTTTAAAACACAAATTTCTTCTAATCTATTTTTTTCGTATACAATACTCAAAATCAAGATCTTATTTAAATGATATCAGTCAAATCTCTCATAACTTGTTATTTTATAAACAACATTTAAAATTAAGATTTTATTTAAGAGATATCAATTATTATAATAACTAAATGTTAATAAAAACAAGTTAAAATGAATTGTTATGTTGAACTCTATTCATTTCATATTTTACTTGTTCGATTTATCTGGGTATTAATAAAGTATTATAAACTTTTAAATGTGGATAAATTTAAATCGATTAAAATATTTTTTTTTATAATAAATTGAGATAAATTATAAAATAAAATTTGATTTGATTTGGTTAATACTAACTTGTTTGGTCTGCCCTACTCTATGGGAAGGAGCAAGAGTAGTTGGATAGCATCTGAGTTATTGCCTCGAACAGTGGAATTCCCTTTTTTAATCTAACATTGTTGTTCAGAGGTTGCGAGCCAGGTGACAGCCAACTGGGGTGGGGTGTGCGTGAAGCTATTCCCTACAAAAATGGTCAAAGAGGGGCGGGCAAGAGAGGGATAGATGGCAGAAGAGAAGTCAAGGTTGGCCTACTGCGCAGAGCTGGATCTTTACACCTGTTATAAGGGAGCGATTGTGCCCTTTTGATGTGGACAGGCATCTATCATTCAAGTTTCAGATCTTGGAGAAGCCTCTAGAGACCACTGTAATGTTCTAAAATTTTATTAGAGACTAGATTAGTAAATATTGAATCCCATTATGTAATAGTTTAATAAAGAAATGCTCTTTTAGTTAAAAATAAAAGATTTTAGAATCAAATTGTTTCCCCTTCGATTTGAGATTTATGAATAAAAAAAATAATCATTTTTTATTACACGATTCAAAATAAAAAAAAAAATTGAAACTGACACGGTTTGGATCAGACAAAATCAATTTTTTATCGGAAAAATGACTTTTAAATACTTAAATTACTTTATCTTAAGGTTTTATATATTTTGTATAAATGTTAATTAATTTAATATGTTGAAATATTTTAAAAATAAAAAAAAATATTAATATTGAAAATTTTATATCCATTATATTAAATCAAAAATTAAATGAATCAAATATGTAGTAATGCATATTAATAAAAAAAAAAGGAAAAAAATCAAAACTTTCAAATTTAAATAATTTTCTCAATTAGACTCAAACTTAAAATTTTATCCATTTATTTATTTTGTTATACGTTTGGTATTTTTGACATTATTCATATGGCGATGGTGAAACGGGTAAAAGGACCCTCTCTAGGAGAGACCCGCCCGCTAAAACCGATTTGAGCCTATAAAAAAGGGTCTCCAGCCCCATTTCCACTCAGCCCCCTCTGTCATTTGGGCCGCCGTCTTCATTTTAGGGTTTTTGTTAGGGAGTGACTGCTTCATAACAAAATTAGGGTTTTGTCAGAATCGATTCCATCCCACCATCTTTCTTCCCGTTCTCTTTCTGTTCTACTCATTTCAAACCTCCGTTGCATTCGATAAAAATGAGGAGACGACTCGTGTGTCTTTTCAGTGAATAAGAACAGGAGGGACAGCAAGAAATTGGGCGAGATATCGTTTCAGTCGTCACCTCTCTCGATTGACGATTCGATTGTTGCTCGTCTACATTATATTTATTCGATTTGTTTTACGTTAGCTTTTTTTTTTTTTTTGTTAAATTTAGAGTTTTTGGAGAGTGTGCAAGTGATGTTATAAAAAAAGTTCAATTATTTTTCTTCACTTTGAACTGATTGGAGAGTATTACATCTCCTTGCGGACTCCTTATAACTGATGCACCTCCATCTCTCTCTCTCTCTCTCTCTCTCTGATGTTTTAGTTATTTTTTTGTTGTTCTTTAGGCTCAGAGCAAGGCAGTCCCATCCTTATGATTGGCTTCAACTTATGATTATTTTATGTAAAACAAGAATCTAGGAAAGATACATATGTTAGATTAAATACCCACCTTAATAATCTTTATATTAGTAATATTATACCCACCATGGTTGTAAGCAACATGAACACGTAAACATCTATAACCCTTATTCTTTTTTTTTGGTTGGGGGGGGGGGAGGGTTTCAAATGACAAGGCCCTTCAACATAGAGCCCAAGGACCAGAATGGAGCCAACCCAATACGGGAACCCTGAACCCTAGCGAACCAAGAGGATCTAACGCGGGCACCATCGAACCCCCAAAAGCAAGCTAGGCTTGTAGATCTGAGTTTGCAAATCGCCTTTTGCCCCATTTTAAAATATAGTGTTAAAGCCTTCTTCAAAGGAGGGCAGAGCATTTAGTTTCAAAGGAGGGCATTCGTGGAGGGGTTGGAGGCTCGACCTATCAATTATGAGAAGGGTGTTGGAGCTAAGGGGCCCTTGGTAACTCAATTTAGTCTGGCACAACTCTTCCTATACTCAAATATGATTATTAGAACATACCAATAATAGATTCTAAAGCTTTGTTATCCATTAAATTCAAAAACTGAACCAACAATGTTAAGCCAGCAGGAGAAAGAGAACGCCAATTCCATGCCTAAATCATCCTGCTGTCACAAGTTCACCCGAAGAATATCGGAAGGAAAACTTATTATAACGTTGTCAACAATAAAAGAATCCCAAAAGGTGTTCATCAGGTAATACTAGACAACCAGTTCTCTGCGACAGAACTTTCAAGAGGGAGAAAATTCTGTTTTCTATGTCCCACCTGTTTTAATATGATCTATTCTCATATAAACTTAACCATCGAGGAAACAAGGCCTTGCTGGTAACCCTGACAGTAATCCAGTTACCTCTTTGAACACGAAAAGGATGTTGGCAAGTGTTTCAAACTTGAAATATCAAACAATTCCATAAACCTTTGATCGGATACTCTAGCTTTGGCGGCAGCAAACCTCTGATACTCATCAAAGATTGAGGAGAGACACCATCTCTGAATTTTTCTCAAGCATCCCACAAGGCATCCAGTCCTATGCTGATCACATATGGGAAGACATGTGAACAATTATAACTTCGGCATATAATCCAATTGTGAAAAATAAGATAAGAAGTTCAGTTTCGCCGGAGAGTACCTTCCCTCTTTTACAATGAATCAGAAGCGGATGATTCCTAGCATCTGCAAAATAGGGCGATTCAGATTTCAACAAACACAAGCTGCCTTAAACCTAATAAAGCAGATGATGTGGGAAACACATTGAGATATTGGGGTGGGGTTGCCGTACCAAGTACCACTCTCAAAGCCTCCCGGATGGTCTCATCTGGAATATTAACAAATGGTTCCTGGCCAAAACATTAGTACAATGATATGATGAATTCCACTCCTTAGAAAATCAGCAAAATAGACATGCAATTATTTGAAATCTAAGACTCTTACTGCAACCAAGAATATAAACCTACCACGGAGAGACCCAGATGCCACACAAATTCATGATTACATGGCAAAGTTACAAAAAATTCAAACTACTATAGATTGCAAAGTATTTATTGTATCAAATAGAACACCAATGTAAACAAAGTAATATCTAGAAGTGCCCATATAATGTAATTAAAAAATATAAGCTTCATTGAGATATTCCAGAACCCCCCCGGGGGTGGAGCCAGAAAATTTTTCTTAAGGGGTCCATAAAACAATAATTAATAAAAATTATAAAATAAAAATGTATTAAAATTTTATATAATTCTAATTAAAAATACAAAAAAAAAATATTAAACAAAATAAATTATTTTTGAAAGTTATATTTTACGTTCCTTCATTGAATCAAATTTAATTATGATAGATTCTGAACTAAAAGCACTAACAATTTCTTTTTCAATATAAATAATTAAACTATTTACAAGATATTCATCTTCCATCTTCATTGCTAAGAAAGCTCGTTCACTAGTTGCCGTTGAAATTGGGAGAGTCAAAATAAGATGAATTAATCTATCATCTTGCTCCATCTCGTAACCTTTTTCTTAAAAAAGGAATTGATTGTCTTTTCTCTCATAATTGATTTTTTATTTGTCTCTTTAAATCTCTAAATGAGAAAATAAAGAAAACTAAAAGTCACGAAAAAAAGTCAACAAAAAAATTTGAGTGAAAGACCTCTCCTATATTTTTATTAAATTGTGGTTAAACTTTTATTGAAAAGAGGACCACAATATATAGAGTTCAAACCCTAACTCTAAAGATGGACAGGATTCTCTGACTATTAGATTTACCAAAAATAGAGAATATTACATTTATCTAATATAATTGATAGAATATTGACATATCTAAATTATATAGATAAAATATTGACAGTCCAATATTGTACGGACAGAATATTAATCATATCTAAAATATAAGAATAGAATTATGAAAAAAATATTAACCAAATTATGAGATAACTAAATATTATACAATAAGTTAAGAATTTGATAAGAATATGGTAAAAATGTAATATACAATAAGTAAAAATTTTGATAAAAATGTTAGTCGTTAGTATGAAAAAAAGAAAAATAAAACTGTATGAGTGTGTTGATAAAAATTTTCAATGGACATCTTAAAAATATTTGTTTGCTCTTACCGGTTATTATTAGTTGCGTCATTATAGCAGTCAACCTTTTTTTTCCCTTTCTTGGGAACAATTGATGGATAGACACAGAGAATAAAAATATCATTTTTAGAAAGGTAAAAAAAATAATAATAATATATTCTTTAAACTTGTGTATCATATATATATTTTAAATTTCACAGTATCCTTGTAAGACCCTAGAAAACTCAAAATCAAATATAATATTATTTTAAACTTTTAAAATATAAAAATTTATTATTTTAGATATTTGGAGAGATTGCAACTTTTTTTGGGCCACAAAGCTTAAAATTAAAATTTTATGTGTAAAAAAAGGGGGGCATTGCCCCCCTCCAAGACTATACGTGGCTCTTCCACTACCCCCACCTTAAAAAAAGAAAGGTACAAGTGAAAGATAAAAGATGAAGAAAAGACTACAACAAAAAACATTAGATACCAACGCCAACGAGTTATATTTCAACTGAAATCATCCCCCCTTCCTCGAGCTCTCAAGTTCGATCCTTCCAAATGTACCAAAGAAAAAAAAAAAAAAAAAAAAAAAAAGAGAGATCATCAAAGCATGTTGACATTCAAAGTACAATAATGGATTTCGAGCCTAGAATGTTGCAATGAATCATGTCATATAGCTAAGAACACAAGAAAAAAGTTTATATGCTAAAATATTATCCGGCAGAAATCAGGTTTTGGAGTTTGGATTGAATTTAATGCCGATCTGGGGTCAAGTGAAGTGAATGAAAAAAAAATTATTTTTAGGCAAAATGGTTTGATTTCTCCAAATCATTGTGCAATTGATGACATCCAAACAAAGGTTTTTAAACCAAATGGTTTCACTTGAATAAACAACAAATGTTGGCATCCTTTTGATCAAATGCAGCCTCAATCAAAGTTCAAAAGCCACATGGAATCAGGAAATTGAAATTTGCTTGTCTTCAATGTTTTGTTTTGTTCACCCAGATACATAGTTTTCTGGTTAAAAGAATCATAGAAAAGAAAGATAAAATTGTAACCGAAAAAAGGACAAGTGCAAAAATTTTTCAAACATATCGGTATCATGTGCAAAATTGTAACTCATAAATATAGGATATTATACTAAATTTAAAACGTGACTTGTAAAGCGTGACTCAAAGGAATTCATCGAGGGCAAGATAGTTCCAATGGGCACTTACCAAGAGAGGAAGTTGGTTGGTCCTTTGTAATCGCTCGCATCAAACATTCACAAAGAGAGGAAATTGGTTGGTCATTTGTAATCGCTCGCAGGATTAAGGTAGGTGCCCCTTATATTGTTTGATTGTGGGACAGATAGATTCGAGTGAGATTGTGATTGAATAAAGAGATTGGCTTTGATGAGTGATGAGAAAATATAAGGGTTGATTGGCAAAAATGAAAAAATGATAGTTGATAAAGATCAATTGCCATAGGAACATTGACCTATTCGTTAAATATTATGTTTAATTAGTCGAATCGTACATTAGATTTACCATTCATGCAACTTTCCAAAACATTCACAAATCTGAAATTAGAAGTAAATTGGAAAGTTAAGAAACTCAAAAACCAACGAGAAATTGAATTCAAAATCAAAAGACTAATCACATCATCCATTAAATCTAAATAGAAGGCCCAAATCAAACCTTAACTCAGAACAAAACGAACATACCTTACGACCGTCGATTCCGAACTGGAAAAGGCGAATCCCATTAGATTCAAGGAATTCCTGGTTCGGCTCTGGATATGGCTCCGGACACAAATATCTAACGTTTAATAAAAATCATCGTACAATTCTTAATTAGAACAGAATAGAAGGGGGAACAACGAGAGAAAATCGAAAGCGTTAAAAACAACTGACATGATCGAACGAAGAGCTAGGGTTTGCAGGAAAGGGAAATTGGCGACGTCGGGAAAACCAGAGCGAAAGATGCCATTGTCGACCATCGCGAAGTTGAGTGGTGGGACGAGGAGGTCTTCTGCTTCTCTCACGTCAATTCTCTCAACGCCGTTCGTCGTCGTAGTCTCTGGCGTCATGGAATCGTCGTCGGAATCTTCAACTCCGATCCATGTCCCCATTTTTCCGTCCAGCTCTCGCGACCTTCGTTATTTTCGCACCTACTTAGAGAGAGAGAGAGAAAGAGAGAGAGAGAATGATTCCGTTGAATCTAAAGAGGATCTTCTTCTAGTTGTTTTATAGTTTCAAAGGGAGACACAGATAGAGAGTGAGAGAGAGAGAGTAAAAAGCTAAGTTTGATAAGACGCACAGTGGCTGAGGAGAGAGAGAGAGAGAGAGAGAGAGAGGGAGAGACGTGGAAAAGAAGGCAAAGAAAGGTAAGAGATTGGACCATTTGGCCTTTTGGGTTCCAAAGTAAAAGTGAGATGAATGGACCGGACGACTCATCACGTGAGTCATTTTTTACTATTTATTATGTAGTACTAATATTTATCATTAATTATCATTTAATAAAAATTAATTATTTTATTACTTTTATTTATAAAAAAATATTAATAATTAAATAACCTCGACGAGAATTGTAGAAAATATTGTGAATCTACTTTTTATAGTTAAGGACAATCTTTTTTTTTTTTTTTGACAATTCCTTGTTTCTAGCTTTGATATGATAAATTTCAGATTTTACTCTAATTCAATTTATCTCAATTTGTCTTTATTTTATTTTATTTTAATTATAATAAAAAAATTTTATGTCAAATTTTTATAATATTTAATTATTATATAATAATTAATCCTCTGCACGAGGAATGAGATAAAACACAAAGAAAAATATTCAAATAATAGTAATAATAATTTTAGAAGGAAAAAGTGGGTATTAATAGTTATGTTAGAAAAATGAAATAATATTCAAATAATAATGTTTTTCTCACGGTAACAAAAATAATCGTACTAAACTCCTTGAGTTGAGTGATCGATCACTCTATTTTTTTAATTAAAGATTTTGAGTTTGAGTTTTGAGAATGATGAAAAAGGATTTAAAAGAGTTAATTTTTAAAATAGATTTTATAATATTTGAATCGGATTAATCGATTAAAATTCAGAGATCCGAAAAAAAAGAAAACAGCTGTTTCCAGCCCGCCACCATTGACCCATGAACATGGCCTGTTGCTAAGCTGAAAAACCAACACGCAAGCCAGCAACAGAGGTGGGAGGATGGCATTAACTCAAGGCAAGCTCCATCGTTTTCAGCATTTTTCAAGCGCTTTTACTTTTGTTGTGCTTCAAAATAAATCAAATTTATAAAATTTATATTTATTTTCAATTTAAATTTTTGTTACTCTAAAAACACACACTTATGTATATAAAGAATTTATTTCTGACTTTACAGAAAAAAAAAAAGATTTTTAAATTTACAAAAGAAAAGGAAAATTTTTTAAATAAACTTCAGAAAAGTTCTTTGGATTATACATATATATTTATTTTTTTTAATTACTAAATTATTCTAATTCAGTTAATCGTGAAGGCATAAACTTTTACTTTTTTTCTTTTATTTTTCCCTTTGTCTCGGGTATTTTTGAAAGACAATATAAATTTAGTTATATCATTTCATATGAGATTCACGGATTAAATTATTGGATCGAACTGAATTTGAACGAGCATAATTTTTTATTTTAGATACAAAATTTTATTGTGCAAATAAATTCCATGATTTTGTATATTTAAAATCAATAATTTATTTTTCATTTGGTGGTCACAACTTTTTTTTTTCAAATGATGCGACCCAAGACCAAAAACTCGAACCCTATATCTCAACAAAGGTTAAATTGCTAATAAGGAGCAAAATTTCATTTTTCATGTGTTAAAGGTATCTCTGTTCTATTGATCATATTACATATTTTATTTATAATTTTAATTTTAATAGTTACTAATTTGACAAACTTCCTGTTAATATTAAAAAATTTATATGTTGTTTTATAAATTGTTATATCCGATAATTACGTTGAATTTAACAAAATTCAATTCGAATTAAATTGATTCCTTAAAAAATAAAACTCTTCCGACACTTATTTTTTTCATACATAAGAGCCGAATTTGAGATTTTTGTCGAAAAGAAATTAATATCCTGGATCTCCTATGCACAAGTTAAGTGAAGGCATTGTCACAAAAATGTTTTATGAGAGAGGGTATTAAAAAAAAAAAAAGAAAAAAACTTTCCTCCTTATTTCTTTTCAAAAATCTTTCCAACTTAACCTTAAATCATGCATGTAAAAGAGGAAAAGGTATCTTTCCCACCTTATTTCTTGTCTTTATTTAAAAATCTTTCATTCCAAATGCAAACTCCCTCCCAATCATAATTAAGTTATTGATAATATTCTCCGAAGTCCAATAGATTATTTTTTTTTTAAAAATAATATTTATACCTATTTGTTGCTACAATAAATACAACAAAAATCTAAAACAGCTAAAAATTAAGTTTAAAAATATTTTAAAGTACTATTATTTTATAAAAACTATAATCAGTATTATCCGCTGCTTCCGACATTACCATTCGTAACGAACAAATGAAACCTAAGATGTTTAATTTTTGTTTTTGCAGGCGCAACTACCAATGGTCACGCATTGAATAGCCGCATTAAGATTTTCATGCTTAATACATGAGCACACAATAACTCTTTTGTTGGTCATTCTTGCTATCGTGCCTTTCAATTGAAAAATCTTAGGTTGGGCGGGGATGAAAGTAATTTTTCTTTTTTTATTTATAATTAATCTAAAATTATAATTCAATTAATTTGATACGAGTATTGTTGGACCTAGTTTAAGAGAAGTTTTCTCAATATAATTTTTTCTATTTTTAAATTTTGAATACAAAACTGATAAACTGATTAAATATTTTTACCCATTAATTCTTCCATCCGGCAATAGAAACGAAAGTATATGTTTTTCTTTCCGTTACAGCCAAAGTCAACCCCACTTGGTCCATTCCAAAAACATGCCCTACAAGGTTGAAATTCCAAGCAATTATGTCACCACAATCCATCAACCATGAATCTATGGGCAGTTGGAGAAGAAGATATGGCCTATAAGAAGTTTTGCCCTTGTTTAACATATGAATATAGTTGTAGTGACGAATTTGCCCTGTAACCCGACAATGGGGATAATATCAATAGTTCACTTCGAAAAAGGGAATAAGAATACTTGTTGCTACCCTTTCATTTAAATTAGCCGAAGAAGAACTATGCTTGTTTTCACCTTTGGCGAATCTTAATTCTAAAACCCCTATTATACATCTAATAGTTTACGCCAATGAGTTTTAACTCAAGTGACATCAATCATCCTCCTCTTATAATAGATTCGAATTCAATTCTCACTGTCAAAAAAAAAATAATAATAAATCTAACAGTTTACGTGTAGAGAATATTGTTTTCTTGAATACAAAATTACTCGTGGAATTTTGTTGGTATTTCTATCGTATGTATACAATTGTTTTTCTTTAGTCTGTCATAGACTTCTTTACACAATCAACAATGCCCTCACAATCTGCTTGAGATACGGCACAACCAGGCTCTTCTTCAAAGGCATCATCTGAGTGAGGAGACCGTAAGCTTCCATGCGTCTGGCAGGCCCTCATTGTCTTGCAATGCTCAGCTTCATCATCTCTAATGTTCAAGAACACATCGTACAAATTCTCTGCAGAACATGGCGCACATGATGATGGGCTAAATGCATAACATTCCAATGTTCTCCATCTCAATAGAAACAGTAGCTGAAAAAAATTCTAAAGCTCTTCATAGCCACGCATGGAAACAAGGTCCCACAATGTTCCAAAATAGAATCTCTATCAATTCTAAGAGAGCTTAAACTGGAGCCCACATGATTTTCATATGATAGGAAGATAAGTGAAGCTCTTTTAGCTGAGATTTACAGCATGCAAAATGATCTATGCCACCTGCTTCCCAGAGTCAAAATTTTTCTTACTGTCCATTCAATGACATCTAACTTGCGACTATTGAACACCATCCACTACTTGTGGTCATGGTCAGCTTATTCTTTATCTATTTATATTTCTTTTGGCCAAGTTAAAAGGGCAGAGAGAGGCTAACGCTGTTTGCCACCCTCTTTGGCCATTACCACAAAGGTCTCTACCAGATACGGAATGCCCAAAAAGAATCATCATGATCCATTAAAATGGCTCCTCACAGCCTTCACCAATCCTTATATGGTCATACATCCATTAAACTCCATGTAACTTATCACTCATACCATCACATGCAAAAGAGAACCTTAACTCTGAAACAATTGTGGCACAGAATAATACAGAGATCAAACTACTTCCCTGATATCTCAAATACAGAAACTAGAATTGAATCTAGTCACAAAGTGAGAGTACTCAGCTTACCGATCTTTGGTCTCCGAGAATGTGGAGCTCTTGATGTTTGGAATTCATCTGAACAGACACGCAGCAAAATAGTGTAAAGCAGTTGTTATCTCAAAGAAAGAGTGATGAAGTATAAAAAACTCACCAAACAAGTACAAGTCACCCCCAGTGTAATACTTGACTGCAACCTCTGGAGCTGGCAACTTTTTCAATTCCTCTATAAAGGAAAGAAAGAACCATATGTTTGTAAAAATGATAAATCAAAATTAAGGAGGTGGGTTTACAAATCAGAAAAGCAGATTCAACCAGCACAACAGAAAAAAATCATCTTCGGATCTTTAACAGAGAAAAAACCATGATACATGATAAGCATTTAAAAGAGAAAAGAATTCCAGCCATGTTTGAATGGCCCTACCTCCTTTAGCTTTGATGAATTTGTCATAAGTTGAAAATGCATGGCTCTCCACGCATTCAGAAAAGTGATCTGCACCCACAGAAAATGTAGAAAAAGGACCCAAAATAAGACAAGGTCAATATCAAGGCCAACATATATCAATGGAATCCCAGCACAATGGCCATAAGGACATATGGGGAGGAACATTTCCCAATTTCAACATTGTTTAATGCTATAAAATCCTCTGCCGTAGTCCAAGTGGACCTGAAACCTGCAAACCTTGGAATCCCAAAATCCAACTCTGGACTAGCTAGACAGAAGTAACAAATCATCAATGGAAAAACCATATCACTATCACATGCTCATATGTCACACCGGAAGAAGTAGAGATACTCACATGCCATCCTCGGGCTTACAGCATACATCAAAACCGTCATGATATAGTAGGCAATAGCAATATGTTGTGCAAGAAATCGGTCAAACCACCATGCATTTCCTCCCAGTTCCTGAAAAAAAATGAAATGCTGAGAAACACATGCACCTAATGACATAGAACAACTTGCTTCTAATTGGATCATGTAGAGATAGATGGTAAAAAGATGTTCTTCAAAAAACACTATATTGCTACATAAGAAATCTTTGCTGAGGTTTCCTCTAGATAGAACTTCCAATTCTCCTTCCAAGTTTCAAGTGATCTAAACATCGTATGTCAGCCTCAATGGAACTCCTTTCTTTCATATTTTTTCCAGCTCAAACATGTAATGAAAGATTTCTACGGCCACTGTGGCCCCCAAAAAAAATTGTATATAATATTTAGAGAGGCTTACTTCCATGATAAGTAAATGGTGCATCTCATTCCAGCTTTCTGCAAAATGCACTTTCAAATAATCTGCTCGTCTCCACCATCCAAAACTCTCATACATGTGCAGGACAGACATGAAAGCTGCCCTAATAGAAAACAGCAAGAATAGTCAAAAAGATTATCAGACATAGATGCTGAAAACAGTACAGATGGGCCATTCATCAAGTTTCTGAATCCATGGTCAGATCAGATAATCTGTTTGTCCTTAACCTGTCAAATGATTGCTCAGTAACAAAATGCAGGGTTTGCAACAGTGCTCACCCTCCTTGCTCTCCTACGTGAAATTAGGAGGAAGAAGCACCCTTTCAAGCATTACAATGAAATTCATTGGGTGAAAACAACAAGAACTTATTATGTTGGATAAGTTTGAAGTATAATGAAAAAGGTAGCAAAGAATAAGTTCTCTCAGTGGTTAGCAAAGAGGATCTTATATATGCAGCAGAAAGCATAAACACCAATACAAAGTGTTGCTGAGGCACTCACCAAAATAAGGAACCCTTGCTATGGTTTCCAGTACAAAAAACCTTGCATAGTCACGGTCATGATACAAAGTATCAAGTACCTTAATCACTGAATCCTGGAAAGAAAAGAAAAGGAAGCCACAATTAATATTAACCATGCAATCAACTTTCTTGTTCGCATCCAACCCCTCCCTCCCCCCAAAAAAAAGAGAACTTTGATTGGGGATTTCAAAAGCTAATTCTCCGTGAACTTTAAAACCATCAAGACTTTACATTTGTTTTTACACAATAACCTGATCCAATTGCAAGAAATCAACTACATGACTTTTTTCTTCTAAAAGCAACTCCTCTATATTGGTCTTGACCAGACAACATTCAAGAGTATCAACTTCATGTGACTCTTTTAAGCTTCTAAAAGCATTTTCCAATGAGGAAAAAAAAAACATCTTGAACGGGCATTGCAAGCTAAACTACCAAACAAGACCATCAAATCATCACTAGTAATTGTCTAAGACTCATAGAAACTAATTCAAAACAAACAATATCGCCATCTACAAACTACTAAAACTGCAACCAGATAAGGAAATGAGGTGCTAGAGAGGGAGACGGCATTTACAGTAAGAAAAATGTTGATAGATTGTTCAAGCTTGATGACCCAACTCTCCAAAATATCTGAAGAAGTCTGGGACGGCTTCTTCCCGCTTCCTTTCTTCTCTTCATTATCATGATTACTCCTCGGCGGGAATGATTCCTTCACCACCTTTTCCTCATTTCCGTGCAAAAGAGTTGCTTTTACTGAACTGAAATATACCACAATGAGTAATTCCAATTTTCAAAATTCCAAAACAAAATTGTTGAGAAAAGCAATTCAGATTCTGAACAAAGTGGCAAAATTGCAATAGGGGAATCCAAAAACAAGCAGAATTGAGAGACACCCTTTGTTTGGATTTTAAAAAATGGAAATTATGAGAGAGAGAGAGAGAGACCCATTGTATGTGTTAAAAATGCTTAATTATAAATTTGCAGAGCACCATTTTTATTGCATAAGCTCATCAATGTGCAGAATTGAGAGGCACCCTTTGTATGAATGAAAAAAAATGGAAATTATGGAGACCAAAATTATCAGAATTCAACAAATCACAAACCTGATACCTATATAATTTTACTCTAAGTTCAGCTAAGTAAAGGGAATAGAAGAGAGAGAGAGAGAGATATATATATATATATATATATACAGAAAGCGAAATTGAAGTTTACCTGGTAAGAAAGCGAGGACTAAGAGAAGAAATTGGAGAGAAACGTAAAGGGTTTAGCTGAAGAAATGAAGAAGAAGAAGAAGAAGAAGCAACTGAGTTATTGTTTTTAGGGTTTAGAGTCTTCAACCATGAAGTTGAGAAAGTAAACGGCGAAGAAGAAAGAGCACTTGCCATTTTCTCTCTCCACCTCTCTCTCCCTCTCTCGTGGGCAGAGGAACGAAAAATTTAAGTAGAACAGGGATAGAGAGAGAGAGAGAGAGAGAGAAAGAGATGAAAATTGAACTTCAGGGAGGTCGAAGTAGTTCGGTAGCAAGAAAACGGCGTCGTTTGAAGGAATCTGTGGACTTGTCTGTTTCTCCGGCGCTTAACTTGGGCGCATATTTCAACCAAGTTGGATCTATGTTCCATGGAAATGAGAACAGAAAAACAAAAATGAATTCGAAATAATATAAAATAATATAATAAAACAGTATTTATAAGAATATAAAAAATATAAATATAAACAAATATATAAATATAAATAAATAATTATTAATTATTTTATAAAAATAATAGAACAATCATATTTTATAATAAAAATATAAAATGATAAAAAATATAATTATTAATTATAAGATAATTAATATAAAAATAAAAAATTATAATTAAATAAATAATTTATTTATTAAAAAAAAAATGTAATAATAGAAAATATAAAGATTTTTATATAAATATAAATTAATTTAATATATTTAAATATTTGGAAAACGTTTTGAAAATAGAAAACATTTTCGATAAGATAATTGATATTGAAAATTAGAAAAAAAATAGTTCGTTGTAACCCAAGTACGAGCAATGTTTTTATTTGGTTGTCGAATCTTAAGTTGTAATTTCTGAGTTGTTAAACCTCTGGTGGTGTTTAGTCATTCTTGATTTGTGCGGCCAGGCCACCATTTGGACGAGGTGCAATGTGTGTTTCAAAGAAGTGGTTCACGCTAAAGAGGTCTCTAACCAAAGAAATGAGCAGCTCATTAATCAGAAGTCTCCCCATTTCTCCTGGTACAAGCTCATTGTACAAGGAAGTCGAGTAGCAAAAGCAGGAGGACTCCCAAGGGAAGATGTAGGAAACCGAATAAGGGCTTTGTTGCGAATCCAGGTATTTGCATGATTTTGATTGCGGAGCTTGGGGTCTTTTGGCATGGTTTGAAGACGGCTTGAGATATGAGAGTCCCTAAATTGATAATCGAGATGGACACTCAAATTGCTGTATTGTTGCGTAAGGAGGATCCACATTAGTCTATCACCGACTCTAATTTGGTAAGGATTGCCGGAAGATACTGAAGTGGGACTAAAAGTGCAGAGTTATTTTAACTGGCATATGTAACAATCCAGTTCAAAAGACCAGGACATAGAGCCGTTTGTGGCGGAATGAGGTTTCTGATGGAGGACAATAGAGATGTAAGAGATGGTTAGAATGCCCGATGTTGAGGTAGGAGAACAGAGAGTTATTGGAGATAAGATAGATAAAGAAAGAGATAGAGAAAGAAAGAGAAAGAGTAAGAGAGAGAAAAAATATGCTTAGAAATCAATACAATTTCATTCCCATTTTGTCTTACATAATTATTTATATTGTTTTTTTTTTCTAATCAGTCAATTAATCAATAGTGAATTTTTCTAACCACTCAAATAATCAATTAATAAACTAACTTTTCTAATTAATTCAACTAATCAACTAATTAATTACTGCTAATTGTTACAGTATGGTATCCATAGAGTACCAAGACTCGTGATTATGAACAAGTCATGACCACCCTCCTCCATGCACCAAAGATTGAACTTCCGATCTTTCTCCGAAAAAACCCACAAGCTTGGTTAAGGAAATGTCATAAGCTATTCACTGTGTATCAAATACTAAGCCATCAATGGATAGACACGGTGGAAATCTATTTAGAAGATAAAGCTGAAATCTAGTTTCAAGGTTTGAATTCGATAAAGAAGGGCATAAGTTGGGAAGAGTTCTCATGTGCCAAAGATTTGAAACCAAAGGATTACAAGATGAAATAGAAAAATTCAATAAACTATAATAAACTGGTTATCTAGCTAAATATCATGAAAGATTTGAAAAGTTTTAATCAATAATACTTCGTAATAATCCAAATTTATTGAATTTTATTTCTTTTCTAGTTTCATTAGTGGAGTTAGAAAGGATATTAAACCAATGTTAAGAATGATGAAATCAACCACACTCTTCCAAGCCTTTGAAATTACAGCACTACGGAACACTCTTGAATTGGCAAGGAAAGAAAATGTTAGCATCGACAAGTATTGGGATCCCGGTAGAATTGAATTTCATCATAGCTTAGTTTTTATCTTGAGGGCAAGGATGCTTCAAATGAGGAGAAACTTATAACAAGCTAGCAAGAGTTTTCAAAAGTAATGATTAGTTCTAACTGCCATATGTCTATCCACTTGAGTGAATAATCTTCGATTGCAATTATAATAGCTAACCAATTATATTACTTAGGTTAATTGCATAACAAATCAACCAACCAGCTTGTATAAAAGGAAAAGAAATGAAATGAAGAGACAGCTTGGTTTCTTGATCACTCTGTTTTTCTTCTCTCTCTCTCTATGCTTTGTTTCTCTTCTCTCTCTCTAAACCCCACTCTCTCTCTAACTTTCTATCTCTTTCTTCCTCCTTCTCTTATCTTTATTAATACCCATTTATTGATATTCAACCCTAGGATACCAACGTTTCGTTGATTTAGTGGGAATGACATTAACACCCTACATCCACAATTGAGATTCGAATCTTGATAGTGACAAAAATGATGTTGGAAGAGCTCCCTCCCGATTGGGACCTGACAGCACCTCGATCGAGATTAGTCAGACCAAAGGTCTGGAGACTCGACGGTGGATTAAGTTCAGGGGATCAAAAAAAAATATTCAAGCCCAACATCCACGATTCTTTCAGATTGCATAAGTTTTTTCATGCTCTGGTCTTGTTTCATGATACTTTGTTTTGTTGTTCCTTTGTGTAGTTGATGACTCAAGATCCAAATTTTCTTTTCTTTTTTTTTTGATACCTTGATTTGGTCACCACCCAGTATTCGGAGTTTCATCCCGACTAATTTGGATCAACCGTTGTAGGGTCCGATTAGAGATAAGTCTCATAATATTATTTTTTTCATATCCAGGGAAGTTGAACTCTCGACCTGATTAAGGGACGAAGGTGTCCACCTATCTACACCAACAAGTGTCGATAAATCTTCTCTTTTTTTGTCGGATCTAGACAGTAACTTGGTAGGGATGTGCATGGTTTAGGTACTGGGCTTTCCCGTGACTAATGGTTTTGATAGGTCTTGGACTCTATTTTGGTAACGTTTGTATTGGGTCTATACTCTTTGGAGATAAAATATAATGATAACTTGATGTAATAAGGTAATATTTGAGAAATTTCAATTAAGATTGGTATGCTCTTACTAATCTTTATTTTATTTATTAAAATTTTTAATAAAAATATAACTTTTATGAATAGAAGTTAAATTTAGATTAAAAATTGTTTGTATGATAATGTTCCATTGTTTCAATTTTTAGTTTAACCGGTAAAATATTATATTTATTTTAATTAAAAATATTATAAATAAAAATAAAAAGTCCAAGCTAATTGGGCCAAGTAGGCTGGGGAAATATATGCACTAATTTAGCGACCATCGGGCCTTTTGCACCTAAGAGGACATCTATGGCTAATAGGAGCACCTGTCACCATCTCCTACGTGTACAACAAGTGGAAATGCCAAAAGATTCACATGCCCACGAGTGCAAGATGTTGATATCATCATCATCCAGTCATCGGCGGTCAAATCGATTGTTGAGCAAAAAGTCAATAGATCCTATGGTCCACAAACGATCTAGATGCTACCCTAACATAGAATCTCCTACGCCCTTTTATTTCAAATCCCCCATGTTATCTAGGGTTTCAAACGCCAACCCTTCTTCCCCCAGACGCCCTACCTCTCTCACGCTCTTTCTCTCTTCAATACCCTTTTCACCTCGTTCTAAATCCATCATTTTCAGGAACCCTGCCTCTTTTTCGGCTCCAAATACCAATCAAAGGATTCAAATTTCATCATCAGACACTTGTAAGTATCTTCACTTTTTTCACAATTTAATTCAATCATTTCTGGGCTAGACAATATTTTAATCCAAAAGTTTCATTTTTCCTGAATTGGGATTTCTGGGTTTTCATCGAATTTTAGTTTTAAGCGAGTATTGGATATATGGGTAAGTCTGGAGGGAGAAAAAAGAAAGGTGGTGGTGGCGGTGGAAACCAAGTTTCAGGAGGTAATGTTCATTCTATGCAATCTGTTAATGGTGGGGTTGATTTGGATTCATCAGTTTTCCTTAAAAGAGCCCACGAGCTTAAAGAAGACGGAAACAGGAAATTTCAATCTAAGGACTATGTGGCTGCTCTTGAACAATATGATAATGCTCTTAAACTAACCCCCAAAACACACCCAGATAGAGCTGTGTTTCACAGTAATAGGGCAGCTTGTTTGATGCAAATGAAGCCTATCGATTATGAGACTGTTATTGCTGAGTGTTCTATGGCCCTTCAGGTTCAGCCTGGATTTGCCCGCGCCCTTCTTCGGAGGGCTAGGGCATTTGAGGCTATAGGAAAGTACGAAATGGCTATGCAGGATCTGCAAGTGATCTTGGGGGCTGACCCCAGTCATAGGGATGCTTTGGAGATTGCCCGGCGGTTGAGAACAGCTCTTGGACCTCGCCAAGAGGCACAGCAGGATCTCCAAAGCCGCCCGTCCCCTGCTGCTCTTGGGGCTTCTGCTGTTCGCGGTGCCCCAATTGCTGGCCTTGGACCTTGTTTGCCGGCACGGCCCGTGGCAAAAAAGACAGCAGCTGCCCCTGGTTCAGCTGTACTTCCTAATAGTAAGTTGGAGAAATCTCAACTGCCTTATGTAACTGAGAATGGTCCTGAGCCCAAAATCCAACTTCCAAAAGTTGTCTTGAAACCTGCAAATGGTCCTTCAAAAGAAGCTGGTAATTCAAGTGTGGATAACACCAAAGATCAGTCATCTTCTTTCGTGTGCTTGCCCACTCATGAGCAGTCTCCAGCAATGGTGATGCGGTGGAGGCCATTGAAGCTTGTTTATGATCATGACATAAGGCTTGCACAAATGCCAGTGAGTTGCAGCTTCAAAGTGTTGAGAGATACCGTGAGCAAAAGGTTTCAATCATCAAAGTCAGTTTTGATCAAGTACAGAGATAGTGATGGTGATTTGGTTACAATTACATGTACAGCAGAACTCAGATTGGCCGAGTCCTGTGTTGACAGCCTTTTGGTGAAAGAACCAGAAGCAGATAAAACTGATTCTGTTGCTATATTGAGGCTGCACATTGTTGAGGTAAGTCCGGAGCAGGAACCTCCCATATTGGAGGAAGAGGAGGAGAAGCCTGTTGAAAGTGAGGGGATCAAGGCAGATGAAAGTGGCTCTAGTTCGTCACTTGCTGATTCTGTGGTGGAAACTGTGGAGACTGAGATCACTACAACAGACAAAGAAGTTCCAAAGGAGAAAACTGGGTTGCCAGAGGATCCTGAATGCAAGGAAGTGGAGATGGATGATTGGTTGTTTGAGTTTGCTCAGTTGTTCCGCACTAATGTTGGTATTGACCCAGATGCTCATATAGACCTCCATGAGCTTGGCATGGAGCTCTGCTCTGAGGCTCTTGAGGAGACAGTGACCAGTGAAGAAGCCCAAAGCCTTTTTGACAAGGCTGCTCAAAAGTTCCAGGAAGTTGCTGCTTTGGCATTCTTTAATTGGGGGAATGTTCACATGTGTGCTGCAAGAAAGCGAATTCCGATTGATGAAGCTGCTCCTAAGGAGCAAATGGCAGCTCAGCTTCAAGTGGCTTATGACTGGGTTAAGGAGAAGTATTCTCTGGCCAAAGAGAAATATGAGGAGGCGCTTTCCATAAAGCCAGACTTTTATGAGGGGTTGCTAGCACTGGGTCAACAGCAATTTGAGATGGCAAAACTCCACTGGTCATTTGCTCTTGCTAATAAAATTGATTTATCAAGCTGGGATTATGCCGAGACCATTCAACTCTTTGACAGTGCTGAGGAGAAAATGAAGGGCGCAACTGGGATGTGGGAGAAGTTAGAGGAACAAAGGGTGAATGAGGTGAAAGATCCAAGTGCAAGCAAGATGGAAGAGTTGTTAAAAAGGCGAAGGAAACAAGGCAGTGCCAATGCTGAGTCCTCTGGAGTTGGAGGGCAAGGAGAGGTCTCAGCTGATGAAGCTGCTGAACAAGCAGCTGTGATGAGGTCACAGATACATCTTTTCTGGGGTAACATGCTCTTTGAGCGGTCTCAAGTTGAATTCAAATTGGGGTTTGATGGTTGGAAAAAGAATCTGGATACTGCAGTTGAACGCTTTAAGCTAGCAGGAGCTTCAGAGGCTGATATTGGTTTGGTTCTAAAGAACCATACCTCTAATGGAGACACAGTTGAAAGAGATGAGAAGAAGGTCAAGAAATCAAGTGCAGCTACATCTGGCAAAGTCAATACAGATGGCAAAGATGAGGTCAGTCAAGTATCACAGAGGTGACTTGAAATCTATCCTTGTGCTTTGTGACTTCACCAAGTTACCTCCTGTATCACATGGACCCGAGGAAGAGAGAAGTTTTTTTCAGCTGCATGCTTTGACTTTGAGAGTTTTTTTGACAAGATGTAGTCATGAACATCAGGCTTCTATGCACTGATGTGCAAGATTTTTGAGTTTGAATTTCTCCTGATGGCTATTAAAGTGACTTACCTTCTGCATGTTACTTTCAATATTAATGAGGTCCCTTGAGCAAAATTTTATGCCAAGCCTCGGATATTTGCTATACTCATTATTATCATGTCTTTCTTTTATTGCCTTTTTTCTTTTCTATATATATTTTCACATTTTTGGTTTTGGCAGGTTTTTTCTCATTTCAATTCCCTGTCTAAGCAACTTCATTCGGTTATTGATCCATCTGGAGTTTTCTGATGAGCTCTCTGCTTGACCTTGTTCTATATCTTCTGCCGATCTTTAACTTTCTGTACTATCTTTTGTTTAGAACCATACACGTTGGAGATTCTATTTGCTTTTATTATGTAGGATTATTGGTCGACTTGGCATATCATGTTCTGTGTTGAGGTTCTCAGATTTGTACAAATAGATGGTAACAGATGGTTATTTAGATTGATGATCCAGCCTTCATGATTGGTGTCTTGACTCCATGATCTGTACTCTAAAATCATTACAGATGGATGATATGCCTTTGTCTGTGGTCCAATTTCTTTTGCTTTGGCCATCAAAAGGTTGATTATGATGTTTGCAGTAAAGTAGTTTGCAAGCCGAAGGCTTTGGTTGTTGTATGGTAGTTTGCAAGCGTTGTGAGAAGTGCTTCATGCCTTTTGAGATGTGCTTCATGATCAACTTCCTTTCTTGTGCTTTGCATCCATGAGAATTTTGATTGTCTGAATTTTAATGTATTATGTTCTATACTTCTATGCTAGGCCATAATTCTCGTTCCTCTTTATCTTCTACAGCTATGGCACATGCTACTATATTCCTATCTATTATGTATGATGGAACTTGCACATTCTTGTCTCTCTCAACAAAGCTTCAACAAAGCTTTCCAGTGTTCCGTAAAACCCGAAGGAGTGCGGAAACTGGAGGCATCTAGACTCTCTTAGATTACCTATCAACAACACCATTTATAAGTACCTACCATTTTTTCCATCGGCTTCTGGTTATGTTGCACCTAAAGTTTAACCAAATATTCCATTCTTAGACATGACAAGATCTAACAATTTGTAGTTTATAATATTGTAAACAAAATTTTTGACCTTTTTGAGTCACCACGTCAAGCCCACGTCTGTGTCCATACTAAATAGGTTTCTGGGATCTTCCGTTCTTAGACATGACAGGATATGACACTTTGTAGCTGATAATGTTGTAAAACTGTTTCAACATATCTGGTTCACCAGGTTAGGCCCATGCCCATGTCCATGTCCATGTCCGTACTGCCGTCTTAATGACTTTGAGTTTGTTGACTGTAATCATACTCATTTGTGGTGAAGTAGTTCATGATGCTCTCAATATGTTCAGAGTTGTATATTGATAGTGGAAGAGAGAATCATAGCCTATTACCTTGAGCCACAGAGCAAAGGTAAATTGTTTCCTAGCCAGATTTGCAGGGGATAAGCCAATCCTGGGGGCAGTATCCTTTCCAAAATCATTCATCTATGTGTGGAGAGAACTAATACCAGTTGATTGCAGCCCTTAATGTTTTGCTTGACAAAGTTCATCTTGGGGGATCCTATCTGTGTGAATATTTTTAGCTATCCATTTGTAGATTTTGAGCACTAATCGGAAAACTTTGTAAATGGTGAGGTGAGCATATCCTTGTGGTGGGCTCATCTCAACCAACCACTCGGCCAGAGTCGGAAAAACTTGCCACATTCTTGTATGTAGTTGGTCAAATTTTGTCCGACTTTCTTCTAGGGCTTGACCTGCTTTCTAATCTCTCTCTCTCTCTCTCTCTCTCTCTCTCTCTCTCTCTCTCTCTCTCTCTCTCTCTCTCTCTCTCTCTCTCTCTCTCTCTCTCTCTCTCTCTCTCTCTCTCTCTCTCTCCTTTTTCTAGGGACTAAGTGGACCAATAATTTACAACCATGATGATGGAAATTTTTGAGCATGTTAGTTGTGAATTGGGACACAATAGAATTAAAGAATACATTCATGACTCAAAAATCTTGAACCCTCTTTTTGGGTTTGACTTTGCTTCCTCCCATTTTACATATTCCGTATTCTCATTATTATTTACTAATGTTTACTTAAAGTTTGAAGTATGACATCTTTCCTCCTCTCATTATAGACGAATAATGATTCAGATAGACATTCGAGCATCTTGTTAAAAAAATAGTTTTTTAGTCTTAGAAAATTTCTTGCATGAGGATAAAAGTAGAAGAGGTTAGATAAGACCATTCAGATTGAGACCAACTAAACGGCTTGAAAGGTATAGAGGGATTATGTTATATTTGTGAGAGATTTTTATAAATTTTTCTTATTTTATAATGAGTTAAGCTTTACAACACACATGGTTCTGCTAACCATATTGACCCATATGGAAATACTAAAAGTTGAAGCACTTTAGGACCCCAAATGCACCAAACAAAAGTAGACCATGACTCACAATAACATAGCTAGTCACAAGCGAAAGACACAGAGGCGTAGGTCAATAAAACTTTTGAGACTTTTAAGCAGTGGCAATTGGGCCAAAATTAGCAGTGGTTTCCATGGCCTTCATGGCTTCAAACCTTGGTTCCTTGGCCTGGAACTTGAGCCCTGCATAGAGCTTCATGTAGTCATTGAACACAAATTTCGGGTAAACTTGGTTAGTCTCTTCTTTCTCCAGCAACTCGGGTGCGGGATAAATCACGGCGTCATCGCCAGGGTTGTAAAATGAAGCAATGGACATCCTGTTCCCATCGGTTTGAGCTATCACGCGGTGCAATACACTCTTATATTTACCATTTGTAATGACCTAAACCAAGACATTTAGAAAAAGTTGGGATTATGTGTGCAAGAAAAGACCTTTTTCGGGATTTGCACTCTACTACGCTAGGACAGTACTATTTGTAACTTTGATTACCTCAAGTTGGTCGCCAAGATTGATGACAATGGAGTGGTCAATAGGAGGGACATCGACCCACTTATCGTCTTTGAGGAGCTGGAGGCCACTGACCTTGTCATCTTGGAAGAGCAAAATGATGCCACCAGCATCGGTGTGGGCACGCAGGCCCTTGACTAGCTCTGGTTTGGGGCAGGGTGGGTAATTGGCCACTTTAGTCCCAAAGTTTGGACCCTTCGAGCCATAAAATGCTTTCTTTAAGTACCCTTTCTGTAGTCCAAGATTCTCACATAGCAAATCTAGAAGATACTCGGCTAGTTTCTCCAGTTGTGCCGCAAATTCCTTCATTACCTTCCTATATTTTTCAACACACACACACACTTTAGGACAAGCTACAATTCTTGTAATAGTACAAAGTGAGAGTGTTAACCTGTATTCATCGTCGAGATCAGGAACTTCAGACACATTGGAAGTGGGAAGATGGCGCAAGAAGAAGGTACTTTCCCAATCAGCATCATTGATTTCGGATTGAGCTTCTTCAAGACCTTTGTTTGCAACCATCTCCTTGAACTTTTGTTCCAAACACTTTTTGTAGTGCTCTTTTGTTAGCCTCTCAACAGTGTCCAACAATTCATGGGATATCCCATGATTCACCAACTTCATTGAAGAAAAGACACATTAGAAAATTTTGATCTAAGCATATGACACTACATATATAATAAAGCATTAGTACCTCAAAGAAGCCCCAATTCTCACAAGCATCTTTAATGATCTCCATAGTTGCTCCTCTCTCTTCCCCGTTAAGCTTTTCCATGTTTACAACTGGGAAAGACTCCATCTCTCTCTCTCTCTCAGAAGGTGCGTGCGCTAGTGTTTTTTGAGTGTGGATACTGTTTTTCTGCATGTGCCTCTATGGTTTAGCAGGGGCTCAAGTAAGGTATTTATAGGCAAATTTCCCTCCTTTTGTTTGTCTTTTTTTTGGGTGGGGAGTGTTAGGGTAGCTTCCCAAAAAGATAAAAAAAGAGGAAAAAATTGAAAGATAATATAAATCTTAATCTAAATTAATATAATAAGATAGAAAAGGAGGGAGGAGATAAAAGTGAAACTTAGAATGAGGAAAGCAAGGAATTATGGAGCGTGGTATGTGATCACATCATATAATGGACCCCTCCAATATCTTGGCCTAAAACTAGTGGCCATGGGATGTTGCTTCGCTCTTTCATATCTTTGTTCATGTAAAACAGAGACCCACTTCTTTTTTTGGGTATGCTTTGTTCCCCAACTTGTGGGGTTTTTTTTTTTGGCACTATGCCATTTTTTTGTACTATAATATTTTTTTATATACTATACCAATTGATATATTGAGTCATAGTCTGACTAATTGATTTAAATACTTGTCAAACCCAATTAGGAGAAACTTTCCCATACTTGTTTTTTGGTTTTTGCTGTCCGTCGATTATTAATATTTATAGAAATGATAATTATCGAATAAATTTGAATTAAATTTTTTTGTCCATTTAATAGTTATCAATTTGTCTAAATAGTTAGCATTTTTTTTTGGTAAAAATAGTTAGCATTTAATTCGATCTTTCAAAAATTTCTCCCATAAATAGCTAGAATTTAATTTAAATTAATTTAATAATTACTAATTCTATAAATATTAATACTTCCAATAAAAATGTGTCTCGGTGTGAACTTCCTCGTTCTCTTTCTTTCCTAAACTAGAGGGTGGCCGCAACTTTTTCCATTCTTTCCTAAACTAGAGGGTGGCTGCTACTTTTTCCATAGGGTTGCTCCATTTGAATTTAAACTTTATTTCTTTTCATCCTTAGCTGCAATCCAGGCTTTGGATCAATGTAGATGAGATTTTGATTTAGGATTAAATGGCCTAATGAAGCATTATAGATTATTTTACTAATTAAATTAATTCTTTTATGAATGAGCCAATTAGGTGATACTAGCCGTGTCCGATGAATAAACTTAACTTTACGAATTTTCCATAGAAAAGACTAAAGGTGGCCGAAGAGATATTTTCATGAAAAATATGTTATTTTCTATTACTGAAATTGAGGAACTGATAGTACTTAATTTTACGTAACAGTTCATAATAAAATTTCAAATTAAAATTTTTAGTTAAATATTCGTTGAATTGTCAAAATACCCTAAAATTTTGATTAAAAATTGATCGACACATAATGATATGAACTATTACGTAAATTTTAATTTGTTTGGTTAATGATTAATGTAGTATACTAATGTTATTCACAACAACTTACCACATTTAAAATCAAAGAAATCATGCCAATTTAAGAATTATGAATAACTTATCTCATATTTCATCAATATATGAAGAAAAGACAAAAGGAATGAATGTCTTGTCCATTTTAGCATAAACTTATGATGAACTTCCCATAATTCAGCACGGCTCTAGTGCAGGAAGGCATTAATTCTCTTCTTGTTGGAAGAAAACTTGAAAAAATGCATTTAAAGTACAAATGGAAAAATCTTTCATCAAGATTAGAAAAACATGACTTCGCATGCTTTGTGGTGTGAAGAGACAATTAGACAAGTTAGGCTAAAGTTACTCAAGGGAAAGAACATCTACAAGGAAAAAAAAAAACCCTTTTTGGTAGGTATTTTCAGACATCAAGAAAAGGTAAAAGAAAAAAAAAATAATCATGATGATTAAAGATTATCAACTTGGATATAGAAAAGAAGAGTGAAGGTGAATTGGTGAAAGTTGGCCAATTGTAAGAAAAGATCCATCTTTTTCCTCAGATCTTTGGGCCCCTACAAAAGGGTCCAATGCCAATACAGTGCATCAAATTATACTTTCCTTTTTTGAAATAAACATCAAATTACTCAAGCTTCAGGCATCTAGCAATTTCTCCTACTAACTTTTTTTGTCCCCTCTTAGGTTTAAAACACTAAAAGATTTGATGTTACAACTAAGCAATATAAGTTAATAGAGTCAAGTGGACTAGAATCATCTATTTTTCTTAAGTTGGAGTTGGTTTTTTTGACTAAATGCAAAGAAAGTCCGCATCTTTTTTACTCAAGTCTCATAAAGCAAAAGAAAAAAGAAATAATATGTTACCATAAATGGAACATATTAACCTATGATTTATAGGTATAGTGACAGGACACTGAGCTTTTTAACCAAAATCTTAAATTCAAGTTTTGAAAATGAAAATATCAGTGCTAGAAGACCTAATTTCTAAATTAGACCGTACAACTAATCAAATCGAATTAGTTAGATTTCTATAAACCAATGATCAAATACAAATAAATAAATAAATAAATGAAACATATAATTTAGTTTATTCAAAAATTTATAAGTTTACAAGCAACACAATTAGATAACGATGAAGAGATTTGACTCAAATAAATATTTGAATAACTCATAATCCGTTAGAGGTTTGAATTTAGTTTTCTTTGTTTGTCGATGAGTAAAATCACTCTATAGGAATAAGGAAGCTATAGGAATAAGGATAGTGAGATTATGATGAATGCAAGATGCCCTTTTCCGATGACAGTGCAACCTCTTATTGTTGAAATTCTTTTCACGAGGTTTGACATGTGGGTTTACATGCTTAGGATTTAAACTCTTTTTCTCTTTTGTTCGAATCATTTCATCATATACATGTGGAAGGGGAGATTGATATAGTTGCACATGATGCCATTGCTAGATTAATCTTGCACACAAGTAGTGAACAGGTGTCATGAACTCCACCTAAAATTACTACTATACTATTCAACGATTTTGGGTTTTCTTCATGCAATAGAACTCATTCTCATTCTAAAAAAAAGTGCATAATTAATTAAATATTCCACAATGCCCAATCAAGATGAAAGAACCCCACAAGGCATGGCCCTGTGTTTTTGTATATGGTTTTTGAGGATATGAGTGATGATTTATACTCCACCAAAATATATGAGATTATGTTGAATAGTTGGATTTTGGTACCAAGTACTATGAAATTCACCTTTCATAATCATATGTGGTCTCCAATGCAACTAAAGTGAATCAACTCTTATCTATACATTCATGAGTATGAAAAACCAAACAAAATAAAGGGTATTGGGAATATCTTCTATTTTTCAAGGCTATGAAGGAATTCGATAATTCAATAATGCTTTTGTAATGGTAGGGTTCATTTTTGCCGGCCAGCTCTATTTGGAGTTCCAAATTCGAGAAATCTCATTTGTTAGTCACTGCACATGGTGTGTAGTTATTAACTAGTTGGCAAGAAGAAAAAGTTTTGGCAACCACTCCCTCAAACTCAACCCCTTTCATGGGGTCCAACAACTCTATCCACTTGGGAGACTCCCATTCCAACAACGAAAGGTTGTAAAAAGTGGCAGGCTTACTAGAACTAGAAAGCATGCAAAGAATGAAAGTGCATGCATCTATTGTTATTAGTATCATGTGATGGAAACTCCTTGTAGGGATACCGAAATGATTAAAAATTCTTGTTCAACCGTTTTTCCAAACATCTAGATCTAGCATTCAAATTTTTCTGAGTATGTATATTTTTACGATTTTTACAAACCCTATGTAATTAAAAAAAAAGTAAAATGTGATAAAAAAATTATCTACATTTATGGTTTAGTACTATTCAGCTTTTCCTCTCATTAATGCCTAGATCATACGTTTTAAATTTTCATTAGTTAAAAAGGGTATTTGTGCAATATAAAGAAGTCCTCTACATTTATTCAAGAAAAGGGGAAAGGGATATTTATAAAAATGACCCATTTTCCATAGAGAATTCTTGAAAATGATGGGGTTTTTTTATTTTTTTATTTTTTTTCCTTGGCATGAAAAGGATGCAGTTAAAATATCAATTTGGCTCCTCCACAAACCAAAGGTTAGGAAGGAGATTTATTTACTACTTCTTGATTTTGAAGACATATCTCTAAAGAATGCTATCCATATAGATCAAATGAATCAATAATCGACGGTTCATATCAGAATATTTTGATAAATAATATAACTTAATTAGAATTGATCTATTTTGTTCTTAAATCATTTGATCTATAGAACACTATTCTTTATTTCTTTGCGAAAAATAAGTTCGATTTTTTTTTTTTTACTATGTTATGTGCTTTTCTATAACAACTTTTTAATCCTTCGAGTAGCAAAATTCCTTTTCTCCCGCTCCTTGGAAACATCTCGGAAGCTCTCTACCTAATCTTGAGCTTTCTAAGGCCTTTCCAACACAACAGAAATATCCCTTTTTTCCTTATATTTTGAACGTCGATGCTAACCTTGAGAAATAGCCCATTGGGAAGGAAAGTGGAAAATGACACACAGGGAGCATGCAAGAATGCATGCATCTCTAACTTGTGATGTGGAGTTCTCTAAAAAAAATTATAAGATATTGAAAAATATAAATATAAAGGCAAAGAAGTGCCCTAGGTAGTCACAAAAGAAAGAAAAGGGACCTATAAAATGGCTCATCTCTAGGAAGGTAAAGAGCATCACTTTGGCTCTTCAACTTGTCGAAGATTTAATAATGATCAACAAGTTGGTATCATTTTCAATCTTTTTAATTGCCATATATCATAGAGCTTAACAAGGACTTTTTTTTTTATATAAATTATCGATATTTAATAATTACGTTAAATTCAACTTAATCTAATTCAAGTCAGAATAGAATCTCTCCCGATACATATTTTTACCATAACAAAACTTGAATATAAAATTTTATTTAAAGAGTATCTACGGTATCTATGAGGCACCAGTAGCTTAGCACGAGACTATCATTATAAGTATGATAAATGACCTTTTTAATCGGTGATCATCTGTAGTAGCATTATTGTTTCTTTATTTGTACGATTGTTTGGCCACATATGTGTGTTTTTTTTTTTGTTTTCATCATTGAAATTTGAATTTTATCTGATTCAAATACTGTGGAGTCCATTTTAGAGGGTCGGCTCTCTCAAATTTTTTTTCATCATTCCTATGATTCAAATTTGAGAGTTCTGATTAAAGAATAGAATATCTAATCACTCAAGTCAAAAGAATTTGGTCATATATGTGTTTTTAATTAGCTAATATATACCATATGAATATATTTAGACACATGGGTTATGGGCTGGCTTTTGAGCAGTCCTAAGGAGATGTCTACACCAACTTACATATACATCTCATCTTCATCAAAATGTTGATACGCTAAGTTTAGGGCATAGTGTACGTGACCTAAGCTAACCTACTTTATCCTATTGGGGTTCCAAAATTTTATCCCTTTCCTCTGGGGGGGTCAATTTCGTGTGGTCTGCTAAATGCCCTTGAAAGGCATAATGTGCTAAAATGGCATTGCTCGATAAGGAAGAATCCAAGTATCTAGAAAGAGAAGATAAACCAATCAAACATATCATTTACTCCATAGTGAGACCCCAAATATAAAAGGGGTAGATGACCCTCAATTATTAGGTCAGATTTGTCAATTTTTGGTAACTCTATCCTACAACGGTTTCTTTGTTAGAATCAATGTCTCCGCAAGTTGGGTATTAGGTTGCAATATTTGTTGCACAATATTGACGGATAGTTAACTTAACACGATGAATTACTAAAAATTTGTTAATCATGTTTTTTTGGATACGCCTTTGTGTGCTTCTTTGTCTTTCTCTGGTTTCTGTGTCTTTGGCATCCGGCCCCTCTCAGGACCAAAAAAACAAAAGCCAAAAAGAAAAATAAATATTTATATATATATATATAGATGTGGAATTATTCACCAAAGCAATGCAAGAGAATGATTGTACATAGACCAAAGCAAGAGATTGATAGATAATTAGCTTAATGGATAAAAATATTAAATTTTTTAATTAAATTTTGAATTTAAAATTTAAAAATAGAAAGAATTATATTGAAAGAGTTATTTTAAAAAATATGTTTAATAAATATTTAAATCGAATTAATTAAAATATAAGAAAATAAAATAACCGAAGCAAGAGAGGTAAGCATCAAAGAATAAGAGCAACAGGCATGCAGTACAATTGTAAATATGCTCTGCTCTCACATTGAGAACAGCGGAACATAATATAAAGTAAGCTTTTGTAAAGAATGAAATCGATTCAGATTGAACAGTACCTCCCACTATCAACTTGGATTAGAAGATTGAACACAATATCCTTGCACCCTACGTAACAGCAATAAAGTATCCATGTGAAATTTAAGTAGCTTGCCGTTTTCCCTTTTTAAATGCTCAATTCAATGTTATTCGCCCTTATCTCCATGATGTGGACTCTTAAAAAATCCTTAAACGAAATAAAAATTTTTATTAGACCTAAAATATAATATGCATTCATAGTTAAAATTTAAAGTAAAAAAGATATAATAACTCAAATATAACTTGAGAGAGAGAGAGAGAGAGAGAGAGAGAATGCGCCGATGTATCACTTGGGTTATAGAAATAGAATTTGAGAGAGTCAATCATTTAATGGATTTTACAATATTCGGATCATATTAATCAAATAAAATCTGAATATCGATAGATAAAAACAACCAAAAAAAATATCACTTGGGGTAAAGCCGGTGCATGGGTAAAGTTTTAACATTTTCACGTCGGAATACTTTTGATGTGCCACAAATAATTGCTCAACATCCATTAACCAATAACTTTGATCAAGAAAAAAATAATAAAAGAGGCAATTAAGTGCTGTCGTAACCTTTTCTTTTTCAAATAAACCTGATAACTACGTTAAAACTAATTATGAGATATCAGTGTTCAGTCATTAAAACACTAAGAATTGGTGGTGGTTTCAAAACCCTAATCACAAGTAATCAAGGAAGGGATTGGTGGCACATCATACGTATAGTTTAGCCTGTTAACTCTTTTTTGTGGAAAGGAAAATATTATTTATCATGGATAAAAATTACCTTATTTGATTCCCCAATAATTTGATTTAATATTTTTATGTGTAATCATCAATTCAAAAATATCATATTATTTGTTTTATTTATCCACTGTTCTAAAATATTTGTCCACTTAATATTTTGGAATGTTTCAAAACTTCGAAATTTTCTATTATACCTTTCTTAAATTTATTTTATTTTAATTTTTTATCACTTGATTAATTTTGAAGAATAACGATATTTCCGGTCATTCTTATGCATTAAATTTATTAATATTTTCTCAAAATAGTAGCCAACCGATTACAATTATTTCTTTGTAACATTGTTACAAAGAAGGGTATCGTCCTGAACTCGATTTCAGATCAATTGAAAAACTTTTGATACTGCTGGATCCAAACGCTTACTACATTACTGTCGGGTTGAATGCTAAGACATATCATTTGTTATATTTTTTTGTCTATGTGAAAAGGTAGAAGAACAATCAAAATGGGACAGAAGGAGCACTACTTTTTATGTTTGGATTTAACTTTATTTGAAAGAATTCATCACGTTTGATTCGTTTCTACTGAATTGTTCTAGCAGCAGCCAAAAAGACTTGGGCACCTTTGAAAAGTTAGATTTTTTGGGGGGCAGGAGCATCCTCTGAGTGAAAAAAGGAACACTTCAATGGCGGACAATATGATTCTTTAAAATAACAATAACACCCACATTGCCTTAGTCGTTTTCATTTCCCGCTACCCTTATATGGTGTAAGAAGAGAACTTCAATGCAAGAGCTTTGATAAGCCCTTTTCATCATAGCAAGTCTTTCACCGAAAAGTAAAGAAAATCATGATTTTGTCTCTGTGATTATTCTGATGTTCTTTATTTTTATTATACTTGTTTACCTATTCTTGTTGCACATACGATCACCCTTCTTTTTGTCTTTGCAACTTTATAATTTTTCTTTTCTTTTTGAAGGGGGCCGGGCCCGTAAAGGGCCGAGTTTCAACTACATCTTGTAGAACTGGGTGTTTTTTTTTCTTCTTTATTAAGAAGAATATCAGCTTATCTTTTATCTTGATTAAACCTGAATAGAGGTCTTCTTGCGCATGCACAAGAGCTTTGATTAAAATGAACTCCATGGTCTTAATATAAAATGGAGTTCTCGAGTTTTTGTCATAGACCTCACATTGTGCTTCAATAACTTGGAAGTTGAAGTTGACTCTAAAGTCTTGGTTAAGCTTCTGAAGGAGAACTCATCTAAGAACCGCCCGCTAGGCTATATCCTACAGGAATGCGGGGATTTTATGAGCTTCCTGAATGTGGGGCAGGTGAAGCACATCTTCAGGGAAGCCAACTCCTACGCCGATCACTTAGCATCGTTGGGGCAAATGGAGCTGAGAGGGTGATGGAGCTGATTGAGCCTCCTGATTCCATTCTTCAGCCGCTTAAAGAAGATAAAGAAGGGGTCGAGAGGTCTAGGGTGCATGCTATCTCCATGATATAGTTGTGCTCACCCCGGGATTTCTGTGTTCTCCTTGCTGGAGTGGTGTTTGTTTTTCTTTGTTCTTTGTTCTTGTTTTTCACCAAAAAAAGGGACCTCACATTGCTCATATTGTGAGGCACAACACTTCCAATGAACGACAGCATACCGTTATGCCAGGATACGGCCCATTATCCCTGACACACCAAGTCAAGATGAGGTCCAAGCTATCACCGCAAGCCCACAACACACCCAACACCCAAGTCCCATTAAATTTCTTACTAGAATGAAATGTTAATAAATGTAGTATTGACATGTTTACATTTGAGGTAGCTAAAACAAGAGTTCAGGAGCAAGAGAATTTAATGTAGTGGTACTTGTTCTCGTCTTAGAATCAAGAGATTTTGAGTCGGATTCTCTCCTGTGTACCTCCCGTCCTCCTTTATCTATTTTCTTCTTTTATAACCCGAAAGGGAAGAAATAATAATAATAATAATAATAATAATAATAATAATAATTTGGTCTACTAATAACAAATCTGATACTTAAGTAGAATCATTGACGTCGTGGAAAAGGTTGAACAAGTGATGTTTTGATTAATGAAAAGTGTTTACAGACTTATTTTAAAATATAATATTTAATTTGATATTTTTTAAAAACACGAAAATATCTTGGTAGAGTTGATTAACGACTTCTTACTTTAGTGGTAAACATAAAAAAAAAATTTAATTAAAATTTCAAATTCGAGTTTTGAGAAAAAAAAACAAATATCGAAAAAGTTTACCTCTTAATCAATCTAACAGTTAATTCAAATCAAAATAGTCCTGACTAATAAAAATTACTTATCATTATTAAATACTAGCCCATCAAAAGAAATTTACATTTAACGCGTTTACCACTGCCTTTTTTTAGGAAAGAAAAACAGCGCCATTGATTTACTTTTTCTCTATAAACCAATAACAAATAATTTGTCTTCAATGTAATTTTCAATTGTCTCAATCCTCTTATCTCTTTCCAATTAAGAAATGTAAAATGATGTTTAAATCATGAAACATAGGTTATTTGTTTCATTATTTGTCTCATTGTCGTAAACATGTGATGGCCCAAATAATTATGGTATTATACGAGAAGTTAAAAATCCAGTCTAATGATATAAACCTACTTCTCAATATGGTGATTTTAAATAAAATGAAAATGTTATTTCTAATGATGATCAAATCCACCCTCACTTCTCATCCGTCCGATCAAATCCAAACATTCTCCATCGTCAATCAAGCCAAATCATGATGATCTCTAGTGTATATCTAGAAACTCGAGAATCGAACGGTTGCAAAGGGGACAACATCCTCGGTTTAACCACAACTCCCTCGAACGCGCCCTACAAAAGTTGTGGCCACATGGTATGAATGCTGCACCCTTTTTCCTACTCATGCACACGCACTCTACTGCCTCCATCTCGCCATCTCCACCGTCCGATTCTTCCAAGAGTCTCATCAGAGACACTCGACGGCGTTCCTGGAACTTTCTCGGGCTCAAATGAATCTGGGCTCCGCCCATTTGGCCCATCTGATTCTGGGCCTCGGCCCGTGGGCTCACCTTGGACTGCCCTGAAATGTGTTTCCGCCGCCAACGCCGTCGCCAAATTCATTCTGACCGTCCCGGGATTTGACCCAGCACGCATACTTGATCCAAACTACCCTCCGTCTCCGACGAGGGTAAGACGTCGTTTTGAAGATGCTGTACCTGATGATTGTCAAACCAACATCATCGTCTTGAACGCCATTGGTTGAAGGATTAACCACGCCCGTGGCACCACCACAGCAACCGGCCATCATCCCCTATAATCCTAGCCGTTCCCTTAAACTTCTCCATCCATTCCTCCTTGCATCCAGGCCATCCATTCTCTCCTCCAACAAGAAGCTCAGAATTGTCCTCACTTCTCTCTCTCTCTCTCTCCACCGTTCCCTGCGCACACAAAGCCATAATCAATCGATTCATGTTTTCCCAAAACAACAAAAGCACAACGCTTTTTCGCAACAAAAATATGACATATAAACATAAATAAATAAATATATACACATACACAATTATTGAAGGAAATTGAAGAGATTGAATTGTGGGAAGAAAGATCCGTGATTGTTCTTCACCGCCGAAATTAATGTGACATAATTACCAAAAATGGGTATGTGATTAAATTCAGATAAATCGAAAAACTATATACAAGGAAACGAAAATGAAATGGTTTTGTCACGTACGGAAAGTGAATTAAAAACTTTGGGTTATGAACTGGTTGAGAAATCCGCAATGGGGTGAAAGACAAAACAGAGTGGGAGAGAGGGAGAGAGAGAGAGAGGAGGAATGTGGGTCTATCTACGAATTAGGAATTTTCTTAGAACTTAGCCATACAGCTTCTTTAACAGAAGTTCAAGTTTGGTGGTTTTTTTTTTTTCATAATTAAATTCATATGATATTTCATGTCAATGTCAATTAATTAATTTTCAATTAAATTATTAATATTTTAATTAATTCAAAATATGAATTATAAATTGATCAAAAAAGAACAACGTAAAATATTTATATAATGTTTAATTTGCGAGATTTATAATTTTTTTTATTTATATAATATTACTTCACATAACACAGCACATGATATATTTGTAATAAACAATTTATAATTGGGATTTAATTATTATTTGAATTAAATCTGGATAATTAATAAATAATTAATTTGCTTATTTAGTTTTTTTAATAAATTACTGATTAAATTCAATTTAAATCATGTTTGGCTCTTAAGATCGACTATTTCAACATCTGTCTTGGTTGATAGAAAACGAAGATTATGCCATGAAGCATTAGGCATGAGTTCATTTTTCTCCCCATCTTCTTCAAATTTCTAGATAAGGGTTTAGAATAATATAGCATTATATACATAAAAGATATTAAATAAGATGGTGGGGCATAATTCTTTTAATAATCTAGGGCATTTGGCATAAGCTCCTTTTTTTTTAATAAAATAAGAAAGCCAAATAAAATATTTGTATAAGTCAAGTCATTAGCATAAAGTGATTATGTGACGACCCGCTATCCGGGCGTCGCACCCCTTTACGACGTCCGGACTCACGACAGTCGCACTCCCCGTATGTGATAACACGGAAGGAGATTTAAATAAAAAGGAAACTCTCTCTCTCTCTCTTCCTCTCTCTTTACACCTCTAAGTGGATTGTGGGGCCCAACATGCATGTTATGTGTCAAGTGCATAACAACAAGTGTGGTGTGTGCATGTGCCAAGTAGTGAGCCATAATCATATTCCCTTTTTTTTTTTTTTGTAAAGGTAATTGGGGTCTTACAGATTATCAAATAATTTAATTATGCAATAATTTATTTTTTTTTTCTTTTTTGATAGAGAGGGGAGAGGCCCTAAAAATAAAAAAAGGCATATAGAACGAGAAATAAAGTGCCCAATGAAGCATGCTCAAAGTAAAAATATAATTCTAAAATTTATAGATCATGTCAAGATATAAAAACGCAATTTGTCTTTTTTTGATATCGATAAATATTAATTTATTAAATAGTAAGAAAAAAAAAGATTAGTCTTGTGAATATTTATTAATCCAATCAAATTTGGAGACTTGCTGGCTTTATATATATATATAAAATATTCGAATTCGAGACTTTTAAGAAAAAAAGGATGACGTCAATTGAGCTAAAGCTCATTGATTGAATGTTTGCGCACAGGATATATTTTATTTTTATGATAATCATTGTCATTAATAGGAAATAAGACTAATCCTCCTAGCCACATTAATCTTTTTCTAAATCTCTTTCAACTAATTTAAAATTCAAGTAGTTCTTGAAGAGCTATTGAACATGAGTTTAGGCCTATAGTGGCACCAAGTCCAAATTGACCCCAAGGTGAGTAGTAGCATAATTCTATTGAGTGCAACCCAATGATCAAGGTTAACATTATTGCTACATCATAGCTAAATTGGTAGACAATGATTCGAACAAGGCAAGTGTACCACAGGCCATATTAATGTGGCTAAAGTGGTGTTTGGCAATCTCGGCTCAACTTGGATATCTTTTTTATCATATTTTATATGTGATTTTTTCAACAAAAATAATTTTAAAAAATATATACACAAAGTTTTGTAAGTAGAAATATTTCATTAAAATATATTTAAATTATGTTAAAATTAATTTTTATATTAAAAATTATTTCTAAGATCAAATGAGCTAATTTTAATTTTTCTAAATAAGACGGTTTTTTTTTATAAACTATTTGTATCCGTTAATTATATTAATTCTGATTAAATTCGATTTGAAAAGAGTCAGACTCTTAAAGGTAAAATTTTTCTAGCTCTTATTTTGATCATATATAAAATTTAAATATGAAATTTTATTTAAGAGGTATTGGTATTTAATTACTAAACCAATTAGATATAAATAAGATGATCATCACTGCCTCAAGTGAGGGCTAATACGTCCATTCAACCATGGCATAGGCACAACAATGAGGGTACCACATTTTTTTAATGGTGTTCTTTTATATCTAAATTTATATTTTCTCTTTCTAGATGCAATATGCCCAATAAACTTTTAAAAAAAAAAAAAAAAAAAAAGACTCTTAAACAGATCTTGTTTTATCATTAGTCAAGTGATTATAGTAATTTTTCAAATCTCTTGTTGAAATTCTTTCAAGCTTGTGATCAAGTTAGTCAAACAAGTTTGTTGTTTAATGATTGGAACCTATTGCCTCATCAACTTGGGTCCATTTTGAGGCCACGAATGTGGGGGTAGAGGGCATCTTCTTTTGTTCATATGTTACTTTTATTTTTTGGATTTCTGGATTTGGGGTTATGCTATTGACAATAGGGGTCGTATGTCTAAAACCTATCTGTCTACCTAAGCTAATTGGTTTAAAGGTTAATCAACCATTCCTAATGATAAGTTTATATTGTGAATTAACCAAAATACATATATTATACTAGAGCATCTCATTTTTTTTTTATACCAATCGATATCCGGAGTCATATTCCAACTAATCCGATTCGAAACTTACAGTGGCCTATTAAGAGAGCTACACTTCCAACGTAGTTTTTTCCATACCCAAACTACTAGTTAAGCTCAGGAATTTGATTAAGAAACTTAACACTATATTCCACTAAATCAACTGTCCAACGATTACTAGAGCATCTCATTATTTCCGATTAAGGGCAAGAGAAAACCTACAAAAAGAAAATATGCTGGGAGATTGGTAGAATTTGCAAATCATACTAATAGATAGTTGACCTAGTGGAATGTGCTGTTAGGTCCCTTAACCAAGTTCCCAAGTTTGACTCGCGGTTTGAATATGAAAAAAACTACGTTGGAAAGGTAGTCCCCTTAAATGAGCCACTGCAAGTCCCGAACCAGAATAGTCAGAATATGACTTCGGATACCGATTGGTATAGTAAAAAAAAAAAAAAAAAAAAAAATTTGCAGATCATAAATGGGCCTTCTGGCCCAAAAGGAGTAAAGATTTCTGTTAGTGGGTTAAGGCAATAGGCCCCCAGAGAAACCATATAGAAGGCGCCCAGCAGAAATGCTTGTTTGATCAGTTGGGCTGGGCCCATGATCCCTTAAAAATCATGGTCCACAGCGAGTTAATACAGCGAGTCTATTATTAAAACATTCGATCTGAATGATCGGTACCCTATCCTCGTTATCAAAATTCTTAAATTTAAGTTTTGAGAATAGAAAAAAAAAATATTTAAAAAAAATAATCTCTTAATGAGCTCTATAATACTCAGATCAGATTAATCAGACGAAACTCGAATACCGATTAGTCTAGTAAAAAAAATTCAATTAGAACTGTAATTACTATTTAGTAAATAAATCTATTATTATATTCTATCATAATCTTAACAATTTAATATTTGTGAGATACTCAGTACCCTTCATCTATTATAAAAATGTGCAGTTTGATTTATAATCACCACCCTTTGAGTTTATTATTATAATTTATCAGAGTATTAACAAGCATTGGTAGTAAAAAAAGAAAATCTTAGCGTATAAACCAATGCAACTTACCAACCATGCATATATTAGGCAAATAATTGGGTCATGCAAGTGCTACTCGTGGACGACGTTTTAGGACAACAAAATTTCACATCCCCTTTTCCTTTGTTTCATGCTCTTTGCGCCTCTGTTTTAGTTAATACTTGTTTAATTAAAATGTGATCCAAATGTTAACTCATAACCACAGGTCACTTTAGCTATATATGTAACAAACAAGAGAAGAATTTAAGGACTCAAGGCTGTCAAGCCGGTTTGTAGGCACAGAGTTCGTGACTCTTAACTGCGTTTTGCATATTTGAGTTTCAGTGAAATTCGATATTTTCCTTTTATTCTTAACGGATAATCTTTCAAATATATACACACACTTTTAATCATATACAACAAATAAAAACACAGGTTACGTATCAAAGAGTCACTATCATATATTTTTTATTGATACTGATTGGCATAGGTGGGAAGAATACTTTCGTCCCTTAACCAGATAGGGAGTTCAATTCCCCTTGAGTATAGAAAAAACAATGTTGGGAGATCTCACCCTCAAATGAGACCCGACAGTCAGGTCGGTCTATATTAGTCAGGGCGAAATCTTAAATATCGGGCGATGGTCTAACCATAGAGACCGAAAAAAAACTATTATTTTTTTTTTTTAAGGAAGAGGTTTGAGATTAAAATAAAAAAAAAAAGAAAGAAAAAAATATTAAATTCAATTTTAATACTATTATTAAATTGCATATTGATTAATTCAATTTTCTGATATATAAATTTGACTAATTTTAAGTCATCTACTAGAGACATAAAATTATTTTAAAAATTAAATTTTATTTTAGTATCATTTTTTGTTTTATAATTTATTAAAATTTAAGGACATGATTTCAAGAGGTTAATCAAGCGCTGCAAAATTAGTTTGGTGGTGTTAATGTTGTATCCCATATCGGACTGTCGAACGTACCTACTTCGTTTTGGATCGGATTGCCTCTCTCTCAATGGTAGTCAATCACATGTAGTGAAAACAAGATTGGAAGATGAAGACCACTTTGGATGACCTCTGAGGTAGGGTCATGTGTCTGAATTCTCGAACCATTTTTGGGAAAGAAGCCAGGAAGCTTCATCACAGACCCTTTTGGCTGCAAGAGAGGAAAGCCTCTCTCCCCCACCACGTAAATGAACCATTCCAGAATTTGTTGGCGCACCATTAAACATGTCCTCCCCCTACTTCCCACAAACGCCTAAGCATTTTCCACCTCACATCACATGAATTTTGTCTTTCTTCCTTTTCCTAAAATTCAAATTCAAATCTTGATTAACGAACCCAATGTCCTTTCCACTAGACAAACAGTCGATTACTTCTCTCTTTATGCATTCTACGAACAGGTCAAGTTATATGACCTTTAAAATCATGTATTTTCTATATCAAATTATACTTTATTTTGCAAAGCTGTATGGAAAACATGTTTTAAATGTCGACCATTTTAGCTTGCTGAATATGTCAAGTAAACAATTTTGAAATTACAATATTCTCATTAAATTATATAACAAATAAATTTAAAAATTATATTTAGGTTCAACTTGCTTGATGTTATTATTATCTATTTACTATAATAAAATTGAAAAGAAAATTAGTATTTAAAGAAATTGTTTAAAAAAATTTCCACAAATGATCAAGAGGATTAAAACAAAGGGAGACTGAGGCCGTGGTAGTCATCGCTCAATCACCAACTCACTATATATAACGCAACAACATGTTTAGGGCCTCGCAGACAACGGACGTGCACACGCAGCTCTCCCTTTTGTTCTGGTCGAAACAGAGTCCTTCAAAGAAAAAAGGAAAAACAGAGTTTCCACTGTTTTCTGTTTCATAAAAAAACAGAGAAATCAAAGAAGAATGGCTGGTTTATCAGCAATCAATCAATTCCCATACAAATCCCTCTTGAATTCTCAACCTCTCCAATCCAACCCCACAAAAATCTCTATCTTACTCACAAAACCTACAATTCAATCTAGGGTTTGGAGAGCTGAGCCAATCAAAATCAAACATGTGGGTAAAGTCAGAGTGTCAGCCCACGACGCGTGGGGTCCGGAGAAGGAGGGGCCGATTGGCGCGGTGACTGTAGCCGAGGAGGAGAAGCCGAAGGAGGTGACTGAGATTGATAGTTTGAAGAAGGCTTTAGTTGATTCTTTTCAGGGCACTGATCGTGGGTTGAGAGCTACCAGCGAGACTAGAGCCGAGATTGTTGAGCTGATTACTCAGCTTGAAGCCAAGAATCCGACTCCGGCTCCTACTGAAGCCTTGTCTCTGCTCAATGGCAAATGGGTTCTCGCGTAAGTTTAATCATTCTTATTCTTTTTCCAAATTTCAAGGTTTTATTTAGGATTAATTTTGATCTAGTTTTGACAAGTGTAATGAAGTTGTTCCTTTTTTTTGGGCAATCTATCATCTGTCATTTAGTTTACGTTAATATTTATAAAATCCTGAAACTGGGACATGAATTTTTGTTATCCAGCAATTGCAGGTAATTTGAGTGGGCCTTTTCAAAATTCAAATTGTCAAGCTGCATTTTATCTATCTTTTTTGACAATTTAGCAAACTTTGAAGTACTTCAGGTGGTTTGGCCTTGGAACTTTGGTTACATTTTGTAAGTTTATAGAGTAATGACAATTAGTATTGACAAAAGATTATAAGCTTCCAAAATTTTGAGTAAGTTTTGAATTTAACAAAATATTAAAGTTTATATCTATGCAATGCCCAGATGCGCTTGGTTGAAATTCTGTATGTTATGCTTATTGGGTTATCTAAGACTGCTAAGAATGAGCTTCCAACCAAAAAATAAATAAAAAATGAAAAAATGAAAAATGAAAAATGAAAAAAGGTCCTTTTTTCCTTAATGTGCAACTAGGAAATGGAGACAACTTAGGCTGAAACATAAAAAATTTGTTAAAGAATATTTAATGGACTATGGAGAGAGTCATGGTTTCATTCATATATGATGAAGCAGCTAGTGTTTTAGTATTGTTTGTCTTATATAGTAAAGAGAATTTGGGATCTTATTTGTATGTTGAAATTTGTGCCTTCCTTTATTCTTTGCCTTTACTTATTTATTTATTTTGGGTAGTTATTGTATTTTTGTAAATATTTGTTTGCTGTAGTGTTTTTCTCTTACTACTGACAAGTGAAAAAGAAAACATCAATTTAATTTTAAGAAGAAATTTGCTTTGTTTAGTAATAATGTAGACACTTTATATGAGAGTCTAGAAAAGAAGTATAGATAGCAACATTACTTTTGCTGGCCTTTGCCATTCTAAAGACTGATTGTCTGCTGAATTGAATATTCAGCAATGGTCAGATGTTGGATGTGATGTTGTTTATGCCTAAATTTTTATTTTGGATTGAGATTTAGGGTACTGGAAAGAAGAAATTAAGCATGGTTTCCTCCAAGAAAGAAAATGGCAGATGAAGGACTTGATGGCTTCCGGTAGGATCATTGTCCTGTCACATCATGCCTTCATTTTCTCTATAGGCTACAGAACACTTTCTTACTCAACTATCACATGCTTGTCCTACATTTTTTCGGCCTGCATAGTTGAGATCTTAAAGTACAATAACTCAAGGAAGAAAGCTTTTTGAATGTGTAGTTGGTGTCTAAGGAAGATATAGACAGTGGATTAATTGTAGCCTTGGTGTATTGGTTAGATTCTAAAAGTGGTGAACACTGTTTAAGATGGTTTGGTCTTCTGATGGACCAATCCTTAAGAAAGCACGGTGTGGCTATTTGCACTCGCCTTTGTTCAGCCATCTTTTTCTATGTAAATAGATCAAAAATTCGTAAGTTATGGAAAATGAAGGGCCTAATGATTAAGATGGACAATGAAGTTGGCTGCAAAGTTTTGGCTATTACTTTTTGAGCATGCATGTCTGTGTGTGTTGAACCACATGCTTTTATTGCAGGTACACATCATTTGCTGGCTTATTCCCCTTGTTGTCTAGGGGAACATTTCCATTGGTCAAGGTGGAGGAGATATCTCAAACAATAGACTCAGAGAATTTCACTGTTCAGAACTCTGTCCAATTCTCTGGACCTCTTGCTACAACTTCTATTAGTACCAATGCCAAGTTTGAAGTCCGAAGCCCCAAGCGCGTGCAGGTTTGATGCTATTTTAAATTTTGTGAAACATTTAGAGCCGTGTCATATCATATTCTACTCTTTAACTCTCTTTTTTGCTCTACCGCTTCAATTCAGATCAAATTTGAGGAGGGAATCATTGGGACTCCACAGCTGACAGACTCCCTTGTCATACCCGAAAATGTGGAATTTTTTGGGCAGAAGATTGACCTAAACCCCTTCAAAGGCATAATCACCTCTGTCCAAGACACTGCTTCATCGGTTGCAAGGACAATCTCCAGCCAACCACCATTGAAGTTCTCCATCTCAAACCCTAATGCAGAGTCATGGTTGCTTACGACGTTCCTTGATGAGGAGCTCCGCATCTCAAGGGGAGATGGTGGCAGTGTCTTTGTGCTCATCAAAGAGGGTAGCTCGCTCTTGACACCCTAAACAAGCTTCACCTGTTCTATCCGGTCCATGTCTCTTTACAAAGAAACCCATAAATTTTATATAATAACACATGGACAATGAATTGAAATATTGTTAGGTTTAATAAAGTAAATTCTGAAGTTGATTTCCAGATCTTTGTATGGATGAACTGCTTTTGTGAAGTATCATCTTCTTGAGAGTTCACAAAAGTATTCGCTTCCAGAGGGGGTTGGACACTATCAATTCTCTCTGGGCTCAAAATTCACTGTCCCATGTGCTGTTATTTTTAGAAGTATCTGCGCGATATAATTCGCCATTAACCTATAAGGTTAGACAAACATTGTCAAGGTCGATCCGTTTAAAATTGAACTTTAGAGTATTGATGGTGATGGTTTTTTGACTTGGACCTGCATTTGTAGGGGCAACCTAAGCAACAAGAAAGGCGCTTTGATGCATCTACCAGGAGCTTTCCCTTTCTTGAAGGAATTCAGCTAAACTTCCACGTGTATTTTCATCAAAGCCCTAGTCTTAGGCATGATCATTGCAAGTCGGTAACCCTCACTTGCCATCAGACTTGGATATTAATATGGGTGGACCAAACATCGGACTATCTCAAGCTTTAGTTTTACACGAAATTTAGGTTTCTGCAACTGATCAATGGCCAAGCAGCATTAACTTGATCATCAAGGCTGAGCCTCATTTGGTGATTTATTATAAATTTCAAGCATGACTAGGGTTTAAAAGTGAATTAAACCCATTACACCAGTTATAATATTTTTCAAATATAAAGAAAAATTTTTAATAAAAAATATAAGAATTTACAAGTAAAAATTAAATTTCTTTATTAAAAAATTAAATTATTATTACATTAATATTTTTTTATTTAAAAATTTATTTGTGCTCAACTTTCCAAAGAGACACTATGGGAAAAGAGCACATACATTGTGTGTGGATTGTCCCCATCCTTTTCAGCATGTTGCAGGCGAGCCAGATCATCATTCTTCTAAGATTTGGCTTTAGATCTCCTTGAAGTATATGCTTTTGAGAGCATAACTAGTGTCGTTCATCATTTCATCCCTAAAGTATGGACAGTCCTTGTATCAAATTTCAGTTTTTTCTGCCTAAAACAAATTGTAATGAGCACTTTTCCATGCAAGTATTTTGCCTATGACCTGCAACAAGAATGTGGAGTTGGGCAACCATGTGGGACTTAATATCCCCCTTTGTAGGAGGGGTGTCCTCCACATGTGCTCGTGAAAGGCCCGCCAAAAGTCCAAACCTCTACGCATGTGTGTTTTGAGTTTTGGCAAAAACGGGTTTGATTTTTAGACCCATCTTAAAAACTAAAGGTTAAAATAAAGATTTTTTAGATTTATATATTATATCTCTTAAAGATAGATCTAGCAAATATGGAACCTAGCAAAGAAAAAAGACAAAGCAATTAAAAGAATAATAATGTGACGTTGTTTTATCAATGACATTTATATGGTAAGAATAAATTGGTACAAACGTCATGAAAAATCTCAAGTATGATTTGTGTATACTCATCTGAATTCATCGATATATAGCAATTCAATAGCCTGCGAAGATCTTTAGGCTCCTTAATTTGGTTTGTCATAATCATCTCCATTATAGACTCTCTAAAGTCCTCTCTAACATTATAAGATGACTTCTCCCTGGCCACCATCACAATGAACTTACTATTACTAGACCTCTCTCTTCTGGTGCTCCTCCTTTGTTCATGCAGTCTCTCTTCTTGCCCTTCTCTAATCATTTGATCTAACCTCTCTTGAACCATAGCATGTGCAAGGCTCGATATAGGGAAGTATCTGTCTGAGCTACCACTCTCAGCTTCCTCTGATGATGAGACACTAAGTCTGCAACTACAGCACAATGCCCTGCATCCTTTAACTTGAGCCTTTGGCTTCTTGGTGTAGTACTCTCTTGAGCCTTGCATTGTTAGACATCAACAAAGAACTTTGTAGAAGAGTGAGTGTAGCAATAATCATTTTATGCACAATTGGAAAGTGGGTTAATCATGATCTGCTGAACCAGCTTGGTACATTTTATATGTAATGGAAGCCAAATGGGGGAACATTTCTTTTGTTAATTAAGATTGTAATTATTTTGTCAAGTAGCCCTACGCTCTCTACCTTTTAGAGGGTTGTGTTAGGTGGCATGCCTTAAAAGTGTTGAGAAGAAGGAAAAAGAAAAAAAAAAGAAAGCATGATCGGCCTCTTCTTACCGGAAGATAAAGAATAACATAGTCCCTTCGGGGACATCCGATAAAGAATAACATGGAATTTAAAGAAGCTAGTTGACATTATACTAACTAATCTTCTATGTCTATTATTAGTTTAAAGCCTGTCTTATGCACTTTTTGTTGAATGCATATCACACATTGGATAACCTCTGATGAGAGATGAATCTGACAGATTTATCACAGCCAATGAGGTTCTCTTCTTTTCTAAAAGAGGATGCCTAATTGTACTTATGTACAAAGAGAGGAGAGAATTAAATTCATTTGGTGTGAGTGGATACTTTATTCTTTTAATCAGAAATTTTGAGTTTAAATTTTGAAAATAACAAAAAAAGATTTAAGAGAGTCAACTCTTAAAATGTGTCTCACAATATTCAAACCAGATTAATAGGATAAATTTCAAATACCGATAGTAAAAAAAAAAGGAGAGAGAACAAAAATGTTAGTTCAAAGTAGTATAAAGGTGGGTTTATGGCATGTGATGTTCATAAGTTTGCATCATGATAGTTAATCTTTGGTTGATTTTGCAGCAAGCAGTCAATGATTCTTAATGCCAATGGCATGCGTCAAAATCCCTTCGTCATGTAAAGGTTTAGCCTAATTTCTATGTTCCTTTAATCAAGGTTTTGCACGAATCAAACATTATGCTAATCTCTCTCTCTCTCGATTTTGTCTTTGGAGATGCATAAACCAAATGAAATAGGTATAGCCTTTACGAGGTGCATGAACTTGTTTTAGTGCCCTATTTTGTCTACTGTCGTGGATGTCTTTGTTTTTATTTTATTACGTCGATTAATATTTAAAATTATATTTTGATTAATTCGATTTAATTATTATCCAATTCAATTTATAAAAAAAAATCTTTTTAATGTAATTTTTATATTCTCAAATACACTTATGACCTACCACAAGATTCATGCCCAAATACTTGCAAGACTCAATGATAAAAAAGATACATAATTATTAGGTGGTGTTTGGTTTATACTAAGAAATCAGAATTGAAATCGATATTCAATACCAACCGATCTGTTCAAATTTTAAAATAAATATAATTATTATTATTATTATTTAATTTATATATCTTTATAAAAATCATATAATTATCAAATTATCGTTGGTAAAAAATATTTGACAATTTTATTTAACTATCCAAAATTAAAACTATAACCATCGTCTATTTATTTTCTTTAATTTTATTTTATTGTAAAAAAATTAAAACTAAAATTAAAATATATTTTCTAAAATTGTCGAATGTACTCTGTTTGTAAACCCTCCTCAGCTTTCCCCAATCTACGGCGATGATGGCGGATCTACGAATTTCGGCTAAAAGCACACCACCAACTTAACCAAAATTTAGATCTTATACAGATATGAAACAAGAGAGAAGTTAGATCCGAGACCAAAGGGCTACGAAGAAGAAGCTAAGTAAAAGGGTCTCATCTAGCCCGAACGATCGCAGCGACAAGTTTCACCAGCGGTCAGATACGATCACGATAACGGAGCTATTGCCATGGCAGCCTCGAGGATTTGTTGCGGCGGCGGCAGGATGTAGAAGGATGATGAGTGAGAGCACGTGGCAGGGAAAGGTGGAATGAGAGATGGGGGAGAGAGTCAGAGAAGGATGGGTTTGAGAGAGAGAGAGAGAGAAGAGAGAGAAAAAGAAGGATGATGAGTGAGAACACGAGACAAAGAAAGGTGGAATGAGAGGAGGAGGTGATGGGGGAGAGACAGAGAGAAGAGATGGTTTTGTGAGAGAGAGAGTTGAATGTTTGGGCAAGCAGTGGTAAGGAATTTTCCTTACGTTTCAAAGATGGGTTTCAGATGAAACCCAACATTTTAGTTGTTTCACGAAACTCATGTATCGAGGATTTGATTTCCATATCTTTATTCTTATTTCATTCATTCAAACAATCATTATTGATTTTATTTACATTCCTAAAACCTATACTCTTTGACGAAACAGAGTGAGAGATAGTGTGTGTAGGAAGAGAAAATGCCACTTGGCCTCTATGAAAAGGCTATTTGTTCATGTCATGCTGCATGGTACCCAGTCCATGGCTGGGCTGAGTTTGCAGTGCATGGCCGGGCTGGCCACGACAATTATGAAGCTGGAAAAAAACCTTAAAAATAATAAAAATGTTACATTGTCTTTCTTGACAATCAATATACTTTAGATACAAAAGTTTTGGTTAATGTCTCGTGAGATTTATATACCGAATTCCTTTCTGATTTTCTTTGTCTCTGTTTTTTTTTTTTATAACGGTAATTCAAAAATATATTTTAATTAATTCATTTCGAACGTATACGAAGACATTATTTAGAACATAACTCTTTCGGTGTAATTTTTTTTGTTTCAAGTTTTTACATTCGAGATTTAATTAAAAAATCTAATACTTTATCCCATCAACTCAACTGTAAGTTAATTTCTTTGTTTTTAGTCCAGGTTTTATTTTTTGATCGAAAGTCAAGGGGTTTTTTGCCATCCGCTAATTTGGTAAACAGATATGATGGCTGGGTTTGTGCATGGTTTAATTCCGTGGGTGGCCTGTTTCGGTTGCGGTCAAGTTTGGGCTACCGTGGAAACTTCTCTCCGAGTGTTCCACTGTGGTTGGATAATGGTCCAAAACAGAGATTCTGAGTTTATTGAATTGCGGTGGGGTGCTTGTAAAGTTACTTAGAATTTAAAGGTGGCTCAGTTATGGAAATTGGGCCTTCAAAGTTTTGAACTTTGCATTTTAGAATCGATGGGTTATAGCAGATCTTTCCAAAAACAAAGGGTCTTAGTTTTCTAAACCATGTTCTCTGGAATATTCCTTTTTGTGAGCTCACCAAACCCTTCAACTACCAACCCAAGGCCATCCGAGATGCCCTTCATATTTTGCCCTTTCACAGATCTGACATTCTTCAACTTAACCCCACTTTAGTCTCCCCCCCCCCCCTCTCTCTCTCCACGTTAGATCTAAACATAAATATTCACACAAAAGTATTATCTCCCTTTTGATAAGTTCTCCTTGCCCTTGCCCCCTAACACAAGTTTGAGGAAAAAAAGGAAAAGAAAAAACCTAATCAAATTCTCCACTAATGAGTTCTATGATATTCATGAAATTGGAAAGCAGAACCACCAACGAAAGGAAGGTGAGAGGAAGTCGGTAACTTCAAAAGAAACCCACCTAATTCTTTTGCCCCACCACCCGCTTCAAAAAACCAAAAAAAAAAAAAAAAAGGTCGGATTTGAACTATTTTTCAAATAATAAACCACAGGAAGCCAAAGTTTCGATGCACTAAACATTAATCAAGTCTAACTTTCAACTCAAAATTTTTCCAAATGCTATTAATATAATATTTAAATTTTAAATTTCGTTAATAAAAATATATTTTCTATAAACATTTCAATAACGTTAATAAGATTAAAATTTGAAAAAAAATCTATTTAGTTAATCAGTGAATCAAATTCAAAAGTTATAATATTTCGATCGAACTCGTTACTCTAAACTTATGAAAACTAAGTATAATCTTTGGTTCGAGTTAAATAAAATTTTATATATTATTTATTAAAAAAATTATTCCTAAATGATCGAGTTAAGAAAAATATTATATAATTTTGTGATATTTTGGTGGAGCTGAGTCGCTTAGGGTAATAACTATAATTTAAGTCGTATATTTCAAAAAAGGAGACCTTCCTAATAAAAAATTTTAATAAAATTTGGGGTTATTTTTAATTTCGGTTAATTATCTCTAATTCAAGTAAGATATCAAGAAAACAAGGAGAGATTTTTTTCTTAATCACGAAAACACCGCTCTTAGACAAAAACTACGAAGCCCATACCGCATCGCATCGCATCGCCTCGCCCGATTCGCACCTAACACCACCCCGAAAATCAGGACTTCTAGAGAGAGAAATCTATATAGAGAGAAGCATAAAACAAAACCCTCTCAATTCGCTTTTCTAGTACCCTCTCCCTCTCCCTCTCCCTCTCCCTCTCTCTAGATTAAAGTTGAGTTCTAGTCTTCGACAAAAATCATGGCGTCCAACGGAGACATCAAACCGAAGACGACAACTACCGGCCGTTACGCTTCGGTCTACAGTGAAGTCCAAACCAGTCGTCTCAACCACCCTCTTCCTCTCCCTTCAGTTCTCAAAACCAACTTCAAGATCCTCGATGGACCCCGGAGTTCCGCCGCCGGCAATCCAGGTCAGATCCGATGATCTATTCTCCTCTTTTGTATCTATTGATGTTGTTAAAAACTTCGTATTCTACGATCCCAAATGTTTTACTTCTGTGATCCAGATCACTAGAAAGGGCAATATAAGTCTATTAAAGAAATTTGCATGCATTAGAATGTCACCGACCCGAATGAATGCATGAAAATAAGTGTATTTGTGAACCGCGATTTGAGTAACATTTGATTTGTATTGTTGACCCGTGATTATTCTTGGATACCATTTCGTTTGGATCTTCATTTTCCCTATTTTTAATATTGTTTTTGGATTGGTTTCTTCTGAAATTTTAAGAAAAAAAATTATAACCCATATATTGTTTGATCTCACCAACCTTAAATTAGAACTTAAGTTAGAAGCCCACTAACCTTAAATTAGAAGCCCAAATGCCTGTTGTGCTTTCTCCCGATAAGAGACTAAATGACTCCGAGTCAAAGACCAAATAGGCCGACTATGCTGGAGTTCACTTAAGCATGTTTTACATTTTTCTTTTATTTGATTTGGAAAGTATTTTGACTAATTCGATTACTCAAGTTTGAAAGGATCTTATATTTCTTTGATACAGACATTTATGTAGGATTTTGTTTATTCGATCCGTAACTCATTTGGTTAGTCAGCATTAGTTAAGTTTTTGGCTTTGCCCCTATAAGTAATTTTTACTTTTACCCCTCATTGCATAATGAACTACGATTCAAGTAACATTAGCATGTGTTGTTTGATTGTGACACGCCTTGCTTGAATGAATGCCATCCAAGCAATTAATTGAGTGTCCATGTACCTGTAGTATCACATGCCATGGATCAAGGAACACTGGTTTGAATTATTGATTTGTGATTTTTCGAGGGTTTTGGATTGACTTTATTTATTTTTATGTGTTTTGTAGATGAAATTGCAAAGCTTTTTCCCAACTTGTTTGGACAACCGTCGGCAAGGCTGGTCCCTGGTGATTCAGGGGCAGTTTTGTTAGATCGGAAGTTGAAGATTGGTGTTGTTTTGTCTGGAGGACAAGCTCCTGGTGGACACAATGTTATTTCTGGTGTTTTTGGTAATAATTAAATAAAACTTGATGCTTTCCTATTGCTTTTTACTTTTTGTGGGAAAAAAATTGTGTTGGTGAAGTAGTTATTGAGAATTTGTGTGTTTGATGGCAGATTACTTGCAAAAGCATGCAAAAGGAAGTATACTTTATGGATTCAGAGGAGGTCCTGCTGGAATTATGAAGGGAAAATATGTTGAACTCAACTCTGAATTCATTTATCCATATAGAAATCAGGTTTGAGATTTTTGAACCCTAATCTGAAGTTTATTAGTTTTCTTTCAAATGTCATTGTTGAATGAATGCAAATAGTTTGAGGTGTTTTGAATTGGTGTGTTCATATGTGGATTTATTTGTGAGTGACAATGACTAACATGCGTTCTTTTGCATATGCAACTTGAGCCGTGCCACTTGTGTTTTTTTGTTTCATGGAAATATCTTCCTAGATCTTTTGCTGCCAATTTTTTTGGTTGGTAGAAACCAAGAAAAAAATTTGTAAACAGACTTGGAGACACAAAAATAAATAAATAAATGTTAGAAGTCATTTTCCCCGCTAGTCACAGATGGCAATTATACTTTTCTAGATGGTTATAAAATGTGATCATATTGGCTTTTTACCCAAACAGCTAAATTTTCCAGGAAAACTCTTGTAAAGAAAAGGTCCGCCTTATGGTTATTTTTCTTGTAACAAACAGTGCCTTCAGCTCTAACATAACAGTTTAATTTAGTATGTATATATCTCTTTACTCATGCACAGTAACTGGTGAAATTGTAGGACAGTATCTGATTTTCTTCTAATATCTCTTTCAGGGAGGATTTGATATGATCTGCAGTGGGAGAGACAAGATTGAAACTCCTGAACAGGTAAATATATATCTCTTTCTTCACATTCTAGAACAAGAATGCATGCATATTTCTTATCTGGCATCTGCTGCTAGCACATTAGCTTCTTTACATAAGACTGACTTTGCTCACATGGCAATAATTTCAGTTTAAACAAGCTGAAGAGACAGCAAAGAAGCTTGATCTTGATGGGCTTCTTGTTATTGGTGGGGATGACTCCAACACAAATGCTTGTCTCCTTGCTGAAAACTTCAGGTTGACCAGCCATGTTTTGAGACCATGTCCTTTGTTGTTATTGGGGTTTGGTCATGCCTTTTGCAATGTTAAGCGTAGAAGTGATGGTTATTTGATGTAACTCTTTTTTGTGGTTGACTACAGGAGCAAAAACCTGAAAACTAGGGTGATTGGATGTCCAAAAACCATTGATGGTGATTTGAAGTGCAAGGAAGTTCCCACAAGTTTTGGATTTGACACCGCATGCAAGGTAATATATGACTTCTAGACAAAACTGCCTCATTGATCCTGACATCATCTTTATAAATCATGAATATGTGGTTTTCTTTGCTCATGGTTCCTCATGCTTGCCTTACATTATGTCCAAATTGATAAAATAAACCGAAATACAAGCCACTGAAAGCCAGAAATCTTCTAATCATCTTTATAGCATTTGAAGGATATAAATATAGTTGGCTGTGGTAGCAAGTGGGATGGCATCTGCCACTCTAGTAAGGAGAGAATATTCTTATCAAATGTTTTCATGACATGTTTTCTGGAAGCCTTCCGCTTGAGTAATAATAATCTACCATGGTTTTTCCATTGTGAATATTGAGTCCTTGGTTTTAAACTCTATTTAACTCTTTTTTTTGTGGAAAAAAATCATTCGTGTCATCAGTGCAAACTAAATTGTTTGTGGTTTTGTGGATGAGTTACAAAATCTTTTGCCTTTCAAAATGAGCATTAACATGTTTTGTTCCTCTTGTGCAGATATATTCAGAAATGATTGGTAATGTAATGATAGATGCCCGCTCAACTGGAAAATATTATCACTGTAAGTGGACGATTTTTAGAAATAATCTTTATCTAGTTTTCGGTTTGACCTGAACTTCAACAAAATATGTTGGTCCTTGAAGAGTTGTACTGTAAATCTTAAATTGAATTTCCTGAAGCTAGGGACCTTTCAGATAATTGCCATCATTAATATTTGATTGTCTTACTGATCTTTCTTCCATGATAGAATTAGGTCTTTGACATTGTGCATTGATATCCATAAGTGCTATATCTATGGTTTTCTTTTTCCTGCTTATATAGCTCTGTAGTTACTGCAGAATTTTCATCCTTTGATGTAGTTTATAGTACTTGTTTGTTAGAGCTTAGGTGGTAACTAATGTGTTTGTGTCTTCAGTTGTAAGGCTGATGGGGCGTGCTGCATCACACATTACCCTAGAGTGTGCGTTGCAGACTCATCCAAACATTACCATTATTGGAGAAGAGGTATATTTACATACTTGTGTTTTTCCTTGTCATTCAATATGGTTTCACTAGTTCTCCAAACCGACAAAGTTATATGGTTCCAAAAGTCATTTCCACAGTGTGTTATCATCTGGAGTTGCTTTTTTGACCCTTCAAAATGAGCTCCTTGGCTATGGAGGCTTAACATGTGCATTTTTTGTTGTGTTAAATGCATGGTAGTGTTTGTGTTTCATGACATGTTTTTCTTGTTGCAGGTTGCTGCAAAGAAGCTGACTCTAAAGAATGTTACAGACTACATCGTGGATGTCATTGTTAAACGTGCCGAACTGGGTTACAATTATGGTGTCATACTTATACCAGAAGGCCTTATTGACTTTATTCCCGAGGTATAAAAAAATCAAGTTAATGTGTTCGTATCTCCATATTATTTATGGTGTTACTTTACTTCTGTTGTGTTTGCAAATTTGCAGGTTCAAGTACTTATCGCAGAACTGAACGAAATTCTGGCCCATGACGTTGTGGATGAAGCTGGAGCATGGAAAGCAAAACTAACTCCTCAGTGTCTACAGCTCTTTGAAATTTTACCTAACACTATTCAAGAACAATTGTTGCTTGAAAGAGATCCACATGGAAATGTTCAGGTACGTATTTTGTGAGGTTATAATTTATATTTCTTGTGCAAATAGGTATTTTGTTCATAACAGGTTGTTTGACACGTTTAAAAACTTTTTAGGTTGCCAAGATAGAAACCGAGAAAATGCTTATTCAAATGGTTGAAACTGAGCTAGAGAAGAGGAAGCAAACTGGTACATACAAGGCCGAGTTCAAGGGACAGTCGCACTTTTTTGGGTACATTCATTTATTGCCAATTTCTGATCTCTCTCTTTTTGGGGAAATTAGAGTATGTTATAATAACTAGTGGTCAGTAATTAGTTTAGCAGAGCTAAACAATTCACTGACAGTGACCAATTATAGGTTTTATCACTTTTGATAGCAAATTATGATAGAGTGTTTTGGTATATTTTGCTTAACTTCTGCAATTGCTTCTTGTTTGTGTGTTTACCCTGCAGATATGAAGGAAGATGTGGTTTGCCAACTAATTTTGATGCGAACTACTGCTATGCCTTAGGTTATGGTGCAGGAGCACTTCTGCATGCTGGTAAAACTGGATTGATATCATCGGTATGTAATTTATTTTTCCCTTTTCTTGATTCTTTTCAATTTTCCTTGTCATGTTTTTCCCCCTTTAATAAGCCATTTGTGCTTTTGGGATTCAAGCCTATCTTCGGATGTTGAGCATACAGTAATTGGACTATTTTCTGATTGAATCCAATATGCAGGTGGGAAATTTGGCTGCTCCAGTTGAACAATGGACCGTTGGTGGAACTGCATTGACTTCCCTTATGGACGTAGAAAGGAGACATGGTAGATTTACTTTTCATGGAAAAGTTTCCTTCCTCCCTCTTTCCCACCCGGCCACCTACATTCACCAAAGCCTTATATTATGGGTTGACAGACATAAGGGGCACACAAACACATGAAAGAAATGGCATAATGAATATTTTTTAAAAAAATAAGGGGAAGTGAATTTTTTTCACCGGCTTTTCTAGGAAGCTTGAAAAAATATTCTTGGTATTTAGTTTTTAACAAAACTGCATTAAAACCTAGTGAGAATATATTCTTTTTGGATGAAGTAATTGAGACACTCCTATCTGGACTTATCCTTGCATTGGAAACTAAGGTGAAACACGGTCTTTCTCACATCTTTTAATGTCTCAAATCTGCAGAAGTTCCTAATGACTTATTTTCCTTTTCAATTTTATGGTGTATGCTTCTGTTCATGGTTGACTCTAAGAGAGCTATTTTCCCTACGGTTGAGATTTGGGGAAGAATTCTATAATTTTTGCTTCAAAACTGGAAAGTTTTAGATCCTAGGAAGGGTGTTGTCATCAAGGAGTAGGATGACTGATAGAAGGCAGATTCTTTTTATTCCTTTTCTTCACTCTGCAGCTTTAGAGTGTTCATAATGAAATAATGAGATTTTTCTGGAGTAACCTTTAAAAATGGCTGACACCCAAATCAAATGCTTGTTGGTTCTTTTTGATTTTCGCCATACTTACCATTGGCGTTCAACCTATTCCACAGGGAGGTTCAAGCCTGTGATCAAGAAGGCCATGGTGGAACTTGAAGGTAAAAGCAAAGTTTTTGACTTTATTTTCACCACTGCATAAGAGTTATTATTTATAAATTTAAAAGAAAAAAAAAAGAATCCTTATCACCTATAGGAATCATTCACATGCCCCTTTTCTTTCTATTTTGATGAATCTTGAAATTGCCAAGAGGAAAACACTCAAATAAAACATGATTACTGATTTTCAGGTGCACCATTCAAAGCATTTGCCTCCATGCGGGACGAGTGGTCTCTCAAGAACCGGTACATCAGCCCTGGTATGTATGATTAGCATCAACTATTTTTAGCATAATTTTGAGAGTAACGCCAAGGCCAAATTGATGGAACTTTACATGGCAATGCACCTCAATGTGTTCTAATTTTTTTTTTTTTTTTTTTGCTTGATTTTAGAACTTTTTTTATCAGTTTAAAATTACTCAAATTTGGAATATTCTGATTTTTCCCTAATTATAGAATGGCATCTAGGATTTGGTCCATTTGGTCCGTGACTCATTTAGTCAATGCAGCATTAATTTAATTTTCGCCCTCAAGTTTTTTGGAATTGCGATAATATCTTTGCTTTGCTGCTCTTTAATTGCTAATTGAAGAATCACACCAAAACTATATGATTTGATTTATATTGTCACTTCTTTATTTTGCAGGTCCAATCCAATTTCTTGGGCCAGCATCCAATGCAGTGAATCACACTCTATTGTTAGAATTTGGAGCCCAAGCCTAGGGCACGCTGTTTTGAGTTCTCCCCCAAAAGAGAGAAGTTCTATTATGACTTCCACTTAAGATTTTAATTAGGAGTGATTGTGATAGACCGCTAGTTGAACCCATAATTTTGTGGGAAGCCATATTTAATAAACTACGAAGTTCTTTTTATCAATTTTGGAATTTTTATGCCTTTTCCCCCAATGGGGAGGGTTATTCCTTCACCCAAAAAAAAAAAAAAGGGGGTGGGTTATTCTCTTAGCTTATCATTTATATGGATACGAATGAACAATGAGTCCAGTGATGCGTCGCTAGACTTTCTTAATCGAGTTTGGAATTCAAGTATTAAGAACGAAAAAAAAGGATGTCAGGAGAGTTAACTTTTAAATTGAATCTTATTGTTAGTTTAGATTAGATTTTCGAATTTTAATAGTTAAAGTGCCCCCAAAAAAAAAATCATTTATGTGGGCTAGGTGGCCTTTTATAGGCCCGTGGGTTTGGCTTAGTCAAGTTTTGCCGTTTTTATGTCTGGGAAATCTTGTCTCTTTTTCATCCAAAAAAAAAAAAAAAGAAATCTTGATTTTTTAATTTGTCTGTATTTTTATTCTCTTTTTTTGTAAAAATTTTTTGAATAAAGTAAAGCTTTTTAGTAAAAAAAAAGATAAGATTTTGCAAGTAAGACATTTTTTTTTATGAGAGAAACTAGAATTATCATTGCATTACTATTATCTTTTTTCATAACATTTTTTACTTAATTTTAGTTTATTCTAGTGTCTGCATTCTTACACGTGCTGTTATATAGGCTCAGGAATTAACCGCAATAAAACCACTTCTGTCGAATGCCCCATGGAGTTCAGAAGTCGTAATGTACGACTCACAAGGGCGTGAGGAACGACCAGTGTAACTATCCCTCTCAACCGGGGAAATGACGGGGGATAAGCTTCGTCCTGAAATGATGGGGGATAAGCTTTGTCATTGAGAGGGAAAAATGATGGGGGATGAGCTTTGTCATTGAGAGGGAAAGAGCCTGGATCACCAAGATAAGGCCCTAGGAGCTGGGGCTGCAAAGATGGCCGGGAGGTTTGCCTAAAAGTAGTTACCCATGAAAGAGTGCACGGTAGCTCCTTGAATGAGACCCTTTGCGTCAAGGCGTATATGAAATGGGTATCTTTGTCCCTTAATTAGGTCAGGAGCTTGACTTAGATACAGAAAAAATAATGTTGGGAGATCTATCCCCACAAATTAGATCCTATAGCGATCGATTCAGATTAATCGGAATGAAATTTTAGATACCGGGTGGTAATCAAACCATGATATAAAAAAAAATCGAGACCTTTTGCTCAAAAAATAAATAGGGGTTAAAGGGTTAAAGTGTTAAACAATAAACTATACCGTTTTCTTCGTTTTTAGATGTCTTTGGTACGAAACTCTTTGACATACCAAAAAAAAAAAAGGAAGAACTGGGATAAACAGTCTGTCCAAACTGCATGAGCGGGACCAATCACAAAAGCAACTCTTGATTGAAAGAATTGTCTACTTCAGAAATGCTAGTTCATAAGGCATGGTTGACATGAAAGGTCCATTTTTAGCACATCTACCAGGATCTATAATCCGCTACCTTCACAAACACTATGCAACAAATAACACTCCAATAAATAAATAAATAAACTAAAAAAGAAGGGGAACTACATGAAAGAGACCAAGTCTAATAAAGACAACAGGTTGCCTAAAAGAATGTGTCCTAATCTTATTATCACCTTGCCATTAAAATTATATTCAACCCCCCGTGACCCATTGTAACTTGACGGTACAAGGAGGAAAAGGAAAAGGAAAAGCTTGACAAGTCAATTTTTCTAAAGGAACATCTTTTAGTACATTTAGGAGAGGAAATTATGATGCATTTCCTTAAAAAGAGACGACTCTAACCACGACTAGAGTAATACAAAGACCAACTCATAATTAATTAGAGTATTAGATTTCTTAATTAAAATTTAAATTTAAATTTAAAAATAAAAAAATTATAATAAAAGAGTTCTTCTTAAAAAAGAGTCTAATAATAAGTTAAACTAAATTAGTCAAAATATAAATTTAAATATCAATTCATTCAATAAAAAAAAAAGAGTAATACAAAAAACTCTTTTTCAAAAAGGGGAAAAATCCGTCTTGCAGTAAACTTTTTTCCTCCCGTACTACTTTGCCATAACAGGGTGTACAAGCTTTTACAAATAAACTATGAATTTTTCTATTGTAAGATAGAATGTCCCTCTTGGTCTTGGATGATTTAGAAGAAAAAGTGCCCTATCCTGTATGCCAAGAGGTTGTAGGCCAATACCAAACTCATACGAGAGTAATAGTATATTGTTATATTTTCTTAATTATAAATTTTGAATTTAAATTATGAAAATAAAAATATGAAATTTGAAAAAATCAATTTTTTGATATATATTACAGTAGTCGGATCGAGTTAATTGAGTAAAATCTGAATATCAATTAGTAATTAAAAAAAAAAGAGGTTGTAGGCCAACTTGAGATAGAATGAGCTCTCTTTTGAGGTATGCCTTGGAGGAATAGGTTGTGGGAAGAAAGTTCGTGTCAAGAAATGGTTTTTGTTGTAGTAGAGAGTGTGTTTGTGTGCGGTAAGGGTGTTTAGAAATCACCTAATCTAGGTAACCAGTTTTGGCTTTAACTTTGAAAAGTGATTGTAATGCCAAGAAACATGTTGTATAGTTCTCGAAGAGTCTCTCTCTCGACAATAATATGCCAAGAAGTATATTAATATTGAAATTTTCTCTTGTATTGGTCTAAATTTTATAGATATTAATAAATGTTGAAAAAGATAAATATATATATATATATATATATCAGGAAAGCTCCATTTTTTTTTTTCTTTTGTAGTGAGAGGTCAATAAAGAAAATTATAATAAACTTTCCCTCTTCTATTTTATGTTATTTTTCACAACGGTAGGAAAAGCCCTCAAAGCTTCCACTGTTCATCTTAGATATGGTCACATTGCCTTTCTACGTACCAACGTTTCGTTAGTCTAATGAGAATAGTATTAATACTTTATACCAAAAATCGGGATTCGAATCTTGATAGTGAAAAAAACGATATTTGTAGAGCTCCCTCCATATTAGAATCCAACAGCAGTTCGATCGAAATTAATCGAAACAAAACTCTAGATAATTAATAATGGATCAAGTCCAGGAGATCACAAAAAAAAAAAAAAAAAAAAAAAATTGCCTTTCTACAGCTCACTTCATGCCCTTGAATTCTTATTCACGTGCCCATTGGGAAAGGCCATGTTGTATAATGACCTTGTGACCACATGTGGATTAATTTCTCCCAAAGTAAGTAATACCCTTTCTTGGGTCCTTCGTATATAGGTTGCATCAATCAATTTATAGTTAATTTAATAAAATATAATGTTAAATTTTTTAATTAAATTATAAATTTAAAACTTCATAATGACAAATATTTTACTGAGAGAACCACTTCTAAATAGAATTTTCATAGATACTTAAATCGAATTAATCGGATTGCATCTATCAATGCATAACTAATTTAATGAAACATAGTATTAAATCTTTTAATTAAATTTAAAATTTAAAATTTCAAAATAATAAATATTGTGTTGGGAGAACCATTTTTAAATAATTTTTTTATAAATATTTAAAATAAATTAATTAAATTATAAATCTGAATATCTTATAAAAAATATACGGGTCGCATCTCATCGGCTACGGGCACTATGATCGCATGCAAAGTTCCCCCAAGATTCTGAACTCCCCACATCCTCCGATTCACCTTCCGCCCCCACCCAAAATTATTCAACGTTGCTGTCCCATCAAAAAAGCATTTTACCTCGTTACTCTAATTTATTTATGTAACTTTTGCCCTGTTAGAATAGAGGGAACACAAACCACAAGCTGGCCATTATTTCCAATAATAATAATAAAAAAAAATTGTATTTTAAAAATAGTTAGCTTCTGAAATTTTAAACCAACCAAACACATAATCTTCATGGCCAGGAGAGTTAAATTTTCATCTTCTAATTTTAAAGCAATTATCGTGTCATTAATCCCTAATTTTTTCCCTTCAAATATCATTTCTTGGGGCAAAAATAGTAAGAGAATTAAACCAATGAATAGCCCTTTATTTTATTTCTTTTTTATTTCTCCAATCAAGAACCATCACTATTTTTAGAGAATAACGATAAATTATGAATAAAAAAAATACATATTTATGTAGACAATTTAAAATCATTTTTGTTAAAAAATCATAGAAAGAATATTACAACGGTCAGTTGTTATAGTGAGATATGACATTAGATCCCTTAATCAAGATTTCGGATTCAACTCGTGACTTAAGCATAAAGTAAACTACGTTAGGAATGTAGCCCCTTAAATGGATTACTGTAAGTTTTAAATTGGATTAATTAGAGTACGACTCCGAATACCGATTGGTATAGTATAAAAAAAAAATTAGAAAGAACATCCTTAACAATATTTTTAAATGTTAAATATGGAAAAAGAAAAAATCAATTCTTTCAGGGTGACGCTAAAGTTATTCTCTTAAGCAAAAGTAATTTAGTATTAACTTCAAATGAAATTTGACTTAAGGATTTTACAGAAGTTGTATCCCAAAGAAGCAGGTATACATTTATAAGCTCGAAATTATGGTAGAAAACAGGGGTATGAGTGCATATACCACTGGCTACAGTCCTGCACAGAGCAATATCCAAAAAGAGGAGGGTATGAGGGGATAGAAATTGGACCATGGTGGAAAGAGACGTTAGGAAAATGTCACATCTTAAAGCCCTCCCAAAATAGCTTCTTTGCAAGAAACAGGGGAAACACATTGGTAACAGAACATCTCCCAATGAAGTAAAGAGAGAGAGAGAGAGAGAGAGAGAGAGAAACTACAAAGACACACCACAAGCTGGTGGCGAAAGGGATTGAAGATATTCAGACAGAGATGGAGAAAAATATGCTACTTGCAATCCAGTCTAGTACCTAATACAATTGTGCCATGCAGTTTCACAACTTTGGAACAACAAAACTGGAAATGATCTTTCAACTAGTTTTCTGCTACTAATCTTGCATTATAAGAAATTTGTTGTTGTATATTAATAATAAATTTTAAATTTTAAATTTGAATAATTTTTTAATTGTTTGAAATATTATTTAAATTAAATAAAAAAATATTCAAAACATAATAAGGTCACATAAATTTAATATTTTATCCATTTAGTGTCATGCCATTCCTCTTCGATTTTTCATTTTTAGGGAATTAATAAATAAATAAATTTTGTGGACCACCGTGTGTTTCAGCCACTGCCGTAGTTATCTGTGTCATCTTTTACTCTCACTTGTTTTTTTTTTTTTTTTTTTTTTTACCTGACCTTACCGCTGTCTAGTATTTAAGATTTCATCTCCACTAAATCTAAACCAATAACTATAGGACTCACTTTACCGAGATAGATCTCTCAACATTGATTTTTTCTCGCTACTATGCCGAGTTAAACCCAAGTATAAAAAATTGGACGTAGCTCTCTTGACCAACTGTGTCAACGAATGTTGGTCTCTCACTCTCTTCTTCTTCTTCTTCTTATTTTTCCTATGGAATCTATTTTTAGATTGATTTTTTTAAATTTTTTTTTTATTAATTTTAGAATTTAAATCTAAAATCTTTAATTAAAAGATAGAATATACCAACACTCAAATTATGACATATTTTGTCCCGGTCAGCGAAAGCTGTAATGTACGATCAAAGAAGGGTTTTTAATAGCCTAAATAATTATATTTTTTATTGTATGATTCCATCATTTTTTTAACAAAAAATGGTAAAAGTAACGAGTGAACTTTTGAACTCATAATTTCCAAGAGCTTTTTTTTTGTGGATAACTTTTTTATTTTTATAGTTAAAAAACAAAGCCTTTTGAAATGCAAAGGAAATTCAAGTATTCAGGCCATCAAGATGACAATGAGCGTCATAGTATGCATATTGGTATAATCTTTATCGGTTTGAGATGGGTCTCATGCAGTCATATGATTCTCTTTTTTTTTTTTTTTAGTACATTGGTTAGGTCATCAATTTAGTATTTAGAAATTCATCCCGACTAATTTGTGTCGATCCCTTGTAGGGTCTAATTGAGGAACAGATCTCTCAGTGCTGATTTTTCCATTTCCATGGGGATCGAACTCCCGATCATGATTAAGAGGCGTCAGTCCCTGAACCAACATTCAAATGATTCTTGTATTGTCATTTCATGGCCAATATGTACATGCATTGTCACTACGACACATGCTAGGATTCATATCTTTTGATTAACTATTTATTTAAACTATGTTACACTAATTAAAACTTATAAATATATATGTACTCATTTTCACTTATGGACAATTGGCCTAGAGATTAAGGGTGTTGGTTCTATTAATTAACTTTTGAGTGTTAAACTTGAAAATAAAAAAGATTGCGTTAAAAAAATTGATCCTTAAAATAGATTGGACAAACAATCAAACTGAATTAATAAGACTGTAGATTCGGATATCGATCGATATAATAAAAAATATATATACGTACACATTTTCAAGGATCGAGATTTGGGTTGCCACAGAAAATTCTTATATTTGCGTCGGCTCATTATCAGGACGAGTTTCAATTACCAACAAAATAGAATATGATTTTTTTTTTCATTTTTACCTCAAAATTTGATTTCACAAGACAATCAAAACACAAAACCCAAAACTCTAAAAAGAAATACGGGACAGGCCCATATGAAACTTTAAATCAAACATTTGAATCTCTTCCCATGTGGTGTACGAGCATAAAAGGGGGACTTAAATTCAAGCCATTTCTCTTGCCCCACATTGGGGAAAGAAGCAATTGTGCACCATAAACAAATGATGGGCCCCCACGAGGGATCCATTTTCAATTGCCATCAAAGTTTCCAAGTCTCCATTCCCCCACGCCCCATGTGTAAACATCTCCAAATTTTTGTCACCATCCAAGTACGGTTTAAACCTTTGGCTCACCTACAAGGCTTTTTCTGTCTCCAAAACCTTCTTAAAATTTGAGATTACTTGTACTAGAAACCCAACCCATCTTTTATATAATTCGTTTTCGTATATTAAATCTTTACTAAATAAAAATAAAGGATATAAAGTATATAAATATGAAAATAATCTCTTTTAACAACTAGTTTTGAAGTATGAGTACATCGAAACGCTTTGGTTTATATGGTAAGAAGTTTTTTTTTTTTTTTTTTTCAAAATATCAAAATTCGATATTGTTTGAAAATTTTAATAAATGTATTAATTTATTCTAAATAAATTACTTAACTTCTCTGCATAATAAAAAATAACAACACAAGTAATTAATAAGTCTAAAATTCAAGCAGTTTCTCCCATAGAAGAAGAAGAAGAAGAAGAAGAAGAAGAAGAAGAAGAAGAAGAAGAAGAAGAAGAAGAAGAAGAAGAAGAAGAAGAAGAAGCATCACTTGTTGGAGCCCACAAATTAAAATTAGAAAAATGCCAGTTCATATTAAGGTCACAGCTGTTGTTCTCTCCTTGGATATAGTGCTCAACCAATGCACTTCGGTTGGGGGGTTTGAAGAATAATTCCTCGTGAAACCCTGCCAAGGTCAATAAATTGTAATTTAAGAAATCTCTTTAAGGTCTGAAGAATAATTCCTCGTGAAACCCTGCCAAGGTCAATAAATTGTAATTTAAGAAATCTCTTTAAGGTCAGAGGGTTCAACCTCGATAGGGTCGAGACGGAGAAGAACTCCTCGAGAGGCATTCAGTTTATGGGGTACCTTTAATCAAATTTATTGCATTCTTGATCTTATGCATTGGTTTATTATGTTCTCAAAACGTGTGCCCCATCAATTTAGGGTATTCAATTTTGATGGGATAGGCTTAGTTACTTTGGATTTAAAAGTAATTAAATAATTTTATTTTTTTCTTAGGAATATATATTTTATTTTCTATAACTAAATTTTAAGACCTTTTTGGGTGAATTTAACGAGGGCGAGCTAGCCCGCTCCCAAGCGGTGGAAGAACAGGTCCGATGGTAAGTCAACCAATCTACACATGAGTTTCTCTCTGTATTTCTTTCTTGACTCGATAATTTTAATTCAAATAGATACGAAATTTAATTTAAAAATCAATTCTATTAACACTTTCTTTTTATTGTTAAAAGTTAAAAATTAATTAATATATTTAAAATTTTGTATCATTTAAATGAAAATATTAATAGAATAAAATAATTATACAAGAATATAAATGGAATCAAAAAGCCTATATTTTTAGAAAAGTTGGAGCATTAAAAAAAATGAAAAGAAAAACCTCATCTCATGAGTTTTTTTTTCTTAACAGATATTTAAAAAAAAAATTTATAAAAAAAGTTCATATTTTTAAAAATTTTTTAAAAATATTGTTTGTTAGACTTTCTCTTTACAAAGAGAAGGAAAACGAAAAAAAAAATCCCCCCAAACATATACTTGGTATCTACCTCCAAAACAACTTTGGGGAACCCTGATCCAACACATGTTTTGACCCCACTAGGATTCTCCACAATCCTGCCACAGCTGCGAAGGTCACCCTATAAAGTGGTCTCTAAGCACAACTCCCACTCCTATTATACCCAATTTCCCAGTGTACCATACGTGGTAATCCTAACCTAGCCATGCAGGGGTGGCATCCCTCTGGCCATCAAGATTGCCCATCTAGTAGGCAATTCAGTCACACATCCTCATGGCGCAACAATTGCTTTTCCTTTGGAAAAAAAAAAAAAAAGTGAAGTCTCCTTTGGTAAGGTCAATTTCACTTTTGCTCTTTGAATTTATAAAATAAAAAATTTCTCTCAAACTCTTATAAAAATATAATGTTTTTGTTACAAACCCTACAAAGTTTAAATAGATGTCCAATTTCTGAAAAGTAAATATTTTAGAAAAATAAATGTGATTTCGATATTGCTATTAATAGTATTTTTTATATATCAATATAACAATATGAAAATATAACATAGTGGGAAGAATACTTTACTTTAAAACTTTCATTTATGTACACATTCCAATTTGTATAAATACTATAAGGGTCCGCTTTGAGAAATCATTAAGTCATGTAATTGTATTTGTATTTTTCTTATTTTACTAGACACATTTAAATTATTTGTATTACACTGTGTTAAAATTCATTGATTTTTATTGCGACGTATGCTTTAATTTTTATATTTATGGTTTAAACTATAAATCGGGTATTAAAATTTGTATAGATTAATCGGACATATCAGTGAATGAGAATGATCAGAATAAACACATATAAAAATCGAATTAGGGTTTAGTGTGGAACCCACAAAGAGTTTGGTGTGATACCCACAAAGGGTTTGGTGTGATACCCACAAAGGGTATGTGTCACACTATTACAAAGGACACCATGACACATGAGCACCCAATATATGACACTTATATCTTTGACACATCACTATGTTTGGGAGACCCACATTCCACTTCCATAGAGGAGTAAGAGAGTAGGGGGAGAGATCAGAGGGTCTTCCCTTCCAAAAAGAAAACCCTATTCCCACATTCCATTATTCTCTCACAAAAACCCACCTAAATCTCTATGAAAACTATCATTTGAGCTTGAAATAAACCACTTTCATCTATACACACGTTAACCTTAGTCTTTGGGAAGCAAAAAGGGCCGTAGGAAATATAAAAAGTAACATAAAAATCCAAAGAAAGTTTGGAGAGGAAATGAAAGAAACTCAAAGGAAAAATTACAAATTTGATACAAGTATTATGTTTGTGTTTATTTTTTTTATACCTAATAGCCATATTTAATATGGTTTCAAATTATTTGTGGTATTAGAATAATGATAGATTGAAAAAAAAAAGAAAAATTTCACGTTAAAATATCAAAAGATAGAAGAAAATCATAATTTAACATTTTAGATAGTTTAACCTTGATGTAGTTTTTAATTCATAATATTTTCTGCATTACTCCAAATTGAATATGGTTTTCTTTTGATGAAACTAAATTTCTATAAGTTTAAAGTGACATATGATTCGAAAAATTTCATGAAAAATTAAATATTTGGTGAACTTTTGAAATAGTATGATTTTTACAGAAAAATTGTCCAATTTCATAGTATGACCATGCTCTGTTCTTAATTCAATATCTTTTTCTGCACAATTATAAATCAAATAAGGTTTTATTCTAAAAAAAACTAGATTTCCATAACTTTAAAATGGCGTACAATTTGAAGAACTTTATTAAAAAATGAAATTTTGGTAAATTTTCAAAATAACATATTTTCTATAGAAAACACTACTAGAAAAAGGACTTTCAGCGACAAAAAATTTTGTTACTGAAAGTTCATTTTCCGTCGCTGAAAGGTATTGACAACGGATTTTTTCCGTCGTTAAAAGTCACCTCGCTAAATATTAGTGATAAATTTATTCCGTCGTTAATATCAGCGATAGAAAAAATCTATCAATGATAAAAAAAGGAAAAAAAATCAACAACAGATTGGGATCCGTCACTAATTTTTGAGATCTCAAAAAAATATATACACTGCTCCGGGGGCCTGCCGACTCACCAACCCGCCCACCGACCCACGTTTTTTTAATTTGTGAGAATTGCCTCCAAAATGCATCCAGTGACGTTCGAACTGCGCACAATGAAAATGATAAGAGCAATACCACCACTGACCAAGCTAGCATCCTAATTACAATCCTTTTTTTTTTATTTATTACATTTATCTCATATTTTTTAATAATAATAAAATAATATAAAATTATAATTTATTATAAATAATAAAATAATTTTATTTTAGCATAAAATAAGATAATAAAAAATTTAAAATATAAAATAATATTATTCTTCTACAAAATAAAATAAAATTAAAATTAAAATTAATTATTAAATAAAATTAAATAAAAAAATAAATAAATATATATATATATATTAAAATTTTTTTTTAAAAAAAATCGGTCAGTACTTTGTCGTTAATTTTTCTGTCGGTAATTCGTCGCTGATGACTATATATTTAAAAAAAAAATTTCCTTCACCAATATACCGATGGATTAGTGAAAAAAATTTTCTGTCGCTAAAAATTCCATCAAATTCCATCGGTAATCCATTGTCGATAGGTTTATAACTTTTTTCCTTTTTCTTTTTTTTTTTTTTTATGGTTGACTATTACAGCGACAGATTAGCGACGAAAATATTTCCGTCACTAATTTTTATTACAAATCGCTTAGTATTTTGTCGACATTATTCCGTCGCAAATCCCTCGTTATTAGCGACGGAATTTTTTCCGTCAGTAATTTTCCATCACTGAAAATCTATTTTCTTGTAGTGAAAACTATCATGTTTCTATGCTAAACCGTGTTTCAATTCTTACTACGTTCTAGGTTTATTCGGATAATTTGAACACAAACATAGTAGTTTTATCTTTAAATAACTATTTGAATCATCTCAATCTCATATATGTAAAAAAAGTTATATTAATTTTTCTATGACTGCACAAGTTGTGTTGTGAATTTTAAAGTAAAACATTGTTTGATATGATTTTTTCTGTGCAGTTAGAATTGAATCTAACTATGAGCATAAAAGTTGTAGGCCTAAATTTTAATTTATTATAACAATTAGATTCATCTCAATCCAGACATTACAGTTCGAGATATGACAATTTTATCAAAACTTGTTTGCGTTGAAATATCTCATTGAAATACTATGAATTGGTTAATTATAGGGACTACATATTTGTGATATATGATTATGAATTTTGTATAATTCTTATAATAAATTGGAATTTTTGTGATCATTATTTCATGTGAATATAAAATAATATCAAGAGAAAGTGATAACACGATAATTTTTTTAAAAGTTTTTTTATCTGAAAATTCCATAACAATTGGACCACTCATGTATCTCACTATTTATACACGATTTGATATATCATTTTTCATTAATTTATTAATGAGATATAGCTCTTGTCCAACCCGAAAATATTATAATGAGGTTAAATATATATTTCGTTACCCATAGGATACAAAAGATATGGATTTTTATTTTCCTAAACTATCCAAAACAGATTTGGTTGATTTTGTAGATGCAAGATACCTATCTGATCTTCATAAATGTGTTCACCTATAGTGGCACCGTCATTCAATGGTGTTCTATGAAACCAATAATAGTAGGCACATCCTTTAATCGTATTAAAATTTTGGCAATCCATAAAACTAGTCACAAATGTGTATGGTTAAGATCTGTGATTCAGCACATACGAGAAGTTTATGATTTATCTTTAAGAAACGAGGCACCGATAGTCTTATATGAGGATGATGTAGTATGCATCTCCCAACTCAAAGAATGATATATTAAAAGTGATAGAACAAAACATATTTCATCAAAATTTTTGACTTATGAATTTTAGAAAAATGGTGATATAGAGATTTAACAAATCCGATTAAATGAAAATTTATACAAAAGAATAAGAAATCAGTCACTTTCTCTCTCTATTTTCTTTTTTTTATTAGTATTGTTTTTAGTTTACAATATAGTTTTAACATCTTATTTGTCACGATGAGTCTCACTTTATCATTTAGCACTTTCTAAGAGCTCGAAATAGGAAAAAAAATAGAAAATTTCAAGGGGTCAATGGTAATTTTAAGAGCCTACAAAGTATTTAAACATTAGTGAAACTATTTATATTGCACATATTTACCACTCAACATGCAAACAATGAGGTTTGAACCTTAAAATTCCACTCCATGATGCAAATTTTTATTATCTGCATATTAAATATTAAAAAAGAGAGAGAGAGAGACAGAATTAGTAATATACTCTTCTATTAAAAAATAATGTTACGTGAATCAAACAAATTAATTCAAATTTTATATAACAATATAAATTTACAAGTTTTGATCGATTTTTAACTAAATAGATTTATTCAAATGGGATATAATTAAAAATTGATTGAAATATATTGATATAAACTGTTATTTGAAATTTAATTTATTTAATTCATTGATATAAAATTATTTTTAATCAAATGTCATATAATAAAAAATAAATAGAAGCTGATATGTTCTTAAAACAAACAAATTCCTGAAAAGGGTTATCTGTGATGGGATGATGGAAGGAGAATATTTAAACATCATCCATGTTTGCAAATCTTTGATGCACCATAGAATAAAAGATATGGTAGGTGAGACACAGGATCCCAACGAGCGGAGAGAATGGTGAAGAGAAAGAAAGGGGTTATATTAATCGAAAGTCGATTCAGTAGATAGAGTGTACTGTCCTTTGAGGATAGCTCAAGAGAAAAAGGACTGTTGGAGAGTGGGGTCCAAATTGCATTGCCAGGGTTTGTAACACTGAATTTGGGACGCCCTTGACCTACCCCATCATCTTCTGTGGCCAACAAACAGACCCCATTTTTAACAAATATCCTCACGTTCCCCCCCTCTTGTTAAGATACCCTTTGCGAGGGGGGGGCCTATACGGCGGTTGTGGTTCCTCATTGAGTCGCCTACAGCATCACCTTCGCATCAACCCGTAACAATTACTGACCACAGAGTTAGTTATTAATGATAATTAATATAAATAATCAATGATTAATTTTATTTATTAGATTAATTAATAATTAATAAAATTTGATTAGTAGTTAAATGAAACAATCAATAAAATTAGTATAAATAGTGATTTCTAAAATATGTAATAATATGTATTGAAATTGTATTGAAAATCCTTTCTTTTGTATTCTCTTTGTCTAAAATATGTAATAATATGTATTGAAATTGTATTGAAAATCCTTTCTTTTGCATTCTCTTTCTCTCTCTCTATCTTCTCTCCCTAATTTCTCTCCTTCTCTTGATCTCACTCTCTCTTCCTCTCTTTCTTTATTTTCTTAAGTTGGTTCGAAATAAATTGATATCAGAACTTGCGAATCATTAGTTAATATTAAAAAAAAGGTAGAATGGATATGAAACCATTGAAAAAGAAGTTTTGTATGAAGTCATTTAAAAAGAAATTTTGTATGAACCCATTGAAGAACATCTCAAAAGGCAAGATATTGAAATGTAAAAATTTCATTCACATGTTCACAAGACAATGGAAGAAATCAACCAAACAATTGATGAACATGGCAAAAGAATTTACACTCTCATGACACATATTGAAAATATTTGGTTTCGATAAAAATATCAACATTTTAGTGAAAATGGAGTAAGAAAATAAAAAGAAATTGGAAAGTAATGAAACAAATTAAGTGGTAAATAAAACAATATCAAAACCTATTGAAGAACAAAGTATAGAATCGCTTTCTAAATCTCTCATTTTATCTAAAAAGGATTTTAAATGTTCAATAAAGAAGGGTCTTGTATGTCCAAGAAAGAAGTTGTTGATGGTGGATTCTTGTTAATTTGTTCAAAAATTGAATTTTCGATATTTATCGGATAAAATTTTTCATAAAAAAAAGTTTAAGAAAAGTGTCTTTCAATTTTCTCATCTCTATTTTTCTCCAACTATCTTATTGCAACTCAAATTACATGTATTATTCGTCTCTATCACCTTATATCTTAACATAAATGCAAATTTTGATTCAAAATTCATTGAATCAAAATCTCAATTTTTGGTTTTCCATCCTTGAGAATAAGGATGTAATCAGGGGGAAAATATTATAACAATTATTAACCATAGGGTTAGTAGTTAGAAAAATACCCTTTTTTCTATCTTAAAAATTAGTTAAGAAAAAGATGATTCCATAAATAATTAATTTTATATACATACGACAGATCAGAGCTAAATAATATGATTCTGATACTAAATTAAGAAAAATTTAATTCATATCATAAAAATTAACTATAATGATGAAAAGTCATAATAAAATATTTTTTTTACCTAACCGGTCAGATTCAAATCCTATTTTAAGTTGTCCTAGCTAAAGTCTTGAACAAGGTGCTATTTCACACCATGGTAGCCTTAAAAGGGTCAAATTAATGTTATCTTAATTGAAGAGTTGCTTAAGAATCATAATTTTTGACAAAAGAACCATGGTTAACCTCTTTCTTTGCATTTTCTTCTCTTTATTATTACCCCCTCAATGCTATCTAGATTTGAGATATGTCACAATGATATTAGGCATATGGGTGACATAAGACATGTGCATCTACAAGTGTCTGAATCATTCAAAAGATTGAAGTCATTTTTTGGTCTATTTGAGATTATAATTTTACATGATCTTTGGTATCCCTTTTTAACTTATCCATGCTCAAAAGAAAGGTAAAGAATGTTGGAAGAATCGTTTTCTAAATAGAATTATTATAAATCAAATCGGTAAGAATATTTTTTGGATATTAATAAAAAAAAGTAGCATAGAATAATGCAACAGAAGACAATGTCAACGCCCACAAATCCCTTTTGAAACTAAAGAGATGCAACAAACATGAATGTGTGCCCCATCATCACCCCCACATGGCACCACCATGACTTGACAACACTCCCTCTTCGGTGCCTCACTCTTGTGTATTCATAATCTCAAAAAGAAAAAAAAAAAAAAAAATCCTCAGAAACCCACTTCACAATACAATTTTAAACTTTATTTTTTTAAAGCAATCTCAATAAAAAATGGTTGGAAGAAAATTTTTCGTGATATCTTTATGAGTGGGTGACAAAAGAAATTCTTTTGTCCATGAATATATATAATTACTACCAAAATATTGTTTTATTTTTTAAAAAAATTTAAAATTTAAAGTTTATTTATTATAAGCTAAAAGTTTTTAGGAAACAAAATAATTAAACTTGGCTCAAAAGAGATGTATCTGGAAATTTTGGAATTTTTAAATTGCTCAGAGGATTTTGGCCCTGTTTAGATGTTTTTCATTTCTTATTAGTTGACTCGACTGTGTGTGTATACACATATGTTGATTTTTCTAATCACCATATGTGTCAGAATATATCATGTATAAAAATTGAATTAATAATTAATTTAATTTTAAAAATATTTAATTTTTTTTTTTATATTTCTATATTTATGACAATAGATTTTTATATAAATTTAATTTATTATAATAATTCAGTAAAACAATCAAATATTAGAATTCATATTATTTTATATTGCTTCCATCTTCAACATATCATCAGAGTCAATCCTATTCTTAACATAGTATCAAAAACATGTTCAAAACTCTTCTAAAGACAAAAGTTATATTAAACTATTTTCGATATGAATTATGGTGAAAGTTTAAGACCACCCGCCACTCATGCGTTTGTATGTCTCGAGAATACCCTTTGTCCATTATGGAAAAAGTTATTTTTCGGTCATAATCCTCCTTTTTTATCTTGTAACCCGGATTTTAAATTTTGAAGTAACAAAAAAATATCCATCGGATTTTAAATCCTTTATTCGGATTATTTTTCAAACTAAAAAAATTTTCATTATATTACGTTATATTTGAAAAGAGATATTAAAAAATATTATATATTAAAATTAAATCAATTATTGATTTAATTTAAAAGTATTTAATTTTCTTTATTTTTATATTTTTATATATATAATAATTCATCCAAGGAATCAGGCATTAGAAATCGTATTTTTATTATTGTTCCTTTATCTCATCTTTATGTTTAAGATGGCAGGAGAGCATTCTCTTCTTTAAAAGTGTCAATCCCTCGGAGATGGACAATAACAAGCAAACACCACCATTAGCACACATCACGGCCTATTGATCCACACACAACATTGATTTATCTCTTTGGTTTAGATTTTTAGCGCTTCTCATTTGTTTCCTCCCCCGCCCCTTCTTTCTCTCTCTCTCTCTCTCTCTCCCTCTCTCTCCCCCTTTTTTTATTGCTTGTAGGGTCCTTTCCACTGAACCCTCTCTGCTGGCTCCTCCCTAAGGAAACCAACGAAGACAGAAACTTCTCCTCACCCCTTCTCTCTCTCTCTCTCTCTCTCTCTCTCTTTCAGATGAAGTCTCCTCCTACACTGAAACCAGAACCCCCACCACAACCACAACTACAACCACATACTCTCTCTCCTAGCAGCAGTGGCAGAAGAAGCAGCACTGACACTAACTCACCAGAGTTCGAATTCTGGATGCTCCGAAACCCATCTCTTCCTCAACCCCATCTTCTCTCCGCTGACGAATTGTTCGTTGACGGCGTTCTCCTCCCTCTTCAGCTTCTCCACATACCCCAACCCGACCCTACTCCTCAACCCGATCTGACACCAGAACCCGAATCTATCCAATCAGAGCAACAAAAGCCCATTTCGGAACGGCTTGTACCCGACTCGGAGTCCGAATCCGGGCCCGAGATTTCAGCTGGGTCGTGTATAACGGTGTCGAAGAGATGGACGGACATATTCAAAAAGATCGAGAAGAAAAATGGGGAAGAGAGAGACAGAGGGAAAGAGAAGAAAAAATCTGAGAGAAAAAGAAAAGGAAATAATAGTAACAGTGGGTCCGGGTCGGGTTCTGCAGAGCTTAATATTAACATATGGCCATTTTCTCGGAGCAAATCCGCCGGAAATAACAACGGTCGTCAACGAGGCGCGTCGACGTTGGCGGCGAGTCGGAAAGTGAGCAGCGCGCCTTGTTCACGGAGCAACTCGGGGGGTGAGTCAAAGTCAAGAAAGTGGCCTAGTAGTCCCGGCCGGGTCGGGGTCCGGGTCCATTTGGGGCGAAGCAGCCCGGCCTGGCAAGTCCGACGTGGCAGTGGAATGAGGGTGTCGGAGCCTGCGATTCGGAGTGCGGAAAAGGGAGTGAAAAAAGAAGGTTTGGAGACTCGCCGAAGCAACGTCGGAGCCGCCACCGAGAGCAGTGGAGGCGACGGCGGCAGCGGCGACGGCGGCGGAGGAGGAGCCAGAGCTGGGGTGTTGAATTTGAATGTTCCTTTGTGTATTGGGTATAGGCCTCATTTGAGTTGTAGGACCGATGAGAATAGTACAATTGGTGGCGGCGGCGATGGTGGCGGTAGCGATGGCAGCGGTGGTGGTGGTGGTGGAGGTGGGGGACAGAGGGGTGGTGGTGCTAACGTAAGCGGGGGGAGTAATCTTTTTAACCTGCGCAACCTCTTCACTAAGAAAGTGTATTAATTAAAGTGCGGCTTACAGTATTTTGTTTCTTGTTTTGCACTCACCAAAGTATGATTTGTTCTTTTTTTTTTTGGGGCCTTTTTACTACTACTTATCCATATAGTATTTGCATAAGGCCTTGTCCTCGTCTTTCTTTTAGGAGATCGGAAATTCTCATATTCTTGTAATAGAGAGATGCAACGTGTACATGTAAAACAATGGCATCAAAATTTGAATTTATTTGTGAAAATCTTTGTATTAACTTCGGAAACTCTTGATATTTCGAAGATATTATAAAAAAAAAAAATACATCAGTCTAATCGAAAAAGACTTCGTTGAACATAGAGAGAGAGAGAGAGAGAGAGAGAGAGCAAAAATAAGCTTGCACTCAAGGGGAAGAGACGCGCCCACCTTCGTGGCAACACTAGGAGCCTCTACCCCACACCAGGAGCCACTCTGGTTATTTCAGGTTAAGATGTGAAATCACATTTATCTTGGTAAGAATAATAACAATATGAGAAAAGAAAGGCAAATTAACTTAGAGCGAGATTGGAATCCAAAAAGAAGGGAAAATTAACTTAGAGCGAGATTGTGCAAATTTCCAAGACATCGCCCAAGCTAGGGCAACATTTCTAGTATTACTCAAATGCATTTGGCAATGGTTTGGGGACTTGTATGGTACCAACAAATTATCGGGTTGTCATAAAAAGGAAAAAACAATAATGTTTTTTGAGAAAATATATGGAGTAAAATTATGTGCAGCGAATCAAGTATATGGACATTTTTGTTTTGGTGGTTTTAGAGCCCCTGAGGTTTCGCTATCATGCCAACTAGGAGTTGTTCAGAGCTCTCTTTAATTTTTTTTCTTCCTAGGTCCAGCCATAGATGGAGAGAGAGAGAGAGAGAGTTCTGCATCTGAAACATTCTTGCACAAATTTACGTGTTGAATTTTAGGGGATGGAGTTGCAGGCCACGACAGAAGAGTTTGATTGTGAATCATCGGGCCATATGCTCCCATGTTTAAGCCGTATTTCAAATGAAAACAAAGTCTTAGATGATCAGGTATTCTCTTACCTTTTTATATAAATCATTAATATCTAATAGTTATATTGAATTCAATTAAATTTAATTAGAATGAGATAAAACTTTTAATAGATGAAACTTTTTAACACCAATTTTCACCGCACAATTTAGATTCAAGATTTTATTTCAATTACTTATCTTATCCTATGTTATGATTTATTTCCCCCTCCCCCGCCCCCGGCGCCCCGCGACTTTGTTCAGACTTACAAAAGGTAAGCCACTCGTTTATGCGAAGTTTACAGATTTAGCTTACCAAATTGGGCTGGATTCTTAATGGCTATAAAATTGCACAACATGGCGCAAGAGATTATGGTTCAATAGAATTTTTTTTACTAAATCAACCGATATTCACATTTCATCCTATTAATTCGATCCATGTATTATAGAGTTAATTATGGGATTGACTTTCTCAAATTTTTTTTTTTCTATTCTCTAATATTTGAATTCAAAACCTCTGATTAAGAAAATAAAATGTCCGATTACTCAAATCAAAAAAAATTTAGTATTATGGGTCAATAGATAATAATATACACCACAAGTATAAGTTGACCATTTTATATAAAATTAAAAATTTATATTAAGGAGCTAAAATATAACTAATACCAAGCCGGCAGAGACAAGGAGTTATAATTTTATTGGGTTAAACAACGGTCAAATTATATATGTTTTCAATTCTTGCCCTAATCACATTTTTTATAAATAAAAGTATTTAAAATATCCTTTATTGAAGAAAAATAAGTGATAAATTATTTCCTATTTGTATAATAGGTGCAATAAAATAATAAAATTTCATTTGTGATACATATTATTATCTTCTATTCTTTCATACTTGATTTACTTTTATTTTATCTAAAATATTTTTAATAAAAGAAAAATTCATAAAAAATTATAGAGTTTTGAATTTTTATATTTTTCTTAAAAAATATTATTTTATTAGTTGTGTTTTATATTTTCTCTTCTAGTCCGTATTGGGCCATAGTTGGGCTTTGGATGGTGGGAAGTGGGCTACTAGTGGACCTCCCCCCTGTCCTTGTTTTAGAAGTAACATTTATTTTTCAGTACCAGAAAAAAAAAAGTAACATTTATTTTTTTGAGGGATTTGAGAAGGGTTCATGAAAAGCAAAAGAACATGGCCTGTACATTTAAGTACTGAGTTGGTCTTCGACTCGGTGAAGAGAAGAGAAAAATACTTCTCGATGTTTCCTGCAATGAAGCGATTCGCGAGGACTCTTCATACATGGCGTTCAATTTCATCTCCCGAGGCCCTCATTTCTTCCTCTTCTTCTTCACCTCTACAATCTCTTCAACTTCGTCACCGACTTCAACTCTATCAAAGTATGCATCTCTCTCTCTCTTGTTATTAGGTTGAATTTTGAACATTCTTTGGTTGAATGCTCCGATTGATGATCTTCATGTTGTGATCGATGTTCCAAACTTATCTGGTCGTAATTGAAAATTCAGACGTGCAGATGGAATTTGGCTCTTGGAAATTCGGGCAAAAATGAGTGCTTTTTTTTGAAAATACTGCAATAAATAGGAAAACTGAAATGAATGAAATGTAATAAGGAATGTCTTTTTGGAATTGGAATTTATTCATTTTTTGTACTTAAAAAGGTATGTGCGTGATTAGGGTTTAAATGAGAAAGAATTACAACATGCATTTTGGGTTTATAATTTTTTTTGGGGGGGGGGGAATTAGAAATTTGCTTCCTTAAATTTTGAAGGAGGCTGCTCTCCCCTCTCCCAGCTCACACTCCCGCCTGATGCTGGACTTTATAATTGGAAGAACTCCAATCTCTCTCCTGCTAGTTATTGGCAATTTGATTGAGTTGAGTGTCAAACAACGACCTATTTGAAAAGCTCAAGCTAAGGAGAATGATGAACATTGGTGCATCGCACTTCTAGAATTGAACCATGTTTTCCAAATTCTATCTATTAATATATTTGTACAACACTATATTATTATATATTTGCATATTTTGGCATTCGTGCGTCAATGCCTTGACAATTGTTACTATCCGCAAATTCTCAATTTTGTTGTCTTGGTCTCAAATTAATCACCCCTTTTTTTCTTTTCTTTTTTTTACCCAACATGTTGTTGATGGAAGCTGGTGGGATGCGTTAGCTCAAATAACCCGTTAACCCATTAGAGGCATGCTTTATTTTGCGTAAAATTTGATTACTTGGTTTTCTGCGAGGCACAGTTTAAGCCTAATATTGTGTCTGGTTGTGCGTTTGCGTGGTGCCTCCTAAGGGTTGATGCCCCTTCAATCTATTGTGATCATTTGGTGCATGTTTTGGAAGGAGATTTATCAAGGTTGCCTCTTAGGTTTTCTGATTGTATCATATAGTGGAGAATTTAAGCTGCCAATCTTGTTGAAATTTTGATATGAGTAGGTTGATCAATGGGTTTGTTGGACCACAGACAAGGGAAGAGAGTGCCTTAAATTCCCTTGGATTGCACGATTCAACAGTTCAGCTCACAGTTTCACTGCTTATGATTGGTGGTTGTAGGGATTCTTGACGTCCAAGCTGAATCCAAATTATCTGGAGGTCAACTGCCACGAACAGAAGATTTTGGACTATCTTATATCTTCCCGGCTGTCATTGTGGGTTTGCTTGGAGCAGGAACACTAGAGACATCTTATGCAGATGCTGAGGAGGTTTGTGGGGTTTTATTATTATTATTTTACTACTCCTCACCATGCTTCGTATATATTGATATGAGTTGCAACCCTTTGTCTATGTGCTAGTTTGTTCGATGCTGAAAAAGGTTTGACCCAATTTGGCTCAGTCTGATCTTGCATTTTAAGCATGTGTGCTTGCCTGGGATTTTGTCATTATGATGGACTTCTACATGTGCACATTTTTTGAATTAGTATTACTTCGGATTCAATTTTCTGCAGGCACAGGCTAAAACTCCCGTACCTTCTGAATCTCCTTTGAGCCATACAGAGGTGGAGGAATCTGCTAAAAGAGTGCGGCAGCAGTTGGAGGAGCTGCTCAAAAGCAAAGGAATGCGTCATAATTCTTATCCACGCTTTACTGTTGCTGCAAAGGGTCAAAAGGTTATTAACCAGAAGCCTGAACCATGGCTATTTCAGTGTGTCTTTTGTCTACAATAGTTTATTTTGGAATCACACAAATTTTTGAATTTACTGTTGTAACTATAGGCCTCTTTTTGTTTTTCCCATTTTAGTGACCATGGGAAAGGAAATTAATGAGAGGAAAATGACTCAATTAGCTTTGTTGGGTGTTATCTTTTAGGGGACGGTTAAGAATGGAGGGATGGGTTTTGGTTTTTAAAGAAGATGGTAGATACCCATGTGGCCCTAAACATTTAGCTTTTCGTGAAGTGCAAGTGGTAAAAAGCTTTCCAGAAAAATAAAAGATAACCACCAAAAGAACATAGAAGAAGGGGATTGATCACATGCACTGTTAAATAAGATAAGAAAGTGTTTAATTATTTATTATTTTTTAAAATCTTTTGAATGCACAACATTGAAGTGCTGGTGACAAATGATTGTTACTTAAATTTGGAATAAGAAATTGTACACTGTAAGAGTGAATTTGTGAATGCCATGAATACATCCAATAGAAGGAATTGTTGTCCAGAGATTGGATGGAAGAAGAAAGTTTGAGCAAATGATCCTAAGAATTGAGCTGTATGTTTATTTGTTTCTTTTGTTACTTGTGCATTTGTTTAGTTTCAAGATGGTTATGGACTTCAACTGTTTCCCAGTACAGCTTCCTTGTTTTTCTCAGATTTCATTGTTTCTTCTCGTAAATCTGTTGATCTTTTTTATATTGAATGGTATTTCTTATGAGGGGTATATGTTGTACTCTAGGTCACAATAAAGTTTCAAGTTCCACCTACATGTGACATGGCACACCTAATTGCTAATCTTGCCTCTCATCTTGGAACGAAAGTTGAAGAGCGTGGAGGTGGTTCAGATATCAAATTGCGCGCTTGGGACAGGTGAAGTGACCATGACAGTGTATGCTCGGGAATATAAATGTTGATTGTGCATTGAATAATCATTTCCTGTTGTCAGTTCAGTCTCTCTCTCTCTCATATGATTTGCCTGTATGGACTTGAGTTGCATTAGCTTTTATGCTGGAGCCATTTGTGGTGCTAATGACGACTCTAATATATTATTTTGTGTTTTTAATCTGCATTTCAGTGCAGTTGCCTGGCAATTAACACTTAGGCGTCCAGAGGTTGCAAAAGATGGCCAAGGAACTCTAGGGCATTCACATGATACAAATGCGGATGAGAGAGAATTGTGTATCCTGATATTTCGTTCACTCATAAGCTTTGACAAAGCTGTTAGTCTTCATCTCTTGCAAGTTTTGATATGATTTTCCTAACTCAGTAACTTCTGCTGTTTATTGCAAATTATTCAGCCCAATTTGGCTTAATCATGCAGGAAATTGAGTTCATAAAGCAGGGGAGCTTCAGCTCTGAAGAGCTTGATGCTTTGGTGGAAGTGTTACAAATAGCTGGTGGAAAGTTGGGGAATAGGGTCCTGGAAAGAAGACCCGGGGAAGGTACAGTTCGAACACCTTCTTTAGATAAATCAATCGCTAGCTTACAGGCTATGGGAGTCTTGGTTTTTGGACTTGATGATCCTCATATGAGTCCCTCAAATGGCGAGATATCATGGGACACTATTGCTGGATATGAACAGCAAAAACGGTATAAACCCTTTGCATTTCATTTTTCTTTTTTTTTTTCTTTTACACTGCTCCATATATGTCTTCTCTAGAATATTTGCATGTCTTTTTATGTTTGTAGTACTTTATTGCACAAATTTGGTAACAGGATTCTTTATTCTTCTCATCATGCCAAAAGTCCTGTGGTATTTTTTTTTGGTAATTTTTTCTGGTTGTCAGTTTTTTTTTACCTTTGCTACTGTAGAGTCTCAGTTGCTGCCGGTTCTTTCTCATGTTGACAACTTTCTCATTATGGTGTTGGAAAGTTTTTGGGCAAAGGGTCCTGCTGACTTCTCTCATGGAAAGTATCATCCTGAAAAATAGTTATCATCGAGCTGAGATGCCTAGGCTCTTGTCCAAATGACACTGATACAAGCTCAGGCAGTATGCCCATATCCTAAAGAACTCTAGTCTCTCTAAAGAGGTAGACTGCAAGGATGGGCGCCCTGGAGCCTGAGGGAGGATGTGACTATTACAGCGCCTAGAAAGATTGCAATCCTTAGAATACTTAAATACCCTCTATCCACTTTGAAACAGTTATTGTTTGAGGGGTTCCCTATAAGTCAATCAGAATATATTTTTTTTATTATTTTATTATTTTATTTTTCATTTTTATAAATTATTACATCTCTGTTAGTGTCCAAAAGTGTGCATGTGGCCTTTGCTTATGTATGCCTTTTCTTTATAACATGTTGGCCAGAGAAATAGAAGACACGATATTGCTTGCGTTGCACAAACCTGAAGTTTATGATGATATTGCTCGTGGGACTCGACGCAAGTTTGAAACCAATAGACCTCGAGCTGTGCTTTTTGAGGGCCCACCAGGTTATCCCCTGATCCAGATGGAAGTTTTTATTTTGTAATATTTACCTTTTTTCACATTTATCAGTCCAATGTGGCTCTAATTGTGAATATAAATAGAGAAATGGACTACGTTAGTTCATGTTCAAAGATCCATGAATGTACCCTATAAAGACAGGATGGAAAGGATACATATTGAAGGTTCCTAAAAACTCCACAAAGACCAAATGAAGAAAGAAAAGGCACATCAGGCAAGGTCGTGGGAAGAACAATGTTGGAGTACCATCTTATGATCGATATGACTGTAAATAGAGTGGAAGAAATGATATTCATTTATCTAATCCGAGCTGGTTTTGGACATGGATCTTAATGGAATCGTCTTGTGATTCATCTAGTTAAATTTGTTTCTCTAAATCTTATACATTAGCATGGACCAAAATAATTTGATCCCACATAATTCATCTAAATGTGCTGATACTAAAATGTGTGTCCGCTATTTATCTAGGAGTGATTGATTGGAACTACGTCTTCTGTTGTGATGATGAGGGGTTGTATTGAAAACCAAAAAGAATGAAATCAATGTGGTGCACCCAGCTTTATTTATTCAGATACTGTTTTGCTTGTTGGAGGCTTTAATGAAATGGATAAAATATTTATCGGCATTGATTGGGAAATTGTGACTTTTCCTCTTTGTAATTGTTTACCTGTGCTTTTCAAACTGTTATGCTAATCTTTGGTTTAAATTATTATTGGCTTTTTAAGGAGAAATCAATTAAGTTTCTGTGCTATCATTTTGGCGAATGCAATGGCTGACAAGATGATTTATTATGCTTCATTTGTACCAGGTACAGGGAAGACATCCTGTGCTCGTGTCATTGCTAAAGAAGCAGTAAGTGATTGCTTTTGACAATTGCATTGACTTTTTAATTGTATCTTGACTTTTTGTACTTCATCATCTTGATTGCTTATTAGGTTCATTTTTGTGTTGCATTCACATGATAGCCATGGTGGTCGCTGTTTGTATATGCGTGTGTGTGTGGGTGTGGCTCTGGGCGCCAAATTGTCCAAAATTTCCCGAGTGATTGTAGCTTTGATTTTAACTATTTTGTTTACCATGTGATTTGAATTATAAATTAATTGCAGAAAAGGTTGGCAGTACCATGCCATCATGACTTTCTTTCCCCTCATTTGTAGTTTCTTTGTCCTTATGGGCGTTTTTGGTGGGGAGGGAGGCAAGGTAAAAATTGGGACGGTCCAAGCAAAGTTCAATGTTGTTTGTTCAAACATCTATTTTTAAAAAAAAAAAAAAAATTAACTGGTTACAGGTTAATTATTTGCATTACTTTATTATTCTTGATATACTTTCGAGTCAGTTCAGTGAATTTGTAATGTTTATTAATTGTATGGTTCTCACATCTATAGCATTTTCAATCATGTAATCTTTGATCATGAAACCTTGTTCCTTAGAATTATGGTGTCAATATGACCTGTCTGCGTGTAATTACTTGTTGCTTAGTGAAACAATGAACCTCAATTTCATGTTAAGGGATGTATCATCCTCTTTGGTGAAATATCTTCTTCTCATCTTTTCAACAAAATTCTTCTTTTATTATCAGGAAACCAATAATAATGAGCCTCAATTGCTAATTTCACTATTTCAGGGTGTCCCGCTGTTGTATGTGCCTTTGGAGGTTGTCATGTCAAAGTATTATGGTGAAAGTGAACGATTGTTGGGAAAAGTGTTTTCGCTGGCGAATGATCTCCCTAATGGTGCTATTATATTTCTGGATGAGGTACCCATGTGGAAGTGTGTATATAGGTTTCTGTTAGTTGCTATTATTTTTCTTTTTAGAGTATAAGAGCACTAGAGAACGGCATCAAGAAACTCCCAACCGTTGCTAATCAAAAAACAAGAAAGAAAAATGTGTAAAATTTTCCACATGAAGGCCATTTACCTTGGACTGGAAGTGAAACCAGAGCATAGCTCTTGCAATCGTTTTCCTTTACACTTTCTGGCCTCTCAACGCTCTTCCTGTGGACTTGATTGTACATGTTATAAAAAAAGAAAAAAGGGAGGAAGCAGAAAGGGTGCTTATAGATAATAACTGTTGCTTGCAGATTGATTCTTTTGCTATTGCTCGTGATAATGAAATGCATGAAGCTACACGAAGGATTTTATCAGTGTTACTGAGGCAGGTACTGGCAGTTTTCTTTTTGCTTTAACTTCATATATTTTTGTATGTGTTTCTCGGTGTTTGTTGGTGATGTAAGCATTCAATTCCTTGCTCGATGTTTTTGTGCCAATATTCATTGTTTAATCTGCTGCTTTTCTTCAAGTGGTTTTACTATTCTCTTTGCTACTTGAACTAATACATCAGTTCTCGCCAGAAAGCTTTTCATGGTAGACCATGTAAGACTTGGCCCCATGCAGGTGCATCCACTTTTCCCAAATTAACACCATACCACTGGTGATAAGTGGATGCAATCACATTCTCAACAACTAAAGGGTCTTCGACACGAGTCTGGTTAAACAAAATTGCTTGTAAAAGTAGGTCTTGGACCAATTTGTTGGGTCAGCGATTGCAGCTGCCCGACGCCACAGTGAAGCTGTGGTGACAGACTCACAAAAAAGGCAATAACAATGACTCAACATTCCATAACAGGTGCCCTTCGCGGTATATTACTCCTAGAGGGTATGGTTACACTAGTCAGCCCCCTCAACCCTTCAGTCCAGCCAAAATATTAAAAAAATTAAAAAAAAAAATTAAAATTTATATTCTTTTGTCTTCATGGCACACGTTTGGTATGATTGGTCCCTCCTTTTGTTTGGCTATGCAGATTGATGGATTTGAGCAGGAGAAGAAAGTGGTTGTGATTGCAGCGACAAACAGAAAACAGGACCTTGATCCTGCTTTGATTAGGTATTTTGCGTTCTCTGCAATGTGGAGAAGTATTAGTTACCTGGAATTATGTTAGTTAGACAAATGTCTTTGTTGTGCGTCTCTCTCTCTCTGATTTTTCATTTTTTTTTCTCCCACAGTCGGTTTGATTCGATGATTCCCTTTGGCCTTCCTGACCAAGAGAACCGCCAGGAAATAGCTGCTCAGTATGCAAAACACTTGAACAAATCTGAGTTGATTGAATTTGCCAAAGCTACTGAAGAGTAAGCTCACATTGTTTGGGTTAACTTATTGTTTGTACCAACTGCATATCAGGGTTACTTATCAGGATTTGGGTTTTTTTTCTTTTTGGGGTTATTGTGCGGAGTGAAAAATTTCAAGTTACACTTGCAAAATTTTGAATCAAAAGTTCCTTTGTTGTTGATTGTGCTTCAGCATGTCTGGGAGGGACATCAGAGATGTGTGTCAACAGGCTGAGCGTCGTTGGGCATCAAAGGTGATATAGCTGAATACCTGAGTGATCTTCTTCTGGAATTTGCTTAATGGTTTTAATCGGACTTAAGACCTCTTCTTGATGGAAAAATAGGTTATTCGGGGCCAAGTGCAGAAAGATTCTGAACAAAGTTCTCTTCCTCCTCTCCAGGAATACATCGCCTGTGCCACAGAACGGAGGAGAGCTCTACATGGCATTTCAGCCGAACTCCCTCATGTTGGCTCGGGAAAGCGACAGCTAGATTTACTATAGTCAATGGCCATTAACAATTCACTGATTGCTGACTTGTGGTTCATTAGATAATTGATTGAAGCTTTTGCCAGATTACAAAGCTTCTACCTTACCAGGATTTCCCTACTAGCGTGGTCTTTACATGTCATGGGTACAACTCTTCTCCTGGTCCCCATGTCATAACATACATGTTGTTCTAGTGTTTTTGAGCTTTTTAGTCTTTTAAGATTAGAATGTGGAATAAAAGATTTCATAATTATTTATAGGATTAGAATTATGTGAAGAAAAAATTTTAGTTTTTCCTAATGATTAATATGTAGGTTGTTTTTCTGTGGTTTAGCTGCTTGGACTGTCTGGTTCACTTATTATGGTTGGTCACTTATTAGATATGGCGATAAACATTTATTTCATGTAAGAATGGTGCTTCACGTGAGACTTATGGAGTATATAGGATGGCCAAGCTAGAATATCTTCTACTTGTACTATTTGCTTGATGATTTGATTCATGGAGATTTGATTCTTATGATTTTATTTGCTTGATGGATGTTCGATCACCACTGTGGAAGTCGTTTTTCAAATGATAACTCATCGATGGATATCCATGAACACTTTGGTAATCGAATAATTTAAATGATTTAATTTTATAATTATATATATGAGGATAGAATATTGTTTATATGAATTATAAGAAACTTGAATAAGATAGAAAAGAAAAAGAAAAATGAAAGGCGATTGCAAATGAAAATATGGTAGTGATTAAAGATGGTGGTGAGGATGAAGAAGAAGATGAGATTGTTTTGTTGTAAGAAGATTATTGAAATGATGATAGCGATTTTATGGGGAATATTAATGATTTTAATAAATTTTAAAGATTTAATATTTTATTTAATTAAATATTAGTTTTTGAGTATATAAATATAGTTTTTAAATATCATGAACAATATTTTGAATTTTTAAAATTTTTGAAATTTAAATTATTTTAGGAATTACAATTTAGATTAAGTTATCACCGGTCATAGTTACATTCTTGAATCCTAAATTTGAATGGTGTTATTTTTAATATATTATATACAAAATACTAATGTTATCATTAGTGACTTGATTCATAATTTAGAAAATGAGTTTTTTAATTCACATTTTCGAATTCACAATTCAATCTCGATTTGATAATTTAGTATTATTTTTTTTTAATAAACTATCAGTATTTGATAATCATAATGAATCTGATTAAATTGAGTTCAAGTGAGATTAAATCATTTTAAGGACAAATGCATGAAATTCATTTCCCTTTTTTTTGTGTAGGTATATTTATTACTGATTGATATTCAGGTTAACCTAACTAGATTTGTTTCGAGCAATATAAGATTTATTTTTGGGGTTAATTTTTTTTACATCTATTTTTTATTCTCAAAATTTAAATTCAAGATTTTGATAAGGGATATTTATCGTTGCACCATAAGTGAAACCACGTATAATGGTTGTTAAATCGGTCTATGTCATATATTTTTTTATTCAATATTACTGATTTTAACCATTCGCACGTTTTTAAAAGAAACTAAAAACAAATAAATAAATAAACAGGGTTTAATAAAAAGTACAATGTTAAAAACATATGCAGAATGTTAAAAACATAAGCTGAATCTTCGTCATGCACGACATTAACCCTCAGATAATTGCTACTACTAAGTACAAGCCCGGCCCGGGACGGCCCGGCCTGGCCCATTTGAATCCTAGCATGATCCTGGAGAATAATTCCCCCAGACGGCGACGATAGCGACTCATGTTGTTCCTGAACCTGGAGTCGCTAGCGTTCTCGAGAAACCAAAGTCGCGATCTGCAGCTGCGTGTTTTAGCATCATCTGCAGCATCTGATTTGATTCGAGTCTTCGATCCCTGTTTGGAGTCTCAAAATCTCTCTCTTCTTCAACATCTCCATCTCCGTCGTCTCCATCCCCAGCAGCGAGTCCTTTATCCCGGGATGTGTTTCTGTCGTATTCTGATCTAAACATCGGAAGTTGCAGTCCGTGACGGAGAAAAGGGAGTGCGCAGGATAAGAAGCCGGAGTCGAGTGCGTATTTTAGAGGGGAGTCGTGGTTGGGAAGTAAAGTCGGAGTAGCTGCATGGGACCCCTTTTTTCTCTTTGGCTGTAAAGGAAACCGAAGCTGCGATGACGAGGTAAGAGTTGTATTGTACGTGTGCGTGGTTTGTGTGGAATGTTTAGTTCAACTCTCATTCTTAGGAGCGTGCAAACCACTCGTCAATTAAAACTTTCGTTCCTTCTTTTTAAATGTTTGTGTTACAATTAAAAATTTCGTTCCTTATTAAGTGATGGGTGAGGTTTAAGGGATAGAAATTTTGTAGAAAACACTAAAAGTCATTTAATAATGAATAAGGGTAAAGTTGACAAAAATAATTAATTCTTTATATTAATTTGAGAATGATAATTAAAATGAAACAAAATTTTTTCCTACAATGGCACTTAAAAGGAATGGAGGATAATAACGATTAATAAAAACCATTCAAGAGGGAGACATGTACCATAGCCCCGCGAGCAGGGATAGAGAAGTTTCCTTTTACAAGCTTTAATATATGTTAGCATTGCAAGATGGAGAAGAAAGGACTATTCCCTTCTCCAAGATTGCGAGGAAGTCGAGAAAATGTTAGAATCTTTGATTCCTACTGAGTTTGACAATTGATCCTCTGTTGTTGAATTAGATCAATGGTTGTGGAAGAACGTGGAAGAGAGAAAGTTGAAGCACCAAAATGGAGCTTATTGGCTGGCCATCTTCACCCTAGCTAATCTGGAAAGTTAAAAATCAAAATTTTCCTTGTTGGGCTGAGAATTTGGATCAAGAGGACTTAACATGTATTATATAAGGTGGCTAACCGAAGAGTTTGAGGAAGCTTTCTATAAAGGGGGTGAGGGAGATCAGATGGAGAAAGTTATGGTTAGCAAGAAAACTCCTCCCTCGGGATGGTGCAAGTTGAATGTAGATGACAGCATCGCAGGATAAGATAAAAGTTTGGGTTTTGCTCAGAAATGAAGAAGGAAAATTGATAAAAGAATTTGTTGGCAACTTTGCGGTATATAAGGTGAAGAATGCAAAGCTCACGAGTCTCTACTTGTGCTGAACTAAGCATGAAAATGAAGATCTCGAAGTTCGATGCCAAAGTGTCATTATTTGGTGAACGAAGACCTTCCCACTTTTGTTTTGCCATTGACAATTGGGTCATTTGACGCAATTGTCAAGATGGAGATTATTTATATTTTTAGAGAGGTTAACTCATATACAGGCTGATTGGTAGTTTATATGCATAAATTCAAGACTCAGAACGGCGTCCTGGGAAGCATTCCAACTCCCGGATTGTGTTCTTAGTCTGTCTTCCCAATTTTTTTTTTTATCATTGATATCTGGATTTTATTTGACTAATTCGATTCGAGTACTATAAAATTTATTTTAGAAATTATTTCTTCTAAATTTTTTTTCACTATTCTTATAACTCAAATTTGAGATCTGTGATTAAGGAGGTAGAGTGCCCTTGACACTAAAACCAAAGAAGTTTGGTGCCTCCCCAATTTCTTTTTGGACCCGGTTTTGTGGGCATTTGTAATGGCTAATATAGAATTTGAAAACTAATAGTTAATTAAGGACTGGTTAGTTGAAATTTGTTGTGATTTCTCATTTCTCATCTCTCACTCTCTCTCTCTCTCTCTCACACACACACACATACACACACACACCATGTTCTCTCTCTCTCTCTCTCTCAACGCGTCTTTCTTTTCTCCTACCTCAGTTCTCTCAATTCTTACCATTTTCTACGCCTCCATCATCTCTGGTTACGAACTCTAATTCCACGTCCATATAATTTTTATGCTCCATTTTTTTCTTCTTTTCAAGCAAAATAATTCCTTTTTTTTATTGTATAAAAATTTAAATTTGGAATCATCAAATTAGGGAATGAGAATTTATACTACTAGACTATCTCCTTAACAACTCGAACAACACAATTCCAATGACTCAATTCACCACTTTTCTTGAATTGGATTGCTACAGTAATTTTTCCACCCCTTTTGCTCTTTTTGTGCTAGCTTGTAGCCCTTCTCAAACCAAATAAATAAACCAAACACCTTAGAATAAATATTGGCCTAAATAAGTAATATAAAGAAAGAATGAGCCAATTAGGTATAAATTAATTACTCGGATGGTTGGAGAGAAAAGATCTAAAATCTTATGAGAAGAAATAAATAGAATTTTTTTAATACATAAAAATTACTTGAATTCAAAATTTTTAAAAGTGAAGGAAATTATATCAGATAAATTATAATTTATTAAAAATAGAATAAATAGCTAACATTTGGGTTTCTATTGTATTATATTTGAATTATATAATGTTTGAAATAATATCGACCAAATCATAATAAGTCTAATTATGCTTTCTTTTCTTTTTGTTTCTTATAAGATTTACGGGTTCTATTTTGATAGTTTTAATAATAAGATCAAATTAGGTCCGAGAATAGTGTAAAGGACGCGCCGAGTGAGCGCGTGTTGTTGTTAAGTTTACGTGTTCTTATTATACAAAGAAAAATAAAAAAGAAAATCATAAATAAGAGAGAGAGAGAGCGTGCATTATCGACCGTATCAAATTCTTCTCATCATTCTTAATATCCATTGTCGAGGTCAAGCTGAGAGAGAGAGAGAGAGAGAGAGAGATCAGAATGGAGTCGAAAGACAAGAAAGCAGCAAAGCCATCGAGCAGTCGAAGCGGAGGAATTCGAACCCTTGCCGATTTGAATCGTCCTTCCGGTCCCGACCCCGATAGCGATTCCGATGGTCCTCAGGAGTACTACACTGGTGGTGAGAAAAGGTATCTCTTTTTCTCTCTCTCAGTCTGGAAGTTTCAACTTTGTTCGAATTAAGTTTCTGATGTATCATGTTTCTGATTTCCTTAGATTTGACTTTGTTTCCCTTCCCTTAATAATCCGATTAAGATTGGTTTCATACCTAAAAATCGTTAGCCTATTCAGATGAATTTATGTAGAATTTTTTAGGGTTTTGACTTATGTGAACAGATAGTATGTTTAGTATTAACTGCGTTGAGATCATCGTACTTATGTGCTTTGTGATGACGAGGTACTTGTTCTAGGTGGTTAAGGATATACATTCGGGTCAGGCGACAGAGACTTTGTGTGAAAATTTCAGAATATATAAAACCCAGTTGCAATATGGTGATTTTCTTTATCCCTGCCTATCGAGAGTTCAACTTGGCATTATCTTGTTCAAATTTTATCTGGTAGCTATATTACATGCGCAATTTTAGAAATTAGTGCGTCTACATTAGCTACATCCTTTGGACATGAGAGGATTTTACTCTCTATAAGTTACAATAGCATAAAAGTTTTATAACCTTGTCACGTCTCCAAGTCTGTTTCTGTCCTATGTTTGTGTTTGTGCTTCATAATCCAAGAGTAATCTAGTTTGGTTGGCACTAATTGTTCAAATTCTATCTGGTTGCTGTATTTCATGTGCATTGCTAGAAATTAGCATGTCTGCACCGGATACTTTCTTTGGACTTGACACAATTTTGCACTTTGTAAGTTACAATAGCATTAAAAGTTTATAACCTTGTTACACCTATGAGTCTGTATCTTGTAACGTGTTTGTGTTTTTGCTTCATAGTCTAGGAAGAATCTAGTTTAGTTGGCAAATTCTTCACAGAATATCTGTAATGATTTAGCCGGGAAGAAGTTGTAGAGGCCTTAAATTATTTTTAGATGTTAGTGCATTGATCTTCCGTGGACGGTCTAATGTACTTATTGGCATTATATTGTTCAAATTTGCATGGACATTTTAAGAAATTACTGTGTTTACAATGTCCTATGACTGGATTTTACACTTTGTAAGTTGCAATACCATAAAAAGTTTATAACCTGTCACATCTATGGGCCTATATCTTGTCCTATATTTGTATTTGTGCTTCATAGTTGAGGAGTATCTAATTTAGTTGGCAACTTCTTCCTAGAATATCTATAACATAGTTACCTGGGTTGCGTTATGCTGTGGATTGTGGGATGGTAATGGATATCGGGTATGCCACTTTCAACGGTGCAGGGTACCCCCCGTGGGGGATTGGCTTATTCGAATTGCTATTCCTGGTCTTGGTACGGAGGAGATATAGTACGGGCCTTTCATATATATATCGAGTTTATTATAAAACAATTATACTATTTTGGAAGTTTTAATACTAGTGTTTATACTAATTAATGGACATTTTTTTAAAAAAAATACTTGTTAAAAACTCTTGAAGGTTTAATTTTCAGCCCTTTTGGGAGAGGAAAGAGGATTAAATAGGAATTATAATTACATAAAAATTATTAAAGATATTTATCTCTGTTAATAAATATATGAGAGATCACTTAGAGATTCTGGATATTGGATTCTTTTCAAACGCAAAAAGAAGGTCTTATTTCTTATTGCTAATTAATACAAGAAAATCAAGCTATTTATGTTGTGTGATATTCTATAACATGTGCTATATCTCCGGGTGATTTATACTAATTAATGGAGTCAAACAATTGAAAATAGATATTTAAATTTCATGACACTGGTGACAATGATTTGGATCAAGAATGCTCCCTGAATTGAGCTGGGCGACCCCGATCGCAATGCCATGGTGGTGGGGAATCCAGGCAACGATGATCTATGACCATTTTGCCGGGTAGAAGTTGTAGAGACCCTAAATTATCTTTAGGTGTTGGTGCATTGATCTTCCATGGACAGTCTAATGTTCTTATTGGCATTCATTTATTCAAATTTGTGTGGAACTTCTAGAAACCAGTGTGTCTTTGTCAGATTATGTCCTTTGGACATGACAAGATTTTCTTCACCGGATACATCCTTTGGACATGGCAGGATTTTATGCTTTATAAGTTACAATAGCATAAAAAGTTTATAACCTTGTCACATTATGAGTCTGTATCTTGTCAACTGTTTGTGTTTGTGCTTCATAGTCTGGGAATAATCTAGTTTGGTTGGCAAATTCTTCCTAGAATATCCATAACCACTTAGTTGAAAAGACGGTGTAGAGTTCTTTATGTGTTTCTAATTAATAGTGCATTGATCTTCGATGGACAGTCTAATGTACTTATTGTTCATATGATCATTCGACGACATTATTGAGGAAGTTTCAATCTCCTGAGATTTACTCTTACGTTTGTAGTTTCTATATAAGATATGCTTTGACATTGAGTCATTCACAAAACATTCCATTGGAAGGATTTGTGAGGCTGACAGACGCCATATTTATTCAATAGAATTGGCAATTGAGATCATACTATTTTTTCATTTTTGTGCAAGGGAGTAAAACAAATTCTGACCAAATCCATTTGATTTCTGAATGGTTTTCTAATCCTTAACTTTTCAAGGAATCCTTTGCCAAATGGTTGTGACTAATTGGTATTTTTCATCTTATTGGCCTTGTATCCGTAGGAGCAAGTATGCCATTTGCTTTTATACATTATGAGATATCACATTGTTTAAGGAGCTCTAGATCCTGTCGGAGTAAAAGGGTATTCTGGGTATGTTGTTTTAGAGGATTGTGTTACCTTGTTCCTAGTGAGGTCCCCTGTACCGCAGGGGGGGGGGTTTGCTTGAGCCTCAGACCACCGGCCAGTTGGTTGTAATACTGTGAATGCATATACTTTCCCTTTATAGAAGGCTTGTTTATGAGCAAGGGTGACATTAGGGTTGGGCAATCCGAACTGCAGAATTTCCTCAACATAGGATCCAAGTGTTGGAACCAATATGCTTTGGAATTGATCAAATTTTCATCAAACTTATCTGGATTGGATGAAGGATTACAGACTGTTTGATCGGTGGCAGAGTGATATGGGAAATTGTTCTGACTGTAAGCAAATTGTTGTGCCCAATGAAGAGAATGTAGTGTTCCTTGAGCTGTATGTGTAAATTCATAACTGAAGAATCCAGAAAGAAATAATATGGTAGTTTTTCAGTAATTGCTTGTAAGCACTATTCCAACTAAGTCATGTTTCAATATATCTAATCGAAGTTTACGCAGTACAGTAAGTATGTGAAATCTTGGGGTAGGTTGGACAAATTTGGAAACTTGATTTCACAGTTGAGTTATTGAAAGACTTCCTGTAACTGGAAAACTTATTTGGATTTGCTGTATGCAGATATGACTACAATCCCCAATCTGGATTATGTGTTCTCATAAATTCTTTGCATTAAGCAGGGGTTATGGAACATGGCCCTAATTGTGACCATATGTGTGGCCTTGCAATTTTTTTTTTCCTGGGATACCCAAGTGTTCTATACTTAAGGACCCTTGCATGGCATGCCAAATGAAGTAGAAATCAATGGATTTGACGAATTAAATTAAGTGGAGTGGTTGAAGAAAGTGGCCGTATTTCTTCTTGTAAAGCTGTTTTGGGATATATATATTCTTTGCTTGGTTTATCTTGTTTGGGATATATATATATTCTTTGCTTCCAGTATCCTGTCCACTTCTGGTTATTTTATTCTATTTTATAACTCAGTCTGTAGCTCTGAAGTTAGTCTTCAAACTTCTTGGAAGATTAACATTTGATTCTGGCATCACTCCATGTGATAAATACAGAAAAGTTGCTGCTGTGTAAGTCAGTTGTGCTAGGTTCAGTTTGGGCAGGAATTTTCTAGCATCAAACATTCAATTTAAGTCTAGCAGGTGCTGTCTTTTCTTATCATGTGCCAATGAATAAGATGAGGGTCCTGAATTTACAAAATTGCTTTAGTATAGATTCGTAACTATAGAAAGTGATGCAGGAGTATCTTAAAATTAGAAAGTTACTTGTTTTTAAGTTTGCTGTTAGTTTTCCTTCTTTATTTAGGTTTCTATTTTGAAAGTTTCTATTCTTTATTTCTTGTTTCTTTTTTTTTTTTTTTTGGTTCATTCTATTTAACTATTTAGGAATTTTTAAGTAATTTGAAAGTTTATAGATTAGAGTTAGGATTTGTCCTAACTAGTATAAAAGGACAATAGTAACCACATTACAAGGGTATTGTTTTTAGAAATATAATTGAGAGGTTTCAAATCATAACCTAGTTTCTGTGGTCCAGCTTCAATTAATTTGAATTTCAGTTAATTTCTTCTTTCAATTTTAGTTTTCTTGCCTCTTCCGTGCATCAGAAAGCCCTTATATCACATACGAAGTTCCCCATGTTGAAAGTGACGATGAAGCATTCAAGAAGGCGTGCGAATGGATGCCTCCCGAGTATATTACCCTAATCCGCCAAAACCTTAGATAGCAAATGTGTATCAAAAGTCTAAGAAAAGAAGAAGAAAAAAGGGGCTAAAATGAGCTAAAACAAGCCCTCAAAGCTGGCCCATAATCTGTCCAGAATTATTCTCAGAATCAGTCCAATTCAAGCCATGTTCAAGCCCACTTTGAGGCAGCATTTGGTTCAGCAAAGGGAGAGCAATTATGCCAAAATTATGAGCCATATTTTAGTTAAAAAGGACTAAGAATTTGCAGCCCGAAAGTGTGGGGAAAAAGCCCAAGAAAGCAGCCCAATCAGCTAGGGGCAGAATGGGCAGAATTTATTACGGTTAGTTTTTGAGTTTGTGTCTACCGGCTAGTTTTTGTGTTTACTGGCTAGTAGGACCTTTTAGCGTATAAATAAGACTCCTATCTTCACTTATAAGATATCTTGGAGTTTGTCTCCTACTAGTCTTAAAATAAAGCATTAAGTCTCTAAAATTGTCTTCATATATTCTTAAGCATTGTTTCAATTCTTGTCATTTGTATTTGATATATCATTAAAGAAATATATTGAGTTCATTCTCACAAATCCAAACCCTCTTCTTCTTTGTTGCTCTTCAACCTTCAAAACAAAACACAAAACCTTCAATCCATTGCTCAAACACGAACAACCTAGCTCAACCACCAAAGCTTCCGCACTCCAAATTTCAACACCCAGTTGATTATTTCATTATTTAATTTGAACAATAGAAAGGGCAGGGCCTTTGGTAAGAAAAGAATAACATATTAGAGCAGGTCCTTTCTCTTGTGCATAATCTTGGGGAACAGCCCTGTCAAGGTTGTTTACCCTGCGTGGGATGCAGTAATATCCTTTCCAGATACTTTTTATGCCTATGAATCACTTGCTTATAATAATTCCATTCGGTTCTATCTACCAAGTGAATGGTTTTAGCATTATGTATTTCCTGGTTTGGACAATTCCAAATATGAAAAGTGCAGAGGACCACATGAAAGATGAAATATGTTTTGCAACACCTTATCTTAAATAAAATCTTCTCTTTCTCATTGTGAATGTATAAATTCAGCCTTGGATTGTCTCTTTGTTTACGGGCTTCTATGCTTGCACTACTGCAAGTTGAAGGATGGGACCATCTACCAATTATTTTGTGTATTTTAGAGTGAAAAAATACATACATATAAATTTTCAGTAGTCTTTCACTTCCATGCACATACAAGTTGAGCTTCTTCCATATTATGGATTAGTAGCTGATGACAGTGGGCTGTCACTTTTTTTCCAATTGCATTATGGATTCTAATAGTTGTATGTAAATATTGCATTGCAGTGGAATGCTTGTCCAAGATCCGACAGCGGGTAATGATAGCAATGATGTCGATGCCATTTTCAGTCGAGCTCGACAATTAGGTGCTGTCGAAGGCCCCCTTGAGAATCTCCGCCCTTTGAGCTCAAGAAGCTTCACTGGAACTGGAAGATTACTATCTGGGGAATCAGTACCATCTGCTCCCCAACAGCCAGAAGCTGTTGTGCACGATATTGTATTCTGGAGCAATGGATTCACAGTAAATGATGGTCCTTTGAGAAGGTTGGATGATCCTGAAAATGGTATCTTCTTAGAGGTAATTAAAGCTGGTGAATGGCTTGTGATGTGGGTTTTAGCTTGTGGGGGTATTCTGTTGAATATATTCTCTCCATGTTGCAGAGCATCAGAAAGTCCGAATGTCCAAAAGAGCTTGAGCCTGCTGATCGGAGGTCCTCAGTTCATGTTAATCTCATTAGAAGGAACGAGAACTATCCTGTGAGTTACTATTCCAGTTTGAAACTTGTTACTTTGGTGCTTTTCGTGGAAATGTTCCTGTATGTTCATATTTTATTGTCTTGGATTTTTTCAAGTACATGCCATCTCAGTAAGGCATGTCTTTCGAGGTGTTTCCACAATACCTCCGATGTGCTATTGAATGGTGTTTCCAAGGATGTGGACTCACCGTTGCTTTTAACAAGCTCATTCTTTTACTTTGATCTTGCAGGAACCTGAGAGGCGCCATGTACCATTTCAGGGTGTGGGAAGAACTCTTGGCAGCAGTGCACCTTCAGCTGCACCTGAATCATCCATGCCCGTCACTCCCTCGACGGGCCTTACTGTGGAGGAAGCATTGCCATCAACCTCTGTTCAACTTCGATTGGCTGATGGGACCCGAATGATTGCACACTTCAATTATCACCATACAATCAATGACATTCGTGGCTTTATTGATGCATCTAGGCCTGGGAACACCAGAAATTATCAGCTGCAAACCGTTGGATTCCCTCCCAAGCAGCTAACTGATCTGTCTCAGACTATAAAGGAGGCAGGACTCGCCAACTCTGTTATCATTCAGAAATATTGATTCAGCTGAGTTTGTCACTTGGTCACTACAAAGCTTGCTACTGTAATCTGACCCAAACTAGTCGAATTTAAAACTTTGTTCTAAAGCTATACTATGATACATCTTGGCAGATTTTCAAACTAGTCAAATTTAAAACATTGTTCTAAAGCTATACAATGATACATCTTGGCAGATTTTCAAGTGAATTTATGTCTGTACTTTGAAATTGGGCAATTTAGTTCAGTGCTTTTCTTAATCAACAACTAATTGCCCTCCCCCTCTGTTTTGCTATTTTCATATCCTAAAGTTGTTTCTTCTCTCCGAAGCAATTTTTGTTAGTGCCCGAGTTAGATTCCATGACATGCACCTGGGGTTGTACTTTCCAGGGGTCTGGTATTTAGATTTTTAGAGGGATTAGAAAACATTTGATATTATAATTTTTAAAATTATATATTATATAATTTTTTTCTTAAAATTTCATGGTGACAACCCTTGGATTGATACAAGAGTGAGACCTTGTAATTTTCGGCCCTTGGCCCCTCAGAACCTCTTATCATCTGGTTCTCTTGCTTGCTTTTTTCACATGACTGCCAGAGGGGCTGTATGCTTTACCCATTGCTTATGCTCCTGTCTCTTCTTAGTAAGATTCTCGCCGTACTGCTACTAAAAAGTTGGCTGCTCTGCAATGTTTGATTTAGCACCATTCAGTAGATCAAAAATAGGTTCCTATTGGCTTTGCTGTTGATGGTTCTGGGGGCATAGACAATCATTCATCTCATAATTTGTGACCAGGCTTACACTCCACAGTGCTCAGTACCAAAAACAGTCCTGGATTCAGGTCTCTCCCCCCTTTCGATGACTGGCTTTTCGATAACAATGAAAGATTCTCAAAGTTTTTTATTATAGCCTGGTTTCCATGTACCAACTGGAACTGGTACTATTGTGCACAATTTTTGGTTCTGTGGGATGAGGATTTTGCCGGTTTGTGATTTGCTCCTAATGCAGATTTTGCTCTCTCTGTGTGCATGTGCATTATCAGTCTGTAGTACTCTACAACATTCACTTTTGAGACATAGCTATTGTTTTTGGTTCTAATGAAAGAGATATTGGCTTGCACATGTGAGAATAATGGAGCTCAATTTGTGCTACATAATTGGGTGGGCACTTGTCATATAATGTTCCGCAAGAGGTCCTCTAAACCATGGAGTTTTACATCATTAAAGCATCTTTCTTCACATTCTGGTACATTGAGGCTCTTTTTTTTAAGTGGGTCATTTGAAAGTTGAGATTTTGGGAAATTTTTTTGATTGGGATAAGGCGTTGATTGAACTATCAAAGCATCTAAAACTCCCTAGCATGTTTGCAACCAGTTACCTCCATTCATAGTGGCATGGATAGGACAAGGAAGATCAAGATTTTGTCGGCAAAAAGAGCTTCTGATCAACCCCTCTAGAGGTCTTTTCTCTGAGTAATTATTCTTTGCTTTGATTGCTTTTTCCTGAAGTGTTCGATGCCCTCATACATCAATGAGAATGTGTGTGTGTGTGAGAGAGAGAGAAAGAGAGAGAGGGAGGGAGGGAGAGAGAGTCCTGTCATGGAAACATAATACAAAAGCCACTCATGGCATTGGCATGAACCATAACCTATCTGCTTATAGAAAAGCAAAACCCTTCTTTTTATTGCAAAATTTTAAATCAACGGACCCACCCTTTTGAAACACCAATAATTTCACATCCGTCTTTCAATTGGACGCAGATGTTTAAATTTCACCTAATATGATGATTCATTATCACCGGGCCCGAAGAGGATAATTCAGTGGTCATAACTTCCCTCCTCCAATCTGGGAATCCCATATTCAATAACCAAAAAAAATAAAAATAAAAATAAAATTGAGCACTCGGGTCATGTTTGTTTCGCCAATTCTAAGTTAAAAAAAAAAATGAGCACTTGGGCCCTGTTTGTTTCGCCAATTCTTAAGTTTTAGGCTTATGATTTGTTTTCGAGTGCATACCATTTCACAACATTTTTGTAATGAATAGCTCTGCCCTGGCTTTTCCATTTTTAATGGTGAGGCAACTTGAAGAAGAGAGAATGACTCCACCATTTGAAAGCATTTGGCCCTGATAAAAGCCACATTTTCAAAATTTAGAAGTTGACATTAACAACATGATCATAATGTCATCAAAAACCAACGGATAATCAATTTAGTGGGATGAGATATTAATTCTCTTAATCAAGTTTTGGATTCAAAACTTGAAAATAGAAAACATTATGTTGAGAAAGTCACACTCTAAATAAGGCTCACATTGATAGTTGAATCCAATTAATTGAAATATGTACTGAAAACCGGTGGTGGGAACCAAAATAATAGTCATAAAAATTTAGGTAAGTTTTTTTTTACCACACTCACCCACAATACAAGCATTGAATAGAGGAGTATATGGTGCTAGCTAGCTAATTTTTATCACAAAAAAGGGGTTCCTTGTCATAATCGCATACATGTTTTCATCATAATTCTCATGTGGACCAACAGCGCAGTTGGTCAAAGGAGCTGCGTCCCATTCCTCATGATCGGATTCGAGTCAGCATGGGAGCGAGAAAAAATCAATAATGGGAGACTCGCCCCTGCAAAACAGGCTCTGTAGCATTTAATCCAGATTTAGTCGAAACGAAATCTTGAATACTGTGCGGTGCCCAATTCAAGGTATCAAAAAAAAAAAAATAATTCTCATGTGGTTTTGAAGGTGAACCCACTTAAATAGCATGTCCCTTGCCCGCTCCCACACATATATCCACAAGTAACAAAAGCATTTGATTTCCATTAACTAATACGGACCAAAATGTTAGATTGGAGGAGATGCCTAACATAACACCTTTCAAAATTGTTGAAGTGACTTCTAACTGTTTTAGTGTCGCCAATCAAAACATATGTTTCTCTTTTGCAGAATGGGGAAACCTTTTGCAGAATGGCATTACATGTAGCAATAATATTCTTGAGAATTTAGGGAAAGCCCTCTTAATATATTCTTTTACAACAATTATCTGCAAAACAAGAACTTAAATTGATATAACATATGTTGTAAAACGAATTTTGTGTTCAATCTGAACACAAAACAAAAATTTTATTTTTAAAATATTCATAATACTTTTTTTTTGTTAGACTTTGAGTAGTTATTTTCTATAGTGTGATTAGAACTGTACTCCAAAATATTGTAAGAGATAAGTTTAAAGTTAAAACAATAAATATTTCCTTGAATTTTCAAAAATCATACTTGAAGTCGAACAAATCAAAATTTTAATTAGGTGACACTTGAAGTAAAAAAGAGGGAGTTAGGACTGTTTATGTGAAATGAGTCGAGTTCGAACCGCTCACGAGCCATTCGGTCAAAAGTTCAACTTGATCCGATTTTAACCGAACTCAAATCGAATTCGTAATAGAATTTTAGATTCGAAAATTTGTCGAATAACTCGATAATATATATTAATATATATTATATATATTTTTATGTGATTATAATATAAAATTAAAATAAAATAAAATATATTAGTATATTATATAATAATTGAGCTTTCAAGTCGAGTTCGAATAATTTCATTATATAATCGAATCAAGTTCGAATCCTGTTATTTACTACTTATCGAGTTCGAGTTTGAGAACAGGGATAATCGGGACTCGAATATACCCCAGAGGGAGTACATGGTTGAGTGGCTACTTAAGTTCCATGTTCATAAATTATAAATGTTTTCAAAAAGAGAAAAATTCCAATTACAGAATTAAAAATATAAATAATTCTTTCCTTAGGTCATTTTCAAATCATTTATGATAAAAAAAGTCTTACAAACCATGTCCGTGGTATGCAAGAATTAAACTCCAATGTTCAAAACTAATCTGAAAATAGCAATAATATGATAGGCCAAACGAGCTTATGTGAAAATATTTTGAAATTTATCTGAAATGGGAATTAACTGATTTATTAAATTTAGAATTAAAATTTTACATTAAGAGAAATCAATTATCTACTTTTAAAAACATATATGACAAAGGGACAGGCATGAGCAACTGCACTTTAAATATTTTTACAAAAAGCTATATATAAACTTTTAAAAATTATAATTTTAAATATTATTTACTCTCTAAAAATTATAGTTATGTTTTTTAAAATTATAACTCGAGATATATATTATATTTGATCTCAGTATAAAATTTCGACTTTTCTATTTTTGAATTTAAAAATTAAAAATGCATAATTATGTGTCAATATTTGAATTTCTGTCGAGTTTTTTTTTTTTTTTTTTTTATACTTGATCGTCTGTATCTGAAAATTCAGTTAATTCGATTTGAACAATCATGAAACCTATTATAGGAGTTGATCCTGTTTTTTTATTTTTAAAATTTTAATTTAAAATTTTAATTTAAAGAATTTAATGATACGAGCTAGATATTTATATTTATGCCTATGATCACCTAAAATTGGCTTACAACCCAAAATTTTTTAACTGAAAGCATACGCTTGCAATACAATATGGCAGACACATGTTTCTTAAATATGAAAAAAATTAAGAAATTATACAATAACACATGTCAAAATTTTGGTGATACAAATCCTGATATTGCGAGTCATGCTAGGCCCTCAGGTTGCTATTCATACTTCATGATACTTCACATCTTGAAAGCTAAGTTAAGAATAGGTTCTATGGCATCTCAGAAGGTTCTCAGAGACAACTCTCTCTCTCTCTCTCTCTCTCTCTCTCTCTCTCTCTCTCTCTCTCTCTAAGTAGTATATCAATATTCAATGTCAAAGTGTAAGCATATGCAGCTTCTTTGGTCGGCAGTGTAACATTAGAGCGTGAAGAACAGAGAATATAAATGCATGTTTGTTTTTCATATTTATTTCAAAACCATATCGTGGATAAATACCAGATCGCCTTTAAAAAAAATTCTGAATACGTTTGAAATCAACATAAAAGAAAGTAAATAATTAAAAGAAGGAATTAAAATAAATTATCCATAAAAACTTAATAATAATAATAATAATAATAATAATAATAATAACAATAATAATAAATGTATTAATTCAACTAATTCGGATTCTCCTATACCACTCATTTCTATCTAAAATTACCTCTTCAACTAAATTTTCATCATTTATATATTTACAAATAACTAGTATTCACATTTTTAATGATTTATCCGAACGTTTTGTTAAATTTCCTATTGTTTTAATGATGAATAAAGAGAATGAATAAATATAAATATATATACTTACATTAATACGAGTTATATTACTTTTTTATCAAATAATCTTATTTAAATTATAGTAATTTTTCTTACTAGTTAGGGGTTAAGACTGCAGTCCAAACTCTTGACCAAAATCAGCAAAGAGCTCTCTTAACTATCATTCCCACAAGGGAACTTCCATTACCATGGCGAAGGTGATCAGAGACGAAGTTACAAATTTATATGAGGGAAAAAAATATAACATGCAGAGGTCGGGAATATAACATGAGTGGCGGTGGTGGTAGGGGAGGAGAAATTATAACTTAGAACAAATAAAGAACATTTGCAAGATTTTAAAGTATCTTTAAGAGATTTCGTAACTCTTTTAAAGTTTTTAATAATATTTTTATAATTTTTAGCGATATTTATTAATATGACACTAAAAGTTTACAATTTAATTTTTTTAAATTTCAAAAGGAAATTAGTGGTTATCAAATGGTAATCCTAATAAATAACCATGATTTCTTTTAATTTCGATTCAAAAATCATTATTTTTATAAGTATTGATTGCACCCTCAACCCAATGCTAACTATTCTCAAAATCTCAAGTGCACCTAATAAAAGAAAAAAAAATCACTGGCTTAATACTTTTAATGATACCAATTCTGATAAACCCTTAATCACACGACCCGTAACTATAAGAGTTCAAATTCTATCAGGCCTACCAGGTTACAATCAGGCCCAGAGAACAGCGAAATACTTTTCGGCTCTCCAACCTCTCGGTCCTCACCGAGCTAATCCCCAACGTAATGAATTATATTTGTAATTACCTGATAAGAAAGGAAATCTATGATAAGCCTAAATTTTTTCCGAATGGTTTATTACAATCTCTTTTAATAAGGAAATGAAACGTGGTTCAACTTGCTCCCACCAACCATCATCAAAAACTTCTACCAACTCTGACACTTATTTGAAACGCTGCTCGAAATCAATTGAGGGTTAACGGAAATCCACCTCCCCCCGTTCCTTAAGTATAAGGACAGTGAATTTTTAAGGGACTTTCTCGACAAATTCAAGATCGAGATGATAAAAATCTCAGACTTAGACTATTCTATTGTGCTTGTAGCTTTGCTCACCGGATTATGGCCTTCCGGAATAAAGACCTCTATTATCAAAAACCCTTCAAACTCGATTCAAAAATTCTATACCCGAGCCGAGAAATATATCACTGTCAAAGAAGGCATTTGACAAACGTTGATACAGGGGCAAAAAGAATGACCGTAATTGACCTCCACCACGGTAGCTCTCACCAAAAAAGGACTCGAATAGGGTCTTCTGCTCCTCATAGGTTGACTAACTACACCCCCTAAATGATACTCCTGATCAGATCCTCATGTAGATCCGAAATTAGCCTTATGTTAATTGGTCTCCTCCCTCAAGAGGAAATGACTTCAAAAAAGACCATACTCGATACTGTAATTTCCATCAAAAGCACAACCACATGACAGATGAGTGCTGATAGGCCAAGTTTGAAGCCTTGATCAGGGAAAGAAGGCTCCAACGATTTATCGACACAAGGCAAGGAAGAAACCCCATGCATAGGCAAGGAGAACGGGACCAACTAAATGCTAGCCATGCCGAACTCGCAAAACCCCCAATCATGGGTGTTTGAAATTAACACGAGGAGTCATACTTCAAATATAGAAAGAGAAACAACTCCACCACACTCTGTTGACTATTGGGTTATCCCGGTATTCCAGAAGACCAAGAACCCTCCGTCAAAAGAAATATTTACCACTTGCGCCGAGAGAGGACATAAGAGAAAGAGACCAATGATCGGTTTTGAAGATGAAGAGCCAGTAAAAATTGTCTCCGAACAACATGACCCTTTGATTATAACCATCAAGATAGGGCAATTTACTACTAAGTGAATTTTCATTGATTAAGGAGTGGCTTGTGATATTCTCTATTGGGAAGCTTTCAAGCAAATGGACCTTATTCACATTGACCTCCAACCTCATGCAGGCCCCTGAAAGAATTCTCTGGTGAATGGGTATATCCTGAATGCACCATCCAACTTCTCATGACTTTAGGAACATCCTCCAATCACGCTACTACGATGGTTACATTTGATGCGATGAAGCTAGCATCCCCTTACAATGCCACATTAGGCCCCTCGGGCTTGATTGATTTGGAAGTCCTGCCGAGCACTAGGCATATGAAGCTAAAGTTCACGACGCCGCTTGGTATCAAAACACTCAAATCCGATCCCGACCCTCGAAAACCTCAACTTAGTTATCTTGACTCATTGTTTGTTTTAGTAACTTTTTAGTTCTACCATCCCACTATCTTAACCCTAAATGAGTGCTTTTAATAATATTCCGATTTCATTTCTCCGCTACACTATTGCCTATAGTCAAAATTCCAACAATATCTTGACTCTAATGCCTTACATGTGTTCTACACTCATCCTTAGTTTTCATACAGGATCGAACTCCAAAGTGAGTGGCTCCCAATAATCTCTTGACTCTACGCCTCACATGGGTTCCAGCACCCATCCTTAGCCTTCATACGAGATCGAACTCCTTAACAAGTGGCTTCTAATAATCTCTTGGCTCTACACTTCACATGGGTTCTGACACCCATTCTTAAACTTCATACGAGATCAAACTCCTAAGTGAGTGACTCTCAATGATCTCATAGCTCTATGTCTCACATGGATTCCGTATCTATTCTTAGTCTTCATACGGGATTAAACTCCCGAGTAGGTAGCTCCTAACAATCTCTCAACTCTAACACATTACATGGATCACGCGGCCATCCTTAGTTTTTATACGGGATCCAACTCTTAAGCAAGTGGCTCCCAATAATCTCTCAACTCCATGTCTAACATGGGTTCTAACACCCATCGTTATCTATCATAAGGGATCAAACTCCCGAACAGGTGGCTCCCAATAATCTATTGACTCTATACCTCACATGGGTTTTGACACTCATCTCTGACCTTCATACAAGATCGAACTCTGGATGGGTAGATCCCAATAATCTCTTGATTCGAATGCCTTGCATTTGGATACATACTCATCTTTCTGCATCTAGAAGCCTACAGGACTAATATCAATTGCATTTGACCTGACTATTTGAGAGAGATTTAATTCCCCACATCTCTCCTAGACCTTATACGTTCCCAAAAGCTCCTCAACTCCTGGCCAAGCTTTCAGCGGACAGGCGGTCCACTTCGGTCCCACTCAGCAATGCTTCTAGGCTCTCACATTCGGCAACGGATGCATTATACTACTCGAATGCAAAATCCCGACTAGTTCTTAAACACTTTATCTCTTCCTTCTTCTCAAATAATGCACCGTGGGCTATTCTGCCCTCCTCCCATCTCTGGTTAGCCACGTCCTCCAGGTAGCCCACCAATCGAATTCTCCATAGTCGTTGAAATTCTATTATAGCAAAAGACTGCAATAGAATGTGACCAACCATATAAATGACCAACATAATACTAAGTCCCCAAAAATATTAGGATAGAAGAGCATACCTGAAGACCTAGGGTGATTGCAACCTCATCGCCCTACTCCATTGTCAAAAGGTTCAACTCTAATTCGACACCCTGAAAGTCCAACTTGTTAGCAAGCCTCCTTGCTTCAATAATATTTTAAATAATTAAAGTAATTGCTATCACAACTAGTCGCTATAGTGCCTCTTCTTTTCAAATCCTTTGACCAGTCGAAGGACCTAACTAGAATAGGGAAAGTGGAGCGATCTGACCAAGCACAACTCTTGCCCTTCCCGATATGCAAGTATTCCGAAAAGGTAATAAATGATCCCACCTCACCTCTCAGCTGGACATCATCCTCATCCCCAACATCCTGGCCACTAGGAGAACCACTTCCTCCCTTAGGTTCGCAAACCTCAACCCCAACGTCTGGCCTTTCAACAACTGTAATAGCCAAAACTGACTTTGGGGCCTTCTCTCCCTCGGTGGTTTCTAACTCCTCGCCACTGACTCTGGAGAACACTAAACTCTTTCTCTTCCTTTTAGGAACTAGAGTAGCAATAGGGCACATATCGCTGACCCCTTCTCCTGAAGCGCTCTCCTTGTCCCCAAGTGTTTTCCCCTTGCCGGGTCATATAACTTTATCAATAATAGCTACAAATAGATCACCTCTGTTAACGATATCCAAGACCCTAAATAGTCGGCAGGCCACGTTCTTCATTAGAAGAGGCCCTTTGATTTTCACATTCTCACTAAGCAATAGGCCGACCATCTTTAGTATTTGGTTGTCAATGAGAGCTTCCACCAGAACCGCCCTACTATTGTTCTGGCAAAAACTATTGTTCTGGCAAAAACTCCCAAATGCTATTTTTGTGGAGTTTGAGAAAAACTCCCAAACTCATACTCTGCAATAATAGAACCTCCATTCAGAGGACGATTACGCTTGCACACAATACCACCCCTTGGGCTCTTACTAGAATACCCTCACAAATAGAAGATGGAGGACAAAACCTCAAAATTAATGTCCAAATGGTAAAAACTCAAAAAACTCACTCGCTATGATCAGCCACCAAGCACTCAGGATTAGCATAGTCAGAAAGATGTTCTAACCTTTCAAGATCTCGGCCAGAATACCCAAATAGGGCACTTTCAAGCCATACCTGATGTACTCTTCGTACATCGGCAAAAAAGTTTCGTGAGCCATATTTGATCATTCGTCTTCAGTGGGCAATCGTATATAAAAATCATCCGTTAGACCCATTGCTTGTACAACACCCTCCAATTCCTCCTTAGTCATTGTGTTACTGATATTGCTAATTTCGACCATGAGGATTAGCTTAAAGATTTAAAAAACGATAGGTCATAGAATTTCTTTTCTCTCAATGAAAAAATTGCTAAAAACACTTTAGTAACTATAATCAATCGCAAATCGAAAGATAAGAGGCGGGCTAAGAAAGACTCACGAAAAGCGAAACAACATGTACTACATTTAATGTTTACAGTCATGTCTTTCCACTCAAAATTGCTCCACTTGTGTGCCCATTTAGTTGCCCAAGTCCTTATCCATTTAAAAGTACTTCTAACACTGTTTCAATAAACGATATCAGGAATCGAGGGTAAATGATGATATCAGTTCTGATAAACCCATAATCATGACCCGTGATCATAAGAGCCCAAACTCTATTGCGTCTACTAGGTTACAATTAGGCCCAAGGACAACAAAATACCTCTTGGCTCCTTGACCTCTCAGTCCTCACCAAGCTGATTTTTGATGAAATAGATCATACTTGTGATTGCTTGATAATAGGGCTGTTATACGAACCAAGTAGAGTTCGAACCGCTCGTGAGCCGCTCGGTCAACGGCTCGACTCAACTTGATTTTATCCGAGTTCGAGTTAAGTTCGTGATACAATCGAGTCAAATTCAAATAATAGAATTTTAAACTCGAAACTCATCGAATAACTCGATAATTCATCGAGTAACTCGATAACATATATTAATATATATTATATATATTTACGTATTATTATAATATAAAAAATTAAATTAAATAGAATATATATTATATATATACAAATTACTCGTCAGTTCGATTAAAAAATTTGAGTTCGAGTTCAAGTTGAGGGATAATTGGGCTCAGCTCAATTCGAATACATCCCTACCTGATAAGGAAGGAAATTTGTGATAAGTTTAAACTTTTCCCAAATCAATACGAATTTATTATGATCTCTTTTAATAATGAAGTAGATCTCCTAATATTTAAAACCTTTATGGGTTTACGCGATGATAATGAGAACTTTCTTTTCTCGAAAGATTCTTGAATCCACAGAAATTTTACCAACATGATTCCTGTAATTTCGGATGATCTAGCATGATCTATCACAAGACAAGTAGGGTTTCTACACCCCCAACACATACGGCACTATCATACGTGCCATACATATATGAAATAGAAGCAGCCTGTCAGGTATACACCTTTTTCAATACACACTACACATATAAACTACACCAGATATAGGCTCTTACGGTCTTTCCATCTAAAACCGTTTTTTATAACTTGAGTGTTAGAGTTTTCTCTGCTAAATTTTTGCAGATACATGCTATTCACTAGATGGAAGCGCCATCATTAGTTCCCCATTATAGAAGAAAGAACGATCTGCTGAAATCATTTTTTGCATTAACGACTATGAATAATATTTTTTTTCTACTTAGGCATTCTATAATCATATTTTTATAATCTTTAGTACTATGATTAGATTGCCCATAATTAGGTTAGGCACAAAGTAGACACCCCAAAACAATATACGTACTTGAACTTAAAAGGAACAAAAGGACATTAACTTTCTAATAACAAGATTAGACTTAAGATAATCTTGTTTTATATGCTTGAAACAGTGGATTATCTACTGGTTAACGTCCGCATGAAAGTTGATTTGAAAATTCTCGGAAGTTCAAACTTTTTGCATCTTTGTATATTTAAAAAACACCCCCATATGTTTGTTTTGTTCCTTCTTTTTGGGTTTTTCTTTTTCTTTTTTCTTTTAATTCATAATGATGTATTATTGTGCCACTGTCGTGGACAAGACATAAAGTGTTTTCAAGCAGAAAAAAAGCTTTGCTCTTTGCTCCTAGCTTCCCCTCAACACCACCCACCCTCAAAGTAATGACGTCTCTCCCTCTCCCTCTCCCTCTCCCTGTCTCTCCATGTCTCTGTCCTTGTATTCTTCTTGCTCTGTTTGTGAGGGGTTCTACCATGCTTCCCACGTTTCCCACCTATACCCTAACCCTATGTCTTTAACCCTGACTCCGACCCATAGTTTTACATACTTCCATTTGTGACCAGAAATTCCAACAATTCTATCGGCGCATAATAAGTTAAAAATCTACATTAATTAAATGATGCAAGAGAGTTTGAATAATGAAAAATTAAAATTTTTTAAATTTAAGTAATTTTAAATTTGAGAAAATATATTTCAATCAAGTAAATAAAAATTTAATATGCTCAAATAAATTGCCATTTAATTTTTGATTCTTCTATTCTCTGATTCTTATTATTTTATTTGTTATTATTAAGTCACTAATAATAACTTGAACTGTCCAACTTTTTAATAGCTATTTCAAATAATATTGAATAAAAATAAGTAAATAAAACTGATATTTTTCCTTTGTTTTTGGATGTATAGGAAGGCTAATTTCAAAGGAAAAGAAAACGATTTCAATTGAGTTCTATCTCATTAATAGAGGAAGAAACTTTTTACCGATAGAAAATGGAAAATGGTGAAGGAGTTATTTAAATATTTTGAAATTTTTACGTGTGAGTAAATTCTTAAATCTGAGTTTTATCCTTTATCCAAAAAAATAAAAAGGAAAAAAAAAAGCAGGAAGCATTTTGAGGGATGGGATCAACGTGTGGGGTAAAAAAGATGATCCATTGATTATTAGAAGAAACTAGTGAGCAGTAATTAATTTTGTTAAAATATGCTTAAATTGTGATGGTTCAACTCTTAAATATCCTTCCTTGGAAATATGCATGGATAATTAAGTTGTTTGATCAAACTCATACTTGTTGTTTGGATAAAATGTAAAATTTTACTAAACAACCATAATTTGGAAATAATAATAATAATAATAAGGTAAGTTGTTTTGTTGTATTCACATCTTAATAAGGTGAATGAACAACATGATATTGAAATAAGTGAAAATAATATCCGGTAGTAAGAATATTGATGGTCTCAGATTTTTTAAAATTCAATGTAATTCAGGGTAAACTCGTATATAAAATTTTTTTTTTGTTACGTAAAAATAAGATTAAGTTAATAAAAGAAGTTTTTAAAATTCAGAATAATTCTTTAAAATTTGAATTTTATATATATATAAAATAAGTATACGAGAGATTTGTCTTTTAAAAGATTCAATTTGATTTAAATCAGATTTAATAAAATTATTGAATATCGATAATTTATATATATATAAAAAAATTAAGCCACGTAATCAATGATCCTTTATAAATCAATAAATCATCAATAATTTAAATTTAAAATCTTTTCGTACCGCTCGATAATTATTATGTGTACTCGAAAATGCACTAACAAGATATATTTGAATGTTATGCTGCATTGATGGATAGGTGTTCTTTGTAATTTAGTGTGCCACAGTGATATGAATGGAAATCAGAAGAGAAACGTGTCCTTGAACCCTAATCTTTTAGTCAACAAATTTTCAGAGGGTACGCGAAGAAAAGGACAGATATATAATAAGATATGAAGGAGGATGACGAAGGGCAGAGATGATTAAAAATGGAAAAAAACCAAAAGATGCAGGTGTGGTTTTGAATCTTTTTTTGGTAATCAAATTCAAAACCCTAGCTTTACTATAAAGATTAAAAAATTACTATAAAGATTAAAAAATAACCAAACTAATAATATTCAATATGCAAAGTAATATATATTACTGATATACATTGATTTATAATTTATTTAATATTATTATATTTATTAATTAAATTAAAATTAAAGAGCACCTTTGCACCGTGACGCCGGCCTTGCAAACCCTTACCATGGTCGGAGGAATACGCATTATTAATGAAATTAAATTCTATTATTAATTAAATTAAATTCTTCTCGACCATTTTCTAAATTGATTTCGCCGAACTTGCAACAATTCTTTCTTTCATGACGGTTTCCTTCCTTTTGTTTTCATATTATTTAAGAATGTAGCTTCTTATTCATCGTATCTTGATCTATCCGATGATTTTTATTTATCGTGAGAGAAATAGTAATTTAGATATTTTGATGTGTGTGGAGTTATAATTCCCAGATATTATGAGCTTATCTCTTCCGTGATAGAATATATTGTTTGTTATGATAGTTTAATGATATAAATTCTTTTCTTTCGATATAATGAAATCATACATAAATTTTTATATAATAAAAAGATATGATATTCGAAACACAATATCTTTATAACCCAATCCTCCCTCCGTCTTGAAAAAAAAAAACCATTGGAGCAATACACAAGGATATATTCCATAAAAACAGGTAGACGCGTGAAGGCCATTAATTTTTGCAGGGAAGACAATGTGAGAGAGAGAGAGAGAGAGAGAGAGGTAACGAGGATGGAATTTTTGCTGGGGAGAGGAGGGTAGACCAGAGAGAGAGAGGAAGAGACATTCGGAGTGTCCCACTAACTTTACCAGCTTTTTAGCCGAGAGAAAAAAAAAACTCTCTCTACATTTTTCTATGCTGAATAATTACTGATTTGATGGCAATGGATGAGACTAATAATGATAGACAGCCAGAGAGAGAGAGTGCGTGAAAGATGCAACTAAATTTTCTTAGATTTTGTCAGGTGCCATATATTCCATCTCCCCCGGGCTTAAACGGTGTCGCTTCACATCCACTCGATCTTCTGCTCCACAATTTGAAAACCATTTATTATATTCATTCTTAAAAAAATACAAAATAAAAATAATCATCACATTTAAAATAAATAAATTATAATTAATAAAATAAAGCAAAATAACCACATAACGAACCAAAATTTACATGTTTGAACCGAGCAGTCTATGTTTATTAGTCAAAAGATAAGCAAATTCATTCTATTCAAATGAGATACAAAGTTTAAAGAATATAAAAAATGGGTTATTCAAATTTTTTGATGTACTAAGAAAAAGTTTAGAAAGTGTTTGATTAAAATAAATTAAAATAAAAAATCATATGATTTATTTAAATTAATGAAATGCCGTGAGGGCGATGAATACGGTTCAGAACGGTAAGCTCATCCTAAGATCTCCTCTTTTGACTCGGGTATTCATGTGAAAATTCAAGTATACAAGCGTTTGATATATGTGTATATTTTTGTGTTTTTGCTCATGGGTATAACCAAACACACACACAGTTACTCACAAATCACTGGTTTTAAATTAAATACTTAGTTCTAAAGGAAAATTAATTTATGTAAACTTAAAAATCACTTGAAATCGCTTACCACTACATTAATCTAACTTTAAATTTGTATTTATTTGATAAAATATACTGTAAAATTTGAATTATAATTATTGTATTTGATGAATGACCCTCTGCGTATCACCTAATTCCAAACTCGAGTAAGGGCAGACTTATGTAGGATTCAGGGTGGACAATTGTATTCTTTTATTTTTTTTTAAATTTAATTAATGTTTATAATTTATATATATTTTATATTCACTTAATTAAAATTTTATACCTTTTATTCATATTTATTATTTGAATAAATATTTTATGCCTCGGTTGGGGGGAACGCGAGGTTTACTTCCGCAACTAATCTCATCTATCAAACCCAATGCGAGGTTCTAAAAGTAAGAAATCTGTATATGGTGGAATATACAATCCTCTCGTTCAAACCATCACCTTCCTCCCATCTGTCAACTTAGGATGCACCTTAAGATAGGTCAAGTCGGGTTGACTTTATTGGGTGGGTTATTAGTAAAATAATATACAAAATGTTCTCTCTCAGGTCATATCATCTTGTAATTAATGACTCTTAAAGAGTTAAAATGGACATTCTAAAATTATGTTTTATTCGTATCAAAATGTAAAACAACTTATGTCAAAAATAATAATAATGATCTCATAAATTAATCGTCTCCTCATAAAAAAGTAAAAAAAATAAAAAATGGAATATATAAGATCCTCAAAAAAACTTGATCTCATACTTAAGTTTTGGTAAATCACAGTAAATGAATTCACTTTGCTCCCTGTCGACGCATAACTGGTTTAATAGTTATATATTAATATTATTTAAATAATATTTTAAATTTAAATTTTGTATATAATAAAAATAGATATAGAGAGAATTTCATTTTTTTTAGATATATAAGTTAATTTGATTTATTTTTATTTTTAGTTTAGTTTATTTTATTTATATATTTTTTTCTTTTTTCTTTATTTTTTATTTTTTATTTTATTGCTTTATCTTTTTTAAATTTATCTCTCAAATAATTAATATTAAATATTAAAATTAAGACTCAATTTATTATTATTATTATTATAAATTAATTTGAATTGAATCTAATTTGATCTCAATAATTTGTTAAAAAAAAACACATTTGCTTACTCTCTAGGTGCAACGAAACCAAAGCACTGGTGGGTGAAAATCACAAAACTATGGACAAACTGAAAAATGGCTAAAGGATAAGGCCAAATGAATAATGCTGCGCGAGATGAAATGAACTACAGATTATTTTATAAATTAATTTAATATATTTAAATTTTATTTTATTTAAATTAAAAATATTTTGATATATTCAAAATTACTTAATAATTATATTTTTTACTACTATAGATTGTATATAAAATTTAATTAATTTATTAAATTTATATAATATTATAGGACAATAAACAAATGAATAATTTTATTGTAAGCAAACTATTATTTATTAATAAGAATTAAAAACGAGTGGACAGATTTGCTGTGCAAAGAGTCTACAGTGGTACACTCCCCTACAGCTACAAACAACTAGAGCAGAGTTGTGATTCCGTGGCCCGAAAACCTTTCAATTCCCCTCCTCCGTTGCCCCCCCTCTCTCTCTAACCCCCTCGAGATTCTAGCTTTCTCTCTGTACCTTGTGTTTGTCTCTCTCTCTCAACTTTGCCAGTAATGGCAGTGCACCAGTGGCAGTGCAAGAAAAGAGGGAGAGAGTTTTCATCGGGAAGGTAAAGTTCCTTTGCCAGAAACATTGTTCTCCGCTTCTCTTTCTCTGCAACCGCCGCGTGCGTTCTACACACAAACTGAATCTCTCTCTCTCTCTCTCTCTCTCTCCCTATCTCTCTCTAAATTCTCGTAATTAAGTCGTGGTGTTAAAAGGAGGGACAAATAGAGATACATATCAGTGTTTAAGAAAAAGCGTTCTCATTTGAGACTTTTTTTTCTCACATGTGTCCGAGAGAGAGACGGGGAGAGAGAGGAAAAGGAGAGAAACAAAAAAGCCTTCAAAGAAATTCAAACTGACGACTACTACTACTAATAACAGTGTTTAGGATTTTCTTTCTCACCTGTTAAAAAGCCTGAAACTTGGTAGCATAAATCTCGGGAGACCGAGTGAGAGGGAGAGGGGGATAGAGAGAGAGAGAGAGAGAGAGAGAGAGAGAGAGAGGGAAAAGTAAAGTGTTTGTCTGTGTGTGTGGTGGGGGGAAAAGGAGGGAGAAGATGACGACAATATAGGAAAGCTAAGCACTGAGAAAGGGTAGCTTAAGTAAGATAAGAGAGAGAGAGAGAGAGAGTGAGAGAGAGAGAGAGAGAGACAGAGACAGAGAGCGAGAGAGAGAGAAATAATGCAAGGTGGGTTTGGAGAAGACAGTGGTAATGGACTATGCCCTATGGTTATGATGCCTCTCATGACTTCTTCTTCTTCTTCTCATCATCAACATAATTCTGCTTCATCGGACCATACTAATAATAATAATAATACCAACACTCCCTTTCTTTCTCATCACCACCACCACCACCCTCAACCTCAACAAAACAACAATCCCACTTATTTCATGGACTCAAGCAACAACAACGACTCATCTATGAAAGCTAAGATCATGTCTCATCCTCACTATCATCGTCTATTGGCTGCCTACGTTAATTGTCAGAAGGTCTCTCTCTCTCTCTCTCTCTCTCCCTCCCTCCCCCCTCTCTCTCTCTACAATTTGCTTACATGGGTATGCGTTTTTTTAGGTTGGAGCACCACGTGAAGTGGTGGCTAGGTTAGATGAAGTGTGTGCATCTGAGGCTGCAATGAACCGTACAGGAACAACCAGCATAGGAGAAGATCCAGCTTTGGATCAATTCATGGAGGCTTATTGTGAGATGTTGACTAAGTACGAACAAGAGCTTACTAAACCCTACAAAGAAGCCATGTTAGTTTTGTCAAGGATTGAGCAACAGTTCAGAACCCTAACCCTTTCTTCTTCTGATTCTGGTATTTAACTCTCTCTCTCTCTCTCTCTTAATTATTGAGAAAGTGGTTCTCTATGTTTTAAGTAATAAAATAAGCAGCACTGAAGAAGTCTTATGTCTGTAATATATATATAATATTTCCAAGAATACAAAGGTCTGTTATTGTTAATATTATATAGCTTGTTTCGCAGAAGAGTTTGTGGTTTGGAAATTTCCTCTATATTCATGTCATTTCCGGTGCATGACTTCTCTCTTTCCTGTTGTGGTGTTACGTATTGCTGCAAGATGCCTAAAGGATGTCTCTTATGCGTCTGAGTCTTGAACTTGGGATTTGGTGGTTTTCTTTTGAATTTCCTCTCACTTCTTCTGGATGCATTTGACCTTTTTTTTTTCCCTTTTCTTTAGAAGATAAAAATAGTGCTTTTGATATTGTCTACCTGTGCTAGATGAGCTATAGGTTTAGCTGCGTAGTTTATGTGCGGAAACATATTTTAGGGATAGGTTGTATGGATGTATTTGAAAAAGAAAAAGAATGACATCAACAAGTGTCTATTCTTTTTGCTAATGGTAGTTGTTTTGCCTAATTAACAATCATATTGGCATTTTCTTTAGTGTCTTTCTTCTTCTTTTTTGTATAGTTCTGTGTGCATTCTGTAATTCGATGATGTTTATCGAATTTATGTGTGGCTCTTCTTCCTTTTTTGGGGGGGGGATAATGAAGGCCTTGTTTTCAGTCTTCTTCAGTTGCAGTGTTGTGTAATAATTTTCTGATCTTATAAAATGTCTTCTCCTTTTTTTAGGAGAATGTATTTGCGCCATTTTCAAGCAATGCATAAGGATATTGTGTTGAACTCTACATATAGAGAGGTTACGTTCATGAAGATTGATTGATCTCAATTATGTGTCTTAGAATGGAAACAAATAGCTTGTCCTGTCATTTTACAGTATTTGGAAACCGTATTGTGGGTCTGTATTATTTTGGAAAAAAAAAAACGATATAAGTAAAGGATGTCTGACACAATGCTGCGACTTTTGTGTCTTAATAGCTCTCTAATTTGTAGTTTATGGCTATTTCATTTAGAAAACTTTTCACGATCTCCTGCATGGCTTCTAATATGTTAGTCTTCTTTGTGTTGGTGACTTACCAAAGGTAAATGTTAAACGCAGTATGTTTTGCTGGATATTAGCATTGTTCATTTCCAATCATGCTGGTTCTGATGCATGCATGTTCATTCTCGTTTTCTTAATCCAAAGGGGATAAAAATAATTTGAACTCGTCATTATGTTGCTTGTAGGTTGCATATGTTTGACTGGGGTACAAATTTTGAACAATGATGTATTTAGGTCATGCTTGGCATGCAAGATAGGATGGGATTGGATTAGAATGGATAGAATATGTATTAATATTATGTTTGACATTGGATAGATGGGATGAAATAAGTTTTGTTGGATACATACACATGCATACACATAAACAACAACAACAACAACAATAACAACAACAATTTGAACCTTAATCCCAATAATTTGGGGTCGGCCATTTGAGAGACAAACTTGAGATTAAAATAAATAAAAATAAAAATAAATAATAATAATAATAATAATAATAATAATAGTACTAATAATAATAATAATAAAATGAATTGATAAAAAATAAATAAATATGATGGTTTAATTTGTGTGGATTCTTCTATGCCACTCACTCATATCCAATGTCATTTTCTTGTCTAAATTCTTAACTATCATATCTTTATGGATAATTTACATCCAAGTTTTCAGCGATCTACCTTTACATTTTATTAGATTTCATATATTCAAGTTTTCTACTCTTCTAACGAGTGCGTCTTCCGGTCTTCTTTGCACATACCCAAACAATCTCAGCTGACACTCCTGCATTTTATACACAATTAAACTAATTCTCAATTCTTTACGAATCTCTTTATTTTTAATTCTATTTTTTCTAGTTTTACCACACATCCACCTAAACATTCTCATTTTTGCTACCGTCATTTTTTATTCTTGTTGTTTTTTAATAGCTCAACACTCAGTATCATATAATAGTGCAGGTTTTACTGCGGTTCTATAGAACTTTCCATTCAAATGTAGTGGCATCGTGCGTTCATAAAGAACTCTGGATGCCTTACTTCATTTTATCCTACTCGCTTAAATCCTATGATTCACATATCTATCTATATTACTATCATTTTGAATGATGAAATCAATATATCTAAATCGTTTACTTTTTAGTACATCTTGTTCATCTAGCATAATCGTTCTGATCATTGTTGCTAAACTTACATTTCATATATTCAATTTTTAATCTATTCAATCTAATCCCTCTGGATTTCGGTGTGTCCCTCCATAACTCTAATTAAGTCCCAATACCTTCTCTAGTTTCATCAACCAACACTATATCATTTGCAAACATGCATACACATACATACAAACGTATTTATATATATATGTATTTGTATGTATTTATTCACGTGTTCTATGTGTACGATATATGCATATATGTGTAGGTGTGTTTCCATGTAAATGTGTATAGCTAAATTTGAATCAAGCTATCATATCCCACTTGATATCGTTGGTATACGCGAAAGTAGTTTATCCTATTGAGGTTCATGGAGGGGTTGTATTTTGGATAAATTAGTCCCTTCACAAAATTAATCCTTGCCTTAATCAAAATAAGGATTGGATTAGAATTAGTCCAAAGCACTTATATGTCAAAATTTACAGAGTTCATTGTAGCATACTTGCTAGCATGCTAATGGTTCTTGTGCCCAATATTTGGCTCATGTGTGAAGATTCATGCATGTTCTATGTAGATGCCACCCTCTTATCAATTTATTGAAACACACCGAGTAGAGTGTATAGTTTGATATATTAAAGAAGAAAATAACAACCTTCTTGAATAGTCTTGTTATTATTTATTTTTGTTTTGAGTATGAATTGATGAATAAAATGAGGGATTTATGAGACTTGAGCTGATGTATGAAAGCATCATTATTGTAAAATTAGGCCTTATTATAGTTCTTAGATTTATTTTTCTTTGGGTCGGCTTTTTTGTTTTTTTTAATAATTTCTGTATCAGCATCTTCTTGTAATACTTTCCTTCTGGGTAACTTAGCTAGCATGCTACTTCTGATTGGAAGGGGACGTAATGAAAATTTTAGTAGTATTCAAGTGTAAGATAACACGTGCATAGCACTTTTCATAAAATGTATAAAAAATGCAATCATCGATACATGTCGTCCGATGATGATTGTAGGATTTGTAAAATTTGTACCTTTAGTCTTGGAACGTGAGTCTTTTTACAAGCCGAAGAACAGGCTTTCCTACGCTATCATGTATGAATCTTGCGTAGCATTGAAAGCTGTGGATATGTATTATTTATTATAAGTTCCTCGATATTTATAAAATGATCTTGAAGTAAAATTTAGAAAGTTGATTTATAATAGGAAATGTGTTATCTTTTTGCTGTTGGTTATCAGGTTGTGGTGAAGCTGCTGACTGGAACGGATCATCAGAGGAAGAGGTTGACTTGTCCAACAACTTCATTGATCCTCAAGCTGAAGACAGGGAACTAAAGGGTCAGCTTTTGCGCAAGTATAGTGGGTATTTGGGCAGCCTTAAGCAAGAGTTCATGAAGAAGAGAAAGAAAGGAAAGCTGCCTAAGGAAGCTAGGCAGCAGTTGCTCGACTGGTGGAGCAGACATTACAAATGGCCATATCCTTCGGTACAGTACTTAAATAACATGAGCTTCAATGTGCTTATTCTCTAAGTTTCCATATAATATTCTTGTTTTTCCAAATTAAGTTAATTTACCACATTTCTTACTCTTCAAATTTCTTGAATTTGTAAAGAGTGCATGCTATTAGTAGTTACCCTGTGCAAAAAGGGAAATGATTCTCTTCGAGGCCCCGGAGTTGGTCTACATGATTCTTTCTGATCATGGTATGCCAGCTCTAACTCTGAAGAAATGCATTTACTATAAAACCTTTCAGAATTTTCTACCATCGGTGGGTATCAATACTTATGGGATGGTGGTTGTTGTCTTCTGGTTAGGACAAATATCATTCATTCAAAATTGGTGGCTAGGACAAATTCTGATGAATGGCTAGGATTTTGTCCTGTCCACCATTGGACGGTTATTTACTAACCCTAACCTTACATTCAAAAAGAAGGGATGCCATGAGTGCCACCTTGCAGTGTCACATTGTTGCTGGTGATAGAAGTTATGCAATTACTTATCCTATGTGATAAATTTAGACAGTTTGACCATGACACGATCTTAATCACCTTAAGAATGCAAATTTTGTGATGTGGACAGGAGTCCCAAAAGCTAGCGCTTGCAGAATCAACGGGGCTAGACCAGAAGCAAATAAACAACTGGTTCATCAATCAAAGGAAAAGGCACTGGAAGCCCTCGGAAGAGATGCAGTTTGTGGTGATGGACACTACTCATCCACATTATTACATGGACAATGTCCTTGGAAACCCTTTTCCGATGGACATCTCTCCCACAATTCTCTGATGCGAGTGGAAAGCATTCGTGATCATGGTGATTGATCTCTCATGTCTTGTTCAGAAATGACCATTTTCTGGATTTCCTATGATATAATATGTAGTATACGATTATGTGATGTCTGTGTACTAGTAATTGTAAGAAACTGCAGATGCTCTTTAATGTAATCCAGGCACTTATTAATGTCAGCTGATTTTGGATCCTGTCTTCTAGCTGAAGTGGAACTTGGATAGCCTTTGGAACCTGTTTCTGTGTCATTCGGCGAACTTACAGGTTGAGCAATGAGCAAATGATCGATTGCTTCGCTTTGGTGCTTATGATGTGCCTTTTTTTCTGTATTTTTTTTTATTCCCAACACTCGGATGATTCTTTGGAATAGGTTATATAGGTTCATATGTAAGTTAAAATTTGTCTTTGTTCAATGATGTATAATTTATGGAGTATTAAGAAAATACTGTGAATTATGGGTCACATTCCTCTGCAGATTTTTGGTATTCAGCTGGACTTTTAAGGATTTGTTTTAGCCCTCCGGTCTTGGTAGTCGAAATGCCGTGTCCAAGTGTGAGAAAACTGATCCTTTGCAATAGACTCTAATTTTGACATGATTTTATGATTTCATGAATATCAATATATATCTCCCTGTGGACCCCAAAAAAAAAATGAATATCAATATTTATCAAGTTTATAAGTTACATTCGTTGAATTGTTATTCAAATGTTATTATTTTTAATAATTCATGTGTTATCATTTCGAATAAGATGAAAAGATAAAACAATTATTAGTTTTTTTCGATATCCGATAATTACATAGAATTTAACTAAATTTGATTTGAATTTGGTTGAATTTTATAAAAATAAAATTTTTCTGTGTCAATTTTCTCCATAATCAAGATTCCACTAAATTTTGTTATTTTTGACATGGAATTGATGCAAGCAGGAATGAATAGAACATATTCTACCCATCTAAAAATTTTTAAAATTATTTTGGATAATCAAAATTTCTTTTTTCTGATAACCATTTATTAAGTTTTGACGTGAAGCCATTATTGGGCTCTTTGCCCAGGCAAGGGTGTTGGTGCCACATTTATTCAATTACGGAGCAACCGGTTGCGCTCGGTCATTTACCCAATTATGGAACAGCCCTGTGGACTTTGTCCCCTCATGTAAAGTCTTTGCTTGGCTGTGTAATGAATTAAATTTTTTTAAGTTTAACGATAGAGTGTTATATTCATTTAATTATAAATTTTAGACTCGAGTTATGAGAATGGATAAATGAGACCTGAGAAAGTTAATCTCTTTTAAATTCTATAATGCTCAGACTGAATTATTCGGACGAAATCTAAATACCGGTTATCGGTAAGAATTTGTTTTAAAAAAAAATAATTTTAATAAATTTTAATTAAATAAAACCAAAATTTTAAAACATATTGAGATAGATTGACACCATTTCAGGTGTTTGGTATGTCACTCGTTTGGTCATTATCATTTCCTAATGAATAAATGGTGATTTGGAATGTTCTATTATATTTAAAAATAGAAACAAAATTATAGTTTAACTTGCGCTTGGGAAGTCATGATCTTAAAAATGATAAATTCGTTTTCTTTTTTTTTTTTCCCCTCTTATATATCATAATTGAGATTCAAGACAACTTTAATTAACAATTCTTGGTAACTTTTTATTCGCATTTTACCGTGTGTTCAACTTACACAATTATATCAACGAATAATCTATTTAATGAGTAAAAATATTTAATTTTTTAATTAATTTTCAATTTAAATGTAATAATAGAAAATACCAAAAAAATAAAAGGAAAAAAAAGGGGACAAGGGAAAAGTAAAAAAAAAAAACAAAATAAACACATTCTCTCTCTCCTCCCCCACTTCTCCTCTCACCCACGAACCCCTCACCCCCACCCCTCTCAATCTCTCACCCTCTCAACTCTCCCTTCCCCTCTCTTCTCTCCCTCCAATTCGATCAAATATCCTTAAATACACATAGATTTGAACTCTAAACTCTCAAATAAATCCTAGAGGTTGAATCTATGGGAAGATTCAAGTTTTGTAAAAAGAGAAAAACTTAAGGTTTGAAGTAGTTTAACAAGAGATGAAAATTAATGGTTTCAATAGAGATAATACTCTTTTCTAAACTTGAGTTTTTATTATACTTGTATAAATTTTAGAGTTATATTGAGATTTAATATTTTATAGAGAAAAAAAATCTAGAGTTTGAAGGTGACGTGATTAAGAGACAAAGTTGATAGTTCAAGTAAGGTAATTTTTTTATCATTCATATTAAATTTGAGTGCATTTTACTAATATTTAAACTTTATATTTAGATTGGAAAAATAAAGTTTAGGAGTTTAAATTTATAGTATATATAATGTTAAAATTTGATAAAATCTTGAGAGAAGAATTATTTCCTCAGCTTGGTAATGTGGTTTGATGAAATTAAATGATAAATTGGTCAATTTGAAAAAATTAGAATTTGAGTTGTGAGAAGAATCTTGATTTTTCTTAATATTAATTTATGATTAAATGATAAATGTTTGTATATTGTTTTAAGTTTAAGGCAATTGGAATGTAAGGAGGAGAAAATCATTAATTTGAATTTGGATCGGAAGTAATTATCTTTTCAAAGGGTGAGTGGATGTATGATTATGATTTTAAATAAAAAAACGTTTATTTGATTTTAAAAATGTTTTTAAACTTAGTTTATAAATTAGTTTGCGATCGTGGAGTGTCCCAAAAAGAAATTTGGAATGAAATATGTGTCCAAATATTTTATTAAAATAATGTGTTATATTTATTGATTCATATTGAATATATTGGTATTAAATTTATAATTTGAGTAACATTTGAACTATTATGGTACATTTTGATATATATTATGAAATTTGTGAAATGATATTTGAATGCATGATTTAATGACTATAGTCATGCTCTCATGGTGTGGTCCGACGGGGCAATGTGGTTAGGAGTGTTTGCCCTAAGAGATAGTCCCGCTCGAGAGATATCTCCAAAACCATTATTATTATTTTTTGGATTAGTTTGCTAGCATTCCAAATGAGATAGGAACTAACACCAATAAGAGTATTTGTGAGTTAGAAAAGTATGAAAACTCTTAATGATTCTGTCTTTAGTCACGGTAAACCATTGTCGAGAGTTATGATTTTGGCAACTCTGTGATTTTGGAAAAATTATGGATATAATTGAATGCATATGATTTGTTTATTATGAATATTGAATTTTATTTGGCAAATTTTATATTTAATGATAAATTTTGAATTTTTATTGATACGGTAATATGATTGTGAGATAATTGTTTGACATGTCTACAATCATTCTTCATTTACTTTCATAACATGTTATTCACTCACTGAATATTATTGTATACTTATATCGCTTATTTTAATTTTTCACAGAGAAATCTTAGAGCAAGGTATTGACGGTATTAGTATCATGAGACAGGATTATCTTGAAGAACTAGTTTTCCTGATTTCTTTTTTGAGCATTTTAAATAGACCCTTTTGAGATATTTTTCTATAAACTTTTTGAAAAACTTATTTAACCTTCATATTTTTAATTTTTTTTTAGTTAGAATTACATAATTCATTCTGAAACTTTTCTTTGTTGATGTTATTTAAGAATTTTTTTTTTTTGACATTTGATATGGATCCATTGAATAGAAATTTATTTTATATTATGTGGATTTGATTGGAATGGCCGACCTGATCTTGTGCATGTATTTGTATTTGAAACTGGTCTTATGTATGCATATTTTGAATAAAGACGAACTGGATTGGTCTTTTTGTTGTGTGATGAATGCGTATTGACTTGTTTAAAATTGTTGAATTATTTTTAAAAATGGATGTATATCAATGAATCCCTTGCGATATTTTAGTGTGTGGGTTAGACTCATTCATCTTCTGAGATAACGTGATTGTTGTCGTGTGCTCAATTTGAGAATCGACACATGACATCGAAAATTAGAAATAAAAAAAATAACATTATGAGAGTTTCTTCTAAATTGAGCTCGATAATTTTACAATTAAATTAATCGAAATATGATTTATAATATCAGTCAATTATATATCCATATAAAAAACTTACACAATTAATTTAATTTTTTTTTGGGTAAAACTTTCTCACCCTTACTATTTTTTCTTTTTTGGCTATTTGCATTGAGATATAACTATTTAGCTCTATCAACGACCTGCAAATCTAATCGTAAGATATTAAATTTTTTAAATCAAAATCTTAATTTTGAATTTAAAAAATTTTAAAATAGATAAAAAAGAGTCAATTCATAAATTAAGTTTATAGCTGTTCAAACAGATAGTAAGTATACTAAGAAATGATGATCCAAAGATTTGGATATTGTGTATCAAAGGAGTTATATCCAAAGTGCTCCCTTTCTCCTTTTGTTTTCTATTTAGGGTCTTATAACTTCTTGATATTAGCATACAATGGAAATATTTAAAATTATATAAGAGTGCATTTTAGTAGGGTAGCATTACAATTTTTTTATATTTTGGTGGCGAGAATACTAAAGAAAAAAGAAAAAAGAAAAAAATGAAAATAATTTGAAAATACGGGAGAGATTATCAGATAATCTGAGTGATCGTTTCTCTAATTTATTAAATAAAATTGGGATAATTTATAATTTTATATATTTTATTTATTTTTTAATACAAGTGTGGACCTCATCCGCCCGGCGCTGATTATTGCCCCGAAATACCGCGTTCTTCTTGGGCAGTAGTACCGGCACCGACTTGAAACGAACCCCAAACCCGCCAAAACACGGCCTTTAATTTTGAAATTGAACACCGATCTCTCTCTCTCTCTCTCTCTCTCTCTCTCTCTCTCTCTTGCAGGGACCACCCTCGTCGCCGGCCACGCCACAGCCGACCACCAGTTTAAATCAGAGGCCTATATCTCTCCTTCTCAAACCCTCGATCACCGTTCCCCGGAAACATCTGTCTCTCTCTCTCTGGGTCGCAGTGTGTTGGGGTGTCGCAAAACCCTAGCCATCACTGCTAGAGAGAGGGAGAGAGAGGTAGGTTTCAGAGTTCATCAGATTCTCTCTCTCTCTCTCTTCGCGGTCGGAGAAGATGGTTGGAGAAATCTGCTTCGATGATTTGTGGAGTCCCTGCATTTGATAGGTGATCTGCTCCTCTCTCCTTCTCTCTCTCTCTCTCTCCGCTGAAATATTAATTCTTTTTATTTTCCCCAATTTATATTTCTTCCTCTCCAGGTCTTCTCTTTTGCCCTTGATGTTGGCTTTGCTGAAGAACATGAAGCATGTATGTGTCTGAAAGCGTGTTTCAGGCTTTCAGAATAAGTTGCAGATCTGGGAAAATCTACATTGTTTCATATTAGATGTATGTGATTTCTAGGTAATCTCCTCTCTCTCTCTCTCTCTCTCTCTCAAGTCTCAAGCCATCGTTGTCCGCGATAAAAACCCAATACTTTGCTCCAGTGTCTGATACCCTGCTTTTCATTATCGAAATGTTTCAAATTATGGAGAGAATTTCAGAGTTTGTTTGCACAAGGGATTCTGATAGAAAGTGGATTAGGATGGGGAAACAATGTAGTCTTATCATGGCCAACATGAAAAATCAGAGGATTGCCTCTCTGGATTTTCCCTGACATAGTCAAGGGTTAATGCATGTGGTAGTTTGCTTATGTTGATGGCCTTCTTGTCACAGATCTCACAATATCGTAGTTGGTTTTATTGGGAGTAATTTTAATTGAATAACTATTAGCATCAGAGATTTTGACAATGTTTCTAGCGATTCTGGTTTGTGGGATATTAAAAAGTTTAATGCCCGGTTCATTTGGTTTTTTCCGGAAGATTATGGTACTGTCTCTCATGCTAATGTTGCTTTGTTCACTAATAAGCATGAGGACACTTCCCAATTCCATTTTGGGAGCTCTTTCTTGACTTCGTCCCTTTCCTTATGGATACAAATCGAGGCGCATTCTTCGAGAATGTTTGAGAATATATTGCTATCTCACCATTCTTTTGAGGATTTGCTAATGAAGTCTGTTAATGATTTTTCTCATCAATGATAGGATGGATTGAAATGCCTTTAGCAAGCTTAAATCAGAGGAATCTGATTACCTGTGGTAATATGAGAATGAAAAGGAAAGTGCATTTGCATGGGTTGCTATTTTGGAAAGAAATGTATCCTAATTGTGTATTTTTGAAGATCATAGTTTGAGTGGAGGGATTAAGGAATGAGTTTCTGGAGACTTTTCATAAAAGAAGAGGCATGTTTAACATGGATAAAAGAAGGTAATTGCAATACTAGTCTCTTAAATAAGATTGCAAGTGGTAAACCAGGCAAACTGCATTTTTAGGCGACTACAGAAGTTCTTTTAATATAGTGGGAGCTCATTTTTGTGGTGATTAGTAGTTTCTAAAACAATGTTTATACAGTGGAGGATAATTGGATAATTGTTCAAAATTTTGGGTTATTTTCATTTTCATGGTGCTTAGGCCTCTTGTTGAGGATGGCCCTACGAATTGGAGGACACTAAGCAAGCTTCTGATATTTATAAGGTAGGTTTTTTCCCTTGATGGGATATAGCACATTAACATATTTACAGTGTTTTAGGAGCTTTTAAATGATGTTGTTGTGGTTCGAGAACAAGTTTTACTTTTAGTCCTTGTAATTCCCTTGCGCAATCTTAAGGATTATTTCAATATATGGTAATGATTAATATTTTAATGTGGCATTCTTTGCTGTTTAAGGATTGTGTGGCCTAGAAATGAGTTGTGCAATTGGTTTTGTTTACTCTATGGGAATTTCACTCCTCATATTCCTTTAGAGTGTGGGAGGGATATCCAAAAAACTGTAGAATTCTTGAGACTTGGATGTTAAGTTTATTCAGATATGTGTGAGATTTCTCCTTCAATGGCTTATTAATGAAGGAAAAGAAATGTGGTGAGATAGTGTAAGAGTACTTTTTGCACGTAGCATTATAATTAAAACTGAGGATTAGGTTAGGAAAAAATCTAGTTTTATCATGGGGATTATTAAAAGGAAACTTATATGTTTCTTTGATGTGATCTAAGTATGAATTTTAAAGGATTAATTCCTTAGATTTTCCTGTGAGATAGTCTTTCTTGAGGATATCGAAATGGAAACTATTGATTTAATTTTGTTAAAGAAATATTCGGATCTCCCATCAAATAGTGGAGGGTTGTGTTCCATTGCTGGACTCGGAATGATCATCTCGTGGACCATTAGATTTGCCAGTCGAGGTTGCCAATTTTCTTGATTGTTTTCGTTGTCAACTTGTTGGATATTAAAGGTGCTGGATGTGATGGTCTACTTAGGATGTCACTATATCTTTTGGAGGTTTTGCTGGGACTTCTAGTGTTACAGTGTCTCCTATGGAATGAAAGAATAAGTTGATTCCAGAATGACTACTAGCTTGAGTGGTTTGGATACTTTTGCCGGGGATTGTGATTTGAGGGATATTAAAATTGTAATGTCCAGTTCATTGTGTCTGTTTTCTTGATGTGATATTGTAATTTCACCAATTGATAATTTTGTTCACTAGCAAGTTGGGGGGGGGATGCTTGCACTTAGGTTATTTTGGATGTTCCTTCAAGACTTGTTTCAGTTCATTTCTGTATTCCACTGGTGTCTAATGAGGTTAGACGAGCAGCACTTTCAAGGATTTATTAGGAAAGCCCTGGAATGGTTATTTGGTAATAGTTGAGGAGATTCTAAGATGAAAGTTAATATGAAATGCTTGTAGCAAGCATTTAAGTATTGGAATATTAATAATTTTAGGGATGTCAGAATGAAAAGGAAGATGCTTTTGAGATTGAATATTTTGTATAGATCGCAATTGTACTGAAGATTATGATAATACATTAAAAAAAGGAAAGAAAATTAGAAGAGGAACTTCTTAAACAGCAAGACAGTTGGCTTAATGGTGAAGGGGGCATGGGGAGAACTTGTTTAAGAACATGAATGCAATATTAGTCTCTTTCATTAGAAAATTGCGAGTGGTAAACAAAGGAAAAAACTATGAGATTGCCAGTGGTCAATAAAGGAAAAATCTATGTTCAGGTTTGTCAGGAATGGCAGTAGTTCTTGTAGGAATCTAGGGGAGATTTTTAATAATAGCTGGGTGGGTCAGAGTACGAGTGTTTTTAAGTCTTCTTTTATTTGGACATGCTGGGAAGATATTCTTCAACATTTTGTTTGTTTTGGCACAGAGCAAAAATAGGTGAAAGAATATGTCTGAGAATGAATCTCAGGGAAACAAATGTATGCTCATGGATACTTTTTAGCAAGCAAAGGAAAAAGATTTGGTGATTTGTGCAACTGTTGTGAATGTTTCGAGAATTTGATCTTTACACATCTGCTTCGGATCTCTCACTCATGTAATGTATGGAGCCTTGGCTTTAACTTTAATATCTTGTCTCGAGGAAGAATTCCATACTCTTTAACAGTCATTCTTTCCACTCACATAACCTTTCGTCCAACAATTTCCTTTCTGGTAGATGGGTTAACAGGGCTTTCCTTAGGGGACAATATCCACGATGTAGTATCATTCCTTTATTGGTTAAGGATTCTGTGGCCCTAAAAACTGGTTGTGCAGTTTGAGAGGTTGGTTCTAAGGGGAAATTTACACCTGACATGCCTCTAGCGTACGAAGGGTTATCCAGGATCCTAAATTCTCAATTAGACGTTGACATCATTTTAGAGATGATTTGAGTAAGATTTCTCATTTGAAAGTTTATTTGAGAAAGAAAACAGGGGCGGGGATTGAATGCAAGAGCAGGAATTGCATGATGGATTATAATAAAGATAGAATTAAGTTGAAGACACAATCTAGTTTCATCTCAAGGATTATTAGTTGTTATGTTAACAGCTTTTAGTGAGTTGTTCAAGGGGAAAATGATGTCATTCCCATGATATTGTTCTAGGACTGTGTTTAAGTATACATCATAGTGTGATCTGCTTTCTTGTATCATGAGAGAAGTACACCTTTTCTATGCCTGTCAATCCATGCCTTTGGAGATTGCTTTTGGAGACGGGGAAAAGGGCTATTAGGATAAGCGGTGTGCATGTAAAGTAGGATTTATCAAATTTTACCTAATATGCATTATTTATACCTAGGATCTGGTACTCCCTTTGTCAAACTTCCCCAATGAGCATGAAAGATTAATGGTTTCGGTGGTCTTGATGTACATGTCAGAAGGGATATTTGACAAATGGCTTTATTTGGCTGAGGTGAATAAGAATACTACAGGAGTAAATTTTAATCCTGTTAGTCTAATAGTATCAGATCATAACTGTTCAGCCATTACTGATTGGAACTGCAGACATCTTGTAGCATTAACCTTGTCAACATCAAACGGAAAGTATTTTCTTCAGAGTTATATAGGGGTTGTCATCTTCTCGTGAAAACAACATATTTGTTTATCATTGACCCTTGAACCTCCAAGCTTCCTATTGAAGACTAATTGCTTAGAGCATCGTGGTGTGCTAGGATTCGCTGCTACTGCTATTGAATTCCCTGCTACTCATTAGTGCTACCTATGTTTTGAGCCGTCTGAAAAACTTGGGGCTGGGGAAAAGCCGTAGCATCAAAAAGGGCAGTGGTCAAGCCAGACCTGGAACATTGAGCGGGCCACAGGTAATCTGAAGTTGTTTGGTACTTTGGCAATTGGGATTTGTTGTTGTCATTCTGTCTTGACGCAGGTTGTATATGGATGTACTTGATAATGCATGCGATAACGGAAAACAATTTAGGTGCTCCCATATGCATGGTTCCAGGCCTGAAAGTCAAGTATTCAAAACTGAGAAAGCAAATCGGTGTCTAGGAAGGGCTACTCTCTCTCTTTTATTTCTATGAGTTTTCATGCTTGTTGCTGTGATGTCTTTCTATATGTATTGACATATGAACTTTTACTTGTTGATGCAGCATCCGAGTTAAATTAGGAAGGTATTGTAGTCTTGAGATGGTTTTATTTATTTATTTGTTTTTATTTTTTATTTTTTTTTTAAGTTTGTCTTCTTTATTTAGATTTCTATCTAGGATTTTTTTAACTAATTAGGATGTTTTTAGTTTAAAATTAGGAATGTCATAATTAGTATATATAGAATAACATTAGTGAGTTTACTTTCGTATTTCTTTTCTCAATTCAGAATTTTAATACCAAGGTTTTCTTAAACCTAATTATTTATTATTATTTCAATTACAGTTATCCTATTCCAACTCAAATTATTGAGATTTAATTGCAAGCGTAAACTATTTCACTGTGTTATGTGGTGTCATAGCCCAAAAGATCGACCAATGGTCAGTTGGTTTAGTGAGATATGATATTAGATCCCTTAACGAAATTTCTGAGTTCGATTCGCGACTTGAACATGAAACAGATTATGTTAGGATGGTAACTCTCTTAAATGAATCACTGTAAATCCTTAACTAAATTAGTCAGAGTATGATTTTGAATGTAGATTGATATAGTATTTAAAAAGCCCAAAAAATCAAAGATCCTAAGCTAGTTGATCCATTTGGCTTGTAAAAGTTGTCCAATAGGTGGTACAAAAGGTGAAAATAATCAAAAAGTGTAGAAAATGTCACTGGGATTGTTATGCGAATCAAGTCACTCGCCGGTCGCTCGGTCATGAGTTAGAGTTGCTCACTTGACTTGATTTTAACTAAATTTGTGTTGAATTCGAATGGTTTCATTATACAATTGAGTCAATTTTTAGTAATGAAATTTTAGACTCGAAAACTTGTTTAGTAGTTTGATAATATATATTATATATATTAATATATTATTATAATATAAAAATTAAATTAAGTAAAATATATGAATAAAGTTTTATAAATTAATAGAATCAAAATTTTGAGTTTTCAAATCGATTTTGAGTTCATTGAATTATAAATGAGTTGAGTTAAGTCATATTATTATCACTTGTTGAGTTTGAGTTTCAGTACTATTAAAAAATTCGAGTTCGAATTCAAACATAAGAGTATTTGGGATTAACTCAACTTGAATATATCCCTAAATGTTACCATTGGGTCCTCATTCGTATTGGTTTGTCTGGTCTGGATTTTTTTTTCCCTCTCTTTTATAGCGGTTGTAGTTTTACCTATTATGTGCACAATGGCAAAGATATTGAACATTTACGATTGTCCGAATTAGTACTCTGGATATAAGTTTAAATTGTTTGTAGTGCATTACAAAAATTTGGAACCTAAAGATCTGTATCTAATATTAATTAACTTGGGATTTGGACACTAGCCTATTAATCTAAATAGGTCTATCTACATACACAATAGGCATACCTAAAATCTTTTTTAACTAATCACCTGTCGTTTAATAATAAAATACTAAATTTTCTTAATTAAAATTTTGAATTAGTTTTGAGAATCAAAAAACAGATATCTTAAGAGTTAGTCATTTAGTTGGATTTCACATATATTCGAATCGAATTAATCAAATTTTTAGATACCAATGATAAGTAACACAAAAAAATTAAAATCTTTTGGTATATTATTAAATTTATTTAGTATTTTGTTTATATATATATATTTTTTCTTTATTTTTTATTTTTTATTTCATTTTTATTTTTTCTATCTTTTTTAAATTTGTCTTCTAAATATTGAAATTAAGTCTCAGTTTATTGTTATTGATATATTATTAAATTTGAAATCAGGGGATCTACAAAAGATTAATTTGGTATATTTATATTCAAAGCATAACAAAATTCTAAATAAATTATACATCCAACTAGATCTACATATAGGATGCCCCATATATCATATGTATTCGACAGGCACATTGTTATATATGAGCTTTTCCGTTAATTTATTTAGGATTTTGACATTTATTATTGAAGGAATAGCCAAATATTCTATGAGTTATTAACCTAAGTAGATTTAACTTCTAAGCACCTAAACATGGAGCAGGGTGATTCTACAGCCCGGTTGGTCTTGATATCCAAAGAGTTTTGGTTGCCAAAGGGTCTTGGATATCTCTTAAGGGCTTCCACAAAAACGGGTCCTTCATGAGGAACGGTCTTGGCGCCTTATAAAGCTTTTTGTATTTTGTATTTTTTTTTTTTTTCCCTCGAGTCTTCACAAGGCATCGTGAATGATCCTGAATACCTTCCAAAAATCTACGTTATTAGAAATAGGTGAATTTAATATTTTAGATAAAAAGAAAACCCTCATTAAGGTTCATGATTGGGATACAAATATTTTAACTTTTATATTTAAGGTTTAGGAATTTATTATTATTATTGTAAAAAGACCTGGGAACCATATTCTCTGTTCTTTCGCCTTTCTTCTTTCTTTGTCCTCTTTCTTCCTTGTCCATGGCTGAAAATTATAGAGATTTCTTTTTTCTTCTCTCTGTCTCTCTGTCTGCTTTCTCTTTCCTTTTTTCCTCCTCGTTTCTCTCTCCTCTCTCTTCTTTCTCTCAACCCTTCTCTCCTCTCTCTTCCTCCACCACCGCACCGTGGAGCATGAAGAAGACGAAGATGTGGTGCCAAAAATATGATAAAAAGAAAAGGCAAATTTATCATCAAAATTTTACTGTATCCCTCAATAATGGAGTCCATCTCACATCTCACATCACACATCTCACTTACATCTTATGGCTTAATTAGTTCAAGGATTGGTCGGGAGTTTGATCCTCATGAGAATAAAAAAATCAATATTGAGAGATCTGTCCCTCAATTGGACTCTGCAAACGATCGATTCAGATTAGTCGGAACGAAATCCCGAATACTGAATTGGTGATACAGTTATAGTACTAAAAAAAAGTTACTAAAAAAAAAGGTCCATCTCTAAGATAAGAGTACTGTTTTTCTTTTCCCTTTCTTTTAATCTTAAAAATTCATAATTACTTTTATTATTTAGTTTTCAATCTGAGAAAGAGAGAGATACAATAAAGCGTAAATGCTAACGTTTTTTTTTTGTTTATGGCATTATTTTTTTTAGTTAAAATTATCGTAATTAAATTTTAAAAATAAAATATATATACTTCGGGAAAGTTCGTCCTTTTGATAGATTAGTCTGGATTAATAAAATTGGTGCAATCGTTCAAGAAAATTAAAATAAAGAAAAAAAGATAAAGCGAATATCACCCGCATTATCATCTTTAATAAAATGTTAGAAACGTCTTAAGAACTTCCTAATAAAGAAAAATTGCATAATGTCAAGATGAACCAGCTAGGATAATACACGTGTCAGTCAAATAGCCATCCAAATAACAGGGCAAACCTTCTTTCTATAGAATCTTCTAGATCTTAACGGTACACGGTGTCGAGATCATACGGTCAAGGTCATGTTAAAAGGTAAAACGTTGCATCGGTGTGAGCAATTGTACGCAAAGAGAATTCCTCTACGGATAAAATCAGAGTGAATTGTGGGTTCTCCACGGTAAGGGAGGTCAAAAGTTACAGTCTTCTCTCTCTCTCTCTAGGGTTTCAGTTTTGGCCCAAAACGTAGGCGTTCTGATCTGGAAGAAGAAGAAGAAGAATATATCCAACAATGCATGTAACTGGTCGATTCGGCCATTGAAGTTTCTTTAAAAATCTGTTCATTTCCATCTTCTCTCTGTGAAAATTATGGCGAAGACCAGACCTGGAAGGAGAGACTTGGATTCTTACACCATTAAAGGCACCAACAAAGTTGTCCGAAGTAACACCTCTCTCTTTCTCTCTCTCTCTAAAAATTGTTGTTCCTGATGAGTTTTGTTTTGAGCTGATTTAACCTCGTGTGTAATTTTAGTTGGTAATTGTATGTTGTGTTAACCACTCTCTTCTCTCTCTCTCTCTCTCTCTAAAAGATTGTGTTTTGATGTGTAATCATAGGAGCTGATTTGTTGTTTCTTAGATTTTAGCTAGTGATTGTGTATATTACGATTACTCTCTCTCCTCTGCTTTGAAAGATTGGTGTTTTCATGTGTTATTTCATGAACTGATTTCTGGGTGTCTCTCTCTCTATATTAAAGATTAGTGTCATGCAATGAAATAATTGGTGCTCTGTTAAAATTTAGCTGGAGATTGTGTGTTAATGAGACCATCAGACACTGATAAGCCATCATACGTGGCACGTGTGGAGAAAATCGAAGCTGATAGTCGCAACAATGTGAAAGTTCGAGTCCGGTGGTATTATAGGCCAGAGGAATCAATTGGAGGTCGAAGACAGTTTCATGGTGCTAAGGAGTTGTTCTTGTCTGACCATTATGATGTTCAGAGTGCTCACACTATAGAAGGGAAGTGTACTGTTCACTCTTTTAAGAATTACACCAAGCTTGAGAATGTGGAGGCTGAGGATTATTTTTGCCGCTTTGAGTATAAGGCTGCAACTGGTGGATTTACACCTGATCGTGTTGCTGTGTGAGTTTTTTTGGATGTTCGTTTGTTTTTTTAAATTTTTTTGTTTATAGGTTTTATTAATTTATTTGTGTTGATTGTGCTCTTTTTGTGAAATTAATGAAGGTATTGCACTTGTGAGATGCCCTATAATCCTGATGACTTGATGGTGCAATGTGAAGGTTGCAAGGACTGGTATTATAGCTTTCCTAATCTATCTTCCTGTATTTTTTTTCTTTGTTGAAATATAGATGTTCTGTTATTATTGCATTGATTTTTTTTTTCTTTTCATACGGCCACTAACTGTACTTCCAATGGAGATCACTAACATTGTGATTCCATTCATGCATACGACTTTACTGAATTTGGAGTTATATGCTGATTTTGATGGCCCTTTTGCTTTACTAATTTCAGAATTGGGTGCTGCTATTAGGGCTGCAAAAAGGACTGAAACAACAAATATCTAATGTGTTGCGTTTTAATTGGCAGTCTAAGTAAAAAATTCCATCATTGCTTTTCTATGACTGATGAAACCATGCCATGGGATTTTGTTGATTTAGTCAGTTTACTTTTCTGTTTCTGGTAGAAATTATTGTTTGGTGATTCCTTATGTAACTTTTTAGAGGCCTTAATTTTTATGTTGATTCTGGGGGTTGGTTAATGGATCACAACTTTACTGTTAGCGTGTTGCTTTTATCCAGTTTTCAGTGTGAGTAGTGAAATATTATTGAAGAAGTTTTGACAGATTTGGGTTTGCATTTGATGTGAAGTGGGTCAAATGTTCTTGCAATAAGACAGAATGCTTATGCTAGCTTTCTTATATGTATTTCCTGTGGTATGATTTTTAATCTCTTGCTTGCAGGTTTCATCCTTCTTGTATGGGGATGACAATTGAGGAAGCAAAGAAATTAGATCACTTTATGTGTGGTGAATGTTCATCTGATTATGATACCAAGAGGTTTCTCAATTCATTTCCTGTATCACCACATGCAGACGTGAAGGTAAGCCTGGTGCTTCCTTGTTTGATAATTTGTGCTTTTGTAATTTCTGTCCTTCTATTGTAATTAAATCTTACCTGTATATGGGTTGATGCATGATGCCCTAACTCTGCATCTCATCTTTGTGGGACACAAGTTCTACTCTTGGAGAGGACTGGGTGTCTTTTCTAGCGAAAGTGCCATTACTAGTATTTGAAACAGAAGGAACACTGTTCTTAATGGACTGTTTCTTTTAGTTTCAAAATTACTAATCACACTATTTTAATGATATCGATATTTTGTTAATATTGTTGATAGACTTCTCTAGTCATCATAAATATAGTGTTCTATTGATCAGATTTGGATTTGAGACAATTCTGAGTGCTTGAGCAATCCCCAGAAAAGTTGGTTATGGGCTTTGTGGAAGTAGAGGTTGTGACAAATGGTATTGACCTTGGGGTCCTACTTTGACACAAGGCAATTATAGCATAGAATTGAACTTGTGGTCCAAGGAATTGAATTTGTAAGTTGTGGCCAGTCTCTTAAGCAAGGATGAAATTAGACACAAGGTTGCTTTGCTCTCCTCTACCCTAGCCCTAACTCATGGTCTTACTCTTGCCCTGCCAGAAAAATGAGCATGTATTCTGCATGCATTCAGGTGTAAACTTTAAGTAGTCCATAAGTAGGATAATGGATAATGGCTTCAAACAACCAGAAGGGATGGGTGAAGAGGTCACATTTCAATGTTGGCTACTGAGGTGATGAAATCGAGTCTTCTTCCATTGTTGCCTTTTTTGTTTTTCCTTTTTTTTTTGGGGGGGGGGTTTATGCTTGCCTAATCCCAAATAGAGGTATGACGTGCATATAGATCGGTGGAATCTCCAAAACGACTTCATTTCCCCTCCTCTCTCTCTCTCTCTCTCTCTCTCTCTCTCTCTCTCTCTCTAGGTACCTCATTAGACAGTCGTAAAGATTTTCTTAATTCAGTTTCAAGGAGTGTATGTCATATTTATTAGATGTGAATATCTCTCAAGCTCAGTGTCAATTACTCTTTTGGTATGGTTTCATTAAATCACCAAGAAAAGCTTAAAGATTTAACAGTTGATGGTTGATGTATTTCATTCAAATTAGTAGTGAAAATAAGTCGTCTAAGTTGTGGTCATGTTCTAAAATGAGGAGAACCTTTGAAGTGCAGAGCAGTGAAGACCGCTTTCCAGTAGGGGTAACAGAGTACTGCTGCAGGGGTGTCACTCTCTGCTTCCTCAAATCTCAGGATGAAAATTGTGATCTAACAATGCTGTTTGAGATCTTTTCTGCTTTGTTCAGTGGCCATTTATATCCCACTCTATCAGTTTCCTGAGGCATTTGTGCTGCAGGGTGGAACAGTTGTTTTAAGGCTATAGAGTTGGTCTTGGTTTGCCTATGATGTCTTTTTGGCTGTTGGTCTTATTTGGATGGGAATCAAGATAATTCAAAGTTGGAAACTCTTAAACCAGAGAAAGATGAAGACCCTTTCTGGTTTGGAAAACCTAAAATAACTATTCTTTTCGATTATAAACAGTTGGATTGTCCATTTTGATATATAAAAAATGATTGTGTGTTATTCTCCCCTTGTCTTGCTGAGTAAAATGGTAGAAAAACAATGATGCACTTCTGTTTTTATCGAAATAAGTAGTTCTTTTTATGGAACATTCAACATGTGCTGTATATTTTACCAGGATATATTCTTCTTGTTGCATTATGCATTGAGGACTTTAAAAACATCTATTTTGGTATGTGCATGCCATTAGGATGGCATATACGTAACTAATAACAGCTCATGAGTATTGGCTCATCATTTCTCTGCGGATCGTGTCTGTTTTTTGAGGCTGGCATTTCCAATTAGTATGCCCGAGCATCGGTCACAGTGTCCACAGTTAGAATCTTCCAAATCTTTAATCTATGTTTCTTGGTTGATCATTTGTTCATGAACAAGCACAGCCTTAAGATTGCTTTTCCCAACGGTTATCGTTGAGTCCATGGAAGCGTTTTGTCATAGCTGTGCAATATTAAATCTCATTTTAGGGTTTCTCTCTGGACTTTCCTTATGAGACACCCTCATTTTTCCCACCTACTCTCACTTCCAATTTATCTTTCTTTCCATCTACTTGTGTTGGTGTGTGTATGTGCTGACCAAGCTCATCCGAATAACTTGAAATCCTAGACCGTGTTAAAGGGTATGGGTTTCGAGTCTTGTCCTCCTTCCATTGCCAAGCAAAAATAAATAAATAAATAAATAAACATGTTATCTGTATTGGACACTTAACTTTGTATTATGGGTCTTTTCCTTTTCCCAAGGTCTAGATCTAAATGCATTGTGAACTTCATTGTCCACAATTGAGTAGGTGGGAGACATTTCTTCTTTCATATTTTTTGTATTTTACTTTTTGGCCATGTTGAATGCTTGTTAATAGCAAGCAATCACCAAGCTTGGCCCATAGATAACTTGCTTCTCCCTGCAAATTTTGCTTAGTAGGATTCACATTTTCTGCCTGCTGCACTGCTAAATGTGGTCCTCTTTGCCTGTCTACATTGTGTGAATCATCAGAGGGTTTTGCTCAATAATTTGGTAAAAACTAATCAATTAATTGAAACTTGGATTTAAACTACGCAGTATCTTGCCTTCTTTTACTTTGTAGGGTTGTGCGCTTAGCTTTGGTACTTTGTGTTCTAGTCTTGGATATTTGCATTGAACTCACTCCTTTATTAGTTGATAAAACTAAGCCTGCATTGAACTTATTCTTCTTTATTAGTTGATTAAACTAAGCCTATCTGTGATTTTTGCAGGTGGAGAACAAACGGAGAAAGAGATAGTGGACTCGAATGGAATACTCACAATGGACTTAGTGCCATGGTTGTTCTTGCACATTTAGCTCTAGTGCCTTTTTTTGCAAGTTGTGTACAGTTAAAACTTGTGATGCTTTGCTCGAAACTGGAGCCCTTATTCCCTTGGTAACTTATGCGGTGTCTTGTGTAAGCTAGATTTAGGGACATGGACTTTTCGTTTGCCAACAACTGTGCAGAAAGACTATTAACTTGCAAGTATTTTAGTAGTTTTGTTTCATGGTCCATAGCCAGTCTTAAGGTATCTGCTTATCTGTCTACCTACTGCTGATAACCTTCTCTCTTGTGGTCGGAATGACCTCATTTTCTCATGTATATTCTACTTTATGCATAATGATGTGGTATGAGAAAGATTCGTCTTTGACATTCAGGATTAAGTACGTTTAGCATTTTGAGTTCTCTATCTCTCATTCTCTCGGTCTCTCTATCCTCCATATGGTCCCTCATTAGCAGTTACAGTGTTCAGCTGTACAGCAGTAATCACGGGACCAACCCTTTGGACTCGGTTAACAATGGAAAATGCTGTGTTCAACACTGCATATGCCTTTTTTGGGGGGGGGGGGTTTGATCTTAAACGGCGCTTTTCCTCAAACCTGCGGTAAGTCCCGTTATTCTTCAATAGACGGTACGGGATTTTACGTGGGATAAAATTCCAATCATTGATTGAGTAAATTACATAGAAATGGGAGGTTGTAGCATTCTTTTATAGGGCACTCTGATCCTAATTTTTAGTCGAAGATTAATGTAGTCCATCATGATGCGGTCATAAGAAATAGCATTTTATTATCAACGTACGGTTAGATTAGTAGATAAGAATGTTTGGTTTTTTAATCAAATCTTGAGTTTGAAACTTAGGAATAGAAAAAATGATATCGAGAGAGTTAATTTTTAAAATTGGATTTAATAATATTGGAATTGAATTACGAAAAACATAAAAAAAGAAAAAATAATTTTTGCATGTCACCTTTGTCCGCTACATGCGTTAAAGTGTTGGTCTTACCTGCTTTATGTAAACGAGAAAAAAGCAACGGTTACGCTCCAAAAATGGACTTCATTCACGTTAACAATACGGTGTGACCATCACTCTTCATGAGAGAGAGCTGTATCGTCTTCACTTTTACCATGTTTGAATTCAGAAGTGGAAACTCCATCTACAGTCTCTCTTCCTCTCTCTCTCTCTCTCTCTCTCTCTTTCCTGCACACAAACATGGCGGATCAGGCATGTTTACAAGCTGCATTGATATATGCGGTGCTTCATGTGCTGGTGCATGTAGTTTCCTGCTCCTCAGAAGTTCGAGCCATCTACTTGGTTTTGATTGAAGGTGAACCTGTCGCATTCCTCGGAGGTTTGAAAACTCTCAAAGCAAACCATGTTCCTGCGAGGTGTGTAACCCAAAAAGGTTCCACTCAAAAATAGAAAGAATAACGTTCAAGAGCACGAAGTTAAAAGACCAGATTGATTAATTTTGCATGACAGTTTAGTTTTCGATATCGATTGCTATGTTGAACTTGATCTAATCGAGTTTTTACTTATTTGGTTCACGTAATATTATTAAAAATGAAAAAAATTTCGATATGTTCATATATAGTTAGTTTTTTCAAGTTATCAAGATACTAAAATCTAGGTAAGGAAAAAAATGAAAACTGTATAATGTGTGTCAATGTACATTGTTAGTGAAGCAATTTCAAAGGCTCATGCGAAGAAAATGGTGGACTATCATGACCAACTCCTTCAAAGCACCCTTGAGAGTGGGAGCTATGACAAGCTTTATAGCTTCACTCACGTTCTTAATGGCTTTGCTGTTCACACCACCCCTTCTCAGGTCATCTATCTCTCTCTCTCTGTAGTACAAAATAATAGGGTTTTTACGGGTGAAACAAACAGCTTGAAAATTTTGCAAAAACCGCCGTAAAGCTTTTACTAGTGATTGAACTGCTTTGCTTCAGGATATCTGGGCGTCAGTAAAAATTTGGGTATTCGTTTCTAATACTGCCAGTTCAGTGAAAAGTTTAGTCATTGATTATTCAACTGTTGCCATAGATGTCTCTCTATTCTTATTCTACGCCTATGGACATATTTCAGGCTAAAAAGCTCAAATATGCACCAGGGGTAACACTACTAGAGAAAGATAGAGGAGTGAGGACTATGACAACTCACACTCCTCAATTTTTACATTTACCAGAAGGGATTTGGGCACAGCAAGGAGGAGAGAGAAATGCAGGAGAAGGAATAGTGATTGGATTCATAGATACTGGGATAAACCCTTACCATCCAAGCTTTGCTTATGATCCAAACAATACATTTACATGGAATGTAGGTCGATTTATGGGTGCTTGCGAGGCGGGTCCCTTGTTTCCTAAGAGTGCATGCAATGGTAAAATCATATCTGCAAGGTTCTTTGCTGCTGGGGCTCAAGCTGCTGCCACTCTTAACCCTTCTATTGACTTTCTCTCTCCTTTTGATGCAGTTGGTCATGGCAGGTAAAATATCATATAGTATACGTGCATGTTCATTTTTTGTTGTTGATTTTTCTTCCTAGTCCTTTATGCCATAAAGGGTTATTTTTTGGATGTGATACATTCTTACAGATTGAATCTTCTGTTGCATAATTTTATAAACAATAAGGGTATTTAGATAAAATGACTGATAAATAGCATAAATTATACAAGCATCGTCCTATAGTATCAACAGTATCATCAACATACAACAAATCATCATTTTTATTAAGATGGTTTACTATTTCTAATTATTGAATTTGATTGGCGAGTTTTCACCTCTCTCTCTCTCTCTCTCTCTCCCTCTAGTCATGTAGCATCCACGGCAGCTGGAAATCCTGATATCCCGGTGGTGCAGAATGGCTTCTTCTATGGACGAGCAACTGGCATGGCACCTCGTGCAAGGTACAACAAAGGGCAGAAATAATGAAATCCATCTGATCAGTTTCTATATTCTGCAACAAAAAGTCACTTGTATTGATGCCTATTCTCTTATCAATATTTTTTTCTATTAACAGAATTGCTGTTTACAAGGCCATATATCCAAGCATCGGGACTTTGGCGGATGTACTTTCTGCCATTGACCAGGTCATCTCTCTCTCTCCCTCATGTTGTATGTTGGAAAACAACTACCTGCTTCAAAAGCTTAACCAAGTAAATAATCTCAAAATCTAGAACTTAGAAAAGAAACTACTCTTTTTTTTTTTGACAAAAAGGATAATTTTCTATTACAGGCAATTCTAGATGGAGTTGATATCCTAACACTATCAATTGGACCAGATGAACCCCCAGCAGACACACTCTCCTTCTTAAGTGTCTTTGAAATTGCTTTGTTGTTTGCCCGTCGAGCCGGAGTTTTTGTGGTCCAAGCTGCAGGTAATCAAGGCCCATTTCCTTCCACTGTCGTCTCCTTTAGCCCTTGGGTTGTTGGTGTTGCTTCTTGCGACACTGACAGGATTTATCCGGGCACTCTCGTTCTTGGAAATGGCCAGAAAATTGGTGGCATTGGCCTATCAGGTACCCTGCCTATGCTCTTTGAGAAGCATTTGCTTTTTATGGCATTTACTGAAATACCACTAAACGGTACATACGTCCGCCGGGTTTGCCCTTTTTGTCAATAGGAGAAATGCTCAATCACCATGAGATAATATGTGTTTTACAGATATGGACAATTTTGTACGGATAATAAAAGAATTATAGAGAACTTGTTATGAGAATTTTTCTGGCGATGAATAACATTCCTCAAAAATCAAACATTTCTCTCTTTCATGAGGGATTTTCTTAATCTAGGACCAACTTTTGGAGGAGAGTCATTTCAGTACAAGTTGGTGCTGGCTAAAGATGCAATTAAAGCAATTGGGACATTCCCAAGGACCCCGGAGTATATAGAGGAGTGCCAATACCCAGAAGCATTTGACCCTGCAATAGTGCAAGCTAGTGTTGTTATCTGCACTTTCTCTTCAGGCTTCTTTAATGGGACTTCAAGTGTCACCGCGATCATAAACACTGCAAATGTTCTTGGTTTCATGGGTTTTATGCTACTTGCAAATCCAACATATGGTGATTTCATTTCAGAACCTATTCCCTTACCAATTCCCGGTATTATGATCCCAAGAGTTGCAGACTCTCAGGTACTACACACACTATATATTTCATCAGATCTCTTCAATTTACCTGCATTAGGTCTACAAATGAATCGAGCTGTTCATGTGCAGTAAATTGCTCCGATCATAGCTCATTTGTAGCCCTATCCAACATTTTGTATTAAGAAACCTTGGCTGTTGTAACAGGTTATCTTGCAGTACTATGAGCAGCAAACAGTCAGGGGCCCGAGCGGGTTAGTGACTGCATTTGGTGGTAGAGCATTTATTGGAGAAGGAAGAATCGCTTCTTTCACGGCAAGGGCACCTGTTGTTAGCAGATTCTCTTCAAGAGGACCTGACATAACTGACAGATATAAGAACCAAACAGATATATTGAAGCCTGATATTCTAGCTCCGGGACATCAAGTATGGGCAGCTTGGAGTCCCACAAGTGTATTAGATCCAATCCTTGCAGGTATATTTCATCTTCTAATGTCTCAGTATTGTGCTTCAATAATCTTGTACTGCTGTTGAAGAGTTTAAGATTTGATTGGGTTTCAGGATACAATTATGCACTACTGTCTGGGACAAGCATGGCAACACCTCACATTGCAGGAATAGCTGCGGTCATCAAGCAGTATAATCCTACATGGACTCCATCGATGATTGCTTCTGCTATGGCAACTACAGCAACCAAATATGACAATCAAAGAGAGCCGATGATGGCTGCAGGATCCGATGTAGGAAGCATGTATCCCGCAACTCCTTTTGACTTTGGCTCTGGCCTTGTCAACGGTCTTCAAGCCACAGATCCAGGCCTGCTTTTTCCATCAGGTATAAGTTATCCGTTCATGACTTTGGAAAAAGAGTTCGGAGTAAGGGTGTGAAAAAGAATGACATCCAAACTTGGTAAGATGCTCGAAGTCATATTGTTTGGTAGAATGAACTCAAGATTGAGCTTAGATTGGACCTGTTTAGTGTTTGAGCCAAGCTCGAACCAGATTTTTTCAAGATAAACTCACTTTGAGCTTAGACTAATATCATTGCTTTATAGCTCCATTTGGAGTACTTATATATAAGTTGCCTTTTTGTCTTGAATCAGAGTTTGAAGACTACCTTAGCTTCATATGTGCTTTGCCTAATGTTGATCCGGCAACAATCAAAGACATCACAGGAGAATTATGCGATAGGCGCTTTGTGTATTTGTCAGATTTGAACCTTCCTTCGGTGACGATAAAGGCATTGAATGGATCAAGAATAGTGCGGCGGACTGTAAAAAATGCAGGAAACAGAACGGAGACATATTTGTGTTCTGTGTTTCCACCAAATGGGACTGTGGTTCAGTTAAATCCAACTTGGTTCAGCATAGTTCCACTGGGACTTCGAGTATTGGAAATTCAGCTGAATGTAACTCAAACACTTGACGATTTCAGCTTTGGGGAGGTTGTTCTTACAGGAAGTTTGGATCATATAGTTAGGATTCCCTTGTCTGTTTTGCCTATTTTAACATCCTAAAGTCCAAGTTTATAGAGAATTTTGTATTTTGCAGTGTAATATGAAATAAGTATGACTTTTATTATTAAAGACTAAGAAAGGCTAATACTTCCTAAACATTATTTTTTTTGTTCCCACCACCTCGGAGTTATACTTTGACTAATCTGGTTCGAATGTATCCAGGGCCTTATTTAGAAAACGGTTCTATTAGGGTAATTTTTTTCATTTTCAAGTGAGAGTGGTTCGAGCACCAGTACATACACTCTCTCACTTCCTAAACATTTGCGTGACATTAACATTTTGCTCAAGAATATAGTCGGGGATTATTCATCAGAAAACATCAAACATAGGAAAGAGGGAAAGGAAAGATCATAAAGCACGGGACTATAAATAGACCTGAGCATGAACCGAGCCAGATTCTTTCCATCCTAGTCTGTTATGATACCTTCCTTGGGACTCCATCCTAGTCTCTCTCTCCCTTTCTCTCTCAAATGGGCCGGAGGGCCCAAAAAGTTGCAGTTAAGGAGCATTCTAGAAAGTCGGGTCCGATTGGGCTAGACCCATGGACTGTCAGGAAGCAGATGAACCAGCTAAAAAGGCAGGCTAGGCAGGTTCCATCTGGGTAAGGTGAGCCACATTCAAAAATCAAAGACAGAAAATGGAGATCCTATGTTGAATTCAAGGTGTTGGCTAATTGAGTTTAGGGGGAAATGAAACTTCCTCAATGCCAAAAAAGTATTGGTAGCATCATATTTGCTTATTGTTCCGTGAGACAACTTCAATCGGTAGGAGATGCATCTTTTTCTAAATAAGATCTAAAATTAAGTTCTTAAAAAATTGCACGAAAAAGATAGAAGTGCGTAAATATCATGTAAAATTCAATCCTTAAAAATTGCTTTTAAAAGATTTTGAATCCATTTGTACCAAAAAAAAAAAAAGATTTTGAATCCATATAGAGGGTTTGTATAGTGCATAATTTGTGATTTACCCTATGTATTAGATAAGTTTATTTATATAAATTCAAAAGATAAAGGCTGAACTTCCTATTATTATTAAAGAAAAGAGCCGGGGGGGGGGGGGGGGAATCCTCAAAGGGTTTAAGCGAGATCACGATTCGCGACCTTTTTCATTTTTTGGGCAGGCCAATCTTGCTTGAAGATTATCTAATGGAAAAGGGTCATTTTATATGTGGAAGAAATAGAAATGTAAAGAAAGATGGAGACATGAGACTCATAATTTGTGTTACATATTTTGCCTTTTAGCATGTTCGTGCATGCATTTACTTGATCTATAAGCATAACGATGATGAAATTTAAAACAGTAGATAAAAACAGAATTTTTACACCGTAGAGATCCTGCATAGGAACAGCAGAATTTGATTGAACTAATACGTACAATGTGGCAGTATTTCCTTCCTGTCTGTTATGGTTGCACCATGACAAAATTCACCATGTTGACGACCTAAGCAACATAATCACATATCGTGGGATTCAGTCTCGATCGCCTTCTCATGTGGTTAATTCGAAAAGGGAATGCACTTCAATGTCCCCTCGACCTTTGCTGAGTGGCATACAAAATTGGAAGCGTTCCTCGTGGAAGAAATGCGACACCTAAAATGAAGTGTCAATCACTTCATGTTCAGGAGTCTTGTATGCCAAACCCGATTCATCATTGGAATGTCTCTTCACTATGCTTGCCCTTTGCACTAATCGAACCAATGCTTGCACAACTTCAGACATGGGTGGCCGAAATTCAGGTTCAGGCTGTACAGTTGAATCTGATTAGTTTCATGGCTCTTCAGTATTCTTCAAAAAATGGAGAAGAGAAGGTATATGCGAAGAAAAATAGCTGAAGAACACAAAATTAGCACCTAAAAGATTCAAAATAGTGGAAAATATAAAAAGATCACAAAGGAGGCTTGGCAAACAATAAGTGTGTTCCTGTGTGCAAGTGCCAACATGTACTCCAGAGGCAGACCTACAAAAGCTTCTACAGGTCTCGCTTTTCTTCCTTCACATCCTTTTCCATTTCCATGTAAAGATGGTTTGGGGTGGGGATGTTTCCATCCATGTTTCGTTCCAAGAGCCTCAAAGCATCTATTGTATCCTCTTTCTTTCCTTCCTCTTGTTTTTTTTTTTTGGGGGGGGGGGGGAGACGTTGGGGTAGGGTCAGTAGCATGATCAACCCTGATGGGTTTTGTAGCTTGGGGTCGTGATCTCGAGACAGAGATTCAGCTTCAAGGAAGCACAAGAAAGGAACAAAGAAAGATCTTAATGAGGGAGGTAAGAGGGGAGAAGCAGAACACCCATACCAACCTGAACACAGAGGGCAATGATGTCAGCAAAGCGTGAAAGGGACTTTGCAGGATAAATGCCATTTAGGGTTGGATCAACCATTTTTGCCAAGGCATCTATATCATGGAGTTGTGGTGTTGCCCATCTTACAAGTGATTGTTCTGATCTCATTCTTGAACTGAACAGCAGAGAGACAACAAAAGGTAAGAAAAAGAACAAGCTTTGGGGGGGGGGGGGGACTAATCATAGGCATATCACCTGTCTAGTGGCTTCCGACCAGTCAACAGCTCCAACATCACGACCCCGAAGCTGTACACGTCACTTTTTACTGTGTATATTCCAGACAAGGCAAACTCAGGTGCACTATAACCAAATGAACCCACCATTTGTGTTGAAACCTGGCAACCAAGAGAAAGCATTTTAAGCAAAAGTCCCCTTATTCACAAAGCAGACAAAAGCTTTTAACATTCTTGCACCCGTGGTCCCAATGGACAAAATTATTTACCTGCCGCTCAGTGTTTGGTGTTAAAGCAGCAAGACCACAATCTGATAAATGAGGATTTAGCTCCTCATCAAGTAGAATGTTTGCAGACTTGAAGTTTCTATGTACCACCGAAGGCAGGCAAACTTCATGCAAGTATCTGTCCGAGGGCAAGAAAACAAATGTCTCATTATGCTATTGGGACAAAGGGAGGAGTTTGATGTCATTCACAAAAAAAACATACTCTAAAGCACGAGCAGTCCCAAGAGCAACTCTGACACGTGCATTCCATGTTAGCTTCTTGCTGCTTTCATCAGCAAAGTGCAGCATATCATGAAGATTCCCATTCCCGATATACTGATAAATGAGCAGACGCTGCCCATGCTCCACGCAGTACCCCACTAGGGAGATGATGTTTGGATGCCTAAGGCGTGATATGTTTGAAACAGCCTCAAGAAAATTATCCTCTTCCTGTAGGGATAGTGCTGCATTGTCGATTTTCTTGATTGCCATTGTCTGGAAAGCAAGATACAAAACTAGATTAGCCGATCGAAATTTATAGGTGACGTATAAGGGTATACATGCCTGAAAAGTCTGCTCTGATGTATATTATACCCACCCAGGCCCTAGTTTTTAAGAATACATCCTAAAGGATACAATAAGATTTTGTGAACATTATTCACATGTTGCAAACTCAAACCGAGAACCTATGTTGAGACCATGTTTTTTTTTATGGAAGGTCACATTTACATCTCACTTAAGGAGACAAATCAGATTAAAAAACAATACCTTCTTTCCAAATAGGAGACAAGATGAGATAATCTGACAAGATGGATTGCCACAGACCGTTAACTGTATTACTGAAGAGACATATGATCCAAACAAGTTGAAGGAAATTAAAAAATATGATGTTGATAGAGTTGTAGAAACACATCATTCTAGTGGCATATGGACTGACTAAAGCATCAGGCAGAAAAGTTTTGAGTAATAGGTCTTTTGGCGCCAACTCAAATAGAACGTAAGCATGCCAAGGCTCAACTAACTTTGTTCACAAACTCACTGTTTGTAGGCCCTTATCGACCATTTACACTTGAACTCCAAAACTAATTAGGCTTTTCATATTAATTAGAAAGCAAAATCATGATATTGAACACTTCATATTTCACTATGACAGGGTAATTACCTTTCCATTTGGAAACTCAGCTCTGTAAACACGGCCAAGTGAACCCTCACCTATCAGAAATTCTTGACTAAAGCTGTTTGTTGCAGTTTGAAGTGAAGCAACAGTATAAGAAGTAGCTGTGATAGGGGACTTCACTCTCTTCACAGAGCCGTTTTTAACAGGTATCCTATCAACAACCAATTTTTCAGCAGGTGGGGGCTTGAGATCTGTCACAGTCATCACAGTTGGCAATTGCTGCTCTTGCATCTCTGCATTTATCAAACAATAATAGTGCATCTTAGATAGGATTAAACTGAAGCGCAAGCAACCTTTTAGACAGACGAAGATTTTAAGGAGAAATTTAATAAATGATACACAGATTGGTACTGTGATAAATAGTGTGACCTTTGTCCATGCCAACTGACGGAGTTCCCATGGCAGGTCTTGCACCAGGTTCCTTCTTGTGCTTCCAAATGCAAAAAACAAAAGCAACCAAAAGAAAGAGAGCTACTACTGCAGAACCCACAGCTATACCAACAATGGCACCAATTGCCATCCCCTGATTATTTTCACCATTTGAATGGGTTGGTTGGCCACCAGAACTAGATGGCGAGTGAGAACCTGATCCAGAATGATTGCGGTTATTGTGAGAGCTACTAGGAGGTGGTGGTGTATATGGCGGTGGAGGTGGAGCAGGACCATTGTCAAACGAATTTCCATCATATCTGTTTTGAAGCATAAATTCGGTCAGAAATAATACAAAACTATGTTAGACAAACAAACAGGGATATAAAATTGTCACCCCAGTAGCTCACATAAAATTTGGGACTGAAAGAAGCTCTTTTGGTATCCATCCACTGAATTGGTTATGTGCAACATTTCTGTTGAAAAAATTTATTTCATTACAACTGATGAAATACAAAATTCAAGGCCAAAAGGAGAAAAGGAAAAGGTCATACAGACTAGTCAAAGGCAATCCAACAAGGATATTAAGTGAACCAGTTAACTGATTGTTCTGGACATAGCTGCCACAGGTACCATAGTTAGTACGAAGAAGCAAGAAGCAAATTTTTAATCCTGATTAAAATTAGCTCTATGTTGCACTCACAGGGTAGAAAGATTGGACAATGAGCTGAAGGAGTTAGGAAGATCTCCGCTGAAGTTATTGTAAGAGAGATCCCTTCATTCAAAGCAATGTCAACACATAGGTCAAACTTCAACAATATCATCTTTTTCAGGAAAAATTTGAAAGTAATCGTTAGTTGCAAGACACAGCATGGCTGGCAACATGGTATGCATTTCCCTAGCTAGAATTGAATGGACAAGATAAATGTGCGTGTGAGTGTATTTCACTATGATTCTTGGTGGTGTTAGTGATCAATGCTAGAATCCTTTTTTAACTAATCTTCGTGTACAGCACAAATGAATAGCTGAAATCACCACTTAATACCTTGATCATCACAAATAAGCAAAAATTGTAGGAGAGGTATATAACAACATTCTTTTGGCTACTGAATACAGAAAGTAAGACGATAGAAATAAAACAAGGACTGCACTTCAAGTCCTACATTGCAGTCACTATAAATGATTAAATAAAAAAAAAAAAAAAAAACTTATATTGGATATGAAAAGTGGATGATATCATCAACTTGTATTAGGACAGATATCTTACAAGGTTCCAAGGCTAGCGAGATTACCATACATATCTCCAATCGCTTGGGACAATATGTTATGGCTAACATTCCTAGAACAAATAATTGATAGTTAGACTTTGATATTCAAAAAAGCAAGAAGAACTAATATGGGCCAATATATTCAAGGCATTGTACTCACAAGTAATTGAGAGAAACCATGTTAGAAAAGGAATAGGGAAGATTGCCACTTAAACTGTTGTTGGCAAGGTTTCTGTCATGTAACATAGAAACATTAGTGCATTCGTCAATCAAACTAAAACTTCAAAAGGAAATAAGGAATCAGCTGTAGTTGAACATTACAGGCTAGTAAGATTTGGTGGCAATTGGAACGGGATTGCATCATGAATATTGTTGTTGCTCAAGTCTCTAATAACCGAAAAAGGAAACCCATAAAATCAAAACAATTATCCTAGCGCAGAAACTAGCGAAGACCCAATTAAGAAATGAAGCCGAAAGGAGTTTCCTTACAATGTTTTCAACGATAAGAGGTCTGAGAGCAGATATCCCATAGTCCCATTAAGTCCCAAATTTGGAAGCTCGCTGTCTCAATCAAAAACCTAACCAAGTCAAATGCTAAATTGAACCACATTACATAAATCACATAACTATAAAATTCTCCTCATATAATTGAACTTACATTGATACCACAGATGAACCTTGACAAGTAACCCCTTTCCATGACTCTCCACAAGGATCACCACCACTGGATTTCCAGTTAGTTAGCTGAGGTGGATTATTGAATGAACTATACATAACCTGAAGTGCTTGAACTGCAAAAATGACCAACAATATTTATCCTAAAATCAACCAAAAGGGGAAAGGAAAAAACCAATTTTTTTTGCAATCAACCTACTAAAAGCCTCATAAAACAGCAAATCAAAGCATCAAAATTTACTCATTATACCCCTAGAACACAACCAGAAAGGGAAAGAATAGCATTTGCATTGAGCAGTCAACTTAAAAAAAATGTCTAATATTCAAAGAGTCAAAGCCTATTTTATGAACCCTAAATCTTCAAAACGATCATCAAACATGACGGGATCAAAATAAGAGAGAGAGAGGAATCATTACGGTCAAAAGGATCAGTGGTGGAAAAAACATTCACCGGAGCAAAGATCATCGACATTAACAGCAAAGCAGAGAAAAGAGAAGTCAAATGATCTCTGCTCTTCGCCATGTTGCTCAATAATGGCTCTTGTTGAAGCTCAGCTATGTACACACATAAGCAAGTGGGAGAGAGTAGAGAGAGAAAGAGAGGAATGAAAGAGAGATTTTGGTTTAGCCATTACAGACAACATCCAGAAAATGACATTGGAGAAAGAGAGAGATTCGAAGCTTGGAGTATTGGGGAGATAGAGAGAGAAAGTGTGTGTCGGCATGAAATTAAAATAATAGAAAAATAGAGAGAGAGAGAGAGAGAAGGGGAAAACCGGGGAAAGTTTTGGTTCGAAGTGAGGCAAGCAACCTACGAAAATCACTTCTTCCGGTTCTTTCCTCGCAACGTTGCATCGCTCGAGCAAGCACGCTCAGATTAGATTAATTCATAGGCGAAGGCTGTCATTAAAGTAATTAAAATAATTAAAATAATAATAAAATCCTTTTTTTTTTTTTTTGTTTTTGACCAAAATTTTCATTATTCAAACAATAAAGAGGTTCGATTTTTCATTTGAAATTTTTTTATCAAACACTGGTTAAAGTTATTGGATAAAAAATTCTGATAAATCAATTAATAGATAAATCGAATAATTCGATGATTCTAATGTAAATAAATACTCAAATTTGGTAGAATTAGTTCTATCATATAAATAATTAAAAAATAAATAAGAAATGATTAATTTTTGTAAATTGCCCTTCATGTTTAGTAAATGATGTATATATTGTTTCTAAAAAGACAGTTTAACGGTCACAATCCCTTCTCTAATAAGATAATCTTGGATTTAAATCCTAATGTAATAAAAAAATGATATATATATATTTGATAATGTAAATATTCATGTAGGAAGAGTGTAGTCGACAAGAGCGAGATGAACTAACGTAAAGTTTAACATAGAATTGCTTTATTCAAATGATGTAGCAACCAGCTTCATCATCAAATTTCAAAGTAATTATTAGGGCAAGTCATAAGCTTTTACTCATTTTTAAAGGGTAATTCTAATTACATGGTTAAAAGATAAGGGAATTCAAGAATTTTATTTTAAATTATTTTTTGTTCTAAGGGTTGGACCCACCATGTCAACTTTCTTTTACCTTCCATTTTAAAACCAACCTCGAATAATAGTTTTAGTTTATTTTATATCTAAATAAAAACCGATTTAAAATTCTATTGAAAATTCAAAATCAGCTAAATTAATATTATATATAGTTTAAAATTAATTAATAGTCGATTAATAAAAGTGTTAGATGTTTTAATTAAGTTTTGTATTCGAAATTTAAGAATATAAAAATAATATTGGGAGAGATTTTCTTAAATTGAACCCGATAATATTAAAATTGGATCAATCGAAATATAATTTTAAATTCTGATAAGTTATAAAAAAAGAGTTTAAAATCGTAATTTGAATAATAATTTTAAAATATTACGTAAAACAAAATAATATTTTCGTAGCATGATTTATCCTAATAGATGAAAATTGTTTACGAGAGATTAAAATGGGGATCAAGTGAACTTTGAACCCATAATTAAAATCATTCTATTTTTAGAGGTTCCTTAAATTTTTAATGACTTGAAAGTGTAAATTTGGGAAATTTAATAGAGGTCGAAGGGCTGTGATTTTCAACCTTTTGTCACCGGACCTTTTGAGGATGGGACCGGGAGGCAGATGGGAACAAGTGTATGCAGAATTTGTGAAAATGACATAAATGTCGACTCGTGAACAGGTGGACAACTTTTTGCACATTTTGGACTTTTGGAGGGTTAGCTATGACTTTTGTGGTTCACGTGCCATTTCTGGTATGGGCCCATGGAGTGCCCAATGCCCCCTATGAATGCTCATAGCATAGCAAACATGAGCTTGCATACCAATCTTTCGTGAGTATTTTTTTTTTTTTTTTTTGATCCCCATCTTTGGTGAGTATAATCATATAACTTTAAAGCCCTTAATCAAAATTCTAGTTTTAAATTTTAAAAATAAGAAAACAGAAATTATGAGAATTAATTTCATAACAGGTCACATAATACTCGACTATATTAATCGAAGGAATCTGGATATCTATTAGTGAAAAGAAAAGCATTGAGCTTTATTGACAAAGTACAATTTTTTGCCACAAGATGAATGTGGAGATGTCTTCCATTTTGGATGCCTCTCTTGTATAGAATATTTTTGTTCTATTCTTGGAAACGAAGGTGTTTTTAGAAACAAAAAAAGTTGAAAAGCATGAGTGGGGACTAAGTGATCCTACGTGATATGCTTCCATAACTTCGAGCTAAAATTTTGATGAAATCTTGATCATTAAGTACCATGATGGTTTTTGGTAAGAAATAATTCTCTTGAATTTTAAGCTCGGAAAATAATTCAAGATGGTTATTGATAAGACACTCACTTCAAAGTCACGAGATTATGAGTTTTGATAAGTTGGTCGTAAAGACCGTAACAACAAAAAAGACCCCTTACGTTTTTATATTTATTAAAATATTTTTTATATCTTAAAATAATTATTAGATATCGATAATTTATAAAAAAAAAATTGAGTTAAAATTTTGATAAAATTATGATTATCATTTCATAATTATAAGAATATGGGTATGGTAAGTTCGTCGTAAAGATGATAATTACAAAAGAATACCTCGCATTGTCACTTTTGAAGAGGGTAACCATATGGTTACCCAACCTCTCTCTCTCTCTCTCTCTCTCTCTCTCTCTCTCTCTCTCTCTCTCTATATATATATATATATATAAGTTATTATTTTATTAATACAAATCGTTATTTCTTTCAAAAGTTTTTAATTTATTTTGACTTGTTTTATCAAATATAAAATTTTTAATTAAAATTAAAATTTTATTCATTATTACATTGAAATTGGATCAAATTTGGGAAAAAATAAAAAATAGAAGACATGGAAGGTTCGACAAACGAGGAGGGTGAGAGGAGAAAGAGGAAGGAATTGACCAGAGAAGTGTCGGTGATGGAAAGAGTAAAGATGTCAGCTCAATAGTAGAGGTATGCAGGTCCAAGTTGTGCTATTTTATTTTTTTTATCACCTTCAATCACATTAAATTGACTATTAATTATTTATTGTGCTATATTATAGTATAGCTCCCACTTGTGGTCCTTCCTTCTTGGTCTTTTTTTTTTTTTTTTGAATTTTTTCTTATTTTGTAAAATTTGTTAATCAGATAATAAGAGAAACGCTGAGCAGATTTTTTTTTTTTTTTTGTACCAGATAAGACAATCGATCAACTTCATGGGTTAATGAATTTTTCATAATCAAGGGTTTTAAGTCGGTAGGCGAGTTTATTCTGATAACGTAAATAATGAGTCTTAATTATTAAATAAATAATTAGTCTTAATTAATCTAATTAAGGGTTTTTCATACTCTATTATGAATTATAGATCTAATGTTTGTATATCGAAAAAAAAATAGATATTAAAAGAGTTTTATCATGGTAGTTTAAAAAAATAAAATTTTCATAATTATTTATATTTTTCTCATTATTTATTTTATAAATGTGGCCTTAATAAGTTATTTCCATTCCTGCCCTTCCCATTGTTAACTATAAGTTTTCGCCCCCTCTCTATGGGCAGCTTTTCCTCTGGTGGGTGCAAGTTCAAATGAAGGGGTGTGAGACGATTACTGTAGACAGAAGATTCTATAAATTTTAGAAAAAGATTTCTTTTTTTTTTTTTGTAATTAAAGAAAGTCATAGAAAAATATTATACTATGTTCGTTGACTCCTAAATAGAAATCGTCATCATTGTCTAATCATGGCGTATGGGAAAGGCTTTTGTTGCCGAACGTCAAAAGGCAAGGCCGAAATGCAAAGGGTTGGAAATTGGACTCCGACGTTGTTGATACGTAATTATCTTTTCGATAAAATTATAAATTTAAATTTTATTAATATAAAAAATAGACATAAAAAATATTTTACGTTATAGAACAACAACCAAATCAAATTTAATTTAATTAAATTTAATATGATTATCGAATATTAATAATTTATATAAAAATAAAATAAATACAGACCAAATCAAAATAATTGAAAAAAATATTTTGAGATATTTAATTTAATTATAATTGTCGCTTACGAAATCAATACTACAATTTAAGGTTAGTGAGTTTTAGATTACTATGGAAATTGGATAGTTAGGGTTTGTTTGACGGTAACAATGGGAGAACACTTGCGTTGGGCTCTTACTATTGAAAAGGATAGAGCAAGAGTCATGATACTAAGACACATCATGAAGAAACTCCAGCTCAAGCTTCTCCCTCCGAGCGCAACGAGAGAACAAATACAATTTCTAATTTGATTCGGTGGACATACCCAACAATACAAGCATAATACTGTGAGAGCTCAAGCTCAAATACGTTAAAAACTAAATAAATTGAATTTCATACAACCATTGATTTTAGCATATTTAAAAATTTTTTTACTTAATTTAAAAAATATTTTGATCGATTCAAAATTAATAAATTTTAAAATTTTCTATATTTAGTTGATATAAATTATTACGTAAAATTTGATTCGTTTAATTTTTGAATAATTCGGTCCCTAAACATTATCGTAAAAATATTATTGTTTTTAAGTGCCTATTAAAGTATGAATGAAAATAATTAATACCTAGTAATGTATTTATGATGTGTAGTGAGGCAGATTTAAATTTAGATATTGTGGATTGATGTAAATTTAGAACCTTGATTTTTTAAAATCTAACCCACCAAAATTATGTGATCCTATATCATATATATATATATATATATATATATTATATAATCAATCGATATACAAAATTATATTATAACTAATTCGATTTGAACATTATTAGATCTAATTTAAATATAGTTCTCCTAACCTAATCTGACCTTATACGATATGGTAAATGAGGTGGCATTAAATCTCCTTTGCTTTAAATTTCCAAACAAATGCTGGACTTGAATCCCACATTTGATAAAGTTTTGGAGAGCCAAAGAATATCTGAAAACCAGGTTGTCATCAACCCACTTCTTTTGTCATCTTCCTTGACCCTTATCATCAAAGGATTGATGCCCTAAGATGAAATGAGTAGTTCTGGTTGTTGCGCATGAGCTCCATTATTGAGATTGAGAGCTAGAGCTGGCTTTGCTTCCTATTCCTGCCTTTCTATGATGGAAATTCTAGATTCCATTATAGGAAAAGTTAATTAAAGCTTCCATTTTAATGGCAGACACTATACAGTTGGCCCACATCTTAGAGTGATTCTATCTTTTACATTAAATCCTTATTTGAAAAAGGTAATTAAAAGAAAAGCATAATCTAGCATAATAAGAAATTCAACTTTGCAAAGGCAATAACTTATTTTCTTCTTCACAAAAGCATTCGAAGACATCGGTGCGACTATCCTTCGCTTCATTTTATACGAAAAATCTGTTGTTATAATTTCACCTAAATGTCAAGTAATGAATACTTATTTTTCAAATTTCGATTTAAAATTTGTCATTCAGATTGTGTTATATATTAGATATGTTTTGAATTTGCAGTGGAGGCTTTGCCAACAAATAAAAATTAAGTACTTTATACAATCCTTGAGCTAGGGGCTATTTTATAGTCATGTTCAAGGGGCTCAAATCTATTGGACCAAATTAATAAAGACATTGGAAGTTCTAAATATGATTAATGCAGGTTCCTACAAATCTCATTAACAAAAGACAAATAAAAGCACTAATCTCCCGGAGACTGACCATTGGTGCTTTAAGGATTTCATTAGGATTATATGTTTTGTCTCCTTGAGCAAATGAGACAGGGCAGGTATTCCCACATCCCCCTCCCCACAACCTTCTCTTCAGTTTATTGGTCCCGAATTAATGGGGACAGGTTCAACTTTTTCTCTAAAAAATAGGAGAACTAAAGGAGAGGATTACCCCCCGGGGGGGGGGGGGAGATCACCGATGACCAGACCTTCCCTTGGGCTTTCCCTCTTAGTTCTTTAATGCTTTATCTGCTCCATACCATTTGGATCCACATTAGATGGCCCACTCCATCCTTGAGATGGCCCATATTAGAACTTCTGAGTCGTCCATCCTTGCAAATGCATGTTACCGTCAGACCCATCGTGTAATCTTTCTTCAACTGGCAACCACCACCTCCAAATGGGTTCGTTCTTAATACTGATGGCTCATCCCTGGGCAACGCTGGTCTGGCCGGAGTTGGAGGTCTCATTCAAAACCATTTGAATCAATGAGTCGTGAGCTTTTATGAAAGTGTAGGTTGGGCTTCTTCTATCCTGGTGAGTAGTGAGACGTTGAGCGCTTTGAGATGGTTCATCCCTGGCCAAGAACTTGGGGCATAGAAATTTAATTATTTCAGATGAAAAGGCTCAACCAAATGGTGAGGAGGAGGAAGGCTTGTTTTCTTCCTTCTATCGTACTGGTCGAAATTTGAGACAAGCTCTCAAGCCATCATATGAAGTTCTGTTTGAACGATTAAACATGCACCCTGGAGGGTTGAAGTTCTGGTCCGCTCTTCGAGCTGATATGCTTTCTATTCTTTTGTAAGATTATTCTCCATATGGGAGTGATATTTCAGTAGCTGATTTATGAAAGGACTTATGGATTGTCTCTTGACTATCTCTCTTTCGGTGTGGCTATATATGTAAAGGCGGGCTGATCATCAACAAGCAATCGATTGTTGTCCATCATTTTTGGGGAAGCAAAGGGATGAAGGGTGGGGAGGAGGGAGGCAAAGGCAGAGGCTGCGACTCGTCCCTTTTGAGTAAAGCATTTTAAATTTAAACCGAAACTTTAATTTTAATAAATTCAGTATAAATGTCTTTTAATAATAAAATATTAACTGGTCTGGTCAGGTCGAAATTTTCATGAATTAAATACTTATCCGAATCGATATGATTATTCAATTAATATAAATCATATATAGAATGTATATACGTATGTATGTATCGGATATATTAAATATATAGGATGTATATATGCCTGTATGTTTTTGTGATTCTTGGCATGAAATGGACTCTGAGTGATTTCCATGCGGTTTCTTAGTCTTTGCAGGACTAAGATGTTTCTTGTTGCATTTGAAGATTCTGTTATGGATAGCTTTTATTCTGGAGCTTCTGAAAAAGGAAGGGACATATGGTGTTGGATTTAATCGCGCATGCGGAAGCGTGAATTAAATAGTTTCGGAATTTTCGGGATAAATACCTCTATTGGGCGGTCTCCAAAATCCACCGTGTCGCGATGTCCCTCGAACGGATCGCACGGTCGGATGGTGATCACGAGGTTAGTCGAATCACCACCACAGCATCACAACGCCGCAATCCTCATGTCCGGTGAATCGTCTGACGATGGGAGATTTTCCTACGCGAAAATCTCCATCCCTCACTCTTTTCTCTCTCTCTAGAGAAGTGCTATGAAACCCTAGCCATCTCCTCACATGGTTTCTTTCATGTCACATCCCGCAGAAGGAAAGAGGGCTCTATTGGGGGAGTTACCACATGAGTGGTTAATAGGGTGGTTATTGGGGATAATGGGAGTTACCCCATTATTCCCAAATTACCACAATGCCCCTCTTGGGCATATTCCAACATCTCCCACTTGCACATGAGGGCATTTCATTTCCGTCAATCACAAGATCACAACTCATGCGATCTATCACATCACCCTACTGGACTTTCATACTGGATTGGGCGTCGTGCGACCGGCGAGTACACCTGCAAGCAAAGACTCTCGATACACCTGTTAGGATGATCGAAGAGTCACTGTTAGTATAAAAATAACTCGCTATACCCCAGACTCAATGCATTTACATCCATCGAGCCACTTTCCTTATCGAAAGTGATCCCCAATCAATTTGCTCGACTATGTATTCATTATTATGTTTGAATCCCAACATGGATTAACATAATAGGTCGACCTATGAATACATGACAATGATGTAATGTCTATTAGCCTTCCTTTTCCCAAACTCGAATCTATCGGTCTCAATTCAGCTGCTTTCCTAGACCTGCCCCTTAGACCTCAATTTATCTTCCGGGCCATAGGTAAACAGACTAAAGTAGCAACACTGAACCAATACTTCTAGAGACAGTCGAAAGTAATAAGGGCATAAGAGATCCCACCCAATGGATCTCAGGTCTCACACAGTGGGAACGGGGATCATGATCAAACTATCGTCTCAAATAATAGCTCCCACTATCCTATGGTCGTCTCATCACACGTGGTATGAAACACGTGCCACAGTGTTATTCCCCCATCTCTCAAAGGGCATATGTCAGATTTCTCTAACACTGTACAGGTACGGGACTCAGTCTACACATAAGACTTTACCCAGAGATCTCAGAGAGAGCAACTCAGAGACAATATCACAAATCGCAGGTGATATCTGAGATCTCAAACCTGGCTACTTACAGGCAACATGGATGTGGCTATTTCCATGCCGGTCATATCGCATATGACCTCATCCTGAACACATATCAGGGCGACTTATGTTCTAGTAGGGCTACTCTCAAAGCCTCTTACAACTAGAATCCGTCTCATCTCCGCTCACTCAGAGTCGGAGGTGGTCACTCGTGTGAGAGAGTCAACCACGCCTGCCTGACACATCTTTTATCACAAGATCATAATATATGACAACAAATGATGCATGAAATAAATATGTGACTCAATAATGCATACATGTCATATATTAAAATAAGCATCTAAAACAGTATATAAGGAGAAATGTTAAAGTACACTAAACCCAATGATTCCTTACGTCACAAAGGAATCTCTCACAACGGGTTTTCTGAAGAGATCAGCTCTCATGCTGAGGTGTACTTAGATGTCACAATACCCTTCTCGGTAATATCTCTCATAGTAGTCTTCGGTATTAATGTGTTTGGCTTTACTATTATACTTAGGGTCTCATTTGATGACAGTGTCGGTCTGATTATCACAATAATCATCACTGACCTCCCACTATCTGTCACAATCCCTAAGTCTTCCAAAAAATTTCTGAAGCCAACTATTCTCATGAACTGCAATTGAGCACACTACAAGCTCAATCTCTATCGTAAATAGAGATATACAGGTTTTCTTCTTACTACTCTAAGAAGATAAAACCTTTTGCGTTTATTCAGATCACTACTCCCAGTCAGTATCTGAATCTCAACCACAAAACGCAAATCACCTCATCCGTAACACATGGAGAGATCCGCAATTCAAATGAGATATTTCAGAATCCTTTTTCACTGCTCTACAGTGATCCCTTCTAGGATTCTATTAATACCTACTCACCAGATCGACTGCTAAATAAACGTCTGGTCATGTATGCCTCATCGCATACATCAAATTGTATATCACACGTGTATACCTCATCGCATACACTAGAAATGTATTTTGCACTGGAGTAAGGGATTCTATTTATCTCCCTTATTTCTTTATAAATTCTAGGGCATGTGTCAAGATTCAAGTTTTTTTTTTTTTATCTTTAGCGATTAGAGTATCTTTTAGGTTGTCATCGCTCTTCTCGAAATGCTTAAGAATCTACCTGATGTAAAACTCTTGTTAAAGAGTCAACACCATTCTTAAGTGATCCCTATGGATCCAAAATCTGAGAATGAACTAAAACCTCGCAACCATGTTACAATGGTCATTGGATACTCTCTGTTGTTCCCGGCCAACAGTATGTCACCTACATATGAGAACATGCTCGTAAAGGAGTCATCGGGACGTATCAGATATATGCAATAATCCTGCTCGATCATTACAAAACCATAAGATATCACCTTCTCGTGAAATCTCAAGCGCCGCTGTCTAGATGATGGCTTAAGGTCGTATGTTGATTTCTAAAATCAATAGACCTTATCCACCTGATCTACTAGAACGAACCCAAAAGGATGCTCCATGTAGATCGCCTCATCTAGACTTCCACTACGAAAGCGGTCTTTACGTCCTTGTGATGTGACTCTAGATACATGTTCATGACAATCGCTGAAAGATAAATGGATTGAGATAAATTGGACTATGACTCCTCGATAGTCCACCCCTCAGTCTAAGTGTAACCCTTGGTTACTAGACGGGTTCTTTATCTCTTTATCAATCCGTTAACCTTTATCTTGACTTTGAGAACCTACTCGTTCCCAATAGTCTTTCCGCCCTCAGGCTAATCAACTAGGTCCCAGACCCCGTTGATTCTCATCAACTCTTTCTTTTAATTTATGGCCTTCAATAAACGGTATTTTGCATCTTTTGCAAAACTCTCGAGAGCCTCTCGAACCGTTTTAGATTTTTCATCATCCTCTAGAGTCGCAATGAGGGTCTCACCCTCAATCGAGAAAACAACGTTTAAATACGCATTCTCGACACTCTTAGGAGAAGAGAAAAATCTTTACCTCTTGATGGATCGCTCCCACTAAGATCAAGATCCGTAGTGGATTCTTATATCCCGCCGCTGGGCTCCTTGAACCGTTAGGCTCATCCATCGCATAAAAGGTAAGGTTCAAATTGATTTCATCTCTCTTAGGGAAATCATTCTCAAGAAATATTGTATTACGAGACTCAATCTCGATTATAGTGCCGTTCGTGTTCGCCTAAGAACACATATTTTCTCGCGGGTCTAACTCACCGTGTGAATGCGAGAAATCATGGCACAACCCCATAACTTCAAGTGGCTAAGGTCAAGCTGCCTCCCTGTTCAAAGCTCAAATGGGGAACTGACTAATAGTCAGTAGACTCGTAATACTCTTATCGAAACAGAGCCCCATTGTAGTTTAGACGAATACTTGCGTTCTCGCTCGATTCTGAGAGTCTCTACTCTCAAATCTAACTGATTCTCAATCTCGCTTATGAACCTCCTGAAGCAGTCTAATGCCCCAGACTTATGGAAGATCAGATAGATGAACAGAAACGCATGTAAGCGTCTATAATTATCTACACAGCTCTATTTCTGGCTCTCATGCTCATAAGACCACAAAAATAAAGAAAGGCATAAAAGTTAACCGCAATGGAGTCCCAGCTCTCATTGCATCGCCTAATGGTTTTCTCGTCATTTTGCCGACTAGGCAAAACTCACATACGGGTAACTCGAATTTGGTCAGCGGGTCCAATAAACCTCTCACTACTAACCGATTCATCATCTCTTACCCCATGTGTCTAAGTCTACTATGTCATTCATTTACATCATCATCTACGCAATCAGATGTAAAGTCAATAGTAGAACTACTAAAAAACCATTAGAAAGAGTAATACCCAATGCATACATTTCATCATGGATTAAAACCAGAATTATTTAGAAAATTATCGTATTAAAAACAAGGGAATGATTTCACACATATCGTAGTCAATTTTAGACAAGGTACAAATTTGTAGATCCGTCAAATACCTACAACATTGAGGACGTCATAGCAAGTGTCGTTCCCTCTGACAACGACAAATGCTCTGTCCTTTACGTAAATCCTCCAAGCTTAAGGATTTACCTGACGGAACTATATCTACGCACTCCTGTCTCGAGTTACGTGGTCGGTTGCTCCTGATTTCAAAGGAGAGAAATCAGCGAGTATTTTAGTAGATGAGACAAATCTCACACCACGTAAAGAAGAAGAATATTGATTTCTGCTCGTCACACTCACGAGCGAAATGACCAAATCTACCTCAAGCGTAGCAATTTACTTTGGTATAATCAAATTCCTTCTTCTTGCGTTCTTGTACCTCGTTGTCGGTTTTGTCGGATGATTTTTATTACCTAGATCTCGAGTCTCGTTCGCTAGGCTTAGCGCCGGGGAAGTCCTTACTTGACTCCTCTGAATAAGCATGACTCGAGTGTGGCCTACTCGCCTCTAGGTGCTCCTCATCGAGCTCACAATATGTACTCACGTCAACGAAAGTACGAATACTTTCGTCAAATGTGAGATAGGATTTCACGGTTTCCCATGAATCAGGTAAAAACTGGATCACATCCAGAACCTAAATTCCATCCGAAATTTACTCGTCCGTATATATTAACTCGGTGATCATACTCGCCATTTGCTTCATTGTATGATTAACCCTTTTCTTCTGCATCCTCACATAGGAGCCGAAGAGAGCAACACTATGCTCTTATGGGACGAGTCGAACCGACATGTCCATAGAATATGACTCGAAAAATGAGATTAAGTTATCACGTATGCCACTGTAAGCATTGCCCTAACTTGGCAAATCTTTTATATCATATACGATAAATCTCTTTATCTCGTATATTTTGAGACGCGGTGCCCACCCTGGGGCCCATCATCTCGTGCCTCAGATTCCCGTTAGATTTTGCATCTCGAGAATAAACTGAATCTTCTGATAAAATCGCGTAGATCACATCATTCAGTTTGCTCTCCTTGCAAAAATTTAATACGACAGTTCTCAACGCATTAAGAGAGATATTTGTGACTTGGAGATGCTTATTATCACATTTTTGTACGCCCTACGAATCATGAAGACCAAAATGACTTGAGTACGACCCCAAAGCGAGCGTATGAGTCAACGGACACCATACACCACAACTTGGAATCGCATCTTACCATTTGGACTGTGATTCGGCACACAAAAACCCACAAAAAATCACATTTATGGATGTAGGACCCCCAAAAAATTGAAAAAATTCAATTTTTATCGACTTCACGCGCCGCCCGGGGCCCCACACGCGCCGCCGCGCCCCTCCACGCGCCGGCGGTGAGCTCCACGCGCTGCCACGCGCCTCCACGCGCTGGCAGCAGTCTGGCTCACGCGCCAGACGCGCGGCGCGGCTCATACGCGCTGCCACGCGCCAGGGCCGGCTCGGCTCACGCACGCCCAGTCGCGGCGCGCGGCTCACGCGCCTTCACGCGCTGAGCCGGGTCTGACCGGGTCGGTCAACGGGTCAAGGTTGACCCGACTGACCGGTCAACGGTTTTCGAGTCCGACCCGGTCGGGTCGGTTTGCGGGTCGGTCCGGGTCAGGGTCCGACCCGATCCGCTGAGCCTGCCCGTTCACGCGCCTGTGTGCGCGTGAAGTCCACGCGCCTAGCAGACGCGCCTCCTGGCGCGTGCGTGTCACGCGCCCGCGGGTCTGGGCCGGTTCTTGTTCGCCCGACGGGTCCTGCAACGGGTTTTTCGACCCGTTTTCTGGAAAACTCGATTCCGGCTGTTGTTACTTGCATTTTTCGACTGGAAAAAATTTGTGGGCATCCTCCAAACATCCTACACTCGATTTTAGGAGGATTTAAGCCCAAAAATGGTCGGATTCAACCACCCCAGTCGCGGCCCTCCGCGGCCATTCGGAAATCCCGGTTTCCGGCACCCAAAACTCATAATAAAAGACATAAAACAATAGATCTAGATGCAAGGAACACATTTATAATTTTTTCATGCATCGATCCGCCCTCTAAGGCCACAGATCTAAGGTTTTCATGTCCGTACGGTCGCAAATTTCGACCGGACATTTCATGGCCCAAACATGCTCGGAAAATTAAACAAAAATTAGTTTTGTAATCCTTGGGCCATGGGTATTCCTACGGTGTTCTCGGATTCACGAAACTCATCCGTGATCCGGACCCCAAAATTTTAAACCCCAAAAAATAATTCCGAAAATTATTTTAAATTAAATCCAACCCGCTCTGATACCAATGTTGGATTTAATCGCGCATGCGGAAGCGTGAATTAAATAGTTTCGGAATTTTCGGGATAAATACCTCTATTGGGCGGTCTCCAAAATCCACCGTGTCGCGATGTCCCTCGAACGGATCGCACGGTCGGATGGTGATCACGAGGTTAGTCGAATCACCATCACAGCATCACAACGCCGCAATCCTCATGTCCGGTGAATCGTCTGACGATGGGAGATTTTCCTACGCGAAAATCTCCATCCCTCACTCTTTTCTCTCTCTCTAGAGAAGTGCTATGAAACGCTAGCCATCTCCTCACATGGTTTCTTTCATGTCACATCCCGCAGAAGGAAAGAGGGCTCTATTGGGGGAGTTACCACATGAGTGGTTAATAGGGTGGTTATTGGGGATAATGGGAGTTACCCCATTATTCTCAAATTACCACAATGCCCCTCTTGGGCATATTCCAACATATGGTTTTCTCGTACTGAACTTGTTACTGTTATCCTTGTATAGCCAATCTTGAAAACTTCCAGTAACAATCAACATAATACAGATTAGGACTATCTGCTGATTTTGCAGGTTTTGACAGAAAGAGGCAACCGTTACTGTGTTCTTCACAATGCCCATGATGGTTCAGCATTTCCCGGAGAAAATTCTAGTGAGAGTAGCAGTTCAAGTAATACATCCCCTTTGGAAATTGACACTGGCTCAGGAAAGTCATAAGTCCAAGGTTCTCATATAAGTTTTCTTGTTTGATCTAGTTTAAACCAGTTTTTTCATTCGATGGATTTCTCTGTTCTAGTTGCTTATTATGACTGCTTTCATGACGTGAATCATTCATGTCCGGATTCCTGAGAATGAGTGAGCGATTCAAATGTATTTTACAAGATATAGGAATAAATTAGCACCTGCCACACCCAACCATTCAAATTAGACTAATTTCGTGGGCCATAATAATTCCAACTAGCTGTGGCATTCCAGTGTTTAGGAATAATCCTGCAGACATTGTTTTCTCAAGTGTTTTTTTTTTTGGGTTTTGGGGGGGGGGGGATTACATTAGCATTTGACACATTCTCCACAAAGGTGCCTATTCAGAGATATGCTTCACTAGGCTGATCCTATGTCTTAGAATGATCGTTTCTCTTTTATTTCTTTCTTCTGAATTGCTGATTGTTGGGGAAATGAACATCACAGTGATAAACTTGCCTTAGGCTTATGCCTCTGGGGATTCAGCACCATCTTGCTTGATTAGATTTCTTGCTGTTGCTCATCAATCTGATATGCTGTTGTTCTAAATATCATTATGCTTGTGAAATCTAATCCATGGCCAATGATTTCGTGGTTTTTGCTTCGCATAACTGGAGGATAACAATGTGGAGGTGAATACTATTTGCTGATTCTTTAACTTTGTTTCTATTGATGGGGTTGGTGACAAGAACTAACCTTCCGGAAGAACTTCTTTATTGTTGTTGCCTACACAACATCAAGAGAATTACGCTCTTGCATATATATATTTTTTTGTAATCTTTTGTGGAACACCATTTAAAACTGTCATTGAACATTTTTCTTCCCTTTAGAAAGTGCATCTTTTTACTTACGAATGAAAATATGATTGGCAATTTCCAGAAGGTGATGCATTCATGGCTGCAGGTATCTCATTAAAGAGAAAAAGTGGGGGAAAGCTCTTGATTCTGTGGCAAATTTTCACTTGTAGAACAGAGCGGTATGCATGGAAAGCTCAAACTGTATAACTTATGTTAAAATTTTCTGATGTTATCTAGCTATGATGTCACCTTCTTATAGTTGTTATTGAGATGTGTGGAAGAGAAACAGAGACTTTGACATAATCATTTATGGTTCCCAATGATTCTTCTAAATATGAATTAGCATGTAGTAGATGATTGAAAGACTAAACCGGATGGCTGATTGATCAGAAAAGGCCCTTCTTCAAAGTGGAGGTATTCTGGTGAATTAATTTTACGGATAATTTGTTCGTCAGATTGTTTCTTCTTGTGAATAAAGTCTAAGGTAGACAAAAGCTGAGCTAGCACTACTGATGCATTCTTGCTCTTAAGGTAGGCCCTTCTTCAAAGCCTAATTATCCACACTCCTAATTGAAATCATTCATCTCTCCCTTTCTCGTTTTCATTTCCTCCTATTTATAGCCTAATAGGAGGAAATGAAAACGGGAAAAGGAGAGATGAATGATTTCAATTAGGAGTGTGGGCAGTCTTGCTCTTCCACAGCAGACTGAATTTTCTTTCTTTTCCCTTGCTGTAATGTTTTCTTTTTACTATCAATGAAAGGAAGCTACTGAACTTCCAAGCACTTTCAGGTTACTTGCTCTCTCGCCATTCCTAACACATTCCTAACAGATACCTCTACTGACAGCTGACACATACATAATGAATAGTGGATTCTGTTCTCGAGAGCATTTTTGAGCAAGTGATTTTATTAGTAGAGCTTCGACATAAGATTGCCTACCACCACTAGTGGGTATATGTACTTCGTATGTGGCTGCTGAGTTTCAGAGCTTGATAAAGGTTTCACCTGCTCACCGCATACCTATTTTGATTTTTCTGTTGTAATGGACGAAGGAAGTTTTGTACAAAATACTTCAAATTCATATATTAAACCTTATGCAGTCATTTGAAAAATTATTTGGGTGATAATGTAGCTCGGTTTTTCATCCAAGCCTAGTTAGGCATGCACTTTTGGCTTGCATATTTCAGATACTAAGCATAAAATTTTCGTCTGCTATGTATATGAGCATTTATCATCTGATGTGTAAAACAAATCATATATCATAACTCATTTACATGGCTAACGCCGATATGTTTAGAATGGCACCAGTTTCTTCCTGTAGAGCATGGAATACCACAGAGCTTGCTGGGATCGTGCGATTTATTCTGATTTCATTTTCATATACACTTTTCAAGTATCTATGATATATTTCTGTATACTGCATCGTAACAAGCAGATGGCAGTGCAGTGGAAGAGAGAGAGAGCAAGAGAGAGGCGGTGTCGATCTTTCTCACTTGTGGGTTTCTTCCACTTGACTGGTTTCTAGGACGTAATCCTTCATGAGTCTTGTGTTTGAGTCATTCGCCATCTTTGAGAAAATGCAAAGCAGCCATAAGAGCAAGAACAAGAACCTTAGTACAATAAAAGATGTTAATGTTGTCCATTACCTTAATTGCTACTTTCTTCAAATTGTCCCACTCAAAATCGGTCTTGCAGTATGCAGATCGAACCTAATTTACACTTCAAAATGTTATGTATAATAATTTAAAAATAACAAAATAATGCAACAATCTTGCAAGATTTCATGACAGTTATGACTGAATGAGTAAAAGCCGCCAAATCATTCTCTTACTAACCTCAAGAATGCGCAAAGCTGCCACACAGATCAACCACAAAAGCTTCATTAGAAATGGAGAACAAGGTTGCAGAATTCAATTATTGCTCAAAGGCACCGATTTCCTCAAGTAAAATTTTGAATTCGAGTTTTGTGTACAGAGAAAACATGTGCCGAGAGAGCTTTGTCCCGTGACCCAATCCGACTCGAATCCGGATTTAGTCGGGTTCAACATGATTGGTGAATACCGGTGCTGTATACCAAAAAAATTATTGATACCAAGAAACAAGAGAGTACTAGAAAAGAAGTACCTAAATTCTTATGCCTTGAGGATTCACGCATCAAGCTTGCACAAAATTTGTCCCCGTCATTAAGTGAATGTCTGCCTACAAATTCCATTAATTCCTGGTATGCTTCAGGATTATAGCTCTGCACAATAAAGATCTCTCTTAATGCATCCACCAAAAATATATCCATCTATGACATAATTTTAATTACCATATCCCCACCACAAGATTGTTTACCTCGGCAAAGATTTTGAATTCAAGAATAATTTTTATAAGGGTTTTCATAATTTGATATCTTATGAAATTATATCTGATAATTATGTTAAATTTGATATTTACTTATTTAGTTTTCATGATATGAAATATAAACTCGATAATTTTTTATCAAACCTTTAGTTTTTGAGGTAAAAGTTCTTCCTATATAGTCTTTTGCCACAATTTTTTAAAATACTTTTTTAATATATTACAAGACACGTATTTTTTAAAGAAAATATTAACTTATGAAAAGGTAGTAAGATCTAATAGTAGCCAATTCAGCCTAAAAATTAAAAAGAAAGTTAAAATTCATTAAGCAAGTAGTTAAGAATTACCTCAAGTTGTGCAGAGACAATTTTAACTGCAATATAATTAAAGAAATTGTGGAGATTGCTGGCAGCTTTAGCTTCTGGTGATGCTCCAAACCCTGCATGCAACTCAATAACCCACTTAGCAAAAATTGTAACTTCGTTGAGAGAGAGAGAGAGAACCCACCAGGGACAAACATCTTTTGACAGTTTAATCTAGTAGAATGTTGTGAAGTCCTCAATTTGCAGGGATTAGGAGAAAAAACTCCTTTTCTATTGTTGGGATTTGAAGGGAAGGATGAGATCTGAGACACTGTCAGTACCGCAGAGGATTCCATTGTGATTGAGGAATTGAATTGTGTGAAGCTCACAATGAAATGAAACCAAAATATCTGCAGTTTGGTTCTCTAGCTTTCCAGAAATATCTCTTTAATATCCCTACGTGGAAAGGGCATGCACTTTAATGAACCCACCAGAGCCCTACCATATCCTTGGCATAATGTGCGACTCTGCTTGATTTTTGGTTTATTAGCAAAAATTAGAAAATATCCCCCCTTTATCTAAATTGGAAAGATAATGACGTTCATGGACTAAGTTTTTTTTTCCCTTGCCCCTTTTAGTTTTATCTTCAAGCTCGAGCATGATGGATAGGGTAGAAAGCTAGAAGGTTCCTTCTTATTTTTAACTTATAACCATTTTGATAGCATCTATTCCTCAAGTGATCGTATAAATTACTCATCCAATCGAGTAATTCACTGCTCAATAGTAAATTATGATCGAGTATCATTCATAATCTAACTAATGAAAGATGATCGCAGGACTTAAAAGGATCTGTTATAATTACTGATATTATAAATTATACCTTAAATATAAAGTTTTTTCATACATAAATATGACCGTTATAAAAAAAAAAAAAAGAAGCAGGAGAGACGGAGTACTGTGCACAGTAACAGTGCACAGTAGGGTAAGACTGCCCTAAAAAAATAAAAAAAAATAAAAAAAAAAGAGTGACGGAGTATTGTGCACTGTAACAGTGCATAGTAGGGTAAGACTGCGCTTGAAAAAAAAAATTAATTCATCTCATTAGGTAGTTCACTTGGAGATAGCTTCTATTGGGGGTGACGTGGGCTGTCCCGTATCACCAAAGATGACGATGAATTATGCAGCTGTGTTGGGAAATAGGACCGGCAAGGACCACTCAGAGCACAATGAACAGCATGAGAAAGGGGCTACTCTTACCTACGAGTCAGTGTTACCTGAATCAGAGGAAGGTAAGTTTGATGTCCCTGAACCTTTGGTTGCGGAAAAGGCCTATGAGTTTTGTTTGATTGGAAACCGTATTGGACGGTGTTTAAGGAGGTGAATAAATTGTTACCTTATTGTGGAGTAAATTGGGGCTTGTTGAGGTTATTATGACTGAGTTTGGAGTTTTTCTGTTGAACTTTAATTCAGATCGGCACTTTTAGCAGAATTTGGATAGAAATCCACGACATATATTTGGAGTCCCATTTGTATTGCGTAGGTTTCACATGGGGAGTGTCTACCATTGAGTTTGAGCCTAGGAGGATTACTCTTTGGGTCAAACTTCATAAGGGACTTATGGTTCTATACAACATGCAGGGATTGAGTTATGTGGTATTGGTATATGGAATGCCACTATCTATGGATGATGTCACAGCGTCTTACACTCGACTTGAATATGTCGGGATTTTTCTTGAGCTTGACTCAGCGAGTCCTATTCATTGGGAGGCTGTGTTCAGGCTACCTGATGGGAGTGAGTTCGCTGTTAAGGCAAAAAATGCCTATATTTTTCCCAGATGTGAGTCTTAGTTGGCCTTTGGGCATCCTCATGCCAAGTGCGTAAAGAGCCCCTTTACTCGAGATAATAGAAGGACTTTTGATTTGATTCGTCAGATAGGGGATGGCGATGGTTTTCAACCTTCTCATAGGGCTCGAAAATCAAAGAAAAGGGGTTAGAGGCGCCAGGAAGTGACAGGAGTTAAGGAGCCGGTGGTGGAGAATCGAGTGACTTTGCCTCAGGTAGAGGAGATTGATTAGCCATGTGCTGGCCATTCAGGAGGAGCAATTGGATCATACAACAAATTTACCTAAGATGGATGGTGGTCCTGCTATGGAGGTTAGGAGGAAACTCCGGCTCATGATACTGCACTATCAGCTTTCAAGGAATGTGTGACCCTATTTCCTTCTAACAGTATTTTGAGTATCTCAAGTGATATTTGGCCTGGTGGATGTCATGACAGTGCTACATCAGTTGAGACAGGATCAATAGTGGGTGACGGTTCTTGATCTTCCCCCTTCTAGCCCTTCTTGTGCTCCGTCCTTCTTGAGGCAAGAAGGCTAAAAAGGGGTTGAAGAAGTCTAATAGAGAGGCGTGCCCCCCCTCTGAGTACGTTCCAAATGATATGATGTTGGAATGTAAGAGCTCTGAATGATCTTATTCAAATCTATGCCACGAGGAGTTTTGTTTTGCAACCCCGATTGTAGTTGGTGAGATTCCTTGAGACGAAGATGAAATCTTCTAACGAGGTACATATTCAACAAACTCTTTTACCTCATTTGAAATATATTATTACTCGAATAGGTAATTTTACTTAGATGGCCGTCCAACGGTATTAAAATCTCTAAGGACACACCACGAGGTAATCATACCCCTACTCTGAGCCCTCAAGAAGTCTCAAATGAGACGACAATCTCCTACCTGATTAAACTCATAAACTATAGTGATCTCATAGCATATATCAATCTGGACAAACTAAACTCTACAATAAATCCATTAAGAGGAGTGGGGGTTATTTGAATTTGTCTTTGGCTGATTCAGCCTCATGACCCTATGGGGTACTCAAATTGGATGATTTGAGATATTTCGGGGCTTTCTTCACTTGATGGAATAGGCAAGCTGTTGATCTTATTACGAAAAACTTAGATAAGGTGTTGGTTAATTGAGTAGAAAATAAGGAGAAAAAAAAGGTCCGTCAAACATGCTTCATGTCTGTACTCATGTTTCACAAGGAGCTTTGCCAAAAGAAAAGAACACCCCAAGCCTTCCCATGACCCAAATGGTATGATCCAATGTTGGTTTATTAACTCAAGATTAAGAATTGAATTTACACCTAAACGAATCTCAAAGTGCATAATTGTTGAATTGGTCTCCCCACATACAGTCAAGAGGTTTAACATTGTTCTCAAACTCAACGAATCATAGACAATGCATGAGGACAAAGACAACCTTATGATTTTGTCATGTAATTCAAAACATATTTAAAAATAACATATGTAACAACCCATTACAAAGTTGGCCTAAGAAACTCTCTCTCTCTCTCTCTCTCTCTCTCTCTCTCTCTCCCTCCCCCCGCCCGCGGGTTCCATTGTGAGATGGTCTCTTTAGATCACTTCCTTTTCAATTTCTTCCATTTTCTCTAACCAAACATGATCACATGTACTAGACCATTTATTTTCCTTGGCTTAATTGTTCCAACATTCTTCTTTGTATCATCCGAAGCTTCTTGTAAATCAGGGTGTGACCTTGCTCTAGCCTCATACTATGTACGGAAAGGATCAAATCTCACATACATTAGCACCGTTTTCAACAAACAGATACCCGAAATTCTTCGATACAACCCGGATATCAAGAGCCAAGATAGCATCCAAACCGGGTCACGGGTTGATGTTCCCTTCTCTTGTGAGTGCTTGAATGGTGATTTTCTAGGCCACACTTTCTCTTACACCACTCGACGAGATGATACATATGACAAGATTGCTAAGTTGGCATTTGCTAATTTGACTACTGCCGACTGGGTCCATCGGGTCAACATTTATGATCCGACCCAGATACCCGATGATTTTCCCATCAATGTGACTATAAATTGCTCTTGCGGTAGTAGACACGTGTCAAAACTTTATGGGTTGTTTGCAACGTACCCACTTCGGCCCGAGGATACTTTGGCATCGGTGGCAGCCGAGACCGGCGTGCCGGCAGAGTTGCTGCAGAGATACAATCCTGGTTCGGACTTTGGAGCGGGTAGCGGGTTGGTGTTTGCGCCGGCGAAAGGTTAGTGATCCTTTTTTTTGTAGGAAACAAATGCCATAAGTGAGAGTACAAATGCATGACATAGTTTAACGCCATAAAAGGGGTTCATATTCTGCTTCTTTACAAATTTCATGTTAGCCTGATAGAATTATTTAGTATATATTTGTTAAAATTATTTATCCGTAGTTGATTTAATAAGAAAAATATTAAAATTTTAAATCAAATTAATTAGAATATGATTTATTATATCAGCTAGTCAAGTATAAAAAAATATATATATTTATTAAAAGTGGAGGGGTATTTTCATCTTAATTTAAAAATCAACGAGAAGCCAAAGAGCGATTGTCAGATAAAATTAAAAAAGAAATTATAACTCTCACTCCCAAATTATACACTGAAATTGACATAAAATTCTAACTTAGGAGTTGAGAATTATTGTGAGAGGTTATTATCGATATTAACATCACCGTTTATCTTTCTTTTGCTAGAATATCATGTTCAAATCTATTTATGAGGGGTCTGCATTTTATTATTTTTCCTTAAAACCCTAAATATAATTTCAACAATATAAGGGTCTAAAGTTATTGATTTTGATAATTTTGATATATAAAAATGATACAAAACAAAACAAAAAAGTAAGGTAGTGCTCATGTCCGTCCAGCAGAAAAATCAAGCACTAAGTGACAACTTTCCCAAGCTAATCATTGTTTAACCACAAAGGCAAGGCAAGGCAAGGCGGCCCACTCATACGTGTTTTACGTGCCGGCGATGCTAGGCTGTTTGGCCTTCAATAATTTCTGAGGGTGTTTTCTAGATAATATTTTCTATGTTAGTTTTTTTATTAATTTATTTTTTTCGACTTTAGAATAGATCTAAGAAGAAGAGAGACTAAATCTTGGATACAAGAGAAGACCGGAGGTTGGCAAATTTGAAACTTTCTTGAATGATATTAAAGAAAAGAATTTATAAAAAATTCATTAAAACAAAATTATTTTTCTTTCGATAAAATGATAAAAATTGAAATTTATAAGAAAAGCTATAAATAAGTCAAAATAACTAATAGAACCCGAATCCATGTTAAAAAAGACTATTGATACATTTCCCAAACGAGAAAGAGTGAGCACTAACGCGAAGAAATGTTTGTCTGACTTATATCATCTTTTTTTTTTTTTTCTTCTATTTGAAAATATTTCAAATCACCTTATTAAAAAAAAAATCAAAATTTGGGTCGACCTCCCGAACAGTGAGCTTTGGGTCGTAATCTTCCTTGACAATCAACCTTTAAATGGCCACCCAATGAACATCATCCCAGCTTGATATTCTACCCCTAATCAAACCTACCAATGCAACTTCAAACAAGTCCATTTTTTATCGTTAGCATTTATAACTTTTATGAATAATAGATTTCTCCAAAAATTAAAAAAAAAAAGTGTAGCAGCCTTTGACTTGTTCTCCTGAATAATTCCACCGATGACTTCAACAATGGCGACCAGACAAACTCGCTTCAACGCACAAAAACAAACACAAACACATCTGTTCTGGTTTTCCCCCAATTCGAGGGTTTAACCTCTTCTGGGTTTTCCCCAGTTTTCACAAATTTTCCATCAGCATCACTCAAACCCCCCCCCCCAAATATGCTCACAAGAAGCTCAAAAGCAACACATACCCTGTTTTCCCACTTCTCAATTTTCTCCATCGGCATCTGATCCACCTCAAATCACACAACCAAAACCTCCGAATCAACAATTCCAAAGTTTATACTCATCTGGGGTTTCAATAATTTTCACAAAATTGCATAATAGTCGCCCCAAAAATGTTCAACAGACATCGAATAACTACTTTGTTTTTCTTCTTCCTATTGTCCCAACTTCTCTTCCTTAATTGCGTCGAACCCAAATGTCCGAAAACGTGTGATCTGGCTTTAGCTTCTTACTACGTTTGGGAAGGCACAAACATCACATTCATAGCTGAGGTTTTATCGAGCTCTAAAGATACAATCGTGCGATACAATAACATGACAAATGCAGACAGCGTGATAGCTGGAACCAGAGTCAACGTTCCCTTCTCATGCGGTTGCATCGAAGACGGAGAATTCCTCGGACACACGTTCACGTACAACGTTAGGAGTGGAGACACCTACACGACTGTCGCCGAGACCTACTATTCGAATCTGACAACAATAGCTATGCTGGAGAAGTACAACTCTTATGCTGAGAATCGAATTCCGGATAACGCCGTTTTGAATGTGACCGTGAATTGCTCTTGTGGGAATGCTAGTGTTTCTAAGGATTATGGGCTGTTTATAACTTACCCTATTCAGGAGGGAGAAAATTTGAGCTCGATCTCGAATAATTCAGGGATTTCGGCTCAGTTGTTGCAGGAGTATAATCCCAATTCGAATTTCAGTTCTGGGTTGGTTTACATTCCTGGAAAAGGTGAAATTTTTATTATTCTAGGGTTGTTGTTGAATTAATGAATTTTTTCTTCAGTTTTATTAGATTCCTTATCAGAGAAATAGAATTCATCTTGCGTGAAATCCTTGGTTTTCATGACTTAGGTGGTAACTGCTAGTGAATAGGTGTTAGTCCATGTGGGATTTACCATTTTCCCTTCACAGATGACATGGCTTCTATACTATATTAAGAGAGAGTCAGATTTTTACCTTAAAAGTTAACTGCTAAACTACTACAATGGAGGCTATAGCATTATATAACACGCTTTGAATATTAAGTTAGTTGGTATATGACAATATATTATGGAGAATTTTTAAACATGCCCACGAGTATTGATTCCATTTTCAATGGCGGCTATTGGATGAATTGCTACGATAAAAAACTTTTTGCACAATATTGGATGGTTAATATTTGTCCCCGTCATGTCCCCATGTATTGGTATCCACAGAGATGGTAGAATAATCCATATTATAGAATATAGTTCAATCTTTGCGAAACACATGAGCTCGAGCTCATCAAACTGATTTTGGTAGTCAGAAAATGAAAGTAACTGTCTTCAAAGTTTTCTGGAGTAGTTTAAGTTATGAATGTGTATTTGTGTATGTATAGTACAAATATCCATGGCTGGACATTTATGATGTTGAACATGCTCTTTCCATTGGAAGCTTATCTTGCCACCTCTCCACTTAAGTCATCGGTTTCTTGGGATCAAAATTTGATTTTTATTGACTTATATTTGGATAGGAATGCTCATGAGTGAGGGCGAACCTTGACGCAACGGTTGAGTTGCTCCATTGGTGACTTCGAGGTCACGGATTCGAGACGTAGAAATAGTCTTTTTGCAAAAAAATGCAAAGGGAAGGTTGCGTACATATACGCCAACCCTTCCCCTACCCCCGCATTAAGCCGGGGAGCACTTTGTGCACCGGTTGAGCCCTTTAGGAATGCTCATGAGTGTACTGATGGTCGTGTCTCTCTTCTGCGGTGTAAGTAGTGAACTTGATAAGTGTTTAATGTACTTATTACTTGTCTATTTTGATTATTTTGCAGATGACACTGGATCCTACCGACCGCTGAAATCAAGGTAACTTTCCACTCTAATGTGTTAGAAAGATGGAGTTTTCTGGTGTCACTTTTCTATTATTTTTTTCTTGGACAGTCATTTTTGTTGTTTTCCTATTTTGCAGCTCAACTGGTTGGTTCTACTTTTCCCATTGCCTCGATGTTGCTTTTGTCAATTTTTCATTTTAAAGGTAGATGTGAAGATGCAAGGATGGGTGCCCATATCATCTATAGCTCATGTTCTTATGGTATTTCAAGCAGGAATTTCAAGTGGAGCAATTGCTGGCATATCTGTTGCAGTTCCTGTGGCTTTGATTTTGGCAGGATTTTTATATTTCGGAGTTTATAGAAAGAAGAAGGTGAAGTCTGCGTTGCTTTCAGCATCATATGATGAGAGCAAGTTCGTTGACCATGGACAAGGTGATCTTCTAGTCTTGAGCGAAATAATAGAACTTTAAATTTATGAAAGCCATAATACAAGTGGTTATTCTCCTCTTACTATTACTGTATCATCTCTGTTTGGAATAAGGGTTCCCTAATTTTCTTGGAGTGGTGGAATTGGTGGATTCTAGTTTCTATATCAATAGTCTCCTAGTTTTATGTTTACATTAGTTCTTTTTGTTGCCCTTTAAGGCTTGCTCTCCCCATTCCCACACACTTACTCTCTCTCTTGCTCTCTTTCTCTCACTGATTATCTCGTTGTTTTTGAAGGGTATGAATTTTACGAGGTTAAACAAGCTTTTGTTTGTGAGCTCTTTATTTTTTTTGAATTATAACATCTGCTTAAGATAAGCAATCCGTTTCAGTGAAAAATGCATGACAACTGCCTGAAGATGCTCAAGCATGCTGCTTTGGTGTTGTAGCTGGTGTAAATGTTTAGAGACCTGAAATCTAATGTTGTCTGGTTTGTTAAAATTTCCAACAATCATGTCCTTACTTATTTTTTGAATTTTACATGGACTTAGTTCGATGGTAAAACCTTGAATTAGCCTCATCTTAACATCGGATACTCTGTACTGTCATTTGTTTCCTTATAATTGCAAACTCAATGTTAATCACTGTTTATCTTGTCTTGATTCTTATTAACAAGGTGATTTATAACATCTCCTTTGCCAGTGCATGGTATTATCAAATGGATCAAAATCCTTGCTTAAATAGTTCTATTTGTCAAAGCATCTCCTTTACCAGTATATGGTTTCACATATATGTGTGTATGGTATACCTAATTGTTCACAGAATATGAGCACTTATGTTTGTGGCACTGATCAATCTTTCATGGATCTAGGCTCAGGAGATAACCTGGGAAAAACTTCGGGATCTGGTGCCCTTGGTGGTAGTTCTGCAGCAATTACAGGCATTACTGTAGACAAATCAGTGGAATTCTCATATGAGGAGCTCGCCAAGGCTACTGATGACTTCAGCATGGCCAACAAGATAGGTCAAGGTGGCTTTGGAGCTGTATACTATGGGGAGCTAAGAGGCGAGGTTTGTATCTACTTCAGTCTTTCAGTGAAAATATCTATGCACATGGAAAAAAAGATAGAAAAAAAGAACTATCTTCTTGATACTATCATGATATCTCATGTACGCCTAGTTTATCCATGTGTGTCTTGCATGATAGAATCATTAACAGTTTCTGATCTCTATGCTCTGAGAGGAACTTGTCTTGGTGAATGTCATTCTGCTGCCTGATTTTGGGTATATGAAATGAAAAATATGGTAAATTAGTGGAGACCTAGGAAATTACACAAATATCTGAATTTCATTACCTTTAGCCACTTGATGTAGATGCACATTCCTTCAGTCTGGTTTGACAGAGAACCCTGTGTGCAAAGTCTAAGCTTATCAACATGTTTAACTTTTTGATGTAGAAAGCTGCAATCAAGAAGATGGATATGCAAGCTTCAAAAGAGTTCCTTGCTGAGTTGAAAGTTCTAACTCATGTACATCACTTGAATCTGGTAAGGTTCTTCCTCAACATTTCATGATCCTCGAGACACTTGTGATGATATTTTCAACGCCACTAATATGCTGTTGATAATGTCAACTTGCGTCCTGAAATCTTACGTAGGTGCGGTTGATAGGATACTGTGTTGAGGGTTCTTTATTCTTGGTCTACGAGTACATTGAGAATGGCAACTTAAGTCAACATCTGCGTGCAGGCTCAGGTAAGAATCACAGTATGAATATCTGAATCTGTTAGCTAGAATTTAGCTTAACAACTGTTCTACCATTTTAATTTCAGGGAGGGAACCTTTGCCATGGTCTTCTAGGGTGCAAATTGCACTTGACTCTGCAAGAGGTCTTGAATATATTCATGAACATACTGTTCCAGTTTATATCCACCGTGACATCAAGTCAGCAAATATATTGATAGACAAAAATTTCCGTGGAAAGGTTAGGAATACCTGCATTATTAGCAGATGATGGTTAATGTTTCTCTTTACATTTGACATAAATATTGATCTTTACAGGTTGCAGATTTTGGGCTAACCAAACTGACTGAAGTTGGAAGTGGTTCATTGCATACACGTCTAGTGGGTACTTTTGGATACATGCCTCCTGAGTACGCTCTTTCCTTTCTCTCATGATGTACATGCAAAATCAAGCATATATGATATTCATCAAAGCCACTTTTCTTGAATTGGCCCATATCTGTCTCGCTTATTGATTCATATTTCTGCACAGATATGCTCAATATGGTGATGTCTCACCAAAGATAGATGTATATGCATTTGGAGTTGTACTCTATGAACTTATCTCAGCCAAGGAAGCCATTGTCAAGACAGATGAATCTACTACTGAATCGAAGGGGCTTGTTGGTTTGGTAAATTTCTTGCTCCTCTATTGAGTGTACTTTAATAGGAATAAAAAGGAAACCAAGTAACTTAATTTCTGAATTGCAATGTTTTGCAGTTTGAGGATGTTTTCGGTGAACCCAACCCTCGCGAAAGTATCATTAAACTCATTGATCCGAAGCTTCAGGATAACTACCCACTTGACTCAGTTTACAAGGTGAAAGCAAAACTCAGTAGAAACAGAAGTCAGAGGCTAATAATTCGTTGACGGATTCTAATGTTGATCTGTTGCTTGCAGATGGCACAGCTTGCAAGAGCATGCACACAAGAGCTGCCCCAGCTGAGGCCGAGCATGAGGTCCATTGTGGTTGCTCTAATGACCCTTTCATCAGCCACGGAGGATTGGGACGTTGGCTCTTTCTATGAGAACGCCGCCCTAGTCAACCTTATGTCGGGACGGTAGCAAAAATGGCCGTTGCAGATTGCTAAAGCTCCCATGGTGAGCACATCCACTTAAAACAGCTACAAAGTTGCCTGATTCGGATGTCTTATCAATAGTAATGCCGCGGTGCAAGGATGTCTATGTTGCAATATATGTAATTATGCTCAAGTGTACTGCTGGGATGTAATTTCTTAAATGTCGTAGTGAAGAAAATATGTAAATGCTGGTGAGGATGATGAAAACAATCAGCAGTTATTGTTTTTCTTGTACAATAACAATGTCGTTCAATGGGTAAATTCTATTAGTCTGGTCTATGATTCATGATCATGATCAGGCATGTGGAATAAATTAGCAAAATTTTCTTTCTAGAGGTCCAACTTTCAGGGACACAGGTTTTCTCAGTTTTCTTCCCCTTATCCTGCCTGCTTTGTACTTTCAGGGCAGAAGTCTGAATCAACTGGATTTCACTGTTTCTCTGTTTGAAAATGGTGAGGATCAAACATGAAGAGCAAGACATCCCAAGCAAGAAAGTTTTACATTAGACCCATAAAAATGGGAAAGGGAAAGTAGGTGCAACTGAGACAGCTTGCCAAATGAACTGAAACTATTTAATCGGTTTCAAGTTCTTCCTATTTAGAAGAAAAGAATCCATTCGAGATTCGCAGATTATAGACCCAAGTTGCTCAATCTCCTCGTTAAGCTTTGAGCGAGTTATCTCAAGCGTGGGGTGAGACAGATCTTTGCATGGGGTTTACTTCTTTATATCTGGTTCAGTTTGCTGGGACAACACTGTCCTCAAACTCCTCTTATATACCAAAAGACATGATCTTAGGGGATGACCCAACACGTGTGTACAAAAATAATTAATTTTCATGCTCAAATGGAACAAAAAGATTGTAATATAGAAAAACCAATGTCGACCAGATGAATACTTACGATAAGGACACAAGAACCATAACATGTTTGCTGCATTTCGAAGCCCACCATTGATTGAGCTTTTTCTGATTAGGTGGGTGCAAAAGATCATCGCCATTGTTTCACATTTTTAATTATACATTCTTATGTTGCCATTGCTCTCTTCTCTTATATTGTCGTAACCAATTGTCTGAGGGCATGAGGTGAGAGTCGGCTGATGTTTTAGCATTCATACATGGGTATGTATGTTTGTCTACACTTGTACACAAATGGATGGCCAAATTGTTTGAGTGCATGGGTATGTTTCTATATTCATCTTTGCCAACTTCAACTTGGTTGTTAGTTTTATTTAAATGCAAGCTCCTACCCTTCCATATTGACCTTGCCTAGTTATTATAAGATCTTACTGTCGTTTTATGTAGCAAAAAAAAAAAAAGAAGTTATTTCTAGGTATACTCTAAAGAATACTATAAATAAAAAAATTTATATATTTTTATAAAATGTTATATTTGACTAAAATAATACAAGAGAGAATAATAATTATTTTGGTAATAATATGAAACCATTCTGATCGGATAAAGATATATAGTTGAAGTTTTTTCTATTTATATATACTTTAATAACGAACTAAACAAAATTTAATTAAAATATAAGTTATAAAATCTTAAAACAGAAAATCATTAAAATTATATAAATCAACACTTAAAAAAGATACGATTTTAAAATATTACCTTTAAACTATTTTTTTTATTTGATTACTGATATTTGAAAACTTGACTAATTTAATTTGAACAATCGTGAGACCTAATTTAACAACCGACTCTCTTTGTATCTATTTTTTTAATTCTTAATATTTTTTTGAAATCTTGATTAATGGATTATAGTATTCTGTCGTTAAATTTATACATCTAAAACTATTTCAGAATGTCTCTTTGCTATACAAGGGATGACCAAGTGATGCCTTGATCTCTTTGGATCAAAAGAAAAAAAAATAGAAAAGGAAAAAGATATTGGGAAAAATCTAAGAGTCCAATCCAAGAAAGACCGAATGAATCCCGCCTAGGTGGGTGGGGGAGGATAGAATAGATTTGTTTACGTGGGTGCCTCATTCCCAAGGTCTAGTCCAAGGAGGTTATGGACCATATCCCCATTGGTGAAACAAATGCTAGTTTATGGTTTAACTTTGGGACTACACGACCTGTCCACCTATGACTCTATCCTTAATCCACTTCATTGGACTGTCTCCCAATTTCTTCTTTTCTATGTTGGTTGTCGACCTAAATGAAAAATAATTAAAAATAAAATAAAATTTATAATCGCAGTTGACCTGCTTGTTTTCTCTTAATTGATTTATTGTTATTCTCCCTTTCTCTTTTCTCTTTGCCTTGACCTGCCACTAATATTGCTATTGTTCTAAACTAAATGAAACCAAAAAAATTATGAATTTAAGGATAAAGAAATGTTATATAATAGTTTACATTGACATATATTTCTCAAATTTTAATAAATTATTAGTGCATCTTGATTAAATTAAATAAATATTTAATTAAAAATTGATTAAAATATACTGATATGGATCGTCATACAAAAACCGATGTTATCCGTAATTTAATTAATTTAAATTATATTACTCATTTTATGGCCTACGGGTGCTTAGGAACCATCTCTTCTTCTTTGTATTATTATATGGCATGATATTTATTTTATGTTGTAGCATTTTTAACTTTTTTTTTTCTTTTTTTTTACAAAAGTTGAAAATTTTTTTAAATAAATTTCTCTAATTTAAGTTGTAAAATAGTTAATCAGATATAACCTTTTGGCAGGGTTTACCTCTAAATTGTGACTTAATAGATTTAATTTTCCATGAATTAGGTTATCAATGCATAAATCACGTGCCCGTGACAAAAATTTCGAAATTTTGATATAATAAATTTATACTCGATAAAAAAAATACTTACTCAAAATTTCTAATATTTGAAAAAATTATGTGAACTATTTGACAATTTGATGAAATATAGTAATAAACTCATCCAAAAACAATAATTATAATTTAGCCTAAATATTATATCAATAGATTAAAATTATAATAGTGATCTATAAGAAAAATATAAATACTATGATCTTTTTTAATTCCTTTGTGGGGCAAGTAAAAAAGAAAAAAGTTTAAATATCTATTATTAATATATTGTAAATATTCTTCAAAGATGTGCATGATAATATATGACTTCATTATGTCATACTTTTTTTTACTATCTTTATACACACACACACACACACACACACACACACACACACACACACACACACACACACACACACACACACGATAATGTATTAAATAAACAATAAAATAAAAATAATTTTTTTATGTCACATTCTGAATATAAATATAAAATTTTTCTTATTTTTCTTATTTTGTAAAATATTTAATTTTAATTATAATTACTATTATCGAAGGGAATAGGCATAAGTGAAGCTCTACCTTTCATAATTCATGTAGGCTATTCACGGAACAAGTAACGGACTCAAACCTAATAAGAAAACTCAGCCCAAAAGATTGATATGTTGGGTGAGAGAACCTATTACCCATTATTTTATGATTTCTTGGAGATCAGATATGAGAGTCGTAACATTACCCTTCTCTTAAGAAGTCGGACGATTTTCACTCTGGACGGCTTTCACTCTGGAGGGTAGCCCTTTTCTTCTTTGGACGACTATCACTCCAACACCAAATAACCATTTTCCATTTTGGACGGATCTCACTCTGGCACTAGGTAGTCCTTTTCTGAATAGATCTCTTCCAGATAACCCTTTTCTATTTTAGACGGCTTTCACTCTGGTCCAGATAACCCTTTTTTATGTTAAATCGGATCAGAGACTCTGATATCAATTTATCACAGATCTAAGTAATGGACTCAAGTCCAATAAAAAAATTCAACTCAAAAAATCGTTCTGCTAGGTGAAAGAACCTATTATATTTAAATACTATTTTATAATTGCTTAAATATCCAGTGTGAGAATAGTATCAACGCCTTAGTCTCCGAATGCCATCGTTCAACTCATGATAGGGTAGCAGAGTGGGCAACAACGAAGCCCCTTGTTTTTCCATCTCACGTCACCCCACGTCACCCGATCAAACGGTCAACAACACACATCAATCACGTGAACGACCCAGTCGACGGGAACCGTACGCGGTCAAAACGCTCGCAAGCTAAACAGCCTTCCCCCACACCTCAATTGTAACCGCCGTTTTACTGCCACTTTTCAAGACTCACCTAATTAAGTTAAATTAAAGGCATTTTGATTAATGAATTAAAGCAAATTAAGATTAAGTAAAATTTTGTAATGATAAATTATATATATATTTTAAAAAGTTTAATTTATAAATTCTATAATTAAAAAAATAAATCATAAAACTATTATTATTTTTAAATGAATTCATTATTATAATACAATCATAATATTAAAAATCGTAAAACTCAAAATATCTTATTCAAACTATATTTATTCTCATTTAACCGAACTCATCACTACTTGCTTATTATCACAACCCAGTTAGGATGTTAAAGAGTTGTGAATTCTTTGTAAAATTTTCATCCATCGCGAAATATTTGATTTGATTATATTATTATCATTTATAAAAATTTATCACAATCAATCTATTAAAATATCAAAAAATTACAAAATCTTTCCTAATTCATAAATACTTTGTGTATTTTCATAAGTTTCCATTTATTGGCTTTAAAATCAAAGTTACGAAAATTATAAAAATATACGAAAATTCGAGTACTAGATAATAAAAAAAATATTTAAATAAAAACTCTTTATTATCCCTAATATCATGAAATAGGAGTTACGCCCACTTCGATAATCAACTGAAATATGACATTAAATTAAACTAAGAATTAAGACATTAATTAGTAAGTAATTTAATGGAAGACAAATGAATCTAAAACCACTAAAGCCAAAAAAGCCGTAACATCACGCCTAGGAGGTCCAAAGCTATTCCCTTGCCGTTTTAAGCTAGGCGACAAACTAATCTTTCCAAACAAACAGAGGAAAATCTATGTATGAGTTCACGCGCGCACTGTCGAACGCTGCACAACGTTTGCCACGGTCATTCATTCCTTCGATGGTCGGGTTGAGTGAGAAAAAGGTATCCGATTCTTTTATGAACCGTCTTTGGTTCGGCGGAATTAATGAAGAGGCACATGAAAATTAGGGATTGGAATAGGGATTGCCTTTTCACCTGTCAAAGAAAGAAGTTTTAATAACGTTCTTCTCGTTTTGTTTCATGCTGAAACAATTATAACTTTCATTCTCTCTCTCTCTCTCTCTCTCAAGTTTGCTTTCAGATCTGCAACTTTTCCCACGTTAATCACTTGTTCAATTGATGGTTCGGCATTGTCAACATTATATAGCATCTTGACAAGTCTCTCTCTCTCTATTCGGGTGGTGCTTTTTTCTGCAGTTAATTGTATTCAAATGACTTTTTTTGTTAATATATTCCATGCTTAGTTTTGGGTTCTTTATATGTATTGGATAATATGTAAGTTTGAAATCTAAGAAAAGATATAAATATCACGAATGTATGGTCTTGATGAAAAAAAGCATATATTAGCATTTTATGCTATAGCATTTAAATTTGGATTGGGGGGGGGGATCAATTATGCTTAATTTTAGGTCTTTGCCAGAGCGAATGACAACATATATTTGGAGTTATACTTTCAGGGAGCTGGAGTAGAAGATATTAGTTTGAACCCTTATATATAGATATGGTTTTAGGAACGGATGATATGCTTTTTATTAAAAAGAAATTTATGCTTACTTTTTAGGTATTTGTATTTATTGAAGAGCTTGGAATAGGATAATTTTTAAGAACAAGATAGCCAATTTATGAATGCATCGTCCTGATGAATAGGCCATAGCTTTGAGTAGAAGAAGTTTATAAGTTTATCATCCAAGTCAAATATATAATCTTTATAGATGTATGATTTGATGCAGTTGCTATGTGGCATCCTATGTAAAATTTTATTTGCTTATCTGCCCATAAATTTTGAGGTCAATATGTTCAATTTTGGAATTTTTCCCTTATGAGCATAGTCGAATCAATGAGGTTATTGAGACTCAATCAAGTTTGCAACTTATTTCGGTTTTCTCCAACTACCATCCCAGTTCTATAAGGTTGTTAATCACGGAAAGAGGTCTGAGATTGCTTTGCTTACCATGGGTTTAACTACATCAAATTGCTGTTCTGTCTGGGTAGGGCAGATTTTGCCTTATTAATGTAGAGGTTTAATCACCAACTTTGAGATACTATTTTTTTCCCCCACAGAAACAACACTGAAGGTACTATGAAAATCAGACCTGTATGTGTTATTCGATATCATCTCTTTGGGAATATCTCCTTTCAATTTTTTTTACAAAAATACAATTACAAAAAATATAAGGGTGGATAAGATTTTTCTATGATTAACATCTTCTAGAATATCAAGGTAATGAGAAACACGAAGACATTTGTGATATCTTTCTAGAAGTTTGAAGAAAGATTCATGTAGCTTGCCATTGTGAATTACCAAGCAGGCTCTAACTCAGTTGACTGGTATCAAAAGTACAGATCTTGCAACATACTGATTGGCATGATGGCCATCTTATGATTAACTTGTCTTATCTCTTGAGACTTATTGATCGGTGACACTGCGAGAATTATGATATGTAACTCAAAGTAGTTAAATGGGTTATTTATATCCGTTTTCCTCTTTATTGGTTGCTACAAATGGATAGACATCTGGATATAGAGTTCTTACATCTGTTTAGATGTTGGTAGTATTCGAGATTTTCTGTAAACAGTTTGGAATAAATACTTTGGGAAATATTTCTGATATGATTTTCTTCAAGCTCTCTTTTCTGCCAATAAAAGGATGATTTTCTTCGAGCTCTCATATGTACTTCTTTTGCATGATATTTTATCTATCTTAAGCTCAAAAGGTTGTTTGCGTTGCAGGAAAATTTGCCTGATTCTAGATGGCAACACTTAATGATATAGGAGTTGCAGCAGCTATTAATATCCTCAGTGCAATTATCTTTTTTGTGGCATTTGTCATATTACGCCTTCAACCATTTAATGATAGGGTGTACTTTCCAAAATGGTATATAAAGGGGCTAAGAAGCAGCCCAACGCATTCAGGAGCATTTGTCAGCAGATTTTTCAATTTGGACTATCGGTCACATATGAGGTTTCTGAATTGGATACCAGCTGCACTGCAAATGCCAGAACCTGAGCTTATTGAACATGCAGGATTAGATTCTGCAGTTTATTTGCGGATTTACCTAATAGGGTGTGCAACAACTATTTATTTCTTTCCTAATTTCTGGTTTAATTCCCATTTATGCTTATTTCTCAATCAACTATTTTGCTTCATAGACACCGCCTTTACATTGTGATGCTAGTGGCTTTGCTGAGCTGCTGTTGTGGTCTCTGACATTGGTTTGGCAGTCAGCCTAATGCATCCTGAAGTTGTCTGTGTAGTTTTTCCTTTACTTTTTAAACCATCCAACAAAAATTTTGTATTGGCTTTTTGTTTTTTGCTGAGATGTGCTTATTATGCTGGTGAGCACCCATAGCCCAATTCTTGGAAGGAATGGTAAGTTGGTCAGGGATGGAAATCACCCCAAGAATTGCTGAGATAAGTGCTTGGCTAGCATTTGTTCCTCAAATCTACTGATATTGTTCTGCAATAGAGGCATTTTAAGTGACTAATGCATTGAAGAAAATTGGAAGAAAGTAGCATGAAATTGCATAGAACTAACTAGCTAACTTAATTCACAAGCCATGTTCACAAAGTTAATCAAGCATGGCTCTTCTCTATTGCTTAGTGAAAACTTTAATGCCATTTATGTTGTGTACTGAACGATTCAGATAATATGCGAACAGATTGTTGGAGTGTTCCACCTGTGCCTTTTCATTATTGGTTTGTGGTTGATAACAGTATAGTCTCCTATCATTTTTTTAAAAATTAATATACTTACTCTCGGTAATGTTTACTTTTCAGGCTTAAAATTTTCGTTCCTATGGCATTTCTTGCATTGACTATTCTAGTGCCAGTTAACGTGACAAATAGCACCTTAAAGATGGCCAAAGTAACTTACAGTGATATTGACACACTTTCTATATCAAATATCCCTCTCGGATCACCTAGGTGAGTTATATGAAAACCTTGTGTTCCTGCAAAATTTAGCCTGCTGTGTGATGCGATAGGTTTCAATCTTAATACTGAAGATTTTACTTTGCAGGTTCTCAGCTCATATAGTGATGGCCTATGTCTTCACTTTTTGGACATGCTATGTGTTGCTGAAAGAGTATGAGGTGATTGCATCTATGAGGTTGCATTTTCTTGCATCAGAGGGACGTCATCCAGATCAATTTACGGTAGGGACCTGTTCTCACTGCATAAGCAGATCCCATTTTATTTTTTAACATATACATGATAAAGGTCATCTCATCTAGGTCCCTCAGATATTATGGTTCCTTTTGAAAATTTCACAAGGAATGGTGTTAGAACTCTCCAGTTTGAAGCTCTAAGTTTTGCAAGTGCCACATTCAGACTTTAGACTTAGATTACCCTAATTGCATAAATTTTCACTTTTAATGGCTGCATATCTTTATATTTTTGACATTGTCCTGTCTTTTGAACTTTTTTCTGGGTTGGATATTTTTCTTTCCTTTCTTTTCTGCATTCATTTGTTATATCAAAGCTGGGAAGAGCTTTATCAAAGCTGTACAAGGGAGCATAGTTCTATAAAAACAGAAAATTGCTACATCTGCACTGTAACTAGCTCCATTGTCTGGGGTGACCGTCCACCTCATCATATATTTTAGTTTTGTGCCTCTCTTCTTGAGGGATCTATGAGAACATTCTCTTTAATCATTCATTTTTTAATTCTCCTTTTACTCTTATTTTTCTTTGATGAAAACAAATGACTTTTATTGATTAAGCATTCAAAAAATATTACTGATCCGAAAGAAGGATGAAGATGGATCAAATATGTAAGGAACAGAACAGCAAGCCTTTAAACCTCCAGTCCGAAGTAGTTTTTATTTTTCTTGCTGTTCTTTTAATCTTTTTTCTTGTCGGAGTGGGAGCCTAGAACTAATGAGATTGAGCATAGGTAAGAGGGAGAGGGATTTGAGTTCACGGTGTCACTAATTTAGCATGCACACGTTCTGAAATTATATTTCAGATTGAGATGTTTATTATTTTGCAGCAGATGTGATTGCATTATGCCATGCTCATGCCCCTACTCAAGTAGCAAATTCTGATTATTGCAGGCTCTTGTGAGGAATGTGCCACCAGACCCTGATGAATCCATTAGTGAGCTTGTGGAGCATTTTTTCCTTGTTAACCATCCGGATCACTATCTTACCCATCAGGTAAGTTTTCTTTATATATTGAATAGTCTTTTATAGAGAAGTTGAGTTCAATTGAAGCACCACATTTATGCGATTCAATTCTATGATTGTTATTTTCAGATATATTTGTTCTCACCAAATTCATCACTTCTTTAGGTATCACCTTTAATGAAATATATGTAAATATATAAATTTTGGTGGCAGCGGTGAGGTGGGGGAGACAGTTTGGGTGTTGGCCAGGTGGAAAGAGAGGGGCGCGGGAGGGTAGGGTGGGTTAAAATCTTGTATTAAATTGAAGCAAATACGCAGGGGATATGATATTGTGGATTGGTGCTGTGGGTAAAGAAGCTCTAATACTTCTGCTTCCAGCAGGAAATTTGCGGGACTCCTGTGGCTATCTCTGTCTTGGGGAGTTTTCCTATTTTGTTTTCTGATTATACTGAACCTTGTATGGTGGTTGTGGATCAATAACGTGTTCAATATTGAGGAGGTTTAATTGAATTTTTGTTAAGATGGTTAGACATTAATTTCTTATGGATTGTCATCATGGCTGTTGATTAACTGTTCTTGTTATAATTCATTAGGTTTATGATGAAGACAGAAGGAAAATGGGATGGGCTTTTGTTGTGTGAATAGCCCGATGGTCATTTTGTTGATAGTTTTTCTGTTGAAACATAAGGTGTAGACTGTACCTAGTGTGCAGACATTTTACCTTAATTCATATTTTGACCATGTAAAAAACTCTGAGCAGGTTGTATATAATGCCAACAAACTTGCATCATTGGTCAAGGAGAAGGAAAAGGCGCAGAACTGGCTTGATTACTATGAGCTTAAATATTCTAGAAATCAGTCAAAGAGACCCATAAAGCAGGTACTGCAGTAAAGTGTCACGGTTTATGGTGTTGTATTTAAATTGTTGTGTAATGGTATTGCTGATCCAAATGTACTTTCTGATTATGGGTTGCCTTCTGATTGATTACCCTTTCCCTTTTCAGACCGGATTTCTTGGTTGCCGGGGAGAAAAGGTGGACGCAATTGATCATCAAAAGTCTGAAATTGAGAGGCTGTCAAAAGAAGTAAGCACCCCCAAAAATGATCTTTTATTACACGTGATGCTCATCTTTTAAGACTTTATTAGCAATCCTGTTCCCGTGTCACCGCTGGTCTATATTCTATTCATTCGTTTTTGTTGCAATTTATATTGTAATGTAATATGATCCCAGATCACAAAATATTTGGATTTCTTTTCATCTTGTGTCTGTAGCTCATCTTTAAAACTGGTTCTTTGCTGTTGCAATTTATTTAATGGGCGTTAAGGCGGTGGTTGTCAGCCTTACGTAGACTATCTCATGTAATGTGCACGTTCTTTTAGCTCCAGATTAACATTGTGATCATCTAGACGCTAGCCGCACATAGTAGTGCTTCTTTGCTATTTTCTTGCTTGGCTATATTATACAATTATACACCAAATAATCAACTCTACCTGCTTACTTGATTTTTTATTTTCAGATTCTTCGATTGTTCTTTGCTTTAGGGTGAAAGAATTTGTTGTTCATATGTGTGGATTTCAATTTCTGATATCGACGAACGGAGTCATGCATCGTGCCCTGCTCTGATTTTCTTGTATAATTCATTTCTCAGATAGCTGAAGAGAGAGAAAGGCAAACAAATGATTCCAAGTGTATCATGCCTGCGGCATTTGTGTCTTTCAAAACACGATGGGGAGCAGCTGTTTGTGCACAGACTCAACAATCACGAAATCCAACTCTATGGTTAACAGAGTGGCCTCCAGAGCCACGTGATGTGTTTTGGCAGAATTTGGCCATTCCATATGTTTCGCTGACAGTGAGAAGGCTCATTATTGCTGTTGCTTTCTTTTTCCTCACCTTCTTCTTCATGATCCCAATTGCATTTGTTCAGTCACTCGCAAATATCGAGGGGATTGAGAAGGCAGTGCCCTTCTTAAAGCCAATCATTGAAGTGTAAGTTTTACCTCTTTCTCATATGTCCTTAGTCGATAGTTTTTGTGGAACAAACAGATCCTGTAACCATTCCCCACACATACACGCACACTCAGGGTTCCATACCAAGAAATTGGTAATAATAAGAAAATAAGAATGAATCGAACCCTTTGAAATGCGCTCTTGGCGTGTGATTGTTCTCTACTTGTGTTATACCGCATCATGTGGCTACAGTGAAAGCAACATTGCATATGGTCGCTATTGAGAAAGTACATTTTTACTCTGTCATCATAAAGTCCATTTATAGTTGGGGTGGTCTAGGTGAACTCAATTGTTTCATATGTTATTTTCCCTCATGCTGAGAAAGTACACTTGTATCTAAACACCTTTGAGATAAGTATGATGGGCAGTTAGTCAGATCTATAATTTATTTGCGCTATACATTTTGAAAGATAACAATTTCTGGTCAAATAACATCTGTCTGTTAAGGTCTACTACTAAATTCAGTGAATATCACTTTGGACAGTAAATTTATCAAGTCAGTTATCCAAGGCTTTCTACCTGGCATTGCTTTGAAGCTTTTCCTCATTTTTCTGCCAACAATTCTGATGATGATGTCTAAAGTTGAAGGCTTTATATCTCTCTCATCTTTGGAAAGGAGAGCTGCATCTAGATATTATCTTTTCAACTTTGTCAACGTATTCCTTGGCAGCATAATCACTGGAACTGCATTTGAACAGCTACATACATTTATAAATCAGTCAGCAAATGAGTAAGTTAATCTCGCATCTGTCTTCATCAGGATTCTATATTATGGGATTGTTTAATTATCTGTTTGTAATAGAATAGTTTCATAGTTCCTGTCCAAGAGGCTTCAGCTGGAGATTTGGGTACTGCCTAGTTACTAGCACTCTAACCTAACTTGATTGTTTTATCCTCATCACTCATCAGTAAATCTTGCAAGAATAGGTACAGAGACACTCATTGCTTGTGTTCATCTCTGTTTAGGTGTGGTTAGTACAACAGTGTTATACACGGAAAAATAATTTATGCAAATGTTGTCGAGCTTAGCCAATATGGGATGCAATGCAGCTCTCTCCAAGCAAGTTTCAAGTTTCATTCATAGTCGCTGGGAGAGATTTTGAGCCCCACAAAAAGTTTCCATTGTGTGCTTACCCCATTATCATGGAGCATAAATTGCTGAAGGTTGGACAATTAATGATGTAACTCTGCCTAGGTCCATATGGCCATTTGGCAATGGTAACACTTTCTAAGCAAAGCCCAAATAGTTCATGTATATAAAGAATTAATAATTTAAATGGAAAAATAAGCTATCGAAGACGTTATGATTGCAAAATTTTTAGAAGTAATTGTAAGGGTTCTGGCTTTAAGAATGAAACATTACCTGCTTGTGAAGAAACGACTCTAATACATGGCGGACATGACATAATATGGAAACAGCAATATAAAATATCTTTAAAATAGGACACAGTTAAGTAGGAAACAAGAATTTTTTATTTATGCTGTACTAGTGTATCATGTTATTTGTGTCATTTCAGGAGCTTTGCATCAAGTGTAGAGCCTGCGTAGTAAAATGGAAGCTTTCTTTTGCAGGATCCCAAAAACAATTGGGGTTGCAATTCCAATGAAGGCTACTTTCTTCATAACTTATATTATGGTAGATGGCTGGGCTGGAATTGCTGGAGAGATTCTTAGGTTGAAACCATTGATAATCTTTCACTTGAAGAACTTCTTCTTGGTGAAGACTGAAAAGGATAGAGACGATGCAATGGATCCGGGAAGTCTAGGTTTTAACACCGGAGAACCTCAAATTCAGTTTTATTTTTTGCTGGGCCTTGTATATGCCGTGGTGACACCGATCTTACTTCCTTTTATCATCGTGTTCTTTGCCTTGGCATATGTTGTATTTCGCCATCAGGTAAAACTAAACTCTTTGGGCCTTGGTGGTAAAATATGCCAATAGTCGTGCTGTTCCTGCCAACCAAATGGCATTGTTTTCTAATGGTTTGAAAGCTGTAGATTTAGAGGACACACAGGATATGGTCCTAGGTAGGATCCTCGATCCTGATGTCAAAGTGATCTTGTGAAGGACGCCGTAGATTTAAAGGACACAGGATATGATCCTAGTTAGTATCCTCGATTTAACAACCCTGATGTCAAAGTAATCTGGTGAAGAACAAACTAAGGGGGGATGGAGTTTCTTGTAGATAAAGTCTAATGCACTCTGCATCTAAAAGAAAAAAACAAGAAAACTTTTAGCGCAGTCATTGGAAAATTGACAACACTACTGAGATTAGGTACTGAAGTTATGCCGATATTTAGATACTTGAGGTGAAGAGTGGTTAGAGTTGTTTAGGACAGGGCATTGCATTTATAAAATAGCTGCGTGACAATTATTTGACTCAATTTTCCACCAAAATGCAGATCATAAATGTTTACAACCAGGAGTATGAGAGTCGTGCTGCATTTTGGCCAGCGGTCCATGGACGTATAATAACTGCATTGGTCATCTCACAGCTACTTCTAATGGGATTATTGAGCACCAAGCAATTTGCTCAGTCAACACCATTTCTCATTGTGCTTCCCGTGTTAACCATATGGTTCCATAGGTTTTGCAAGGGTCGTTTTGAACCTGCATTTGTCAAATATCCTCTACAGGTTAGTTGGAACTTAATTGCAAGAGTTTCATTATCAGTTGAATTAGTGAAAAGTTACCCAAATATGGTCATCATCTTGGTAAAGTTCAAACGTAGTTTATGAAAAAGACTCCAATGCAAATTATACAAACTGAGGGCTCTGATGTGAATTAGCTTGAGTTTTGTTTTTCATTTTGCTGTGGCCTTTCAGGAAGCAATGATGAAGGATACTCTGGAAAAAGCAAGAGAACCAAACTTCAACTTGAAAGCCTACCTCCAAAATGCGTATATTCATCCTGTTTTCAAAGCCAGTGAAGATGAAGATGATGGCTATCTGATTCTAAAGGGAGAGCCTGAAACTGTCTTAGTCCCCACGAAACGCCAGTCTCGGAGAAGCACACCACTACCCAGCAAAATAGGTGGCGGTTCCTCACCTTCTTTGCCCGAGGTCATTCAAGATTCTGAACAACCCTAAAATCCATGCAAAAGACTTGCATTTTTCATGTACATTCAGTCCGTTGTGCATGCACGGAAATGAGGTTGACATTGTAAATTAGAAAGAGAAAGGTAATCTTAAATTTTAGGCGGATAGATAGGTCTATAGAGTAGAATGTTGTTAGCTCCAAGAACAAGATTGGAAAACGGATATGGAAGGCAATGTTTTTGGTGTCTCTACTACATTGTTGCTCAGTTTTTCATCTTCTTTGCCCTCGTATATTAAGAAGAAACCTTTGATCAGATTTTATTCTGTGAACTGAAAGTTTGCCTTAGCAGAAAATGAACTTGAACTTTGAATGTTCAGTTGGTGTAATAACCCAAATTTTTTCGGACAAAGATACCCCAATTCCACATTGGTTATGTACTAGAGTGACCCACCCTGTGTTCAAACGAAACCGTGAAGCCTTATTGTCAAAGTAGATAATACAATAATGGGCACATTGGTTTTTGTTTTTATTTAAGTTTATTTAAAAGAAAATTTGTGTACCTCTGAGATTTTGTTCTGGTACTCAGATTCCAAATTGGAGCGATATTGTGCCACTTCTCTGTCAGCCTCTTCTTTTGCTTGCTTCAACCTTGTCATCTTGACTGAATCATGCACAAAAAAAAAAAAAAAAAAACAAACAATTGTTATGAATCTTATCCCATGAAGCGCATACAAATAGAGACACAAAATGACAATAAAATTAACTAAAACTTTATACAAAATTAAAAAGTGTTATTCAGGATTATATTATATATAGATACAGTGTTGCTCAGAATTATATTATATATAGACACGGATCATTTTTAAAAGTGTCGATCAGTATTATATCATGTATAATTAGAAGTGAGTGTACAAGTAGAATAGGGGTATCCAGAATGATAGGTCAAAATATAGAAAACTTTATACAAATTACAAAGCGTTATGTGATGATTCTGCTTAGAATATAACACATTACTAGAAGTGTCAATCTGATGATGTAAATTTGATTTGGAGAGAGGATAAGAAAGATAAGATGACAGGACAATTAGTTCTTACAATTTCTAGCATGAGAGATAACTTGTTGAGCATCCTTTTCTGCAGTCAGAAGCATTTGAATGCCCCCTTGTGCTTTCATGGAATCCATGGCAACCTATGCAAACCGAAAATTGGGGGAGATCAAGAGAAACCACCCACCATGTTCACAATGCAAGATTTGAAGAAATAAATATATGACATTCCCCAAATTTAGATAAGACTGTTTTAAAACTTTGAAAAGAAGATGATCAACTAGACAACTAGGGAGATGGGATTTTACCTTGAATGAGTGATGCCAAAGAGCCGGTTTTCCGAGGACAGATATTATCAAATAGTAACATCATAATAGAGAGAGAGAGAGAGAGCAGTGAGAGAATTTTACTCAATATTTTTTGATCAAGTCCTTAATCTGGAGACGAGAATGGGGGACACGTGGCACCCCCCCCCATTTAGCATTTTGTAGATCATAAGAATAAGATAATTCCATCTCTGGCTTAAACTTATGTTGTAGCCCAGTCATTTTTCGGTTCCATTTGACAACAGGATTGGAATTCACCGGAAGGCTAAAAACCAACGGCACTAATGCCCTTTTCCATCTTCTAAATGGTTATATTATAATATATATATATATATATATATATAGAGAGAGAGAGAGAGAGAGAGAGAGAGAGAGAGAAGTGGGAGAGGATTTTACTCCATATTTTTTCTCCAGGTCCTGAATCTGGAGAAGAGCCTGGGGGACACGTGGCACTACCCCACATGATCGCATTTTGTAGATCGTAAAATTAAAATAATTCCATTTCTAATCTCCGGCTCAAAGTTATGTCGTGGCCCACAGTAAGTTTTTGGTTCCCTCAAGAACAGGATTGGAAAAACCAGCAGCACTAATGCCCATTCCCCATCTTCTAATTATTGCTTTTGACCACAATGAATCCTACCAAAACCTTATGAATGGTAGTAAAAATGGATCCCACTCAAATCTCCACCTAAGTTCTACTTAAAGATCACCCACAGTCAATTCTTTCCATTTCTCGAGTCTATCTAAATCGGAAAATATTAAGAGAGAGAATGAGAGAGTTCTACTATTTTTTTTAAGTAATTGTTATCGATTACTTTATTATTTTAATTGTATAAATAAATGTGAATAATGACCGATCGTCTATCTAATAATTATTAATTTTATAAATATTAATAGCTCTTTAACGACCGCCAATTTTATTAATATAAATACCATCTCATCTCTAATAATTCTATAAATATTCAGTATTGTTATAACGACTACTAATTTCGTAAATAATAGTCAAATATCCAAAAAATAATTTCAAGAAATCATAGGTATTTCAACTTTTTCTTAAAATAAATATTGAATTGCACAACTTTCCTCAAGATGATATTAAAATCTGGAATTTCCAATTATAATTAAGCAAGTTATTACATTCATAAAAGCTAATAAAAGCCTCTAAAAATATGCTAAAGCTCAAGATTTCATTCATGCAATAGAATTTATTAATTTAGACATTTATTTAAAACATTTTTTCGAAAAGTATTTTCCCCACCAAAAAAAAAAAAAAAAAGTTTGGTGCCAATTTTTGGAAGAGAATTGTATCTTATACAAAAGGTATTTTCCTTATCTAGGAGTATCATTCGATCTCGAGAATTGCTTTCAGTGTCTTTTATAATTCTCATGACAAATTACTATTATATAATCTTTTTCCATACTATTTTTATTTTTTATGATTTGATAGTTCAAATAAATTGTCCAATTTGTAAAAGAGGTGAATTTCTAAAGAATTTCACATGCATTTTCTTTTTTTTTTTTGATTTTGAGAAATATGCAACAATTTCATCTTCGATTTTTGGTACTCCTAAGATAACATATATTAAATCATTTCCAATAATGTTTATGATGTTCTTTCATTTTCCACACCCACCCATTTCGACCTAGTTAGGAAAAATATAAAATATCATTAAGATACTATATTAATTGATATCCGAAATCATATTCTGACTAAAAGATAATGAAAGAACTATCGTAAATATTTTTATTTTATTCTATTTTTTCATGTCAATATGGGCCGGACCATATATAAAAGTTTGAAATACGGACCGACTTGGTATCGAAAAGCAAACTTGAAGAAGAAGAAGAAGAAGAAGAAGAAATTTAGTTGGAGTGGGATGTAATTTCCTGTTCATTGAAATTTGGTAAATACAATTCTAATATAGTTAGGAAAGAGTGAAATTTAAAATTTGAATTTTGGAATGAAATTTGTTTCTTGGCAAAAATGCAAATGGAACTTCCGGGGTTTATCTATGTGACCATCCGAAGGTCGTAGCCACGGGAGAGGGTGCTCTTTTTGCAAGCACCTAAGATGAGGGTTAAAGGGTTGGAGTAGATGAATAACCCTCAAAACCTTATGCGGGAACTAACAAATAGTTAATTTAGTTAAAACGATACTAAATTTTTAATTAAAATTTGACTTTAAATCTTGGATATGAAAAAATTACGGTGGAAAAACTCCCTTAAAAGAAAATACAACAGTATTTTAAATCGAATTAATCTGAATATGATTTTATATATCGATTGGTTCAAATAAAAAAAAAAAGACACTTGATGTGCCAAAGGAGATGATTTATTTGCAAATTTGGAGTGGCGTTTCAAACCCTCAATCAAGGGGAGATGTGAACTTGTGAATCCTCCCTACTCACCAAAATCTCAACCATCAGCAGAATTTGAATTCTTGGAATTAATACCTAAGAGATTACATACTATCCGGTAAAAATATCATTTTTCTTCAAATAAATGATTCAAAAAGCAAATAGTGGATTTATTTTGTTAATAGTATAGATAGATAAGAAACCTAACTTCTTATTAACACCAACTCTATTTTCTAATATTGTCCCCTAAATTTATATTTTTAATTTATTTATTTTTTTCTACATATAAGGTTCAATTTTGTAGTTTGTCATGACAACATTGTTGGATTCCCATGAAATATGGATAAGGTTTCACCGGTTTTAACTAAATTTGAAGCCAGAGATTGGTTGACAATCATTTCTAAGATTGCTTTGCTATAAATTGTATCCGGGGCACTTCGCTTTAGTTTTTCATCTATTATTCTTAACTGTAGGTACTTACAAGAAAGAATAAATAATAATGAATTGTATATGTTAAAAGGAGATAGTTTGGCTAAGTCAGAGTATTTCTTATTATCGATCGTTTTTTGTATTAAAATTATATAAATAATATGGTATATCTCAAAATATACGTGATTTTATTTTTTTTTATCGATTATTTTTTGATAATTAATTTATTAATTTTGATTAATTTATTTTAAGATAACGGTCGAATTTATTAAGGAGCAAATTCCCATCTATTCTTGAAATCAAAAACTTCGTTCCATAGAACTAACAAGGCGTTGGTTAAGTGCCACTGCTTTGTGATGAATGTTTGCCGGAAAAAACCATGCCATGAAAAACTTGTGGTTGGGGAGAAAGTAGGATAGGCAGAAAGAAGTGGGAACATGAGAGTTGGTCATGTTGTAGGACATGGCCATACCAAGAAAACGCATTTCTCATGGTATCTCCAATTTTCAAAAAATCCCAAATGTGCAAAGCTTTCCTGAAAAACCTGACATCAATCACAATCCCAATCCTAACCTAAGTCTCGACTTTCTTAAAAAAAAAAAAAAAAAAAAAAACCATCCCAATTCAAATCCTTTGGTCTAATCCAAACCCCACAAAGAAAAGAAATGAAAAATAGTAAAACCGAAAACTTTTGCCGGATTTACTTCAAAAACGCCCACTGTCTTCTATTCCAATGTTCAGTGATTAATTTCTATTTTGACTGTGTCTCTCTCTCCATGTATCCGTTCCGATATGGAGTTGACTAATTTCTTTTTTTCTCTCTCTCTCGCTCTCGCTCTCGCACTGCCTCTATATATTCTCAACCCTCTGCCCCTCTTTTTCATTCCGCCAACGAAAAAAAAAGCCTATGTTTGCTTGCGTTTTCTTCTCCTCTTTCCTCGCCAATGGTTTTGCTTGACAATTTTTGGACAATCCCATTGGAAATCAAGATTGAAATCAATCCGATGACTTGGTAGCTCTCTTCCTGTTCTCTCTCTCTGGATGTTTTGCGCGAGGGTATGTTTGAGATTTATATGGCGAAGATTGATTTGAATGGAAAATTGAAATTCTGATTCAGTGGTTTGATCGAATTTGTGGGGTTTCTTAAATTTGTGTGAATTTTTCAGAGGTTTTTCGATTGAAAATTTCATGTTCAACGAATCAAGTTCAGATTTTTTAATTATCTAAATTGAGTTAAGTTAGTGTTGCTATCCAGATTGGAATCTATAATGCTTGTTGAATTGTTTGTGTTAAATAGGGGGATTTTCTTTTTTGGATTAATGATCTTGATTAGGTTGTTGAATCTGGGTCTTTTTGATCCAATCCGATAAACTTTGTTCATGATTGGTTTTTGTTGTTTCTTGAATTGACTTGGTTTTCAGTGGTCAGTTTTTCTGATTAGACCACAATGTGGAAATTTCTATTTGTTTATATGTCGAAGGTGTCTGCATGTTCTTCAGTGGAGTCTTCTAGTGTTTTTTTTTTTTTTTTTTTTGGTGGGGGATAATGATTAATTGGGATGGGATTTGTGAGTTTTGACATACACCTTTATTGATTTTCTCATGATTAGGTGTCTTTTATATATGCTTTGTTGTACTGTGTTGAAGTAGGTTTAGGTTAAATTAGGTTTTTATGATTTTTGATAATACCTCTTTATGGATTTTTTTCATGATTTTTCTAACCTCTATGAATCTCTACGGACAGTGGGGATTTATGTTGTCATCGAGGCTTCATTGCAATTTGCTGTTCGACACATAGGTTAGTTTAGGAAACTTTGCTGTCCCCTTTTGTTGATTGTCTCATGATCACGCTTCTTGGATTGTTTTTTGAGCTTCATTGTAATATGTTGTAGTTGATTAAGGTTTTATGGATATTGGTATACCCCTTCATTGATCTTTTCTTGATTGGTTTTACCTCTAGGAATCTCTATGGACATTGGTGATTTATGTTGTCAGGTGTGATATTCGTTTGGGTTCATTGTAATATGCTGTTCTAAATTTAGGTTAATTTAGGGTTTCCTTAAATTTTGCTATAGCCGTTTGGCGTTTGTTGATTTTCTCATGCATGGTTGTGCTGTCAAGTGTGATGGTCTTCTTATGTTCAGTTGTGTTTTATGATTGGTTTTCTTAAGTTTTGCTCTAGGAATCTCTATTGACAGTGGTGATTTATGTTGTCAGGTTTGATATTCTTGTACAGGCTTCATTGTACTATGCTGTTCAAGATTTAGGTTAATTTAGGATTTCCTTAAACTTTGCTACACCCATTTGGCATTTGTTCATTTCTCAAGATTGGTTATGCTGTCAAGTGTGATGCTCTTCTTAGAGCTTCATGTTAAGGTTGGAAATTGTTATTGTTACACTGACAGTTGGATGTTAATCTCTCCTGTCCTTTTGGCAGTCACTAGATGGCGACTTTGATTATGAAGCAATCACACTTGAGTAATCGTCATCTTGATGAAGTGCAAAGTATTTCAAATGCTTCATCCATTCCAAAGCCTCAGATGAAGAGAAAGCCAAGTGATATTTTGCAGCATCAAGATGAGAAGGTTTTATCAGAAGAAGAATTGCAAGTAGAAAGAGAAGATGGCAACCACAATGAAGCCGATGATGAAGAGGAGGTTTTAAGATTCCCACGAAGAAGGACAAAGGCTGCAACTAAAAGAAGAAAGGAAATTTCAAGTTCAAGCGGTAAGAGGATTTCAACAAAGTGCAGGAACCAGTTGAAAAAGAAAAGAATATCCGAGGATGATTCAAGTATGGGAGAGGAAGATTATTTGGAAGAGATCAGTCTGATGAATCTCAAAGAAAGATCCAGAAATAGATTTTCACATGGTGCGAGGGTGGGAGGAAGATCAGAAGGTATTGTGCGGAGAAAGCCAGAGTCTGGAACCTCTACGTCATCATCTTCTTTGTCGTCATGTTCATCTGTTTTAGCTTCATGTAGTGATGGATCTACTAGATGCTCACAAAAAGATGCGCAGGTAAGAGAATGTCTTAAGAATCAGTTTTCCATTTTAATATAAATTATATTGCCATGCCTTCATTCAGTTTATCTACTACAATAAAATAATATGCAATTCATGTTGAAAGCAGTGCAAGAAGGCACGCCAGAGGTGCCATCAATGTAGAAGGAATGACAGATTGGTTGTTGTTCTGTGCAACAACTGTAAGGACAAATTTTATTGCGTCCAATGCCTCAAGCAGTGGTAAGTCTTCCTCTCATTATATATGCTTGCACAAATGATGTAATACTATTTTTTCAGCATGGAATTGACATCTTTGTATTGTATGTTGCTTATATAAGCTTTTTCTAGTTCTTTCTAGCTGGTACTTTTGCGATATAATAGGCTCGTTTGATGTAATTTGAACGTCTATTCTATCTTGTAATCAGGTACTCTGCTATACCAGAAGATAAGCTTGCAGAATTGTGCCCATTCTGTCGTAGGATTTGCAACTGTAACATTTGCTTGCACTCAAGTGGATGTCTTAAGGTTTGATTTTTATCCAACCATACAAAAGCTACATTCTGAAATTTCCATTTACAAATCGCTGAATTTCTCCACCCTGCAGATAGCAAAGAAGGATATCACAAATCAAGTAAAAGTTCAGCATATCCGGTACTTGCTTAAGTTGCTTCTTCCATATGTAAAACAAATCAATAAGGAACAAAGACGTGAGATGGACATTGAGGCTTTCATTAAGGGTATGCTCATTTTGGACTTGGTTTTTCCATGCATTTCTAGTATTTAGAATTTTGAGGTGCTGACAAATTTTTGATGGGTGCCTAGGAATTCCATTGTCTGAACTAAGAATACCCCAGTCCTTTTGTTCCAGTGACGAGCGTGTTTACTGGTAGCATCTCTTTGTGCTCTCTGAGTCATTATAATTATGGGTTAATTTCATTTTCTGAATTTTTTTTTTCCCTCATGGTGCAGCAACCATTGTGCAACTTCTATTTTTGACCTTCACAGAAGCTGTCCAAATTGTTTGTATGAAGTTTGTTTAGCTTGTTGCAGAGAGATTCGCCACAGAAAACTCTCAAGTCATGATGAAGTGGTTTTCAGTTATGTGGACAGAGGTCCTGAATATGCTCACGGTGATGATGGTAATCCTGCATTCTTTGTTTCTGATCCGTCTAAGGATCATATGAAGATAGTGACTACATGGGGTCCAAATGACAATGGAAGCATTCCTTGTGCCCCAAAAGAAATGGGTGGTTGTGGTGATCACCAATTAGTGCTCAAACATATTCTTCCAGATGATTGGCTTGCCAATTTAGAGGTGAAAGCAAAAAAAATGTTAGAACTTTCTGAGACTAGAGAGCAAATTTCTGAGGGCAATGTTTCAGAAGATGGTGATAAGAAGGTTAGAGCAGCATCATCCAGAAATGGGTCTGATGATAATTTCTTGTATTGTCCTTCTTCATCGGATGTTCTGAACAAGGAACACCTTCTGCACTTCCAGAAGCATTGGGTCAAGGGTGAACCTGTCATAGTTAGGCATGCTCTTGAGCAAGCTGCTGGTTTGAGCTGGGAGCCAATGGTCATGCTGCGTGCATTATGTGACAATATCGATCCAAATATCAGTAAAAAAATATTAGAAATTAAAGTCATTGATTGCCTCGCTGGTTGTGAGGTTAGTGCTTTTATCTCTCCTTTTTAGTAAAATATTCCACTCTAAATCACTATGAATAGTTTGCTTTTGTGGTCTGCATTATGTGACAATATCGATGCAAATATCAGTACAAAAATGTTAGAAGTTAAAGCCATTGATTGCCTTGCTGGTTGTGAAGTTAGTACTTTAATCTCTCCTTTTTAGTAAAATATTCCACTCTAAATCAATATGAATGGTTTGCTTTTGTTGCATGTATTATGTGACAATATCCATCCAAATATCAGTACAAAAATGTTAGAAGTTAAAGCCATTGATTGCCCCGCTAGTTGTGAGATTAGTGCTTTTATGTCTCCTTCTTTTTAGTAAAATATTCCACTCTAAATCACTATGAATAGTTTGCTTTTGTTGCATGCATTATGTGACAATATCGATCCAAATATCAGTACAAAATGTTAGAAGTTAACGCCATTGGTTGGCTCGCTGGTTGTGAGATTAGTGCTTTTATGTCTCCCTTTTAGTAAAATATTACACTCTAAATCACTATGAATTGTTTGCTTTGATAATTTTCACTTTGTGGATATTTCAAATTCTTTGAGTTGCATTTAATTCTTCCTATGCCTGCACTGGAGTAATGCTGCTGTACATGTACAGCCCTGATTTGGCACCATGCTTCTGTTTAATGTACCAAATTGCAGTTTGGATTTATCTTTTCTCCAAATCATTGCTTTTGAGTGTATTTTCAGCTATGATTGCTATCCCAAATGCAGGTGGAGATAAGTACTAAGCAATTTTTCAAAGGATACATCGAAGGAAGAAGATACAACAATTTCTGGCCGGAGATGCTCAAGTTAAAGGACTGGCCACCATCTGATAAGTTTGAAGATCTCTTGCCTCGTCATTGTGATGAGTTTATCAGTGCGCTCCCATTTCAAGAATATACGGATCCTAGGGCTGGCTTGATGAATCTTGCTGTGAAGTTGCCACCAAATATTCTAAAACCAGACTTGGGTCCAAAGACATATATTGCTTACGGAGTTGCTGAGGAGCTGGGAAGAGGAGATTCGGTGACTAAGCTTCATTGTGATATGTCAGATGCGGTATTCTCTTACGATTTGACATGCTATCTTCTTGTCATTTACTGCATAGAAATTTCTGCATTAACTAGTTAGGTGCAAGAATTTTACTACTTCCCCGTCAAAAATGACTTCCACTTGTTGTTTGAAACGTTCTACGGCTTTGCCTCAAAATTCATGTTCTTGTGGCTTTTAATTAACTACTAGTCATAAGCCTTTCATGTGAATACATTTGGGTATGTCCAGAATATGCAAGAAAAATATACAAATTTTAAACCTGGGTTGGATATAATAATCCTTAAGGCGAAGTTTCCACATCCATGATACGGTGTTCTGTACGTAGTTTAAAATGCACGTATGATATACTCTTACCACCTAAAATTTTCATTTCTGTAGGTTAATATTTTGACACACACTGCAGAGGTTGAGTTGAGCAATGAGCAGCAAGCTGCAATTCGAAGTTTAAAGAAGAAGCATAGAGAACAGGATAAAAGGGAACAACTACAAAGAAGACAGGCTGATAATCATCTTAGGGAACAATCTGATAATCATCTTCCACATGGAGAGAGAAGCTTTGACAAGATCAGAATGGGCAAGCATATGACTGAGATGGACAGAGTAGTTGAAGAGTCAATGGATGACAATGTAACAGGTTATATGTTCCCTGGCTTTCCCTCTGAAGGGACAATAGAGGAAAAGGGCAGTGCTCTATGGGACATTTTTAGGCGGGAAGATGTACCAAAATTGGAGGACTATCTTATAAAACATTCAACCGAATTCAGGCACACCTATTGTTCTCCAGTTGAGCAGGTAACCTTCTTATAACTGTTGCTTTATTTCATCCATATTGGATCTGCTCAGCTATTCTGATACTGTTCTGGTTTTCTCTCGATTAGGTAATCCATCCGATTCATGACCAGTCATTCTATCTGACTGTAGAGCACAAAAGAAAGCTCAAGGAAGAATATGGTAAGTCTAGAAAATCACATTCAAACTTAATTCACAGGAAGAGGGAACAGGGGAAGTAATAAAACAGATCTTAACGAGAATTTTCTGTATGCTAGGAGTTGAACCATGGACTTTTGAGCAAAGACTTGGAGAAGCAGTTTTTATTCCTGCTGGATGCCCTCACCAAGTCAGAAATCTTAAGGTAAATAATCTGTTTCTATCTTTTTATTGTTTATTCTACATGTCATTATCTTTGAACATTGATTCATTCATATATACATGCAATTGCAGTCATGTACAAAGGTTGCTGTAGATTTTGTCTCCCCAGAAAATATTCATGAGTGCTTTCGGTTGACAGAGGAGTTCCGTAAGCTCCCTAAGAACCACCGCGCAAGAGAGGACAAACTCGAGGTGACATTCTTTTGATGCTCGAATTTTGTCAATAATGTGTTAATAATGTGTTCGCAGGATTTAATTCTTCATACTAATTGTTCTTTGTGTTTTCTTGGTAAAACAGGTTAAGAAGATGCTGCTTCATGCAGTTAACCAATCTATTAAAGATTTAGAAGAGTTGATATGCACCAAAAGCTGATGGTTCTGCATTTCCTCATGCAAGATGCCTTGAGCTCTATGTACAAGGACTCCTTTTTCAACAATTTTCTTGCACCTTGCATCTTACCCCTCCGACAATTTTGTAGTTTTATTATCGTAGTCATTTGTAGATTGGTGAAATAATCTTGGAGAGAGAATAAGGGAAGTTAAGGATCCCCTTGAAACTATTGTATACGTCAATGAAAAGCAATAGAAAAAAGGTTCATTCTTTGGGTAAAAATGGTGTTTGTTGATGATGAATCCTACAAAGTCTCAATCACCCATCTAGGCAATGGTACTCTCAAGCACTCTAAACATATTTTCCTATATTCAATGATCACATTTTGGAAAATGCTTGTCATGCTTTGAGAGTCATGCTTAATTTCACATCCATAACACGATGTTTGAACATGGCTTGGAAGAACTTATTTACCAGTATTTCAATAGGTTTACTTTGTAAATGACCCAACAGTCCAACAAAGGGAGGATATTTGGCTAAATTTGTAAATTCCTTAATATATCTTATAAGATGATTAGAACATAAATGCTACTTTCTTTTCTTTTTTTTTTTTAAAAAAGTCTCTAACCTTTTTTCTAATGCAGCTTATATGCTGTTTTATTTTGGCTTCTAAACTAATTAAATTACCCAGATTAATATTTTATTATTTCACGCTTACCCTTTTCATATCAATAAATAACTATTTATATGATATTAATAGTATTTTATCGGTTTTTAGTTATTTTAATGCCAATAAGTGTACATAATATCTTATAAGTTCTCTTGTTTTATTTGTTCGAACAATTTAATGACTTATTTATCTAAAAAGAAATTTAAATTATCATTATGATAATAACATTAATATTAAGAAAAACTTATCTAACTCCAGTGAAGAATAACTAACACAAAACACACAAAATAAATAATAAACAAAATCTTAATCAACACAAATACATTTAATTAGGTGTTTTTTTTGACTAATACAAACAAATTAAATATTTCACGATAAATCAATAATACGTAGATTGAATGATAAAATATTAAATTTTTTTAATCAATAATACGTGGATTTTTAGTTTCATGTTCCAAACTTAAGAACATGAGAACAAAAGAACAGAAGAAACTATGTGTGAAGAAGATCATCCTCAGGCTTACGCTCAGAGAGGAGAGGAAAGCAAGGGAGGTTGCCCTTTATCCCCCTTTTTCAATAACAAGAGAAAAAATTGGCTGGTCAGCTGATACCCGTAAGGGTGGAGTTAGTTCGGGTCCAAGTGGATGGGATCAATTCGGTCTGTTTCGTCAAAACATACTGGGCCGGGTCGGCTGAATAGGCCCATGTGGGGGTCTATCTATCTCATAGGGTTCTCTCGTCCCCAATTGCGCTCTATCTTTAGTTTCACTCTCCGTTCTATCCTCTTTCTCCTCCATCGTCCTTACTTAGCCGGGCCAGTTGAGATCGGCCCATTAGGGGTCTATCTATCTCAAAACTCTCTCTCTCTCTCTTTTTTTTTGGGTTGGAAAACTCTCTCTCTCTATCCTCCTTCTCCCTCCACCGTCCTTCCCAGAGACCATGAACACACAATTACACACGCTCACACCTTTGCATCTTCATTTTCTCCCCCCACCTCAGTTTCACTCCAAACAAAAAACATTAATTTTTCGGAAAAGACACTCTCTTAGAGCAAATTCATCATTGAAAACCTCTTTTAAATTTCTAAAAGTCTTCGATTGCGTCAATGTTAGTAACAGCAATAGTACTGGAACAGTGAGTGAAGTATTAGAAGAAGATGCAGAGAAGCAGAAAACAAGCAGGGTCAGAGCATACCCTTTTCATGAAATTGAGCCTAAATGGCAACTTTACTGGGACCAAAGTCGCACTTTTCGTACTCCTGATGAAATTGATACTTCCAAGCCAAAGTACTATGTTCTTGACATGTTTCCTTATCCCAGGTTCTCTCTCTCTCTCTCATCTTTTGTAACTTTTGGGTAGATGGGTTGTTATTTTATAGGATTATACGAACTGTCCTAGGATTTAAGCAATTAAAATTATAAGTGTACTGTTAAAGTTTGGATTTTTAATTTTTTTCCCTCTATTTTATGAAAATTCATTCTTTGCATGCTCTTGAATTTACAATTCTAAGCCTATTCTCTCTCTAACTCATCCTTTGTGACTTGATGGAGAAATGGGTAATTGTCAATTTATAGAATAAACTATGCTAGGATTTAAGCAATTGAAATTTTACTGGGCTTTCTATTTATGAAAATTCATTAAATCCAAGACCTTGAATTTACAATTGTAAGCCTAATCCCTCTCTCTCTCACATTGGTGGGATAACTGGGTTGTTATTATTTCTATAGCATTGTTCCAGCCATGCTAGGATTTAAGCAATTGAATTTTAGCTGTTTAAGATACGTGCTTGCAGGAGAGATAGAGAGTAGGAGGGTTGAGCTGTGAAATTTTTCGATTTTAATTGGGCATTTTATTTGCTATTACATAAATTATGCTGTTTGTGTGATGGAGGTCAGGACTTACATTTTTGCATATTCTGAAAGCGCAAGTAAATTGCAATGCTGTATAACTTGTAAATGGCAGAAACCTTATATTAATCCCATAAAATATGTTCCTCTCCTTTGAGGATTTGTTTATATATGTCAATTTAGCTTGCTTTGAATTGGGTTTCTTTGTCTTGTTTACTCTCTCTCTCTCTCTCTCTCTCTAAACAACAACAAACTGCGCCTTAATCCCAACAATTTGGGGTCGGCCATTTGATCTTTTTCCATTTTTTTGGGGTGCAGTGGAGCGGGTTTGCATGTTGGTCATCCATTGGGATACACAGCCACTGATATTCTTGCTAGATTGAAAAGAATGCAGGGGTATAATGTTTTGCATCCAATGGGATGGGATGCATTTGGGCTACCTGCCGAGCAATATGCGATAGATGTATGTTCTTCCATAATTTGTAATGTTTTTCTTTCTTGGTTAGTTTTCATTTTGGTAGTCATTTGATTGTGTAATGTATTTGACAGACAGGAACCCACCCAAAGATCACGACTAAAAGAAACATCGACCGTTTTCGCTCCCAGGTCTTGTAAAGTCCCTTTCTTGTGGTAATTTTTTGAATAATTCATTCTTAGTACCTGCCTTTCAAACTTACGGGATTTTCACTTTGATTTTCAATTGCCTTTCCATGCTTACACCTGCTTCAAAATGGTAATGTATGGTCTTTGTTTGTGGCATGTCCATTTGAGTGTTGGAAGGAATGTTGACTTTGATTGTGACTCAGTTCAAATTATACTATAGTGCTTTGGAATTCATTTTCGCTTAGCCCACTTCTTTAGTTACGTTCTTTTGTACTTTTGCTTGTTAGTTGTGTTCTTACTCAGTCTTTTGGTATCTCACTTCTTTTACAGCTTAAGTCATTAGGCTTCTCATATGATTGGGATCGTGAAATTTCTACAACAGAACCAGAATATTATAAATGGACTCAGTGGATATTTCTTCAGCTGTTGAAGAGAGGACTAGCATATCAGGTTTATACATGTTTCTAGTCCTTGATGATCCCATTTGTGTTATAGTTAAGAATATTCAGTTGTGAAGTATTTTTTTAGGCTGAAGTGCCAGTCAACTGGTGCCCTGCACTTGGTACTGTCTTGGCAAATGAGGAAGTGGTGGATGGTGTGAGTGAGCGTGGGGGTCATCCAGTTATTAGAAAGGTAATGCATACTGCTTTGTTGTCTTGTGCCTAGAAAATGTATCTACATATTGATTTCTCCTTAATCTTCCTCTTTTAAAATGATTTTATAATTTTCAGTTCATTGTTTATGACCAAGCAGCCAATGCGGCAATGGATGCTCAAGATTACTGCGTATGCTGATCGTCTTCTTCAAGATTTGGATGATCTTGACTGGCCTGAAAGTGTTAAGGAAATGCAAAGGAACTGGATAGGAAGGTCAGTAGGTGCGGAGATGGAGTTTTCCATTATTGACAGTAATGGACTGGAAAGGGACATGAAGATTACAATTTACACTACCAGGCCTGATACCATCTTTGGTGCCACGTATGGATTTGGCTTTATCGTCTATTTAATTCTATCCATCTCTTGTTCTTTAGTCTTAAAAAGCATGAGCATTTGCTGTGCTTCATTAGAAATTTATTTTGCCATTTGGATCCAGCTATCTGGTACTTGCACCTGAACACAGTTTATTGTCATCAATAGTATCCATGGACCAAAGCAAATGTGTAAGTTAACTTTGATCTTTTTTATATCTAGTCCTGGCTTTCTGTGATAATGGATGATTAGAAAAGGATTAAAACTAATCATAGGTGGAGGAATACAAAGAGGCTGCCTCAAGAAAGAGTGATCTAGAGAGAACAGAACTTCAGAAGGAAAAAACTGGGGTTTTTACTGGTAGTTATGCAAGAAATCCTGTCAATGGGGAATCCATACCGATATGGGTTGCAGATTATGTTTTAGGGAGGTATGCTTTGCTTCATACTTGATCCCTGAATCCTTGCATCCTTCTTGAAGCTTTCCTTATTATAGATTCTTTAGTTTCAATACCAACTATTTTATAAATGTTAAGGGAATTTGTGACAGATGAGTTTAGCCAATTTATTTGGTAAAAATCAGAAGAAACATTGTTGAATGTGATTTACTGATTTACAAATTGACATATTGCATCCGGTGCAGCTATGGTACGGGAGCAATAATGGCTGTACCAGCACATGACAGTCGTGACCATGAGTTTGCACTGAAGTATAAGATTCCAGTCCGCTGGGTTGTGAAGCCAGATGATGAAAGTTGCACCAATTCTGAAAAGGCATATTCAGGTGAAGGTACTGTTATGAACTCATCAAGTTCAACAACTGGGCTTGATATCAATGGGTTGCCAAGCAGAGAAGCTGCTTCTAAAGTCACTGAGTGGGCTGTGAAAAGTGGCAAAGGGAAGAAAAAGGTACCTTTTTTCACCACTGAAGTTCTCTGCAGATTATGTGGTCAGTATTGTTTCTAGTAGCTGCATGTGATGTGGTTTTCTTTATAGGTGAACTACAAGTTGAGGGATTGGCTATTTGCACGGCAGCGTTACTGGGGGGAGCCTATACCAGTCATTTTACTGGATGAGACTGGTGAAATGATTCCGCTTCCTGAAAATGAGCTGCCTCTTATCCTTCCTGAATTAGATGATTTCACTCCAACTGGGACTGGGGAACCTCCATTAGCAAAAGCTGCGTCTTGGGTATTGTGTTCTCTTCCTAGTCTACTTGTAATTTATTTTTTCTTTTCGATCAGAAAAGAAAAATTATTCACTAAAAAAGAATATGGAAAACAGATTTCTGCACTTGAGAAATCTACTTTGATGTGGTCACTCGATTCTTTATGTTTCTTCTTGTAGAAATGTTTCATTGGTTTGTCTTCATTTAAGATTCAACTTTTAAATTACATAGTAGTCAAAAATTTATTTTATCCCTTTCCACCTTTCTGCTCGCAATTCATTTGCAACTGCTTGAAAAAAATTCAAAATATTTAAGCAACAAAATGTATTGCAAAAGATCAAGTGTGACACAAAGCTTGAAACTGGTCGTAAATGGGTCATGTAGTTGTCTTCCCTCCTAATGGCCGGGCTTTCCCAACCCAGCCATCTTTTCTGCTTGCTAAAGCAAGTGGGGTGGAATTTCTGGGAAATAGAACTTTAGTTTGATATACTATCTCCAAGAGCTGATTGATTCTTTGCTCACTTTTCAGTTCCCTACTCTCTCCAGTTGTTCTTTGTATGCATGTTTTCATTTTCCTTAGTATTTTAAGTTCCATATCATACCCATAACAATACTTGCTTACACTTAAATAACTGCTTCACAGGTTAAAACCACAGATCCTTTATCTGGAAGACCTGGCAGACGAGAAACTAACACCATGCCGCAGTGGGCTGGTTCTTGCTGGTAACTTTATTTTTAATAACTTTGCAACAAGCCATTTTAATGTTGAAAATTTCAATTTTTTTCCTCCTATCTTTAGGTACTATTTGCGATTCATGGACCCAAACAATTCTAATGAACTGGTTGATAAGAAGAAAGAAAGGTAAGTCATCCCCCTGCCCTGTTTTCTTTCTTTTTCATTTTTTGGCACTTAAACATCTGTCTACCCTAGATTGAGCCTTAGTCCTTTTTTTTTTTTAGTATGACAGTTCAATCAATATGCTAATGCTAGTATCATCATCTTCTGACTGCAGCTACTGGAGTCCAGTTGATGTCTATGTCGGTGGTGCTGAACATGCAGTTCTTCACCTACTATATTCTAGGTTCTGGCACAAGGTTTGTGATCCCCATAAATTATGGTATTATGTTTCAGGGTCAACCAGTAGCCAAAGACAGGCAATCACGAGTCTGTGGATGTAGAAGCATTTTTGAGATAATTAATATTATAAGCATTTTATAGATAGAACCACTGGCAGAAAGAGCTATTCTGGGAGATATGCTTAGGATTGTTAATGAATGGGATTGTATGAGAATCCATTAGGATTTGTGTTGAGCATAATGTCTTTCTACTGATGCCTAACTTAAAGGAAAACATTATTCGGAAATGTTAATACCAAGCTAAGTTGATACACTTTGGCTAGTTTTATCTTACTTTGACCGAGGAAAGATTCAAATTGCTTGTCTTTGGTTTTTTCGTTACGATTGTCTTTGTTAACTTGAGTTTTGGATTTCAGGTTCTTTATGATATAGGTGTTGTGTCAACTAAAGAGCCCTTCAAGTGCGTTATTAACCAGGGGATTATCCTTGGGGAAGTAAGTAAATTGCTTTTTCTTAACCCTTTAATGCTCTGCTATTACAAATTTTTAATGATTTCGAATGACAGGTTCAATACATTGCATTCAAAGACTTGGATGGAAATTTTATCTCTGCAGACTCTGTTGATACAGTGGGTGAGCATATTCAAGAAAGAATATCTGAGGAAAAGGTTTGCACTTTTATGTTAACCTTTTCTCTCCTTTCCTTCTGGCTTATCTATGTGATCAAGTTAATTGAATTCACGTGAGACAGTTATATCCTGTATTTCACCATTGTTTTATTTTATCCTTTCTTAGGTCACAAAAGTTGGTGATTCTTTTGTAATGAAAGACAGTCCAAACATTCGTCTAATTGCTCGGGCATACAAAATGAGTAAAAGTAGGGGAAATGTTATCAATCCTGATGATGTTATTACCGAGTACGGTGCAGATTCTCTTCGCTTGTATGAGATGTTCCTGGGACCTTTTAGGTAGATTTCTCTTTAACTTATGTCGATTTTCAAATTAAGCATTTTAGTGTTCACCAGAGGAGAGCAACAATATGTTCCTTTTTTTCTTACACATCATTGGTTGTCCTTTTGTATTGGCTATTACTTCTAGGGACACAAAAACGTGGAATACTAGTGGTATTGAGGGGGTCCATCGATTTTTGGCAAGAACATGGAGGCTGATTGTTGGTTCACCTTCTTCTGATGGTACATTTCGAGAGGGAACAGTAGCAGTTGATTCTGAACCTACTATGGAACAACTTCGTACACTCCACAAATGCATCGAGAAGGTCTTGCCATTGAGCAGCAAATTGAGTTGCTTCAAATTTTCTTCCTTTTCATCCCATTTCACATCTATTTTCGGAATGAGCTAATAGATGTGAATAAATGTCACTGTTGTGTTTCTAAATATGTTAAATCCAATGCAGCTTTCCTTATTGATGGACTGCTTCTGAATTACAGGTAACTGAGGAAATTGAGGGAACACGTTTCAATACCGGAATCTCTGCCATGATGGAATTCATTAATGCAGCATATAAGGTTTTTGTTAAAGGCTGATGTTTTGTTTTCAATTTCTCTGGCTTTCCTTTGTTTTTGCTTTTAGTAAGTACTTATGTTTCTAATTTCCTGCTTCTAGTGGGATAAATTTCCAAGATTAATCATCGAAGCATTTGTTTTGTTGCTTTCTCCATATGCACCTCACATGGCGGAGGAGCTTTGGTCTCGCCTTGGGCACTCAGATTCATTGACCTATGAGCGTTTCCCTAAGGTATAATTGTTGCTGCATTTGTTACTAGTGTATCTGTCACTGTCCTGGCATCTGGCATTGGAATGCTTCTCTGTCCATATGGACAAGGACATTTACATTGGGTTGATTCTGATCCAGTCAATTATGGTTTTGGGCATCATTGACCTAGATATAATTTAATAGGGCTTTGTGATTCATTTAGTCCTATGGTACACAACATATTAAATCAGATGGATGTCTAGCAGTCATTGCAGTCATTAATGATACAAAGAAACTAATGGATGGATGTACCAATTATAGTTGGGCCCACAGATTTTTTTTTTTTTTTTTTAAATAATTGTACTTTTAGTGGCACTTCCCAGATGCCGCTAAAAGTCTCATAATGATGCTAAAAGTCTTAGAAATGTTGCTAAAGGTCTTAAAAGTGCCGTTAAATCTTTTAAAATGCAGTTTGTTCTCTGAAAAATTATAACCGCTATCCCTCCCGCCCCTGCCTTTTTCATGTTGTCCTCTGCCCTTGAATACAAAAAGTTTGTGGCTTCGTCCTAGGTTGGGTTACCAATTTTGAGGCAGGCAGGCGTAAACATGTAGGCCCATTATTTTGTCCGCAGAAATTTGAAATGAAATGTTCTTAGGTGCTTAGACACTAAGCACCTTTTTGGAATTTCATGCCACCATGGTATGGATGGTACTATATATGCTTGTTCTACATTGCACCACCATCAATAGCATTACAGGATAGAGGAACTTTTGAGTGTTCAATTCTGCAATGGAAGTCTAGATACCCGTCAGATTCAAAATAGTTCCTAAATTACTCCTGGTTCACCTTGCAGGCTAACCCCGACTTATTGAAAGACTCCACTGTGATCCTACCTGTTCAGATAAATGGCAAGACGAGAGGTACCATCCGAGTAGAAGAAGCATGCACGGAGGAGGATGCTGTTAGATTAGCCTCACTAGATGAAAAACTCTCCAGATTTTTGGATCGGAAAAACATAAAAAAGAGAATATATGTCCCGGGTAAGATCTTGAACATTATCTTGGAAGCTCAAAACGTCAAAGTTGGTCGCCGATAGTCCAGATGTCCATTGAGATGGTGCAGATTTACCGGTCGATACAATACAGCTAATATCATTCTCCACATAGACATGTTGGTGTTGCTTTGTGAGGTATGAAGAGGTGGCAGCCGATTTTATTAATCTTGTACACGGAAGGAAGAGGCTGATTTTGATTCTTTCCATCAATAACCTATTTCACAGTGGGCTATTGGGAAGTTTAAAAATTATCATAAATGTTCTTAAATGTAGAAGGGACTGAGTTACAATTGGCTCTTATAATGTAAATTTGGTAGAAATCAAACAATTATTTCATTATTAAAATCCAAAACTGGAAAGCCTATGTGGTCAAATCTTATTCTTGGAAGGCCTATGCTTGCTTGGAAGAAATGAGAGCTTGAAAGGATTGATGATTTGCATTTTATATTTGGAAACTTTCAAGTATTTTGGTATTAGAAACCATGGTGGCATGAATTCCAAACAGGTGCTTGATAATACTAGTAGTGTCCGGATAGCACCCATATGTAGGGATGACAATGAATCAGTTGTGGATGGGGTCATGTTAATTTCATATTTAACCCTAAACTCTAAGTATGATATTCATATTCGACCCTAATTCGACTCGGGACAAAGAAATAGAAAAACATAACCTATCTTATAAATTTTTCTAAAAATTCAATCCGAGTTGATCTAATATATAATGTCTCTAAAAAATCAATTCGATCTGATCTTAAATTGGTTCATACCCAACGAGTCTATCATCACAATTCCATTAAATTATTGAATAACTTTGAATATCTTAATAATAAAGATATTATGCGTATAATCTTGACGGTGATTTTTATTAATTATACATTAGTTTAGGATTCAAAATTATAAAATATGTATCACATCCTGATGGGTGTGGTCTTGATTTATTTTTTGTATATTTGATAACTCCATTGTCGTTTTGGTTGTGGGCTAGTTGCTATTTTGTCCTTCAACCCGTGATTCAAAACCTAAATTAATGAATTGAAATCCAAATCAAACAATTATAGGATTCAAAATCATTGCCCTGCTTAATATCAAATCTGGTAAAGCCTTTGCGGTCCATTTGCACCCACAAGTGGTCTGAAATTCATAGGATAAATTATTGTTGTCAATTCTGAATAGAACCAAACTGGTTGACAATTCTTAAAACTGTTATATAATAACTAGGAGGTGTACACCGCGCGCTGCGCGGTGTAGTGTTTTGATTTTGACTACAAATTGAGGGGAATTGTCCGGTGTGATTTAGTAAAATTCACATTAATTTCAATTTTGATTTTGGCTGCAAATTGATGGGCTAAATTTTATAAAACTTCTGAATGACAACCCACCAATATCATATGATAAGAATTTTTTAAATTTTACTAATTATAAAACCTTTTAAAATATAAATTTTAGTATTAATATTTTAATATATTAAATATTAATACTTCAGGTTTTAAAATAAAATATTATATATTGTAAATATTTAATTCTTATAATATTAATATTTTTTAGTATTAATACTAATTTGTAATATTAAAAATTAGTATTTAATAATTTATATATTAAATATTAAATATTTTTTGTATATATTCAAATTGTTGATTACTTGTAATATTAAATCAAAATTAAAAATTTTATAAAATATTAAATTGAATATTAAATTACCATGGTAGTTCTGATTAAAATAATAATCTGATTAAAAAATTTTATGATTGTATTTAAAATATCTAAAATATTTATAATGCGTTCATCTAAAATTTTATGCGTTCATTGAGCTACATAATCATGCCCTAAAACCAACAGCGTAGACGATCACATCCAACCAAAGGTATAAGAAAAAATTTGGCAAAAAATCAAGTACAGAAACAGTAAGAGTTACGGACATTAATTATCATTTTCAAGAAAAACTCATCAAATTATGAAAGAATTTACAAAAAACAACAACTCAACATAGGAGTGTGGACTCAATTTGTATTCTTTCTCTGAAAAAGTGATGCAGGCATACATAACAAAAGCAAAAGCCAGAGTCAATGTAACAACTGAATTTCTCAGGTAAAGTACAAAGAAAATATCTATCTATTGTGAGATCAATATAGCATCACAGAGAGAAACTTACTTCTAAGAGTTGCATGTTTATTGAAGTGGATATTGTATACATCTTCCAAAACATTATTTCAAATATCCATAATATATTCTCTTGGGACACCTCCACAATTTAGAAAAGCAATCAGGTGCGAGGAGATAATTTGTTAAATATTATGGAAGTTATAATTTCTCCTAAATTAATTTAAATATTAAAATATTTTTTAGAATTAAAAATAATTTCAAACGTGAAATATTTAAATATTAATATTTAGATATTTAAGATCTTAATATAAATTTAAATTGTCGTATAAAATATAAAAATATTAAACAATAAATCAAAACAAATTGATAAATATTTTTATGTAATTTAAAACTATATAAAAATAAAAATATTTAGATATTTAGTTTTAATACCTGGATATTTATTTAATATTAAATATATTATATTAAAATGAGAAAAATATTTGTATAATTTTATATTTATATATATTTAAATATAAGTTCTGCTACGTAGGAAAACTTCAAAGTTCTACTATGTAGCAAAACTACATAGTTCTGTTAAATAGCAGAACTATAAAGTTTTGCTATAGTTCTGCTACATAGCAGAACTATGAAGTTCCGTTATAGTTCTGCTACTTAACAGAACTATATAGTTCTGCGAAGTAGTAGAACTACAATGTTCTGCTAAGTAGCAGATTTCTAAGTTTCGTGCGTTCGTCAATAAATTTTTTTTTTAGAAGTAAAATTTTGTAAAACTTTTGGATGACAATCCATTGGGCTTATATAGTAAGAAATTTTTAAATTTTTTGTAATTTTAATTTTGCTTTTATTTGTTATTTTTCAGCTAAAGTTTGGGTATCAATGAAAATAAATTTTTAATCTTATGAAATTTAAGTTGGTTTTTTAAATTTTCTTAAATGTCATTTAAAAAAAATCTGAAAGTTTGTCAAAAAAAAAGATTTCTTTTGTTTTAAATAAAATATGTCTATCCATACAAAAAAATATGAAACAATAATTAAATTTTTAATAGTTTGTGTATAAATAACAGACTAATTAGAAATGAAATTTTTAATTTTAGCTGCACCTCTTACATCTTCTAAAATATTATTTTAAGACCACCAACTAAAATCAAAAAATTTTGTTTACTTCAATAAAATATAATATAATATGTATAACGTTAGCAGAACCACAACAGAACTATATTGTTCTGCTCAGCAAAAGTATGTTGTTCTGGTACATAGCAGAACTTCATAACTTTCTGCATTATTTGATGAATTTTTTTTAGGGGCTAAATTTTGTAAGCTTTAGAATGACAACCCACTCGGCTCATATAATAAGAAAATTTTTAATTTTTTGTGATTTTAAGTTTGCCATTATTTTTTATTTTTCAATTTAAGTTTGTATATGAATAGAGATAAATTTTTAATCTTATGAAATTTTAATTTGTTTTTTAAATTTTCTCAAATGTCATTTTTAAAAAATCTAAAAGTTTGTCAAAAAAATCTTTCTTTTGTTTTAAATATCATTTATTTCAAATATTTTTGATATTTTTAATATAATCATAAATTTTTTTTATCTAAAAATAAAAATAAAGATTTGAAAAAAATGATATAAATTCTGCGCAGCGCAGAACCACATCGTTCTGTATTGGGCAGAACCATGGTTCTGCACTGTCACAGAACCACATGGTTTTGTCCAGTGCAGAACGATGTGGTTGTGCACTGCGCAAAACCATCGCAGAACCACCTCGTTCTGCATTTTGTGGTTCTGCGCTATATTAAGTCCAATTTCGGTAATTTTGTATAATTACATATGCACTTATAGCTCTGCATTTATATTAACAACACATCACCTAACACTTGAAAAAAATATTTTTTTGATATAAAGATACTTTCCAATATTTTTTTATTTAATATTTTATAATTATAATTTTTATAGCATTATAATATCATAGTATTTTGACTGTTCATGTGTTTCAAAACATGAGATAATAAACGTAGATATTAAACCCTAAATTAAATATTATTTATGTCCAAAAAAGCAGAATAGCTCTGCAATTTGCAGAACTACCTTTACTCTTCCAAATAAAACATATATTTAAATATAACATTATACAAATATTTTTTTCCATTTTACTATAATATATTTAATACATAACAAATTTAATATTAAATAAATATCTAAATAATTAAATTAAAAGTTTTATTCTTATATAATTTTAAATTAGATAAAAATATTTATAAACTCACTTAAATTAAATTATTGAATGACCGCGCGGTATAGTGTTTTGATTCTGACTACAAATTGAGGGGAGTTATCCAGTGTGGTTTAGTAAAATTCGCATTAATTTCAATTTTGATTTTGGCTGCAAACTGAGATGCTAAATTTTATAAAACTTCTGAATGGCAACCCACCAATATTATATGATAAGAATTTTTTAAATTTTAGTAATTATAAAACCTTTTAAAATATAAATTTTAGTATTAATATTTTAATATATTAAATATTAATACTTCAGGTTTTAAAATAAAATATTACATATTGTAAATATTTAATTCTTATAATATTAATATTTTTTAGTATTAATACTAATTTGTAATATTAAAAATTAGTATTTAATAATTTATATATTAAATATAAATATTTTTTGTATATATTCAAATTGTTGATTATTTGTAATATTAAATAAAAATTAAAAATTATATAAAATATTAAATTGAATACTAAATTACCATGGTAGTTCTGATTAAATAATAATCTGATTAAAAAATTTTATGATTGTATTTAAAATATCTAAAATATTTGTAATGCGTTCATCGACGAAATTTTTTTTTATGAGGGACTAAATTTTATAAAGTTTCTGAATGACAACCCACGAAGATCAAATAATATGAATTATTTACATTTTGCTAATTGTAAAACCTTTTAATATATAAATTTTAGCATTAATATTTTAAAATTAAATATATTTATTTAAAATATTTAAATAAAAATATTTAAATATTTAATTTAAATACATAGATATTTATTTAAAATTAAATAAATTATATATTAAAAAATCATATCCGAAAAAAAATTATCTGTATAATGTTATATTTAAATGACATAATTATTTTTTAGTGTTTGTATATTCCTTGTTTTTTTTATTTTTTGGGTCTTTTTTTTCTATATAGAGGGAGGCGTGACAAAAGATAGCTTGTAGTGTACGTGGTGTGCGTGCTTTATATTAAAAATTATATATTTAATCTGTTAATTTTTATTTTTATACAGTTTCAAATGATAAAAATATTTATAAGTCTATTTAAATAAAAATATTAATAATATTATTTTGGTTCATCATTTAATATTTTCACATTTCATATTATAATTTCATATTTTATTTAAATAAATATCAAATATCCAAATAAATTATTTTTAATATTATAAAAAATTGAATATTGGAATAATAAGGTGGTACGTAGAACCACAAGGTTCTGATACGCAGAACGATATGGTTATGCTATTATTCCCCGCCAAAAAGCAAAACCTTTTTAATCTTCCAAAATATTATTATTATTTTAAAAATACCCGAAAACATATTTTTTATTTTGTTTATGGTTGTGATGGTGTAAATTTTTGAGAAATCACATCTAAATGATTTAAAAAAGTTTAAATTCGATTTGTTTCTATAAAATAAATATAGTTTTTCTTTTTTATAAATATTAAATCTTTTCAAAAAAAGTGAAAGATTATTAAAAACCATAATATGGTAGATATTTTTATAATTATAATTTTTATAGATTGCATTTTTAGGTTAGCTAATATTTAAATATTTATCTAATATTAAACATTCTAAATTTAAATGAAAAAGATATGGACATAACATGTATAACATTAATATTGGTGTGAAATAAAAAAGACATAAATATTAATTTGAAATCATAATATTTAGTAATTTAAGTCTAAAAAATACATAAATATTAATATTTAATTTAAGGTTTGTAAAGTATAAAAATACAAAAAATAATTTAGTTATTTAAAGATTTCATATAATAAATCAAATATTCTTTTGGTAGGCATTACATATGAATTCGTGTCGATCAATTTATATATAAGTTATCTAATTTTATAAATTTTACCTATAGTTAACTATGGAGTTTTTAAATTATAGTTTTGATCTTTTAAAGAATTATTGTCTATCTAAAATTTTTACTCTAGTAGTTTGAATTTTTGTCTAACTAAAAGTTTTTAAAATTGGAATTTCAAATAAAATGTTAATCGTAATATAAAATATAAAAATATTAATAAAAAAAACAAAACTAAAACTTATAAATATAAATATGCAATTTAAAATTTTATAAGAATAAAAAATTTAAATATTTAATTTAAATATGCAGATATTTATTTAAAATTAAATAAATTAGATATTAAATAAATTATATCTGAAAAAAAATTATCTATATAATGTTATGCAATATTATGTTTAAACGACATAATTGTTTTTGGGTGCTTATATATTCATTTTTTTTTATTTTTTGGGTCTTTCTTTCTATATAGAGGGAGACGTGACAAAAGATAGCTTATAGTGTGCATGGTGTGCATGCTCTATATTAAAAATATATATTTAATTTTTTAATTTTTATTCTTATAAATTTTAAATGATAAAAATATTTATACGTTTATTTAAATAAAAATATTAATAATGTTGGTTTTGTTTATCATTTAATATTTTCATATTTCATATTATAATTTTATATTTTATTTAAATAAATATCAAATATCTAAATAAATTATTTTTAATATTAAAAAAATTGAATATTTGAATAACAAGGTGGTACGCAGAACGAGATTGTTCAGCTATGCAGAGCCACATGATTCTGCTATGCAGAGTCTCATGGTTATGCTATGCAGAACGACATGGTTCTGCTATACAAAATTTCATGATTCTGCTATTTTTTAATCTCTCAAAATATTATTATTATTTTTAAAACACCCGAAAATATTTTTCTTTATTTTGTTTAGGGTTGTGATAGTATAAATTTTTTAGAAACCACATTTAAATGATTTCAAAAATATAACCATGTAATTCCGCTACATAGCAGAATCATGTAGTTCTGCTACATAGCAGAACCATGTAGTTCCGCTACATATCAGAACCATGTAGTTCCGCTAGCAGAACCATGTGGTTCCGCTACTTAGCAGAACCATGTGGTTCCGCTACTTAGAACCATGTGGTTCCGCTACTTAGCAGAACCATGTGGTTCCGATACTTAGCAGAACCATGTGGTTCCGCTACTTAGAACCATATGGTTCCGCTACTTAGCAGAACCATGTGGTTCCGATACTTAGCAGAACCATGTGGTTCCGATACTTAGAACCATGTGGTTCCGCTAGCAGAACCATGTGGTTCCGCTAGTTAGCAGAACCATGTGGCAGAACCATGTGGTTCCGCTACTTAGCAGAACCATGTGGCAGAACCATGTGGTACCGCTACCTAGCAGAACCATGTGGTTCCGCTACCTGAACCATGTGGAACCATGTGGTTCCACTAGCAGAACCATGTGGTTCCGCTACCTAGCAGAACCATGTGGTTCCGCTAGCAGAACCATGTGGAACCATGTGGTTCCGCTAGCAGAACCATGTGGTTTCGCTACCTAGCAGAACCATGTGGTTCCGCTAGCAGAACCATGTGGAACCATGTGGTTCCGCTACGTAGCAGAACCATGTGGAACCATGTGGTTTCGCTACGTAGCAGAACCATGTGGTTCCGCTAGCAGAACCATGTGGAACCATGTGGTTCCGCTAGCAGAACCATGGTTCTGCTACATAGCAGAACCTTGTGGTTCCGCTAGCAGAACCATGTGGTTCCGCTAGCAGAACCATGTAGTTTCGCTACCTAGCAGAACTAACATAGCAGAACCATGTGGTTCCGTTACATAGCAGAACCATGTGGTTCCGCTACATAGCAGAACCATGTGGTTCCGCTAGCAGAACCATGTCGTTCCGCTACATAGCAAAACCATGTAATTCCGCTAAACCATGTAGTTCCGCTACATAGCAGAACCATGTAGTTCCGCTACATAGCAGAACTTCGTTGTTCTACTTAGCAAAAGTATGTTGTTCTGTTACATAGCAAAATTTCATAGCTCTCTGCATTATTTGATAATTTTTTTTTAGGGGCTAAATTTTGTCAATATTTAGGATGACAACCCAGTCGGCTCATATAATAAGAATTTTTTTAATTTTTTGTGATTTTAATTTTGCCTTTATTTTTTATTTTTCAATTTAAGTTTGTATATGAATAGAAATAAGTTTTTAATCTTATGACATTTTAATTGATTTTTTAAATTTTCTCAAATGTCATTTTTAAAAAATCTGAAAGTTTGTCAAAAAAAATCTTTCTTTTGTTTTAAATATCATTTATTTCGAATATTTTTTATATTTTTAATATAATTATAAAATTTTTTATTTTAAAAATGAAAAGAACGATTTTCAAATATTTTTTAACTTAATATTTTTATAATTATAATTTTTATAAATTGTAATTCTACCATACACATTTTTTAAATATTTAAAGATTCATTTAACATTAAATATATTAAATTAAAATGAAAAACATATCATTATAATATTAATATCTTTGTAAAATTAAAAAAATATAAACATTAATTTGCAATTATAATATTTAATAATTTAAGTTGAAAAAATGTTTGAATTTTTTTGTTGAAAAAATACAATGTTTTTTTAATGCAAAAAGTGATTGCATCTGGGTTCGAACATGAGACGCACTTTAATGACATTCTTGTAATAATACAATCATGCGGAACTATTTTTGAATATACATATCTATAGAACTATTTTTCTTTTTAGCAAAACTACTTCCTTTCCTATCAGAACCATTTTTTTTAATGGCATTACAGAACTTTTTTTTTGTAACAGAACTACTTTTTTTGTTTGAACATACCTAACCACAAAAAGACAGAACTGCTTTTTTTTAACATACCTAACTACAGAACTACAGGATTACTTTTTTTTTTAGCATAGCAATTTTTTTTTAAAATATTTGTATTTAGAAATTTAAAATTTGAATATAAATTTAAATTGCAGTATAAAATGTAAAATTATTAAACAATAAATCAAAACAAACTGATAAAATGTGAAATATTCATTTAGGGGAACTACATCGCAGAACCATGTAGTTCTGCTACATAGCAGAACCATGTAGTTCCGCTACCACATAGCAGAACCATGTAGTTCCGCTACTTAGCAGAACCATGTACTTCCGCTACCACATAGCAGAACCATGTAGTTCCGCTACTTAGCAGAACCATGTAATTCCGCTACCACATAGCAGAACCATGTAGTTCCGCTACCACATAGCAGAACCATGTAGTTCCGCTACCAGATAGCAGAACCATGTAGTTCCGCTACATAGCAGAACCATGTAGTTCCGCTAGCAGAACCATGTAGTTCCGCTACCACATAGCAGAACCATGTAGTTCCGCTACTTAGCAGAACCATATAGTTCCGCTACATAGCAGAACCATGTAGTTCCGCTACGACATAGCAGAACCATGTAGTTCCGCTACGACATAGCAGAATCATGTAGTTCCGCTACATAACAAAACCATGTAGTTCCGCTAGCAGAGCCATGTAGTTCCGCTACAGAGCAGAACTATGTAGTTCCGCTACATAGCTAAACCATGTAGTTCCGCTAAACCATGTAGTTCCGCTAAACCATGTAGTTCCGTTAAACCATGTAGTTCCGCTACATAGCAGAACCATGTAGTTCCGCTACTACATAGCAGAATCATGTAGTTCCGCTAACAGAACCATGTAGTTCCGCTATATAGCAGAACCATGTAGTTCCGCTAAACCATGTAGTTCCGCTAAACTATGTAGTTCCGCTACATAACAGAACCATGTAGTTCCGCTACATAGCAGAACCATGTAGTTCCGCTACATAGCAGAATTACGTTGTTCTGCTTAGCAAAAGTATGTTGTTCTGCTACATAGCAAAATTTCATAGCTCTCTGCATTATTTGATAAATTTTTTTTTAGGGGCTAAATTTTGTGAAGATTTAGGATGACAACGCAGTCGGCTCATATAATAAGAATTTTTTTAATTTTTTGTGATTTTAATTTTGTCTTCATTTTTTATTTTTCAATTTAAGTTTGTATATGAATAGAAATAAGTTTTTAATCTTATGAAATTTTAATTGATTTTTTAAATTTTCTCAAATGTCATTTTTAAAAAATCTGAAAGTTTGTCAAAAAAAATCTTTCTTTTGTTTTAAATATCATTTATTTCGAATATTTTTTATATTTTTAATATAATCATAAAATTTTTTATTTTAAAAACGAAAAGAAAGATTTTCAAATATTTTTTAACTTAATATTTTTATAATTATAATTTTTATAAATTGTAATTCTACCATACACATTTTTTAAATATTTAAATATTCATTTAACATTAAATATATTAAATTAAAATGAAAAACATATCATTATAATATTAATATCTTTGTAAAATTAAAAAAAATATAAACATTAATTTGCAATTTTAATATTTAATAATTTAAGTTAAAAAAATGTAAAAAAAATTTTGTTGACAAAATACAATGTTTTTTTAATGCAAAAAGTGATTGCATCTGGATTCGAACATGAGACGCACTTTGATGACATTCTTGTAATAATACAATCATGCGGAACTACTTTTGAATATACATATCTATAGAACTACTTTTCTTTTTAGCAAAATTACTTCTTTCCTATCACAACCATTTTTTTTAATGGCATTACAGAACTTTTTTTTGTAGCAGAACTACTTTTTTTGTTTGAACATACCTAACCACAAAAAGACAGAACTGCTTTTTTTTTAACATACCTAACTACAGAACTACAGGATTACTTTTTTTTTAGCGTAGCAATTTTTTTTTTGTTTATACCCAACCACATAACTATTTTTTTTTAGCAAAACTACTTTTTTTTAGCAGAACAATGTAGTTCTACACGATGCAGAACTATTTTTGTAGCATAACTATTTTAATGGCATTACAAAACTATTTTTTTAAGAAGAACTACTTTATTTTTTTTAATATACCTAACTACAGAACTTTTTTTTTGAACATACCTAACTACGGAACCATTTTTTTTAGCAGAAAAATTTTTGTTCTGCGCGGCGTAGAACCATGTCATTCTGCATTCGGCAGAACCATATTGTTCTGTGCGGTGCAGTACCATGTTGTTTTGTGCAACGTAAAATCATATGGTTCTTTTAGTAGAACTACTATTGAATAATTTGTTTTTAGAAAAACTATTTTCTTTTTTTTAATGGCATTACAGAACTATATTTTTTTGAAATAGAACTACCTTTTTTTTTCCTGAATATACCAAACCGCAGAACCACTTTTTTTTTTAGTAGAATACTTTTTTTTTACCGCATTACAGAACTACTTTTTTTTTTTAACATATCTAACTACAAAGCATACAACTACTCTTTTTTTTAACATAGCTAACTACAGAACTACAGAATTACTTTTTTTTTAACAGAACTAAATTTTTTTAAAACATAGTTGACAACGTATCTAACTACAGAAACACATAAGTACTTATTTTTTTTTAACATAGCAAACTACATAGCTATTCTTTTTTAACAGAACCATTTTTTTTAATGTTGGTACAAAACTACTTTTTTTGAACAAACCTAATCACAGAACTTATTTTTTCTTCCAAAACTACTTTTGAACTATTTTTTTAGCAGAACTTTTTTTTTTCAATGGCAATATAGAATTACTTTTTTTTAGCAGACTACTTTTTTTTTAATGGCATAACAGAATTATTTTTTTTAGCAGAATGACTTTATTTTTTTTAACACACTTAACTATGGAACTATTTTGTTTTTTAGCAAAACTACTTTTTTTTAGAAGAACAATGTAGTTCTGCACAGTGCAGAATCACATGGTTCTTTTAGCAGAACTATTCTGAACCACCTTTTTTTTTAGTAAAACTATTTTTTTAGCAGAACAATGCAGAACCATGTTGTTCTACACCAGGCAGAACCACATGGTTCTGCGTGGTGCAGAACCATGCCGTTTTATGCCGTGCAGAAGCACATGGTTCTTTTAGTAAAAGTACTTTTGAATAAATTTTTTTAGCATAACTATTTTCTTTTTTTTAATGGCATTACATAACTACTTTTTTTTGTTGCAGAATTACATTTTTTTTAACGTACTTAATTACAGAACTACTTTTTTTTTTTAGATAATTTTTTTAACGGTATCACAAAACCCCTTTTTTTTCGTATTAGTTCTACTTTTTTTTTGAATATATCTAATCACAAAACCACAGAACTACATTTTTTTTAAATACCTAACAACAAAACTATAGAACTACTTTTTTTTAATAGAACTATTTTTTTAAAAACATAGCCGACAGCATATCTAACAACAGAACTACAAAATTTTTTTTTTTAACATACCAAATTACATAACTATTCTTTTTTAACAGAACAACTTTTTTTTAAAGGCGGTACAAAACTCCTTTTTTTGAACATACCTATCTACAGAACCTATTTTTTCTTGCAAAACTACTTTTGAACTATTTTTTTTAGTAGAACTATTTTTTTAATGGGATTACAGAACTATTTTTTTTTTTGTAGCAGAAGTCTTTTTTTTTTCGAATATAGTTAACTACAGAACTATTTTTTTAGTAGACTACTTTTTTTTTAATGGCATAACATAAACATTTTTTTAGCAGAACTACTTTAATTTTTTTTTTAACATACCTAACCACAAAACTTTTTTTTTTTTTTACATACCTAATGGAAGAACTATTTTTTTTTTTAGCAAAACTACCTTTTTTTAGCATAACAATGTAGTTCTGCACGGTGCAGAACCATATCGTTGTCTTTAAAACTATCTTGAACTTTTTTTTTAGCAGAACAATTTTTTTTTAGTAGCATTACAAACTACTTTTTTTTGTTGTAGAATTACCCTTGTTTTTAAACATACCAAACTACAGAACTATTCTTTTTTTTAACGGCATTACAGAACTACTTTTTTTTCATATCAAACCTACTTTTTTTTTCAACATATCTAACTACAAAACTACAAAACTACTCTTTTTTTTAACATACAGAACCACAGAACCACAGAACTACATTTTTTAAGAGAACTATTTTTTTTTGAAAACATAGCCAATAATATATCTAACTACAGAACTACAGAAATATTTTTTCTAACGTACCAAACTATATAACTATTCTTTTTTAACAGAACCACTTCTTTTTAATGGTATTACAAAACTACTTTTCTTGAACATACCTAACTACAAAATTTATTTTTTCTTGCAGAACTACTTTTGAACAATTTTTTTTGTAGAACAATTTTTTTAATGGCATTACAGAACTACATTTTTTTGTAGCAAAACTACTTTTTGTTTTTAACATTCCTAACCAAAAATCTTTTTTTTTTAGCAAAACTACTTTTTTTAGCAGAACCATGACATTCTGTGTGGCGCAGAACCATGTCATTCTGTGCGGAGCAGAACCATGTCATTCTGCACGGAGCAGAACCATGTCGTTCTATACTGGGCAGAACCAAATCCATCAAAAAAAAATTCCAGACTTTAAACGCTATTATTAAAAAAAAATGTACTTCTGTAACTCCTTATAGTTGTTCTGCAAAATCAATAACTTTGAAATATCAATTGTAAATCCACTTATATATTATAACACACAAAGATCCATGACATATGTAGAAACCAAACGATAACGGTGGCCTATATAGAAAACAATATAAAGAAAAACTATACAAAGAGCAACCAAACAAACTATGGAGTTCTGTAGACCCAAGGCTCACGATTGCAAAACAACCGAGTGAAGCTATTGCAGAACTGAAAGTGCTATTACAGAACTATCGTAAACCCAGAACTACAGAGTAAAGTTATTATAGAAATGAGTTTTTACAGAACTATTACAGAATCACTAAAGTGCTATTACAGAAAGAACCATCGGCAGAACTACAGAACTGGGCTATTGCAGAACCAACAAAGTGTAATTGCAGAAGAAAAGACAAAAACAAACCATCACAACAAAGAAGAATAACTTCCATAATCAGTACTTGAAGCTAAACGGCTCCATTCCCCCCACCCAGAAAGGTAAACCTTCAAAAGGAAACACAAAAACAAACCATTATAACAGAGAAGAGAAGAATAACTTTCATAACGCATCCCAAAACTGGGAAAATAAACACAAACCTTGAACACAGAGGGGAAATATATTCGGCACACTCGGAAACACAGCAAGAGAAAACCCAGTGACCATCGTCATCAACACCAAAAAGAGGATATAAAAAAGAAACGGAAAAAGTCCCAAGCCGAACGTCTCCATTCCTCCTACCTAGAGAGACAAACCTTTAAAAGGAAAGATAAAGACAAACCATCACAATAGAGAAGAGAATAATAACTTTCAAAATGTATCCAAAAATAAGAAAAATAAACACAAACCTTGAACACAGAGGGTAAATATATTCGGCACAGTCAGAAACACAACAAGAGAAAACCTCAGTGGTTATCTTCATCAGCGCCAAACAGCGGATATAAAAAAGAAGCTGAACCTGAAACCGAACGTCTCCATCTGCTCCATTGAGAGAGAGAGCGAGAAACAGATAAAGAGAGCACCGTCATACTTTTATGCAGAGAAGAAGAAGAGAAGAGATAACAAAGGAAGATACAAAAAGCATAGAGGGATGGCCTCATATACTTTTTTTCCCCTCAAAAGTACAGAAGTCTAATCGCAATGAGTACCAAAAGAATGACCTTACATACTTTTTTTTCCTAACCACTCTGTGCACGTCTTCCGTGAAATCAACAACAAAATCTACTTCATTAATGTTTCTGACAAGAGAGAAAGAAAGAGAGAAACCACAAGGAAAAGACCAAAAGAAGACAGGAAAAAAAACCAAAAAAGAAAAAAAGAAAAACGGGCCACATCAGCTCCACATCAGCTCCACCTCACCAACGACCAATCACCCTACGCCAATTGGAGGACGACGAAATCCAGGTGGCAAGGGGTCTTTCACGCTTATATCTATATTGTTAATTAATAACCTAAGAAAGGAACAGAATAGAGACTTTCAGTAATTGTTGATTTAGTCCTAGGTTATACAGGACAGTAATTATGATTTTTATCCTTTTCCATATAATTGGAAACAAGATAACTAAATTTTATAAATAAGGAGCATGACTTCAATTATATTTCCTGAAAATTTACCAATATATAAATATTTTAAAAAGGAGTTCTCTTTCTAATTTAAATATTTTTGAGATTACATCTTTTTGACTGGTTTGTGAAGCATAATATTATTCATTTTAATTTAAAATTTTAAATAATATTATAATTTATTTTTATATAAAATTTTTGATAATCTATCATTATTCGATAATTATATTGGAGTTGATTAAATCTAATTTGAAACCAATTGAATTTTGAAGAGACAAAACTCTACTGTATCTATTTTTCTATATGAAATACCTGAATCTGAGATTTTGTCTGAATCAATGAGATTTTAGTTATTTTAGATAAAATAACACAAAAAATCGAAGGTATTAATACATTAGTTTTACCAGGTAAAATTACAAATCCCACAAAATGGGTTTCTTCCAATGTTATCAAATCTCTTTAAGACAAAATAATCAAAGATCAACGGAAGATGATTTTGGGGAATTTTAAAGAATATAGGAATGGAAAATATATTAAGGTTAAGTTTGGAATCAATTGAATTTTATGAATATTGTGGAGAATTTTGATTTTGATTGCTTGAATGCAATAAAAAAACTATTGAGCTCAATTTTAACTTTATAAAAAATTAAAAATTTATAAATTAACAAAAATATATTTTAAAATAAACTCTACTAAAGTGTACAAGTCATATATAATTTTTTTTTATTTATAAATACTCTTATATAACAATTTTGGTATCGAAATCCGATAAAAAAATTTTCAATGAAATTAATTGATGAGTTTAATTAAAAAATTAATTTCATTTTTCATTTAATTTTATAATCTTACGTAAATCTTATGATGTAATAAGAAGTTATATGATTTAATATAATTTTATATAAATGAATTTACAAAATAAGAAACTAGAACAATATGTTTATTAATTTTCGAGAAATTTTTCATTTTCCATTTTTATTTTTTTTTAAATGTCATTCGTTCAAGTACTGTTTGATAGTGACACGCAAATACGAAATCTGGATTTCCCTTTCCACACGGAAAGACTTCCCAAAGAAACTCCTAGAAATCAAAGTCCCTCCCCAGGGATTTCATTTCCTTCTTTTTGTGCCTGTAATCACGCAGAATACAAATAGAACTCTCTCTCTCTCTCTCTCTACTGAGAAACCATAGCAAAAACAGAACAACAAACAAGGATTTTCAGTTTTTTTTCCTGGAAATGAATTTGCCTTAAATGCTTCTCTCAAATTCAATGTATTTGTGATTCTCCCCCTCCCTCTCTTTCTCTCTCTCAATTTCTTTCTTCAAATTCTGAAATTTCTCTCTCCACAAAATTTGCAGGAGCTATGGCGAAGAAGACCCAGCAAGCGCAATTGCTGACATTGAGAATAGCCTTTTTCTCTGGATTGAAGCTGGTGATTTTGGTGTCGGTTGGTCTCTGTGTCTATGTACTTTGCAGGCTTCATTATGCTCCAGAGACTTTGGGAGGTTCGTCGATGATGCCTCCTTCGTCTCGTAGATCTCGCCCTTCGGTTCAAGGCTTCGAAGTTCCTCCCAAGATAGCGTTTTTGTTTCTCGTTCGTCGCAATCTCCCTCTTGATTTCCTCTGGGGCAGCTTCTTCGAGGTTTGTCCCCCCCCTCTCTCTCTCTCTCTGTGAATTTGATTTGAATTCAATAACTTTGAAATACTGGGAATTTGGAGATTGCAGATTTAGCTGCTCTGTGTGTGTGTCTGTGATAGAACTTGAGTAGAGATTCCGAAATTGTTTGTGATATTTTCAATTTGGAGTTTGAATAATGGAAAATCAGCTAATTTTATCTCCGTTTATGTACTTTCCCTAAATTAGAAATGCTTGAAATTTGGAGCTTGTAGAATGTAAATTCTGCTTTCTCTATATATTAAGCTCTCTTTCTCTCTCTCTCTCTCTCTCTCTCTCACATTTCTCTTTGGTGATTAGCAATAGTTTTTAGATAATTCGAAAACTTGTGATATTTTGGAATTAGGAGTTTACAGAATGCAGATTCAGCTAATTCTCCTCTTTATCTCTCTCTCTCTCTCTCATGTTTTTTTTTTTGGGTTGATACATAGTATTTGGAGATTGCAGAAGATAATTCAGCTATTTCCCCCCTCTCTCTCTCAGATTCATTTTTTTTGTTTGGTGATATTTCGTATTTGGAGATTGCAGAATACGGATTCAGCTATTTTCTCTATATATATTCACTCGGAGCCTGGTTTTGTGTTTGATGAATCAACGTGTAGGTCTTCTTTCTTTTATGGTCGTCAATTGAGCAATAGTATAAAGGTATGATCTTTAGTTCTAAATTTGGTTTTCATAGGTTTTTGTTTGATATGTCATATATTTGTTGATCTGAGTTGTTTCTGAACTGGTTCTTGTATTTAATTGCATGTTATTACAACATATGCTTTATTTGGTCCAGGGATGTTTATTGCTAGTTTCATTAATTGGTAGTTTTGCCAAAAACTTTAAAATTCCTTTTTCAGTTTTTCTAGGTTTTTTCAACTGTTTTTTAATAGTAAAAGAAATTGTTTTAGATGTATTAAAGAATGTACAAAATTCCCAAGGATGAGAAACCCTCAAATTTAGAAAAAAGAGTAATACAGAACTAATGGAAACCTGCTCTTCAATCCCTCATCAACTCTTCTAAGATATAATCTTTATAAATCCCCGAAGCATGAGCCGGCAAAAAGCTATAAAATACAATCTTATCTCAATGAAAAGAAGAATTGATGGTTTGTGAATCAAACTGTTGCTTTGATAATTTGTGTTATTGAAGATTTTATCTTGTTCAATATAGATATGTTTTGCAATTTTTATTAGTTTGTAGCTTTGATGATTTATTTGTTATTAATTGTGGTTGCTTGTATTGTTGATTTTAGGTAAAATGGGGAGAATCGAGTATGATTCAGGCTGAGAGGTTGCTATTCGAAGCGGCTCTTGAGGATCCTGCAAACCAGCGATTTATTCTTCTCTCAGACAGGTTTGTTTTGAAGTTTCAAAAGAATTAATTTACTTTTTTTTGGGTTTATATTTCTTTTTTCCCATAGAAGAGGAAATTTATTTATGAGGGTAGATATGGAATAATCTTAAAGAGAATGATGATACATCCTCTGAATGCAAACTAACTAATAAGAACTCACCTTAGTATCGGTCATTAAGAGCTCTAGATGAAGGAATCTTCTCCCTTTTAACTTTTCTATTCTTATTTCTGAGTTCTGCAGTTGATTCCTGACCTTTTTTGCCCTTCTAGTAATGAGAACCGGGGGAAACTTGCATATTGCCCAAAAGATTTCATGTACATTATGGAATCTCTGTCTTCCATTCTCCCTCTTCTCTTTCACAAGTTATCGTCAAGCAGTCTCCTCCCTCCCTCCCTCCCTCCTCCCCCCCTCTCTGTGTGTGTGTGTGAAGCCGGGCAGCTTGTTGACTGGATGGAAAACAAAATGGAGGATCCAGGCAATTAATTCCGAGTACAGAAACCTGTGGTGGCGAAATCCAGTTCACTTGCCTGGTTCTGATTTCCCTGATTTTCCAGGCCCTTTTACTACTGAAACATATTTATTTTCCCCCTCTTTTATTTTAAAGAAGGAAACGCACTTTGTTCCAAAATTACTTAGGAATATTTTGCGGCCTTTTCTACATTTATGAAATTAATGAACTTGTGGTTGGGATTTCAATTTCCAATTTACTCGCCCGAATGATCTTCATATTCAAACGGTCATATTAGGCATATGGTTGGATTACATTTTTTTGGCATCTGATTTCATCTACATTATGGCATTCTAATATAGTCCAATAGAGGTTGTTAGTTGTTCAGATATTTAAGGTAAATGACTTATGAGATTTGCTAATAATTCTAGCAATTGTTGCATTAGTGTATGTTGCTGGCTGATATAGACTCCATAGAAATGGTTGATATATGTTGATTGCTTACAAAAGCTATATATAGATATGTTTTGTGTTGTGCAATTTGTATTACCAGAAGGCTAGTTGTATATCACATCTTGAGCAAAAAATTTTGTTTTTCATATTGTTTGTTTTGCAGTTGTGTTCCTTTGTACAACTTTAGCTACATATACAACTATGTGATGGCTTCTCCAAGGAGTTTTGTGGACAGGTATATGAGGAATCTCGATTCTTTTCCTGGAGGATTATTGATTATAAGAAATTAGGTTTAGCTTTAATAATCACAGTACTTGTTCTTCTGTTTATCTTACAGCTTCCTTGATGCCAAAGAGAAACGCTATAACCCAAAGATGTCACCTGTTATACCAAGGGAAAAATGGCGAAAGGGGTCCCAGGTTATCTATCTTCTTAAATATATACAATATCTTGTTTAGTTAATATGATAATATGAGCATAAAGTTTCCATTAGCTGATGATTCTTACTCTAAGAAATTTACCTGTTGAAATGATGGATTTTCTGCATGAACTGTATGAATGTCTTTACTCCTAAAGTCCTGATAATACTGAATGTCTTTATGTTTTATTATCTCTCATTTTTCTCTCTCATTTTATCATTTCTTATGGGCATCAACCCTTTTGTTTTGATTTTGATTGTCATTTTTGCTCTTTCTGTCAACAATGAATATGTGGGGATAACATTATGCAATTTTCTTGTAAATTGACATTTCTTATAGAATCTCTGAGTACTACTGCAATGATAATTTCAGTGGATCACACTAGTTCGGAAACATGCAGAAGTCATTGTTGATGATGAGGTTGTTTTTCCAGTCTTCAAAAAGGTCTGCAAGGTATGCATGAGAAATCTTAATTCCCTTAATTTGATTGTTCACTGCCTAGGCATGTGCTGCTTAAACAGTCTTGAAAATGTCATTGTGACTGTGGTTCAACTTGAACCCATGACATTGAGCTTGTCATCTCAAGAGTTTTGCACAAAGGTCTATTTCATGTTGAGATAGGTTTAACTTCAGAATAGGGGAAAAAATAACAGACATTATAAATAACATACAGTTTATATGAATTGCGGTTTGCCTAGATGGTTGATCATGTTATAATATTGCAGCGGCTCTCGGCAGTTGATATCAGATTGATGAAGCAAAATTTGGTAAGTGATCTCTACCCTGGTCTTCTGAGAAAATGAGAGGAAAATTTAACCTTCTATGTTCTGTTTATTTATTTAGCTTAACTTACAAAGAGTGGCTAATGCTCCTTGAGCTTATTTTCCTTGAAACTTTTTATTTTTTTTCAGAAGATCTTCTGAATTCTGTTTATTACTAGTGAAATTCTTTCCCATATTCTGAGGCTGTTGACATTGTCTTTCTGTTATTTTTCTAATCAGTAACTTAAATTAGGCCTTTGCGCAAGATGGTACTAGAGCTTCAGTGGATTGGTGGATTGGGAGCTTTATGGTTGGTGAAAGGGGTGAAAATCAAGCACCTACTATTGTGGAGAACAGTCATTTTCTGTGACACGGAAATTAGGCAGCTTCTACGTCTTATATGCATTCTGATCTATTTTGAAGCAGTATCAGGACTGAATGATTTTGGGGAAAAAAAAGTCATTACAATTTTTGGGTTTGGAGTGGGTTGGGATGTAGTATAAAAAAGATGGGGATTCTTAGTTTAATTCCCCTAGCTATTTTTTTGATTGTTATGGTGGGAGCGAAATTTAAGAAGTTTTAAGGGTTTTGGGAGATCTTAGCTGCTTTTGTGGATATTTTGTTCAAATCCCTTCATTTTAGTTCCACTTCATAGATTTTAGAATTGAGGAGGATGTCCTGTCTTTTGTAGATTCTATGCGATTCTTTTAGGTTTTCATGGTGCTCTGGCTGGATAAGTTTTATGAAATTTTCTTAAATTGGTCCTTAAGTTCTGAGTTCAGGGTTCGACATTTTACTCATGATTGGGATTTGGACCATCTTCATGGTGGATAACTATTGTTGGTTCTTGTGTTTGTAATGGCATTTTTGCAACAGATATACTCTTTCCTTGGTAAAATGTGCTTCTCTGAATTCAGAAAGTGCAGTTGTTTCTCCACGTTGCTGAAGCTACTCTGGATTTTATGTCTTGCCGGCAGCTGGCTGGCCATGTTTAGTTTGGGAGCTTGAGTTTAATCCAAGTAACAAATGTGACATATGACTATACTTATTAATTCACAAGGGCATATCAACCAAAGTGTACTGTAGGAAGGCAAGGTTAGCTTACAACGAATGAGGCCTTTGGCACAAAACAAAGGTCAAAGGAGATGCTTAGGAATTCTTTTTAGATGGAGACAATGACCTTACATTCAGTTTCATCTATTGTTATGTCCAATAGCAATGTTGGAATCGTTCCAGATCTTTCCCATCATGTTCCTTGGATTGCTTTTCTATGGTTCATTGAGAAATCTTTCCAGTTAAGTGTTACTTAAAAATCTAATTTGATCATTAAATGCCATTGCAGAAACTGAAGCGGCATGATTGCATCTCAGATGAACATTATATGCAAACGTTACTTGCAGTAAGATGTTACTTCCTGTCTTTCTTTTACTTGTGTTGAGAAATACATGGAATCTTGAAAATAGTGAAAGTTATGAAAGTTGAAAATTTGATGTTCAGCCCATATTCCATATTGTGGTTTAATCCTTGTTTAAAGTTGTATGGTTTTTGCTTCAAAATGTTCACCCATATTCCATATAGTTTAGCTAGGATTTTATATGCTTCATGGAGTGGAGACTTAAGAGTTGACTCTATGTTTATGGTCAATTCTGCTTCTTTACCAAGTCATGAGGATAGTTAACCATTAATCTGTTGTTGTTAGGGTATCCATCATAGCCAACCTTAAATGCTCTGTTCGTCCTCAACAGATCAATCCCCCCCCCCAAAAAAAAAGAAAGGAAAGTGTAACCTGGAATGAATTCATAATCACAAATGAAGCTGCTTAATCTTTTTCCCCCACTCCTTGTGTTTTTGCCCAGCTTCATGGTCAAACTTAGTAATGATTAATATCTATTGTGGTAGATGAGCAATGTTGAAGGTGAACTTGAGCGGAGAACATTGACCTACACAGAATGGAACCAATCTGCAACAAAAATGGAGAGGAGATCTTGGCATCCTGTTACATTTACCTATGCAAGTGCAGGTCCTCAACGCATTAAAGGAATAAAGGTGATTGGCTCTTATTAATTCCCTTAATCTTGGACCTAGGTAATGATCAAATAATGATAATGCTTGTGCTTCCTTTTATAACTATCCTGGTTTTTTTAATGTAACAGGGAATATCTCATGTATACTATGAAACCGAGTTTCGGACAGAATGGTGCCGTGTAAATTCTACATCTGCTCCCTGTTTCTTGTTTGCGAGGAAGTTCTCCGAGGGGGCAGCCATGCGGCTTCTGAGTGATGGAATTTTTGGTTCCTTTGATGCTAGTTTGTTATTTGAGATGACTGCCTGATCTACCTGCATATTTTCCCCTTCCAACGTTGGATCTAACAAATATACCTGGTTGGCATTGAAAATCTACTCCAAAGTTCTACAGAAAAATTTTCCTGACATCACAATACACAACAGTTTTGGCCTGATACGCTGAAGATAGCATAACAGTTGGTATTCATACTTTTGGAGAATGGAGAGTGGTCATTGCTTTTCCATTCATTTTTCCTACCAGATTAATTTTTTCTTCTGAGTGTAGTGTAAGAGGATGATTGTCAACAAATCAGAATGTATAAATACATTATAGCTAATATTTTAGTTAATGAAGAAATATGAATGTTGATGCCACTGTGTTTGAAGAATTGCTTTTCCATGAACCTTTTTGTGTTTTGTTGACATAAATCTAGGGTTTTCAAGTTCACTCTGTTGCAATACCTCCAAACTTCTCCCTTTGTTCCAGTGAGAACATCTGTCAAAGAAAAGCTTGACAAACGCAGAAGAGAAAGCCCGAAAGAAATAGCTCTTTGCAAACCTTCTAAAAGTGGGAGGAATCTGAGGATTAAAGGCGATCCTCATCAATAGTAAATATGCCTCTATCCATCAGAGCATCTCTATAGTACTGATTATTGAAAACAAGAGTTGCATCCATGGGAATGGATGTAAGCTTCGTAACGGGTATTTGGGTGGGGCATTGGAGTTTCAGCAGAGCTTTGAAGCTGAAATCTATCTTATTATTTGGCTTTGAATGGTATAATCTGTCCACAATGTTTATGCAGTGTCCAACACCTAGTGTATGCGCACTTGCAAAATTGAAGGTCAAAAGTTAGTATTATTATACCTTGAAAACCGCTACTAGGGTTTCGCTTGCTGAGTACCTAAGATGGCTACAGATTCTTCGATGTTCGTCTTTGCTAGCGAACAAATGCAGGAACTCGCTGACACTTATTTTTAGTGAAGGAATTTGAGCATCGTGGTGGAGTCTTTCCTGCCTAAAGGAACACAGATTGGAGGCCCTCCTGATGGTGAGACAGCTTTTTTGGCGGCTAAAGAAATGATATCTGCTCAAGATACTTGTCCGGGACATTCCAATTCCAAAATGAACTTGATATGCACAATGAGTTCTTGCTTTTGATTGCAAAGTTTCTCGAGGAAGCCATTCCAGACCCCTCAGCGTGGTGACCATAATCTAGCAAATATTGATGCATCAGATCCCTGCAATAAAATTTGAAGCTTAGAGCAGTGACAGAGTAAGTGGTTCCAATAAGGAGAGTCACAAACGTGTATAGGGCACATTTTATTTTACCAGGAGGAGGTAGGACATGTCCTTGTCTTTCTAAAGAAAAGCCTGACAAGCACAGTTTGATTATTAATGTGACTCAAAATGGCATACACGCCGCCAAAAAATGAGATAACTCGTGCAACTGCTTGGTATAGGAGTTGAGGAAGCACCTGAACTTGGCAATGATGGAAGAAAAGCCTGAGAAAAGCTGCAGGTGAAGTAGGATCAGTCAAGGAAAAATCTATTCTCTTTCTTCACCATTGCCTCCAAATTTGGACTCATACTCTTGTAGTAGTCACGCAAGGTTTTCCTCACTTGCCATTTACTGAACCACCACCCATTAGCACTGCTAGCAAGACCAGCAGCAGCACTGAAATTTCCATTCTCTCTCCCTCTCCTCCCCTCTCTTCCACAACAAACTCAAGAAAGACAGAAAAGGAAGGCAACTAACTTGCTAAGCTCGTTCAAATTTCAACCCCTACACAAGGGCTTTAATTTCATGAAGCCATTTTTCACCCACAAGGCATGTTTTGAAGTCATAACAATTAGACCAACACTTGTTAGCGTAGGTGAGAAGGGTATTTTCGTCCCTTAACCAGATCGGGAGTTCGACTCCTACTGGGTGCCGAGAAAACAATGTTAGAAGACCTCCCTCTCAAATGAGGCCCGATAGTAAAATCAATTCCAGATTAGTCGAGACGAAACCCCATATACCGGAAGGTCCAGGTACCAAAAAAAGAAATCATAACAATTAGAGCACCCTATTATTAGCAAAATTTGGAATCTCTCAAGAAACCGAAATCCTATGCCAAGGCCTACCATTAAATGAAGTGAGCAACTCTTCGTTACTGATCTGTAGATGAAAACTATCTGGGCCAATTTGGCTCCAAGTAAAAGAATGAGTTTAGGAAATTCTGAAATACTAAAGCACCTGATTGCCATAGTAGCTGGTTCAGGTCATGAAACTATTATGGTTAAGAACAGACTGAGAAAATGCTTGATCAAGTGATAGATAACTTGCAGCAGTTGAAATTAGCCTTTTTTTTGTCAGGGAGAACACCGGGAAATCTACCAATAAAGAGTTTATTCAAGGTAAGCAAAGACCGCATAGCCAAGTAAAAAAGTATGGTTTCTATTACAAGGAAAAACTCTTTGAATCTACATGATGAAGATATTAACAAGTGGTCATAGGCTTGCGATCATGTCGATGATTAGACAGTGACTAAGCAGAGAGAAGGAGCCTATCGATTCTTCCTCACCATGTGCAACAATTTATTTGAAGATTATACTTAGACATGAGACTTAAGTGTCACTCTCTTTCCATCCTCTCTGGCGAGCTCTAAGTTCCCACGTGGCAGTAAGCCTCTTTTGTGCTTCTAAAATTGCTTCTGCCTTCTCCCTTGCTTCTTCACAGTACTCCATGCCTGAATTGCACTTGTCTGCTTCCTTCTGATATTGGGATGTTGTTTTCTTTGCCTCGAGCAATGCCACATCAGCACGCTGCAGATTTTCTTCAGCTTCTGCTTCCTTTAGTTTTAATTCATCAGATAAAAGTTCTATGAAACTTTTTTGCTCATTGTCAATCACATCAGGGTCATGCCTCATACAATCTGCAAAAAGATTTACAACAGATAAAAATAACTAGTGAACCTACATTAACAATATGTTAAAAAATGACTTACCAATAAAAGAAGCGTTGATTGATCCTGCAAGAAAATTGAGGAGATCAACATATTAGTCTTGACTCTTGAACTTGACAACATAAACAAGCATTTTAGAAGGATCCTATGTGAAAGTTCACTATTGAAAATGTTCAAAATATCATATGGCATAGATTCATTGATTACTACTTCATAATACTGAAAATCTTAAATTTCGCAGATTCATTGATTACTGAATGTCGATGGATATTCAAGAACATCCAAATCAAATTAGACATGTAATATATAATGGTTATTCAAAAACAGTTTGGACCCACATTGTCAAATTCTAAAAGGGCCAAGTCTTTCAAGCCAATAATTAGATTTCAAGGGTTTAATCTCCTTTGGGGTGCCTTTAGGTACACTTTGTTTCTCTATATTTTGCTCTATTTCCTCAACTGGTTGCATTTTTTTTAATTAGGACAAAATGATTTTAGTTCAAAAACATAGTGGGGTTTTTTAAAAATCCATAAAATTTATTTATAGGGGAGTGTAAGGTAGTCATTATAGTAAAATAATATGATATCGAAAGCAAAAACTCATAAAGGAAGGTAGAGGTTGTCGCTATTTATTCCCAAACTGCGCGATCCAAATCTATTTACATAACCAAAAAGTAATAATAAAATGAAAATTTGTGGTGTCCATGAATCTTAACCACATCACTCCTAATCAAGATTTACACACAAAAGCAATTAACAGAGAGAGAGAGAGAGAGAGAGAGAGAGAGAGAGAGAGAGAGAGAGAGAGAGAGAGAGAGAGAGAGAATACCAAGAGGAACGGAGAAAAGGGGTTCAGAATTGCAATCACAAAAGCAAGGAGGACAAGAAAAAGAAGAAGAGAGGACCTCGGCAAAGTGCCAATATAAAGGACGAGCCATAATGTAAACAACCAAACAAACTCCCATTAACACCATTATCATTTTCGCTCCATTATTGGTCCTTGTCTTGTTCCTTTCTAGTAGTCCGGTCTTGTGTTGTGGCAACATCTCTCTCTCTCTCTCTCTTTTCAGATTCAAAGCGAGTGATCTGTGTTGAAGTGGAAATGTTCGGTTTTTGTGGGACTCTCTCTCGATGCGGAACTTTGAATCGAAAATTTCGTAACGACTAACGATTGGCTTTGAAACGTAGCGTTTTCATTATACCAACTAATCCAACCACTGGAAGATGAGTTCTGCTTTCACCCCTAAAAAAGCCGCGTTTCATTCGTATCTCCTTTGTTGTTTTGGTCATGTGATGCTTCTATGACGTGAAAATTTTATCATACATCTTCGTGAAAATATTTTACAATATAAATCAAGGAAATTTAATATATGTATTTCACTGTGTCAATTAAACAAAAAAGCGAAAAAGAGATAATCTGATATAAATTTTAACATGAATTTAATAATTAAAAATTATTGAAAATTTTCTCATAAGGGAGGATGATCTATGTTGTTGAAGGTTCAGTTATGATACCAACGAATAGTCGGTGTAACGAATAGGAATACTAGATTCTTAACCAATTCTCATATTCGAAACTAAAGAATGAAAAAGATTATATTGAAAAAACTCTCATTGAATTAAATCTGACAATATTCAAATCAAACTACTTGAAACATGACTATGGATACCATTTGGTTATTAAAAAAAATGGTTTGGTTCTGCTCAAATTTGATGTCAATAGCCCCCCAAATTTGAAGCTCAACTAATGGTAATAACATGGGGATGATTAAGACTAATTGATAGTTTGGGTATTATCTTTTTGCAACGATCCGATGGTGCATTTTGTATGTTTCAAATGAAATTTTGAGAAATTGTCAAATACATAAGGTTTCAAATTTTATACAGTCAAAATCATTGCTGATGTACTTTTGGGTTAGGTTTTGAAATAGGGAAAGCCTACTTGAAAGTCACAGAAGAATTATGCCTAAACCCACCTCTAAAATAGAGTTGAACCATCCTTTTATACCAATTCTCTATTTTCAGACTGGACCTTGGAATCCCAAACTTAATCAACCTAGCCAGGCTGGCCAAATTTTAAAAACAGGCCCGGAAGTTGTGGCCAAATCCTGCCCAATGCAGGGCGGGCCTAGGGCCAATTGATACCCACAACCCCCCTCATGATGCTTAACCATGTCAATAACGTAGAAAAGGTCTGTAGAAAGGGCTTCTTTAGGTTCCATATCAGAATGAACTTCCCAAATGACCTCAAGATGAAACTGCAGCCTACAAGATTCAACACGGTTTGCCCATGTCATACAAAAGTGTTCTGCTTTCCAGGTCAACTGAAGTGTATGTAATTTCCCTCAAAAGGATAGGGGCTTGCTTCAAACAGATGATATTAGGCTCCCAAATCATCACAATTTTGGCAAATTTCCATTGTCTGTCATTAAATGGACAAACCTATGATAACTTTGAGGCTGTCTCCCCCTTCAGTGGGTTGATTCTTCAAAATGGTATTCACTGCAGGAAGTCCAGCATAAGATCAGTTCAAAGAATAAGGTACACTTAAAATGTAAAGCGAATATAATCAGGTGACTTGATTCACCACGTTTTCATTCACTAGGGGACTTGTTTCACCCTCTTTTCTGATCTGCCAATGTAAATGTGACTCGTGATGAATCATTTTCTGGTCTTACACACAAAATATCCGAACTGGCAATCTCCATCTACATCCTCCACTGGACAGACTGGAAGACATGGTAGTCTTTTTGCTTGGTGGATGCCAGGCGCTAGATCTCTTTTGAAGTAGCCACGCCCATCTGAGATCCACCATCTCTTCAGAATGGCTTCTGCACTTCTGTTCCCATCTGCTTTCTGAATAAAAATTGAAGAAACCATATCCAAGTTTCAGAGCAGAATTCATTGCATATACTAAATCTTTACCACACTCCTCTGGAACAAAATCTTGCATCAAGTTTTCATGGATAAGTTCTTCATATTGTCACATTCATGTTTGCAGGCATTGAGTTCAGACTGCAAAATTTTCATTTGTTTCCACAAGCTTTTCAATACCAATATTATGTCCTCATATTGTGAATGTGAACCGTGATCATTATAAAACATAGTGATAGCCCCATGTAATTCAATGAAACTCCAACCGGGGACCTTTTTCAAGCCAAGAGACCTCATTTTTGTCCATACCTCGCCTACACCATCCCATCTCTTCATTGAAGCATAGCTATGTGCAAGTTGCACAAAGTTTTCAGCATTGACAGGGTTCAAGCTGAAAACATCTCTTGCTACAATTTCGCCAAGTTCAACATTTCCATTGTTACGACAAGCATCGAGGATTATTCCTAACACGTCAGCTGAGGGGGCAGGGACCATCATCTTGAAGAAATTATATGCCTCTTCTAACCTACCTGCTCGACTGAGGAGATCAACAATGCAAGCACAATGCTCAAGTTTTGGTTCGACATGGAAGTCTTTCATCATAGACCGAAAGATGTTTAAACCCTCAAAGATAAGCCCACTATGACTACAAGCAGAGAGAACCGACAGGAATATGACATGATTTGGTTCAATTCCAGTTGAAAGAAACCGTGAATACAAACTCAAGGCTGCATCTCCTCTACCATGACCACCATATCCAGCAATTATTGTGTTCCAGGAAACCAAATCCTGCCTTGGCATTGCATCAAAGCACTTTTGGGCCGTACTTATGTCTCCACATTTGGAGTACATGTCAACTAAAGCTGTTCCAACGAGCATGCACTGTCCAAGGCAGCTTCTTATCACAAAATTGTGGATCCACTTACCCTGTTGGAGTGCTCCAATGGAGGCACAAGCTTGGAGGAGGGAGACAAGAGTTACTGAATTGGGCCTTTGAAGGTTTTTCATCATCACAACAAAGAGGAGCAAGGCCCTACATAACTGGCCATTCTGAGCATGTCCACCAACTATTGCGTTCCAACTAACCAGGTCCCTTTCTTTCATCCTATTAAATATGGCTGAACTTTGTGCTAATTTACCACATTTAGCATACATGGTTAAAAGAGAGTTTTTGGCAGCAACATCAAGAGCCATATTTTGCCTAACTACATATCCGTGAATGGAGGTCCCTTGATTCAATGAGCTCATTTGTGCACAAGCTGCAAAAGCACTTGCAATGGTTTCAGTGGAAGGCACAACTCCTAATTCTAACATCAAATGAAAGACTTTTAATCCTTCATCTGGATGGTAATTCTGCACAAGCCCTGTTATCAATGCTGTCCACAAAATGACATCCTTCTCAGATATCCCTTCAAATATCCTAAATGCATTCTCAACCTTCCCACATCTCAAATACATCATCATGAGTGATGTTTCTACATGGACATCCAATTCTAGTCCATTAGTTACAATCTGACCATGCACCAACCTTCCTAGTTCAAGTTCAGCCTGTGCTGCAAGCACAGTAAAAACTGATGCATAGACCTGATTATCAGGCTCCACACCTTCATACTCCATTCTCTTCAGCAATCCTAGTACTTCCTTAAAGTCACCTATCTGGGAATACCCTGAAACTAATGAATTCCATGAAATATTGTCTCTTTGATCCGTCCACTCAAACAAGTTCCTAGCATCTTCAATTCTTCCACATTTACCATACGCATTCAATAAAGAATTTCCCAAAGAAACATCAGACAAAAAACCATATTTATATGCACAAGCATGCAAACATTGAACAGGCGTAAGATAAACAAACCCAGAAAGCATACTCAAAATGGTTACCGAAACCGGTTGAATTCCTTGTTTTCGCATCTGATTAAACATGTAAGTCCCCGTATTAATATCTCCACCCCGAAAATAACATCCGATTATAGCAGTCCAAGAAACAGCATTTCTTTCGGGCATCATATCAAACACCTTTCGAGCATTGACGTTGCACTTAAACTTTGCATAAAAGCTAATCAAAGAAGTAGCAATATAGGAATCTGAGGGAAACCCAGTAATAATGATGTGTTGGTGAACTGACAGGCCGTGAGAGAAAAGGCCAAGTGAAGTACAGGCTTTGAGAAGACTCGGGAAAGTGAAGGTGTCTGAAGGAGTGTTGCTTTTGAGCATTGACATGTAGGTAGAAAGGACTTGATCGTGAGAGTTTTGAGCTGAGAGGTTGTTCATTAGAGCGTTGTATGACTTGGTGGCGGTGGGTTTTGGCAATGGTGGTGGTTGGAGACAGTTGATGGCAGTTGGCTTGAGCTTGTTCATAACTCATTCTTTGTTGCATCAGATAATCGCATGCCACAGTAGCATTCTCACAAACCACAGAGAGTCACCAATCAACTTGAAGAATCTTTGGTAAAACCAGTTCACCGTCCTACCAAAGAAAATTCGGAGAGGCGAGAGAGAGAAAGGTATTTAGCTCTTCTATTAAAAGCAAACGCGTCCCTCAACAAATCAGAGCGGCGCAGAAATAGTAGTGGGCCATACCCCACGGGTCCCAGGATCGAAACCTGGCTCTGATAAAAACCTTCCGAAGCAGCTTCCGACACTCTCTTTTTCTTTTTATTTAATTTCTAGCCCTCGCATGGGTGATGATTTTATCTTAGCGTGCAAGTGGTTGTGTTTAGAAAGGCCAAATAAAGCCTTTGCAACCATTTAGACAAACTCTGTTAAGAACATCTAATATATCCCAAGAACAGACAAAATTTGTTAAATATCTATAAAATTTCAAGTCAATTGATTGATTCAGAAGCTTATTATGGAACATCATAGTCATACACAAGTTGGCCACTGTTTTTGTTTATGAGGCTGTTTTGGTTGTACAACATTTTAAATGGATGGACTCTACCTCTTCAAGAAAGATAAATCCTAGGGAAAAAATGCACTGATATGACCAAGACTTTGCTTCGGTTTATGCATCAAGAGACGAATGAAATGTGCCATTCAAGTCGGCCTGGCTTGAGGACTTCTACTCTTATTTCTTCTTGGGATACTCTCTTGGTCCAAATATGGTTGATCCAACTCTCACATTGGTGCTTCCCATTTCAATCTGCACAATTAGTATTTGGTGGTTAGTCTTGCTTCAAACTTTGTCCTCCCACTGAGAAGCATGTTACAAACACAAACATTTGATTCTCAATTATCATAATGAGTGCGCCAAAAATATTCCATCCCATCCAAAATCAACAGATGTATCCCATCTATTAGTTCAATACAAGATATATGTCCAAAATGGGATTACTGGGACATTCTTACTGCTAGCTCAAAATCACCCGACATGCCCATTGACAGCTCGCATTGCTCTTCTGGGATTCCAAGTGCTTTACAGACCTCAGTTCTGCAGTTTGCCAATGTCTGGTGGACAACCTAGTTATGAGTCAATGCGGAAAAGACAAAAAAAATAAAAAAAAATAAAAAAATAATAATAACAACAATGTAGACAACCTTGAAGTTTTCTGGAGTTGATGTGTAGTCTAGCATCCCAATTGTCATGAGACCACAGAACTCAAGGTTTGGACATCCAAGATGAACGTGTTTTGCAAGTTCCACACAACCTGATGGCTCAATTCCTGATTTTGCTGCACAAGTTTCAAGAAACATGAAATAAAAACCGAAAATTTTGGTGTTCCACACTGAATCAAGAATCCTTGATATTGAAGGACAGTAAAACCTATATCACGAATTGTTGTAGGGAATGTCTAGGTCAACATTATGTTGTAAGATTGGACATGCCATTTTAGACCCAACCGCTATTTTACTTTCATCCTGAGAGACATTTCATTCATTTCCAAATCCAGCAGAACTCTTGTTCACTGAATGAAATAGCTCATTACATTTAGCACATAAAGATTTAGGCTCTTGCACATCAAAAAATTGCTGCAGATAAACAATCACATTATACTTATCAAACTTACATTCTTCCCCACTTGTGTTGACTTGCACAAAGACCTTCAAGGGCTTTCTTCCAATGCTTTCAATTGCTTTGTTCAGAAGATTTGCAATCTGTGTGGGTAAAAGCCTTAATAAAGCACGCCAATCAAGCTACTAAAATAAATAAGAAGGAGAAGGGGAGAGTACTTTGCTGGTAACACATTCCAATTACATGGTTGTTCTTTTCTGAAGTAAAAGACCCAATCATCATAAATGCCTTGTCATTGGAGAAGGTGACACAAGGTTTCCATAATACAAAGAACATTTAGAACACCATATACTTTTATATCTGCATTTACCCTCTGGACAAAAGCCCTAAAAATGCTTCCATAGACATACACTATTAGCTAGTCTACAAATGACCTGCTTACCCAAGTCACAAGCTTTGAGAGAATTTTTCTTATTTCACCATCTCTCAATGGTCCATAACAGTCTTCTACGTGCTAAACCTCGTTGAAAATCTAAGTTCAGTCTACAAATAAATTCAGTTAGGAGCCACAGAGTAATCCATCACATGCACATGACTACCTTGGCCCTTCTTAGTCACGTTACTCATCTGAGTTCTAGGCAGAGCAAAGAAACACATGGAATAATAGAGACACCCTTATGTAAATGAAAAGAAAATTGAGTAATTGTCAACCCTCCCTGATAGGGCAATCAACTATTTTATCTTTTTACACCAGCAACATAATTTTGTCACAAAGAGACACTACACCAAGCAATCTTTTGTTACATATTATTGAGCCTTTGAAGAACAGACATGGGACATAACATAGACAACACAACATCTTCGAGAAGTTGTAAAAGTTTTTGAACTATTGCAAGTTACAAAAGCGACATATTGTGTAGTGTCCAACAAAACATGCTAATCTCCAAAAGTACCTGTGAAACATAGTACTCAGGTCGCATTCCCCCGGAAATAAATTTCTGGCTTCGCCCATGAGTGCATTCACATGTTCCTATGGTTAATATACACACCATGACATAGCATGTTCCACAATCAAATATTTTCAATTTTAAATTAAATCTTCAAGAGTACAAGACCAATTTGTTTGAGTTATCGTATCATTTATCATAAAATTTTAATTTTTGAGCTCATACAAATATCAAAGCAGAGATTTTCCTTACCTTCTCATCATCCACAGTCTCTACCATGGCAAGATTTGGCACACCCGCTGCAAAATCCAAAAATAAATTCCATCCAAATATAATATAATTAATCGACCATACCCTAAAATTAAGATTAATCTAATTAAATATAAACCACGCAATACACACAAAGACATAACAACAGGAGAAACTTACATAAAAGAGGCTTCACTTTATTGCTCTGCAAATTCCCTATAAAATGCCACTCTATATCCTCCGGAAGCTGAGAGAGAGCGAGAGAGAGAGGTATAAAAGAATTAGTTGAATCTGAATTCTGCAAACTGTAAGTCTCAAACATCGCAAAATTTTGGAATTTCTAGAGAGTGCGAGAGAGAGACCTGAGGGGCTTTTTCGACCATTTCCCGAACATAATTTTCACCAAAGCAACGGTGACCGCAATCGTAGACTTGGCGGAGGAGAGAAACGGGTTTTGTTTTGCTGACGGCGACGACTCGAATCTGATCGGCACGACGACCAGCTCGCTCGGTGGCTTGTTGGACTCGAGACAGAACCGAACGGAGAGCCGTTGCGGCCACGCCATCCATGGCGGAGGAAGCTGCCATTCCTGACTTTGCTGCGTCTGGACCAAGCTTCTCTGGTACTGTATCGTCGTCTCTCCCTTCGGCCACCAGATTTTTCATCGTTTCGGCTTACCACCGTTGATATTTTTTTCTCTCTTTTGAATTCATCTGATTGAAAGTGTTCACTTTCAAGGTGCTGTGTGTTGGGTTGGGCCAATAGTTTCTCGTGGAGGCATAAATGGGCTGGGCTGGGTCAAGTCAATTTTGAGTTTGGTCCAACACAAGGGCCTACAATTAAACCTTAGCAATAGGTGGGGGATTGGCTCCAGGTCGATCCAAGGTTGAGCTCAACATAAATGTTTGATTATTTATTTATTTATTTATTTATTCTTATTATTATTGCTCTTGAGGAAAAGAATAGTTCCGACAACCAGGGTTACTCTTTTTTTTTTTTTTTTTTTTTTTTTTTTTTTTTTAGGAATTCTTATAAAATACGAATTATGATCACTGGACTTTTTATAATTTAAAGTTCTGAACTTATTTTCATAATAATTATATTTCAGACAAATTCCTTATCATAATTCTATCAATATCCTAAAAAACAACAAAATTCTTTATAATTTAAACTTTCTATAAGTATTTGCATAAACTATTTTCAAAAATTTATTGTTCCATTGAGGTCCACTATAATTCTATATATTTTATTTTAACCTTTTTATGTTGCCTCAAATTTGACTTGATCTATCATCTTTAAAATTATGGGTGGGGTGGGTCTAATTTTTAATATAGAACCGAAATCAAATTTAATACCTGGTTCGAAGAAAAATTTGGGAGTGTTTGGTTCGCACTTAGAAATTGAAATAAAAAACCATAGAAATCAGAATCTGATATTTTTTATTTGATTCAAATTCATAATGGATACGATTAAAATTGTTGATATTTGGTTTATATATCTTTCAGAATAAAAATCATATAATTATTAATTTTGTCTCTAATAAAAATTGCTTTAATGATTTAAAATGTTTTTTTTTATTAAAGATCATTCATTATTAAAAATATTTAATAAAAAATTGATTTTTTATGATAAAAATGTTTGATAAATGTTTTTTCTTTTTATTAATCATCACCGTTGATTTTTATATCTTTTGATCAAATATTTTTTTTCAAAATTAAATAATTTTAAATTGATTAAAATATTTTTTAAATAAAAATATTTAAATATTCGAGGTGGATCGTTCTGCTCGATTTGTTTTATTGTTTTTTCATTCGTTCGATTTCTCATAACATTACACGCTGTTCAACAAGAAGCGCTTATTGCGACTTGATTTCTACATCATTAACTGGATTTTGGTTCTGACTACACTATATAAATGAAGACAAAGGAATGGCCATTTTTCTAAGTTAATCAGCTGCAAATAATTGATGAAGGGCATTGAATCTACCACTTCCATCTCAAGAGACTTAGTGTCCGTTTCTCCGGTTTTTTTTTGGACTTATCTTCTCTTTTTAATGAAAAGTAAAAATTAATACTTTTAAAAAAAAATTAAAAGTTGCTTGATTTCTTTTAAATAAAGTTAAAAATTAAATGTTAATTCCATTTTTAGTTTTTTACTTTTGAAATAAAATTAAAAGTTAAAAGTTAATGACTATATTTGAAATTTTGTATCATTTAGATGTGAATATTAATAGAATAATAATAATTATGTGAGAATATAAATAGAATAAAAAATATATATTTCTAGAAAAGTTAGAGCATTAAAAAAAAGCTCCGAGATTTTTCTTAAAAGCTATTTTTAAAAAATTTTTTTCATAAAAAAACTTATTTTTGAAAAAGTTTTTAAAAAATATTATTTGACAGGCGTTTTTCTTACGAGGAGGAGATAAGTCGAAAAAAAACTTTACCAAACGAGCATTTAGCTCAAAATTTGCTTCTAAAATCATTCATAACCATGGAGGGTTGATTTACGAGGAATGACAACTCGGATTTCTCCCCCCATTTTTCTTTTTTAAATTGGGTACATAGGAAGCTCTAATTTGAGAAATTTATAAGAAAAGGAGAATGGTACGACTTAGCTATAACTCTCGACAATAACTCAAATTTCTCTATAGATCAGGGAGTGGGAAAGACATAGTTAAAGGGTAGCCAGCTTTCCTTTCTCTACAATCAATTTGCATACTCATACATTTAGTGTTTTACAAGTAATGTTATGAGTTGAGACCACACACCAAAAGTAAAACCTACACTTTGTACTCCATTTATTATAACCTTTTTTCAACTTCTTATCCTTATAATGAGAAGTACAAAATAATAATTTTTGAAATAAAATTAAAATTAGTTGTTGTTATTTTTATTTAAAAAAAAACTGATTTCATAGTTTTTAAAATAAAGTTAAAAGTTAAAGTTAAAAAGAAAGAATCCACGGACATGAGGGTAAATGAATTTATGACATGAATATATTTGAAATTTTATATCTTTCAAGTGAGAATATAGATAGAATAAAAAGAAATATATATTTTTTTAAAAGGTGGCATATAAAAAATAAGGAGAAAATAACTTCTCCTAAGAGCTTTTTTTTTTTTAACTATTTTTAAAATTTTTATTCATAAAAAAAGTTATTTTTAAGAAAAAGAGAATTTGTTTGGTAATGTTTTTCCTTATAAGAAAAAGAAAAGCCGAAAAAAAAAAACTACCAAATGAATACTTCATTCCCTTTTGTTAACTTTCCTCACAAAAATCTCTGCATATAAATGCATGGTCTCGAATCTCTACCACTTGTCTCCTCTAGAAAATAAGCCCCAATGCTGCTGTCAAATTTGAGCAAGTGAGAAATTTTACTTTGATAAAGAAGAATCTTTTATTATACCATTAGTGAAGCTAACTTAAATCTATCTATAGTAAAAGGTCTTTTCTTACACATTAGTATTTTAGTTTAATACAAGAAGTTCAAACATTACTAATAGAGAACTTGAATCTTTTTTTTTATCAGGGATTTGGCTCATCATGATTGTCATGAAATCACCAAGACTCATTTTCTTGATCATACTTTCAACACCTGCATTGTTAGCCCCCATCGAGGCACTAAATCATTTCGTGAATGATGACATAGGCTTAGGCTTAAACAAGCCTGGTGACCTCAAACCAGCCATATCATTAAAGGGTTCGAACCGCTTTCTCTTGCAACAAATTTCTAGGTTTGGGATTGCTTTGATTTATAGAATTTCTTTGTGAGTAGAAATCGAAAAGAAAGGAAGACAAGTCTGTTGAATTAAAGAAAGATCGATAAAATCAAAAATTAGGATTTAGACTCTTCAAATCAGAATGATATTATAAACATGGTTGATTTGAAAATGCTAAGAAAGATGAAATCTATTCTTGTAAATCAGAATGGAATGAAATTAACATTCCTAGATTTATTATATATACACTAAAAAATTATTCATGATTTTATAGACTCTTCCGATTAAATAGGCTTCTTCAAGTGAGAAAAGCTGAATCAAAGACCTTACAAGAGGGAGATGCACCTTTGCCAGCTACATGGGTAATCATTTGCATTGATCATTGTTTGTTTACCAGACATTTTATAGTAAAGGGTCTTTTCTTGCTCATTAGTGTTTTAGTTTAATATAAGATGTTCAAACATTACTAATACGGAAGTTGAATCTTTTTCATCAGGGATCTGGCGGCTCATCATGGTCGTCATGAAATCACAAAGACTCATCTTCTTGTTCATACTTTCAACACCTGCATTGTTACACCCATAGAGGCACTAAATCATTTCGAGAATGTTGACATAGGCTTAGGCTTAAACAAGCCTAGTAACCTCATACCAGCCATATCGGCTTAAACAAGCCTAGTAACCTCATACCAGCCATATCATTAAAGGATTCAAGCTGCTTTCTCTTGCAACAAATTAATGGATAAAGAATCAGTATGACAAGTGATAAATTTTCAAGGATTTGTCATTCAAAAGATGGTCAAAGTATGTTAAAGTGATGGATGATAGTTTGAATCGTGGAATGTGCGGACACAAGTGCAAGTACCCCAAATTTGTATAAACACGTTTCTTGATAAAAAACATTGTGGTGGGTTCTATACCAAGTGCAAGAGAGGGGACTTTTGTGTCCATGCTATGTGCAACTATTTATGAGCTTTACCTATTGCACAAACTCTATAATTGTATAAAACTGAAAGTTAATGACATGACATTTGAGTTCAATTTGGATTAAAAAGATTTTGAATTCGATCATATATAGAACTTATCATACCCTTTATCTATTTCCCCTTATTTTTACTAGGCTCATGGACTCCCCTTATAACCGAAAAAAAAAAAATCTTGTAGCTGTGAAACATATAATTTTTTTTATCTATTACTTCCCTAATGAGAAATTACCTGCTTTCTCATTAGAAAGGAAATGGGTGGTGATATTAATTTGGTTATGGTCAATTCGTGGGCCTCTTACCACAATCATCGATTCCTTCTTAGTGCGGTTTAATTGAATGGCACAATTAGTTTCTCAAAGAAGAAAAATAATAAATAATATAAGAACAATTCTTATATTATTTATTTATCGTATATAGATATTTTGTTTTGAAGATTCAATCACTTTGTTTTAGAGATTCAATCATTCTCTTGACATTTACACATGACAAACAATAAAAGAAATGCACAAATTATAATTAGAAAGCAACTTAAATCCACCGCAGGAACTAGGATAGAGTTGGATCAAAGAGATATCCGTCGACTTAAAAAATGAAAGAAAGGAGACTAAATGAAGTTATCTTCTAGTAGATAAAGCTGGAATGGTTATCAAGAGAGAAGCAATGGTAAGAGCAAGATCTGGTTCATATGGTAAGAGCAAGATGTATCAACACATGGGCAGACTCTTCAACACTTGACATCGACTACCAAATACTCTATTTTTAAAAGTGGGTAATTTAAATTTTGTACCGTTCAACAACTAATCAATTAATAATTGAAGTGTTTTATTATCATTTTGAATTATAACATAAATTATTTCATATTTATTATTGGATTTTATTTTTATTTATTACTTGTAAATAAGTTTTTTAATTATGAAATTGATAAATATCAAAAACTCGCACCTGAATTATGAAACGGTCGATTTATTCTAGGCTTGAAATTGTTTTTTTCCTTTATTTTTTTGGTTTATAGTGAAGCTTGAATCCAAGTTTATTACAAGAGGGAGGGAGATTGATGACAGCTGAAATTTATTGAAGTCCTCTTTCTTTGTTTTTTTGGTTGGAAGGAAAACAAACCACAAAACCAGAGGACACAGCAAAATGAGCCCACACTAGGACAAGTGGCCCTCAGGCCTAAGCCTAACAGATCTATGAGACTCTAAACCCATTTTATCCTCACACAACAGCAGACTCATGGAGTCTGGAGGCTGCTCAAGGAGAAACACTCCATACGATCTAGACTTACCTAACTTGGCTAGATGATCCGCACACTTGTTGGATTCCCTGAAGATGTGCTTAACTCTCGAATCCCCCAGCTCCCTCATAATCCTCTTGCAGTCGGCCATTACATGGAAAAGAGGATGTGTAGCCACCACATCCTGATTCAGAAGCTGAACTAAACCCAGACAGTCGGCTGATTGATCTTTGGCTTCTTTGCAATCCCTCAATACATGAAGAACAGTCTCGCTGTTCTCCTTGCAGATTTCACAGCTATCATGATCTGAGAGTCTTTTCTTCTTCCTCTCCACGTTAGTCATGATTCGTTCCCTCACTGCCAATCAGAGAAAGAACTTAACTCTTTCCGGACAATTGATCTTCCAAACCCACTTCCAGTTCCTTTATTACAATTAACAACATTCTTGTCTTTCCTCTGATCAATTGAGCTTGTTCTCTTTTGGGCAAAAATGTTGGGCCGGCTAGGCTCGCCTTTGTGTTTTTTGTAGAAGTGTACATGGGCAGTCGAGGGGCACTAGGTACACCAATTGTCGATTTGGTTCCACTTATCATAATGTTATTTTTATTATTATAATATATTTTGATATTAAGGTATTGTTTCAGACTTATTATACATATACAAATTATAAAATGTATATATATTTTAAATTATTAATTTAATAAACATGAATTTTATTTCAACTCTAAATAAAAATTTATTTCAAATTGTGAAACATAAATATAATATCAAACATTTAAAAATAAGTTTCAAAATATAAAATATTTTTAAATGGTCAAAACTCAAGAATATTTAAGTTGAAAATATTGAATGAATTTTCTAGTTCCTACATTTGGTATTAGATTGGGGAGTTGCTTTAATTTCTGGAATTTCTTTGTGAGCAGAAATAGAAAAGAAAAGAAAGACAGCTTTGTTGAAGGGTTCAAGCAAAGAAGAAAAGATAAAATCAAAAATTATGAATCAGACTCTTTATATAAGAAATTAAAAGTTTTTCTCTATTTTTTTTTGTTAACATTATAATTTTATATATCAGAATGATATACAGAAGCATAGTTGCCTGAAAAATGCTAAGAAAGGTAACATATGTTCTACTAAATTGGAATGAAACGAAATGAATAATTTTGTATTTAAATTTTATTCTATTTATTCTAATCGTTAAATTAATTAAAAGATTGATTTTTTTAATTTTATTTTTGTATTTTTGTAATTTGAATTTAAAATTCATGTTCAAAGAGACATGACGTATCGTTTTACTCACACAGGTTTGGTACGGATTTGTCTACCAAACACTCTTCACTCTGATTCTATGCGAGTCATTGATGTGACAAGAACTTCATAAACAATGAATGTTTTGGTGACGAAAATACGTTTCATATAAGTAGAATGTCTGTTTATTGGGGTTTGGAATCAAAGGACACCAAGCCCTACAAAATTCAATACAATGCCAGACTTAGAATCATAGAGAGAGGAAACAATTATAACGCTATATATTTGCTTTTTTTTGATTTCTTGTGTTGACATATTATATGCTTAAAACTGTTTAGAAGTTTTCATCACCCTAACATTTTCACAATCATAAAACAGAACATATAACCTTGTTTGCAAACTTTGGGAAGAGATATGCTTGTGACAAAAATAAATTTAGCATAAATTAATTTTAATAAAAAGCCTAAAACAAATATTGGAAATTGGAAGAGATTTGTTTCATGGCCATCATCGGGTATTGGACTGTGGCTCCTTACTATATATTTTAGTCATCCAAAACTTAAATAATATGAAAAAAGATGATAGGTCAATCAGGTCCTACTCATACTTTCTTGGCAGAAAATCAAGATTTTCATTAGATTTATAATAATTTTAGTTTGAAAAAAAATTTATCCAAGAAAAGAGAGAAAGAGAGAGAGTGTGTGTGTGTCCCTCTCTCTCTCTCTCTCTCTCTCTCTGTATATATATATTAATGGAGGTAAAAAAATTATTGACAAAGAAAAAAGTTCAAATACTATCTTGAACAAAATTGATTAAAAATATTTAATTAAAAATTGATTCAAATATGTTAATAAAATTGACACATAAGATTTAATTAATTTAGTTTTTGATTTATTTAATCTATGTAACATTATTCAATAGTGAATACCTTAAATGGGTCTAAGAAAAGGGTGCATGGTGAGACCAAAACTCTTACTACACTATAAGAAGACTTAAAATTGCATTTTTATAAGAGTTCTGGGGGGTAAAAAGGTTATCCTCAAAAGTTTTGGACCCACAACTTGTCACCAATATCTCTCTATAAAAGGCCATCAAATTCGACATCTAAACCGCAAGTTTTAATTAAAAAAAAACCCTTTAAATTCCTTCTCCTATACTTACCCCCCATTGCACCAAAGCACCAAATACATAGTCATGAAATCTCTAAAATTCATCATCTTGTTCATACTTTCAACATTGTTATTAGCCACCGCATTAGCGTTGAATTGCATAGACCTAGAGATGCCAAGTGACATTAAGCAATATGGCTCACACTCGAAAGGGCCGGGCCGTTTCCTTTGCCAGCAAACAAATCAGAGAACCAATGTGACATGCGACAAATTTCCTCAAATTTGTCGAGCAAAGACCAGTCCGGGGCCAGATTGTTGCAAAAAGAAGTGTGTCAATCTGATGAAAGATAATTTAAATTGTGGAGCATGTGGATGCAAATGCAAATACCCAGAAGTTTGTTGCGAAGGGAAATGTGTGAACATTTGGATTGATCCTAGGAATTGTGGTGGGTGCAATAAGTGTTGCAAAAAGGGGAGAATTTGTATCAAAGACATGTGCAGTGACTATGCATAAACCGTTTTTCTTATCGTTGTTATCGGTATTGATACCTGTGGAATTCTACCGGTCGTCCATGAGAAACTTCCTTCAGCATGGTGTGTATCTCTTTATTATTTTGTTTTTTCTTTTTTTCTTTCCATTTTTTGGTTTGGAGCTTATTAACGCTCAAAAAGAATCGGTGATTGTATTTGGCCTGCATTTGAGCACATTGTAGGTGCAAGAAGGGGGAATTGGTGTGATTGTTGCGCGATATATACACAGTATATCTTTATGTATTTTTGGTATCTGGAGTCGTGTGTGGAGGCTCAAAAGGAATTAATCATATACAGTGGTAAAAATATTATTATAAAGTTAAATTTGCCTTTCTACTTTTATAATGATTTGCACTTTTTAATGCCTTGTCAGAGAGGGAGAAGAATATTTTGATTGATTCAAATTTGAAAAATTTTAATTTTTTAATAACGTATAAAGGGGGTAATTGTAAGTATTCTTATGTCTCCAAATTCCCATCTCCCAGGACAGGTTGGTGGTTTTAGACCCCAAATACCTAACTAGCTCAAACTTCTGGTGGAGAAACACTAGACGCATTTGGAACATATGTCTATACGTTTTCAAAATTTACCCGTTCTCAAAGGTAGTAAAAAATTTTTAGTAGTCCGATTTCTAAAGCTGCATTATTCTTGTAATAATTGAACTCCAAGTTTTCCGTACATTTCAAGAGCAAAAACACAAAAGACTGGCTAATGGCTCCTAAGTTTGGTTATCTCAATTTATCTTAATTTATATTTATTTTATTCATAACATTTTAATTAAAATAAAAAAAAAACGTTTATTTTCCTCACTAAGGGGGGCTAGTAGATTTCTAGATGAGGAAGAAACCATAATAGATGAACATGAAAATGAGGATTTTGATTCGGGTCCATCGACACAAGAATTTCCCTCAGTAGGGGGGAGGGGCTACAAGATTTCTAGTCCTCCAACAGCCAAAATGACATGCAAAAAGAAATGTGTGAAAGTGATAACAGACAGACAAAATTATGGAATGTATGGGAAGAAATGCAAACACTCTGAGACTAGTTACAAAGGCGCTTGTGTTAACCCTAATAATGATAAGGAACATTGTGGGGGTTGTGACAACCAAGTGCCAAAAGGGTGATATGTATTCTCTTGGCATGTGCAACCCTGCTTAGAATAGAAAGATATGTCCTTCTTCGGAGTAATTCCCACCCAGTTGACTGTTGCATGTATGTGTGACCGATAAAGGCATTTTCAACTGCTGAGAATTCATTGTAATAAGTCAAGATTTAACTGTGATTAATTTTATTTGAATTTATATGCATCACATTTGATTTATTTTATAAATAATAAATTAATTTTGCTAAGCCAGACACCAGTTGTGAGAATTAAATCACGAAAACATAGTTAAAAGCCATGCAGTTCACCAGTTTGCACCCCCCCCCCCGGGGGCGGGGTTTTCCTCTGAGTTTACTCTTTACCTTTTTGTTATTTCTCTTCTACCATTCTCTCTCCATGAAAGGTCTAATAATGTCGGCATCAAGCATAGAAAATATCACTAACATGTCTGATTCTCCTTTCTTACACTCAGCACTCGTTCTCTGATTGGTCCAACACTTTAAAAGTTTTATAAGTTTTGGTCCAAGTTGTCAAATATCTCTCTATAAGAAACCTTTACTATAATAAAACACGGTATCAATGACGAAAAATTATTAACGGAATTATGACGGATTACCATCGGATATAATTCTGAGAGATTACTGACGGAAATATTTCCGTCACTAATCCATCCCTATAATGATCTACAGTTAAAAAAAAGCAAAAAAAAAATTGTAAACCTATCAACAACGGAAGATTACCGACGAAAATTTTACCGATAGATTATCGACGAAAATTTTACTAACAAATTTTTTAAAATTTTTAAAATTTTTAAATTTTTAAAATTTTTTAAATTTTTAAAATTTTTAAAATTTTTAAAATTTTTTAAATTTTTAATTTTTTTTTTAAATTTTTAAATTTTTTTAAATTTTTTTGTAAACCTATAAGCGACGGATTAGTTATGGATTACCGATGAAAATTTTAGCGATGGATTTCAGATGGATTAGCTACGGATTTTTTTTCTTCTCTTTTATTATTTTATAATTCTTTTTCTTTTTTCTTTTATTTATTTTCTTTTTTCTTTTATTCTATTATTTTATTATTCAATTTAATAGGTAAATAAAAAAATAATTTGTTATTCTATCTTAATTAATCAAAGAAATATTTTAAAAATTGTTTTTAGTACAAATTTAATCAATATTAAATTTAAACGGTTAGAAAAATTTAATAAGAATTTTCAATGAAAAAAATTACACCAAAGTAAAGGAGAAAAAAGAGAGATAAGAGAGATAAAATGAGAGTAAGGTTAATATTAAGAAAAGTAAAACTTCTATAATAATAAAAAAAAAGTTATCACACAATAACAAAGTGGCATAGTGGTCGGAGAGCATATTAGCAACGTCGATGGGTTCGATTCCATCTGGTTACATTTTTTGCAGAAATAATGTAGGGCGGGCGGGCTCGTAGGCGGGAGTGCAGCGCGAGTGGTGGCGCGTGCATGACTCAAGGCGCATGGGCGCGTGAAATCGGTGAGTAGGCGTGTGGGTGCAGGCATGGAGCTCTTTTGGGCATGTGCCGGCACGTGAGGGTTTCAGAATTAGCGACGGATAAAATCCATCGTTAATAGTGAATTATCAGCGATAGATTAGTGACGGAATTTAATAGTGTATTATCAGCGACAGATTAGTGACAGAATTTAGTGACGAAAAAAGTTCGTCGCTAATCGGTCGATGATTTTTTTTTTCATATTTTCTTCTATCAACAACAGATTAGTCACGGATAGGATTAGTGATGGAAAAATCCGTCTCTAATTTGTCTCTAATATCAACAACGGATTGAATTTAGTCGGTAAAAATTAACGAGATAATTTTTAGCGACGTATTTAATGACAGAAAAATTCATCGCTAATACTCTTTAGCGACGAATTTTTTACTTTTAGCGATGAAAATTTCTGTCACTGATGACGTGTTTTCTAATAGTGTCTCGTGCACAATTTAGACATACATATAGATATATATATTAGTATATATAAAAATAATCTGAATTAATTATATACTTATTAATTAGTATATTATATAATGTATATATAATATATAATATATATTAAAAAGTATATTATGCATTATACATTACATATGAAAACTATGTTTTATATTTTATATTACACTATATATAATATAGTATATTATAAAATTTTAGCACTACATATACTAATTTATTTATATTATAACAAACAGTGTATGTTTAGGTAGGCTATTTGCCTATTTCAGGCCTGTTTACCATATATATAAATTCGTATATTTATATTATAATATAGTATATATATATATATATTAATTGTGTATGTTTTGTATCTCTCTATAATAATGTGTGAAATAAGGGAGAATTGATATGATTGTCATGCGATATATGCATTATGTATACTTTTTGTGTTTGGAGTCATATGAGGCTCAAAAGAAGTAAATCATAGTACATTGGTGGGAATGTTTTTATAATGATTTGCAAATTTTCTTTTATTCTATGCCTAGTTAGAGAGGATAAAAAGTAATGTGGGAGAGATAAAAATAATCTGAATTTTATATAACAGTCTATCTTTTATTTTTATTTTTTTTTTTGAAAACTATTAATTTTTAGTTAACATGAATTATTGTATAATATTTGATTCTTTTGAATTTTAATTTATTTGGTTTATATAATATTACTCGAAAAAAAATAAATAGCCTAATTACTTATTAGGATTTTGACAAATTTGATAGTATTATGGAAATCTAGAGACATGGAAAAATCTTTATTTAAACTATAATTAATCATCTTAAAATAAACTCATCATCATCATTAACCATATTTTTTTCTATGAATTGGAAAGAATGTGAAGGTTCGATCGCTGCTTCATATGCCATTATATTCTTCATCCATTAATTCTCCGAATAAATTATGCCAAAGGAAATGTACAACAATTTTTAATTCTTCAAAGAATTCACATCATTATTATGATGTGAATTGTAACTCATTCACCCCGCATGATATCGATCACTACTAAAAAATACAATTTCAACGACAGAAATTACTGATAGAAAAAAATTTATCGTAAATAGCGATTGATTAACGAGGGACGGGTTATTGACAGATTAGCGATAGATTTTTTCTGTCGCTAAAAAATCCGTCATTAATCCCTCGCCGATAGGGGTTGAAGGAAATAATAAAATAAAATAAAAAAAGAAAAACTATTAGTGACGGAAAAAATCCGTCGCTGATGTTAAAAAATAAAAAAAGAAAATATGTAAAACTATGAGCGATAGATTTTTTTCATCGCAAAAAAATCCATTGCTGATAGCAGTCCAAAATTAAAAAAAAAAAAAAGAAGAAAAACTATCAGTAGTTACCGATTAATGATGGATTTTTTAATGACGGAAAAAATCCGTTGCTAATAATATTCAAAGGTAAAAGAAAAAATAAAAAAAGGAAATATCAATGACTGAAATTTTGCATCGCTAATAGTTCCTTTTTTATTTTATTTTATTTTTTATTTTATTATTTTATAATTCTCTTTTTTATTTTATTTTTATATTTTATAATTATTTTATATTTTATTTTCTTTTATTATTTTATAATTCTTTTCTTTATTTTTATTATTTTTTAATTTTATTATGTGAGAGTGAGATAAATATTATAAAAAAAATAAAAGTTAGATAATAATAATAAAAAAATAAAAATGCTTCACAAAGACATTATGGTTCGGTGGTTGTAACACTCAAACATCATTGTCTACATTCTGGTTTGATTCTAAGTGAAGGTAATTTTCGCAAAAACAAAAAGAGGGCAGCAGGCGGGGCGCGTGCACGCGCAGGGGTGCAGGCAGGCGTGTGCAGGAGCCCAGGCCCGTGCACGCTCAGCCAAGCGCCAAAAATCAATGACAGAAAATTTTTATCGCTGATACTTTTGTTATCAGTGACGGATTAGTGACGAAAAATTTCTTTCGCTGATAGTTTAGCGACGAATGTTTTTCCGTCGATAAATTAGCGACAGATTTTTTATTTTCTACGATTGATATTTCCGTCACTAATATCTTATTTTCTAGTAGTGGATCAATTTGTTACGTTCAAAATTCAATTTATAATTTTTATAATTCTAACAAAGATTATATCATAGAAGTCTTGTTCTAACTTAGAAGACTAAGCTCAGCGTTCGCTCCGGGAAGTTCCTCTGGAGTTGGAAAGACTCATGTCACATGACACATGGTACTGCCAATTGATTCTTGTGTTGGTCGTAATTGTTTCCTTCTATAAATAAGAGACTAAGGGTAGACAATTTTGGAGAAGAGAAAAGAGGAGAAGCTACTCATGGCTGCCACCACACCCCCAACCATTCCTCTCCTCACTCCTTACAAAATGGGCAAATTTTATCTTTCTCACATCTCTCTCTCTCTCTCTCTCTCTCTCGGATTTTGTTCCAAACCCATTAAATCTAGTGGCATATTTTGCTTTATGTTACCTTCAGATTCAAAATTTTTAAAAATTTTAAAAATTATATATTTAAAATTTTACCGTTTTATCATGTTTACTACATAGAATTAAAATAGAGCAAGTGATATTTTTACAATTATATGTTACTTCATACAATATTTTTAAAATTTACCATTTTATCATATTTCATGTCAAGGTTTCTAGTAGCATGGCGTGAGACAGAATTAAGAAGTCTAGTATAGACTATGTGACAGATAAGCAAGTTCTCCTATAGGGTTTTTTTTTTTTTTTCAGAGTATTAGACCATGGCTTTCAACTTGACTAATCTATTGAAATTTGGAACCAGCTATGGCTTTTTTAGACTAATAATTGAATAATTGACTAGTCTCAGCCATATTCAGAAAGTTGCTCCAGTGGGATGACTACGAGGCTTGTTAAAAAAAATAATAATAATAAATATGAGGCTGATAGCATTGAACCATGATTTGAAAGAAAAAGGTATCGCAATTGTTGCCGGACAATTGATCTAGAAAAGTAATAATTAGCCTATGTTCTGACACAGTCAAACTCAAATTAAATAAATAAATAACAAGCATCATGGAAATGGACTCAACACAGTTACTAAAAGGGAAAGAACACAAGCCAGATTGTTGGGGGATCCCTAGCAATTGCCGCGCGGCTCGGGATCTGAGAGTGTGAAACTTCTACCTGGGAAATTCTCCAGGGTTAATGGGGCGTTTCGGTTTAGCCTTTTTTTTTTTTTTTTGGCCATTTTCCGCCAATTTCTTTCTATTTATCTTTAGGAAGATGTTTAGAATTTTAATATTTGTTTCCTAGGTTATTTCACATTGTATTTTCAGTTTTGACATATCTTCATTAATTAGAAACTGGGTTTCCTTCTTGGGGAGTGGGGGGTTAAGGTCTAATATTTTTGCTTCATTAATATTTATTTCTACTACAAGATAAAACTATAACTCAAATAAAAAAATTCTATGTTAATTCAAAGAAAATAGCTACATCGATATCTTTTGGACGATCGACAACTCAGATTTTCCCCTTTATTTTTAATTGGGTACATAGGGAGAGTCTAATTTGAGAAATTTACAAGGTGAGGAGGACGGTGCGAGTTAACAATAACTTTTTCTCCATAAATCGGGGAGTGGGAAAGACAGAGTTAAAGGGTAGCCAACTTTCTTCTCTCTATAATCAATTTGCATACTCATACATTTAGTGTTTTACAAGTAGGTTATGAGTTGAGACCACACACCAAAAGTAAAGCATATATCTTTGAACCCATTTGGTAAAGTTTTTTTTTTTTTTTTTTTTTTTTTTTTTTTTTTTTTTACTTTTCTTATCTTTATAAGGAGAAATACAAATTAATAATTTTTAAATTAAAATTAAAAGTTATTTGTTATTATTTTTAAAAATAAACTGATTTCATAGTTTTTGAAATAAAGTTAAAAGTTAAAAATTAAAAATTAAAGTTAAAGAAAGAGAATCCATAAACACGAGGGTAAATGAATTTATGGTACGAATATATTTAAAATTTTATATCGTTCAAGTAAAAATATAAATGGAATAAAAAGAAATATATTTTTTTAAAATCTGGCGTATAAAAAATAAGGAGAAAAAAAACTCCCCCCAAAGGCTTTTTTTAATGCTATTTTAAAAATTTTTATTCATAAAAATTATTTTTTAAAAAGAAGAGAATTTATTTGATAGGGTTTCTCCTTATATATAAAAAAAAAAAACCCAAAAAAACTACGAAATGGATACTTAATTCCCCTTTTGTTAACTTTCCTCACAGAAATCTCTGCATATAAATGCATGGTCTCGTCAAAATCTCTACCACTTGTCTCCTCTAGAAAATAAGCCCCAATGCTGCTGTCAAATTTGAGCAAGTGAGAAATTTTACTTTGATAAAGAAGAATCTTTAATTATACCATTAGTGAAGGTAACTTAAATCTATCTATAGTAAAAGGTGTTTTCTTACACATTAGTATTTTAGTTTAATACAAGAAGTTCAAACATTACTAATAGAGAACTTGAATCTTTTTTTTTATCAGGGATTTGGCTCATCATGATTGTCATGAAATCACCAAGACTCATTTTCTTGATCATACTTTCAACACCTGCATTGTTAGCCCCCATCGAGGCACTAAATCATTTCGTGAATGATGACATAGGCTTAGGCTTAAACAAGCCTGGTGACCTCAAACCAGCCATATCATTAAAGGGTTCGAACCGCTTTCTCTTGCAACAAATTTCTAGGTTTGGGATTGCTTTGATTTATAGAATTTCTTTGTGAGTAGAAATCGAAAAGAAAGGAAGACAAGTCTGTTGAATTAAAGAAAGATCGATAAAATCAAAAATTAGGATTTAGACTCTTCAAATCAGAATGATATTATAAACATGGTTGATTTGAAAATGCTAAGAAAGATGAAATCTATTCTTGTAAATCAGAATGGAATGAAATTAACATTCCTAGATTTATTATATATACACTAAAAAATTATTCATGATTTTATAGACTCTTCCGATTAAATAGGCTTCTTCAAGTGAGAAAAGCTGAATCAAAGACCTTACAAGAGGGAGATGCACCTTTGCCAGCTACATGGGTAATCATTTGCATTGATCATTGTTTGTTTACCAGACATTTTATAGTAAAGGGTCTTTTCTTGCTCATTAGTGTTTTAGTTTAATATAAGATGTTCAAACATTACTAATACGGAAGTTGAATCTTTTTCATCAGGGATCTGGCGGCTCATCATGGTCGTCATGAAATCACAAAGACTCATCTTCTTGTTCATACTTTCAACACCTGCATTGTTACACCCATAGAGGCACTAAATCATTTCGAGAATGTTGACATAGGCTTAGGCTTAAACAAGCCTAGTAACCTCATACCAGGCATATCATTAAAGGATTCAAGCTGCTTTCTCTTGCAACAAATTAATGGATAAAGAATCAGTATGACAAGTGATAAATTTTCAAGGATTTGTCATTCAAATGATGGTCAAAGTATGTTAAAGTGATGAATGATAGTTTGAATCGTGGAATGTGCGGATACAAGTGCAAGTACCCCCAAATTTGTTGCCAAGGGAATTGTATAAACACGTTTCTTGATAAAAAAACATTGTGGTGGGTTCTATACCAAGTGCAAGAGAGGGGACTTTTGTGTCCATGCCATGTGCAACTATTTATGAGCTTTACCTATTGCACAAACTCTATAATTGTATAAAACTGAAAGTTAATGACATGACATTTGAGTTCAATTTGGATTCAAAAGATTTTGAATTCGATTCTCATATATAGAACTTATCATACCCTTTATCTATTTTCCCTTATTTTTACTAGGCTCATGGACTCCCCTTATAACCGAAAAAAAAAAAAAAGCTTGTAGTTGTGAAACATATATATTTTTTTATCTATTACTTTCCTAATGAGAAATTACCTGCTTTCTCATTAGAAAGGAAATGGGTGGTGATATTAATTTGGTTATGGTCAATTCGTGGGCCTCTTACCACAATCATCGATTCCTTCTTAGTGCGGTTTAATTGAATGGCACAATTAGTTTCTCAAAGAAGAAAAATAATAAATAATATAAGAACAATTCTTATATTATTTATTTATCGTATATAGATATTTTGTTTTGAAGATTCAATCACTTTGTTTTAGAGATTCAATCATTCTCTTGACATTTACACATGACAAACAATAAAAGAAATGCACAAATTATAATTAGAAACCAACTTAAATCCACCGCAGGAACTAGGATAGAGTTGAATCAAAGAGATATCTGTCGACTTAAAAAATGAAAGAAAGGAGACTAAATGAAGTTATCTTCTAGTAGATAAAGCTGGAATGGTTATCAAGAGAGAAGCAATGGTAAGAGCAAGATCTGGTTCATATGGTAAGAGCAAGATGTATCAACACATGGGCAGACTCTTCAACACTTGACATCGACTACCAAATACTCTATTTTTAAAAGTGGGTAATTTAAATTTTGTACCGTTCAACAACTAATCAATTAATAATTGAAGTGTTTTATTATCATTTTGATTTATAACATAAATTATTTCATATTTATTATTGGATTTTATTTTTATTTATTACTTGTAAATACGCTTTTTTAATTATAAAATTGATATATATCAAAAACTCGCACCTGAATTATGAAACGGCCGATTTATTCTAGACTCGAAATTGTTTTTTCCTTTATTTTTTTGGTTTATAGTGAAGCTTGAATCCAAGTTTATTACAAGAGGGAGGGAGATTGATGACACTTTAGCTGAAATTTATTGAAGTCCTCTTTGTTTTTTTTTTTGGTTGGAAGGAAAACAAACCACAAAACCAGAGGACACAGCAAAATGAGCCCACACTAGGACAAGTGGCCCTCAGGCCTAAGCCTAACAGATCTATGAGACTCTAAACCCATTTTATCCTCACACAACAGCTGACTCATGGAGTCTGGAGGCTGCTCAAGGAGAAACACTCCAAACGAACTAGACTTACCTAACTTGGCTAGATGATCCGCACACTTGTTGGATTCCCTGAAGATGTGCTTAACTCTCGAATCCCCCAGCTCCCTCATAATCTTCTTGCAGTCGGCCATTACATGGAAAAGAGGATGTGTAGCCACCGCATCCTGATTCAGAAGCTGAACTAAACCCAGACAGTCGGCTGATTGATCTTTGGCTTCTTTGCAATCCCTCAATACATGAAGAACAATCTCGCTGTTCTCCTTGCAGATTTCACAGCTATCATGATCTGAGAGTCTTCTCTTCTTCCTCTCCACGTTAGTCATGATTCTTTCCCTCACTGCCAATCAGATAAAGAACTTAACTCTTTCCGGACAATTGATCTTCCAAACCCACTTCCAGTTCCTTTATTACAATTAACAACATTCTTGTCTTTCCTCTGATCAATTGAGCTTGTTCTCTTTTGGGCAAAAATGTTGGGCCGGCTAGGCTAGCCTTTGTGTTTTTTGTAGAGGTGTACATGGGCAGTCGAGGGGCACTAGGTACACCTATTGTCGATTTGGTTCCACTTATCATTATGTTATTTTTATTATTATAATATATTTTGATATTAAAGTATTGTTTCAGACTTATTATACATATACAAATTATAAAATGTATATATACTTTAAATTATTAATTTAATAAACATGAATTTTATTTCAACTCTAAATAAAAATTTATTTCAAATTGTGAAACATAAATATAATATCAAACATTTAAAAATAAGTTTCAAAATATAAAATATTTTTAAATGGTCAAAACTCAAGAATATTTATGTTGGAAATATTGAATGACTTTTCTAGTTCCTACATTTGGTATTAGATTGGGGAGTTGCTTTAATTTCTGGAATTTCTTTGTGAGAAGAAATAGAAAAGAAAAGAAAGACAGCTTTGTTGAAGGGTTCAAGCAAAGAAGAAAAGATAAAATCAAAAATTAGGGATCAGACTCTTCATATAAGAAATTAAAAGTTTTTCTCTATTTTTTGTTAACATTATAATTTTATATATCAGAATGATATACAGAAGCATAGTTGCCTGAAAAATGCTAAGAGAGGTAACATATGTTCTGCTAAATTGGAATTAAACGAAATGAATAATCTTGTATTTAAAATTTATTCTATTAATTTTATTTGAATGTCGTAAAATTAATCAAAAGATTGATTTTTTATTTTAATTTTATTTTTGTATTTTTGTAATTTGAATTTAAAATTCATGATCAAAGAGACATGACGTATCGTTTTACTCACACAGGTTTGGTACGGATTTGTCTACCAAACACTCTTCACTCCGATTCTATGCGAGTCATTGATGTGACAAGAACTTCATAAACAATGAATGTTTTGGTGACAAAAATAAGTTTCGTATATCTAGAATGTCTGTTTATTGGGGTTTGGAATCAAAGGACACCAAGCCCTACAAAATTCAATACAATGCCAGACTTGGAATCATAGAGAGAGGAAACAATTATAACGCTATATATTTGCTTTTTTTTGATTTCTTGTGTTGACATATTATATGCTACCGTAACATTTTCACAATCATAAAAAAGAACATATAACCTTGTTTGCAAACTTTGGGAAGAGATATGCTTGTGACAAAAATAAATTTAGCATAAATTAATTTTAATAAAAAGCCTAAAACAAATATTGGAAATTGGAAGAGATTTGTTTCATGGCCATCATCGGGTATTGGACTGTGGCTCCTTACTATATATTTTATTCATCCAAAACTTAAATAATATGAAAAAAGATGATAGGTCAATCAGGTCCTACTCATACTTTCTTGGCAGAAAATCAAGATTTTCATTAGATTTATAATAATTTTAGTTTGAAAAAAAATTTATCCAAGAAAAGAGAGAAAGAGAGAGAGAGTGTGTGTGTCCCTCTCTCTCTCTCTCTCTCTCTCTCTCTCTGTATATATATATTAATGGAGGTAAAAAAATTATTGACAAAGAAAAAAGTTCAAATACTATCTTGAACAAAATTGATTAAAAATATTTAATTAAAAATTGATTCAAATATGTTAATAAAATTGACACATAAGATTTAATTAATTTAGTTTTTGATTTATTTAATCTATGTAACATTATTCAATAGTGAATACCTTAAATGGGTCTAAGAAAAGGGTGCGTGGTGAGACCAAAACTCTTACTACACTAATAAGAAGACTTAAAATTGCATTTTTATAAGAGTTCTGGGGGGTAAAAAGGTTATCCTCAAAAGTTTTGGACCCACAACTTGTCACCAATATCTCTCTATAAAAGGCCATCAAATTCGACATCTAAACTGCAAGTTTTAATTAAAAAAAACCCTTTAAATTCCTTCTCCTATACTTACCCCCCATTGCACCAAAGCACCAAATACATAGTCATGAAATCTCTAAAATTCATCATCTTGTTCATACTTTCAACATTGTTATTAGCCACCGCACTAGCGTTGAATTGCATAGACCTAGAGATGCCAAGTGACATTAAGCAATATGGCTCACACTCGAAAGGGCCGGGCCGTTTCCTTTGCCAGCAAACAAATCAGAGAACCAATGTGACATGCGACAAATTTCCTCAAATTTGTCGAGCAAAGACCAGTCCGGGGCCAGATTGTTGCAAAAAGAAGTGTGTCAATCTGATGAAAGATAATTTAAATTGTGGAGCATGTGGATGCAAATGCAAATACCCAGAAGTTTGTTGCGAAGGGAAATGTGTGAACATTTGGATTGATCCTAGGAATTGTGGTGGGTGCAATAAGTGTTGCAAAAAGGGGAGAATTTGTATCAAAGGCATGTGCAGTGACTATGCATAAACCGTTTTTCTTATCGTTGTTATCGGTATTGATACCTGTGGAATTCTACCGGTCGTCCATGAGAAACTTCCTTCAGCATGGTGTGTATCTCTTTATTATTTTGTTTTTTCTTTTTTTCTTTCCATTTTTTGGTTTGGAGCTTATTAACGCTCAAAAAGAATCGGTGATTGTATTTGGCCTGCATTTGAGCACATTGTAGGTGCAAGAAGGGGGAATTGGTGTGATTGTTGCGCGATATATACACAGTATATCTTTATGTATTTTTGGTATCTGGAGTCGTGTGTGGAGGCTCAAAAGGAATTAATCATATACAGTGGTAAAAATATTATTATAAAGTTAAATTTGCCTTTCTACTTTTATAATGATTTGCACTTTTTAATGCCTTGTCAGAGAGGGAGAAGAATATTTTGATTGATTCAAATTTGACAAATTTTAATTTTTTAATAACGTATAAAGGGGGTAATTGTAAGTATTCTTATGTCTCCAAATTCCCATCTCCCAGGACAGGTTGGTGGTTTTAGACCCCAAATACCTAACTAGCTCAAACTTCTGGTGGAGAAACACTAGACGCATTTGGAACATATGTCTATACGTTTTCAAAATTTACCCGTTCTCAAAGGTAGTAAAAAATTTTTAATTTGTCTCTAATATCAACAACGGATTGAATTCAGTCGGTAAAAATTAACGAGATAATTTTTAGCGACGTATTTAATGACAGAAAAATTCATCGCTAATACTCTTTAGCGACGAATTTTTTACTTTTAGCGATGAAAATTTCTGTCACTGATGACGTGTTTTCTAATAGTGTTTTGTGCACAATTTAGACATACATATAGATATATATATTAGTATATATAAAAATAATCTGAATTAATTATATACTTATTAATTAGTATATTATATATTGTATATATAATATATAATATATATTAAAAAGTATATTATGCATTATACATTACATATGAAAACTATGTTTTATATTTTATATTACACTATATATAATATAGTATATTATAAAATTTTAGCACTACATATACTAATTTATTTATATTATAACAAACAGTGTATGTTTAGGTAGGCTATTTGCCTATTTCAGGCCTGTTTACCATATATATAAATTCGTATATTTATATTATAATATAGTATATATATATATATATATTAATTGTGTATGTTTTGTATCTCTCTATAATAATGTGTGAAATAAGGGAGAATTGATATGATTGTCATGCGATATATGCATTATGTATACTTTTTGTGTTTGGAGTCATATGAGGCTCAAAAGAAGTAAATCATAGTACATTGGTGGGAATGTTTTTATAATGATTTGCAAATTTTCTTTTATTCTATGCCTAGTTAGAGAGGATAAAAAGTAATGTGGGAGAGATAAAAATAATCTGAATTTTATATAACAGTCTATCTTTTATTTTTATTTTTTTATTTGAAAACTATTAATTTTTAGTTAACATGAATTATTGTATAATATTTGATTCTTTTGAATTTTAATTTATTTGGTTTATATAATATTACTCGAAAAAAAATAAATAGCCTAATTACTTATTAGGATTTTGACAAATTTGATAGTATTATGGAAATCTAGAGACATGGAAAAATCTTTATTTAAACTATAATTAATCATCTTAAAATAAACTCATCATCATCATTAACCATATTTTTTTCTATGAATTGGAAAGAATGTGGAGGTTCGATCGCTGCTTCATATGCCATTATATTCTTCATCCATTAATTCTCCGAATAAATTATGCCAAAGGAAATGTACAACAATTTTTAATTCTTCAAAGAATTCACATCATTATTATGATGTGAATTGTAACTCATTCACCCCGCATGATATCGATCACTACTAAAAAATACAATTTCAACGACAGAAATTACTGATGGAAAAAAAATTATCATAAATAGCGATTAATTAACGAGGGACAAGTTACTGACAGATTAGCGACAGATTTTTTCTGTCGTTAAAAAATCCGTCATTAATCTCTCGCCGATAGGGGTTGAAGGAAATAATAAAAATAAAAAAAAAAAAGAAAAACTATTAGCGACGGAAAAAATTCATCGCTGATGTTAAAAAAGAAAAAAAGAAAATATGTAAAACTATGAGCGACAAATTTTTTTCATCGCAAAAAAATCTGTTGCTGATAGCGGTCCAAAATTAATAAAAAAAAAAAAAAAAAAACTATCAGTAGTTACCGATTAGTGATGGATTTTTTAATGACAGAAAAAATCCGTTGCTAATAATATTCAAAGGTAAAAGAAAAAATAAAAAAAAGGAAATATCAATGACTGAAATTTTGCGTCGCTAATAGTTCCTTTTTTATTTTATTTTATTTTTTCTTTTATTATTTTATCATTCGCTTTTTTATTTTATTTTTATATTTTATAATTATTTTATATTTTATTTTCTTTTATTATTTTATAATTCTTTTCTTTATTTTTATTATTTTTTAATTTTATTATGTGAGAGTGAGATAAATATTATAAAAAAATAAAAGTTAGATAATAATAATAAAAAAATAAAAATGCTTCACAAAGACATTATGGTTCGGTGGTTGTAACACTCAAACATCATTGTCTACATTCAGGTTTGATTCTAAGTGAAGGCAATTTTCGCAAAAACAAAAAGAGGGCAGCAGGCGAGGCGCGTGCACGCGCAGGGGTGCAGGCAGGCGTGTGCAGGAGCCCGGGCCCGTGCACGCTCAGCCAAGCGCCAAAAATCAACGACAGAAAATTTTTATCGCTGATACTTTTGCTATTAGTGACAGATTAGTGACGAAAAATTTCTTTCGCTGATAGTTTAGCGACGAATGTTTTTCTGTCGATAAATTAGCGACAGATTTTTTATTTTCTACGATTGATATTTCCGTCACTAATATCTTATTTTCTAGTAGTAGATCAATTTGTTACTTTCAAAATTCAATTTATAATTTTTATAATTCTAACAAAGATTATATCATAGAAGTCTTGTTCTAACATAGAAGACTAAGCTCAGCGTTCGCTCCGGGAAGTTCCTCTGGAGTTGGAAAGACTCATGTCACATGACACATAGTACTGCCAATTGATTCTTGTGTTGGTCGTAATTGTTTCCTTCTATAAATAAGAGACAAGGGTAGACAATTTTGGAGAAGAGAAAAGAGAAGAAGCTACTCATGGCTGCCACCACACCCCCAACCATTCCTCTCCTCACTCCTTACAAAATGGGCAAATTTTATCTGTCACATCTCTCTCTCTCTCTCTCTCTCTCTCTCTCTCTCTCTCTCTCTCTTTCTCTCTCTCTCTCGGATTTTGTTCCAAACCCATTAAATCTAGTGGCATATTTTGCTTTATGTTACCTTCTTCAGATTCAAAATTTTTAAAAATTTTTAAAATTATATATTTAAAATTTGACCATTTTATCATGTTTACTACATAGAATTAAAATAGAGTAAGTGATATTTTTACAATTATATGTTACTTCATACAATATTTTTAAAATTTTACCATTTTATCATATTTCATGTCAAGGTTTCTAGTAGCATGGCGTGAGACAGAATTAAGAAGTCTAGTATAGACTACATTTGAGTTCAATTTGGATTCAAAAGATTTTGAATTCGATTCTCATATATAGAACTTATCATACCCTTTATCTATTTCCCCTTATTTTTACTAGGGTCGTGGACTCCCCTTATAACCGAAAAAAAAAAAATCTTGTAATTGTGAAACATATAATTTTTTTTATCTATTACTTCCCTAATGAGAAATTACCTGCTTTCTCATTAGAAAGGAAATGGGTGGTGATATTAATTTGGTTATGGTCAATTCGTGGGCCTCTTACCACAATCATCGATTCCTTCTTAGTGCGGTTTAATTGAATGGCACAATTAGTTTCTCAAAGAAGAAAAATAATAAATAATATAAGAACAATTCTTATATTATTTATTTATCGTATAGAGATATTTTGTTTCGAAGATTCAATCACTTTGTTTTAGAGATTCAATCATACTCTTGACATTTACACATGACAAACAATAAAAGAAATGCACAAATTATAATTAGAAACCAACTTAAATCCACCGCAGGAACTAGGATAGAGTTGGATCAAAGAGATATCCGTCGACCTAAAAAATGAAAGAAAGGAGACTAAATGAAGTTATCTTCTAGTAGATAAAGCTGGAATGGTTATCAAGAGAGAAGCAATGGTAAGAGCAAGATCTGGTTCATATGGTAAGAGCAAGATGTATCAACACATGGGCAGACTCTTCAACACTTGACATCGACTACCAAATACTCTATTTTTAAAAGTGGGTAATTTAAATTTTGTACCGTTCAACAACTAATCAATTAATCATTGAAGTGTTTTATTATCATTTTGAATTATACATAAATTATTTCATATTTATTATTGGATTTTATTTTTATTTATTACTTGTAAATACGTTTTTTAATTATGAAATTGATATATATCAAAAACTCGTACTTGAATTATGAAACCGTCGATTTATTCTAGGCTCGAAATTGTTTTTTCCTTTATTTTTTAGGTTTATAGTGAAGCTTGAATCCAAGTTTATTACAAGAGGGAGGGAGATTGATGACACTTGAGCTGAAATTTATTGAAGTCCTTGTTTTTTTTTTTTTTTGGTCGGAAGGAAAACAAACCACAAAACCACAGAACCAGAGGACACAGCAAAATGAGCCCACACTAGGACAAGTGGCCCTCAGGCCTAAGCCTAACAGATCTATGAGACTCTAAACCATTTATCCTCACACAACAGCTGACTCATGGAGTCTGGAGGCTGCTCAAGGAGAAACACTCCATACGATCTAGACTTACCTAACTTGCACAACAAAAAAATAAGTTTTTAGCCATAATTTTAGCTACAAAAATTTAATAAAAATTTGTCGCTAAATTCGTTAGCGACGAAATTAGCGACAAAAAAATTTTCGTCGCTAATAACGCGTAGCAAAAATTTAATGACAAAAAATTAGAAATTCGTCGCTAAATTTAGCGATGAATAATTTTTTGTCACTAAATCCGTCGCAAATTTAGTGACAAAAAATTATTTGTTACTAAATTTAGCGACAAATTTTAGATCTTCGTAGCTAAATTTAGCGACAGATAATTTTTTGTCGCTAAATTTGCAACGTTCGTCGCTAAATTAGCGACGGATATAAATGCATCGCAAAATCAGTCGCTAAATTAGTAATGAAAAATAATGCGCTCCCGCCCGCCCGAGCAAGCATCCGCACGCACGCCCGCCCGAGCCAGCGGCCACACATCCTACCTCACTTAATTCTTTAAAATTACCTTTGCTTTGCTCCCACCAAGGTTCGAACCCCTGCGCTTCCATAAATCTTTAAGATCCCGTAACCATCAAACTAAATGTTAGTATCTGTTATAAGTTTTTTTTTTTTTTACTTATTATATTTTCTTCATATTTTTCTAATAATAATAAAACAATATAAAATAACAATTTATTATAAAAAAATAAATTAGTTTAAAATAAAATAATAAAAGATATAAAAAAATAATAATACCATTTTATAAAAAGATAAAATAAAAATAAAATATAACATATTACTCAAAAATAATAAATGTGATAAATTTTTTTAAATAAAAAATAAAAAATATATATTAATATTTTATTTTATTTAATTATATTTCAAATTTAGTGACAAATTTCAGAATTTGTCGCAAAATCAGCGACAAATTAACAATTTGTCACTGAATTCGTCGCAAAATTAGCAACAAAAATCGAAATTCGTCGCTAAATTAATTTATTAAATAATAAATATATATTTATATTTAATTTAATTTAATTATATTTCAAATTTAGCGACGAATTACAAAATTTGGCGCAAAATCAGCGACAAATTGGGAATTTGTCGCAAAATCAACGACAAAAACGGAATTTGTTGCAAAATCAGCAACAAATTAAAAATTTGTCGCTGAATTCATCGTAAAATTAGTAACAAAAATCGGAATTCGTCGCTAAATTAATTTATTAAATAATAAATATATATTTATATTTAATTTTATTTAATTATATTTCAAATTTAGCGACGAATTACAAAATTTGTCGCAAAAATTAGCAACAAATTAGAATTCGTCACAAATTAGGATTTGTCGTAAAATTAGCGACAAATAAGAATTTGTCACGGAATTTGTCTTAAAATTAGCGACGAATTCCAAATTTGTCGCTAATTTATGACGAATTAGTATTTGTGACGGAATTCGTCGCAAAATTAGCGTCAAATTCCGAAATTCGTCGCTAATTTTGCGACAAATTCAAATTCGTCGGAAATTAGGGACAACTATTTTTTCGTTGAAAATTTCGTTGGAAATAGTGATTAAAAAATTTTTCGTCACTAAATTCGTCGCAAAATTGTAATAAAAAAATTTGTCGCTAAATTTCATCGCAAAAATGATGTTTTTTTGTAGTGATTGGCTGGATGATCCGCACACTTGTTGGATTTCCTGAAGATGTGCTTAACTCTCGAATCCCCCAGCTCCCTCATAATCTTCTTGCAGTCGGCCATTACATGGAAAAGAGGATGTGTAGCCACCACATCCTGATTCAGAAGCTGAACTAAACCCAGACAGTCCACTGATTGATCTTTGGCTTCTTTGCAATCCCTCAATACATGAAGAACAGTCTCGCTGCTCTCCTTGCAGATTTCATAGCTATCATGATCTGAGAGTCTTCTCTTCTTCCTCTCCACGTTAGTCATGATTCTTTCCCTCACTGCCATCAGATAAAGAACTTAATTCTTTCCGGACAATTGATCTTCCAAACCCACTTCCAGTTCCTTTATTACAATTAACAACATTCTTGTCTTTCCTCTTATCAATTGAGCTTGTTCTCTTTTGGGAAAAAATGTTGGGCCGGCTAGGCTCGCCTTTGTGTTTTTTGTAGAGGTGTACATGGGCAGTCGAGGGGCACTAGGTACACCTATTGTCGATTTGGTTCCACTTATCATTATGTTATTTTTATTATTATAATATATTTTGATATTAAAGTATTGTTTCAGACTTATTATACATATACAAATTATAAAATGTATATATATTTTAAATTATTAATTTAATAAACATGAATTTTATTTCAACTCTAAATAAAAATTTATTTCAAATTGTGAAACATAAATATAATATCAAACATTTAAAAATAAGTTTCAAAATATAAAATATTTTTAAATGGTCAAAACTCAAGAATATTTATGTTGGAAATATTGAATGACTTTTCTAGTTCCTACATTTGGTATTAGATTGGGGAGTTGCTTTAATTTCTGGAATTTCTTTGTGAGAAGAAATAGAAAAGAAAAGAAAGACAGCTTTGTTGAAGGGTTCAAGCAAAGAAGAAAAGATAAAATCAAAAATTAGGGATCAGACTCTTCATATAAGAAATTAAAAGTTTTTCTCTATTTTTTGTTAACATTATAATTTTATATATCAGAATGATATACAGAAGCATAGTTGCCTGAAAAATGCTAAGAGAGGTAACATATGTTCTGCTAAATTGGAATTAAACGAAATGAATAATCTTGTATTTAAAATTTATTCTATTAATTTTATTTGAATGTTGTAAAATTAATCAAAAGATTGATTTTTTATTTTAATTTTATTTTTGTATTTTTGTAATTTGAATTTAAAATTCATGATCAAAGAGACATGACGTATCGTTTTACTCACACAGGTTTGGTACGGATTTGTCTACCAAACACTCTTCACTCCGATTCTATGCGAGTCATTGATGTGACAAGAACTTCATAAACAATGAATGTTTTGGTGACAAAAATAAGTTTCGTATATCTAGAATGTCTGTTTATTGGGGTTTGGAATCAAAGGACACCAAGCCCTACAAAATTCAATACAATGCCAGACTTGGAATCATAGAGAGAGGAAACAATTATAACGCTATATATTTGCTTTTTTTTGATTTCTTGTGTTGACATATTATATGCTACCGTAACATTTTCACAATCATAAAAAAGAACATATAACCTTGTTTGCAAACTTTGGGAAGAGATATGCTTGTGACAAAAATAAATTTAGCATAAATTAATTTTAATAAAAAGCCTAAAACAAATATTGGAAATTGGAAGAGATTTGTTTCATGGCCATCATCGGGTATTGGACTGTGGCTCCTTACTATATATTTTATTCATCCAAAACTTAAATAATATGAAAAAAGATGATAGGTCAATCAGGTCCTACTCATACTTTCTTGGCAGAAAATCAAGATTTTCATTAGATTTATAATAATTTTAGTTTGAAAAAAAATTTATCCAAGAAAAGAGAGAAAGAGAGAGAGAGTGTGTGTGTCCCTCTCTCTCTCTCTCTCTCTCTCTCTCTCTCTGTATATATATATTAATGGAGGTAAAAAAATTATTGACAAAGAAAAAAGTTCAAATACTATCTTGAACAAAATTGATTAAAAATATTTAATTAAAAATTGATTCAAATATGTTAATAAAATTGACACATAAGATTTAATTAATTTAGTTTTTGATTTATTTAATCTATGTAACATTATTCAATAGTGAATACCTTAAATGGGTCTAAGAAAAGGGTGCGTGGTGAGACCAAAACTCTTACTACACTAATAAGAAGACTTAAAATTGCATTTTTATAAGAGTTCTGGGGGGTAAAAAGGTTATCCTCAAAAGTTTTGGACCCACAACTTGTCACCAATATCTCTCTATAAAAGGCCATCAAATTCGACATCTAAACTGCAAGTTTTAATTAAAAAAAAACCCTTTAAATTCCTTCTCCTATACTTACCCCCCATTGCACCAAAGCACCAAATAACATAGTCATGAAATCTCTAAAATTCATCATCTTGTTCATACTTTCAACAATGTTATTAGCCACCGCACTAGCGTTGAATTGCATAGACCTAGAGATGCCAAGTGACATTAAGCAATATGGCTCACACTCGAAAGGGCCGGGCCGTTTCCTTTGCCAGCAAACAAATCAGAGAACCAATGTGACATGCGACAAATTTCCTCAAATTTGTCGAGCAAAGACCAGTCCGGGGCCAGATTGTTGCAAAAAGAAGTGTGTCAATCTGATGAAAGATAATTTAAATTGTGGAGCATGTGGATGCAAATGCAAATACCCAGAAGTTTGTTGCGAAGGGAAATGTGTGAACATTTGGATTGATCCTAGGAATTGTGGTGGGTGCAATAAGTGTTGCAAAAAGGGGAGAATTTGTATCAAAGGCATGTGCAGTGACTATGCATAAACCGTTTTTCTTATCGTTTTTATCGGTATTGATACCTGTGGAATTCTACCGGTCGTCCATGAGAAACTTCCTTCAGCATGGTGTGTATCTCTTTATTATTTTGTTTTTTCTTTTTTTCTTTCCATTTTTTGGTTTGGAGCTTATTAACGCTCAAAAAGAATCGGTGATTGTATTTGGCCTGCATTTGAGCACATTGTAGGTGCAAGAAGGGGGAATTGGTGTGATTGTTGCGCGATATATACACAGTATATCTTTATGTATTTTTGGTATCTGGAGTCGTGTGTGGAGGCTCAAAAGGAATTAATCATATACAGTGGTAAAAATATTATTATAAAGTTAAATTTGCCTTTCTACTTTTATAATGATTTGCACTTTTTAATGCCTTGTCAGAGAGGGAGAAGAATATTTTGATTGATTCAAATTTGAAAAATTTTAATTTTTTAATAACGTATAAAGGGGGTAATTGTAAGTATTCTTATGTCTCCAAATTCCCATCTCCCAGGACAGGTTGGTGGTTTTAGACCCCAAATACCTAACTAGCTCAAACTTCTGGTGGAGAAACACTAGACGCATTTGGAACATATGTCTATACGTTTTCAAAATTTACCCGTTCTCAAAGGTAGTAAAAAATTTTTAGTAGTCCGATTTCTAAAGCTGCATTATTCTTGTAATAATTGAACTCCAAGTTTTCCGTACATTTCAAGAGCAAAAACACAAAAGACTGGCTAATGGCTCCTAAGTTTGGTTATCTCAATTTATCTTAATTTATATTTATTTTATTCATAACATTTTAATTAAAATAAAAAAAAAACGTTTATTTTCCTCACTAAGGGGGGCTAGTAGATTTCTAGATGAGGAAGAAACCATAATAGATGAACATGAAAATGAGGATTTTGATTCGGGTCCATCGACACAAGAATTTCCCTCAGTAGGGGGGAGGGGCTACAAGATTTCTAGTCCTCCAACAGCCAAAATGACATGCAAAAAGAAATGTGTGAAAGTGATAACAGACAGACAAAATTATGGAATGTATGGGAAGAAATGCAAACACTCTGAGACTAGTTACAAAGGCGCTTGTGTTAACCCTAATAATGATAAGGAACATTGTGGGGGTTGTGACAACCAAGTGCCAAAAGGGTGATATGTATTCTCTTGGCATGTGCAACCCTGCTTAGAATAGAAAGATATGTCCTTCTTCGGAGTAATTCCCACCCAGTTGACTGTTGCATGTATGTGTGACCGATAAAGGCATTTTCAACTGCTGAGAATTCATTGTAATAAGTCAAGATTTAACTGTGATTAATTTTATTTGAATTTATATGCATCACATTTGATTTATTTTATAAATAATAAATTAATTTTGCTAAGCCAGACACCAGTTGTGAGAATTAAATCACGAAAACATAGTTAAAAGCCATGCAGTTCACCAGTTTGCACCCCCCCCCCCGGGGGCGGGGTTTTCCTCTGAGTTTACTCTTTACCTTTTTGTTATTTCTCTTCTACCATTCTCTCTCCATGAAAGGTCTAATAATGTCGGCATCAAGCATAGAAAATATCACTAAGATGTCTGATTCTCCTTTCTTACACTCAGCACTCGTTCTCTGATTGGTCCAACACTTTAAAAGTTTTATAAGTTTTGGTCCAAGTTGTCAAATATCTCTCTATAAGAAACCTTTACTATAATAAAACACGGTATCAATGACGAAAAATTATTAACGGAATTATGACGGATTACCATCGGATATAATTCTGAGAGATTACTGACGGAAATATTTCCGTCACTAATCCATCCCTATAATGATCTACAGTTAAAAAAAAGCAAAAAAAAAATTGTAAACCTATCAACAACGGAAGATTACCGACGAAAATTTTACCGATAGATTATCGACGAAAATTTTACTAACAAATTTTTTAAAATTTTTAAAATTTTTAAATTTTTAAAATTTTTAAAATTTTTAAAATTTTTTAAATTTTTAAAATTTTTTAAATTTTTAATTTTTTTTTTAAATTTTTAAATTTTTTTAAATTTTTTTGTAAACCTATAAGCGACGGATTAGTTATGGATTACCGATGAAAATTTTAGCGATGGATTTCAGATGGATTAGCTACGGATTTTTTTTCTTCTCTTTTATTATTTTATAATTCTTTTTCTTTTTTCTTTTATTTATTTTCTTTTTTCTTTTATTCTATTATTTTATTATTCAATTTAATAGGTAAATAAAAAAATAATTTGTTATTCTATCTTAATTAATCAAAGAAATATTTTAAAAATTGTTTTTAGTACAAATTTAATCAATATTAAATTTAAACGGTTAGAAAAATTTAATAAGAATTTTCAATGAAAAAAATTACACCAAAGTAAAGGAGAAAAAAGAGAGATAAGAGAGATAAAATGAGAGTAAGGTTAATATTAAGAAAAGTAAAACTTCTATAATAATAAAAAAAAAGTTATCACACAATAACAAAGTGGCATAGTGGTCGGAGAGCATATTAGCAACGTCGATGGGTTCGATTCCATCTGGTTACATTTTTTGCAGAAATAATGTAGGGCGGGCGGGCTCGTAGGCGGGAGTGCAGCGCGAGTGGTGGCGCGTGCATGACTCAAGGCGCATGGGCGCGTGAAATCGGTGAGTAGGCGTGTGGGTGCAGGCATGGAGCTCTTTTGGGCATGTGCCGGCACGTGAGGGTTTCAGAATTAGCGACGGATAAAATCCATCGTTAATAGTGAATTATCAGCGACAGATTAGTGACGGAATTTAATAGTGTATTATCAGCGACAGATTAGTGACAGAATTTAGTGACGAAAAAAGTTCGTCGCTAATCGGTCGATGATTTTTTTTTTCATATTTTCTTCTATCAACAACAGATTAGTCACGGATAGGATTAGTGATGGAAAAATCCGTCTCTAATTTGTCTCTAATATCAACAACGGATTGAATTTAGTCGGTAAAAATTAACGAGATAATTTTTAGCGACGTATTTAATGACAGAAAAATTCATCGCTAATACTCTTTAGCGACGAATTTTTTACTTTTAGCGATGAAAATTTCTGTCACTGATGACGTGTTTTCTAATAGTGTCTCGTGCACAATTTAGACATACATATAGATATATATATTAGTATATATAAAAATAATCTGAATTAATTATATACTTATTAATTAGTATATTATATAATGTATATATAATATATAATATATATTAAAAAGTATATTATGCATTATACATTACATATGAAAACTATGTTTTATATTTTATATTACACTATATATAATATAGTATATTATAAAATTTTAGCACTACATATACTAATTTATTTATATTATAACAAACAGTGTATGTTTAGGTAGGCTATTTGCCTATTTCAGGCCTGTTTACCATATATATAAATTCGTATATTTATATTATAATATAGTATATATATATATATATTAATTGTGTATGTTTTGTATCTCTCTATAATAATGTGTGAAATAAGGGAGAATTGATATGATTGTCATGCGATATATGCATTATGTATACTTTTTGTGTTTGGAGTCATATGAGGCTCAAAAGAAGTAAATCATAGTACATTGGTGGGAATGTTTTTATAATGATTTGCAAATTTTCTTTTATTCTATGCCTAGTTAGAGAGGATAAAAAGTAATGTGGGAGAGATAAAAATAATCTGAATTTTATATAACAGTCTATCTTTTATTTTTATTTTTTTTTTTGAAAACTATTAATTTTTAGTTAACATGAATTATTGTATAATATTTGATTCTTTTGAATTTTAATTTATTTGGTTTATATAATATTACTCGAAAAAAAATAAATAGCCTAATTACTTATTAGGATTTTGACAAATTTGATAGTATTATGGAAATCTAGAGACATGGAAAAATCTTTATTTAAACTATAATTAATCATCTTAAAATAAACTCATCATCATCATTAACCATATTTTTTTCTATGAATTGGAAAGAATGTGAAGGTTCGATCGCTGCTTCATATGCCATTATATTCTTCATCCATTAATTCTCCGAATAAATTATGCCAAAGGAAATGTACAACAATTTTTAATTCTTCAAAGAATTCACATCATTATTATGATGTGAATTGTAACTCATTCACCCCGCATGATATCGATCACTACTAAAAAATACAATTTCAACGACAGAAATTACTGATAGAAAAAAATTTATCGTAAATAGCGATTGATTAACGAGGGACGGGTTATTGACAGATTAGCGATAGATTTTTTCTGTCGCTAAAAAATCCGTCATTAATCCCTCGCCGATAGGGGTTGAAGGAAATAATAAAATAAAATAAAAAAAGAAAAACTATTAGTGACGGAAAAAATCCGTCGCTGATGTTAAAAAATAAAAAAAGAAAATATGTAAAACTATGAGCGATAGATTTTTTTCATCGCAAAAAAATCCATTGCTGATAGCAGTCCAAAATTAAAAAAAAAAAAAAGAAGAAAAACTATCAGTAGTTACCGATTAATGATGGATTTTTTAATGACGGAAAAAATCCGTTGCTAATAATATTCAAAGGTAAAAGAAAAAATAAAAAAAGGAAATATCAATGACTGAAATTTTGCATCGCTAATAGTTCCTTTTTTATTTTATTTTATTTTTTATTTTATTATTTTATAATTCTCTTTTTTATTTTATTTTTATATTTTATAATTATTTTATATTTTCTTTTCTTTTATTATTTTATAATTCTTTTCTTTATTTTTATTATTTTTTAATTTTATTATGTGAGAGTGAGATAAATATTATAAAAAAAATAAAAGTTAGATAATAATAATAAAAAAATAAAAATGCTTCACAAAGACATTATGGTTCGGTGGTTGTAACACTCAAACATCATTGTCTACATTCTGGTTTGATTCTAAGTGAAGGTAATTTTCGCAAAAACAAAAAGAGGGCAGCAGGCGGGGCGCGTGCACGTGCAGGGGTGCAGGCAGGCGTGTGCAGGAGCCCAGGCCCGTGCACGCTCAGCCAAGCGCCAAAAATCAATTACAGAAAATTTTTATCGCTGATACTTTTGTTATCAGTGACGGATTAGTGACGAAAAATTTCTTTCGCTGATAGTTTAGCGACGAATGTTTTTCCGTCGATAAATTAGCGACAGATTTTTTATTTTCTACGATTGATATTTCCGTCACTAATATCTTATTTTCTAGTAGTGGATCAATTTGTTACGTTCAAAATTCAATTTATAATTTTTATAATTCTAACAAAGATTATATCATAGAAGTCTTGTTCTAACTTAGAAGACTAAGCTCAGCGTTCGCTCCGGGAAGTTCCTCTGGAGTTGGAAAGACTCATGTCACATGACACATGGTACTGCCAATTGATTCTTGTGTTGGTCGTAATTGTTTCCTTCTATAAATAAGAGACTAAGGGTAGACAATTTTGGAGAAGAGAAAAGAGGAGAAGCTACTCATGGCTGCCACCACACCCCCAACCATTCCTCTCCTCACTCCTTACAAAATGGGCAAATTTTATCTTTCTCACATCTCTCTCTCTCTCTCTCTCTCTCTCGGATTTTGTTCCAAACCCATTAAATCTAGTGGCATATTTTGCTTTATGTTACCTTCAGATTCAAAATTTTTAAAAATTTTAAAAATTATATATTTAAAATTTTACCGTTTTATCATGTTTACTACATAGAATTAAAATAGAGCAAGTGATATTTTTACAATTATATGTTACTTCATACAATATTTTTAAAATTTACCATTTTATCATATTTCATGTCAAGGTTTCTAGTAGCATGGCGTGAGACAGAATTAAGAAGTCTAGTATAGACTATGTGACAGATAAGCAAGTTCTCCTATAGGGTTTTTTTTTTTTTTTCAGAGTATTAGACCATGGCTTTCAACTTGACTAATCTATTGAAATTTGGAACCAGCTATGGCTTTTTTAGACTAATAATTGAATAATTGACTAGTCTCAGCCATATTCAGAAAGTTGCTCCAGTGGGATGACTACGAGGCTTGTTAAAAAAAATAATAATAATAAATATGAGGCTGATAGCATTGAACCATGATTTGAAAGAAAAAGGTATCGCAATTGTTGCCGGACAATTGATCTAGAAAAGTAATAATTAGCCTATGTTCTGACACAGTCAAACTCAAATTAAATAAATAAATAACAAGCATCATGGAAATGGACTCAACACAGTTACTAAAAGGGAAAGAACACAAGCCAGATTGTTGGGGGATCCCTAGCAATTGCCGCGCGGCTCGGGATCTGAGAGTGTGAAACTTCTACCTGGGAAATTCTCCAGGGTTAATGGGGCGTTTCGGTTTAGCCTTTTTTTTTTTTTTTTGGCCATTTTCCTCCAATTTCTTTCTATTTATCTTTAGGAAGATGTTTAGAATTTTAATATTTGTTTCCTAGGTTATTTCACATTGTATTTTCAGTTTTGACATATCTTCATTAATTAGAAACTGGGTTTCCTTCTTGGGGAGTGGGGGGTTAAGGTCTAATATTTTTGCTTCATTAATATTTATTTCTACTACAAGATAAAACTATAACTCAAATAAAAAAATTCTATGTTAATTCAAAGAAAATAGCTACATCGATATCTTTTGGACGATCGACAACTCAGATTTTCCCCTTTATTTTTAATTGGGTACATAGGGAGAGTCTAATTTGAGAAATTTACAAGGTGAGGAGGACGGTGCGAGTTAACAATAACTTTTTCTCCATAAATCGGGGAGTGGGAAAGACAGAGTTAAAGGGTAGCCAACTTTCTTCTCTCTATAATCAATTTGCATACTCATACATTTAGTGTTTTACAAGTAGGTTATGAGTTGAGACCACACACCAAAAGTAAAGCATATATCTTTGAACCCATTTGGTAAAGTTCTTTTTTTTTTTTTTAATTTTCTTATCTTTATAAGGAGAAATACAAATTAATAATTTTTAAAATAAAATTGAAAGTTATTTGTTATTATTTTTAAAAATAAACTGATTTCATAGTTTTTGAAATAAAGTTAAAAGTTAAAAATTAAAAATTAAAGTTAAAGAGAGAGAATCTATGAACACGAGGGTAAATGAATTTATGGTACGAATATATTTAAAATTTTATATTGTTCAAGTAAAAATATAAATGGAATAAAAAGAAATATATTTTTTAAAAATCTGGCGTATAAAAAATAAGGAGAAAAAAAACTCCTCCCAAAAGCTTTTTTTAATGTTATTTTAAAAATTTTTATTCATAAAAAAATTATTTTTAAAAAGAAGAGAATTTATTTGATAAGGTTTCTCCTTATAAAAATAAAAAATAATAAAAAAAAAAACCGAAAAAAAACTACGAAATGGATACTTCATTCCCCTTTTGTTAACTTTCCTCACAGAAATCTCCGCATAAATGCATGGTCTCGTCAAAATCTCTACCACTTGTCTCCTCTAGAAAATAAGCCCCAACGCTGCTGTCAAATTTGAGCAAGTGAGAAATTTTACTTTGATAAGGAAGAATCTTTTATTATACCATTAGTGAAGCTAACTTAAATCTATCTATAGTAACAGGTCTTTTCTTACACATTAGTATTTTGGTTTAATACAAGATGTTCAAACATTACTAATAGAGAAGTTGAATCTTTTTTTTTTATCAGGGATTTGGCTCATCATGATTGTCATGAAATCACAAAGACTCATTTTCTTGTTCATACTTTCAACACCTGCATTGTTAGCCCCCATCGAGGCACTAAATCATTTCGTGAATGATGACATAGGCTTAGGCTTAAACAAGCCTGGTGACCTCAAACCAGCCATATCATTAAAGGGTTCAAACCGCTTTCTCTTGCAACATATTGCTAGGTTTGGGATTGCTTTGATTTACAGAATTTCTTAGTTGGTAGAAATAAAACAGAAAGGAAGACAAGTCTGTTGAAGTAAAGAAAAACCGATAAAATCAAAAATTAGGATTTAGATTCTTCAAATAAGGAATTCAAAATTTTCGTCTATTTTTTTTTAACATTACAATTTTATATCAGAATGATATATAAAAACATGGTTGATTTGAAAATGCAAAGAAAGATGAAATCTATTCTTGTAAATCAGAATCGAATGAAATTAACAATCTTAGTTTTATTATATAGACAGTAAAGATTATTTATAATCTTATAAACTCTTCTGATTAAATGGGCTTACCCAAGTGAGAAATGCTGAATCAAAGACCTTACAAGGGGGAGATGCACCTTTGCCAGCTATATGGGTAATCATTTGCATTGATCATTGTTTGTTTACCAAACATTCTAAAGGGTCCCCGTTCGTATTTTAGTTTAATATAAGACGTTCAAACATTACTAATATAGAAGTTGAATCTTTTTCATCAGGGATTTGGCTCATGATGGTCATCATAAAATCACAAAATACTCATCTTCTTGTTCATACTTTCAACACCTGCATTGTTAGACCCATAGAGGCACTAAATCATTTCGAGAATGTTGACATAGGCTTAGGCTTAAACAAGCCTGGTAACGTCACACCAGCCATATCATTAAAGGGTTCAAGCTGCTTTCTCTTGCAACAAATTACTAGATAAAGAACCAGTATGACATGTGATAAATTTCCAAGGATTTGTCATTCAAAAGATGGTCAAAGTATGTTAATGCGATGAATGATAGTTTGAATCATGGAATGTGTGGACACAAGTGCAAGTAACCCCAAATTTGTTGCCAAGGGAATTGTGTAAACACGTTTCTGGATAAAAAACATTGTGGTGGGTTCTATACCAAGTGCAAGAGAGGGGACTTTTGTGTCCATGCCAAGTGCAATTATTTATGAGCTTTACCAATTACACAAACTCTATAATTGTATAAAACTGAAAGTTAATGAAATGACATTTGTGTTCAATTTGGATTCAAAAGATTTTGAATTCAATTCTCACATATAGAAGTTGTCATACCCTTTATCTATTTCCCCTTATTTTTACTAGGCTCATGGACTGCCCTTGTAATCGGAAAAAAAAAATGTAGTTGCTAAAAATATAATTTTTTTTCTCTATTTCTTCCCTAATGAGAAATTACCTGCTTTCTCGTCAGAAAGGAAATGGGGTGGTGATATTAATTTGGTTATAGTCAATTCGTGGGCCTCTTACCACAATCATCAATTCATCTTATTGCGGTTTAACTGAATGACACAATTAGTTTCTCAAAGAAGAAAAATAATAAATAATGTGAGAACAATTCTTATATTATTTAGTTCTCATATATAGATATTTTGTTTTAGAGATTCAATCATCCTCTTGACACTTACACTGGACAAAAAACAAAAGAAGCGTACAAACTATAATTAGAAACCGACTTAAATCCACCACAGGAACTAGGGTAGAGTTGGATCAAAGAGATATCCCATGACTTAAAAAATGAAAGAAAGGAGACTAAATGAAGTTATCTTCTGGTAGATATCGCTTGAATGGTTATCAAGAGAAAAGCAATGGCAAGAGCAAGATGCATCAACACATAGGGAGACTCTTCAACACTTGACATCGACTACCAAATACTCTATTATTAAAAGTGGGTAATTTAAATTTAGTATCATTCAACAACTAATCAATTAATGATTGAAGTGTTTTATTATCATTTTGAATTATAACATAAATTATTTCATGTTTATTATTGGATTTTATTTTTATTTATTACTTGTAAGCACATTTTTTAATTATGAAATTGATAGACATCAAAGAATCGCACCCGAATAGGGTTGATTTATTCTAGACTGAAATTGTCTTTTTTCTTTATTGCAGTTAACAACATTTTTGTCATTCCTCTGTGTTAAGGCTCATATTCTCTTGTAAATAGATGACCTGATTTAGCTCCTATATTATTGGTCTTCCCATAATTAATGGAGTTCCTATATTAGTGCTCTTCCCATAATTAGTGGAACTTCTATATTAGTGCTCTTCCTGTAATCCCATAATTAGTGGGATTGGTCTTCCCATAATTAGTGGGATTGCAGTATCAACTCATAACTATGATGTTTGTATATATATTCATCAATGTCAAAGGAATTCAATATATAAAAATTCACTTTCCAAACTCTGAGTTTTGACATGGTATCAGAGCTTTTGCTCTAAACAATTTTTTTCAAACCCTTCCTCTTCACTCATGGCTACTCAACTTGTCTCTGCCTCCACCACTTCTACACCTGCTCTCTCATCATCTTCTACCCATACATTCTCTATCAAACTCAATGGCAGAAACTACCTAGCATGGCGGGCTCAATTCATCCCACTCCTTCATTATCAGAATCTCTATGGCTTCATCGATGGTACCTCCACTGCTCCTCCTCAGACTATTGCCTCAACAACGACTCCAATCACCCAAATCCCAAATCCTGAATATGATCTTTGGTTTAGAAAAGACCAACTTCTCTTGTCTTGGATTCTCTCCTCTCTCACCGAAGATATTTTCTCCTATATCATTAATCTTTCATCGTCCTTTGCTGTATGGGAAGCGCTAGCTCGTGCGTTTGGATCGATTTCGCAAAATCGTCAACTACAACTCCACATTGAATTACAGGAGTTTAAGCGGAATGATCTTTCTGTTTCAACCTATTTGCAACGTGCCAAGGCCTTGGCTGATGAACTCAGCACTGCTGGTCGCCCCCTTTCATCCGCTGAATTTAATGCAATTATTTATCGCAATATTGGAAGTGACTTTCACAGTATTATTACTGCATTGAATCTTCGCCCTGATCCTGTGCCCTTCTACGAACTCCATGCTCAACTCGTGGCTCATGAAATACTGCTCAAAGCTACGCAAGATCCACCTCTTGCTCATGTTGCTATGCGCACTTCTGCTGCTCCCTTACTACCTACCCCGCAACGCCAAGCGGCTACTGCATCCTCCAATTTTAGTTTTCAACGTCGCCCTCGTGCACCTTGCCAAATCTGTGGCTGGCGTAACCATACAGCCGATCGGTGTCGTCAGCGTTATTCCAGGCAGACCTCTTCCCAGCCCTCCTTCGTACGGCAAGCCAACTACTCCTATGCTGGTCCTCAACAATCCGCACCTCATGGCTATGGTGGCCATGTCTCACAACCTGTTTGGATACCCGATACTGGCGCCACCAACCACATCACTCCTGATCTATCTACTCTACAGATAAGTGATGAATATCGTGGTACTGACACTCTTCATGTCGGTAATGGCCAAGGGCTTCAGATTGCTAATACTGGTATGACTTCTATCCCTTCGGCAGGTGGTAAGCTTGCATTGAACTCTGTTCTACACGTTCCTAAAATTGTTAAAAATTTGTTGTCTGTTCAAAAGTTCACATCCGATAACAATTGCTTTTTTGAATTTCATCCCACTTATTTTCTTGTTAAGGATCGCTACACCAAGAAGGTGCTCCTCCACGGTCTCAGTGAGAATGGACTCTATCGTCTTCGCCCTTCCGTGAAGTTTGCCTACCTTACCACCATTCCAACTCTTCAACAGTGGCATGAACGCCTTGGACACCAGAATATGCGTACTATCTCTAATATTGTCAAATGTTTTGATTTACCTTGTTCCAGTTTTAAGTCTCAACCATGTTCTTCTTGTTTCTTAGGCAAGATGTCTCGTTTACCTTTAGCCAGTGTCGAGCATAAGAGTACTGTTCCTTTTGATATTATTTTCTCTGATGTTTGGGGCCCTGCTCCAGTAATCTCAAGTCTTGGGCATCGTTATGTTGTTTTATTCATTGATGATTTTACCCGATTTACTTGGGTTTATTTTTTGAAAAATAAAAGTGATGTCTATTCCTGCTTTCTTCATTTCCAATCCCTTGTTGATAGACAATTTAATGCCAAAATTAAAGCTTTTCATTCCGACTGGGGTGGTGAATATCAAAAGCTCAGAAAACTATTTCAATCTAATGACATTATTCATAGAATTGCTTGCCCCTACACCCATGCACAAAATGGGACATCGGAGCGAAAAATTCGCCATTTAGTTGATACTAGTTTAACTTTGTTAGCTCATGGTCATGTTCCCCTGAAATATTGGAATTTTGCTTTTACAGTGAGCATTCAATCCATTAATCAAACACCAAGTCCAATTTTACAACATAAGTCCCCTTATCAAATTCTCTTTGGCAAAAATCCTAATTACCTAGACATGAAACCTTTTGGATGTGCCATATTCCCTTTACTTCGACCCTATAACCGCCATAAATTTGCTTTTCACTCTCTACCCTGTGTGTTTCTCGGTCAAAGTCCAACCCATAGTGCTTATCATTGTTTAGACTTGGAAACCGATCGCCTATACTTAACACGACATGCTAAATTTAATGTCAACAGTTTCTCATGTCAATCTCGTCTCACCCCCACCTTCTCTCTTCCGAATAGTTCTTCTTGACTACAGGTTACAAGTCATTCCACTCACTGGGACTCTGCGGCTCCTTCAGGTATGGCTTTTCGTTCCAATTCAACTTCCTCTTTCTTATCTCCTTCCCCCCGACCTCATCCCCACACTCCACCGTCATTCTCTACATCTCCTACCACTTCAACATCCCATCACAACTCCCCTGTACCTCCTATATCCGCATCTCCCGCCTTTCCAACCTCTCCCAATCTAAATTTAATTGTTGACTTATCATCCTACACCGACCAGGCAACCTCAACATCTACTTCTCCTCCTCCAGCGCCTACTCTCGATCCTCCAACACCACCCATCCGAACCCACCACGTGACCCTTCGCCCAACTACACTCCACAAAAGCCAAGCTCACCTCTCTACCCGAACAACAACACAATTTTTAACGCAGGAACCGCACACTTACAATCAAGCAAAGCCATATGCTGAATGGCGGAATGCCATGACCAAGGAAATTGATGCTCTTGTTTCTACTAACACTTGAACTTTGGTACCTCGCCCGTCTCACAAAAACATTATTGGAAACAAATGGCTTTTTCGCATCAAGCGTAGAGCTGATGGTAGTATTGAGCGCTACAAAGCACGCCTTGTGGCCAAGGGCTATACACAAGAACATGGTGTGGATTATCTTGAAACCTTCAGTCCGGTTATTAAATATACAACAATCCGCACTATTTTATTTCTTGCTACTATATCGGGTTGGTGTGTTCGGCAATTGGACATCTCCAATGCTTTTCTTCACGGGACTTTGGAAGATGAAATATATATGGAACAGCCCCCTGGCTTTATTGATCCTAATTATCCTGATTATGTTTGTCATCTTCACAGGTCTCTATATGGGTTAAAGCAAGCTCCCCGTGCATGGTTTCATCGACTTTCTGAATTCCTACTTCAATTGGGTTTTCAATTCTCCAAGGCTGACACTTCTTTGTTCATACGGTGTGATGGTACCTCTAAGCTTTTTGTCCTTATCTATGTCGATGACATCTTAGTTACTGGCACCTCATCCACTCTAGTTGATTGGTTCATGACTAAAATTCAGTCCACTTTTCCTGTTCGTGACTTGGGTACATTGAATTATTTCTTGGGCATAGAGATACTACATCTACCAGATGGTCTTCTACTCTCTCAAGCAAAATACATTTCTGATCTTCTACACAAATTCCAGATGTCCGACTGCAAACCATGCCTTACACCAATGGCGGTCTCCCCCGCTCTCACCAAGACTTCGGGTGAACCTTTTGAACATGGTGATCTATATCGCCAATTAATTGGTGGCTTATAATATGTTACCATTACACGTCCTGACATTGCCTTTAGTGTCAATAAACTTTGTCAATATATGCACTCTCCTACTACTATGCACTGGCAGGTACTCAAACGGGTTCTACGCTACTTGCAACATACTAAGCGGTATGGACTCTTCTTTTTCAAACACTCTTCTTTTGCAATTCAATGTTTCTCAGACAGTGATTGGGGGGGTGCCCTGACGATCGCCGATCAACCAATGGGTATGCTGTCTATTTGGGCAACAATCTCGTCTCTTGGGTCGCCAAAAAGCAACCCACTATAGCTTGATCTTCAACCGAGAGTGAATACAAGTCCATGGCTAATGCTACTGCAGAAATTATGTGGCTTCATTCCTTGCTCAGTGAATTGGGTTGTCTGTCCTCCACGCCTGCCACTCTTTGGTGTGACAATGTTGGTGCCATTTATCTTAGTGCCAACCCGGTATTTCATGCTCGCACCAAGCACATTGAGTTGGATTACCACTTTGTTCGGGAACAAATTCAGCAAGGACAGGTGATCGTTAAATTTATCACTAGTGCAGACCAAATAGCCGACATTCTTACTAAGCCATTAGGCCGAGCTCTGTTTGAGAAATATCGCACCAAACTTCGACTACTGTCCCATCCGCTATCAGTTTGAGGGGGGGTGTTAAGACTCATATTCTCTTGTAAATAGATGACCTGATTTAGCTCCTATATTATTGGTCTTCCCATAATTAATGGAGTTCCTATATTAGTGCTCTTCCCATAATTAGTGGAACTTCTATATTAGTGCTCTTCCTGTAATCCCATAATTAGTGGGATTGGTCTTCCCATAATTAGTAGGATTGCAGTATCAACTCATAACTATGATGTTTGTATATATATTCATCAATGTCAAAGGAATTCAATATATAAAAATTCACTTTCCAAACTCTGAGTTTTGACACTCTGATCAATTGAACTTTGTTCTCTTTTGGGCAAAACTGTTGGGTAGGCTAGGCTCGCCTTTGTGTTTTTTGTAGAGGTGTACATGGGCAGTCGAGGGGCACTAGGTACACCTATTGTCGATTATCATTATGTTATTTTTTGTATTATTACAATATATTTTGATATTAAAGTATTGTTTCAGACTTATTATACATCTAAAAATTATAAAATGTATATATATTTTAAATTATTAATTTAATAAACATGAATTTTATTTCAACTCTAAATAAAAATTTATTTCAAATTGTGAAACATAAATATAATATCAAACATTTAAAAATAAGTTTCAAAATATAAAATATTTTTAAATGGTCAAAACTCAAGAATATTTATGTTGAAAATATTGAATGAATTTTCTAGTTCCTACATTTGGTATTAGATTGGGGAGTTGCTTTAATTTCTGGAATTTCTTTGTGAGCAGAAATAGAAAAGAAAAGAAAGACAGCTTTGTTGAAGGGTTCAAGCAAAGAAGAACAGATAAAATCAAAAATTTAGGGATCAGACTCTTCATATAAGAAATTAAAAGTTTTTCTCTATTTTTTGTTAACATTGTAATTTTATATATCAAAATGATATACAGAAGCATAGTTGCCTGAAAAATGCTAAGAAAGGTAACATCTGTTCTACTAAATTGGAATGAAACGAAATGAATAATATTGTATTTAAATTTTATTTTATTAATTTTATTTGATTATCGTAAAATCAATTGAAAGATTGGTTTTTTTAATTTTTAATTTTTTATTTTTGTAATTTGAATTTAAAATTCAAGATCAAAGAGACATGACGTATCGTTTTACTCACACAGGTTTGGTACGGATTTGTCTACCAAACACTCTTCAATTTGATTCTATGCGAGTCATTGATGTGACAAGAACTTCATAAACAATGAATGTTGTGGTGACAAGAATACGTTTCATATATGTAGAATGTCTGTTTATTGGGGTTTGGAATCAAAGGACACCAAGCCCTACAAAATTCAATACAATGCCAGACTTAGAATCATAGAGAGAGGAAACAATTATAACACTATATATTTGCTTTTTTTTGATTTCTTGTGTTCAATACAATGCCAGACTTAGAATCATAGAGAGAGGAAACAATTATAACACTATATATTTGCTTTTTTTTGATTTCTTGTGTTGACATATTATATGCTACCGTAACATTTTCACAATCATAAAAAAGAACATATAACCTTGTTTGCAAACTTTGGGAAGAGATATGCTTGTGACAAAAATAAATTTAGCATAAATTAATTTTAATAAAAAGCCTAAAACAAATATTGGAAATTGGAAGAGATTTGTTTCATGGCCATCATCGGGTATTGGACTGTGGCTCCTTACTATATATTTTAGTCATCAAAAACATAAATAATATGAAAAAAGATGATGGGTCAATCAGGTCCTACTTATATTTTCTTGGCAGAAAAACAAGATTTTCATTAGATTTATAATAATTTTAGTTTGAAAAAAAAAATTATCCAAGAAAAAAGAGAGAGAGAGAGAGAGTGTGTGTGTGTGTCCCTCTCTCTCTCTCTATGTATATATATTAATGGAGGTAAAAAAAATTATTGACAAAGAAAAAAGTTCAAATACTATCTTGAGCAAAATTGATTAAAAATATTTAATTAAAAATTGATTCAAATATGTTAATATAAACTGACACATAAGATTTAATTAATTTAGTTTTTGATTTATTTAATCTATGTAACATTATTCAATAGTAAAAACCTTATGGGTCTAAGACAAGGGAGCGTGGTGAGACCAAAACTCTTACTACATTAATAAGAAGACTTAAAATTGCATTTTTATAAGAGTTCTGGGGGGTAAAAAGGTTATCCTCAAAAGTTTTGGACCCACAACTTGTCACCAATATCTCTCTATAAAAGGCCATCAAATTCGACATCAAAACTGCAAGTTTTAATTAAAAAAAAAAACCTTTAAATTCCTTCTCCTACACTTACCCCCCATTGCACCAAAGCACCAAATACATAGTCATGAAATCTCTAAAATTCATCATCTTGTTCATACTTTCAACACTGTTATTAGCCGCCGCACAAGCGTTGAATTGCATAGACCTAGAGATGCCAAGTGACATTAAGCAATATGGCTCACACTCGAAAGGGCCGGGCCGTTTCCTTTGCCAGCAAACAAATCAGAGAACCAATGTGACATGCGACAGATTTCCTCAAATTTGTCGAGCAAAGACCAGTCCAGGGCCAGATTGTTGCAAAAAGAAGTGTGTCAATCTGATGAAAGATAATTTAAATTGTGGAGCATGCGGATGCAAATGCAAATACCCAGAAGTTTGTTGCGAAGGGAAATGTGTGAACATTTGGATTGATCCTAGGAATTGTGGTGGGTGCAATAAGTGTTGCAAAAGGGGGAGAATTTGTATCAAAGGCATGTGCAGTGACTATGCATAAACCGTAAATCTTATCGTTTTTATCGGTATTGATACCTGTGGAATTCTACCGGTCGTCCATGAGAAACCGTAACCCCACATGACATTTCCTTCAGCATGGTGTGTATCTCTTCATTATTTTGTTTTTTTTTTTTTGTTTCCATTTTTTGGTTTGGAGCTTATTAAGGCTCAAAAAGAATCGGTGATTGCATTTGGCCAGCATTTGAGCACATTGTAGGTGCAAGAAGGGGGAATTGGTGTGATTGTTGCGCGATATATAGACAGTATATCTTTATGTATTTTTTATATTTGGAATCATGTGGAGGCTTAAAAGGAATTAATCATATACAGTGGTAAAAATATTGCTATAAAGTTAAATTTGTCTCTCTACTTTTATAATGATTTGCACTTTTTAATGCCTTGTCAGAGAGGGAGAAGAATATTTTGATTGATTCAAATTTGAAAATTTTTAATTTTTTAATAACATATAAAGGGGGTAATTGTAATTACACTTATGTCTCCAAATTCCCATCTCCCATGACAGGTTGGCGGTTTTAGACCCCAAATACCTACCTTGCTAAAACTTCTGGTGGAGAAACACTAGACGCATTTGGAACATATGTCTATACTTTTTCAAAATTTACGCCGTTCTCAAAGGTAGTAAAAAATTTTTAGTAGTCCGATTTCTAAAGCTGCATTATTGTTGTAATAATTGAACTCCAAGTTTTCCATACATTTCAAGAGCAAAAACACAAAAGAATGGCTAATGGCTCCTAAGTTTGGTTATCTCAATTTATCTTAATTTGTATTTATTTTATTCATAACATTTTTAATTAAAATAAAAACATTTATTTTCCTCACTTAGGGGGGCTAGTAGATTTCTAGACGAGGAAGAAACCATAATAGATGAACATGAAAATGAGGATTTTGATTCGGGTCCATCAACACAAGAATTTTCCTCAGTTTGGGGGGGGGGGGGCTAGTAGATTTCTAGTCCTCTAACAGCCAAAAAGACATGCAACAAATATCCAAGAGTTTGTAGAGCCAAAGGAAGTCCAGGGCCAGACGGTTGCAAAAAGAAATGTGTGAATGTGATAACAGATAGACAAAATCAAGGAATGTGTGGGAAGAAATGCAAACACTCTGAGGCTTGTTGCAAAGTTGCTTGTGTTAACCCTAATAATGATAAGAAACATTGTGGGGATTGTGACAACCAAGTTCCCATAGGGTGATATGTATTCTCTTGGCATGTGCAACCATGATTAGAATAGAAAGATATATCCTTGTTAGGAGCAATTCCCTCCCAGTTGAATGTTGCATGTATGTGTGACTGATAAAGGCAAGAATCATCACGATTTGGATGGGTTTCAACTGCTAAGAATTCAGTGTAATAAGTCAAGATTTGACTGTGATTAATTTTATTCGAATTAATATGTATCACATTTAATTTTTTTTATAAATAATAAATTAATTTTGCTAAGCGACACACCAGTTGTGAGAATTAAATCACGAAGACATAGTTAAAAGCCATGCAGTTTACCAGTTTACACCCCCCGGGGGTTTTCCTCTGAGTTCAGTCTTTAGCCTCTTGTTATTTCTCTTCTACCTTTGTCTCTCCATGAAAGGCCTAATAATGCCGGCATCAAGCACAGAAAATATCACAAAATGTCAGATTCTCCTTTCTTACACTCAGCACTCGTTCTCTGATTGGTCCAACACCACCACCTCCTCTCCCTACTTTAAAAGTTTTGGTCCCAGAAGTTGTTAAATGTATCTCTATAATGTCTCTAAGAGAATAGCCTAATGTTACAATTTCTTTTCTCCAACCCAGTGATCTCGAGTTTAATTCTCCAAAGTGTCTGATTCTCTTTTCTTACACTCAACACTCATTTTTTGATTGGTCGAACACCACCACCTCCTTTCCCTATTTTAAAAGTTTCAATAGTTTTGGTCCCAAAAGTTGTCAAATATCTCTCTATAAAGTCTCAAGGCCGCAGCCTAATAGTCACAATTCTCCTTCCACAACCCCGTAATCCAGGTTCAAATCTCAGTATAACAAAAAAAAAAAAAAAATCTCTATAAGAAGCCATCATGGACAATTTAAACATACATATATAAAAATTAGTATATATAAAAAATAATCTGAATTAATTAGTATATTATATAATGTATATATAATATATAATATATATTAAAAAGTATATTATGCATTAGACATTACATATGAAAACTATGTTTTATATTTTATATTACACTATATATAATATCGTATATTATAAAATTTTAGCACTACATATACTAATTTATTTATATTATAACAAACAGTGTATGTTTAAGTAGGCTATTTGCCTATTTCAGGCCTGTTTACCATATATATAAATTCGTATATTTATATTATAATATAGTATATATATATATATATATATATATATATATATATATATTAATTGTGTATGTTTTGTATCTCTCTATAATAATGTGTGAAATAAGGGAGAATTGATATGATTGTCATACGATATATACATTATGTATACTTTTTGTGTTTGGAGTCATATGAGGCTCAAAAGAAATAAATCATAGTACATTGTGGGAATGTAAATCATAAAGTTAAAATTTGTTTGGCTACTTTTATAATGATTTGCAAATTTTCTTTTTTCTATGTCTATGAGGGAGGATAAAAATAATCTGAATTTTATATAAAAGTCTATCTTTTATTTCTATTTTTAATTTGAAAACTATTAATTTTTAGTTAACATGAATTATTGTATAATATTTGATTTTTTTGAATTTTAATTTATTTGGTTTATATAATATTATTCGATAAAAAATAACTAGCCAAATTACTTATTAGGATTGTGACTCATTTGATGGTATTATGGAAATCTATAGACATGGCAAAATCTTTATTTAATCTATAATTAATCATCTTAAAATAAACTCATCATCATCATCATCATCATCATTAACCTTCCTCTGGAGTTGGAAAGACTCATGTCACATGACACATAGTACTGCCAATTGATTCTTGTGTTGGTCGTAATTGTTTCCTTCTATAAATAAGAGACTAAGGGTAGACAATTTTGGAGAAGAGAAAAGAGGAGAAGCTACTCATGGCTGCCACCACACCCCCAACCATTCCTCTCCTCACTCCTTACAAAATGGGCAAATTTTATCTTTCTCACAGCTCTCTCTCTCTCTCTCTCTCTCTCTCTCTCTCTCTCTCTCTCTCTCTCTCTCATGGACTTTGCTCCAAACCCATTAAATCTAGTGACTTATTTTGCTTTATGTTACCTTCTTCAGATTCAAAATTTTTTAAATTTTTTAAAATTATATTTTTAAAATTTTACCATTTTATCATGTTTACTACATAGAATTAAAATAGATTAAGTGATATTTTTACAATTATATGTTACTTGAGAAATATTTTTAAAATTTTACCATTTTATCATATTTTATTAGAAGAGCATTCGGAATTTGTTTCATATAAAAAGATAAGGGACCAAGGATACACCTCATATTTATGAGGAAAATGGCCTAACATAATTCTTGTAAAACTTCAATTATATGAACAACAAGAAAGATCAGAACAAGCAAGAAGAAGAATATAAGTAGTCTTACAAAATATATATATACATATATCACCATATCAGCTTCTTTCAAATTTCATGTCAAGGTGAGAGACACAGAATTAAGAAGTCTAGTATAGACTACGTGACAGATAAGCAAGTGCTCCCATAGGGTTTTTTTTTTTTTTTTTTTTTTAGGAGTATTCGACTGTGGCTTTCAACTTGACTAATCTATTGAAATTAGGAACCAGCATGGCTTTTTTTGAATTGATTGAGGGAAAAAAAAAAAAAAAAACTTAATTCTTTTTTGCTAATTCAGACAAATTCTTCTAACTTAAATTATTTTTTTTTAATATGATGAAAATTTATAAATTTAGTCGCTTCTGTTAAACACTGAGTCTTGGGTTTTAAAGAGTTAATACGTATTGTCGATATAATTAAAATCAGTTAATGAGAAGAATAAACAAGAAGTCGAAATGTTTCCTTTTGAATTAACTATATCTGCATGTGCTTGTGTTGGAATTTTGGGGTCAACTCGTTTGGTAGGTATTATTTTATTGCTAGTCAAATCTAAACCCACAAAGTGCTTTGTTAACTATATTGCATACGGGTTTTGACTTACAAGGCAATTAATTATGTTATATGGTCTATCTCGAATAGTTTTTTTTTTTTTTTTTTTTTTTACCCACTATTATCTGGATTTTACATAGCTAATCTGGTCTAAATACTATAGATCTGATTCAGGGATTAACTCTTTTAAATCTCATTTTTTCATTCTCATTGCTCGAATCCAAATTCAATAGTTAAATGAATGTGATGCTCTACCATTATACCTATGAAAGTTTGGTTTTTGTATAGTTTGGAGTAACAAATTTGAAAAATATGTTAATGTCTTTTGCTTTACGAAAAAAAGGCTTTCTTGGGACCCATCAGGCCAATTTTTGAGCACCATACCTTCTCCATGTACCCCTGTAGGGATAGTACCAGGGGCGAGGGGCCCTTCTTAAAATTTAAAGAAAAAAAAAATTAATAATATATATATTTTTAAAAAATAACAATATTTTGATAAATATCGTTAAAAATTTTAATGACAACATTAAATATTTCTAAAAATAATTTTTGCCAAAAAATAATATTTCCCCAAAAACTTTTAATGACAATACGATTATTCAAGCCCATTTAGCAAAGAGAATAACATTTTTCCAAAAAATAATTTTTGCACTTCGGCAGCATTGTAGCAAATTGCCAAAAAGTTTTGGTTCAAGTGGCATCTTCTCCCCTTCCCTATGTAATAGACTCATCGAGTCCCGGTATGTTCAAAAAAAAAAGCATTGTAGCAAATTGCTTGAAGTGGCAAAAATATCAACTTGGAGCATATTAATTACAGTTTTTTTTTAAAAAAAAAAAAAGTGCCCCAAAGATCAAATAAGTTAAAAACTAAATGAATCAAATTTTATTTTACTGTTCACCACAATATATTTTAAAAAAATTTTGCTTGGTCGAAGAATATTTTGACCGATTCAAAATTACTCAAATTATAAATTACTATTGCCGAAATTAGAAAAAAAATGGTAATATTACATGGAGCAAATGAGTCAAATACCCAACAGACCAAAAACACTATATGACAATTCATACAAAAAAAAAAAAATTATAAATATCTCCATCCTAAGTTAAGTGCCATTGACATAGGATTTGATCACAATATATAGTATATAATTTCAAATATTAAATTTTATTTATATATTTGCTCTAAAATTAGTTTATAATTTTGAAATCTAATGCATCGTTGTTCTGCACAAAATCATCCAGAAATTGCAGAAAATGGAAACCTCGGTGAAATGACAAATAATGGAAAACCAACAAGTTACAATGTTTTCTCTAACTAGTATTGGTTTGGAGAGCCTAACTTTGGTTACTTGATCAACAAATGTAGCCGTTGAATTAGACCAACCCCACTAACACCATATACAATATTAACTTCTTCAAACTTATTGATCCCTCCAAACCAAACTATTTCACTTTCCTATATATACCCCTATTAAACCTCTAATTTCACCACCACTTCATCTCAAAAGCCATTGGAACGAAATCTCTCTCTCTCTCTCTCTCAAGCATGAAGTGTCTGAATCCCATTCTAATACTAGCCCTTATCGTGGCTTTAGCTACGACTCTTCTTGCCTCAGCAATTGATCTAGACGAGGAAGAAACCTTAATCGGTGAAGATGAAAATGAGAACTTTGATTCATCCCATTCGGCAGAAGAATTTTCCTCACTAAGAGGGGCTGGTAGATTTCTAGCACAAAGTCCTCCATCCAAAATGACATGCAACAAGTACCCAAGAGTGTGTAGAGCCAAAGGAAGTCCAGGACCAGATTGTTGCAAGAAAAAATGTGTGGATGTGACGACTGATAGACAAAATTGTGGAATGTGTGGGAAGAAGTGCAAGAACTCAGAGATTTGTTGTAAAGGTGATTGTGTTAACCCTAATAATAATAAGAAACATTGTGGGGGTTGTAACAAGAAGTGCCAAAAAGGTGACGTGTGTTCTCTTGGCATGTGCAACTATGCCTAGGAAATTTGTTGTAGATAACATTTTATTAGTATATATATGACCAATAAGGTTATGTTGTGACTCATCACAATTTTGATGGGTCTCAGTTGTAAGTTGTTTGATTTTTCCTTGTAATAAGTCATTTCGTTAATTTAATATGATAAATGTTCTGGTGAGTTTAGCCATATTTGTGTTCCCCCCCCCCCCACCATATAAATCATCGAATATTCTTTTGAATTTTGATACAAATTGGAGAGTTTGCTTATCCAAAATGTGGTCAAGCCTATAACCTTGATTAAAGCAAAAATGAGGCCAAGAGTTAATTGGGGTATGTTGCCTGAATATACTTCAAGAATAGTTATGTTTATCTCATATTTGTGAAAATACTTTTTTTTATACATGAAGATAATAAAGTTCTAATGATTATGGGGAGATTGAATGACCTGCACCATGATGATGATACATTTAGTAGTACTGGCGGTGAAAATCGAATCCACGACCACATGGTTAAAAGTCATATGCTCTACCAGGTGAGCTTGGACAGCCATGAAACTTTTGCCTAAACTTCATATGGTAAGCTAAATTTTACCTGATTAATTGTGACTCTAGAACTTATTTTTTGGTGCATAGAGATATTACTTGTTCATGTAATCTGTTTTCCGAGGCTACGTTGTAATTCAGTTGACCAATTTTTAATTACAATATCATGATATTTAAATAAATTTAAACAAATAATTAATAAAAATTTAGTTAAATACCATAATATAAATTATCATATAAAATTTAATTTATGATTTATTTTAACTAAAACAATAAATAAAATTTAGACGTATAAAGATGAGTGTTCAAATTAGCCAACGAATTATCATAACTATTAGTCTGACTAATTGGGATTAAGTGGGATAATGGGTTCCTAATTACAATTAAAATCTCACATGCTTATCTTGAACTTCGTGGTCAACGCGTCAACAGCTATTGAAGTCAACTGGGAAGTCAAATCTAATCCAACCAAAGTGCTTTGGTAACTATATTTGTTTTGGGGTATTGTTAACTAATTTCATGATGAAATCACAACAAATGAAAAGGTTGCAATATTTGTTTTCTAGTAGGGAGGTCATATAAAACTATATGGTAACTAGGAAACCCAAATTATATTCTTAAATTAAGCATGATATTATTCAAATTCCCTTTAAAAATCCGGCACTTGGATCGGCTTGATTATAGTAATCTTGTGTTATATTATTAAATCGATCTCAATTTTTACTATTTATAACTGATATTAGTATTATTACAAGTGAATATGATTCGTATTTTAAAAATTAATTTTTAAGACGGAGGATTTCCAAACTTATACAACAGTTTGTGAAAATTAACTTGTTCGATCAACACCTTGTGAATTTAATGATCGGATATTAATACCTTCTTAATTAAATTCTTGAATTTGAATTTTGTGTATGATAAAAATAAATATCTAAAGAGATTTACTTCTTAAAGACCCAATTCAATAGGAACTGAATTTAGTTAAATTCAATCTGGTTATTTGATATCATGATTTATCAAAGAAAAAAAAATAGAGGGAGAGAGGGAATGAAGTTATTCGATATGAGAGTGAATATCTGCTCTTTATTAACTAACGTCGTGAAATTGACCAGACAGAATGGTCACGTGCTTTAAAATTGGTTCCAAAATACTTAGTATATTTTATTTTATTTTTTTTAATTTTTCAAGCAAAAAGTACAAACTCTACCCAAAGTCGCAGAACCTTCGTGAGGTGGCAAAATGGAAGCACACCATACCTAGCTGCGAATCAACACCAAGATAGTTAGGTAGTTCAAACTTGGGGTAACTCACCTTAAATTTGGTTTGTTTAATCAACATCTAGCCGTTGAATTAGACCACCCCACTAACCCATACACCTCTAATTTTTTTAATTCATTAAACCTCCAAATTAAACTAATCACTCTTCTATATATAACCTTCTTAAACCCTCTAATCTCCACCACTTCTTTGTCTCAAATTATTGAACAAATATTCACTAGTCCTATCTCTCTCTCTCTCTCTCTCTCTCTCTCTCTCTCTCTCCCTCTCTCTCTCTCACAAACATGAAGTGTCTAAAGACCATTCTAGTACTAGCCCTTGTCATGGCATTAGCTACCCATCTTCTTGCAACGTCAATCGATCTGGACAATGAACAAACCTTAATCGATGAAGATGAAAATGAGGAATTTGATTCATCTCTATCAACACAGGAATTGTCCTCACTAAGAGGGGCCGGTAGATTTCTAGCACAAAGTACTCCAACTGCCAAAATGACATGCAACAAATACCCAAGAGTTTGTAGAGCCAAAGGAAGTCCAGGACCAGACTGCTGCAAGAAGAAATGTGTGAATGTGACAACAGACAGACAAAATTGTGGAATGTGTGGGAAGAAGTGCAAGAACTCTGAGATTTGTTGCAAAGGTGCTTGTGTTAACCCTAATAATAATAAGAAACATTGTGGGGGTTGCAACAACAAGTGCCAAAAAGGTGATGTGTGTTCTCTAGGCATGTGCAACTATGCTTAGAATAGAAAGGCATATCCTTCTTAGGAGTAATTCCCAAGTTCACTTGATTTTTGAATGTTATGTGTGACCAATAAGGCCGTGACTCATCACAATTTTGATGGGTTTGGGCTCTTAGGCATTTATTGTAATAAGTCCAGATATAATTTGATTTTATTATCTCTTGGTTTCGTTGCTTTTAGTTTTATCGACTCTTGTCACAAATGTGATGCTTGTATTTTGTATCCAGGGTTGCCCCTTGAAATTTTATTAAATTTTGTTAAAAATTTTTTACAATATAATCTCAAAACTTAAAATATCGTTAAAATAATGTAGTTTATTTTTTAAAAAAGAAAAAATCTTTCTCCTTGTATATTGTATTTTTCTGTCCAATATAAATTTCTATGTTCGCTCCCTAATTTTATTTTAATTCAAGGTAAGCGGAAACTAGCGACCAGGCACCGTCCAATAAAAAAAATATCTAATCCAACAAAAGTTCATTAGTGTGTTAAGAAGTTCCAACCATTTATCTTATTAACTTTTTTTTTATTTTGAAAATTATAAATTCTTTTATACTTATTTCATAATTCATAGGACAATTAATTGATATGTATTACATTTAGTTTATTTTATAAATTTAAATTAACTTGGTTGAATGAGACACCATCCTCGAGCGCAAGACCACGTACATGGTTAAGCCATGCACTCTACCAGCTGAATCAGGATGGCGTTGTTTGATCTTTTAGAAAATCTTATTTTAATGCTAATCTAAATTATTAATTGTTATTTCTTTTAATAGGAAAAAGTAAAAAATAAAATAAAATAAAATAAAAAATCTACTCCCACAACTCCATTGTTATCTGGTAAGAAGCTTGAAGCTAAGGATCTTGAGAGAGAGCTTTCATGGTTCGTTTTACCTGCCCATACATAAATCCAAAAAGCTTTACTACATGGGAGAATACCCATATGCATTATGGCCGCCTAGTTATGGACTTGTGCCCTTAATATGCTCAAGGAGTTTGGCACGTAGCCATATACCTCATAAATAATATATGTATCAATGATATCATCATGGAAGTTTTAATTGATATATTGCCGACTTAATTGTTAATTAGTGAGACTAATTGTTGTTTCTTCTTAATTAATCATAACTCACACATGCTTATATTGAGCACTGGGGCCAAGGCGTCAACTGCTATTAAGTCTATTGGGAAGTCAAAACTAATCCAACAAAGTGCTTTGGTAACTATATTATTTGCATAACCAGTTTTGACTTTGGAACCCAATTTTTTTTGCAAACTATTAAACATAAACAAACACATCATGTATCCAAATTGAGCACAACTTATATAACAAAATTACCTACCAAAATAAAGGGTTCCGAAAAAGAGAAGAAAAACCAAACTGAGCAATCTCAGGAGCACAATGGCCACCACCTTATTGGCTGGACCTTTGATAGCATCTGATCCGGCGAAGTACCAGCAACCAATATCACGGTCGGACAATGCTAATCAGCGGCGATAGGACCAAAAATCTCTAAGATCTTGTGATTTTTTCCCTAGTCTGGCGAGAAGCAAAAATACATCTTCTGGCGGCGGATGTGACCGAGAGGATAGAGCTATTGGAATAGCCATGGCAGGACTAAACTATTTTTTCTATATATAGTGAACTCCAGAATTTTACGAGTGAAAGAGGAATGTGCTGTCACTTAAGCTATAACTCATCGACAGAACTACACTATTGCTGTGCATCATTTACCTTCCAAACTGATAACTTGCTCAACTATAGGCTACATACCGGTAGGGAGGGCCAATGTGTGCAATAAGTAGAATAAGGCGCATTTCTCACCCGTTAATAAAAAATTTACTGAATTATTCTTAAGAAAATTATTTAAGAAGGTTACACTTGACGGCTTTTGGTCGGTCTAATTTAAAAATATTAATCTTAATTAATAATATAATAATAACAAAATTACCACATAAGTCAAAAATAAATAAATCAAAAATTTTTTATTCAATTTAAAAATATTTTAACCAATTTAAAATTATTCAAATTTAATAGCATTTTACGTCACTCTATATTGTCGCTATTCTCGTTCGTTGAAAATAAGGAAAATAAAAGGAAATTATTGTCCACTCATTACAAAGGGAGACTAGACTAATTATTTTAGTACATTTATCCTCAAATTTGAATGTGTGTCGGCAAATTTTATTCCTAGTGAGTGAGGTGTCCCTCGCCAAAGACTCACTCCAATGGACGCAATTCCTCACATCTCCCTCCCTCTAAGGTCTCCATATCCAACAACTGCGCCTAAACCTTGGATTAGTAAATTGACCCAAATCATTAATCATTACTAAAAAAAGATGAAGCATATATTTGCAAAGTCAGTGCTAAAACATGGCTCGTGCAAGCACGTTTCCCTCCAAAATCCTACCAAACGAACTAAATGAACCCAACAAGTTTTAGCAGCCCATAATCGTGGGTGCCACCTTTTGCCTTCAATATATCTCTCTCTCTCCTCTCTCTCACTCCTTGCCAAAATCAGAAACCAATGGCCTGTACACCACTCTCTCTCCTCCTAGCCTTGTCTTTTATCCTCTACAATGCTTTAACGTTGGCTAGAGCTGGTTATTCACCAAGCTACTCCTACAACAAACCTACAACCAACAACGAAGTCATGAACACAATAGACTCATGTTGGAGATCAAATCCAAAATGGTCCTCAAATCGCCAAGCATTAGCAAATTGTGCAATTGGGTTTGGAAAAGATGCTATAGGAGGAAAGTTTGGGGAAATTTATGTAGTTACAGAATCATCGGATGACCCTGTGAATCCCAAACCGGGGACTCTAAGATATGGGGCAATCCAAAACCAGCCTCTGTGGATCATTTTTGCCAAGGACATGTTGATCACACTAGAAAATGAGCTCATGGTCAATAGTTACAAGACCATTGATGGTAGGGGAGCAAAAGTTGAGATTGCTCATGGACCCTGCATAACAATTGCCGGTGTTAGTCATGTTATTGTCCATGGCATCAGTATTCATGATTGTACACCCGGTAAGCCTGGCCTTGTTAGGAGTACTCCAAGTCATGTTGGTCATAGGTTGGGATCCGATGGTGATGCCATTACTGTCTTTGCTTCTTCCTATGTTTGGATTGATCATTGCTACCTTGCTCGCTGTTTTGATGGCCTGATTGATGTCATTCATGCCTCTACTGCCCTTACCATTTCTAACAACTACTTCCAACAACATAACAAGGTATGCTAAAAAACGAGTTATATATATACCTCATCTACTCCAAAAGTTTAAACTAATAGAGAATGGTAAAATTGATCGTCATTGTAGGTGATGTTGCTGGGGCATAATGATCAATATATTGCAGATAAGATCATGAGGGTGACGATAGTTTATAACCATTTTGGCAGCGGTCTAGTTCAGAGGATGCCACGGTGAGTACTTATTGCGTTTTTCTAGTTTTTGAGAATGTACTTTTATCTTATACGTTTATTTCTTGGTAATGCAGAGTAAGATTTGGGTATGCTCATGTTGCCAATAATAAGTATGATGAGTGGCTCATGTACGCTATTGGTGGGAGCGCGGATCCAACCATCTTAAGTGAAGGAAACTACTTCACAGCTCCAAATGATCCCTATTTCAAACAAGTTACAAAGAGAGATACTGATGCTTATTGGAAGAATTGGAAGTGGAGATCTTCAAGTGACATTTTTCTAAATGGAGCCTACTTTGTGCCATCTGGTTGGGGAACTTGTTCTCCTGACTACACACCGGCTCAATACTTTAGTGTTGCACCTGGAGGACTTGTTCCCGCTTTGACATCTGATGCTGGTCCTCTCAATTGTGCTCTTAATAGATCCTGTTGATTTTTGCAAATCAATTTGATGTATTCCACTTTTGTTTTTCCATTTTCTCCTTTGTGTTTTTTTCCCCCTCTTCTTTCCTGTCAATTGGCTATTCTATCCAATCCTTTTCTATTTGTAAAAGCATATTTCTGTATTGGATTGAGGAAAGAAGATTATCTCGACCTTAGATGGTGTGCATCTCTTGTCAATTGATCTGGGATTTGGATACTTTTAACTGAAGCCGAATGGAAGACAAATGATACTTTCAACAACAAAAACGATAATTCTTGTTGCATTTCAACAAATACATCAAAAAAGTGAACCGTTATAGAGAAGTATAGATGAAGAAACCAATAAAAAAAGTTGAAAACTGGAAAAGGGTACTACAGAGACGATGAGAAAAAGAGAAAATAGACTAGGAAATCATCTTGTGAGGTTGCCTTCAAAAGAACCTATTCTCACTGCTTTGGACCCCACATGTGACTGGTGCAGTTGCCTTCATTATCCTTATGTACCATCTACCAGCTCCAACTCCTGATAAACCAGCTGCAGAAACTGCACTTACGGTCCCTGCGCCACTGTAGAGATTCCAACAAAATTCCAAACTCTTCAATCCAATTTTCCATACGTTAGAAACAATATCTCAATCAAATTACTTCACCAGCGATCACTCTAGCCTTCCTATTCTGCTGTGAATTGCTATGATCTGCCCGCGCACACACCTACATATTATTTGTCGCAAAATATACAAATGATAAATTTCACTACCATGAGATATAAGATTTTATCTGGTGGTTTGTCGAGAACTCAAGACCATTTTCCTTTTTTTTATTTGGGGGGCGGGGGAGCAAGGGAACTAGAGTCGAACTTAAGACCTTTATAACATGCATGAGTTACCAGCTATTCTCTCGGTGACCTTTGAGCCAATGTTCTTAATCGAAACTCATATGATGAAACCAATGAGAAACAAAGAGGACTTATTATCAACTATTTTCATGTGATGAACCATCCAAAGAAATGGTTCCAATATTTGTTTTGTTGTAGAGAGCTTATATAAAATTGCATGGTGATCAGGAAACTCAAATTATATTAATTGTTAAATTAAGCATGATATTATGCAAATCCCCTTAATAAGCTAGGGGGCTTTAGTTGGCTTGATTATGATAATCTAGTGTTATATATTCATGATTTTTATTATTGGTGTAAAAACAAAAAAGGGGGTTCATAAAATATCTTAGTATAGTTCCTTTTTTTTCTTTTAATCAAGGAAAATGCACAAAATGTACCCATATCACAGTGTTAAGATGCTTCGTGAAGGGAGAAAATGGATGCTAACCTTACCTAGCTTAGAATGAATACCAAGTTAGATCAAAGCGCGCACGCATTTAATGTTGGTTTAGTTCATCAACATCTAGCCGTTTGATAAGGACCACCAATACACCCAAATCACAGTGTTAAGAAGCTTCGTGAAGGGAGAAAATGGATGCTAACCTTACCTAGCTAAGAATGAAAACAAGTTAGTTCTAGGCGCGCACGCATTTAACGTTGGTTTAGTTCATCAACGTCTAGCCGTTTGATTAGGACCACCCCACTAACCCGCACTTCTTTAACTTCAAAACCCATTAATCCTTCAAACCAAGCTATTCACTCCTCTATGTATATACCCTTCTTATACTCTCTAATAAGTGCCAAAAAAGGTGATGTGTGTTATGTTGGCATGTGCAAAACTGTGCTTGGCAATATCTCCAACTCAGCAATAGTGGCTAATTCTGAGGATTTGAGACCAATTTTGATGGGTTTCGCTTGTTTTTTATTGGTTTTTTCCTTGTAATAAAGTGAAGATTTTATATTGGGTTTATTCAATACTCAGAGCGTATGTCTATCCAGAGCCACACTATTTATAGGTCTTTGTCTAGCTGCAGAAATCTGGTAGATCTTTCGTTCATCCTTCTGTTCTTTTCAAAAACTAGAAATAAAAGGAGATTCAAGTAAGACGCCGTCCGTGGGAATCGAACCCACGACCACATGGTTAAAAGCCATGCGCTCTACCAGCTGAGCTAGGACGGCCTGCTCATCAAATCTTCACCTGCAAAGGAATCCCGCTGATTTTGGGCCTGGTCCGGTATAACTTGAATCTAAGACCAAGAGTGGACAGGCCTGGCTCAGACCAAATAGAAAATTTTGAGGTTTTTTTTGTTTTTTGTTTTTGGTGAAAAAGCTGGAAACACAACAAGGCAGACGGCAAGAAAAGCAAACAACACAAAACAGAAGGCCGGAGAGCAGGGAAGCTCAACAATCCTCTAACTGAACTGGGACAGGCAAAGCTGATCTCTTTCTCCTTCCAGCCCAAGAGACTCCCGAAGCATCAAGCAACAAGAAAGGAACCACTGCAGGAGGAGGAATACTGGCCACATGGAGACCAGGCTGGGACTTTCTTCCCATCTCCACTAGCTTATCCGCGCACCTATTCGCCTCTCTATAGGTGTGCAGAATTTTGGGAATACATAACTGCTCTATCAACTTTTTGCAGTCGCGAATAATGATCTGCCAAGGGTGAATCCCATTAGTGGAAAGAATTATGGACCCGACCCTAAAAACATTTAACCCTAATCAAACTAGATCCAATCTAGCCCTCCCACTCGAACATAGCAAAACGTGACCAATAAGATACGAGGACCTGGTTGGCCCATAAACTGTCCAATGAGGCCCAGTTAAGTCCAATAGTTGTATAGTTTGCGTTGAGGCATGCTTAGCAGGCCCAAGATTTCTGGGACTAATCCAACCTACTTAGGCTCAACTTCTGATTAAAATGATTCCCACGTATATGAAACCAATCAAGGGACTAGCTCACCTGTGTAAGTGGGGATTAACCTAGTCAATCCATTTTCATTACCCTCCAAGCATTTTTGTTTAATTTTTTTTTCCTTTTCTTGGAGTGCGCGACTAAGCATCAAGCTTGTTCCTTGCTTTTAAGCCCTCACAATCCAATTAAAATAAATAAATAAATAGAAAATTTTTATATTTTTAAAAAAGATCCAATCAGGTCATCGATCATAAATTTCATTTTGTTTTGATCTAAATCGAAATGTCTACATAAATGAACAAAAAAATTTTATATCACTCCACGTTTCGGCTGTTTCGAAAATTTCAATCCCTGCTAAAATATTTTAAATATATTCCACGGATTTTATTTTAGGATAAAATTATAATTTTAATAAAAGATAGGGGTGAGATTATAATTTACTTTCTAAAGAACCTAAACCCTAATTTATACAAAATAAAATTATTATTATCTAAATCAAATATTTAATTGTGTGTAAATATTATAATGATAATATTATTAATTAAATTTTTAAAAAAAAAAAATTGGGTTTTGAGACTGCTGATATTGGAAGATGGCCCATTTGTGTTCCATATATCAACCGCGAGTTATAGAAAATGAAAATGAAAAATTGAAATAAATACGAAATAATATAGAAAAATGACACTTTGTAAAATATATAAGAAATGAAAATATGAACAAATACATAAATATAAAAAATATAAAAATTTTTATATAAATATTAAGTGTTTTATAAAAACAATAAGATAACTATATTTTAAGATAAAAATCTAAAATAATCAAATATCTAATTATTAAAAATATTATAAATAATATTATAAATAAAAAAATAAATAAATAATTTATTAAATATAAAAAAATTATAAATATAAGAAATGTGCGTGAAAACCCAAATAATGATCCGATGAAGATCTTAGAGAGCCTACCTAGTTGGTTGCAGTTAATTATTTTAGGAAAATCAACGTCTGATAACTCAGTTGGTTTAAGAATTGATACCTCTTAACCAAAATCAGAAGTTTGATCTCGGAATGAAAAAATCAGCACGGGAAAACCTACCCCTCAATTGGATCCTGCAAGCGATTGACTAGATCAATCGGAACGAAACCCCAGATACTGGGTCGGTGACATAACTACGATAAAAAAAAAAAAAAAAATTACTTTAGGAAAGGTTCCTCCTTTTTTATTTTTTCAATTAAAAAAAATTAAATCATGGTGCTAAATCTGATTTTCTTAATGGATTTCTGTTATTTCTTGTGTCAAATTTTCTGTCTTTTTGGTGAATCTATTTCCAATAGTCGGCAAAAGGTATCATTGCCTACACGTTAACATTGATGGCATTAGCCTTTTGCTGCTTCAAACTTCATGTTTCAATTCCCTAATTTTTTTAAGGCTGATGCTGATCGGATTAGTGAACTAGATCCTTATTCACATCTTACCTCTCTCCTTCAACTAGAAGAATCAGTGAGTACTAGTGTTCTTGTTCGTGGTTCTTGTGGACCCACCTCTCCGGCCTTAAATTGTTGAGTACTTAATATGTATAATCAAATCTTCCATGCACCAGGCAGATACTTTCTTCAAGCTAAACGCTGATAATGCCCTCGTCATATGAATGTTTTACCCAAATTCGTGTCCAGTGTTGAAGCAATGAAGTACCTTTGCCAGACAAATTTTAGTTTCAGTGCACCGCTTATTGAGAACTTCCTCCTCAATTTTCCTCTCCTTGAAAATGTTGTTCTGTTTGGTTCACTCGATTTGATGGATCTCAAAGTTGTTGATGCATTGCTCAGGTTGAATTTCCTAGAGATATGTTTCAACTTAACAGTCAATGAAATATCAGCTCCAAAACTTGCTGACGAAGAGATTTTAACTCAAGCCTTTATTTCACTCTCAAGTCAATTTTCTCAGCTTGAAACCTTGAGACTGTACACACTCTCTATGTTTGGTCTCTTAATATACTATCTTGCTTATTGTGAATTTCTTTTCTTCTTGTTTATTCTATTTATTGCAATTTATTTTCATGGTGATTGTGATTGTGATGTGTCAAACACTTGATGATCTCCATGAATCCATGCCTGAAAAATGAGAGCCTTTTTTGTTTTCACCCCCTAATAACGGTATCTGCTATGGTTGTGAGAGTTAAAGAATTGTTAGAAATATATGTGTTGGATTTTTAGGATTCTCATACAGCGGAAGTATACAATAATTTTCGGAAAATAAAATAGATCGGGTTTAGGGTATCTCAATTCGTAGAATCTTCAAGTGACACGTTCCTTAATCCGATTTCGCAGTCGGGTTGGTGATCACGAGGTTAGTCGAATCACCACCACAGTGTCACAACGCCTCAACCCTCATGTCCGGTGATTTGCTTGACGATGGGAGATTTTCCTACGCGAAAATCTCCATCCCTCTCTCTCTTTTTTTCTCTCTCTGGAGAATATGTGAAACCCTAGCCATCTTCCCTCATCATGGTTATTGTTCACGCCACAAGGAAGGAGAAGGAGAATTTCCTCCATTGTTCCCTCTCACAGAAGGAAGGTAAGACCAATTTCACTTAATTGGTGGAGGTTACCAAAATGCATGGTTAATATTGGTAAGTAATAATGGGAGTTACCCCATTATCTCATTCTTACCAAAATGCTCCACAATGGGCATAAATAACCTACATCTCCCACTTGCACATTAGGGTATTTCACTTCCGTCAGTCACAAGATCGCAACTCATGCAATCTATCGCATCACCCTACTGGACTTTCATACTGGATTGGGCGTCGTGCGACCGGCGAATACACCTGCAAGCAAAGACTTCTCGATACACCTGTTAGGATGATCGAGTAGTCACTGTTAGTATAAAAATAACTCGTTATACCCCAGACTCAATGCATTTATATCCATCGAGCCACTTTCCTCATCGAAAGTGATTCCCAATCAATTTGCTCGACTATGTATTCATTATTATGTTTGAATCCCAACATGGATTAACACAATAAGTCGACCTATGAATACATGACAATGATGTAATGTCTATTGGCATTCATTTTCCCAAACTCGAATCTATCGGTCTCAATTCAACTGCTTTCCTAGATATGCCCCTTAGACCTCAATTTATCTTCCGGGCCATAGGTAAACAGACTAAAGTAGCAACACTGAACCAAAACTTCTACAGACAGCCGAAAGTAATAAGGGCATAAGAGATCTCACTCAATGGATCTCAGGTCTCACACAGTGGGAACGGGGATCAAGATTAAACTGTCGTCTCAAATAATAGCTCCCACTGTCCCATGGTCGTCTCATCACACGTGGTATGAAACACGTGCCACAGTGTTATTCCCCCATCTCTCAAAGGGCATATGTCAGATTTCTCTAACACTGTACAGGTACGGGACTCAGTCCACACATATGACTTTACCCAGATATCTCAGAGAGAGCATCTCAGAGACAATATCACAAATCGCAGGTGATTTCTGAGATCTCAAACCTGGCTTTTTACAGACAACATGGATGTGGGTATTTCCATGTCGGTCATATCGCATATGACCTCATCCTGAACACATATCAGGGCGACTTATGTTCTAGTAGGGCTACTCTCAAAGCCTCTTACAACTAGAATCCGTCTCATCTCCGCTCACTCAGAGTCAGAGGTGGTCACTCGTGTGAGAGAGTCGACCACGCCTGTCTGACATATCTTTTATCACAAGATCATACTATATGACAACAAATGATACATGAAATAAATATGTGACTCAATAATGCATATATGTCATATATTAAAATAAGCATCTAAAACAGTATATATGGAGAAATGTTAAAGTACACTAAACCCAATAATTCCTTATCTCACAAAGGAATCTCTCACAACGGATTTTCTGAAAAGATCAGCTCTTATGCTGTATTTCAAGGTGTACTTAGATGTCACAATACCGTTCTCTGTAATATCTCTCATAAAGTGGTCTTCGGTATCAATGTGTTTGGCTTTACTATTATATTTAGGGTCTCATTTGTTGACAGTGTCGGTCTGATTATCACAATAATCATCACTGACCTCCCACTATCTGTCAAAACCTCTAAGTCTTCCAGAAAATTTCTGAAACCAACCATTCTCATGAACCGTAATTGAGTATACTACAAGCTCAGTCTCTATCGTAAATAGAGATATATAGGTTCTCTTTATACTACTCTAAGAAGATAAAACCTTTTGCGTTTATTCAGATCACTACTCCCGGTCAGTATCTGAATCCCAGACGCAAATTATCTCATCCGTAACACATGGAGAGGTCCGCAGTTCAAATGAGAAATTTCAGAATCCTTTTTCACTGCTCTACAGTGATCCCTTCCAAGATTCTATTAATACCTACTCACCAGATCAACCATAAAATAAACGTCTGGTCATGTATGCCTCATCGCATACATCAAACTATATATCGCACGTGTATACCTCATCGCACACACTAGAAATGTATTTTGCACTGGAATAAGGGATTCTGCTCATCTCCCTTATTTCTGTATAAATTCTAAGGTTTGTGTCAAGATTCAGGTCTTTTTACCTTTAGCGATTAAAGTATCTTTTAGGTTGTCATCGCTTATCTCGAAATGCTTAAAAATCTACATTATGTAAAACTCTTGTTAAAGAGTCAACACCATTCTCAAGCGATCCTTATGGATCCAAAATCTGAGAATGAACTAAAACCTACTTGTTCCCAATAGTCATTCCGCCCTCAAGCTAATCAACTAGGTCCCAGACCCCATTGATTCTCATCCACTCTTTCTCTTCATTTATGGCCTTCAATAAACGGTCTTTTGCTTCTTTTGCAGAACCCTCGAGAGTCTCTCGAACCGTTTTAGATTTTTCATCATCCTCTAGAGTGGCAATGAGGGTCTCACCCTCAATCGAGAAAACAACTTTTAAATCTGCATGCTCGATGCTCTTAGGAGGATACAAAAATCTTTACCTTTTGATGGATCGCTCCCACTGGGATCAAGATCCATAGTAGATTCTTGTATCCCGCCGTTGGGCTCTTCGAACCGTTAGGCTCATCCATCGCATAAAAGATAAGGTCCAAATGGATTTCTCCTCTCTTAGGGAAATCATTCTCAAGAAATATAATATTACGAGACTCAATATTAATTATAGTGTCATCCGTGTTCGCCTAGGAACACGTATTTTCTCGCGGGCCTAAGTCACCGTGTAAATGCGAGAATTCGTGGCACAACCCCATAACCTCAAGTGGCGCAAGTGGCTAAGGTCAGGCTGCCTCCCTATCCAAAGCTCAAATGGGGAACTGACTTATAGTCAGTAGTCTCGTAAAACTCTTCTCGAAACAGAGCCCCATGTGTAGTTTAGACGAATACTTGCGTTCTCGCTCGGTTCTAAGAGTTTCTACTCTCATATCTAACTGATTTTCCATCTCGCTAATACCTCAAACTTATGCAAGATCAGATAGATGAACCGAAACGCATGTAAGCGTCTATAATTATCTACACAACTCCATTTCTGGCTCTCATGCTCATAAGACCACAAAAATAAAGAAAGACATAATAGTTAACTGCAATGGAGTCCCAGCTCTCATTGCATCGCCAAATGGTTTTCTCGTCATTTTGCTGGCTAGGCAAAACTCACATACGGGTAACTCGAATCTGGTTAGCGGATCCAATAAACCTCTCGCTACTAACCGATTCATCATCTCTTACCCCATGTGTCTAAGTCTACTATGTCATTCATTTACATCATCTACGCAATCAGATGTAAAGACAATAGTAGAACGACAAAAAACCATTAAAAGGAGTAGTACCCAGTGCATACATTCCATCATGGATTAAAACCAGAATAATTCAGAAAATTGTCGTATTAAAAGAAATGAATAATTTCACGCATATCGTAGTCAATTTTAGACAAGATATTAAATTATATATCCGTCAAATGCTTACAATATTGAGGACGTCATAGCAAGTGTCGTTCCCTCTGACAACGACGAATGCTCTGTCTTTAACGTAAATCCTCCAAGCTTAAGGATTCATTTGACGGATTACGCACTCTTATCTCGAGTTACGTGGTCGGTTGCTCCTGATTTCAAAGGATAGAAATCGGCGAGTATTATAGTGAATGAGACAAATCTCAAACCACGTAAAGAATAAGGGATTCTGCTCATCTCCCTTATTTTTTTATAAATTCTAGGATATGTGTCAAGAGTCAGGTTTTTTTACCTTTAGCGATTAAAGTATCTTTTAGGTTGTCAGCGCTTATCTCGAAATGCTTAAGAATCTACATGATGTAAAACTCTTGTTAAAGAGTCAACACCATTCTCAAGCGATCCTTATGGATCCAAAATCTGATAATGAACTAAAACCTCATAACCACGTTACAATGGTCATTGGATACTCTCTGTTGTTCCCGAGCAACAGAATGTCACCTGCATATGAGAACATGATCATAAAGGAGTTATCGGGACGTATCAGTTATATGCAATGATCCTACTCGATCATTACAAAACCATAAGATATCACATTTTCGTGAAATCTCAAGCGCCGCTGTCTAGATGATGGCTTAAGGTCGTATTTTGATTTCTAAAATCAATAGACCTTATCCACCTGATCTACTAGAACGAACCCATAGGGATGCTCCATGTAGATCGTCTCATCTAGACTTCCACTACGAAAACGGTCTTTACGTCCTTGTGATGTGACTCCTGATCCATATTCGTGACAATCGCTAAAAGATAAATGGATTGAGATAAATTGGACTATGACTCCTTGATAGTCCACCCCTTAGTCTAAGTGTAACCCTTGGTTACTAAACGGGTCCTTTACATCTTCATCAATTCGTTAACCTTTATCTTGACTCGTCACACTCACGAGCGAAATGACCAAATCTACCTCAAACGTAGCAATTTCTTTGGTCTAATCAAATTTCTTCTTCTTGCGTTCTTGTACCTCGTTGTCGGTTTTCTCGGATGATTTTTATTACCTAGATCTCGAGTCTCGTTCGCGTGCTTATGCTATTGGTTTAGCGCCGGGGAAATCCTTACTCGACTCCTCTGAATAAGCATGACTCGAGTGTGGCGTACTCGCCTCTAGGTGCTCCTCATTGAGCTCACAATATGTATTCACGTCAACGAAAGTACGAATACTTTCGTCAAATGTGAGATAGGATTTCACGGTTTCCCATGAATCAGGTAAAAACCGGATCTCATCCAGTACCTTAATTCCATCCAAAATTTGCTCGTCCGTATATATTAGCTCGGTGATCATACTCGACATTTGCCTCATTTATGATTAGTCATTTTCTTCTGCATCCTCACATTAGGAGCCGAAGAGAGCAACACAATGCTCTTATGGGACAAGTTGAACCGACATTTCCATAGGATATGATTCGTATAACGAGATTAAATCATTATACATGCCATTGATAAGGATTGCCCTAACTTGGTAATTCTTTTCTACCATGCACGATAAATCTCTATATCTCGTATATTCTGAGGCGCGGTACCCACCCTGGGGCCCATCATCTCTTGTCTTAGATTCCCGTTAGATTTTGTCTCTCGAGAAATCTACTGATAAAATCGTGCAGATCACATCATTCAGTTTACTCTCCTTGCAAAAATTTAATACGACAGTTCTCAACGCATTAAGAGAGACATATGTGACTTGGAAATGCTTATTATCACATTTTTGTACGCCCTACGAATCATCAAAACCAAAATGGCTTGAGTACGACCCCAAAGCGAGCGTATGAGTCAACGGACACCATACACCACAACTTGGAATCGCATCTTACCATTTGGATTGTGATTCGGCACACAAAAACCCATAAAAAGTCACATTTATGGATTTAGGACCCTCAAAAAATTGAAAAAAATTCATTTTTAAACGTTCTCACGCGCCGCCCGGGGCCCACACGCGCCGCCGCTCGCCGGCGGTGCGTCCACGCGCCGCCACGTGCCTCCACGCACCGGGGGTGCGCCTTTACGCGCTGTCACGCGGTTGGCGCGGCGCGGCTCGGCTCAGACGCGCAGCGCGGCTCAGACGCGCTGCCACGCGCTTGGCGAGGCTCGGCTTACGCGCGCCCAGTCGCGGTGCGCGGCGCGCGGCTCACGCGCCTTCACGCGCTGAGCCGTGTTGAGCCGGGGTCTAACCGGGTTGGTCAACGGGTCAGGGTTGACCCGACTGACCCGGTCAACGGGTTCGAGTCCAACCCGGTCGGATCTGTTGCGGGTCGGTCCGGGTTAGGATCCGACCCGAACAGCTGCCTGCCCTTGCTTCACGCGCCTGTGTGGCGCGTGCACTACACGCGCTTGCCAGACGCCCCTCCTGGCGCGTGCGTGTCACGCGCCAGCGGGTCGGGCCGGTTCTTTTTCGTCCGACGGGTCCTGCAACGGATTTTTCGACCCGGTTTCTGAAAAACTCGATTCCGACTATTTTTTTTTTTTTGCATTTTTCGACTGGAAAAAATTTATGGGCATCCTCCAAACATCCTACACTAGATTTTAGGAGGATTCAAGCCAAAAATGGTGGGACTCAACCACCCCAGTCGCGGCCCTCCGCGGCCATTTGGAAATCCCAATTTTCGGCACCCAAATCACACAATAAAATATATAAAACCGTAGATCTAGATGCAAGGAACTCATTTATAATTTTTTCATGCATCGATCCGCCCTCTAAAGCCACAGATCTAGGGTTTTTATGTCCGTACTGTCGCAAACTTCGACCGGATTTTTCATGGCCCAAACATACTCCGAAAATTAAATAAAACATATTTTTGTAATCTCTGGGCCATGGGTATTCTTGCAGTGCTCTCGGATTCACGAAACTCATCCGTGATCCGGACCTCAAATTTTATACCCTATATTTTTCTACTCGAAAAATCCGAAAATTATTTTTAAATTAAATCCAACGTAGCTCTGATACCAATGTTGGATTTTTAGGATTCTCATGCAGCGGAAGCATACAATAATTTTCGGAAAATAAAATAGATCGGGTTTAGGGTACCTCAATTCATAGAATCTTCAAGTGACACGTTCCTTGATCCAATTTCGCAGTCGGGATGGTGATCACGAGGTTAGTCGAATCACCACCACAGTGTCACAACGCCTCAACCTCATGTCCGGTGATTTGCTTGACGATGGGAGATTTTCCTACGCGAAAATCTCCATCCCTTTCTCTATTTTTTCTCTCTCTGGAGAATATATGAAACCCTAGCCATCTTCCCTCATCGTGGTTACTGTTCACGCCACAAGGAAGGAGAATGAGAATTTCCTCCATTATTCCCTCTCACAGAAGGAAGGTAAGAGCAATTTCACTTAATTGGTGGGGGTTACCAAAATGCATGGTTAATGTTGGTAAGTAATAATGGGAGTTACCCTATTATCTCATTCTTACCAAAATGCCCCACAATGGACATAAATAACCTACAATATGCTTTTCGGATTAGTAAATATGTGTGATCATAACATATTTCCAAATCTTATGGCGTGCATCTTTACATTTTTTTTTTCTTTTGTTGGTGTTAAATCAACCAATATCCTGAATCATATTCCGATTAATCCAATTCGAGATTTATAATAACCCATTAAGAGGTTAATCTTTTAACGTAATTTTTTTCATATTTAAATCACGAATCGAAATCAAAAACTTAATTAAAAGATTTGACGTCACATTACATTAACTCTTTGTATTTGAATATTCGTCCTTGAGGCTTCTTTCTAAAGATGTTGAAATTTTAAATACGTTTCATGTATGGTTGTATACTCACTCAATTTGAGTTACTTTGTTGTGAAGTATATTATTGTCCTTATGTCATAATTACTCTGATACTGTTGAGGACAAGGCCTAAAGCCATTAGAGAACCTCTCAAGCATCCAAATTTTACACATTGTTTTTACTGGAGCGGCATTGGATATTGGGTTTGCCTGGCAATTCTCTGCCGGGCATGTCGTATACCCTGCGAGATTCCACTTTCGATTACTCCATGCTTGTTATTATCGCCAAGAAGATGATGTCATCGAAGCCATTCTTCGGGCCTAACACTGAGCTCGTCATTATCGACATGATAGCCTACACGACCAAGGGAGCACATGGCATGGTCGAGCGAATAATAATAAAAAAAAAAAAAAGGGGAAAGTGTTGAGAGTGGGATAAATTAATCTTATATGTGTCCGAAATCTTTCCCTTTCAAAACTCAAAAATACTCTGCTGTCACCCCTTACAATCTCTCTCCCAAACCCCCCAAACTCTCCGTATTGCTAACCATCCCCATTTTCCAGAACCCAAAAAAAAATGCAAGCGTCCTTTGGACCCTTCCCAGGCGGCATTAAGTAGTTATTCAAAATGCCTCTCTCACCCACAATCTCTCCAAACCCTAAACAACCAGTACTCATAGAGAGTGCAGTTTTACAGGGTATTCGAGGGACATTTTACTAAATGGAGCCCACTTTGTGCCATCTGGTTAGGGAACTTGTTCTCCTGACTACATACCGACTCTATAATTTAGTGCTGCACCTGGAGGACTTGTTCCCCGCTTTGACATCTGATACAGGTCCTCTCAATTGTGCTCTTACTAGATCCTGCTGATTTGTGCAAATCAATTTGATATTCTGCTTTTGTTTTTCCATTTTCTCCTTTGTGTTTTTTTCCCTTTTGAGTGAGTTATTTCTCTCTTTTCCTGTCAACCGGTTATGATATCCAATCTTTTGTTAGTTATAAAAGCATATTTCTGTATGAGATCGAGGAAAGAAGATTATCGACCTTAGATGGTGTGCGTCTCTTGCCGGTTGATCTAATTGAAGCCGAATAGAAGACTAATGATACTTTCAACAACAAAATTACATATGTTGTTGCATTTCAACAAAGACATCAAAAAAGTGAACCGACAAGTATAGATGAAGAAACCAATAAAAGAAGTCGAAAACCGGAAAAGGGTACTACGGAGACAACGAGAAAAAGAGAAAATAGAATAGGAAATCATCTTGTGAGGTTGCCTTCAAAAGAGCCTATTCTCACTGCTTTGGACCCCGCATGTGACTGGTGCAGTTGCCTTCATTTTCCTTATGTACCATATACCAGCTCCAGCTCCTAATAAACCAGCTGCAGAAACTGCAGTCACTGTCCCTGCGCCGTTGTAGAGATTCCATAAAAAATCCAAACCTTTCAATCCGAGTTTCCATACGTTAGAAACAATAACTCAATCAAATTACTTCACCTGCGATCACTCCAGCCCTCCTATTCTGCTGTGAATTGCTATGATCTGCACACACATGCACACAGAAATATTATTTGTAGCAGAATACACTCATGGTAAATTTCACTACCTGGTTAGTCGAGAACTTAAGACCATTTTCCCTTTGGGGGTGGGGGGACCAGTGTGGAGCCTAAGACCTTTATAACATACATGAGTTACCAGCTATTCTCTGAGTGACCTTTGAGCCAAAGTTCTTAATCAAGACCTTAGTGAGAAAAAACATGAAGTGGGTAATCAGAGAAAACATGAGAAATTCTTGTTTTAGGCTAGCTAATTCCAAATTATGCAAATTAAGAAGAGAAATGTAAAATAAATCCCCCATACATACCTTTACAAAATGTGGTAACATTCCCTTCTTTGCATAGGCACAAGAAGCTCAATGTCTCAGTATCAAATCCACAAACACCTCCTCCTTTTGAAACATCTTGACACTGAAGGCAACGCGTTGTCACTGGTATATCAAAATCAATCCTAATTCCATACTCAGGCACTTGATCATAAGGAGCTGCACTATTGCTTCTCCAATACACACTAGTATAAGTAGCACAATACTTGAGCATCAACCTCAATGACTCTGTGGCTTTAGGATAGTAAGAACAGCAAGAACTTCCATGTAAAGCTGAAGCACACTCGGGCAAATGGCGACAGAGGTAGCTAGAACTGTCACAAGAAGAGTCACACCTATCGGGAAATCTCTCACAAAAAATAGGCTTAGGCTCAATGATAACATTCTCTTCACTACAATTGAAGAAAAGATAGTCATTTTGCGGAGATAAAGAAAAATGAGTGCTTGTGTCAAGACTAAAAGGCCTTGTTGCGCGAAAATTGTCACCATCTTGGCAATTCCACATGAAAGGATCGGAAACTAATATGTGAGGATCAGAGTAGCTTAGACTGCGTACTGGGTATCTTCCTGATGGTGTTCGGAGCTCAAGTTTCTGTGAATTGGAGCAAGCAAGAACGTACCTATAATAAGGACTTCCACAACCATCATCTATCCCAAATGGGTACCTAATTGGAATGTCACCACATGAGGTTCTGCATAGACTTGATTGAGAAGAAGTAAAAGAAAGGAATTGAAGATTAATAAATGTAAAGATTTGGAAAAGCATATTTGGGTTGATGAGTTTGTGGGTGAAGAGAGAGTCCATTTCAAAGTTTTTTGTTTTGTGAAGCAAGATTTTGGATGGTTTAAGGAAAGGAAAGCATTGCCTTAGTGGTGAGAATTGAAGAATCTCTATGTGGGGTTTCTTTTTATAGTTCTCTTTTCCCCACTTTCACTTTAGTTTTCTTTTATGCCCCGCTCTTTAATTCTTTATTTGGTGCTTTTGCTTTCTGCCTGAGAATGAGAGAGAAGGATAAGAAGAATGATTATTGACTGTCTTGAGTATCAATTTGAATGACTTTTCTTTCTCTCTTATTTTTTCCTCCCACTCATACTTACACATACACCCTCTCTAGTTTCCTTTTTTTCTTGGATAATAATATGTATTACTTCAAAAGTTCAATTTATAACACTATTTCATATTTTCCATTATTATTATTTTCTAAAATCAGTAGCTGTAATATAATTAGTAAGTCTAATAAAATAGTAATCTTTATATATATCGATACTTGATCACCGGTATTTGAAAACTCAACTAATGTGATTTTAATCGTTGTGGGCCCAATTAAGGGAGATATATATATATAACTATTCCACTACAAATACGCAACCTCTCTTCTCCTTACAAATTGGGTTTTTAGTGTGTTGTTAAGGGCCTGGCTAGAAATTTGTTTCGAAGATAAAATTTCATACCAATTGATCAGGGCATTAAATGATTTGGAATGGTCAAGTCCTCTGGAGAAGATTGATAGCTTGAATGTTCCAAAATGGGCTAATATGTTGAGATCTTTTCAATTGGATGCCGGTTACCATTGCATAAGCTTCAAATTTGTTGTTAACTTGATGAAACACTTCACTATGAGACTTCATAGTTCTTTTCCTTTTTCTGTCTTGGTGCTTCTTGTAAACAGCAGGCGGTATTCTCATCCGCCTGAGACAGATTGGCCCAATTTATAGGCCCAATTAGAAGATCTTTCTCAAGTTGAGCATCAGTGGCCTCACCCGGCCAGTTGGGCCTGTATTTTTTAGAATTTTGCAGTGCTTTTAGACCCGTGGGTATAGTTAAGTCCAGCCCAAATATTTGGCAAATTTTTCAAAATCTATTGTGTGGAATTGTTCGTTTGTGTTTACAATTTTTAATGTATAAACGATCGAATCCAGCCCAAACCTACTGAGTTAAGTTTATTGGGAATTGATTGAAGGCTTGACCACGCAACTTCACCAACCTTGGACTTAAATTCCCTTTATTTCAGCCCTAAAAGGTCCAACAAAACCTAACCAAACCAATTCAGATGCTTTCTCTAGTTCCTTCTTGTACATGTTGTTATTGTTTTTTTTTTCTTTTAATATAATTAAATAATCGATATTCAAAATCATATTTTGATTAATTCAATTCAAACGTTTATAGAGTTCTATTTAGGATGATAACTTTTTTAACGTAATTTTTTTTCATTTTCAAATTTCAAACTCGAGATTTGATTTAACGATCCAACACCCTATTTCATTAAACCGACTATTCATTAGTTTTTTTCTAATCATTTTGTACTTTGGCACACACATGCCCGCCAACCAAAGGGTTCTCTACCTGTCCCAGAGTAGTTCAATTGATAAAAATTTCTAAAATAATATATAATTTTGAAATTAAATTCGGTTGATATTAGAGTCAGAAATTTCTTACTCGTATTATGTGATTCAATAAGAAGAATGATGTTTTACTTGCCCACATATTCTTTTTTTTGGTATTATATCAACTGACATCTAGAATCATATTCTAACTAATCCGATTCGGGACTTGCAGTGTCCCAATCTATCCTCTCAACGTAATTTTTTTCATTCCCAAATCGTGAGTTGAATTCGGAAACTTAATTAAGAGATCTATTACCACATCCTACTAAACCAACTGTCTATTAGTTAACATGCCCACACATTTTTTTTTTTTGTACCATGGCTGAGTCACCAACTCAATATCCGAGATTTCGTCCCGACTAATTTGGGTCGACCGTTTGTAGGGTCCAATTGAGGGGGTAGGTCTCCCAATACTGATTTTTCTATTTCCATGAGGGATCGAATTTCCAACCATGATTAAGGAGCGTCATTTCCTGAATCAACTTAACTATCAGACGTTGGTACATGCCCACACATTCGACATGCCTTTTTCCTCAAATTCCTCGAATCCTTCATCTCACATTCAGGTCACATGGATCAAGCGTCAACCCTCATAGGCCAAGCTCAGCAACATTGGCTCGATCTACTTTTGCCAAGTTGTAGAAAGCTATCTCTGTATACGATAAATAAATAAATAAATAAAAACGGTTACGCTAAAATTAGACATGAAATGTGAATACAAAATATTCTCTATCTAGATGAAAGAGAGTACAGAAGAAATTTAGCCACAAAAAAATTGATTCTTTTGTTGTAATTTTTCATGGATGACTAAGGTGGACAATCTTTTATTTTCCACAAATAAGTTAACCTCAAAGAAAGACTCTTGTGGATAAGAGAGGGACAGATGAACGCGTAAACGACAATGGGACTGCATGCTCAAATGTCGTTTTAATTCTTGTAGAAAATGAATGCTTAGAGCCGACCCTTAGGTCAAATCTAAGCTTAATGTAGCTCTCAACCATCATTTTCCGATACTCTCTATTTCAAGTATGCCACCAATTATGGACGAGGGCTTAGCTTTCCTTTGTAGAAAATATTGGTGCGGTTCGTAGCGTGATAGAGGAAAAAATTATGCTAATGACTCGTAAGTTTTGGTGGAATACTAAATTTTTTTAATTAAAATTTTAAATTCGAGTTTTGAGAATAAAAAATTATATTTTAAATTAATAGATATATTATTAAGTCAAATTTTTCTATATTTTGAATTTACGCTGCTTGGTCCTACATTAACAAAGATAAAAGAAATTTATATTAATTTTTTCTTTGTTTGGCTCATGGATGACACCTATATATGGCCTAAGGCAAGGGCAATGTTCTAAGGAGATAGAATTTCTATACCCATTCTGAATTTTTATTTTAAGTTTTCACCCGCTTGAAATCGACCATATCTATACCATATTCATTTATTTCTTCAAACTTTGCCTTATCCTTTATTGTATTTCGATTAAATCAGATAACTTTATTGATTTATTTATTTAAATCTACATATTTCATTTTTATTATCTATTTTATCTTTTTCTATCGTTTTTATCTTAACATCAGAGTAGAAGAGAGATATTTAATGTTTGTTTAACGAAAAAAGAATTGATATATATATAGAAAATTAGTAAATAGAGACAACTATTAATTAAGTGAGAGAAAGGATAATTTAGTGAAAATAATGATATTTTTGTATAATAAAAGTCATTTAATTATTTTCTTAATTCCTATATAAAAACCTTAAAGGACATATTAATGGAACCAAGGGATAGATTGAAAACCTTAAAATAAAAACAATTATAGCAACAATAGTTTGCGTCCTCACCTTTGTAAGCACGTGTTTCATGTTGTCCTATGCTCACTTATTCGCAAGGTTCTGTTTCTTCCTTGTCCCAGCCCAACCTTCAATTTTGTTTCTCACTCAACTACCCATTTGAAGGATGGTTGCCCTTATTATTTTTTTTTTAATATCTGAAAATTATAATTTTAAATATATATATATATTATATTTTATCTTTAAAAAATAAAAATAAGAAAAGACAAAAATAAGGAAAGGAGCCTGCAGTTGAGTTGACAACGAATGATGGGATTCAACTTATTTTTCTACACCTCGAAAAGTACATAATATTTAAATATATATATATATATATATATATATATATGCTTTAAAGTCTTTGCTATAAATATGACCGTTCGAGGGATTGCAAGTGGCCTTTGAAATTTAGAGAAATTAGATTGAACGTCACCATTAATGAAAGCATAGCCCGCAAGAGAAGGGGATGGATGTTTAAAAATGAGAAAAAGTAAAAAATTTATATTATGAGAAAGAAGTATGAGTTAGGGCTAAAGGGTAATAATTTTTAGATTATAGAATGTATTCTAAAAGATATTTACGTCATTCATATGACTTTTAGTAATATTTATTAACCAATAATCGATATATATTAAATTTTTTCTTTAAAATTTCAAGAAATGATCATATGTCACTCGCTAATCGCTCCCTTAATTCTCGTAAATGAATCAAATAAATTATCCATTTTAATATTTTATTTTTTTAATCGATAAAAATATACTGATAATTTAATATTAAATATTTATCATGATCGTTGTTTACTCTTGAAATTTCGGGCACCATGGAACATGAAACAATAATTTAGATTCATAATTACATATATATATATATATATATATATATATATAATATAAATATTAGTCTTGCGATATCAGTGGGGTGTGTGAAAGGTTGTTAAGATTAATGCAATGCAATTTTTTGGTCAACATCATCCACCGTCATGGGCCTTCAAAAGTCTGCTGTTTGGTCCCACACGTAACCAATCCTCTGGTTTTTTCTAAGCATGCAAGTAAGCCACGTGCGATTCGGTCTTTCGTCAACCCAATATCTCAGTCCAACCTTCTCTCCCAACCTTTTTTAGGCTCTGGCTTACAAAAAAAAAAAAAAAAAAAAAAAAGAACTTCTAGTTTTTATATAGGAGGGTGTGCTCTCACATCCATAAGTCTTAATTTAATCGGTGGAATTTAGAATTAAAATTTCTTCACTTTTTTTAGAAAATTTAAATAACTCTCTCTCTCTCTCTCTCTCACTCAATTCAATGGTGTATGCATGACTGTCTAAAAAGAAATTAAAAATTTTAATTAAGAAAGTAACAACAACATTATTCATCAAGCATGTGTTACCAATTACTCTAAATTAAATTTTAAGGGCTTATTAATAGTTATAAAATTTTATTTTCTCTTACAGTGAAGAAGGACACACCCCAAATTTATTTCTTATTTTGGGTTTTGAAGATATATATTAGTTTTTTGACCTTTTGGTGAGGTTATAACGATAAATAAAAGTAATAATTATAAGTTAAATCCAATATTCCATATTATGAGAAAAATCTCATAATATCAACGTTTCGTTTAATAATTGAATATTGATATCTTTTAAATAGAATTTCAGATTTAAGTTTTATATATAACAAAAATAAATATCAGAAAAGTTTTATTTTTTAAAAGTCTAACTTGACTTAAACCGAATATAATCAAATCCAATATGAATACCGAGCACTAGTGGTTTATAAAAATAAAAAATAAAAAATACCTCATAATTATCACACCCAGAGCAATATTGATCCCTCCCATTTTTGTTAGGAGAGGAAATAATTGTAATTATTATTGATTAAGTAAATAAAAAGAATAATTTTTTTTTTAATTATGACAGATAGTGTTATTTTCTCAAAAATTAGCCAGTGTTCAATTATAACCTAATAATTTTGGGGATAGGAGTATTCGAGGAGTGATTCTTATTAGTTTGCAATGGCGAGGGAAGACCAAAAGCGAGTCAAGGTGTTAGACATCAATGGAAGAAGACATTTTGTCCATACCCTTTTGACAAAATAAACATTTGAAATTATGCAGTGAGAAAATGTTTCCTGCATCCATTATTGACCCCCAGTTATAGAGGGCCTTTATAAAAGCATATATTATATCGTCTGGAACATTAATTTAATTATGGGGAACTATAAATATATATATATATATATATATATATATGTTGTTGTGAAGCCTAAATCACCCTATACGCTGAGCTGAGGTCTTCCTATGCAACAATAAAATGTCTTTAAATTTACCACCGACCATTTGCTCGAGCAGTGTTTTGAATTTTTTGCGCTCATTCTTCGTAAGAGTTCAAATCTCTATATTTTTCTCGCTTTTAAAGGTGCACAAAGCAAGTACGGGATAACTGATATTGAAAGTTGAGGAATAAAAACCTATGTTGATTGGGCGTTGATAACCTATTAATTATGTTTAGGTTCGACTCGTTATGAGAATGGAAAAAGTCATGTTGAAAGATTCGTCTCCCAATTAAGACTTAATCGTGGATCAATACAAATTAATCGAGATGAAATCTTAAATACTGAGTGGTGGCTCCTAGCCAAAGCAATCCAAAAAAATCGAGAAATAAAATTTAGCACATGGAATTTAATTTTTTAGCAACAGTTTATTAAATGAAAAAATTTTACAAATATCGTTAAAACTTTCAAAATGACTCACCAACGCGTGATATATTGTCCACTATTAGATTTAATTGATACTAACGGAAACATGGTGATCTTTTTTAAAAAAATTAAAAAATTTAGTTTTCAAATATATCTCAATGAATAGATGTAGAAAATCTGGAAACTATGAAACATTTCTCGAACAATCTCATAGTCAGGATGATAACCACACCAAACGATTTATCACCACAATATCACAATGTCACGATCCTAAATCTAGTGATTAAATAATACAAAAATTCTCTATTCAGAATTTTCTCTATACTCTCAATTAATCTCATTAGAGAGTATATGTTTTACTCAATCTCAATTTTCTCAAAGAACATGCATTCTTTATGAGAATGATGCCTCTACTCTCAATTGAAGAAGATCATTACACTCACGTAAGGATAAGAGAGATGTTTTAAGGAGAGTTGATAATGGGGTAACCACCCATTATCTCTAAATTAAATTCAAATTTTAATTATTTTACCTTTGTAGGAAAATGCCACTATATGGGCATATTTACCAATATCCACAAAAGACGTGTTACCATGCTAGAGATACAGTTATGTGTATATATATCGATATGACAATACCTGTTTCTTTTGATATTTAATTTATATTATAAAGTTTTATATTCTTCAAAAAGTATTTCAATTAAAAATACTATAAACAAAATAAAAGTATGAACAAGTTATTATAAATTGAGATTAAAAAAAGGTACTTTTTAAGTATCTTTCCTTAATTTTGAGAGCAAAAAAGATCACCGATAATCATGAAATATTTGATTTGAATTTAACCATTATTCAAATAAATGAAATTTCATAAAATGTGTAATATTAAATATATTGTAAATCAAATTTTTACGTGTGAATATATACTGGGAAATTATATTTTGTCAACGTATATGTATAAGTCCACGGAGAAAGACAAAACAAAAATGAAAAGTAGACAAAGAATTTAATGGGACACGGGCACACCACCTTCCCCAAAACGTGCTCAACTTTTCTTGTTCTCTAGACATATATATATATATAGAGAGAGAGAGAGAGAGAGAGAGAGAGAGAGAGAGAACATATACTATGACTATAATCCTCTTCTTTAACATGATCTTCATTTTGGGGTATATCTCTAAAAGGCTTCATTCTTTTTTTTTCTTTTTAGATCAATGTATTCGTTGGTCGCCAGTGTTTTGTTCTTTTGAAACCCACCAAAGACAACCCCAATTCTATTCTTCTCTTTTGTCTTCGTGTGAATTCCCAAAAGCGACAACATGTTCATAGCCTCCCAAAATTCAACGATGGTCTGATTTCTTATACCCAACTAACCAAGTTGATCATGGCCATTTGTTGGTTAGACCGGTCAAAGATGCGATCCTTACCCAAAAAGTCTTTTATGTAGGGCAAGACACTAAGACCTTTTCTTTTTTTTTTTTTTCTTTTATTGATTCATGGATGTTGATTAAGGAAAATCTTAATTTGCACTTATGGATAAAAGTTAAATCTGATGTTAAATACTAATTGTTAAAATAAATCTTTTAATACAGACAGATGTAAAAAATAATAAAATGAGAGACAGATAAACGTATTTAAATTTCAAATATTATTTATCGTACTAAAAATTATAATTTCATTTTTTTTTTTATAAAATGATAATCCCATGAAATGGTCAAGGGTCCATAGAAGGCCAACTCTTTATGAAACAAAAGTGTCAAAAGCTTCAATTTGAAGTTTCTTGAAAAGAAGACTCTTTTGGGCAATTTGGGGGGTGTCCCTGTCGTGGTGAAGAAAGGGAAGCTGTCATCGTGTTTTCCACGTTTGGAAGCAACGACACGTAAAGTCCTCTTCCTCGACGGAAAAAATAAAAAAATAAAAAAATAAAAAAATGGGTATAATCTTATTGAATTAAGACGCAAAACTTATCTAGAAACGTATTAAAAGGGTAGGAAACTTGTTGAGTCAGGGGCGGTATTGGCATTAACAATCTAAATATAAAATATAAAATATAAAATTTTAAAACGTAGGAAATTATTCGAATCGTATCGTATCATATGAGCGATCAAACATAATTTTGAGTCATCGTAGGTTTGATCTAGAGCTGCATCACATTCCTCCTGGCAGATTGAGTAGAAATCTGTTGATCTCGAACTTGCTTGGAGTAGTAGCTCATTTTTCATATAGAATGGATAAAAATTTCAAATTACCCGATCAAGGAGAACAGAAAGACACTTGGATTTTCAACCCAAAATACGTGGGGGGAGGTTTCTGGTCAGAAACAAAAACAGCTTGGAGATTAGGAAAAAATAAAAATAATAATAATAAAAGATTTTGGATTGGTTTAATGTAGGGAATTTAGGCAAAATTGAGGATTATGAAGTCAAAGCAAGTGACTCGGTCCCACACTTCAGATCTAAATTACGTGTACGGTGCTCTATTTTACTCTCTTCACTCCTCAAAACCCACACACACACACACGCACACGCACGCACGCTTGACTATTCCTATTCCAATCTGGATAGAGAGAGAGAGGGTGGGGGTAGAGCCGGGCCGTCAAGTTCGTTGACTTGGCTTTTTTCTCTTTTTATTTACTCACGTGGAAGGCGCCGCATCGTTCGGTGTATAGGTGCATTTTCTTTGATGAACCAGTGAACCTCACTTTTGACGAAATGTAGACGAAACCTCTCTCTCTCTCTCTAGATTGCCAGCTGTCACCTTGACGCACCATCTTACGCAATTTCTCTCTCTCTCTCTCTCTCTCTCTACAATATCACTTCCCCCTTCTTTCTTTCCAACCTCCCCAAGCAAATCCTATTTATATCCCACCCCGTTCACTCGTTAAAGACTTCAGGCTTCACACACTCATTTCTCTCTCTCTCTCTCTCTCTCTCTCTCTCTCTCTCTCTCCTCTTTGTATCTAACTTTCTCTCTCTAGATTTTATGGACAGGGTTGGATGGGGTCTAACCCTTAATTCTGATCCTATTGGGTTTTTTGTTAACAAGCCTAACGTGCCATCTTCTACTGCTAGTACCATGAACCGACGGGAAAGGATGTTGTTCTCCGGCGTTGAATTCCTGCCGTCTGATGAGAATCGTGTGGTCGTTGATGAAGTTGATTTCTTTGCTCAAAAAAACAAGTCCGATGATGATCTTGACTCTAAGCCTAGCGGTGGTGCGAATATCAAGAAGGAGATCTCTCATGGAAACGATCTCAATGTCAATGTAAGTAATTCATATCTTTTTTTTGTAGAAATTTAATTGGAATTTTTTAATTATTTTTCTAGAATCCCCTTTTTTCCCTTTTTAGAAAGTAAATTGTTAACAATTAATTATTTTTTTCTAAATATAGACTGGATTAAATCTTCTCACTGCTAACACCGGAAGTGATCGATCAACGGTGGATGACTCCGAAGCTGATGATAAGAGGGCAAAAAATGAGGTACGAATAATAAAAAAATAAAAAATAAAACTCATTTAATTTTTTAAAATATTATTTTTTTATTATTAAAAATTATTTAATCTACTTATAATTAGAGAAGTAAAATCAGAAATTTAATATATATAATATAATTTTTAAAAATATTATATAATATTATTTAATCTAATTATAAGTTTTTTGAATTTTATATATAATATATTTTTAGAAAATTTTAACTTGTTCCTTACCCCACCTCTCCTTTCTTATGATAGATTATTTTATACTCAATAATTCATTATTAATAATGAATAATTGCAAAAAATATAAGCTAATGAAAAATTGACAGTTTTGGACATAATTTTTTAATTAATTTTAAAATTTTTTTATTATCTATGTCCTTTTTTTTTTTCATTTATGCTATATTAAAATATTTTGGCTTTTTTGCAGCTGGCAATATTGCAAGTGGAACTCGAACGTTTGAATACAGAAAACCAAAGGCTTAAAGGAATGCTCAATCAAGTTAGCAATAACTACACTACTCTACAAATGCATCTTGTCACTCTCATGCAACAACAACAAAACTCCAGACCTCAATCCATGCAAGAATCTCAGGTAATTAATCATATTATTATTATTATTATTATTATTATTATTATTATTATTATTATTATTTATTAATTTTATTGTTTGGTGCAATTTTTATAAAGATTGTAGAAGGAAAAACATCGGAAAAGGGAAGAGTGGAGGACAAGGGTGTGATGGCACCAAGACAATTCACTGACCTTGGTCCATCGGCTGCAGCCGAGGCAGATGAAGTGTCCCGCTCATCATCGGTGGCACGAACCTTATCGGGATCGCCTCCGAACTTGGATGTTTCATCAAAGAATAAGAATACAAGTAATGAAAATGTACGGTATGATGGCGACTGCAAAAGTATTGACCGCGATGAGAGTCCAGAGTCTGAAACTCTAGGTTGGACTCCTAACAAGGCACCTAAGCTCAATAATTCTTCCAAGCCTAGTGGTTCTAATGATCAGCCTGCTGAGGCTACCATGAGGAAGGCGCGCGTGTCCGTTCGTGCTCGATCCGAAGCTCCCATGGTAGGTATCTTGTTAACAGTTATCGATATATGTTAGGTCTCTTAATCTCTTAATTAATGGATCAATATTAATTGGATAATTTATTTTTGCAGATCACAGATGGATGTCAATGGAGAAAATATGGACAAAAATTGGCTAAAGGGAATCCATGCCCTCGAGCTTATTATCGTTGCACCATGGCCATGGGTTGTCCAGTTCGTAAGCAGGTATACTTCTCACCTATAAATTATTATTTTTCATAATCAAAGTAATCGCAGTATTTATATTTATAGTTCTATATATGATATTTGATCTCAGAAGAAACTGTTCCTGTGGGTAGTAGTAATTAAACTATGGGGGTAATTGTCTAGGTTCAAAGATGTGCAGAGGATAGAACAATATTGATCACGACATATGAAGGAAACCACAACCATCCTCTTCCTCCAGCTGCAATGGCGATGGCATCAACAACGTCAGCGGCTGCCAGCATGCTTTTGTCAGGCTCCACATCGAGCGCCGAGGGTATAATGAACCCTAATTTCCTAGCTAGAACAATTTTGCCATGTTCATCTAACATGGCAACAATTTCAGCATCAGCACCATTTCCTACTGTGACTTTAGACCTCACCAACTCTCCAAATCCAATGGCCCAACTCCAGCGGCCTGGACCGGCCCAATTCCTTCCCTTCCCATCTGGCCCGACCCAAAGCTTTGACTATCCACAATTGCAGCACCTGTTTGGTCAAGCAATGTTGAACCAATCAAAATTCTCTGGCCTTCATTTGTCACAAGACATTGATCATGCACAGCAAGCACATCAACTCTCATCACAACCACAGTTGCACCATGGACAACAACAAACCTCTTTTGCCGACACTATTAGTGCCGCCACGGCAGCGCTCACCGCTGATCCGAGCTTCACCGCAGCACTAGCTGCCGTGATCACGACGATCATTGGTGGCAATGGTCCTCCAAGCAACAATGGCAACGTGACTAGCACCAACACCGGCAATGGTCATCAACTACAGCAACAGCAAAAAAATTAGGTCTTAGAAAATAGTTTTCTTTTTTCATTAAAAAAAAAAAAGATGTATCTAATCTTTTTCTTTTCTAATTTTGGGAGAGGGTGGAAATGTGAATGATTACATATCATGTTCATTATTATTGTAATGGGGAAGAAGGGATCTAGATATACAATTTTCATTCTTTCTTTTATTGTTTCATTTTTAAATAATTTGAACCAAACTTTCAATACATAGTTTACACAATCAAAAAATTAATTCTCATGTCTTTTGTTTGATTTTCTATGTTATTTTTTTCACATTTACCCCGGAGATTTTAATAATATATATAATAACATCTAATTTTAAAAATAATAATTTAAATATTATTTATTAACCACTTAAATTATAAGTCTGAACGAAAATTATATTTCATGGCAATATATTCAAATAAAATTATTTTTAAAAATTTTATTTTTGAAACATTGAAATCATGAAAATCTTTTTTTTAATTTATATAGTTAATCATGTTTATGATTGTCTTCACATCAATCGAAGTTCAAGACTTGGGTAGAGAGAGAGAGAGAACAAAATCTGAACAACTTGCAAGGAGCTGAATTAAGATTAAAAATAGTCAAGAAAATCCTACTATAAGAAATTATTGAGGGCACGAAAATCAAATCAAAACCCTAATGAAAGAGTTGACAACATAGAGACATCAAGGAAACTATGGATCTTTGTATCAATATTTTTATCACATTACAGCAATCAATGAGACGATGGAGGCCAGTAGCTTCCTCTCTCCATTTTTTATTTTTTTTATTTTTTATATATAGCAACGAATCATTTAATATTAAAAATTTGTTGTCTATATATTTTTTATTTTTCTAAAATTTTATTGGGGAAGAGAGATTCGAGGGTTGAATATGAAATTAAGGTTGTCGTAAGCATTTAATCACTAGAGTTTTATAAAAATGAGAAATTGATCGTGGAAGTTTGTGGGTCGCAACCGTACCCTCACCTACCGTACACCTTTGTTTCTATCTTCTTTCTCCCCCGTCAACGGTTGTGCGCTCCACTTTTGTATGGATTTGGATAAGAATTTCCAAGCAAAAGATAAAGAGAAATTTCTAAGAACTTAGAGAAAACATCTTTCTAATAAAAAAAAAATAGAGGAATGATAATCTTAAATTTGAGTTTATTTTGAAAGATCAGCTTATCGTCCTCGAGTTGGAGCCTTTCCACCCCAAATCCATTGTCATCGTGGTCTACATGCTTGCCTCGTGGTTTTGCTATCGCAATCCACTGAGATTTTTTCTAATTCATTGAAAAATTACAATCACACGGACGAAAGAATTTTGGAGAGTTAATTTTATTCTTAAATTGTTACTCTTCTTTTATAAACATCTTTTTTTTTTTCTCTCTATTTATTAATATATATTTAGAGTTATATTATAATTAATTTGATTTGAACGTTATCGGATCTAATTTAGAGGAATTTCTCATGATATAATTTTTTTTATTTTTAAATTTTGAATTTAAAAATTGATTAAAAGATATAATTTTGTTAGAGTGACTTTACGTAGGCTTAGATGTCTTACCATTATATCTTGATTATGGTTTGTCGGGGAAAGCAGTGGGCCAAGTTCAAATCATTGCTCTTGGGGATCATTCTATTGGACTTCAACAAAACTGTTCAGTTGGCCCAGTTGCCTCAAATAACATTTGCTGAAATGGATCGTTTCCCTCGTCTAGTAGGCAATTTCCTTGTATAGATCCCAGAAATTTTGTATGATCCAAGCCCAAGTATTTGATTTTTTTTTAAAAAAACTTAACACATGTATTTAAAAACTTAACTAATGAAGTCCAAACAGTTATGGGATTCAGGCTTAATTTAGAAACTAACTCTATTAATATCTATTTTTTTATTTCCATAACTCAAATTCAAATTTAAAATCTTAATTAACAAAATCTAATGTCTGTCGTAGAGTTACGGATCATTGGCCAACTATTTAATTTGTGCTAAATCACTTGGATAGTTGTCTACCTAAGTGCTATATACTAGGCAACTTAATTACTATAATATTTTCAAAAGATTAATATTTTGACTCTATATATATATATATTAAAAAAGGTAATAATATTAGATAGATTTGAATCAAATTGATCAAATTTTACATACCGGTTGAAATAACACATATTAATCAAATCATTAATATGTTTAGATCAATTCAAACTAACATTTAATTAGAAACTAATCAAAAAATATATAAATCATTCGATACATCTATACTATTGCTCTTATTAAACTCTCTAATAAGGGAATGGTCAAGAATCTCATGTTAACCCAAAAAAATCTAAATTATCTTCTTCAATACAATCATTAATTATTGAAATCTAAACTCTATGGTTAGGCAATAGATCCATTTGGAGGCAATTGTGAAAGGTACAACATTAGGAATCATAAAAAACTTGAGAGCACATGGAAATTGTATGCATCCATTCTGTTCCACCATTTCCTCATTTTGAGTTAGGAAAAAGCTTCTTTGTTCTTGTTTCTTTCACGTTTTGTATTTTGGCCATTAGAAGGGACAAAACCCAAATGTTTTTCATTATTCTTTTGCCCTAAAAATTGTCTCTCTCGAGATGGGTCATACCCTTTTCTTCGATCCATTTCTTTTTCCCTTTCTTCAGTGATCTCAATCTTGTTGTCCCTTAGCTTTATATAGTCTTTCACAATGAGAACTTTGGGAAAAAAAAAGATGCATCACTTCTTCTTCTTCTTCTTCTTCTTTTTTTTTTTTAATTTCTGAAAAGTAATGTTAAAGGGTAGGTTAAACGAACGAGTCGTATTAATAAAATATTAATTTTTTAAAAAAATTTTGAAGAATTTTAAAGTGAGAAAAATATTTTATATGTTAAAAAATATTTAAAATATACTAAGATAGATTGAGATATGAAATTCGATAAATTTAGTTTTTGATGTATCTGGGATCTCTCCTGATATTATTTTTTAATAATATTACTTTCAATTCATGGACCTTTTTCTATAGAGCTTACAAACAACATTTTAATTTCTTTCCATTTGGAAAAAAATAGAAAAAAACATATTGAATGAAAGAATGTATTGTTTTTTCTCCATAGGAACTATTTCTTTTTCCTTGTTTATGATAAATTCTTTTATATGTTCTATAAGGCATGATAAGATTTTGCTCTTACGTGTCCATTTCTCTGACCTATATAAAAACTACAAAAAAAAATTACTTATTTTTTCATATTTTACCATTTAATTAGTCCTATCTTTCTATTGAATGTATCGATGTGTGCAAGAGGAAAATGATCCTTCGGATGAAAAAGACAACATTGATTACATTAGCTATTGAAATTTATGTCGAATGTTGAAAAATGGTAGGTGGAAATTTAGGGTTTAGTGACATAAAGTTGGGGCAAGTTCAACCCTTCTGGGTCACCAAGCAAAATTGTAATCATCTTTAGGGTGATAAGATGGATTTTTTTTTTTTTTACACCTATCATCAGTATCTAAAATCATATTCTGATTAATCAGATTTAAAAATCTATAAGTACCATATTTAAAAGACGACTCTCCCAACAGTTGAACGCATGATAAGATGATATTATACATATATTCCTATTCCACATTTTGTTAGCTATTATTGCCCGTATTAAAAGAATGAATTCCCAAATTTACCATTATATATTTTATTAAACTTTTTGAATCTTTTCTTTTGTTTATTCTATATATCGTAGTTATTCATATAGATCACAATCCGTGCTTTCTGAGATTATACATTTTTATCGTATACTCCCTTTTTATATACGTGTATAAGTATTCATTCAAACTTTATATACGTAAAATGCACATTTAATTCGAAACTAATATAAATATAGATAAATTAAGTTAAATCGAAAAATTTTAAATATTAGTTTGTATTTATGACATTTGTTTGGAGGGACAATGTGATGGGGTCCTCAATTGCGTGCAAATAACTATACCTTGATCTCATATGTGACTCAATTTTGGAAGATAGAATAAAGTTTTCAATTAAATTTGTTAAATTCCAACTTAATATAGAAAAAAATAAATTAAAAATTGACTTAAATGATCAAGAACTGCTATTTAAGAAATCTTAACCTTCTTTAACTTACTTTTATTTTATTATTTTTACTTGTAATATTTTAAATTTAAATAAAAAATTTTTAATAACAAAATATATTACGAGCAAAAGTTACAATTTTTTTTTTTTAAAAATCATATTTAATTATTCAATCGAACCATTTGTTCAATTTCAAATAAGTCTAACATTAAACCCAGTGACTCTTAACTCTTATTATATCATTGTTTCATATACACCAATAATAACATCTTACATGATATTTGGCTTGCAATTGGGAATCGAAATTGAATTCAAAATCAGAACTTTCGGTATGAATTTCATAAAATCTATATTTTTACTTAGATTTCATGAATTTCTTATTTTAGAGTTTTATTTTTAAATCTTTATTTTTATTTTATTAATTTAAATAATTCATATAAATTTGATTCGATTGTTAATTTCTAGTTTCTTTGATTAAACAACCCTAATACTGTTCCATCGATAAATGGAATTGCTTAATTCTATGTTAAAAATTTATCTAATTTTAATTATTATGATGATCTTAATGTAAGGATATAAAAAGAATCCCACCAAGCCCATTTGGGCCACCAACCCCAAACGTGGAGGAAAGGGGCAACCAAAAAATTAATAAAATTTCTGACCAAAAATGAAAAAATTTAATAAAAATTACTCTTGCTTCGCTCACACGTTGGAATATTGGTCGCTATTGGGAAACAGTTTGACCGACATGATCCCCTTTTTCTAATTCTAAAATTCTCAGAGTTTGAATTTTACGTATTAAAAAAAAAGAGAATTGGTTGCAACGTCCACGAAAAAAGTGTCCTTTTCTTTCCCACTAGACCCCACCTAATGATAAACCTCGAACCCTTTATCACCGTTGATCAAATGATCACCGGCTGAAAATAATTGAACGGAATTTAATATCATAGGTTGCGTCACAAGGAATACATTGTTTTGGGTTACCTTTCTCCGTCACTCTGTTTAACACTTCCCAGAAACGAGAGTATCGTGAGCGTGCCAAAGTTGTCCCTGATCAACGGCTGTGATTAAACCTGTTAAAATCAGACGGTAGGGACGAGCCCAGCTTTGCATTTAAAAATGGATGTGGAGCGACTACAATAGAGAGAGATAGACAGGTAGCTCTGTTGTGCTTCGAGAGTCGACCGGTAGATTCTCTCTCTCTCTCTCTCTCTCTCTCTCTTTGTGTTCTTTGGAATCTTATTAAGACTTAATAGGTAAGTAATTGTGATGTTTGTTGTTGATTAGATGATGAATTCATGATAAGAATGTGAAATCTGATTGATTTTGTCTGTTTGATTATTGAATTTAGTGGATCGGAGTGGTAAAAATGCCTACTTTAAGGCTTTGATGATCGTTTTTTTTTTTTAATTTTAATTGTTTTGTCGAAAATTTGATGTTCGGAGTTTGTTTTGTGGTTTCAAGTGTTGGCAATTGAACGAGTTAGGGTTTTGTGTTTCCAGTTCAATTGATTTGCGTTTTGTTTTTAGGTTTTCTGTGAATTTGGGAAAGCTAATTAGAGTTGTCTCTAACTTTTTGTTGAAATTCTTGGTTTTTAGCATGAAAACTCCTTTCTTGTTCTTCTCTGCATTCGAATTTCTTGGAATCAGTAAAGCTCATTAGAAAATTTGACGTCTCCGTCTCTCTCTATCTCCCTCTGTGCTTGTTTTTGCGTTTTGATTTTTGTTGAAAATTCTTGGATTTTGCATGGGGAAATTATTCTTATGATAATGAAATGTGTCCTCTCACCCTCTTCCCCCCCCCCAAAAAAAAACTTCAGCAAATAAGAGTTTTATAGTGCTGGAATGTGTGTTTGTTTGGTGATCGCTAATTAGGGTTTTGCTCTCTCTCACTCTCTCTCTCTCTCTGCTTGTGTTTTTGTTTTAATTTTAGTTGAAAATTCTTTATGTTTATAAGGGGAAATGAATGTTATGATACTGAAATGTGGAGTTTATTTGGAATTCTAAGGTCAAGATGGGAAGCAACTCAATTGTGGCGTCTCTGTTACTTTCAACCCTGTTGTTTTCGTTGGCCTTTTCTGCTTCCAATGATGGGCTGTACAGAATTGGACTCAAAAAACGAAACATTGATCAAAACAGCAGGCTAGCCGTGAGGCTTGACTCATGGGAAGGAGAGGCATTGCGGGCTTCTATCAAGAAATATCGCTTTGGCGGCAAACTTTTAGGTTCTGAGGATGTTGATATTGTGTCTCTAAAGAATTACATGGATGCTCAGTATTTTGGTGAGATTGCTATTGGCACTCCACCACAGACTTTCACTGTCATTTTTGACACTGGGAGTTCTAATTTGTGGGTGCCTTCATCAAAATGCTATTTCTCGGTGAGTTTGGATTTGGAATGTTGAAATTCTGCAAGTTAATTCAGACCCAGGTAATGAATTTTGTTGTTGCTTTGCAGGTTGCTTGCTTTTTCCACTCCAAGTATAAGTCGAGCCAATCGAGCACCTACAAGAAAAATGGTACCTCATATCTCACTTATCTTTTTGGGTATTTTGGTGTAGTGGTTATTTGTGCTCTATGAATCACAGACAACAGATAAGACACAAAAAGAGCGTTAGAAATAATAGAACACAGCACAGAGAAAATATCTAAATCTAAGATAGAGTGTTAAGTAAATGTCTAATATCGGACAGATGTTGATATAATTTAAAAAGGAGTGTTATTGAATTTCACTTCTAGCTTGGAAATCTTACTCATGCCTTCATTTTCATTCCATATACAGCAACTCTATTTCAAGTTTACCACTGATTTTCTAATTTCTTATTTAATTTCCTTAATTGTTTTGTTCAGGATCTCATTCTTGAGGATTTCTTAACCATGGGAATCCTGTAGGATTTCTTTTCCTTAGGAAAAATTTGTATATTCTTTCATACATCAAATGTAATCTTACTTCTCTATGTAAAAAAGTTTTTTAAAAAATTCTTACTTCCATGATTTAACTAGTGTTGGTGAAATGTTGAGATTGAGAGTGCTGTTGAATGTTTGGTTGAAAGAATATTAGAAAATGTGTATGGGGCTGACATAATGGGTCCAATATTTGTCTTTAAGTTGATGAACAAGTGTCATGTTTGAGGGAGTGTCACGAACCTAGCATATGGCATTTCACTTCTTTTGCAGCATGTGAGTGTGTCTGTGCCATCTTATTTGAGACCAACTTCTTTGTTACCCATCGTAGAATGTAACATCTAGCACTATTTCTTCTAATCCTTCAGTGCGTGTCACCGTACTTCTTATGTGTGGATGCTTTCCAAAGTATTATGAATGATTTAATGAATCTAAAAGGACATGTTCTATGGTTGACATCTTCCAGGTAAACCAGCTGAAATTCATTATGGAACTGGGCAAATATCTGGTTACTTTAGCAGTGATCATGTTACAGTTGGAGACATTGTGGTGAAGGATCAGGTAAGCCAACTCGCTAGTCCCTAGCCCTGGGATTGTCTAGGATTTTCTCTTTTTCCGTGAAATATTTTGCTTAAGCATACTTTAACTTGAAAGTTTCTATAATTATCAGGAATTTATCGAGGCAACTAGAGAGCCAAGTGTGACATTTATGGTGGCCAAGTTTGATGGTATTCTTGGACTTGGATTCCAAGAAATCTCAGTTGGAAATGCTGTTCCAGTGTGGTATGCTTGTCTATTGCCATTGCTTATTTTCAAAGCGTATCATTTGTTGTTCCATATTGCTCTGGGACTGTTTCTTATTGCTCGTTTATGATGCGTGTCGATCAATTTGTGGGTGTAAGATGTGCATTTTGATCTCGGGCAGGTATAACATGGTTAAACAAGGTCTTGTTAAGGAGCCAGTGTTCTCATTCTGGCTCAACCGAAAAACTGAGGAGGAAGAAGGAGGTGAAATTGTATTTGGTGGGGTTGATCCTAACCACTACAAGGGCAACCATACTTATGTTCCTGTGTCGCAGAAAGGCTATTGGCAGGTTCAAATTTTATGGATCTTATTGCTCTAAATGTTTATTCGTTACATAATCTATTGCAAACTCATTTTCTTTTGGTCTGATTGTAGTTTAATATGGGGGATGTCATCATTGATGGTGAACCAACTGGTATGTTCCTTTGTCCTTGACATTATGCAACCAAGCTATGTAAGATGTTTGTTGCCCCCAGTCGTTTCATGTGAACACATTGTTTTCCAGGGTATTGTGAGGGTGGCTGTGCAGCAATAGCAGATTCAGGAACTTCTCTACTGGCAGGCCCTACGGTATATATAGTCCAAAATTATTATAACTTTTTTTCCTTGCATGAGATGTCATTGGGAACTCAGTTCCTTATCTCCAACTGCTTGTGAGTCCCAAATTCAAAGACCATTTTTGTCTATTCCAAAGTTATCTTGGATTGATATTTTGCGTCTATCTGTGGAAACTGTGGAAACTGAAAAAGAAGCCAAACTTCTCTTTGCTGTTTGCAAGAGCTGCAGTAGAGTTTGTTGCCTCACTTTTTTTTAGACAAGGTGGAAGAAGTTGCACATCTAGTTATGCCTTCCTAAATGAGAGTGGCCAAAGGGTGCCTATTGCCTGATTTCTGATCGAAATTGGCTTTTATCTTATTAGTCCTGATGCCGTGGGACTAGAGAGTGCATATGTAATAGGCTTCCTGTCTGATGGAAGGATGATAGTTTCACCCAAGACGAGTCATTGTCGCCCCTAGTTTTGGAAGTGGGGGGGTGCAAGATTCAATGATAGAGCAGATAATGACAGATGAGTAGGATTGTTGGCTGATAACATCAACTCATAGCCTACTAATAGTGATATCGATCGACTTTTTTCTTCACTAGTTAGTTGAGGCCTGTTGTCAGTATGTTTTTATAGGGAGGTATGCTTCCATTACTTTATTAATCCAGTATGTAACTAATTTTTGGGCTTGATTAGTTATATTTCTAATTTGATTTTAATCCAAGTTGTAAGTTCATAGCTTATACAAGGGCATGGATTGAGGGGCATCTTTGGTAAAAGGGGAAAGGTTGAAGGGGCATATAACAGAAAAATTTAAGATGATGGATGTGGAGTTGCATGCAACCATCCATATTTTTGAACCTTAGTGCTATTTATCTCCTCTCAGGGCTTTGGACTCCTAGCAGTGTTAATTTTTTGAAATAAGTTTCTTCGATCCTTCCCCCTTGTACCCAACATCCGCAACTTGTTATATATGCATACTTGAAGAATAAGATGAATGGCAAGGTGAAATGACTTATGTAAACTTAGCATAGCACTCCCAGAAGTTACTTGTCTTTCTTGTTAATTATTGAATAAAATGTACACATGATAATTGTTTTCTGTGGTTTTTTGTACTAGTCTTGTGCATGTTTCAGTTCCCTTTTCTCTATTTTTAAGTTCCTGTCCCTGAATGCATTGAAAACATCTTTGACAAGTCTGGTTGTTCATTGAAAATGCCATGTCATGTCTTGCTAGTGAATTTTATTCTAATATTATGCTCTTCTCTAGCACTATGCATCTGATGTGGTCCTCTCTATCTCTCTCTGATACAGCCCATAATCACTATGATCAATCATGCTATTGGAGCCACAGGGGTTGTTAGCCAGCAATGCAAGGCTGTAGTTGCACAGTATGGTCAAACAATTTTAGACATGCTTACGGCAGAGGTAGTGATCTTAAATATTGTTGTTTTCAATGGTGGTGTTGATTTACCATTTATAGAATTTATTGACATCCAAGTGGCTTCTTGCTATTGGACGGGAATGTTTCAGGGATCACCATTGAAGATCTGCTCCGAAATTGGCCTTTGTGATATTATGTTTGATGGCACGCATGAAGTCAGGTCAGACTTAAGTTCTGATATTACCCTAATGTTGTGATGATGCTATCCACTATTGTTGAACAACACAAAATGAATGATTAGCTCCTTCCATTTGTATGAAAAATTTATTACATGTGCCAGTTTCTAGCTCAAAGTTTGTGCTTTGTGTAGCATGGGAATTGAAACTGTTGTAGACAAGAAGGATGAAGCCAGATCCGGTGGCAGTCCACGTGATAGTATGTGCCCTGCTTGTGAGATGGCTGTTGTGTGGATGCGAAACCAACTTAGACAGAATCAGACAAAAGATCATATACTGAATTATGTCAATGAGGTGAATTAGCTTGATGATCTTCTACTATCTTCTCCTCCATTGCATAGCTTCTATTGCTGACTGAGCATTTTGCAGCTTTGTGAAAAATTGCCTAGCCCAATGGGGGAGTCATCTGTTGACTGTGCTAGCCTTGAAAAAATGCCTAGTGTTTCTTTTACCATTGGTGGCAAAGTTTTTGATCTTGCCCCTAAGGAGGTATGATCTAATACAACTTTTGCTATGGTTTGATTCCACGTATTCAAAACCCTGAACTCTTTTGATATATGCCAATTGGCTCATGTTGGTAATTTCCCCGTTTTCTTTCAGTACATTCTCAAGGTGGGTCAAGGCGCTGCAACCCAGTGCATCAGTGGTTTTACTGCTTTGGATGTCCCTCCTCCAAGAGGACCACTCTGGTATCCCATCTATAATCAATTTTTGAATATACTTGGGTGAATACTCTCTCCACTTCACTAATTATATGCCTCTCGACATGGTGCAGGATCCTTGGAGATGTCTTCATGGGACGATACCACACAGTATTTGACTATGGTAAGCTGAGGGTTGGGTTCGCTGAAGCAGCATAAATTCATGGCTGTTGGAAGTCCAGATGTGCCTTCCCAAAGAAAAGTAGCAGTCCTTGTAGTTTGTTCTGGTTTATTTTCCAAAAAGAAATGGATTGTAAAAGATGGCGTTTGAAAGTGTCGGCCATGGCCTAAGAGCATCGACATTGCTTTGTAAATATGTGTTTGCTTTCTCTGTAATCATACCCCAAGCATCTCCTTATCCAGACCAGACTATGCTTCAAATTTATGTGATGGTAGGTTCTTGAGCTTGATTGGCGGCCTGGCCGTCAGCTTTCTTAACTTGCTCGGCTTGCATGATTTAGACCAAGCTATGGTTGGGCCTGTAAATACTATTTACTGGTTGACCCTACTCTACGATTGTCAGTGGGTAGCACAAGGGAGTTAGCACGCTTGGTCGCATATATATATATATTTTTTCTTGGTACAACAAGAAACCGCACTGGCAAAACCCAGATAGGTCACCACCTGACACACTAACCCCCTCAGTACCCTTTATATCCATGTTGATCATGTCCTCCGTCTCCCCGGGAGTGGGGGTTCAACTCATGCACGCCCGGAGCCGGAGCCATCTTTCGATCCATTCTTGCAAGCTTATAATACATCAGTTGGCCTCCGTGTAAATATGCCTGATGGATATTACATTCACATCAACTATATATCTCCTGCACCAAAGCTTCCAAAGGATGATTGCCTTCGGTTCTCTTAACATTTTAGGAAGGATGTCAGAGTCTGTTTCAATCCGGATACTTTTTATGTTTTTCTTCTTGGCAATATGCAGACCATCACTTAGGCTTACAGCTCTGCCATCACAGGACTTGCAGTGCCAATGTTGATCCAGAACCCCTACAACCATCTTCCTTTGTTATCTCTGAAAAGACCTCTGGCACTAGCTAGGACCGACAACAGGTAGCATAAGGGAGTTTACACCCTCAGTCGCGGTTTTAGTCCCTAGCTGGGACTTGCTCCATATGAGTAATATTACGAGTTTTCTAAAAATGTATCTGACAGAGAGAACTGTGGAGAGGCATTAATAAGCAGCGTGAGAAGCAAGCAAAGCAACCAATGATTGGCTTTAATGACTCAAAGTACAGATTGCACACAGATCAGATCCCATTGCCCATTCCCCAAAATTTCAAATTCTCTCTCTCTCTCTCTCTCTCTCTCTCTCTCTGAGACAAGTCTTTCTTGTTTGTAACTGCTGCTCCAATTCATCCACAGCTAACTATTTAGGTAAAGAAATATTTTGGAGTGAAATAGGTAATAGTAATAAACAGAATAAACGGACGTTGATCATCTACTTTGAAATAGGTAACTCTTTCTTGATCTAAATATTTTGTATAAAGGAAAATGCTTATGCATGATTTAGGAGAGTTTGGCACTATTAAGAGTCAAAATAGTTAATAATCAAAATCATTGAATTTGACATTGTTCTACTTTTTGCTGTTAATTCTTTTAGTCCTTCAAAATGCATATAAACCTGAGTACACGAGCAAAAGTTCATAACATAAGCTAATGTTAAAACCTGCTTATCAAAATGGGGTCAGAGAAAACTATATAAAAAAAAGGAAAAAAAATGAACCAAGAAACTGTATCTTTTGGTTTTTGAGGTCACAAACCAGGTGAATACAATGATACAGAAGTATAATTATTATCGATTCTAATTAGTGGGATAAAAGTATGTTTATTATTGTCATATAAAAAAATAATAATCATAAAGATGAATATGTGATATAAAATAGAGTTTAATAGTATAAAAGAATCATATAGTTAACCCTACTTAGCAGAACAAAGAATTGGTTGTTGTTGTTGTTATTGTTTTTGTTGTTGCGATCACCCCACCCCACTGGGTAGCTTTGCCTTTGGCTTTACTTTCTCTGTCTTGAGTGATCAGAGAATCATTCCCTATTTTTGGAACCCATTTTGGTGGAGCTAGTTTCAACCTCCTTCATGTTTCTTTTTCTTTGCTTTTTGATTCCGCTAGTTAACTTCACCCCCTAATTGAAGCAAAATTTGTTCTATTCACATTAATTTAATTCCTTTCACTTTTATTATGCTGCTCATTGCCCTTGTAGACGATCTGCCCACCTCATTCTTCTCTCTTTGCTTTTGCTTTTTCTTTCTTTTTTCACGTTTACACTTTCTAGCTTTTGGTAGTTTCTTGGACTCATACTAGGAAAATGTCTTAACTATAGAGATATAAGAGTATCTTATTTTGATTTCTTCGAACAGAACAACGATAAAAATCCAACAACTAACTAAAACGAAGTTATTAACTTTCGTATCTTCTTAACATTAAAACTTGCGTTCAACATTTTTTATAAGCGTGGAATAAAATAAACTTTTGCAATATAATATAAGTTTAATATATATATATATATATATATATTTTGTGATAAAGATGGGCGAAGACTTAGCCTCTAAACAAAGCTAAATCCCGAATATCATTTAACAAATAGCAATAGACCTTATTAGAGAGAGAGGCAAGCTCATGGACCCTGGGAGGGACCCCGAGAGAGAGTTTCAACACACATATTCCCCTCTCTAGGGATAAACAAAGACTTTATGAATAAGAGTTCTCTGCATCAGATTCTAATATTCAACTATAATACTGTAATGAGGATTGGCTGACCCGACCGGTGAAGAGAGCGTTTGCACTAAATCCATCGAGTCAATCTCCAAAATAACAGGAAAAAGTTTCACCCTAAGCAACATGCGAAGCCCCTCCCGAACACCAAATAATTCCACCAAAAAAGCATGCCATTACAATATTAGCCGTGAAACCACATATCCACAAGCTATAATCATCCCGGACCAAACCTTCAGCTCATGCCCCTCGATTCTCAAGGGACGAGGAGCCATCGATGTTGATTTTGAAGAAGTCTGTCGGAGGGAGTTTTCATCGAACCCATAAACCAATCCTAATAGCCCTTCTAGCACTTCCAGCAGCCACCATCCATCCCTCCCTAGCATACACACGAGCCATTGAAGCCACTGTCTCTAGAAAAAAATCCACACCCTCAAAACTTGCCTTACCCTTGGTTTTCCATAGTCTCCAAAGGGTGTAGATAAACCATAATAATCAACGTATTCCCATATGAATGGTTTGAGTCTTTCAATTCCGACTAATCCAATCCATCAATTGCCTTTGGTCCATCACTCTCTGGGAAAGAGGAGCTGCTTACGATTCCCGCCCACACTGTCCTATATTCTATAAGTTTAATATAATTACCCTCGTTAACTCTCTAATTTGATTGCAAAATTGAAATCTTGTGACCAAGGAGGAGTCTCCTATAGTCTTTCATTTCCAATAAGTTTTCCAATTGTCTTAAAAAAAATATGGTAACAACCAAAACAAAATTACTTGTAAAGATGTTTTTGTATTTCCACAGTCGCAGCTTTCACAACCTCCGCAGGAGTCACGTGCCATCATATGGGAACATTGACGTTTTCATTTTCATTCATATCCTAAGCAACGAATGCACCGTCCAGACGGCTACAGCTTTAAGCCCATTTTCCTTTTGCTCGTGGAGTCTCCATGTTAAAGGAGCCGTCAACTCAGAGAGAAAGAAAGGAAGAGAGAGAGAGAGAGAGAGAGAGAGAGAGAATGGATGGTATGTATTGGGCGGCTACCGATTGTGCAAGAAAAGAAAAAATTGACAGTGGTTTTCTTGCATTAAGACCAACCATATGTGTCCATAACTAAGAATCAGTACCAATATGCCAAACTTTACACTTCATGTAAATATTAGCCCAAAGACTGAACAGACTATAAAAAGTCTCTCTATCCACCATAAGCATTTTCCTTTCTTTGTTTCTCTCTCTCTCCTTTGACCTTCTCCTCTTCCATAATGAATTGGACCAGAGGCCGAGTAATCGGCCGTGGTTCATCGGCCACAGTATCAATTGCTACGGCTCTTTGGCCTAATGTTTTTGACCCGGTTTCTACAATCTATCGGATTGGATATTCCGAGGATTTGCCAGAGATTCCTAGTTGGCTGTCTGATGAAGCTAAGGATTTTGTGGACAAGTGTTTGAGGAGAAATCCAGCCGAGAGGTGGTCAGCCGAGGAGATTCTGAAACATTGTTTTCTCAAGGAAAATGGTTTTGTAGCCACTGAAAATCATGGGTTGTTTTCGGAAAGTCCAACTTGTGTGTTGGATCAAGGTGTTTGAGATTTGACGGAGGAGTTGGAATTTGAAATAAATAGGAATTCAAATTCCAGGATTTCGTCCAAATCCGCGGCAGGTAGAATTGGGGAATTGATTGGAGGTGGCTTAATGAAATCCCCAGATTGGAATTGGGAAAAAAGTTGGGTAATAGTTAGAGGAAATGACAGTAAAGAAGAGATGGTAATTAGCAGTATAGAGGAATCAAGTGAGACTAATTATGTGGAAAGCTCTAATTTTGAATTTGAATTTTTTGATCAATATATTTGTACAGGTAGGAAATGTGGCTGTAGTAAAAGTAGGAAAAGTGAGTTAATGATGATCTGTAAGTGTATGCAGATTGCTTTGTTTGGAAATGATAAAGGAAAATATCATTTTTTTTTTTGCCTTCAATCCCACTTGTCCATAACCGCGATGACCTTTTACCTAATTTTGTTAGGCCACGTCTTCATGTGTATACCATACCACAGTCCATCACCACCAACATATTCTAATGAGGTAGGTATCCAATTTTGTTCAGAGGCACCCAATTGCATTGCCATCTCTCTCTCTCTCTCTCTCTCTCTCTCAATTTTGAGGTGAGTATTATTTTATTTTGCCTGATTTTACAAGGTTGAAGTAAGTTAAATTTTGTGTTGAAGTCCCCTTCTGATTCGTATTGGCTGAATCCTGTGACGGTACTTCCAAGGCAAAGTAAACTATTGTGAATGTTTTTATCCTCCTAGGCTATCGAATTATGTAAGACATGTTTTTGCTTAATCCAGGATGTTATCATAATTTTTTATCATTGGAAAGCAACATAGGCTGACAAGAGAGGGTAACTCAAATCATACTTGAAAAGGGACTTAAACAAGCTTAAGCTTCTGTTTTGGAGTCCATTGTAGTCCGCTTTGGTGCTGCATGCCCTATACATATAGTCGTTTGTTTTCCTCAAAAGAGGGTCCTCTAGATTAAGAATATAGTACACGAGATCAAATAGAAGCCAGATTCATGCCATGGCCAAAGATGGCATAGATGCCGGTACCCCTCTACCGACGTGAGCTAAAAATTTCTGGCTGATTGAATATCGTCATGTTTACATTGTCCCAAACAAGTGATTAATGACTGCAATACCAACAGAAGGAAAATATGAAGTGTGAATTTCTCTTTGTTCTTTAAAGTAATTACAGAACACAAATCTGCCAAATCAAATCTGATTGCTCCTAATTCTGCTGTTGACTCTAATGATACTGATTACACCAAGTAAACACCTTTAGCTCTATAACCAAACTCCTCTAATGGCTCTTCCCCTCTTTTCTTTTGCATTTTCTAAGAAAGTTTGACATGTAATGACTATTCATCACCAGAATTCCAGACATACACAATGTTAAACACAAAAGAAAACAAAATCAACCTCATATGGCAGTTTCCTCAAGCCAACTTCTTACTTCTCGAACGTGACAACCCCCGATCCAATGTTTGCAGCTGGTTACGGAGGTTCTGGTTTTCTTCAAGCACCCGATCATACTCAAGAAGAAGACCTTCAGATTGCTTTTTTAGAGCCATTACATTGGTTTCTGCAGTATCAGCTTCCTTTGACTTGATCTCGAGTTCGGATTCTACCTGTTTAAGCTTCTCTTGTAATTTTGTTACCTCTTCCTCCATGGCCTTGATCTCCACTGTTCCATTCGCCTTCCCATCATCAAAAGCTCGATTTTGCTTCTTTGCAGCTTCCATGCTTTTCCTTCTCACTCGAAGCTCCCTCATGTAATGGTGCAGTCTGTCTACCATTAGAACAAGGAATAGGGAAAAGCCTGCATTTGATTATTTGTAATGCCATTTAGCAGATAATGGATGGAGAAAATCTAGAAAACAGCCTTTAGGAACTTGACACCAAGAAACAATTTGACCTTCTGTTACAAGGTAGAACTTAAGAAACATAAACAAATTAACCTTAAATAGGGGTTGTCACTGGTTATCCTCAAATTCCGACACCTACTACTACTGGAATCATAAAAACCTAAGGTTGTTAAGCACAAACAGAAACAAATGATTGCATCAGCTAGTCACTTCTAATAGAAAGTTATTTGGGGCAACTTTGTCAAGAAATCTTCATCAAATTACTACTCCAAAAATCTATTATGATCCACATTTAAGTGTTTTTGAGACTGTTAAACTTAAGATTTCACAGAAGACAAGGACTCTAAGATCAAAAAGAGGAAATGGAAGGGGAAAGGAAAGTAAGTAAACTAAGGTTCTGATAGATTCGCTAAAAGTAAAGGCAATAAACAAGTTTCAATTGAAATTTGAAGGGAAGAACCTTAAACTCCATCTCTCTAACTTGCCCAACAGCATCTGAGACATGCTGAGATGGTGGTTCTCTCAATCAGCAGAATGGAAGTATAAGAATAATTACATGATTTTATCATACATATTTGGCCTAAAAAGAATTCAAACACCTGATTTCTTAAATTTCAGATCTGCAAAAGGTTAAGGTTAAAATAACAAAAATTACCCCCCAAAAAAAATGCATCATTTGTAGGAAATATGCTAATCAAATTTTTCTTACAAATTCAAAAGAAAAGAAAAGAAAAATGCAGAATCTTCAAATGCATTGGAAACTCAGCAAACATAAAAATCCAAAAGATCACTGCATCAGCGAGGTACATTATGACCCAATTCAGAAAATCAAACTAACCGCATTTTCGACCATCAAGATCACACAGCACCATCTACCAAAGGTGAAAAGCATATTCGAGACTAGAGACTTAATTCCTTCAACAACCATCGACATTGCAACCAAAATTAGAAAATAAAACCGACTCTTTTCCGATCACCAAATCAAGCAACCCCATCAGAAGAAAAAAGAAAATAAAAACAAAGCTGAGAGAGAGAGAGAGAGAGAGAGAGAGCAATCACATTGTATTCTAATCTCAGAAAATAATACTGACCCACATTTCCACTCACCAAATCGAACAAACCGATAAGATAAAAGATCTTAGAGAGGGAGAGAGAGTATACCCATGAGAGAGGCCTCAAGGAGCTGCTTAAACAAGAGAATCTGATCCGTCGGATTCACAACCGTATCATCAATCATACGCTTCTTAATATTCATCAAACCATAAATACTAAATATGAAGACCACAGAGAACGTAGCAGCAACGGTCTTGACCATGATAGGTCCACGACCACGTTTCAGGCGATCCAAGCCCAAAATCACCAGCTTTCTCAAGGGGGTTTTGAATAGCAGGATCAAAATCAGACCCATTTCGCTCAATGCTATAAAGAACAGAAGCTGAATCATGTTTTCTGTTTTTTTCTTGTCTCTTGAGTTCTTAACTCTTGGGAAATGTCTAATGCTTGTGTCCTTTTTGGTGTGATCTGAGTTCTCAGAATAAGAGAGAATAGAACAGAGGATGATGCGCGAAACTTGATTTTCTTCTCCCTCTCTCTCTCCCTCTCTCTGTCTCTCTCCCTCTCTCTGTGTCTCTCTCTCCCCTTCTGAATATGCTTTGATTTTGCCTTTTGGACAATTGTGTCCGTGAAGAATAGTTTTCTGTGATAAAAGTAGAAAATTAACAGATATTTACCGTGACCACAACAATGACATTGCATATAGCGTATTTTATAAGGTTAGGTTCTCTAAAATTGAATGATGTGACTTACCAAAAGTTGTATTTTCTTTTTCTTTTCTCCTTACAAAGGAGGGTACGAGGAGCGGAACGAGGGGGCCCTTGGTACTAACGTTGTAGTTTTAATATACGGGGAAATCTTCATTAAAAAAAATTATGGGAAAATATTTATTAATAAGGTTAAACGTAAAATAATTCTTGCTTTGGGATCTTTTACAATTATTTTCTCTTTTTTGTTCAACTACAATTTAATATTAATAAAAGAATATTACAAATGTTATCAATAAAATGATACTGCAGATAAAATAATAATCAAAAATCATTTTAAAATTTAAATTAGTTTGATATGATTCAAAGTATTGAATAGTCATCTTAGATCTGCTGCGATTAAATTCTCAAGAGAGAATATAGTTTACAAAGAAGCTAGAATGAAGATTATTTTACTTTTTAATCATATTATAAATTTCACATTAATTTACTCATAAAATTTCAAAAAGATTATCGATGATTTGGAGAAAATTTCAAAGAGCATAAATACATGATTTATATAACTCAATTATATATTTCTTAACGAGCAAATCTATGTAATAATAACATATGAATGGAACTAGTTAAATTATTTATGATAAATATTAATTCATCGTATCATTCTAATTATACGTGCATTTCGATTTTAATAGGTTAGGGAAGTAAAACGATTGAGATTTATATAATAAAAGGATAGCATTTGAAATCACAAATCGTTATTTGATCTAATTTCAGATCAGGTTTTATACTTTAAATATTAAAAAGTTTCGTAAAAGTTATAAAATAATTATGTAATATGGTAAAGATGTTAGTAAGAATTTGTAATTTATGATAAGTACCATTTCTCTCCTATATTATAGAATGTTCATCGATCAATTTTACTTTCTTTTACGTCAAAAAATAATAAAACATAAGGTTTTTACTTAAATTTTAGGTACAATATAAGAAAATTCCCTATATTTATGGAGCCTAAAGTTTGTTCAGGCTACCTTGTCAATGCTTTCACCAAAGTCAATGAAAGTTGGCCTTAGTCATGCCAAACCCAAGAACAATTGGAGATGGTCACTTTCAAAACCCTAGAAATATATAAACATGGGTGAAGAAACCATGGAGTAATTAAACTAATGTCATCCCATTTTAGTTCCATACAAATTGTATATTGTGGTATGGGCGCTCTCCATCTCTACGATATTTAAAATAGATTATATCAAAATTATCGCTAATCACTTCTGGTTGCATCGTAATCACCATCGATCAAATAGCTAAATTTATATTTAGCTTAGCGGGCTTTGCTATATTAACCTTAATCACGTTCATAAATTTTTTAATATAATTATTAAATTTTTGAACCTTGTATTTTATTTAAAATGATGTGTTTTTTCTATAGTTACGTTAAGAGGGAGGAAAATAAAAAAAAAAATGAAGAAAAGAAAAACACTCACAGTTTGATTTTTTGTACTTATTAATTTGATTTATTCCGATTAAACTGACCATATCCATCATTGGTGGGTGTTGCCAAGTTAAAAGGCAAACTACTTTTCATGTTACCCTAATGATAAGGTACTCTGGACCAGCGAAAGGGACCTTTCATGCTTCCCTAAAATATGGAGTTCATTTGATATGCATAAAGATGAATGCTTGGTTGAACAAGGTCAGAAACATGCAATAAAAAATATATATATATAACAGGCATGACCAGTTTTTTATTTTTTTAGGTGTGTCTATCATCTGTCGGTATTCGAGTTATCCATCTATTTCAGTCCGGGCATAGGTTCTATTTTATAGAGTTAATTTTTCATGTATTTGATTTTTAATTTTTAAAATTTAAATTTGAGATTTTAATTGGGATAAGAAGTCAAGTAAGATAGTTGTTAGTGGCTATCACGGCAGACGGTGGTTTCTCTTTCTAATCATTTCAATCCATTTATCTCCGGCCGGATTTCTGGACCAATTGCTCCCATGTTCCCAAAGTTCTAGGTCATCTCATCCCATACTGCCCATAACTAATCAATCCATTAATATTCAATTGAGGCAAAATCCGAAATTTATATTAGGCAGACCAAATATAGTGTATAAGGAGCAAAGGGGTAAGAGATTAGAATTTTTTAAAAAATAAATAGTATTTTAAAGGATTAACTATATCTTAAAAATATTTTAAAATTTTTAGTGTGATTTTTTAATTTTTTAATGGTTTTTGTAAATTTTCTTCTTTTTGGGGGGAGAGGGGGAGGCGTTGGCTTCACCATTGTTGTACGATTCAATTGAAGTCTTCCCACCAGCATTAATGGCATATATATGTGAGCCATTTCATTTTGTGCCTGTTCTCTCTCTCTCTCTCTCTCTCTCTCTCTCTCTCTCTCTCTCTCTCTTGCTTGGATGAACAGAGAATGCAAATTTTTTAATGCCCATTAACCTGTCATAAACTTCAGCCTTAACCAATATGGCCTGATCAATGTTAAAAGCTCTGTTCAATGGATTATATAAAGCATCTTCCTTGGGCTCATTGGCTTATAGGAAACTGCATAAGTGGGAAATAAGAGCATCAAAATCTAGTCAATGCCTTGAAGTGATATCTCAACGCCCGTGGATGATTCTATTATCACAAGTTGTTTTCACTCTCTTTGCAACTTGTACATTTTCCACACAAAATCAGCTACATGGGTATGCCATTTTCTACTAGTTTCTTCATCAAAAGGACTAAATTGTTTCCTTCTTGTATATTACGCTTATTTTGGATTGAACACACAATATTTCAGAAACCACATGAACACTTCCAAATGCAATTACCCAAATTAAACCATATTTGTTACCTAAAAAGAGGCATTCTCCTACAAACTATATTCCAATTAGTAAAGCTCAATTGAAATTATTCGAGCTTTGAGTTGTTTTGGTGGCAAAATTTCATACTGTGCAATATAAGTGAACCACATGGATCAGTTGTATTTATATGAATTTGTTAATTATAAAATATCAGTGAAATATAAAATCCATTTTATGTATTTAATTCTAATATGAACTTTACAAAACAATAAGAAAAAAAATAATGAACATCATATAATATACATTTAAGTATCAAAAAGCTTAGAATGAATGAACAAATTTAGTAGTCTAATACAAGGTAGCTACAAAATCAATGTCAAAAGAGCTTGCTTGCGAATTCTTCTTCAACTTTTTCACTACTTGATCTAGAGGACCTAGCAAGATTTCTCAAATCAGATAAGCTCCTCCCAAGCTGCAAAGCCAAGCCACCTTCATTTCAAACACTTCCATTTTCTCCTCTCGAAATCTTCCTCTGACAAATTTCCTCTTACAAATTTGAAGTTATCATTAATGTCAAAAACCAGCATTGCTCCTATACATCTCGCCAACTTGCCAACCGAGCTCAAACGTGTTCACCACACTAGCCAAGGCCCCGGGCCACGACTCCCATCACCTCAGCCCATGGCCCGTAAACCGGTGACCCAATAGGAGTCGACCTGACCGTGGCTAGACCGGTTAGTAATGGACCAGCTATAGCCAGAAACTTGTTAAGCCTCAATGCCTTGTTACCGTCCTTAAATACCCTGCAATGTCTTTTCTTCCCAGTACTTCCACTATTTCTCTCATTTCTTCTTCCAAATTTGCACCCCAACCATTATTTTGAAATGACCCTTTTGCCCTTTATTCTTGGTTTTATGTTTTTCTTGGCCACCACACTGCAGGTTCAACCTTTTGGGGAAATTTTTCAAACAAGACTCGTAAAAGAGGAAGTGGGTATGCTTTATCAAGAGCCAAAACTTTCTCCGTTGTTTCATTAACATCTTTGATAGTAGTAGAAGATAGAGCAATCTTTGTTTGGATTTGGAATTGGAGTTGTTTGAACAACCTTGAAGCATCCCTTTGTTCGTCAGCAAGTTGTGAAGGTTGGATTTTGTTCATGATAATCAGCATTCCTGTGGCTGCTAAGTATAACAAAGTAGAAGAAGCCTTCAAGGCACCAATGGCTGCACCAAAATTGCAGGTTGAAGCAATGGCCGACATTGTTGCAGGGGAGAGTGATTGCATTAATTGAAGTCCAAAGAAATGAATTCCAATTGCTTCTTTGCTGTCCAATGTTCTTGTGCATCCTAGCTCTATCTGCTACAGCCTCCAATATGACATATATCTTAGTCTTTGCTTTAAAGTCTTAAGCTTTTCTCTCAAATTTCTCTGAATTGGTGAAATTCCCATCTGGGTTGTGAGTTTCCATGTCAAAATCTAATTTTGGATGAGAGAGATGGATCGTTCTAAGTTCTGGTGCATTAAGGGTTGCTTTGATTGCTTTTCTCTGAGATCTTGAAAACTGGGATGCAGTAGAGGCATGCTCGAAGCTTGACGTGAAGTTGCCATTTTCATGAATCCTTTTGTTTTCTTCTCTCGTGGGGATCTCGTTCTTTCTGGTACTAGAGGGTTTTGATGTGTGTGTGAATTTGTGCGTTGTGTTTTTTAATGTTGACCAAACTAAGGCTGCTCTGCTACCCTTCTGCATTTTCCCTAAATTTCAAATAATACCACTTCAATTGTTAATAATAATTTTAGTCCCAATTTCTATTAACAAAATTCAATTGAAAAATATTGCAAATTAAATAAGACCAAGTGAAATAAATTAAGTAAATTTAAGACAATTGAGAATTGATCGAAATAGGCCCAAGAATTGATCGAAATATTCCATCCATTACACTTTAGCCTTCCAAAAAAATTGTGAGCCTTGAGTCAAAGGGTCACATAAAAGATACTGATATCCCTATATAATAAAAATTCAAAAAAGAGAAATATGCAACAAACGGGAAGCATTAGGGGACTTTTACTGAAGTCCAACATAGAATTCAAACAGTTTGCAAACACCATGATATGAATAAAGAGGGGTGGAAGAGTTTATATCCAATCCATGAGTACAAAAGATGTGATCCTTTATCACCATAAATAATCCTGAATGAGTTTCTCTTATTCCTACCACTGTCCAACTTACTTGGCCTTATTCAATGCCATAGTCCTTGCTCGGAGATTCAAAAATATTCCCCTGCAATTAGAAAGCCAGAAGCTGAATTGGTATGATGAAATGAATGAACATGCAGTACAACGGAGTGAGGATGCATTACCAGCACATTGCGACAGCACTATGGAAAATAACACGGAGCTGCAATGGCACGTAAAGGTGATTTATCCAGCCAAATACTGGCCAGAACTGCACAAAAGTTCCAATATCAAATTTTCGGGTGCATATAATCATCATGGAGTAACTTATCACTGTACAATTTTAAGCAACTAAGAAATTACCATCCAAGCAGTTAATTGTACACTTGGGTAATTCTTCTTGATATTCGATTTAACTTGGGGCCAAGGTCGTCCTGTAAAACAATAAGACCATTATCAGAAACCAAAGTTTTGACTGCAACTTTGTTGCCAACTATGACCTCTAACTATCCGTTTCTTTTTCTTTTTTTTTTTTTTTGATTTTCTTCTTAGATGTTTTTCATCAAGTCCGCACCCTCTCTCGATAAATCCAAATTTCCATCTGTTGAATTTCAAGTGCAAAAGTTCTAATCAGCAGACCACAAATAGTGGGTGGACCTGTTATTATAGAGTAAGCAACTTTCTAATATTTTACTAAGCACATGCATTCAGCATTGGATTATTATACAAACAAATTTAAATTTTTGCATGTCAGACTGCAGCGGGTTGGATCTGAAAGTTGACTAAGGAACTGGATCTGGTATATTAGTCAACACTTAACACTATTACAAGAACTCACCCTCAACAACCAACCCAAGGTAAAGCATGAAAAGCAGATTGTTCCAAGGTGAAGATGTGATCTGCTCCAATACCACCTGAAAAATTTGCACTTACACTTAATTATCATGTCTTTTGTAGATTGTCTTATAATCATCCCTTGGGGGTTAGGAGGGGCGGGGGTGGGAAGATGTTACCCAAAGAAATTCAAGTATGGGCATCATATACCCATTCATCATCGACATTTCATTGAACTTTAAATCGATAAAGATTTACCAGACCTTTATTAACAGAAAACAGGTGTACTGATTGGAATCTGTGATCTAACAGCTGATCAAGTTTTCAATTGACTTCACAAAGCTTGAGATATTCTTTATATGTTCCTCAACCTTGTACAGGTAGAAAAAACATAAGGAGGGGAAGAAATACCTTTTTTGCAACAGTACTTGTATCCTTCTTGCCGTTGAAAATCTTATCCAGTACCATGTGCAGGTAATGCCCAAATGGTCCAAGATAAGCAACCCCAAAGATCTGAAATATGATATGAGAAGAAATATGTTCAATAAAAATGCAACCCTGGGAATTGGCAAATTCAAACAGCATCTTTCTTCCTATCCAATGCCCACTACAATCCATATTTCCTGATTGAGACAAGACAGAATGTGAAATACCAACAATATTTACAAATTCAGCTGTTTGCAGTGCAATCGTATGGAAAACTAGTATATTTTGTAATTTTGTTTCATCTTTTTGAGAGCGCAGGTCCTCTCCTCCCCTACCCTCCAACTCATACCAATGTAACATCATTTAGGTGACTCTTTGGTTGTTTATTGAGAGAAAACTGTTGGTATTAGAAGTAGGCCACTTCAATATTGTACTTCTAACAACTAAGATGCAAACCTGTTAGTCCGCAAGAATGCATCCTTCGCATTTGAATTCAAAGCTGTAGTCTAAGAGTTTATCTCAGCACAATTATAAAAGCATCAAACTGTAAATTCACCATGCAGTCCCAAAAAACACTTCAAACAAATTGCTTTTGCCTGACAACTTTTTCCATTAATACAAGCAGTCTCAGGTAATTAAAACTGTAGCTCAATTTTGGCCAGAAAGCCATATCAGACAAAGCAGCCAGAATGCATGCTTTAATGTTCATACTTTTTTCTTTGGTCCATTTGAATGGCAATGCCGTTTGCAAGAGGGGAGGGCTGCTGCAGGGATCGAATGCTTGCCACCGGTGAGGGATTAGCCCCTTGAACCACAGGGCCAAGAGGCCAGTGGTTTTATGTTCATACGTTATAGACGCCTTATGTAAACAGCAATTTGATACCATTAGTGTTCATTTGATTAAGTTATTCTTCAATGGCATAAAAATCAGAATGCTTTCGGGCAATAAACACAAGCAACAGAATTGCCTCTCTAGAAATACCCATGATATTATTGTTCATTGATACTAGCTAGCCTGATTAACAAGAGTCATGCATGCAAAATATCTGAACAAACCACCCAGAATTTCTCATATAACATAAGTCCTAGCAATATAACCCTCTGACCCTGTTTTAGCCATGTCTAGCTCAGTTCAAGGGAGAAAAGACAAGCACTCATCCAGATTTGTATTTCTTTCTTGGTAAAGAAGTCCACTACTAGTGGTGACTGATACAATCACATCCACTACAAAAATTAACTATAATTTTACCAAAATTTCAAGTTAAATTGAGATGCACGAAAAGTTCAAGATAAAGGGTAAAGCCAACTCTGTGTGTAACCATCGTGTAATCAGCGCTGAGTAGAAACTTTGCCTTTTGTCCAATGTATTGTAATCAACATGTCAGATCAGTAAAAAATTACTACAAACGAGAGAGCGAGAGAGAGTAGAGACCACTTTGAGAAGAAGGCGCCTGAGTTGAATTTTCTGAATACCAGTGAGCTTCTGAGCTGATATATCACTTATAGCCGACAAAACACCCGCTGTAATTGCCTACCCACAAGACACATACAACAGACAGAAAAAATCAAAATTGGATCAAACAACGGTCAAAATTGATCAAAAGAACAAAAACCCATTTTTCACTATATAAGAACTTGCTCATTTAGTATCTCATTTCATTAGGAGAAAAGAACCCCTCAGTTCACACCAGATTATAAAGAAGACAGTATGGAAAAATTAAAAAGAACAAACATCTAATATTTGATCAAATTCAACATCTTTAGTCCTCAAGTAGTGAAATCGATCAAAAGAACAAAGAATTTGTTCAACGTGTTGGGAGAAAAAAAACCCTAAATTTATTTGGAATTTGCTCAATTTAATCGGAAAAACCCCTTTGATCAGACCAGACAAAAAACAATAATCTGGAATTTAAGAACAATTAACAGTTGACCAAATCCAACACTTTCGAGAGAGAGAGAGAGAGAGAGAGAGGATAAACTCACTTTAGTCCTCAAAGGGTGTAGTTGAAGCTGTAGCAGGTACTGATGCAGACCCTTCTTGGCTACCGATGCCATGGATGTCTTTACCTTCTTTCCCAAAATTAATTTCGCAGAGAAAAACAGTTTTTCTCTGCTCTCGACTCGCTCTCTCTCTCTCTCTCTCTCTCTCTCTCTCTCTCTCTCTCTCTCTCTCGTATTTATCTGAGGCGCACCGGTCCACTGGAATCTAAATATCTAACATCACATCAAATGGGGTTTGGTGAAAAATGAAAACGTGGGTCCATCCAACATAGTCCGGCTGCTCTTACGAGTCCGCGAAGTAGGATGGGTCAAATTAAATCACGGCACAACATAGCAAAGAACAAACAACCTTATTTTCTGTGCTGATTAAGTACAAGCCCATGCATTCCCATAGTTTTTTTTTTTTTTATTACTGTAACTTGATAATTTAAAATTTTATCCTAAATAATCTAAATTGATTATTGTAAAACTTATTTTGTGGGAAGGAATTTTTCAATATTATTTTTTTATATTCAAAAAGAGTAACTTACGATTTGATTAAAAGATGAAAATGTTCATCCTATTTACATCAACGATATGAACGCATTCCCATGGCTTTCAAGCCTTATGCCCCCATTTTTTTTTTCACCATCATTTCAATTTTTGTGATCTTATTGTGTATGGACGGTCTTACTTTGTTCATTCGTTTTTTAAAAAATTATTATTTTTATATTTTAAATTAATATAAAAATAAAAAATTGAAAATTTAAATGATAATACGTTGGACAATTTTATTAACATGTTATATATATTTATATATATAAAATAAATATCTTGTTTTAATTAGGAAAATTTTATATTAGATGAGATTTTTAATACAGATTATATTTGCAGTGATGCTTTTAGTGTTTTTTTTTAAGAATTAATTTTACTCGAAAATCTTATACATTTTTATTTAAAATTTTAATTTTAATTAAAAAATATTATAAATATAATAACATATTAAACCAGTACGAGGTTTCTCAAGACTGTTGTGGCAGTTATCTTCAAACTTAATTAATACAAAATGCACATATTTTTTAATAAGATTTGCAATTTAAATTTTATAACTTTTTGGAAAGATTTGTGTATTTTGACAAAACCTTTTTCTTTTAAGATATATATAAAAAATTACAGCTTCTATAACGGAAAAAGGAAACACCCAAAGCGAAACGTTCCCATCTCTCTCTCTCTCTCTCTCTCTCTCTCTCTCTCTCTCTCTCTCTCTCTCTCGCGTCCACAATCTTATAAACCCTAATTTTCGACTTTTCAAAGTTCACCCCAGATTTTCTTTCTCATTCTGTAATCAGGTTCATCTATCTCTCTCTCTCTCTCTCTCTGGTTTTCAGATTTGTGCAGTGGGTGATCTCGTTTTTTTTTATTGTACTTCATTATAAATCTCGCTTTCACTATTTTTGGATTATGATCTTGTTATGCAGTTGAACAGGTTGACTGAATGACCTTTTATTATTATTCAATTGATTAATTTCCTCTGCTTAATCGATGATTTTCTCATTTCAACTCAGTTTTATGGTTTGATTCTCCGAACTTGCGAAATTTATGGTTTTTTTTTTCTTTGTGTTTGATTTTATCATACAGAAAGCTTGAAAGCATGATGCTAAGTATTTTAAGGCGAAAAGTTGCTTCTAGAGGATGTTCATCTTCTTCGGTATGTGTGTGTTAAAAGTAAACATTGAACAATTATCTTGAAAAATTTTGTGAATTTCATGTTAATTTATTTTTTACTTTGTTAATTGTTTCCCATTTTCATTTTAATGTAATCGTGTCAGATTATAAGGCAATCATTGCCTAGGATTGAATCAACTGGAGCCTCGAATCCTCGGTGTTACTCCACTAAGTTGGAAGAGGTATATACAGCTTTTACTTGTTGGACTAATGCCTATTTCTTTTGGGTGCAAGTTAATTCTTGATGTTTACTTTTCTAGCATCGGCTTTTAGGTCAGAAATTTTGGTTTTTTTTCCTGTCCTCCATTTTCTGATTTTGTAATTTTCATCATTCCTTATAGATTATTATGTGTATCATCGTAGTTAGAACACTTAGTCTTTGTGATCTTGAAAAACTGGTTGTTAAGTTTGTGCCTTCATTCACATTAATTTTTTAGCTGAAAATGAGTTGCAAGAAAACCGCAGAGCCGTTCTGATGTTTTCTTTTAAGAAACCTACCCATTTAACCAGAATTATAGGCTTTGAAGATTTTTCTCACACCATATATATTTTTGTGTTTGCTGATGTGAATCTTCTCTTTTCTCTATCGGGTTTTATCTGCCGCACTATTCTTTCTGTACTTGATATCCGTATGAACTGATGCTTTGTGTACTTTGTTATCTTCAATACATCATGAATGTTAAATATAATCCGTTACTATTAATAAAGGAGTTTAGGTTATTTATTCTTGAATTACTGTATGATGTCATCATAGGCTTTTAATTTTTAAATATTATGAGCACGGTGGTAAAGATATTTAGTTATTATTGATATTAATTAAATTAAATATTTTATTTTTTTATGGCTTCACAAGTGTTACTTGATTTTGAATAGATAACTTCTTTCCCCCCCCCCTCAATGGGATTCAATCTCCTGCATGCAATTGAAGTTCCATTTATTCTTATTCTATAGATTTGTTAATCCATATTACAACCATCTGCAGACATTAATTTCTGGAAGAAGATCAAGAATTGCAAAGAATGTTGGTTTGCACAATTATAGAGGTCATAAAATTATTCTGTAGTTGGCTAATGACTAAATTTCATTTGATTTCATTCCTTTATGTAATTGAGTCCAAATCTCCTTTTTTTTTGTATTCAGATGTTGGACTTGCTTCAAAGCCTTTGAGGTTGGTAGCGCTTTCTCCTCTAACATAAATTCTGCTGAAATTAATTCTTTTTGCATTTTTCAAGTCTTTGAATTGCTGCTTCTGACACGGTGGGTTTCAAAATTACCTACTTAGAACTCATGTAATTGTAGACACTTCACAAGAAAGAAGAAATAAGCAATGTCAATAATTTTCTGGAGCATTTCTTTAATAACTTTAGATATTAGATGCCCTACATCTTCATTGTTTAAGTTCATACTGGTGTTCAGGGAAGCTGTGGCCGTTCTTCAGAGCGACTCCCTGGTCCGCTTTGGGAGTAGGTCATTCTCCTCAGACAGTGGTATGTCTTGATTCTTCTCCCTCTGGTAATGTATGTATGCATTTTGGTCTTCATAATAAGTGCTTCAATTTTGATGCAGGGGACCTAGTTGATGCTGTTGTGCCCTTCATGGGTGAATCTATTAGTGATGGCACTCTAGCAACATTTTTGAAAAGTATGTCCTCCTACATTATTGCTTCTATGGATTTTGCGTTTGATGGTATTATGTCTATTTTACTGATTTTAACTTTGTCCAAATTCTTGGGACTTGTTCTTTTGTACTGTGGAGTAGAGCCTGGAGATCATGTGGAAGTTGATGAGCCAATTGCCCAAGTAGAAACCGATAAGGTAAATTTGTTAAGTGACATTAGTTTAATTGGAGTGTCTGCCCTCATTAAATTGGCTAACTGTGAAAAATATTTTGAATGAAATAATTAGGTGACAATTGATGTTGCAAGTCCAGAGGCTGGAGTGATCCAAAAGGTGAACTACAAATTTTATTGGGCTGTTAATGCAAATTATTGCTTTACCAGCTTTCTTCTCTATGGGAATGTAGTAGAAACATTCTGAATTTTATGTACTTCTGTGTTCAAGTTTGTTGCCAATGAAGGTGATACTGTAGAGCCTGGTACCAAGATAGCCATTATTTCAAAATCCAGTGAAGGTGTAACAGCTGTTGCTCCTTCAGAGAAGACGTCCAGCAAACCTGCTGCTTCTGAGCCACCTCCAAAGCAGGATAAAGTGGAGAAGGAAACACCTAAACCTGAAAGTTCTCCACCTAAGGAGAAGCCTAAACCATCTTCTCCACAGCCTTCTAAGCCTTCTGCAACAGAACCTGTTCTGCCGCCTAAAGAGAGGGAAAGAAGAGTATGTCTCATGTCGCTACTGTCATTATGTTTCCACTTCATACTTTAACAGGCTTCTCATACTTCTTAAACATACTTTATTTAATATGATTACAGTTTCACTACTCTCAATTCTTTTAAACAAAACTTTTGTTGTTAATGTTGGAATGTTTATGGATCTTACTATAATTGCAGGTTCCTATGACAAGACTGAGGAAACGTGTGGCAACACGCTTGAAAGACTCACAAAACACTTTTGCATTGTTAACTACTTTCAATGAAGTTGATATGTAAGTTAATTGTCTTCAATTTCTACTTGCTGGGTCCATGTGAATGGGTTGACATCCAAAACTATACAAATTTCTTCAAATGTGAAGAACATTCCTCTCCTGAAGTCACATGAATTTTTTTGAATGTCTCACCTTAATCTGTACCCACATACTTTTCCCTGCAGTTCATTGCATTTTGCATACTTTTGACACTGAATTTTTGGACTAATGATGCTGCGATTTTTGTTTGCTCCATATAGAATTCTTGAGTTATTATACATTAGCTCTCTTTCTCACATGTTTTTTGACACAGGACCAATTTGATGAAGCTCCGTTCTGATTACAAAGATGCCTTCCTTGAAAAGCATGGAGTTAAATTAGGGCTTATGTCAGGATTTGTTAAAGTATGTATTGTTTACAGATAAGCATCCCTATGACATGTTATAGATCGTGCTCTTCTATCATGCAGATATGTGCTAATCCTATTCTTTTCTATCAGGCTGCTGTTAGCGCTCTCCATAATCAACCCATTATAAATGCTGTTATTGATGGAGAGGACATAATTTACCGAGATTATATAGACATAAGCATTGCAGTTGGTACCCCAAAGGTTTGTCATGAATTGGATTATGAGAGGCACCTTCTGATTTCGTGATATAATTAAACTATGATATAATTAAACTATCTTCTCCATTTCAGAAGATGGTGCTTGATTTGATTTTCTTTATTTTTGGCTAAAAACTTTTGTCTTGCTTATTAAATTCTAGTTTTTCATTTTTCCAAGGTTTGCATTGGAATTTTCATGCAAAATTCTCTAGATAGCAGTTTGCCTGCATGGTGTTCTGGATAGCTTAATTCACATCTTCTGACTAATAAAATAATTACTTTATGACTATCTGCAACTTCTTGTTTGGTACACCTTAATTGGTTAATGCATAACTCAGGCATCTATATACTTGTGGTTCTTGTAAGAAACAAAATGTGATGCAGGATCATGTACATGAAAATATGATTTTTAAGAGCTTGTTTTGTTGCATTCTCTAGCATAAAACTTTTGTGCTCTTTTTGATAGAGTTTCTTGGTTATCTGCTTCCTTATTTTCATAGGCGCTCTTCTTTCTTCTCTTTAAGTTGCTTATTTTGACAAGATGATTAATGCAGCCTCGACTGAAATCTCTATCCTCCCAGATATATATATATTTTGATTTATTTCCCGTAATTGTTAAATAATTGATATAGTTCAAAAATGGTTTATTGACAAGGATTTGGAGTCTGTCCTGGTCCTGTCCAAGCTTGTAACTTATAGATTACCCATGTGGCGCTGTGTTGAATATTACTCCTGAACCACTGCCATCTGGAATAACAGTATCATACTTTGAACTGCATGTGTCATGCATAACCCCCTCCTTGGGCCCCAGTCACGATGGCTTTGTTGTCTGATTTGTGCATGTTTAACCCATAAATGGAGTTACCGCCTAATGCTTGACACTCCTAACTTTCGGCTTCTCTTTTCTTCCTTTTCCCTTGTAGGGCCTTGTTGTACCAGTTATCCGTGATGTTGATAAAATGAACTTCGCAGACATAGAAAAGGAGATCAATACGCTTGCCAGGAAAGCAAATGATGGCACCATATCTATTGATGAGATGGCTGGAGGCTCCTTTACAATATCCAATGGTGGGGTTTATGGAAGTCTGATAAGTACCCCAATTATCAACCCTCCACAGGTATGATGCTTTCCTTACTGTCTAACATAATGGTGTCAGATCAACCCCACAGTTGTGAAAGTTATAAATGTCTATTTACATGATAGACTGCACACAGTTGTGAAATGCGTCCTGAAGAGCAGGATTACTACTACTTGAACATATTGTCTTTGATGTTCACACTACATATTTATTGTAGAAAAAAAGATAAATAATGTGGCATACAAATCAAACATTTTGTAAATGATTCACTACTTTCAACATAGTCAGTGAGTCTAATGAGCTGATCTCAAACATGAGACAAGATTGATCTGAGCTTCAGGCTCATATAATGGGGTTGTCTTCTCTTTGGATAAGCTCATCTTGTTTAAGTAGTGACACCAGCCAAGCTCAAACAAGTTATTTTGGGCTTGTTTAGGAATGAGCCTTGGCTCACTTGGCTCAGTCAACTAGTCGGAGCAGTCAAGTTTGAACCTGTTTTTTGAGTTTGTTTGCAAATCAGTCTTGTCTTGGCTCATTTACAACTACACTGATTGACGCATCTCTGTGAAAAACTAGAACATTTTCCACAACTTCATTTGTTTGAAGAAACAGAAGTTCACCATTTTCTCACTTTGGTAATATTTGCAGTCAGCAATTCTTGGCATGCATTCTATTGTGAACCGTCCAATGGTTGTCGGTGGCAACATTGTGTCAAGACCTATGATGTACATTGCATTGACGTATGATCATAGGCTGATTGATGGAAGAGAGGCAGTATTTTTCTTGCGTCGTATCAAGGATGTGGTGGAGGACCCCAGGAGGCTGCTTCTTGACATATGAGCCGATTACATGTCTCTGGTTTTCCAAATTTACTGTTATACTTGGATTTTGGTCCTTTTAGCATATACTCATTTTGCAGAATCATGAATAATAAAACAGTGCGTCAGGAAATGAAAACTCCGGGATTTCTTTGTTCACCCCACGACTACATTGTACAAGCATTGAGTTTGAACATTTGATTATTTATTCTTTTCCCGGATCAATCCCTTGGAGGGAGAAAATGGTATGTTTCGGTCACTTACCACAATCGAGGACAAAGGGCATGTATCCATAAAAATTAAAATGCAGGTTGTATTTGGAAGCCTCACTTTTTATGGTGCGGCCTTGTTTCAGTTTTATGATACCGGTTGGTAATTGCTGGGTTTCCTTTTTTTTTTTTTTCTTTTGGTTACACTGGGATCCTAGTTTCAGTTTTATGATACGGGTTGGTAATTGCTGATTTTATTTTATTTATTTATTTTATTTTATTTTATTATACTGATATTTGAATCCGACATCACCATGTGAGAGAGGGGGACATCACCATGTGAGAGAGGGGGATTGTGCCCGTTAGGTTGTCTCTTAATCCCTTTGGACAATTGCTGGATTTCTTGCTTGCATTATCTGAGGATATTCTTGTCTGATTGTGAATCCGTGCAAATGAATATGCTTGTACCTATCATTCTATGCCCGCAAACAAACCTGCACAAGTGAGGGTCTGGGTCCTCGGCCATGGCGTGCCCAACCAACCGTCATCACAGGCTGGGGCTATAACTTTTAAGCCTGAGGCCTAATTTTTGTCCGGTCACCCTTCTACTTTCTGCCTAGTCGACACTTTCTAATGAGAATAATACAAAAGAAATCCAATAAATTAAAAACCAAATGCCTAGATTGTAATTCATCTCAGCACGACTTAAAACCTTTTTTTTTTTTTTTTGCTTGATTTAAAAGGTAATTTAATTAATTTAAAATTATTCAAATTTAATAATTTTTATATTTTTATTAATACCGACTGATAACATAAAATTTAATTTATTTGATATTTCACTCGTTTGATTCATATAACCCAGTGGTTGTGGCTTAAGAGCATCTCTTGATATCACCCACCATGGGCGAACTCTGCAGTGTTCAAGCCTTGCCTACTCGGATCTACAAAACAGATCATTTTTCTGTTTCACTTTTTACATAAGATTAATTTTTCTTGAATGAACAAAAAAGAGAAAGCTAATAGGAAGGAAGCATAGATTGATTGAAAATCTAGGAGATTGATCGTACTAGTATTGATGCATCGGATTCCATCAGAATTCCGCAGTTAAGTATGTTTGGGCGAGAGTAGTACTAAAATGGATAATTTCTTGAGAAGTTTTCGTATTGCACCTCTCATTTTTTTGGTCCCTTGGAGATAGCTCAAACGATAGAAATTTCCTATTTTCATTTTTCATCCTAATTGGTTACGTCTCGTTGTACTAAAATAAAACAAAAAAAAAAAGAAAATCTAGAAAAACACCAAAGGAAGGATAAAATTCCTCCCATCTGTTGGATTCAAACATAGGAGTTCGGCCCTATTAAGCATTGCTTGCGTCCATGGAGAGATCCAGAGAGGAAGACAAAACTCAAGACATACCCAAAAAAGAAGGAAAAAGATAGTGCTTCCAATATTCAATTTTTCTTTCCCCAAGGGGACGGACCGTGGGGTTCGAATGTAACTAAAAAAAATATTCCATTTTTCTCATGAATTTACCGGCCATTTCAGGTAATATGCATCAAAATTCACAAGGCAGCAGTCCATTCCCTTGAGATTCTTATTTACACGACCACAACTTCTAAAAGAATGTAGTGCCATATTTCCTGAAATTTTACTTCCAAAAGCAAATAGACAACTCCTCACGCTAATTGCCCTGTGATATCCTAACCAATTTGAGCAATTCTACGTAAGGCCTGTGCCTCAGCAGCTGGATTCCACCATGGATCCATAAAGAAAACCTAAATAGGTTGAACAAAATCACAGCGAATAATTATGAAAGAAATTGAAAGGCAAAGAGAACAATAATATCACTTCAAATATAGCAAGAAACTAAAAAAATGCCACTTAGTCTCCCCTTCTGGATTTATATCACATCTCTTCCTTCCACAACCCACACAGCATCATATATAAAAATTTGTCCTTCCCTTAATGGAGAAGTGGCTGAGAATGCGCCAGGGTCTTGCAGAATGGCGTGTAAACTCCTCAGGGACTCGAAACAAAATAAGACCATCCATCTTTCCATTCCTCCAGCGAAACCACAATTTTTTATACCGCGATCTAAAAACCTAACTAATTTGATTCAAACGGTTGTGGTGTCTAATTTAGATTGACTTTCTTAATATTTATTTTTTATTCTTAAAATTTGAAATCTTGATTTAAGGAATCAAACACTTTGTTATTACATCCGTGAGACAGCTGATAATGAAACGAGATTAATACAAGGTGGATTAGGAAAAAAAATGGTACGATGACACTCAAAAGTCCTAAAACACATTCATCTGCAATTATGCTCTAAACTCTTAATTCTAACAACCTGTTGATGTGACTTTTAATGAGATGATCACAGGGTAGGGGTAAATAGAAATTGTTCAAGTGGCCTACTGCGCCATTAGCTGGGCAACTTGACGAGGATACTGCGTGTGTAAAATTTCACAAAATATATATAATACATTTTATATACGTTCTCTGTACAAAATGACCAAAAAATTTCCAAACGCAAAGATTCTTCGTTCAGACATCAAGATGCAGATCCCCCCCCCCAAAAAAAATGATGCATGAGAACGAGAAATTCCAGCCTCCTAAGCTAAAGTCTTTATATTGATTCTTGTCACATTCATCATAGTGAAGTGAAATTTTTGTGGCAGAAGAGAAGAGATTATTATTAAATTGTTGCATTCAGAGTACATCAAAAACATGTCAAGTGACACAGAGAATCCATTCTAGAGTACCACAAAAAAATTATGACGGTTTGTAGTATTTTGTGGGTACAAAAGGCATTTTAGTGACAACCCCATCATAGGCTTTACCTCGCACCAAAATCTTAACCTTGGTACCCGCCTTGTGTGACCCAGATTTTACGTACCCCATTGCAATGTTCTTCTTGAGGCACGGGCTAAATCCACCACTTGTGACCTCCCCAAGGGCACCTCCCTTTTCATCCTGAATCTCGCTATGGCTTCTGGCAGGTGGGCCCGAAGAGAAGATACCAACACGCCTGATAGAGGGACCTTCTGCAATTTGCTTTAGGATTACATCAGCGCCGAGAAAGCCACCTTCAGCCCTTCTTCTCTTCCCCACAGCCCATGTTAATCCTGCCTCAATAGGCGTTGTGTGCTGCTCCATGTCATTTCCATATAAACACAAGCCAGCTTCAAGGCGAAGACTGTCTCTAGCACCCAATCCTGTCAACCTTATTTTCCCTTCTGATTTCTCCAATATAGCTTTGGCCAGATCCACGGCATGCTCCGAAGGAACTGAAATTTCAAAACCATCTTCACCGGTGTACCTGCAAGAATCACAAAAAGTTAGAATGAGCATATGCGAAAGGACTTGTTCCACACTACCCTGCAGAATATTCACACCAAGTGTCCAGCCAGATCTTTTTCCAACTGCTGAGCCGAAAGGCTTCTTCTAGACATTAATATTGAACCCATGCTTAGACCAATGACTCTCTAAGATGCATCAGTCTGCTACATGAATATCAATTACAAATAACTCCTTTCTTCAGTACTTCGACAAGATACGGGACAAAATAAGCACATCGCTAGTAACCGCTAACTCAAGTTTTTTCTCCTTACCCTTCAACTAGATAATAATTTAGCAAAATCAATTATTCCTCAAGATCAGGGTTCCCTACACGTTTCGCTGTCTGATTAGATAAATAAGAAGCGAGGAAAAGAAATCTTTTATCATTGCCTTCTAATAAACTGAACCCAATTCCTGATCTAGTAATTTTGACAAACAATATGAACAAAGAAAAAGAAACTTGGGGCATATGGAAAATGGAAAGACTATCAGGAGAGACAATGAATTGACTTCAATGCTTTTGCTATGCTCCATGAATGAAAATAATGCATTAGTTAGGAACAAAAACAAGTCACAAGCAGCAGCCTGCTTCCTCAAAAGCTATTCAGGTCGGCAGCATGATCCATGGAAGGCTTAACCATAGGATTTAAACAGTCAAAAGCAAACAAAGAGAACAGCATACCCAGTCCTAGTGAGAAAGCAGGGTGATCCATTAATATCTAGCATCCGGAAATCCCCAAAATAAATCTTGCTAAGATCATCTTTTGTCAGGTGTTGAAGAACTGGGGCAGCAAGAGGACCCTGCAATCAGAGGCAGCCTGAAAAATGCTTAAATATACTTGGGTGATGTTGTAAGAACCGGGAAAAAAAATGTGCTGATGATCAAATTCTGTGCAAGTTGGTTTCATCCAACAAGGTTTCACAAATTGCAGGAAAGAAGGGTTTAACATAGCCTAGTCCTATTTCAACTACACAAGGAAGGAAGACAAGGAAAGAAAAACATAATATAGAAGGCCTATCATGGGCAACAAAAGGTAAAGCATACAGGGTGGTAATGATCACCTAGAAATTAAATCATTTAACTAATTAAGAGATAGGCAGAACCGTGGGCACAAATAACATAAAAAAGCCAATGAAAAAATGTCTACTTCTGAGAGGGAATACCGAAAGAGAAAAAGGAAGAGAAGTTAAATAACCTTATAAAACTTTGAGGAAATGTCAAGAAGAGAAATTTCTGTAGTGCTCCATCCGAAGATTAAAGAAAAAAAGAAAAGCTGGTTCCGAGAAAAGTATGACATAGACCTTGAAAACTACAGATAATTTGTCAAAGATAAAAGACTACCTCCTTTTGTCAACTGCTTGCTGCAGACAAAATCAGTGACAAGAATAGTGTGGGCAAGTTAACAATTGAAGATGCATAATGATGTCAAAAAAAATCAAATTCTGAGATGCCTTTGAGAATCAACCTGGAGAGCCAAAAGAGATCTCTCATCATGGATGTGCCACGAAACATCTCCACCTTTAGCCTTGAATGCCTTCATGTGCTCCTCAATGTGTGCCAGATCTTTATCCCGGCACCCTGCATTCACAACAATGTATAAGTGATCATCCTTCACCTTGGTGATCACAGAGTCATCAATTGCGCCTCCTTTCTGATTAGTGAAGACAGTCAAAGTCCCAGTCCCGGGAGCTAGCCCAGCAACATCAGCAATGACAAGCTTCTCAAGGAAAGGGACACAATTCTTTCCCTTAAGGCTTAACCCACACATATGGGAGACATCAAATAAACCTCCATTCTCCCTACAATTCAAGGTAGAGTCCATAATTGAATCCTTATACTGAATTGGCATGCTCCATCCAGCAAACGGCACCATCTTCCCGCCATTTGCAACATGAAAATCATACAGAACTGTCTTCTTGAGATCAGCTTCTGATGCAAAGAACCGACGTGCGACAACTTTCTTGTCAGATTGAGCTAGACGACGAGTAATTGACTGTCCAAGTTGCCACAAACCCCCTCCTCTCATCTTCTTACTATCAACTTAACCTGATCCAAATATCAAAATTTATAAGTTACACACCAATGTTCACACCAATGCCACAAATATTGGACTATCTCCATTAAAGTAATGAACCCACAAAAGATGTTAAATTGATCCACAAAGTGGATAAAAGTCCCATTTAATGACCTGTCTACAACTGGGTTGGATTCAATTCTAAATGAAACATCCCTTACTGTCAGAGAAAGCAGTCAACCAAATCTCTTTTGTACAAGCAGTTGATTGAGACAACTACCAGATCAGGCAAATAACCAACAAAAAGATCATAACACAATGGAATGGACAAAAGTAATGCAAAATATAGAGATTTCATGCACAACCCATATGAGGAAACAGACACATCTTTCAAGACGTGATTTTGTTTGATTAAATTTCAGAAAGCAAAATGCAATTGCAGGGGGAGGAAGGAGAGGGAGAGAGAGAGAGAGAGAGAGAGGACTTACAGAAAAAACAGTCCTTTGGGTGTTCAGGAGAAGGCAAATCGAAGAGCAGAAATGAACATCGGTGGGCTGAGAAAAAAGATAGGGTTTTCTAATTTGTTGGAATAAGATACACTCCCTCCCTATCCCTCTCCCTCTTCCTCCCTCTCTCTCTATCTCACTTTCTATATGTATATATATCTTCCAAATGAAAATTTTTATAGAATTATTTTATATGATGGGAATAAGATTACATAGATGGGGTTGGTCGTGTGTAGTAGTGGGTGGAGGAGGGTTTCCCTCCCTGCCCAAATCGAGACAACAAATGCCCCATCGTTAGTGAGTGGTCTCCGTAAAATGTAATCCTTAATCCTATTCGTGTGTGTGACCAATTTAATATTAGTTTTGCAGTGACCGAATTCGTCGAGGGTTGTTGGATCTCAAAATCCCATGTCAAGGAATCTTAGCCATTATTCATGGACGATCAACAAACAGAGACGGACATTTCTGATTTAAGATTTCCTTTTTTTTTTCTTGCCATTCTCCTGCGTATAAATACTAACTATCATCAATTTTACTATAAATTTTTTTTTTAAATAATTGTAAATAATTAAAATTTATTTTGATTACCATCCGGTTACCACAGTTCATTTAGATTTCCTTTTTAAAATAATTAAAATTGTAATTACCTCAATAAATATTCTTACCAAGAACTTTATTTAATTTTAATTGAGTTTAGTTTCTATTTTTTTTTAACGGGCATAGTATATTTTTATTATTTTTAGTATTTATATTCTATTAATTTTTTATTAAAGAAAATAGAAAAGACGATTCGCAACGAGTAATATTTTTTATTTTCTGAAAGTATTTATTTTTCCCATAGCAAAAAAAAAAAAAAAAGGTTAAACTTGAGGTTAACGCTCCTCCGGTTACCATTAATTAAGGGCTCTTCTCATAAATAAAATTAGCCTTTTAATTTTAATTTTTATTATTAGTAACACATTGATGTCCCAATTCCAACAACTTTAGGTGCAGAGTCATTTGCAAATTGTAGGTCCCATGGTCCAATATTTTCTTTTAACTCCGACTTGATCATGGCAACTACTTTAGGTAGATACCAAATAGTCTAAACCAGCTCATAAGGTGTGATTAGAACATACAAATATAGCGTTTCCCGTTGGGAGACTCGCCCTCCGAAAGAAGCCACTGCAGCGGTCGGTCCAGGTTAATCGGGGTGAAACTCCAGATACCAGACGATGTCCAAAACATAATATAAAAAAAAAAAAACATACAAATATATAAAAACTTCCCCTCCTTGATACATAAGAATTGAAAACGGTGAACCAGTGAATATGGAAGATTTTTTTTTTTAATAATTCTTGTGTCTTTCGATTTTTTTTTATTGTATAAAAATTTAAATCATTTAGGAACGTGCCTTCTGGTTTTTAAATGAATAATCATTCGATAAGTTAGAATCAAATCATTTAATATTGTTTTAAAAATATAAAAATTTTAAACAATTAGAATTTGATTTTGAATCATCCAACGATCACTAATTCTATAAACATCAATGTTCTGAAAAAGAATTAAATGAATTGAAATAAGTTGAAGACATACACCAAAATTAAACACAATCTCGTTAATAGAAGAAAAGAACCCCAAAATCAAATGGGTGTAGTGTTCTTCTACCGCGTACAAGCACATAGATGGTTTCCTTCATCAAAAATGGAAAAGCAAAATTAAGAATGCCATGCTTGCTATATTTTGAAAAGTAATTTTCTTCTCGTATCATATAGATCAAATTCTTAAAATTTAAGATTCTTCCTCTTATTGTACTAAGGGAATCCCCCAATTATTCAACAAATTTAAAGGAGGTTTCAGTTATCATTAAGGGTAAGAAACATCTTCAAACAATGTGTGTTTACTAAACTAGATGTGAAATTGAGTACTTTTAAATATGATCGAGATTCGACTCTCGCAGAGAGTATCGGACCCTTATGTGTATAGAATATTTTCCGTTGGGAGGTCCGCCCTCTGAAAAGAACCACTGTAACAATCGATCTGAATTAGTCTGAACAAAACTCCAGATATCAGACAGTATCCAAAATATGGTACCAATAAAAAAAACATCTTCAAACATACTTAACATTGTGACCTAAACAAAAGAAAATGTCTACATACATGGTGTGATCGACTTTTATTTATCAATTGTGCTCCAGCTGTAGCTAGGTTCTGAAGGCAAGATGGCTCGGCCAGGCTCGTCTTGCTCATGGCTATATAAAAATTTGAAGGGTTCAGCTTTGGCAATAATAGGTCTCATATTATTTTGGATGAGGTGGTCCATTTGTTACCAGAGACCTCGTGTTCATTGTCTGACCTTAAAGTGTGATTTGTCCTCTTTTCTCTTTTCTCTTAAATTCTTTAACCTGTGATTCTTACTTCCGATTCTGTTTAATAATTTAATAATATTTAATTTAAATTATATTATTATTTGTCAATTGGTATTATCAATAATTTAATAGTCCATATGTGCCTATGGAATTAATTAATTCTTAGTTGGCCATTCAAAAAAGATAACAAAATTATAATAGAGAGAGAAGTTTGAAATGAAATTCCGTTGCTTCCGCAATTCAACCCCCCCGGGACCGCACCAAGGGATTCATTCTCCTTTACTCGCTTCATTCTCTGTAAACCTGTTCTTCGGGGGACAACTCAAACAGTAGAATTTTCCTACTTCCAACATCTTTTTCTCAATTCGATACTGTTTGATTACATCTTTTTGTATAAGAAAAAATTCGGTGCACCTTCCCCTCCTCTCATTTCATCCTTGAGATGAACATCACCAGAACCGGTGGGTCTATGAAATCCATGGTTGCATGGATGCATTAGCCAACTTAGGATTGATAGAATTTTCTATCATCTCGAAACTGCGTTCCCTTGTGTTTGTTTGTGTGTTTGTGTGTGTGTGTGTGTGTGTGTGTGTGTGTGTGAGAGAGAGAGAGAGAGAGAGAGAGAGGGTATTCAACAAACGACATCGTTTTAAGGCGCTCCAAAATGAAGACAATATATCCCGACCCCGTCAGCGACGTCGTTTTCAGGAATCAACTTCTGCGTTCTGGGATTATCGATCAAACCGTCGAAAAATGACAAAAAAATCTCTTTGAATCCAAGTCCCCTCTCTTTCTTGATCCCATCAGCAACCATTACAAGAAATTGGAATTGGAAGTCTATCGTTGCAATCTCCGGAGCCATTCAAAAAACTCGTGGCCTCTAACGTGCGCCTAGATTTTTTTATTTTTCATATTAATCTTCTTCATTCATGTTCTTCACGATGTTTTTGCCATGTTCATTGCTAGACAAAACCTGGGTTTCAATTCTTCTCTTGAGTAGAACAACCTCTAATTAAAATTCTAGTCAGGTAATTTTTTTTTTTTGAGATTTCTGGTTTATGTTTATTTCCTTGTTCAAGTTCAAAATTTTCCAAACTTTTGGTGTTAGCTGAAATTTGTTGAGCTTAGAATTGGAATTTGGCGTAATATGGAACCTTAAATTCAAGGAAATTTACCAGAGAACAAGGAAATTGCACAAAAACCAAGAACACCCACTTGTGAAATTTTGGTTTTAAGGTACTAAATTAGGTCTTCTTGAAAATAACAGGAAATGAAGAATTGGGGAATGAACTCATTCATAGTGTGCAAAGAGCATTTCTTTTACTGTTTTGATTAGAATGCGACATTTGAAGGGTCTTCTGTTATGAATTTGTTATTCATGACATAATTGCGCGCACCTTTTACCTTATTGTAAAACTAAGGATTGGGTTGAATTTTTTGTTCTATGATAATCAATTCAGGATTTTTCTACTATCCTTGTGGATAGTTGGTAGCTGTTGCATGGGTCAGAATAAAATCCTAGCTATTCACAATTTTTCAAAATTAAAAATTTTGGATAGTCATCATTGAGAGCACCCCCGATCCATCGCTCCAACCTATCACTCCAAGTTCTATGGTTGTGCCCAACTAGCTGATAACATGATCTCTCTCTCTCTCTCTCTCCACTAGTTGTACTTTGATGTCGACCTTGTTCAATCAAGAGTAGACCCTAATCAAGTCACAGAGAAGCATTGGATTTTTTTTTCTTTTTTCATTTAAATTTTTGTTTTTGGGTAAGTTACAGGTTATAATAAGTGGGACTTCAGACTTATAGGAGGGTAGCATTATAATGGTTCAATCATGCTGACAGTACATGCTCTGGTAGCCCTCGGCAGATGCTGGACATGTTTGGATGCTAACACTCTGCATGAGGGTTTGCCCTGCAAGATTACTTATGTTAATCACCTAATTAATAGTAATCCAATTTGTACCAGACATGCCATTGGTCGTTGTTTTAGAAGATTACAAAGTTCCTCTCATCACATTTTACTCCAAGAAGTGCCAAAGAGATTTCTGGTAACTACAGAACAAAACATTGATGCAAATTCCCTAATGCATTAAGCAACTAATCATGTTGTTTGTTGTGACTGTCACAGTGCCGTTTGAAAGACCCGGGTTCATCAGATGATGAGTACAGGTCCTCGCGCAACATAGCAACCGCCCTGTTTAGACGGTATAGAAATGTTATTGATCGTGGAGAAGGAGGGAGCCTTAAAGTATATTTAGCACTTCTTTTACTTTGGTTGCTTTATTTGTTTTTGTTTCGCTGTTACAAGCTTTCATTGGTTAAGTGTCTTGTTGCTGATTGAATTTAGGAGTTCATCAGTGCTGCAGTGAATGCTTATGTCTTGGGCTGCGCGGATGAAGATTTAAGAAAAGAATGGGCTGATATGAAAGAAAACAGTGTTGAGATTGAGGCTATGCAGAATTATGGTGGAAGCACGAGCTTAAAATCGAAGATTGCCTCTGGAGAGGTCAGTCTGTCCAAAGTAGATGAACTTGATTTTAATATTCTCAGAAGGACAATTCTATCCGAATCATAACCATCTGGGTTCCTTTTATTAATACAGATTGATGAGTGCATCTTGTGGTTAAGCATTACGTTCATTACAATCTTGTGCACTCCACAACCTACTATAATAAGATTGTCATCAACCCCTCCAGTGTCAGAAGAAGTGGTGCTTCAGTGGAAAGGATATTGTGCTCTTATAGCAAATGCATATTTTGTAAGAGGAATGGCATGGTAAGAATCCCTTGTTCACTTTGGCATTCCAGATGTCCCTAGTACATTTGCTGCTGAGTTTAGGTGAGAGAAGTTATTCATTGTTTCATTGTTTTCTCTGTACTAAAGGCTTCCAGTTAAGACTCTGCAACTAGTGCAAATGGCCGTAATGGGACGTGCTAAAGAGCCATCAGTAGTTGCAAGCAGAATGCAATTAGTTTTCAGCACCCTTGAGTTTAGTTGTTGATTGTTCTTTTATATCCACCACGCATCAATATAGGGCATAGGAGAACTAGGATGAGCTTGCTTGCAAGTTGTTTGTCAGAATGGAAGCACATAGCACACTCAATGAGGAAGAGATCATGCATTATTTTTCTGTAATTTTTCGCTTCTGCGCCTCATATTTTCTATCTTCTGGATCAATGGCAGCAATATCTGTTTGTTTGACATATTCAATACAAAATTCTTTGATGACTGATGCAATCTTTATTTTGTGCAGGTAGTGAGTCCACAATGGCCAAGAACATAATGTAGAGTGTTTCACAACATGCAGGATGTGTCTGTTGTATTTTGGCTTTGAAGCTTTAGGTTCCCATGAAAATTAAAGTTGTATATAACGAGTCAAGATCTTGTGTCATAATTTTCTACTCCCATTTAGGATATTCAATATATGTCAGCAGTCATGTATTTCAGACCATCTCTCAATCAGCTTCTATCATACTAACCTAGTGGCATGTGCAGTGCGCAGAAAATGGTTCCCCATCGTGGCTACATTGTTGAGTTGTCATTTGCATTACGTTGTTTTCATCATCAGCCCTTAAAAATACTGCAAGCACCAAATTTACCTTCTCTCTCTCATTGGCATTGACATGTGCAGAAATTGGTTCCCCATCGTGGCTACTTTGTTCAGCATCCTTCTCCATATATTTCATTTTCTACCAAAAGCATATCTGTGTCATATATGCACTCCCAGTACCCGGGGGTTTAAAGTAAAACTGACTTTCATTTTCCCTCTCTCTATTTCTGTTTGTCTAATTTACAAGACCAAAAAAAAGGAAAGAAAATAATCAAAAAATTGAGTCAAAATTGGCTTCGATTGCAGAACGATGCATCATTGCACATTATGAAAAGCTACAAAATCAGTGACATCCTTTAAGGTCTTCCTTGCCCGCCAATACACTGCATTTGCAGTCTCAGAAGTTCCCACCTGCAAATTAAGTTTCAAATGAGTTTATGCACTGTGATTACACAAAGATGATGCATTTAAGGCCACAAATGTAGTTGCTCACCTTAATCTCCATGGCATAATAACCACGCCACAGGCTGACATCATGGTCATAAGATGCAAGTGCTGTTTCATATAACGTCCGAGCATTTTTAAGGGAATCCTTAGTACCAGTAGATGCAAGGTTCTCTTCCAGTTCAATGCAAGTTTTGTACAAGGAAATACCAGGATGGGGTAATTTAAGAAACCTGCAGCTCAAGACAGCAAATATTTCAGCTTGCTAGGAAAAACTAGAATCTGTTTGGCAATCCATGAATCTAGCATAGTTCACAAAATGTTTTTCCCTTTTTTTTTTCCGCTCAGATCTTTTTCACAAAAATAGAGGTAACATAGTGCACAAGGTTGGGATCTATTAACATACTGCTTATACATCTCCCTGGCACAATCAATTCCATCCTTCTGAATTGGCTATGGCAGACAAGAGGGAAAATCCATAAGCACCACCAACCTCCTTGACCAATGACATCTGGGAGATCTGCACAAGCTTGTTGAAATAATCCCTATGACTTCCGAAGAATTTGAGTGCCCAATAACAATAACGCCAAAAGTAAATTACCTAAGCATTTAAGCAATTACTACACTTGGGAGAGGGGCGGTAACTTTATTAAAAACCTAAATGAAAGATAATCACAATTTATCAAATTCCAAAGACAGCAGTAACACTTATGAGCAACAAGATATAAGAGAAAACTAACAAGCATTGTGTAGCACAATAAACAAGAAAAATCTGAAAAATATTTACTGAAAATAGCATAGTTTGCTCATGGGAAAAAAAAAGAAAAATTATATTCATGAGCTTGGTTACATACCATGAGCCACAATCTCTCAGCCTCAGAAACTGTCAGTTTTGTCAAAATGTTCCTTAGGAGCTCAAAGACAGCATGTATCATCCTGTGGAGAATTACTACTTGCAATATGTCTCATCTGTATGGAGAGCCTTAAATTCCATATTTGTGCTGAATTTGAAAATTTTCCATGGCAAAGATTTATTGCCAGTCATTGGGCTTCATAATATTTACCAAGTTGCAAATAAAGGGAAATATGTTGCTGAGCAAGTTCCTCATCAAGGCAGCCCATCTTTTCAGCTTTTTCATACACTTCCAAGAGATATGGAGTATCAATAGGTCCAGAACTTTGAGCATCCTCTGTTTCAGATCCAATAATGTCCTTAATGAACTTTGTGTACAATTTAAAATGGTAGCAAAAGGCACATTCTTTGTAGCCTCCTCGTATACCTGCACAATTGCAGACCACTTAAGTGATCATTACAAACACAAAGATATACTTAATAAAGTTTAAAAAAGGCTGTATCAGAGGAACAAAATAACAGCAAGGATCTCCATCTCACTAGCCCTGGTAATAAATTTTGTGTTTTAAGCTACTAATACTATAGCATCAACTTTATCAAGAAGCTGTATTACGGAATGAAACTTGTGAATGTTTGTTGGCTGCAATATCTATTAACATGCTGGACGATAACATTTGAAGCACATAGTTCCTCAAAATTTATGATTGTTACTTAAAAATTCACCTACAGTGCTAGAGAGATAACAGTGTGAAGTTTCAATAAGTTGCATTTCTTACTTGAATGGCCTTCTGTTGATAGATAACAAAATCTTTGCCTCTCTTCTGTTTATCTTCTGGACATGGAACTTCACGCCTGGCAAGCCAGTCCCAATACTCAGGTTCAGATGAAAAATCGCTTCTCAGATCACCTAGTATCTCCTTTTTCATATCTTCTGAATTTGCCAGGTCAGTGGCTTCCACTATATCATAAAACCGCTTTCTAAGGCTCAAACTTGTAGGAAGGGCTTCAATGGCACCTTCATATACAGTTTGTAAAATGATCAATCCTTGCTCCCGTAACACGTCCAGGTTCTCCTCTGATTCACCATCTTGCAGAGAGTCATGATTGTTCTCTGTTACAATGCTTAGGGACATGAAAAGATCTTTATTTTCATCTTTCCACCGCTTGTCATTGGCATCACCCTTGTCACGAATGAGTGGTTTCACATCTTCTCCAAGAGCAATGTTCCGAGCTTTTAACTTATTGAGGTATGTAAGTTCCATCCGCAAATACTCTACCCAAAGATCTTCTATAGTTGGGCAACTCTCAAACCATTCTGCATGAGGGCACGGGCAGCTGCAACATTCAAATTGTGGTCAAATTCCCATGCTGCAGCATATATCCAAACTCCTGGTACCTTTGGATGAAGCCGGATAACTGAAGCTAGAGCCTGGGTAACAATAAAGAAAGCAATTTATAAAGGTCACATGACACTCAAACTAAATTTACAAAATTGAAAGCATGTATCCAGCCTTTGTCCCCTTCCTAACAACCCAACACACCCAAGAAAATCATATCCAGAGAGACTTAAAATACACCCAGATGAAAATGGATAAATTTCATGAATCTTACAATCCAATTGAGTGCACAGAATGAATTAAAGCCAGAAATATCACCAACCAATTGACAACAACACGAAGAAGAAGGTAAGTCACCACCAATATAGCTTGAAAAACAATGAATAGGAGAACAAATTCAAAAAGGGTTCATCAGAACAGTTCAATACAACCTCAATATAAAAATCTTAACCAAATAAACTTTCATTCCTCAATAATTATAAACAAAAGGTGCTTTCCTACAGTCTATATAGGATGACCTTCCAATACAATTTACATCCAAATTGAATTTAACCCACAAAATGCAATAACGGGTCCATCAAGCCAATAGTTCACTATAATTCCAATAAATATGATTCCTTACTAAGCTAGTTACAAACAAAAAGTGATACTTCTCACAATCACAATATCGATTATGGCTGAATTAAGGAATTAAAGTAGCTACTCCCCCCCCCCAAAAAAAAAAAAAAAAAACTTCTAGGAAAAAATTTGTCGCAAATGTTGCTAACCGCCCAAAAATTATAATCCCACCTCCAAAAATTGTAACTCCAAATGCATGTTGCACTTTACCCCAATATAAATTTCCGGCTTCATCCTTTAATATATATAATTATTGCTTCTATATAAAAAAAAATCACACGCATAGAATTAATTTATTTAGCACAAAATGTCTCTTTTCCTAAACACACAAAAAACCTTAAAAAGTGACACTTCTCACGATCTGTGTGTTGATTATGACTTAATTAATAATCTTGATAATTTGCTTGGAAGCCAATGAACATAATGAATTCAATTCATTTGAAATCAATTCTTCAATTCATTTCACTACACACACAAACCCTAAACACACAAAAACTCTAAATGATGGAAGGAAAAGAAGAATCAAAATACCTTCTTCATCCTGCCATTTCTTTTCTGCGTACAATGCTCAAGATACTGAAACCAGAACTCAATATCTCCCTTAAACCGATTCGTGGCAAGCCTATAATGCTCAACAATCCTCGAAACTCCCGCAAAGTCCGACACGGACTTCTTCAGCCTCTTGTTCCCTTGTTCTTTCAGCTTCTTAGACACAGCTTTTCTTCGAAGAAATCGAAGAGCATCGACTTGCTTCTCGTATTCGATGTATGCTAAAAAATCTTGCTTCAGTGGACTAGGTCTTTTGAGTATGTACTCGAATTTGCGTCTCTTCTTCACTATTTCAGGGACTTCGCGGCTGGTGAAGAGACCTTTCTTTTCTAGGTCGTCGAGCTCATTGACCATACACTCGAGACGGTATTGCACTACGTCCGCCATTCTTGCTGCTTGAAAAGGGGGGTGCGGGGGGAAGAGAAAGAGAGAGCGGTGTTCTTCAAATCGACTAGGTTTTAGCGGAGAGGGAGTTCAATGGAGCGGGTTTTAATTCCCACCCGGCCCGTCTTTTAAGCATTAAAGACCCGTTTAGGCCCAAGCCCAGGCCCATAATTATTTTGTTCATTGTCATTCAGGGACAATGGTATTTTCATAGGGGCACACAACTTCAATGCAGGTTTCACCTATCAACTTTTTCCCATTTCAACATGATATATTGAAGCAAAGAATGCGATTCATAATTTAAACTTCTTATTTTTTATTACAAGGAACCATAAAAATTATAAAAATATGTATATTCATGAAAATTTGAGTACTAGATTTCGATTTTAGAGAAGACATTTGAGTAAGAGATTTTTATCACTCGGATATCCTTATAAAAACATAATCTATATTTTTTATGCAAAGTTAGTGCGACTTGTGAGTCATTTATATACTTTTGATCCTTCAAGAGACCCTAACTGCGGCTGCCATTGGTCTAAGGCCACTTGATCTATATCCCTTGAAAATAAAGGTTTTTTGTCCTTAAATCCTACTTGAAATTTAAAATAATTCTACTCGTCAAATTATTTCATTCTTTATAATTATATTTTAATTTCTGGGCAACATATATTCAATATTTAACATAATTCCATTCCCCCCGAGACCGCATAAGTCTTTTTTTTGGTAGAATACCAATAATCTTGAACTAAGTGTTTCAAATTACTTTATTTAAATAAGAATGACATAATAATATAAGCATGACCAATTGAGCAACCCTGTACCGGGTTTAAATATCCTAATAAGTTATTAGATTTTTTCTCATTATAATTTTATTATCGTGTTTAAACTTGCGACAAGGGTCGCAAGGGTATTACTGGGTAACATGATAGTTACGAAATTATAAGATATAGTATAAAAATGTATTAACATTTAAAAATTTTCTAGTATACTATCATTTTACAGGGGAGCTGCACCACACTTCTTTTTTTTTTTTTTTTTTTTTTTTGAGAAAAGGCTTCAAGTTTTTGTAGTGTTAAAACTAGGGTGGATTATCAGCTTATTTTATTTTATTTATTTTGGGTAAGAAATAAATAAATAAAAATATATTTTTTTGGTAGAAATTTCCGGTTCAACCAAAAAATGGGCTTACCGTGCTTGTGTGAGGAGAATTAAATGGGCCTGAGCCTAACTACTCCAATAACCGGGTCATTGTGTTCAAGTTCCGTCTTTTTTTTTTTTTTTTTTTTTTTTTTTTTTTTTAACTTTTGCATAATGAGAGAATATTAGCTTATTGACCCCCTTCTTTTTTAAATACCTTTTTGGTACAAAAGCGAAAAAGAACCAAAGCTCGCTTAACGGCCACGCGAAGCTCTACCTTGCGACCTAGGCTCTAATACTGGTCACTCTCCTCTCCTCAAGTTCAATCATCCTCCCAAATCCCTAAACCCAAAAAACAAGGTTTCTTCTCTCTCTCTCCCCCTCCGATAAAAATGTCTCACCAAAGATCATCTTCTTCTGCAACTCTTCTCCTTCTCTTCTTCCTCCTCATCTTAACACCAACCCCAACAAATTCCTTCTCATTCTCCTCGTACCACTTTGGGAGGACTGCCCTCTCTCTCTCTCTCCCCCAAGCTCTCATGACACGTGTCGCCAATCTACGATCCTCTCGGGGCGACATCGACGGCTATAACCGAGCCAAGTCGATAGCAGACAAGCTCGAGATGGGTTTTGGGTCAGGATTTTGGAAATCAATGTTGTTTTTCAGTTGGGACTATCTGAAAAATTATTCTTGGAGAGAAATTAACCCTTCTCTTCAATACGGCGTCGTCTCGGACGCCAAAGAGATTCTAAGTTCTTTACTCGAGTTGACTCGCTTGGAATCGAATTACGAAAGAGGGGTTTGGATTAGTCGGAATTACAAGTATGTTTTTGAGGTTTCCAAGTCTCTCTTCCCCAAGCTTCTTCAAGTTGTTCGTCAATCGGTACAGTAAAAGGGAACCCTTTTGCAATTTAATCTCTTTCTCTCTCTCTCACGCATTTGGGATTTTTTTTTTCTTTTTTTGGAGGGGGAATTTGCAGGGAGCGATGAGGGAGGCAGTGGAGATGATGCAGAGAGAGTTGGTGGAAGGAGCGTTATTGAAGGATTGTCTTGAATTGGGGAGTAAGGATTTGGAGGCTTTGATTCAAATTTTGAGAGATCTGGCTTTGCAATTCTCTTCTTCTGCTGCTGCTGAAAATCCTGAGCTTTGAGTGCTGATTATATAGCAAGACTTGATGGCTAACTTTCGTACTATATTTCCAAAACACTATGCGAAGGTTTCCATGTTGCTCTTTTAGGTTTGTGGTCTTTACGTTGTACTTTTAGGACTTACATGGTATCTCTTGACTCTCTTAGGGCACCTGGGACAGGTTTTAGATTGTCCCTTTAAACCCTGGCATAGCTATATTGTACCTATGCAGGCTGCACATTCTTGGCAAACATTACATAAGTTGTATATTTCTTAATTAAACAGTAATTATAAAATTATTCACATAATAGTAATTAGTTATTTTTGAAGAAGTGAAGGTTTAAATATGATAATTTTTCATTATTTACATCGCGTATCATTGGAATAAACAAAATTTTTAACAGATGGTACTAAAAATTGGGTACATACATCTTTGAAAACTTAAGACCAGTTGTAATCCGAGAATAATTTTCCTTGATAATGGTTGATATTTGCCCATAGCTATGAAATATAAGTGGCCATAGATGAGTGTCCAAGGTTTTTTTTTTCTTTTTTCTTTTTTTAAATATGTGAGGTGAATTTGTCTAGTAATTAATTTATTATCGATATTTGATCTCTTATGAAAGAGGTTATATTTTTTAAAAAAGAAAATTACACCCTTCTCCAAAAATGGTATTTTGTTTATTAACATTGGCATGTAATTTGTGTGGAAGCGTAGATGTGTGTGAGAAAAGGAGAGGGGAGAGAGAGTAATCTAATTATTAGCATAGATAGCCACAGCAAAGCATTTACAAGACGAAAACGATGTGTTTCCATATGTTACAAGCAAAACAGGACGTTCGATGTGCATCGTCAGGAAGAGCAGCGTGCTAAGAGGCTAAGAATGATCCTGATTTTGAGCTTGAGTGGAGGAGGGAAGAAGAAGAAGAAGGGTAGAGGAATTCGAAAGAAGACAAGTGATTCAAGAGAAGACACAGAGGGTGGTTGTTGGCGCCTGTAGTACTTGGGGTGGTTGTTGGCGCCTGTAGTACTTGGGATTGCGCCTAATTGGAGACAGTCCCATGATAGCTTTCCTTCCACCACCTCCCTCTGCGCCATTTCCATCACATCCATCGTCCCTCCCTGCACACGCACACACAAAAAACCCATAAGATATATATATATATATATGGAGAGAGAGAGAGAGAGAGAGAGAGAGAGAGAGAGAGAGAGAGCCCACAAATAAACTAATTACCGACAGACGAAAGTGAGTGAGAAGCTTAGAGCAAAGAGTCTTGGAAAGTCTGAAAAGTGTCTTGTAATTTTTGGTAATCCAAGAAGCTCTTTCGCACTCCGATTCCATACTATTAAACTCTCTTAGATATTTCATGATCTCCTCCACCACCTCCCAACTGCCACAGCCATCTATGGGATCATTTCCATCCCCATCTTCATCGTCTTGGTCTTGCGGACAGATGGCTTGTTGGAGAAGGTCCCGAACCACAGAATACATTTGACTCCACCAAAACCTTGCTCGATCTTCTGTGTGATCAACTGAGCCCGCTCGGCCCAGCCTCATCACCTCTTGAAGTGCAGAGATGAGCGGTCCGTGTCATGAGGGTCTGAGACTGGGACGCTAGTACGCTCCATCGACTACATGAGAAGGATGTAGATTGGGATATTACCCTTTGGAAAGTAATTAGGAGGAACAAGAAGCAGAAGAGGAGAAGAGTTGGAGATTTTGTTTGTTTACTCATTTGTTTCGGAGTTGGACTTACTTTGAACCTCAAACAAAAGTCCGAACACCAACACAAAACACTCTAGGGGAGTTTGAGAAATTGTTTTCATTTTGTTAGAAGGGAACTTATTGAAAGAATGATTTATCCTACATTTGAACAATTGCATTCTAGTATATATAAAGAATTAAAGAGTGTACACATATATAATCATGGTTAGATACATGATTAGTTATTATACTAAATACAAGAATAAATATAGGAATCAAATATTCTATTAATCAATCAATCAATATTCAACCAATCAATCAATATTCTAACCCCCGCAGTCGGGTTCTGATTGGACCGAAACTCAAGGAAGAGGGATGAAGGTAAACCCTTTGTGAAATTATCGGTGTACCAATAAGCAAATGGTACATGAAACACTTTAACTTATCCCAAGACTACCTTTTCTTGGACAAAATGTATGTCTAATTCAATATGTTTAGTGGGCTGATATTTGACTAGATTATTAAACAAGTATACAAACACTTACATTCTCGTAGTAAACTAATGTAGCTTTAGATAATAGATAGTGAAGTTCAAGGAAAATGTTTCGCAGCCAGGAAATCTCAGCCACTACATTGGCAACACTGTGATATTCAGTTTCGGCACTAGAGTAGAAAATAGTGGTCTATCATTTGGAAGACCAGGAAATTAAGTTGCTACCGAGAAAGACACAATAACCAGATGTGGAATGTCTAGTATCAGAACAACTACCCCTATATGTATCTAAATAAGCAGTCAAACTATTGGTGGAGGAAGAATAGAGTTGTAAACCATGATCAAGGGTGCCATATGCGTTTGAGTGCTCGAAAGTGAGATTCTTTGGGATCATGTATAAAAAGGCACACCTATTGAACTCCATAAGTAATATCTGATCTGGTAAAAGTGAGATACTGAAGAGTTTTGGCAATACGGTGATAAAGAGATGAATCAGAGGTCAGAGGGCCATTACAACTAGATAACTTGGCTTTTGTATATGTATGAGTGGTAGAGGAATTGCAAAAGCTCATGTTAGCGCGTTCTAGAATTTCAAGAGCATATTTGCACTGGGAAAGGAACAATCCATTCTTGGTGCGAGACACAGAGATATCCATAAAATAATGTAGTGGTTCCATATTAGTCATGGCAAACAAGAGGTTATAATAGAATGTAGAAGAGTAGTGGATGATACAGTCAATATGATGTCGTCAACATATAGAAGAAGGATGATTATATCCCTATCTCGATGATACATAAAGAGGGATATATCATATCGATAACTTATAAAACCAACGGAAGTGATAAAAGTAGCAAACCTTTGGTACTATGCCCATGAAGTCTGTTTAAGTCTATAAAGAGATCTTTAGAGATGACAAACGTAATCTGAGTGACTATCACTAACAAAACCAAGTAGTTGGCGCATGTATATTGGTTGCTAAATATGGCCATATAAGAAGGCATTTTGGACATCCAGTTAATGGATGGGCCAAGATCCGGAGACTTCAAGACTCAAAACTATATGAATAGTGGCTGGTTTGACAATGGGGCTGAAAGTTTCATCATAGTCTAGACCAACCTACTGAGAAATGCCAACAATGACCAAATGAGTCTTATGGTATATGAGATTGCCATCTGAGTCAAATTTATCTCTGAAAATCTACTAAAAATTAACAATATTAACCATAAAAGGTCGAGAAATAAGATCCCAAGTATCATTTTAATAAGAGCATTATATTTTTTAAGTATGGCTTGTTGCCAGCCTGAATTTTGAAGGGCTTGTTTGTAACCACGAGAAATAGAGGAGCTAGTATGAATATGAAGGGAAAATAGTTGTTTTGGTTTGAATATGCCACGTTGACTATGTGTGGCATAGGATGGCGTGGGAGAGGAGGAGGGGAGGAGGGGAGGAGGGTGGCTAGGTGAGGGAGATAGTGTAGGAGAAGGAGGAGAGGGCATTGAGATGCCAGAAGAAGGTTGAGATGCTGCGCGGATAGAAAATGATGAAAAGAGAAGGATTTGGAGAGAGAAAGGAGAAGACATATCATTAATGGGATCAAGAAAATTATATGAGGCGGTAGTGAGTATATGTTGTGATGCGAAAGGAAATTCCTGCTTAATAAATGTAACATGGCGAGAAATAATTATCTTCTTAGTATTGATGTCAAGATATCTATTGCCACGATAATGTGATGGATAGCCTAAGAATACACATGGCATGGAGCAAAGGGCTAATTTGTCTAAAATAGAGTGAGATAGATTAGGGTAATAGAGACATCCAAAAGTGTGAAGGTAAGTATAAAGTAGTTGTTTGTGAAAAAGGGTTTGATTATAAAGTGTTTTTATGGGTCGAATATTAAGTAGATGCTTGGCCCTGTGTAAAAGGAGTGTACGCACAACATCATTAATAGTGCGTAACATAGGTTTAGTTTTTCCATTTTGTTGTGAAGTGTCTGAGTAAGAAAATCGGTAAAAGATGGATTAGCAAAGAAGGAGACAAAACGGGAGATATTAAATTTTGTGCCATTGTCACACTGAAATATCTTAATTTCGGTGTTAAATTGTGTGCGAACAAAAGCACATGAGTGCAAAAATTTTTCAAAAATCTGGGATTTAACATGCAGAGAATACATCCAAACAAAATGTGAGAAATCATTTAGGAAAATCAAATAGTATTGAAAACCATTTTCAATAGATATAGGGGAAGTCCATAGATCAGAGTGGACAATATCAACGGGAGCAATGTTAAGTGATTTTGAAATAAAAAATGGTAGTTTACTATATTTCCCTAATTGACATGTATGACAAAAATTGAGAGAAGTGGTTTTATTATATGGAATTAAATTCTTTGATAACAAGTAATGAAGGTATGTGTGCTTAGATGACCGAGATGTCTATACCAAGTGGTGTAGGAAGAAACAGCCAAAGTAGTAGACGGAGAGGAAGTAAAAGAATGAGTTACCGGATATAGATCTCCCGAACTATTGTACCAGAGTGTGATCTATTTTGTTCAAAAATCTTTCATACAATTGGGTCAAAATTGATTGAGCAAAAATTATCTTTTATAAATTGACGCACAAACTAAGATATTGTTAAAATGGAGAGAAGAGGAAAATGTGTTTAGATAAATATTTCCGACACAAGAAATAGGAAGGGGGTTCCATTACCAACAAAAATATCCGAAATATTAGTCTTACTAAAAATAGTATTGAGATTACTTGGATTGTATGTTAAGTAAGAGATAACACCAGTATCAAGATACCATTGATTGTCGATGGATTGCCGAAGAAAAAGAGAGTTTAAATGTTGGGCTATGCCTGTGGATTGATGGGAAAACCTAAAAGTTTGTAAATTGCGGATGCTGTGAAGTAGATTGCACAAATGTGGTGTACTGTTGAGAAGATCGAATCCAGCAGTGTTGATGGGTTGGCTCCCGGTTGACCAAACAAGGGCTTGGGTGAATTGAGAGGGGGCTGCAGGTGGCCCAGAACAGTATCCAAAACTGGCGGATATTGGACCATACCAGTGTTGCATGTTTTGCCATCCTTGTGCATGACTATAACCTCGTCCATGCCTGTTATTATTATGACCTCGACCTCGACTATGGTTTTGACTGGGATGGTGGTGGTAATTTTGACATTCCCTACTATGAGTATGAGAGAAGAAAGAATTAGATGGTGGTGTGAAAGTGTAGAGAATGGTGAAAGGAGATAGATTGGTGGTGGAGGAAAGACGGGCTTCCTCAATGAGAAGCATGGAGCGAGCTTTAAGAAATGATGGCAATTGCTTTTAGTACTTGATTATATTAGCGAGAGTATTCATTGAGATCATGTAAGAGTTGAAGGACAAGGTATTTTTTGGTATTGGGCTATCAATGTCCACCAACGAATCAGCTAGAGATTTAACCTGTTGGTAGTATTCCGTGTTGGTACATATTTTCATACGAATGGTTCTAAATTATTCGGTTAACTGCAAGACTCTAGGACTAAGATGAGCTTTAAATAAGGATTTGATGCGAGTACAGAGTTTGTGGGTAGTGCTAGTTCTATTTAATTCTAGGACCATACTAAAAATATCATCGGTAATAGTTTGATAGATCTAGAAAGAGACAACTATATCAAGCTGAGTCCATTGACTATCATGGACATCATTAGGTTTTATTGTGTCGTCAAAAAACCTATGACACCAACACTTTTGGCATTTGATGTGTGTAATGTATCTCAATAATTGTATTTGGGATTGTTGACATCAAGAATGGTAGGGACATGTGTCTTGGCATTGCTGATGTCATATGCATGGTGGGTAATGAGGGGGGAGGTTGTATCGGTGTTGTGTGGTGCCATAGGGGAGAAGGCCTAAAGTTAGATGGAATAAAATAAAAAAATGGAGGAAGGTTATGGGGTGAATCTGACTAAAATAAAACGTTTTTTTTTTTTTTTTTGTACCTCCTTTTTTTGGGTACTTTTTATACCCTTTTTTTTTTATGATGTTGCAAAAGTGATGTAGCAAATGAGGGGTCTGAACACATGAAGTTTCAATCTTCTAAAGAATCTAGGAACAGTAGTGCAGTCACAAAAGTAGATGCTTCTAAAGAAAATAATAATGTGGAGGAAAGATTGAAAAAGTTCAAAAATTGGATTTGATGTTGATGGTAAAAGAAGTCAATGACATTTAAGTTGGAAAAGAAAATGTGAAAAGATACTTTTTCACCGGTAAATGAAACACTTTGAATATGCTAGTAAATTGTAAGGTTCAAATCAAAAAATTGCAAGGTTCAAATTAAAAAATTGCAAAGTTCAAAGTGCCGGTAAAAAAAGTAATATTGCTAGTACAAAAATTGTATTTGAGAAGAATGACTGTTGGTAGAAAGGTGTTTGTCCTTGAATATGATAGCTCTCAAAATAAAAAGGAAAAGGAAAAGGAAAAGGAAAAACAGATCTTTTGCAAGAAACAAACTCGGGTGATTTTTTTTTTGTTTAACAAATTAACTAAACTTATTTTGATACACAAAATCTTTACAAGAGACAAATGTAAAGTATAATAGAACTAGAAAGACTTTTTCAGAGATAGGAGACTAAAAAAAAAAAAGGAGAGAGAGAGAGAGGATAGGTGGGACAAAGAGAGAGTTTATTTTTTCTAACGTGACTTTGATATCATATTAGAAGAGAATTTATTGAAAGAGTGATTTATTCTATTTTTAACCAATTATATTCCTTTATGTATAAAGAATTATAAGAGTGTATATATATATATATATAATAATGACTAGATGTATAATTAATTATTAGGTTAAATATAAAATTAAATATAATGATCAACCGATCAATATTTTATCACATTTTGATCGTGGTTTTTTTTCGGCTCACCTCAACTGTCTTGTCGTAATCCATATGGTATTGGGTTTAGGGGCAGCCCATTCTTGGACTGCATGCCCGCTTCTTTTCTGTCACGAATTGGCTTCAAATAACGTGGTACCCAAGAATCGAACCTTGGCCGAAAGCCTGCGTAAGGCAACAACCACCGGGCCAAGAGTTTCATGGTATTGGCTACAAATAGCGCGATGCTCCTGCGTTTTACTAAAAATAATTTGTTAATTTATTTCTGAAGTTTATAATTTTTGTAAATCAAATGAAAAATTATAAAACTTCAGAAATAAATAATATTTATACTTTTTATACTTTTTATAATTCTGAAAAAAGTCAAAATTCTGAAAATAATATTTATACTTTTTATACTTTTTATACTTTTGAGAGAGAGAGTTATAATTTTTTCTCAAAAGTATAAAAAGTCAAAAAATATTATTTTCATCTTGTTTATAAATATTTGAATTCTGAAAAAAATTTGAAAGAGAATAAATTCAGGGAAAAAAGGTACATGGGATTTTCAAAATTTTGAAATATTTATGCCAACTAATTTTCTTTTTTGTTTATAAATCTACTTTTCAATATTATTCTATTTTTACTTAAATATTCAAAATAAAGTTGATTAACATGGGAGTGGAAGGACAATTTAACTATAATATGTTATACATACATACATGCATACATACATACATACATACCACTACAAGAAAACAAGCCGTCAACGACGAAAAATTATTGACAGAAAAAAATCTATCGGTAATAACGATAGATTTGCGATGAATTAACGTCGGACAGAATACCGAGAGATTTGTGACGGATTAGTGACAGAAATATTTTCGTCGCTGTAGTGGTCCACTGTAAAAAAAAAAAAATTATAAACCTATTAGCGACGGATTACCGACTGAATTTTTAATGACGGAAATTTTCCGTCGTTGATATTTTTTTACATATTTTTGTCTATTAGGAACGGATTAGTAACGGATAGTTTAGTGATAGATTTTTTTCGTCACTAATCCATCATTGATATTTAGCGACGGATAGTATTTCGTCGGTAATATTTAGCGGGATGGTTTTCAGTGACGAATTTAGCGATGGAAAAAATCCATTACTAATACTCTTTAATAACGGATTTTTTATTTTCAGTGACGGATATTTTTGTCGTAATGTATTTTCTTGTAGTGTACATATTGCTGAGTGATATGCATTATATTTTGCCAAATTAAGGAAGTAGAAGCTTTCTGAGCCAGGGGGCAGTAGAGCCTGTGCATAAAAGCCTTGAATAGGGAGGATAAAAGATATAAAATCTCTGGACCTAGTCAGGTGATAAGTTTGGGTATTCATGCTTTGGTCATGCTGAAGTGGCTTTTCTAGGGTTGTCCCAAGAGGCCGAGGACATGTGCCCAATTATCTTCACAAGCCTCCATAGTAACCATCCAAACCACGAGGAGACATATTGGCCTACGATCCTGCCAATCGGACTCGAGTAAATGTTGGTTTCCTGATTTTTCTCATTGTGCAAAAATACAGCCAAGGACCACATGGTATGCATCATATGATAGTCCCAAAGTCAAATAAATAATAAATTGTTTTACCAAACATTGTTAAAACTTTTGGGATCGTTTTTGATTTTTTGGCACCAAAAATAAGTACGAGAAAGACTAATTAGGGCATACCCTAGATGCTTCCCTACCCTAGACTAATTAGGGCTTACCCTAAATTAAATTTAGTAATTTTAGTTATTGACCTTTGCACTGTAGATCATTTTTGGCTTGTAACTTGCAGGTCTTAGGATACCCACCAAAAACTTTTGTCATAAATAGGTCATGTGGTGGTTGAAATAGAGAACTTTAAATTTGGTAGGGGGTGAGGGTGATGTTGCTGACTTCAACTACCCCTCATTTATGGCATTCACTTACTAAAATCACATGCTTTCGTAAAGGAAGAGCTCATAAGTTCTTATCCTCTCCTGATTTCCTCATACTTGTATTTTGTAATGCAATGACCTAAAGCTGGCTCGGGCTTTCAATTCTTCATGCATTCATTATCGAGAGTCATGACTCGTTTGCTCACAGAGTTTTTGAATCTTATATTGACCCAAAATGACCTCCCCAAGAAAAGAAAACGACAAAGTTTCAAAGTTTTCTAAACTTCTCTTGCTTTCTTGCCCTAAAGGTTTATTTCACATTATTGTTATCTGTTGGAAATTTGGTTTTTTTTTTTTAGTAGGTCGAAACAAGGTTTGAGTAAACTAGGTTGGATTTAAGTTGATTTTCTCTTACTTTTACTCGAACGGCTCAAACGGAACAAGGGAAGTAAGCGTATCCCCAAGAAGATAGTCATAATTCTTCTCTCTCAATATTGTTCAAATTTAACATAAACAAAAAAAAAAAAAACAAGAAGAAGTAAGTATGAAACTTCTCGACTTGTCTTTGGCAGAGAAAACCTAACCGACCTAAAATCTTAATTGTTAAGTTATATATCAATTAATTCAATATTTCGAATACAGGATATAAATATGAAAACTTTTAGTTAGTTTTTAAACCACAAATTATATTCTGAAATGACTTTAAACAAAACATTTTAGTCATGATTGCATTGATACTTTAGTGAGTTTATGAAATTATGAATTAAGATAATTACTTGGTTGGTCCGGTAGTTGAATATCGATATCTTCAAAATAATATCTCTGATAGAATTTTGCCCCCTTTAAAATATCAATTCGATTTAAACTGAATTTAATTAGATTTAATATAATTATCAAATATCGATAATTTATAAAAAAAATAATAATAAATGTAAGTTTGGTTTGTGAAAGGAGAAGGGGAAATTTTAATTCATCTTGTGGAAGTAAATATATTTTATTCTATTTTGTTTGGTAAGAGTGGAAGGGAAGGAAATGTGTATTACTTTCTTTTATTTGGTTGGAGTGAAAAGTGAAGAAAGATAGAGAAAGAAATGAGTATTACTCTCTCTAAATAATGTAAAATTAAAAAAAAAAGATAATTTCATTCACAAATTTTCATTATAGTCTCGATCCACAAGTGGAAGAAATTTTTTTTAACATGGAGGAGGTGCGCTATTTTACCCCTCTTTTATTCCCATCTTCTTTTTCACTCTGAACCAAATGAAAATAATTTCATATTTACATTCCTTTCTTTTTTTTCCTTCCCACTTTACACTCTAACCAAACTTAGAGTGGTACCTAGAAATTCTCACACGCTTGCAAGGGCACAAGCTCATCTTCATGTCAACGCATGCATGCCGGTGGCCGATTTGAGGTCAACGGCAAGAGTCGGCAAAGACAGCTTATAGACAACTTGCAGTTGAAAACGGGCTGGATCTTTATTGATGTTATGGCAATAGGAGATAGAAGGGTTAGACCTTCCATATATCATTGGGACATTATTTTTTGTCGGCTTGGACCATACGCGGGGGGTTATGTTCTGCGGAGAACGCGTTTAATTCACAACCCGCCATTGCTTAATTTCTTGCTCTCTTTAACATTTTTCTGCTAAATTTTAGGCTGCAACTCTTAAATAAATAAATATATATATATATATATATATGAAAATAAATTATAAATTAAATCATACATTTTATGCATGTCTTTTTATTCTTATAATTAATTTTTAATTTCTAAATTAATTTAAAAATGAATATTTATTTTTATAAAAATACTAAAAATTATATTTAAATAGTTCCAATTTTTTGTTGAAGTCATTAAAAAGTAATTGATATGAATAGCCAAAAATGTTCTGCAATTGTTTTTTTTTTTAATAAAAGTAAAAATATATGATTAATTAGGTTTAATTAATATAAATATTAATAATAGTGTGAGAAGACGAGAGGAATAGTCAGACCTCTAGGGTTGATCTGATATAAAATAGAACGAGAATAGTTTTTATATTTACAGATAATTAAAAATAATATAATCTTTTATTCATTTAAAAAGTAATTATACTAAGAAATTAATAATTAGAATTAGATCGCGTAGTTTATTAAAATGTCATATTCTTAATAATTATTTGTTTCTATCTAAACTCTCGCTTTCACTTTATACTTTTATCATTTAATGGAGTTGCTATGGATTATAGTTGGACTCAACAATTCAACTATGAAAGAGAAGACCGGATATGTATAAGGACAGGACCCCATAGCTCGCATCCAAAATTTTTCTTTTGCACCCTTCATGGGACTAGACCAAGTCAAGGGGTTAGGTTCTTTAAATTTTCTTAGATAATTTTTTCAACAACAAACAACAAGAAGTAGATTATTCGGATGTGGATTTAGTAATAAAATATTAAATTTTTTAATTAAAATTTCAAATATATATAAAAATAAAGATCGAGAGAATCATTCCCTAATTGAATCCAGTAATTTGAATCGGATTAATCTGATTTCTGGATACCGATGGTTAAGTATATATATATAAAAAAAAACCATCAATCCTCCATTTCAATAAATGGGATAATTATATAAAACTTTTTACGACATTATATTTTATTTTATATTACATATTTATTTATATGACTGTTTTCTTTATATAATAATAATAATAATTATATTTTTATTTCATCGATTAGAATCGACAACATGGATGCTTCCATACCATATAAAATTGGGATAATTTTGTGAAAGTGAAAAATATAAAAGTCAAAGAAAATATAATTGCCATTGGTTAATTAAATGCTTGTGAGCTGTATCCAATGCATGGGCCTTTGCCTCAACTTGAAGTAATTTATCTCTTATTATCTTATTTAAATTCTAAGATTTTTAATTAAAAGGAAAAAATAATTGAAAATATTAGATTTTATTTAAATAATCTTATTATTTAAAAGAAACTGTGTCACATCATTTTAAATAATCTTCACCTTATTATTATTGTATTTAATGCAAGAATATATAATGGATTGATTAATGAGTAGTCATTTTTTTTTCTTTGTGTAATTAAAAATAATTGGGCAAAATTTAATGTGCTGGATATCCTCGTTTCTCATAAAGGGGGTATGGTTTTTTTCAAAGTTAATTATTAGTTCTTAGTTATGATACGAAGTGTCGTCCATTGACTGCATTCCCATAATTGATCAGTCAACTCTAAATCTTTTATATGAGGTAGAAAACCTGTGACACCGATAATGACCGATAAAAATAACGTTAAATTTGATTAAATTTATTTTAAATTAAGTTAAATTATTAAAAAATAATTATTTTCTTCGTATACAATATTTGAATTTAAAATTTTACTTAAAATATCAATGACCAATAACTGAATTAACTAGATATTATTACTCTTATATTTATATATGAAAATGAGTCGAAATGAGTTAAGCTTAAAGCCGGATAAAATAAGATAAAAGAAGAATAAAAATTTTAAAATTGTATGAAGGTAAAGAGGAAAAAAAGTTATTAAATTTTTTCATATGAGTTAAAACCGGAAGATGAGGTACAAATTCAAAATTTTTAAAGAGAAATATACTTTCAAAAATAGAAAACTCAATTAGGATTAGGAAATAATTTTATTATTTAATAAAAATAATTTTATTACTAATAAAATTAATAAGAAAATAAGAAAAATAAATGCAATGTATAAAAAGAAAAAAAAAATCTTATGATACCTGATACTACAACGCCTAGTTAGTCCGATAATCGGACATTGGTATCTCTTAATTAATGTTTCAAATTTGAAATTTTATATATAATAAAAATAAGTATTAAAAGAAATTTATTTTTAAAAATCAAACTTGATACGGGATATATTTAAACGAATTCTATATGATTATTAAATTATTCATTAAAAAAATACATATCCGGCGAGTTACAGTCGGGGTACAACTCTCAGAAAAGCTGGTGGCAGCACAATTCTCTGCACGCCACCAGCTTTTAATTCCCTTTATATGTCCTTCGACCCCTCTTTAGGTTAATAGGTTGTGAACGTATGTGCTATGTCAACATTATGTCAATTTCGCTTCTAAATTAGTTCTGATTTAAGTGGCTTGACTGTTCTCTATAATGTTAGCATCACCGTTCAAACTTTTTTAATACAAAATAGATTAGAAAGTAATTCTAAAATAGAATTATTTATATTTATAAATTCAAGATTAAGATTTTGTGATGAATAATACTAAAAAAGAAAAGGGAATTGAATGATAAATTTTTCATGATCTCATCACCGACAGTCAACAGTATAAAACCCCATATATTTATAAATTTAATATTTAATTAGGTTTAATAAAGTTCAAAACTAATGTATATTGGAATGTTTCACATACACACACACAAACTGCAGGAGGACTAAGTCACTGCAAGCTAATCACACTAATACTCTCATCTAGGTCTCTCACATTATGTCCGCGTGAATTAAATGCACCAAGCCAACACCCTCAACTGTAAAAGACCAGGGAGCATTTAATCATTATTACCCCCATATCTATATCGATATTCATGTGCCCCTATATATATTTCTCTACTTGGCTTTTAATTTCCTCACAAGCACCAACCTGCGTTTTCTAGGGCACATACCCTCACACCTTTGTGCCTTCAATAGGGTTCTATTGCCTTTTTGGGAATCTACATTCTCTTCTTATACCTTTTTGGTTTTTTGGGTGGGGGGGACAATGGCTTGTGAGCTAAAGAAATGGTTGGTGGGGTTTGTGCTGATTTTGAATTGGGCTTGTGGGGTTTTGGCAGAACCACAAGTTCCTTGTTACTTTATATTTGGTGACTCTTTGGTGGACAATGGGAATAACAATGGCATTGCTTCTTTGGCTAGAGCTAATTACTTGCCTTATGGGATTGACTTCCCTGCAGGACCAACTGGAAGGTTCTCCAATGGTAAAACTACTGTTGATGTCATAGGTGAGCTCTCTCTCTCTCTCTCTCTCTCTAACCCACACATGCACACAAGCACACCCACACTTGATAATTCAGGTGGCAAATTGCTTTCTTTGAGTAATACCTATGATTTTCCATTGCATAATAGTGCTAAATGATTGCAAATGTTCACAATATATTTAGACTAATTTTTAATTAAAGTGACTTTAGGGTAACTTTTCTAGTCAGAGGTAATAAGAATAAGGCACGCAAGAAGAAAGATTTCATCTCAAGGTCCAACTTGGCCTATTTTACTTAGAAAAGAAGTTATTGTGCCTATTGAGCCCCATTAAAAAAAAAATCACTTTTTTATTTTCGGAAACTGCATGCGCCATGAATAGAAGATTTTAGCTAATGATTATCCATAATTGGCTTGCAAGATGACCTCAGTTTCATCTTGACCAATTACTTTTCATCATTGCAATTTATCATCATCGGTGTGGAAATGTGAGAACCCCATTAACTACTCTCTTGACATATTTCAATTTTAACAAGGAGTATGTGCCACGCTTAGTGCGCGAGAGAGAGAGAGAGAGAGAGAGAGAGACCTGGATACTGTGACAGTTATTTTTGTTTGCATTAAGGGCCAAAGTAGATAGACCAGATCACTATGGTTGAAGAGTTTTGCAGCAAGTTGGGTAGCCTCAAGTTGCTTTCTCATTGAATGCTATGCTTGATGCCCCAGTAAAATTAGGTAGTGCTTTTTAGCCTTTACCATACAAATTCAAGAAAAATAAAAAAAATGGAACCGTATGCCTCATAAATATGGGGTCATTTTGGTTAGGTTGGAATTGGTTTTTGTGCAGGTGAAAGTTAAAAAGAGATTCTATATTTAGTAACTTAGCCTGTTTTACTGCTCACCTGTTGAGAAAACCAACCAAATTTACTCCGGCAGCAACAAGATGCCTTTATTTTAGGTCTTATTCTGCAGTCTTATGTACGGATACTCAAGGGTTTGTGGCCATCAAATGATAGTCAGGTTCAAAATTTTTTAAATTTGACTAAAGTTTTTGAATAGTAATTTTTATTTTAAAAACCATGTGTTGGTACCTAAATTCAATTTGAGACGAGTTAAATTATTAAAAAATAAAATTTTTCTGATATCTATTTTCTTCATATATATATATATATATATATATATATATATATATATATAAGACTTAAACTCTAAACCTTATTACTGTCGATGGCAACCGGATCTTGTTCACTCAACCTTGTCATTAGAATGGTAAAGTTTTGTATGATCAGATTTTATCTCGACTATTATTCACTTGTTTGCTTTTCTGAAAGCTTAGGTGATTAGACGATTAGTGAAACTAATATTCCTAGTTCTTACTTTATTACAGCTGAGCTTTTGGGATTTGATGATTACATACCACCCTATGCAACTGCAAGAGGCGAAGACATCCTAAAAGGAGTGAATTATGCATCTGCAGCTGCTGGAATCAGAGATGAAACCGGGCAGCAATTGGTAATCATCATCACTAAACTCAATCACGTCATATTCTAAACAATTCAAACCATACCCTTTAGTAAATTCCTTCTTCATTGTTCATGTAGGGAGCGCGTATTAGCTTTAATGGGCAGCTCAGAAACTATCAAAACACCGTCTCGCAAGTCATAGACCTACTAGGCGATGAAGATGAAGCCGCAAACTATCTTAGCCGGTGCATTTTCTCTGTTGGATTGGGCAGCAATGACTACCTTAACAACTATTTCATGCCCCAGTATTACTCAACAAGTCGCCGATACACCCCAGAACAATATGCAGATGTTCTTATCCAACAGTACTCGCAGCAATTAAGGGTCAGTACCAAAATATATCTACCTCTTCTATGTCCTGTTTCCCATTTTGGTACCTTTAATTTGGGAAACAAGGTTTGATGTTTTTTGTGCGAATTAAATTAGACATTGTACAACTACGGAGCAAGAAAGGTGGTGTTGATTGGAGTAGGACAGATTGGGTGCAGCCCAAATGCACTTGCACAAAATAGTCCAGATGGAAGGACTTGCGTCGAGAGGTTCAACTATGCAAACAGGTTATTTAATGACAGGCTCAAAGGTCTCGTTGATCAGTTCAACAACGATTTCGCCAACGCAAGATTTATCTATGTTAATGCTTATGGGATCTTCCAAGACTTGATCAATAATCCTGCCGCTTTTGGTACTTAACCCTTTTTATTTCCTATAAAATTTGAAATCTACGAAACTTGACCAGATCATGTTGGGTGGCCAACCTAACCCAACTCGAAAATTTTAAGGGTCTTGCTTATTAGAAGCTCGGCCCAGCTTGAAAATATAATGCAAAACCCAGCTTGGCCTTTGTCTTAGGAAGGGGCCCATTCTTAGGTCTAGCAGTGACAAACTTTTCTTTTTTGTAACAGGCTTTAGAGTCAGTAATGCTGGATGTTGTGGTGTTGGGAGGAACAATGGCCAAATCACATGTCTGCCACTTCAAACACCATGCCCGAACAGGAAGGAGTACTTGTTTTGGGATGCTTTTCATCCAGGTGAGGCTGCTAATAACATTATTGGAAGGAGGTCATACAGTGCTCAAAAATCTTCGGATGCATACCCTATTGATATCCGCCATTTGGCTCAACTCTGAGAATAGAAATGTTGGATCATAGGATTAGCTTCCAACATCTATACTAGTATATTTCTTGTTGTTGCTCTCTGTATCGTCCCTTCACGCGACTGGGACCTCAAGGCTTTGTTGGTTTGAGTGTGGTATAATTTTCCTTTTTCGCTTCCTTAAATGTACTGGAAATTTAGATGTTACAACTTGAGTGTACCATTGGATACTAGAATTGTGGGTCTCCAATGTATTTCATTTACTATGCTTCTTTGCCATAGTTTTGTTCCCATGTCCTTCCTCTCAACATATCTCTCGTCATAACTTATGTTGCATCGACACTTCTTTCTACAAATAAGTAGTATCTTAAACACCCTTTGGACATCACAATATACAGCCCTTGGACATACGCTATAGCATGTGACCTGGTAACTTGATTAGTGTAAGTTTATAGTAACTAACTCTGTGGGTGTTACTGCATTAGTTGTCTCAGGTCTTTTGTCAGTTTGTTTGTGCCACATAATTCATTGAAAATGTTCAAAATAAGTTGCTACCAAATACCAATTTTCTTGATCTACGATGGCTATGTTCAAATTTTCAACTCCTTTGTATGGTCTTGGAAAAAAGCTAAGAATGTTTCACATTGGCAATGTTTGAGAACCCACCCCGTGTTGGAAAGGATCAGTTTAAAATGATTTTTGGTCTCATGATAAAGTTGGACCTGTGCAGTCAATACTTTATATTTCTTCTGCCAGTCCATAATGCTCTCCAATATAAAATTTATATATTATAACTGAAACTTCCCCTCCATGCTCTAAAATGTATATTTCAAGTGTAAACATTGCCCAGGTGACATATGCAGCTCATTCCAACAAATGTGCTTTCTCCCTGTTACCTTTGACTTTGCCTCTCTCTCTCTCTCTCTCTCTCTCCCCCCTCAATAATGATTCAATAGTCTTCGAGCATTATCTTGTCAATTATTCTATTATATAGGAAGATTTTTTCAACCGTAGCCATCTCCAATTAAACAAACTTTTGCTGTTGCTTCATAACATGCTATGTACAGCGGAGATCCATTATCAAAGGAAGCAATATAGATAAAGAAAAGAACATAGAATTTTATTCATGGGATTTTTCTATAATTTTACAAATACTAATGGGTTTTGTAACTATTAGATTATCATTCAAAGGTTTTTATTTTTATAAGAAAATGACAGAATGATCAGCAACTATCGGATAGTCATCCAAAAAGGGTCTCTTTCACGAAGCATATCAATTTCCGCCTGTATTAAATGCATATTTTATGAAAAAAGAGTTGAAAATTCTAATTCCACTAAATTTAATTTATTTTAACATTTTTATTTTATTTTATTATTTTCAATTAAAGTGAATTCTTAAATAAAAAATCTAAATTTTTGTTAGTAAGACTCAGATTTTCTCATAAAAAGCAATAAAATTTATCATTATTATATCATTAAATTTTCTTAATTGAAAATTTTATCTAGTCTCCTTTCGAGTACAATTTCAATTTTTCCAAACGGATCACGATATACAATCAAGCATTTAAAAAAGCCATATCAATAACTTAGATCAAAATATAGTATTTATTAATTATTGGATGTAGATGTTGATTGAAGTCAAGAGGATGGGCTATAAGGTGCCATTGATTTGTTCTAGGGCATCGATTTATTCATTTTCCTCCACTCAGCCTATATAAGCTCAACATGCCAAGCTTGAATATGTTGTATATAGCTAGCTAATAACATCTTTGTCAATCAATGGCTAGACAATTCTTGTTGTTTTCTTTAGTAGTATGCATTCTGAACTTGCCATGTTATGTCCATGGAGAGCCACAAGTGCCTTGCTTTTTCATCTTTGGAGACTCATTGGTCGACAATGGCAATAACAATCTCCTCCCAACTATAGCTAAAGCAAATTTTCCACCTAATGGGATCGACTTTAAATATGGTCCAACAGGAAGGTTTTGTAACGGGCGAAATCAAGCCGACATCCTTGGTATACTATCCAAACTTCTTCCTAACTGTTGTGAGCTATTCTCTATGTTTGATCTTCTTACTTTGTCTTTTGTTTCCATTTCCTTTACCCTCTACATAATAACCACTTTCGAGGGGTGTTGGAATAGTATTTTAGCGCATAACACATATAGGCACATAAGCACAGTCACGGATGAACTCAAAATTTTATATTAGAAGAAAAACAATATAAAATATGTATTTCGAGTTATAATTTAAGAACCATAATTATAATTATTAGTAGGGCAAATAATATTTGAAAATATATATTTTGATATTGTTTACATAAATTTTTTTCTTTAAATTTTGCCCACCCCTTCCTTCCCTCCTTATGTCCACAACAACAATATTCTTAAGATTGTGAAGATGTCATGATCCTCCGAGGGACTATAGCTGTCACAAACATGCAAGTAATTTGATCCAAGGGGCAATAGCTGGCTTGGATACTTCAGAAGAAATAAAGTTGTATTGCTTTAAATCAAATCTTTAAACTAAATAACATGTTTCACTCTAAAGCTGAACTTCTAGGTTTTGACAATTATATTCCACCATACGTGGCTGCAATAGGCCAAGAAATACTTAAAGGCATAAACTATGCATCCGGTGGGGCTGGAATTCGAAGAGAAACTGGACAGAACCTGGTATGTGCGCATCTTCAAATATTAACATCCAATTACCTTAAATTAGAAAAAAGATATATGACAATCATCAATTATTACTAATTCTTTTATATCATTCCCTGCTAAAACCGAGAATCTCTAGTCAAATCTTCAATTTTCAAAACTACCAATCAAACAAAAAGTTCAAATTTCTTGGGCAATGACTATTCTATAACTTTTTTATATTTTAACATGTTTGTTGTAGGGTGATCGGATTCCATTGCATACGCAATTGGAAAATCATCAAATTACCATTTCAAGAATCACGAACATAGTAGGAAGCACTAATTCAGCTAAGACAAACCTAGGAAAGTGCTTATACTATGTTGGAATGGGCAGCAATGACTACATCAACAACTACTTCATGCCAGAGTTTTACTCTACTAGTCAAACTTATACCCCAGAAGAGTATGCCTCCGTGCTTATTCAGCAGTATTCTCAGCAAATCAAAGTCGGTTTTTCACTTCTAAATCTTTATCTTGGCTTTATAAAGTTTGCCTAAATTAATTGACAATAATATTTTTGATTAATCCTAGACTTTATATGGCTATGGAGCAAGAAAGGTGGCTTTGTTTGGACTAGGTCCAATAGGCTGCATTCCGAACATATTAGCCAAGTATAACACCGATGGATCATGTGTGAATGATGTCAATGCTGCGGTCATGCTTTTCAATGACAAACTCAAAGCGCTTGTTGATGAACTCAACAATGAATTTATCGATGCAAAATTTATTTTTGTGAATGTTTTTGGAATTGGATCGACAGGTTCTTCATCTGCAGGTACTTAATATTCACAAACAAATTTCAACCTAGAAACTTTTTGCCTTAATACGTAGCTATATGATCATGATATATACTTTGATGCTCTATTTTAGGTTTTACAGTCACAAACACTGCATGCTGTGGCATTGGGAAATACAAAGGCGAAATCCCTTGTCTTCCTGCCCAAATCCCATGTCAGAACAGGACTGAATATGTTTTTTGGGATCCTTATCATCCTACCGAGCATTCTAATGTCGTACTTGCGACACGGTCATATGATGCTCAGCTTCCCTCTGATGCCTACCCCTATGATATTCATCAACTGGTTCAGCAATAATGGTTATAGACAGTGTATTCCAAAAGGGATTCTTCTCATGAATCTGGGAACTTTTTTATCTTTTAAATTGTCCTACTAAAATAACATAGGAGAGGAGCAAGTGCCAGTGGAGGAGGAAGACTTATTATGTTTATCTACGAATAAATCCACCCAAAAGTGTGAGGTGGTACCTACTCTATTTACTGGCAATGAAATGACTATCGGTTTCTCTTTCTTATTCTAGAAACGATGTTGAGGGTGAAGTAGCTGTGAATGGCGAAGGAGAAAACAAGGAAACAAAGAAGGGGCTAAAGATTTTTTCCCGTGTTGAATTCCTCTCTCTCGCTCGACCGTCTTAGTGTTTTTGCCCTCCACATAAACTTTTAAGACCGTAAATAATATTTTTCTAATGAAGAAGGAAAATAATATTTAAAATTTTTTTAATAAAAAAATTTTAATTTCTTAAAATTTTATAACTAAATTTTAGAAGGCAAAAAAAAAAAAAAAAAAAAATTAGGGGGCTATTTGCTCTCTGCACCCCTTGCTCTCTAATATATATATTATATTACGTATAAGCATAACCTTCATGCTCTATAATGTATAATTCAAAGTATAACAATAGCTCAGGTGACATACGCAGCTTATTCCAACCAGTGTGCTTCTCCTGATTATTTTCTCAATCTCTTCTCTCTCTCTCTCTCTCTCTCTCTCTCTCTCTCTCTCTCTCTCTCTCTCTTCTCTCTCTCTCTCTCTCTCTTCTCTCTCTCTCTCTCTCTCTCTCTCTCTCTCTTTCTCTCTCTCTCTCTCTCTCATAATTGTTCAAGAGGTCCAATTTGGAGGAAGAAATATAGATAAAGAAAACAACAAACATGCTGCACATAAAATTTCATTCATATTATCAAAAAGATAAATTTTAAAATTTATATTATAAAAAGGAGACAGCGCCCCGAATGCATATCAATAAGCGCTTGTATTTTATGAAAAAAAAAGAGTTGAAAATGCTAATTCTAGCCTCTAGCTCGATAACTTCGATCTGTCTCAATGTATTTTTATTTTTACTTAATATTTTGAGTATATATTTGAAATAACATGAAAAATTTTATTAAAAAAAAATAGAATTTTTGTAACTAAAAGACAAATTATATAAAAAATTAAAATACTTACTATTATGGGAAATGAATGGAAACAAGGTCATGGTTAATGCTTTTGTCTCTCTAGGGTAATTTAAGCCTAACACTAATTATTAAAAAAAAAAAAAAAGACAGCTTACTTCATGTTCTACAAGCTTAAGGGGAGGATTAGAGAGAACCGAGAAAAGAGAAAACAAAAGGCACAATTAGTGCATAGAAATACAGATGCATCAATTGCTTATCACGCACACAAGTCAATTGAGATCATCACAAACACAACCAAAAAAGGGGAAATCATTCTCCACTTACATACTTGCAAAGTTTTATGACCACATTACACAAACTTTAAAAGAGGGTCTTATATGACCCTCCACAGATACATTATGCAACATACCTACAACTGCCATCAAACAAGATAGAGTCTCTCCACAGGTAGATTAAGATCCAATGGCTTCAAGAATTGCCCTCTTAAGCTCATTAACTGCATAAAAATATTAGTAATCATTAGGTAAGCATATTGTAGGTTTTTATCTAATTAGCAATCTGGGGTTCAATATCAAAGGGAGATTCTATCTCAAGTGGCTTTGAAGATCAATAAAACTTGTCATCACTAAGACAACCCTGGAGGGTAATTACATATGTCCTTGCATACATTTTTCTTCTCACAAATATACTACCAAAAGAATATTTCTTTGAACAAGCAGGGTAGCTTCGGAGATTTGACCTCTGGAACCTTTGATATTTTTTAATAAGCCACAATAACTATATTGGCCTGACTAAATTCTATTTGAGCTAAGTTGGGCCGTTAAGGGACAAAACTCTCTTGGCTAGACTCAAACGGAGCCCTTAAGGTACCAATGCCGAGCCACCGGTGCCCAACCAGTGAACCAACAATGGTAGCTTTAATGATCAAATTGACTTAGATTTGGATCTCTGGTTGTTTCGGAGATCAATTACATTTCTTACCACTAAGACAAACCTGGACGGTAGTTGCATGTGTCATCGCATAACTTTTTCATCTTGTAATCATACTAGCAATATAATTCTTTGAACAAGCGAAAATAAAAAAGGGCATATATAATTGGTTGTCTTTGGTCAAGTGTTTATGTAAGCTAAGTAGTAGTCTTTGGGATATAGAAAGATGCGGATAAGTACCCCAGTTGAAGAACAGTTTGGTCTTGGTGAGAGTACGGGGTTCCTAGACCATGTACTTGGAGGAAGTTTCGAGAGTCATATGGTTGCGATGTAATGAGCTCGTAGTCAGACCCCCCCGGCATTAGGTTCATTTGCTGCTGTGCTCTTTCATTCTCCGCAATCTGCACACACCACCAAAATGATGTTTGCACTTATGTCATATGTTGTTGTATCACACACAGAGAGACAGGTAGACAGAGAGAGAGAGAGAGAAACCTTGGCTCGGAGATACAAATTACTGTTATGCAACTCAATCTCCTGCAATATATAGCTTACTTGTTAACCATGAGATTCAAATGATAAACCAATCTTTTTGCACATCCAGATATTTCTTAAGTTTGCCAACGCTTAGCAATCTCAAAAAATGTTTCTCTTTTTCCTATAATAGTTATGTTTGTTAAGACCACTCCATATCAGAAGTGCACTTTGTCTGTCACAAAGTTTTGTGGATCAAAAAGGTGGGTCAACGACAATACCTCCTTTATCCTGCACAACATAAGAAAAATCTCCAAAAATATGGGGATTCCTAAATTATAATGTAGCAATATTTACAATCTTGTTCCATCTCTGACATAAAATTGATTTATTTAGTATATATATGATCATATAATTTTTATTATTAAAATCGCCAACACCACTTTTTCTCTGCATAATTAGAGTACGCAGACTATGCAAGACATAAAAGAACAGACTTGGAATAAGGAAGACATACCCTCTTCTGCATATACTCGATTTCAGCAAACAACAGCTCATTCTGACACAAAAAAAGGAAAGATCAAATTGTTAGGTTCCATAGAAGGGAATGAAGTGAGGATATATCTCTGTTGACTTAACTACTGATACCTTCTTGGATCGGACACGGCTAATGGCTTTCTCTACTCGATTCTCAAGGTTCCTCAGCTCCTTGGAATTCATTCCACTAATATTTTCTCCAACCATATGCCTGGAGAAAAATCAAATAAAGACATTCAAAATCAGATTTTCCCCCCTCTTCTCACAGAAAGGTGGCTGAAATAATCACTTAAGCATTAAGGAACCATAGCATATACTTACCTGTTCTGGTTCTGTATGTTATTGATTTGGTTGCGCAGTTTTGCAGACTCTTGCTGGTAGAACTGTCTTAGAGATCATATGTTAAAAGTCTCATCAAAACACATAATATTGATATTGGGACTCATATATATATATGTGTATGTATGTATGTATGTGTATATATACATTTGTCCTCTATAAAAATATTACTGTTGAAATTTTAGGGGGTCATGGCACCTCTTCGGCCCAAAGACCGCCATTTTCTAAGACCCCATCATATTACACGAACAAAGAACACAGAACACCCATGATGTGAACACTGCAACAACACAAAATTACAGAAGTCTATAAAAGTCTATTTTAAATTAGAAAAGCGTTATGTGATGTTATGTCTCTTTTCGTTCATAGGATATGTCATGTCCAACATAGATACAATCATTAGTTTCATTACATTTTGGAAAATGTAGACTACACAATCATATTAATTTCTAAGCAAGAAAGGATCTGTGTAGGAGGCTAAATATTTTAGCTTGATGGATAAAGAGTATCGGACCTTGGCATCAGCTTCAGTGGTAGTTCCATTGTTGGAGGAATCTGAGGAGGCCTTCTTGTACCTCTCAATTGTTGTTTTAACACTGCAATCACATAACATCAAACACTTCTGTTTATGAGGACAAATTTCACCTATATATAGTGTTGGATCTCAAGGGGTTAGTAGAAGGCAACCTAAAGGAAATGAGGAAACCAATAGAACAATTTATCATTACTGATGGTCACACATGCCATTAGCTACTAGCGTTGTATCTACTTCTTAATCGAATTTTTGAATTGTGATTGATTTTTTTTTTGGGGTGGGGATTTAGGTCTATCGTGAGATCATTATTATTATTATCATTATTTTATTATATATATATTATATATATATATATATATATTGGATTTCAAATTGTACAATGAATAAAGGGCAACGGGCTCCAAAAAGAAACATTGAGGCTGATTCGGCATTAGAAGGTCATGTGCTACAGGCAGGCACTTGCCACCTTCAGCCCTGATGATTTCTAAGGTCATTTTGGTGAAGAATAAGGCATTCTAATTGAAGCAAGATAAAGGATTTCCAACTTTTACTCTGGAAAAAAAAAGCTGGTTGAGGGTCTGTTTTAATGTTAGATGAAATGAAGTAATTTAATTCGTGTTTACGAGTAAAAGTAACCATAAGGAAATTAAATCAACCTTGTAAGAAATGTAAAGCACTATTCTAACTGTAAAAGAAAGGATCTTACTTCAAAATACCATGATCTTTTCTCAGATTTACACATATGTAGTAATGAGATAATTTATGTACCATGATAATCTACATTCTATATATTCCAAATTGAATATTACATACTTCACAACAGCCAAAACATTGAAAATACCCAAAACTGAGATTTTTTATTTTAATAAAAAATATTAAATACAAAATAAGACAAAATAGAACTTAGCTGAGGAAAGTTGAGCTAACCTGAGCATTCCCAAATACTTCCATAAACGAATCAACAAGGTACATGTAGCCAAAGCTAGCATTAATATAGTGTTTTGGAATTAGTTCTTGATCAACTGTAAGGTAGTCAAGCAAGATATTTGCATTTTTGAGTCCAATGCTACAGAGACTGGCATTCTCCTTTATAAATTCCCACAACTCCAGTTAATACACAATCATCCAAGCTAGTTCATGCTAACCAAGGGACTTTTGGCAAATAAGGGGTGTGTGTGTGTGTGTGTGTGTGTGGGTGTGTATGCACACAACAATTCCTTTTTACACACGACTTGACAACAAACCATTCTTTTCCCTTGCTATTGGTAGTTTAATGTCTCCTAATCGGAAGAAAAATGATGGATGTTTCGTCACTGCAAACCATATATGTTTTAGTTTTTGTCAAGCAAAATACATAGAGACACATACATACATATATATAGTTTTTATTGCTTTTAATAAGTTATTCAATTTTTCTTCTCTATTATTAGCTTTATATTGCACATAACAATATCAGGACCAAAGAACCGGTGGAACTTGAACCAAGATCTGTTCTTGTTTTTATTGGCAAAAATAGCTAACATCATCGAATAAACACTTTGCTTCTCCGTAACAACAAATTTTAGACATGCATTTGGTTTTAATTAGAACATAAGTTAGGTGAGACCAAATTTAAATAACAATTTAAGGCATGAATTACTAATATATTTAACCTCTAGCATGTGGGAGCCAAAGAAATGTTATCCATGTACTATAATGTAATGTATGAGAAAACATGTGACAATTTTGTAGTATGGATGAAAAGCCACATGTTAGTTTGATACTAAATCCATTCTTTAGTCCTAACATTAACTTTTAGCTATTTTCAACATAATTTTTATTATTCACTTATGCTCGAATAATATTGCTTTAAAAACTATAAAAATCTATGGTTATGAGAAAGGGTAAAATTTTTTAAACTAGTTGCTTTTTATTTTTAGCCAGCCCAGATTATCAAAATAAATAAATAAATATAAGGGTAAAATCTAAAGAAGTTTGTATAAAACAAATAAATCTGCATCCCAAAATACTCTATTTTAAGTAATTAATCACAATAAAAAAATTATCAAATTTATAATATAACAACAACAATAAAATTGAGTTTAAATCTCAAATTTTAAAATTGAATGCTTGAGAAATCAATGTAAGAGACAGAAGAGAGAAAAAAAAAATATATCAATAACGATAAACTGAATTTTGTTTCTAAATTTTGAAATCGAATGTTTAAAAGAGAAATAAGATAAATCAAGATAATGTCAGTCGGTGAGGTGGCGTTAAGCTTTCCTAACGGCACGAAAAGAGAGGTCGTGATGATATCATCTATGTTCGTACCCTACCGCTTCTTGTTATAGATTTTTTTTTTAAAATTATAATATTAATGTAGTAAGAAGATGGTGCCATGAAAACAGAAATTTCAATACGGAGTATTTCCTATCTGAAAATTGTGATGATTATTAAAAGAAAAAATCTCAAAAATTGTTTTATCTTGCTCTTCAATGGATACGAAATAAGCCAAAAATGGAAATTAAAAAATAAAAATTTTGTAGAGTAAAATACTAATAATGGTAAAGCTACAGTGAAACGACATTTCTCGATGTAGCTTTAAATGCTACCTTAATTTCGTCGAGCCATTGATTGGCTATCTCTGCCACGCTGGCACAATTCTTACAGTATGATTGGCTAGAAACACGATGCTAACCCGTTGTGACACGTGTCAACCACGACTATTACACGGGCTCAATATCCTGAACATACCCTAAGATCCTCCTAAATAAATTCGAAAACCCAAAAAGTGTTTTTTTTTTAAATAAATTAATAAAAAACGGAGTCTTTTCCTACTGAAAAACTCAGAGTAAGCCATCAGAGCCGTTCTTTTGGACCCTCCCCATGCAATGAAAGAAGCCAAATCCTCACAACTCTCCCATTGGCTCCTCAGTCTCCGTACTCTTTCTGTCTCTGTCCCTCTGCTCTCTCCTCTTTTTTTGCACATTAACCCCATCCTCTCTCTCTCTCTCTCTCTCTCTCTCTCTCGCGCGCGCGCGCGCAAAAATATATCTTTCCAAGATCTTCGAATAATGCGACCAGTGTCTATACATACACACAAGCAAACCCAACAATTTTTTTTTTCTTTTAAGAAAAAAGAAAAGCCAAGAAGGGTGGTTTCACCATTGAAGAGAAACATTTGGAGTTCAGATTGAAGTTCCAACAAACCCCAATTATAGAATCACATGACAGCATCCTTAAGTCAGAAACTAAGTCAAGAAATGCAGAAAAGAAAGTGAACAACCGTGTGTTTGTGTGACGTGACCAAAATATTCTTATTTTGTGAAAAATCAAACCTAATTCTTGGCCTTCACAAACCCTAAATAAGACTCTATATTATCTAAACTTGGGAAAAATTCGAAATTTATGAAACCCCTTGTGGTGTTTCAATCTTGTCTTTTCCCTTTCCTTGTTTGAGACACATACACATACTTGCATACACTTTCTTTCTTTTGGGAATAAATTAAACAATTCTATGTATATGGGCTAGTAAACCCTAATTTGGGCCATAGGGGTTGACCAAAAGCAAAGAATAACTAAAAATTCAAGCCCTAATTTGGTTGTGGCTTGATTTAGTTGTGATTGTCTGTAAAAGGGTATCTTCATATGTAGTTTCAAGAGGAAAAATCCCAACACAAAAAATAAATAAATAAAAAGAAAAAGTGAACAGAAAACCCAATTTGGATCTTGAAAGTTGAAACCCTAAACTTGGTTTTTCTCGACAGTACATGATAACTTTCTGAGACACTTTCTTTTGTTTTTATTTATATATTTATGTTTCAGAAAACTGACGTGCTACTAAGGAAGTGTCAAGAGGGATGGGGAGAGAGAGAGTAATTGGACTAATGAAAGCGTGACAGCTTTGTTCTTGGCCTTCTAAGGATGATGGATGGGACAAGTACAGAAGAGAGAGTGAGAGAGAGAGAGGGAGAGAGAGAGAAGAAAAAAGAAAAGTTTTTTAGCAACAATGGAGGAGGTAAGAGGATGATCTCAGATCTCACAGGACTGCTAACACCTTTACCAAAATCTCTAACTTGTTGCTCTATGCTATTTGCAACTTCAACTATAAACACTTCTATTTCTATCTCTCTTACGAACAGATCTATCTATCTACAAAAATCCAATTACTAAATTGGATCATAAAACATCGAAAAGAAAAAACTCTCTTTCTCACACTAGAAAAAAAATAGGAGATTTTTTTTTTTTTTTTTAAAAAAAGACAAGTAAATCTTTGTTACCATAGAACTAAAAATCAACTTGCACAAAAGAAAGAAAAAGAAAAAGAAAAAGAAAAGGAAGGAAAGAAAGAAAAAGAAAAATCCAATCTAGAGAAACTAGCAAAGAAAAAAAGATTAACATCTAAACACTTATGTGATTAGTACCCTAATTTTTTTAAGAAAAACAAAAACAAAATTAGAGAGATAGAGAGAGAGGTACGTGCGTGTATGTATACCTGTTGTTGGCATACTCATAAAGGCGACCACGGCTGGAGAAGACGATGAGGGCAACGTCGGCATCACAAAGAACAGACAGTTCATAAGCCTTCTTGAGCAAACCATTTCTTCTCTTACAAAATGTCACTTGACGGTTCGTTGTGTTCTCGATCCTTTTGATCTCGATCTTCCCTCTTCCCATTCTTTTCTGGGGAGATGTTGAGATCTCCCTTTGTTGATTTGAAAACTCCGTGGTTGAAATCTAAGCAAAAATAAATAAATAAATAAACCTTAAAAACTTCAACTAGATATGTATATGTATACTGTTTTTGCATATAAATCATTTTATGTTGAAATATATAAGGAAAAATTTAGTTTGTTTTAAGAAAAAGTTGTTCCAAAATTTTTGGTGTGCCTAATTCAGGATGATTTTTTTTTTTTTTTTTTTTTTTGAAGATTGAAGGAAGAGAAGTGTGTATGGAAAAGGGAATTTCGGGGAAAAAATTATTTACAAATCCCAAAAGAAGTGAAGCATTGATAATGATTTAGGATTGTTCTTCAATGTATTTAGCTGCAAACCATACCTGTTGTGCAAACAAAGAAGAGGAAGAAGAATCGAAGACAATAGAAAACTTTCTCTCTCTCCCCCTTGTTTTGTATTAAATCTTGAAGAGGAAGGCAAAGAGGATGCAGAAAATGGAAGGGTATTTATAAAGTTAAAAACGACCCTTCATCAACCATCAAAAACCACTTTAGCTCAATCACGTCTCTCTATCCCTTTCTATTAATCTCTCTCTCTCTCTCTCTCTCTCTCTCTCTCTCTCTATTTTTGTTAATTTTGCAAGGAGATTTATAATGAGGAAGAACCACAGAGAGAAGGCTAAAGAGGGAAATCACTTGTTTGATTCAGACTCCATCATCCCATTACAGAGCCCCCTTTTTTTCCTGTGAATTATTGGAGGGGAGAGAGAGAGAGAGAGAGAGAGAGAGAGAGAGAGAGATGAAAAGGACTTGTATGAAAGCGATTATTAATGTGAGTGTTAATAAGACGTGCTAAGGTTGCACTCAAGTTTTAAGCTCCAATGTAAGGTGAAAAACCTATTATACCACCTATCATACACTTCCGTCTAATTTATTTGGATTCTAATCTTTTTTTTTTTTGTACTTATCAAATTATGCCTAAGATTTCATTCCCTTGTTACACAAATCACTTGGAGTGGAGACTATGGGAACCTCATCTGAGGACCCCACAAACAATTCTTTCTCTCTCTCTCCCTCTCTCACAAACATTGACTGCTACCATGTGAAGTTCTGCCTTTATATTCTTAGCTCTTAATTTTTATTTATGGTAGCAAGCAAAGAAGCATCGGTGCTGATCCCAGAACGCTTTGTTTACCTTTTTCTCATGTAGCAGACATCAACTTTTATTTCAGTCACTTGTTGCTCCTTCTAGTCCCTGTTCTCATAAATTTCCATTGAGTTAATACAAGGAAAATGCTTTTTTCCTTGTCATGGAAAATTACTCATGTTTTATGAGTTGGTCTCTTGAAATCATTGAACAATTCAGACATCAAAGGTCATTAAAATATATATATATATATATATATAGATATTAAGTAGGAGTTTTGTCTATACCAATTTCATGAAAAATTTTACAAGGAATATGCTTATCCGCAATCCCATATCTCGTAGTAAATATATAACTCTCTAAGTTTGTAAAAATTTTTTATGTACCAACAGTTACTCAGTCTAATAGAATAAGGTGTTAGCTATTTTAACTAAATTTTAGATTCAAAATTTGGTTAAAATAGCTAAAAATATGAAAACAAATTATTTGCAAAGACATGACAGTTAAGAATTTAAAAAAAAATGACTTTGGATAGAAATGAGTGGCGTAGAAAAATCCGCACAACTTAAACTATCATATTCTAGATATATACATTTATTCATTTTTATTCTTTTATTTATTTATTTATTTATTTATTTTTATTTATTTATTTATTATTCATTTATCTTTGTATTTATTTTTTATTTTTAATTATTCTCTTATTTGTCTCTCAAATAAGCGACCCCAATATTGTTTATTGGATTCGAAATTTAGAAATTAAAAAGTTTACGTTAGGAGATTAGCCCTTAAATAAGGCCTCTACAGACACTCGAACCGAATTAATTAGAATAAAGTTTCGGATTCCGACGGTAAGAATAAAAAGAAAAAATTACCGTAACTAAAACATGATAATTCTAACTATGTGATAATTTACAATTAAAAATATTTGATCGATAACATCAACACTAACCGTTTTCGGTCAAGGGGGTTTGACTATCTCAAATGACACCGACGAGAAATAATTTGGAGGTAGCACTAAAATGAAAATTCTTTATATTTTTAATCTTATAATCAGGATCTTGCCATGTTGAATGGTTAATAATTTGTTAGGCAGACATTTTCCTTTCTTTTTGTTTTGTTTTGTTTTTTTTTCCCCCCCGAATGTTTTAGCATCAATAGGCCGACCAACCATGAAACAATTATAACCAAAAACTTCGAGGGGAATTGCTTATTGGGGAATAACTCAAGTATAAATGGTACAAATCTTTTAATTGATCTTCTCTTAGACCATATCTAGAAAAAAAAATCAAAATTCACATGCTAAGTATGAGTCTTGTCTATAAGCACAAAAAAAAGGAGTATGAGACCAGTCATTTTTCTTAAAACCATGGTTGGGTTCATGCACAACGGCGAAGGGGTGGGGGTAGCCACCCCTACTAGGAATTATACAAGTTATAACTTTTAAAAATCTCGAGTTCAAATCTCGCTAATTATATAAAAAAATAAAATAAAACAATCTTTGCCCTCCAAATAATTATAATTTCAAAAATAAGTTTCTGATTTTATCCGTACCTATGCACCTGAAATCAAATTAATGCTTGTAGGGCTGTGGAAACACAGGATTTCATTCGAATCCATTAAGGATTATCAATCAAGTTAATAACTTGAAGTTTGAATTCAACAAAAAGAGAAATTCAATTCCGAATGAGTCAAATTAACAAACTAAAATGTAACTTAAACAAGAAAAATGGGTACGACCAAAGTGCGTGACAATCAAGTGAATGTGCTTTGCACTTATTTCGTGAATACAATGTTGTTGTGTTCTCATTTCTAAACCCCCTTTGACGGGTCTTATTAAACTGGTCAAATAAAATTTTTAAAAGTTATTGACTTGGATGCGATGATTCGTATTATTCTCGCTCACAATAAAATAAAATAAAAACACTCGATAAAATTACAAAATATGTCACCATTAATAAAGAGAAATTCCCCCCACACTAGTAGGAAATTACTAGTTTTTTGACCCATGGAAGGTGTGGGGCATATCGTAGGAAGTGTGACTCGCACCCCCTACCCAGTCAATCCGCTGATATAAAATTGTTTAAGACAAGGGACTTAGGGAAGAATTGAGAGGTGTGGCAACAAATGTATATTATCATGTATGACTATATATATATATATATATATCAAGTGTTTTCATGTTCCATTCCCTCCTTTGCCTTGACAAGGCACACTTAGCATAAATTTGATATGCTTTTATATTGAAATTATATGTTGAAAAAGACATACTTAGTCCTATTTATGCTGGTTCAACTGATAGAAACTATTTGCATTTCTCCAAGAAATTAGGATCTGAATTCACCTTTGTTCCCTTTGCTGGATTAATCTTGAAATTTAAATCATTAGTCGTCATTCCCTAATTCTTTTTTTTTTTTTCCCTTTTTCTCTCTTTTATCCCTTGATTCAAGTTTTATACCCGATTGCCCTCGTGGTATTCAACCCGGTGCCCTTTGTTCTAAGGGATGGATGCAGAACCCCACTCTGTCTAAACCGCAATAGAGTGAATAGAAAAGGTTGAAAACAACAAAAAAATAAAAAAGAAAAAGAGAGTTGACAGTTGATCCAAAATGATCACACTTTACGTACTTTCTATCCCCACACATTTTATTAGTACCACAAGATGACCATCACATCATATCACTGCAGCTCATATCTCCAAACACGATTCGCTCTGTAATCTTTATCTATGAAGAGAGTGAGGCCTATACATTGGGCAATTTGTTTGGACAGACAAAGAGAATTACCTTCAAATATGCAAAGTTTAAACTTGCATTCCTTCTTCCAAATTTGTCTTCAAAACTTAGAGAAATCAAAGTCTAACCTCCTAAAGAAGATATTGGGCATAATGAAACTGGGTTTATATTTAGCTAGACATAAATCATAGATTCAAGACTAAGATCATTCTTTGGTGTATAAGGAACTTTTTATTGCACTCATATATAAAATAAAAAACCAATGAGTTATAATTCAATGGATACCATTTCTCTATTTTTAAAAAAGTCTCAAATTCAAGTCTTATAAAAAAAATATATATATAATGAGAATCTTTTTAGTATTATTTCTTTTTGTCCCATCCCAAAGTAATCTTTGTTTGGTGTTAATACTCTTTGATTTGTGTCTGAATCCGTGATAGAACACATGCCATAGGGTTTTTTCCTTTTCTTTTAGAGGTACCTTATGCTAGTCGTGGGCATGGTCCTAACCCGGCCGGAAATTGGAACAACTGGTTCAGGGCCTTAAGGAAGGCAACGAGTAAACTATGTGTATAATTTTTTTTATTTGACCGATCAATATTCGAAATTATGATTTGATTAATCTGATTTGAACTACTATTAGACACTTCATAGGGGAGCTCTAATTCTTTTCATTTCTAAAATTTGAATCCGAATCTTAGATTTAGTATCTTTCTCGGTGGTCCAACTATTCTTCTCACTAGACCAACAAGTAAACTATATGTACAATTCAGTTAAAGAGTTGGTGAACTGACTAGGTTTCAAAGTGATTCTAGTTTATATCAGTTCACAACCGGTTCAAGTTAAGAATCAAGTTCAGAGTCAAATTTCTCTTTCTTAAAGGAAATATGAATCGGCTTTTTTGAATACCCTTTGAAACTAGTAGTCCACTAACTAGTTTCCAGGGAATTTTTATTATTTTCTCTAAAATTGCCTTATCCTTTTTTCTTTTTTTAATCTTCAAGGAGTGCAACCTCGAAGAAATTGCCTGTTCCTGGAAGGTTCCACTTCAGTTTCGTCAACGGTGAAGTCCAATTCCTGAAACAATTCTATTTGTTTGACCGCCTAATCTGGCAGTTTTTCACCAATGGTGGGCTTTTGGAATATTGAATCCAAACCTTTAGCATTTTCCAAACCTTTACCATTTCCATGTACGATTCAAAGTCCGATCAGGGGACTGGACCATTGATCAGGTCAGTTCAGCATAGAATATCAATTCAATGTCATACAAATTAAATGTATGGCTGTTTCATCACTTTGGCATCTCTGACATTGAGAGAGATTGTCATACAAATGTCCATACCCACAAAATTTTGACATTGGAACATCTCTCCCTTGCTCGATCTTCCATAATCTCCAATATTGGACCTTGGAGGGTTGTTTCATTATTGACTTCAAGACACTTTGACAAATGAATTTACACATTTTCTTTCTTCATTTGTTATGAAAATGGATATACTTTGGAGGTTTAAACTTGAACATATTACATGGGAAGGAAGAAGGTACCATTTGAGTTGAAACTCATTGACCGAAAATGGATAGACTTTCTCAAACCTTCTCAGTGCTTTTTCCGTTATTGGCTTGAGGTCTAAATAAGAGAACAAATTGAACAAGAAAGAGCGTAATCTTCTCCATATCTAATGTGAGGACCACCGTTGGATGGGCATCATAGTACAACCTAGCTCACACTTTGCTGCATTGAATAGTCAAAAATATTAAGAAGCCCTAGATATATGTCTAGTGAGACACAAGAAAAACACATCCATACGTCACAGAAAGCCTTTATGCCAATATATTTAAGCAAAACTTGAAGCTCTAGCACTTTTCCCAAAAAAAAAATGTCTTTCAAGTATATATTGTTCATTCAAATCTAGTTCTATTCATTTGGTTTCACACGTCATTTTTTAAGCTCTACATTATTAATTAAGAAAACCTAGGTGCTTACTTTTAGGAACATAATTTGGAAATGATGACTTTTTTTTTTTTTCGTATTTGATCAATCGATATATAAAATTATATTTCAACTAATCCAACTTGAATTACCCTTTATCGGAGGAGCTCCCCAACATAATTTTTTCTCCAAGTTTTAATTAAAAAATTTAATATCTTTCCACTGAATTAACCGTTTGTTGGTAGATTTAATAAAGTACTAATAACGTTAGGGACAGATCATACATCGCCATAAATATGAACTAGATGGTCATATATTTGAAACAAATAGATACAGCCCGGAGATTGCATGGTTGTGCAGGCAGCATAGCTTTCTTCAGGGAGTATGTTTGAGTTTTAGTAATTACGATAGTTGATTCAGTGATTATACGGAGACGGATACTCTTATGTATAAATTTAGATACACGGATCTCCTAATAAATAAAAACAATGGTCTTCAATTTAATTCTTCTATATATTAAGTTCGGATTTTTTGAATTATATCCTTAACGATCTTAGCACGGTCGTTTCTCAAATAAAATTTTTGATTCAGTTATTTTCTCAGGGAATAGTGGATTTACTTTTTAAAAAAAATAAAAATATGGGGGTTTGAAAATTAACTAAACTAATAAATTGATTTAAGAAAAGAAATATTTAACTAAAATAAATTAAATAAATACTCGAAACTAAAGGAATAAAAATTTATGGAAATCAATTTCTAGTCAAAAGAATTATATCAACTTTGCTTTTATGTGATTGTTCATTGATCTGACTAATGAATTTAACAAATCATAAATAAATTATTTAAAGTCATTCAACAAATACCAAACAATCAATCTCTCATTAATTCATTAATAATCAAGAGAAACTTATTAATTATTTTTCTAATTGAAAGACAACCCTAGAGAAAATCTCAAAATTTAATGTTCCGATAGTACTAAAATCTAAAGAGATCTAATTCTAATCAATAAACACACAACGGATTTATTTAGACTAGATTATTTAACTCCATTACATAAATTAGACTATTAACAAAATTATAAATTTATATCATTCACCATTATGTTAAAACAAACAAACAAATATAAATTTATTGTTTTAATTGGTCGTAAATTATTTTACAACTATTAAATATTTATCACTATTTAATAAACACTAAAAAATCATAAACCATAAAATATAAGAATTAAATAAATACCAATGGGATATCGATAAAATTTGTTTAATTAGATCTTACAATCGTAAAAATCAAAATTTTAATCACTTTTCAACTAGAAAATTAATTTAAAAAGAAAGCATAGTAAAAGAAGAATTCACAAAATAAATAAAAAAATAAACTACTTGAATTAAATAAATGTTGCTGCTGGAAACTACAGAGTTCGTGACCTACACCTACTGCTTTTCTTTTTTGCAACATGTAATGTCCTATATATAGGAATGAGTTTCCTATTCTTCCTTGAATTCTCGTGCAACTAGGAAAGAAAACATACCGATTTAGTTTTCAAAAAAATCTTACGATATCTCTTAAGATTCACGTGCCCACGCGTTAAAGAAAGAGCACTATTGTCTATTTTTTTTTTCACTTTTTGGCTCTCTAATTAACTCCGTTTTATTCATTTTCCTTAATAACCCTCCTTCGTCAATTCTAAAATATCAAATATTATGAAATATAGAATATTTATTCAAAAATAAAATAAAATCAATTAAAATTATTATATCAATTTATACCCTATCAAGGTATGAAATATTAGTTCAATTTTATGGTGCTACATAGCTTTAGCCATGATCTTGTATATATAGCTATATACCATTGCTCTAGGAATTCGGAAGTAGTGTCCCAACTCCCAAAAGAATAGTGTATCATATATAGGATTGTCCCTTAATAGTGGAATTAACTTTAGGTCAATTTTGTTAAAAAGTATTGCACTAATTAGTGAAGAACTAACCCTTCCTGTTAGGGTTTTGTTAGTCTGTTCTCATGCATTAACAAAGTATCTAATTCCACATTAAGAAACAGAATTGCTTGTGCGTTGGGAAAAGTCTAAAAGACCTTTTAACCTATGCAGAAGAGTAACAATCCTGAGAATAAAATTTATTGGCATAAAATTTTCAATCAGGAGAAATTCTCTCATATTTGATAAAATTTTTCCATAACAATTTCCTGCTTTTTTGGAGAGACAAGAGAATCAATATCTGGTTGCTCTTGGAGATTGGATATTGATACATCTTAATTAAAGTCCGAGATTCGAGTCTCATGGAAAGAAAAATATGGAGAGTTTTATTCTCTTAAAGGTCTAACTCATCGCGAACAGACAGGATTTGTTTGGTTCAACGTGATTACAAGACACCGTGATTTAAAAAAGAGAGAGAAGAAAAATTATCCAAAAAGAGAGAGAAAAATATAAGTTTTACCAACTCTGTCTAAGGTAACATTTACTTCGACCGTAAATGTTATTCCATCTTAAATTTCACGTATTAAAAATTTGGTAAAATAATAATCAGCTCCTCTTTTCCCTCTTATTACCACAAAAATCACAACTACATTGCAAGAGAACACATATTCCCAAAAACCATCAAAGGCATAATTTCAAGAATCGTACAATGTGGTGAAGCTTGTTACGTTGATAACATGAAAATGGAAGCGTTGGAAAAAGCAAAGCACTACACTACACCTCCCATCAATTTCAGAACTAATGTTCTCTCTCTCTCTCTCTCTCTCTCTCTCTAAAGGGGACCACTAAAGCAACATAATTGTATGTATTGGTAATGGACATTTCAATGATGCTGAAATATGGAGGTCTTTTAATGCACAAGACCTACCCTTCTCGCATTTATATCTTGCTTCTTTACTTCTTAGTTTCTGAATATATGGGCGGTGACAAGCTCTGGTGTAGAAACATCCGGATGGTAGCGAACTCTTGCTCTGATGCAATGTCACTTCGGTGTCACTTTTAAATTATTGTCATGAGTCTGATCTTCTTGCATGGTGCCTGTGAAACCAGTTTGAGGGGAGATGTTTGCAAATGACCCCATAATTAAGATTTTACTCCAATAATTCAGCCATCTTTTCCGAATTAATATACTTGAACAATTAAATTGATAATCACTAATTTATCAATATTTTATGAGTTTAATGACAAAATATTAGATTATCTTTAATCGAAATCTCGAGTTAAAGTACTGAAAATAGAAAAACAGATATAAGAAGTGTTAACCTATAAATTGAATCGTATAGTTGTTCGAATTGAATTAGTCGGATTTTTGGATAACAGTGGTCAATAAAAAATTAAATTAATAAATAAAAATCGAAGAGTTAAATAAAGGGCCACAAAATTGATAGATCAGTGATATTATGGGATTCAATCCAGCGACCATAGACTCTGGCCCATGACCCTAATACTACAATAAACCCTGTTTCCCAAAATGGTAGGGTAGATACAAAACATTGTCCCCAAGGGGTGCATGCGCTACACACTCACTGTTCTTTTTTCTTTTTTTGGTTAACACACACACTGTTCCTCTGACGTTTTTAAGGTCAAGCCCCTCAACAAATCTTGCTTTCTTCGTTCTCTTTTCTTGTTTTATTTCTTATTTCTTTTTTTTTTTAATGAAAATACAATTGTTTATATCAGTTGTGTGGAATGACAGGAAAGATCTATATTGGCTTCACAATGAAAAGGCTTCAAATTAATCCATACACCATATTATTTGAACCGTTGGATCAACATTTAATCATGCTTTGCCTCTAATAATCGCCCCCATTACCGATTATCATAGTTGATTATCCAGTAATTATGGTTTAAATCATTCTTGCCCCGCGCTATATAATTTTCTTAGATAGCCTCTATGTATGGATAATTATTATTAGCATTAGAAATTAAGGTCGAGTGCATTAACATTACTAATACTATATATAACATCAGAGTAATACTATATATACCAATGAATTAATGACAAAATCGATTAAGTAAATTTTTTAAATTATATAAAAATGTAATATACTAAATTAGATTGTCACATAAAATTTATGACATTATTCTTCGTCTTATACATAGTTTCATGTTTTTAAACTATAATTATTTTCTGCTTTTGTAAAGGCAAGACCACGCACAAATTTTCAGACTAGCTCGCAAGATTTCTGGGCTACTTAATGATCAATTAGATAGTACATTATTTAAAGGAAAGATAGGGAATGAGTTATAATTCAATTAGTATATTTTATTCTTTTCATGTCTTGAATTGAATTCGAGTCTTTTCTATGTATTAAAAAAATCAAAGGAAAATACCATTTGGGGTTCACTTCTCACGAGTATGTAAAATGTATAAATTATATACATATATATAAAGAAAGACGAGATTATTTTATCTGTGTACTTTTCATATAAGGGATTGTGATACCAAAGGTCAATCGGTGTAGTGGGAAGGGATTTACGTCCCTTAACCAAGTGCTCGGATTTGAGCCTCCTTGGAAACAGAAAAAACTATTTTGGGAGACATCCCATTTTATAGGAGGTCCGACAGTCAGGTTGATTCGAATTAGTTGAAGCGAAATTTCAGATATCGGGAGATCAAGGACAAAAAAAAAAATAAGGGATTGTGACACATTAAACTGCCATCCAACCGTAACATAACATAATACCATGGCTCCTAGGGTTCAAGGTTGAACTCACATCATAATTTCAAGCATGAGAAGAGAAGATCATTGTTCAAGTGGAACCAACATAAAAGGGAAAGGGTAATCTTGCAAGGCATTACGAGGAAAGACCTTCAACTCTTATGTTCGGGTCATCCTATTTAGACAAAGAAACGAGCTGTGCAAGTCTTAAGTACCAACTTAGCAGGATTGCCACAAAAGAGCTGTGCAACCCTTAAAGTTTGTCTCTAATTTTCAATTACATAATCAAATCAAATGCTGTTTCAACCAAAATTTGAAAGGACTAATGAGTAGAAAATTAGTTATCTCTCAAGGAAAAAAACCCACTTCTTGAAGTCTTTATTGGCAAGTGACCTGATCAATGGTCCTCCTCTTGGCCCCCCCCCCGCGGGAAAAAAAAAATTCTGTTCGTCATTCACATTACTTTTGGTACTTCCAGAGTCTATTGGGTTATATTTTTAGGTGATAGCATGGGGGATTATTGGTCTTAATGTGTTAATCGAGGTACAAATGATCGATGAGGGTTATTATTGTACCATGATAAAGAAACTTAATCAATACTTGACTGGTTTAATAGCGAGACATATATTAAAAAAGTTTTGAATCCTTAACATGGTTTATGAAAAACATAATCGAATTAACATTTATTGACATAGATGAAATGTACATTTTTTTTGCTTAACTAAGTCGGGAATTCAACTCTCCTGAATATGAAAAAAATAATGTTAGAAGACCCATCCCCACAAAATGAGCTCTGCAGCTATCGATCCAAATTGTCAGGACGAAACTCCATATACTAGATAGTGACCAAGCCAAAGTATAAAATATATATATATATATATATATATATATATATATATATATATATATATATATATATATATATATATATATAAGTGCAGCACAAACTCTCGAACCCATAATCAAGCAGCTTCAAGAGGCTTACTAGGGCCCAACAAAATAGAAAACAATCAAAGCCCTCAAACTTTTATTTTGGGGCTGGCCCATGGTAAAGAAATGTTTGTCATGCCCAGCTGGCTCCATGTTAATGACAAACCCCCAACCCCCAACCCCCAAAACTTGTCATTAGGCAACTGGGCAGTGGGCATATTATATAATTTCTTTTTACTTGATTTTAGAAATTCTAATTCACTTTGATACTTAATTTAGAGATCGACTCTGCAATCGATTGCTTTTTCATTCCTAAATTCGAATTCGCACTAAATCATATATATATATATATATATATATATTAATTTTATTTTAAAGCAAAAGTAAAGTTGTTTTCTAATAATATATATTAATTTTATTTTAAATTTAAAGGGCGATTTCACCGTACGCCGCTTTATTCGCCCCTTAATCCTCCACAAATTTTCGGAGAGAGAGAGAGGGAGTTCATGTTTATTTACATATTCTTGGTACGATCATGGACCATGAGGAGATGATCATGCATGGGCAATGATGAGTGGCATCCTAACATCCTCACATGTCATGTGCATCAATGGGGCGGGGGAAATCACCTTTTTCTGTTTATGTGCAATTGAAAGTGACGTAATACGACAAAAGAAAATCGCTTTTTAAGGGCTCCTAGTTTCTATTATGATCTTTTTATAGGACACCTTGGGGGAACCAAAATGACTGAAAACTCCCCATCCCTTTCCTCAAATGGCAAAACAAGCCTAACCAATTTCCTTTCTTCTCCACCTTTTCTCTTATCCCAACTAGTAAATTGTAATTTTATTTTAAATTAAATTTCATAGAAATAAATATTTATTTTTCTCTCCCTCAGACTAAAGTAAATTTTAAAAAAATAACTATAATAAGCAATCCCTCGTAAGAAAAAGTGATAATAGGTAGTTGCCTCTAAAATTTGAAATATATATATAATACAATAACAAATTAAATTTTAAATTCAAATTTTAAAATTAATCGATTGAGACAGTGATAGGTTAACCAACAACAATATACAACAATGCCTATATTTGATCTCAAGATATAATTATTTTTTAACACGATAAGTTTTAAATTCGAGTAAAATAAGAGAATTGTGATAAATTAATAGGAAATATACAAATTTTATCGATAAAAAATATATATAATTTAAAAACTATAATCCTAGAAATTGTTTATTATAATACAAATTATAATTTTTATTTCTAAAATTATAATTCAAAATTCCCATTTCATTTTATTTTCTTATATAAAATTTTAGCTTTCCCTTATTCAACTTTTTCATAAAAAAAAAAAAAAAAAGTAGTCACCGGTTAACTCTATAGGAAGTGCAGATGAGGTTTCTTTTCCTCTCTCTCTCTCTCTCTACTGAAATTCTCTTTTTCTTTTTATTCTAAAGCCTAGAGCGAGAGAGAGAGAGAGAGAGAGAGAGAGAGAGAGAGAGAGAGAATGCAGAAGCTTTCATCTTCTTGTCATAGGTTCTCCAGTCAACCTATGATCTTTTATATCACTAGTATCATTACATAGGAGTGTCGGTAGAAGAATGAAAAGTCCAAAACTTTTACTGATGGCTAACCTTGAGAGTGGTCCTTCCATCCCTCTGTGGACCATTTCTGTAGTCTAGCAGTAGAAGTTCTCTCTATGTGGAGGCTACTTGCTACTTCAAACAAACTAGTAATGAATGTCAGCATATGCTATTATTATTACTTTTTATAATTTTATATTACTTTTTATTTTTAAATGAAAATTTTAATGTAAAAATTTTGAATATATAAATTTTATATTGATCATCATTTTACCTAAGCGAGAGATAGATTATAACTTTTAATGTTCTTGTAAGGACATCAAAATGGTAAAGAGATTTGATTCAAATATTTTTTTTCAGGATCTAATAATCGAATTTTCATGAATTTTTTTATTTTTGTGCTTTTTATGATCTCTGTTTTAAAAACAAAAAAGATTATAGCCTTTAATTCGATTCATTTGTGTCCTAATTTTGGTATCTCCATAATGAAAGTGGGACAATTTAGTTAGGTCACTTAATTACAAGGGACATACCAAACCCACCTTTCTTTTTTTTATTATTAGCCATTTTAAATGAAAAGAGATCACATTGTGAGTGTTTCATTATTCATTTTCACTCAGAATATAGACAACCCTACAAAAGAGACATTCTTTACTTTTTCTTTTTAGGGTTACATGGTTCCTTTTCTGAAGTATGTAGGCCTTGCAGGTGAGAAGATGATATGGTTGAATGATCAGTCCTTTCAAAGAACAAAAGGTTCTAGCAAACCTCTTCTTTGCGCTTGTAGTGGAAAGAGCATCATTACCTAACTAGTAGATGTCCATTTATGCTATAAAAGAGCATTATTGAGTTTCGTTCTTGCCGCTTTATTCTCATTGAGAGACACGAATGCCTGATTGGTCTGGTCCGGGGTGTTTAGTTGATATTATTTAAATAAAATTTTAATTTAATTTTATGTATAAAAAAAATAAAGATTAAGAGAATTTTATATTTTAATATTTATTTAAATATTAATAATTTATTAAAAAAAATCTTATCAGGAGAGATGGAGAGGTTTATTTTGGGATGGGCAAAAAGTAACGAACCCTATGCTCGAAAGGGTTTTGGATCTATTAAGGATGATTTGATTACTCATTTGTAATGAGCCCCCCCTTCGAGAAAGTGCTTTTCCTTGAAACTAACAAAACAAAAGGGCTACCAGATAATACCATAGGCTTATGACTAGGTCTTTTAATTTGTTTCTTGTACGTTAACTAATAAGAAGCCCTCAGAATTTCACTACCAAAAACTTTAGTAATTGTGCAAAATTCATATCAAAAGGTTTTTTTTTTTTTTTTTTCCATGTCTTTTGTATTATGAGTATATTGAATGTTCTTTCTTTTACTGAGTTTGAGTACTTTTCTGGCCGATTGGATTTTTGTACGTTTGACAGTCTTACCTCTATTATTTATGTCAGAAATTATAAAAGAATGCTGATAGAAACCCTCCCCCCCAAAATATATATTTTCCATTTGGTATCACACACAGTGAAAATATTCATGTCTGAGAAACCTTTGCATTAGAATAATCTAATGGTGTATCACAGATGCTTAGTTCTTAATGATGTGTGGCTTTTCCTCGTACCAATAGGCCGGGGATGAAAATGAAAATTATAATAATTTCATTATATGTGGTAGTCGCTTTTTTGAGTCTTGGAGGCCATAAAAGTGGTATAATTTTTATATCTTTGATATTAACCGGATGGGCGTGATCGAACTTTGGCTAGGGACTCGGTCGAGTCATTAAACAGCTTCTAATGTAATGTGTGCCCCCGTATCGTGTGTGTATGGATTGCATGCAAAGCTTGCTGCTGGATATGGCCAAGACTGCAAGATATGCATAGCTATAGAGATTTCATGTTCATGGAATATGATGACTCCATTTTATACTACAATGACTTCTCTAGAAGTTCTTCAAAGGTCCTCGTTAGGATAGTGAGAAATTGCACTGCATGCAGATGCAACGTGGTAGTTCTCTGGCTTCATGAAGATTTTGTAGTTGACAGATGAATTCAGAAAGAGGGTAGATTACATGTTTTTTATAAGGAAAGAGAGAACTATGATACAAAACATGAAGGTTTTGAGTATTCATGTTTCATGTATTGTCCTTTCTCCTTGTACATTACCTATTTTGACTAGAAACCTTTTAATATGACAACTTAAGTTTTCCTTCTTTTCTGTTAATTTGATTATGCAATTGACGTAAGTAGTAGAAGACATTCAAGAGCTTGGAGGTACCAGAGGCAAAACAAAGGAGAGGAAGCATACTTAATGCACCCCAGCAAAGGACAGTTTCATAAAACCAAACAGAATTTATTGGAAAATCAGGTGCAGCAGGCAAGGAGACAACATGCCCCCCCCCCTTTTTTTCCAGCAAAACATGGAGATTTGAGCCAAATAGTACATATATTTCACTCATGTTTCTGCTCAGCAATCAGGAAGGATTAAGCCAAACAGTGCATATTTTTAATATCACTCTCTTACATTCTTCCCAACATGCCTCCCTTTACAATAAGGTTATCGATTTTTTTTTGTTGGGGGGGGGGGGGGCTCATATATGTCAAAAGTAAGTGATGCACAGTTTTAAGAAAGATTTGGATCATTCTAAGAACATCAAACGAATAACCATGCTCTCATATATTAAGTGAATAAGCATTATTCAAAAAAGTAGTATATAGAAGCGTTCAAAAAGTATCAGTAGTATTAGAGTTACCTTCAGTCGGTCATGTTTAGACGAGACAAACAAAAAATTCTCAAAAATTTTCTTTATTACTCTAAAAATTTCTCTGGCCATAGCAAACCCGAATCACCCTTCCTATTGTGTTCCCATTTCAAATTTCTAACGGTTTAAAATTTCAGTCACACTGTTTTATTAGAATTGCTTTCTATTTTCCTTCTTTTCCCTCGATAAAGGACGGAGGAAGATTCCGGCATAACTATTTTCTTCGTTAATTGTGAGTGGTACCATGAAGGGCTGATAAGACTTTGTGACTACTTAGATATAGAAAGGTTACATTTTTAGCATTAATGTTCTTAAAATCATCACAAAATCTCTTGCCGATTCAGACCCATCAAGGTTGTTAAAGTTTTGAAGAAACGAGAAATCAATGTTTGTTAACTATGGTTAACTATTGATTAGCACATAGATTGCACAAAAATGACAACTTTTTTTCGGCCACCATTAGAGTATGTTTCTTGGAAAAATTACTTCAGATATATGTTTTACTATTTAACACAACTTACTACATTTTACTCAAAAATCTCCCAAGAAAAAAGCCAGATTAACGACATACTTATTACATAAGCATTTTCTTTTTCTCCTTTGATGTTCTAGGATTACTATAGCTAAATCTTACACATATACTAGAACCTGTAAAACCTTGCAGGTTCCTTTGGAAAATCTATAGCCTTGCCGTGATCAGTCTCCAGTGTAAGGGCACTGGTAAGATCGGTGGGATTCAAATTTCTTTGATCCACATTTGGTGTACACTTCAGAATGTGCTTTTCCGACGCTGCAAGTTTAATGGGACCTGAGCATATGAAAGGATTTTTAGCTTGGCTGAGCATCACCACCTCAGGACTTGAATCTTGCATCTTTGGCTTGCACTTCTTTGATCCTTTTGTTTGTTTCTGCTGCAATACTTTCTCGGCGGTCCTCTTTCTGGCTGTCGAAGCAAGGTTATAATTCTCACTATTCTCCGGCCGAAACATTGTGGATTGCTTCCCATATTTTGGAGTGGTTGCAGGGGAAACTTTGAACCCAGGAGGTGCTGGAACAATTGGACGGTAGAATAGAGGTGTTGATATGCTTGGCGAAATACTTGGAAGAGAAGGGATCAGTGTAAATCTTTGGATTGGTTGTGATGGAACATGATTCGGCTGATTCTGCTGTAAGAAGGGAAACCTGAAAGTTGTGTTTGTTGCAAAAGATGGACTCTGGCTGTTCCTGATTTCTGCAGAAATCCGAAGCACAGGCTGAAAGGCATTAATATGCGTAGAGGTGGAAATGGGTAGGCATGGATGAATTTGTGGAATTCCCATTCCAATTCCAACTGACCGATGTGGTTGAGGCAGTGCTTGGCCAAAATAATGTTGTTGGCTGAATGAATTTTCTCTGACAAGATTAGAACTATTTCTTTGGCATGAATCCGCCTGGGTTGTTGAATCTGCCACTTTCATCTCGGCAAAGCTTGAATAGTTTGGATTTTGCAAAGCTTGGAATGGGGGAGTTATACTGCCCTCTGCCTTGCCAGACCTACCAGCAGCAGGATGGTGATCTCTGCCAACTGTAAGATCCTTACCCATTAGCCTCATTGTAGTGATTAATGAACTCTGATCTGAACGGTCCTCGAATACAATCTTCTCATTGCATTCTGTCCCCTGAACCTGCTTATTGTTTTTTGATATGTTCATTGACTTGAAGTCAGAAACGAAGGACTGATGCTCTCTTCCTTTCTGTGGATCATGCCATAGTCCTGAGCTTCCAATGCCTTGTGGTTGATAAGAACTCAACTTCCATACAGTTGGAAGTGACCTCTCTGCAAAATGACTTTCTCCGGTAGAAAATGCGCTTCCAGGACTAGTTGGAAGAACAAAACTATCCATCTGTGAGGCTCTCGAAGAACCTATTTCTTGCTGTTTCAATTGGTTGACCTCATAATCAGACGATCTTGAACTCAATTTTGGCCATCCACCTTGGGAATTCATAGGCAAACCGAGAAAATCTTGATCAAATGCCATATTTTCTGCACAGAGAGTACCTCTTTGCTTCTTCAACTCTGCCATGAAAGACATGCCACGCATGAAATCCGCCTGTGACAAATAGGGAGATGAATATTTCTGACAAATGTTGCTACATCTGGTTCTCTGTCCAGCTTTTGAAGGAAGAAACTGACCCTTTTCATTTTTCCTTTCATTCATGGATGGATCCTGTAGAAATAAAGGCCTTGAATTTTCTGCAACATGTTTCGGTGAATGATCAGAAACAGCCCTTTTTGTTGTGACAGAATCTGGCAACAATTCAAAATCCTTGATTGCTTGAGCTTCCAAAGGACTACCGAAATCTTCACTTGGATTTGAATCAGCACGAGCGGAGCACAAATTTGACAGCTCAGGTCTCTCAGTATAGTCACCTTGGCTAATATGTGAACTGCCAAAAGATTCATTCAAGTCTACACATTTCTCCTCAGAATTACACTTTCTCCGCTCCCCCTCAAAATCAATTTCACTTGCGGTAACAGAAACATCCTTTTCATTCCCTTTCAAAGCAATTGCAGAATCAGAAGTAATTTCGTCACTTTCTCTGATTGTTTCCCTCATAACTTTACCAGTATTTTGAGCTTGGGGCAACTTGTTCGAAGCAACTCTTTCCTTATCTGCTTCACTTACTCGTTGTTGAAGAGGAGTTTCTAGACTTTGAGCATGTCTGCCACATCCATTGGGTGAATTCTGCTTTGAAGTATCCCTGACCCGGCTCTTGAAAATTCGGCAAATAGGACTATTGTTTTGTCCCAGTTTTTGGCCCTTGGTGTTCAACTTGGACGATACACTAGTCCTTATATGCTTCTTTCTGCATTGGCTTTTCAAGCAAAGAGATTTCAGTTCACGGATCGAAATGGTGTCTGAGATTTCTTTTCCAGCTCTCTTAGTTACAGGTTGTGAAGATCTAAACTTTGCAGATGAATCTTCGGAAGGCTGCTTTTTACACAAAAAAGCATTGCTTGTTCTTAGACATAACCAAGGTTCCGAAATACTAATAGGGACATATTCCTTAATTCTAGAAAACTGCATACAAGTTATAACAATTGCACATACCAAGTACATTGTTTATATATGTCACCATCTGCCAGTATGCAATTCAGAAATCTAATGTCATTCATGAAGAGATCAAGAATAACACTGTCTATGTATGAGTGTATGTATACATATACCAACAAATTAATGATTATACATACTCACTTTTCACAGGAACATATGAAGAAAGATTAATAGTATACTTTTGCCTTTCGACTCCTTGAAAATCAAGTGTGAATCGAGCAAATCACATCGTGAAGGGAGACTGACTTCCATTATTATTATTTTACCAACAAAAGAAAGAAGTTACAAAGCATGCAATCACAATATACCTACATGAAGATAACCTTGAGAGAAAGTATGGAGAAAGTATATTCCAAGGAGATGGGGGTGTTCTAGTTATATCCAACAAAACCCACATAGGACTCCGAGAAAATCAACTCAAAATCTAAACTAGGAATGCAAAACGCTCTTCAAGTAAAACCAATAATGATGAGACGATCACTGGTGAGTGTTCATGCGATTGTTAAAAAGAATAGAAATAATGCAGTTTGATAAATACGGAGAAAACAAAACAACGTAATATATCTCAAAAGTGGTTTATGAAAGATTCAGAAACTTATATTTACATTCACTTTGAAGACTAAAAGGAGAAGTAGACAAGCTACTTTGTACCCATTGTAAAAGAAATTCCATATGATATGAGTATTCTAACATATGCTAAATCGTAGAGTACAATCTACCATAGCCTCCGAAGGCCTTAACCTAAAAAAAATGCCTCAACTACAAAAAATATATGGCAATGGATTTCAGTAGAAATGCACAAAATGACAGTTTTTTTTTTCTTTTTCCTTTTTATCGACTTGTTCTTCCAATGAAGTTTCACCTTCTTTGTGGAAACAAGAAAAGCTTTGTCAAAGAAGCCTCCTCAAATGCAAAGTTCCTCATATGCCCACCAAAATTTGTTATCCATCAACCAATTTCATGTATGTCTAGGTTTTATTAGTAGACGATCAAACATCCAAAAAGCTACAAGTTTGGATTTGAATTGAACTGTCCACCAAAAAATGGTTCTTAATGGGTCCAAATCAAAGAGGTGAAGAAAGAAACAGCGAAGGGGAAAAAGTTATCACTCTCCATGTCCAAAATAATTCTCTCTCTCTCTCTCTCTCTCTCTCTCTCTCCTTGATGGCCTACCATATTATCCGTACAAAGAGAGACAGCTAAAAGAAAAAGAGAGGCACAGCAGCACTCAGCTCCATAACCTTGCCTATGGTCCTATTAGCATGGAACCCCATGTCTTGTTCTTACCAAATTTATCATTATATATCACATGAACTCAAGTACAACTGTACCTAACCCACAAACACATATACACTCATCTTTCATTCAACTTTCATCATTCCCAATATAATTAACTAAGAATTAAACAAACCCATTAAAAGTAATAAAATATTAAAAATTAGAACTTCTAAACAAGACTTGATCAACACTAACCTTATTTATCTTCTGGCTTATCAATGCAGTATTGTTTTTCTTCTTTTTCTTCTTATTCGTCTTCTTTTCCTTCGTAGAATTCAACTCTCGTTTATTTCCTTGATTGATGATTGGTGAAGAAGAAGCAAATATATCCGCAATTGATCTCTTCTTCACCTTGCCCTTCGTGACCTTCTTGATCATAGCATGACCAAGACCATCGTCACGAGCCGGTAGGTCCAAATTTGTGGCGGGTTGACTGGTTTGCTGCTTTATATTTTCGAGCTCATTAAACCACCATTTGTGTTGAGGACAAGACATGGGCGGAAGCAAATTGATCATATCTTCTTTCTTGATTTCCTTCTTCGATGATGATGGTGGTGAGTCATCGAAAGGCCAGCATTTCTCCACGTCAATGCTTCTCATCCTTGAGGTGAACTCTCTATAAACAACAAGAAAACCCCCCCAAGTTTTGACATGAAGGGAGAAAACACAAATATAAAAGAAAGTGATATTTGCGCGCGCGCCCGCACGAGCGCACACACACACACACACACACACACATATATATATATATAGAGAGAGAGAGAGCGCGCTAACCTGATGGAGAATTTTTCTGAGGCAACAGCCATGGTTTAGAGAGAGAGAGAGAGAGAGAGAGAGAGAGAGAGAGAGAGAGAGAGGTGGAGATGAGGACAGAAGAAGCTGGATTTATGGGTCGGTATTTTCTACCTTTTTATTATTATTTTTTTGCGGGGGGGAGGGTGGAGGGGAGGTGTCATTCTATAGTTTGCCAGTTTTCCCGCTTGCTTTTTCGGTCGAGCAGTTCTCTTTCTCTCTCCCTCTTACACGTCCCTTTCTGTCATCAATATAGGTGGGGAAGAGGAGGAGAGAGAGAGAGTGTGTATAGTAAGAAGGTATGAAATAATGAATAGAAAAATACGAGTGGGTGATGTCATGATGGATTCTCTTCTGGGTTTCAGTACGGAAAGAAACTGTTTTCTACTTTTAAACCCTATTATGTATGAATACACATGCATGAATGAATACATATGGTCTCATCGTCATGCATGTCCTATACAAGATGAGAGAGAGAAGAAAATGGACCCAAATGAAAAATATTGTTATTATCAAATTCTTTGGAGAGCTAATAAATGATTTATATATTTTTAAAATATATTGATATATAATACGATAGATTTTAAAATTTAAGATTAAAATTTAATTTATTATTTTATATTTTTTAAATTTAACTACAGCATTGATTAATATAGATTTTTGGAATATTCTATTATATTTTTGTTTGCTAGATTAACATTTTTAATATATTATAATACCATGAATATAATTTATTTTTCGACTATATTTGAAATTATTATTTAATAAAATATATGTTTTTTAAGAGAAAAAAAAAAGGTAAGTACAGGCGACGGCAGTTGTAAGTTTGAGGTTTGTAACCGACGAGGAAAGTAATGTGGTAACAGGGGCCTTTTATTTTAGGCGGTGGCAAGTGGGGGCCGCTGATATTTTTTCGGTTTATGATAGTGACAAACCTCTTTTATTTATTTATTTTATTTATTTTATTTTTACTTTTTTACATTTCATTTTAGTGCCATTCTTTTTCTCTTTTTCTTCCCTGACCCCTATTATTTTGTAAATTTGTGAAATTATCCTGAACTTGATTGGTTAATCTTTCCAAAAGAAATCATAAAGAGGCTATCATGCTATGCCATCAGGTTGAATGATTTTTCCGAAAATAAATATGTAAATAATGATAAGTCAAACCCCTTCAATGAAAATTACTAAAAAATTATCTTAAAATAAAACCTCTTTTTCAAACCCCCTTTGTTTGCCTCGGATTTAGGGTTTGAGATGAGGTTAAAAAGAAGGAAACAAGCAAATCAGATTCCGAGGTTGCTGTTTTCCTGTTTACCTAATCTGGGAACTGTTTGACAGAATTGCAATTACCAATGATCCTTAAAATGGATTCAAACAACTCAATGTTTCGCTTATTGATTTTTGGATTGCAGTGATTGTAAACAGCGAAATAGTGTTCTCAAGTCCAAGGCTCTGCTCAACAGCCCTGCTTGATGATGCCGCACATGGTTATATTCCTAGTCCTACCAACCCAAGATTCATGATTCCCAAGTTTTTAACAAGGTTCTCTTCTCGTTCTCCAACACAACCTGCTGTAGTCCAAGAACCAGATATTGCAAAAGTTCAATTTCGGAATAGTATAAAGATGCTAAGGGAAGAGAGAGAGAGAGAGAGAGAGAGAGAGAGAGAGAGTGGATCGCATGTGTAAAACCGACCAGGGTGAGGCAGAGCAAAAGACAATGGCCTCTGGAAGAAAAACAGAACCACAATAACTTTATCACAATTCTGGGGGTGGGGGTGAATTTCAAGTCCATTTGTCATCCTAATTCTGAACAACTGATATAACCAGACAAGTTTCAATCTTTTAACTGTCTAGATGATAAACAAAAAAGGGTCCCACGATCCACATGATTTACAATGAATAGATCCTGTGCTTTCTGTGTGAGAATCCACATACAAACTGAACTATAGCACAAGCAGCAAGTTCAAAAAGGTTTTCAAACAAGCGGACAAGCGGACAAGCGCTAGCTAGTTCAAAAAGGTTATCATTGCTCACACATGATAGACAACATTAGAATCATTTTTCCCAGCCCTTTCGCTATGGATTTGGTTACAAATCAAGAAGTTCATCATAGGCATGAATCCATACAAACAATAAAGCTATATTATAGGGAATATTAGCAGTGTTCCTCTTTTTTTGGGCCTCTGAGGGGGAAAAGAATGCAATACCTCCAAAGATAAACAAGATGCGAATCATTTGTCATTTACATGCTCATAGTAGAGCGAGTGCTGCCCATGCTGGAGCTATCTTTCTTCCACATGACCTCAAAATTTTGGAAACATTTCAATGTTCTCACCTGCATGCGCAGAACACCTCAAATGGCCGCAGCATTGGGCTCTAAGATAAAAATAATCATAATAGCATGTGCACTTGTGTTGACAATTTAGAAAGTGACCACGCTCTTTCGGTTTTCAATTGGCAAAAGTTGCTAAAAGCAAACTTTTGCTGGATTAAATCAACAACAGTTGGAATTAGACGGCTTAAATAAACAAGCACCCATATTAATCCACATGCAAATCAGCTAAGCTTTCTGGCAAGGATGTTTCTTCAAGTTGCCTAATAATATAAATTATCACTAGGGATTAATTTAAACTGGAGTAGTCATGAAAACTAATGTAAAGATCAGTCTTGTAAAAAGTGAAGTGCACATGAGAACCAACACCCCATCAGAAAAGTGCAAAACAAACAAATAAGAATAGAAAACATGATGACCACAAAAACTGAACAGAGGGAGACCTTCCAACGCCTCTTGTGATTGAACTTGCCGTAGATGGAGTCCAATATAGCTATAATTTGTTTGAATGTTGGTCTCTTTAGTGGATTTTGATTCCAGCATTCCTCAATCAACCTGGTCGACAAAGAAAAATTCAAATTACTCAGCTCTAACACTCAAAACCTAAATAGAATCCATATGGCAGGTCAACTAAGGAATTATACAGTATCCCACCAGTGTTCAGAAATTATAGGCTCAGACTCACGCAAAACTCTAAGAATGTTCTCTGTTAAGAAATTTCACAAATTAAAAACTTCATGTATGATCTCTAGACATAAATGGGAATTTCTAAATCTCAACTGTCAATATCAATTTAAAATACTTTCCATGTTTTCTAGTTACCACAAGAAAAATGCAACCTCAAAGAAAATAGCAACCAGGACCATGCCACCCCTCTTATTTTCTTTTGGCAAGATGGGCAAAGCATGCACAAATAAAAACTCAAAAGCTTAAGGTTTTGGTCTTTAAGCACTAAAAAGTTGTATAAAAGATAGTGTCAAGATTTTGTTTTAAAAAAAAAAAGAAAGAAAGAAAGAAAGAAAAAGAGCAGCTCTATAAGCTGTTACTAGTGTTTGAGATTAAAAACAGATTAGAGGAAAATGGTGCCAAAAATAATCTGTGAGACAGAAAACAGTCCAACATTTGCTCTTTAATAATAATAATAATAATAATAATAATAATACATCTTTCGGTTCACTGAGGGTCAGGGACTGTGGCATGAAAAAAAAAAGGGATGGTGTCATGGAGGGTCTTTGAGATGGTGTCTGACAAAAAATGGGATGAGGAAACAGTTAAATCATGGCTGAGAAAAAGGCCCCAAACCCAGAAGAATATCTTAACACTTACTCTTTCAGGCCATGTGCATATCGTTTTGCAGGAGCTCTGAAAGGGGGACGCTCTTTGGAAGCAAATACTGTAGGAACATTGTTGTCATCCTTTTCTGAAAATGGTTGGTTTCCTTCAATCATCTTAAGTACAAGAGGTCACAAATATCTCAGAGCCCCAAATTAATAGTTGGTCATAACCAAGACAAGACGTTGAGGCAACTCGTTTAAGTAATTGTTGCAACATAGCACATTTGTTATACCAAGTGGCCAAGAGAACTTTACCTCTTGCAGAATCAATGCAAAAGAAAACACATCCACCTTAGTATCATATTCTTCATTTTTAATAACCTCCGGAGCAACATATCGGCCTGTTCATAGAATACACACATCCATCAGAAAGGATAACAAATAATTGATGATATAAATGCATCTGGTTCAGGTCTTCGAGAAAAAAACTGCAATTTGCAATGAAGCCATATACATCCAAACTACAAGCTCCCAAAACTAGGTAACTACGCAATCCCACAATCTGTTGCATGACTACACTGAACAACAAAAACTGTGAAACAAAATGTGGTACATAATTTGAGATGTTATACTGGCAAACTCACAAGAAGCATCATGAGGTGCTAGAGGCCTATCTTCTTTGACTTGACGGGCAACATTCAGCAGTTTACTGACTCCAAAGTCAGCAACTTTCAGATGTCCAGAATCATCCCGCAATATATTTCTGTTATCTTACACAGACAACATAAGAAGTTGAACTGATCAGAATCATCAAATTTCTGACATGGTATAAGAAGGGGAGATAAAGTGTTGGCAAGGGAAAAAGATAAGAGGGAAGCAGAATCAGACTTACAAAAAAATCAACAGTGTAAATAGCAAGTTTAATGGAAAACTTACGAAGGCTCAAGATCACGGTGAATTATTGCCTCAGGTTTGTTCTCATGCAGATAGTTCATACCCCTGTAAGAAAAATAGAGGAGAAAACACATTCAATACACCTAACTTACAACATAAACTGAACTATTACAAAAGTACAAAAATACACACTAATCCAAAGATATAAACATGACATATCACAATAGCAGGTGCAGTTGAGTGAAATCAAAAGGTATTTGCCATAGAAAAAGGATTTCTTGATATCAGTTTGGCAGCGTGGTGGGGGGTGTGGAATTCACAAAGGCCATTCTTAGGTTGAAAGTGCTTCCAAAATTGCTCAGAATACTGTTGAGTAATTCTAGACATTTTTTTCTTATTTTCTTTACTATTCTGTTCAAAATATTCTCATCATCTATAGGAAACCCTACAATCGCCTTATGCTAAAACAACATCACTTCTAGTGCCATTACTGAGCAGGCACTTTCAAACCGATATCCTTAGCAACTAAATTGCTAGCGGTACAAAAATTTTCAACTCAGAAGGATGCAAATTACTAGAGCTGCTATTGATTAGTAATAAACCTTGCAATATCCATTGCAAATTTCACAGCCAACGATGGCCTCAGTGCTCCCCTTCTTTTTAAATATGCTCGGAGATCTCCCTGCACCAGAGATAACTAGATCAAATATCAAACAAGTGACAACTTTGTGGAGAAAATGGAACTTCAATGGAGTAATAATACAGGCTCAGAACTATTAACAGAAGCATGAGAAACATGAGAATAGAAGGATAGTAAAACCTCATGTCAGAGAATATGAACATCAGCAAACACATTCCAAATCACAGCTTCTTACTATGTCAACAAGTAGAGATGATAGCAATGCAAATCACTTGAACAGAGGAATCTGCAGCTGAGGTTCCTAAAGTAATCCGCAAATCAAGTATTGGCAGTATTTGGATGAAACCTCTTATGCAGTAGAAGTTGCATTTGCTGCCAAAATTTTTTGACATAATGCCCACTTTACACTCATTTGTAGAAAAATTAACATTTTGAAAAATCTACATTTCTATGTACAAAACTGTTGTCCTAATTGGAAAAATGCTATAAGTGGAATAACACAAATTCCCACATCAAAGAAAAGGAAGAAGAGGAGGCACTTCCCAAATGAAGCCAATAAGCATGCAAATAAAGATCACCAGAGGTATATCTCAGGATAAGTTGGAATGGAATTTTGATCAAGAAAAAATTGATCCTCCCACAATTTCAATAGTATAATTCTCCATCATAGTTAAGGTGTGGAATTATGGAGTTATATTGGTTTAAGGAGCTTAAGACTAGGAGACCCACTCTCATCTCGACTATTTAAATCACTACTGGTTGCACAAACTAGAAAATGGTAGGCAAATTTATCTTGGGATTTGTTATGTCCACAAGGTTCATGGAGATGCGACCATGTTCCTTAACTGCTTGAGGTGGCTCTATTGTATTTTATGTGCAACTAAAGAACAGCTGACATTAGAGACTGAGTGTTGGATGACTCATCTGTCTAAAAGGTTTTTTCTTTTCTTTTCTATTTTTTAAGCCTATAAGAAAGATAAGACGAGTTTTCAGACTTGATAAAAAGTTAACCCAATTCGCCCGTGGATGCAGACAACATAAGTTGATGAGTGGTGAATTGGCCACAGAAAGAGAGAGAGAGAGAGAGAGAGAGAGAGAGAGAGAGTAAAGACTAACTGGGTGAAGGAAGATAGATCTATCGGATACATGAATATGGCTAACAAAAGCATGTCATCAAGCTTACTACCTTAATTTCTACCCTTGTCTCTATCCCTTTATATGCATGTGTTATTGTTACCAGTCTCAGTTCCATTAGTCTGTTTCTTGTTCCACTGGGTGAAGGAAGATAGATCTATCAGACACACGAATATGGCTAACAAAAGCAGGTCATCAAGCTTACTGCCTTAATTTCTACCCTCGTCACTATCCCTTTATGTGCATGTGTTATTGTTACTACTCTCCGTTCCATTATTCTGTTTCTCTTCCGCTATGCCCCTTTTGTTTAGCCTTTTCCCTTCCTAATGAGATCCCTTCATCATCTATAGAAAGGAAATGTACATCCATAGCAAAAAAAAATCACCACTAGAAAGAGGAGCAGGAAGCCTATTGCGGCACATGAATGATATGCAAACCGTAGGTAAGCACTTTATGCTAGCAAGTGAAATAAATCAGAGCCAATGCCTGGAGAAACAAGAGAGACTGAAATCAGCAGAAATAAACCAAATGATAGGAAACCACCTTTGGTAAATACTCAGTCACAATCATCATTGGACTACTTTGAGTTACAGCACCTAGAAACTGGACAACATTTGGATGCCGTATCTTCTGAAGCAATGCAAGCTCGTCTCTAAAGGCCTTCCTATACAACAGAAAACATCCAATATATATATAAGTTTAGGAAAGTAAATTAAAATATGACATGAAAAGACTGAACTCAAAAAACTTACACTTTCTCCTCATCTACAAGCACCCCCTCTTCAAGCCTTTTCACTGCGACTTGAATTCCACGCCATGAGGCCATGCAGAAGGTTCCCTGTAATAATTGATATTCATGAGATCTGGAACAACAGATACATAGAAACCAACTCTAGGTACTATCTAAGGCTGCTCACACAGCTTTAGTGAGCCACAGTTTAGTTTAGCAGATATTACAGTTTAGTTTAGCATATATTATAATCTGCTAATTTGTATGCTGAACTAAAGTCATATTATGGCTCACTAAATACAATATAGAAAAGAAGGGTACCTTTGTTATATCAACACTATTTGTAAAGTCAAGTTCCTTGGGATCAATTTCATACTCTGGAACTTCCCTCTTACTTTTCACTTGCATTGGAGCCATCTAAGTTGAAAAAACCACATGACAGAAACACAAATCAAGTTATAACCACAAATGCAAAAAAAAAAAGGGTAAAAAGTGCTATATTACCAGGAAAAAAAATACCATTTTGGTGTTAATGGCCAGAATAAAGTTACAAATCAAAAACAAATCAAGGGCTTACAAAAGGTTTTGCTCCATGTTTCTCCAAAAGTTTGATGACATTGTGGTTCTTGTAGTGGATTGCATCTGCAAGAGGCTGTTTAACCAACATTAGGTTTCAACAAAGAATATTTGCTGTTCAATATTAGTCATTCAAATTAGGTCTGAAAGAGGCTGACAACTTTTCCATGTTTTATTCTAGGGTGACTTCCTCCTCTACCAGTTGCATATTTACACTGTTACATTTTAAAACCTACAGTAGATGACTGTTTAAGCGACAAAAAGGTTTTGTATTGAAACTATACAATCACGAAACCAAAGAGGTGCTAATCATTAGGAAACTTCATGTAGCACTGTTGCACATTGCTGTTGCACATTGAGTTGTATTGGAGATTGATCATACAATGGGTGTAATATCTTCGAAAGGCATTTTGCATTGTTGACAATGTGTTGTCCCCTGATGGTTCACCATCACCATTAAAATTTGCATTTCAGGGACTGCAGTCCATGAAGCATGGACAAGGAGACCGGACACAAAGTGACATAAAAACAGTTATAACAAAGTTAAATTGTTTTTTAACCCATCAAAAATGTGTTTCTAACTTATAAAGGACCGGAAAAGTCAATAAGAAGATTGACCAAGTCCAAAAAAGGCCTAGTGCTTTCAATAACCAATGCAATTGCTTCATGTCAAATTTTGCCAATTCGGTCATTGATTTTTATGGTGCCAAAAAACCAGTCATAAAAAAAAAATGCAAAATTCTACCTGTTAAGTCCTCAAGTCCCAAATAGAATAACTCAATTTTCAGGGCATGGTATATAATCTAAGAATCCTCCTCCTTAGCATCTAGCTTCTCTTGTAAAAATCAAATTCTATCCAGCCCTCCTAAAGCCCAAGTCTGTTCTGTTGGGCTTAAACCATCTCTTATGAGCCAATAATGTTAGGAATTTTTTTTTAAAAAAAAAATTCAAATCCCGTGAGTTAATGCATTCAAAATGAAGTTAATGGAAAAAAAATAACCGAAAAAAGACTAAATGTGATAAAAAATGAAAGAATTTGAATTTGGATGCATTTAGTCGAATTTTGATGTCTCATTCAAATCTCTACACAATTAATTCGTTTTTCCATTTTGAATATTTAATTGAATTCTCATAACGTCCAACAATAATTTAGGGTGACAATTTAGGGTTTTAATGACTCTTTGATGGTTGAGAGCCTATATAAACCCTCTCTTAGTGCATTGGGTCCCTAAGTCCAAATTTCTAAACTTCACACCATCTATTGAGTGAAATTGAGGGGCATAGAAGGCTTGTGCACGTCCCAAAGATCATTTTGATGCTATCATAATCGTCAGAATCGCAAATAGCAGCGATCACTTTTTTTGAGTTATTTTATTTATGTTCAATTATTATTGCATATGGGGTGCAATATAATATTAGAAATAGTGGAGTTATCCTGCATTTGTGTGGAGAAGTCCCAGACAAACTACCTTATTTCCCGATTTTCATCCATCACGAGAGAGAGAGAGAGAGAGAGAGAGAGAGGATCACCTATTTGCAATTCTCAATTCAACAATCTAAATATTCTAAGTCATGCAAAACCTAGTGCTTTTGATGGAAAATGAGAATTTATGTCAAAAGATAACCAAATTAGTGCTTTCAATTGTTGAATAAATTATCGAAACAAAAAATATTAAATAATAAAAATGCCAAATTTAACCGGAGAGAGAGAGAGAGAGATATATACCGTGCTGCCCCAGCGATCTTTAGGATCAATATGAGCACCTTTACTCAACAACAGATCAACCACATTACTAAACCCTTGACAAGCTGCAACATGCAAAGCCGTACGACCATCAATATCCTTGAAATTCACATCAATTCCCGACTCCAAAACTTCCTTTATCCCTTCCAAATCTCCTTCATTCGCCAAGTACATCAACCTCACCTTCTCATCAATGGCTTCCAAGTCAACACCTCCGCCGCCATCACTGTTAAGCTCCAACTCAACTTCCCGATCCGGTGCTAAAGACGATTGCTTTCCCAGCTTGAATCGAACTGGTGTTGTCGGATTCTCCATTTTTCCGATCAAATTTGAAAAGTTCAAACACTAATTTTCGAGAGAGATCGAGAGAGAGAGAGAGAGAGAGAGAGAGAGCTTTGAATGGGTGAAAATGTAAAATAGGCTGCGTGACGTTGAAGATTTGGAGTAGACGCGTTAGAAGCGCGTGGGTTGCTGCCAGGCCGCTTCCTGTTCGTTCAGGCTAACGCGCACTGCCAGGTCATGGCACTACAAACGTGTAGGGTCTCCCCAAAAATATATATATATATATATTTACTATTTTTTTAATAAAAAAGGTGCAGAATAAATAATGCTTTGACATACTATCATAATTATCGACTTTTTATTATGAAAAATATAAATTTTATTAATTTATTAATTTTATTATTAAATTTGAATTTATTTAATTTTAATTACCATATTAATTAGAATAATGTGAGGTTGATTTTTTAGAATTCTAATATTAATTGGGTAATAAAAAAAATAGAATTTTTCGTATTAAAACTATGTGAAAACTAATATAAGTAAGGATCATTTTAGGAAAGTCAATTTAGCTTAATCATCCACGGTTAAGTATTATTCATTGAACCTAATCTAATTAAATCTAACATGATTATCAAATATCGATAATTTGTATTAAAAAATCAATTTACTTATAAAACAACATTGTTTTATCATAAATTTTAAAATAAAATGTTTCTATATGAGGAATTTGAGAAGAGAGAGCATCAGGTAATGAATCGAGAGAGGAGATACCCTAGATGAAGGGTTTGTCTCCCTCCATTCTATCCAAATGACTTAAAATCAAGATTTTCTAATATAAGGTTGTCGGGTTAGGGGCCTTTTAGGAAAGTCAAATTTAGATTAATCATTCTTGGAATAGACATTATTTATTAAACCAAATTTACTCAAATTCAATATAATTATCAAATATTGATAATTTATATTAAAAAAATATTAATTTCCTTATAAAATAACATTATTTTTTCTCAAATTTCAAAATAAAATGCCTCAATACAGTAATTTGAGAAGAAAGAGTATCATCAGTGATGAACCCAGAGAGGATAGACCCTAGAAGAAGAGTTTGTCTCCCTCCATTCTAGTCAAATGACTTAAAATCAAGATTTTCTAATCAAATATGAACACATTTATCATTTTTGTCAAACATAATTTGAAGGGTATTATTAATTTTCAAATTCATACCAATGAGAGAGAGAGGATGCCATAGAAGTGGGAACAAAGAGACTCTTTCCAGCTTGCTTTTCCAGCCAAATTTGCTGAAGAAATACCAATCCAAGAATTCCAAACCTTTAGTTCAAAATTAGAAGCTTCCCTATCACCTCAGCTGCAAGCTGCCTTGGAATATTATTTTTCTCATGTTTATTTTCCACTCTATGTAACTAGAAACCATGAATTTTTCCTTGCATGAAAGGGTCAATAGATTGGAATAATCTCATCCTTTCTTACATTTTTCAAATTAATGGGATCTTTGACCTAGTAAATTTCCTACGTTTAAATCATATGATAAGCTTGCCAATGGATATTCCACAGGTTATGCTTGAAAGTAAATGAATTTCATGAAAATTTTGGAGTTTGATTTTATTTTCCAATTCTTTTTTTTTTTTGGATATAATAAAAAGCTGTAAAATTCTATTCTAATTCTATGAAGAATAAAGATATTTTTTTTTTCTTTTTGAAATGTTATAATTACACTTCAAGATTAGAGCGAGAGGAGGAAACAGAGCAAACCTTGTCTGCCACCAAAGTTTGACGAGGCAGAAGAATGAATGAACCATTGTTTGGACATTGTCTGCGTTAATTTTCAAGAATCCCACAAAAGAAGACGTGACTTTTCTTGGTTCTTTCTCAGGTGCATGCACCATCATGTGATTCCGGATAAGTGCAGGGATGGCCATGCTTGGGAGGATCTGGCCGCTCATAATTATCCCAGTAATGTGATCACTTTACTCTCAAAGCCCTGGCTTGGTTGACCCTCTTAGACCTTGCGTTGGGCACACGGGATTGCATTTTAATTTTGTTACCAAAAAAATATATATATATAAGGGAAGGGGGTCCATTCAAGGCATGTTTTACACAAGACAGGAGAAAGGGCACCTGCAGAAACTACTAGTTTTATTTAATGCAGTTAGAAGTTGAAACAGCACCATGTCGAGAAGAGCAATTCTTGCTGAGGGTATTTTACCATTCGTAGCATCATGTTGATCTGAACATATATGGAAAAATTGTAACACCAGAGAGACTAAATGGGGGGGAGCTCACACTGGGCGATCTTCTTCCATGATTTCGTAGTTTTATCTTCAGTATCAGTCTCGTACAATGCCAGGCAAGTTATCGGGAAGCTCAGGCTGCTGATGCTCTCATCAAGGGCTTCAGCTTTCTGTTTAGCTTTCTTTTTCTCCTCATCGGATAAGTCACCATATAAGAGGCTTAAGTGTGGCATATAAGCTGCAATATATCAAGTACAAAAGCTTTAAGAGAAATTGTACCTAGAATGCCTTCAAGGATGATAAGTCTACCATTACAGATGACATAAGCCAAGAAAGTCTGTGGTTGCGTGAAGAGAGGCAGCGAGAAAAACACAAACGAAACAACTATGTTCAACAATCATCCTGCTCAAAAACATTAAAAAATGAGAATGCTCATACTAAAGTAGGAAGATTATCGATTGAGAACCTGAGCAGAAATTGGGTGACAGTTGCACCCCACCCCTAGAGCAACTGCTGCTGCAGAATTTCTGCATCTTATGTACTGTTTGAATTTCATCAGATGTCCCTGAAGGAACAACTTCCCCTTCGATGTTCACCAGCCTCGCAGAGCAAATAAGAGGGTGATAAATAGTAACATGGACGGGTAAAGGCAAAATGCTTAGGGTGATGGTGTGAATGTCCATAATTTAACAAGTGTACGTTTTGCAAGTGAGTACTGTGAACTACTCTAGTCTACGAGATTGCTGCTCTAGCATAAAAGAGTGGTTTCAAGTTTTATTACATTGTCTTATATTAGGCCATAGAGGTGTCATGTGGACCAAAATTCATGATCAAATGTCTAAAAACCATTATTCACATCAATGGTTTCATTACTAAAACCATTAGCATAAATTATGATTCTGATTTCCTTGAGTCAATTAGGTCACAGTTATTTGGTCCATATATTACTTCAAATTTTGTAATTCAAATTTATTCGATTGGGGATGGATATTGTTTAACGGATAGCCACTAGAAATTACACATCAGAAGCAGAAATTGTCTTACGGTAGTTCATTCTCTTGTCAATAAACCAAAGAAAAGCGTTTACCTCAAGGAGCAAAATGAAGGATAACCGACAGAAAGGAGGATCTAGCTGGTGGGACATAAGGCAACCGACAACATAACATCTTTTTTAAACACAGTTGACAAGACATACCTTAAACAATTTTTATTATTTGAAAAGGTGAAAATTTAATCTTACAAAAGCTTGTGAATTTAAACATGCAATCTAGTTGTAAAGGAACTTCAATTCAATTAGCCAAGTTATGGTATTGGGAAACGCTTCTCCTTTGCCCTGAGAAGGATGGACTGAACACATGCCAAATGCGCTACCATCAATTGGTTGGTTCCACATCCTACCTGGTGCTCCTCGAAATCCGAAGAAAAGCTACCACTATGATTAATTGCCCTTCATTCTCTAGATAAAGTTGAAAGCCTGAACAGGGCATAGAAAGAGGCCTCTCAAAGGACTCCTTTTATAAGGTTTTATTTCACTAGGTTGATGAGGAACCGGTCATGTGTAGTAGCTGGGATAGACCAATCCCAACGCAACACAACAATGTCATATTTCAACTGGTTTGATTCAACAACTTAACATAATTTGGCCCTTTGGACAACCGGAGCCAAACAACTCCCCCCCGGACTGCGGGGGAGTTGTAAATCTTTTTGATTTCCTTCTCCAGGCACAGGAGAAACCAAAGAATAATGAATTTCTCATCACTTATCAAACACATTTCAATAGGTATATAATTACACATAATCTCTCAAAAAAGAACCCAAATTATGAACTTACGAGTTGACTTCTTGTAACCAAAATGACTAGTACAACGTGCACTGGCTTCCATCACCTGAAAATCACATTACCAAATCAGACCAAATCCAATCACAGCTCAACTGATCCTTAACTTCTGACTAGCAAAATAAATAAACCTTAATTTCCAAGTTAGCTGTTGTCTGCTAAAGCCCTATTAGTCTAAAAAACATATTGTGTTTCCCCGGCTCTCTTAGAGTTTAGAAAACTCACTCCCGTAATCAAAACTATTGCTTGCATCAAAACAAGAAGAAGATATAACTAAATCACTCAATTCACTCAATCAGAATTTCCCCCACACCCTCAACTAGAATATGTCACCTTTTCGAGTTCAATCCTTGAAAATCCACAAATCAAAATCACCAATTTATTCATTGGACACCTTTTTGAGAGCAATCACAAATCAAAATCCTCATCTTTCCCTCTAAAAAGCTCAAACCCTAGTTCAGGAGTGGTCAGAAGCAGAAGACAAAGACGCTGATAAAGTCCCAGTATTAACTCTCTCGCCAGAATTTCTACAACACTAAGCGAAAACATTTGACACTATGATCTCAACCCATAAAGCACCCCCCACCAATTAGAATCACTAATTCCCATACATCTGACACCTTTTTGAGTTCAACCCATAAAACCCCACAAATAAGAATCACAAATTTTATACATTTGACATCATTTTAAGTGCAATCTAGGAAACCCCAGAATCCAGATTTCCATTTTGTCCTCAACAAAGCTCAAAGATTACCACGGGAGTAGTCTGAAGAAGAAGAAAAACGCACTGATGGAAGAAAGTCCCCGTATCGACTTTAGCTACAGCCGCAGTGTAAGCTTTCAGCCCATCACAAGAAGTCTTCAGCTTCTGAATCGCATCAGACTCCGTCAAACTGATTGCTCCGACGACTGTGATGTGAGGGTCGAACTCGGGCCCACCAAACTCGGATCTAAGACCGCTCATCAGCCTCTTCAGCCTCTCCTTCACGTTTCCCGGTGGAAGCGCCCACACTGAATAAACGTGTTTGGGTTCTTCCATGGACAGAGGAGACAGAGAGAGAAAAGAAACTGAGAAATGAGAGAAAACCTAGGAATTTAATCAGACCACAGAGGTTACGCATTCACTATTTTATCGGATTCGTGGGTTACTTTTAGGCGGGGGAAGTGGAAGGTGCTGTTTGTTTTTGGGATGGAGATGACATGCTCTGATGTCTTGTAATTGGAGCATCCTCGAGGGGCCAAGGGAAATAAACATAGGACGCCCACGAAATCAGGTGCTTTGGTCGGAGGAGGGATGACTCCGGCTAAATATATATTTTTGGGTAGCCATCCTGCCGTGCCAAATTCCTTCTTGTCAGAACAATTTTTATTCAAGTATAAATTTTACCATTAATTAATTAAACTCTTTTATTTTAATTGATTTTGTTAAAACCATTATATCCTAATTACAAAATCAATTAATGTATAATAGGGTTTAACAAAATCAATTAAAATAATAAAAAAAAATTGAATAATTAAGTAGTTAAATTGGTATTTGAGCAAAAATTACACTGTCAGAAAGAATTTTGCTTTGGCAAAATCACTACCCTATATTTTTTTTTATTCGGTTTACAACCACACGTTGATATTTAAAATTATATTTTAATTAGTCAAACTCGAATATCTGTAGAACTCTTTATAAGGGACGATTTTTCCAATACAATTTTTTTGATTTTATTTTTAAACTTCGTATCAGAGACTTAATTAAAAAATCTAATATTTTTTTTCCATTAAATCAACTATCCATTAATATTTGGAATAAATTATGGCTAGACATTCCAAATTAAACGAGGATTCATTAGATGAATCGAATAGAACGGTAGATTAAATATGTCAAAATTTTCCTTACGATCCTATTAAAATATTTTAACAAAATTTAATTAAATATTATTTAAATTAATAACTTATTTACAATTAATTAATATGAAGTAATTTGAATAACAGAAAATTTAGTCTATTTATTCTAGTAGCATCTCTCTTAAAATAAATAAATTAATTAATCAAAACATACTTAAAATAAAAGTTTATCCATGATGTTAGCTGCTTATTTATTTTTTTCTTTTTTAATTTAATAAATATTTTAACTAATTTAAAATTACACAATTTTAATAAATTTTAATTTTTCTTTAATACAAAAATTTATGTATTAAATTTGATCATTCCTCACTGAACTATTTCCTAAAGAATGAATTTGGAGTTGTTTCTTAGGTTCAAAAGAATACAAAATTCAGCAGCACCACAGAACACAAAATTCCATCTAAGTGTGAATTTGAACACCAAATATGTCTTCTAAACGCATGCCAAGTCCAGCCCCATCCCAATCTCAACATGACTTGTCAAATGCTTTGATTTATTAATTTTATCTTTACCAAAAACCCTAATTTCAAAAACCCGTTTATTTTAAAAAAAATAAAATTAGGCCCTAATGAATTTCATCAAAAATTAATAATACCATAATAACTTTATAAAAAAAGTAAACCATTCTTGTTAAATTAACTTTCATTTGTCACTGATAGCGCACCATACTCGATCAGGTTGGCACCTCCCAATGAGGACTTAGAAGCCCCTTGAGAAATTGCTTTAAAATATTGAGAAATTCAGAATTTCTCTAGACAAGACCAACATATAATAATATATCACATACAAAAGATCATACATACAAAATACAGAAGATGGTAGCACATTTTTTTCATACCAATAATATAATGCTTATGACCATATATACTAGAACTCCAAACATTCAAAATAGAAAAACCAAATAAGCCAAACAAAACTATGTTCATGGAAATGGTGCTTTAAGCTTCATCTCCGCCGGCACAACATCAATGGCGAATCCCTTTCCATGCTGTTTCCAGTAATCTGCATTCGGGTTAATCCACTCCGGCTCAGGAATATCGAGTCTCGCCTTCTTCAGGTCCGGAGTAGAAATGCCATACTTTTGGTCCCTTCGCTGGACCAACTCTGGCTTAACCATTCCCAAGTTCACAGCCTGAGGTGACATCATTAGTGCTGGTGCGCCGAGTGGCAGTGGATCACCTTTCACAATATCACCAACGTCAAAAAACACAAAATTAATGTTTGATTTTGTATAGCCACAAGGGAAAAAAAGTATAGCTCCTTACATATAATCATCTTTGAAATATTGAATCATAGTTTTGTAATTTTACCTCTATCAGTTTGCCAAGTGCACCAGAACTTGCCATAGGTTTTGGCCAGATTCTCGACCTCCGGCTTGTAAACCATTTCCGGGACCCTTGGACTCGCCCAGAGCCCTGATTTGATCTGCTCATTTAAATCAAATCCATTTGTCACACTAATACTGTCAAAAAGAAGAAGAATCCAATATCAAGTACCGTATGAAATCATGTCTCTTAATCAATGAACCTTTTCTACCTTGTACAGATCTTGTTTCCTTTTTTCTTTCTTGGAGTACATGCATATTGTATAACATATAAATTACCTATGCTAAATTCACAAATAATAAAAATAGCAAGATTTTGAGGTATAAAGAAAGAAAGGAAGTTAGACCTCATAAGCATGAGAATGCCACAGCTTCTGCTCCTCTGCTGGCAATGTCTCGAAGATCCGATCAGTTATGATGTACTCCACCCCTGTATTAATGAAGTTAATTAATTAGTAGAGAGAGGGAGAGAGAGAGAGAGAGAGAGAGAGAGAGAGAGAGAGAGAGAGATGGATATTTATATACCAATAAGATGAGCATGGGAGTTGTCAGAGTCGTAAACAGCGCACTGGAGGAAATCCTGGTTGCTACGAGTAACGTAGTGGTGGGCCTCAATCTGGCGAATCAAGTCATGAGCATAGAGTGCAAAAGTGCACACATGTTGATGGAATTGTTTCACTGGCTTCAATGACTGCAACATCTGAGCCCCTTTGTCAATTACTTTTTGCTGTAACGTTGTTGGCTTTCCTGGTGGCATTTCCTCTCCTCCTGTCACTGCTCCCCCTGGTCTATCACTTGACGCCATTCTTTCTCTCCTGATCTCTCTCTCTCTATAATTATGTGAGACAGAGGAGAGGAATTTGATGGGTTTTATCAAGATCGAGGCGTGAGGATCCGGGGTGACGAGACACGCATGCATGCAAGGTGTGTTGACGTGGTGCAATTTGCTGAGAACAAGTTTGCCAAATGTCTCCCTTGTCAAGTTCTGCTTGAGGAGATTGAGTTTTGTTTTGTTTTGTTTTGTTTTCTCCCAAATGACATACATACCTTTGACTACATTTTTGCTCACGATGGGCTGGTATGGCCCAGCAGCCCGTTCAACCTGAAACATTTGGCCCATCCTTTTTTTGGAATGAATTGGTATCCGATACTATATTCTGATTAATCTAACTCAAACTCTTATCAGTTACAAGAACTCTTTCAATGTTATTTTTTTTTATTTTTAAAATTCAAATCCAAATATTCATTAAAAGATCTAACGTTATTCTCGCTAGAACAAATGTCTAGCGCATCTTTCTTATTAACCTTAACTATATTTTTTCCAGCTCCAGGGATTTAATGAATTTGCCTTGTGAAAGCGACTTATGCCCGAAGTAATGCCGTAACAACCAAATGAGTTCAAATTAAATAAATATTTTTTATTTTTTATTTTTTATAAACACAGAGAAAATTTATCAGATAAATATTATTAAAAATTTCTTATTCATATATCTTGATTCGTCAATCAAATATTAATTTTTAATTAATAAAATAATAATAATTTTTAAATTTGAATATTTTTAAATTGATTTACCTTTCAAAGCTATTAAAAAATTTGGTGTGTCGTCAAACAACCAAAAATAGCATGGTCGAATCTGCAGGGAACGACGGATTTATCTCTTTCAAGAAAAATAAAATATGGGGGGGTTTTGATAAAATAATCTAAAATAACTAAACAAATAAATAACTGAAAATTTACTAAAATAAAATGATGAGATAATACCAATTAAAGAAAAATATGTCAATTAAGATAAAATCTAGGCAAATGAGTTATTTCCACCTTGATGTATTTGATTGATCATCGATACAAAAATTACTCGATATTATGCGAATAAATTGGTTATAGCCGCTAAATACTACGAAACGACCAATCTCTCCGTATTTCTTCGGTAATCAAGATACCATCGTTAATTACTTCCCTAATCGAAAGACAACCCAAAAGCTCCTCGTTGGATTTAATGTTCCGACAGCATTAAAATCTAGAGAAACCCAATTCTAATCAGTAAATTCCAACATGGATTTATTTAAATTAGATTATCTAATCTCTTGACATAAATCCTACCGCTTGCGAGACCATAAAATTATGTCAATTACCACTCCATTAAAAACACACAAACCTTGCTATTTTTAAATGATTGTAGACTATTCTAGGGTTATTAAATATAGGCCTCTATTTAACAATTCCAAAACAATCATAAACACTAAGTATAGAGATTAAATAAATATCCACAAATATCAAGCAAATAAGATCATTTAGATCTCACAATCATCATTCATCAAGGGTTCAATAATCTTTTGACTAGAAAAATAAATTAAAAACAAACCATAATAAAAAGAAAACTCATAAAAAATGAATATTGCTTCTAAGAAATGAAGAAAAAAACAAAGAGTTTCTCTCCCGGCTGAAGGCTGCTATTGTAGACGTGAATAGTGCTGCCCCCAAGGGGCTGCCCGGCTGCCTCCTCCAAGGTTCTTCTCCAATAATATGGAAGACTCCTATATATATAGGAGTAGAAACCCTAAAGAAAATAAAATTTTTCCTATTTGTAAAAAAAAATATTTCTAACCCTAATAACTACTAAATAAATAAAAAGAAAGTAAAAAGTAAAAAGTAAAATTCCTAAAATATAATATCTAACAAATTTACATCTTTAAAATTTCTTTTCCTAAATATTAGCAATGGAATCAAATTATTCAAAATCTTCAATATTCCAAGTCCACTCCAATTTCCTCTTGAATGTGTAATTAGAAAAGGAAATTTTTACTGCAGTAAATCTTCAAAACATTTTACTTGCCTCTTGAAATCCACGTGCCCACGTACTAATGAAAGAGTATTGCTGTCCAATTTTTCATACTTTACAAAATTACTCCAATTTAGCTTCTTTTTCTTCATTTTCCATAATAAGTCTGCTCCTAAATCAAATGTCACAAAATATAAATATTAGTGTAATATTTATTCAAAAATAATACAAAATCAATTGCAAATATTACACTTATTTAAGTCTATCAAATTCCCCCACACCTAGATGATGCTTGTCCTCAAGTATCTCTAACTAAAATAAAATTAAAACTATCCAACCTATTTTTTTTCTTCCAAACGTCCAAGTTAACAATTACTATAAGAGTCAAACCAAAAATACAATCGAAACAACAAGTATTTCACAGCGATCCGCACTAAAACAACCACTACATGTCCCAACAGTTACTTATGAAATCAAAACAGCAAGATTCGACAATCCTCTCGACGGGGTCACTCTAATGCACTCGAAAGGGTAAAGAATATTTGAATAACACTCAAATCAACACATTGGAATTGACATTACCATATACTTGCAAATATATCAAATCTCCACCACTTAAAAATTAGAATTTCATGTATCAATCAAAAGGTCTTTTATTTGGTTGTAATGAGGTTTGGGTAAAATGTAGGATAATGGGATATTTAAGGGTTAAAAACGTACCAAAAGAAATATATAATTAACTACATAATTCTCATAACATCGATTGATCTTTACCTCAAGCAATCAATAAACAAAATTTGATTTCTTGCTCTTCAAATATATAGCCAACAGCAAACAATATACAAGATGTCAAATGATTTCTCAATTTTTCATAATTGAAGTATAAATAAATTTTCAATCAAATACAACACTTCTTTTTCTCAACCACTTTTTTTTTCCTTCTTTTTTTCAGCATTTTTTTTTCTTGCTTTTTTTTTTGCTTTTGCCTTTTTTTTTTTGAATATATATCATCTTCATGAAAATGTCAATATCAAAATTCCAATCATTATCTTCGTATTGAGGCGAATATAAAACCAAAATCATGCAATTAAATATATATACCTTTGGTATTAGGGTTTGAAATGAAGGCTAAAATCAAAGGCTAAGTGTTGTATTGAGTGGGTTTTAAAGAAGAAAAAGGGTAAAGGCTCAAATTGGATAACTAAGGGTTTATGAAATCAGGGTATGGATTTTAAGAAAGTCAAAAATGAGTAAATCCTAAGTGCCTTTGTCATTTCAATGCATGAAATTCTATAATGTGATCTCGAAATGCATAACAATGCAAGTTCTAGAATGTGCAATTCAAGTGTGATAATCACTCATAAAAAAAAATAACGTCGAGCACAAAGAATGAATTTGCTCGTTTATAGCTCAAAACCTCACTTTTTAAGTAGGGTTTGTGTCAAATCTTTGCATGTTCATTATTCAAAGAAAACTATTAAAGACATGAGAAACCATTTCAAGCACAAAAGCCATTGATACAATCCATTTTTCATATATTTCTAGCCAACCAAATAGCATACATCAACAAAAAAAGTTCAGATTTTTTTTTCATTTTTTTTTCATTTTTGAAGAAACAAAATTTAAACTAATAAAAAAAAACAAATATAGTGTCAAAAATCAAAATAAAGAGAAAAACACCTAACATCCCTCCACACCTAAATCATACATTGTCCTCAATATATGCTCAAATTAAGAGAGAAGAAAAAAAAATGTATAAATAAATCAAATAAAATAAAAGAACAAAGAACAAAGAACAAAAAAATAAAAGAGAAAGGTGAGAACAATACTCCCCTAGGGTAGAGTGGAGAATGGAGGAACAATTCCAACGAACTTGAGAAAAGAGTTATAACGTGGGCACACCGTAATTATCAAGCATTTCGGTCCATTATTGAGGCTTCAAGGTAGAGAGAGAAACCCTAAAAAAAAATAAAATGCAAGTGTTAAAATAGAAGTGAAATTCGCCTCTATCACTCTCTCTCTCTCTTTTTTTCAGAAGTGATGTGTGGTTAGGACGTGGGCACGCTCTAAATAAAGAGTGCTTCTGGTCATGCAGTGAAATGTATGCTTCTTTGGCAGAAATGGAATTCACTTAGGGCGTGGGCACGCCATAAGCAAGGAGCAAAACTATCCATGTGATCTGTGTGGGCAAAAATGGATTTGGCTTAAGGCATGGGCACGCCTTAAGCAAGGAGTACTTCTGTTTTTTTTTTTTTTTTTATTTTTTTAAAAACTAAATCAATGATCAAGACTAAATCAAATCAACATAAATGAGAATAAATAAACAAAAAATATAAATAAAAATAAAAATAAACATAAAGAAAGTATTGGGTTGCCTCCCAATAAGCGCCTTTGTTTCATGTCTTTGGCTCGACATAATATTCTCTTTTCAACCTCGCTCAAACATCGGTCCAGTCCACTTTGATTTCAACTTGCCTAGCATGAATTTCAATCTTGAATTGAAATAAAGGACTACTTTTTTGCCTACCATAAAGTGTTTTCGATATGAGAGTTTGTCTTGAAAAAATTTATACCATTGTGCAAAATTATTTGTAAAATTCTCTTCAAACACAAAATTCAATTTATTTTGCATAAAAGAGTCATGAACAATAAAGTTCATCTCCTTCTCATCATGTTGTTTCTTGGAATATGTCAACCTACCAGGAAAATGAGGAGAGATAGTTAGTTTCAAATTTGAGTTGTTCGGTTCCTCACTTACCTTCGTGACCGATTCATTTAATATTAATACTTTGGTTTGTTCGACCTCTTTATCTCCTTCAGTTGTCGATGAGTTGTCCTGCAATTTTCTTTCATTCTTGACCACCATAACACTCACATTTTCTCTTAAATCGATTTCTACTTGAGAGGTTAACTTCCCATTATTTTTCTCCATTCGACTTATAGTCTGTTGCCAGTTGTGACACCTGATTTTCCAAGTTCTGGATGCTGGTTCTTGTCTCTAGTTGAAATCGTTGATTTTCCTGTTGTAACCGTTGGGTTTCCTGTTGAAACAATTGAGTGTTGTTAGCCAAATTTTTAACAATTTCTTCTATAGACATATCTTGATTTGAAGAGGGTTGCTGATATTGAAATTGTGATCGGCATTGTGGTTGTTGTTGGAACTCTTGTGGCCAATTTCTATAACTGAAGTTTGGTTGATCCCACCATCCTTGGTTGTAGGGGTTCGAATATGGACACTTATCAGTTGGATGCCCCATGTTCGAGCAAATACCACATGCCTTCACTTGTTGGATTTGTCCTACAACAAATCTTTCCACAATAGAAATTAGGGAATCTATTTTATGTTCAAGAGAAAAACTACTCATCTCATTGACCCTTATTGGAACATCTTGCCATATTCTAAATTGATGGGGAGTCTCGATATTAGAAAAATCACTGTAAAAAGCATGTTCATTAAAATCAGGAAATAACAACTCTCTTAAAGTCTTTTGACTGGCCATGTCCGAGTGTTTAAAATCCTTCTTTTCAATGTTGTTGACAAACTTTCAGTAAATTCACTGCAAATATTAGTTCCAAAAATAAAAAATAAAAAAAAAACTTAAAAAAAATAAATCACTTAACACCATTCCCCGGCAGCGACGCCAAAATTTGGTGTGTCGTCAAACAATCAAAAATAAAATTACCTACTTCACTAAAGACGAGTCTAGAGTGAGTAGGGTTGAATTCACATGGAACGACGGATTTATCTCTTTCAAGAAAAATAAAATATGGGGGGGTTTTGATGAAATAATCTAAAATAACTAAGCAAATAAATCATTGAAAATTTACTAAAATAAAATGATGAGATAATACCAATTAAAGAAAAAGATGTCAATTAAGATAAAACCTAGGCAAAGGAGTTATTTCTACCTTGATGTGTTTGATTGATCATCGATACAAAAATTACTCGATATTATGCGAATAAATTGGTTATAGTCGCTAAGTACCACGAAGCGACCAATCTCTCCGTACTTTTTCGGTAATCAAGATACTATCGTTAATTACTTCCCTAATCGAAAGACAACCCAAGAGACCCTCGTTGGATTTAATGTTCCGACAGCATTAAGATCTAGAGAGACCCAATTCTAATCAGTAAATTCCAACATGGATTTATTTAAAATAGATTATCTAATCTCTTGACATAAATTCTACCGCTTGCGATGCCATAAAATTATGTCAATTACCACTCCATTAAAAACACACAAATCTTGCTATTTTTAAATGGTTGTAGACTATTCTAGAGTTATTAAATATAGGCATCTATTTAACAATTCCAAAACAATCATAAACACTAAGCATAGAGATTAAATAAATACCCACAAATATCAAGCAAATAAGATCATTTAGATCTCACAATCATCATTCATCAAGGGTTCAATAATCCTTTGACTAGAAAAATAAATTAAAAACAAAGTATAATAAAAAGAAAATTCATAAAAAATGAATATTGCTTCTAAGAAATGAAGAAAAGAACAAAGAGTTTCTCTCCCGGTTGAAGGCTGCTACTGTAGACGTGAATAGTGCTGCCCCCAAGGGGCTGCCCGACTGCCTCCTCCAAGGTTCTCCAATAATATGGAAGACTTCTATATATAGGAGTAGAAACTCTAAAGAAAATAGAATTTTTCCTATTTGTAAAAAGTAAATATTTCTAACTCTAATAACTAATAAATAAATAAAAAAAAAGTAAAAAGTAAAAAGTAAAATTCCTAAAACATAATATCTAACAAATTTATATCTTTAAAAATTTCTTTTCCTAAATATTAGCAATGGAATCAAATTTTTCAAAATCTTCAATATTTCAAATCCACTCCAATTTCCTCTTGAATGTGTAACTGGGAAAGGAAATTTTTACTGCAGTAAATCTTCAAAACCTTTTACTTGTCTCTTGAAATCCACGTGCCCACGTGCTAATGAAAGAGTATTGCTGTCCAATTTTTTATACTTTACAAAATTACTCCAATTTAGCTCTTTTTTCTTCATTTTCCATAATAAGTCTCTTCCTAAATCAAATGTCACAAAATATAAATATTAGTGTAATATTTATTAAAAAATAATACAAAATCAATTACAAATATTAACTTATTTAAGTCTATCAAAAGCTATTAAAAAATTTTCAAAAATAAAAAATTTATTTACCCTTTTTTATTATTTTTCATCTGATTTGAACTTTCAAGCTGTATATTCGCGTGCAATTGGACCAACCATCAAATATATATATTTGAATTTTAGCCCATAATTAAACCCTACTTGAACATGAACAAGCTAGCTCATTGCTTAAGTCTAAACAATTTTGCTTTTTTTTTCCCATTTGCTTAATTTTTTTCCCAATTTCCCCAATATTATGTAGGCTAAAATGATCTCGATAAATCATTGGTTCTTATATTTTAGAAATTTTAATTTTGTTCGAATTAATACAAGGAAAAATTGATTAATTGCATTATGAAAGCCATTGTACCAGGATTTGAAACTTCCAATTAAAGTTAGAAGATATTAGACTGGAATTAGAATGACCAACTTCCAATTTAATAAAGAATAATTTCTTGGCAGTCCAATTTAATAAAAGAAATAAAATTTAAACAAAGAAAATCCAATAATAGGTTGCTAAGAACGGCTAAACCATCGTTCTTCGTGGACCTACCTTGACATGAAACCTTCGATCTTGTCTGTCCTCTATGTTTCTTGCGGTCCGTCGTCATCATTGGACTTGAAAGTAGATTTTTTTTTTTTTTTTTTTAATGATTAAAGAATGTGGGGGCAATTTTTGATTTTTTTTATATTATCGATATTTAAATAGTACGTTGAATATAACTAAATCAAATTTGAGTTAGATTGAATTTATAAGAAATAAAACTCTCCTGATTTTTTTTTTTTTTTTATATATATAAACTAAAACTCGAGATCTTATTTATAAAGTAGCAAACTAAGTATTAGTGTAATTTCCGGTTGTACTAATTATGAATACAACATAATATTTTATGATTTAGAATAGTATAAAGTTTTTCTTTCTGAGATGAATTCTAGGGTGATAGGTGAAATTAATTCAAAAGGAAATTCAAAAAATTACCTTACTACTCTTTGGGAAAAAAAAACCACAAAAAAAGAAGTTTTAAATATCTGTAATTTTTATAGTCTGTATTTATGCAATGTGTCTCAAGTCATGTATCCATATCCAACAACACTACAGCTTCTACTTATTTTCTGGACCATGAAGACTTGTTGAAAGCTCTAAAATGTGTTGGACACCTTACTGCAAAATGTTCAACAATCAATAGAACTGAAAGAGTGAACGATCTGAAAATTTGAAAAGGAAAAGCTTAGAAACAAAAAATTTTGGAGAGGACACTTTCCCATTGGACTAAGTTGACTCTTCATCTTAATGAAGAGGATGCAGCTTAGATAGGTTGCCAATCAGAGTAATTGTTTTCTTGTGTACAATAGCATCAACGAAACACTAAAAGGTCATGTTCAATTTATAGTCTTTCATGAAACACAACTCCAAGCATATGATAGTTAAAGAAATTACAGTTCATCAAACTCCCCACGTTGAAACACTAGCAATCCAAAACTTTTTTTTTTTTTCCCTTTTGTTGGACGGAAGTGAGCAGGATGGGGTGATGAGAGTTCCTATCCTGCCTGGGTGTGAGCATAGTAGTCCCTACCCACTCACTCCAATCGCAAAGCTTTTTCACTAGATTATGTTTTTTATCACTCTCATGCCTTTGTTCAAGCTACAGGATTCTGATGTCTATACCTGTATCTTTTAGCAAAGAACAAATACACGAGGAAGTTGATCAAGCTCATTATTGACAGCAACCAATAGAAGAGATTCAAATGATTTCTGTTAAGGTTGTTCCCTGCTAACCAACCTCCACTCTTGGTATCTTTTGTTGCTGCGTTGACAATCTTAACCATGATTGTACTTAAATAGTACCCAAGTGCTGATGAGCTCCACAGAAAGCAAGTAGAGATGGATTTGATGCTCTTTGATGTCTCAGCATAGAAAAACTCAAGCAGCCCTACGAATGTAAACAAGTCAGCAATTCCAAAGATGAAGTATTGGAGTGTTAGCCAGAAAACACTAATGGGCAAGGGCTGCAACACGGGGATTGCATCAAGCATATTATTTTCTCTGGATACGTGTTTTCTTTTGACTTCTACTAGTGCTGCTGTTGCCATGGATAGGGAAGAGAGTATAAGGCCTGCTCCAATGCGTTGGAGGTGGGTAATGCCAGACGGTATGCCGGTGATTTTACGTAGGAAAGGCACACATATGCGGTCATAGGTTGGGATCATGATGAGAAGGAAAGCGATGGGGAAGATGGGAAGAGAAGCCGGTGGTATGTGGAAGGAATTTGAAAGTCTTGTGTCCATTGTGGCGCCTTGTTGTACAGAGAATGTTTGGAGTTGAGCCAAGCAAAGGGTCATTATGATTGCGCAACAAAAAATTGGTACCAGCCGCATTAAGACTTTCACATTTTCTACTTGAGTCACTGTGCAGAGTTGCCATGGATTTGGCTCTTCTGCTGTGGATGTTGTTTCGATAGCTGCCTTGTCTAAAAACCTGAAAAATATTCAAGGAAACAACATTAAGTTAGTGCTACTTCTAACATAGCAGATCCTTGGCTTAATTGACGACTTACTGATATAACGGTTCGTGACTATAAATGACATGTTCTCTTAAGATGAATGATTTGATGTTTAGATTGGGGTGACATGCTTGCTTAGTCATAAACTAGATTACCAAGTTTGGCTGCTTATCTACCAAGACACAAGCATTTAAGTCCATCTCTTGAGCTTGGACCAAGAAAATTTTATCAAATTAATGAGCAATACCTTAGATCATCTGTGTGTGGCAAGAATTCAATTTCTAAAGCAGCTTCCTTGTCCCTATCAATCTCATAGAGGTCTACAGAGTTCTCTGGAAGCTGGAATTTTCTGTTGTGGAAGGCTGCAACAAAAACCTGCAAGCAGCATATGGCAATACCAATTACTATGAAATAGATCACTTTTCATTAACATATATATATATATATATATAATGTATATATTCCTTTCGGCCAGACCTGTATAATTTCGGTGACAGCACTAGATCCTCTGACAATGTATATTCTGTACCGTGGTATTCCACCTAAGAACACCAACAATCCAAAAAGCATGGCAAAGGTTGGAATCCCAAATCCCCAAGACCATCCTTTGTTGTCTTGGATCCAAATTACAAAGGTTAAACCGAGGGAACCGCCAGCACACATGGCTAACAAGACCCAGTTGAAGAAAGTAGGCATTTGCTTGGCCTCTCTTGGATCATTGGCATCAAATTGATCCGCTCCATGTGATGGCACTGCAGTTTTGACTCCTGCAGTGCCACATGCTATCATATACAGACCGATAAAGAGTACCGTAGCTTGTCCTCCTTTCACTTTCTCGCAGTGCTCTCTTGGATCAAAGATATTGCAGAGTGGTGGATGCAGGCTCGGTTCATGAGCTTGTAATGCTAACAGTCCATATCCCTATATGCAAGGAGAAAAAAAATGTTCATGTTTTGATTAACATACAAGCATAGTCTCAAAATTTGTTGATTTTACAGTACCAAAAATTCAATGAACGCCCAAAGAATGATAGATCTGAATCTGCCCACGAAGGTGTCTGCAAGAGTTGCATTCATTATTGTTAAAATATAACAAGTGCCCATGTAGTTTGTTAGTTGATTGGCTGCGTCAGCTATGTCATAGTGCATCACTCCAGTGAAGTAGGTGATCAAGTTCACGGCTAGAGCAAAAAATGCTACATTCTCAAAAGCTAAGACAGCTGCGAACAAGAAAAACAGATATCATCAATTACTAAGCACAGTGGGAAATACTGACCGAGAGACATGGACAAAGTTCTTGCCTAATACAAGGACTGAAGCATGCATTCCTCCATGCCTGCCCTTTATAGCTGGTCTTCCTCTCCAATCAACCTTTCCTTCAACCATTTCGTGCTCCTGCACAGATAATTTGGACGACAGAATTAGATCATGGTAATAAAAACAGGGACAATATAAAGGACTCATTTCTCATTACCATAATCACTTGAATTTTGGAGGGGCAATAGAGTGGTGAGAATGGTTGAGGATTTGGAAGATGGACTAACATGTATAAATAGCTAGTTCATCTCTATTTCCAAATGCTCCATTATGATGTCACCTTTGCTGTCAGAGAGAGAGAGAGAGAGAGATTCCAAGTTGCGGTCAAGGATAACTAGTGTAGGAAGAGGACATGGAAAGGAGGAAAAGCAGTACAGTATGAGATTGCTTTGGTTACTTTTGTCCAATTTAAAGATATTTTAACATCTTACTGTTAAATAACGTAGTTGTGCTCAAAGGTTTATTTATCCAATCGAAACATTAGTTGGCTGCAAGGCCAGAAATGTTAATAAACAAACTTGACCATCATAAAGCTACAGAGCACAGACTGCGCTAATGTCTGCTTTAACTTCAAAATAAATAAATAAATAAAAACCCAGCAGAATTTAAAGCATGAAAGATGGAAGTTTTTATTTGATTCCAATATAACCGGACTCAAGTGGTTGATTAATTTCACTTGAGAGATACCTTGGCCCCATGAGAAATTAAAAATACTGCATGAAATGATTATACTGCAACTTTTATACCTGTCTCGAAGCTTGTCTACGGCATCACATGGCGTCCTCTTCAACATGAGCTTTCTGATAGTAACAGCCTATATAGAAACGCAGCAACACAAGCAGAAAAAGGAAAAGTTGCAGTCAAGTCCAAATGATTGGCAATGCTTGAACTTGTCTAAGTCGACTTGGTATCTAAGCTAGCTTTGGACACTAATATATGGCTTCGTTTATTCAGTTGCTTTCTCAGAAACTAGAGGTGCAGTTTATGTGAATGTCTTATATTGGCGAATGTAGTTAGTGTTTCATGCAAAACTCCAAAACAATTCCATCAGCACTATAGTGCTTGTCCTCAACAAAGTTCAGCAGCAAATGAGGACACAGTACTCGGTCTTCATGATAAATTTGTTTCTAAAATGGTGTAGAGGCCATAATTGCTACATTGACCAGGTCAGTGGAAAGTAACAATTCCATCAACATCCATCCAACATCGAAGAAGCAAAAATTTTCAAGAAGAAATCATAGCTGCCCATGTTTCGTCCATTCTAACACTGTAATGAAAAAATGGACATAATTTGACTTCGGTACATCTGATTGAGGTGATTTAAGATGCTATGGGAAGCTAAGAAACGGAACTACAAATTTTTTGTTTTGAACTTGGCCTAATTTAATCGGAAAGTTCAGCAAAAGTCGTGTCCAAGTTGACCAGCGTTCTGGTTTTCAATTGTCATAACTTGAGTTCGCTTATATGATTGTCTAGTATAGATGGAGTGCAATAAAACTTCACCGGACCCAAATGCCCCTGATTCGGAGGGTGTTATGGATGCTATCCACAGAGAGAGAGAGAGAGAGAGAGAGAGATTCCAAGACAGAGTCAGATGATTGATCACGTAGGAGCAGGACAATAGGGAGGAATAGTAAGCCTGTTAAACAGCTAACTTGACGAGATTAATGTTTCACTTTTTGGTCCAACTTATGATGATATTTATACAACTTGATATCAAAGACATAATTTGTTCTTAAAATGTCAAATATCAGTCTTGGAGCTAGACTACAAAGACTTATTCTCCCTACCAGGATGGATGCTCCAGAAAATTTTGCAGGGCCATTTATATGTTGGGACGATATGAAAAGGAAATAAATGTATAATTAAATACATTCTAATAATTTGTAAGAAAACTTATGCTTTTGTTGCAATACTAATGGTCTCTGAGCTACTAATTTAAATTGGCGATTCTGTTATGTTAAACTCTCTCTCTCTTGTGGCAATTCTACTCATTTAGCCAACCTCCACTTTATCTTTTGTTGCCGCATTGACAATCTTCACCACGATTGTACTCAAATAGTACCCAACAGCTGCTGCGGCCTAGCAAAAGCACAGGAGCAGAAAAACTCGAGAAGCCCCACGAATCTAAACAAGTCAACCATTCCGAAGATGAACTACTGGAATGCCAGCCAGAAGACGCTAATGGGCAAGGGCTGTAATGTGGGGATTGCATCAAGCATGTAATAAGTCATATATTGCAAAATATTTCAAACAAGCCGTGAGGGCCACAAACGCTTCATTAACCAGGTCTCTGGAAAGTTTAAACATTCAACCATTTTTGCGGCTAGTTAAGCGGATAAAAACTTGAGATTATACCGACGGTCAGTTGACCTATTGGAATATAGTGATAGATTCCTTAATCAAGGTCAAAAATTCCACTCGCGACTTGAATATGAAATAAACTATATTGAAAGGATACCTTAAATCAAATTCTGGATCAAATTAATCGAAATATGATTCTGAATATCGATTGATATAATACAAAAAAAACCTTAGACCGTATGAAAACTTCTGAAACCAGTACCGGAATAGGTATGGCAAGGGGAGAGCTACCTTGGCTCAATTAGCCCCTTTGATTAGCAGGAAGAAAAAGGGGGAGGGGGGGAGGAAGAAACCCAACTGTAAATTAGAGGGAAAAGGAATCGGAATGCAGAATGAGCACATCTCTAGGTATGATTAAGGACAAAGATATGGCACTCAAACCAAAGAGGCCCGCCGATCAATATAATTCAACTTAGAATAAACCTTGAACAATCAGAATACAAAATGTACAGACGAACATAAAAAACTTGGGCCACCTATCAAAAAGAATGCATGAATAAGCTTTCAACATAGACAAGTTAGTAATTTAGTAATGAATATTTTAAACGTAATACAATCTTCCCCTTATCGATACCCAGTTTAGCGCCTGTTACCAACCAGTGACCTGGAATGTCTTGCGGCCCCTTTGACATTTCTGTGAAATCCACTATCTTTGTCAATTTTCCTATTTGGCTTGAACTATCAGCCTTTCTATCATCTTGGTTTTTCTCATTCGAAGTTGACGAAGATGACCCATCAGACTTCTGTGTTGTTGAAGGAGTGGTGGGGCTGTGATCCCAAACAGACCGCCTTATGGTACATCCCGGCACTTTTGAGAACAGAAGTTTGAGGTGTAATACACTTTTGGCACCAAAATCCCAGACACCAAGTTGAGCTCCAGTAACAATGTGAACGCCAGAGAGGTCGCCAATGCAAGTCTCAGTGTGCTCAATTGGTGCAGTACTCACATGAGAGAAGTTCTTCCACTTGATAGGCTCGAACCAACGGCTATCTTGTTCCTCATTGCCTTGCCACTTTGGTGCACCAATGGCCACATGGGCATCCCAGTGAGGTTGAAGAATTTTGGGAAGAGAAACTAGGTGCTGCAAATGGATAGCTAGCCTGTTGTGCTTGCTGCCTTCGAGGCTAAGTCTAAGTCCTGTTACTGGCTTTCGACCAACAGTAACCTGCAACATTAAATCAGCCTTTGTCTTATCAATCTAACGAAGAAAGGAACGCATATAAGCCTTTCAGAACACACATACATATGTTATGAATGATACAACAGTCGATCTAGAATACCAAGAACTATGATTATTACCTGGTCAGGGCTTATGTAGAGCTTAGGACCCATTAAGCTGAACTGAAGGGATGAACACTTCGGTTCTTTTCTAGGAAGATTACTCTGCTCTGGAGCCCAAATGCGAGCAATTTGAAAATCCAGAAAATATTGAAGATCCTCAATAGGTGGTTTGTCTGTACAAAGAAAACAATATTACCTCAAAATTTAAGCCCACAAAATTATGCTTTTTTAACCAACTAGAAAAGAACACATTTCCAACCAACAAAATGCTGCAGGGACCAATCTCCAGAAAATTCAATGCTTTTTCAGTGTAGGATATACAATTAGTGTTGTTTCAAGTAAAACGCATGCTGCTTGTCAGAGAGAACTCAGAAAATATGACAGGGTAGACTACCACTTAAGATATTCCATTAGGGTGCCTATGTCCACTTTTACCTTTATTTTCCAACAGAAGGCTTGACAAGTCAGAATCCGTTAAATTGCTTCAGATTTTTCCTTTTAATGGTAGCATTTCCACATCCAACCATAGATAAGGCACCTGGTGGTCTGTGGTTAAGGTGATAGGGTAAGGTAGGCATCCATAGTAACGATTGCATAAAGATCATTTTCCTATTACAGACAATTTCTTTCGTTCTTACTGCATGTTGAAAGGAAGGACATGCAATTAGCAAGGGATTTCCGGTCAAAAGGCATCCATGTCTGCATTAAGTGTCTTCAAGTGTAAATATTAATGAGGGTCAGAGATTAAGGTAGGTACTGAAACCACTTTAAATCGTGGAAGGAGGAAACACAGAAGTTGAATTATGCAATGTGGTTGGACCCAAGCATAATGGGATATGAGGCCTTACACTCCAAGTATAGGTCAATTGCACGGGCCAAATGTTTTATACCGGGCACTCCTTCAAGCAAAGAAACAATAGGAACAAATGTCATGTTGATCACATCTGGTGCTAACTGCACAGTCTCTGCCCATTTGGAATAACTCTGTACAAGATCATCTCCTCCTCTCCTTCTGAAAATAACAGTAACATCCTGTAGCATGAAATTGAAGTCTCATTTTAGTATATTTGCACACATCCTCACAATTACCTGTTTTCCAGCCAACTCTCTCTCTCTCTCTCTCTCTCTCTCTCTCTCTCTCTCTCTCTCTCTCTAATACTTTCATTTTAAGAAGGCTATAATGTGAGTTTTATAGATACTAGCCTTGTCTTTGTATTTGAAAGGGGCAGCAGTTGGTTGGCTTTTTACGTCGAGAAACCTCTGATCTACAATGTCCTTCACATAGTTTTCAATATCTGAGGACAACAAAGGAGATGACTGGTGCTGCTTGATATACACAACATCTCTTCCACCAATTGTTGCGGACGTGATGATGTGAGTACCATAATTTTCGATAAAACTGAAAGAAGAATACCACCAGAATTACCAATAACGAAATAGGTGCCGTTGTTAAGGTAATGATATTAAAATGTAAGGCTTGATATTCAAGTGTTGCATGGAATTTGGAACTTCTAAGCATTTAGACCTTATTCATCTTCCAGGTTATTGCATGTGACATTCCAAGGAATATCTCCATTACAGATTCCAAAGAATGTTACATTACACTCCATTTGAAAGAACAGATATCATGATCTTCATCTAGACATTGCAAGGGAACCAATGAAGAAAAAGTGTGTTCCAAGGTCGAAACCAACTCGGTGTGCTGTTTCCTTGAAGGCCTGTTTATTGAACTCGGCATAGCCTTAATTATATTGTGGCAAGAGATATGGTTTCCAATTATGTTTCATGACTGGGATCAAGTGGAATGCAGTAATGCAAAGAAAATGTTCAAAGAGAAGTGGAAATGCAAAGGCAGCTTAGCAAAATCCTTACCTTGCCAGGGAAAATGAATTATCATAAAGCGGAGCACCGTTATCTGAAGAAAAATGCTCAAAGAGAGGTAGGAATGCACATGCAGTTCATTAAAATTGTTACCTTGCCAAAGATGCAGGATCCCAAGAGTAGGGGACCCTTCGCTTGATTTCTTCATTCAAAGTTATATCCGATTTTAGTTCCACTTTGTATAGGGGAATGAAATGTCCAACCATTGTAAGGGATTTAGCTCCTGCTGCATCTACTTGCCATGAACCAGTAAAATTGAACATGGCATTAAAACTTCCCAGAGGAATACAGCCTGCTATTTTGGACTTCTCATTGAAGTATTGTGCCATCTGGAAAATTGAAAAGGAACTATTTTCAGCAAAAAATAGGAAAAAAGAAAATGAAAGAAACTGCTTCAATGGATGAACTTTCAACTAATAATCAGGGGAGGGGGAGTGCAAAACCTTGCACCTATGACACTTCAACTTGAACAATGGACTTACAATTCAAGAATACTTGATGAGACAGAAAAAATCTAGATCATCAGCACTCTATATTGCCCATATTCCTTCAATATTCAAGAAAAAAGGTTCCTCTAGCATGGTACAGCCAAGTCTGAGAGCAGATATGGTATCATAAGCTTTATTTGGATTAAACCTAGATGCAATCTATGGTATCAATACATGAGCTACCTTGTTTAACAAAAGGACTTAACACTCATATAGCCTAATCAAGTCACAAAGAATGAGGAAATGCATCCATAAAATTGAGCCTTTTCAGTAAACCTGTCAATCTATTTTTTGCCTGATGATACATGGCCAATAATCTTTAACCATAATTATCGAGGAAAACATAGAATGTACCACATAGGAGTTTCAGACACACTCCAAGAAAGAAAATAAATAAAAATATAAATGCTGGAAATCACCAAATCAAAAGTTCCTTTCCCTATTAGTTTCTGGGAGAAATTTTCTCCAAGAGCTCTAACAGCTAAAAATTATCCTATCCCATAATAGGTTTATTGGTATGTATTACTATTTGTCTTGCATGCTTAACTCTCTCTCTCTCTGCCTTTTAAGTTTTGTGTGTGTGTGTGTGTTGTGTCCCATAATAGGTTTATTGGTATGTATTACGATTTGTCCGGCATGCTTAACTCTCTCTCTCTGCCTTTTAAGTTGTGTGTGTGTGTGTGTGTGAGAGAGAGAGAGAGAGAGAGAGAGAGAGATTAATAACAAAAGCGTATAACAAAACCCACCCCAGTCCCTTGCCACATTCTCACCAACCCAACCCCGAAATAGTTGGAGAATTAAGCAATCTAATCTCTCCTGCACTAGGTTTACATTTCTGCCAATTCTAGAGTTAATCTCCAATAGTGTCAACGACCACGACTGCCAAGTTGTCCTGTCCTGACCATTTGATAGATATTGCCCCAATCATCTTTGTCAAATAAAATGCAAAAGCAAATAACATTGATTTGTCATTGTTCTTGCACAAGTTATTGAGGTAAAAATTTCTCTGTTTCTGAATGTTGCATGGGTAAATCTGGTTCCAAATTTACCACCAAGGAGATTAAGTAAAGTTGGCAGGGAGCTTCTCCCCAAATAGGATTCCAAGGACATGAAGAAAGATAAAAGAAACAGGATTTTCGTCATCTCCATTCACCATCCTGACATATATGACTTGACAAAAAAGTACCATCTAGCGTCCATCCATGCTGGAGGGACACATCATTTCCCAAAGTTAACATATATGTTATATGGGATTCCAATTTGAGGAAACTATTCCTTTAGAAGTCTCACTCTAGAACAGAAGTCATCCCATTGAAGCAATATAGCATACACCTTAAATCAAATCTTAAATGAACGAAAAAATCGTCTTGATAATTCCTCGTATACAGGAACAAACTAATTCCTTATGCCTTCTCCTGCATGTCCTTGCGAGAAAAAATCATCCTAATATTTCCTCATAAATTAGCAACATTGACTCCTCACAGCTTATTATTAACCATCACAGTTAGTTTCCAAGAAGCACATTATTAAATTACACCAGGTAGTTAACCAACAAAATCAACTCTTCCAGAAATTTTAGGAAGGCTTCTGAGCACCTCTGAAGCACATATAGATGAACACTAATTGCTTGGCAACAACCCATAAGTAGGAAAAAGGCTTGATGTAGCTCCATATGTTGAACTTTTTATCTGCCATTATTAACATGCTCGCATTTTGCTCAACAAAGAAATGGGTAACACAGTGCACAAGCTCGCACTGATGCAGAATTTGGGAAGGTAACAAGTAAAGAAGACATTGGAATGATATGGACCTATTGCTCTAAGCCACCAGATACCAATCTTTTCATTGTTCTGTGCCAGAACCCGACTTCCTACTAATGTTGAAAATCATATATAATCCTTTTCTGTTACCGAAATACTGTTGGTATATTGGTCTTTAATAAAAATGAGGCATATTAACCTGATCCACTTTTCACATTCCAAGCTTCAAAAGAATTATAATCAAAGAACATGCATTTTTCTCTCTTTTTGGTACTTCCACTTTTTCTGATAATTGCTCTAACCTCAGTCAACTTATTTAGTGGTCCTTCAATTGCTCTTCCATGTCTCCTAAAATTCTATGCTTTTCATTACTATACATCACCAAATCTCAAGAGTTCTCCACTGCCTACCTAAGAACGACAATCACAGAAACATGCCAAACATTAAATCCCTAACTAGGTATCTAAGTATTACCTAGGCCTAAACAACAAAGTAAAAAACCCAAAAGCGTATAGCAACAAAACAACTTAAGTCACAATACCAAACAAACCTCATCAAAAAACAACAGACCCAGATATCAATCAGTCCCGAAAAATAAAAACAAAATGCCAAAAAGAAAACAAATTTGACCTCTTGAAAGCTCCAAACGGGTGTGTGCTCCACGGTCCTCTTCTCTTTGGAACAATCAATGTCAGCAGAGACATTTGGGATGAAAAGATCATCAAAGACATAGAGATCCCTAGTATCAGTTTCATCAACTCTAATGAGATGAGAAGAGGGTGTTCCTTTGCAGTACAGAAGTCTAATATCAGAAGTAACATCAAATCCTCTACCCAAAGCTTGGATTGAGTTGTGCAGAGTCGTTAACAAAGCATCTGAGCTTGGACTAGTTTCCATGGTGAAGAACAGGAGAGGCAGAGAGAGACAGAGAGACCGAGAGATTTATTTTGTGAGTTCTTATGTTGGAAATTTTGATAAGTTTAATGATATAGGGTTGCTTGTTTTTTGTCGGTTTGGGTGTTGATGAGTGGTTTCTGAAATGGGCACGGGTTACATGAACTTTGTAAGGATTGGAGAGAGAGAGAGAGAGAGAGAGAGAGAGAGTAGTTGATTTGGTTTGGTTGGTTCTTCAAAGGTGGGCTTTTGACTGCAAATGCAAAACGCGTTTTTTGGGTTTTCAGAGGAGGATTCTGAGTTGACCACACTCTCCCTCTCTCTCCCGCTCTCTCTCTCTCTCTCCAAGTGGAGTCCTTCGCTTATGTCGACCTCTTCAAAGTCCAAACAAGACCCACATCCATTTTTTCTGTCTGTGTAATACCATATTCCTTTTTTTTGGTCCGAATATGATTCTTCTTGATATTGTTCTTGATTGGCAACTAGGTTTTTGATTTTCAATTATAGACTTTACACTAATCTGGTCAGTAAAGTAAAAGAAGTATCATCCATTCTAAAATTCAGCATGAACCTCCTGGAGATCCTAGATGCATCCTTTTACACAACCACCTAATTGTTTTCCATCCTAGACAGGATGAAATAACAATATATATATTAGAAGTTGAAAAATATTGTAAAAATCGTGGAATGGATTGCTCAATGACTAATTTTTTGTACTTACATATAAAATTTGTGTAACGTACATACATATTACTTAACAATTATTATTTTAAACTCGCATATTCTATTATTTATAAAAAAAAAAATTGCATACATTTAATGTGTTTAATATGTAAACATCGAAAATTATGGTTCATGTTATAAAGGAAAGAGATTTTCTTTCATTTTTCCACAATCTTTACAAAAAGGAATAAATAAAAAAAAAATCAATAATCCCACTATTTGTATACTAGGGGACCAAATTTGTCATAATACTTTTTTTTTCTTTCTTAATCTGATAATTAATTTATTAATATCGATTAATTTGATTTGAATTGATGATCAGATCTACTAAAGGTAAGTTTTTCTAGATTTTTTTTTCATAAGTTCAAAAGTCAAATATGAAAAGGTGGTTAAGAAAATTAAGTTCCGTGCTCATGATACTTTTCCACAACTATAAGTCGGCTGGCATGTTAGGCCCATAAACTATTGCATTGCCCAGGCGTCTAATAATCTGAACCCCTCTCTCATCTTCGTTCAAAAAGCGACGCAGGGATGGAGGAAGACCGGAGAATTCCTTCTCTTATGAGGGAGTTCATGCCCCCAGGAAAGCCAGGTGGTCGCTCATGACTGCCCACATTTATATTTTCTTCTCATTTTGTTTTTCCTTTAATTAATTGAGAAAATTCACCCTGCGTAACTTAGTTCATGGAAAAGCTTCACCCAGAAATTACCTAATTAGACAAGTCAAGGAACACTTATCCATGTTTGTCCTCCATGAATGTTCTCACCTTATTGTCAAGAGCAATTTGACAAGACAGCTATTACCTTTCTTATGGTTGAATAACTGGGTAATAGTCCTCCATGTAATCAAAATTACGTGTATCAATGAACCAAATTAATGGGGTATTGGTGTTAGAATCTACACTGTATTATCAAATCTTACATCGTTTCCAAGGTGAAAACTAATTCACATGTTTGGGCCATGAATGCATGCTTTTGTCTCCTTCCAAAAGAATACACAATATCTAGTCCTAAGTTTTGACCTGATCACTCAACATTGTTTGCCTAGTGCATAAGGGTATATAGACTATTACGTATACTTAATAAATTTATTGTTACATACTCAAATATATTGTGTTAGAAATTCGTATCATTATAGAAATAAATAAAATTTTAAGTATATTACTGCATAATGGTATCATTTTGTTCGATTCTTGCAAAATGTTTGGCATTTTTTTGGTTGCTTCCATCAAGCTTTTGCCTGGTCGTCCAACCCCCGACATGAATCATTTCTTTCATGGCAGTGGAAAGCACAAAGCTAAGTTCTTTGACAATTAGACGGAGTGTGATGTTTCAGCAGTTCTAGCAAGGAGTAATATGGTATCAGAGAGTAAAATCTAAAAAGGCGCAAAAATGGTGAAGATTTTGTAGGGTTGCTTCCAACTTGAATTCCATATGGACAGTATTTTCTGCAGGCAGTATACATAGGTGCAGTCCTTGCCTTTTCTTTTCCTCAGTAAAGCCAAGCCAAGAGAAGAAGAAGGGGGGACAAAAAAAAAGACAACATTCAACAAGGAAGAGGCAGAGAGAATGATCAAATTGGCTCTACTATGTCGGATGTGTTGAGCATGCTCGAAGGTCAAACAGCCATGGAAGAGGTGATCTCAGATCCTCGCATCTATGGTGGTGATTTGAAATTTAAAGCAGTAGAAAACTATTATCAACAAATGCAAAACCCAGTCCTATTTTTTCTCATCCGATACAACTCAGGTTGCTTCTTCTTCCTATTCAAATATCTGCCAAAGATGATCTCAATCCAGTCAACCATAGTTCTCTTAGCTTCAACACTGCTACTGAAAATTCTAAATCTTCTCTGGTTAGTGGTCGTTGAGATGCCCAATTCATGCTAAGTTGAATCCTGTTTTTACTACTTAAATATTGCACCAAAATACTTAATATAGTTTTATTCTTTCTAATGTAGATGGCTGGTCACAAATTTGAGATGGAGACTAAGATAGATGTTATCTTAAAGATTGTGAATGCACATTGTTTTTGAGGTGTAGATTAACATTGTCCAAACATATCTCTGCCAAAACTCTCTCTCTCTCTCTCTCATGGGTTTAGATGTTATCTTCTAACCCATCTGCTGAACATACCTCTGCCAAAACTCTCTCTCTCTCTCTCTCTCTCTCTCTCATGGGTTTGTGCAGTGGAGACTCTGAATTGCGAAGAAGCTTGGTGCGGAAGGCTTGGACGACAGCGGCGAGGATTGTCGATCCCGGAACCTCTGTTTAAGGCTCAGGTACGATATTCATTCCGAGAGCTCCAGTTACATCCTTTGTGACTGCTCATTCGACTACTACATGACCAGGATGCCTTTGAAAATATAATTTGTTTAATGAAAATAATTGTGATCATTCTTGTTCTGAAATGAGTTAAAGAGTTCACATTATTCTTCGAAATATTTAATAAAATATCTTTTAAATCTGCACCAGTTATAATTAAGAGTTCAGATTTTCATCTTGGTGATTGTTCTGTACGTTTTGACCCTTCTATGTCTTTGTCTAGCCATAGCCATTTTTTACATTCTTCCCCCAAATCCTTGCTTCTTTTCTCTACCCCATGGCCAATTTGCTTTTACCCTTTTTGTCTCTTTCCAATTTTGTTCAAAATTGATTGCCCCTTTTGTATTTTGTTCTTCATTGACAGTGACATCAAGACACTAAAAGCAAGAGAGGAGAAAAGCAACCTCAATAGGAAACAGAAGGCTGATAAATAGTTCTGCTGGCCAGGACAGTAAAATTAGAAATGGTGACGAAAATATAAAAAATTTTGAAACAATGCCCTTTTAGTGATGCAATGTAACACTAATTTATAATTTTGGGTTCACCATTGCTTTGGTTAGAGCAAAGGCTAATTGTCATTTCGACCAATCTTGGAAGCAACACCTAGTTGGAGAAACGGATTCTTAGTTGAAGCAAAATAGACTCTTACTCTAAATATTGAGGTTTTGCATAAATTCTAGATTTCTTGTACAACGTTTCATCAACGCCAAAATTGATTCAGTTTTTTATTGTTGATTTTTTTTTTATACTTAGCCTCCTCAAATTGAAAGATACCAAAAACATTCAGAATGAAGAATCAACTTGGTATTTGAAAATGATTTAACATAATTATCTTACAGGGAATTAAAAGTCCAAAATTGGAATATATTCTTATGCAATAGACAGACAAGAAGAAGAATCATCAATTCAAGGTAAAATTGTACTAACCGTAACCTGGTAAACATGTGGAAATGATCGGTTCAACATCATATATGCTGCATGTGGAAACAACAAAGAATTCGAACTTAAAACTTCACTAAATCATCATCTAGCTAGCTTTCTTTTTTGGTGTATGGGAAAATCATCTCCGTGGGAATACAAAAGGTCCATCACTTCAAAAGTTTCTGTAAAGCTAGCATGAATTCAACGGCCATAGAAATGTGTCAAACTAGAAGTCTCATCCGCTCGGTAGCCACTGGAACCATAATTGGCTGGGTAAAGATCATGAGCTGATGACAATGAAGACGCATTCTGAGTTCCATCTGAGGAGAAAACCGGAAGTTGGCTGCTACTTGTACTAGGGTTGTGCGTTTGTTGGTAGTGGTCTCTTAGGGGCTCAAATCTCAAGTCATTGATGTAAATGGCAGGATCTGAAATGACTTCCTCAATAGTCTTCTTGCCTTCAAGCATCAATAAAGCAGACGACATAGATGGCCTAAGAGATGGAGATGCATTGGTGCACAAAAGAGCCACTTTTATCATCCTCTCTGCCTCATCTTTGTCGTAGTCTGTCCCTAATGTAGGATCAACAAGTTCCATTAGATTTCCTCTCCGTTGTGCAACAAAGGCCTGTAAAATGTGGATTTCCATCAAATGCCAGAAAATTGGAGTCAGAAATCTTGCACTTTCTCCAAAGAAAAACATAATAAATAACAATAATCCTAATTACCCAATCAAGAAGACAAACACAATTGTTCATCGGCCTGAAACTTGAGTTGTGCTTCCCACTAACCAATTCTAATGCAACTACACCGAAACTGTAAACATCTGCCTTATCTGTAAGGTAGCCCCAAAGTGCATATTCTGGAGCAATGTATCCTCTGCGATTAAAAATGCTTATCAGTAATCACACAATAAAAAGGGTTCTTGGGGGCTCCAATTCAAATTAAGGAGGTCCAACTATGGTGCTAACTCACACAGTTCCAGCAATTCGTGTGCTGATGTGTGTATTTTCCTCTTCATTCAGCTTAGCCAGTCCAAAGTCTGATATTTTAGCATTAAGATCCCTGTCTAGAAGTACATTTGTGGCTTTAATATCGCGGTGAACAATCTTTAGCTGTGATTCATCGTGAAGGAAGACAAGTCCTTTTGCAATCCCAACACAGATTTTCTGCCTGGCTGCCCAATTTAGTTCCAAATTGCTACTCCCTGGACACAATTATTTGATCATCTTATTGGAAAAATTGCTCCAATTTGACACTTTCAGCCCAATGCCCAAGATGTTTGCCAAGGCATGGTAAGCAAGCCAACTTACCAAAAAGAGCATGAGCAAGGGAATTGTTCTCCATATATTCATAAACAAGAAGTAGTTGGTTTCCCTCAATGCAACAGCCATAAAGCTTCACAAGATTTGGGTGTTGCAAGCCTGATATCATGCCAATCTCATTCACGAACTCACGATTCCCTTGTTTAGATTTGGAAGAGAGCTGCTTCACTGCAACTACTGTCCCATCTAGTAGTTCTCCCTGCATTGCATTTATTTTATAGAAAAGATCAAAGCTTAGGGATGCACAAAGGCAGGCTGAAAACCAAAAACTACCTCATTCAAGTATCTTAATGATAAAAATATAATATAAATTAAGGCAATTAATATTTAACATAGTGAATCATGTGCATGAAAAGTCATAAATAAATAGACTAAAGGAAATAGAAAGCAGATTAGTCATAATACCCGGTAAACAGATCCAAAACCACCTTCACCGATCTTGTTTTTAGGGTCAAAGTTGTTTGTGGCTGCTTTTAGTTGTCTCAGAGTAAAGGAACCTGTCAAAAGTTCATTGTCATTAATATTTTTTCTCAAAGCATATCAAAAGTGGACTAATTGTATAAGGATAGTATGGTTGCATGAATAGAAAAGTTGACATCTTATTAAAGCAATTGATACACGTCCTACCTTTTGGCAGTTCATCACTTCCAGCAGACCGCTGTTTCCAATAAATGATACCACATATCAAAAACAGAAGGCATACTGTAGAAGTGCAAATTCCAACCACAAGTGGCACAATACTTGCTTTTCCTTTTACTGAGAATGGGCAAAACAATTTTCCCAGAAAACAAAAGAAGATGAAAAAAGAGAGAGAGGAGAGAATCCTTGTTAGTAGAGCATACACATAATTTACCATTTCGCAGTTACTAACAGAGTTACCATTGTGCAGTTATCTCCCTCACCTTCACAATGCAATTTAGAACCTGCAAACAACAAAGCGAGACAACATAATGTATTTATCACACTTAGAACAGAGAAGAGCCAACACGCACAAATTTTCAGTGATAATTGATTTAGAATGTTGATAGAATCAACAATTAAACAAGGCAGACAAAATTTAGGAAGTAAGACCATGGAGTACAGTCTACTTTATAAATGGCAGCCTCTTTGACAAGAAGATCAAAGACACTTAGTATCTAGATATTTAGCGACAAATTCATTTATTGCGTAACAGTATCAGTCAATCCATATCACTTTTATCGTTCTTGTTTCACTTCATTCCCCCAAAAATGATATTTGATAGTCAGCATTAGAAAAGGTGAATGAAACCTTATAAGCAGACTTTTTTCCCCTTCCACGGTGTCCTCAGGGTCAAAGGATGTAAGATCATCAGTTATGGTAGAAGGACTATTAAACCAGGGGAGTACTGATGTAAGATCCCCTTCACTGTTTCCCTTTATATGTAGAAGAGGCTTTGTAAATAAGGTCTAACTTACTAGGGCATACTGAAATTGCTGATATGATTGGGCCATATACTCCTCTTCTGGGGATGCAGGTGGTCCCTTTCCCAGCCCAGTACAAGCGGATCTCAAGGGTGTTGTCTGTAACACTGGCATTGTAATATTTGATCACGGGTCGATTAGTTCCATTTGCTTCATCGATAACACTGAAATTCTTCCAGACTAATTTTCCCTAAAGGAAAGGATAGTGGTGACAAAGTTGTGATTCAGGTTTAGGAACTAAAAGAATCCAACAAATGACAGATGTTTTACCTGAATATAAATGTCAAATATCCGTCTTCCAAAATTGCTATATGCTTGAGCATTATATTGTATCTCAGCAAAGTGGAGCTTCACAGTGTAGATATCATTAGTTAGACAATATGCATAATAGGTAAGAGATATGGGAGCCACACGTGCTGTGCCATAGAGGTTATCTGCTGAAAGTTGCGATTCTGCAGTTGCAGTATAAATGTTATCATACTGCTTCTGTTCATCTAAGAATTCCCCAGTGCTGCTAAATCCCCAGTTTGAATTATTTTTCGTGTAAAGCACAGAAGCACCAGGAATGGCATCATCATCTCCCTCATAGTATAAGCTTCCAGATTTATTTTTGACGACTACATTGTTCCCACCACAATTTATATGTACAGACTGATACACTGCAAAAGTAAAAGTGCCTTGTTATCATTGTAGTTAATGATGTCATCCAAGTCTATTTGACCTCGATCAAAAATGACTAGTGAAGTAGTGCAACTGTTCATATTCCCTAGTGTAGTAACCCTATTTGGTTTCTATATTTTTAGAAGCTCCTTTTTTTTCATAATTTAGAAATTTCAACATAAAACTGAGGAGAAATTTCTAAATTTCATTACTATAATAGGGGAAAAAGTTTTGCAAGAAAAGTGACACAAAAATTCCATAATTCCAGTGGCAGCCCTATCACACGTCCGCAAGAGTCATTACAGCCATAACTGCTAAGCAAAGACAGTTTCATAAGGACCTCTGTCGAAAAACTGCCCTAGGCCTTTAAATCAGCACATAAAGGCCACCTTACAATCACGAATGGCTACTGTGGTCACTATCCTTCAATACAATAAGTTGTTAAAGGCACTGTCGGTTCCTAGATCACTGAAAACATGATATATTTTGAAACTGGTAACAAATGATAATTTGGAGAAATTGCAGAGGCCAACAGAATGATCACGTCCTTTGAAAATACGAGTTCTGATTAGTAAGTGTTCTAGAGAAGTAAATACTTACAGTTTGTGCAGTTGGATATATGTGAGCATGGAAGAAGTCCAATTCTGTTTCAACAAAAAAAATTGTTAGCAGCACAACCTTAAGATTAAACTGCAGAAAAGAAAATAAACCAGGAAAGTACCATCAGTAAAGAGTAATATTTATTATATGAGCTAATAACAACATATATAAACCTCTTAGACATCCACCAAGAAAAAGAAAAAAAAAAAAGCAACAACTTGTTAGACATCTCAAAAAAGGAGTCTTACAAGTTGATCTTCTGCACAGAGCTTGCGAATTGGTTTATTTTCCTGGTTAACAGTATAGATATGATGCATTAAGCTTTTGTTAATATCCGAAATCAAACATAAGGTCCTGAGAAGTGCTCTTACTGCGTGGCTTGACAACTAGATGACCATGTAAAATTGTTATAGGATAGATCACTGCAGGACAATATTGCAACCAACATCAGTAGATGATTTTCCAGTATAAATACTGCATAAAAGAAACAAAATTTAACATTGAGTTGAGGTTCACAGTTCGCACAGACTATTAGCTGCATTGAGGACTGCATCTGGTATGTTGCCAGTTAGCATGTTTCCAGACAGAAAGCTAAAAATGACCACATAAAACATATTCAATATGACATAGCAATCATATACTTCTTAGAAGCACCCAAATTCTAATTGAATAGGCTTCACTTACGTGTAACTTGGTATCTGTGTCACGCTTGGAATTTCTCCACTTAAATTGTTAAAAGTGACATCACTGTGACAACATCAGAAAAGCAAGCAACAGCGAGATGAAGATGTAGAAGAACAACAATGTGTAAAGTATTTACTGCACTTTAAATTGGTAATTCTCAAGGGACCTTAAAGTGTATGGTACGTCAACTAGAGCAGGGTGTAAGGTTCTGTTGAGTTGATTTAAGAATTTTTTAGGTGATTGAGTACACAGACGTATTTTTAACAAGCACGGGAATAATGAATTGGGCACTAATACTTACACCATCTGCAGGTTCGGCATTTGCCATATGTAAGAACGTATTGGTCCAGACATATTCAGGTTCCTTAAAATCCTAGAGGGACAAAAAGAAAATGTTAATACCTTGAGTATACAAGTAGTATATATTTTAAACCATTGAATTTATCAAGGGGAGCACTAAATATACAAGTATCTAAGGTTCTTCAGGCCACTGAGGTCTGGAAATGTAAATGTCATCCCATTGATATCAGTGATTCTCCTGTATATCAAAAGACAAGATAACCATATAAGAAGAATTTCAACTTTTTTCCTGTTAGGTACATCATTGTTATTCTACTCACAAATCAGTCAAATTTCCCAGACTATAAATGGAATTTGGGATGGGACCCTCCAATCCAGTTGCATACATTTCCCTGGATGCAAGACAAATAAAGGGGGTAAAAAAAATTCAGAAATCTAATTATGTGTCATCTATAAATTTTAGGTGTAAAAATCTTACAGCCTTATTAATTGGGTCAAGTTCCCGATAAAATCTGGTATGGTTCCATTAAAGCTATTATCACTAATCAAACTGCAAGAACAATAAAAATTGTTTCCTAGTTGTGAGTTTGTGAACATCATTAAATCATTTTTAGGGAGAGGAATAGCAGATGAATACTCACAGGTAATTCAACATTGTCAGTCTAGCAAGTGTCTGTGGCAAGTTCCCTACAAACCGATTAGAGGATAGTATCCTACAGTTGAACAAATTGAAAGAAAATCCTAAGGATAGTGCTTTCAAATAGTTAGAATATCAGAAAAATATTTTACTAGGTTGAAGAAAATTATATAATGGCAGTAATACAAATTGCTTAAATTGCTTAGATTGCCAAGCTCCTCTGGAACACTTCCTGAAAATTGATTGGCTTCGAGGCTCCTGAATTTTGAGTGAAGTTCATATTAGAAGGAACAAAAACTTGCAAACATGCATGGAGAAAACAGAAAGTGGAAGTTAAAGGACGGTAGATTTCCATCAGTGAAAAAAAAAAAGAAAAAGGAACATACAGGTAAGTGAGATTGGTCATTCTTCCCAATTCTGTAGGAATTGTCCCCGACAAGTTGTTTGCAGTAAGTGAGCTACAACAATAATTTGTCTTTTAATTGGAGTAAAAGAAACATCTACCCCCACAGCAGAAGAAATTAAAGAAAACTTACATGAAGGTCAAGAACTGCATGGATGCCCATTCAACAGGAAGCGTGCCATGAAGACAATTGCGAGTCAAGTCACTAGAAATGGAGAAGACAGTTAAAAACAAAAATCAGATACTAATGCAGATGCACACTTGGAACCGTGGGCTTAGATATTAATTATGAATCATGTTCTCCAGCCAAACAATCATTGATTGCACTGGTTAGGTAGGTAACCTGTGGAAGCCAGTGACCAACCATAACTCGAAATTGGCCAAAGTACCAGGTTATCCATGCTACAATGGGAACATGAGTTTTCTCCACAAGCATAACATATTGCAAGAATCTATACCGTTAGTTGTTAACACTAGGGCTGTCTTCCAACCAAAGAAAGCTACATTTCAGCAATTGCATCTAATGTAATAATGAACATGTCACTCATGCAGGTTCCTTGTACAATAGAGTACATAACAAGTCATAATATCTTATAAACTTAGTGAAACTCAATACACAACACAACTGCCTGGCATCTATCACACAAATTTTTTTGCCTTGTTTATCGCCATCCGCATTCATGTTCTCTTAAACTATGAAAATGACAAAGATTCTCCAACCTAAATGACCATAATTTTTTATGCCCTCTCTTAGTTGCAGTAGAAGAACATGACCAAAAGGTGTTAAGTCACCAGAACCAGATCAAGGTACTGCTTCATTAATTCCAACAACAAATCAAAAAGATACATTCTTCTCAAGCAACTTGTGATCACAGACAACCAAAGTAATCTACAGACAAAGTCATCACAATTAAAACAATTCCAACCTTTTTTCATTGCCAAAATGGGTCCACAAATCCTCATCAAAGCAAAATTAGCTTTTGATCACATTCATTGTGTGTGGAAGAAAAAGGAATCGAGTGGGAGGAAAGAGAGACTAGATGATCAAGACAATTGTCACCTTTTTCTATAATAGAACGAATCAATTCTCTCATTCCTAAACCAAAGCTCATCTGCACTCCTCTCTATGTATCATAACTAACAATAAGCTGATGAAATTTCACTTGTCACATATACCATTTTCCTGTAACTAGAATCTGCAATTAATCTGAAACGAACTTGGCGGCCACCTATTTATGGGTGTCTCACCAATCTCATCCTCCAATTTCAACAAAAGATAACATCTCAAAATTAAGGATGTTCTTGAAACCTAGTTATAGAAACAGAGAATGCATATTTTAGAAAGCATCAAATGATTCAACTCATCACATTCACAATAGTTAAATTCTTACAGTTCTTCAAGGTAAGGAAGATTGACCAGCTGCGGAGGTAAAGTCCCAGAAAGGCTCAAACTTTTGAGATAACTGAGAATCACAAAACATATCATGAAATGCAAGTAATTAAAAAAAAAAAAAAAAACTAGGGCATTAATTTAAGGAAACCCTAGTTGAATAAATTTGGGGGAAACAAAACATACACGGAAGTCACGTGACATGTGGTGTTGTTATCGAAACTGCAATCACAGAGAAGAGTATTGTTGACATCGTCACCTGTTTCGTAATCTAGTGTTATCATCAGCATCTCCAGTTGGCATGGATCCACGCTCAAGTTCACATCTTTCGCTCCCAATGTTAACCCGATTTCTCGCAGCGCCATCACTTCATTCCAAAAAAATCAAAAACGATTCCAATTCCATGTGAGAGAGAGAGAGAGAGGGATTTTGCTGATTGGGTCAGGATACAGAATTATTGCTCTGTACTTGCCCGTTGAGATTTAAATCCACTCCCACATTGGCCGCGGGAGATGTTACGAGGAAAACGGCGTCGTATAAGTGCAAGGAGGAATGTTTTGCAGAGCTTTGTACGGATCTGACTCTCAAAAAATAAAAAAATTTTAAAATAAAATAATTTCAAATCTACCACATACGTGTCGAGTTCTGAATACTCGACATATTCTGTTTATACCGATCTCATATCGAATTTTAAAAACTTGATATGTTACTATTCATTGAACAGTATTACTGTATGAAGACTTGATATAATATTGGTCAATGAATAATAACATTGTATAAACAATATCATATTAACTTTTTAAAACTTGACATGTGAGTATTAAATTTGAAATTATTTTTCTGAGTATACTGTTTTAAATTTTTTTTTTCGAGGTTGGTTCGGAACAAAACTTATGTTTTGCATATGTTTTCTTTGGTCAAATTATATGTTTAGTCCTCAAACTTTCTCCCAAATTGCAATTAAAACTTAAAGTTTGAAATTCGTAGCAAGCATAGACATTAAAAATCGATAATTTTGTAACAGGGATAAAAGTTTTTGGAGCAACAATTGTTGTAATTTATCTCCCAAAAGATGTTCATATCAAAAGTATTAAACATACAACACCCATGCACATCTAGTGATAAACACTAAACTCCAAAAAAAATAAAAGAGAAAAAATCCTGTATTTAATTAAAGTTAAACTATAATCAAGTCGACTTCTTTGAATATATATAAAAGACATTCAAATTTATTATTTTACAGAATTAAACAAAAGACTAATTTATAATCTAAATAGAACATAAATTAACTTTAACTAAGCAAATTATAACGTGAAATGAAATATAATATAACGAAATATAATATAACGAAATTCTTCTTCTTTCCTCTCTGTATCTCTCTTTAAAATCTTTCTCTTTCTGACTCTCTCTATCCCATACTCTCTCTCTCTCTCTCTCTCTCTCTCTCTTTTCTCTTTGCCTCCCTTGAGCCGGTTCATGACAGGAGCACTCCCCGCCACCACTCCCCCCCCAAAAAAAAACAAAGAAAGGTTAGTACCTAGAAGAGGCCATCCCTAGAAACGCCTCTAAGAGAGTACAATTGGCCCTACCCTAATTGATATGATAATGATGCCAAAGTTGACCTAATTCGGTTTTCATATGTCAATGTGTGCACTTAACTTATGCGATTGGAAAGAGAACCGAAGATTGAATACTTTTGGGGGGGGGGGGGAAGGAAACTAAACCCCATCATTAGACCGTGTAAGATACTTTCTAATACACGCAACAGATATATATATATTTAAAAACATTACTCTCTTTTTTCAAATTTGACTAAAAAATAATAATATTTAATAATACTTATATAATAAGTAAGTATGTATATTTTTCATAATTGGTGTGGTCAAAGAAAACCTCATCATGTTATATATATATATATGTATATATATATATATATATATATATATAAATATATATTGCACTAAGTAGAAGGCAGATCACCCCATTTTTAACCCAATTGGTATCTAGAGTGTTAATTCGGTTTGTGTTATCAGAAATTAAGAGAACCTTTTCGATATAATTTTTTCTATTTTTAAGTTTTAAATTCAAAACTAAATTAAAAGATCTATCATCTTTTTCCGGTATGTTGACCGTTCATTAGTTTTCTTTCCCTTCTTGCCTAATGATAAAAATTGATCGATCTAAAAGTCCCAACTAAATACCAAAAACAATGAAGAAAACTGCACGAACCAATCATATATAAATACACACACACAGAGGAAAGCTTTATTTTTTTGGTAAGAGAAACAGAGGAAGGCTTTATGATCATACTTACGTTCGCTATCAGGAAGACGAGCTGTTTGAGCTTCAACTCTGCTCCGACTAGAGCCAATCACTACAATCAACAATAGTAGAAGGGGTGTCATCTCTCTTTCCCTCAATGACATATATTCCTCGAGATTGTTTTCCTCTCTCTCTCTCTCTCTCTCTCTCTCTCTCTCTCTCATATTTTGAGAAAGTTTTGAGTAATCTCAATATATATCATTCTACCAAAGTCAGGCTAACGTGGGGTATTCGTGTTTAATCACTTTGAAAGTGACACCCCATGGTTGGATGTTATGGACCAGATACCCAACTTTGACATGGCACACAACTGCTGTCGGCTAGCTCTTATCGACCAAATCATGCATTGCCAAGAGGATTGAAAAATCGCAATACCGTGTCCCCTTCAAGGACCCTACAGGCATCTCACTTTTATGTGATCAACAATGTCTTTTCACTTGTCACAATTTAATTGGGTTCGAGGGACTTTACAACACTTCATGCACAAAGACAAGTATGCCTTTGAATTATTTCGTCATGTTTCTAGATTAAAATGCTTATCCCTTCATTTATTTGAATCAAATAAGTTAAAAATTAAAATAAATCAAATTTTTCATAACAGTTTATATTAATATATTTTAATCAATTCCCAATTAAATATTTATTTACATTAATAAAAAATCATTGATGATTTTATTAATAATTGATTAAGAAATGTTAATATTAGACTGTATGTAAAATTTAAAATCAATTTAGCTCTTGACCCATTTGGTTAATATAGTATTTTTTGTATTTTTTTAAGAAAAATAGAAAATATGAAAAAGAAAAAGAAAGTCATTTTAGAGCATGTTTGGCAGAATTTTTTTTTTCTCCTTATTTTTTCCTTTTAAGGAAAAATAAAAATTAATAACTTTTGAAATAAAGTTAAGAGTTATTTATCATTTTTACTTTTAAAAATAGTTTATATACTCCTTTTTACAAATTACTTATTTGACAAAATATTTTTATAAACTATATCTTTAATTAAATTACTATAAAGGATATATACATAAAGTATAATTTTTTCTACTCACCGTCGATCGATTAAAATTCATATATTTACATTTTAAAAAATAAAAGGTATAAGTACTAATAATTAAAATAAAAATAAATTGATTATTTTTCTAAACAATTAAAATCAAACATTTATAAATATAAAATTATTTCTATATAACATAAACAACTAAAAAATTCAAAAAAAAAATTATTTATGAACCATCAGATCATATAAATGGAATAATAAAATATTTATGAATATATTTAAAATTTAAAATATAAATATATTTAAATCCATTCAACTCATAATATTTATGAACATATTTATAGTATGAATATGTTTAAAATTTTGTAACATTCAAATGAGGATAAAAATAGAATAAAAAATATAGTTTCGAAAAAACTAGAGTATTAAAAAAATGAAATAAAAGGTCATCCTAGGAGCTTGACAACAATAATCTAGCTATTTTTCTACCAATTACTAATTTGTAGCATCCATAGACTTTAGTTATGAAATTCTCTACCAACAACCATAGAAAGCTCAAAACCTAACCTTTTTAGGTGTTACATCAAGTGAGTCAACATCATGCATGGCATGAAAAATTACAATTTTCTTTTGATTGTATTGTACACAGATATATGTGTCAAACCGTGGTGATGCATCTTTATGCATTGTCCAAAGTCATTTTCCTCTTTCCATTTTTTGTTTGGGAGTGAGAGCTGTCTTTAAAATGGCCAGCAGTGATGAGACTCCATCATATTCAAGATCCTAGAATTTAACTTATTATTATTTTAAGGTTCTCTCTATCATCACATTGCCCTTTCTCGTAGCATATTCTATAGATAAAAATTCTTTTCCCTTTTTTTTTTTTTTTTCTTGTTTTCAGAAGGAAAATATTTATGAGATTCTATCAAAACTCAGTTATTCTCAGCAAATCAGTGCCCTAGAATTTAATTCATGATCACTTAAGCTTTTACAGCCAGAGGAAATTACAAGTATGATTTCTGAATTGGGTTCCTTCCTGACAAGAATTGTTGACTTGTCAGATGACACGCCGGTACTATGGACACAAAGCAGTGCCATGTCAGCCATAATGCTGATGTGGCAGAACACGTGAGAAGAATCGGTGTTACAAATGAAAAAGAGAAAACCCTAATTTGTCTGATTTCTCAGAGGAGAGAGAAAAGCGTTTCGGTTAGGAGCGATCCGGGCCGTCCACTCTTGGTTGTTGGACAAGAATCTATCCTCCTACCGTGGATTTAAAGGAAGCTGAAATGCATGAGAGAGAGGGATAGAGAGAGCAGGGGTATTGTATGAATTAAAGAAGGCTACTTGGGCAAATACCGAGGAAGTCTCTCTCACACACACGCACGAAGCTTTATGATAATACTTACGTTCACCATCACGAAGACGACGTTGTTTGAGCTTCAACTCTACTCCCTCTAAACCCAATCTCACTACAATCAACAATAGCAGAAGGGGTGCCATCTCTCTTTCCCTCGCTGACAAATATTCCTCCAGATTGTTTTCCTCTCTCTCTCTCTCTCTCTCTCATTTGAGACAAAGTATTAATAATCTCAATATGCATCATTCTACCAAAGTCCGGGAACTCATGTTTCATCACTTTGAAAGTGACACCCCATGGTTGGATATATTCTTCCTTTTTTGGCGAAGATTTTTTCAAGCTTTTCTCTTTGTCATGGCTCACAACTGCAGTCGACTACCTATAATGGACCAAATCATGCATTGCCAAGAGGATTGAAACCGGAATTTCGTGTCCCCTTCAAGGACCATGCAAGCATCTGACTTCTATGTGATTAACAATTTCTTTTCACTAAATTTGACAAATTGTGATTAGAACTTGTGAATGCTCTGCTCATTTATTTAGCTAAACAAGTTACGAAAAAAGCGTTTACTTTTAGACTCGTTTAATCACGAACTACTTTTAAACATAAGGTTCCAACTTCTTTAGAGTTCAGCTTGGCTCAGCTCGACTTGTTTAGACAAGGAATGAGCTTTGACACTGTTTGAATGAGCTCGACTTAGCTTGTTTGCAGCCCTATCTAACATTTTGTATTAAGAAACCTTGGTTGTTGTAACAGGTTATCTTACAGTACCACGAGCAGCAAACAGTCAAAGACCCAAATGGGTTAGTGACTGCATTTGGTGGTAGAGCATTTATTGGGGAAGGAAGAATTGCTTCTTTCACGGGGAGGAAACCTGTTGTTTTGTTTGCGGATTCTCTTCAAGAGGTCCTGACATAACCGACAGCTATAAGAACCAAACAGATGTATTGAAGCCTGATATTCCAGCTCCAGGACATCGAGTATGGGCAGCTTGGAGTCCCACAGGTGTTTTCGATCCAATCCTTGCAGGTATATTTCATCTCCTAATGTCTCAATATTGTACTTCAATGATCTTGTGCTGCTGTTGAAGAGTTTGAGGTTTGATTGGGTTTCAGGATACAATTATGCACTACTGTCAGGGACAAGCATGGCAACTCCTCACACTGCAGGAATAGCCGCTGTCATCAAGCACTATAATCCTACATGGACTCCATCGTTGATGGCAACCAAATATGACAACCAAAAAGAGCCGACGATGGCTGCAGGATCCGATGTGGGAAGTATGTATCCTTCAACTTCTTTTGACTTTGGCTCTGGCCTTGTCAACGCGCTTCGAGCCACAGACCCAGGCCTGGTTCTTCATCAGGTGTAAGTTATCTGTTCATGAATTTGGAAAAAGAGTTTGGAGTAAGGGTGAAAACGATTTACATCCAAACTTAGTAAGATACCCTGGAAGTCATATTGTTCAGTTGAAGGAGCTAAAGATTGTGCTTAGATTGGGCTTGTTTAGTGTTTGAGCCGAGCACGAACCAGCTTTTTCGAGTTAAACTCACGATGAGCTTAAGACAAATATCATAGCTCTATTTGGAGTACTTATATAAGTTGTCTTTTTGTCTTAAATCAGAGTTTGAAGACTGCATTAGCTTCATATGTGCTTAGCCTAATGTTGATCCGGCAACAATCGAAGACATCACAGGGGAATTATGTGACAGGCGCTTTGTGTATTTGTCAGATTTGAACCTCCCTTTGGTGACTAAATGAAATATAAAAAGATAAAAATACAAAATAAGGATAACAATGCTAAATTGGATTATCACAATTTGGTTTATTTAATTTTCGATTCATTTAATCTCTCTATTACTATTCTAAAGATAAATGTATTTACTTGCTCTTGCCCAAACCCAGAAAGGCCAGCGTTCATGCACTATTAAGTATTTGCAGGTTTGGCCCGGTGGGGAATACTTTTAGAATTGGACCCCAAGGTTAGAACCCAGTCAAGCAGGGGAATATATCGTGAAGGCAAAACATTCTCGACTTTTGTTCTTTAATTTCCCCCATTGGCCCTGCCCAAACTCGGCCTCCATTCTCACTGCTGGAGCTGCAATTCCAATCAGGAGGTGGATTTGATTCATTTAAGTCAACAATTTTTTAGGGTTTTGAATGAAAAAAAAAAAAAATCAATCTAAATGATCAAATCGGGAGGTGGATTTGGGATAAATAGAGCAATTCTATGTTGACACGCTCTTGTATTAGGTTTTTGGGTATGCTTCCGGACAAAATTACAAGATAGTAAATTGTAGTGGTTCAATTACATCAGACATAATTGAGTTATGGGGAATGTCCAAAAATTAGCTCATCTACATCTTATGGGTACATTAAATAATTTACATTTCCTCAAGTTGTTACATAACCAACTCCTTTGGCAAGGAAACAGACGCTTCTATGTACAGGGAATTCAAAATTGCAACCTGAATTCTGAAGAACATTAGTTTAATATGTTCTAGAGATTTCAAGTACTCTGGTATTCTCGTTCTCATCTGAATTGACTGAATGCGGTTCTAGAGCTGATGTAGAAGAGTAATCAATCTCTTCTGATGAAAGAACAGTGGCATTGCCTTGATTTGATTTCTTGCTTTGCATCTTCATGTAATGCTCTCTAATGGGTTTAAATTTTGAATCATCACCATATATGCCAGGCTCTGAGATCACCTCTTCGATAGTAGTTCTACCTTCAAGCATGCTTAATGCTTGTGACATAGGAGGTCTCAGTGATGGAGACGCAGTCGTGCACAGCAGTGCAACTTTGATCATCCTCTCTGCCTCTTCCTCTTTGAAATTGGTTCCCAATATTGGATCCACCAATTCTATTAATGCTCCTTTCTTTTGTGCAACAAATGCCTGTCAGATTTCAGAACATGAAAATACATTATGCTGAGAATTATCGATAAGAGAAATATAAATTGCCTAAGAAATACTTGTAATTCAACTTACCCAATCAAGAAGACAAATGCATTCATTATTTGGTCGGAAACTTGAGTAGTTCTTTCCACTAACTATTTCCAACGCAACAATGCCAAAGCTGTAAACATCTGCTTTTTCAGTCAAATATCCCCACAGTGCATATTCTGGAGCCATATATCCCCTGTGATCAACAAAGCATTTTGAGTGTGAATAATGGAAGAAAGGTTAACTAAAACCATGATGGCTTGCGTTGGAGATTTATGATTTACACAGTTCCAGCGATTCGGGTGCTGATGTGAGTATTTTCCTCTTCGTTGAGCTTAGCTAATCCAAAATCTGATATTTTGGCATTTAGGTCTTTATCAAGTAGTACATTTGTTGCCTTTATGTCCCTATGAACAATCTTGAGTGGTGACTCTTCATGGAGAAATGTCAGACCTCTGGCTATTCCTAAGCATATCTTCTGCCTAGTTGTCCAATCCAGCCTCAAACCCCTTGTTTCTGGACCTGTAAGTCACCCAATTCACACATGACATGTCAGTTTAGTTCCTTCAGCTCCAGAATATTTGGAAAGGAGTGAATGAAATTTACCAAAAAGAGCACGGGCAAGTGAGTTGTTCTCCATATACTCATAAACCAGGAGTAATTGGTTTCCTTGAGTGCAGCAACCATGAAGCTTTACCAGATTTGGGTGCTCCAAACCAGAAATGATGCCTATCTCATTCACAAATTCACGGTTCCCTTGTCTGGATCTCGAAGAGAGCTGCTTTACAGCAATTACAGTACCATCAGGCAATTGTCCCTGCATTTTGAGAAATTTTATAGAAGAGGATCAATACTAATGAACATATAAAGACAATTCTCACTTGCTAGGAGTATGTAAACAAGATATCCAGGTACACTACCTTGAATACACATCCAAAGCCACCTTCTCCAATCTTGTTTTTGGGATCAAAATTGTGAGTGGCAGCCTTTAGTTGTCTCAGATTAAAAGAACCTGTTACAAACTCGGTCTTAAATCTTCTGTATTGAATAATGCAGGTGAGAGGCATAAGATCTTTCTTACAGATACAATTAACTCCCCACCTTTTGCCTCTGCCCTCCTATTCTGGAAAGTTTTCCAACAAATGGCAGCCAGTACTACATTTGTAAGGAATAATATGGCACAGCCAACTCCAACTGCAATGGAAATTTTCGATTTCTTTCCCTGAATTGGGACTAAACAGAGAAAAAGGATGAATAAGCAAAGAAACAAATAATGGACTTCTAAGAAGGCAAAGTAAACTACAGAGTGACAAATCTCCTCCTCACCTTCACAATCAGACTCTGAACCTGGTCAGCATAGAAAAAATGAGTGTTAGACAAAGTCTACACATACATACACATCCTATAAAGGTAGCATTGACAATTGCAGCTAAAAAGCTTGTAAAATAAACTTACTATGGCATACAGAAATAGCTGATATTAGAGGACCATATATTCCTCTTCTTGGGATACAAGTAGTCCCTTTACCAGCCCAATACAAGCGAATTTCTAGAGTATTATCTGTAACACTTGCATTATATGGTTTTTTGAGTGGTATACCAGTTCCATTTGCTTCATCTTTGATATTGAAATCCTTCTCAACTAACTTTCCCTGAAAAATAAAGCTATTCCAATCGCATAAATCATGCAAATAGTATGTATGTCAGTGTGCATGCATGTACAAATGGATTACCTGAATATAGATATTGAATATACGTTTTCCAAGACTACTATATGCTTCGTCATCAGTAAATAAGATCTCGGCAAAATGGAGGTTCACAGTGTAATTCCCATTCTCTAAACAGAATCCATAGTAGGTAATCGAGATGGGAGATGTGCGTGCTGTACTGTATAACTCTGGGTTATAGTTTGAATATATTGAGGTATTTGCTATATCACTAAGCAAATCATTATCATCCATGATGTCTCCTGTGCTGCTGAATCCCCAATTTTCTCTGACATAGACCTTTGAAGGACCACTTCCAGCATAGGTATCTCCCTCATAAAAGGTATTTCCATGCTTACCTTTGATATCCACATTTGGCCCCCCACAGTTTATATGGAATGACTTGTATTCTGCAAGAAAATAAAGTATCTAAGATCCTGTTTTCCCACACTATGGTTCAGCAAGAGAAAGATCTACCTAAATAACCGTGACAATCACATTTACAAGCATTTCGTCAATAATTGCAACGAGAATAGCATAATGAGATGAAAGACAAAAACAACCTCATGTTGAAATCAAAGTATCTTAGTAAAAAAGATGAATGCTAGTTTGTGGTTACCTCAGAAGATAAACCAGAAATAAACTTGTGAATCAGAAAGTCAGATTTAAATTGTAGTTAACATCTTAAGAAGTGCATACTTACTTTTTGAGCAGTTGGATCTACCTAAGCAAGGGAGAATTCCATCTCTATTTCAACATGCAATTAGAACAAGTTAGTAGGCAAATAAGTATTTTCTGATGTATCTGTATTATGATAAGAAAGGAATCTTACAGTGTGTTGTTGATATATGAGCTTCGATATGGGTTCAAATTCCTGATTTAAAGGGGAAAAAAAATTGATGTGATAGTTGTGCTAGGCTGTATTATTGAAAATAGTTAACCAATATGCTGCATAATCGAAAATAGTTATGCAATACACTTACACGTTGACAATTTGGCAACTAGATGGCCATCTGAACTTATTATAGGAAAGATCACTGCAACAAAACATTGACAAAAGAAACTCATAAGAGGGTTTCTGCCATGTAGATGCGAGTTTGTAATAAAACATACAAGAAGAGGAACATACATATTAAATTCCAAACTGGTGAATGTGTCCGGTACTTTGCCGGTAAACATGTTGCCACTCAGAAAGCTAACAAGTGAAAAGAAACATGCTTAGTCATTCTACCGTAACAGTCCCATATCCAAGTTAAAAGGCTTTAGGGATCATAATCCAAAGCATACGTGTATTTTGGTGGAACATTTGACATATTTGGAATTTCTCCTTCTAACTTGTTAAAGGTGACATCCCTGCAAAAAGGCATCAGAAGAAATATAAAATGATGTATTTAATAGTAATGCAGCATTAGAATTGAGCTAAAGACTTACAGCATCTCTAGGCTTAACATACTCCAGATGTACAATGGGATTGATCCATTGATATTCATGTTCCTCAATATCCTAAAAGAAAATTTTGGGGTCAGTGAAAAGACCAAAAATCCATAAGCAATAAAATTTCTAGAAACCACTAGATATACAAGTATCTCAGGTTGTTATTGCTGTGCAGATCAGGAAATGCAAGCAGGGGCCCATCCATATCGGTGAACCTCCTGTGGTGTTTACAAAAACAAAGATGAAAGAATTAGGATGAGAAAAGGCTCGATGTTAGCTCTATTTGATGAAGATGTTTAAGAAGGTTATTTTACTCACAGGTCTTGCAGATTTGTCAACCGAGAAATAGATGCTGGAATGGGACCTTGGAGTCCACATGCCTGCATTTCCCTGTATCAATGTAGTAGAATGAGATATACAGAAAAGAAAAGGCAAAGGAAAATTCATAGTGCCATGACACCAAATAGAGTATCCTGGTTTCCAATAAGCACTTATGAGAAATATTGCCTTTTTATTAGAGAAAAAGGTGCTTATGAGCTCCAATAAGCGAGTCTTGCATATATTAGACTTTTGAAGCTTGTAGGAACCACCCAAAGATAGTGATTCCAAATAATTCAAAGAGAACCTATAAGTGGATTTTGTGATCTTATGTACTTGTTGCATAGGACATGGAGTCAAACAAGGTTGAAGGGGAAAACATATTTTGGTACCCAGCCAAAAAAAAAAAAAAAATTCAAGGAATTACAGGCCCATGATATTATACCTCTACCTATGGCATTACAAGCACATGATGCAGGTGAGATACCAGGGCAAGTGGCCCAAGTCCCAGTTTCAGAAGTGTGAGATTTATGCGGTCACACAAACAATAAGTAAAGTAAAAAATAAAAGTGTCAAATTCAAAATCTTACAGCCTGCTCATTAGAATCCAATTGCCAATATAATCCGGTATGGTTCCACTAAAGTTGTTATCACTTATCCGACTGCAATAAAAAAATTAAAAAAAAAAAAGAAAAGAAATGGAAGATAGTCGGTCAATGATAGAGCTTAGCTTCCTCTGATAGGAAGAATCTAAATTTTGACTTACAAATCTGTTATGTTCTTTAGCCCGGCAAAATTTTTGGGCAAGGTCCCCACAAACTGATTGGAGGAGAGTATCCTGTGAAAGAAAAAAAAAAAATCAAGAATTACTCAACCAGTACAGTGGATTTTTTTAAGTGTTAAAAATGATAAATAATAGCTGGAGACTTAAACATGAGTATAATACAGGACTGATAAGTTGCCCAAATCTCCAAGTTCATCCGGAATAGTTCCTGAGAAACGGTTGGCTTCAATGCTCCTGGATAATTAAAATTACTATAAAACAACAAACAAAAATAACATGGGCTGAAATGCTTAACATAGAAATATGAAATAGTGGAGGCATACAGGTAAACGAGGCTGTTAATTGCTCCCAACTCCTTAGGAATCTTCCCTGACAAACGATTTGCAGTAAGTGATCTGCAACAAATTATTGTCTTTTGTCAGAAAAAAGGGAAAAGTAACAGAACTTGCACTATGCTTTGAACTAAGGCGGACAGGGAGAAGAGGGGAAGAAGCTTACATGAACTGCAAATGCTGCATGGATGCCCATTCTATCGGAATTGTACCACTAAGATAATTTCGTGTCAAGTCACTACAAAGCAGAGAAATAAAAAGTTAGATTTCAAACTCATTGAGCCTTTCCATAGGGGGCCTATATCTAATTCATGCTGTATAGCTCAAAATCTTTCCTAAATGAGACCATGTTTGCTTGCAGTATAAATCCAGTTTGGAGCAAACCCAGAAACTTATATTCCGTGGGGAGGCTAAGCACAACATGGATTTTGAGGTTATAGTTTAGAGGTAATTTTTAAGGGGCAAACAAAATTTGGGGTTAGTCAGGAATAAGATCCATTAACCTCGTAAATGACAACACCCCTTTTCACCTAAGCCAACATCTCAGCTCCTACCATTCTAAAGCACCTCCAAAAACTCAAAAATAAATTCCTTAACTAAACAGAAAGAACAAAATTGAAAAAAGATCCTTACATTTGCTCAAGATAGGTTAGATTAACCAGTTGTGGCGGCAACTTTCCCGGAAGGCTAAAACTTTTCAGATAACTGGAAGAAAAAAAACAAAAAACAAAAAACAACAACAACAGCGTAGTCAGAAATGGAAAACCTTAGAAGAAGAATAATTAGAGAAGAAATTGAATTCAGGAACCATACATTTTGATGACGTGGCAAGTAGTGTTGCTGTTGAATTCGCAGTTACATAGTACTGTGTTGTTAACTTTGCTAGTAACGTTGTAATCTAGGATTACAGGGAGTTTCCCATATTGACATGGATCGATTCTTTGATTCAAGCCTATTGCTCCCAATGTGATTGCAATTTCTTGTAAAGCTGTTACTGCAGAATGATAACCCCATCATGAGAGAGAGAGAGAGAGAGAGAGAGAGGGAGAGAGAGAATTCTAGGGTTTTGATCCATTAAGATTTCTGGCGGGAACCTTTAAGCTTTTAGTTTGACACAGTAAAACGACGCAGCATTTCGTGGACAAGGCTCAAATGCGACACGTTTTGGATCGACGTTGGTAGAGTTTACGAAAACGACGTCGTATCTCCTGTAAATCACGGTTCCTCTTTTTTCTTCTTCTTCCCCCCCCCCCTCCTCAAGTATCGGACATATCTTATTGCTCCTCCAAATTTCTCTCTTTGGCTTTTTAATTTTAATATTTTATTTTCATTAATTTTAATTACTAAAACTGAAAATATGGAATTTCTTGAAAATTTAAATCATAAATCAAGAATCTCTCACCCTTTACCATGAGATCCCCCCAAAAAATAAAGTGAAAATAAATAATGTGAAAATTAAAAGTAAAACAAAAAGAGAAAGGAACAGGAAAACACATTTTCAAAACGTCTCAATATATTAAATTAATTAATATTAAAATAAAATTCTTTATATTTTTTATATTTTTATATTTTATATTTAATAAATTATTTATTTATTTATTTATAATTTTTATTTGTATATTATTTTTTATGATTAAATTACATATTTAATCTTTTTAATAAAATAATTAATATTTCTATAAAAAATTTTATATCTTTTATGTTTACATATTTTTTATATTTTTATTTTCTTTGTTCTTACAAAATTTGAATTTTTTTTTTCGTATCGTATATTTATCAATTTCTACTTTCGTACAGTCACATTTAAATGTAAACATATGAGGACCAGAGCGTATGCTTTGAGTCAAAAACTATAGCTGTAATGGTAAGAGTCAAAATATGATAGCTGGAAAGTCAAATTATTACAAGGAAAAGGACAAAGGCGGGAGTTGGAATTTAATGCCCACGAAGAAAAATTATGAAAAAAGAAAAGCAACCCTACTTCCATAATTTTATTCCTTCTTGTTGTGCTACGCAGCCCTTGACTTTTCAGAACCTTCTTCCCCAGAACCATGACGAGAGAGAGAGAGAGAGAGAGAGAGAAGGGGCCCCGGGGTGGGGGGAGGGGGTGGTTGGTAAATCGACTGATGTAAACTCAAAGATATCTTAATCAAGTCTTTCTCAATAAATAAGCTGCATTGATTAAAATTATAGCCTAGGTCCTAAGAACATATCATACACACACACACACACACACACACACATATATATATATATATAAAATTTTATAATTAAAATATAAATTTTAAAAAATATATAAAAATCAACGACTAAATCATTCATTTTTTTGACTAAAATTTTCTTCCCAAAACCATAACAAAAAGTGATTGGCAAATTATTATCGCAAGATATATTAATTAATTTGTTTATAATTAATGAATTATAATTTATTTGATATTATTTTTAAAATAAAATTTTGAATTTGAGTTTTAAAAATTAACATAAACTGTCTTGATTAACATTATGGCACACGTCTAAAAGAATAATATATATTTTATTCTATGATTAAAAAATAATTTTTCTAAAGAATTTCCTAAAATGAATGATTGAATCAATTTTTCACTGCAATAATATTAGTATGATAGGAACCCTAAAAGAAAATTTCCTTTCCCCGTATGACCAAAAGGAGGATTTGAGAAGACAATTACTTGCAGAATATTACAAGAAATGGTGCTAAATTAGGATGAATTTCCCTAGCGCCAGCATAAACTTCTAAGTAGAGCTATTATAATCTCCTATTTTCCTTTTGAAAGAAGAATAAATGGGAAAAAATGGGTATTCCTTCATGAACTAAGTAGATGACACAGAGAGAGAGAGAGAGAGAGAGCTTTTCTTACATTCAGAATCAGGAAGGCGTGGTGTTTGAGCTTCAATTCTGCTCCCTGTGAAGCCAATTAGTGTAACCAAGAGTAGAAGAAGTGGTGTCATCTCTCCCAGATAACTTCTTCAAAACTTCCACTTCCAACCCTTCGCTTGCAGGGCTAATAAAATTTCTCAATAAGGAGAGAGAGAGAGAGAGAGAGAGAGAGAGAGAGAGATTTTATCAAGAGACCAATAGATCTTGTCAGCTTATGATGGCATGGTGGGGTACTTAAGAATAGACACCATGAAAAATATTTCAAATGAATCTACTAATATTAATTATATCGCATGAAACATATACTGAGCTTCTTTTCTTTATTGGAAATGGCATCATAGTCAAAAAAAAAAGAGGATAAAACCAGTCCAAAGATGTGACTCCACCCATGCATTCAGACAAAACCCTGATTGAAACTTTTTTTTTCCTTTTTAATTACTTTTACTAAAACTAAATAAATAAATAAATTAACTCACACGTCTCAATATAAAATTTTCTATATAAAATTTTCTATGAGAATCAACATATAAATATTAATTAATTTAATATTTTTTATTAAAATTGGTGGCTAACGAGAATTAATTTCTATATGTGACCATAAATTTTGCTAATAAAACAAATTTTAATTATAAATTAATTAATTTAATCAATGAATTATGACTCAACTTATATCGTATCGTTTCCTTTTAAGAGTTTGAGTTTAACCATTTTCTATATATAAAAAAATCAATTAATTTAGTTTGATAAAAATTAAATTTGATAGAATTAATTATTTTTTGTCCAAAAAAATAAATTGAGGACCAAAACTGCAGCAGGGAAACTTAAAAGACCCATCTAAATTATACAAACCCATGACTGGCTTCGATTTTTCTTTATTTTAATGCCATTAAGGGAATTATTTGAGAGTTGTTTGAGACATGCAGTCCATAATTTTGGCACATGAAATATATTATTTTCCAGGATCGTTGAATTTTTTTTTTTTAGGTCATTGAATGGAATGGATAGACGGACCCACACGTTTTTGTGATTGCACCCAATGGTAAAAAGCTCGAATTTCTGGTCTTCCTTGTACGACGTTGATCCAAATTGCTGTCATTAATGTTACATCAGATACAGCTGTCCTCCGCTCAGGGACAATTATTACCTCTGGCTTTGAACGTGTCCTTCGATCGGGTTGGTTTGGTTGGGCTCTGCCCGTTTGAGTTTTCCAATTTAGAACCCAGCCCTTCCTCTTATTTTTTTATTATTTATTTTTTCTTTTACCGATCTATACTTATATTACTTCTGATGAATATTATAAAACTCAATTTAAAAATTAAATTTTTAAAAAATTATTAACTGAATTATTTAATATAAAATTATAGAAAACTGATATTTTATTAAAAAAATAATTCTTAGAGATAAAATTTTATATTTCATAGTAGAAAATTTTAATTATAATTAAAAATAAAAATAAACAAAATAAACAAAATATAAAATTGAGACAAATTGATTCATTTGCAAACAACATTCAAATCTTATAGCATTTGATTTGTTTCCTTAATTTGTATTTGCATGGTTACTAATTAGGGTTTGATATCAACATTGATCAGCAAGTTAATACCGTCTGTTGTCTTTTATAGCTGCACAAAGAAGGGGGGGAAAAGGTTAATACCACTAAGTTTAGACATTAACATAAGAATTCTTGTTTTAAATGTTTAATAAAGGCCCTTTCTCAGATTGTTCGAGGCTTCCCCACTTTTTTCATATGTTGTTTGGACCTCGGCACCTTTCGGATCATTTATATACCTACATATATAATATAATATATATATATATATATATATATATATATTCATATTTATATTTATATACATTTATATGAAGTTGTACTAGAAATTGTCAACCTCTATGGCGTTGACATTCAGAATGATTTGTTGTCACGAAATGTTAGTCTTTTTTTTTGTTTTCGTATTCAAATTTTATTCGATTAATTTAATTTGAATATTGTGTGAATTATTTTAGAAATTGACTTTTCTAAATATTTTTTTATCATTTTCAAATTTTGAATTTAAAATTTTTAATTAAGAGAATAGAGTATTCGATTATTCATTTAAAAAACAGTTCGATAAATATTGATCTCTTCGTTAGATCATGAATCTCTCTCTCTCTCATTTTTGTAAAAGGGCAGCAATTCGTACAAATTTGGTGATGAAGGTGAAGGTTCTATTCTGCATGGATGGCATGGCAGAAGAAAAATAATGCCTAAAAAATCACGTAGGAAAAGTCAACTAAAGAGAGTCAGCAGACGCATGTGATATGGATACGTTTCGATTTGGTAGTCAAAAGAGACTACATCCGATTTCTACGTTTGACAGGATTTAGGTCTTTGAATCAAGCAGTTACAAAGGATTTTTTTTTTTTTAATAAAGATTACAAAAATCATAAAGATATTTGATATATAAATATTCAAATATTAAATTTTGAGAAATTTTTTTATCACACAAATGTTTTTACAAGAATTTTATCAAAATTATTTTAATGAGAACTAGATCGACAGGGCAGAGATCAACTTGGCAACCTTGCTTATTTCTTCGCTCAAAATCTCATATTCACTTGGTTATTACATTTACGTAGGAAAAAAAAAAAATTCTCTTCGCTTTAATGAGGAAAAAAGTACAGAAATACTATCATGGCATGCTACAATTTAGACACTTATTTGTGAGAGAAAAAGATTATCGAAGACTTAGAACAAGTCACTCTATGAAGAGTTCTTATTAATCAATACACATACATAGAGAAGAAGTCATAGCACCTCCCTACAACCGTTCTGTGCATTTATGTCTTCTTCTCTCAAGTCGTCTTCATCTCTGTTCAATACGAGCTCAAAACATTCTAGTGTCGACCTATTGTTGAGTCTAAATAAATATTTTTCTTTATTAATTCATTAAGAGGAATCTGAGTTTAGAACTACACACAATAGACTAATTCTTTGTAATATAATCATTAAATAAATATAAATTATTATTAGAATTCAAACCGATGTGTTTCTACACAAAAAAAATAAAGATAAAACATGCTAAATTTAATTTATTATTATTTTAAGATTCTACCACCATTACATTTGTCATTTCTCAACCCATTTCTTTATTTTTTTTTTCTTGTTTTCTGATGGAAAATATTTATGAGAATCCATCATATTCAATATCAAAATCGAGTCATTCTCTGCAAATTAGTGTCCTAACATTTAATTCATTATGACTTAAAGGTTATATCTACTTTTACATTTGACCTAATGCCTCCCTCCACAAGAAAGCAACCAACTAGAAGGAAGCTGACCGATTTGAGCTATTTTGGAAAATTCAGATCCACCCCACTTGGCAACCTTGCTTATTTTTCCACTTGAAATGTCATATTCACTTAATTATTTCATTCTTGTAGAAAAATAAGGCACCATCGCTTTAACGAGAAGAAAAGTACAGAAATACTGTCATAGCATGAGGGAGAAATATGGTCGAAAACTTGGAACAAGTCACCATTTGGTAAGTGTTTTTATTGATCAATAAACATATAGAGAGACGAAGTGACAGCACCTCTCAACAACCATTTTGTGCATTTATGTCTTCTCGATCTCCAACTGGAGTCCCCTCTCAAGCCTTCTTCATCTCCATTCAATACCTGTGCTGTTATTTTTCAACGGCTCAAAACCTTCTAGTATGGATGTATCGTTGGACAAAAATTAGTATTTGGTTAATTATTACTTTTAAGGTTCCACCAACCATGACATTGCCTTTTCTCACATTGTTTCTTTGGACAAAAATTTCTTCTCTTTTCTTATTTACAGATGGAAAAAATTTATAAAACTTCATAACGTTCAATATCGAAACAGAATTATTCTATTCAAATCAATATCTTAGAAAAATAGTGTCCACTGCTTTAATGAGAAGAAAAGTACAGAAATAATGTCATGAAAAGAGAAAAATGACCAAAAACTTGAAACAAGTCACTCTTTGTTAAGTGTTCTTATTGATCACTGGTAGCAAAGACGGAATTCCTAATAAAGATGCATGGAGAGGAAGTGATGGCACCTCTCAGCAACCATTTTTTGCATTTTTGTTGCGGTTTGATTTCAGGCCAGCCTTCGTTCATTGCATGAAGGTTTGGCCCTGTAGGGAATATTTGTAGAATTGGACCAAGTTTTAGCATCCCTTTGGACGGCCAAGCAGGGGAATATACCATGAAGGACCAAAAGCTCAACTTTTATTTATTTATTTATTTTAATTTCTACCACCGGACTCAGAATCATACTCTATTCAATTCGAACGTTTGTGAAATCTTATTTAGGGAACAACTCTCTCAGTATAGTTTTTTCCATTCTAAGTTTTGAACCCGACATTTAGTTTAGAAATTTAACATCTCATTTTATTAAACCAATTCGGTTGGTCATTATCTTTATTCCTTAATTTCCCCCATAGGCCCTGGCCAAGCTCGGCTCGGCCACCACTCTCACTGCAGGAGCTGCAAACCCAAAGTATGGAATTATTTTCTCACACAATTCCACAAGGGTCTATGACGAAGATTTAACCAACCTCCCGTTATGCTAATACCTTGACGGATGTAAAGATTTGGATTAAAAAATAAATACTAATAAAGGTTTTGGATTTTTTGAGGGTATATTTATTCTTCTTGATTAAAATAAAAAAGTTTTAATTCTTCACATTTAAGATTTAATATTTTTTGACGAAATAAGTTCACCATCCTTCAAAGAAAATATTGAATTTCTCTTTTCTCTCGTGTGTGATCTCTCTTCTTTCTTTCTCCTCTCCTCCTCCGCCATTTCTCTCTCTCTCCCCTCTCCTCATTTTCTTGAAAAAGGTCTGCCATTTTTTCGGTCCAAGGTGGAGAAGAGAGTGGACGGGTCCTGAGAAAAATACCTCACAATTACAAACTGTCGAGACAGTTTGAGATCGAGATGATAGAGAAACATAATAAAATAAAATAATATCATGAAAATTAACTAGCACCTCTTCAACATTCATAATCTTGCTTCTTAAATATTTTTCATCTTGAAAATTAATTAAATATCTTCGGTTTCAAAAATAAAAAAATAAAAAAAATCCTAAAGCTTAAAATTGCATTCTCTTTTCATTGGAATTATTAATTCTGCCGAATACATATGCCAAAGTTACCGAAAAAATGAATAGACAATGTTAATATACACCTTAGCGTAAATTCACAATCTTTAAGATAACATCCTTATTAGTCTCAAGTCTCAAATTTCTCACCAGCCTATATCTACACTAGACTGAATATGACTATGGTAAGTATTTGGTGTAAGATTTAAATAATAAAAACAGTATTCAAACTTGGCATCAGCGGAGCAGCTCAACGACCACTAAGCAGAGAAGATTTAGAATCCTCAGTAGCGGCAGTGTTGAAGCTGACAGAACTAAGCTTGACTGGATAGAGATCATCTTGGATTGAATAGGAAGAAGAAGCAATCTGAGTTGTATCGGATGAGAACAAATGAGACTGGGTTCCACTTGAACTGAAGTTTTGCATCTGTTGATAATAGTCTCCTACTGCTTTAAATTTCAAATCATCCCCATAGATGCGAGGATCTGAGATCACCTCTTCAATGGTTGTTTGACCTTCGAGCATGCTCAACACATCCGACATAGTTGGCCTTAGTGATGGAGATGCATTGGTGCATGATAGAGCCACTTTGATCATTCTCTCTGCCTCTTCCTTGTTGAATTCAGCTCCCAAATTCGGATCAACTAATTCCAACAGGGTTCCTTGACGTTGCGCAACAAACGCCTGTCAAAGGCAAATTAAAATTTGAATATAGGAGCTATTCCCTATCATTTCGAATGAAAGAGCATATGTGACACAATTATTGAAAGGTACCCAATCAAGGAGACAAATGCATTCATTCATTGGCCTATAACTTGAGTTGTTCTTTCCACTAATTATCTCCAATGTGACCACCCCAAATGCATAGACATCTGCTTTATCTGTCAAATAACCACACAGGACATATTCTGGAGGCATATACCCTCTGCAGTAAACAATGCAAATCGTTAATCATTAATCATTGATCAGAGTTTTGTGGAAGAGAATGTAACCTACATTGTTCCAGCAACACGAGTGCTGATGTGAGTCTTTCCCTCTTCTTGGAGCTTTGCTAATCCAAAGTCCGATATTTTGGCATTTAGATCTCCATCTAGTAGTACATTTGTGGCCTTTATATCTCTATGAACAATCTTGAGTGGTGATTCTTCATGAAGAAAGACCAGACCTCTGGTTATCCCAAGACATATTTTTCTCCTATCTGCCCAATCCAGTTTCAAGTTGCTTCCATCTCGACCTATAAATCACACCAGTTACGAGATACAGCCATTCAGATCACCTCAAGAACCCCTCAATGCACAGAAAGTGTGGTAAGCAAAACATGCAGATTTACCAAAAAGAGCATGGGCAAGGGAATTATTTTCCATATATTCATAAACCAGTAGTAATTGGTTTCCCTCGGTGCAGCAACCGTAAAGCTTGACAAGATTTGGGTGTTGCAAACCAGAAATCATTCCTATCTCATTCACAAACTCACGGTTTCCTTGTGTGGATTTGGCAGAGAGCTGCTTCACAGCAATTACTGTTCCATCAGATAACTGCCCCTGCACTTGAATGGATTTGAACACTTAAAACATGCTGGTCTTTGAGTAGTCATTTTAACGAATCAATCATTGTTGAAAATTGAGATATGTAAGCAGGGTACCTTGTATACAGATCCAAAACCTCCTTCTCCAATCTTGTTTGAAGGATCGAAGTTATTTGTTGCAGCTTGAAGTTCTCTCAGACTAAAGGAACCTAGAAATTTGTAAATGAAAAATCAAATATTGGAAAAGAGGCATTTCTTCATTATGTATCTCTGCAAAATGACAGTAGTTTTTGATGTGATTTACACCCACCCTTTTCATATGTCCTCTTATGACCAAAATACCGTTGCCAACCAATGATGCCCAACACCAATATCACTATAAAAGAGGCAACACTTGCAACAATAGGAACTACATAGGCTTTTCCATGGTCCGAGACTGAAAATATACCATATGGCCAAACAAGAGAAAATAGATTAATAAATAAATATGTGGTTTGTTTCAAATAGACTAGAAGATATATTAATATGATCATGATCACTTTCACACCTTCACAGTCAGAAATGGAACCTGAAACAAAAAGAAGGAACTTTCTTATCAGTCAGCACTACAGATATATATTTTCAAAATATACTCAACAACTGAGCTTGAGATTTAGAATCAGAAAAAGAATGCAGTACCATTATAGTGATTGATTCCTATAATCTGTCTTTTATCGCTTCGCTATAGTTATAGTAATGTGGCAGTTATTAACGAGCTTGCAACTTACCATGACATACGGAAACAGCTGAAATAAGAGCACCATAACTTCCTCTTCTTGGGATAACAGTAGTCCCTTTCCCACCCCAATACAAGCGGACCTCCAGTGTGTTGTCTGTAACATTTGCAATATATGATCTAACAAGTGGTTTACCAGTTCCATTTGCTTCATCTTTGATATTGAAATCTTTCCTGACTAAATTTCCCTGAATAATAGAAACACGTTAGATCTGCAGTTCTCATGATATAGTAGGTAAAATGAGATATATATAAATTATACCTGGATATATATATCAAACATGCGCCTTCCAAGGCTGCTAAATGGTTCTTCATCATGAAATATTATCTCAGCAAAGTGGAGCAACACAGTGTAATTCCCATTTTCTAAACAAAATCCAAAATAGGTAAGAGAGAGGGGAGATAGACGTGCTGTGCTGTACAACTCTGGGAATTCCATTGAGTAACTTGTGCTATTCTTAGTATCAGTCAGCTCATCATCATCGTCCATGATGTCTCCTGTGCTACTTAATCCCCAGTTTTCTCTGATGTAAAGAGTTGAAGCACCACTTCCAGCATCAGCATCTCCTTCATAGAATTGACCTTTGCTAGTCACATTCGGCCCACCACAATTTACAAAGAATGATCTATAGTCTGCCACACATTAAAGTATGCTGACTCAATAATACCATCTTCACATAAGATGTAGGAGGAGAAATCTTGTCTCCTAGGAGGCATGCTTACGTTTTGAGCAGCTGGATCTAGCCAAGCATGGAAGAACTCCGCTTCTATTTCAAAGCAAGGATCAGAAAATGTTAGTGGTATGAGTTAATGTTTAAAGCAAATCTTAAAGAAAGAGGGGGGTCTTACAAGGTGCTATTCACTGATGAGCTTCGATAGGTGTTTATTTGCCTGATCCAAATGATAAGAAAGTTTAACTTTGAAATTTTTTTGTGTTACCAAATTCAACATTTTGAACCAGCACTTACTTGCCCGGAATGTTGCAATTGGAGGACCATGAAAACTTATTATATGACAGATCACTGCAAGAAAGGCATTACAGTGAGAATGAAAGATCTGACTTATACTGAATATTTGATATATTGCCATAATATATATATATATATATATATATATATATGTATTAGGTGTGGGTGTGTGTGTATAGCATACATGTTTTTGTCTGAATTGAGGTACATTTCTGGTACACTGCCGGTAAGCATGTTCCCGGTCAAAAAGCTAGCAAGAAGCAAATGGTGCCCATTAGTACGATATACAAAATGAATTGTAGTGCAAGTTCTCAACATAAAAAAGTTATAGAAATACTAAGTCAGCTTCTTACGTGTCTTTTGGTGTAAAATCTGCTGTATTGTTAATTGCTCCTTCCAGACCATTGAAGCTCACATCACTGTAAAATTGGGTTGCAGGACATGTCAATCGTATTACACATTGACATGAGTACAAGAAGAACATAAAGCCTGGACTTACAGCATCTTCAATGTTGACATTTGCCAAGTATATGGTGGAATCGATCCATTGATATTCAAGTTTCTTAAAACCCTAAAAGAAAATGTTTATGTTAGTGACATATCTCTAAAATGCCACCCAATTTCCAAATGCAAAGAAACCAAATAGGAGCAATAAACATACAAGTTTTGCATGTTACTGTTTTTCCCCAGATCAGGAAAACTGCTTGACCCATTCATGTCAGTAATCCTCCTGCACACGCACAAAAAAAAAGTGTTTCTTTCAGTTCCCATGTTCAATTTTTTTTCCCTCATTAATGTTTAAGAAGTTGTACTTACAACTCCACCAGATTCTGCAACTGAGAAATGGAAGCAGGAATAGGACCTTCATGTCCACTAGCCTGAATTACTCTGCAGAATACCATACAATGTTAAGGAAAAAATGGCAATTTCTATATATTCAAACCATCAAGGCCTACTTACAAATATTGTAGCTGAGTCCAACTGCCTACGAAATCCGGAATGGTTCCATTAAAATTGTTATCACTGATCCAACTGCAATAAAACAAATGGAAAGTATTTAATCAAAGAGACTTGAAGTTCAATACATTGCAAAGAACAACTCTGAGAGCTTACAGTTGTTGTAAATTAGTTAAGCGAGAAAGAGAGTTCGGCAAGTTCCCTACAAATTGATTGGACATGAGTATTCTGTGAAGCCACAGGGATTGCACCAAATTAGCAAAAGTGGAATTTAAGAAAATATTGCAGAAGATAGTTGGAGAGAAGTTGAAGATTAAAAGACGATCATATTACAAGACTGTTAAGTTGCTCAATTCTCCAAGCTCATCAGGAACAGTTCCAGAGAAAAAGTTGGCCTCGACGCTCCTATATTTTTCCTTCCATTAGAATTGCATGTCATATGTGGCATACAAGATTGTGTAAACAGAAAAAGAACAATGTGGGTGGATTGCCCAAGCAAAAAAATGAAGAAGAAGAAGAAGAAGAAAGCATACAGGTAGTCAAGGCTGGCCAATCTTCCTAACTCCTTGGGAAGCTCTCCTGATAAGCGATTTGCAGTGAGCGATCTACATAAGAAGTGTTCTATTTCTCAGCTTCTTTCTATTCAATATAGAAAAGCAAGAATACACCTTGTCTAGACTGAGAAAACAAAACTTACAAGAACTTCAAGAACTGCATTGACGCCCATTCTGTGGGTATTGTACCATTAAGGAAGTTGCGAGTTAGGTCACTTCAGAGCAGATCATGATGGCTTAGCATAAAAATGACAAAATGGTAATGGAAATATGTAAAACAATTACTACCCCAATTCCCGATCCTAGCGAATAGTCTCTTAGTCTTTAACATTTAAAAGGGTGATGAAGCATTGCACAATTATGTAATAACAAGAACAAATAATCAAAGAAAATGGATAATGAAGTTGCTAGATGAGGGATTATTTAGTTGACGAAAGCCTAAAAGATAAAGATATTACACAGGAAGCTGAGACGTGAAGGTGCAGACACACAGACATGCATAAAGGGTAGGAGGATGGTGATGGGACCAAAGTAGCCATCCTTGCCGGGGCATGGCCATAGCCGCCCTACCCACCAGGGTACCAATACTTGGTAGGATCAATAAGACCTACACTCGCTTGAGGAGTGAAAGGGAACCTAGGCACCCTCCTAAGGCGGTGAGTCATAGTCAATGCTTGATCTAACCACTATTATGGCACACCAATAAAAGATGGCATATTGGATTCATTCAACCAAATCTAAATTTACACAAAAAATACTTACAGAACTATATTAGTAAATGAAAAGCATCTCACAGCTCTATGTCATACAAAAAAATGACTTTTTTTTTGCCATAAGAGCACTATTAGATCTACAACTACTTCTAAGATCCCCCAATTCAATCCAAGTAATCATAATCAGTAATATGATTAAAATCTTGAAAAAATTCTTACAGCTTTTCAAGATATGGAAGACCAGTCAGTTGGGGAGGCAAAGTACCAGGAAGGCTGTAACTTTTTAGATAACTGGATCAAAATAACATTGTGAACAAAAAAAAAATTACAACAAGCTCATATACAAAATTGTAAGATTGACAAATTAGATTGTTTTGGGGGGAGAAGCTTACATTCTGGTGACATGGCAGGTGGTGTTGCTATCAAGTGAGATATTACAGAAGAGCGTGTTGTTGGCCTTAGGACTTGTAACGTTGTAATCAAGAATCAAGGGTAATTGCCCACCAGCATGACATGGGTCCACGCTCAAATTTAGTTCTTTTGCACCCAATGTTATTGCAACTTGTTTCAAAGCCTCCACTGCGCAACAACATCAACAAATTAAAAAAATAATAATAATAATAAATAAATAAATCATATACTAAATCGAAAAACCCATTTTGTGGGATGTTCATAGAAGAAAATTTAACTGGGGTGTTTTTCCCACAACATGATTTTTCGATTTTTCCACGAGTTAAAAGGAAATTGGGCAAAATATTCAAATTGTTCATTGTTTATGGTGACAACTCCTCCAACGGTGTCGTTTTGATGGATGTCCATTAAGTGACTCAAGAAAAAATGTTGTTCCCTGCCCTGCTGGCCCAATGAATCCATTTTGGGCTCCGCCTTGATCCAATCATTTGCAAGCCGGCCAGTGCCGATGAGACCTCACATCATTGACCTTATCACATAAATAAAAAATAGAATATATATATATAATATAATTCTATAAGAATGGGAACATGATCATTCATGTGACGGCATACCAGCCGAAAAAAGACAACCAAACGTTGGTTCTATGTATGCAGCTTTAGTTTAATAAAAGCAGGAAGCCCACCAATTAAGAGTAGAAACTCACCTTTTTTTTTTTTTCAAAAATTGGGACGCAGTTCATAGGGACACCATATCCCGACTAATTTAGGGATCGGACATCTCTCACTGAATCAAAGCTAATCTTTTAGAATTGCCCTAAAAGTCTTTTATCTTTTTGTCTATACCCTTTGACAACAAGGACTAACCCCTTCCCCCAAACCCTTTATTCTTCTTCTTCTTCTTCCAACTCTAGCCATACCATCAGCAAAAAGTGGATTCCCACTTAGCCAAACCCCACCTCAAGAAAAAGAAAAAACAAAACTCAAGTGTGGCAATATGAGAAACCACAGCAAATCTATGTTTGGAGTGGATACCTAAATAGTTCAAGTCCTAAACGATAGATACTATAGTAAATAAAATGATTTGGTTGTTTGTGTGTATGTGTATATTCAAAAAGAGAAAACTGGGGGGGGGGGGGAGTCTCCTCTTACATTCGCTATCCGGAAGCCTTGCTCCTGGTGCTTCAGCGGCACATTCTCCTCCAAGACCGCTTATGACTGCAACCATGCCGCTTCCTCCAAAGCAGATTACTGCAATCAAAACTAGCTTAAGAAAAGCATGAAAATTTTCCATCTTCATCTGATCATTTCCCCTTGTGGACTTTTGAATAGAGAGAGAGAGAGAGAGAGAGAGAACCAAATAATGCACACGGATTTTGAACCGATTTACTATATTTGTAATTGTCAGGCTTTGAAAATTAATCAACTGGCGGGGGGCCCTGTTATAAATATTTGACCAAGCATCATGTCAGCATTTCACACATTATAAAGTGCAATTTTTTCTTTAAAAAAAAGGAAAATGGTAGGAATTTGGATTTAGATATTAAAAAAATAGAAAAAGACAACTGAATGCCACTCATTTCACTTCAAAAAGTCATGGAATTTGAATTTAGTAGAATTTTTGTTCATGCATATCTAGCATAATTTCAGCCCACTTGGTTTCAGAAGATAAGGCCACATGAATTTTGATCAACAGGATGAAATTCAGCTCGGGTTGTATTCATACTGTAGCTGGAAAACAAAGGCCCAAAAATTAGAATTTTAAATGCCATGTCTCATCCTCAAAAATAATGAAATATTGCTACTGTTCTGCAGATCAGGAAAACTGGAACTTGGCCCATTCATGTCGGTGATCCTCCTGAATATAAAAGAAGAGAACATGAATTTTTAAGCTGCCATGCTCAACCTCAACTCAACAAATATTTCATAAATTTAACGTGAAAAACTAACCGGGCTTGATTAAAGTAAATCAAAATCAAGAATCTATAATTTATTTGGATCAATGAAATATGAATAAAATTTAGCTATAAAATTCTCAAATTATGAAAATTTTGAAATTTAAGTGAAAAATATGAATTTCCGAAATCTTTTTCTAAGATATTTTATTTCAAATCCAATTTCAATTTTCAAATACGAATCAAGAGCCATTAACATTGGCTTAGGAAACAAAAAACAAAATGACATAAAAAAATAAAATTGTTATCACCTCGTTTTCCTTTTATACTTCGTTTCTTACTTCTATTTTCTTAAATATTAATTTATTTTTTCCAACTTTACACTTTATCTTTTATCATATCCTCAACTTCACTACAATTTGTATTTATTAACATCTATAAAATTTACTTTTATCACCTATATTTATCTTTCTTTTTTATGTTCATGGTAGAGGAATAAAAAAAGATATTTAATACCAAATTTATCTGGGTTAAGCAGTTAGACACTCTACCCCTTAATCAGAGTTCTCGAATTCGAGCTATGAGAATGATGAAAAATGATTTGGGAGAACTAATCCCTAAAATGGGTCTCATAATGTTCGAACCGGATTAGTCAAACAAAACCTAAATACCAGTGATGAAATAAAAAAAATATATATTTAAGGTTGGTGGAACTAAAAAAAGAATTGATGTAGGAATAGAAAATTATGGAGAGACAAAAAAAAAATATTAATTGAGCAAGAGAAGGGATAATTTAGCCAAATTAATTATATTTTTGCATAATTCAAGTTATTTAATTGTTTCTTTAATTTCTGTACAAAAATCTTAAATTACAGATAAAAAAAAAAAAGAAGAAAGGGTGAAGTATATATTACATCTAAAATAATTTTTTATGTCCACTGCTATAGAAAGAATTTTATTTTTGAAAAAAAAAAAATCAAAGTAACTATATTGCGATTCAATCATTAATAAATTTATATTATTCGAATTGAGATATAAACACCACACGTTACCATGCTTGAGAAATCAGTGGCATGTCCCATCAGGATAGGGTAAAGGTGGATATGCCCAAAAGATCCCTACTCTTGGCCCCCTCTCCGTCGACCGTCAATTGATCGTAATTTTTTTTTATCATATTTAAAACTATCGATATTACAAAAGATGGATGAAATTTAAATATGACCAAAATATCCCATTTTCCATAAAATGGATGATAAAATTATATACATTATGTCATATGAAAAATTCTAGAAAAACCCAAACGTATGAATCAAAAATCTAAAATAACTATAAATCCCGTCACCATCACCGAAGCCATAGACAAAACTGGCGTGACCGGAGAGAGAAAGGGGAGAGGGTTGGAGGAGAAAGAACTCGAATTCTTTGTGCTTTAACGAGAGAGAGAGAGAGTTATATGTATGGGATAATTAACATTGTTGATGTGTGTTGTCGGCCTGAGTATGTAGCAATAGCGACAAAATTAGAACGGTCACTCATTTGGACTATATGTTTGATTGTACAATTCCCTCTAACAGCTGGAATCGTGGCCTCAGCTTAAGGGTCTATTTAAAAAATCGGAGGAGTTACCTCACGTGTACGCGACGTAAAATTTGAATTTAATTATGAAAGGTTGGGGCTGATTATTGAAAAAATCTTTGGACTCTCCTATCAATTGCGAGGAATACAATCCCAAAACTCAAGGTGAATTCGCAAGTCAGTGGCGCCATATAAAGAGTCTGAATCTATTTAAATTGACGGAATTAAATTCAGATTGAACCCTCCATATATCAAGTCCATTTACATTTACATTTACATTTACATTTACATGGACACCCTTACCATCACCTTCGCCGCTTTATGGGTCCGATCAAAAACAAAAAAACAAAAAACCCTTAATTTAATTTAAAGCCCTTACCCTTTGCAAACAAAGACAATCATGATTGGCGCTCTACGCTCTCTAGCAGAGCTAATTGACTTGTATGCACACGATTCTAGGATAGTGGCGAGGGTTGCCTCCTTTCTCCAATTGCCGTATCCCCTCCCATTTCCATTGGCAAAGGCCTTGGTCGACCAAGACTTTTGGGATTTCCATTCGATATATTTCTAATTTTTAAGTCTCCATTATTGAAGTGTTCAGTGCCCCTGTGATTCTTATTTACTAGAGTGCTTGGTATTCGGTTAAATTTAGCTTTTCTATAACAAATTTATTTGCTCGTTAAGTTTTATTGTTCGATGAACTGTTTTTTTAATTTTGATTTCGAGTATTTATTTTTCATCTATTTTAATATATTTTCCCATTTACCTTTTAGTATACAACCTCTCGGATTATCCGTTCCTTGGAACATTTCTTTGCATTTATCTTTTGAGTCTCTCGATGCATCACTCTTTTCTCTTGGTGATTCCTATCTCTCTCATCACTATATTATTATTTCTTTCGGTACATTACCCTATTTCTCCTTAGTGTGGTGAGCGAGTTAAGAAAAATCACGATAATGAAAAAAATGTGTGCTCTCGATTAAGTCTCTCAATTACATCTCTCGATTAAACCCCTCGGTTATAACTCAGTTAAGTATCTCGACTATCTCCATATCGAGACTCAATCTGTTAACCTCTCTTGGTTAATCAAGCTCCTCGGCTGCCAAGAGAGGTCAAACTCTTCTGCTATAACTCTCGATTACAATAAGTTTGAGTTATAAAAACATGAAGGTCTTCATTAAGCAAATCATGCTTTCTCTCTAAGTGGGGTAAATGGAGACGGTTATGTATTCATTATGGAAGTCATTCATTCGTTGTAAAGGTTTGTGTTTGTTTTTCATATTTCTAAATATTTATTTTCTTTGACGTTTATTCTGTTGTTTTTCGTGTTTACTTCTAATTTTAAAAATATTATTTTTCAGTTTTGATTGAAAAAAGTGATGTGACTGATAATGATAACGGGGTATGAAAATCATTCTTCTATTATAAAAGTTTGTGTCTTTTTTTTCTACTTCTAAGTATGTAATGTGGGAAACTCCAACTATAGTGTTGACATTAAATAGACAATTCCAAATGGATTGAACTCACTTATATCACTTATACCCAATGATTTTATCATACTATATTTGACTTACGTGCATAAAACATTGTATTAGAGAGAAGTTATCAGAATTTATCAAATCATAACAATATTTAAAATTTAGAATTTTAGGTTTACAAGTTATCGAAAAGTATAATGATAGACTTTGTAAATACCACACGTGAAATATGAAAAAGTTTTTTCTATATTTTTTGATTAAAAATCTTTTAAATCTTTAATAGTTGTAATCTAAATAGATATCTGGGTTTTCAGCATTCAGTCTTCAAAAAATGATTATCATCATCCTCAAGGGGACAATCTAATGGTACAAGTCTTCTATCTCAATCGAATGATTTTAGATTTAAATTTTTATATAAAAGAAATGTTTATCATCGAACGGGGCCTAAAATACTGTGCAATCCCCGGTGGTGAAGGAGACGTTTCTGGCACGAAACCAGCGGATTTTCTGAACTCTAACATGTTCCTTCTGCCCCTTGAAAATTGTTGGAGAAACCATGCGACCCATCAGATACCATGTGCTGAGATACACTCCTTCCATGAGAATCTCTTCTAAAGTGGGCCAAACAAAATGGACAAGGACATTTCAACTCCGAAGCCGATGAATGTTCCCCTTTTCTTAAACTTTTTTTTTTCAATTTCTAAAACTTTTATGATTGAACCTAACTTTTTCGATTTTCACCTATAAAATCATCTCTGTCTCTCTCTTATATTATTCAAAAAATAATAATTAAATCCCGCAATAAAAAACTTTTAGACTCTCAAATAGCTGCACAATTCCCAAGAGACTTTAGTAAATTCAAATTACGCACAATAGCTTACATCCTACTTGTCAACTTGTGGTAGAAAAATCTATCAGTAATAATAACATGAAAAAAATAAGATTATTTTTAACGGTCTACGGTCTTTGCTGCTATAATCAATTACTTGGAAGAATTCTATTCAGTAAAAACGAAAAGAAATGAGGTGGAGCTTGATTTGCTCCTCGAGTTGTGGAAGCTCGAGTTGAATTGCAGATCCTTAGAAAAGGGGCATCAACAAAGAACTGGACTCTCACCATTAACAGTGATTCAAACACTTCGAGGGGTTGAGATACATCTGATCGAGACTTGAGCTGGAAAGTGCATTTTTCTGAGAGAGCTCTCCTGCCCATTGTTTCAGAAACAAAGCAAGCCATAAGGTGCCAAAATATCAATATCACGAAATCTTAGAATCCTCTTACCTTTCGAAACTTCTAAACTTCAATCCTAGAAATTTGCACCTGCGTTGGAGTTGTGCATTAAAGATACCGAAAGTGTATTCCACATAAATCAAGGGATGGGCAACAAACAGTCCTTGTCCTTGTGGCTCTTTAATACAAAACATAAAAATCTAAATATAAGTTTTTGACTTTAGTATTTAATTCCATTAAGAACCATTCCTATCAGTTGCATTTGTAAAATCCATGATATTTGAATATACAAAATTTGCGAAAGTTGGAACCGTCAAGGCCAAAAATCCTTTCAACAGTTAAGGAAGAAGGATATAACTAATGCAGCATACCTGGCCAAAGAGAGAGTGAGAACTCCTTGTCATTAAGGTTCATGAAAAAGTGATGCGCCTTTTGCGATGCAAAAACCCAAGTTCATGTTCACCGCAAAATAAATGCTGTGTGTTTAGATAGGCAAAAACCATTTATTAAATCCAGTAAAATCGTTAATAGAATCTTCTCCAACGAATGAGCCTTTAGTTGGTTATATATCAATCGAGATAAATCTATTCTAACACTTTTAATCACCGTTAGATCATATCTTGGATTTATAATAACGATTAAAAAAGTGTTGATAAATATTATTGTCTTTTATCATCGATTTCAAAAATATTGATAAAACTTATCTCTTATCGTCAATTATCATATGTGTTAAGAAATATTAGTATTTTTTATCATCAATTATTACAATTGTTAAAAAATTCATTTATCTTCGGTTATTACATATATCAGGAAATGTTACTATATTTTATCGTTGATCACCACAACTGTTAAGAAATGTTACTATTTTTCATTATCGATTATTATAAGTGTTAGGAAATATTAGTATCTTTTATTCACTCCAAAATAAATGTTCTGTTCAAATAGATGAAAACTATTTGCTAAATCCACTAAAACCGTCAATTGGATCTTCTCCAACGGATAGACCGTTAGTTGGCTATACACCAGTCAAAAAAGATCTATTCTGACAGTTTTGATTATCGTTGGACTATGTTCTGGATTTATACTGATGATTAGAAAAGTGTTGATAAAAGTTATTGTCTTTTATCATTGGTTTCAAAAGTATTGGTAAAAAATACTATATTTTATTATATATTATCAAATGTGTTAGGAAATGTTAGTATATTTTATCGTCAATTATTACAACTGTTAAGAAATATTATTATTATTTATCATCGATTACCATATATATATATATATATTAAGAAATATTACTACATGTTATCGTTGATTATCACAATTGTTAAGAAATATTACTATTTTTTATTATCGGTTATCATAAGTGTTAAAAAATGTTATTATCTTTTATCGTCGGATACCACAGGTGTCATGAACTACCCTTTTATTATCGGTTACCACATGTGTTAGTATAAATTAATGTTTGTATCATCGATTATATAAGTATTAAAAAATATTATTATTTTTTATCATTGGTTACCACAAATATTAGGAAAAATTATTATATTTTATTATCAATTAGAAAAACATTGAGAAAAGTTATAATAATTTATCGTCAGTTATCACATGTGTTAATATAATTTTTTGTCTTATATCATCGGTTATCACAAATGTTAGGAAATGTTACTCTCTTTTATCGCGTTAGGAAATATTACTCTTTTTTATTATCGGTTATCATAAGTGTCAGAAAAAGTTATCATATTTTATTGTCGGTTTCCATAAGTGTTAGGAAAATTACTATATTTTACTACAAGTGTTAGAAAATATTACTATATTTTATCATTGGTTAGCATAAGTGATATGAAAATTTACTGACTTTTATCATCAATTATCACATAATATCAATAGTAACAATTTTTTAAGATCGTGTAAATTTGAATTATTATAAGTAAATTACAAAACTGAGAAATAAAAAATTACAAAAATAATGTAAACATAATAATGATTGTATTAATATGGGAAAATGATTGATACATTGATTTTTAAGTAAAATAATAGATACATATAAGATAAAAAAAAAAGATTGCATATCTCACAACTATATGTCTTCTGAAATATTTCAAACCAAAAATATTCATTCACAAAAAATGTTAATATCACAATTTGAAAACATCTTTATCTACAATTTTTTGTGTTAATCTATTCATTAAAAACTAGTAGTGCAGTAGTGAAATGAATATAATTATATTATAATATTGTAAAGAATGGTTGTAAATGAAAATATTATCTTTTGGGATGGAGTCAGGTAGTGATGATGATGGTTAGATTCTATGTGCACTTTTAGCATCTAGTATTGAAGAAATCTAACAATACAAATAATTTGAATTATTATTTAAAAATAAAAGTGAAATGAGTAAAATTATACTAAAAATCAAAGAAACCAGACAAAAGTTAAATTAACAAAATTATGCGCTTTCCTTTTTCTAAATCCCAAATATTTTGACAGTGCATTAAGTCTCTACATTTTTTGATAACTGTTCAAAATAAAATATTAAAAATAGATAATTAAAAAATTATTTAATAACATATTAATATTAAATTTCAAATTAAAATGATATGTTTATTTTTAAATATAGGGTAATGTTTTGGGATGATTGAATTTTTTCAAACTAAATTTGTTTTTGAAATAGTTGTGATTCTTCGCGAGCAACTACAATACTCTTCTATCATTTAATTTATCACATATATATAACTAGAAAATTTTTAAAATTTTCAAATATTCAACCAGTAGAACCACAGAGTGACTTTTTTTTTATTAAAAAAAAAGTAATTATTTTTTTATAAAACTTTGCAAAGTGAGTGAGAGATTTAGATGGGCTACATGATGAGAGCATTCGAGAGAAAGAGAAGCATTGATGGTGAAATTTTCTCCGTGAATGATTTATAATATATCATTTTTATAAACAAATTTTCATAACTCGCTCATTTTTTCTCTCGCGCTTTTTTCCTACCTCTTTTTTCATTACTCACGTTATTCTTAATTTTTTACATTTTTTATACTTTTAATCAATACTGTCTCGGGTTTAGGTTGTTGAAAAAATCACTTACTAGATTTCATAGAATTTTTACTACTTATTACCCACAAGTGCATGCCTACGCGGTCCCATGCCGTGAGTCTTATGCTGTTCTAATTATATCCATTTGATTAATAAAAAATAACGTGTATTTTATGACAATTCAGTATAAAGTTATTAATATTATTAATTTAAATAATATAATGATACAAAATTAATAATTTATATAATATAGTATTATATTTTTGAAAATTTATTGACCAATTATTAGATAATATAGTATTGTAATTTGAAATTACAACAATATAATATCATGATATAATTAATTATATAATATTTAATATTATTTAATTATATTTGTATGACTAATTATGTTGATACATTAACAAGTTATTATGTTATTGAAAATCACAAAGTCAATCTAAATTGATTCTTTTTATCGATCTCATAAATCACATTGCCCCCAAACATAATATTTCTCTTGTAGCATTATTTAAATTAATAGATAATTAATTAAATTATATAACATACTAATATTGATAATCATAATTTTATATTGCAATGATGTCATGTATTTAATGGCCGGACGGTGAATTACATTTCCTATTTCCTGTCGGACCAACTTCTCATGTCGAAAATTTTAAGTCTTGCTTACAAGACATATAAAAGCTCCCTTCCTTACGTTTTGTGTTTTTCTTTTTCCATTTTTGTTTTATGGAATTTTTCAGTAGCTTTCCTGTCTCCCCAAAATTTTTGCTCATTTAGTGCTATCATACAATCTGAACAACTTAATAATTCACCATCCTCTCCCTCTTTATGCTTAAATTCATACCTCTATCTATATATATAATTAATTATTAATAATTCATTCTATTTGTGTCCCTTACAATTTTTGCATAAAATTTCGAATTTGTTATCATCATTCTTGATTTTGAATAAATTTGACAATCTTATATTCAAAACTCTTATCTTTTGATGGGAAAATTTTATCATCATCGTTGAATTTGTCGGTCAAGCAAAAATTTTCTCAACTCACGACAAGCTTTCACTACAAAAAAATACGATTTTTTATGACGAAATTTAACGACAATTTTTTTTTGTTGCTATTTTGCCACGAATTTAACGACGAAAACTTTTTTCATCGCTATTTACAACGAAATTAACGATGAAAAAATAGTCGTAGCTAATTAGCGACGACTGGAAATTCATCGCTAATTTTGCGACGAATTCAGAATTCGTCGCTAATTTTGCAACGAATTTTGAAATTTGTCGCTAAATTTGAAAAATAATAAAATAAAATAAAATATTAATATATAATCATTAAATAATAAATTAATTTAGTGACGAATTTCGGAATTCGTCGCTAATTTTGTGACAAATTTCGAAATTCGTCGTTAAATTTGAAATATAATTAAAAAAATAAAATATTAATATATATTTTTTATTTTTTATTTTAAAAAATTATCATATTTATTATTTTTAATTAATATGTTATATTTTATTTTTATTTTATCTTTTTAGAAAATAGTATTATTATTTTTTAAATCTTTTATTATTTTATTTTAGACTAATATTTTATTATTTTATAATAAATTGTTATTTTATATTGTTTTATTATTATTAATAAAATGTGAAGAAAAGATAATAAGTAAAAAAAAAAACTTATAATAGATACTAACATTTAGTTTGGTGATTATATGATCTTAAAGGTTTACGCAAGCATAAAAGTTCGAACCATGGTGGGAGCAAAGCGGAGGCATTTTCTAGGAATTAAGTGAGGGAGAGCGTGTGGGCGGATGCTGGCTCGGGCAGGCGGGCGGTCTCGGGTGCAAGCGGGAGCGCATTTTTTTTTTCATTGCTAATTTAGTGACGAATTTGGCAACGGATTTCTAATTTTCGTTGTTAAATTTTTGCGACGCGTTATTTGCGATGAAAAATTTTTCGTCGCTAACTCCTTCGCTAACGTTTTTAGTAACAAATTTTTATTAAATTTTCGTCGCTAAATTTGTGGTTAAAAACTTGTTTTTTTTTGTAGTGTTTGCTTTATCTCCCGGATATTGTAGTACCATATACAGGACAAACAAATGAAAGAATGTGAAAAGCCAAGATGGACTCCGGGAGCTAAAAGAAACCCGATTACTTCCTGCTTGTTGTTGCGCACTTTTGGAAAGGTCGCCATGGATTTACCAGGCGTTCTAGCACGGCTGCACTTTTAGAGAAATAGCCTGAGAATCCTTATGGAATAGTTGGTGGTGGAAAATCTTCTGCTGGCATTGCTAATGGAGAAATCATCTTTTCCATCTTCTCCGGTGTGAGATATGATCCCACTTCTTGCAATCTCTCTGATCCCATTATTGGCAGTGTGTGCTCCTGATGCAATGAAGTAGCCTCGCTGTCATTCTTGTAAAGAAATAGGGTGAGAGACAGAGAGATTGCTGTCGTAAAAATCATTCCCATTCTAATTGCATATTCCAGATGAGTCCATCTAGACTTTTTGTAGCTATCACTGACAATTTGAAATTAACCAAAGGGAACCATTTCAATTGAAATTTTTACATCCCTCCCCCCTCCCCCCTCCCCCCTCCCCCCCAAAAAGAAGAAGAATTGGATGACCAAATAAAATACACAAATCAAAAACTTGAGAGGGGCACGGGTATTGAGATTACTATTCTACGGATGTACTAATCCAACCTCCCCCCCCCAAAAAAAAAACACCAGTGAGCAAATGAGCGCATGCAGTTTTCAAAAGCAACTGCAAATAGAGGATACACTGCCATTTACTCTCGTATGTATCAATACCTAATAAATTACCTCTTAAAACAAGATGTCCTACCTCCAATGGGGATAGATCAGCACCACAGCTAAAAGTCAACTCAATATGATCTTCCGATTTATGCCTCGGTCTACCACGTTGGTCGGCCAAATGGTGACTTTGGCCGACCAAGGCCTGGTCCTTGGTCGGCCAGGCCGTGGCGTTGGTCGACCAAGGCCACGCTCTTGGTCCACGAGGGTGTGGCTCGGTTGACCAGGGGCTATGTTGACCAAGGCCACGCCTTGGGTTGAGCAAGGATTGCTTTGAGTTTGTGTGCATAATGGCCACACCTTGGTACATAATGAGGCAGGACATTTCCCCCGTGAGTTATTTAAAATTTGACCCCCCCCTCAGGGACTTCCTGATCTACTCGGAAATTCAAAGCACAACTACACATTAACAAGGAGTCAAGAAAGACCAAGTTCCTCTCATTGGCATCCACCAAAGAGAACAGCAAACTTAAGGGAAAAAAATGCATACCTTTATCCGATCAAAGTCAGACAATGTCCAGGACAACACATCTTTTCCCGGTAACTGACTTAATTACGAGAAGAGGTTCAATGAATGCATCAAAAGACACACAATGTTCGGGACAACACATATTTCCCTAGCAACTGACTCAATTATAGGAAGGAGATGATGTGGATCTATCATGAACTCTCTCCCAAATATGGCTTGCTAGCATGTCGACCAACAAAGGGTGTTTTTGTCTTTCCTTATTTCTTATTTCTTATTTCTTTTTCTTATTTCTTTATATTCTCTCCTATTAACTTCCGATAAGCCTTGTTACAACCAATTCGGTTATGGGAAGATTCTCCCAACGAATTGGCTATGGTATTTACTCCAACTTCAGTTTCAATGGAAGGCAATCAATTTTCATTATCAATTTGGTTTGAGTCTTGCTTACTGTTACTTTCTAGTTTCTTCTCTTCTGCTAAACACCATAGCTCAACCTAACAGAAGCCAAGGTCGAGGCCGACCTCGAGTAGATCCCACCATTTTGGTATCAAAGATAGTATCAATGGCGGACGATCTACGGGTACAATGACTGGAGCAACAAGTTGAGTCTTTGAGCAGTGGTCAGGAGAAAATGATGAAGCAGTTGGCCGAATGTTCCAACTATTGCAAGGAAAGGAAGGGTTTTCTGTCACGCCCCGACTCTCTTGTCGAGCACGTAACAACCGCCGCGTTATCTCGACATACGGGCATGACCTCCCCATATACCGAGATAGTGCAAGACATTCCAATTGTATAATAAATCTTTCAAAATATGAAACCCATCAAATTAAGAAATCATATAAACAATACACATGCAAGGAGCCCATTCGGCCCATCACTGTACATACAAACATACATCGGCACACATTTGGGGAGGGGTTCCTGTACATGCATGCATGCAGTACGGCCATCTCAGCCAATCCAGAGTTCTCAAGCATTTCATAGAGTTTACAAAATAAGCTATAAATCCAGAAATCCAAGGTAAATATTCTAAATGTCTCATTTCAAAAATAAATCTTTCAAACATGATTTTACACAAAATAATAAAATTTCAAATGATAGTCGTTGGATTTTACCAATACTTGCTCAAAAACTCAAACTAGTATCAGTAAAATTCACACGGTATGAGATATACAGAACTTCCTTTCCATTGACTAACGGTCTACAACTCCCAAAATAACTACATTATTCACACCTACCCAAAATCAACAAAAATAATCCTCCAATCTACAATAGTGGACGTCGTCTCCCTTCACATCCTCTCGAAGATAAAAAGGAGAGGGATGCATATTTTAAATACCCAGTGAGTGGAGTGCAATGGTATGCAGCATATAAATGAGGGGTGAGGGTGATAATGCCAAATACATATATCAACTGTTATTCAAAACAATAAATACAATCATTTGCATATAAACAATCATATCAAATTTTCCATGACTCAATTATGTAGTCCCACGACTTAAATTTTCATTTTCATAAATTTTGGGGTATACCGAAAACAATCCCCTACCAATGGCCATTGATAGGATCCACCAAAGGGTTTTCCAAAATTTTCGTAAAATCTCTCTACCTTGGTGTTGGCCTGAAGCTCCGTGTGGTGTTACCACGTTATCCGGCAGCCTAAGGAGGCTCTCCAACCTGCCTACCACCAAGCTAAATTAAACAATTTTAGCCACGCCGCCCTAAACAGCCCGATCGGTGGCAAGACTTAGACTGTAATCATTTTTCCCAGCACCATGTTACCAAACTCAATTTATCAATCAATGCATGCTCAAATATAAGGTAGAGCAATATTTCACAATTTATATGAGTATTTAATCGTAACATGGTGCAAATAAATCATTATTCAAATTCAAGAGTTATGGCTTTGTCATAAAATCTATTTCAAGGCTCACCACAATTACAAAACATTTATAATTCTATTCCACAAACTCATTTAAAAATTCAATTGAGAAACCATGGTTGAAAGCAATTTCTCATTCATATGAAAGATAACAATCCATTCAACTCTAGGGAGGGTATTCACTCCCAATACCAAAATTTAATCCAATGAAATCCCCTTTTTCTTTTCAAGCTCCAATTGTCTTACATAAACCAAAAATTCGCAAATACATTGTCAATTCACCAGACTTTAATTGAGCTGCCAATGCTTTTTCAACTGCTGAATATGAATTTGAAGAACCATACCATGACCCCTGTGCTTACGGAAGAGCACTGGTGACTTTTTTTGTGACTTTTGCCATTGGTTTAGGGGAGAAAAAAAAAATATATATATATATATATATATATATAAATTTTAATACTGCGTACCCATCAAGGTTTCATACCCATCAAGGTTTCATACCCATCAAGGTTTCAGGATTTGAAGATGTCAATTTTGGAATGAATATCTCCATTATCATGGAAGTGTATTAAAATGAGTAAAATCATGAAGAAAAATAATTAACAAAGTCAAAACCTATATCTAGAAGTAATGAATGCAGACAACGTTTCCCTAAGCACCATGTTGCAGTTCTTAATCATCTTTCGCATTTTTGAAACTATGTAACTTCTTTATTTTACCAAAATAAGTATTTGGTAATCTGTTATTTATTCTAAATTACTTAACCATCATGCAGAGAGTTTACCGGAAAGTGAAGCCTGAATGAAGCAAATAACAATTCAAACATTTGTTCATTAGCTCTTTTTTTTTTATTCACTAACAATTCCTAAAATTCCAACAATAGTCTGCAATGTAGCAAAAAATGAAACTAGACACAAGGTTAGGGAGTAAAAAATACCTTGATTTCATCGCTGGATTGAATTTTGGGGTTGGGTTTCAAAAACCCTAATTTTCTCCCTTCGTCAAACCCTAGATTTCCACTGTTTAATCCTTCGTTTCTAGAATTGATTGAAGAATTTGGGTGTCCCTTTAGTGTGTTTAATGCAAAATGAGGTTGGTTGGTAGAAAAATTTAAGAGAGAGAAATTTGAGTGAGAGTGAGACCGAGAGAGAAAAAAAAAAGAATTGTCGCAAGCAAGAAGAAAGAATGGTTGCAGGGAAGTGGAGAGGACCCCCTTCTTTTTTTTTTTACAATTCTTTTATATGCAAAATTACTTTTGAGAAGGGCATTTCGGTAATTTTGACACTCCACCGTAAACCCCTCAATTGTTTCCTTTCTCTGCACATCGTCTCCCTTGTTCCCACGCCTTTTTTTTTTCACTTTATTTTTAAAAGTTCCAATTTCCTTAAGATAGGATGTACTTTGAATCGGAACACGGATATTTTAAATATACCAAAAAAATTTCAATTTAATACCCCAAAATCGGAAATCAATAAAATTTAAAATTTTCCTTTATATTACAAAATATTTAACACAATTTCTAATACTAGATTTTCGGTATTACATTTTCCACCAACACTCGGGAGATCACCCAAGAGTGCTCTTCTCCATGAATTATAACGGGATTGATCACACCCAGGTACGCGCAGCTCGATTTTCCTCGTTACGATGGCTTGGAAGACCCCATTATTTGGGCGTATCGAGTAGAACAATTCTTCGACTTCCAAGGAACCCAACCAGAAGATCAAGTCAGATTGGCTGCTTTTCATTTGGAGGGGGACGCTCAAGTGTGGTTTCAGAGGAAGAAAAACGCCCAATATAGCTTCAGTTGGGAGGAATTCAAGTCCGAGCTTGCAGATCGATTTGGAGACACGACGCAGGTAGATGCCTTTGGGAATTTGAGCAAGCTTAAGCAGACGGGTACGGTTAGGGAATTTCAAACCCAATTCGAGAGATTGCTGGGGCGAGTCGGGCTACTCACGAATGAGCAAGAGGCTTCACTATTCGTAAATGGGCTCAAGGACCACATACGGGCTGATGTGAAGGCCCAGCGGCGGCCCAAGACACTACCACTACAATTGGGTTAGCTCGGATTTATGAGGAAAAGCACATGAAGATGGGAATCGAAGGCAGAGGGGGTCTAGGGCTCAAAAGGAACACTCGCAGTTCCTCTTCCTCGGAAGGACAGATGGGAAATAAGGCAATCGTCGTGCGGCGATTCACTTCGGTGGAGCTCCAACAATGATGAGAGCAGGTACTCTGTTATCACTGCGATGAGAGGTATTATCCACGACACCAGTGCAAAAAACTGTTCTTAATCGAAATGGAGGAAGAAGAAGGGGGCTCAAAAATTCGTCTGAGGAAGATGAGAGTCTGGAGGCTCTGGAAATCTCGATTCATGTTCTCATGGGGGCGTCCACACCACAAACTATGAGAATGACCGGGCGCTTGGGGAAAATCTCCTTGACAGTCTTGGTGGACTCAGGGTTCCACTCACAACTTCATTAGTGAAGAAATAGTGAAAGCGGCAGGGCTTGAGGTCGAAGCTGGAGCTCAACTCAAAGTCGTCGTGGGCAACAAGGAACGCATCACTAGGGTTCTGCAGAGAGGTAACTATTTCACTATAGAATACTCCAATTACAATTGATTTCTTTGTAATTAATTTGGAGGGATTTTATGTTGTACCGGGGATTCAATGGTTACAAACATTGGGTCCAATACTCTGAGATTTTGGAAAAATAAGGATGAGGTTTCAGTATAAGGGAGGCACGGTTGAATTGAATGGAAAGGAGGGAGTTAAGTCGAAGTCTATTAGGGAAAAGGCTCTGGTTAGAGCCTTAGAACAAAATGGACGAGGGACTCTTCTGCATATTCGGGCTTTGGAAGATGGGGAGGAGCATGGAGGTAGTTGGGGAGAGTGGGAAAAAGAATTTCCTGAAGTATTTTAGGAAAAGTTAGGTCTTCCTCCAAGCAGAGGATGGGATCATCGAATCACCTTACGACCAGGAAGCGAGCTCATTTGTCTAAAACCCTATAGATACCTACATTTCCAAAGAAAAAAAGAGAACGAGAGGCTAGTTGAAGAGATGATTTAACAAGGGATTGTCCAAAGCAGTCGAAGCCCATACTTGTTCTCGGTGTTGCTGGTGAAAAAGCACGATGGGTCTTGGCGCTTTTGCGTGGATTATAGGGCTTTCAACCAACAAACAGTGAAGGACAAATATCCAATTCCAGTAATTGAAGAGCTACTGGATGAGTTGCATAGAGCCCAAATCTTCACCAAATTGGATTTAAAATCTAGCTATCATCAGATTCGGATGGATGTTGCGGATGTGGAGAAGACTACTTTCCGCACTCATCATGGTCATTTCGATTTCTTGGTAATGCCATTCGGACTATCCAATGCTCCAGCAACCTTCCAAAGCGTAATGAACAATATCTTCAGACCCTACTTGAGACTTACCTTGACCTCCTTAAGAGAGCATAGTCTGGTGGTTAGAAAGGAAAAATGTATACTGGGGCTGAAGGAAGTGAAGTATTTGGGGCATATAATCAGCGTAGGAGGAGTGCGTGCTGACTCATCCAAAATAGAGGCTATGAAGGAATGGCCGAAGTCAAAAAATCTGAAGGAGCTGTGAGGGTTCTTGGGATTAACTAGCTACTACCGACGCTTCATAGCCCACTATGGAGCAGTAGCTAGACCATTGACTGACCTTTTGAAAAAAGGGAACTTCAATTAGGGAGAGAAAACCCAGGAAGCCTTCAAGGAACTAAAGAATCTGATGGTTACAGCCCCTGTGCTAGCATTGCCTAACTTCGATCAAGAATTTATTATGGAATGCGACACATCAGGTGAGGGCATTGGTGCAATCTTTATGCAAAAATAGCGGCCGATTGCGTATTTTAGTTCAGCACTCAAGGGAAAGAACCTCTTACTATCTACATATGACAAGGAGCTACTTGCATTAGTTCTTGCTATCAAACATTGGCAAGCTTGCATACAAGTTACAACTTTCAAAAGGGATCAAGATTCATCGAGTCTTCCATGTAACTCTTCTCAAGAAGCATCTGGGAGCAACTTTTCATGACGAACCTTATCTACCAGATTAGGGATCCTCGCTGCCTGAAGAACCAAAAAACATTTTGGGCTGGAGAATCAAAGATAACACTGCTGAGGTCCTAGTGCAATGGAAGGACAGGCCAAAGGAGGATGCCACGTGGGAACTAGAAGAGGAGTTTGTGGAGAGATATCCAACTTTTCCTATCCTTGAGGACAAGGATATTTTTGGGCAGGAAGGAGATGATGTGGATCTATCATGAACTCTCTCCTAAATATGGCTTGCTAGCATGTCGACCAACAAAGAGTGTTTTTGTCTTTCCTTATTTCTTATTTCTTTTTCTTTTTCCTTTTTATTCTCTCTTGTTAACTTCTGGTAAGCCTTGTTACAACCAATTCGGTTATGGGAAGATTCTTCCAACGAATTGGCTATGGTATTTACTCCAACTTCAGTTTCAGTGGAAGACAGTCAATTTTCATTATCAATTTAGTTTGAGTCTTGCTTACTGTTACTTTCTAATTTCTTCTCTTCTGCTGAACACCATAGCTCGACCTAACAAAAGCCAAGGTCGAGGCCGACCTTGAGTAGATCCCACCATTGATTCACTCACTGATCTTCTGAATCTCCTAAGAAAAATATTAAAAAATATTTGAATTTTCAATTGACCATAAAAGGGAGAGAGAGGAGAGAGGGAGTATCTAAGACCAAGGGTTTGAAAAAGAAGAGAGAGGTGAGAAGAAAAAGGGCTAGGTTTTTGAGAAGAAGGAAAGGGTGTTGAGCCAAAGTGTTGCAGGCAATGAGAAAGGGAGTGCATGCTAGTTATGTCGTTTGTAGGTAGAGACAAGCAAAGAGGAATGACTTCCATGATCATCCGATAAGGCGCACCACTCTCTCCTCAATTAATCTGTATGCGTGTCTATTTACCCATCTTAATAATTAAGGAGAGATAGAAATAGAGAGAGAAAACCTATCGCGAGGAGGTAGCATTTTTGTCCAAATCACCCCCAACTAAATAAATAAAAAATGATAAATAACATGTCTAACTCAGCAATGAAAGCCAAGTGGAGGATAAAGAAATCCACTTCGAGGACTATGAAATCCTACATGGGCGGTAATCGATCACCCTTATATTTATATTGTTAATAATATGTAAAATTGAAAAATCATGACATCAATATATTATATTTTATTACATGAGATAAAGGTTTGTTAAATACAATTTCACCCTAAAAAAGTGATGCCTCCATGCAACTTGCGCGGCATCATTGATTAAAGTACCATTTTTCGCCTTAGTTGGCTCGGCAAATTTGTGATGCATCAATTTCATGAACAGGTGATTGCTTCTTTCACACCAAAATGGGTCCAAAGTGATCTATAAATAAATGTGCACAACAATCTCGAGCCAAACCAAGCCACCTTGCTCATTCTTCTCACACAAATACGGAGAGTAACAACGGACAGTTGATCCAGTGAGATAGAGTATTAGATCCTTTAATTAAATCTCAGATATGAAAGATTACGTTGGAGAGCTATTGTCCAAATAGGATCCCTGCAAATGCTCGAACGGATTAATTAGAATTCGAATACCGATAGTGGGAAAAAATATATATATACGGAGAGTCATGAGAGACTTACATACTCAGCACCTGCCTGACCCAATCAGCCCAGCCCAGCCCAAGAAGGCCCGATCAATTCCAGGTTCATGACTCGGACTGCTTTTGTAGCAGAAGGCCCGACCATACCCAACCAAAACCATGCCCAAGTTGAGGAAAAAAAATACTAAAGAACTCTCATTTAGCTCGGGTACCATACCCAGTGTGACCTTATCATTCCAGCCCGTGGGTGGACAGTCCATCTTTGGCCCAGCTTAAGAAGGCCCGGCCAATCAAGGACTTAGCAGAAGGCGCGGACATACCCAACCCAACCCAAGGAAATTTTACTAAAGAACTCTCATTTATTTCCTGTACGGTACCCAACCAGACCTGATCAGCCCAGCCCGAGTGTGGCCCAATTTTGGCTTAGCCCAAGAAGGTCCAAGAATTACAAACCATTCTCAGGTTTGAGAAAAAAATAACAAAGAACTCTCATTTAGCTTAAATACACTGCACTTGACGTTCGGACCGAGTACGCATAAAGCAAGAGCTAACTAACGTGGATTAGCTCAATTGGATATGGGTTAAATACCCTTAAACATAACCGAGATTCGACTCCCGCAGGGAGTATCGGACCCTCATGTGTATGGAGCATTCCTCATTAGGAGACCCGTCCTCCGAAAGGAGCAACTGCAATAGTCGGTTCTGATTAATCGGGGCAAAGCCCCATATACCAGATGGTGTCCAAGACACGATACCAAAAAAAAAATAAAGCAAGAGCTAAGTTATAAACATACATAAATCACCGGAACATAACCAAACTCCTTTGATTTGAGTGATCATGCACCCTATCCCTTAACTAGAAGTCTTGAGTTCGAATCCCTAGAAATGGCAAAAAAGGATTTGGGAGCAAAAGTCAGGTGGCGAAAATAAAAATAAATAAATAAATCACCAGAACATATGGAACTTGCATGGTTTGGATGTCTAATTGCAACCCTATAATGTTTGTAAAAGTAATAAAAAATACATACCTATTGTGTGTCAACAATTACTCTATACAGAAATTGAAGAAGCCATGTGGGTAGGAACAAATGAACCATATCAAGGAAGGTTAGCCTTGTCAATAGGATTTAGAATCTGTAGTAATTTCAGACAAATTATTTCCGGAAATAGAGGAAGAGCCGATGTCAATCTGAAAATTTGTGGCATTCTGCACTTGGCTACCACGAGAGCCCTCTTCCCGCACTTGTCGCCTATACTCTCTTATTGCCTTAAACCTCAGATCTTCCGTATATGTACTTGCTTCTGGGATTATGTCAAGTAGTGGTGTCCGTCCTTCAAGCATGCCTACTACCTCGGACATTGTAGGCCTAAGTGCTGGGGATGCATTTGTGCACAAAAGAGCTACTTTTACCATCCTTTCAGCTTCTACTTTGTTGAAATCAGAACCCAACTTTTCATCAATTAGCTCCACAATATTCCGATTGTTCTGCAGATGACATGCCTGCAATGTAATCAGTGGTTAATCTTTATACTACATATACCATGGGCCACAACGGAAATATATGACATAAATGTGCCAGAACTATTGTGGCCATCATGCTGATGTGAACTCAAATATGTGAAACTTTAACTTGATTCTATGATCTTAAAAAATTGATCAGACAGGTCAAAGACAATAAAAGGGATGCATAATTAAGTTCAATGGAAGATGTCTGGATTACCCAATCCAGAAGACAAACGCAGCTATTACTTGGCATGTAATTGGTATTGCTTTTTCCACCGACAATCTCCAAAGCCACAATCCCAAAGCTGTAAACATCTGCTTTGTAAGTCAAGTAACCCCACAAAGCATATTCCGGTGCCATGTAACCTCTGCAGTCAAGGCAGCAATTATTACTTGTTCCAAATAACATGAACATAAAGATAAGTTGGACCACATTGAAAGACTGGTGGTCCTCAATTTCCTTCGAAGTTTTGACTTACATTGTTCCGGCTATTCGGGTGCTAATGTGGGTCTTCTCCTCTTCATCAAGCTTGGCCAACCCAAAGTCTGATATTTTAGCATTTAAATCTTTGTCAAGGAGCACATTTGTGGCTTTAATGTCTCTATGAACAATCTTCAGTCTTGATTCTTCATGGAGAAAAGCTAAACCTCTAGCAATACCAATACAGATTTTAAGTCTTGTTGGCCAGTTCAACGTCAATTGAGTTTTTTCTGGACCTAAAAGTGTGTCAAAAAAATTAAATATCACAAACCTGCTCATTCAGAGCTTTACTAATTTATAAATTATAATTTTATTGATAAATGCCTATCAAGGAAATGAAATAACACCCTACCAAATAAGGCACGAGCAAGGCTGTTGTGTTCCATGTACTCATATACCAACAGTAGTTGATCTCCTTCAATACAACACCCATGAAGCTTTACAAGATTCGGGTGTTGCAAACAAGATATCACACCTATCTCATTCAGAAACTCACGATTTCCTTGCCTCGACTTAGAGGAGAGCTGCTTCACTGCGATTACAGTGCCATCAGATAATAAACCCTGCAACACAGCAAATGCCAACTCCTGAAGTTTCACAAGCAAAATCAGGAGAAAATCAAGGGTCAGCTAGAATACCTTGTAAACAGGACCAAAGCCACCTTCACCAATTTTGTAAGAAGGATCGAAATCATTAGTAGCAGCTTTGATTTGTTTTAATGTAAAAGAACCAGCTTGCAAATCCAATTCTTTGATATCTGCCAGAGAGCAACAATGACAAGTGAGTCCTGTGAAACACCTGACTAATAATACAGGAAACAGAAATTATTCTTATCAACTAAGAGAACCTAAATAGACCATTTTCTTTGTTAAGCCACCTCTGACAACTCCAAAACTCGAGACCAACTTAAACTTTGTACTAAGGGACAAGATAAAATGTTCTTTATAAACTTTACCTTTTTCTTTCCTCTGTCTGCCTCCAAACAAGCCTCTCCACCAGAGAATTCCTGCTATTAAGATGATAATGCAAAATGCCCCAACCCCTACAATGATGTAAATGGCTGTTTCTTTCTTCTCACCATCTGACCCTGAGCAAACTCCAGAAGCTGCACAACAGAAAAGATCACATAGCATGATAGGCAATTGAATACACTACGGCATACATGACTCGAAAGTATAACAATATATAGAATCAGATATAGGAACACCAAGATCAAACTTCATAGTAGCCTATTTCTAGTGCGAACCGAGTGTAAGTGCACTGAGAACACTTTATAAACATTTTCATGCTCAGTCAGATGCCTTAGATTACTGGACCAGCTCAAGTCCATCCGCAATAATAGGCTGTAGGGAAAAATGCAAGAACCTTATTCACATCCCTCAGTTTATGCCTGATGGCAAAAACTAAAAAACTAAATAAATAAATCACTAGAACTTGCAAGAACTAAAGTGAATATCGAAAGTGCAGTGAGTGTTGCCCATCAATGTATTGCTTTGGTCATTGCATGAAGTACTTGGTCCAAGCCCTCGAAACAAAATTAGCAGTCATAAATTCAAGGCATCTTCATCCTTGCCCAATTTTAAAAAGTTACATTTTAAACTGTTATACATGATTTGGGAACAAAAATACCCTCATCAGCAGATTTCTTCAACTGTAGGCTGTGATTTTTTACTTAGGTAGAACGAAATCAGCTAGATTTTCCAGAAAGCTTGGCCAATGCTTTTGTGCTACAAGTCCAAATATGTCACAAGAATATTGGAACTATGGCTTAAGTTCATGTCATAAATATTTAGAAAGACAAAAATCCTACAGGGATTCACCGAAATTGCAGACACCAGAGGGCCATAAATTCCTCTCCTGGGAATTCTAGTTGTTCCTTTGCCAGCCCAATAGAAACGAATTTCCAATATGTTACTTGTAACACTTGCATTAGCTTGTTTAACAATAGGCATTTGAGCTCCACCAGCCTCAGTCTCAATGTTAAAATCCTTCCAAATTAATTGCTCCTGAGAGAACAGATCCATTTAAAGGCTTGAAGATAACACAAAACCAAAAGAAATCAAACTGAATCACTGATTATCCTACCTGAATGTAAATGTCAAATAAGCGCTTCCCCAGGCTTTGATAAGTTTGGTCATCGGTAAATTTTATCTCTGCAAAGTGCAGTTTGACATTGTAGATCCCGTTGTCTAGGCAATAACGAAAATATGTTAATGAAATAGGAGCTACACGGGCAGTGGAGTAGAGCTCGGAGAGGTTTGATGAGGAGAGAGAAATGATATATTTTGCATTTTGAAAGTTATCATCTTCCATGAAGTCTCCTGTGCTGCTAAACCCCCAGTAACTATCGCTATTTGGATAATATGTGGCTGCCCCACCTGGAACTCCTGCATCTCCTTTATACTTGATGTTGCCTCCATTTTCATTGGTGGCTATATCATCTCCACCACAATTTACATCTAAGGAACACCCATCTGACATTGTAGATTCAAGGTAACATAAATGAAAAGGATTACACAAGCTTAAATATCAAAATTAACACAATGCAACATAAAATAGCTAAACTTTATGCTGCCTCAGTTATCTATATCTAATTCCACAAGTAAAGCACACATACGTGCCAAAAACCAGTATTGAGATGAACCTATTTCATCTTGGTTTAAATACTAGCCCATCTCGGAAATACAGGTCATATACCGACTGGTATGCACCTATACCACTTCGGGATTTTTTTTTTCTTTTTTAAACCTAATACTATTGTTAACTGAATTCTAAAATCTAAATAAACCAACTTTGTCTTTCCATCATAGTCAAGTGGTCATTGTTTTAGCAAATCTCATTATTTAAATAATAAAAAAACCCAACTTGGACGAATAAACCATCTTCCCCTTTAAACCAATTATAGTCTTTGTTTTAGCAATTCATTCAAATTGCTAGAACAATTTTAAAATTCAAATTATTTTAACAATCTAAATAAACCAATTTAGTTTACCTAATACTTCATTTATTCATTCAAGTTTCTTAATAGTGATAATTACTTAATTAGTTTCCATAATTTTATTAAAAAAAAGATGCAATTTTCCACAACGATGACCACAATTTATTGGTTTATTAGTTCTTTTACATATATCCATGACCATAGTTTATTTAGTATCTAAATATACTTATACACATATTTGTTTACACTATATATAGATGACCTCAATATGGTACACTGAGATACCCTAGTGCAGAGATGTCTTATGCCATTAACAAAATTGGTATGTTTACCAGTACGAGATTAACTATGACATGAACTCCTACTCATCACATCAAATGAAAATAAATTGGTGACCACCGTGATGGATATTACTTACAACGTGGACAATTTAGATTCTCCGAGCACGGAAGAATTCCCCTTACATGCAAAAAATACCAGAATGAAGAATATCAGATATTCTTGTGGTCAGTAAAAACATACTTAGTTATAAGGAAATTCTTTCCATTGTCCTACTTGAGTTTGAATAAAATATAATATAATATGAAGGAAAAACTAAAAGAAGAACAAGAAGGAACCTTACGAGTTGTTCTCCATTGAAGAGCTTTTGAACAGGTTGATATATAGATTCCTTTTTTCCCAACAAGAAAAAACCAAATATTAGCACTGTGGTGTAGTAGAAAAAATAGAGTTCACTACTTATAATGGGAGAATAGATAAGAGAACTGGACAAATGGAATATAAGCTCACATTTTGGATCCGCAAGCTGGTTTGCCGGGGCCCTGCCATGAAAAGTTATTATAGGACAGATCACTGCTTGCAAAGAATAAAAAATTTATGTGAATTTGGAGCTCAACATTTATAGAAACATATGTAGTATGAAGTTCCAAAAATTGAACTCTTCTCAAGAAAAACTTGAAGAAAATGATATGGTATAGAAAGAACCGCAGAATACAGGATGCACAAGAAACAAAAGACAAGTGGTAAAGAAATGAAATTGACATACGGTGATATACTTACATACTAGCTCCTTCCTTCAAGATGGATTCCGGCACGTCTCCACTAAGCAGGTTGCCAGTCAAAAAGCTATCCAAGATAAACCATAAGACAACATGTACATCAGTAGTGTGCTGGTGCAAAATTTACAAAAACCATTTCTTAGAACTAGGACCATAGACATCATGTGACAAGAAGCAGTCAACTTATATTAACTGAACATGAAATCCTTTTTATAACATTCTACCCAAGTCACATTTTTGTGCACAGTTTCTAATGATGATAACCCTTCCCAGGCCTTGAAAAAGCACCGAAGAATTTTTTGGGACTTGTATATGGCAGGCATTTCGAGACAACTCCTATTCTACATTATTAACTTCAAATCTCAAAAAATAAGATCAATATAGCTAAATGCTAGTTTTCATACTTACACAAATTTCAGGCTCCTTCCGGTAATGTCACTGGGAAGTTCCCCAACTAACTTGTTAAAGCTGAGATCCCTATTGCAATCACAACATTTCTGTTAACAAACAAGATTATAGTAATATTTATTCATATGGTGCTCCTACAAAGGGCAAATAGAGGAAAGAATAATGATATCCATTGGTTAGATCTTAAAAGTAACCAAGTATCGATCAACATGCATACAGTCATTAAAAGGGTAGACAAATGCAAAGTCAAGGTTCTTAGAAACAAGTTTAACAGCTACAATTCAATACTCTCAATTAGAAAGGAGAAGTCTATTAAATCTACTTTACAAGATTACATAGCTACTCACAAAGTGAAAAAGTAAGGCTGCAGAGTTTTCATGCTTTACTTACAACATCTCCAAACTCCTTAGTCCCCACAAATATGCAGGAATTTCTCCAGATAAGTTACAGTTCCTGAAAACCCTAAAACACATAATAAAATAAGGTTAATATAGCATACCCAGAAATGTCTCAAAAGATGCACCTATAAACCTTCAACATACAATCTCACTAGGGCAGTCATTTTACTCAAATCTGGAATTTTCTGTGATGTCCCATTTATATCACTGATCCTTCTGAAATAAATATATGGCACATTGAGCACAACTCTTGAGGAATTTTATTTTATATAAAAGTGAATCAAAAACAGCAAAGATTTAAGGAGGCCTGGTGCTCACAACTCGGTTAACTGGTCCAAAACAGAAATATTTGATGGAATAGGTCCTTGCAACCCACTTGCATGCATTTGTCTACATTAAAACACATGTAGTTTAGAGAAATTTGAATAAGTAAACATATATAAAATACCATGCTCTTAGAACTTGAAATGGGCTGTATGATAATCTTAAAAGGGCAAGGATCTTACAATCTTTCGAGCAACTTCCAGTTCTGAATATAGTTCGGTATTGCTCCACTGAAATTGTTATCATTTATCCGACTGAACTGAATAAAAAACGGTTAAAATATCGTGTTGTATTGTTCAATTTTACAGATTAAGTGAATGAAATATTCAAGAACAACATACAAATCTGTTAAGTTTGTTAAACCGGCAAGTGTTGGGGGCAATTCTCCAGTCAACTGATTTGAGGACAGGACCCTGCAATAGGGATGTCAAAGCACCAAAATTCAAGATGTAACACAGCAACTGATTGAGGGTGACAATTTTAAGAAGCAAAGTAATTAAAGGATGCAATTTCTTACAGCGTTTTCAGGTCAATCAGATTACCAAGCTCAGGAGGCACATTGCCCGAAAATTGGTTTGCTTCAAGTACTCTAGTTCAAAATTTCCCAAAAAATTAGTAAAAAAAAAAAAAAAAAAAATTGTTGTGATCCATTTATACTACTACAAGACATTTGATTTTCCAACACTCGAGAGAACTATATAACAAGTTTTTGAGACTCACAGGTATGTGAGAGTGGTTATATCTGCCAACACCTTTGGGATTTCCCCAGATAACCGGTTTGCAAGAAATGATCTGCAATAATATCTCCTTAATGAGTTTGAGAGATGGGAAGAATTATCATATGCTAAAGCTAATCATCTGAGTGAAACTCACATTGATTTCAACTTCAATGATTTCCAATTGCTTGGGATTGAACCACTGAGATAATTGTAAGCAAAATCTCTGCAATTATAATGACAATAAATTCTAATGGCCCTTCACAAAATGCTGATCATGTGAACTGTGTACAGATGGCAAAACATAAAATCTAACACCTGTAAAGGCTCTTACATCACTTGAAGATAAGGAAGCTTTGCAAGTTGTGGTGGAAGCACGCCAGGAAGACTCAAAAATTTGAGCTCTCTGCAGTAAAAAATCAATAGTAATGAAAAAGTCATTCCACATGAAGACGTGAATCATAATATCCTCAAATCTTATTATTTAAGGTTGTGGATTGACGGTGACCAAGATATTTAGAAGTTTTTTAATTAATGAATTGGTTGATATGCTTACAATTTTTGAACATTCTGAGGAAAATCAAAGTTTCTTTTCAGGTGGATCTTGAGGAAGAGATAAATAATGATCAAGACGTCTTACTTTCAGAACTACTACAGATGATTATACTATCTACCTAGTTCGTTTAGGAGATTTTTTAATCAGAATAGCTTTTATTTTCAGCAGTTTCAGAGCTGACATGCCAGTTTTTCTTTTGTAATCAGCAAACATAGTTCCACTGAATATAGCATAGAAAACTCCAACAGTTTTTTCGTATCAAACCCTGCTAAATAGAGTCAGAGGTTATATTGGAAAAATCGAACTTTGGTTATCTTTATTTTTAAAGAAAGGATGCAGATTATATCTATAAAATATATTATTTCTATAAAAGAATAACAATCAATATATTATGCATGGAGCCAACAACATGAAATTTATCTGTAGGAGGATTGTGAATAATATTAAGTGACATGATCAAAGAATCTTACATGCGTACAACATGTTTTTCTTCACAGTCAGTGTCATTCCCAATGCAGTCACATTGGACACCGGTTTCAGATCCATCTGGTTGCTCTTGTGTTACTCCAACCAGTGTAATATTGCAAGAATCAGGATCAAAATTCCAATAGGTTGCACCCAGGGTAGTAACAATTTCTTTGAGTGCATCCACTACATGACAAAACATCCATCGACATATTAAGGTGACCAAGTATTAAATTGATGGTTCACAAAATGAATTCATCAATGATAATGAAAGATCTTAATTCTCAAGATCTTAATTCTCAGAAACTAGAAGAAAGATTCACCGATATTTCACTAATGCAAGACCTGAATGTAGCCAGAATATCAAGCTGTTTCTTGACAATCATACAACTTACACCAAAATGCCATTGTTCTTAAAACTTGACCGAGATTCAATAGAAAAAATAGAGGGGAGAAGTTTCTCAGACTATCCCTAAATTCCCTTGATCGAAAACCTGACATCTACACAAATTGCAGGTCAAAATGGAAAAGATAGTTCAGAATTCATACGAATTGCTATATAGATAATCATAGTGAGTGGCATTAATTGGGGTTGAAACTGCGGGAGCTTGACAAGTAAGTAACCAGGCATTATTGAGCCCAAAAAAATATTAGATGAAATAAAGTGAAGGGCAGTGAAGTGCTAAATTTCAGCTAGATTAACCCAAAATTCAACCTAATTATCCAACAACTTTATCATCATCATCATCATCATCATCATAATCATCACTCCAAAAGGCTTGACGCCATATATGAAAGTCACGTCCAAACCATCAATAAGATGAAATGAACACTGGGATGCAAAATCCGGCACTGAATATGAACTTGACAACAAATTCAGCAAGAAGACCTAAACACAGCTAAAATTACTTCTTTAGAACTTATCTTTCATTACTTTGAGGTTTCTGAAAAACCCCATGAAGGAAAACCCCCCATTGCTAAACGAAGAGGAAGAATTATAGAAATCTTTTCAACTGAAACATAGACAACTTTCCTAATACAGATCCTAAAAAAGAACCCCAAGTTTCAAAATAAAAAATTTCCTGAACTTTCTCCAAAACCAAACAATATGCGAAAACTTACCCTCGTTTTGTGCTAGTTTCGAGTTGGCAAACTCCAGTAACCAGAAACAACTCAGCATGAAAACCAAAATGCTGACCAAATTTCTCGTGGGCATACCTCGGAATCTTCAAAAATCTTCAAAAATCTTCAGAAAAAATCAAAACTTTAAAATACCCAAGTCGAAAAATAAGAAGAAAGTCACAAACTTCGCAATTTTGACGAAATGATTTTAGAGAAGAAGAAACTATTCGGGTTTCAGACAATGTACAGCGCAGACATTGACACAAGCACTGTTAGAAATTTTGGAACACTGGAAGTTTCATTCATGCCTAAAATTTTCAATCATTCAGTGCTAATCGTGTTGACAATTTTGACAATTTTAGCTTGATAGCTTTTGTTTTTAAGTACAAATTTAATTGATTGAAAAAAAAAATTTCCTATATTTTAAATTTTATATAAAATAAATTTATTAGCATATAATTCAAATGACATTTATCATATATTAAACAAGCATACCTAAATAGACTTGATAAAGAACTCTTGCCAAGTATTTTTTTTTATGAGATTTAATATTCAAATTTTTATAAAATTTTCTGTGCTTTCGTATAACAAAAAAATATATTCAAAAAAAATTATAATCTTTACAAAAAAATAAAATATAATATATATTACATATACAGTGATGAGGTTAAAAATGTTTGAGATCAAAACTAATAAAATCTTTTAATATTAAATTTAAATCATAAGTTATACCATTAGATAGCGATAGTATTGCAATTATATTACTTTCTCTATTTAATTAGTAAAATCCTTATAGTTTATCTGCATAATTATAAAGTAATCATATTGGAGGCAATGGGAGCAATGATGCAAGATATCACCTTGAGCCAAAGACAAAGTGTGATCAACTTTAGCATTGTTAGGAATTTTAGGCATAAAGACACCACCAATGAGGCTATTTTGTGCGTAGACATTTGATGATGACATTGCAAATCTTCCATTGAACCAAAGAGATACAAGTGTGTTTTCCATATTTTCCTCCAACCCCCCAAGAAGCAGCCCAGTAGTCTCATTCCCCCTCATTCGTGACCCAAAATTCAAATCTATTAACAAAAAAAAAAAGGTAAGGAGAGAAATAAGTGTTCATCTACCAAACATACCCTTGTATCCATCTGGTCTAGGTAGCATAAAATTACAAACTTTTAGGTAAAAAATTTGTAACATACTTATTGGTGTTACAAATTTCTTATTTGTAACATACTTAGGAATTTCTTATTTATTAGTTATAAGAAGTAAAAAAATTCTTACTTGATATATTGTGTATCAACTTATTACTCTTACTCTTTTTACCAGTAATCTTCAAACTTTGATTTCAATAAAGTTCAAATTTTTTATTTTGGTACCACAATTTTTATTAACTATGAGTACTTGACGTCCAAAAACATTGATTTACCACAAAAAAAATATGAGTATTTGAAAATCCGACTAATTTGTTTTGAATAGTCGTGGGATTCAATTTAAAGATTGACTTCTTTAATATATCTATTTTTTAATTTTTAAAATTTAAATTTAAAATTTTAATAAAATGATAATATTCTATAAAAAAAATAAAAAAATGTTACTATAGGAAAGTGGGAATTTTTTTTTTTTTTCCTTTCTCTAGAATCTTTGAATGGAAACCATGGGGCATGGGCCAAGAAAAGGCGTCGAAAATGTCCAAAAGAAAGATGGGAATCAGGAGGTTGACATGCCTCAAAACATTAAAGTAGTGTTTGACAAAACAGAGATCGAGTAGACAACTTGTAGGGATTAATGTAGACGTGATGACTGGTAATACCTTGATTGAATCACAATTCATCGAGCTTTCTAAGTTCTCACATCACTTTTCCTTTCATCGACTAGTCAAAATTGGAGTTTGATGCCTTTGGCTAAATCTTCTCTCTCTCTCTCTCTCTCTCTCTCTCTAATCCGACCAATATGGTATTTTTAATTTTATAAAAAAAATTAACTTTTTTGAAGCCCATTAAAATTTCCCAGAAATAACCATAAAAAGTGCCCTAAAGATGAGGTTCCCAACCATAAAGTGATAGCTAAACAGTAGCTTAGGCTGCACCTAATCCTCCTAGGTTAAAATATATATATATATATATATATATATATATATAAAATAAATTTTCAAGCATATGCAATTGCAAGGATGGTTCCCAAGTACATCAAAGGTTGGCGGCTTAGATTAGGATAACCATTGAACATTCTGTCCGCTCTTGTGTTTCTTCAAAATTCAAGACTTGGAGATGGGTCCTTGGGATTTTTTTTTTTTTTTATCGATCGGTATTTAAAATCATACTCTTATTATATTTCAGATCGGAACTTACAGTGACCTATTAAGGGATTACCTTCCGGACATAAATTTTTCGGATACTTGGGCATTTTCGAATAGGGACAAGCCTTGGATGTGGGTCCTTGGACATTGTCAAGTAGGGACAAGTGTAGTGAACCGATGAAGGTATTTGGTCTAATACATGAGAATTGAATCAAAATGTCAAATTGTAAAACTTTCAATGGTCAGTGTAGCGTCCCTCAATATGAATGAATAGGTTTTCCATAGTTTTTTTTTTTTGGTAAGTAGGTTTTCCATAGTTGAAATGAGGGCAAGGAACCTATACGTCAAGGCAACATACAGGAGAAGAAATTTCGTCAAGGCAACATGTAGGAGAAGAAATTTAGGGGAAAATCTTACTCGAGGTGTCCAAGTTTTAAGTCTTTTTTTTTCCCCCTTTTTATGGGATTTAAGTCTACATTTAATAAGTTGGGGTGATTTTCCTATGGGAAAATGAAAGAAGTGGAATAAGATTGGACCTCACTATCCTTTCTTAATATTATCATGAAAATTCTAATGGTTCTCATCATCTTGAAAATTCTAATGGTTAAATTTTATTGAAGAATCAATTTTTTATTCCCTTTTTTTGTGGGAGGGATTTAGGTTTACATTTAATAAGTTGAGATGATTTTCCTCTGGCGAAAAGTAAAGAGGTGGAAGGAGATATGGCCTCACCATCCCTTCTAAATATTATCACGAAAATTCTAATGGATACACAACAATAACTCGAATCTTAAACCCAATAATTTGAGATATGTCTTTTAAGAGACAAGCATGAAAATTTTAAAAATAAATAATAATAATAATAACAATAATAATAATAATAATATTGAGATCGGTCTTTTAAGAGACAAGCATGAAAATTTAAAAAATAAATAATAATAATAATAATAATAATAATAATAATAATAATAATAATAATAATGATAATAATAATAATAAAAATAATGATAATAATAATAATAATAAAATGAATAGATAAAAAATAAATAAATATAATAGTTTAATTTGTACCGATTCTTCTACGTCATTCATTCCTATCTAACGTCGTCCTCTCGTCTAAATCCTTAACTATCATGTCTTTACGGATAAATTGTATCCGATGAAAGATTTGATTGAAAATTCAAAACTTTTTTCCTGTTTTTTGTGGGAGAGATTTAGGTTTACATTTACTAAGTTGGGATGATTTTCCTTTTGGGAAAAGGAAAGAAGTGGAAGGAGATATGGACCTCGTTATTCATGAAAATTCTAATGATTGAATTTTATTGAAGATTCAAAAAATCCTATCTCACCAAAAGCATTTAGTTCAACAACTATTACTACAAAGATCAATACATTAGTTTTGTTGCTACAGGCTTTTGCAAGTGTATGGATCCTCAAGATGAAACTGTTCTTCGTTCCTTTGATTCAAATGGGGCAAAAGCCCAAAAGCTAAGTATACATAATGGACATAGGAACAATTAAATCTCTACGTATGAGCAAAAACAAAAGATACCGATGACTCCTTAATATTGGTTTTCCAACTCAAAGCAAAGACGGGTCCTACAATTTTTTTCCTGACCTATACTGCCCAATTTACAGGAATGTGGGCCACAGATGGAAAAGAGGAGTATTAAGCCTTGGCACCAATCCAGTTGCTCAATGATATAGCGGTCTACAAGGTTTTTCTCAGAACAAGCCTGAAGAAGTTGACACAGGCGAAATTAACCAAGGTTTGACATGCTATACAAGAATGAGGCAGCTATTCACTTCATAAGTAATAATTCACATGCTTCCAAAGAAGAAACTCAACCTGATCATCAGCCAAGGCCCAGTTTTAGATTCAAATTTCAAAGAAGAACAACTTGCTGATGCTGAATGTAGGTGCGAACCGGTCCACACCAGTTGCAAACAACTCAAGAGGATACAGTGAACTTGCTCATAATGATATTCAGCACCGAATCCGTGCAGAAATAAGAAATAATCATGTTCCATGCTCAACCCCTGTGAAGTATTCAGTTGGGTTAAAATGCTTTTGGTGTGGTAGTTAAGTGTGATATAACATAGAGTGAGAAAATAATCAACCTCTTGAGAAGAAAAGAACCGAAGTGACTATGGCTTACATGTCTGCCTTCACTTCACAGCTCTTCAGGACTTGGCAGCTGCAGGGTTCCTACCAAACTGGATGATCATTGGCTTCCCTTTAAATACATATCCATTCACCAAATTCTGCAGCACATTTGCCAAACTTTCCCAAATAAATTGTTGCTTGATTTGCACGTAGGACAATAGATGATGAAACTTCTAAACACATTAGTATTCATATTGTAGTTCTAGGAGACTTGAGCTGTGTGAGCTTACCAAAGCCTGATGGGCAAGATCAACTGATGGAAATGTCACAAAAGCTTGGCCTTTCATTCTTCCCTCCTAAAATTCCACAAAATCAGTACAACTAACCACCAGACAACATTATTGACATTAGCCAAAACCAAATCCTTAGGACCTTTATCAGCATGTTAAGATAAGTTATTCCTGCTAGAAATATTTTATTTAGAAGGATTCAAAAGAAGGTTTTGATATTGGAAATAAAGAAAGAATTTAAGCAGTTAAAAAAAAGGCAAAGCAATAAAACAGAAAGTGGATTCAGAACCATGACTAGTGAATTATTCTATCTTTAGTAAATGCGTTGATCGACGAGTACAAAGCTCAACTTGCCAGCTAACCTGCATTAATTTGATGGTAAGGCTAGACTTAGCTGCATCCAGACTCCCAAAGAATGAGCCTGCAGAATATCAGAGGCATGATATTGAGTTGTGGGCTATATTATAACACTGTTGATGTAAAATCACAACTTCAAACAAGAAGTAATAGAGAAATTTAACATTTTCCCAGTCTTTGAGAGTACCAAATATGAATAAAAAGTCATCAGCAACAACATCCTTCGCTAGGTTTTTTATGTACAATACAGGAGCAGGATTTCCAGCAGTATAATTCTGCAGAATTTAAGAGAATTTGACAGTTACCTCCCTGTAAAATATAATTTCACATAATGATGGAATGACCAATAACCATAAGCAGTCCAGCATATGCCTAATTCTCATTAAATCCATGAAAATCACCTACATTCTACATCAGTTTTCATGTAGCAAAATTCTCTAAATTAATGGATAAGTTACATGCTAGAAAAATATATACAATCAGGATGCAGCAACATGAAGGGAACAGCACGTAAGATAGATGCCCCGATTGCAATTTCACGCTTTACATTTGAATGTGCAACCATATGAGAGATTAACAAAAAAGGGTCATTCAAGAGATCAGACACAACAAAATTTATCATATCTGTGCCGTGAACTTTCAAAACGTACTTCTCCGATTCAGGGTCTCTATGTCATACATAATTTTATCTTCCACCTTATTATGGACATATGAGTACGGGCTTCCAATTGATTCAGTCATCCACATTTCAACCATTATGATTACAAATATTCAAAAAACTATCCTCTACAGATACTTAAAACAAGAATGTTGCCCCATGGTAGAGATGACAATGTAGGTTTGACGAGTGCTGTCAAATTGGACCATGGTACAAATTCATCCATTCACAATTGCACCTTGTTTCCAGTTACAAGATTTTATTTAGCAACTCCATCAAAATACTCTCAATTTCACATAGATAATCTTATTTTATAGTACCTTAAACTTTGGAAGTGATAAGATTTCCTCTGGAGGCAACTTTCCATTTTGTATTTCCTCAGGGGTTGCATACAGTTTAGATTCTGAACTTTCGCTCATTGGCTCCTCAAAATTTTCCACGGTGTTAGAATCATTAGGTTCGCTTATGACTTGCTTTGGGCCAATTTTGATCTGCAACCAAAGAAAGAGTTATAACCTGGCAATCATTTATAACAAGATGCATTTATTATTAATCACTCCTGTTGTATCTGACAGGCTATAACCTGCAGTACGGAGTTTTTCTTCTTTATCAAAGGAACCTCCTTTGGAAGCAAGGTGGCTGGTTTTAATCCGACAGCCTCATGAACCACATCTTTATCAGCTGCAGGCCCTACAATAGCTTCTCGCCTAGCACGCTTTCTTCCTGGTTTTGATTGCCCTGAAGTCCCTAGTGAAGAAGTCTTTTTATCAACCTCCTATCAACATGCACCACTTTATCGATTAAACTCTGATATAAACACATATTCAAACAAGATTAATATTTGATATATATGTCTAATATAAATGATGCAACTAAAGAACATAAAATAGGATTGCATGAGCGGCATGCTGATCCATCAATCTATGCACCAAACTTGAGGAACATTACTGGCACACTCATGTAAATTGCTGTAAAAATAGAAACCTGAGCCTTTTCCATAAGGAAATCAGGAAAGTAAAACAATGAGAAATAGAGATGAAGATGGCCGAGTTAAAACCAAAAGAATACTTGGGAGATAGTAATCATGATGCACCAATAATCATGATGCACCAAATTGCCTAATTTAAAGCTTCAGAATTTTGGTGGGAGAGTTCTCATTATTTCTCCTCAAATGTTATTCACAAATTTGTCCACCGAAAGAATATTACCTCATCTGAAGATTCCAATTCAGATTCATCACTTGATAGATCTGCCAAGTGAGGCTTTTCAATGGGAGGAGGTGGTGGTGGCGAAGGTGCAGCCAATGGAGGTGGCAGGGGAGGAGTGGGAAGTGCCATACGAAATGGGGCTGGTATATTCATTTTGTTCATCAAATGCAATACCTGCGGTGAAAACCATTGTTTGAAATGACAACCAAAATGATGATTTTTGACCAGTTCATGTCTGGTTTTGGGTTAAAAAACATAACCAAAAAAGTTTCTAAAATGATAGTTTTGAGAGAAATGAAAAGAAAAGAATATTTGTGAATAAGCTTTTCATTAGATCAAAAGCAAAGTTTTCATCCTTGACTGGTCCCTGTAAAAGTGCAAAGGTCATATAGGAGATCATAGCAAGACTAGAACTAACCAACCCTAGTAGTGTTTTGAGGAGAATAATAACCTGTGTGTAGAAGCGAGGAACAGCGATAAGAGCATTTACAATGTTGGTCAGGATATTTCCATCTGGAGGAGGGTATGCATACCTATAGCAGAAGTGGATTTATTAACTTTACATATCATGAAATTCATGTTATTTCAATGCATATTCACAACCCGTACAATACAAATGATATTAAAACAAAGTTCCAGATGAACTTGACATATATTTGTCTGAATAGAAATGCCGGATCTACCCCCACTCTCCCGCTTTTATGTGTCATAGCAAACAGAAAGATGAAATTACTCACTACAAAAAGTGAAAAAGAAACATACTCAAGATGTGGAGGAAATGGAAAGTCGACACCAAGAGTTGGAGCAATGGGTTCACCAGTAGGCAATGGCCTTGATTTAGATGTCTCACTTTGATCCCTGATAGCAGCAGTCTCCTTTATCAAAGATTTGGAAGAATCAAAATCCTTACGCAATGAAGTCTCACTTTGTTGACCTTTACTATCATCCAGTGGCCTACTTGCTTTCTGCACTGACAAGACTTTGCCAAGAAACCGAAGCCTAAAGAATAACAAAGACAATAACACAAATTATTTCTCCCTCACACAACACTCAACAAAACAAACTGAACAGAAATAAGATGCTGTCGGCTCCAATGGATATACTGCAGTTTTGCATATTTTGTCAATGTGTTTCCATGGTTATTAAACCCATATGCAGGATACTTACCCATTCAATCTGCCTTGTGCTTGAGAAGCCATAACTTCATCCTTGAAATCTACAAAGGCACAATTTCTTAATCTGCACAAGCCCAAGAAAAAGTAGACATTATTATTCAATGGCTTCTCTTCTGTTTCCTTGATGTAACACATCGTCCAATTTGGAGTGACAGAGGCAGCATGCAATCTATAACACCAACTTCAGGATATGAAAATAAGTAAATTAAAGATATATCATCCACCACACAGAAATTCAGGACAAGGTCAAAATAGACAAAATTTCGCAATAACATTCATTAGACATTATAACCGCCAAAAAGGAAAGGCCTTGCTAGCTCATAGTAAAGGCATATGCCCATAACACATTGTTCTGACTAACTAATAAAAATGGAGAATTCTCTCTGAATCATAAGACTGAGGCCCAGAGAAATTAGAATGGATTTTTTCTTTTTTTCCGATGACCCAATATTGAATTAAGATTAGCAAGGAAGAGGTAATTAGATAAACCCATGTAGCAATTACACCAGAAAAGTGAAACCCACAAAGCTTCTCTTCAATGACCCGCAAGCATGTTTAATTAATAAGAAGAACAAAAACCCAATTCATTCAACAACAAAAAAAAAAAAAATCTATGTCATAGAAAGAGAGGAAGAAAGAGATTGCGGGGAATTAGGGTATGTTACTGACCTTCCAGAAGAGCAGGGGCGAACGGAAGAAGCACCGAAATGGAAGAAGAGACGAGAGAGAGTGTCAAGAGGAATAGCCTCCGGAAGATGTTTTACCAACAGAGAAGAAGAAGATGAAGAACTCACCATTTCAGTTCCTCCTCCTCCTCTTCCATCTCCTACAGTGTACCCAAAACTTTGGTTTTGTGTTTGCGTTTGTGGGTTTACACCCACAAACGATTGAGGCGGCGGAGGAACACCAGACATTTTCACAATTCACGAGCTGTGAATGGCAAATCAATTTGTTCTTCGAGTGTTCGATCGTTTGTCTTAACTAGACTCAAACAAGGTTAGAGCGCCCCCTACGGGTCATCTTGGGCCAGCCTTTTTGGGTTTTGGGAGTTGGATCTTTACAGATCCAGCCCAAAGTGTGAGCCCCAAAACAAAACATTATTCCCATCTTTACCCTTTTCAATGGCCGAGCCCAAAACAAATGCTTTTTCCGGTCCGAAACCAAAACTAACGTTAATTATTTTTTATTACACAAGAATTCGAATCCTAAATTTTAAGTTTAAGGAAGAAAAATTGTAATCATCAAATTATCCTCTTAAAAACAATTAATATTTAAAAAATATTTTTAAAAGTATTGTTAAAGATATTATATGTTTTAAAAACATTTTAAAAAATATTATATATCAAAATTAAATTAATTATTAATTTAATTTTAAGAATATTTGGTTTCTCTATTTTATATTCCTATATTTGTGATATTTATTTCTATATTTATAAAAATAGATTTTCTATATAAACACACCATATTATAATACTTCATTGACATATTTATAATGTTTTGAATTGAATTTAATTAAACTTAATATAATTATAGATATCGTTAGTTTATACCAAAAATAAAATTATAATACTTCATTGAACAATGGACCATTAGTGTTTCATATTTTTTTATTATTTTCATTTTTGATATGGTATTAAAGCCATATTCATTCATTTTTTATGTTCAAAATATTTTCTAAAAAAATCAAGATGATTTATTTGAAACATGTGCCACCCGCCTGCACCTCCAAAAAACTCCCGATTCATTTTAGTAAAAATTGCCCTTTAATATAATATCAAAGCCATAGTCATCCACTCTTAGTATAGTATCGAGTCATATTCATGTATCTTTTATCTTCAAATATTCACAAATATTATTAAGATTATGTGACTAAGATACATGCTACTAAGACAACGATTCACACACCTATAAACACCTTTAGAAAACCCTACTCCATTCTAAAAATAGCTACTCTTCGATAAGTACTATGAATTTTGTTAATTCCACATAATTCATACTCTTTTTTAATTGGTAAATTAATTCATTCGTGATACTTTAGATTGTTTGTCGATCAAATAAATTTAAACATTAAATATATAAAACTTTATATCATAATTCATATATCGACATATTCTGATAATTTTTTATTAAATTATTTGTATATTTTTAATTATTTAAATCAAAAGTTATTCGAAATCTTTAATTAAGAATTAGTTAAATTATTAATATTTGATTATTTATCAAAATATTTTGATCGGATGGTTCATATTTGTTTATTTCTTTCTATTCTCTTTAAAGGAATTTAAAGGGAATATTGCTTAATTAGGTTTTAGGGATGTCATTAGTAATAGCAATAATGTGTTTTACCATATATAAAAGAGGGATTAGAGTGTCGGATCGAACAAACATCCTAAGTGTCGGGTCGAACAATCGTCCTACGTGTCGGGTCGAACAATCGTCCTACGTGTCGGGTAGCCACAAAACTATTGGATTACCCGAAAGTGGAAGATGCCATTTTTTATAAACAGAAATGACGTGTCCCCTCTTGCATCTCTTCCACGTCATCATTCTCCTTCCCTCTTAAGTACAAATCTTCCTCGTTTCATCCTGCTTCCCCCCCCCCCTCCTCTCTCTCTCTACCTTCTGTATACGGAAGCAATCGAACCTCTCATTTCATCAATGGAGGAAACAGAAAAGAAGACGAAAAACGAAGCTAATGACTCCAATAATTTCGCCGATGCTTCCGAGGATTTTCCTTTCTCTGATTCCGCAAATAACGACATTGTTCAACACTCCCAATCGGAATCTCAGTCTTCGGCTACGGCATCGGTTGGTGACTCCATTATTTCACCACATTTGTCTCTCGGCCTTCGTCTCCGTCGTCGGCGATCTTTGCACACGTCGATTTCAGATTCAGATTCGAAGGATTCAACCTCCATTTCCCGCGTAAGTTCTCAACTTACCCAAATCCACGAGAATTCGAAAGAAAAAATTGAAGATTTTAAGGTTGCATATAGCTCTTCGAAGGAAAAAGATGATTTAGGTCAAAAGAATGTTGAGGATTCTGAAATAAGTTCCCAACTTAGTCAAATTCATGAAATTAACGATCCCCATTTGGAGAAAATGGATGAGAATTGTTTGGATTTGAAAGAAAATGAGAATGTTAATGAAAAAGTTGAAGCTTTCAATGGTGATTTACGTCAAGAGAATAAGGAGGATTCTGAAAGAAGTTCTCAATGCAGTAAAATTCATGAAACTAGTAGTACCCGTGTGGAGAAACCTGATCAGAATTGTTTGGATTTGAAAGAGAATGAGAAAAATAAGAAAAAAATTGAAGCTAAGGATTCTGAAATTGGTTTAGAAAATGCGGAGAAAAATGAAGCTAAGGATTGTGAGAGTTCAATGACTATGAATGAGCATGTTATTGAATCAGTTGAGTTTGATTCAAAATCTGGAGATTCCGTCGAGCATTCATCGAATTTCCTTGTGATATTAGCAGGATTGATTATTAAGTTAATAGGGTTTCAGTTCAGTTTATTTTTTAGTTTTGTTACATTTCCATTTTGGGCTTTGTATGCTACTTTCGCATTTGTGACTGCTCCTTTTCAAGCAATCAAGAGAAGTAGAGAGTATCTGCTTTATAAATTGTTTGGAATATTCGGTGTTGTCCTTCAGTATTTTTGTCCATATCTGTATGAATGGTTGAAGGAACAAAAGACTGCTGGGAAGGTTTTTTTGAGGTTTGGTTGGGGATTGCTATGGTCAATCTATGTGTGTTCGATTTTGTGTGGCCTACTTGTGTCATCATTTGTACTTGGTGGGCTAGTCATGAGGCATGTTGTAGAAGAGCCAATTCAAATGAAGGAGAGCCTGAATTTTGACTATACAAAGACCAGTCCTGTTGCTGTTGTGCCAGTCTTTGCTTGCCCCAGTACTTCTTGTGGTGTGAACTGCGGAGAAATGATCGATGTGGGGAAGAATCTAGGCTCACGGGTTATACCTCCTAATCACAAATTGCAAGTCACTGTGTCATTGGTTTTGCCCGAGTCTGAATACAACAGAAACCTTGGTATTTTCCTGGTATGAGAATTGTCCTTTAGAGTTGAAGTTTCAATATGCTAATTTTTATTGAATTAGATTGAATTAAAATGGTCATTGGGTTCCAAGTGTTGCATGTTCTGTGAATCCTCTATGCGATACGTATTCATCACCTAATGTATGTGTTTACCTAGTTGAAACTCTAGTTGATATAAGCTGGTTTTTGTGTGTGCGTGTGCGTGCATGTTTGTGTGGGTTGCCTTTGAGTATAACAAATATGCCCCATTTATTTGCCCCATGACGTACAGGGATAACAAATACAGGGATTCTCCCCCCCCCCTTCTTTTGAGTTTGACTCTCAATGTGCAGAAACAACTTTTGCAGCAAATGAATCATCATACAAACAGAAATCAGCAATTACCTAGTGAGGACATGTCAGCACCCTCTTAGATTATACCAGACTATGTTCCTTTAATCAGATCTTGCAATCTGATGCATTGGACTCGAGGTGTGCCATCGTGGTCTGGATAAAAATAAATTTACCAAAAAAGGGAAACAAAAAATCAGCCTCGTAGACAAAAGTTTCTGAGATTTCTCGGGTCATATCAAAGTTTGCTTGTGGTGGAAAGGTTTTTGGTTGAAAGTCGACCATCAAAGCTTGAAGTAATCATTTTTTTTTAATTATTATTATTTAACCCGTTTGCTTCTTTTTGGTCTTGCATGGTTGAAATTTAACATTTTGCTAAAACTTAAATAGCTTGCTTGGTTAACATTATGTTGCTCTCACTTTTGATTATAGGTCAGGCTAGATTTCCTCGCTGCTAATGGTAGAGTCCTTGCAAGTTCTAGGCGCCCTTGCATGTTATCTTTCAAAAGCCAGCCGATTCGCCAAATGCTGACATTCCTCAAGTTTGTACCTCTTCTTACTGGTTATGCGTCAGAATCCCAAACATTGAATATAAAATTCATTACAGAGGGAGGCACCCCCACATCCTGCTTGAATGTTGTGATTGAGCAGCGAGCAGAATTCAGGCCCGGTGCTGGTATCCCTGAAATGTATGACGCAACTGCATCGTTAGAGTTGGAACTCCCTCTATTGAAAAGGATTATTTGGTATTGGAAGAAAACAATTTTTGTATGGCTGAGCCTGACGGTCTTCACCATGTTGCTAATTTTTACCCTTCTCTGCTGTAAACCTCCGTTTATTCCAAGGGCAAAGCCAAAGGTTCGTTCTGCAAGCAATCCATCCCCACGGAATAAGAGCTCTGTTCAAAAGTAGATTGGGGTTTTGGTTATCGTGGAGTTGTCCATTGTGTTACGTGATATGACACACCGACAAATTTTTTTGTGTCGGTAAAAATGTTGTACCTATTTGATCATTAAAGCATGCAAAATTATGTGAATCAGATTAATCATATTATATCTTATTTGCTTATTCTCCGGTTTTCATTACCATGTTACCAAAATCTTGTCATCATGAATTCTTTTAGCACGCAAAGAAATATTCGGAGAAAGACGCCACTGTGGCCATCTCCGATCCCATCAGGGTCTGATTGTTGTAAAGTGACACATTCAACCTCGATGAAATCAGACCAAGGGCAGTAAGAACATCCCGTATGGTCTGAAATTGGGTGCATCTGGGTAGAAATTTTTGCATTTAGGATCTCGATTCTTGTGCCTCAGTCATCTGTTTCCTTTCTACAAACATTGTAAAGTTTTTCTCTGGGGCAACTACCTGATTTGACATGTTTAAAACTTTTTTCTACTATGCTCATCGTAAGTATAAAGTTGGAATCACGCTGAGTAGATGGACGAATGGGAAATTTAATTTGGATAGCACAACCAAACAGGAAGAAGACAAATACTTTACTGTTATTGGTCATATCTTTCACGTGAAAGACAGTCTCCTATTCCTCATCCACAGTAGTCATGCAACTCCAAGTCAAGAGTACGTCCCCAAGGGTAAGATGCTATCCTTCATCTACTCTAGATTTGGCATACGCTGTCATAACTAGAAAGTAAAGAAAAACAAAAATGTCATTGTTCTTTTTTTCCCCCATTACGTTGTCTATGTCTTATGTTTGACAAGTGAACACAAAACCTTTCTGTTTCCTTCCACGCTTAGGTAGAGCTGCCGAGGCGGGAGCCTCTGAGGAATGATCCACTCTTGGAGATTTCGCGCAGAGGCTTGTCCGTAAACCTCACGAGATTATACGCCCAAGCACCAGCTATGGCACCAGTGATTGGTCCTACGATGTAAACCCATATTCCTCTATAGTTATTTGCTACTATTGCAGGTCCTAAACTCCTGGCTGGATTCATCGATGCGCCTGAGATAGGTCTGGAGACAAATGATCAATCACAATCAGCATATTTCCATCAAGTGGGAATAAGAAATATATAGAGAATCATGCCGGCTTGGTTCGTTCCTGATTTTGGCTGATGATGACTAAATAGATCAACCAAATTCTAGAATATGTCATAAACTTAGACTTAGTTCTAACTCATTAAATCATTTTATAATAGTTTTTTCCCTAGTCTAAAAGAGTGGATGGGCTTAACGAGTATTTGATACTCCCTCTAGGTGTTACATTAGTGCATGCACTCTACTGGTTATCATGTATTCTGATTAAATCATAATCATCAATTGAAGGTCGATTTAATAGATAAAATGATTAGATCACTTAACTATGTATCTGATTCAAAATTTAGAAATAAAAAAAATTATATTAGGAAAATATCTCCCAAATTGAAACTGATAATATTCGAACTTGATTAGTTGGAGTATACCGGTTGATATATACCAAATAAAAAAAATTTAAATCATAGCCATTACTCTTACAGCAGAACTACTAGATCTGATATGTCAAGATTTGAATTAATAACCTAAGCACATGAAACCACCTCGGTGGTTATATTTTATAGTAGTTAGAAACCATGGAGTCAAGCCCTACGAGGACCCATCAATAATTTAGAATAGCACAATATGAAATTGAGGGATTCATAATTGAAATACAAAAAAAAAAAAAAAAAAGAAATTACCCTGCGATCATAACGTTGAGTAGGACGGTTGCTCCAACTGCGAGTCCCGCAAGTTCTCCAATCTGCATAAGCAACAAAGAAGAGAACTTGAGAATTGTGTGTTTTTGAGTGTTCAAATTGGTCTTGTTTTGGATAAGAACAAGAGTCTAATTTAGAAGGTTCAATGTATGATTAAGACTTACGTTAGTTTAGCTCATAAAGTTGAGTGAAGGTATTATTAAGAATATTAATAAGAATTAAGAAGGGCCTCTGTTGGATCACAATTCAATATTTTTTTAAGAATGATTATGATTGTTTTATGATGATTCAATGGTAGATGTAGTATCCAATCCTTACTTTTGGGAGAAAAAGGCATCAAAGTGAAATGATGGGACTTACGGCACGATTATCGGTGGCAACACCGGAAATGACAAACATGAGATAGAAGGTGATGATGAATTCTATGACAAAAGACTGCACATCTGTTCCTGCTGGAAGTGTTCCTGGAAATTGTTCTTGTGTCCCATTGAATATTAACCGTAGAGTTCCACTTGCTAGTGTGGATCCAAGGACTTGAGCAGCAATAAAAGGAGGTACCTAAAAACATTTGAATAGGAAAATCCCAAAACAAAATTCAATGGGGGAATTACAACATGACAAACAATGAGATCATGATGTGGCCACAGAGAGAGAGAGAGAGACCTGTTTCCATTGAAATCTCTTGCAGGTCGCAAAGGCAATGGTGACAGCAGGATTAAAGTGAGCACCAGAAATATGTCCAACTGAGTAAACCATAACCATAACCACAAGTCCCCAAACAATTGAAATTCCAGGTAAAGTCACAACCTTGTCCTTGTTCAAATTCACAATCACGGCTGCACATCCGGCAAATATCAAGAAATATGTTCCCAAAACCTCTGCTATCAACTGCACACCACCAAAAACATTTAAAAAAAAAATTCTCTCAATACTCATTAATGTTACAATAGAATCGAAAAACATCAAATAGGTATTTGATATTATTATTCAAAACCAACAAAAAGGGTTACTTGACTCACCTTTTGCATGAAAGGGACTGAGGCACAAGAGATGTCGGGATTATCTTGAGAGGGTTTGGAGGAAAGTTGAGGTGGGTTTTGATTTTCATTAATGTTGAGTACAACCCCATGTTTACCATTTGTTGTTGAGCTCTCAGCCATCTCTACCTTGGGTGTGGGGGGGGGGGGGGAGGGGGAGAGAGAGAGAGAGAGAGAGGAGCGATTTGACTTTGAAGGGAGGTGAGGTGGATAGAGAGGACAAGTCCAATATATGGATGCGGAGAAAGCACAAATGGGGAGACAGAAGAGAGAGACTTTTGGACCTTTGAGAGAGAGAGAGAGAGAGAGAGCAGATGGACTGCAGAAGCTGTCTTTGCAATTGTTAATGCTTTTTCTTGGATTAAAATAAATAATGAAAATGATCCCATTGGGGGTATTGTTGAAAGTGTGTGATGAAGTAAGTCTGAACAGACAGGAAAGCATTGAATGCTGATTCCACCATCCACCGAAATTACAGAGAGAGACAGACGTTAATGCTTTTTATTATCAACATCGAATAATGAATAAGTGGGCATCACCTAAATTTATTTGAGGTGCCTCATAATTACTAATTAGTAACTCCTACTCTTAGTTGATCCATTTGAGGATAAATATTCCCAGATTTTTGGCTAAAAGTTGGAGTTTGAATCTTCCGGGTCTCCGGCGGCTGTTCGCCCCTTAAAACGTGAGCTAGGTTCGGAATATCGTGAGAGTGGATGAAAGGGCTAGAAAGGACACATCTATGGTAAACAAATTATCATGCATAATGTGAACGTTCCGTAGCAAGTGCGAAACGAATAACTACCCAAAGTATCTAAAAAGTGAGAGTGGATGAAAAGATCAAAAGGACTACCCTGGTGCGTAAACGCACTGTAGCCAAGATTACTGCTCAAAGTATCTAAATAGTTATTATTAATCTTTTTTTAATAAATCTATCTAAAATTATATTTTGATTAATCTGATTCGAATATTGTCGGTCCCAATTAAAAAAAAACCTCTCTTAATATAATTTTTTTTATTATTTTTAAATTTCAAACTCATAATTTGAGTGCCTTTTGTATTCTAGCTTCCTCAGAACCTTCATAGCACAACCGAGATATAGACACTGCCCTTATATTTATATTATTAGTATTGGCCCTAAAATCAAGGAAATAGATCATTCAAGATTTGCATGGATGCTAGGAAATGACTAGTGCCATCCGTATTCTATATACTTACGTAACAAAGAGCCTACTCAGGACTTCATGAGGGTCATATTAATCTATCGGGCATCAAATTTTGAGGGAATTTTTTGAGGGCATAACCCTCCCCATCAAAAAATTAAAAAAAAAAAAGACTATATTGATTTATATATTATTCCTTTGAATTTTTTGGCAAAGTTCGCACAATTGTCGAACACCTTCTTTAGGTGGTCTTCTAGAGGGCACCAGACATCAAATTGCCAAGGAGTTGGAAAAAAAAAAGAAAAACAAAAAAAGAAAAAAAGTAAGTCCATGTTGGCTATATAAGTTATGTTTAGATTATTGACATAATCTTCTATAAAATTCTTCAATTTAATGATTATGCAATCAGTCATATCCAAACTCTAATTGGACCCACCAAAAATAATTCAATAATATTTTGTACTTTAATTGCATGGTTTTCATGGAAGGATATTTCTTTATTTTTTTTAAAAAAAATAATAATAAAACTGTGTGAAAACTAAGATTTCATTATTGACCCCCCTGTTGTATGAAATCAACCTTCTTAAAAAATAAAAATGGGTCTGGCTTTCCATCTTTTGGGGGACATGACAAGCCATACCATTGGTGAATTTTTGTAGTTCTTTGATGTACATTGAAATCAATGATTAGCTTTTTCTACGAGTGGAGAAAAGGAAAGAGGGTTACTTGTCTATGGGAATGGGCTAAGTTAAAGGTTGGAAGCCATTAATCCAAAGGATTGCTATAATATGTTATTTTTTGAATTATTCACCATAGTGACTAATTATAATTATTTGAAAATAATTTTAAATTAATTCAATGAAGCTAAGTGAATGTTTATAATGGGCACTCAAATTCTCATGATTTCTTTACTACATGTGCATATAATTACACAAACGAATCAAAATCTTTGGACTCTAACTCTTTAATATCATATTAAAATTTAAATGAAAATAAGTTCAATTCATTTTAATTGAATTCTTTAATTCCCTTTAATTTGAAATTAAATTTCTTTTCTTTTTAACTTGCAGAAAGGAAAATGTAAAATTCAATTAAATTTCATTAATTGAAACAGTTAAATAATCTTACACATTAATTTTAAAATTATTTTATGTCATCCAATAGCTTTTGTTTAAAAAAGAGAGAGAGAGAGAGAGTCCGGTTCGAGTTCATTTTCAACCTTTTTTTTCCCGTTGATCTACAAATTCCTTTTTTAATGGAATCATAGGTAAACTTCTTTTTTTTTTTATTATTATATCAAAACAACAAAATCGAAATTAGAACTAAACTTCACAATTTTTATAGAGTTTAGTTAATTAAAAACACAACCCGAAAAATTATTTATGACTCTGAAATAATTTTCTAACATAATACACCGATAAAATTTATTATGTTATTATTATTATTATTATTATTATTATTATTATTTACTTTTTCACATCAAGAAATTGTTACTCTTTTCTAAAACTTTTAATAACAAAGATCCCACAAACAAAACTTGATTGCCCATAAGTGCATGCCAACACCAATGTGACAAAGGACTATTTACAAAATTCCTTTCAGACTATATGGGAAAAAGGAAGGAAAGAAAGAAAGCAAAAAAGGGTGTTTTGAAACATTCAAAATCAAACCCACCATTAATCTCCCACCACCATTCACCATAGTAGGGTGCTATGTTTGAAAATCACATTTGACTTGAACTTCCAATTTTTATTTTTATTTTTACTTTTTTGGAAACAAAAAAAGTATATTGTAGTTGGTTCTGTTTATGTGTTTTGGATATGGATTTTTTCATATCCTTCTAATACTGTGTATATATATATATATATATATATATATATATATATATATTGTCATGGAACACCTTTTCACTTGTCGGTATTCTGAGTTTAATCCAATCTGGACTGTAATTAGATACCTTTTTAGAAATAATTCTTTTAATATAATTTTTTTTATTTTTAATATTCGAATTTAATATTTTTTTTACCATTGAATTATCTATTGGTGTGTATAAATATATACAGCATATCTCACGTTTTCACACATGCTTTACACTACTTTATTCAGAGGAGGAAAAAAGATTAGATTTTGAATTATTATGGTCAAAGAAGTACTTCTCCTTAAAGTCTCTCGTTATCCATGCACATTTATTGGAGTTATGTTTTTCAAGTGGTGCAGCCGTGAGGGAATACCCTTTTTTACTTCATGGAGACAATGTTTTTCTTTGCCCCCTTTTGACTCTCTCTCTCGCTCAAAATGTGGGATGGATTGCACCACGATCAGGCGTGACGAGGGTTTATTAGGAATGGCAAAAGAAACCTGTACTAGGAGTCAAAATAGGTAAATAAATTTCACTTTTAAACTGAAACCTCCTGAAAAATTGAAACCATAGAATAAATTATTTTCTTTTTGATAAAAGTGAGTTCTCAATGAAGTAAAGAATGTAATATAATTCTTAAATAAAAAATGTAATCTTTTTGTATTTTTTTGGATGTAATTTAACAAAAGCGTAAGACAAAAAGTTCACCTAAATAGGGTTTAAATCTAAAATTGCCGAACCAAAACTTAAACCAAAATTTTTCGATTTCAAATCCCTAACCGTTAACCTATTTTTGGGCAATTCTCAAATCGTTATATTATTTTATTACTTGTAGATTTTAATATAATAATAAAAAATCAAAATGATTTATTATTTATTATTTTTAATATTGTATCAAAGTCTTGTATAAATTTTATTTTTGAAACAGAAAATTAGAAGGCCTATCGCCAGTGTTCATATTGTGTCTATGCCAAGGGTTAACCTTTGAATATGATAAAATAATATAATATTTTCATAATTTATAATAATAAAATTTTTATTAAATTTTCCAAGTGTCACCATCTGGGTTTATTAATGAGCTTAGGAATACACAAGGGTTTTTCTCTCTTATGTCTTTCTTTTCATATTTAGCTTGCCTGTGTGGATGTAAATGGTTAAACAAGTCAAAGCAAAAGGGTTGGACATTGCTCACGAAACCTATTAAATATTTGAATATGACTCGATAACGAAATTTTAATATAATTCTGATACTATATTAAAAATATTTAGATATAAAAATAATATAATAATATGAAATTCTAATATTCTATTATTTTGATTAAAATTTCACTTTTAAACTGAAACCTCTATAAAAATTGAAACCATAGAATAAATTATTTTCATTTTGAAAAAAGTAAGTTCTCAATGAAGTAGAGAATAGAGAATATAATATAATTCTTAAATAAAGAATGTAATCTTTTTGTATTTTTTGGATGTAATTTAACAAAAGTGTAAAATAAAAAGTCCACCTAAATAGGATTTAAATCTAAAATTGTCGAACCAAAACTTAAATCAGAATTTTTCGATTTCAATTCCCTAATCATTAACGTATTTCTGTAATTCTCAAACTGTTGTTAGTCCTAACTGTATCATTTTGTTATTTGTAGATTTTAATATAATAATATAAAATCTTAATGATATATTATTTCTCTTTTTTTATATTGTATCATAATCATATTTAAATTTTATTTTTGACACAAAAATTAGAAGGCCTACCACCATCTTATAAATGATGGTGTTCATATTGTGTCAATGCCAAGAGTTAAACCTTTTGAATATGATAAAATATAATAATTTTTTTTTTTAATTTTCCAAGTGTCACCATCTTGGTTTATTAATGAGCTTAGGAATACAAAAGGGTTTTTCTCTTTTATGTCTTTCTTTTCATATTTAGCTATATTATATGATTTGCATGTGTGTGGGTGGATGTAAATGCTTAAACAAGAAGTCATAGCAGAAGGGTTGGACATTGCTCATGAAATCTATTAAATATTTGAATATGACTTGATTAAGAAATTTAAATATAATTTTGATATTATATTAAAAATATTTGGACATAAAAATAATATAATAATATGAAACCTTAATATTTCATTATTTTGCTAAGTATTACAATAAATTAGATTTATAAACAAAATCAATTATTACAAATATAGAAACAAAGAAAATCAAATATTTTTAAAATCACATTAATTATTGATTTATTCTAATATATAATATTTTTCAATAATTGATTTAATTTTGATATATAATATATATTTTCTAATATCTCCCATAAACTCAATGTGATATAATAAAATTCACTTGAATTTGAAATAGGTTATACGTGTATGCTAGCGTGGCGACACAGAGATGTTGACGTGGTTAAAAATATAGCAGTGACCATAAAATACGTTATGCTAACTAGATAACACGGGGTAGAGATTGACAGAGAATAATAAAGGATCAAATTGATATTATTTTGAGTCGTTTTCAAACGACCTCACATGTTGGAGCAACGATTTCTAGGTGGCGTGTGATGGCAACACGTGTCCAAGATACGTAGTCTTGATTTTGTTGGAAACTATTAACATAAATATTTGAGTATAACTCTCATACTATATTAAAAAATTTAAACATACCATATTAAAGATGTTTAGAGATGGAAGCCATATAATAATGTGAAAACTTAATAATCCATTATGTCAATTAAATATTACAATAAATTACGTTTATATAAAATACTCATTGTTACAAATATAGAAACAAATAAAATCAAATATTTTTAAAATCAAATCAATTATTAATTTATTTTAATACATAATATTTTTTAATAATTAATTTTATTTTGATATATAATATATATTTTTTAATAAAATCAATCAAAAAAGCCCCTTACATGATATGAAATTAATTTGTTCATAATCAATTAGAACTGAAGTGCTTGTATTCAATTTTCCTCAATAATATTTATAATAGAAGAATGATTCACACATTGCACAAATCAAATTCAAAATTATAAGATAAATAGAAATAAATTAAGATAGGTGTATAATTCTTTGATTTTTGCCCTTATAAACAAACCTAAAGTTTGAAATAACTAGTTGCTCAAAAGACAGACCTTTTCTTATTACTACTTCAAACCCATTAATATTTTTTTTTCTTTGGCTTAATAAAAAAATTTTGAAAATGAAGTATTATTAAATAAATCAAAATCACTATTAACCATCACTAGTTTAAATTTTTCCTCTGGCCAACGATCAATGCAAAAGTAATTATATAGCGCGTGCAGTGCGTTTATATGTATTAAAATTCACTCACAAATAATAATATCGTAAGCAAAGCAAATATTGAAAGTAATTCAAATAAGCGGCATTCTATCTTTATTAACTCGAATCAATTGAAACAATTCATTTTATAGAAGTAATTGAATGCATCTATGTCAAATTTGACCCATTTATAACTATTCATAGAATTCAAATTTAGTACCTCAAAATTTATGATATGAAGTTATGTCGAATTTACTCCGACAACTATCTTAGTGGTATGATCACCTTAAATTCAAAAAAAAAAAAAGAAAAACAAAAAGAGTACGGACAAACGATATTGAACAAAAAGTATATGAATTAAACATTAGCCTAATGAATCAAAAAATACTATGCAAATAGCTGTTTTATTTTGGAACTATGTGCATTAAATATACCAAAAAAAATAAAATTATTACTAAAATGTAAGTTTTGATACAGATTAACATTAATTTTAGTGAACTAAATACTTTTAATCTTTTGGAGTAGGGTAACGGTCAAATGATATTGCCGGATTTATTCCATATTTGGATAAATTCCACGTCGGGGAAGATAAGAGAAAACCATTTCCAGATTCCAAAAGAGCACAGCTGTCTGCTCCGAAGCAAAATTAAGCAAAATTTATGACCGTTATACCGAACCAAAATTTGAACTTCCAAAGCACTCGTGACCGTTCAGATCACGTCTACTCGCGTCTCCATCTTCCATTCTTACGTCCCAGAAGAGCCAACTCAAATCAAATAAACAGAACCATCCTCTCTCTCTCTTTACCCCCTGAGTCTGAAGCGCAAGAAGAGGGAAATGGTGTCAAAGATCACTAGAAAAACCCCAACAAAGACGATCAAAGATTGCCGGAGTCGGAGCCGGAAGAAGTCTCCAGTGAAGAACAATGTTTCTGCAGCCTCCTCTGTTGTTCTTGCATCAATCAACAAATCATTTCGAAGCGCACATAAAAAGCTCACAAAAATCTTCTCCAGATCGGCTCGAATCATGACCCCAAATCAACGAGAAGGCTTGGAAGTCTTGAAAAAATGCCCCCAAGAAGATCTCGACGAAGCCCTCTGTTTCGAAAATCCTCTGCTTCCCCCGTCGCAATCTCCAGCAAAGAGAACCATCTTTCTTGATCTTGACGAGACTTTGATTCATTCTAAGACGGATCCACCTCCCGAAAATTTTGATTTCATAGTCACACCAAGGATCAATGGCGAGATCATGACTTTCTATGTGTTGAAACGACCTGGAGTTGATGAATTTTTGAAAAAATTGAGGCAGAAATTTGAGATTATTGTTTTTACTGCAGGGTTGAGGGAGTATGCATCACTGGTTCTTGATCAACTTGATGTAAAATCAGTGATTTCTCATCGGTTGTATCGAGATTCTTGCAGGGAAATTGAAGGGAGGTTTGTGAAGGATTTAGGGAATTTGGGAAGGGATTTGAAGAGTCTAGTGATTGTTGATGATAATCCAAATGCTTACTCTTTCCAGCCGCAGAATGGGATTCCAATCAGGCCATTTATTGATGATCTTGAAGACTGTGAGCTTCGGAAATTGATGGGGTTCTTTGAAGGGTGTAATGAATTTGATGATATGAGGGACGCTGCTAAGCAATTTGTGTCACAGTCACAAGATAGTAATGAATTTCAAAATGTACCAACCTAGTTTATCTTCAAATTTTGCAACGGAAATTTAATTTCAAAAATAGAATTACAATTAGGGATTTTCTATCTATGAGTGAACATGTTCTCTCCCTCTCCCTCTCCCTCTCTCTCTCTGTGGTGTTTATATTCACAATTCGAGGATGTTTATACGATGTTAAGCAAAGATCACATTTTCATGAAATACATTACCCTCAGTGCATAGTAATGAGAAAAATAAAATATAAAATCCTCTCATGAGATACTAGTGAAAGTTTTGAATATGATAGTGGGAAGAACGCAGTTATAGGCCCGCATAGGGAAATTGTTATATGTGCGGTTCATGCTAATGCCCTGTGCTATAAATCCAACCTGTTTCACAATTCTGTATAATACCATGTGTTATGTGTATGTATTATACGTGTGTATGTGTGTGTGTTGTAATCCTCTAGGGTTTTGATCCACTGTTTTGAGTGTATTAGGGGGTTTCTCATAACAACTCTTGTACATAACTGAACTATATTAATCTTGTCTTCATCTGTCGATTTGCGTACTTCACTTTGTTGATTGCATTCGCTAGTCCTAACAACGATGATATATTGACATGGTTGAACTAAGTAGTTGGACAGCTGTTGAAGAAGATAAAGCTCCCCTAGGCAAAGTCGGGAGAAGGAAAAAGTAAAGGACCCTTTTGTTTTTGGTCTTGGTATGGCAGACAAGTGCTTAGATCATTAGTCCTGTCGAAGAAGGCTAGGCTTCTATGTGGGGAAGGATTTGATTCTCTCTCTCTCTCTCTCTCTCTCTAACAGAGAATGTTAGCAGCACTCAGTTGATCAGCACCTCGGTTCCATAACTCATGTCAAGCAATGTAGAAACTTATTCATGTGCAAGCTGTGGTCAGTAGTTGCCAAGAAAATTTGGTATAATGCAATTAAATGATCAGATTTTGCACAGCATTTAATAAAACTCATTTAACTTGGTAAATTCAATGTCTTTATACTGCTACTCCTGATTTTACATCCCAGAATGCAGTTGCTTACAATGAAGCATATAACATCGCTCATGGCATGGGCAGCCAAGGATGACCACTTTCTGCCATCAGATTTTATAAACCTGGCTAATGAAAAGACATTAAGGGACTCCTTGCTCGTCTTGCAGATGTTGCAAGAACTTGCAGTCTGTCCACTGATTATCATTATTGACCTGCACGCTAGGTGAGAATGTGCTAATTACAATTAACATTGTGCTTTGGTCAATAAAAGTGCCGATATCCATTCCATCACATTTGCAACTGCCAATACATCGCCTGGTAACATTTGACACAATGCCCACCACTCAAATCTCCCAGAGGAGGAAAGGTAGCTTTCCCGTTCTAGTGATGCATGCATAACAAGAGCTTTATCTCAAGACATTCCAAGAAGAAAATGATCAATTCAAAGATTCAAGAGATTGTTTACAGCACAACCGTGAAACGGCCTCAAAAAGTTTCAAGAGATTGATTTCTCGTCTCTTAAATTCCTCATTAAGTTAAATAGAAGATCATATCTAGTTGCAAGCGCAGTTTGAGCCACCACGGGGAAGCAGAAAGAAGATCTTAACTCTGTTGTACCTAATTTCATGCTGTGTCCCGATGACAGTTTCCCTGCAAGAAAGCAGGCCGTGTCCTGATGACGGTTTCAACCTTCCTGCCTTTGTTTTAGAGACCATATTTGAACGACTGTGAAACCACGTCTCCCCCAAATTATTATATCCAACTTCTCCAGTCCGCAATTCTTTTTTAGTTTAGTTGCACTTTTCAATTCTTGGACTGGATCAGAATCTTAGAAACATGCCCCCAACTCCTTCCTCCAATTGTTATTTCATCACTGCTTGCTCCACACAAGCACAAGCCACAGCAAAAGAAGATAGTACTAAAATCCAAGTTCAAATATTTAACCAACAATCAACTGCTTTCCTTTTGACGTAATCATCCAAGTTTGTCAAAGGTAATTCTAATGGTTGGTTTCATTTACCAACTCCCTATCCTGGTATCAATTATCAAATAGCATTCACTCACATGACTCAAACCCACATCCCTTTGACTTGATCAAAGCACATAAGTTCAGTCTCTTAAGTCAAATGTCCCTGGACCAGTTTTCATAATCAACCCACTAGTCAGCTTATCATTCACCTACTCAGGTTACCTCCTACTCCTAGTAATTTATGACATATTTTGCATTTAAATCAGCAATGGGTACATTAAATAAGAAACCCTGAACAAGCCTGCATCTCTAAACAAGCTTGCATCACTAATTCCATAATCCTCCCTCACAAACAATTCGAACAATCCCACCAAGAGCAGAATATCTCGAAATGTCCCTGTCAAAGGTAATTCTAATGGTTGGTTTCGTTTACCAACTCCCTATCCTGGTATCAATTATCAAATAGCATTCACTCACATGACTCAAACCCACATCCCATTGACTTGATCAAAGCACATAAGTTCAGTCTCTTAAGTCAAATGTCCCTGGACCAGTTTCATAATCAACCCACTAGTCAGCTTATCATTCACCTACTCGGGTTACCTACTACTCCTAGTAATTTATGACGTATTTTGCATTTAAATCAGCAATGGGTACATTAAATAAGAAACCCTGAACAAGCCTGCATCTCTAAACAAGCTTGCATCACTAATTCCATAATCCTCCCTCACAAACAATTCGAACAATCCCACCAAGAGCAGAATATCTCGAAATTATTGTGCGCATACAAGTCCAGGGTTGGTACCACGACTCACATGGTTTATCTAATCTTTATACTCTTTGACAGATGCTTGATCTTACTCCCTAAATGGACCGTTTACTCATTCTTCTTGTTACTTAATATAGTTTTAGGCATTTTGCAATGAATTACGAATTTTATACTTCATACTATTTTGCATGTATTTAGCTATTATTAAAGATGAAGGGCTTGAAATATCACAGCCAGCACTTGATCCTACAAAATCAGAAATGCATCATCAAATTACAGCTCGGCAGAGGGATTCAGTAGTGCATAGGTTGGTACAGGATCTTTGTTCCCACATATAATGGGAAATTGAAGGGCAAAAATGATGCAAGATCTTTCAAACAGCACTTATATGGAGGAAGGATCACAAACCACTTGGCTTTGCTCCGCCGCTCTTCCAGATTCTCTCACTTCTTCTCACTTCTTAAATGACGCTATTGCACACACTTTTATGAACTGAATTACTTTTAAATCCTAAGACAAATTAATCATGAAGTATTTAGCCATGATAAATTTCTCAACCAAGGGTACAATAGACATTTGGATAAACACTACCTAAAGTCTACTAGTACAAGGCACACAAAATCCTATTAGACTGACCCCCTATAGCCCACAAAAGGCCCAAAATACAAACGTTTATTTTACTTTAATTTTTAATTCTATGCTGTAGAATTCAAATTTCATATAAAAATAATAATAACAGTAATCAAAACCACAACTCATCTCATTATTTAGATTCTCAAGCCCTCATTAAAGAAAATGGGAGCTATTAAAATAGACTGACCAGTGCATAAATCTACTTTTCACTTCATTCACGTAATTTATAATACAATATTCCGAGTTTTGTAATATTAGGGAAATAATTGAGTAAATTTCCTTGCCAAGTAAATCCCAGGTGACAATCTAGGAACATGGGGGTGTGGTAAGAGGGAAATTACGGTTGAAAAGAGAGTTTACGTAGAGAAGAAGGCCTTGAGGGCAAGCATCTTGTAGGTCGAAAACGTAAAGGAGATAAGAAGAGAGATCAGAGATGATTTTGAGTTGGGGTTTGAGAGGAAGCCAACTCCGTTTCAGTCCCACTGACTTCTGTGTCTTGTTCACCAAGTGACGATCCTTGAACGCTACCCAAATTCGCACCGTCTCCATTATTCATGTAAACACAGTGGGGGGAGAGAGAGAGAGAGAGGCTTTGTTAAACCCTCATTTCGCCATGTGACGACCAGAAACCCCCCATGTTTTGTTTTTTTTTTTAGGGGAGTGGGACTGGGAGAGCAAAGGACGGAGGATGTTGAATTTTTTTTTAATTAAAAACGTTTAATCAGTTAAATTAATATCGTTTTAATGTTGTCTTAATATCACGAAACCATCCTATGACTCGATCAAGGGATAAGGTTTAGGGGTGAGCAAACCGGCAAACAGGATTGGATATATTTTAATAGATTCAGTAATAGAATATTAAATTTATTTAATTAAAATATCAAATTTAAATTTTAAAAATAAAAAAACAAGCAGGATCGGACAAAGGTACACAATCTGGAACTCAAGCGGGTAGGGTATGGTTTCTAACAAATTGGATACATGGTATACCCGTCGAACCAACCCGTTTCTGATAAGTTAAGGTTAAAACCTAATCCATGTATATGTAAATTTCTCTAAACAACAAATTTTGATAGAAAAATTAATGATCAATTTAGTCAATTTAAAAACAAAACTAATGGTCAATAATTTATTCGCAAGTTTCAATCTCCAACCGTCGATTTCTCTAAAGAACCGTCGATTTCTCTAAAAAGTAGTCGTGTTTTATTCCTCTCAAATATCTTTTTTAAATGAATTTTACCAAATTGTTGAATATTTTCGTATTTTAAATTTAAACATATTATAATATTATTTATGGTTATTTTTCTGTTTATTAGTTCCATTTTGAATATCTTAGTGATGGTGATTTAAATGTAATAATTTTTATTGAATTTAAATTAATATAGTAACATTTTTTAAATAAAAAATTTGTAAATTAGTATCAATTGAAATTTCAATAATATAAAATAATGAAAATTTTTATTTAAAGAATTGGTATTAGATTTATTCAATGGTACAAAAACATGGAAAAATCACAAATCACAAAAATAAATAGAGAGATCGGATTTTGGAGATGATACCTCAACGTGCAAGTCTTCAAAAATATTCAACTACGAATCTTCTTGAATAAATAGCTCAAGATTGAACCACCACCATAATATGACAATAACTTAATCCTAAATCTGATAATTTAAATGACAGAAAAAAACTAAAAATTTCTCAATCTCTTATTATTTTCTCCCTAAAAAGTATATACTTTTCACAATCTCTCTCTCCAGGAAAAATAATTGTCTCTTTCCCAACAATTCTCTTCATCTAAATTGCGCAATCACTCATGTTAGTAGTGGGATAAAGGAAGAGAGATTATAGGAGAGTTGTGGAAAGTTAAAGGATAACGGGGTTATTTCATTATCCTAAATTTAAATTTAAAATAATTTGAATTATCCCCAAATAACCAAATACATGGACATACTAGCTGATGATGGTTGGAGTTCAAATTTCAATTTTATTAAAGTAAAACTCTAAGTAGAAAAAATGTTTATGCAATTTTACAAAATGATAGGTTCAATAGGTATATCCTGTACCCTACCCTGTAAAAGTAGGATTCCACCAAGATTGCTGTCCAAGTAAATGTAGCACTTACTTTGTAATCGCGAGATTGATTCTGACTCTCTACATAGCATCAGAAGTCAAATTAATCAAGAAAAATGCTAGAAAGCACAAATGATATTGCAAATATCTCCCAACTTGAATTCCTCTCAGAAAGTATGAAGATTATACCTGTGACAACCGTCGGAAGCTCAACCCTACAGTGAATTTCCATTTAGTTAATTTTTTATTATTTAAGTTGAATCGGCTAAATCATCCGGGAAAATGAAAAGGGCATGTCCTAAGGCACCAGATACTAGTAAGCACTTTAGCAGAATTCTACATTGAACGAACAAAAGAAAGGTTAACTTTCACAAATAGATCCCACAAAAATTCTTTTCCAAAGAGCATACAAACCAACCTGAATCTCCACAATATATCTCAGATCTAGAGAGAGAGAGAGAGAGAGAGAGAGAGAGAGAGAGATCAATCACAAGTGAAGACCTGAGAAGGCAAACGCCAAGCCTCAGCGAAAGAGAAGCACATATCGTCAAGTGAATCACTAAGACACCATCGACATTTGGGGGCTTGTAAGCAAAGAGTCTTCGTTGCCATTTCGCTACAATTTGAAACCTTAGTATTCCTCGTCCTCTGCATAGCCAACATACTTCGGATTCTCCGATCGTCTATTATTCCGTTTGATTTTCCGTAGAGTGATGCGAGGACGACAACAACTATTAAAACGAAGATCCAAAACCTAAATTTGATCTCCATGTATATAGACAGCAGCCACGATGAAAGATGAGCTCTTGAAACTTTCCTTCTCCGAAACGAAAAAAGGGGGCAAGCTCTGAAGCTGCTCTTCTAGAAAAGGTCAAGGAAAGGATCTGTCGAGAAATTCGACGTCCGAGGTTAAATAAATTTCTTCTTCTTGTTCTTCTGTCATTGCTCCTAATGTGATTTCTGTGCATCACAGTGACAAGAAAGTGAAAACCTCATTCCCCTCCCTCTCCCTCCCCCTTTCTTTTTTTGTTGTGTATATACGGATTCGAACTCGAGCATATAATACAAGGAGAGAAAATATACAATTTGAGCTAAGCTGAAGCTCTTGACCCCATATAAGAACTCGAACATATTATATGAGGAGAGAGAATATGTTATTTGAGTCGAAACTCGTTGGCCCCTTCTTTTTATGCAATTCCTGATATTCCTGTGTTGGAGGGCAGATTTGGGCCACATTTAGACCGAACTTGGACCCGAACCTTAAAGGGTGAAGAGGGCCTAATATTTTTGGGCAAGCCCAGATGAGAAAGATATATATAATATGTATCATTATGGAATCTATTTTAACAATTGACTTTCTAATATTTATTTTTTTATTTTTAAAATTTAAATTTAAAATTTTAATTAAAAAAGTTTAATATCCAACTCCTGCATCCATAGAGACGTTGGTGAGAAGGATATATCTAATAATAGTGAAAAATTTTTATAGAAAACCTTTTCTTTTGGAGTATAAAATGATAGCAAACTACTCAACCATTTTAAGATATAACTGTATTGGAACGAAATTAAATCGGTTAACCAATAGACGGTTAGTCGAATGGGATGTGGTGTTAGATCCCTTAACTAAGTTTCTGAATTCGACTCACGGATTGGGTATGAAAAACACTAAGTTGGGTGGATAGCCCCCTTAAATGGATCATTATAAGTCTCGAATCGGATTAGTCGGAGTATGATTCCGGATACCGATTGGTATAGTAAAAAAAAAAAAAAAACTAAATCAGTTAATTGACCTTTTTTATGATTCTATTCTACTTATAATTAGAGTTAAATAGTTTATGTTCAATTTTAAAATTATTTTATATAATAAACAATTTCAATATTAACTTTTAAATATTACAAGCTCCATTCAAATAATTTTAAAAAATTATCTCATATTTAAAATATTTTTAACCAATCATTAATAAATTGAAATCAATAAGATTATCAAAACATATTCTGTTTAAAAAAATTGTAAATATATATGTGTGAAATTATTCTCGTTTGCAGTAATAACCAATTTATAATCTTATACTCAAATTCTAACCATAATAATCATATCGAAAACTTTCGCAAGTGGGGGTCAAATTTTAGGGTTTAAATAATAAATTTTTTTAATTACCATATTATACCCCATTTTAATATAATTTTTTCAATGATTAAAATATCTTATTATTAGATTAATTTCCAATTGATCTTCCATACCCTTATTTTGAAAAAGAACAGTTGAACTATACAAATTACATTTTTGTGTTTGTTTTTGTATTTTTAATAAGAATATATTCACAATAAAACATTGAAATTAAAAAAGGAAATGTTTTAAAATTTGTATTCTTATTTTCTTAAATAAAATTTCCAAATATTATTAATACTTGTCCATTAAAAAAAGAAGGAAAATGCTAAGTACGGCAAAGGCGCAAGCACATCAAAAGGCTCGCCTCTCTCTCTCTCTCTCTCTCTCTCTCTCTCTCTCTCTCTCTCTCTCTCTCACTCTCATCATGTACCGAATTAATTCAAAAAAATTTAAAATAACTTGAAAGATAAATTATTTCTAAAAATAACAATTGTTACAGGTTGGACCCATGACGTAGTATGCCACAGATTCAACCCGCGATATGACGTGTCCTGAATGGGGTCACGTTTTCAAGTCGTGACACACTATGCCGCGTCTTGTAAATACCACAAACTGGATCATGTTTTCAATACGTGACATACAACGCCGCGTCTCCAAGACGTGACAAACTGTCTTCATCCCACGACAAGACCCGTGCAAGCCTGCCCGAGCCTGGCCTGCTGGCCAATAGGCCAATGACCCAAAATACATGATTCGGAGGACCCACAATATCATCTATATATATGTTAGGCAAAAATAAAATCGGAATTCAAAAGACTCTTGGACCCAACGAACCTAACTCGTGAGTTAGTGGACTCTGTATTCAGCTATTTTAACATCCGACTTCCTAAACATGCTGCGATTAATAATTTTATTAGATTAATCTAATTTTATATTAATATTTATTAAATTAATCTAATTTTATATTAATATATATTAATCTATCTATTATCTTAATTAATCACATATATCGATGGTATGATGGACCCTCCGAATCATGTGTTTTGGGCCGTTGCCCTCGGGTCGGCCTGTTGGTCCACAGGCCGGGCCAGCCCTGCACGGGCCTTGTTGCGGGATGAAGACAGTTTGTGTGTCAAGTCTTGAAAACGTGATCGAGTGTGTAGACGCAACATAGTGTGTCGCCACTTCGTCGCCATGGCACGAGTTAAACTCGCTGCATACCACGTCGTGGGCCTAATCCACAATAATTGTGGGTTATTTTTTAATTTTTAAAATAGTTTTCCATCACGTTATTTTAATTATTATTATTTTTTTGTTAATTCGGTACATGATTCCTCTCTCTCTCTCTCTCTCACGTCAAGGAGCACGTCTCCGTTTTTCTCCCCCTCCTTCACACGACGATTCGGTTTGATTTTCTGACAAGGGCCGATTGATTTCGATTATTCTCAACCAATAATATGGTCCGAAACGACGACGTCTGCACTAGCTCCGGAGCCGAACAACTCTCGTCTCCAAAATCTAGGGTTTCTTCGTCCCCATCTCAACCTTCCGATTTTCTTCCGGTAAAAGGCACTCTTCTTCTTAAAATTCGTTCAGTTTTGGTTTCTCTGTGCCTAATGGACTTTTATGTTGATTGGGTAGTTTTTGCTCACGGAAAAGTAATTATGGGGTTGGTTTTTTTGGTTAAATGATTGAAAAGAAGCTTAAATTCGGTGCTTGAAAAGGTTAAAAAAAAAGGATATTTAATAGGGGCTGAACTAGTTCTGTTCAACCGACATTGGCCGAATTGGAAGAAATTTCCTTATTTTTCATGAGATGAATGAGCTACTGCATACTTAATTTGGATCTCTATGGTAAATTATGAGGTGGGTTTTGTAAAAAAATTTAGTCACGTGGTGAATGTTTTGTGAGAAGGTAAACTGCTCAAACCTGTACCTATTTTGAAGCTTATAACCTATGCAGCATGGACATAGGACATTGAGCTCGTCAAAGTCATAAAAAATTTTACAGTATTTTAAGTTAAACATCGGATGTGTCTGCTCTTTTTTAGAATTCTCGATGTAGCATAGACCATAACTGGGTAGGATAGCTATGGCGTTCTATTACCCTCTGCTTTGGATTCTATTCTTGGAACAGCAAAATGTAAAGCGTGGAGTTCAATTCTAATTATTGTTATTCATTAGATTACCCTTTGCTCTTGATTTTTCAAAAGGAAATGATTAGGATACTTTGGTAAGCGACAAGTTCTTGTGGAGTTCAATTGCAAATTTCATCATTTTTGCTGAGTTGAAATTCATAATTTTTATAGAGTTAAAAATGAACATCACATTTCCTTTTTGGTTCCAATTGCCAAAACTTGGATTTGGAAATGAACCCCATAACCTAGTGGAGTTCATTTGCTTCCAATCGTAGTTTTAGTTAATGGGGGTTTTGGATTATTCCCACTTCTTGCTCAAAATTGTGTGAGAATCACCATGTCTACCCTGAACATTTCCTTGAGTGGTTCCCAACATCTGTGATGAAGTGAGTAGTTTTTCTTACCCTTTCCAATTTCATATTCTCTTCTCCAACAAGTCATATAGTGATTGTGGTTCACCCTACACCAAGGAGAAAAATAATTATTGCTTTATAGTGAGGGGCAGAAGAGTTGACTGCCAATCTTTGGGATCATGGCAATTCTTCCTCTTCCTTTTTACTCATGCATGAGGCTTACTCCTTTAAAAGAACATGTCGTGTGCAACTGCTAATCTCTAGTCATGTGCCAACCCTTTTAAAATGCAGCATGAGATTTTTGCAGGAGTATAATGTCTCTTGCATCTTTGGTGTGTGGATTGCAGGGTAACACAGTTGATAAACACAGGGAGTATGCCATTGGATCTGGATTGCAGGACAATCAATTTGTTGAGAAACACCAAGAGAATACAAAATCACTAAATATGAATGACATTTTGAGTGAAAAAATTACTATGCCTGCAGAATATGACTCTAAGTTTCTTGGAGTTTCTGTTGATAGAGCCACTGAGTCAATTGAATCAAATGGTGTCCATGAGAAAAAAGGAAAATACTTCTTTTATGATTCTCCACATTCTGAAGAAACTGGCGTTTGGATACCCATCTCTGTTCCACCAATGTCGGAGAGTGAGCACGAAGAGTGGAGTAAGGGATTTTGCTCTAATGGGGGTTTCTTCCCTGAAGTGGATATGGGAGGGGGTCAATACTGTAACGAAGATAAGGAGTTAACTGCATGGGATGTTGTTAGTGATATGTTACTTGCTGCCCGAGGGAAAGTAAGTTCTCTTGCTTCTGGTGATATTTGTGGAAGGAAATTATCTTGGGTCTCTAGTCACTTACTTGAGCAAGCATGGAAAGAGATGGCTCAAACTCTTACTGAGGCCAATTTGGCTAACTTGCGGGAACTTATTGAAGCAGAGCCACCAAAATGGCTGGCCGACAGTGCTGCTACTGCATGCATGTTGTGTGGCACTCGATTTCATCCCATCATGTGCTCACGACATCATTGTCGGTTTTGTGGAGGAATTTTTTGCAATGACTGCTCCAAAGGAAGGAGCTTGTTGCCAGCAAAGTTTCGTGTGGAAGATCCGCAGCGAGTGTGTGATGTATGCTGTGTGCGCTTGGAATCTATCCGGTCTGTGTTAATGGATCAAATTAGTCGTGCTGCTCAGCTGCCAACCCATGATGTGACAGATCTTAGTACTCTGCGATCCTGGGCTAATGTCCCATGGGGACAATCCATGGAATATGAAATTTATAAGGCAACAAATACGATACGTGTTTATAGTAAAGCAAGTGTTCTACCATTTTTTTTTTTTTTTTTGGTTTTTTTCCCCCCTACAGATGCAGCATAGGGGCAATAATTGTGCAAGTGCTTTATATGTTATTTGTGGTGGACTTCTCCCTTTACACTTTATTTTTAGAAGTGTTGAAAATGATCATGTTCCTCATATTGGAATGCTATTTCTCAGATAGGTTCTCTAAGACCAGAGAAGTCAATTCCTGATGCTGTTCTACAAGGAGCAAAAGGACTTGCGATACTGACTGCAATCAAAGTTGGGACCGCGATTACATATCGTATTGGAACAGGACTGGTGGTTGCACGTAGAGATGATGGCTCATGGTCACCTCCTTCTGCCATTTCATCATTTGGTTTAGGGTGGGGAATTCAGGTGAATCATTACTCTCTAGGAAACTTTCGGTTTTTCCTACAAATCCTCTATTCAAATGGATGTCTTTTTTGGCCTAGTATGATGGTCTAAGATAATGTATCCTTTGTTCTTTCTAGCGAAAACAATAAAAGGAAAAAATGTAGCGTTATTTCTCTCTATCAAAAAGGAGAAAAGGTAAAGGGGGTACCCTTAATTCCAAACAGGTCGCACATATATCTTCTTCAACAGTTGAAGTTGCTTGAGCAAGAGTATAACATTCGATCAGTCTCGCTTTTCTTAATCTTTGTGTTCTGGAGTTTTAATGAATTGGTTCCAATCTATTTGCCCCAAATGTTGCAGTCTGAGGTACCATATAATGCTTTGTGCCCCTCTGACCAAGGATTTCATATGTTTACAGGCTGGAGTGGAATTGATTGACTTCATAATTGTCTTGAGAACAGAATATGCTCTTAAGACCTTCAGCAGTAACATGCATTTCTCTTTTGGTGCCGGCCTGAGTGCTTCTCTTGGCATTGTTGGGCGAGCAGTTGAAGCTGACCTTCGAGCTGGTGATGGTGGCTATGCTGCTTGTTACACCTACAGCTGTAGCAAAGGTACCTGTTTTGTCCGAACATTTATTATAGTGAAACAAGTTTCTTGCACTTATAAAGGGAAAGACCCAACTTTCTTCCAGTTTTACAGCTGATCATTCCAGTTCTATTCTTCCTTGTTCATGCTTACCAACTGATCTACATATGATGCTTGCCGACTTTTGTCATTGTACAGCCTAATCTATATATTATGCCTTTAGTTGTCTTGCCTCGCCCTGGCCTACTTCAGGATATAACTTCCATACAAGACTTTAAGAATGAGTCCACCAATTATTAATTGCAATGATTTTGAACTTTAGCAATCGAATAGCGAGAGCGGCATCAGAAAACCTTTGTCATCCCATTTGTCTTCAGATAATGTTCCTTATTTTCACAGCACTAGCTCTTAGTCTCAATCTTATGGCACTCTCACTGTTGACAGGCGCATTTGCTGGTTGTTCCCTTGAAGGAAGTATTATTTCTACTCGAGCTAAAGAGAATTCCCGATTTTATGGCACCCAGACACTAACTGCACCAGATATTCTCCTTGGCTCATTGCCCGCCCCTCCAGCTGCTGCTATTCTCTACCGTGCACTGGCAGATTTATATCAGAAGATTGAAGGCCGATAGCTCTGTTAATATCAAAAAGAGCATTACCTTTCTCCCATAATTACGGTTTCAAAAAGTCAGAGCCTTAGCCCTTTGTAAATATTGGTGAAAATGGGTCTCCACTATTCTTTTTCACGTAAAATGGGTGAGATGGTGAAGTGTGGTGCAAAATGTCTCCATCCTGTTTAGAAATTGTATGTCTGTACATAAAGAGGAAAATTCCTGAGCCAAATTAGGTCAATCCCAATCCCTTTTTTGTATATAAGCTCTGGTACTCATAAATTCTAGATCATTGTCTAGGAAAAAAGACAATAAAGAAAAAAATCTCATGTTGGGATTTGATTTCATGGATCATTGCAATTCTGGTTTTGGCTGATTCGTATATTAATGTTGCTCTTGCAAGTTTTGTAGCTGCATTGTGCTTGCAGCAATGGTTTAGATGGAGGTGTGACTGGAGCACTTACGGATCCCCATGGATATAGAGATGGTGGTGGAGGTGAATTTAAGAGCAAAATATAGGATTGGAAAGCGGGAATGGAATACCAGATCCGTCCGCGTGTGCTTAGAAAATTGAAATCTACTAAGGTTGAGTTTAATTGTGGAAAATATATTCTAATTTTCTATCTCTAATATTTTTTATGTTTTTTATCTCTAAATAAAAGAATAAAAAATTTAGAAAATTTTAGAAAACATTATTTTTATTTGTAATGGAAAATAGTGGATAATAACTTCAAGATTGTTTTAATTCCTTTTTATAAATTAAAAAAATCATATATTTCTAATTTTTATTTTCTAAAAATTGAAATAATGAGTATTTAAACATAATTTTATTTTTTATAAAATATTTTCTAAAAAATATTCCTTTTTTTCATAACTAAACACACCCAAAATTTTTTCACCTAATAATTTCAGACTAGAAATTGCATTAAATCAAGTGCAAGTTTAATCTTGGAGAGAGAGATTTCACTCCTCAAAATCCCAAAACTAGCCCCAGCTAAAGGAACTGAAATTTCAGACTCCATTCTCCTAATAATGCAATTTTGGCTGATCAGCAGGGGCAAAATCATCCGGGAAGAAATTTCACCACCCATATCTGTGTTTTACCCGACTAATTCACCACCCATATCTGAGTTTTATCCGACTAATTTAATTTTGATTCATTTTAGGGTTGATTTTTTAAAATTATTTTTTATTATTTTCAGAGATCAAACTCGATATCTCTTATTAAGAAAATAAAATATACTTGATCATCCTATCCAAACAAGTTTGATATCCTCCGAGATGAGTTGTATGTTCTAACAACTTTCCAACCAAACGCGAGACGGTCGATCCTCAGAAAAAACGAGAAACATGTCGATTCTACACCACAAAAACATATGACTCTCAGAAATCTCATGAAGCATGGACCGCTTGAATGCGCCCGTGGTGATTTCACGTGGATTCTTTTGCCCTTGCTTGCTTTTGAATAGTCTAGCTTGACCTTCAAATCCTAAGTATGATTCTAGAAACCACACATTGTCAAAGGCATTTTCTCACTTTTGTTTTTGTTTTTATTTTTATTTTTTATAATTCCTTTTCCACCACCCGCCCTTTTGTTGGTTTCTTGAAACCGATTAATTATATTAAATTCAATTAAATTTGATTCTATTTAAATTAAAATTTTAAAGATAGAGTTTTTCCGATTTTTGTTTTTTCTATTCACGAGACTAGAATTTAAAATTTTATTTTAAAAATATCAGTATTCTCATTTTATCAACCAGACATTGGTTACCTTTTGTCTGTAGGCTTAATGTGGTATTTTTGGGCATATCACAATGGCCAAATAAAAACTAAAATAATTCAATCAATTAATAATTTTAAATATTTACTGTCATATATTTAATTTCGAGTCAATAGATAATATAATTAGCCAATCAAAATAAAATAAAGAATCCCAATATAATTTCGAATATCATGAATGATGTTTATACTTTATAATGTTAAATACCACTTGAAAATGGCTTTAATAGCATTACAAATGATCTGCTCAATGCCAAATAGGGAGTTTATACTTTATCATTCATGTCAGTCATGAAAGATCTTATGACTAAGACTCGATTTTATTTAGTTGGATTCTTTTTTCTTTTTATTTATATCAGTAGTAAAAAAAAAAAAAAAAAAAAATTTGTAAATAAACATCAGGAGATTTTTGTATAATTTATCATTTTTTAATTTAAAAAATTTTAGATGAAGGAAAAATCATAAATACATTTCACATTTATTTTTAATTTTAATTACAAGATTTTATTTGTAAATGAACTCTATAAATTTTTTTTTTCATTTTAAAGGAATTAAATTTATCTTTTCTTTGATTCCACCCATAAGGAGAGGGTTTGTTTGTAAATTTTGATTTGTCTCAAATTGTCTTAATTTATTTTTATTTTATAATATTTCTAATTAAAATAAATTTTTTTATAAAAAATATAAAATTTTATATTAAAATCAAATTTATTTATGTGAGAAATTAAAATTACTGTTATAATTTATTTTGCTCTTTCTTCTAACAACGTCAGCAAGTTTAACAACCCCAGCCCACGCATCACTGGATTATCGGACAAGACAGAAACACCAAACGCCACCAAACAAGAAAACACCAATTCTTTTTATTAAAAAAAAAAATTGTTCATTCCCCTTATTTTAAAATTTGAAAATGGCTAAATGGTCGGATGACATATTTTTTAAATAATATTTTAAATTCTTATATATATATATATATATATATATATATATGACAGAAATAAATATCGAGAGTAATTTATCTTTTAAGGATTCAAATGGATTTGAATTGATTTTTATCAGATTTATATTTAAAAATTTTAAATATTAATTTTAAAAAAATCATATTCAAATCAATCCATCTGATCCAGAGCTTAAAATTAAGTTTAGAAAAAAGAAAAATTCATAGACCAACCACGTTACAGTCATGAAAAGATTCCAAATCGTAAGATAACATTAATCTTCTTGTCTCATATGTTTTATATTTTAAGATTATCAAAATAATTATTCAACTAAATAAAAAAATGTAATCATTAGATTATGAATTTAATAAGTAATTAAAGAAAGTCGTTACAAAATATGCCTAAATGATACAGAAAATATTTTGCGAGGCGCTGCCATTTCCTTTTTATCAAAAAAAGAAAGAAAAACATGTGAAGATTAAAATTGACTTAAAAAATAAGAAAATAGCGAAATTGTAAAATAACGTTAATCTTTCCAAGTCCCATAATTTTTTATGCCTTAAATAATCCTCAGACAATTCAATGCAGCAACGAAGATCCCAAAACTTCGAGAAACCTAGTAAAAATCGAGAAAATAAAGATTAAACAAAAGTCCAGCCCATGCGTTCACACCTATAATATGGTCTTCTCCGTAGGATCGTGTTTCTTTTTTTCAGGTAATTTCTCGAAGACTTTGAAGACATTAATGTTTTTTATTAGTTAAAATTTAATGTTTTGATGGAAAAAAAAAAAAAACTGTTTCTTTTTCTCCAAGTTTGTTTAGAGCTTGATGACTTACGATTATTCAAGAAAACTGTACTTTCAACGACTTTTCTTTTTGTGGGGTTTCTCTAAATGTTGTTATATAGCCACAAAAGTCAAATGGAAAGTTCGGTAAAAAACCACCGGAAATTGGTTGTTTTTTGAATTTTTGGTTATTTATGAGTTTTTGGAATTGGGGTTTTGATGTTTAGGGTATAACTGTTTTTCCTTGGGGTTCATTGTTTGTAGCCAAAATTTGTGGTTTTCTATGTTGGTGTTATTGAGGTTCAATTATTGTGAATCCCTCCTGAATGTCTGGTAGCTGCTAGTTTAGTCAATTGGGTTTTATTAATCAGTAGTTTTGATTTGCGGGTCTTTTGTTCTTTTGGTTGGTATTAAGGTTTTCTTTTGTATTAATTTTATTTGCATTTGTGAAAGTGGATAAGGTCCAATTCTTGTCTACTCCTTATGAATGTTTGATTGTTTGTTAGTTTTGTAAATTGGGATTCCGGTTGCCGAGATTTTTTTTTTTGGGGGGGGGGTTTACAGTTGAAGTTTTATGCTTGTAGCTGAAATTTGAGGTTTGTGTTTATGTTATTGCATTTCCCGGAGTGGATAAGCTTCGGTTATTGTAAATCCTTTTAGCAGTTAGAGCTGAGTAGTTGAGAATTTAATATAAGTGTTGATTTTGGGATTTAGGTAGATGATTTGGAACTCCAATTTCGGGTTTTTCTTTCCATTGTTTTGAACTAAAATGTAGGTTTGAGTTCTTTTGGCTTCAATTTTGGACCTTTTGATTGTCTTGGTTGGTTTTGGACCTTGATTTAATGTAATTGAATCTTTGAGAAGAAGGATATCATGGATGAAACAAAGAACACTTCAAGTACGTTGCCACCATTTCTTATGAAGACATATGAGATGGTTGATGATCCATCAACTGATTCAATTGTGTCATGGAGTTCAAGTAATAAGAGCTTTGTCGTGTGTAATCCTCTGGAGTTTGCAAGAGACTTGCTTCCTAGGTTCTTCAAGCATAATAACTTCTCGAGTTTCATAAGACAGCTCAATACTTATGTAAGTTTTTCTAAGTTTCTTTTGTTATTTCAGATGTTTCTGTTTCCTTAAGAAGTGTTTTAATTCTTGTACTCGTTTGACACAAGCGTTTAAAGTGAATAGAACCCAACCCAGTTTAGCTTTGCCAATTTTTATTCACTGATCTGGAGAAGCAAGAATTGGTTGATTTTTGTTGTTAAGGTCATAGGGCTTTTGTTTTGTCAGGGTTTTAGGAAAATTGACCCTGAACAGTGGGAGTTTGCTAATGAAGATTTTGTAAGAGGTCAACCTCACCTTTTAAAGAAAATTCATCGGCGAAAGCCAATTCACAGTCACTCTGCACAAAATCTGCAAAATCAACAAGGGCAAGGCGGAGCATCTTGTGCATTGACAGATGTAGAAAGACAGGCTCTTACACAAAAAATCAATAGGCTGAGTCATGACAAGGAATCACTGATTTTGCAGTTAGAGGGACATAAAGAGGAAGGGCATGCCTTGGAATCACAAATACATTTTCTTAAGGAACGTTTGCGGCGAGCGGAACAGTGTCAACATGAAATGGTCTCTTTTGTGGCTCAAATTTTGGAAAAACCATCGCTTGCTTTATGTCTCCATCAACAATTGCAAACGCATGAGAGGAAGAGAAGGTTGCCCAGAGCTGATCACATGTATGATGAAGCTAGCATGGAAGAGAGCCAAATTGAGGGTTCCCCATCTGTGACTAGAGAATTGGTATTAAATATGGAGTCTTTAGATCTATTGGAGTCATCTCTTGCTTTTTGGGAGAACATAGTAAGTGATTTTAATGAAGCTTGCATACAGGACAGACCATCCTTCGAGTTCTCCGAAATTATATGTTGCCCTGCAAGCCCAACGATATCCAACATAGAATTAAGTCTCGATATTCAATCTGATTTTTCCAAGATTGACCAGAATTCAAAGTCCGTCCCTTCTGTTTTGCCAGAAGTCGTTTCTTCAAAAGAACAAGTGATTGGAACCACAGTTACAACCACAGCTACAACTGCAGCCAGCACGAATGATGTCTTCTGGCAGCAGTTTTTGACTGAAACTCCTGGTTAAATCGGACAGGCATGAATTCTGAACTGTGTGAGTATGGTAAAGTTTGGTTGCATGAGGAATCTAGGCAGATAAGACTTGGTGTAGGTTTATTCTTTCTCCAACTATGCTGCCTTGGTGATTGCCATTGTATAGTACAGGTAAATTTTATTTATTGGCACCAGCTCAACTCTATGTTCTAAATTCGATGTTTCTGAGGTGGTTGATCTTTTCTTGCAGGATGATCATATTAACGGGATTGAGCAATATGTTATACTTGGTAAGCTTATTCAGTCTGTGCAGTCCTCTCTGGTTATAGCTTCATTTATACCGTGTACATCAAGAAGCGAGATTAGTTTGTACATGCTCTTCGCTTCTGACAACATTTTTGGCTTTAGATCCATGTATGTTTCTTTATGAAAAATACTCGTGCATGTAGCACATAAATTTTGAGACTTTATACTCTAAATAAAATTAGATGTACATAATTTCTGCTAAAATTTTCATAGTTTATATCACTTGAACATCATTAAAATGAATTCTGGAAAGATTAGTGTGTCTATTAAACCTGTGTTTGAAAACCAGTGGTGGAAAAGTAAATAATAGAAGGAAGGGGGGAAGAGTAAAAGAGGAGGCTGTTACCTTCTTACCGACAAAAAAGTCGGAAAAATACTAAGAAACCAGGAACTGGTTCGATTATCTGGTTTCTGCTTGCTTATACTGAGTTAGTGTGGTACATATTTTATCTTTCAATTTGATAATATGATAATTAACAATTCTTTGCCTCTTTGTGAGTATCTTAGTCATGGACCCCAGGGAGGAGTATAATTATGGGAGGAACAGTGGAGTTTGCTTTCTTGGTGAAATTATCAATTCAGTCGTCATCAGGGAGGAAGTTTTGGCAATATGGTTTGATGAGGTCCATTTCTTAATCTTCATGCAAAAAGTCTCATGAATTGATCTTCAAATGCCATCATTTTATAAATATTCATGACACATGAGTTTCTAAGGTGTGGCTATCACTGGATATGTGTGACGTTTTGGTGGTAATGGTTGTGTGTCAACACTAGAAAAATCAAGCTGAATAATGAGCTTTCTGCTGGAGGTGGAACCAAGGCGTTGATTAGATTAGAACTTTCATTGCTAAAATTCCTTGAAAAATGCTAAAAGTCCTTGAGGGAGTCAACTGATGTAAAAATTATCTGTGATTGAGGCACATGGTATATATTCTTGTATAAAGGCATAACAAATATTAGTCCTTTTCTTCTAAATCATTTTTACATTTTTCTTTCTTTTAAACTATATCCCCGGTGGATATTCTGGTGAATTTGAGTGTCTAGGGAAATAGGAGATTTACTTTCTGATGTTTGAGTCTAGCTTTGTGAGGACTTAAAGAATACTATACCCATGCTAGGAAGGGGATAAGATTTGATTTTTCTTGAATCAGATGAATTTGATGCATGGGAGCCTACAAGGTAGGATGCGTGTGGGTTTCTATGATCCAAGTTTGTTGTACTCCGCTTGTCTGAAAAAGGAGTTCCACAAATTGTCGATTTGGAATTCAACTAAGGAAATTGAGAGCCTTTGAGTTGCATGACATATGTAATCTACTAAACTATACTAGGATTACTACCACTACTTGATAGACTGCCTTCATGAATTAATCACGTAGACAAATCAAGCAGAATTATGAAAGAAAACTAACTACTTACAATACAGTACAAGTTTTAGCTATCTGGACGTAAAGGGCATTTACAAAGTGCCAATGGGTATCAATTCACAGTTCAGGATGCCATTGGCTGTGGTTTAGTTCAAACCAGACTTGCCTGAACACCTTGATGATGAGATCATGGTATGCGTCTGAATTCAGTGTCAGATAGCAAGCCAGGAGCTCCTCCATTTCTTCTGGCCGTCTGATGCTTTTCTCTGTGATCATCTCCACCATTGAGTCTCTGAAATCCTGCTGTGGATCAAAGGAGCATTTCACCACCGCAAAACTCTCCAAGCCTGTCCTTAGTTCAACTGTTCTCTCTTTGCTCATCCTCGCCCTTTTCATTTTTGCCTTCTTCATGTCTTCAAGTGCCTTGATTTTGCATACTTCTGCTTTTGAAGGTGTTCTAGGAGAATGAATTCTAACCTTGCAACTTGATCTTCTTCTTCTTGGTGTTTCCCTACTTATTGGCATAGATTTTCTCTCTCTCTCATTTTCAGGAAACAGTATTTTGCTCCCGAAGTCTTTCAACGGCTGTGCAGAATGCTCATCAGTTTCCTCCAACTCCGGTGCTGCAATTGCATCTTCTTCCTCTTCGATCCTTCTCAAGTTGGACAAGGATCGCGAATGTTCCCTCGAATGTGAAACTGTTTCTTTTTGGGTTTGAATTGTTCTTACCGGTTGCAGTTTCCTTTCATATTTGTGCTCCAAACTTGTATTGTCCTCTGCTTTATCGCCTTCCTTTTCAAACTCTGACAACTTTTCTTCAGAAGCTTCAGGATTCGATTTTCTTCGACCTCTAGTAGTTTCCCTCCTGGATTTCCGAAAACTCTTCTTCTCTCTGTTCTCTTTTCCTTTGCATACCTCCAATTCAGGCCAAATCTCCATATTTTCGGGCAATTCTCTTGTCCTTTGAATATCCGACACCATATCTGTGAACTTATAGTACTTTTTGTTTGGCACTTTTGTGGAAGCTGATGAACAACTCTGACAACTAGAGAACGGATAATCTACTTCATCATCTGAGTCATACAAAACTGAATTATAAACACTCATGTTCTTCTTCCTACCTTCACAACTATCTTCTCCGAAAGAAAGTCTCCAAAAAGTATCATCTTCCTTGGCATAAAATCGACTTTCTTTGCCACCCCATCCATTCATCGGTGAGATCCAAGTTGCTGCATTCTTCTTCTCCTCCTTTCCCTTTGTGGGTTCTCGCTTGGGTTTCATACCCATTTGCTTGAACTTCGAAAACAATGTGGACAAAGTGAAAACATTGGATATTGTAGGAAATCGCGAGGAAGAAGATGAAGAATGCTTGTTCTTTTTAGCCCACTTCATAGTTCTTTTGACTCTTTGGAAAGATAGAGAGAGAAAAACAGGTCTGTAAGTTTTTTTTGGATTGACCTGAAGAAGAAGAAGAAGAAGAGGAAGCAGAGAGAGAGAGAGAGATGGTACTAAAGAAGAGGGAAAGGGATAGAAGTTGGGGGACAGTTAGAGGGGTGTCATTGAGAACGTGGGTTCCTTGCAATATTTCAAAAGAAACACCCGCCCTCAATTCTTGTGACCCCTTTGTCACTTTTTGTTTTTTGGTTGGCCCCATCCTCATTTGTAGTCTGTAGAACAACAATCACGCAGGGACCTCTTCTTACAACCTACTGCTAAAAAAGTAGAGAGAGAGAGATAGAGAGTAGTCACATAGCAAAATGATCTGAGAAATCAACCGATCCAGATTTTTAGCGAAGGTAAGTGTTGCTGGGTTCAAAATTTATAAATAGAAAAAATAGATATCACAAAAATTTATTCCTTAACAATTTTGGTAGTTAGTTTCAAGCGAATTAATTGAGATCAATAAATTAATTAGGGAATACCGATCGATTAAGAAAGAAAAGGAAAATAAAAATTAATTTTTGCATAGCAAAGATCGATTGTGTTTTTGAATAATTTATTATAAATTTGACGGGTAGTTATCTGTTTAACAAGTTGTAACATCAAAAAATAGAAAATATGGTCAAGACATGTCATGGTTGTTTATTTATTTTGGCCAATTAAGGACCATTTGAGCCATTCGAAGCTCTGCTGTTGCCTTTTGTAAACAGAAAAATCAGAAGATAACACCCTTTATTTTGCTTGGCTTTGCTTTAATTTTGTCTCCTAGAATATAATTTATAGCCTTTTTTTTCTTTTTTATTTTTATCTTTTTTGGCTGACTACTATTATTTTCTTTGGTCAGAGCCTTTTTCTAAAGGAAAATAGTTCAAACTCAGCACCCCCCTTAGAGCCCAATCGCTGCTTCTGCCACAAAAGTTGTCGGTTGGTCATTCGGCATTTGGATTTTTAATTTTAAAGAGTAAAGTGAAAATGGAAAATTAAATTAAATTAAATTAAAAATCAAGAATGACCCTTTTTATATTTAAAGCCCATTTTTCTAAAAATTAAAAATTTTAACTAGAAAATTTTTCTATTATTACATTTTAATCTGTTGAATAAACTCGTTAGATAAAATAAATAATTTTATGAATAAATGCATTTGATATAAAAAAAAAAAATTGTGCTTGGATTATTGGTTACTGAAAATAAAAGGCCAAAACCAAAACTCCACAATTCATTTGATTTATTTTATATCAATTCTACTACAAACGATATCAAAAGGGGAACCAACTTTGGCTGTTTGAAGGTAACCCCACATGTAGGTGCTTTCACCCACATGATAGGTTCCATTTTGCAGCGTGGAGAGAGAGAGAGAGAGAGAGAGAGAGTGAGAGAGAGAGAGAGAGAGAGAGAGAGAGAGGGGTTTTATTGAATCGCGGCTTAGTAAATAAGAATATTATATTTTACAATTAATTTCTAGATTTAAAATTTAAATAAAAAAGATTATATTGGGAGAATTTATTTTAAATTGGACCTAACAATACTTTTTGATTTCGAATTATGATTTTAGATATCGATCGATTAATAAAAAAAAGAGAAAAAAAGTAGTTTCACTTATAATTTGTCTTTTTTTTTTCTTTTCTTTTTACTTGATCATCGGTATATAAAAATCTGATTAATCCGTGACTTGAATAACTATGAGACCCAATTTTTGGGCTAACTTTTATTGTTGGATAATCTGCACATCTATTAGCCTATCTTAAAACATGTTTGAGTTTGCACCATACCCATCTTGTGTGTGGATTTCAAAGTTCAATCTTCACACCTGCATCCCATTCCCAAGCCTTCTTGAGACAGGCACTGAACCAGAGCTGTTAATGGACTGATAAAAAGCTAGTCCTTAATTTTTTAAATATGTATCCATAAAATTATGGATTTAATAATTTCGAAATTACAATTTTATTATAAAGTTGGCTGAAATTTTGTTACGTATAGTATAGTTTTATGTCAAACATTTCCTGTGATCCCCAAAACGCAAAGAAACCAAACTAATCTGCCCAACTCCCGCTTGGGAGACCCAATCTTGACTCAAACTAAGTAAAGTTTTTAATATAAAAAATAATTTTAGCTTTTTATGAATTTGACCTTTTTAAGCTACAAATTATTTTATATCTTTTATTGAAAATTTTATATTTTAATAAATAATTCATAAATAAAATAAAGATAACTTCACACAAATTAGACTTGCTCGAACGAAGTCTAAATGGGTTGTTTCTTTGTTTTTTTTTTTTTTTTTTTTTTTTTTGGGGGTAGGCTAAAGGAATACAAGACCAACAAAAAAACCACAGGCCAAGCAGTGACCCAGGCACCAACCCAACACCTAACTACTCCAAACTCCCAGCCCTTCGGCTAATGAGCTGCTTACAATCCATTATGGCATGAAAGAGAGGCTGAGTGGGCTCATTATCTTTCTTTAGCAGCTGAGTTAAAACAAGGAAATCCACTTCCATCTCAACCTCTGACACACCCTTGTTCCTAGCAATCCAGAGGCCTTCTCTCAAAGCCCAGACCTCTGCAGAGATGCCATTTGCTCTTCCAATATTCAAAGAGAAACCTGCCATCCAATTTCCCTCCTCATCTCTCAGGAGGCCACTTCTGCTAGCAATTCTTGACCTTATATCCTCAGCCCCATCAGTATTTAACTTAAGCTTTCCTCTCTCAGGAGGAATCCATTTAATTCTGATAATGGAAAACTACTTCTTGTGCTGGTCATCGCTATGAACCTCCTCCCACACCCTGTTAAACCTTCTTGCCAGCCCCACAGTCACCCAAGTAGGAGTCCTTTCTCCATCCATGACTAGTCTGCATCTTCTTTTCCATATAAACTAGATTGCAGCTGCAAACATCCCACTTTCTTGGAAGATCCTTGCTCTGAATCTCCTTTGCACCCCTTTTCTTATCCATTCAGCAGTGGTCTCAATCCAAAAGTCCTTGACCTTATTAATATGTGGACAAATCAAGCTCCAAATTTCCTTGGCCTCCTTGCAATCTCGCAGCACATGCATTACAGACTCTGCACTCTCTTTACAAGTCACATTTATCATTGTCAGAAAATCTCCTCTTCCTTCTTTCAACATTGTCATAATTCTCTCTCACAGCTAACCAAATGAAAAACTTCACTCTCTCAGGACATTTGGATTTCCAAATCCACTTCCAATCTTCATTCGGCTGGGACTGCACTAGATCACTCTCCTGGAGCATCCGGTAAGCACTGGCCACAGAGAAGCTGCCATCCTTTGTCCCTCCCCACCCAAGCAGGTTCTCAGTCTTACCTCTTATAGGAATCAAAACCCCTGTTATCTCCTCAACTTTATCCTCCCTTATGTTTGCCCGCAGCTCGTCAACCTTCCACTGCCCCTCTTCATTGATAAAGTGGCTGACCTTCAGCTCTGGGAAACTCCTCACTTGAGGATAAATGGCATGCTCGGCTAACTTTCCTTTCCCCACCCGCCTATCTTCCCAAAAGTTGATGCTTCTACCCTTCCCCACTCTCTAGTTTAGACCAATCTTAAGGCATTCTCTACTCTTAAGAATACCCCTCCAGGTATTTGAACCTTTAGTTCCTTCCCCTACACTCTGGAAATTTCTTTCCCTTCAGGTATTTTCAGTTAAGAACTTGACACTACAAAGCCTGATCTTCCTTGACCGATTGCCAACCCAGCTTCGCCAACATAACAATGTTGTTCTTCCTCATTTTGCGAATACCCAGTCCCCTTCTTGCTTAGGTCTGCAAGCCACCTCCTAGCTAACCAAGTGAACCTTCCTATGGCCCTCCTTGCTAGCCCATAAAAAATCCCTATTTATTTTTGTCTAGCCTATTACAAGTACTACTAGAAATCCAAGAAGTTTGCATCGTATACATGAGAATGGCTGCTGTCATGGACTGGATGAGAGTCCTCCCGGCATTACTTAAAAGCTGTGCACTCTAACCATTTAGCTTTTTCAGCACTTTATCCACCAAATGGTTGAAAAAATCCTGGTTAACTCTTCTATGAATCAAGGGGATCCCTTAGTACTTTCCTAAATCTTTTGTGACAGAAAACTTCCTCGTATCCGCTAAAGAGTTCTTGAGGAAGCTAGAAATTCTTGTAGAGAACCAAACCTTATACTTGGTCTCATTAATGCTCAATCCACTTTCAACTGAAAAATCTTTTAAAAATTCTCTGTCTACACCCAAATTCAAATGATCCGTCTCCACCAAAAGAAGAAGATTATCCATGAAGAACAGGTGCGAAATGTGAGGCTCTCTCTAGAAAACTTAAATGGTTTCCACACTCCCTTCCTTACTTTATCCTGAATCATGTAGGACAGCCTTTCCATCACAAGAATGAACAGGTAGGGGGACAAAGGGTCCCCTTGTTTAAGGCCCTTACTGGTTTTCATCGCCGGCATCACCTCACCATTCTAGATCAAAGAGACCTTGCTGTTGGTTACCGCAAACATAATGATCCTAATTTGAGTGATTGGAAAATTGCAATCTAGTAGAACTTGCCGCAAATAATTCCAATTCACGTTATCATAAGCTTTACTTAAGTCAATCTTCATAACCATCAAATGCTTCTTGCTCTTGGACCTCTGCATAGAGTGAATGGTCTCCTGAACTACCACTATATTCTCCACTATACCTCTACCAAAAAAGCTATTCTGGTGAGGGCCTATGATATCTTGTAGTAAGTGCCTTAACCTCTGCACAATAATCTTGGCCAGCACTTTATAAGAGGTATTAAGAGGAGTAATTGGCCCGAAATCATTCATAATTGCTGGATATTCACCCTGGGGATCAAAACCATATAAACCTTTAGAAAGTCAGGACAGAAGTATCCGTTTCTTAGAGCTTAGTTGACGAACCTCTTGACAGCTTCCTTAACCATCTCCCACTGCTTTTGGTAGAATATAGGTTGGACTCCTTTTGATCTCTTCCTTACTAGCTTGACTAATCAGGTTTTCATGATGGTCATTTTGGATCTTCTTCATCCATCTCCTGAACCTTTTACTAGGTGGAACTACATCTTTATCTTTAAACATATTAGAAAAGTACCAGGTCGCATGATTTTTTGGCCTTTCCTGGTTAGCACACCACTCACCTTCAACTTGCAAAGCAACTATTCTGTTGGAGTTTGTTGAGTGCAATACCTCAGGAGCTGCTGCTGCAGAAGTGATGTTGAATGCAATTCCTCATGAGCTGCTACTGCAAAAGATGCTACTGCAAAAGATGCTGATATGTTACTGACAAGGATGCTGATTTGGCTGAAACTTTGCTGGCAGCTGATAAAATATGCTTAAAACAAATAAGTCAAAAATCAGTTAAGAAGATCATGTGAAGACCTGATTTTCAGGAATTTGATTTCAAAATTTTTAGCTATTTGTTGTTAGTTATGATCTTAACATTATTCTCCAATTTATACTCACATTTTTCAGTATAAAATTGGGGTCTATGATTGAATAAAAACAACCTTCTGCAATTTGAAAATTTCTTGTTATTTTAGCTCCTTTGACACTTTGTTTCTATAAAAAAACCCAACAAATTGGTATCAGAGCCATTAATCTTTAGGGATCTGTGAGATTGAGAGAGTTTAAACACTTATCTTACTTTACAGAAAACACAAAAATGAATTCAGAAATTTCATTCACTCCTATGGCACCTCCAATGTTTGATGGAACAAATTATCAAATGTGGGCTGTCAGAATGGAAGCATATCTTGATGGAAATGATTTGTGGGAAGCTGTTGAAGATGAATATGAAGTTCTTCCTCTTCCAGATAATCCAACAATGACACAAATCAAAATTCATAAGGAGAGGAAACAAAGGAAATCTAAAGCCAGAGCCAGCCTGTTTGCAGCTGTTTCATCTACAATCTTCACTAGAATCATGACACTGAAGACTGCAAATGAAATCTGGAACTTCCTGAAGCATGAGTATGAAGGAAATGCCAAGGTCAGAGGCATGCAAGTTCTGAATTTGATCAGAGAGTTTGAAATGCAAAGGATGAAGGAATCAGAAACTATCAAGGACTATTCTGATAGACTTCTCAGCATAGTTAACAAGGTAAGGATTCTTGGTACTGAATTTTCTGATTCAAGAATTGTTCAAAAAATTTTAGTTACAATTTCTGAAAGGTTTGAGGCTACAATTTCATCACTGGAGAATGCTAAAGATTTGTCAAGCATCACCTTGGCAAAGCTTTTAAATGCACTGCAAGCACAGGAACAAAGGAGGTTTATGAGGCAAGAAGGATCTGTGGAGGGTGCTTTTCAAGCCAAATTACTAAATAAAAATGGAAGCAAAAACAAGAAAAAGAACAACAACAACAAAAAGCAGCCCTCAACAAACTCAGGCAGCAACAACAACACTCAAATCTATCCGCCATGTCCTCATTGTAAAAAGACTAATCATCCACAAAAAAGATGTTGGTGGAGGCCAGATGTAAGATGTAACAAATGTGGACAGTTAGGGCATATGGAGAGGATATGCAAAAATCAACAACAACAAGGAGAAGCCAACACTGTTGTAGATCAACCACATGAGGAAGAGCTATTTGTGGCTTCATGCTTTGCCACTAGTAGCTCTGCAGAAAGTTGGCTAATAGATAGTGGTTGTACACACCACATGACTTATAACCATGAGTTGTTCAGGGAGCTTGATAGAACAGCTATTACCAAAGTCAGAATTGGTAATGGGGATTACATTGCAGCAAAAGGTAAAGGAATGGTTGCCATTGAAGGCCTCTCAGGTTTGAAACTCATCCCAGATGTATTATATGTTCCTGAAATTGATCAAAATCTTTTGAGTGTTGGTCAGTTGCTGGAGAAAGGTTACAAGGTCTTGTTTAAAGACAAAAGTTGTACAATCAAAGATGCAGAAGGCAGGAAGGTGTTTAATGTCCAAATGAGAAGCAAATGCTTTGCTTTGAATTTGTTGGAAGAAGAGCAAGCTGCAGTACACAAACAAGTGAGTAATGCAGTACTTTAGCATAGGAGATTGGGGCACTTTCATCATGCTGCCCTTCTCTTAATGAAGAAGAACAATCTGGTGGAAGGATTACCTAAATTGGAGGAGGAGCTTCCAGCATGTGCTGTCTGTCAGTATGGAAAGTAGACCAGATTGCCTTTTCCACAAAATAAGGCTTGAAGGGCTGCACAAAGACTACAGTTGGTTCATACAGATGTGGGAGGACCTCTGAAAACACCATCATTGAATGGCAGTAAGTTTTATATTGCTTTCATTGATGACTATACAAGAATGTACTGGATTTACTTCATGAAATTCAAATCCGAGGTTGCTGACATCTTCTGGAAGTTTAAAGCTTGGGTGGAAAATCAAAGTGGATGCAAAATGAAGATGATCAGGTCTGACAATGGAACTGAATACACCTCCGAAAAATTCAGCAAATTTTGTTAAGATACAGGCATTGAGCATCAGTTGACGGTTCCGTACAGCCCCAGCAAAATGGAGTTGTGGAGCGAAAAAACAGAACACTCATGGAGATGACAAGATGTTTGTTGCATGATAAAGGGCTGCCAAAGAAATTTTGGGCTGAGGCTGCAAGCATAACAATTTTTTTGCTGAACAGACTACCAACAAAAGCTTTGTAGAATAAAACTCCATTTGAAATGTGGTATGGTAACAAACCTAGCCTACTGAATTTAAAAACATTTGGTTGCTTTTGTTTCTCTCACATTCCTCAAGTTAAAAGAGACAAATTAGATAAGAAGGCAGAACTTGGAATCTTTGTAGGCTACAGCTCAGTTTCAAAAGGCTACAGAATCTATTTTCCTCAAAACAACAAAGTAATTGTTAGTAGGGATGTCCACTTCCTTGAGTTAGAAAGCTGGAGTTGGAAAGATGATAAGAAGCTTGAATTTCAGGAGGAAAATGATGATGTTGATGAAGAACCTGTTCGGGGAACTAGATCACTCCATGACATTTATCAGAGGTATAATGTTGCTGTAATGGAGCCTGCTGGGTATGAAGAAGCTATAGGAGATCAAAAATGGATTGCTGTAATGAAGGAGGAGCTCATAATGATTGAGAAATACCAGACTTGGAAGCTTGTGGATAAACCTACACATAAAAAGGTGATAGGTGTCAAGTGGGTTTATAGAACCAAACTCAATCCTGATGGTTCTGTGAACAAGCACAAGGCAAGGCTTGTTGTCAGGGGATATGCTCAGATGTTCGGGGTGGATTTCTCTGAGACTTTTACCCCAGTTGCTAGATTAGATACTATACGAATGCTCCTGGCTCTAACTGCTCAAAAAAGCTGGATTATACACCAAATGGATGTCAAATCAACCTTCTTGAATGGGCAGTTGGAGGAAGAAATTTTTGTAGAGCAACCTGAAGGCTTTGCTGTTCAAGGACAGGAGGAGAAGGTAAACTTGCTGAACAAGGCTTTGTACGGTCTAAAACAGGCACCGAGGGCAGCAGGATTGATGCTCATTTGCATGACTTATGCTTTACAAAAAGCTTGAGTGAATGTACTCTATACATAAAAAGGACTTGTGATGAAATACTTATGGTATCTCTTTATGTTGATGATCTACTTGTGACAAGAAGCAGTGTGGAGCACATTGAGAAGTTTAAAAAGGAAATGAAAAATGTTTTTGAGATCTGATCTTGGGAGAATGACATTTTTTCTTGGCATGGAAATACAACAAAAACAAAATGACATATTCATATGCCAGCAGAAATATGCCAAGGAAATTCTCAAGAAATTCAATATGATGGAATGCAAGGCAACTGCAACTCCAATGAATCAAAAAGAGAAGTTTTGTAAAGAAGATGGAGCTGAAAAGGTTGATGAAGGACTTTACAGGAGCTTAATAGGCTGCTTAATGTACTTGACTGCAACTAGGCCAGATATTATGAATGCTGTAAGTCTTCTTTCAAGATATATGCACTGTGCTAGTGAGATTCATTTTCAAGCAGCAAAAAGAATTGTTAGATATGTCAAAGGGACAGTTAATCATGATTTAAAGTTCAGTCAAGTTAAAAATTTCAGTCTCCATGGTTTTTCTGATAGTGATTGGACTAGTTGTGTTGATGACATGAGAAGTACCTCAGGTTATTGCTTTAGTTTTGGTTCTGGTATTTTCTCTTGGTGTTCTAAGAAGCAGGAAATCATTGCTCAATCCACAACAGAAGCAGAATATATAGCTGCTGTTGCTGCTGTGAATCAAGCTCTTTGGATCAGGAAATTAATGGTCGATTTGCATGTGGAGCAAGAAGAAAGCACACAAATATTTGTGGAAATCAAGCAGCAATTTCAATTGCAAAAAATCCGGTGTTTCATGGCAAAACAAAACATTTCAAGTTGAAGTTTTATTTTCTGAGAGAGGTACAAAAAGAAGGAGAAATTCAGTTGATCTACTGCAAAACAGAAAATCAGAATGCTGACTTCTTAACCAAGCCACTTCCTAAGACTAGGTATGAGTTTCTGAGACAAAAGCTTGGAGTATGCAGCTCCAGAGATAAGGAGGAGTGTTGAGTGCAATACCTCAGGAGCTGCTGCTGCAGAAGTAATGTTGAATGCAATTCCTCATGAGCTGCTACTGCAAAAGATGCTGATATGTTGCTGACAAGGATGCTGATTTGGCTGAAACTTTGTTGGCAGCTGATAAAATATGCTTAAAACAAATAAGTCAAAAAATCAGTTAAGAAGATCATGTGAAAACCTGATTTTCAGGAATTTGATTTCAAAATTTTTAGTTATTTGTTGTTAGTTATGATTTTAACATTATTCTCCAATTTATACTCATATTTTTCAGTATAAAATTGGGGTCTATGATTGAATAAAAACAACCTTCTGCAATCTGAAAATTTCTTGTTATTTTAGCTCCTTTGACACTTTGTTTCTATCAAAAAACCCAACAGAGTTTTTTCTAATTTTGGTGGAAGCATGGAAGAACTTGGTGTTTGTATCTCATTTAAAAAACCAGTTCACCCTTGATTTTTGATGCCAAAAGATTTCTTCTTGATCTAGAACTTTATGATATTCCTCCAGAAGCTTTCTTTCTAGATCTTGCAGAAAGTCAGACCTCCTATATTTATCAAATTGTTGGATGCCTACCGGCCTATTTTCAATCCTTCTTTTTCTAACAAAAATGTTGCCAAACTCCATCTTGTTCCATATTTTTAACTCATCCACTATGTTATTTAGAGCCATTAGCAGGTCCCCATTAGCACTCCTCCAAGCTAATTCATTCCTGCCACTTTTAGGAGGGTTAGAAAGCCTAGTATTTAGTTAGATTAGATTATGATTTCCGTGCGAACAAGGAAGATTAATAACTTTCAACTCTGGGAAGTGAAGCTTTGCTTGAAGGTTCCGCAAAGCTCTATCCAACTTCCTTTGCAAAATTATCCTCCCCCTCCTACGAGTCCATGTGTGCTTTGGTCCTAAGGGCTTCAGATACAGCAGGTTGCATTCTTCCCAATTTTTCCTGAACCTCCTGCCTCTGGCCCATCCCTTAGCTGTCTTACTACTAGTCTCCAAGCCCTTGCAAAATTATGAAAATCCTTTATCATGAACCAAGGGACCTGAATACCTTTAGCTAACTCCTTCATCTCCTTCCAAAAAACTTCTTTTGCAGCATGATTAGGCTGAACATACACACATGTTGAAGTCCAATCCACCTGTTCTCCTCTATTTGCATATGAATTCATTGCTCCCCGTGTTTCAAGACCTTTAAACACATTCTCTCTTATTCCACTTGAGCCAAAGACCTCCCCTAAACCCATTCGACTGGACTGCAAACTCTCCCTCCAGCCCACATCTGGTTAGACAAAGAGCTATTTTTCGCTTTTGTCTCTAGAAGGCAAATCACCTCTGGCTCTTGCCTCCTTACTAACTCTCTACACACACTTTTGAACCTATTGTTCCCAACCCCCTGCAATTCTATACCATAATTTTTATATTCATCATGAAAAATAAAGAAAATAATGGATCCACCCTGTACCCACTGCTGAGGTCTCCACTTCCATCCCTTCATCCAAACTCTCCTCCCCTTCTTCGTACACAGTAGTTGTCTTAGCTCTTTCCCTCCTTTTGTTGCCATTTTATTCAAAAAAGATGAGCCTCTTACGGTTCTTTCCACCCCCGGATCCAAGGCCCTCTCTTTGTCAACAGGAGTGTTTTTACTCTTCAGCAGCCCAAGGCCAAGCTTCATTGCTCTCCTATATTCTCCGGGCCTTGCATTGTCCATCCTCCGGCTGGCCAAATGGGTTGTTTCTAGTACTCGATAAACTTGCACTATCGGAAAAGAAGATTGTTGTTGTCTTGATTTGTTTAGGTTTTGCCATCCCAAAAAATATATATATATTTTACCTTGTTTAGTAGCCATAGGTTAAAACAAGTATAACCGTACTAACATTTAGTTAGTCTAATTATTGGATATTTATACTTCTTAAACAAATTCTTGAGTTCAAGTCTTGTATGCAGAGAATGTTAAACCAAAAATCTGGTCAATCGCTCGATTTTTCCCAGGTCTTGATAAGTTGCATTGGGCAACATCGTTTGCATGTTCTCCCATTTCTCTATTAAGCATTTACTTTGAACCGGGGGTAGTAGGATCCCTGCATTTGCGTGTGTGTGAGAGAGAGAGAGATGAATTCACTGAGTTTTTTATTCCTGAGCAGGGCATTGCATCTTAGGCAAATTGATGCCTTTCTACAGAGAGAGAGACAAGAAGCTACGAGTTGGAGAGCCTTTCAATGGACTACAGCCATCCCTTCACAATGTTAACAGATACGCTGGAGATAAAGAACTCTACTTGGGCTACAAGTGTATGGTTAAAGACCTTCCTGAACCTTGGCAATTTTGGATGATAGCGCTCGAGAGTGGCGACATGGACACCTATGCTGCATTGTGCCCTAAAAACAGCCACAAAGCCGAACCCTTTGGCCCTGATCACCACTTCCCTTGTTTTGGAAAGGGCGTGTGAACCAACTATTGATTTATCACTACACCACACTGCAAGGCAACAAGTTGAGTACACAAAGTAAGTTTTTTTGGCTCATGGGACTTGGATGCTGACTTGAGTAAAGGCATTACAGGGTCTATGTCCTACCATTCGGTTACTTGGGAGAAGGAAGTTGGCAAAGGAACCTGGGTATTCTACCATGTTTTGAGGACTTTTCTGTTAAGTGCCCCCAGTTGATGCCTTACTTGAGATCGGACGCCACCACTGGAGTCTCTGCTGGATACCATTGCCAGACGACAAATATCAAAGATTGTTACTCTTCCATCGGTGTCAAGCAAAAATGTACCTTAACCAAATATCCTTTTCAAAAATTTGTTTTCCTAAGAATCATCAGTCTACTTCATTCTGCAGATCCCAGAATAATTTCAAAGGTACACACTGAATGTGATCAAAGGTGGGGTCCTAAAAAGCCAGTTCTACCTAGTGGACATTTGAAGCTGTTGGAAGAACGATGGCCGGCCCTGCAATAGAGGTGTGACTTCCGATATTACTCGTTACAGCGAAATGATCCTAAATCCAGACACAAAAGCTTGTTGCAAACCTGATGACCTACATAGTTGCCCGCCTTATTATACATTCCCTAATGGGACTCGAGTTCACTGCAATGACATTGCTCATTATCCTTATGGAGCCTAATCACATGTACTGCTCCCCTTTGGAACGCACAGCATCTTGAGAACCCATTCAACTTGTGTGGTCCATATAGCAACCCTCAACCTCAAGAGATACTGCAAATTGTTCCTGAAGTTAATTTTCTGAAATACTGAGAAAACTGAACTTATATTGATCATTGGAAACATTACAATTTAAAACTTAATTACTAACTACGCATTAAGATCATGGTCATCCCACTAAGATTATGCCAATTTCACAAGCATTATAACCACCCACATCAGCAGTCCTAAACATGTCATCTAATACTCCTCCTTGCTTTAGGAACTGCAAACACCAAGCTTTGTCCTCAGAAATTCAAACTTGCTAATTGGTAGTGGTTTGGTGAAAACATTTGCAACCTAATATTCTGTTTTGCAATAGACAAGTTCAACAACTCCTTTTTCTAAACTTCCCTTAAGAAGAACAACTTGATATTAAAATGCTTAGTTTTCCCATGAAACACAGAATTATGAGAGATAGCAATGGTAGCTTGGTTGTCAACAAAAATCTCAATGCTTTCCTGCTGTTCCAAATTAAAATCAATTAAAATCTTCCTCAACCACAAAGCTTGATTAACAGCAGCTGTTGCAGCAATAAACTCTACTTCAGCAGTAGATTGAATTACAATTTCTTGTTTTTTTGAACTCCATGAGAAAACACCATAACCAAGTGTGAAACAATAGCCCGAAGTGCTCTTCATATCATCAATGGAACCTCCTCAATCACTGTCTGAGAAACCAACCAGCTTGAACTCTTTGCTCCTTGTGAATTTAATGCCAAAGTCATATGTGCCTTTCACATATCTAAGCACCCTCTTTGCAGCCTTGAGATGCCATTCACTTGCACAGTGCATAAACCGAGACAAAATGCTTACAACATATCAATCTTCTCAATTCCATCTTCTTTATAGAGCTTTTCCTTTGAGTTCATCGGGGTGCTCATTTCTTTGCATTTTTCAAGTTTAAACTTCTTCAGAATCTCATTGGCATATTTCTTCTGACAGATGAAGACTTCATATTCATTTTGCTTAATTTCCATTCCAAGAAAGAAGGTCATCAATCCGAGTTCTGTCATCTCAAAAACCTCCATCATTTCTTGCTTAAACTTTTTTACAAGATTTGTGTTGTTTCCTGTCAGATCATCCACATATAGTGAGATGATAAGAATGTCAACCCCATTTTCCTTGACATATAATGTTGATTCAGATAAGCTTTTAGCAAATCCCAAGTTCTGCAAATGTTCATCATTCCTGCTATACCAAGCTCTTGAAGCTTGTTCCAATCTGTAAAGTGCCTTTTTAAGAAGATAGATCTTGTCTTCTTCTCCTTCCTTTACATAGCCTTCAGGTTGCTCTACATAAATTTCTTCCTGCAAAAAACCATTCAAGAACGCTGACTTGACATCTAACTGGTACACCTTCCAATTCTTTTGCGCTGCAATAGCAAGAAGGAGCCTGATGGTGTCGAGTCGCGAAGGTATCTGAGAAGTCCACATCGAGTATTTGAGCATATTATTTGACCACGAGTCTAGATTTATACTTGTTGATTGAGCTATCAGCATTAAGCTTGGTTCTGTACACCTACTTGATTCCAATTACTTTTCTGTCTTGGGGTCAATCAACTAACACCCATGTTTTGTTCCTTTCAATCATGAACAACTCCTCCTTCATTGTAGCAGTCCAATTTTGATCTGTCTTGACTTTTTCATAATTTGAAGGTTCACACACAGCAATATTGCATCTTTGATAAGCATCTAAAAGTGGTCTTGTGCCTTTAATAGGACTACCATCCACCGTTGCATTCTCCCAATCTCCAATGCTTTGTGCTGCTATGTCCAAGACAGGAAACTTGAGATTTGACTCTTTTGAGATTGGATCCACTTTCTTTGCATCATCCCAGCTCCACTCTTCGTCTTTCATAAAGTGCACATCCTTGCTTATAATAATTTTTCCAGTTTGTGGTTGGAAAACTTTATAAGCTTTTGCAACCAAGCTGTAGCCAATGAAGATGCCTGGAAGTACTCTTTTATCTAGCTTATCCCTCTTGATATGTGGAATGTAAGTAAAGCACAAATATCCAAATATTTTAAGGAAATTCGGAGATGGTTTATAACCATACTATGCCTCGAAAGGTGTTTGATCCTTCACTACTCTTGTGGGAAGCCTATTTTGCAAAAAAAAAAAAAAAAAAAAAAAGCAGTGTTTGCTGCTTCAGCCCATAATTTTTTTGGCAGATTCTTCTCATGTAGCATGCATCGTGTCATCTCCAATATGAATCTATTTCGTCTTTCACTCACTCTATTTTGTTGTGGAGAGTATTGAGCGGTTAATTGATGTTGGATGCCTACCTCATCACAAAAACGATTGAATGCTTTAGAGGTGTACTCCTTGCCATTGTCAAATCTAAGAGTTTGAATTTGACAACCACTCTCGTTCTCAACTCTGGCTTTGAAGTTCCAAAAGACTTGAGCCACCTCTGACTTGTGCTTCAAGAAGAATATCCAACACATGCGGGTGAAATCATCAATGAGTATAGCATAATAAAGACTACCTTTCAAAGAAAGCGTTCTTTGTAGGCCTGCAATGTCAGTATGAATCAATTGTAGCTTCTTTGATGCTCTCCATGTTGCTTTGGGAAATGGTTTCCTGCTTTGCTTTCTAAACTGACATGCTTTGCAGGTTGGAATATGATCATCAAGTTCTGGAAGATCATTTGCCATCTTCATGGATTTCAACTGTAGCAGCCCCTGATGATGATAGTGCCCAAACCTCTTGTGCCATACTTCAGTGATATTTTCTTTGATTGGAAAGGCAATTTGCTCCTCCTCCAATGGATTTAGAGCGAAGCTTTTCCCTTTCATTTTTATTTTGAAAATATCTTGGTCAACTGCATCTTTAATCAAGCAACTTTTGTCTTCAAACACAACTGAACAGGTTGAAATTGCAACCGTTCCTTTTTTTCCTTTCACAGCTATGTACTTGCCATTTCCAACTCGAACCTTCGTTGAGTTTGCATTGCTTAGTTCCCTAAATAGATCCTTGTCATGTGTCATGTGATTAGTATAACCACTGTCAATAAGCCAACTTTCACTTGATTTGATGCCAAAGAAACATGTAGCAACGAACAAGTGATCTTCCTCCTCTTGATCAGCTTTCTTTGCCTTTTCATCATGTTGTTGAATTTGAATTTTGTTTCTGTAGATAACAGCTTCATGTCCCATCTGATTGCATTTAGTACACTTTGCATCAGGTCTTCTTCAGCATCTAAATGGAGGATGACCCTTCTTTTTGCAGTGTTTGCAAGGTGGATAGGATTTCTTCTGATTTTCATCATTTCCTTTTGCACTGGCTGATGTTGTACTTACCCCAATTCCTTCTAAATCGTTCTTCTTCATTTTGTTTTTGACCACGTTTTGATGCTTGGCTGCCAAAGCTCCTTTGGTTGTTGTTTCTTCCCTCATTAGTCTTCTTCGTTCTTGTGCTTGCAATGAGTTAAGCAATTCTGCCAAGGAAATTTTTGACAGATCCTTGGTATTCTCCAAGGTAGTGATGGTTGCTTTATATCTTTCAAGTACTGTAACAAGAATTTTTTCTACAATTCTTGAGTTAGTAAATTCAGAGCCAAGAAGCATTACTTTGTTTGTGATACCAAGAAGCCTGTCGTAGTAATCTTTAATTGTCTTGGATTCTTTTATTCTTTGAAGTTCAAAATCCTTGATCAAGTTCAGGACTTGCATTCCTTTAATTCTTTCATCTCATTCATATTCATTCTTGAGATAATCTCATTTTTCTTTTGCTGACTTCAGAGACATGATACGAGTGAAGATGGTGGATGAGACTGCAGCAAATAGGCAGGCCTTTGCCTTTGATTTCTTTGTCTTCTTGTCCTTGTGAGCTTTGATATGAGCCATGGTGGGGTTGTTCGGAAGTGCAGGGATTTCATAGTCTTCCTCCACTGCTTCCCAAAGATCCAAAGCTTCCAAGTATGTCTCCATACGTACTGCACAAATCTGGTAGTTGTCTCTGTCGAACTTCGGCGGAGCAATTGAGGAGAAACTAGCTTCGGCTTCCATGACGTGTCAAACTCACACACAGGTCCCTTAAGAAGAAAGCTCTGATACTAATTGAAGTAAATTTTCTGAAATACAGAGAAAACTGAACTTACACTGATCATTGAAAACATTACAATTTAAAACTTAATTACTAACTACCCATTAAGATCATGGTCATCCCACTAAGATTATGCCATGATCACAAGCATGAATAAAAAATAACCAATACCTAAAAATAACCACCCACGTCAACAATCCTAAACATGTTATCTAACAATTCCGCACCCAGTATGGGGAGATTATGGTTTTCTGACAAAGTAAGGAGAGGGTTGGATTGGTGATCCTACAACTTGGGAACTTGATGTCGCAATCACTTTATTTGTACCAGGTTTGTAGTTTTTTCCAGTGTTCTGGTTTTGTTATGACAAAATCATGAAGCAGGAAGTGGTGAACCTTTGTTCTTATATATATATATATATATTTACAGGATCCAGGAACTTCACCAGCAAAGAGGAAATGGATGTCCGTAGATATTGGAACAGAAATTTACATAGGTCTCAATCAAGAAGCGTAAGCGACTTTGACAATATTATACCAGAGCAATAGTACTTGTCTAGATATAGAAGAGGAGGCAAGTTTTAGTTCTGCAAAACAGATCAGAAACAAGCAGCACAGAACAAAGGCTTAAAGGGTTTTGTTCAGATCCAGAACTTACACCATGTTATTCTCTCAGATTGTGTTTTTAACTAAGATTAAACAGAACAAGGTCAGTTCATGATCATGAGTTAAAGGAAACCCCAAAAATATGATCATAATTTATAATACTAATGAAACAAGTTCTCCTGAACAAGTTTGTTCATTCAGACACCACGGATTCACCCACACAATGGTTTAGCTTTTTGGTACTATAGATCATATGTTCAAATTGACCCAGATGGAACTCTATCAGAAGTTTTGCGTTTCAAAGTTTCAAGCAGCCATAATCATTCAGTCCTTTCAATAAGTACTTTTTGCTCCTTAAAATGGACTTTGAATAACTACCTCAGCTTTCAAACTAATGGGAAGATGATCAAAGTTAAATGAGTTCAGGTTTTAAATGGTTCTACATATTTTGCCTTCTAACAACAAGAACAAGGCTGGCACCAACGTAAAGCTGACCATTCTATGACTTCTGATGTGGGCTTCATTAATTTTTTTTCCAGCCCTAATTGAACGTGACTGGTTGCTTTTGACTTAGCAAATGCCTGAGGTTGAAGGTTTTACTTCTCCTGCATCTGAAATGGAGGCTGCAACAATATTTTCCCCATGAGTTTAAGCGGTGACATAACAGAGTTTTTCCTTTCGATGAGTAAGAAAAGTAATTATGAAGTACAGACATGAATTACTGTTATAAGTTATAAAGCATCACATCGTCATATTAAGATGTATCCAATAAGGGCATATAATTAAAGCGGGCGCATTTCTAAAAATATTGTAATTTCATCATAATAGCTCATGGAAATAAATTCCAAGTTTGATCATTTTTACTCCATCATGATATGTCCACCAGAAGGATCCCCACCTCAACTAAGCCTACTTTCCAAAACATTTCCAAGAGAGGACACAAAATTCTCTTCCCTGATAAGTGGTTTACTTGGATTTCCACTTTCAAAGTTCTTGGTGGGGTCCAGGGTCCATTCAATAAAGGAAACTAGTCTTTGATGAAGAGAGTCCTCAACCAATGGACAGTCAGCTTAGTAAATACGGGTGTTAGATTCATTAACTAAATCTCGGATTTAAGACTTGGAAATGTCAAACATTACGATGGAAGAGTTTTCCTCTAAACTGAGTGTGATAACGTTCAAATCGGAATATGATTCCGGATACTGATAAGTGAATCCACAGCCTGCTACACCTCAGAACTACCAAAAATACTCAATCTCAAGAAGGTGCTGCTGTTGGTGGCTAGAAACCAACTTAGAAAGAGACTAGAAAACCACAAGCTTGAATTACTTCAGTGGAATTTAGCAATGACTTGACAGGATAGAGCAACAAGGTGCAATGCAGCAGCTTACCAGATTACTTCAATTCTGCACAAAAGGACTACCAACTTGAGCACCATGGTAGTAGCATGATTCAGAAAATACAGGTTTTCAAAATATAAAATTAATAATTATTATTCTTCAAATCTTTGTGTATTGACACAAACTAGATCGTGGCTTCCCTCTCCAGAAAATCTCCATAATTAACTCCTTGCATTCCCTAATGTTTCTTGGAAAGTGCAAGTGATCCTACTCCTGCTGATACAGAACCACCAGAAGGCATAATTAGCTGCTTTCTGCAATGAGAAGTCTCTGGACAAATATGCGGCATCAAAAGGACATTTCTATTACTTTCTATAGGCTGTTAACCTGGTCTCTGGTATTTGTCCATTGACCATTCATTACAATTTGAAACAGGAGGGTACTACAGATTCTTTGGCCGGTGGGGTGGGGAGGGGGGGAATTGAGGAAAGATGAAATTGAAAACTCATATAAAGGGACAATCATAATCCAACAAAAAGCACTATAAAAAAAAAGATGTGAATCTAATTGTTGTCCCAGTGAATGTTTCCAATTGAACATACGCTAGAAAGGACCTCACTCTTAGCTGTTCAGATTAGCTGCATCACTAAGCAACTTAAATTTTTGCACAATTCCAAAGCACATGCCAATCTGTTGCACAGAACAACTCAAAATGTAGAGTTAGGAATTAAATCATACCCGTTCAGATTAATTTTTTCTGAATTAGAAATCATGAATTCAGGAACTTGCATGATATCACCCGGTAAATCACAAAATTTTAGTATGGAATAGAATTAGGAAAAATGATAGTGGAATTCAGTCTCGGTATCACATTTGCAATATGTAGAGTAGAACTAGGAAGTAGCTGATTTACACATTATTCTGTAATGACATCAAATATGGTATTGATATAATTTATTTCTCGCTGTAACATATCAATGAAAGAATAGCTGAATTTGGACAACAAAAATGGGAAACATAAGAAGCTGGGGATTCTAATACAGTGATGTATGTTACCACTATAAAACAGGCACTGAAATGGACATTGGAAGCGAGACATCACCAGCAAAACTTGAATCATTATTTGCAGTTGAATTTCCAGCAAATGCGTACCCTACACCGAGTCCACCAAATTGCAAGGCTGCACCCTCGCACCTATGGAAAACTCTTGCAAGTGATGCTGCTTTTCTTCTGGCTCTCTTGGTACCATATATTTGCAAGGTCTGAAGTAAACCAGCCAAAGCTGGAGCTTTGAGCACCCTCTCCATTGTGGCAGCACCACCACTGCGGCACAACTCAAGCAGTGCTGCTACTGCATTCTCTTTCTCTCTTGGTGTCCCACACCTCATCATTCCTATCAACCCAACCACTGCCATTTCCTCCTGGCCAACTGCTTTGGCTCCCATTGGTTGCCTAACTATCAAAGCTAAAGCCCCTGCTGCTTCCTCAGAAACCCCTTCAACACCCAAAGAACCCACTAGTGCTGTCACAGCCCCAGCTTCAATCATTCTCGTGCAATTATCAGTATGGGTGGATAAATTAAAGAGAGCAGTAACGGCATCTTTCTTCCCCCTTGGTGTTCCATCCCTCAACAACCCTGCAAGTGCTTCAACTGCCCCTCCCTCATCTGCAATTCGTTTCTTATACTCATGAACTGCAGAGAGGCTGAACAATGTTGCAGCAGCATTCTCTCTTGCTTCCGTAGTGTGGCCAAATCGGAGCACTTCAACGATTGACCCCAAGCACCCTTCCTCGTCCATTATCCTGCTCTTGTTCTTGTCATAAATTGATAAGTTGAGCATTGCTGTGACCGAATTCTCTTGCGCAACGGGATTTGAAGATGAAAGAAGCTTCCAAAGGTGGGGTATTGCCCCAGATTCTGCAATATAAGCTCGGTTATCTTTCCCCGTTTTTGCTAACAAGCGTATCTCACGAGCAGCAACGGTTTTTGCACCCTGAGACCCTTTTGCCAGTTGCTGAATCAAAAGCCCCGCCGTGGCCTTATTAGCCTCAACAGCAGCTCTGGTTGATGAAGCCATGGCAGCAAGTTCTGCAGACGTATCTGCATTCTCTGGTGGATCAAAGGGTATCCCATAAGCTGTGCACCATTGCATAATCAAATTCCTAAGAGCCAAATTAGGAAAAAGACGAGTATGAGCAAGCATCTGCCCTGTCTTAGGACAACTAGTATGCCCTTCATCTGTCCACCTTGTAATAGAAGCTCGATCATATGTCTGTCCTGTGGAAACTATCACCGGATCCCGCATCAAATCCAAAGTTATAGGGCAACAAAAATCCTTTGGTATCGTAATAAAAGTATCCGCAATCTCTTGAGTAATCAAGCCCTTCCTCGGTTTTTTAAAATTGACAAATCCTGATTCAACCTCATCGCTTTCAAACCCAAACAGCAAAAATCTACAATACCTAATCAATGCAACAAACCCATTTAAAACTGATGCTGTAGGCTCAACATCACCTTCATGATGATAAATTTGCTCCTCCAAAAACTCAATTTCCACCCTACAACTCTTTGAATCCCTAATCCCTAATTTCTCCCAGAAAAACTTCTGCAATACAACCGGATCAGGAATCTTCCCTTTATCGAATTCATCAAGAAATTCGTACAATTTCAACCTCAAACTTTCATCATTCTTATCAATAAACAACTTTGATTTCCTACTTTGTTTTTGCAACAATTCAATCTGTTCTCTAACATCATCACTCAAATTAAGCTCACTTATGGGTAAAACATCGAGCAAAGTCGAAATTTCTCTATTCAGATCATTAAAATGACCCGAAATCGACTGATTCTGAATCAAAAGCCACAATTTACTCGATTGCGAAATATAATCGAGCAGAATTTTGGATCGGTAAAGCAACAAATACAATTCTTTGAAGCATAGAATTGATGTTGAAGATAAATTTGAAGAAAATTCAGATAGAAATTCTAAAAGAATCACAAAGACTTCAATTTTACGAATCAAAGCCCTAGAATTCTTACGCTGGAATTGGACAGAGGATCTTGAGAAAGATGAGATCAGATCGCTCGAAACCCTAGCCACCGTTTTAACCAAAGCGACGTCGTTTAGGTTCACCGGAGCTAGAAATGCTTCCAACGACGGCGATCGTCGTCTTCTTAATGACGAGAAAATCGCAGCCGCCGCCATCTAATTCAGAGAACTGTGAATCAAATTATTGGAATTGAGAAGTTGGGGGGCCTTTTGGTTTCTACAGAATTTGGGGGAATTTTGGAAGATACTACAGGGGGAGAGAGAGGGAGAGAGAACGGAGGCAATGGAAATCCGCGTTTGAGAATTGGGTTTGTGTAGGTGACGGAATTGGGAATGAATTTTCTATGCAGCCCTTTGAAAACGACTTGCATTTGTTCAACATTGACGAATCTCTCTCTCTCTCTCTCTACACTCTACTCCCTCTCCATCTCTCATGATTTAGTTTTGTTTTGTGTTGTTCGTTTTTCATTTTTCAATCCATCGGTATCCCATTTTAACTCATCTAATTCGATTTGAGTATTAAAAGAGTTATTGAGAGATAAGATCTTTTAAATTTCTTTTTTTCTATTATCAGAACTCAAATTTAAGATATCTAGTTAAATGATAGAGTCACCGATTATAATCTAAAAAAATTTAATATCACTCATAATTTTGAACATAATTAGTAATTTTAAATAATTCAAAGTACCCTACTAAACTATTTAATTCATTATTTATTATAATTTCATAAATAAATTAAGTAATTCAATGTATAAAAATAAATAATCAAATTTTAACAATTTACCATTCAGTATAGTTCAGTTTTACATTTTTATTTTTTTAATTCTATTTAATTCATATTTTTTTATTTTCAAATTTAAAAAATGACGGTAAAAATCAAATAAATAAATTCAAAATACAAGCGAAATCAAAAATTTATATCAGACTAACAAAATACTCTGAATTATAATTTTTAGTGATAAATAAAATATATATTTTTTTTCTCTTTTTCATTCTATTGGTTTTTTCTCGTTTGTGTTTATAATTTGGTATCTATGAGCTATGACCACAAGAACCCGAACATGGTGGTGCATCGGTTCACTAGTCAAAATACATGTGTTGCCTGTTCTTCAGACTTGGATGAAGACTTTATGTGCCAATTTGGTTAAATGTTTTGAGTTTGATTTGGGGAACGTTTTCGCAACGTTACGACTTTTTTTCTTTTGCAAGTTCGCTATAAATTATAATTAATGAAAATAAATAAAATTTTTAAATTTTCGTAATACTTGGTTAGTCTAGTGATATGGTACTGTATTTCCTTAATTAAATTCTTAAATTTAAGTTTTATGTACGAAGAAAATAGATATTAGAAGAGTTTTATTCTTTAAAATCCAAGTCGATTTGAATCAGATTTATTCGAATCCAATTTGATTTATGGATATCGATAATTTATTTTAAAAAATGCTTGTTAAATTTGAAACATAAATAACTAATCTAGAGATATAAAACAAAATAATATAATACATTAAAGAGGTCATAAAAATTCTCTATCTTTTTCCCCTGTCTTTTTTTTTTTGTTGGAATTTCTTAAAAACCCTATAAGGAAAATGAGAAAATGGACCACATTTACATAATTGAAGAAAGGAAGATAAATGGGTACATCATAGTACTAAAATATGAGTAACAAATTGTTTAATATTTACGGTTTATAAATTATTGAATCTATTTCGAATAATAAAAGGATAAACTTTAGATTTTTATTAAACAATAACAACGATTAAACTTTTATTCTATTAAATAAAATCGAGTATATGAATTTTTCTATATCATTGTTATTTTACTTTTTTTGTATAATATTATAACATATCTATACATAAATTTTTGTTTTAATTTTATTTTGACCAATTACATGATAAAATAGAGGATAATTGTTCTTGCCATTGGTTTTTATTAAAAAAAAAAAGTAAAAATAGTTTTTTTAAAGATCCGAGTAGAAACCGAATAAATTGAGATTATATTAAATCATTAGATTTCAATCTATAAATCTGTTGTTAAAGTAAAATCTTTCAAATTTTACAGGCCTTATCCTGAGCTCTTCCATTAAAATGGTATCTTTTTACTGTTTGTATGTAGTTTACTTAAAATTAAAAAGGTAAACACAGTTTAACCATGTCTTAATTAAATATATATATATATATATATAGAAATGTCATAAACTTGAAACACTTGTCTAAGGTTCCAATTTTCCATGATTTTGAATTGAGACGGTCTATTGCAATTGAAAGAGTTCTCTCTCTCTCTCTCTCTCTCTCTCTCTCTCTCTCTCTCTCCCCCCCCCCAACTTAAAGGCATGATTGAATTTGGACGGGAACGTGTTGAGTGGGAAGCATTGAAGTGAATGTCTGACTTTCCTCCTTGAGACAACCCTAGCGGCACGTTGTTTCGTTCTTCGTTTTCTTGTTTTTGTTTGATTAATAAAAGAGCTCTCTCTCTCTCTCTCTCTCTCTCTCTCTCTCTCTCTCTCTCTCTCCCCCCTTCATTCAAAGCTGCAGTGCATGGGCATTGGCAACAACTAATAAAGCATGGGGGAGGCAGTTGGACTGATCTCGAAGGTTGACTCTATAAATGTGTTGGTCCCATGAAAAATACTATCTTGTGATCAACGCTACCTGATTTTAATAATAAAATATTACATTTTTCAATTTGATTCATCAATTTTTGAAAATAAAAAAATAGACGTTAAAAGAGTTAGTTCTTTAATTAAGTCCCATAACAGTTCAAATTAAATTAATTAAATTTTTAAATACCAATAATCAAATATCAAGAAAAAATAATACGCATACAGACTTGCAAATCTGGACTCCATTTTCATGTTTAGTCCATCCTTTTAACAATGATTAACAAGAAATTTTCTTTAATAAACTTAATTACATAATTAACAAATTTCAATCCTATATTTTATTTAAAAACACTCATAGATAATTTGTTCACCTGTTCTTGTTCCCGCCATTGCCAAACTTTGTTGAGGATGTTTGTGGTTGTGGATAAAGTTCATTTTCGTGTGCCCTACTTGTTTGCAAAGAGCATTACTCATTGAATCGTCAGTTTCGTGATTTTTCATTAAAAAAAAGAAAAAATTGCATCGATGATTTGATTGTTTATCGGTTGTATCATACTGTTTGTCTTGCTGTCGGATAATAAATTTAATGAAAAGAATATTAAATTTTTTAATTAAAATTTATATTTAAATTTTAAAAAAATAGATAAGAATTATATTTTTCTAAAAAGAATTCAATTCGGATCGAATTAATCAAAATATTATTATAAATATAAGATAAAATTTTCATTGATACCGATGAGTATTGTCATTAATCCTACCTTGAAGCCCACCTAAAGTCCTAATCGCAAGCCAATCGTACATTTAATTTTAACATTAGGCTGTGTGAAGTGCATGTCATGTCCATTACAATCATGCCACGTAGATTTAGTTTGGCTGACCATTATAAAAGTCAATTGTAAAGACAGATCATCTTGGACCGGACCAAATCCAACTTTAATGAGCCAGAAATAAACAATATATTTTTTTTTCCTTTTAATCTATCCTATATATGTCTGATTATTTGATTTATTCGATTTAAATACCGTGAGATTTAATTTAAGATTGCCTTTAAAAAATATAATTCAAGATTTAAATTAAACAAAATTAATATTTTATTAGCAAATTCACATAATGTTAATAAATACTGATTTGTATTATAATTACTGATTTTAACGATAAATCCAATATCATAATCACTCTAAAATATATATATAAAAAATGATATATTCGATTGTTTTATTTGGATATTAAATTTATAATGGGCTGATTACAAAGTTTGAATCTTTATTTCGTACTTATAACTACGATTATTCGGGTAAACTTTAAAATAACTCGAAATCCAGCCTTCATATTTCTCATTTTCAGGGCATAGATCCTTGGTTCCATCGCTGACGTGGTCAAGATTTTGATTTTTCAATTCACGTGGCATAGATATCACCGACGTGTGAACGAGGTGAGAGAAGCGGCAGCATGAGTCCATACGAAAACGGGGATTCAAGCTTTCGTGACACGTGGAGGAGTCGACATTCAAAGTGTCTTATGGTTTGGAAAATACTATGTAATTGGAATCACGTCGGTGATTTTAAGATTCATGAATCTCTACTCTAATTTGCCATTCGGGCTTACGAACAATCCCCAAAAATCTTGGTCAAATCCCCTTATCCGAATCCCTTTTGAGCATGTAAGGATATTCGATCTAATGGTTATCGAATCTCGGTTCCAATGATCAATATATCTATCAAAAGGAAAGAAAGGAGAGTGAAGTTGAGAAAGCTTTGCTTTTGCTTTAGCTAAAATGCTTTCCATTACTTCAAGTCACAAATTGCAAGGTTGGAGAAACAAATAACATAAAACAAGGAAACTTTGTTTCCTTTTTCCTACTTTTCACACCAAGGAAACAAAGAAAATAAAGAACTCTGCAATTAAATTTTCAAGAATACACTTTTAATCTCATTTTTTGATTTTCTTTCTCTGCCTTTATGGATTTATTTTGCTCAACACAATCTACTAGTCTCTCTCCTGTTCTGAAGGTTAGCAGGAATCTCAACCATTCCACCCATAGAACAACGCATGCGACCGGCCACTGAATTGGCGAACGATCTCTCACATTACTCGTATTAGCTAATAAATCGTAGTATTCACAATGGGAGGGAGAGGAGTATCACTGATTGTTACAGCAACTAATCATTTGCAAAATCATATACAATCTAAAAGCATGATCAGAGAGGCTTCTAGTCTAGCTTTCCATACTTCATATTAGAAAAAAGAAAGAGGAAAAATGGCCTGTTTCAGGAGTTGGGTGCACATAACAAACGTAAGAACATGCCTTGGAGGTGTTTCCAAAACTGAGTTTTTCTCTTCTATGGAAGGAGACCCTCTTTTTAACTCCGAAATTGACTTTGATTTTTCAGAAAGAGAATCGAAGTATCAAAAATGTGCCCAACTTCCATACGTTTTCTTTTCATACCTATACTAAAGGGTATAACCATTTCAAATGGCTTAAAAGATACCAGGCAACGCGGTTATCTTTATCGAAAGGACTCCGAAAGGACTCTGGGTGCTGTTATTAGTCTCATATCAAGGCTATATTATCAGGTAAGGACAAAAAATTACATAGTGAGGTAGGGTCACCAGACCCACCACAAGACGTGTTCCTAACATCATTCAGACTACTATTTTCAGTACCCAGAAACTAGTTATCTTGCGTACCTGTGTGAATTATAGAAGGAGCACAACCACTCATATAGCTCAAAAAGATATCCCCCCCCCCCTTTAAATAATCAGAAACTGCAAAGCAGAAAAATCAAGGGAGTTTACATTAACAACATCACTTTCAAGACTTTGGAACAGCCGACCACGTAGTCGCCTACCAGTCATTGACTAAGGCCAGTCTTCCTCAAAGACTGTCCACAAAACAAGTCGATAAAAATTAGTTTAAACTAAGGAACTGATGCAATCAGAATGACTAAAATTATCAGAATGCTTTCATACTGTAAAACCAAACTTTTCACGCTAGATCTTTTCTGGGATTCTTTACAAGTGGAAGCTTCAAGTACAAAGCATATCTAATTAAAAAAGGCATGATATGCTATCAAAACACGGCTTTGGTCTCATCACGTAGATTCAGATACCTTTAACCTAATACAAGGCAAAGGGTGTGATGACAGGCATAACCTTCAGAGTAACATGAATTCAACTAGCAACCCAGAAGCAGAAATTATAAATAGTTCAAAGGAAAGCCCCAACTAAAACAAATGTCAGACATGGCAACTTTAAATCGGTTAACTGTAGGGTCACTTTCAAGAAACACGTCTTCACTCTCCATTGCCGCATTTAAAATATCTGCCTTTTCAAAGGCAATCATCCTCCCTTTTTAGCAGCTGGAGGCGGAGATAACATAGACTGATGACATTAGATAGTTGCATTCTTGACTGATGACATGAGATAGTTGCATTCTCATGAGAAATCAGGTATAGTAAGCATTTTAAAGTTCAGCTTATTCTCAATTTATGGCCAAAAGATATGCAGAACAAGTAGAGGAGAAATTTCCTTTCCCGGTCACGTTGCCAAGTGATGCAACTTGCATCTCGTCACTTGCGTATAATTACAGTGAAATAATTCCTACCATAAACTTAATTAAGACAATAAGCTGTCTACAAAACAATATTTGAGGGCCAGAAGTTTTATAGAGACATAAATAAAATAAGCATATAGTCTTCAAATATCGTATAAATCCTATGGAAAAAATTGAACAGCAGTTTCCGTGAAGCCAATTTTCTTTAGAATGAAGATACCAACATGAAACTTCAAGGACATAACAATATAAAAGATGGCTGCTATAAGATTTCACTCTTCAAGTGCCAGCCGAATTTAAAAGGGAAAGCAAGACAAGATAAAAATCAACCCAACCAAACTACCTGGAGAACCATTATTTCACACTGAGTTTCGGTTATTCCCGATCTCAAACACCAATCCAGTGAAACCATGCTTGCAATAGCTATTGATTTGGCCATTCTGGTATGAAATACAAATCCCAAGGGAAATGCTTACTGTTGAGAACTAGAGTTTCTCTTACTCCAAAATAAATGTTGTCTGCATAAAAGTATCATGATCTACGCTCTGTCCATTTGATGGGCATGGGCCTATGGGTCCAACATACCTGAAGATATGGCAATTCCCATACTCCAGCATACAGGAACCTTGCAAAATCTCATGCATGAGTGGAGAAAATATTTGACTTGGCTGTTAAAGTGGGAAAATCATCCGGTTGATGAAACAATCAACTTACAGGAACCTTGCAACACTAACATCGCCCCTTTTTTATTCTTTTCCTTTTTTTTTCCCACGCGTCTTGGCTCGTTTGGTTTATTTAAAGGTGTGAGTGTCTCATCAATTGTGCTCAGCTGCCCAATCTCACCATGTCAAAGACAACCTGCGGATTAAGGTCTTTGGGAAGGCATGAATAATAAACATGTAACTCTTTATAATTCATAGTTTGGAGATTTCTTTCCCTTATATCACCCTATTTTTGGTCTTTTCTTTTGCTAAATAGGCACAGCTTGTCCATTAGGCCAACTTGCTCCAGTACTAGGGGAAGTCTCCAAAGATAAAATAAAACAAAAATTCTATCTGCAAGAAAGATTTAACTAGAAAAGGAGGTAAGACAAAAAAAGAATTTAAAATTTAATAATAATCATCAATTGAGGGTGCACTATTCTATTCCTTTTTTCCTGCATTTTCCTGCAGTGATGACAACTTATCAAAGCAGAGGGATGGTAGAAATGAACTTGTAAACAGCTGAGATATGAAATAAGTACAAGTAATTCCAAAACGTGGAAGCCAACTCTACATCACACTGTCGATTCCCATACCATCTTGGAGGTTTAGTTGAAAGACACTTCCCACGAGGGATAAGTTTGAACAGGGACTGTGGTCTCCTTGACCGAATAGTCAAACGTGAAACCTGCAGTGACAAGCGTCATTGACATATTGCCTATGGATTTCAGATCACAGAGAGAGAGAGCGAGAGAGAGAGAGAGAGAGAGATTATCCGGAGGTTGGCCTACTTTCTTTTTTTTTCTGGGGGGCACATGACCCTGAGGAAGCCATTATCAAAAGAACACTCCCATTACAACCACTTGTGGACCCAATATCATCCAGAGAGTACCCATCTTCATGAGTAGCCAACCAAACTGCACCATTTACAATTTTAGTTAAAAAAGTTCAACCATTCTAACTAATGGCCTGTGACTAAATTCAAGAGAGAGGCGAAGAGATAGGGTTAAAATGTTGACTGCTTCACTTTTTAAAAATCTCTAGCAAAGGAAAAAATTTATAATAAAAGATAAAATACAACATGTATTGAGCAAGTGAGCAGAGAAAATCATTTCCATTCATTAGAAAACCTTTCAACTTGTCTAGTTCTGCAGAGATAATACCTAGATTTTGTGTTCCAACCTCATTCCTTTCTCCTCTGTTTCTCTTTAGGTTTAATAACAAAATCTAAGGAGGCCATTGTCAGATGTTCCAAGTGAGTACCCTATTCACATGCTTCCTTGGTCGCCATTTTTTCTCATAATGTCCCCTACAATTTTGGGGGGACTTCAGATGGGAAAAGGGCAATCTTAGGTTTTTTTTTTTTTTTTATTGGTTTTGGTATTGAGGTTTTATTCTATTAATCTGATTTGAATATTGTGAAACTCATTTTAAAGGTTAGATTTTTCAAATCTTTTTTCGTCATTTCCGAACTCAAACTTGAGACTGAGATAGAATATCTAACCATTTAACCGAAAAGAATTTTATGGTAGGTTACCATAGGATTCTTCAACTTGTGTTGAAATATTTGCCATGGCTATTGGAAATAACACCTAAGGTTCTGCCCATGACTCAATTACCAAAGTTCACATTTCATGCCCCCCATTTATAGGATTTTTAATGCCTAAAATCACTACACCTTTGTGTTAAGGTTTGAGTACGTGTAAATGAGTTATAATTTAATTAATATTAATTTCTTTTTTTTTTATAAAGATTTTAAATTCAAGTCTTCTTTATATACCTAACAAAAAAAGTCTAAGATATTGACGTAAACCCTACAATGTAACGTTTTGATACGGTGTCATCATTTTTTTTAGTAACTCACACCCAACCCAAACATAAAATCTTCCTTGCTGAGAAAAAGAGAAGGTATATCTTGTACCGTAGGATTCTTCAACTCGTACCCAAACATAACCTTTGGTTTTCAGAAATAGAACCTATGATCCAATATACAGCCTAATTACTACAGATCCAAGTTTGCATCTCTCAATTTAAGGTCTTTTAATGTCCACCAAGGTTATAAACATTCAGGATTAGCTTTAATGCAAGTTTGTTGTAGTTCGGTCAAGATATGACTATGCCCCCACATAGGGCACTACATTGTGATGTGGGACATGTCAAATGCCATACCGTGACATTGCGCCATGCCGTAGCCGCATGCTACTAACTTGCAACTGGAGCGAGACGGGCATAGTCATTGCCCATTCCCAAAACACAGATTCAAACCCAACGCAAAAAAATTGCTTGTGCCAACAACTCATTTATAATCAATGAACGATAAGTCTAATAGAATGAGATGTTAGATCTTTTAATAAGAATGAAAAATACCATACCAGAAAAACCCCCTAAACAAAACTCCCACAAACACTCGAACTATATTAGTCAAAATTTGACTACAAATGCCTATATTTGGTTTTAAAAAAAAAAGGGTCTATAAACTAAAAATAAGATAGCATTTTCCCCGCAAGTACCAAAATCTGTCGGTGCATTCACTTTAATCAAAAGAAAGGCAAATGCTACTGATTCTCTGGAAACTGAATGAATCAATTATTTGCATGACCGTGGGATGAGGTTGAAAAATGGGATTCATCTTATAACAAGTCAACAGCCACGTCTTCATCATTGAAACTGCTCATAATTCACTCAGCGGGCCACGGAATTAAAATGCAGTTGGGGGATTCAATTGTATGCGTCTTTCCAAGTGGGATTTTCTGAGGACCAAAAGTTCTTATAAAACCCTACCCTGAATCATAATGTTGTGACCATGGCCTTCAAAAATTTCCATCGCAATGATGCGCTTAATGCCACAATTGAAATCGAAATAAGGCACAGTAAAAGTTTCTCGAGCAAGTTTGGATGCTAAGAATTTCTTAAGAAGCGGGTCAGGTCTTAAACCAAAGGGTTACAGTATAGAGAAGTGGATACAATCATGTTCGTTTTGGATCAAAATGATGAAAATACAGCAATTTTGGCATGATATACTGAGAAATGACCTGAGATCATTGTGAAGCATAACATCATTTAGGAGACGCAATTAAAACCATATTGAGAAGATTGTACATGATTTACAGTCGTAAGGAATGCACCAAACACTATTTCTCCTTTGTGCTTAGCTGTCTCGGATCAAATTGGTTGGCTCACTTAAAACATACTTGGGCAGCTCATACTTAGCACCTGCAGCAGATATTCCGTTAAATTTATTAAGGGGTAAAAATCTAAAAGGAAATTTTAAGGTGTTAAACTTTAAGGTACCTCTCTCGTCATAGCAGATTGTCAAATCAGCATTTTGAACAATCACACCAGCACTGTCAACAATAGCCTGGGCAAGACTTATGTCAGCTTCAGCAGCAGCTTGGAGTGCATCCCAAATCTCTGAAGACAATGTTTGCATTTGTTTTGAATTATGCAACCATTACCTCGTTAGTCTTTGAAAGTTAAAATTAGCTTATCAGGGAAACAGTAAATCTTTTGATCATTGTAAAAATTTCTTTCACATGACATTCAAATTCAACCCTAGAATGGTGAAGAAAGAAATGATATAAAAAGCACAACATCAGAATATAATCTCATACTTCACTTTAAGATGTAGTCTTTTAACTTTCAGAATTGCCAAAGAAGTATAACAGAAGTACGTCAGACCAGTAATCAAGTTAAACAATCAATAATGGTCAAACAGGAACGAAAAGGGACACTAGGTTGGGCTATATTTATTTGGAGGAAAATGCTTGCTTAAGAAATATCCCCCCCCCAAAAAAAAAAACTTCCAGTGTTTCGTGCACAAGAAAAAACCAGTCAAAGGAAAATAAGGCGGTTCTCAATGATGAAATGAGCCCATTTCTTGGAAAATGAATTCCGAGTCTCTCCTCTCCCATCTCTGGCAATGTTTCAGCTGCTCCTGAATTTCTTCCACTAATACATTTTGGGGTTTCTTGTTAGATACTTGGTTTGACTCACACCAGCTTGGTATCCTCTAGTAATGCACAATTTCCACTCCCCTCTCCAGTTCTCAAACAATAATTTTACTCACTTCAGCAATCCAAACTTTTTCTTTCTAGTAATTGGAGAAAAATATCACTTAATTTCTGGCTTGATGTTCAGTTAACATGAAATGGGGTTTGATTTCTCCATGCCTTGAATGATTTTAGGGTATAAAAAGAAAATGCAGAGAATTTGAGCAAAAGGACTTGACTCAATTATGGACAATTACAGAGAGAGTTTTAAAACTTTGAAAAGGGTAATTACTGGGATTACAATCAACAATTTGTCATATGAATCAGAAATTAGGGTTCTCAAAAAGATGGATTAAGGCTAAAACTAGGGATTCAATTGATTAAGAGAAGAAAGAAGAAAAGATCAAATAGAATTGAGAGAGAAGCAGCTTATTTCATATTGCTTTACCTCTAAAATTGAGAGTTTTAAAGCTTATTTCATATCACACTGGAAAATATTTCCCCGTGTTTTGTTCGAACACCATAAATAAATCATTTTTAAGAAAATGTTCTCCTTGAAAAATATTTTCCAAAGAATAGAGCTTTTCTGTCAAACAGACAGAGCCTTACTCTTGGTAAAAGAACCTCAACAAAAGTATGCCTCGAGTGCACACACGTAAATTCCCCCCGCCCCAAAAAAAATAGAAAGCCCAAAGATCTAAGCACCAAAGAAAAAAAAAATTTAAATATATATTTTATTCAGTAATATATATACATATATATATGGCATTGCAAGGAGATATCAAAGATTCCAAAGGCAAGTGATGCAACTCGGCATTTCGTACGATGTAGCCTATGATAACAAGTTTTTAATTCCTCCGTGACCTCCTTACATGACTTGACAACCTGCAGGGAGAAGAGTGCATCGGGGAATGGTGGATATAATTTGAAAGTTGCAAAAGCATGTATTCAGTATCAACTTCCACGATGTACAGTCAGTAACAAATTCGAAAAGGGCATTAGTTTTAGTTAATAAAAGCAACGGCAACACAATATTAGAATGATACCTTTCTGGCCACCATAATGAGGAGCAGTGTCCCAGAACTCATCTCTCATCTGCTTCAGTTGTGTCCTTGTCAACGGTTCAGAATGCTTCCAAGGCTTTGGTTTTCGAATCTTCTTAGCAGATTCTGTGAGCATACATCAAAGAGCAGCACAACTCCATGAAGTAAATGGGTGTAAACAAGTAAGCTGTAAACAGGATTCCAGCTAAGTAAATATTCGCAAAATGGGATTCAAGCAGTGAATCTCATAATGCAAATAACAAGCTTACAGAATAGAAAGAAAAAGAAGAGAGAAGGAGCTTCCAGGTCAAGTACAAGTGTGTTTACTATGCACAAGTGCAGATGCTTCTCAAGAATATGTAATGAAACACAGCATATTTCAGCTCAGAAGAATATGCAGCTGCTAATGGCAGGAGTAATGCATGTGCACAGAGCCATGGGCACATGCACAACCTTTGCAGCTTCAATCACTGATTAGGCAAGTAAAATAATCTTTGACGTCATAAATATGCATCTTGACGTAGAACCATCTAGCAGCAACAGATGTTAGCAGGAACAATCTAAAAAGACCCAGAAACTGACACGAAAATTGTACAAATCCACAGGCAAGGTATGTGTGGTAGAAGTATCGATTAAAAGAAACTTGTGGAAGCACAATATGGGGAGTGTGGAGACAGATCATGGCATACACATATATTCTCACAAAAATGTTAATCCCCGACCTTGAAAGTTACAGCTTTTAAAAGTGCCACAGACTCTAACTAAACTTTTCTCAAGTCACTTTTTCTTCCATGTGAAAACGAAGAAAAATGAGCATGTAGAGATTCCTTAGTTCAAATTATATCACTTCAGAATTACAAAATTTTACATAGTCAGTCTTCAAAGAGGAGTGGGACCTCTAAATTATTAAATGTAAACTCAAATGAGGAAGCCAGGGCCTTGTAGCAGGGAAAACATTCAAATCAACCTTGTTAGTATTAAGTGGAGTAGAAGTAGTTATTGTGAAATCAAACAAATGCATAAAGAAAAGCGCCATCTTTGCTGCTATTACATGCAAGACTTACAACTCACAAACTCCACAAATAGAACCCATGACCAAAGAGAACAATCTTATGCGTCCTAAAGCGGGAAACTAATCTTCAGAACAATCCTAAAAATAATACTGAAGCAAACAACTTCCAGTCTTTCATTGATGACTGTAGCTAAGGCCACCGGAAGATGAGACATCAGAAATAGGCCTCATCCCATTCTAAACTATCAACAGGTAACCTCTTTGTAGACCTCCATCATCAAACTTGTAGTCACTAGAAGCCACCAAATTACGAAATCATCTTGAATTCGGGTGTACGTGTATCAAAACCAAACTAAAATCAACTAAGCTTCAAATCTCAAAATAGTTGGGATGTGCTACATAGTTCATTAGATTTTTTCCACACAACTCTAGTCAAGGCCATGTTAATGACTTAAGGTGATGCTTGGGAATGTACAAGTTAAGTTGAGTAAAGGTTAGATGGGATTTTCAATATAAATGGTTATTGATATAACGATGATTTTAGTCATTGTTATGAAAATTTTGACTTTGACTTGAAAATCCTCTATTTCCTACTAAAAGATTTTCAACTTAGTCAACAAACAGTACAAGTGGAATAAAACAAAAAATAGAGGTTAATGAAAAGAAGTACAGAGGCAATGATAGGGATTTCCCAAATGGGGACTTAACGGTTAACCTATCATGTTTTACTACCTCTCCTAGAGTTTCTCAGGTCTTACTCTAGTTCTTGAAGCGCTTTCAATTCATTTGCTCTCACTTCTTTCTACCATGGCATTAAAGGGACTTCTTTGAAGATATATGTGAACTATCAAGTACAATTTAAGTAGCCCAGACATGATGGTGAGACATGATACTGTGATATTATAACCGAATTATTTGTTCTAGATAGAAAAAAGTTTGTTTCAGAAGTATCAAAGAATGTACAAAAGTTCCAAGGATAAGAAATCTTCATAGATAACTGCTCTCCTCAACTCTTCTAAGCCATAACCTTTATAAGTTTCCGAGCCAAAATGTGGAGTCATGGTCTAATTTCCTAAGGTTTTGGCATTCCAAATACACCAAGGAATAGCCAAAAACGCACATCTCCAAAGCAAGCCAGCATCTTTCTCCCTCCAAAACCTTAAATTACATGAAAAACAAATCAGGATAATGGTGCCGTGTCTTTCGTCATTTCTAGCCGTGTTCATGCAACATAAGGTACAAGTAAACACAATTATACAATCTTCTTTAAGGAAAACTAGCAATAACACAATGCCAGTTTAACAATTAAATGTAACATAAAATCACAAGTAAACATAGATGTGCAAGTCAATGACCCTAGAAATCAATTCTAATGTAATCTTCTCCACTGAGATGAATCAATCACGTGGTAAACACACAAATCTATTAAGAAAGGCAACTCGTTCACATTAGAATTTGCCATCGGTTTTCCGATTTGATATTGAATCAGAACCATGTTACTGCTCGAAATAAGCAAAAATGAAAATCAGACAACCCTAATTGCGGAAAGATTGAATGGAAAGCAAAAGCCCAAGAATCTGACCTTCTGATTTGGCTCGTGAAGATCCAGCACAACCCATTTGAGTTCTCAAGTCAACAACAAGAGGGAGTTTGTAAAAGTGAAAATTTGAGGAGATTAAAAGTAACTTTGACGTGACTGTCAAGTGATTGTCTGCGAAAATTCGACCTCCTCAACGACGCCTATCTAAGCATACAACGCTCTCTCTCTTTCCACTTCTAGAGAGAGAGAGAGAGAGAGAGAGAGTAAACGACAGAAGTTTCTGTGGAGAGAGAGAGAGATAGAGATCGAGGGGGCTTGGTCTCGATCAAGTCTCAATCGTGTAAGGGAGACGGACTAAAACCGTGGGGGTCCCACGCAGTCTCATACTGCGCGGCTCATCGGATTCCGCGTGGATCTACGAAAATCCAGATTAGTTAGAGTAAGTTAAGTAATTAATTAATTAATTAATTAATTAATTTTTAATTTAACCCTCAGACCCGCCCGCATTTTTTCTTTTGGTATATATTTCTTTTCCCAAGTAATTAATCAAATAAACCGAAAAGCCCATTGATAAAAAGCTTTGAATAAAATTACTAAATTTTGAAACTTAGTTTCGTGAGTTTTAATAATATAACGAAATTCTTAATTTAACAAAATTTGGGTACTAGATTTTCAGGCATCCAACGTTTAAATTCTCTAAACCAGGTTTAATTCATCCAAGTTTTAATTTCAATTTTAAATTAGTTTGTGAATTATGTAAATTTCCATTTTTGTCATTAAGCCTATGCATTTTTTAAGAGAGAGGGAGAGAGAGAATACATCATTTTAATATAATATGAATAGTTGGTTTGATTTAATGGAATATGATATTAAATTTTTTAATTAAATTTTTAAGTTTGACTCGTGATAGTTTGGGTATGAAAAAAATTATGTTGGGAGTGTAATCTTTTTAATAAATCACTATAAATTCTGAATCGAATTAATCAAAATATGATTTCAGATATCGATCTATATAAAAAAAAATTTAATTATGTTACGTGATTTTTGATAATTAAGAAGAGTTTGAAATCCAAGTACAACGTAGTAATCGAGAGTTTAAAAAAAATCATTTTATTTCATATTAACTAAATGATACAAACCATTTTTTTGGGGGGGTGGGGGGCAAAGAGATAGACACTTAATTTTTTTTTTTAATAATTTTTGAAACACATTCAACTCATACATCATCCATCTTTCAGCAATATGTTGAATTTTTGTTTGAGCAATAAAAGATGACCTAAATTCTAGTTTTGGATGGATGAAGCATGGATTATGAATATTAATCATTAGGGTATGGAAAATTTAATAATTTTTACATTGAAAATTTTAGCAAATTTTCTTATTTCGTCGTATTTATCCACATTACATATGACAATAGAAGACAGCCTATTTTAACTAGAATTTGGCTAAAATTTTTGAAATGAATCCAGATGTTGAATGAGATCAAATTTTTTTCATTTTTTTGAAGTAAAATGAGACTGACGATTTCAAATCATTCTTTAAAACATTATTTTTTTTTTTTATCAATTTAGTGAATCCTAAGGGCTAAGAAGCAAGCAACAAGCTTGATTCCCTCCCAGTCAGGCACACTCCCAAGAAAAAGAAGCTTGGAGGAGAAAGAAAATGGTTTGACCAGTGTTATTCCCTACCCACATAGAAACTTGCTCCCAAAGTTCCGATGTATCTTTCTCCCAATAACTAAGAAGATGGTGAGTAAGAGGGGGTGTTGATAAATGGAAAGGCCGATGCAATTAATACTTAAAAATACAAAGGATTGGATTTGCCTTTTTGCTTCTAGTTGGTTGTGTAGACTGAAATTTCTAAACAGTTTTGCAATTTTTTAGAAATATCACTACTCCGGTTGGTTGTTTGGCATGAAGTATGGACAAAGACATGATACAGATACACAATGCGGTAAAGTTATATAATCATTGCATCACTTAATTGATTCAATAATTGAATATTGATATTTTTTTAATCAAAATTTCGAATTTAACTCTTGTGTATGAAAAAATAGATATCATAAGAGTTTTGCTACTTAAGCGTCCAACTCAACTCTAATTAAATTTAATCGAATCTAATATAATTATCAAATACCGAGAATTTATCGAAAAAATTAAAGTTATATATTATAGAATGCTACATGATATGCGAACACATATCATAGTTTCATCTAATTATGCAATATATATATATATATATATGGTTCTTGAGAATAATATGTATTATTATTGCATTTTTCAACTTTATGTTGGACACATGGTTTTCCCCTGCCTCGTGTATGTATGCATTTTTTAATTAAAAATTGATTTTGGTTTAGGAAATTTTCGGTAAGGGAAGAACATACCATTTGTATATATGGTTTAATCAAAAGACTTTGCTGCTCGAAGAGCCATTTCAAGAGCTTTTTGAGGATTATCTCCAGTGATATCAAGTCTATAGCTTGCTTGAGCAGAAAAGGCCTTAAATCTGGTTCATCTAACCCCAAGGATCCTCAGTTGCATTCAACTATTTTGCTCCACCCAAAGGAGAATTCTTTTGTTTCTTTGAAGCAAAAACTCCATTTACTTTATTTCCTGAAATTCGTATCACCCCGACGAGGTTTTTCTGGTGGACTTCTGGTCCTGGGGCTATAACTATAATGCTTCAGAGTCCAACTCCAGATGAAAGGACTCTGTGCTTGCGGAATGGGTGTTTCCCATCTTAAAGGACTTCTTATTTGCAGAATAAATCTTCTTTTGAGAGGTAGAATAGCCATCAAAATCATTGGCTTCTCCACTTATTCTACTTCTCCATTATCTCCACCTGCCTCATCTCTCCTCCTTCAAAATGGTGCAATTCAGAATCAATCCTGGATTGCTCGCCCTCCCAACAAAACTAACCCTTGATGGTAATTGATCCGAACTTTGCATTTCACATACATCGTCAAAGAGCTGCTCATCGGATGAATCTCCATACCCTCCGAAGGGAGTTCAGCAACTGCAATCCTTCGTGCGCTCAATTTGCTACCAGGTTGCTATCATGCTGCTTATCGGAATAGCTAATGAAGTGAATGGAAATCCCTCTCACATAGATAGAGAAAAGAAACAAAAATGAATTTGCAATCCGAAGATGTCACTAATCAGAATAAAACATTTGCCAATCCCAGTTTTAGGTCTATCCAATCAAAATCAAACAACTAAAATTGTTCAAACCATTGGATAATGGTCTCTTATTGGCTTGAATCTCAAATTATCGACACCCTCAGATCACAGATCACCTCTTTGTTAACAGTGTGACCTTCAAGCATGATCAATGCAGTTGACATAGTTGGCCTAAGAGATGGAGATGCATTGATACACAATAGATCCAATTTAATCATTTTCTCTACCTCCTCCCTAGCTCCATCAGAGTTCCACTCGTAGTGCAACAAAGCCTGCTAAAGACACATCAAACTTCGAGTACTGCAGCTTTGATAAAATCCTAAATCTTGTTGGAAATAGCAATAACTCTAGCATCTCAATCAAAGAGCATACATAACATAATTATAAGACGGTACCCCATCAAGTAGATAAGCGCACTCATTCTTTGGCTGGTAACTTGACTTGTACTGTCCAGAAGTCCCCAAGATGATCACTCTGGTGCTCTGCAATTTGATAATGAAATTTATTAAATTTGCGCAGGACAATAGCATTATAGAGATCTATACAAGAGGATGGATGTCCTGCACATAGTTCCAGCAAGAGGAGTGCTGATGTGAGAATTTCCTCGTTGAGCTTAGCCCGCTATTTGGCACTTAGATGGCCATCTAGTACTATATTTGTAGCCTCCATGTCTCTGTGAACAATCTTAAGTGATGAACAAAAGCGAGCGAGACCTCTGGCTATCCCAATGCATATTTTCCATCTTGCTGGCCAATCCAATTTCAAGGTGCTTCCTCCCCACCCCACGAGTCATACAATTATTCCAAGATAGAAGACAACCCTAAAGACTAGGAATTTGTGGGAAGAAAAACAAGCAGATTTGGTTTCCTTCCGTGCAGCATCCATAAAAGCTTGTCGAGGTTTGGGTGTTGTAAACCAGATGTCATCCATGTCTCATTCAAAAACTCACTGTTTCCTTGTTTAGATATGGAAGAGAGCATCTTACAGCAATTATGGTACCATGAGAATGAATACAATCAACTAACAAAATGCTGATGTATGAAGATAGCAAAGGTTCTCACAGTTTCAATAATAATCAACATGTGTAGGAAATATAAAACAAAACCCGAACCGACAATCTACATAGTGAAGTAAGGTGTTATGTCTTTTAATCAAATTTTGAGAAAGAAAAAAACTATAGATACACTAATCGAATTAATCAAATATAAATCTGAATCCCGATAGTGAAAAAAAAATGCATCGAAGTAGCTTCCAAATACTCCATGTAGAATTGAAACATTAAAATAAAATCAAATAAAAGATTTGAATAAAATAGTGGAGTAAAGTTTGGTGGATTAGTTCATTTGCATGAACTTTGAGAGTCCCAACCATTCAACCCCATTTTGTTGTAAGACCGTGTGTGTCAACTTTCACTTTTCCACATTTTGCCCTTGGCATTATGATATCCCCCCACCTCACAAAGGATATTATTAGGTAAATGACGCCACATGAATCCCGCCAACTCCACCCACTTCATACTCTGTTCAAATTCAAAAGCATGTACCATGTGCTTCAATTTTTATATTTTGCTCTCAAGTGCCGCTTATTTTGCAAAATTATTATTTATTCTCACAGCTGAGTAGCAATTATATAAATTAATTTTATATGTTAGTTTATATTGAAATATATATTTTGAGGTGAATTTTTATATAAAATTTCAAAATTAAGAAAATTTAATCAAATTTTTTATAATTAAATAGTATTAAAATTATATTTTAATTAATCTAATTTGAAATATATATAAGAAGAAAATAAGAACACGATTGGTATGACACGAAAATCATAAGATTGTTTTTAAAGAGACAGTTTAGCAATTATAATCTCCTTTCTCAACCCTGAGATCAAGAGTTCAAATCGCTATAAAACCAAAAAAAAAAAAAGAAGAAACCATTAGGTTTGAAAATGTCATTTTGAACCGTCCTCGCCACACCGTGTATTGATTCGCATACCACCAACCAGACCAGCTTGGGAAACCAGGGAAAAATAAAGACCCCAGAAAATGCCAGCCACATGCTGGCACGTAGACTTCCAGGTCATGGATGACGTCATAAACTTCCAGGTCAGCACCATCGCCTTATCCAATTTAACAGTCCCCACTCGTTGACACGTGTCACGATCTCCTTAGCCGACAACAAAGTAGCATTCATCAGCTCCTGCCTCCGGTCAGGTATTCTCAACCAACCACAGAGTTTCACGTGGCATATTGCTGATGTGTTCACTGCCTAGTCGTTGTTGTAAAATACTGATGGCTGAAATTACCTACCGACTCCCTCTGAGAAGACACGTGGAACATTATATACATGACACGTGCGTCATTGCCTTTCCTTGAAGAGACAATTGCCAGTTGGCATTATTGAGGAGTCGGCTGCCCGACCTTATCCGAATCCCTTTTTTTATTTTTTAAATTTTGAATGTATTTTTATTTTTTTTTTCATTAAAGGAATATTTTTATGGTTTTCTCCCAAAAGAATGCAGAAGAAGAAGAACCATATTAGGATAAAGATACCAAACCCTAGTTTTCTTCTTCTATTCCATTTCCATTTCTTCAAATTTTGGATTCTCTTCACAGAGGTTAGTATTCATTTATTCTCTCTCTCTCTCTCTCTCTCTCTCTCTCTCTCTCTCTCTCTCTCTCTCTCTCCTCCCCTTCTTTGTATGTTGTTATTGAAAAGCATAACATTTCTTAATCTGGGCTTGATTTATTTTTGTATTATGTTTGGATCTTGTTTTGTTAATTGGTGCTTTTAATGCAGATCACACCTTAAATTGGACTGGGTTTGATTAGGAGAGAGAAAGGGAAAATCTTTGGTGGGTATTGGGATTAGATTTTTTTTAGGGTTTGGTGGAGAAAAATATATATACTTGAAAAGATGATGTCAAGATCTTATACCAATCTTTTAGATCTAGTATCAGGGAATTTCCCGGTTATGAATAGCGGCGGCCGAGAGCGAAAACGGCTGCCTCGGGTGATGACTGTACCTGGGGATATATCAGAGCTTGATGATGATCAAGCTAATAGCGTGACATCGGATGTACCGTCATCGATAGCTCAGGACCGGATAATTATTGTAGCTAATCAGTTGCCTGTGAAGGCTAAGCGTAGACCGGATAACAAAGGGTGGAGCTTTAGTTGGGATGAGGATTCTTTGTCATTGCAGTTGAAGGATGGATTGCCAGAGGATATGGAGGTTTTGTATGTAGGGTCATTGAAGGTTGATGTGGATATAAGTGAACAAGATGATGTATCTCAAATTTTGTTGGAAAGGTTTAAGTGTGTCCCAACATTTCTACCGGCCGACATTTTGACAAAATTCTATCATGGGTTTTGTAAGCAGCATTTATGGCCTTTGTTTCATTATATGCTTCCTTTTTCAGCAAATCATGGTGGGAGGTTTGATAGGTCCTTGTGGGAGGCTTATGTGTCTGCGAATAAGTTATTTTCCCAGAAGGTGATTGAGGTGATAAACCCTGAAGATGATTATGTATGGATTCATGACTATCATTTGATGGTGCTGCCTACTTTCTTGAGAAGGCAGTTTAATAGGCTGAGGATGGGATTCTTTTTACACAGTCCGTTTCCTTCATCGGAGATTTATAGGACACTGCCAGTGAGGGAAGAGATTCTTAAAGCTCTTTTAAACTCAGACCTTATTGGATTTCACACCTTTGATTATGCACGCCATTTTCTTTCCTGCTGTAGTCGGATGATGGGTTTGGAGTATCAATCAAAAAGGGGTTATATTGGTTTGGAATATTTTGGAAGGACTGTAGGGATAAAGATCATGCCGGTTGGGATTCACATGGGGCAGATTGAGTCTGTTCTAAAACAAGCAGACAAGGAGTGGAGAGTAGAGGAACTTAAGCAGCAGTTTAAAGGAAAGACTGTGTTGCTTGGGGTTGATGACATGGACATATTTAAAGGTGTCAATTTGAAGCTTTTGGCCATGGAGCAAATGCTTAAGCAGCATCCGAAGTGGCAGGGCAAAGCAGTGTTGGTGCAGATTGCAAACCCTGCTAGAGGTAAAGGAAGAGATCTCGAAGAGATACAGGAGGAAATTCACGCAAGCTGTAAAAGGATTAATGAAGCCTTTGGAGGACCTGGTTATGAACCAATTGTCTTTATTGACAGGCCAGTGTCTCTTAGTGAAAGAGCTGCATTTTACACGATCGCTGAGTGTGTTGTTGTCACGGCTGTAAGAGATGGGATGAACCTTACCCCTTATGAGTACATTGTGTGTAGGCAGGGTATCCCTGGACCAGATTCTGGTTCTGAAATGAATGGGCCTAAGAAGAGTATGTTAGTTGTATCAGAGTTCATTGGATGCTCTCCTTCACTTAGTGGAGCAATCCGCGTTAATCCGTGGAATGTGGAATCAACTGCTGAGGCCATGAATGAAGCCATATCAATGACTGAGGCTGAAAAGCAGCTGCGCCATGAGAAGCACTATCGGTATGTTAGCACCCATGATGTAGCATATTGGTCAAGAAGCTTCTTCCAGGATCTGGAGAGATCTTGCAGAGACCACTTCAGGAGAAGGTGCTGGGGAATCGGTTTAGGCTTTGGTTTTCGAGTTGTAGCACTTGATCCAAATTTCAGAAAGTTGTCTATTGATGCCATAGTTTCTGCATATATAAAGGCCAAACATAGGGCTATACTGCTGGATTATGATGGAACTATGATGCCCCAAACTTCCATTAATAAGACACCAAGTCAGGAAGTTATCTCTATAATCAATGCTCTCTGCAGTGACCCCAAAAATGTTGTGTTTGTTGTCAGTGGAAGAGGAAGGGATAGCTTAGGCAATTGGTTTTCTCCATGCAAGAAGCTAGGAGTTGCAGCTGAACACGGATACTTCATTAGGTATGCATCATTTTTCTCTCATTTGTCCACTTATCTTCTTTTTCAGTTAATATTGCTTTGATGTCTTAACTGCATAATGTAACTATCAGGTGGTCTGCTGATGGAAAATGGGAGTCCTGTAGCCAAAGTTGTGACTTTAGTTGGATACAGATGGCTGAGCCAGTAATGAAACTGTACACAGAAGCTACTGATGGCTCAAGCATAGAAACCAAGGAGAGTGCTCTGGTTTGGCATCACCGAGATGCTGATCCTGGTTTCGGATCCAGTCAAGCCAAGGAGATGTTAGACCATTTAGAAAGTGTGCTTGCAAATGAACCTGTTGCTGTGAAAAGTGGTCAGTTTATAGTGGAAGTGAAGCCACAGGTACAGAACTCACCTTAGTCTTTGCTTTATTTTTGGAGTCCTGATCTTTCGTATACTTTTGACATTAACTGTGATGTCTTTTGAACATGTTGATACTCTTTAAGATAATTTAGCAATCACGCATGATGGGTGTATGCCAATTTTCCTGCATCTTTCCCGTTTGCATACTGCAATCCAATTATTCTTGAGCTTTGGAGTGTTCCTAGGTTTTGAAACTGCAGCTTTTCAATGCGACTAATGATAACAACAATCATCTTCTTTTTCCCGGTTAGATAGTCTCCTGCCAATAATTTTCCATCCCTACAGTGCCTGTAAGATTTTTGTGTGTCTCGAAGGACATTCTGAAGTGGGAAGGAATGTACATATTGATTCTTTAAAAAAAAAATGGAAGAAGAAGAAGGAAGTTTGTTTTACGTAACCTACTGTATGCATGCAAATTAGTTTCACTGAATGAGAATTGGACCAAGAAAAATGAAGACCTAGGGATGTTTGGTTACTTGCTTTGTACAAAACGCTGGTGTAGTGACGCTGGTGTAGTGCTGACCTTTTAGCATTAAGCTTTAATGATACCCTGAAGCTCCTGAATTTTCAACACTTATTCAAATGGGATCAAAGAATGAAGCCAAAATTTGCTGGTTTGTTGCTAAATACTGAAAACATTTCATATATGTCATTTGCAATCTTTTTGTTATCAAAATGCATATTTATCAATCCAATTTATCAGAAACTAAATATGCATTTTGATTGCAAAATATGCATTACTATATATGATCCAGACCGAAATTTCAGTAACAACATATGCATTTTTTATCCAATCTTCTTCTTGCCGACCCCAAATACTGGGATTAAGGCTTAGTTTGTTGTTGTTGTTGTTGTTGTTGTTGTCTTCTTCATTACTATATTTGCATTTTTAATCCAATTTCAGTAACTGTAAATACCATCTGAACAATTCTGCTTTGAAATATCTGTTTACCTGTCCATCCCTGTAATGATTAATTCAAAATGGGATATCAAACCATTCAAGGACTTTAAAGGACCATAGGGTTCAATCCCAGACTCTTGCCTTTGTAGTGGAACCATATGATTCAAAGCGAACCATTTGCCAAGAGTAAAGAATCCTTTTAACAGCAACTAGCACCGGTGTTTCTAGAAGTTGAGGGCCATAAAAGTGTTAATGCTTGTTTCAACCGTTTTTCTTTTCTTTTTCCCTTCTCTAAGTTTGGGGGAAAGATTTCTTTCTGCAGTCCCCATCCACCTACGGTGTTAATGCCACTTGGATAGGTGTTATCGATGATTAGCGACATGTTTGGACAGCATTACGTTATTGTTTATTAACAAAAACAACTGCTGTAAATGCCTCGCTTTCTTACCTAAATGATATAGTCTGCATAACATTATTGCCCCATTAAGATTTAATCAAATAGATTTAAGTGCAAAATTTAATTGTCAATCAATCAATAGAACAATTTATTATTACCATGAGGGTAAGTATGTGAGAACAATGAATGTGATACTAAATGCTTAAGATGATATGGCTTGTAGGGTGTGAGCAAAGGGATGGTTGCAGAAAGGGTCTTCACAAAAATGGCTGAAAAGGGCAGGCAGGCTGACTTTGTCTTGTGTATCGGTGATGACAGATCTGATGAGGACATGTTTGAGATTATTGGCAGTGCAATTAAGAATGGGGTCCTTTCATCTAATTCATCAGTTTATGCTTGCACAGTCGGACAGAAACCCAGTAAAGCCAAGTATTATTTGGATGATACAGCTGAGGTCAGGATGATGCTTGATGCCCTGGCAGATGCTTCAGATTCTTCACCTCCTCCTCCTACAGATTCTAAAAATGAAAGTGCTTCCTAAAACCATATCTTTTTCACGACTGAACTTGAGTTGGAGAAATCATAGTGAAAAATTATGAGGCCGGCCTGTAGTTGGTGATGATTTTTTGCTGCAGTCCTGAATAAACCTAGAACATAGAACATCATTCATCTGACTGGTTGATGACCTGGATAACAGCTTGGAACACAAATATTAGAGGCACGTAAAATGGACGTGGGATTTTACTTATGAAAAACCTGCATCAGCATAGCATCCATCTGGATTTATTTGTTGATAACTGACTTCAAATAGAAAGGTTTCCCTTCTCAACCATTCGTTGAAATCGAAGAAATATAGAAGACTAGAGATTGCTTGAATCAGCTTTCACCTTTGTGCTGGCATTCTGGAACTTTATTTGAAGCTCGTCCCGGATGCTTATAGGAAATGCGGAATTTCTGCAACAAAAAATTTGGAATTATATGGGAGAATCTGTTAGCATGAACATCATCTATCTTGTTCTCTCCCATTTCCCTTGTTCCCTTTTTTTTTTTCTTTTGAACTTTTATAAAATTCATTGGATTATTGATTCTGTAAATTTTTATAGGAAGTTATCATTAAGCCGTTTGTGTATTGGAAAGGGATGGAGAATTCTCTGAAGTGTTTTGACATTTATTTTTTTAATTCAATCGATATTTAAAATTATATTTTAATTAATATGATTCGAGTATTATTGGATCTAATTTAAAAAAAAAAAAATTCTTTCAATATAATTTTTTTTTATTTTTAAATTTTAAACTTAAAATTTAATTAAAAAATTATAACACTTTGTCTATTAAATCGATTATCTGTTATTTAGTACTAATAACATGTCAACGGAAAAAAGAGAAGTATAATAAAATAATAGTTATAAATCAATAAATTTTTTTTTATATTTAATTAATCGAGATTTAATAATTTTGATTAATTGATTTGAATTAACTAAAACGCTGGCTAATGGTTGAGCTCTTCCCGTGATTGTGAATCAGATTCGACAATTTGATTAAATGAATCCGTTACTAAATCTTTGTATGAATCATTAACTTTCCGCGATAGCAGCAAGAGAGGGTTGTGGTCACCAGATAGAACAAAGGTGAACCCGTCTGCCCTGGCATAGCCTCTCTCTCTCTCTCTCTCTCTCTCTCTCTCACTGCTGATTTTACGTGTGGGTCCGAGAAGGGATGCTGCTCCTCCTGTGGCGACTGTGTCAGCTGCTGATCCCCCATAATTAACACAAAAAATACAAAAGTAACGTGAACTGAACCACGCCAGGCGCTGTATTATTGTCCCCACTTCGTTTTGGCTTCACGGCATAGGCCAGAGAACGCCAAGATGTATACTTTGGTTTCCCCTTGTATCATAGCATTCGCCAAAAACCCGATTTCCAGAATGATGATCCAAAATCAACTGATTCTATATGCTTAAGTTTCTTTCAATTAAAAATATATTAACTCATTTACTTCAACAGTCATCTCAATAACAGAGTAATTCCGCGGAGGCAAGTCAACCTAAATAAGCACTTCGAGGTTGCGTAGGTTGTCTTAGTAAGATGATGGGGCCACCCTCCCTCACGGACCAACAAGACAAGGGCACCAGTATGGCCATTGTTGGTTGCAAACACAGAGATTAGTATGTCTCATCTCAAATAATTGAAGTATGCCATTCACTGCTCGTATACAAGGAACGAGGTAAGGTGGAAGTAACTTCAAATTTTGGCCCGGCCCGAATTGCAAGGACATTGCCCTTCCACAGTTCCAATCATCTAACAAATCCATTGGAATACAGCTCCATACGCAGCTATGGATTCAAAATGGTCATCATTTGATCATACCCTTGAATTCAATCAAAATTTAAAATCGAGAAAGATGATTCAATGAGTCAATCAAGCTACCCAATATGATAATTAATAATCAAATGAGCGCCGAATAAGTGAGATCAGATATTAAATCTCTTAAATAAGTTTAAATTTAAAACTTAAAAACTAAAAAAATTAAAAAAACTGTTTCTAAATAGAATCTGCAAATATTTAAATTGGATTATTCAGAACATGAGTAAGGATCGAGAATGAAAAAAAAAAGAGAATTAATAGTCAATAAAAAACAATTCAACTAAAATCATATGCATTTATCTTTCTTTTCATTCAAATATTACCATCTTCTACTACATTTGACTTGGCAAAAATTCTACCATTCCTTAGCATAAAAATTTACACATAAATAAGTCTCCTCTCTAAAATGTTACATGACTGTGAACAAACTATCTACAGAAAGTGCTAAATCAGCGACTCGCCGGAGATAAATAAACCTGAGACTGGATCACAGTCTTTCCGATGATGAATCCAGGAACAACATTGAATCCCACGTTGAAGTCCTCGCCGGAATGTTCTGGGTCTTCAAAAGTGGAATACTCCTCTGCAACACTCTCCATGTAAACTTCCGAGAACCTGCACTTCTCTCTTACTAGAAAAATCTTGGCTTCAGGATCAAATGAATACGCAAGACAGTGTAATAGCCAGACCCTCTTCGCCATTTCCGCAAATTTCTCAAAAAACGGAGAATTTACCGGGAATTCGGAGGAATTCACTTTGTTCCTCTGACTAAGATTTCCGGAAAATGAACACTCCATTTTGGGATGAACTACGTTAAGGTACTTCGTTCGACAGAATTTCGCGAAAGTCGAGTGAGGATTGTGTTCGAGAAAGTGAATCGGATTCACGGATTTCATATTCTTGAATCTGTGGAAAAACAAAATTCTTCGTTGCTCCCCTTCTTCCGGCAAAGAATCCTTCGGAACAAGTGAGAAATTCTCGGAATTGAAATTCTCGAACATCTCCCGGCAAACAAAAGATTCAACGGCGAAATATCTGTGACTAGATTTCGCCAAAACAACGTTTGGCGTGATTGACTTGGCAACCAAATCAAGATCCCAATCTGCAGACCCCATTTCTCCGATGATTAATTTGACAAATCTACGAATAGATCTGACCGTATAGTGAAGAACAGAAGCGAAATGATTAGGGTTTATAACAGAGAGCTGAAGATTACTCAGACCCGACAAATATCCGCTGCAATTCAATTTTTTCTCCAAAATTTTGCTGTGTGCATTCGATTCTTCGAGATTCTTTTTCATGGTACCGATCAAAAGTTCTTTTTCCTTAATCTCGGTCTCGAGTTTCGACATTGTGAGTTCGAAGGTTTTCATCAGACACTGCTGTTCTTGAATCTTGGCGAGCAGGAAAGTGACTTGCGGAGAAGAATCGAACTCTTTCTTGAAATAACTCTGTTTGATTTCCGACAAAATCCTGACCTCATTCACAACTATTTCATCTGCAGATTGAATTGCTTCAACGTTGTACGGAAACTGAGCATTTTGGAGCTCTGCATAAGCGGCTTTGATGGAGGAAATGCCGGCGAAGAGCTTTGCAATTAGCGCTTCCAAAACTGCTCTCTTCCATAGCTTTTTCTCACTCTCGTCGTCTTCGAAGAAAGGCCCGCATTTCTTCAAGAAATTCCTGTCGTCATCCTCGTTTTCTTCGAACTTGTTTGGTCGTTTGACAATGGGTTGAACGTGAATCACTTTCTCGAATGTTCGAGCTAATCGGCTCTTCTTGGTTTGTTTGATTAATTCCATGTCCAGATTCAAGGGGTGGGTCTCATGAAATCTTGGATTTTTTTTTCCTTTTCTGTGGAGAAAGAATAGGTGAGGGCTTGATTTTCAGAGATTTGAGGGGGCCGGTGTTTGAGGCGATTGAAGCTAAGGTTTTAAAGCGCGGGAAAATTAAAGCCGAATCAGAAAAGAAGACGACGAAGTGATGAAAAGGAGAAAGGGTTTCAGGGACCACCAGGAGTTGTCGCAAATTGAGGTGGGACCCACTTTTCCCTTGAACAATATTAAAATTTTCGGTGCCCCAAATTTATTTTCTACCCCTTAATATCTTAATTTGAGTACAGGGATAGGTTTATCTAAAATTAATAATTATTTTTTAAATTTAAATATTTTATTATAGACAAATATCTCTTACAATAATCATTAAAAAATATAATACTATTAACCGTTCGAAGCATTTTTTAGATAATAAATAAATATTTTGGTGGAACCCACAAAAGTAATTGATATGATTACTACCCCATAGCCATTGGATCAAAGAAAGGGAATTCCCAATTAAAAATTCTGTAATTTCTGCTTGCCAAACTGGCAGTATAATTTTTTTTTATTTTTTTCGTGTTTACTGTATTTAATTTATTGTTATTAATTATTCCACAGTGTCGAAAATAAAATAATAATGACCGTCGGATGAGGGGGGCGGGTACGATGGGACCATGGTCGTGATGTGCAAATTTAATGCGGGTGGATCTACGGTCGGATCTTGATTGTCAGTGGAGATTTGATAAGATATCTGTAACATTAATTCCTCTGTGCGTATTCTTCGGGATTTATAAAATAAGGTTGGATCTAGGTTTGATTTTAATAATTGTTTTTGGGATGTAAAGATTATTAAAGAAAATTTAAGAAGAATGTGAGGGGTTGGGAGTTCTAATGCGATCTGGAAATGAATTCTTTATCCCTTACTATATGGTTACACTTTCATTCCTCAAGAGATAAATTTACCATAGATACGAAAGTTTAATTTTAAACCCTAATTAATTAGAATTATGAATAGGGCACTGAACAACGATGTTTGGTTCTTATTTCGAATATATTACTGTTTTTTTTTTTAAATTATCAGTATTTGATAATTATATTTAATCTGATTAAATTTAATTCGATTTGAGTTTGACACTTAAGGGATAAATTTTAAAGTCTTATTTAAACGATATTAATATTCGATCACTGACTCAATAAGTTGTTGATCGGATCAGTTTATGCATTGCGAAGAAGGGGTATAGACTGGTTTAATTTTTGATAAAAAAAAATTAAGAGAAGGACTTAATGGGAATTCATGTGATTTGGAAATGAATTTTAGTCCTTATAGAATGGTCATTCGTACATGACTCGGAGAGTCTGACTGCAATGGTGTGTTAGAATTGTGTAAATTTTGAGTTATTTTCTTTTATTGTTGTTGGACTTTTGGACCCCTTGTTCTATATTTAAATATTTTACAAAATTCATACAATTTATTTTCTATATATATATATTTTTTTATTTACGGACCATTAATCATTTGAAAATTTTACAACGTTCACACTCAAATGGACTAGAAGTTCAAAGGATGTGGTTTGTCTTGCAGTTATTTTATGATTTATATGGCGGAGGTGACAAAAGTCCACAATGTCCGCTAGTGTCAGGGCTCTGCCAACTCTGCGACCCAAATTGAAAGCACGAAGATTTTGATTTTGTTTGGTGGCATTTGCATGGGCTCTTACAAAGAGAGAGTGAGAGACAGATGGTGAAGCACCAGATTCTCCATTTTGAATTTAAAATTTAATATTTAAAATAAATTAACCAAAATATAATTTGAAGTAAAGATAACATAAGAGAGAGACTATGATAAGATGGGGGAAATTGCGCAAATAGACTCCGGAGTGAGGATCTAAGCATCCTGGGCTTAAGGGCTAAAACCAAGGAGAAGACACAGAAAGACAGGATCATGAAAAGGGTACGAAGATATTACCAAACTTTGATGGTGGGGTTTACCTAGGTTGCTAAAATTTGAATGATTAGGACCTGGAAGCACTCGTCCAAACAGCCATAATGTACAAAGTGACCTGCTTTCCTTCATATGACTGTCTTGAAATGACTGTGTGTAATTGATGAGAAGTCTTTAGATGATATTCAAAAAAAATTAACAAAAGTTTCATTGGCCTCGGTTGTATGAAATTGATTTTTCTAAATGATAACTACGCTTAGTTGCCTAGTAATTTATATGGTAGCATGAGTTGCCTCTTTAACACCCACAAGACTATGTCCTTTAGGCTGGTTCATGATTGTAGCATTTCTTTTAAGTAGATAATAGAATGAATATCACAACACTTGAAAACTTTGATACATGAAAAGGTTGCCTTTTACCTTAATCAAAACTCGAGTTTGAATATGATGATATAATTGGTTCAGAGACCGATTCTAGTTAATCATAGTCAAGAATTCGATTCTCATAGAAATGAAAAAATCAATGCTGAAAGATTTATCCTTCGATTAGACCCTGCAAGTGGTCGATCCAAATTAATCGGGGTGAAATCTGAATACTAAGTTAGTGACCTAACCATGATACCAAATAAAAAAAAAAAAAAAAAAAAAACTCAGAGTCTGTGAAATTCTTCAAGACAACGTTGGAAGAATTTGAGACCACACAGCGACTTTTAGTAATCATTTTCTTTAACCATGTTAAGCGAAATTAAAAATTTATATTAAGAGTGAAACACAACATGTAGAGGGCAAAAGAGACTAGTAGCTATAATATCTAGAGAACAAACATCAATTTATTAGTATTTTAAAGATTTTTAGCGAAAGTTTGAAGTTTTTAATGATATTTGTTAAAAGTATATATTAATATTTTTTTTTTTCAAAAACGTAGGAGAAGACAACTTGGGTTTACCATTGTTTATGTCGACCCACATTAAAATAATTTAAAATTTTAGAATTTTATGGCAAAGAGATCAACCATCCTTATGACCTTCACCATGAGTGTGACACATTCTTGTTCTAATGTAATCTTGAGCTAGGACAAATGACTAAAAGATTCAATGGAGAGTGAGGCTTGTGGTAGGAGATGGAAGCCATTTGATTAGTTTTAGAACCCGCCAAAATGATGCCTAGCTCTTAAGTATTTACAACACAACCACACAAATATTAGTTTTTATGACATCCAATCCAACACTATGCCCCTTAGTAATTATTTATGAATTCAATCACATGCACTACGCTTGTTCTTTGTATTGTATGGTATAACATGACAAATTGATGCCAGCCCCATAGCATGTCCTCTAGTACATTTGTATTATGATGGCTTAAAATGTCCCCAACTTAATTTAACTATATTTGGAGTTAGCACAAGATGTACAGATTTAATAATGTTTGATTTAATAATTAGATATCGATATCTTTTAAATAAAGTTTTGATTGTGAGTTTTGTGTATGACGAAAACAAATATCGGGATTTCCTTTTAAATCCTAATCTGATTCATACTAAATTTAATCAAATATAATGTAATTATCACGTAACGATAATTTATTAAAATAAAATAAAAATTAAGGCAACACTCAAAGCCTCATGCTTTAAAAATAAACCTTATTTTGTGTTGTACCATTTGTTGTGGCCCAAATGCAACATTGGCTCTAACATGCCACACACACACACACACACACACACACACACACACACACACACACACACACACACACACCAGCATCTTATTCAATTTTAGGATGACTAGATCTATGAAAACTCCCCTTGCAATTTTCAAATGTTGTAACGAGAGTTTCCATTTTATTTGCCTTTCCGAGGTAGTACAGCATCACATAGCTTACAGTAAAAGATAAACAAGACCATACAAAATAGTAAGGAAAGGAAATGGGGAAAATCTCAGTTTTAAAGCATAAATACATAAGCTGTCCCGCCCAGAAAAATTGAAAAAAAAAGAAAAAGAAAAAAAAAAGGCTGCACTAAAAATTATGTTCAAAACCTAATTTGATAACTCAAGATACAGGATCCAAAGCCAGCAGTGAGGTTATACTGTGGAATCTCCCGGGATCCTTCCTTTATATTTCAAGTCTCTCTGTTTTATCTTATTTTATTTATAATAAAAAATATAAAACCCGATGAGCAAAAATTAAAATTTTCTGTAAAAAGAAAAAAACAATTATTTCAAAATTCACCTCTCAAAAGATCTATCTCATGAAATAAGCTCGAACTCCAAAACCTGATAAAGACACCAATAATTTTCGAAAGGACAAGTAGCTTTTTAAAAGAAGGGTAATATGCGATTTGACAAGACAAGACACCAAGAAGACAACACTTGTGTCCTTTTACTTATTCATTGGTGTTGGGCGTTAAAGATTGATAATACTCTTCTCAGCTTTCTTCCACCGTCTGAAAACGCAGATATGTATGTTCATAAAAATATGGGAATCAAACATGGGGCTATGATTGAAGACTGCATTACCCACTAGGGTGGGCTCGACTCGAGCTATTCTGGGTGCCATGGTTAAGCTACAAAATTCTCTCTGCATAGTGGGCACAGTCATAGCATCTGTTAAAATTCTCGTTTGTATATGTCTGGCAGATGAAAATGAAACCAAACCACAAGTCGTCTTCATCTGCAATTCAGACCTGACTAATTTTCTGCTTTGAATGTTTAAATTATGAATGGGTGTCTCTTGATGCCCTTTTTCTCATGTTACCAAATTTGTCACAAATAACAAGGGTTCTTAGTGTTGGGAACACATACGCTTGTGGCCACATTGGGCAAGAGGGGGACATTTTGTCTTTGTCTGTTCTGAAGTAGAATCCCATTGTTTTGGTTTGTTTGATTTAGATGGGGAAAATTATACAACTTTATGAGCCCGTGATGAATGGTAAATATCACATGCATAGATGTTCGGCTGAGATTCAAACATCTCCAGTTGTACCGCAAAGGGAGTAGAGCCACCAAGAACCATTTTTCATTCCATAAATCTGTAAATTCACTGCAACTGCATGCGCAAGTAAGAGTTCACTCGCTCTCTATTCTAGAATTGTTGTAACAATTGTTTACAGACTAAGAAATGATGAGGATGTTAACAACACAATAATTCTATCTGGCATCTCACTCACATGTATGAACATCACTCTTCACTCCCTCTCTATTCTGAAATTGTTGTGACCTGCATAAAGCAAAGCAAGAATCTATCCAAAATTGGCTGGAATTTCTTACTTTTCTCCCTGCAACATGGCAAAATGTGCTACCGTCTTCCTTCAAGAAACAAAAATCTGTTTACTTGCCATTGAAGCTCAATTGTATGCACACAATAACTGGCCACTTCCTCATCCCAGTAATTCAATCCAACAAAGTTCTTTCAGTAACTAATCGATTCACTTTTCAGCTCAAGCAGGCAGCTGAAGCTTAGCATTATTCTTCCAACTGCAAAATAAAACAAACAGCTGTTTAGGTTGATGTTCTGACTAGGTAACGTGTGAAAGAAAAATCAGACATACATGTCAGAATGTCACTACCTCAAATAGTAATAGTAAAAGAAATCTGCATATAGAGCCGTTTGAACAAGACCAGAGACGCAGGCTGCATGACAGCAAAATATTTACAGGTCAGAAGATGCATCACAGAAATGGACAAACCAAGTAGCTTGTGCTTATCATATTTCCAAGCCAATAAGTTACCTATCCAGCGAGAGAAGTGCTGCTCGGTGAGGTAGCGGTATATCCAGTTCAGTATGTAAAATGCACGATAAGCCCTGCAAGTTGCCAGATAGATTGTGTTTTATAATATGCCAACATTAGAACAATCCTCCATAGCTAAACCATAATTTAATCAATGTGATTAGTATCATATTAATGACATATCAGGTGGGCCTACTTGTCGTTTGCTTGACCTTTGACTCTCCTAAAATTCCTATTACCGGTTTATATTCAATAGTTTTGCGTTATATCGAAAGACCTTCTCCTGTTTTAAATGACTTAAAACATGCGTTATATAATACTGATTAAATCAAATTTCATAGATATAAAATGTCAAAATAAAACATGCGTTATAGTTTTTAGTATTATGTTATATGCTTTATTTTGATATTTTATATATATAAAATTTGATTTAATCAGTATTATGTAACGTATGTTCTAAATCATTTAAAACAAGAGAAAGTCTTTTCGATAGAACGCAGAACTATTGAATATAAATTGGTAACATGAATTTTAGGAGAGTCAAATGTCAGTCAAAAGACAAATAAGTCGCTAAGTAAATCCTCTGATAGGCAGTTAAAGGCCGGTGAACTGTCATACCCCAAAACTTTCCAAAAATTTCTCTTCATTAACCAGAGGTATATTCCGGTAACATAAATGAAAGCAACTATTGAAACCCCAGACAAGGAATACTTATGCAGAAGGTCACACATCACCTATAAAACTTCAGCAGATAATCTCTACCTTGAAGGGTGTGTTAAGAGACACTTGGTCTCTTCACGTAGATAGATGACAATCACAAAAATCCAATTTTCAAAGGTATTTTGTTTCCAATTGAAATGTCAATGATTTGATAAGACAGTTGTCAGAAAGCATTATACAATGTAACTTTTAAGAACAAATTTTCTTGTTAAACTACAGAGGTGTGATCAACTAAGGAAACATATTTATCACACAGTACGAAGTACAAAATTCTGTTACGTGATAGAGGTGGTGATGGTGGTAGTGTAAGGACAAAAGATACAATACCCGAGAAAGAAAACATATTGGCCCGTCAAGTTATCCACATTACCACTTCTTTGTAACAAAACCAATTGTGGAAGAATCGCAACTGCCTCCAAGTATATGGAAAATGCCCAGAAAATCTGCAATGTGATTAAACCAACTGGTCAGCCTTTCTACAAGGAACTTTGTCAGGCCTAAGTGCAAAAATTGGGCATTGAGTGTTGACAAGCAGCAGCATCAAACTATAACAAAATTAACATGAACTATTGTGATCCAGACACTAGCTAAAGGATGCCTGTAATTGGATTACATCAGGCAGGGCAAATTTTGGACAGACAGATGATAGAGAACTACATTAAACAACTAAGCTGACCAAATCCAACACTTGTTTATGCTGTCACAAAGATTAGCTTGCATGGTGCCATTATCAGGAAAAATCCACCAAGGTCAGGATAACCATCGGCAAGACCAAATCAAGAAAAAACTCAAAAACTATAATGCGACAAAGCCCCCATTTATTTTGATCAACTGATGACTTCTGTTAGTAACCAAGGTATTTATTTTACAAGTTATTACATTATGTTTATAAACACCTTTGCCAGTAATTAGTTGGGTCTTATAACTGCCAAACAATTAAAAAACAAAAAAAGAAAATAGTGTATGCTTTATTTGTAGACATGTATTTCAGGAATTTTATAATATCATAACTGCCAACTAGAGCCAAAACAAATATCCAATGAGTACACCATGGCTCAATGACGAAGAAATAGTATGGATTCAATCTTCTGTACTGCAAGGAAGTGGGAAACAAGTACAAATGAGAAATCATAGCTCATGGTAAATCCAGAAAATATACAATCTTCAACTTCATTTAAAAAAATTCATGCAGGAAAATCATCAAAAAATAGACATAGGAATAGATCCTCTAGCAGCCATAGACATAAATACGTTCTGCAGATCCCCTATCTGCTCAACAACTTGCTATATGTGGTGGATTTCTGGGGTCACATTTAGATATAATTCTCTCTTCTATTCAGCTCCTCCAATGCTGTTTTAATGTCTTCCCCCAATCCATTTGTGTGAATGTATTAGCAAAAAGGGGGCTAGCTGCCAAGTGAGTCAAGTGACAATGGTTTCTGGACTTACCTTTAGGGAATTTAAAACTAGAAACTTTAATCCTAACATATTTAGTGATATAAGAAACAATATGATCAATAGAACAATGTTTTCGGACCAAAGGCCTCAGCTCAAATGGTCATCTTATTATTGCCTGAGGTAATTCCAGGATTCATGTCTTTCTGTCTCCCATTTTCCAAGCAAAAAAAATTAGAATGAAACCTGGGACGTGTAATCTGATAAGTTTTTCCCCTCCAAGTGTAGAACTACATCAAAAGGGCCTAAGAATACTTCAGTATTCTTTGTTTTTTTCATTGAATATGTAAAATTCCCATTCCCTTGCTCTTGGACACTTAGCACGGCTAAGATCTACTACTGCTAGATAAGGTAACTGGCATATCTTCAGCAAAAGGTATTGACATCAGTTTACACTGATCATCTATCCTCTCTGATTATCACCCTTTCTACGAGTTCCAGTAATACTAATAAGAATGATTAAATGTATACCATAAAAAATGACAAATTCTCTCTGGCCATCATTTGACCTTCCTATAGAGTTTTCAATTAACCAAGACCCTATGGATTTCTCAAACCCTCACAGCATAAACTCAAAACATTTATTTGTTTCACATCTCATCCTCATTAAAGGCTTAAACAATCAAGTGAAACTTGATTCTGTGGACGTGATGGGTGAAGGACCATCAAGATCACTTTAGTTTTCATGTTTATTCCACATCCTTCTTCCTATTATTGTGCTCCCAAAGATATGCATTACACAATACTGAATAACTCAATAATAGGCCTTGCAGCGGACTTCTATGTCAGAGAAAGAAAAGCACCCTAATTGAGTCTCCCTCCTAGTGTACCAACATAACATTAGAGATGGGAACTACCCCCCAAATGGGAAATCCAAGGGATTTCACATTGGCAAAGTTAAATATAAGCAGTGCTTCATTGTCAACTCAAGGATAACGGAAAAGAAAAAATCAGTGCATATGGTCAAAATGCTGCTAGGAGCTCACCATCACTTGCAGAACTCAGAACCCAACTTCTTGAGACTTTGAAGTACAAGATTGCCGCTAGAAGTCTTAATGCTAATAAAAGCAACACAAATCCTGCCCCCTTTTCTCTAGGAGAATAACACAGTATGTCTAGCAGGTGCCAAGGCACATTTAAGGGGCCCTGAATTAACAATTACTTTTTATACGATGGCAGTGCCTTAAGATCACAATTTTCAGAAGCAGGAAAATTCAATGAGTTAACTACATGCATCATGCAAACAAAGACAATCACTTCTGCACCAGAGAAAAAAAGGGAAAAGCTCTCAGTAATTAAGATACATATCTATGACAGACAATCACAAAATAGATGCACAAGATTCATTCCGCTTTAATAGGATGCCACCAAATCCATATGAATTCTCGTGCATGATAACATGGCATCATTCATTCCATTGAACACCAATATACCAAATTTAACCAAGTAATCTAATTGTTAAACAATATCACATTTGATCAAATAAAATCTAACAAAGATCACAAAATATTGAGAGAGAGAGAGAGAGAGAGAGAAAGAGAAAGGGAGACGGAGAATAAATTAACAATGTGGGCAACGAGAAGCACAAGGGTACAAGATAACCTTGTTTCTAATTCAAGACAATAAAAAGTAAAAAATGAACCCAAAAAAGATTCATGCGCAAATTAATCAATACCAATTTGTTTCATTGCTCAACAAAAAGCATTGTGACTTTGTCACTTCAGTCATTCTCATCCCAATGTTATGATCTTAGTCAAGCAACGCACTGAGGGTTTTAGCTCCAAATCAGATTAGAGACAAATTAAAAGCGAATAATGATCAAATAATTAAAAGCGAACACTGATCAAATTAAACTAAGAATCAGAGAAATTGAAAAAAGAACCCAAAATTTTCCACTCACTTCTTGAAATGTGAAGCGCTCGTGAATCAGTAACGCAAGGATAAAACTGCCAAGAACGAGGAAGTAATGTCGAAAGGTATCGAGTTCCTTATCATATGATCGCTTCACAGCAGGATGAATTCTCATACACCAAACAATGGCAAGTGAACTCCCAATGAACACCAACTTCATTACAGTGTTGTAAACTGAGATGAAATCAGTGAACAGATCCAAGTACCGCGTCATAAACACTATCGCGTATAGCTCTTGTGTCTTCAACGAAATCCCTAAAAACACAAAGTTCGAAAATGAAACCCTAAATGTACGAGAGAGAGAGAGAGAGAGAGAGAGAGAGGGAGACCAGAGCAGGATTTCGTGGCGTAGACTTTGAGGAGAAGGACGAGAATACTGATCAAATGAGTCATGTCGCCGGCAAATCTGAAGATGTTCATGGTTGTCGAGTTCGGATTGGAACCCAAGAATTCGAGTTCGAGTTCGAGTTCGAGAGAGAGAGAGAGGATGAAATCGGAGGGTTTGCGTGAGAAAAATGTCGTATTGGGAAAGGGTGAGATGATGTGGCGGTTGAAAACGGCTTTTGCCGGCGCGATGTGGACACACCCAAAAAAAAAAAAAAGACCCTTACAAATCGAAATGCCACCATGATCGAAAAAAGGGGAAAAAGATGCTAAAGAATATTTCGATTTTTATAATTTTATATTTATATATATATTTTTCATATTTAATAAATTATTTATCCATTTAATTATAATTATAATTTTTATATTATTTATTTTATAATTAATAATTATAGATTTTCTTTATAAAATATGATTATTTTATTATTTTGATAAAATATTAATATTTATAAAAAAATCATTATATATATATATATATATATATATATATATATATATATTTTTTTTTTGATATCGAAGATGAAGAGAAACCAAAAAACACAAAGTCGAATGAGCCTAAGTCCCGGTGGTGGGATCACCCCTAATTCACGTTTTCTCTTCTTGTAATTTTAACAAAATATAAAAAATGTAACCTTGGTTTCATATCTATTTTCATTTCTTCATATTCGTTTCTGTGCAACTTAAGCAATGACATCCTTATTATTACCTGAATATTAATAAGATTTTTTTGGTAACTTTTAAGAAAATATATAGTGGAAAAAGTATAAGACTTCATAGAAAATTATTGGTTCAAATTAAATTTACCAATGCGATGGTTTTATTGGTAAAAGAGGTCCACTCGTGTCACGGCTTACAAGTTCAGATCATACCCTCTATTAAGGGACACATTTGGATCATTGTAGCTGCAGTTGCAATGGCCATGCAACGGCCATCTTCACTGGGATCCTCGTCTGGGGTAAAATACAACTCCCACATTTTCAGTTCAGTTCATTCTCTTCTTCTTTCTCATTTTACGGGTACCAACAATTATGTCCTACTAGTGAAGTATGTGGTGGTTCCTCTGACCCGAAACGGACAATGAGGATAGGAAAAAAGGTCCTTGAAGCAACCCAGCATAGGAATCCAACATTAGAAAAGCGTCACAAAATCTGATGATGATACTAAGTTTGAAGAGGCCTTCAAGGATTACATGCAGATGAGAGTTTTAGAGACAGCCCATTGAAGAGGAAGAGCATGTCTTGGCTTCACCAGAAGCACCACAAGCAAGTTCAGGAAAATCAACTCCATTCGAACAGCTTCTTGATTCTACACCAAATCGGTTAGTTCAGACAAAGAACTTCCGAAAAATTAAGAAAACAAATGCAAAAGAAGATGCCTTTCATTCCATCGGAGATCTTATGAAGTTTACCCTATTTCCTGTAAGTACCTGCCTTTCCTTTTTGCGGCCAGAGCAAGTACTTTGTCTAGCTCTAAACAGTGACATATTTGCAACAGGTTATTGAATATGATAGACATACCCCAATTAGGCATGCACCAGCTGAAAATTTTGATGAGACGGAAGCTTTATTTGGCTTCCCACAGCTTCTAGCTTCATGCATCTTTGCATAAGTTTACCATTTAAATCTGCACCACTTTTTTCACTGGCGTTGCAACACCTTATATTCACCAATTTATTGATCATGTTGCAGGCTTATTCAATCTGCTTACGAAGTAGCAGCTATTGTGAGTCCATTTGGGTCAATTCTTGATATCTATGACCCCAGAGACAAGTGCTCTGGATAGGAAAAAGACATTGTAAGTTGTTTTTGAATTCATTGATGCATAAACGATTGTATTCTAATGATTGGTACTTTTGGTTTATAGGGTTCATTACATGCCAAATTGGGGGTTAGAGCGCTTGGTGGATTAGGTGCATCAATGGGGTTCCTTTTTTGTGGGTGGACACTAACTCAAAGCCTAGGGGGCAAGCTTGCATGCTTAGCCCGAGCGGGCTCCACAACTGTCCGCTATCACAACCATGATCATAATGAGGAGATTAAAGCTTCCGGAGTCAAGTACTCATGTTCTAGTTGGAGGTTTGCTAGGAGTTGGTACTGCAGACAATCCTCAGGTATGTCAAAAGTGGCCTTTACATGGTAAAAAAACCTTGTACCAATCAAAAGGAACGGATTGTTTCATCTGAGTTGCTCTCTTTGGCCTTGGCAGAATGTTAATTGGAAGCTTCTATTCAAATACTTCTGCGGTTGGGTCCTTACCATTTTGTTCTCTTCTTTGGTTGCTTATGGAATCTACTCCTCAATACACACCCCAGGCTATGTAGTGCCTAGATCCAATTATGGTTGAAGTTGTTTATCGCATAAAATCCAAAGCTTTTCTTTCTTGTTGTACAGACTACTGTTCTATATAGTAGTTTTTGTGACTATGCATGGAATGGGTTCAACCAAGATGTTCTTAAGCCAAAATCATCTAAGCCCTGTTGTTCTCACTTTTGCCATTCTTCCTTTTCGTTAGAGGGGTTCGAGTAGATCGGTCTGGGGGTTAGATTTGTAGCAGTGCTAGGCTTTGTTTCCTTGTAGTGTTTGATTATGAGCTCCCTGAAATGGCTCAAGAGTCGTTCAAAGATGGCCTTTTATTCAAGCTCTACCCTTTTTAACAAACTGAAGTATTAAAATAGATGATCTAAAAAAAATTCAATGATATCAATGCCTAATTAATTCAATAGTTTGGTATTGGTATCTCTTAATTAAAATTTTAAATCTGAATTTTATGTATGACAAAAACATACACATAAAGAGTTTTGACTTTTAAGAATCAATCCGAGTCGAATAGTATTTAATCGAGACTACTAGAATCGAATTAGATTTAATCGAAACTACTAAAATCGAATCAGATTTAATCGAAACTAATATAATTATCGAATAACGATGATCAATAAAAAAAAAAAGACAAAGATTCAACGACTCCGATTATGAATGATTCAAGTTTGAACGTGTGAATAAAATGGAGCTTTCATTGCTTTAATTGATCCAAAGATGGATCCTCATGATTACACTAGAAATTAGAAAAATGTGGGATGGGGATAGATGATCAGCCATGGTCATCTTTGTTAGTTTCAAAAAATGTAAATCTCCACCATCTTCTTGTCCCCACAATGGTTGAAATATCTAAAAGAGTATCATTGTTCAACACATATTCTTCGGCTCCTTGGATCAAAAAGCTTCTTTTTATCTTTTCAAAAATTTGGAGTAATCTGGGAGAAGATGCCTCTCCTTCATCTAAATTAAACCAAAAGATATGGTTGGGCTATCAAGTCAGTCACTTTTTAAATAACCGAAAGGTCATTAACATATATTAAGAATATGATAATTTGTTTTACTTTTGTTTAGGTTATAGAATCTTATCATCTTTTTTCTCTTTTTAATCTCACATCCAAGTTGGTTCAATTTAGTTTGATCAGACCATATTGAGATGTGATGGAATTTCTTACAAATATTTTTAAATAAAAAATAATCTAATTTATCCTCGTATTTTTCCTCCTTTTTGTCTCCTTTCGAATAAAACGAAATACCAGGTAAAAAACAATATGACAAATGTGCATCCAATTATTTTTTTCTCAAAAATAATTGATTTTAGTTTATTTTGTGTTTGTACGAAGAGAATTACCCATATCAGGTGAATTATAAAAAAAAAAAAAGAAAAGAAAATTACAAACAAGCTTTCATGTAAGCTTTTAAAAAGTACAATGTTGAAGGCATATTACACATGGACATTAATTTATATCTAAAATATGAAAAGTACCAAATGCCCACATTGATAGCAATGCAAGTAAACACATGGCAGCTTAAATCCTAACCCTAGTTAAGGTTTAGAAATTCTAGTCTAGAAATTAAGTTCTTTATCCATGCTCTCCTTAAATAGATGCAATAATTTTCAATCAGTTATAACATAATTATACTTAGCATAGATCAATTGATACCGTTCTCCATCCCTTTAGAGCATACTGACATTTTAAAATTTTCATACTCCTTAGGTCAATAAAAACATACTTATAATTATTTAATCAATTATTTGGTCGTTAGCTATCGGTAGTCTTTAAACAAAATCTCGAATTTGAGCATGCCTTCAGAGAGTTTTACCCTTTAAAACTCAATTCAGTTCGAGTCGTATTTAGTCGAGTCAATGTGATTATTGAAAACTGATAGTTTATTAAAAAAAATAATTATTTATGAATTTTATAATATAATTATATTTTCAAATTATCATTGGATAATCACTTACAATTATTATCTTTTAGATAATAAATAACGTTAATTTACTGAAGGCATTTCCAAATATGGTTTTAGGAGATTACGCAAGTCCCATTCACTTAATTCTCTCTTGATCTTTTACTATTGAAAGTGTGAATCCATTCCGTCCACTTCTTTTAAGTCCTGCCCACGCCTATAAACCAAACCTTTCCCAAGTCCTCTCTCTCTAACAAACACAACTATTATGGCCAAACCCCATAAACCCTTTTCTTCTTCTTGCATCATTATTACACTTCTCCTAATTATAAGCCTAGCAACTAATATATCTGCAGCTAGAACACCTTCAGAAAACAGAGGAAGCAGAACAAATTCTGCAACAGGGAAACTCAACAAGCGAATGGAGTCGCATGATTCAACCATCCGTGTCCTATTTAAGCGGATCCCGTCGTCCGGTCCAAGCCATAGAGGTAACAGTCTTCAACCAAATTTCGGTGGGCATTTCCTTCAAAAGAGTCCACACCATTCGTAGAAGAAGACACCATTTTTATTTTCTTCGGTTTGAAGGGAGCCTAAATATGGGGAAAACATATGGGGTTTCGAACTCTTACCAGAAAGCCCAGATCCACTTGGTCAAATGGCAAGGTTTTACTGGGAGTTCTGTCCTGAGAGAAGACACTTTGAAAGATGAACATACAAGTTTTTTCTGTTGATAAGCTTTCATTTTCTTTGCAATAGCTTCAAAATTTGATAGTATGTAAGAAAAGTGATTGAAGCAAAACCTCAATTTGAAGGAAACATTTGAACCAAATGAGAAATTTAATGTTTTTTCTTCCGTGGTTGGTTGTGTACAGCAAGTCTGAGAATGATATGTACTGGGAGGCAAAATGAACTCATCATCTTGTCATGCCAAGTATGGTAGACTCCTTTTATTTTTATTTTTATTTTTTTTTCATTTTTTCATGGGTTATGGTGATTTCTTTGCCATTGAGCAAATGATTTCATACTATGTTGGTTAAAAAAATAGTGTTGTTGTAGATACATAATAGTACTTTTTTCTTATAATCATCCAATTTGAATCATACTAAATCTGGTTCGAATCGAATTAATTTTTTAAAAGATAAATCTCTATCGATATCTGTTTTCACTATACATAAAAATCGAATATGAAATTTTTCTTAAATGATACTGATCATTGAACCAATCAACTATTTATACACACTGCTACCTTATAGTACTCAAACAGTCGTTGTTCCCACTAGGTAATTAAAGAGCATTCAGGCACCAGTTGAGAACTATGATATGATTAATAAAAAAATAAAAATCTTATTAGTACTAAATACTTGATTTTTTTAATCTAAATTCTCTCAAATATGCTTATTTAACATTCACCTGCGTGCATATGAGTCAAAGCCAAACCAAATTCAAACAAACCACGCGGAAAGCCAGCCCTCCGTATTGGAAATATGGGTATCTTAAGGAGAGATCAGATTTGGAGGTATCCACATGATATTCCTCCACATAAATAAGAAAAATGTGATCCAATGTGTGATCTTCTTTGCATGGGGCTTAGTTTCTTCATGGGGTGTTGAATTTGGATATATATATATACACACACACACATATATGATAACGATGGTGCAACTTCCAGCTTCCCACAGTCACCATCCCAGTCAAAGATATCTTATCGAAGACCGCCATGGTAGATGGTCCCATGGTAGACGTTCTTCATGCATTCAGATTGTAAGATTTTGAAGCTAGTTTCTCTCTTACTCTTCCTCCTTCCAATTTAATTCTTTTTCATCTCTTTGGTAAGTGTTTTTGTTAAGAGACGATGCTGAGGTTGAAAACATCCCTAAACAACTAACAAAATTTAAAGGTAACCGAAAATTATTCACTATGTTTATATGGACAGAGTAAAGAGACGCAGACGCAGGCGCAGTTGTCCCTGAAATTTTAAGAAAATAATTTTATAATTATAAATTTAATTACAACCCTAAGATCAATTTTAAGAAAATTGTATTTTTCTAAAAAATCTAAATCTAATTTTTTTTCTCTAAAAATCAATTTAATATATATTTTTTTCTTCAAACACATTAATTATAATTTTTTTCTCGCTAAAAACTCTAATTTGGTTTTTAACTGTTTATAAATAAAGCATATTAACTTTAATTTTATTATTTCATAATTAGTGACATACCAATTCTTTATCAATAAAAATGAAAATTTTGAAAATTGCAGAATTCGGAAGCCACATTTGTCTAAATGTCGGCTGATTATGAGGGAAGAGCAACCCTAACTTTGACTCTTGGTGCGTAGCGAAGATTGTATTTCTCTATGTTTTGCTTTTATTGGAAAACCTCCATGTTTGTCAGGTCTTTGAAGAATTTCAATTTTAAACATCTTTCATGTCACAATTTTCCACAAAAGAAGGCTAAAATTCCAAGTGTGACATCTTCGCTTGCACCAAAGCCAGACTCGACTAGGTTAGGATCATCCGGTGGCCAATTGGTCAAAGCTTGTTACGTATATTATTATTATTATTATTATTATTTTTGATGTTATATCGATCACCGTTTGAAATCACATTTTGATTAATTTGGTTTGATCATTTATCAGGTCTATTTTAAGAGATAATTTTTTTAATATTTTTTTTTTCATTCTCAAATTTTAAATACGAAATTTAATTAAAAAATTTAATACTCTCACCAGATATGATCTAACAATAATAACGAAGATCACAAACTCTCGAACAATAATTCGGAAATTATATGTAAATCAATATTTTGATAAATTTTATGTTTAAATCGAGAGCCGATAATGATGTAATTATTAAAATCCGAATCTTACTTTAATCAAAGAAAGAAGAATATTTTGTGACGCATTGTTCTCATCACGGGTACATCATTAAATTATTGTTGGACACTCGTTCTTAAATGCTCGAGTCCCATTGGTTAATGTCTTCGTGTGAATAAGAAGCTTTACATGTCACTTTGCAATTACATTGTGTATGAAAATACAAGCCTTGGAACTTTGAGCTTATAACCATTATGAAATTTTGTTTTGCCCTGATGAAATTGCTCTTCAAGGAATTGTATTGGCGATGATGCTAAATGCTAATTGTGGTAAATAGCATTATTTATAAGTAAATAATAAAGTTTCTCTATCATGATTTAGAGATTCTCAATCAAACTTATTTGCAAAGCGGGCATTTGAATAAAAAACTTTTATAACATATAAATTGTCATCAAATACCGAATGTTTATATTTATTTTTTTTTTATATTTGACTATTGGTATCTAGAAACTCGATTAATTTAGTTTAAATAACTGTGGAGTCTAATTTAGGAATTGACTCTCTCGATACTTATTTTTTCATTCCTAATACTAAAACTCAAGATTTTAATTAAGAGAGTTAATATTTTATTACTAAAATCACATGTCTTTAGTTTATTTTTGTGTCTGTATGAGGTTCAAGTTCTCTATTCTTATGTGATGCAATCATAAGTGTAAAAATATTCTATTTTAATAAATTATATTTCACTGGTCTGTCATAAAAAGTCTCGAATTCAAGTTTTATACAGAAAATGTATCTTAAGTCTTACATAGTTTTAATTTGCTAGATCCACCTATTAAAATAAAAAATACAAGATTTGTTTTTTTTTTTAACTTTATTAACAATTTATATTTATTATTTTATTAATAATTTGTAATCATGTGGGATTCAATTTTCTTACGCGGAACGAACAAGATAACCAATTAACCACATAGGCCTTGTTAAATCTCAATCATGACATGTGACTAATCATGGATTAACACCAACAAATTAGTCAATCATCCAATGTAATTCCACATTTAACAACGCTTACCAAACTTTGAATGATTGGAAGAAATTGAGTCATTGCAAAAATTTCTTGTTGTCGTGTAAGAAACATTGTGAACCAGTTGATTGATCAATCTCATCCCCACCACTTTTGCCGACTCAAGATGATCCCAAATTGCCTATTGCATTTAAAAGCCAATACCCATCGTTTTGCCACTGAAAATGACACAAAAAACGCCACTGAAAAGCCATTTTGAGCCCCCCACCCTCTCCATCTCAATCTGTATGCATTGCATGAATGTACATATTAGGTATTCGATGCTTATATATTGTTATTTAAAAGTCAAAACCCTTTTACACCCCAATTCGAAAGAGATCATCAAAACCCTAAAGGGTATAAAATAAAATATAAATATACAATCGATGTGATGTGCAGACTTGCCTGGAAAAATTCTCTATAATTTAAAAATATTCACTCAAATTCAAAATATAAACATAAGGGTTCTTTTATTCTTTTCGAGTCAATCTTGATGGACTGGAGACCCAAGTGGGAATGCATTCCTTACATGTATACATTTCCATATTCTTCCAAAACAGAGTTAGCATACATTTCCATATTCTTCCAAAACAGAGTTAGCTTAAAGTTAGACCAATTCAAATTTGTTTTTTTTTTGGGGAGGCGGGGTGGGGCGGCAAAATTACTCAAAATGCCCCTTGGATAAAAAAATGATGCAGAGAAAGAAGTAACCATCCTCTTTCTCTTACAAAATTTTATCTCATGAAATGGCCTTATGGATTCTTGTTCACATTATCGAAAGTCTTCTTTTTCCTATTAAATAAAAAAAGATAAAAGAGAATCGCTACCCTTCTAGGATTCACACTACAAAGAATCATTGAATGGTCTCTTCCACATATTTTAATCCTGCAAAATGCCTAGTTGATATAAATTCTTTTATGGGTAATTGGGTATTAAATGTGAGGCAAGTGGCTCTTAAAAAGAAAAGTTTTAGTAAATGGGTCATCCTATTTTTGATCACCCCAACTCGGTGTTTGTAATGATTTCTTTTCCTTCCAATTCGGCTTATATTTAATAAAAAGTAAGCTTTTATAGGTGTGAATTAGTCATCATATAGAAAAATTTTAATGCTAATGTAACGTCATGTTTGATTTTCAATTTAATCTATGGCTACCAAGGCTTGCCTTTGGTTCATTTACTCTGTTTTGGTACGATGTCATATCTCACAGTGTTTTGACCATGCACATGCAATGGCAGATCATTAGGTAGCCATAGCTTCCCAAGGTAATGACCTTTTCTCCCCCACAAACATCATCTTGACAGTTGGCTTGTGAATCGCCATTCAAATAAAATCTTCTAAAATGCTCCTCTGTTTATCAAATTATGATCCTTTTGCAATGTCACAACTTAGAAATCTCCTTGCCCCAAACGACGGTGGCGGATCTAGGATCCAGCCGTAGAGGTGCCAAAAACTGATAAAATATTTATTCAATCAACAAACATTAATTATAAAATTATATTCAAAAATTTTAAATATCAATAAAAAAATAATTCAACCATCATATTTTAAAAATTAAAAGTTTTAATCGAAAGATATTAACATTGCACTTGCACATAAAAAAAATCATTCCATTCATATTCACAATATCTTTACTATTACTGCACAAACAAATGATTAAACACAAAAAATTATTCTAAAATCTCATTCAAGAAAAATAAATATAATAGAAAAAAAATAACAAAATCAATTAAAAAAATTATATTAGGATTTAACACTAATTGTTAAATTAAAAAAATTAATTGAAATTTTGATTCAAATCGATATGTATTTTTTTCATGGGGCAAAGAATAGATTTTTTTTTTTCAAGAAAATTGGAGAGCGGAGAGGAAAAACAAAATGGATGAGACTTGGGGAGAGAGGCGAGAGGGAGAGGGAGAGGAGAGCGAGGGAAGAGGGAAAGTTCCAGGAAAGAGAGAAGAAAAGAGGAAAAGTTTTAAAAGTGGGTTTGTAAATGCAAAAATTAATATTTGTTAGAGTTATAATTTTATTTATTCTTTTATTTCTTGATTTGATTTTAAAAATTATAAAATATTTTTATTGATTTAAGGCTAGCATTAATATTATATTTTGTTTTATCATCCGATGGGTTTTTGAAAAAAGATTTATATAGAATTTATAAGTTTTAAAAAAGATAAATATGAGTAAAATTATAGTTAATTAAGTGTAAAATGAATATTAGATATAAATAATAATTAAATTTGAGAAAATTGAGGTGGTAGAATTGTTCACCATCCTGATCATTACATGGTTCTGCCACCGCCACTTGACTGAGTCATAGTGGCAATGTCAAGAATATAGTATAATTTGAGTAGGATATTTCGAATGATACTGATTCTCAAATTTTACCTTTTCATTATAACAAAAGGAAAAATTCTTTCTATAAGAATATTTGAGTATTTAAAAGCTTTTACGAAAATATCTTCTCTAAGATCGAGATCGAGTGTTTAAATTTTTATGAATACGTATATTTTTATAATTTTTATGATTTTTTCGTAAAAAAAGAAAACCCATAATCTGCTTACCCTATTTGAGAATGAGTGCTGGGCACATATTTTTGGCCTATCCCTTGGTTCTCAACCAACAAGAACAACCAAATTTTTATAATCAAAAGCAACATGAATGTACCATCAAAGAATTCTAGGAGAATAAAAAAATCTAAATTTAAATTAAAATAATAAGAAAATAATGAGCATAAAGTTCTTACTGTTTATCTCTTTTCCTTCGAGGGATCAAAGAACAAAAGCACAATCCCCAACTTACAACAAGATCATAAAAGTTAATATATATATTATACCCTTTTGCAATCTATACCCTCCTATGTGTACAATTATACTCTAAACCCCACCCCCCCCCCCAAAAAAAAAAAAAGAAAAGTGATAAAAAATTCAAGATCGTGAATAATAAAGAAAGAAAGAAATGAAAAAATATGGGATTCTGAGAAATTGATCACAAGAGATCAATGGCCTACACCAGGGCTGGGCACAGACCGGAGTATCCGATCGATGGCGGCGAGGTGGCGGGCGAAGAGCTTTTCGTTGTTGATGGTGGATTGGCCCTTTTTGCTAGGTGCTGATGGGGGTACTGTGCCCTTTGGAAGGGCATTTAGTACCAAATTTTTATCCATAGTAGCATACTCGGTCTTGGAGTTGTATTCTTCATTGCTTAATAGCTTCCTTGCTTCAACAGCGGATACTAGTGAAACGGAGAGAATGAAGAGTACGACGAGCAGAGTTCTAGAGCAAGCCATAGTTGAGAGAGAGAGAGAGAGAGAGTTCAATGTGGGTTTGTCGGAGGAGAGGAATTTGAGGATGTTGGTTTTTGTGGGAGTGTTTGAGGGGGGTTGGTCCATGTGTCTATATAGCACAAAGAATTGAGAGAGAGAGAGAGAGAGAGAGAGAGAGAGAGAGAGAACTTGGGGATCAAGGATGTGTTGGCCAAGTCAAAATCAAACGCTTTGAACAGAGGGGAGACTAGAGAGAGAGAGAGAGAGAGAGAGGGTTTTGAAGATGAGTCGCACACATAAGCATATATGTGGGCTTTTTTGCTAGACATTGGGTGTAGAAATGCCGCGTGGAGGACTTGATTCGGTATGATGATGAGCCAAGCCGCCGGCCTTGCTTTCTTGGTAATTTCTCATTTCTACTCGAACATTTTTTCTTTCCATCCGGGCACCGCCCATTGCATATTCCTTTCCTAGTTCGACACACACATTAGTCTCAAGTCTCTCTCTCTCTCTCTCTCTCCCATGTGAAATTAACTAATGTGATAAAAGATTAATTCACATGTGGGTATCTGATGCCTAATTATCATAAAAGGTTTAGTGTGTACGTTTTTTTGTAAAATGCGACCATTAAAATATACTTTGTGTCATGCCCACGTCATTATTTTTTAATTTGGTATTTAACATGCAAGCATTAAAGCGCATAAATCGTATGCCAACATGTCACGTGATGATCCACAAAACTTGTTGCATCCTACGTACGTACAAGTCCCGTCCGCCAAAATTTAGGGACAAATCATACAATCGACTACTCTCTTTTTGCCACTAAGAAGAGGAGAAGAGCAAATGGAGTAGCCATGAAAGTTCTCCCTTCTCTCTTCTCTCTTCTCTCTTCTCTCTCTCTTCTTACATGACATAGCAATAAGTATTTAAATTTAAATTTTAATTAATCAGATTTAAATAATTATCAAATTTATTTTAAGAGATAATTCTCCAAATGTATTATTTTTTATTCTTAAATTTCGAATCCAAAACTTAATTAACGGATCTAATACTCTTATCCATCACGTCGACTGTCTGTTGATGCCATGACAGTTCTCTCTCTCCCTTATTTTTGCACTTTTTTGCATTCAAAAGCGAAACCTTAAACCATAGCCACAGAGATTTATCTTTTAAGAAACTCAAATCAAATTAAGTCTGATTAACATAATTATCATATACTGATAATTTATAAAATAAAAAAAACTTCTTTTATTTAAAGAAAAAGTCAAATACAATAAGTTTGGATTTTTCACTTTTGAATTTCAAATTTGGTTTTAAAATAATTACAATGGAAGAATTTTGATTCATAGGTGTTAATTAAATGTTTTTAAATGAATTTATTGTGACATAAAAGTTAATACGAAAATTGATTTCTACCGACTCAGATTTATTTAATTTATGACTATATATTCGATTTCCAAATTCTAAATTCAAAGATAAAATTAAAGATTTATATTAATCAAAATATAATATGAATATTAAGTTATAATTGAAAAAAAAAACTAAATTATAATTTTTAACTCCACAAATAATATTTTAATTTTAATTTTAATTTTTCCAAAGCTCAATGATTTGGTAAATTATGAAGTTGAGGGTATGGTGTCATTATTCATAGAAAATGTCAAAACACGAAGCCAAGCCTATACAATTGAATATATGCCTTTCACCTTTGTATTTGTTTTACATGAAACTGAAATCATGTTGCCCATTTTCAATCAAGTGGGAAGGAACAAAATCACGGGTTGTGATTTTACAAACAATCACATGTAAGTGTTGCTGTCAAATTTGACAAAACCATCATCCCCAAATTGATCAAGGTGCTTGCTAGCTAGCCCTTTGTCTTCTAGGTTTTGTATTCATCTTTCTTTTGCTTCTTTTTCATGCAAATCTCTAGGTTTTACTTGACCCTTTTCATGTCCAATCCAAGTGATTTCATGATATCTCTAAATTATCAAGTATTAAGATATAAAATAATTAATAATACATCTATAATAAGTTTAAACTTGTGGAGCGATCGATTATTCTTTTAAATTTAAGATAATAATACGTCACAAAATCCTGACTTTATGCAAGAATTATTCTCAACTTATTTAAAAGTTTCATATAATTCAATGTATTATTTAACATGTTAAAGAAAGTATTAAGATATCAATTTTTTATAAATTTAATGATAAAATACTAAATTCTCTTAATCAAAATCTTAAATTTGAATCTTGAGAATGAAAAAAAAATACCAGATGAACCAATCTCTAGATTAAATTACAGTATTTAAACTGATTTAGTTGGGTAATCTTTTTCTAAACTTGTAACTCCTTCTTTCTTCTTTTTTTTTTTTTTTAAAGAATATTACAATTGGGAAATTCCAAATCTTTTCATCTTCCTTTTGTTTGCTGTTTGAGAAAACAAAATAGGCCATGGACAAAAATCAGAATCATCCTCTATGCAAGAAAACAATGAATGCCAATCCTTACATATTTGATCTTTTGTTTGATCTCCTCAGCCTTATATCTAAGGACAACAAAAGCAAAAACTTCCAAAATAGATACTCTATACACATATTTTTTTTTTATTTTTAAATTTTATTAACCCTCACTCTTTGTCAGTGGTTTCTATGAAAATGTCCAAAACAATGGCCTCAGAGCCCTCTTGGCCGCCCTATGGTGGCATCAATTAGATCACCAACAGCCAAAAATGTCCCATATAGTGTGTTTTGGTGAAGGAAAATGTCAAGTGGACTCTCACCATCATCAAATTGCTCAAGTTATATATTATTTTTGATAGCATAATACATTGACCCAAGAACAATCCATTATTAGAAGCTATCAAATATTATATTTTTTGATTCAATTAGTCATCCAATTATTTAGTCTTGTTTTTGGAAAACCATAGTAGAAAACAAAGATTGGCTTGTGGGATATTCATAGGAGAGCTCTTTAGTATCATATTGAGATTTAGACTTGCATGTTAAGGTATAAAACCTAATTTTTAACATACAAGTCATCCTAAGGACTTTTTTTTTGTTACTTTATCATCGGTATTTAAAAATTTGATTAATTTAGTTCAAGTAGTCGGGGAAACCTTAGGACTTTATGATGCCAAAATCGGTTCACATAAATGAGAATAGAAATTATTATTTAGAGCTGACCCACATATTATATTGCTCAATCTGATATGTAATAAATCAGCTAATCAAGCATTTCCTTCATTAATTCAATTATATCTTAATAATATTGTTTCTTTCTTTTCTAACTTTTCCCCTCTTTTTGGGGTTTTTTGTTTCTCTTTCTACAAACTAATTAAAGACAGAAACATTTACAAGGATTGAAGGGTCTTGTAAAGCACATTTCTAGGAACAATTATGATGTGATGAAGCAGTACTAAGTACCCAGGTTTTAGGGCACAAGTCCAAGAAGAATGCAGCTTTTAGGAGGCAAAACTAGCATATATCATGGCAACAGTAAATCAACCTAAGAATTAGCAATAGTCAAATGATATAAAATAAGGTTTTGATTAAACAAATAATCCGGTGGTTAGGAGAATGCCATCGGCATCACTGTCACTGCTATATCATAGAGATAAATAATTATAATCTTACGACAATATCATGTAAGTAATTAAAAATTTTATTTGTGACATAATTCAAATGCAAAGCATGCGTGTGTAATAGTTTTGAAGCACCAAAAAGATAAGGTTAACCAAAACCTGAGACTTGGGGATTAAATTATAGTCTCAATGCTACCTACTAATGACTATATTAGTAAAGTATGTACTAATCCTATAAATTTTCGTATAGTTTTGGACCTCGGACTTGAGATAATGACCTACATTGTAGTGCAGTACATGTAACTTTCATAAACCGGTCGAGTTTATGATATTGCATAAATAGAAATTTTGAGAAATAATTCTGATCTATAAAATAGAATTTTGAGAAAGGGAAAGGCTAGGGAAGGAGTGACTATCAATTATTTGGTATAAGGTCTAAAACTACTATATATTTTATGTTATTGGTAGACAAAACAGAATTGCTGACTCAATTTAAATCTTTTTGTTCATTTTTTTTTAATTTTCTTACTGGGGTCCTTCAATTGTACCTTTTGGTGCTTTGACCTCTATTCATGCGTAGAAAAAAGATCAAGATTTTGAGGCATGCCTCTATGTCAATATGTGTTAGTTTGAAATCAATTTGTCAAGGGTTGCACGTTGAGCGTCTAACTTCAATGCAAGATTGGCAAGGTTTTTTGTTTCTTTGTTATGAAAGTCAAGCAACAAGGAGAAGCATACCACACATATATTAGTCCTCTAATAAAAAATTGCTAACAACAAAAAAATCGGTTCTGATTGCCTTCCCCTTTGAACAAATCTATATGGGTATTTTCCTTTCTTTCCCATATGTTATTGCAAAGAACTATTTGGTTGGTCTTTAGGAGTTATCTTCACATTCTGTTGCATGACTTTCTGTCTCTCTCTCTCTCTCTCTCTCTCTCTTTCCACACAGCAAACAAGCATATGTATAATAATAATAAATATAGAATTTTGTATCTATGCAGATGGTGATCAAAATAAATACATGCCATCTAAACTTTTACCATTAAAAAAATTTTGAGTGATCAAAATTTATTCTAATCATCAGCCAACGTCTGTCATCCCACTGAAATAACCCTAATATTAGAAGTGATCAAACTTTCATGAGCCAGGTTGTTTTATTATTATTTAAAATATTTGTGTTGTGAGTGAGGACATGAAAAAGAAATATGTTTGATAGCAATAATAAAATAAGAAAACTTTTACATTAGCCAATGGAAGCATGATAAACATTACAATTTTTCTGGTAGGGTTTCGGAATAACAGTGTTATGAACAACATTGTAGAAACTAGAACATGTATTTTTGCATTTAGAAATCTCAAGGAAAACATTAAGAAAAAGCATTTGGTCCACTACAATGTTGTGTGGCCCTTCTAATTCTAACCTTCTTTGTCTTGGACAAAAACAATGCGGTGGTGGTCGACAATGTTGACTGAAGATAAACAAGAAGCATGGGCTACACGTTTGCTCAAAAAAAAAAAAAAACGCGGAAATGCGAATGAATATCCCTCTCTCTCTCTCAATTGGGTGTGTGTTGTGAATTGGCTCTGTGTCGGCACAAAAGGGTTTAAGAGAAAATCAAGTGTTGGGAGGATTGTAAACATAGGGTCCTCAAGTCATTCACGTTGTCAACAGCTTAGGTGTCTGTTCTCAGACATGAATGATCGGTTGCCGTGGCTGAAAAGTTCACCTTGTTGGTGTCTGGTTTACATAATGTCAACAACAGAGACAGAAATACTATTCCCTTATGACTTGCAAAGTTAATGGGGACATGAACCACCCATAAATTTAGTGCCACTGATACTGACTGAAATGCATTTTACACTCTTATTCGTAGCCTCTCACTACATTCATAGAAAATACCCTCTCACAACATTAATATTATATGCTATAAAATATTTTTCTTTGAATTATAATTACTATATTTAGAATAATTTCGATAGCGAAGTCAGTCAGTACAGAGCAATTGCCTTTCTCTTCAAAAATTAAAAATCCTTTATCAGGGTTTCAACAAAATCGTTATAAATTTTAAAAATACCATTAGCTCCCTGTATTGTATTCTGTCGATTATATAAATTTCTAATTTTATCCAAAATATGCCGATTAATATAGTCCATACAAGTGCGGGATAAATTTCATTCTCTCAAAACTCTTGAAATTTGAATATTCACGAGAAACTAAATATCTGGATCCCATTTTAATATGAATTGAGCAGCAAATGTCAATTTCGGTGGTGGACCAGCTACCGGAGCCACAATTAAAGAGCCTGAACTCGGCCCTAAGCATGGCTGGACCACCTTGAGCTGGATCATGACCTGGTTTAGGCCCAAAATTGGAGCTCAATTCTAGACCAACCCAACCTGGTGTTCGGTCCATCGGGCTCGTGCACAGGTGTGGTACAAACCCGTTTGGGAGATACCATTGTTCCTAGAGTCGGTGCTTGAAGTAACAAAAACAAAATTTAATAATCTTCGAACTATGACCAAAGATGACATTCGCCTATGATTGCATGGACAGCTTCATGTACATGCACCTTTTTTTTTGGGGGGGGGGAGAGAGAGAGAGAGAGAGAGAGAGAGAGAGAGAGAGAGAGAGAGAATTTGTACCTTATCTAAAGGAGACACTGGGAAGAAGAGTGGTTATGGTGCCTGCCATGCTTTTGGTTTCCTGTGACACTTCTTTTAGTTGGTTTTCTTCTTCTTGCTTCACGATATATTATGTCCTATTTGAGTCAAGAACAGATGCCGTGTCAGAGCATATTATATCCACATAACTTTCTTGAACCTTGTAAACTCAGACACTGTTGTCCCCTCTAAGAAAATCCACCATTAAACTAGGCAAGTCGCGTATTATCTCCTTCTCCCTTTTACTTAAGCAAGAGTCCAAGATAGTGAACAAACAAGTTGATGGATCAATACATGAATATCATCAATTACAGCTGATCTGCAATGTTCCTCTTGGTACATATATTTAAAGCATTTTGTAAGCCTATCTGAAAACATTATTGTGAAATTCAAAAACAGATATCTATGCTAATCTGCATACTGCGGGGAAGGTTAGACTTAATTACTTTGAGTGCCATCGACTGTTGAACCTTTAAGTAGTTCTCCAATAAATTTAAGATCAAACTCTGTCTGAACAAAAATCTCATACTATATTGAGAATGATCTTACCCTGCAAATTACCTCTTATATTGCAACTCTACTTGGAACTCGAACTATGATTACCGGTTAATAAACACATATAAAGTCATAAAGTCATAAAGAACTTGGCAAGTCATGAAAGGAAATGCTAGAGAATCCAGTCTCATAATATGTTGCTGCAAACTGTAGATTGTTTTGTTACATTGGACTTTCAGTATAGCATTGGTTTTATTCTGGAATAGAGTACCCAGAGGGCTCCGATGATGCATAACCTGACATGTTGGAACTTAATGGGATGGCTGACTCAGTAGCTGGAACACTATAAAAGATAACAGTTTTCAACACCACATCCCATTCTAAAACCTTTACCACTTGAGACATTGGTGGTCTCTGTGTGGAGTCACTATTCGTGCACCACATTCCAATTTTCATCATTCTAACAGCCTCCTCACAGTTTTGTTGCATGTCTTGACTTTGAGCGTCCACCATGTCCACTAGTCGGTCTTCAAGGGCCTTGTTTTGCAGAATACTCAACAAATGAGCATCTGAATCAGGTCGTGAGTAATCCAAGTTCCTTCTCCCACTTACAACCTCTAGCAGAACAACTCCAAAACTGTAGATATCAGCCTTCACACTAATCCTTGAATGCAGCCACTCTGCAACTAGAAACCCAAGGGTTCCTCTTACATGAGTCATAACTTGACTCTCATCTCTATTGATCAGCTTTGACTTGCCAAAATCCGAAAGTTTTGCATTGAACTTGTCATCAAGTAAGATGTTTTGTTGCTTAACATCAAAATGAGCAATTCTTTGTGTACAGTTCTCATGAAGATATCCTAAGGCTTTTGCTATGTCCAACACAATCATCTTTCTTGTTTTCCATTCAAGATAAATGCTTTTATTATCATCAAAAAACCATTTGTCTAAAGATCCATTGCTCATGTATTCATAAAGTAACACTCTGTGGCCTTTCTCAACACAGAAGCCAATCACCTTTACCAAATTTATGTGATTTATATTACCTATGGAGTCCACTTCTGCTAGAAACTCTTTTGTTCCCTGACCAATGCCATTGAGCTGTTTGACTGCAACCACAGTCCCATCTTTCAGTTTTCCTTTAAACACCTTACCATATCCGGCACTCCCAAGCTTTTCGGAGAAGTTCTTTGTTGCTACGAACAATGAAAATCTCAATAGAACTTCAGGGCCTTGCTCGGGACTGTCCGGAATCTTCTTTCCCTGCTCTTCTCTCTTAATAAGCAGAAGTAAGCTTAGAACTAGGATGATAGTTAGAATGCTCAAAATCAGCCAAATACCACAATTAAATATGCATTTTGGATTGAGAAGCAGCAGGTTTAGGTTCCTCTTGGTAAGGTGAAGGAGCAGGTTGTACAGCCGAAGTAGTTGAAATCTTTATATGTGAAGATGAGTAGTAGCTGCCACTAGGTACACTTCCGATTATTGAAAGAACCTCAGAAGGCAAATAGCGCAAGCCTTCTAAACAAGCATTTTCAAACTTGAAGAAGTGTGCTTTGCAAGATTTTCTTTCCAGACAGGCTTGCAAGCAGCTTTCTTTACTTTTCAAGCTTGGAAAGGCACTTTCTTCATCGAAATAACTGAAATAGGAAAGAGATCCAAAATCAACAAGCTCATATGGACCAGATGCACTTTCAAATGGTGAGATTTGGTGACAACCAAGATTTGGGAATTTGTTATCTACTAGTCCAAAGTAACCCAATCCATCAACACCCACAGGGCATAAGCATTGTCCCCATTGGCAAACTCCATACTTACCACACTTTAGGGGAACTTGACATTCATTCAATTCAGTCAAGGAGTAGACAATATTCCAACCAGTAGAACTTTCCCAGCTATAAATTCCCAAACAGCCATCAGAATCCAATCTTAGAAACTGGAAATTTACATCCAGTGTTGTTGTTTGAAATGAAGTTATAGAAGTGCCATTTGAAGATTCACAAATGAAAGCGATCTGTCGCAGCCCAAGTAAGATTGCCAACTTAGATATCTGGTTGGTCCCTCCCCTTCCGCGAATGCCACCAACGATCCTGAATCTAGAGAAATGTAAAACACACAAAAGCTAAAATTTGAAGAAGAGACAGCCGAAGTAAGACGTTGCCCCTGGCCCAGGAATCTTCCGATGAGAATTATTTCAGTAGGATAGTCAAATGGCTGCCAAACAATATCATAAACTCCACGACTATTGGAGTTCCAGAGTATCCAATTCCCGCTCTTATTAATCTCCATACTAGAAGGAGATTTCCCCGACGTGTTAGTAGCTCAAACAACAGTTCCTTCTGCATCTGCTAGGATCAGATCTCCATCTTGAGAGAAAGCAAGGGTTGCATTCTCACTGATAGGATGGTCCTGGTTAGCTGACCAAACTATCATAGGAAGTCTCTGTCCAATGGTACCATTTATCATTTCTACAACAACAATAGCCAGATAATACGAATTGTTGGCTGAAGGGCTGCAATAGAAGCCACATCCAAACCCAAAATCACTATTAGGAAAAAGGATAGGATCGACCTGTTGCAGAAGAATAAAGCGTGCAATTGATCCATCTGCAAAATGAGTTGATGAAGCAATCGACTCGTCATTGTTTGTCCAAGTTACCGTTGTATTAACAAGGTTGATGAAACTTGGGGGGCAGTGCGAACGCAATCCAAAAGAAAGAAGAAATGACAGCAAGAAAAGCGAAGATCTTATTATTGGCCATCAACCGAAATGGGGGCTCACAGGGCTAACTGCGCCTCCAATGGAACTCCTTTTAGTTGTTTTTCCCTTCCTTTTTGAATTCGCCTTTACCACAAAGTATTCTGTCCCACATAAGTTGAGAACAGAACACATGCCTTGAACCTTGAAAACTCAGTCAATGTCACCATGTCTTGCAGAAATCACCATTAAACTAAACACTACATACACTACTATCTCCCTTTTACTTGGGTCAGGTAAGAGTGCAATTTGGTAAATAAACAAGAAACATTAACATGGTAAACTAATCATTGGGAGAAAAAAAGGGAAGAAATTAATGGTCTGAAACTAGTTACTGCTTTGAGTAAGAATGTTGTGCCAAGAACGGAAAGTCCCTTCCCCACAGCTTCAATCTTCACTTGCTAACAGAACTGGAAATGCAGGGCGCAACATTCAGTCAGCCATTTTATCAAGCTGGATACGGAATTCCTTAGCCAAGCAAAAAAGGACCCAAAATTTGCATTAAAAGAAATCTTCATAAACGTGCAAAATTTTTTCTTCCATATTATTCATAAACTTCAATTTATTATTTTATTATTCATAAATTTCAATTTATTATTTAATTTGCAATCACATTTGATTCGAATAAATCTAATTTGAGTTGTCTTGGATTTTGGGGAGCAAAACTCTCATAGCTCTTTTTTTTATATACAAAACTTAAGTCTAAATTTTATTTATATTTGATCATTGAACTAATTAAAAAATAGTAATTTATCATTTAATTAAGACCCAAACAAAAGAGAATATTTATATAGAGAATGAAATATAATATTTCCAATAAAATTATATTTTTTAATAAAATAAATAATATTTGAAATTATATTTCTAAAAGTATATTTAATTATTTTTTTAAAATTTGGAAGGACATTAACCATCACACTCTTCTCTTCACGGTGGCCATGATGATTAAAGATCAACGTTAACTTAACATAAAAAAATAAGAATAATAAAAACAGAGAAAACATTATTCATTATATAAAATTTAAAAAAAATACCCAATATTAAAATACTAAGATTTTGATCTTTGTATGATTTGATCAGTTTTCGAACCCCACAAAATACCCCAAATCGCCACAGAGATAGCTGTGTTAATGTAATGTGCGTCCACGTGAGGACGCGCACGTGTGAGTGTTTGTTGACATTACAGGTAACAGAACCCTAGTATTTGCCTAGGACAGGATTTGGTTTCACCAGACAATACAATACAGTAGGACACAAAAACGACGTCGTTATAGCATGTGGTATGCCCGTTCAATGTTCATCTGTAAACTGCAATGTGTGGTCCGTATTTAGTTAGCGTTCACAACTTTTTTCCTTATGAATTATTAATTAACAAGAATATCAGATATTTTTACTTTCCGTCTCTTTCTTTCTCTCCTTAAAAAGTTAAAACTACTCTTTTTATCCTGTTCTTTCTCTGAGGGAGCAAAATGGAGTGTCATTGTTTGCATTCAACACAGATGTCATCCTCTTCAGCTCTGCAAGTCATCAATCTGCAGGTGAAGAATATTTCTTTTTTAAGATTTGCTATGAAATTCATAAATGGTTTATGAATATTTCATAAAGATTGTTTCTTTTTCAATTTCAAGCCTATTTGCTATTTTGTTTAACGTTATATAATCATGGGTATGCTTTAGAATTTCAATATTTAAAATGGGTTATGAAGGTTTTTTTTTTCTTTTTTTTTTTTTTCCCTTTTTGGGTTGTTTTGATGCTTAAATTGTTACTGGTTTGTTGTTGTTATTCAACATGTAAAAAGAATGTGTAATGGGTCATAAGAAATGGATCGTGAAGATTTTTAGAGAGATTGTTTCTTTTTCAATTTCAAGCCCTTTTGCTATTTGGAATTGTGTTTTTGATCAAGAAAATGATTTTGAGTGTCATATGGTTGCAGTGTTCGATTGTATTGGAATATTTGGAAAATAGGAGCGACATATTTTGTTTAGGCTATGGTTTGTACAACTGTGATGATTAAGTTAACTTGGTTGCAGGGTTATTCATCAACTCCAAGAATTCCTAACAAAACTTTAAGCCCCTGGCTGCTTTCCTCTCCACATTCTAAACCAGTTCTTGGACTTAATGACAGATTTCATCCATTCATCTATACTGAAAATTCATCCCACTTATCTTTGAGACGTTATAGAGGGCCAATACTTGCACAAGCCAGCAATCAACCTTGGGACTTTGGAAGATTTGTGAAGACATTGTATTTTTTTAATGGGCCTCCTAATCCTACTAAGGTTGGTCATACTTCCCATTACATTCGATACTTTCAAGTTTTGTGTACAATTAGTAATCACATCCTTTGTGTTCTTGAAGTTCTTTGAGTTTTTGATTGAGAGATTCTCAAGTACAAAGCCTAGTGAACCGGCAAAGCAAATGGAGGCATCTGGTATTGTACTGGTAGCTGGGGCAACTGGAGGTGTTGGAAGAAGAGTCGTTGATGTCTTGCGCAGGAAAGGAATGCCAATCCGAGTATTGGTAAATTTCTCTACGTTGCATACTGGCCTTGTAGGACCTTTTTGTTTGTCTTGTGATTGTCCATCCTAATGCTTGGTCTCCATCAGGCTAGAAATGAGGAGAAGGCGAGAAGGATGTTGGGTCCAGATGTTGACCTGGTAAGGAAGCTGATATTCAAACTGGACTATGGATGGTGATATCCCACATATATTAGTGAGCTTTGATCTTTCACTAAATTATACATAGAACTACAATGAAGCTAATATCCAACCTGAAGTATGGTTATAGATGCCTTCTACATTTCACAGTCTAAATCTGGACCCTTCATATATGCATATGAATAGTCAGGGTAGTTGCAATATTTCATAAAGTAAGTACTTTTCTAAAGTTTCAATTTTTATTGTTATCCCATAGCACCCCACATACAATTGGTTTATCTGAAACCCTTGTCCGAAATGAAATAAGCTATAGATTTCTTAAATACATCCCTAATATAACAATATAAACACCTATCCCCACAAACTTGAGCATTTGGAGTGGATTTTTCTTTCACAAAATTCTCTATTAGTTCATGATGGCTTGTTTTGTTGCAGATTGTAGCATTTGTTTCATCCAATTTGGTTCCAGTGTCCCCAAAGATTATCCTTTTTCCATGCTTCAGGTTATTGGAGACCTTACCAAGGAAAATACACTAGTTCCTGAGCATTTTAAAGGAGTGAAGTATGTCATCAATGCTGCTTCTGTCATTGTTGGCCCAAAGGAGGGGGACACTCCTGACAGGGCGAAATACAGCCAGGTATAAGTCTAATCTCTGGCTCAGAAATTAAGTTGGGCATCTGATGAACTACTAAACATTTCACTGCAGCTTCTTGCTTTCCCTTGTCAATTCACGTTTTTAATAAAAAGCTAATGCTTTGCTAAGCTTCAGTTCTTAACTTTGAACACTGTTTGCTGTAGGGAATCAAGTTTTTTGAACCAGAGGTGCTGAATTATTGCTTGATCTGCATCCTAAAATTTGCCTCAGTTATCTTTTCCCCATGTTTGGCTACAAAATTATGACATTTTGGTAACAGAGTTCCTCCATTTGACTCCTGAAAGCAGATAAAAGGTGATTCTCCGGAGATGGTAGAGTATATTGGCATGCGAAATTTAATAAATGCTGTAAAAGAAGGTGTTGGACTAAGAAATGGGAAAGTACTTTTTGGACTTGAAGGTAAAGTTTCTTTGCATCCATATTTCTAATTGATAGCATGAACTTGTAAGCAAATTTATTATCATGGCATCCTTTTCCACCAGTAATGAAATTTTCAAGAGTTGCACTGAACATTGATTTTGGTTCTCCTAATTCATAATAATTTTTGATATAGGCTTCTCTTGCCTGTGGCTTCTGCTCTTGCCCAAGATTGCATTTAGTTTGTGACACATATCAGAATGAATGTGAGTAACTCAAGGGGCACTTGAAGATGGCATGGCCCGCCACCATCTTGAAATTTTCAAATAGATTTCCTACATAAGTTTTTCCATTTCTTGTTACAGCCTGTTCTAATAAAGGAGAAAAGAGGCAAATATTGCTAATGTTATTGCATGGGGTCACTAAGGGAAAATACATGGAGCACCCAAAAGATTACACACCTTAGATCTTTCCTTGGAATGGTTTGATGCAAGTTGTTGGAGAGTTTATGCTCAAAGAAGCTCAATTTAACCCTGATATGTTGATGTGGGAGGATAGAACATTTACAAAGATTTGTGGGACAAGACTTGAATGTAGGTGAAATGTGCTAGTCTGGCTTTTGGGGTTGGTGTCTAATTGTTGTTCTTCACAGTAACACTGCCTTAAGCTACATTTTTTTTGGTGTTAAATTTTATAGCCGTCTCATGTCGTTTTACGTTTTTGGTGCCTCTGCAGATAATGCATTCAAAGAACTTGCTTGGGGTGCTTTAGATGATGTTGTTATGGGAGGAGTTAGTGAAAGCACATTTCTCATGGACCCAACTGGCAGTGAAAATGGTGGACCAACTGGGCTTTTCAAAGGTTTTAGTCCTGCCAAACTGCTCATGCCATGTTTATCTGTATTTTCATTTTGACAATGCGATTGCAACTTTACGATGCAACTTTAGGAAAAACATAGCAAGTTTTTAACCAATAGAAAGTTTCACCTTCGTGTTTTTGTTGTTGCCTTCTTCAGGAACTGTTTCCACTGCAAACAATGGTGGTTTCACTAGTATCAGGACAAAGGTGAGATTCCACATGTCTTTGTCTAATTCTTTTGTCCTAGGTTCTTTTTTGGTTTATTTACCTGTTGTCTAGGTGGTCTGGTAAAAGCCAAGGATGGTACATTTTTGGCATCCACTAAGCTAGATGTGAGGGTTTTTTTTTTTTTTTTTTTTTTTATTTTTTTTTATTTTTAAATTATAACTCTAAGATCTAATCTGTTTCATATTATGTGGGAACCATGAGCTAAAACCTTACACATCCAACTTCTAGAAGACCCTGGTGGGTGTGATTGTTATTACATATTGACGTAAAACAAATATAACATGGTTGCATGAGTGAGAGAGGAGCACATATATCTGTGCAGGTACAAGTAATTGAGAAAATCACCTTGAAATCCCCCGCCCCTGCACGGATCTTAGAGATACAAAAGAATGATGACATAATGAAAAATATTTACATGCATTGCTTGAACTTGGTCTGAGGTCCAGGTTGTTGTTGTTGTTGTTGTTGTTGTATTGCTTGAACTTGGTCACACCACATATGGCTCAGGTTCTCTAAATTACAGGCATTTTTTTCTTAAATGAGCTTTTTGCTTGTTTCTCTTTTGGCCAGAACTTTTCCATACCTGTGAACCTCTCTGCATATGATGGTCTGGAGCTGCGCCTTAAAGGTGATGGCCGTAGATATAAACTTATTGTTCGTACCAGTTCAGATTGGGATACCATTGGATATACCTCAAGTTTTGACACCGCAGAGGGTTGGCAGTCTGTAAGTTATATCACCTGACATGCCTATGATCAATAGTTTTTATCAGGAAAAAGAAAAAGAAAAACGTTTACTCTTAATCTCATATCTATCTTTTGCAGATACGCTTGCCATTTTCTTCTTTCAGGCCTTTATTTCGAGCACGGACTGTATTTGATGCTCCACCTTTTGATCCAAGCAAAATTTTATCACTCCAGGCATGTTTCTATTAAATCATCTTACTTCATTTTCTAGTTTCATCAGCATTTTTGTGATGGTTGATGCATATATTTCCAGCTCATGTTCAGCAAGTTCGAGTATGATGGGAAACTCAATCCAACTTTTGTGGAGGGAGTATTTCAACTTCCAGTGTCAAGCATTCGGGCATTCATTAAGGATCCCATCACACCCAGGTTCTGTTTCTGGTTTTCATGTTCCGAATAATCGACTCCTGTTCATATGTTTCAGACTTTTGTGTGATTATGAGATTGCTGCATATGCAGGTTTGTACATGTGAGCAGTGCAGGAGTTACAAGACCTGACAGGCCTGGTCTTGATTTGAGCAAACAACCTCCTGCGGTTGTCTTGAACAAGGAATTGGGCTTCATTCTGACATTTAAGTTAAAGGTATCTGCAAGCTTTAAATTATGTTGATTTGATTCTTTGAATCGAAACCACTAGTTAAAGTGATAGAGTAGGAAGTTTTACTTGGCAATCGATTTTGTCATTTATATTCTCCTTTTGTCTTCTCATACTGACAAATCATTGTAATATAGGGTGAAGATTTGTTAAGGGAAAGCGGAGTCCCCTATGCAATTGTAAGGCCTTGTGCATTAACAGAGGAGCCTGCTGGAGCTGATCTAATTTTTGACCAAGGAGATAATATAATGGTAGGGACAATGCTTGCTTGGTCCTTGCATAGATGGCCACATGATTGTTCAATTTCAGTGTTTCAAAGGCGAACAAAGGTTTCTTGTTTTGTATCACAGATGCAAAATTTAGTTTTGACCAAAAAAAATTGTTGTCTGCATGATACTTATAGGGGAAGATATCAAGAGAAGAAATTGCTCGGATATGTGTTGCTGCACTAGGAAGCCCTTATGCTCTTGACAAGACATTTGAGGTTCTTCTCGTAGCTACCTTTCACCAATCATGCCTGGAGTCAGGAGTTTAATGTTGTTAAGAAGGTTTTATCTACAATTCCTCTGCTTTTTTGCAGGTTAAGAGTGTAATTCCATTCAGTGAGCCATTCACAATAGACCCTGAGAATCCTCCTCCTGAGAAGGACTATGACATCTACTTTAAAAATCTAAAGGATGGCATCACAGGAAAAGAGCTCTTAGAACAAAGTCCTGCCCTCGTCTGATGTGTAACAACTTTCATTTCTGGAATTATATTTCGTGAGTATATTTGCTACTTAATTGTAGTTTTGTGTAATGGTGTCAATGCAGCCGATGAAATATATAGAGCATTGACACAATGAAGTTGAACGAGGAACCTATACTTGAGCCTGTAAATCCTTCCTTTCTGGGCCAATGTGTCTTCATGCTCCTTTATTGCAGGAAAGCCTTCCAGCATAAGATATGGGAGCATACGATCAGAAAAGAAAGAACAACAGAATAGTTTTTGTACATTGAGACATGTCTATGTTATGTATGCTGGTGTGTCAGGTCTGGAAAATAGAATACCTGGTGGCCTCGAGTCCACTGTTTCGACTTGGTAAAAGACAATGCTTGTAATTTCTCTGTGCACGTGAAAAATAAAATAAAACTTCATTTTCTCCATGCTTCATGCTTCATGCTTCCTTTACTACTGAGATGGATAAGGCTTATCGGGCATCAATTATTTGACATCAATTGCTAGCATCCATTTGACCTGTGGTGCATGGTTTCTGGAGGGCTACAGGTACTTATTTTTCTTTTTCATTTTGCATGTTAAAAGGACAGAGGTGGGCATTGCTATCGTTTCTGGTACATGGTTCAAATTCACAAATTGTAGAGCCGGATCTAGAGGCTCTGGTCCGGTTCTATATGGGGAGCCACAGGCCGGGGCGAATTGCTCTTTGATTTAACTTGAGTGCTTTTCAGGACATAAGACCTAGCAAGGAGTGTGAAAACCAGCTTCTTGTGTAAATCTTTTCTTTCTTGCAACGGTGAAATCTTGTCTGATTTCTTGAATGGAATTGAGACAAAATTATAGTCCGAAGAATCCTTGTCGTGAACAGCTGGTCATATCTCACAAAATGTACTATTACATCTATCGTTCGAGTAAAAAGTTGTTGCAGGTAATCTCTATATTCTGCACGGTGAAAAAATAGTAAATTGGTACCACAATTATCATTTTTTTTTTCCATCACAAGTATTTTCTTGTGAGAATCTCTCTCTCTCTCTCTCTCTCTCTCTCTCTCTCTCTCTCTCTCTCATGCATGGGTGTATGTTTGAACTTTGAATGACATGAGATATGCCCAACCAGAAGGGACCACAAGTGATTGGGTATTCAAAGGCAGAGCAGAAAAGAAGGGAACAAAAGAAATAACAGTGACAGCAATAAAGTAACTGTGAGGGGTAGCAATCTTCATCCAATCAAATATTGTGAAAGCCTGTGAAGAGCATCTGTGACTTGATTAGTCTCTACAATTTCAAAAAATTTTCTTCTTCTTGATATCCCACAATCCTACCCCCAGAAGAAGAGATTACATTGAAAAATGAAGAAACTATTATATTTATACATATCAGTATGAAGAAAGCTGCAATGTATAGAATTTATCTCTGATATAAGAAATTGACAGATGCAAAACAGAACAAACACCTGCAGATAAGTCTGCTATTCCTATATTCTGTTCTCTTTGCATGCAAATGTTAAATCCTACCAAATTTCTTGCCATTTCTTTTGACCCAACACAGGCCCAGAAATTTTGGGTATTTCACATGAATCTAAATTTTCAAATCATGGGAGGTTTTCAATATGTCACATGGAAAAAGGTAGTAGGCCTGCTGTATATAGAATATCCACAAAAATCACCCTCCTATTCAATTTTTTTTTTAAAAAAAAAAATCAAAAGTCAAAAAATTCAAATTTTCTAGACAAATTTAGACAAAATCAGTTTAATATTCACTTAGTTCAACACAATAAACATACAAATTACTTAACCATCCACAAAAAATAATTTGAATATAAAATTAAAATTTAAACGTCGGATGATTACTTCATCATAACATTTTTCGTATCTCATTTGATCGAAACAAATCCCCCCTTCTAATACTTGATTTTCTACTATAAAAAGAAATTAAAATCTTAAATATACTCTTTATGTTAGGATTTATAGTGTTTTCAAATATAAACTGAAATATTAAAATAGCCTTTATATATAACACATAATATGTAATATAATAAAACTATATATATAAATTTGTATATCTTGAAATCCTTGCAGGGTGCGGACCGGGAGCACTTCTCACTCCTACATACTCGGCACATCTTGTGGGGTTAAAATCTTTCGCACTCTACCCGTACAGGCGGACCCTCCTGATTCCCACACTTGCAGAGTCATTGTCATCCTTAATCTCACTTGCGATGTCTTGGACTTTGAAAAATTGTATTTCACTTCGACCATAGTAGTGTAAGAGGATTTGGATATGGAATTGCTCTTCCAGGGACATTCTTTGCTTTTTATTTATTATTTTTTTCCTATACCAACCAATATGCAAAATTATATTTTGAGTAATTACATTTAAACACTTATCAGATCCATTTTAAGAGACAGTTCTCCCAAAATAATACTAAATATTATGCAAATTAATAATACTCTTATTTTATTCATTAAAGAACTTAAGTTCAAATTATTCCATTAAGGGTGTAAACTAAAATAGATTTTCACCTATAATATGTACTTTATTTATTTATTTATTTTGTCTCTGATATGGCCAAAATGCACTGACACGAGTTTATGTAGACACCTCTGAGGGCAAAAGAGGTGGGGTGCGGAGGGCACCTTGCCCTCTTGAAATGTTAAAGGAAAAGAAAAAGAAATTAACCCATTAGAAGAATTTTAACAAATACCATTCATAGTGTTAGAAATGTGATTAATGGTCCAAAAGATGTGGGGTGAATGTAGAATGCTATTTATACTCAAAAGATTATAATCTCTTGATCCATTGTTGTTTATTAGAATTTATGGAATATGATAGGATGTTGGATGATCCCTTTCAAGAAATCCATTGTTCTAGAATGGGCATTTGGTAGGCAAGGGAAGATCCATTGTCTGGATTGGAGTGGAGTGGGTGCAGGGTTTTATATGAACCAAATTGCTTAAATATGACAACACCATTAATGGTTCCATGTGTGGTACAAAACAAGACCTAAAATGTATGCTGGCTTTTTGTGACCCACCATATGTCACGACGCCCAAATTTTCAACATATAATAAACGTTTTGTCCACATTTTTTTGCATCCCAACTATTTATAATTTATTTTATTTTAAATAGAAAAAATTGATATATATATATATATATATATATATATATATATAAGTCATATAATGAAGTAATTTTTCCCTAAATCTCTTTCTTTTTGTATTACTCCCGGTATTCGGTTCGATCCGGGTTAGACACAAACTCTCTCGACATCTATTTTCTTCAAACAAAATACTTAAATCCGTGATATTGTTTAATGGTATTAGTGGCCAATCATTAGATTAAGTAGACGTTGATTTATCTATAAATCATAGATTAAAATTTAATTAATTAATTATTTGTTGTTGACATCCAATCTAAAGTTAGAAATAAATTCTTATTAACTCGCATACCAAAGCCATGGCATTGAAAATGGTGAAAGAGAGGTCACTCAGTGATAATCCTACAGCAATGAACAAAGGGGGATGATTTAATTTCCCATGCAAAACTAAAAGGTTCAACATAGACCCTCTTCATTAAATTCTATTCTCTGTCTAAGATAATTCAAAATTTACATCATTCCGAATTGCAATTTTGGGTATTGGTTTTGAACCTCCAAATTGGAAAACCCAACTGCAATATAAACTCAAATTTTGATCTTCTTTTTTCCCCTCGAGCACCACATTCCCTGAAAAGAAAATGAAATAGAACAAACAACTCTCATATGCCAATAAATAACTCTTTTTCAAAAATAAATATTTTTAATTTTAAAAGAATTTTGAATTAGTCATGAAAACGATACGAAAATCCCTTGGATATAAATTTTTTCACGTCAAGAATCATTGTCCTACACAAAATGAATGAAACAGTTATGCAGAGATAGAAAAATCAGAAAAGTTTTAGCCAGTGTCATACACTGAAACAGAGTCTTCTCTGTTTTCTACTAAATCTGCGAGACTCTTGAACATGCTTGAGCTTCTCCAGCATTTGTTCTTCGGTGAAAATGACACCAGGTGAGCTCAAGAACGCGCTTCGACGAACTGGAGGAGACCACAGCCCGCTCTTTTCATAATCGAAGTCGAATTCGGATACATCAGAGAATTTTCTAAGTAGTCTCTCGGATACTGCTCTTGGAACAAGTTGGACTCTGAAAGTCAGAGGAGAGGTGGAGGACTCGGGGAGTGAGGGTGAAGAGGATGAGACTTCAGAGGTGGACATTTGTGGAGAGTGAGAGACAGAAACGAGTTGAGACGGGAGACAACAAAATAGAGAGAGGTGCTTTGGAGATGAATATAATGGTGGGCACCGTGATAGGGACGGGTATGGCTCTATGCAATCATAGAGAGGTCGACGTGGGAAGCATTATACTTACCGGGGCTCTTGTATATAATATTATATATATTATATATACATAAATTCGATATACAACGATTTATAAATTTAGTAATAAAATACTCTATTCTATACAAATTTCGAATTTAAATATTAAAAATAAAAAATAAACACCGAGTGTCAACTCTTAAATTAGACTCTATGATTATTCAAATCGAATTACATATATCGGTTTGATTTGGTTTATTTGATATTATTATAATAGAAATATGTTTATTTTTTAAAAAAGTAGAGAATATCTCATTATAGATCCATTTTGTAATATAAAGAGACTATAGAACAAATCAATTAAATAATTTTCAAAAAATAGCAATGTCTTATTTGTATTTTTAGTAGTACTTATGTTAACTCTTGTTTTAGCGCAGAAAGAGAGAGAGAGAGAGAGAGAGAGAGAGAGAGAGAGAGAGAGAGAGAGAGGAAATTTGAAATTTGGGTAATGGGCGATGAGATCTGATCTGTGTCCAATGTGTTATTTGTATTTTTAGTAGTACTTATGTTAACTCTTGTTTGAGCGCAGAGAGAGAGAGAGAGAGAGATGTCATTGGCTTAATCTCTGTCTGGACTAGGAATTGAGATATATGGCTGGTGGATGCGGATTTTGTTTGTTGAGGCGTAGTTTCATCGGCCCACGGGACCATAGTGACCAATCACATTCTGATTTCACTTAAAAAATGATTTGTTTGATTAGATGTTGTTTATATCTTTTTAAAAGTGATTCTTTTGATTTATTTTGAGTGCGAATTAACTTTTATAAAGCCAATGAACTCTCTCTCTCTCTCTCTCCTTCTCCTTCTTCTTCTTCTATATGCATGATTGCAAGCAAGAAAGAACTTTGAATTCAGTCATCTGTAAGCTTTTTTTGAATGTATCGCTCTAATTGATGCAACTACTTGTGAGCTGTATGTTTCAATTTCAAAGCATCGGTAATAACATCTCACTGATGCTTAGCCCAAGGGAAAAAAAAAGGAAAAACCATAGGAATGGTGCTTAAAATAACTATGGAATTTAAGTTTGCCTTTTTTTTTTCCTCTCTTATTTTCCTTTTTAGGTGTTGAGGCCAATGGATTTGTGGCAGATAATTCGGCTGGAGGACCTAACATGTCTCAGGCAGTGGCTTTAAGGATTACTTCCAAGCACTCTGCCTTCTACAGATGCAAGTTTTTAGGATACCTGTACAGGTTGTTTGTTCAACAGAGTCGGCAGTTCTTTAAGAGAATGTGACATCTATGGGACGGATGATTTCATCATCGGTTGAACATATATGTCATCACTACACTATGTCGATAAGAATGAAAAAAATTATATTATGAGAGTTTTTCCTAAAAAGGGTATGATATTAGTTAGAAAGTGATTCTGGATATCGGTTGGTTTAATAAAAAAAAAATTCACCCTATTAGGCCGAGAGAACAACACCAACCTGGAATTACAATTCAGAATTGCACAATCCAGCCGGACGTGAACTTCATTTTATCTTCCACGTTCAAGGCCTACTTGGGTAGGCCATGGAAGCCCTACTCAAGAAGCATAATCATGCAGTCTTATATCCACGAGTTTATAAATCCAAAAGGCTGGTTGGAGCAGGGCAATGACACGGCAACCAACAAGAATATCCGAGGACCAGGTTCAAGGACAGAAAGTCAAGTGGGTTGGATTCAAAGTGAACACATCTTCCATTGAAGCCAAGAACATCAATCGGGGTTGAATGGCTTCTCCAGAATCACCAAAGATTGAACATCTGCACTTGATAATCAGCTGACTTTGAAATTTTGGTTAGTTAAGAACAATAAAGCCCCAGAATTAGTGGTTTCTATGATCCGGCTAGAACAAGAATTGCACAACCTTAAGGCTGTGAGCTCGTTTAGCTACCAATGCTAGGGTTAGGGGCTCTATAGGCAGGGACAAGCATCTCCCATTGGCAGCTCAATTACCCCCCGAAACAACAACAACAACAACAACAACAACAATAATAATAACAAAAAACATACAAATTTCCCGGCACAAGTATCTCAAATGGTTAACACTGTAGGAGCCATAACATAAGGAAAATTAAACACAAATAACAAATAAATAGTAACGAACCTACATTGGTAGTAGACATGTTCACGGGCTAAACCGGCCAGAATTGGGAGAACGGGTTCGTTCGAGAAGATTTTGGTCCAATTCTGATCTATTTTTAACCTAAGAAGAATGCTTTCCTTATTCAGAGTTGTAAATAGTAAAGCAAAATATTTACATTCTTGTTAATTAATCAAAATAAGTAGAGAGAAACAATTGATATCAGACCAACAATAAAGCTCTCAACTTAAACCTCATATTAAAAGAGTATCTAAAGATATTAAACAAACCTAATAACATTATGATTCATGATTTCTCCTCTTCATTTGCAACCATTCTAATTTTTAATTAAAGAAGAGAAAAAGAAATCTTGTTTTAATAGCCTAACCTAAAGGATGCTAAACTACCATAGGGCAAGAGAGAGGCTATGATAATGGTGTATAGATGAATAAAAAGAGATTCACTAACAAAATTATTCAGAGACTAGAGTCGTATATTTTTCTTTTGAAAGAATAAAAAAAATTAGATTTTCTCTCTCTATCAAATTAAGATAATATATTACTTAAAAAGTAATTTTAGGTAGTTCTACAAAGGATTTCATTTGTAAATTCTATTGATTTTTTTCATTTGGAAATCTATACATTTTCCTTTATATATATATATATATATATATATATATTTATTAGAATGAATAAAAATTGGATACAGAAATAAACCGAATTTTTATTTGTACATGTTGGTTAATTCTTAATGTTGGAGATGCCATATGAATCATAAACTAAATTTTATGTAGCGATTCACATTAATATATATTAATTAATTCTTAATTAAAATTTTCGATATGTTCTAACCGATTCAAACAAGTTTTTGATTAAAAATCAATCCAACTAGACTTATATGAATTCTTATACAAAATTTAATTCATGATTTATTTAACCTATTCGGCATTAGTGTTATAAAAAAGTATGTAATAGAATTTTGTACAAAATTCAAACCAAAAACATAATTTTGTATTAGAGTTTATACCACCGGAGGGAATTTAGATCGTGCAAATAATATTATTATACTTTTAATTAAGAATTTAAAGTTTACATCTCTTAACCCTCTCGATAATTTGAATTGTATTTTTTTATAATTTTAAAATATTTATAAGTTATTCAAATTAAATCAGATACTCGTGTTGTTATATTAAATTGAAATCGGATAAAATAAAAAATTATTAATGGGATAATAATTAATTTTACTTTGCTTTTTTAGAAATTTATTTTTTATTTGTAAATTTTTATGTTTTTGTAAATAATTATTTATTTTAATTAGAATCCTATAAATGAAATCTATATAAAACAAAATTTCCTAAACAATTAAAATTTTCCCAAGATAACTTCGTACATAAAGATTTGAAGAATCTAGGAGAAGAGTTAATTTCTTAAACGCCATCAACGCCCAGCACTAGGCAATAATCTAGTCATACGAAATGACTTAAATACCCTTAGATATAACCCATTGAGCCCAAACATATGGAATGCCCAAGAAGGTCAATTAAGTCCTTCCATTCTTAGACGCCTACTTTCAAAGACCCATCCTTTTCGTTTCCTTCTTTTCGCTTGGATTCCAGCACAGCAAAACACCGGTTTGTCTCTCCTCTTTCCCACTCAAAAAGGGTCAAAGAACGGAAACGTTTTAGACAGATAGAGGGAGAGAGTTTCGAAAACCTTCTGAACTTGGGGCTGAGTGATGGCTGGGTATAGAGCTGAAGATGATTATGATTATCTCTTCAAGGTTGTTCTAATCGGAGATTCGGGTGTTGGGAAGTCGAATTTGCTTTCTAGATTTACAAGAAATGAGTTTAATCTTGAATCTAAATCCACCATTGGTGTTGAGTTTGCTACTAGGAGTTTGAATGTTGAGGGGAAGATTATTAAAGCACAGATTTGGGACACAGCTGGTCAAGAAAGGTATGCTTTTTCTATCAAATTTTGTGTTTTTCTGATCTGGGTTTGTAATTTTTAATAGTAATTTTGTGGTTTTTCTATCAATTTTTCTACTTTTCTGATCTGGGTTTCTCATTTTGATAGAGATTTTGTTTTTTTTTGTCAGCTTTTTTTTAATTGATTTATTGTGGGAAATTGGGTGCTTTGCATGAAATGAAACTGCTTTTGTGATTTGTTTTGTTTGCTGAATTGGAGCTTTTGTGAAATTAGCTGATTTGTTTTGCTTCTGATTTGAGTTGTATGTATGCTGGTGTTCCGATCTGGATTTTTGGTTTGCATCTTTTAAAGATCTCGTGCAGTCATTTTGGTTCTTGGATATTGATGTGTGGATCAGTCTAGAAAATTAAAGTTTTCGGCCTTGTCTCTTTTATTTCTTTTGACAGTGAACTTGTCTATGCTATTTGTTCTGTGTTCAATAATTGAAGAAGTGGGGAGATCAAATATGTGCCTCTCATTTCAAGAGATCCTAAGAGTTTGTATGAGAGAGTGTGATTCATGCTATTTGGTTTCAAAGTTGTTCTCTCTTTTACATTGTTACGTATGTTGATCTAGGAGTAAGGATTAGTTGCTGGCTTTCTTTCTTTGTATGCCATAGAGGCCTTTGTGGGAACAAGTGGGGGGATTAAAAGAGATCTAGTGCATTTCTATTATCTTCTTTTTGCAAGAAGAAAGCTTATTGGTAGTTCAGTTAATAATGGACATGCGGCACAAGATTCTAGTATTGATTGCAAGAAACAAATAAACTTGTAATGTGGTTTTCAAAGTAAAAGGGGAAAATGAAGGAGAGATTGGTACTGTGATGACAAAAATAATGGTGGATATTGTGTAATTGTTGTTATGATGGGTGATGTATCTGAAATGCAACTAGTGCTCGTGTATAATGTTTTACCTCTGCTTCGGTATAGAACTTTAACTGTCCATGTATGATGCTTACATTAAATATTGGTAGTGGTAAAGGAGATTTTGGTGATGGCCTCAGTTTTGGTACTATTTTGTAGGTGTTATGTACTCCGCCATAAGTTATTATATTTTGATGATAAGGAGACGGCTTTGGTCAACTAGAAAAATTTGTAAGGGTATTTTTTTTTTGCCTTATAAAAAGGTTATTCTCCGCTCACCTTTGCTTATGGTGGGTTTTGTTGAAAATGGTTAAGACCTATTACTCCTACACAGAGTCTATGGTATACAATTGTTGAGTGGGGTTTAATGGAAATGCTGATAGTACATACTTCTCAAGAACATTGAAGGGTGTGGTTGCTGTACTATTGGTTGTAGATTTGTAGTAGAAACTGGTTAGCAGCAGCATCCTGGTGGATTCTGGATTTGAAAGGTTTGCTTTTGTTAGTTGGGCTAACTCTAAAAGGCTGAAACCTTATGAAGATTTATTAGCTATGGTTTGTTTCCTTTTTTTTTGGGAGGGGGGAGGGTTCAGTGACTCAAAAGCGGAAACAGAATAGCAGTCTGAACTTTTGGAAATTGTTATGCCTCATGATCTACATAGGTTATTGAGAGCTCTATGACTTATGTGGCAAACAAGTATTGCACTTTGATAGATGGTGGCTGGTTATAAAAAAGTGTGTAAAAAAATGTGAAAAATTGTCCGATGCTTGTTTGCTACATAAATCATGGAGAGTTCCATAACTCATATGGATCATCGATTATGGCATTGTTCTTGAGTTATATCTCAAGTTAGATGTGATAGTGTTCATTCCAATTCCTATTCGTGGCTTTGCCTTTCCTCATCTTCTCTTTGAAGCTACATAGTGAATCATGCTCCTTGTTTGTCCTTGGCTTTCTCCTATTCTTGATGTCCATCGGCAAGCAAAGGCAGCCAGCTCACTTGTTTCATTGTACCCAATTCCATCCATGCAATCTAGCAAAATAATCCTGTGCCCTTTGTTACATGGACTTGGATATGGATATTAGGTGCACGTTCTTGTGGGACATGGCATGTGCACCTCATGTTGACAAAATTTCCATAAAATGAAGTTACAACACCCATACTCTTACATGCGTTTTTTTGATTGCCATGGGTCTGGCTCCACAAAGTGAACAATCTGTCTGATGACATATTTGTATTTGTCATATGTCTCAGCCTCTGTTAAATGGGACTTTACTCTTCACATTGTGTCATCGTAGCTGGTGACACATCGCAACATGGGTACTGTTATGTATGGGAATCTGACACTTCATTTTAGTTGAAGTTTTGTTGAAATGAGATGCATGTCTGCACTCAATATCTGTACAGGGGTCCAGGTAATGTAGGTAACACCTAGTCAGCCATTAGCCTTGGATCTTCCATTACTCTGTTCTCTCAATTCTCAGATATTTAAACAAACTGATCCAGAGCAAGATATAGTTGTCACTTTACCTGGTTGCACTGGGAGCTGGTAAATGCCTTCACCCTTGCCCCCTTCCAACATTAGTGCTTGATAGTTTTGATGTTTCCTTTTGATTAAGAAAGACTAATGATGCTTATTTGGATTCAAGGTCTTGAAACAAGCCTCAGAAATCTCTGGATCTATGCATCCTCCCTTGTGCTGAAGGCTCCTCAATGGCGCAGGATCCTTTGGATCTACAAACAAACTCACTATCCAGTGGTATTGAGAAATAAAATTCTTGAATTAAAAGTTGAGCCTGGTAAATGATTGAGCCACATGGATTTCCACTAGGTAACTCGTTCTTTGAATGCTTCGGTGTGCTGCCTAATGCCAAAGTGTGGTAAGAGATCCTTAGAATATTAGATAGAAGATTAATTTGTTCAAAGTGAGGAGGCTTATAACCGAGAAGGATAAAATTTTTGGTATACCCTATGTTTTTATTTCTTATTTCATGTATTGTTGCTTAGGGATTAAAGTATATCTAGAAAGACTTCTCTTGGGAAGTGTGGACGGGAGGGGAAGGTACTTAGCTTGGTGGGAGCAGGAGGGGTAATTGGAATGCTTTCTTGGGGGAAAGCACCGGGATAAGATCGTTCACCAACTTCAAGAAAGAACAGTGAAGTGGCTTTTGAGTTTATGTCAGAAAAGGAAGATCATGGTGGACTCTATTTGCTTCTTTGTCTGGTGCTCGTTCCCCTTAATTAAAGGAAGATGAGAACAATGATCATGTGAAATCAACAGACTGAACCAAATCTAAAACTGGGTAAAATCTGCTTGTAAGCCACTCTAACTCCAAATGGGTAACTGTTTCTACATAGACTATGAGGCCCAAATGGTGCTTCTCTCTCTCTCTCTCTCTCTGTCTTAATTCTCTTTTCCAGTGCTCTCTTATTCAGCCACACCAATCAAAATATGGTTAGTGGGATTGAAAGAATGCTTTTTCATTCATCTGATCAGAAAGCTTCTCAGTGCTTTTTGCTCTTCCTGCACGGAAACTAATCCCTTCCATGTTATTTGGATAATTCTAGCAGTAACAATGTTTCTGTTGGACGGATTCTGGACATGTTACAATGTGACACTTTGGAACTTACAATAATAACATCTTTTATAACTTTTTTGGGGTCCTTTTGTGTTTGCATTCTGTTTTGCAGTGTCTCATGAATGTGTCTGTGCTTCATAGACTGCCTCCCAAGAAATACCTAACATTGGCAGGGCAAGCTAGTAGATAGTCCTAGTCCAGCCATAATGGAAAAATAAAGTATGTGATTTTCAGACTCGGCATTTCTTTTACCAAGGCTGCCTTTTTATGAGATTATTTTGGTTCTTCTGCAAATAATCCAAAGAACTTTATCCCTTAGCTGATTTCCATAGAGGTAGAACTTATTGGTGCTCCAATCCACAGGGAAATGCCCATGGCTGCCTTTTTGCTTGACCTGGGCAAGCAGTGGATAATTCCTCTTCACCTGAAATTATTTTTTGTAGTGGAGTCATTCCAATGAGACCTGTTCTCCAAAAACTCTTCTTGTATGGTAGTCCCAAGCACGTGAATGAAATAGACAAGCCTCAATTTCTAATCACAAGTATTCCTGTCAAAAGGAATGTGCCAAGTCAGATCTTCTGCAATGGAACCATAAAGAGACCATCAATCCATGGCCAAAAGGTGGAGATCCCAAATATGGTCATTTCTGCAGACCGCACGCCAGGTATCTAATTAAAAACAAATTAACGTCCCACTTGCGATCTCATAATGGATGAATTTGGGAAATCTATGCCAACCCTTTTTCTAATGGATCCCCACGGGTATTGCGTCTTAACTTTTGTTATTCATTCTGATTAGAGAGATTGATCACTGGCTGTGCCATATTGACCTCTATCTCCCTGAGCAATGCGTTTCTACATGATTTTCAATCTCATTGCCAGTGAAACAGAACATGAAATAGACTGTTTGCAGTTGGTAGTTTTGAGCAACATACTACCTGAAGAAATACTCTTATCTTCCTCCTTGCAGCTGCTTCTCAAACCCCTTAAGACTTGGCTCCAACATCTTCGTGTCTTTGAACTTGGTCAAGGCATAGACTTCCTAAATCTGAGAGATTGATCACTGGTCAGGAATTAACCACCTGCATCCTCACATAAGGGATTGGGCTTACTCTTCCCTAGGCTGATCTTGAGATCTGAGCTTTGCAGAACCTGCAGACTTAGATTTTGCACCTTGACTTTGCTGAGGAACATGGGACATTAGAATGAAGCAAGTGGATCGCTTCCATCCTCAGAGTTTGATTTGGCCACTCTAAGCTCCATTAGCAGTCCTTACATTCAGCGTTTAGAAATGCATTACTTGACGCCTCTGATTGATATGAATTGATAAGGAGATAAAGGATGCTCTTGGCTTGAGAAACCTCTTTGTCCACCTCCACTTTTCACCAACCTCATTCAACCTAGAATGTGACACATGGAATTCTCTAATTGAGATGGTGATGAGCATTATTCTGGATGAAGCTTCTAGATGTGACCCTATTGCCTACTTGATCTTGCTGCCTTCCACTAATTGCATCTGGAGTCAACCTTCTCCTGCAAGAGCAATTTGAAAGGGACCTACCACTTCCTGGACTACCTTTTTCCAATCTTTTAAGCAAAACCAGACCTTAGCAGTCAACTTAATGATAAAAACCTCTAAATTGAGAAGTTAATCTTTTATATTGGGAGCTCCACATTTAAGGTCTCAAAGCCACAAGTTGAATTGAGACGCATGCCAGACCCATCATGATTATAAATCTGCTTGAAAATGGTTCTTTTACAAACTCTTGGAAATTATTAATTCAAAAGAGGGCCTTGAAAAACGGTCTTGGTAAGGTGCTTCATCACATCACCATAATTTTCTTTTTGAACTTTTCAGAAAAGGCGATTTTCTTTTTGAAGGTTTCTCTAACCTTTTATAGAATCCTATCCAATGACAAATATGTTCATTCTGCAAATTTGGCCGATACATCTTTAGCTCGGAATACTGAAGTCATCACCTGCCTTTATCTCACCACCTTCCTAATTAAGCACCTCGTCTTAGGCTGAACCTTATTATTAGATTTATACATTAAAGAATACTGACAAACCTGATGGAGAATTTAGTGTTGCCATCCTATACTTACAACCAAATGTGCAGCTCGATAAAGTAGAGGTAGAACAATGCAATGTGTCATGCTTCTTTTCTCTCTTCCTGATAACAACTTGATCTGTACAAGATCTGTACGAAAGGCGACTTCATATTGAGAGCGCTATCATACTCTAGTCCTGCAATGTTGTCACAGTAGTTCTACTTTGTGTTCTTTCTGAATGATTTCCTAATTCTTGAGTCAGCCATGTTTCTGCTGTTAATATTGTTCTCTGAAGCATATAAGTGCTTATACATAACTTAGGTAGAATGATGATTATAGTTACTGCTTTAAGTATGTTGTATATCTTACAGGCCATGCCATGTGCATTGTTTAATTTATCATGGCACCGCTGGAAAAGTTTTCTGTACCAATTGCTATGTGAACATCTAAAATTGTTGTTTCAGAATTTGAAATTGAGTTGAAATAGGAACATGTTTATCTTTTGCAACTATAGGCCAGCGATCTCCAATAGGAAAGTGGTGAAGATCAATATGTACTTTATGTACCTCAGTAGCCTACCCCAACTGGGGGAAAAAAAAAAGAAAAAAGAAAAAAAAAAAAAAGAAGAAACGAAAAGAAAAGACAAGAACAGAAGATGGAGGAAACAAGAACAATATAATATGCTATGTTGATCCTCCTTTTTTTGACAGCACAACAAAACAGGTTTCTTCTAAGCATTTGAGGGGACGCAGATGCTTATTATTCTTCATTTTCCATTGTACATTAGCTTTCTTAAATTAGACTTAAGCTTACGTAACCCTAAACAGAATGAATATGATAATGGCTTATTGGTAAAAATGTTGACCATTACCTCTAGGCCAACTGGACCATGGTGCCAGCATCTGATCTTGTTCATATTAATTTTGTAGGTACCGTGCCATTACTAGTGCTTACTACAGAGGAGCTGTTGGTGCACTTCTCGTTTATGATGTTACTAGGCATGCCACATTTGGGAATGTTGAAAGATGGCTAAGAGAGTTGAGGGATCACACAGATCCAAACATAGTGGTCATGCTCATCGGTAACAAATCAGATCTTCGTCACTTAGTTGCAGTCCCAACTGAAGATGCCAAATCCTTTGCGGAGAGGGAATCACTTTTCTTCATGGAGACTTCAGCGTTGGAAGCCACTAATGTTGATAATGCGTTCACTGAAGTCCTCACACAGATTTACAGAATTGTCAGCAAGAAGGCTGTCGAAGCTGGTGATGACACCAATGCTACTCCTGTTCCTCAGGGAGAGAAAATTGATCTTGGTAAAGAAGGGTCCGGGAAGAGATTTGGCTGCTGCTCAAGCTAGGTACTTTTGCATTTGAGGCTTGTTGCCTATTGTGCATGCTCCGTTATTGTGTAAAATTTCTTGGAGATGGTCATGGTTAGAAATAGGAAGAGACCTTGAAATATATTTGTGTCTACCTTACGTAGCTTGAGAATTTGATGACAAAAAGCGTGATTAGCAGAGGGTGTTACATTGATTTTTCTCTTCGATTGGATGGCAAAGGGGTACTGAATTTGAGTTTACTATTTTATTCATTTCAATCAACCGTGGCCTATGTGGGATTATCAAGTTTCATTTTCTAGGGAGTACTTGTTTGCAGGCATTTGAAGCTATTCTCCAATCACTGATCGCCGGCTGATCCTCAATTAAATTGTAGTTAAATTGACTTAAATTTCCGGGCAACAAAAGATTCAATGTCAGCTAGTTCTTCATCTGGCTAAATTTAGATTATTGATCCATTGGTTTTGGGCGACTTGTTTTGAGTCTGTTGTCTTTTGCCTCCAAAAGAAACAATAATAAAATTGACAGACTGTTGATATTACACAGGGTTACTATTAGATTGTGCTAAAGGATTTTCGGCACACTCCTTCAGAAACTAATGAGATTGTGCCTAGTGTGGTTTTTTGGCCAAATAGCACTTGGCATTCGACATGTTAGCTGACCTTGACAGGTTTGTGATATTAGGTGGGTGTTGGAGATTCATCACTTCCTCTTCTCACTTGTGGGTAATATTTTTAAATAGATATATAATGGTTAAAGTAGAAACAATATTACCACTAAATATAATCTCTATTGGAGAAGAGACAGAGACATCTAAACTTGGTTTGTCTTGTTAGATGCTCTGCAACATACAAAAAGGGTCAAAATATTTTTCAAAATTCGATCAATTGGGATCAAAGGGAGAGGGGCAGGAGGTAACAACCCCCTAATTTTTTTTAAAAAAAATAAATATATAATTTTAAATATTATTACTCTAAAAAATTATAATTCCTATCCATAAGCCCACTATATAAATTTATGATTTGGCATATGGTTGAATGCGCAAGTTGAACAAGTGAGATTCTCAACAAATCATTGCATTCTATTTTGTATTCAATGCCATGCTTGTTGAAAGTTGTCTAATGCTGCGGTGGATAAGGAGAGAAAAGGGAGAAGGTGACTGTTAGTTGTCAAGTGGGCTTTTAATGGCCCCCAGTTTCTATGCTTGGGATTTCATGCTGTCTTTGAATGTGTCTCCTCGTTGAGATCTGTACACAACATGACAGAGGAGATTCATATCAAATTTTATACAATAATTCATATTAAATTATATATATATGTTTGAAAAATTTAAGAAAAGGTAGTACTGTGTAGAATAAAGGAATTATATATTAAATTTTATACGATAATTCATATTAATACAAATTTAAAAGTATGTGTTGTCAGATAAATTTAGTCATGAGGAAAAGAAATGATATATTCCAATAAACTTGTATATCTGTTGCCATACACAAACTAAATTAAGAAAAATTAATTTTAATATATAAAAAATAATTTAAACCCAGATTATAATATGGAGTAGATCGATCACTCTATTATTCTGCTATTTATTTTCATTTTTTTAACTTAAATCACTGATATCCAGAAACTCGATTAATCTAATTTGATTAATTTTCCCAAGATTTAGATACGAGATCTTGATTAAAAAAATTAGTGTACTGCAATTAGACCTGCATGTTGTTAGTTTATTTTCATATATATATATATATATATATATATAACAATTGAAATTTTCAAAGGTTTTTACCTTTTTTTATCATCCCAATCGGGACCCTCTCAACCTTTTAAAACCTTCTCACCCACTCCTTGCTTTAAAGAGATTTATCTTCTTGTCTTCCTTCTTCCATAAGATAATGCATTCATCTCTCTCTCTCTCTCTCTCTCTCTCTCTCTCTCTCTCTCTCAATTCTTAGCTAAGCAATGCTAATTGATTGAAAAAAAAGAAAAGTCGTGCTCATGTGCAACAACTATATCAATAAATATTATATTAACAAGGGATGAGCACACATTTTTGAAAATTCACCGGCTACCCTTTGCCTAAAGTTCAAATATTTTTTGCTCCATTTGACTTTTTGGTTTCTGCCGGCTATTCTGATTAACACTACCTTATTAAACGCCGTGAAATGTGATCAATCCACATTAGGAGCAATCTAATCTAATCACCCCAAACCTTAATTTCTATTATTCTAAGGTTGAACCAACGCAATATTATTGCAGGCCGCTAGGTTATCATAGAAAACAATAATTTTAGCATTAAATTTATGCTATCAACATTAACATTGGACTTTGAAGAAAATAATAATTGTACTCTTCTATTCCAAGGAACATCATATATATATATATATATATATCAATTGATTTTTTTTTTACTTGACCACCTTAATTCAAAAATTTAAATAATTCATTTCGAGTAGCTATAGGATCCAATTAAGAGAGTGACTCTCTAGTATCTTTTTTTTCATTTCTAAAATTTGAATTTGAGATTTTAGTTAAAAGAGTTTAGTGGAGAGATCATTTGACCATATATATATATATATATCTATTAATTATACATTATACATAGACACTAACATTTTAAAATGAAACATTTTAAGGACCCAATCATATTTTGTCCCTTAAGGGTTATTGTGCCTTTTAAAAATTTAATTCGATTCGAATCGGATTTATTTAAATATTAAATGATTACCATTTTAAAAGTGAAATGTCATTTGTACTAAATTAGAATAAAAGTATCAATTTTTTAGATTCAAATAATTATTTTTTTTAAAAAAACAAAAACAATTGAGTCATACAATAATAAGAAACAACTCTTCCTATTCATAAATTCCTCAACTCTAACACTAATGTGATTAGGCTTTAAGAATTCTTGTCTTTGTTAACAACATATATATATTTTTTGCAAATAAATGCTTAACACAACTGAAATTCAATCTCGAAACAAGCAGCCCCTTTTGGGTCTTAAAACAAATACATCAAACCGTAAGCCTAAAACAAGAACGAAACAAGAAATTCAGATATATATATATATTTTTTAAGAGATAAAATTAGCTAACGTCGGTGAATGGTGATAATTTTTGTAGGATTTAAAATAATAAATCAGTGATTTTTTATTTTATAAAATATCAATATCTAATAATTATTTTAAATTTGACTCGAATCAAATTAAATTCTTGAGAGACAAAACTCTTGTGACGTCTATTTTCTTTTGTTATCTTATGTAATGGATATCAATATCTGATCACTGTACTAACTAAACAATGATGTAAATTTGTAATTTCTGGTACAAGAAATTATCGCAAATAATCCCAAAAATTAAAATAATTTGATAGAAATTATGTGCCACTTGCTTAAGAGATGTTAGAAAAAATGTAAAACAAATCAAAATAAATTGTGATTTTTTTTTTTGGTGCTGTGCATCCCATCTAAACAAATGTAATTAACCCCACATGGGGCAATAATCGATGCAAATATCAACGGCTATGATGCTCTAATTACAGTGAGACGATCACAGAATCCGAAAGCGGATCTCTTATTACTGCACCGAAATAAAAGTAAATTAAAAAAAAAATCTTTTTTTTTTTTATGAAGAAAGAAAAAAAATTATAAAATTTGAAGTATCTTAAGGCACAGGTAACGCAGACATTTGGAGTTTTACAAAAGGACAAATGTAGGAATAATTGTGGTACGTGTCAATCATCTATTGCATGTTAACCTGTGGACTCACAAAATGAGGTCGCACTCAGCCTCCTCCTCTCCTCGTCCCTCTCCAAAACCCCTCGCCGGAAAACCACCGAACTCTCCGGCAACTCGCCTAGGTCGGCAAACAGCTTCTCGTCCTCTTCCCTCATCGGAAAAAATAGCGCCATGTCAGCATCACACCCGCCCCCACTCAAAATAGGATAATCGAGAAACGCTGACGACGACGATGACGTGGACTCAAAATCCGAAAACCAATTAAATTCCAAAGATTCCTCGCACAGATCCGAGAATTTCTCCTCGGGTTCGGGTTCTTCCGGTTTTACAATCGGATCGGGTGAGGCCGCGGGGACGGAGGTGGTGGCAGTGTTGGTCTTGTTGTGGTGGTGATGGTGGTTGGAGTGGTGGGTTCTAGAAGCCGGCGGCCAAGGGTGGTTGTGCTCGGAAGAGTAAGTGACGACCAGCATGGTGGGGTCCACACGGCTACGTTCGACTTGTTTTCTCGCGGGGCATCCCTTGGAGCTACTGCATCGATAATAGCCTCTGCCAAATAATGACAATAATAATAATAATTAATAATTAATAATAATTCAACATTAATTAATGTTAGCCATTTAACATATAGTGGCGAAATTTGTGATTAATTTATCCTATGGTTTTGATAAGTATGGATGTATATTTTAGTCCGGCACATTTCTTAAAAAAAAAAGACATTTACAATCCGATTAAGAGATTATATCACAAAAAAAAAAATCATGCATTCATTAAATCTAACATCGACTAACTTTCATTGATTTCTATATGAATTAGATAAAATTTATAAAACCCAAAAATTTTATAAAGTAAAGAAAAAAAAACTAATTGCCTTAAAGGATAAATTTAAACTAGGTTTTAAAAAACAAAAATCAAGTACTGAGTTAATTAATTATTAAAAGGTTAAATGATAAATTATTTAAGGAAATAGCTTAATCAGAGTTTTTGCCAATGAATATAAGTTCGTGAAATTTAGAATTGAACTAAGTTGGGTGAAATTAAGGTGGGCCATTACTAATATTACTATTTGATCTTAGGACTTAGGAGTAGTAACATTGATTTGTTGGAAATATTAACAAAGAAAGGTCGGGGGAGGAAAACCCACCAAGAAACTACAGAATTTGTCAAAATTAGGAAGGTGAGAGGAGAAATCGAAGTCTTATTCAGAAAAGGAAAGAGGACCACTAGATGACAAAAGGAAATTGATTGCAAAAAATCTTACTGTTTATCTGTCTGCAATAATTGAATACCCAAATGATTGTGTGTTACTGTTCTTTGTGAAGTAACTTGAAAATTGACATGATATCGGAAAATATCTGAAAATTTTCGTACTAGAAGAGGAGAATCATGCAGGTACCTTGGATAAGGAGAGCCTTTGATTGGTTTCTGACCGTACTTCCTCCAAGCCCAAGAATCAGAAGGCGGCGCTCCTTCTCCCTTAAGCCTTGATCCTTCAACATCCTTGATTGGCACCGAAACGACTCTCTTTTGCATGGTTCTCCTACTATACTTTGTAAAAATTCACATCAATGATTCATCTTCTAAACACGATATGGGTTTTTGAAAATAAGTTAATTTTTCTTTTTCTTTTCTTAGAAGAAATTACCAAAAAGATGAAGAGAGGAACCTTCTTTTAGGAGACGAAGCGGAGGGCTTGTCATCGTTGAACACGCGAGGAGGCGGCGACTCTCCCCCGCTTTCCGGCGTGTTTCCATGTTCCTCTTGATCACTTCCAAAAGTGTTGCTATTCATTCCACTGTCCATGGCCGGCAAGCACCAACGCACAAACCTTTAGATGATAGATCAACCTTTTCAATTTTGTGGGACTCACTATCCTAATTTTAACTGTGGCATAGAGAGAGAGAGAGAGAGAGAGAGAGAGAGAGAGAGATCTGGGTGTGGGTGATGAATTTGATGAGACCAAGTAATAAAGAAGCAATAGGGTCGTGATAGATTGAGTGGGCTTTTTAATGTATGTGGGGGGGGGGGGGGGCGGGGGGGTCTGTCATGTTGACAGATAAGCAATAGAATAGTTTACTATAGGACGTGCAACCAAATGTGAATCAAACTCAAATCAAAAACTTTGAATCATATATTGCCCCACAGAAAGCGACTCCCCTTTTTATATTTTACTTGGGAACACCCGCAGTTTTGTTTGATTGGATGCCATTTCAAAAGTTTAGGGCAACTTCTGTTTTTCACTTTGGTACCCTTTTCTCTTTTCTTGGTGTACATGCTTGGTGGGGTTGAATAATTTACTAAAAATTTATTAAAAATTTATTTTTTCCCAATATTTGATTTGGCCAATGAAGGTGTAGCCATGTCAAATTCGAGCTATTTCAACTCATTGGGGTTGTATATTTCAATTTTATATTTTTTAAGTAGGAAAATATATTTCAAAAAAATTATTTGTATTGAAGAAGCGTTTTATTGACCGCTAACATGTGTGAGTAATAGTTTTCTTTAGAGTCCTGATAAATAACATATTTTCTGAATAACGACATTGATTAGATTGATAAAAACTAATATTAGATCGATTGAATAAATCAGTACCCGATTCAAATAGATATTTAATTAAAAATTATTCAAAATATGCTGATATAACATTATTATTCATGAAACAGTGTCTTAGTTTCAATTTGAATACAAAACTTGCTTTGCAGCCTCTTTTGAGGGAAGGGAGGGACCATTTGGGGTTAAAAATTCAAATGGTTCTTGGCTTTAGTGAAGAAAAATTGAAGTATTATCTAGATATGGTTTTTTATATTTGATTATTGCTTTGATTAAGACGACGATGATCTCATCAAGTTCTACCTTTTTGTTGTCCTTGGATTTCATCTAAAGGTACTCCCTCTCTTCCCTAGTTAGCTTTTCTTTTCAATTCAAAATCATCTTTTCGTTTCCTATGGTGAGGAAAGTGAAAGAAAACCAATCTCATCTGCATCATGCTTTACATAAAAAAAAAGTTTACAACATAGGATGTAAGATATAATTAGTGGGGGCCATCCTGATTAAGAGTACTTAGGGTTCATTTCCAACCAAAAAGGAATTGATATTTCTCAACATAGGAGACAAATGCGATCATAAATTATATAATTACCAATGGACAGTTCACCTAGTAGAATGGAGTGTTAGATCCTTTACTCAAGTTTCAAGTTCGAAACTTGGGAAACCTCCCTAATAGGGCTCTTGCATATTCTCAAATCGGATTAATCGAAATATAATTTTGAATACTTGATATGAGAACAAATAAAATAAAGGGTATAATTCAAACAATTCAAAAAAGTTCAAATGATACTACTAGCCTAGGACAGATCCAAACCTTATGGGATTTTTTGATTATTATTATGGTTTTTAAGAGGATGACAAATATATAATTTTTTCATTTATATGATAAAACCCAATTTAATCTTTAAAAGTGATCAAATAAAACTATAAAAAAGCAAAATATCATACTCAACAACAAGTTCTACAAATTTTGAGGGATGCAAGAAAGGGCATGTATAAAATGTAGAAAAATATTCAGAAAGAGTTCATAATTTTTGAAATGTAAGCGTCGAGAGCGTATGTGAATTGGTAACATTTTGAAAGAGACCTTTCGCCGTCTCTGTTGTTAGTGTTAATTAATTCAATTAATAAATATATTTTTCTTCTCTTTTAAAAAAATTAAAACTTAATCCACCTTTACAAGAGAAATTAAATGGGCATTTAGTTCGAATCGGAATTAGATTTGAAATAAAAAATCTTGGAAATAGATTTTCGAAATCCTTGTCTTCACTTGGATCTGAAAAACCCCATAATTTGGAAGTCTCATTTGTAATCCCTCATTCTTATTTCATTAATTCAAATAAATTATATGAATTTTATTTCAATTTTTAATTTCGAATCACTTTAATCAAATGTCATCTAAAATTTTCGTGGAAACAACTAAAATGATCCCTTCTTTCCTTTCTTTTAAATTTGGATACCAAAAAAAAAAAAAAAATCCACAATTTACAAAAAAAAAATTATGAAATATTCATGATTAATTATTAATGAATCACATAGAATTCCATGACCTTCCTACATCATTTTTTCTTTTTTTTTTTTTGGGTTATAAGGAAGAAAAAAGGCGACGCGTAACCTATAAGAGAGACCATACCCATCAAATCTCTGCTTAGAAGACGAAGCATCTCAATAGGAGGCAAGTGAAGCTTATGAACCCTTGGAGGGGCTCTATGACCAAACTTCGTAATAGCATCGACACACGAATTTCCTGTATCATGACTGCATCTAAAATAGTGCATTAGATATTGACAGTGCAAAATTGTTTAGTGATAAGAGAAATACTAATTAGAATAGTGTATATTGTTCTAGATCCTGTATCAGGCGCGAAATGTGCCCATTGTTCAACTTGCAGTATCTTCTTATCCAAATATTAAAATTTAATCTTCTGTACCTAATACAATGCCATACAGAAAATTTCAGAAATAAATCTCTCTCTCTCTCTCTCTCTCTCTCTCTCTCTCTCCACGTCGTGGTTTTGAATTAATTATCATTCCCATCTCTGACTTTTCTTATAGAAGCATTTTTCAGGCATGACTTTATCTCTATCTCACCCTACCAAGTCTTATAAAAATACTCAAAACCAACCCCTACTTGTTTATTATTTTTACATATTTTGTCGTATTTTATAACTACAATTCCAAGGGGGGAAACTTCTGCGGGGCTTCCCCGGTGTTCCCCCCCCCATTGCACCACAATTTCACGCGTACACGCCATTGATACAAATATTATCAGATTTAATCTGAAAAAATTATTTTTAATATTATTTTTTTATTCATAAATCTTAAACTCAAAAATTGATTAAATAATTTAATACCCATATTAAACCAACTATTCATTGATATATATAATTCTTATTCTTTTTTCTTTATTAAATTCTTTTGAATTAAATGATCGATCATTCTATCCCGAGAGAGAATGAAAAAAATTGATTTGAGAGAGTTAATCCCTAAAATAGATCCTATCAAGTAAAATCTAAATATCGGTGATAAAAAAAAAAAAAACTGTTCTTCTCTCTCCTACTTTTTCATTTTACTAGGTATTGAAGGGTATATACCCACTGCATAAATGCTGAGATTTCTGCTCCATATGTTTTGCTCCAAAACCACAATATCTTCTCTGGTATATTTTGTATCCTTCTATGTAAGACATGTATCCTAATACGGTGGCTCTGCTGGAGATTGTTCATTTTTTACTTATTTCTTTAATCTTAGGTGTTTTATTATGATTGGCAAGATCCCTATATTAAAGATGAATTTAATAAATTCTAAATAGTTTTTCTGACCTTAATGTATTAAAAGATCAAATACATAGAATTTTACGTAAAAGTCCTCACAGAATGTTTTTTTTTTAAAAATGATCGTTCGACTTAAAATTATTCAAAATTAATTTTTTTACTAATATATGTAGGATTTGGTCATTGGTTCATTTAATCTATATAATATTATTTATAATAATTTATTAAGTAACTAAAATATATAGGTTGTTTTTTTAATCTAATCATGAGAATATTATTTTTTATGGGAAAAAAGAGATTTTTGATTAAAAAAATAGCCAAAATAAACTTAATGCATGATTTCAATGTTAATGTTACCAAATCATCAGAAGTCGATGATTGATATTTGAGGAATAGTGCATATTGTCGTTTCCTCTCTATGTATATCATTTTGCAATCACATTAACATTGTAGTAGCAAATACAAATTTTCTTTAATTAAAGTTTCGAATTTAAGTCTTGAAAACGAAAAAACAAACAATTGAAGAATCAATTCATAGATTGAAACTCACAGCTTCGAACAAGATCAGTAGGACTTCCGATACCAGCCCTCAAGTAAATAATAATAATAATAATAATAATAATAATAATAATAATAATAATAATTTTGTATACGCACCGTGTGATGGTTGGTGTCAAAGGAGCTGGCTAGAGCACTTTTTTCTGCATAGAAAGTCCAAGATTGTGCAATAGTGGAGGTTTGTTGAGAGCTCCCTTCACCTCCCCCTCCCCCCCCCTCCCCCAAAACAAAATATTTGAAAAGAGGGAATATTTAATCTCTATTTTGAGGGAGAGAGAGAGAGAGAGAGAGAGAGAGAGAGAGAGAGAGAGAGAGAGAGAGAGAGAGAGAGAGAGAGAGAGAGAGAGAGGTGTTACCTCTTTGTACTTTATTACTATTTATTTATTTTCTTTTTTTTTTTTTTTGGTGAAGAAAGGGAGAACTATTTATTTATTTTCAAAAACATAGTTTCATTGATTTAACAAATAAGCTTCGGGAACGGAAAGAAAATGATTTGAGAGAAACAATTCCTTACTGGACGTTGCAATACTCAGACCGGATTATTTAGATAAAATCTGGATATTGTTGATAAAAAAAATAATAATAAGCCAACCAGAGACAAAGAAACTTCATACTAGGAAAACCCTAGAGTTGACATTGTAACTACCATAAACTACTCTTCGTCTGTCTCCTCATATTTTATAATAAAGGGTGAAAATAATTATGGACCTAAATCCCATTAATACCAAAAGGGAGAATTTGTGGGAGGATCAAATTTAAAGAAAGAATGACGAGGTTTATTCTATCCTTCTAGAAGAGAAGAACTCTTAGAATGATCAGCTACCGATAAATGACCGATATTCACAAAAATAATAGCAATTCCTTATGACAAAGGAAAAATATAAAATGAAATCTTATAAATCCTTCAAATCACCATTAGAGCTCTTCCTGATCTCTGCAAACTAATTTCATAACAAAATTCAAGAATTTGACATTGATTTTCTTAAAGTTGATCCTAAAATGCCAAACCTACTTACATTGTCTTATGGTACCAAAGCTTAAAGTTTTATGATCAATGGACATTTGGTCGAGTTAGATAGAATGTTAAATTTTTTAACCAAATTTCATGATCGAAACTCGAGAATAGAAAAAGATTATGCTAAAAGAACTATTTCCTAAATAGAGCTCCCGCAAACACTCAAATCAATTTGGTTAGAATATGATTTCGGATACTGATGATAAAAAAAAAATGCTTTACAATCCAAAGGGGGATATTCTTTTACTTTCTTCTATGATCTTTATGATAAGTCTTAGTGCCCGGGTAGTTTTTTTTTGGCTTATCTTCTCTCTAAGGAGAAGATACCTTTTAAAAAAAATTTAAAATTTGTTTGGTTTTTTTATTTTTGAAATAAAATAATTATTTTTTTTTTTACTTTTGAAGTAAAGTTAAAAATTAAAAATTAAAAATTAATGAGTATATTTAAAATTTTGTATCATTAAAACGAGGATATTAATGAAATAAAAACAATAATGTGAGGAAATAAATGGAACAAAAAATATAAATTTTTGAAAAAACTTGAGTATTTAAAAAAAAGGAGAAGAAAAAACTTATCCTATAAGTTTTTTTCTTAAAAGCTACTTTTTAAAATTTTCTTCATGAAAAAAAAATTCTTTTTTTTAAGAGCTTTTAAGAAGTCCCGTTTGGCAGAACTTCTCCGGACACTTAGTGTCCCAATCTATAAAGTCGATTTCATTGCGACTAAAAAATAAATTAAAATTTTTTTTTCTCTTTTTTTTTTTTTGTTGTTACACTAATAGGATTGACGGAGGAGTTGTGATCACTAAGTTAGTCCCTTGACAGCTTTTCTTTTCTCCCCATACCTTTGATAAATGCCCCACTCTTTTGAAATGTTTGGTCTTTCTCATTACCCACTATTCCCTTTGTTATATTGTTATTGATAGTCTATATTCAAGGGTCAACTACTGCATGTACATTTAAATTTATATTTCGAGATCAAACAATACCTAAAATTATAATTTTTTAAAATATATATATAAATTTATTCTTAGAATTTCAAATCATAGCTTTTTGTAATATTTTTCCTTCTTCAATAAAACATGGGGTAAACTTTTCCCAACGGTTAACTTTCTTTAAAAGGTAAATTAAAATTCTAATAATTTTAATTTATTTTATAATTAAAATGTGGGGGTGAGTCGGTCCCGGGAAGGGGGGGGGGGGTTTGTAGATGATAATGACCCTATAATGGGGACTTTGTTGTGGGCACTCCGTATGGGACCCATTACTTCGTTATCCAGTTTGGTGCTTTGATCATCAAGCTTATTATAGTATTTATCATTATTGTACTTCTTCGATATCTACGAGGGTTGGAATTCGAAGGTTCCTATGTTTTTGAGCAAGTGGGAACCAAGAATCTTTGCACATTCAATTTTCTCTTCTTAATGCTTAGGTTTTTAACCGGCTGGCTTCGCATTAAACCGGAGGCTGGAGCAGATCCCAACCTTTTATTCAGAAAATATTTCATTTTAATATATATGTATATATTTTTAAAATAAATACGACTAATTACATAATAAGTAATTAAAACTTTTGTTACATCCCTCATGATCCTTCTAATTGAGCTCATTGCACTTCCTTTGCATCTGCCATAAATGAGAATTGATTATATTTTAACACCATAATTAAGATTTTTTGTCCTTGAAAATCCTTCTCTTCCGCAGTTTAAGAAAAGATTATATGAAATGTATAACTAGCATTGGTTAAATAAAAATTATAGAGCACTAATATCACGTCAACCTCTCATTACTTTTGCTCGATTTTGTTTTTGCTAGAGAGAGAGAGAGAGAGAGAGAGAGAGAAGAAGAAGAAGAAGAAGAAGAAGAATTCCCATGATCAAATCTTACAATCTTAGAGGTTCTAGGTTCGAATTTGCGATTTGGGATCAGATTAGCCTAATAACTAATGGGCTTCCAATTTCGACTCTGGGTTAGCCGAATTCAATCAAGGGAATGGGCCCTAGAGCTTTTGTTTTTTTTTGGGTTCTGGGGGAGAAGAACAAAACACCAGAACAGAGAGAACCAAGCACTAGGAAGCGCTTCTGCCCCTGGACCTCTCCATGCCCATGCAATCTTCCCAAATGAGACGACACAGAGACGAAGGAGGGTCACGCAACACAATCAAGCCGTTAGCACTTCGCTGGCCTAGCTGAGCCAAGTGCTCAGCACACACATTTGCTTCTCTGAGGACAATCAAGCCGTTAGCAATTCGCTGGCCCTAGACCTTTTGGACTTATGGCAAGCGTCCTCCCCAGAGAGAGAGAGGCAAAGATTGTATTGACTAGCTTTAAATTTGGAGGTCATGTTACGCCGAAGTGCAAGAAATGTGGTCGTAATTTGGTGACAAAATTGTGAAGTTGTTCAAACTTTCACTAACCAAAATTTGCCCAGCCAAAGCTCACTTTCCCTTTTCATTCCTACCACCCCCCCCCAAAAAAAAACCCTTCATATAATAAACAAAAGTAAACAAAAAGGTGCATGATTTTTCTTTTTTGACATACATACAACCATTTAAATCAGTTTACTTGTTTGTCTCTTGTCCTCCACGAACTTGCTTTTCGATGGCATCGAAAACAGCTCGACTTACATTTCTTTCATCCATAGCTTCTTGAAATTCAGCAATGGCTTCCATGGCAAAAAAGTAATTGGTTGAAACTCTAGCTTGAAGAACATTAAGACCCATATGCTCTAAGGCCTCCAAAATACAAACCAACAAGTTGTGTCCTTTCTCACAAGTGACTCTTATGTTTACTAGTCCTTGATTAATCTTTTCAATTCTTACCTGTTGTTTCAAGTCAAGCAAAAACATAGCGTGAGATTGTTTTGTTGCGGGTGAGAGAGAGAGAGAGAGAGAGAGGGAGAGAGAGAGAGAGAGAGAGAGAAAGGACCTCAGGGACTTTAGTATGTTTGATTAAGGTTGAGTATTCTCTGTTGATTGCCTCAAGTTTGAGCTTCAGTTCTTTGATGTGATGAAGAGCATCCAAGATAATGCAACTTTTTTTGACCTATCATGAAGAAGAATAACACGTGAGATGCGGAAACTCATGAAGAATCATATAGGAATAAGTTATCTAAACTAGAAGCTTTTGTGATACAGATTTGGAGTTGGTGAGCGCTTTAAGAATTTGAAGTTTCCTTTGCAATGCAACTCTCTTATGCTTCCCATTATATGCCATCTCTCTCTCTCTCTCTCTCTCTCTTCTTTGATTTGGTTATCAAGGGCCACACTCCATAGCTTTTATAGTGCGGGATGGGTGGTGAAGAGTGAATCTTCCCGCGGGGAGGGGGATATTTTTATGGTAGGAGCCCACAGTGCTTCTAATTTTTAAGTATTTGATTAAATGTTTTAAATGATTAGACGCAAGTAGATGTTTGTAATAACTCACAAATTTGGTTGCAGAATTAAGGGATAAAAGATATTTCCATTTTGGTGATACCCAAATATCATGCTAACAGGCACATTGAGAGAGTCGACATTTAATTAATTAGATTTTACAATATTTGAATAATCTGAATATTTATCGATAAAAAAAATATCAAAGTACAATGAGAAGGTACCTCGTGGCCTACAATAGTACCTAAATCGATTTCTTTCCCTTTTCATTATAACATTAATTTAAATTAATTTTCAAGTGTTTAATTTATATATAAAAATGATTTTAAATATGATGAAATAATAGTAACGAATGGTATTAACATTACTGATTTCAAAAATCATAACATGAAATAATGATGGCCGAAATTTCCGAAAATTTTGAATATAAGGGCAATACCACCAACGATATATCAAAAAAATAACGGATGTAAAATCTTATAAAAATATTAAATGGAAAACTAATAATAAATAAATAAATAAAAGTATATATATCTTGAGAAAAAACAATTGTTGTTTGCTATATTTTCTAAACAATTATATATTTTTTATTTTTTTTTTCAAAAAGAAAAAAAAAATAGAAGAAAACCGACACATTGAAGACAAAGCCAGTTGGTGAGATTTCTGAAGATAGCCCAAACAAGGGCAGCTTTTAGGCAGGCATATAAGAATACGGATTAGGTGGCAGGCACAAATTGGCGGCTAGTTATGGCATAATTTCGAATAAGAGTGAGCCAGAGAGAGAGATGAGTCAGTGATTTGCATCGTGGTTTTTGGCAGTGGCATTTTGCTTGTTTTAGCTTTAGCATTCTTTCTTCAGAAATTGCATGGGATTGGGATGGTGAGATCAGGCTATGACCCGAGTGCGTGTGTGTGTGTGTGTCAGTGGAATCAGTCAATGCCCAGAAGTCACGAGTCTCTTGTTTGGGTGCTTCCCCCTCTGTTTTGTTTCCAACCATCTAGCACAAGCCGTGGGTCACAAGTTCTCATTAGGACTCTCTTTGAAAGTGATACATGACTTCAAAATCTTACCGTAACCCTAATCACCCACAACCACAATGTACACAAACTCCTCCATATCTACACAAATCCTTTAGATCAAAATATGTTACATAGAGAGAGAGAGAGAGAGAGAGAGAGAGAGAGAGAGAGAGAGAGAGAGAGAGAGAGAGAGAGTGCACCCCGGTTCGAGTCGATTCAGCACTCGTAAAGAAAGGGACAATAGAGGATTGATTGAAAAAACCAGTGGACATAAAAGGGTTCATTCTGATGTAAAGAGAGAAACACAACCGTACAAATGTTGATGCATGACAAGACATGTCGAGTGTTTCACATTCCTAACAATGTTCAATCCACAGCCAACCAAGCAAAAAGGGACTTCCATCGACCCAAGTCCAAGGCACTCAGAAATTTTGTCCAAATTTAATAAAAGCCAAAAATGGCGCATCGGATTTTTGCACTCACACCTATAGCTCCTAAAATCGTCATTTTATGCTTTTGTTTTATCTTGATTACAAGGGTATTTTTCAGTGTCCTTTTCTCTGTCTCCCTATTTTCTCATATGACAATGTTCATGCTTGTAATCACTCCCCTCTTATCTGATTTGTTGTCCACTTCTCCTCGACACATCTCTCTCTCTCTCTCTCTCTCTCTCTCTCTCTCTCTCTCTCTCTCTCTCTCTCTCTCTCTCTCTCTCTCTCTCATTTTTCATTTTTGATTCTTGTCTACTTGTTGGGCTTTTTTACTGGCTTGTTTTTACTTAGTTTCAGGGAATCAGGAATCACATGATGTCCTAAACCTTGGACGTACATTGGTTAGGGTTCAACATGAGCCTGTAAAATTGAACAAAGTTCACAAGTGTGATTTTGGTTTTTGTGCTGAGGAATTTCTGTTTACATCGATTTTTATTTTTTTGGCTTCATGAGGAATGTACATAAAAGGTTACCATAAAGAGGGAGCGGACATTCCCGACTTTAAATGAAAAGGACAATAGGTATTTAATGTTTCATTCCACCATGTCATCTTGGAAGTAGGTCTGTATCACCAAGTTTTAATGGGCTAAATGGGCCACCTATCTTGTTTCATGTGTGGACTGAGATGTGATTGGGCTGCTTTTTCTTTTCTTATTTTTTGGTGAAATTACAAGAGAAAAGAAACAAAAAAGAAAACAAAGGAAGACAAAAACAAATCATGAAGGTAACATAGCATCTGTGCCAGAAGCATGCCCTGACGAAGGATGCTTCTTGATTCTCCTCTTCCAGCAAGCACCAGAGGCATCGAGCAGCAATAAGTCCTCTACCTCCGCAGGAGGAGAAACAGAATCATGGTAACCTACTGGGGCCTCAAGGCCTAACTTCGCCAGCGCCAGCTCATCGGCGTAATTGTTTGCCTCCCTAAAAACGTGGTTGACTGTATTAACTCCTAGATCTTAAAACAGCTCTCGGCATTCAAAGATCAAGTTCCTCCAAGGATAGTTTAGGAAGAAGTCTCTCAATATATTAGTTTCAAGAATCGTAGTTCGATTTCATTTGCATAATTTCAAGCAAATACTTTTCTTTTTCAATATCTTTCAAACCAATAGCTAATCAACAAAAATTAGACCGCCAACGATTAAAATTTGAAGTTCAATAAAAAAAAATTGGGATAGAAGCAACAAACACATGGAATTGGAAATTGCAGACATTATTCGTATAGTTTTTTCTGTTATTCTAATATATCAATACTCATAGGAACGGTGGTTATCGAATGATAATTAAAATAGATTATGATCATTCAAAATATTGTTATTAAAATAATTTTTTTTAAAAAATTTGGATGGATAGTATTTGTTCATCTATGGTAGAATACCCTAAATAAATTTTATTTTTTGAATTTCTTCTTTTGTGATTATGAAAAAAAGAAAGCCACAGGCATTGAATAAGAATATAGATTTGAAAGTGCCATTTTTTAGCATTTGTCTTTTCATGTTAAAGATCATGTATTCGTGCTATTTAATCTTCCATAGATCAATTCCACATTTGCTTGCCTTTGTTTTATTTAAACAAAAAAAGTTGGTTTATATCAATTCAAGCACAAAATTAGTGACCATTCACATGCAAAATTAAAATTTTCATAATTCTAGAATGTGATTAAAAGATTAAATTAAGACAATTACACGGTAAATCATCAAACTAAATGAAACTAAACATTTCCTTAATTAGGATTAATACCTACTTAAACTCGACCTTTAATATTGGGAAGGAGAAAGTGAATAACTGATATTTGAAATCATATTTTGATTAATACTGTTTGAATTACTGTTAGACCTTTTTTAAAAGGGAATTCTTTCAATATAATTTTTTCAATTTTTAATATTCGAAATCAAGTTTTAATTAAAGAATATAATATTTTTCTTATTATACCAACTGTCCATTGTTGGTGAATAACCACGTTGGGAGGAATAAAGCTCAACTCCACATAAAGGATGGGATTGTTCTATTGGATATGCTTGCATGCAAAAGTGCACAAATAAGCTCTTGTAAACTCTCACATATAGCATCCCTTTCAAACCCCCTTCTATGTTCAACTTGGAAGTACTGTGGCTGAATTACAAGACGAAGTCTCCTTTAGCAGCCAGCTCTGTGCAGCAGTGTGCTATGCTTGCTTGCTGCCAAAGGAGATTTGTCCTGCAATTCCTTGTATGGTACATTGCCATGCATTTAAGCAAGACCTATTCGAGCCACCCCACATGAGCCACCCAAAAATAGAAAAAGTTGAGGGTTTCATTTCAGACCCACTTCACTTGCATTCTTCCATTCCAACAAATTAGTAATAATAATAATAATAATAATAATAAGTTTTATATTTTCTCTCCATTGTGGTTTTTCTCTTTTCCCTTATGGTACCAACAAATCAGTGTTAAGGTATGCTTTTATCAAAGATGAATTCTTTGAAAATTATTTTTCCTAATTTTAGTGTTTAGTTCTCAAAAATATCTAGTAAATTTTTCTGTCAGCAAAGAAACTTTGGAATAAATCTCAGACAAAGAACCACATAGTTGTTGACAACCTGACCTTGTAAAGTTCCAAATAAATAAAAATGATGATATTTGAGATTTTACTCATAAGAAAAATAAAAGATTTCTCTTGGGGGGTGATTGTCTGCAGAATTAACAGAACCTTAACTGAAGGTAACAGTGCAAACTCTCTCTCTCTCTCTCTCTCACACACACACACACACACACACACACAAATCTTCTAGTAGCTTCATTAAAATGAAAGTTGAGCATTCATTGGGCCGTACTAGAGTGGGTGTTAATGCATTTCACTTTAATGAGAACGTAAATGCTTAAGCTTAACTCTTATACGTTAGCCTACTTTCAAAATCTGAGCAAAAGGTTAAGGTATGGCTTGGTAAGTTGATAGGTCAATGTCAGTGACGAAGATTAAGATACAAATCTAGAAAACATTAAACTCGTCTAGGTATGGCTTGGTAAGTTGATAGGTCAATGTCAGTGACGAAGATTAAGATACAAATCTAGAAAACATTAAACTCGTCTAGGACTAATGTCTCATAAAATTGTCGATCTCGAGTTTTTTTTTTTTTTTCTCTGTTTTATTTTGCATTTTTTTTTTCTTTAAAGGCGGATATAAGACCTTGAATATAAATACCCAGAACAAATACTATCGAGCCCCAAATTATACACCACCTTCACAACATAACACTTGTTTAAGTCCCAATTCAAAACAAACATAATAAACAGTACACAATACTAGGGAGTGGCCACGAAAAACAGGAGATTGAATCCAGCAGCAATACCACCTGAAACCTTGAAAACTCCCTGGCCACCATTTCTCCTACTCTCGCCTTGCAATGATGATATCATGGTGGCCAAAACGCCCCCTGCGAGCTTTTGCACAGACCCATCGAAACTTCCCCCGGGAGCTTTTGCGCAGACCCATCAATAACCAAGGGCCCATCGGGACATGAGTTTTGAAACAAGGTTATTTTTACTTCAGTTAAGATAGAATCAGCACATTGTCACAATTTTGATTTTGATTACTTTATTATCAAGATTTTTATTCCCAAGGAACAGAACATGAGCTTTTTGTCCCTTGAATTCCCGGGTGGTTGGGGTGTTCAGAAGATGGAAAGGACCCGTTTAGACAATTAGGTTTATGACACATTCAGAAGCAATATCTGCCTAAAGTTGGACAATTTTTGGCATATGCCACAGCACAATTCCGAGACAGCACCACTTTTGACCTTTTTCTTTGTAGGTTCTTGCAACATAAACATGCCTTTTCACCTTCCATCATTAAAAAAGGGGTGAATAGCTCCAGGGTAGAGAAATTCTGGTTAGATGTCATTACTCAGACTCCATAGATTCTATCATGCATTGACTAGACCTCACAGGAATGGTGGAGAACAATGAATCTGTCATAAACTAATCAAAAACTTTAAACCATGATTCCATCGGAAATTTATATTAGGGTGAAAGAGAACATACAATTTACAGATATATTTTCAGAGAGATGAGAGTTATAATTTAAAGGGCATATAACATTTGGAATTATAATTTTCAAGATTATATATAATTAAAAAAAAATTGAGGACCGTTGCGCCTCCGCTCCCTTCACCCTTGGAGTTGGCCCTGTTCTGGTAGTCATGAATGTGCTTTGGTGCAAAAATATATATATATACGCGTGATCTTTTATGGATGCATGTCAATTGGATACGCATGAAACATGAGAAGAATTTCAGAATGAGAAGAGTGAGATATACATCAAACACTCTATAAGGTCCATTATAATCTCCTCAGCTTTGAGTTTCTGCATATGAAGATCTTTGCTTTTGGGTCAGTTTGGTGGGGTTCACCTCAGAGAAGAAAAATCAGAACATGCTTTGGTATGTTCCATATCTTGAAGTGCAATAGTGGGTTTGTTTGATCTTTTCAATCCTTTAAAATATAATTTGTTTCTTAAAACTAAAATCTTCCTCTTTGATCTGCATATTCTACTTCCTCCCCCAACATAAATTTTTTGGGTTACACCCTCACCCTGTTAACTACTTCTTTGACAGCTGCACTAATAGGCATCTTCTTTTACTAATATATCTTATAATTTCAATGACCATAATCACATTGGAACAAAATATCTCTTGCCTTTTGTACTATTGTTTTGGCACTACAATTAAATATTTGATTAAAAAAAAAATCTCATGGTAAACTTCATGATTTCCATACGATTCTTTTGATGATCTTGCCAAATTTTTCTGGAGGACAGCTTTAAAGCAAACTTGGTGTGAGAGAAAGTGGCTGAAAATGGATGGAATAAAGCAAGAAGAGAGAGCCTTCAGTCACACAACGGAAGGGCATATTTACCATTGGATATGCTACTTCAAAGAGAGAGCATATCCAGGGAGTTGAATACATAAATAGCAGATTCTTAGATGTCACTCTACAAGGAAGTCAAGTTCAACCCTACAGTTGCATTACAGGGCAAAAACTCTATTGACAGGCGGCCACTAACTAGACTCACACCTGTGCATGTGTTGTTTTGATGTGCTCACTGCCAAAGGAGATCTGCCTGGCAATTCCCCTGTAGTATTACTTTTTTCCAGCTAGCCAAATGCTTGATAAATCTTCATTACAGTTTCGTATTGCATTCTAACCACATTTTCTGTTCTTGTTTCATGCTATTTTAGTTGGATAAAATGGAGAGTATGATCAAAAGTATTGTTTAACTAAGGCAAGTAGTTCGTGTACAGGTCATGTCAGAGGATTACTCAAGTTGAACTTCCTAGCGTTCCTGGAATAGTACGATTATGAATTCCGACAGCATTCATTCTTGTACTACAATGTATGTCTAGTATGAGTCTTTGGAGAGTTTTATGTTATCATTACTCATGAACCTTATTTTTCCTGCTTTATTTGATCAAGAATTGCAGATAAGACACTACATTTTTGTGTTAAGCTCCAAAGGGAGATCACAGCAGATGCAGACGGGGAGGTAGAATGAGGCAGAAGGCTTGATGCTAAATTATGTGCAGTCAGAAGTCGGTATACTACAAAAATTTCCAAAATAAGGTTGGTTTTCTTACTTGGGCTAGCAAAATAAGGCTCCATTGGAAGTAGGGCTCTGTTGTGTCTTCTAATGTGAAGATTTTGTAAAAGGTGTGTCAAGGGCTGAGGCACAAGCTCTGCAATGAACATCTTGATTTTGGTTCTTTTCTGTTGAGCATTCAGTCAAGTGTTTTGGTTTCTGCAGTATCTACATGCCTATATTACATGAGCATTGATTGCATGATGGCTTTTTTACTTCTTCCTTTTTTTTTTACTTTCTGAACTAAAAAAGAAGAAAAAATAGGCCTGACTAATGCAAAAAGGACTAAATTAAGGTCATTGCATACTCTCTTAGTCATGTGTAACAACGGTTGATACTTAAACCTAATAAGTTGGAATTATCAATTATTGATTGTAGAGCGTCTCACTCTGCTCCTCAACCAAAAGTGCTTGTGCGTCTTTGAGTGAATAGCTCTACTTCCCTTTTTTTTTGTTTTAATAAAAGACAATAATAAGGTCATTGTATGTGCGTGCACTAAAAGCCAAGCTTAAGACCTTGCATAAACTAAGTTGGCCTACCACGACATTTTGATGTTCATTAAATAGTCCAGAGTAAAAAATTCTGACAAGTTGTGAACAGTAACAGCTCACAAGAGGTCCAACAGTCCGTCCAAATGGTTAGATCAAATATGCAACAATATTAGAACCTATACTTATCATAGTTCATCCTCAAAGGACATTTGTTTTTTTTCCCAAATAACTTCACGAATTTGCTAAAAGAAAGAGACTAAAATGGACCAAACTTCAGATCAAGTTTTGGAAAGTTAAATGGTATAGGCAATTCAAATATCAGAACACCATTTGCTGAAAAAAGGAAAAAAATGCAGTATCTATTGATCAAGTTTGGCACTTTTGCAACATTATAGTTGAATCTTTTACATAGAAGCAAGCGCCTGTAGGCAACAAGAGAGACAAATTGTACCTTGTTGTTGGGTGTGGAACATATCACATCCAGCCTCTGGGCCTTTTGTAGTGCACCTTTGCTCTATTCCAATTATCCAGCAACATGAACTGGTAATATTGAGCCTTTCATCAGAGTAACTTTTGCACCTGCGCATGGTAAAGCAAGATGTTATCATGCAAGGCATGTACATTGAAAGGAACAAAAACAAATCTGCAATGAATGCATTGATATTTCCTCAGTAGAGGCTGCAACATGGTAGAGCTTGTAGAATGGCAGGGCAATTCTCCTTTGGCAGAAAGTACTCCAACCTTGACTAAAGAGCAAAATATCTGCCAAAGGTGACCTGCCCTGCGATTCTTCTCTACCCTCTCATATCATCTGGCTCATTCTGTGTTTGGCTCACCGTGCCCATTCAAATGCAGCCCTTTTATTTTGTGCGTGATTCGCACATTAAGTTTGGATATTCTGAAAATTTGGATTGGCATATGCTAGGAACTATTCCACCAAGGGAGGGGTTTCGCTTTCACTTCTGCTGTTGCATTCATGGTCCCCTCTGCCTTTCTTTTGGCTTCTCTACACCTAGTTTTTTTCAAAGATATTATTCATTTTTATGGTTTTTCATTTGCAAAGAAAGTCGGTTTGCACTGGTCGGCTATCTAATGACCTATCAATGTTTCATGAAGACACCGAACACTTCTGTCATGTCCAAGTTTGAGAGCAATGCAAAATATATGAATCATCTCGTTTCCAGTTCAAAGCATATGAATGAAGTTCCCAATCTGCACATTTACTGATTTGCACAATTAAGCATAAGCGTAAGTATAATTCCACTTTCTACACACCCATTTAAGCTGGAAAGCCTTTAACAATATGACATAATGAGTCTCTTGTATGCATTAATATTCATCGAGAGCGGTACAATTTGAGCTTCTTCACGAGTGGATCAACCTCTTTTTTCCCCACCACTTCATGACCACCACAAAGCATATGAAAGACAAGAATAAGCATATGCTATTGGATCTTCCTTTGCCTATTTCTGTCAATCTTAAACCTTTTGTTTTCATTTTAGTGATTTGTTTGAGAAAACTTCTCTGTAACCTGATTTTTTTATGAAATAGATTTTATTTGTTTTGTAGATGAGTAATGCACGGAAAATCTGTACGAGGATCCCTTTAGGATAAGGGAATAATGCTATTGCCATGATTAGCATATTGTTCAACACGCTGCTTCTTAGAGGCGCAAAAGGCCATTAAATGGAAACATATATAGTTAAGACTTCATATCATTTCTTCATAAAGTTCTGAGTATGCTGTAAACTTTCACGAAGCTGCAGATGAATCGATGAGCATCTCTCCGAGGCAGGTCACTATATGAGAAAATTCATCTGGTTATTTTTCTTGGTGGTCTGCCAAAGGAGATTTGCTCATTGATTCTGCTACAGCATCCTTCACATAGCAAGGAGTCTCCCAACTCAACAAAACTCTCTTGGATGATATGCCTATTAAAAGACATTTTGCTGTACGCAATTTGGAAGTTTTCTTTCTTTCTTCTTCTTCTTCGTGTTTTTTTTTTCTTTTAATTTACCCTGAAGACATTTATTTATTTATATTTATTCAATAGAGATGATAAATGACCAGGCACAGACATAGAAACTGCCACTACTTATCTGCATATGTAAAAAATAGAACCTTCTTCGGAATTTCTCTTGAATTAGACTTATCTGATACTTGATCCTCAGATTATGTTTGGAGAAGGGTCAGCATTATTTCAGAGAATTTTCAATATTTTCTGAGTTTCATGGTAGTGGCTTATTCTTTTCAGAAGCGTGCACTTTAAGTTCATTACGAGGGTATGAAGCTTTTTCTTGGTGCATTAGCTAGTTTAACAGATATGCAAGCTCTTCTGTCCTGTATCATGAAACAGGCCACGGCATTTCCCCACTTGGCCTACACATTCAGAGGGTCATTGCATTGGCCATCTCATAACCTAATCATAAATAAAGCTCTTACTTGTTATTCATTGCATGGAAATGGTCATGCAAACAAATTTGTCCATCCAAACGCCCAGAGAAAGAGGAGGAGGAGGGAGAAGAAGAAAACAGAAGACATAAAGCTGTGAATAGGTATAACTTCCAACACGGTACTCTCTTATTATATTTCTTTGAATGAAGAACGTGCCAAGGAGCTCCTCCCTCCCTTTCTTTCATTGTGGGGCAGCAGAACACTCTGACAGACTGAACTTCATACTAGTTCAAATTAACAGATAAACTTGTACAAGGATATGATCTTTGAACGTGCCTGTTTTTGAGGTAGGACTTGCAGAAAGGCTCTATGGTAACATGGTCACTTGTTTTTCACACTGCAAAACCAAAGTCCCATGCTCTGACTCTGGAATTTATTTATTTATTTATTTTTGGTAAAGAAAAGGTTACATGTGCAATATATCACCAATATGATGGTTTATAGAAATTGCTTTACAGTTTGGCCTCGTGTTAATATCTTCATCTCTTGAACCATTACAGTGAGTCTGTGACCGCCTGCAGCCAAATGGTGTAAAATGTCAAGCATCACAGAATAATGAGTTTTTGTCCTTTTCACTGTGATTTTGGAGATCCTCATGTCCATTCTCAATCAGATAGTGCACAATAGGAAGAGCCAACACTTGGATACTCTAATGCCACTGGTCATGTTCCTGCACCGAATAATATGCAAGTTATTGTAAGAATTTATGTCAATGCAAATGAATGATAGGCATCATACTTCCCTTTTTCTGCAGCAAAACATGGTGCAGATAATTTTTTTTCCACACATGTGCTGAGAGGGATGTGTGATGTGTACTTCCGATCACGCCATAGTTGTTGGAATATAGTAGTGTATGTTTTACATCATCATGTGTGAAGAAAAAAAAATGCATAAATTTATAACATAATGTTTTAGGCATTCTGTGAAAAAACTAAGTCACCACTTGCTTCGCCAAATTGATTTTTGCTATGTAATATGCATAGCTGAATTGCCGGGCAAATCTTCTTTGGCAGGGGAGCTCCCTATTCTGCCAGGTCAGTTGGACCAAGTTGGCTCAGTAGCCACCTGCCAAAGAAGTAGTTGCCCAGCAATGCACCTATACAACTGTCTCTCTAGCTCAAGCTGAGAAATTCGAGAGCTTAGATTGGTATAAATAATCGTGAGAAACGTACCCAGATTTCCATGCAGACCGCATATTCCTTGGACATGCGCTAGTGCCACTAGGGTGAAATTGCATTGTGGTCCTCTCGTTTAGGTCTCCCACAAATATATAGCCCTAGTTCTAGGTTTTGGCCTGGAGTGTTCCTTCAAAACCTGGAAGCACCGAAAAATGTGAATCACATGAAATTTCATATCCAACGGTAGTGGACATTATTATACCCGTGGAAATTTAAAGGCAATCCAAGATAATGATAATAATGATATTCAAAGAGGTGCATTTAGAACTCCTAAATTTTTATGTTCACTTGTATAATCAACAATGATAGGAATTTCCAGTTATGCAAAGCTAAAAAGATTATCAAAGATCCAACATGGAAGTGTTTTCAATTTCGATTCTTATTCACTCCATGAAGTTTGGCTGCACAGAATCTGCTGAGTAATACTAATCTAAGCCAGATTACCTCACAGGAGGAGAACCTAAACGATCTAGCTAATGCTAATGGTAAAGGGGGTGATGCTGAAAGAATTGGGACCATTACTCCATGAATGAGAAAGGAGGGGAATCTGCAGAAGGATAGTCCCCGGCATATGCTACTCATTTGTTTGGCATATCCAAACTGAATGTGCCGATTGTGGAGCATATAAAGTGTGACTTTTGCTTCTGCAACAACTCGAGTAGTTAAGTGAGATATGGGAAAGATTTAGAAAGTGGAGGATTGAGGAATAACAGTGCAGTCTTCCTTTGGCAGAGAGACACTTAGTGCAGTGGACAAGCACACTTCTAATCTGCCAAAGGAGAATTGCCCTGCAATTCCACTCAGTCCAATCGAAACAGATTATATAATCATCCCATTATTAGAAGCTTAACAACTTTCATTTTTTTTCCTTATTCCGTCACCATGTTTTAACATGCAGGTAATTGTTAGTGCAGTCTGACCGAACAGGCATTGATCAGCACGACTTTCATGAACTTTAATAAGCATTGTAGTTATCTTGACTTACAAATGACAAAACATAGTATAACTGAAAATATTGTATTGTACCTTCGCAATTTCTGGGTATTTTGGGTTAATCTTGACATGCCTAACTCCATGATTATGTGCTCGACCGATTGTCGCAAGTTTCTGTCTCAAGTTCTGCTCACATGCACAGTATATGTGCCATCAGAAATCCCCAGTGGGGGATAGTAGCAGTCATATGTTCCCCGCAGGGAAAGGAGAACTAAAATGTACTTATGTATGTAAAAGTATGTTCTTCGATAATAAAAGATTAAATCGACTCTGGACCATAATGTTTCTCTACTTTCTTAATGAAATCTTGTCATATAGTTCTTGATCTGAATTCTAATCTATGATGATGCGATTTATGAACATTGACAGATCATATCCATTGTGAAATTTTTCAAATAACAAATGTAGAAGTCTCGAAGAAAATGAGACTAAACATGCTTTGAAAAAATGAAAATTGAGGATTAAAGTTGAAAAATAGAATCATTTCACTGCCATCAACAAGTCAGAATTGCTCAGCAAGACAAATGTTTCTTTCCTTAAAAGAAAATGTTCTGAGGGGAGCAATAACTACAAAAATATGTGCTTCAAAACAAGGACTATCACAACTATAATCTCTGCTTACTTAACCTTAGAAAGAATGTTTTCAAGCAGTGCTACATCTGCTTGTAGAATTTTTGGGGTAAGTTATGCACCAAAGCAATAAATGAAGCACGAGCTTATATCTTATTTGCTATTTCTGATGATTGTGTCCTTACTCGACTGGTATATGTTGTATTTCTTGCTTTTGCTTCTCAATCTCATCTTCATCATGAGGCATTTTTTCTTTTTATGTTAGATTTTGATATGCTTTCTTCCCTCTATAATTTTCCTTGACTCAATGTCACTCTATCTACTCTAATCCAGCCAATAATGATGTCGTAGAAAGGGTCTTTACTATTCAAACCTCGTTGCACACAACTTTATACTAACATTTCTAAAGTCCTTGTCTCCGACCAATACAATTCTTAGAGTAGACACGAATACGTAATAGGGTACAATCTTTTACCTAATCTTGTCACTGTATTTGTGTCGTGTTATGTTCCATGTCCTCTGACTGTGTCCATGGTTCATTGTATACCTAAAAGCAATCTAGTGCAACAGAAAACATAACATGCACACATCAGAACAATTCTTTTATTTGCATTGAAAATTGAAGTGTACATTGTGCATAGGCATAAATTCACATTTTTCTTAATTGCTTTCAACAAATATGCTCGAGTCGTAGCAAGATATTAATGGGATCCTTCTATGCCGGCATTGTTTGCATCCTTGAATTTGGATATGCTAGAAGAAAGTCCTAGAAAGCAGCATATGCCGCGGACAATTCTGATATATAGAATTCACCTTTTTCCTCAGTCTTTCCTTTGGGTATTTGGTCCCAATTCTCTCACCATCTGTCTTCATTCTGTATGACCAAGCATCTATCTTTGGATGGATGAAGATATATATTCACCTGAAAAATATTTTTCTTTTCAACTTGTTGATGGGTGATTGGGATGAGGAGACAGATGTATGCTGTTAAAAGTCTGTCCAGGGTTAGTTTCATGATCATGTTTCTTGGATAATATGTCATGTTTAGTTTACTAAGTCTTAGAAAAATGATGGTTAGATCTTAATATATATGATGATTACCCCTTTCTGCATAAACATAGGATCATATGAGGTAACCCCTTTTGCATAAACATAGGAAAACCCAAGATTTATTACCTGAATGCTCAAAGAGAAGCCCAAAGGAGTAGAGAGGAATGTTGGGAAAGATTTAAGAGTGTTGAAACACGTAAAAAGAAAATTTAACAAGTCTAAAATTTGGAATAAGTAAAATTTGTTTTGAAAAAAAAAATTCTGAGAAGAAAATACACTGCATTTCATTTTAAAATTCAGATTTAAAGTATAATTTTTGACATTTTTTTTCTAAAAAAATATTTTTCTGAAATATTTCAAAAAATAAAACTACTAACTATAATTAATTAACTTCTCATATTTCAACAAAGAACTTGCTTCTTGGATCTTTCCCCTTGAATATGTGTGCTGGAGTGCAGAAAGCTTAGGTTAACTAACAATCAAATCATTGATAAGTTGATCGAATGAACGCAAACATGTACGATGCAAGAACAAGGAAAAAAACTAAGGGGTAAGAAATCAGAAAATATGATATAAAAACTGAAAATACAAATGAAAAAGGGGAAAGGGACTTGACCTTTGCAAGGTTGAAAAGGACCGAAGCAAGCCCTCCGCCAGACCACGTTGCCTTTACAGGTTACAAAACACACATAATGGATTGTGCCTAGAATATACTGTTTGCATGAAAAAATGCCTGAATTTTGCATTGCTTCCCTATATATATAAATACCAATCAAGCTCCAAAGGCATTCATCAAGCTCAAATGACCACACCTAAAAAGGGTCCCATGAGACTAGATACGTAGGTAGGTTTGATCGGGAGTCAGCGGGGTCTTTGACAAGCCTCAAACTATTGAGTCAGGTTAATTTTCTTTTCTTCCTTTTTTTTTTATTTTAGTCCAGAAGGCAGGACCCAAAAGACAGAAAAAGAGCTCAAAGCAGCAAGGGCGGAACAAAACTTAAGGGGGGGGGGGGTGGGGTTGACACCCGAATGGGTCCCTTGTCGAGAGAGCACTTGGCTTTAGAGGAGTAGAATAGAAGGTCAGGTGATTAGTAGGAGGAGAAATTCCAAACTCATAGAAGTAGTCTTAACAAATTATTTCTAAAAGAAGAAAGAAGCAGCAGAATGCCAATTATCATTGTAGCTTGAATCGCACAAATGCATTACTGGGCAATTACTTCTTTGGCAGGTTGGCTACTCTTGACTAGTGTACTTGCACTTGCAAGTGAACACCAAAGAGCACCACTACTAGAAATTTAGGTATTAATAATGAAAATATCTATCGTTAAAACCTAAATTCATTGCTAAAGGATATCAGCGACAAATTTTTTCCGTCACTAAAAACTACACTGCTAAATATTACCGACAGAATATTATTCGTCGCTAAATATCAACGATAGATTAGCGATAGAAAAAATCCATTGCTAAAAGATTCGTTATTGATAGAAAAAAATATGTAAAAATATCAACGATAAAAATTTTCCGTCATTAAAAATTCCATCAACGATGGATATTTTCTGTCGCTAATTCTAGAATCGTCAAGTGCGATCACAAGCCCAAACGCCTACCCCACCCGTGCCTTCACGCACGGACTGCCCGGACCTCACGCGCCCCACCCGGTCCTGCGAACTCGCCCGCTCGCTCCCACACGCCCGCCCCCTCGCGCTGTGCATTTTGTTGCGAAAAATGTGTCTTCACGCAGAATCGAACTCGCGCCTCCGAGATGGAATATGAGTAGTCCAACCACTATGCCACATTTCACTCTATGATATATATATATTTTATTTATTATCCAACTTTCGCTTTATTTTTTAATATTAATCTCAGTTTCACTTTTTTTTAAAAAAAATTATCTTAATCTCACAATTTTTTTTTATTTCACTCACATCTCATTTTTTTTCCTTTATCTTGAGATAATTTTTTTCATTGAATTTTTCTAATTGTTTAAATTTGATATTGATTAAATTTGTGCTAAATAAAGAAATAAAATATTTCTTTGATTAATTAAGATAGAATAGCAAATTATTTTTTTATTTGCCCATTAAATAAAATAATAGAATAAAATAAATTAAATTAAATTAAAAAATATAAATTAAATAATAAAAGAGAAGAAAAAATAATAAAAAATAGAAGAAAAGAATTATAAAATAATAAAATAAAATAAAAATAAAATAAAATAAAAATAAAATAAAAAAGAAACTATCAGCTACGGATATTTTCTGTCGTTTAAAAATCTGTCGCTAATAGTTTTTCTTTTATTTTATTTTTTTTCACCGTGGTTAATTATCAACAACAGAATTTTTAGCGACAGAAAATTTTCGTCGCTAATCCATCACTTATGGTTTTTCTTTTTTTTTTTAATATTTATTTTTTACCTTGATTCACTCTTAACAACGGATTTTTAAACAATGAAAAAAATCTAACGATAATTCGTCGTTGATAGTTTTTTTTTTTTTTTTTTTATTTTTTTACGTTAGTCCAAAATCAGTAACGAATTAACGATAGATTTTTTTCGTCGCTAATCCATTGTTGATATTTTTTTTATGTTTTTTACCTTAGTCCACTATCAGCAATAGATTAGCAATCAAAAAAATCTGTCATTAAAATTCTATCGCTAATTCGTCGCTAATACCCTATTTTTTAGTAATGTAGAGTCCCTACCAAAGGAGATTTGCCCGACACACTACACCTCATGCCATGCAAAGTTCTTCTCTTGGAATGAATGCTGAGAAAACCAAAAGTTCGAGCAATATATCCAGTGGATCCTACAGTCTAAACACACCTTGGTATGTATATAACTGAGACATTTTCTCCATCAAAATCTTGCCTAATCATTCTAGGTCTCTCTCCTAATTTATAGTTTTCCTTTAAACCTTTGCTTTATTTTTTTCTGCTCTTTTGAGTGAAGAAGGGAATCTGAGACCCAAGAGAGGAAATAAGGCCCCAAAGAAGTAGGCCCGACATAGAAATACCAAAAACAACACAACCAGACAACCATACCAAGAGAAGGAAGCAATAGCACCAGCGAGGGAGACTACAAAGTTGTACAACTTGGGTGCAGCTGCTAGAACTTAAAATTGGAATTCAGAGTCTGTTTGAACTTTGATTCCTACAATATGAATGATGTCATAGCTTTGAAGCCACTAAGTTCTTCTCGTAAGCTTGGGCTCCTACAATAGTCCCCAGAGATTTGACTCATGGACCGCACAGTTCACCAGTTATGCTTGGTCAATCTGTGGCCATTATGTCAAAAGATGCTTCTTAATCCCTTTCTTTCATTTTTGCAAAATGGATTCTCAAACCAACCTTTCACTAAGTGGTGAAAAATAAGCAAATTATTATCCTAGAAACCATTTAATTTAATGGGGTTTTATTTTATTTTAATTTTTTTGTTCTATAGAATGCATTCTCTTTTTTTGGGTCTAAAGATAATTGAACAATATAATCAAATAATTAAGTAAAATTGGACTCAAAATATCTTATGCCATATCTAAGAATTAGACAATCTTATTTTTTATCAGTATTTATTACTCTTATGTTCCGCACCGAATTCACCAAAACCTTTGGCGCTTTGACAAATGTCATATGTTTGTTTCTTTTCTGATTTTATGGTTAAGAAGAAAATGGCAAATAAGAATTGGGTTTCATACTATCGTATATCTATTTAATCCAATAATTTGACACTGATACTTTTTAATTAAAATTTTAAATTTGAATTTTATGGATAGAAAAAAGAAATATTGGAAAAATATTGTTACTTTAACGTCTAATTCGACTCAAATCAAATTTAATCAAATTTAGATTTCGATAATTTATAAAAAAAAAAAATCATACAAAAAGTTTGTTAGGTGCTTCCCAGTTCTACTTTCACTTATCGAATTCTAGGGCAATTAACAAATATGCTATCCACTTACTTTGAGGTATTCATAATAACTCAATTTCCTGAATAATTTTTTTCGCAGAGTAGATTTAAATATTAATTGCTGATGTTTTCTTTTTAGAAATTTAAAATTAAAATATATTTGAAAAAAATTAGAATTTCTTAATTTTTAGACTATAAAAAGGTTTTTAAAAAAAAAAAAAAAAGATTTGAGTTACAATGTGAGGAGGTTCTTGATTTAATGAAAATGGCAATCCTTGGAGTCAACATCTTCTGATTCTTAACTATCCGTTGCTACGTTGTTCCCAAAGACCAGCAAAATTGAAATGGCGAAGTTATTGGGTTATTTCAATGGGTTCGGAAGTCATACTTTTTTACGAAAGATCATCGTAGCATACTTATATCTTAGCATTAATTAAGTTTTCAAGTTCAAACATTAAAATTAAAAAAAGATAAGAAAGTAAAAAGATGTCAAAAGAACTCATCTTTGAATGGGACTGATATTCAATTCGAACTGAATTAATTAGAATTAATAAATTGATTACCGAATATTTAAAAAAATCTTAGCATACTTATACATATATGCTTCGAGGAAGATCTTTCCATAATGGATAACCTTGAAATCATTGTCTATTAATATACAATATAAAGCATCTCAACCGGCTTACGCTCTAACCTGATTAGAATGGGCACGTGGAATCCCATGTGAATCGGCAGGGACAACCTTGCACACATAGAATCCCATGTGAATCGGTAACGGCAACCTTACAAGACTAAATACTCCTGGCATTACTTGGAACACTAGGAAGCTGAGCAAAAATCAGGCAAAAACATTTCTACATTGTAATGTGTCATTGCCCACATGCAAAAATGAAAAAAAAAAAAAAGGTATATACATAGTAATCGATTTTAATATTTTATTTCACTTAATTGAGATGCCATCCAAGTCGAGATGACACATCCATCGTGGTAACCCTAGAATCTTGGGTTTGAATACAATTATCCAAAATTACACATAAATATACATGTTCAGAACATACGAGAAGGATTTTGTAATTTCTTGATAGTATCTTGGTGAGACTATGATGATCCATTTATCAAAAAAAAAAAAGAACTATAGGTCCAACATTTTAACTAAAAAAATTTAAAATTACTAATTAAAAATAGATATTTCAATAGGTAAGTAACCAAATATATAGTATAAACTATATAAAAGTAAATAATGGATGTTGGGAAAGTTTTTTTATTTAAATTCAATATGACTCGAATTTAATATGAATATCAAATAGAGATGGTTTATATAAAAAAAAATATAAGTTAATATGGTACGAGGATGGTTTATAAAAGAAAAAAAAATGTAAGTGATACGGAAGGTTGGATTTTTAAATTTTAGACGTTTCAAAATTTTAAGGAATTTAATGTGGGTGTGGCGTGGATTTCAAGGAAGTTCCTGGGAGACACATCGTATTAACGTGGCCATATTAATGTGATTGGACATGCATGATAAACAAACCTTATGCTTGGGAAAAATCTTACATAGGTCATTGCCCTCGTCACCATCTCATCCTAAGCACCAGCCGTAAATGCGACATTCGAAGTCAGAATCAGCCGATAGAAAAATAATAATAATAGTTGGTGTAGGATAGTTTACTTCTTCCTCGAAGTTACATTATAATATTTCTCCACTTGGATTAATGAATTTTCTATAAGAAGATTGCATGATATTGTATTCAATTCTTTGAACTCATCATGGTTGTTATGGTTATTATTAACTTCCTTGTGTTAATCATTAATTTTTAGATGAATTAAAATAATTTAGATAAATAATATTATATGTATCAAGAAAATATCAGAATCACTGATATGTTAACCCAATAATATAAAATAACTCACCAGTAGAGGGTGACTCTAGTAAGATAAAATGTTAAATTTTTTAATAAAATTTTGAATTCGAAACTTAGAAACGAAAAGTGTTATATTAGAAGAGTCATTTATAAATAAAATTTTACAGATATTTAAATCAAATTAGTTGAAATATAATTTTGAATATCGATGATAAAAAAAAAGTTTTAAAATCACGCTCTAATAACATGTTTTGTCTAATTTTTTTTTTATAATTTTTTACAACATTGTTTCAATTCGATTTACCATGTATTTTCATAGATCATGTCCCAAATTTTCAGTTTTTTTCTTTTACTTGCCAAATAAACAACGCGGTATGTCCCAAAATTAAGGAATATTTAGTCCTAATACATGGAAAACGTGCCCTAATTGGGCAACAAGTTGACTCATTTTCGTAATATTACTACTCACCAACGGCAAATTAGTAATGTGGCTAGCCATATAACCCTGCAGAGTCCACGGCATCTCGGCAAACAGATTCTCTTGTAAACTAAAACCAGAAACCACCATCAATGGATGCAGAGGAAATTCTCAATCTCTTCGACATTTTCTGGTTCAATCATGAAATCCTCAAAACCCAATCGAGATCTACGAATTATCTGACAAACCCAGATCGTGAAATCCGAGATAAATTACCAGAGACAGAGAATTTGAGAATTCCGAAGCCTCTTGTCAGATCTATGAGTGAGCAGTTGGACTTGAAATCTGACTCTCTCTCTCCAAATTCAGTCCTCCAAACACCAAAGCTTGAGAAACTATTGTCAGGGAAGGAATTTGGCGATGAAGATGAAGCCAAATCAAAGAAATTAGAGAACAGAGGAAGCAAAAGGAGAACGAGAATGAGAAGAAGAGGTATGTCAAGCAAGAGCTTGACAGAGCTTGAGTACGAGGAATTAAAAGGGTTTATGGATTTAGGATTTGTGTTTCTTGACGAGGACAAAGATTCAACCTTGGTTTCAATTATTCCTGGATTGAAGACAGATAAAGAGAAGAAAGAGAGTGCCTGTGAAATTTCAAGGCCTTATCTTTCAGAGGCATGGGATGTTAGAGAGAGAAGAAAGAGAGAGAAGCCATTGTTGAATTGGAGACTTCCTGCTTCTAGTAATGAGATTGACATGAAACTTCAACTTAGACATTGGGCTCATATTGTGGCTTCCACGGTCAGATGACACCGATTTTTTTTTTTTTTCCTTTTTTTAAGGTTCCATTCTTTTGGAATGTCATTTTTTCATTTTCAGGTTCACAGAAATAGGCAAATGTAAATAAGATTTAGGGTTAAGCCTAGAATTTTATGTTTTAGATTTTGTTTCTTGATTTGGTTAATTGTAAATGTCTTAAAGAGAAATTTCAATAACGAAGGATCAATATTTTACCACTAAGGAGGTTTCTACCATTGATGATGCAGAACAAGATAATCGTGGTTGTAGATGGTGCACGGCCAAAAACATGACAGAGGTGAATCTGCTTACAACTCTATTTAGCAGAAGATGACAGTCAAATTTTTCTGCCTGCTATTAAGGGGTATGATTTACCCTAAAAAATTACTACAATATTAGGGTCAAAACTTTTCTACTGTTATTGCGGGGACTCAAGAAGATTTTTTTTTTGGGACAAAAAGATTTACCCCAAACACAAAAGTTGGTTAAGCACTTCAATCAGATAATTGCTTAATTAAATAATACCTTTCTATCTCCTATTCAGTTACATTGAAACAAAAATGTGATTTAGTACACATTCACACCGAGAGAATACTTAGTTTTGATGGAAATAATGATACCCAGAATTCTTAGTACCTTTTTTAGTCTTCCAATGGAGTTTAAATGATTTTTATCCACGTTTGAAAATAATTTTACAATAATTGACATTTAATTAGTTGAATAACAACACAGATATCACTTAAGTAAATTTTCGAATTTAATAGATATCGGGAGAGTTTTATCTTTTAAAACTTTAATCTAATTTAATTCGAATTTAATTGATTATCGATAATTTATTAAAAAATATAGTTTTACAATTAAATCTCAATATGGTGGGGCAAGCAGCTCTTTTAATACTTAATTTCGACAAAGGCAAGTAAGGAAAGATCTTTATTATGTGCAAGGATAGTCTTACCAAACAGCCATATCGAGTGTTTAATATAAAATGGATAATCAAGAAAACCAACATCCATGGTATCATTAACAGGGCATGTAACATCATCAGATTTCATTTCCCTAATTTTATATAAAAATAAACAAAAGAAAAAACCTCTGGAATTATCTACTACCTTCCAAAATTTTGAAGATGATATAGGGTATAAGGAATTTTCAAAAATATATACATACAGAGGCTATTCTATCATCCATCAATATAGATACTAATGAAATGGTGGCCGTTAGATTGTGCTTATCCAAAAATTTTTAATATATTTTTAGTAATAAATTTTTAATGATTAAAATTTATTCCGATTACCATCTAAAAATCATCTGTCCGTAATCTGTCGTTAATAGGTTTATAATTTTTTTTTTATTCTATACTACGTGACGGATTAGCAACGGAAAAATTTCCGTTATTAAAAAATCTGTCGCTAATAGATTTACAATTTTTTTTTATTCTATGTCACTACAGTGATAGATTAGTGACGAAAATATTTCTGTAACTAATTTTTATCGCTAATCTCTTGATATTCCATCCGATGTTAATTTATCGCAATTCTATCACTATTTACGATAGATTTTTTTTATCGATAATTTTTCGTTGTTGCCCTCTTTTCTTATAATGTTCTTATAGGTATTAATACAAACAGCAATAATAGATAATTTCAATTACATTATGTATACAACTACTGTATACACACACACACACACACACACACACTTAAAGCAAGATAACAATCCAAGAAGCTTCTGAAATGTAGGAATGGAAAGAGACAAAAAGTTTGGAGAGGAATTAAAGGTACCTCTACGTGGGTCACGTTTATATCCATTTTTGACACCATAAATAGCCCCGCCCTTTTTGTTTTTGTTTCTTGGGCTACATACAGTCCTAGCAACCTTATCCTTTCTTTTCTAAAAGGTTATCCTGACCTTACCTCTTTTTTAATAATCAATTAATATTTAAAATTATATTTTAATTAACCCCATCTAAACATTGTCAGACTTAATTTTAAAAAAATTCTTTTAATATAATTTTTTTATTTTTAAATTTTAAATATAAAATTTAATTAAAAATTTATCATGTTTGACGTATTTGGAGTTCAATTCTCCGTGACCTTACCCCTTTGTAGAAAACAATGTATCTTCCCCGTTCAGTTCTCTTTGTTCCGTTTTTGGCTTGCTTTAGGTAGCTATTGCTGCCTACAACTCCCAAAGTTCTATTTTATTAAAAAGGAAACAAAAATAAAATTAATTAAGAATTCTATGATGCCTTATACATACCTAAATATTGGAACGAAATTTTGCCTCCAAAATTTCTAGAGCCCAACACAAAAAAGCCCCCCCCCCCAAAAAAATCCTACCTAGTGGAAGGAAAAAGAGATCCAAAAAGAAGTTCGAAGATGAAAAAAGAATCAGAGACCAAAATTCCATATATCCAAAAGAAAAAAAAATATAACTCTTGCTCTATGAAAACAGAAGAGAAAAAGATAAAGATATCAAATTTTTTTGAGTTGAATGACTGGATACTCTATCATTCTTAATTAAAAATAATGAGTTCGAGATTTGAGAATGATAAAAAAAGATTTGACAATCTAAAAAATAATCCCTATAATATTCGAAACGGATTAATCGATTAAATTTTAAATAATGACGATGAAAATAAAAAAAAAAAAGATAAAAGACAAAGCACGAAAACATTTTATAGCTGAAATATGAATACTAAAAAGAGAAATGGAGATAAAAAGAAAGGATTTTCCTCCTAAAGCGTGAGTAATGACTTGTGAAGAATAAACATACAAAAGAATATTTCAACCATTTATATTTATGCTTTTATGTACTTAAAAGATTTTTCTTCGGAAAATAAATAGATGGGGAAGAGTAAAGTAATTTTAAAATTTTAAAATTTTTAATAGAAAATAAAAAATTGTTCTTTGGCCGTGAGAAAGACAGAGATTCAATCAAAACATGAGGAGGGGGAATTGGAAAAATAGAAAGTAAGTACGAGGAGCAGTACAAAGAGGAGTTACCAAAAATGTGAATTTAAAGATAAAAATGTTTGGTCACACACCATACCAAAACATATATTGCCAATTGGAACCCCAAGTTGGTCGGTTAGAGCAGTTTATTTTTAAATAAAATTTCATATTTAAATTTTATATATAAAAAAATAATCTTTTAAAATCTAAAACAGAATATAAACTGATCACATCAATAGATCAATGGATCATTGGATCAAATCAATTAGATCGGATAAAAAAATCGGATGATATTATTATAAAATCATAAGTAAATTTCAATTATAACATACAAATATCGGTTTAGTGGTGAAGGTTATGTATTTTTCCAACCTATTTTCAGGTTTGAATAGAGACAATTATAATTTTCTCACACATATTCTGTGCTAAAAAAGGGGTTGGACTATGCCAGTTCAATCTGGTTTTCTCGATCTAAACCAGATTTTGATCGGATTTTTTTAAAACCAATTTTGTGAAGAAACTCAGATCGGCTATTGGTTTGATTTTTGATCAAACTGGTCAGGCCGGTCCTGTTTCAAAACACAGAAAAAAATAGATATCAAAAAAATTTTGTTAAGTTTAACCAAATTCAAATCTGATCCTGATAGCAATAATTTATTTTAAAAAAAAAATTCAAAGTCCCACTTACAAAGCACAGCTCCAAGTAGCTTTTAATTATTTTTTAATAATGCAAATTACCCTTTTTTTATTATTTTATATCACTAATTAAACATTTCAAACAACCTAAATAAATATTTTAACATATTTATCTTTATACATAATTACTTTAAGTATTTATCTGCCGCACGCAAATTTTATAAAATTAAAGCGAATTGAAGAGTGGAAACTGAAAGTGGTATTTTTCTTTTTCTTATTCGAGGTCTCACTAATGTCAAAACACAGCCGGCTGGTGAGATTCTCCTTTCCTATTTGAACTTTCACTTTGTCTAGAACTAGGAGTGGATCCTTTTTGATCATTTCCTTAACCAGAATATTGCCAGTCTACGTGCGCGATTGTGAGAAAAAAAGTGAGTCCAGCCAAACAAAAACTGGTCTGAATTTCTCTCTCATATTCCTCCCTGCCAGATTCTCTTGAGGGAGGTTTTATATGTCTGCCTCTCTTGGGATTTTGTGGCGTGGGGTTAATTTTTTAATGGATGGTCCACAGATCTTAGAGAGCTGACTCTCTGATTTTTCTCCAACATATTTTCCTCCAAAAATAATCAAACTTATTCTGCTGGTGATGAAGACCATCATAACCAATTTAGTCCGAAAGTCACTCCCAAACTAGAAGAATCCAAACCCACTACTCCAGATCTTCAAAATCAAGAAACCCAGATCAAGAATGCCCAAAATGTGATGAAATTACTACTGAAGTGGACCTCAGACATTGGTTTTACAAGAGATTCAAGGGTTTAGCAGAAGGCCGAGCAAGAGAAGCTACACTTACAAGAGTGATTTGAATGGGATATGGGAGAGTGTTGGTGAGTTTGATTGGGGAGAGTGTTGGTACTTTGGACATGTGGGTTTTGTTGAGTGGTTTATTGCAAGTCAATTGAATGCAAAAGTGCTATCCTTGAATGATGGTATGGTTATGAACGAGCATCTCAAGTCATGGGCACCGATATTCGTTGGCGCAATTGGTCCGCAATTGGTCAAGAGCTGCGTCACGTTTCTATGTCCTGTTTCTATGTCCTGATTTGTCTAGGTATGGGAACGAGAAAAAATTAATATCAGGAAAATCAACTTATAAAATGAATTCTATAATTATCGGTTTAAATTTAACGAAGATGGGTATTAGATGGTGACGAAGATTATAAAAAAAAATAAAAAAAAATAAAAAAAAATTCTCAAGTCATGGGCTTATGCTGTTGCTTGCACTCTTTTTGATTAACCTAACTTTCTGATGGACCTATTGAGTGTCGGATTGAACTTTACTTGCTTTGACTTGACCCAATAATGTTGGTACATCTAACTTCTCTTGTTCAATTGCTTCTGCTTTGTGCTTCGGCCTTTTGGTGTATGTTGCTAATGGGTGTCTTGCTTTAGGCTACGTAGATGTTCTTAGATAAGATTTGAAGACCAAAAATTTAATTTGTATCGAAGAATTTGAGGTTATGATGAGGAAGTTGTATCTATTATTCTCTCATGTGGCACTAATGGAAGCAAATAACTTTTTTTAGACAAATTTATACCTCCAAAAGCATCCCTATATGATTCTAAGTAACCAAAAATATGAATGTATCCTTTGCACTTCTGTTTAAGTTTCATTAAAACTAGGTTTGAGCCAAATTTCTTTCACATTGAAACACAGTTTCAAAAGCTATGTTGCTTCTTTAACTTGAACAAAAAACAACTTTGGATAGGGTTATTGTCTCAGTGTGTTATATTCACGGCCATCACAGAGGTCTGCACATGGACCCTTCCAGCATGCACATGGCCACTTCTCCAGCATGCACGTTTATCTCACAAATAAAATCCATACTGGAAATTGGTTCTCCTCCCTTGAGCAGATTCGTAGCTTCAACCAACAAGGTATGGCCTATGACATCTGGCTACATTCCATTCCAGCCTCATTCTCTACACCTATGACCTATAAGAAGCCAAGAAAAATCTTTATATTTAGTTGATTAACTGATGATCAGATAGGCTCACTCAAGCGAACAAGTTTCATGGGTTTGCAGTTGCATATTTGCTAAAAGCACCGAGGTCTTGAATCTTTTGTTCATCATCCTGAGTTCTTCAAGAACACCAAAACGAAATCGATTAATGTGGTGAATATGCAAGAAAACCCTCAATGAGTGCGTTGCATCCATTAATGAAATGCTTCAAAATTTCAATTTGGTTTCTAATCTCTTGTAGAAATGAAAGTACAAATATTTTGCTCTCCTAAACCTCAACAATGACCAAACATTATCTTCTTTACAATCAAGAATATATGTTATGGTACTTTATTGCTTCTAAAGTTCTTCATCCTTAGAAGTTCTATGCTTTCTTTTTTTTTGTTATACAAAAATTCGAACCCTAAATCTTAAGGTTGGGGGAAGAAAATTGTGACCACTAGACTGTCAAAGTTCTATACATTCTTTTATACATCTAATATATATTTTTTCTTCTATCAAAAGAATATGCGTGGCAGTAAAAAAAACTGGATGAAAGTTTAGTCAAGCTTCACTCTAATGTAAGAAAGGAGTAATATTTGTTCCTAAAGTAGGGCTACTTGTTACCATAGAAACGGTATGTGAAAACGGAGGAGAAAGGTGAATCAATTGTGCAACCAATAGTCGTAAATCTTTACCTCAAAACTTATTCTATGAATATGGTTTGCATAAAAAATTCGTAATATATTTAATGAAAGGTTTTGTATACCATTCTTATATATATATATTCTTATAGATATTGATATTTATGAGATTGGTAGTTCGTAATTCAATGGTAACTAAGCATTTTATAATCTTATTTCATTAGAAATGATATGATGATCTAATAATTACTAACCCATAAATATAAGTATCCATTTGGGTAGATCTGAATTTTTTTTTTTGGATGTAAGAGGATTATTTATGTACTTGATCAATCTGATTTAAATACTGTGAGATCCATTAAAGAATTAATTTTTTCAAATTTTATTTTTTTATTTTTATGATTCGAACTCGAGAGTTATATAGTTAAAAAAATATATCATCTGACCATAAAGGGAGTTTGATTTTATGTTCAAATTATCAATTTGGTGATTTCAGGTTTAAATTTTTTAATTTTTATAAAAAAAAAAAAAAAAAAAAAAAAGAAAGTTTGATATCCATCCGGGTAGATTTGAAGATACCTTTCTCAAACTCTCCAGGGTCGACACCCCCGCCCCCACTCCCACCCCTACCCCAATCAAGTGTGTTCTTTCTTTAGACCTTTGGGCTTGGGCTAGGCCTATTTGGGTCGAAATGAGGCTAACTGGCCTATTATCTTAAAAAGGCCCACCGGCCCAGTTCATGACTTTGTTAAAACGGTTCGTTTCAGATTGAAAAGGCCAAAGCCCTCGAGCGCTAGCTGATATTGAAGACGAGCGCGCGCGCGCGAGAGAGAGAGAGAGAGAGACACACACACACACACACACACACACAACACACACACACACACACACACACACACACACACACACACACACACACACACACACACACCATGAGTGAAACAGCTCGAAAATTGAGAGGTCACGGGGCCACCGCGACTTGCTGCCCCGCTTCCCGTCACCGCCATGGCCTTATTGCCACTTACGGCTAGGTAAATCCCAAAAATACCCCTCCAAACTTTCTCTCTCTTTCGCTCTTTCTATCAGTTGACAATTTTTCCGATGGTGGTAAATAGGACGGTAGAGTCTGCTGGTTTGACTTGAGCTGCAAAGATGTGTTATTTACACTTGATGTTAGTCAAAACCCAGTTTCTTCCTTGTGTTTTAGGCCTGGTAAATTCTTTCTTCTCTCATTTCGTATGTAAAAATTGGATTTTTAGATTATATTTTAATTTTTAAACTGATTTATTTTTTAAAAAAATTATCCAGATAATGAAGATATTGTTCATGTATCCATTGGGACAGAAATCAAGTGCTTTGATGTGCATTTGGTGTGTGTGGTGTGTGTATAGGAGCAATGCTGAAGGATCACATGAATGATAGACGAAATGGACCAAATTATGAGTGGCAATTCATGTCAATATTGACCAATTCTTAATTAAATGTTTATGAATTGCTCGACGTGATAATGATTTGATTAAAAATTGTTCAATACATATTGACATGTACTATCATTGTACGATTTTGATTATTTGTTTTTTTTCTTTTTATTTTATTTTTTGTTTATTGTATGGTGTTTACATTTTGTTATATTACTTCAGAGTGATTTTTCTCTGATGGAATTGTTTGGAATTTATTAATTCTTTCCGGAAGTTGGAGGAGAAGTCATGGAAAACTTTGGATACTTTCAACTACAATAAGGAGGAGATAAATCAGGTAAAATTTTTCATGGAGTTCCCATTGGCCTTAAAAATCTAGCTGAATTGATTATGATATTGTCACTCTAGTTCTGTAGGAACATAAACACTTTTTGCAAATGACTTTTGTAAGGGAAACTCATTTTAGAAATTCAGTGATCAATTCATCTAATGCAGGTCTCATGCAACTCGAGATCATCTTTTCTTGCTACTGCAGATGATGGTGGTGATGTAAAGGTATGTTCTTGTTTCGCCTTTAAGAAATTTGGGTTCAAGCTCTCTTAAGTGTTATGTTGCTAATTTTTCCGAAATTGATGCATTTGCATATGAAAAAGAGGTAATAGATAGACAGAAAAAATGGGAGGATTTGCAGTTAAATCTGGATAAGCCATTTGCTTTTTAACTGATTTTGTGTTGTAATCTTTGTTCATGGCATTCATACCAATACCATAAAAAGCACCTTTGTGTGGCAAGGTTGCCCATTTTCAACACTCCCTGTCACAGCAATTCCACAATGGATTATATTTGGTTAGATTAGCTAGTATTATAGCTATAGCAACAATATTTTGACATGACTGCAAAAAACCAAGAAAGGACGAGCTTAGTGGGTACAAGTATGTTTTAAACCACAGTTTTGGATCAGATGGGCCTACATAGCTTGACATGGTTTAGTATAAACTCAACGTGAATCCAAATTTCTTTTAGCAGGTTATCGACTAGAATAAAGGAATGATGGGGGCACACGCAGTTGTCTGCAGTGGGGGAGGGGGGAAACCATTGAGCGAGTGATTAAGAGTGCTGATGTCTACTTACTCTGGGAACCTTTCTTAGGCGGGAAGGTTGGGGGGGGGAGGAATAAAGTTTTTCAAGTTTATTATCTGGTTGTTCAAAATACATATTTAAACAAATATGGGGTATTTGAGTTGTTACAAATGAAACTCAAAATGTAATCATATTCTTACAACTGCTCACAAGTGAATGTCACTTTCATAATTGGCATGGCTTCAGAATCTTGACTTTTGAAACATCAAATTATGGGTTCTCATCACAGAACAGTATAAATGGCTGTGATTAACTTATTCTGTAGGTTAGTATTTAATATTGGGATTTGTTTAGTTATTTGCATAATGCTGTAACATTCTTGTTGGCCGTGCTTCTTAGTTATGTCTTTGATTTTCACTCTTTTTTCTTGGTTTAGCCATACTAGAATTCAAGGAAATGTGGCATTATTGCTGCAGTACTGCAACTATTGACAATGGTACTTCTGGCAGATCATTGACATTCGCCAACAATGGTTGTATAAAAGTTTAAGAGATGGTCATTCAAGTGTGTCCTTCTTCTTAGCTATAATCTTCAATTTTTGTGCTCTTAGTATTTCCATATACATTCTTGTCACTTTGACATCATATTCCAGATTTGTAGCAGTGTACAGTTTATCCCTTGGAGACCTTGGGATGGTACTGCTTTAATTCTCTCTCTCTCTCTCTCTCTCTCTCTCTCTGTGGCAGTGATTTTTTCTGCCAAATCTCAAGTTATGCTATAAAACTTCTTTGAAATTGTGTTTTAAATTTATATCACCATCCTTATAAGTTGAAGGAGTCTTTCATTGTTTGGCTCCATAGTTGATTTTGATGACTTACAAATAAGAATGAAAATCTAATCTCAGACTAAGTCAAGACGGTTCTCCACAATTAATGGTGTTTAACTTTTATTTGACTTGTTTACAGGATGCAGCTGGTGCTTTTGTATGATCAGTAGGAACAGAACTAGCTTTTTCATTTTCTTATGTTTCCATTGGACCTGTGCTGGGGAATAGGTTGGGGAGTAGGGGAATATGTGAAGTTGAACATCTACTGCAGAATAAAAGCTAATATATTTTATGCATTTTCCTCTTAATATCTGGACCATGCTCATATCTCTGCATTCTTGTGCCTTATAGGTGTATTATGCACCCTTTGGCAGTTATCACTGGTGGCCTTGATTCAAAGCTTGTGCTGTGGGACTCATCAACAGGGTGTCCAGAAAAAATTGTGGATTTTGGTATGCATCTTGCTTAGTTAAACTATCCATGCCTGCTTTGTTGTACATTGTGCTTGGTAGATAGTTTGGCACACAATGTACACTATTTAGCTCTTAAATGAGCAGTGTTTAAATCACCATATTCTTCATCAGAGCGTGTTCAAATTAAAATTGTGGGATTTTGTAGAAAGATTGTGTCACCTTTAATTTCTTTCCACTGTTGGTTGAAATTGGTAACTCTTGAATGGTTATATGTGGCAGCTTAAGGAAGCTTTTGGAAATAAAAGGGATAGTCTTGTTCTCTAAATGAATGAGATTAACTTGACCCTTGCCTTATTTGCTGCAGGTATGCCTGATGTGAAGAGAAGTAGTAGTCCGGGATAGGGGTGTTATGACACCCGGGTCGAGCTCGGGTATCATAATACCCGAGCTCGAGCTCGATGTACTTTAGGTGAGCTCGAGCTCGAGCTCGAGCATGCCGAGTTTGTATTTTTTGAGCTCGAGCTCGAGCTCGAAGTGTCATCAGATGTCATCGGGTAGTGTCGTCGGGTAGTGTCATTGGGTGGTATAAATAATATATTTAAAAAATATACTTAAAAATATAATTTTATATATAATTTTTTTAAAAAATATATATATAATTATTTATAAAATTTATTTTTTAAAAAATTAAAATATTTCGGGTAACTCGTCGAGCCTTCGAGCTCGACACAGCTGGGCTCGAGCTCGAGCTCGATACCCAGCTACCTGAGCCCGAGCTCGGCTCGAGCTCGGTTTGACCGAGCCCGGGCTCGAGCTTTGACCGGGTAGTGTCACGGGTACCCGTGACACTACCCGGTGTCATTAACACCCCTAGTCCGGGACAGTGCTTCAACCCTGCCTTTGTTCATTCCATAGCAGTTCCAGAAGCTGATATGCTGGACAAGACAGGTAAGATATGAGCTGTTGCTAGAGGTGATGGCATTGTCAACGTTATAGATATTGAATCAGAACTTTCGGAGCCAAAAGTTCACTGAAATCCCAAAAGGGATCTCGATCAAGATCAAAAGATACTCCTCCAACTTCAGATACTAAAACCCAGGAAGAATTGGAAAAGAGGTTGTATTTGGACTGCACAATGGGAGGACATACTGCTGCTGTATCTTGTGTGTAAGTACCTTACCTTTTACTTTTCTATTCTTTCCTGAGGTCTCAGGTAATCATATTCACAGATCTCTGTCGCTTCAATTCATTTAGGCCATTCTCATTGTTTGGAAAGAGAGGAAAACTCGTTATTTCTGGCGGCAACGATAAATTAGTGAAGGTATGGGATGTTGAAGAAACTGGAAGCAGCAATGATCTTCTGCGACTAACTATTAGTTTGAGCAAAAAGGCCAGTCAAAAAATAACTTTCCTTCAGTATCGCTAATTCTTTGCCTCGTCTCTTTCGAAACATTCTTTTCTGGGCAGGTCAATTGGCTCTGTACCACTCCATCTGATTTGGAAAACCTTAGAGTTTGTGACACCTCAAAAATAGTAAAAGTTTGTACCATCTCATGGGCCGGATCTGCAGTCAAGGTGCACATGCAGTGCTAACTTCATCCCTCAACAGCCTGAATCTGTTTCTTTTATCTTTGAAAAATGTGCACCGAACATTTAAAGACACGACGACCTGTCTACCAAGTAAAATGACCTCCTGGGAGTCTCTCTTGATCTTCTACAGACTCAAATCAGAAGGCATGTGCAACAAGATCTTTGAGGTCTGATAACTTAGAGGGCACGCATTTTCATGGTGACCAGCTGCAGAAATGTAGGCATCTTTTATACTGTTGTCTTATAGCTATCCAATATTATAAGGATGTATATGACCTTGAGTAGTCATTTGGCCACCCTAATGGAGAATGTGTTTTGAATTTTAATTTTTCTGTAAATCATATCTTTCTTTTAATAGAGCTCTTGAACAGTTCGCTTGCTTAAAAATTCAGGATTGGGAATAACTCTTGTAACTGTAGTATGATCCTCTTCAGTTTCTAGGAGTATGATTGTGAATGTGATGTTTGGACTTGCGTGTATATGCCAAAAGCTCCAGGTGAAATCTAACATGTGCATAGCTTTGATTGGAAGTAGAGAAAAATAAAAATGCTTTACTTGAATGATCCCTGAACTTGGTTAATTTTAGAATAGAATATTTACAAATATAGAAGATTGGGAAAAAAAAATCATAGGTTGGATGCCATGTAAGAAAGAGCGAATGTCAGTGTGTAGCTGATTCGCTCAAATGGCAATGGTAATAAATCAAATGGGACATTTTCGCTGTTTCGTTCAAGTGGCGGTAGATGTAGTTCAAATTAAATATTTTATATTAATGGAAATGATTTAATAAGATAAAATATTAAATCTCTTAATCAAGTTTTGAGTTTACCGGAAGATCATACCCATGAGAAGGCGAGAGAAATGGCAACTATAGTTCCCTCCCCGGCTATCCTTTCACCAAGTAAAATAATGATAATAAAAATAAAAATAAAAAGAACATTTGAGTGTGGTGTTATATTTACTCTTACGGCTTTAATGTGTTAGATGGTGATGCTATAGGTGCGTTAGTTAAAAGATGTGCCCAGCTCAACCACTGTCTTCCCTTTGGACATCCGCAAAAACTTTCAATTCTTCGTCAGAAACATAGACGTTGCTCCTCATGTCTCTCTCTCTCTCTGCTGACACATACCCTCCAACTTCCATAGCTCACCAACCGTCATCCTTCACTTCCCTTCTCTCTTCACTACAAAGACGTTCTATCTCCTTTCCACAGACAGTCTCCTACCCTTGTCAGGGTTGTATATATACAGAGAGAGAGAGAGAGAGAGAGAGAGAGAGAGTAAAAGATGATGGAATCAGGGGTTCCCGTGTGCCATATCTGTGGAGAACAAGTCGGGTTTGATTCAAAAGGAGAGGTTTTTGTGGCTTGTCATGATTGTAACTTCCCTGTTTGTAAATCTTGTCTCAATGATCAGATCACTGAAGGCAAGAAAGCTTGCATGAGGTGCGGAGCTCCATTTGATGGTATCTTTCTCACTCATTTCGCTTTCCATACTCTTTTAAATTCATAAATTGGTCCTTAAATGTGTGTTTGTACATCTCAAGAAATTTTCGTGCATTAGTGCATTAGTGCATCGAAGAGTCCTCACTCTTTCTTAGCTTCCTTTATGCTAGTATTGTGGATGGTATAAATTTTTATGGCTATGAATTATATAGAAAATGGAACAATGGAGGAACTTGAAGCGGAGAGCACTGGCACTCGAACCACAATGGCATCTCACCTTAGTAATTCTAAGGTACATGGGATTTTAGCAGACGGCAGACTTATTCATGTCACGTTCATTGATTATGTTTAGAAGCAAAGAGTTTTCAATCATTTTTCTTGATTGCTGCAGGATCTTGGGCTTCATGCTAGAAATGTCAGTGTGTCCACAGTGGATAGTGGTGAGCTAAATTTTCAAATATCTACTTAGTTCATATGATCTGTTTATTCGTTTGACTTTTGTTGAATATCTGAAAATCTTACTCAGTTTTTTTCCTTAAGAATACAATGGTGAATCTGGGAATCCGATATGGAAGAGCAGAGTGGAGAGCTGGAAGGACAAAAAGAACAAGAAGAAAAAAGCTGCAAACAAGACCGAAAAAGAAGCAGCTCATATTCCACCTGAGCAACAAATGGAAGAAAAGCAGTAAGTCAAATTATGATGTGTAAAAGATTTTAGTTCTGTTTTTACACATTTTATTTTTTTTTACTTTGCTAATTGCTGCTGCAGGAATTTAGATGCTGCGGAGCCACTGTCCAAAGTAGTTCCAATTCCAAGGAACAAGCTTACACCATACAGAATTGTCATTGTTGCACGGTTGATCATTCTAGGGCTTTTCTTCCACTATAGAATAACAAATCCCGTTGATAGTGCTTATCCCCTATGGCTCACTTCTGTTATTTGTGAGATTTGGTTTGCTTTTTCTTGGGTGTTGGATCAGTTTCCTAAATGGTCTCCCATTGATCGAGAGACATACATTGACAGGCTCTCTGCAAGGTATAAATCTATGTCTGGATATACTTGTGACATTATTTGTATTCGCGTACTAAACATGCAAGAATGCAACTTCCGTGCAGGTATGAGAGAGAGGGTGAACCCCCAGAGCTTGCTGGTGTGGATTTTTTTGTCAGTACTGTCGATCCATTAAAAGAGCCTCCATTGATCACTGCCAATACTGTGCTATCAATTCTTGCTCTGGACTATCCCGTTGATAAAGTTTCCTGTTATGTATCTGATGATGGTGCTGCAATGCTTACGTTTGAATCCCTAGTCGAAACAGCAGACTTTGCAAGGAAGTGGGTGCCATTCTGCAAGAAATATTCCATTGAGCCTCGTGCACCTGAGTTTTACTTCTCGCAGAAGTTTGACTACTTAAAGGACAAAATACAGCCTTCTTTTGTCAAAGAACGTAGAGCAATGAAAGTAAGCATCTTACCTATTATGAAATCGGGGGAAAAAAAATTCATGTCTTTGTTGTGAAATTCTTGACATGTGGATATTTGATGACAGAGAGATTATGAAGAATACAAAGTCAGGATCAATGCTTTGGTAGCAAAAGCTCAGAAAACACCAGAGGAAGGCTGGACAATGCAAGATGGAACACCTTGGCCAGGGAATAATACTCGTGACCACCCTGGCATGATTCAGGTTATCAATCATTTTCCATTTCTTTGCCTATTTGTGTTTATATCTGTTCCTAAAACATAGGGTATCTTTGCATGTCACCTAAATAAAGCTGTTGCTGATCTTTGCAGGTGTTTCTGGGACACAGCGGTGCCCATGACATGGAGGGCAATGAACTTCCTCGACTTGTTTATGTCTCGAGAGAGAAGAGGCCAGGCTACCAACACCACAAAAAAGCTGGTGCTGAAAATGCTTTGGTAAAGCTACAACTCCGCGTGCATTATCATTGGGTTTGTGAGCAACTCCTTTTGGTTTACTCATGGTTTTTGGTTGGTACGATACAGGTCAGGGTGTCTGCTATTCTGACAAATGCTCCTTACATTCTTAATCTTGATTGTGATCACTATGTAAACAATAGTAAAGCAGTACGTGAGGCTATGTGTTTCATGATGGACCCGCAAGTTGGCCGTGATGTTTGCTATGTGCAGTTCCCTCAGAGATTTGATGGCATTGATCGCAGTGACCGATATGCCAATCGCAACACTGTCTTCTTTGATGTATGTGCAGAACACAAGATATTTATATATAGGAGATGTAGAAGAAATAGCTACTTTTTCAATATGCTAATTTAGAAATGGATGCTCAGTCTTATCAGAAGATGCATAATATAGTGCTTGTAGATGCATACACTGTCACGTCAGGAAACTAGCTGCATGTTACTCATTTTAGCAGAACGAGAGAAGCCAGAATCAACTGAAGAACCTAATATACTAATTTCAGGTTAATATGAAAGGTCTCGATGGACTGCAAGGCCCAGTTTATGTGGGAACAGGTTGTGTTTTCAATAGGCAAGCGCTCTATGGCTATGGACCTCCATCTTTGCCCAGTATATCAAAGTCATCTTCATCCTGTTCTTGTTGCGGTTGCTCAAGCTGCTGTTTGCTCTCCAAGAAGTCCCCTAAGGATGTTTCAGAAGTTTACCAAGATTCAAAGAGGGATGATCTAAATGCTGCCATATTCAACCTCAATGAAATTGAAAGTAAGCCTTCTTTTCATTATGAGACCAAAGACAGTAATCTAGGCATCATTGACAAGATTTTGTTTGCGCCTGCAGATTATGATGAGTATGAGAGGTCCCTACTAATCTCACAGATGAGTTTTGAGAAGACATTTGGGTTGTCTTCTGTATTCATTGAATCAACTCTGATGGAAAAGGGAGGAGTGCCTGATTCTGCTAACCCATCAACATTGATAAAGGAAGCAATTCATGTCATTAGTTGTGGCTATGAAGAGAAGACTGAGTGGGGAAAAGAGGTTTGGGCTGTCTTCCTTCAATTTATCCCTTGTTACCAGTTTCTCTGCATTTCCTCTTATGTGTGCATCAAACTTACGTTTCATTTGCAGATTGGTTGGATATATGGGTCAGTCACTGAGGATATTCTAACTGGCTTCAAGATGCACTGCCGAGGATGGAGATCAATCTACTGCATGCCGCAAAGACCAGCATTTAAGGGGTCAGCACCAATCAACTTGTCTGATCGTCTGCATCAAGTTCTGCGATGGGCCTTAGGGTCCGTTGAGATTTTCCTAAGTAGACACTGTCCTCTCTGGTATGGATTTGGAGGAGGCCGTCTGAAATGGCTTCAAAGATTAGCATACGTAAACACAATTGTTTATCCATTCACTTCCCTCCCTCTCATCGCCTACTGCTCATTGCCTGCTATTTGCCTTCTCACCGGGAAATTCATTATACCAACTGTAAGTTTCTGATTGATTTTCTGTTTTTTGAAGTTCACTTCAGAAACCCTTAAAATATCTTTAATTGAATTTTCTTTTTGATTCAGCTCTCAAACATAGCAAGCGTATATTTTCTTCTTCTCTTTGTTTCCATCATTGCAACCAGTGTGCTTGAGCTACGATGGAGTGGTGTCAGCATTGAAGATTTGTGGCGCAATGAACAATTTTGGGTCATTGGTGGGGTATCAGCACATCTCTTTGCCGTCTTCCAAGGATTTCTCAAGATGTTTGCTGGCCTCGACACCAACTTCACTGTCACAGCAAAGGCTGCTGATGATGCAGAGTTTGGGGAGCTCTATGTCTTCAAGTGGACAACAGTTTTGATCCCTCCAACAACTCTTCTTGTTGTCAACCTCGTTGGAATTGTTGCAGGATTTTCAGATGCTTTGAATAAAGGATATGAAGCTTGGGGTCCTCTCTTTGGCAAGGTGTTTTTTTCCTTCTGGGTGATCCTTCATCTTTACCCCTTCCTCAAAGGTCTAATGGGTCGACAAAACAGGACTCCAACCATAGTTGTTCTATGGTCAGTCTTGTTAGCTTCTGTCTTCTCTCTTGTTTGGGTAAGGATCAATCCATTTGTGGGTAAAAGTGATAATTCGCTAGTAGAAAGCTGCATTTCCATTGATTGTTGAATTAAGTAGATCGTGGTTTATAACCGGTTTTTGCAATTCAAGTTTATGTAAGCTCGTTTCATGTATACGAATTTGGAAATTCGTGTGAAGAATTCAAATGAAGCTTGAATCTTTTTGGCTTGAAGCTGAATGGCGTGAGTGGCATCGTAAATCACAAAGCTACTGTTGAAATGAAATGATTGAAATACCGATTGTGTTTTGTTCGTTTCTTGCTGAGAATTTGTGGTGAAATTCATGGATGCTAATGTTGGAATATGTTTGACTTCATGTACAAAGAATTTCTGCATACAAACAACACAATGTACCCTTTGCTGTGATCTCTTGCAATTGTTCTCTTCATAAACTTGAATTGCAGAAGCAATCTGCCTGTTGATGGTGAATATTTTTGCTGTCTTCCAAGGACTCTCAACCAGCTCCGATACCAACTTCACCATGACACAACAAACTGCGGATAGTACACTGTTTGGTGTGCTTTAGACCATCAAATGCGCTGCAGTTTTATATCCTCGAACCACCCTTATTGTTGTCCACCATCGATACTTCTGTTCGTTTTTCACACGATAGAAGAAAATATGTCCAAGGCTTGAGGTCCTCTTTTTGGGAAGATTCTATTCTTCTATTCTCCACTAAATCTACAGTGTCCTGTGCTTGGTGGATCAGTTCTTATAGATTGTCAAACAGCCGAAGGAAGTGGTCGACATACTTGGATTGAAGCTGCACACTAGCAATTGAAAGCTGTTTTATGTAAAAATATCGGATCAAATGGACCTAGTCTTACATGGCACTCCATATAATTATTAATATATTTTAATTAATTCAAATAACTATTTGATTAAAAATCAATCAAAATATATTGATGTAAGTTGTTGCGTAGAATTTAGAACCATTCCATCTATAATTCATTTGATTTATATAATATTGCTCTTTTTTAACCATTTCCTACGTAACTATGAATGATATTGCATTTGCTGGGAACATGCAATCAAACAGAGGAATTGAATGAATTCCAATTATGTTGCCTTGCCATCTGACTTCAAATTTTCATTCTATTCTCATTGAAAGTAGCATTAGTCATTGGTTTTATTAATTAAATTGGGCAGCTAGCTGGATGTGCTATTACCAGGTGTGATCTGGGGCCCCAAAAAGTGTACCTCATTTTGCCAGCAAAGTGTGATCGGTGTGTTGTGGCTAGTTTGCACAAGAAAAGGGTATCGACAAACATTCAGAGAATAAGAATATTAGATTTTTTAAAATATTAAATTTGAAATTTAAAAATAAAAATAATTAAATTAAGAGAGTTATTTTTAAGATGAGTCGGATAAGTATTTAAATTAAATTAATTAAAATTTAAATTTAAATACCGATTTATGTAAAGAAGAGGGGTAGGAGTTGAGTTGAGTCTGAAATAAGAATTAGCTCGCTGTCAGACACACACACAAAAAAAAAAAAACAATTAGTCCAAAAGCAGCTGGAAACCACATCTCTCCGGTTGTTCTCTCTCTCTCTCTCTCTCCCTCTCTCTCTCTCTATTTATATCTTTTTTCATTTCGAGTGCTCTTGCCTAATTAGTGGTACTAATGAGTTAAGAGTGTTCTATCAAAACTAGTTTCTTCACTTACACTTAAGCACCGCTTGTCTTTTTTTTCCTTTTTTGTTCTATAATTTAACTTATGGGCCCGACCATCCCCATTCTCCAGTTAATTTTTTATTCAAAGGAGAAGAATTCAAGCACTTGTCACAGCTATAATTATGTTATTTTTCATAGTCTTAATTTTTTTATAAAAAAATTAAATTTTTTTTGTAAAACCTATGTTTTATATGAAAATTAATATTTTTTGTTAACAAGTTCTAACTTGATAAGTATAACAATATTTTTCTCCTTTTTGGCCAAATTATAATTTTTAATTAAATAGATAAAAAGTAAATTTTATAACTATTTATCAGTTCTCTATTAAAACCTGTCTATTGGTTGATTGGACATCATTAATACTTTGTCTACGTTGTCCTTTCCCTTTTTTCCTCCTTTTTAGTCTCAAAAGGAAAAATAAAAAAAGGAAAATGGTCTTATATTCTTCAAGTCACATTGGTATTGGTACACAAGCGCTTGTTACACACGTACCAAGAGGGGTCCTTGGGATATACACCGACTGCCAGTCACCTCACCTTCATAGTTCAAAGCACATAGGTACACACGCACACGCACTGCCCCCAGCGCCTTAAACTCTTTTGTGCTACACTACAAACATATGACCTCTCTCTGTCTCTCTCCATTGCAGCAATGGAGCCAAAACCAAAACGCCGTTTCCTCCTCGCTCTCTCTTTTCTTTTACTCACCACCACCTCCTCTTCTCTTTCTTCTCCCCCATTAAACTCTTCTTCAGCCTCTCTCTCTCCTGCCAAAAACTCTTCTCTTACACCACCATCTTCTTCTTCTTCTCCTTCTTCTCCTCCTTCATCTTCAACACTTGATCCAAAGCAACTGAGAGCTCTTCAATCTCTAAATATTCCAACTACAAGAGACCCCTGTGTCCAGCCTTCACTCCACAATGCCACTCTTTGTGACAACTCAAAGCCCTTCAAACACCTTCTCTCCCTTAGGCTGATAAACTGTTCTGATGACATTTCTCTCTCCATCACAGCCCTCAAATCTCTCTACACTTTGCAAGATCTTGAATTTATAAACTGTCCTGTCACACCAGTTCATTTTCCTCCAGAGCTCGTTGCTTCTCTTAGGTCCTTCACTTGCATCAAAAGCCTCAAAAAGCTTACTGGGGTTTGGCTTAAGAATTTGGCAAATTTGACTGAGCTGACTGTTTCTGGTGTCACAGTGAATGCTAGTGGTCCTTCAATCATTCTTGGGAGTATGAAGAAATTGAGGTCTGTGACTATCTCACATACTAATCTCACAGGTCTTTTGCCTAAACGATGGCACTTGAATCTGACCCACATTGATTTATCATCTAATCAGCTTAGAGGAAAGATACCTAGTTCACTAACTTTACTTGGTGATCTAGAAATGTTGAATCTTTCTTCAAATTCCATTTCTGGTGAAATACCCACTTCATTTGGGGACTTATTGTCACTTCAAAATGTGTCTTTGGCTTCAAATTCACTCTCAGGGTCAATTCCTGATTCAATGTCAGCAATGCCCGGTTTGGTTCATCTTGATTTGAGCTCAAATCAGCTGAATGGTACAATTCCTAAATTCCTTTCAGAGCTGAAGGATTTGAAATACTTGAATCTTGCGAACAATAACTTCAAAGGGGTTTTGCCTTTCAATATGTCTTTCATTAAGAGGTTGGAAGTGTTCAAGGTTGGTGGAAATAGCGATCTTTGTTACAATCATTCTGTTCTTTCTTCAAAATTGAAGCTTGGGATTGCTCCTTGTGATAAGCATGGTCTTCCGTTGTCTCCACCACCGGCAAGATCATCAGATTCCTCAGATGAGAGTAGCAGTTCCGATGATTCAGACTACAATAACGGCTCAGATGAGTCAAATCATCGTAGTGATCATCATCATGGTCCTAATAAGGTTGTTCTTGGAGTGGCAATTGGTTTGTCTTCTATAGTGTTTCTCATTATCTTCCTAATTCTTCTTTCAAAATGGTGTGGGTGAACGCAAAAGGCATGCTGGTTGTAGATTAGATACAAGCGGTAATTAAAGATTCAGTTTTGTTTAAATTTATTCATCATACATTTTAATTATGAGGACGAGTAGCTACAGATGAAAGGAAAGAGAAAAAGAGAGAGAAATCATTAGAGGGGTGTGATTGTTTTTGCCTCTTTTATCATTCTGTGGAGCAAGAGAGCTTTGGATCTCATCTGTGCTCGGTCGGTAACTCATCACTGTGGGGGTACATGTATAATAGCTGGGCATGGATCGGGGAAAGTTGGTGAATGTTCTATTATGGAGGCTTATTATTTTTCCTTAGAATAGGTATTTCTTTTACTTGAACTTTAAGGTTTTTCCTTTATTAACAATTTCGTTGGTCTCATGTTATGAACATTGATTGGAGCTTAGTATTTGTTTTTAATATTCGTTGGGATTCCTTGATTGTTAATTAGGATTTAGTTCCATGTTTAATTGTTTGTTGTACGGAGTCAAGAATGTTATGATTGAACTTTACATCCTCAATTGTGGTTTTATGTTTCTTTGATACTTTTTTTATAAACTCAAAAGTATATTATTTTTAGATGGAAGCCCATACATTAGAAACTGAGTTGGTGATGGTTTCCATTCTCCTCGTGTCTCCTGCATCCATTCTGCTTTGATTTTGCAGCTTTCCCATGCCTTCCTGAATTCTGATTTCAATAAACAGTCCCGAGTGGCTCACTATGTAGCCTAATCTGGTCTCAAATGCAGCATTTTAGGACCAGGTTCTGATGAAAAACTAAATCAAGGAATTGGAAAGCAACTGTTCAAGAAGAGAGCGAACCATTTAGTATTGATAATTCAACTTTGCTTCAACGGCAAGCTTACAGGTAAGACAAATAATTACAGTTAGAAATTAATCATTTTGCAACCAAGATCCTTCCTTATTCACAGCCATTCATAAACTTGAACTAATTGGCACAAGTATAGAAGGATACAATTTCTATAATTCCTTGGGTCTGAAAATGATATGAAGAAAGGTACTACCATCAACGCAGGATTAGTAGTATTTCCAGCTTATATCCTGGAAAATGGCATCAAAGGAAAGAAACCGCTTCAACCACCCAAGGCCTCAAAAAAAGATCCATTTTGTTCTGCAGTATCTTCATCTCCAACCAGAACGGCAGAGCCAAGATATTGATCATCGAGTCCCCAAACTGTCATGCATTTTTAGATTGTCTTGGTATATCTTGCAAGCACCTGTTTGACCAGTAGCCTCGGCAAGAACAACACCCATCCTTGAAATGGTGGAAGCGATTGGAATCTCTTAACAGAATCTCCCTTCTCATCATCTTAGACATAAACTTTGCCATCTCATGGCAGTCACTGCAAACTCTTACGTTCTTGGTGACTCGCAGTCTTCCCAGGAGGCAAGCATAATATCCTGCAAGCCATGGCCCAACTGCTCACTGTGTCCGCATAGTGCAATTTCCTTTTCCATGTCATCTGCATTAAGCAAAGCATATTGAAGCTTTGGAAAGTAACCTGCTTCCTTCATGCTCAAACTCACTCTTTTTAGCAGCGACTGTATCTTTTTGGATAGATGATGTGAGTTGTCTCCAGCAACAAATATCTGTGCTCTCCCCTCGATCTCTATCCAACTGTAGCCTGGCTTCTTCTTAAAGCGGCGCCTGCTCATTCTCTCCCTCAGTTTCTACACTTATTCCCACCTTTTGGCCTCTGCATAAATATTTGCTAAAAGTAAATAATTGCTGGTGTTCTCAGGCTCTTGTTAAAAAAAATGCTCCGCAACCTTCCCTGCTAACTTCACATCATGGTAGGTTCTGCACCCGCATAACAAAGCACCCCATGTTGTTGCATCTGGCTTGACTGGCATAGTGTCAATGAACTTATATGCCCCTATGAACTTCCCAGCATAGGCAAGAAGATCCACTATACAAGATGGTGCTCCGATGTGGGCTAAATGGCACATTCATTTCTCATGAAATTAAAACCTCCAGCGTTCTTCTACTGGTCCTGAATGACTGCATGCGTAAAGGATTGAAATGAAGGCAACTTCATCAGGCTCAATCCCTGAATCTCTCATGCCATTGAAGGGAGCAACAGCTTCTCTTCCGTATGCATGCATGCCATATCCAGCAATCATCACTGTACATGAAATCAAATCCTTAAAAAAGATTGAATCAAAAACTGAACGTCCAAGGGCCAAAGACCCGCACTTTGCATACATGTCTAGAAGTGCGTTGACAACAATTCTGTCCAACAAGAACCCCCTTCCTCAAAATTTGACCATGGATTTCCTGGCCTTTGTCAAGTGCAGATGAGCTGGCACAAGCAGGAAGGATACAGGACATTGTTATGCCATTCAGTTCGGATTGATGTTGCATCTCAATGAACATACTGAGCGCATCATTAGGAAGAGAGTTCTTGGAATACCCTCCAACCATGGTATTCCACGACACAATATCACTAACATGCATTTGAGAGAAAACTGAGAGAGCAATTCCATGCTTCCAAATTTAGCGAACATATCCATTAGAGCATTGCAAGCAAAAAGATTTGGCTTCATATTATTCTCCCTAATACAGTGCACATCCTTGCCCACCTCTAGTGAGCCATTACAAGCACAAGCATGAAGGATGGTTATGCATACGTATCTGGTTTAGTCCCTCCGCGCTCCATTTCACAGAACATACTAAATGCCTTTTCTGACAGTCCTTCCCTGAGACAAAACTTCTTTTTCCCTTCTCAAAAACCCGAATAGCACCACCCGAATCACCACATTTAGAATACATGTCCAACAAAGAATTGCTTGGGATAATTTCATCAGTGAGAGAAGCTTTTATTGGATAAGCTTTTATTCAGTACCAAAAAAAAAAAAAAAAAAAAAGAAAGAGAAGCTTTTATTGAATAACCGTGAAGTGCTCTACCTAGTAAAAGTGTTCCGACATTTGCACAAACCACCATAACACTAACCATTGTAACCTAATCAATATCAACAACAGAACACATCATATCCTTGAACACATCGGCTCCTCTTTCAGAAAGACCATTTGCAGCATACCCACTTATCACAGAATTCCATGATATAGCATCTTTATTATCCAATTCATCAAACAACTTACAAGCACTCTCAACTCTTGCACACTTAAAATAAAAAACAATCAAAGAATTCACAACAGTGTTGTAAGAACCAAAACCCAATTTCAACAAATACCCATGTACCCGCTCGCTCTCCTCTGTATTCCCAATAGCGACAAACCACTTCAAAACATTCAACTCCAAAATTCCTCATTTTCCAAAAAAAGCAACACTTTCTCCATAATTTCCAATCTTCGCATACTCATTCATCATGAAAGTCCACAGAAAAACCTTTTCATTTACAATCTTATCAAAAACTCATCTTCCTTTTTCTAAATCCCCCCATTTCACATACATATACACAAGTTTAGTACCCAACAACCCATTGATCATCTGAGGAAATAATCCGATGAACCTTTCTCCCATCCTCTGAAAGAATTAAGTTTAGCACAAAGCTGTAGAACTTAACAGTATGTGTCCAGCTCAAGATGGGATTTTGAGAACTTTTCAAGCAATTCCATAGCTTTTCCAAGATTACCCATTTCACAAAACGTACAGATTTTGCTGTTGCATCAGTAATTTCATGGTTTTCAAGAAGGTTAGATGAGAGAGTAGCTTGGAGTCGGAGGGAATTGGCTGATGAGCTCAAATTTGGGGACAGAAGAGAGGATTTTAAAAACGGGTTGAAAATTTAACCACTTGGGTATTTAATAAAATTATCTGAAAATTTTGGGTTTAGAGAAGAAACCCAAAAGCAGTTTGTGGTTTTTGCGATCATCAGAACTCTCTCTCTCTCTCTCTCTCAGTTAGAGAGCGCGGGTAACAGAGTCTGAGGATAAACCAACGTTTGGGCTTGGTTAGTCGGATGAACTAGTTTCGAGTAGGACAGGGTGATCCATAAACCGCAGTTCCAATAGCGACTTTTGAAAAAAAAAAAAAAAAGAACACGTGGATTATTTGTAGACCACGAAGATATTAATAAAGAAAAGTCCCCCCACCCCGAAAAAAAAAAAAAAGGTTGTCTGGTGGAATGGAATCTAAAAAACTCCAGTTCTTTTGTAGATTTCATATGAAGAGATGGGTGCTGGTGTTTTGTGCGGTCAATCTGCTGGTGGGTTCTCAGTCTCATATTGCAAAATAAAGTTGGGAAAACCCTTCTATTCTCTTGAAGGTAAACCATATTTCTCAAACCCCTATATCTAATTTCTCATTTCCTTAAAGAAATTTTCTTCAATTCCTATTACCCGCTTGAATAAATTATAACCCCCCCAATGTAAATTTCTCCTTGTTTAGGCTTTGATTTATCCCGAGTTTTTATTTTCTATTTAGTTTCGAGGTTTTGAGACAGTGGAATTGGATAACTAAAATTGCTGCAAAATCTAATCCAACTGTGAAATATGCTCACTGGGTTTAGGCCTTCTGGGTGTTTTATTATTTTTTTTTGGGGGCGGGGGGGAGATTGGCGCCTTTTTGATGTTGATCCAAATTTATGAATCCTGTGGAAAGACTTGATTTTCTGTTTGGGGATTTAGAATAATTGTAAATTGCATCTTAACAATACAGCTCTTTTTTCCTTTTTTGTTTGAATTTTTCACCTGGTTTTTGAGCATTTTGTATGTTGGATTCTGCATGTCTTGTTATCATTTGTTTGACGGCTTTATCCTGGTTTTTGACCATTTTGAGACTCTGGAATTGGATTCCTAAATTGCTGCAGTCTGTGGAGTCTGTGGAGAGACTCGAGTTTTCTATTTGGGGATGTAAAATAATAGTAAATTGCTTCTTACTAATACAGCTTAAAAATAAAAATAAAAATAAAAAATAAAAAATAAAAAATAAATTCCTGGTTTTTGAGCATTTTGTATGCTGGATTGTGCATGTCGTGCATTTGTTTGAGATAGACTCAAACTATGAATGTAGCATTTGTTTTTTCTTCAATGAATCTGCATTGTAGTGGTTTTCTGTACTACCATGTACTAGGTTTCAGTGTCTTGTTTGGACTGTGGAGCCTGAAAGATTTGTGAAACAGACTGAAGAATCATTTTTGATGCAGCTTGTTGAATTTGGCAGAGATTGCAGATGGCTCTTTGCATTTTGCCTCTTCAAGGCTTCAGGTATTTCCTGTTTTGAAGATTAGATCTGAGGGAAGACAGAGAGGCCAGTCTCCCAAAAGAGATGTTGCCGCTGCTCGAAGAAGCTTGAAGGAAGCAGACTCTAACCATAAGGTGCCTCAATCAACTGGGAATAAATTGTTGGGAACCTCTGATCAAGATGAGATTATCAGATTATTTCGACGAATAAGAACTTCAATCGCAAGAGATGAATCTGATAGTCCCAAGAAGAGAGGTCTTGGCTCATCCAAGGATTTGTCTTCGGCTGAATCACTATTGGAGGTTCTTCGCCAATCATCAAGGAGGCAAGGTAAAACACAATAACTCTCCCATTTTGGTACAGCAGTGGAAATAATTTAATTTTACATATATAATCTTTACAAGTTTAGTTTATCTAATTAGTAATTTAAAAATATTCAAAACTTGGTGCTAATGAGAGCTGACAACTAGAGGTAGCAATTGCAATGAAGTAAATATAATTTTTGCAAAAAGGTCATGTGAAATATTTATCAAGTACTTGACATTCAATATTTAAAAAAAAATAAAAATAAAAAATAAAAAAGAGGGATATAACATGTATTCAGCGAGTATCTTTGGGGTATTGTGCGATTTGGTACGGCTTCCATTTTGAAGTACCCTTGCTTCCTAGCGTCCTAAAAAGAACAACCAACTTCTCAATCCATTTCTTTTCCCCATTGCCATAAAATTTTCTCATTTAGTTTCATTTTGAATTGCTAGATGTTAATCTGGGCAAGGAAGAGAGAAGGATATTTGCTCAAAGAGGTGTCAAGAAGAAAGAGCGGACTATACAGGATTCCCCATTAGCAGGGGATTTCAAGTTGACACGACCGCCATCCAACTTTGTGAGAAAGTCTCCCATTCCATTGCCATCACTCCATAGAGCAACTGATGCTGAGATGAACAATGAACGATCATCAGTGTCCATGTCTGAGTCGGTAAGTGAAATGGAGACACCTCAAATTGAGAAAATGAAACTTCCTGAACTTAGAGCACTGGCAAAATCAAGAGGTCTTAAAGCTTACTCGAAACTGAAAAAGAGCGAGCTGGTGGAGTTGTTGAAACCCTGAAGGGAAACCAAATGCTCCCAAATTGATGCTTCAGGCAGATAGAAATTCAGTTTCTCATCGTATTTACTTTCTCCTTCTTCTTGGTTATTTGGTTGGATATCGTCATTAGTCTCGGCAAATTTACCAAGTGACAAGCATTGAAATTGCTAGCACAGAGTAAACCAATTGTCTTTTTTCAAAGGCATCGATACAACTTGGGGAACTACAGCTACAATTGCATGGAAATGGAACTGCTCAACATGCAAGCAGTGTTTTTCTTCACCTATGGAAGTAGGCACAACTTCAGTAGAACACTCTTTTGGGGTGGGTGGGGGAGGTAATGAAAGAGAGAAAACAATGAGACCCTTGCTATTATCAATGTCTCAAATTTGAGACTTTGCCTTGCTAGCGCAACCGTTTAGGTCTAGCCCATAAATAGAAGATAAGCTGCGCTTATGACAGATTTAAGTTACAGAGATTTGATAATATCTCTCTTCTTGTTTGAAACCGGGGGATGGTACTATTCGGTTAAATCTGAAAAATATTTCGAACGGGTATTTGGTTTTCGGTCTTGATTTTGTGTAAAATCAAATTTTAATTTAGTTATTTAGATGGTTATTAATTTTAACAATTTTTATTTTGATCGAATCAAATTAACAGAAAATAGTTAAATATATATACTTTTTATATAATTTTTATTAATATAATATTATAATTAAAATTTAAAAGAGAAAAATATTATAATTAAGATGATATAATATTATAATTAAAAGTTAAAGAGGTTATTTTACTGAATGATGATGTAACATTAGTTAACTTTTTATTTTATGAACTACTAGTAAATTAGTATAATTTAAAAGTTTTATATTTTGTTATTTTGTTTGAAATTTAAATCTTGAAGTTTCCAAATTGATATTTGACGATCTATTTTAAATTTTAAAATTATAATTTATAATCACGTATTAATGTGAATAAAAGTTATATTTACATATATCTTTTATAAAGATTTCAATAATTTGATTAAACTGAATTATTGGTTTTTGATTTATTATGTTAACTTATGATTACAAAAATTTATATAACTAAATTAAATTGATTATTTCAACTTTGATTATTTTGATTAGGTTTGATCAAATACTTAACCCTATTTGAAATCCTAATCATCAACGGTTCAATTTGAATCTCTAATCATCGATTCAAGCATTAATTATCAATGATTCAATTTGAAATGCTAATCGTCAATGATTCAAACAAGGTCTGTAACAATTACCAATAAAAGAGATAGTGTGGTGATGATAGACCTTGGTGAAGCTTCAGGCAGATTCATTTATTCACCCTGTTTATATAGGTGACTCAGACAAGTAGCTTTTGATCGTTTTCAATAACAAAGTAGACCTTAATTTGAAATTTTGAAATAGACTGTTTAGGACTCAGAGAGAAGAAAATAGCTTTAGATTGTTTAACAAATGATAAATATAGCCATCACATCCAACCATGTAACCAGACAAGAATCACATCACGCATTGATACATCAGCACTAGAGCATTTTAAGTGAGCAAAAGACAACCCTCCAATCAAATTAGCTAAATGGCAAGTCATAACGAGTGAAGTTTTGACAAACTCTAACGAAAAAAAAAACAAGAATTAATGCCTTCTCAATAAACTCATAAGAGACTTCAAATACATAACAAAACTGTCTCGCCCTCAATTGGAAACAGTCTATCATTAAATGTCTAAGATTTAAGGCTTTATCCAAGGACAGAAGCATGCTTAAGAAGCAACAGTTTGGGATTTGTTCAGGATCACTCCTTCATATTTGACTTGAAACCACTTCATTGCATCCTCTTTCGTAACTCTATGCTGGATTCCAACACGAGACTTGCATCTTCGGCGACGACCAACACGGTACCCAGCACGCTCAAGAACCACGTAGAAGTCCATACCATAAATACCAGTGGATGGATCATATCTAAAATAAGCAGTGATGCAGCAAGTAAGAAATAAATTCAGTTGGCATCATGTAACCAAAATAATTTTGGAAGGCAACTTCATGTGAACCTACTTTCTAGAATTTTGAACCCATTAAAAACATACTCCAAACAATACCAATTCAGCCACCAACCCATTACAAGTTTTAAGTTCTACCTCAATGAAGCATTCACATGTAAATATATAGTACAAGGGTAGGAATTCCAAATTCATCATGGGCAAAATATTAGGGAATACAACCATCAAATAACAGAAAAGCAATCATGGCAATACAAAAAATGATGAAACTAATAAGCAAACCAATACTATCAAAGATTGAATGTTGGTTAGGTGCCAACAATGAATAGCATCAATTAGTGTCTTTTCTTCAATAATGAGAATGAAACCTACAGCCATAAAACTCTAATTATATATGCACTTATAGGTGCATGTAGTTGAAGCTCAAACTAAGTCAGTCAACTACAAGAACTATATATGCACCCCCAAGTTTATGTAACTCAAGTATGACCAGTTCAACTTGTTATGGATCTGTCAAAACAGTGTAGCACTGTGTTAAGGAAATAGCATTTGTATTGACAATCACAGCAAAGTCTAAAATTAAAAGCATGTCTACATGAATAGAAGCTTTCAGCAATAATGGAGACAGTTTTCACATCCACAAGAAATGCCAAAAGCATTAGACAAAGAACAAATATAACATCACACATGCAGGAAATAACTTGGGTTCCATGCATCACTAGACATTGTGCCACTATTTTTATGAAATCCATTACCATTCTCATTTCACATACCAAACTGACCCAAAATATTTCATGACGACACAGTATCAAATGTCTGAAATTCATCCTAAAAGAAAATTAATCTAAAAGGGGTTCACATCTCATTTTCATGTTCCCACAGTAAATTTTTGTTAAGAAACAGCTCAAAAGCACAACAATATCACAAAACACTTGGTCACAAAAAATGAAACAATAATACAAATCTTATAGAGAGAAGGTTTAAAGTTACTTGATTCCAAGATCAATATGCTCCTGGATACCAAATCCGAAGCAACCAGTCTCGCTAAAATTCCTCCTCAGAAGCTCATACTCCTTGACCTTCAAACCACTCTCAAGAAGCTGCATTGCCTTGTCACCTCTCACAGTCACATAGCACGCAATCTTTTCATTTCTCCTAATCCCAAAAGACCTCACCGTATACCTAGCTGTTATACATAACACAAAAACCAAAAATGCCAAAACACCATGTTTCAGTGGTTATATTCTGATTCATCACATCCTACCAAAAAAAACAAGTTGGGATTTTTCAAGGCCCAATTGGATATTTGGTTTAGTTACAAATTAGTAAAAGCATAACTGCCATTCAGTATTAGTAGGATAATAACCCAAAGACTCACCATACACCTAGCTGTTACACATAACGTAAAAAAACGCCATACCACCATGGTTCAGTGGTTATATTATCATTAATAATTGCATCCCACCCAAAAAAAAATTGTACGAATTTTTTCTAGGCCCAGCTGGGTATTTGGCTTTGTAATAAAATTAGATAAAGCTTAAATTATTGTCGAGGCTTAGTCGATGTATATTAGGACATAGCCCAAGTACAATTCTTTCATCCACAAAATGAATCAGGAAGCACAACCAAGATAGATTATTTCAAAAAAGTTCAAAATCTGAGTAAAATATATCATTTGCTCTAGTAAATTGTCCAAAGATTTGTTATTAATCTGTGAGATATTCATGTTTGTAACACAAGCTATCACATTTACAGGGAGAGAGCGAGAGAGAGGAGAGAGGATGTTTTGGGTAATTTTTACCTTTGGAGAAAACTGGGGTTTGGCCACTGAGTTGCTCCAACACCTACAGATTTGAATTGACCTAAGTTCAGATATTAAAAAAAAAAGAATAGATATTATGTTAGAGAGAGGGTGAGAGAAGAACCTTGGCGGCACGAGTGAGACGATCACCGCTCTCACCGACGGAGATGTTGAGGACAAGCTTCTGAACTTTGATCTCCCTCATTGGGTTCGAGAGCTTCTTCTCTGACGCCTGTTTCCGTTTTCACATACAAAATAGTCAGATCAATTCCACAAATCAAGTAAATCAAATAGAAAGAGAGAGAGAGAGAGAGTAACCATCGCGGGTCGAATGGATTAGGGCGACAGCAGCAGGTAAGGGAGGGGGGAGAAAAAGAGTAGAAATATATGAGAGGGAAAGGAGGCTCGCCACATGTTTAGGGTTTTTGGTTCGATCCTTCCTCCGCTGAAATGACCAAAATGACCTTATATTACATGAAAATGAAAAATGAAAAATCTTCCCGTTCCCCGAACTCGAACCCGGACCCCTCGCTTGTAAACCAAATATCTCGGTTGCTTTGCCCCGACCCATCCAAAGAAATCCAAAAAAAAAAAAAAAAAAAAAAAGGAAGAAGTAGAAAAAGAATTCTTGAATACCAAATCTTTCCCAAATAACATCCCTTCCCTAACTCTATTGCTAATCATGGCCGTAGCCTTAATTCTTATATTTCTTATAAAAAATATACATAATTATTTGTTAAACGTTTTAAAAATTTTTTAATTAGTACAAGAATTTTTCTATTTAATCTTTTTTTCTTTTGATTATTTCGTTCGTACATATCTTTTTTTTTCTTTTATTCTTGGGTGTAAGTTACAGACATCTAATGAAGAATTATTGCTTCAATAATCTTAATTCCCTATTATCAAGATTTCGCACAATATCGGATGAAGGATTATATACTAGTTCTTCATGATAAAGGTCAAGGTTAGGAACATTATGCTGACAGACTTGCCCACCATGCAAGCTGAAAATGCTGTGAACATTGGAATAATATGAGATGCAACTTTCTCTTGTCAGATGGGGTAATAATAAGAAAAATCTATGGTAATTACAGGGCTCTGAGGGTCGTGATTTAGGTTCAAAGAATATTGCTTCCTCGCCCAATTTTTTTCAGCAGGCCATTTGTTTTACAGTCAACACACGGTCACTCACCAAATCAAATGAAATGACACAATTTGGCTCTAACTAGGGCAGAGCCACACCCTTGGCTGAAAGTTTATGGGTGTGTACGACCGTGACTTCAAATTGAAGAGTTCGGTGAAATTCAATACGAGTATCACAGAAGAAATTCAGAAAACTGTACGGTTAGCACTTCAATTTAGACATAGGGACACGGCAGACACAAAATCTAGTGCAAAAGTGATTCATTGGGGGATGAAGTACACCATAGCAGAATAACATATGAAGTAGTGGGTAAGAGATGATGAGAAGCACAAATAGAGAGATTTTCCTGCACAGTCAAATGCCTTTCCAACCTTTGGACATGAAAAGATTCCAAAACCTAAACAAAATCTGTATCAACAGCTTTACAATATCTCCTTGCTGCATGACCCGGGACTTTTCATGATTGATGCTGCAAAACCGGGAATGACAATCCTCGAAATTTTCATGCATGCTCCTAGGAGTTGCAGGAATAACTTGCTCAGATAACGTCACAATCCATTTGTAAGCCCCCTGAACAGATCCAATCGCAATGATCATGTATAGATACAAACCCTGTGTGCTTATTAACAAATGATGGGTGCCGGGGCTCTTCTCAACGCTGCTAGAACATACTTAGCCGGGAAAACCATGGCAGTACAAAGGCTATGACAAGACATGCCATTAAAAAGTTACAAAAAGGTTGTCCACGCAAGCAGCTTCTAGCCCTGTTTGATGTGCTATTACTGCCACCAGTTAATCCCGAGTCATTCCATTCCTCCATGAATCGATTATCTGCGGCACCCTTGATATTTATTGCAGTCTCACCACAAATTTCACAGTATCTGTAAACAGGAAAAGAAGACAAATGTTTAAGCAGAATTGAGAAAATTCTGTTTGTGGTATTCCAAAAGCATGCCATGCTGGTTTCAAACATTCAGCTGATTAATTTACAGAAGGAGACATATAGATCTGTGATTAAGCTTCCCATATGTGACAAAGCAAAATATAAACATTTAAAGTAGGGAAACATCTCTTCAAGCGCTAAAATGTAAAGTCTACTTTGCAACTCAGTAAGTTCCTTATCTATGATTACTTAATGATGCTGCTCATCTCTTAAAGTGTTGAAATTGATGAATTAAACCACTATTATATTTCTACAGTGCCTGAAACCATTGTTGATCCACTTCATGACTAAACTATTTCTACCATATAACTCTCATTGTGCCTTCAACTATTGTATCTTCTTTCACTTTTCATGTCAATTTAACCTTCAAATAGAGGTATAGACTAGGCCCCTACAACTCTGATGCTAACACTTGCAGACTCACAAGTCTTCAATGCATCCATCATATATAGAATGCTGAGACTGATCTCTTTTACCTAAAACAAAGGACCATATTAGGACCCTTCTTGGCAAAACTCTAAAATGCCTAAGCTTGTTGCTTTCAACTGCAAGCAGTGCACCCTTATCTATGCCCTGCTTGATGGGACCATCAAGTTTTAATGATGTGATTCCCCATTACTAACTATTAGGTTTTAATCCAACCCAAATACATAAAAATAAAGTGAATTTTCAGTAGAAAGAAAATAAAGGAAAAGAGAAAGAATGGAGAAAGGAAATAAACAAAAATAATGAGTAGAAAATGGATGCAAACTGATGGCGGAGGCAAGTATATGGCCTAGAATGCGTGCTAAGGAAGGAGAGGAAATAAAATGCGAAGAAGTTGGAAGGGGAGTCCTTGATGTGCAAGGAAGATGCTTCTATAAACATAGAAGTTGGAAGGGGAGCGCTTGACTTGGGGGTCACTGAGACGGATGGTATTGCTATGGGGGCATTACCAAAGAAGAGGGAAATGTGGCCAGAGAGACTACCAAAAAGACGAGTAGTTTAAAGAGAATTCTACATCATGAGCAAACATGAGAGTCAGGCATTGGAAACCACTAGCATGGTTAGAATTTTACCAAGGGGTGTCGTTCATGTGGTATGTTTGCGGGGTAAATATAGATTTGGCCAAGAGCCTAACTGGGTCATGGAAATTAGTTAGGGCGAGTGATTAAGAGATTTATTTGCATGTATGAATAGTATGAATCGATCAATGAATGATAATTATGATCATGGACATCAGCATATTAACCAAACCATGTACAATATCATGTGCTTGATTGTTTGATTTATTTCCGCTTGGTGCGCATCACACTTATGGAAGGAGCAATTTTACCTAACAATATCCTTCTCCAGAAAAAATCGTTTGATATGAGGTGAAAACATAGAAAGTGTTCACTAGTGACTCACCTCAAAATTCTTAAGCTGCTATTAGATAAGCATCCAACTTGCTATTAGATAAGTATCCAACAGGATAACATGCATGACTACAAACTTGCCCATGCCACTGCAGTGAGCATTGACTGTATCTCCACTGATACAGAAACAAAGTTCATGACATTTTAGACTACGAAGCATGGACAGAAACATAGGACACGACATAACTAGAGCAGAGTGACATCAAGTTTATGAAAAGTTTTATACTAGCGTAAGTTTTTTCTCTCTCTTAAAAAAGCATTGTCACATATGGTGTCTAAATAACCTACATAGCAATGATACGACATGGACTTTCTCATTTGTAAAAGTGTCTGTCTAATATCATATTTAGACCATTGCTACCGATTATTAAGAACTAACCCGATTCACCTAAATTGGAATTTTGATTTGTCGATCATGAAGTGCCAACTACCTACCGTCCTATGCAGAAGTTTCACACTAACTAACCTCTACAATTCCAATGACATTGGTAATCATGTGCTAAATATGCCACCCGATGAATGCCACTATCTTTAACGACAAAATCACCAATCTAGGGACAGCCCACCTATTATTTCTCTATACTTATCATATAATAAATGACCGTATAAAGGATCAACAGGGAAATAACAGATAATAATGAACATGTCGATAAACACCACTGCCTCTAAAATATAGTTGTTAAAAGCTTAAGCCCACAAGTCAATTCAAAATATTAATACAATCATACTATAAATTAGTCAGGTATTACTTTGATTCGTCGATGATGAAGTACCAACTACCCACCATTCTAAGGTAGAAGTTTCACACAAACTAATTTCTACAATTCCAGTGGCATTGGTTATCATGTGCTATATATGCCACCTAATGAATACCACTATCTTTAATGACAAAATCACTAATCTAGGAACAACCCACCTATTATTTCTCTATACTTCTATAATAAATGACCATATAAAGGATCAACAGGGGCAATAACAGATTATGATGAAGCATATCAATAAACACCACTACCTTAAAATATTGATGTTAAAATTCCAAACCCACAATTCAATACAGAATATTTATGCAATCACCCTATAAATTTGTCTGGCAAAATCTCAATTTTAACAATCATGCCGGGAAATATCAACTAAAAATTCAACAATTAACGAATTTCCATTTTCAGGATATGGATTGAGTTTTGAAACAAAGTAAGTACCTATTGCCTTTAAGCTTGAACCAAGCCTCGGCACAATGAGTGTGAGCAACACCAAGCTCAGCTTTACACTTGCAACCAAGCTGAATCAAAACACTCTCAGAGGTCAAATGGCATATCCTACACATCATCATCATTTTCTCATCAACAACAGAAGAATCCTCTTTTTCAGTAACACACTTCATATCAATCACACAACTTTCCTCCGATTTATGGGTCACAGCATTCTCTTCTCTCTCCTCCATTGATAGCTTACTCACATTCTCATCATTCACTGTAGCCATTTCTGTTGATCCGATCACAATTACAGTCTCAGTACGCCCATGATCAATCTGATGATTTGAATTTGAATTTGAAGTGTCGGTAGGTTTTTGGCAAACTCTCTGATCCTCAGTATCAAGATCCATAACTTTACATCAAACAAAACTCTTGTAAGCTCAAAATCTATGGTTTTCCTCCCTCAAGCTCTGTTGACTCTCTCTCTCTCTCTCTCTCTACACCTAATACATACAATTAAGACCAAGCGCGAGAGAGAGAGAGTGAGAGAGCTAGTGACGGGGGTTTGGTGAGGAACTTAAGAGTGAGAGGATTTTTATTTGAGAAGAACACGGAATTTATCAAAAAACAGTGGTCTGAATGGAAATTAGGGTTTGTTCCTTTTTTGAAAATATCTTTTTGACTAAATCTTTAAAAATTACAGAAAAAGAAGAAAGCGAATACATAAAATATTTTTATTTTGTTACTCAAATAGGCAGAATTTACCCTTTTAGGATTCTTGATATTAATCTCTTAATTATTATTTTTTTCAACTAATGTAACAGCATAAATCGTTTATTTGATTGTGAATAAAAAAAATTAAAGCTTGATGGTTCAGTGATCCGGTACAAATTTCACTTAAATAAAATTTAAGTTTAAATTTTATATATGAAAAAAATAGGTATCGAAGAATCTAATTCAAATCTATTTTAATTGGATTTAACTTAATTATGGGTATTAATAATTAAAAAAAGAATTTAAAATAAATTTTTAATTACAGATTTATCGACGAATAAATTCTATGATTGAAAAATGATAGACCACAAGTGGGAAGAAAGATAATGATCTTCCATTTCCACGAGCATGTCTCGGAAACTCAGATTTGACATTTGTAGTAGGAAACATCCACAGTTGAAACCATGATGTCCCCATGTGAGCTTAGTTTGTTTCTTTGTCCACACATTTTAATGACCTTTTCATCTTGGTTTTTGCAAGCATTTTGTCTCCTTCCTAGTTTCATTTGCAACATTTGTTCTCTCTCTCTCTCTCTCTCTCTCTCTCTCTCTCTCACACACACACACACACAGACACACACTCACACACAGAGACTTATCCACTTTGTTACCAGCCAATCAGAAAAAATTGGTACGAGGCCAATAATGAACGAGCCATGATTTGAATGCTGCCCCCTTATGTGTCCGGAGACATGCATAAGCTGGCATTGCTTCATAGACTTCATCAAAACTCACTATCATTGATGATAGCCCAGTATTTGACTCAGATCTTCAAGTTAAACATCTAAATAGTCATGTTACAGGAGGATCAAACTGGTAATAAGCTTCTTGATGCCCTTACTTCTTGCTAAAGCAAGACCATCTCAAAGGGCTCAAATTCTGCACTCGACATGCTGCAGGCAAGTCCTAGACATGCATATGCCAAGCAAATTACAAACCCTAATATCCAATTCCATTTACCCGACAAGGTTCAAAAGATAAGTCTTGATATACATCTGAAAGCTAGTTAAAACCGGAATTCTACCGAACCAGAACCCGGTTCAAATTTCCTCAAAAATCATAGACTCGTACAGGTAGAATCATAAATTTAACAACCATGCATATATTTGTGTACTCGGGAAAATTTTCATTGGCTTCATCTAATTACAAACAGCTTGCACTGTTAATGCTGTCAACATCTTCCAACCTCGATGAGGAGGATGTCAAGTAAATGTCCTACTCTGGGCCCAGAGCAAAACTCAAATGTCATGGCATGGCATGTTGGGGAGGCCCCATTGAGCCCTTAGAAACCACAAACTTGGTCTTCACCCCTGCCTTCAGGGCACAGAGGAATTTCCATATGAGATTGCTACCTTTAATTCTGCACCGCACAAACATAAATAATTGTTAGCCATTTGCACACGTCTTTGGTTGCTATTAGGTTATGAGAGTGCCCGACAAGAATGGGGACCATAGGCACCATTCCAATTTAATTTCATTGTAGAATCCATTTTTCCTTGAACTTTTTCCTACCAGTTGAACATGTCAAACACTTCATATTTTCTACATTTATAGATGTATGAACGGGATGAGTGGTCCACTGAATGACAATGAAAAAGAAAAAAGGAATTCATGAATATGAACGTTGGTACATAATTTGACTTCTACCTTAAAAGATAGATCTTAAAATGGAGGGTTCCTGTATTTATGCACCATGCGTTGAATTTTGAATTAATCAATATAAAATCTAGTATTTTTCTTCATACTAAATCCACCCATACGGGGGTTTTAATGTGAACCACATATATAGATTTTAATATATTTTCAATGGAACAAATTTGGGCATTAATGTATATATTTGAATCTTAAGTTGGTAGGGATTTAACATCCCCTCCGTACGAACTCCACAAACATGCGGGTTTTTTTTTTTTATCATGATTTGGTTCTCAATCCAGTATTTAAAGTTTCGTCCCGATTAATTTGGATAGATTGTTTGCAGGGCCCACTATAGGGAGCAGCTCTCGCGATGTTGAATTTTTTGTTTCCATGGAGATTGAAACTTTAAAAATGATTAAGGGACGTCAATCCTTAAATCAACTAAATCATCATACGTTAATACATGCGGGTTTTTATAGTGAATTACATATGAGTTTTAATATGAGGTGATGAAACAAAATTGGACATTAATGTATATAAAGGTTTTAAAGTGAATCACACGTGTCAGATTAAATATGAGTCTGGTAGTTCGACATAGGATTTCTATTTTAAAGGTTAACCGTTAAGATGGAGAATCTCCATATTTATACACCGAGCTTGGTGTGCGTTTAGTTAGGGAAAACAAGAGTGTTTTCTAAACAATGTTTTCTAAGAAAAGAAACCGCATACAAATATTTTACTTTTTAATTTTTAGAAAATAAAAATTAACAAATATAATTTTTCAATTTATAAAGAGAAATAGAAAACAGATTTAGAATTATTTTCTATTGTTTTTCATTATAAATAACACTTATATTTTTCAAAATTTTCTACTATTTTCTTTAGAAATAAAAAATATGAGAAAATTAAATATAAAAAATTAGAGAATATTTTTTACAACTAAACACACTCTTAAATTTTGAATCAGTCGTAGTGAGATTTAACCAAAAAAAAAAAAAATTCACCAATGTGCATAAATGGTTACATAGCAAGCTGGAAATAAAGGATGGCACAATGAATGCAGGATAACCGATGAGTTTTGGCTCAATTAGCACATTCTTCCTCCTTCCCATATAATAGGCTCGGTTCAAACCTCAATATACAAAAAAAAAAAAAAAACCAATGAACGCGGGATAGAACTCCTGGCCTATAGCTTAGTCGAAAGATGTATACCCTCCCAATGTCGTTCAGGCCACCAGGCGGGTTTGGCCCGGAACGGCCCGGTCAATTGTCCAAACTCGACCAAAACCTAAACAATTGTTCAACTCTCCAAGATCGACCCTAAACCTAAACGAGCAAAAAACCATTGGTTTAGGCCTCAACGGGGAAATGTTCAAGGGTTGTAAACTTTAAGCAGTTCCTTCTCGATTCCTTCAAGGTTCAAATCCTTGAAGATTCAAAATAAACAAATAAATGAGAGCAAGAGCTAACCGCTAGTTCTAGGCAAAATGACGAAAATGCCCCATAAAAAAGCCAATGAACGACTAGTTCAAGGTCATGAGAATCACTCAAATTTTCCCCCGGGGGGGGGGGGGGAAGGATCCAGCCCCGACTCCCATCATTAACCTGAACCGACCTAAACCGGGACTCTTTTGAACCTTTAACCTGATCTGCCTGTTCACAAACCCTTCACCAGTTCACCAACCCTGCACCTGAGGTTAAGGGTTTTTTTTTTTCTAGGCTCTGAAACAGCGGGCTGGTTCACATTTGGCCCGTTGGCCAGTCTACTCCGGACCCTCACAAATTTTCTGGTGAGAACCACGATTATTGTTAGTTAGTAACCATACACCTGATTGTTCCATGATATTTTAGCTGAACATGGGGACCATTCCCACTATTGCAGCCTATTAGGTGTCTAGATTTTTTCTTATTATTATTACTACTATTATTTTGCTGTTGGCTACCAATCCTAGAACCAATAAACACTAGTCCGAAAGATCCATTCCATTATCATGCCAGTTACTATCCTAGCCAGAGTAACAACGAACTAAAATCCTGAAGAAATTATGCCTTCGTCATCTGGGTCCAGATAGCTCGATTGCTTCAATGATGAATGAAGATCCCTCTACATCGCTGTAAGTCCTAGAGAAACTACAAGATCTCCCCTCACAAGGGCGAGTGGTGTTTTGTGGATCCTCTGCATGTCCCGACTGGCCCATAATACCTTCCAGAACCTTCAAGACATCGGACATCTTTGGCCGGAGATTGGGAAGTGATTGTGTACATAGAAGAGCTAATTCAACTGCTTGTTCCAGCTCTTGTGCATCAAAACATCCCTTCAAGTCTCTATCAACTAGTACTTCAAGCCTCTTCTCATCATGCAAGGTTCTGACCTATAGAATTGGACTAACAATTACAAATTGGATACACACAAAAATGGCAATCATCATCTGGGAAAAGAAGATTACATACACACGTAACATGCTTACCCAGTCGAGAATCATCCCTTTCTGAACCTGACTATTTCCGGCATCCAAAGTCTTTTGCCCTGTTATAAGCTCCAAAATAAGTATACCAAACCCAAAAACATCGGTCTTTTCAGAAGATTGTCCAGTAGAAAGGTACTCAGGAGCAATGTGTCCAAGTGTGCCCCTCACAGCAGTGGTAACATGTGAATCCCTACGATCTAGCAACTTGGCCAAGCCAAAATCCCCAACCACAGCCTCAAAGCTTTCATCGAGCAAAATGTTTGCAGCTTTGACATCTCTGTGGATGATTTTTGGGTTACATTGTTCATGTAAGTACAGAAGTCCACGGGCCACCCCAATGGCTATACGCATACGTCTAGTCCAATCCAAAGAAGGCTTGTCCCGGCATGTGTCTGTTCAACAAAATCAAGCACAATTAAAGAGTTGGAAGATAAAAGGAACAAGGAAAAAACGGATGCCCCATTCAAATATAGCAAGTAAGAACATGCCATCGGGATTCTAGATGGATCAGATGGAAGTTAATAGACCAAAATATCTGCATCTGGGTCTAAATTAGAAAACTATTAGACCAGAAGTTAAGAGCCTATAGTGCAAGTACTAGCATTAGAAAACGATGCCCTAATAGCCAAAAAGCAGCCTCTCGTTAGAGAGGAATAAGAGAGGAAAAACCACTCCTTTAGCATATAAGAGAGGAAAATTAGAGAGGAACAGATAAGGATAAACAAGAGAGGAAAAGATACCAAAGAATCAACAAACCTCTCAATCGCTCTGTGACACTCCCATTTGGCATATAAGGATAAACAAGCAGCCTCTCATTAGAAGTCATACAAAAACCATATAGGCGTAGGAGGTTTCGGTGCAAAGCCAAGCCAATCATTTCAACCTCAGTTTGGAACTGCACTTCTCCTGTGAAATTTGGATCTTTAAGCCTTTTAACTGCCACAAACATCCCATTCGGAAGACACCCTTTATAAACTACTCCAAAACCACCGTGTCCCAAGATATTCCTGGGGCTAAAATTGCCTGTAGCAATTTTTAATTCCCGACATGTAAACCTCTTCAGATGACCAATCTCAAACTCATAATCTTGCCGGACTGCAGACTCCATAAATAACAAATTTGTCAAAAATAAAAAAAAACCACTCCCCCATGACATGTTTCATGTTGAAAAAACAAAAGAATCAGGTTTTAGAATATACCATATGAATTATAGAGAAATCTGGATCTATACCAATGCACCCAACAAACAAGAAGCATCAAAGATACCACAAATGTGCAGCTGACAACTATGATGACAATCACCACCCACCGATGATGATCGTGGACTTTGACTGTTGAATTTGTACCTGCAAGTCAACATGTGCTATTTTGGCATCACTACAATGAGATCTGATGAGGACTGGTGGGTTGCATGTAAATTACCAACTTCTGGACTTGAGGTGCCCATGCAAATTCCTGTGGAAGAAGAATTGCAGAGGAAGGTGTTCCCTGCAACACTATACAAAAGTGAAGACCCTTAGACAACTAAATCTGATATTAACAGAGTGGCAGAAGTGATATCTCAGCTCTGAAGATCCAAATTTCAGGCAACGGCATTAAAAGAATTTCAATCCCAATTATAAATGATCAGAGTTTTAAAGATTAACTTCCATAAAGGGGCAAAACAGGAAAAGGGTAAATAAAAATCAAGCAAGTCACGGTATAAACCAGAAAATACCAGGTGACGAGCTCTATACATAAAAGGAACTATCTCGGTTGCGCATGCGTGCTTACATAAAAGGAACTATGCCATCCCATCAAATCAAACTTAGAATAGAGAATACCTGGCGCACATTTTTTAGTTATTACATAAAAAGGCTGATTCATTTTCTGTGTTTCAGAATCAGATAAGCATAATAGCTCACTACTGCTGGATGGTCAAACAACTCCTTGGATGTTGCCAGTTTCCACACCTAGGACTTAGTCACACTGGCACACTAAAATTTTAATCAAAACTGTATTAACCAATTTTGTGTAAGTAATGGTTAACTTTGATTCACAATCTCTTACCTGTAGCCTTTTGCTAGAATTTTTGGTGTAGGGCCACTTAGATTGTTGAATGATAGATCTCTGCAGAAAAACAAGGTATTTTAAAGAAATACGTCACTTCAAATGTGGAATAAGGGAATGGATATAGAGTTGGTTGCACACTAGAACACATACAAAAATGAGAGACTGCTGAGATTTGCCACAAGTCCAGGAATTTGTCCTGAGAACTTGTTCTTATTGAGCCACCTGACAAGTTTTGACATGACAGGAATTAACAGACATACTTGATGCAAACAAATTAAACACCTGAATTCCACCATTCATTGAAAAGATAGAATCACTCACAAGTAACTTAAATGAGTCAAATACCCCAAGGTGCTAGGTATTTCACCCACAAACTGGTTCCCAGAAAGATCCAGAGTTTGAAGCTCTGACAGCTTCCCAATTTCAGCTGGGACTGGACCAATCAGCTGATTGTTTTGCAATAACCTGCAAGAGTATGACAAAGATATGCTGATTGGTTGCTGTAATGGAAGAGAAGTTCAAGATGTAAGGTATTCTAGTCAAGGTTTTGTCTATTTTGGTAGATTCACATTAATGTTTGACTTTGTGTTTCCTGGAAATCAAGAAGGACAACAGATAGCGTTGAAGTATATGCCACAAAAGTGACAGTAGTATCTTAATGAATATTTTGGTTTTTATGGGAATAAGGATGGGGAAAAACCAGAAGGAACTGCTGCAATTACATCACATATTCAATTCAGAATTCTAAACTATATTGCCTGGACACACCATGAAATGAGCATGACCCTTGGATATGACAAGTTGTGACACTTCTTAGCTTATAATAGCAAAAAATTTTTTATAACCTCGTCTCACTCTGTCCGTATTGTATCGTATCCTATGTCCTATATCCATGTCCGTGCAACATAGATTATAAGCAAGAAATCATGACAGCACGGATGCTGAATAAATTGCCCGCAGCTATCATGTTCGATTCAAAGGATAAACTTTGGCGATCAAAGGGCATCAATTGTTGTAGGAAGTTGAATGCAATACACACCCAAAGCAATAGAAATGGTACTTACATTGATTGGATATGACTCAAATTTCCAATACTGGGAGATAGTGTCCCAGACAATCCCATGTTAGCCATATCTCTGTCGATAACAAAAATTAACAGCAAATCTTAAGAATTTCAAAACAGATAAGACCGAAAAAAATAAACAAAATACAAAAGAAAACTTACAGAGAAATTACAAAGCCATCAGAAGAACAAGCAACCATGTTCCAAGTACAAGGATCAACTGAATTTATATCCCATCCATCAAGCACATGATATTCATCCCTCAAATCCCTCTTCACAGCCATCAAAGCAGCCACTAATCACACCACAAAAATCCCAAAAATAAAAAAATTTCAAAAACTTCTCTTCCCACCCAAAAAAAAAAAAAAAACAAAACAAAACAAAAACAAAAACAAAAAAACAAGAGAGAGAGAGAGAGAGAGAGTCCAAATTAAAAAAAAAAAGTTGAAATTTGACTACAAACCTTCAAAGTTGACTCCTTTAGGAGAAAGAAGACCGAAAGAACCTCCAGCATTTCGAAACCAGAACATGAAAGTGAAACAGACGACCAAAACAAATTCTTCCATTGATGAGAGAGAGAGAGAGAGACAGATAAGGGGGTTTGGAATAGGATCGAGTGTGAAGTCCTGGTTTTGTCATTGACAATCGATTTCTCCAAGAAAAACCCACAACGTAATTTAATCAGAAACACCGCGAAAAATGAAAATGGTCTCGAGATTTGAAATCTTGGAACAGAGAGTCTATCCCTGTGTCCATTTGTTTAATCCTGATTTTTGGACTTAATTAATGGATTAGCCTGTTCAGCTGTTCATTAATTAATTTCATCTTCAGAGGTTGTATTTCGACCGTTGGATTAGATCGGATTGAAAATGGGTCACAGGCATTAAAGATTTGGATGGAAACAAATAATATTTAAGTTTCCCAATAGTTTGGGAATTTTTTCTCTGCGGGCATTGTTTTTATATGCATATTAACACTTGGGCAATCTTTACTCTTTTACAATTTAATAATTATTTTTCTTTTTTTTAAAGATAAATTTATATAAATTATCTCATTTTAAGATAAATATATTGATTTTCTTTATTTAAAAAATCAATTGATTCTGTATTTTCTTTTGATTTTCTTTATTAAAAAAATCAATTTACTCTATATTTTCTTTTTAAACACATTATTTTTTATTTTTATCTGAATGAAATTCAATTTTTTTTTCTTTTCAAGACTAATTAAATTAATTTTCTTCCGATGAAAATAAATTCAATTTGAATAGTTTAGAACCCTTTTCCTTATGCCTTGTGGAGGGGAATTGTGATTTGGGTGCGAATTGCTTTTTAAGTTTGGAAGCATTAGAAAACATATTGAGAATATATATATGGACAAGTGTTTTAAGCTGTTTTGACATTGACCTAAACTTGTTTTGGCTTGGTGAAGGATGACCTCCTCTGCTGCAGCAGTAAGGGCCTGACTGTGGCATCCTAAATATATGCTGGCCAATTCCCCAAAGGCAATGTAAATGATTATCTCACTTCTTTTTAACAGTCATCCTTCATTTTACATGGCCTTCCAGTTCAGTATTTGTTCTAGTATGAAGTCCTTGCGTCTTTGTAATAATGTTGCTCCAGTTCAAAAGATTGGAGTCATGTTGTATCTTGCTCATCTATGAAGCTAAGCAAGGTACATCAAGTGCTCTTCTGGCCTTTAAATCCTGTATCACCTTTGATGAGTGGCAAATAACTGGTCAACTTGTACTTCCTTTCGAAGTTATATTGGTATCTCTTGCGGCCCAAACCACCAGAGTCTCACAGCCTTAAGTCTTCCTTTCATGGGTCTCTACGGAATTATTCCTCAGCGGTTGGGGAATCTCTTATTTCTGCCTTTCCTAACAAGAGATAATTTCTTTGGCAAGAGATAATTTCTTTGGCCATCAGCCCCATGAACTGCCACAGCTAATGCACCTGAAATCAATTAATGGTTCTTGTTTTGGTCCTTTTGTTTGGTTATGTAAGATGCCAGAGGAAGAACAGCCTAACTCAAACTAAATTGCTGCCTGTTATGGCAACACAGGTTCGGGTTTCATATTATGACCTTCTACAAGCGAGCGACAACTTGATGAACCCAATCTGCTCGGTACAGGGAGTGTTGGTTCTGTCTACAAAGAGGTACTTTCAGATAAAAGGATTGTTGCCATTGAGGTACTGAATTTGAAGCTAGAAGGAGCATTCAGGAGCTTTGATGTAGAATGTGAAATTTTGCAGAATGTTCACCACAGGGGATCTGGTGTAAGTCATCAGCAATTGATCCAACATTGATTTTAAAGCCTTAATACTTGAGCACATGCCCAACTGGAGCCTTGAGAAGTTCAGGGGTTAGACATAATGATAGATGCTACATGTGCATGGACTATCTCCATCATGGTTGCAATGTACCCTCGGTTCACCGTGATTTGAAGCCCAGTAATGTCCTGTAGGGCGAAAATATGGCTGCGCATGTAAGTGATTTCGGCATGGAGAAACTTGCGGCACACAGTGACTCTAGCCACAATTGGATATACAGTACCAGCTAATGCTCCAAAATTGACATTTTCATTACATGCTTTTGGTTCTATTACCCTATATTATTGCCTGTAGAATTTGGATTGGAAAGACTTGTATCCCCCCAGCTGAGCCGCTCGGAGTTATGTTGATGGAAACTTTTACGGGGAAGAAGCCCACTGATGAAATGTTCGTCTGATCAGCATGCCTATACCAAATGCTGTAATGGAGTCATTAATGCCGATTCGCTGAGGCCAGAGGAACACCATTTTGCAACTAATGTACAATTTGTCTCACTAATCATGGAACTAGCTCTGGACTGCATTGCAGAATTGTCTCAGAACAGGCGTCGCAGAAAAGAAGTCCACACCAGAGATTGATGAACTTGGAATAGGAATGATGGAATCACCGGGCTTACGCATAGAAGGCTCGTCTGGTATTTTCCGTGTGTTGTTGGATGTTCTAGGGTTTTGATAAACTTTTTCATCTATCACGGCATTGGATGCGAGAAAATAAGCATCCTCAACCAAAGATTTGTAAATGAATTGAGGAACGCTTCATTTTGAGGTAAAACCTAGTATAGAGCAAAGGTCTTTTAGTATGGGATGGAATCTTGAGTTTTTTGAGGACCATAGTTGTCTGTCTTATGAGGAACTTGTCTTCAGAATCCTTGCAACATCAATTTATGCAACATTGTTATTCTTTTGTCGAGAGAGAGAGAGAGAGATGCTTGAAAATGGCCCATTACTTGAACCAAGTTGTGACATATGAATTCTTGTATCTCATACCACCTCATCTCTCTCTCTCTCTCTCTCTCTCTCTCTCTCTCTCTCTCTCAACAGAACAACTGCTGATTCAGCTTAGAGGAGAGGAGGTTCAATTTGTTGGGTGAGAATTGTTCTAGATGTTGCTTATATTGTTTTCCCCCATCAAATTGTGGGCTCTGATTAAGGATTTTTTTTTTGGGTATTATAATGTTAGACTTATGATGTACTCAAACAAAACAATCATTATCAAAATGTCAACAACCTTGGTTAGCTTCACTTCCAATTTAGAGCTCTTTTGATGTTTCCCTTTTAGCTTCTCCCTTAACTAAATCTCTGTCACCAACCTCTATTTTTCCATCTTCTTGAATTTTATATGTGGGCTTTGTTAGTTTGAGGAGGAGAGAGATGTTAATCTTTCCCCAGACTCAAAATTCATTGTTTTTCATCACCTCTAATAGGTTGGCATGTCACCTTGCAAGTTGGGTGAAAATGAGAGAGAGAGAGAAAGAGAGGCTTATGTACCAAAAAAAGAGAGAGGCTTATGTTGATGAATACACTGGAATGTCATATCATTTCTTGGTTAAGTTTGAAGAGGGTTTTGAGAGCTTGAGGTTTTGTTAAGGGATGGGAAAGCAAAGTTCACCAAGAAGTCCTCGGCCTGAGCCACTAGTTCCAAGCAGTAATCCTTCTCTTGAGAGAAGATTATCTGGTGGAGAGTACCATTGGAGCAAGACCACAGCGCTCCTTTATGGCTTAAAGAATGAACCTACAAAGTTGACTGCTTGCAAGAGTTTCAATGGGAAAAGGCAATTGTGGCTTCGTAAACATGTAGGGTCGATTGTTTTCACCATTGGATTACTAGGTTTCCTTTTGTGGATGGATTCCCTTACAGTTTCCATTTTTGACTCCTCAAGTCCTCAAGATAGTTTGGCTCCAAGATATTCAAGTAGCTTGAAAGTATGATTTCTCTACCCCTCGATGACTCTCAGTCCTTCTAAGTACTCTCACCTATGGTAATGCCTAATATGCTCTCGCCTCTTGCTACAGGATAATGGAAATGCCTCTGTTAAGGAACAGAAGTTGCCACTGCAAATGTACACTCGACTTCTAAATTTGGCATCTATCGCACTGTCACAGGTTTGATATGTGCTACCTTGTTTAGGATATAACCCATGAATCCGTAACATAGTCACCGTGTAATTGAATCTATATCTAATTTGTGCAGAAAGAAATTAGACATGACTCAACAAAGTTTTGGGAGGAACCTTCTCAACAAGCATCCAAGTGGAAACCTTGTGCTGATAGAGGAGTTGCAACAAGTTTGGGTAATAGGTGTATTTTGTAACTTGAACCTTGGAAGACTAAATGCTAATTGGTCGTGTCTGTCACAGGGAAATCCAGTAGAAAAACTGGCTTCATATTGGTCAGTGCTAATGGAGGGCTCAACCAGCAACGAGTTGCTGTAAGTGATTTCACTTTCACTTGCTTCATAAGCGATATATATTCATTTGCAGTCTATAATATAGCTGATCAGCTTATTTGTAAATTTCTTCTTGCAGGTCTGCAATGCTGTTGCTGTGGCGGCTTTACTTAATGCAACTCTTGTTCTTCCCAAATTTCTTTACAGCAATGTGTGGAAGGACCCTAGGTCTGATTAAATATTGATTTTTGTGCGTGCGCGCACGCCCGCTCACACGTGTGTGCGCGCGCTCGCACGTGTGTGTGTGTGTGTGTGTGTTTTTTTTTTTTTTTCTTGAAATACAATACATTCCTATGTATCTGATGCGTTGTACATGTTGCAAGTGCAGCCAGTTTGGTGATATTTATCAAGAGGAATACTTCATGGACACCTTAAAAGATGATGTAGATATCATAAAAGAGCTCCCATCTCGATTGCAATTGCTGGATCTGAAGGCAATTGGTAGTCTAGTATGTTACGTAGTTTATACATCTAATGACCACTTACCATACATAAGAATCCTCTACTGATAATTCTACTTTGCTTCTCAGATTACCGATGCAGACATTGTCAAGGAGGCTAAGCCAAGCGAGTATATAGAAAAAGTACTTCCTCTCTTGTTGCAGAATGGTGCTGTCCATTTTCTTGGATTTGGAAACAGACTTGGCTTTGATCCTGTTCCTTTTGAAATTCAGGTTGACAACATCTTGTTCAACACTAAACTTGGATTCAAGATAGTGTGAGATTTTGGTTGAAATCAAATAATCCTTTGCTTTTTGTTCCCTTGCAGAGATTAAGATGTAAATGTAACTTCCATGCTTTAAAATTTGTGCCCAAGATTCAAGAAGTTGGTTCATTGCTGGTTAACAGGATCAGAAAGTCTGATGTGAGACATAACATGTTAGATAAGCAACTGCTTGGGAACTTCATCGCAGATAAAGGAGACCCTACTGTTTCAGGCCCACTGAAGTACCTCGCATTGCACTTAAGGTTTGAAGTGGATATGGTGGCCTACTCCTTTTGTGAATTTGGCGGGGGTGAAAGTGAGAGGAGGGAACTTCAAGAGTATCGAGAAATTCATTTTTCTTTGGCTCTCAAGCGGTTGAAGAACACCAAGTTTGTTCCATTGTTTCTGACATTTTCAATTTTACAACATTCTGATGTTCTCTGGTTAACATATCCTCTGCAATTTTGATGCCAGCAGGCCTGTTTCTCCAATGGAACAAAGAATGTCGGGAAAGTGTCCTTTGACACCAGAAGAGGCAGCGCTTGTTCTAGCAGGCCTTGGTTTTAAGTCTCAAACATATATATACCTTGCTGGATCTCAGATATATGGTGGCCAATCAAGGATGCAACCTTTCACTAGGCTCTATCCCAATCTTGTCACAAAGGAAGATCTTCTCACCCCTAGCGAACTTGCGTCTTTTAGAAACTTCTCTTCTCAGGTAACTCTGCTTTAGGTCAATTTACTTGGGTGCCGCTAATGGTAGTAGCTAATAAAATGTCTTTTCCAGTCGAATAGCTCCTTCTTCATTAGGTTTCAAGTCCTTCGTCACCAAACAAGGTCTTTATTTTACCAGAATCTATGTATAGATTTGAGCATTGGTCGGGTTAACTTTAAACAAAGTAAAGAAACAACATTATAACACAAAAGTGGGGAAATTTGAAATTCACGCCTAGAGCCCGTCTGGGCGCTATGCATAATCACATGTAATCACAATCAATATAAGTCATTACTAAAGAGGGACAATTGATATGGATGCAGCTAGCAGCACTGGACTTAATTGCCTGCACAACTGCTGACGTGTTTGCCATGACTGACACTGGCAGCCAGCTTGCATCATTGGTGTCAGGACTACGGACGTACTACGGCAATGGCAAGGCACCAACACTGAGGCCTAGCAAGAAGCGACTTGCAGCAATTTTGTCAGAGAACAGCACCTTAGGGTGGCATGATTTTGAAGCAAGTGTAAGGAAAATGATTGCAGAAAACCAAATGGTGCATCCAAGGCATTTTGGCCTAAGTATTTATCGGCAGCCAAGATGCCCAGAATGCATGTGCAAACATTAGCATTTTCCCGCCAAATACATTCAAGGCTTTACTACCCCTGCTTAGCAGAACTGAAAGACAAGTTTTGCCATTGTACATAACACTGCGGCATGTTTTTACCACACAAAGATGGCCCAAAAAAAAACTTTGCTAAAATAAATTATATTTTATTGGATTAAAGCCAAAGAACAGAGCGCAAGCTGTCATCCCTTCACTCTCAGTCAAAACCCCACAAAATCACAACTCACTGTATCTCACTCTTCACTAGGATTGTGATCATCTTAACTCTCACATGTTAACAGTGATTTTTCTCTCTCAAATTGTTGATCAAGATGGAGGGAAGAAGCGATTTAGGTTGAACGGGAGGGTGTAGAATTCCTCATTCCTACTGTCTCCCTTGAAAGTCCTGAATTTGACCCACCATGGCATCCCTCTATCTCTCGCACTGTCCTTGTAGTCTAGGGTGTTGTCTAAGAAAACCGCAACTAACAAAGCAACAGTTGGGGAGGAGAAGAAGATAGTGTTGAGAAAATCATTAAACTGCACCAGAATAAAAACAAAGATCAACTAAAGATTATATGAATTCAAGTAACCATCACACTGATGTACAGAAGACAAACTTACCCATCCGGCCGTTGAATGAGCAGGACCATGAAGAGCAGTAGTAGTGTAATCTCGGAAGTACTGAGGAACAGACAAACCAAGGAACATGGCAACTCCTGTAATGAAGAGGTTCCTTATTGAGTTCATGTTTGTGAATTGCAAGAACGACAGTCCCACCGAGGCTGAAAATTAAAATATTTAGGCAAAATCAGGTTGGAAGAAAAAGAAAAGATTTATGTCATTGATGACCATATGGTTTTGGAATTTTACCAACAAGACCAAAGAGAACACAGTACACAGCAGCAAATATGGTGAAAGGTATTGATGCAAACAAAGCTCCAAATTTTCCTGTAAACAAATGAATTAGAGTAAGGAAATAGTTGGATCAGATTTTTTGAAACGTTTGCAGAAACATGAATCTCTTACCTAGTATTGAGAAGAAAATCATGAAACCAGCTGATATTTGGATGACCCTCCGGCTTCCAACACGAGTGCTTCCCAAAAGACCCACATTTTCACTGCACTTAAGCCAAGAGTGAGGTGAGTTCCATTTGCAGCCAACACATTGTCCAGATCAATGAGCTCAATTTGGTGAAACATATGAACTTACACAGAAACGGTGGACCCAGTCAGGGTTCCAAAGAGTCCATCAAACAGGATACCAATTCCCTGATGACAAAAATCCATGTATCTTTCAACATCTTTATAGATTTATCTCTAATCTGTATAAGGGTTTGTAGAGGCACAATTTTCTATTAGGGTGGCTTTATGAAGCATAACTCAGACTTGGCACATTACAAACCTGCCAGCCTATTCCACGGCTAAGAACATGAGCTGGAGGAGGTGTTGCACTTGCAAGACGAGAAGCAGCCTTATATGCTCCTGTTGACTGTGAGATTAAAATATTAACAATGTATAATTTTCAAGCGCATCCTTCCTCAATAGACAATGGTTTGTGAGAACTACCTCAATCAAGGAGACTATAACAGCAGCCATCATTCCAAAGGCATGACCAGCGTCAAAGGTTGGTGCACCCCACTGCAAAGGATATGGGATCTTTATCCTGCACAGCAGAAGTAGGTTAAGACAACATTTAGGACACATCAAAACACATGCAAGCATAAGGAAATTAGTTTGGTACCAACCATGGTGCAGAAGAAATGAGGTTAGCCTTGTCAGTTCTGCAGTTAACTTGGGTTTTAAGTGGTCGATGCCTGTATGCTCCACTTGCGGTCAAGAGGTGTGCATAAGCCCATATGACTGTGATCGATATGAGGAGCGCAAAGCGCTCCAAAACTGGCAGTTGTCTTATTTGGAAATGCTTCAAGTACTGCACCCAACAAATTGTTCACAATAAAATGTCAGATGATAAAATCTTGCTTTTTATTCTCAAATACATGTAGCATAAGGCACAAGGAATTTGCACAGAGAGATGTTCCACGACTTAATAACTAAAAAGGCAAATAAGTGGTTTGCAACTTCATGCTCTTTACAAGATCATATAAAGTTTATCCTCAGAATGACACTAATCTGATATGACATTCAAATAGAAATCAAAGGCCTACACCATCAAGTAATTTTTACAAAAACATATCCCCATGTTCACCTTTAGCCATGGAATAAGAATAAAGCTCTTAACCACATATAGCTCAAAAATAGAAGATGGTGTCAAGCAAGTAGTGGCAGTCATACCTGAGAGAAGGCGACAAATAAGATAAGCATAGGAATTCCAATCTCTACACATCGTCCAAGCTACAGAATATCACATAAGAAAAGTAAGTGGCGGATTGAGGAAAGCCCTTGAAAGTCACATTGTCATCTAATCATGGTTATCTAACAGCGAAGGCAATAAGAGAGTAAATACTATACCACAGGAAAGCCTCTATCGAACAATCCGAATCCCACTAATGAAATTACTGGGACCATTCCAAGTGGACTGAAAAACCTGAACATTGACGAAGATTTCCACTTGTATTAGTTAAAAAAGAGGATGAGGAACTAACCATATTATAACAAAGTAGTGCTTTATCAAAAAAATTCTACCTGGAACAGATGGCCCACAACTGACTATAGCCTAGTATGATCTGCACACTGGATGCTACTATTAGAGCACCTTGCACTGCTCTCATGGTGTTAAGGAATCTCTACAAAAATGTTCAAAGTCAATCTGCATAGCTTAAAAATCAGTAGACAACAAGAGCACAGCTGTTATGAATAGTGGAAAAAATATCCATGAAACAAGAAATTTGTTTTGTCTGGTACAAATTGGACATTGCTTCGGCATAATAAGTAACTACTTACTCGTCAACCTAATTATATGGTGACTTAAGACAGATAATAATTCAGCCATATATTATTTCTGCTATATCTGTTTAAGTACAGACAATTGGGTCACCATGATTGTGACGCGAAGTGAATTTCTTTTTCCTTAAATGGGGCTAAACTTTGAAAGAGAAAGGAACATACTTGAGAGAGAGTAGGGTATTAGTATTTTCAGAGGAAAGACTAACCACTTGAGGATCAGGAATATTCTGCAAGGAAGAATCATGGATTATAGAAATGATTGGAACCATGAATGCATATGATCCTCCAATCACTGTAGGCAGTCGTGTCCCGAATAGTGTCTGTAGAAGAGTATTAATCCCTTCAACAAATAACAATGTCTGCACAACCCTCACTTTGTCATCCTGATGCCAATCATCCAACCACAAAAATTCAATCAAATTATCATATACTGATATCAGTGGCATTGAAAATTCCTGATAAACTTTTCTTTGTTTTTATCCCTGGATGACAGTACAATCCTGCAATACCATTTTTGAGAACCCTAGTAGGATCCCAATCTAACCTTGAAAAGAAGACATTTTTTGTGGGGGGAAAAAAAATAGAACAGCCTAGGAGAACTGCTAAATTTACTAAACTTTTAAGGACTAAACAAACTAGGATTAAGAAAAGGGAGAGGGGAAAGATTTTACTAAAACATATGAAATTCATTGAGTAATTTGTAAACTGCAAAAGGGAAAAATGCTCACGCATTTCCTCCCATCAAACACCAAAAAAAGAATTATTTAATAAAAACTTAATTTCTCAAATTTACTGATTCAACAGATTCTAGGGAAAAAAAAATTGGGTCAAATTTTGTTGAAACCTATGAGACTTCTTGAGGGGGGAAAAAAGAATTGCTCACATCATTTCCTCCCATTAATGGAACAAGAAAAGTAGGAATCATCACTGCAGTCCCCAAAGCCAAAATGTAATGTTGAAACCCCAAAGCTATTGCTTCTCCTGTTTTAACATGGAAAAGTGAGAGAATGAGAAATTGAATTTGGGGGGGGGGAGAGAGAGAGAGAGAGAGGGTAGTGAAATTGAGAAGTGGGGTTGAGAGAAAATGAGAAAAGAAAGTACCCCATGAAGGATTTGAGTCTATGCAGTACTCTAAGCCTTGAAGTTGATCCATTGGTGGATGACTAATTTCTTCTGGTTTTGATGCTTCCATGGCCAGATTGATCAAAACCCACTTCACAAACACGTTCAAAAATCGAAACGGGTATTTCTAGAAAGTGACTTAATCGATGAAATTGTGAGAGAGAGAGAGAGAGAGAGAATAATGATGAAAAATATCCACTTCAGTACACTCTTCTGTTAAAAGATTTCAGTAAGGATTGAGAGATTTAACCAATAAAATCAGAAAGAGAGAGAGAGAGAGCAACAATGTCGAACAGAAGAAAGTGAAAGTCAAGGATGAGAGAAGAAAGTGAGACCGGAGGAAAAAAAAAAAGGAGAGAGAACGAGATTGTGTGAAAGGAGAGTCTCAGAGAGACTATAAATTGGAGAGAGAGAGAGAGAGAGAGAGAGAGAGAGATACACTTGCCGCCCACTCATCTTCATCGTTATTTTCCTCAAAGCATCTGCCTCAATTGCAAAAGTTCCGTTGGGTTTCTTGTATTCCCAAATTACCCCTCAATGCAATTCCAAACTTTGAAAGTTACCGTTGCATGTGTCATGTTCTTTTCTCAATTATTTTTTTTACAACTCCGACTCCTTAATCCCTAAAACGTGATTATTATGATCTGTCTCCACATAATCCCCACTTTTTTCTTTTAAATTCATGTTATTTCTCATGGTGTGTGTTTGTACTTCTTATCATTAAATTTTGCTTCTACTTCTACTTCTACTTATATTAATGTAGTTGTAAACTCCATTATTAGGCCAAAAATCATTAAAAACCTAGAAATCTTAAATTGATCCACCCACCTAAGTAAATTCCATAAACCTTCCTTGGAAGAACGAGAAAGAAAAGGGTTGGATGAAAGAAACCCTTTTTTATCCTCTCTTTTTTGCGTAACAGTTGGATTGTTATCGTAATCTTTTTTCAGTATTTGTTATACTGTTATATATTATATATTTAGAATTATGATTTTAATATTAGAATTATAAATTTTGAAATTATATATAATTAAAAAATTAAAAAGATCACCATCTATGTCCCTTCTTTTGCTCCGACATGGCAACTAATGTTGATATTTTTTTATTTATCACAATAGCATGAATTAAATAACATGTGAATAGAAATGGAGTCCTAATATGTTAGTACTCTAGAGACTTGTTAGACTATTTTAGCTTTAAACAAAGTTAAAGATTTATTTATTTCCTTTTTGTTTTGAATGAGATGATGGAAAGAAGACTCCCATGTAAGCATCCATTAACATTGTATAGTGCAACATTAAATATTTTAGATTGGGTCATCACCTTTTATAGGCTGATTGGATCAAAGCAAAGCAGGGGCGGACGATGAGTGGTTTTCTAGGAGCTCTAAACACAACCTTGGCTGTCATCATGGCATTTCTTGTGAATGTTTTCTTTTTACTTCTTTTTCATTTTGCTTTTGCTTTTCCTAGTTTTTGTTGCTTAATTAGGCCTTAAGCAATGAAATGAAAAATCAATGCATTTTCTTTTACAAGGAAAGAGAAAGAGAGAGAGAGAGAGAGAGAGAGAAAATTTTAAAAGATAAACTTTAAATCTTATTCATGGAAGTCTTGTTTTATCACTCATAAACATATAATGCATTCTGATTAGCAAAATTTATTCCCACAGATGATACATATTTTTATGTATAATATTATTGATTGAAATAAACCCATTTACCTTAAACACAAATTATAATCTTCTAATAATTAACGATAACTCTGCTATGATCGATTTTAAATTCAGATAAACGAAGAGAGTTACGATAGATTAATAATCAGTATAAAATTATATTTTAACCAAAATAAGATATAAATATAAGAAATTGTAATAATCAACCATAGTTATTATCATATTAATATAAAGCAGAGGGCTAAATGATAATACCAACAGGCAAGAATTTGAATGTTTCTTAATTCGAAAGGATTCAATTGACTCACCATTTTGCATAGTACAAAATTTTACGAATCGATTAAAAGATGAAAGCAAAAGGACTTGGGCTAAAGTGTCTGAGTCGAGAGGCCAACGTGTGAAGCGTCAGAACCCACGTCTCTAACGTCTCTCTTTTCAAAACCAGACAAAACTTGCTTTGAAAAACGAGCCCCATTTTCTCTTTTTTGCCCTCTGGGGATTGAATCTACAGTACTATTACTTCACCTTTTTCTCTTCTACAGTGGCAGCGAATTTCATGGAATTTGCTTGTGGCTTTTTTGTTCACTCACTCTTCAATACACCAAACAGCCAACCGAACCAACTTTCAAAGATGGAATGCTCTTAAATAAATATTATTTTATATAATTTTAAAAAAAATTTCAAAATTTTTTTCTAGATTTTCAATAATATTTAAGAATTACTAAATTTAGATCTATTAATCTTTTTATTTTTAAATTTCAAGAGAGGCAATTGTACTTCATGTATCAATGGTTTTGCCTTTACCTTTTTTAATATAAATAATTGATATTCAATAATTATATTAAATTAATTAAATTTGATTTGAGTTAACTTAAGAGACAAAACTCTTCTGACACGTTATACCCTCGTAAGTAAAATGCAATAAACAATAATGGGATTTGTATATAAACATCCTCAAGCATTGTCTCAACTTCTAGATCAATACAAATTTCCGTATCAATAGCTGAATCAAATGGTGTTTACTTCAATTCTCCTTATTTTTTTTGGTAAATACTCTCCTTAATGTCAAAATCTAAGGTTGAACTCTATCAACACTCTAGCGCAGTCGAGATTAAACAGTATTAGAAAATAAAAGTGAGGTTAAATAGTATTAAGAGATAAAAGTGAGACAGAGGTAGCCAAACTTATAAAAAAGAAACCAAATCCCAATCCAAAACACCGAGTAAAAGGATGAGGGCGGGAGTGAAGATGGAGAGAAAAGGCTTGGTAAGCTTCAGCAAAAAGCTGTAAAAGGCAACGACCAGTCCTAAAGTGCACAATGCATCACAAACATACCACGCAACTTTTTCAATCCCCATACAGTGAAGCAAGGAGTGCAGAACAGGAGAAAATCACAAGATACCATAAATCTCGGACAAGAAATATGCACAAAACAAGGGTCATGCAATCATGAGCTAACATATGACAATAATTACGGATCAACAGCAGGCGGGAAACTTTGAATCTAATGGATGCCAACCAGACAAAATCCCACCAGGCTGAAAGGACGTGGAATGTAACGAAAAAGATGGATTAGGTATTAAAGGTGTTGATGGATGCCACCCCAAGGCAACATGATGTAATTGGAATGTTGGGAAAGTAGGATTAGGATATGTGATATAGATAGGACTAGATGGGCCAAAGCCTTCTTTTTTCCACAGAAGCTTTTGGGGGAGAGATTCCTTTCTTCTAACTTTAGGACTTTGCGCATAAATATTTAATTTTTGGACCCAATAAAAAGGAAATGATCACAGGTGCAATAAAAAAACCATAGAAAAAGACCACTTTCTTGTAGCCATCTCCCCTCATGCAGAGTTGGTCGGATACTACAAATTTGGTTATACGAAAGAAGTGGAACTCCATCAAACTAAAGTGGTGATCAAGCCCGAACCTTAAGGAGAATATCAATGGAAGAGATTAAACTATATGAGTAGTGAAATAGGTGGGTCCTCTTATTTTTAACAACTAATGAATAGTGCTCAGTACTTCAAAGCACACTTGCACAGGGAAAATAAAATACCTGCCTAGTATGTCATCTAGGATCACTCTCTCTCCCTAGCTCCCTAGCTATATCCAAAGTGCGCGATTCATGTAGTACTACAAGGCACTAAATAATTACATGACCAAACTTGATACAAGTTTGAAGAAATTGACAAAATACAAACCACAATCAAAGACATACAATATTTTTATTTAAAAACAAGTTATGATATTTAATACTAGTTTTTCTTTTCTTTTCTTTTCTTGTACTTCATTAATTATTGGTTAAAATTTATTTTGCATGCAGCTATAAGTCAAAAAATATGTGAAATACTTAGCGAACGTAAACTGCTAGTAAAAGTAAAAGTAGTAGTTCTACTATCCTACCCTCCGGTATTTCTATACATGTACCTCGTATCATAAAAACCACAATCTAGGTACATTTGCATCCCCTATAACATAGACCTAACCTCTGCCAAAAAACATGAAAACACAATTAGGACAAGGCAAAACAAAAAGGCCCTTGATAACTCAGAATTTGAAAGCAGCACTCTTTTGCTATTGATAAATCAAAATTATAAGGGCTACAATGCTGCCAGAGCCATACAATTTGTTTGTGCAATGGGATCAGCTTACAATATCAAGGCCAAGTTCCTATCTAAAAGAAGGGTTAAATATTAACCTCATTTGTTCAAGATCTTCTATCTGGCTTTCGTTCACTAGATCTTTTTTCTTCTGCTTCTCGCCTTTTTTGTTGCCTGCATAATGATAGACAGTGTAAATGAAGAATGAAATTACAGGAAAGTGAATTGAAGTTCCAGTTAATGATACAAACATTACATTATGATGTAAATTCAAAGAACAGCATCTATTGATTGCATAAACAAATGATCCAATGTAAAAGTTTCACTTTTTTCAGAAATCAACAAGAGAATACAGATGCTAACAAATTAGAACCTCATACAGCAATACAAGTTTTTTGTGGTCAAGACTAAGCAAGCTTAAGTCACCGATTTTAAGAATAGCATCTTTTGTCCCCAAGAGAACAACCTAGTGGTCATAACCCTCTCCCCCAACCCCGTAGTCTGAGGTTTCGAATCTCATGTAACAAAAAAAAAAAAAAAAAAAGGCTAAGCGGGCTAAAGTCATTGATCCTAAAAATTTCCTCTATTGACAAGGTAACTTACTAGTATGGCTCCCTATCCACACTCCTATTTATTAGGATAATTTTCCTTGATCATAGGAGGAATCTCATGGATTGTTAATAAAAAATGTGTACGATGAGTAGCTACAAAATGGAGGCAAATATGTGTGTCACTCCAACATAGAATATACACAAATTGAATCAAATAATGGTATGTGATAATGAAAAAGAAAGAAATATATGCTCAACAGAACTGGAGAACTTACGCGAAAGCACTATATCCAGAACCAGCATTAGCAGCAGAGAGCAATGCTGCATGCGCCACAGCAGTAGACAAGTTATCCTGTCCTCCAGATTGCAGAGGATTCTTTCTATCACTATCAACCTGAAACCAAATTTACAAGTTGGTAAAATGCTTCTTTAAAAACACAAGGAGAACATGCACTTGCTATCTCACATGCCCTATAGAATACCTTATCCCACTTAGATTTTTTGTTTTGTCTGCCATCCCGAGACCCTGAATCAGGAGCAGTTGGAAGTGAAAGCAACCCACTAGTAGATACACTTGAAACACCTGCAAGAAACAAAGGCCAACATATCAAGTGAATTGCTGATATTTTAGTAATGTCTTTAACATAATGAGAGACCAAAGTTAAACACTCCACATGATTGCCAGGAGTTCACATTAAATTTGCTTTTGTCAGTTAATTGGACAAAGAAAATAAGAAATCTAGTTCATGAAGTCCCATTTGGAAAGTCCATTGCAAGTGCATCAGTATGATTTTGTGACTTTTACTTCATCAACCTTAGACTAAGAACACTATGGATCACTCGCTAGAAAGGATCTAGCAATCAGCTTTCAATTCACTGCACAAGGCTTTGCATTATTTAACTCTCCTATATTGGTCTCTAAAGGCCGAGAGACCCCAAAATTTGGGACTAAGGCTTAGTTTTTTGTTGTTGTTGTTCCACTGAGCTTTGCATTACTTTCATCCAGAAACTAAAAAGTTTATTATCAGGCTTTTGCAAGGATAATGTCATAGATATTAGCTAGTACAAAGTACCCATATTTTTCGTGGCAGAGAAAATGTTTAAGGCATTTATTCAAGGTTCATAGCATCAACACAAAAAAAAAAAAAGAAATAAGAACTGATCCTAGGATAAGTGAATTTCTTTCTTCCTATGTCCCTTCAAGCAATCAAATGAAGGAGATGATTATATGATACCGACCAATACTCAGCAAGAACATTAAAATAAGAAGTCTCCTCTTAACCTGGTATAGGAATGTTTATCTTTGGTGCAGAGGTAACTGCCGCAGGTTGTGTCTGCCCAGCAACAAATTCCACCTTCTGACTCTTTTTTCTATCTTGTTCCTTCCTCTCCATTTCACGCTTCATATCAGCCTCTGATCAACAGAAGAGAACATATGAAACAGTGGACTCAGATATCCCATCCAAAATGCAAGAAAAACTCTTGAGAAAGAAATATTCAAGAAAGAAAATAGAGTAGTACAATACACTCTTGCACACGCATTTCATGCATAATGTATAAATGGTTACTTTATTTCAAATTGCATCATTAGCCAGGCTAACACCATCAAATGTTTCACAAAACTTGGTGCAATCTCCTTCCATCCCTCCCTCCCTCTCTATCAAATGCTGTCCAGATTAAGTGGTTCAAATACATCAGGCAGGTCTGACAGTATTTGAACAGGTTTTCTGTAACTCACTGCCCTCACAAACCCAAGCTGATTCAGAACCTTCTTTGCCACCTCATTTACCAGGCAGTCCATGTTAAATGACCATGTTCCAAACTAGAGATCGGGATCTGGTCCAACAACATATTGAACCAAGGAATGTTGGCATGCTTTTCCTTTTGTTCCTCTTCATAAATCCCAACCGAGAGCATGGTCACTAACACTTGTTTCAATATAGTCTGGACACTTCACCTACTGAATTAAGTGAGCTCAAACAAATTTGAATTAAGCGAGCTCAAACAAATTCCTCTGCTTGCTTTGAATTAAATTTTTCTTCCTAAATATTTAAGCACTTCCGTCTCCTTTCTGGGATAAAATAATGTTTAAAATATTTTCATTTCTCATCTTATCACTTCAGTCTATGTTTCTTATGATTTAGAACCCATTTCATACATCTTCAGCACTTAGTCATCGATCTCAGTTCTTCACAAATGAAATATGGATTTCCCTCATTGGACCATACTGACAACAAACAAGCTCATCTAAGCCCCAAAAGCAACAAAAATACCAATGCATAAACCATGAAAGAGAAAGAAAAAGTTTAGCTTCAAACAAGAGAGGTATTAATTTACCTATTTCATCGTAGTAGTCACCCTTGTCATATCCATGGGGGTCAAACACTTCTTTACTGAAGCAAGATCCTATCTGGTCTATGTCTTGATACCTCACCGCATGAAGCAAGAAGTCAGGATTCCGATAATCTTTCCTATTACGCACTTCTGCATTAAAGCTTTTTCCAGCTCTCTTATATGCAAGAAATTTGTTAATCTTTTCCTGCAGAGCAGAGCAAGAAAAAGCTGTGGAATATGAGAGGATAGAGAGGAACTGTTTAATGGCCACACAGGAAGACTGGAAGATAAAGTTCATAGAATGTTATATTGATTCACAGGCTTTAAATACCTCGACACATACTTATAAAAAAAGGCAGACACGAAAAGTAGATCACCACATCCTGGTACAATGTACGGCAAAACTCAAAATGAATGATTCAAGAAATGCATGTATTTTGTTCAAATCCAGTAAATAGTTCTGGAAAACATATCATATAAGGACTTGATGAGCTAGCAATCTCATCAATACAGGGAGCAATAGTACTAATCAGTCCCATAGCTACTATTACTACATGTTTCCCCATTAGAATATTCAATTTCAGATACTGTATCCTCTCGAGAAACAAAAGCCTTTTAAACTTTCAGCCTATCAGAAACACATAGTGATCCTTAATTTCATAAAAGGGCAATTACCTGAAGCTCATCTGCGCACCTAGATTTTGGTGGTGGAGGAAGAAACTTGTCCAATGGATCGTCATCCTTCTGCTGCCCGTCAGAATCAACAGCTATTACCTTTATATTTACTACTTCTGTTTCTACTGCAGAATGATTAGGCATATCAGACTGTAATGACTCTGGAAGTTCAGCTGATTGAGGAGAACTAGCTTGAGCATTCGGTGTTAATACCTGAACAGCCCCAGAGGGTGTTTGGGCATTTCCTGTAAATACAAATAGATTTAGAAAGTGAAGCACCTTTTAGTGAGCCATGTCACAAATGAAGACATAAATGACACACCTAAGAATAAATTTCTTTAGTTGAGTTCTTCTAATACTGCTCAATCAAGCTGCACCATGAATAGTTCTCCCTCGCCTAATCCAACATTAATCGAGGGTGGATGGGAATTTGTTGTTCAAAGTCCAACACAAGTTTTCTGGACATAATTATCCCAGGAAATTAGTTTCCTGTTTTTAGTTCAGATTAATCATTAGGATAAAATAGGTCCCAAAAAAATCCAATTATAACCCATTAATGCCATTTTTCTCCTTTTTCTCTTGAATCTACCTACTTAGTTATATGCCTATAAATAATGCTCATGAACCCACAATATGAGAAACAAACACCCTTCAAGATAAGAAAAATTACATCAATTTAAATTGATAGAAACATAATAGGATTCTTTTGGAGCGACCGAGCAGGAATTTCTGTGAATAGTATCACTAAAATATTTTCACATGCCATAGTTATCAATATTCAGAACATACCGCTTCCAGTTTGAAGATGATCACCAAAAGACACTCGACCAATTCCCACAATTTCTCCTTCCTGCAAATCAAACAAAAGCAGAAATCAACACCAGCAACATCGTAAAGCATACATTCAATCCAATTTTCAACTACATACCTCAGCATCAGCTTCAGGAGACATTGCAGTCTCGTCATGTCCGTAATCTACAATCGTAAGCGACCCTTTTCTACTGGGACGATTTATAATCGATGAAGACGGCGTTGGAGGCCTTAAAGAACTGATCTTTAGGTTCTCTTCGTCTTCGACTAGTCTCGATGTTGTATCAGCAGGAGGAGCAGAATCAAAAGCGTCAATTATATTGGTATCATCTTCGTCTACGTTGCTCGAATATTGCTGTTGATGTTGTAGTTGTTCCTGTTGTTCTTGTTCGTCTTCTTCGTCGGCGATATCCTCCATCCCTTCGTCGTCTTCTTCGTCGTTGTACATTGAGAGTAAGGCTATGCCTTCCGGTTGTTTCTTCTTCGACGCCATGAAAATTAGGTTTTTGGGACAAATTGGCAAAAAATATGGGGAATTGAAGAAGTTATGGTTTTGCAAGTCAATTGGGGTTTCTGATCTGAGCCCTAAATTTGTTCCTGCTAGTCGAGACTCGAGAAAGAGGGATAGAGAGAGAGAGAGAGAGAGAGAGAGTGGGAGGGATGTTATTTTTTAGTACAACGGATCGTGTTTTTTTTTTTTTTTCGTTTCTTTTCCTCTTTCCTTCCTCCACGGCAATTTAAAATTAGAAATATTATGAATTTTCCTTTCAACTATGAAAGGGAGAGGTTAGAACGTTACGACTTTCATAAGTAGAATGGCAACAGAAGGATATGGTACTAGTTTTGTTAATATTATATTCTTTCTAAAATTCTGACAATATTCGATTCTAATCTTAGTCTTACCCATGTTAATAAAATAAAAAATTATATTTAACTCTATAAAATTTTATAAAAAATTAATCTGATCCGATTTAAATTTATAAGTTTTAAAATCTATTGATGTGGTTGTTTGAGTTTCTTTCTCTCTCTTTCAATGTGGCTTGATGGGTGGGGCTGGAAAAGGAATGAAATGTGGGGTGAGGGTGGAGGAATGACGAAGGATACTCTCACTCTTTTTGGTGTGATTGAATGGGTGGGGAAGAAAGAAGGGTGGAGTGGTTGTGGCTATGGGGGGGGGGGGGCGGGGGAGGATGAAGGGTGGGAAAAAAGATGAAGGAATGGCTGATGATTGCAAATCTGACCGTTGCAATATATCAACTACTATCGTTATTTGCTAACTCTCTCACTCTCGTGTAGTGTTGCTATATGTATAGATGGACTGATCCTCAACAATCTATCGACTGTCGTCTATTATTGTCGATGGTGCGGGTGAAGAAATGAAAGGATAAAGGATGAGGAGGAGGGAGTCAGAGGTACGCATCTATCTTGGATAAAAGTTTTCAAAATTCAAAATGAAACTCTAATTTTAATAAATTCAATATAAATATGTTTTAATGATAAAATATTAAATTATATAACGGGTCAAGTTGGAATTTTTATAAGCTAATTTTGTATTCAAACCGACTCAATTATTCAATTAAAAAAATTCACCCTTAAATCATTTTTCAAAAATAAAAAAAAAAAAAAAAGCTCCATCGGTAAGATATTACTATCCCTATTCATAAGCCATCTTCATAGAAATATTTAGATATTATCTTTTATTTAATTATCTTATAGTATTTTTCAAGTTTTAATAGGAAATTAAGAAAAAAATCTAATAAATTTACTTGGTGTTTAATTCATTGGTTGTGCCATTAACTAATTTGTTTTAATTCACTTAGGTAAGAAGTTGCATCACATTTTTAATTCGAATTGGGGCAAATATAGCAAGATCAATTCCTTTGGACTAAGATAACTATTTTGCATTAACAATAACTAGGTCACATGCTCATGCTTACACTGTGAGTGGAATTCTCTACCATAGGTTATAAGTTAAATAAAATTTGTCACATTGTGATATCGAGTTGATATTTATCGCAACAATTTCTTATTCTTGCCATAGGAGTAAAACTCCCTATAACTTCCAAAAGATATTATCTTTCGTGTTCGTGTCATAGGAGTGGAAGAAATGAATTTTGACTATCGTAATTCTATATAAGGATAAGACTTAAGAAGTAAATAACAGAGAAAAATGAGATACAGATTAGTGAAGAAAAGGAAAAAGTATTAAAAATAAAAATAAAAACATTTTTATATTATCTTAATGTATTGTATATACATAATAATACTAAAATTATAATAAATGTTAATCCATTATCAAATAATTTTATTATTTAATTTATTAATTATACATTTAAAAAATAGATAATTAAATTTTTAATCTTTTAAAAATAAAAAATATACCTATTTTTTTATATTGCACTCTCTGTAATCTCCATAAGACACTATTGTATTGATGACGATGATGACGATGATGACGATGATGACGATGATGATGGTACTGATGATGGTACGGTTAATAATTTTTTATGCCTGATAAAAAAATAAAAGATTTCAAATTTATTATTTTTAACACTACATGTATAAGTGAAAATTAGAAATAACCCTTTAGAACTGCTGTAATTATGGCTCATGTGAGCTGATGAAGGTGGAAGTGGAGACAGATTTCAGTTATTCTGGTCAAACTGCTTTCTGGGAAGGTGGAGGAAGATCATAGGATGGCCAGGATCATTGAAGACCGCCGGATTATCACGCACGAGATTGATGCTCAGGGGGTGTTTCATGTTTGCAGGTAGGGAACTCAATGTGCAGAGACCTCTTGGCTGTCATGGGTATTAGGAGTCCTCCAAGAGTTGTGGCTGTCATGGGTATTAGGAGTCCTCCAAGAGTTGTACACCTTGACAATCCTCCAGGGGAGCTCTTGCTTCGGCTTCAGCATGACAGGGAAGGAAGTCTCTTCTTTTTATATTCAATTAGAGAGAGAGAGAGAGAATTCGTCATGGAAGGATTCTCCGGCTTGTCTCAGCAATATTTCTCTCCCGACGGATCTGTTCTTTTTAATCTGTTCTTTTTAATGTCTCCTCGTCAACATTTTGTTTCGTTTTCATTGCAGACCTTTTCCTAATTTTGACAATTAGCTGAAAATCCCAAAATTAGGTTTGGGTTCGATGAGATGGAATGTTGAAATTTTCAATGAAGTTCATATTTCATGATTTTTTTTTTCTGGTTTAAATCATATGTTGTTCTAACTATGATGTTGTTACAAGAGATTTGTCGAAAATCTTGTAGTGCAGCTGATAGAGTTGTTCTATACATCATGATCTATTACCATTTTAGTTTTCGTTCTTGGTCTTCTGCTTGACTATAGTCATTTTTACTTGTTTTAGAGCAGTAGTGGATTCAAGAGTTCCAGCACCAATGTGTGGTACCTCTTCAGGACGGAGTAAACTCTCACCGTCCAATGTGAAGACACTTGACCAAATAGGTGAGAGTAGTGAATATGTTAACTAAATATCAGGTTTAATGAAAAAGACTACTATAAAAAGCTATTCCTAAAATCGATTTGATAAGTATTTAAATCGAATTAGTTGTAATATAGATTCAAATACTAATAATACAAAAAGAAGGAAAAAAAAAAGTTAAAACTCTGATCATATCTCTTTGTGGTTCCGATCGGTACCTTTCAATATCCAAATTCGGTACAAAAAAGGTTACATGGGTTACCTAATTTTCAGGTCCCACAAATTACGTACACATAAATTTATGGTTTAACGCTTGATGGAGATATAATGGATGATATAATCTATGATTGATATACATGTGAAAACCGACGTTGTCTAACCAGAGATGGGAGTAGCCAGGGTAGGAAGAAGCCATGAGAGAGAGACAGAATGTTCTTCTAAAGAAGAAGACCACCTGTAGAGGAGTGTAAAGAAAGCGAAAGCAAAGAAAGATAATCGCATGGTGTCAAAGATCTCTTTTAAGGAGATGCTAATGGGACAAAGTAGTGGAGGCACAAAGGGAGAAGGATTGGTAAACCCTGAATCGGATGGGGAAGAAGACTTTATGTAAAGGGAGGCAGATGAGCAGCCCTTGGGTACACTCAACATTGCAAAAATTAGAGTCTTATTGGAAACCCTGGAAACAAACTTTGATTATCAAACTGTTGGGAAAAGACATAGGCTACCATCTAATGCTAACTAAGGTGATACACATGTGGAGACTAGAGGCGAAGAATTTGGTGGAAGGCCACTTCCTCGCTAAATTCGCAAGCAAGCAAGACTACTTCCATGTCCTCACTAAAGGTCCGTGGCTCATCCACAATTATTACCTCACGGTAAGGAAGTGGAAATCTTGGTTCACACCCAAAAGGGAGAAGATTAAGTTCACGGCAGTATGGATAAGACTTTCCTATTTGCCTATTGAATTCTTCAACGAAGATATTTTGTTTGAAATAGCCAAGGCAATAGGCAGACCCATCAAATCAAACATGAATACAGCGAATGCATTGAGAGGAAGATATGCTAGGATTTGCGTTGAAATTGATCTAGATAAACCTCTGGTGCCAAGGTTAAAATTTGGATAAGGGTGCAACGAATCCAATACGAGGGTTTGCACAACATTTGTTTTAATTGCGGGAAAGTTGGTCACAAAGCGAAGAATCGCAATGATCGGGTCAACAAGATGGTGAATGAGCATCTGGGAAATGAATCTGATCAGGCTATGAAAACTCTAAACAACGGAGACCCTCCCACGGTAGAGACCACAACAACGAAGGACGATGGTCTAGGCCCATGGATGGTTGTGCAAAGAAGACAAAAGATTAACCAAAATAGAAAGCTCAGAGGCAAAGAAAGGAAAAAGGGTTCTTACCTGAACCGTTTTAACCACCTCAACGAAGTCAATGTGGTATCGGAAGAAGTGAGCTAGTCTTAGCAGAAATAGTGACCAATAGCTACCGACCTAGGTTAGAGCAAAGAAAAGTTTTGCAGAGCAAGAGTACGAGAGTGCCAACAAAAGGGAAGGAAGTCAAGATTTTTTAGGAGAAGTTGCAAAGAGAGGATATGGGTTTAAGATTGTTGAATCACAAGATTCCCTCTTTAAAGGTGGTTGAAACAATGAAGTTAGTGCAGTAGGAGTCGGGCATGATCAATCGGGTGGAAAAAGGGGAAAGAGTCTGGAGGTAACAATTTGGGTCTTAAGTTGGAAAACACTCTCACCTGAGAGGTTAAAGCCTAGCTAGTGCTGACACAAGAGACTTCCCAAATGTTCTTTGAAAGTGGGCCGTAATTATTTGAAATTACTAAAAGGAAGTTGGAATCTCCCTTAAAGGGTTGAGTCACTCAAGAGCCTACTATTAGAGCTTTCGACCTAGGAGAGGAGGTGTCAATTAAGAGTCTTTTAAATTTAACAGCTAGCAACGATGAAAGGCAGTCGGGTGGGTAAGAGGAATAAATGAATATGGATCAAGAGATTGAATCCTATGCCACCTCCGTATCTGTTGTTTTATCTCTTTTGCCTTTTTTCCTAATAGGTCTCAAAAGTATTGCTTGGAACTGTCGGGGCATCGGTAGCAATAGTTTTAAAAAGGTAGGTAGGGAGCTGATTAGAAGGGAAAGGCCAGAGTTTTTTACTGCATGGAGACAAAACCAAAAAAAAATATCTTTTCCGAGTTCTTAAGGAAAGAGTGTCTTGAGGCAGAGTATATCATCCCAGCTAATGGCTTTAAAGGGGTCTCTGGCTCTCGTGAAATCAGAATAAGGTTAACCTTTGTATGGTGCAACACACAAACCCGATGATTCATTGTTTGATTAGAGAAGATGGTAAGAATTAGTTTATTACCTTTGTGTATTGTTAGCCATACCTTAACTCCAAAGTTGACTGCCGGAATGATTTAGCAAAGATTGTGGAGAACATGAATAAGCTTTGGCTTGTCATGGGCGATTTCAACGATATAATTGGATTTAAAAAACGAGAAAGAGCAATCCTTCGACCTAGAAGAGGTGTCAAAGATGCAGAAATTGGTGGTCTCGATGGAAGTTGCTAGACGTTAAGACGGGCCATCCTAATTTTACCTGGTCTGGAAAGGGAAGAGGATTCAGTTGACTTTACCACCAAAAGTTGGATAAGGTTTTTTGTAACTTGGAGGCTAGGATGTCTTTTCGCCATCCTAATTTTACCTGGTCTGGAAAGGGAAGAGGATTCAGTTGACTTTACCACCAAAAGTTGGATAAGGTTTTTTGTAACTTGGAGGCTAGGATGTCTTTTTCGGTGATAAAGGTCCTTAACCTGACAAGACTCCATGGTGACCATTGCCCTATTGTCTCAATACTGCCCTGACAGTGCCCCCTAATAAGGATAGAAAGGACTTCAGGTTCGAAACCGCTTGGTTGATGCACCCTAAGTTCAATGAAGATTTCGAAGAAGCTTGGAATGTGGAAGAGGGCCCTCACGAGTTTACTCTCCATACTGTAGAGGAGGAGACGAAAGTTTGGAATAAGATAGTCTTCGGAAACATCTTTCAACAGAAAAAAGAGTTTGAAGCAAGACTAGGAGGTATTTAGAGAGCTCCTAGTTACAAGCAATCGACTTCTTATAGGAGTTGGAGTGCCATCTTCTAATGGAGTTTCATAAAGTCCTAGCACAAGAGGAGATATTATGGTTCTAAAAGTCTAAAACAAGAGGACAGAAACACTATATTTTTTTCATGCTACTACTTTCAAATTAGGAAGAGCTAAAAAGTCATGCTATAAACTACTTTTCAAAGTTGTTTGCCAGCAAAAGTGTCAGTCAATCGAGTAATAGACTGACTGGGGGAAGAAGCAAACTAGATAAAATGATGCTTTGCAATCCCTTTTGTGAAGAGGAAGTTAAAGTTGCAGTTTTCTCTATGAAGAGCTTGAAAGCGCCATGTCTAAACAGAATGCAACCTATTTTTATCAAAAGTTCTAGCCCATTGTGAAGGATAAAGTGTGTAGGTTTGCAAATAAGTCTTATCTGATGGCTTCTTTTATCCCGAGATAGCCAATGCCCCTATGATCTTGATCCCTAAGTCTAACAATCATGAGAAAATCTCAAATTTCAGACCAATTAGTCTTTTAAACATTTATAAGATTTTGAGTAAGTGTTTGCTTGCTAGACTAAAGCCACTTCTCCAAAGTATTATCGGGCCCCACCAAAATAGTTTCCTATCGGGAAGAGGAACTTTGGACAATATCGTAGCTCTTTAGGAAGTGATTCACTCCATAAAGCACTTGAAGAGCTCAAAGCATGATATGATCCTTAAAATTGATCTGAGAAAGGTCTATGACAATGTTAGTTGGGAATATCTAACTAAGGTTTTCCTAGAGATCAAGGTGCCTATGAAGCTGGTTAAAATTGTTATGTTTGCCATGGCGAATGGTGATACTTCCATTGTCTGGAATAGAGAGGTGCTCACTCCGTTCAAGTCGGGCCAAGGACTAAGACAAGAAGACCCCCTTTCTCCGTACCTTTTTCTATTGGTTATGGAGCGTCTCTCATGCATGATCTAGGAAAAAGTTTGAAAAGGAGTTTGGAAAGCTATGAAAATCACTAGAAGGGGTCCCTCCATATCTATCTCTTCTTTGCTGACGATTTAATCCGCTTTGCAGAGGTAAATCACCTTACTCTGAATAACATTTTATGTTGTCTAAAGGAAATTGAGGAGGAGAGCGGGTTATAGGTAAACTCCCACAAGTCCAAGCTTTGGATCAACAACAGGGGCCCAAGACATCTTAAAGCCTCTGTGGAGGCTTGCAATAAGTTCTCCCTCATCGAGAACTTAGGAAGATATTTGGGTGTCCTAGTAATACACGATAGACAAAATAAGAACTTCTACCATCATATTGTTGAGAAGATACAAAGTAAACTTAGCAGTTGGAAGTCTAAACTCCTACGCATGGTGGGTAGAAGAACTCTAATCCAATCGGTAACAGTTGCTATCCCGCTTTATACAATGTAAACGGCATGGCTTTTAGAGAGCACTTGCAAGAACTTAGATAAGTTGAATAGAGATTTCCTTTAGGGGAGTAATGAGGACAAAAGGAAAGTCCATATGGTTAAATGGGACAAGGTGTGTGCTCATAAAAAAGATGGAGGTTTGGGTATTAGAAGCATGAGGGAGCTCAACAAGGCGTTGATGGCCAAACTGGGATGGAAAATTCTGAATGATCAAGGAGACCTTTGGTGTTAGATTATGCAGTAGAAATACCTTAGAGGTGGTAATCTGCTGGACCAGTCTAGAAAAGGAAAGGCCTCCTCTGCTTGGAGAGGTATATGCTTCAGCAGGGACTGCCTAAGGAAAGGCATTAAATGGAGATTAGGGAATGGAAAAAAGATCAGCTTCTGGCACAATAATTGGGTTGGAGAAGAGAAGTTGTTAGAGAAAGCATTCATTCCCAAAGATTCGTGTCATATGGGAACCAAAGTGTGTGACTTTCAGAAAGAGAGTGGCTCGTGGAAGCATGAGGAGCTGCTAGCTGTGCTACCCAGTGATAAAGTTGAAGAAATAAGAGCTGTTATTATCGCAAGAAATAGGCAAAATATCGACTCTCTATTCTGGAAAGCTAGACCGGATGGAATGTTCACAGTAGCCACTGCTTACTGGATCCCAAAAAGTGGCTCTTGGTTGCACCCGAGGGAGAACTCTAATTGGTCTTAGATCTGGAAGATGAAGTGCCCTGAGATGGTGAAGATGTTTGTGTAGTTGGCTGCGAAGGAAAAAATTCTAACAAAGATGGAGCTAAAGTAAAGAGGCACCTCGGAGGAAGGGATCTGCTCCATCTGCCAGCTTGCAGAAGAAACTGTGGAACATATTTTAAGAGACTGCAATCACACTAGAGCTATTTGGAGGAAATTGGCAGGAGACTTCAAGCAGCAAAGTAGCTTCTGGGATGGAAATATGATGGAGTGGATGAAAGAGGGGGCTAGAGGAAATCATAAGCTGGGATTTGAAGATGAAGGATTGATCTTTCTTCCGATGCTTTGGACTATCTGGAAGTCCAAGTGTTGTGCTATGTATCAGAAGAAGATGGAACCGTCAGCTTCCGTGGTTAATAGAGTGGTCAGCATGGGGAAGATTAGTGCAGAGAAGCTTTCCAGAAACAACGAGTTAAGAGAAAAGTTGAAGATTTGCTGGAAGTGCCCAGAAGAAGGATCCTTCAAGCTGAACGTTGATGGTGCGGCTCATTTGCTAAATGGTAGGGCTGGGGCGGAAGGGCTTTTCGGAGATAGTAGTGGTAATTGGGTGCATGGCTTCTGGATGAACATTGGGGTAGCCAAAGGAGACCTGGCGGAATTGTGGGATCTGAACCAGGGCCTGTTTGCTAAAGAAATGAACTTTACTCCCCTAGTTATAGAGAGTGACTCTCTGAACCTCGTTAGTGCTATCAATAAGGGTGGTGGAAGTAATCATCCTAGGAGAATCCTGGTCCAAGATTGCAGAGATCTTATGGATGACATTGGGGTCACTATGGTCAGTCACGTTTTCAGGGAAGGCAATTGGTGCGTCCATAAGTTAGCTAAGTTGAGGCACCGAGCTTTTTGCTGGCATCCATGAGAGTTTCTCCCCCCCCCCCCCTCCTCTTAAAGCTCTTTCCGCTCCTGAATCTAGACATCTCTGGTGTTTCCTGGGTCAGATACACATCCACTGTAGTGCTGTTACGTGAGTCCCCCTGTGTAGGGGCTGGTTGCTGTGTTTTGTTTTGTTTGTTCCCCTGCTGTTTCTTTTCTGTTTGTTTCTTTTTCCTTCTCCTTTCGACCAAAAAATAAATAAATAAATACATGTGAAAACCCAAACATAGATAAGATTTATTAAGCATAATCATGAAAATATTCCATAATGAAGACTTTGAAGTAACCATGATCATCAAGTTTTTTATTTGACAACCACTTTCCATTCAATCTTTAGACACGATTATTGAACTAACATGTCTCTCTCAGCTTCCCACCCCTCTTGGGCTTCTTATGCCTTCAACATTTTCTCCCTACAAGTCCACGAGCAGATGTGAGCTAGGATGAATCATATACCCAAATCCTTAAAAAAGAAAAGAAGACTAAGAAAATTGAAATCAATCCAAATCATTTAAATGGTACAATTTTTCATACATATCTTTTAACTTTTGGTTGACTTAATGCCCACATGATCAGTATAATCCTCTCTTGTCCCAGAATATTCTAATTTGTGGATAAAGGGAAAAATGGTATTGGAGATAACAATAGTGAAGGAGAGAAAATCCTGTCCATTCTTTCTCGAAACCGATAGCAGTGTCGGCCGGTAGACAACTGATGAGTGCGAGGCTACTATAGCGGGTTGTCTGAAACTACTTAAATGTAATGTAGGGTTTATGTATGAAAATTTTATTGATTTATGTTCTTTTCGTTTTCTCTTTCCTATGGTTATCTTCTGACCTATTAAATTAAAGCAGCCTTGAAAGTTCAGCTACAACTCACCATAAGGAAGAAAGTGATTTGTACCCATCCCTTTCTTCTTTTTTTCACAAATTAAATGCAAAATTATCGATTACTTATGAATCTATGGTAAAAATACTAAATTCACTTAATTAAAATTTAAAATTTGAATTTTAAAAATAAAAAAAAATAAATATCGATAAAATCGGTCATTAAATTGAATTTTACAGTTAATCGAATTGAATTTGTTAGATTTCTAAATATCGATACTCAAGTGTCAAAAATAAGTAAATAAGATGCAAAATTTACATTCCAAGATAAATAAATCATAGCAAGACGAGAGCTGCGGGGAAGCACTCTCCATCATGGGCCATCGAATGTATTTAATTGTAATATTATCAATAGATACTTAAAAACAAAGGGAAAATCTCATTTCATTTTCATTGGTAGATGGTCTACATGTCTGCTTCTGTGAGAGCTAGATGTAGTTGATTTGCTTATGATCATAACAATCGAATCTAAGATGAAAAAGTTAATTTTTAAATTAAATTTTATGATATTCAAATTGAATTAATTCGATAATTCAATTATCTAATTATTATCACTAAAAAAAATCTAAGGCATGAAAATCAAGAAAAGTCTGGTTGGCTACAAATATAAAGTTAGAAAAAATAAAAAATGACTATGAAAGAAAACAAATTAGTATTCACAAAATTGCCGTGCCGTATTGGGGTCTCATACCCCCGCACACACGTACTGCTGTTCAAGCAATGAAGTCGGTCATATATCCCCGCACGCACGCATTTGCTTTTCAAGCAATGAAGTCTCTCTCTCTCTCCCTCTCTCTCTCTCTCTCTCTCGCTGTCTCTCCCCCCTCTTAAATTACAAACAAATGTGGATAACACAACTACAATAGCGAAGGTAACAAGGAAAAGGGCCAGGTGATAATATAGAGGTACCCAAGTGTATGACTCAACTTCATGGGATCACAGATTTGACTCTGCATATCATTTTTTTTTATATGTATATTAAGATTCGAATATGAGTCTATTATATATGAAAAGAGAATGATATCATTTGAGTCAAAACCTATTAACGACTCCACATATAATGATAATAAATAAATCTCAAATTTATTTTTTTAAAATAATTATAATTTAAATCGATGACAATTTTTATATTATCGGATAAAAAACCTACTACATTAAATATTTTTTATTTTCCTTTTCATCTACCACAAGAAAATTATGATACTTCGACTTAGATTGCAAAGTAACATTTTCAAAGAATTAATATAATAAGGTTAAAAAAGGCAAAACATATTTTAGGTCAAACCAAATTTTATGGACAAAACAGACTAACAATTGGAAAGGATAATGTCGCCCACAAAATTTGACATTATATATTATATGCGTTCAAGTTGCCCTTTTCGAATGGCCTTTCGAGATTTTTCTTGGAGAATAGGACACCCGACATCAACAGTTCAACACAAACTTACTAAAACATATAAACAATCGAAATCAAATCTCTTAATTAAAATTTATATTTAAATATTAAAATAAAAAGAATTATATTAAAAAATTTCTTCCTATAAAAAATATGGTAATAATTTATATCGAATTAATCGAGATTCTGATTACCGATCAATCAAACAAAGACAAACACATACACCATCAAGAAATACGTGGAGGCACATCTTTTTTACCACTTTTATCTCTTCAAAAATAGATAAGAGAAGGGATACAATGGACAAAAAATAGTGAGGAGAAAAGTATACAGAGGATAAAGTCTCACTCACACCCAGAAAAACAGAAAAGAAAAAACCCCAAAATGACGATAAAAGAAAAGAGAGAAAAAGGTTAAAAAAGATAAGAAAAGGAAGCAATTGATTGATGATGAAAGGTTTACATGGAAGAGACAAGCAATGAGTGGGATTCTCTGCCCAAATGTTCTCCCAAAAGAAACAATGGTACCTCACTCACCCCCACAGCTTCATCTCTTTCCTCCCACCATATTCTGTCCACTTTTATTTTAATATTTGAATTATTTTTTTCTCTTTTCACTTTTTTGCTTTAATATTTTGTCCATACATGGAAAAAAGAAAAAATTGAATGAGTCGAGCCTTGGCCCATGATATTAAGATCCATGATTTTATATACTGTATTAATATTTTGATCAAATTATAATATAAAAAGATATTAAAAAAATTAAAATTAAAATACAATAAACAATCCAAATCGAGGATTTTTCTTTATTCACTCACCTGTCTTTCGAATCTTTGAATTATTTCTCTTTTTCACTTTGCTGCTTTAGCTCTTTGTCTTTATATCCGAAAGCAAACCTGACAAAAGGATCTTCCAACATTTAAGCAAGAATTGGATTGACGACTTAAGAATTGTACTTGTCACTCACTAGACATCAAAGTGCATAGAAGTTACATCATTAACTCGACAGAACACAACCAATGCTAATGACTGGATTTTCTTTTAACTTCGACATTAGCGTACGATAATTCATCAAATCATTGTATAATAAGTTTTGTAACAAAAAATTTAAAGCTATACCATTCATCTAACTCAAAATGACCTTGCTTTTACAACGTAGGTTGTAGATGAAACCTAATCACCTTTCATGCGGCATGTTGAGGTAGGTCGAAGTTTCTGATGGGATGTATGTCTTTGAGCAAGCCCAAAACTTGTTGCATTGTAGGCCTTTTTCCGGGGCACTCGCTGGTACACAAGTACCCAACTCTTAGGCTCTCCACCATCTCACCCACCGAGCCACCACCAAGTCTGATTAGCCGAGGGTCAAGTGCAGTCTCACTAATCCTCTCCCTAACCAACTTCCTCACCCAAGCCACGGTCTCTTCGCTCCCGGGTTGACCCGTTAGCAATTCGATTAATACTACTCCAAAACTGTAAACATCTTGTTCGGCCGAATCTCCGTCTAGGGCAAGCCCGAAGTCCGAGATTCGAGGCTCAAAGTTGTCGGAGAGAAGAATGTTCGAAGTGACCAGGCGGCCATGGACAACTGGTTTTGATCCTGCATGGTGGAGATAGGCCAGACCGCGGGCTATCCCCACCGCGATGCGGTGGCGAGTGAGCCAGCCCATTTTCTCAAAATTTGAGGAAATTATTTCTCCTTCGTTTTGTTGTTCCCATGTGTCAGTGCTCCAATCATCCACGTTGGGTTCTCCGGATGGCAATTCATGCAACCACTGGTGCAAGTCACCGTGAGGCATAAACTCGTATAGCAACAACTTCTCTCTCCCTAGAAAATTAATGAAAAGAAATTTGACCATGGCCTCACCAAAAAATTTTGTGAAATTCAAAAAAAAAATGTCACAATCAAATCCCAAATTCCCAAGAACAATCACCATAAAAAGCTGACTTTTCCTTTATAACTAAAAAAAAAAAAAAAAAAATTCAAACCAGGGTAGTCCAAAATGTACGACGACACTCCTCCACAAGGACAAACCACATTCAATACGATACCATACCCGTGAAATAGATTAAATTGAACATGCCATTTGATGTAGGGTAGATCATAAGATTGCCAAAAGATAAAGCCTAAGTCCCAAGTTAAGGACAAAAAACCATAAACAACCGAAAAAACAAATGTACAATTTCAACGAACCTGCAATGCAGTACCCAAACAGAGGCAATAGATTAGGGTGCTTGACCCTCGCCAAGTCCTCGAGCATACCCACAGCTTGTTCCTGGTCAACCCCTCTTGCATTCTCCAAGACTTTGATTACCACATGGATCTCTGCCGGAAGGACAGCCGTATAGACGGGCCCACATCTCCCTTCTGCTAGCAATGACTCCTTTCCGAATGCTGACGTGGCAGCAATCAAGTCTTTGAAAGTCAAACTCATCAATGGCTTCATGAAAATCACTACGGGAGCTGAACTTGGTTCTTTGAGGTCTACAAACCATGATGATCCTGATTCGGTCTCAAACATGAACGGCCCTGATTTGCTTTCCATCTTGAACTGCATCTGAACCGGCCTTGATATTGCCCATTTGTTTTTTCTTCTCTTGACTCTTCTTCTTCTGAAACAGAGGATTGAAACGAAAACGGAGGAGAATACTAAGAGTGCCGAAGCAGAGATTAATACGATGATTAAAGCTCTTTTCTTCGACTTGGGCTTTTCGATTTTGACATTTTCAGGCATGGGTTTGGGTTTTTGTGGAGGATAATGAAGTGAATTGTTGTGAAAATTCGGGGTTTTAGTTTCGAAGGAATTAAGGTTACCGGCCTGAACAAAAGCAGAGGAACCGAATTTCTTGAATATCACCGAATCAATATGACCTGAGAAATTATTAAACGAGACATTTAAGAACGTGAGACTACTAGGAAAATGGAAATCAGAGGAGAGAGAACCATTCATTGAATTATGAGAAACATCCAAATGTTCCAACGATTGAAGAACCGAAATGGGCTTCAAATTCCCAGAAATATTGCAGCTAGAAATGTCTAAATACTTAAGCTTTTTAGTATTCTCAAATCCACAAGGCAAAACCCCTAAATTATTATTCGAAAGATCGAGAGTTTCAAGGTTTGAGAAATAAGAGAGATTCACTAAGTTCGTGAATCGATTGTTGGAGAGATTGAGGACTTCAACATTCGAAAATGAGGCATTTCTGAAACTGGGTATGGTTCCGAAACTTCCACCGAACTGATTTTTGGAAAGATTGATGGAAACCAGAGACTGAATAGACCAAAACCAAACAGGAACAGAGCCTTTCAGAGAGTTATTGGAGAGATCGATAGTTTGTAAAGAAGACAAGTTTTTGATGTACTTCCATGAGATTGTTCCACTTAGGTTGTGTGAATAGAGATTGAGTGCTATGAGTGGAGGGTTTGAGCAGTTTTTGGGGACTTTGAGGAAAGATATTCGGAAATTACGAACAGAGCTGAAGGCTTTTGAGACTAACTCCTTGTCTGTGCTGTTGCATGTTGTTGTTGATGATTCTGCTAAAGCAAAGAAGCCCAATAGCATAAATATCAAAACTTGTCTGAACATCATCTTCGTCTTCACAAAATTCTTCTTATATTTCTTTGTCTTTCCATAGCCAGGAGAGAGAGAGAGAGAGAGAGAGAGAGAGAGATGTGCAGTGGTGGTATTATGGGGTCGACGGCGTGAGGTTAATGGGTTATGGAACAGTTAAAAGGGCGATGAAATTTAATGGAAGTGAGACAGAGAGAGAGGACCAACTTTGAATGTCCACAGTGAACCCTGACTACTCCATTGAGGGAAGGAGAGAGAGAGAGAGAGAGCGCCTTAAATGGCACTCAGTGGCAGCGTCTGGTGATGCGAAAATTGCTGAAAGAATTTTACCTCTCCTACAAATATCAATATTTAATGAAATAAATTTAAGATTTTCTTGTTCTTAGCGCATAAAAGTTATATTTTTTATTAAAAATTATATCTAATCTCAATTAATTTTAATCCATGACAAATTTAATTAATATCTAATTTCAAGCTTTTTTAAATGTTCATAAAAAAAGACAAGCATAATCAAAAAGGCTAGGGCAAAAAAGAAAAAGGAATATAATGAGAAGAATCATTATCTTTTTATATAAATTATTAATATCCAATAATACGATTAATATCCAATATACGTCAGCAGTGAGAACAGGTATAGGTATAATTTTCAAATATAAGTTAAAATTTTCTATTAAAAAATTTTTTATCATCATTATTATTATCATAATTATTTATTTTAAATTTCATTTAATTCCATATGGACCTAATTTCAAGTTGCCAACAATTTTTCCTAGCTCCAAGGTACGATGGACGAATAACAATATCAGAATTTAATGGGCTGATGGTGAAAACACAATACATGGGATTAAGGATGTTTTTTTTTTTTTTTTTTTTTTTTGTGGAATTTGAGCAAAAACATACTTTGTTTGGGAATTGTGATGTCCGGGGAATATATGGTAAAGGCCTTGATTGGTGGGTCCAGTTTTGCCCACTTGGAAAAGTAGGACTAGTTTCCATTCATGCGCTATCTCATTCTTTTATTAAATTAATTAATATTTAAAATTATATTTTTATTAATTTAATATATGTTCTTTTAAAAAAAATCCTCTTAACATAATTTTTTTTTTCAAAATTCAAAAAAAAAATATCTCTCCTCTCCCCGTCTCTCTCTCTAGACTTTGTTTAAACTTTGTGTTGTACTTCAGTTTCCACAATGGCATGGAAGGAAGTCAAAGCAGCTCCCAAATCCTCCCAAAAAAGTTTTAATCAACACCAACAGCTGATGACAGCAGTTATCTAAAAGGAATGACAGATATAATTAATCAACTATAATCGTTTCCATTGGTCCAATCACTCATTCATGAGAAAAAGAGTGTCCTTTTTGTCAGAAACCGAGTGATGGGAGTGGAAATTTTTTCACATTTCACACACAAATTGAGCATTCCATATCATACAATAAACCGTGTTAAAGACCTTTGACTCTGCACCATTAGTCGAATATAAACTAGACCCCATTGTTCTCTCTTTTGTGTTTTTGTGTGAGTCAGCATGAGAGAGAGAGAGAGAGAGAGAGAGAGAGAGAGAGAGAGAGAGAGAGAGAGAGAGAGAGAGAACTTGCATGACAATTAAAGCTTTACAAAGAATTAAGAGCTTTTGCAGGTGCAAGTTGCATGGCAACAAATAGATTGAAGGATCCGTAAATAGCTTAGCTCAATGCTTCGATGATTTAATCTCCTCACTTAATCATTTAGTATATCTTAATATTAGTTATATACAGGTAACTCACTCGTACATAAAATAAGTTACATTTAAACATTTTTCGAATAATAAAATGCAGTGATAATTTTGGTATGTATTTGAGAAGGTCCCAACGTTTGGCAGCCTGAAAACATTAGTTTTGGTATCAAGTGAATCAAACAAGAGGAGGCTGATGACAAATTCCAATGGATTTGGAGGCTAGCAGGCAACTTGCTCCACACCTTGAAACTTTGTGACCATCTCACCTGCCCTCTCACACGACTCTTTTGGTTACTTAAGAGTAAATAAATAAAAAAAGATAACTACAAATTCATTGATTTGGTTTATCAGTCGGTCCAAGTCGTGCTGTTGGCTATACCTAATCCCACAAGAATCCAAAGACCTAAATTCCAATCTGAATGCAACTATGATGTTGGACCCATTTGTCTGAAAGTAAATTTTTCTATCAATCAAAATAATTATTATTACCGAATATCATTAGCTTTTTTTCCTGTTAAGACTTTAATTCGATTTAAATTGAATTTAATTGAATTTAAAATAATTACTTTATATAAAAAAAAGTGATCAAGGGCTTTATCTTCTAAGTGTTTGATGATTTTCAATAAGGAAAGGAATGCATTGTAGTCAAAAAGTAATAAATGGGAATGCGAGAGAATAACTCTCTTCTTCTTGAAAATCATTGCTCTTGAATTCAAAAGCTTGTTCTGTGGCCTACCGTGCCTAGATTTTGAATCATCCATCCCACAATCCTTATTTTATTCTTCTTACAATCATTTTTTCTAAAATAATTTTGTATTACATACATTTACAACAATTGAACTTTTATCTCACTAAATGTAATTGATTATATAGATTTTTCGATATTATTGTACTCTATTTTATATCAGATACTTGTTTATATAATTATTTTCTTTATATGATAATACTAAATCCTACTTTTATTCTATTAAATGAGATCAATAATATAAATATTTGTATATCATTCATAATTTTGAATTGCAAATATTTGAAATGTTATTTAATTGAAAATTAGGGCACACAAAACGTAATTGACCAAACCAAAGAACGCAAATGTTATTAAAAAAAAAAAAAAAAAAAAAGAAAACACCAAACAAACCAGGGAAGGAAAAAGGGAATTTACCCTTTTTCCTTAGATGCATTTTCCTTTAATTTTCTTGCTGGGGTTTTCTTTTGGAAGCTGAAAATTGATTTTTGCATTACTGGTAATTGGTACTAAAAATTTATTCGGAAGACAAAATACAATATTTATTTAAAATTATAATTTGAGGGAGGTCAGAATTACAAATTAAATTATAATTTTTAATGTCAAATAATATATAGAATTATAATTTCTAAAATTATATATATTGCATATATAAAATATAAATTTTTTTCTTAAAATTTTGTAGAGAAGCTACTCTCGTTTAACCTACCCTTCACACCGGGCTTAGGCTTTTAACTTTTGCCGGGGTTGATACTTGTTATCATCAATAGTCACGTGTGGTTAAGAAGATCAGAAATGATAAGTATTCTAGATCAACAACAGGCCCCTTGAATGGGATTCAGGTGTTGAGTTTGAGAAATTGAGGCCCCAACCACTTGTGCTTTCTTTTGTGCAACACATGTAGAGATAAGCCCGGGCCGGTTTGGGCCCGAAACCGGCCCGGCCAGAACCAGTTACTGTAGCGGACCCGGCCCAGCCCGGCCTGGTTACATGTCTAAACACATGGCTGCTTTGAAGGTTTTTTTTTGTTACATAAAAATTATGAAAATATGTGTACCCACGAAAGTTTAAATATGAAATCTTAAAAAATACTTAAGTAAGAATTTTTTATCAGTTGAGTATCTCTATAAGAACTGAAAAGGCCTTACTATGGTCATAGTTTGCCTGTACCGTCACTATCATTAAAAATGATAATAATTTGAACCAAACTAGGAGAGTTAAGGTCATTCACAAATTGCAAATCTATGGTCATACTACTATGTCAACAGTGTCGTTTCTTCTCTCTCTTATCGGAAAGATGCTCCATGCAGCTGGCGTAGCTAAGAAAGGTCACCATTTCTTGTTTTCATTAGCCGGAGCTTGGATAAGAATTGGTAGTTCGAGGATGAGAGGGAATCAAGCGTTTCTTGCCTTGGACTAGCTTCTCCTAGCCTATACCAGTTTGTGAGTTACTTTTTTTGTGGTGCATACATGAGAGCTTGAGCATGAGCATATTATATAGGGGAGGAGGAAGATGCCATTTGAGCTAAAGCTCATTGGCCAGGTTGTGAGTTACTTGAGCTCGAAGAGATTTGACCAGACCAACGTGGGTTGACTCAACTGAACGTGGAATTGAGTACCCATAAACATGATCGAGATTCGACTCCCGCTGAAAGTATCAAGCTCTCATGTGTATGGAGCGTTCCATCCATCAAGGACAGGTCAAGCAGTAGAGTTTCCCCACTTCCATCCTCCCGTCCCTGGTTCGAACCTGCTTAGTTGTATCTCATTGTACTAACAAAAAAAAATAGAGCATTTCCCGTCGGAAGACCCACCCTCCGAAAGGAGGTACTGTAGTGGTCGGTTCAAATTAGTTGGAACGAAACTCTGGATACTAAGTGGTGTCCAAGACATGATACCAAAACAAAGGGAGATTTGACCTGTCCTTTTCTGGGCTTGGCTTAAAGTTCAACTTTGTAAAGGCCTAGAAAGGGAAAGACGGGCAAGCAGGCTTAAAGCCCAAGGGTCAAACCCATAAAGACGAAGGGTGAGAAAGTGAAGATGCCCATGACAAAGGAGATGGGCCATACCACCGGAACCTCCCCATCAATTTTTTTTTTTTTTTTTTACAAAGATTTGAATTTAAAATCATCGGATTAGGAGAGAGAAGTTTGTTTCACTAGAATGTCCCACCCCAACGATTTCTTTACCATTGATCATAAATCCCTAGTCCCGATGACTTAGCCCGCTCTTCGACGGGCTCCCTCATCCAGTTCACTGATGTTTTATTTGCCTCATACCGTTTGAATCCATAGAAATAAGCTTGTCTTTGAATCGAAAGTCTTCCCACTTCCCTCGTGATGGCCCTTTCAAATGCCAACCTCCTCCTTCCGATAGGTTTGTGGTATATATTATTGGTTCTTCCGCAGGGCTACCCGGGTCTTGCGGCAGTTGGAGGCCTTTATTCGACATTGCCCTGGGTCAATGGGCGTCTATATATATATATATATATATATTTTTTTTTTTGTGAACTCGGACTCGAACTCAAGCATATTATATAAGAGGAGAGAAAATGTGTCATTTAAACTGAAACTCGTTTACATGAGCACCTGTATCTTATTAATAAGGAATGTGGATTGGGTTTCTTTTTTGTCATTGCTAGGCTTTGGGCGCTTAGAGATGGTTTATTTATATATATATTTTCACCGTTCACCAAAAAAATATATATATATTTTTTCATCGATCGATATTTAAATTTTATTTAACAAATTCAATCCAAACGTTGTGGAGTCTATTAAAATATTGAATCTCTCAAATCTCATTTCTCTATTCCCATAACTCGAATTCGAGACATGTAACGTCCTACCGCTATATCCATCAAAACTTGGTTATATATATACAATTATGTGTATATATGTATATACTAAATTTATTTAGATTGAGTGTTCGGTCACTCAACCTTTTTAATTATAAATTTCGAATTCGAATTCGAATCTTAAAAATAATAAAAAAGAATTTGAAAGAGTTAATTTTTAAAATATGTTTCACAAAACTCGAATCAAATTAGTAGGATAAAGTCTGGATACCGATAATAAAAACAAAATGTATGTACGTGTGTGTGTGTGTGTGTGTGTGTGTGTGTGTGTGTGTGTGTGTGTGTGTGTGTGTGTGTGTGTGTGTGTGTGTGTGTGTGTGTGGAATTTAAAAAAGCTGTTGTTTGCCAGGTTCGACTCTGATGGGGATTTCGGCTCATTTTATCTTTGGTACTCAAGTAACAAATTCTTGCCAATTACTAAAAACTTGCGGGTCATAAATGTGAAGCTGGAGCCATGTCAGATGATGCACTTCTTCAAGAAATGAATAGCTACAGATGTTCTAACCAGCTTGGTTTTCATAGTGAACCTCTTACTATGCACCACAAACCACCGTTGAATACGGTAATTTTGCTTATACTATGATTGTTTGGGTTTCTATCTGTATCTTCGTTTTTGAATCAATGAATGATCCCCTTCTTATCAAATAAAAAAAATCCTTGCACACCAACTCCTCCCTTTTTAATTAATATGACGATCATGATATGCATTATCCAAAATTATTTTCCTTTTATCGACATTCTAATAATATAAATCCCTATTTTTAACATGATAATCTCATATTCGAATTACTATATAATAAAAAAATTTATTTTTTCATTTAGAAACAAAAAGATTCTAACACTATTACAGCCATGCATATCATCGTTAAAAGCAACTATATTCATTTAGATAAAAGAATACCTTTTTTTTTTGGTAAAATTCATGTTTATACTAATAAATATTCTACCATTAAATTTTCAAATTATAATTAACATGGTTAACGTTTTATCGGTCGAAATTAAGAATACGGAATCATAGAACGATCCCAAGTGCAAATGCAAAAACAAAAGCATGTGCTTTTTAATTGTGCTAACCATCAATACACATCAGCATGTCATGGACCAAGTATCATATTCAAATTCAATAGGAGAACTCAGTCTAAAATATCGAACTGTTAGATAAGAGAGCCTATTAGATTTAAATACTATTTTATGATTTTTTTAGAATCTGATGTCGGATTCGTAACACAGCACCACATACAAGTCATAGACGGCCCATTGACGTGTATTTGAATTTTATCTGATTAATTCGATTTGAACGCTGTGTAATTCATTAAAAAATTAATTTTTTCAAATTTCATTTTCCTATTCTTATAACTTAAATTTAAAATTTATAATTAAAGAATTGTATTATCTTACTATTAATCCATGAGAGTTTAGTTAGACATGACCCTAGCCTTGTGAAAGGCTCTAGCCAGCGTCAATCCAGAGCTAAAAATCTCAAGCACCACCACCACTACTGCAATTTTTTCATCCCCTCACCATCCGTTGAACAGAATCATCGAACAACTAGTAGCGATCACTACTATCATATCATAGTTACTAATTAGCTTGCTGGATGACTCGACGGAAGAGACATGCATAGAAAGAAAGAGGGGCACCTAACACCAAAGTCCTACGGGTATAATAGTTGAATGTCACACTTTTTTTAATTATAAATTTTAAATTTAAATAATAAAAATAGAAAAATATAAATTAAAAAAATCAATCTCTCGACGAAGAATCTCATAATATTCAAATCAGATTAATTAGATCAAATTTAGATATTGATTGATGATAAATAATCTATTTATACAAAAAAATAGACGACCAAAACCAGGTTGTCTCGAATACTCAAAGTGCGGCACTTAGATTACCACACCCTTTTCTTTATGCCTAACGCCTAATTATTTTTTTAAAAGAAAAACATATGAGTCTGTCTCAACAATGCATCTTAATACTAACAACGACTAAATTATTCTATAATTACATGTTTAATAAAGAAAGCTTTAAATTTGTAATAGCGTCCAACACAAGAAGTACCAGCTTGCCCTCGTTGAGCTCACCTTATCCATAACTGAGCCTGCAAGTTCTCTTGTCATTCTAGGAGAGTCATTCCTTGCCAAGGTTGTTAAACGACCACATGTTCAAATACAAAAACAAAAGCATAACGTGGTCTTTTGACGGTGGGGGTATATTCGCATTTTCTCAACAAGTCTGACTCGTGCACTCATTATCAACTCACACGCATTGCCTAATCAGAAACATGGGTCGGTCGACAGGCACCATTTTTAAACCCAACATTCTCAATTCTCCTTTTCAAAATTTACGCTTCCCCATTAAAATCATCACCCACCTTTATTGTTGACTTTGCTTTGCACAATTGAAAGGAAACCACACGGTATCATCCACCCTTAACCTTTACCCATATCAAACGCACTTTTCTTTTTTTTTTTTTTAATTATAAATTAACTAATTTGATTCGAATCAAATTAATTTCTTAAATAATAAAATTTTATTATTATTTATTTTTATCATACATAAAATTTAAATTTAAAAATTATTACACTAATTATCGGTCACCCAACACTTTTAAATGATGTCCAAATTAAAAAAAAAAAAATCCTAGATTTCTTTTTATTGTTAATTTATAAATTAATTATTTATGGTCGGTAGACTTTTTGGTAGATATATTAAAGTACATCTCTTAAGAAAAAAAAGAAATTAAAGTAAATTCAAAATTTCAACGAACGTGTCACGTTGAGAGGCTAGGCGGCGAGATCTGCCCAACGAGAAGAGGAGTTAAAATGGAAAAACACAATCAAATGGTGCGGGAGCAATAAAATAATATGTGGGCGGTTGTTCTGGATCCAAAACCAAGAGTGAGAAATGGGATGGAAACTCAATCAGGAACGTGTGGGGCCCGATCCAAGTCATCCCATTGATACATGACACGTGGCAATGGCTCCTCCTCCCAGACCAACCGGTTTCCCGTTTGTTTTGAACTATTTGCCAAAACTGTTATTATAAGGTTTAATATTTTTATCTCGGGAAACTATGTGGTTAACAAAGTAATCATTGATGTTTTAATTTTCTTTTATTTTATTAAAATATTTTTAATTAAAATAAAAGTTTTTTATAAAAAAATTTGTAATTTTACTTATTGAAGTCAAATTTCTTTATGAAAATTACCAAAATTATTAATATATAAATATTTTTATACCACTTGATTTTAATTAAATTTGATTTCAATTTTGTCTAATGAAACATAACCCGCGTTACGGTTAGATGATTGTAAGTAAGTCTCTTGGTGCACATTTAGTTTATGTTGGAAAAAAAAAAATCTCTCTCCTCCCTTGCTAGATGGTCGCTAGTAGTTCAATTATTCGGCAAAGTCTAAAATCTTGATGAGGTGAAGAGAACAAGGAAAATTGTGATAATGATTTGAAAGATTTTTAGTTCGCATTGATAGATTTGTCAAAATTTATAATTTAGTGTTGATATATTTTATTTTTATGTGCGTTGATAATGTAATTTTTATTTTTTTATGAATCATGATAAAAGCTTAAGGATTAGAAAAGTGGGTTTATATACGAAGTTGGTTAATAATTATTCTAATATTTTATGAAGAGTTTGATCGATAATATTTGTTATGAGAGACCGTGAAGCGTGCTTCTAAATTTTTTATTTGATAATTTTTCATGTTTTTTAGCTTTCTATTTAATAGACGAGTCGGTAATTTTATTTTTATATCTTATTTAATCGGTGAATTTTTTTTATTTTTCTTATTTTTCATGATTTTACTCTTTTTATAAAATAAAAATAAAAAAAATCTAAACGTCCATCTTAACCCTTTAGTTTGTTGAAAACATAATTATTTGGAATAAAAACTTTAAAATGGAAAGAGAGTTTTAATTGGTAATATGAAAACCAAATATGGAAATCTCAATGAATTTTCATATGAGAAGAATGGCATTATTCCTTTACTTCTCCTAATATTCTGAAAAAGATAACAAATTAGCCGTTAGATTTCTAGATTATATCGCCTGAGTCCTAACCTATCAAAACACCTATTGCGCTAACCAATCACAACCTTCCACGTTTCAAAAAATTTACGAATTTTCTTTATACTACCCTCACGTGACCTTCACGCGAGTTCTTCACCGTCTTAACATTCAAGGCATTGAGCTATAAGGTGGTGTCACCGTCTTAACGCCGTTAACTCCATCTTAAACTACATTTTGTTTGACTTTAAAATCCTTCTTTCTATCCGTCTGCAACAAAGCCTAGAGAGGGCCGGTCTGTGAGAGAGAGATAGAGAGAGAGAGAGAGAGAGAGAGAACTCACGCGAACCACGCAAAGCTCAAAAACGAGACCTTCTATGGCCGATTACTCAAAACCCACCAAATTCTAAATACCACCATGGCAGAAACAACAACCAACGTCAACAGCTCTAAAAAGGGTACCAGAAACCAGCAATTACTCCTCGGAAGATACGAGATCGGAAAACTCCTTGGACATGGGACCTTCGCGAAGGTCTATAATGCGAGGAATGCGAGAACCGGCGAAAGTGTGGCGATTAAGGTATTAGATAAAGAGAAGATCATGAAAGGCGGTTTGATGGCACATATAAAGCGGGAGATCTCGATTCTCCGCCGCGTACGACACCCAAACATTGTGCAACTGTACGAGGTGATGGCGACGAAGACGAAGATCTTCTTCGTCATGGAACTCATACGCGGTGGGGAGTTGTTCAACAAGGTAGCCAAAGGCAGATTAAAAGAAGAAATCGCTCGTAAGTATTTCCAACAATTGATCTCAGCCGTAGGTTTCTGTCATGCTCGCGGTGTGTATCATAGAGATTTAAAACCTGAGAATTTACTCTTGGATGAAAATGGAGACCTCAAGGTTTCCGATTTCGGATTGTCCGCTGTTTCTGATCAGATACAGCAGGATGGTCTGTTTCACACCTTTTGTGGAACACCTGCTTATGTAGCACCCGAGGTTTTATCTAGAAAGGGTTATGATGCAGCTAAGGTTGATATTTGGTCATGTGGGGTTATCTTGTTTGTGTTAATGGCGGGTTATTTACCTTTTCATGATCATAATATTATGGCAATGTATAAGAAGATTTATCGAGGCGAATTTCGGTGTCCTAGGTGGTTTTCTCCGGAGTTAATAAGGTTGTTAACTCGTCTGCTGGATACCAATCCTGAAACAAGGATAACAATTCCGGAGATCATGGAGAATAAGTGGTTTAAAAAGGGGTTTAAGCATATCAAGTTTTATATAGAGGATGATAAGTTGTGTAGTGTGCCTGATGATGATGATGTGGGGAGTTTGTCTGATCAGTCGATGTCGGAGTCTGAATCTGAGATGGAGGTTAGGAGAAGGGGGATTCCTGGATTGCCTAGGCCTGCAAGCTTGAATGCATTTGACATTATATCATTTTCTCCGGGGTTTGATTTGTCAGGGTTGTTTGACGAAAGAGGAGACGAGACTAGGATTGTGAGTGGTGCACCAGTTTCCAAGATTATATCAAAATTGGAGGAGATTGCCAAGGTTGTGAGCTTTACAGTGAGGACGAATGATTGTAGAGTGAACTTGGAGGGGTCTAGAGAAGGGGTTAAAGGGCCATTGACAATTGCAGCAGAGATATTTGAATTGACTCCTTCATTGGTCGTAGTTGAGGTGAAGAAAAAAGGTGGGGATAAAATAGAGTATGAAGAGTTCTGCAACAGGGAACTGAGACCCGGGTTGCAAAATTTGACACTAGAGGAGAAGGATGCTGGTACTATTATTGCTGCTGATGCAGCTGTTGTTGCTGATTGTTCACATTTACCATCAGATACAGAATAGGGAGAGAAGGAGAAAAAAAGGGTTTGCTCTTTTCTCTCTCTCTGACTATTTGGTTTCAGCTTAATGTATATTAAAATTGTTTTTTGTTTTGATCTTGCTTTCATTGTGCTGCTTATGAGTTAGTGATTCAGATGTTTTACTAAAAATTGTACCGTGCTTTTCCCATTTCGAAAGAAGAAAAAAAAGATGAGATTATATATAGAATGGAAAACACAATTTTGCCTGTTTTGGCATCTTTGTTGGTGATCGTACATGCTTTTCGTTGAAGTGTTTTGTTGGCAAAAATGAGAAAGTAAGGTTAATGTTTGTGATTAGCTCAATTGTTACCCAACCAGCAAACTGGATTTCTTCTTGTTCATGCATTAACGTAGTAATTGTAAGCATTTTCGTACTTGTTATGAGTATGCTCTTTGAGCAATGAGGTTTGCCCTCTTTACTGAAATTGGAGATTTGATGCTTGCTTTAGAATGGTGTGAAACTTGCTCTTCTTATTCCGATTCATTTTGGAATTTGGAATAACAAGTATTATGAGTCTACGTCCTTCAATGCTAAAATGATTGATCATTTCAAAATTATCAGTTCGGCGACACTGTGTTGAGTTCCATTGTAGAAGATTTGAACATTGAACTACTAACTGCTGCAGGATTAAGGTGGAAGACCAAGTCTTATTAAGCTTAATAATTGACCTTGATAACGGCCTTTCATATTTTTATAATTTTATAAAATTGATTTAAATTTAATGTTAAAAGGCAAAGAATTGTTAGGCTATCGGTAGTTTTCGGCATTGTGCGGCCATCTAATCAGGTAGATCTTTCCACCCTTAATGGTTTGCACTCCTTTTCTCTATTTCACTGCTTGCATAATTGGATGAGACTCAATATGATGTGTTTTAAATGATATCAAATGCCCCTGCTCAGTCTGTAGAATTTAAAGCTGTAAATCTTTTTAGATAATAAGTGAAAATATGAGAGTGAAAGATCTCTTTCATCACCAAATTAGGTTAAGTGGTTATTATAGATGAGGGGGAGGTGGCAAGCGCATAAAGGCATGTAGGTGATGGTCTTGTAATGGAATTAGTTCATTGTAATGGTGTACAATCTATATACGGTCTTGCAACTAGGTTGATGGTCACATGTTATGTCCGTCTAAAGAGAAGCAGGATATCCCCAGATTCTCGAGTTACTTTACATGATATTTATGTAATCATGGTTGAATTTTAATCATTAGACTGGTTGTTAGAGAGAAGGTTTATCCAAGTACTTCCCTCGTGCTTTCAGGCTCAACAAGTGGACCTGTTCTTATTCAAAGCTTGGTGTATTTGTATAGGTTTTGATCATATTGTTTTTGGTTTCTGTACATTTGTTATTGTTATAGAAGGTTATTTTCAAGATTTTTACTTTTAGATGCAAATATCTTCTTTTACCATAGTATGAAAGGGTGAATTACTTAATTAATGAAAATGGATAAGAAGAAAATGGAGACCTCTACTTTTGTGTCAACTCAAATAGAGATGTCACCTATTTGAACATGCATTTGGTCGTGTATCCATCTTTATGCCTTGAAAAATGACAAATGTAGATTTCAGATATTCCCATGGAGAAAATGGTGCAGACTTGACACATGGAAAACTATAGGTCCTCTTTTAAGGAGTCACCCGTAAAACAGTCCTTTTTTCTCTCCCTTCTTGAATGTTGTATCTTCTTACTTTGCTTATGTATCAGGGATCTAGGAACCTCTCCTTGTGTCATAAAGCAAATATGTCAATGCAGGAAATTTGAGGAAACTTTTATCTGCAAATGAAGAAATGTTGGAACATATTGTGAATGCTTATCTTATTCCTTGTGTCCCTTCATCAATAGTGGTTGAAAGCTCTGATGTATTGTTTGGTGATAGACTATCGGTCGCACTATTGCAAAAAAGCAACTGCACAATAGAGCCATTCTAGGTTCCATGCTTCAAGGAAGTTTGAAATCCTTGTATATATGCTCATTAGGGTAATTCTTTGGCACTGGATTTGTCTAGGCATATGCCTTATGCATGCTTTCCATTACATTTTTTTTTTACCTTTATCTGTCCATAATTAAATTAAGGGAGGTCCCATGTTGTTCCTACAAGAATAATTCAAGTCACATGAGCCCTGTTTCTTGGTAGTTATATATGGCCGTTTTACTCCTATTTTTAGGTGAACAACATCAAGGGAGACTCTCTCTCTCTCTCTCTCTCTCTCAATGTTTTTTTTTTTAATGAAGTAGAAGATACTTTGATACTCTGATAGCAAATTAAATATTGTGAGACTATGTTGGACCATTCCTGGATGTAGTTTCAGTTTATTTTTCTTTACTCTGAAAAGAAAATTGTTGTTGGGGTGTGACATCAAAATGGGGTCCCTGTTGGTTGTTCTATGACTATAACATATTTGTTGCTGTCTAAAGGCCTTGACAAAGACCATGCTTTTGGCATTATAAACACTCATTTTGTGGAAGATAAGAGAACAAACATGTGAGCAAAAAAAATGGTGGCCCTTATTCCTTTTCATTTTTCTTCCTAGTTGAAAATCTTTACAACAAAATTGAGATTTTCTGCAGATCTGGTTAGTCTATCTAGTCGTTATCATATTTCCATGTGGTGTGAAAATAATGCATGGTTTACTAGTTCTGGATAGGACATGATATTGAAATTTTGGCTGCATCTTTCGTTGGAAACTTTTAATTTTTGGCATGTTCTATAGTCACATTCTCTGTTTGCTGTTTTTGTTTTTGATCCGGCCATCAATATCACTAATTTAGTGGTCCATTGATCCTCAAAAGGGGAATTCTACTGTATCGTTATTCATTTTTTGTTCTACGGTACCGTAGTGGTAAATAATGCTCATTTACAATAAACAAATATCCGTCAATAGTAAAAAATTCTGGACTTATGACATTATATACTATAGAATAAGAGTTTATTATAAATCACGGTTCTTTACTATTAATAGGGTTTTATTTATCATAAATAGATTATATTTATAAAAAATTAGAGAAATTACGATATATCGGGGTTTTTTTTACCACTAGTAGGTTTCATTTACTATAAATGAATTTTGTTCACCATTATAATAACGTACCGTGAAAAAAGGGTGATGGTACCATAGAATTTTCCTCCAAAATTGTTAAACCTTGGCCACCATAATCTAGTTTGATTGCTGGATCAAGTGAAGAAGGACTGGTCACTCTGCAAGTGACCCTTAGTAATTTTATGTTAAGTTTTGATTAAGTTAATAATTTGTCTAGTTATGGCAATGTTTGGTGGGAAAAAATAATGGGATTGTTACAAGATTTGACAAGAATTGAGGGGAAGATGAGTTTTTCGTCTCTTATTTGGTGGATGAGAATTGATGGGTCTAGCATGTAGGTGAGAATTACTGAAAAAAAGGTTTTTCATCATTTTTAAGAAAGTTGAGGATTGGCAAGTCTCGCATTTAGGGAGAAAAACACAGAGAATTAGTTTGAAATGCATATGGCAAATTACTATTTCATTTTAAGCATCAAGATGTGATCAAAGACTAAGAAAAATTCAAAAAGTTCATAATTTTTGTTTTTTTTTATTTATCTTGACACTTGAAAGCTCAAAAGTCTATTCCCCCCCCCCCTCAAGGCATAATTCTCCATAGGTTGCTTCTTAGTTGGAGAAGAAAGTTGATCATCACTGGTTCAAGAGATTAAAATTTAGTAGAGTTGATTATTTGAAGAGAGTTGTCAAGTAATGGCAATATTTGGTAGGTGAGAATTACCGAGATTGTTGCGAGGTTTGATGACAATTGAGGGTGAAAGTTGAGTTTTTCTTATTTGATGGGTGAGAATTAGCAGGTCTTGCATTTAGGGAGAAAATGCAAAATTTTAATGAGAAATGAATATGGTAATTTCTGAATCATATTTTCATTTATGTATCAAGGAGGTGATCGAAGTTTTGGGTGTGTCATGAAGTTTGAGAGTTGGAATGTCTGTTATCGCTCCTTCAAGATCAGTGGTAAATCTATATGTTCACAAGAAAATGTAGCCATTTTCTAAGAGATCCTAAACTGTTGTCATGAGGTTTTTCAAGTCCTAGACCCAAAAAAAAAAAAAAAAAAAAGGAAGGCTGACCTCAATGTTGAGGAATTATGCAAATTAGGTGACCAACATGCCACCAACGCAGCTTTCAGGGCTGCGAATCTCTTCAACTTTTTATAAAAATAATGATCAAGGACCATCAGATTTTATAATTTACAACCACAATCCAGTTCCTGTCTAAATTTCCCAGCTACAACGGTAGTGACTCTTTTTTGTTTTTTTTTTTTTGGTTGTAGTAGTGACTCTTAATATGGCTGTCTTTTTTTAGTTCCCTTGGATCCATTAATGGTTGCCCAGGAGATGATTGTTTATGATTGTTGTCTATGATCTAAGCAACTACTTGCTTAATCATCTCACCACCAAGTGGTGGGTGCCATGATGGTTGTGTCTTTTGTCTTTTCCTTTTCTTTTGTGTGGCTTAATGGGCAGAGGCTAGTCTGTCCAACGAATCATCTTTGAATGTCAAAGGGGGTATAGAGGCCCAAAAGGCCCACTTGCCCATTAGTGGCACCCGAATTGTAAGAGCAGAAACAACTCACAAAAGCAAATCATATGTTGGTTGGTCCCACGCCCCGGTTACCTTTTAAAGGAGTGTTGATGAGCAAGTTCATGGAGGTGACTTTACAATTTATTTTATTTTATTTTATTTTATTTTATTTTATTTTTTTACAAAGATTTGAATCTGGGATCATTAGATTGGGGGGTTTGTATCACTAGACTGTCCCCTTGGAGATGACTTTACAATTAATTCTGCTTATTGTTTTATTAATAATCAGGCACTATTGGACCCAGGAACATGAAATTGTGAATCATTTGCCACAAACAGCCCATTTTTTAAAAAACTGATTGGTCAATTAGAGGCTGTCGCAGTAGCATTTGAAGTATCGTCAGGGGACCCCAACAAATAATGTTTCTCATGTAACAAAAAAAAAAACATAATGTTTCTAAGATAGATGCAATGTCAAAAGAGAGAGAGAAGGTAGTTTCACCAAAAAAAAAAAAAAAGAGAGAAGGTAGCCCATATTACTACGAATGAGGCTTAGGATTCGATTGAAATGGACCTGAGCGATCATTTGGGCCACATTCCCTATCGTGCTAATTTTTCTTTTTTTTTTTCTTTTTTTGCCTCGGATTTGGCCCATCACCCGGTGTTCATAGCTTTGTTCTGATTAATTCAGGTTGATCCGAATGAGGTCCTTCTTAGGGGAATAGAGGTCTCCCAACGTAGTCGATTTCATACTCAAATTGCTAGTCCTACTCGTGACTTTGGTTAAGAGACACGGTGAGCTATCTGTTACGTCAACTATCCGTTGCTCTTATTTTGCTAATTGACTTGGGAAGCTCACCCCATCTTCCTTTTTTTGTGATCTTCCTTTTTTTGTGGCACAGATTTGAATCCTAGATCATAGAATTAGAGGAAAAGATTATGACTATTAAACTGTCCTACTAAGAATCACCCCTTCAAGGAATTGTATGATCTTGCTGTCCCAAATGCCTGAGTATTTAATTTAAAATGTAGGATGAGGGTTTAACGTTTACAAAAGTAAAATTTTACCTCTTTTCCTCATATTAAAATATAAAATTAAAATAAACTAAAATATTTCATGACCCATAGAGAGAATTTTATACTTTTAGCCTAATTTTTTCACTATAATTTTTTTTTCCCAAAAATCACTCTAGTGGAAGTTGATTTTCTAATAGAAGTTAAAATGAGGTAAAATAATTTTGAAAAATTTTAAAATTAAACTTGATTTTCTGATACCATGTCTGAAGGGGGTTTATGGGTAAAGAGTAGCTTTCTAAGTACAAGAAAGAGAAATAATTCTAAATTATAAGATAGAATAATTTTTATATTATTAATTAATCAAAAAAAACACTTGAAAAGAGCAGTCCAATAACATATGAAAGTGTATTTGTTATGCATGATATTTTTTTTTTATATATATTTTTCATAATTGAGAAGAATGATTTATTAGCCAAAAATGGATATTACAACATGAGGAGTTCTCAAAAAGGGCAAAGAACACACGAAAGCCTCTTACCTGAATTGTATCAAAAGTTCCTCTTTTCATTTTAATCTCAAATTCAAATCGTATGCATTTCATTGTTATATAAAAGAAAAGAAGGAGGCGAGGGACAAACGCCCCACAGCTCATTGTAGTGGGACACTCACTCGGCATGAGTGCGCAAACCAGAGCTGCCCCAACGCATCCACGTAGACGTCAAATTGTATGGTTTCATGCCACCTCACCCCGCCCAACCCCAGTTTTTTCCCAACTCAGAGAATGTAAACTTACCAATGCCACAGAGCTCCGATGGACTCTTCATTCAAATCAAAGGTTCAAATTGTCGCAGCCGAAACACACACAGACACAGAGAAAGAGAGAGAGAGAGAGCAGTCTAAAATGTCGGCCAACCTTTAACAGCTCTAAAGGGCTAAATTGCAGGGAGATAACCCATAAATCAGCCACGCACTTCTTAACACTCGCCACTTAACCACACCTGTGGCACTTATCTACTCCTTCCATCAGTTCTCGTGGCACTTATCTACACCTTCCGTCCTCTCTCTCTCTCTCTCTCTCATATATTCTTCGGTGCCTTGAATATAAAGTACTCAAACTTCACAAACTCGTTTACAAAGTCCTTTTGATATGACAAAAATTCCCCCCCCCCCACCCCTCCAAAATGGGAAGCCAAATAGAGGAACAATTCTCAGACTTCTACGAGAAATGGGTCATGCAAAATGAAGAATATCTCCGACAGCTACTCAGTGCGTCAAAAGATCCGCTGCTTCATGAAGAAGAGCAAAGAGCTTTGATCTCAAAACTCACTGCCCATCACAAAGGTTTTTATACTACAAAATGGGCCTCCGCCCATGAAGATGTTCTCGCCTTCTTCAGCCCGCCATGGTTGAGCCCATTAGAAAATGCTTACACATGGATGACCGGCTGGAAGCCCTCCATAGACTCCTCGAGTCTCCATCACGGAGTCCAACTGAGTCACGGACCGAATTTGCGCCGGTTGTCCGACGAACAAATTAAGAAAATTCAAGAACTGAGGAATAGAACAAGGCTAGATGAGGCGAAAGTGGAGAGAGAAATGGAGAGGCAACAGGTGGCATTAGTCGATAGGGGGATGGTCGAGTTGGCTAGGCTGGCAAGCCGAGTTGTGGACCGAGATGGTGACGGAGGGACCGAGTCGGCGGCTGTCGAAGTTGAGGGTCTGTTGGAGAGTGCATTGAAGGGTTTGTTGAGTGGGTTGGAAAAGGTGATGAAAAGTGCAGATTGTGTTAGGCTTAAGACACTTACAGGAGTTTTGGATGTGCTGACTCCTTTGCAGTGCATGGAGTTGTTAGCTGCCTTTTCTATGCTACAAGTGCAGCTCAGAAAATGGGGAAAGAAAATAGAGTTTCCTTGTTGCTGTCAAGTATGACAAAAAATGACTAGAAAAAATATAAATGCATATGTGTGTATATGTATATGACAAAAAATGTTGTGTGTGTGTTTTGGCTTTGTGATATGTGATGTAAGGTTTTTATGGATAACTAGCTTTTTATTTTCTTCACCGGGCAAAAGGGCAGTGGAGACGAGACAGCAGTTTTGAGTTATTATGATCATTCAGAGGTTGCTTCCACTTTCAACCTCTAAAAGAAAAAAAAAGAGGTGGTAGTTTTTATTCCATTTATATCTTAAGAATGTTGGAAAGCTCGAGTTTAGATTTTACATAAGCTGAGAGGTCGTAGATCATTGGATTGGATACGATTACTTTAGCCAGATTTATAAAATATAAAAATATTTTTTTGGTACAAAAATATGTATTTTTTTAATTTATCAATCGGTATCTGAATGTCTATTTAGACTAATTCGGTTGTAACAATTGTTAGATTCTTTATAAAAGGAGCTATCTCAATGTAGTATTTTTATTTTTTAAATTTTTATTAAGAAATTTAACATTATTTTTATTAATTTAACTATCTCTTTATTGTACATCTTTTTCATATTTGTGTTAATAGATTATAGTTTACTTAGGTATCATTTTTCAACCTTCCTAACTATGTAAAAAGAAAACCATTTTCTTGTTTGTAGTGAGAGAGAGAGAGAGAGAGAGAGGGGGGGGGGGGGAGCAAGAGGGGGAGAGAGAGGTTAAATGTCAATAATTTAAAAATTAATAAGAATAACTTAAAAATTAAAATGTACAATTAATTTATAAGAACAAGCTTAAATGTCAATAATTTAAAAATTTTCAAATATATATATATATATATATGTATGCATGCATGCATGCATGTATGTTATTCAATTCACAATTAAGAAAAAGATTAAATTTATTAAGAAAACAAAATTAGTCTGTGAGATTAAGACCCACTTGTTATCATAAAAAGGTTTTTGATAGAAATTATAAATATTATTTAATTAATATATTACATAAAATTAATTATAATTAATAATATATTATATAAATTTTAAATTTAATTATTCATCGAGTCAAATAAGAATATTAAAGATTACAAAAATTTTTGAGCCTCAGCCGCACCTTGTGGGGCCAGAGCCCACCTACTGGTAAGTAGAAATACGATAAAAAAATGGGATCAAGCTGCCGTCCGTACGTTTCAAAGGGCAGCAAGGTTGCGTTGCGTCTCTGTGCAACCCGACCTGAGAGACCGCCCTCCGACTCCCACGGACACTCTTACGTTCTCTGTGTGACGAACCGACCTCACACTCGAATCTAATGGCCACTTCGTTTCTCTCTCTTCTCACCTTTGTCTAACCTCTCTCACTCTCTCCTAGCTTACTCTATCATAGGTACGTTTCGCTTCAGTTGATCTTCCACTGACTGGTTTCCGATATATTCGTCTATACCCAAAGTTGATCACTTTGATTGTGGTGTTCTTGAATTTAGGGTTTCTTTTATTGGTTTGTAATTGCTTTGAATTTCGATGATTTCTATGAACTACGTAATCTAGGGTTTTGTTTGGACTGATGTGTGTGTACTCCTCGGAATTTCATCTCCATTTAACTGACTTGTTATTCAGGCGAAGGTATAGATTACGGTTCTGATTACAGGAATAGGGAATATAGTCACGATGAAAATGTTATCTAGTGATTTGTGGAATACTGTGCTGCAGTTTCAAGTACTTTGTGCGCGTACCCTTCGTGGTGATCTTCACTATGTTGGCCATGAATTCGGATCGTTGTAGTCCAATAATTTTGATGAATTAGTCGAGTTTGATGTTCTTATATTTGAAGCATCTAGCATGTTAGCTAGTGATTTGGACAAGAATTAATATATCTGAAATGGATTTTTTTTTTTTTTTTTTTTTTTGTGTGGAGGGAAAAGGTAAAATGGAATACTGAGCTGTAGTTTCAATTTCTGTGTGCTCAGTACTCCTCATGATGATCTTCACTATGTTGGCCGTGAATTCAATTCACTGGATCCCAATAATTTTGATGAATTAGTAGACATTAATGTTGTTATTTTTGAACCATCTACAAGAACTATCAATTGGCCAAGAATCATGAAATTATTCTTTGACAAGAGGAATTGGGAATATGGTCACAGTTATATTAGCCAAGAACTATGAAATCCCAAGTGCTAGTGTTTAAAATCTGCGATATAGTTATTTTTTTCCTTCTTGACTGAATTCTAAGAATCTTTTTAAGATTAAGGTTGTTACAATTTGAATTGAGTGGTTTAGAAGGAGCAGAATGTTAGGTTGTGCTTGATATGCCCATTAAAGGATCATTTTATCCTATGTTATTAGACTCTTCACTTTGCCAAGCCACACAACTTGAGTATTGATATGGGTGTTGGGCATTTCATGAGGTGTGTGACGATGTTTCACATGCTCCTGTCCTGATACCTGTGTTTGACACAATGCATATAGCCTTTGTCTGTAGTTAAACAGATAAGGGAGGTAGTTGATGAAGTTTTCAACCTTGTTACCTTCATTATAAAATTGGCATTCTGCCTAGTTAGTTTCAAGGGTAAAATCGTAGAATTGGCCTGGAAATCTTTGAAAAATTTGAATTGAATTGGTTATAACATTGTAAAATCTTACAGGTAGAATTGGAATTGCAACAACTGTCACCTTTGAACCTGTTTTGATCTGAGTGACCTAAAAAAAAGTGCTTGTGAGTTTTGCATATGTCAGTATCCAGAGCTAGTTTGACCATTCTAGCTGTACTTTAAATGAGCCTTTGAAATCACTCTTGTGTTGAAGCCTAAATTTCATGGTAATTGATCTTTTTCTCCTTGCATACTGTGACCTTAATCTTACTGTTGAGTTTTGATTAATGTGCCTCAACCATTGCCAAGAAAAACCCATTTGTATGCAACATATGTGGTTTCCAGATCAGTTTTAAGCCTTGCCTTTATTCATTGATCTAGGGTAAACCCGCTTGGAAAGATCCACATAGCTATGATGCGGATTTATAAACATACACTTGGTACAGCAGATAGAATCCAGATGCTTTTAGCTCATACAGATACTTTTACATCATATACTCGGGTTGCCACTCAGAGAAAATGATGTTTTCAGATGCTTCTCCATACTATAGAGCAGCTTGAAGTTTTGTTATATGTGAAACTTGATACAGACTTCAAGTGATCAAGTTTCTGGCAGAGGACATCTACAGAGCTGGTTTGTTGCTACAATATTCATAACATGCCAGTTGTACAAAAGCTATATGATGCTTGCAAAGTATCCTTCTCCCCTGGTGGTCCAATATCAGAAGAAGCTCTTGATAAAGTTCGTGCTATTCTAGGTAAGCCTCCTAGTTAAACTCCTTGCCTATTTGAGTCTTCAGGTTGTATCAATCATTCCTTGTAGTTAATTTTGGACTTTGGTGCATCTTGGTTGAGCTATATAGTTGTACAAAAGTGGAAAGATGTAGGGAATGCAAAGGTAATTCAGGGTGCCGCTATGTGAAATCAGGCCACAAGGTCAGGGATGATGGGTGTCCCCTTTCCCTTTCCTCTTTGCTGCCTTACTACCATTCCATAGCAGCAATCATGTGATCATTATGTTTTCTTTCCCATCAATGCTTACCCATCTATAGCATCAGAACTTTGCTAAGGCCTTCACAAGAGCCAATGGGTATTGTGCAGTTAAATCCTCAAATATTTGCCAAAAACTTCACAATCTTTTGTGCTACTTCCTATAGACCGCACCTACAAGTCTAGGTGCCATCATGCTTGGCATGCAACAGTGATCATAGAAAGTCAATTATGACACAAGATTCTCTCAAAAAGTCAACGTGTTATTCTGAGTAACAGGCATCAATAATGGTTCACTAGTGTGATTTCATTGTATATCATGTAATGCACTAGACTTCCCTTTCTGTGCCCATGGTCCTATCGTGCATAGTTCCATCTGTTCAGGTGCTTAAAAAATCAATGTGTTATTCTGAGTAACACTTATCATTAATAGTGCACTAGTGTGATTTCACCTGTCTATCATGTAATGCACTTGACTACCCTTTTTATGTGGCCTTGGCCTTAGGATGCATAGTTTCATCTGTTCAGGTGCATAAAAGGTTCCTTGCATCCTATCCCACAACATCCCAATAGCTATCCTTACTTGGGAAAAGATTGATTAGTTCTCAATTTTAACTATTGAAGCATAGGGTTCAACGACTGCAGCAATCTAGTTTATTCATCTTCATTTTTTTTTAACTATTTTGGTGCTGTCAAATGGAATACTTCTATTTGTCGAAGTTGTCATCAAAATGTTCCATGTTGTGTTATACGCGCACATGATGTTGCAATTATATTCATCACTGCACCAATCAACTCGGTTTTGACCAAGGTCCATATTGACCCATTCCATTCCAAATTATCACTATAGACCTTGACCGAGGGCTGCACCACTCAAGTGTAGGCCTCTTTGCTCTATAGGCATTTGGCAGTCCATGCACATCCTTGCATCGTTATGTGTTACATCTATCTACAATCTAACTAGAGCTTGCACCCATGCCTTCAGACCATAAATTCTGTCAAAGCTCCAAAGAACTTTAGAACTAGTGTTGAATTATCTTGAAAGGCATGGTCATGACTCATGGGTGGACTGAGACCTGGCCTTTCGGATTCATTAGCAACCGTTGGCAGGAATTACAAACTTGGAAATCTAAGGGCCATTAGTAGCTCATAAAATTGGGTGCATTAAATCTATATGTTGCTAATTCATAATGTATATCTCTTAGATGTGTATATTTTACTCATTAGTTTATATCAATGCAAATACAGCCAACAAGCCCTTGCTTATTGATCCTTCTATTAGCCCTTTTGGGTCTATAGCCCCAAGTTACAAGTTATCAAATAAGACTGTCAAATCACATAGATTTATGAATATTGATGGTGGCACATGCAAATTTAAGTTGTTTCGAGGTATCCTGTTATATGCAATGTAGCAAATGCATTGTTAACAAGCTACACTTCTATTTCAGATGAATTGAAGCCTTTGAATGTGGGTCTCGAACAGGAGGCACGTGGGTGGAAAGGTTCTGCACGTGGGAATAATGGAAGATGTAATGGCAGCCATCAATATCCCCTTCCTATAAAATATATTCACTTGCATGAATGTTGCAGCTTTTCGGTGAGCATTCGTTGATTTTTGGCCTCTAAACTTATTGGTCATTTGATACTACTGAGTTTATAGTATTGTTGGACTTTTATTCCTTCATTCATTTGTTCCCTTTTAGGCTTATACCAGATGCTTCATTTAGTGATCCATACCTGAAATTCTTGGATTTTTGCAGATAGGAATTTTCTGCATGCCACCATCCTCCATCATACCCCTTCACAATCACCCCGGAATGACTGTGTTGAGCAAGCTTTTGTATGGTTCATTGTGTGTGAAATCATATGATTGGCTTGATTTACCTGACTTAGTCAATCTATCCCCAGGTATGTTTCTCTCTCTCTCTCTCTCTCCCTCTCTCTATCTTTCGATCTCTCTCACAGTTACAGGACTTGTTCGGAAATACGTAATTAAAGGAACAAGCCATGCTATTGCCCCCTTGGTCTCAAGTCTAGAGGCCCTTTACCGTAGCCCACCAGAAGCCAAAATTGTAGTTGCAAACACAATTTGTTCAAAACTATGGGAAGGCTTTCTGAAACTGAGGAATGAAATGAGGCTCAGAACCATTGAAAACGGTGCAATCAATATGAGTTTTCAAGTGTACTAGGAATAAAATCCTAGAATGAAGTTGAGGTTTTAGTGCATATCATTCTTATATATATATTTTAGAAACCGTAAAATGCATTTTTGTGTATTTTAGTGAACTGCATTTTAGAATGCAGTTTTAAACTGCCAGATGTTGTCTGAGGATATGATCATGCTTGAGAAAAAGTTGGGAGTCTTGGCCCAGATCTGGTCATTCTGGTCATAATCCAAATCTGTATTAAGTAATGTGAAAAACAGAGTCAAAGAATATATTCATGGAGCTGTTTAGTGTTTAGAATCTTCTCCACAGCTGTTACTTTTTATGCTAGTTTTGAAGAATTCAATTTATTTATCATCTAAGGTACGACTGTCTCCAAGTGAACTTAGAATGGGGTTGCATAAATTAGTGTGTAGTCTATATTCAGCATAGCTATGAAGATTTTTCCCCCCCACTTACGATCACTACTTTTCTGCAATGTTCTCTCAGTGTGGTGCCATATGTGGCTATGTTGTTGTGGGTAAACAACTCTGCAGTATGTAGACTGTTCGCAAGACACACATAAGCAAAGGTCCACATGTTTAGTGGCCATGTTTCATCATAATCACTATAATGTCCATTTCTTCCGGCTCTAACTAGCCCCGGATCTTTTAGCTAAGAAATTCAATGCCTAATCAATTGAATCTGTTATTTCTTGAACAAAAGGTTGATGCAACTCTTCTATCATGTTTACAACATCATAAAAATGTTTCCCCCCTCGCTTACCTGTTTGTTAAATGTGATGCCTATAAGAAATTCTTTAAAATAGGAGGAGCATCACCTTTTAGAATTTGGCATTCGAGTTTGATTGTTGGTTGTAATTGGTTTTTGAGGTGTTTATTGCCACATTGGATCTATGTTGAGGTTTCGAGCTTAATAGTTAAGTGTATATATATTCTTACAGTACTTAGTCAAAAGTTGTTATGTCCATTATGTTTTCCATTCCAAGAACCTATTCAGCTTCAGGGCATCTTGCATTCCTCTTATATGGCTTTGAAGCTCCAAATTTGGACTTTTGGGGATTGCATGGAAATTGATTTATTATTGATGTGTGCTTTCACCTATGGATACATTATTAGATTAGAAGTATCATTCAGTTATGTAGGGTAGTTATGTCACTCCTTCCATTTGGACTGTTTGGTTTGATATGGTCTCTTTTTTGGGGGCATTGCAGCAAGGCCTGCAAAACTTGTTAAAGATTGTGAAATGAGTGCACCCTGTGGTACGACAGTTCTGTATCCAACAACTGGGGGCAACATTCATTGTTTTAAAGCCTTGACTCCCTGTGCGCTCTTTGATATTCTATCACCTCCGTATTCCTCTGCTGATGGGCGGCATTGCTCTTATTTCCAAAGGTCTCGTAGAAAAGATCTACCAGGTAGTCTTTTTTGACGTTGTCTATTTATTTTACTCCCATTAATTTTTAGGCAATTCTTTTATCTTGCTTAATATCTTTCTCATGTTTATTTTCTGGTATGAAGGTATTGATAACTTGAGTGATGTGTCAGCTTCTGACGTGGTTTGGTTAGAGGAAATTCCACCTCCCGAAAACCTTGTGGTTAAGAGCGGACTCTATAAGGGCCCAATGATTAGACATTGAGTCTCTTGAGCTGGATGGAGCATACAATTAGTGGTTTGCAGATGAGGAGCCGTAGAAATGACTGCCGGTATATTAGCCATCTATGTGCCATGAATAATCATTGCCATTTGCAATCAAGGCAATGTTTGTGCATAAATATGTTGGTAGAGTTGATTAACAATTCCACTTTTTTAGTGGGGTGACCATTCTTCCAAAAACTGTAATTTGTTGTATCCTAATTAAGGATTTTTATTTAATAATAATAGCAGCAATAATTATTGTACTAATATCAAGTTACTAATCATGTTGCTTGTCTCGAGCACTCTGAGTGATCCTTTCACCTTCATGCACCTTAATTCCACTTAAATATCATGGTTCCTGTCCTGTCTAGACCGGAGGCTCCGCACCGCTGAAACAAGCTGAATGTGGTGGCTTACCCTGATACTAGGAGTTACGATGCCTCAGTTTTACAGGTACATGTTGGAATATCCTTTGCATCAGCTACATGTTTGTTCTGCTTGCCTTATGTTTCATAAACTGTGTTCATGAGGGATGGGTCGTGTCTAAAACTGCTCAAATTGTTTAGAACCCAACATTGCTTGGAGTATGGCGCACAGGGCTCCCAGTGGGGATACACACTGCATAGAAATTAGGTTCGGAAAACAAAAACAATAGCTACAGTTTGCCGCATAAAATGCTCATTCGAGATTGAGCGCAATTTTAAGCTCATTGATAAAACTAGCTGTCAGGAAAGAAAACAGAAGATGGCAATACATCTTAAAATTCACATTTAATCACAGAAGAAGATATAAGCCAAGTAGGCCAAGGCAATTCCTAGAAGATAGGAAGTGGCCACCGCATGAGATAATTGGAAACGCATGGAAGCGTAGAAGGATTCTAATGGATGGCTTTTCACATATTAGAACATCGGTGTCTCTATTACATCAAACTCACACCACACCAAGGCCAGCGGAGGACAGAAGTGATGATACAAGACAACCTTAATCTAAGTTATTTGGAGTCCACACTCATCTCCAGTGATCCAGAATAGAAGTTTGAGCCACCATTTAAGCTTTAAGGTAATTCATTATGCCCCGATAAGCCAAAATGTAGCTGCATTTATGAGTATTGCAAGAGCATGTTTTATGACAGTTTCTTAACCTTTTTATTTAGTGCATTTGCATATCAGTTTTTACTGTTTATGGACATGACTAGTTTCTCAATAAAATGCACCGATGGGGTTTCTTCTTTTCTCTCCATTTGTGCAGTTGAGTAAGTACAGAAAGTTAGGGGACAGGGAAGGGTCGCCTGATCTGCAACTGAGACTGAGCCAAAAAAATCATATGACGACCTTGACCAGATCCGTGATTGTCATAGCAGACTAGAACCGAATAGTGAATGCCATGCTTTCCTTGTCTTTGTCCTCCTAATCACCAAAGCATCTGGCACAAAGGACCAGCATACAAAAAGCGGCTTGACCGACAATCACATGGTGTTCAATTTTTCTTACCCAAAAAAACAAAAGCAGCGTTTCTGCACTATTGCCGAGTACCAAGGATCTGACCACGTCAAAAGGTTTCGGTGTGAGATTTCAGGTACTTCCTTTTGATTCTCCAAATGCATAAATATGCTTCTGTAGTTACATCTTCATAGGTCTAGTGATCAAGAGGTTATCTTCATAGAAGAAACCTCGTATCCCACTTTGTGGATGCTTAATTTTATCAGATATAGAACATCGGAATGCTTGTTTATGGTTTATGATGAAACTTTGGACTTTAACCTTTTTTCTACACAAAGTGAAGTATGATTGACAATGACTCAGAATATAATTTTAAAGACCTCCATTTCCAGAAAAGTGAATAACCAAAATGTTGCCGTCGAAGGCAAGCACCGCACCAATATGCAGAGGATTAACCTGAAATGATGGTGTCTTGTATTCAGATCAATGAAAAAGGAAGAGAAGCCATTTGACTTTGAACCTTTACTACAAAAGCATATCCATTGAATAGCAGCAATGTTTATAGCATTTGAGGCAATAGCTTGAAAGTTACATGATGGAATGTTTAATACAAAGGATAAAAATGAGTTCAGCATTAAAAGGGCTACTGACTCAGATACGAATTATAGAAAATTTTGGCCTTTATGAGACTCCCATCTCGGCCACAGTAATGCAACATAAACAAATCAACTAAACCAAGAAAGCCGCAAATAATCAATCATTTATCTAAACAAAAAGCTCACTATAGAAAAGAAAATCCCTAGCATTAAATCAAGGTGAGACTTCGAAATGTCAATCGCCCTTGACCATAGTGAAGTACCACTTTCCACATTTGAGTTCACGTGTAGGCTTCTCAAGGACCTTTGGGCTTTCTGGATTGCTGAGAAGTAGGTGGGTTAAGTTCCTGCCAGAGATGGGAGAAAATGTTAAGATTGTATTCAGTTAACCTTTTCAGGTGCTAAGGATGAAGGGAGACAATATTACCTCTGAATATCGAACATGATCATAATGCACCTTAGAAGATTTTACAATGGTTTCCCACTTTGTTTCTGTGGAAGAGGTCTTGTCAGCATGCTTTTTGGACATGAATTTGGCAGCAAGAGACGGGGGTAAGAATGACTTTTTTGAGGAAATAGAGGGCAACGACCGCCAAAGCCAAGACTCAGAAGGTGATTTTGGCAATGGTGGGGCAAGAGGGGACTGTAGAGTGTTTTCACTGAAATTTCCTTTATTATCTGATTTTGGAACTGGTTCACTTTTCTTCGCCCCAGTAGGTACTTCCGAACCACTGAATGACTTCCTTTTGTCATCAAGTCCTTGATCAAGTCTAAATCCCTTTGTTGAGTTTTCCTGCCCCTTCTTGTTCGATATATCTGAGGATGGTGATTTTGGTATGCCGCCTTCCTTCCATACATCTACTTGTACAATTTGGAGAGATGATGCTGCAGGAGGAGACTCTAAGTCATTTCCTGCAATGCCCGTAAGCCTTTTTGAATCTGAAAAGTTCGAATCTGAGTGTGGAACTGCTGTGCTCTGTACAGAATCTATATACAAAGTCTTCTCAACTGCTTGGCTTGCTGAGCCTGGCGTTACTTTATTTCTATAGTTATCTTCATTCCCATCAGAACTGTTTAAAATACAATTAACAGTCTCTTTAGGCATTCCCAGGAAACCAACACCTTCTCGAAAGAGAGACTTAGGGACTTTTCTGTACGGTAATCTCCCATGAAGGGCCTGCTTATGTGGCAATAACACATCTGATGTTTGAGAGTCGGTGAAGTTACTAGAATGATGCTTTCCGATGAGCCTACTATCATCTCTCAACAACTTTGGTGATTTGAGCACGCCATCCATTTCCTGATCACCATTAGTAGATACAATCATCAATAACAAAACAAATTGCAACAAATGAGTTTGCAAAGTAAAAAATCTCTGAATTTACTGTGTATACAGTTTGGCTCAGAGGTCCACTACGATGCGTTTTGGGAATTCTACCATTTCCTTTAGCTGAGGATACTGGAACCGGGGTTCTAACTTTCACTCCTGGCACCGTATTTAGGAGGGTACTGTTCTTCACACAAAATCGAGGAATCAATCCACAAGCCTTTACTCTCAAATTCACAGAATCATTATCATCATAATCTTCATCCTCGCTTTCTTCTCCCTTAGCATCCTGGTCATATTGTGGTATAGAGTTTGACCCATATTGGTTAAGTTGAACCCTTCTACCCTTAGCAGCTTCATCGATGGACCTTCTAGGTCGTTCAGGTGTTGCTGATTGCTTCTTTGAAACATACAAAGGTGTCTCCAAAATCATTGCCTTTGCAGCAGGCAAAAATCGACTCATCATCAAGTCTCTAGTCTGTGGATCGATGAAGAAAGTTCCACATGGTTTTGCATCAAGACCATCTGATCCACTCAACCCACTAACACTACAACTCAACGAGAGTGACTCCAATTCTGAAAATGAATCTAGGGCATCAGAATATGCATCACCATCATCATCATCATCATTCTCCATATCAAGACCCGTATTCTGAACCGTTGCTTTATTGAAACTCTCCCTTTCCTGATCAACATTGCTAATGAGTACTATAGGACCGCTCTTTGACCTATTCTCTTTTAATTTCGGAGGAAATCTAGGAGTTACTGAAGGATGATATGAAACTCTTGACTCTTGTCTATTCTTGCTTTTAGGCATTCCCGGAAGCTGTTCCCATAGAAAAGGAACTGCTACTGGTTCAGTCACTTGCTCTAACTTGTAAGAAGGAAGAGATTGCTGTCTGTTAGGAACTGATTTCTCGACTACTTGCTGGCTCCTTCTATCCACCAAAGGTGAAGGATACCTTCTTGCAGACATGAGAGGTGCATTGAGATTCAATTTCTTACTGTCTTCCATTTGAGCTCGGAATGCTGAGTCAGCCTAACTTCACTGTCAGAATCAATGGGAAAGATAAAAGAAATGAGAAATTGCTTATATTGAGAGTCAAAAAGGAATAATTTTGTTTATGTGGACAGAATCTAATTCTAGATTTGCTGGGACAATTAAATATTTTAGTTAAAGAAAGCAAAAGGGAAAGTGAAGAAGTAAATGTCTCTGCAAAAGCAATGAAGTGAAGTGGCAGAATTGGCATGGCTCTGGAAAGTGATGATCGGTCATTCATTTTTCCAGTGTTTGATTGCAAGAAAACAAGGGAAAAAAAATGTTACTTTTGGATTCTTATATTCAAATCTCTAACTCAACTATGCAAATCTAATTATGGCAATTAAAATCCATAAGAAAAAAAAAAGGAATCAAATCTAGGTGCTAATCATTTTTTTTGGGGGGGGGGAGGCATCTGAGCTATGCCATGAACTAAAATGGAAAGAAAAATCACAAAATTGTAAGAAAGAGAAAGGAAGAGTGAAGAAGCCAAGGTTTCAGTAGAAGCAATGAAGTGAATTGGCAGAATTAATATGCCCACTATCTGAAAATCTCTCTCTCTCGAGAGAGAGAGATCAAATCAGAGCTACACGATAGACTAAAATGCAAAAGGAAAAAAAAAAAACTAAAAATCGAAACAAAAATAAATAAATGCATTAACTCTGAAATCTGCCCAATGCTTATAAAATCCACCATCCAATATCTAAACAGAAACAGGAGCCCACATATCAAAATGAGCCAACAAATCCATTACTACTAAGAACAAACTTTGCTGATAGTGAATGCTTTGAAATACTAATATATCTCCAAAAAACGAGCTTATGTTGAACAATGAACAAACCAAGAACAGAGCAAAAAAGGAGAGGAAAATCAAGAAAATCATATATCCCAACTAAAAAGAGAGCAGAAATTACCTTAAATTTCCAAATGGGTATCGACCCAAATCACCTTTCACATCTATCAACACACGAGAGAGAGAGAGAGAGAGAGAGAGAGAGAGAGAGAGAGATTGAGAGAGTAAAGTATCTTCGTTATGGAGAGAGAGAGAGAGAGATCTATGAAAGTATTGGCTATAATATCACCGAGAAACAAGGCGTGAGTTTTGGGGTAAAGAAGGATAGAGAAAGTGAGACATGAGAGAGAGAGGGAGGGGGGGGGGAGAGAACAGTGATGTGGTTTGGCCTTTGGACAATTTTTGTTCTTTTGTTTGGCGGCGATTGACTTTTACGCGCGCACAGAAATTTTTTTTTTTAATTGTTTGTTGATCACGAAAACCTCTTTCGAGGGAAAAAAAAAAAAAAAAAAAAAGGCCACATGACAAAAAATATTTAGCAGCCAGCGGTCCGACATGTGGCTCATAAACACGAAGGAAACAACAGTGAGTAGAAGTAAAACCGCCCGGTTTAAGAGTCTGCCTCTCTTTACTTTTTGTTAATAAGGTGTTTAGCGATTTATTTTCGATAAATTTGATTCGAGTATCATCGTTTATCTATTTTAATTTATGAGAAATTTTTTGCATATAATTGGTTCTGCTCTTCAGTTTCGAACTGCCTCTCTTTATTGATGAATTTTATCTATCTTTGTCAACATCCTTAATTTAATGCCCTCCCATTTTCTTTGACTTCTTCTACAACCCCTCCTGCTTGGAAATATATGGTTCTTAATTTGCTCATACCCCTTTATTTCCCATGGTGGGGAAGGGTAAGATAAATACCACCATCACTTGGATTTGATGGTATCAAAAATTCCATTCTCAATTTAAGATTTCGAATTTAAATTCGAATTATTATTTCCTCTCCTCACAGAGGGAGAAGAAAGAGAAATGAATAAATAAATAACAATAAGAGATTTAACTTAAGTCTTTTATTTACTAATTAAGTCCTTTCCTCTGTTTTGGAGTTGCCTCTAACCATCTTTCAATTTCTCATCCAATTTGCATTCCAACCCAATTTGAATTTATGACTGAAACATGGTTGAAGGCATTGTCCTAGAATTATGGGGTATTGTTGCCTAATTATGATGAACCAAATCAAGTTTTGAGCTATAAATGGGCATAACAAATTTAAAAATGGCATGGACCATACCATAATGATTGACCTTACGTATAAGACCACATACTCATTGATTTTGGGCTGAGCTGCATACATGCTTTCTATGGTTAAGTCATAATTGCTTCTTTGCTCTTTTGGGTACAGTCAAAGCATTTCCTTACCTAAAACTACAAATATTCAAATTGGTTTTATTTTATTTATTTACTTTGTTTCCCGAAAGGATGCTTTCAATCTTTCCAAATTTTATCAAAACTGTGGGGGAGAAGAACGAAATATAATATAAAGGGGGAAGAGGGTGAAGAGTGACGGAGGTTATAATTTTTTATAAAGTAAATAATATTTTAAAGAAATTTAATATTATTTATAAATTTTTTAATAATATTTTAAAAACTTTTAATAATATTTCTTAAACTTTTAATAGTCCTCGCTGAAATACTTTTATATATATATATATATATATATATATTTCATCATCGATATCTGTAAAGTTAATTAATTCGATTCGAGTAATCTGTGAATTTAATTTAAAAGCTGACTCTTCTCGTACAATTTTTTCATTCTCAAAACTTGAAATTAAAATTTTGATTAAGAAATTTATCTCTTATCACAAGACAAGACATGTGTCATTGGTTTTGCCAAAATACTTTATATAGGTAAACATATCATTTTTTTTTTTTTAATATTGGGGGAGGGAGAGAGGAAGGGGGCATCACCACTCTGAGGATGATAAAATAATAAGTCGCTACATATTTTTATGAGGAATTGCAAAATTATCATGTGAACAAAAAGAAAGAAGAAAAAGAATTCTACTCTACAAAGAAAGAATTTTTGGATATGTCAACCTCTAAATGAACTAATAAATAAATTTATGGGGTCAGAAGATCAAATAAATGGCACCAGAGAGTCAATTCATCTGATGCAAAATATGTGAAAATGTTGGGTTTCAGAGAGTAGCAGATGAAGATTCCATGCCCATTCGGATTTCAGTCTCTGTGTTTGATATTAATTCTCCGTTATTCAATTTTCACGTCTCACAAAAATGGATTCAGACTTCACTCTGATTGATTTTCTTATCTTCCACTTATCTCATTGAAATGAGTTGGTACTTATGATTTCTCTCTCTCTCTCTCTCTCTCTCTCTCTCTCTCTCTCTCTCTCTCTCTCTCTCTGTTTGAGGAGGAAAATGAAACAACATAATGGGTGTGTTCATGAGCATCAGCGGAACTGTAAATTTATATAAACAAAAATGATACATAATATTGTGTTTTGTGTTATAATTTTGAAGGCCGAGAATTATAATTTTTAGGTAAATAAGTAATATTAAAATAATAATTTTAAAATTTATATTCATAAATTATTTTTGTCTTAAAAAAAAAATTGAGAACAATTACCGCTGTCTCTTTATCCCTTGCCCATGAGATTCAAGAGATAGATGTATTAATAATTCAATTAAATATTAAGAGAAAATCGAGATATTAACATATTTAATAGAACCTTTTAATCAAAATTATTTTTAATCTGTATTACGTGTACTGATATGATTCAAGATGATGCTTCATTATATCTCTGTCGTACCGTATCGTATTTTATATGGGCGTATTTCATAATTTTCGATCGAACACCTCACCCACAAAATGAAATCCAAGAAGGAACAATTTTTGTTCCTTTGAGCTTGGAAAGTCGAGTGGGCCTAACTTCAGTCCTAGAATCAATGGAAAAGGCAGAAAGAAATTTGAAATTTAACCCCCTTTGATTAACGAAAGGTAGAAGAAATTAAACACCTAACCCTCTTTCCCCTAAGGATTTGATTAACTAAAGGCTCCCTAAACTGAAATGACCCATTATAAAATGCTTGTTGAAATGTCTAATTTTGCACTCCTCTCACTTTTCTATTCAGACAAGCAGTACAGATTTCTTGGAAATAGACGAAAATATATATGATATGCAGTCTCTTCTAGTTATATGCTCTCCAAGTGCAAATCATGTTTAACATGTTCCTACGAGCATGACAAGTTGGTTTTTATGGGTGGATCTGATTGTCAGAGTTCATCTGCTATGGCATTGGAGATCTCTGAAACCATAAAAATGTAAGAGATTAATGCCACAACAAAACCTCATAGTAGAGCTATGGCATTAGAGATCTTGCTGTTTGTCATTCTAGTAGAGCTAATGAATGGTCCTTCTCTCAAACCCCAATTGTCTTGATGGCCTTTTCCTCTGTCAAATGATGATATGATTTCTCACGGCAATGTTAGGAGGCAAACATAACATCCCACATGCCATGGCCAACTTCTCACCATGCCCACAGTGCAATTTCCTTCTCCATGTCATCTGCATTAAGCAAAGCATGTATATTTTTTTTCCTCAAAAAAATCAATCACACTGTAGATTTAATAAGCATGTCCCAAATACAATTTTTTTAAAAAGAAAAAAAAACGGGGAAAAAAATTCTCAATTTTCTCATTTCGTCCTTCTTTATGCTGTTACATAATACATGAAACTGTGCATTAAAACAAATGTTTAATGCAGAATTCTTGCCACGGCTAGAAAGGAAGAGGGAAAAAAGAGAAAAAGAAGAAGATAGCAGATTTAGCAACACCGATCAAACACATACAAAAGTTGACTATGGAATCCTCTTTTCAGCGAACCGCAGCGAACTGGTTCCTCTTCCATTGAAGTGGTTGGTATGTCCTCTGCGTTTCCTCTACTTTTGTCCATGGGAACTTGTGCTTAGCCATTTTCCTCTTCTTTGCAGCCACTCCCAAGTAGTCGCCTTGGTTCTATATAACAAAAAACAGGAAAAAAAGAAATGAGTGAACACAGGAACCATAAAATCAAGGGTTGGTCTTGATATCTACGTAGGTATCATTGCGAAGGCCCAAAGGTATAATATGAAGGCATTTGGGTTGTATCTTGAAAGTCCAAGAGATACTATGTGAAGGCCTAGAAGTACAAATGTAAAGGCCTTTGCCTTGTACCTCGGAGACTCGAGAGATATCACATGAAAACTTAAAGACTAACCAAAAGACCAAAATCCTAAAGGTACAACAAGTTACAACAAGAAGACTTTCACCGGGTACCTAGGAGGTACAACATAAAAGCCTTCTCCTTGTACCTCAGAGGCCCTTCAGGTACCGTCCATTCATACTTCAAATTTATATCCCAACTTTTACTTTTGCTGAAATGTGCATCAACATTTATTACTATAAATAAAATATTGAGTTCAAGAGTAGTTACCCTGAGGCAGAGTCCTTCTTCAACATCGCAAATAGGGTAATCGCTAGGGCAGCAATATTCAGTGCCAGTGCAGCAAACAGCATTCTCATATTCACAGCAACCATAGATAAAGCAATAGTCGAAGAATTCAAAAATGCAGCAGCAAGTTTGGTCAGATGGACAATAGGAGAAGTCATCACATTGACTTGGTGAAGGACCAGGAGAAGGTGGTGTTGGTGATGGTGGAGGAGGTGGTGGAGGCGGAGGAGGTGGAGGAGGAGGAGGAGGTGGAGGTGGTGGTGGAGGAGTTCCCGGTGATGGAGTAGGAGATGGGGCAGAAGAAGACTCTTTGGTTGGGTAAGAAGCCATTGCATTGATAGCACAAACACCATATTTGGCATTAGTGCCTCTTCTAATATAGATATAACCCTCCATACCCCAACTAGTACCCCACGAATTCTTGACGATCCAATACTCTTCATCATCTTCTGAACCATACCCAACAATTAGAACAGCATGGTCAATGTCATTTGGATCATCGGAGCAATCCCCATCATATATTCCCTGGATTTAGGCATAGGTTTTCCATTTTAGTCCATCAATGTTTTGATTTTAAACATGTTGACAGAGCGAGAGAGAGAGAGAGAGATAGCGAGAGAGAGAATATGGTATCTGGACTTACACTTGTGTAGAGTTGGAAGTCATATGCAGATCCATCAATTCCTACACTTATAGGTTGATTGACAGTCGCACACAAGAGAGCACTTTCTTCTTCTTCAACATCCTCATAGCCATCGATGGTAACAACTTTGTTTTCGTTCTCCTAATGAAAGTAAACTATAGACATAAGACACGAGAACATAAGGGCAATACTTTTGACACCAAGACAAATACCTTAGTGGTGTTACATGTGCCACCATAGCCAGTCACACTAGTGTAAGGATAATCTGATTCTGAATCAATCCCACCATTGTCAACAACCCACTCGAAAGCATAGTCCATGTATCCTCCTTCACATCCATAGTTGGTAGTGTCGCAATCAACAAGTTCTTGCTCCGAAAGGCTTATAAGCTCTCCATTCACTATAGCATTGATCCCTTCCATTGCTCCGGTGGATGAAAACGCCCAGCAACTTCCTGTGTACAGTAACCAAATCAATCAAACAGCTCATCTTTAAGTTCAAATTGTTCTAAACAACTCAAATAACTTGGCTTAAAAAAAACGATTATTTCGTTTCACTTCTCTTGCTGCTTATATATTTAAATCTTTTGTCTCTCATGAGAATTACATCTCTTTCACCAAAGTGGACTTTAAAATCAATCATACTCTGGAAAAAGACTATCTTCATGGAATTTTTGAAGATTTTCTAGAAAATTATTAGCTCAAGTATTGAGTCTATTGAGTCAATGTTTCAGAACTTGTATCATGCTTCCATGATAGGCAATTTAATAATTGTGGATAACAATTTTAGGGTTTTCTTTTTCGGGGAGGGGGAAGGAGTGCATGACATGTAGTTGCTAATTATTAAAATTCTAAGTGTTAATATACACTTTTAGTTGACCAACTAACTGGTGGGGACTTAATTTTATTGAGAGACCTTAAACTTGTAAAACAGAGGACCCCCTGTTTCCAGCCAACACCAGTTGGCAAGTCTCATGTTACCACCAAAAAATTATTGTCACAAATATGTACACTTACAGATACTAACGCACAAATACCTACGCACGTATGATTTTCATCATATACATTTATAATCTTATTATTATTCAATAATGCATATTTTAATCGATTGAATCATTGATACTAGATCTAATCTCGAAAACTTACCGATAAACTATAACTTAATTGATACCATCACCTTCTCGTTAGAAGTCTCAAACTTAAGCAATTTTTGTGTATACAAAAAAGAAAAAAAAAATCTCGAAAAACTTAAAAATAAAATGACCCTGAAAAATAATAGTTGATACTATTATGAACCTAAATCAATTAAATTAAGCGAAAAGTGAATTATAGAATTATAATTTAAAAATGTCAAATGAAGTCGAAAAAGATAAAAAAGCTTACCACAACTTCCTTGGTCTTTGACTCCAGTAACAACACCCTTTTTCCTCCAATCCAAGGAAGATGGTGCATCACATGACTCCGAAGACCTTTTTTTGTTTTTGACCCTCTTATTTTTCATCCTTTTACCATAAGGCATTTTGACTTTCGACAAGTACATCTCCTTGAACTCCTCATTGCTCAAATCTGCAAACATGTTCAACCCAACAGTGAGACTGTTGGGTGATTTTCTCTTTGAGTTCTTCTCAATTACATACTTCAAACTACTCCGGAAATTCTCGAGCCGCTTTTCGAATTCTTCGGCATGCTGGTAGACCTTCTTGTACTTCTCTTGCCATTGCTTGAATAGCTCATTGACTCTCTCCTCGGAAAGGAGTTCATTCAAATCAGTTCCTAGTATGGAGTACTCACTAGGGAGGTTGAAAGAGAAACATGTGGTGGATGCCAAGATCAAGAAAAGCAGAGCTAGTTGAATTATCTGGTAACCCATCTTGCTCTGATGGGCATGAGCGAAGTCAGGGCTTTGTGTGCTTATTGAATGTGTATATATGTTGAACCAGGCAGCTAAGCATGCCTACCAGTCAATCTTAAGACCTTTATCTTCCCCTTATTCATAATTTATGTTATCCTAAAAATGAGAAAAAAAAAAAACAAAAACAAAAAGTACAAATACTATTTCATATATCAATACAATTAAACAATGAATTCTTCAATTTTATTAGATAAACTAAAAAAATAATAAATTAAATAAATCAAATCACATATAACATATATTGATTAATTATGAATCAAATTATCGTATACTATGATTAATTATTAAAAATCGATCAAAATTTAATGATATACACTGTCATGTAAAATTTGATTTATACTTTATTTCATTTGTCCAACATTACTGTATAATTATGTTGTAAGTGTTTACTAAATTTAGTTCTTGAACTTTTTTAATAGGTATAATATGAATTTTTTTTTTTTTTGTGCATAAGGATCCTTTTTGGGAAAAAGATTTTTAGTATTTTTATAAAATTTATGTTTGGTTTCCAAATTTTCTTGTTGGCTGATGGTGTGATCATAAGAAAATTTGACTTGCGAGTAAGGGAAGGCAGACAAGCGGACATGTATCTACCGGTCAATGGACAGATGGAGTTTTGGACCATTGAGTCTTGTTTGTTAGTTAGATTTTCCTTGATGGGGTTCTGGACCTCGAATTTTGGAAATTTGGGTCCGACCCCGAAAGAGCCAAACACAGAATTTCTTTACAAATTAACATCTGATTTAATAAATAAATATATTAAACCTCTTAATCAAATATTAAATTTAAAATTTAAAAATAAAAAAAATATATTAAAAGAGTTGTCCCTTAAAAAAATTTGAATCAAAATATTCAGAATATAATTTCGGATACGAAAAAAAAAAAAAGAAATTTCTCTTTCTTTTTGTTTTTTTCCCTTTTCTCGAGTTTCACATGCTTCTCTTCATTCAACATGTTTAATGAGCTTCGCTTCTTGTTCAACAAAGAAATCATTACAAAAAAAAAAAAAAAAAATCAATTTCCAGTATCCCTTCTGGGCCAGCATAAACAATTTTTATTCCTAGGAAGATGCATATGTTCGAGGTAACAATATTAATTGATCAGATCATTATATATAAGAAAAAAAATCAATAATAAATACAAATAATCCATTATATATTAGCAAATTTTTAATCTTATTCTTCTGCATCATTAAAATTATAATTGTAACATAATCTCGTGGCTAATATTGTTTGGTTTTCTTATGGTAATTCTACAGGTAAACGGGGAATACTGAATTGTCCTGTGATGCGCAATGACTTTCTAAAAATAATATCCAATTAATTCAAAAACTGTATATTTATATTTTTTAATTATAATCTCGAGTTTAAATGTTATATATATATATATATATATATATATATATATATATGATAAAAATAAGATCAAAATAATTTTATTTTTTAAATATTTAACTTAATTTAAATCAAATTTAATCGGTCACAATATTATTATAAGATAAAAAGAGTTAAAAACCAAAAGAAAAAGCTGACAATATAAATAATATGTTGCCCCCACAAAGAAAGGACAATAAGGGTGACTATTCATGCCCAATGTTTTTCATTTTTCTACCTTATAGATCCATCTGCTCTATGGTGTGGTTGCAGCTCAGTCCACCATTAATATTTTTGTTTGTTCTAAGCTTTTGCCAAGTGAAATGTAGTTGTGGGATTGTGATTAATTAGCAATCTCATTAACGTCAACACCATCTTGAAGACAATTAGGTGTATTTTAATTTAAGGAACGTGCTTTCATCACAAAAAGAGGGGACTTATGTATGATGCAACCCAATTATTGTTTTTTCAACTCTCTAATTTCTTTTTTTTTTTTCCACATAAGAGGGGAGGAGTTGACCGGAGCTGAAACCCATGATCAATATCGTTAACGGAATATCTTAAGAGGACAGTTTAGTGATTACAATTCATTTTTTTTAATATCGTAATTTGATATTCAAATCTCGTTGAATCATAAAAAAAAAAAAAAAGCAACAGGAATCACCTACCTGCCAATCAAGTTTGAATTGGACGATCCTGTAATATTACAAGAAATTTAAGTGGTCCATGGCCTATCATGATTAAGTAGATGATTTAATTAATTAATTAATTAATTAATTAATTAATTAATTATTCTTCACATTTGGAATATTTATTTGATCCCTAACACTACTAGTTAAATAAAATAAAGAGAAGGATGGCATATGATAAATGGCTAGGTAGGGTGGAAAGGGCGGTTTAGGATGAGGGAGAATGGTCAGTGGGCTTCCGTGAGCTACCAGTCCGGTCTTCAGGGATTATAGTCAGATTTATATAGGTCCAAGCTACCACAGGTTTATATGGGTCCAAAATGATCCGTTTTTCTATGTGTCCACACAGAGCACATGAGAATGTGAGTGGGAGGCATAGGTTTCTTAACTACTAAGCTTATAAGCTCCTATCAATCCGTCATCCTGATAAAATATTCAACATCCCTGTCCTTTAAATTCATCGCAGATAACTTAATGATAATAATCCATCGAAGGACAGGTATTCTGATGTGCAAAGAATATTAACTCTTTTAATTAAATTTAAGATTCAAAATTTAAAAATAAAAAAAATTAAATTAAAAGAGCATCTCTTAAGTTACGTTTGATAATACTCGAATTGAATTAGTCATAGTATAACTGCGAATACCGATTCCTTATATAAATATATATATAAACTTAATGATAATAATCCAGAAAACTTAAATTAAAGGACTATTTTGTTACAAATTAAAATTTAGATATTACTAATAAACCAGCCATGAAAATAGAAATGATATAAAACAACACGAGAAAATGAAATTTTGTAAGTCTACAGAAAATAAAAATGTAAAAAAAAAAAAACACGTAGATATAAAAAATATAAAGATTTTTATGTAAATATTAATTATTTTATAAAAATAATAAAATAATTATCTTTTGTAATAAGAATTTAAAAATAATCAAATATGTAATTATTATTATAAAAAGAATGACATAAAAACAAAACTTATAAATAAATAAATAAATAATTTATTAAATAGGTAAATAAAAAAATATAAAAATTTATATATCAATATTAATTAACTTAACGTCGGAGGTTTTAAAGACATAAAACATTTTGAAAATGGAAGAACTAATTAATAAAAGTGGGTCACACTACATAGAATACCCAGGTATATTAGTATTTTGATTTTTTTTTTCTTTTTAAGAGGGTAAAATAAGATAATTTCAGTTCTCAAGAAAACAGTTTAGTGATCATAATTTTATTCCCTTAATATTATATTGGGTGCTAAGATAGTACCAACTACGATACAAACTCTATCAAAGCCGTATTATACTTCGATTTTTTCTATGTTTTATACATTTTTTAAAGTAGAAATCATGGGTTATTAGAATACATTGGTATAAAATGGAATATACAAATTTTTTTCTTTTTAAAGAAAAATGTTAAATTTTTTAATTATGACATGAATTCAAATTTTGAAAATGAAAAGAATTATGTGGGGGGAGAATTCTCCTTTTAAAGAGGATCCGATAATAGTTAGACATGAATTAATGAAAATATAATTTATTTTAGGAATATAAATAAATAAGCCAGTGATCTCATATTCGAATTCGAAAAAAAAAAAGATAATTTCATGGAACAAAGAACCCTAATAATAGCAGCATTTATTGTGACATTAAGATAGCTTTTGTCTCATTTTCCTCAAGTAATTTGTGATGTGATATGGCACTTTTAAGTTGGAAGAGGAAGGCATGTAAGTAAGCTTTATTGTCATCGACATTGAATAACCCAATACTTCCATTAAAGGACCATATATCATGCTAATGCTATATTGGGTGCTAAGATAGTACCAAATACAATCCAAACTCTCTCAAAGCCCATATTACACTTCAATTTTTTCTTTTTTTTTTTATACATTTTTTAAAGTAGAAATTAGGGGTAATTAGAATGCAGTGGTATATAAAATAGTATATACAAATTTTTATCTTTTCAAAGAAAATGTTAAATTTTCTTATCAAAATACAAGTTTAAATCTTAAAAATAAAAAAAATTACGTGGGAAGAACTCATCTTTTAAAGAGGGTCCGATAATAGTTGAAGACGGATTAATAGAAGTATGATTTGGTCTAAGAACAAAAAAAAAAAAAAAAAAATCTAGCTCTTTTGCCTAAAAGATTGATCAATCTAGCTTCATATGTACCATTTGAACACCATCTCATTCCTCCCATCCACGCTAACTCAATATAGCAAAGAGTACAATACTTCAATTTTTGTCTAAATTCTTGGATCCACAAAATGCAATTTCAAATCCCCACCAAATTGTGGTAAGTTTTTTTCACAATTGAAGAACAAATGATCTATCGACTCATCATCAACTTTGTGAAGAAAATATACCTGGTTAGGAATGGCAATACTTCTTCTTCTCAAATTATCTTTTGTTGGCAATGCTTCTGCCATTTCCTCCCATACAAGATCAGCACTTCGTGGGGAACTTGAAATTTCTAAACATTTTCATAAGCATAGGCTCTTTCTATGTTTACTGATTCTTGTAAGAAAGTTATAGCCTCCTTAACACTAAATGTTCTTTCGTTCCTCCTCACATCAGAATTATTACGATATAAAAACTTTATTTAATATTTTTTAAGCAATCAGTATCCATAATTATATTTCGATTAATTTAATTTAAGCGTTGTCGAGCTCAATTTAAAAGAAATTGATAGAATTTTTTATTTCTAAATTTTAAATCTAAAATTTAATTAAACGATCTAATATTTCTATTTACTAAACTGACTCTCTATTGTTAAATCGTTATTGGGTTTTACTATTGCGTGAAATGAGAGGCCACCGTCTCATTCGCACTTTCCCCATCTCGAGTTCAAACATCAAAGAAACAAACAAAACTCTTAAAAAGTCATGCAAAAAAAATAAACAAAGTGAGTCATATGAGCAAAACAAACCTAGAATTAGAAAACCCCCACAAAACCAAAACTAGGTATTACAAACCATTTTCTCACAAATCCTACCCTGAGACATAAGATTATATCGTATTATAGTATCAGCAAAAAAACATGTGTCCTCTTTACTACTCCCCGCAGGAATATCAACAACACAAGGCTCAATCACAACCGATTTATTTTCATCTCCATGCACCGTAGTACTTGACCTATAATTCACAAGCCAATGATCACCACCAATAATACTCACAACCATAACATGTGAATCGTCGATGAATTTTGACTCAAATGGTTACTTTTTTTTATCCCTTATTAATAGATTTGGATTCAAATTTCAATACAAACCAAAAAAACCATATCGTGTGAATCATCATCCAACTTTTCTAACCTCTCTGTACTTTTTTCCGCCGGCAACCCGAAGACCAGTGTCACCTCCCTGATGTCGCCGGCCTGCATTGAGCATGACTTCACAAATTGCCTATGGGCTTGTGGACTGTCAAAATTACGAACCATTGACCATACTACTAGGAATGGGGCGTCTATGGTTTGGATTAGACTCGAGCCACACTGGCTTGGTGCCAGCTTGTGGGGGTAGTATTTGCTCATCATCGTCAGGCCTTGCCTGTTTTTGGGATCGTAAGGTTTCATTTGGGGTTCGGACACAAGTATGGTATCATGGGTGTGGAACAGACTAGATAGTTTCTAAATGAATCATTATAAAATTTAAATTAAATTAGTTAAAATATGATTTTGAATAACGATTATTCTAATATAAAAAAAAGTAGTATTATGGGTGTTGGCTTTTTTGTGAAGTAGTTGAAATTTGGAGCACCGGGACCATGTTAGCTTTAAATTTTGGAAAACATGCCTTTGGTGTCATATGTTTTCCTTTTTCATAGCTCTTGTATGAGTGACCCTTCCTCTTTTCTGCTTTTTTTTTTCTTAGTGTTAAAACGATAGATTTTTCATTTGTCAATGAATTGGATTCGCCCCAATTCGATCAATAATGGGATTCTTGGCCAGAGAAAGGTTCTGTGACATGGATGCCCGGCCCAACTTAGTCGGTCGGTCAGCCCACCTAATAGATGATGAGATTCTCGATCGATTTGATCGAATTTTAAAAAGTCTTTCTCACTATTAAGAACAATAGAGCTTTCGAACAAGATGTTCTTGCCTTCCTCATTCTAGCTAAGCTCTATTTCGATATCTCAGTGAACTGTTTGTTTTCGGTCTCTCTTTATATATACTATATATATATATATATATTTATTTATTTATATAGACTATTTACTACTCAAATTGGTCTCACTACTGACTTCTTTGTAGTCTGACCTAAAGTTAATAGGATAGCAAGATAGGAAGAAAGGAAAGTAGGCCTAAGGAGCGTTATTCCTACACCTGCAATATTTAGAATATTTTTAAAGGGATTTTTAAGGTATCAGATAATTTAGTTAGTAAAAAATTTTAAAAGTGGGATTGCAAATTTTTATTTAAATTCCTTTATTTTTTTTTATAACCAATCGTTATCTGAAATTATATTTTAACTAATTCAATCTGAATTTTATTGATTCCAATTTAGAAAAAATTCTTCAGATATAATTTAATTCGACATTTAATTAAAAAATTTTGAATTCTGTTTACACTAAAGTTGGGGACTTCTTGCACATTGACCATATGTGACAACCATCAATGTTTTATCTGAGGGTTAGATATATAGATTCTTTTATATTATTATACTCTATTTTATATCACATATTCATATATATCATTATTTTTTTTATACAACAATAACAATAATTGTGTTTTTATTTATGAATTAAAAAAATTAAATTATCAAATTTTATGAGGTGATGTAGAAAATAATTAATTTAAAATTATTTAAATTCACAAATTTTTGTTTTCAATATTAAAATTTTTTTATTTAATTTTTGTCTCATTTATTAAAAATTATCTGTACTATATTTACGAATTGAACTATTGTGCTAATTTAATATATTAGAATAAATCGAGTACTAATTATAAGGTTCGTAAAATATATGACTATATATTTTATAGTTTTGTTATGATATTATTTAAGTTCCAAAAATATTATAAAAAAAAATAAAATAAAAAACTAAGAAAAATCCGAAAATTCCTGTTGATTTTGGTGATGTATAATTCAAAAATCAGACAAGTTGATCATTAGGTTGTCCTCAGTGTTGTTGAACTGTGGATGCTCATATTTGCTCCGTGGCAAGTTCTGAAGCGTTGGTTTTGCTTGAGCAACACGTGTTCGGCCGTCGTTGCTTTCTTTCCTTTGGAGTTTCCTTGAATTCTTGCTTCTCCGGAATCGGTCCCCCGAATCCCCTCTCATTCTATCCTCTTTTGCAACCTTTCGAATCCCATAATAATAATAATAATTGTAGTTTTCCACTGCAAGTACAAAGCCAAGCATCACCGAAAAAAAAAAAAAAAAATTACAAAACCAAGTCTAACCCCGATTAAATTCCCATGAATTTCAATAAAATACTATATTTCTTAATTATAAGTCTCAAATTCGAGTTATGAGAATGAAAAAAGTGAGATTTAAGAGAATTAATTTCTTAATAGATTTTACGATACTCAAATTAGATTATTCAGATAAAAAATGGATACCAATTAATAATAAAATAATCCACTAAAAATATAATGTCAAGTCTAACCCTAAAATTGATCGTCCGATCCCAAACGAACAGTTTAGTGATCTCGATCCCTTCTCACCTCTATGATTTGGAGTTTAAATCTTGTATTAAAAAAAATGATCGTCCGCGTCCAATTGAGAATTGGGCCCAAATGTTTGACAGGCCCGTTATTGGGGCTGGTCTTTGTAAGTGGGCGGGCCGGCCCGAGTTCATGTCTACCCAACGCTTTAATTGGCGCGAAATTGGAAAGTGGAGAGAGCCCGACCAAGTTCGATGTTCGTTGGTCCGACGAAGGAGATTTCGTAACTGCTAAGGTTAGATTTTTCCTTGTTATGTGGTTTCAAATTACAGATTTTTTATTTTGTTTAATTCTGATCCCAATTCACATCATGCATAATTTGGATATCTTTGTGCCTCAATCTCCGGAAACATTTTAGGTTTACATTGAATGCCTGCAGAAAATAATTATGTACAACGTTGTTAAATCTAGGGTTTCTAATGGAGGTTATTGTGTCAAATTTCATGATTTTGAGATATATATATATATATCTATGTATGCATGTATATTTTCTAACTCAAATGACACTTGTAATAATGAGGATGAGATGAGGGAAATTGTGGATTTAAGAGATGTAAAACTAGGTCAATTTTTTGAGGGATCTAATGATGGACTCTAGGATTTTCTTGTTGGTCATTTAAGTGAATTACCGGAAATTTGGAGTTTTCTGCATATGGGTTTTGTCACATCATTGAAATATTCTTCATACTGTCCCGGATATTTATAGGCAGGGTCAAGGGCGCCTCCAAGATTTTAAGAAATTCAAATGATTGTCTGTGCCCCTTAGATTCATAATCTCACTCTATATTATAATCTCAAAATACATATTCTACTTCACCATGATATAAATTTGTGTCCTTGCCGCAGTCTATTGGCATGATGTTATCCTAAGTTCAATGATATTTTTTTGGTGGAAATGTGGAATATTCTTCTTTATAAATAATAGTAGGAATGTTATCTTTTAGGTGCTTTATCAATAGAACTTCAAGGTATTGCACAACAAAAATTCAGTGTGTATGGTCAACCTCCCCAAAGCAAGTTTGAGGGTCCGAATTTTGGACCTTACTTGTCTTCAAGGTAAAGATTGGTAAGGCACCATATATTTTCTCCTACTTAGAATGCCTATTTGCATCCCTTATTTGTAAGATGTATGGTAGCATCTAGGTGCAAACTATTAAGTTTATATATGTGGCGGTGAAAGGGGGGGAATATAGCATGTATCTAAAATTATAATTTTAGGAGTGTAAGGTTAAGGTTATAATTTTTAGAGGGACAAACAATATTTGAGATTATAATTTTTAAAATTATATACATAAATCTTTTTTTTTTTTTGGGTTAAAATTTCCAGGGGTAGCTGCCCCCACCCCCTCCATTCAAGATAGCTAAATTCATAAGTTTACATTTTTGAAGCCCTACCTCATTTCTTTTTGTGGTGGAGGGGGGCTTGACAAGGATTGGAAATTGAGTTGCGTAGGTGAGTAGACTTGACTGTAAAATGTGACATCCGAAGCAAAAAGCAAGGAATCACATAATAAAGGCAAAGCTATAGTGCGTGAGAATAAAGGGAAGAGTACAATGCTTGTGGACAGGAGGCGGGGGATTGCTAGCTGGTACTTATTCTTGGAGGAGTGTGTGGTCAGAAACTCATAGCATTGATCTTCTCATTCAACCCAAAGCACCAATATCTCCATATAGCAAAAGTAGGATCTTGGGGGAGGCTGACAACTTGCTTAGGAGCATAGTGAGAGAATGTCCTAGTGATTGCAACCAGGGTTGAACTAGACAGAGCAAGTATGAGGAGTATACTACAGGAAAGTCCATCCTTCCTATTCTATTCTTTGATAGGAATACATGATGAGAAGAGGTGAAGAATAGTTGCAGGGTGAATGTATCTTAATTAAAAGAGCACAAACTTTGATGGTGCTGTAGGGTAGTTATGGAATATTGTTACTAAAGAAGACGACCCTTTTGCAAGACTCTGGTGTTGAAAACTAAGAAAGACTATCTACCCGCAGTTATTAAGCCTTGCCATGAACAATGGTTATAGCTGGAAAATCAGTTAGCTTGATTTCAATAAGTAATTGATTTCAATAAGTAATTTTGGAAAATTTTGAATTGCAATGCTCTGTTTTTTGAACTGCTGGGAGAAGAAGATGAGTGAAGAAAGTATAGTTTTGAGTAAAACACAAAACTATTGCTTAAACTTTGGCTCATTATCCCTTGAACTTTAAATTTTGCCAATGTCCTTACCTGTGCTTTGACTTTTGGCAAAATTGGTTCCTCTCTCCATTTCTCTGTTAAAATTAACTTATTACATTTTTTAAAATTGTCTTCTTTAAATTTTGAACTTTAACAGAATAGTCCTTCTCGCAAGAAAGTAGGTCCATTTTTTTTATTTAAATAATAGTTGTCAATTTACTATTGGTTTTTCCTTTTTCCCTCTTTCTACCACTTTTCTTATTTTCCTATGCATTAAAGAATAATGGATTTATATTTTATTACAGAAAGAGAATTATAAAATTTAGTTTAGATATCAATAGTGCCGCCTTATTATAGAGGTCAAAGATTTGGTTACTGGATAGTTAAAAAAAAAGGAGAATGGAGAAACGGCAAAAAAAAAAAAAAAATGCCACCGGTGTTAAAAATCAAAGAATACACTTATTCTTAATTCAACTCAATCTTAAGTTTCATTGTTAACAATAATTTCTTCTCTTGGTATTGATTAATTATAGATGTAGATTTTAGTCCTTTACAACAATAACAACAATAACCAAGTCTTTATCCAAGTAAATGGGGTCGGTTATATGGATTCTTCTATGTCATTGTTCTCTATTTCATATCGCATACTTACCTATATAATTGTTTTCCTCATACGACAATAATAATAGTGCTTTTATTCCATTAAGTGAAACTTTAGTCCTTTCTTTTGGATTTTTTCTGGTTTATTTATTTATTTTTTGCATTGCTCTCCGCCGATAATTTTTTCTTGTTTCTATTGATTAATTGTGGACATTGATTCAAGCTTTTCTTTTTTTTTTTTCCTTTTTAAAAGTTTAGAAAAAACCACATTAGGGCATTGATTCAGCTCAAGCAGATTTAAATTTCCAATCTTATTGAGATAAAACCGCTCCCACAGGCTCAAATCCATGTTGCCTGAAGGAGCTGTGAGAGCATATCCTATTACACCTCCACGGTCCGGGTGCATTTTTGAAAGTCGTGGATAAGATGAAAGGCAGCTTAAACCAAAGGCTAGCTCAGATGGTTTTGGCTGCTGTCTGCAATCTCCTTCAACACGTATTTATCTCTTTTAGCGCAGGGCAGTTATCGATCCCTGCCAAAATCAGAGGAGTCCGCAACTCACCAGCAGCGATCCAAAGTGAAAGGTGTTGGAGCTATGCCCAACTCTTAGACGGGAACAGACTGCCATAGCTTATGTTGGCAGAGTCCATTTGACTATAGTATTTAGATTTCTTCGAGAAGCTTAGCTCTTCTTCCCAGTTGGCAGATCTCTTTCCAGTAGGGCAGTTCATCAATTTGGAAGGTGTGTGTGAAGAACTTCCTTCTGATTGCTGGCTTCTGTTTCGCCATTCACAGTCTACGTGCAACCGTTGGATGCGATCTTGAATTGGTTCCAGAGCTTGTAACAAGTGGACAGCATTGAGATGCTTGCAGCAAGGAATTTTGACATCAATCAAAGTCTGCCAAAGAGCATGAGCCATTGTTCTAACTCCACTTTCTATGATCCTCTTACAGCCCTGGATCTCAAATTTGGCCAGCTTGTACAGCCTAGGGCGATAGCAGCCAAACTATAATCAGTTAAAACAGCACAGTTTTTAATGGACAAGGATTCCAAACCTCTACAAAGGGCGACCCTATCAGTACTGTCTTCCTTTGCCTTAATTGGACATTTAAATTTACATTCTATACATTGTTTTTTTTTTTTTTTTTTAAATAAATAAATTGACTGCTACAGAGTGCAATCAACTGCAAGGAGGGCACACAAAATGCTCATTCTAAAGGGGCGGGGGGAAGAAATATCTGTTGGTTTGGTGTTGCTTCCCAGAAAGTTCATGTTAGTCTGGAAATCGACTATTCAGGGAATCCTCAAATTGACAGCGGGAATTGAGTCGCGTCTCTGTGCTTGTATCATTCTCAGATGCAGGATGGTAGTCTTCTCTCAGTTGCACATCTCCAAGGTGTTGTATCTTTAGAAGAAACATCATTAAGTGTTCATTAGCTGTCCCATGAATGAAAAGCTTCGCCAGAATCGAACATTCTGCAAGCAATCCTGCAGCTGGGAGAGAGAGGCTTCCGTGATTAACATCTGTGTCTTGAGGGGCCAATGATTTGGCTCAAGCAGATTTAAATTTCCAATCTTATTGACATAAAACCGCTCCCACAGGCTGAAATCCATGTGGCCAGAAGGAGCTGTGATAGCATACCCTATTACACCTCCACAGTCCAGATGCATTTTTGAAAGTTGTGGATAAGATGAAAGGCAGCATAAACCAAAGGCTAGCTCAGATGGTTTTGGCTGCCACCTGCAATCTCCTTCAACGCGTATTTGTATCTCTTCTAGCACAGGGCAGTTATCGAGCCCTGCCAAAATCAGAGGAGTAAACAACTCACCAACAGCAATCCAAAGTGAAAGGTGTTGAAGCTGTGCCCAACTCTTAGACAGGAACAGACTGCCATAGCTTATGTTGGCAGAGTCTATTTGACTATAGTATTTAGATTTCTTTGAGCAGCTTACCTCCTCGTCCCAGTTGGCAAATCTCTTTCCAGTAGGGCAGTTCATAAATTTGGAAGGTATGTGTGAAGAATTTCCTTCTAATTGCTGGTTGCTGTTTCACCATTCACAGTCTATATGCAACCATTGGATGCGATCTTGAATTGGTTCCAGAGCTCATAACTAGCGGACGGCATTGAGATGCTTGCAGCAAGAAATTTTGACATCAACTAAAGTTCTGCCGAAGAGCATGAGCCATTGTTCTAAGTCCACTTTCTGTGATCCTCTTACAGCCCTGGATCTCTAATTTGGCCAGTCTCGTACCGCACCGGGGAGATAGCAGTCAAACTATAATCAGTTAAATCGTCTCAGTTTTTAATGGACAAGGATTCCAAAACTCTACAAAGGGCGACCCCATGAGTAATATCTTCCTTTGCCTCAACTGGACATATTTAAATTTACATTCTATACATGGTTTAAAAAAAAAAAATTGATTGCTATCCTCGCCTTTTCAGAGTGCAATCAACTGCAAGGAGGGCACACAAAATGCTCATTTTAAAGGGGCACAGGGAAGAAATACCTGTGGGTTTGGCATTGCTTCCCCAGAAAGTTCATATTAGTCTGGAATTCGACGGCTATTCAAGGCATCCTCAAATCGACAGCAAGAATCAACTCGCATCTCTGTGCTTGTATCATTCTCAGGTGCAGGATAGTAGTCTTCTCTCAGTTGCACATCTCTAAGGTTTGGTATCTTTAGAAGAAACATCATTAGGTGTTCATTAGCTGTCCCATGAATGAAAAGCTTCCTCAGAGACGAACATTCTGCAAGCAATCCTGCTGCTGGGAGAGAAAGGCTTCTGTGATTAACATCTGTGTCTTGGGGTGGCCAATAATTCAGCTCAAGAAGATTTAAATTTCTAATCTTATTGAGATAAAACCGCTCCCACAGGCTCAAATCCATGTGGCCAGAAGGAGCTGTGAGAGCATACCCTATTACACCTCCACAGTCCAGATGCATCTTTGAAAGTCGTGGATAGGATGAAAGGCAGCTTAAACCAAAGGCTAGCTCGGATGGTTTTGGCTGCTGCCTGCAATCTCCTTCAACGCGTATTTGTATCTCTTCTAGCGCAGGGCAGTTGTCGAGCCCCGCCAAAATCAGAGGAGTCAGCAACTCACCAACAGCAATCCAAAGTGAAAGGTGTTGGAGCTGTGCCCAACTCTTAGACGGGAACAGACTGCCATAGCTTATGTTGGCAGAGTCCATTTGACTGTAGTATTTAGATTTCTTTGAGCAGCTTACCTCTTCTTCCCAGTTGGCAAATCTCTTTCCAGTAGGGCAGTTCATAAATTTGTAAGGTGTGTGTGAAGAACGAACTTCTGATTGCTGGCTGCTGTTTCGCCATTCACAGTCTATGTGCAACCGTTGGATGCGATCTTGAATTGGTTCCAGAGCTTGTAATGAGTGGACAGCATTGAGATGCTTGCAGCAAGAAATTTTGACATCAACCAAAGTCTGCCAAAGAGCATGAGCCATTGTTCTAATTCCAATTTCTGTGATCCTCTTACAGCCCTGGATCTCAAATTTGGCCAGTCTTGTGCAGCCTAGGGAGATAGCAGTCAAACTATAATCAGTTAAATCAGCACAGTTTTTAATGGACAAGGATTCCAAACCTCTACAAAGGGCGACCCCATCAAGCTTTGAATCCACTGACCTACAGATTCCCTGAAACCTTCCTAATGTCAAAGACTTGAGGCGGGGACACTTGGAGTGAAGTAGCTCTAATGCTGGTCCAGCATCTCTAACATTTTGGTTAATATCAAGAGCCAACTCCTCGAGCTGTGGCAAGCCTGTGAAAAGGTCAAGAAGCATGGCATGGCTAATGCCTGCATCTTCGGCTGTGAATCCATCATCTTCAAGATGGGTCCTTGCATTGGATAACACTGAGATATCAGCAAGATGGAGTAGAGAGAGTTGAGGACAATTTGAAGCAAGAGCAAGCAATGTTGAATCCCCAACAAAGTCAACATATCTATGATCAAATACACATGCAGCAAGGAGCTGGCGGAGATTTGGGCAGACCGCAGTTATTGCCAGAAGCTCACTAGACCTGAACCCAGCTGACGAAGTATAAGTGAGGATATCAAGACGTGAAAGAGAAGCCGCTGTGGCAGGGTGAGTTTCAAGTGCTGGTTGGAGATCTTCTGTCCAACAATAGAAATGAGAAAGATCAAGAGAAGACAGTGAAAGGCAATTTTCAAACAATGGGTGGAAATCACTTCCAAGAGGAGTCGGGGATCTCTGGTGCCAGCGGACAAGCTTGACATGGAGGAGATTAGGCCAGTGTGGGGCAAGAAGATAAAGTGTGGCTGGATTTCGAATGTAAACAGTAAGAGAAACCACTGAAGGGAATGCATTGTGGAGGAGGTGAGCAAGGAGGATGGGGTCCGGTGAAAAATCTAAAAGTGGGTGACCCCAAGGAGACAGTAGTGAGAGGTCAAGATCTGTAACAGATCGAAAGCAAGTTGGGATGAAGAGGAGGTCCCTAATGTTGCCACGGAGGGTGAGAGATGTGCGTGTCAGACGCTCTAGCAAGTGCCATTTTAAACAGACAAGGGACATGGCATTTCGACTACGGGTGTCTGAAACTAATGAGAATATGTTGGACAGAAGAATATCTGGCAAGTCATGTATATGGGTGTCAATTGAGTCCTTGTCCATTCCACAATTTTCCTCTCCGTGAGCCCAGTTACTCCTCTCCCTTGATTTCCTCTTGTCAGGTTTTGACAAGAAAGGTTGTAAGGATAACTCTATGACTGATGTCGTAGGGATAGAAGATAATGAGACAGGTTAATGCATGTCTTTAATAGAGGTTGGATGTAGCCCATCAACACATAGCAATGAAGATAAAGATTTGGAAATTGGCGACTTACAGAAAGAGTGGGGGAAAGACATATGGGGTGATGAAACATAAGACACGATGAGGTGGAAGAATGGATATAAAGATATGGAACATGTCTCGTGGACAAGAGATGGATTACTGAGGAGTAAGAGGAATGAACATAAAGATTCAGATGTGAATTGGTGGCCCGTGTGGGGAGAGACAGAATATTTAGGAAGGCGTGAGCATGAAGAAAGTTACATCACCTTAAGAATTGATTGCCTAAAGAGAGAAGGGAGCAGTGTGTAGCTGATGAGTTTTATCTGAAATATGAGGTATGTGTATATATGAGGAGGAAAGAGGATGGAGATAAAGATTCAGCAATAGGTAGGGAAAGGAGAGAGAGAGAGAGAGTCTTTGGGAAGGTGTGAGCATGAAAAAAAAGATGCAGTAATGGAAAGTGGTGGCCTGGACAGAGAAGGGAGTGTTGTGTATCAAGCGCTTGTGTGAGAATGAAAATAAAAATACAGTATTGCCAATTGGTGGCCAAAGACACTGGGAGTAGGAGATGTGGAGAACAATACTAAGGAATACACCAGTGAGTGTGTGTCGAAGGGAGAGAGAGAGAGAGAGAGAGAGAGAGAGAGAGAGTTCATATAACCTATTAGTTGATAGAGCTATTGGTTAAGATGCCATTCTGATTATGATCCATCTGTTTTTTATTCTCTTAACTTTTAGATTTGAATGCCTTTCCCTTTTTGTTATGACCACCTTTCTTTTTTATCTTTCTAGTTTGAAGCAGCACTGACAGCCAGTCTTCCTTTCTTTGGCATGATTCTCCATGTCAGCATTCTTAAACTAACCAATGCATAGCAGCAACTGAACGCCATGGTGTTGAACTTGATGCTCTTAAAATTTCTTTGGGTGCTACCAAAGGCCAAGACATTCTACTTCTTTCTTTGCTAGGTAAGTCTCATATCATCTCTACTTTACCATAAATGTACATTACCACATACACCGCATGTATTTTCTACAGGTAGCATGGACAGGACTTAACATGGTTCAATAATGATGCAACAATGTGACAAAGTCGTAAAGATTGCATTATTCTAATTTATAAAGTTTTGTATTGTGGGGCATATTTATATCATTTTTAGTAGATTGTATGCAACATATGTTTGCTCGTGAGTCAACTGCCTGGAAGGGCAAGTGCATCTAGATGCTTTAAACCTTTATCATCTACTAACCGTGGCTTCAATGTTTTGCTAGTAATAGGCTTGTTCCTGTTTCGGGATTGAATAGACAATGTAAATCCCTAGAAAATAAGAACAGCTAATCATATTCATGTTATTCTTCCTCTACACACTCCACACTATGCAGTTGTTTCAGAGTATGGCTGCCTCGTTTGTTCTAAACCAGTCCCCCCCCCATCCTGCATTGAATAAACTGAGAGAGTATTATGCATCCGATAAAATCTAAAGACTTTTTCTCTTATTATTATTATTATTATTATTTGCTTTGAAAGAATTCTTTAGACTTGCACAAAAGCCTTCTTTATCTCCCATTCAATATGAGATTTTTCCAAATCTAGACATTCTTTTTCCGTAATAAGGATTTTGCTAGCATGTATGTGCTCTTTTATAATGTGTTCATGAGAATTTCAATGGCTTGTTGATTCTTCATGTTTCAATATTAACCAAATCATAGGATTGAATTATTATTTGGTATAGAAAGTATCAATCCACTCACTTGTCAAGGTGATGGGTAAAGTAAAGATTCTTGATCTCCCTCTGAAGCATTAGTGACTCTAGTACCATTACCTTTCTAAGTGCTTGTCATTAATCGATAGTACCGTTGTACCATTTCGTTTGAGCTAAAGAAAAACTTGGTTGGGTTCGATGGAGCAAATATTACCCAGGTGCGAAACATATAAGTGCTCTAGTTGAACAAAGGGCAGTGATGTAGTATGTTGCTCCGGTCACCACGAAGAAGGGATAATCGGAGCAAAACCCTGATGCACATGGGATGATTAAGGTATATCCCTTTTGACGAATAAATTGTACAAGATTGTGATGGAAAAGATACCAATCGATTCAAAAAGAGTAAAAATTCACACTTTGAAGGGCTGTTCCCAAAGGCTAAATCTGTTTAGGTGTTGAATCCCTCTCCTATTTAGCTCTAGCAATTGCCTATTTTGCATGCCTTCCTTCACTCCTATGATTATTGTATTGATAAATTCACAATGTGGGTGAGGAGACCCCACTGAACTTGGCATGTAGTCACGGAGACCCACAATCCCATGCTTTTTAGCTCAATGATTAGATAACTAGGTTTTAAAATGTAGATCATTACAACCCCATGAATTCTAGCATTGTCCAAAAAATGATCACAGATGCTGTAATGCTCGGTTTTGCTCCAATTGAAGCGACCCTAAATTCTGAAGCATGCGCACAATCCAAATTAAACCGATTAATTCATGTGCAACATCTATTTATCAAAACTTGTTATTTGTTCATCCAAGCTGCTTACAATGGTCTTCAAAGAAGACAGCGATGGTAGAACTCTCAACCCATGCTGCTATTTGATAATTAGCACAAGGAGAACAATTTAGGGAAGATGATCTTAATAACTCGAAATGATGGACCAGAGACAGGAGTTGCATGAATCCTGCTAGCAACATAAAGAAGGTGTTTATGTTCACTCTTGCTCCGGGATCAATCAATCATCATTGTGACATATCTCATGTTAGCCACATCTCAATTGCTCATCTTACCCACAGCTGATAGAGAAATCCCAACATCTGAACCAGCTAAATCATCCTCCAACAAGAAATATAAGCCAGCTAGCATTATAACAAGAAGTCAAAATATCAAAGTGTTGGAGCTCATTGCAGTATTTCCCTAGAATATGGTATCGTCAGTTCGGCATGTACAACAGAATCGAGAATAATAAAAAGTTGGTTGTTATTTGTACCTGAAAAGAAAGCGAGGGATAAGCATAAGGTGAAACACTGAAGTGCAGGAAATTCAGTGAACATTAGCAAAGATTAAAATTTCCAATACCTTGATGCTTTTGTAACCAGCAGGTATGCTACACTTTTACATGCCAATGTGTAAGGTTCTCAAGCTATTGCGAGCAGAATGAAGGATAAATACAACATGAAATTATTTATCTAAGTGAATTAAAAAGTCTCTTACTCAAAGACGGGGTGTTTTACCTGTCTTCGATGCTTCTCAGTTCGATACGAGTCAATCCTTGCAAAGTCACTCTCATAAAAACAAGAAAAGTCATTTTCCAAATCCGGCTTCCATTGACCCCATTGTCTATATTCTCAGACCCAAACTCGTTCCATTACTCATCAACTAAACATCCTTCCTCTGCAACATAAATCCTTCAACTGCAGGTTATCCCTAAATCCCTGCATTGGAAAATCCAATCAGCCTACTGAAGATATTGAATCCTTAAATATCCCTTTTGATTTCTTCTCATACTACTTGCTTCAACTAGAAATGCACCGTTATTATCCCTCCATGGACGTTGAGGATCATTCCATACAGTCCCAGTTTGCATTTTCACTCACACTTATGTAGTTTCACATTTAACATTTTTCCTCTGTTAACAACTATGAATATAAAGAACTGTGTTAATTGTTTTATAGCTTAATAATCTCTGACTCTACATTTTAATCCTTCATAACTGGATCAATTGGCCAGAAAACTGAAGAAACAATTTGGGTACTATTGACATAGTTGAATTTTGAATTAATCTTATCCGGTACACTCCTTCGATTATACAACTTCAAGACCTCAACACAATTACGCGCTTTCTTCTTATAGGGTGGATGTTGATATGATAGCAGTATCATATTTTAAGCTTTTTCATGCAATTGCTTGGATTTAGTACACGTTTTATCAAATTCAACCTGCGAAACAATGTATGATAGACTACTATGTTAACCAACACTTAATATGCCAATGCACACATTCTGTCCAGGAACCGGTAATCCAACCTTGCTTCCTCTGTTGACTTGTATTAGCCTATGCAATGAGGATAGTCCCCCTCCCTTGAAAAGAAAAGTAGAGGGGCCCCCTCCCTTGATTCCTTGCCTGATTTGGGAACCATTGAAGCCCACACTCTCTCCACTTGTCCAATTCTTAGGCAAACCAAGACCCAGTATTTAAACTTGAGAGTGACAAAATGGGCCACAAAGCGAATCGTGCAAGGAATATTGTGTTCCCATTGATTCTTTTTTTCCTTTTTCCTTTCTTTTTGTTTTCCGTCATGAAGAACCAACTCATCCTGATCTCAATCTCCCCCCGAGTGAGGAGGATGAGAATCAAGAGAATCAGCATGACCGTAAAAGTTACCAAATTTTTTTGAGTTAAGTAATCGGACAGTCTATCATTTTAATCAGAAATCTCGAATTCAAGTTTTGAAAATAATCAAAAAGGATTTGAGAGATCAAATTTTAAAAATAGATTTTACAATATTCAAATTGAATTAATCAAATAAAATTCGAATACCGGTGATGAAAAAAAAAAAAAGCATGACCAAAAAAGATAGGACATCCACCGTAACATATTCCCTTACAGAAAAATTTTTACTCTTCCTCGATCATCTAGTTCCAAGGATCCTTGCCCGAAGATCTCATTTATTCGTCAAATGGCAAACACTGAGCAGCCAATTCTTTTATGTCTTGTTTGGGAACACGGATTTGAGGTCTGGGTTTTTGGATTTGAATGAAATCCAGTTGGGATTTGAAAACCCAAAGTCTACAGATTTGAAATGACACCCACCAACCCAAAACCAAGTTTCAACCCCGACCAAAACCCCAACCAACCAAAAACATCACAAAACCTGCCTCTGCCTCTCTGTCTCTTCACGAAACAAACCCCCTTCTCCCGTCGCTCGTCTCTTTTTTCCCCTCCCTTCTCCCGTTTCTCGTTTCTCTCTCTCCACACCCAAACGCTAGCTTCTCCCTCTCTCCTCTCTCCTAAATTTCATTTCTAAAAAAAATGATGTTGCCCATATTTCATCCTCAATACATTCAACCCAACACTTTTGAGGAGCTCTTTGTTATTTCTACTCCTCTCTTGCTATCTCTCAATTTTGATGATGGATGTGTGAATCATTTGAAGAGATCTATCTCTAATCTCGCACCATCAGTGCCTCTGATGGCGAAATATGGTGTTGGTTGCTGGGGATGGGAAAGAATGATTGCTGGCATGGCGATGACAGCAATGGTGGAGTTTAAATTGGATGTAAGGGTTTGGGAAAAGTGTAGAGAGATAGGGTTTGTATTGCCAGTTTGGACATCGATGGGTGGATGAGTGCCACATGTATTTGGATCACATCTTTAGGGATGAAGAAGAATGAAGGATGCTGTACTTGTTTGAAAAAAGGAAGAAAATGATGTCAAGATTTTGTTAGCCATCAAAGTGTCCATTTGTTAAGCAAATTAGGACATTTGAAATTCACAAGAAAATCCGGATCCAAGTTGGCACCCATAACCTTAGATTCACACTTTTAATCATCAGCATCAGTAGCTTCAAAAAGTATCCCTACCATTGATAGCATGAGAAAGAGGAGCATACGAAGCGTATAAGGCAACCTTGTTCCAGGACTAGACTTTTAAATGGCTGCATCGTTGATAGAATAAAATGAACGGACTTTCATTTCCATGTTCAATTCAGCTCTTTGTGGGTGTTACTCTTCTGCAATAGGAGCGACAGCCTCTTAATCATTTTTTTTTGGCTAAATTGAAGGTTGTGTTATACAATTAGTTATTGATTTCCTATCTTATTCTCCTCTCTCTGACGCCTTCCCTTCTGCTTCGGTGTCCTCTAACTTCAGTCTAGTAACTTGGACTCTGTCTTATCTTCTGTATTCTTTTGCTCTTTTGTCAATTAGTACCGTGCCATAACCAAAATGTGAAGCACAAGAAGGCTGAAAATGGAGAGAGAGGAAACCCACACGCGCGCACACGAAAGAGATCCAAACTAATTAATGCTCCAGTACCAGCCAACACAAAATCAAATCCACATAAGGCCAATCATGTTGTTTTATAGTATAGTAAATTTGAAACTTAAGATTATTTCCCTCATTCCCATCAAACCAAAACCTCAACTATATCAAAATCAATATCAACAATAGTACACCAAATAATTTGCAAATCTTACTCTTGTACAAGAGGACAAATAAAAAAAATTCTGAATTCATCGGTTTCACATGGAAGGCACTTCTTTGAGTCAAATGTTGGGAAAAACAATGTTGTTTTCCTAATGAATATGCATCACAAACACAAAACTACAAAAGTGGGTGTATACATAGCACGGCATGAACCAATGGTGTTTTATTCATATTATTGGGAGAGAACTTGATTTCTAGCTTAAAAAGGTAGCATCAAGATTAAAAGTATTTAATTAGAAGCGTTTACAGTAAGATCCTAATTTTGCACAACGAATCAACAACAACACCAATAAAAAACATACCCGACAAGCCACATTGCTCCTCCATCTCCAAACTCATAGCGCTTCAGGTTCCACCCCGGGCTGCCAAACAAAAACAAGTTCATCCCACCCAGTACTCGCCATAAGCCCTTCAACAAGCACACTCATATTAACTCCAACCGCAAACTCTGTATGATGATCATACCTCAGAACAAGCGAATCCTCCACCATATAATCCCAAATGCATACTGTCATATCATAGGAGCATGGTACAGTCATATTCTGCCTATGTGGTGAACACTTCACTCTCCCAACCGCATACGCATGTCCATGTAGTACCGCCACCGGAATCCTAAAGTTTCTCACATCCCAAACCCTAATTGACTTATCAACCGATGCAGACAAAGCATGATTCCTCGTACTTATTCCAGTCACAAGACAGAATCTCAAATTCATGTGCAGGGATAATCATCGTACTCACCGGTTCACGAACATCCCAAATTCGGAGGGTACAATACCCAGAAGCCGAAGCAAAAACATCGGCATGCCGAGGATTCCACGCTGCAGAGTAAACGCAGTAAGTGTGCTCTTTGAATGTACGTACACCGGAGGGTCTGTCGATAGTCCAAAGTTTGACTGTGTCGTCCCAGGACGAGGTTAAAAGGAATCTCGGCGAACTGGGTGTTAATCAGCGGAGAACTTCGCGGGAGTGCTCGTGGAGAAAGCGAATGGGGTTTTGAGTTGGGGGAAGAGAGATGTCGCAGATTTTGAAGGAGCCGTCGGCGATGGCGGCGATGACGATGTTGTCGTTGTCTTCCGACCAGGTGACGTCGTAAATGCCGTCCGAGGTTTCGAAGAAGGCGAATCCGGAGATGGGTCTGGAGGGGTTTAGGTAAAGGATGTGGAGACGGCCGTTGCCAAGGATGCCGAAGTTTTGGGAAGTGGCGACGGCGAGGAAGTTTTCGTAGAAGGGACTGAATTTCACGACGTAGCCGTTGAACGGGGTTTTGGAGAGCGGCATCTAGTGGAATGGACTCCTCTCTCTCTCTCTCTCCCTCTCCCTCTTCAGGAAATGATTTTGGTGTTTTAAGTTTTTGTTTTTGTTTTTTGCCTTTTGCTTTTCCTTCACATCTTTGGAATCGGATAATGTTGTGCAGACATACGACTGCTCATATTTGGCGTACTAGCATGTGGCCGATACGTTGTGCTTTTTGCGATGCATCTTAAAAAAAAAATTATAATAATAAATTAAAAAAATTATAATTTATTAGATTTATAATATAATTATCAAATACAATTTAAAACATTAAAATTTTTATCTTAATAAATTATTTTGATAATTTTATTTAAGAATTTTTAGATTTTCCAAAATAACTTGAATCAATCTTAATTTTGAGATTTACATTACTTAAACGTGATCAGATTTGGAGTCTCAAAAGAATATACAAATCTTAAAAGTAAAATAAAACGACATGGAGAAATGATGAACAAATACTAAACTGCAACGTGTACAAGATCAGACGACCTTTTGACTTTTTTAGAGAGAAATCACATGTCGATCAAATAAAAGAATAACTATACTCATTAGCCTTTTTTTTAATACTTAAGAGTTAGTGTGGGTGTCCCCAAAATATGAATTGTATTTTTTCGTTATACAAACACTTGTTAAATCATTAATTAGTTGAATATTTAAACTAAATTATTATCTAAATTAATAAAAAATATGACGTATATTATCGATAGAAAAAAAAGGCTAACTACTAAAATTCTAAAAAAAAAAAACCAATGAATGGGATAAAAAAAAAAGATAATAAATGGAGTAAAAATGTAATAGAATAAAGAAAAGACGATTTGTGGGGCTAAAAAAAAGAGAAAAATCTATATAAAAAAAGATAAAGAATTTAAGAGAAAAAATGTCAAAAATAAAAAGATTAAGAATCTGAATAAAAAAAACTATGGTTTAAAATAAAAAAAATGACAATTCGTGGGTCCAAAAAGGAGGGGAAAATCTATGTTGAAAAACTACAAAGGATTAAAGTGAAGAAAAAAGAGATTGGGTTAAAAAAGAGGAAGGATCTAAGGGAACAAGTGTAGTCAAAAAAAGGAAAAAATATATGTCCAAAAAAACAAATGACTTAAAGAGAAAAAAATTGGGTAAAAAATTAAAAAAGGGAATAAAAAAATCGGATAAAATAAAAGAGGAAGGACATGAATGAAAATAAAAATTGTAATCTAAAAACAAAGGGACAGTGATCCGAGCGCGTCATGAACAAGTAGGGCAAAAAATAAAATAAAAAACAAAAGGGGAAAAAAAACTATACCAAAAAACGAATAACTTAAGTGAAAAATAATCGGGTAAAAAAATTAAAAGAGAAAAGAATTGAATGAAAAAAGGGATTAAAAAAAAGGAAGGATATGAATGAAAAAAAAAATTATGGTCAACAAGTAAGATAAAAAAAAAAGTGGATCCAATAAAAATGAAAGGTCTAACCAAAAAACAAAATCGATTGAAAAAATAAAAAGAGGAAGGACTCAAATAAAAAAAATAAAAAAAAGGAATGATTTGAATAAAAAAAAAATCTGAATGAAAAAAATTGGGATCCCAAAAATAATGGTAGCAACACCTATCCCCTTTTTCTTTTATACTTAGAAGAAGGCCCCAGTTCTCCCGCATACTCCAAAGAGGGCTTAACCTCTCTCTTCTCTCTCCTTTTTTTTTTTTTATTTTTTTTTATCATAGATATTTGAAAACCCTAATAATCGAATTCGAATAATTATAAAACTCAATTCAGTGACTATTCTATTTTTAAGAGTCAAATTTAATATTTTAATTAAAAGAATTTAATATCATATCATTAAACCCACGGGATATTGATATACAGTTGGAAGGAATAGCCAAGGTTGGATGGAAATAGAAACAAAAAACAAAAATAAATATGATATCAAAAATAGTATTTTGTAAAAATATAGAAAATGAAAACAAATATAAACATAAAAAATATAAGAATTTTTAAATAAATATTAATTATTTTATGAACATAATAGAATAGTTATCTTTTTTTAATAAAAATATAAAATGATCAAATATATAATTATTAAACATAAAATAAATAATATAAAATTTTAAAATTAAATAAACAAATAATTAATTAAATATGAAAAATATATAAATATAAAAAATATAAAAATATAAAAAATTGTATATAAATATTAATTAATTTAGTGTATCGAAATGTTTCGAAAATAGAAAATGTTAATATTAAAAAATTTTTGCAGCACAATTAGTTAAGATAGTATACGGATGAAATGAGTCCATAATTAAAAAAAAATAATAATACAAAACCCATAGCTTTGTGCACTTTCCGGAAATTTGAGGCAAGTGGTTAATGGATTCCTGAAACTCTACTTGTTTCCTAGGTCTGCACATGGAATACCAAAGAAGACAACGCATTTTCTCTGAAACTTTCAATTTCCAAATCCAACAGAAAGTTGAACATCCCGCTCATCTCCTGGGCATCATTGTCAGAATGCCATACCCAATCATAGCTCGGTTTTTCTGTGTAAAGTGTTATTAGAAGAATGCCCTCCAAATCCTGCTATCTATACGAAGGATTGAATGGGATTGTAGCAACTTAGAAATCCTAGAGCAAAATCTATTGAGATTCGAACATCTATTATCAGTGATATCATCCGCAACTAAAAAATGTCTATCTGCATCATGCATGGTCTTTGTCATTTCTACTCCTCTCTTGCCATCTCTCAATTTTGATGATGGATGTGTGAATCATTTGTGTATGGAATGATTCTCAATATCCTTGGAGGGATAATAACAGTGCATTTCCAGTTGAAGCAAGTGGTATGCGAAGAAATCAAAAAAAGGATATTAAAGTATTCAATATCTTCAGTCGACTGATCGGATTTTCCAATGCAGGGATTTGGGGATAACCTGCAGTTGAAGGATTGAGGTAGCAGAAGAAGGATGTTTAGTTGATGAGTAATGCAACCAGTTTGGGTACGAGAATATAGGCAATGGGATCAATGGAATTACTTGCCGGATTTGGAACATGACCTGTTTTCATGAGAGTGACTTTGCTCAGATTGACTTGTATTGCACCGAGAAGCGACGAAGACTGGGAAAACACCTGGTCTTTGAGTCAGAAACATTTTAATTCACTTAGATAAATAATTTATTCACGTTTTACTAATTATCCTTCATTCTCATCTTCCTCGACAAGAGGGATATGCTCCTGAATAATTGGATCTTCCACTCTTCAATAATTCATCAAGATAGAATCATCCTAATAATGTGTTATAAAATTAAGAGATTATGATAAACTTATTGTTTTGCGAATATACAATATATTAAGTAAATGAGATATTTATACAAATTGGAGTGTATACATAAATCGAAAGATTTAAAGTTAAGTTAATCAAGTATTCTCACAAATATATAATATTTCAGTATTGTGATATTTAGGATAGTATAATTTGATATATATAAAAAGATACTACTAATAGTAATATTGACATCATATATATCTTTCAAAAATATTCAGCTTATGCAGGACATTCATCCAAATTTTCTAGGGTTTATAACAGTTTTAAGGTTTTTTTTTTCTTTTTTTTTCTTCATATCTTTGGAATTGAATAATGTTGTGCAGACGTACTACCGCCCATGTTTGGTGTAAGAAGGCCCAATTTTCTCCCCATACCCTAAAGTGGGCTTAAGCCCTCCTTTATATCACAACAAGGAACAGCTCAATTAAGACATTGTGCACTGTCCGGAGATTTGAAGCAAGTGGTTAATACATCCCTGAAACTCTACCTAGTTTCTTAGGTCTTCACATGGAATGTCAAAGAAGACCTCGCATTTTCCCTGAAACCTTCAATTTCCAAGTCCAAGAGAAAAATTGAACATCCCGCTCACCTCCCGGGTATGTTTTCGGGAACACCATACCCAATCATAGCCCGGTTTTTCTGTGTGTCGTTAGAAGAATACACAAAGAGAATGGGTGTAGTAACTTAGAAATCTAGAGCAAAATCTATTGAGATTCGAACATCTATTATCAGTGTTAACATCCACAAAAAAAAAAAGTCTGAATCATGCATGCTCTCAACCATCTTCCCTAAAAGGGGTCCGAACACCATTTGTCAAACCAAAATGATATACCATTAACTATTCCCATCAACCCCCCCCCCCCGGGGGGGGGTTATGAATCTCTGCACACGAGAACAGGTTGACGGGGGCATGTTGAAAAATAAATCACCCCGAGGGAAATATTTAGCTTTAAGTAGAGACAACAAAATTTATTTGACCCCAAAAGCTAGTTGCCATATCAAGTTGCCCCAATAAAGCCATGTTCTGAGCTCTAGCCCTCCATATTCCCAAGTTACCATCCTTTTTGCTTCTGGTTACCTTATCCCAACTTACTAAATGAACACCTCTTCCAGCCCTTTTTTTTAGTATATAGGGAGAAGCTCGAGGAGGGGAAGAGGGAAGGTGTCAGTTAAGCCATAGCTTATTGATCTCTTCCGGCTTGTTTATTAGACCAAATAAAGTCTTCTGACTTTATTCTCAATCCTGTCACAAATTGCCTGTAAAAGCTACATAATTTGCATTTATTAATAAAGGCATTGACGGAAGAGTGGATTTCACTGGGGACAGCCGATGGCAAAGTTCAACAATTTTGCTTTCCATATGTAGATGCCATCAGATGCAAAAACAGCACGCCCAAGTACCGATCATGATCACTAGTAAAACTGAGCTTGCCTGTGTCTGGACTTATCATTTGTGACAAAGCATAATATTAACAGAGACATGAGAAATGTTTGAACAAAAAGATATATATATATTTTTTTACTTACAAGAAAGTGATGCTCTCTGAGAGAGAGACAGAGGGGAGTGATATCAAACAGTAGGATCGAGCAATATCTTTTTGAAGTCTAATATTTGTGTTAATTGTTTGATTAAAGTAGACATTTTTCTTGATGTATTTTTACCATATTGTTGCCTTTTTCTATGGGTTGCTCTCTTGTATCAGAATGATTTAAAGGGTTTTATTCTATCCTTGAAGTTGTTAATGAAGTCTTTCTTTTTGGGGAGAGAGAGAGAGAGAGAGAGAGAGGTTATGCTTGGATAAGCACATGAGAATGTCCCCTTAAGAACATAACATCCATAAACCAAATATCACATGGCAAAGACCCCAAATATGACATGATGTTTACCAACTATATCATATCCAGTGCGAGTTTGTCAGCTTTTTGTCAATCATTTTACACTCGTCCATTTTTGAAAGGATCGAAAGAAAAAAGAAAAGTGAAAAAAATTAAATGAAAGAGAACAAAAGACAGACATTCATAAGGTCAGTGGCTCCTTTGAATATGTCGAAAATGTCTGTGACTTCATGATTTCAAGCTAGCATTAATGGTGAGAAAAAGATATGGAATAGCTCCAAAAATGAATATAGTCCACTGAGAAGAGGACACAGAATTTCATTTATCAAAACTTGTCCATATCTTGCCTAATGAGTGGGTTCAAATTATTTGAGAAGTAGGGATGGGGTACAAGAATATCCTTCTCCTTGGTACACTGAAACATTAAACCTGTACAAAGTGAGATTTACCCTGAGGAAAAAATCAATGAGGAATTGTTTTGTAAGATCCGAAAGTAACATGCCCTTTAGTAGGGTAGGGTAAGTGACGACAACTTCCATGATTCTCCATCTTGAATTGAGATTGTCATGATTTGCATGACACCCACTTCATTTCCCAATAACTCGTTTACTCGTAAAGTTATTTATTTATTTATTTATTGATCAATAGGAAAGACTCGAAATCGAAATAAAATAAAATAATATCAATTGAACTCTAATTTATTAGCTCAAAAGTTAAATTTTATTACCACCCATTAAAATAATGTGTTAAAAAATATGACATAGCATGATTTTTTTCCTTTTTAATGAAGTTACATTTTATTACCACCTATCAAGAAGGAAAAAAATCACACTAGCTATGTCACGTTAAGAAATATGTTTGCATATTAAATTCATGAGTTATAAATTATATCAAAAGTATTTGAGGTATAAAATTTTGATGAGATTATGATGACACGTTATAAAATTTATATTGGCAGGCGAATTACAATATGTAACAGGTAAACACGAAGTAAAAATTATAATTTTTAAAAAATAAATAATATTTTAAAAGATTTTAAAATTTTATAAAAATTTATTAAAGTACCACTAAAAATTAATCAATGCCTAAATGATTCTGGACCCTCTTACCCTTTAACTAAAACGTTAAGTTTGAATTTTGTATACAACGAAAACAGATATCGAGAAAATTTTGTTATTTAAAAGTTCAACTCAATTAAAATAAAATTTAGTCAGATTTAGCATAATTATCATGTATCAGTAATTTATAAAAAAAAAAATCCTTAAACATATTATTTTCTTTTCGTTTAAAATTTTAAAGGGAGGTGTTCGCACCCCCACCCCCAACCCCACCCCAGGACAGGGCCACTGCCGATGAGTGAGCATTCTGGCTTAAATCACATATTTCACATACCTATTATTTTTCAAACAAAAAAAGAAAAATTAACTACTCGGACTATTGATTTTTTATATTATTTAGTTACTTTTCTACTAATCTTAAACAAGAGTACTCTATGTTAAAAGAAAGAAAGATGGTTTTCATTCTTTTTTTCTTTACACCACAAAAAACAAAGTACTATTCACATTTTTTTGACCTTTGTTGGTATTTATTAATATCGATAAAATTTGAACCGACATAAAAGAAAACGTCGGCAGAAAATGTCGAAGATATCATAGTTAGGGAAAGCGACGACGTTTCGTCATAGACTAATGATAACTAATTAGTTATTACTAGTTTGTTTTTTTTTTTTTTGTTTTTGTTTTTATTTTTGTTTTTGGTTTTGATTTTTGGTTTCATAGAAAGCTATAGTTTTAAATAGGTTAGATTTTGTGACAAAGGGCATCCACATTTATCAGCACATTTAAATGGACCCCTCACTCTTCCATCCCTCACATGTTGCCCACTAACATCCACATCTGAACCATTTAATGGGTGGGTCACCCCCAGTGGATGGGACTTTATTAACCAAAAATCAGCAAGCAATTGGAACAACTTAAACAGTTGTTATTTGGCATTACAGTATTTGGTGAACCCATTTGCCCATATGAATAAAGATAAGAGATGATTGGCAATCAAATATCAAATCATATGATAATTTCTTTGAAGGGATGAGCGTTGTGATTTTTTCTTGGAGCCATGATCTTGCCTTTGAAGTCCTATTTCAGGTGGTATTTCAAATAGATATGGAGAATATCAGTGGAAGTGAAAAGTGATGAATGTATTTTGTCATGTATGACATTTTTCGCATCAAAATGTGGAGAAGTGCCAAAAAAAAAAAAAATCTATCTTATTATTGTTTGTCATTTTCTTAATTATATAAAAAAAAATCTCAAAATAGTTAACAATAAAAAAGTTAAAATGCCGCCGTATATTTTCAAGGGTTTTTTTTAAAAATAAATTACTAATATCTCGCAATCACGTTAGCCAATTAAATCTTATTTGAATTGGGTTAAACTTTTAAGAGATAAATTTCTCTTGTATTTATTTTCGTAACACACAAAAAGCGAATCCAAAACTTAAGGATCAGTAGTATCTGATCACCAAAGTCATTAAGGGTTATTTGTGTAAACGGGGATTGAGGCCACCTGACGCCCATTTAGGAAGTGAGAATGAATTGAACATAATTTTAGTAAATTAGGCCAGATAGGCCAACACTTTCACAGGAGTCAATTCACTCCTTCACAAACCAAAAAACACTTGAGATTGAGATAAAGTAAAAGAGGACTATCATATATTTGACACCCTTCCCTTTCCAATGAAAACTACAACCCACATGATCTTGCTTGGGGATTTTGAAAGATTACAATGCCATCTCAAAAGAAGATCTCTCCATACCCCCCATACCCCGTTTCTTAAGCTCCCATTTCAAAACCCCCCTCCAAAATTGCAAACCAGATCCTAGATCAGGAGTTCATATCAAAATCTTGGACAATAAAGTATGACAATTTGAAGTATGATATAAAATTTAATTAATTTAATTTAATAATTCAATTAACACAAACCAAACCCTATGTAGCACTCATACACCGCCTACTTGTTGCCCAAATTATTTAATATCACCTCGAAAACATGTGTCTCATGATGATTCAAACAAGTGTCCTTCGTGACCCCTTCAAAGTGGTATTTCTTTTGCTTTCTTGGCAGTCCCAATCATGCATGGACAAAAATGTATGTAACCCAATAGTCCCCAGCCTCTCACACAGCCACACCCAACCCAAATTATTGAAGGGCAAGGGAAAAAGGATATATAGATATATATATATATATTTGTGGGGAGGGGGAGGCTTAAATGATAGAGATCCAAAAGGTAAAGTACAGAGTGTGGTGCTATTATTAATACCATGAATTTCATACTAAGCAAACGAGCAATGTTCCTCAACAAAAAAAGAAAAACTTTGTATCTCTTTCTCTCTCTATGCACAAAATCACATCAAGCATATAAGTTTCAATCAAAATTTTGAACAAGTATGTGAATTTATAATGAAAAGATATGTTACTAAACTTCAATTATTTCCTTATTTGACTAATTAATAGGGGTCATTAAGGTACCACATCATTGTAGTTTTTAAAATATGCCATTTGTTTTCCTTTTTTTTTTTTTCTCAAAAAGCAGAGTAAAAAGCGGGGACAAAGTTGGTGTATAATATATACATCATCTGTTACTAAATTTTTTGGTGTGATTGATATCCTTTTCTCATTGATAAGGAAAAGGAGAATAGAGCCAGTCCACTCTTTCTCCCCCCAATATATTTTATACTTCTCCCACCTCTCTCTCTCTCTCTCTCTCTCTCTCTCTCCCCCTCCCCAATGAGAGAAGGAGCCATGAAGAACACCATAAGGTGCTGCATATCTTGCATTCTTCCATGCGGAGCACTGGACGTAATCCGAATAGTACACTCAAATGGAAGAGTAGAAGAAATAAGCGGCACAATCCGAGCAAGTGAGATCATGAAGGCTCATCCAAAGCATGTACTCAAGAAACCCTCATCACCAACATCATCCTCGGACGACAGCGTTGTACCTAAGATCGTGATCGTGCCCCCCGATGCCGAACTCCAACGTGGGAAGATCTACTTCCTCATGCCAGTTCCAACCGCACAGGACAAAACCCGATCTTCGAAGAAGAAGAAGAGATCATCATCTTTATCATCTTTATCAGAAATACCATCCGAGAATATTGCCAACGGCAACAACGTTAGCAGTAACAACATTAACAATAATTCTCTTTCTATGAGTAATTTTCTCATATCGGATAGGTATTTGAGTGATATACTACATGAGAAGATTGCTACCCAGAGAGAGAGAAGAAGAGGACGTGTTGGTGTTTGGAGACCTCATTTGGAGAGCATTTCTGAGTCACCAACTGATCTGTAATCTTTGCGGGTTTTCTCTCTCTCTCTCTCTCTTCTTTTACGTTTTTTTTTTTTTTTTTGGTTTTTTAATTATTATGATGATTCATTTTAGCTAGAAACTTTGTTTACTAGTTGTATATATAAGAAAAGAAGAAAAAAATTATGGGGAAGTTTTCTTTTCTCATGGGCTTTTTTCTTTTTCCTGAGCTACAAAATGGCTATATTTTTGTAATGTAGGTTTCTATAGAGAGAGAGTATTGTATTGATGTGTGGAGGAGAGAGTGATGAGAGAGAGAGAGAGAGAGAGAGAGAGAGAGAGAATTTCTACTGTTAAGTGTTTTTGTTGGGGCATTGAATGAATAAAGATCATGGAATCGGCGGGGTTGTTTGTGATGTGATCATCGCACCAACATCCGCAACGCAATAATCCAAGGACTATTTTGTCCATAAGTTTTAGCATTATGCTTGCTCTTTTCTGAATTGCCATTGATGTAATGCTCACCTCACCAACTCTGCAAATATAAGAAAAAAAAAAAAAAAAAACTCAAATAGGGAACATAATTAAAATTTCATATGTTAAAGTCGAGGATTTTTGTCGATAGAATGAATAAATGAATAATTATTGTTTTAATTAATAAAAAAGGTGAAAGGGAAAAAATGCATACAAGAAATGATGGTTGACTTCATTTGTATATTTTTACTAATTTTAGACATTTACTTTCACAATTTTCTATGAATAAAAAAAATGATGTATAAAATTTTTTTCCTAAATTTTGGTATATAAAATAAACTTAAGATGACAAATAAATTAAGCTGCTCATAACCAATGCATGACTTGAACTCTTTTATCACTTGTTTTATCTTTTATTAATTATCGTTATTCGATAATCATGTTAAATCTAATTAAATTCAATATGAGTTAGGTTAAACTCTTATAAGATAAAATTTTTCTGATACCTATTTTCTTCATACGTAATATTTAAATCTGAAATTTTATTTTAAAAAATCAATATTCAACTATTAGACTAACCGGATTGTGGTTTGAAGGGTTTAAGAAATGAGTCCAGCTCCAGCATTCTTTAACCCGGATTGCATCTACTTGTCTGTAGTCCTAAATCAAACATGGGTATAAGCACACATTTGTACATTCAATTACACACACATAATTATTTAGTATTAACGTTAATCCAAGTGAATTAGCATGATTACATACATTGGGATAATTTAGCTTTACCCTAGCATGTGAATAGAACCCGTTTTGATAGATCGTAGTTGCATTATTCGGTTCCCCAACCTTAATTCTGCCATTTATATTTAGATGATCAAAAAGTCACTTTGAAGAGATAGATGGAATAATAGTCTCCACAACATAGCTTTTCTTATTATTATTATTTTTTTGGTTACACAACATAGCTTTTCTTTCGACCATAGAATAATGCACTTCTAGCCTTGCACTTGCAAGTGGGGTAGAGAGATCAGAGAGAGAGAGAGAGAGAGAGAGAGATAGAAGCAATTTGTTCTGTTAGTAGATGATTAGGTGATGCCAATAGCATCCCATAAAGGTGATAACATGGTAGAGATTTTTTTACTTTCTATTGGTGGCTGAAGCCCATATACTTTGATCCAATGACAGTTCTATCTCTGCCCCCACCATTTTGTGGCCAGTGAAAAGGTAACATGATTTAGATATTATCTATAACAAATCTTTTAGATTCCCTTGATGGTGCCAAACCAAGGTCATGTTATATCTCAGATTCAGGTCATTTTGTTATTTTTCCTTTAGTGGGCACTATACACCTCTATTAATTTTTTTTTTTTTGTTATACATGGTCGTGACAATTATGAAAATATACGCTTTCACGAATGTTCAAACACAAAATAGAAAACATTTGAATAAAAACCCTTTACTACTTAAGTATCCCTATAAGGATGACTATTATTAATTATATCAATGAATCAAAGAAATACGATAAAATATATCAGGATTTGGAGTGACAATGTTGATATTGAAATATTCTTTGTGATCAGTAGCCAAATTAGATTAATATCGCATCAATCAAGATATATTTTGTAATTGAATTGATAATAAAAATATTTATGTAAAATAAAAATTATAAGAGAAAAATGTTAGCTAATTAAAACACACATAACTAGTCATAAGGAAATCAAATATGTCAAAAAAAAATATTATATATCAATATTAAATCAATTCAGTAATTTAGGGTGTTGGCTAACCTATATAGCCACCAGGAGTTTGAATTCCATCCGATGCTCTAATTATTAGGTTTTTGATTTTTTTTTTCCTTTTATTTGTGTTAAAATTGCTTTTCAAGGAATATTAGGCATCTTTTGTATTGCTTAATTTTTTTTGGGCATTTGCCCCTTTAGATTAAAATAAAAAAAAATTATAAATAAATAAAGAGGAGGATTGCAAGAACTGCAATAATATCAATCGGCGCCCCTTCCCCTTTGTCATCAACTCTTGTCTCCAACTCTTGCTCTGATTTCAATATAAAATTCTCTACATGTATCATATGTTTGCTCTTTAATATCAAGAACCCTTTCAAGTTGCAATATTTATTTATTTATTTATTTTTTTATTTTTTTGAGTTTTTACGATCGGTATCTGGATTTTATCTGATTAATTCGATTCGGGTTGGCTCTCAAATTTTTTTTTTTTATCATTCTCATGGTTTGAACTCAAAAACTCTGATTGAGGGAGTAAAGTGACCGATTACTCAACTTAAAAGAGTTTGATTATTTTATTTATTTATTTTTTGTGGATAAACAAATAGAGATTATGGAGTTGATGGGCGATAAGGCTTTTTCTTTATACCCACTAGTGGATGCCTTCTCCAGTTGTATTAATTAATCGTTTAGTAAGACATTTAGGCATGGAAGTGTGGGTAGAGGTTTGCCAAATATAATAACTTATTTTTCCCCCAAAAAAGACAACATGGAAATAAGCAGCATAGCCGCTCACCCTCAGCTTCGATCCTCCAACTATTATCAAAATATTTAATTTAAATGGAGATTATTACTATTTGAATAAAAATTTATTTTTGAATTCAGGCGAGGAAACTATAATCAATGCAATTATAAAACTATTTTGTGTAATATTAGACTCTGATTCACAAAAACTTCTCTCATTTCTGAAATATTTCATGTTTTTCGAAACGTCTCAATCTATTAAATTAATTAATATTTAGATAAAAATTCTTATATGTTTTTTATATTTACATATTTTATATTTAATTAATTATATTTTTATATTATTTTTCTTATAATTAATAATTACATATTGGATTATTTTAAATTTTTATCAGAAAATATAGTTATACTTTTTTTCCATAAAACAATAAATATTTATATAAAATTTTTTATATTTTTATATTTATATATTTCTCCAAATTTCTATTTACTTTATAATTATAAAATATCATTTTTTATATCATTTTATATTCATTTTCATGAAAACTTAGATATCATATAAGCATAATTCGTTTTCGGTCAATTGATTTAATGTCCAGATATAATAAAATTAAACAATACCTCTTATAGGAAAAGAAACAAAAGAAAAACAATTAATTTATAGTCTTCTTGCTTTTTTTTTTTCTTCGGTCGGGCATTAATTTTTTATGTTGTGGACATTTGAAGCTAGGTGTAGAGCATTAATTATTATTTTCTTATTGAGAATATGACCAAAATTTAATATAGTTTAAATGATATGCAAATCGACGAGGGGTTTGAGAATTAGTTGAATTTGGATTGAAACGAATAAAACACAGACGTACTTGGGACGGTGTGGGCGGACCTATGTTGTTGTCGTTGGTTTGTCCCACACATTTGAATAGCATTTTTTGAAGAGGTCGAGGTTTGTTCTTGTTCTTCGTATGTTTTTTTTTTAAATTATATAAAAATTATAAATATAATAAAAATATATACATCTACAAAAGTTTAAACATAATATTTAGGTGAAAACACTTGAGTAATATCATGGACTATATTATATAAATTATGACCAAGTTTGAATTTTTATAAAATTTTAATATTCATTGATTTAAATATTTAAATCTCAATTCGATAAGTTAAAACTAGATTAGTGAATTTGTATAGACGGCGAATGATACAGCGGCATTGCTTGTGTTAACTTGGCTGTTATATTATATGATAATGAAAAAAACTTAAACTTTATAATTCTAACTTAAGCCAGAGATATTATATGATAATGAAAAAAACTTAAACTTTATTAGTTGTTTGATGTAAATCTACAAAATTAAGCAATCCGCCAAAGTTCTCAAGTTATGCTTTCTCAAGAGAAAAAATTATAAAATGAATGTGAATTTATTGATAGAATATTAAATTTTTTAAATTAAATCTTAAATTTGAATTTAAGTGTAAAATTGAAAAATAATTATTAGATTTTTTAAATTAAATTTTATAACTGTTTAGACGGTATTGGCGAAGTTTTTGAATGTTAGTGTTTAAAAAAAAAAAGGGGCTAATAAGGCAAGTACGATCGGAAATGAAACATATAGGCCCACCGGACAATGCTCATCTTGTTGGGTTTTTCGAGGCCACAGAAATCAATGGCACTAGTTTCTCTAAAGACGGAACCCCAGGCCTCCTCACTCCCCTTCGGTTTTCAAGGCTAATTCACCGATAGTAATAATCCCATACCACCAAAAGCGCTCTCTCTCTCTTCCGCTTTCTCTCTCTAACCGAATAATCCGGTAAGAAAAAAAAAATAATAAATAAAAATTTCCCGACTAACCGGACAATCAGAGGCGGCCCACCCTCCCCCACGCCCCCACCCCCACACCTCCACACGTCAGTTTCTCTCTCTATCTCCCTTTCTCTCTCTACCCACTTGCCCGTTCCGTTCCGTTCCGGCTCCTAGCTGTTTCCGTCGCATCTCTCAACCAATCAACCGAGAATTCCAAACACCGACGCAGCCCCTCGCTCGCTCTCTCTATACTTTCTCTCTCTTCACCTATTCGTTCAACGTTTCCTTTTTCCAATTCAATTCACTTACGCAATTAATAAAAATTAAAAAAAAATAAAAACATAATCATAATTCCGAGTCGCGTGAACGTCGACTCACGCGCTCTCACCGGCGACCTTACCGTACGCTATCGCGCCTCTCACCCACTCTCCTCACACGATGTCTTCCTCCACGCGTTTCTCCTTTCCCGGCTCTTCGCCGCCTCTTCTCTCTGTCATCCTTTTCTCTCTCTCCTCTCCTCTCTTCTTTCTCTCGCTTTCACTTTCTTCACTACATGGAAGATCTCAAACAACCTCTGTCTCTTCCTCCGATTCCCCAAACGACGCCGTTTTACACCAAATCCCTCCCCGTTCGCGAAGACTGTTGGACGGAAGATGCGACGGCGACTCTCATTGAGGCTTGGGGCAGCCGTTATCTTCAACTGAATCGCGGAAATCTCCGACAACAGCACTGGCAAGAAGTCGCTAACGCCGTTAATCACCGCCACGGCCATACCAAGAAGTCCTTCCGAACCGACATCCAGTGCAAGAACCGGATTGACACTCTCAAGAAGAAGTACAAGATCGAGAAAGCTAAGGTTTTGGAATCGAACGGATCTGTGAAGAGCTTTTGGATTTTCTTCGATCGGTTGGATTTTCTGATCGGAAACTCGATGAAACGGCCGGTTTTGAGTTCTCCGCCGTCGCCTCCGGTGGCGATTCCTTTGTCGTTGAAGAAATCGATGCCGTTGGCAACCGCAAGTGTGGCGATGGATGATTCATTTCTCAAGAGCAATTACTCGGCGGTTGCGGCCGCGGCGGCGGCGAAGGAGGAGTGCGAGGACGAGGAGGACGTGGGGAGATATGGTGGGAGTGATTCGGAGGCTTCGAGGTTTAGTGAGGAGGAGAGGCCGGTGCTTGGAGAGGGGATTCGGGATTTGGCGAAGGCGATTGTGAAATTTGGAGAGGCTTATGAGAGAATTGAGGGGGAAAAACAGAGGCAGATGATTGAATTGGAGAAGCAGAGAATGCAGTTTGTGAAGGATTTGGAGTTTCAGAGAATGCAGATGTTTATGGATACTCAGGTTCAGCTTCAGAAGATTAAGAAGACGAAGAGATCAAATTCGAATGGTAAGACATCTCTTTAATTCTTTAATGGATTGATTTGTAGTAAATGTGATGTTGAATCATAGATGTTTCGTACTGCTTTCCTTTCTGGATATTGTTTGATTTGGAATGTTTATTTAGTTTGGACAGTGAAATCTTTTCCTCTTGACCCTTTTTATGATAATGAAATTTTTGCTTTAAATAATGGAACTTTTTTTCTTTTTTTTGGTCATCTTTCTTTAATACCTAAAGTAATGCGGGGGAGGGAATGATGAGAGATTTTGGGAAGTAAACAGAATTTGTGTGGGTTAATTTAAAGGCATATACATGGGTACTTCCTTCAAGTGATTGCCCATAAAGTGAGGTAATCTCTGTGATGTTGGTGAATATGATATGTATCACATGACAAATTCCGGGCCTTTTTTTATCACATGACAAATTCAGGGTAGTTCTGGGTGATGTCAAGTGCATGAACTTATTTGAACATTGTTTTCCTCTCCCTTTGAATTGGATTCTGTTGAAAATTTAGTTTAATGGTCATTTGTGAAGCCTAAATATAGGCCGAGGGCCTCTCTTAGCCTACCACACAACAACTACCTAAATCTTTTATCCCAAAAATTTGGGTCGCCTATTTGAAAGATAAATATCGAAAAAATAAAAAATAAAACAAAATAATAAAATAATAAAATAATAAAAAAGTGTCGATTTTATTTATGTAGATTCTACTACACTATTCATTCATATTTAGAACCAACTCTTCAACTACACTCATAGCTATCATGTCTTTACGGATAACTTGCATTCAAATTTTCAACGGACTATCTCTTCATTTTACTAAATCTCATATGTTTAGCTTCTCAATCCTCTTAACAGACGCATTTTTGGGTTTTTGTTGTACATGCCCAAACTAGTTTAAACGGTACTTTCGTATTTTATCCACAATTGAACTAATTTCCAATTTGTTACATATCTTTTCGTTTTTAATTCTATTTTTTCTAGTTTTGTCACACATCCATCTAAACAATCTCATTTCAGTTACAGTCCTTTTATGCTCTTCTTATTGTTTAATGACTCAACACACAGTGGCATACAATAATGTAGGTCTTACTGTACTTCTATAGAATTTTCTTTTTAAATGTAATGGTAACATGCGATCACAAAGAACTCCATATATCTTTATCCATTTCATCAAATCCGCTTGAATTCTATTGTTCATATCCCTATTTATACTGCCATCGTTCTGAGTGATGGACCCAAAGTATTTAAAGCGTTCACTTTTTGGTACGTTTCTCTCTTGTAATTTAATCGTTTTTTCATCATCCTAATGATTGCAACTAAACTTACATATCATATATTTAGTTTTGGATCTACTCGATATAAATCTTTTGAATTCTAGTATATCCCTTCATAATTCTAATTTAGTGCTGATACACTCTCTAGTTTCATCAACCAATACGATATCATTTGCAAAAAGTATACACAATGGTATTTCATTTTAGATGGTTTTGTGATTTCATTTATCACTATTACAAAATAGATGAGATTTAATGCCGAACCTTAATGGAGTCCAATGTTAATAGGGAAGATATTGTTCAGACCCTCACAAGTTCTTATATTAATTACAAGTTATTCATACATATCTCTAATAAGTATAATGTATTTCAAAAATATCTTCTTTTTTTTTATCAGCGTTCACTACAACACGTCTCTAGAAACCCTATTCCGTGGTGGATCGTCTTGACATAAATTCAAATTGATTCTGTGATACACTTATTTCCGATTTTAATCTATACTTTATTACTCTTTCCCATAATTTCATAGTATGATTCATGAGTTTAATTGCTTTGTAGTTGAAACAATCCTATATGTATTCTTTATTATTATATATTGTTACAAGCGTGCTCTTCCTTCATGTTTGGGATATTTTTTTGATTTGCCAAATTTTGTTAAAAAGAGCCGTTAATATTACTATACAGAATTCACCCAAATATTTTCACACCTCAATAGGAATGCCATTAGATCCTATAGGTTTGTTATTTTTCATTCTATTTAGGGCATCCTTTACTTCATGAAAACAAATTTTACATTTAAAATTTCTATTTATCTCTTTTATAGGTATCGTGATATTTTCTATACCTATCGTACTTTTCTAACGGTTTCTTATGTTTTCGTTTCTTACAAGAATATTATTAGTTTCACTCTTAATACACCTAATATCATCTAGATCTTTTCTCTTTCTCTCCCTTAGTTTCACAATTCTATAAATCTCTCTTTCTCCGTCTTTGGTCTCCATTCTCTTGTATAATTCATTATACACATTAGTTTTTGATTCGTGGATAATCTTTTTACCTCTTTCTTTTTTTTTTTTTTGCATTTTTGTATTTTGTATATGTCTCGCTACTATTATTACTTTTAAGGTTCCTATAGCACTCACTTTTAGTTCAAATAGCAGTTTTTATTTTCTCGTTCCACCACCACGACTTCTTGCCTATTGGGGCCCGAACCTTAAATATGTTAAGAACTTCCTTCTCTATACTCTTAATATTATTAAACATCTCTTTCGATATTATTTCTGAATCATTATTAGTAGACTAATTTGTTATTTCAATTACTTTGTCTCTAAAAGTCCCTTTTTTTTCTTTCAAATTCTACCCCTTAATTCTTGATTACATAAATGATCAATACTGTTTGTGCCTTCTAGGCACGTGTACGTCTAAAACTAAAAGTTTATGCTGAGTTGTTACACTCTCATATGGTATAACCTTGCAATCTATACAGGTCATTCTAGTACCTCTTTTAGTAAGAAAGAAATCAATTTGACTAGCATTCGACCCACTTCTATATATAACTATCCGCGATTCTTTTTTCTTGAAGAAGGTATTTATGAGTGCCAAATCGAATGTTATGGCAAACTCTAGAATGGTATCTCCCGCTTTATTCTTACTGCCAAAGCCAAAGTTTCCGTGTACAGCTTCAAATCCCTTACTTTTCTCTCTTACATGTCTATTTAGGTTTCCTTCAATAAATAACTTCTCTCCATTAGGCATGGTTTATATAAATTTATCTAAATCTTTTCAAAATTGTCTTTTACTAATTACATTTATACCTATTTAGAGTACATATACACTGACTATATTAATTACGTTTTTTTCATTTACTAACTTTATAAGCATAATTCTGTCTCCCTCCCTTCTTAGCCTACCACACATTAGGGGGGGGAGGGGGTAGGGGATTCAAAGGACCCCATCCACTATTTATATAAATCCCTTGGGATTTGTGTGTTGTGACATGTTCTATGATTTCTTTTCTTTTTTTTTTTGGAAGGGGGGCTGGGTGTTAAGGGTGGCCATGGTGATTTCACCATCTTGTATCTCCCGCTCATCCTGAAAGTTGGTAGGCTTCTTATTTGAACTAGATAAACTTTTGCATTTCTTTTGTTGTTGTTTTTATTGTTTTGCTAGTATCCAATATGACTTTGTTTTAGGGGCTGCATAGTCAAGTGTAATATGGGCTGAAGTTGGCTAGTCATAGAGTACTTAAAGGGTGGATTCTAGAAGACAAAGGGTGGATGCTAGAAGACTCCATTTTCCGGGTTTAAGTACCTGCCTCTCAATGTTCCTCTTCCTCTAGGAGTGTAGTCTTCCTTCTCGTTGGTCAGATACAGGACAGAGTGGTTATGTATAGGAATTAAAGTGTTGGTCCATGCATTTTCAGAGAAGAGAGGTATGGCCTATAGATTAGCTCACCCTTGTCTCTGCTTCAAATGCTCCTGGACATGCAGTTTTGGACAGATCGTGGAATTTGCAAATCCTTCCTCTCTAGTTTGTCTTAATCTTTGCTTATTTACTCCAATTTGGCAAGTTGATGTTAGATCTGCATTATTTGATCCAAAGAAATGTATGCTGAGAAAATTTAAAACAGTTCAATGTCATCCTTATTTTGAGGTTCTCAGATCGATACTGAAAATTTCTATTCTGTTAGATGGTGTCAAGTGTGTTTGTTCTTTTGAGAAAGTTTATCTTGTGGTCCAAAATGGTGGAGTGTTTTTTCGGTGGGGTTTGCATTGATGATTTGAATTTTGAAATTGATATAGGGTCTTGAAGATGCTATGTGATAACTTAGTGGATTATTTTGATAAACTAGTGAAATAAATTGGTTGATTTCTTGCATCCTTTATCCCTTTCAACTGTGCTTAAATGCTTGGGATAATTGTATGAGAAACATGAAGTTGGGAACAGAGAAGGCTCACCCTGGACCTATTGTGGATTTTTTTAGACATTTCCATAACATTGGCCTGTTGGACTGCTCTGCTTTTTCATGCGCGTTAGGCATATCTTAAGACAGCTAGTTGACTGAAGCAAGTATTTTTCTTGATGGTTGATCTAAGAACAAAGTTATTGCTTGAATTTTGAGGCTGACATCAGTTTCTACTTCCTGGAGGCTTCTAAGCTTAATTGCCCTTTCAGAGCCTTTGGTTCTGATTGACTAATGTGATGTTTCTCAATTGTTTATGTCTCTTATTTTCTTTGTTCCTTATAAATCTGCATGGAAATGTGTATACTTGTGGATCAAATATATTGAAAACTTTCATATCCCCCAGTTTTTCTTGATGCAAATTGATAGCATGGTAGTTTTGCATTCAAAATGTCTTTTTTTTCTTTTCTTTTATTTTTTGGTGATATGAGCCTTACAGCTTTATCCTTAATAATGCTAAGCCACAGTAGGATTCAATTTCATGGTGTGATGTGTTGCTCATTCTGGCTGTCGACTTAGTAGGTCCTTCAGTTCCTTTGATTTTGGTGCTGGGACTGGCTGTCTAGTAGATGAAATTGCCATCATATGGGTCAATAAAGGCTGAGACATATACTGGTGTTGTATGTATGAAGGGACCAAATATGGCTATATATTTGCAAAATGATCAGCACTAGTATGTGCACTTATTGACAGTATAATTACTAAATGAAGTCCTATGTATGCTATTTTATTGTAGATATCTACAGGTTGCTTTAGAGAGGAAAATATCAAATTCAAGGGCACGGGACAGGACATTTTGAAGGCCTTCCCCGTACTGCTGCAAGGACATGAAGTTAAGCTGATTTTGGGTATAGGGTGGCCTTGGTAACAAGCATGAAGGTAATATGGATGTTCATCAACAAGCACGTATGGCGACGTTGTCTATATGTTCAACTGGCTTAGTAAGGACTAATTAGGTTTCCCTTCCCCCCCCCCTCTCATTTAGTAATATTTTCTTCTTGTAAACACTGCAGAAAATTTAAAATCATGTAAAATATTGGCCTAATGTTAATGTCCATGATTGTTGATACCATCTTAAGTTTGATGGCTTGATTAGTTACATGGATCTTCCAGTTCCGGGATAAGCTTATTTTCATGTCAATGAGCTATTGCTCAATTGGCATGTCCTTCCTTCCCCTCGTAAGGTCTTGAGTTCAAGTCTTATTTTTATGATGTTAATTTTGCCATCCACGGCGTGATGTGCAATTGGCATATCCATCTGGAGGAATGGCGGGAATTATGTCAACAAAGAATATATCATAAAATCCCAAGCACTTGATGCTGGTTCATCTGTGTGTTTTGAATGGATTAAGATTTTCTTTCATGGTTGTTCGGACTTTTGAAAAGGAATGACAATTTCATAGAAAGTGTCTCGGGTAAAATTTATGAACAGAGAAAGTGTTTTAACAGTGTTCCGGTAGAATGTTGATACTCCTTTTTCTTTTTTGAATTTTTTTTTTTTTTGGGTCCGAAAGGGGGCCTAGGATCCCGAAATGGAACCTAAGACGAGCAATGGCAAGACCCAAATTGGACACTAATGACAGAACAATGGAGCTATATATAGGGTCCAAGCATGACGAAACAAAGAACCAAACCTAAATTGGGTACAAGCTTGACCTCAAAATAGAGGGTGCAACGTAAGAACCTGCACCAGAAACCTGCCCTTCCAAAGGTAGGCTCCCAATCAGAAACTAGTTATCGGAAAAGCAGTTGACCCCCTCTATCTTGACTAAGACCAATGAGGACCAGCGACCCAAAATCCCACTCCCAAAGAAAGCCTTTGTTCCCAGCTATGGAGTGAAAAGCATGACGCAGAGTTGCCTAACTTGAGAACAATTCAAACACAGTGATCTAAACTCCTTTTCTTACACCCGATAATGTCCCCCACGAAGCGTGACACAACCAAAATGTCCTAGTGCGAGGGCACAGGCTTTCTAGGGAAAAAAATGTACATGTACTAAGCATGCTATTTATGCAGAAGCACAGAAAGTTTATGAGAAAATGTTGTCTAAGCCCCCCTGGATTATGGCTGCAACTGCAGAACTTATAATGTCCTGCTTCTATTCAAATCATGCATTATGGAATGAAAAATTAAGTCATTCTTCGTAGAAAATATAATATATATAGTAACTTCTTATCTAGTGTGAGAACATTTTTCTTTCTGCACTAAAAGAGATTTTTTTTTTGGGGGGTGGGGGTGTTCTAGGGGGGACTCGAACCTACAACCTCTATTGAAGCCAAAGATTTGAGTCATTCAAGAGCGACTGATTGAGCCAAAACTCTTGATCCACCTAAACATAGTATTTGCTGTTTCACAGACGCTTACAACTTAGAATAACTTACAATGCGTGAATATAACATCTTAATCAAAATGTGGACAAATATCAAGACCTAGCCAAAGGTACTAACTGAGTCTAGATTTTAATTATTTAATGGAAAGGGAGACAGCTTTTGTTGAGGAAGTTGGGCTCCTTTCCGGATCAAACCCTTCCAAATTTGCCTGGTACATTTGCCAACATGATTCTGCAGACGATATAACTTAGAAGCCTGTAACTCCAGCCAAAACATACCCAAAAAAGCAAGTCAAAACAGGTGAGTTACGGAAGTAGAAACATTTTTCTAAACAAAACATGCAAATTATCAAAGCTTCTCTCAAGAACTTTGACATCTTCCAAATATGGTGCAGCATGGGCACATTCTAGCTTGGTTCGGTGGCAAAAATTTAGAGCACAAATGATATGGTTAAAATGTGAACTATCGTCTTCCAAACTTTCCAAAATGGTACAAAGTAAAGATCTTTGACAAAGGACAGAAATGAGCACAATCAAATCACAAGGGAAGCCGAAACCCCAGACAAGTAAAAACAGTTCTAAATTCAACTCATTATGTGTATGCATCACCTACAATATTTGAAAAATGGCCCTTCTCTCTCTCTCTTTTTGTGTATGTCTTGGGTCATTCTTACTTGCACCAATTCAGATGAAAAAAATGCAGTCACATGTACGATTGTGAATCATAACTATTGAATTCTTGATATATTGCATAAATTAATTGAAAAAAGAAGCTAGCAAACTTTTACAGAAAAAGCAATGAAATTTGGATTAATAGCTGAGATAGTCTATGATAGATAACAGAGAAAAAGTGGGGAAGTTAGGGGTGGTTCATTAGTTTCTGAAAATAGGTATGTGCCTACATTATCCAAATAAATGTGAATCATATTACGTAAGGTTATTTTATGAGTAGAAACTAAGACATGGAAAATAAAATAGCATAAGAAGCAATCTCTTAAGAACAATTATGGATATTTCATTATGGAGGGGTTTTCTTATATTATACTACTTTCCCTCCTCTCTTACAGTGCCTACTCAAGAAGGAGGTCCGCCCCCCCTCCCCCAAAAAAGAGTTTTCAAAAATGTAAAAATCTCCCTTATTATAGGACAATTTTCACTTTGGTCCATCAAAATCATAAACCTTGAGTTAGATTAATATGTATAAGCAGAAAGTTCTACATCTGATCAATGGAAAAAAGGCAAACTTGCTGCGCGTAAGATGGCCAATATTTGTAACTTTTAACTTGTACATAATATAATATGGTGAACAAGTAAATCATAGATTCTAGATTAGGTTTCATCCTTGACAGAGAGCATGGAGTAGTACTCCAAGCATTTGAGAATTTGAAAAAAGTTAATTATGTTTGATGAGCACCACTAACAACTAGGGTAGAGACCTAGTAAATGACGTGGGACTTTGAGGCAAAGAAAACCTTCTTTTTTGTTTTGGGGGGGGGGGGTCTTATTGGCTAAGGGAGGAGAAGCTTATACATTATTTTAAGATGTCTAAGTTTTGAACCTAGCAAATGCGGTTGGAATTGAGGTTAAGAAAACTTTTGGGGTTTGTCAATGTTGGGCTAAGGAAGGAAATGTTTAAGTTATTATTGACTAAAGTTTTCTATTTAGGGAGTGGTTTGTTGTATAAATCTAAGGTTCTAAGTGTCCGATGGTAATTTACATGACAAAGATTTAGCATAACCAAGGAGAGGCAATGAAAACTTCATACTTTGTGGTTCTTGAACAATAGCTGAACATCAAACAATAAAAATCCTCTCTATTACATTAGGGAGGTGTTGGCAAGTCTACACAAGTTCAGTAAGAATAAAAATGGAAATTACACTTTTCTTTCTCTCAACTATGGTTTTTCCTCTATAATTCTTTTCTGTTAATCTTCGAAACACCACCACCTAAATATAATACAATGTAGGTAGGCATACCTCATCCGTAATATACAGAGAGGATGACTTCCTTACCTTTTATTTTTAAATAAAAACCAACTTTAGTGATCATAAATTTCTACAAATAATGATTTATACTTTTGTGCAAATTCATTACTCTTATAAATATAGGAGACTTGGCATGGGTTAGAGTGCAACTTCACTAATATAATGAAAAGGTAGCTTTGTAGGGATTCCACAAAGAGAAAGCCAATTTGTAATTGGGGGTACAATGATTTGATTCATGTGGTATGTTGTGGGAATAACTTTAGATTTGAGTGGTAGTATAATTAGGTTAAAGTTTTGATTAGGTGAATAATTGAGAGATTACTTGATTATAATAGTTAATTGGTATAAACAAATGAAAGATGGTTGGTGATGATGGTAGACATGTTCAATTGGCCAAACCATGTAAAATATGGTATGTTATATTTGATTTATTTTCATGTACATGCATGTTATTTATGATGCAAGTAGTTTCTCTATCAAATCGATAATAGAGCTATAATAAGTGCATGGAGAAAATACTTCATGCATAAGAACTTTGGAAAGATACTCATGTGAAATGCAAGTTTGTTATCCCTACAAAAATAAGAAATCATGTTAGGGTATGGCTTTTTAGAACTTACCAATGAGAGGATGTCCTTGTAAGAGGCTGGCGAAGAAGGTTACTGGTAGCCATCTGCTAGTTAGAATGTCACAAAAAGTTGTGGGTTCGTGTGGTATATTTGTAGGGTTTGTTTTATATTTAGGGTTAAGAGTTTATTATGGAAAAGGGTTGTGATATAATTGAGAAAATTATTTTATTGTAATTGTTGATTGATATGAATGAATGAATGATAGAGAATGATGATTATGGATGTAGGTATTTGGTGAAATTTTGTATATTTTGTATTTATATTTGATTCGTTTTTTTGTTATATGTATATGTCTTTTATTGTAATTTTTTCTATCAAATTGGGGAAAATTTTGTAAATTGATGGAGTGTCAGTGGCATTGCCGATTGCTGGAGCATTCATGGAATGCGAGATTTTGAAAATTTAATCAAGCGGTTTAGTATTGATCTAATCCAAACATATAAAATAGAAAGGTCTTTTCTTCTTTCTATTTTTCTTAAGAAAGAAAGTTATAAAAAGAAAGAAAATAATAACGAAGGAACCGAATACTTCATATGGTGCAACTCTTACAAATATTAGAGATTGTGTTAAATTAAAAAAACGACTCGTTAGACTAAAATTGGGTAATCCAATAGGTAGCCTACAAAGGATAAGAGTCGATTATTTGACAACCACATGCATGGTTAGAATTTTACTGATAGTAGTTACTTATATTCATAGTATGATTCTGGGTTTAGTTTGAGAAAAGTGTAATTAAGTTAAAAATTTAATTACGGTGAGTAATTATACTATGAGTATAATTGAGAATACCGGTTGATTATAATAAGTACTCAATATCAAAGAATGAATGATAGGCATGGTAATTGTGAATTTTTAGAGTTGGTTCATCTATATAAATATTGTGTTTTTTCATTTGTTTTATTTTTCTTGCATATCTTTTAGTTTATATATATATACTATATTTTGTATATTGTTCGAGATGAGAACATGGACATGCTTTGAAGTATTAGTATGCAAAATGATCCAAAACTGTTGAATGAAAATCTAATAGTTATTAAAATTATTTATATCAATACTCATAAAAATTATGAAAATCCATCAATTACCAATATCAAGAAATGAAAGCATTTTCCCCACATAAGTCTTTGGTGTTATATCCTCGCTCCCATAGGTCTTTCTTCGAGGGTCCTTTCAAATTGACAACAAAATAAGAATTGGGATTAAATTGAATTTTTATTTATAAAATCTTATATTTTCTAAAAAAAATTAATTTATTTATAAAGATATAATAAATAAATTAAATAGAATAGAAACAAATTAAGTCAAATCGAACCAAGTTAAGTTTTCTTCGATCAGCAAGCACCGGTTATTTCACAAGATATGCTTTCATGTAGACACCAAACATAGAGTAATATATCCATGTAATTACAAATTAAGGGTGTGTTTATATATACGTGTTTTGGACATATGTTTGTACATTGGGTACATACGTATTTCGGACATACATTTTCTAGACACTAAATATATGTTTGTGTGTTGCTTTCATTTATGTATGTACATGCATATATTGTGTACATACATCCATGAATGTTTGTATGTACATGTATCCATGTTACATGTATGTATGTACGTATGTACGTACGTATGTATATACCTAGGATGGTTGAGTGTGTATACTTTTAAGTACATAAGTTCTCTTGGACTTGGTCTAGTAAATCAAATATGTCAGTCATCTTAAAATAGCATAATTCTCATGGTAATTAAAATAGCTTAAAGAAGTATGAGAGCAGAATCAGAGTGTTATGCCAGCACATTGGTGCACAAATGAGAAGTTCAACCCTAAAGAGAAAATGATGTACCTTATTAACTAAATGATGAATAGAATGAGAAAACATATGATCCCTCAGGCGATTCCCATGGCAATAAAAAAATGGGGGGAACCAAAGGTAAAGCTAAATTCGAAAATCACAATTTAGGAAAGAAAGAAAATAATGAGTTGTTTTAGAGAGGTGGAGAGAGAGAGAGAGAGAGAGAGAGAGAGAGAGAGAGAGAGAGAGAGAGAGAGAGAGAGAGAGAGAGAGAGAGAGAGAGAGAGGAATGTGTCATGAATGCTTAGTAAAAAGAAATAATGTCCATGTCCAAGCATTTGGTTTAAAATACGAGGTAGAAAAATGAAGACAAAATAGGAAAGAAAGGGGCAGGACAAAAATTAAGAAAATGTTTGAGCAAACACAACAAAAACAATAGTTTAAATCTTAATCCTCAATTTTGAATCGATCGTTTGAGAGATAAATATAATAAAGAGAAAGTGTATTTACTTGAGCGCAAAGATAAGAAAAAAGAAAAATCATCAAACTCAGACACCTCTGCTTACCACTTTCTCTTAAGAATGTTTAAAAATTTAACTCATTTTTAATTTTCTGAGACAATTTTGATTTTTTTCTCCGTACCTACAAATCAAATATGTCCACATTTCTCTTCTATCTTGAATAGTATTCTAAATACTATCCATGAGATCAAAGAGACTAATAGGTTTTGTTTAGAGATTTTATGCAAGCAATCAAGCAAATATATATATAGAAACAAGCAAATACACTTCCAATGAAAGAACCCAAATGAAAAGCAATGTAAGCTAAAAAGAGATCACAGTTGATCTATAGAGAATATTGCACACACAGTGTTTGATAAAATTTATTGTGGAAACTTCAACACACCCACACAGATAGACACACACAGAATGCAATTAAAGCTTTCGTAGATGTTGCTCTCTCCGTAGTCAAATTTGTATCAAGAAATTCACATGCAGAGTGTGATGGATATATATAGACATATTTCTCTATCAGTATCTCACGTGACCATATCCATGGGGAGCACAAAATCGTGCAGAATCGCAAAAGAGCCAAAAACTAGTGACAAGTGGAAGATGTAATTTATGATTATTTTTAAAAATTTTCAAAACCCACACCAACAGTGTTTTGCATGATTTGAGAGAGAAAGAGGATTGAGAGAGAGAGAGAGAGCGAGAGAGAGAGAGAGAGAGAGAGAGAGAGAGAGAGAGAAAGAGAGAGAGAGAGAGTAGGTGTGTATGTCTCAACTGTCAAATTGTAAGCTATGCTATACATTTTAACATTAGCTAAAACTTAGTTGCACAATCTTTGACTATCAATTGATCTCCCATGTTTTAGGGTTCCTAGGGTTTCCCAATAAAATTAAACTAGTTTCATTTTCATCATATTTTTGACACTTAAATGATAAATATAAATCCAAAATTATAAAAAAAAAGGCATACCCACTTTTTCTTTTCAAAATTAAAACTCATAATATGAAAACAAATAGGAAATTAATTAGAATTTACCATTTGATATAGACGAAGCTTGGCCCTCATCAAATTAGGAGGATTGCTTCATGGGTTTTGGGACTTGATCAGTTGAAGGGCCCTTAATTTGAGTACTAGTGATCTTCTTCTTCTTTTTCTTCTTGTAGGGTATACCTCTAGCTTTGGCCTGACACTCCTTGACTTCCCTCAAATACACACGTATAGCTCCATTACCAAAAGGGTTAGTCTCCGGGGAGCCTCCGTTCTCTTCGTAGGCAGCTCTAAGCCGTCCGATCAATGCATCAAGACTCCCCCAGGCTTGCCTAAGAGGACACGTGCAAGGAGCCGGAGGATCGGGTTGTCCGAAGAAGACACAACCATGCAAGTGAACCTTAGTCTTGCCAAACTGGTCAAGGTACCTTAAAAATTCTAGGACATGGTTGCAGTTGCACTGTGAGAGTGAGACTGGAGGCCTTTGATTCTTCAGGTACTGCCCAAAAGTGTTCCAATCTCGTCTCTTTTGTGACTCGTATCGGCTTAATGGAGCTTGTTGTTGATGATGATGATCGTTGGTTGTTGTTGCGACAACAGATCTTGATGATCCTCCTCCTTCTAATGATGATGATGATACTACATCTTTTGCTCTTGCACTGCTTGACATGGTTTATTGTTTGATGAAGATGGAAATATTCTTGTGAATGATATATGGAAAAAAATAGGGGGGGAGGGGGAGAGAGAGAGAGAAATCACATCTTGAGGGTCTACTGAGGAGACGTAATATGGGACCCCATGGAGGTTGCTTTTGTTTCTCTTCTTTTTCAATTCTCCCTCTCTCTCTCTCTCTCTCTCTCTCTCTGTAAATTAACAGTACTAAATCATTTACAACAAGTAAGAACCTTGATGTATAATTTAATGATATTTAAGTTGTAAATCGTATGCCACTAACTAAAAAATAATTCAAATCCATCATTAATCATCTTCACACTCACATAGTGATCGCATCCAATGTCTACCCCCTCAGTGACTTATATTATAGTCGGTGGACTAAAATCAAGTTAAAATAAATAAATAATAGACTTATTGTGAGCCACCAATCAACTTGGAAGCTTATGATTTGTTCATAATTATCCAACACTAATCCTAAATTCTAGTGTAACTTCGAGTCTATGCACGATTGTAGAAAACAAAAATATTAGGTAAAGTATTATATTTTATAAGTCATATTAGTCACAAAAAATTCTATGACCAAGACATGATTGATAAAAGTTAGAGGCCCCCCTTTGTCATGTTACTCGTTAGGGTTATAGAGACTATTTTTGCAATTTATCCTATAATTCTCTTCAATATGATGCTTTGGTCGCGGATTCAAATTTAGATTATGAAATAAAAAATTATTTACAAAGACATATTTGAAAATTTTCAAGGTTTTTAAAAAAAATTATAACTGCCTAAATTGATAAAAACTTATCGTGTAAAGACAATAGATACGACTCAAATTTAAAATAAGTGTTCATTAAAAAAAATTAAATATGAGATAAGGGCCAATATATATGATAAATAGAACCTTAGGCAATGCCCCACGCAACTTCCTCATAGAAATTCAATGAAAAAAATGTATTATGCATTAAAAGTATTACTAAAATACAATTAAAAATTTTAGAAATATCATTAAAAATCTCAAACCAAGAATTTTAAAAATATTATTTATCTCTAAAAATTATAATCGCAGACGCTACCTCTTGCATTGTTTTTCAGCCTTTAATAAAAATTTCGGACTTCATCCTTTAGTAGAACTCTAGCGGTATAATATCTAGAGGGTTGATATGCTAGCACCCTTTCCTTTAATGAAAAAAAAAAAAAAGATTTTAAGAGTTAATGGTTGCTAGTAAATTTATGTTCAATTTTAAAATAATAATAATAATAAGTATTATTAAAGTTTTTGTGGGGTTTGAAAAAAAATACTACCCACTACTAAAACATCCTAATCTCAATTCTAAAAGCAATCATAATCAATTCTTCAATTATAATCCTTAGTCTCATTGCTTATGGTTTTTCCAATGGTTGATGTCTTTTCTTAAAGACTTACTCCAGTTGATTTAACTTAAAATATTAGGAAATTTACTTGGGATGTGCTTAAGGTCACTTCCCATGACTTCTTGAGGTCAAGTGATTAATATGCTTGACAATACATATATATATATATATATATCTATGTTAATTATCATCCTCAATGAGTGGCTGTCTTAAAATTTTTATCTTTAGGGATTAAAATATGCTTTTAAGAATTTTATTGTTAAAATAAAATAATATCAAAGAACCAATCATCTTATTTTCCCATTTCGAATCTTTGAAAACCTTATTAGTAAAAGATATTTTTAAAAATTCTAGGGGGTTCATGGCCCTTCACCTCCCCGGGCTGCCTCTACCCTGAATTTCTAAGTGATAATAATAATAATAATATTATTATTATAAACAAAAAAGAGTTATTATTGAATACTGTTATACATAATTTTATCGACAATATTATTATTTTTGATATATTATTCTATAATTACGTTAAAATCGACTAAATTTAATTGAAATTGAGCTAAATTTAAAAGATAAAAATCTCTTGATATGTTTTCATCATACAAAAGAGTCGAAATCAAAACTTTATTTAAAGCGTACCGATATTTAGCCACCGAACCTGTAATGTATTGATAAAATTGTGCCATATACCGTAATTATTATTTTCAATTTTGACCCTTTTTTATGCGTTTAAGATTACTCAAATCATTGAATTAAAAAAATAATAACATAAATCATTCGCGACCATGAAAGTGGGAAATTAATCTTGGTGGAAAATTCATAGAAATTGATTTGCGCTTAATTAGTTACAAATTAGGGACTCTTAGTGCTTTAATTACTGTTTACCTGTGATCTTCCTTTGTCTTTAAACCTGACTAGGTCTTCTTAACGGCTATAAAGCTGGTTTAGTTGAGCATTAATTAAAGGTGATCAATGGAGAAAACTTTTGTTTATATGTGGACAAGATTAGCATAATAAAGTAACTAGTCACGGGCCATTCATTTTAATTAATTAAATAATTTTTATTTCAAAATAAAATGCGGGACATTATTATGAGAATATTATAATTAATTAAGAACAATATAGCAATTTATATGTATTGATGACATTGTCGAATTTTATTTCATCATAAATTGTTTTAAAACTAATAATCTGTAATTTAATGACAGGATATTAAATTATTTTAATCAAAATCTTAAGTTTAACTCTAAGAAATAAAAAAACAGGGACCGAGAGAGTCAGTTCCTAAAATAAATTTTATAATTATTTAAAATGCATTAATCGAATTTCTCAATGCCAAGATAAGTACCCCAAAAAATTGCCTTAAATTTGATTTACCTAATCAAAATGCTGTTGTGTGTTTCATGTAATTGAATTTCCGTTAATATATATAACTCTCAAGTCGTGGCGTGGGGTGGGGGGTGGGGGGTGGGGGACGAAAACTGTCCCTCTGTGCAAGTGATAAAATTTTTATCCAACAGATTTGTTTTTGGGCTGGTTAAAAAGGATAGCTTAAGGTAATCACCCTCATTGAGTATTAATTAGCACAAGAGAAACTAATTCAGAATCAAACCAATTTTGCAAATCCACATCTAAAATGGGTAAAGACATATCTACGATCAGAGATTACACAATGCTAGCAACTGAAAAGGGTCCATGAAAAAGGAAAAAAGAAAACAGAGAATATACTTGTTTGCCATAATTAAGGATATCTACCCCACAATCTTCTTTGTGAACTGGGACCAATTATCAGGATTTGCCCTCTCTCTGTATCATTATTGTGTTTTGGGTTTGGACAAGTTTGTACGGCTGCAAATCTGGCACCATTGGAGTTTCAAAACCAATGAGGCAGTTTGGGGAATTGCAAGACCTAAGTTAGCTTCCTTAAACGTGGAAATGTTCCTCGTTCTAGTGTCACTCAATCTCTCTCGTTTTCTGTAGTTAACAATTTAGTATAGTAATCTGTGCAATTTTGTCTCTTAACAGCCAATCCCAACCATCAACAAGCATTTAAAATGGTTTTGAGACAATGGGTGTCACGGCCCTAATTTGGCGGTGATTATTGACAGAGAAGAATCTCATGCAAGGATGTTCACAAACTTCTTACTGAAATTAGTTCATGGTGTGCTCTTAGATGTCAAAACCTTATGATTGACAATATTATTCTATATCTATATGGATTTAATTATCCGAAAAGAGAATATTAAATTTTACTTAATTAATTCAATTCATATTTCTTATAAGTTAATTTAATATTTTAAATGCAGTATATATAAACAGGAAATCTCTCTTAACAAATTCACTATTCAGGTTGACCTTTCCAAATCCCTTCTTCGGTTCTGGCAACTTCAACCCTCTTCAATACTTCTTCAACTCTTACTTTTCATATACGTGACACTAGTAAATTTATTCAAACACATTCAAAGGCTATTTGAGAAAGTTTGATTTGGCCTAATTGATCTTTATTTTTGTTTTATTTATTTATAATATTTTTTAATTAAAATAAAAATCTAAATTTTTTAAAACATCTCAATAATAATGCAAAATTTAAATATATTGACTATGCGGATTTAAAATCTTTTTAATGTATTTTCAAGAATTAAATTCTAAAGATACTTAGATAAATAGACATTTTCTTCGATTAAGATGAAAATCATTTGTGATTTTTCAATATCTTTTTAATTCAAGGGATGTCTTGGCCCCCAACGGCCATTGAGTGATTTATCGGGAATATGTACTTGTAAATATATATACGTACTTGTAAATATATATACATATATATATATATATATACATATATATATATATATATATATATAAATCACGAAATTATATGTATTTATGAAAATTTAAATATTAAATCTCAAAATAAACACTAAATCATGAGTTTTTATCACTTGAATTATAAGAACAATTAAAAACAATTGATAAATATACATCACGTCATATTCAATGTTCTAAATCCTCCTTTTATATATAATAATATTTATCAAAATGCTTTTAAATGATTGAACAAGCTGGGCAATGGCAAAGCTGCTAAACGGGGAATTTCAAATATTTCACTAAAAATTATAAAAATACTATTGAAAGTTTTAAAAAGACTATGGAATCTTTATTCTATTATTTATTTGTAAAAACTTATAATGTGCCCTCTAATTTTTTTTCTTTTTTTTTTGGATAAATCACTTGTTTTCGGTTATTAACGATTATTTTTTTATATATAAAATTTAAAATTAAATTTTTATTTAAAAAATATCAGTTGTTGACGAAGGAGGCGTTTAGTACTCGCATTTCCCTTTCAAAAGCATAAATTTCAAATTTCATCCATGAGCAAATTTTTTTGTTTTCTTGGTTGCACATTTCCTCCTCGTTCAGACTGACCCGTCCAATAAAATTCCAGTCTTCTTATCCTGGTCCAGTCTTTGATTATTGAGTGCGTTAAGGTTTAAAAGTTCTCTTTGAAATGACTAGAAGAACCTATAAGCATATCACAAAAAAAAAGAAGGGTTTATAAGCAGCGGCGCCGTTGGGAAAATTATGGTGCCTACTACTTTTGACTTTTTAGGATCATTAATTTTAACAAATGTACTATTTATTAATTAACCTAAGATTGACTTTATTAAATTAAGGAAATTATTTATATTTAAAAGTCCCAAGGTATCGAACCTAGAGTTTGGTATGTGGGCAACCCATGCATTTTGAGTCGAGCTCCTCTTAAGGAAACCACATAAACCTCTACACAGAGAGAGAGAGAGAGAGAGAGAGAGAGAGAGAGAGAGAGAGAGAGAGAGAGAGAGATTTCTAATTAAGAAAGAAAATACCCATATGGAATTGTCAAAAAATTTTGAAATTTCAAAACAAATTATATATAGGCAAAAAAATAAACATAAAAAATAAATTAATATGTATCAAGACCTTGGGAAAGTGAATATATTTTGTGGGATATCTCAGAAATATCATGAACAAGAAAATCATGCTTTCAATCAACAACTATGCTAGATATTGTCTTAGCATATTTTCCTAGGTAGTCGGGCATAGAGTGCTTCCTAGAATATTAACGTTTAATTCCTATGTTTTATATTTTAACATTCTCCTCAAATATTGAATTTTGACATTATATCACATGAACTGGTTACTGCTCCTATATCATATATATTATATTTTTTTATAATTACTATTTCGTTTCAGAAGTTTAAATTAATAAAAAGATATAATATAAATTATTCTGTATCTAACTAGACATACATCATCGGCAAGAACAAATTTTATGGTTACACATAGCGAAGGTAGCAATTTAATATTAATAGCCCTGTATGTCCAACTAATATGTGTATGCTTTTGTTATGAAAAATTGGAAATGCTAACAAGGTAAAATACTTGTCGAGGAAAAGGGGATTCATTTCCTATAGAAGAAATTGGGGGAATCCATGAACAGTGTAAACAACATGAGAGGTCTGATTCCAAAGTGGAAGACACCCGATGCCCAGGTTCAAAGGTACTCTTAGGACTATACTTTTCCCCTTCCATGTTTCATTGTTATTTTTACCTCTTTGTCGTATGAATAGGCAAGAAAGTGCAAGAAAAAAGACTGTCGAAATTGTGAGGAACCACAAGCATAAAACTCCTATCACCTAAAAAAAGATGGGAGGGTTCAACTAATTCTTTAGGAAGTGCTTACATGCTTTTATCTCTTTTTTTTTTTTACACGAGATTGGAATGCCAGATCACGGGATTAGAGGAGAGGAGTTGTAACAACTAGACTTGTACCTTTAGGAACAAATGCTTTTATCTCTTTTTGAATAGTTAAAAAGAAATTTAAAGGGAGAGAGATGGTGATACATTCAATCAATTTATATTAATATTTTTGTATAAAAGATAAATACGATGTGTTAAATTATAAACAGACTAATTCAATATTATGGATCACACCTATAACTATGGAATTTTTTGTCATAATAGTTCACTTTTAAAATAAAAATCAAATTCTCTATTAATATGCTATTAGATCCATATTAAAATACAGGTCGATTTTTCGAGTTTAAATCTATTCCACGAATGTATTTGTGTGAAGTAAATCATCTGCAAAATAATTAATTCAATATTTTTAGATGTGAAATATATATATGACGAATTGTTAACTTAAGCATATAAATCATAAATAAAATATTGTCTCAAATGAGATAATTCAAACCTAGATTGTGATAATGAGAAGTTTGGGCAACTTACCTCACCTTGTTTTTGTTTCAAAGGTTATATATAGAGGGGGAAGGGATTGAATTTTCGGGCAGTGAAGTACATTTATGTCACGAGTCATCTGCTTGGCAAAGAAAATATATTGAGAAGATCCTGGTGGGAACCATTTTTCCTGAAGCTATGCTGTGAAGTGTTCCATCACCGTTTCACCACTTGGTTTGTGTGGGACCAAATGTCCCTCCTAAAAGAAAGAAGAATAAATACCTGTGCTTTCCACCCAAGTGTTGTGTTTTGGAAGGATTCAGTGTACGACTATTATTTTAAATATTTTTCTATTATATTTATAGATATCAACATTTATGATATTTTAAAATTTTCTTATAATGGCAATGCTTTCCAAGTACGATATGATGTCTTCCAGTTATATTTTAGACCTTCAACCTTAATGATGTACGTTTAGCATTCATATGGTACCTCTAAAAATTTTACCCTTTTTTCTTTTTTTTTTACTTAAACATTGGTGGTATCAAAAAACCGACCGATTTATTTCGAGTGATTATGTGATCCAATCAAAAGATTGACTCTCTCAATATTTTTATTTTATTTCAATACCCAAAATCAAAACTTTGGTTAAAGAAATCTCATATCCTTCCACCAGCCCCACATATTGTTGATTCTTAACATTTTGCATTACAACGTAAAGATTGACATTTACATAAAAGTATTAATATCTACTGTCATAAAAATTGAATACGAGAAAAAATAAAAATATAAAATCTTCATAATATATTATTTCATTAAATTATTATAATTAGTTGAGTTTATATAGAGAATTTCTGATTTATTGTAATTTATTCTTAATAATTTATGCAGAACATTTAGGATTTTGAATTTCTGATACATAAAAATGCATGATAATGTAATGTTGCAACGATTTACAAATTCTTTTTGTCGTTGAACAAAAAGATCATTTCCCGACCAATTTTCATTGCTAACAATATCGTGCAAATTTTGGAGGTAAAGGAGAAAGAACACCCTGTGCATGTTCTGGAGTAGAAGACGTTCTTCCTAAAATTTAAAAAATAACATTAACGTATTGAATTTAGAAAATTATCGCTCCAAGTTTACGTAAAACGCGTTACATCCCCCCCCACCCCCCCGGGGGGTCTAAACTTTTGGCCTTGTTCCGACCTAAGCTCAAATTCTTGAAGGAACAGGTTAGGGAATCTGTGCATTTTTGTATAGGTAGTCTAATCCTGAGTCGACCTAGATTTGGGCATTTGATTTTCCAGTTGGGATCACGGAAAAGAAACCTACCCATTGCTTACTTCTAATCAGGCATTTCAACTTTTTCTTTTCTTTTCTTTTCCCATTTTTTTTGGGGTGGGGGATAGAGAAATTGCTCTATCTACTTCAACCCCTCCTTCCCTTTTGTTTTTTTTTTTTTTTTTTTTATTTAATTAAGTATCTCCTAATAGTAAGTAATTACAAAATGGGCTCAAAAGTTAGTAAGCAAATGGGTTGTAAATTTTTACATAGAATGAAAAATGTCCATGTCAAATACTTTTCAAGGTGCCCCAAATCTCCAACGACGTTTGCTTTCCTCCAAAAGTCGCATATTGCGCAAAGCTGGCCCCCCACCTCAAATGCTTTCTAGTGTATCATTTCCCTGTGGCTTTATTATTTCAGGGAATTCGAAAAGAGACCCTACCAACAGATTCCTCTACATTCCCCCCATTCATCACACTCTTCATTGTGATCGAGCCAAGCATTCAAATTTAGGCCTCTCAAGGTGATAAATAACTCACCTCGTCGCAGAATGTCTTACATCGGAGAATTTTTTTCTTTTTTTTCTTTTTTTTTAACAAAAGATGAAAACAACCATAGCAAAAAGGCCACTCACCACCCAGTCATATCCTTTCATTGCTTTCTTAGCCACTCAACACCCTTTGTATCTTCTCTGATTGTCTTAACCAATTCCGTCGAGGGACTGCTGAGCCACCCCTGCAACTATAACCTTGTCCGTGCATTTATTTGTCTCTCTATGAATTTATCTAATTATTATTACATTTATTTTTCTATGACTTTCCTGTATTCTGGCACCAAGATTTTCAAGTGATCACTTCCCTCTAACCCCTGATCAACCCTTTCTTACATCTGAGATTATAATTTCAAAAGTAGTTGTTGTAGTTTATTTAGAAGGATAAATAATATTTGAAATTGTAATTTTTGAATTTATATATATTAAGTAATTTTTTTAGACTTTTAATAGGGTGACTGCCTCCTCTCCCTCCTTCGGCCCCAATTATTTTTCATTATTTAAATAATTTCCTAATCTCTCGTAGGATTTAGTGATCCTTTTTTCTTTAACTTTTGGCTTTTGAATGTTATTGTCTGTTTTTTTTTTAAATATCCTATTATATTTAAAATCAAATTTTAATTAATTTGATTTGAAAGTTATCATGTCTAATTTAAGACAGAATTTTTCTAATATGGGTTTTTTTTTTTAAGTTTCAAATATGAAATTTGATTAAATGATTTAATATTCTCATCTACTAAATTAATTATCCGTTGATAATATTATTATCCTTGATCATAGAAATAAAGAAATAAAAAAAAAAAAACACACTTTATGATGGATATGCTGAAATGCCGCGTGTTCGGTACCATATTACTGAGACATTTGATATGTATTTTCACCTTTCAAAAGAAATTGCAAGGAAAGAGCAAAACCCACATCATATGTCGAGACACTTATGTTAGGCTACTTGTTTTCCTTTCTCCTCTTTTTCTTTCTCAAAACCGTTATATTTTGTAAAAGGAAGAAGATCATTAAAAAATTTGTTAAATTAGTTAATAGTTAATAGATCATTAATGATTAATAAATTAATTAATAATTAATAGAATTAATTAATATAAATAATTTAAACAATAATTTCAAAACATATAATACACATCGAATGGAATTATATTGAAATCCATCTTTCTTCCTCTTTATATTCTCTCTTCCTCTCTATCTTTCTCTCTCGATTCTCTCTACTATTCTTTCTCTCTCTCTCTAGCTTGTCTCTCTCTTTCTTTCTTTTTTTTTATTTATACAAAAATTTAAATCTAGAATCATCAGATTATGGGAGAGAGGTTTGTATCACTAAACTGTCCCCTTGAGAACGTCTCTCTCTTTCTTTCTGTCATTTTCTAAAGCTGGATTGTTACATATATATGATACGACTATGATGCCATAGTTCATCAACGGTCAATTGATTTAGTGAGATGTGACATTAGATTGTTTAATCAAGATTCCGAGTTCGATTCACGAATTAAATATGAAACAGACTATGTTGGAAAAGTCGTCCTTTTAAATTGGTCACTACAAGTTTGAAGACCACGGGCCGGGTACAGCCCATATTGGCCTCTTACCATTTCGGCCAAGGCCTAGACAAGCCCAAACAAATTACCACGGAAGCACTCCTACAAATTTGTCACAATTAGACCCGATTATGAGTTGGGTATTGGGTGGCCTAGTTGGCCATTTTTGGATAGAGTTTGACAGTTATTCTATTTTCTTTTTTTAAAGTTATATCGAGATTTGAACACAAAATTATCAATTTGAAGGAGAGACATTACATGTCACTCGGGGACGTCAGGCTAAAGTTTATGTATGGAACACAGATCTTAGTTATAATATTAAAAATATAAATAAATTTTTATTTTACATTATTTAAAACTATTTTTAATTAAAATGATTTAACAGAGTATGCACAGAATGATCAAATCTCTTTGATAAAAAATAATTTATATATGATTGGTCAATTATTTTTAATTAGAAATAATTTAAAAACTACTTAAAAATGACAATCGACATTTCAAGCCTAGATTTAAGATTTTGCCGTCAAAGGAGTGACCTTATGTTTACTACCCTTCTCACATGCATGAGTTTTTTTTTTTTTTTTTTTTTTTTTTGAGGTATTTCTTCCTTTTTGTCCCGTTTAATACTCCCAATGTAACCACAACTTTTTGTATAGAAATATTGTTAATTATTTTAATTTAAATTTCTCTTAGCCTCTTTATGATTGAACATTGAACTTATCTTCCCAATTCAAAACCAACCTCCCGAAACAAAAAAAACCAAAAGAAAAAGAAAAATTTGCACTCACCTCTCACTCTTACTTCTTTTCTGTATTAAAAAATCACATCTCATCTTCACTATTTGCAAACGGACGGCGTATCTCAAGTTCCAGTACCATACATGGAATTTGAACCGGCGAGCCCACGGTTCAGTCTAGTATCAAATTCTTTTGGATTAAGTTATCAGACACACTACTCTCTTAATTAGAAATCTCGAGTTCAAACTTTAGGAATGACGAAAAAGGATTTGGGAGAGCCGACCCTTAAAATGGATCTCACAGTACTCGAACCGAATTAGTGGAGCAAATCTTGAATACCAAAAAAAAAATTAAGTTGAAATATTGTTAGGTAAGAATGGAACAAGATCTTCCACATAGACAAAAATGTCACAAGCAATTGAATTGAAAGAAAAGCATATTTGTTTATTTATTTTTTTGGTTACAAGACATGCACATTTATACTTTTGCTATCAGTCTTTATTCAGGATTTGGTACATTTTTCTTGACATTATTGCAGACATTTGAGATGAACTGAAACCCAGCACAACACAACACAAACCTACTTGGACATCTTGATGTAGCCAACGTGAGAAGCGTTATCAACTTTGATCAAAGTATCAAGTTCAGGGACCAACAAGCACTTAGAAGACTCCTCCCTATAGAAAAATCCTAAGCACCCACAATCTCCATCACACTTCTTTCTACATTCAACAAGCTTCATGGGCCCATCTCCTTCAGTGAACCCATTCAGGAAGTGCTCAACACCCACTACTTTGTAATAGCTCACACTTGCCTCTCCTTTGCAAGGTGGTAGCGCTGGTGGCGCACAATTCTTGCTGTAACCCACCAAGCCCTTTCTCGTCGGACATGCTACACACTGATCGTCCTCACAGATCCCTAATGACCCACACCTCTTTGGTAACTTGCATTCACTTTCTTTGCCTCCATCTCTACCAAAGAGCTTGTACGTCTCATCCCATGCACCCCAATCCACATTTTCGTTGTAGGTCAAGATTTTTAGGTTACCATCGGATTGAACACGAAGCATTGAATATTTGCTATTGTACTTAGGTCTAGCCAAAATGTATGTTCCAAAGCTAGGGGAGCCATTCATGGTGTAACCAAACCTAAGCTCATAAGCATAGCCCTCTTGTGTCTCTGGTTCGGAAGCGAAATTAATGGTTGCTAAAGAGCCTTGGCCATTGCCAAACTCATCTGATCTATAATAAAGCAAAGGTTTTTGGGAATTTATGCTCTTCATATACATAACCAAAAACCTACCTTCAATGCCATAGCTATAAGGGCCATTGGACCCGTCTATATCTGATAAACGACTAACAATCTTAGTGGGCCCGTTATAAAGCAAAGACTGGCCCACTAAGAGGGTGTCCGTTGGATGATCAAAACTTTGCCAAATGTACTTACCCTTATTGTCATACAATACCAAGTTCCCATTTTGAAGCAAGTCCAACCCTACCACACCCTTGTTGGCTGTGCCGGTTTCCCAAACCACCGTGCCGTCTGCGTCCATGAGCACCAAATTGCCGTTGGAGCCAAAGGTCAACGTGGCATTCTCATGGACGGGCTTGCCCCGGTTGGCATCCCAGACCCAATACATACCAGACTCAGATCGAGGGTGGCCCATACGGAGGCCCAAAAGGAATGCATCTGGTGTGGTGTTATAGAAACAAAGGGTGAAGGGAAATGTATAGATGTCTAGAACTCTATAATTAGCATCATATTCCACACTGTACTCACCAAACTCACCTTGGTTGATGTATTTGAAGGTTTTGGATTTTGGAACAGTGGCTTGAGCTAGGAAGACGAGAGAGAAGAAGAAGATAGAACAAAGTTGAGACGAAGAACAAGACATTGTTTGTTTATGTACTCTTGTGTTATATACTTGTTTTGCGCCTTTGGCTTGAAGGACTATGAATGAATTTATAGTGAAGCCCAACTTGTATAAGTCTTGATCTTAGCCAAAAGGCTGAGAAATGTACCAACTTGTATTAATCTAGTGGCCTTCATCTCTAGCAAAAGTGGCGCCAGCTAAATCTATGGCTTGTCATAGGATCTTGATGAGCTGATTTTGACTTTGATAAGTTAGCTCTCTCTTTTCAACATTTCGCCCTCTTATGCTTAAATTCTTTGGATATTTTGAAAGCAAAATGATTCATTGCAATATTATTATAAGCACAATTAGCACTTCAACGTCTACACTATATATTTTTAAATAATTCAAAACTCATATGGCTATAGATCATTTACCGAATAATTTTAAATATTATTTTTTCTAAACATTATGATTCAGATTTTATTAAAATTATAATTCTAAATATATATTATATTTTATTTTCTCGTATTAATTTTTATTCAAAGTCTACACCATTTGAGTTATTGTAGTCGTATACTTTGATACTTTGGTGGGTGTGGAAACTCAACTATGAGTAGAGCAGGGGGTTTTTGAATTCTTCCATAGAATTACTTTGCAAGTCAACTAGCTATTGGTATACCTGCAGCCCCCGCCAGAAGGATTGTCATTAATTAATTCCCACTGAACATTGGCTCTGAACACGATGAATACTGCATCACATGGTCACTTGACCTTACTTCAATCAACAAGGTCTCGTGGCATAGGCTAAATTCATATAAATCTTATGTCTACTTTTAAATTAATTTTTAAATTTTCATTTTAAGTAACGATTTTCATAATTTTTAAAATAAAATTTAAAATCTCTCATAAATAAATATTGTTAATTTTTTAAACGAGTATTTTACGATATTTCTGAATAACATCTTTTCAGGTTTTTTTCTTACGGTAATTTTTTTGCTAAATTTGACTCAAAATCAATATTTGTATGGATTACATATCTACTCTCTAAATTTGCTAATAATCCTTTGTTTCATTGGATTTTTTTTTTCAGTTCATCGATTATCTAAAATGATTATAAATGAAAATTTGGTAGTAAATTTGGAGGGAAGATATAAAATTTTGATGAAAGATTGTCTAAAGGTTAAATTTATCATAAGAGGAGGGAGAAATCAAAACTAAGATAGATGTTTGTTTGAAATTTTATTTTTAAAAAAAAAAAAAAAAACTCTTTTTTCAGTTATGAGAGAAATTAAATTTTATTTTAAAAGTTTTAAACTATAATATGATACATAAAAAATTTTCAATACTAACGTTTTCAATTTAGAATATTTTATCAGGCTAAATTAATTAATATTTATATAAAAATTCTTATATTTTTTATATTTACATATTTTTTCATTACTTAATGAGTTATTTACTTATTTAATTATAATTTTTTATTTTTAATATTAATTTTCTTATAATTAATAATTAAATATTTGATCATTTTAAATTTTTATTATAAAATATGATTATTTATTATCTTCATTAAGTAATTAATATATACATAAAATGTATTTTTTTATGTTTTCGTTTTCTTTATTTTTATAAAATATCATTTTTTTTCGTATTATTTTGTATTTATTTCGTTCTCCGTTTTTATTTTGTTGCAACCCAGGAAGTGGACATTAAAAACATGATAATTGCCTAAATAAATATAATAAAAGAAAATTATTTCCAAAAGTATACTCAGAACATCTATTTATCATTACGATTGCTCCTTTGATAAAAGTCTTGCTGACAAATTCTAAAATTCCTGGTTATTACAAGCTTTCTCTCCCTTTTCCTTTTCCTCGACTCAATGAAAAATATAATAATAATCATAATCTTGACTTAACCTGCCGATGAATTATAATTTACTTGATATTATCTTTTTTATCTTAAAAATCTCTAATTCAAATTTTTTCTGTCTATAAAAAGTGGTGACTTACAATATAATTAAAAATCTTTAATTCTTTCGTGGGCTGAAATTCTTAGGTTGAAATTTCGTAAAACTTTTGTTCGCACGAATGGACTTTTTTCCCATGAAATTCTCATATCAGAAAAATATTTGCTTGTAAACTAAGAATTGGAAAAGTGTACTACAAACCTACCAGCATTGAACTACAAGAATTTCTTTCCTTTTCTCTCTTTTCTTTTTTTCCCCTACAGGCCATACACATTAACAGGGGTTATAATCAATCATGAATACGAACCGTCGGATCACATCCTGACTAGTCAAAGATCTTGCAGCTTCGTGTACCATATCCTGTCTTACAGTGGTCCGACGAACGTCGGATTGGATAATGTCGGCTTGACCCTGCGATTTTCTTTGTAGCTTCTGCCAAAGAAAGAGACAATTAACTTAAAACCCCCCAGCCGTGCGCGGCGGAGTAAGGCGTCGGTGATGCTGTTCCACTATATTAATATGAACTTGATAGAGAATGACGGTTGTTTATGATCGATCAGGAGGCCTTGGAAGGAAAATACCATGAACATGCAGTCCTACAGCATGTTTGACAAAATTTGTTTTGATTTTCTTACATGTTCTTGCAAGTACACCATTTTTTTCCCCCTATTTCTTTCCCGTGAAGCAATGGAATATGTTGAAAAGAGCCCCTTCCTCAATGTGGTGAAGGGGGTAGCCAGTAGCCGTGGCTTGGAACAAATCTTCATGGAAATGCTTTGTGATTGAATGCTTCTAACGCAAGCAAGATCGCCATGAATCATGCCTCCTGACTTACAATGACCTTGAATTAAAGCCCTTTGAGCTTTTTCCAACATCACTAGCCAAAGCTGGCCATGTGAGTGGGTCAGTAGACGTCATTGTCACTTTTAGGTGTTGTTTTTAGTTCAACTTATCAACAAACTTATGAGAAAAAATACCCGTAAACTCAATACAATGAAAGTGGAGGAATTCTGGGGTTCAGGAGCTACAACTTTGTTCAAGAAGGTTTGTAAAATCCGCACAAACATTTCTTTTGTGATAATTTATATTTATACCAAATTTCTTTAAATTGAGTGACCAGATATTCTACATTCTTAATTAGAAATTTCAAATTCAAATTCTTAAAATGACGAAAAAAGATTTAGGAAAGTAAATCCCTAAAATAGATCTCACAATACTCAAACCAGATTAGTCGGGTAAAATCCGAATACCAATGATGAAAAACAAGAAAAAAAAGATAATTTATTTTTATAATTAAAATACTTTTTTAAATATAAGAATGGGTTGAAACACCTTTTCAAATTAGATGAAAAACTTTTAAAATATATTAACATTGTTTGTTACGAAACATTTGATTAATTTAATATTTATTTATTTGATTTTCTTAATATTATTTAAATAAAATAACTAGTATGGTGTATATCACATATTGTCTCTAAATCAAAATTATGATTTATGATCGTCTTAATTTTTAGAGGATGTCAGCCTTTTTACATATTTATTTTTTTGCGAACCATTAGATATGCTTAGTGAATTCCTTAGTAAGTTTTTAGAAAGTAATGAAAATAAATATTTGCAACACCGACCATAATAACAATCAATCTTTTTTTATTTTATGAAGCGAAGTTAGATATATGAATTCTTTTATAGTATTATATTATATTTCATTTTTATTTATATAATTATTTTTTTATATGAGAATAATAATTATATTTTTATTTTATTAAGTGGGGTCAGTAATATAAATATTTTAACATCTTTGTGTTAATATAAATTTATAATAAAATTAAATTAGAATAAATTTACGGTATTAAAATTCATGCCAAAAATATTTATCAAACTAAAAATTAAGTAAAATATTACACGAAAAATCATATTTTTCAAAATAAAAACCTTTTTCTTTGACTTAATATTTTGTCAACTGTCGACAAATTTAGTAAATCGCAAAATGTTAAAAAGACAAGACTAGGCAAAAGTCATGGAGACCACGTACCCGCACATCTGGTCAAAAGACTAAAAAACCAAGGTCAAAATAGTCAATTCAGTTAACTACCAACCCACTAGTTTCAGGATATAATAGTCAATCAACAAACGTACACGAGGACATTTACGTACTTGCACCTAGAATCAATTCGCACGGATTATGATGCCCCCGAGAATTTCCCCTGCCTTGCAGGATTGGCAATAACCAGAGGGAGGGGGGGGGGGGGGGGAGGAGTGATGCTGTGCTGTGTACTCTTTCTCGGCAGTTAAGCTGCTTCAATCTCACCACCTAATTTCTCTCTGTTCTCTCTCTCTCTCTCTCTCACCACATTTCCAAAACTCCAGCATTCACACTTTCAGTTCCTCGATTAAACCTTATTATTTTCCTCCTGAGAGAGCGAAGTCTAGAGAGAGAGAGAGAGAGAGAGAGAGATGCCATTAGTGAGGTTTCAGGTTCGAAATGCGTACGGATTGGGAGCAGCAGAGCTATACGGAGAAGCAAACGAGGAAGATCCAAAAGCAGTTCTCGATGGTGTTACTGTTGCTGGTCTAGTTGGGATCCTGCGCCAATTAGGCGATCTTGCCGAGTAATTTTTCTCCAATTTGTTGGAATTTGTTTAAATTTAGAAGCTTGTTTGAAAGAAATTTGTTGTTGGTTGATAAATGTTGCTATTTTTAGTAATCAAATTAGATTCTCAACTTGTATTGGATGCAGTTCTTGATTAGTGAGAGATGTATGTTCTCTGTTTCTAAAGCCAAAAAAAAAAATGAAATGGGATTGCCGCATTTTGGTGCATTATTTCAGGGAATGAAAGAAATGGGGATTCAAGAAATGAGAGTTTTAGGAGATGAGTGTCTCAAATTTTAGGATTTGACTAGTGGAAAGCTTTTTTTTTTTTTTTTTTTGAGGGGTAATTTCATAGAATAAGAAAGCTGCTCAACCAAGATTAATAGTAGTTGGATAAAAAGTTTCAAGTTTTCAGAGTTAATTGTATTACACAGAATTCGCCATATGGTTAAGTTTTGCTAAGTAGTCCTATCACTTATTTTGGGGTTCCTTGGGGGGGAGGGGAATCCTAGGAGTGTTCATTTTGGGATGCTGTTATAGATAGAATTAGTAGAAGATTGAAGTGGTGGAAGAGAGCTTTCTTACCACAGGTGGCGCATCACTATTATCCCTCTGTGTGTGCGTCTTATATACCCCTCTATTTAGTAAAGCGGTTCAAAGATGGAGGTTTTAGGGGATGAAAGTTTTAAATTTTAGGACTTGACAAATGACTTTTTTTTTTTCAATTTCTTTCTTTTTTGGGTAAATTTCATAGAATTAGAGACCTGCTCAACCAAAATTAATGGTAGTTGGATCAAAAGTTTCAAGTATTTAGAGTTATTTCTGTTACTTGGAATTCATTATATGATTAAGTTTGCAAAGTTATCCAAGTAAACGAAGAATTGGCTGGACTATGCTTGAGTTTTGAGGTCCTTAATGTTGCTTATACATTGATATATGGTCCCAAGAGACCAAAGATCCATCGGTTTAGGTTTGGCCCTTTTATTTAAGGAGTTTTTAGTACTCCATTGAAGGGAGCAACTTTGCGGGGGAGACCTGTGGAAGATGTGCTTTTCCACTCCATAGACAGCTCACTGATCCTTGGTGCTTTGATCATGGCATCTATAATTTGAACTATTGAGACAACCTAATGAACTCAAGGATACCCCCACTGTATTGATGGCATAGGAGGTTACCTTTGCCACTCACTTTTGTGACATAATATGTTAGGTGGAATTAAGTGGATGATATTTCAATGCTCAAGTCTTCTTTGCATGGTTTTGGTTAGTGCATAAAACATGAGGCACCTAATTTCCGATCTAGTATTTATCTGCTCATAGAAGAAGTATTCATATCCTGAACCATGTCCCACTGACTATTGCTTTTATAGCTTGGTATTTTGGGGTAACTTGATCCAATATTTGTGCAGTCTTATCCTTTTTTCTGTGCAGTGGGTTGGAGTGAAGGGAGAGACTCAATTACTGGACCAAGGTTTAAGTTTATGACTTGGGAAGCCAGTTTTTGCAACCTTTTCCGCTTCATGACAAAGCTTACTTGATCGTTAATATTATGTTGGACCATGCAAATTACTGTTCTTGTGTTAATTTTGATTATGCTTATGTTTAAGACTTTATTCCATTCGCGAAGAATGTCCCGTTACTCATAACAAGGCGAATACCCTTTTCATCCTAAGATATGCTTCCATTATTTAAATGGAGGTATATGTAACAATGCATTTCCATTTATAGATTGATCAAATTTGTTTCGGGCAAATTCTATGCCTATTTCCAAAAATATTCTTTGTTATTTGATGTTATAGCTATTCTTGTCTTTTGAGACGTTATTAGACTTTCCATATAATGGCCTTTTCAATTTATTATAGGTTTGCCGGAGAAGTCTTTCACGGCTTGCAGGAACAGGTGGCTGTTACAGCTTCTAGAAGCCAGAAGTTGCTGGACCGTGTACAACACATTGAATCTGCACTTCCTTCTCTTGAGAAGGCAGTGCTAGCCCAGCAAAGCCACTTGCATTTTGCTTACACGAGTGGTATAGCTCATCTTTCTTGTGCTTCATTAATATCCTTTCTCAATCTGCTAAATGGGTGAGCCATAGTGAATTTTTTAGTTTATTATTTTATTTATTTATTTATTTTACTAATATCATGTTTCAATCTCCTCTTTTTCTTTTTCCCCTCTATTTGTATATCTTTTTATTTTTTTTTGTACTATACCAATCATTATCCAGACTCATACTTCGACTAATCCGATTCGGGATTTGCAGTGGCCCATTTAAGGGAGCTACCCTCCCAACGTAGTTTTTTCTATACCCAAGCCACAAGTCGAACTCGGGAACTTGATTAAGGGACCTAACACCACATTCCATTAAACCAACTGTCCGTTGGTTTGTATATCTTTTTATACCTAGTCAATTAGAAGTACAATTGTGTTGTTTTTGAAAGTGATGTATGGGTAATTTTTCTCACACTAAAGTAATATTTATTCCAATACATGCTGCACTCTGTGACTTCTTGCTGTCCTATGGTTTGAAGTACTAATTGAGACTCTTGCACAATGACCTGGGAATTTTTTGGGACATATACAAATATGCAGATGGTTTTCTTTTCTGAAGAACTGTGACGAGCTTTTATTTGATACAGAATGTTTGCACTTGCAAAGCCTGTATATTTAAGAGATGCAATGCAATTGATGTGCAATTGATACGAAGTATGACAATTCAATACTAATCTTGTAGCGAGCTTTTATCCACCCACTCTTGCACCATAATCTCTTATGCATGAACAGTGGATGTAAGATGTTAAATTTTTAGTCCATGAATAGTAGTATGTTCAGCTATAAATGCTGCATCATTACTGCTCAACATCAATTTCAAACGTTTAATAAACTAAATGTGCAGGAAGATAGTGACACATTTTCCTTATATATTGAGTGCCTGAAGGTTTATTAAAAAATTAACATATGGAATGTTGTAGTTTCAGACTCTGATACTTTATGACTTGCTTTTATGTACAGTTTGAAAATAATCAGGACATTGAGGAGTGTGTTGAAGAAATGAAAAATTCCATATTTTCCCTACTCATGCTTGAGTTATTTCATGAAGCTGTGGTGTTTGCATCAGTCAAAGTTTTCACTTGTGACCAATTAATATCTTGATTATTCAAATCTTTTATTGAAAGAAGTGGTTTTGCAGGATGTGACGGGCATGTTAGTTTGAAAAATGAGCAAAACCATTTCATCTATGGTGACTTACCACACTTTATCATGGATACATATGAGGAATGCCGCAATCCTCCACGTTTGCACTTTCTTGATAAGTATGGCCTTGTTTCAAGTTTCAATAGATATTTCCTCCTTTAAATTAGATACGTAGACAACCTTCTTTGTCCAGATTTGATACTTGGGGCCCGGGTTCATGCTTAAAGAGATACTCAGATCCAACTTACTTCAAGAGGGCGTCACCCACTTCTGACATAGCAAATGCTGAGAAAGTTAAAAGGGATAGAAGAGCTCATAAAAGCAAGGTACACTAACAGCTTAGCTACCAGCCTTCATTACTGTAAGGGGTCCCCACCTGTTACAGAGTCTTTGTTTTGGCTCTGTATCGCTTGAATTGCCTAAATGAGTTTAATCCTTCCATCATAATTGGCATTGTGACCTCTCCATTGGTTTGCAATCAATGAATGCTTTCAGGAGATCTGTGATTTTTATTTTACGCATGCATGCATGCATGCGGGCATGTTTGCCATGCAAATTGCAAGTACTTTTTATTAATTTGGAAATTGATATTCCTTATGCCCAGTTGATATTATTCAAAATTAAAAGCAGTAAAATCTGTTAATCGATTAATTAGAGACCCATCTATGAAGGCGCTTGTTAGAAAATAACAATAATTCTGTTCAAATGGACAGAGAAAAAGATCATTACAGAAGAATGGAATAGTGTTACGCCACGCATCACTGTCCAGCCTTAGTGGCAGGTATTTTCTTCACTGTGAATGTAGAATGTGATAGATCATAAAGTGAAGCTTGCATGCGTGTTCTTGAGATTTTCTACTTCTGATTGTTTTGACTGAGAATTTCATTTATTTTGTGATCTTACGAATTGAGAAGTGAGTGTTACATGACCATGCAGAATGCTTTTCGATTGTCCAAATCCACATGGCCAAACATCGCCTACCCATACTTTCTCCTCATTTGATACAACAATGAAGTTTGACATGGAAGAACGATCAATTTCACATGATTTGAGAACTGGATCAGGTTACATTGGGTGTTTGTTTCATGAGGGATCTTCTCTGCGGCCACGACAAGAACCTAAAGAAATGTCCCTTTCTGGATTGCACATGCAGCGTAGCGACTCTGTTGCTTCAGTTTCTCCTGTGGAGCAGCCTATTCTTCCTCAGAGTTCATTGCAGAAGCAAACTGCTACAAGTTCTTTCATTATGTGGGATGAAAAAACAGAAATAGTGGAACCAAAGGGTCAATATCAGGACAAAGAAACAGAAATCATGGAACCATTTCCAATTTATCGATATCAGCCCAATGAAACTGCAACACTAGAACCAGATCAATTTCAGGCCAAAGATGATGCGTTAGAGATGCTTAACAGTAATCCTGACCTAGATAATGAAGAGGCTGAAGTTGTTAATGTTGACCAAATGAATACCCTGTCTGACGGCAGAAGTCATCTAAAGTCAACCTGTGCCAAGGATCGGATTGATGAGATTGAGAGTGAAACAGAGAATTATGTTGATGCACTTAACATCATCAAATCTGAATCTGAAAGTGATTTTGATTGGCAAAAAAAGCAAGAAATAGTGTTCCACTCCTCAAGCCTTGATTTACGCAATGAAGCAGCCAAAGTTCGGGCAGAGGTTACTGCTAGTATTTCTGAATTTGAACCTCACACTACATCCTATGATTCAACAAACAAAATATCTGTAGATTTACCTGACCCAACTTCTCCAGAGATTCAGTCTCCCAGAGGAATACACCAAAGCGTCAACACGTCTTCGAATGCAGATAGTTCGGGAGTTGTTCATTTACATGAAAGTGCAAAAACATGTCATGGTTTGGAGTTGGAATCTGTGAGCACTGAACTGCCATCATCTACCTGCAAAGTTTATAATTTGGATTCTCCTACAGCTGATGCAATGGTAAGCGATTCTGGTAACTCTCAAGAAACTCCTGCTGAACTTTCAAACACTCAGAAAATGACACTTTGGACAAATGGTGGCCTGTTAGGACTTGAACCATCAAAGCCTCCTGACACTAGTGTATTGAACACTGTTGGTCAGGATTCTTTTCCCAGTAAAAGAATTGAGAATTTTAGTCCTTCAAGTCACATGGCTATGCCGAAGGTTGACGAAATGTTGAAAAAATTGGATTTGTCATCAAAAAGCTATGAAAGTGTGGAAAATGATTTAAGCGCTGTAGGGAATCCTGAGGAGGATGATAGCTCTCTCAAGACAGATGCCAATGGTCATGTTTTGAAGCAAATTAGTCTGGTGCCACCTAGAGTTCAAGATCCAGTGACTTCTAATATCAAAGCTACATCAACTGAAGCCCTTGAGGAGAATCATGGAAGTTCATCTGGGATATTCGCACTTGGCAATATGTTAAATGGCTTACAAAGGAAAGCATCGCTCAATGATGAGAAAACAAAAGATGCTAGCTATTTGGAAGCAGGTGCTTTTGCATCAAATCGGACATTCAGTGAAAGGAATCTTGTGGAAGCATTTGGGCTGGAATCTCAAGTGAGTTCTGGATGTTCTTCACCACCTCTTGGCCACATGAACTTATCTTTCCACCCGGAAGATGGTTTTGAAGTTTCAAAACTTAAACTGAAATTTTCTGATGGGAGTAATTGTCATGATGGGGCAAGAGATACGTTTCCTTCTTTTCAATTGGTACCAGAGCCCGGCACTTCAATGCATGGCCTCAGTTCTGAATCTGATGATGATACCTTTTGTAGATTATCTCCTTATGTGTCTAATGACAGTCTTAGCCGTCATTCTGGTTCCATCTCAGATCAGTGGGAATCTGAAGAATCACCTAGAAGCAAAGACCACAATCTATATGATTCTCTGTGCAGAATCTCCTTGACAGACTCAATTTCTAGTTCTCATGAACTTGATGGGATGATCAATGGGAAGACATCTGCTCATCACATTGTTAAAGGTTCATATACTGAAAATGGTCAACACCATCCTCAAAATGGTTTGCCTGATCTTGCAAGTCTTAATCTTGTGAATTTTTCAGAGGAAAAAAAGGCAAAATGCAGCCCTGATCAAGAGAATTTACACGGGTCAGAAAATCTCAAGGAACCTACACCACCACCACCACCTCTCCCTCTGTTCAAGTGGCAGGTTACAAGATCAAATGAGTTGCTGGAAAACAAAAAATATGCTGTGTTTGGTGCTCCCAGTCATACATTAAATTTGAAACATTTGGAAGCTAAGATTTCTGTTGAACCTAAGCCAGCACCAGCTTTGGAACTCGAGACCAAGGAAGGCAAGGATTTTCCTCCGAAGAGCAAGATGAGTGTAAGTTTGTCAAAAATTCACCATGCGATATTTCTCTAGGAACTTTATACAGTTATGATATTGTATATATCCTATCTTGCAGCAAGACCTGCCAAATATTGATGGACAAAAGCAAGCAAATCATGCCACAGAATTAAGGGGGGCTGACCAAAGTAATGATTTCCTGCATCAGATCAGAACAAAAGTGAGTATTTCCTCTCTCTCCATCTCTCTATTTTTTCTTTTTTAACAAAAGTGAGTATTTCCTCTCTCTCCATCTCTCTCTTTTTTCTTTTTTAACAAAAGTGAGTAATTCTTTCTTTTTTAACATAATTGTTCAACCATGCAATGGTTGGGTATGGCCCAATATCGTGGAAATTTTGAGTCTTAAAAAGGTTTTGGAGATTAGGTTGTATACACGCTATTCTATCTTCACTTATCATCGCATATTATTGATTTAGCAATGGCAGTTTTGTCACTACCTCTAACATTTTAGTCATTAATTAGATAGAGATGACAAGAACAATAGGGGAATTATTGTGTTATCAGATTAAGAAGCTTCGTGGTTTTATAAAACACGGTAAAACCTACACACCATCCAAAATTATACTTCCTGAGAAACAAGTGAGGTCAATGGGATTGCTTTGGAATGAAAAGCTTTTGAAGGAAAATGTCAAAAAAAAAAAAAAAAAAATGTTGTTTCATACAATTTGGATGTAAGTGGCTTAAAGTCTTCTGGTTCATGAAAGATGAAGAGAATATTATCATTGTGCCTGACCAAACAGAGAATTATCTCAAAATGTAGTATGGAGTATCATTTGCTGACTCCATTTTCCTTGAATCTATGCTTTCCAGTCATTCAGCCTCAGACAAACTGTAACAGCTAAGCCAACCAACACGTCAGATGCCCCTCACAACGTGAAAGTCGCTGCATTCTTGGAGAAGGCTAATGCTATCCACCAGGTTATTCCCCTTTCCTTCTCCTCTATGTTTGTATTTTAACCGGAACCATCTCCTTTGCTTCCCAAAATCAAATGCTTATTATCATCATTTCGTCTCAGCCTGTTGGAAGCGACAATGGAGAAGATGATAACTGGAGTGACACTTGATATTCACATGATATAATCCTAAGATATCGCCCATGTAGAAGCCAACCTTTCATGGTTATGAGGCCGCTGGAGATGATATGCGACCTTGTTATATACATGTGAATAATCTCAGTTGCTCTATGTAGTTATTTGCTTGGTTTTTCGTGTAATTTTATGTGGTTTTTAGATTAATCTCTTAATTTTTGTTGTTGTCAAGCAAAGGGTAAATCCGGTGTTCCGGTGATGTATAATGTATTTTAGATCACCGAGGCTATTATTTATGAATAATGCCTGAGAATGAGTGATGCCCTTTCCTTCTTCAATCCAGTCCTTTAGTGATGTATAATGTAGTACAATCTGGCTACCACCATTAATATATTTTTCTGGTTCAACTTCTCAGCAAATTTAGTAATGGATGAATGCATCATTGGAAAGCACCACATCGATGATGCATTCTGCACTCCTTTAGCTAGTGCATGTCTTGTGCTGCCTCTAGTCAATCTTGCCGACATGGCCTCATAGAGACCTGCAAAGGCCTTGTATGATTTTTTGTTTTGTTTTGTTCTTTTCCTTTTCTTTTTTTTTTTAAATTTAAAATTTTAATTTTGAATAATATCCGACCGATCTTAAAAATTAAATTGACCAAGTGTTTCGTAGTAATTCATCTTAATATACTCATAATTTATTTATTTTTAACTCATTAGCTTTTTTACCGATTCAAAACTAATTTGAACAGTTACGTAAGATTTAGTTGATTTAATTCTTGATTTATTTGATTTAAGTCGACAAACTTATAAGACTTAGATATACATGAACATGACAAGCACATAAAAAATTGTTTATAAATTTTATATTAAACGTCTTAATAATTTAATTAGACTTATTTTAAGTAAACCACAAGATTTTCGCCTCTAACTTAGTGTTCTTAATCATATTAGACTTTTTATTTTTTCTAAGAAACAGATTTAGGGGAGTATTATAATAGAGTAAAAGGGAGGGGGAGAAACAAGAGGTAGGAACCATTCTCTTTTCTCTGTAGGATGGAATCTTAAGTACGGTATTTCTTTATAGTTTCTTCAATATTATTTAATTTGATTTCAATGACTTTGGATGAGGTTGGAAGAAAATTTTGCTTTTTGGCAAGAAAAATAGGGATGAACAAGTATTATATAAATAAAGACAAGGACTACCGAACATGGGGTTGACCCATTAGGGCTTGCTAATGTATAAGCTAATCCTAGTCCTGGTGGAGCAAAAAATAAGGTTCAAAACCCTAGACCTATTGCAGCATTTCTGCAACTTTTTTTTTTTTTTTTTTTTTTATAGGTAAGAGAGACTGTATTTGGGATCTCAGAAATGGTAAAGATGGTATAACTGGAACTATAGCTCATATTGGCACATTTCTTTACTAAAAGTATATATAATTTGCAAGTTGCAATCAACCAAACTCCCACCAAAAAAAATAATCAAGAGAAAGACAAATAGACCAAAATGAACACAAAACCCACCAAGTGCCTCTTGGTCTTTCTCGTTTGCAGGTAGAAAATTTCAAAACCTAGACCAACTTGCAGGCAGCTTAACCACCAAAAAGACTAGGGAGATACGAATGAAGACTTTTGGAAACCTCATCCAAGATTTGGAATTCATCAACCTACTTAATTTTCACGCTTATCATTATCAGTAGACAATTTTATATGCATGATATCCACATGGCTATTAAAAAATAATCATGTCCCAAGGGAAGTCACAACCCTTCTCTCCCAACCGGAATTCAAATCTCATATAACAAAAATAAAAATTAAAATTATCATCATGCATGCTCATGTGGGCACACATGGGGCAAAGCCATAGGCAACGATTAGCTGAGAAAAGATTTATATAAAACACATATTATATTTATAATTTTGAAAATTATAATTTTAAACATTGTATTATTTTTCAATTTATATTTTTCGTCTCTTTAAAATTATTATTTCAAATATCTATTCGTATTTCCCCTCCATTCACTCGCACACACCTATATGTTGTTTAGAGGCCATGAAACCATGAAAAGGGAAGCCAAGATGGTATTTTGCTCTTTATTCATACATTTGTTTGTTTTATTAAAAACGGGATTTAGTGTTGTATTTGTTTTGATAATGAGAGAAAAATTCTCCTAATAATTTTATAACTAAAAATTCAATTTCTTTAAATAAGGCTCTTTGATTTAAGAAATGAGCAACAAAAATAAATCTTTATTCTGTGTCACAGAGAGGGGTTTTCTCCTTCCATAACATAAATTGGTCCTAGAATCAATTATAGATAAAAAGGTTCATTTGCCATATTGATAAATATTGATGGTTTGTTAAACTCTGTGCCTTTTTCAGCTTAATGACCGATATTTGACTTTATTTATTTTTATATTTATAACAATTATTTTTATACTCGTAACAATCAGTTTTTCTTTTATATAAACCCAATATATTACAATAGTTTATTAAAATAATGAAGCATTAGAATTCATATTTTATATCGTTTCTTATGATTAATATGATATCAGAGTCATATTCATCTATTTTTAATATAGTATCAGACCTATATTCAAATATATTTTTAATAATCCTCGCATCCAAAAGAAAGTAAAAAAAAAAAAAAAAAAAAAAAGCCCTAGCAAATGTTTAAGTACATGCATCTAGAAAAGGTTACATTTCTCTCAATAAAATATGCAATTTGTTGTTTTTGTTTAATCCTTGTTTCTGGTTGGCAGAGCAAAACCTTCCAACTTGTACTGATTGGGGAAATAAAATATATCAAAGGAAAGAAGAAAAGTGAGACCTTTCCTCAAATTCATTAATCCCCAACTTGATAACGTACGAATAATATCAACAGGCAACATACCCTTTAAACTTTCCAACCCACTCAGTATACCCTTATACTTTTTTAGGGCACCCCCCCCCATGTTTATCCATTAAATTTCTGCAACCTAAGAGTCCTATATGTCCATATATATCCATGGCTAAATGGCCGAATCTCTTTAATATGCTTCTTGTATTTTTGGGGTAATTCTCAATTTCACCTTATACTTTTATCATTTGCAGTGTGGCCAAAAGCTTTGATAATTGCTTTCAATGCTTTCCAACACTTTTATAAGTTATTTTCGTAATTTTGGCAATGGCAAAAGAACTTTATGGGGCACCTATCTGCTTAATTCTTTATGGTGGATGTTCATTTTACGATCTAGGGGTCAGTTTGAAAAGGTAATACCATGTTATGCTAAAATCAAATAAATTTTCAATACTAAAATTATTAATCTAGTCATTGAAGTTAATTTAATGAAAAAAGTTTGATTTGTACATTTAAAAAAATTATATTAATTGAAAAATAACAAAAAAAATTAAGATAAAATGTAGGCAGATTGACACAAACTGAAGTAAGATGAGATTTTTCAAATAATCCGATTTTATTTTGCATTAAACAAGCTTTATTTTCCATCATCTTAGCACTAAGTGAAGAACTAGAAGATTAACCTTGTGACAAAAAACTATAGGGATGGTTAATGGTGGAGAATAGAGAAAATATTCAATCAAATTTGAATGAGATTATGTGACACACCAAAAGCAATTCACAACTAATGGATAGTCGATTTAGTGGGTAAGAGTGTTAAATTTTTCAATCAAATATCGAATTCAAAACTTAACAATAATAATAAAAAAATTATATTAAGAGAGCTTGATTTAAATTGGATCTGATAACATTCGAATCAGATTAGTTAAAATACAGCTCTAGATAATAGTCGGCTATAAAAAAAATAAAAAAATAAAAAATAAAAAAAGCAATTCATGAAGTTTTAAGGTACATCTCCAACAAAAAAGTAACCAAAGAAGAAAAGAAAAATACATGGTCCAAATTGAAAAAAACTCAAAAGTTAGGGGACCATGTTTGATTTGGTCTATTCTATCAAATGAGAGAGACTAAAGATGCAAAACCAAAAAAGAAAAATGTGGAGGAGGAGAAGAAGAAGAATGAGAAGAAGAAGAAAAGGTAAAAAGCAAAGCACATAAAACCCCACTTTCTTTTTTGCATATATTTGGTACTTTTCTTTTGTTTTTTTTTTGGCTTTACACAAACCTTTGAGTTTGGCAGCCAAAAAAGGTTAACAACCACCTCAATATATGTTGCTTTATATATTCTTTCCATTTGATTAATCAAAAGAGAGTCACTCCCCAAAAAGCAAACCCTAGAAAAGAAAAAGTGTATCTCTTTTTCATTTTGCTAAAAGTAGCTAAAATGCTTCTTTGTCTACATTTTATATTAGAAAAAGGTTACCACCCCTTGTGTTGTGATCCATTGTCACTTTTGAATTTTGATAATGGGCTTAAAAACCATATTAGAGTAATTATTTTTGCTAGTCCTTATTATAAGAAAGAGAGCAATATTTTTTTAAGTGGGAGAGAGGTATTTATTTATTATGAAATATTTAATTTAGATTATAGTTATTATTATAGTTAAATTTAATAATACAATCTTATAGGGCATCTTGGTATTTTTGCAGGGACGTGATAATACGTGTCCTAAAAATAATAATTATGATTCAAGCTAAATATTTTACATCGGGATACCTTTATAGTCATGCCTAGAAAATTCGACAACGCTCGTTACCTCTAACTTTTCTTTTTCATAAAAAAATTAATAATACTTTTTAATTTTAGAAGACCGCACTTCTCGATAATAATGACAAAAAAGTAGAAAAATGCAAATTTTTCATAACCTATGAAGTTCAAAGCTTACTTTTGCAATTAATTTTATCAAAATTAAATTCAATTTTAAGATCTCTCGATTATATTGTAAAGAGTAAGACATGCCCATTTGAGCTCCCAATGAAAAAGGTGAGAGGATTGGGAGAAATACCCTCTTGAATTGATTATTATAAGATTCCTTTACTAAACAAATCTCAACATCAAACTCTACTTTCCATCCTATTTGTAACTGAAAGCTACCTAGAAAACAACATTAATAATATTTTATAGTCATCAAAAAGGAACAATAAAGTTATCAACAAGTCCATTGAAGCCCCCAGAAGATGACTTGAAGGGAAAAGGAATAGCATTACCAAAACAAGCATCCAACACTTGATATCAATCCACACTTTATTAATTCTTCATAAAAAAAAAAAAAAAAATCTTTTGTCCTCCCACTTGGGTTCTTATTGAATTAAATAAATATCATTCTCTTAGCCTGGTGGGCTATTGACAAGGTAGGCTATATGGTATAATTAGATTATTTAGATGAATTTAATCCAAAACACATTAAAATTTACTTTCACACTCCATTATGGAGTGATATGTGTAACACTATCTACTTAGTTATTACAATTTTTATGCAATTGTTAACAAAAAAATTATATATATATATATATATACCCTCCAATCACTAAAAAAATAGAATTTTCCGGATATTTATTTTGATTTTTTCGACGTTTATTGATATTAGTAAAATTTGGGTCGATACAAGAAAGAATATCGATAAAAATGTCAGAGATGCCATTATTGGGGAAGGTCGCGACGTGGGCATAGGGTCTCACTATAGCATATATATTATATTCCGGATTTAGGGTTATTAATATTAATTTGTTGGATAAGAAGGCCAACAAGACAATAATTATTAATATTTTCTCTCTTATTGAACCTTTTTGCATTGTAAGTATTTGCCATCTCATACAAGCATACATATTCTCATATATTTTAGTTTAAGATACATTGAGCAAATCCAATTCAAAAGCTAAGAGGTAATCTCTTTATGGATTTGAGATAAGTGAAAGTTGTGGAAGATATTTTGTGCTAAAGTGATTTTGACAACATAAAATAAGAAGACTAATAGCATTTTAAGCAAATAATTAAGTATTCCCTCTCAACTTTATCTTTTCCCTTATTTTTTATAATTTATCCCTTTTTCTTTTTTTTTTCTCCACGAGGGATAAATATTTTTCCATTTCTACATTTTTTAACACTTTCCCTCTCTACCTTTTTCCTTTTTTTTCTTATTATTATTATTATTATTTGTTTTTTTTCCTCTCATCTCTCATATATTGGTTTATCAGATGTCCTGGTTCAAAATTTGAGATTAAAATTCAATCTATTGTTGTTATTCTCTCTGAGGGAATAGTTATTTATGTACCCTTACGTTATCACTTCCACAAATGGAAAAAAAAAATTGATGATATTATCTTAATAAAGTTTGGTTCGAATGAAAAAAAAAAAAGAATTAAGGAAGAATTTTTTTAAAAAATTTTTTGGTTATCTTCTTTTGCCAAGAAGGAGATGGGAAATAATTCAAAAAGAATCAAGTGAATCATGTACATCGAACTCAACACAAGAAGTGTTCAATTTGAAAGGGGAACACTAATTAGATTTTTAGTAAAATCTGTCTTTTTTTATGACATGATTAAGATTTGGTTCTAAATTCAAGATGTTTAGATATGGATTTTACAAGATAGAAGTGAAAAGTTTATGTTTGGTCTCTTATCACCAAATTGACCATGTAACAAAGGAAAAGAAACAAAAATAAGAGTGAAATTCTTCAAAACTATTAATGATTTTAAAGTTTATTTTATAATAACAAAATCTTTATTTTAAAAATATTTCACGATTAAAAAAAAATTGACTTATTATATGATCAATACGCATAAGATAGTCAAACCCCAATAACTCAAAAATAATTCAAAAATAGTTTGACATGAGTAATGTAACGCTAAAATAATCGATCAAACGCATTTAATTAGAAATATTTTAAAAGTGACCTTTTTTAATATATAATTAGAATTTTCTCTCAAATAAGCTACGTAAATATGGTTGGTGAAGTATGTTTCCATGATGAATTGAGGGCCAAAGTAGGTTAATAAAATCATAATTAGTTACCTTAGTATTTTTTATTCAAATGATCGATTCTAAAATTTAGATTAAACGTTTAGTTTGTTTTTGTTGTCGTAATATTTTTTTTATTCGAATAAGATATATAAATATGAAAATTCAGTAACAAAACTAAGATAATCACGAGTGATACTTAACCATTACGATTTTAGATTGGAACATTACGTGGAAATAAGATGGAAACAGTGTGTAATTGGAGATTACATTACAATTAACAATAGAGTGAGAGTAGTTAAAAGTTTAAAGAAAAAGAAGAGAACTTTTTATTGAAAAACCTTTAACACTTTATGCTCCCCACATTTGATCACTTTGTACGCGACCTGCCTGGATTTGGGTCCCACACCACAACAAAGAAGAGACTTTTCAACACTGACTTCTCACCCTTCGCTCTTTTGTGCTGATGTGGAGTAATGATGTGGACAAAAAGCTCAGCATCACCTTTTATACGATACCTACCTGGCTCCTCCGTTGCTCTCACATGCTCTCTCTCTCTCTCTCTCACACACACACCTTTTTTTTTGTGCTTTTCCTTCCTATATATACATCTCCTTCTATGTTCTCTCTTCTTGAACAAGGAAAAAAAAATTCTCTCTCCAGAAGCCAACGCCCTATTTGATAAAACAATCACACACACCCCCCTCTCTTTCTCTGTCTATCTCTTTCTCTCTCTTTGATGGCTGATGGGTTCAAACTATTTGGTGCAACAATAGCCTTACAAGGAAGATCACAAGCGAAAGAAGAGTCAAAAAAGGATGTTACAATAAAAAATCACGATCTTCATCCAGAAACATCAACAGAGAAGAGATCAACAGCAGCAACATCATCATCATCAACCTCATCAACAACAACATCGACGGACAAGATAATTCCATGTCCAAGATGCAAAAGCATGGAGACGAAATTCTGTTACTTCAACAACTACAACGTCAATCAACCTAGACATTTTTGCAAAGGTTGTCAAAGGTATTGGACAGCTGGCGGTGCCCTTAGGAATGTTCCTGTTGGCGCAGGTCGTAGGAAGTCTAAGGCTCCTCCTATGTGTCGGGGCGGCATCGGATTCTCCAAAAATTATGTCTTTGATGGTTCACAGTTTAACTTGGATGATCATCATCATGGGGTGGTGGAGGAGTGGCAAGTCACAGCCGCACACGGTGGTTTTGGACATGCTTTTCCTACCAAGAGGCCTAGGAATGGTTCAAGCAGTGGTCTAACTTGTTGATGTTTTGATTTTTCTTCTTTGTCTCTTGATTTTTGATATAATTCAGGAGAAAAAAGGTTTAGAAAAAGAGATGATGAAACAATCTGCAAGGGTCTCTAATGGTGTACAGACTGGTTTCTTGACTAATGAAATATATTCCTTAATATATCATTACCTTAAATATTTATGGAATTTTATTTGAAGTACTAATGGTTTATTATTTAGGCCATGTCGCATCCAAATTCTAGAATTCAATTCCCTGATAGTTACATTAAAGGAGCAAAATTGAATTCCCACAGAATTTAGCAGAATTTGGAATTCATGAAAAGTTTTTTCCTATACTACACTTGCTTTGAACTGCATATTTTGTGGATTGTGACCCGCATGTGATGAGTTTATTGATATAATTATATTAGAAATTTTGGAATTCATACAAAATTTAATAATTTATTGAGTATTACTCTGTGATTGGAGTTTTCACTTTTGTTTAAAAATTAAAAAAAAAAATGTTTGGGCATGCGAATGAGGTGATATGGGTAGAGGGAGAGGGGATATTTTTTTTTCGATATTGCTTAATCATGAAGGTCAAAATGAATTTGTCTAGCTAATACATATCTTTAAGTGTACTTAATTTGGCTGGCCGGCAACATTATTTCTTGTCACCTAGTTAGGGTCAACTGTAACCATTTTAGGCTCTTAGATTCAAAATAATAATAATAATAATAATTAAGAAAAATTTTCAACACGCTTTCGTGACAGTCATTGGTTCTATAAGATGAAACAGTAAAATGATCGGTGACTATTGAATTGTAATTTAACGCCACAATTCTATAAGTATTAATATTTATAAGAATCGTAAAAACTTTCAAAAGAAAAAAAAAAGAAAAAACTGAATAGATTGGCTTATCAAAGTATTTTGCAATAGACTTGATGAATTACTTTTTTATTAGAAAATTAGGAAATTAAGAGTAAAACTTGATTATTGATCAATATATGAAAAGAAAATAGAAAAGAAAGGAGGAGAGACAAGAAAGGAGGAACACAAAGGGACAAAATGAGCAGCTTAGATCGATGATCTCTAAGCTGTGATGCATCACCATCATCTATGTGTGCTTTGTTCAAAGATGGATTGCTCGAATAGAAACGTAAACGTTTGTAGCCAACTTTTGGAGAGAAATAGAATGATTTTTGGGGTCCATAGCTTTGGTGTTCCTGCCCATCTCTTTAAGGCACAGTCCTTGACTTGTTTTTATACTATAAAAATTAAAAAAAAAATAATTGCAGAATTAAAAAATGACTGCAATAAATAGAATATGGGCCAGTTCTGTCAAGAGATTAATGAAGCTATTCACATTAACTCCCATAACCAGAATTTGAAGAAGGAAAAGGTCATAAAATGTTTCCTTACTCTGACTAAAGGGAGAGAGAAAGGTTAATTTATGGCATAAATCCCAACGACCTAGTCCGACATAAAATTAATAAAATTAATAAATAAAATGATCCCAACATAGCTCAAATCAGATTTATTCCAATTCAATGTGATTATCAGATACAAATAATTTATAAAAAAAATAAATAAAACAATCAAATTAATATAGGATTGCATAATTCAAGTCAAAGTGATGTTTAAGATCCTCTTTCTTACTTAGAAAATTGATGTTTATTGAGATATTTATAATCTTTTTATGTCTATATAAAAGACAATGAAAATTAGAATTTGAGAAATAAAAGAAACAAAATAAGGTCCAAAGAAGATCATTAATAAAAATTAGGGTTTTGAAAATGTTTTCTTGAGCATATTTCTAATCCAGTGTGCTAGAGGTTCTTGAGTTCGAGCTGACTTGTTAAAAAGCAATACTTTTAATTTTAACTCAATAAAAAATTAAAATTATATATTACTCTAATTTTTATTCTTACTTTTTTGTGAAAATATTCTTTATTTTTGGGGTTTCTGCAACCCAAAAATTCTTTAAAACTGTTAATATAATTAGTAAACACGACAACATGGTAATATTGTTTAAGTTAAATAAACCAACACTATTCAATAATCACATTAAGTTGGGTTAGACTCTTAAGACAAAACTCTCCGGATATCTTTTTTTTTTATACACATGATTCGAACATGAAACTTTGTTTAAGGGTATCAGTATCCAACTACCGAATCGGTGTTTAAGTAATTTATATTAAGGTAAAAGAAAACACTTTTTCTAAATAACCTAGGAAGATTTGTTGTGATCACCATCTAGTATCCATTATTTTTGTGAATATTAATAAACATGAGATGCCAGAAGAACCCTGGTCTGAATATCCATCAAATGATTGATACGGGAAGGAATGATATTTTAGAGAAGGAGAAACAAATTTGGAGTCTTTCTATGTTTCTCTCTGGTCATATTCATTGACTTATGCCCATCAAAACAAAAGAGATGAACAATTCAATGTATTTAATATGTTTAAAGTCTATTGACATCAATTCTATTCAATTTGTCAAGCAGATAAACGTGTTGTTTCTTCTACCATTATTTGACACAGGAGACCATGAGAGAGAGAACTCACAAAAAAGAAATGAAAAGATACTGAAACGCTTTTCTTGTTTGACTGGGGGAATGATAGAAAGAAGAGGGTCAATTACATCTGCAGACGCAGACAACCTGTGGACTGATAAACCACAAATTGGAAAAACAAGAGAAGGAATAATATAGGATGGAATTTGAAGCGTTCAAAAGGGTTTCCTGAATCTCCTCCAGTTTAGTCTTGCAAATTCCTAGCACTTTTTATCATCTTATATTTGTTTTCTATTATTTTAGGTTAATAATTGGATTGTATATATCATTTAAAAAGAATATTATACCCTGTTTAAAAGTTAACTGTTACGGTTGGAAGTTCTAATTTTTTTTTTTTTTTTTTTAACTATATCCCGAATATCGAGTTTAGTCTTCATGAGGCTTGATATTTACTATCCCAATTGCTATTGATACCTATTGAGTCGATTGTTATTAGATTACTATGTTGCTAATTGCCATTAACTCATGAATATCAATTCTCACCGAAGCTAAAATACTAATAATAAAATAAAATAAAACAAAAACTCAAATCTGTATTAAGTTTAATTATAATGGATATGTTGTTCAACAGTAGTCATATTTAACCAACCTTTTGTTGTCTTAGTTGTAAAGGTGCTGGATTTCTTTAATTAACGTGTCAAAATCGAATTTTAAAAATAAAAAAATAGACACAAATAGAATTTATCTCTTAATGAATCGGATAGATAATTCAACTAAATTAATCAGGAATAATAAATTGATTATTAAATATCTGTGGATTAGTTTTAATCATGAATAATAAATTAATTATCGATTATTGATTAAAAAACAAGTAGTCAAACTTAACCACAACTAGAACATAGGTGGATACCTTTGTAGGTCTTTCGGCTAAGATCTAGAACACAAGTGTGGTGCTCAGGAGGAGAGGCTAATGGAAGATTTGGTTGGGTCCATTATGTCATCAATCAATTGGGCTTGTAATAGCCCAAGATAAAACATTCATGGATGTCCATACTCACAAGTCCAGTCTTCAGCCTCTATTCCAAGAGCTTAAATTTGGGTGTATAGAATAATAAAAAAGATTGCATGCCCCTTTAATATAGGTCATGTGACAAACCACAACACAGGGCTCGCATGGCCCCCAAACATAGCCAAGTAAAAGTTAAAAATCTTTCGTGCTTGAAACATGTCATTGAATGTGTATGAATGAAGATATACGATATGAATGACATCATGTTGTCTTTAATAAAGATTGTTTTACTTTCAAGTGATTGCTCTTTTTAAGAATGGCCGTACCAAGAGTGCATGATTTACATTAACAAGAATGATACAACCCTATCTTCTCTTCCACTTACACTTGCGTAGAAAACGTTGTGCCTCGAAATCATCCATTCTTGTCCTTAGGAGGCCTTGGATCATGCCAAAAGCTACCTCCATCGTGGCACCAGCGGGGGTAGAGGAGGCCTGCCATTCCAAAGTCCTTAAACATAAGTAAATGACTTTATGAATAGAAACAAACAAATTATATTGAAGAACATTAAAGTTTACAACAACATTAAACTTCTTTACATGAAACTTATTCAAAATAATACTCTGTAATTAAGAAAAATTTACGAAAAATAACAAATTCATACGGATGAGTGTCAATTAGTTCAGAAAGTAAAAATAATTTTTGAGAGTATTAGAAAGATCTAAAATCAAATTTGTACGAGAGTTGGAGGGGTTTGAGTGGGAGAGAGACACCTTGTTGCTTAATTTAGTCTTTGCAGAGAGAGAAAGAGAGAGAGAGAGAGAGAGAGACTACATTAAATAATTTGGATTAAATTATAGGAATCAGGTATAATGATATCGTCTTTTATCAAGACAAATAAAACCAAGACAAAAATAGAAAAGATTAAAGGAAAATGTAAACAAGAAATTAATATTAAATCTAAAATCAAGAAAAGGGCTCGGAAGAAAATTGAAAAAAAAAAAAACCATTAATAAAAATCAAAATCGAAAAAGAAATAAAGGGAGAGAAAAAGATATAACATACAAAGCTGCGGGAGTAATCCAGTTGCCATTAATCCATTCTTGGTGTATCCGAATCCGATAAAAAGAACAGAAATGAACAAACCCAGAATTCTCCATTCTCACATTGTACTTGTAGAGCGGAAAAACTCTATTTAGTACAGTCCCAATCCTCCACGCGCCGCCGTAATATACGTCAACTCGGTCGTCGTTATGATAAATGGCGGGAATATCATCTGGGTCCGGAGGAAAAGGTCTAATGTCTGCTTCTTTAACGACTTCTGCTAACAATTGTGTGTTGTTGTTGGGTTTCCATCTCGTTTCGTAGCGTACGATATATTCGTTTCTGTTCAAGACGGAAATGATTTTCCCAGCATAATATGAGGTGGGGAGGGCTTCGATTCTGACGCATACTTCTACTCTTTGTCCTTCTTGGAATGCCATTCTTGAATTGAAGGTTTTCTTTGTTCTTTTTTCTTTTCTAGAGTGAGAGATTCTAGAGAGAGAGAGAGAGAGAGTTCTAACCAGTTTCTTGGAGAAATTGAGAAATCAATGTGGAGGTGAAGAGAGAGGACAGGTATCAGGTCATGCATTTATAGAGAGGGTGTTTTTGGCATTTGGATGGCCTTGTCAAATTTAATGGAATTTCTTGACCGACTTAAATCAACCGTTGAATTAATCTCCCGCCTCAACGCTGATGCTTTATGAAACCCAAAGACAAATGGTTGAGTTGAGATCATTGGGCACAGAGACCTAATGGCTGACTAAAGTTGCACTCCCAGGCCAGGCAGGGGTAGTCCAAGATTAGTGAAATATGTCATTATCGCATGGTGATAAAAAGATAGAGAGAGAAATTAGAGAGCGAAAGAGAGATAGAGAGACACGGAAGCAAGAGAATACAAAAAGAGAGAAAATAATTTTAATATCACTCTATTCAATGTTCATTATATATTTTGGTGTTATTATTTATATTATTTTTATTAATTATTTAATTAATTTTATTATTAATTAATTAATTAATATTTTTAATTATAATTAATTACTGCCCAATGTTATTACAAAATAGTACCCGGTGCCCAAATCCCAAAAAACAATAATTGCATGAGTCTCAAGCAAAGACCGTTGATCTCATCTCCATGACCCCGCCTCAATTTTATAGTTTGGCAATGTGAGGAGTTTTAAAACATTACCAAATTAGTGGTAAGATTTTTATTTTGATTTTTGTATATATAAAAAATATGTATAAGGAGAGTTTTGTTTTTAAGGGCTAACCTAACTTTATTTGTTAAAAATTTAATTTAATTTGAATTAAATTTAATTAAATTTAAAATGATTATCGAATATTGATTATTTATATATATATAAAAATATATGCTTGCAAATTTATAAGCCATGTTGCACATTTCATTGAGAAATAGAGTATTTTTGGTCTGTCATCCGTCATCAGAGAAAATTACAACATTGATTTTTAGAGCTCAAAAAAAAGAAAACTTTAAAATAAGAAAAAGAAAATTACTTGTAATACGGAGACATAATGAGCAAAATTAGCTGGATCATTAGACAATTGTCACATCACACGATTCAATTGAAAGGAATACGGAGAAAAGGCTTGAAATTGGAATCCATGATGTTAGAGTAAGAAAGGCAAAGAACATGTACATATTAACACGAGAAAGAAGTCCAATAATACCAAACTGCAGAAAAATCCCACGACATTGAAGTCTCAATTACCACCCCACCCCCCCGGCAAAAAAAAGAAAATGAAAAAAAAAAGAAAAAATACAGGAAAAGGGGAATTTCAAAAATATGTGAGATAGAGTTTAAGAATCCAAGAAAGACAGAAAGAAAGAAACAAATAGTACCTCATTCCTGGAAAATCCCAATTACCTTGGACCCAATCCATATGAAGCCTCAATCTATAGAAAAAACACCAAATCTCATTGTGGGTATTGTCTAAAATCACCGTATAATTAGGACCCACTTTCCTAGTCACAGTCCCATCTCTCCAACCTCCATCAATAAGGAACATCAACTCTTGCGGGGGGTTGAAAGTTGTATGCTTGAATATTTGGAGGAACAGGCCTAATATTCTCCACATCAACTGTTTCAGTGAGATATCTTTTCCCTTCTCGAGGGTACCTGCTCTGTATTGCACAATACACTTGGTTCTTCCCGCTGCTGCCAAGAGTGTTGCAGGGTAGTGAGAAATTGGACCTCCTTCAGATTTGAAGTAGAGAGGGAGAAGCTGCTGTCTTTTTTCTTTTATTTTTGTTATATAGAAAAACTCAAATTCGAGATTTTAAGGAACAGAGACACAGGGGATGATGTTATCTCAACAACATTAGGAATTTATGAGGAATGAACATTGTTATCTAAACAACAAGAATGAAATAAACAATTAGAAGATTAGTATTCAAACGTAGATATTCATTCAAACCTCTCAAACATATTGATAAGTTTGTCCAGTCATCTCATCAGAACCCACAAAGTCATTGAAGGGAAAGTATGAGGCCAGTACAATTAAAAAATTTAACAATGACCAAAAAAGATGGAAAAGATTAACACCTATGGTTATCTGTTCCTTCTTTTTTTGTATATTGAGAACAAGTTGTTTATTTCAAATGACAAAAAAGATGGAAAAAGCGCTCATATAAGCTCTCCATCTGGGAGAAAACCCAACTCCTGGAGCACTTCAGTGCATGCTGGGAGGGTTTCCTTCTTCATGAAACAGAGAGGGTTGGCTTCACGAGCCTCAGAAATCATGCCGCTGTTGGCTGCAAGGCTGATCCTGGCACGGTTGCCACCCCAGCCCTCGCCCAACTCCTTACAATCATCTCTGGGGCTCTCCTTTAGCAAAACTTCACAGATCTCCTCCTCATGGTCTCCATGAACAGGAATGCGGTAATTTCCATTCTTATCGGTTTTGGCCTCTCGAGTGAAAGTAACTACCTCAGTGGTCCTGTTCTTGCACTCCAATTGCACCGTAGCGTCTACAGCAAACAAAACAATGGATTACAATCAGGGCAGTTCATTGAGATGTAGTGTTCCTTATAAGGTCTATTAAAAAAAAATGCACCTGGGATATACTCGCTGATTCTGGTGGGGAAGCGCATCCGGCAAGTGTCACAGTAGACTTGGCCCTCTACATGGAAACTTGGTTCGTGGGCCTTGGCGGTGCCAATGCAGGATAGGACGCAGAGGGCAGCGGCGAGGAGGATGACCGATTGCACTGACTTTGCCATTTTTTTCTTGCCTTTTGTGTTCCCTGGTTAAATCTCTGAGGGGTCATGCTTTTATAGAAGCATAGAGTAGGATTTTCTTTGGGAGGCTTTTTAGGCTGAGGAAGCGATAGGTGTGTGGTTATTATTTTTCTCTGTTTTTTCTGGCGTAGAGAAATACTACCTTGACCAACTCTCCACATTTTCCGGCTAAACTCTCTAAATAAAGATCGAATGTCTATCTGGCTCTTATTCTCCGGTTCTCGACACTCCTTAAAACTCTCTCTCCCCCTCCCTCCCACCCTCTCCCTCTCCTCTTAAAATGGTATTCGGGTATGCAACACAATGAATGACAAAGCATTCAAATTGGTTTTTGAGGAAACGCCTCCTACAACGCCAGTGAAACTTTATATTTTCTCATACATTTAGGGACTATAATACCTTCGGTGACTCATTTTCCTTGACCGTAAAATAATAAACAAATACCAGCCAATCGCATTTCCAATAAAAAGTCCCATTCTCATTAATATGAAAAATATAAAGAGAAGAAAATCTCCTAATACAACTTTTCGCAATCGTCCCCTCAATTTGGATGTCAAAATAACATAGAAACTAAGCTTGAAGTATACAATGGGACCAACATAGTTAAAACATATAAACTATCATCATCATAAAAATGACACCAACACAGTAATAGCGCGGCACTAAAATATCGAGTCCATTCCCTAAAACTGACACAACCCATTATGAAGACACCAGATGCGTCATTCTGTAGCCCCTTGCTTCAGCTTCACTACAAGAGTTAAATTGGAAGTATGTATCAACAAATATTTTATGATTTGAATATCATACAATAATATTAGAGGATGTAGAATGAATACCTCTGCATCTTCACCAACAGCTTTAGCAGCATCTGGCTTCTGGGCTTCTTCTGCTCAAACAAAGATGAGAAATAAGCCACGGGATCCACAACAAAAATTGCCTAGTAGAAAGGCTATTTAATGAGACAACCAACAGAAAAGAAGGATGAGATAAGTCTGAAACAAAATTGAGAAAGGAATTAACTAATATAACTTAAAGTCAATGTTCTTAGGCATGTTGATACATATCAAGCATAATGAGTGCTAAATAATGCATCAAGGATTGTAAACCTGCAGATCTAGCAAAAAAAAAACAACAAATATGTTCAAATATCCAACATTATTAACATGAATTTCAAAGACAGTAATCAAGCTCTTCCAGGTTTCATTTGAAAGACAGTCTCCCCATTTGCGAAAGGCAATATCACTCCACATGTTAATATAGTCTGTGCAACATTTCTCACAACACATTTTTAACATTAACATATAACAAATATTTTCCAAGAGACTTACAAAAGTGACAAACCTCCAAGCACTGTATTCTCACAACATAATATAATTTCAACTCTGAAACAGGACATCCAATTCTAGCTTGCTTAGAAAGGAGACCAAGACAATGAACAAGCGTCCCAGCATATATGATGCCCACTTTGGCAAAACAGGTCATTCTTAAATAGGTAAATTTCTGACTAGGATAACCAATTTCATCATAGATTAGGCAGCCAGCATAAGCAAAAATAGAATCTTTCAGAGAGGAATACGATCCGCACCTCGTTATTGAAGAATTATATTGAAAGAACATTAAAACACCCCTCCCCCCAACAAAAAAGAAAAAAGAAATAAAATGGAAAAGCAAACCAGCGAGCAGCTCAATACTTCACAACTTCCATCTACGAAATGTGATATTAAAAAGAGAAAAAATGGGATGAAATTGCTGACATAGTAACACAAGCCAGTGATTTATGAGGCTAAAGATGTTCAAAGAAGAATCCAACATGTACGCATTATTGACATAGATGAGTTTTGTATGTAAGCATGAACAAATTTGGCATTACTACAAATTTTAAGCAGCAAAAGGGTGTAACATTACCTTGCACATAGAGGTCAGTCTCTAACAAGCACAAATGGCAAAAAAATCACTTAAGATTACATCATGATGAACAACCACCTATGCTCATGAAACACCCTTTCACATGTTGCACGGTTACAATAAAATCAAATTCATTCACTATAAACTTAAACAGTTTAGAGGAACAATCCCTAGAGCATTTCTCATTGTGACTAGAAATACAAATCTCTGAAGGTAACCCAAATTAAAGTGTGCAAAATTGAAGCTCAAAAGAGGTCAACACCAAATAAAACCAGAATTCATTCCCAAGCCATTTCACAAGAATAAGCCTATAACCTAACAGCGCATTCATGGTTATGTTCAACATTCCAAGCAGCATCACAAAATTGAAGATAAAGCATCTGTAGGTCTTGCAAATACCAGACAGGTAAGTAAAAACATATCTGAGGGCAGAAACATGAAATTTAACCAAAATACAGACAAAAAATACATATATAGCAACTCCAAAGGGTTGGAAGGAGAAGAAATACTCAGCAAAAAGAGCGAAGTGCATAAGCAGCATAAATAAGGTTTACCTCCATCCTCTGGGATGTCTGAAGTCCACAAGGTGAGATTGTCCCTCAAAAGTTGCATGATCAGAGTGCTATCTTTGTATGACTCCTCATTAAGGGTATCCAACTCTGAAATAGCTTCATCAAAAGCTTGCTTTGCAAGGTGGCAAGCCCTGGAATGTAATAAACCATGTATAAAGATCAAATACTTTTAAATACTGCAGGCCGTAGATGTAAATGCTAAAGAGAGAAAAGGGCTACTGTATAATTTAAGCAACAATACAACTTGCATGCCTTTCGGGAGAGTTCATAATTTCATAATAGAAGACAGAGAAGTTCAACGCCAATCCAAGTCGGATAGGATGTGTGGGAGGTAAATCAGACTCTGCTGTAGTAGAAGCTGTCTGCAAAATAGCCCCACAAAGAAGTAAATCACATGATCTCAGACAGAAAAAGCCACTTTTGTCAGGTTATAGCTAAACCATCATTCGTATTCCATTTACAATGGCAACAACCATATGGAACCATATGCCTGTCACAGCACCCGAGGAGCAAACTCACCAAACCAATATTGCCAAAATTTTTCTTCCCATACCAAACAGATGAAGTAGTACTCCACATATAAAATTCTAAGGTACAAGGCAGTTAGCATGAAGGAAGCATAAATCCTGAGAGAAAAACTTGTCTCTGATAAGTAATGAGTTGATATGATGTCAACGGGCAACAAAATAACAAATACAAACATATTCATGCATATCCGCAACAGAGGGAATCCAATTATTAGTTTCCCCACAATATACCAACTACACAATAGTTAATTCAACATAAAATCCATAAATAAATACAAACTTATTGAACACAAAATATACCTGATATGCCTTCAATGACTGATCAGCAGCTTCTTTTCTGTCATCACCAGTCTTAAACTCCGCCAAGTAACGATAATAATCTCCTTTCCTGCAAATCAAAACAAATAATCTCCATAAGGTCATGATCCAGAAGCTATTGTCCGGCATATGAGCTCTTCCCAATCATTGATGTTTGTCAATAATTTTTCCCCACCAAAGTCATTTCTTTTCACAAAAACCTCTGAAATACAAATTATCCGGACAATTTTCTTCTAAAATTTAATTTAATGGCTTATTGCAAAACCACCACGTTCTGAAACATTGTCAAAATACCATTAACAACTAAAACCACCAAAAACCAGAAACAATTTAAACTCGAGTTCTAGGGTCGGCAAAGATCTCTCTGCAGAACCAGTCATCTTTGGTTCAACATCCGCAACATTTTACTGCTGATTTAGGGTTTTCATTCGATCAAAAAGGAGGAAAAAAAAAATGAAGCATAATTGTATTCCAAACACGGGCTATATCCCATAAATAACCAAAACCACCAAAAAATTAAAAATAAATAAATAAATAAATAAAATAAAATATTAACCCATCAACAAACTAAACCCAACTTTTAAGGGTCTGCAAAGATCTCTTAACTTTTGGATCAAAACTCACACACTTTGTCTTTGCTAACATGTAAGTCTTTGAACTTATTTTCTTAAAATAATAATAATAAGGGTTCGACTTACATTTTGTAGTAAAAAACAGAAGATTCACCAGCGGTACAAGAAGGAATCAGATGCTCATCAATAACAGTCATAATATCACCGCAAATATTCGACAACTCCAACTCGACCTTCTGTCGATACCCTTTGATTCGCTTAGCATTCTGCTCGTTCCCTTTTGCATCCTCTTTCTGCTCGATAGAAGATAGAATCCTCCACGAAGCCCTTCGTGCTCCAACCACGTTCTTATACCCAACACTAAGAAGATTTCGTTCCTCCACAGTTAACTCAACGTCGAGCTTCGCTACTTTCTTCATAGATTCCACCATCTCTGTACTCAAAACAGTGAAGATTGTCAAAAACCCAAAGTTTATCAAACCCGAAGGGTTAAGCATTTCTAGAGTGACAAAACCGCAATTCGATCAAACAAATTTTAACCCCCAATCCAACGTTTTATTCTAATCTGATTGAGAATTGAGACCGCGCATATTAAAACCCCAGCCATGCGTCTGAGAGAGAGAGTGTGAATGAGTGAACATATGGTAAAAAGGTCCGAATTTGATCGAGGATATGAAACCCTAACCCTAAGTGTTAAGAACTTGGAGAAAGAAAGACAGAGTGAAGTTATGTCTAAAGGAGAAGAAAAAAGCTTTAATTTGATGAACCAAATTGAAACCCTAAGAGAGAGACAGAGTACCATCATAGCGCTCGGCTTGTTCGGCGAGCTTGGCGACATAGACGAAGGTCTCGCGTTCTTTGCCGGCAGCCATTGCTGAGGATCTGAGAGACAAGGCTTTGACTCGGAAGATCTCTCTCTCTCTCTCTCTCTCTCTCTCTCTTTCTCTCTCTCTGAGTCGAGGGCTTTGTTCTACTTCAGATGGTGTGTGCGCTGATCTTGGGGTTTGGTCCTCATAACCCCCATCCCCGCGCGCTTTTGGTGCGCACTTGTCACTGCGTAACACCCGGGCTAGACACCGCCTTCCTAGATTATAAGATGTAATGTTTTCATTTATAGTAAAATATTTAATTTAAATTTTAATCATAATTTTATTTAAATATTAAAAAATATAAAATATGTAATAATTCAAATGCTCAATCAATCTTGGTAGTAACTAAGGTTAGTCCATTAGTCAACTTTCATTTTACGGTTCATCTGTAATACAATTGCGTGCGATGTTAACCCGATGCAAGGTTAGAGAACTAAGAGATAAGATCTCATCTGCATTTCTATTGTTCATTTGACAATCCTCTTGATAGTAACTAAGGTTAGTCCATTCCATTAGTCAAGTTTCATTTATACAGAGTTTATACATTTTATTTGAAGACAATCTATTTTATTATTTTAAAAAAAATTGATTTTAGATGATTTTAGCTATATAAACCTGATTAAATAATATTTATCTGAAAAATAATATAAAGCTGAATAAATATTAAATTAAACAACTCCAATTTTATTTTGAGTTTTAGTATTTATTTTTTTTTTCCCTTGAACTTGGTCCATCGTTAAGTATTCAGAATTTTATTCCGATTAATTTCAGTCGAATTGTTATTGGGTTCCAATCGGAAGAGAGCTCTCCCAATGTCGTTTTTGTCACTATTAAGATTCGAATCTCGATTCTTAATGTAGGGTATTAGTGCTCTCCCACTAGATCAACGAAGCGTTGGTTGAGTTCTAGTATTTATGAAATTGGATCATAAATGTAACGAAGTGTTGAGCTATAAAAGGTAATGCACATATTTATCGAAAAATAATTAGATTTTCAAAATGGAACGATAATTGTCAATTTCATTCTGTATTTGTCAAAATGATCGATATCTTTTCCATTTTAAAAAAGAATGAACATAAAATAAATTTCATCTCCCAGACCTATTTCAAATTTCTTAATCAAATACGTCTAACTAAAATAGGGTACAAAATTAAAATCTAAAAAATCTAAACCCTGATTGTTCTTTGTTTTAAATCCTCAATAAATTTTAATTTCTTTGGCCAAAGGAACTCTGAAAATTAGAGCTACTCCCAAAAACTAAAACCAATTTTAATTTCTTTGACCATATGGAAATATATTTTTAGATTTTTTATATTATTTTTATATTATATGATTTTCCAAATTTTTAGATAGTTTGATGGGTAAAACTCTATTAAAAAGTAGAGCTAGAATTGGTAAGATTTATGTGTTGGAGATTACAGAATTTTGCTTCAAATTATGTGTTTCTCCATTATGTTTCAATAAGAAAATGGCAAATTATGAATGCTATGTAATACTACATAACGCTTGAAAATATATATATATTTTTGGATTATTACATGTTGGCAGCACGAATAGGCTATTACACATATTTAGCCTTTTCGGTCTGTCATAACATGAACCCATTTCTCTGTCCATGACAAATCCAAAGCACGAACAAGCCCATTGTACAAAGATTGTGCATTTTTTAAATTTTAAGACACGAGGAGAAGATAAAGAAATTGAAGTCCATGAATACAATTTGGTAGCCTGCAGTATCATGGGAGCTCAGGCTGACAGATTCTACAGTCAAGTTTCTGCACAACAGATGAAGAGGAAGGTTGGGAGCTATTGCTATCACATTTAACCTTATCAAATGGAGGTGATCTCTCTCTTTCTCTCTCTCCCTCCCCCCCCCTCCCCCACCAAAAAAAAAAAATTCCCATGTATATTATTATTAGTCTAACAAAAATTTACTGCTTTTATTGTACCTGAGCAATCAAATTGACTTGTCTACCAGGTGAATTTCTGCGGAAGTTTCTTGCTGCTTTATGCCGTCTGCAACATGAGCAATCACTCCAGCACCAGCACTGTGAAGCCATTCATTTTTTACCTGAATCAGCAAACACACTTATGTAATTAAAGAGAGAAAAAAGGGAATGCTATTTACTTGGGATGGCGCTTTGCCGCATTTTACTTCCTTTAGAAGACACCAAATGAATCAGATACCAAATAGATCGAATCTTGTATGGTAGTCCACATAAATATCTTTTAAAATTTTCTTTTGCTTAGATTTGAAAGATATTTTGACCGAATTAAAATTACTCAAATTTGAAAAGTTTTGATTTTTTGTTGATATATATGGACTACCATATAAGATGTGGTTCTTGACTCATTTCACCCACGTCACATTAGATGACTTGAGGGGAAGGACAAATGGAGCAAAACCCTTCTTATACTAAAGTGTAAAGATGTTCATACATGAATGTTGTTGTGTGCGAAGAAGGGCCATAATGCTGAGTGAAAGCTGACATCAACCTTTTTCCAACTTAGCTTTTGCAAGCCATGTATCATTTCCTCTGATCATGAATATAAATGGTCATTTTTTCTTGTTAGAGCTAACTTCATATCTATTAAATGTATGCTGAATCACTATGCTATCTTGTTACCTTCCATAATCTCATAATACTCTAGGGTGTTTTCCGGGCTTGGTGAAGTTTGTACTGCCTCCTTCGCTTTGGCGGCCTCTGGAGGAAAATGGGCTCCCTCTGATGAAACTGGTGGACAGTATTCCACATCTACAATGTGCTTGTAACCATCCAAAGATCTACGAGGGGGCTGCCAATGTCAAGGAATATCATCATTGCCATAAACACATAAATAAGATCAAGAATTTGAAGAAAAGAACCAAAATGCACCATTGGAAGTTCAGTTTCCCTCCTTATTGAAGATGTACGCCAGCCAACCATATCTAGATATAGTTAAGTAGGAGAACTTAATGGCCAGATAATATTCACAGGATGGCATAACATAAAAATGGAAAAACTTGATGTAATAGGATACGGTCATATGAGACATTGGCATATATTGTGCGAGATTTGAATGCAGCAAGTGCGGATCTGTAACAACAGAAGCAGAAACAGCATATTAAAAGCTCCCACATGATTTTTCAAAATGGATAACCATGTGCATTTAAACCTTTTAAACTGACATGAATTTTCCATCTTCACAGTCAGATGCCACTCTTAAAAGAAGAGGCGGTCTGTTGGATTTGCCATCAGTTAGAAAAAGCTGACTTCCAGTTCGCCCAATAAAATAAGGGGCCAACAATGGAACCAACTTTTCCAAGAAAGGAACCCCAAGGAGAAGCGGAAGCTGAACAACAATCATATCAGATAAATTAAATAGCTCATGACGTTGAGAAAAATTAAGGTATGTCCAGTTCAGAAATTAAGAAAATATTTGGTTCAAAATATATCCCCAGGAAAAGCTAAGCAGCCAATTATAAGAAAAATATCGCAGCTAAGGAAAAATAAAATCAGTCTAATTCCAAGAGCTTAAGGAAGAGCTCATGATGTTAGTATCAAGCAAAGTTACAAAGGAATAGAAATGCTAGTATATATAAAATGTGATCGCCCACTACTTTTCCCAGATAAGGATCAGTCAAATAAATGTTGGGTCTAAAGCTTGCAAAGGAAGTACAGAAAAGGTTCTTGAAAACCTACTCTAAAGCTAATGCCTCAAGGGCATCATAGGTCTAACTCAAGCAGGACTCCCAACTCAAAAAGCATGGAAAAATCAATTTGTGGTGTTAGATCATACAAAAGTAGAGGTCAGATTATTATAACATGGGATAAGTAGTTTTTATTTGGTAGTTGCAAATGATACATGCTTTTGTGTGTTCAAACAGACCTGCTTTCTCCCTTTTACACCTAGATGTGGAGTTGCCAATGTTATAAGGTTGACAGGCTCCAATCCAGCAATTGTAGATTGGTTCACAGAATATGCTGCATTGGGACGACCGGAGTCCGAGAGATCTGATGAAAAAAGAACAGCAACAGCATATCTTGCAATCAAGCCACCAAGAGAGTGGGCCAAAAAAGAAATCTTTTTCAGGCCTTCATTCTTTTTCACTACTTGCAGAACCTGTTTACAGCAACAGTGAAGCAGCCATTTCACGGTACAAGTAAGAGAGCACATATTTGATGCAGCAATTCAAACAGCATATAGATTTGATCGTCACCACTCACTTCATCTGCAAGTCTTTTTCCCGCTTCATCAATCCCAGTAAAAGTTTTAGTGTATGAGTTCGTTGAACTAACTGCCAAGAATCAACAGTTTCAGAGTTTATCATATGACTCAGCAAACCATCTCAATGAATAAAGCAAAAGCCGGTACTCTGGTATGGACAAATTCAAGATACTTTGATTGTCAAAGGAATTTGTGAGAGTTTTATAAACAAAACAAATTATAAAAGAAAAAAAATGTTGAAGGATTGCATTTCGATCCTATCTGCAACTTCCAACTTCATTCACAGTCTGGTCCCATTGAATTAAATTTTGGTTGTGGAATTTTGGAATTGCATCAATGTTTCCAAATGAGTTTAATTGGTTGGAATTTCTGCTAGTTAGAAGACACCGTATTCCATGGATTTTATTAACTCAACTAAACAAAACCTTGATCCCAGCTAAATGCTAGCTATATAAATATATGTTCCGCAAAACTTGTTTACATGTGTGAATTTATAAGGCCGATGCTTGTGATATGTACATCTAGATCATATGATTACTGGCATCTAAGAAACAACATTGCTGCCCTTTCTGATTAAATTACCAGCATTGAAGCAATCAACAGAGTTAATGCACCAATATCAGGACAGCATGTCTAGTAGAATGGGCTCAGATGAAATAGTTTAATATTCAAACCAACTTCATAGGAGACAGAAGAAGTGTACCAGCAAATATCAGAAACTATGCAACGAGGCACAGAAGTTCTTTCCTAGTGGCAGCCATTTCAACTCATTCATTTGACCCTAATTCTATGCGAAATGGTAACTCCAAGGTAGAAGATTGGGTGGGTGGTTGGGGGGGTTGTGTGGGGCGCTTGCAACAAGCAGAGGCCATGGCTCCAGTTAGCCAGTTGGTCTGCCCAAAAGTTAAAAGACTCTTTAAGATGTGGGCCAACAGACAGTTTTTGATACACCTCATATGCTTCCTACCAACTTGAATAAGAACATTCTAAGAGTGAATAAGGTGGAGTATACTAGAGAGACAGGTATCCTGGAGTTCACTTCCACAAACAGATTTCAAGTGCCCATATCCTTGGCCAATTTGAGTCCATACTAGAGACCTTAAAACCACTGCCCTAACTGAGGACCAGCCAAATTTCATAGCCAAACCTTTAGACCTCCCATCCCTTCCCGGTTTGTTTGGTAGGACTCTTGGCATGTAGATAGAGTCTTCTCCTCCCAGGCTTAAAGAATAATAATGTATGGATCACTCTTCCAGCTGATGCTTAGTACATGTTAAAGCTGGCTAGCTCAGCTCTGGCTAATTAGTCAATATTTAAAACATTCTACATGGAAACTTCTGCCCTATATTTCAATGTGAGCAACTAGTATTGTTCAAATTTAAGTGATCTAAATGGAAGCCTGCACACCAACATACCATAAATTAGGAAGCTCCTTCCCAGACGCCTTCTTAGTTCCGCCTCTGCATATATCCAGTCGCTTGGGCTGCAATGTACAAGCAGCTAGTTAATTCAGTAGACTTCAGATACAGAGAAGAAAAACTAAGATTAGAGAGCTGTCCTGTTGAAAGAAATTAATAAAAATTACTTCTACAGGAAAAGATATGTGGGTTGGTCTAAGAAAGATTGAACAAGGCTAAATCTTTCATAAGCATCCAAACCACAATAGAACTATATTTAAATTTAACGAAATTCACAGAAGAAATCCAAATTGGCTCTTCCACCAAGTTCTCAACATTGCTATTCAGACATTTTCAGTTACCACTTGCATAGTTCTGGTCACTACATTTTTTGGATAGAAAAATCTCAAGCCACCTATACCTAGCCAAGATACCATGAACAAGGACAAGAAGATGATCGGGGTCATCTCCTAATTTTGAAATTCCCCTTGGTGATTCAGCATCCCTATAATTCCGAGTCATAGCTTGAGCTCTAAATCCGTGGAGCTTCCAGATATTCTTTATGCCTGCATGAGTTCAGCTACCACCTTCAAGTGAAAGGGAAAAGGAAAACAGTAAATAACAGGTGCACAGGAACATACTTATAAATTGCTTAATGGCTGAACCACCGGCCAATAAATTGGGTATGATACCACGTTGTTCTCCAGATAAGCAAAGCTTTCAATTAGTGATACAAACAAATCATCCAAAGTTGACTCAAAAGGCTGTTCAACCTTAGCTTGAAATCCTAAACAAGCTGACTGAGACTGGAAATTTTGCTAAAGCTCATCATTTAGTTATTCTAATGAGCTTACTTTTGTAAACAAGCTTGAACCCCCATTGCAAATTCAGCTAGTTAACAAACTAGGCTAAAAATGGGGTTCATGAGCCAAGTCCAAAACGAGAACAGTCACGAGCTATTCATGAACAGCTCGATTCATATGCAACCCCATTTCTATTACACTATAGTATCTTACAGTGTATAATTTCCTAGTATTTCAACAGTTGAAAATTGGATTCATGAATGAAGTTCAGAACAAGTTTCAGTCACAAGCTATTCATGAACGGCTCAATCCATATGCAGCCCCATTTCCAATAAACTACAGTATCTTACAAAGTGTATATGGTGAACAAGATTAAAAACCTCAACTTTGGCAAAATCTTGATTATGTATGACAATTCCTAATATTATAAATTTTGGGATTTGAAGAATGAAATTTTCTCAGTAAAATGACTACGGATTGAGGATGCATAACCCATCAAAATGCGGTACTCAAATTTCCATCAGTTGCTAGGAATCATGCAACCCGATTCATGAGATGAACTTTCTAGGCAGAGTGCCCAAAAAATCTAATAATTTGATTCATAAATCATGAACTAATGAATAGATATATGAACAGAAAGAAGTGAAAATGAAAACATACCAGAAAATCCGAGGTAATTCCAAGTAAAGCCTAGACGATGATGATTTAAGGAAGACGAAGAAGACGATGAAAAAGAAGAAGAGGAGGAAGTGCCGAAACCAAAATGGAAACCGCCATTTCTAGGAGAGAGACTTGGAGAATACGAATAATAACAACATGGGTAGTTAAGAAAATGAGACAATGATGCCATTTTATACGTCAAAATTTATATTTACTTAGCTAACTGCCAAATCCGGACAATCCAGACAAGCGAAGAGCACGCTTGACTAGAAAGAGAGAGAGAGATCCGTAATTGGGGTGTTGACAGTTATGGTATGTCAGTCCAGCAGAGGGACGCCATCATTTTCGTTATCTTGATCAACAATTGCCCCATTCCCTGCTTTTACACCACAGCCGTGAGTTGAGAAGGAGAAAAAGAAAAAAGAGAAGAGAAAAAATCAAGTAGGCGAAATGCAAGAGACAAATCAAGAACGGGAAATGCACGAGACAAATGAGTAATTATCCGTTAAACAAAACATATTAATTTTTAATGTTATTTTTAATCCTATCTCATAAACTTATTGGGATGACTATTAAATGAAAATTTAATCAATATTAACTTTATAGCCGCTAACACCCACTAAATCAAAAGAATATTCCTGAATTTTAATGTTGATAACGGACGTCAATACCCTTTAAATAAAGTTTCTAATTCGAGTTTTATTTGTAGTAAAAATATGTATCGAGCGATCTTTACTTTTTAAAAATTTAATTTTACTCGAATCGAATTTAATCAAATTTAACGTGATTATCGAATATAACTTCTTATAAAAAAATGTTGTACAAATTCATTAATAATTTCAAGAGCACAAATTCATAAGTTTGGAAGGAATTTAAAAGTCCGAATTATATAACAAAAATTAAAATTAGACATTTTGCATTTCTTGAATTAAATATTTCATGTGATTGAAAAAAAATTTAATTTTTTTTTAAATTATGAAAAATATATTTAGGTTGATCCTTTCTGGAAATAATATTATTATAATAAGATATCATAATTGAAGATATTATGATATATTTAATTGTCGCCATCGGATTTCTTTGTAAGGTAGCATTTCGTGTTGGTTGGGTTACCATTAACCAATGACTTTTAAGGTTTGTTTAAGCTAAATGAAGATGTCTTTTGAGGATTTTGATTTGAGATTGATAATTAAAAAGGAAAATTAATTGGAAAATTTCAAACACCTGTGTATTATTAAATCCATGTATTTTTTTTTTATTTTTACAAAAATTTAATTTTTGTTTACAAGGTCATATATTCTTTTATTTAATTTTTAAAAGTAAATTAAGAATTTAAAATTTTCCAAACACCGCCCAAAGTGGTAGCAAACAATTGATAATATAAATGTTTTGTTGGTTTCTGTTTCAAAATGAGTATCAGAATTAAATGATAAATAAAGATAATAGATAATTTTATTATTTCACTCATTGAGAAAAGTAGATAAAACACATTTATTTATAAAAAATTTATTTGATAAACAAAACTAAATAATTAATATATATATATATATATATATATATATGTGTGTGTGTGTGTGAAGATTTTTTTTTATTAGATGAACTGGTATTCGGAGTTATAGTCCGACTAATCCAGTTTGAGATTTGTAATGGCTTATTTAAGGGGGTTACCCTCCCAACGTAGTACGTTTCATGTCTAAGTCGTAAGTCGAATTTATGATCTTGATTAAAAAACTTAACTTCATATCTCGTCGGCTCACCATTGATGTGTAAATTCTTTTTTGGTACAAAGTGAATTTGAATATATTGCGATAGGACCGTACTCTGTTAAAAAAAAAAAAAAAAAAGTGTGTGTGTGATAGGACCATACTCTGTACATAAAAAAAAAAAAGGACCATACTTGAAAAAGGGCCTCAACCCCCCTAACAGGTGGGCTAGTTCAGTCCCCAACTGAAGTTAGAAACCCAGAAACCCAAAGCCCTTGCTCTTTGGTGTGGACCAGGTATAGCAATAATGAGGCTTGTAAAAGGGCGAAAAAAATATATATATATATCCCAAGCTGTGAGGATTGAAGTCTTCATCATTAATGACCTTTTACTCTCTCTCTCTCTCTCTCTCTCTCTCTCTCTCTGAATTTTCCTTTTTTAACCTTTGAATTGATTTTAACATCGGTGAGAATTTAAATGCAATTGGTCATTTTGCGCTATTAAAATAATATTCTTATTGTGTTTTTTGACGTGTTGGAATTCTCATGGATTGTACGAATTGGGGTTCCCTTCCCCTTAGGACCCTTGTTTGCGGAAGATTATATGGACTATTGCCTCAAGATTGTGCTTGTTTGTTCTTTTGTACCCTTTTTTCTTTTACTTCTCGCCCATCAGAGTTTCAATCTAAATTTACTCAAATTCTTAAAGAAAAATGTTACAAAGGAAGGAAATTCTTACTAACAAAATAGGCATATGCATACCTAAAAACCAGCGCCTCATCGATAAACGAGATGCTTTTGTGTGTGTGTGTGGGGGGGGGAGGGGGGGGGGGATAGACTTGGAGAGACACCCAAAAAATCAAATTTCACTCCCACTGCATACTTAGAAAGACAACAAAACACTCATAGTACAAACTTAGAAAAATAATGAAAATATACAAATCCTTCATCACATTATAGAACAAGCACTAGTGTTGTCATCGCTGAACATATGGCTGTTAGGTCCATCAAAGAAGGTGGAGGAAACCGGTTGATAATACACACCATTATCATTTCCATTGTAGCCATGTTCATAGTAGTTGTAGGTGTATGTACGAGGAAGATCATTGTATGAGATTGATTTAGTTTTAGGATAGAGCTGATGATAGTATCTGCGAGTGAAGGCATGGTATTCTGGATTGTATGGGTATGGCCAAAACTCAGCCGTTCTTCCTGTCTTCCTCACTGTTTTGAGGGCTTCATCTCCATCTACCCATCCAGTTACGGTCACTTTCTGCATACGCATGTCTACATTGACATCATCAACTCCTGAATACAATGAGATCATGAAATTGATACCACGAAGTATTCAAAAGTTTTAGGTCGCCTTTGTCTTAATACTTTTCCATGTTGATCTAAGTTAACTTGAGTTGTTTTCTTCTACCTTCCAAGTGGGGATGAAATATATACGTATTTGAGATTATAATTTCAACGTTTCAGTCATTTCATACCTTCGAGCTTTCTAAGGGCCTTTCTTATCTTGCCTTCGCATCCAGCACAATCCATGTGCACTCTCATCTCTACAATCTGCCAGAACAAAAACACAATACTTAGAACAATTCTTATGCTTGTCTTAAAGACGTGGATCACGGGTAATTGTTTTATGTCCTAGGTCTTTCTGATGAGAATCTTAAAAGGACAAGTTGAACTGAAATAAAACATCATGAATGATACTAAGGATCTCAAAAAAGGATTCTGGAGAGACACCGATAAATTACATGGTTCATGGACAGCTTTTGTTACACATGAAGATATGTTTAAATTTTGAAGCAAAGGATGCTAAAAGATGTCATGGCTTTCTTGAAGTTGCATAAATATATTATTATCTCTCCTCTTATCTTTCTATGAAGCATAGAGCCATAACTATCCATGTCTTGAAGAGTAGACATAAACTGCATGGCGCATGTACATGAGAGAGCGAGAGAGAGAGAGAGAGAGACTCACAGTCATGTTGAGTATTGAATCCGGGGCTTCAAATAAAACTTAAATTCAGTTTCGTAAACCCAAGAATTGAGGAAGCTTTGTCTGTCAGTTACTATAAAGAGCACAAGAATAGCATATCTATTTATACTAAATTCAACTTCCTCACCTTCAACGAAAAGTGAGATAAGGAAGAAAAAGAGAGATAAGAAGGATCACTCTATATTGAATTGGTCCATACCCACTTATTTAATTCTCTTTGTTTTGGCTTGCTTGCAAGAGACAATGCAAGTGGAGGTCTTAGAAAGTGCAAAGAAAGTGCTCTGAATAAACTCCTTACAGATGACCTTCACAAGTAAAAGATCCTCTTCTTGAAAGCCAAGAAAAAGATGTAAAGAAAAATAAACAAATAGAAAGGAAAAAGAGAAGAAACCAATTTCTTATAGGTTAAATGAAGTCGTCTAATGTTTAATAATCCTACTAAAAACAAAAGCCTCAGAGTAAATAATATAAACATGGATTTTTATATACCATTCTAAAGTATTGATTTCTAAGTATCTAATTGAAAAAAAAAATAAAAATTTTGAATAATCAGAATCTGATTTTGACTTATTCAAAATGGTCATAAACCCTGTAAATAATCAGTATCTACAAAATGTTAGTCATGGAAATAGTAGCATTCTTCTTTTTATAGTAAAGTGTAAAGCATGTTTTGAAAAAAAAAATATATATATATATATATATATATATATATATATATATATATATATAAAATATAAACTTGAAACCAACAATATTACCATCAAACTACAAATTCACCCACTAATTTCTTTATAAAAGAAAAAATAATTTTATAATAAGCTTTTTATACCATTAAGTTGGTTGAGGTTTAGGTTCTAAAATCATTGATCGGCCTGCTTTATTATTCTAAATATAGGATTTGTTTTCGAGAACTTTGTAGTGGACTTTGAAGAAAATGATTTTTTTTTTTTTTTTGATAATGACCCACATCTCATGGACGTACCACGGAGAAGAGAGAAGAAAGAAAGGAGAGATAAAACCAGTTGTGGAGAAAAATTTAACCATAAAAAATCCTTAATTTTAAATATAAAAACTTAATCATAACCCTAAAAGGTTAAATACCATATTCTTTTCATTTTTTTTAATAAATCAATCAATATTTTGAATTATATTTTGATTAATATGATTCGAATATTATCGAAATCAATTTAAAAAAAAAACTCTCTCAATATAATCTTTTTTTGACTTGTTAAGAGATCTAATATTTTTACACACTAAATTGATTATTCGTTAATTTTTAATTTGATGCTGATATAGCATGCAATTTTAAGATTTTTTACTTTAATTTTGAGAAATGACGTCAGCCTGAAGAGCGATCTCCAATAACAGACATTTAGTAAAGGAGTTTTAGTGTGAAGACTTCAATGTTGCGATGAGGTCATTTGCAATACATCATGGATTATGAAATGATTAATCAGCTAAAATAATTATTAATACAAGATTAAAAAAGGTATTATGGTTGATGGGTAATTATCAAGATGTTGACTCCCATAAAACAAAGACTTCATGTCTTAGTCAATGGATACACCTACAAGAAATTGGTATGGATTACCCAAAAAAAAAAAAAGAACTTGGTATGCAATTTCTTATGCAAATTGTAGGGGAAGATCCTCCTGTTGGTACGGCGGAGTAGTTACTACTGCAATTTCTAGGCAATTGCCATCAGTCCGGTGATTCTTTGTGGCAGTAACGAGAAAGGGAGAGATACAGAAACCAATAGTCTATTTTGTCCTAGAAAAGTCCGATGAAGTTACGAGGAAAATTTTATGGAGGTGGCTTAACCACCATGTTGACCCCATGTAGCAAAGCCCTTGGAAACGTGACTTATTACCGCCCCCGCGCCGGGGGGCGGGGAGGGATATGATTATTAAGAAAATAGGTTAAGTAATATTTTGATTAATTTGATTCGAATGTTGAAGATTTAGATAAGAGATAGTTTCAGTATATAATTTTTTATTATTAAATTTTGAATATAGAATTTATTTAAAAATTTTAATATTTTTATCTATTAGATTTATTGTTTATAGATAAAAAAAATCTGATGACGAAACGGAAGAAAACAACTGATGACCATTGAAATACAATCGTCATTCTATTATTAAACGACAAGATAAATTCGGATTATTTTATCATTCACGCGAGATAATATTACTAAAAATTAAGAATCACCATAGTAGTAGAAAATATCTGCGATACAAATGCATGCGTCCGTAGCTGTCCACTGCGCAGCGGTGGTCCACCTGGCAAAGTCATTGGAATTGTGATTGAATATGGATAGGGTGTAGCCTTTTTAGCCATTTTATAACAGGGAAGGCTGTGCTCACCATCCCCTGTAGTCATTTTTTTTCTTTTTTTCCTGGAACTTGATCTATTATCAAGAATTTAAAATTTTTCTCTCATTAATCTCAGTTAAGTTATTATCGAATCTTAATTGAGAAAGAACTCTCTCAATATTATTTTTATCATTATCAAAATTTAAATTTCAATTCTTGACATAAAATTCTAATACTTTCCCACTAGGCCAACCTTCCCGTGGTCATTGAATTGCGAGGATGGGTCCCAACCAAAATCAAGGAGATAAATAGAGCAAATTCCCCTCAATCATTAAATAATGGTCTTGACAAAGGGTTTCAACTCAAATGACGCATTTTGTTTCAACTCAAATGACGCATTTTGCCTCTTTCTTGTAATATGTTCCGGTTCGAGTTATGCACAAAAATAATTAAATAATGGCCTTGATGATCATAGGGTAGCATCTAAACTAGAGTAGTAATGCTGGTTATCTCTGCGACATTTTTTTTTGGTTAGCCCAAAAAACCAAAATAAATAATAAATAAATAAATAAACAAAATTACAACAAAAAAAAAAAACTTTTTCAAAATTTTTTCACAGGTACCTATTTAATTTCTTAATGTGGAGACCCAACAGTGATTTCTTAATTCTTTTCTCCACGCGGTATCTTATAATTGTAAGTTTCTAGGGATATAATTTTTTTAGTAGATTATCAATGTCAAATAATGATATTAAAATCGATTAAATTTAATTTGAATAATATTAGATTTTTACAAAATAAAACTTTCTCAATATTTTTTTAAAATACAGGACTTGAATATGAGATTTTGTTTTAAAGGTATTATTATCCAATTACCGGAGATTGATAGCTACTTCGCATATCTCCATGGATAAAGGTACAGACCTCATAGCTAAATTTTGGGACTGCACTCTTGCGGATAAACTGTGAGCCACAATTAAAGACTATAAACAACGCCATCGAGAATTAACATCATATTAAGGGCCCATCTCCCGGGAATACGAAGCAATCATATCCTCCAATATAATTTCTGCCAATGTTGCTGATGATGATTAAGGCAAAACCCTCATGGGCCCTTATGCCTTCTTCATTGTCACCACCCAAATTATACCAATAACATGAGGAAGGAAGACTAGTGAATTGCAGTCGCAATTGAAGACATATCTATCCAACCAAAAAAAAAAAAAAAACAGAGAGACATATCTACGGCACCAACAGCCCATTTAATCTGAGACCTTCAGCTAACTGATACCTATTGAACTGAAAGCCTAACCAAGGTTATGCGCAACCACAGGGCAGTTTAAGGATGCATATTTCTCTACCTTGGTAGCATGAATACTTAACAATTTTTAAGAATAAATTAAGGTACAATATAATCATCCTTTTAGTTTAAAAAATCCTAGGCAATACTATAATAAATCTCCCCAATGTCCGGAACCAGGGAAAAAGCAGACAAAATCCTTCAGAACCAAACATCAGTATTCTCTCAGAAACCACCAAATCACTTCATAAATTTTACTTGTTCTGCCCCCAATTGTCAACCCCAAATTTAAAAGAGAGAGAAAAAAAAAATACTTCGGCCCAAACAATACATGCACATACATAAACTCATAATTCCAGAATATTGTATCTTAAATTCAATTGAGGTTCCCATGAGAAGAAAAACAATCATAAGGTGAACCGTCCGTCAGAGAGAGAGAGAGAGAGAGAGAGAGAGAGAGAGAGAGAGAGAGAGTACCTGGCAGGGAGATCTTCGTTAATTGAAGTAATATTCTTCATTCTTTTCCAAGTGATAATTTCCCCAAACAAGCATAAATAAAAAACATATTCAAGAAGTAGAAACATGTTGGGATGAAGAGGATGGTAGCTACTTAGAACTTGCTTCCAAGTTAGAGGCAATTCCAAAAGGAGGGAAAACTTCCTAGGTTTAGCAAAGGAAGATGTATAAATGCAAAATAAGCATAGGCATGCTTCTATGGTTGTATGCTCATTAATTCTAGTTTTTTTTGTTTTGGCATTTTTTTTTTCGTCGTTCGTGCATTCTCCCACCTATGCAAGTCCTCTCTTTAAGGGTGGTTGTAAATTCTACCATTATTCATGGCATGTGCTCTAAACTGTAAAAGTCCAACATGGTAGGATGCGATTTTTGTAAAAAGTTAACCTGCAAGGATTTCATAAATCTGCTCTTTTGGATATAAACCTTTAAATATGAGAAAGGAGTTATGCTTCAGACCAACAAGTGACAAGTAATTCAACATGGGAACTAAACAAATTACTAATAGGATCCAATGGACAACCTGGAAGAAAGTATTGTTATATAAGCAATTTAATTCGATAAAATGTTCAAGCTTTTCCGAAAAGATGTGTCAAGTGTGCATGAAATTATAAAGGAAGGCTCAATCCCTCATTCATGTCATACCATGACACAGAGAGACATCACTGACTGTAGATATCTAAATAGACATTAATTCCTCCGTTTTCTGTGCTGAAAATTTTCACATGCTTCCAGAGTCGAAGACATACAAGTCCAGCAAAGTTCTGTAGTGCCCCTTCTCAATTTCTTCCTCCTTCACTTTATGTAGCAAGAGTGTCTCAATGACACAGTCTTCCCAATCAAGGTCAGAAGTTCGTCCTCTCTTTTCTCTCTTTCGTTTTTTCCCATCTTGCACATCTTCTGGACAACATAGATCATGGCAGTTACTTAAGTCAGTCGTTGATGGGTACATTATCTTTTCTATTCGAACCTTTGCAGCAGCTATCTTTTGTTTCCTTCGATCATAGGCTAAACAACCAGTCACAAAAGATGGAGGCATTGCATCAAACCCAACATCTTTCTCCAACACTTGCTTTAGTAAAAGCTTTTTTGTCAATTCCGATTTCCCACTCCACCAGTCTTCACAAGCTCTAATATCATAATCTCTGTGTTTTCTCCTTTTGCCATTTTCTCCAATCTCCACGATGGGATTAACACGAGCAGCCTCATTCTTAAATTCTGAATAAATTCTTGACAGAAATTCCAGCGAAATTTTTAACTTACCACCATCCCCATCTCCATCATCAAAACTACAATTTGGGTCTCCTTTCCTGTCTTTAATTTCAAAGTATTTCGAATCATAATCCTTGTCAGCACCATAATCCTCCGAAGTATACTCAACTTCTTTCCTCAAACACTCACTTACAACATCACCAAAATCAAATCCTAATTCCTCCAAACTCCCACCCTTTTCATTAGGCTTCAACCTCGACTTCATCTCCATGTACTGAATCACTAACGGAGCATTTGCCACAATATTATTAACATTAAGATTTTTCCCCCATGGCAAACCTTGAGCAACCTTAACAAGATTCTCCAAAAGCTCCTTATACCTCAACTTACAAGTCGAAACTGTGGCATGAATCTCCTTCGCTACATCGTCAATCCTAACCCTAACCCCATTCAACTCCGCAACAAATGCCAAAATCGCAGCCACCATTGGCAATGGTCTCCTTCCGGTTGTCAAAAACCATTTCATTGCGCAATGTAGCATAAAAATCCCTTGTTTCAACATCATATCTCTCTTATCCCTCTCAAATTCCCTAAAAGTCGAACACGTTCTCATCGCATGTTCCAAGGTTTTCACCAAATCAAACTCAGGCAACTTCAAATTCAAGAATTCCAAAACCCTAGAAATCATTCTACCTAGTTCGTACTCATCACAACATCCTATAACAGACACAATCTCAGACATAGGAATCAATTTATCGTTTTTACGCATTACAACATAACAACAAGCCCCGACAAGAATAGGAAACCAATCACCTTGTCCGAATTCGCCATTGGTGATCTGATTGATCATGGATTTGATTTCGTCGACTCGCGAAAGCCCTAATTTGGAGGTGATGTCATGAATTGCGTTCTGGGCTTTGTAGATTTTGCTATCCCTATAGGAGTAGTCCCTGATAGAGCCGGAAGTACCGACGCGAATGAAGGTGCCTTCGGGGCCGTCAAGTCCGCCGATTTGGGCGTCAAAGTTGTCGAAGTCTTGGACGATGCCGCATGATGAGCAGAGTAAGAGGCCGGAGGTATCGTCCTGTATTAAGGTTTTGGTTTTGCAGGATTTGCATTGATTTAAGCTTTTCTCCATTGGAGTTCCGTGAGAGGCGGAGGGAGAGGTTTTTGTGCCGAGGAGAGGAGAGGAGAAGATGGGTTTGCAGCAATGGAAACACGACGTCGTTTTAGTAATCAAAATATCCCCCGTAGTAAGAAAAATACGGCACGTTTCATTCCCGAAAACGGTGCGAATGGAAAGGAGTTAAATAATCCTCTTCTCAAATGCCTTACAAAAGAATGACAATAAGAAATCAGTTAATATACATTATTGATAAAAAGGTACGTGAATCTAAAGTTATATAAAAAAGTAAATAATTATTAAATAAACTAAAATTATTAAAATTAAAATTTATTTTAAAAAAAAAAGTAATATCGAGTCCACAATCGACACACTATACCTACTTGTATATCGGTTCAAATATTTTATATATTAACTTTCATTTTTAGACATTTAAAAAAATTTCAATTAAAATGATTTTAATTTTACTATACAATTTTTTTTTTTGCAAGAAAATATATGCGTAAAAGCACACATATTAATCAAAGGGGCAAAAAATATTGGATTAAATTATATTTTGCAGTATAAACTTCAAAAACTATCTAATTTCACCTTGGCTCTTGTTGATTCTAAATATACCCATTTGCATTAAAAAAAAAAGAACTAGAGAACATTGAAAATTATAAGAGAAGTGTAATTGAGTCTTGAGGTGAGTTTTAGCCTAGGGCTCAAAACTAAAAATCTCACTATTATTTTTTACTCGCTCTTCCTAGTCTTTTCTCAATTTGGGTATTGTATTCCTTTCTATTTTTATGCTTTTACTCTTTTTTTTATAATATCCATTCTTCGATAATCATTTTATATCAAACTAAATTTAGTTCAAATCAGGTTGAATTATTAAGTGACAAAACTCTTTCAACTCTTCTTTTTATACATAAAATTCAAATTCAAAATTTTATTTAAAATATACGAATGTTCAGTTATCGTATCAACTAGCTGTTAGTATTTTTTTAAATTAATTTTTTCGACATTTTAATTTACCCCGAACTAGAGTAATATTTATGGGAAAGTAAGTGAAAATTTTCCCCACTTTAAAATTTGAGAGATTGAAAAAATTATTTACCAAACACACTTAGAACGAAGTAAAAATTTAGGAAATTAATATTCGGAAGTACGTTTTAATTTTAATTGTAAAAGAATCAATGTGAGGATGAAAATATACAATTTTTTAATTTTTGTTTTTTATTACCTAGATGAAGTTTAAATTAGAAACATGGATAAACTATAGGACAACTAGGGTTTCATGAGAAAAAAGAGAAGGATATGAGATATGCTTGTTTTGTTCACTACAAAATAAATAATTTATTCAGATGGATGAAAATCGTCCGGTAAATCAATTAAAACCGTTGCATATCTTTCTCCAATGGATAGAATTTTAGTTGGCTATATATCAGTCGGGATAGGTTTATACCGACAATTTTAATCACCGTTGGAGCATGTCATGTAATATCGAAAAAAAAAAGAGAGAGAGAAGGGTGCTGCTGCGTTTTGGAGTGAAACGCAGCACTCTCCCCCCAAATTGAATTAGGGCTTTAAGCCCTAATTCTCTCTCTCATCCCATCTCTCTCTCTCTCTCTCTCTTGCTCCAGTCCTCCGCTGCGGTCTCTCCCTTCTGCCACCCACCGCCGCTGCTCCTCCCTCCTCGCGCGAGCTCGCTAGCCTGCAGTGCCTCCTTCCTCGCGCAAGCGCGCCACTACGCTGAACCTTCTGCCTGACTGCTCCACAGCCCGAGCGCGCGCCTACTCGGGAGCACTCCTACGCATGACCGCGCGCTTGCTCGGGAGCATGCCTGCGCACGACCGTGCTCCAGTCCACAGTGCGCGACCCCTGCACGAGCGCGAGCACACTCCAGCGCGCGACCCACTGTGCGAGCGCCTCCCAGCACGAGCACAAAAGCGCTCCAGCGCGCGACCCACTGCGCGAGCGAGCCCCAGCACTAGCGCGATCCACTCGCGAGCGCGATCCAGCTCGCGAGCGCGAGCCTTAACCCGTGAGAGCCCATCAGGCCGTGAAGCCCACTGCTGACCCGCGAAACCCACTGCGTCCCGCGAAGCCCACTGCGGCCAGCAAGCCGGGCTGCGAGTACTCGAGCCCACCAGCGGGCCAGCCCGCCAGCCCACCAGCCTACCGGCCTGCGAGCCTACGACGGCCCGCGAGCCTGCAACTGGCTTTCCCCTTCGAAAGCTCACCTGTATCTTCACTGTAAGTAATGACTATAATTTGGTTGAAATTCTAGGGTTTGGTGTTAGAAATTTAATGTTAATAATATCGTTCAAATTTGGAAATATTACAGATTTTAAACCAATCCGACGGACGAACGACAGCTAAATCTGAAACTCGAGGAGCCCTAAGTAAGAGAAACGCACTCACTTCAAAGTTTGAATAAATTTTGTTGATTTTAGGTTAAATTTAAAATCGGAAATTATATATCTATTCGGAAATGTATTAAATTCGAGGAAAATTATAGAAAATGAGAAATATTGGAAATTTGATCATTGGTGAGCCAAATGATTCGAAATTTGATAAAATGAGAATTTAGAAATGATTGTATAAATTAAAATTATATTAAATTGGAAAGAAAAATTAAAAATCCCATATTAGGGTTTTATTTGATATAAAATTTGATGATTGATTAGGATTGTCTTTTGGAGACTCGAGAAATCAATTGAATTGAATTGAAAAATAGGGAGTGATCACCCTCCTTAAAAATGTGAGTGGAATCCTAATCTCTTGTATAAAATAGTAAAACGTGTTTTCGATAAAACATACTTTTGATATGCATTGATTTGACGTATGATATTAAATTTCAAATCTGTTTTGTGATTATTGGAATGTTTGAATTATATTTACGATAACTATGCATCCATGGTTTGAAATGAAACAAAAATTGTTCCATTACTTGAAAATTGAAATTTTTCTTTTCTACCGTTGTATTGATATACTGTTTTGAAATGGTTAGATGAAATGTATTGGCATGCAAATTTGAAATGTTTTGATGAACTATGTGGGTTGGATGCCCACTAATTATGCGATGATATGATTTTACTTGTGGGACGTTGTGCCCTGGGATGCTGTGCCCTTGTGATACTATGATGATGACATTGATAATTCCGTAGTTACGAAAGACGTTTGTAGAGGTACGGGTTGCCCGGATACGCTTCTACAAGAGATATCCGCAAACGTCATTAATTCTAAAAACTATAGGCGTGGCTGGTTGAATCCACGTAGGGGGCAGACGTGTGTGACGCCATCGTCTAGCACTGGGCGGGGATCTATACACGATAATGAGTTAGCTCAACGAACTCATGGCCAACGTCGGGGTAGAGAGCGATTTTAAAGTTTATACATAATAAAACCCTCGATGTGCCTATTTTTTGTCATAGTGGACCTTTGCTAGGATTATCTTTGACTTACTCTACTATTATTTGATTTTTAAATGGATGCATATATATTTGTTATCGTGTGATTGATTTAATTTATTCGAATTGCTAAACATATTATGTTTTGCTGTGAAATGTAAATTTTTGTTTCAAATAATATTATTTGATACTCTAATGGTTCACCCACACTATTTATGCTTGACATTTTTCCCCTTACTCACTGGATATCTTCCTATGATACTCATCCCTCCCTTTTCCCTCCTTAGACAGGATTATTGTTGTGCTGGAACGACATTTCAGATTTTAAGGATTTTGATGGATTTGGGTGATTTACGACGGTGAGATTTAAATTTAAATTTGAAAGATAAATTCCGTAATTTATTTTCGACCCTGCGATGTTTTGACATTGAAATCTATAGTTGGCCATGTATTTATTTTTGGATGACTGTATAATTTATATATATTTAGTTGTGAAACTCTCATATTTCGTTTGCATTGAGACGATTGTACGTATTTGAATATTATTTGGAAAAATTATTGTATATAAGATAAAATTTAGATTCGCTCAGTGTGGCGGCTGCTCATACTCTAGTTGGACATGACAGTAGAGGTCTATGGCTAGGGTTGTTCGTAATTTACATAGTTTGGCGTTATTCTGGATGTTTGCCGTAGTTGGTTGGATATTGTGAGGTCGGGATGACCATTTTATTTTATTTATAGGATGATTTTAAATTAAACAGCTTTATTTGTACATGGGAGACCTCCGATTTATGAGGAGATTCTATCCGATTTTCTATAAAAATACAGTCGGCATTCAGAGTAACGGGCGGCTGCTCACGAACTTGATTTGGGGCGTGACATGTCATATATTTATAGTAATGGTTAGAAGGTGTTGGTAAAATTACGCTAAGTATGGACAAAAATTATTATATTTTATCGTCAGTTACCATTCGATTATTACTTAGTTACGACTCAATTACTACTTGATTTTGATTACCACTCGGTTACGATTCAGTTATTATCACTCGGTTAGTACATGTATTATTTTTTATCGTCGGTTACCACATAACTGTTAAAAAATATAACTATCATTTAGAGACGGTTATTCATATGTTAAGAAATGTTATAACTTTTATCATTAGTTACTACTCGATTACTACTTGGTTATTACAATTGTTACTTTTTATCGTCGGTTAGTCATTTATGGTCAGTTAGTACATATGTTCATATGTTACATCGGTTATTATAGTCATTTATCAGTTAGCAAATGTTTCTATTTCGTAAGTTATCACATACTGTACGATTACCACATATACTGACATTTTAGGAAATGTTATAAACTATAAAATAAAGAAATTACTAAAATAATATAATATTTTGTATTATTGAGAATGATTGATATATTAATAGAATAAAAAAAATATTACATATCAAATAACTATATATCTTCTCTTCTCTTCAGCATATCTTCTGTCCCAAAAATATTTCAGTCGCAGTATCAATTTTCATGTCAATCTATTCATAAAAAATATTATAAAAAAATATTATCTTTTCTGGATGGAGTATGTCAATCCATTTATAAAAATAAAAATTATTATAAATAAAGATATTATCTTTTGGATGTAGTCATGTAGAGATAATGATTGTTGGTTAGACGCTAAAAATACAAATAATTTAGATTATTATTCAAAAATAAAAATGAAATTGAAATTAGTAATATTGTGTGAAAATAAAAAAATAACATTCGTATTTATATATGTACTAAACCAGATGATTGGCTTTCTTCAAAATCAAGTTACTCTGGGATGGCTGTGATTCTTCATGGTCAATAAAAATATTCATCTTTCGTTTAATTCATTCAAAATGAGTACAAGTTGTGAAAATTTAAAATATTTCAAAATATAGTATAAGAAAATATGATTACCTGCTTCATGAAGATTTTGGTTGATTCACAAGCGAGAGCTTTGAGCGGAGATGAGAGATTTTGAGGGAAGGAAGGGAAAGAGGGTTTAGAGGGAATGATTTATAAAATATTTAGTTTATTTCACCGCTCAAATAAATTTTCAAAATTTTCAAAAGCCCGTTAATTTTTTTCCTTTTTTTTTTAACCTTTTTACCGCATTTAGATCATCAAGTTTTTACCATCTTAGAATTTAATTTCATCTTAATTTACTGCTATTTTTTTATTATATCATCAAAGATTTTGTATTTTCATTTGTATTTTTATTTCTATTACCAACTATTACTACAACATTACAATATTATTATAATACTATATTATGTTACAATATTATTAATAAATTACATTAAAAATCTTTAATTTCATATTATTACATTATTTAAATTCATAATATGAATTATGCCATTATTCTACATAATTCATATTTAAAATTTTTTATATCTTAATTATAGCATTATTGATTGAAAAGACGGTACTCGCCCCATGACGCATGCTTACACGGGCGCCTACGCGGCATGCATGATAGCCTGTGTGAATGTGTGCGTGGGTGCCCGCATGGCATGGGTGGTATATGCCCGTGCGCAGGGCAACATTGCATGCAAGCACCTGCGCGGGCGCCTGGCCATGCTAATGCGGACGCCCTGGCATGGGGCATGCATGCATGGAAGCACCCGCATAAATTAGTATATTATTAAATTAGTAATTTATATATTATTATTTTAAATTATTAATATTATTATTTAAAAATTATAATAATATTTAATCAATCAACCAATTCTCACAAAAATTGGGCGATAAATTTTATTAAAGTTCCAAAAACATTTTATAGTTTGATATCAATCAACCACCAAAATTTTTTATTTGTTTTTTGTTTCAACCGTGAAAAAATTAGTTTTGGTGCTAAATTATTATGTTACTTACTAGCTATACGTCTATTTCTCTTTTTTTGTTTTCTTTTTTACTCTCTTTGTTTGCTTCTATTTAAACAAAAATAATTTAAAATAATTATTAAATTAAATTGAATTTGTATTAGGAAAATCAAACCACTTTACTATCAAATTCAAATAAAATTTATTGTCTCATTACAAGATGGTTGGAAGATTATATGATAGTTTTAACAAAATTAATCAAACCGCTTGCAAAATAAAATTCATTGTGTATGATGTTCCGTCTTTGACAAAATTGGGATGAAGAGTTTGGATTACTTTATTATCAAATTTTGTTAAACCACTTGTAGAATTAACGAGATGAACCAAGAGGTATTATCTAAATATCAATTGTGTTTTTCTAAGATAGGTTATTTTAATTATTGAATTAGATTAAATCTGGTCTTGAATATCTATCCAAGAATAATATTACTAATGCAACAAAAATTTTATCTTTTCCCCTAACAACATTAACTTTGTCTTGGTGCCTAAATGTCAACAATGGTAATTGAACAATTGAGCAAATGTTTGTTCTATCATATCATATCACTTGTTAATTGGTGAGATGAATATTGTTAGTGGGTAGTACCACTCATTAACCACTCATTAAGGGAACCTAATTGACCTTGAGTATGCCCAATATGAAAGTGCTCCTTGCTCTCTAATTTTGAGTGAACAGCAGCCGAGCAAGAGGATGCTAAGGTTATGCACATTGATGCACACATCTCTAGAGAGATTATCGTCATCATCAAAGGATTCATCGGATTTGGATTGAGGTGTCGTGGATCTGCGGTGGTGGTTCGATTATGTGATCACCATCCGACTGAGTGATTCGTTTGAGAGATTTTGCGATACGATTGAATTTTTGGAGATCAACCCTACATATTGAGGTAACCTAAAAATTCTGATCTTTTTACTATACTTCCACATGCGCATGCTGTGTGAATTAAATCCAATATTAGTATCAGAGTATGGTTGGATTTAATTAAAAAAAATTTAGAAATTTTTGGATACAAAAAAAATTTTTAGGGTCTAGATTACGGATGAGTTTCATGAATCCGAAAATACCAAATGAATACTCATGACCCAAGAATTATAAAAATGATTTTTATTAAATTTTCAGGGTATGTTTATGCCATGAAAAGTCCGGTCAAAATTTGTGACCGTATAGACTTTAAACCTTAGATTTATGGTTTTAGAGGCAAACTGTTTTGTGAGAATGGTTTAAATGAGTTCCTCATACATAGATCTATATTTTGATATATTTTATTATGAGTTTGAGTTGCCGAAAACAAAGTTTCAAAAATGGTTGTGGAGGGCCGCGACTGGGTGGTTAGATTCACCAATTTTTGAGACTTAAATCATCATAAAATCGAGTTTATGATATTTGAAGGATGTCTAATAATCATTTTCAGTCGAAAAATGTGAGAAAAATTGATCGAAAATGAGTTTTTTGATAACCGGATCGAAAGACCCGTTGCAGAACCTGTCGGGCGAAGAAAACCCATATTCTTTTAATCGACTATATTATCAAGTAAACTCAATTTAACTTATATTGATACGCAATATTTTTAATATTTCTCTCAAATTCAACAAAGTGTAATAAAACCAAATAACCTGAATGTGCTCTAATACCAGCGCAAGAAAATTATATACAGAAACAATATAAAAATATATTTTGTTAAAAAAATTAAGCACGTAAGCAATACAAAAATATAAATCCTAATAACTCATTACCTTAGCTGAAATATTAAGGTAGGGTTCGTATCTATAGAATACTTATTATCACAAGTATAGAAATATAAAATTAAATAAAATCAAATCTTTTAATAATTCAAATCATTATTTATTGATTCTTAAAATTCAGTAATTTCTAATCTCCCTGTCAAACTCAATTCACTTGTGCATATTCTTAGATACCATATAAGAGAAATTAAGTAAATATGAAAATATATAAATATCAATGATTTCGTTTCTTCAATTAAACTATTAAAGTAAATTGATTTTTTATTTAGAAAAGATCCATTATTGTTAATATGAAAATATTTAGTTTAATAGTAGGGTTCGCAATGCATTTAGGGCTAAAGAATGAGGTGTAACAACGACTCGAACCTATTTCCTTGAAAGAAACAATCGGTTGCACCAGCCCGGATGCTACACTTGGTTGTGCTCTTAAAATCAAATTCTGATACTCCACATATAGTAACATTCTCCCTCAGACTCAATGTGCTGCGATGAAACCATTTAAATTTTTGATAAACAAAATTATTGTAGATTTGGTATGTTCAAAAATTGAAAAAAAAAAAAAAACTACAGAGACAAAAGGATAAATAAACTAAATATGGCGTGGCGAATCCATTTGAGTTTGAAAAAGAAACTAAAGTTTAATTGATCTTCTCTCATACCATGTCGGAGAAATTGAGCATGGAAACAAAATAAATGCTATATATATTGAAATATAATAGTTATGAAATTTTAATATTCTTAGAATCAAAAGATTGCAAATTTATTTGATGCTCGGTATATTCTAACAAGACTGGACTATAAATGGTTGTCATAATGTCAGGCTTTGCACATCCACAAATTTATCAAATACAATGGCTGCTTCCTTGATAAAATGTCGGTGCATTAGCATCACAATGCTCTTTTTGTGGGCAGCCCTGGCTTCTCTCGCATCATCTCGCGTTATACCTAATGAAATAATGTTGCAAATGCATAAGGAATGGATGGGTCAATATGATCGAGTCTACAAGGATGCAACGGAGAAGGCTGAACGATTTAATATATTTAGGAAAAATGTTGAATATATTGAGTCTGTTAATCAAGCCGCAGACAGAACTTACAAACTAGCTGTGAATCAATTTGCTGATCTAACCCTAGAGGAGTTCAAGTGTCGTTTCAAGAAACAAGCCCTGCAAGAGATGCCTACCGTTAAATCAACATCCTTTAGGTATGCCAATGTAACCAATGTGCCATCCGAAGTGGACTGGAGGAAAAAGGGTGCAGTCACTGCTGTCAGAAACCAAGGCGCTCAGTGTGGTAAATTATAAACTTCATCCCTAGTGTGTTTATCTATCCTTTACTCTGTTTGCCAATTTAAGGGCCGAGAGAGGCTATCTGGTTTCATATCCTCTTTGGGCATTACTATGGAGAACGCCTCCAAATATGTGTGCATGTGCGCGCGCGCGCACAAAATCCTACCAAAGGTCATTTTCATGAAAGTTGCTGTGGTTTTTCTTGAGAAAAGGTTTTTATTGACAAGAATATTTCCACATAGAAAAACATGGACATGCCCTCGCCTGTAGAACCCTCCTGACATATTTATATCTCTATATACAGAAAATTATTCCAATGGTCCTTTTTTATGAAATTTTTCTATGCTCATCTGGAAAAAGAAGGTTTTTATTGATAATAATATTTTGGACAGCCAAGCATAGGAAAACATGGAAATGCACTTCCAGAGCCATTTTCTACAAAATAAGGACCCTTTCAATCCTTTTAAATGTTTCCTTATGCATCTTGCACAAAGTTACACATTTTTGAGTAGTATTTGATGGAAAAATGTAGGCGGTTGTTGGGCGATCTCAGCAATACAAACTGTGGAAGGAATCACCAAAATCAGAACAGGTAAACTTATCCCACTGTCGGCGCAACAGGTTAAAGACTGTGACACAGAGTCCTTCGGCTGTGGTGGTGGTTGGGCAACTAATGGCTTCAAATACATCATCCAAAACAAAGGGGTCACAACCGAAGCAAACTATCCTTACGAACCAAAAAACGGTGCCTGCGACACAAGCAAGGTTGCTGACCGTGCTGTAACCATAAGTGGTTTTGAAGAGGTTCCAACAAATAACGAAGCCGCTCTTCTTCAAGCTGTGGCTAACCAGCCAGTTGCAGCTATGATTGATTGGAATACTGATGACTTTAGGTTCTACAAAAGCGGTATTTTCACCGGAAAGTGTAGCACCGAAATACCAAAAGGCCACTGGCACACCGTCACAGTCGTGGGCTACGGAACAACTAGTGATGGGATTAAGTACTGGATTGTGAAGAACTCAGCAGGCACTCGTTGGGGCGAGGGGGGCTACATGAGGATGCTGAGAGATATAAGTGCTCCACAGGGACTCTGTGGCATTGCCATAAAAGCTTCTTACCCAATAGCATGAAAAAGAAGCGTTATGAATGTAATAGATGTTCCGGCAAGTGCCCTAGTTCCTGCGCGGTATTTCTCTTGTAGGATACCTATGGATCATTTCCAAAGCAATAAAAGGAAATTTATTGTCTGTCAAATAATAAATGTTCCTTTTATTTTGGGACAACCAGTCTTTCGTAGGGCACACCTATTAAATAACACATTACTTCAATTGAACTATAGTCTCTGTGGAACACCTATAATTATAAAGATAAAACATAGAAATAAATAAATACAAATATTTATATAAATCATATAACTACTAATTTAAATAGCTAAAATTCAACGTGTAGTTAAATCATTGAAAAAAAATCATCATACGTATACTCTAATATCATGTATAAGAAAATGAATATGAAAATAATATAAAAAATATAAACATTATTAATTCATTTTTTTCAACTAAACTATTATAAGAAATTGTATATTATAGAATGCACACATTATGTTCTTATAAAAACATCCGAATAGTATAGAATTTTTATTTAAATATAATTTTCAAAATCTTATATTTAAATATTTGTGTACACCTATATTTTTATAATTTTTTTGATTTTTATGTAATAATAATAATAAAAAAAAAAGAATACACACGTTACAGCAATGATTTTACTGGATCATGCGGGCACCATACCAAAGGGCCACCGGCACACTGTCACAATCGTTGGTTATTGGAAAACTTGTGATGGGACTAAGTATTGGCTTGTGAAGAACTCGGTGGGCGCTGGTATTTACAAAGTGTGTTGTTTGCAAAAGAACCAAACCAAGAATTGAAGGTTTGCAAAGCTTGTCGGGAGAATTGAGCAACAAAAGCAATATAAAAATATAAATTTTAATAATTTATTATTTCAGTTATCTATAAAATACAAACTATTATATATACTGCAACATAAAAATAAGAAATTCAAAAAATCTTAAAATCAAATCGCTACTAATTTATTCTATTGTCCGTTATTTTCTAAATTTCTTTCCTCAACCTTACTGTGATGCAACAAGTACATTCTGAGTTTGAAAGACAAAGTTTCTTGGTGCATTTGCTCTAATACTATATTGGAAAATATTAATAATGATGTTATTTTTCTTAATATTGCATTTAAGATTGAAATTATATTGATGCCATGGTTTTTATTTCAATTATAGAAACGTTGAAAACAATTTTTATAAAGATATTTTTTGAAATTGATGTCTTCGAAATTACTTACAGAAATCAATTTCCAAGAAATCAATTTCTAGGAAATCAATTTCAATTTATTTATTTTTTAAAACGTATTTAACGAATATAAATTCTTTGTGTATGTCTCACAAATTCACGTGATTATTATTTATATCAAATTATTTTTTAATTGATTTATGTTTAGTGTTAGTATTTGTTGAATTTATATTTTTTTATATAATGATCGCTTTCTAAAAAAAATTTTTATGTACATTTTCAAGAAAATGAGATTTTTGAGAATAAATAAATAGAACTGAATGTCTTAGAAGTTGTTTTCTGAAAGAAATTTTTAGGAAATCAACTTCAGAAAATATATTCGTAAAGATTACTTTTAATATTTATGTGATTAGAATAAAAGTTATAATATCAATATCTTTTTCAACCCTAAAAAACAAAATAATATAAAGAATAAACCCCAATGATTGATTGATTCAAATAATTATTAAAATCAATTGAATGTTTCAAAAATATCTATTATCACTAATATGGAAACAAAGAAAGAAAGAAACTTTAATATTCTTAAAATCCATATTTTACTAATTTATTCTCATTCTTAATGTTTTTTAACTTCTCCCATAAATTTATTAACTTGCAACGAAGGCATTTGAGTTTGCAAAAGAAAGCAATTTTTAATGCATTGCTTTGATACCATTATCCCAAAATTTGCGTACGAAAATAATATAAATTCGAATAATTTATTTCTTAAATTAGACTATTATAATATATTTGATAAATTCAAATATTCTAATAATCAAAATATTGCTAGTTTATTCTAATAACATCGACGTAATATATTTGATAAATTATTTTAATTGATTATCTGTTTTGTAAAATACCCGATATTACAAATATGGAAACATAGAAATAATAATAAAAAAAACTTTAATATTCTAAAAATCATATAATTACTAATTTATTCCCATACTGAATTTTTTTTTTCATATCCGCTTCAAAGTCAATGTGGTGTACAGAGTTAACATTTAATCTTGAAAAATAAAAATAATCTTTGATTGTGTTCTCATACACACGAATAATTAAAAAGAGAAGCAATATAAAAATAAAAAGTACAATGATTCATTGTTAAGTAAACTATCATATATTATAAATATGGAAACATAAAAGTGAATAAACTCTAATCTTCTTAGCTAACTTATTTAGAAACCAGAATATTCTAGCAAGGTTGGACTATAAATATTTGTGCTGTTTTCAGCCTTTGCACATCCAAACAATTCAGAGCAATCCTCGTACAATGGCTGCCTTGAAACAATCTCAATGCGTTAGCATCGCAATCCTCTTCTTGTTGGGTGCTTTGGCTTCTCTAGCTTCATCCCGCACTATACCAATGGCGATAATGTTGCAGAAGCATGAGCAATGGATGGCTCAATATGGACATTCCTACAAGGATGAAGCAGAGAAGATACAACGATTTAATATATTCAAGAAAAATGTTGAATATATCGAGTCTGTTAATCAAGCCACAGATAAAACATACAAGTTAGCTGTGAATGCATTTGCTGATCGAACCAAAGAGGAGTTGAAAGCTCTCATGGGCTACAAGAAACCTTCTGGACAAGCAATGTCTACCCAAGAATCAACACCCTTTAGGTATGCCAATATAAATGGCGTGCCTTTGGCAGTGGACTGGAGAAAAAAAGGCGCAGTAACTGATGTCAAGAACCAAGGCGATTGTGGTAAGTCATAAGCTTTGTTGTAGGTCATTTTTATGAAATTTTCTGTGGTTTCCTAGAAAAAAATACTAATAAGAGTACTTTCCATTAGCACAGCATAGAAAAACTTGGGAAAATGCTTTTCCAAAGCTTTATTAGCAAGGCTTTAGACATTAAAAGCTTCCTTGTGCATCATGCACACAGTTCCACTATCTTGAGTATCATTTGTCATGGCAAAATGCAGGGGATTGCTGGGCATTCTCAGCGGTAACAGCCGTGGAAGGAATAACCAAAATCAAAACAGATAAACTTGACTCACTTTCGGTGCAACAGCTTCTAGACTGTGACAAATTTGACGGTGGCTGCAAAGGTGGTCGTATGGATTCGGCCTTCGAATACATAATCCAAAACAATGGCATCACAACAGAAACCAATTATCCTTATGAAGAAAAAGATGGTATTTGCGATGAAACCAAGGCTGCATACCCTTCTGCAACCATAACTGGCTATGAAAGGGTTCCACAGAATAACGAAACTGCTCTTCTTAATGCTGTGGCTAACCAACCGGTTTCAGTTGCCATTGCTACTTCAGATGACTTTCATTTCTATAAAAGCGGTGTTTTTACTGGAGTATGTGGCAATCGGCTAACCCACGGTGTTGCGGTTGTTGGTTATGGGACAAGTAGTGATGGGGCTAAGTATTGGATTGTGAAGAACTCATGGGGCCCTGGCTGGGGTGAGAACGGCTACATTAGGATGCAGAGAGACATTGATAATCCAGAGGGACTCTGCGGCATTACCTTGGACGCTGCTTATCCCACAGCATGAAGAAGAACCATTGTGAATGTTGTGCAGCTGTAAAATAAAACGGGTAAAGCCTAATTATTTCTGTGTGCGCGCGGTCCCTTTTTAAACATGTAGCATGTAACAACCACAATTCAATTATACGAAAATTTTAATTTGTTGAATAATAAATACACCCTTGTGATTTGTGAGAATTATGGTTCAGAGAGCGACTCTTTGTGTGTAATTTTTTTAATTTTCAAATTACGAATCTAAAAATTGATTAAAATATTTAACGTTTCATTCTATTAAACTGAATTCCATCGGTGTTGGTGCATTCATAACACTTGTTTTTGGTTTGTGCTTGAAATTCTTTTCACATGACATGCTAATTTTTTTTTCTGTATGGTTCATTTTACCGGATGTGTCTTGGACATGCTTATCTTCACAAGATTTTGCGAAGGAAAAAAAAAATGAAGAAAAAAACAATATTCGCAAATTTCTGTGTCAATTTTCCAATTCTATCCTAATCGGATTGTAACGAGAGGAAAGTAATATGGATATGAAGAACAAGGTAAACATGGCCCCCAGCATGGCAACAATCTATAAAGATGACAATATGGAATATCTCAAAATTCTATAGATCTGTAGGGATAAATTTGTTACTTTTACGGCTATTTATTGTCGCGCCTTGATAGATATGAAAGGAAAAATGAAATGATTATACATAACATAATTACATAATATCTAATAAAATAACATAAGGAGACAAGTGGGTCAAAAACTAGATCATACGGGTAAAATAGGCCACCCGCAGTGCTTCATTATTTATTAATTAACCATATATATATATATATAAGTGTCGTGAACCCCTGCCGCGTAAGTTTTCGTCATCCTCCACGTGGCCAGACGTGATTTGTCGTCGTTTGAACTCCCCCGCTTTCTCTCCCTCCTCTCCTCTCTTCTCACGCTAGAAAAAAGAAAAAGCACTCCCCTCTCTCTTTCTCTCTCTTTGTTTCGCTCGCTCTCTCTGTCTCTCCCTCTCCCTCTCCCTCCCTTCTCTCTCTCGTTCTTGTTCATTAACTAAATCTCAAACGCACGTGAATCAATCGATCAATCATCAAAGCCAAGTAATCACTCTCTCTCTCTCTCTCTTCCGCGGGTGCTCATTATTTAACCGTATTGATATAAGGTCTTCTCAGATACCAGTCTTCAGCATCCCAACATTATTTTTATTTACTTCTCGTAATCATGACATAATTTACTAAATATTGTGTTTTTAAGAATTTGAATAGAACTTGAAAGCCTTTTGCTTCATTAATGTGTTGTTTCTTGTCACAGCCGGTTTGCTGAAGTGGTTTGTCGTAAGTGCAGCAACAGTGCTGATTGAGAGTTTGTGTGTTGATTATTAATGTATGTGTTCTGGCATCAACGCATCTCATCCGATGTACAATTAAACTTGTATTATCAAAATTAACCTGTAATTTAAATAAATAGTCATTCCGATCTTTCCAAAATTAACAATTTCTACTCCAAACATTCAAGACAACACAAGACTATAAAATTTCTAACAGTTCTAACCACAGACCTCTACTGTCATACCCAACTAGAGTATGAACAGCCATCACACCGAACGGATCTAACTTTTATCTTATATACAATAATTTTCCTAAATAACATTTAAATATATAAAATCGACTCAATGCAAATGAAATATGTGAGTTAAATTATACAGTCATCCCAAAATAAATACACGGCCAACTACGGATCTCAATGTCAAGATCTCGCAGGGTCGAAACTAAATTAAGATTTCATATTTCTATTTAAAGTAAATCTCACCGTCGGGAATACGAAATCCGCTCTAGAGTCTGTAATGTCGCTCTATCACAATAAACCTGTCTAAAGAGGGAAAAGAAAGGGGTAAGTATCATGGGAAGATACTCAGTGAGTGAAAGGGATAATATCAAGTATAAATAGTGTGGGTGAACCATTGGAGTGTCAAATAATATCATTTGAAACAAAAATTTATATTTCGTAGCAAAACATGATGTGTTTAGCAATTTGAAATCATTTAGTCAATCACACGATAACAAACATGTATTTATTCATTTAAAATCAAGTAATATCAGAGCGAATAAAAAATGATCCTGGTAAAGGTCAACCGTGACCAAAGACAGACGTATCGGGAGTTTTATTATGCATAAACTTTAAAATGCCCTTTACCCTGATGTTGGCCATGAGTTCGCTGGGGTTAATTCATCATCGTGTATAGGACCCCGCTCGGTGCTAGACGGTGGCGTCACATACGTCCTCCCCGTACGTGGGTTCAACCGGCCGCACCTATAGCCCATATAATAAATGACGTTTGCGGATACCTCCTTTAGAAGCGTATCCGGGCAACCCGTGCCTCTACAAACGCACTTCGTAACTACGGAATCATTATAGTATCACAAAGGGCACAACGTCCCACAAGTAACATCACATTATCGAATAACTAGTGGGAATACAACTCACATAATTCATCAGAAATATTTTAAATTTGCGTGTCAATACTTCTCATCAATTCATTTCAAAACAGCATATTAATGCAATGGTATAAAATGAAATTTATACATTTTCAAGTAATGGCACAATTATTGTTTCATTTCAAACCATGGATGCATAGTTATTGTAAATATAATTCAAGACACTCCAATAATCACAAAACAGATTTTTAAATTTAATATCATATGTCAAACGAATGCATATCAAAGCATGTTTTATCGAAAATAAGGCAGAAAACACGTTTTACTATTTTATGCAAGAGATTAGAGTCCCACTCACCTATCTAGGGAGGGTGGTCACTCCCTATTTTTGAACGAGTCTCCAAAAAATAGACTTAATCAAATCGTCAAATTTTATATCAATTAAAACCCTAATAAGAGATTTTATTAACAAAATTTATTCAAAGTGTGAAATGAGTGCGTTTCTCTCACCTAGGGTTCCTTGGGTTTCAGACCTAGCTGTCATTCGCCCGTCGGGTTGGTCTAAAACCTGTAATATTTCTAAATTTCAAATATATTAAAAACAACTAAATTTTTAACACCAAACTCTAGAATTTCAACCAAATATAGTCGTTACCTGCAGTACAGAAGATGCAGGTAAGCTCTCGAAAGGGAAAGCCGGTCGCGGGCTCGCGGACCGGTGGGCTGGCGGTCTAGTGGCTGGCCCGCTGGTGGGCTCGCTGGCTCTCAACCGGGCTTGCTGGCCGCAGCGGGCTTCTCGGGCCACAGTTGGCTCGTGGGTCAACAATGGCTGCACGGGCCGCATTAGGCTGCGGGTTGCAGTGGGGCGTGGCTGGATTGGGCCTTGGCCCACTGGTGGGCTCGCGGCTTGTGGGCTAGCCCATTCACGGGCTAGGGCTCATGCTCGCACCGATGGTTGCGCTGGAGCGCGCTGGCGCTCGTGCTGGGGTTGTGTTGGCTCGCGCAGGGTCATGCGCTGGCTCGCGTGCTGGCTTGCGCGCTGGCTCGCGGGAGATCGCGCGCAGGGCTTGCAATGGCTCGAGGAGGCAGTGCTCGCAGGAGGAAGGGTCTGCGCAGTGGTGTGCTCGTGGGAGGGCGGCACCCGCGGCAGGGAGGTCGCCCAAGGGAGCGCTCGGGTTCACGCAGGAGATATCGCGCTGCGGCTGGGTGCGGTGGCGGAAGGGAGAGGCAGCGGCAGAGGAGAAGGCAGCGGCGGAGGAGAAGAGAAAGAGAGAAAGAGGGAGAGAGGGAGATAGAGAGAGAGAGAGGAAAAAAAAAGAGAGATTAAGGCTTTTTAGCCCTAATCCTGATTTTTTTTATTACATTTTCTAACCTTCTAAAATCAAGTTTCGTTCTCGAAACTAAAAGAGAACTAAACTACAAATAAATGGGGGTACTGACTCCTCATAACCTCCTCGGGCTCTCAGGTCTCCTCCTCGACCTGATTACTCATCGACAAAACTTTAACCAATGAAATTTCTTTACTTCGCAGCTTTCTGACCTGCCGATCTAGAATAGCCACGGACTGAACTGGAAGACTAAGATCCTCTCGTAACTCAAGAGATGGAGGCTCAAGTACATGAAAAGGATCGGCCAAGTATTTCCTGAGTACTGAGACATGAAATACGTCGTGAATACGAGATAGTTCATCTGGCAACTCCAATCTATATGCCACACTTCCGACCCTCTCAAAGATACGGAAAGACCCAATATATCTGGAGCTCAACTTGCCCCGCTGCCTGAACCGTATAACTCCTTTCTAAGGAGATATTCTCAAGAAAACCATATCTCCCGTAGCAAACTCAAGAGGTCGCCACCTACGATCGACATATGCCTTCTGTCTGTCTTGGGCGGTTTTCATCTGCTTACGGATAATCTTAATTTTGTCTTTTGTTTGCTCAATCAACTCGACGCTGCTGAGACGTCGCTCTCCGACCTCATCCCAGTATATCGGGGTGCGACACTTTCTGCCATATAGTGTCTCATATGGGGGCATCCCTATACTTGTCTGATAACTGTTATTATATGCGAACTCGACCAGTGGAAGGTGCCGGTCCTAACTACCCCGAAAATCCATCACACATGCCCTCAGCATGTCCTCAAGGGTCTGAATGGTCCTCTCAGATTGGCCGTCCGTCTGAGAATGATATGCCGTACTGAAATTCAATCTAGTATCCAATGCCTCCTGCAACTTAGGCCAAAACCTAAATGTGAATCTGGGGTCTCTATCTGAAATAATCGACGCGGGCACCCCGTGAAGTCGAACTATGGTATCAATGTAGAGACGTGCCAACGCCTCTAAAGAATAGTCACCGCGGATAGGGATAAAATGTGCAGATTTGGTGAGTCGATCGACAATCACCTAAATCACATCATGCCGTGTAGAAGTCCGCGGCAACCCCATCACGAAATCGATAATAATATGCTCCCATTTCCACTCAGGAATGGGAAGAGACTGCAGTGTACCCGCTGGACGCTGACGCTTGGCCTTCACCTGCTGGCACACCAAGCATCGTGTCACAAACTCTGCTATATCCCTCTTCATGCCTGACCACCAATAGCTACCTTTGATGGTCCGGTACATCTTCGTACCCCGGGGATGCATAGCATATACAGAAGAATGTGCTTCTTCAAAAATAGCATGCCGAATATCACTATCGGCCGGAATACACACTCTGTCTCTGAATACCATGAGTCCATCATCACGGACTCTGAAGTCTCCGCCCTTAGCTCTGCGGACTCTATCCGCAAAACCCTGAATCTCCTTATCTGTACTCTGGAGCTCTCTGATACGGTCGAACAAAGTCGGCCTGATCTCAAATCTGGCTAATAAGCCTCCCTGATCATCGTTAGTCAAACTGATTCCTAAGGCTCGGAGTCCCAGTAAACAAGAAAGGTAGGCTTTCTTTGTCAACTGTAAGGATGATGTTGACTTCCGACTCAAGACGTCTGCTACAACATTCGCCTTGTCCGGATGATAGTCAATAATGAGGTCATAATTTTTGAGGATTTCTAACCATCTCATCTGTCCCAAATTTAGCTCTTTTTGGGTAAATAGATATTTCAAACTTTTGTTATCTGTGAATACCCTGCAAATCACCTCATAAAGATAATGCCGCCATATCTTTAATGCGAAGACTATGGCTGCCAACTCCAAATCATGTGTCGGGTAATTCCCCTCGTGTTTCTTCAGCTGTCGCGAGACATATGCAATAACCCGACCATTCTGCATCAGAACACAACCCAATCCCTGTCGACTAGTATCACTGTACACTGTATATTCCCGACTACTAGTGGGAAGGGCTAAAATAGGAGCAGATGTCAATCGTTGTTTGAGCTCTTCGAAGCTCGCCTCACAACGATCATCCCAAACAAACTTGACCTCCTTCTGGGTCAATCTCGACAACAGAGCAGCTATCTAGGAGAATCCATCTACAAATCTGCGATAATACCCAGCCAAACCGAGAAAACTACGAATCTCGATAACTGTTTGTGGCTGCTTCCACTTTACTATAGCCTCAACCTTTCGCGGATCAACATAAATACCCTCCGCAGAAATAATGTGCCCCAAGAACTCAATTTGTCTAAGCCAAAACTCACATTTCAAGAATTTGACATATAGCTGCTTCTCACGAAATATCTGTAATACCACCTGAAGGTGCTCAACATGATCTTCATCACTCCATGAATATATAAAGATGTCATCGATGAATACGATGACGAACCGATCCAAGTAGTCGTGAAAAATTCGATTCATCAAATTCACGAAAGCAGCTGGGGTATTAGTCAGCCCAAATGGCATGACTAGAAACTCGTAATGGTTGTATCGGGTGCGAAAATCTGTCTTGGACACATTTTTTGCCCGAATTCTCAACTGATGATAACTCGAACGAAGATCAATCTTAGAAAAAACTCTGGCTCCCTGCAGCTGATCAAACAAATCATCTATACGTGGCAAGAGATATCTGTTTTTGATGGTAGCTTTATTCAATTGCCTGTAATCCACATAAAGCCGAAATGTACTATCCTTTTTCTTTAGAAACAGCACCGGAGTGCCTCAAGGTGAGGTGCTCGGGCGAATAAAACCCTTTGTCCAAAAGTTCCTGTAACTGAGTTTTAAACTTTCTCAGTTTAGTAGGCGCCATATTGTATGGCGTAATAGAAATAGGATTGGTCCCCGGTACTAGATCAATCTCGAAATCGAACTCCCGGATTGGTGGTAATCCGGGAAGCTTATCGGGGAACACATCTAAAAATTCGTGCACCACAGGGACATCTTCAAGCTTCGATACCTCAATGGTGCTGTCGATAACATAAGCCAGATAAGCCACACAACCATGACGTACCAAGCGTCTGGCCTTCATAACAGAGATAATACTGCAGGGCAATACTCGTCTCTTGCCCCGGAATACTAACGGTGGCTGCTCGGATCTCCTAAACTCAACCTCTTTCCTGAAACAATCCACGAAAACCCGGTATAAATTTAGCGAATCCATCCCTAAGATGATATCAAAATCCATGATAGGGAGCGAAATTAGATATACTTCTAATATCACCTCCCCAATACCGACCTCACAGCCCCTATAGACTGTATCTCGAATGATATGCTTGTTAAGATGAGTAACTACCATAATCTTCTCATCAAGTGGCGAGAGAGGTCTATCAGAATGGCGAGCGAACGTATCAAAACTAAAAGTAAGAAAAAGTTAAACAGAATTTAAAATACAAAAAAAAAGTGAACGAATATATATATATATATCAAACTAGTTAAGTTTCGAAAGCTTTAACTAGTCAAAACTGTATATCGACATCATGATATACAAAAATCATACAGAAATTACAACAAAAGTACTATAATGAGGGGTCTGCGGGAGGATTACCCATAATAATATCAGGATTTGCCTGTGCGTCCTCCTGTGTCATCGTAAACACACGAGTCTGGGCCCTAGGCTACTGTCGTGATGATCCTGGCATTGTATTGCTCTTGGCTACAGTCAGGGGAGTGGTAAGAGCTGAGTGCGCAGGCACTGAAAAGTTGATCCAATGTTTCGCCGCTATTGCATCACTGGATCCTAAAAAGTCTGTGCATCCGAACTGTCGAGACTCTTTTACCAACTGAGTGAGCTTGTGGATGCGTCTCAAAGTAGCCGACGTCTTATCAGTTGGAGTAAAAACGGAATGGCCGGCCATCGAAGGAGGAATCGGTGCCGAAGGAGCAGGAACGGCCGCAGGTGCGGTCGCTGGAGTTTATAGTGGAGGGGTGGCATCTGTGCCCAATATCTACTATACCACTCCTGCCACTGCCTTAAGGTATCGAGTGGTGGTGGAGGAATCTCGGTTGTAACAGCTGGTGATGGTGTTGGTGGTGGCGCTGGTGAGCGTACTCAAGTGGAGGAAGCATCCTCTGGTACTCGTGGCGTCTCGGGTGCCCTAGGTGCATCAGGCACTGAAAGACCCTCAAGTGAGGCTAATTTATCACCTCTCCTACCACGTCTAGGTGGCATAATTTTGCGAAAAGAATACATTGTTATTAAATAAAAATCAAGAGTTAGGGTTAGTTGCTCCGTAACTAACCCCCTAAAAAAATGAACTATAATTCAAAGCATTTGAATGTAAAATAACGAGTTAGATGAACTTATATGTCCATGGCCAAGTATAGGTCTTTAAATGACTATATGAAACTCTCTAATGCATTGAGGACTTTTCATATACTTGGAAAGACTTTTACGACTATCTTTTCTTTAACCTAATCGTTCTGATACCAATAAAACTGTCATGCCCCAAATCGGGATCGTGAACAGCCGCCCGTTACCTTTGGATGCCGACTGTATTTTTATAGAAAATCGGACAGAATCTCCCCATAAATCGGAGATTTTTCATGTACAATTAAACCTATATTATCAAAATCAACATGTAATTTAAACAAATGGCCATCACAATCTCTCCAAAATTAATAATTTCCACTCCAAACATCCAGGACAACGTAAGGCTATAAAATTTCTAACAGTTCTAACCACAGACCTCTACTGTCATGCCCAACTAGAGTATGAACAGCCGTCACACTGGGCAGATCTAACTTTTATCTTATATACAATAATTTTTCCAAGTAACATTTAAATATGTACAATCGCCTCAATGCAAATAAAATATGAAAGTTAAATTATACAGTCATTCCAAAATAAATACACGGCCAACTACGGACCTCAATGTCAAGACCTCGTAGGGTTGAAACTAAATTAAGATTTCATATTTCTATTTAAAGTAAATCTCACCGTCGGGAATACCAAATCCTCTCTAGAGCCTGTAACGTCGCTCTATCACAATAAATCTGTCTGAGAGGGTGAATATCATGGGAAGATACTCAGTGAGTGAGGGGGATAATATCAAGCATAAATAGTGTGGGTGAACCATTGGAGTGTCAAATAATATCATTTGAAACAAAAATTATATTTCGCAGCAAAACATGATGTGTTTAACAATTTGAAATCATTTAGTCAATCACACGATAACAAGCATGTATGCATCCATTTAAAATCAAATAATATCAGAGCGAGTAAAAAATGATCCTGGCAAAGGTTAACCATGACAAAAAACAAATACATCGGGGCTTTTATTATGCATAGACTTTAAAACGCCCTCTACCCCGACGTTGGCCATGAGTTCGCTGGGGCTAACTCATCATCGTATATAGGACCCCGCCCGGTGCTAGACGGTGGCGTCACACACGTCCTCCCACTACGTGGGTTCAACTGACCGCGCCTATAGCCCTTAGAATAAATGACGTTTGCGGATATCTCCTACAGAAGCGTATCCGGGCAACCCGTGCCTCTACAAATATCCTTCGTAGCTACGGAATTATCATAGTATCACAAAAGGCACAACGTCCCAGGGTACAACGTCCCACAAGTAACGTCATATCATCGCATAACTAGTAGGCATCCAACCCATATAGTTCATCAAAAACATTTTAAATTTGCGTGTCAATACGTCTCATCAATTCATTTCAAAACAGCATATCAATGCAACGGTATAAAATGAAATTTATACATTTTCAAGTAATGGCACAATTATTGTTTCATTTCAAACCATGGATGCATAGTCATTGTAAATATAATTCAAGACACTCCAATAATCACAAAACAGATTTTTAAATTTAATATCATACGTCAAACGAATGCATATCAAAACATGTTTTATCGAAAACACGGCAGAAAACACGTTTTACTATTTTATGCAAGAGATTAGAGTCCCACTCACCTATCTAGGGAGGGTGGTCACTCCCAATTTTTCAACGAGTCTCCAAAAGACAAATCTAATCAAATCGTCATATTTTATATCAATTAAAATTCTAATAAGGGATTTTATCAATAAAATTTATTAAAACTGTGAAGTGAGTATGTTTTTCTCACCTAGGGTTCCTTGGATTTCAGACCTAGCTGTAGTTCGTCCGTCGGGTTGGTCTAAAACCTATAATATTTTCAAATTTCAAATATATTAGAAACAACTAAATTTCTAACACAAAACCCTAAAATTTCAACCAAATATAGTCGTTACCTGTAGTACAGAAGATGAAGGTGAGCTCTCGAAGGGGAAAGCTGGTCGCGGGCCGTCACGGGCTCGCAGGCCGGTGGGCTGGCGGGCTAGCGGGCTGGCCTGCTGGTAGGCTCGCGGGTCAACAATGGGTGCACGGGCGTAATAGGCCACGGGTTGCAGTGGGCCGTGGCTGGACTGGGCCTTGGGCCGCTGGTGGGCTCGCCCGTTCACGGGCTAGGGCTCACGCTTGCACCGAGGGTCGCGCTGGAGCGTGATGGCGCTCGTGCTGGGGTCGCGCTGGCTCGCCCAGGTGTCGCGTGCTGGCTTGTGCAGGGTCGCGCGCTGGCTCGCGTTGGGTCACGCGCTGGCTTGCACGCTGGCTCATGGGAGATCGCGCGTAGAGTTCGCGAGGGCTCGAGGAGGCAGCGCTCGTGGGAGGAAGGGTTTGCGCAGTGGTGTGCTCGCTGGAGGGCGGCGCCTGCGGCAGGGAGGTCGCGCAAGGGAGCGCTCGGGTTCACGTCGGAGAGATCGCATTGCGACTGGATGCGGTGGCGGAAGGGAGAGGCCGCGGTGGAGGAGAAGGCAGCGGCGGAGGAGAAGAGAAAGAGAGAAGAGAGAGAGAGAGAGAGAGAGAGAGAGAGAGAGAGAGAGAGAGAGAGAGAGGAAAAAAGAGAGATTAGGGCCTTTTAGCCCTAATCCCGATTTTTTTTTTTTTTTTTTTTTTTTTTTTTTTGTGTTACAGAATCTTTACAGGACTATGTGGTGCAAACCTAGACCATGACCATGCAGTCACAGCAATTGGGAATGGGACGGCTGATGATAGGACTAAGTATTGGCTTCTGAAGAATTCGTGGGGCACTAGCTGGGGTAAAGATGGATACATGAGGCTGCTGAGGGATGTTGGTGACCCAGAAGGACTATGCGGCATTGCAATGCAAGCATCTTATCCCACGGCTTAAAAGGAACATATCTGAGTATGATACTTATCAGAATATAGGTACTAATTCATATGAATAAGTGCATGCGCACACATTTTGTTTGCCACTGATTTATTATTATACTACTGTAATATGTTTGCCAGCTTGAGGAATAAAACATGCATTCTGCTTAGAATGGTTATCTTTTTGGTTTTCGGTCCAAAACCCACAAAACCGTCTTCCCAACAAAAAGTCATTCCCTGAATCAAATAAATTAGTAATGGAAACTAAAGAGAAGATCAAGAACTAGATGTGGCGATTCAAAGTAGGAATCCTTACTTTTGAAGATAAATTGAACTGTGCCGAAGGAATACCCCAAAAGCATATGTAAACCTTAATATAAATCCAAAATTCAACACTATTGACTATCCTCACACTCCATGCATAATTAACCTTCCTAAGGGTCAGATCTTCAGAGTACACAAAAAGTCGAGATTTTACCACCTTAGATTGAAAACCCTTCCGAAAACAAATCCTGCTTGACTTGAAGATCAAGCTTACTTCCCCCCCAAACCTCAAATTAGCACATTCTTTAAAATGTGCGGGCCTAATTAAATTGAGAGGATAGACTATGTAGGTAGAGAGTACCACCAAAAGAGCATAAATTATGGGCCAACTCATCGGGTCACAGTATCACGGTTCATCATTTATACACCAATTTTGATAAGTTGTCATGCTCCAACCTTGTAGAGTAGCTTAGTAGTAGTGTAGAGGCAGTTCTTTGTAGTAAGTTTCTATTTTTGGAGCTTTCTATTTTTACGTAAACATGTCTTAAGCATTTCATTTCATTTCATTTACATAAACATGTCTTAAGCATGATAGAAGAGTAGAAAACTTGAATATAGGAGATTTAATAAAATATAGAGATAGACCGCTGAAAACTTAGATGCAAATTATCTATAAAGACATGATAGTTAAGAATTTAGACGAAAAGATTATATTGGATAGTAATAAGTGGCGTAAAAGAATTCGCACAAAATAAACTATAATATTTATTTATTTTTTATCTATTCATTTTATTATTATTATTATTTTTATTATATATTTTTTTATTTTTATATATTTATTTATTTATTTATTATTATTATTATTTTTTTTTAATCCCTATTCTTGTCTATGAAAAGACAGACTCCAAATTATTTGGATTAAAACTTGGTTATTGTTATTGTTGTACGTCTTAAAGCATCTCACTGTTTTCTTTGGAAGAGGCCAAATAGCTTAGAAAGCTCCTTAGCGGGGCGATAATACATGATGCGAGGGATGAACCTATTTCCAACCTCTGTTGTGACTTAACAAGAGCCTTTCACTTACAAATTGTAATCCTCTTTGTAGTTTATTGTTTACCTCATTGTGTCGGTCATGTTACGGAAACACTACCGATGCATCTCATTTTATCAAAAGGGTGGGAGACTTTTGCTCTTAAAGATACATCCCATTTAAATAAAATTTAATTAAGATCTATATAATTATCCAAGCACGAGACAGATGGATAGAAATGTTGGTATAGTACAAACTAAATATATTTTTTCAATATAAAATGTTAAAAATACCCTTTTTCTTTTCTGAATATGACATTATATATTATTCTCTTGTATTTCTCGCTCCGCTTTCTCTCTTAGGATTGCCATGTTTCTGGGTACCCTCTTTCCCTGTTTTCTTATTTCTCTTTCTCTTTTCCAAATCCTAATCAAATTCACTTTTCACTTTCAAGGCTACAAATTTCTAATCTTTCATGAATATTAACAAAAAACAAAGACCATATTTACGTAAGTTCCTGTTAATTGAGATTTTATATATCGTAACACTATAAAAAAAATACGATTTTCAAGACAGATTTAGCGATAAAAATTTTAAAAAAAAATTCGTCGCTAATTTTTTTAGTAATAGATTTAACGACGAAAATTTTTTAATCGCTAACACTAAATTTAGTAACGGATTTTGAGATTCATCACTAAATTTATCAACGGATTTATCATTTCCGTTGCTAAATTTAGCAACGAATTTATAATTTTCGTTACTAAATTAGCAACAAAATTTTGAATCCATCGCTAACGCGGATGCACACGCGTGCATGCCTGTGCGCACACACGCTTTTTTGTCGCTAATGACACATCGCACAAATTTAACGATCAAAATTAGAAATCCGTCGCTAAATTTAATAACGGATTTCTATATGCGTCGCTAGATTAACGACGGATTTAGAAATCCGTCGCTAACACAGATACCCATACGCACACAAGATGCAACTTGTAACACTAAGCTTAAACAAAAAAAAAAATATTTGGAGACGTAGCGTTTTGGGACAAAACGCTGCGTCCCCAATTGGGGATTAGGGTTAAAACCCTAACCCCCTTTCTCTCTCTCTCTCTCTCTCTTTCTCTCTCCCCGACGTTCCCTCTCCTGCGGCCGTTCGTCTTCTCCCGCGGCCGTTCGGCTTCCTCCGCCACAGCCACCGCCGCCGCCGCCGGCATCTTCTCCTTCACCTTCTTCTCCTTCTTCTTCTTCTTCTTCTTCTTCTTCTTCTTCTCCTCCTTCTTCTTCCCTCTCGGTTTCTCTATCTCCCTTCGCGAACCCTCTCGCGATTGCTCTCTCTTCATTGTTCTCTGCCCTCCTCCGTGCGCCACCGCGCGACCCGCTTCCCTGCACAATCGCACCACCCGCGACCTTCCGCAGGCACCACCACCACAGCAACAGTGATTCCCTCCCTCGTGCGAGCGCGCGATCACCCGAGCACGCCGTAGCGCGAGCGCGACTGCTCGCGAGCGCGCGACCCTTCTTGCGCGAGCGTGAGCCCGAGTGCGCCTCAGCCTACGCGGTCCCTGCCCCAGCGTGCACAAGAGCGCGCGGCCCAGCGTGCACGGGTGCGAAGCCCAGAGTGCACGGGCGTGCACGGGCGCGCGCGGCCCAGTGCACGAGCGCGCTGGGCCCAGCGCATGAGCGCGCGGCCCAGAGCACGAGCGCGAGGCCCAGCGCGCGAGTGCACGCGAGCCAGCGCAGCGGACGGGCGCGCACCAGCGCACGAGCCCACCAGCCGCAGGCCCGCCAGCCTGTAGGCTTACCAGCCGCAGGCCCGCCAGCCCGCAGGCCCATCAGCCGCCAGCCCGCCAGCCCACTGGCCCGCGAACCCACGAGCCCAGTATAGCCCACGAGCCCGCGACGACCCGTGAGCCCGTGACAGCCCACGAATCTCCACGCAGGTAAATGACTTAGGGTTTTGCTTCGGATCTATGTGTTTAGATCTAACAAATAAATCTTGTTTTGATAGGAAATCTTACAGACTTTGGAGTGACCGAAGCGACTTTCGGACGAGACTCGGCGCTTCGAGAAAACCCTAGGTGAGGAGATTTCGGCTTTAATTGATAAATTGGATGAATCTAGGATTGAATTTAAGATGAAAGGTTTTGTATATGTTTAGAGTGTAAGTGGAATGCGAATAGAATACAATTTCTGAAATGATTATATGTGACTTTGAAAGTTAAGTATAGAATGTTATAGAAATTGAATGATCTGATACGAAAGAAGCGTATTATAGAATCACAAAATCATGTCGAGTGAATTCGAATAGTTTCTTTAGAGTTAAACTTTGGAATATGCATGAAAGTATTCGGGTTGTAGGGATGGATTGAAATGAGCCGTAAAGTGGAGGATATTATACATTTCATGTCTTTCGGATAAACCCTAAAAATGCTTGAGAAAATGATATTCAATTTTGATGATCTGATTAGGTTGATCTTTTTGGAGACTCGAGAAAGCAGATCAGATTTGATTAGTTTTGAAAATAGGGAGTGACCACCCTCCCTAGAACTGTGAGTGGGACTTTGACATTCGCTATTGATTGAAAACCATGTTTCAAAAATATTTTTAAATGATATATTTCTGCAAATGTCTGATTGGTAGAATTTTCGAATATTTGATGAATGTTTTGTGACCTTTGGAGTGTCTTAACTGCTGACTTTATTGATATGCATCCATGAGTTTTGATAAACATATATTGTGCCACATTTTCGACATATTGATATGTTTTAAATACTTCCACTGCATTGGCACATGGTTTTAAATGGATTTACTTACACATTTGGGCTGTATGCCCGGCCGACTTTATGATATTATGTTTTGGGCTGTATGCCCGGCCGACTTTATGATATTATGTATTGGGCTATATGCCCGGCCGACGTTATGATATTATGCATGGGGCTATATGCCCGGCCGACTGGTGATGGGATGCATGGGGCTACGTGCCCGGCCGATATGATATTGTGATCCGTAGCTACGAAGGACATCTGGTAGAGGCACCCCTTGTGCCCGGATACGCTTCGGCCGGAGGTATCCGCCAGATCGTCGTGTGTATGGGTGCCCCAGGTTGACCCTCATCGGAGAGGACGTTGAGTACGGCTCTGTCTAGCACCAGGCGGGGGCACCATACATGACTGACTAGTTATATGTACATTATTATTATTTACAGGCTAGTTGGGGTAGTTTGTGGCCAATATTGGGGTAGAGAGCCATTATTTGATACTTGCATTTGGAAAAACCCCCAATGCGTCGTCCTTGGTCAAGATAGACCATTGCCGGGAATATTTCATTGGCCGGCTCTTCATGACAGTGATGTAAATATTGGATGCATATCTTGCTTTCTGATGTGTGCGTATTATTATGATTTTGAAATAACATGATCGGCTTGCACACTGTGGATATTTTCTTATCTATGCTTTGACACTCCAAATTCACCTCGATATTGATAGTATGATGTCAATCCCCTCACTTACTGAGTATCCTCCCATAGATACTCACCCCTCACTTTCTTTCCCACAGGATTAGTGTTGGATCGAGGAGATACCATTGGGCTTGGGTATGGATATTTTCCATCTCTTCCGCTACGATGATTGGTGATATTATTATGTATTGGAGATTTCAGTTTGACCATTCCATTTATCTAAATTTTTGGGATGACTGTATAAATTATGGACTTTTATTCGTGAAACTTTCGTATTGATTTATTCCATTGCATTGAGGCATTTGTAAATATTTAAAAATAACTTGGGAATTTATTTTATATATGCGTAGAATTTAAGTCCGCTCGGTATGGCGGCTGCTCATGCTCTAATTGGGTATGACAGTAGAGGTCTGTTGCTAGGACTGTTAGAAACTTTATAGCCTTGCGTTGTTCTGGATGTTGGTTGTGGATATTGTTGATTTTGGAGAGGCCGGGATGACCAATTGTTTATTTTTACAGGATGAATGTTATATACAGGTGAAATTGTACATGGAAAACCTCTGATTTATGGGGAGGTTCTACCCGATTTTCTGTAAAAATACAGTCGGCATCCAGGGACAACGGGCGGTTGTTCACGATCCCGGTTCGGGGCGTGACACAACTGCCTACGCGCGCATGTGCCTACATGGGTGCCTGCCTACCTCTGCTCTAGAGCCTGCACGCTCCTACATGCGCGACCGCCCCGCGTGCTCTAGCCCGCCAACTCCTGTTGCCTTCGCGTACAATGGCTTGCACGCGTGCCCGCCTGCCCCCACTTCACCACTCGCACACATCTGCACACGTGCAACCACTTCGTCGCTAAATTAGCGATGGATTTGAATCAGTCGCTAACATGGATGCCCATGCGCACATGAGAGACACAACTACCTGCTCGCGCATGTGCCTATACACGTGCCCGCTTGCCCCCACTCCAGCACCTTGTGTCTTCTTTTTTTTTGGCAAAAAATGCCTTTAGTGATATTCGAATATGTGCATGCAAGAAATGTTTGAGATGCCACAACCATCTTGCCAGATGAACTTATTTGTTACTTTTTTATTATTTTTTTTTTCTTACATTCATATTTTTTAATAATAATAAAATAATATAAAATGATAATTTGTTATAAAATAAATGAAATAATAAAAGATTAAAAAAAACAAAATAATATTATTCTTAAAAAAAGAAAATATAAAAAATAAAATCAAATGCTATTTTAAAATATTATAAAATTATTAATATGATTTGTTAACATAAAACAATAAAATAAAATAAAATATAAAATGTTAATTAAAAAAGAAATGATAATTTTTTTATAAAATAATAAAATAATAAAATGCTAACTTAAAATAAAATAATAAAAGATTTAAAAAATATAATAATATTATATTCTTAAAAAATAAAATATAAAAATAAAATAAATTGGTATTTTAAAATATTCTAAAATGATAAATATGATTTGTTAATATCAAATTATAAAATAAATACATATTCATGTATCCGTCGCTAAATGAGTTTTTTTTTTTTTTTTTTTTTTTTTTGGAGAAATTGAGTCATGACAACCACCATACCAAATTGATTTATGCGATACCTTTTTTTTTCTTTATTTGTTATCTTACATTCATATTTTTTTAATAATAATAAAATAATATAAAATGATAATTTATTATAAAATAATAAAATAATAAAATGTTTACCTAAACTAAAATAATAAAAGTTTGAAAAAATAAAATAAATTTATTATTTAAAAAAATAAATTATAAAAAAATAAAATCAAATGCTATTTTAAAATATTATATAATAATAAATATGATTTGTTAACATAAAATGATAAAATATAATAAAATATAAAATGTTAATTAAAAAAATGTTAATTTTTTATTAAATAATAAAAGATTTTAAGAAATAAAATAAAATAATTCTTAAAACATAGAATACAAAAAATAAAATAAAATGTTATTTTAAAAATTAGAAATCATTAATTTGTTAATATAAAATAATAAAATAAAATATAAAATATAAAAAATATATAATGTTAATTAAAAAAGACTAAGTTTAGTGACAAATGCCAATTATTCGTTACTAAATTTAACGACGGTAGCAACAGATTCCAGTTATCCATCGCTAAACTTAACGACGGATATAGGAATCCGTTGTGTATCGGTCACTCACTTAGCGATAGATTCCAATTATTTGTCTTTGAACTTAGCCATGGATACATGAATCCATCACTAAGTGAGTCTTTTTTTTTTTAGTGACGGATAACTGGAATCCATCGCTAAGTGAGTTTTTTTTTTTTTTTTTTTTTTTTCAAAAAAGTTAACACATGGAATCAAATCTGAGTATGAAATGAGAAATTGAATTGTGACAACCACTATATCACGATGACTTATAAGATTTTTTTTTATTTGTTATCTTTAGTTTTCTATATTTTTTAATAATAATAAAATAATATAAAATTATAATTTATTATGAAATAATAAAAGATTTTAAAAAATAAAATAATCTTATTTTTTTAAATGTAAAAAATAAAATAAAATGTTATTTTAAAATATTATTTAAAATATTATAAAATAATAAATATGATTTGTTAATACAAAATAATAAAATAAAATAAAATATAAAATGTTAATTTAAAAAAAATAATTTTTAATTACAAATTCCGAAATCTGTTGCTAAGTTAATCTTTTTTTTTAATTAGCATTTTATATTTTATTTTTATTTTTTATATTTTATTTTATTATTTTATTATTCTCATTTTATTTTATTTTATTTTATTGAAACTATAAAATAGTCTATAAATGGACAATAACCTACCAATAACCATCTATCTTACTATCGCCACTTTTCGAAAATTACTGCTTACTCTACTTACCTGATGAGATAGATTGCTAGATGTGGATATATGATATACTGTCTTTCTTATTGATGACGATAACAAATGAAGATGAATAACTGAATTTTAAAAAATGATTGAACTATATAATAATAGCAAACGGACGTAGAAAACGGAAAACACGAAACATGAACTCAATTGCTGTGACTGATTGAAAATTGTTCATTACAAATTCATTGAATCATTTATTGCTAAAAATTATTAATTTGGTGAGAATGATAATATATTTATTATATATTTAATTCGATTTCGTTATTTAGAATAGATTAAAAAGAGAGACATTGTTGAAAATATTTTCTAATAAAATATAGAAAAAATTTAGATATAAATTTAGCCATAAATTTTGAAATACCGGTAATAAATTAGAAACGATTTTATCCATTAATATTTTTCTTATAACTAATTAGCGATGAATTTTACCATGAATATTTTTTTGTAACTAATTAGTGACGAATTTAGTCACAAATTTTGGAGTTCATTGCTAAATTTTGTGACACATTTTTTTCATAACTAATTAGCAATGAAAATTTTTTATAACTAAATAATAATGAAATTTGTTATGAAAATTTTTTTTCGCTAGATTTAGCGATAGATAACAGCAATAGTGACAAAATTTATCTACAAAATTTCTATTCGTCGCTAATTAGCGACGAATTTTGAATGAAAAATTTTTCGTCTGCAATTAGTGATAAATTTAGATACGAAAATTTTTTTGTCATTAATTAGTAACAAATTTAACCACGAATAATATATCCGTTACTAATTTAGCCACGACTATATTTTCATAAATGTAACGAAGGGTTTTCATCACTAAATATAATTTTTTTTACTTAATATAAATCTATTTTGTCATTGCAAAATAGCGACGAAACAATTTTTCATCACTAAATTAGTTACAAAAAAGTGACGAATTTTTTCTATTGTTAAAATCCGTCACTAAAATCGTGTTTTTTTTATAGTGTAAGTGCTAAAGGATGGTATCACATCCCAAACTGGGATCGTGAATAGCTGCCCGTTACTCCTGGATATCAGCTGTATTTTTATAAAAAATCGGGCAGAATCTCCCCATAAATCGGAGGTTTCCTGTGTCAATTAAATTTGTATATTCAAAATCAATCTGTAATTTAAACAAATGGTCATCCCGACCTCTCCAAAATCAACAAATATCACAACCAGTATCCAGAACAACCCAAGGCTACAAGTTTCTAGCAGTCCTAGCCACAGACCTCTGCTGTCATACCCAACTAGAGTATGAACAGCCGCTACACCAAGCGACCTAAATTTATACAATGTATAACACATTTCCTAAGTAGAAAGTTTAAAACGCTTACAAATGCCTCAATACGAGTAAAATGAACCAAATTGAGAGTTAAGCACACAACAGCTCATAAGTTATACAGTCATCCCATAATATACACGGCCAACTATAGATCTAAATGTCAAGATCTCGCAGGGTCGAAATAAAGTACGAAATTCATATTTCAAATTTAACTTAAATCTCACCGTCGTATATCACCCAAATCCACCAAAATCTCTAAGATCTGAAGAGTCGCTCCAGCATAACAATAATCCTGTCTAAGGAGAGAAAATGGAGGGGTGAGTATCATGAGAAGATACCCAGTAGTGAGGGGGTAATATCAAATATAAATAATATGAGTAAACCATTGGAGTGTCAAATAATATCATTAGAAACAAAAATTTATATTTCGCAGCAAAACATGATATGTTTAGCAATTTGAAATCATTTAATTAGTTACACGATAACAAGTATGTATGCATCAATTTAAAATCAAGTAATATAAGAGCGAACCAAAAATGATCCTGGCAAAGGTCAACCGTGACCAAAGACAGGTGTATCGGGAGTTTTATTATGCATAGACTTTAAAATGCTCTCTACCCCGACATTGGCCATGAGTTCGTTGGGGCTAACTCATCGTTGTGTATAGGACCCCGCCTGGTGCTAGACGGTGGCATCACACACGTCCTCCCCCTACGTGGGTTCAACCGGCCGCGCCTATAACCCTTAGAATAAATGACGTTTGCGGATATTTCCTGCAGAAGCATATCCAAGCAACCTGTGCCTCTACAAACGCCCTTCGTAGCTACGAAGTCATCAATGTCATCATCATAGTATCACAATGGCACAATATCCCGGGGCACAACGTCCCACAAGTAAAATCATATCATCGCATAACTAGTGGGCATCCGACCAATATAGTTCATCAAAGCATTTCAAGTGTGCGTGCCAATACGTTTCATCAAATAATTTCAAAACAGCATATCAATACAACGATAGAAAAAAAAAATTATTAATTTCAAGTAATGACACAATTTTTGTTTTATTTCAAACCATGGATTCATAGTTATCGTAAATATAATTCAAGACACTCCAATAATCACAAAACAAATTTGAAATTTAATATCATACGTTAAATCAATACATATCAAAAGCATGTTTTATCGAAAACACGACAGAAAACACGTTTTACTATTTTATGCAAGAAATTAGGGTCTCACTCACCTATGTAGGGAGGGTGGTCACTCTCTATTTTTCTACGAGTCCCCAAAAAACAAACCTAATCAAATCGTCAAATTTTATATCAAATAAAACCAGATTTTTAATAAATTTTATTCAAATTTTGAAATGAGTACATTTCTCTTACGTAGGATTTCTCGGGTTTCAGACCTAGCTGTCAGTTACCCGTCGGATTGGTGTAAAACCTGTAATATTTTTAAATTTCAAATATATTAGTAACAATTAAATTTATAACACCAACCCTAAAATTTCAATCAAATCATAATCGTTACCTGCAGTGAAGATGCAGGTGAGCTCTCGAAGGGGAAAGCCGGTGCGGGATCACGGGCCGTTGCGGGCTTGTGGGCCGGTGGGCTGGCGGGCTAGCGGGCTGGCTCGTTGGTGGGCTTGCAGGCCCTCAGCCCGGCTTGCTGGCCGCAGCGGGCTTCGCGGGCCGCAGTGAGCTCGCGGGTCAGCAGTGGGTTGCGTTGGAGCGCGCTGTGCTCGGGCAGAGGCTAGCGCTGGAGTGCGCAGGCTCGCGCCGGGGTCGCGTTGGCTCGCGCCAGGGTCGCACATGCTCGCACTGGGGTTGCGCGCTAGGTCGTGTGTTGGCTCGCGGGAGATCGCGCACAGGGTTCGCGCTGGCTCGCGTGCTGGCTCGTGGGAGATCGCACGCAGGGTTCGCGCTGGTGTCACGTGTTGGGTCGCGCGCTGGTGTGGTCTCAAGCAGGCGCACGCTCACGCTGTGGAGCGCTCGGGCGGGAGGTTCAGCGCTGCTCGCGTGAGGAAGGAGGAGCAGCGGCTAGCGTGCTCGCGCAAGAAGGAAGGAGCAGCGGCGGCTGGGTACGGTGGCGATGGTGGCGAGCGGCGATGCTGGTGGCGGTGATCGGGCGCAGCTGCGGGAGAGGAAGAGACGGAGAGCGAGAGAGAGAGAGAGAGAGAGAGAGATGGGAAAAAGAGATTAGGGTTTTTTAACCGTAATCCAATTTGGGGATATGTTTTATTTTTATTTTTTATTTTTTTTCCTGGTGTTACAGATGGGTTCATATGATCTCTAGTTTAATTAAAGTTCTAAGTATAAACGTTAATAACCGGTTATTATTCCACCCATCCCTAATTATAATTTTATTAGGGTTACATAAAAGCATATTTCATTAGTTGTCGCACCTTTTATTTCTCAATGATATTTTTTAGTTTTAAAAGAAAAAAATAATACTTTTGAATGACTATAACCCCAATCAAATAAGGCCATTTAGCATCATAATTTATAGTCAAATTTTACAAATAATTTTTAAAATTAAATCAATTATTTCTAACATAAATTAAAAGGGTTATACCCATTTCATTTCAGAATTTGTCATAGTGAAACTTGGAAAAGAAAATAAACAAAATGACACAAATGGGTCCTTAAATCGACAAAAAAGGTTAAAAGGACTGTTTAGCATATAAGATTAGTTCTGAAAATCACCATAAGATAATGTGGTTTTCATATCGAAACAAGTCTTAGTCCTAGATGTTAAATTATAAAATCAAATTATAATTTTTTCATTACAAAAAAATACAACTTTAGTGACGGATTTTAGCAACGAATCTTCGCTATTTTGTGACGGATTTAGCGACGAAAAAGATTGTCGTCACTACTTTGTAACGAAATTAGTAACGAAAATCAATTCGTGGCTAAATTAGGAACAGATATATGATTCGTAACAAAATTCGTCTCCAATTAGGCACAAAAAAATTTTTGTCATTAAATTTATCGCTAATTGGCGATAAAGTATTTTCCGTTGTAAAATTCGTCGCTAATTAGTGACGAATAACAATTTCGTTGGTAAATTTTGCCATGGATACATTGTCCGTTGCTAAATTTTGTGACAAAAATATTTCGTCGCCAATTTTGTCCTCAAATTTAGTACAAAAATTTTTCATCTCTAAAGTCGTTGCTAATTAGTGCGATCGCAATATTTGTCAGAAAATTTTGCAACAAGCTCCGAAATTCATGGTTAAATTTGTCCCTAATTAGCGACAAAAAATATTCGTGGCAAAATTTATTGCTAATTAGTCAAAAAAAATATTTATAGCTAAATTCATCGCAAATATTAAAAATTTGTTACTAATTTTGTGGCTAAATTAGTTAATCGCAAATATTCATAGCTAAAATTTTTTCAACTAAACTATTATAAGAAATTGTATATTATAGAATGCACTCATTATGTTTTTATTAAAACAATTAAATAATAAAGAATTCTTATTTAAATATATTTTTTAAAATATTGTATTTGAATATTTGTGTGTATGTATATTTTTATAATTTTTTTGATTTTTTATGTAATAAAAAAAAAAGAATACACACGTTGTTGCAGCAGTGATTTTACTGGATCATGCGGCACCATACCAAAGGGCCACCGGCACACTGTCGCAATCGTTGGTTATTGGAAAACTTGTGATTGGACTAAGTATTGGCTTGTGAAGAACTCAGTGGGCGCTGGTATTTACAAAGTGTGTCGTTTGCAAAAGAACCATACCAAGAATTGAAGGTTTGTAAAGCTTGTCGGGAGAATTGAGCAACAAAAGCAACATAAAAATATAGATTTTAATAATTTATTATTTCAGTTATCAATAAAATACATACTATTATAAATACAGAAACATAAAAATAAGAAATTCAAAGAATTTTAAAATCAAATCGCTACTGATTTATTTTATTATTTGTTATTTTCTAAATATCTTCCCTCAACCTTAATATGATGCAATAAGTACATTTGAGATCGAAAAACAAAGTTTCTTGGTGCATTGCTCTAATACTATGTTGGAAAAGATTAAAAATGATGTTATTTTTCTTAATATTGCATTTAAGATTGAAAATTTTATTGATACCATGGTTTTTATTTCAATTATAGAAATGTTGAAAACAATTTTCATAAAGATATTTTTTGAAATTGATTTCTTCGAAATTACTTGCAGAAATCAATTTCTAGGAAATCAATTTCAATTTATTTATTTTTTAAAATGCATTTAACGAATGTGTATGTCTCACAAATTCACGTGATTATTATTTATATCAAATTATTTTTTAATTGATTTATGTTTAGTGTTAGTATCTGTTGAATTTATATTTTTTTATATAAAGATAGCTTTCTAAAAAAAATTTCTATGTACATTTTCAAGAAAATGAGATTTTTGAGAATAAATAAATAGAACTGAATGTTTTAGAAGTTGTTTTCTGAAAGCAATTTTTAGGAAATCAACTTCAGAAAATATATTCGTGAAGATTACTTTTAATATTTATGTGATTAGAATAAAAGTTATAATATCAATATCTTTTTCAACCCTAAATATGATATTAAGCAAAATAACCCATTGATAATGAATACAATATAAAATATTAATCCAAATAATTCATTGCTTTTTTGAATAAATTATGGATATTTAGTAATTACGTTGAATTCGATTCAAGAGTTTAACTATTTTTTTTGTACTTGGATCTTTCGGTATCCAGAATTTTGTCTCGACTAATTCAGAATCGACCTGACTGTCGGGTTTTATTTGAGGGGGAGGTCTCCCATATTGTTTTCTCTATACCCAGTAAAAGTCAAATTTCTAATCTGATTAAGAAACGAAAGTACAATTTCCACTTACATCAACAGGTAGAATCGAGAGGTTAACTATTCGATAACTATAGATTTGATAAACTCAAACTCATTGTAATGTTATTAAACAACTTAAGATTTTGAAATACATAATAACCATCCGTACATGCTGTGATAGGACGGCAAAAAAAAAAAAATAAATAAAGGATGGAAGCATATAAAATTATAAATTTCTATAATTTATTATTTCAACCAATCTCTTATAATAGATTGCATAACTCATTAATTTATTTTAATATTGAATATTATCTATCATTTCCTCACTCTCAATACTACAAAAAATAACCTTTTAACCATAAATTTAACGACGAAAATTTTAAAAAAAATTCAACGCTAAAAACATTAGAGACGGAATTAGCTATGAAAAATTTTTCGTCTCTAATAACGCGTCGCAAAAATTTAGCGATAAAAATTAGAAATCCGTCGCTAAATTTAGCGACGAAAATCTGAAATCCGTCGCTAAATTTAGTGACAAATAATTTTTCGTCGCTAAAATTCGTCACAAAATTTAGCGATAAAAAATTATCCGTCGCTAAATTAGTGACATAAAAAAATCCGTTGCTAAATTTAACGATGAAAATCTAAAATTCGTCGCTAAATTTAGCAACAGATAATTTTTGTCACTAAAATTCGTCGCTAATTTAGGGAAAAAAAATCCGTCGATATTTAATGACGAATAAAAAAATCCGTCGCTGAATTTAGCAACGGATTTGAATTTATCGCTGATTCCAAATTTCCACGAAATATCGTGCGCCCTTGCCCACCCGAGCCAGTACGTCCCTTGCCCACCCGAGCCAGCACGTGCCTGGATGGCCCCGCCTGCCCGAGCCAGCACCCCCGCGCAGGCACTCCAGCAGGCGCTCCAGCATCAACTCTTAATTGTTGGAAAATGCTGCTTTGCCTTCTGTCTCCTGCCTCCACCGTGGTTCGAACTCCAAACTCCGAACTCCTGCACGCACACGCTGCATAAGCATAAACCTGTAAACCACCAAGTCAAAGGATATTATGTGATATAAATTTTTTTATTATTATTTATTATCTTTTCTTCACATTTTTCTAATAATAATAAAATAATATATAATAACAATTTAAAATAATAAATATAATAACTTTTTTTATTTATATCACAAACCTAAAATAATATTAATTAAAAATAATAAATATGATAATTTTTAATAAAATAAAAAATAAAAAATTAATTAAAAAATATATTAATATTATATTTTGATTTCTTCTTTTTTCTTTTATTTTATTATTTTATTATTTTTTTTCATTTTTATTTTATTTTTTTAATCCATAGTTTAAAAATGGATTACGACATCTCAAAAATATAAAATTATAATTATCAATAAATTATAATATATTAATAATTTAAAAAATCTATATATTGAATCACAAAATATTTTTATTCGTTATAAAAAAATTCAATATAATTATTATATATAAGAAATGAGAATAGAAAGGAAAAAAAAACCCAAAATGAGAGCAAGAGGAAGGAAAAAAAAGTGAGAATAGAAAAAAAATGAGGAGAAAGAAAGAAAGAAAAAAATATTATCATACAATACTAAGCGTAAGCGGTGATACAGTCGTGATATGTCTTCCATTCAAATCCGAGATCTAATATTCGAATCCCTTCAATTGCATTTTATTAATTTTTTTAGTATTATAACAATGAAGGGCGTCTGCCTAGGCGCCTAGACAGTCACGCCCCAGTAGGCGCGGGCTGGCATGGGCACCCAGGCAGGCAGGCGCGGGCGCCCAGGCAAGCACGCCCCAGTAGGTGCGGGTGCCCGCGCCTGCCTAGGCGCCCGCGCTCCTGCCTAGGCACCCAAGGCAGGCACGCGCAGGCGCCCAGGCAGGAGCGTGCAGAGCGCGGGTGCCCAGGCAGGCAGGCGCCCGTGCAGGCTCCCGGTGACGGATTAATATTTAATTAAAAAATCTATATTATTGAATAAAATAATATAAATAAAATAAAAGTTACCTATACAATAATAAAAAATATTAAAAAATATATATAATTTAAATAAAATAAAATATATGGTTTTTTTTAAGAATTAAATAATATTATTCTTCTAAAAAAATGAAATATAATATAATAAAATAAAATGTAAATTAAAATATTATAAAATAATAATATGATTTGTTAATATAAATTAATAAATAAAATAAAAATAAAATAAAATTCTAATTAGAAAAAGATAAAATTCAGCGACGGATTTAGAAATCCGTCGCTGATGAAATTATTAAAATAAAATAAAAATAAAATAAAATTCAAATTCTCTGTCGTTGAATCAGCAACGGATTTGGAAATCCATCGCTAATTCACCGACGGATTTTAATCAGTCGTTAAATTACCAATGGATAAATTTCGTGTTGCTAAATTAATTTTTTAATTTAAATATTATATTTTATTTAATTATATATAAAAAAACTTAGCGACGGATTGAGATTTTCGTCTAGCGACGGAAAACAAATCCGTCACTAAATTAATTTTTAACTTAAATATTACATATTAATAAAATAAAAAGAAAAATAAAAAAATAAAATTCTATTTAAAAAAGATTAAATTTTGTGACGGATTTTAAATCCGTGGCAAAATTTAGTCACAAAATATTATTCGTCGCTATTTAGTGACGAAATTTGCAACGAAAAATTTTTTATCGCCAATTAGCGATAAATTTAGCTACGAAAATTTTTTCGTGACTAATTAGTGATGAATTTTGCTACGAATGATGTGTCCGTTGCTAATTTAGCCATGACTTCTTTTTCGTTACAAATTTTTTGACAAATTAGCGACGAAAAAGTTTTTGTCACTAAATTCGTCGCAAAATAGCGACGAATTTTTTCTGTCACGAAAATCCGTGACTAAAATCGTGTTTTTTTGTAGTATAATGTAGTGCAATGAAGCCACTTAAGTTTGAAAAACAAAATAATTTTCGATATATATACTATGGTATAGTACAAAAAAAAAAAATTGAGCATGAAAATAATATAAAGAATAAACCTCAATGATTGATTGATTCAAATAATTATTAAAATCAATTGAATGTTTCAAAAATATCTATTATCACTGATATGGAAACAAAGTGAGAAAGAAACTTTAATATTCTTAAAATCCATATTTTACTAATTTATTCTCATTCTTAATGTTTTTTAACTTCTCCCTTAAATTTATTAACTTGCAACGAAAGGCATTTGAGTTTGCAAAAGAAAGTAATTTTTAATGCATTGCTTTGATACCATTATCCCAAAATTTGCGTACGAAAATAATATAAATTCGAACAATTTATTTCTTAAATTAGACTATTATAATATATTTGATAATTTCAAATATTCTAATAATCAAAATATTGCTAGTTTATTCTAATAACATCGACGTAATATATTTGATAAATTATTTTAATTGATTATCTGTTTTGTAAAATACCCGATATTACAAATATGGAAACATAGAAATAATAATAAAAAAACTTTAATATTCTAAAAATCATATAATTACTAATTTATTCCCATACTGAATATTTTTTTTTTCATATCCGCTTCAAAGTCAATGTGGTGTATAGAGTTAACATTTAATCTTGAAAAATAAAAATAATCTTTGATTGTGTTCTCATACACACGAATAATTAAAAAGAGAAGCAATATAAAAATAAAAAGTACAATGATTCATTGTTAAGTAAACTATCATATATTATAAATATGGAAACATAAAAGTGAATAAACTCTAATCTTCTTAGCTAACTTATTTAGAAACCAGAATATTCTAGCAAGGTTGGACTATAAATATTTGTGCTGTTTTCAGCCTTTGCACATCCAAACAATTCAGAGCAATCCTCGTACAATGGCTGCCTTGAAACAATCTCAATGCGTTAGCATCGCAATCCTCTTCTTGTTGGGTGCTTTGGCTTCTCTAGCTTCATCCCGCACTATACCAATGGCGATAATGTTGCAGAAGCATGAGCAATGGATGGCTCAATATGGACATTCCTACAAGGATGAAGCAGAGAAGATACAACGATTTAATATATTCAAGAAAAATGTTGAATATATCGAGTCTGTTAATCAAGCCACAGATAAAACATACAAGTTAGCTGTGAATGCATTTGCTGATCGAACCAAAGAGGAGTTGAAAGCTCTCATGGGCTACAAGAAACCTTCTGGACAAGCAATGTCTACCCAAGAATCAACACCCTTTAGGTATGCCAATATAAATGGCGTGCCTTTGGCAGTGGACTGGAGAAAAAAAGGCGCAGTAACTGATGTCAAGAACCAAGGCGATTGTGGTAAGTCATAAGCTTTGTTGTAGGTCATTTTTATGAAATTTTCTGTGGTTTCCTAGAAAAAAATACTAATAAGAGTACTTTCCATTAGCACAGCATAGAAAAACTTGGGAAAATGCTTTTCCAAAGCTTTATTAGCAAGGCTTTAGACATTAAAAGCTTCCTTGTGCATCATGCACACAGTTCCACTATCTTGAGTATCATTTGTCATGGCAAAATGCAGGGGATTGCTGGGCATTCTCAGCGGTAACAGCCGTGGAAGGAATAACCAAAATCAAAACAGATAAACTTGACTCACTTTCGGTGCAACAGCTTCTAGACTGTGACAAATTTGACGGTGGCTGCAAAGGTGGTCGTATGGATTCGGCCTTCGAATACATAATCCAAAACAATGGCATCACAACAGAAACCAATTATCCTTATGAAGAAAAAGATGGTATTTGCGATGAAACCAAGGCTGCATACCCTTCTGCAACCATAACTGGCTATGAAAGGGTTCCACAGAATAACGAAACTGCTCTTCTTAATGCTGTGGCTAACCAACCGGTTTCAGTTGCCATTGCTACTTCAGATGACTTTCATTTCTATAAAAGCGGTGTTTTTACTGGAGTATGTGGCAATCGGCTAACCCACGGTGTTGCGGTTGTTGGTTATGGGACAAGTAGTGATGGGGCTAAGTATTGGATTGTGAAGAACTCATGGGGCCCTGGCTGGGGTGAGAACGGCTACATTAGGATGCAGAGAGACATTGATAATCCAGAGGGACTCTGCGGCATTACCTTGGACGCTGCTTATCCCACAGCATGAAGAAGAACCATTGTGAATGTTGTGCAGCTGTAAAATAAAACGGGTAAAGCCTAATTATTTCTGTGTGCGCGCGGTCCCTTTTTAAACATGTAGCATGTAACAACCACAATTCAATTATACGAAAATTTTAATTTGTTGAATAATAAATACACCCTTGTGATTTGTGAGAATTATGGTTCAGAGAGCGACTCTTTGTGTGTAATTTTTTTAATTTTCAAATTACGAATCTAAAAATTGATTAAAATATTTAACGTTTCATTCTATTAAACTGAATTCCATCGGTGTTGGTGCATTCATAACACTTGTTTTTGGTTTGTGCTTGAAATTCTTTTCACATGACATGCTAATTTTTTTTCTGTATGGTTCATTTTACCGGATGTGCCTTGGACATGCTTATCTTCACAAGATTTTGCTTAGGAAAAAAAAATGAAGAAAAAAACAATATTCGCAAATTTCTATGTCAATTTTCCAATTCTATCCTAATCGGATTGTAACGAGAGGAAAGTAATATGGATATGAAGAACAAGGTAAACATGGCCCCCAGCATGGCAACAATCTATAAAGATGACAATATGGAATATCTCAAAACTCTATAGATCTGTAGGGATAAATCTGTTACTTTTTCGACTATTTATTGTCGCGCCTTGATAGATATGAAAGGAAAAATGAAATGATTATACATAACATAATTACATAATATCTAATAAAATAACATAAGGAGACAAGTGGGTCAAAAACTAGATCATACGGGTAAAATAGGCCACCCGCAGTGCTTCATTATTTATTAATTAACCATATATATATATATGAGTGTCGTGAACCCCTGCCACGTAAGTTTTCGTCATCCTCCACGTGGCCAGACGTGATTTGTCGTCGTTTGAACTCCCCCGCTTTCTCTCCCTCCTCTCCTCTCTTCTCACGCTAGAAAAAAGAAAAAGCACTCCTCTCTCTTTCTCTCTCTTTGTTTCGCTCGCTCTCTCTGTCTCTCCCTCTCCCTCTCCCTCCCTTCTCTCTCTCGTTCTTGTTCATTAGCTAAATCTCACACGCACGTGAATCAATCGATCAATCATCAAAGCCAAGTAATCACTCTCTCTCTCTCTCTCTTCCGCGGGTGCTCATTATTTAACCGTATTGATATAAGGTCTTCTCAGATACCAGTCTTCAGCATCCCAACATTATTTTTATTTACTTCTCGTAATCATGACATCATTTACTAAATATTGTGTTTTTAAGAATTTGAATAGAACTTGAAAGCCTTTTGCTTCATTAATGTGTTGTTTCTTGTCACAGCCAGTTTGCTGAAGTGGTTTGTCGTAAGTGCAGCAACAGTGCTGATTGAGAGTTTGTGTGTTCATCATTAATGTATGTCTTCTGGCATCAACATATGCCTCCCGTGTAGAATTAAACTTGTATTATCAAAATCAATATGTAATTTAAATAAATAATCATTCCGGTCTCTCCAAAATTAACAATTTTGACTCCAAACATCTAGGACAACGCAAAATTATAAAATTTCTAACAGTTCTAGCCACAAACCTCTACTGTCATACCCAACTAAAGTATGAACAGCTGCCACACCGAGCGGATCTAACTTTTATCTTATATACAATAATTTTCTCAAGTAACATTTAAATATATACAATCGACTCAATACAAATGAAATATGAGAGTTAAATTATAGTCATCCCAAAATAAATACACGGCCAACTAACCTCAATGTCAAGATCTCGCCGGGTCAAAATTAAATTAAGATTTCATATTTCTATTTAAAGTAAATCTCACCGTCGGGAATACCAAATCTGTTCTAGAGTCTGTAACGTCACTCTATCACAATAAACCTGTCTGAGGAGGGAAAAGAGAGGGGTAAGTATCATGGGAAAATACTCAGTGAGTGAGAGGGATAATATCAAGTATAAATAGTGTGGGTGAACCATTGGAGTGTCAAATAATATCATTTGAAACAAAAATTTATATTTCGCAGTAAAACATGATGTGTTTAGCAATTTGAAATCATTTACTCAATCACACGATAACAAACATATATGCATTCATTTAAAATCAAATAATATCAGAGCGAGTCAAAAATGATCTTAGCAAAGGTCAACCGTGACCAAAGACAAACGTATCAGGGGTTTTATTATGCATAAACTTTAAAACGTCCTCTACCCCGACGTTGACCATGAGTTCGCTGGGGCTAACTTATCATCGTGTATAGGACCCCGACCGGTGCTAGACGGTGGCGTCACACACGTCCTCCCCGTACGTGGGTTCAACCGACCACACCTATAGCCCTTAGAATAAATGACGTTTGCGGATACCTCCTGTAGAAGCGTATCCGGGCAACCCGTGCCTCTACAAACGACTTTCGTAACTACGGAATCATTATAGTATCACAAAGGGCACAACGTCCCACAAGTAACATCACATCATCGCATAACTAGTGGGCATTCAACCCACATAGTTCATCAAAAACATTTTAAATTTGCGTACCAATACGTTTCATCAATTCATTTCAAAACAACATATTAATGCAACGGTATAAAATGAAATTTATACATTTTCAAGTAATGGAACAATTATTGTTTCATTTCAAATCATGGATGCATAGTCATTGTAAATATAATTCAAGACACTCCAATAATCACAAAACAGATTTCTAAATTTAATATCATATGTCAAACGAATGCATATCAAAACATGTTTTATCGAAAATAAGGCAGAAAATACGTTTTACTATTTTATGCAAGAGATTAGAGTTCCACTCACCTATCTAGGGAGGGTGGTCACTCCCTATTTTTCAACGAGTCTCCAAAAAACAAACTTAATCAAATCGTCAAATTTTATATCAATTAAAACCCTAATAAGAGATTTTATCAACAAAATTTATTCAAACTGTGAAGTGAGTGCGTTTCTCTCACCTAGGGTTCCTTGGGTTTCAGACCTAGCTATCATTCGCCCGTCGGGTTGGTTTAAAATCTGTAATATTTCTAAATTTCAAATATATTAGAAACAACTAAATTTCTAACACCAAACTCTAGAATTTCAACCAAATATAGTCGTTACCTGCAGTACAGAAGATGCAGGTAAGCTCTCGAAGGGGAAAAGCCAGTCGCGGGCTCGCGGACCGGTGGGCTGGCGGGCTAGTGGCTGGCCCGCTGGTGGGCTCGCGGGCTCTCAGTCCGGCTTGCTGGCCGCAGCGGGTTTCGCGGGCCGCAGTGGGCTCGTGGGTCAACAATGGGTGCACGGGCCGCATTAGGCCGCGGGTTGCAGTAGGCCGCGACTGGACTAGGCTTTGGCCCACTGGTGGGCTCGCGGCTTGTGGGCTGGCCCGTTCACGGGCTAGGGCTCATGCTCGCACCGATGGTCGCGCTGGAGCGCGCTGGCGCTCGTGCTGGGGTTGTGCTCGCTTACGCAGGGTCGTGCGGGCTCACCCAGGGTCGCGCGCTGGCTCGTGCTGGTTAGCGTGCTGGCTTGGGCGTTGGCTCGCGGGAGATCGCGCGCAGGGCTTGCGATGGCTCGAGGAGGCAGCGCTCGCAGGAGGAAGGGTCTGCGCAGTGGCGTGCTCGTGGGAGGGCGGCGCCTACGGCAGGGAGGTCGCCCAAGGGAGTGCTTGGGTTCGCGCAAGAGAGATCGCGCTGCGGCTGGGTGCGGTGGCGGAAGGGAAAGGCTGCGGTAGAGGAGAAGGCAACGACAGAGGAGAAGAGAAAGAGAGAAAGAGGGAGAGAGGGAGATAGAGAGAGAAAGAGGGGAAAAAAAAGAGAGATTAGGGTTTTTTAGCCCTAATCCCGATTTTTTTTTGTTACATTTTCTAACCACCTAAAATCAAATTTCATTCTCGAAACTAAAAGAGAACTAAACTGCAAATAAATGGGGGTACTGACTTCTCATAACCTCCTCGGACTCTCAGGTCTCCTCCTCGATCTGATTACTCCTCGATAAAACTTTAACCAATGAAATTTCCTTACTCTGCAACTTTCTAACCTGTCGATCTAGAATAGTCACAGGCTGAACTGGAAAACTAAGATCCTCTCGTAACTCAAGAGATGGAGGCTCAAGTACATGAGAAGGATCGGCCAAGTATTTCCTGAGTACTGAGACATGAAATACGTCGTGAATAAGGGATAGTTCATCTGGCAGCTCCAATCTATATGCCACACTTCCGACCTTCTCAAGGATACGGAAAGAGCCAATATATTTGGAGCTCAATTTGTCCCGCTGCCTGAACCGTGTAACTCTCTTCCAAGGAGATATCCTCAAGAAACCCATATCTCCCGTAGCAAACTCAAGAGGTCACCGCCTATGATCGGCATATGCTTTCTGTCTGTCTTGGGCGGCTTTCATCTGCTTACGGATGATCTTAATTTTGTCTTTTGTTTGCTCAATCAACTTGACGCTGCTAATGTCACGCCCCAAACTGGGATCGTGAACAGTCGCCCGTTGTCCCTGGATGCCGGCTGTATTTTTACAGAAAATCGGACAGAACCTCCCCATAAATCGGAGGTTTCCCATGTATAATTTCACCTGTATATGACATTCATCCTGTAAAAATAAGCAATTGGCCATCCTGGCCTCTCCAAAATCAATAAATACCACAGCCAACATCCAGAACAACGCAAGACTATAAAGTTTCTAGCAGTCCTAGCAACAGACCTCTACTGTCATGCCCAACTAGAGCATGAGCAGCCACCACCCCGAGCGGACTTAAATTCTACGCATATTGAAAATAAATTCCCAAGTTATTTTTAAATATTTACAAATATCTCACTGCAATGAAATAAATCAATACGAGAGTTTCAAGAATAAATGTCCATAATTTATACAGTCATCCAAAAAATTTGATAAATACATTGGTCAAACTAAAATCTCCAATACATAATAACATCACCAATCATCGTAGCGGAAGAAATGGAAAATATCCATACCCAAACCCAGTGATATCTCCTCGGTCCAACACTAATCCTGTGGGAAAGAAAGTGAGGGGTGAGTATCTATGGGAGGATACTCAGTAAGTGAGGGGATTGACATCATACTATCAATATCTAAGGTGAATTTGGAGTGTCAAAGCATAAGAAAATATCCACAGTGTGCAAACCGATCATGTTATTTCAAAATCATATATAATACGCACACATCAGAAAGCAAGATATGCATCCAATATTTACATCAATATCGTGAAGAGCCGACCAATGAAATATTCCCGGCAATGGTCTACCTCGACCAAGGACAGCGCATTGGGGGTTTTTCCAAATGCAAGTATTAAATAATGGCTCTCTGCCCCAATGTTGGCCACAGACTACCCCAATTAGCTTGTAAATAATAATAATGTACATATAACTAGTCGGCCGTGTATGGTGCCCCCGCCTGGTACTAGACGGAGCCGTACTCAACGTCCTCTCCGATGAGGGTCAACCTGGGGCACCCATACACACGACGATCTGGCGGATACCTCCGGCCGAAGCGTATCCGGGCACAAGGGGTGCCTCTACCAGATGACCTTCGTAGCTACAGATCACAATATCATATCGGCCGGGTACGTAGCCCCATGCATCCCATCACCAAGTCGGCCGGGCATATAGCCCCATGCATAATATCATAACGTCGGCCGGGCATACAGCCCAAATACATAATATCATAAAGTCGGCCGGGCATACAGCCCAAAACATAATATCATAAAGTCGGCTGGGCATACAGCCCAAATATGTAAGTAATCCATTTAAAACTATGTGCCAATGCAGTGGAAGTATTAAAACATATAAATATGTCGAAATTATGGCACAATATTCAATTATCAAAACTCATGGATGCATATCAATAAAATCAGAATTTAAGACACTCCAAAGATCACAAAATATTTTATCAAATATTTGAAAATTCTAACAATCATACATTTGCAGAAATATATCATTTAAAAGTATTTTTGAAACATGGTTTTCAATCAATAGCGAATGTCAAAATCCCACTCACTGTTCTACAGAAGGGAATTCACTCCCTACTGACAAGCCAAATCGGATCTGACCGCTCGAGTCTCTAAAAGATCAACCTAAATCAGATTATCAACATTTAATATCAAATAAAGGCTAAATCAGGGATTTTCAATTTTTCCCTTCCAAATATATATCACCTAATTTACAAAACTTCGTTATAGATTCTCGTTTCCTCAATTTCAACTCATCTGACTCACCAATGGTCGAGTTTCTAATATTTCTCATTTTTTTGTCTAATTTTCCTCGGATTTCACACATTTCAATATATTATGCAACTCTTGATCTAAATTCGACCTAATTTCGATAGAATTAAATCAAATGTTGAAAAGGTTGCATTTCTCTCACCTAGGGTTTCTCGGATTTCCGGATCTAACTTTCGTTCGTTCGTCAACCTGGTCTAAAACCTGTAATGTTTACCATTTGAAACACAAGTGAGAAATTTAAGTCAAATTACCAATAATTTTTGAAACCCTAATATGTACACGGAATCGAGAATTCATTTACCTTCGCAGAGGGTCACGGGTCGTCGTGGGCTAGCGGGCCGGGGGCCGGACTGGGCCGCGGGCCGTACTGGGCCCGCGGGCTTGGATGGGCTGTCGGGCCTAGTGGGCCAGTGGGCTTGCTGCTGATGGCCCTGCGGGCTGGTGCTCGCCCGTGCGCTGGTGCGCGCTCGTGCGCTCGTGCGCCGACTCGCGCGTGCTCGTGTGCTGCAGCGCGCTGGGCCGCACACCCGTGCACGCTCGTGCGCTGGGCCTCGCGCGCCCGTGCACGCTCGTGTGCTGGGCCGCGCGCGCCTGTGCACGCTCATGCGCTAGGCCTCGCTCGCTCGTGTGCTGGCTCGCGTGCGCTCGTGCGCTGCTGCGCGCTCGTGCGCTCGTGCGCTACTGCGCGCTCGTGCGCTACTGCGCGCTAGTGCGCTTCGCGTACTTGCTCTCGTGCTGGCTCGCGCACTTGCTCGCGCTCGCGGCCTGGCTCACGCTCGCGGGCTCGGTCGTGTGCAAGGGAGGGTTGCGCTCGCGGAGGCTCTGCAGTCGCGCTGTGGCGTGCGGCGGTGCTCGATCGTGGCTCGCGGCGTGCGGTGGTGCTCGATTGTGGCTCGCGACGGTGTGCGGCGAGGTGGAGAGGGGGCGATCGTGGAAGATCGCGAGAGGGAGAGAAGACAGAGTGAGGTAGAGAGTGAAACCACGACGGAAGAAGAATGAGAAGAAGGAGGAGAAAAAGAAGGAGAAGGAGAAGGAGATGCCGGCGGAGCTCGTGGGGAAGAGCAGCGCTGCGGTGGGGGAGGGAGACGAAGGGTTGGCAGAGAGAGGGAGAGAGAGAGAGAGAGAGAGAGAGAGACGAATTAGGGCTTTAGCCCTAATTCAATTGGGGAAGGCCAAAACGCTGCGTTTTGGCTCTCCCTCTTTTTTTTTTTTTTTTTTTTTTTTGGCTTGGTGTTACAGCTAAGACGTCGCTCTCTGACCTCATCCCAGCATATCGGGGTGCGGCACTTTCTACCATACAGTGTCTCATACGGGGGCATCCTTATACTAGCCTGATAACTGTTATTATATGCGAACTCGATCAGTGGAAGGTGCCGGTCCCAACTACCCCGAAAATCCATTACACATGCCCTCAGTATGTCCTCAAGGGTCTGAATGGTCCTCTCAGACTGGCCGTCCGTCTGAGGATGATATGCCGTACTGAAATTCAATCTAGTATCCAATACCTCCTGCAACTTGGGCAAAAACCTAAATGTGAACTTGGGGTCCCTATCTGAAACAATCGATGCGGGCACCCCGTGAAGTCGAACTATGGTATCAATGTAAAGACGTGCCAACGCCTCTAAAGAATAGTCACCACGGATAGGGATAAAATATACAGATTTGGTGAGTCGATCGACAATCACCCAATTCGCATCATGCCGTGTAGAAGTCCGCGGCAACCCCATCACGAAATCCATAGTAATATGCTCCCATTTCCACTCAGGAATGGGAAGAGACTGCAGTGTGCCCGCTGGACGCTGATGCTTGGCCTTCACCTGTTGGCACACCAAGCATTGTGTCACAAACTCTGCTATATCCCTCTTTATGCCTGACCACCAATAGCTACCTTTGATGGTTCGGTACATCTTAGTACCCCCGGGATGCATAGCATATATAGAAGAATGTGCTTCTTAAAAAATAGCATGTCGAATATCACTATCGGCCGGAATACACACTCTGTCTCTGAATACCATGAGTCTATCATCACGGACTCTAAAGTCTCCGCCCTCAGCTCTGCAGACTCTATCCGTAAAATCCTGAATCTCCTTATCTGTACTCTGGAGCTCTCTGATACAGTCGAACAAAGTCGGCCTGATCTCAAATCTGGCTAATAAGCCTCCCTGATCATCGTTACTCAAACTGACTCCTAAGGCTCAGAGTCCCACTAAACAAGAAAGGTAGGCTTTCTTTGTCGACTGTGAGGATGATGTTGACTTCCGACTCAAAACATCTGCTACAACATTCGCATTGTCCGGATGACAGACAATAATGAGATCATAATTTTTTAGGAGTTCTGACCATCTCCTCTGTCCCAAATTCAGCTCCTTTTGGGTAAATAGATATTTCAAACTTTTGTTATCCGTGAATACACTACAAATCACCTCATAAAGATAATGCCGCCTATCTTCAATGCGAAGACTATGGCTGCCAACTCCAAATCATGTGTCGGGTAATTACCCTCGTGTTTTTCAGCTGTCGCGAGGCATATGCAATAACCTGACCATCCTGCATCAGAATACAACTCAATCCCTGTCGGCTAGTATCACTGTACACTGTATATTCCCAACTACTAGTGGAAAGAGCTAAAATAGGAGCGGATGTCAACCGTTGTTTGAGCTCTTGGAAGCTCACTTCACAACGATCATCCCAAACAAACTTGACCCTCTTCTGGGTCAATCTCGACAACAGAGCAGCTATCCAGGAGAATCCCTTTATAAATCTGCGATAATACCCGGCCAAACCGAGAAAACTACGAATCTCGATAACTATTTGTGGCTGCTCCCACTTCACTATAGCCTCAACCTTTCGCGGATCAACATAAATACCCTCCGCAGAAATAATGTGCCCCAAGAACTCAATTTGTCTAAGCCAAAACTCATATTTCGAGAATTTGGAATATAGATGCTTTTCACAAAATATTTGTAATGCCACCTGAAGGTGTTCAACATGATCTTCATCACTCCGTGAATATATCAAGATGTCATCGATGAATACGATGACGAACCAATCCAAGTAGTCGTGAAAAACTCGATTTATCAAATCCATGAAAGCAGTTGGGGCATTAGTCAGACCAAATGGCATGACTAGAAACTCGTAATAGTCGTATCGGGTGCGAAAAGCTGTCTTTGGCACATTTTCGGCCCGAATTCTCAACTGATGATAACCCGAACGAAGATCAATGTTAGAGAAAACCCTGGCTCCCTGCAGCTGATCAAACAAATTATCTATACGTGGCAAGGGATATCTGTTTTTTATGGTGGCTTTATTCAATTGCCTGTAATCCACACAAAACCGAAATGTACCATCCTTTTTCTTTACAAACAGTACTGGAGCGTCCCAAGGTGAGGTGCTCGGGCGAATAAAACCCTTTGTCCAGAAGTTCCTGTAACTGAGTTTTAAACTTTCTCAGTTCAGCAGGCGCCATACTGTATGACGGAATAGAAATAGGATTGGTCCCCGATACTAGATCAATCTCGAAATCGAACTCCCGAACTGGTGGTAATCTGGGAAGCTTATCGGGGAACACATTTAAAAATTCCTGTACCACAGGGACATCTTCAAGCCTCAGTACCTCAACGGTGGTGTCGACAACATAAAGGCACACAACCATGGCGTACCAAGCGTCTGGCCTTCATAACAGAGATAATACTGTAGGGCAATAATCGTCTCTCGCCCCAGAATACTAACAATGGCTGCTCGAATCTCCTAAACTCAACCTCTTTCGTGAAATAATCCATGCAAACCCGGTGTAAATTCAGCCAATCCATCCCTAAGATGATATCAAAATCCGTGATAGGGAGCGGAATTAGATGTACTTCTAATATCACCTCCCCAATACCGACCTCACAGCCCTTATAGACTGTATCTCGAATGATATGCTTGTCAAAAGGAGTGACTACCATAATCTTCTCATCAAGTGGCGAGAGAGGTCTATCAAAATGACGAGCGAACGTGTCAAAACTAAAAGTAAGAAAAAGTTTAACAAAATTTAAAATGCGAAAAAAAAGTTAACGAATATATATATATATATATATCAAACTAGTTAAGTTTCGAAAGCTTTTACTAGTCATAACTGTATATTGACATCATGATATACAAAAATTATACAGAAAGTACAACAAAAGTACTATACTGATGGGTCTGCGGGAGAATTACCCATAATAACATAAGGGTTTGCCTGTGCGTCCTCCTGTGTTATCGCAAACACACGAGCCTGGGCCCTAAGCTGCTGTCGTGACGATCCTGACACTGTATTACTCCCGGCTACAGTCAGGGGAGTGGTAAGAGCTGAGTGCGCAGGTACCTCTTGCTGGCCTGTGCCAAACGTACCAGTACGACTCTGCAAAGTCGATCCTCCTCGACCTAAATCGGGGCAGACAATCCTAATGTGACCTTGCTTCCCACACTGGAAGCAAGTAACTGGTACTCTACATGCCTCAAAGGAATGGTGGCTGCTGCATTTACGGCAGAAGGGCAGTCTCTGTGTAGTAGACTGCGTAGAGATACTAGGGGCTGGTGCCCCAAAACCCTATGGTCGAGATCTCTGTCCCGGAACTACTGGTCTGAAGTTTTAGAAAAACCTCCGGGATATCCAGAACCTCTACCCCTCTTCGACAACTGTCAACCCTATGACCCAGTCTTTCTTTTCTGGTGACTCTCCCTTTGTCTAGCCTCTGCTCGGGCGATCTCTTCTGCCTGATACGCTGAATCAATCACCTTTGATAATGTAAAAAATGAATTCACTGTCATATACTTCCTGATGCTCAATTGGAGGCCATCTTCAAACTTGAATCTCATCTGAGCCGGTGTAGCCATATCGGGGACAAAAGTCGCTAGTCGTCTAAGCTTAGTCTCGTACTCTGAAACTGAACTCGTCCCCTAGCGCAAGTACAGGATCTCCTTCCTCATCCGGTCCTGCTGGAACGGGATAAAGTACCTACGGTTGAACTCTCGTAAAAAGTCCTCCCATCGCAGGGTCAGTGTAGCACTGTCACAGATAGCCTCCCACCACGAGAGGGCATCTCTATTGAGGAGTTTCTCAACAACTCTAAATCTGAGCTCCTCTGATAACCCCAAATCCGTAAGGATCCTACGAATCCTGTTGATCCAATGTTTCGCCGCTACTGCATCACTGGATCCTGAAAAGTCTGTGCATCCGAGCTGTCGAGACTCTTTTACCAACTGAGTGAGCTTGTGGATGCGCCTCAAAGTAGTCGACGTCTCATCGGTTGGAGTAGAAACGGAAGGACCGGCCACCGAAGGCGGAATCGGTGTTGAAGGAGCAGGTACGGCCGTAGGTGCGGTCGCTGGAGTCTGTAGTGGAGGTGGTGGCATCTGCGCCCCATATCTACTATACCACTCCTGCCACTGCCTCAAGGCATCGAGTGGTGGTGGAGAAATCTCGGTTGTAACAGCTGGTGGAGGTGCTAGTGGTGGAGCTGGTGAGTGTACTCGAGTGGAGGAAGCATCCTCTGGCACTCGTGGCGTCTCGGGTGCCCTAGGTGCATCAGGCACTGAAAGACCCTCAAGTGAGGCTAATCTAGCACCTCTCCTACCACGTTTAGGTGGCATAATTTTGCGAAAAGAATACATTGTTATTAAATAAAAATCAAGAGTTAGGGTTAGTTGCTCCGTAACTAACCCCCTAAAAAAATGAACTATAATTCAAAACATTTGAATGCGAAATAACAAGTTAGATGAACTTATATGTCTATGACCAAGTATAGGTCTTTAAATGACTATATGAAACTCTCTAATGCATTGAGAACTTTTCATATACTTGGGAAGACTTTTACGACTATCTTTTCTTTAACCTAATCGCTCTGATACCAATAAAACTGTCACGCCCCAAACAGAGATCGTGAATAGCCACCCGTTACCTTTGGATGCCGACTGTATTTTTACAGAAAATCGGGCAGAATCTCCTCATAAATCAGAGGTTTTCCGTATACAATTAAACATGTATTATCAAAATCAACCTGTAATTTAAACAAATGGTCATTCCAGTCTCTCCAAAATTAATAATTTTCACTCCAAACATAAACTATAAAATTTCTAGCAGTTCTAGCCACAGACCTCTACTGTCATGCCCAACTAGAGTATGAACAGCCGCCACACCGGGCGGATCTAACTTTTATCTTATATACAATAATTTTCCCAAATAACATTTAAATATGTACAATCGCCTCAATGCAAATAAAATATGAGAGTTAAATTATACAGTCATCCCAAAATAAGTACACGGCCAACTACGAATCTCAATGTCAAGATCTCGCAGGGCCGAAACTAAATTGAGATTTCATATTTCTATTTAAAATAAATCTCATCGTCGGGAATACCAAATTCTCTCTAGAGCTTGTAACGTCGCTCTATCACAATAAATCTGTCTGAGGAGGGAAAAGAGAGGGGTGAGTATCATGGGAAGATATTCAGTGAGTGAGGGGGATAATATCAAGCATAAATAGTGTGAGTGAACCATTGGAGTGTCAAATAATATCATTTGAAACAAAAATTATATTTCGTAGCAAAACATGATGTGTTTAACAATTTGAAATCATTTAGTCAATCACACGATAACAAACATGTATGCATCCATTTAAAATCAAATAATATCAGAGCGAACCAAGAATGATTCTGACAAAGGTTAACCGTGACCAAGAACAGACGCATCGGGGGTTTTATTATGCATAGACGCGACGTTGGCCATGAGTTCGCTGGGGCTAACTCATCATCGTATATAGGACCCCGCCCGGTGCTACACGGTGGCGTCACACACGTCCTCCCCCTACGTAGGTTCAACCGACCGCCCCTATAGCCCTTAGAATAAATGACGTTTGTGGATATCTCCTGCAGAAGCGTATCTGGGCAACCCGTGCCTCTACAAACGCCTTTCGTAGCTACAGAATCATCATAGTATCACAAAGGGCACAACGTCCCAGGGTACAACGTCCCATAAGTGACATCACATCATCGCATAACTAGTGGGCATCCAACCCATATAGTTCATCAAAAACATTTTAAATTTGCGTGCCAATACGTCTCATCAATTCATTTCAAAACAGTATATCAATGCAACGGTATAAAATGAAATTTATACATTTTCAAGTAATAGCACAATTATTGTTTCATTTCAAACTATGAATGCATAGTCATTGTAAATATAATTCAAGACGCTCCAATAATCACAAAACAGATTTTTAAATTTAATATCATACGTCAAACGAATGCATATCAAAACATGTTTTATCGAAAACACGGCCGAAAACACGTTTTACTATTTTATGCAAGAAATTAGAGTTTCACTCACCTATCTAGGGAGGGTGATCACTCCCTATTTTTCAACGAGTCTCCAAAAGACAAATCTAATCAAATCGTCAAATTTTATATCAATTAAAATCCTAATAAGGGATTTTATCAACAAAATTTATTCAAACTGTGAAGTGAGTGCGTTTCTCTCACTTAGGGTTTCTTGGGTTTCAGACCTAACTGTCGTTCGCCCGTCGGATTGGTCTAAAACCTGTAATATTTCTAAATTTTAAATATATTAGAAACAACTAAATTTCTAACACCAAACCCTAGAATTTCAACCAAATATAGTCGTTACCTGCAGTACAGAAGATGAAGATGAGTTCTCGAAGGGGAAAGCCGGTCGCGGGCTCGCAGGCCGTCACGGGCTCGCAGGCCGGTGGGTTGGTGGGCTAGCGGGCTGACCCGCTGGTGGGCTCGCGGGTCAACAATGGGTGCACGGGCCGCAATAGGCCGTGGGTTGCAGTGGACCGCGGCTGGACCGAACCTTGGGCCGCTGGTGGGCTCGCCCGTTCACAGGCTAGGGCTCACACTCGCACCGAGGGTCGTGCTGGAGCGCGCTGGCGCTCGTGCTGGGGTCGCGCTGGCTCGCGCAGGTGTCGCGCTCTGGCTTGCACAGGGTCGCGGCTGGCTCGCGTTGGGTCACGCGCTGGCTTGTATGCTGGCTCATGGGAGATCGCGCGTAGGGCTCGCGATGGCTCGAGGAGGCAGCGCTCGTGGGAGGAAGGGTCTGCGCAGTGGCGTGCTCGTGGGAGGGCGGCTCCCGCGGCAGGGAGGTCGTGCAAGGGAGCACTCGGGTTCACGCCGGAGAGATTGCGCTGCAGCTGGGTGCGGTAGCGGAAGGGAGAGGCCGCGGTGGAGGAGAATGCAGCGGCGGAGGAGAAGAGAAAGAGAGAAAGAGAGAGAGAGAGAGAGAGAGAGAGAGAGAGAGAGAGAGAGAAAGAGAGGAAAAAAAGAGAGATTAGGGCCTTTTAGCCCTAATCCCCGATTTTTTTATTTTTATTTTTTTTATTTTTTGTGTTACAGAATCTTTACAGGACTATGTGGTGCAAACCTAGACCATGACCATGCAGTCACAGCAATTGGGAATGGGACGGCTGATGATGGGACTACGTATTGGCTTCTGAAGAATTCGTGGGGCACTAGCTGGGGTGAAGATGGATACATGAGGCTGCTGAGGGATGTTGGTGACCCAGAAGGACTATGCGGCATTCCAATGCAAGCATCTTATCCCACGGCTTAAAAGGAACATATCTGAGTATGATACTTATCAGAATATAGGTACTAATTCATATGAATAAGTGCATGCGCACACATTTTATTTGCCACTGATTTATTATTATACTACTGTAATATGTTTCCCAGCTTGAGGAATAAAACATGCATTCTGCTTAGAATGGTTATCTTTTTGGTTTTCGGTCCAAAACCCACAAAACCGTCTTCCCAACAAAAAGTCATTCCCTGAATCAAATAAATTAGTAATGGAAACTAAAGAGAAGATCAAGAACTAGATGTGGCGATTCAAAGTAGAAATCCTTACTTTTGAAGATAAATTGAACTGTGCCGAAGGAATACCCCAAAAGCATATGTAAACCTTAATATAAATCCAAAATTCAACACTATTGACTATCCTCACTCCATGCATAGTTAACCTTCCTAAGGGTCAGATCTTCGGAGTACACAAAAAGTCGAGATTTTACCACCTTAGGTTGAAAACCCTTCCGAAAACAAATCCTGCTTGACTTGAAGATCAAGCTTCCTTCCCCCACAAACCTCAAATTAGCACATTCTTTAAAATGTGCGGGCCTAATTAAATTGAGAGGATAGACTATGTAGGTAGAGAGTACCACCAAAAGAGCATAAATTATGGGCCAACTCATCGGGTCACACAGTATCACGGTTCATCATTTATACACCAATTTTGATAAGTTGTCATGCTCCAACCTTGTAGAGTAGCTTAGTAGTAGTGTAGAGGCAGTTCTTTGTAGTAAGTTTCTATTTTTGGAGCTTTCTATTTTTACGTAAACATGTCTTAAGCATTTCATTTCATTTCATTTACGTAAACATGTCTTAAGCACGATAGAAGAGTAGAAAACTTAAATATAGGAGATTTAATAAAATATAGAGGTAAATCACTGAAAACTTAGATACAAGTTATCCATAAATACATGATAGTTAAGAATTTAGACGAAAAGATTATATTGGATAGTAATAAGTGGCGTAAAAGAATTCGCATAAAATAAACTATAATATTTATTTATTTTTTATCTATTCATTTTATTATTATTATTATTTTTATTATATATTTTTTTATTTTTATATATTTATATATTTATTTATTATTATTATTATTATTATTATTATTTTTAAATCCTCATTTTTGTCTCTCAAGACAGACTCCAAATTATTTGGATTAAAACTTGAAGGTTATTGTTATTGTTGTACGTCTTAAAGCATCTCACTGTTTTCTTTGGAAGAGGCCAAATAGCTTAGAAAGCTCCTTAGCGGGGTGATAATACATGATGCGAGGGATGAACCTATTTCCAACCTCTGTTGTGACTTAACAAGAGCCTTTCACTTACAAATTGTAATCCTCTTTGTAGTTTATTGTTTACCTCATTGTGTCGGTCATGTTACGGAAACACTACCGATGCATCTCATTTTATCAAAAGGGTGGGAGACTTTTGCTCTTAAAGATACATCCCATTTAAATAAAATTTAATTAAGATCTATATAATTATCCAAACACGAGACAGATGGATAGAAATGTTGGTATAGTACAAACTAAATATATTTTTTCAATATAAAATGTTAAAAATGCCCTTTTTCTTTTCTAAATATGACATTATATATTATTCTCTTGTATTTCTCGCTCCGCTTTCTCTCTTAGGATTGCCATGTTTCTGTGTACCCTCTTTCCCTGTTTTCTTATTTCTCTTTCTCTTTTCCAAATCCTAATCAAATTCACTTTTCACTTTCAAGGCTACAAATTTCTAATCTTTCATGAATATTAACAAAAAAACAAAGACCATATTTACGTAAGTTCCTGTTAATTGAGATTTTATATATCGTAACACTATAAAAAAAATACGATTTTCGAGACAAATTTAGCGATAAAAATTTTTAAAAAAATTCGTCGCTAATTTTTTTAGTAATAGATTTAACGACGAAAATTTTTTAATCGCTAACACTAAATTTAGTAACGGATTTTGAGATTCATCACTAAATTTATCAACGGATTTATCATTTCCGTTGCTAAATTTAGCAACGAATTTATAATTTTCGTTACTAAATTAGCAACAAAATTTTGAATCCATCGCTAACGCGGATGCACACGCATGCATGCCTGTGCGCACACACGCTTTTTTGTCGCTAATGACACATCACACAAATTTAACGATCAAAATTAGAAATCCGTCGCTAAATTTAATAACGGATTTCCATATGCGTCGCTAAATTAACGACGGATTTAGAAATCCGTTGCTAACACAGATACCCATACGCACACAAGATGCAACTTGTAACACTAAGCTTAAAAAAAAAAAAAAAAAAAAAAAAAAAATTTGGAGACGCAGTGTTTTGGGACAAAACGCTGCGTCCCCAATTGGGGATTAGGGTTAAAACCCTAACCCCCTTTTTCTCTCTCTCTCTCTCTCTCTTTCTCTCTCCCCGACGTTCCCTCTCCTGCGGCCGTTCGTCTTCTCCCGCGGCCGTTCGGCTTCCTCCGCCACAGCCACCGCCGCCACCGCCGGCATCTTCTCCTTCACCTTCTTCTCCTCCTTCTTCTTCTTCTTCTTCTTCTTCTTCTTCTTCTTCTTCTTCTTCTTCTCCTCCTTCTTCTTCCCTCTCGGTTTCTCTCTCTCCCTTCGCGATCCCTCTCGCGATCGCTCTCTCTTCATTGTTCTCTGCCCTCCTCCGCGCGCCACCGCGCGACCCGCTTCCCTGCACAACTGCACCACCCGCGAACTTCCGCAGGCACCACCACCACAGCAACAGTGATTCCCTCCCTCGTGCGAGCGCGCGATCACCCGAGCACGCCGTAGCGCGAGCGCGACTGCTCGCGAGCGCGCGACCCTTCTTGCGCGAGCGTGAGCCCGAGTGCGCCTCAGCCTACGCGGTCCCTGCCCCAGCGTGCACAAGAGCGCGCAGCCCAGCGTGCACGGGTACGAAGCCCAAAGTGCACGGGCGTGCACGGGCGCGCGACCCAACGCACAAGCGCGCGCGGCCCAGTGCACGAGCGCGCGGGGCCCAGCGCACGAGCGCGCGGGGCCCAGCGCACGAGCGCGCAGCAGCGCGCGAGCGCACGTGAGCGAGCGCAGCGGACGGGCGCGCACCAGCGGACGGGCGCGCACCAGCGCACGGGCCCACCAGCCACAGGCCCATCAGCCGCAGGCCTGCCAGCCTGCAGGCCCACCAACCGCAGGCCTGCCAGCCTGCAGGCCCATCAACTGCCAGCCCGCCAGCCCACTGGCCCGCGAACCCACGAGCCCACTATAGCCCACGAGCCCGCGACGGCCTGTGACGGCCCGTGAGCCCGTGACAGCCCACGAATCTCCACGCAGGTAAATGACTTAGGGTTTTGCTTCGGATCTATGTGTTTAGATCTAACAAATAAACCTTATTTTGATAGGAAACCTTACAGAATTTGGAGTGACCGAAGCGACTTTCGGACGAGACTCGGCGCTTCGAGAAAACCCTAGGTGAGGAGATTTCGGCTTTAATTGATAAATTAGATGAATCTAGAATTGAATCTAAGATAAAAGGTTTTGTATATGTTTAGAGTGTAAGTGGAATGCAAATAGAATACAATTTCTGAAATGATTATATGTGACTTTGAAAGTTAAGTATAGAATGTTATAGAAATTGAATGATTTGATACGAAAGAAGCGTATTATAGAATCACAAAATCATGTCGAGTGAATTCGAATAGTTTCTTTAGAGTTAAACTTTGGAATATGCATGAAAGTATCTGGGTTATAGGGATGGATTGAAATGAGCCGTAAAGTGGAGGATATTATACATTTCATGTCTTTCGGATAAACCCTAAAAATGCTTGAGAAAATGATATTCAATTTTGATGATCTGATTAGGTTGATCTTTTTGGAGACTCGAGGAAGCAGATCAGATTTGATTAGTTTTGAAAATAGGGAGTGACCACCCTCCCTAAAACTGTGAGTGGGACTTTGACATTCGCTATTGATTGAAAACCATGTTTCAAAAATATTTTTAAATGACATATTTCTGCAAATGTCTGATTGGTAGAATTTTCGAATATTTGATGAATGTTTTGTGACCTTTGGAGTGTCTTAACTGTTGACTTTATTGATATGCATCCATGAGTTTTGATAAACGTATATTGTGCCACATTTTCGACATATTGATATGTTTTAAATACTTCTACTGCATTGGCACATGGTTTTAAATGGATTTACTTACACATTTGGGCTGTATGCCCGGCCGACTTTATGATATTATGTTTTGGGCTGTATGCCCGGCCGACTTTATGATATTATGTATTGGGATGTATGCCCGGCCGACGTTATGATATTATGCATGGGACTATATGCCCGGCCGACTGGTGATGGGATGCATGGGGCTACGTGCCCGGCCGATATGATATTGTGATCCGTAGCTACGAAGGACATCTGGTAGAGGCACCCCTTGTGCCCGGATACGTTTCGGCCGGAGGTATCCGCCAGATCGTCGTGTGTATGGGTGCCCCACGTTGACCCTCATCGGAGAGGACGTTGAGTACGGCTCTGTCTAGCACCAGGCGGGGGCACCATACACGGCTGACTAGTTATATGTACATTATTATTATTTACAGGCTAGTTGGGGTAGTCTGTGGCCAACATTGGGGTAGAGAGCCATTATTTGATACTTGCATTTGAGAAAACCCCCAATGCGCCGTCCTTGGTCGAGGTAGACCATTGCCGGGAATATTTCATTGGCCGGCTCTTCACGACAGTGATGTAAATATTGGATGCATATCTTGCTTTCTGATGCGTGCGTATTATTATGATTTTGAAATAACATGATCGGCTTGCACACTGTGGATATTTTCTTATCTATGCTTTGACACTCCAAATTCACCTCGATATTGATAGTATGATGTCAATTCCCTCACTTACTGAGTATCCTCCCATAAATACTCACCCCTCACTTTCTTTTCCACAGGATTAGTGTTGGATCGAGGAGATACCACTGGGCTTGGGTATGGATATTTTCCATCTCTTCCGCTACGATGATTGGTGATATTGTTATGTATTGGAGATTTTAGTTTGACCATTCCATTTATCTAAATTTTTGGGATGACTGTATAAATTATGGATTTTTATTCGTGAAACTTTCGTGTTGATTTATTCCATTGCATTGAGGCATTTGTAAATATTTAAAAATAACTTGGGAATTTATTTTATATATGCGTAGAATTTAAATCCGCTCGGTATGACGGCTGCTCATGCTCTAATTGGGCATGACAGTAGAGGTCTGTTGCTAGAACTGTTAGAAACTTTATAGCCTTGCGTTGTTCTGGATGTTGGTTGTGGATATTGTTGATTTTGGAGAGGTCGGGATGGCCAATTGTTTATTTTTACAGGATGAATGTTATATACAGGTGAAATTGTACATGGGAAACCTCTGATTTATGGGGAAGTTCTGTCCCATTTTCTGTAAAAATACAGTCGGCATCCAGGGACAACGGGCGGCTGTTCACGATCCCGGTTCAGGGCGTGACACAACTACCTACGCGCGTATGTGCCTACATGGGTGCCTACCTACCTCTGCTCTAGAGCCTGCACGCTCCTACATGCGCGACCGCCCCGCGTGCTCTAGCCTGCCAACTCCTGTTGCCTTCGCGTACAATGGCTTGCACGCGTGCCCGCCTGCCCCCGCTTCACCACTCGCACACATCTGCACACGTGCAACCACTTCGTCGCTAAATTAGCGATGGATTTGAATCAGTCGCTAACATGGATGCCCATGCGCACATGAGAGACAGAACTACCTGCTCGCGCATGTGCCTATACACGTGCCCGCTTGCCCCCGCTCCAGCACCTTGTGTCTTCTTTTTTTTTTGCAAAAAATGCCTTTAGTGATATTCGAATCTGTGCATGCAAGAAATGTTTGAGATGCCACAACCATCTTGCCAGATGAACTTATTTGTTACTTTTTTATTATTTTTTTTTTCTTACATTCATATTTTTTAATAATAATAAAATAATATAAAATGATAATTTGTTATAAAATAAATGAAATAATAAAAGATTAAAAAAAACAAAATAATATTATTCTTAAAAAAAGAAAATATAAAAAATAAAATCAAATGCTATTTTAAAATATTATAAAATTATTAATATGATTTGTTAACATAAAACAATAAAATAAAATAAAATATAAAATGTTAATTAAAAAAGAAATGATAATTTTTTTATAAAATAATAAAATAATAAAATGCTAACTTAAAATAAAATAATAAAAGATTTAAAAAATATAATAATATTATATTCTTAAAAAATAAAATATAAAAATAAAATAAATTGGTATTTTAAAATATTCTAAAATGATAAATATGATTTGTTAATATCAAATTATAAAATAAATACATATTCATGTATCCGTCGCTAAGTGAGTCATGACAACCACCATACCAAATTGATTTATGCGATACCTTTTTTTTTCTTTATTTGTTATCTTACATTCATATTTTTTTAATAATAATAAAATAATATAAAATAATAATTTATTATAAAATAATAAAATAATAAAATGTTTACCTAAACTAAAATAATAAAAGTTTGAAAAAATAAAATAAATTTATTATTTAAAAAAATAAATTATAAAAAAATAAAATCAAATGCTATTTTAAAATATTATATAATAATAAATATGATTTGTTAACATAAAATGATAAAATATAATAAAATATAAAATGTTAATTAAAAAAATGTTAATTTTTTATTAAATAATAAAAGATTTTAAAAAATAAAATAAAATTATTCTTAAAACATAGAATACAAAAAATAAAATAAAACGTTATTTTAAAAATTAGAAATCATTAATTTGTTAATATAAAATAATAAAATAAAATATAAAATATAAAAAATATATAATGTTAATTAAAAAAGACTAAGTTTAGTGACAAATGCCAATTATTCATTACTAAATTTAACGACGGTAGTAACAAATTCCAGTTATCCATCGCTAAACTTAACGACGGATATAGGAATCTGTTGTGTATCGGTCACTCACTTAGCGATAGATTCCAATTATTCGTCTTTGAACTTAGCCATGGATACATGAATCCATCACTAAGTGAGAGTCTTTTTTTTTTTAGTGACGGATAACTGGAATCCATCGCTAAGTGAGTTTTTTTTTTTTTTTTTCAAAAAAGTTAACACATGGAATCAAATCTGAGCATGAAATGAGAAATTGAATTGTGACAACCACTATATCACGATGACTTATAAGATTTTTTTTTATTTGTTATCTTTAGTTTTCTATTTTTTTTAATAATAATAAAATAATATAAAATTATAATTTATTATAAAATAATAAAAGATTTTAAAAAATAAAATAATCTTATTTTTTTAAATGTAAAAAATAAAATAAAATGTTATTTTAAAATATTATTTAAAATATTATAAAATAATAAATATGATTTGTTAATACAAAATAATAAAATAAAATAAAATATAAAATGTTAATTTAAAAAAATTAATTTTTAATTACAAATTCCGAAATCTGTTGCTAAGTTAATCTTTTTTTTTTAATTAGCATTTTATATTTTATTTTTATATTTTATATTTTATTTTATTATTTTATTATTCTCATTTTATTTTATTTTATTTTATTGAAACTATAAAATAGTCTATAAATGGACAACAACCTATCAATAACCATCTATCTTACTATCGCCACTTTTCGAAAATTATTGCTTACTCTACTTACCTGATGAATAACTAAAAATTATTAATTTGGTGAGAATGATAATATATTTATTATATATTTAATTTGATTTCGTTATTTAGAATAGATTAAAAAGAGAGACATTGTTGAAAATATTTTCTAATAAAATATAGAAAAAATTTAGATATAAATTTAGCCATAAATTTTGAAATACCAGTAATAAATTAGAAACGATTTTATCCATTAATATTTTTTTTATAACTAATTAGCGATGAATTTTACCATGAATATTTTTTTGTATCTAATTAGTGACGAATTTAGTCACAAATTTTGGAGTTCATTGCTAAATTTTGTGACACATTTTTTTCATAACTAATTAGCAATGAAAATTTTTTATAACTAAATAATAACGAAATTTGCTACGAAAATTTTAGCGATAGATAACAGCAATAGTGACAAAATTTATCTACAAAATTTCTATTCGTCGCTAATTAACGACGAATTTTGAATGAAAAATTTTTCGTCTGCAATTAGTGATAAATTTAGATACGAAAATTTTTTTGTCATTAATTAGTAACAAATTTAATTACGAATAATATATCCGTTACTAATTTAGCCACGACTATATTTTCATAAATGTAACGAAGGGTTTTCATCACTAAATATATCCGTTACTAATTTTTTTTACTTAATATAAATCTATTTTGTCATTGCAAAATAGCGACGAAACAATTTTTCATCACTAAATTAGTTACAAAAAAGTGACGAATTTTTTCTATTGTTAAAATCCGTCACTAAAATCGTATTTTTTTTTTATAGTGTAAGTGCTAAAGGATGGTATCACATCCCAAACTGGGATCGTGAATAGCTGCCCGTTACTCTTGGATATCAGCTGTATTTTTATAAAAAATCGGGCAGAATCTCCCCATAAATCGGAGGTTTCCTATGTCAATTAAATTTGTATATTCAAAATCAACCTGTAATTTAAACAAATGGTCATTCCGACCTCTCCAAAATCAACAAATACCACAACCAGTATCCAGAACAACCCAAGGCTACAAGTTTCTAGCAGTCCTAGCCACAGACCTCTGCTGTCATATCCAACTAGAGTATGAACAGCCGCTACACCAAACGACCTAAATTTATACAATGTATAACACATTTCCTAAGTAGAAAGTTTAAAACGCTTACAAATGCCTCAATGCGAGTAAAATGAACCAAATTGAGAATTAAGCACACAACAGCTCATAAGTTATACAGTCATCCCATAATATACACGGCCAACTATAGATCTAAATGTCAAGATCTCGCAGAGTCGAAATAAAATACGAAATTCATATTTCAAATTTAACTTAAATCTCACCGTCGTATATCACCTAAATCCACCAAAATCTCTAAGATCTGAAGAGTCGCTCCAGCATAACAATAATCCTGTCTAAGGAGAGAAAATGGAGGGGTGAGTATCATGAGAAGATACCCAGTGAGTGAGGGGGGTAATATCAAATATAAATAATATGAGTAAACCATTGGAGTGTCAAATAATATCATTAGAAACAAAAATTTATATTTCGCAGCAAAACATGATATGTTTAGCAAATTGAAATCATTTAATTAGTCACACGATAACAAGTATGTATGTATCAATTTAAAATCAAGTAATATCAGAGCGAACAAAAAATGATCCTGGCAAAGGTCAACCGTGACCAAAAACAGGTGTATCGGGAGTTTTATTATGCATAAACTTTAAAATACTCTCTACCCCGACATTGGCCATGAGTTCGTTGGGGCTAACTCATCGTCGTGTATAGAACCCCGCCTGGTGCTAGACGATGGCATCACACACGTCCTCCCTCTACGTGGGTTCAACTGGCCGCGCCTATAACCCTTAGAATAAATGACGTTTGCGGATACTTCCTGCAGAAGCATATCCAAGCAACCTGTGCCTCTACAAACGCCCTTCATAGGTACGAAGTCATCAATGTCATCATCATAGTATCACAATGGCACAATATCCCGGGGCACAACGTCCCACAAGTAAAATCATATCATCGCATAACTAGTGGGCATCCGACCAATATAGTTCATCAAAGCATTTCAAGTGTGCGTGCCAATACGTTTCATCAAATAATTTCAAAACAGCATATCAATGCAACGATAGAAAAAGAAATTATCAATTTCAAGTAATGACACAATTTTTGTTTTATTTCAAACCATGGATTCATAGTTATCGTAAATATAATTCAAGACACTCCAATAATCACAAAACAAATTTGAAATTTAATATCATACGTCAAATCAATACATATCAAAAGTATGTTTTATCGAAAACACGACAGAAAACACGTTTTACTATTTTATGCAAGAAATTAGGGTCTCACTCACCTATGTAGGGAGGGTGGTCACTCTCTATTTTTCTACGAGTCCCCAAAAAACAAACCTAATCAAATCGTCAAATTTTATATCAAATAAAACCCTAATAAGAGATTTTTAATAAATTTTATTCAAATTTTGAAATGAGTACATTTCTCTTACGTAGGGTTTCTCGGGTTTCAGACCTAGCTGTCAGTTGCCCGTCGGATTGGTGTAAAACCTGTAATATTTTTAAATTTCAAATATATTAGCAACAATTAAATTTATAACACCAACCCTAAAATTTCAATCAAATCATAGTCGTTACCAGCAGTGAAGATGCAGGTGAGCTCTCGAAGGGGAAAGCCGGTGCGTGATCACGGGCCATTGCGGGCTCGTGGGCCGGTGGGCTGGCGGGCTAGCGGGCTGGCCCGTTGGAGGGCTTGCAGGCCCTCAGCCCGGCTTGCTGGCCGCAGCGGGCTTCGCGGGCCGCAGTGAGCTCGCGGGTTAGCAGTGGGTTGCGTTGGAGCGCGCTGTGCTCGGGCAGAGGCTCGCGCTGGAGCGCGCTGGCTCGCGCCGGGGTCGCGCTGGCTCGCGCCGGGGTCGCGCTGGCTCGCGCCAGGGTCGCACATGCTCGCACTGGGGTTGCGCGCTAGGTCGTGTGTTGGCTCGCGGGAGATCGCGTGCAGGGTTCGCGCTGGCTCACGTGCTGGCTCGTGGGAGATCGCACGCAGGGTTCGCGCTGGTGTCACGTGTTGGGTCGCGCGCTGGCTCGCGGGAGATCGCACGCAGGGTTCGCGCTGGTGTCACGTGTTGGGTCGCGCGCTGGCTCGAGCGCTGGTGTGGTCTCAAGTAGGCGCACGCTCACGCTGTGGAGCGCTCGGGCGGGAGGTTCAGCGCTGCTCGCGCGAGGAAGGAGAAGCAGCGGCTAGCGTGCTTGCGCAAGAAGGAAGGAGCAGCGGCGGCTGGGTACGGTGGCGATGGTGGCGAGCGGCGATGCTGGTGGCGATGATCGGGCGCAGCTGCGGGAGAGGAAGAGACGGAGAGCGAGAGAGAGAGAGAGAGAGAGAGAGAGAAGGGAAAAAGAGATTAGGGGTTTTTAACCGTAATCCAATTTGGGGATATGTTTTATTTTTATTTTTTATTTTTTTTCCTGGTGTTACAGATGGGTTCATATGATCTAGTTTAATTAAAGTTCTAAGTATAAACGTTAATAACCAGTTATTATTCCACCCATCCCTAATTATAATTTTATTAGGGTTACATAAAAGCATATTTCATTAGTTGTCGCACCTTTTATTTCTCAATGATATTTTTTAGTTTTAAAAGAAAAAAATAATACTTTTGAATGACTATAACCCCAATCAAATAAGGCCATTTAGCATCATAATTTATAGTCAAATTTTACATATAATTTTTAAAATTAAATCAATTATTTCTAACATAAATTAAAAGGGTTATACCCATTTCATTTCAGAATTTGTCATAGTGAAACTTGGAAAAGAAAATAAAAAAAATGACACAAATGGGTCCTTAAATCGACAAAAAAGGTTAAAAGGACTGTTTAGCATATAAGATTAGTTCTGAAAATCACCATAAGATAATGTGGTTTTCATATCGAAACAAGTCTTAGTCCTAGATGTTAAATTATAAAATCAAATTATAATTTTTTCATTACAAAAAAATACAACTTTAGTGACGGATTTTAGCAACGAATCTTCGCTATTTTGTGACGAATTTAGCGACGAAAAAGATTGTCGTCACTACTTTGTAACGAAATTAGTAACGAAAATCAATTCGTGGCTAAATTAGGAACAGATATATGATTCGTAACAAAATTCGTCTCCAATTAGGCACAAAAAAATTTTTGTCATTAAATTTATCGCTAATTGGCGATAAAGTATTTTCCGTTGTAAAATTCGTCGCTAATTAGCGACGAATAACAATTTCGTTGGTAAATTTTGCCATGGATACATTGTCCGTTGCTAAATTTTGTGACAAAAATATTTCGTCGCCAATTTTGTCCTCAAATTTAGTACAAAAATTTTTCATCTCTAAAGTCGTTGCTAATTAGTGCGATCGCAATATTTGTCAGAAAATTTTGCAACAAGCTCCGAAATTCATGGTTAAATTTGTCCCTAATTAGCGACAAAAAATATTCGTGGCAAAATTTATTGCTAATTAGTCAAAAAAAATATTTATAGCTAAATTCATCGCAAATATTAAAAATTTGTTACTAATTTTGTGGCTAAATTAGTTAATCGCAAATATTCATAGCTAAAATTTTTTCAACTAAACTATTATAAGAAATTGTATATTATAGAATGCACTCATTATGTTTTTATTAAAACAATTAAATAATAAAGAATTCTTATTTAAATATATTTTTTAAAATATTGTATTTGAATATTTGTGTGTATGTATATTTTTATAATTTTTTTGATTTTTTATGTAATAAAAAAAAAAGAATACACACGTTGTTGCAGCAGTGATTTTACTGGATCATGCGGCACCATACCAAAGGGCCACCGGCACACTGTCGCAATCGTTGGTTATTGGAAAACTTGTGATTGGACTAAGTATTGGCTTGTGAAGAACTCAGTGGGCGCTGGTATTTACAAAGTGTGTCGTTTGCAAAAGAACCATACCAAGAATTGAAGGTTTGTAAAGCTTGTCGGGAGAATTGAGCAACAAAAGCAACATAAAAATATAGATTTTAATAATTTATTATTTCAGTTATCAATAAAATACATACTATTATAAATACAGAAACATAAAAATAAGAAATTCAAAGAATTTTAAAATCAAATCGCTACTGATTTATTTTATTATTTGTTATTTTCTAAATATCTTCCCTCAACCTTAATATGATGCAATAAGTACATTTGAGATCGAAAAACAAAGTTTCTTGGTGCATTTGCTCTAATACTATGTTGGAAAAGATTAAAAATGATGTTATTTTTCTTAATATTGCATTTAAGATTGAAAATTTTATTGATACCATGGTTTTTATTTCAATTATAGAAATGTTGAAAACAATTTTCATAAAGATATTTTTTGAAATTGATTTCTTCGAAATTACTTGCAGAAATCAATTTCTAGGAAATCAATTTCAATTTATTTATTTTTTAAAATGCATTTAACGAATGTGTATGTCTCACAAATTCACGTGATTATTATTTATATCAAATTATTTTTTAATTGATTTATGTTTAGTGTTAGTATCTGTTGAATTTATATTTTTTTATATAAAGATAGCTTTCTAAAAAAAATTTCTATGTACATTTTCAAGAAAATGAGATTTTTGAGAATAAATAAATAGAACTGAATGTTTTAGAAGTTGTTTTCTGAAAGCAATTTTTAGGAAATCAACTTCAGAAAATATATTCGTGAAGATTACTTTTAATATTTATGTGATTAGAATAAAAGTTATAATATCAATATCTTTTTCAACCCTAAATATGATATTAAGCAAAATAACCCATTGATAATGAATACAATATAAAATATTAATCCAAATAATTCATTGCTTTTTTGAATAAATTATGGATATTTAGTAATTACGTTGAATTCGATTCAAGAGTTTAACTATTTTTTTTGTACTTGGATCTTTCGGTATCCAGAATTTTGTCTCGACTAATTCAGAATCGACCTGACTGTCGGGTTTTATTTGAGGGGGAGGTCTCCCATATTGTTTTCTCTATACCCAGTAAAAGTCAAATTTCTAATCTGATTAAGAAACGAAAGTACAATTTCCACTTACATCAACAGGTAGAATCGAGAGGTTAACTATTCGATAACTATAGATTTGATAAACTCAAACTCATTGTAATGTTATTAAACAACTTAAGATTTTGAAATACATAATAACCATCCGTACATGCTGTGATAGGACGGCAAAAAAAAAAAAATAAATAAAGGATGGAAGCATATAAAATTATAAATTTCTATAATTTATTATTTCAACCAATCTCTTATAATAGATTGCATAACTCATTAATTTATTTTAATATTGAATATTATCTATCATTTCCTCACTCTCAATACTACAAAAAATAACCTTTTAACCATAAATTTAACGACGAAAATTTTAAAAAAAATTCAACGCTAAAAACATTAGAGACGGAATTAGCTATGAAAAATTTTTCGTCTCTAATAACGCGTCGTAAAAATTTAGCGATAAAAATTAGAAATCCGTCGCTAAATTTAGCGACGAAAATCTGAAATCCGTCGCTAAATTTAGTGACAAATAATTTTTCGTCGCTAAAATTCGTCACAAAATTTAGCGATAAAAAATTATCCGTCGCTAAATTAGTGACATAAAAAAATCCGTTGCTAAATTTAACGATGAAAATCTAAAATTCGTCGCTAAATTTAGCAACAGATAATTTTTGTCACTAAAATTCGTCGCTAATTTAGGGAAAAAAAATCCGTCGATATTTAATGACGAATAAAAAAATCCGTCGCTGAATTTAGCAACGGATTTGAATTTATCGCTGATTCCAAATTTCCACGAAATATCGTGCGCCCTTGCCCACCCGAGCCAGTACGTCCCTTGCCCACCCGAGCCAGCACGTGCCTGGATGGCCCCGCCTGCCCGAGCCAGCACCCCCGCGCAGGCACTCCAGCAGGCGCTCCAGCATCAACTCTTAATTGTTGGAAAATGCTGCTTTGCCTTCTGTCTCCTGCCTCCACCGTGGTTCGAACTCCAAACTCTGAACTCCTGCACGCACACGCTGCATAAGCATAAACCTGTAAACCACCAAGTCAAAGGATATTATGTGATATAAATTTTTTTATTATTATTTATTATCTTTTCTTCACATTTTTCTAATAATAATAAAATAATATATAATAACAATTTAAAATAATAAATATAATAACTTTTTTTATTTATATCACAAACCTAAAATAATATTAATTAAAAATAATAAATATGATAATTTTTAATAAAATAAAAAATAAAAAATTAATTAAAAAATATATTAATATTATATTTTGATTTCTTCTTTTTTCTTTTATTTTATTATTTTATTATTTTTTTTCATTTTTATTTTATTTTTTTAATCCATAGTTTAAAAATGGATTACGACATCTCAAAAATATAAAATTATAATTATCAATAAATTATAATATATTAATAATTTAAAAAATTTATATATTGAATCACAAAATATTTTTATTCGTTATAAAAAAATTCAATATAATTATTATATATAAGAAATGAGAATAGAAAGGAAAAAAAAAAACCCAAAATGAGAGCAAGAGGAAGGAAAAAAAAGTGAGAATAGAAAAAAAATGAGGAGAAAGAAAGAAAGAAAAAAATATTATCATACAATACTAAGCGTAAGCGGTGATACAGTCGTGATATGTCTTCCATTCAAATCCGAGATCTAATATTCGAATCCCTTCAATTGCATTTTATTAATTTTTTTAGTATTATAACAATGAAAGGCGTCTGCCTAGGCGCCTAGACAGTCACGCCCCAGTAGGCGCGGGCTGGCATGGGCACCCAGGCAGGCAGGCGCGGGCGCCCAGGCAAGCACGCCCCAGTAGGTGCGGGTGCCCGCGCCTGCCTAGGCGCCCGCGCTCCTGCCTAGGCACCCAAGGCAGGCACGCGCAGGCGCCCAGGCAGGAGCGTGCAGAGCGCGGGTGCCCAGGCAGGCAGGCGCCCGTGCAGGCTCCCGGTGACGGATTAATATTTAATTAAAAAATCTATATTATTGAATAAAATAATATAAATAAAATAAAAGTTACCTATACAATAATAAAAAATATTAAAATATATATATAATTTAAATAAAATAAAATATATGGTTTTTTTTAAGAATTAAATAATATTATTCTTCTAAAAAAATGAAATATAATATAATAAAATAAAATGTAAATTAAAATATTATAAAATAATAATATGATTTGTTAATATAAATTAATAAATAAAATAAAAATAAAATAAAATTCTAATTAGAAAAAGATAAAATTCAGCGACGAATTTAGAAATCCGTCACTGATGAAATTATTAAAATAAAATAAAAATAAAATAAAATTCAAATTCTCTGTCGTTGAATCAGCAACGGATTTGGAAATCCATCGCTAATTCACCGACGGATTTTAATCAGTCGTTAAATTACCAATGGATAAATTTCGTGTTGCTAAATTAATTTTTTAATTTAAATATTATATTTTATTTAATTATATATAAAAAAACTTAGCGACGGATTGAGATTTTCGTCTAGCGACGGAAAACAAATCCGTCACTAAATTAATTTTTAACTTAAATATTACATATTAATAAAATAAAAAAAAATAAAAAAAATAAAATTCTATTTAAAAAAGATTAAATTTTGTGACGGATTTTAAATCCGTGGCAAAATTTAGTCACAAAATATTATTCGTCGCTATTTAGCGACGAAATTTGTAACGAAAAATTTTTTGTCGCCAATTAGCGTTAAATTTAGCTACGAAAATTTTTTCGTGACTAATTAGTGACGAATTTTGTTACGAATGATGTGTCCGTTGCTAATTTAGCCATGACTTCTTTTTCGTTACAAATTTTGTGACAAATTAGCGACGAAAAAGTTTTTGTCACTAAATTCGTCGCAAAATAGCGACGAATTTTTTTTGTCACGAAAATCCGTGACTAAAATCGTGTTTTTTTGTAGTATAATGTAGTGCAATGAAGCCACTTAAGTTTGAAAAACAAAATAATTTTCGATGTATATACTATGGTATAGTACAAAAAAAAAAAAAAAATTGAGCATGAAAATAATATAAAGAATAAACCTCAATGATTGATTGATTCAAATAATTATTAAAATCAATTGAATGTTTCAAAAATATCTATTATCACTGATATGGAAACAAAGTGAGAAAGAAACTTTAATATTCTTAAAATCCATATTTTACTAATTTATTCTCATTCTTAATGTTTTTTAACTTCTCCCTTAAATTTATTAACTTGCAACGAAAGGCATTTGAGTTTGCAAAAGAAAGTAATTTTTAATGCATTGCTTTGATACCATTATCCCAAAATTTGCGTACGAAAATAATATAAATTCGAACAATTTATTTCTTAAATTAGACTATTATAATATATTTGATAAATTCAAATATTCTAATAATCAAAATATTGCTAGTTTATTCTAATAACATCGACGTAATATATTTGATAAATTATTTTAATTGATTATCTGTTTTGTAAAATACCCGATATTACAAATATGGAAACATAGAAATAATAATAAAAAAACTTTAATATTCTAAAAATCATATAATTACTAATTTATTCCCATACTGAATATTTTTTTTTTCATATCCGCTTCAAAGTCAATGTGGTGTATAGAGTTAACATTTAATCTTGAAAAATAAAAATAATCTTTGATTGTGTTCTCATACACACGAATAATTAAAAAGAGAAGCAATATAAAAATAAAAAAGTACAATGATTCATTGTTAAGTAAACTATCATATATTATAAATATGGAAACATAAAAGTGAATAAACTCTAATCTTCTTAGCTAACTTATTTAGAAACCAGAATATTCTAGCAAGGTTGGACTATAAATATTTGTGCTGTTTTCAGCCTTTGCACATCCAAACAATTCAGAGCAATCCTCGTACAATGGCTGCCTTGAAACAATCTCAATGCGTTAGCATCGCAATCCTCTTCTTGTTGGGTGCTTTGGCTTCTCTAGCTTCATCCCGCACTATACCAATGGCGATAATGTTGCAGAAGCATGAGCAATGGATGGCTCAATATGGACATTCCTACAAGGATGAAGCAGAGAAGATACAACGATTTAATATATTCAAGAAAAATGTTGAATATATCGAGTCTGTTAATCAAGCCACAGATAAAACATACAAGTTAGCTGTGAATGCATTTGCTGATCGAACCAAAGAGGAGTTGAAAGCTCTCATGGGCTACAAGAAACCTTCTGGACAAGCAATGTCTACCCAAGAATCAACACCCTTTAGGTATGCCAATATAAATGGCGTGCCTTTGGCAGTGGACTGGAGAAAAAAAGGCGCAGTAACCGATGTTAAGAACCAAGGCGATTGTGGTAAGTCATAAGCTTTGTTGTAGGTCATTTTTATGAAATTTTCTGTGGTTTCCTAGAAAAAAATACTAATAAGAGTACTTTCCATTAGCACAGCATAGAAAAACTTGGGAAAATGCTTTTCCAAAGCTTTATTAGCAAGGCTTTAGACATTAAAAGCTTCCTTGTGCATCATGCACACAGTTCCACTATCTTGAGTATCATTTGTCATGGCAAAATGCAGGGGATTGCTGGGCATTCTCAGCGGTAACAGCCGTGGAAGGAATAACCAAAATCAAAACAGATAAACTTGACTCACTTTCGGTGCAACAGCTTCTAGACTGTGACAAATTTGACGGTGGCTGCAAAGGTGGTCGTATGGATTCGGCCTTCGAATACATAATCCAAAACAATGGCATCACAACAGAAACCAATTATCCTTATGAAGAAAAAGATGGTATTTGCGATGAAACCAAGGCTGCATACCCTTCTGCAACCATAACTGGCTATGAAAGGGTTCCACAGAATAACGAAACTGCTCTTCTTAATGCTGTGGCTAACCAACCGGTTTCAGTTGCCATTGCTACTTCAGATGACTTTCATTTCTATAAAAGCGGTGTTTTTACTGGAGTATGTGGCAATCGGCTAACCCACGGTGTTGCGGTTGTTGGTTATGGGACAAGTAGTGATGGGGCTAAGTATTGGATTGTGAAGAACTCATGGGGCCCTGGCTGGGGTGAGAACGGCTACATTAGGATGCAGAGAGACATTGATAATCCAGAGGGACTCTGCGGCATTACCTTGGACGCTGCTTATCCCACAGCATGAAGAAGAACCATTGTGAATGTTGTGCAGCCGTAAAATAAAACGGGTAAAGCCTAATTATTTCTGTGTGCGCGCGGTCCCTTTTTAAACATGTAGCATGTAACAACCACAATTCAATTATACGAAAATTTTAATTTGTTGAATAATAAATACACCCTTGTGATTTGTGAGAATTATGGTTCAGAGAGCGACTCTTTGTGTGTAATTTTTTTAATTTTCAAATTGCGAATCTAAAAATTGATTAAAATATTTAACGTTTCATTCTATTAAACTGAATTCCATCGGTGTTGGTGCATTCATAACACTTGTTTTGGTTTGTGCTTGAAATTCTTTTCACATGACATGCTAATTTTTTTTCTGTATGGTTCATTTTACCGGATGTGCCTTGGACATGCTTATCTTCACAAGATTTTGCTTAGGAAAAAAAAATGAAGAAAAAAACAATATTCGCAAATTTCTGTGTCAATTTTCCAATTCTATCCTAATCGGATTGTAACGAGAGGAAAGTAATATGGATATGAAGAACAAGGTAAACATGGCCCCCAGCATGGCAACAATCTATAAAGATGACAATATGGAATATCTCAAAACTCTATAGATCTGTAGGGATAAATCTGTTACTTTTTCGGCTATTTATTGTCGCGCCTTGATAGATATGAAAGGAAAAATGAAATGATTATACATAACATAATTACATAATATCTAATAAAATAACATAAGGAGACAAGTGGGTCAAAAACTAGATCATACGGGTAAAATAGGCCACCCGCAGTGCTTCATTATTTATTAATTAACCATATATATATATATGAGTGTCGTGAACCCCTGCCACGTAAGTTTTCGTCATCCTCCACGTGGCCAGACGTGATTTGTCGTCGTTTGAACTCCCCCGCTTTCTCTCCCTCCTCTCCTCTCTTCTCACGCTAGAAAAAAGAAAAAGCACTCCTCTCTCTTTCTCTCTCTTTGTTTCGCTCGCTCTCTCTGTCTCTCCCTCTCCCTCTCCCTCCCTTCTCTCTCTCGTTCTTGTTCATTAGCTAAATCTCACACGCACGTGAATCAATCGATCAATCATCAAAGCCAAGTAATCACTCTCTCTCTCTCTCTCTTCCGCGGGTGCTCATTATTTAACCGTATTGATATAAGGTCTTCTCAGATACCAGTCTTCAGCATCCCAACATTATTTTTATTTACTTCTCGTAATCATGACATCATTTACTAAATATTGTGTTTTTAAGAATTTGAATAGAACTTGAAAGCCTTTTGCTTCATTAATGTGTTGTTTCTTGTCACAGCCAGTTTGCTGAAGTGGTTTGTCGTAAGTGGCAGCAACGGTTTGCAACAAAGGTGACATTCCCTCTGGTCTGGACAACACCTGCTGCAGAAGCTCAAGGACATTGTTGAAGCAGCACAAGGATCACTGAAACAGGTAGACCAAGACAATTATAAATGGAGCCTAACCATTATTTTTTTTTCTTTTGAATAAGGTTGCTTTCGGTGAGGTGACATAGCAAAGGGAAGTAGACTTATTTTTTCTTCTTTTTCCTTTTTTTTGGGGGGGGGGGGGGTTGTGTGTTTTGGATTTTTTTGAGCTGTTTTCTCTTGCTCTTTCCTTTCTTATTTGTTGCATCACCATCGATGCTTGCGTTTCCTGATTCAGTTAGTATTGTTCTATGCATTTCTCATATTACTATTGTCGCATAAAGAATATACATTTATTGTTATTACCCCCAGTCCCCACCTGCTATAAAACAAGATATTACTTCTTTTGTGTTATTCTACATTCTCTTTTAATACAATTCCATATCCATGGATTTGGCTGTTGGTTTTGTTACTTTACTGGCACAATGTCTTTGGGTCCGTTCAGTTTGGTGGTAACCAGTTGCGCATATTCTATACAACATGATCCTGACTTGATTCATTGCTGTTGTAGGTAGTTGTACAGATAGCACTTCAATGATTCCTCCTCTGATTTCTTGAGGCAAAATATTTAGTTCCTGTCAAAGGCCTGTAGATAATATTACTCGTGGTTTTGGATTGGGGTGTTACTTGGAAAGCTCTCGACTTTGACAACCACAAACAACAGCAATTCTTTTGCCACCCCCGGAGGCTACTGCTGTTCTATTTCACTTGGGGGATTGGATTATTGGAGCCTTCATCAACCTTTTTGGCAGCATTGCCATCAACTTTGGTACCAACCTTCTTAAGTTGGGGCACAATGAGGTATCTCTCATTTAATTTTGATTTGGACAAATACCTTGTGGATGTGGTCTACAGTTTGACATATTTTCTGTTCCTTCTTAGAGATGACATCAGCTCATTGCTGCAGTCTTCTCTGTTAGTTTCCGTGATTCATGCCATGCTTCGTATTCGCTTCCATTTATTGTCTACTTCTTGATTATTATTAGTAGGATTTCTCATCCTTTGAAACAACATACATATATGACACTACAGGATAAGAATTCGCCTTGAGATTCTGACGTGATGAGGCTTTAAAAAGATATAACGCGGCAAATTACTTGAATTGTGTACTTCACAATGCCGAGGTGCCCTTGCAATGAACGCCATTGTTGTAAATAAATTCAATATAAAAACTATAAGCTAGGGGTGATTTGCAGACTTCATGGCTATGATGGCTATATAAGTTTACCAAGTGGCAACTTTAGAAAGGCATGATAACCAGGAAAAGACATTAGTTTACCAATACATTTGTCTTGGGTTGGTTGTTTGACATTGGACGTTCCTTTCGCATTAGTTGCTTACGTCTTTGTAATGTATGCTATCCGTCTGAACAATGTTGTAACCTGCTTTTGTAAATTGTGTTTATGATGTACTGCAGCAACTTTTGAGAAGGTCTGTTTTCATTAGTTTGTGGAATTCAATATAAGGACTTGTCTTTTGATTTTTATCTTTGATTTTTGTTCTTGTTATTAGGTTGTGAGTTGCTCAAACTAGGTAGTTGCAGAACTTTGAGATTGGAGGTGACAGGGAGAGAATGCCTGAGCCTATTATCCGTGCATTCGGCATTCTTAAGAAGTGTGCTGGCAAGGTCTGGGAACTTTCTCTTATCAAATATCAAGTCATATTCTTATCAAATAATTATCCAAAGCAACCAATGCAATTTGTATATTTTGTGCAAAGTTGGGAGGGAATGCGTGTTTGGCCAATCACTCCACTAAATAAAAAGTATGGAGAAGTAAAAGAAATTGTTTGAAATACACAGCATGGTTGAACAGTTAATCTAAAGACTATGCTTAAAAATATTTTAAGGTGATTCGAGCAATTGTTCTTCCAGGGAATAAATTTGGTCAAATTCTTTGTCTGACGGTGACACTCATAAGAAAAGTGCATTGCCCTAAATTCTAAAATTAACATGATTGTTATACTTTTTTTAATAAACAAACTTGTAAATTCAGTGACGAACATACTTTATTTAAACAAATACAATTACAAATTCAACGGTGGGCACATCATTCGATCTTTTATGTAATACCAATTTTGAAAAGTCAAAGTCAAAAAAAAAAAAAAAAAAAAAAAAAAAAGAAAATTTTATTAAGTGGGAAAACACTTTCCCAATTTCACTCATTCTCTCCCTCTCCCGGTTTACTCTCTCTCTCACGAATTCTCTCTCCCTCTCACTGTCACTCTCCCTCTTTGTTTCTCTTGCTCCCAATCTCTCTATCATCTCTCTCCCTCTCTCGATTTTGTGCTCGGTTCCGCCTCCCTCTCCGTCGATCTCTCTCTCTCTAGCACTCTCGGTCTTCGTCGCTCTCTCACCATCCATCGAACTCTCTCTCTCGCACTCTCTGTCTCTCTCTCTCTGCTTTCTCCCTCACACGAACGCACCACAGTGCGCAGCCTTTCGCGAGTGCACGCATCAGCAGTGAGTGCGCCAGCCCGCGAGCGCGCTAGGCTGCGAGCGCACCATCCCGTGAGCCCTCGAGCCCAACAGCCCGCGATGGCCCGTGAGCCCGCGATCTGCTCTCTCTGCCGAGAGCCTTCCTGCAATGTTCGCTGCTCTTTGCCGCGACCGCACTGCTAGAAACCCTAGGCCGCGACCCTTCCACTGCACAGGTAAGGGCCGATTGTTGATTAATAGTTTAGGGGTTTTGATTCTCTTGGAAATTAGGGTTAATTGCTAAAGTGTGTTTCGGTTTGGAAACATTACAGGAGTTCGGATTGTGTTGTAAGCGCACGGACGCTAGGGCTGCAAGCTACGGAAACCATAGGCGAGGGAAATTTAAATCCTTTCGATAAATCGAGTGAATTTAGTGTAAGAGGTCTTGTATATATTTAGGATGTATGTTAGATACGATTAAAATGCATTTTTGACATTTGATATGTAATTTCTAGGGTTTCGTCTAAATTCTACATGAATTTAGATTGATCAATACGAAAGAAACGTGTTTGATGAAATTAGAAACTTGTTGAGTCGATTAGGATAGATTTCCTTGGAATTTGAATTGAAATTGTGGATTATTGGTCTAGGTTGACCTTTTTGGAGCTTAAAAGGAGATTTCTTGAGTATCGATAGGGTATAGGGAGTGGATACCCTCCCTAAAAGGTGAGTGGATGGTCCGTTGTGTTATAAATGAGCAAATGAGTTTAAAATTGTTTTATAAATGATTTTGTAAGATTTTTCATGTTTTATATCAATTGTTTTGTGATCGTGGGATGTCCGGACTGGATTGTGAAGCATGAATGCATCCATTGTATTTATAAATGCATATGTGCCATATGTGATTTGATGTTGCTCTATAAATTGCTATGACACGAAATTGATGATTGGTTGCTAGAAATTATGGCACATGACTTGAGAAATGACATATTTGATAAATGCATGGTGCTATTAGTTAATGGCTATAGTCATTCCCTCCACGGAGCGACCCGACGGGGTGGCGTGGTTGGGGTTTTATTGCGAGAGAGGTATACGCGGCCTCTGCTCTGCCACGTCGGACTATCCGGATTGCACCCCGGGGAGGTCCGAGCCAACGCCAAGGAAGGGGGTAGTGTTTGAAATATTGAAATGGAAAACCTCTTGGCGGGCTTTCGTCTTGGTTCGGCCAAACGCAAGACCGAAGTAATTTCGATGGGACCCTTGTGACTTTTTGAAAGAATACTTGATGTGGATGCATACTTTGCGAATTATCTGATTTATTGAAAAATGTTTCGACATATATGAAATGTTATTTGAGATATGCTTTGACACTCCCACATTCATCCCTCATTTATCACACAATTATACCATTGCACTCCACTCACTGAGTATTTCCCAATACTCACCCCTCCCTTTAACATTTTACAGAGGAAATTTAGATCTGCTGCAGAAATTGGAGCTGGGGAGGATTTATTCCGCTGACTTGTGTAGGTACATAGAAATGCAAGTTCATTTTGGTTGATTTTGAAGTCCATGGAATGAAAGACCTGTATAACTCTTTTGGTATGGATTAAATTAATACTTGTTTCATATATAAGAGCAAGTATTAATGGAATCCTTATATGGTTTGTACGAAACTTGTTTATTTTCTTTTAAACTCTCATATGGGACATTTGGATTGAAATCCTGAATTTCGATACTTTCTTTTGGATTTGTGAAGTTCTGTACATCTCATACCGCTTGGATTTTACTGACGCTAGCTCGTTTTTCCATGCGAGTGTTAGTAAAATCTTGCGATTATGATTTGGGATTTCTTTGTTTTAAATGTTTTAATTATGCTGAGAATTCTGGAATGGCTGGAATTGCCAATTTTTGCATGTATGCATGTACAGGAACCCCCGCCCCATTCGCGTGTCGATGCATGCTCGTGTGTACAGGGATGGACCGGATGGGTACTTTATATGTGTATTGTCATATGATTTTTCCCATTTCTGATGGAGTGTGTATTGGATGAGTTTTGAACTGATTTGTAGCCTTGCGGAGTCCCGGTATAAGGGGAGGTTCTGCCCGTGTACCGAGACAACGCGGCGGCTGTTGCGTGGTCGATCCGAGGATCGGGGCGTGACAGCTTTATTGGTATCAGAGCCCGGTTCACGATTTTTAAAAGTTTGATGGTTTTTGATATAATTTCAAATGTTTCCAAATGTCCCGAAAGTTTTTTTTTTTTTTTTTTTTTTTTGACTTTGACTTTTCAAAATTGGTATTACAATATTTAACCCCCTAAAAAGAAATTTCGTCCCCGAAATTCCGAGATTACAATTATACATCAAAGAACTGCGGGTGTTGCTTCCGCATTAATTCTTCAGTCTCCCAAGTCTGTTCTTCCACTTGATTGTTTCTCCACAGCACCTTAACCATAGGAATCTGCTTACTCCTCAACTGCTTGATCTGCCTATCAGTGATCTTTACCGGTTGTACCTTAAAAATCAAATTCTCATTCAATTCCACTGGAGGTGCTTCCAATGCGTGTGAGGGATCCGGTAAATACTTCTTCAACACGGAAACGTGAAAAACGTCATGGATTCTCTGCAACTCCGGCGGCAATTCTAGTCGGTATGCCACTTGTCCAATCCTTTCAAGAATTTTGAAGGGACCAATATAACGAGGATTTAGCTTTCCCCGTTTCTGAAAACGGATTACGCCCTTCCAAGGAGATATCTTCAAAAACACCATATCTCCTTCTTCAAATTCCAAAGGTCTTCTTCTCTTGTCAGCATAGCTCTTTTGTCGATCTTGAGCCGCCTTCATCAATTCCCTAATGGAAATGGGAGCATATCACTATGGATTTCGTAGTGGGATTGCCACGTACTCCGAGCCGTCACGATGCCATATGGGTGATTGTAGACCGTCTCACCAAATCGGCTCACTTCTTGCCGATTCAGAATACTTATTCCTTGGAAAGATTGGCAAAGTTATACATTGATGAGATCGTAAGGCTTCACGGAGTACCGGTATCTATTGTATCGGACCGTGATCCTCGATTCACTTCTAGATTCTGGCCAAAGTTACAAGAGTCCTTAGGGAGTAAGTTGAAATTCAGCACTGTTTTTCATCCCCAAACCGATGGACAATCGGAGCGCACCATCCAAACATTGGAGGACATGCTTAGGGCATGTGTTATGGAATTTCAAGGTAGTTGGGATAGACACCTTCTGTTGGTTGAATTTGCCTACAACAACAGTTATCAAGCAAGCATAGGGATGCCTCCATATGAAGCCCTTTATGGAAGGAAGTGTCGTACTCCCTTGTGTTGGGATGAAGTTGGAGAGAAAAAGATTGAAAGCATAGAAATGATCGATGCCACTAAAGAAAAAGTGAAGCTGATTCGGGAAAGAATGAAGGCGGCTCAAGATCGACAAAAGAGCTATGCTGACAAGAGAAGAAGACCTTTGGAATTTGAAGAAGGAGATATGGTGTTTTTGAAGATATCTCCTTGGAAGGGCATAATCCGTTTTCAGAAACGGGGAAAGCTAAATCCTCGTTATATTGGTCCCTTCAAAATTCTTGAAAGGATTGGACAAGTGGCATACCGACTAGAATTGCCGCCGGAGTTGCAGAGAATCCATGACGTTTTTCACGTTTCCGTGCTGAAGAAGTATTTACCGGATCCCTCACACGCATTGGAAGCACCTCCAGTGGAATTGAATGAGAATTTGAGTTTTAAGGTACAACCGGTGAAGATCACTGATAGGCAGATCAAGCAGTTGAGGAGTAAGCAGATTCCTATGGTTAAGGTGCTGTGGAGAAACAATCAAGTGGAAGAACAGACTTGGGAGACTGAAGAATTAATGCGGAAGCAACACCCGCAGTTCTTTGATGTATAATTGTAATCTCGGAATTTCGGGGACAAAATTTCTTTTTAGGGGGTTAAGTATTGTAATACCAATTTTGAAAAGTCAAAGTCAAAAAAAAAAAAAAAAAAAAAAAGAAAATTTTATTAAGTGGGAAAACACTTTCCCAATTTCACTCATTCTCTCCCTCTCCCGGTTTACTCTCTCTCTCACGAATTCTCTCTCCCTCTCACTGTCACTCTCCCTCTTTGTTTCTCTTGCTCCCAATCTCTCTATCATCTCTCTCCCTCTCTCGATTTTGTGCTCTGTTCCGCCTCCCTCTCCGTCGATCTCTCTCTCTCTAGCACTCTCGGTCTTCGTCGCTCTCTCACCATCCATCGAACTCTCTCTCTCGCACTCTCTGTCTCTCTCTCTCTGCTTTCTCCCTCACACGAACGCACCACAGTGCGCAGCCTTTCGCGAGTGCACGCATCAGCAGTGAGTGCGCCAGCCCGCGAGCGCGCTAGGCTGCGAGCGCACCATCCCGTGAGCCCTCGAGCCCAACAGCCCGCGATGGCCCGTGAGCCCGCGATCTGCTCTCTCTGCCGAGAGCCTTCCTGCAATGTTCGCTGCTCTTTGCCGCGACCGCACTGCTAGAAACCCTAGGCCGCGACCCTTCCACTGCACAGGTAAGGGCCGATTGTTGATTAATAGTTTAGGGGTTTTGATTCTCTTGGAAATTAGGGTTAATTGCTAAAGTGTGTTTCGGTTTGGAAACATTACAGGAGTTCGGATTGTGTTGTAAGCGCACGGACGCTAGGGCTGCAAGCTACGGAAACCATAGGCGAGGGAAATTTAAATCCTTTCGATAAATCGAGTGAATTTAGTGTAAGAGGTCTTGTATATATTTAGGATGTATGTTAGATACGATTAAAATGCATTTTTGACATTTGATATGTAATTTCTAGGGTTTCGTCTAAATTCTACATGAATTTAGATTGATCAATACGAAAGAAACGTGTTTGATGAAATTAGAAACTTGTTGAGTCGATTAGGATAGATTTCCTTGGAATTTGAATTGAAATTGTGGATTATTGGTCTAGGTTGACCTTTTTGGAGCTTAAAAGGAGATTTCTTGAGTATCGATAGGGTATAGGGAGTGGATACCCTCCCTAAAAGGTGAGTGGATGGTCCGTTGTGTTATAAATGAGCAAATGAGTTTAAAATTGTTTTATAAATGATTTTGTAAGATTTTTCATGTTTTATATCAATTGTTTTGTGATCGTGGGATGTCCGGACTGGATTGTGAAGCATGAATGCATCCATTGTATTTATAAATGCATATGTGTCATATGTGATTTGATGTTGCTCTATAAATTGCTATGACACGAAATTGATGATTGGTTGCTAGAAATTATGGCACATGACTTGAGAAATGACATATTTGATAAATGCATGGTGCTATTAGTTAATGGCTATAGTCATTCCCTCCACGGAGCGACCCGACGGGGTGGCGTAGTTGGGGTTTTATTGCGAGAGAGGTATACGCGGCCTCTGCTCTGCCACGTCGGACTATCCGGATTGCACCCCGGGGAGGTCCGAGCCAACGCCAAGGAAGGGGGTAGTGTTTGAAATATTGAAATGGAAAACCTCTTGGCGGGCTTTCGTCTTGGTTCGGCCAAACGCAAGACCGAAGTAATTTCGATGGGACCCTTGTGACTTTTTGAAAGAATACTTGATGTGGATGCATACTTTGCGAATTATCTGATTTATTGAAAAATGTTTCGACATATATGAAATGTTATTTGAGATATGCTTTGACACTCCCACATTCATCCCTCATTTATCACACAATTATACCATTGCACTCCACTCACTGAGTATTTCCCAATACTCACCCCTCCCTTTAACATTTTACAGAGGAAATTTAGATCTGCTGCAGAAATTGGAGCTGGGGAGGATTTATTCCGCTGACTTGTGTAGGTACATAGAAATGCAAGTTCATTTTGGTTGATTTTGAAGTCCATGGAATGAAAGACCTGTATAACTCTTTTGGTATGGATTAAATTAATACTTGTTTCATATATAAGAGCAAGTATTAATGGAATCCTTATATGGTTTGTACGAAACTTGTTTATTTTCTTTTAAACTCTCATATGGGACATTTGGATTGAAATCCTGAATTTCGATACTTTCTTTTGGATTTGTGAAGTTCTGTACATCTCATACCGCTTGGATTTTACTGACGCTAGCTCGTTTTTCCATGCGAGTGTTAGTAAAATCTTGCGATTATGATTTGGGATTTCTTTGTTTTAAATGTTTTAATTATGCTGAGAATTTTGGAATGGCTGGAATTGCCAATTTTTGCATATATGTATGTACAGGAACCCCCGCCCCATTCGCGTGTCGATGCATGCTCGTGTGTACAGGGATGGACCGGATGGGTACTTTATATGTGTATTGTCATATGATTTTTCCCATTTCTGATGGAGTGTGTATTGGATGAGTTTTGAACTGATTTGTAGTCTTGCGGAGTCCCGGTATAAGGGGAGGTTCTGCCCGTGTACCGAGACAACGCGACGGCTGTTGCGTGGTCGATCCGAGGATCGGGGCGTGACATTTTATGACCAAACTTCAACTCTGCAACTCCCAACGTGTGGTGTACTCCTAATCACTTAACAAGAGTAACTCAACACAAACTAAGATTCAAGCCCTCGTTGGCCCCACCGAGCCCCCACTAGGCTAAACATGCTCACGATGGGCCAACAAAGTTTGCATCTTTTATCTAAACTCATTTATTTGTATTGTGCCCGAGTAGGATTGATTGGGTTTTTTTAGACACGAAATGTTTGGCGCGGTTGGGTCCAATAAAGCCATGCTCAGCGGTATGGTGTGCGTTTTTTTTTTTTTTTTAATAAGTTCAAGTGTAATTTAGAGATTGATTTTCAGTTTTAAAATTCGAGTTTGAGATTTTGATTGAAAAAGTATAACGCCTTACCACTAGATCTATGTTGGTTATGAAGCAGATAACACTGAAGTACAATCAACATAAATTCTCTTTGTATATTCTAATAAAAATGTGAAGATTGTAATTCTGTGTATCTCTAAAGAAGGCCAAACAGAGAGGAGGGATTGGCTTCTATTCCAAGTACTCAAATTTGAGATCTTAATTAAAAAAGTTTAGTATCTTGTTACTAAATCTATGTTGGTTATGGAGTGGATATCAGTGAGGTACATTTAACATAAATTCTCTTTGTATATTCTGATAAAAATGTGAAGATTGCAATTTTGTATCTCTAAAGAAGGCCAAAAGGAAAGAGTTATGTACTTTTTTTGTTCATCCCATTAATATCCAAAACTATATTTTGATAATTCGATTTGAGCATCTACGAGATTCCATTTAGAGGGCAGTTCTCATAATATAATTTTTTTTATTTCTAAGTTTTAAAATCAAAACTTTATTAAGAAATCTAACATTTTATTTTACTAAACTGACTGTCCATTAATTAAAAGAGTAATGCAATTTAATTCAATGGATCACAATAAAACAAAATTACATGGGCAAACCCTTGATGTTATCATTTGAGTATAAAAGAAAAATGGAAAGTGTGTTTTCCTGTTGGGTCTAAAATGACACTATGTTTTCGTGCTCCTTAAATAAGGTGGATTAATCGTTAGATTATTCAACATGTTTTACTAATAAAACTATCTAATCCCTGTAAACCCGGGGATTTGGCAGATCCCTTGTGTCTGAACTGGGCCTAGTAAAAAAATTTGTGGTTCTTGATCTCACCACATGGACTTTAATTCCTTCCATTTTGTCCAAACTCTTTTTTTTTTTTTTAATATTCCTTCAATTATACCGACCAATTCCTTCCATTTTTTAATATTAATCAAAATTTCAAGTTCGACTCTTGGATTAAATATGAAAAAAAAACTATATTGAGAGAATAACCCTTTTAATGGGCCACCGTAAATCTCATATCGGATTAATCAAAATAGGATTCTAAATATCAGTTTGTATAATATCCACACAAAAAAAAAACATTAAGAATCATTTAAGGCTCGGCCAAAGCAATCCGTGGCATTTATATTGGCAGAAAAAACTTCTCAATATTAGTATTTCTCCATTTTGGAAGCGTTTTTAGTTTTTAAAATGTTTCAATACACTAAATTAATTTATACTGACATAAAAGTTTTTATATTTTCTATAATTACATATTTTTCTATATTTAATGACTGAATTATTTATTTAATTATAATTTTTATTTTTTATATTAATTGTTTTTTATTAAAAATTACATATTTGTTTATTTTAGATTTTTGTTATAAAATAGGACTATTTTATTATTTTCACAAAATAATTAATATTTATATAAAAATTCTTATATTTTTTATATTTGTGCATTTGTCTACATTTTTATTTTCTGTATTGTTATAAAGTACCATTTCGTCATACCATTTTGTATCCATTTTCATTTTCCTGTTTTTGTTTGTACGCAATGAAAGACTAAAAAAAAAAAAACAAAAAGCCAAACTGAAGAAAAGACGAAGAGATTGAATCGCTCCACATACTCACAGGCCAATGTTTTGGGTCATATAAATCACGATCAAATTATAATTAATGATTTAAAAAATTATTGATAATTTAAAATTAGAATTGAAATCGTATTTATAACATTCGATTCTAATTTCTTATTATGAAAAATCAAAAGCTATCATTTTGACTTAACAATTATTTTTTATAAAAAAATAAATATCAATGAGTTATAATATTAAAAAATATTAGAAAATTAAGAATAATAAGTGTAGTTTTTCAAAATAAAATTTAAGTTCAAGTCTTTACTCCCTCTTTTTTTTTTTAATTTTTATTATTTATTATTTTTTTAAAATTTTGATTCCAAAATCGTAAGCTGTAATTTCGAAGAGAATCGCCTCTTTGAGGGCGGTTCTAGTTTCTAATCTGAAACCTGGGAATTGACTATTATAGTATAGTGCTTATGTCTTGTTGGACAATGCATCTTTAGCACCACACTTCTTTCTTTTCTTGTTTTTCTCCTTAATCATGATTAACGCAACATTTACGTTTGTCGAGGTCAACCCAGAAAACAATTAATTTTATTGGTTGAAACATGAAATCATCCATATAAGTCTGTTTAAAAATCCTAAATAACTGTCATGTCATAATTAGTTCTTACCATTGATTAAAGAGTTATAAGTTGGCAGGTTAAAATTGATGGATATAATTTTTTTTAATAAACTTATATAATCAAATGAAATCAAATCAATAAATAAAAATAAAAATAGAGAAATTTTAACGCTTGAATTATCCTGATGGTTATTGATTCATATGACTTTGACAAAAGATAACCTGGTCTAGTGGGACAATGACACATTATGGGAGGTATGGTTAAAGTGTTAAAGTAAATTGGGATCAAAATTCATATTAAAATCTATCTTATTCGTTTAGATCAATGAAATGGATATAGAATTCAAATCAATGAAATAGATAAAATCAAAACACTTTTGGATTAGTTTGAATCCCTTGAGAAAAAGAATTTGAGAGAGTCAACTCATAACGGGTCCACCAACACTTGTTAGCGTAAATGGGATGGGCACCTTCATCCCTTAATCAGGTGTGGAGTTCGACTCCGTCTGGACAAAAAAATAATATTAGGAAACCCGTCCCAAAATGGGCCCTGCAGTGATTGATCTAGATTAGTCAAAACGAAAGTCTGGATACTTGGTGGTGGCCAAACCAAGATACAAAAAAAACTCATAACGGGCTCTATAGTGCTCGAACCAGATTAATAAGCGCAATCGGATACCAATAAGTAAAAACAAAAAAAATGAAATGGACATAGAATTTAAAAATAAAATCTTTAAATTATGAGATTTTTGAAAATAGACACATGGATTTCTGAAATCCATTATTAAAATTTTTGATTTCAAATTTAATTTTGATTATCGAGTGTGAATTTTGCCCATTAATTCTCTATAATTCAAATAAACTTTACTTTAATTCTTGCTTACACATAAATATGACTAAAAATACTTTTTTTTTAAAAAAAGAAGCGATCAAAATGACATTATTTTTTTTAATATAAATAATTTTGGTTTGAAGATTTTTTTTTTGTATAACCGATCGGTATTTAAAATCATATTTTGTTAATTTGATTTGAGTATTGTTGAATTTAATTTGGGAAGAGTTTTTTTAACATAATTTTTTTTTCATTGCCAAATTTCAAAATTAATGCTTTTATTTCAAGATCTTTTATGATATGTTGACATGATTTTTTTCTTTCCTTTAAATGGCTCCATAGAGCACGACACATTTTAATCATAATAACCAAAGAAAAAAGAAAACTTAACTCTTAATTTTGCTCACAAGCATACTAATTGCCAACATAATTTTATTGGGAAAAGAAGACAATTAGTATTAGTTGACCTTAATAAATTAGAAACTGAGGAGACTTTAGGTCTCCAAGAGTAAAGAGAACACCGACGTAACAATGTACATATGCCTTGCATCATGGGGTAAATATCAGTCTCCTCTCCATTCTCCTTGCAACCCCATTTTCTTTAGTCACACAGCCTAATGACCAGAGGAAAGTGTTAAGAGTTTCGTGTATGACCGTCTCACCTCAAATTTAGAGAGAGAGAGAGAGAGAGAGAGAGGGAGACATTACCTATGCGCGCGCGTGCAGGCACAGAGTCTAATCTAATCAAGCACGGAGGTAAAGGGGGTGCTGGCAAGGCCATGGCTCCTGCATAAATTTTGTACTTGTTTTGCTAGGTGAAATTTTATATTATTACTAATATTCTATTGTTTTGGCCCCTCATTTTCCCACTTTTGGTATTTTATTCCCTTTTCAATATTTAATCACATCTCTCTCCCTCTCCAGAAATTTATTTGGGTTTTTTAGCATTGAATGAATGTATGATGTTTTTATTAATATTTGAAAAATCAATAGCATATCGATTAGTTAATGATTGATATGAATTTACTATTTTATTTCTTTTCACTGTTATATATATTGAGAAAGAAATTATTAAATATTAAGTATTAATATAAAAATAGACAATTTTATTATTATGAAAGTTAATTTATATTTAATATTTATTACAGACTTTATATTTTATTTTATTTTGCCTCCAAAAACAAATCCAGACTCGTCCATAAGTCAAATATCTAAAATCTTAAGTTGTTGAATGAAGGTTTGGTGTCATACATTCCACGGTCCCCCCTTGCAACTACTTCAAATGGTGGAATTCTGTAAACATACAAGCGTGGGGTTGATCCAAAAGCTTGTTGAGAGGGAGAGAAAGAGAACCCAAAATTTCCTTTTTTTCTACAAATAATTGTGCTAAATTTGGTCTAGTGTCTGTCACTATAGTTGAATTATGGTCCATTTGGGTAAACCCTTGAAAGGTCTCATAGGATAGAACTCGTGAAGTTGTTCTAGATTACTCTTGTTTGACTATGTCGGACTTTTGAATTAAATCTATTCCACGCACCAAAGTTAAGAGAGAGAGAGAGAGAGAGAGAGAGAGAGAGAGAGAGGAGAGAGAGAGTGTGTGTGTGTGGGTAAAGCGATTGGCATTTATGAAGACGCCTTCGATTATTCCACGCAATTTCGCTGTGAGACAAATATTCTTTTTCATGTGTAACATGCCATCGATGCAGAATTTTCTCTTTCATCTCTCTCTCTCTCTCTCTCGATCCCTGTGGAAAGTCAGAAAATCTTGCTTTGAGAGAGAGAGAGAGAGAGAGAGAGAGAGAGAGAGAGAGAAGAGAGAGAGAGAGAGAGAGAGAGAGAGGGAGGGAGAGGGAGAAATTACCTATGCGCGAGCGTGCAGGCACAGAGTCTAATCTAATCAAGCACGGAGGTAAAGGGGGTGCTGGCAAGGCCATGGCTCCTGCATAAATTTTGTACTTGTTTTGCTGGGTGAAATTTTATATTATTACTAATATTCTATTGTTTTGGCCCCTCATTTTCCCACTTTTGGTATTTTATTCCCTTTTCAATATTTAATCACATCTCTCTCCCTCTCCAGAAATTTATTTGGGTTTTTTAGCATTGAATGAATGTATGATGTTTTTATTAATATTTGAAAAATCAATAACATATCGATTAGTTAATGATTGATATGAATTTACTATTTTATTTCTTTTCACTGTTATATATATTGAGAAAGAAATTATTAAATATTAAGTATTAATATAAAAATAGACAATTTTATTATTATGAAAGTTAATTTATATTTAATATTTATTACAGACTTTATATTTTATTTTATTTTGCCTCCAAAAACAAATCCAGACTCGTCCATAAGTCAAATATCTAAAATCTTAAGTTGTTGAATGAAGGTTTGGTGTCATACATTCCACGGTCCCCCCTTGCAACTTCTTCAAATGGTGGAATTCTGTAAACATACAAGCGTGGGGTTGATCCAAAAGCTTGTTGAGAGGGAGAGAAAGAGAACCCAAAATTTCCTTTTTTTCTACAAATAATTGTGCTAAATTTGGTCTAGTGTCTGTCACTATAGTTGAATTATGGTCCATTTGGGTAAACCCTTGAAAGGGTCTCATAGGATAGAACTCGTGAAGTTGTTCTAGATTACTCTTGTTTGACTATGTCGGCCTTTCGAATTAAATCTATTCCACGCACCAAAGTTAAGAGAGAGAGAGAGAGTGTGTGTGTGTGTGTGGGTAAAGCGATTGGCGTTTATGAAGACGCCTTCGATTATTCCACGCAATTTCGCTTTGAGACAAATATTCTTTTTCATGTGTAACATGCCATCGATGCAGAATTTTCTCTTTCATCTCTCTCTCTCTCTCTCTCTCGATCCCTGTGGAAAGTCAAAAAATCTTGCTTTGTTAGATAAATCGATATTTGGGTCAAATAAGAAAATGGCTTTCCTGCCGACGTGAAATGGTTAATGCCATTTATTAACTTAAAAAAGAATTAATGTGATTCCCTTATCCTTATTTTTGTTCAATAAGAAAATTCTCTAGAACACTTTTCCCTGCTATTTCATGTCTTTAATACATGGGCATGCCACAAATACTCTTGAGGGTCTCTCTATATGATCATCTTTTTCTTTTTTCCCAACGTTGTGTCTTCAATTTTATTTCTCCCCACATGCAAAAAGAGTTGAAGAAAGCAACCAAATAGCAACAGTCCCCTCTTTGTGCATTCATAATGGTCTTTGTCTATGGTAAAATATTTTATTTGAACTATAATTATTGTTTTAGAATAAATTTATTATTATATCTCTAATAATAAAATATATATAACAGATATGTTTTCACCAATAATCCAAACTCAGCTATTGAGTTCATGTTTTCATCTAAATGAAAAAATTGAATTATGGAACCATTCTTTACTAAAATTTTCACACCTTAGGCAGCATTAAAATAAAATACTAATTTGATTTTTCTATTAGCTAATTATTCTGCAAGCAAGACCAAAAAAGAAAAAGGAAAATCTTAAGAGATTTTCAACTTTTCAAATGAGATTTTGAAGGGTCTCGTGATGATGTGATAGGAACAAAATAAGTGTAATATTTGTAATTGATTTTTGTATTATTTTGAGAAAATATTACACTAATTGTGGTGATTGATGTGTTAGATTAATCAGACAAAAGGCGGGGAGAAATATGAAGAAAAAGAGACTTAATTGGAGCAATTATGCAAGGATGAAAGAACAGAAAGAAGTGACTCTTCATTAGCACGTGAGCACGCTGAATTCAAGGAGAAATACAAGACTTTTGAAGATTTTATTCTTCATTCCTAATATTTAGGAATGTGAAATTTTGAATCGTTGTAATTATTTTACTTGAAGTTTTTAGGATTTTATTTTTTAGGATATTTCATTCAATTTTAGAGAATATTATGGAATAATTTTACTAAGGTAAAATTGTAGGAATTACTATTCCTTTAGGGTTCCAGCCGCACACCCACTAGAGGAGGTATTTAAGCTTTGTATTATTGGCTTTTGAGGGCGTGCAGAAGCAAGAAAACAGCAGGCTGCAGCTTAGCCGAAGAATAAATCCTTTGTTCTTGTCTTCATTTACTTAGAAGCAATATTCATTTTTTATGAGTTTTCTTTTTATTATACTTTGTTTTTAATTTATTTTTCTAGTCAAAGGATTATTGAAATCTTGATGAATGATGATTGTGAGATCTAAATGATCTTATTTGCTTGATATTTGTGGGTATTTATTTAATCTCTATGCTTAGTGTTCATGATCGTTTTGGGATTGTTAAATAGAGGCCTATGTTTAATAACCCTAGAATAGTCTACTACCATTTAAAAATAGCAAGGTTTGTATATTTTTAATGGAGTGGTAATTGACATAATTTTATGGCCTCGCAAGCGGTAGGATTTATGTCAAGAGATTAGGTAATCTAATTTAAATAAATCCAGGTTGGAATTTACTGATTAGAATTGGGTCTCTTTAGATCGTAATGCTGTCGGAACACTCAATCCAACGTAATACAACTATACCACAACTGAGAAGGAGCTTCTTGCCATAGTTTTTGCTTTTAAGAAATTTAGATCTTATTTGTTAGGATCTAAGGTTGTCGTTTACTCTGATCATGCAGCCTTGAAATATTTGCTTTCAAAGAAGGAGTCAAAACCACGACTTATTCGATGGGTACTGCTTTTGCAAGAATTCGATTGGGAGATTAGGGACAGGAAGGGACTTGAAAATTCTGTAGCTGATCATTTGAGTCACTTGGTGCGAGAAGAAGAATCCTTACCTATATCTGAAACATTTCCGGATGAGCAATTGTTTACCCTACAAGGTAAGACAGGTAAGGAACCTTGATTTGCTGACATTGTAAATTTTCTTGTAACTGGGATTCTTCCTCATGACCTACGTATTGCACAAAGGAACAAGCTTAGGAATGACTCGAAGTACTACATTTGGGATGATCCGTACTTGTGGAAAATAGGATCTGATCAAATCATTCGTAGATGTGTGCCTAACGATGAAATTCATTCCATTCTTGCTCATTGTCATAGTCATGCATGTGGTGGTCATTTTGGTCCCAAAAGAACAGCTAGAAAAATTCTGGATAGTGGTTTCTATTGGGAAACACTCTTGAAGGATGCATACCAATATTGTAAGAGTTGTGTGAATTGTCAAAGGATGGGCAACATATCCTCTAGGGATGAAATGTCTCAAACCCCAATTTTATTTTGTGAAATTTTCGATGTATGGGGTATGGATTTTATGGGACCCTTTCCTAGTTCATGTGGCTTTCTATATATTTTGCTTGCAGTAGACTATGTCTCGAAATGGGTAGAAGCAAAAGCTACCCGTACTAATGATTCTACGGTTGTTGTAAGTTTCCTTAAATCTAACATTTTCTGTAGGTTTGGGGTACCGAAGGCAATCATCAGTGATCAAGGTACACATTTTTGCAATCGTACGGTGGAAGCTTTAATGCGCAAATATGGAGTTAATCACCGAGTAGCTACCGCATACCATCCTCAAACCAATGGGCAAGCAGAAGTTTCTAACCGTGAGATTAAGAGCATTTTGGAAAAAACAGTAAATCCAAGCCGTAAGGATTGGAGTTTACGATTGGAGGATGCACTCTAGGCTTATCGAACTGCATTCAAAACCCCAATTGGAATGTCACCATACCGATTAGTCTTTGGTAAGTTATGTCATTTACCGGTTGCTATTGAACATCGTGCTTTTTGGGCAGTCAAGCAATGCAACTTAGATGCCAAGGAAGTTGGATGGGAGAGGAAGTTGCAACTTCAGGAATTGGAAAAGATTCGTTTAGAAGCTTACAACAATGCAAGGCTTTACAAAGAAAGGACTAAACTCGTTCACGATAAATTTCGTCGGCAAAAACACTTCTTTGAAGGTCAAAAAGTGCTTCTTTTCGATTCCAAATTGAAGTTTATGCCCGGTAAGTTAAAATCTCGATGGACAGGACCATACTCAGTAGTAAGTATCTCCCCTCATGGTGCTATTGAAATTAAAAATCTAGAGACTAACAACACTTTTAAGGTGAATGGACAACGATTGAAACCATTTATTGACAGATTTGATGTCTCTACAGTGGAGGAAGTTCATTTGGCACATCCCACATACAAGGAGGAGTAAGACGAGAAGACAATGTCGAGCCAAAGACGATAAACAAAGGCGCTCATTGGGAGGCAACCCAATAGTCCTATTTTATTTTATTTATTTATTCGTTATTATTATTATTATTTTTTATTTTTTATTTTAATTATTCATTCTCTTTATTTTCCTTCTTTAAACTTGTTTTAGGAGTGACTATGCAACAAAAAATAAAATAAAATAAAATAAAATCAGAAGCGGTCGCATTATAGGGCGTGCCCACGCCCTATCTCCTACTCCCATCTGCCCACCTCGTTTACACGGACAGACATCATTTTCCCTTAAGGCGTGCCCACGCCGTAATCACTTTTCACATCTGTCCATCTCACTCCCACTGGCAGACGTACTCCCACGATAGGGCGTGACCACGCACTATGCTCCGTCCACGTCTGGCCCTTCAACCATTAGACGGACAGCATCTCATTTCATTTACGGCGTGCCCACACCTTAAGTTCAGCCCACTTCTGCAAAAAAAAAAAAAAAAAAAAAAAAAAAAAAAAAGACGAAGAGAAGATTCAACTTTCCCTTGTCTGCTCTAACTTTCGCCCTTTGTTTTCTAGGGTTTTCTTTCCTCTTTCGCCTTCGACGCTATCTACGCTGCCGCCACTGATGGCCAGGAAGCAGATCCACCCTCACCACCACCGTCGTCGCTCTGGCCTCCGCCCGCGTTGGCCCCAGGGACCGAAGAGTCAAGGTGCCTCTCGCATCTCTCTCTCCTCCGATAGCGACGAATCGCCTTCATCGCCTCCCGCAAACCCTTCGCCTTCCACCTCCCACTCCCGTCCTCACTCAACCTCCAATCCACCCATGGGCCATCACGGATCTCCATCTTCATCTCCTTCGAATGATCGCACGCCCCACTCACCTCCTATTGATCGCTCTCCGCCTCTTGAAGTTCCTGAACCAGCAACAGCAGCTGCACCCTCCTCTTCCACTCCGAAAAGGGCTCGCGTCCGTTCAAGGGTAGCGAGAGGGAAATCTGTCCTTCCCCCGCCGCGTACTCACTTTCGCGGCTGTCTGCGATTTCATTCTGCTAAAGCGCGACAAAGGTACTCTGCTATTTCTGTTCGACGTATCATTCCTTGTAAATCCTTTCATTTTCCATCTTTGCAAGTACTGAATTTGCATGACTTCATTGCCCAATATCTCTCTGCTATTGGCTGGGAGCAATACTTGAACTGCACTTTCCCTGCCCTGCTTGAGCTAACTTATGAATTTTACACCACTTTTCGCTTTCACACACCCACGGATTTCACTGCCTACACCCCTAACTTAATTCACTTTCGCTTGATGAATCACTCATTTCATCTCTCCTTGACTGAATTTAACGTTGCCCTAGGATTCCTCCGTGAGGCTCACACCCAGTCCTCTGCATATCAGACTAGTTTCTGTGATTTCCCTCCCCATTTTAACTCTACATACATGCGCATCTGGACTGAGTTGACTGTTGATCCTATTCCTTATCACCCTAGTCATTCAAAGGGTACCTATTTGAAGGATAATGCATTGCGACTCATTCATAAGGTCCTGGCCTTTAGGTTTTCTGGCCGCAAGGATAGCTCCGCCGTTTGCACTAAACCTGAACTTTTTTTCCTATGGTGCATGCACACCAACCAACGAGTTAATTTCGGGTATTGGGTAGCCTCTCAATTCCTATCTTGTGTGAATAAGCCAAAGCGACCATTAATTTTGGGCTCCTTCATTACCCTTCTGGCCGTTAATTTGGGCGTGTTGGACTTGGCTAATCATGATCTACATGAAGCATGCCCTATAGAACCGTTGGATTTAGATTGTTTAGTACGTATGGGTGTTTTATCGGTTTCAGATGGGCATTACACTTTTAACCCTCCGGGTGCACGCCCGAAGCATTTTTCTTGTCCTCCTGCAGGTTCTCCCATCCCTGAGGCAATCCTTCATCCCTCTGCAGTCCCCTTTTCCACACCCACACTTCAATCTATCGACGACCGTTTGTCTCGCATGGAAACCAACCTTATGGCATATTTCGAGTTCGTCGGCTTTCGTCCTCCGTTTCCACCTCCACCGTAGGGGAGTATTGTTCTATCTTGCCTTCTTGTTTGTTTCTTCATTTTTCCATGTTTTCTTCTTTTCTTTTGCTCTTTCTTCATTTCGGCATACATTGGGGACAATGTATGATTTGGGTGTGGGGGAGGTTAGCCTTATTTTAGATTCATATATAGGAGCATTCTTTATAGGCATTTTTAAAAAAAAAAAAAAAAAATTCAAGTTCCCTTTGTTGATGTATGCTATTTGGGTGGCTGGAGATGTATGACAAATGGCTTGTATCAATGGTGTTTTTTGTGCTTGAAATGATTTCTCATGTCTTTAATAGTTTTCTTTGAATGATGAACATGCAAAGATTTGACACAAACCCTACTTAAAAAGTGAGGTTTTGAGCCATAAACGAGCAAATTCATTCTTTGTGCTCGAAATTATTTTTTCTTGATGAGTGATTATCACACTTGGATTGCACATTCTAGAACTTGCATTGTTATGCATTTCGAGACCACATATAGGATTTTATGCATTGAAATTATAAAGGCACTTAGGATTTACCCATTTTTGGCTTTCTTAAAATCCATACCCTGATTTCATAAACCCTTAGTTACCCAATTTGAGCCTTTACCCTTTTTCTTCGTTAAAACCCACTCAATACAACACCTAGCTTTTGATTTTAGCCTTCGTTTCAAACCCTAGTACCAAAGGTATATATATTTAATTGCATGATTTTGGTTTTATGTTCGTCTCAATAGGAAGATGATGATTGGAATTTTGATGTTGACATTTTCATGAAAATGATATATGTTCGGAAAAAAAAAGAAAATGGGGGGCATTCCGAAAAAAAAAAAAGTGGATGAGAAAGAGAAGTGTTGTATTTTGATTGAAAATTCATCTACACTTCAGTCATAGAAAATTGAGAAAGCATTTTATATTCTTGTATGTTGTTTGCTATTGTCTATTCATTTGAAGAGCAAGAATTCAATTTTGTTTGCTATTTGTTGAGGCAAAGATTGATCAATGTTATAAAAAATTGTGTGGTTAATTATATATGGCCTTTGGTATGATTTTAACCCTTGATATTCCCTTTTATCCTACCCTTAACCCTAGCCATGTTACAACAAAATAAAAGACCTTTAGATTGATGCATGAAATTCTAATTTTTAAGTGGTGGAGATTTGATATATTTGCAAGCATATGGTAATACCAATTCCAATGTGTTGATTTGAGTGTTATTGAAATATTCTTCACCCTTTCGAGTGCATTAGAGTGACCCCTTGGAGAGGATTGTCGAATCTTGCTATTTGGATTTCATAAGTGACTGTTGGGATATATAGTGGTTGTTTTAGTACGGAATACTGTGAAGTACTTGCTGTTTTGATTATGCTTTCAGCTTAACTTTTAATAGTGATTATTGACTTGGGGACTTGAAAGAAAAACAAGCAGGTTTTTAGTGTTCGATTTAGATGAGTTGGGAATGCTTGAGGACAAGCATCATCTAGGTGTGGGGGAATTTGATAGGAACAAAATAAGTGTAATATTTGTAATTGATTTTTGCATTATTTTGAGAAAATATTACACTAATTGTGGTGATTGATGTGTTAGATTAATCAGACAAAGGGCGGGGAGAAATATGAAGAAAAAGAGACTTAATTGGAGCAATTATGCAAGGATGAAAGAACAGAAAGAAGTGACTCTTCATTAGCACGTGAGCACGCTGAATTCAAGGAGAAATACAAAACTTTTGAAGATTTTATTCTTCATTCCTAATATTTAGGAATGTGAAATTTTGAATCGTTGTAATTATTTTACTTGAAGTTTTTAGGATTTTATTCTTTAGGATATTTCATTCAATTTTAGAGAATATTATGGAATAATTTTATTAAGGTAAAATTGTAGGAATTACTATTCCTTTAGGGTTCCAGCCGCACACCCACTAGAGGAGGTATTTAAGCTTTGTATTATTGGCTTTTGAGGGTGTGCAGAAGCAGGAAAACAGCAGGCTGCAGCTTAGCCGAAGGAGAAAAAAAATCCTTTGTTCTTGTTTTCATTTACTTAGAAGCAATATTCATTTTTTATGAGTTTTCTTTTTATTATGTTTTGTTTTTAATTTATTTTTCTAATCAAATGATTATTGAAACCTTGATGAATGATGATTGTGAGATCTAAATGATCTTATTTGCTTGATATTTGTGGGTATTTATTTAATCTCTATGCTTAGTGTTCATGATCGTTTTGGGATTGTTAAATAGAGGCCTATGTTTAATAACCCCAGAATAGTCTACTACCATTTAAAAATAGCAAGGTTTGTATGTTTTTAATGGAGTGGTAATTGACATAATTTTATGGCCTCGCAAGCGGTAGGATTTATGTCAAGAGATTAGGTAATCTAATTTAAATAAATCCAGGTCGGAATTTACTGATTAGAATTGGGTCTCTTTAGATCGTAATGCTGTCGGAACATTAAATCCAACGAGGGTCTCTTGGGTTGTCTTTCGATTAGGGAAATAATTAATGATGGTATCTTGATTACCGAAGAAGTACGGAGAGATTGGTCGCTTCGTGATACTTAGCGGCTATAACCAATTTATTCGCATAATATCGAGTAATTTTTGTATCGATGATCAATCAAACACATCAAGGCGGAAATAACTCATTTGGCTAGATTTTATCTTAATTGACATCTTTTCCTTTAATTGATATTTTCTCATCATTTTATTGTAGTTAATTTTCAGTGATTTGTTTGTTTAGATTATTTTATCAAAACCCCCCATATTTTCATTTTCCTTGAAAGAGATAAATCCGCCGTTCCCTGTGGATTCGACTCTGCTCACCCTAGACTTGTCTTTAGTGAAGTAGGTAATTTTAATTTTGGTTGTTTGACGACACACCATGATACTTTAAATAAAGCATGTTGAACCCTGCGGTCGTGGATAACCTCATCCATGCGATGGACCGGAGAACAAGGGACCTCGAGAGTAGACTGATAATGCTGCCAAATGAACAGCAGGAGCTTCTTGTTCAGGCTGCCCTTAGCTCAAACAACATAAGCCGAAAATCTTAAGCATTGGCGAGGAAGATAACATGTCAAATTTCTGCGACCAAAGCACTTCATGAGCTGAGACATGACGAGAAGTCCAACGTTATTCACCATTTGCCATCTAGTAGAAGGAAGAAAAGTTTAGGTCGCAAGGTGGGAAAAATAGTAAAAATTTTCATTCCCCCCCGCCCCAAAGGTCCCTATAAGTTAACTTGTTTCATCTACTTTAGAGGTAAAATAAAAGAGTTACTTATTTTATTGACAAAGTAAGAAAGTGATCCTCATTTTGGAAGGAAAGGACAAATGTAGAAGAAAGTGTCCTTTGGTGGGACAAAGTATCAACCAGTATAAGAGGCTGGGCAAGGAGAGGGTATTGACAATACTTTCAGGTGCAAACCCAACCTAAATCTAAACAAAACCCTAATTTTATCCATTATCCCTTGATCGGTTTTTTTCCGAACTTTTAAGCACCTCATGAGCGTTATATTTGTGTCTTGGATTTATATAAATGCCGATAAAGATGGCCAAATAGAGGATACTAAATTTGGTACACATCCTACTTGTTTTAGAAATTCAATTTTGTACTAATTTGGACGTGATATATATATATATATATATATATATATATATATATTTTTTTTTTCTACCTTCTAAAGTTTATGTCGCTATTCTTGAGTGTTGGGCGTATTAGGAGTTTGTACAAGCACTAGATTTGTTTGAAACACCTTGTACATTTAGAGATAGTGAATTTGCTCATTTCTCATATAAATAGATGTCGGTTAACTAATGCTTAGTTGTTAGTTAATCCAATTATTAAATACATATATCTTTTAAATAAAGTTTTAAATTTGAGTCTTATATGAAGAAACATGTATAGGGAGAGTTTTGACATTTAGTGAGGTAACGTAATTACCAATTACAAGTATATACTTGTATATACAATCATATTTAGTTGGTGGTTGGATAGATTCGACTATTGTACATAGAGAAAATAGATATCGAGAGAATTTTATTTTAATATGGTTCCCGGATACAAGTGAATTATCTTAAAAAAATATATTTACATATACATATTTATATACACAGGATAATTGGAGTTTTTCAAATTTTTTTCCTTCCCAAAATTTACCTGAAATAACTTCCGAGAATTAGGTGAATAATTCATATTTTGAATTTTTTCGTTTTTTTTTTGCCAGAATTGATTTGGATAATTCGCATCTACGGTACTAAATTGGGTTGGATTTAATGGATGTAAAATAATTGTGGGGAGGGGCCTATTTTTTCGACATTAAGAATCATCTTGAGGCTCGGCCATAGTGATTCATCGTATCTATATTGCCGTACTTATATTATGGTGCATGAAAATTTCTCAATATTAACATTTTTTTATTTTAGAAACATTTTCAGTTTCTAAAATATTTTAATGTAAATTAATTTATATTTATATAAAAATTTTTATATTTTCTATAATTACATATTTTTCTATATTTAATGAATGAATTAATTATTTAATTATAATTTTTAATTTTTAATTTTTATATTAATTGTCTTTTGATTGATAATTATATATTTGATCATTTTAGATTTTTGTTATAAAATATGATTATTTTATTATTTTCACAAAATAATTATTATTTATATAAAAATTTTATATTTTTTATATTTACGCATTTGTCTATATTTCTATTTCTTATATTCTTATAAACCGTCATTTCATCACATCATTTCATATCCTTTTTTTTTTTCGTTTCCGTTTGTATGCAACACAGTGATAGGCTCTAAAAAAAAAAAAAAAGCCAAGTTGATAAAAAGACGAAGAGATTGAATCGCTTCGCAGACTCAGGTCGTTTTAGTGCTCCATAGAAATGACGAGCCATTGTTTTGGGCCATATAAATCGCGAACAAATTATAATTAATGATTTAAAAAATTATTGATCATTTAAAATTAGACTTGAAATCATATTTATAACATTCGATTCAAATTTCTTATTTTGAAAAATCAAAAACCATCATTTTGACTTAACAATTATTTTTATAAAAAAATTAAATATCAATGAGTTATAATATTAAAAATATTAGAAAATTAAGAATAATAAGTGTAATTTTTGAAATAAAAATTAAGTTCAAGTCTTTACTCTTTTTTTTTTTTTTTTTAATTTTGATTCCAAAATCGTAAGTTGTAGTTTCGGAAGATAATTGCAACTTTAAGAGCAGTCCCGTTTTTAATTTAAAACTTGAGAATCGACTGTTTTAGTATCGTGCTTATGTCTCGTTGGACTATGGATCATTAGCACAACACTTCTGCCACCACATCTCATGTTCGAACCCACCCACACTCAAACTCATACATTTCACCAACACTTGTTAACATAGATGGAATGGATACCTTCGTTTTTTAATCAAGTCGGAAGTTCAACTCCCCCTAAACACGGAAAAACTAATATTGAGAGATCCGTCTCTAAAAATGGACTCTGCAACAGTCGATTCAGATTAATTGGGATGAAACTCTTGATATAGGTGGTGGCCAAGCAAAGGTAAAAAAAAAAAAAAAAAAAAAAAAAAAAAAAAAAAAAAACTCCTTATACATTTTATAACCAGAAAAATTCAACCATAACCAAAAAAAAAAAAAAAAAAAAGATCATTAGAACTACATTTCTTTCTTTTCTTGTTTTTCTCCTTAATCATGATTAACGCAACATTTACGTTTGTGGAGGTCAACCCAAAAAACAATTAATTTCATTGGTTGAAACATGAATTCATCCATATAAGTCTGTTTAAAAGTCCTAAATAACTGTCATGTTATAATTAGTTCTAATCGGTGATTAAAGAGTTATAAGTTGATTGATTAAAATATTGATAGACATGAATTTTTTTTAACAAGATAATACAACTAAACGAACAGAATTGGAAAATAAAAATAAAAAGATGAAAGTGAGAAGGCTCCTCTTCTTAAATTATTCCAAAGGGACATTGATTGATATAACCTTAGCCAAGGATGGCCCGGTCGAGCGGAACAATGACATAGTTGACATGATTTTTTCTTCCCTTAAATGGCTTCATAGAGCACGACGCATTTTAATCATAATAACCAAAGAAAAATGAAAACTTAACTCTTAATTTGCTCTCAAGCACATTCAACTACTACTAATTGCCAACATAATTTTATTGGGAAAGGAAGACAGTTTGGACTCGTTGACCTTAATAATTAGAAAATCATAAAACTTAAATAAGTGTAATATTTAATATTGAATTTGTTTTATTTTTGAATAAATATTAGACTAATATTTATATTTTGTTATGTTTGACATGTTAGGATTGATAGAGAAAATTTATTAAGGAAATTGGAGAAAAACGAGCTAAATTGGAGTAATTATATAAAGAATCAAAAATTAAACAGCAATACTCTTTTATTAGAATGTGGGTACACGGATTTTAAAAGGCAATGCAGGATTACTGTAGTAAAATTTTCTTTTCCAATTGCATATTCAAGAAGGATTTCAAGAGGCAATGTAAGATTATTGTAGTAAAATTTTTTTTCCTAATTACACATACAAAGAGGAATTGAGATGAAATTAGAAATATTGAAAATTTTAAAAATTTTATTTCATTCAAAATATTTAGTGATAGTAAATTTTGGAAATTCAATTCTCAAGTTATTTTATGTTTTTTAGAAACTTTTCTTTTATTTCTAGAATGTTATCTTTTAAAAAGTTTTATCCATTCTTAAAAATCAATTAAAATATTTTGTTAAAAAAAAGGGATAACTCCACTATTTTCTAGGGTTATAATCGGCAACACATAGGGATATAAATACATATGTTTTCTAGGGTTGCAATCCACAGCAATACATATGTTTTATTGAAACCTTGATTTTCAATAATTGTGAAATCTAATTGAGTATATCAATTCAATATATTATAAGTATTTATTTAATTCTCATGCCTCATGAATCATGATTTTTTAAGATTTATTAAATAGTGACTAATATTTAATAGTGTTAGAATAATCTATAATCAATTAAAACGATAAATTCGTAATTGTTCACTAGTTTTAATTTAGTGATGAATAATCTTAATGTCATGGAGTTGAATAATCTAATCTTAACAATCTCGTTATATGTTTGTCATTTAGAATTGAGTTTCTCTTGATCTTAATGCTATCAAAATTTTAAATTCTAAAAACTTCTCTAAAATTATCTTTCGATTAGGGAAATAGTTAAAAAACTTCTTTTAATTATCGATAAATTAAGAAAAGATTAGTCGTTCAACGGTCGTTAAGTGATTATAACTAATTTATTTATGATTGTTAAAATTTTTAGATAAATCGATGATCAATCACATGAAATCAAGGTATAAATAATTGCTTTGGTTAGAATTTCTTTTCATTGATTTTTCCTTTATTTAATTGTTTTATTTTAGTTAATTTCATTGTTAGTTTTAAATAATTTTTTAAACTTCTCATATTTTTATTTTTCTTAAAAGAGATAAATCCATCATTTTTTATCACTACAAAAAAAAATATGGTTTTAGCCATGGATTTTCGCAATGGAAAAAATTCATCGTTATTTTACAACGAATTTAGTGACAAAAACTTTTTCGTCACTAATTTGCCACAAAATTTACGACGAAAAGGAAGTCGTGGCTAAATTAGCGACGGACACATCATTCGTCGCTAAATTCGTCGTTAATTAGTAACAAAAAAATTTTCGTGGTTAAATTCGTCGCAAATTGATGACAAAAAATTTTTCGTTGTAAATTTCGTCGCTAATAAACGACGAATAATATTTCATGACTAGATTTTGCCACGATTTTAGCCACAGATTTAAAATCCGTCATAAATTTTAATCTTTTTTAAATAGAATTTTATTTTTTTTTATTTTTCTTTTTATTTTATTAATGTGTTATATTTAAGTTAAAAATTAATTTAGTGACGGATTTGTTTTTCGTTGCTAAATTTAGCGACGAAAATCCCAATCCGTCGCTAAATTTTTTATATATAATTAAATAAAATAAAATATTAATATAATATTTAAATTAAAAAATTAATTTAGTAACGACGAAATTTATTCGTTGGTAATTTAGCAACGGATTTTCAAGTCCGTCACTGATTATATATTTCATTTTTTTTTAAAATAATATTATTTAAATCTAAAAAAACCATATATTTTATTTTATTTAAATTATATGTATTTTAATTAATTTATTATTTTTTTCTTTTTTTGTTTGATTTAATATTTTTTATCATTGTATATGAATCTTTTATTTTATTTGTATTATTTTATTCAATAAAACAAAATTTTTAATTAAATATTAATCCGACGGACATGTTGGGCGTTAGCTTGCGCGGGCGCAAGTGCATCCACGCCTGCACAGGCGCGGGGCACAGCCAGGGGCGCGCGACTGCGCGGGCGCCTACCCTTCATTGTTTTAATGTTAAAAAAAATGCTAAATGTAAATGCTATTGAGGGGATTTGAAGTTTAGACCTCGGATTTGAACGGAAAACATGTCACCGCTACACCACCGCTTACTGTTATGTGATAATATTTTTTTTTTCTTTCTTCTTCCTCATTTGTTTTTTATTCTCACTTTTTTTTTCCTTTCTCTTACTCTCACCTCTATTTTTGGGTTTTTTTTCCTTTCTATTCTCATTATTGAAATTTTTTGTATATAATAATTATATTGAAATTTCTTATATATTCAAACGAATAAAAATATGTTGTGATTAAATATATAGTTTTTTAAAATTATTAATATATTATAATTTATTGATAATTATAATTTTATATTATCGAGATGCCGTAATCCATTTTTAAACTATGGATTAAAAAAATAAAATAAAAACGAAAAAGAATAATAAAATAATAAAATAAAAGAAAAAAGAAGAAAACAAAATATAATATTAATATATTTTTTAATTATTTATTTATTTTATTTTAAATTAGTATTTTATTATTTTTTATTTTATTAAAAATTATCATATTTATTATTTTTAATTAATATTATTTTAGGGTGGTGGTTTAAATAAAAAAAGTTATTATATTTATTATTTTAAATTATTATTATATATTATTTTATTATTATTAGAAAAATGTGAAAAAAAGATAATAAGTAAAAAAAGTTATTATATTTATTATTTTAAATTGTTATTATATATTATTTTATTATTAGAAAAATGTGAAGGAAATAGAATAAGTAAAAAAAAAAATTATATCACATACTAACATTTAGTTTGGTAGTTTACAGGTTTATGCTTATGCGTGTGCGTGCAGGTGTGTAGGAGTTCGAACCACGGTGGAGGTAAAGAGGCATTTTCCAGCAATTAAGTGAGGAGGGCTGACGTTGGAGCTGGGGCACTTGCAGGCGGGGGTGTTGGCTCGGGCGGGCGGGCAGCTTGCAGGCTCGGGTGGGTGGGGCCCGTCCAGGCACGTGTTTTCCAGGCTAGTGCTGGCTCAGGTGGGTAAGGGTCCGTCCAGGCACGTGCGCTCCCTGGGCATTTCGACGAATTTGGAATTAGCGATGGATTTCAAATTTGTTGCTATTTTAGCGATGGATTTTTTCATTCGTCGTTAAATTAGGAATGGATAATTTTTCGATAGACTTTTTTTTTTCTAAATTAGCGATGGATTTTAACAACAAAAATTATCTGTCGCTAAATTTAGCAACGAATTTTAGATTTTCGTCGCTAAATTTAGTAACAGATTTTTTTATATTGCTAATTTAGTGACGGATAATTTTTCGTCGCTAAATTTTGTGACGAATTTTAGTGAGAAAAAATTATTTGACGTTAAATTTAGCGACGGATTTCTAATTTTCATCGCTAAATTTTTGCGACGCATTATTAGCGACAAAAAATTTTTCATCGTTAAATCCATCGCTAATGCTTTTAGCAATGAATTTTTATAAAAATTTTCATCGCTAAATTTGTGACTAAAAGTCTAAACATACGTAAGATATTTTCTAAACGGTCCCCCGTTGCAACTACTTCAAATGGTGGAATTTTCTAAACATGCAAGCGTGGGGTTGATCCAAAAGCTTGTTGAGAGGGAGAGAAAGAGAACCCAAAATTTCCTTTTTTTTTCTCCAAATAATTGTGCCAAGTAATTCAGCGTTTATCAAGACGCTCTGATCATTCCACGCAATTTCGCTGTGAGGCAAATTTTCTTTTTCACATGTAACATGCCATGCAGATTTTTTTTTTTTTTTTATTTTCACCATTATATTCAAGTTTTATTTGATTATTTCAGTTTGAATATTATAAGATTTATTTTTAAGAATTAATTATCTCAAATTTTTTATCATTATAAAAGTTTAAATTTAAAATATTGATTAAAAGAATAGTATAATTGAAATTCAAAGAATTTGATAATCAATGCAGAATTTTGTCTTTTATCTCTCTCTCTCTCGATCCCGGCGAAGTCAGAAAATCTTGCTTTGTATAGATAAATCAACATTTGGGTCAAATAAGAAAATGGCTTTCCTGCTGACGTGAAATGGTTAATGTCATTTATTACCTTAAAAAAATAATAATGTGATTCCCTTATCGTTATTTTTGCTCAAAAAGAAAATTCTCAAGCACACTTTTCCCTGCCATTTCATGTCTTTGATACATGGGCATGCCACAAATCCTCTTGAGGGTCTCTCTTTATGATCATCTCTTTCCTTTTTCCCCAACGTTGTGTGTCTTCAATTTTATTTCTCTCCCCACAAGCAAAAAGAGTTAAGAGAAAGCAACCAAATAGCAACAATCCCCTCTTTGTGCAATCGTAACGGTCTCTATCTATTGTAAAATATTTTATTTGAACTATAATTATTGTTTTAGAATAAATTTATTATTATATCTCTACTAATAAAATATAAATAGACAGATATCTTTTCACCAAGGATCCAAACGCAGCTATTGAGTTCATATTTTCATCTAAACGAAAAAAAATTGAATTATGGAACCTTAGTAAAATTTTCACACCTTAGGCGGCATTAAAATAAAATACTAATTTGCTTCTTCTATTAGTTAATTATTCTGCAAACAAGAAAAAAAAAAAAAGAAAAATCTAAACAAGACCCTAATTTTATCCATAATCCCTTAATCAGTTTTATTCCGAACTTTTAAGCACCTCATGAGTGTCATATTTGTGTCTTAAATTTATATAAATGCCCATAAAGATGGCCAAATAGAGGATACTAACTTTGGTACACACCCTAATTGTTTTAGAAATTCTATTTTCTACTAATTGGACGTGATATATATATATATATATATATATATATATATATTTTCTACCTTCTAAAGTTTATGACGCTATTCTTGAGTTTTGGGCGTATTAGAAGTTTGTACAAGCACTAGATGTTTGAAACACCTTGTACATTTAGACATAGTGAATTAGTCGGATGAGGTAAGTCTTGCCTATACTTGCCTATTAGTGGGCTTTTTTTCTTTTATTGTTTCCTTTTTTGCTTTGTTTTAACTCCCTCTGGGCATGATGAAATTAGTCGACCCTTATACATAAGATATTTACGCGGATATCATTTAAACCAATGCATACGTTTCCAAGTCAAGTGCACTAGACTATGCAGCAGATTATTCAACACTAGGCTTCATACATTTCCAAGAATAATCATGGCAACTAAAATTGGACCATCATTTCTAAGATTGAGTCCAAATTTTCTGGCGGAATTGACAAGGCATCTAGAAGTCCTCCGTCTATTTCTCATCCGTAGAACCAAATGGGAGTTTCTTAGGTTTTTTGCCTATAAATCCTCACAAAACTTAAAGAGTTTGTGCATCCAACGTTACCAGAGAAAACATACCTAGTACCATGGCCTTCACGAAAATTTCTAGATGTATTAGCATGGCTTTCTTATTCTTGGCTATTTGGGTCTCTTTGGCCTCCTGTCGTGGGTTGTCCATAGGCAACATGGTGCAAAGACATGAGCAATGGATTGCTAAATATGGACGCATCTATAAAAATGAGACAGAAAAAGAGAAACACTTCAATATATTCAAGAGCAATGTTGAATTTATTGATGCTTTTAATCAGGATCCGGAAAAAGGATACAAACTAGCAGTGAATGAATTAGCGGATATGACCAATGAGGACTTCATTGCTTCTCACAATGGTTTTCGAGGAACATTGCAGCCACGAGCCTCCACAACATCAACATCATTCAAGTATGCTAATGCAAGTACCCCACCCTCTGTCGATTGGAGAACACATGGTGCCGTTACTGGTGTCAAGGACCAAGGATCGTGTGGTAAGTCATTAAACTCGAATTTTTTGACAACTATATTAAAAATACAAAAAAAAATACATTATTTGCTTATATTAAAAATTCCTCTATTTTTTTATCTTAAATTTTTGATTCCATATTTCTGGTTACCCTTTTTGAGGGGTAAACAAAATTTGAACCTTCGCCCCATTTCTCATTAGTTCAGCTCCCAATCCTGGTGAATGATGGTCTGAACTATATGGGACAAATGACAACATAGGCACTTCTAAAAGTGCAATTGCCATATTTCATACCGAGTTTGAATGTTATCTTAACCAATTTACAATAATGTCAATTATGTAGGATGTTGTTGGGCATTCTCAGCAGTAGCAGCCATGGAAGGAATCACCAAACTGAGCACTGACAATCTGATCTCACTCTCTGAGCAACAGCTCGTGGACTGTGACACAAAGGGTTCCAATAAAGGTTGTGATGGTGGACTCATGGATGAAGCTTTCGAATTCGTAATAGGCAACGGGGGGCTAACAACTGAAGCTAATTACCCTTATAAAGAAGCAGAAGGCACATGCAAGGATGCAGAATCTGCAGCAAAGATAAGTGGCTACGAAGACGTGCCAGTCAATGATGAGGGCGCCCTCTTAAAAGCCGTGGCTAACCAACCTGTCTCTGTAGCCATCGACGGTGGTGGGCGTGCCTTCCAATTTTACTCGGGGGGTGTGTTTACTGGACCATGTCTCAAGCGCCTTGACCATGCTGTGACAGTTGTTGGATATGGGACAACTACTGATGGGACTAATACTAAGTATTGGATTGTGAAGAATTCGTGGGGCACTAGCTGGGGTGAAAATGGATACATTAGAATGAAAAGGGATGTTAGTTCTCCAGAAGGTCTTTGTGGCATTGCCAAGAAAGCTTCTTATCCTACTGTTTAAAAAGTTCATTTCTTTGTATTAAATTTGTATGAAATGCGGACTGTAACCTAGTTTATGTGCGTGTATCCACAGATTTACTTGTCATTGTTTCATTTTAATAGGACTAATGTAATTTTGAGGAATAAAAGAAGCAGTCTGCTGAGGCGCTCTCTCTCACTCTCTCTCTCTCTGCACATAGGCCTAGACCAGAGAACTACAAATGTTGGTTTTTGAGCACTACAAATGAAATGCTGACCGGTGCAGACAAAGTGCTACAAATGAAATGCAGACTGGTGCAGACAAATCAATTATTAGCTTTGAAATGGTACCTCTCCTTGCTCCTGAGGTTACAGGTAGTCAATCCTGGCCAACCATTTCGGTCCCCTAATTGATAATAGAGATCTTCTAGACAAATTTTTAAAATTTGACAAAAGACCCGCTAGAAGGACTTCGAGATGACAAACAAAAAACATTATGGACCATTAAAAAAATTTGAATATGACATCCGCGTGAGACTTTGGTCGATGTTGAAAAGTCGGCAGGAGATTTGATAAAAGCAACAATCTGAAACTTTAAAGCTATAAGTTCTACGATTGTTTTTATCACTAACCGAATAAAATCACACATACAATATTGATGCCGAAGTTCACTATTTTGTCACCTAATACCTTCTAGAATTTTTTCCTTTGAATTCCCAAACTCTAGATGCACGCATGACAAGCACTTGAGAGATTTCTTTTTTTTTTTCTTTTCTTTTTTTTTTTTTGAAAGGGGGTATGTGGAGTATTGACTCTCTCTTCTTTTTTTTTTTTTTTTTTGGTTCACGGAGTATTGGCTCTGTCGAGTGAACAAGTTCAAGCTAATATAACCAAACCCGATGCCAAAATTTTCAACTTGTTCGTAACACAAAAACCTAAAAAAGGGCTGGGAGCCCATCTTATCGCGATACAACCAACCAACCATTGGGCAGATTTGCACATAATTTAGCCCATAGTTTTAAAATTGGTCTAGCCCAATTCAAATTTGTATGGGGCCAGGCACAAAATCTAAGCTGGGTTGGGTTTGCGCCTAACAGTTTTGTCAATACCATCTCCATGCGCTTTTCCGTGACGGATAGACCCAAAAAAAACATACCATCTCCATGCCCGGCTCTCAGTTGATGCCTTGTCCTACTAAATGACTTTTCCTTTACATTTTTCCTTCCAAAATGAGAGTCACTTTTTTATCTCTGTCAATAAGATAAGTAACTTTTTTGTTTTACCTCTTAAGTAGATGAAACAAGTTAATTTCGAGGGACTTTTGAAAAAAAGAAAAGAAAAACCTTTACTATTTTTTCCCAACCTGCGACCTGAACTTTTCTTCCTTCTATTAGATGGCAAATGGTGAATAACGTTGGACTTCTCGTCATGTCTCAGCTCATGAAGTGCTTTAGTCGCAGAAATTTGGCATGCTATCTTCTGTGCTGATGCTTAAGCTTTTCGGCTTATGTTGTTTGAGCTAAGCACATGTAATAAGCTTTATTTAAATCATCTTTACAGAACTCTTCAAAATCTCATTTGAAAAGTAGAAAATCCCTAATTAATTCCTTGCGCAAGTCTTATGTTGATTTGTGTCATAATTTTTAATATTATGCGACCAGTATTTCCACAACTTACATTGATTTCATTTTAGCAAATTGTTGTCCAGGCAAGCAAACGTCTAATGGGAGTCTTAAATATTTGCCTGATATTGACTTCAGATTAGACTTGATTTATTCAAAAGAGCTCTCAATCAAATCAGAGATATGGGACCATAATGGGGTTTCCAAAACAGGCTATCATGGGGTCTTAATCCTGATAAATTATTTCTATTGACCAATACAAACACTCTTAGGATCTTATTCATATCCTGAGAAATTAATTCTATTGAAACCGTTAACATCGTTTTCATTGTTTTGACGTTTAATATTACAAACCAAAGCAATCGTTTGCTGATAATCAAGTATCAAAAGAATTAAAGAGTTTGATTACTCGCAGGTGATTGGGCCTTGAAAAAAATTAATTTGGTCATGTTAAAATATAAATAATCTTTAATTCAGAGTCATGTTCAAATTGTTTCTATTTAAAGGAGTATGATCAATTATCGATACTATATCAATATTCCATCAATACAAGCTGAATGCTACATTAGCCCCACATAAATGTCATCCTAGCATCACGTCAACCTACATCAAAACTTTTTTAATTAGAAGAGTTTAACTGGTTTTATGATGAAATAAACCTTTTTAATCAAAATTGGTTTTAAAATAAATCAAAATAGAGATGGTTTGTATTTTTAACATCATGATTAGAATAGAATTTTGCCCCCTTGCAAGTTACAACTCAATTTCCTTAAGCAAATTATCGGTCAATGGCCTAATCGCATGTCGAGGTGGTGGTAAGCTACAAAGGAGGAGAGCTCCCATAAAATTGAGGGTTTATCTCCTTTTCTAGTAATCTAAAATGGGCGACAAAATATAGTTTTTTATAATGAATTATATCATTGTTCCCAAGAGAACAGTTTAGTAGTCACAATCCTCTCTCACAACACGATAATTCCGGATTCAAATCTCATTGTAACAAAAAAATGAATAGCATCATTCAAAGAAAGCCTCTTTAGATAAAGTCGCGTTCAGCCCTATTTTAGTGTTGGAACCTTCATGTAAATCTACCCCACAATATGCTTAAACGTTTATACAGGATACTTGCCATCTTCCTATTTTTGGACCAAGAAGAAAAACAAAAACAAAACCCAAGGACGGGCCAAAAACAAATTTTAGACAGCATCGCGTTCATTCCTATTTTAATGTCTGAACCTTCACATAAGCCTATCTCACCACATGCTCAAACATAAATACAGTAACCAACTACTTGTGAATTTAATTATAAAACACTAAACTCCATTAATCAATGATTTAACTTTGAATTTTAAAAATAAAAAAGTAAATGTTTGGAGAATTAATTCTTAAATTATATCACAATATTATTCGAATCAATTTAATCAAGTTTATGAATATCAGTAGTTCAGTAAAAAAGAAAAAAAGAATCCAAAAACTATATACAAGGCTTTTGCCATCTTCCTGTTTTTGGACCGAGAAGAAAAACAAAAACAAAACCCAACGACAAACATGATAGGTTTACTTGTGGAAGCTTCTTCCTCACTTTTTTCTTTTCTTTTTTTTTTTAATTTTCTCTATAATTAGCTGAATTTCTTTGCATTTTTAAGGTGCAAGAAGTAACTGGCTTGTCAAAGTCTGCTCTAACTTTGAAGCGTGCGGATATCCTTGCAAGATTAGGGTCGTCGACCCGCCCTGCACTCCATGAATTCTGTTCTTCTCCTCAAACGTGATATTCTAGGATTTATTCTAGAAGTTAATCCTTTCCCTCTCTTTGTTAAAATAAAATTAAAAAAAAAAATCATCAAATGAATAAAATACCTTTATGTAGGCATATTTTTTCCGATTCAAAATATAATTTAATCTGACTTGATTAAGTCAATTCTAATTCTATAAATTAATCAAAATATGTATATATAGAGTATTAGGTAAGCATTTCTTTTATTTAATCCGAAATTCATTTAATTTATCTAGTATTATTCATATACAATAACAACCAATATAAAATATATTATGCAAATGAAATCGATACAATCCAAATTATTATATTTTAATTAAATCTTAATTAAATTATCACGTCAATATCTTTTGATCATATCAAATAAATATTAAGTTAAAAATTTATAAAAATATAAAACCACGTGTTGCATACGATTTAGTCGTTTGGCGTGCTGTAGCTGTCGGATTAAGTGTTCGAGTTGATGCTGAAGACCACCATAGACTTTCTAGACCACCGTAGACTTTCCAGGCTTTTAAAACTAGTAATAAATTTTATTCCACAATTTGAACTTCTAGATTCACTATTGTGTGCCGGCACACATGAACAGATGCATACAAGACAACTCCACCCAAAAACATTCATTACCCACTACCAAAATTTTCCAAGAATTATTATAAAGAATTTAAAATTTCAATCGGGATGACTACATCGGTCCAAAACATAAGAAATTTCTGGGCATGCAGGGGAAAAAAAAGTCTTTTTTTCTCATACTATTAGGTAAATGGAAGTTCATGGGGGTCTTTGCCTATAAATCCTCCACCAATTTTAGAGTTCTTGCATCCAAAAAATATTTGTAGGGAGGAGAAAAAACAGAGAGAGAAAAACGAAAATTGAGTGTCATGGCCTTTGCAAACAAATTTACATGCATTAGAATAGAAGTTCTCTTAGTCTTGGCGCTTTGGGCTTCTCTGGCCTCTTGCCGGTCCCTATCCGCAGACAACCTGCAGCAAGAGTTTGAACAATGGATGGCTCAATATGGGCGTGTCTATAAAGATCAGGCAGAGAAGGAGAAACGCTTCAATATATTCAAGAAAAATGTTGAATATATTGAAGCTTTTAACCAAGGCGCGGACAATGGTTACAAACTAGGCACAAATACATTCGCTGATTTAACCAATGAGGAGTTCATGGCTACCCGCCTCGGCCTTAAACAATCCATGCAAACACAGCCGTCCCATAATGTGACATCCTTTAGGTATTCTAACCTAGGTGATGCCCCTCCTTCCATGGATTGGAGAGAAAAAGGTGCTGTTACTGGTGTCAAGGACCAAGGCAATTGTGGTAAGTCATTAAAATCCACAAGTTCTGTATCAACTTAAACTTTTGGAACAATTGCCATGATATCAAAATAAGAGGTGCTTGATTTAGGACGCCAAGCCTCCCATTAGACCTCCTTTTCCCAATGAGAAAAGGAACAACACTTGAAACTTCACGTTTTAATATGCGCAAGGAGTCGTAATCATAATCATTTAGACCTCAAGCCGTGGACCATCATCACTTTACAGATGTTTAATATTTCATCACTTGGTCAAATACTATGTTTCTCTTCACTGATTTCCTATTTCAATGTGTAGGATGTTGTTGGGCATTCTCAGCAGTGGGAGCCATGGAAGGAATCACCCAAATCACCACAGGCGAGTTGATATCACTTTCTGAGCAACAGCTCGTCGACTGTGACACGGAGAAAAACCAAGGTTGCAATGGTGGTCTCATGGATGATGCCTTCAAATATATAATAAGCAACGGAGGCCTCACCACGGAAGACAATTACCCTTATCAAGCAAAACAGGGTACATGCCAGGCTAAAACATCTGCAGCACAAATAAAAGGCTATAAAGATGTCCCGGCCAATGATGAGAGCGCGCTCCTGAATGCCGTGGCTAGCCAACCAGTTTCTGTTGCCATCGATGGTGGTGGGTATGCCTTCCAACTTTACAAGAGCGGAGTCTTTACTGGACCATGTGGTACGCGCCTAGACCATGCAGTCACAGCAATTGGGTATGGGACCGCTGATGATGGGACTAAGTATTGGCTTTTGAAGAATTCATGGGGCACTAGCTGGGGTGAACAAGGATACATGAGACTGCTGAGGGATGTTAGTAACCCGAAAGGCCTATGCGGCATTGCAATGAAAGCATCTTATCCCACTGCTTAAAAGGAACATATCTAAGTATGATGTTTATCAGAATATAGGTACTAATTCATATGAATAAGTGCATGTGCACACATTTTTTTTTGCCACTGAATTATTATTATACGACTTCTGTACTATGTTTCGCAGCTTGAGGAATAAAACATGAATTCTGCTTAGAATGGTTATCATTTTGGTCTCTGGGTTGCCAAAATTCACAAAACTGTCTTCTCAACCAGAAGCTATTCCCTGAATCAAATAAATTAGTAATGGAAACTAAAGAGAAGATCAAGAACTTAGAAGTGGTGATTCAAAGCAGAAATCCTTACTTTTGAAGATAAAATTGAACTGTGCAGAAGAATTGTATATCCATTATTGGTGGAATAGCACAAAAGCATATGTAAACCTTAATATAAATCCAGAATTCAACATCATTGACCATGCCCACTTTCCATGCAAAATTAACTTTCCTAAGGGTAAGATCTTTAGAGTACACAAAAAGTCGAGATGTTACTAGCTTCCGTTGAAAACTTTCTCGAAACCAAACTCTGCATGACTTACTCCCCCCCCCCCCCCTCATTCAAACCTCAAATTAGCGCATTCTTTATAATGTGCTGGCCTAATTAAATTGAGAGGATAGACTATGCAAGTGGAGAGAACCACCAAAACAGCATAAATGATAGGGTAACTCATTGGGTCACAAGGAGCACAGCAATTTTGATAAGTTGTCATGCTCCGGCCAGTGATTTGAAACCCGTACCGGATCAACCTGTCCGATCGATCCGACAGAAAATCTGACCAGGAGCCGACCGGTTTCTTAACGTATCGCGGTTTCTTAAAAAAGCTGACCAAGGAACCGAATTGAACCAAGGAACCCATGTTTTTTTCTTTCCCTAGAGTCCACCAACTTGTTGGTGGGCTTCTGTAGGGCCGCCCACCTACACGGACCCCTTTTGTAGATAGCCTTGTTTGTAATTTCTAATGGATTTCACGAAAACCAAGTGGGGTGGGAATATTAGGCAATGAGACCGATGGAAATTGGAAAAATAAAAGAATAAATCGATCTCAAAGCCATGCAATGAAATATTATTATGAATAATTTTCTTTAGAAGAGAATATTAATTTAATGTTCAATTATATTTTTGTAAATAATTTCTTTTTTTAGTAACCAAAAATTAAAACCTGAGAAGTGCTGACCATCAAATTAATTCCACCATCGTTATAAAGCATAATTTAATATAAATTAAACTACTTATTTTAATATTTTGCATCAAAGTTTTATTGATGAACATTATCCCAAAATAGATTTCATTTTAGATTAGCTCTAAATGGCACAAACGGAACCTCATAAGACTTGATAAACAAGAAATCATTTCATTTGTATCTTATTAATATTATATATTTTGAACATGGCTTAGTAAATATTTGTGATTAAATATATATCTTTTTAAAATTATTAATATGTTAATTTAAATTTATTTATAACATAATTATGATGTCATCTTATTTTTTCATTTGGTCCGACCAATTTGACCTAGCAACCTAGTGACTCCTTGGTTTGACCAGTTCGTACTCCGTCCGGATTTCAAAACACTGGCTCTAGCTGATAGAGTAGCTTGGTAGTAGTGTAGAGGAAGCTTTTGGAGTTTTCAGTTTTTTTGGGAGCTTTTGTAGGACATTTTAAAATGTATTATTAAAAAATATCAATATGAAAATTTATTTATATAATACACACGATTTAGGAAGAACTTTATGGTATATTTTTTTTAAAAATAAAACATTATACTTTTATTTAAATATTTTTATTTTTCAAAATATTATAAATAAAATTTAAAATGCTATTATAGTATCCACGTCGTGAGAGATGAAAAAGGTGAAGGCAAATCCAGAATATGTGCCTAAAGTTTTGAAAAGATATTTATTAGTTTTGTGGGGGCACTAGGGCACCGTGACATGGCATAGAGGTGTATCGAATTTAGACGGGTCTCGTCCCTCAAAATGAGTTTTGTAACGATCGATTCACATTAATCAAAATAAAAATCCGAATACTGGATGGTGACCAAACTAAAATACCAAAATAGAAAAAAAATAAGAATTTAGACGGGTCTAATCCGATATAATAATATACGTCAAAAGAATTTTATCGTTTAATAATTTAAATTGATTGGAAATAAATCTTATCAATTGTTTATAAATATATATATATATTTATATACAAAACAGCCAAGCTTGGCGGGCCTCCTAATCAAGCCCAGAAATCTCGGGTGCTTGACAATAAATATTGAATTTTCATTTGTGTAACTAAATAAAATCACACACCAATGCCAAAGTTCACTATTTTGTCACCTAAATTCTTGAACTTGTTTGCAACCATAAACCTAAACACGGGTTGGGAGCCCGTCTTGTCGCTATGTGACGAACCAATAATGGGGCAGGTTTGCACATACTTTAGCCCAAGGTTTTAAAATAGGTCTAGCCCAACTTAATTTTTTTTTATTATATAAGTATTCGAATTTGAGATCACCAGATTAAAAAAAGATTTATTATCATTAAACTGTCTACTTAGGGGCCCAACTCAAATTTGTACGGGGCTAGGCACAAAATCTAAGTCAGGTGGGGTTTACTCCTCATAAGTATTGTCAATACCCTCTCCTTGCCCGGCCTCTAATACTAGGTTGATACTTTGTCCCACTAAGGGACACTTTCTTTTAAAATGTATTATTAAAAAATATCATTATGAAAATTTATTTATATAATACACTCGATTTAGGAAGAACTTTGTGATATGTTTTTTAAAAAATAAAACCTTATACTTTTATTTAAATATTTTTTATTTTTTAAAATATTATAAATAAAATTTAAAATGCTGTTATAGTATCAATGTCACGAGAGAAGAAAAAGGCTAAGGCAATTCAAGAATATGTGCCTAAAGTTTTGAAAAATTATTTATTAGTTTTACGGGGGCACTAGGGCACTGTAACATGATATAGAGATGGATCAAATTTAGTCAAACCTAGCCCATCATAATAATACGCATCAAGATCGAAATAAATCTAATTGAATTTTATATGATTATCAGATACTGACCGTTTATCAAAAAATATATATCCAATACTTGTTAGTGTAGGTGGGATGGACACCTTTGTCCCTTAACCCGGTTGAGAGTTCGACTCTCTCTGGACACGAAAAAAACAATGTTAGGAGACCCGCCCTCAAAATAGGTCCTGTAGGGGATCGATCTAGATTAATCAAGGTGAAACTTCAGATACTGGGTGGTGGTCACGCTAGATACCAATATATATATATATATATATATATAAAAGGGTGGACAAAACAGCCCAAGCTTGGCGGGCCTCCTAATCAAGCCCAGAAATCTCCTGTGCTTGACAAGAAATATTGAATTTTCATTTGCGTAACTAAATAAAATCACATACCTATGCCGAAGTTCGCTACTTTATCACCTAAATTCTTGAACTTGTTTGCAATCATAAACCTAAACATGACCGACGTGAGTTGACTTAACTGGATTTGGGATTGAGCATCCTTAAACATGATCGAGATTCGACTCCCGCTTGGAGAATCGGACCCTCATGTATATGGAGCGTTCCCCGTTGGGAGACCCGCCCTCTGAAAGAAGCTACTGTAATAGTAGATTCGGATTAGTCGGAACGAGACCCTCGATATTAAGTAGTATCCAAGACATGGTACCAAAAAAAAAAAAAAAAAAAAAAAAAAAAAAAAACCTAAACATGGGCTGGGAGCCCGTCTTGTCGCTATGTGACCAACCAACAATGGGGCAGGTTTGCACATACTTAGGTCTAGCCCAACTCAAATTTGTATGGGGCTAGGCACAAATTCTAAGCCAGGTAGGGTTTGCTCCTCAAAAGTATTGTCAATGCCCTCACCATGCCCAGCCTCTAATACTAGGTTGATACTTTGTCCTACTAAAGGACACTTTCTTTTACAATTTTCCTTTCCTTCCAAAATGAGGATCACTTTTTTACTTTGTCAATAAAATATGTAAAGTAGATGAAACAAATTAATTTAGAGGGACTTTTTTTTGGGGGGAGGGGGGAGGAAAACTTTTACTATTTTTCACCCTGCGACCTAAACTTTTCTTCCTTCTACTAGATGGCAAATGGTGAATAACGTTGGACTTCTCATCACGTCTCAGCTCATGAAGTGCTTTAGTTGCAGAAATTTGACATGTTATCTTCCTTGCAAATGCTTAAGATTTTCGGCTTATGTTGTTTGAGCTAAGCGCAGCCCGAACAAGTAGCTCCTGCTCTTCATTTCGCAGCATTATCGGTCTACTCCCGAGCTCCCTTGCTCTCCGGTCCATCACACGGATGCGGTTTTCCACGACGGCAGGGTTCGACATGCTTTATTTAAAGCATCATCACGAGACCCTTCTAAACCTCATTTGAAAAGTTGAAAGTCGCTTATTGATTTTTTGCCAAAGTTTTATCCCTAGAGCATATGGAAAGATTAAGGTTGGCTTATGCTGATTTGTGTGATAAGTTTTATTACTATGCGACCAGTATTTCCACAACTTATATTGACTTCGTTTTAGCAAATTGTTGTCCAAGAGATTTGCCTAAAGCTGTAGGGGACCTCAGATTAGACTAGATTTATTCAAAGAACTCTTAACCAAATCAGAGATATGGGACCATAATGGGGTTTCCAAGACAGGCTTTCATGGGGTCTTAATCCTGAGAAATTAAATCCATTGAAATCATTAACATCGTTTTCTTTGTTTGACGTTTAATATCACAAACCAAAGCAATCGTATGCTGCTAATCAAGTATCAAAAGAAGAATTAAAGAGTTTGATTACATGCAGATGATTGGAATAATCTCTAAAAAAAAAATTAATTAATTAATTAGGCCGTGTTAAAATATAATTAACCTTTAATTTGAAGTCATGTTCAAATTGTATCTATTTAAAAGAGTTTGATCAATTATATCAACTTCAGATCAACACTATATCAATATCCCATCAATACCTCCTAAAAAAAATTTTTAGTTTAGTGAATTTTACTGATTTTATTACGGATTAAATATTTTTAACCAAAATTGATTTAAAAATAACTCAAAATAGAGATTAATTGTATTTTTCCATCATAATCAGAATAGAATTTTGCCCCTCTTGCAAGTTACAACCCAATTTCCTTAAGCAAGCATCGCTCGATAACAATCGCATGTCGGGGTAGTAGTAAGCTGCAAAGGAGAGCTCCCATAAAATTGAGGGTCTGACTTCTCTTTTAGTAATCTAAAATGGGTGACAAATATATGTTTTTACAATGAATGTCATCATTCAAAAAGGCCTTTTTAGATAGCATCACGTTCGGTCCTATTTTAGCGTCCGAACGTTCCCTTAAACCTACCGCATCATATGCTCAAACGATACACAAGGATCAGTGGCATATGAATTTAATAGTAAAATATTATATTTTTTTAATTAATATTTTAAGTTTAAATTTTAAAAATAAAAATATAGACTGTGAAAATATATTTTTAAATTAGATTTCATAATTATTTAAATTAGATTAATTAAATTTTTAAATATTGAGAGTTAAATAAAAAAAAAGTTATTAAGAGGGCTTTGCCATCTTCCTATTTTTGGACCCCGAAGAAAACCAAAAACAAAACCCAAGGACAAGCCAAATAAGTTTACTTGTGGAAGCTTCTTCCACAATTAGCTGAATTTCTTGGCATTTTAAGGTGCAGAAAGTAATTGGCCAGCCCAAGCATGCTGTAACTTTGACGTATGCTGGTCTGCTAGAGAGAGACAAAAGAGAAAACCCTTCGAATTTGGCATCAATGACCTTAGATTGCGGATATGAATATTAGATCAAATGAGCTACAAAATATAATTTAATTTGACCTTAATTCTAATTCTATAAACTAATCAAAATATGTATATGAAGAGTATTAGGTAAGCCTTTATGTTTTATTTAATCTAAAACTCATTTAGTTTGTTTAATATTATGCGTACAAAATAACAAAGAAGAAATATAGAAATGGAAAAGACTAAATTAAAAGAATTGTTCCTTAAATAGGGATCTTATAAACATTTGAATCGAATTAGCTGGATCATTGATCGAGATATCAATAATGATAAAAGTAAAATAATAACTGACGAGATAAAATCTATTATGCAAATGAAAACGGGACCAGACAAGGCATATTATTATATTTTGATTAAATCTTAATTAAATTATGGCGTCAATATATTTTGACCATATTAAATAAATATTCAATTAAAAATTAATTAAAATATGAAAACATTTGTTACATATAATTTTGTCGCTTGGGCGTTCTGAAGCCTTAGGAGGACTTGATGCTCTGGACCACCATTGACCTTCTAGGCCTTCAGAACAAGTTACTTTAGCACCACGTAATTTAGCATGATAATTTCAAAATAATTTTTAAAATCAAACCAATTATTTCTAGCATTAATAGAATTCATTTTTTTTTTTTTTTTTGGAAAAGAGCTCTGCACCAAACCATAGTTATGATGTGGACTTAATTCTGAGAAATTGATTCTAATATTCTTTTATCTCTTAATTTATTTTTCTTTTTTTTTTTTTCAACGTAAGAACATTTTCATTGTTTGAGTTTAATACTAGGATACAAACCATAGCAACTTTTGTTGCCATCGTTGTATTCACACGGAACGTGCATTAGAAACGTCTACCCCATCTTGGAAGTTACAACTCAATTTCCTTGAGCAAGTATTCCTCATTGGCCAGAAACATGGTAGAAATTTTTTAATATTTCAAAACGTTAAATTAATTAATATTTATATAAAATTTTTTATATTTTTTATATTTACATATTTTTCTTATTTAATCAATTATAATTTAATTTTTATTTTTATTTTTATATTACTTATCTACATATTTCATAGTTTTGGATTTTAATTATAAAATATAGGTATTTTATTTTTTCATGAAATAATTAAAATTTATATAAAAATTTTTATATTTTTTATATTTATTATCTGCTCATATTTTTATTTCCTATATTTTTATAAAGTATCATTTTCTTTGGTATCCGTCCCATCTCCAAGCAACCTAGTTTAGGAGAACTCTCAGAAAATCAAGGGTTTGCCCTCTCTTCTTGCAATCTAAAATGTGTGCAAATTGATACAATTGCAACTTAGGGTCTTTTGGATACAGCCTGATCCATACTCAGATCTAAATGCAGAGGAAATATTGAAAAAAAACAAGAAAAAAAATTGAAGACATTCATGGAAGTTTCTTCCCTAATTTTCCTACATTTTCTAAGCAATTGGCCAACTTCTTGGCACACTAAGTAATCAGTCTGTCAAAGATTAATTCAACTTTGAAGGTAGAGACAAAGAGAACAGCGTTAGTATTTGTCATCAATGGAAGGTCATACAATAACACAACTATGAAGGGTGCAATAATGAAGCCTTTTGTTTGGTCGAGGATGTCGACCACCATTCACATCGATGATTCTTAAAACAAGTAATTATCCACAAAATTTCAACTTCTAAATTACTGTATTGGCCAAGACACTGGTTTCTTTGTTTTGTGAACGATTTTTCTATTTTCTTTGGGAACCAACATTTTGCCTAAATCTGCTTGGCGCAAATGAATTTGCTGATTTTACCAATGGGGAGTTCGTTGCTACCCGCCTTGGTTTTAAACAATCCAGGCAAATTCAGCCCTCCCAAAATTCAACATCCTTTAGGTATTCTAACCTAGGTGTAAGTGCTTGATTGCACGCAGGTGATTTCACTCCTCTTAAAAAAAAAAATAAAAAGGGAAATTAATGAAGCTTTTTTAAAATATAAAAACAAATGAAGTCATGTTCAAATTATTTCTACTTAGTTTGTATCAATATTAGGTCGACACTATATCAAATATACCATTAATGTCTCCTAAATGCTACATTAACCCCATGTAAATGCCGTCCCAGTATCACCTCAACCTGCATCCAAACTATTTTTAATTAAAAGAGTTTAATTGTTTTACGAATTAAACTTTTTTAAACCAAAATTTATTTAAAAATAACTTAAAATAGATATTGTTTGTATTTATAACATCATGATTAGAATAGAATTTTGCCCCTCTCGCAAGTTACAGCTCAATTTCCTTAAGCAAGTATCGCTCAATAACTAATCACATGTGGGGGTAGTTGTAAGCTACAAATGAGAGCTCCCATAAAATTAAGGGTTTAACTTCTCTTCTGGTGATCTAAAATGGGGGAAAAATATATGTTTTTACCATAAATGTCATCATTCAAATTGCTGTGATGAGAAGCCCTCTATAGATAGCATCGCATTCCGCCCTATATTAGGGTCCGAACCTTAGCATAAACCTCAAATATATGTGCAAGACCAATGACATGTGCAATCAGTGGTAAGTTACTAAAATTTCTTAATTAAGAATTTGAGTTCAAATTTTTTGAATTGATCCATAAATTAAGAGAATTGATCCATAAATTGAATTTTATAATTATTTAAATCAGATTAATTAAGTTATTGAAAATGGAAGATTAAGTTAAAAAATATATATATACAGTATGTTTGCCATCTTCCTATTTTTGGACCACGAAGAAAACCAGAAACAAAACCCAAGGACAAGCCAAATAAATTTACTTGTGGAAGCTTCTTCTTTAATTTTCTTAAATTTTCTCCGCAATTAGCCGAAGGTCTTGGCATTTTAAGGTGCAAAAAGTAATTGGCCTGTCAAAGTATGCTCTAACTTTGAAGTATGCTAGTCTGCTAGAAAGAGACAAGAGAGAAAACCCTTTGAATTTGGCATCAATGACCTTAGATAGCGCATATGAATTTTGAATAGAATGAATTAAATACCTTTACATAGACATATTTTCTCCGATTCAAAATATGATTTAATTTGAATTGATTGACTTAATTCTAATTCTGTAAATGAATCAATATATATATGGTATTAGGTAAGCCTTTATATGTTTTGTTTAATCCAAAACTCATTTAGTTTATCTAGTATTATTCATATATATATATATATATATATATATATATATAATAAACAATATAAAATATATGTTATGCAAACGAAATTATATATTTTCATCAGACCAAATAAATATGTAATTAAAACTTGACAAAAATATAAAAACATGCGTTACATATAATTTTGTCGTTTCGGGCGTTGCATCAAATGGGCCATTCACATGATGCCCCACAGAAGCCTTCGGAGGACTTAATAATTTAAGTGCTCAAATTGACGCTCTAGACCACCATAGACTTTCTAGGCTTTTAAAACAAGTAATCATAATCACATGCATACCACACAACTCGACACAAAAACATTGATTTCCCACTACCAAAATTTTCAAAGATTCATTATCACGAAATTAAGATTTCAATCAGGATGACTAAATCATTGCAACTTTCATGGTCTAAATCATAAGAAATTTCTAGGTATGCAGTAAAAGAAAAGGTCTTTTTTCTCATACTATTAGGTAAATGGAAGTTTATGGGGGGGGGGGGGTTTGCCCCTCTTGCAATTGAATCAATATATATGGCCCATTAATTACTCAATAAATGGAAGAATTAAAGAGGTTGATTACATGTAGATGATTGGACTCATCTTTTTAAAAAATTAATTAATTAATTAGACCCTGTTAAAATATAATTAATCTTTAATTTGCAGTCATGCTCGAATTATTTCTATTTAGAAGAGTTTGATCAATTATATCAATATCATATCCACACCATATCAATATCCCATCAATACCTCCCGAATGCTACGTTAACGTAAATGACATCCTAGCATCATGTCAACCTACGTCAAAACTATTTTTAATTAAGAGAATTTAATTCATTTTATGACGGATTAAATATTTTTAAACAAAATTGATTTATAAATAACTCAAAATAGAGATTGTTTATATTTTTACATCCCCTCTTGCAAGTTACAACTCACTTTCCTTAAGCAAGTATGCTCGAATAACTAATCGCATCTCCGGGTAGTGGTGAGCTACAAAGGAGAGCTCCCATAAAATTGAGGGTTTAACTTCTCTTTTGGTAATCTAAAATGGGTGACAAATATACTTTTTTACAATGAATGTCATCATTCAAAGTGCCGTGATGACAAGGCCTTTTTAGATAGCATTGCGTTCGGTCCTATTTTAGTGTTCGAACCTTGACATAAATCTATCCCACCACATGCTCAAACGTATATTAGTAGAATACTATATTTTCTTAATCAAAATTTTAAATTTAAATTTTAAAAATGAAAACATAGAAACTGAAAAAGTATACTTTTATATTAGATTTCATAACTATTCGAATTTGATTAATCAAGTTTTTAAATATCGATAGTCAGATAAAAAAAAAAAGTTGTATAGAGGGCTTTCGCCATCTTCGTGTTTTTGGACCAAGAAGAAAAACAAAAACCAAAACCCGAGGACAAGCCAAATAAGTTTACCCGTGGAAGCGTCTTCCTTAATTTTCTTAAATTTTCTCTACAATTAGCTGAATTTCTTGGCATTTTAAGGTGCAGAAAGTAATTGGCCTGCCAAAGTATGCTCTAACTTTGAAGTATGCTAGTCAGCTAGAAAGAGCAAAAGAGAAAACCCTTCGAATTTGGCATCAATGACCTTAGATTGCGGATAGGAATTTTAGATCAAATGAGTTACAAAATATAATTTAATTTGACTTGATTGTCTTAATTCTGATTTTATAAATTAATCAAAATATCTATATATAGTGTATCCAGGAAAGCCTTTATGTTTTATTTAATCTAAAACTCATTAGTTTGTTTAGTATTATTCATATATAATAATAAATAAGAAACTTAGAAATAAAAAAATTATTTTGGGAGAATTGTTCTTTAAATAGGAATCCTATAGATATTTGAACCGAATTAGTCGAATCATAAATCTAGATATCAAAGCCGGTAAAAGTAAAATAATAACAAACAAGATAAAATCTGTTATGCAAATGAAAGCGCATATTATTATATTTTGATTAAATCTTAATTAAATTATCACATCAATATATTTTGATCATATTAAATAAATATTTAATTAAAAATTAATTAAAATATAAAAACATTTGTGACACATAATTATGTCGTTTTGGTGTTCTGAAGCATTAGGACTTAAACTAAGGGGTCAAGTCGATACTCCAGACCACCATAGACCTTCTAGGCTTTTAAAACAAGTAAGCAATTATCACATACATAATATACAACTCGACCCGAAAACATTAATTGCCCAACACCAAAATTTTCCAAGATTCATTATCACGAAATTAAGATTTCAATCAGGTTGACCAAAATCAATGCAAGGTCTAAATCAAAAGAAATTTCTAGGCATACAGGAAAAGAAAAGGTCTTCTTTCTCAAACTATTAGGTGAATGGAAGTTTATGGGGTTCTTTGCCTATAAATCCTCCTAAAATTTTAGAGCTTTTGCATCCAAAAATTCATCAAATATTGTAGAAAAACAAATAAAAAGAGAGAGAAAGACAAAAATTGAGTGTCATGGCCTTCATAAACCAATTTCGATGCATTACCATAGAAGTTCTCGTAGTGTTGGTGCTTTTGGCTTCTCTGGCCTCTTGCCGGTCCCCATCCACAGACAACATGCGACAAAAGCATGAACAATGGATGGCTCAATATGGGCGTGTCTATAAAGATGAGGCAGAGAAGGAGAAACGCTTCACTATATTCAAGAAAAATGTTGAATATATTGAAGCTTTTAACCAAGGTGTGGACAAAGGTTACAAACTAGGCACAAATGCATTTGCTGATTTAACCAATGAGGAGTTCAAGTCTACCCGCCTAGGTCTTAAACAATCCATGCAAACGCGGCCCTCCCAAAATGCGACATCCTTGAGGTATGCTAGCCTAGGTGATACCCCTCCTTCCATGGATTGGAGAGAAAAAGGTGCTGTCACCGGTGTCAAGTACCAGGGCCAATGTGGTAAGTCAATCCGAATAGAGGCATAAAATTAATTATTAAGATACAAAATAATAAATACAAGTTCTCTATCAACTTAAACTTTTGGAACAACTGCGATGACATCAAAATAAGAGGTGCTTAGTTTAGAACGCAAAGCCTTCGTTTAGATCTCCTTTTTGCAATGAGAAAACGATGAAAACTTGAAGCTTCAAGTTTTAATATATGCAAGGATTCGTAATCATAATCATTTATCTCTTTATATGAAAACTAAAGACTTGGATCATTATCTCTTCATAGTTGTTTAATATTTCATCACTTGGCCAAATACTATGTTTTCTTCACTAATTTTCTATTTCAATGTGTAGGATGTTGTTGGGCATTCTCAGCAGTGGCAGCTATGGAAGGAATCACCCAAATCACCACAGGCAATTTGATATCACTCTCTGAGCAACAGCTCCTTGACTGCACACAGAGTAACCATGGTTGCAACGGTGGTTTCATGGATAATGCCTTCGCATATGTTATAAACAACGGAGGCGTCGCCAGGGAAGACAACTACCCTTACCAGGGAGCACAGGGTACTTGCCAGGCTGCATCATCTGCAGCACAAATAAATAGCTATGAAGATGTCCCCGCCAACGATGAGAGCGCGCTCCTAAATGCTGTGGCTATCCAACCGGTTTCTGTTTGCATCGAAGGTAGTGGATATGAATTTCAACAGTACTCAAGTGGAATCTTTACAGGACCATGTGGTACAACCCTAGACCATGCAGTCACAGCGATTGGGTATGGGACGGCTGATGATGGGACTAAGTATTGGCTTCTGAAGAATTCGTGGGGCACTAGCTGGGGTGAAGATGGATACATGAGACTGCTGAGGGATGTTAGTGACCCAGAAGGCCTGTGCGGCATTGCAATGAAAGCATCTTATCCCACTGCTTGAAAGGAACATATCTGAGTATGATGCTTATTAGAATATAGGTACAAATTCACATGAATAAGTGCATGCGCACACATTTTGTTTGCCACTGATTTATTATTATACTACTGTAATATGTTTCGCAGCTTGAGGAATGAAACATGCATTCTGCTTAGAATGGTTATATTTTTGGTCTCCGGGGGTTACAAAACCCACAAAATCGTCTTCCCAACAAAAAGTCATTCCCTGAATCAAATAAATTAGTAATGGAAACTAAAGAGAACATCAAGAACTTAGATATGGTGATTCAAAGTAGTATACCATAATATGAAGTGTTATATGAGAGAAAATATGTTACTCCATTGTGTTGAGACGAGGTCAATGAGATAGAAAATGTGAAATTGATTAAGGTCACTACAGAGAAAATAAAGATAATTCGAGAAAAAAAAATGAAGGTAGCCTAAGACCGATAAAAGAGTTATGCCGATAAGAGAAAATAGTCTTTAGTATTTGAAGTAAGAGACGTGGTAGTTTTGAAAATCTCACATTGGAAGTGAGTAATCCGGTTCCGAAAAAGGGACAAATTGAATTCTTGTTACATTGGCCCTTTCAAAATCATTGAGAGGATAGGTAAGGTGGTGTACCAATTGTAGTTGGCCCCGAATTTGATGAAGTATATGATGTAATCCATGTCTTGATATTAAAAAAATATTTGTCAGATTGTTTTCACGTGCTAAAAACCCAACTAGTTGAACTAAGAGAGGACTTGAGTTTCAAAGTTCAAACCGTAGCTATGCTTGATCACCAAATCAAGAAATTTCAGAATAGGCAAGTCGCTATTGTTAAGGTCCAATGAAAAAGCAATTGAGTCGAAGAAAAAAAAAACTTGGGAATCTAAAAATATTATGAAAAAGCAATATCCCATCTTTTTGAGATATAATTTTATTTTTAAATTTAATGATAAAATTTATTTTCAGGGGATTAAAAATTGTAATACCAAAATTTAAAAAAAAAAAGAAAAAAAGATGGGTCCCACCACCCCCTACACTTCCTTTCTTTTTCTTTTTTCTTCCTTCTTCTCCCTTCTTACTTCTCCCTTCTCTCATCCGAGAGCCCCCCTCACCCCCAAACCTCTCCCTCTCTCCCCGCCGGCTTCCTCTCTCTCCCCCATTCTCTTTACTTGCTTCAAGATCAAGCAAAATCAATTAAAAACCCATACATTTAGACCCTCAAATTCTCAAACAAACTTGATGCATTGTGTTTTAGAGAGAAAAAATTCAAGTTTTCCTAAAGAGAAAAAAACCTAGAGTTTGAAATGATTCAACAAAGGATAAAATCGGTACTCCCAATAGAGCTAATACTGTTTTCTAAACTTGAATTTTTATTATTTTGGTATAAATTTTAGATTTACGTTGAGATTTGAGATTTTTGTAGAGAGAAAAATTAGGGTTTGAAGATGACGTGACCAAAAGACAAAACTGATGATCCAAATAAGTTAATTTTTCTTCATTTATCTTAAATTTAAGTGTATTTTTCTAGTATATAAACTTTATGTTGAGATTGGAAGAATAAAGTTTAGGGTTTTAAATTTAAAGTATATATAATATTAAAATTTGGGAAAATCTTAAAAAGAGAATTATTTCCTAAATTGGTGATATAATTTGTTGAAATTAGATGATAAATTGATAAATTTTAGAAAATTAGAATTTTGGTTAGATGAAAAATATTGAATTTTCCTATCGTTAGTTTGTGATTAGTTGATAAATTTGTATTAATTGGTTTAAATTGAAACAATTAAAGGGTTAAGAGGATTTACCTTAAATTGGATTGTGAATTGGTAGTGTTCACCCTCCCAAAAGGTGGGTGATTTCATAATTGTATTTAAATAAGAAAAATATTTTTATTGACTTTTTAAATAATTTTCAAAACTTGGATTTATATACTTTAGTGTTTGTGGAATATGTTAAATATTGAATTTTGAATTTTTATATATCCTATATAATTTAAATGAACAATATGATATGTGAATTGGTTGATATAGTACTCATTGGTACGATAATTACTATTGAAAATTTGTTAAAATTGATAATTTTTTTGAAACGGTGCATATGTTCGGTTTGGGATGAGAGCCTCAACCCCTATTAGATGATTAGTTATTTTCTGTCACGGAGTGACTCGATGGAGTAACGTAGTGGGGTTGGTAGACCATGTGATGTAGCTGAGCATATGCAGTACATTCATGGCTGGATATAATACCCACAGGAGAGAAATAATTGGACGCACCCCAATGAGAGCCCACAGACACGCACCTTAGGTCGTGGTAGATCTTTATTGAGAACAGTAATTTTGATTTGCCCTGTATTTGAAAATATGAAATAGTTGGATAAATATGAAATTGAATTATGGCAATTATGAATTATGATGATTTTAGTAACAATATCTGAGTTATTTATTTATTGAATAAAATTGAGAACGACGCCATAGTTTTAAAATATATATATTAGATATATCCACCACTGAATATAATATATACTCACCCCTCTCATTTCTATTTTCACAGAGAAAGTTTAGTTGAGATTTGTGGACTCATAGTACTGGACTCGTAAAAACTTGTTTTGTCGGAATTTTTCTGATAATAGTTTTTTTTTAAATTGAGATATTAGTAAACCCAAGTGGAGGTATACTATGTATTTTAATTTGAAATCTTATTTTCTAATATGTTTTTATGGATTTGAAATTTGATTATGGTTTGTATATTTAAAATAAGGACTTCATTTTTATCTCCTTGAATTTTTTTTTTTGAGTCATTTTTGTGGAATTTGATTAGTATCCATTGAGTAGGAACATGTTTATACTCTATAGATTTGATTTGATTGGCCGGATTGGCCTGATGTATGCATGTTTTTTAATAGGGATGGCGGTTCTTTGATTATGCGATGAATGCACGCTGATTTATTTTTATAGATTTATTATTTTGGAAAATGAGTGATATCAATGAAAGCCTTGTGATGTCTTAGTATACGGATTAGGTTTACCCATATTTTGGGATAACAGGACGATTGTTGCTTGCTCAACTAGAGGGTCGGGCATGATAGTATAGGACAAATTAAATATGTTATTTTAATATAAAATGTTAAAAATGCATTTTTTCTTTTTAAAATATGACATTATATATTATTCTCTCGTATTTCTCGCTCCTCTTTCTCTCTTAGGATATCCATGTTTCTCTGTTCTCTCTTTCCCTTTTTTCTTATTTCTCTTTCTCTTTTCCAAATCCTAATCAAATTCACTTTTCACCCTCAAAGCTACAAATTTCTAATCTTTCATGAATATTAACAAAAAATAAAGGCCGTATTTAAGTAAAGTTCTTTGTTAATTGAGATTTTATTTCTCGTAAGTGCTAAAAGATGGGTTCATCTGATCTAGTTGAATTAAGGTTTATAAGTATAAACGTTAATAACCAGTTATTGTTCCACCCATCCCTAATTATAATTTTATTAGGGGTTATATAAAGGCATATTCCATTGGTTGTCGCACATTTTATTTCTCAATCATATTTTTTAGTTTTAAAAGAAAAAAATAATACTTTTGAATGACTAAAACCCCAATCAAATAAGGCCATTTAGCATGATAATTTATAGTCGAAATTTATATATAATTTTTAAAATTAAATCAATTATTTCTAACATAAATTAAAAGAGTTACACCCATTTCATTTCAAAATTTATCGTAGCGAAACTTTGAAAAGAAAATCGAAAAAATGACACAAATGGGTCCTTAAACCAAAAAAAAAGGTTAAAAGGAGTGTCTAGCATATGAGATTAGTTCTTAAAATCACCATAAGATAACGTGGTTTTCATATCGAAACAAGTCTTAGTCCTAGATGTTAAATTATAAAATCAAATTATAATTTTTTCTATAAATTTGTATTATACTTTTATTTTACCTATTCCACGAATTTGTAAGTTTTTTATTTGTGACCCCAGGGTTTTTGAAAAGAGCTTTGCACCAAACCATAGTTATGTTGTGGACTTAATCCTGAGAAATTGATTCTATATAACCAATACAAACATTCCTATGACTCTTAATTTATTTTCTCTCTCTTCTTTTTTAACATTAGATCATTTTCATTTGTTTGAGTTTAATGCTACAATACAAAACGTAGCAACGTTTGTTGCCTCTCCAAATTTGAACCGCACGATCAGCTTCGCCTCCTCCCGCTTTGCTGCCATGCCTTCCACGCCTTCTGCGTCGACACTTGGCTTGTTTCCAACCGTACCTGCCCTCTCTGTCGCTCGAGATTTTGGTTGTGAAAGAAGGGCTGTTATGATTTTGGTGGGGGTGCAACCTCTATTGTGCCACAACCGGTTCCAAACAGCTAGTTTTTGTGAGATGGGTTCATCTGAGATGGTTGAATTAAGGTTACAAGTATAAACATTAATAACTAGTTATTATTATTCTACCCATGCCTAATTATAATTTTATTAGGGATATACAAAAACGCATATTTCATTGGTTGTCGCACTTTTTAATTCTCAATGATATTTTTAAATTTTAAAAGAAAAAATAATACTTTTGAATACCTATAACCCCAATCAAATAAGGCCATTTAGCATGATAATTTATAGCCGAAATTTACAAATAATTTTTTAAACTTTAGACCTATTTTTAAATAACTCCAGTTTTGTTCCTCCACAAAGATAGACGGCAACCAAATCAGGCCTAAATATTTCAATTGAGAGTGAGATTGAGATCGAAGGATTAAAGAGGGGGAGGGGGCCCCGCCTGATACCATCAATTGGCTTGGTATGCAAACCGGTACTATGTAGCAACTTAACAATAATTGGGCATTTCAATTGCAATGGTTAAATTTAGTTAAATAAAATAGTTGAAATAGTTAAACCAAAATATAATAACAAAATTGGTTAGAATAGTTAGGTTGGTTGAATATCCGATCCTTAAGTGTATAAATAATCGATTGTAATTGAGAATGAGCGGCCAATGAGATTTATGGTGTTCTTCTCATCCCTCTCTATATGCTCTTCTCTCTCCTATCTGAATTCTCTTTCTCCCTCTCTATCCCCCTCTCCCCCCCACCTCTCTCTCTCTCTCTCTCTCTTCTCTAATTCCACTTCATGGCCGACTGGTTAAATTACCCAGTTGACTGCCACCCTCCATCCGATTGACTGCATTCTTCCCAACTGACCGGCCTGCTGGGGTTGTAACAAAAGTTTGAGTGAATTGGGATAACATGAAACCCCACACTAAGAAGATCCATCTCAAACTTCCTCATCTTCACTTACCTCCTACTATTCTTCTTGCAACTCAGATTCTATCCATTATTCATATCCATCACCTTATTTATCACCTTATTTATCACGTACAAAATTCATAAATTTTATAAAATCTCAATTATTTTTTTTTTCTATTCTTGAGGATAAGAATGCTCTCAATTGAAGGGAAAATTGTAGCAATCTAAGAATAGTTGGAAATTTCAAATGCAACGGTTAAATATAGCTAATTGAAGTAGTTGAAGTAGTTAAACCAAACTGTAATAATAAAATTGGTTAGAATGGTTAGGTTGATTGAATAACTAATCCACAAGTGCGTAAATAACCGATTCTAATTGGAAATGAGCAAACTATGAGATTTGTGGCGTTCTCCTCTTCCCTCTCTATCTATTGTTCTGCTTCTCTCTCCCTCTCTGAATTCTCTTTTTTCCCTCTCTCTCTCTCCCCCCCCCCCTCTCTATTTTCTCTAATTCCTTAACTTCACGGCCGACTGATTAAATTACCTAGTTGACCGCCACCCTCCATCTGGTCAACGGCCATTCTTTCCCAGCTGGCCAGCCAGCTTGGGGTTGTAACATACTAGATCAGTTCGGGTCAGTTAGGTAGTTGAATGGGTCTGCAAAAGTCACTATTATTGAAGCCAAAATGAACATATATTTTTATTTTTTAAAAGAATGCTTTTCTTAGGATTTGTGGATAATTTTAGCATGAAATGTAATATAAAATATAAAATCCTAATAATCTATTTTTTTAACTAAAATATTATGATAAATTGGATTTATATAATAAAAATCTATTATTACACAAATATAAAAATAAAAATTAAAAAATTAACTATTTTTAAAATCAAATCAATTATTAACTTATTATGACACACAATATTTTCTAACAAATTATATTAAACTTTGAAAAAAAAAAGGAAAAAGACATAAATGGTCCTTAAATTGACAAAAAAAAAGGGGGAAAAAAGAATCTTTAGCATATAAAATTAGTCCTTAAAATCGCCACGATTTACATATCAGGACAAGTCTTTGTTATAATCGTTAAATTACAACATCAAATAATTATTTTTAACAAATTTATATTATATTTTCATCTAATCTTCCTAGTTTTTTACCGGCAACGCTACAACTTTCTGTAAAAAAAAGGTCCAGTGTAGACTCTTTTTGCAAGCCTAGACTCGTTTGAATGTTGTTGTCTCAACTTACTTTAGACTCTTTTGCATATTGTTGTCCATGTAAACAAAGGTCTAGTGGCCCCGGGGTGGGGGAGATCGACTTCATATTAGACTTGATTTTTTTTAAAAAAAAAAAAGGGGGAGAGGGGGGGGGGGAGTTCTGCTGCAAACCATAGTTATGATGTGGACTTAATCATGAGAAATTGATTCTAATGACTAATACAAACATTCTTATGACTCTTTAATTTATTTTTTTCCTATTTTTTTTTTTAAACATAAGATCATTTTCATTATTTGAGTTCAATATAAACCATAGCAACGTTTGTTGCAATAGTTGTATTCACACGGAACGTGCATTAAAAATGTCACTCCATCTTGGAAGTTACAAGTCAATTTCCTTAAACAAGTATTCCTCATTGTTGTCCGTGTAAGCAAAGGTCTAGTGCCACATTAAAATTGATTTTTTTTTTTTTTTTTTTTTGAAAAGAGCTCTACACCAACCCATGGTTACAATGTGGACTTAATCCTGAGAATTTGATTCTAATGACCAATGCAAACATTCTTTTGACTCTTAATTTATTTTTTTCTTTTTTTTTTTTTTTGGAACATAAGATCATTTCCATTGTTTACCTTAGCAAGCGTCTGTTGCCATAGTTGTAATCGCACGGAACGTGCATTAGAAATGCCTAACCATCTTGGAAGTTACACCTCAATTTCCTAAAGCAAGTATTCCTCATTAGCTAGTCGCATGTTGTCGAAATATGATAAGAGACTTAGGAGAGCTCCGAGAAAATTGAGGGTTTGCCTTCTCTTCTTGCAATCTAAAATGTGTGCAAATTTATACAATTGGAAGCAGTCTGATCCATACTCAGATCTAAATGCAGAGAATATATTGAACCAAAAAAAAAACGAAAAAAAAAAAAAGTAAAGACAATCCAAATAAGTTTATTCAGGGAAGTTTCTTCCCAAATTTTCTTACGTTTTCTAAGCAATTGACCAACTTCTTGGCACACTAGGTCAAGAAAGTAATCAGTCTGTCAAAAGATTAATTCAACTTTCAAGGTAGAGACAGAGAAAAACGTTAGAATTTGTCATCAATGGAAGGTCATACAATAACACAACCATGAAGGATGCCCTAATGACGCCTTTTGATTGCTCAAGTGGAGGATGTCGACCACCATTCACATTGTTGACTTTTGTCAGGACAAACTGTGTTTGAATCTGCTTTCCGTGTTGCCAAAGGGAGTCCTCACAATAATTGTATTCTCTGATTACGCGTCAATAACAGTGATTGAATCCATAATCATATGTAAGATATTGATCGAGTAATACTGGATAAGCCTACCCAAAAATATTAATTATGCGAGACTGAGTTTTTCGAAGAATTATTATTGAGAAAAATTCCAATAGGGTGACCGGAATGAGTCCAAATTTCATGTCCTAAATCAAGAGAAATTTCTCGGCATGTAGAAGCACAAGGTCCCCTTCTCACATTATTGGGTTCTTTCCCTATAAATCCTCAAAAAAGTTTAGAGTTTTTGCAACAAAATATTCATCAAACTTCTATAGACAAAAGAGAAGAGAAGAGAAGAGAAAAGAAACGCCTAGTGTCATGGCCTTCACAAAACAATCCCAATGCATTAGCATAGGAGTTCTCTTACTATTGGTGCTTTGGGCTACTATGGCCTCTTGCCGGTCCCTACCCATGGATGACATGAAGCAAAAGTATGAGCAATGGATGGCTCAATTTGGACGTGCCTATAAAGATGAGATAGAGAAGGCGAAACGCTTCAATATATTCAAGAAAAATATGGAATATATTGAAGCTTCTAACCAAGGCCCAGACAAAGGTTACAAACTAGGCGCAAATGAATTTGCTGATTTGACCAATGAGGAGTTCGTTGCTACTCGCCTTGGTTTTAAACAATCCAGGCAAATGCAGCCCTCCCAAAATGCAACATCCTTTAGGTATTCTAACCTTGGTCTAGGTGCTGTCCCAACTTCCATGGATTGGAGAGCCACAGGTGCCGTTACTGATGTCAAGAACCAAGGCGGTTGTGGTAAGTCATCAAAATACAGATAGAAGTCTTTACACTCATTACTAAGATACAAAATAGCTGATTCACATTCTCTGTCAACTTATATCTTTGAGGCAGTTCCTACAATATCATAGTAAGAAATGCTTAGTTTAGAATATCAAGCATCCCCTTAGAAATGGGAAAAGGAACAAAATTTTAACCTTCCACTTTTAATACTCGCTAGGATTTGAAATTATTCAAATAATCATTTAGACCAACGCCCTTCATCATCACCTCTTAGAGCTGTTCAATATTACATTACTGGCCAACGCTTGCAAGGGAGGGAGGATTGTAATACAGACTAATGAGCACATTATCATATACAAAAACTGTATATGTACATACATACATACATACATATAATATGTTCTCTTCACTAATTTCTTATCTCAATGTGTAGGATGTTGCTGGGCATTTTCAGCAGTGGCAGCCATGGAAGGAATCACCCAAATCACCACAGGCAATTTGATATCACTCTCTGAGCAACAGCTACTTGATTGTGACACACAGAATAACAATGGTTGCAACGGTGGTCTCATGGATAATGCCTTCACATATATTATAGACAACGGAGGCCTCACCACCGAAGACAACTACCCTTATCAGGGAGCACAGGGTACTTGCCAGGATGCATCATCTGCAGCACAAATAAGTGGTTATGAAAATGTCCCCGCCAATGATGAGAGCGCGCTCCTAAATGCTGTTGCTAGCCAACCGGTTTCTGTTGGCATCGAAGGTAGTGGATCTGACTTCCAACTTTACTCAGGTGGAATCTTTACAGGACCATGTGGTACAAACCTAGACCATGCAGTCACAGCTATTGGGTATGGGACGGCTGATGATGGGACCAAGTATTGGCTTGTGAAGAACTCGTGGGGCACTAGCTGGGGTGAAAATGGATACATGAGAATGCAGAGAGATGTTAGTGACCCACAAGGCCTCTGCGGCATTGCCATGATGCCATCTTATCCCACTGCATAAAAGGAACATAAATTAGTATCATGTTTATCAGAATAAGGGTACCTCATTTGAATATGTGCGTGTGCACACATTTTGTTTCCCATTGTTTTAGTATAATAGGACTCTGTTATTTGTTGCACAACTTAAGGAATAAAACATGCAGTGTGCTTAGAATGGTTATCTTTTCTGTTTTGGGGGTGCCAAAATTCACAAAGACTCTTCTCAACAAAAATGCCATCCCCAGAATTAGCATGGAAAATAAAGAAGAAAGTCCAAGCATTTAGAAATGGTGATTCAAAGCAGAAATCTTTCCGTTTTGGTTTGGGCAGAAGATTACATATCAATTAAAGAGAAAAACATTATTAATCTTCTACTCTATTTATTATCGGTTATTGCTATAAAAGCCAAAGAATTTATATTTAAATTACGCTACAAAAAACTAACATTTTAGTCACCGTATTGGCAACAAAAAGGTGAACAAAATTCGTGCCAAAAAAAAATGTGACGAAATTTGCGACAAACAGAATTCTGTGGTGAAAATGTCTTCACAATATTTAGCGACAAAAAATATTTCATCACAAATTTGTAACGAAAACATTTTGTTGCAAAATGTTTGGTATAAATTTCGTCTCTGATTTGTATTCATCGCACGTTAGCGACAAATTCATTCATCACAAAAATTGTTGCTGTTTTAGCAATAAAAAGATACGTCCATCATTAGCAACGAACATGGCGACGGATCCTTAGTGACAAACTTAGTAACAGATTTTTGAATAATTTGGGGGAAACTAATCCCCCTGTTTATTTGCAAATGGCAACCGAAAAGAGTATAAAAGAACAACCTTATACTATCTAAATAGTTAAGGCCAACAATCACAAGAAAGAATGAAGCAGCATCATTTCCAAAGGAAAATGGGCAATCAAATGCAATTATTAATTTAAAATCATATTTAACTCCGAAAAAAGAACAGAAATCATACTGTCACTGCCCAGAAAATTAGCATAATGCCACCATAATTAGGAACCACCCGAAGAGAGGGAATGTAAGTGAGAATTCAAACATAACAACTCATCCACTAACCGAGGAAGAGATCCATTCATTACAACAGAGACCATTTTTTTTTTTTTGGAACCTGAATCTTTCAATATTCTGGGTTTCGGACCGACTAATCTGGAATCGACCTGACTGTCGAATCTTATTTGAGAGGGAGGTCTCTCAACATTTAGAGACCATGCATACAAATTTATCCAACATTTTAGTGTATAGCAACATACACTAATCAACTACTAGTATGCAAAGCCACAGGGCTGAAATTTCACAAGGCACTAATAAAGGCAAAAGCCTAGAATGGAACTTTACTAATGTAGACTTCACTCAATCTTCATCATCCAATAGTTCTTGCATTTCCTTCTCTGCCTTGCCTTCTTCCTGTGCATAGAATAAGACAGTCGAGTATTTGATTAAACTGAGAGAGAGAGATAGAGAAGCTTGGTCCTTGGAGAGAGAGAGGAGTGAATTTATGAAAAGGAAAGCTTTAAACTTTTGAAAAATGAAAAGAAAAATTGCAATTTTCAATTGGCACCAATTATCGCGCCTCGGAAGGGAAGAGACTTAGGTTTGCACAGAGATTGCTGACCTGGCACCCTTTCAGTCCGTTGTTGCTACAGTTTTGTTCAACGCTTCCTATTTAACAACCTTAGCAATGGGCGCTGGTTTTACCACGAAATTTTAAATTCATAGCTAATTTTACGGCAAAATAATTTTGTGACAAATTAACAAAAAATTTAACAACGAAATATTATATTAACAATTCAACAACGAAGTTTGCATTAAGAGTGATTTGTCACTAAATTAACAACGAAAGTTTGAAAAGAACATTTCATCTTTTGGATTTGCTATAAAAATTAGTGATTGTTATAAGTTTTGGGACAAATTTTATCACGAATTCTATGTCACAAAAATTTGACGCCATTTCTCATGAATTTTAGCCATAACTTTTGTGACGAAATTTTTATTTGTCTCTAAATTCAAAGCAAATTGCCCATGAATAGTTTTGCATTGCAAATTAACGACAAATATTCTTTTGTCCCTAATTTTTGCTTTTTTTGTGATAAATTGGTGATAAAAAGTAAAAGATTTCTTATTATTCTCTTCATTGATTTCTATCGTTTTAATGTCAATGTATGACTATATTTTATGGCATTTCTAGGTCTTATTTGAGATACATTAAAATATGACCCAGGTACACCATACGCTGCAGCATAAGCAACATCAACTGATTCAAATGAGTTCAAACGTAAGTGTCCCCTGTCATTTTATAAGAATTCTATGAAATAGTCCCAGTGGGAGTAACATTTCTTTGCATAAAAAAATAACAATAATAATAATTTTCCATACATTTGTGCACATGACATGTATTTAAAAAGAATGTAATGTTTAATTAGTTCAGTAACAATTAACTGAATACTGATATCATTTAAATAAGATTTTAAATTTAAATTTTATATAAAAATACAACAACGGAGTCAACGGGGAGTCAACGGGGGCAATGCTTGGGTTTTTAAACCCAAAAGATGGCTAAATTAAAGATCAACCCTTCATTTTTCTCTGGCTCAAACCCACAAGATATTCAAATTAGTGTGTTTAAAAAGCGCATGGCTAATTAAACTATCCTAGACCCCTTTTTTGTCTACTAGGAGGCCATTGCACCTTTTTAGCCTTACAAGGAGAAGCCGTGAGGTCTCCAATCCTCATTAGAGACCGGGGAACAGAGCCAATAGTAGAGAGAGATAGTATATTAAGTGTACAAAAGATATAATCAAACCACCATAAATGATGGGCTCAGCCGACCGGAGCATAGGTAGAATGCATAGAAGCTGTGCTCCAGTGCATAGTTTTTATAAATTTCCATGAGTATGATACTCATAAGGTTTGTAATATTTAAATCTTTATTTAATGATTATAAATGATTTTACTATTTCATTCATAGATGGAAAATTATTGATCGTTGGATTCTTGGATGAATATCTAATGGCTACGATCTCATATGAAGACTATTGAAAATCCTTCGAGCCTAACTAGAGCCAGAAGGTGAATTTTATTGGATTCATGTTGGGTAGCCTGATAGAGACGGAAGCTTATGAACTTATCTCACTGTTTCATGTCCGCATTCCTCTCCGATTGATATTGGATTGTTTGGTACTGTACGGCGCCGAAGCCATCAAAGGACTGCTCTCTGATTGGACGTGGAATGGTAAGGTTAATCCAACCAAGCTGAGATAGTGAGACGGACCCTTATTGTAAAGGTGCCTATGCCTGTGTTTCGGCTGACATTTGCCAATGCCACCATGTACAAATATATATTATGGAGTATTAATCAAGGCTTGCCTAAGAGTTCCTACATAGAATAATAATTAATGCCACTGATTTGGACTGGTATGGACTTTCTTGGTTTTTGAAAGTATAGGAATTAGGAACCAAATTCTTTATTAAAAGGGTGGCTTCATTTAATTTCAAACCACAATTGAGCTAAAATCTTAATTTTTAGGTTTAAAATGTTTATAATGACTATAGGGTTATGTCAAAGCTATTCTCCTATAAAATGGATTTGACAACGAATACCAATATCACGAAAGAAACTCTCAAAGCCTTTTAATCCAAAATAGTTTGAATGTAATATCGACGTGGTGTTAATGCGGTACTAATTAGACCGGTTAAACTCTCTTTGATTATAAGCGATTTGATTTATAGGTACATGTTATTTATATTTTTAACATTAAAATTAAGATTTTGTATTTTCAAAACTTATATGTTGTCTTTATTTATGGCACTTGAGTAGTTTGAAAAAATTAAGACTAAATTCAACTGAAATTAAACAAAGATTTTGAATAAAAAAATTATATTGATTCAATAATAATTTTAGTGTATTTTCTAAAGAATTTTGACTTTTACTCTTAAGATTTTATGTTTTTTATTAAAATTTATTGATTTTTAAAATATTAAAAATAAAATAAAATAAAATAGAAACAAGTTAAAGCAAATTAAGCTTTCTCAAACAAGCCATTCCATTCACAAATCTTAGGTGGTGAAAACTGGCCAAAGTAGCAAGTCATTTAAGCTTAGCTTTCGACCATGGTAGAATAAGACATAATAAGAACATGGTGACAATAAAAATTTACAAGTTACAAACCATTGTATTATATCTCAGAGAAATGAGTCTTTCCTATGTAACAAAAGAAAAAATTGTTCCATATCTCATACAAACTCGAACCTGTTTCATATAAATTGAACTCAACCTAGCCTAGGGTAAATAGATTTATGCAAAAACAAAGCTCAGCTCAGCGCAGCTCAATACCTATGGAGCATGAAAAATAAAAAATAAAATAAAATAAAAGAGGTTCAAGCTCAGCTCTTCCAAGATTATAAAATTATGGGTCAAGTTCAAATAAACTTTTTTAATTATTCAGATATGAGTTCATAACATCTTTTCAGCCTTATTTGTGTTAAACATGGAGTAATACTACATAAATTACTTAAAATTCGAATAAATAAATCAAATTCTACGCAACAATCTATATCAATATATATTGATTCATTTTTAATCAAATCAAGAATTTGTTTTGAGCAATTCAAATAATGATTCTATCAAAAAATGCTAATTTATATTGCCACGTAAAATTTTATTTATTTAGTCCAAATAACATTATGCTAAAACACAAGACATTTGAATCGAGCTAATTGCAAAGAATATTGAAACAAAAGCTCTTCTATTATTGAAGTTTCGAATAAGATGAACTCCAATAATTTTAACACCCTTAATTCAGTACCAACATTGTCATAGCCTCGAGTCAAGTGTTTATTGTAGATAAGAGGACAACCAATGCCAACCCGGGTACTAATTTAATCCTGCAATGGCCATTACAAATTGCTCAAAATCTGCTTTCAATATATTCAAGACACTTGCTTCTTTGTTTTGTGAACGATTTTTCTATTTTCTTTGGGAACCAACATTTTGCCTAAATCTGCTTTCAATATATTCAAGAAAAATATTGAATACATCGAAGCTTTTAACCAAGGCCCAGACAAAGGTTACAAGCTTCTCGCAAATGAAAATGCTGATTTTACCAATGGGGAGTTCGGTGCTACCCGCCTTGGTTTTAAACCATCCAGGCAAATTCAGCCCTCCCAAAATTCAACATCCTTTAGGTATTCTAACCTAGGCCTAGGTGCTTGATTGCACGCAGGTGATTTGACTCCTTTTAAAAACAATAAAAAGAAAAATTAACGAAGCTGTGTTAAAATAAAAAAAAAAAAAATCTTTAATTTGGGGTCATCTTCAAATTATTTCTACTTAAGAGTTTGGCCAATTATATCAATATTATATCACACTGTATCAAATATCTCATCAATGCCTCTTGACTAATACGTTACCCCCACGTAAATGCCATCTTAGCATCACATCAACCTTCATCCAAATTATTTTTAATCAAGAGAGTTTAATTATTTTTTTGACAGATTAAATTTTTTTAAACCAAAATTGGTTTAAAAATAACTCAAATAGATATTGTTTGTATCTTTAATATCATGATTAGAATAGAATTTTGCCCCTCATGCAAGTTACTACTCAATTGCAAGTATCGCTCAATAACTATATCACATGTGGGGGTAGTGGTAAGCTACAAATGAGAGCTCCCATAAAATTGAGGGTTTAACTTCCCTTCTAGTAATCGACAAATATACGTTTTTACAAGGAATGTCATCATTCAAAGTGCCATGATGAGAAACCCTCCTTAGATAGCATCGCGTTGAGTCCTATTTTAGTGTCCAAACCTTAGCAAAAATCTACCCCACCCCATACGCAAAGGTATGTGTAACGATTAATGACACGTGAATTTAATAATAAAATATTAAATTTTCTTAATTAAGAGTTTGAGTTCAAATCTTATAAATAGAAAAATAAGCATTTAAAAAATTAATTTTTAAATTACATCTCATAATTGTTTAACTTAGATTATTTGGATTTTTAAAAATTGATAGTCAAGTTAAAAAAAAAAAAAAAAAAAAAAAAAGGTATATACCGGGCGTTTGCCATCTTCCTATTTTTGGACGAAGAAGAAAACCAAAAACAAAACCCAAGGACAAGCCAAATAAATTTACTTGTGGAAGCTTCTTTCTTAATTTTCTTAAATTTTCTCTACAATTAGCGAATGTCTTGGCATTTTGAGGTGCAAAAAGTAATTGGCCTGTCATCTAGCCGTCTCCAGCGAGGCTCGAACCCTGGCACCCTTAAAATGTTATGAGCTACATAATCGCCAAACCACAGTCAGACATCTAATCATGCTCTTTTATTTTATTTGTTATATTTATATCATATTTTTTAATAATAATAAAATAATATAAAATGATAATTTATTATAAAATAATAAAATAATAAAATTTTAGCTTAAAATAAAATAATAAAAAAATTAAATAATATTATTCTTCTAAAAAATAAAATAAAAATAACAATAAAAAGAATTATTAAATAAAAAAATTAAAAAAAAATCCATTGCTAATCCATCAGTAATCCGTCGCTAAAATTTTCGTCGGTAATCCATTGCTAAATTTTCCTTTGCTGATAGCTGTATATATATATTTTTTTATTTTTTTCCTTTCACTAATATACCAACGAATTAGTGACGGAAATTTTTCGTTGCTAAAAATTCTGTCAGTAATTTGTCGCTAATAGATTTGTAAATTTTTTTCTTTTTTTTTTATGACGGACCGCTGATTAGTGACAAAAATATTTCCATAACTAATTTCTATCACTAATTCGTCGCATCTCTTGGTATTTTGTCTGATATTAATCTATTGCAAATCCGTCGCTATTAGCAAAGAATTTTTTTCCGTCATAAACTTTTTGTCATTGATGACATGTTTTCTTGTAGTAATACTCAGATCTAAATGCAAAGGATATATTGGAAAAAAAAAAGAAAAAAAAAATTAAGGACAATCCAAATAAGTTTATTCATAGAAGTTTCTTCTCTAATTTTCCTACATTTTCTAAGCAATTGGCCAACTTCTTGGCACACTATGTCAAGAAAGTAATTAGTCTGTCAAAGATTAATTCAACTTTGAAGGTAGAGACAAAGGGAACAGCGTTAGAATTTGTCATCAATGGAAGGTCATACGATAACACAACTATGAAGGGTGCGATAATGAAGCCTTTTGATTGGTCGAGGATGTCGACCACCATTCACATTGTTGATTCTTAAAGCAAGTAATTATCCACAAAATTTCAACTTCTAGATTACTGTATTTGCCAAGACACTTGCTTCTTTGTTTTGTGAACGATTTTTCTTTTTTCTTTGGTAACCAAAATTTTGCCTAAATCTGCTTTCGATATATTCAAGAAAAATATTGAATATATTGAAGCTTTTAACCAAGGCCCAGACAAAGGTTACAAACTAGGCGCAAATGAATTTGCTGATTTTAAGCAATGAGGAGTTCGTTGCTAGCCGCCTTGGTTGTAAACAATCCAGGCAAATTCAGCCCTCCCAAAATTCAACATCCTTTAGGTATTCTGACCTCGGTCTAGGTTCCTGATTGCACGCAGGTGATTGGACTCCTCTTAAAAAAATAAAAAGAAAAATTAATAAATCTGTGTTAAAATATATAAAAAAAAAAATCTCTAATTTGAAGACATATTCAAATTATTTCTACTTCAAATGAGTTACATCAATCATATCAAGATCGACACCATATCAAATATCCCATCAACATCTCCTGAATGCTATGTTAACCCCACGTAAATGTCATCTTAACATCACGTCAACTTATATCAAAACTATTTTTAAACAATAGAATTTAATTATTTTCACATCGGATTAAACTTTTTCCGACCAAAATTGATTTAAAAGTAACTTAAAATAGATATTGTTTGTATTTATAACATCATGATTAGAATAGAATTTTGCCTCTCTTTATAACATCATATTTAAGCAAGTATTGTTAAATAACTAATCACGAGTGGGGGAGTGGTAAGCTACAAATGAGAGCTTCCATAACATTGAGGGTTTAACTTCTCTTTTAGTAATCTAAAATGGTTGATAAATATATGGTTTTACGATAAATGTCATCAGTCAAAGTGCCGTGATGAGAAGGCCTTTTTAGATAGCATCGTGTTCAGCCCAATTTTAGTGTCCGAACCTTCCCATAAACTTACCCACCACATGCTCAAACGTAAATATAGGGTTCCGTAATAAGTTGATTAAGTAATAAAATATTATATTTTCTTAACTAAGATATTAAATTCGAATTTTAGAAATAAAAACATAGAAACTAAAAATATATATTCTTAAATTAAGTTTTATAACTATTCGAATTGGATTAATCAAGTTTCTAAATATCGACAATCAATTGTAAAAAAAAAAAAAAAACAACAAAAAAATGGTATTTAGAGGGCTTTCGCCATCTTCCTGTTTTTGGACCGAGAAGAAAAACATAAACAAAACCCAAGTACAAGCCAAATAAATTTACTTGGGGAAGCTTCTTCCTTAATTTTCTTAAGTTTTCTCTACAATTAGCTGAATTTTTTGGCATTTTAAGTTGCAGAAAGTAATTAGCCAGCCAAAATATGCTCTAACTTTGAAGTATGCTAGCCAGCTAGAAAGAGACAAGAGAAAACCCATCGAATTTGGCATCAATGACCTTAGATTGCGGATAGGAATTTTAGATCAAATGAGTTACAAAATATAATCTAATTTGACTTGATTGACTTAGTTCTAATTTTATAAATTAATCAAATAATGTATATATAGTGTATCCGGAAAGCCTTTATGTTTTATTTAATCTAAAACTCATTAGTTTGTTTAGTATTATTCATATATAATAACAAATAAGAAACTTAGAAATGAAAAATTTATTTTGGGAGAATCGTTCTTTAAATTGGAACTCTATAAATATTTGAAACGAATTAATCGAATTATAAATTTAGATACCAGATGTGGTAAAAGTAAAACATAACAACCAAGATAAAATCTGTTAAGCAAATGAAAGCGAGACCAGATAAAGTATATTATTATATTCTGATTAAATCTTAATTAAATTATCACATCAATATATTTTGATCATATTAAATAAATATTTAATTAAAAATTAATTAAAATATAAAAACATTTGTGACATACAATTATGTCGTTTTGGTGTTCTGAAGCATTTGGACTTAATAAATTTAAGGGGTCAAGTGATGCTCTGGACCACCATAGACTTTCTAGACTTTTAAAACAAGCATTATCACAAGCATAACACACAACTCGACCCAAAAACATTGATTACCCACTACCAAAATTTTCCAAGATTCATTATCACGAAATTAAGATTTCAATCAGGTTGACCAAAATCATTGCAACTTTCATGGTCTAAATCATAAGAAATTTCTAGGCATGCAGGAAAAGAAAAAGTTTTCTTTCTTATACTAATAGGTAAATGGAAGTTTATGGGGTTCTTTGCCTATAAATCCTCCTAAAATTTTAGAGCTTTTGCATCCAAAAATTCATCAAATATTGTAGAAAAACAAATAAAAAGAGAGAGAAATACAAAAGTTGAGTGTCATGGCCTTCATAAACCAATTTTGATGCATTAGCATAGAAGTTCTCTTAGTGTTGGTGCTTTTGGCTTCTCTGGCCTCTTGCCGGTCCCCATCCACAGACAACATGCGGCAAAAGCATGAACAATGGATGGCTCAATGTGGTAAGTCAATCCGAATAGAAGTCATAAAATTAATTATTAAGATACAAAATAATAAATACAAGTTCTCTATCAACTTAAACTTTTGGAACAACTGCCATGACATCAAAATAAGAGGTGCTTAGTTTAGAACGCATAGCCTCCCTTTAGATCTCCTTTTTGCAATGAGAAAAGGAGCAAAACTTGAAGCTTCAAGTTTTAATATATGCAAGGATTCGTAATCATAATCATTTAGACCTAAAGCATTATCTCTTTATAGTTGTTTAATATTTCATCATTTGGCCAAATACTATGTTCTCTTCACTAATTCCCTATTTCAATGTGTAGGATGTTGTTGGGCATTCTCAGCACTGGCAGCCATGGAAGGAATCGCCCAAATCACCTCAGGCAATTTGATATCACTCTCTGAGCAACAGGTCCTTGACTGCACACAGAATACCAAGGGTTGCGACGGTGGTTAGATGCATAATGCCTTCACATATGTTATATACAACGGAGGCCTCACCACCGAAGACAACTACCCTTATCAGGGAGCACAAGGTACTTGCCAGGCTGCATCATCTGCAGCACAAATAAATAGCTATGAAGATGTCCCCGCCAACGATGAGAGTGCGCTCCTAAATGCTGTGGCTAGCCAACCGGTTTATGTTTGCATCGACAGTAGTGGATATGAATTTCAACAGTAATCAAGTGGAATATTTACAGGACCATGTGGTACAACCCTAGACCATGCAGTCACAGCAATTGGGTATGGGACGGTTGATGATGGGACTGAGTATTGGCTTCTGAAGAATTCGTGGGGCAATAGCTGGGGTGAAGATGGATACATGAGACTGCTGAGGGATGTTAGTGACCCAGCAGGCCTGTGCGGGATTGCAGTGAAAGCATCTTATCCCACTGCTTAAAAGGAACATATCTGAGTATGATGCTTATCAGAATATAGGTAATAATTCATATGAATAAATGCATGCGCACACATTTTGTTTGCCACTGATTTATTATTATACTACTGTAATATGTTTCGCCGCTTGAGGAATGAAACACGCATTCTGCTTAGAATGGTTATCTTTTTGGTCTCCGGGGGTTCCAAAACCCACAAAATCGTCTTCCCAACAAAAAGTCATTCCCTGAATCAAATAAATTAGTAATGGAAAGTAAAGAGAAGATCAAGAACTTAGATGTGGGGATTCAATTTAAAGTGGAAATCCTTACTTTTGAAGATAAATTGAACTGTGCAGAAGAATTGTATATCCGTTATTGTGGAATATCACAAAAGCACATGTAAACCTTAATATAAATCCTAAATTCAACATCATTGGCTATGCTCACTCTCCATGCATAATTAACCTTCCTAAGGGTCAGATCTTCAGAGTACACAAAAAGTCGAGATGTTACCACCTTAGGTAGAAAACCTTTTCGAACACAAACCCTGCTCGACTTGAAGATCAAGCTTACCTTCCCCCCCCCCCCAAAACCTCAAATTAGCACATTCTTTAAAATGTGCTGGCCTAATTAAATTGAGATGATGGACTATGTAGGTAGACAGTACCACCAAAAGAGCATAAATGATAGGCCAACTCATTGGGTCACAGTGTCACGGTTCATCATTTATACACCAATTTTGAGAAGTTGTCATGCTCCAACCTCGCAGGGTAGCTTAGTAGTAGTGTAGAAGCAGTTCTTTGTAGTAAGTTTCTATTTTTGGAGCTTTCTATTTTTACGTAAACATGTCTTAAGCATTTCAATGTTTTCTTTGGAAGAGGCCATATAGCTTGGAAAGCTCCTTAGCAGGGAGAGAATACATGATGCGAGGGAAGAACCTATTTCCAACCTTTGTTGTGACTTAACAAGAGCCTTTCACTTACAAATTGTAATACTCTTTGTAGTTTATTGTTCACCTTCTTGTGTTGGTCATGTTATGGAAACACTACCGTTGCATCTCATTTTTATCCAAAGGGTGAGAGACTTTTGCTCTTAAAATACATCCCCATTTAAACAAAATTTAATTAAGTCCGATATGATTATTCAGGTGATTTACCACAGAGAGAGATGGATAGAGCTGTTGGCATAGGACAAACTAATATATTTTTTTAATATAAAATGTTAAAAATACCCTTTTTCTTTTCTAAATGTGACATTATATATTATTCTCTCGTATTTCTCACTCCTCTTTCTCTCTCTTAGGATTTCCATGTTTCTCTGTACTCTCTTTCTCTTTTTTCTTATTTCTCTTTCTCTTTTCCCAATCCTAATCAAATTCACCTTTCATTCTCAAAGATACAAGTTTCTTATCTTTCATGAATATTAACAAAAAACAAAGGCATATTTGAGTAAGTTCTTGTTAATTAAGATTTTACATACATCGTAAGTGCTCAAAGATGGGTTCATCTGATCTAGTTGAATTAAGGTTATAAGTATAAACGTTAATAACCGGTTATTATTCCACTCATCCCTGATTATAATTTGGTTAGGGTTACATAAAGGCATATTCCATTGGTTGTCGCACATTTTATTTCTCAATGATATTTTTTAGTTTTAAAAGAAAAAAAATTAATACTTTTGAATAACTTTAACCCCAATCAAATAAGGCCATTTAGCGTGATAATTTATAGTCAAAATTTATAAATAATTTTTAAAATCAAATCAATTATTTCTAACATAAATTAAAAGGGTTACACCCATTTCACTTCAAAATTTGTCGCAGTGAAACCTTGAAAAGAAAATCAAAAAAAATGACACAAATGGGTCCTTAAACCGACAAAAAAGGTTAAAACGACTGTTTAGCATATAAGATTAGTTCTCAAAATCACCATAAGATAACGTGGTTTTCATATGGAAACAAGTCTTAGTCCTAGATGTTAAATTATAAAATCAAATAATAATTTTTTCTACAAATTTGTATTATACTTTGATTTTATCAATTCTTCGTAGTTGGTAAGTTTTTTGTTCGTGACCCTGGGGTTTTTGAGGAGAGCTATGCACCAAACCATAGTTATGATGTGGACTTAATCCTGAGAAAGTTATTCTAATAACCAATACAAACATTCCTATGACTCTTAATTTATTTTCTTTTTTTTAACATAAGATCATTTTAATTGTTTGAGTTTAATAATACAATACAAACCATAGCAACGTTTGTTGCTATAGTTGTATTCATACGGAACGTGCTTTAGAAATGTCTACTCCGTCAAAGAGTTTCAGTTCAAATGACATATTCTCCCTCTCCCATGTAATATACTCGAATTCGATCCCCCATGTATGCACAAAAAAGAAAAAAAGAAATGTCTACTCCATCTTGGAAGTTACAAGGCAATTTCCTTAAACAATTGTTACTCATTAGCCAGCCGCATGTGGGTGAAATATGGTAAGATATTTAAGAGAGTGTTGATGCATGTAAATTTATCATTATTAATGTTTTTCTGTTTTCAAAATATTTCAATACGTTAAATTAATTAATATTTATATAAAATTTTTTTATATTTTTATATTTTTATATTTTTTCTTATTTAATGAATTATAATTAAATTTTTTATTTTTATTTTATTTGTCTTATAATTAATAATTACATATTTTATCGTTTAGATTTTGATTATAAAATATAGCTATTTTATTATTTTTATAAAATAATTAATATATACATAAAAATATTATTTATTATTTGTTCATATTTCTATTTCCTTTATTTTTATAAAGTGTCATTTCCCTTTGGTATCCATTCCATCTCTGTGCAACCTAGCTTAGTAGAGCTCCCAGAAAATTGAGGGTTTGCCTTCTCTTCTTGCAATCTAAAATGTGTGCAAATTTATACAAATGTGATGGAGGGACTTTAAGATATAGTTTGTGTTTGATTTTTAATTCAATGTTAGACTTATATGTAAAATAATTATATATTTAAAGTGTCATTTAAACTATAGTTCTAACAAAAGTGATCTGGTATAGTTGATTGGTATTGGTCAAGAAAGTAATCATGTCAAAGATTGATTCAAGTTTGAAGGTAGAGACAGACAAAAGCGTTAGAATTTGTCATCAATGGAAGGTGACACGATAACAAAACTTTGAAGGATGCCCTAATAACGCCTTTTGATTGGTCGTGTTGAGGATGACGACCACCATTCACATTGTTGACTTTTAAAACAAGTAATTATCCACAAAATTTCAACTTCTAGATTACCGTATCTGCCAAGACACTTGCTTCCTTTTTTTTTTTTTTTATTTGTGAGCGATTTTTCAATTTTCTTTGGGAACCAACATTTTGCCTAAATCTGCTTTCCGTGTTGCCAAACGGCATCCTCACAAGGATTGTGTTCTCTGATTACGTTACGCGTCCATAACAACGATTGAATCCATGGATTCTAAAAATTAAAACTGGCTAGCCTTTAAAAAATAAGAGAGAGAGAGAGAGAGAGAGAGAGAGCACAGCAAATCCAAATTAGCGTGACCAACATTTAATGTTAAAATCATTAAACAGCTGGGAGAGTTTTCGATCGAATTAATTAAAATATAATTTTGAATATCGATAGATTTTAAAAAATAAAAAACGGGTGCTGTCATTTGCACATGAAAACTTGAGCAGCAGGAATTTCATGCCTAAGCCTCACATCCATACAATTGGGGCCATGGGCTTAGTGTAGCTAAATTGATCCAAGGATTAATTCAACTTTGAAGGTAGCTAGAGACAAAGAGAACAGCGTTAGAATTTGTCATCAATGGAAGGTCATTCACATTGTTGACTTTTGTCAGCACAAACTGTGTTTCAATCTGCTTTCCGTGTTGCCAAAAGGCGTCCTCACAATAATTGTATTCTCTGATTACGCGTCAATAACAGTGATTGAATCCATAATCATATGTAAGATATTGATCGAGTAATTATACGAGACTGAGTTTTTCGAAGAATTATTATTGAGAAAAATTCCAATAGGGTGACTAGAATGAGTCCAAATTTCATGTCCTAAATCAAGAGAAATTTCTTGGCATGTAGAAACACACGGTCCCCTTCTCACATTATTGGGCTCTTTGCCTATAAATCCTCGAAAAAGTTTAGAGTTTTTGCAACAAAATATTTATCAAACTTCTATAGACAAAAGAGAAGAGAAGAGAAGAGAAGAGAAGAGAAAAGAAACGCCAGTGTCATGGCCTTCACAAAACAATCCCAATGCATTAGCATAGGAGTTCTCTTATTATTGGTGCTTTGGGCTACAATGGCCTCCTGCCGGTCCCTACCCATTGATGACATGAAGCAAAAGTATGAGCAATGGATGGCTCAATATGGACGTGCCTATAAAGATGAGATAGAGAAGGCGAAACGCTTCAACATATTCAAGAAAAATATGGAATATATTGAAGCTTCTAACCAAGGCCCAGACAAAGGTTACAAACTAGGCGCAAATGAATTTGCTGATTTGACCAATGAGGAGTTCGTTGCTACTCGCCTTGGTTTTAAACAATCCAGGCAAATGCAGCCCTCCCAAAATGCAACATCCTTTAGGTATTCTAACCTAGGTCTAGGTGCTGTCCCAACTTCCATGGATTGGAGAACTAGAGGTGCCGTTACTGATGTCAAGAACCAAGGCAGTTGTGGTAAGTCATCATCAAAATACAGATAAAGTCTTTCCACTCATTACTAAGATACAAAATAGCAGATTCACATTCTCTGTCAACTTATACTTTCGAGGCATGCAGTTCATATAATATCATAGTAGGAGATGCTTAGTTTAGAATATCAAGCATCCGCTTAGACCACCTCTCCTTGTAATGGGAAAAGGAACAAAATTTTAACCTTCTACTTTTAATACACGCTAGGATTTGAAATTATTCAAATAATCATTTAGACCAACGCCCTTCATCATCACCTCTTTAGAGCTGTTCAATATTACATCACTGGCCAACGCTAGCAAGGGAGGGAGGATGGTAATACAGACTAATGAGCACATCATCATATACAAAAACAGTATATGTACATACATACATACATACATACATATAATATGTTCTCTTCACTAATTTCTTATCTCAATGTGTAGGATGTTGTTGGGCATTTTCAGCAGTGGCAGCCATGGAAGGAATCACCCAAATCACCACAGGCAATTTGATATCACTCTCTGAGCAACAGCTACTTGATTGTGACACACAGAATAACAATGGTTGCAACGGTGGTCTCATGGATAATGCCTTCACATATATTATAGACAACGGAGGCCTCACCACCGAAGACAACTACCCTTATCAGGGAGCACAGGGTACTTGCCAGGATGCATCATCTGCAGCACAAATAAGTGGTTATGAAAATGTCCCCGCCAATGATGAGAGCGCGCTCCTAAATGCTGTTGCTAGCCAACCTATTTCTGTTGGCATCGAAGGTGGTGGATCTGACTTCCAACTTTACTCAGGTGGAATCTTTACAGGACCATGTGGTACAAACCTAGACCATGCAGTCACAGCTATTGGGTATGGGACGGCTGATGATGGGACCAAGTATTGGCTTGTGAAGAACTCGTGGGGCACTAGCTGGGGTGAAAATGGATACATGAGAATGCAGAGAGATGTTAGTGACCCACAAGGCCTCTGCGGCATTGCCATGATGCCATCTTATCCCACTGCATAAAAGGAACATAACTTCATGTTTATCAGAATAAGGACCCCTCATTCGAATATGTGCGTGTGCACACATTTTGTTTCCCATTGTTTTAGTATTATAGGACTCTGTTATTTGTTGCACAACTTGAGGAATAAAACATGCAGTGTGCTTAGAATGGTTATCTTTTCTGCCTTGGGGGTGCCAAAATTCACAAAAACTTTGTCTTCTCAACAAAAATGCCATCCCCAGAATTAGCATGGAAAATAAAGAGGAAAGTCCAAGCATTTAGAAATGGTGATTCAAAGCAGAAATCCTTCCTTTTTGGTTTGTGCAGAAGATTATACATCAATTAAAGAGAAAAACATTATTACTCTTCTACTCCATTTATTATCGATTATTGCTATAAAAGCCAAAGAATTTATATTTAAATTACACTACAAAAAACTAACATTTTAGCCACAGTATTGGCAACAAAAAGATGAACAAAATCCATGGAAAAAAAAAATTGTGATGAAATTTGTGACGAACTGAATTCCGTGGTGAGAATGACCTCTCAATATTTAGTGACGAAAAACATTTCATCACAAAATTGCGACAAAAATGTTTTGTTGTAAATTTCGTCACAAAATTTAGACAAGAAAATCTATAAATTTTGTTGCAAAATTGGGATGAGAAATTTTGTTGCAAAAGTCATCTCAAATTAGCGACAAAATAGTTTGGTGCAAATTTTGTCGCTAATTTGTATTTGTCGCACATTAGCACAAATTCATTTATTACTAAAATTGTTGCTATTTTAGCAATGAAAAGATACATCGATAATTAGCAAAAAACATGGCCATGAATCCTTTGCGACAAACTTAGAAACGGATTTTTGAATAATTTGGAGAAAATTAATCCCCTTGTTTATTTGCAAATGGCAACCGAAAAGAGTATAAAAGAACACCCTTTTACAATCTAAATAGTTAAGGCCAACAATCACAAGAAAGAATGAAGCAGCATCATTTCCAAAGGAAAATGGGCAATCAAATGCAATTATGTATTTAAAATCATATTTAACACCGAAAAAAGGACAGAAATCATACTATCACTGCCCAGAAAAATAGCATAATGCCACCATAATTAGGAGCCACTCGAAGACAGGAAATGCAAATGAGAATTCAAACATAACAACTCATCCACTAACCCAGGAAGAGATCCATTCGTTACAACAGAGACCAAGCATACAAATTTACCCAACATTTTAGTGTATAGCCACATACATTAATCAACTACTAGTAAGCAAGCCACGGCTGAAAATTTTATAAGGCACTAATAAAGGCAAAAGCCTAGAATGGAACTTTACTAATGTAGACTTCACTCAATCTTCATCATCCAATAGTTCTTGCATTTCCTTCTCTGCATTGCCTTCTTCCTGTGCATAGAATAAGACAGTCGAGTATTTGATTAAATTGAGAGAGAGAGATAGAGAAGCTTGGTCCTTGGAGAGAGAGGAATGAATTTATGAAAAGGAAAGCTTTAAACTTTTGAAAAATAAAAAGAAAAATTGCAATTTTCAAATTGGCACCAATTATCGCGCCTCGGAAGGGAAGAGACTTAGGTTTGCACAGGGATTGCTGACCTGGCACCCTTTGAGCCCGTTGTTGCTACATTTTTGTTCAACGCTTCCTATCTAACAACCTTAGCAATCGGCGCTAGTTTTGCCATGAAATTTTAAATTTATAGCTAATTTTGCGACAAAATAATTTTGCTGTAAATCAATAACAAATTTAGCAACAAATTACTATATTGACAATTTAGCAATGAAGTTTGCAATAAGAGTGTTTCGTCACCGAATTAACAACGAAAGCTTAGAATGAACATTTCATCTTTTGGATTTACTATGAAAATTAGTGACTGAAAAATCTTTATTATAAATTTGGGAACAAATTTTATCACAAATTTTGTGTCATAAAAATTTGGCGCCATTTACCACACGAATTTTAGCTTGTCTCTAAATTCAATGCAAATTGCCCACAAATAGTTTTGCATCGCAAATTAACGACAAATATTCTTTCATCCCTAATTTTTGCTTTTTTTGTGGTGAATTGGTGATAAAAAGTAAAAGATTCCATATTATTCTCTTCATTGATTTCTATCATTTTAATGTCAATGTATCACTATATTTTATGGCATTTCTAGGTCTTATTTGAGATACATTAAAATATGACCCAGGTACACCATACGCTGCAGCATAAGCAACATCAACTGATTCGAATGACTTCAAACATAAGTCAAAATTTTGTTCCCAGTCATTTTATAAGAATTCTATGAAATGGTCCCGGTGGGAATAACATTTCTTCGCCTCAAAAAAATAATAATAATAATTTTTCATATATTTGTACAAATAACATGTATTTAAAAAGAATGTAACGTTTAATTAATTCAGTAACTAAACACTGATATCAGTTAAATAAGATTTTAAATTTAAATTTTGTATAAAAATAAAATAATTTGGGTTTTTAAACCCAAACGATGGCTAAATTAAAGATCAACCCTTCATTTTTCTCTGGCTCAAACCCACAAGATATTCAAATTAGCCCGGTGTTTAAAAAGCGCATGGCTAATTAAACTATCATAGACCCCTTTTTTGTCCACTAGGAGGCCATTACACCATTTTAGCCTTACGAGGAGACGCCGTGAGGTCTCCAATCCTCATTAGAGACCGGGGAAGAGAGCCAATAGCAGAGAGAGATTGTATATTAAGTGTACAAAAAATATAATCAAACCACCATAAATGATAGGCTCAGCCGACCGGAACATAGGTAGAATGCATGTAGCTGTGCTCAAGTCTATGATTTTTATAAATTTCCACGAGTATGATACTTCTAAGGTTTGTAATATCTAAATCTTTATTTAACTATTATAAATGATTTTACTATTTCACAGATGGAAAATTAATTGATCGTTGGATTCTTGGATGAATATCCAATGGCTACGATCTCATATGCAGATTATTGAAAATCTTTCGAACCCAACTAGAACCGCAACAGAAGGTGAATTTTATTGGATTCGTGTTGGGTAGCCTAATAGAGACGGATGCGTACGAACTAATCTTACCGTTTCATGTCCGCATCGATTGATATTGGATTGTTTGGCACCGTACGGCGCCGAAGCCGTCCAAGGACTGCTCTCTGATTGGACGTGGTATGGTAAGGTTAATCCAACCTACCTGAGATAGTGAGACAGACCCTTATTTTAAAGGTGCCTATGCCTGTGTTTCGGTGACATCTGCCAATGCCGCCATATACTAATATATACTATAGAGTATTAATCAAGGCTTGCCCAAGAGTTCCCACATGGGATAATAATTGATGCCATCGATTTGGACCGGTATGGACTTTCTTGGTTTTTGAAAGTACAGGAATTAGGAACCAAATTCTTTATTAAAAGGGTGGCTTCATTTAATTTCAAAACACAATGTGTTAAAATCTTAATTTTGAGGTTTAAAATGTTTATAATGACTATAGGGTTATCTCAAAGCTATTTTCCTATAAAATGGATTTGACGGATGAATATCGATATCACGAAAGAAACTCAAAGCTTTTTAATCCAAAATAGCTTAAATGTAATATCAATATTTGACAGGATAAACTCTGTTTGATTATAAGCAATTTGATTTATGGGTACATGTTATTTATATTTTTAACATTAAAATTAGGATATTATATTTTCAAAACTTATATGTTGTCTTTATTTATGGCATTTGAATAGTTTGAAAAAATTAAGACTAAATTCTGAAATTAAACAAAGATTTTGAATTTTTTAAAAAAAAAATATTGATTCAATAATTGAATTTTGACTTTTAAGATTTTATGTTTTTTATTAAAATTTATTGATTTTTAATATATTAAAAATAAAATAAAATAGAAACAAGCTAAAGCAAATTAAGCTTTCTCAAACAAGCCATGCCATTCACAAATCTTAGGCGGTGAAAACTAGCCAAAATAGCAAGTCATTTAAGCTTAGCTTTTCGACCATGGTAGAATAAGACATAATAAGAACATGGTGACGCTGAAAATTAATCGGAGCAAAACTTCAAATACTGGGTTGGTAGTCTAGCCAAGGTACCCAAAAAAAAAAAAAAAAAAAAAAGAGCTCAGCTCAGCTTTCAATTACTATGGAGCATGAAAAAAAAATGAGGTTCAAGCTCAGCTCTTTCAAGATTATAAAATTGCGGGTCAAGTTCAAACAAAATTTTTTAATTATTCAAATACGAGTTCATGATATCTTTTCTGCCCTATTTGTATTAAACATGGAGTAATACTACATAAATTAAATAAAATTCAAACAAATAAATCAAATTTTACGAACAGTCTATATCAATATATATTGATTCATTTTTAATCAAATCAACAGTATAGTTTGAGCAATTCAAATAATGATTCTATCCAAAAATGCTAATTTATATTGTGACGTAAAATTTTATTTATTTAGTCCAAATAACATTAGGCTAAAACACAAGACATTTGAATTGAGCTAATTGCAAAGAAAATCGAGACAAAAGCTCTTCTATTATTGAAGTTTTGAATAAGATGAGCTCCAATAATTTTAACACCCTTAATTCAGTATCAACGTTGTCATGGCCTCGAGTCAAGTGTTAATTATAGATAACAGGACAACCAATGCCACCCAGGTACTAATTTAATCCTGCAGTGGCCATTACAAATTGATGTCTTAATCTAAGTTAGGTTTTCGTGTCGCTCAAGCGAATCCTCCCCATCACTTTCACTTCATTCAAACTAGAATCAATAAGCCTATGATCGGATGTTAACTTGTGAGATTCCAACACTTTAGGGACCAAGATCATTCACACCAACAAATGAGTTCCTACGTCGAGGAACACCATAAGCACATAAAAAATGAGCCCAGACTTCTAAATTAGAACAATTTGCAAGGCACGTACAAGAAATATTGCATGTCGCTTTCTAGTACTACATGTGCCTTGGCAGTTTGTAAGGTTTTTCGCCTATAAATTCTCCTAAATTTGGGACATTGTGCACCAACCAAATCATCAAAACTTTCTATAGACTAAAACAAAATACCAAGTGCCATGGCCTACACAAAGATAACAATTCTCCTAGTATTAGGAATTTGGGCTTCACTAGCCTACTGTCGCACGTTGTCCACAGACAGCATGCTACAAAGGCATGAACAATGGATGGCTGAACATGGGCGTGTCTATAAGGATGCTTCAGAAAAGGAGATGCGCTTCAATATATTCAAAAGCAATGTTGAATATATTGAGGCTTTTAACCAGGCTACGGATAAAAAATTCAAAATTGCGGTAAACAAGTTTGCTGATTTAACCAACGAAGAATTCATTGCTTCTCGCAATGGTTATAAACAGTCCTTGCAAGTGTCACGCGCCTCAAAGCCAGCAGCAACGTTTAGGTATGCCAACCTAAATGCTGTGCCAGCTACCATGGATTGGAGAAAGAAAGGCGCCGTTACTGATATCAAGGACCAAGGCCAGTGTGGTAAGTGTCACTGAAGCTAGAGCAAAGGTCTAAACAACAAAATTAGATCATGTATCTCCGTATGAATTGTTTACAGATTATTGTATATGCACAGATGGATTTACCATGCAGGATATAAAAACTTCAAAAGCAGAGTAAATGAAACGTGCTTTCGACTACTTACTTATTGCTATCTAAACGTGCAGGATGTTGTTGGGCATTCTCAGCAGTGGCAGCAATGGAAGGAATCACCCAACTTTCAACCGGTAATTTGATCTCCCTCTCAGAACAAGAACTTGTCGACTGTGACACAAAGGGAGATGACCAAGGTTGTAATGGCGGACTCATGGATAGTGCCTTCGAATTCATCATCAAAAACAAAGGCCTCACAACAGAAACCAACTACCCTTACGAAGCAACAGACAGTACCTGCAAAGCAAGGAAGGCCGCATCTCATGCTGCTTCAATAAGTGGCTATGAAGATGTCCCTTCCGACGATGAGAGTGCCCTTCTAAAGGCTGTGGCTAGCCAACCTGTCTCTGTTGCCATTGATGCTGGTGGCAGTGACTTCCAGTTCTACTCGAGCGGTGTGTTCACTGGATCATGTGGCACTGACCTAGACCATGGGGTCACAGCAGTAGGATATGGAACAGATACCGACGGGACTAAGTACTGGCTTGTGAAGAACTCGTGGGGCAGTAGCTGGGGTGAAGATGGATATATCAGAATGGAGAGAGACATTAGTGCCGCAGAAGGCCTCTGCGGCATTGCCATGCAAGCTTCGTATCCCACTGCTTAAAAAGAACATCATACCAAGTAAACTTGTGCGATACAGTCTGCAAAACTGCAATCTATCAATGTGTCTGCGCAAAAAAATGTTTAAATTATGCGCGTGTGCGCATATTCAGCCATCTATAATTATTCCTAGGAATTGTGTAATATGTGCATTTCCTAGAATGAAAATATATAGTTCGCATAAAAATTCTCTTTTTTGTGCCCGCATGCATAGGGTTCATGCTCCCCTTTGGTCGCCATCTGGTCTGATGAAAACAGCGCCAGCAACTTCAAGTTAGAAAGCCAAAGTAAAAGTCCATAACCAAATTTTTATCAATCAAAAACACGCATCAAGGCACTATGAAATACAGGCTCTCCCATGAGACAGAATACATAAACTCAGCAGCGCAAACAGAAGCTTAAGTGCAGGTAATCTAGGCAAATTGTCTTACTTCCAGAAAGCCCCCATAATCAATGGGAAGAAAAGCTTCATAAAACAGAAAGAAACAAAAATGGAAAGCCGAAGTAAGAGTCCATAACCATATCTTTATCAATGAAAAACACACATCAAAGCACCATGAAATACAAGCTCTCCTATGAGATAGCACTCCCTCTAAGGTCTAAAAGATCCCGCTGCTTCTTCTGCTACAGATCCCAGAAAGAAAATCATAGAGTTCAACTAATTGCTGGCCCGACGCAGCTCTGGACGAACAAAATCAGCATCAGGGGGTACTGAAATGTCAACAGTTGGTCTCAACTGGGCACAGACTTCGATAGCTCCATGAACTGGGTCTGACAGGAAGTTGCTAATGAGGTCCCTGTTGATAGGTGTGCCAGTGTCTGCTGCCACTAAAGCCTGTTGGGTGAGAATGTAGTCGAAACGAGGAGCCCACTTTCTTGATCCCAACCTTGCGGTTGTCGAACAGTTATCAACCATGAAAGAGACTCCCCTAGCATGCATGAAGGGGTTCAGAGAATCCACTGCTTCAATCAGACTCTCGTTAATGATTTCTGAGTATGAGTGCCCCTTCTTCCTCAATACCTCAATCTAGGAATTCACAACAAAATAGAAAAGAATGCAAATAGGAAAAGAAAGAATTAATTGGTCTAGCTTAAAAGGCATTTCCAAGAAACATGTGAAATGATTAATTTAGATAAGAGGCATAACATCCTACCTGAGCCATCATCAACGCCACAAAAACCCCAGCAGTAAATGGGTGTAATGGACCCAAGTCACCTTTAGGCCGTGTTGCACGAACACGCTCGCCAACTTTCCACATCCGTGTTTGATCAATCTTGCCCATAGGGAAAGCTGGCAACCCCTCCTTTTCCTGTTGATCAGAGTCCAATCAGAACCAACAAATAATTCAGTTTCAGCATGTCCACAGCTAAATTGATACACATGGAAAGCCATCTGATTAACCAATAATAGTAACAGAGTCGAGAGAAAATATAAGCATACATAGAAGCGGCGCCCAGCCAAGACAACACTTCTAATCTCACTTCCACATGCAACATCTTCATAGCACTCGTACAAGATGTCCATGCATGGGTAATATGATGCACTGTATGCAGCCTCAAACTCTCTCTTTCCATCCTCTGAGAGTGATTTATATACAGCAAGCATTCCCTGTTGAAACAAAGACAGATTGACAGGCCCCATAAGTCCACAGTTCCGATGGAGAGAGAGCATAATAATCAAAGTCAAGAAATACACCTTTGTTGAGATGGTCTTTGATACAATTCCTGTTATGCATTCAACGGTATTCTTGTAGGCGAGATCTTCACTCATTCCATTCTCAGTGTAGCGTCTGAACAAGGATTCCACAATACCATGAACAGCACCAAGTAAAATGCCTACAGGGAAATCCATTGCAGACTGTAAATATAGAAAATTACAGGTTATGTGCAACAAATGAACAAAAACAAGGTGCCAAGCTCACCGCGCTCCCCAAAAATGTCACTCTTGTACTCTTGTTCTAAGGTAGTTGCAAATGTAAAAGGAGAACCAAGGGCAACAGACCATCCAAGGGCAACATTGGTAGCTCTACCATCAACATCCTACACAAATAACAGTGACCTCAAATAAAGAAATGAAACCCGCTAACTGAATTCATTTATTAAAACCTGCTTATACTGCTCATACAAGTCAGACAAGAACAAAGAGAGGATACCTGGTGTACAGCAAAACTGGAATTGATTCCAGCGCCATTTATTTCTTTGCCCTGAACATAGAGTCTCCTCACAGAAGGTCCCATTCCCTTGGGGCATACAGCAATTACACTAATGTTCTTTGGAAAATCAAGCCCCATTGACTGAAGATGTCCCAGAAGAAAACCATGGGAAAGCCCAAGTATGCTGTTTGGTTTCATACAGGAAAACACCTTCTCAAAATTGTCGGCCTGCAGCAATGCCACAGAAATAAGAACCAGCAACATCGAGAATTTTTATGAATTGGAAAACTTGCAGCAAATCTGGACTAGTATACAAAGTCATCAGCTCATCAACAAATCACAAAAGCTATAGATCAACTCCATTTTCCTAGTCATAACTTCAGCATCATTTATCACATCTATATCTACAAAACTAAGATAAACCGAGGATTTTATAGCATTTATCTACCCGTAATGCCACAAAATTATATTTGCAAACAAAATCTCATCCAACTTCAAAACAAAGTAAACATACCAATTCAGATACAATAGATATCTTCTAGACTGTCAAAATATATCCGAAGCACAATGATAAAAATCTACACTACACACCAACCAACATAAAAATAATTATAAGGGTAATAGATAAAAGTTAGAATAGTATAACCCTCTATAAAATTACTTCTATGCACCATCACAACATTAATATTATATATTTGCAAGCCTTTGCATTTCAGTTTCCAAAATCAAAAGTTTCTTGTATGCTATATAATAAGACCTAAGATACAAGTGCTATACAGCATTCTAACCTGTGCCGCATCTGAGATTAATAGCAACACCAAATCACTGCCCGAGATAGTTTCCCATATATCACCAAGTGTTCCACCCTCTTCAGTGAACCCTGCAGCTCGAGCTTCAGCAAAAGAGCGAGACCCCTTTCTCAATCCAATCTACATGACAGAATACAAACAATCAGAAGCCAATATAAACAACAAAACACTTAACTGCCAAAATATCGTTATCTACGGAGTATGCTAACCTTCACAATAATATCTGACTTGGCCTCTGCAAGAGAATCCCTCAGATTTTGAGCTTGGGCTGGTCCCTATAACCAATTACATAATACATTACTTCGATTAAAACAAAACCCTATATGTAAAAACAAACAAATGTATGAATGATCAAACAACAAAAACAAAAGGGTTATGTGGGAATCAATTTATCAGAAGCTTATAAGCAACTAAGTAACATAAAGCCAACAAATTTAAACATGTCCATGTCCAACATAACACAAAAATCCAATAAATGAATAAAAGGAGAAGGAAAAAGAAAATAAACCTGCGAACCCCAACCAATCACACCAATCTGCTTGATTCCCTTGAAGGCATCAGGCAGCAATGGGAACAAATCTCTCCCACCCCTTACAATATACTGCAAAATAAAAGGAGTAATTTTGAAAACACAACCGTAGAAATAAAAAGAAAACAGATAATGGGTCTTCACACAATTTCTATGAAGAGCATAATTACGTGTATGTAAGAATACAATGAGAGAGAGAAAGAGAGAGACAGAGAACATAATGGGTCTTCACGCAACATCCTATATAAAAGGAAATCATGGGTATGCCAGAAAACGTGATAGTTAGCGTCGGAGAAGAAAAATAAATTATGGCTCATGCAAATCTCCGTAGAACTTAATTAGAAAACAATACAATGAGAGAGAGAGAAAATAATTACCTCATCATGACCAGCAAGAGTGATTTTCTCTTTCTTGAAAACAGAGGTTTCGAAATCAAGAAATTTAAGTGATAAAACAGAAGGGGAAGAGACCATTTTAGCTCCAAGACAGGATCCTCTTTCTCCTCCATTGCTGGTTGAGAAAGAACCACGAGAGATTCTCAAGGACTTGAAGACACTGGAGAACGATGATGAAGATGAAAATGAAGAGATTGCCCCTAGCTTTAGCGCCTGAGATTTCCCCGACACGTCTGATGATGAAGAGGATGATGGGGCTGTTGAGATCGACGGAGTGAAGGCAGAGGTCGCCGCCATATTTGGGCGCAGGCGAGGGGAGAGAGAGAGAGAGAGAGAGAGAAGGTGGAACGAGAAAGTAGGTTATTGATCGAAATGGTTCAGATGAAACGACGGCGTTTTCGCCTGAATGGAAAATATTTTTTTGTTCCAAAAAAAAAATCCAGGCATTACGTGGGCCCATTTTGCATCAGCTCACGTTTGTTTCTGACATTTGCTGGTGCAACATTATTTTACTTACTAAAATTTCGTCAATTAAATTGAAATACTTTTATTTATAAAAGGTAATTTTCAAAAAATATTAAAATTTTTTTACTATAATTATAAATAATAATAACAATCAAATATTTATCTCATTAATTAAAATCAATTATATGAACTATTTTACGTATTGTAATCTATTTCATATCATTAAATAATTATTATATAATAAATTATAAAATTTATTTACAAAACAATACGAAATTGTTAATATATCCCTGAATGTTTGGCTCAAATTGTTTCTCAAGTAAAAATTAATTTTTTTATAAATTATATTATTATTATCCTCCGTATTAAAAATTTTATTTGATTTCAATTTTTCTTTAACAAAATTATTAATTAAGCAAAATTACAAAATACTCCAAATTTTTCAAGAAAGAGGAATTGATGCTGGAGTTTGCTTCGAAGGAATTAAGAAGAGGACAAAAGTGATGAGGTGAGGGCTGACATGGCACAGATGGTGTTTTTGTCAAAAATTTCGCCCGTGAGAATTTTTCGAGTTTCGGTCTTCAATATAAAATAATATTGTTGCAAGAAATATAATATTTTATTTTTTCTTATCATCGTACCAACATGAAATTTTGGAAACTAAGTTTTTTTTTTTTTTTTGGTTTCTTCACCGGATTTATCTGACTAATCCGCTTTGAATATTACGGTGCTCATTTTTAGGGATTGACTCTCTCAAACCTTTTTTCTTTATTCTCAAAATTCGAATTTGAGATTTCTGATTAAGAGATTAGAATGTCCGATTACTTAACGTAAAGGAGTTTGATTTTGAAAATTAAGTTTTACAAATGACCGATAGATTATTTAATTTAGAATTATTTTTGAATATATAAAAAATATATTAGAATTATTTTTTAACATCGCTCGTAAATTCAATATGTTGTAGTAAATATCGACTTGAATTTGTAAAAATCAAATTAGTATTTCAATGAAATTATTCTAAAATTATTCCCTAATACAAAATGGTCAATAATATATTTTTGGATTAAAAAAAGGTATCGTAGGTTTTTGTTCCATATAACTTGGATAATGGAAACAAAAATATTCATGAGTCTCGATTTTCCTCTCTAGACCATGTTGAGCGGAAAAAAAATCTTACCGTTGTAAAATTGATCAATAGAAAAACGTTAAATTATTTAATCAAATTTTAAATTCAAATTTTAGGAATAAAAAAATTATATTAAAAAAAATTCTTCTTAAAAAGGTCCGACTCAAATTAGTTTAAAAAAAAAAAAAAAAAATCTTTCTGGGTGGCCTAACTGGTCAGGCAATTTGCACGATAGTTGCTACCATCACATGAGGATGGCCCAACTTGATATGATGATGACCATGTTGAGTAGCTTTTCTCAAAAATTCAACATCTTGAGTAGCTTTCGCCATATGAGCTGGGCTTATGTGGTCAAGAGCTCAACAAAGTACAAACCTTAGGCCTGGGCCTCCATAGGGTGGGAAGGGGGTTAGGCTTCGACAAGACTCTTTCTCCACTTTCATTTGCTGCCCCATTCAAATTCAATCACATTACATTATGGGCATATAAGATGACACTGAATAAATAAAAGTCTATGCGATTGCTTTGGCCATTCAGAGAGGGTTCTTAGTTTATGCACCCAAACAAAGAGGAGGGTTCTTAGTAAATTCACATACAAATTTAACTATTAATATTTATCTAGTTTTTTTATAATTTATCGTGTTCTTTGTAAATTTAGTAAATTTATTCAATAAAATAATAATTAGTATTAAAACAATATTTTGCATAATTATTGTGAAAAAGAATGGGATTTTTTCTTAATTTCACCCGATGAAAAAGCACCATATTGAGAGGAAAACACGTTTGCTTTTCTTTGTCTTATATTATTATTATTTTATTTTCTTTCCTTTTCATGTTTTGAATTAGCAGAGTTTTTGGTCAAGAGGTTAAGTTGACAGGTGTGGGTGATGACGAAAAAAAAGGGTATTGCCTGCCCAGATTAGGCTAGCCAGCTTAATAACCCTAGTCTGATTTATATTAAATTCGAGGTCGGCAGTTTTAACTTAGGCAATAATATTACATGCAATACTCATATTATTAATGAAAGTCTTCCTCAATGGCTATGGATTTGGTTCATAAAATTTTTTACGTTACCCATTAATAGTCTTACAATTTAGGTAAAATGCATGAAAAATTATACAGCCTATATCAAATTAATCGATATAAAATTGAAACATCAAATAAATATTTTAAAACAAAAAATATATTGCATATCTATTTTTTTATTTAATTATCGATATTCGAAAAATTAACTAATTTTGTTTGAACAGTTATGAAGTCTAATTTATGAATTAACTGTCGTAATACTTATTTTTCTATTTCTAAAATTTAAATTTAAGATATCGATTAAAAGAGTTTAGTATATTTTCGGATAATCTACCGGAGGTTCAAGTTATAGTAGTAAATTTCGTATTCCTGTGATTTTATGGTAAGAATTACCTTCATCCTATAATCTCCGCGTTCCTCGTACCGAACAGAAAAAAGCTAGTGCCGTCCTTTCCTCGTCATAGTTGCCAAACGTTAAATTTTTATGGAGGGTCTACACTTAATTTATAAATTAACTGTAGCTGAACTAAAAGAGTCATGATCAAGAATTTGCATACAATGAATCATAGAGATTGAAATGCTTGTAAGAATTCCTTCAATTCACAGATGAACAAACACCAAGTAAACAAGCCCTTTAGCGCACCTTTTCCCTCTTCGCACTCTAATTTTTGTTCCAAGTGATAGAAGACTCACATATTCAACTTGTCCGGAGAGAGGAACCGGCCGTCCCTTTTTTTTTTTTTTTGTATATAAGAAGTTTTAAACCTGAAATCTTAGTAATGAGGGGGAAAAAAAAGTTATCAATTGAATCATAACTTATTAGTCCGATCGTCTTTTATATGGGATCAAGACTCTTTCAAGAATATTTCTCTCCCATTAAATAAACTATACATTTTAAATTAATGAATTTAACCTTAATTATATATGTCTTAATTTATTTTAAGAAATTTACAATTCACATTTAGAATAACTATACTATATAATCTCATATTTATAGTAAATTAATGAAAGGTCCATAACTTTGATCATGAAACCTGAGCAACTCATAATCTCATATATAATCTAAACAAAGATCACCGACACTTGTTGATTTTGGTATCTGAATATTAGTAATTCTTAAATACAATTTTAGATTTGAGTCTTATAAATAAAAAAAATAAACGTTGAGAAAATTTTATCTCTTAAAAATCTAATTTGATTCGAATCAGATTTATTCAGATCTAACGTGATCATCAGATATAAGTGATTTATAACAAAAAAATCTAAATAGAGATCATCATAATTGTTAAATGTTTGGAGCCATTTAAATTTTGATTTAAGACAAGGTATAAATTTAATAACTTTATACTAAGAACAAGTTATTTATGACAATTAATTAATAAAAAAACCCATCATTGCCTATGTATTTCTTTGCTAATATATTCTTTCAACTTCTGTTTTCAATTCTTGCAAACTAAAATACGCCCTTTTGGTACTAAGCTCTTCCCAATTTTCCCAACAGGTTAAATATTTAGCCGGGAGTGCATCTTGTCGCCACTAGTATCATTAAGGTCATTTGTACAAATGGTGTCCCTTTTCTAAACTATGGTGGGTGGAGAGTCACGTTTACATGTCCCTCTAGCTTTAGATGGCAACTCTAAAAGCCAATTCCCTTTCAAATTTTGCCTCAGCACAAAACTTTCGTAGATATAACAATAAAATGTTATAGTCTCTTAATTATAGATTTTAAATTCAAGTTATAAAAATAAAAAAATATAATTTTAGAGAATTAATCAAGGAACTTCACGATATTCAAATTAAAATAATCAAATAAAATCCAAATTAATGGAGAAAAAAATAAACAGAACAAGACACATCGGATGCCAATTACTTCAACCCCACTGTTTCCCCGAATCTCATATCAAGATCTGAATGCTTGGCAAAGAGAATAAGTGTTCCTACAAACCTTATCTTCCCACAAAAGGTTGGACCTCGATGGTGCCACAAGAATTTCACTTGAATGGTAATTATTCAAGCCCTAGGGGATAATAATCAGGGATAAAATTAAAAATTTCTATCAAAATAACGTCATTTTTATAGGTACGATGAACCCAATAATATTTATGGCGGCCCACCTTGTATGTTCCTCCAAAGCTTTAACTATGGATTATCCTTACAAAATCTCCACTTTATAGAGATTGGTTTCTTTATCGTCCAACCACTCCAAAAGATAATATGATTATCACAAAACATGCTTAGCATGCAATTTGTGAAAGTCAAACATCTCATCTAACATAAGAAATAGTTATACCAGCATTTGTTAGCGTAGATAACATGAATAATTTCGTCCCTTAATCAGGTCGAGAGTTCGACTCTCTTGAAAAAAAAATGATGTTGGGAGACTCTCCCCCAAAATGGGTCATGCAACGATCAATCTAGATTAGTTGAAACAAAAATTCGAATATTGGGTAGTGGCCAAGCGAAAGTTAAAAAAAAAATAGTTATAAAAAAATATTATATCTTAAAATTAAATTAATTATAAAAAAATATTGCATTTTAATTTTAAAAATATTTAACCATTTTATTTTTATATTTGTAACATGATTTTTTTATATATAAAATCAATTTATTATAATATTTTATTAATATAATATCGAAATCATTTTCAATTCTGATATGCGAGTTATACTCAAATTTACTTCATGTATGGAAAAAAAATTATAAAAAGGCTATCATTTTGAACCTTTTTGATGATCATCTATTACATGAATCAAAGCTATACCACCCAACATAAAAGTCCTACTTCTTATTGAAATAATGTCATTGTAAAAATGTAAAACCCCATTACCAAAATTGACAATTGATGTCAAACTAACGTTGTCATTATGAAATAGGAGGAGACAAAAGAAGACCTTGGAAAGCCTCTCTCAGTACCAAGTCTTCCAAAAAATAAATAATGGGAAATTTGTACAAGGCATTTTGGTCATGCTCTGTTTGTTGGGATTAATGGTTGGAATCTTGATGTCAATGGTGGAAAGTTGGTCGGCAACTCATTGACCAATTTTTATGGTGATGATTAGGGCTGCTCTCCCCACCTGCACCTCTGCAGCATGCACTGGGGGGTTTTTTTTTTTTCAAAAAATAGAAAGAATTATAATGATTTGTCCTTGATTTTTTAAATTTGACCTTAATCGAATTCAAATAACAATTCTAAGCCGACAAGAAAGGCTAAGGAAAAAAAAAAGGTTAGGTCTTTTTTTGAATGATCAAAGAAAACGAGTGATGGTCAAATGGATTGTGATATGGTTCCTTTTGAGCCAAAAAAACGTGATGGAAATATAATATATATTTATATATATAAAGAGTGATAATTTGGAATTATAGCTGATTATGAACCAAGAGTACAATAATGTGGTAAAGTCTAAGATAGATACATGTACGTATATATATAGTGGTGAAGAGAGGGAACGAAATTAACACTTATTGGTGTAGGTAAGTGGGTATTTTCATTCCTTAATCAATATTAGGAGTTCGACTCTCCTTAAATACGAAAAAATATATATATATATATATATTTATTTATTGCAGGTTCAATTTTTCAACTTACTAAGATGTCAGCATTTTGACGCTTTCGGAGGCCAATGAAGGTGTCAAATGATAGGTTTTGCCCTGTGGCTGTGGCTGTTACGGGCCGGGAAAGCAAATTTCATTTCGACTTGTGGAAGGAACGATGACGGAGAAGCTGGGCAAAAAAAAAAAGTCAGCAACTCTCTCTCTCTTTTTTAAATCATGAAACATTTTTTTCTTATATTCAAAAATTATTTTTTAATTAATTGATCTAAATTACAACCAGATCCTTTTTTAAAGAAAGTTCTTTCAATCTTTTTTTATTTTTAAATTTGATTAAAAAATTTAATATTTTTTTTTCTTATCAAGAAAGTTGTCTATCGTCAGCATCTCTCCCTCATCCATAGGATACTCCATTAATGTTTCGATTTGAATTCTTTCCATATACACGTATTTTTTCTCCAAAATCAAACATCCAAAAATCTGGACCAAAATTGATCTTCCGGTCTAAAGTTTTTAATGACAAATGGATTGATAACCAAATTTCAAAATGTTTTTATTTGGAGTTGACCTTGGCCAACATCAAACAACCGACAATCGAAGTGGTCCTATGCCCTAATCGTAGCATGATAAAACATTATATAATCCAAGAACCCTCAAATTAATGAAATGCCATAATTTCTTTAATCCAAGAAGGACAAAGCCTGCGCAAAACAAAAATTCAGAAAAAATACAGAAATTTTACCTAATGTGGTCCCCTTGTATTTTAAAAATTTTGGCTGTGGAAAAGGCCAAAATTTAATTTTTGTGGCTGAGAGTAGTTTTATATTCTTTTTAGTGTCATTGGATACCTCTCTAAGCCACCTCTTGGGTATAAACTTTGTGCTATGAAATGTTTATCATTTATTTAAATAAGTCATCTTAAGTTGTATTATTTATTAAAAGTTTGGAATTCATAAGTTATCTTTTATGCATATTTTGCGCCGTACGTTTAAAAGATTTAAATACCTTAAAACCTAAAAATTAAAAATCCGAAAAAAAAGTTTTTCTTTTGTTAATAATGGAATTTAAGTCGATACCTAACGAATAATGAAAATCAAAATTTTATATAAGGAGACAAGACAAATTGCAACATGCAAAGAAAATGAAGATTATAATTTTTTGGAAAATAAATAGTATTTTATAGGATTTTAATAGTTTTTTTTTTTTTTAATATTAACCCTATTTCTAATGTAGTCCTTTTAAACTTACATAAGTTATTTTCATAAAATTTAAGGGATATTTGCCCATCTCACCTCTCTCTTTACCCACATATGGAAATATTGATAAATTTATTATATAGGTGCAGTAGTTCACACAAACGTGATGCATAGAAACTTTTCAATACTATCATTTTCTCGTTTTTGAAATGTTTCCTGTTTTTGAAATAATTTATCAATCTAGATTAATTAATATTTATATAAAAATTATTATATTTTCTATATTTACATATTTTTTCATATTAACGAATTATTTATTTATTTAATTATAATTTTTATTTTTCTATATTATTTATTTTATGATTATAATTACATATTTATTCATTTTAGATTTTTATTATAAAATATGACTATTTTATTATTTTTATAAAATAATTAATATTCACATAAATTTTATTATATTTTTTATATTTACATATTTATTCACGTTTTTTTTTTACATTTTTATAAAGTACTATTTTCTCGTATTATTTTATATCCATTTTCGTTTTCTCTATTTCATACAACCTAAGCCCACACTTCATGCAAAGGTAAGGATGGAGCTTTATTTTGTCAAAATCCTTTTAGTGTAATTATCCAAAAATTAAATTCAAATTTTGTCTTAAAATAATTCTTTTTACTAATTAACTTGAGGTTTAAATGTAACTTTACTTAAGAATTAGATAGGTTATTGTATTCAATTATTTAAGAGACAATTCTCTTGTATTTCTACCATTCAAAACTCTTATTATTTTTTTTAATTATTGAACAAAGAGAGGACTGATTACGGCATTTCAACTCTGGGCAAAATCACTATATAAACTTTGTAGCTGAGTAGACATAAGTTCATAGAAGATTTAACAACGTTTGCTCTTTGTCAAGTTTCTGGTTGCTCTCTCTCTCTCCCCCTTAATAAGTTGCTTTCCTAGTTTTTCCTCGAAAAGGCTTCCTTTGAAAAATCTAAAGCAAAACTCCAACCCCATTTTCTATTTTTGAAAATATTCATCGAAATCTGAAAACGGTCATCGTATTTTGATCTCGAGATGCTCGGATTCAAGACCGTAAAGAAGAAAATGTGGATGTTTTCTCATTAATTTCACTCCCCACCAAAACCCAAAAAGCAAAAACCCCTCTTGTCCTATTGCGTAATGGAAATTAGGAGTGCAAGTCCAAGAACAAGAAGAACAACAAAGATCACTTTGAGTCAACAAGAAGATAAAATCCGTCGATTGAGATTGTCTTTCTGGTTTGCACCCACTACTCGCCCACCAGGTTTTTGAAAAAAAAAGGAAAGAAAAAAAGAAGGGAAAAAAATAAGTTTTGGGTTTCGATTAAATTTCAATATTATGGCTTCTAATTATGGATATGAGTCTGATTATTTTAGGATGTTTGACCCATTTGTGCATAGTTTCAGTGGGTTTAACGGGGTTTCAAAAACTGTGTCTGGGTTGTCTTCTTCGTTAGTGCTTGACAGTGAAAAAAGTGAGCTTGTGAAGGCTCCAGTGAAGTTGGGGAAAAAAGGGGTATCTGAGGCTAAAGCTCTGGCTGCTTTGAAGAGTCATAGTGAAGCTGAGAGGAGGAGGAGAGAGAGAATTAATGCTCATCTTGATGCTCTTCGCGGTCTCGTACCCCGCAATGAAAAGGTTTGATTTGAACTACTGCTGGTTATTTCGGAAAATTATTGTTTAGTTGGTTACCACACTTGATTGTTGTTGCATGGCTTTAGCTTTGATTGCCATGTGAGAGTTTTGAATGCTATGGAATCTTTTAGGATCAGGTTAGTACATGTGACTCATTTTTAATCGATGCTATGATTGATATCCGAGAATTTTGAATTGTAAGGAATTTCTGGGATTAATTTAGTACATGACTTTGTTATGGAAGAAAATAGTTTTTTCGTAGGATATATCTTAGTGGGGGCCGATTCTGACAAGATTTGGTTTCTGCTTCCCCTCCCCCCCCCCCCTCGGGGGGAATTAATGATTTTTAACCGCTAGGAAGACTTTCTGATGTACTGCTAGGAAGAGTTTCTGATGTTGATTTTTGATATTGTTTCTTGTTTTGTTGCTTATTATGATTGGTGATTGTTGCATGGCTTTAGCTTTCGTTGCCATATGAGAATTTTGAATCCGTAGGAATTTTCTGGAATTGGTTCAGTCCATGTGACTTGGTTTTTAGGGAAGAAATGAGTTTTTACCAGAGGTTATTTTAGTGGGAAGCGGCTTCTCATTTGTTCTCCATAGATTATTCTTTTCTTTTTTTGTGGAAGATTAATGATTTCAGCTTATTGAAGAAAAATATTAGTTAGCTTAGTGTTCGTGATGGGCATATCTGAGGCTTATTGATAGGCTGGTTGGATAAAACTAAATCGACTTCTGGTTTGTGACTTTGTAAAAGTATCTGACTTTATTCTTTACATCATTCTCTTGAGCCCAACTGCTAAGCTTTGCTAATCAGAAGATTTTTGTTGATATTTTTGGGTTTTAGAGCTCTTACCATGAAATATCCATTTTAAAACTTCCTCTCCCGCTTAGGAGAAGTGAAATCTAAGCTTCAGTTCTTAGTGACGCTAGACTAAAATCTTGTGCTTCATCTTATGAGTTTAGGCCTGTGGAAAAGATACCAAGGAAATAGGGGTGCAAGGCAACATTACATTCTTCGGTTGCATTTTGGTGCATCTGTGAGGTAGACACATCTGCTTGCTGTAAAGAGCCTTATGACAAAATTTTACTCTGCCTCTTCTAATTTATGCTGTCTTTGGCTGAGCATCTTACTCGACTTCAATGCATTAAAGAACCATAGAAAGTGTCTTTGTAAGGAAATTTCACTAGATCTTTAATGCATGTTAATGTTATGAAACTTTCCATCAGTAGCTTGGGTTTCTACATGATTTTCTTTCTAGTTGGTTTCTGCTTCGTGGACTTTGCAGTTCTTAGGTAATGATGATTCATGACTAGTTTCAAAATGCTCAATAGTTACCTCTAGTGCAAAATGATATTCTGTTTTGATAAGATTGCTAGTAATTTGATACTATGAAGTGCATGGTAATAGTACCATTGCATAAATCATGAACTTGCAAGTTGTTCTGTAGTTGATAAACCTAATTCTGTCTTACTTGTGCCTGCTGTCAGGACTAGCATATGAGCACTATCAGGATTGCATCGTGTTAAAACATTATAATAAAAGGGAAAAGGTGAAGTCAATGTGTTTGTTGGCTGCATGCACTAGTTTGTGACGAGCATAAAAAAATGGATTTCAATGGCATAGAAACTCTTGTGATCATTAATTGGTTTCTTAATTAGTAAAGTCAAAGGCACCTTCATTTTAGAAATGGTAACACTTACATCATGAATTTTTCTGATTGTTATTTTATTTGAGGATCCTATGGTTGTTTAACAAGTATGCAAATGAAAGAGGTTTTCTGATTAAAGAACAAATCTCCCAATCAACAATTACTGTATGAAGGAGGCCACATATATATTGAAAGTGACTTCAGATAATTTTGATTGGGTCGGGCGCCTTGTTGGACAGGGTAGTGGATGTATTATTAGCTACATTTTAATAATACAATACTAGGCATCATTAAGATTTGTATTAGATAACTAATGAATGTTTGTGATATTTTATATTATTTAGCTATGAGAGCAAGAAGTAGACATTTGGAAGAAATAACATCACTCATGCCTTCAGCCTTACCTCATGTCATCTGGTTACCACTTTTCCATACTGAGGTTTCAAGATGCTTTCTTGATTTGCTCATCTAAGGTGTCTAACATGAAAACCGGCCACAGTTTAATAGAGGAAATGGCTAAGGGTGGGCATATTCTCCTTGTTCCAAACTAGTTTAGTTTTCTTAGTGTCCCACAGATAGAGGTGGGTGTGAGTATCCTACCTTTGTATTGATGGCTTTATTAGTAGTATTGTCAACTTTCTAATGCTTAGTTCTTGGCTGCATTATGATACATGAATACCCCAAAACTAATTTGACTATTCTTTATAATTTTGTTGTTTCAGCCATCCGTGGAAGAAAGTTTGTTATATGATTTAACTTGTTCCAAGTGTCTGTATGTTAACTGTTGAACTGAATTCTTCTCCTCAGATGGACAAGGCAACATTGCTAGCCGAAGTGATAAAACAAGTTAAAGAACTCAAGCAGAATGCGATGGAAGCCAGTAAAGGTTTCCTGATTCCTCTGGACACAAATGCAGTTATTGTTCAACCACTTGATGATATAGATGAAAATGGAAGCTGTTGTTTCAGTGCATCCCTCTGTTGCGAATTCCAATCTGATCTTCTGTCTGACCTAAGACAGGCTGTTGACGGCCTCCCTGTAAAGATAGAGAAAGCAGAAATCTCAACCTTGGGGTGCCGAGTAAAGAGTGTCTTCATCCTCTCTGGCAGCAGCAAAGGAAGTATCGATGATGGCGAAGAACGCCAGCTTCTTATGAATTCTGTTCACCAGGCCCTTACATCAGTAATGGAAAAGGCTTCATCACCAGAATGCTCACCAAGAACAACACTTCTAAACAAGAGACGAAGAGTTTCCTTTTTTGACGCTTCAAGCTCATCTTCCTGATCTGGAGATCCCTATGATGGTGATAGGGATTCATATATGATAGTGATGATATATGCATGGTTACATATTGCTGTAAATTTTTTTTATGAGAGTGAAGACATATGCGATCAAATATAATTGCAGATCTTTATATGCTTCCTCCTTTGGAGTATGTGTCATGGATTATGTTGCCTACATTTGGAAAGAGTTGCAAGAGTGACAGACGATGGGGAAGCATTACATGATTAGTAGAGCAACTCACATCACGTAATTATACTTCTGTTCATTTCAGTTATTAAATGTCTTTGTGACCTATTTGCTTAATAAAGCTATGCCCTAATAGAAACAATTGAGTTATGTTTCACGGACAATTGATTTTATAAGATGTGACGTTAGATTTTTTAATCAAGTTTTTGAGTATGATTCGTGGTTTGGGTATGAAAAAAATTACGTTAAGAGAGTAACATCTATAAATAGGTCATTATAAATCTTAAATTGGATTAATTAGAATATAACTGATCGATATAATTTTAAAAAAATTAAAAATAGAAACAATTTGGTTGGGTCCCTTTGATTAGAAACCTGTCTCCCATTACTAAGGCCCACCCCAGTTAAAAAAGTTATGTGGACAACACTGCCTTAGCCCGGTAAAAAACAATTTGCTCAATTAAATCTCAATGGGTCTTTCGTAGACAGTTTAAACGATAAAATCTCTCTACTTTTATCATTATTTTTTCAATTCGATTCCATTTAATTATATTTTTTTATACAAAAAACCCTCAATACTCTTGTTTTGGGTTAGTTGACATGCTTAATTGTTTTTTTTTTTAATTACTTACAATTGTCAAGCCAAAGGTGATGTATTTTTTATTAGTTATTGGGTCATGACTCGAACTAATGTCATTGTGCAGTAAGGTCATGTCATATGATCAAATGTCTCGTGACAATAACTATTTACCTGCCTCCCCAAAATAGAGAGAGGGAGAAAGAGATCGATGAAAATCTTAATCAGAAATTTTAAATTTGAATCTTAAAAATGACGAAAAATGATTTAGAGAATCAATTCTTAAAAATAGATTTTACAATACTCGAATTGGATTAGTTTAATAAAATTGGAATACCAATTATGAAAAAAAAAAAAGTGAGAGAAAGAACTTGGATTATAGATGTATCGCTTGCAATGTTGCAAGGATAAATGGTGGCCGTTTGATGATGTGATGGTGAGTGGTGACCTTTAAAAGGTTTGCCTCGCAAGCTCATACACTGTAGTTTCAAGGCTGTTGGTGGAGATAGACTTGAAATGCCATCCCCCTTGTCTTAAATTTCTGCTTGCCTTCTATCAAAGAGGACAATACCATGTGGAAAGCCAATCCATTCAGGCGAAGCATGTCTTCGGAGAGGCAAATTCTTGTGCGGAACAGTTAGCAAGCTTTGCTGACTCCCAGGCCAGCCTTACGTAGTTAAGTTGTGGTCTGCTCGAACCCCATGAATCATGGGTTTATTAGAGATTGGCTTGGTTTTACTATACACAGGAAGTTGTTGCCAGTCTCCTCCTCTTTTATATCCTTTTTTGTTTGGGCCTTAAGGATTTCTATGGTGGTCGGTTTTTGTTGTTGAGTCCTTGGGCATGTTTGGGCTGTAAGAACTTCTGCCCAAAAAAATACATATATATATTGAGAAGGACAGCGAGATGGATCGACAGGGGAAAGTTTTTTTTTTTTTGATTACTGAGTTTTTACTTAATTAATCATATTTGAATATTGTGAGATTTATTTTAGCGATTGACTCTTTCAAATCTTTTTTTGTCATTTTCAGAATTTGAATTTGAAATCTCTAATTAAACACGTAGAGTATCTGATTACTCAATTTAAAAGAGTTTGGTATAGATACGATAAAGTTACCGCCAAGAGAACATGGTATTAGGGTCTTTTTGGCCTTACCAAGACATATATATTCGATCCCGCGTGTGTTGGGGCATAGCCTAAACAAAAAGAAAGTCATGCAACCATTGCTATTAAATAAGAGTTTTTCGTATTTGCAAAAAAAAAAAAAAAAAAAAAAAAACCAAATTATTTGGTGTTACATTCATGCTATTTAATATTAATGAAATTAAATTACAAGACGAAAATATGTATTTGGAAAATATATCATAAAAAGTTTTAATGTATATGTATGTTTATAATGAATGATCAGACTCGGATAATCCCTCCACCCAATTTCACTCCAGAATTTTTAAGAAAACAGGTATTCCGCTTTCTTCTTATGTACTACTTTTCGCTTTAAAATTGCTGCACGCGTGCTATCTCTCTCTCTCTCTCTCTCTCTGTAGACTGGAATTTGCCATGAATACCCAATTTCTCCATTGAAATATCTCTTGCTTTTGGTGACAAGAGCTTGAATTGAAGGATCAAAGATGTCTGAAAACGACAATGGATCTGTTCTCCAATTTGTACCATTTCAGAGCTTAGTCGACGAGGGTTTCTGGCGTCGATTATCTTCCTTAAAGCTCAACACTTTAGGCATCGACGACTCTCCCATTTCAATCACTGGTATCTTTTTTTAACCTTTCTATTTTTAGGTTTTTTTTTTTTTTTGTGGTGTGGGGAGCCCTTATTTTTTCGCGGGCAAATTGACCTAAACCAAAGTTACCCTTAACTAAATTTGGGTTTTATTGCTTTTTCTTGTTTCAATTAGAGAAATTCGCGTGTAGAAAAACCCTAATTTTATTATTTTTGAGGAAATTGAAATCAATTGATGTAATTTAGTTGTTATCGCAATGTTCAGTTAGGGTATGATGAAGCAGAATAAGGAGTTGAGATTAAAGTTGATCGATGTGGTGTTCACAGGACTTACATTTGGAGCAGCAATCATATAAATAGTGATGCTAAAGAAATAAGATCACTTGTCTGTTCCTATTAGTTTGTATAATCTGATTATTCTTTTTTTTTTTTTTTAACTTAATCCAGTTCATGTGTAGAACGCTATAACTTAATTGAGAATTGCGAATTCTAAGCTTTCTTTTTTGGGTGTCTTAATTATATATATATTGAAGATTAATCCTGAATTATTTCGTGTGTGCGATCAAGCATAATAAGATGCTGAAATAAATGTTATCTATTTGGGTTTCATTCTGGGGTTTGAATTTAGGGGCGTAATCATACTGATGCTAGGGGAGTTGAACTGAAAGCATGTGTTTGTGATGCTTTGATTGGTGTGTCTTGTAATCTGATTTTTGATGCTGACATTGTTGCAGGTTTCTGTGCACCATGTTCGCATCCAAATGTATCAAATCATTTAACCCTGCTATCCGAGTCTTTGCCTATGGATCAGGATGACAAACTTTCAGTTTCAGCAATTATTCGTGGAAACAGGAACAGATGCCCAGTTCCTGGTATTCTTTACAATACAAATACAATAGAGAGTTTCCATGCCCTTGATAAGCAGAGCTTGCTAAAAGCAGAAGCAAAGAAGGTTCGTAATTAAATGACCTTATTTCTGGTGAGTTTGCCTTGATAGCCCTACGTTTTTGCAAATGAACCAAGAGTCACTGCTTCCTCAGATTCCGAGCCATGTTTTTAGCCATGGGTTTCACAATTGCATGAATTTCTAAGCAAGAACATGACACCAGAAAGAAATCAAACGTGGAAGATAATGAAATGTCATTAACTTCAATGAATGTCCAATATCAGTTTTTTATTTACTTTGATAACTAGATTTGGGAAGATATTCATTCTGGAAAAGCTGAGGAGGACAGTGCTGTGCTTTTGAGGTTCCTTCTCATCTCATTTGCTGACTTGAAAAAATGGAGATTTCATTACTGGTTTGCATTTCCTGCTTTGATGCTTAATCCACCTGCAACTGTGGTGGGCATGAAACCTGCTTCACAATATTTCAGCCCGGAAGAGGTAATCTAAGAATGTTTGTTCAAATTATTATTTGTGGAATCAGGTTTTGAGATTTTATGCCTTTAATGTCAACTCATCATCATAAATTTTGATTATATAGGCCGAGTCCATATCAGCAGCTTGTAATGAATGGCGTAATTCTAGTCCTACAACTGGTATGATAGTCTTTGCTGCCATTGAATTGTGCTTTCGTTTATCATAATTGTCCAATTTTTATGTCAAGTCTGTGTGCTGCAGATATACCCTTTTTCATTGTTTGTATTGATTCAAATTCACATGCTACGCTTAGATCTCTAAAGGACTGGGAAGCCTGCAAGGGAGATGGTAGTAAGGTCAGTCACTCATACACTGACATTCTTCGAATCGAAATAGTAGCTGTTTTTGTGAGAAAAAGCTTTGTGAGTTTTTATATTTTGTTATAAACTTGATAATACTTATCTAATTCTAAAATCCAGATGCTTTCTACCTAAATTTCTGTTTCCACGAATGGCAGCTCCTTTTTGGATTTTATGATCCATGTCATCTTCCAAATAATCCTGGTTGGCCTCTTCGCAATTTCCTTGCTCTCATTTACGCAAGGTGGGATATCAAGAAAATCCAATTTTTATGCTATCGTGAGAGCCATGGTTTTGCGGATATGGGTTTGTCCCTGGTTGGTGAGGCACTTGTTTCTGCTCCACAAGGTAGAGCAGCAGAAGTTGGGTAAAATTTCTGCTCCATTCTTTAATTTTCATGTGTTCATGTTTTAAAGTTTTTCAAGTTTTCGTGGCTTTTAATCTTTTTGAATTTGTTGCAATTTCTAGGATGGAGAGATCCTCAATCTGTACCTAGTGCTGTAGGATTGGAACTTAATAGGGGGAAGAAGATCCCCAGATGTATTAGCCTTGCAAAGTCGATGGATCCAACTAGGTACCAATTTCTATTGTTTCAGTTTCTGATAGCTTTCCACAGTGAATTTATCCTTCAATTGCATTTTACAGGCTGGCCATATCTGCTGCAGATTTAAATTTGAAACTAATGAGATGGCGTGCTTTGCCATCTCTGAATCTAAATCTTTTGTCTTCAATGAAGTGTCTTCTCTTGGGAGCTGGTACATTGGGATGCCAGGTGGCTCGTATGCTTATGGTGAGAGTTTGTTAAAGAAAATATCACATAATTCCTTATCCCCGTGATGATTGCTGACAACCTTAACTGCGAATGCATATGTACAGGCTTGGGGTGTGAGAAAAATTACACTACTAGACAGTGGCAAGGTGGCCATGTCTAATCCTCTGAGGCAATCCCTTTACACATTAGATGACTGCCTCAGTGGCGGTGACTTTAAAGCCGCAGCAGCAGTCAAAAGTTTAAAGCGAATTTTTCCAGCTGTGGTAAGTTATTGAACTCAGAAATTCTACATGTTTGTCTTTGGAAACAAAGTTCTGTTAACCATCCTTTTTTGCCAATTTCACTTTTTAGGAACCAGAAGGCATTGTAATGGCTATACCAATGCCTGGACATCCAGTGTCTGTTCATGAAGAGGAGAGTGTGCTTGGAGATTGCAGACGCCTGGAAGATTTGATTAATTCTCATGATGCAGTTTTCTTGTTGACTGATACAAGAGAAAGTCGATGGCTCCCCACACTTCTTTGTGCCAATATGAACAAGGTTGTTCTCCTGTATATTGTGATCTTCTTCTTCCTTTTGCAGTATTTATCAGCTTGGTTATATAAACCGATCAGAATCCCCTTCTATAGGTTATTCCTTCATTTGCATTAGTAATTACTTTTATGTATTCCATTTGCAGATCACTGTAACAGCAGCTTTAGGTTTTGATAGCTTCTTGGTCATGCGCCATGGCACTGGTCCTCTGAGCTCGACCCATGGCTTGAATGCTGAAGCTGCAGCTCTATCCAATGATATGGCTGACTTGTCTCTCGAAGAGGCACAAGGGCAGAGATTAGGATGTTACTTCTGCAACGATGTGGTCGCTCCAGTTGACGTACTAGTCCTCCAACCCATCTCGAGTTTTCTACTATGTTTTTATTGGTAATTCAACTCATTCCTATTTCTTGGCACAGTCAACTGCTAATCGGACTCTGGACCAGCAGTGCACTGTCACACGACCTGGGCTTGCCCCCATTGCTTCAGCTCTTGCAGTTGAACTTTTGGTTGGTATTCTGCATCACCCCCAAGGGTAAATTTTGATCCCTAATGGACCTGGAAAGACGAGAGCAATTTCAAGTAGACAGAAATGCTTGTTCCATGTTGCATTTTAATCTATATTCTTTTTCTTCGGTATGAATATACAGAATTTATGCTGAAGGTGTGATTGCGAACTCCTCTAATAGTGGAAATGATAAGCAACCTCTCGGTATTCTGCCACATCAGATTCGAGGTTCCCTCTCACAATTTTCGCAGATGCTACTCGTGGGCCACTCCTCTAATAGTTGCACTGCCTGCTGCAGCACTGTAAGGACTGAGCAATGGGGCTTTTCCTATGGCATTTATTTTTCTTCGGTGGCCATTAACTCTTTGATCATGCATTATTATTCCAATCATATTTACAGCTACTAATTCTTTACGATCTTTCCAGGTGGTATCAGAGTACAGAAAGAGAGGAATGGAATTCATTATCCAAGCCATTAACTATCCCACATATTTAGAGGACCTAACAGGGCTGACGGAATTGATGAAATCTGCAAACTCTTTTTCATTAGACTGGGACAATGAGATGGACGATGTTGATGATGATGATGATGTTATTGAAGTAATATAAGGTTTTCATTTCATTCTTAGTTCATTGATTCAAAAACATAAAACATTCCTAAAATTAGTACCAAAATTCATTGAAATTGAAAGCATTTGCAATTTAAATCCATCTCCATTCGGACAACTTAAACATTGATGTTGAGGTTGGATCTTCTTAGCTTCTGTGTTCGGAACAAATGATATGGCTAGGATCTCTACCAACCTTAAAATGATGATAGGGTTTGAGTTAATTTTTTATGGTCAACTTCTGCATTTATGAGAATAAATCGTGTAGCGCTTCATCTCAAGAGCCCCAATGGTCCAGTAGTTGAATATTACCCGGGTTGGTGCAGTTCTTTTTCTTTTATTCTTTTACCTTTTTTCGTGGTACTCTTCTTTGATGATAGTTTGGGGGGGGGGGATGAGGAGGTGATTCAATTCAATGGGATTTTAAACCTCTTTGAAAGCTCAATTTATCTTTACAGTATTTTATTTTTTTATAATTTTTAACTAAAATAAAAAATATTTGTTCTTACGAATAAAAATTACATTTTCCAAAAAGAACTAATTTAATATTATTATTACCAAAAACTTTTATATTAAAGGGCCTACCAAGTCCGAGTTGAACGTGGTCTCACTTTCCCGAATGCCCTTTGCCCATCTTATGCACAACACCGTACTGCAGAAATGTCAAACTTTTGATTGTATTTCAAATTCAAAGATACATTAGTCATTTTCTTGTGCACTTTGCCTAATAAAATTTGGCACTTGTCTGATGTATTTTCTGCCTTCTGCCTTAAGCACACGACTTGGAAGCATGAAGTTGAATATATTTCACAAGTCAATCTCTGAACCCTTTTCCACTTGCCCCTTAAAAACGTGAAGAAGTAGGCTTAATTTCTCTCTCTATGTGCACAAATCTCTCAGCTTTTGATTAATGGAAGCATCGAGTTGAGCTCACAAAAAGCCGAAAAAGCAACAGTTGTTTCAACTGTATAAGATATTGATTTGATTTATACTTGTCAAAGTCCCACACCCACAAACTAGAAAAAGTGGGATAAGAAGCTAAAGTGGTCTTTGCACTTTTCTTTGGTATTTACCCAATTTCCCCAATCAATTCTAGATCTTCACCAGGGTCCTACTTTTCCTACATCGTGGTTCTAAGGAGATTAATCATCTTGTAATGAATGATGATCCAATTTTTGTACTATTGAATTGTGTTCACAACTCTCTTTCCCAAGTTGATAATCTCATATTCGAATATCTTCGAATATCTGTAAATAAAAAAAATTTTGAATTTTTCTTTTTTTTTTTCATCAACCCTCGTTGGTTACATCATTGCATGGAATGGAAGTGATGTAATTTACGTTTCAGAAATTCTTTCAAGAGAGTCAAATTTTAAAATTTTTCTTAAATATATAATATAATAGATAATTTAAAATTTTAGAGAGATTAAATATCTTATTTTCCTTACTTTATATTTAAAAATCTTGTACACCATTGATAATAAAGATACTTGCTTGGCACCCCTTGACCCCTTGAGACTGTCATTGAATGTCATCCGGTATATAAGACGACATTCTTTCTAACAAATTATTCCAGAATAACAATTTTCAAACGGTGTATCATGTAAGTGTGAAAATTATTACAACACTCTCACCAAAAAAAAAAAAAAAAAAAATTATTACAATAATTCGATAATAATTAATATTTATCAAAATTTGTCCAAAACTAATCATTACCCTTTTAAATTTATGTGCCTTGCAGGGTGGGAATTAACGGTTAATCGGTTTAATAATACGGTTTAATAATAGAATATTAAATTTTTTAATCAAATTTTAAATTCGGTTTAATAATAGAGTATTAAATTTTTTAATCAAATTTAAAATTTAAAATTTAAGAATGAAAAAAATTATATTTAGAGAATCGTTTTTAAATAAAGTTTTTATAAATACTTAAAATGGATTAGTTAAAATATGATTACGGATTCAGATGTGAGAAAAAGAGTAAGAGGGAGAGGGAGAGAGAGAGGGGGACGGAGAGAGTAAGAGAGAGAGAGAGAGAGAGAGGTTGTGTATGTGTTGTGTGCATTGAGAAATTGATTTCATGTGTCCAAAAGTCTCCCAAAGCCATCAAAAGCAAATGGGAAGAAGTTGTGGCTTGTGGGTCATGATCTCATTCACGAGTTTGAGTTCACCCATCCTTTTGCAAAATGCAAATTGTACAACCAAAAAAAAAAAAGGAAAATGCAAATTGTGGGCATTAAGCCCTCGTCGGACTAGTGCCACCTTTCAGCTTCATACCTTAGTGGGATGTCTATTTTGATTCCATCTTGGCCAAGTATCACACGTGTTACACATGCGATGTGGCAACATATCTCTAGTGTGCCACGAGAACCAAGTACAATGATGTATGGTATATATATATGATTTTGGGTAGGCCTAATAGCTAACCATCAAAAGATTTTGGTAGAAATTGATGGATATGCTATTGCCATTTGCCTAAGACATATCACACCCTTCATCTTTAGGTCTTTATTACCATTTTGTGTTACCAAAATAAAGTCTTGGGGTTTCAACATAGAGTTGTACTTCTCTCATAATCCAACCACTTGTGGACATAGTTTTGACACTTCCTTTTTTCCTTTACTTTTTGATATGTGGATTGAGTTTTTTGAGAGGTAAAAAAAATACCCTATATCACTTCACAAATCAAAATTAAAATTAATTAAAATCTACCATAATTATATCTGACTACTAAGTCAGGTCAACTTAAAAATGAATTAAAATCAATTTAATTAATAACTTATAAATTTAAAGTTAGAATCAAGAATAAAACTGTATTAAAATTATAATTTAAAATTAGAATTAATGGTTTTTGTAGTTCTTTCTATTCAAATTGAAAAAAGGGGTGTTACCAACTTCTTTTTTTTTTTTTTAATTACCCTTGTCTTTTTTCTTTGAATCTGTCACCACCCCAACTATCTACATTAATTCATTAAATCCTTACACACACGTGTGTGTGTGTGTGTGTGTGTGTGTGTACATTATGTGCAAGAATTTTACTATAAAAAATATTTGAAATTTTCATTCCAGTTCAAACCAATTTTTTGTGCTACCCAATGAGGTTGATTTTTCAAAAAATGTGTGAAAAAATATTGCTGATATTGGTGATGATTTGTTAAAATTGTAGCACTCAATGAGCTTTGTCAATTTTAGCTCACCCAATGCCAACGGCTTGTAGACCAAAAACAAAAATTGAGTGGAATCCATGTCAATTGTGCTCAACTCACCCTTCCTCCATAATGCAATCCCATCCAAATATTTTACCAAATTTTGTAGAGAGAGAGAGAGAGAGAGAGAGAGAATATTGGCGTTTCAAGTGTGTGCTTGGTAAGCGGTGCACTCAAAGACTTCTTCTCGGAAAGTGATATGCTGGACTCGTTGAACCCTAGTAGAATAGTTAAATACTTTTTGTTTGTTATATAGGAATTCAAATCCGAAATCATAAAATTAAGAGAGATTATTGTGATCACTAAACTGTCCCGACAGAATAATTAATCCCTTGTGATACTATTTTAATCCCTCATTACTTACTAATAATGCAAAAAGATATTTCCGGTTGCTTTCCTTAATCTTGTCACCTCATATAGATACTTTTCAACGATTTTTTTTTTTTTTAAAAATATTTTTAATTTTTAAATCATTTCAACATACTAAATTAATTAATATTTATACAAAACATATATATTTTTTATTTTTATAAAATTTTCATATTTAATAAATTATTTATTTATTTATTTATAATTTGATCATTTTATTATAAAATATGATTATTTTATTATTGATTTATATTTCATAAAAATAATTATATTTTTTTTATTTACGAATTTATTAATATTTTTATTCTTTATATTCTTACAAAATATTAATTTTTTATATCATTTTGTATTCATTTCTATTTCCCGTTTCTGTGCAACCGAGCTCTTCGCTAATCCTTTTCGCTAATCCTTTCTTTCTATTGATAAGTTTGGTTCGGAATTGGCGGGGTTAATATACTAGGGTTGACTTTTATCATGCAAAAACACTTAAATATTCTTGCTATTAATTCACCATAATTCTTGTTATTTGTTTCTTCTTATGTTTTTTGTTGGATTTTTTATTTTTTTTTTAAAAAAACCTATTTTTCAATTTTAAATAAAGTCACGTAAAACTGTTTATTTAAATTAGATGTTTGGTAATTTCTAATTATTTATTTATTTATTCGGGCTGATTTGAGGCTACTTGGTCCGATAAACTAATCCTGAAAATAATAATTTCTATTATTTCTAAATCAGGTCTTATCACATTAAGCACTAAGAGTTAGGCAAGAGGGCTAACCCTAATACATTGGTTTGGAGGGAGAGGGATAGGGATAGGGATAGGGATACTTATACACAGGGGAACATGTCCACGTAGGCGTAATTAAAGCCAGCATCCTTTCCAGGAATTGAGTGTAAGAAAGAGAAAATATTTGGCAAATTTAGGGACATCGAGGTTGGTGCTTCCTCATCCACCATGTGCCATTAATTACTCTCGTTAAAACCTAGGTTGTATTTATTACAAGGCCTTTAATCAAAAGCTAGATCTCGAAATTAATTTAATGGTTTTCCAATAAGGATTTTAGGATTTTAAGCAATTAGTACGAATGCGTGGTTGGTCATGTCACCGATATCGATATTTCTTTATATATATATAATTAATTGATATTTAAAATTATATTCTGATTAATTCGATTCAATTATTATTATTCGATCTAATTTATAAGAAACTCTCTTAATATAATTTTTTTATTTCAAACTTTTAAATCCGAGATTTGATTAAGAAATCCGATACGCTTATCTACTAAATCGACTATTCATCGATCACGAATACTTCTTAAGTAAGAACTCAAGTTCGATTTTGGTATACGAAGAAAACAGAAATCGGAAAAGATTTATTTTTTAAAAATTTAATCTAACTAGAATTAAATTTAATCAGATTCAATATAATTATTAAATGTCGACGATATATAAAAGAAACTATAATAGTAATCAATAATGCTATATAGACCTAATAAATTAAAAATAAAATAAATTGAGTTTTACATGATAATTTATCATGAAATATTTTATAAATTTTTTTATTTAATTTAAGAGATATATTTATCCATTCAAAATTACTTAATTTTGAACTATATTACGTCTCCATATCACTCGCAGTTTATGAAAACTCTAAAATAGCATCTCTTCATTTCTCTCTCTCACACAGTTGCTTGTCCTCTTATTTGTTCCTTCTCTATGTTTTTTGCCTACAAAGTCTTCTCTTTCTTGTCGGATTCATAATCGTTTCTCTCTCTCTCTCTTTCTCTCTCTCGAATTATATAAAAAGAACAGACCTACTACTATAGTTTTTTCTCTGTTATTTTCAATGTCCTCTTTACAAACATCAAGATCATCCTCCTCTTCATGGTTATCTAATTATGCTTTCAAGTTTCGATTTTTCATTGGAATCCGACGGCTCCTAAAATCCAAGTCTTCCGGCGAGCATCACTACAGACCGTCCGATCACATCAACACACCGAAAACATCAAAAACACCGGGTCTGAAAGAAGAAATCGCACAAGAAGAAACACAAGACATGAGGCTAGTAGAAGAAGATGATTCAATTGTGTTGCAAAGGTCTGTGAAGCAACTCAACTTTGGTAGCCTTGAAGAGAAAGAAATGGCAGCTAAAGAGATTAAAAGGCTAGCTAAAGACGATGTACGAACTAGAAAATCATTGGCTATGCTTGGTGTTATACCATCCCTCGTTTCCATGATTGATTCCAACATGGCGGGTCGCCGGAGATCAGCCATGGAAGCTTTGATCGAGCTTGCTACGGGCACTTATACGTAAGTTCTTAAGCCATTCTACTAGTCCTTGTTTAATGATAGGTTGTTTTCATTTATTTGTTTACCTTTTGATGTGGGTCTAGCAGGGGGCATATCGAAGGTAGGGTATCTGTCCCTAAAATTTTAAGACAAAAATTTTATACATAATTTGATTCTCAAAACGTTTTTTATTTTCTTTAAAAATTATAATTTATATTCTCCAAAATTATAATTTTAAATATATATTAAATTTTAGTTTTCGTTCTTCTTTATTTCGGTATTTTGAATCATTTTGTTTATTTTTGAATTGTTTCTTATTTTTTGAAAATCAAATCTTAAAATTTTAATTATTTTAATGGAAAGATAAAAATTAAAGTTATTCTCCTAAACCATTTGTTATATATGGTGGAGCATATGGGTAGGTATAAGGTGCACTTGAATTTTGGCCCAAGGCCACTAGTGAAGAAGCATATATTTAGTAAATAAGTACCATGATTGGCTTGAAAGACCACCTTCCATTGGGTCCGAGGGGATGGACCACCATCAAGCATTTGAGCATTTTGTATTTTCCTAACTGTATACACCACAGTTTTCTTCTTTTATGTGGAGTCCACTTATTTTTAAGATAAAATCAATTTGATCTTGTCATGTCGGCTGGTGCTGTTTTTCCGAAGAAGAAACGGGCTTGGACCCGAAAGTTCACTTTTTCCGATATTTTATTTTTTTATAAATACATCGAATAATTATATTAAATCTGATTAAATTCGATTGGAATCGATTTGATCCTTTAAAAATAAATCTCTCTCGATACTTATTTACTCTATATTTTATTTAAAAGATATCGATATGGACCATCTAAGTGTTGATTGTCTCTCTTTGACAGGTTGAGTAAGATGAGTCTAACTAGTGATAGCTGGTACCTTTAAAAAAAAATTAAAGAATAAATTAAAAAGATTAAATAAGTTAAAAATCGAATAAACAGAATTTTTAGGACAATCCATTTTACCATATTTAAAAATTTTTCATTTAATTTGAAAAATATTTTCATCAATTTAAAATTAATTTAGAAAGATTTAAAAATTTTCTAATATAATCCGTCATATAATATTATGATCCATTTTAGTTATTGACTCATTTGATATTATTCAAAATTAAATATTTATTTATTATTAAATGCATATATCTGATCAAAGTAGTTTCTTCAGAATTTGGGCTCCTTATTCATATTTTTTATATATTTGATCATAGAATTCCATTATGCACTACGTATTATATTTTGAATATGTAAGGATATTTGTACCAAAAGAAAAGAACATAAACTTAATGTCAAATGTTGAAAATTTGTCACTTGAAGACTATATGGACAAGACAACTCACATCACTTTGATTAGGTCCATTTTGGTTACGAGAGATAATATTGAAAAATTAATGTCAATGCTATCTTCAACGAAAAGGGTGACAAAGTTCAGCTATTGACATTCTGGGGGTAGTAGTTCGGATTCATTTTGCTGACCTTTTACACACATTATTGAGAACTGCCATTTTGACCTCTCACTCTCACCCAAGATCTAGATTTCAGAATCTTGTTGACTTGGATGAATTCAATAAAGTGCCCCTTGGCCTATGAGCAGTTGTGAACTGCCCTTGTAAATTATTGGAGTTGTCCCCCAAGTGCATAGGTCACTTGCCCTTCTTATTCTATCCTCTTGTGCTTTGGAGTGTAATGTAGCACTTGTATGCATTTACCCTTCTGCAAAATTTTAGCTCCAAGATGTTTTTATCTATCCTCTGGCTATCCATTTAGTTCACATGATTTAAGAATAATATTAGAACCGTAATCTGACTAAGAAAAATTATGGAAAAGATTTTTGGCAAACTCATTTATTATTATTTTATATTCTTTTAGGAATAAAGCTCTCATGGTGGAAGCGGGATTCTTGTCAAAGCTATCAAAGAACATCAATGGTGTAGATGAACAAACAAGGCATGGATTTGCACAATTACTAGTTTCCATTTCTTTATTGGCAAATACCCAATTCCCCCTAGCCTTATCTCAAATCCTCCCATTTATCATCGCAATTCTTGAGTCTACATCAAGCATTGAAACCAAGGAACTATGTCTGGGCACATTATACAACCTCTCAACAGTGCTAGACAATGCAGGATTCTTGGTCACACATGGGGTAGTAAATACACTCCTACAACTGTCCCTAGTAAAAGAGGCCTCGGAGAAATCACTCGCAACATTGGCAAACTTGGTTGTCACATTAATGGGAAAAAGGGCCATGGAAAGTAACAATATGGTGCCTGAGAATTTGATAGAGATCATGACATGGGAGGAGAAACCAAAATGCCAAGAAGTTTCAGCCTACGTTCTAATGATCTTAGCGCATCAAAGCTCGGTGCAAAGGCAAAAAATGGCTAATGCAGGAATTGTACAAGTCCTACTAGAAGTGGCATTGTTGGGAAGCCCATTAGCACAAAAGAGGGCACTAAAATTGTTACAATGGTTCAAAGATGAGAGACAGACAAAGATGGGGCCTCACTCAGGGCCTCAGACAGGTAGGGTTATGCTTGGGTCGCCTGTTAACCAAAGAGAGACAGAGGCAGGAAAGAGAATGATGAAGAAGTTGGTGAAGGAAAGTCTTGATAAGAACATGGATGTGATCACTAGGAGAGCTCATAATGCTTCTGGGGACACTTCTACTCTCAGGGCCTTGTTTATTAGCTCAAGTTCAAAGAGCTTGCCTTACTAAAAGGGCACAACATACCGTGTCAAATTATACTTTCTTTTTACAGATTTCCAATTTTTTTCATTGGAAATACATTGTTTTGGGGAGCCATGTAATGTGTTATCGGGGGGAAAAGTATGAATTTCTGAAAGAGAAGGAAGAAATGAACATTTCCCACGATTAAAGATGCACTTCTTGTGCATATTTTAAATTTTTAATGCTGAATGGCTTTTGAAAAAACAGGTCATTTTGTCAACAATTACATTGCTTGTTACTCAAGTCCATCATGTTATCCATAAACCTGAAATCTATGGTCATGTTTGCTGTTCTATGTTATGATCTTCTTTTGCATAGAAAAAGCAAAGAAAACAAAACAAAAAAAGGTTAAACCTCTATGTTTCGATATATTTAAAAATATGAAAATTTAACATTAAAAGCTAGATAATAAAATAAAATAGATCTGCCCGACAAAAAAAGAAAGAGAATAAATATACTATTCTAAGTTTACACTTTTACTAATACAACGACTCACTTCAAATCACTGATCATTAGGATGAGTGGTGTATCAAACCTAACAAGCCAGGGACATAGGGCAATGCCCTTCCTTATAAACTAAAGTGGCCCGACCCAACCTGATTTGACCAAAACATTTGTAAATAGGAGTTGGACATCAAGAACAAGTCTTTAACATTCAAGACAGTCAAGTTTGGGCTTAAAACTCTCTTGTCTAGACACGACAAACCTTAACCTGATGTTGCTTAAGCTTGTCCAGTACTCACCTTTGTTTGTAATTTCTTATAGCTATTTCAGGAGCATATAGGAAAAACTATATGTGAAAATATCACAAACCACGTGTCCCATCAGAGGTTCAATTGCTATTTCCTAAGTAATTTACATAATCATATTTCTTGGGAGTTACGATTGAAAAATAGGGTTAAAAATCGAATATTATCCCAATCCATAATTTAGAGGTGTTGATATAATTTTCAAATTTTAAGACCGAATGAGCTCAGTGCGTGTAAAGCCTTCTTTGTTGATAGTCTCGGATCCATCAATCGAATACCATGAAACGATATTTACTTTGAAAACCTCTTTAATGTGAAATGTTTCGTTTATTTTTATTTCATTTCGAATTTAATTTATTTTTAAATTAATCAAACCCCAAAGCATGTAAAATATAAAGTGACATAATTCATACAGTTAATTTTGAAAATCATTTTTATATTGAAATTCTTCGATTAAATATAAACTCAACTCCTAAAAAGGAGGTTTGAGTTGTTTAAAGAAAGAAAAAGTTCGAGTAGAATAAGGCCACCTGATGTTTATTCGGATCAAGCTAGGCCCGCCTGGCCAGAATCCGAAGAGGCGTAGGACTACAGAGGTCTTAATTCTAACGCAAGGTTAATACCGGGATAAGGTATAAATAACGTTTCACTACACAAGACAACTACTATTTGGAAACGAAACCTTCTACCCTGCGCCTGCGCTCTTCTTTTCTAGGCGATTTCGGTGAGAACTAAGTTCTGCTCGTTCATTCTTTAATGTATAATACTATAGTCTGAAGTTTAGAGATTTTTTTACAGGTTTTTAACCCTTTACTTTCTCTATAGTTGTGATTTTTTTTTTTGGTTTGTTTTTTTGAACAAACCCTTCTGGGTGTGCAGTGAGAACGTTGAAAAACCTTAAAAGTTTGATCTTTAAGCATAACTTAGTCGTGGGTATCTTAGAATTCGACAGTTGCTTGTAATTGATGTTGATAGGAATTTTAGTATGGCTTTTATTTCAGGAATTTTATTTACTTGTTTCCAACGATTGGACCCAAATAGTTGAAGTTGTTGATGTAATTATATTATTTTCCTTTTTTTTTTTAATAAACCCTTTTCGGGTTTGCAGTGAAAACGATAAAACCATTAAAAAAAAAAATGAATGCATAAGTAAGGTGTGGGCCTCTTAGATTTCGACAATTTTCTTGTAATAGATGTTGATATGAATTTAGGATGGCTTTTGTTTCAGGAATTTTCTTTTCTCGTTTCCAATGGTTGGACCATAGTATTTGAAGTTGTTGACGTAATTTTTTCTCTGGAATACCTCCTATGACCATAACAATGTTGCTCAGAAAAGAATCAACGCTTTTAATGTAGTTTCATACTTGAACAGAATTGGGGAGTAAGTTCAAAAATCTGGTAAAAAAGATATTGGGATTGATGAAGACCCTTTACGAGGTTTTTGTGGGAATCTAGAATTTGGGTCAGTTAGAGTTAAATTCATTCATTTGACTCTGGATTCAAGCTCAGTTTGCAAGATGTTTGGCAAAATCTGGATTGTAAGCCAGTTCTTTATGTGAATTGCTCTTGTTTCTAGTTAATTTTAACAACTTGTTTGTGTTTCCTATCTTATGTGCATGTCTATTTTCTGAACTTCATCTATAGTGATTCTAGGACATACATGGATGAAGATTTCTTAGTATGAGGGGTTGCAATGGATCTGACAGTTATGTTCTTATGTGGTTTTCTTCGTGTCAGAGATGGATTTCAATTTAGGAGATCTTACCTGGTTTGGAATCAGATTGCAGCAGTTTGACAACGAAATCAATAATTTCACCCAGGTAGGTTTATGCTCTCTCTCTCTCTCTCTCACATTTCCATGCTTAGGGGACAATTTGTGTTTTCAGAGAGTTTACTAAATGCAGTGGAGTTTATGCATCTTTCATAAGTTGGGCAGTTTTAGGCATTTTTCAGAATGAGCACGCATGTTCAATGTTTCTAGGATTTTAAGATTTTTGATCTTATCACTGGAGAGCTCTTCTATTGAAATTATTGAACAAACCTCGTAGGACTGAATGTTTTCTGCCAATATAATTTGATATTTGATTTTATTGTACCAACAAATACAGATTGTTGTAGCAGGCAACTTTTAATTAGGCAAACTTTCTTCTTTTTTTTTTGGAGTGTTTACTTCCATTAACCACTTATGTTTCTCTCAGAAAGTTGAATTACTTCCTTGAACAGACATGTAGACATGTTGAGTCGCAGTTGCAGTTGGTGGGTAATAATGTCAGAGAATTTTTTGCCGGATTTGTTGAAGAGGTGTTCAGTGATAGTTATGATGAAGTTAATGAGAAAGAAAATCCTGACATGTCTTTAAATCAACATTCTGATGCAACCCAAATGCCAACTTCAGGTGTTGATAAAGATACTAAGAGGAATCATTCTCAAAAATTTTTGTCTAGTCCATATGCTTCGGACACTGTTGAAGTTAAATCTTCTGATAACAACAAAGAAGACCGAGGAATGATGTCATCCTTAACCTCAATGGAAGAAACATGTACTGAATTTGTGGAGATCAACAAGGAGCAAACAGATGCTGCTATTGATAAAGAAGGTACCTCCATCAATTCAATTGAATCATGATTGGCCCTCTTCGGTTTGGGAACACTATTATCCTTAACCTAAACCTTTGTCTCTTTGCCCTCTTCAGTCTAATCAAACTTTCTTTTCCACTTGTTCTAAAAGATCAAGAAAAGCTTTTTTGAGTTTGTGGTGTGCATCTGTGCTAGTATTCAGGAAATTGATAGGTGAATCAGGTGACTCTGGGGAGAAAGAAACAAGAGAAGATGGCATTAATGCACCAGACAGGAACATTAATCTCTCAGAAGGAAATCTTGATGGAAGCTGTGTTGTGTTGGTTGAGTACAATTCTTCGATGGTTCCTTGGGGTGGAGAAAATTACAAGGTTCTCCATCTGTCTCTTTAATCTAATTTAGTTTTGTTTATGGAGAGACACGTTTGTTGCCAAAAGTTGAATGAATGTGAGTTATCTAAGAGCCTGGTCTTGTTTGTGGAGTTTACTTCCAAGCCAAAGCTCATTTTTGGCTAAGCGCTTCAGTTTTAACTTGAGACGTTATTTGAAGTCAGATGACTGCAAATTGCCATCATGGTTTCTACTTCTACATATACTGATATTTTCCTTTTGGTTTGTTAGGAAAAGCATCAGGATAGATTCGCTGTAGTATTGAAGGAATTTATTGAAAAGTGGGGAACTCGAGGTTGCTCATCTGCCGCAACAAATCTAGATTTGAAGACTATAAGAAGGAGACGAGAATGCACAGGACTGTCAATGCCAATGGAGACACTAGAGCTCACCAAGGATGATTTTGATGAGTCCGACTGGGAGTTCATCTAATTGAAATCCTATAAGAACCTTGCAATGAACTCATTTTGGTATAATTAGGTTGAGGTTTTTATCTTTTACTTTTTATTTATTTTTTAATTCTTTATTGATGTACATGGATATTGGATCACTCATTTATTTATTTTTCGTTACTAGCACATATTTATCACTGATTTTGAGGTTTCTCTAAAGAGCCAAACTGTTGATGTTTTGTGTTCCTTTGTTTTGACCGGATGCTGAAAATGGTGCTTGAATTGATGAATGTTTAAGGCTGCTGATACTTGATATGTTATTGAAATTATATGGTCTGCAAAAATGTATGTAAGTAGATTCAGTCATTAAACAGAGATCACTGAAGGAGTCGAAATTTTGCAGTAATGCAAATTCATTTCCGAGCCTTATCTATGGGCAGGACTGTTGCCGGAGGAGCATTTCCCATAGCCTAGAAGATTTCTGACAAGAAAATTAAATAGAATTTCTATCTAATAAAAATCTATGCTGTTGGGTAGGAAGCTTTTAGGGCAATGCCACAAAGACCAGCTTCCTGTTCAACATCTCTCTGCATCCTAATGTAACCTTCCTGTCCCCATTCGGTGCCCCATGAATTCTTTACCAGCCAATACTTGTTATCAGAATCATAGTCCGTGCCATAGCCCACAACAGTGACTCCATGATCTAGATCAGTTCCACAGTATCCTGTAAAGACCCCACCAGAGTAGAATTGGAAGAAGAGTCCTCCGGCATCTATGGCAACAGAGACAGGTTGGTGTGCCACAGCCTTTAAAAGAGATGCCTCACTTCTGGAGGGCACGTCTTCATAACCGTTTATCCTGGCAGCATTCCTAGACCCCCTTCTTCTATTGCAGCTTCCGTCTTGTCCTTCATAAGGGTAAGAAGATTCTGCGGAGAGTCCTCTATTGTGGACTATAAATTTGAATGCATTGTCCATCAAACCTCCATTGCAGCCTTGATTATCACCATTAACATCACAATCTACTAGCTCTTGCTCTGACAGTGACACTAATTTTCCTTTACTAATTTTGTGGATTCCTTCTGTTGCTGCAACAGCCGAAAAAGCCCAACAACATCCTGCAAAAGCCACGAAAAAAAATGAGCCAAAAACTAAATCTGTCTGTACAAAAAATTAGGAAGCTTTTACTTGCCACATTGTCCTTGATCTTTGATGGGTGTGACTGCTCCTTTCTTTCTCCAATCCATTCTCGATGGAGTCCTCGTCACATTAGCATACCTAAACTGGGATTTCGACTTCCTCTGAAATGAAACCTTGTACTTGTTACGATTAGCACGAAATTCCTCATTGGTCTGGTCCGCAAATGCATTGATGCTCAATGTGAAGCTTTGGTTTCCATTACTATTAAATGACTCAATAAAGTCCGCATTGCTTTTGAAGATCTGAAACCGCATTGTCTTCTCTGCTTCATCCTTGTATTCTCGTCCATACCGTGCCATCCATTCTTCGTGCCTGTCAACCATTGACGGCTTTACAAGCATGCGGGAGCTCGCTTGACAAGCCCAAGCACCAAGAATCAAGAGAATGACCAAAACGAGTGAACCTTGGACTGAAAATGACATTATTGTTTTGTTTACCGAACGAAAGCTACTACTGGAGTGAGTGACAGTGGGTTTATATAAGAAAATTCATTGGTGTTGTGCTCATGAATCTGTCTTGGGTTGTTCTCCGAATGTTGTGCCAAACTTGTGGATGGGAAAATGTCCATGTTTTCCTATTTCTATGGGCAAGTTTTCAAGGACTTGGGCCACTATAAGTTCGCGAAACTTGTTGAGCATTGCAATAAAAATGGTTCTAACAACTAGGGTCTTTGATAAGAACCTGCGAACATTTTGTCTAGGCATCATTTAATATCTTTTATTCCAAAATTCCACTTATAATCATATTTCATTGGTCAGAATTCAAATTTTGTCATGTGCTCGACATTTCTATTTAAATTTTTTGTTACTCTAATTACTCGTGATATAAATTATTATTATTATTAGTATTATTGTTTGTTTTGTTGCTTAAAATTCAATGCCTAATAAAAAGAATTCGGATATTTTTTTTTATAAATTATTGTTATCTGAGAGTCATATTGACCTGATTAAATTCAATTCAAGTCAGATTGAGTTCGAAAGAGCAAAACTCTTTCAACATCTGATTATATTCAATTTAAGACGAATTGAATTTTTAAGAGGTAAAACTAACACTGTATGTGTTTTTATCATTTACAAAAATCAAATACTTAGATTAAAAGGTATCTGTGTTTAGTTACAATATCAACCTTTTTTTATGCGAAGTGAAATATATTTATAGAAAATATAAGTTTTTGATAAGTCAAAACTTTTTTTTACTAAAAAATTAAAATTATTACTATATTAATATATTTGTATACTAAAATCTCACATACCCAATATATACAAGAATATTTCAAGACCAAATAAATAAGTTAAATATCATATAGGCTTAAATTTTATATTAATCTACATAAAAATATCTTCAAAATTATTCTCTCTCTTTCTTATTTATTTTTTAATTAATTAAAATTTTTTTTTATTCGGTAGAAAAATTATAAAACACGTTGATGTGGTAATTTAGCTCGTGAGTTGTGACTCATTTAGTCCTTTAATATTATTTTTGAAATTTGTTATAATAATATTTTTATAAGTTTTATTCGACTAGAACCGAAGGGTAGTTTTGTCCATGAAAAATATGGAACGACACTCGTCGCCTTCGATAGGAAGGATTAGAAGTTTCCAAATCCAGAGAGATGTGATCGCGATCTGGAATTAACGGTCGTCGAAATTCTGGGGTTGGAAGTATGGCAGAACTTTATTTGGGACCCTCATTTTGTAAAGTATTTACAAATAGACATCCACATTCTCCACTTCTCCAGATCTTTCTTTATCTCCATGCCTGCTCTTCACTGCCACTTTTCTTCTTCGTCGTCCCCTAACCTTGACCCTAACCCTCTTCAACCCTCATTGCTCGTCTTCTCAGGTATATCATCTCTCTCTCTCTCTCTCTCTCTCTCTCTCTCTCTCATTTACACGATTCAATCAACAAGATTTTTTTTTCTAGTAGCCAATTTGATTTTTTCCCGTCATTTTTCTGTTGTATGCTTGGGTTTATTGGGTTAATTCAAGAAGTTGAATAATGCTAAAGGGCCTATTCAATCTGCCCGTTTCTTTGGAAACTTTTTTTTTTTTTTTTTTCCTTTCAAATTCGTGTGTTTAAATTAGAATTATTATATTTTTTGTTAATTTTCAATATTGGTTTTATTGTGGTGTGAATTGAAGAAATTGAATATTTAATATACTATTTTTTTTGTTTTGTCTATGGAAATTGAAGGAATGAATGCCCACGTGGGGCATCTTTCCTTATTTGGAAAAAGGAAATTAACCCACTTTCCATATCCACAAATGGTAACTGATGGGATTTGAATTCCCTACCATTTGTGGTGACGGAGGAATATGGAAACTAGGGTAAACCCTAGGAGGCACATTTTGATTCCAAGGTTGAACAAACAATTGTGAGGAGACAGAGAAAAAAAATTCTGCGAAGAGAATTAGTCACCGGATTCGATTGAGGTGTCGTGGTGCTGCGGTGATAGCTCGATTTCGTGGTTATCATCCCGACGGCGAGGTCGATTGATCGAGGTTCGCGGTTCCCCAGATTAATTTGCAATCTACTTTTGAGGTATGCCCAAAAACCCTAACCTTTTATGATTCCGAAAATATTTGCACGCTTCCGCATGTGTATGTGCATATAAATCCAACATTGGTATCAGAGCCAGGTTTGGATTTATTAAAATTATTTTCGGAATATTTTTTGGGTATAAAAATATGGGGTTGCAAAAATGGGTTTCGGATCACGGATGAGTTTCGTGAATCCGAATATACCGTGACGTTACCCATATCACGTAGATCTCAAATATAATTTTTCCTGAATTTTTGGAGCATGTTTAAGTCATGAAAATTGAAGTTAAAGTTTTCGGCCCTAAGGGTGCCCAAAACTTAAAAACCTAGATCTATCCGTGTAGATGGATCATTGATCTAAATAAATGGCATATTAGTGTTCCATGTGCATGGATCTACGTTTTGACATGCATTTTGCATTGATTGGCTGCCGGAAACTGGGATTTTCGGCGAGGCCGCGGAGGGCCAAAATTTGGATATATGATTCGCCGTGTTTAGGGCTTGAATCATTCAAAAAAAACGAGTGCGAAATATTTGTGGGAAGTCCAAATATATTTTCCGGCAGAAACCGTCGTAAAAATTAGCCGGAAATGGGTTCTTGGAGAATCGGGTCGAAAAACCCATTGCAGGACCCGTCGGGCGAAGAAGAAGAAGCCCATACCCGCAGGCGCGTGAGGAGCACGCGCCAGAGGGCGCGTCCAGCAGGCGCGTGCAGTGCACGCGCCACACAGGCGCGTGAAGCGGGATGGCGGTGGCGGTCGGGTCGGACCCTGACCCGGACCGACCCGCTACCGACCCGATCGGGTCAGACCCGGATCGTTGACCGGGTCGGTCGGGTCAACCCTGACCCCGTTGACCGACCCGGTCTGACCCGGCTCAGGGGCGGCTCAGCGCGTGATGCGCGTAAGCCACGCGCCGCGATTGGGCGAGCGTGAGCCGAGCCGCGCGTGGCGCGTGGCGCGTGGCAGAGCATGAGCAGCGCGCCGCGCGTCTGGCGCGTGCAGCAGGCTGCCGCCGGTGCGTGGAGGTGCGTAGCGGCGAGCGGCGGCGCGTGGGGAACCCCGGCGGCGCGTCAAGTCGTCCAAAATTGATTTTTTCAATTTTTTTTTGGGGTCCTATGTGCATATTTGTGACTATTTGTGGGATTTTGTGCACCGAATTAAAGTCCGAATGATGAGATGAGGTCTCGGGTTGTGGTGTATGGTGTCCGTTGACTCATATGCTCACTTTGGGGTCAATACTCGATTCATTTTGGATTGTTAATTCGTAGGGTGTACGAAATTGTGAAAATAAGCATTATTAGTCACTAACGTCTCTTTCTTTTTGTGTGACAGAGACAATGACTGCGACAAAGAGTATCGTACTTGATCTCGTTAAGAGAGACAAGTTGAACGGTGACAATTATGAGATTTGGCACCGTAAAGTTCAATTTGTCTTCGAGGAGCAGGACCTAGCGGAGGTTCTCTTACACGAGATGACAGACCCCGGGGTGGGTGATACGCCTCAGGCGAAACTGGATGAGGAGGCGTATCGTGCATGGAAGAAGAAGGATGGCCAAGCTAGGGTCATCCTCCTTAGCAGCATGCACGATGATCTGATTCCAGTGTACGAGCAGTATCCTACTGCGATGTCGGTTTGGAGTGCTCTGAGAGAGCACCTTGGCTCCCGGTCAGCTCCTAAGCTGAGGATGCTGACTTATAGGTTTATCACCTATAAGAAGAGACCCGATCATACCATGAAACAACATTTAATGCATATGTCAAGTATGATCGCTTCTCTAAAGAACATGGGGGAGCCAATGTCTGATGAGCTTCAGGTACTGGGAGTAATCCAGTCATTGCCTGACTCCTGGGATGTTGTAAAGACCTACCTTACGCACACTGAGAGTATTCGTACTTTCATGGACGTGCGTAGGTATTGTGAGCTCGACGAGGAGCGCCAGGAGGTGGCTAGGTCGGTTTCTGGTCATGCCTATGTGGCGGAGTCGAGTAAGGGCTCCAAGGGCGTCAAGCGCAAATGGCGCAAATATGACAAGAAACCTAGCCAGGCTAAGAGGAAGCCATCAGCAAAAACCGTTGATAGAGGGCAGACACGTAAGAAGAAGGAGCTCGACAAGAGCAAAGTCCGATGCTACGTTTGTGGCAAATCTGGGCATTTCGCTCGCGAGTGTGGCGAGCGAAAGGTATGTCCTTCTTCTTTACATGGTATGAGTTATGTTTCATCCACTGTGATGCTTACTAACTCTTCTCCTTTGTGGATTGTAGACTCAGGAGCCACCGACCATGTAGTTCGAGATAGGAGCGCATATGTGGAGTTCCGCCGATTGAGTCCCCAAGCGAGGAGGCTGTACGTGGGGAACGGAGCATTTGTGGTTGTGAAGGGGATTGGTACATGCAAGCTGATGCTGCCAAGTAACCAAGTCCTATACCTGCATCATGTGCTGTATGCTCCCGAGATTCGGCGGAATCTCATTTCTGTCCTTTGTTTAGATCATTTAGGATACTCTGTCATTTTCAGAAATTTGAGTGTTTCTGTCATTTACGATAACTCTGTTTTATGTACTGGTTTAGTCCATGATGGACTTTATGCGTTGGATTTGGTTTCCTTTAATAAAATTTCTAATTTGTCTTCTATTGCGTATACATCTGATAGCGTAGTTGATGATGTTTCTATTTGGCATAGTAGACTTGGCCACATAGGGTAAGAGAGAATGAACCGATTAGCTACGAGTGGCTTGTTGGGCCCGCTAACCCGGATCGAGTTGCCCTTATGTAAGTTTTGCCTAGCAGGCAAAGCGACGAGGAAACCATTTGGAAAAGCAATGAGGGCTGGGACCCCATTGCAATTGATCCACTCCGATATTTGTGGACCTATGAATGTGAGAGCCCGAAACGGAGCCACATATTTCATTACGTTCATAGATAATTACACGCGTTTCGGTTACGTCTACCTAATCTCGTACAAGTTTGAGGCATTAAATTGCTTCAGGAGGTTTATCAGCGAGGTAGAAAACCAGTTAGACTTGAGAATTAAAACTCTCAGAACCGATAGAGGACGCGAGTACTTGTCTGAGGAGTTTAAAGAGCTCTGTTTTGAGAAGGGCATTACGAGACAGTTGACTATTCCTGCTACTCCCCAGCAGAACGGGGTAGCTGAGAGAAGGAATAGGACTCTGTTGGAGATAGTGAGATCGATGATGGCGCAGGCCAATTTGGCTATCTCCTACTGGGGAGATGCATTATTGACTGCCGCCTACGTTCTTAACCGTGTTCCAACCAAGTCGGTAGTCAGTACGCCATACGAGCTTTGGACAGGGAGGCAGCCTGACCTTAGCCATTTGAGGCCATGGGGTTGTACCGCATACGTTCACGATTCCTCGCACCCACACGGCAAGTTAGGCCCACGAGAAAAGAAATGTATCTTTGTAAGATACTCTAAACATTCTAAGGGACATGTGTTCCTAGGTGAACGTACGGATGACACGGTCTCCGAGATCGAATCTCGTAATGCTACGTTCCTGGAAAATGATTTCCCTAAGAGAGGCGAAATCGACCAGGATTTCACCTTTTATGAGATGGGTGAGTCTGACGGCTCAACTGAGCCCAGAGAAGGGACCCAAGAGCCTGAAAAGGATCTTGTTCCTAGTGGGAGTGACCCATCTCGAGGTGAGGAGACTCCTCCTCCTCGTAGGAGTAGTCGGGGACATGTACCCCGACGTCATTTTCCGATAGAGGATGAGATCCTCATCGTGACTCCTGAGGATGATGAAGAACCTCAAACCTTTGAGAAGGCTCTCGAGAGTTCTATGAAGGACCAATGGCTAGAGGCCATGAAAGAGGAGATGGAATCAATGAGGGTCAACGGGGTCTGGGACCTAGTTGACCTACCTGAGGATAGAAGGGCCATAGGGAACAAGTGGGTTCTCAAAATCAAGAGAAAGGCCGACGGATCGGTGGAAAGATACAAAGCCCGTCTAGTAGCCAAGGGTTACACACAGACAAAGGGCATTGATTACGATGAGACTTTCTCCCCCGTAGTCAAATTTACATCGATCCGTCTACTCTTGGCGATTGTCGCGAGCATGGATCTAGAGTTGCATCAGATGGATGTAAAAACCGCTTTCCTTAATGGAAATCTGGATGAGGAGATCTACATGGAGCAGCCCTCTGGGTTCGTTTTAGTAGGTCATGAGGACAAGGTCTGTCGACTTCGGAAGTCGATATATGGCCTAAAGCAATCATCCAGGCGGTGGTACCTAAGATTCCACGAGGAGGTGATATCTTATGGTTTTACAATGATCGAGGAGGATCATTGTGTTTACATGATACGATCTGATAACTCTTTTGTGATTCTGTCCCTGTATGTGGACGATATACTGTTGGCTGGGAACAACATTCAGTATATGATGACGATCAAGGCTTGGTTGTCATTGAGCTTCGACATGATCGACATGGGTGAAGCTGAGTTCATCCTTGGAGTTAAGATCCAGAGAGATCGATCGAGAAGAATGTTGGCTCTTACACAAGAGACCTACATTAAGAAAATTCTCGAGCGCTTTGGGATGAGTGATTGTAATCCCATTGATACTCCAATCGCCAAGTGTGATGGTTTGAGTCTTGAGATGTGCCCGAAAACTCAGGAAGATATAAGGGAGATGCGTAAAATCCCTTATTCCAGCGCAGTGGGAAGTCTAATGTATGCGATGTTGTGTACACGACCAGACATATGTTACGCAGTCAGTCTGGTGAGTAGATATCAATCAAATCCTGGAAGGGGTCACTGGAGAGCAGTGAAAAGGATTTTTCGATATCTCAAGGGAACTGCGAGCTACTCCTTGTGTTATGGGAGAGGGGATTTGCGCCTCATAGGATATTCAGACGCCGACTGGGGTGGTGATCTGGATAAGCGCAAATCGACATCAGGTTTTGCCTTCTTGCTCAATGGCGGTGCCATTTCTTGGAGCAGCAAGAAGCAGACCTGTGTAGCGTTATCTACGATGGAGGCTGAGTTCGTGGCTTGCTCAGTCGCAGTTCAGGAGAGTGTTTGGCTCCGAAGACTATTAGATGACTTAGGGGTTGTGACTGATAGTGGGAGGCCAGTGATGATATACTGTGATAATCAGGCTGCTATCGCCTATACTCGAGACCCTAAGTATCATAGTAGGACCAAACATATAGACACCATATATAATTTTGTTAGAGACATCATCGAAAAGGGTGAAGTGACCGTCAAGTACATCTCGACACATTGCATGGTGGCTGACCCCTTCACCAAACCCATCACTAGAGACTCATTTAAAGCACATAGAGAGTCATTGGGTTTGGAAATATTTTGATTTTTCTCATTGTACTAAACTGACGATGTGATGCTTATTATATTTTTATATATGATTTTGTGCATTATTCAGTCATATTTATATTTTCTTAAATAATAAACTTATTTATATCATGTATATTTGATGTGATAAAATATATGTCAGGCAGGTGAGGTCGACTCTCTCACACGAGCGACCACCTTCAACTCTGAGTGAGTGGAGATGAGACAGTTTCTAGTCGTAAGAGGCATTGAGAGTGGCCCAACTAGAACAAAAGTCGCCCTGATACGTGTTCAGGATGAGGTCATTTGGGATATGACCGACATGGAAATACCCACATCCATGTTGCCTGTGAGTAGCCAGATTTGAGATTTCAGAAATCACCTACGATAGTGATATTGTCTCTGAGACACTCTCTCTGAGATCTCTGGGTAGAGTCTTATGTGTAAACTGAGTCCCGTATCTGCACAGTGTTAAGAAATCTGACATATGCCCTTTTGAGAAATAAGGGATTAACACTGTGGCACGCGTTTCATACCGCGTGTGATGACGACTAGGGATAGTGGGAGCAATTATATGAGACGATGATCTATTCATGATCCCCGTTCCCACTGTGTGAGACCCGAGATCCATTGGGTGGGATCTCAAGTACCCTTATTTTACTTTCGATTGTCTCTAGAAGTCTTGATTCAGTGTTTGCTACTTTAGTCTGTTTACCTATGGCCCGGAAGATAAATTGAGGTCTAAGGGGCAGGTCTAGGAAAGCAGCTGAATTGAGATCGATGGATTCGAGTTTGGGAAAGGAAGACCAATCTACATTATATCGTTGTGTTGTATTCACCGACCGGTCTGTTACGTATATCCACGTTGGGATAAAAACGTAATAGTGAATACACATTCGAGGATATATTGGGGATGACTTTCGATGAGGAAAGTGACTCGAAGGATGTAAATGTGATGAGTCTGGGGTACAGCGAGATGTTTTATTATTAACGACGACTCCTCGAACATTCTAACAGGTGCATCGAGAAGTCTTTATTTGCAGGTGTACTTGCCAGTCGCACGACACCCAATTTAGTATGAAAATCCAGAAGGGTGATACAGGAGATCGCATGAGCTGTGATCTCGTGATGGATGAAAATGCCCTCGTGTGCAAGTGGGAGATGAAGGAATGAATGCCCACGTGGAGCATCTTTCCTTATTTGGAAAAAGGAAATTAACCCACTTTCCATATGCACAAATGGTAACTGATGGGATTTGAATTCCCTACCATTTGTGGTGACGGAGGAATATGGAAACTAGGGTAAACCCTAGGAGGCACATTTTGATTCCAAGGTTGAACAAACAATTGTGAGGAGACAATTGAGAGAAAGAGAAAAAAAATTCTGCGAAGAGAATTAGTCACCGGATTCGATTGAGGTGTCGTGGTGCTGCGGTGATAGCTCGATTTCGTGAATATCATCCCGACGGCGAGGTCGATTGATCGAGGTTCGCGGTTCCCCAGATTAATTTGCAATCTACTTTTGAGGTATGCCCAAAAACCCTAACCTTTTATGATTCTGAAAATATTTGCACGCTTCCGCATGTGTATGTGCATATAAATCCAACAGAAATGATTTTTTTTTTTTCAATTGTATTTTTCTGGAGTTGTGTAAATATGAGAAATTGAATAATAAAGATCAGGGTCAATTAAATTCCGGTGTTCATATGGTACTATTATAGGTGGAACTGCATTTAATGGGGTAGTGGAAGATTGCGTGACACATGTTCTTCCTGTGTCCGATGATGGAGGAAGTACTGCTGAGATTGTTCGTGTGCTTGGTTTGTATTTTCCCACTTTTTTATCTTGTTCAAATTCATATATATATTTTTATGAAGATATTTTTTATAGTTTGTTGGAAAAATAAGTTGTCTTTTTTTGTATAGGCAAGTGGAATATACTTTGATTGATTCATAGGTATATTTTAGGTGGTCCTGCGGTTGGAGACATAAGGTCAAGGTGTTTAAGATTGTCGGACCAAAGCACTTCTGAGGCTCTTGCGGTGCGGAGATTGCTCGGACATCGTCTACTGCTTGATGCAGAACAAGCCAAATCGAAATGGTATTTGAGCCCTTGTTTTATAATGCATCTTTTTTATTTGTGTGCTTTGTTCATTTGCTGCAATATTTGTCTTAAACTTAAGGAGCTTTAAATGGATGTGCAAAGAAATAAGGGAAAAACATACTCACAGACAAAGAAATGAAGTAACAAACTAGATTCTGGATTGAAAAAAGTTGTCCTCGTAAAGAAGGATCCTAGTTTGATAAATCTAACCAACGACTTGTAGGTTTAGTGACAAGGCACTAAACTCCGTTAATTAAAGTCTCGAGTTCGAGTGTTGGGAATAGAAAAATAAGTGCCGGGAAAGCCAACCCCTTAATTGGGCTCCATCGCTACTCGAACTGGATTAGCCGGGTTTCGAGATGGTCAAATACCAAAAAAATAGGTTGGTAAATTTAAATTCAAAAAGACAAAGATAATTGGACTTTTTTTGGGGGGGTATTAAATATAGTTTTGATGCATTATGTGGGGTAGATGCACAAAAAATTGGATCAAAGGAAGAAATATATGTTGAGCATTACTATGACTGATATTTTGCTGGTCTTTTGCATTATTTTGACTTGGTCAAAACCACAAATTACGGCCGGAACTTGAAACTCATTTTGAATTAACCCCTTAAATGTTTATTATAGTCAATTATCCCCTAAAATGTTTGAAATAAAGTCAATCATCCTATAAGTGGATAAAGTTCGGATTGCGTTTGCTTAAAGATCGCATGCAGGATACCTCAATTTTGCCTTTCTCTTCTTCCTCTCTCTGGTAAAAGGGAACAAATTTTGGAGAGAGAGAGAGAGAGAGAGAGAGGATTCATTTGGAGATGGAAATATGAGATTTTTATGAAAATTTCAGTTGGTGAGTGTGAAATTTGGTGAAAAATTCACTGGAGGATAGAGAAATCAAAAACTAAAAGAGTTCCCGAATAACATTAGTAATGGACACATATTTCATGAAGTTTTGTTGGAGAGAAGAAAAAAGAGGAAGGAAGGGAGTTGCATGCAGAATTTGGAGGCAAGATTTGAATTCTCCTTGAAAAAAAAAGAGAAAAAAAAAAAAACAAGGGAGAGGCCAGATAAGGAAACTGAACCCTGTTTACTTATGGGGCACATTGAAACCTATTCCAGAAGGTCTTTTTTTTGGGGGGGGGAGAGGGGTTAATTGATTCTACTTAAACTTTGGTGTGTTATTTGAAAGTAAGTCTAAATTTCTTGGTGATTTTTGTGGTTTTGGCCTTTTGACTAATGTGTTAGTTATCACTTCTTTTCTTCAACATCCTCTTTCCCTATTTTTTCTTAGAAATTATAAATTTAGCTCTTTTTGTCTAGAGCGACTTAATCTGAAATTCGATATCAACATTTTCTTTTCTTGATTAGTTCATGATAATTTTGATCATTTATTATACTCTAAATTTCTTTCATTGGCTTACTAGGTGTTGCTATGGTCGGGGTATTGAATATAAGTGTGCTAAGTTGAGAATTTGAAAGGTATAAAATTGTGGAAGGAGAGCATTCTTTATGGAAAGGTGTGTCATGACCCTATAACGAAACCATTCAAGCTTTCCTTGTTTATTTTCAGAATCAGGTATGCTTTTGATCATGCGGTCTGTGTTTGTCATCCTTGACTTTCTCCTTTTCACTCTTTGCACTTGCATGGGAGTTTATTGCAGTTTTTAGTGCTTTTACCTTCTTTTTCTGTACTCTCCTGTAATTGGTGAAATGACAAAAAAAGTGCTCATAATCGTCATAGAAGGTGATGAATAGCCCGGTAGCACTTGCTGATAAAAGGGGAGAAAGAGAGACAGGAAAAAAGAGGGGGGGGGGGGAAGGCAAAGCCCACAGGAGAAATGCAGTGAAGCCCTACACGAAAATTAGCAGAAATACATAAAAAGACTCGTAACAGCCTCAACATACTGTAATTATCTCTAAGACAGTGACCTATCCTAGCTTTGCGGTTTATGGTTGTTTGTTAATGATCCAGGGTAATCATCAGAATATGTCATTTATATATAAGAATTAGTAATGGAGAACTGATGTCCTGAAGTTGGAGTAGGATGTCTTTGTATACTATAAATTTCAGTCTTGTCATGGCAAACTGGTGTTTGGGGTGTTAGAACTTCGATGGTTGTGCCTTCTTTTTGTTAATGTATATACACACAGGGAAATGATTTCTTCTATTTATTATTTATAATTTATTTTTTCGTTTGAGATTTGAAGTTAGAACCTTGCTTTGTGTTGTGTGTGTTAGAGAAAAAGAGAGGAGAACTTCATAAGAAAAGATGGAGGTGATTCATGGGATTGGAAGTAGAAGATGGCTTAGAGTGTTCATATCTCACACTTATTTGCCCTCTTGTTTTCTTGGTGCTTATGAATGCCTATCATGGTTGATTCGTGCACTTATTGTGACACAGATTTTTTGGCAATCTAACGAATCATTTTGTTTCACCAATGGAAGGTATTTTTATTTCCCTTGGAAGCATTTTAGTGTATTGCATCATAAACCTGTTCCTTGTGGAATCCTGTTCTTCTATGTTATTCATGATATTTGATTCGGGGTCTATAACAAGTTTGGAAGCAGTTTGATCAATACAATCAATACCACATATGAGTCCAACATTTTCCATATCCAGCTTTTTATCCATTTTCACTGGATATAAAAAATTTTGTAGATCCAGTCAAACTTAGTTACCAATTTTGATCTTAGCTAACGTAAAATCTTCTAGATTTCTCACATGCTTGTTAAAGGATCATTTACTTTAGGATCTTGGCTAGTTGGATATATCTTCTATATTTAAAGTATTATGGGTGAATCATTCCATTTGGGAAATAGATAAAACTACTATAGATAGAGGCAAATCTATACATTATGAGCTGCCTGTCCTTTCTTTAGTTGTATTTTATAACTCCTTCATTTGCCTTGAAAATAATGGTTTGTCTTAATTAGCTGATATGTTCTTACTTGGTTATTTTTTTTGGTCAATTGATACTCCAGGAAGTTCTAAATGTAGCTCACCCTGGAGTCTCCTTACTTGAGACAGTACCTTATGAGCAGAAAAGAAGATAAAAATTCCCTTTTTTTTAATAGTTCTTGTGGATTGAAAATTTATAACTTTTGAGATGTCAGAGTTCTATTTGCATTCTCATACTGAATCTAATATAGGATCAAATAATATAGCCTATGGGGAGTCACTATTGTCTAAGATGTATTCTGAGGAGAGGACTATCCTAGAAGAACAATTACTTCGTATGCAGTTCTTTTTAATTCTGAGGTAGTGGAATGCATTCACCTTCTAGATCACAAGTCCAAGTTTTCTTGGATGGAGTAACGAAAGCCTATACCAGAAAAGGATGATGGAAAGGTCTGAAATTTAACACAGATAGTATTTTCACTTTGGAGTAAGTCTCAGTTGAGAGTTCTTTAAGGATTTCAAAGCACCAACTTGGTTTGCAACCGTGGAATGGTTCTCTGCCAAGAATAAACAGGAAATACAGGAAAGAGATATTGATAAGGCCTGCCTACTGCTTATGTAGGCTGAGAAATCGAGGGACCCTTTTGTTTTTCACTTGTCCTAATCTTGAAAACTTGGAAAATTATCTCACATTGATGTTATTATGACATGAAAGTTGATGATTGGTATCAAGCCCTGTCCTGAACGGAACCAGATATCCATTCACAGACTGTCCATTGCCTCTGACATATCCTTTTTGGTTGGAAGAAAGGTGCGTTGAAATAGAAAACTAGTAGCCTTAGCAACGGGGAACCAAGAGAATAAAGGGGCTGATATGGAGACATAGTAAAGCACAACAGCTAGGAAGAAAGGGAGAGATCATAAAGAGAGAACACCAAGGACAGCATTCATTAACCAACAATTCTTCAACTGGACCTCTGACTTCTTCAAGGTTTATAACCCCCTTTTACATCAATACAATTGATGCAAGACATTTGTTTCAAATTCTGAATTTTACTAATTCAAAAATCACATTCAATTAGCTAATTGATTAACTAAAAAAAATTATCAGAAGGTTCGTGAAAGTGGTAAGTTTCACATGTCTTGTCCTTCATCACTTAGCATATCTCAAGTTATCGTTATGGAGATGTTAGTGGCATTACTTTTATAACTGGAAGACTAAGTAAATAATGACTACAGTGGTGCTAATACTGTGAAAAGAAGAAATAGATACTTGCAGACCTTGTGAGTTGTTAGTTAGAAAAGCAGAAATTAAATGAGGCAGAAGCAGAAGCTGAAAGGACTTATGTTCTCGCAGGAATATGACATCTCCAGACAAAAGAAAGGCCAAAAGGCTGCCGCGGGAAAACTATAGCCTTTGAATTCTTGCTCGGAAGGACTATAAATATGAGAAACAGAATGGAAAGAATATAATAGAATTGTCTGTAATTAATATATATTAGCTTTTGAATCCTTGCAGATTCTTGAGTAAGATGCAGCAGCGTATACGGAACCTGAGTTTGTTTATCATGGTCATAGTCAGTTTGCCAGGCAAGGTGGGATACCAAGTACCTGTCTGTAACAAGATTCTAAGTGATCCCATTCAAAGCAGACCCTATCCTCCAGGACAAATCGACTTCCTATATAAATGTTTATCAATTGGATTGTTTGCAAGTACAATTTCAGTTTCAAGGAAAGCGGTAAAAAAAAAACTAGTTTGGTACATAATGGAAAGAAACTCAAAATTCATCGTTGTTGTGCTGTTAGTGCTAGGAATTTGTAGCTTCCAAGCAATGTCCCGCACACTGCAAGATGCTGCCATGAATGAGAGACATGAGCAGTGGATGGCTCATTTCAGAAGGGTGTACAAGGACACCGCTGAGAAAGAGATGCATTTTCAGATATTCAAGAATAATGTTGAGTTCATAGAATCATTTAATAGTGCTGGAAATCGGCCTTACAAACTCAGCATTAACAGATTTGCTGATCAAACCAATGAAGAGTTCAGAGCCAGCCGCAATGGATACAAAGGTTCTCCTCAGCCAAGGTCATCCGAAACGACTTCATTTAGGTATGAAAATGTGACAGCTGTTCCAGCTAGCATGGACTGGAGAAAGAAAGGAGCTGTTACTCCAATCAAGGACCAAGGACAATGTGGTAAGACAAAAGAACTTGTCCCTTAGCCCTAACCTACATTGCCCCTTACATCAACCATTTCTCTTATATTCTTCTAATGGATTAGTTATTTGCAAAATGTAGGGAGTTGTTGGGCATTTTCTGCAGTGGCAGCCACAGAAGGAGTGACTCAGCTAACAACAGGGAAACTGATCTCTTTGTCTGAGCAGGAATTAGTAGACTGCGACACAAAGGGTGAAGATCAAGGCTGTAATGGTGGCTACATGGATGATGCTTTCCAATTCATAATTCACAACAAAGGCTTAACAACAGAAGCAAATTATCCATATGACGCAGCTGATGGAACATGCAATGCTAAGAAAGCAGCCTCTCATGCAGCTAAGATAACAGGCTATGAAGATGTTCCTGCCAATAATGAAAAGGCTTTATTGAAGGCTGCAGCTAGCCAACCAGTTGCAGTAGCCATTGATGCTGGTGGCTATGCATTCCAGTTCTACTCCAGTGGAGTCTTCACCGGAGATTGTGGAACAGAACTAGATCATGGTGTTGCTGTAGTAGGGTATGGCACAACTTCTGATGGAACAAAATATTGGTTGGTGAAGAATTCCTGGGGAACTGCCTGGGGCGAGGAAGGATATATAAGAATGGAGAGAGACGTTGATGCCAAGGAAGGCCTTTGCGGTATTGCCATGTCAGCCTCCTATCCTACTAAGTGATTGTAGACAATTTGTGGGTGAAAGTTATTTTCATCCCCCACCAAAAAGTATGATATTTCTGTATGATGTGTACCATTTGACCTTTCCTCGTGTATAAGCATCTATTGCAGTTTGTACATCACAAATTATTAATGAAACTGCTTGCCATATTGTCTTTTCCCTGTAACATAGAATCAAGTCCCTCAGAGGCTTTTAGATGGACGTCTACTCTTTGTTTTCAAATCCGATTAGTGATTATTTTGGAACTGATGAATCTTATGTGATATGAGTTCTCCAAACTGAGAAAAACCACAATACAGGCCGACGTTGGGACTGGGTTTACATATCAGATACTGCTCTGTCTCTGTTCATTGCTTTGATATACTTATTTGAGTGATGCTGTGTCAGGAATGATACGGCAACGGGAGACCAGCTGGAAGATTAGATGGCAGCAGTCAAACAAGTGGTGGATGAGGTGGAACAAAAGGGGCTAAAAGTCTACCAACGCAGAGAGAAACGGGAGGAGAAAATTGTTAGAGAATAACCAACTTTGAAAGGAATACAGGGCCGTTGGGAGAGGGGTTATTTAGGAGAGAGGGGATTGCGGTATTGGGCCGGGGGGGGTGAATTATCTTTCTTTTCTGTAGAAGATTCAGCATGTTAGCCGAATGGGAGAAATGAGGAAATTCGATTCTGATTCTCTCTTTCTGTAGTGACAATTTTTCTTGTTAATAGTGAATTTCAAATTCTATTCTATAGTCTATCTCCCACTCAATTCATCCTAAAAAATTGGTCTGACGTACGATTCTCTTTCCCAGCTCATTTCTCTGTCTCCCTCTCTTCGTCTTTCTCTCTTCTATATCTTACATAATATTCATGACTCAAATGCGCATGGAAACGAAATTGGATACCTTGGAGAAGAGCGTTGTCAAAATTGGGAAGAGCGTCACAACATTGATAGAGGAGATGAACCACCGACGCTCGAAAATGGACAGTTTGCAATCTTTGGAGGAGCTGGTTGCAGTCTTACTCCGTCAAAAAAATGAGGGACGCGATGAAGCGGGGTCTGGCGGCCCTTCTCTCAATAATGGCTCCATCCCCATTCTGGGAACACACACTCAAACTCCACCGCCGTTTAAAGTCCCTGCGCGACGATTTTCAACTTGCCTTGCGACGACTTGATCTTCCCTATTTTGCAGGTCATGACCCAGCGGCATGGGTTGCTCGCACAGAATAATTTTTCACTATCAATCATGTCAACGATGAGATGAAAGTGGCGATGGCGATGGCGATGATCTCCATGGATGGACCAGCACTTCACTGGGTTCAATGGCTATTCGCTCAAAATCAATCGATTTCCTAGTCCGAATTAACTTCTGAGCTTTATGATCGCTTTGGAGGCGGATCATCGGCAAATCCCTTCGAAGCTTTGGCGTCTACAAAGCAAACGGGGACTGTGGATGTTTACATCGATGAGTTTGTGGCTTGAGCAGCTCTCGTTAAAGGGTTGGGCTCTTCGATTCATCTAGGTCTTTTCTTGAATGGCCTTAAAGATGAAATCATAGTGTGAATTCGTTCACACGAAGTCCTTTCTCTCTTCCAAACCATGAAACTGGCTCAGGAAATCAAGAGAGAAAATGAGTTTTTTAAGGCAAGGCCACTACTGGGTAAAGAAGATAGAACCCATACACTACTCGGGTCTGGAACGGGTCTAACCCGGCCACTGGGGGTTTCGATACCCATTTTAACCCAAAACGAACCCAATTTTCTTTTAACCCGCCTCTTGTTAAAGACCCAACCAACACTTAACGTTCTTCTTCCTTTCCAAACTCTCTTCAACTCAGTTCAAACGCAGCAACTAGAGCCTCCCACCATTTGTCTCATCAAGACATCACATCATGGACCTGCAATCTAAGGGTTTGTGCTTCAAATGCAGACAACCTTACCACCCCCTTCACAACTGTCCTAACAAAAGTCTTCGGGCGATCATCTTGGGTGAGGATGAACCTCCACGCCGCCATGGACGAACTAGCAGCTGATTATTCGGAGTAACACCTTGACATTTCTCTTACCACTCTGGAGGTCCCCATGTTCTCCGTTGGAGGTATTTCTCATCCTAAAACTATGAAACTTCTGGGAACCGCGTTAGGGGAAAATTTAATAGGCATGGTCGATAGTGGGACTAGTCACAATTTTGTAGCTGAAGAAACTGCCCATCGATTGGGACTATTGGTGCATCCCACGAACGGTTGGGCGATGGCAGAAGACTAGCCTTATCGGGTGTAAGTTGTGGTCACATACAATTGGATGGTATTGAGATTACAATTGATTGTTTTATATTTCCCTTGGGTGGAGTTGTTGTCATTCTGAGGGTCTCTTGGCTGGAAACGTTAGGAGAGGTCAGGGTTAATTGGCAATTGATGACTATGCATTTTCAGTAGCAAGGACAGTCCATTTGTCTCAAAGGGGACCCTGCACTTATTAGAACTGTATCTTCCCTTGCTGCCCTGAGAAAACTTACTGAGGTAGATTATGGGGCTTGGTTATGGGAGCTCAACAAAGATGATATACCGCAAGTCTTGCCTACGGATACATTGACTGTGGTCCAACAAGATGAGTTAGGGTGCTTATTAACCAAATATTAGGAGGTATTCAGTGAAGATCCTTGGCTCCCACCCTGCAGACCCATTGACCACCAAATTCCGCTGCGGCTTGAGTGTAGTCCTGTTAGTGGTAGACCTTATCGCTACAGCCAAGAGTAGAAGAATGAAATCGAAAAATTAGTGGCTGAAATGCTCACGACTGGCATTATTCGACCTAGCTTGAGCCCTTTTTCCAGTCCAATGCTATTGGTTCAAAAAAAAGATGGCAGACGGTGCTTTTGTGTCGAGTATAGGGACTTGAACAAAGTCACCATTCCAGATAATTATCCAATTCCAATGGTTTATGAACTGTTGGATGAATTGCAACAATACTTCTCTAAACTGGATTTGCGATAAGGTTATCAGCAAATCCAAGTCGAGGAATCTGATATTCTGAAAAAAGCATTTCGAACGCACTCTGACCACTATGAATTTATGGTTATGCCTTTTGGGCTCTTGAATGCTCCCGTAACTTTTCAAGCAACATTGAATGATATGTTCCGACCCTATCTTCAGAAATTTGTCTTAGTATATGATATTCTTGTATATTGTCATACATGGCGAGATCACATGCTCCATTTTTGAAATAGCCTTGCAGACTCTAGCACTAAATTGTTTGCTAGCCAACAGAAAAAAAATGTCAATTTGGGAGGTAAAATATTGAGTATTTGTGTTATGTAATCTCAGTGGAAGGTGTAAAAATGGATCCGGCAAAGATTTCTTGCATTCTTACATGGCCAACCCCTCGCTCCTCAAGGCATGTACGGGGATTTTTGGGCTTGACCGATTTTTATAGACGGTTCATTCGCAACGATGGGAAAATAGCTAGACCCCTCACGAATTTGTTGAAAAAGGAGGGACAGCTCAAGTTTACTTGGTCGATGGAAGCCAACAAAGCCTTTGAAGCATTACAAACAGAGATGATTCATGCTCCAGTGCTGGCCATACCCGATTTCTCTCAACCATTCATAATTGAATGCGATACTTCAAGTAGGGGTATTGGGGCTGTCCTCTTACAAAATGGGAGGCCTATTGCTTTATCTAGTATGGTTCTCTCTGAGAGGTCTCTCTCCAAATCCGCTTATGAGAAAGAACTGATGGCGCTTGTCCTAGCCATTCAACACTGGCGTCCGTATCTCATAGGGAGACATTTCGATGTAAAAACCGACAAAAAAGCTTAAAGTTCTTATTGGAACAAAAGATCACAACACCAGCACAACAGCATTGGGTCTCTAAGTTGTTGGGGCATGATTTTCGGATGCAATACAAACCGGGAAGCTCAAACAGAGTGGCTGATTCTCTGTCTAGACTACACAAAGGATTTGAATGTACATCACTGTCCTGGCAGCTGTGGAATGATTGGAAGTAAATCAAGGAAGAAATTGTTAAAGATCAAAAGCTATCCACACTAAAACAACAACTATAGAAGGATCCTAACTGCAGGCCACCATACACACTAGAGAATGAGACACTGCTGCATAACAGTAGGGTGGTAATTCCGTATAACTCAAAGTGGATTCCCACCTTATTGGCTACCGGGGCGGCACACGCTGGCGTCTTGAAAACTTACAAACGATTGATTGCAAATTTGTATTGGAAGGGGATGATGAAGTCCGTTCTATCTTTTGTGGCAGCATGCTTAGTTTGTCAACGATAAAAGTATGAGGCAAGATCTCCGACAGGACTTTTGTAGCCTTTACGTATTCCATCGGTGGTTTTGGAGGACATATCAATGGACTTTATTGGCTCGATCACATGAGAAGGATTGTATTTTTGTGGTGGTTGACAGATTGTCAAAATATGGACATTTTATTAGCTTGAAGTACCCCTACACAGCAAAGATAAAGAGGTGGTTCGACTACATAGTCTCCTCAGTGACTGTGACCCAATATTCCTAAGTAGTTTTTGGGAGGAATTGTTTCATTTGCAAGGCACGAAGCTAAACATGAGTAGTGTTATCATCCTGATGGGCAGACAAAGATATTGAACAAGGGCCTCGAAACATACCTTCATTGTTTCACTTTAGAGCAGCCAAAGGGATGGTATACTTGGTTGCTATGGGCTAAATTTAACTATAATATGAATTTCAATGCCTTTATAGGAATGACTTATTTCCAAATGGTGTATGGATGCCTTCCCCCTACAGTACACATGTTTCTTCCGGGGGAAACGCGTGTGGAGGCAGTGTCACCATAGCTTTTGGACAGAGATGAAGTTCTGAAACAACTCTATCATAATCTTCAAAAGGCACAACAACAAATGGTGAAGTTTGTCAATGTTCATCGGAGGCACGTCCAATTTGCTATGGGAGATTTGGTTTTTCTTAAGTTACATCCATATAGACAGCTCGCAGTCCGCGACAAAGGCAAAGCTAAGCTGGCTACCAAATACTATGGCCCATTCCCTATTGTGCAGAAAATAGGAGAGGTCGCTTATAAACTACAGCTGCTAGAAGGGTCTTGAATCCATCCCATCTTCCTTGTGTCTCAAATGATAAGTCATGCGCCGGAACCAGCACTACCCCACACTCTTGAGACTGAGACTAGCTTCTTTGAATCGGCTGAAATATTATAGGAGAAAGAAATTTCAGAAGGTGGTCACACTACTAAACAACTACTTGTCCGTTGGAAGGGTGGAACAAAAGATGATGCAACATGGCTTGATCTTTCTGACATTAAGGGCCAGTTCCCTGGTTACAACCTTGAGAACAAGGCTGAAGGTTCAACAGGGGGCAATGTCAGGAATGATACAGCAACGGGAAACTAGCCGGAAGATGAGATGGCAGCAGTCAAACAAGTGGTGGATGAGGTGAAACCAAAGGGGCTAAAAGTCTACCAATGCAAAGAGAAACGGGAGGAGAAAATTGTTAGAGAATAACCAACTTTGAAAGAAATCCAGGGCCGTTAGGAGAGGGGTTATTTAGGAGAGAGGGGACTGCTGTATCGGGGGGGAATGATCTTTCTTTTCTGTAGAAGATTCAGCATGTTAGCTAAATGGGAGAAATGAGCGAATTCGATTCTGATTCTCTCTTTCTGTAGTGACAATTTTTCTTGTTAATGGTGAATTTCAACTTCTATTCTATAGTCTATCTTCCACTCTATTCATCCTAACATGCTGTCCTGCAAATAAGATCTAAACATATCACTTGTTGGTATGTCTTCAAATGGAATAAATTTTTAAGATTGCTTTGATTTGTATGGTCTTCTAAACTATCCATTATGTGGTAGATGCCCTTAATTCTGCAAAGGGCTGATATATTCAAGCTGCTACACGAAATGTGATTTTAATGTTCCTATATTGAATTATGATTTGCATGGTGTGTAATGCAAAGGTCATTTGGAGGTGGAACAAAATTTCATGTTTTCTATTCAATTATTTTTGCCTTTTTTTTTTTTTTTTTGGCTTTTTCTAGAATTTTTGAGGAATTTCACAGAGCAGATGTCCCTTGTTCAGAGGACTTTACAAACCTCAGGATGAAAATCTTGGTCTCGAAGGAAGGATTTGCTTGTGGCAGAATAATGAGGATTGAAGATATAGGGAAAGAGAATGAGACCAACAAATACAAAAGCTTTAAATTCGATATTTGTATATATAAAGAATATAAAGCAGTATAGCAAATAAGATAGACATACAAGAAGAAAGAGGCAATAATAAAAACTTGGATAATTGCTAATTCCACTGTATGAGTACTTGCACTATGCAATAGGATAAGATGGTTCTTTGGCGATGCCGCATTTGCCTTCCTTGGCATCAACAAAGCGTTGTATTCTAATGTATCCTTTCTCACCCCACTCAGGACCCCACGAGTTCTTCAGCAGCCAATACTTTGTGCCGTCATCCCTTGTCGCATACCCAACTATGGTAATACCATGGTTAACATCGGTCCCACAGTCTCCGGTGAAAACACCGCTGGAGTAGAACTGGAAAGCAAATCCAGAAGCATCTATTGCAGCTGAAACAGGTTGATTAGCAACTGCTTTTAGAAGATCTTCCTCGCTATTCATTGGCACATCTTCATAGCCACTGATCTTGACAACAGGGGAGTCTTCCTTTTTTGTGTCACAAGTATCATTAGTACCCTTACTAGGGTATATCTCTTCACTTGTAAGGCCATGTTCCACAACAAACTTGAAGGCTTCATCTATGGAACTAAGCAGGCAACCACTGCCACAGTCTAGAATCTCTTGGACAGACAAGGTGATCAACTTCCCAGTTGTGATTGCATGAATCCCTTCCACTGAATCAACAGCCGAGGAAGCCCAGGAATCTCCTGCAAAGCAAAGGTAGTTAATCTTATTAGTAATTTGTTCTCTACACAAGCAAGTGTACACATTGTGTTTACCACATCCATTTTGGTCTCTGATTGGTGTGACGGCTCCTTTCTTCCTCCAATCGATTGCAGGTGGCACCTCTGCCACATTCTCATACCTAAAAAAATTGGCTGTTAATGAATTTTTCTCACTAGGGATATGGTTTCTGACATAGATTTTCCTGAATTCTTCATTAGTTAGGTCTGCAAACTCATTTACTGCCAGCTTATAGCCTTTGTTGCCTTCAGAGTTAAAAGACTCTATCTGCCCGACATTTGACTTGAAAATCTGGAATCTGTTATCCTTCTCTCTGGAATCCCTGTACACACGCCCATACTGTGCCATCCAGGCCTTGTGCCTTCGTATCATCACCGACTCTGGGAGGGTACGTGACATGCTTTGAGAAACTAAAGCACCAAAAATCAACAAAGTAATGAAGATCAATTTTTTCAAAAGTCTAAGTTCCATGTTAACCATGATTTTCTCAAGGAGATGTGAATCTCTAGGTTTATGTTCCAATGTGAATAAGTATGATTTCTATAATATATAGGCCCAAAAAGAGGGCACACACAATTATGCACAATTAATAAGTTGCTACCCCTGAGAAGTAACATCACCTTAGCAGGTCAAGCAAAGTACAACTAGTTTTTAAGAATTTTGGTGCACATAAGACCACACGAACTCGTAGCGTTCTTCAAAGTACATTCGAAACTGTCTGCCCACTAAAGACAAGTCCGATGTTTACTTTGAGCTCTGTCTGCATCTAGATAACCATGATTGTCTTATTGTTTGTATCAAAGCAAGCACCTGTAGCCAACAGGAAGATCCAAAAACCTATTGAACAAACAAATAGACTATGCTCAATGACTTGTGGAAGAAAATATAGAATCATAAACCATCCCAATTTGGCAAAAGACTGGCTGTTTTGAGTAAAGAATGGATCTGAAAAATGAAAAATGAGAAAAGAATGGCCAGTTTTAGATGGAGCAGCGTACACAGAACCAGACTAATGTTAATGGTCAAAATCGCCTGGGCAGGCACTCTTAAGGAATCATAAACTTCACCATCACAAGATTCAAAGATTTTTCTTGCAGGTAAGTCTACAAACAAGCCATTGTTTGAGGATGAGTTGTCTACATACACGAATCAGCTAGGGACAAGACCTGGCTGAATGTTTCCTTTGGTCTATGGAATGTCATTGGAGGTAGCATATGCCAGGCGTTGGCAACTAGGATAAGTGTAGTCAATTTATAACTCGGTAGTATTGGGGGTTAACATTCGGTTAAGCCAGAACCGAAATGATCAAAATTGACGTAATCTATTTAATTCAGTTATATAATTTTTATAACCATAACCTAACCAAATAGATTAAAAACCAAAAATTTGTTTAATCGATAATTCAATTCAATTATCCAAATTAACTAAATTATTAAAATCTATTATTATAAAAAACTTTTAAGTTACGTTATTTTCTAGTCATATCTATATAAATGTAATATATATCACTCATATCAACATATGACTATAAACTATAATTTTAAAATTTAAAATTCATTTATAATTTTAATTTACCAAAAGTTATTTTGAAAATTTTAAATAAACTAAATTTTGGAATAAAAAAAGAAGTGAAATAGGAGAGAGAGAGAGTGAGAGGGAAGAGTCAAAGCTATAAAAGTCTTTTATTAATTGTGCACTTTCCCCTGTATTAGTTTTAATTTTTAGGTTTTTTTCTTTTAATTTTTAATTATAATATTATAATAATATTTATATAAATAAAAATTATCTAATATATATATATAATATTTTTAATTAATTTGATTAATTCAGTTTGAACGAAATAAAAATTATTAAAATTGATAACCGATCAAATAAATCAAATTAAAATTTGGTTTTATTCAAAATCAAATCGAATACTTAATAAACCACCCAAAATATAAATAAATAGTTTGATCAAAACGATTTTTTCGATTTTAACTGAACAGTGCTTACCCCTAAGTAGCATGGATTCAAAGTAATATATTAATGGAAACGGGAAAGATCGAGAACAAAATTACATATATAAATATATTTGATCATTAAACTAACTTCAAGTAGATAAAAGATCAGACCAAGGATCAAAAAATAAAAAATAAAGAGAAAACTGTGGTTTAAATATTGGAAGATGGAAGCAGATAAAATTCTAAAATATGATTAATGGGATGGGAGATAAAATGCGCAGGCTTTAACTGTAATGGAAACTTGAAGAAGTTTGGTGAATAAGCTATCTACCTATATAGTGGAATCAGATGAGCTTCCAGAACAAATTGATCCTGATGCGCTCATACCCTCATTGGACTTGGATAGCCTGTTAAAGCTGCCTGGGCATCTTTATTCAAAAATGTCCATCGTGTCAAACCTGATAGTTCCGAGTCCCACAATATCCAATTGATGCTCTGACATTAAGAAATTAATTGATAAGTGATGTAACAATTATGATCCAAAGGTGGTCTCCTGTTCTTAGATGCTTCTCTTTTTTATTTTTTTTTTTATTATTTTTTAATCTTTTAAGGCTTCGATTCTCCTAATTTCCATGAGATATAACATTTTTTCCTATAAAGTAAATTGGCATGGTGCCTTGTCATGCATGATCAGGCATCAGTAAGTGTTTGAGGCGCCATTATGATATTGAAGGTGTTAAATGTGAGCAAAAGCAATTATCAGGATGTTGACTCACGGTTGTGCTTTGGTGTTATGGTTTCCACTTGTCTTTACCGGAGATTGTGGTACAGATCTTGATCATGGAGTTGCAGTAGCAGGTTATGGATATATAATAACGATGAGAGATATCCATTCCAAGGCCTTTGTGGCATTCCTATGGAAGCTTCCAATCCTACAAATTAAGTTGTTGGCAGATTGTCGGTTAAGATTGATTTCTCTTTTCCTTGCAACCAGTTTCGATGTACAAGTCCCACTGTGTGTGTGGATATATTGAGCAAATTAATTTTACCTTTTCATTTGTCAATTTAGCAGCTAATGGATGGCAGGGCGACAGCTATATTCTACACAATATAATGTAGCCAACCTCAAAAAATGTCCCAAGCAGTGGCTAAACTCTGATTACCTATTTGACAGGTTTTAGTTGTTTCCATTAGAACATTGTAATACTCAGAAGCCAATGTAACTTATGTACGAAATGAGTGTGCCTCATTGCGGAAAATTTACCTTAGCATAGATAAACAGAAAAGAAAGCTGAACAGGTGGTTTGAAACAGCTAATAATTCAATGGGTGGGGCATGAAAATCACACGAGTCGCAGATGTAGAAAAACAGAATAAAACGCAAAATCTGTCTGAACCTGCAATTTTTGCTTCTTGTCTAGATGACGCTTGCCTTTGGAATAAGGTAGAGGAAAGATCGAGTCCAACTCAGGCTTAGACAAATTTGTCAGCTTAGATCATTTCAATCTCCTGCAACAGAACATAAAATTCATTGATTTAAAGGAAATGGTAACCATGTTAGCAAGCCATCAAGTCACTTTTGCGGATCGAATTCCTGATTCATCACCGTTGCTGTTATCATAACCTTATTTTCATTATCAACCCAGGTCTTTTAATCAATAGTCTGATTTACATATATTAACTACTTAAGCAATAAACTTGTAATCAGCATAAATAAATACACATCAGGACATCTGTAAAGAAAATTTTCAGATGATCTTTGTGACCTTTTTTTTTGTGGTTTTAAATCAGGGTAGATCCATGAAAATTCTCATTCATTTTGATATGGTAGATTAAAATAGAATGCTGCAATTCATTTACAAAAAGAGCTCACTCCTTGCACAAAATGCTCCCCGGCTTAGTGCGGGGCAGGGAGAGGATCCCCTTGCAATTTTTCGCAAGGAGGCTATTTCCACAATCTCGAACCCGTGACCTCGAAGTCAACAAAAGATTAACTCAACCATTACATCAAGGTTCACCCTCACGCAATTCATTTACAGAAGGATATAAAATAAGAAAGAAGAGACTAGACTCAATATACTAAAACACAAAATTAAATTAAGGGAAAATCTATAGGATCACAAATGCTTGGATTCAGAATAGAAAGACAAGATTAACCAGGACCTATACTTTGAGCTTTCCGTAATTTCAATTATGGAACAAAAATAGAAACAGACAATTTTGTGCCAAAATACAGCATAGTTAAAGAAGAGGAATAACCACAAAAGTAACTGAAATCTAGGTGATTCCATTCAGTTCTGATGAAGTACTCTGTTCATGCAGTAGGGTAGGAGGCAATCATGGCAATTCCACAAAGGCCGCCCTTTGCATCAACATCTCGCTGCATCCTAATGTATCCCCCCTCACCCCAGTTACTGCCCCAGGAGTTCTTCACCAGCCAGTATTTGGTGCCATCTGTGCTTGTTCCATAACCAACAACAGTAACGCCATGATCCAATTGACTCTCACATTCTCCTGTGAACACGCCGCTCTTATAAAACTGAAAGTCATGTCCACCAGCGTCAATGGCAACCGAAACTGGTTGGTTGGCAACAGCCTGTAAGAGAGCACTTTCGTTATTGGGTGGCACATCCTCATAGCCTGTGATTGTGGCAGCAGGAGTTGTTGCCTTGCAAGTACCCGCAACTCCTTGGTAAGGATAGTTTGTTTCTGTTGTAATACCCTTGTTGTTTATAATGAACTCAAATGCATCAACCATGAAACCCCCTTCACAACCATTGTCGGTACTGTCACAGTCCACTAGCTCTTGTTCAGATAAGGAAACAAGTTGACCAGATGAGATTTGGGTGATTCCCTCAACTGCTGCCACCGCTGAAAATGCCCAACAACTGCCTATAATTTGATTTCATCAAATCAAAATCATACACAAATAATGAAGATGAATATGAAAAGAACAAGTCAAAGACTCGAAACAAAAGCCTACCACATTGGCCTTGATTCTTAACAGGGGTAACAGCTCCTCGCTCTCTCCAGTCCAAAGTAGAAGCCACTTCAGTCATATTTTCATACTTGAAAGATTTACTAGGCAGGGACTTCTTATGAGAGAAGGGCAATTTGTATCCATTATAGGTTGCTCTGAACTCTTCATTCATCAGGTCTGCAAATTGGTTAATGCTTAGCTTGTATGGTTGATTTCCTTTGTGATTGAAAGACTCTATATATTCAACATTCGCCTTGAATATATTGAAATGCAACAATTTATCTGCGGCATCCTTATAGACACGCCTGTATGTAGCCATCCACTCTTCATGCCTCTCTTCCATGGACTCATCATTAAGGATTTGAGACATTGTTTGAGGCACACATACAGTTAGAATGAGAACGACTAAACCAATGCAAAGAATTTGACATGATCGCAACGATGCCATGTATTATGCTGATTGCTTTGTTGTTAAAGGAAATGTAGCTTGGTAGACTTATAGGAGAAAAACTTGTTTATATAGGCACAATCCGGAGAGAATCGCACAAATAATGTGTTAATCTATTTGTGAATACATCAAACATAATGCTCTTTGCCTTAACTTGCGGGGAAAAGAAGTTAATCAAAACTCATGCCTGGACGTCAAACATACTAATGTGTAGTGTAGTGTTTGTTTTCATGCATGATGAACCTGTTAACTTACGTATCAAACAAACAAAAGCTGGTAGAACAGCACAAAAAAACTCCAAAGGTTAAACTATGTAGTCAAGAACCTTAATTTGGCATAACATTAAATATTTACTTGGACAAATTCTAAGGCGTAACTAATTAAATTTATTTTGAAAGAGCAATGGGCATGAAACTTATCTGGCTGTTTTGAGTCACCACATCATCACCGGCATGGCAGAGAAATAGGTTCTTCCTTTCCAATATAAGTTCTCTCATCCTGCACTCTCATCCCACGAAGCACCCTCAGCCCCATCATGTGATACTCGTGATTGTTATGCTCTTCTGAGTCGGTACTCAAGACAGTCCATGCTCGTTGCTTATACACTTTTTCGGTAGTGCAGGGAATTGACCCTTCATCCAGACTGAATGAATTCAGGTCTGGCAAATAAAGAATTCTTTCCTTAGTAGGTGCATGATCATGCATCACAGGTTATCTGTGGGATCTTATTCAGGAGTGCAGATGAAACAAAGGTGCAGCCTAGAATCACTGGACTGGAGGAGGGAAGGAGCTGTAATAAAGGATCGAAGATCGAGACAGTAAAGCACTTCTTGATCTATATGTCCACAGTCCCCAAGGGGACAGTCTAGTGGTACAAACCCCTCTCCCCAACCTGGTGATCCTAGGTTCAAATCCTTGTACAACCAAAAAAATCTGCATGTCCACAATCAAAGACACAGGTCCTAGACAGCAGCACACGGTATGCCAAGGAGGGAATAAACAAGCATTGGAAAGGCCATAAGGCCTAACACCAAAGTTAATTTCCCTAGCAAAGGAGACCACGGTCATAAACCTGATGATAATGACACCATGCTGAGAGCGATTGCCAACCAACCTGTTTCTGCTGCCCCTCCGGCTCTTCTCAAGTTTTCTCTGGGGAATTTGGAACAGAACTGAGCTGCCATAGCTTTACGACAGCAGGGTATTGAAAGGGAAACCTATTAGGAAACCTCCAAATGGTAGCAAATGTATCTTCGAAATATACTTACCGATCCCTATCCCTGCATGACTGGAAAAACATGCTTGCTTTGCAGCTTGTGGAAACTTGAACTAATCCACATAAGATTTTATCTGCAACAAATACCTTAACTTGGCACTTGGAATTGATGAATACGGATCTGCAACCTACTCTGGAAGCTCCAGAATCAAGCCGATGTGGACATGCTATAACGTGCCACACAATCATCTCCACTAATCTGCCGCTCAATAATTTGGCACAATAGATGATCCACCAATTCTAATGATACTGTTCTTGACTTATGCTATAAACTTTTTCACTAACCCATTAAATTGCTGGGAAAAGCCATAATCTGACTTAGGCAAAGAAACTCACTGGAGTAACTACACTGTGTGACCACTAAATGATGCCACGTGCAGCAAAATCGCCCATCTATACCAATAAATGAATGAATTCTAGGTCTACTTTATAAAGTGTACAACTGCAAATTCTAAAATCACTCTGAACCAAAAAAAAAAAAAGGCACTGCTAGAACTGTTAATGCTGAGCCTCTAGCAAGCAACAGAAACTACTTACTCCTATGAATCTTTTTCCCCTTTATTCAGATGATTGGTAGCATATACTAATCAGAAGACAGCAACTTTCCACTAGCCAAAAGGAAGCAGTACTTGCATAGCACATGAAACATATAATATCTGTTGAAGTAGTTTTCAATAGGTGCAGGTTGCAGGGCAAGAAAGGTGGTTTCAGTAATGTAACATGGTTCAAATAAGATCACATCAACCCGGAAAAAGGAACTAGAGAACTAACCATCTGTTGCTGTACAATACAATATAGAGAAAATGAATTTCATTTAACTGAAATAACTCCTCACATCAGGGTGATAGAGGTTGGCTAGACAATTGCTCACATAGCCGAGTTTGGAAGAATCAAAAACAGAATCATAACTGAAAATAAAAACCCGAGCTCAACTTATGAAGTCTCAGGCACGTTTCCCACTATTTGGATTGGACCTTGTGCAGAGGACTTTGCGCCCCTTAGCTCGTCGCCGTTTCAGTACTGCTCTCCCACTAGTGGTTTGCATTCGCTTTCGGAAGCCATGAGTTCGAGCAAGAGATTTACGAGACCTGTTTCTCTTCGTTTGACAAAGAGCAGGCTTCCCAGCCCTCACCACAAGGCGGCCACCTTTTCCACTTCTTCTGTCAATTTCAGAAGCCAAGTCCAATCCCAAAGATAAACCTGAGAATAACCAGTACAATAAACAACTCTTTGGCACAGCAGCTCACATTAGAAAAACATCATCTCATGATTCTCAATAGGGCCATAACAAGTAAGAGCAAGTAGGATGGAAGGCACAAAACTAATGATATCAACTAAAACATCTGTTAAGAAAATGGCAAATACAAGAAAGCGAAGTAACTGAAAGAGAGATAATGCATACCTAACATATGTACGTTCACTTTCAAGCCTACAGTCATAAGCAAAGGAGTAGAAAATCCACTAACTCAACAAGCAAGATGAGACAAATAATGGAGAACTACCACAGCTGAATCCTAGCCCCAAAACACCCTCTTTACAAGAATATGGCTACCATAAATCTCAAAGGTTTAATTCAAAATTGTATACAACTCGCAAGTAAAATATGTAAAAAGAAAGACAAGATTTCTCCTTTAGAAATGAGCTTTAAAAGAGGGCCAAGGTCAATAGATTTAATTCAAGACTAAGGCATAGCAATGCAGATAGTTTCAGGGGATAAGATGGTGAACAAAGATTGACCTTATACGATATGTATCATCTATTGAGAAGAATATAGTGACTCTAGTACCTAAGTTCTGTGATCTTGGCCTATAGTTTGTCAGCAGTCAGAGAAGGAATCTGTTCTGCCCGTCTGGACAACCTAGTTATCCGCTGCAATGATGCTTTCTCAGGTCTATTATACACAATTTACTGCCTCTGATTTCACATACATGTAGAATTTTGCAAAATATCCAACCTCTTCCAGTGAATAAAGGGCTATTGTCATAAGGGTTTCCAAAATTTGTGCAATTCACACCTCCCTCATAAGACACAAGTTCAATACCAACACAACAGAGTCTCAACTGAAATGAATTAGCAATGTTATTTATTATGTAAAAATAATTCATCAATTAAATCCACGGGAATTGAATAAGCAGACAAGCTAAAGAAACCCAATTAAATTAAACCAGAGAAATTAAAAAAAAAAAATCCCCAAAACCCACGTCAGGAAAACATGTTCAACTCCAAAGAATCGTTTGCTTTGTATGCCAATAAACAAACCCTAGTCAAAATCAGCAAAGTAGGGGGGGAGGGGGTAATTACCTGAGAAGGAAGAAGGGAAAGAGAGAGACGAAGAAGGAGAGATGAATGAAGAGTAAAGAAGTGCAGGACGAGCATGAGCATTGGCTATGGCAAGAGACGAAGAAATTCCTCTCCTTCCTTTACTGCGACCAGTAAGCAATGTTAGAGAAGCTGATGGATTCTGTGCTCTTAGAAAGTTTGCACTTGCAACACAGGTAGATGAAGATGAAGAAGTATAAGAACCCCATGATGTCAAAATCGATGCTGAAGCCATCTCTCTCTCGCTCTCTCACTCTCTCTCTCTCTCTCTCTCTCTCTCTCTCTCTCTCTCTCTCTCTCTCCTGGTTCGTTTGTTGATGCTCGATCGGCTATGGTGATTCGCCTTATCGGGTTTGCTCGCTTGATTTAATCAAACGCTACGTTTCATATGTCTTTGACCCGTTGAAATGCGGTAGGCCCAACCCAATCCAACCCAACCGTCAAAATCCAAATGTAGTCTGAAGTCCATTACTTCTTACAGGCCCACACTGCGGCCATTAGTGATTTCCTTATTCGTGAAAGAATAGACTACTTCTCTAGTCGTGATTTCCTTATTAGTGAAGTCCATTTAAATTTTCGCCGGTAATGGAAACACGAAAACGCAATTCCTGTAAGAAAGCAACGGTTGAAACTTATTCCTGATTTCCTTTTTCTTGAATTGAGTTCTATATCTTGAATCTCGTTTCGATTCCTAACGAATAGCAACGAAAGCTTTTCCTTTTTATTTTGAATTCAATAATTCAAGATTTAAAATTTATATAAAAAATACGAGTAAATATTACTGATATAAATTTTTTCAATTTATTATTGAATTTTATCCATTTTAATCGATCACATAAAGTGTTTATCATGTTTAATTGCATGATATTTTTGGCTTTGAAAATCATATTTTCCTTTTATCGGTGCACCACCGCTTTCTAACGTATGATCGGGGTTGAATTTGATGGATAGCTGTCTTGACTTGGCCGCCTACTTCTCTAGTCGAAGTAAACTCCAGAGTCTACAATTTTAGCTACAAGAGAAATACTAGAGCGACCTCGATGGACCACGATGGACCACACTCCGAGTAATTTTCCACAAGCTAAGCCCATTGAAACGAAACTGAAGCATATACATGCTGCCTGTTGATGTGTTAATGTTGATCAGTGAGAGAATGATGGACAGAACAAGGTTCTTTCATTTGTTCTTGGTGGCTAATTTAGTTGCACAGAGCATGAGAACTGGATCATTTGACTCTAGTTTGAGTGTCAAAGGTTGTCCAAATATATTATGCATAGAGAGTGAGAGAGACAATCTCTCCTCAACTTCTCACAATGCCTGGTTGATTATACAACGACTCTTTCTCTTTGGCGCAGCAAAAAAGAGGAAAGGGACTACTACAGATGGAAAGGAGTCCAGTGGGACAATCAAACAGGCCATGTCATGGGGCTAAATCTCGGAAGAGGTTCTACCTATAACTTCACTGGGGGCAAGATAAGTTCTTCATTACTTGAATTTGTCATGTAAGTCATTTAGTCCTCAGTAATAATGATTTTGAAGGCAAACTTCCAGAATTCATTGGTTCATATTGGAAATGGGTATCGGGTCTCTCATGTGGGTTTGACCCGACTCAATACCTTTTATTTGAAATTCAAATTAAAAGGATAATTGATAAAGGGGGAGTAGTTTTATAGAAAAACTAACTTTTTACCCCTTTGTTTTGAATTTCAAAAGAAGTGAGTTACTTCTTTTTTGTGAATAAGAAGAAAATCGTAAGATTAAAAAATCTAAGATATTCATTGATGTGAACTCGTTGGGTATAAAAACCCTAGAACCCACGAACAAGTTAATTTAGCCCAAAAAATCGTTCCAACGAATTATTTGAATCGGTGGAATTAAAGACCTCAACCCTTGCCCTAAAGGAAGAAGAACCTAAGGTATATGACCTTAGACCCGTTTCTCACTAGATCAAGAACTTTGGTATAAAGATGGAATGAATGACGCCACAATCTAAATGGTTCAAAACCTAGATTGATAAGTCAAAGAACTAAACAAGACTCATATCTTGAATAAGTTCAAAGTTCTCAGAAGAACAAGACTTGTGTGAAGAATCCTCACAATTTTATTAATTCTCTCAAAAGTGTTGTCTTTTACACAATGTATAATGGCCTATTTATAGCCTAAAAGTAAAACATAATTGGCAACTAAAAATTTAGTAACTCCCTAAACAATAAAAAATTAGGAAACTAAACATAAATTACAAAAAAAATTAGGAAACTAAAAAATTCAAACAATTTTGACCAAGTCTTGCTGCTATTTTTCTTCATTTTCGTCCTCCCTTGATCTTAGGTAGTTTTGGGCCTTTTATTCTTCCAACTGGGCTTGTATAAGCATAATTAAGGCCCCTTTTGGTTCTTTATTTATTTGGGCTTCAATTTCTTGTTGTAAAACCCCCTGAATTAAGTTATTCAGTACTTCTTTGAATCTTTTAACTCGGGCCCTTGTCACCAGCCCAATTGGGACTTGAGTTGGATCTCGTGAATTCCTTGCAATCTTGATGAGAATTTGTGATTCGTACGGATCATGAATCCTTGAAACATTTGAAAAGTCAACATAAGCTGAATAAGAGACATGCTCGATGGATGGAATTCACCGAAACTTTTCCTTATGTCATTCGATATAAACAAGGTAAGGAGAATATAGTCGCGGATGCACTTTCACGCAGGTATGCCTTAATCTCTACTCTTGATGCTAAATTTCTTGGTTTTGAGCATATTAAAGAACTTTATCATGATGACCATGATTTTGGAGAAATTTATAGTGCATGTGAAAAATCTGCAGAAGGTAAATTCTATAGGCATGAGAACTTTTTGTTTAGAGAAAATAAGTTGTGCATGCCAAATTGTTCATTGAGAGAGTTGTTAGTTCGAGAATCTCATAGCGGAGGGTTAATGGGACATTTTGGAGTTGCCAAAACCTTGGCAATTTTACAAGAGCACTTTTATTGGCCACACATGAAGCGAGACATTGAGAGATTTTGTGGTAGATGTATTACCTGTAGGCAAGCTAAATCTAAGGTTCAACCTAATGGTCTTTATACACCCCTACCTATTCCTAGTTCACATTGGATTGATATTTCAATGGATTTTGTTTTAGGTTTACCTAAGAATAAATATGGACGAGATTCAATCTTTGTAGTTGTAGATCGATTTTTTAAGATGGCTCATTTTATTCCTTGTCATAAATCTGACAATGCTTCTCATATTGCGGAATTATTCTTTAGGGAAATTGTGAGGTTACATGGGATGCCTAGAACAATCGTTTCAGATCGGGATACTAAGTTCCTGAGTTACTTTTGGAAGACATTATGGGGAAAGTTAGGAACGAAACTTTTATTTTCAACAACTTGTCATCCTCAAACTGATGGTCAAACAGAAGTAGTCAACAGAACTTTATCCACTTTGTTGAGAGCTGTCATTGGTAAAAATATTAAAACTTGGGAAGAATGTTTGCCACATGTTGAGTTTGCATATAATCGTGTTGTTCACTCTACTACTAAATTCTCACCGTTTGAAATTGTTTATGGTTTTAATCCTTTAACTCCTTTGGATTTCTTACCTTTACCTATTTCTGAGCAAGTGAATTTAGATGGTAAGAAAAAAACAGAATTTGTGAAGCAACTTCACGAGAAAGTACGATTCAATATCGAGAGAAGAACCGAACAATACATCAAGCAAGCTAACAAGGGACGTCACAAGTTGATTTTTGAACCCGGTGATTGGGTTTGGTTACACATGCGGAAGGAAAGATTTCCGGCACAGAGACGTTCCAAGTTGTTGCCCCGAGGAGATGGTCCTTTTCAAGTGCTAGAACGGATCAACGACAATGCTTACAGACTTGATTTACCAGGTGAGTATCATGTTAGTGCTACTTTCAATATTACTGACTTGAGTCCTTTTGATATAGGTGATAATTTGAGGACAAATCCTTCTCAAGAGGAGGGGAATGATGAGATCATCAAGATTGCAAGGAATTCACGAGATCCAACTCAAGTCCCAATTGGGCCGGTGACAAGGGCCCGAGTTAAAAGATTCAAAAAAGCACTGAATAACTTAATTCAGGGGGCTTTACAACAAGAAATTGAAGCCCAAATAAATAAAGAACCAAAAGGGGCCTTAATTATGCTTATACAAGCCCAGTTTGAAGAATAAAAGGCACAAAACTACCTAAGATCAAGGGAGGACGAAAATGAAGAAAAATAGCAGCAAGACTTGGTCAAAGTAGTTTGAATTTTTTAGTTTCCTAATTTTTTTTGTAACTTATGTTTAGTTTCCTAATTTTTTATTATTTAGGGAGTTACTAAATTTTTAGTTGCCAATTATGTTTTACTTTTAGGCTATAAATAGGCCATTATACATTGTGTAAAAGACAACACTTTTGAGAGAATTAATAAAATTGTGAGGATTCTTCACACAAGTCTTGTTCTTCTGAGAACTTTGAACTTATTCAAGATATGAGTCTTATTTAGTTTTTTGACTTATCAATCTAGGTTTTGAACCATTTAGATTGTGGCGTCATTCATTCCATCTTTATACCAAAGTTCTTGATCTAGTGAGAAACGGGTCTAAAGTCATATACCTTAGGTTCTTCCTCCTTTAGGGTAAGGGTTGAGGTCTTTAATTCCACCGGTTCAAATAATTCGTTGGAATGATTTTTTAGGCTAAATTAACTTGTTCGTGGGTTCTAGGGTTTTTATACCCGACGGGTTCATATCATTCATTGTGCATGAAAAATGGATGAAAAGAAAACCACGTTTTAACAAAAAGGAAGAACAAGGGAACACCAATATCATGAGGTTCTTCAAGATCTAAATCAATAGCACATTCAAAGTTCTTGAATTGTGAAAATCAAAGGCAAATCTGTATGTGACTATTTTTTAGATCTGTATATTTAAAGGATTAGTGATTCAATTTTAGATTTTTGAAAATTTATTTTTTGATATTTAAATTTTAAGCATGAACATTCATATTCGATCGTTATAAAAGGATCTTCGGTTCATTAAGGCACCTCAGTCTATCTGGGAACCTTTTCAAGGGAGGAATTCCAGACCAAATTGGGAATCTCTGAGCTTGCGATTTCTTGATCTCTTTAACAATGAGCTCAAAGGTCCAATTCCAAAAGCTTTCCCGAGCATGATTTCTCTGAAGCATCTTGATCGCAGTAATAATGATTTCAAAGGCGGACTTCCAAAATACATTGGATCATTTCATAGCATCTAAATCTACCTGGGAACCTTTTCAAGGGGGAAATTCCAGAGCAGATTGGGTATCTCTCGAGCTTGTGAGTTCTGGATCTCTACAATAATGAGTTTGAAGGTATTCCAAAAGTTTTTGGGAACATGATTTCTCTGAAGCATCTTTGTGACGACCCGCTATTCAGGCGTCGCACTCCTTAGCAGGGAAGAATAAATATGCATAATGCGGAAGCCAGAAAGACATTGAAAATACGATGTCTGGACTCGCGACAGTCGCACTCCCCGTGTATGATAACACGGAAGGAGATTTAAATAAAAAGGAAATCATTTCTTTAATCTTTCAAATAAAAAAAAATCTGGCAGAGTTTCCCCTGTTTAGTGACTGTTGGCCACCTGGGGTAAATACAAGAACCTGACCTCAAAATAGCACTTCTATCTTTAGACAAGCTGGCATCAATGGCCCACCTGGCCGCCCAGCACCAAATACCATATATATGTATAAAAGTCTCTTGTGTCCAATCTTTATATCTATATATGCAACATAAGTTAAAATTCTCAAAAAATATCAATATTTACGTCCTTATATCGGGAACACCCAATACTTGGATGGAGGTTGCTGAATCCAAGCTTAGATAGGTGTTTTAATGGGAGTTTTGGGGTGGTTTTGGAAGAGAAAATAAGAAATCCGAAAATGTGTTTTTAGGAAGAAGGAAGGTCTCTCTCTCTCTCTCTCTCTTTACAATGCTAAGTGGATTGTGGGGCCCAACAAGCATGTTATGTGTCAAGTGCATAACAACAAATGTGGTGTGTGCATGTGCCAAGTGGTGAGCAATAATCTTATATTATTATTTTTTTTTTAACTTTCATTGGGGTCTTACAATCTTGATCTCTCTCACAATCATCTTTTAGGTGAGACTCCACAATCCTTTGCAAAAAGACACTGTTTGTTGATGTTGGATTTTTCTCACAAAAACTCTACTGGTCCATTACATGTGTTCTTTGACCCCTTGTCAGATTGCTCTAAAAACAATTTAGAGCATTTGAACTTTGGCCCAGTCATGGTGGTTCACTGCCAGATTTAGCAGCTTTGTTTATACAATTAAGGGTGCTAGATGTACAGGGAAATGAGACTCATAAAGGTGGGTCCGGGTTTTATCGTATAGTCTTGAGACTACTTAGGGATATAAGTCATCTACCGGGGTCTCTTTTCTTTCATTCTCTTTGTGACATACTAAGTTTTTATATAGTCCTAAGACACTACTTATGGATGTATTATTTATCGTGCACACCGATATATGACCGCGGTTTCAGAGCTGACAGTTCCCGATTCCTAATTTATAAGAACCGGAACCGAATAATAAAAGGGTAGTTTGAGTCCAATTCTGGAACTACCGGTTTTGGATTGGGTCCCGGTTCAAGAATTAAAATTATAAAAATAAATAATAAAAATTAAAAAAAAAAAGAAAAAACAAAGAAGAAAGAGTTTGAACTCAATTTTTGTTTTCAAAAATTAAGGTGAGTATTCGTCCTCATAGGTGTAGAAAAATCAAAATTCATGCAGTTCGTTTATTTTTTTATTTTTATCCATTACTAGATATGACCACGGTTATGTTCTTAAATGACAGGTTCCGGAACCGTTGATTGACCGTTCAGGAATCGGACCCAAAACTTTAGACACGGTTCCAATTCTCATTCCTAAACTGTGAACCACTGATGGGTTCATTGCACCATTGACAATGGTTTGGTTCATTTCAGTTCCACAATTCTATACACACTCCCATACTCTCATTAAATTTCAAATATATCACTCTTTAATTTTTCAGTACATAAATCAATCTCTTTGTATTTTTCATATACTCACTTTGGTCCATGTTGATCATGACTAATGCAGGTATTTGACTCTTGAATTTACCAAATATATTAATTCTAAATTACAAATTCAAATGTAAGAGAAATTTATTATATGAATAATATAAAATATAAAATTCTAAAGATTCAAACTATAGCAATAATTATTTGTAGAATATCCATTATTAAAACTATGGAACTGAAACTCAAAATTTTCGTAGTAAAACCTGGTTAAGAAAGATAATAATTTCCATTTATTCTCATTCATTCCCCCTTCAATGAAATCACTTGAATTTGAAAAATATAATAATGTTCGATATCAAGAAACTTGTCATTGAAGCAATATACGATACTAATTATTTATTTAATTAAATTATTATAAAAATTAAAGCATTAATGGAATATTTCATGGTTACAAATATGGAATATTTACATGATACAAGAACTATACAAAGAATTGGCAGCTCAGTAAAGAACATCTAACCATAAATAGAGGTAAGTGTTTTTGCTGTCATACCTATCGAGCCAGTTCATCAAATTTGTATAGACCTTGAGCAAGTAATACTTCTACAATGGCTACCTCGAAACAATCTCAATCCATTAGCATAGTGATCCTGTTTTTGTTGGGAGCATTCCCTTCTCTTTCTTCATCACGCACTATACCTGCCGAGACAATGTTGCAGAAGTATGAGTAATGGATGGCTCAATATGGACGTGCCTATACTGACGCAAAAGAGAAGGAACACCGATTCAATATATTCAAGAAAAATGTTGAATATATTGAATCTATTAATCAATCCGCTAACAGAACTTATAAACTAGCTGTGAATGCATTTGTTGATCTAACCATGGAGGAGTTTAAAGCTCTTTATGGTCTGAAGGAACAAGCCCCGCCACCCCTGTCTACCATGAAATCAACACCCTTTAGATATGCCAATCTAAACGATGTGCCAGACAGCATAGATTGGAGGCTAAAGGGTGCAGTTACTGAAGTCAGAGTCCAAGGCCTTTGTGGTGAGTCTTAATCTTCATCCAGGTGTGCTTCTTTTCTTTTCCCCCCCGGATTGAAAAGGTAGAGAGAAGCTTCCAGCATTTGACGTACCGGCATTTGATATCCCCCCATTCATTACCTTAGAGGCCTCTATATACATGGCTTTCTTGATTATCATTCATTATGGAAAAATGTAGGTTCTTGCTGGGCATTAGCAGCTGTAGCAGCCGTGGAAGGAATCAACCAAATTAGAACTGGTCAATTAATCTCACTTTCAGAGCAACAGCTTGTGGACTGTGACAAAAAAGATGGAGGCTGCGAAGGTGGCTGGCCGACCCAGGCCTTCGAATACATCATCGAAAACAATGGCATCACAACAGAAGCCAATTACCCTTATCAAGCAAAACGGGGTACTTGTGACCCAAGCAAGACTCCAGACCACGAAGTAACTATAAGTGGCTTTGAAAGGGTACCACCAAAAAACGAAACTGCTCTCCTTCTGGCTGTGGCTAACCAACCGGTTACAGTTAACATTGGTGTGGACAATGATGACTTTAGGTTCTATAAAACCGGTGTTATAACTGGACCGTGTGGCCTCATTGGAGGCCATAGTATAGCGGTTGTTGGTTATGGGACAACTGATGATGGGATTAAGTATTGGCTCTTGAAGAACTCCTGGGGCGATTGGTGGGGCGAGAACGGCTACGTTAGGATCCAGAGAGATGTTGATAATCCAGATGGACTCTGTGGCATTACGTTGCAAGCTGCTTACCCCACAAAATGAAAGAATGATTAACTATTTGTGTACAATTCCTTAAGGCAATTTCTAGTTTATTAAATAATAAATATGCAACCATTCAGAATCACAAGCTTTTGATTTGTGCATGTCATTCTTCAGGAAGGTATGCTAATCTTCTCTATGTCAATTCAATTGTATTGGATGCCCTAGACGGGATAATCTTCCCAACTTTTTGCTTAAAAAAAAAAAAAGAAAAAAGAAAAGAAATTCACAAGTTGGGACAAGAGGTGGAAAACTTGAGATGAAAAATGGAAGCTGAAGCTTGTCATCTGCATTCTATTCTATGCTATACAATACAAACAGTCAGAAACTTGCACCATGCATAAAAGCTGTCACAACCATAAACTGGGACTAGCCAGCCATAAACATTTGTATCATAAATAAGAAATATGCCTTTTGTTGTCAAAAAAAAAAAAAAAAAAAATCCCACCTAATCTTTCTTGAGGTAGTCTTAGGAGCTTTCAACTTTTCCTAATTTGATTCATTCCCTTGTTCCATAGTGATACGAATTCCAACCATCTCCCAAGGAACCATGTGTAAAAGCGTGCCTAAGCAAGGTGTCATTCAAATACAAAGTAAAATGTTTCATTTTTACATTAATAATGTTTTTGATATATTAAATGGGGACAACAATACTATACCGTGTATGAAAGGACTACCATACAATAATATTTTTAAATTTCTCCCCAAACTTAATTTGGTGTAATGAAATCATAGCAATCTTTGAGTTTTTCTGATAGTCAATATTTTTTAACACCCTTTAAACTCAACATGATGCGATGAATGTTGGAGAAAGACAAAATATTATGTAAAGTGGAATAACAATAATAACCATAATATTTTTTTAATACCCTTTAAACTCAAAGTGTGCTTATAAGTGTAGAAAAATCAAAGTTCATGTAGTTTGCTTATCTTTTTTTTTTTTTAACCCATTACTAGATATGGCAACGGTTCTTGTTCTTAAACTATGGGCTGCAAAACCGTCGATTCATAATTTAGAAACTGCCAAACCTTTAGATACCGTCACGTTTCTGATTCCTAAACTATGAACCGTTGACTAATTCGTCGAACCATTGACAACGGTTCGGTTCATTCCGATCGAACCATGGCCATGGCCATGGCCGCGTCCATATTCACTCTCTCAAATTCTCATTAACTTTCTAAGACATCACTATTTAATTTTTTAGTACATGAATTAATTTTTTTGTATTCTTCATACACTCACTTTCGTTCATGTTCATGATTAATACATGTATTTGACTTTTGAATTTATCACATATATTTAGTTCTAAATTACATATACTCTAACAATGAAATCACTCACTTGAGTTTAAAAATAAAATAATATTCAAATGTTAGAAAACTTTATTATGTGAACAATATAAAATATGAAATTCTAATGATTCATTGATTCAAACTATAGTAATAATTATTTATTATAACTATGGAAATGAAACTCAAATATTTTCCAAATTAAATCACTACTGACATCCTCACACTCGATATTTTTTAACACCCCTTGATGTGGTGTACTAGAACCAGATTAAATGTAACCAAAAAATAAAAAATAATAATAATAATACCATATTAAAAAAGAGAATAATTTTTCATTAATTCTCATTCATCCCCCTTAAATTTAAGGTGATGCAACGAAACCACTTGAATTTGAAAAAAAAAATGTTCAAAGTCAACAAACTTGCCACGGATGCCACGGATGCCACGGAAGCTATATACAATATGAATTATTAATTCAATTAAATTATTATAATATATTAAGCATTTATGAAATATTTATCATTATAAATATGGAAATATAAAAATAAAAAAGCTTAATTATTCTTAAACAAAATAGTTGCTAATTCAATATTTACAATATATGGGGTGACAGTTGGCAGTTTAGTAGGCACATCTAACTATAAATAGAGGTTAGTGTTTTTGCTTTCGGACATATTCAACCAGTTCATCAAATTTCTATCGACCTTGAGCCAGCAATACTTCCACAATGGCTACCTTGAAACAATCTCAATCCGTTAGCATAGCGATCTTTCTTTTGTTGGGAGCATTGGCTTCTCTAGCTTCATCTCTCACTATGCCAACCGAGACAATGTTGCAGAAGTATGTGCAATGGATGGCTCAATACCGACGTGCCTATAAAGATGCAGAAGAGAAGAGACAACGATTCAACATATTCAAGAAAAATGTTGAATATATCGAATCTATTAATCAAGCCCCTAACACGACTTACAAGTTAGCTGTAAATGCATTTGCGGATCTAACCATGAAGGAGTTTAAAGCTCTTTATGGTTTCGAGAAACAAGCCCGAGAACCCATGCCAACCCAAAAATCAGCATCCTTTAGGTATGCCGATATGACCAATGTGCCACCCGAAATGGATTGGAGGCAACAGGGCGCGGTTACTGGTGTCAAAAATCAATACGGTTGTGGTAAGTCATAAGCTTCAACCCTATGTGTTTTCCACTATTTTAGTTTTCACAGAATTATTGCCGGAAGTCATCTTTAGGTAATTTTCTATGGTTTTGTTAAAGAAAACAAAAACAAAACATAACTGTAAATCAGAAACTTTCCAAACAGCCAAACATAGAAAAAACATGGAAACCCTCTTTCCCCAGGCCATTTTCTGCAAAATAAGAATTGGTTTATTCCTATTAAAAGCCTCCTTGGTTATGGAAAAAACGTAGGCTCTTGCTGGGCATTTGCGGCAGTGGCAGCCGTGGAAGGAATCAACGAGATTAGAACTGGTAAACTTATCTCACTTTCGGAGCAACAGGTTGTGGACTGCGACACAGACTCCAAGGGCTGCCAATATGGTTGGAGGGATAAGGCCTTCGAGTTCATCATAAAAAACCATGGCATCACAACAGAAGCCGCTTACCCTTACGTAGCAAAAGCCGGTACTTGCAATGCAACCAAGGCTGCCGACCATGCGGTAACCATAAGTGGCTATGAAGCTGTTCCAGCAAATGACGAAACTGCTCTTCTTAAGGCTGTGGCAAACCAACCAGTTACCGTTGGTATTGATACTGATAATGATGCCTTTAGGTTCTATTCCAGCGGTGTTTTAACTGGCCCATGTGGAACCAGGGTAGGCCATGGGGTTACAGTCGTTGGTTATGGGACAACTAGTGATGGGACTAAGTATTGGCTTGCGAAGAACTCGTGGGGCTCTGGCTGGGGTGAGGGCGGCTACTTGAGGATCCAGAGGGACATTGGTGCTCCGGAGGGATGCTGCGGCATTGCCACGGCTGCTTCTTACCCCACCAAATGAAAACAACCATTACCTATGAATGTAATAGACAATGATAAATGATAAAAAATAACAAACATTATAAATTCCTTGATTACCAATATGAGTGACCATGCCTTGATTTTGGATTGTCTGATCAGTCAATGTTTTGAGTTTTAAGCAAAGGCTGCGAGGTTTCATTGGTAGTAGGAAATAAATAAATAAATAAATAAAATTTGTTGCATTTTTGCCATATAGAGCAAGAAAATTGAAAGATTTGAAAAGAAAGTAAATGAACGAGCATATTCAAAAAAGTTGGTCTCTCAGATTTTTCAAATTTGATTCATGCCATCGGTCTATAAGGATACAAACTCGATACGGTTCTACAGAACCTTGTCCCATAGCAATTTACCATTGAAATTCCTTGAAGTGCTGAGATTTTTGGAGGCAAATGTCCTTTTATGTTTTATTTTGTTAAACATTTTATTGTTATTGTAACTATTGTTAACAAATCTTAGTGAAGTATTCTTTGTTAGATGTTTTGCTAGAGTTTCATAGCTGCCTCAAGAAGGTACTCTTGTGCATGTAAAAGGAGTTGATGTACATTTGGTAAAAATAGATCAGAGAAATAAAAGAATTCTGCAGAATAATTTCAGCTTCATTATCAAACCCCTTTTTTTCCAATTTTACCTTAATGTAGATTCTAGGAAGTTTCGAACGAGACTTCATATCCGAAATGCAGAAACCAATTTTCCGTAGAATTTATATGCCACATATCATGGTAGAATAACATTTATCTTATTGTGATGCAACATGATTGTTTTTTTAAATAAAAATAAATATATATAATAAAATTTAATCAACTAAAAAATTAATTCAATTTATAGCTAAATAGTTAACATTTTAACTCCGAGCAAAAATCTAAACACACAATCGACAAATGGTATAAACTACTATGAAAAATACAAATTGCAAAATATGCCTATGAAATCACCAATGGTTTTGCCATCGTGAATCTCCCATTACTTCCTTCAGGAAAATCATTGCCATAAGGAGGATAATTCACTCTAGCAATGGTGAGGAGGTAATTGTTGTTTCCACCATCATGTAGTGAATCCCCAAAGAGATAAAGCTGGTGCCGTTGGCAAATCTTTTGACTCAACAAAAGAATAACAATAAAAAATCATCAAAGAAATTATTAAAATTGTCTGCAGCTTCCTCATTACCACCATAAATTTATATATATATATTATAAAATTGACTCATATTTTAAAAATTAGCCGATAATGTGAAGGATTTTATATTTATATTTCACATCAATAAAGGGTATTAGTCGATATGAAACTTAACTAAACTTAACGGTAGTAATATAATTGAACCATAGAGGACTAAGAGAGAGACCCCGGAGCTAGTCTATCTTAAAGTACCAAAATCAAAGAAATTTCTTCATTTTCTGATTGATTTTGGAAACCCAAGACTTGAATCGAACTATAGGGGACCAGTCGAAGAACTAATCTATGAAGTTTCCAAGTGACCCATAGAAGAATTCGAGTTTAATATGTTAATTTATTTTTTCATGAAAGTGAATATGTTAATTGCTTAGCAATTATAATTTGCTCCCTAAAGAAGAAAATTATTTATCTATAAAAAATTTTTCATTTCTCAAACAATTAAAGAGTAACCAAATATGTTCTAAACCCTTGTTTTTAACCTACCATACACAATTCTTTTTTTTTTAATGACCTTGTTCTCTTCTCTCGTCTCTCCCTCTTTTTCCCACCCACCGGGCTTCACCAATCTGAACCCAACCGAACCTCTCCCTTTTACTTCTTTTTTCATTTTTGATTAATTTGTTCTTTAATTGATAAACTTTTTAATTATTTATCATCATCTATTTTTCAATTGATTATAAACGAGTGTTATATATTAATTTTATCAATCAGACAAGCACCGTCGAGTAACTAAAAGAGCTTTATAAGAGTTTATTTTCTCATTTATGTTGCAAATAATATGGCAAATTAAATCCCTCTTTTTGTAATTTTGTTCCAATCCATATCGATAAGTTTGATCGTCAAGTTGATTCACCTATTCAGTTTCGCCCAAATTTTGAATTCTTCATCCAAATTTTTTATTATTATAAATTATATCTTATTACAATTGAATTGACAATATAATACATAATGTCCATCTTCCAAAAATAAGAAGATAATGAATTTTTGTCGGAAAATCAATTTTCATTTGTCATCAAATAAAATCTTTTCAACAAAAGAACAATTAATTTAAGATAATCTAAAAAAAAAATAAGGGATGTTATATGAAAATATAATGCACAAGAAACAAAGAAATAAATAAACATTTTTAATTTAATAATTATTATTTTGAAATACCTCATTCACAACTGAAAATATTTTCTAGTATTGCCCATGCATGAAGCATAATCTCGCTAGGTGTCACATTATGGAGTAAAGAACCATCTCACTTATGAAAGAAAAAAATTAAGTGCATCAGGCAAATCTGAAACTTGCAATCGACTAGAATGTGATGAAATTCATAAGAAAAAACGAAGAGACGCCTGAGAATACAACTGTCGGAGGAGGTCATTTTGATTGGCCACAAGCTCATTTACGTAGAAATTGATCATCTAATGATCAACGCCTAAATCACCGTGTGGCCAATCGTAGTAGGTCAATTCAAAATTAATCATAACAGGCCAACTCAACCACACATAAAGGTTTTACATTTTTTTTTTGTGTTATATTGTTCTAACATAAAAAATTTTATCTTAATTAATCTGAATCGTTCGTTATGGAGTTCATATACCATAGAGATCTTTCAATAAATATCTCTTTATTACTATAAAGAGTTGAACTTTTGAATGATTAAAGGATAATAGAATCCTTATCATCTATGCCAATATTTGTCTTTACACGGTGCATGGTCTTTTTGGACTTCGTCCCTGCCCTTGCACTATCAAGTAAAATAGGGGTAAAAGTTGAAGGATGAATGTGTTGACTTGACTTGGAAATTTCTACCTGCCATCCCAAGTCAAAAAGTCTGAACGCAGACCAGGTCAAGACGTGTCCAAACACACACACTCTCTCTCTGTCTCTCAGAAGCAGGTGAGGAGTCACATCTTGCGCTGCTTTCACTGGACGACTCTATCCAGATATGAGAATCCGAATCACCTGGGGCCTAACCCCTGTCTACGCTCTGACACTAAGCATGATACCCCCTACAAGATACAAAAATAAAGGTTTGTGTTGACTTAATCCATCGAGTATCCACAATTTTGGATGGTTGTTGTTGGGTATCGCTTTCTACGAGACGAGGTCAAGCCTGAACGCGGTTAGGCAGCATATGTGATTTTAACTTGTGATACTACTAATCATGCTGAATTCCCCATGTGTCACTCAGATATGGGAAGAAAAAATAGAAACGCTAAGAGGTGTTCAAACTTGCTTGAACCTTATTCTAATAAATCTATTAAACAAAGATAACTAAAAAAAGTAAATAATTACAGTAGAGTTCATAAAAATCATATGGTGCATTCAATGATCATCGATCATCATTGATTTAGAGTTCACCCAAGAAACAAAAACACAGGATCCACAATATAATGAGATGCAAATAACTGGTTTGGATGCCTAGTGATGCAATACGGGGCGTGCAAGAGGGACCAGATAACTTGTATACATTTTGTATGATTAAATTAAGATGCCATTACAATTGGGACCGTACATTATTTTCTTCTGACATGAACTGGGGCCAGTTATGATAGTCCACGTCAGGACCATCAAGCACGGCATGGTTTGGTTTAGATTTGACCCAAAAAGTTCATTTTTCATTTTTGATCAATCTATTCTTTAATCGTTTGTATATAAACTGCTAGGATGATATCTAATTGTATGACTTCATTCATACTCTTTTCTATGTTTGCTATTATTGATAAAATTATTATGGGTACAATGCTCTCTCGATTCTATCTTTTCTTGGTAATATTACTACTGGTTGTTACGGTAGGTGAGTGCAAGGGAAGTGGATCAGCTGGATCAGGTAATTCAGTTGCTAGAGAGTCAAGCAATGCAAGGTGCATAGAGAGGGAGAAGCGAGCCCTCCTAGAGTTCAAACGCACGCTCCATCTCAATGACAGATGTGACGATCTGTTCTCGTGGGGAAGTCATGAAGGAAAGAGTTCGGATTGTTGTCAATGGAGAGGAATTAGGTGTGATAATCAGACTGGCCACGTCACTATACTAGATCTTCGAGGAGTTTGCTCTTCTGATTACTATTCTTCGGAAGTCGAAATAAGTAGTTCACTGGTTAAATTGAGTCATCTGAATTATTTGGACTTGAGTGACAATAAAAGATTTGCAGGCAGTGAAATCCCAAAGTTCATGGGGTCACTTGGCAACTTAAGGTACCTGAATCTATCTTATTGTCGTCTGGGAGGGGAAATTCCAGATCAGCTTGGGAATCTTTCGAGCTTGCACACTCTTGATCTGAGTGGGAATGATATTTCTGCAAGCAATCTCAAATGGCTTTCTCGTCTTTCTCAGGTAAGACACCTCAATATGAATGAAGTCTGGCCTCGGGATGATGTTGATTGGCTTGCGGTGGTTGAAACCCTCCCATTCTTGACTGACCTGATTTTGTCTGATGTTCAGATTTCAAACATCCCTCAACAATCTAATTTTTCTGTCAATGCCTCCAAGTCTCTTGCTTTCCTTGACCTTTCTGGAAACAACCTGGATTCTTCTACACAGCTATCCTCTTGGCTTTCCAAATATAGTCACACCCTCGTCCATGTTGACCTCTCCCATAATGAACTACAAGGTCCGATTCCAGATGCTTTTGGGAATATGATTTCTCTTCAACACCTTGATCTCTCTAATAATAAAATTCAGGGTGACATTCCAAAATCCTTTCGAAGCATACCTTGCTTGAAATCACTGAAGTTGTGGTCGAACAATATTAGTGGCTTCTTTGTGGACTTTGTTCAAAACCTATCACCGTGCACCAAAAAAAAGTTGGAGCATCTGAATTTGCGATCTAATCAAATGTCGGGTCCGCTGCCCGATCCCATAGGTCTCACGTCACTGAAGTGGCTGGATCTAAGCCAAAATCAATTGAATGGGACTGTATCCACTAGTATTGGGCTACTTTCAGAAATCGAGGTACTGGACCTTTCTCATAATTTCTTGGAGGGCCTAATCTCTGAATCCCACTTTTCACATCTTTCTAAACTTCGCATGTTGAGCCTAGGTTTGAACTCTGATTTGTCCATGAAATTCAACTCCAATTGGGTGCCGCCATTTGAACAACTAGACCTTATTAATCTAAGGTCTTGCAAATTGGGGCCTCATTTCCCATACTGGCTTCTAAAACAACACAATTATTTCTTGCTTGATATCTCCTGTAATGGAATTTCAGAAGCCCCACCAATACAATTTTGGGAGTTATCTCCCAGAGCACAGTATCTTAACCTGTCAAATAATTATATCAGTGGCACAGTGCCTAACATATCACCCCTTCTTGTAGAATTGGCTGTTATAGATTTGGGTTCGAACAATTTTTCAGGTTCCCTGCCACTATTTTCTCCAAATTTGAGATGGTTAGATATGTCCAACAATTCATTCTCTGGGTCAATTTCACACCTTTGTGCAATGAATGGTACAATATCCACAGGCATTCTTGATCTCTCAAATAACTTGTTATCAGGTGAGCTTCCAGACTGTTGGATGAATTGGCAGAGTTTGGCCTGTCTTGATCTGGAAAACAATGATTTGTCAGGGAGGATTCCCAGCTCAATGGGACACCTTTCAGGAATTCAATTCATTTATTTTCGTAACAATGGATTTTCTGGTGAGTTGTCAGCTACACCATTGTGGAATTGTACAAACTTACATGTTATAGATCTTGCAGAAAATAATTTTTCCGGAAATATACCTACATGGATTGGAGAGAGTCTTACAAATCTGTTGGTTCTTATCCTAAAGGCCAATTATTTCCTTGGAAACTTACCTTCAAGCTTATGCTCTCTATCATCTCTCAAGATCTTAGACCTCTCTTTGAACAACATATCGGGTGTTATCCCTAACTGTCTCAACAATTTTACTGCAATGACTCTAATAGATGACAAACGGACAACAATTTTCTATTGGTTTATATTAAGCTATAATGTTGAGAATGATGCGGATGTTGATATGTCCTACCAAGATCATGCTACTTTTATGTGGAAAGGACTAGAGAGGGAGTACAAGAACACTTTGGGCTTAGTGAGGAATATTGATCTTTCAAGCAACCAATTGACTGGAGAAATTCCTAGACAAATTGTGAACCTTGTAGGATTGCAATCCTTGAACTTATCAAGAAACAATATAAATGGGCCAATCCCTCTAGAAGCTGGTCTGTTGAATCAATTGGAGTCTCTTGATTTGTCTAGAAATCAAATATCAGGTGAAATACCTATTGGCCTTTCCAACCTAACTTATCTTGGTTACTTGGACTTGTCAAACAACAACCTATCGGGAAGAATTCCAACTGGCACTCAGCTACAATCTTTCAGTGCTTCTGCATATGAAAATAATTCCGGACTCTGTGGGCCACCGATAACAGCAGAATGTCCGGGGGATGAAACAGCTGCTCAACCTCTCAATGGTGCAGACAACACAGAAGAGTGTGACCCACAACTCAAAGGAGAGTTTATTGGCCAAGAGTTTTACTTTGGAATGGGACTTGGATTCATGACAGGATTTTGGGGTGTCTTTGGTTCTACACTATTCAATAAGTCATGGAGATGTGCTCTTTTCAAGATTTTGAATGGCATGAATGAATGGCTCGTCCTGAAAACTGCAATCCATATTGCTAGATGGAAGAGGCTGCTTCCATAGGAAAGCTCAATGGTACGTTTCATTATCCATATTGCTTATGGGAACTTACTTTCTCGGCTGTTGCCTCTCGCTTCTAGCTAGCATGTTGTTACACCTGTGGAGGACTTCGGGATCATCTTCCTTGTGTATTTGTAGTTTGTTTTGATTATCTGATGTATCCTTATTAGTCCAGCTCGCTTTGTTTATTTTGTTTTTCCAATAAGGCTGTCCATCATGCACTCTAGCTTTGTGATCCCCCACTTTGTAACTTCAGATATTTGGGTTCAAGTGCTTATCCTTTTGTTATATGGAATGATTTTGGAGCAAGGTTACGACTGCATCTCCACAGGGATACCTAGCAACCATAATGCTCTTCATTTTTTTTTTTTTCATACCATAGCTTGACCAACACCCGTAATACTCTTCATAGCCTCTAAAGATTTTAGCCAAATTTTTGCTAGTGATTTCCTTTCATTGAATTCGAATGGAGAAACCCCTCTTGTCCACTTGAGCAACCATTCAGGTACCGATAAATATAGCATAAGTATTTCAGAGGATTTGACAGGCAAGACGCTCAAGCTCTCATCCGAAGTATATGATACAAATATGCTAAAGATGAACTTGAGCTCCAACCACTAGTCACAAAAATCCATATCGTCCAAACGCGAAAAGATTTAATCTATTAAAAAGTTTTTTAATAGACGAAAAACTAAGAATACAATGACTCATAACATTTCATCCTGTTGAGACTTAAAAAGAGAAATGCCAGTGAGATCCACAACATGAGTTTTTTAATTTATTCTTAAAATGCAATCTGCAATAACAAAACCCAATAATCAAAATGCCCAATAATGCAATTAAAAAATTTGATAAAATTGATAGTCAATGAGAGAGAGAGAGAGAGATCACTGTGATATTGACGCGAGTAAAGAATGTGGGACAAGAGATCACTTTTTCCTCTTTATTATTTCTTTTCATTAGCTTAGTAAAGGGGCTAAAAGGGTTTAGAGGGATGCCTATTGCTACTCGAGCATTGTTATGACCAGCCCACGATTACGAACTATTCTATTTCACTTGCATTTATTCGTACATAACTAAAATTACCGGATATTAGAGTTTGAATCGAAGGATTTGTAATATGATAAATTTATTATTATAGTTGTACTAAAATGTCAAATAGTAAAAAAAAAAAAAAAAAGGTCAAATAGTCATAATTATTCATTTGTGATGGAGGTGGATTTTGATCCACAAATATCTGCTCCACTGATCCGAGTATGGAACCGGTATAGTGAGAAGTCTTCAAGGTCTTCGTGAGTGATGAGACTTGCAAATACCGTTGGAGAGTGTTCCGGTGGAGAAGGCTCTAAAGTTTAACTCAGAAAGAGTGATTTTGAAAGAATGAGAAACAGACTAAAATGAGTCATAAGATAATACTTTGTGGTCTAATGAACATATTTGGTCAGTTGCCTATGCTGAACATATATATTATATGTAATACTAAGAAAAAAAAAAAGGAAAATTCAACAAACTCATACTCTTCTCTCTCTTCCCTCTTCCCCCCTCAACTTTCCCAATTTCCCTTTCCATTCACCCAAAACCCGTCCCCCCGTCTCCTTCATCTCTTACTCTCTCCCTCTCCTTTGGCTTCTCTCTCTCCCACCTTCACTCACTTCATCTCTCTTATCTGAACTTAGAATAATAGAGAAAAGTGAAATCTAATTAAAATCTTGATTTTTTTTTTTATAAGGAACAACTTGTGTATGCTATGATGTTACCCTTATAACTCTTTTTACATATAGACAATTCAAATGTGTTTTTATTCTCATGAAATTAGACACCCAGAGTTTTAACATGACATATTGCAATAGGAGTTTCTTTGATAAATGAATTTTTGGTGAATTTTTCAAGATAATATGTTTTGCAAAATCTCCTGCTTCTCTGAATGTGATCTTTGTTGTGGATTTGAGCTATCTTTGAGGCAAAGTTAGGCTAACGTCTAAACATAAAAGTTATAAATTTATGTTTTATCTTTAAATTGAGACAAGAATTACTTAAATTCGAGATGTGCAGTGTAAGTTATGACGATTCTTATGTGACTGTGCAAATACGGTCATGAACGTAGGACTATCACGTTCATAGATTTGCATATTTTTGTGTAATTAGAATTGACTTGAATCACGAACATAAAAGTCATAATTTCATATTTAATCTTTAAGCAAAAATTAGAATTACCACAATCCAAGAATTATAATTCAAAATATAGCCATTTTCTAGAACATGTTATGTTAAGAATTTATTGAAAATTAAAATATTAGAATATTAAGAAAAAACAAATTAGCTAAATATTGATTCATGATTTATTGATTTATTTGGTACTCAATGTCCTAGGTTAAAGCATTCGAAAAGGAGGGTTGGATTTAATCTGGTTTGAAATTGAGAGTGATTATTCTTTCAAAAGATGAGTAGATGATTCATTATAATTTTAAATGAGCAAATTATTTTAAATTCTTTAATAAATAATTTTAAATGATTTTAAATGATTTTATATATTTTATATAAATTTTTGCGATTGTGGGATGTTTGAAATGAAGATTTAAATCACATATATATCTAATATATTTATAAATGAATGTGTGTCATATGTTGTTGGATATTTGATTAATAAATGTTTTTGTATGATTTTAAGAATTATTTGTTGAAACATGACACACGAAATGTGATTTGAATATTTGTGAAATGATGGTGCATGAGGTAAACGATTATAATTATTCCCTCCACGGAGCGACCCGACGGGATAACATGATTGTGGTTGGATGAGCGGGGGAGGCAGACGTAGCTCCCTCTGTCGAAATCATGCTATATCTGGATGCACACCGGTAAAGTACGAGTCAATACTAAGGTAAGGGATATAGTATTTTGAAATAAGTGGATTGCATTTGGTGGGGTTCTACCCGGGTTAGACCAAACCTTGGGCAGAAGTATTTTCTTTAAAGAAATCCCATGATTTTCGGAAAGTCTAAAATCTGTGGATATATGTTTTTTTGAAATTATTCCGATTTGCTGAATCTATTTCTTATGAAATGAGTTGTTTATGGCATATGTGTTTTTTTGCCACACTCATACCTCACTTATTGCACAATTATGTCATTGCATTCCGCTCACTGAGTATTTATAATACTTACTCCTCTCTTTCATATTTTTCAGAGGAAATTTAGACGGGATACTTTATTTGTAATAATTGAAGAAGTGTTTTTACGAATCTTTGATAGGTATTAATAGTGTAGATTCTATTTTTTGGATTAATATAGTAAAATCCATGAAAGAGGAATTTTGTACTTTTATTTAGTTTGAATTCGATTGATACTTACTTTATTTTCTTTTTTGTGAGTAAGTATTGGTGGAATCTACTCTTAAACCATTTAAAATCTTGTAAATGATATTAAATTTACTTTCGCGAACTTATTTTTATTTATATGGGACATATGTATTTTTATTGTAAACTTTGAAAATTAATTGTTGACTGTATTGGTTTAGAGCATGTATTGGAATTGGAATTGGAATTGGAATGGCCGGGTTGGCCTCGTGTATACTATTGAGATTGGATGGATCGGGTTGATCCTTTGTATGATTTTAAATAGTTTTGAAAAGAGGTTTGAACAGATGGAATGTCTTGTGTTGTCCCGATATATTGGGAGATTCTGACCGTATGCCGAGATAATACTGCGGTTGTTACGTGTTCGACTCGAGGGTTAAGACGTGACAATATATATGGCAAGTCTCATATACCTTTAGGGGGTAGAAACCCTAGTTTCCTTATAAAGAGATTGTTATGATTCTTTCAAAATTATAGAAAGTGTAGTTAAAAATTTTTAAGAGATTTAGAATTTTGTTGTTAGTCACGAGGATCCCTTTTTTTATCGAAAATGACTATCAAGATCTATTTTCTTATTGAGAAACACTTCTTGAGACTAAGGATTTAAATTTGTTAAAAATTTCTTTCTTTATTGAATGATTTCAAATCGAACTTATTGCGTAATAGAATTATTTCCGTATTAATGAAACGTATCCACTGAGAAGTGAGATAACCGAGAGGTACAGGGGCCATGAGTTGGGATGACCGAGAGGACAGGGAGTAACCGGCTCCCCAAGAGAATAAAACCAAGAGAGTCAAAAGGTATAAATTAGCGTGCTCCACCGAGAGAACACTCGACTGAGAGACCGAAAGCGTATTCAGTCGTTCATGGGCTGCATGGCTGATGGGCTTAGATAGTTCTAACCTTATAGTTATGGATCGTTAGAGCATGTACCATAAATTTGTAAATAATTTTTTAAATTTTAAAATATTAAAAAATATAAAATCTATACCAGAAAAATAAAGACCAGAGTTGAAGCCAGTCCAGAAAACTGAGATATATGACTGGAGGAAACTTTGAAGTAGAGATTTCGGTCCAAGCCCATGAAAGCTTTAACAAAATGTGGGATGGGCCACCATCAAAGGTGAGGTACATGCGACTCATATGCTAATCTTATAGGCAGTACTGTGGGCCATGATTTGGTCCAAACAAACATAACAAATTCGTGGCTGCTTTGTAGCTGCATTTTCTTGGTACCGGAAAGCAACCCAGATGATTTTTCTATTATCCTTGTTTTTATTTTTTTTGGGTCTGATATCTGGATTAATCGACTAATCTAGTTCAAGCACTAGCTAACTCTTTCGGTCCCTATTTTTTCATTTTTAAAATTTAAACTCAAGATTTTGATTAAAAAAGTTTAGTATTCTATCATTAAAGTCACAAGATATTAGTTCTATAATATTGCAAATATTTATATTATTAGGTTTTTATGTACCCTAGAATTTATGATCATTAGATCATCATTCAGCAACTACCAACTATTTTACAATCGTATCCCCAAAAAAATAATGATGCTTATTATAAAATAGAAAAAATTTATAGAGAATAAGAGAAGAATAATTTTATTTCTTTATTTTATTATACCACATGAGATTCACCATCAAGGATCCATGACTAGTAATTTTTTCCCGAAATGTCAAGAGCCACAAACTCAAGTTTGGTGAGATTTGCCATAAAATACAAAAATAAACTTGACGTCGAGCTTGTGAAAAATACGAACAAAATCATGCTGATAACGTATTATAAAATAGAAAAAATTTAGAGAGAATAAGAGAAGAATAATTTTATTTCTTCATTTTATTGTACCACATGAGATTACAATGATGTCTATTTGGTCAAATGCGAACTAGTGTTGCTGCATGTAAAATTGCATATCCCCAAGTGTGAACGGGAAGCTTGGATTTCAAAAGTAATGGTCTCGTTATTAATTGAAGATGTTTAATAAATGATTCGACTAGACCGTTTTTGGTATGAACATAAGCCACAGGATGTTCAACCTTTATATCAATGGACATGCAATAGTCATTAAATGCTTGAGACGTAAATTCTCCAACGTTATCAAGGCGGATTATTTTGATTGGATAATCAGGAAATTATGCTTGTAATCGAGTTATCTGAGCAAATAATCTCGAAAACGCCAGGTTTCGAGTTAATAATAAGCACATATGTGACTATCTATTGAAAAGTCTCTCATATAAATAAATATCCATAATAAATACATACCATTTATAACAATGATGAATGATTATTTCACAATTATAAATTTTTCACAATTACAAATTTTATGGGTTGCTGTGAGGGGTTGTTATCATGACAGAGTGGCCAATGAACCGGTGATTCTTCCATTTCACGTGCAGAAAAAGGCCAAATGTAAATAATGACTTGTTTACAAAAGCAAGTTGACCTTTCAAGTGGGCCTCCACTGCGATCCAGAGCCCATTTGCCTCTGCTGTGGGCCCACATTAACCCACTTTCGAGAGATGTCACTGTTTTCGCTGTGCTTTGAAAGTTGCCGCTCTGCATCCACCACGTACCATTATCTTCCATCCTGCGACCTACAGCCACCAATTTTGGGTACTCAGAGAAAATTTGCCCACTCATTGAAATTGTAAACTTGGTGTGAATAATTTTTTTTTAATGAACCTACTCCTATCCGGTATCATACTTTAATTAATCCGATCCAAATTATTATCGGGTCATTTTTTAGAGAGAAACTCTCCTAACATAATTTTTTTTATTCTCAAAATTCAAATCTGAGTTTTGATTAAAAAATTTAATATTCTTCTCATTAGATCAACTATTCGCGGTGAAGTTGATGTGAATAATGCAACACTAGACATGGATATGGATCACATTTTGAGGATCATTGCTAGAATTCTTTCTTGTAATGAAATGAATTTGTTTAAGAAATGCATTAAGGTTGCATTTGAAAATAAACAGAACTAATAAAAATTGTAGAGTTTATTTTCAATTTCAATTTGCTCTTAGAAGCAAACTATAATTGAAAGAAAGTCACATCACCTATTACCTAGAAGATCAAAGCACCTATAATTCTTTATAATCGCCCCCCATTTTTTATAACCTTGAGCAGGCCAAAGGACCGAACACCAGACTTACAAACAAAGCCTCGAAGAGCTGGGGCCTTGCCCATTCCTATCTAGATTCCAATCTACCCCGCGCCGGAGGAGGGGGTGAACATGCAGCAGGTTACATCCTGTCTCATTCACCGACAACATATAATAGTTGCTTTCGATAATTTCATCTTCATAGACAGCAATACTCATTCCTAAATTTTCATGAAACTAACCCCCATGACTCTTTATGTTTTCCTACAAATGGAGTCGACGGCTTTCATCGACTCACAGTCACAACTGCACTTTCCATTAGTCAATGCTCACCTCACATGAAAAATATAACATAATCATTAAATACCCAATTCAGATTAACTTATTCAAAATATAATTGAGTTGTATACCTAGAATAGCAACCAACAAAATATAACTAAAAAGAAAATTTATGAAAGAAAGATTTTCTTTTTCTTTTTTTTCTCTACCATAGTCCATCGCAATAGAAAGATCATGCCATATTTCTCAGGATATAAAAATTAAAACATAGTTCTAGCCGTCTATATATATATATACACACTCCGATATACAATTACAGTGTATTATGTAATCCCCTAATTCTGCTTTGAAAACAATTGATAAAGAAAGGTTGAATCTTTTTACTACGTGTCAAATAATTATTGGTTTTGACAAATACGTCTTAACAATCTGACTTGGTAGTGCATGTGACCTTTCATGTCAAAGTAATTGATATTTTCTAATCACATGCCCTCATTCTCTAACTATCGGATATGGAAAGCCAGCCATCATCTGAAAGCTTTGTGTTTGTTTGGATCTCTTCGCCACTATCATTCTAACAGGGATGTTGACAGTGGCCGCATTTTCCCGTGGAGCTCATCACCAATTCATAACCCCAAAGCTGCAATACATGTATTCTGGACTATATTCAAAGATAATGAATTCAATAGGTCAGACATTTATAGGTTATAATATTATATTTTTTGTGTTTGAATTATCGATATCCAAATTGATAACCCGACTAATCTAGATTGAATTATTATCAGACGCTCTATAAAAGGAGTTTTTTTAACATAATTTTTTTTATTTTCATGATTTAAAGGATTTAATATTTTTTTTATTAAACTAACTGTCCGTTAATAGTTATAGTACTGTATTCTATACTGTCAGACGTGTTATTGTAGAGCATATGAATCATATGATATGATGACATTATCCTGCGAAGTGAGTTGTTCTGTGGTTCATACCATGAAGTAACAACAGACAATGAGGATTAGAAAAATTCATTTCTCAATAATTTGCTCTTCGTTGGATCCTTTTCTGCCTTTGTTGATTTAGGGTGGGGGACATATTGGGACCTGTATAAGGTCGACCCTGTTGGATGAAAATATGATGATATCTAATAATGGTGTTGAGCATTCATTTGGGCACTACCTCATCCATGACCATATTTGAATATTCAGAATCCATCCATCATCACTATTTTCATTATTTTTGTAATTATAGTTTTGTAATTATGGCGTGGGCGCCATTATGATAATTTTTATTTTTTTATTTTTATTTTTTTATTTAATGATTGGGTTACAAACAAATGATACAATTTTACTTTTAAAACATAATAAAGTAAGCATCATATATTGTGCCTCAAGTGAATCCCTTCCAAGCAATGAGGGTAGCCCTAATCCTAATTTGAGTGGGAGGACAGCACTTCAAAAGACTCCTTGGCCAAGAATAAAATAAAAAGAGACCTATTGTGCACTCTGTCTCATCCACCAGCAGGCAACAATTTACTGCTTACACATGTGCTTTCTTAGGTACTTGTCCGTAAGTTTAGAACGCTTTCCGTTTTAATATATGGAAATTGTTAATAAGAGGGAATTCATGAGGTCCGAAAATGCATCTATGCATAGAACAACCGAACCACCCAAGATTTGGTTCTGTTTTCAGTGGAAGCATGAAGTAGGAAATTTTGTGTCTCTGATACCCTAGTTGGCATTTTGTCTAAGACCAATTTCTTTCTTCTGATCGAGATAAACTGACCTAAAGAAAGGCTCACAGAGCAAAAGAGTTGCTCCTTTTCTTGAAATCTCACGTTCTACATGACTACATAATGGGATGATTTTTATGAATTCACTGAATTTAATGTAGATAAGTCTACCGAACTCAAAATAACTAGAACACGGAAACATTTCATAATCTTTATGAGTACTGATAGTTATAATATTCAGTCACTGGATCGTCATCTAACGATTACTATTTTCATGGAACAGGATGGTAAAATAATAGGTGATTGTGAAATTGTGATTAAACGATCACATTTCTCATTAGTATGATACTCATGGGATTGTAGAAAATCCCAACTCAAAAATCCTATCATTAAAAATATCACTAGGTTTGTTGATGCAGGGGGTTGAAGGAAAAGAGGGGTGGGGGGGGAGTAGTAAGTAACAAGAGGAGAATGGGATGGCTCTTTGATGTTAGAATTGTCGAGGAGTCTGCTGAATGTGTTCAAATGGAGAGAGTTTTTCTAAAGAAATGGAGTTTTCTGATTTTGATGAAAATTACAATTCTGACGAAGAGGAGGAATTGATATTCTCAATCAATTATGCAGTAGGAAACTGCGGATCATTTGTTTCCAAGGTGTGAAAAAACACATCTAATATGGACGGAGAGTCTGAAGTGGTGGGGCATTAAGGCAGTGTTTTTTTTGGGAAAAATGAAGATATGTTGGAAAAGTGGAAAGGTATAATACCATGGGAAGACAAAAACTTGGTAAAAGCATGATGTATTGTATTTTTTGCTGTCATTTGGTACGTGTAGTTATGGAGGAATGAGGTTGTTTCAACTTGCTTGATAGTGTATGTGAGGTTAAAGTCTGGGAATTCTTTTTTTTTTTTTTTGGTTGAAGGTTAAATGGCCAAACTTTCAATTCTAGACAGAAATGATCGCAGAGAAGCGCGTCGAGAAAAATGGAAAATATGTGAAAGACTTATATGTAAGATACTGTTATATAATCTAAGAAAGACAAAAAGAAAATCCTAACCATAAACCCAAAAAAAGACAAAAAAAAAGGAGGAATTATGAAGATTGAACATAAATTTGAACTTCTTGAAGGACATAGAAGCAAAGAAACTTGTGACGCGGACAATCTTATCATTTGGGAAAAGGTATCCTCACCACAAAAACATGCAACCATCACGTGTTTTTCTTCCCCATTTTCAACCTAAAAGCACCAAAGGAATCATACCTCAGACGGCAAAAAGAAATAGAAAGAATTTGTTTTTACCAGTTTTGCTGTTTGACTGTCAAAATGCTGCTAGATTACAGATGGTATCTATGCAAAAAGGAGAGTAAGCAATAAAAGCCTTAGCTAATTCTGGTTCTAGTTTCTTTAGGGTAAATAGAATCTGCTACGGGAAAGATTTGCTTTTAGAAACACATAGTGGCACATCAAATCAAAATTGAACTCTCAAAAATAGCTGCTGTTTGCAACTCAGCATGGTGCTAGTGATATTCTACCAACCTCATCAATCAGCATTCATGGGACATAAATGGAAGTTAATGACCTGTTTGGCTTTGTGGGACTTCAATAAATTGTCCTTAAACATAACAACAGTAATCAGTTGCTAAGAATCTTAAGTAGTAGGGTAACTATAGATGATGAGATGCACGCTACAGGCCTTGTAAAGCCACCAAAAGCTACAAAACAGAGAGCTTCGACCCACTTGACTGAGAAAGAGATTCAACCTCATCCTAGCCAGTTTTGCACAAGTTTCATCTCCCTAAACAAGTGGAGTGAACCTAAAGTTTCTCTTTAAATGACTGAAAATCTTGTTCAAATTTTAGCTCTTTGAAATACTTAAATAAGATTCAACCCGATTCATATGATAAATGACAAACTCCCAAATTAGTAGTCATGCTCAACTAATTTCACTAGTTGTACAAACTAAATCGAGCTAAAATTCAAACTCAATCAAATATTTTCCGAATATTAATTTTGAAGTTCAAAATATAATGTAGCAGCATCCCAATATTAAGTTAATATACTTATTTATTGTCATGGTCTTTAATCTTGGGTACCCTCCAAGTGGACATAACTAAAAGTTCGTTTATAAGCCTGTTAACTTGTCAAGATCACCCATTTCTTTCACATGCAAGCCAACAAACTTTGGACTTCCCCCAAGAAAAGAACCTTACAATTGTGATGTGAGGGCACATCAACATTAAATATTGTACACATGAGCGTGGAATTTGCGGCATTGAACCTCTTCCCCCATATAATTTTTCATTAAAGTTCAAGTTGAAGTTGTTATAAAGACCCCAAATTTGTAGGGTAGATTCATGATAGGATTAAAGAGGGCATGTAGAATGGAAACTGTTAGAATGAACTCATTTGAAGCCCAAAATGCCAAAGCAGCTCATCTACAAAAATTTTGTACCTCCCATTGCTTCTTTGTGGTTATGTAGGAAATGCTTTCTGCCTTTTGTCTCTATAGACTTATCTATGTCGGGGCGCATGCGAATTCATAAAATTTTCTTTCCAAAGTTTCCCAATAGTAAAATAGAATTCGAGATCTCAAGGACATGAGCAAGCATGAACCCCACCTTATCTTGAAGTCACACAACACTTGGGCGCTATATGGGAAAGCTCAACTTTGTCGGTCTGCCGTCATTTTTTTTTTTTCTTATATCATGTCTTGAATACCGTATAATATTCAAAATTTAATCTCAACTAATCCGAATTAATCACTACAGTGGCTTTTTTCAAAAAATGGATCTCTCAACGGAAAACACTTCATCCACATAAATGTCCAATACTCCCAGTGAGAGTCAAATCTCGGTCATACTTAAAGGTATTCAACCCTACATCCAATTAAGCCAATTCAATCTGTCATCATTTATGTCTATTTATTTATTCTATTTATAATAATTATTCACTGAAATAATTTTTTAAAAAAAAAAGAAGAGTTTTGCTAATAATTGTCATTTTTTTAATAAAAAGGATCTAAATAACAATAATCTTTTGCAACCATACATAATTTGAATGGAGTCTAATTTCTCAACTTTTCCAAATGACCAAAAGGGATAATGGGTCCAACCCAAGAAGCTAGTTGTAGTTGGATGTTGGTTGGTTGGACCATGGGGGCATGAAAGTGAGACATATCATGGCCCTTAAAACCTAAGCCAGTTCTCCACACTTGTCTATCATTTACTATCTAGTTTAATGATTTTAAATTAGTGACTATCAAAGTGATTAAATTAAATATAATATAGCTTATAATTTTGATAAAAGTTGGATTATAGTTGATTGGCTTCCAAAAGTACATAAGGAAGAAAAAAAAAAGGTCCACCCTTCTGCGTCACATCAGCTACTTTGCCTATTTCCTGAGATGAAGGGAACTCAAATGGACAGTAACGTAACTTGATCTAATAACACGGGTATTAAGTTTTTTAATAAAGTTTTTTATTTTGATTTGTAGTTTGGATATAGAAAAAATTATGTTGAGAGAGTAAATTTTATAAATGGATCATTATAAATTTTGAAATAAATTAATCAAAATAGAATTTTAAATATTAACCGTTACGATAAAAAAAATAGAGCTTAACGTGAAAACTCCTTTCTTGAGGAATAAAGGGCAATGAATGATGTGGAAACTCGTCTCTTTTCAAAGAGAATTACCTTCGCATTGCATTGGATGAGCGAATTTTGTGGGAACTGGTGAGAGAGAGAGAGAGAGAGAGGAGAGGGTTGAAAATACACAGGGAAGAGACAAAACATTTGGTATATGAATTATTGTCTGTTCATTTGTTACAGCTTGCTATTTCCCTAGAGAAAAAAATAATAACCTAACACAAAACCCTACCAGTATTAGAATAAAGTGAATCCTTCCAAGATCTCCCTACTCTTGTCAGACTCAAAAAAATATATATATAAATAAAATAAAGAAATCAGAACACCCCCCGTTTCACATACCATGTGAATTCCCAATGACCCTCCAAAAGAATTCCTCTCTCTCTACTATTATATAAATCCTAGGCACAGGACAAGTTTTTCCCACATTACAACTCGTCTTTATCTTCAAGGAACCAAAATCCAAGATGGGTTTTGGGTTCCAAGCCTTGATTTTTTTCTCTCTCTTCTTCACAAAAGTTCTGTTTCTCTCTCCACAAGAAGCTACAGCAGAGGAGTTAAACATATTGCACAATGTGAGCTTTAGTAGTCTGAGAGAGAGGAAGCTTGGAAGTGGGTGTGATTTGTTTCAAGGGAAATGGGTGTTTGATGCTTCCTATCCATTCTATGAATCCTCAGGTTGTCCTTTTATTGACTCTGAATTTGATTGCCAAAAAAATGGTCGCCCTGACAGACAGTACCTCAAGTATAGTTGGCAACCTGACTCTTGTAACCTCCCTAGGTATTATTCTCTCTCTCTCTCTCTCTCTCTCTCTCTCTCTCTCTCTCTCTCTCTCTCTCTCTCTCTCTCTCTGTGGAGCCAAGCTGTTGAAGAGAACCAATTAGAGTGTGACACTTGGCATGCCTAATTGGTCTCTCTCGGCAGCTAAACATGACCAGCTAAAGGGTCTTTCTAAACATAACCAGCAAAAGGGTCTTTCTGATGCCCAGTTGTTGAGATAGACAAACTCGACTCTCAAAATGCATAATCCGTTACATTGACAACTAAAAAGTAAATAGTTTTTTTGCTAACTCAAACAAAACCAAACCCTTGTTCTCGTATTCTTACATTAAAAGGACCACTTGGGATTGTGTAGGTTCAATGGAATGGAGTTCTTGGGAAGGTACAGAGGAAAGAAGATTATGTTTGTGGGAGATTCCCTAAGCGTGAACATGTGGGAATCCTTGGCTTGTATGATACATGCGTCGGCGCCTAGTTCTAAAACAAGCTTTGTTAGAACAAAGACACTGTCTTCTGTGATTTTTCAGGTCCGTTTTTTTTTTTTTTATTCACATAATATGCATATCACTTGGGTGTATAAATGAATTATTCTCTTTTCTTTTTTTCAGTTTCCAAGAGCATGATTGCATGCCCTTTTGTCTCCATGTTTTGTGTTGTGTTATGTGGTCGTTATTTAGTATTTAGGCGTGTCGACTTGATTTAATAATTAAATATCAATTTTTTTAAATAAAATTTTAAATTCAAGTCGGCTTATATATAAAATAAATAATCATAAAAAAAAATTTATTTTTTAAAAATCTAACTCAAATTTAATTGAATTTAGTAAAATTTAACAACATTAATGAATATCGAATATCGATAATTTATATATATATATATATATATATATATATATATATATATTGAGCCATGCCCAAAGTTGTGGATCAATATTGGACACCTCGCAAGATTCTTCCTCTTTCTTTTTTCAATTTTTTTATTTTGTTTTAGCTCACCAAAACTTTGTCATGTGTCCTCTTCTCATTTCATTCTCTCTTCTCAATATTTCATATTTCTTGATAATATTTATTCACTTTTCCCCTTTTGCCATTGAATCATTTCTTTTATGGACTTTATTCGACCAGCCCTGATTTCCAATTTTAATTTATCTCAATTTACTCCATATTCACAATAATAGCAAAATCGAAATATGAACACATGAAAAATATAGGGTAAACAACATATTCGAGTACAAAATTCTCTGGAAAGCGCTGCTTCGAAAAGAGGAAAAAGATTTGAACGTATACAAAACTTTCAACCATCAAAGCCCCAAACGATCAATATGTTGGTATTCTTATTTGACTTTGCCAGTGAGTTTTGGTGGCCCAAGGGACCCTCGTGACCTGTAAAATATGTAATCCATTAGAATCAGCAAGAAGCACACGAGAGAGAGAGAGGGAGGGACCTGACATAAGCTATTATTGATTATTGCAGGATTATGCAGTTAGCTTATATTTGTATCACACCACATTCCTAGTCGACATAGTTCGGGAGAACGTGGGACGTGTCCTGAAATTAGACTCAATTCAGGGAGGAAATTCATGGAGAGGCATGGACATGTTGATCTTCAACACATGGCATTGGTGGACTCACACCGGAAAATCTCAACCGTATGATTCCCCTTTATCTAGACTCTAAAAAGTTCATTTTACATTTTAACAATTTAGGACAATCCTCAAGCTAATTGAAAAGATTGCTCATCTTGACCCCACCTTCTCACCAAAATGCTTTAAATACCAGATGAACCTTTTATGGAGATTTTACCAAAAGTTGGTCGCTGTCTGATCCAATGGACAGCATAAACTTTGGTTTTAGAGAGGTTTGTTATTATATATTTGGAAACTAATGAGAGATTTGGTGTGTATGTTTTGCAGATGGGATTACATGCAAGAAGGGAATAATTTATATAAAGATATGGACCGTTTGACTGCTTTCTATAAAGGGCTGACAACCTGGGCCAGATGGATTAACCTAAACATTGATCCTTCCAAAACCAAAGTCTTCTTTCAAGGCATCTCTCCCACCCACTACGAGTAAGTTTTATATCAACCCCTTTGTGCCTTTAATCAAAGCTTTACTTAGAAAACAAACCTTGGATTTGATAACTTTAAGGGACACAAAAAGAAAGAAAAAGGAATAAAGTGTCTGGCTACCATAGAGAATCGTTTATTGCTTGCTTTCACCATATGATGCTCATTACCTTGGAGCTTCAATCTTAATCTTGTACTTGTTTTGATCACTGTCACTGTCACCATCACCATCCTTATCAATAAGGCTACAGAAGAATTCTAAAACCTTCACATCACCTTTTATCCCAAACATTCTGCTCGTTTCCATGTCACTATAGTTTCAAGTAATTCCTGCCCTTTCGCTAGATTTCCATCAATTATGGTCATTCCGGAAAAATTCTCACTAATGATTTTCAAGGATAACAACCTCCAAAATGAGCTTTCAAGGCCAAAGGTACACCATGGTCATTTCAATACTGACCCCAGATAAAGAACCATTTCCATATACTCTATTCAACCCCTTTGATCAAATTCAATCACATTGAACACACAAAACAGGGTTATCAGTAAGGGATCTACATTAGGAAGAAATCAGAAGGCATAGACCACAAAACTGTCTTGTACTTCCAAAGATAGCAAGAGATCTATATTCATCTTGAGCACACAAAACATCACCCTAATAAGACCATGTTCATGCTCCATAATCTCAAACTCAGGTCAGCCAAAACCCTTCTTACGCTCAAACTGAATAAAAGATCTGCAACTTTGTACTTTTTAACTTTTCAGCAGTTTTATCAAAGTTCTCCTTTGATTAACAATATTACTTATCTAACAAAATCAGAGGCAAGGACTGGAACTCACCATCAAAGAACTGCAAAGGAGAACTACAACCATTAACAGGCTCAACATACCCAGCAGGGCTACCTGCAGCTACTGCCGTGGTAAACAAAGTTTTGAGTGGGCTACAAAAACCAGTGTACCTTCTTGATATTACAACACTCTCACAACTGCGGATAGATGCTCATCCCTCTGCTTATGGCGGTGGTCATTCAGGCAATGATTGCAGCCACTGGTGCCTTCCTGGACTGCCTGACACTTGGAACCAGCTTCTGTATGCTGCTCTTGTAATGTGAAGGTCAAGAATGGCAAGGTTTTCCTCTTATATGTTTTAGCATTAAAGTAAAGCATTGGTTGTATATTCATGGACATACAGAAAGTTTCATGGCTAAATTTATGGACAATGGGGGGGGGGGGGGATCACTTGTAAAGTAAATGATTGTTCATGAACATCATTTAAATAACATAAACAGAAGCAGCATGGCAAACCATGTTGCAGTATTGTGTTGTATGATTGAATGTGAAAATAATTAAACTTCATTTACAAAAGTTTTAAGTTTTATAATAGATTCTCTCTGTATCCTACTCTGTGTACATGTGCCAGGTTTCAAGTTTCTTACTAGATTCTTTCTATGTCCTACTCTCCATGTGCAATAGACGTGCCTAAATCTAGCAGAGTGAGCTTCTGACAAGAGTGAAATATTTGGGTGAAATTTTAGTAGCTAGATTTACAGAAGTTAATATATGGCACAGCTGATTATGATATCTTTCCCTAGATGACATGTGCTAAGGGCAGCTATGAGTGCTGTATTTCCACCTTGGCCATGGTTGATGGTTTGCACACCATCTCACATACAAGGCCACATGCATGTGCTCCATACACATGGTTTAGATGGTACATCTAAGACTGATGGTCCCTCACTAAATAAAACATCTACATCATGGTTTTCCACTTCCTTCCATTCACATGGCAAATCCATGGCTATATAAAAGATGTCCCTTTATGTACAAACACCAAGACTAGATGGTATTGCGACATTTTTTAGTAGCTTTATCAATAGAAATGGATTATCCAGCCCCCATTGTTATGTCGTCATTGTCCCCTTCCAATTGAAATCAACAAATCGAACATTTCATTTCCCAGACACAATTAATAATTGTAAGGATAGTATCAAGTGCACAAGTGACAATCTTGGAATTGCTCATACCATCCTTTGGCTTAGGCTCTGATGCCAAAAAGATGCCATGACTGCACTCCAAATTCAAGAGTACATGGATAGGATCACACATGCATGTAGATTGGCAAGCTTAACTAACAAAAGGGATAGAGAATACACTGTCTAGATGTAGACTATTGAAGAACAAATGGGGCTTGTGCAATTGGGGATTAACCAAAAGATGACGCAAAGAAAGGAACTATATATGCAAAGGAAAAGAGACTAATGGCGAGTCAAAATGAAAAGGAAGCAGAATTAAGACTCATTTTGCTAGACTGGTGGAAGAATTCTTTTATGATCTTGATTCTACAGCCAATGAATGCACTTAGATCTCTTGTCGCTTGAAGCCATATCTTATACACTATAGAATTAAAGTCTTCAACAGGAAGATGCTTGGAAGTAGATCCCTTGTATCCCTTGTATCAAAAAGAGGACATTATTTCTTTCCCTTAACACTGCATGAAAGAAACCCATGCTTTGAGTGAGCAAGTTGGTGTGCTCCACTAACCGACTTCAGCCTCATGATAAAATTGCTTGCATAAATTCTTGTTTTTTCCTTTGTTAAATAAGTTATTGATGTCTATAGATCGTCCATCCTACACCCCACATTTTTAGATGCTTTGAGCATCAAGTTCTTTTTATTTTCTTTCTTTTTTTTTCCCCTCCCTTTTCTAATTTTACATCTTGAGGGGGTTGGGCAGACTGAACTTTGGTTGTACCAAGGTTTGAACCACAGCCCCACTAGTCTAAAAGGACCAAACAAGGTTTTCTATCATTAAGAAAAGCAAATGGAGAACCCCAACGGAGGCACGTCAGTTGAAAGAAGACATGAATAAGTGCCTATTCTCATGAACTTGATCAATTCTAGTCCTACTCACATGTCCCTCACCCTATACATTTCCAACCATCAGTAGCATCAAAATGTTGAAAGGCAACAAAGGAAACCTTGAACTTATTCATGGCAAACAAACCTTTACTATTGTTTAGCCTACCTCTTAAACACAAATACGTTGACTTAAATTACATATGGAGAGGAGACCACAAAGCTAAAGACATTGAATGTTGCATAATATGAACTACAAAGCTACAGAGAACTTGAATGCGTTTCACCTCATTTTCAAGGTCAGCAAGTGTGTTGGGAATTTTAATAGAACCATCCTGTATGTCCTCTGTTCTAATATTACTCTGCAAACATAGATAAACTCTTATGATTTTTATCAGATCTAGAGGATAAGTAGTGTTCTGTATAGCTCTGCAAGGTTTTTTATACAAATAGTATGTTATTTATTTAAATTCAAAGGACTAATTAGTTAGCCAAGCTTGCTGCAACCAGTTTTGACAAGATACGAACACATTTTATTTCCCATTCTTGCAACCAAATGACTGGTCATCTCAACTGCAATTAACCGTTATCAGTTCCATGCAGTGTACAACTAATACTGAATCTTGAAGATCAGATGCTAGTATGACTATAATCAACTATGTCACGAAGAGGTAGAAGCATTCAAGTTTTTGCCCCAAAAAAAATAAACTCCACTAGTCAAAAAGAAATAAGGGAAGAAATAAAACTTACCTTGTGTATATCCTTGGAAGCACTAGTAACCAACATAAACTGCAGCATTGACTATGTAGCAGTCGTCATTCTTATCTCCCATCTCTTCAACATAAACTCCACTTGAACATATCAATCCACCATCCACCACTTCGACTTTCACAATCTTCCCACTGTCATTATGGCAATGACAACAGTATTTCAAAAATTAGATCTTGCAATCACTGACTGGATCGATAGACAACTAGTTCAGTTCCTCACACACACTCATAGTAGCAATTTTGAAGAGCTAAATAAGATCCACAGGCACTTGACTAGAAAGAAACAATTGCAAAGCAAAGGCCAAGAAAACATTGATATTGAACTGTTTTGAACAGGAAGTTCTGTTTTCTAGTTGCTCTGCCACAACAACAGAATGTGTCCAGAGAAGGTAGCATTATGATTTAGCAATGCGAAAAGAATCTTCAATCCACATTCTTTAGGAAGGAATTTTGTAATTTCAACAGCAATTATACATATAGGGCAAAGTTTAAGACAAGGCAGCAGAGAACCACCATCACGGGTTACTAAGGTCCTTCAATTACTTGTGTAAAAATCTTATCCAGGAGAAGAAAAGCATTTGTTTTTCTTTTTGGGCCAGGTGAGAAGCACGTTACTTGAAATATCAATTTCTTACTATGAAACAAGAGATAATCACCAGAAGCAATACACACACTCATTCCATGGACGGGGATTTAATGTACCAACCTATCTTTATTACTCAATGAGGCAGCAAAGTGTTAGGGATAAAAATGGAGGAGTATAAGTTTTTGAAAAATCAAGAACTTCCTTTCATTGGATGCCGGGAAAATTACAGAAAGAAAAAGGAAAAAAAATCAGTATGCTCTCATGAGCAAGACTGCCCTCTCACGAAGCAAAAGCTTTACAATACTTTCTCCCCCCTCTTCCATCTTTCCTCTCATCGATTTATAGCTTAATTTCAGCATATTCCTTTTCTAACTAAATCAGATTCTTTCAAAGGCATTACCACTTCCACCTAACTAAGTCAGATTCTCTAACTAATTTCAACATTCTTTCAACAGCATTGTTACTCCTAACAACTTCTCCTTACCTCTCTGTTGATAGCCCTTTAGATGCCACTTTATCCTCCAGTAGGTCAGTAGGTTGTTTGCAGGTGTCTCATAACATTGGCCCCTGCTAAAACTTCAGCCTTGTCCTCAAGGCTGTAGCCCGGAAATTGGTCCTTCAAATCTGGAAGGTCAGCCAAGTTGCGTTCCTCCCTCCCAGCAGACCAGCATCTGGTCTCTCTTTATCTAACGAATGTCCGGATGGTATCGCGAAACCTCTGCAGCTGTGTCTTCTCTCGCGGCTTCGTCAGTCGATGGAACCTCATCCTCGCCTAGAATGATCGCACGCAAACTTTTGTTGGGACAATTATGGAGAGGATAGTAGGGTTGTCTGCATTTGAAGCACAACCCTTTGAACCGTAAGTCCGTGATTTCCTGGTAGGTCAGTTGACGGAAGCCGCGGTTGGGTGTTGAATGTGGTTGCAGAGGAGGGGATGAAGATGAACGTGGGACATGAAGGTTGTTTGGGGTTGGAGGCGGGTTAAAAGAGAAGTGGTTCCGGGTCGTGGGTTTTGGGTGGAGGTGAGTTTCGGATCCTCAAGGGGTCGGGTTGGACCCACTCCATTTGGATGACCCGGCTGTGAAATGGGCTTCTTCATTCCTACCCGGTATCAGCCACCCTGTTATAAAGAAGTCGTTCTCTCTCTCCACCTCCCGAGCTAACTTCATCGTTTGAAAGAGGGAGAGAGCTTCATGCGATCGTATCCGCACGCGAATCTCATCCTTTAGGCCGTGTAGGAAGAGACCCAAAAGGATCAAAGAGTTCAAGCCCTTGATGAGTGCAGCCCTAATGACCAATTCATCGATGTAAGCATCGATAGCCCCCGTTTGCATTGTAGATGCTAGAGCTTTGAAGGGATTTGCCGATAATCCGCCTCCAAAGCGATCAAAGAGCACAGAAGTTAATTCGGACCAGGAGATCGATTGATTTTGAGCAAAGAGCCATTGCACCCAGTGAAGTGCTGGTCCATCCATGGAGACCATCGCCATCGCCACTTTCAACTCATCACCGACGTGATTGATAGTGAAGAATTGTTCTGCGCAAGCGACCCATGCGGCTAGGTCATGACCATCAAAAGAGGGAAGATCAAGTCGTCGCAAGGAAAGTTGAAAGTCATCGGTTGCTGGGACTTTAAACGAGGGTGGAGGTTGAGTGTGTGTTCCCAGAATGGGAACGGAGCCGATGTTGAGAGAAGGGCTGCCGTGAACCTCGTTGAGGGCTATTGTCGAAGATCCCGCTTCATCGCGGCCCTCATTTTTTTGACGGAGTAGGGTGGCAACCAGTTCCTCCAAGGACTGTAGACTGTCCAATTTCAAGCACCGGTGGTTCATCTCCTTTATCAACGTTGTGATGCTCTTCCCAATTTCGGCAATGCTCCTCCAAGGTATCCAATCTCGTTTCCATTCGCATTTGAGTCATGAATAGGATGTAGGATGTAAAAGAGAAAAAAAAAACGGAGAGGGAGACAAAGAGATAAGCAGGGGAAGAGAAGGCAGCTCGGACCAATTGTTAGGGATAAAAATGGAGGAGTGTAAGTTCTTGAAAGATCGAGAACTTCCTTTCATTGGATGCTGGGAAAATTATAGAAAGAAAAAGGAAAAAAAATCAGTCTGCTCTCATGAGCAAGACTGCCCTCTCACTAAGCCAAAGCTTTACAATACTTTCTCCCCCCTCTTCCATCTTCCTCCCATGTATTTATAGCTTAATTTCAGCATATTCCTTCTCTAACTAAATCAGATTCTTTCAAGGGCATTACCACTTCCACCTAACTAAGTCAGACTCACTAACTAATTTCAACATTCTTTCAACAGCATTGTTACTCCTAACAGCTTCTCCTTACCTCTCCATTGATAGCCCTTTAGATGCCACTTCATCATCCAGTAGGTCAGTAGGTTGTTTGCAGGTGTCTCATAACACAAAGTGAGCAAAGTGGAGGGTTGAGGCAGTGGAGTGTGAGAAGAAACATATCCTCTTACAGTAGGGACAAGGGATAGCTTTAGTTGATAGGTAAGGAATGGGATGTGAGGCAACAGAACGAAGGAAGAGTATGAAAATAGATCAGTTATTCAACCAAGACCATGGTTCAATAAATGTGAAAGCCAATTCCTAAAAACACTTATCATATTACTGAAATCGCCAAATTCTCGATCCAAATAGTCCACAATAAAGGAATCATTCCCATGCCTTTTCCTCTCTTTTCAGATGGATCATAGTACATAAGATATGAACCTGGAGTTGTCTAATTTAATGAAACATTACCATAAATTACAATTGATTCACCAACGCACTCTCCTCCACATGCTAGTCACCACAATGTCCCCTTCCAAAATATTCATCTGAAAACATGCTATTTACTGATTTTGCAAAAAGGGTTTTAGGGCTTCATCACCAATGTTCCCTTCCAAAATATTCATCTCAAAACCAACAAAATTGTTATATAAACCTTAAAAGTATTCATAGAGAAGCACAAAGTCACATTTAAACAAAATATGAACCTTGAGTTCTCTAATTCAACAAAATATGTATTTACTTATTTTGCAAAAAGGGTTTTAAGGCTTTGTGATCCATGTTCCCTTCAAAAATATTCCACTCAAAACCAGCAAAATTGTTTTATAAACCTAAAAATATTCATATGGAAGGACAAATTCAAATGTGAATAGTACAAAGACAACTTCTGCAAAATGCAAAGTTTATCAAATAACAAGAAGAATTACACCAAATTGCACAAATCTCAAAACTGGAGAGATAAACAAGAGGAAACTTTGCTTTTATATAAATCACATATTGAATCGAACTATAATTCGGAGCCATAGACAACGCATCGTTAATAATAATATAATTCTCACTCCCATCCTTTGCCACCACAACATCTTACAAACCACTGCACTCTGCAAAAATATCCAATCTTTTTTAACCAACTAGGAAAGCCTATCTTTCATTTCACCATACACAGGAAAAACCTCGAACAATTTCTTCACTTTTTTTCCATGGAATTTTTTTCCAACATGGCTACTGAATTACTCAAGTGATGTGAAATTTCGTACAAGCCATCCTCAATGTAGTCTCTAATTGGTTATAGAATAAGCAAAGCCATCTAGATGCATGTACTGACTTGCTATTGCGGTGCTTAGAATGATAGTAGCGATGTTAATCAAACACGTTTCAAGGAAAGAGATGAGAGAGAGAGAGAGAGAGAGAGAGAGAGAGAAACTTTGAGGTCTTGAGTGGTGGAGTCAAAGAGTTCAAGGCAATCCCCCATTGCATTTTGCTTGAGGATGGTGAACTTGAACAAAATTCCAAGGAAAAAATCTAATAAGTCGTCCAATGTTTTTCCCAAGTACCATGAAATGGAACACATGATTAAGTAAGAATGATCGGAAGCTTTTCGCAGAGTTCTAGGCAATCATTAATTGCACTTTGTTTCAGGGGTCCTCAAAGCTTAGACTCCACTTATAATGATTGCCTAAAAAAAATAAAAAAAAAAGCAATTAATGATTGCCTCGAACTCTTGGACTCCAGACCTCAAAGTCGCTTTCTCTCCGATGTCTCTCCTTAAAACGTACCTAATTCACATCGATACCAACAAACCAATACACATGTTTAAATGGATTCGCTTATTCTAAGACCAAAATAGGAGACTTCATTAAGGATGCCTTATTCAAAATACATCACATGAGTAACTCACTAACCATGCTAAAAAATAATAATAATAAAAAATAAAATAAAATGCCAAGAAAAAAGTCAAAGAAATCATTCAAAGTTTTTCACAAATATGGTGAAATGGAAGACAGGTTTCTTAGTTGGCTGAATAAGAAAGATCATATGCTTTTTTGTAGAGTTTGTGTGTTGCGTATAATGTTGTGGTAGTAAAGGAAGGGAGTGGGAGTTATACAAAGATTAATGATGCGTTGCATGTGGTTTCAAATTCTAGTTCGACCCGATATGTGATTTATATAAAAGCAGAGGCATATTTTGAATATATGGAAGAGTCAAATCTCTTTTTCTCTCTAAGTTTGCTCTTGTTTTTCTCTCCGGCTTTGAGATCTATACAATTTGGTATAGTTTTCTTCTTGTTATTTGATAAACTTTTGTACTAAACAAATCTGATTTTGCCCTTCTATATGAATATTTTTCAGGTTTACCTAACAATTTTGTTCATTTTGAGATAAATATTTTGGAAGGGAACATGGCGCTGGGGTGGCTAGCATGTGGAATAGAGTGAATTGGCGAATCAATCCTTTTGATGTACGATAACTACTTCGCTGAATTAGAAAACTCCAGGTTCATATCCAAACACTCACTAGAAAAGACTGACATCATAGTATCCGAATGACAACTCCCAACACTTTAGTCCGAAGAATTATTGTCAAATTAAGGTTTTTGCTACCCTAAGAAATTTATTTTAAAAAATTACAAAATACGAAAAACAAAAAACTAAAACAAAAGAGGCATTAATGGAGTGTAAAGACTTACTAAGGAAAAACAGATTTGACTCGCTCGATATCGAGGAGTTGCTGCAGAGGTCGAGGAACCCCCAACTTGATTTGTAGTTTCATCTGATCAAATGACACTCCTGGTATAGACCCTATACCCCCCCCCCCCCAAAAAAAATCTTTATATCAACAACATTTAAAAAGAAAAAAAAAATCACTCAATAGTCCTAAATTCATAGAAAAATTTCACAAAAGACCTCAAAACATGCGAAAACCAAATAGAAGGAACAGCATACCACGACGAAAAGCAGGAATGGAATTTGAAGAGATAGCGTCTCTGCAAGCCCTCATAGCGGCCGATGTTATATCCTGCCTGTTATAAACAGAAATCCACAAAAACCCCACATTATTCCCAAACCCCAAATCTTGATTCCTCTTATCCAAGATAGAGAGAGAGAAAGAGAGAGAGACCCATGCTGATCGTAACCGACACCCATTTCCACGAAAAGAAGTTTCATCGATTCCAATCCACTGTTATCACTGGTGCTGTTGACTTCGACTGAACTCGAATTCCCGCCTTCCATCGTTGTAGTTGTCGTAGTAGATGCCCTAATTCTTATTGTACGCGAAAACTCACGAAATTGAAGAAGGGTTTGATTTTGGGGAGTGATTAATTGATTCGGTCTCTGTGATTGGGAAGCAGAAAGAGGAAAAGACGGATTTAGAGCCGAAGAAGAGGCGGTGGAGATTGTCATCTCTCAGTCTCATCTCCCGTCCGCTTGTATGCTCACTCCGGTAAATCACCCGCTCACTCCTATAGGCTAGGGTCCTTATGGGCCTATCCTTTAAAGACTTTTAAGACCAAGCCCAAATCTTAATTGGCTAATATCTTTCCCTGGTCTGGGTCCAACTTGGGAGAGAATCCCATCAGCCCATCCCACACTTTGTTTTATATTTTTTTTTCCTTCTCAACCTATCGTTATCAAACTCAATTTAGGAGAGTTCACTCAATATAATTTTTTTCATTTTCAAGTTTCAAATCAAAGATTTGAGTTAAAACTTATTGACATAAAATTACAAAATATGATAAAAGAGGTAGTGTCGAATGAACCAATCAACCAACAATTGGCCTAATAGGTAAGGACGTTTTAGGTCAATTGTCTGTTGGTTGGTTCATTTGACACTATCTTTTTATCATATTTTGTAATTTTACGCCAGTGAATTTCAGTTCAAATGGTATTTTTCCCTTTCCTCATATAATATGTTCGAATTCAAACCCCCATATACGCACCAAAAAAAATTTGTAATTTTACCCGTATTATAAAATCAATTAATTTATATTGTCGTGAATTAAAATTATATCTGTATTAACATTAAGTTTTCAAATAATAATTTTAGTCCTTGATATCATAACTCCTGTATTAACATTAAGTATTGAAGTAATAACTTTGTTCTTTCGTGTGACAATCTTGGTACTAACATTAAGTTTTCGAGTGATAATTTGAAATCTTTTGTTATAAACATCAGATTTTCGAGTGACAAAGTTAAGCCTTCCCATGGTAAACTATGGGCATCCTTGAGCAACTCATCCAATAATTTCCCATGAAAACCTAAATTTATGCCCTTGCTTGTCCGGTAGAGGCCAATGGATTGATATTCTTGTGCTTCGAGTTATCATGTTATTGAGGAGGACTAATCATAATATGGTATCCATATGCCCGATTGTAATATTTGATTCGGTTTGAGAGTGTGGGATATTGGTTTAGTAAATTTTGAAATCTGTATCGATTAGCGGTGGATACGTGACTCCACCCCCAAAACAGTGAATCATCTTTTGTAGACAAAATCGTAAAGTTTTTATCTTGAAGGTTGCATCTTGGAGAGATAGTTACACTTGGTATCAGAGGGTATAACTATTAGCATGTATCAGCATGTGCCCACAAGAACGTGGAGTCCTTGAAAGAATGGAATTTTTAACATTTCACTTCAATTCACAGTGTAGGATATTGGTGCGGTGAAAATTAAATCTCATATTAGATATTGCTGGCCTAGAATAAACAATTAATTAAATAGAAAAGACGTTATATCTTTTAATTAATATTTGAGTTTAAATTTTAAAAATAAAAAAAAAATTATATTATGAAAGTTTATCTTTAAAGAGAGTTTGATAATAATTTATAGATTATTTGAAATATAATTTTAAATATCAATCAATTAAATATAAAAATATATATATAAATATTTTAGACTTATGACTATACCCCGACATAACGAGGCACTTTTATGAATAGACTCAACATTTAAAAATATAAATATTTGATCTGTTTCATCAAATTTAAAATTTAAAATTTAATAATAAAAAAGAATATATTGAAAGAGTCAACATTTAAATAGGATCATATAGATATTTAAATCGCTTTAATCAAAACATAACTTCGGATAATCATGTTAAATATCAAAAAAATAATAATAAAAAAAAAAAAAGAAAGAGAACTCCTTTGCAAGCTCACTCTTCTGTACCACAATTTTAGTATCAACTACCATGCCTATGCAGAGTTAGAACAAGAAAGATGAGCTGAAACCGGTATTCCCTCTCAACACAAGACCCGACCATTGCTGCCCTGGAGGATACAAATCCAAATGCAAATGGACAATTTATTTTTTATTATTTATTTTTTTATTATTTATTATTATTATTATTATTTTGCTTTGCCAAGTTTGCAGGTTATTTCCCGGAATATTATGAAAATTTTCAAAAATTACAAGAATGTGGTACTTTTTGTTTTCTTCCAAAACTACGGATGTCGAGATTGGGAACCTTGACTTTGAAGTAAATTTCAAAAACCTCGACTTCATCTTTTGGCCCTCCCCTCCCCCGCTGCCCGTGAGTGTTTTTTTTTTTTTTTTATAAATACAGAGTCGGTTTTTGGCTGTATCGACTTCGAAGTCGACTATGCAGAGATCGATTTTGAATGATTCCTGACACTGAGAAAGCTGTGAATGCACCGGAAAGCTGGAGCACGGGACTGTTTAGCATGTGAACTGCAAGCTGAAGAACCCACGTGAAAGCTGACACTACAAAAAAAACATCAATTTTGCGACGAAATTTAGCGACTAATTTTTTTTGTTGCAATTTTGCGACGAATTTAACGACGAAAACTTGTTTAATCGCTATTTCCAACGAAATTTCCAACGAAAAAATAATCGTTGCTAATTTCCAACGAATTCGGTTTTTGTCGCTCATTTGCGACGAATTCAGCGACAAATTTTGAATTTGTCGCTGAATTTTGCGACAAAATCGGAATTTGTCGCTGATTTTGCGACAAATTCGGAATTTGTTGCTGATTTTGCGACAAATTCGGAATTTGTCGCTGAATTCAGCGACAAATTTTGGAATTCATCGCTAAATTTGAAATATAATAAAATAAAATAAAATATAAATATATTTTTTTTATTTAATAATTTTATATTTTATTATTTAATAAATTAATTTAGCGACAAATTAGGTTTTTGTCGCTAATTTGCGACAAATTCAGCGACAAATTTTGATTTGTGGCTAATTTTGCGACAAATTCCGAATTTGTCGCTGAATTCAGCGACAAATTTCGAAATTCGTCGCTAAATTTGAAATATAATAAAATAAAATAAAATATAAATATATTTTTTTTTATTTAATAATTTTATATTTTATAATTTAATAAATTAATTTAGCGACGAATTCGGTTTTTGTCGCTAATGTGCGACGAATTCAGCGACAAATTTTGATTTGTGGCTAATTTTGCGACAAATTCCGAATTTGTCGCTGAATTCAGTGACAAATTTCGAAATTCGTCGCTAAATTTGAAATATAATAAAATAAAATAAAATATAAATATATTTTTTTTATTTAATAATTTTATATTTTATAATTTAATAAATTAATTTAACGACGAATTCGGTTTTTGTCACTAATATGCGACGAATTCAGCGACAAATTTTGATTTGTGGCTAATTTTGCGACAAATTCCGAATTTGTCGCTGAATTCAGCGACAAATTTCGAAATTCGTAGCTAAATTTGAAATATAATAAAATAAAATAAAATATAAATATATTTTTTTATTTAATAATTTTATATTTTATAATTTAATAAATTAATTTAGCGAAGAATTCGGTTTTTGTCGCTAATGTGCGACGAATTCAGCGACAAATTTTGATTTGTGGCTAATTTTGCGACAAATTCCGAATTTGTCGCTGAATTCAGCGACAAATTTCGAAATTCGTCGCTAAATTTGAAATATAATAAAATAAAATAAAATATAAATATATATTTTTTATTTAATAATTTTATATTTTATTATTTAATAAATTGATTTAGCGACGAATTCAGCGACAAATTTGAATTTGTGGCTAATTTTGCAACAGATTCGGAATTTGTTGCTGAATTTTGCGACGAATTTTGAAATTCGTCGCTAAATTTGAAATATAATAAAATAAAATAAAATATAAATATATATTTTTTATTTAATAATTTTATATTTTATTATTTAATAAATTAATTTAGCGATGAATTCGCTTTTTGTCGCTAATTTGCGACTAATTCGGAATTGGTCGCTGAATTTTGCGACAAATTTTGGAATTCGTCGCTAAATTTGATATATAATAAAATAAAATAAAATATAAATATATATTTTTTATTTAATAATTTAATATTTTATTATTTAATAAATTAAGTTAGCGATGAATTCGCTTTTTGTCGCTAATTTGCGACAAATTCGGAATTGGTCGCTGAATTTTGTGACAAATTTTGGAATTCGTCGCTAAATTTGAAATATAATTAAATAAAATAAAATATAAATATATATTTTTTATTTAATAATTTTATATTTTATTATTTAATAAATTAATTTAGCGACGAATTCGATTTTTGTCGCTAACTTTGCGACAAATTTTGAATTTGTCGTTGAATTGGCTACAAATTCCTAATTGGTCGCAGATTTTGCGACAAATTCCTAATTTGTCGCAGATTTTGCAACAAATTTTGAAATTCGTCGCTAAATTTGAAATATAATAAAATAAAATAAAATATAAATATATATTTATTCTTTAATAATTTTATATTTTATTATTTAATAAATTAATATAACGATGAATTCGGTTTTTGTCGCTAACTTTGCGATGAATTCCGGATTTTGTCGTTAAATTTGAAATATAATTAAATAAAATAAAATATTAATATATATTTATTCTTTTTTATTTTAAAAAGTTTAAAAAAATTAATCACATTTATTATTTTTAAGTAATATGTTATATTTTATTTTTATTTTATCTTTTTAAAAAATAGTATTATTATTTTTTTATATCTTTTATTATTTTATTTTAAACTAATATTTTATTATTTTATAATAAATTGTTATTTTATATTGTTTTATTATTATTAGAAAAATGTGAAGAAAAGATAATAAGTAAAAAAAAAAAAAATTATTACAGATATTAACATTTAGCTTGATGATTACAGGATTTTAAAGGTTTATGGAAGCGCAGGGGTTCGAATCTTGGTGGAAGCAAAGCAAAGGCAATTTTCAAGAATTAAGTGAGGTAGGCACTGTGCGCGTCGGTCGGGCGGGTGTGCAGGCGGATGCTTGCTCGGGCGGGCTCGGGTTCAGGCGGGACCGCATTATTTTTCATTCATAATTTAGCGACGGATTTTGCGACGAATTTATATCCGTCGCTAATTTAGCGACGAATTTTTTTTGTTCATAAATTAGCGGTAGATAATTTTTCGTCGCTAAATTTGCGACGAATTTAGTTATGAAAAATTATTCGTCGCTAAATTTAGCGACGAATTTTATATTTTCGTCGCTAAACTTAGTGACGGATAATATTTTGTCGCTAAATTCGTCGCTAATAATCCGTCGCTAAATTTAGCGACAAAAATATAAAATTCATCGCTAAATTTAGCGACGAATAATGTTTTGTCGCTAAATCCGTCACAAATTTAGCGACAAAAAATTATCCATCGCTATATTTAGCGACGAATTTTATATTTTCGTCGCTAAATTTACGACGGATTTAGCGACAAAAAATTATTCATCGCTAAATTTAGCGACGAATTTCTTATTTTTTGTCGCTAAATGTTTACGACGCGTAATTAGCGACGAAAATTTTTTCGTCGCTAACGAATTTAGCGACAAATTTTTATTAAATTTTTGTCGTTAAATTTGTGGCTAAAAACTTGTTTTTTTGTAGTGTGACGCAAAGTTGCATTCCCGGACAGCTTACGTGAACTGGGAAAGTTGCATAGATTCTCCTGAAGTCGATCCCTTCAAAATGGATTTTGAAGGGATCGACTTCAGGGCCATTTAACCACTCCCGAACGCTCCCATCTTTCTGCTAGCCCCCCCCCCCTCTCTCTCTCTATATATATTATCTCAGAGCTTTGAACCCCTTCACTTTGAACCATTTGCTTCACTTCAACCTTTCTTCCTTAGCCCATCTTTCTGCTATCCTCTCTCTCTCTATTATTTCAGAGCTTTGAACCCCTTCACTTCCTGCGATTCACTCCCTGCATTTTGAACCATTTGCTGCACTTGAATCTCGGCACTTTGAACCTTGAACCTCGGCTATGTAAGTTTTTTTTTTTTTTTTAGAAATTAATTTTTTTAAGAAGTTTGTTTCCTGCAGAAAGTGTTACGGTCTGTTTCCGGCTACGAAGCACTTCATTTCCGGCGAGGACAGCACTTCATTTCCGGCGAGGACAGCACTTCGTTTCCGGCGACGACAGAAGGTAAGTTTGTTTGCAGGGACAGCACTTCGTTTAAGAAGTTTGTTTTCTGCACTTTTAACCTCCATTTTTCATTTCCTGCACTTTGAACCTTGTTTTGCATGCAAGTTTATTTTATTTTATTTTATTTTTTCCCATTGCATGCAAGTTTCTGCACCTTTATTTTTTCCCATTCCATTGCAAGCATACGTGGACATTTGAACCCTAGATATGTGAGCAAAATATGTGCATATTTTGTGAGCAATATATATATATATATGTGTGTGTGTGTGTGTGTGTGTGTGTGAAATTATATTAGAAAAAGTAATAATTTGAAACTCTAATATTCTTGAGATTAGAAAAAGTAAGTTAAGATAAATTTTAAATATATTACCCATAATTATTTATAACTCAAAATTACAACAAACCTTTAAGTATTTTATTTATAAGAAAAAATTTTTTGTCCATATATAATAAAATAGAAAGTAAGGAAGAGTTGTAATATTTATAAAATTGTAATAATATGCAATGGTAATAATTATAAAATTGTAATATATAATAACAAATACTAATTTTAATACTCATAACATTATTAAAAAATTAGAAAAAACATAAATAGAAATTGTAGTATTCATAAAATTAACAAAAATTAAAGATTGTAATTTTCATAAAATAAGTTTCGTAAAATTAGAAAATTAGATAAAATAAAGAAGAAATAGGAATTGTAATTATCGTGAGATAAGTAAAAAAATAAATAAAAAGAAATTGTAGTATTCTTAAAATCATTGATAACAGTAAATTTATTATACAACCGATTTTGAGAACATTGAACTATTTTATTGATTTTATAGATCTTGACGATGGCAAGAACTGATTATCCAGACTTACAGCGAGATCCACAGGAAACCCATGTATTATACCTCCACAAGACACATCACTCCCTGTGCATCTGGGAAACTGGGAGCGATACCATAGTGGATATCCACCGCTCAGATCTCGGATTTTGGTCTACATGGCCCTTGGACGTTTGTGTACAACTTATTTTGCATCATGTCGGTTTCTATGGAGTCTATTGTGGTCACATCCACCTTGACCATGTGCTTATTACAGCATTGGTCGAGCGTTGGAGACAAGAGACACATACATTCCATTTCCTATTGGCGAGGCCACAATTGCACTACAGGATATGGAGGTCCTATGGGGATTACCTGTGGATGGAGAGGCAGTTACCGGTCTTGATTTTCAGCGTAGCATAGCTGAGTGGTAGGAGATTTGTCTCAGCCTTATGGGTTTCATTCCCGACCCCAATGATTTTGATGGCGACTGGCTTACGTTGAGGTCCATCACAAGGGCTCTAGATTCCCAACCCCTACACCTCGACTCTGAGTGGGCAGCTATTTTATTACATGCACGAGGGCGTATTATGCAGTTGTTGGGCAAGTTACTCGGAGACAAATCAGGATCCAAGGTGAAGTTAATGTATTTAGAGCTGTTGCGAGACATAAAGGCAGCCAGTCGATTTAATTGGGGCAGTGCAGTCTTGGCTACATTGGACAAAGTTTTGTGTCGGGCGTCTTTTGAGGGGGTGAAGCAGATAACGGGACCAGTTCTGTTTCTACAAGTACAATATCAAGCGTTGAAAACTTGTTCTCTTTCTTATACATATATTTCATCTCTAACTTAAATATTTTTCGTTTGTGACCAGTTGTAGGCATGGGAGAGGTTGCCCATCTTCACATTGGTCCAACGCCTTATGGTTGATATGACGTCGACTGCACCCGGCTTGCTGAGCAGGCCAAGAGGATCACGTAAGTCATAATTATATTAACATATAGCGACGTGTACATTTCATTATCACTTTCATGTCACTGGTTATTTACTTTGTGATGTTTCGAAACAGATGGGATGTTCCGCGCAATTTTACTGACGTGGGATCACACATCCTTCAGAATTATAGAGATCAGATGGACCATATAAATGACGACAGGGTAAGTTAGGGTAAGTTAACTTGCTATGTTCGTGACTATTATACTGTACTGCATTTTACTAGTCATTCTATTAATATATATGTAATTGACATTTTTTTTTTTGCATTTTCAGTTCATCTGAATGTCATATTCCGAGTCAAACTTAGATGCATTGCCACCTTACTGTGGACAGGATTATGACATTTGGCGTGAATCGGTTCCTCTCATTTTCTTTGAGTTTGTTGAGTACCATCTTCCGGATAGGGTACTCAGACAGTTTGGTATCCAACAGCACGTACCGGTCAATGCCAATACTGGACCAAATTTGCATCGCATCGACCAGTGTAGGAGAGTGGGTCGGGATTGGAGGACCACTCACACAGCCCATGTACAGAGATGGGAGGAACGTCGAGATTACATTGTCAACAGAGACCCGTTTTATGGTTCTGTAACAATGAGTCCATCACGCGTACCTACATGGGTAATCTAGCACATCGTTATTCAACGGGATTTTGGCCTATGGCATCGCGGTTAGAGGTTCTTGTGAGTTCAAATAACTCAACTATTTTTACCAAATTCTTTCTTTTTTTAGTGATTAATTATTTAACATTACATTTGTTGTAGGGTCGATCAGTCGGGTACAGGTACCATATTGCGAGCAATATGATGGACTCCTATGCATCCGATGCTAGACCTACGCAACTTAGAGACTTAGCGACTCATGCATTAGGAGTCTATCATGATGATCGAGCCTCGACCTCTACACAGCCAAACTATACGAGTTATCCGTCCACATCAGGACATGCTGATGAAGGCGATGCGACAAAAATGCCCATCGACTCTACATATCCGATACTTTGTCCGTTTACACCTCCCTTCGACGTGACTGCTGATGACCCGTCACCTAGTGTCCCTCCAAACATGAATGTGCACCACCAGCACTGTAGTAGATTATCTCAAAATATGGAGTCGGGGTCGATGATATTCACCTTCGACAACATTGCCCAGCCATCTCACAGGTCCTTGGCCTACTAGACGTCAGCCCAGTAGAAATATCGGTCGTCCTCCTTGCGGAACCTATCAAATTAGTTGCAAAGTTGATTTCAATTGAAAATCCATTTTTAAAAGTTTGCAACAAAAATCGGAACAGTTTGCTAAATTCAGAATCCAAAAAAAAAAAATCATTAAAACGTCACTATAAATTTAAAAATTTTTAAAATCATTTCAATAAAACAAAAAACAAATCACTATAAATTACTTAATCTTTTCATTCCCAAAATGATGTGAATTAAATAAAAATTTAAAACAAAAATAAACAATAATATACTTCACTTGCACAATGATTTTCCCTTGTTAATAAATAAAAATAAACAAAATGATGTCATCTCCCTTGCAGACTTACTTCTGTGCATTTTCCAAAACGAGGGATACGGGCATCGAGGGAGAGATAGAGAGAGAGAGAGAGAGAGAGAGAGGGCGGAATCCCGAAAAAAAACAAATGTATGCATGTGAGAGGGAGAAATGGACGAATCCCAAAAAAAAGAATTCCTTTGCTAGAAAAAGGGTCTGCCCGAAAGCGATGTTGTCACGGTCGACTTTGAAGTTGATGTTGATAGATCGACTTTGAACTCGTTTATATCGATATCGACTTCAATTTAATTTAAAAAAATATAAAAATAAAAGGGCAAGAGATACGGGCAGAATTGAAGCGGCGATTGGGAACCTCGACTTTAGTCGAGGATCACACCCTCGACATCTATACTTTTGGGAGAGAGAAAAGACTATATTTATGTAATTTTTAAATTTTTTTAACAATAATATGGGAAATAACCCTTCCCAAGTTTGCTTCGAGTAACCAGCGTGTATAATGAATTACAAGTTGGGGTCCTCCATGTTTTTATCACTAAGCTATCCCCACAAGCACATTCACCATTTTTTTTTTTTAAACAAAGATTTAACATGTAATCACCAAGTTAGAAGAGTAAGTTTGTATCACTAGACTGTCCCTTAATTGTTTGATCAAATTGTTACATATTAGAAACATTGGCAGACCCTAGATGGGGAGGGGAATAAAAATGGTCAAAGAGATCAGTAAATTTCAATGCAAAATGGCAGGTGCCATTCCATTCACAAACATTGTTTGTTCTATATTTTTATACAAAAATTAAAAACCATACTGAAACCGAGTTCGCTACAAATTTAGCATGGTGTGGACCTCACAACGAGCCGCTGTTGATGATGGTTTTGGCACTGTATATGGCATGACCGCGCTTTATCTCTCAGCTCTTGGAATGCCCTCATTGTTTCCACATCAAAACCTCCGGCAAACTGCCAAAAAAACGTTATCGAAAACCTAATAAGCTCAATGCTGGGAAATATCAAAATGATAGGGGCGAGAGACCATATACCTGGTGCACCCTGAATGCAAATGTAACACCTTGAACTATCAGCTCTTCTTCTTCCGGACCACCACCAACCATTTCAAGCTCAGCAGACACTCTCTTCATGTACTTCATTGCTAATTTGACCGATGCCAGCTTGATCTGCATTTATATACACTCATGTCAAGTCCAGCAAATAAATTTTGACACAGAGAGAAGCTACGTTTTGATTAATTGCACATCACATGTTATCCTCTTCTGATGGCACGTAAAGATAACAACTACCGGTGCTTGACCCGAAATCATCAGGGACAAAATTGACAAAACATTGACACGAACAAGTAATTACATTATGCTACATATGAATCTATCAATTTTGTTATGGGCCAAAATAGCACTTCTCTGGGTACTAATGCAAAAGTATGGGAAAAAGATTGTTCAACCACGAGCACACTCAATGTGACAGGTATTATAGTGAGAAGGTTCACTTCTTGAAATGAGAGAAAATGTGCAAATGGTTAATAGTGAAGAATCTCATTGTCTCCTCCACTTCAAGTTCAATGCCCAAAATTGAAAAGAGGATAGATGCCAACAAGCATATATCTCTAGGAATCTGGAAATTCACATGCACGCATGCAGGGCATGGGCAGGGTAAACAAGGGCAAAACTTTTCCATCTTGTCATTTTGCAAGCATTATTTATATACTATATGGCAATGTTAACTAGGTTACTTGGCATGTTTTCTTATGTTTCTCTAGGATCCCATATGAGGGACCACCTCAAATGCACCAAGGTACTAAAAAACACATAAAAAGGCAACAAGTGAAATAAAATATAACCCCACCACACCAGTCTCAATACTTTTGCTCATGAAACATCGAGGAAATGGTTGAACAAATGATCTTGACTGCAATCTAACCTAGCCCACCCACCCCCCTTGTGATTAGGATCGTTGTTGTCTCAATGTGACAGCCAAGTATCAAAATTCATAAAGTCAGTGGTGGAGAGAGAGAGAACCTGACTAACAAAACCAGTTTCCTGCATCCAATCCATAGGAATTTGGAATCCCTTATATCTTTTTGTAGCTGATTCCCTCATCCTTGACAGATTGTATACCCCATGCTCTAACCTGGATTAATCACAAAATAGCTAAGTTAATTAAATGAATCACCCCAAAAAAACACTATTCAAGATCCAAGAAGGGAAATTAATATTTACTTCTCAAACAAGGCCTGCATTTTCTTGAGGGCTGGACCACAAGGCTGTCGTATATCATCCCGGAAAGACAAAGCTTCTGATTCGAGCTTTTTGAGATCACAATACCCAAATGCAGCTTCCCTCAATGCATCCGCCCTCTGCTCTGGCCATTCAAAGTGTTTCAAAACTGCCCTTTCATCAACCTAAGCATCACAACATTAAGAAAAACTTAGTTTAAGGCCATAATCTAACATAAACATCAGATAAAATTATAGGAGATAAATTTTTGGTATTTACCAGATAAGAGAGTTCATCATCAAGCCATTTAACAAAGGGAACAACATCTTCAATGTCAGTGAACGCAGCACTCTCAACTTCCTTGATCAAAAACCGGATGAAATCGCCTTGTGTTTCCACATCCGTCTTAATCTGTATTATCAAAATTCAGAATTGATTAAGTGAATAAAAACTGCCCATAAAAACACTCACATACATTTCTCCGGTTGACAAACAAGTCCTAAATAAAGTATTATAGTAATCAACATGGATCTTAGGACATATTAATACCAAATCGAATCTGAACAGTCTAAATCTTCAAGTTTTTACCAAACTAAAAAAGGTTCTACACTGGTCAATAATGAACTTAGGTTGAGACTGAGAGATAGAGTGGCAATTTTGTAATTATGAACATATTCAGAATCTGTTTCATCACATTAACATTAATGTTCAATGAAATCAGAGCGGCGGTGGAAGCTGAAAGAAAACCCTAATGATAAGTATTGTAAATGACAATCATGTCCCGGTCAATATTAGATTTTGAATAATTAATTAACCCCTAATCGTCAAACTTAGCAACTAGAAGGAACTATTTTAATTAAATTAACCATAAAAAACACCCTAATCAAATCTTAATCTTGTCTTAATCTTAAGTACCAAGTCTTTTCACTACCGAACCAAGAGAGAGAAAGAGAGTGGCAACTCGTAATTATAAGAAAACTCACAGCGAGTAAGTGGGCAGATCTGTTCTCAATTTCCCCAATCATATCACGAGCATTCGCCGTCGCCGGGACATCACCAACGTTGGCGCCGGAGTCTCTTCTTGAATCTCTTCTCATCAAAGAATGATAGAACTCCACAACCTCCGGCACTCTCCTCACCTTAGCGGGAACCGCTTTCCCTCCCTTTGAGGGAAACGGCGGTGGTGGTGGAGGCGATGGGGAGCTTTTCTTAGGTGGCGGAGGCGGCGGTGGAGGTGCCGGAACAGTCGAAACCTTACTGTCCTCATTGTCCGACGAAGACGACAAATTTCTCTTCGGAGGAGGTTTTGGAACCCTAGGCTGACGAGATTTCACAGAAATTAACGTTTCTGAAGTTTCCATCATTTCTTCGGAGTTAGTACGAGAATGTCGCGGCATTTCCACTTCCAAGTCCTCTCTCTTGGAATCAACTCTCTCGAGCTTCGCATTCTCTTGATTTGTCGGAACAATGTCAGCCGTTGATTTCGCTCCTCTCTTCAAATTCTTGATCAGATTCGATCTTCCAGAAAAATCAATCAAACCTTGAAATCTCTGCGAAGACAACTCTTCGACTTCAATTTTGCTGCTCTGCTCTACCAGCGCCTTCTTCAACTCCGAAACCTCTGTTTCGAGATTTTTAACTTTGTTTTCACTCTCTCTTCTCTGTTCATCAATCTTAATTTCCATAATCTCAAATGTTCTCTTCAGTCTTTCGTTTTCCACCTCCAAAGTTTCGATTCTTCTGACAAACTTCTCGATTTCGGAATCTTTCTTTGCGATATCGTTTTCGAGAACTGGAACGAGAGAAGCCGATTCTTTCAAGAGTTTGAATTCGAGGAGTTCTGTTTTGAGGAGAGATTCTCGTTCCTGGAGCTCTTCGATGAGGCGGTGGAGCTCCGTCACGTCCGGCGGCCGTGGCTGGACTTGAGCGGAGGAACGTGGGAAGTACACGCCGAAAGAGCGGGAGAAAATTGCTCCTCCCGATTTTGTTGAACTCGGTGAAGGCATTGTCGATTTCGAATGTGGTGGTGTTTCTGGTTTCCGGTTTGACAGAGATTTCTGTAAACCCATCGCCACTCTCACTTTCCCGGCAACCATCTTTTTTGCGGTTTCTCTCTCTATCTCTCTCCTGGAACCTTTGGTTTACAATCTGGCCGAAGAAAGAGACAGAGAAATAAAAACCCTCCAAAGATGTCTCTGTCTGTCTTTTCTGTCAATGAGAAACCGTGCAAATCTGCATAACTTGGAGTTTGTGACTTATTAAGCAGAGAGAGAGAGAGAGAGAGTATTTTTTAGAAGAGAGAAAATTGAAGAAAGAGTTAAAGATTTAAACGAGAGTGAGGGAAAAAAATTTGGGGCACGGAAACGAATAAACGGTAAGTAAAAGAAAAGGTCAAGAAAGTGTTCGTTTTGTTCACGCGGACATATGGCGCGTGGTGGTAAGAAATTATTTCAAAAGAAGGGGAAATATATCGGGAAAGTACGAATGCTGATCACCAATCACAACGGTCGGATAATTAACTTCTGCTCAGGTCGAACTAGTTGTGCATGCCACCGAATGAATGAGATTTAATATATATATAAATTTAAGCTTTTTCTATTTTTTTTTCAAATAATATTTTTATAAACAACCGAAATTTGATAATATTAATTATAATTGGAATTAATTACTAATCAATAGATTAATTACTCTTTTTTATTGGTTTTAGTTTAATTTGATTTTAGAAAGTAAAATATAGGCAAAATCGTAAAAAATTAAAATTTATTAATTCACATTATTATTAATTTTTAAGCTATTTTCAATTAGAGAGATCTAACCGTCCTGCTTTATGTGACATATCAAATTTAGGTTGAAATAATTTGTAAATCAGCTAAAAAAGGAATTATTTATGTTTTTAATTTCTGGGGTTAAGATTTTGTTAAAAATATAAGACAATGATGAAATACATTTAGTGTTAAAAGTTCATTAATTGTTAAAAGTAATTATAGAAAAATAAATAAAAATATTTTAATTAAAAAATTAAGAAAAATATGATATTCAAATATCTACGGAAAAAATGTTCAAAAAGGGTAAATTAGTAAAGTTAATTGTGACATTTTAAAATTTAATTCTATTGATTATATGGAATTGGGTTTTTCTTATTGATTTGGGTTTTGTGTGTTAAATGTTGATGTACACAATTGGAAGTGGTGCTCAGAGGAATGACACGAGCTCTTCTTTTCAGCACATTAATTAAATAAAATATTCATATAAAATTATAAAATTATAAAATTATAAAATTTATAACATTAGAGCATTCCATCTCGTGTTCAAAATTTCTAAATAAAAAATATATATAAATTGAGTTATAAGTTATTGACACAAGGCATCCTATCCGACGGATAGTCGACCTAATATATAAGGATTCTAAATCTTTTAATCAAATTTCAGATTCAAAATTTAAAAAATAAAAAAATAAATTAGAATTCGATAATACTTTAATGAAATTAATTAAAAAATAATTTATTATGTCATCTTAGACATTTAAACCTTAGACACTTGTCCCTAGCCACGCTCTATTTCAATTCTTCTCCTAAACATTCAATTCATATCAAAATTTAGAAATAAATTCTAATTTAAAGTATTATACTTTGGCCCCTTTTTTTTTTTTTTGCTTGGAGAATATTGCCCTTTACAAAAAAAGAAAAAAAAAAGGAGAAAAGTTGTAGAAACCGAAATCTTTACAATTACAGTGGAACGAGCTCTTTGTATGACCGGATCAAAAGACCGTGGTAAAACTTGTATTTTTTTCACGGGGAGACGTTGAATTTGTTGAATTTTATAATTTTTAATATAAATTCTCTTGTTGAGCGAAATTTTTATCTTTCTGATTCTTGGATATTAAATTATACAAATTTAAACAAGATTTCAAACGATTTACTTGATTTGAGATGCTTATCCCATGATTTTTGTTTTTTAAATACAAGGGTTGTCACACTTTTTTTTTGTGGTTTAATCGGATTTAAGCTAAGAAAATATAAAAATAAAACATATTAGATAACATATTGTATCTTTAAAAATTTATATATGTCATCTAATAACAAAGTTCATATAAAATAGTTTAATTTTCTATAACAAACTAAAAATTTTCCTTTTAAAATTATTATTGAATCAAAATATTTTTGATCAAAGAAAAAAAAAATCAAAATTTACATCTACAACAAGTTTATTCGACATAATTATAGTGATTTGACCAACCATGTCAACTCTATACCCATAATGATTTTCTTAATAAAAGATAATTTAAAATTGTTAGTAAAATAATTTGAAAATTATCCGAAAATAAAAGTCATATATGTTTTTAATTCTTTAACTATGATTGCGTCAAAGATCTTAAACTTTCATAAATTTGATCTAAAGAATAATATAAATTTAAATAAAATATTTTACAATAAAAAAGAACAACTTGGCATTGACGCTACTTCCCTATATGTGGGGGAAAAAAATTTACAGAGCAGCAACAAAAAGTACTGTGGGAGATACATCACTATCTGTATGAAGATGCTGTAGCCAAGCTATAAAAGCGAATGTATGTGTGTGTGTAAACAGGCATGAGACGCCTTGCTTTTTGGAGGTTGATATTAAATTGGTTGCCCCATTTGTCTCACTTGACCACCAAAATATAATGTGCCAATGGATATGAAAATTGCTTGTTGGAGTGAGTGAAGCAGATGTTGTTTTTTTTTGAAGCTGTTCTGAAGTTGACATAAGAAAACCCTTTTGTTGATTTCGTTCCTTGCTTGGTTTTTTACCCATCTTATTTCAGCGATCACAGTCTGTGAGGCGCTCGCTCTGTCTCTGTCTCTCTCTCTGTCTCTCCCTGTCTCTCTCTCTCTCTCTCTCTCTCTCATGTGCACTTTATATTTGACAAGTTATGACTTAATTTTGGCTTTTCAATTTCAGATATAACTCTTTCTGCAATTTTAATATATTCTTTGTTTTTGCGGGCACTTTTGGCAATATTTGTGTATAAAAAAACCAAACCTCTGTAGGATGAAAATGAATAGAATATATGTGGAAATTGTTTGTGAAAACATTTCCTTATTATTTGAGCTATGAAGAGTATACACTTGATGGACCTCTGGTGATCGATTTGCTTAAACCATCACTTGCCACTAAAAATTTGATTGTCCCACCATTTTCCCATTAGAAAAAGAAAACAAGATACAAAATGTATTTTTTAACGACTCATTACCGTTACTAAATTTTTTTAGATTGAGTGGTCAAATACTATGTCTTTTTAATAAAAAATTTCGAATTCGAATCCTGAAAATGATGAAAAATGATTTGGGAGAAACAACCCTTAAAATAGATTTCACAATATTCGAACCGAATTAATTTAATAAAAATTACAATTCACTACCCCTATTTTGAGACAATATCAAGCATGATTTTTATTTTCTTATAAAAAAATAATCATATAAATAAACATGAAACATAAAATAAAGTACAATAATATAGAAAGATCTATACAATCGATCCATAAGATTTGATTATTGTTATTGTTCTATACTTATAATATCTTAATTATGAAATTAAAAATATAAATTCTCTATTTTTGTCGTTTCTAAATTATTTTTATTTAAAATATTTGATTGATTACATAAATATCGTGTTAGCGTTATTTCAAAACTATTTTTGATTAATATGGTCTTGATTGTCAAGTATAATACAAACATAATTCTCAAACTCTTTTGATCGAAAATAATTTTAGAATAATTTTAAAATAATAATTATTTAATTAAAAACAAAAGCCAAAAATTGGTTTGGATATTTGAAACAGAAAGAGAATATTAAAGTATCAAATTAAAAAGAAGAAAGGGAAAATGAAGAAATTATTGAAAGCGAAAAGGGAAAACAAAGAGATTTTTATATAAAAGTTAATTAATTAAGGAAAATGAGATATGTAGAGCTATTTTCACTAACTCATTTTTTTTAATTTTAAAAGATTAAAATTTAAAAGTTAACTTAAAAATTAGCCGAATGTTATTCGATTCGGTTTGATTTTATATCCCTTTTTATCGATTTGTGTCGTATTTTTTAATATTTTATCAAATAAGATATTTCATTTATTACCAAAAAGACCAAAAATCCTACAAGAGCCCAAAATTTGTCTTTATCATAAAAAAATATAAAAATATACGTATTTATAAAATTTAAATATTAATTTTAAGAAAAATATTTGAATAAAAATAGAACCCAAATTTGTCTCTTTTGCTTGTATTTGGTTCCTTTTAACATCATAAGACTTTTTAGCATTTTTTCTGGCGATGTTCTATGGGAACTATCCAAAATTTTTAGGTCGAGTGATCCCAAATAATGTTCTACTTCACCAGTCACATGTTTTCGCTAACAAAATTAAAACACCCAACATTGAGTTTCCCTGCCACATACCAAACTAAGGAAAATATGTTGGGCAAAAATCCTCAAGCTTTTTACTTAAGGTTCCGCAGATTACTTTTTATGTCTTACCTATGGAAATTGTATTCATATCACACCACCTTGCATCTAAAGAGATCCCGTCATAACTAATGAATAGTTGACCTAATGAAATATGATATTAGATCCCTTAATCAAGTTTTTGAATTTGATTTATAATTTAGGTATGAAAAAAATTATGTTAGGAGAGTAATCGTTTAAATGAGTCACTATAAATCTCAAATCGGATTAGTTGGAATATAATTTTAAATATCGATTGATATAATAAAAAAAAACAAGAGATCCGCCAGACTCAAAATGAATTTTTTCCAAGTATGTTGTGATTACACGGAATTAGAATCAAAACGAAAAATTTATATTTGAGAAACGAAATATAATATGTCCGAGGCAGGGATAGAGGGATAGAGGGAGACCGAGGCGAAAGAGAGTAACATTTTAAAGAAGTGATATTTTTAAAATCTTTAACGATGTTTTAAGATTTTTAGCAGCGCTCACTGAAATGTCTCAACGTATGGTCGCGGATTCACCTCTTGCTAACCGATTGGCACGTGACTTAGGATCAACGAAAATTTATGAAAATGAGAAGAGGTGGGAATAAATGAATCAATAAAATGGGGGGGGGGGGTGGTCCTGAAAACCAAATTCATCCTCAAAATGATGGGATTATTGGTTTCATACGGGAACCGCTACCGCTACACATGCCTGGCCAAACATATGTATAAACGTAAGTTATTATCAAATTCTTTTGAATTGAATGATTGAATAATTTATTTTTTTAATCAAAAATTTTAAATTTAACCCCTGTGAACAGAGAAAAAAGATTTGTCATAGTCGATCATTTAATGGATCTCACAATATTTAAACCGAATTAGTCAATCAAAAGCTGGTTGGTGAAAAAAAAATATGCATTGCCCGTAAGGTAAGGTTTGGCATTTAATATATATGAGGCAATATGGAGAACTTGTGTACATGTTTTTGAGAGATTGGCATATTTTATATGGATGGCTCCTTAGGTTAAAGCTTTTTACATGTTTGAATTTTGCCCACTTAATGCAAGCATTCATTCCGTCTGTCGTCCCCTCTCTTCTCCATTCACGTGTGAAGTAGAGGGAGATATTTTAATGAAGAGCTGTCTAGGCAATGTACATTTCTCACATGAGTGCAAATCCCTCTCACCCAACATTTTGCTCTATCAATTGGTGTCAAAATGTTGATGGGCGGCAATTGTCTTGGAGTTCATGTGAAATATTCTCCGGTTTGGCATGTAAATTATAATAGAGGCTAGTATTGTTTTTTTTTTTTTAAATTATATTCTCCATAATAGGGGACCCAAAAGATAAAATCAAAAGATCTTACTTGTTTTTCCATTTCAATATATTTTAAAATTTTTTACTTGATTAAAAAAATTTTAATTAATTTACAATTACTTATTTTACATGGTTTTTGTTTTCTTCTGATATCGAATATCATCTAAAATTTAGTCTTCTTAAGTTTTGATTTTAACATTAAATCAAAATGTCTTAGCAGTTTTTTTTTTTTTTTAATTGTGAAAAAGAGACAGATACGATACAAAAAATATCATGTTTAGTTTGAAAATGTGAAAATAAATTCAAAAATTATTTTTATTTTCTAGACAAAAATAAGTCAAATTTTTATATTTTATGAAAAATTGATAATTTCTTTTTTAACTTTTCTTATATACATTTTCTAAAATTTTCATTTTGTTCCTTATCTTCAGTCTCGTCCTTTCAATTTTATTCCTTCTATCTGGATGTGGAAGAAATGTCGATCTTGATGTCTTCAGCTTGACTCACGAGATCGCACCTCTCACAGCGCATTGAGGCTCCTATACGTCGCACTCACTGCCTCCACCCTGCAAATAGAGACAATTTTTTTGTGTGTCTTCTTGCATAATTATTACAAAAGAGATTAAAATCAGAACCTTTTGCATGAGAATAGACCTGAGCCCCTTTGGTCGTGCCTTGGCTAGGCCTAGCTGCTCCTGAACAAAAATCCTATACTAGGTAACCAGGTCTAAGACCTCACATCACAGCGCAGCGCACCCTTTTGGCACAGGCTCAGGACGGGAACAAAATTAAAAATTATAATTTTTATAAAATACCATTGCTCATTAAATAGACCGTGAGTTAGTATATTTACTAAAACAGTGCCAAAGAGATGTTGGATTCAAGTTCAGATCTATGTCATTAAGGTAAAGGGAGATAGAGGTGTTCAATGGCGGTCGGCGGCGGAGGTGGTGGTGATGAGGGTGGGGATTGTGGTGGGAGTCTTAATGGGAATTTTGTGGGTTATGAAGGTGGGACTGACGATTATGACAATATCTGATATATGGACCATTCTCGTGACCTTTGTTCTATTGTTGTTAATTTATATTTTTCTCTTTTAGGATTACGGGAAGCAAAGGCACAGGGGTGGTCACGGTTTGTGATGGGACTGAACAACGTGACAGGCAGGGAATAGTATTTCTGGCTCTGTACCCTGCTTGGGTTCCGCTTATGGCATGGCCCCATTTTCCCTATTCACTTGCATATCCCACATGATTTCATTTATGCGACAATGACAGGGCAAATATTATAACATTTTTGGAAAATGGTTTAGTACTAATCAAACACATGATCCTTGAATTAAAATTATAATATTAGTAATATTAGTTGCTCTTTTTATTTAGAAAAACAATAATACTGTGTTATTGTGTAAATTATTATTCATGTTTAATAGATTTGTCGATACATATTTAAATAATATTAAATTTTCATAATTGTTAAAAAGATTAAAAAATCTAAATCGGACATTTTTAAATATGTTTCATTAATTATTTTCTTCAAGTACATATAATAGTTTACAAGCTAATTGCTCTTATTGGAATTATTCATAAGAGTCGACTTTAATCGGTAAATTAATCTATTCAAAACAATCTTCAAAACCCATTTATAATACCTTAGTTGGCTCATCAATAATTAAGCTTAGCAATTAGAAGATGGATTTTGAACTTGGAGGGCATTGCATAGCTGTCGTTTTACTCGTAAATCTGGATGACAAGATTAGTATGCTAACCAAAAATTATGATTTAAGCCAACTGCTAAGTATGGGTAGGAAGTCTCAACGGGCTTGCCTCTTACCAAATACCAAAGGGCACGTTGCAACAACACCAGTCCCTCCCAAACAGCCTTGGTTGGTATTGGAGGTGTCAAACGCTCATTGGAACCCAAACAAGCTGGTCTAGGCAAGACCTCTGTAGGGGCAAAGCAAGGAATTTGACTCTCCCAAATATAAATGTACTTAAAATTATTATAATCTTCAAGAGTGCATTGTTATTATTTTTTAAAAGAAAAAACAATATTGAAATTGTATGTTTTAAAATTGTATATAAATATAATTTTTTTCTTAAAATTTTATGGACGACAGTCCCTCGTATATAAATATGATATCCAAATTTTATTTTTTTAATTTTACATATTATTATTCTTTTAAAAAATAAAAATCTTTAATAGTGAGAAAAAATAAATTTTTTGACCTAAATCCAATATAACCGGCACATCAAATAAGCCAAAGGGAAAAGATTAATTTTTTTCTAATATAATTCAAAAATTGTATTGAATTTGATTAAAGAGTATAATTGAATTTTTAAGGTATAAATCTTTTGGTGTTTTTTTTAATATATAAAATCTGAATCTGATTCCTGCAGGGAAGGGAAAGGCCGGGGAGATCAATGGTCTGTCTAAGAGTTATTAATTTTGTAACATTTGAATTCGATCGTCCTGGGGTTGGTCTACTTCCTTAATTACGTTGGAATTCCAGCAGCTGGCATTTACACCCATTTCAATTATTTAGGTTAAACAAATGAAGTTAGTTGCCCGCAAGCAACAGCAAAAGACAATTTCGATCTTTGGAATTGACCAGAATTCCAGAATCACCATCGTAGATGATCTCATTAACACTCACGTGTGGTCCAATGGTTTATTTCCTCACGCCGCCCAGACCCATGTAATTATCAAGATACTATTGGCCCCAATGGATAAGCCTATGCTTGCATGGTGGGTTAAGGAGCCTTTTTTTTTATTTTATTTTTTTAATCCAAAATCGTATTTTAATTAATATGATTTAAATATTATCAAATTTAATTTAAAAAAAATTCTTCTAATATAATTTTTGTTTCATTTTCAAGTCTTAAATATGAGAATTGATTAAGAGACTTATCATCATTATTCACTAGATCGACTATATGTTGGTGAGGTTAAAGATCTTTCATCCATCGACAAGCTTATTAAGAAAAAGAATTTAATTAGAAAAGTAACAGATCGATTTGTGGGCTCAATAAGAAAGTATTAAATTTTTATAATTAAAATATCAAGTTTGAGTCTTAAAAAAATAGGTATCGAGAGAGTTAGTCCTCTAATTAAGTTTTATAACTATTTTAATTAGATTAATTGAGTTTTTGATTGTCAAGTAAAAAAAAAAAAAAAAAGGCAAAAGAAAATTCAATTCCAGAATCATTGTAGATGATCTCATTGACGCACACGTGTGGTCCAATGGTTTATTTCCTTACACCGCCCATACCCCATGTAACTATCAAGATACAATTGAGCCCAAGAGATAAGGCCTATACTTGCAAGGGTGGGTTAAGGCTCTTTGGTCCACTAGCCAGCTTGTTAAGAAAAAAAAAATAATTAGAAAAGCAACAGGATCGATATGTGAATTTAATAAAAGGGTATTAAATTCTTTTAATTAAAGTATCGAGTTTGAGTTTTAAAATTGATAAAAGATTATCAAAAGAGTCAGTCCCTTAATTGGGCTCTACAGCTGTTCTAATTAGATTAATTGGTAAAAAAAATGCAATTCGAAATTCAATTTTTTCACCATATTTTTTTTATTTGTCAGGAGGATTGCAGATCATAAACTACTTGATCTTAGCCAAAAGGCCGAGAAAGGTATACAGATCTTAAACTAAAATAACTCTCTCCATACAAATATTAAATTAACTAAAATTATTATTATGATTTGAACTTTTTCATGATAAAATTTTGAAAGTTATGAATTTTTATACTAATACGCTATTATGTTTTTTTTTTTTTTTTGACTAAAAGCCTTGCCTTGCGGAATCAGCCAAAGCTCCCCATTTCTTTGAAACTTCATATTTCTCTTGGGCAGCTTGGAAGCAAAGACTCGCTTTGGGCGCTCAAAGTACTGGGTCCAACTCACAAAGAGATTGAAAGGTAATGTTTTGTCTTGTGGAATTTATGTTGATGTCATTTGCCCAAAAATAACAGAGTGGAGTGAAGAGGCAGGTCTTAGAATTATGTTCATTCAAAATTGCATACTCTAGTTTTCTACGATTTCCAAGAGAACAAGTCAATTACATCATTGGTGTGCAAATTTTACAAGTCTTCATTTCATGTTTTTAATAGATGTTCCTTATAAATTGAAAAAAAAAATATATATATATAATATTTACACAGACGGGAATGTGTATTAAAGGCTCTACTGAGTATTCGTAGGAACAATCAAGTGATAAAGAATTCTTACTAAATATTTTTCTCGAGATTTAGTATTTAAACTTTCATGACATATGTATTTTCAAGATTTTCATAATTTTTATGTAACAAAAAAAAATATTTTTATGGTTTTTGCGACTTATATGAGAGTGAATTTATTTTTTGAATCATAATTATAATTTAAATCAGATGTTTTTCGGTGATTTGAAAATCTTTATCAACGCATTGTTGGATACTCAAGTGTTGTCACCCTTTAAATAACATAAAAAATTCTTAAATTTAATAAATGATAATTAAAAAAAAATGTCATTTTTTGGGGATATATATAAAAATATGGTAAAATATTTTAATTAAAAATTGTATCTCTTCATGTTTAATTATTTTAGTGCTTTAGTTACCTTTTTTTTCTAATTATTTAGTTCTTTCTTAAATAATATCAATCCCCTTATCTTTTTCTATATATATATGAATATATTGAATATTTGATTTGAGTTGGTTATGCTTTCATCTGAAGTAGCAAGACATTCCGATGCAAGAATTTGAGCAAGCCTGTGTCAGCTACCCAATTTATCAAGCATGCTCAAGACGTGCAATCTCTCTCTCTCTCTCTCTCTCCGTTATTTCCTTTCGCAGAAAATTTCGTTCACTTGGGCTATAATCACCGAAAGGTTGAGAATATGTTTCCTTTGTAGTTAATGGTAGTGTATAAGCTAAACATACATATGGGAGAGAGAGAGAGAGAGAGAGAGAGAGAGAGAGAGAGAGAAGCTTCATGCGTGAAGGGAAAGACCGCTTTCCCACGAGTATAAGAAGTAACTGATGATTAGTACAAAAGGTGAACCATGGATGATATAAGAAGCCTCTTTATATCCTACACTGCATTACCTTCCTTTTGTCACGTTCTTGATTGAAATGGTAAATAAAGTTGAAAATCAATTGATGATTCAAGATTTCTTCATAGTGATTCAACGAAACAAAATCAGTTCATCAACTAGTTTCATTTTGCCACGATTCCTAGGAAAATGACTATTAGTATTATTTTTTACAAGTTCAGAACAATTGGGCAAAATTCCATTGACCCAAAATAAAACAATGGCTGGCCAACGGTCTCAAACTTCAAAAATTGTCAAGTCAGCTCAGTGAATAATACTCTCAATAATTGGTGTGAGACACGTTAGATTTAAAAAAGGTTTTATGCTAATTCCATCCCTAATTGACGTCTATGAAGAACAAAACCATTATTCATTATTTATTACAAATTATTGCTTTATCTCTTTGAGTTCTAATCGATTCGGTGATTGAATATTAATACAATAAGATTTCATGTTCAGATTTTAATTATAGAGAAAATAGGTATCGAGAAAGTTTTAATTTAAGGGTCTAATTCGATTTAATTCATATTTAGTAAAATTTAAAGTGGCTATAAGATGATTTAAAAAAATACATATTTTTTGATAAAATTGTAACGATCGTTTGCTGTAATAAAAGTAAATTATGCTCTAAAATGGGTAACGATATTGATCAAATCATCAGACTTATCCATTCAAAAGAAAAAAAAGAATATTTTAGTAACCACTGGAAGGTAAGGATGACAAGCAATATAGCTGTCCGAAGGGAGTTGGTATATGCAAGAGCATAGAAGTCCTTCCCAAGGTTAGTATAAATGAAGCACGAAACAAAAGAAGAAACACCACTGTTTGCAATCACAATGTTTTTATTCAAAAGAAAAAATAAGATCAAGAGCGTGGCAAAGAAATGGAGGACTCTAAGTGGCGAAAGCAATTGGGAAGGCCTCTTAGATCCTCTGGATATCGATCTCCGGCGATACATAATCCATTACGGTGAAATGGCTCAAGCAGCATATGATACCTTCAACAGTGACAAGGACTCCATGTACGCAGGAAGTAGCCGATACGCGAAGCGAAATTTATTTGCCAGGGTTGGCTTAGAAAAAGGCCATCCATACAAGTACACCGTGACCAAATACTTCTATGCAACATCAGGGATTCAACTTCCTGAGGCATTCATCGTAAAGTCCTTGTCAAGAGAGTCATGGAGCAAGGAGTCTAATTGGATTGGCTATGTTGCGGTGGCTACCGATGAAACCAAGGCTCTTTTAGGGAGGAGAGACATTGTTGTTGCTTGGCGTGGAACGGTGCAGGCTTTGGAATGGGTTGATGATCTTGAATTTGTTTTGGTTTCGGCCAAGGATTTGTTTGCAGGAAATGATGATCCTAAGGTTCACCAAGGTTGGTACACCATGTACACGTCCGATGATCCTCGATCTCATTACAATAAGAAGAGTGCTAGGGAACAGGTGAGCCTCTAAATACAAGCCATCTACTTTAAGAAAATCAAAGTCATTTTAGCCCTTGTTCTGTATGACATAAAATGGCACTTCAATACGTACATAGTGCTGGTATTTCAAATTTATTATAAATATATTTTGTCACATGGATATGTTTTCAGGTTCTGAGTGAGGTAAGAAGATTGGTGGAATTATACAAACATGAGGAAATCAGCATAACAGTTACAGGCCACAGCTTAGGTGCTGCACTTGCAACGCTGAACGCGGTCGACATAGCTGCAAATGGATTCAGTAAAGCTTCTCTAGTCACGGCCTTTGTATTTGCAAGCCCCAAAGTTGGAGACTCAGAATTCAAGAAGTTATTCGAAAACCAAGAACATCTCCGTGCCTTACGCATTGTCAACACCAGAGATATTGTCCCCAAGTACCCTCCTCTAGGTTATTCAGATGTAGGAATCGGGCTTGAGATCGATACAAGCAAGTCCGAGTTCTTGAAGAGTCCTGGAAGTATTAATAGTTGGCATAACTTGGAGGCTTACCTTCATGGGGTTGCAGGATTTCAAGGCAAAAATGGACACTTCAAATTGGAAGTTGAGAGAAGCATCGGGCTTGTGAATAAATCTGTGGATGCTTTGAATGATGAGAACTTGATACCGACTGAATGGCGATGTGTGCAGAATAAAGGAATGGTTCAACAGGCAGATGGTTCATGGAAATTGCAGGATCATGAGGAGGATAGCGTTGATCTTTGAACATTGTTTCTTGCTTAATTTGCACTTTCACGCTGTAGATCTTTTTACCTAAAAATTATAGGAAATATTCATTTTCTCAAAAAAAAAAAAAAAAAAAAAAAAGAACCAGAGAATAGTAATTTCGAACATAAATTAGAATAAAATTGATTTTATAGAAATTTGTACTCTGTGTTGTATTCCGCAATTTGAAAAAATATATTATATTTGATTTTTAATCGCATTATTTTCCTTCTGAACTTCTTCAACTTTTGTAAAAGGTTTTGCCAACTACAAGAGTGAGTAATAAAGAAGACTTTAGTTTAAAAAGGGCCACCTTGGCTGTTGGGGGAAACAATGCTAAGACTTTCTATGTTCTGAAAGATTTGTACCACCCACCATTAAACAAAAGGTCTTGTAGAAAAAATAGACAAACTCATCAACATGTACTTTTTTTTTTTATATGACCACAAAAGATTATCCATTCTTATGGGTTTGGTGCTTGTAACTTGTAAGACTCCTCAAAGCGAACCGACCAAGAAACGAGACAAATGAAAGGAAATATAATGATGTAGACATCTAAACTCAAATACAATATTTTGAAAGTCACTCATCACATATATTTGCTTATTTTATTGTTGTTTACATTATTTCATAGTAAATTATAAATTTCGTGTTTAAATCATAAAAATAAAAAACAAGATAATCATCTGATGGATCCTACGGTATCGAAACAGAAAAAAGGGGGAAAAAAAACAGTAGACTCAAATCCGCCATAATCTTAGTTGAGATTGAGCAAAAATAATGGATTTGACCATCGTACCGAATTGGACCTGCAGGCAACCATTTTATGTTACCCTTAGCCTAAACTCAACCCGAACCAAGAAAACGATCAAGTCCTTTCAGAAGTGACAGCTGATTGGAAATATGGTGCGATGGATTACACGTGTACGTATGAGATCATTTGCCACAATGAATCAATGGAAAAAATCTGTCAAACTTTGGAATGCGAACCATAATACTAACAAATTTGCAGCTGATGGTTTGGATAAGTAAACACTCAATGTCAATGAACAAACGGGTTGACAATTATCACACTCCTTGGTGTAGCGTTGGAGCAAAGTGATTATTGGTGGAGAGAAGTTATCAGAAAACTTGATTCTCATAAGAAGACGTAGGAATAAAATGGTTCATCGACAATTGTGATATTACTACTATCTCTAAAATTTGATAGTGCAGTCTCATCTAATGGTATTTGCTATAGACGACAGGGTCGGGGCCCTTTCAAAGGGCATATGGTATTAAAACCATTTTTTTTTTTTTTTGTTTTCATCACCTAACGCCGCGAGTACTTGTAAGACTCCATTCATGATAGTCTTGCTACTGTGGAACCATTCCAAATTCTGGATCCGAAGGATTTCGCATTTTTCAGACATTGAATACCACGTGGATGAGTGAATCAACATGCAACAAACCAAGATGATCTGGTGTTAGGGTACTATCTGTTAAAAGAGTTGGTCTTTGAGTGAATCTTGAAAATAAAAAATAAGTTTTTGAAAGAATAATTATTCAAATTAAATTAATTAGATTTAAAAAGTTAAACTATATGAGAAAATCAAAATCACAACTCCTCTTATCACCCGACCTGAAAAAGGTTGAGGAAAGATCTACAACCACTAGTTGCTCGCGAAGGTCGAACGATGATTCTGATCTTGAGAAGAGAGCTTTCATCACGAATGAGAACTTCTCATGACTGAGCTAAGATCTCTCTATATCCAAAGTTAGTATTTTCGAGGAAGCTCAACAGATTCCACCGTGATGCCAAGATCCCGAATGACATGATGACACCTTGTATCAGTAGCTCCACTCATAATAGCACCTTATATGGGTAGAAGCCTTCTAACATACTAAGTTTTGGGGTTTGAAGCGCATGTTTGGACTATCTCTAAGATGTACTAAGTCTTAGCGAAAAGATCTCAAGGGTTAATTTCAAATCCTTTGGAATCACTTTGTGAGAAATACTGGAATCTCCGCCCATATTTATAATCATGAAGATGTGATTCTCATAAATGGCAATTGAAACGCTCTAATGGAAGACGTGCACAATGAATGGAGAATTAAAACTTTCTAACTTTCCATAAAATATTTACTCCGGGGCCATTTATTTGGTGGTTACTCCATTAATACCCTTCGACCTTTCAGGTAATGACTTTCAAACTTACTCCTCATACTATTTTTTTCTTTAAAACTACATGAGAAGTAGGGAACAAATGATGTTATATAGCCTAAAAGCTAATTAGCGAGTGACATGGGCCCATGGCCTCATGAACAAGGTGAGCTAACGACCTGTCGAGGTGCATCCCTTGTATAGACATGTCGTTCCTTATCGGTGTCTAATAACCAGATCCTACTCGGGGTCTACTCGATTGTATCTTGAATCTCCTTGATATTTAATATTCGGCCGCTGCAAAGTAATGTTTGTTTTTTCGTGAAACACGGGAATGAAATCTTGTAGTTGGGAAGGAAATCTTTTTAAATCCTTTTCAAGAAGGAAAGCGATCTCTTTACAAATTCTAATTCCCTTCACTTGATAAAACTCCAAATCTCTTAAGATTTTATTAGATTCCCAAAAATCTTGGGATACCTCTATAAAGAAAATAAGATTTTAGCATCCCGAGTATATACGAGACTCACAAAAGTAACCTATATATACAATATTAACTTTACCAACCACGTAAGTCCTTTTACCCTCAGAACTTACACGAGGTACACAAGCGCATATAAAGTTCTCTTTTTTAGTCTTTTTTTTTTGTTAAATCGCTCTCTAATTTGAATATTGGAGTCTTCTCCGTCAGAATATCCTCCAATGGTCTTTTGCAGGTCTCATTGATTAGGATCTCCAAGTGACCAGTTATCCCGTTTGGGTTAATATAGCCGTTATCTATGAAGTATAGACCCACATCCAACAGTTAGCATAATGAAGACCCAAAGAAGAGCAAGTGCTGACCATCCACCAAAACGATGGGCTAGCTCAAAAATGTTGCGATGGAGATGGCGTACAAGAGGGAATTCTGCTAGGGAAGAGAGGCAGATGAGTGGCAAAATGGCAAAAGCTACAGAAATTACTGCATTAGAAGTGTTCTCTCCGTCCTTGAGGGTGAGGACAAGGGCATAGACAAGCCAAGCAATGGAAGAGACTCCACAAATGCTATGTATTCCACCAAGGCTTTGAAGGAAGCAGGTTGCTGTGGTTTTAATCCGGAGAGGGACAAAAGACCTCCTTATAACTTTTACTGCCAACCAAAACATGACTCGTTAGGTAGCCTCACTCCGACATAGTGTCAAAGCAAATATGTTGTAAATGCAAAAGAGAGCCGCGTTTTGTTTAGCAAAGGGGAATCGTCCTGTGACAGCAAGGACAAGACCAGTTATATTGAGAGCCAACAAAGTTGTAAAAAGGTGTTTATAGACCGTGAATAGTCCTCGATAAAGTAGTATAATCGACAGCCTGGAATGGCTTGCTTTGGTTTCTTTAGGTGGCTGCTCTTTCTTTACAGGTTGTGGAAATTGTTGCATTTCCACATCAACGTAGAGTTGTCCACCTTCCCACCCTTCTAAAGTTTTCTCGAATTTATTTTCATCATCAACCTCCAAGTCCAAGCCACAGAAACGGCTACTTGCCACACTTGATGTGCTGCTCAATGAACCAAGAAATGCAGAACGTTGTGAAAGATACCTGAATGGGTTCTTCTTGTGCACCGGAACCCAATGGTCATTGCTAACACTTCACTCATTTTGGCACGGAAGTCTGCTTCAAATGGGTTGGTTTCTTCGTGTTCTGCCACGGAAGGCAAACTTTCCACGCTGAAAGACACACTACGTTTTCTTACGTTTTCCATGTCTCTGTTTTCCATAAATTCTTAAAAGAGGAAGAAAACCATGTTTAGGCGGGTGTGTGGCGCTATCCAAGCATTAATTATAAATTGTCATGAAGGAATATTATAACATATCCCACATATCTCTATCCTACTACTTGTTCTAGATCAACAATTAACAAGCAAATTACCAAAAACCTAGAAGAAATTGAATAACAACTTTTAAAGTTCAACGTAAGGTAACAACGTTTGTTGGCATCTCCAACTTGTTCATAATGCAAGAAGACAAGGATAGCCATATAGGTTTATCCTCTTGGCTTATTCTCCCACTACCAAATTGAATAACTCAAATTTGTAGCCATGCATTGGAATTAGTCTCCTATTTGTTGGCATCTCCAAGAGAAAGGCTCAAAAAACAAGGATGTTCTCAAAAGTGAGTAGTTAGGTTTTAACTGCGTCTTCAATGAAAGAGATGCCAACATGAGTGGAAGCGGGATTCATTTTCAAGCATCAAATTGCTGTCTTCTGATGGGAGATGTTCTTGGAACATATGCTGAACTCGTAAAAGTGGTAAATTCACTGCCGGCGGAAGGTCGACTTCAAGAGAGAGATACAGAATTTGTTGGAGGGGCGAGCAAAATTTATTTTAACAAATTGCAGTCAACAATACTATTTTAATTTGATTAGTTTTTTGCTACTATTCACTCTCCGTTATTATGTGATGACAGAATAAAATTTGAATATACTTATATTTTGAGAAATTTCATGTGTTGATATCCTCTTGGATGCTGGTGAGGACATTATAATATACATCTCTCGTGGTGTTGTCCCATTCACATTAAGGCATACTCGTGGCTTTCACAATCACTGCAAAGATATGAGTTGGTCAGATTCAAATCATGCTTGAGGCGGATCGTGGTCGCTACATGGGGAAAATAGGATTATGAAAATCTTCGTAGATGACTAAGAAAACATCTAAGACCGTGATGGCGCGACAACAATTTTGTTTAATTCAGGTTGTCGCGCCTTGTCCGGTGACACTGATATATTAAGGATTTTCACTCCGCGGTGTTTGAAAACTTTATTGATATTTGATCGAATATTAATATCCTATAAGTATAATTTTGATAAAAACAGATATCAAGAGATATTTATCCATTAAAGAGTCAATTTAACTTGAATTAAATTTAGAGTCCAACGTGATTACAGGATATTATCAATTTACTTCGACCATCTTTTCTACTACTCTATAATTTATTTTTATCTTATTTTATTTCTAATATTTTTTATTTACGGTAAAAAAATAGTTATAGTTGAAAATATAAGACTTTTCATGATTTTGATTACCTAATTTTTTAGCTTTAATCAGGGGAAATTTCATGAATAGATTTATTAAAAGAATTTTAAAAAACTGCTCAAGTTTTCCAGAGAGCAGAACACTTGAAATGCTTTTATCATAAAGTCTAATATAAAGAGACTTATCTATATTTTTTTAAGCTCAATTTTTGGTAATTATGTTAGAAAAATTTTGATCTTATATAAATTTATTGAATATATTTGATCGAAACAAGTAATTTTTGAGTTATTGCACGTAATTAATTGATTTAAGAATACCAAACTAAACTTTTCACCAGGTGAGAATAGCTATCATTGTGATGCACATAATTGAAGCTCCATTCATTTGTCCAAAATCTATGACTCAACTTGTTTTGAAAAGTTAGAGTTTTGTACCACGCTTTTTTACAACTTCAGTAGTGTTCAAGAATCATATCGTAGCTGGTAGGCCTATAATTTGGATGCGAACAATGGTCGTGCTCGGTCGGGCCTAAGAAGCGGGATTTATAGGATTTGCGCCAAAGCTCAAGTCGACCGATCAAAATATAATTGATTTAATAGAATGTGATATTAGATTTTTTTAAAATCTTAGATTCGAAATTTGAGAATAAAAAAATTGTATTGAAAGAACTGTTCATAAATACAGTCCCATAAACACTCTAAATGGATTAATTAGAATATGATCATAAATATCTCGATAATAAAAAAAAAAATTAAAGCAGACCTCGGAGGCAGTCGGGCTAATTTTGTGACCGCACATCATAAAAATCGATTGGGACTAGAGATGGTTAAGTGTACGAACTGGAACCTAGTTTAAAGAATCACCACCAAAATTGAGATGATGCTATTCATTTCTATTTCAAATCGGATGGTTTTAGTACAGTTTTGATTCCAGATCAGGATGGTTTTGACTGCGGTTCAATTCTCGTTTAGTACTATTTTTATGATTTTTTAATAATTTTTTAATAATTTTTTAATAATTTTTTAATAATTTTTTAATAATTTTTTATTTATATTTCTCACCAGTTTTTATGGTTTCTTCAAGATTTATTTCCTGATTACGGTTTCAAGATTTTTTTGCAACATCTCACTTTTTATTCCAATTCTATCTTAAAAAACAAAAAAAAAACAAAAAAAAAATCAGAACCGAACTAGTGTGACATGGAGAGTTTGATTCTAGAATCGGACGGTTGTAATTTATTTTTACGAAGTTTGATTTTGGATAAGAATAGAAATTTTGGACATCTCTGATTGGGACAAGCAATGGCTCTTCATCTTACACTCATTATGATAAGAAAGAGAAGCCCATTTGTGGCGTGGGCAAAGAGTGCAGTCTATTTTATTCAAACGTTATGTCAATCCAAAATTTATCTCACTGAAGATAAGACTTTACTTTAGGGATGGAGATGTAAAGCCGCCGGTAATTAAACCCTGAACAATGTGCCTATAAGCTGCCTCCGTAAGGTGAATTCCATCCCAGTTTACATAAGTTGAAGGATCTGTGCAAGCAGTAGACCCTACGTGACCACAACGTGCCGTATAATTGAAATTGTATGGTCCGCCTCCTCCACAGCAGGCTGTCAGAGCCCCATTAGTAAACCCTGCATCAAACACCCATCCAATGTACATAAGCTATTTAGCCAGCTATAGATTATCCCAGAATAGATTATTTATGAGTAGGGCAAAGTCCTTCTCATTGTTGGACTAATTAAAAGAAAAGTGTGACTATGAACTGACCATAACGTCGTGGGGTATGAAACAGACGGGCAGCAGCACCATAGTAGTCTGCATATATGATCCTTGTGTGTGGGTATTTTTGTCTCAGATTCTCCAATGCAAGCTTGAGTTGAGCATTGTGATATTTAGCGAAGGAATTATAGGGCTTCAAACACCCATTTGAGTTATACTCGTTTTTGTTGGGGCTTTGGAACAAAGTTAGGTACACTGCAGAGCACCCAATTGGTAGATTCCCTGGCACCATTAACTCCACTGCACCTTCCTCTATCAACATCTAGTAAATTCAACCGAAAGAACACAAATATTAAATTTCCATGAAGAAGAAAGTAACTCTGATTTTCTCAAAACATGAAGTGAAGCCATGAAATTTAGTAGAACTATTGTCGTGCATTGCCCAAATAACTTACACTAATGGCGCCTGCAATTGCTTGTACAACAAGAGGTACAAGAGCTTTAAGTTGCTTAATTGTTGCACCGGCGAAGAACAAGTAGTTGTAATCATTCCCACCGATCTCTCCGACAAGAAATAGCGAATTTCGGAAGAAGATAGCACAATCTATGTCCAATAAAATAGACTTCGGAAAATTTCTGGTTTATGTTTAAGCAACGGAAAAGAAACATTCTTTTTCTGTTTTTTGCTAATTTTTTTACCTTGTTTTGTATGGCAGATGGTGGATTTTAGCTGCTTGAACCAACCAAGTTGAACAGCTAAGGAATCATTACTCCACAACATTCGACCAAGTTGGCGCTGGTAGAAAAATGTTGCGTTCAGAGCTGTAGCCCCAGACACAGCAAAATTCACACCTCGCCCAAAATTGTTGCCTTTGGCTACTGCCAAATATGGTCGTAGATAGGGTAGCCCAAATTCCTCAGCTGAAAGTCATATAATCACAACAACAAAAATATTATCGAAATTCATCAACAATCACCGATAAGGCAATTGGGGATAATTATAAAAAAGGATGGAAAGAGTACCAATGAAGTCCACCATTAAGCGACCATCGGAGCACCGGCCGGTGGGATGATGAAAGGAAGTTTCCCCATAGGGAAGCTTTGCGATGGCTGAAAATGCATGTGCACCGGAGAGAAGAAAATTTCCGGTATCTGCTAAAGAGTCACCAAAACTGATAATTGACTCATAACGCTTGGGACTAATAGACAGAACCCCATTAAAATGTAAACTGAAGAACACTACTAAGAGAAAATAAAGAAGCCTCATTTGGATTTCGAATGGTAGAGAGAGAGAGAGAAGAGTGAGAAAAGATGTTACAAAGGTGGAGATTTTAAAGGCACCTGTGACACGGCATAGCCTTTTTAAAGAGCATCTGTTGTTTTAAATGAGGAAGAACCGCACCCCTAACCCAACTCCCTGTGAATCGGTGGATCCATGGGCACATTTAAGATGACATTGATTTTAGAGACCGCATTGACCGATGCTTGACATTCAAACGTGTGGGTATATCTTGGTGCTCATGTCTCATGATGCTTGCTTGCACGTGTATGTGTTTCAGAATTTTAAATATCTTTCGATTAATATTAGTATGGAAGACTTGTTTTTTATATAAGATTATCTTTCATTCTCTCTGGATATCGGATGCCAAGATCAAAGCTACAACATTTCAGATCTCTCAACGTTCACCAGAACCCCCTTTCCTCAAAAACATTGTTTGTATTTTTTCGAAAAACAGCTTGTAACTTGGGTCATAATAACTTGCTGTGAGCATTTATTTATTTTATAATAAACAGCAATTTTCAATTTTATATTATGAAATTCTTAAAGAGATTATTGGGTTTCAAAAATCAAAATTCGAGTAATTTCTAGAAAGATTGATTTACAAAGCTACCAAGTCTTTTTATTTTTTCTTTATTTATTTTTTTCACCATTTCCTTGATGAGCTTGACAAGTGCATTTAGTTATCGGCTAGTTGTTGGGTAAAATTAATGAGTCCTGCCAAAAACTGCGGAGCTGTTGGGATGAGCTCTCTGCTTCTTTTACAAAACCCATATTAAATGGACAAAAACTGGTATATATATATATATATATATATATGTTCTAATAATAAAATATTAACATATTTTAATATATTTTTAAAATTTAAAAATAAAAAAATAAATGTGACTCTAAAATTGAGCCGGAGAGAATGTGAGGGGCGGGGGAGTGAAAGGCCCACTGATTTAACCTTCAACAGTGTGATTGTAAGCCGACCCTGTAAGATGAATTCCATCCCAACTTAGAAGGATCTAAGCATGGTGTAGCCCCGATGCTGCCACATAAGGCTGAATCATTAAAATTGCATGGTCCACCGTCCTCCACTGCATGCTGTTAAAGCCCCATTGCCAAACCCAGCATCAATTTCAATTGCATTTTTCTCCTCAATTCTTCAAATTGGAGAGAGACGCACAGACAGACAGAGACTCAAGAGGGCAGACATGGCGCCAACCGATTGGTGTTAGCCTTGGAAGATGTGCTAATGCCAATAGTGCCAGAGACATGTCAGACCTTAGTGAAGCCGGGAGAGAATACGATGTAATACAACTAGGTCGACAAAATTCTAATTATGGGGTCGGAAATTCACTTTAAAAAATCAATTTTTAGTTACAGAATTAGGCGATGAAAATAATTCATGACTAATGTATTGTTTGTGTTGATTAATCACGATTTTAGTAACAAATTTTTATTCATCACTAATTTTGTGATGGATTGTATTTTATCACTAATTTTGTCATAAAATAACGATAAAATCATTTTTCATCATTAAATTCGTGAAAAATGAGTGATAATATTTTTTCATCTTTAAATTTTACTGTTCGAACTGTGTTTTTTTTAATGATTAAAATAATCTTTATTTTAGCCTGACAGAAAATTATTTCCTGACTTGGGGTTAGACTTCCCATGTTGGTGACATGTGAGATGGTCAAACCTGACTAGAAATTATTTCAAATTGTCAATGCAGCACAAATGCGGTGTTCACGTTACTATTAAACTTTTTTTTTCATTTCCACGGGATTAAACTCCCGACCATATTTAAGAGACGTCACACTAAATCAATTGTACCATCAGAGAGAGAGATCGGTACATTACTATTAAACTTTAATATTGAAGTATTGTTTAAATCTCTAAAATAATGATTATTTTAATTTTTCAACTTATAATTAAGATTATTTAAAAATATATTATTTATAATGTTGACCTTAATTTTGTTTGAAAACCGATAAAATATGAAATAATTGATCATATATTTTACGGTAGATTTTTATCTAATAAGCTAAATCATGCTACACAATATTAGGCTAATGTCAAAATCAGAGTCATTCGACCTGATAAATAACAAATCACAAAAAAAAAAATGATGGATTTGATCAATTTTACTTCCTTCAATACAACGTAATGGACACACCATATTGTTGTGAGGCGGCATAGAATTGCATGGCGGCACCATAGTAGTCAGCATAGATAATATTAGCAGGTGGGTATTTCAATCTCAAGCTATCGAGGGCAAGTTGGAGTTGGGAATGGTTATACTGAGAGAAGGAAATGAAGGCCTGCAAGCGGCCATTTGAATCATAATCACTTTTGGTTGGAGGTCTATTCTCTCTCTCTCTCTCTGGATAATGAGGGGGTAAACTTTACTGCAGATAAAGATTTTGAATTATTCAAATTGTTTATTTGTGACTAAATTCTTAGTTTAGTTGGTCTTATAATCTATCAGTGCTATCAAATTCTGTTTTACATTTGGTAGCCGCGCAGAGAGAGGACTTTAGCTCCTTAAATCAACCGAGCTGGACACTTAAAGAATCATTCGTCCAAATGAGTGATCCAAGATTCCGATCATAGAAAAACATTGTGTTGATTGCTGTAGCTCCAGCCGTAGCAAAGTTCACTCCATGCTCACAACTCTGGCCTTCGGCTACTTCTAATAAGCTGGCAGAAAAGGAAGCTCAGATACCTCAGCCGCAGTAAACAATGGTGATCCGTCTAAATCCACAACTAATCAAATAATGAATGAAAATTGTGTTCCTACGAGTTGACTCAAGCGAGTTAGCAGATCTCTTAGCACTTATCAATTGAATCCAATTTTGTAAAAGTATGTTCATACTCTGATTAATTTAAAAGAGTCGAACCAAGCTCTAATCGAGGTTATCTAGATTAATAAACTTGAATTTTATGCTCAAACTTGGCTCATTTAACAAATGAGTTTAAATTTTTTATGCTTTAAAAATACCAAGTTTGGTTCTTTTTCTATCCTATCATATTGGAGATTACTTTTACTTGGCTCATTTAAGTAATTGAACCATCAAAGTCAGCCACAAGCTGCTCATGACAGCTCGAATCATTTTCAGTCCTATTGTCTATATTTTCATATCGAGAGAGATATTTATATGTATGTTTGTATGTTTTATATACGAAAATGCATAGCTCTCGTTGATGTTCATAAACCCTTGACTTGTTGCCCCCTACTACAAGAGTTTTTGTTGCCCCACTAGCCTCCAAAGCCTTAAGCTCATGCTCGAGTCTGTGTGAATCGAAGAGGGGAAAGACTGCAGTTTAATTATCTTTAATTAACTCTCTTGTGTGTAAAAATTAGACCCCGTATTAAATGCTGAGGCTGTTTAATCAGAAGATTATTAGTCCAAGGGGTTAATGAATGAGGCTTGGCGACCTAACTGGGACCAACCCAGCCTTATTTTCAGAGGTGAGACCTGGGTACTAACAATTGAGGGGCTGACTAGACCAAACATTGACCAGCCATTTTGACACAAATTCACCAGAAGAACTCGTGGCGTATTATTACTCATAATACATTAGAAAAAGTGAATATTAAAAAAAAAATTATTATGTCTAAAATTATCGATTGAATAGGGTTGATGCCGGTTGAATGGTCATCCAACGGTAATTAATCATTGCTGGTCATCCAATGGTAATTCAAATTCAAAATTAAAGAAGTTACTCGGACCATACCACCAGCCGAAAATAAAAGTCAATTTGAGAGTCGAATGTCCACCAAATTAAAGAACACCAAAAGACTAACGAAAAAAGCACATGAACCTTAAACTTGAAAACCCACAGCGTCACTTGGCATGGACAAAAACATTAAGGATGTTCATGAAAACCATTGTTTCTTCATAGTTCAACATGACTGGGATATGCACCATTTATGCCTCCAGAAACACAAGAAGCCTGAAGGCGAGGTATGGTGTAGGGTCCTTCCAATAATCCCTCAGCCACCAATCTATGTACTGCTTCTGTGGTATGTTCCCCATCCCAGCTTATATACGATGAAGGGTCATCACAAACATTGGTATTAGGCCTCCCACATTTCCTGGTGAAATTGAAGTTGTAAGGCCCTCCACCACCACAGCATGTCATTAAAGTTGTCTTGAATCCTGCATTTACGGCAACAGTAAGTTTTCTAGCTCTCTGTAAGATTATATTTCAACTCAAGCATGACCAACTAGCCATCAACCAAGCCTGACAAGCTCTGTCCCCCAGTTTTCACTAATTGGCTTATTCAACCTGGCTCGAACTCCCCCCCCCCCCAAAAAAAAGTGCAGACCTAATAATCAGATGGGGAGGGAATTGAGTATTACATATTCTTTAACACTTGTCCTAGGTGTATATATTCGGGCTAAATGGCCAAATGAATGTAAAACAAGAATTAGAAAAGGTAAATACCATATTCACTAGGAGACCGGTGTAAGCGCAACATGGAATTGTACAAATCTGCATAAACAAGGTTGACATGAGGATGAAGTTTCCTTAGTCGAGCTAGCTCCATCATAAGCACTTCGTTGTGGTACTCAGCCAGCTCGTTTAATAGATTATGGCAACCTGTAATAGGATCATAATCTTCTTTTTTGGATATGGGGTGATAGTATGTTAGGTAGAATCCAAAGCACCCGATTGGTGGACTTCCAGGGACCATTTGTGTGACTCCTCCAAGCTCGATCACTTTCTGTGTTTTTGCATTAAAAATCAAACATAATTAAAGTTAAAAACTTATATAATACTAAGCAGACGGTTCAATTAACTTTTAGTCATGTTTATTTAAAGTAATCAAAAAATATTATTCTGATAAAATTTTAATTAATATAATATTGATATGTATTATTATATAGGAAGCGATTCATTCGATTCATAATTTATTTAGTTTATTTAATAATATTATTAAAAAAATTATTCATTTTTATTTTACCAAATAAAATAAAAATTAATAACTCTGACAAAATGGTGAACTGGGCTTTTGAATAATTTTCAGTAAAAGGTTTCTTACTTCTATGGCTTTGCCAATGGCCTTAATAACCACAGGGACATATGTTTTGACCTCATCTATGCTCTTGTCTGCATAAAGCAATGGTTGGTTGTAGTCATTCCCACCAATTTCCCCCATAAGAATAAGTGAATTTTTAAGAAGTTCATTGCAATCTGCCACAAACAAGCATTCGAACAAAGGGAAGAATAAGGGAAAAAAATTTCACTTATTACCAAAAAATAGGTAAAAATCTTAGAAAAAGAGAAATAGGTAAAAAAATATATATATCACCAAAAAAATTTTCAAAGGTAAAAATCTTTTCTAATTCACCTACAGAACTGAAAAATTAACCTTATTATTTTCCTCGAATTATTTATTTTTTTGTTTCTCAAAAATTATATTTGTAGTTATTAATGAAGGAGATGAGACTTACTTGACCCACAGAGTGAAGACAACAATTCTCTGAACCATTCCAATTGGATTTCCAAAGAGTTGTTGGAGTAAAAATTGTGGATTCCCCTTTCTGCATAGAACTCAACATCCACCACCGTCGCTCCCGGATATGCAAAATTTGCACCGTGACTAAAATCTCTTCTGCTTTCATTACCAAAATATGATGGTATATGTGGTAGCCCAAGTCCCTCGGCTGCCCAAAAGGGAAAAAATTACTAATTTATTAAGGAGCAGAAATTGAACTTAGAGAGAGAGAAAGAGAGAGATGCTATTTGTTAAGGTTAATTTAACAATGATTTGTGTCAAGGGTTTTAAAAAATAAGCCCTCATGGCATCCAAGGAGACCATATATATAAAACATGTACCAACATGACTAATAAACTTTTTGCAGTAGAAATATGATAGAGATTAAAAACATATACCAATGAAGTCGATGATTAGACGGCCATCGGAGTTCCTGCCAGTGGGGCGACCAAAGTAGGTCATGCCATAGGGAGGTAAGCTGAAGTGGGGTGGCTCTTCTAGTGACCATGTGTGCATTAGGTTTCCATTATCCGCCAGTGAATCGCCAAAACTGAAAATGTGTGTATAGCAACCTTTACCAATGACTCCTTCTATGAAAACTAAAATGATCAATATTTGAGAGAAAATATATCTCAAATTAACAAGGTCTGAAGCCATGGAATGAGAGAAATTTGTGCTTCTCCGGGGCGGAGGGCTAGAGAAAAGGGTTTTTTTTTTTTTTTTTTAATTAATATAGAGGGTATGATAATTTGTCTTGCTTGCTCGTTTCTTACACGTGGACTATCACTATTTAACATCTTTCTGGCTCTATTTGAAATGTGGTCTTCATCCGTTTCTGGTGCATAAATACTATGAAAAGCCTTAAAAGCCTACTTGAGTTGTAGATAGGACCTAGAGCTCAAGGGCAGAGTCGAAGCTAGATCTAGAGTCAAAGGCAAAGTTAGACCCAGAGCTTAGAACCAATGGGTTATAAAAACACTTCTTAAAATTTTAGATTTTCTATTCAAATTTTATTTCAAATTTAAATAATTTTATTATATTACATTAAGTTTAAGAGCGTATCATAAAATTAATTATATATTAAAATCAAATCAATAATTAATTTTATTTTAATATATACTTAACTTTTTATATTTATAACAACTGTTTTTATATTTATAACAATAAGTTCTAATATAAATTAAATTTATTATAATAATTTACATTGATAATTGAATAATAGATTTTATATTATTATTTTATTTTTTATTTTTAATTTGATGCAACAATTATGCTCATCACATCGCACTCATTTTTTTTATACCTTGGTTTAGTTATTATCTAATATTTAAAATTTTATCCCGATTAATTCAAATTCATCAATTATGAACTCATTTTGATAAAGGATTTTAAGATTTATGATTAAAAAAATATAACATTCTACCGTCGGTGTTTGGTCAAGGGCCCAGGATAGGGAAGTGAGAAGGCCTTCTCCCTCGGATGCCGCTCCATTGTTATTTCTATAGGGGCACGCCCCTAAAGAATTATTTATTTGTTTGTTTTATGATGGTAGAATCGGAAAATTTTTTACTTGGCCCCTTTGGCTTCCTTATTTTACAATTTTATTTTACTTTTCTATCTCATCTCTCTATCTATTTTGCACTGCATTTTCTTACTTCCCCTTTGGACTCTTCTTTACTTCATTTAAAAAATAATATTTTATCAAAATATAAAAAAAAAATATATAAATTTTTATGTAAATATTAATTATTTATAAAAAATAATAAAATAATCATATTTTATAATAAAAATCTAAAATAATCAAATATATAATTATTAATTATAAGATAAATAATTTATTAAATATAAAAAATAAAAAATATATATATAAATATTAATTAAATTAATATATTAAAATTTTTGCAAGTAGAAAATATTTTAAAATGGGAAACATGGTGTTACCATTGAGATTGCACCTATGCATGATCGTCTTCGGCCGCCGATATCGTGTCTATCCACGCAGAAATACATCATGCCAATAGGCATAGGAGCCACATAGTGGCGAAGTCTATTTTTGAGCAATAATTTTTATTCAAAATTTGGTAGTCATGGTGTATCAATTAAAAATTAAAGAGAAAAAATCCACTGAGACATTGCTTTTTGATTTAAAGAGAATAAAACCTCCATGGTTGAACACACTAGCAACCGTTCAAACTCTTAACCAAAGCAAAAGACTAATCACCTAAAATACAAGACTTCACATTTACAAGGGTAAAACCAATGCTCTAAATAGAGCAAAGCGGCCCCTGAAATGTTAGACTAACATTCATAAAAGAGAAATATGACCAACATTCATAGAGGTAAAACCAATCATTTCAATGCAATAATCACAATCACATGAATGAAAGGTGGAAGTAAAATGCGAGGTAGAGAAAGCAGCGATGAACCAAGACGAAGAACTAACATGGCAATGACTGAGCAAAGGCCACCAAAATAGATTTGTATAAGAAAGTCTAGTGCCAGTTCAATTGTAAAGTACAAAATTATTACAAAGATTACTCCATTGATTGGCCGCTGAAACTTATTTAAGAAATCTCTAAGTCAAAAACATTGTTCACAACATAACTGCCAATACCAGCAGCAGCTTGAATAAGCAGCAAGTAGAGTGTACAATTACTCATTTCAAAATTGTGATGGCTAAACAGTTTAGAACCAGAAAACCTCACACAACCATTTACCTATTGGTTAGCAAATTTAATTCCCTTCTCTATCGATGCTAGAAGTTCAGGTTTGAGACTTTCAAGGCCTTCTTTCTCAAAGTCTGATAGAGCACCCAAGCCAAGAACTTCCTCCACACCATTCTTTCCGAGTCTTACCTGCAACATTGAACACAAGCATCAGAAAACCATTGTAATGTAATTCAAACATATTAATCATGGCTCCTGCCGTGCACTTAAGTGCAGTATAAAGCACAGAAGTAAGGCCATCTTCCAATTTTCTAGTCATTGCGTTGATGATGGCAAACTAGTAGTTCAAGTATTAGATGCTGTTCACTTTTGGGACAGTTATCACTATGATAAAATATTGTATAATCATTTTCAACAAGAGAAAGTATAAAGGACATGACACCATAATGAAATACAAACATAAAAGTCAATTTCCTAAAGGAACCTAAACTTATAACAAAAAACAAGCAGAAACAAAAACAAAAACAAAAATTGACAGTAAAAATTCAAATGTTCACCTTAGAGGCAAAGAAGGGCAATTCAGTGACAGTAGACTGGACAAAAGAACACTCCACAACATCTGGAACACCATTGAGGCCCTTCAAGCAAGCATCAGCAAAGAGGGCTCCAGCATAGCTGAAAAAAAATATTAATAAAAAAATAACCAACCAACCTTGGTCATTAATTTGCAACTCAAGAGCCTAAATTTTTATATTGTGAACATAATCATCTTGCAATTACCTATCTGGAAATCTATATACAACAGCGCAACAGAAAAGGTTTAATTATAAGAACACTTGAGCACATAGTAAAGAACTTCAAAATCACAAGCATAGTAATTTCTTCCAACCATCATGGATTACCTAGAAGATCTGAAAATCTATATACATCAGAACAGAAAAATGCTAAAAAGAAAAAAATAATAATAAGCAGCAAAACCTTGAGCCCATAGTAAAGCATCTGAAAATCACAAGAATAGTTACTTCTTCCAACCAGACCAAAAGCTAACCCAGTCTTAAAAAACACAACACTTTCTTCTTTCTAGTTACAGGGACCTCAATTTAAACCCAATTAACTGATCATAAACAGACATGCACATTGCAGGGCCAGAACAATAAACAATGCAAGAAGGGTCATAAGCCTTGCATAGAAGCCACTACCACCATTGCCCCTTCAGAAAGTTTCACCAGCACAATACAGTGGGCAATTATCACTTATACCAGGTAGTCATGGACACGGACTGCACCCTATCTTGCCTCTAGTATAGCTAATTGTAAAAAGTTCACTGAAGAAACTAGGGCAATGAATTTTGTGCCATACAACAAGGCAATAACTAAGGTGACCATTTAGCCACTATGAGAGTGTGTGCACCAAATAGCCAGTGTCAAGCAGAATTACGAACAATGCAACCAACACCATTTTTGCCAAGTATTATTGCTTATACTTCTCCGTCTCAAAATTGTTCCTGAAGTATAAAATACATGAAAGAAATCAACCTAACAATAAGGTACAGCAAAATAGCTCACTTGAATTATATATTCCTCACAGAGAAGAAATTGAAATTGAGGAAGCTCATTCGAATTATATGATCCAGCAAAATTTTATAAGGCATTTACTTACGCCATAGATAGAGTAGCAGATCCCTTTCCAGCCTTGGCTTCCACAACCTCTGTTCCACCATCCTGAGTCCTCTTAGTGAGAGCCTTAATTTCATCATCAGGCAAATTTGCTTTGGGGGTAGCCTATGCAAACCATTCACCAAAACAATCCCGAAACAATGAATATCTACAGAACTCAAAATTAAACATATCTGAACAAATCAAATAAAATCAAGCCCTACTTGTGAAAAGAGGGGCAAGATTGTTATCCCAGCATGTCCACCCACAACAGGAACATTAACATCTGTGGTCCAAAAATTCAACCCCATTAGACACATCAAAATATAACAAATAACTACAACAAAAAGAAGAGAAACATCAGCTTACTTTCCACAGGGACATTGGCTTTTCCAGCATAGAAGGTCTTAGCCCTGACAACATCAAGTGTGGTCACACCAAAAAGCCTCCTCTCATCATAAGTACCGGCCTTCTTAAAAACCTCAGCTGCAATTGGCACCGTTGAGTTCACCGGGTTGCTGATCATATTTACCAAAGCCTAATCCACAAAATCAAACCCCATGAATAAATAAAGTTAACAACTTTAAACAAAGAAACAAAAGGCATAATGATATTCAAAGTCTTAAACCTTTTGGCTATTACACAATTAATTCATAATGCAATAACTTTTCACAATCATGTCCAAAACCCAACAGAAAGTTCCAATCTTAGTACATTAACGCAGGGTTACGAGATATGGGGCTACAAATGAACAAAGCTGTTTCAAACAGCTGATTCGCCATTTTGGGCTTGGCTTTGCTCAATCAACTAATTGAACAAACCAATCAAAAACACAACTTTTGGAGTCTTAATAAATGAACTGAGCTCAAACACATAATTAATCTTGGTTACATGAGTAAATTGCTTAAATGGGCTCACCTCATTCGGCTACCTAAACAAACTGGTCAGGAACAAAATTTCAAGCTCATTCAAAATAAACTGAGCTTCAACACCCATTGAGTTAGCTCAACTCAATTCATATGCGGCGGTTACAGCAATAAGGGCAGGTCTTGCAACTGATTTGGTTGATAATATAGAACCCCGAATTAATTGACCTTTTTTTAGAAATCTTAGGACCTTAGATTGTTAACAAATAAGGGTTCAGTACTTACTGATAAAAGCCGCCATAGGTTTAGGACTCCAACTTATATCATGCGATAATTAAAGTCAAAAGGGTTGGAGAAAGTAACTCACACTGGGGCAATATTTGGAGATGGCAAGACACAAAGACTTAACAATTCCAGCATTGATGTTGAACAAATCATCACGAGTCATTCCAGGTTTTCTAGGCACACCAGCTGGTATAATCACAACATCCGATCCTTCCAATGCTCCACCTAACTGTTCTTCTCCAAAAAACCCTTTGACCTACCAAAAACCCATCAACAAAAATGAATAAATCTTCAAGTTGATTTCAGAAACAGAGAACAAAAATGAATCGAGAAAGAGAGAGAGAATTTTTAGGCCCATCAAAAACCACACAAACCAGCAAATTTTCCATGTCATTTCAAGAAACTAAAAAAAAAAAAAATGAATCTACAACGGGGGAGAGAATTTTGAAGCCAATCAAAAACACAGAAAATAAATTCAACTTGATTTCAACACATGGAAGAAAGATGGATCTAGAGATGGAGAGAGAGTGTGTGTGAGGATACCTGAGATCGGGTGTTGATGTGGCTAACATCAGCAGCAACACCAGGAGTACCAGCAATATCGTAGAGAGAAAGAGAAGAGACGAGAGGGTTAAGCTTCATGAGAAGAGAGAGAGGCTGTCCAATTCCTCCCGCTGCCCCCAAAATCGCCACTTTGCGCTCCGGTTGAGACTCTGAGGAGTAAGATCGTCGAACAAGATGAGATGACGAAGTGAAACTACTTGCTCTCTTTAGAGCTGCTCCGGCGGATCTGAGCATAGTCGCCTTCATTTTCGCTCGCTCGCTCGCTCGCACGCAAAAGGAAGGGTGAGAGAGAGAGAGAGAGAGAGAGAGAGAGACAGAGAGAGACAGAGTTTTCACTTCGGCATCTGTAAGGGCATTTAATAGAGGGGGAAAAGCAGTGGCTTTCGAGAACTCCGCCTAGCCTAGAGCTAGAGTCACGTGTGCTTCCCCCCCCCCCCCCGCCGCCCCGGCCCCACAAAAAACCTAAAACAAAGAGAAAAGGGTATTTTTCTTTCTTAGTGCAGTTTTTTTTTTTAGTTGTATTTTTGTAACTTTTTTGGATTTATTTATTTATTTTTTTAAATAAATATATTAATGGTTGCCCACAAAAAAATTAATGGTTTGGCATTGAACAGCGATTAGACATATTTGAATTAAAATATATTCATTTAAATTACCTTTGTATAAGAAAATATATATTTAATTATTGTTATGTTGGTAAAAATTATTTATTAAAAGAATTGTACTTCTACGCAAGTGTTAGGAAACTCTAATACACAAATGTTTTTCGATATTAATATTTTTATATTCATTTTTTAAAAAATATTTTAACATATTAAATAAATTAATATTTACTTAAAATATTTTATATTTTTATATTTACATATTTTTTTATATTTCTATTTTCTTTATTTTACAAAATACTATTTTTCAAATCATTTTAATCCATTTCCGTTTTCAAATTTCCATTTTCATGCAACCTAATTTGGAAATATATAATTTATAAAAATATATAATTTTTTTAATAAATTAAACTATCTCTATATTAATAAATAATTTTTATAATAAATATAGTTTTTTAAAATTCCAATTAAGTCTAACAACCACTTTTCAAAGGGCCGATGCATATTAATTCACATTCTAACCAAGACAAATTCCTTCGCGAGGACTTTTTATAGTAATTGAAGATTTAGTCAATTAGTTTCCATTTTTTGACTTTTTATTTTATTTTTTTTATTATTATTATTTTTCATTTTGATATGATGAATTGGGATTGGCCTTTGATCTCATACATGCACACAACAGCTACCACCATTAGACCAAATAATTCAATGCTCCATTTTTTAACTCTGTCAAGTAGGGAATGTAGATGGCAAATGATTTTTATTTTTAAATATAGAGATTTTTTTCGAAATATTATAAATAAAATATTAAAAAAATGAGACAAACTAAAATTTTTTAAAGTAGCAATTAGCAAGTTATTGTTATTATTATTATTTTCTTGTTAAAATTTTATTGTTATGATTGGCCGTCTCTCAAGTGTGGAAGTTAGGGTAGATTTTTATTGAGATTGATATATTATTTTTAATATTGAATTGGGTCTTCTAGATCGAGTAAATTTTATGCTGTTCCAAAAAAATTGACGCCTATTGCTAAATTCAAATCACCCAAGAAAATAAAATTAGATCATCCTTAATTTTGATCAAGCTCTTCCTAATCAATGCCGAAACCCTTTTAATAAACTGTCCTATGCAAGGTGTCCTTTATGCAAAGTTATAGTAACAACAAAAAGGACTGACATGGGTCTGCTTAATTGGAGATTGGATTATGTATGCATGATCGAAGTTTAACTTTCATCGGAAGTATCAAACTTAGTATCAAACTCTCATGTATATGGAGTGTTCCCTGTTGAAATACTCGTCCTTCAAAAGAAATTACTATAACGATTAATTTAAATTAATCAAGTAAAATTCTGGATACCGAATGATATCGAGACATAGACATGATAAAAAAAATAGTAACAACGAAAATGGCCACAAGGAAAGGCTTTATAGTCCACTAGGACATCCAAATGTCCCTTGAACAGCCTTTACACGAAGTTGACCAAGGGGCGTCTGGCCCCAATTGTTTCAACATCAAATAAATGATCAAATAAAACCCCATGACCAAATTAAAAAATGTCCACCAAGCCCCGCCCTGCCAATAGAACAATTTTTATATCACACTGTAAATAACTAAACTAACTGAGTTTTTGGAATAGAAATCATTAGCAAATATGTGCTAAAGACCCAAAACCAAGAAGAGAGTCATTTCAACATATTGGACTTGATCAGCGGTAACCAACTCAAAAGGAACAGACATGGAGCCTTCTGTCATCACACCCTTCTAAGATTTTGATCAGACTAACACATCAATGCACATAACATTCCGCAATATTATTAATTCAAATGGCATCACAAGGACCACACTGAAACCGTCTGTCAGCAAAGATACAAACCAGACAATCCTATGAAACCAAACTGCAGGTTCTTCCCATGTAATAACACTTATTGCTCTTATTATCTGTACATGTTTTGTACATGATTTCAAAGGCCGAATCACTATTGAGGATTTGGAGGTCGACTGTTGGCAGAGCAGACGCGCGAACCCCACTCTAATAGCTCTTTGCTCGTATCATCCTTGTGCACTATAACCTCAATGAAACATAATGAATCCTTCTGTTCTCCTGCTGCTGTTGCTATTGCTTCAATCAATTCTTCCTCCGTTCGAACCTGCAAGACCGATTTTTGGAAAATTACGTCTATGAATGTAGGAAAACATGGGATGCTTTCAGTGAAATAGATCTACAGGTTTTAGGGGGGAAAAATTGCCAAATTTCGATTTGTTTATTGCAATACTAACCTTGGCAGTCCAGCATTTGCCCTCACCATTGTGGATGGCTTCCACGAAGCCAGTGTAATTCCAATTCTTAATCACATTGTATGGACCATCGTGAATCTCTACTTCAATTGTATAACCACCATTATTAATTAGGAATATGATGGCTTTCTGATTACATCGGATCATTGTAGATACATCTTGGGCGGTTACCTAGACAAGGGTTAAAATACTGATTCAGTATAACCTATTCCTCCTACTCATTATAGGGGATTCATGTCACATAAATGAACAAGTACTAAAAAATGTCAGCGAAGAATGACCTGGAAACTCCCATCACCGATGCAAGCTATCACACGCTTATCTTTGGCAGCTTGAGAATATCCAAGTGTAGCACCTACTGACCACCCAATTGAGCCATACTGCATTTGGAATTCAAAGCTGAATGGATGCACACGAGTGGTTAAACAAGGCCGAGTATGAAAAGAAACAATTTGAACATGAAGAAACATGCTCACCCGCAGTTTTCTGGTAGGCGGAGCTTTTGACAATTGAACCAAGAGTCCCCTGTCTCTGCGATAACTGCAGTGTCTCCACTCAGCATATCCTGTACAATAAGACATGCTCAGGTCAGTGCCATGAGCATGGGTAGACTGTGAAATACATACTTGGTTGCATCAATCACGCTTCCCCATCTCTAACATTGTTTCATCTTCTAAATAGGGTAAATTAATGTAACATTAAAGAGAATTTCCACTGTAATTAAACCTTCTGTTGCTCTTTACAAGATTGACTATTGACTACAAAAGGGACAAAGGAACTCATAGTATAGCCTTGCCGACTATGCTATATGTGAGCATTTGTTCCTCGTGATCAAGAAAAAACACTCATGGAGATCAATGGATTGCAGGCATATTAAACATTAAAAGGAAAAACAAGTAACTAACCCATGACAATCATGACAACTCTGAATGCTCAAGGAATAAGAACTAATTGACTGTATTATCTAGTGACAAGATTCTCCTATGCACAAGAAAGAGTACTTGTGGTCCACGATATTATATTAATCAAAAGAACAAAATAAAGAAGAAACTAGACAGATATTATGCTTCTAGTGACTTGCCTGAATGTGCTTGAAGAGGATATTGACTCTTAGGGGTTCATCTTTCACAGCCTTTAATGGATGGCCCGGAGGGACAAAGATACGGCGGTAATTTTCTACAGCCGTGGTGTTCTTTTTCAGTTTCTTAGCCAAAGCACTTAAAAAGTCTGCCATGAAAACCCACCCTAAGGAAGGGCCATTGCCAATAGTCACACGATTGGGCTGCACGATGATTGACTTCTCTTTTTTTATTAGCAACGAGTATCCAACTGAGCTATAGTCATTGAAGATAGGGCCAACAAAAACATAGGCATCAGCAGACTCCACTATCTCCCCACAGAAACTGGTGCTGACAGCTCCCCAATACGTTCCAATGAAATGTGGATGGTGCTCTGGCACAAGTCCTTTGCCCGAGGGCATTACAGCTATAGGATACCCGCATGCATCTGCAAATTCAACAAATGCCTTCTGTGCCTTTGCAACCCTTAGTTTGGGACCGCCAACTATAACCGGCTTCACAGCTTTATTTAGAAACTCAGCTGCAGCATCCACTGCGGCTTCTAAACCTAATTGGTTGCTTACCCTGTACAAAATTATAAGTTGATCATTGCAAAGAATTACAAAGATTGCTTTGAGCTAAATAATTAGCCAAGAAATCATATCAACCCCAACGGTCCCACAAAAAAAAACAAAAAAGAAAAGAAAAAAAGAACATGCCATGAAGCCAATGATGCAAGTTTACATCAGAAACAGGGACTTTACTATCAACAGCATGAAATGCAGTGACATGATATAGACTGCACAAATTCAAAAACAAGTGAATAAATTCTTGAGAGAAAGCAGCGTACTTAGGTGCCAGGTAGAAGGGAACAGGTTCTCTGAAGAAAGTGGGATGTGGAATTCCAGGCAAATTGCAGCTAATGCTGATGTAAGCCGGCTTGCTCTCCTTCAATGCCGTTGAAAATGCAGTGTCTATCAGCTCATGTGCATCATCCAAATTATTCACCACTGCCTGTCACATCATCATCCCCCACAACACACCTTTCAAAACATCAGTCCCAACTTCCCATATCAACAATGCCCACAACACCAAAAATAAGGATACACCAAGGAAAAAAAAAAAGAAACCAATTTCTATTTAAAAAAAAAAAAAAAAAGAGAAAAGAAGAGAAAAAACCCACTACTGTAACAAAAATTCATTAGCTAAGCATGGGCTCAAGCGCGCTCCAAGTCAAATTTCCCAGGATTTTTGACAAATTAATGTTTCATCAGTGAAACTAACTGCTCTTGGATGACCCAAAACATCAGCATTGACATTAATATCACAAGGGCTCTTGGAATACAAAATGGACCGACATAAGCACGAACGGTCCATTTGAGAAGGTCTAGGTAGCTACCATCTAGATACAATATGCTGTAACATCGGTGCATTTTAATATGTGGCCAGGCCCGTGGGGAGGCACCGATAACGCCCATAGTAATGCTGGTCGCCTCTGCCTTCTTTTTAAGTAGGGAAAAAGTTGGAAGTAATCTACCTACTTTCCTTTTGGTACAGGGGATGGAAAACTAGGAAAGTTAATCCTACATATAAAACCTTGCACTCTCATCCTTTTCTGTACAAGAAGAGACCTTGCTGAACCAATGCTTGGCCAACAACATCTAAGAATAGCTACGTTCATTTTTTAGGAGATCTATTCTGCAACAACTTTATGCTACAATAGGAAGGTCACAAACTCTCGATCTCTCACAGGTCTCAAAGAAACGACCTTGTGATTCCGAATCAACCAAGTTTCCATGTATGCACCAAAACAAATAAATAAATAAACACTAACCTGAAAACAAGTAACAGTCTGAAAGCACCTAAGCTCCTGACTAAAATCCGGCAAGCCGATCGTATGATGAAGAATCCGATTCGTCCCATAATCATTCGAATTCGGACCTCCAACAATACAAATCACAGGCAAATTCTCACTATACGCACCAGCAATTGCGTTGAGTACACTCAACCCACCGACAGTAAAAGTCACCACACAAGCACCAACACCCTTAGCACGTGCATACCCATCTGCAGCATAACCTGCGTTGAGCTCATTACAACAGCCCACCAAGTTGAGCTCAGGCTCGGCAATTAAATGATCCAAAAGCGTCAAATTGAAGTCCCCAGGAACCGAAAACACATCCTTGACTCCGATTTGAACTAGGCGTCGAGCTATGTGTCTACCTAGTGTTCCTGGTGAGGTTTTGATCAATTGAGCAGTTTTTCCGTCTTCCATAAGAGAAAATAATTATGGGTTTTGGGTTTTTTTGAATAAATTGATGGTTTTGAGGAAGTGGTGTTTGCGTTTTATAGTGTTGCTAGGTTTTTGCGTTTTATAGTGTTGCTAGAAGTGGGTGTGGACGAAGATGATAGAGACGAGGGGTTTTGGTTTTTTTTGCCCTTGTTTTTGGGTTTTGCGGGTTTGAAAAACCAGCGGCTGTGACAATCTAGAGAAATGGAATATCAGGCACAGGGGGATCAACAATATGATTGGGCACTTTTTGTGGGGCAATGTCAAATTTATGTTTGTACTTATTCGGAAAATGCTTTTGATTTTTCAATTGTTTTATTAGTGCGGGCATCGTTGGAAAAGTTTGGATTTTGGTGGATTTGGACTATCAAGAGACGAAAGAAAACCATAAAGAAAACAAGACCGCAGTATGTGAAACTAGTGCGTGCTCTGGTTTTGTGTCTTTGAGCCGTGACATGCGGAGGAGGTTTTGTCTTCTGAATTAAAGATAGTTTGCTGAATTGAACCGTTCACGCGGATTGACCGACTTATTACGGTGGCAAAGCCTCATTTCTCGGGCAGTTTGTCAACTCAGTGACAGTAAATTCTTATTGTTAACGATCTTGCTGGTTGCAACTGGGGATGGAAGTGGGCCCGCCGGGTACAACAATGCTATAAGAAATATTTTTTTTTTATGATTTTTAATAATTTTTGAAAAGTTTTAGGATATAATATATGAAAATTATTTATAAGAAATATTATAAAGAGGAAAAGATAAAATAAGTGGGTGAAGGGGGGTTGCAAGCGGCATCAAATGCACCTAAAATAGTATGAATCCACAAAGCTATAAGAGTATTTATTAAGTTGTAAAATTGGGTTTGGCTTTTATAGGGAAATTAAATTGTAACTTAATACTAATTTTGTGTTAAGTTTGGTAAATTTAATCAATTATGCATTGAGAAATAAAAATATAAATAAAAAAACTCGATTATGAGTAATTTCATATAGATTAAATGGGTATTGAATCAAACAAATCAAATATTTACATAATCTATGTAAATATATTTTGATCCATGCCTAAAATTAGGATGAAACTAAATCAAATAAATTCATGTTATGAAATTGGTCAAAATATGCATACGCAAATTGCTACGTAAGTATTTAGTTTATTTTGTTCAAAACATATCGATTTGTTTAACTATATTCTCTAAATGGTATATCAATAATATAAACACATTTATTTCTTGAAATTATTTCTGCAGTATAAATTAATTCAAATATACTTATTTTTGAACCACTGCTAATAGGTACTCTGAATGCTTTTTGTGTAATTATATGTACACTCAAGATAATGTTATTTGTAATTAAAAAAAAAAAGGAACAAACACAAAAGTAAAATAACCGATATTATTCACAAATTTTAACATTAAATTGCAATTAGATATACTTGGTTACAATATACATAAGCATATAAAAAATTTAGTTGCAAACAAGCTCAATTCAGCAATTTCCGCTTTTAACTCCCCCTGGGTATGCTAGGGATTCCAAATTTAGATTTGAAGAAGACATCCAAAGCCTGATCAGTAATTTTCTTTAGACACTTTGCGTCCAACAGGCAATCCAATTTGAGCCAACATCATGAGAACAAAGGAAAGCAAACGTATGGAACATTATGAAGTAGAAAAGAATTAGACGTCAAATTATTCTATACTTGGGAGAAAATAATGTTGTGTAAGTTACATTCAATGATCAAAGAGAATTCAAGAAATAGGTCAGATGAATCTGAACCCATAAGAAGATCTCAAATTTCAACAAGGGATCTTAGAGGTAAACCACTTCATGACCAGAATCGGGGCCTTGATCAATCCCAATGCGAACTCAACAACAATGGTCACACACAAGCAACATGGGCATATGCATGTCAAGACCAACCTGAACCAAAAGAAAAAATTTGATATCATCAAGCTCAATCAGCAACTAGAAACAGAATCCTATTGCAGGAGAGAGAGAGAGAGAGCAAGCATACCCAACAATCCAAAGAATGACGCCAACAAAGGAGAGGAGGAGAGACAGGAAGGCAAAGGGCAGGCCCAGAAGAAATCCCAAAGGCCGGTACTTGCAACATTCATCATCACAACAGCAGCAGCACATGGCTTGGTTTCCTCTGAAGTTTGCCGTTTTACCAAAAAGAAAAGGATTTAAATGTATATTGGCGGAGACAACAATAGGACCTGTATTACACTTGGAAGCCTTTGCCGGCCATCTACCCTTGACTAGAAAAGAAAGAGAAACCCCATCATTATTTTTCTATTCCATATTTCCATGGCTTAGGTCGGGCTACTGTAGGTCCAACCTGTCAAGAGCCATCCCACCAGATTTTTGCCTCTGCCTACATTGCTGTGCCTATCCTCCCAGATTCCATCTTTGGATGTGTTTCTTGATATGGCACCATTCCACATCAAAATCCTTTCTCAAAACAATATCTCTTCTGAAAGTAAGAAACAAGCTAGTTGCAGGGATCACCATGGAAGAGAAAACAGCTTAGGCCAGAGTTCTGCAGTCTACCTTATAATCTAGAGAGACCAACCTCATAGCCATGTGAAGAAAATTATGCTCTCTCTTTCGCTGCTTCCTCTCAGAAAGAGACAGAAGGCCCCATGGCTTTACATTGTGTATGTCCCAAATATGCAGCCTTGAAATGCCTTCTCTATCATCAGGTGTGATTTTCAAGAAAGCTCAAAAACAGATCAAGTTCCCTGAGCCCATCTGACTCTACACATTCCAGCGAGTCAAACTTTCTATCTACTCTTCTCCCAGTACTGGAAGTTATAATGTGCAACTATCACTCAGCAAATTAAAGATCCATCTCATAAATTTATGCCCAGCCCTCAAGTGTTTCTATTATGGTTCAAATTTGTTCACATCTTTTGTGCAGCATGAAAACCTTCTAAACCAGTATCAGTTCCAACCCAACTGAAGCCAGTATTTTTAGATATTCCTTTGTCCTTCATCGACTCTCTAAGCTCCCCAACTCTTTCCCATTTTCCAGCAGCTGCAAGTGTGTTTGAGAATGCAACATATGCTCCAGGACGGTGCTCAACTCCCAGCTTGAAAAGCTCATTGGCAGCTACATTTGCCATTTCCACCTCATCATGCATCATACATGCACTAAGAAGAGCTGCCCAAACGTCCGAATTAGGCTTTTCAGGCATCCCCCTTACAAACTCCCATGCCTCATTCAAATTTCCTGAACGTCCAAGAAGGTCAACCATACAAGCATAATGCTCCATTCTTGGTTTTATTTTGTAATTCTTTTCCATGCTTTCAAAGATCTCCTTACCCCTGTCAACAAGCCCGGCATGTCCACAAGCTGAGAGAGCACCAAGGAATGTAACATAATTTGGTTCAACAAAGTGCTCTGGCATTTTGCTGAAGAGTTCAAGTGCTTCACTAGGAAGCCCATTTTTTCCATATCCATCAATCATTGAAGTCCATGAAAAAACATTTTTTTCATGCATGTGGTCAAAAACTCTACGTGCATCCTCAATTCTCCCACATTTCGAGTACATGTCAACCAGGGCACTGCCCATTTTTATGTCCATAAACCAAACGGTCTTCATAAGTTGACATTGAACTTGTTGACCAATTTCAAATGCAGATGAAATAGAGCAAGCACCAATAATACTAGAAAAAGTTGACAAAGTAGGCGTGTAACCACGTCGCTGCATATCAATATAAACCTCAAGCGACTTCTTAGCCATATCAATTGATTTGCTATAACCCTCTATCATTGCATTAAAAACCACTGTGTCTTTTTCACATGTTCGCCTAAATACATCCTCAGCTTCCTTAAAATTCCCTATATTCATATACCCCGAAATCATCGATGTAGAACACATCACATTTTTTTCCACCATCGTATCAAACACTCTCCTAGCATAACCAATCCTCCCATTCCTAACATATGAATCAACCAATGCCGTATAAAGAACATCATCAGCTTCAACATCCAACCTAAATATCTTTGCATGTACCTCCCCACCATAGCTCAATGACTTCAAAATCATTGAAAGTGTAAACCCATCTGGCTTTTCACTAGACATAACCATTTTTTGAACAAGACCGACCAATTCTTTCACCTGGCCATCTTTGACATACCCATTCAGCATATAGTTATAAGCAGATAGAGTTGGTTGAGGCATTTCATCAAACACTTTTCTAGCATAATTCAAGCAATTAGATTTCAGAAAAAGAATAAGGATTTTGATCGAGATATTGGTATTGGGTTTAAACCCAGATTTTATTATATGGCTGTGAATCTTTTGGCCATGTGAGGGAGTATTTGAAGAGATGTAGTATTGGAGAGCTGATGATAGGGTTGTGGAAGTCGTGTTGGTTAAGTAGTCGTTGATGTTAAGTGGAGGGAAAGGTAGGGTTTCTGAGACTGAAATCTGGGATGAAGAAATGTACCGTTTGATTACGACTAAGTCCGCACGTTTCATCATCTCTTTTATCGAATGACTCACCGGGTGAGTATGAAACGAAGGTTGTTTCAAATGTGGATAGCAGAGCCTGTTCGATTGACTTCTATTTCCTACCAACCGTGATGCCAGGTTTCTTAACTAAGAACCAAAATTCAACTCGTGACTTGGGTTATATCACGAGAATAGTTTTTTAAATGGGTCATTGTAAATTTCAGATCGGATTAGTTAAAATATGACTTTAAATATGGATCGATATAAATAAAGACTTCTATTTCCTCGTAATAAATGGGCCTCACGAGGTGGAGCCCATTAGGCCGAATGAAGGAGAAGACTCGCCAAATTAAGGATCAAGATGATAAAGCCCAACTAACAGAGTGAGAGAGAGGGGCGGGGGGAGGGGGTAGGGGGAGGGTAAACTTGTATAGAACTATTAACTCAGTGAGCGTATAGAGAGCGAAATGGAATTTGCGGTCCATTCCTTGCGTTATAATTGCAAAGACCACCTGCTCATTGGTCCAATGAAGGATCGGGCATGGCTGTGATCGCGCAAGCTTAAGCCCAACTTAAGTCTCAGGGGAACGATATTACCCTAACCCAAACAAAAATAGGATTAGTCAATGCCCAGCCTACCCAAAACAAAATTCAGAAGCCGAATTGTCCAAAGCCCTACTCTCAATTTCTCTTATACCAAAATCTGAAGAGCAGGTGTCCGAAAGGAAATTTGTGTAGATCATCGACCTATGTTCAGGTCTAATCAGGTCGTACCATATATTTTAATCTCTTGTTACGAATAAGGATACATAATCGTGTGTGCCTCTTTATTGATATTAAAGATATATAATTGAAATCTCTATAATTGAAGTTAAAACTCTTTTATTTTAATTAAATTACCATAAACTAATCATAATTTTTTTTTAATAAGTAGATTACTTATCACCAATTGATATTTAGGTTTCATTCAATTAATTTAACTCGAACATTATAGAATCTATTAAGGGATTGGTTCTCTCAAATTTTATTTCTTTATTTTCATGATTGAAACTCAAAACTTATGGTTAATGAAATATAATACCCTGACCACTATATCCACGGGAGTTTGGCATTCATGGCCAACTAGAGTGGTCCCAAACAGGCATCTTTGTAACCTTTAGAAAGAAAAGGATGCAGCTTTTCTAGTTGTTTCCATTAAATTCACCATTGTCGAGTGCGGTAGTGCCCTTCTCTTTCAGGCCACCACATCCAATGATGTCAGTCCAATAACTTCATGACATGTCAACTTCAGATTATCGTGAGGGACTGCTTTTTTAACATAAGGTGGAAACTTTTCGAGTTACATCAATCTAAACAAGTTTTGATTTCTGTCAATTATATAAGTTAAATCGTTCTGGGGTCCTCATAATCACCAATGGCTTTTTCATCTTTGTAAAGTCCCCAAGGAATTATTGCCTACCATGAAATAGATGTCCACAATGGAGTGCAACTTTTATTTCTTAATCAAATGATTAATTATAATTAAGGTACTAAACTAAAAGGATGGAAACATTATTATGTTGCTAATGAAAATGTCAGCATGAGACTAACCTGTCAATTAGCAGACTGACTTTATCAATGGTCCTAGTCAAATTCGCTCTCATTAGGTAGAAGGATGGCGGACTTGATTTCTGAGACCAACCCTAATCTAGTTTGGTTCAATTAGAACCTGGGTAAGGCTGCCCTACTCCAAACATTATATATAATATAATATAATATCAATATATATATATATATATATAGAGAGAGAGAGAGAGAGAGAGAGAGAGAGAGAGAGAGAGAGAGAGAGAGAGAGAGAGAGAGAGAGAGAGAGAGAGAGAGAGAGGAGGGAGGGAGGAGGAGGGTGGAGACATGGAAATTGAATTTTAAAAAAAAAATAAAATAAAATTGTATGTAAATACAAATATAATTTTTCAAATTATAACTCTCAATTAGATTTGCCCTTGAAAAGTTAATAATTCACAATCTTGAAGATTACAATTTAAAATATATATTGTATCTTGTGTTCAATTTACAAATTTCTAACTTCATTTTTGTATGTATTGAAAAAAAATGAGAAAAGGGGTATTAAATATATTATACAAATCGTTTGTTTATTTTATATTGGTCACTTAAATAATATATATTGTGTTTAAAAAATGAATTAATATCATTTTTATTAAAATGTTAAACGGTCCTTCCAGAATTCACTATAAAAACAAATAAACATAACTTGATAGCTATATATTTATTAACTTATTTAAAATAAATTTAAATAATAATTTATTTTATAATTATATCATTTTGTACCCCTTATTCAAAATAAGATCATTTGTCATAATAAATTAATTAATTATTCTACCTTAGAAGTCTTCTATCTGACTCTGAATCGGTACTTTTTTATACTTGATCGATCAGTATTTAAAATCATATTTTTATTAATTTAATTGGAGATACTATTAGACCAACCATAGGAATGTAGTTTTTTTTTTTAAATTGAATTAAAATTTTAATTAAAAAGTTTAATACCATTTCTATTATATCAACTTTTGGTTAACATCTGAGTTCGCGCATGATGGTACTCTGGATCAATATTTTCTTTCCACATTCACATTTGCACCATTTAGTTTGGGTGGCAAGTCTTGTGTGAACAAGCTCGAGTTTCCAGATGAAAGCTGTGGGCTAATCGAGGTGCTGTCTAGACTAAGTAAAGATGGTCAATTGATGTTGGGTGGTCGGTGTTGATGGATTGAGATCAATCAATCCTCATATATAAATTGCATGCAAATGATTACTTCGATTGGTCCCATGTGATGTGAATGCCCACATTATAGTATCCTTTCCTTCCGCATACAATGTTTGGTATAAAGAAATGAACATGAAATTATGAAAATAGGAAAGAAGGTAAAGAGATGGCATTCCTTTGATCTAACCTAGAACTTCAAGTTAAAATAGTAATTTCAAAAGATTTAAACTTCTCCACATTGATTTTTTTTTTCTGGAACAACATTATTAAAGAATAAATTATATCTACAAAATTATATATATTTTGAGAAATCGTAATTCATGCATATGTTTATTTGCAAATTACGCATATAAAACAAGTATATTCTTAATAAAGAATTTCAATCACTACTCATTGAACTTGTCGTAATTCACGTGTCTATTTACAAGTCACACATATAAAATAAACATATTCTCGATAAAAATTCTCGATCGCTTCCCATTGAATATATCGTAATTAATACGTCTATTAATAAATTATAAATATAAAAAATGTTATATCCTTAATGGAGAATCTCGATCATTTTTCATAAATATATCATAATTTTCATGTTTATTTACAAATTACGTACATAAAATAAATATATTTTCTATTGAGAATATTCCAAAATAACACAATGGATATGATTTGAATTTGAAAGACAAACAAAATAATGAAAATTCAATGAACTTTTTTTTTTCCAATAATGGTACGTGGAATGTTTATTCTCACATATAAAAAATTACGGCTCGCATCAAACAAACATTATATTTAATGGAGAAAATAAATAGTAAATTAATATGAATTGCTCAAAATTTTACTTATATAGTAATATTTATGTGAGATAGTAATGCTGATAACTTTAATATATAAATGAATTAAATTTTTACATCGAGCTATATTACTACTTATAGAGTTATTTATTTATTTATTTATTTATTCGCCTGAGGATCATACCGAGTTGACAAGCAGCCCAAAGGCCAAGAATAAACAAAGAACATCTGTAATGCCTGATTTTAGAAAAATGGTGCGTGCGGGGGATGACATGAGCAGTCCAACGAGGAAAAAGCAAACTCGTCCAACCAACGACGCAATCCACGTTGAGGTATCGTCATCCCATCCCATCCCATCCCAACCCTTTTTCTCAGTTTCCCAGAAAAACGTCGTTTCAACTCTCCGAGAGACCAAGACCACACCGTAAATGGCTACCTTAACAATTAAGGAATCCCCATGTCTAGAGAAAACATTGGTGCCTTGGCTTCGCTTGTTGCAACTTATTTGATGAAAATATCGTGCTGTTAAATCATTATAAAATTATAAATAATCAAAATTGATAATTAAAAATATATATATCTAAATTCATATTTTTTAAATTTTCTTTGATAATTTCTAAGAAATCTTGATTACAAACAAAATCATGAAGTAAAAATATCATTCAAAATATTTGTATTCTCTCTTGGAATGATAGAAAATATTTCTTAGATTTTGCGTTATATTATATCAATATTGTGTTTTAATTGAAAAAGTCGAAAGATATTTAAATTTAATTTGATTCAAATCAATTTAATTATATTTTTTTTATATGATAGAAGAGGTTTTCATTTTTGTTTTACACGTTTTTGACAAATTTGTGGACTCAAATACGTCAAACTTGAGTGTCAAACTTGAGTCGTGGATTTCTGAGAAAATTCCAAAAGTTCGAGTTGTACAAGAAATGTGTGAATTGATATGCTATGCTAAGAGAGGAACGTCAGTGATATGGATTGGTGCCTTACATTTGACGGAATTGATAGGGTGGAATGGGCCATGGGATTTCAAAATGCCAAGAGGGAAACAATAATGTAAATTATTTTGAAATAGGGTATTAGTATTGTATTTTACTTGAAGTCATCGAGATGTCTTTGCTTCGAATCACATTTAATCGGATCAAATATGATTATCAGATATCGATAATTTATACTAAAAAGTTATATTTTATTTAAATATTTTGTATTTTATTTATCATAACTTAAGTTTGATTCGAATTCAATAAAATTTATGTCCTGCTTTTAAAATTAGCTTACAATAATCCAAATTTTGTAGTCTATTACATCTAAATTTAATAGAAGGAATATTTGAACAAAATTATATATTCAACATTTAAATTCAATCAAATTTAAACACTTTTATTTGGTCGGGATAAAATCCAAATTCGATAGGTACAAATATTTTTTTATGCTTAAATAATAATAATATTTATTTTAAAGAAGTATATTTGAATTTTATTTGTTTAATTTATTTGATAATTATATAAAAATTAGTCCCATTGTTGTGTGATATCAAGTTCATATTCTCTCCTATTGAATTTATGAAATTTAGCCTACAGTACAAAATTTAAGTGTTCATAGGTGCCATAAATAACTCAAAGGCTTGCAATTCATGAGTTAGACTTTATATTAATGTCTTTCTTAGTGTATTATTATTATTATTATTATTATTATTATTATTATTATTATTCAATTTTTTCTTTCTTGTACATAATTTTTTTATACATTTCTTTAACAAAATTGCCTGAATTTAAAAATGGCTCAACTATTTCATTTTTATGTCAGACTAATTCTATATACATATGGTATAATACTATTATTGGAGGGTGAGAATTTAATTCTTATTTTAAAAACTAATTGTTAACAAAGAAAACTATTATATTTATATATCAAATTTAAATATAGAATTAATAGATATAATATTTAATAATGTTTAAATAAAATTTTTATATTTTCTCAAAAATAACAACAGTGACAGCAACAACAGTAACAACAACAATAATAACAAAAATATCTTTACATGGATAGTCGAGTGTTAAAAAACTTTTATTTAATTATTTTTTCTGAATAATTTTCGTAAAAATATATATTTTTATAATTTTTTATGATTTTTATGTAATCAAAATAACAATACTAATAATAATAATGATAATAATATAAGCATTTAATTCAAATAGAAGTCAATACATTTTGTCTAGTGGGCTTCACAAAAGATAGGAGAGTACAGGTTTTGGTTTTTGCGAGAACCTATGCTTACGAAATTCAAGGGGAAAAGGTTGGGGCGAGGGGCGACGCAACCGATAACGTTTTCATGCTGGGGAGAGGTCGCGGCAATAATAGAGTAGGAGCAAAGGATTTATTGCAAATATTAAAACACATTATCAATTTTTTTTTTTATAAAAAAGATTTATGTATATCATATAATAAGAAATAATTTTTATATAATTATAAAATAAAAAATTATCAAAATTTGAATAAGAATGACAAGCCAAATACTCAAAAGGGAATTAGAAAATTGTTTCGAAGGAAATGAGTTGGTTTAAAAAAATAAATAAAAGTCTTTATTCATAGTGAGTTTTTTTGATTTTAAGACTTCTATTAATCTCATGTATTATTTGTTTAGTACGTCTCTTTATTTTTATAAATTATATTCTTAATAGGTCTTCTAATTCTAATAAAAATATTTTATTTTTAGCCTAGCAGGGTCTTTCTTCGTTATAGAGTATTCTATTTATCTTATTTTTAATTAATACAATTGATTTTTAAACTTTTGTAATTTTTTAAATATTTAAATTAAAATTTATTTATTTTTAAGATGTGAAATATATGTAACAAAAATAACCGAGCGCACATTCCTTGATTCTAATACATTAACAGCCTGATGGTTTTTTTTTTTTTTACCATCGGTATCCTACTTTTATCCGATTAATTTAGTTCAAGTATTGTGGAATCTATTTTAAAGATTGACTCTCACAAATCCTCTTTTGCCATTCTCAACGTTTGAACTTGATACCTCTGTTAATGAGATAAAGTACTGACCACTCAATTCAAAAATGTTCGGTACAATGTGATGGTGTGGTTACTATAGATTATTTAACCATAATCTTTGACATATTGATTAAAGTAAGTCTCAGAAAAACACTTTTAGGTTGTTGGGACATAAAGTTATATTAATAAGTTAAGTTTAAAAATAATAAACATATTAAAAAAAAGAAGTAATAATAGTAATATGAATCTTATCACTCTATTTTTTTAATTAAATATTATAATATGTTGAATTTATATAAAAAATTTATTATTATAAATATAAAAATTAAAAAATTAAATATTCTCAAAATTAAATTAATTTGATTTTGATATATAGTATTTTCTAAATATTCTCAAAATATATGATATCTCTTAATATTTTTTTCAAATTTCACGTGGTTTTAATAAAGATTACTTGAATTTAAAAGATACGATAAATATATATTGATATGACTGAAGATGTATTTTTGAAAAGAAAGGATTTTTTGGAGACAAGTGCGAGTGTATATTAAAGAATAATTTTTTCTAGAAGGAATTAGGAATTTTTTGAAGATGCATGCGAATGCGTACGATGAAGGGTAGTTTTTTTATAATAGACTATGAATATTCTGGAGGTGCATGCGGGTGCATATCGAAGAATGCCTTATTTCTTTTTTTTTTTCTTGTTTTAAACATATCACGAGTCCTTTGAAGGTACACTTGGATGTATATTGAAAAGTAATTTTATTTTTTTTGTTTTTTTAAGAACCGAGTAATAATCAAAGATCAGTCAGTACAGTGAGAAAAGTTATGTATTCTTTAATCAAGTTTTCAGATTCAAGTCTTTTTGAAAACTAAAAAGATGACTTTGGGAGACCTCCCCCTTTATAGAAGGTCCGACAATCAAGTCAACCTAAATTAGTCAAAACGAAACTCCAGATACCAGGAGTCAGAGACCAAAAAAGAAAAGAAAAGAAAAAAACAGACCAATACTCTTGCGGAGGTGTGTGTGGATGCTCAAGGATTTTTTTTAAGAGCTCTAATACTCTGTTGAGAATAAATTTTGAACATAAAATATAAATGAGTATGACTCTTGCACCATATTAAAGATGAAAAGTAACGTAATAATATTAAATTTTAATATTTCATTGTTTATTATAATATATTACATTTATATAAAAAACTTATAGTTATAAATATGGAAATAAATAATATAAATATAGAAATAAAAAATCAAATATTTTAAAAATTAAATTAATAATTAATTTAATTTGATATATAATATTTTTAAAAATATTTTCAAAAATATATGGTAACAATTATAATTCTCAAATGTTTTACAGAGAAAAAAACCTGCTCACAGTTAAATAAGTAGGGATGCTGGTTACCTGTACTCCCAATCTTTTAACTATAGAAGAGAAAAAAGAAAAACAAAATCCTTGAAATCAAGTGGAAACAACAAATCCAAGACAACCAGAATGGCCCGAATGCCAATTATGAAAGGACCCCAACCTAACTTCTCCGTCGCATACCAATCAGCTGCATGCGTGGCATTGCAATAAATTAGAGAGAGGGATAGAGATTGATAGAGAGAGAGAGAGAGAGAGAGCCTTCATTTAAGGCATAGCCAGAATCGCAGCTTTAATTAAAATAAAATAAAATAGAATAAAACCCTCGTTTCCCCCTTTTTTATTGTATCATAGAAGATAGGGAGACAAAGGGTTCAGATTTTCAGTGTTCACGAGTGTTTTTTTGCGGAGTATTGCATGGACATCTGACAGTGAGTTTTCCGAGTATTATTTCTTTGCTTGTCCAAGCTCCCTTGTGTTTCAACTTCTTGGGAGACAACAGAGAGTGAGGGATAGACAGAGAGATGAGACCCAAAATTTATCTGTTCGGAGACTCCATCACTGAGGAATCATTTGGCGTAGGCGGCTGGGGTTCCTCTCTCGCCCATCAATTCTCTCGCACTGTACGCATCTCTCTCTCTCTCTCTCCCCCCCCCTCAATTTTTTTTTTTTTTAATGGAAGTTTAGCTTTTTACTATGTTTTTTGATGGGGTGTAGGTGGATGTGGTGCTGAGAGGGTATAGTGGATATAACACGAGGTGGGCCCTCAAGGTGTTGGATAAGATTTTTCCGGCGACGGGGGAAGGCGGCGAAGATGCACCGCTGGCGGTGACGGTATTCTTTGGGGCGAATGATGCATGCTTGGCAGACAGGTGTTCGGCGTTTCAGCACGTGCCTCTGGATGAATACAGGCAGAATCTCCACGCCATTGCCTCCTTTTTCAAGGTATAACTACCCCTTCTTCTCTGCACGTGACTAGTCCTGACTTCTTGCTCTGCACGTGCGTTGGCTCTCTCCTCCTCCGGAGTCTCAGCCACACGCACGTTATCTGAAGGTATCACTCTTCTGTTTACGTACTTGTTGGGTCACCCACGTCAGATTCATTTGATCCATCTAATATTACTCATTACGAACTTGTTGGTATCATAGTTAAATTTTCTTTAATCTAAAATTTTACAATTAATAGTATTTTTGGACTTTTTTCCTTTTTAAATAAAATTAATTCAAACATTTTCAACACACACAACACACACACACACACACACACACCATGCCTAGTTGGCATGGTCTGGTGTCTGGGTTTTGGTATTGTCTTGGATTTGAGTCCTGTGTACTGGAGAAACTAGCATCGACACAGTTTCGCTCTGACTCAATTTCGCTCTAACCGGATTTAGTCATGTTTGGTTTATCGTGATTACCGGATAGCAATTATAAAAGAAAAAAAAAACATACATATATGTTGTGAAAAACCAAAGTTAGGAGTGGTTAGGAAAGCAAAGGATACCAAAGAAACCTATAGAATTTTGGCTTAGCTTGTGTAGCAGAATACAACGGAAGAGATTATTTGTCAATAGCCCGAATTTTATCTAGCTAATAAGTAATTGGCTATAGACAAAAACAGTGCTCTAAATTTTGTAAGGTTGAATGATGTAATATAGCCATGCTTGGATAGACAAGTTGTAGATTTTTACCCTGTGATTCGAGTGAAATGGGCAAAGAAAGAAGAAGGGAGAGAGGAAAAGTGTAGGAGTTGGTGAGCGGATACAACCTTTTCTTCTATTATAATTGTTCTGGCTTATATTATTATGTTTTTCTTTGCAAGTTAAGGACTGTTTGTATCTTTATGCAACTCAATATACATTTGCTTTCTATATTGAGACCGTTGTTTCACGCATTTGTTGCATTTTGTTTCAGAAACGTTGGCCCAAAACTCAAATTATCCTCATTACTCCTCCCCCAATAGATGAAGAATCGCGACTCCAGTAAGCAAATTTCCACATGCATTACTGATGGTGCTGGTCTTATCTTGTGCAGTTTTCTTGGCTTCTTAGCTTTCTTGTCTAAGCCTTGCTCATGCTCTAAAATGGTACTATTAGTAATTTTCCTAGGAGCCAAGGACTGTTTGATATAATACATGGTTTGATGCAGATATCCATACATTGAAAATCCGGATGGTCTGCCAGAGAGAACGAATGAAGCTGCAGGAAATTATGCAAAAGTTTGTATTCATGTTGCTGAAGAGTGTGGGCTTCCCGTTATAGATATCTGGACAAAAATGCAAGAGTTATCTGATTGGAAGAAATCTTATCTCAGGTATTTCCCATTTTTACTTTTCAAAATGATATATAGATTATAGGAGATTCCACAGATATGCATCTATTATAGCCGGTATATACCAAAATTATTGTCACTAAAGGTTTTGGTGCTTACAGTCTCATGATTTGGTACCATGGTCAATGTTTAAATATGGATACATCCACATGCCATATTTTCCTTCATAAGTTATACCAAAAGAGATTTATTTCTGCATTGCGTACTACCTTAGGATCTTAATTAAAGTTGGTTAGCTAGGACATCAAGTCATCAACAGGCTTAATCTTCTAAAGCGTGCTGTTTAAATTAAGCATGTCCTTTAAGGGGCATTGACCCTACATTCCCAAAGCCATCTGTGTTTACCCTATTATGCAGCTCCTTGTTTTCACCATATATTACTTCTTTTAGTTTCAAGAGGGAGGGAGATGCTTAGTCGGTCCAATCTTAAGAAACCAGAAGGACTAAAAGTGAATGCAGAGAAAAGTTTAATTTGAACCTCTGAGAGTATTCTTTAAGTGGAATTTTGACAGCCCCTAGTTTAGTTTTGAGGTCCACATATTGTCTCTGTTTGAGCATATGCATCGGTTCCCTAATTTTGTTTAATTCTTATGGTGATTGGCTTGTTTGAAACCAGTATAGGTGCTGGTATGCTGTACTTGCTCATCTTCCTTGCTTTTGTCACACGTGGGTTCCTTTCTAATTAGAGAATTTTAAGTTGAACACCCCCCAAAAAAAGAACTTTTAAGAGAATTAATTCCCAAATCATGCATATTTCTGTTTATAATAACAAATGCTGCTGTGCAATACCATAATGAGAGGGTTATATAGATCCGAATCACATAATATAATACAAGCTTTAAGCTTCTGCGTTTCGTGTAATGGCTAAATTAGCTAACAGTATTGCCTACGTGAAATTGCAGAGATGGTTTGCACTTAACTGAGGCCGGCAACAGATTGGTGTTTGAGCTTGTGGTCGGAACACTGCGGGAGGGAGGCTTGAGCCTTGAAACTCTGCCAGTTGATCTGCCACTCATAGCGGAGATTGACCCTCAGAATCCACTCAAGTCCTTCGAAAACTGATCATATATAGTTTGCGTTGCCCTACCATCCCCTACAATCCAATTAAATTATATTTATGATGGTAGCTTTTGGTTTTGTATTTGCCAAGGCATATTGTAGACAGGGCAAATTAAAGATGGGACTTTTGTGAAATGTATGGCTTTAGCTATGGCTGTGCCGGAGTAAAATTTCATGTTGTGGTTGATGCTGGGCTTTGTTTTGTTTTGTTTTTGCGGCATTTGAAGAAAACTTATCGACAGTGTTCTCTTAGCACACATCTTTTAATGGTTGCTGAATTTTTGCCACCTACTTGAAATGTTCCTCTAAGATTTGCTTCAGAATATTAATGTTGGCCAAAATGTTCCCTTTAAGCTTTCAATAGTTTAATGAAACTTTAAAACAATATTAGCAAAGATAGATTCTTTTTTTTTTTTTTTTTGGTACCGATAGATTCTTTTTTCTTTCTTTCTTTTCTTTTTTATTTAAAATTTACCTCCCTTCCATAGAGTTCTAAATAAAATATGCCATTAAATCTTTCATTTGGGTGCTTCCCAGCCTTATCTCTTTTTTATCACTCGTCCTCCGCGGCAGCCGGGTGACATAAAAGTGACAATGATGGATGTTTCGTTGGTTTAATATAAAGGATACTAGTATCTCATATTAAGAATCGGGATTTGAGTTTTGATAGTGATAAAAATGACGTTGTGAGAGTTTTCTCCCAATTAGGATCCGATAGTAGTTTGGTCAAGATTAATCGTCAGAGCAAATATTTGGATACTTAACGGTAGTCCAAATCTAAGGAACAAAAAAAAAAAAAGTGACAATGATTGTTGGTTAGCAAGCCAGTGATTTGAGGCCAGGGTGCGAAGGGCGTCTTGGGGTGTGATAATTCGATATTGAAGGAAGGTTGAAGGTGTGATTTGATTTTCGACTCTCAGTGAACAGTGGCTGGCGTCCTTCCAGAGGATTTGGCCTTGCAAGAGAAGTGAAGAAGGCCAGTTGGCGACAATGCGGCGTTGGTGGGATTTCGTAGGAACGGCCACTATTGGCATCGTCAGACAATAGTTTTTACTAGGATGTTGAAAGTCCTCGTCGGTCTTTGTCAAGTTCCCAGGATAGAGATTCTCAGGTTGATGGTTTTGATTCCCACTCACTGTTTTTGGGGTAGGTGATGGCTTTTTTTTTTTGGGTTCTTTACTATCACAATTCAGAAATTTATTATAGGGCTCGATTTAGATTTTAATTAAATAATTTAGTAATCTGCTACTAAACTCACAAGTTGTTGGTGGGGTAGGTGATATTAGGTTACCGGTTTGGATTTTGTCCAGAAGCGCCTAGTTTTATATGCCCATTGGAACTTGCTTTGTCTTATCTTGTTTGCCATTTGTACATTTTAGTTCTCTGTTTGTTTTGATCCATGGATTTGTTGTGTTAGGGATCTAATCTTTTCACTATGATGATCGCAGCACGCTGAGATATAGACTACTAGGGAAATCAGCTAAACATATTTCTATAGACACAACTCATCAAACTGTATGTTCAAGCATGGTATTTGTTTTGGTTACGTGATATTTGAACTCGAATCATGGAATTGAAGAGGAAAATTGTGATCACTAAGTTGTGGGGATTTCTTTTTTTTTTTTTTTTAGTTTTTATAGGTAAGTTGTGGGGACTTCTTTTTTTTTTTTTTAGTTTTTACCATCGATATCCGGGATTTTGTCAACTAATCCGGTTCTAACATTGTGGTGTTCATTTTAAGGGTTGGCTTTCTCAAATTCTTTTTTGTCATTTTAAGACTCAAACTCGAGATCTCTGATTAAAGGATAGAGTATCCAATCACTCAACCCAAAGGAGTTTGATAGCTGTGGGGACTCCAAGCAAGGCACATGCACCTACTGGACCGAGTTAGCCTGATCATGTCAATCAAAGATTGATCCTTCTACCAAAAAAAAAAAAAAAAAAATCAAAGATTGATCCAAAAGTCCATTAAAAAAAAGCCTGATCATCCATTAAAGCCCACATTGCTAATTGGGTCATGTCGAATTAGGGCCAAACCTCATCCGGGACCGTTGAAAGGCACAAGCAATTTCGAAAAGTAAACATAATGGATCCAACATCTCAAATCTGGGCTATTCAGTCTACTCTGGGTGACAACTTGTTAGTGGTGCCCTAGGCCCTGCTTAGGTCTACTCAAGAGTACTGTCTTTTCAAAATTCTAAATACCCAAAAAAAAGATGAATTTTAAGAAAGGATTTTCTTAAAAAAAAATGATTGTCGATAGATGATAATTTAGTAGTTACACGCTATCAAAATCTATAAAGATTATAAAAATTCCCTTCCAAACCGATATTATCCTTGAGATTATTAATATGGAATTGGGGACGATCCTATGCAAGTGATCATACTATCATCCAAGAAATAATAACCGTTGAACAAAATTTGGCCACAAAAATGATAAAAAAAAAGCCCTAAAATGATACTTTTTTTTTTTGTGTTTTCAGCACCGGTATCTAGAACCATATTTTGATTAATCCATTTCGAATATTTACGAGCCCTTATTTAGGATGTAATTTTCTCAACATAGTATTTTTCATTTTCAAATTTTAAATCTAAAATTTAATTAAAAGATTTAGTATCTTCTCGTCTTGATGACTATCTATTGGTACACAGATAATAAAAAGGAAAATCCCTAAAGAATATCTTATCAACGAATTGTTGCTGCCTATTATCTACTTATCACCGTTCTTCTTCCTTTTTGGAATGAAAGAAAGCAAATGTATCTATGTAGTCCCCACAAGAGCACCATCTGACGTCCCTTCCCTTCACGTCTAAGGAATCAAACAAGCCTACTTATTTGTCAATCCTAGTCATTCTCTATCCCTCATTTCCATTTCCTTAAATGATCCTCAGACAAATGGGTTTTAATAAAGCTTCGAAGTACATACAAAGACAAGCACCTGTGCTTTTCGGTGCCTCCCAAATCTGTCTTGCCAATGCTTTTATTTTGGAACTTCTTCACTCATGAGAGAGTATCTTAGAAGAGAATCCTAATGCCTTTTCTCATTATTGTTTGCGTTTTTGTTGTTTTCCCATCAAACAAACTCCCATTTTTTCTTTTTTATTTTTAACACCGCAGGCCAACTTTCCATGTGTTGGAAGAGAGAGAAAGGGCCAATGATTGTAGACGCCCATGATGGATCAACCCAACCGACCCACTTTCTAGCCCCCGCCACGAGATGAAACCTTCAAAACAAGCCTTGAACACATGCGTTTGTATGTGTGCGGCTAAGAGGAGGAAGACACGCAATAGAGAAAAATAGAGGGGGAGAGAGAGAATTCAAACTTGAAACAGAGATTGTGAGACTCTGTTTTTCACACATGAAAACAATGATTTTGTGTATTCTTCTGACAAGAGCTCTTTACAAGGAAATCATCAAAGAAATTGATTGTGAATTGACTGGAATTTCTGTTTTATGATCTCACACACGATTAAAAACACGTGATTTAATTCCTACGATCCGAATCTGCTGCATTGTGAATATCAAACAAGAAATAATTATTCTTGAACTCCTAGTCTGATATTGCCATCTTCACCATATTTAAGTTTGAGATTTAATCCCATCCCACCCAATAATCTCCTATTTTATTATTATTACTCAAAAAAAAAAAAAAAGAAAAATGACCAAGTCTTTCGCCCCCCCTACAGCACGCACACCCACTTATGATTAGAAATGAACGTCAAATTAATTCTAAACAAAGATCAGAAAATCCAACTCCCAAAAGGGTCTTTCCACTATTCATTTTTGGACATTTCTGTTCTTGACGCTGTACCATTAGTTAAAGAGATACCACTGCTTGGTTCAGAAAGCGTGGCAGACAATGCAACAAGAATTAACATCAGGAAAAAGAAGTGGAGAAAGGTCAACCAATAATGCTCTCTCCAAATATAAACCAAAGGACACCTAAATCTGGATGTTCGCATCGATTTTTCGATATCATAAGCAATGACGTCGTCCCCAATTGTACATTTGTTCAGTGTAGGTGTTTAATGCTGCGATGCTAGTCAGACCAACTTTGGTATATATATTAATGCAGGTTGCTGCATGCACCCTTCTACGTTTAGGTATCTTAATACAAGATGGTATATATCTATGTCAAATTATTAAATATTGTTCGAACATGCTACTAAGAAATACGGGTGCAATTTTAGAATATGATTTTTCACGTTTTGTAATACAATTTTTTAAAAACTTATTTCCCCTCTACTTCTTGATAAGCAAGATTGTGGTCCTCAAGGTGATAGACTAGTGAACACAATTTTTCTTCCAATTTAGTGATCTCGAATTCAAATTTTAGTATTACAAAAAAAAAAAAAAACAATAAAGATTGTGAATAATCTTTATAATAAAATAAAATTGATTATTTAATTATATTCTGTATTAACATAGTTAAGCCATAGAAATATACAAAATCTGATAGATTTATCTCATTTATACAATATCACATTGTTTTTCTTTTCTTTTGTAATAAGATAACCTCATAAACTAGCTGATAAAATATATTATAATATCATTTTCTTTTGAACTTACGTCACCTCCATCACTATATATATACACAACAGCAAGGACTAATAATCTCTAATATATTAAACTATTTAACACTAGCAGAGTCAAACCACATAAACCCACAAGAATCACTAGACTTCTCCTACGTATATAATATTTCTTATTCCTTCACAAAAAATTTCTTATTCTCCTTTCTTTTGTAATAGAACCACCTCTAGACAACTATGAGGCACATCTATTTGGGTCTACCTGGCCAAGAACATGCTGGTAATTCTGTCCAAGGTGTGCTCGGAGGTGCATCTAAAGTTTACATTTGCCCAAGGCCAATGGAGGTCACCAATCTTCATAGCCATTTCCACCAATTTTTAGTGAGTGAACAAACTAATGTATGATATTTTCGAACTCTTTTAACATGCCCGGAAATCAAATTGGGCAAGTTTCGTAGCAACTCATTATGAAAGCAAACTCATAATACAATTCAATGAACGTCTATGATGTAAGCAATGAAAATCGAATCATGGATCAAATCAACCATTCGAGGATCCATAAAAATATAATTTTTTTTTCTCAGCATTGTTGTCTAAAAGCAGTAGATCAAAAAACTTGAACCTTTTGGGTTTTACCTTATATTAACTAAAATGATTTTCCTTGGTCAAGTGCGTCAAGCTCTTTCCCATATAGAACATAATCTACTGGATAACAAATTGTTCACCTTCGTGGAAAGTGCAAATGATGAGGAAGCAGCACTGTTTTGACATGATTCACTGTCATTGATCACATCAAAGCTGGAACACTTTATTGAGTAACTAAAAACAGCCTAATCTGTGGATGAAATCCAGGAAGGAAATCCATATGCTGCAAATCCTCCATTCGATGACTAATTTATCTAATAAAAGCTCTATGGGTTGTCTCAACGCATTTTGGGAGCTGATTGGATTGGGGGGGGGGGGCGGGGTTTATGGGTTTATGGGTCGGGGAGAGCTAATCTGGCTTTGTCACGTGGAACCAAATAAAAAAAAATTTAAATGGGCAATCTCAATTGTCACCTCGTACACTTAGAATTATTTGGTTAACAAATCTTCTGCCCCTCACCTCATCGCTTCGATTTTAGTCTTGAGACCAATGCGGAAAGCTGTTCATGGGAACGTTCTAAAAGTTACCCTTTTTGTTCTTTAAGAGTATTTGCTTAAAAAGATGATAATGTTAGTGACACTTGTAGCACTATATAATTCTTGTATTAATAGATATGATATTATTAGAGGTAGATTTTACTTTATAGATAATTATTCTATTGACCAAGTAGAGGATCGGTGTCGATGAATCTTTTGGGTTTTTGCAGATGATGAAATCTATAAATATTATTAGAGATGGTTTTAGCGAAGAAAATTCTGATGCTTAGGATAGAAAAAGTGATGCTGAAAGAAAAAGAACAGATTGAGTAGGCCGTAAAATGTACCTGGGGTCACCTATGATTGAAATATAATATATGTATGTATGATAGGTCTCTTGTTTGAGTATAGAAATCTTCATTTTTTTTTGTGAAGAGATCGCTAAAGATATTCTAAGATTATAGAGATTATAATCAGGAAATTTAGAATCCTATAAATCGAAAAAAGTTCAAATTATCAAACAGCTTTTTTATTTTATTGAGAGAGATTATGAAAATTTCTATTCTTATTTGAAAAAATTATTCCTGAAATTAGAAGAATTTCGAATCTTGAGTGATCATGATTCTAATTTGTTAAACGGAAGCATTATTCGCCGGGGACTAATATTAGCCAAGAGAATGTTTGATCGAGAGGTGAGTTCAATCAATTGGGGTGTTTATCGAGATATCTTCTTGGTAGTTTATGAGATTTAAATAATGAACCCTAATGGACTCTAGTGTCTGATTTTTATGATAATGGACTGTTGAACTATATATCATCATATCTAATGTAATATTTTATATTTTATATATTTTGTATTATATATTACCGTGTCCATGTCATGTCATAACATATGTGGTGTGCTTCATAGAACAAATGCGTGGCATCATCTAAACCAAAGACAAAGACACCTCATTTCCCACAAAGGATAGCTCAGAGCAAAGCACGCTACCTCGTACAACCATCTTGACAAGCATTGATGTTTTGAGAGGTCTCCCGTTCCCCTTTTTTACCAACTATATATATATATTGAATCTGATCTAACCGATTTATCTCTATCTGCTTTACTCTGCTTAACTTTGTTGGTTATCTGCATCTTTGCAAAGGTTCATTTTAAAGAAATAATGTCTTCCAAAGCAAGAAGTGGGTACACATATATACCATTAGAGAATACTATTTATCCAAATTAAAAATGCTCGTGTCAAGTTTTCATGACTTTTGACAAAAAAATAACTGTAATTCTATGCTAACAATTTTTTAACCCAAAATCAGAGTTTTCTATGATAGTTGTTCAAGAATAGTGGATTAGTGGTGGGGGTAGAGAAGGGATATAACTCAGCAGTAGAGTGTCATCTTGATACGGTGGAAGTCATCTGTTTGAGCGTGATTATCCTAAGATTTTTTCCTATTTTGACTTGCTCCCCGCTGTGATCGAATGAGAATAGATAAGAGGCTCCGGGGGATCGACTGTATTGGTATTTATAAAAATGATACTTATTAGATGATGATTACGATAATTCTGGACCATAAAAAGGGTTCGTTTAACCACTGAGCTACTCTGTCCCCTCAGGTAACCATATCCACAAGACCTAGATCAAAACTGTGTTCTGATTTTTTTGGCTTGTCAAACAGTATTTCTCATGCATATATCGGGCACAGAAAAAGCATCTCTTTACCTGTATATACCTTTAGCCTTTGTCTCGTCAGCAATCTCTATCTACACCTTGACTATATCCTGCCTACTTTAGCGCAGTCAGAAAGGATCTATTAAAAAGTTAGTTTTGTATGTTATCGTTTAATGCGGTTTCCTGCAATCTCATGCAAGGAAATCTACGTAATTTTCACAGATCTGTGAAAACAAGTTCTAGAACAGAATTATTCCATAAATTCTTGCAGACCCCAAGTCTTGTTTCTGCTTTCTGAAGATAACAGTGGAGAATGCGTAGGAAGCTAAAGATGCATCAGCAATAAGAGAGATCATTTGAACATGTGAAAGATCTTCAATCGAATCGTTTTAGAAGAAATTACCACATGCTCTCCATTTACAATCAGGTTAATCAATCCAATGAAACAATAAGTTGGAAGGCACCATTGCATAACCATATATTAAGCAAGTTTTATATATCCATCAGAGATACAAATATGGTTGGTTTGACATGCATGAGTGAAACGGACACGATAAGAAAGGTGTTTTACTTACTATATAAATCTAGTGGCTGTTGGGTTTGCTTTGATACCAATTTGATGGACTTGAACTAGGTTAGAGAATATCAATATGTTTGGAGATGAAGAGCATGTGATAAGGATAAGAACATTAACTATATAAATAGTTAAAAATATATTAGGAAGAGAGAAATCTCATTGGATATACATGATGGTGACTTCAAGTCTCTTCAAAAACAAAATACAATGACCACCAATTTATAGTAACACATAAACATATTAAGAGATACTTAGTAATCACATAATGACTCTTGGAAAACCTATATTTATTTGACATTAGAAAACTCATGACTTTTCATGTGATCATAATAAGTCTAGAATTTTGACATACCTTTAGACTCTTTATTTTTTCTAATAAATTCTAAATTAATTATTACAACAGTGACAACCTACGAGCACCGCCAAGCAAAAGAAGAAAAGAAAAAGAAGAGTGGAACACCATATATCTAGAAGACGCGGACACTGATGATAGTCATAAACATATCATTGATAAGCTCCAAAATTAGTTCTAATTCCTTCAATGGTGCTGTGGGTCAGGTCCTCCTGGACTCGTTCGCTTGCTCTGGCCATATTGGCTTCTGTTCGAGTTTTCTTCTCCAGTTTCCCCTGGAAATGAGTCATCAGTAATCTGCATTGACTCTTCTGCTGACTCCTTCAGGCTCAGCTCCAGTGAGTGATTCAGTTTGCGAGGTTCAGCCCTCACTATAAAAAGCAAAATCAGCATCAGGCACAAGGACTTTCTAGCCATTCTCCAATTTTTCAAGAATTAACTCTTTCGTTATCTGACATGTTTGACATGTCGAAAGATGTGATCTATATATAGAGTGCCTGGGTCCCTAAAGTTTTTCGACATATAGCTAAGTGCGCTAATTTTTATTATGTTTACCATGAAACTGCAATCTCATAAGAAGATTGCAGGACCATTTCGCTTTACACGATTATCTCTGTCATTCTCTCCAATTAGCATTCGTTTCCTTTTTACTTGTAATGAGAAGAAAGGATAAATTAAGTCACAGGGTCAACTTTACATATCATTTTTAGGTGTCAAAAAATGCAAAGAATTACTAGCAAAGTTACTAAGATCATGGCAAAGAAATTTTAGCATGAAAAATAATCCTGCAGATTTATTAGTTGATGACACGACAGAAAAGAAGTTCCCTTTTAGGGGTGTATCAGTTTTTATAAAAATGCTGAGGTAAAGATATATTACCATTGGAGGAGCTGCTGCCTGTTTGACACCATCCAGATCATCTGCAGTTTATCCAGTGGACTTTGAAACAGACTGAGACAAAAAAGGTGAAACGCATATGGATAAGGCAAGAACAGATAACATCATTCCGTAATCAACTGCAAAGCAAAATTGGATCAACATTACTTTCATTTGTTAACCTTTTCTCTAAATCAGTAAGATAATGTCCCCGATCACATAGAGCCAAGAGAATCGGATTTACAGCCAATCGACTATATTACCTTCAGTTTGAGAGCCCACAAACCTTAACTGTTTATCCTTCCTAGTTGAAGAAAAGGAAGCCGGCAGACGTCAAGGTTTCTATTGGAGATGGAAAGCCGAACCTAATGATTCGTTATTTCAATTAAATATTACAAAATTTTTTATTTATATAAAAAACTCAAATATACTCGTAGTCAAATCAATTATTAATATATTCTTTATAATATTTTTTAATAATTATTTTAATTTTGATATATAATATTTTTTAATATCATTCTCAATATAATAAAAACCATTTCAATTTGAAAAATATCGTAAAAAACTCTAATAATAAGAATAAGAATAATGATAGAAAAGCTCCGGTAAGAACAATAATATATACTCAAATAAGAACAGTGATAAAAAAGACCTAAATAAAGAAACTGTTTGAGAGTTTCAAATAGCAGCTGCAGAAAATTTCTGATGCCTCATTAGATGGTTTTCGAAGGTTACATGTGTGATCGTTGAACCATTTGTATATAACAAATGGTTAGTAGATGACGAACAATGTGATGACCTAACCTTTTTGTAAAGGTAATTCTAATACCATATTGAATATGAAAAATTGAACCCTAATGATTTATATATAAAAAAATGATTATCATAAATATAAAAATATAAAAATAAAGAACGTCAAATATCTTTACAAGCAAATTAATTATTTATATATTTTAATTATATTATTTGATTTGATTTTGATAAATAATATTTTAGACGGTGGAGCTAGATAGACAGAGGAGTTATGGATGAACTAGATAGAGGATAAAAAATGCAATCAATCAGGTGGTGGAACCACGCGATTAGCCATTTTGCAAGACGTCTTAATGCTTGTATCCCATTTGGCAACTTCAAATTTGGTAGCAAGCAGTTCATTAAATGATACAATACAACCCATGAAAACCAGGGTTATGCTACTCTCATGTATAAGATTTTAAGTTCTTACCTACTTCATTACTGTAAATATCAATTGACGTTGACATACTCGTGAACGAGATTTTTTGAAACAACTGGACATGCGTAGGAGGGTCAAGCAAGCACAAAAGAAGTGGGGAAAGTACAGCTTCCATCCGCCATGGCGGTGGTATCTGGGTGAGGGAAGGTAGACTGGGGCGTCCAGAGGAGACCGCCATGGCTATTTGCAGAAGTCAGGGAGGACGAGCTTCTTTTGTATTTCTTTTTATTCGTTCCCTTTTTTTTGGGGCGGGGGGGTTGGTTTGGAGACTATTTGAGCTTTTGTTTCTCGTAATTGCTGGAAACTTTTGACATTATTTTTCCCCATAAAAACTTTGTTCTCTGATCAAATATCCTTAGATTCGCGTTTAAAGTGACCACTACCACAAGATACATCAACAAGATTTTCATCCTTGATTTCTACTCTCAAAACCAGAAATCATATGCCCCCCTTATGCATGCAGGTGAAAGAAGGGAAGGGGGAAGGGTTAGATATAGCCTAGTAAGTAATATGATTACGTAACTCCTATCAACAAGAGATCAACCGGTGCTTTTGCAAGATTAGAGACCAAAATATACCCATAAAACACCACACCACAATGGAAAGCTTTACTACATGCGGCACATATCCCTATCCTGCTTACTCAAGGAAGCGCCATCACAAATACGAAGACATAAATGCCATGTCAAGGTTTCTATATCAAATATCAGCGCACGAATCTCATAAAGCAAATCAAAGTTTTAAAATGCTCAATTGCCATCAAAGATGGAATCAAAATATCACATGATTTTTAACTACCCGTCATAACCCCTAAAATAATTTCCTATCATTTGCATGGATCAATCGTTATTATTACTGGCACCTAGTAAAAATCTAATATCTTCGTAAACATACAGGGACCAAACTCTTTTCAATTGAGTGGTTAAACACTCTACCTCTTAATTAAAGGTCTCGACTTCAAACCTTAAAAGTAACGAAAAAGAATTTAAAAGAGTTACCCTTAAAATAAATTTTACAATATTTAAACTGGATTAACAGGATAAAATCTAGATACTAGTGAGTGAAAAAAAATATATATACAGTGACCAACAAAATCAAGCATGTCGTCCAAAGATGTGACATATGGGAACAATGTAAGAATACTAATCTCTAGATAATCTTCATGAATCTAAACTTAACAGTACATTAATTCTCTCTTTACAATATCTCTACTGTGCTCATTCGATGGCTTAACATATCATGGTAAGAACTCCCTGAAACTAGTTAAGGAGAGGTAAAAATGGTCAAGAGAGCATGAACACCAGATATATTAGAAGTTTAGGTGTCAACAAGCCGCTTGGTGGCGAGGAAATTTGCTGACACGTGTACATAAGGTGGCACAAAACTAGGTTGCTGACGTGTCCAAACATGGCACGAGGAAATTCAGGTTAGTGACGTGTCGTGTTGGGTGGCGAGTCAATCAAGCACATGGCATCATAAACAGAATAGTGTTATGTTACATATTGCTTACCATGCCAAGGAAAGTCTGATTTTAGACCCAATCAAACCATTTGGAATTCTATCTATTAACAAGTTTCTGCTTTTACCAGATACAGCCAACTCTATTCACTCCATTATCATCGTTATAATTTGCTGAAGATCAACATGTTGATGTAGAACAGAGAAAAGACTCTTCAACTTTACAAAATATTTCTCACACTTTATTCATTCAAGATGAACATAATTTATATAATATTTTGTAACTGTCATACATTGGAATTTGAAATATTTTAGAACTCATAAAGAGACCTTTGACATTCCCAACTAAATACATATTATTTATTTTAATTAATACAAGTTTACGTTTCCAACACCCCCTCTTAAACTTGTAATTCAACTTTTGATAACTCCAAGAGTAGCTCTCAATCTGCAAAAATCTTCAAACTTTAGAGCTTTTGATAACTCCTAGACGACACATGCTTGAGCTGAATCACCTTCTTCGCAATGCATTCTCAGATGTAATGGTATTTGGTGTCGATATGCATGCTTCTATCATAAAAAACTGAATTTTTTCCCAGAGCTATTGTTGATTTGTTATCAACAAAAATATCAGTAGTCCCATCTTGTTCAAACGTTAGAACTTTTAGAAGGCTCCTCATCCAAATGGCATGATAAACACAAAAAGCTGCTGCAAGTGACAATTGACTGTTTCTTTGAACTCCAAGCAAATGCAGTCACACCCATAAAGAAAACAAAATCACTTGTACCTTTTCGATTATCAACATCTCCTTCCCAATCACTGTCACTAAATTCATACAATCTGAAATCATTTGCAGTAGTATAAAATAAACCATAATCCAATTTTCCTTTAATATATCGAAGAATTCTCTTGGCTACCTTCATGTGAGTTAGAGTTGGAACTTCCATGTATCGACTAATGACACCAACACCATACAAAATATCCGACCTTGTACAAGTCAAAAACCACAGCCTTCCAACTAATCATCTAAATATCGTTGGATTTACCTTTTCCGCATTGTCAAACTTTGAGAACTTAATTCTACACTCCACAGGTATAGTAACTGAATTGATTTTATCCATCTTGAACTCTTTCAAGATTGCTTCTGCATAAGTCCTCTGAGAGAGAAAAATCCTTTCTTCATGTTGCCTAACCTCATTTCCAAGGTAATAGGACATAAGTCCCAAATCAGTATCTCAAATTTTTCAGACATTTTCCTTTTGAATTCTTCAACCATCATCAAATTACCACCGGTGAAAATCAAGTCATCAACATATAAACATACATACATAATCTCTCCAACCTGTGACTTCTTCACATATAAAACATGTTCATAAAGTCACTTAAAAAACCCATTTTTCTGAAAATATTCATCAATGCATATATACCAAGCCCTTGGAGCTTGTTTGAGGCCGTATAAAGCCTTTTTCAATCTTAACATTTTCTCTTCTTGACCATTAACAATATAACCCAATGGTTGCTACATATAGACTTTTTCTTCCAGCGTGCCATTCAAGAAGACAGATTTTATATCCATTTGAAAAATCTTCGAATTTTGTTGAGCAGCCAAAGAAATAATTAGCCGGATAGTTTCAAAGCGAGTTACTGGTGCAAAAATTTCATCATAATCGATTCGTCTTTTTGGGTGAATCCCTTTGTAACAAGCCAAGATTTGTATTTTTCAACCTCTCCTTTAGTATTTTTCTTGACTTTGTAAATCCATTTTACTGCAACAGATTGTTTTCCTATTGGAAGTGTTGTCAACTGCCAAGTATCATTCCTTTCAACAGTTTTTATCTCTTCATCCATAGCTGATCTCCATCTTTCATCTTGGACTGCTTCGTCAAAACTTATAGGCTCTGTGTCTGCAAATAAACAAAAGAGAGTGGAATCATTGAGTTCTTCCGTTTTTGCATAGATTTCTTCCAAACTTCGCATACGAGAAGGCCTCACGGAGGAGCTTTGAGGGGAAAAATCTGCTTGATTTGATCGAGGTGCACGTAGAGGAGTTTGTGACGTAGTGGTAGCAGCTTGATTTGTTTAAGATACTCGTGGAGGAGTCTGTCATGTAGTAGCAACAGTAACAACTTGGTCTGGAGATTGATCTGTCATATGATTGCTGGCTCCAGAGTCAAGATACCAAAATTCCAGATTTCGTTCTTCATTTTTGTTACAAGTCATTAGCAAGGTGGACTCTTCATCTTTCTCGATCTCAACAAAATTTACCTTCTCATTTTTATTGAAATGCATTTTACAGTTTGCATCAAAGTGATTCCATCCTTGACAATTGTAATATTGTATACTAGATGCTCGACCACGGCCTCTTTGAAACTAGCTACCTCTACCGCGTCCTCTTGATTTTTGTTGTTGAACATCTAGTTCCTCATTATTAATGAAATTTCTGCCTCCTCTGCCTCTTCCACATCCTCCTCGAGTCCAACCTCGACCTCTTCCACTCAGTCTTCCTCGGCTTTGGCCTCTGCTATGTCTACCAGCAAATTATTATTTTGCATCCTTCTTTTCATTGATATTTAATTTAGCCTGTAATAATTGGGCGACAGACTCTTCTCTTTTCTTCAATCTTTCTTCATGGGTTTGTAAAGAACCCAAAAGTTGATCAATTGACATTTTCTCCAAATAATGTGACTCTTCGATTGCAGTCACAACAAAATCAAATTTTGGAATCAACGAACGAAGAATTTTTTCAATCACACGAATATCGTTCATCATTTCTCCATATCTTCTTAGTTGATTAACAATTGCCAAAATTCTATTAAAATATTATTCAATAGATTCAGAGTTCTTCATTTTCAGATTTTCATACTCACCTCTCATGGTTTGCAAACGCACTTTAATGACTTTGTCTTTTCCTTTAAAGGAATTTTGAAGGGCCTCCCATGCACCCTTTGCACTTGTTGCAGAAGAAACCTTTTCAAACATACTCTCATCCAAGCACATATGGATAAGAGTAAGAGCTGGTCTTTCTTCTTAGCCTTCTGCAAAGCGTCTCTCTGTGTAGTCGTCATTGGTACATCGTTCTCAGGCTGATCACAGCCCTTCTCAACAATGTCCCATACATCTTGGGATCCAAGTAGTGCTTTCATTCTGATGCACCAATTGTCATAATTTTCTTTGGTGAGTTTTGAAAATTGGAAGGGAAACATTCCATTCATTTGTTTAAAGAGGAGGGTTATGATTTTTGTAAAGTGACGTGAAGGCTTTCTTTTTTGTGAGGAATGAAAAGGCTCTTATACCAATTTATTGGTGTAGAATAGAGGAGGGACTCTTCAACTTTACAAAATATTTCTCACACTTTATTCATTCAAGATGAACATAATTTATATAATACTTTGTAACTAACATCCATTGGAATTTGAAACATTTTGAAACTCACAAAGAGACTTTTGACATTCCCAACTAAATACATATTATTTATTTTATTTAAAACAAATTTACTTTCCAACACAACCATCTTTCATTCCATAAAGAGGTGAATGTTACTAACCCCTCCAAACAGAATAAATATTACCGCCTGCCAACCCAAAATTTTGGCTGGACCAGTCCATGCTAAGCTTGCATAACACTTGTCAAGTTCATGCCAAATATGAGTCTTTCTCAATACCAAAACCCATCAACTACATTTGCTTCGCACAAGAATCTTGGGGGAAGAATCACATCATGAAACGTATAAGTGGACAATTCCTAAGGACATAGATGCTAACCAATAAATAAGAACATTTCAAGTATAGTAGAAACCAGCAAAACATGAAAAGTTAAAATTTTTCAATAAGAATAGGGAAAGTTCTTATTCGTGAACCGGAATCACATATGATATTTCCGCTTATGTAAGAATACCAACGTTCTGAGAGCTCCTGATACCTTTCATGTGTCTCCTGCTGCATTCTTGGACTGACTGTTGAAGTCTTAAAGCACCTGAGTTCTGGAGTGGAATCCAGCAGATGGAGACCTAACTGCTGACAAACAACCTAACTTAGACCATAAATCACTCACAAGACTGGTTCCTTAAGATCATTAGGCAAGGGAAAAGCTTCTTTACTAATAGCTCATTAGTTTATTATGAATAATTGATCACTTGTTTGGTTCACGAATCGTAAATAATACACAAAAATTAGAACCAAACATAATGCCCAATCTATTTGACCGCTTTGTTCGGTTCACTTCAATTGCTATTATATGTGAAGATGATAGCCAAAGAGAAGATTTCGGTGGAATAGTTCACTGGGTTTCGCTGAAAAGAAAGTTAAGAGTATGAGGATCGTCATAATCATTGAGGTGAAAAGGTTCGTGATGCCAAAGAAAGAATAAATTGGTAACTTTATGACAAGATAACGCCACTAAGAATGTTAAATGGCTTTGTTTTTCCTCATTCTCCGCTGGAGGAATAAAGAAGCACAATTGCTCTTGTTAGGTTTATTTTGGTTGCTATTCACATAAACAAATCATTTGAAAAATGAAATATGAAATGTTCTGATTTGCTTCTCATGCTGACAATGACCATACTGCTAAATCTTACACATTCTTTTGAAATGCTGCTATGGACATCTTAGAGGAAAGGGATCTTTTTGTTAGACTCAAACAAGTTCAGGCAGAAGATCAGTGAGTCTATACATAAGACAACTCTTAGTTAATCTCAGGTTACAAAGACACTGTGGATCTGAAATGACTTGCAGAATCAACATAAAGAGACTGAGAACGATTCGACCACATATGTTATCAAGGCCCTCGAAATGATTTTTCTCTGGTCGAAACAATTAGGGAAACCTTAGTGTTTGCATGCAGTAGTCAAATCAAATAGTGTAATCTCTTCAAATGGCTGACCGAAGTTTCAAAGCACAATATAATGATGTCATCCAAATGAAATTACTATGGATTTTAAGATGAAAATAACATGGAAGGACACCACTGGCTATTTAGCCTACAGGTACCAAGGCTTCAACTATCACCAATGGATTTGAATCCCCACCATTTTGTAAGAAGGGCATAGCCCTTCTATTTGAACAAAATAATCATCGTACTAAAATAAAGAAAAGAAGGCACCTAGACTTGAGCTTCGGCTGTGTTACCCGCATCTTCTGCTGTATTGTGGGCTTGGGCATTAGGAATGAGCCTCATAATTTGGCCGGGCCAGGCTTGGGCATTAGACCTCTTATTTCGGCCCAAGACTTCGGAACTCAGAACGGAAGTTTTTATTTTTTTTATTTTTTTATTTTTTTTTATTTTTTTATATGGATTTGAAGATCAATAGATTGGGAGAAGAGAATTTATACCACCAGACTGTCCCCTTGAGGATAGATCGAGAGTTGTTGTTGGTTTTTTCTCTCTCTTTTTCTGTGTTTTTTTTTTCAACACCATTATTCGGATTTTATCTGATTAATTATTTTTTACCACTGTGGGCCGGGTTAGTTCACTTAAATTATTTTTTATCATTTCCAGAACTCGAACTTGAAATCTTTGGATAAGAGAATTGAGTGTCCGACTACTCAACTCGAAAGAGTTTGGTCCCTATATCTCTTATCAATAGAGAACCCGGATTACTTAATTAATCCGATTCAATTACTATGAGGTTCAATTTAGACATTAATTCTCCTGATATTTGTTTTTTTTTTCTTTCAAAACTCGAATTTGAGATATTGTTTAAAAAAATCTAATATTCGGTCACTAATAAGGTCATGATTTCGATTTGCAACTTAGACATGCAGCAACTACGTTGAGAAGACCCCTTATCCTCTGAAGTGAGATCTCAAACGGGTTGATTTGAATTAATCAAGATAAAATCACAAACGTTGAGCAGTCGGGAAGTGTCCTGTTGACCCCAAAAAAATATTCTGTATATTAAGTCACAGAATATTGATTTAGAATCGGAGACAAAAAAATTTGTGGAGATAAAGAGTACTCAGAGAGTTATGAGCTGCCATTACAATGCGTGTCTCAGACGTTCACCAAATTATGTTAAGTACTTATGTCATTGCTTCTTCACCCCCCCTCCCCGGGGGGCCCCTTTTCTTTCTCGAGGCTTTTGCAAGTACATGGAACTCTTCTAACTTCCTCATATATTGAAGAAACGCTATATTATTCTTGCAATGCAGGGGGGGAAAAAACACTAAAGGGCACAACCTAATTAAATCCTTTCTCCTAGGGTAGGCCAGGTAAACAGTTTTAACACATTATCCACTCTACGAGTTGATGAAGTGATGTTGGGGGTCAGGCCCTCCAGGATAGAGTCTCTTGGGTTTTTTCAAATCGTTGGTTGGATGACTCTTTAACGCTTCCAACTGTTGTACGCAACGACTTGGTTTGTCCTTCCAACTGGGTAACGGGACCAAAAGGTTGATGTTCGGACCTGGCAGATGAACCTAAGATCAAGAGAAGGCATACCCAGGAGCTCAAGTTGACCATTTTTCTCTCAAGGTTTCTGAAAGTGTTTATTTTTTATTTTTATTTATTTATTTTTTGCATAGAGATAGCTGAAGGTTGAGAGGTATATATAGGAGTCCAGGACATTCATACATTCATACTATATAAAATATATAAAGAGGAACGGTGTAACCTAGGATATATTATTATCTGTGTGGCTGTTATCTTGCCATGCTCAATGACATCGGCCAATATCTTATGGTTACCCCATGCCTGCCAAATAATGTTTAAGCAACTAGTGTCTCCAATAAACTAGCTTATTATAACTTGCATATGTCTCACCCCAATTCTGTGAGCGCAGTTTGTTTGTTTGTTCTTTTTTTTTTTTCTTTTGACAAAACAGTATCCTGGACAATATTTTTAATAATTTGACCTGAGTTACTATCGGACCCTCTATGAGAGAAGCTCTCCACATATAATTCTTTACATTCGCAGGATTTAAAGTTGAATTTTGATTAAAAAAACTAACGTTCTTTCTATTACGTCAACTATTCATTGATGTATTCTATTATAAGTTTAAACATTATTCTTGGTCCTGCATGCGACTGAATTAATGGTTTTGCAAGCCCGGTGCAGCCTAATGGAGAGGTTCCCATCTGAAGTTTTGTTTTTCTTTCTAGGCAATGAAAGAGACCGGAGGTTTGGCATCTTTATTCTTACTTCATCCATTTCCCATCCATCGTCCAGACTTCATTTAAACGCCAAAAAAGAACTGAAAGAAAATCAATAGATATCCTAATTCTTCTGGTTTATACCATGATTGATGGTTGAATATGAGTGCTAGTTGTCTAGGACCACCACACTTGCTGTTTGAGGGAAGCAAATACAAATGGCAAAGTACAGTGTAAAAATAGACGAACAAATACAACATTTAAAATTTATATGGTTTGATTAAATAGACTGTGTCTACGAGTGGAGAAAGGAGGAAATTCTCCAAGTCAAAAATTTGTGAAAATATAGATAATAATGGAGCTGCTACCCAAAACTCCATAGGCACCCAAAACCCTGGAGAGCACGAAATGTGTATTTTATACCACTCATGAGTACAACATTAAAATTCTGAAACAGGCCTGATCTGTGTTGCAGGAGGCTTTTCCTTCTGCACCCTCTACACGACATAATTCATACCCAACATATTTTATAATGAAAGGATCTCGTACATTTGGAAGACTTGCCCCCCCAAGCCCACCGCATAAGATCTCGTTATAGCTGGGTCTCCACATAACACAAGATACAAGTATTGCACTTCGAATATCGGATCCTGATTCCTAAGTAGAGAAACGTGTAAGAGAAAATAGATAGTGATTGTGAATTTCATAAAGAAACGAATATCTTGTGAACAAAGAAAAACAATCTTGCCTATATAGTAATCTAGCTATGGAAAAATCGCATACCCTCAACCAAGAAAAGTTTTTTTAAAAAAAAGTAAATCAAGCCAGGTCATATATTGATTTTCCTACTAAAGCAGCTAGAAGAATCTAATGGAGAACAAAACAATGTGTTATGCAAGGCAAGCATGACAAAGTTGCTAGCTGATTGCACGATGAAAAAGGGCATTGCCATGACCAATCTCCAGGACCATAAGCAATGTAAAGAACGAAGAGAACAACCATTTGTTGAAAATCTTAATCCATGTATTGTCCTATGGGAATCTGTATCATGATAACTACCAACTGATTTAGTAATCTTGAATGTCACCGTGGAGAAATCCACACTAGCGAACAAACACAACCTGTATACACACCTAGAAGCACCCCTTTCTGCATATCCATGCAACATCCGAGCAGGCAGGTTGAAGTCCTACAAGGTCCTAGTACCCACTACTAGGAGTACCCTCCCAAAAGGAAAAGAGATGATTACATAAACATTCGTACCCATAGTGAGTCGTAAAGGACAAAAATCACTATATCACCTTCAGCATCTCCTTAGTAAAATAGATCTGGGGTACTATGAACATTAGGTTTGCGAAATTCTACTTGTGCCTAATTTTATCTTTCGCCACGGCAATTCTCCCCTGTTACGTCAACCCTAGTGACTAGCTGCTAGTGCGTTACAGAAAACCACGTAGCAGCTCAAGTGGAACAAAACTAGAGGAAAGAAATGTTTGACCTAAATATTCGCATCCACAATGATGTGGCCTAATTCCACTGAGCACCAAGTCTTTGACCCAGCTAGAGTGGGTCATAAACATTCGTATTGGCAAACTGTCTTTCAAAATCGACTTCCGATCGATTTGATAGATAAAAGTTGTTATCTCTTAAATAAGTTTTAGATTTAAAAGTTAAAAATAGAAAATATTATATTGAGAGAACTCTTTTTAAATTAGATCCGACGATACTCAAATAAAATTAATCAAAATATGATTTCATATACTAATTAATTATTAAAATATATATATATCTTCTAGAATACCTTTAAGAAGGAACAAGGTCACAGAGTGAGAGTATCTTCACTACTTTAATCCCACTTGGACTTGGTGTTTTGAGCAACTAAATTCCTTTAAAGTGATAGAAGACATCCAAGTAATCTTTAACTAGTTATTTTTGCCACACTGCGGGGAAAAAGGTGCTGCTATATTTTAAAGTAGTTCTCAGGGACAGTTACCTTTAAAAGTAAGGCCAACACACGCCAAGATAGGTTCACAATAGCAATAGCATTGGTATAAAAATGCACATAATCAATAATGCTAAAACTCAAATTACACATTAAAGAAACACAAAAGACTAGAATAGAACAATACACAATACGTGACACTGACTACTTAGATATCATTTAAAGGCTTACAGGAGTTTCTAGCTACTCATTTTTAGAATGATGTTCCGGGTTAGGCCCTCGAGGACTCAGTTGTTGAGTTTTATATTGGCTTTTCATAGTTTCTTGACCAGTCAAGACATTGTCAGCCAGTCCTCTGCGGAATACTTCAGATGGGTATCTTCCCACTGTTGAGGCATCGAGAGGTCAAGATTCCGACCTCAGAAGTTGGAGCCCACCAAAATTAGACAGAACCAAAACCAAAGACGAGCCACTGGTTTCTGATTGTTTCAATTGATTATTTAGGTTGAAGGGATTGAAGTTCAGAAGAGTTTATATAGACCCTCATGGTGGTACGTTTTACTTATATTAATCAAAGTAAGAAAGGGACCTCATTTTATGCGATTCACCAAAATCAGGCGTTTTGTGTCCGTTTGATGCGATTGGTTCCTTCCTATTCTGAACTGCAGATCACAAGAAAACAAATACTGACCATCTACACAAAAGTTTGTGCCAATCAAACAAACTTGCCAGCAAGAAATACCAAATAATTCTTATCCTCAATATTCACTTTTCACTTCTTGCACTAGTGCATGTCATTGAATGGTTTGGCAGGAGATGTAATCACTTGGGATGTTAAAAATGTTATACACCACTTTCTTTCTTTCAAAGCCGTCCTATGGCCAATTAGGGTTGCACACAATTTCTGGCTCTTCTTAACCACTACTTACCCACTCAGATGGTGTCCCATAGGCTGACAAACTTTCAAATTCCATCTTGAATTCTTCTGTTGCTACTTAACAAATCCTACTTCTGAGATTTGATCTCCTTTGTATTACTTTATTTCTATCTTATAGAGCACCAACTTCCATAAAATTATAGGCCGGCTATGCCGTCTTTCAAATTATCCATACTAGTGAACTTAAAATCTGGAAAAACTGGCCTCACCAAGGTCTGATAAAAAAACTATAACCAGAAAGACTAGATCATCTAACCAACTGCTTGTGCAATGGGACTCCTATGCTTACTGGCACTTTCCAATCAACTAAGTAGCAGCTGCCTAGGACATTGCCTGTTCAAAACCAGAATATAACTGATAACACAGTCCTATGCTTTTTTTTTGGGGTTGGGGGGGATTGGGGGGGGGGGGGGGGAGGCTGACATGAGTCATTCAGTCCATTCTGTGACGGCAAAAGCTTGATTAATGAGCAAGAGAAAGGATCCTAATAAGCTTCTCTCCACAAAAGGCCAGAATAACTTGGCACTTTCCTTATCCAGGAATAGCACGGCAGCTTAACCAAGTCAAAATCATGTTACCCGGTAGTAGCTAGTAGCCATTTTATTTTCCTTCTTTCCCCTCAATTTTGGCTACTGCAGCAGAGGTACACTCCTCTCGTTCCATGTAAAAGTGCCATCCAAGCAGTAGCAGTCCTATTGCATATGAAAACCCAGAATTAATCATCAATCCATACAAGTGATACAAGCATATACCTCAAAGCACTGCAGGCTGCTTCTATTTCACTCACTACCAATACTCAGAGAAGAAATTTACTCTAGGGATTTGTCACGAAGGAGAAAAGATCCTAGAGAGATTTTGGGAGAAATGATCCTACTGCCTAATTTTCACTCAATACAACAAGGTGCTTTCCATAAATCCAGAGTATATCAAGGCCTTGATATACTTCCATCAGAAGATATTTCATACCCTCTAGGTTTAACTTGTTTATTTTTGTATTTTTTTAAATTTATTTTTAGTTGTATAGGGATCGAGAAAATTGTATGATAAATTATAATCCACCCAACTCCATCAATCTAGATTAGATTAACCTTTGTATGATAAATTACAGATCGGAAATTAAAAGTCCCAAACATCCAAAAATGGTAGAACATTCATTTCCAAGGAAACAACTTAGCAAGAATTAGCAAAGAAACAAAAATACAAAATGTACAGTGACAAAACAGAGGATGTTTTGGTATTAGAAAATCGTCTACAACATTACAGTTCATGGGAATTTAGAAATCATAAAAGAGGAAACTTGGATATCAGAAACATTGACAAATCAGAAACCTCCTCCGTCAATAAGCTGAACTTATCTGAAGCCCATTCTTAAAGAAACTGAAGAATTGCTTTTGCCTGCTAAATGAAGCTCAGGCTTCGCTGTTCTCCTTATGGGGTTTGACTTGCATACACCGTTGGCAGGAGGAAGTTGAGGAGCTGAACCATATAGAATAATAGTAGGGTAGACTACGTGAGTGATGTCTGCTAGAGGTACTCGAGTTTTTCGTTTGTCAGTAGCCAAGCATGGCATTTGCCCAGAACCAGAATTCTCTTTCTGGGAGGAGATAGAAGGGATGTTCTCTTGGTGGGCTGTTTTACAAACAGGTTGGAGAACCATTGTGTGTGTGTGTCTCTGTGTGCGCGCGCGCGCGCGCGTGTGCGTGAGAGAGAGAGAGAGAGAGAGAGAGAGAGAGAGAGAGAGAGAGAGAGAGAGAGAGAGAGAGAGAGAGATGGGACGAAAAGCAAAGGGAGAAAATGGGTATTTGTAGTGGTGAAGGTTATCGTTCTGGAGGTGAGAGGGATGGAAGAGAGGGAGCTGTTGAGGTTTTCTATTTTGGAATGTTTTCAAATGTTCAATTTACCCAGAGGGAGCCAAAAGTTTCCTCGATCTTTTGCCGTCAAACTAAATTTACAGTAGGTAGCGCGCAAGTTGGGAGTCTAGAATCTTCAAATTTTGGAATGTTACGAAGGGACGCATCCTCTCGCCTTTTGCCAAATATGAATTCTCTCTCTCTCTCTCTCTCTCTCTCTCGTGTGTGTATGTGAACTCTCATGCGTAGAGAAAGGATCCTCTGGCATGAGGCAAAACCCATGGCAAACGGTGATAAAAATGATCTGATTGAATTTTGAATATTTCAAAATCTATTCAATGACACCAATAATTTTAGCAAGCTATGATAAAAAAGGTTTATTTAACAAGATTCAACCAACATTAGGATTTTTTTTTTAACTGCAATGATCAACTTATATGACCATTAAAATGAGCTACCCCATACCATGCACATTACCATAAGAGAAAATGGTAGAAATGCCCCAGCAGGAGAAAACTCTTGCTTTAAGAGTAATGCAACTAATCTCTACCACGAAAAGTCAGCGCATCCTAAACACCTACCTTCCCGTTCCTCCCATAAGAAGACCAATGACCCTTCGGAGAGGATCACTTGAGGGCCTGTTACCACATCTTTGCAAACACAACCGCAACAGGCTTATCAAGCGGAAAGATTCAAAGTCACAATCACAACCATGTGAGTTGATTCAGTCTAACGGGGTGTTTTGAGTTACAAACGTATTCACATCTGAATTTCTATGAAAGAGAAAACGACCAAAGAGAGCAAATTGCCACGCTCCAACCCAGAATATGAAGGGTAGGGAGAGTTCAATCTATCCCTGAAATGTATAAAGTATCATAAACCAACTGAAATCAAACAGATACTGCAAACAGGTATGGCAAACTACAATAAAATCTCAGAACATTCACAGGCAGGCAGAGAGGGGAAGAAAAAGAGGTAGGCACCTTTAGGCATCTGTCGATTCAGTTATCTATGCACTAAGTTCCTTTGACATCAGTTGGGCCGCAAATTTCTGGACCATCCTTATGTTTATTTCTGTGAAGGAGCAAACGATGGCAATCTATGGCAATGTAAGAAACCAAAGTAGAGCAGAACACAACAGTGAAAAGAAGCTGAAGGATATTTTTTCTTCATAGATGGGGTGGTTAAGCATTAGCAGATTATTGTTGTTGACTATCGCTCGAACTAATAACTCCTTTGCTTCTTCATGTTTCTTCTTCAGCATGATACAGATCTGCAAATCAACATCAATCTTGGTACAGTTTAGTTAATATGTTCTCTTTGCCTAACTTATACAGCCATTCAGGAACATGACAAGCAGCATGCTTCCAGGTTAATGAACAGGATGCACAGGGCTCACTAAAGATGCAGTAAAATATCTGTAGTGTTACTAGGAATCGAGGACCAAATGAACATTGAGAGCAGTTTACAGAATCCCATAATGGAAAAAGTTATGCTGACAGAAAAGGATGTAACAAACAGAAGGTTGACAAATTTGCTTAAGACAACAAACACATAACCTACTTACATCTTCCAGCTCCTTTGTGCAGGATTCAGCCTTCTCAACATTTCCGTCATTCTCAATTGTTAAAGTAACTTCAAGTTCTTTCAAGCATGGCTCCCAAGGAACAGAAAGCATGGAGGATTGGTAATCATCCAAAACATTATTATCATTGCCCTTTGCCAGATTCTTGTTGTTGCAAATCTAGGCACAAACCAGAAAATTGAGTGACTCAGGTTTCAACCAATTAGATTCAGTTCAACCATGAAAATTATTAGTGAAGGTTTTACTGTAGCCTACCTGTTCTTCAGAAATTCTTTGAAATGCTTCTTTTGAGTTCCTGCAGATTTTCAAGGAAATTATTATTCCAGGAAAGAAATATTGGGTTAGAATGTACAAAAAGCAATAGTGTGAAAAAACCTGCTTTCATTTGGGCTCAGAGACGAGCGCTTTGCAGGATGTGAGTTCACTGGAGATGTATGTGAGTCCTGCAAAGAGGACTTTTGAATCTTGACAATGGTCAGGATAGTATCCAGGAAACATCAGAGATTAACAAGGGAAAACTAGTAGAGTTTGAGGAAATACTAAAATTGATGCTGCAGCAAAATTTAGAGGAACAAGATTTAAAGAACAATGACATGAGATGACCTCATATGTTTTCCGTTTCAATGAGGGGACCTGTGACATTTGTTTTTCTGTGACAACAGAGGGAACAATCTTTGAATCATTATCTTCCTGTGATTTTTCCTCTGATCTCTTCGAAGTGAAACTCCCTGTCAGAGTAGATCTTAATAAACCACTCTGAGGTACAGCATTCCTACACAATAAAAACGCAGTCATCAATAAATGGAGATAATGCCTAAGAACAGAAAAAAGTAAGGTAACAACGAACAAGCAAAGGATTAACACCACACCATAACATCTTCGAACTGGAGAGATGAGCTGTACTGTTGCTAGCTTTTCGTGGAGAAGGTTTATTCCCTTCTAGTGATGAGGATGTGATCCTTGAATTACGAAGAGATGATGTGCTCAAAAGTGTAGACTTAAGATTTCCAAGCATCTTGGAGCTAGATTTGGTCGTTTGCCCAGATGATCTGGCCGAAAGAATTTGAGACCTGTGAGAATCTCAGAGTTATATTGTGCTAAATAAATCAATGATAGAATCCCACAAAATCTTTAGACATATGAAAAATAGTCATCACTTTGCAGATTGTGAACTTATAAAACTGTCATATATCATACTAAAATATTACATTGTAATGCCTATGAATATTCAGAAACATATTTAAGAAACAAATAAAATGACTGATTAAGCACCTCTTCAACATATAAGATAGGCATAGACAGAGCAAGAGGTCAAACTCTGAATGAACAAATAGCACAACAGCAGCCCAATACCTTGTTTAGCATAAAGCTAGTTATAGTAGGAAGTAACACGTCATGATTCAGGATAATGATGCCCCAACAAAGGGCACATCTACCAAAAGAATGCAAGATTTGCTAGAAAGTGTAATTCATTTACAGTCTATACTTCATATTCAAGTCTTTAACCTTATGTGTCCCTCAGTGAAGTTTCTAAGGCAATGGGAAATAACTGACCTGGAAGTACAGTCTTTGATGTTCTTTTCAGTTACAAGATGACTATCCTCTTCTATTTCGTTAACCTTCAAATTTGATTTTTTGGCCAACATACTTTGCTGATGTGTGTCACCAAGATTGCACCTCTCCCTGGTAATTTGAGAAACAGAACATCAACAACCTTACTTAACATTATTAACTAGGAATTTCCACGATAAGGTCCAACTCTAGGACTCATAGAAGTCAACATGTTGTCAGCAAAAAATTCACATACACAGAAACGGGACTGACTATTATACTGTATGCAAAAGAGGCAACACTAATGAGTAGTAAAGGGTGCAGAAGCTCACCCAAAGCCTTTAAGGCTGTTAAGCTTCTTCTCGCTACTCAGCAGAACAGGATTCCCTTTTGTTGGTTCTGTAGAAAGCAAGCTTATACTTCCAGAAGCAACCAATTTGCTCTGACTCTGCTCATGACTAGCATCAAAGCCCTCCCTGAAGAAAATTTTGTGAGTCAATCAAGCTTAGAATTTATTTGGACAATTATACTAGAGGCCATTGCTCACTCTTTTTCTCCTTCATGATTTTTAAGAACAGCACCAGTATTTGAACTGCCAAGTGGAAGAACATCAGTCCGAGATGATGATGCCAGACATGATTGTGATTTTCTTTCTTCAGATCTCTTGAAAAACTTTGCTTGTACTGAATGGGCTTCTTTTTCTTTCAGCATTTCCATAACGTCACCTGGCTGTCTTCTGCATCATTTTAACAGGGAAATATTTTTACAATAAAGCTCATATTGTTTCTAATTCACCATGTCTATAGACTCAACCGAGCTTAAGTTTTAAGACAGAAATTCAGATGGAAACCATGCTAGTACTTAAAGGCAGTTCATATGAAGTCTAACCTGTTTAAGGAATTCAGAAGAGGCATTGATGATGAACTCTGTTCCTTTATTACCGCATTTGGGTCATGCAACAATTTCTCAGAGAAACTTCTGAGTAATGGATCTTCAAGGGCTGAATCACAATTGGCCACATCGGTGCCATTCACAATTCCTACTGGAAGGTGATCATTTTTCCCCAAAATTTTCCTCTCATTGTTGTTGCTTAATGCTTTTGCACCATGTGTTAGTGAATTCCTCAAACCTGAGTTTTCAACATTAGATATTACAGCTGGAGTTTCCAAATTAATGTTCTCCCCTTCACCAGAACAGGCATTCACATCCATGGTCACAGAACAAACTTCAGTGTTTGATTCAGGAACAGCACATTGATTTGGTTCATTCCCTGATACAGATTGTATGGATGAATCCAGGTTGGAATGCAACACATGTTCTTCCATGGGAACTGTGTCTGATATTAAGTTACTCTCTTGGTCCTTTTCTTGTGCATTAATCTCCAATTTCTCTTCTGAACACTGTCCTCCCCCTGACACAACCAAATTTTCTGCTTTTTCATATATTGAAGCATTGATACCATTTTCAGACTGAATATCTCCACCAACACTAACTGAAGACTCAAACTTTGATAGGGCAGCGTTCTCTGGTGCTGGAAGTTTTGTGCATCCTCCATCTTCAAGTGCAATATTTCCCTCCACCTGATGGACCGTGGAACCTTGGTTATCAGTGTCAACTGAGGCTGCTCCTCCATTGTCAATGTTGTTACATTTCTTTTCTCTTTTCTGTGAGTTTGAATGAAAATTAAAAGATTCCAACCTGAATTAATGAAGAATTGTATGAGAACTTAATTTCAGATTGTGATTATACAACAATTTCAGATTGTGATTATACAAACTTCATTAATGCTTCCCCCCCTCCCCCCAAAAAAAAAAATTATTGCTTTCAGAGATTAAGCCCAAAAAGGTCATCTCAAATTACCATTTTCTTACCCATTGAAGTCAAAAGAGAAGGCAAAGTGCTCGTTTTCCTGTTGTTTATTTCTATTTTGAGGTTTATCTCCAGATGTCTCCTTGGCTTTACCAGTCTTTTTGAGTGGAGTAGAAAAATCCAGGTCAGTCATGTCCACTTTGAATGATGATATCTTGTTAAAATCAGCATCAAGATTGAAATCCACATCTCTATAAGAAAATCATGCTTCATAAGTGTAGCTTACAAAAGGATATGGGAACACTAACTATCTGGAGGCTTAGACGTAAGTAACAAACAATACGGAACAATAACCAATAAAGACCTAGAGTTTGACAAGTAAGAATGAGATCATTTACAATGCACCATAACTAGTTTAACATTCATAATCTACAACAAATGATACACTAGGACTGAAAATTCCGTGGTGCTTACAATTTGTCAAAGTTGAATGTCTTCTTTTTAACCTTGGTATCAGTTGCAAAGCTGAAATCCACCGGATCATCATCTGTCATAGACATTGATTTCCACGAGCTGAGAAACTCCTTCCCTATATCTTCATCTGGTTCAAGTAATCCAACCAATCTCATTACATGGAAATTCAAACTTACAATGGAAATTCAAAGCAACATTTATGCCATGTCTGGAGCATTAAGCAGTACATGATACCACACAACAATGTTTTCTAAGCTCGAGTGTTAAACAGCTGGAAATTCAATTCAAGGATTTACAAGTTCAAGCTTTTTTCATAAATTACAATAGTGTTACTTCAACCTATATCCGACCATACAATTCAGCAAACTACCTCAGATATAGGAAATTATATGGGAAGGCATGGAGAACATCATAATTCTTTATTGTCCCAAACTACATTTGCTCATCCAAAGGTATGAAACCAATCAATTACAACTTGTAGTTAAGGTGAAACTTACCCAGCAGTGAAGTTTTGTCTTTCAACTTGGAAGTTGAAGCTGCACCCTTATGTGATTCTGCCATTTGTCATACGCACATCCAATTCTTAACATCTGAAAATATCCATCCAAATGAAAAAAAAAAAAAAACATTATTTGTCGCTAAAATTCAAAATATACACAATCAGAACATGGAAGCAAAGTTCACAGAATAAAATTTTAAGCTGTTCTTCGCAAAATTAGAAACATAATCTATTTCAACACTCCCCTACTTGGTTGGTCTGACTTATGCAATCCACTATTATGCTAAAAAGAGAAATATGTAGTTGTACTTACATGCACTTTTTGCATATAAACCAAACAAATATAGACTATGCATCTACTATTGCAGTTCGAGTTTTTCTGCTGTATGACTATGAAGCACATCATCAAGCATGCAACATCCAATAAGCGGAAAAAAAAAAAAAGAAAATGACTATGAGAATGCGATCAGCCAAGAATGAAAAATCTAACATCAAATCAAAGAGAAAATGATTAAAATGCACTGAACTGAAACAAATTAGCTGCAATAATCTAGCAAAAGCATTAGAACTCGAACTCGGATCTAGTAAAGACAATAGGAAATTAGAAGATTGAACTGACCTCATGACGAAATAACGTGAAAAAAAGATCTGCGAGTAGAGAGAAGAAGAAAATAGGTCAAATCGATTACGAGAAAAATCAGAGCAAGGTGGAATGAACGACGTACATTTAATTCCAGAAATAAATCGTAAGGCTAAGAGAATCATTACCTGTAATTGCCGGGGTAGAGAGAGAGAGAGAGAGTAAGAGAGTGAGTTCGAATCAGATTTGTATATTATATAGTTCGAAATTTAATAGAGGCGGGCAACGAAGTCGTGACTGGAGTGGGCTTAGTTAATTGGGCCTCGCCCTCGTATTGTCTATCTAGAATGTTAAAAGGCCGAAGTCAACCCAAATCCGGCCAAGGATGCCTAGGCCCAAACCCTCTTCTCTCTTAGAATTTTGCAGGTTTCAAGATTCTCTCTCTCTCTCTCTCTCTCTAGAATTGATTTCTCTCAAAAGAATCCATGTTTTATCCAATGAATGTTTCAACGGCTCTCTCTCCCTCTCTGGGGTTGTGTGGATTTATCCTTTGTGCGGTTCCTGCACTGCGTGGGGTTATCAACTTCTTGATGCCATCCAAAAATTTATATAACGAGACAACTTTAAGGACCCAAAAACTTGTTTTTAGCGTGACAGCATTTAGAGCAGCTTCATTCCTCTATGAATTATAATTATAAGGAACCATCTGATGTTACCATGAAGGCATTGCCTTCTTAGTACCTTCTTTTTTATATAACTAATGAGTTGTCTGTCTAATAAACTTTTTTGCAAGTACAAATAGACCCTTTTTTTTAAACCATGCTGACACCTTTTCTCCTGTGGTGAAGATGGTTACAGTGAAAACTGTTATATCCCTAACTGCAATACATCAATGGCTTTTATTTCAAATAGATGTCTATAATGCTTTTTTACAAAGGGATTTACATGAAAAAGTTTATATGGAATTGCCTCAAGGATTTTGCAGATGGGGAGAATAAAATGGTCTTGCAAACTGCTTAAGTCATTATATGGCTTTAGCAAGCATCTCGTCAATGGAATTTGAAATTGACTGAGAATTTAGTTCAGACCGGTTATTGTCTAAATAAGCGTGATTATTCACTTTTTACAAAGTGAAATGATAATAGAATTGTGATATTGTTAGTGTATGAGGATGATTTGTTGATAACCGAAAATGACAAGCTAATGATTGATGATCTAAAAGGGGTGTTACACAAAAATTTTAAGATAAAAGACTTGGGTGATTTAAAATACTTTCTTGATATTGAAATCGCTAGGTCTGAAAAAGGAATAGTTCTCAATCAGCAGAAGTATGCTTTAGAGCTCATTTTAGAAACTGGTTTAGCAATATTAAAATTGGTTCAATCACCCCCGGAACAAAACCTTAAATTGACCATAGGTGAGTATGACGAAAGAAAAAAGGACAAGCATGCTGGTCATGAAGATCCTTTGATTGAAGATCCTTCAAGATATCAAAGATTAATTGGAAGACTATTACATTTGACTACAACAAGACTAGGTATCACAATTGTCGTTCAACATTTAACTCAGTTTATGCACAAGCCAAAACAATCTCACTTTGATGCAGCAACCAGAATAGTTTGGTATGTTAAGAGTAGTCCAGGACAAGGAATCTTCTTGTCATCCACAAGTGAGTTACAGCTTATTGCATATTGTGACTCAGATTGGACATCCTGCCCAATGTCAAGAAAATCTGTTACTGGCTTTTGCATCAAGATAGGTGAGTCTCTTGTTTCATGGAAATCAAAGAGAGTAGGGTCTCAAGATCCTCGCTGAAGCAAAATATACGAGTAGGCTGCTACAGTTTTAGAACTGGTATGGTTAACTGGTTTATTAAATGAGCTAGGGTATGATAAATTAAAACTAGCTTAAGTGTATTGTGACACCAAGGCTGCTTTGCAAATTACTTCAAATACATTATTTTATGAAAGAGCAAAATATATTGAAATTGATTATAATCTTATTCGTGAGAAAGTTCAAAAGGGCCTTGTTATCACCAAGTATGTTTCTTCAAACGACCAAGTGGCAGATATAATGACTAAGGGTTTAGCAGCACATCAGCATATCTATCTTCTTTCCAAGTTGGGGGTTCTGGATATGTATCACCCTCCAACTTGAGGGGGAGTGTTGAGAAGTTAAGTTGTTGAAATGGTTAGTTAGTTACTCTAGTAGTTCAGTAGATTGGTTAGTCAGTTTTTGAAGTGGTTAATCAGTTAGTATCGCAGATCAGCAAAGAGGTTAGGTGGTTATTGAAGTAGTTAGTCAGTTGTGTTTCTTCCTCTGTATAAATAGATCATTCTTGCAGCAGAAGGGTGCTGCCATTCTTTGTAATTCTGTTGTGTTGTTGTATCAATGAAGAGCTCTTATTGTTCTCATTACTTGTTCATAAATTTGGGCAGTTTGAGTGTGGTGGGTTTTGTTTAGGAGCTTGTGTGAATAACTGAGTGTGTGATGGACTTGGTGCTACTCAGTTTTTTAATGCCATGGCCGAGTTTGCACATGGGGCCACTCGGCCATCGGTTGAACCGGTTTGGAACAGGGAGAGGTTGTGAGAGAGTGTTTTCATGTAAAGGAGGATCAATTGGACCGGTTCAAGAAGCGGCTTGTTGAGGAGTCTGGTTTGATGACCTCTTTTGAGGCATTGGGCGGATTCCTGTGGCGAGCTAGGTACGTTTCTTTGCTCATCTCTCTTTTGATCACTTTTTTAATTACCTTTTGGTCTGTAAATTAAGAATCTTGAAGCGCAACTTGGTTTTAGGATACATAATTTTGTTACTATGCCTTTCAAAAGCATCTTAAATTGCTAAAATTAGGCGTATACTTTTTGTGTATCATTGTCGAACATATCAGAGATGTCTTGAACAGAACACTGAAAAGCTAAATTGTTGTGCCATACTCGACCAGCTAAGTAGAAGAGCATAAGTGATGAGTTATGTATGTATGTTAATCTATCATTTTCTGCTTTCCTTCTCTTGTTTTCTTTTGCTTCAACCTTCCCCTAGTGATTTGGTCTAGATTCATGAGCAATACACACACACACACACACACATATTAGGATTTCCATCACTAACTGCCTTTTGACAAAAAACTAACAGGGTTATGGCTGCAGAAGTTCCAGATGATGAAGTCGTGAAGTTCGCTTATTCGATCAATATAAGAGAGCTGGTAAAACCTTCCCTTCCGGTTGGTTATTGGGGCAATGGTTGTGTTCCCATGTATGTGAAGCTTCCTGCAAAGGATCTAGTTCAGCAACCAATTTGGAAAACAGCTAAACTGATCAAGAAGAGTAAAGAGAATGCCACCGATGAGTATGTACACTCTTTCATTGACTTCCAGGCAATAAACTATGGGAAAGGTATTACTGCAGGAAAAGGAATTAGTGGTTTAACAGATTGGAGGCACTTAGGCCATTCAAGTGTAGATTTTGGGTGGGGAAATCCTGTAAATATCCTACCGCTCTCAAGACACCTTCTTGGAAGTGCTGAGCCTTGCTTTTTCGTTCCTTATTCCCAGGCAAATGAGGAAAAGAAGAATGGATTCAAGGTTCTAGTGTATTTGCCAGAAATTGGTATGAATGCTTTCAGAACAGAGATGGAGAACCTGCGAGGTGAAGGGTTTGGACTTCTTCCATGTAGAGAGAGAGAGAGAGAGAGAGAGAGAGAGAAGTAATTAGGTGCTACCGCTTTTCTTTATTCTCCCCCCCTCCCCCTTTCCTTTTCCTATTAGATATTTCAGTTTCAATTCTCAGAATTGTAATCAGAATTTCTAATGATTGCAATTTAGGCTTCAATTCTGGTCTCATCTCTTTCTGATAAAGCATTACACTTTTTCCTTCCTTTGGACTCAACCCCACCTCTCACACCTTTCACCATCCATATATATATATATATTGAAAGAAAAGAGGGGAAAGAGGCAATCACAGCCATATCTTTGTTCTAATATAAATCCTAGTTACTTAGATCGAAGACAATCACCGTATAGAAGAATATAGTTAAAACTCTTCCCTACTAATGTATAATGTACATAATATTATTAAAATCGAATTGATTTCATAATTATAAAAATTATGAAAATTCTTTTAATATAATATTTCTTAACTTATATTATAATTATTCAAACTTTAAAACAGTCTCAATAAAACTATCGATATAATTCATCATAAATGATTTCAATGTTTTATTAGTATCACAAAGTGAGTATAAATCTATTATCATAAATTATTGAAACCTTAATTAAGCTTAGCATTTTGGCCAATTATAGAGAGGGGCGAGTCGAAAGGACAATTACCTCTATTTTTCAAAAAAAAAAATATATATATAATAATTTTAAAAATTATATGTATATTTAAATAAAAATAAACTTCAAATAAGTGTTGGTATTAGTGCCCTTTACCGATACATAACTTGTCTCTTTGTATCCATTGCATTAGTCACCTAGTGACCGGTGACTAACGTAAGAACTAACAAACATAGGCATAGATGGCGAAAGGATCTGCTGTCAGCACCAAAAAAAAAGGATCTGCTGTCCCTTAATCTCGAATAAGGAGTTTGACTCTCCATTGAAATAGAGAGGCATTTATTGGAAGACCTGTTCATATAAAAATGGACCGTCTAGATTTAATCAAGATAAAATTTTAGATATTGAACAGTGACTTAAATTAAGGTACCAAAAAAATAATGACTAACATGAGAAAATTAGACTTTGTTAAAATTCTTATAATATTGTAATTTATAGGATTTGCGACTTATTTTATAATTATTATTATTTTAATTTTTTATTTTGTTAAAAATTAATAATTATTAAATTGTAATCTAATCTTCATAAATTGTAATCTATTTGACCAACATAACCATAAAAGACAGTTAAAAATACATTAAAATTCATGACCAAGTGGAGGGAAGAAAATGGAGAAAAACGGGAGTGAGGTGAAACGAAAGTATATCCTCTTATCCGCATTTAGCTTGCCATTCAAAACGAAGAAGCAGCTTCTGGAAAAGTTAGGAGACACTACACCGTACTACACTGAAGCTCAGCCCACAGGCAACGCATGGCGGGCTCTCTCGGCATGTCTTCTTCATCAGCAATCTTGGGCTCTCGACCTTTCTCTTCCACCCACAAGTCCTCCATTTCTTCTCTTTCTTCATCATTTGGTATATACTCCTCATTATCAACCTAGGGGGGGGGGGAAACCCCAGCTTTTATTTATTTTTTTATAAATTTTATGAATTCGGTCATGATTGCTTAACTTCGGTGTTTTCAACGCAGGCCTAGTTCATATCTAGTGTTTCTTAACTGTACCCACCTTTAATTTTTCCTCAATTTCATGTATTTTGTTTTCATTGTTTAATTTGGGGAGTTTTGTCTTTTGAGTTTGTCTTTTGAGTTTCTCTGTTCTCATGATCTAATTTTTGGCCATTTAGCTGCCAATGGTGAGAAATTTTCTTTTTCCTTTTTTTTTTTTTTTTTTTTTTCTTTTTTAACAGTGCCTATGTTTGTAAAATTGCTTGATTACAGCGCAGACCTATGGCAGAAAGCTATATGGAAAGATAAGGATATACCTGTGAAAAGGGTAGGTCTTCTCAGTCTCATGTTTCAATAACCAATGTAGCCACTGAAATCAGCCCTTCTGAACCGGTATGATCAGAAATTTGTTTCTGGGTCTTTGCTGAAATTCTTGATATTTTTAGATTCAATATTATGTTCTTAACATAGGCATTGGGACAAAGAGTACTTAGTGTACTCTTTTGATCTTTTCTAGTCTTCCGAAGGCGAAGGAACACATTATCGCCTTCTGACAAGTAGGGGGAAAACATTTATATGCGGGACAATTTAAGAAAAAATGGCATGACAAATATTTATTTTAGGTTATTGAGTTCATATAAATGGCATTCCTGAGCTCCTTATTTTCAGGCCGCTAGGGTTGTCTCGGAAGAAATCCAGAGACCAGTGTTTCCATTTGCTGCCATTGTAGGGCAAGATGAGATGAAATTGTGCCTTCTGCTAAATGTGATTGACCCAAAAATTGGTGGGGTGATGATCATGGGTGATAGGGGGATCGGAAAGTGTACCACTGTTCGGTCCTTAGTGGACTTGCTTCCTGAAATCAGGGTAGTTGCAGGTGACCCCTTTAACTCAGATCCTGAGGATCCACAGTGCATGAGTATGGAAGTCAGAGAGGAACTACTGAAAGATGGTCCGCTTGCCATTGTCACATAAAAAATTAACATGGTTGATCTGCCATTACGTGCTACTGAAGATAGGTTCTGCGGAACAATCGACATAGAAAAGGCTCCCACAGAGGTGTGAAGGCATTTGAGCCTGGCCTTCTTGCTAAAGCCAATAGAGGAATACTCTATATTGATGAAGTTAATCTCTTGGATGATCATTTAGTTGATGTTCTGCTTGATTCTTCTGCTTGGAATGCAGTAGAAAGAGAAGGAATTTCAATTTCACATCCTGCTCGCTTTATTCTTATTGGGTCAGGAAACCAGAAGAAGGTGAGCTTAGGCCACAGCTGCTTGATTGATTTGGAATGCACGCACAAGTTGGGACAGTAAAGGATGCCGAACATAGGGTAAAGATTGTTGAGGAAAGAGCTCGGTTGACAGAAATCCAATGGAGTTTCGTTGATTCTTACAAGGCAGAACAGGAGACGCTCCAGCAGCAGATTTCATCAGCTAGAAGTAATTTTCTTCAGCCCAGATTGATCATGACCTACGTGTAAAAATATCAAGGGTTTGTGCAGAGTTGAATGTTGATGGATTAAGAGGGTGACATAGTGACAAATAGGGCAGCAAAAGCTCTTGCTGCTCTAAGAGGAAGAGACAAGGTGACTACTGAAGATATTGCCACTGTCATTCCCAACTGCTTGAGACACCGGCTGAGGAAGGATCCATTAGAATCAATTGACTCAGGTTTGCTTGTCATTGAGAAGTTTTATGAAGTTTTTAGCTGATGATGGTATCTAGGCGGCCTCTTTTTTCCTGTTACCCTTTGTTGAGCTTCTTTCTGGCTATATATTGATTTTTTTCTTCTTTGTTCTTAAGGTTACATGGATTCTGGATCCCCAACTTTTTGAGAGAGTTTCTGCTTTATCATCGAGGCATTAACATCATATCAGGCCTGTCAATTATTTGTCTCATACCGGGCAAAGAGTCTAGTGAAGTGATATATCTGTTTCAGTGTACCTTTTTGTACTTCAGATTATGTCTTCTTTGCAGTTCTGGTTATGCAAGCTTCTTCATGTTTGAAACTTCTTTCTGTAATGTGTGGAATTTTAGAACCTTTTTTCTCTGTTGTGGTTCATATATGTTACACGCCCTGTTGTGGAGACATGTTCCCAAATGACCCACAAAAAAAAAAAAATTTAAAATAACCCCGACCCAAAAAAATTTCCCCAAATAACCCGAATTTGTCGCGTTTTGGAGATGCGACAACCTAAAGTCTAGAGAGAGAGAGAGAGGAGTCCGCGGGGGGAGGGAGAGAGGGGAGGAGAGCGGCGGGGGGGGGGGGAAGGAGAGAGAGGGGAGGACCGCGGCGGGGTGCGGAGGGGGGAGGGAGGGAGAGAGAGGGGAGAGGGCCGTGGAGGGGGGAGGGAGAGAGAGAGGGAGGGCCGTGGGGGGGGGGAGGGCCGCGGGGGGTGGAGGGGGGAGGGAGAGAGAGAGGGAGGGCCGCGGCGGGGTGCGGAGGGCCGCGGGGGGGCGGAGGGGGGAGGGGGGCGGAGGGCCGCTGGGGGCGGAGGGGGAGGAGAGAGACACAGCGGGAGGGGGGAGGGAGAGAGAGAGAGGGAGGCCGCCGCGATGGGGGCGGAGGGGGGGCCCCCGTGGCCCTCCGCCCACCGCCGCCGCGCCCTCCCTCTCTCTCCTCCCTCTCCCTCCCTCTCCCTTCGCCCCCACCCCGCGGCGCCCTCCCCCCACGGTCCTCCCTCTCTCTCTCTCCCTCCCCCTCTGCTATCTCTCTCCTCCCCCCTCCCCCCCCCCCCCCCCCCGCGGCCCTCCCTCTCTCTCTCTCCCTCCCCCCCTCCGTGGCCCTCTCCCCTCTCTCTCTCTCCCTCCCCTCCCTCCCCCCCTCCGCACCCCCGCCGCGGTCCTCCCCTCTCTCTCCTTCCCCCCGCCGCCCCCCCGCCGCGCTCCTCCCTCCCCCGCCGCTCTCCTCCCCCCCTCCGTGGCCCTCTCCCTCCCTCTCTCTCTCCCTCCCTCCCTCCTCCGTGGCCCTCTCCCCTCTCTCTCTCCCTCCCTCCCCCCTTCCGCACCCCGCCTGCGGTCCTCCCCTCTCTCTCCTTCCCCCCGCCGCCCCCCGCCGCGCTCCTCCCTCCCCCGCCGCTCTCCCCTCTCCCTCCCCCCCCCCCCCCCCCCCCCGCGGACTCCTCTCTCTCTCTCTCTCTCTGGACTTTGGGTTGTCGTGTCTTGGAGACGCGACACAAACGGGTTATTTGGGGAAATTTTTTTGGTTGAGAGTTGTTTTAAAAAAATTTTTTTTTTTTGGATCATTTGGGAACATGTCTCCCCTGTTGTGATCAGCTTGGGGTAGATCATACCTCTCAATTAGGACTGGTAGTAAGGTCTCGATCAATTTTATATTTGGTCTCCGATACATCACTTCCTGGATGAACTTTTGCAGTATTCTATACAGATTTATGATTTGTTAAGTTGATTTGAAGTATTCTTCTGATAGGAGGAATTACCAGGCATGTTAGGTACAGAATTCATCCCTAAAGTTCACAGGCTTAGTTAGGTTTTGGATCAAAGAGAACTCTTTGGGCAATTTCATTCACGTGGGACGCTATGATACATTGGCGCATTCACTACATCAAAGTTGTAACTTTTGATGAACATGCAAGATGCGAATGATGCAGAATTTAGCTGCCTCATTGGGTGTGAGCTTTATTATTATTGCGATGGCTCCATGCTTCTATATACATCTGCATCTACATCTTTCTGCAAGACATTAATCAGTTTACATTACATGATACCGTAGCAGAAAAGTTCGCTTCTGCAAAAATATCTGCATTGCCTTCGTCTTCATAGTTCCTTCCCGGCTTCAGAACTGCACATGCAACATTAGACTTTTAATTCAGAAACCAAATCACATTTTCATATAACCCGAGAAAACCATAAATCATGGTCTCATTATCAGAACACTGACACAAACGAGCAGCAAGCATGAGAAGAATGCTTGCGGAGAAGAATATGTAAAACAATATTGCCCATCAAAGAGGCAGACCAAGACTCCTGGCTCGACTTGTTTGGTGATAAGAAAAAAATAAACCTAAAACTTCATTGCACCTATATTTGAGGTCATTTACATATATGCACGTATATATTCAGCAAGATATTTCAAAGAAAAAGAAAAGTATGTCTAAACATAGAATCATCGCACCTAGCTTATCCTCTCCATATGATTCTACTTAGACTCTTATGTACTGTAATAATCCTACAAGTTACTTATGGGATACCAAAATAAAAATAATAACAAAAATAAAAATTTAGTTCAAGTGTTAAAAAATGTCACAACAGAGACATTTTATTAAAATTATTTGGAATAGATCACCAACTCGGTGCCAGATTACATATCTTGTTGCACCTTCAAAACTAATACAATGTGAACTGCAAAGTATGATTTGTTAGGGCATAGTAGTATCTTTGTCTACAACCTTGGGATACCAGAATACGGGCCTCTGCTCCAGAAAAGCAGGTGGGCGCTGATAAACAAGTGATGCAGCTCTAATCAAGACCCATGCAGTTAGACCCCATATCATGTAATTTTTGTTCTCTGTTTCATAATTGAAATAGTGAATCAGGTACTTGTTTCCCAGCCACTCTCTGTCCTCAGCCCTCCGATTTTCATCCTGAGAAGAAAATTTTCCATCATGATACTACCCATGTTATTAGAGGGAAAAGTTATAAATTGAACAATTGCAGCTGAACCTTGACAAACATTTCCAAAGGAGCATCAAATACTGCTTCTACTTCATCTTTGTTTGGGTTGGGCTTGAAAGCTTTCCTATCTGATAGTATGCCAATTACAGGAACTACTCTCAGCAGATACTGCACAGAGGAAAAAAGCACAATAGCATATTATTTATTTATTTTCAAAAGAAAAGCCTCCAAATGTCATGCATTTCCATGTGCAGAGGAAACCTTTGGTATGCATGCCACCATCTTTAAGCTAGTCCACATCAACAACCAAATCATCAAACATTGCCGCAATGGATTGTGGAGGTCAGTATGTTATCAGTGAAAAGTACTCGTGAAATGGTATATACCATCGGGGATCAACAACAACAAAAGTATAGAAAAAACATCCAATGTGAACAGCAATTTCCAGAAGGAAAGCCACAAATCGACCCAGGCATTTTGCTTGTTTATGCGTTAAGTCCTTAAAAAATGTCTATGTTAATAAATTGCCACAAAAGGCCTCACCATTAAATCATCCTTCCAGTTGGCATAGCATTTGGAACATCATCTTTCCATATGTTGCTGGTTAAAAATATATTGAATCTTGAGAATTAATCCTTGTTAAATGCATGTTTGCCTCGACATTATGCTAATTGAATTTACTATTCTTCAGGAAGATCAATGCCTACCATAGGTCATCCCCCTCAATTATCAATATCAAAGTTCTGAGCAAATATGTGATGTCCACAGAACATTTGCAAGAGGAAGACACTATCCCTGCAGAGCTTCCTAAATAAATCAACTCCTATTAAAGTAATCACAGCTGTAGCTCAGTTGCACTTACAGAGTGTGTTTTCACAGGTAAGAGAATTCAGTCAATGTAGCAAATTTTTATTTCAAGGTCTTCTCTAATAGGAAAATAAGATGCATATATAATGTTTGAAGAGAAGATGCCATGGGATTACACATTTGTATTGCAATGAACTGTAAGGAAATTTTTAGACGCGTGTTATGGATAGCGAACAGAATATCTTCAGTCATACAAGTAGAAATTTAATTGTGTTGTTGCAACGAAGGAGGAGGTTCAGAGATGATGAGATTTTCTCCAGCACTTGCAAGCCCAAGGCTCCATGCTTTAACTTTTTAACCCTTAGATGGTAACTAGTTGGAATCAGCCATGTGTTTCCATATCTGCAATTATCTCCAATTTACTCATTATCTTTTATTGAATCCCTATACATATAAATCAACAACAAACATTCTCAAAGGAAAGCAAGCATAGATTCAGTACCTTAGACAAGAAGGGTTCAAGAACAGTAACAACATACACAAGTGAAGGGTCCAATCCTATCTCCTCCTGTGCTTCTCTAGTTGCTGTTGCAACATCATCTACATCACCATCTTCTTTCTTCCCTCCTGGCAATGAAACCTCACCTGAAATGGCAAGCCTTCAATTCTGCCTTACAAAAGTCCAACAACACGCGTACACACACACAAATTATACCACCTGATGAAGGGACACCATAGCCTAAGAAATTTATAAAATATTTACTTGCAAAATTTTTTTCCATGTTCATGTATGCTTACATGATTAGTCACCAGAAAAGAGTTACATGTGCACCAGAACTGACATTACAAAGGAACCTGCGGGAAAACACTCGCAACATCCCCTTCTTTTCCACAAAATTATCAACCAAAATAACAAGTCTATACTCCCCCACTAAAGCAAATTCAATTGATTGATGCTCAAAACATATAATTGATGCCTAGGGCAATAAATAGGTTTTAATATCCATAGTGCAATTTGAACAAATCCATCAAAGCAATATATAAATTCCTAGATGAAAAAGTACATCCACCAACATAGACTAACTTCTTGGTGAGCAAAAACACAACTTTTGCACTTAAAATCACAAAATCAGCAAACGCCCACTTGAGAAAAAACACATATTGGGACATAAAATCACATAAACACAACTCAGAGCAATTTGCCCCCACATGGTACATATATGCATCAACCTAGCCAAACTTCTTGAAAATGAAAAATACAACTTTCACATCACAAATCAAAACAGAAACAAGAACCATTTGAGAAAGCAAATTGTCCAAGAATGTACATATATCCATTAATACAAGCCTAACTCGTGAGTGATCATCCACACGACTAATCACAATATTAACCGAAACCCACTTGAGAAAAAGCACAAATTGACACTTCAAATTACATAAACACAATAGTAACACCTTCCCCCCAACAAGCACATAAATGCACCAGCAAAACCTAATTTTTTTAATGATAATTCACCATATCAACAAAAACCCAATTTCAGCGACTACAGAATTTAACACTTCAGATCACAGAAATAAAAATTCAAACCCCAAACCTGAGTGGGTGGACAATCTAGAAGATCTCTTGGTGAGAATGACACGCAACTCCCCATCATCCCCTTCAAAGAGGCAAATCAAAACAGCAGCTCTCTTGGGTCTAAATCTCTGACCTTGCACAATTGGGGTCACAGCAGCAGATTCTGCAAAACCCACTCGGGAAACAACCTTGCCTTCACTTTCCTCAATCTTTTGCTCTTCAATGTCGTCGTCGTCGTCGTCGTCGTCAAACGTTGGTGGAGGCTTGTAAAGACGAAGTTGTGCAGCCAAGGCTGCGAGTCTAGGCGAAAACCCAAAGCAATTATTTGAGGAAGAATCCATAATAAGGTTTGGACAGAGGCAAATGTGTTTTCGTTCCAAATGGATAATATATTATTCTTTTCATAGCAAGCAAAAACATCACCTTGATTGGGATCTGCATCGCCGATTGTTAGATTTAATGTTTTCTTTTTCTTTTTTCCTATTTGGTCTTCTTTTACCTTTTTAGCAGCAATACGATACATGTACCCAAGGAAAAAGAAAAAGAAAAAGATTTCACTTTAGTGGAGAAAATAAATAATAGACTAAAACAATTAAATTTTACATAAAAATTTATTTTTAATAAATGTAATTAATATATTTTAATAAATTAAAATAAATATTTAACAAAATATTAATTAAAATACGCTTATATAGATAGTAAATTTAGAGCATATGGTATGTTTGATTTAGTCTTAAGTTGAGCATAAAAATTAAAAGATATTTAGTTTAAATTATAAATAAATTAAATAATTTAAAATAAATAAGTTCCTCCTTACTCTCTTTGCTATGCTTTGAATTCAACTATTTAAATTATTTCCAAACTTCACGATTTACAAAATAATAATAATAATAATAATAATAATAATAATAATAATAATTCTCAAACTTTAAATATGTGCAATTGAAAACTAGTGATTTTCAAATATTAAAAAAATTATTTTTATTTTGATTTATATTAGAAAAATATAATATCATTAAAATCTTTTAAAATATTATTTATTTAAAAAAAATTATGAAATCGCCCCTACCTTCTGCATCGTGATTAATTAAATTTCAAGTTGGACGGTTTAGTAAAGGTTGTACTTAATTAAATTTGGTAAATTTTTAATATAAAATTATTAATATAATAATATTTTAAATTTTTATTAAAATATTTTTAATATGTAAAATTTTTATATTAATTAAAAATGTTTAAATAAATAAAATAAGTTGAGACGAATTGAGTTGAGTAAGAATACCATCCCCAACCTTAAATTTATTGTTGAAGAAGTTTAACAAAAAGCATTTTTCTATGTACAGAAAGATTAGGGATCAATGAATCCACAATACACAAGCACCCAGAAGAAATGAAGAACTCAAAAAAGAGCCATAAATGTTTTTTTTGGGGGTGGGGGTGGGGGTGGGGAGAAAGGATCTTGTCAGTCAAATGCAAGTGTCTCTTATTTGTGCTGCATGAAAGACTATATCAAATTTCACACCATTCAATATTCTTTTGACTTTAGAAGATGATGGGCTGAAAGAAAAATTATGCCTTGATCCATTTCTGACACTAAAGCAACATCTCTTTCTTCACACTGGCCTTCTCACCATCAATGTCATCCTTCCTTGCAGCTGGGTTTTCAGCAGCAGGGTATGAATGTCTGCGCGTCTTTGCAGTTCCTTTTCCACAACGTGAAGCTGGTTTAACTGAAACAGAAATCTTCGTCGTTGGTGTGTTCGTGTTGTTCCCAACTTTGCTCGATTGCTTATTTGGTACTTTTTTGGGAGTATTGTTCTTAGTTATAACACGGCTTTCCCAGGGTCGAGCAGCAATCCAGCGTTCCATCCAGCTCCAACCCCAGTAGGCTTGTCCAAGTTCCGAGTTATTTGCTCCTTGGTTCTGACCAGAATTGGCCCTCCACTGCAAATCAGGATTCTTGTCTAGGGATCTCATTCCAAAGACATCAAAGGATCAAAAAGTTGTATTATTGTGAGCAACATACCTGATGAGTGAAGGCATATGCCATGGCTCGTTCACGCTTAATTGCTGCTTCCTCTCGCTGATGTATCCTTGCAAGAATTTCATCAAGGGTTTCAGAGCCACTACACCATTCAACCTGCCACGGAAAAGTATACCTGTATTGAGGGTTTAGGATGCGTAATAAGATTAATACTACCAAGCGTTGTTAGGAATCTAGTAACATATAAACAGCCACCAGGTCGATTTGACATTGTCAGAATGACTAGGCAAGTCTGCAGAATGGCAGGGAATACATGCACATTTGGTCTAGCCTCTGCAGCATTCTCACCTGCATAGCATCTTTAGGATTTGTGTACAATAACATGAGAGGAACCGGCACACTCTTGGATAGAACTTTCAAACAGAGAGTTTGCAAAGCCAATTCATATTTAACTTCTACAGTCTGAGGGCTCAAACAGAATTAAACACTCTGCAGTTTCAATATTCTTTCACCTAATCACATTCTAATTATTAATAAAATATCTTATGCTTCCCTGTTTGACATTTGATGCATACTACACAAGTCAAACTAGTGTGTTAAATAAGTGGAGTTTCTTTTAGCGGGTTGTTGCTCAAGAAAGAGGGCCATATTCGTGTGCTGTATTCTGCAACAAATAAAAAGCACAAGCAAAGCCATTGTCTTGTCCAAGCAGAAGGCCCTCTTAAAGTAGTCACTAGGCTTGGTTTCACACATCAAAATTGTCTACTGCCAAAAGATAACAGCCTCAATGCAATTTAAATTAGTTCTTTTCTGCGTATTACTAAAAGATAGCAGCCTCACCTCTATGTCATGGAGCTTTGCCTCAAGTTTCAACTGATTCTCAAGTTTCTTTTGCTTGATTCGTCCTTCTGTCACCATACAAATTCTCCGAGCTCTAATTTGACCCTGTATCCTATTCCAGGAGTTAAGATAATTCAGTGTGGTGGAAGCTTGCTTCTTTACGGAATGACCCTGGGTCAGGATCTGTAATCTTACTATCCCTCTCAAACGGCGTATGGCTTTTCTTGCCTGCAAAGGGGAGACGATACATCCTTAGCCACAATATTAACTTAAATGTTCCCCCCTCAGAGCACTTATATGTTGATAGCCATTTATTTTAGAAACTTAATGGACAATTCCCAAGAAAATAGGCCGACCAATGCCGACACCAGGAAACAGGGAAGTTTCTTCTGCATGACATGACATCTTAAAATGCCAAACAAGTTATTTCCACCACATAAGTATATGCTAACTACGTTTCAAATTGTATTATGTAATATGCTCAGGCAATTATTTAGGAGAGAGAAAGCAGAAACCTGCTTTTTAATCAGATAGAACTAATAAGTTTCACACTTTGAAAGATTGAAGGCATTGATCATAACATATAGAAACCAATTAAAAGTTCCTACATCAGTAAATGCCCAGAAAACTTCTCAGGGTGGAATTTGAATGGAGCTCCTCTTTTTCTGGTCATCAGGGTGGAGAAGGCTGACACAAAGGTCCTAGGATTCAACCAACTCCCACTAGTAAACCAATAGGCAGCATATAAGGATCTGAGCAAGTTCAGGGAAAATGCACTGAAGCATAAAAGAGAAGCATATACATCTCCTCGGGTTACAAAAAAAAGGTTCAAATTATCAGAAACATAATTTGACTACTATTGAAGTCTGTCGGTGATCCTAGTCCCAGATATTTTTTAGGCAAAAAAAAGTGGGTAAGAACAATGTGCGCATGTATCATGATCTGGCACTGCCATGAAGACCATAGACTGGTCTGTGTGAACAAGCGCAGCTGCATGCATCTGTATTAATTGACTGCAAATCATGTCTACTGTTATGTATGATTAACAGGTTGCAACTTAAAATACCTTATAAGCCCTATATGCTGTCTGAATCCGAGTTGCTGCTATATCTTCAATCGGCACCCCAGATACCTCAGAAATTCCAACAATGGCACCAATACCAGCATTACTGGACACTTTACGTGAGTGGATTCTCCCTTTGGGTTCATTTGATTTTTCAGGAGCTGAAGATCCCTGTAATCAAATCAGAAAAACTCTGAACAGACTTAACAAATGGAATGCTAACATTAAGGTTGAGATACCATTAAAGCATAAGCAAATGCACTATAGAAGGAAACTACAAAAGCAAGGTGCAGCAGCCATTTTTGCCCCAGAATTTAATAATTGACATCTTCACTATTACAAAGGAAAAGCATACATGGTGTATATGAGTTACTGGAACACAAAATAATTGGTCTATATACCTGGACATCCTTTGGCTTTTTGTCCTTTCCTTTCTTTAAGCTAATTAGTGTCTTAAACCAGTCTCCAGAACCCATCACTAGTCTTTAGTAGCCGTTCACAGCAAAGTGAAAACCTGATAACAACTGAAAATTTTGTTAAAGTATCAGCAGAATGAAAATAGGAAGAGAAATTGCTGATGGAGGACCAAACTAGCAACAAAGTATGTTTGCCATGTAGATATACTCTTTAGTGTATTCAAAGCATTACTAGAGGAAAAAAGTTTCACCCTTAATCATGATTTTAACTGCATATTGCTCTCGTTGACCCATGTTTGTGAACATGAGCAACGAGCCATACCAGATCCTTAATAAAAATGTCCAATTTGATTGTCCAGATCAAACATGTTTAGGGCATATGGACTACACAAGAATATACTCTTCTCACCCCCCCAACCCAGCTAACACAAAGGGAAAAAAAATGCCATAACATGATATCTGCACATTTTGTATGATTTACGGCAGCAACACAGACAAGGAACAATAATTTCATTAACTTAATAATCTCGCTATTCAATACACCCTTATGTCTACTTTCGTGGGCAAACAAGATTGAGATCCTAAATCTCAACTGATGAAAAAAATTATCCAATTTCTCTCCCCAAATCCTAATCAAATACGCTAAAATCTCTACTGGGTTCATTCTCCTGGGGGTTGACATCTCTCAGTTACATCCATGACATCAAGTCATTGCATATATGTATCATATAGGCCAAGGTACTAAAATAGGAGTCTCACATGAAGAGATTCTAAAGACATAGACCCATGTATTTGGATAACATGAGAGGACAAATAAGAAGCTAGGAGGACATACATACCGTGAAGGAACACATCGAAAAATATGCACCAATTCACAAATTGTAAGGAAATTGTCCATACAAGTGAAGGCACCTAATTCAACTTCTTTCACATTCTTGCTACCTTTAGGTATCCCTCAAGGCTCCACATCCTTCCCAATTACCAACTCAGTTAAACTTTTCTAGAGACCCGCCTCTTTCACAACATTCGATTAAGGTAACTCTTAACACCTATATGTACAAGACAAGCAACTAATAAATTTTTCCAATATTTCTGGAAAAAGTTCTACTTGAGTAGGTAACCAGAATTTCTAATTTGTTTCCTGCAAGGGAGGGATCATCCTTTGAAATCTAAACTTCCCAACGTGACTCTAAAACAAAATGGGAAAAATAAAAAGAACAAAAAAGCTTTTGTCAGAGGCTCTGGGTGAGTCCATTAAAGACCACAGTGGCTGCAGTGCCATCAGCTCATAATCCTTCAGATCCACCCTAAAATGAAAGTAAACCCTAAAGTTCAGAATCACAAAACCAAGTTTAACAGGCCCTTTATGTCATGCACATAACTACTAATCCACTGATTTGAACTAAAGAAAGTGAAAAATCGATCATCTTATCTCAAGCACACACAAATAGGACTTAGTGGCGAATTCTATTCTCTTATGTTCCATGCTCAACCTCACTGGCATGAATTGCACTTTGGGTTTCTTATGAAGTTCATCCTACCACTACCCATGTCTGGTCAGCGTTACTTGCTACCATTGCAAAATTTCAACAATCCCATATATGTGTGGTAGGATCTCTTCAATGTCAACCTCAAAGACAAGAACTATATCAAGTCAACCAGAGCCTTGCATTGTAAAGTTTAGACACTGTAAATTTAGAATAATAAATCTTTGCTGATCTAGAAATGGTTAAATTCTTAATGTTAGAGCTTATACTAACTGTGGATATGCCTTTTCTTCAAACAAGTGGCAACCAAAAGCCAACACACAAAGTTCAACTACTACCTCAATTTCTTTTGATTTTGAATAATACTGCAAACTATCAAACATAAATCTATAGAAAATGTTTTCAACTTTTCAATGATCTAAAATTCAGATAAGCCTACACAAGCAAAAAACCAAGAGCAAGAATGAACCAACAACCATGTTTCAACCCTACACAAATCAACAACCTGAGTAAAACAAGAACTGCAGCAACAAATACAAATCTCCAAAATAATAGAGCAAAAACCCACTAAATTCTTGTCAGCAAAAAAATCCATTCCAGATCTTCCCATTTTCTCCCAAACAAGAATAGCCACCACAAAGCGATATACTAAAACAAAATTCTAAAAGCATTGAAGCTAAGAAATAGAAGTGGGCAGGGACTAATTACCTTACAAGAAGTCCTAAAAAACAGACCTTTTTGCTAGATGGGGTATTCCCAAATTCTCCTGAAAAGCAAGAACAATAAAAAGAGGTGATGGGGTGGCAACAGGCAATAACAGTAGTAGTAAACACCAAGAAAAGCCTGAAGAGAGAGAGAGAGAGAATAAAAGGTGGGTGAGAGATTTCCATGGCCCCATCTCCAACTTCCTTTTTTTTTTTGTTGCTTTAAAAATTTCTCAGATGGGGTTAAAAAAAATTGAATCTTTTCTTAAAAATCCCCCTCTCCACAATTAAAGGCTCAACCGACGCTCCAACTCATGTGAAAGAAAACCTTAACCCCATGTGTAGCTGTAGCCTAGTAGGTATAGATTGAATCAAATTTCAAACAACCAGACAGACTACAGAGCTTACAGCGACACTAGAACAAACAATGATGCAAATAGGCATTGTAATGTCTTTCCTTTTGATTGGATTTTTTTAATATTGGTTGTTAACGTTAATCATTAGTTATAAGGAATGATATTTTTTCATTAAGAATATAATATTTGGAGAAAATGACGACACTGAGATCATAGGATTGATAGGATTCGAAAATTAATGGGCCACCATTTTGTATCATGTCGGATTTTGGAAAATATGTCGGTCATCGACGGCGGCAATTTATCATCAAAATTTGAACAAAAGATGGTCCCGGCGGGGCTCGAACCCGCGACCTTCGGCTCATAAGACCAACGCTCTAACCAACTGAGCTACGGGACCTCGGTGATGTTCGTGTTGCGATTATCTTACTAATTTGTGCTCACGCCATTTCCCCCCCCATATATATTCCTCCAATTGACCGAAAATAATTGTTAATTGTTAATTTACCAAGAGATATCTTGACTTGGAGTCTTCATCTCTCTTTTGTGGGTCTATGCCCTCTTTTATAACTAAAAAATAATAATTATTTTTATCCTTAAAATTAGATTTACTATTTGACTGAACAGAAAAAAAAAATTTACAAATATTAGATATATATATATATATATATATATCTTTTTTAATTTGTGGAGTTAAATATTGAATTATTAAAAACCATTATCGTCCAGCTCAAAGAATTATGTTAACATTAATGAGTAAGAATGTCAATTTTTCAGTTTTCTTGATTTTTTTTCCCTTCTTTCTTTAAAAGAACTTTTATTTGAAGTGTAAGAAATTTGAAGGGAAAAAAAAATAGTAGTTCAAATTTGATATGTTTTGGTCTTTTAGGATTGTCATAGACACATCACACGCACGTAGATGGTCTCGAACACGAGCAAATTCATGTTGGAAAGAGAAAAGGGGAGACAATAAAAATAAGAATTCTTTCTAAACAAACAGTCAAAATTATATTAAGAAGTGAAAATTTTCAAAATATAATCATAAATAATATGATATAAAATTTTCGCTCTTTTTTAAAATGATTATCCACTCTTATTTGAATATATAACATGACCAACTATATATTGAACTAATATATTATTCTAAACTTTATTAGTATGTTCAGAGGTATTTTGAAAAAGCTTATATGATTATTTGAAAATCATTTCATAACTCTTTGAAATTCACTTATATGACTCTTTGGAAATCATTTCATGACTCTTTGAAATTCACTTACATGACTCTTTATTTTCCCCATATCGTGAATTTCAAATTATTCCAACATTCACCTCCCTTAATTTAGAATTTATTTTTTATTGTAAATCACCAATACATTCGTTGTTTCTGGTCTCCTTAGATTCATTTTTCTTCTATTTTTGTCTTCAATTCTTTCTTCTATTTTTGCCTTCAATTCTTGCAATTCTTCCATGATTTTATTAAAATTTTCTTTTAATTTTTCATAAAATTATTTCAATCATTCCAAATAATTTTTTTTATTTCGTATAATTCTCTTTCATTTACATGCTTAATGATAACATTGTAAATTCATCTCAAATGTCTTTTTGGCCGTAGAACCGTTTCATTTTCAGTATTTTTTTTTTGCGTGTGTCTTGAATCCATATTATTCATATTTTTCATATTTGTGTTTAAATATCATTTTTGTAATAAAATCTGATAGATGATCTGGATCAAATTTTGCATATACATACTTTACTGTAGACAAAAATAATTTTTTCAATAACTTCTTAAATATTGTTTTAAATTGTACAATCATAACGATAATAGACTTTTCATTCTCTATTCTTCAAAACTTTTTCTCACGACTCACTTCTTCTTAATAGATTCTCTTTTCTTCAAATCTGAAAATTTCTCAACGGACTCTGTCTTTCTTTAAAAAATTCGGAAACACTAACACATGTAAATAACTTTTCTTCTTTGATCCTAGGAGACACCAACCTAGACACAATCTCAATATTGTTCTGATACCACTTTGTAGGACTGGTTCTAATACCACTTTGTTGAAAAGAGAAAATGAGAGATAATAAAAATAAAAAAATTTTCCAAACAAATACTCAAAATTATACTAAGAGTAGAGGGATATCAAAAGATAATCATGAAAAGAACTACATAAAATTTTTGCTCTTTTTTAAAATGATTCTATTTTTGTTTGAATCCATAACATAGCCACTTATATATAGAATCAATATATTATTCTAAACTTTATTAATTTGTTAAGAGACGCGTTAAAAATTTTCACATGACTCTTTAAAAATTTTTTCATAATTTTTTAAAATTTTTATTTTTTCTATGCCATAAATTTTAAATTATTCTAACAAATCATACCTTAACTAACCGCCGAACAAGAGCCAATGAAATAGCAAAACGTCTTGAGTTGTAAGGCGATAGGATAAAATTAGACGACAACCTCAAAGGCTAAGAGAGTTTGTCTCGGAGGCAAGAGTTGTTTGTGAAGAGTTGGTGCTGCTCCGGGACCAAGACAATCCTTTTGCTTGGCTAAAACAAAATAGAAATAAAGTATAAATAATTTATAATGAAAAATATATATTGTATTAAATAAAAATATAGTGTTCATAATTTTAAAATAATTTCATAATTAATTTAATCATTATATGACCCAATTATTATTTTTTTAAAAAAGCACAGTCTCTTTCTCCTAATATCTCCTTTACAATATTAAACTTTTCTTTAAAAATAGAAAAAATAAAGACTTATTAACAATTTACTCTCTATTGATTGAAATCAGAGGATTGAATCATCCGATCAGTTTAAATTCATCAATTTTTTTTCCCTTTTGGAAGTGGGGTGGGTGAACTCCACCATGGCTCGTCTCAAACCCGGATAACGAGAAACGTTGTTGTAAGTTGATAATCAGTATAAAATTTATATCAAAATCAAATGAGAAAGAAATATATTTTACATGAATGATCCTTAGCCCAAGATTATAGAATGCAGCAGGGCAGTTGCCATTCTAGGACTCTGCGTTGAGGAAAAAAATTGCATTTTTGGCAAAACTAGCACGCCTCGAACACTCTGAGCACTAACCTATTCTAAATGATATTTGTCGAGGGAGAAAAAAAAGACTAAAATGGAAGGAAGGGAGCAATGTGCTAATAGAACATCTCAACGACATCCTTAGCAATTTTCAAACTACTTGGGCCAGGCGATTTTTTTGTCCCTTTTAAAAACTCAAAGACTTAATCTATACTTGACTCAATTTGATATATAAGAATTGAAGGTATCCCCATTTGTTTGCAGTATCTTAAAATTTTATCCGAAACTTATTTAAATTTACATAGTTTTAAGCTTTTAGCTTTTGAAACCGATATCGAAAATTAAAAATGCATAGTTATTCTAAAAAAATTTTCCATTGTTTTTGTTTCCGGATGCATGTAATATTATACTCTTACATATAATAATATAAATCTATCAACATTTAGTTAGTTTAGTAACATGACACATACCACTTAAATAAAATTTTAAATTTAAGTTTTATATATAATAAAAATATATATCGAGAGAGTTTTATCCTTTAAATATTTAACTTAACTCAAATCGAATTTAATCGAATTTAATATAATTATTAAATACTTATAATTTATAATAAAAAAATAATTATCATAAAATTATCAAACTGTTTTATCGAACATTAAATCATATATGTAAAATGGTGTTTTTCTTAATGAAAAATACTTCTAAAGAGGCTCACCATCTAATCTTTAATTTGAATCTTGGCCGATTAGAGTTACTAAATAACCTTTTGAAACAAATTAATGTAATTCTTAACCCTTTACAAAAATATTCTTTTGGTTCCATTAAAAATGTTTCTTTAATAATTCAGTCACGGCAGCGATTAGCATGGTAAAACCAAGGCATGGACATGGTTTTACTTGCCAGGCAAATCTCCTCCTTTTTGGGGGTAGACGGAATGATGATAAGACAACTCACCCCAGTCAACAAGTTACATGACATGGACCCAAAGTTTGGTTTAGTGTTTTGGATTTAGGTCAGAAAAGTTTATATTAATTTATAGAATTAAAAGAGTAATTTAAAATTTAAATTTTTTCGTAAATAAATTTTGTTTTTATCTTATAAAAATTTTGTATTTTTTATTTTAATTAAAAGATTTCACAAATAATTCTAACTTATTTCCCTTGAAATTTGAGTATTACTGCACGAAGTTTCCAAGTATTCAAAATGGTCCTACGCGGGGTTCACATAGCATGGGGATGGGGGTTTGAGCTTGAAATGTGAACAAGGAGAAGACCTACCCTAGGCTCTGTTGATTCTGTTTCCTACCCCACAAAAGGGAGAGCTCACGGAAATTGCACCACAAATACGAAAAATGTGGCACATCATATCATGGTAAAGGGTGAGGATTGGTGGGTTGGCGGCTGAGGTTTGGTCTTGACAATTGAAAGATTTTTGGATTTAAAGTAAGGAAGGGAGGCATTTAAAAATTCCCCCAATGAAAAATCTTAGATATCTATGACTACACAAAGTCAAGCCACATCAATATCAAAGGACGGCAACCTCAAATTTCTTTTGGTGACTTTCTAAACTTCCTTAGAACCCCACGAACACGCATTCGGAACATAAGATAAAACAGAGGATTTCAACAAAACCCATCATTTTTTTTTATCAACATCCAACTTTTGCCCTTCTATGATCACCATGGGAGATGACAAGAAAAAGGATGATTTAGACCCGGTGTTGTTGTTTGCCCCAGTCCTAACAATTATGACAATAGCTATTCTACTCGTCTTATGCCACTTCTATGCAAGATGGCTCAATAGGCGCCGAGCAAGAAGAGAAAATGCCATTTTTATGCAATACCTTCAAAATGCATCAAACCAAATGATCTCCAATGAGCCACCCAAAAAGAGTCTTGACCCATTCATCATATCTGCCTTGCCCATGTTTCGCTACGGTTCGATGAATCAACTAGATCACGGCGGGACTACCGACTGCTCCGTTTGCTTGAACACAATAGATAAAGAAGCCACGGTAAGGCTCTAGCCAATCTGTAAGCACTTGTTTCATGTTGAGTGTATTGATACGTGGCTTGGCTCACATACCACTTGCCCCATTTGTCGCTCTACGGTTGAGCCTGTGGTGACCGAAGTCCAGCCTACGGCGACCGTGGTTCAGCCCACGGCTCCACCAGTAGAGGAGGGTAATGGTAGTGTGCCAACAGAGAAGGTGAGTGGGTCTGCTTCCCGGTTGAGCTCATTTAGGAGGATGCTTAGCAGGGACAGGTCATCGGGGAGGACTCAAAGTTGTGAAGAAATTAGTGGTTTGGAGAGAGTGGGAACATTGTTTTGGGGTGAGATCCTGTTGTTTATCTTGGCTTTCTTGGCTGAGATTGAATAAAACTGCAGGTTCTAGAGTTTCACCTTACAATGTATAATATAGTTTTGTTAATTTTTTTCCCCCAATTAATAAATGTGTGAACATCGCTGCTTCTGAATTAAATGTTTCTTTTCTTTGTGCATATTGCGATGCATATAAATTCACTTTGTAGCACAATGTTCTACAGTGGGAAAATATTTTTGTCTTAAATGACCAAACTTTTAATCTTTGGCTTCATTCATGCTGGTGAAGAAGTAGAAGAAAAAAATCCCATCACTATTTCTTTATTAACAGAAAATTATTATTTATCGAAATCGAGAATCAATTAGACCTGACATCTTATATTTGGTTGCTAAACACTTTTTTATATAACACATACATGTTGCAACAATTAACAAAATATAAATACAAATCCAAAATAAATAGTATAACTTATAAATGTTGGGTTTACTAGATAATTCAAGGCAATGAAAGTATGACAAGGAATAACTACCAAATTTGAAGCAAAATATGTTGTTCTTAAGATATGCTACTAACAACCAGTTAACTCTACTGTGCATGTTACAGATACTTGTACTCTTCGATTGCTCAAGACAGGCTCGATCTAGGACCATCCGAAGACAGTAGTAAGAATGTAGATGAGGAGAAGAGAAGAGGGGTACAATAGAAAAGCTATAATGCTGCTCCAAAAGGGAAATTTGGTGCAGATACTGCTGTAGATACCCATTATTGCACATATTATCAGAACAACCAACACTTCTGCAGAGAAGTCCCACGACAAGTCCCTTATGTAGACAAGCAGTAAGAACGTGGTTAGACCCACTATGTTGCTCATGAATACTGCACCATACATCTGCCAAGAACAATTTCAGAAAAATAAGGAAACTCAATTGATGTTCAACTGTTTAGGACAAATGGATGAATGATGTCCCAATAAAGGTGATTCCATTTTTCTCGTTAATGGAGAAAAATAATGTGGTAATAGAAAAAAAAAGGTAAAGATTCGAACTGAGAAAGCAAACCTCTGAGAGTGTTAAAGCAGCATCCTTTTTGTTCTTCTGTCTAATAGTAGTGATCATTGATGTTGCTTCTCTATAGTTCAAGGCCAAGGGTATGACCACATATGAGATAGCAAATGATGATATATTGATGTCACTAGCAAACTCTGAAATGCTTTCCATGAGTGGTTGAGCAAGGAAGGACATAACTGCAGTTCCTAGTACCAATAGATATGTAGCCTTAGTAAAATTCCACCATGACCTAACAGGGGTCTGAGTACTCTTCCTCTGAGTCACTACTTTCTTGTGTTCTTCCTCAGTTTTCTGCACACATATTTTTAAATGAAGGTACTTATATACTTTGTAATACCTTTAAAAAAGAAATTTGAAACTTACCTTAAAACTGTTGCTGAAAAACTTTGTCAGGGCAGGACCTATACTCTCATCAGAAGCCTTAGTGTCAGAAACCCACTTTGAGAGTCCATTTACAAACTCTGTCTCACTTATACGTGCATCGCCAGAAACGTCAAATTGCTTTAGTACATTTTCTACAAAATTAGAATCTTTCAGACCAACTTCTTCTAACTGTATTCCTAGGATCAACGCTCTCAATTCATCCGCTGATATCTGACTATTGTTGTTCTGATCGATTTCCTTGAAAAGGCTGTGCATGAATTGTGTAAGAGAAGGTAACAAAATCGCTAAAAAGATTGGGGAAACTAATCTTAGTTAACTCACTCTCTTAGGAGTGACTCATCAGGGATGCCTTTTGAAGTCAAAAATTTTTGAAGTATGCTGCTCGGAACACATCTTCGTATCAAAAATTCGTATCTTCTTGTTTGAATCCAAGGTTGGAATATCTACACCCGTATACAAAATGAAAAAATTTAGCTTCTCATGTTACCGTTTTGAGATTAATGCGTGTCTTTCATAAACTTGGTACCTGATAGAAGATATAAAGGCATAGGAGAGCCACAGAAATAATGAGAGAGACTAAGATGGCGATTCTTGCACATGATCTACCGATGATTTTTGGCAGTTGAAGAATGAGAAAAGGGATCAGGGACACAATCAATATTCTTGCTGCATACCGTGTTTCGTTGTCAGTCTGAATACCGTAGTCTGCAGAACAAGGAGGCTCATTGAATTAGAACGATATTTTTAATTTAAACTATGAGGAAAAAAATGGAAGAAGTTACCTGAACTGAATAGCTTCCTGATGTTCAGAGAAGAAGATGAGGCTGATTGTGAAAGATCATAGCTGCCAGAAGCAACACAAGCACCCCAAATTAAGGTTAGCAGCATCACTGCTGATCCAGCAATTAATGCCATTGACATTTCTGCCAGCTCTTCGGCAGAGTCTGTGCTTGCTGTAAGACCAGACACTGAAGAAAACGAGAACCAAAAAGAAAATCCAAGTTAAACCATTTGAAAAATTATTTAAATTTATCCACAAATTTGGATTGATAGTAATCATTAATAGAAGAAAATAGCTACTTTTGAGGCAGATAACAAATTATTAACCATATCAAGTGCTTGTTTCCATTTTATGATGTAAATTAAACTTTTACTACTGTATGATCTCATGAATTTACATCTTAGTAGGTATTCGACACTGGTAAACGAGCATATAAATTTGCCTTTGCCTTTGTTGTTATACACATAGGAAAGATATCAGAGTTTGCTTCCTTAACTACGCCTAGGCCTTTTTAGTGTGCCTTGTAAAAGCACACGTTTGAGATGTGTCTAGTAAATTAGCCTTAGTGCTTTTCTTTCTTTCTATCTCTGGCATGCTTTGCACTTGCCTCTCTTGAGGACCCTGTGCATCAGAAAATTGTCTAGTTATTTTAGATTGGTTCCTAGCCATGGTGGGTTTTTAATCTTGCCGAAATTGGCAAAGATTCGCATTCTGTGACGTCCCAAATCTCTTAATGCTGCAGAGATGTCTTTGTACCATGGATGGATATTAATAGTAGGACCCAAGTCTGAAGTGTAGATTGAAAAATATAATAAACTTGGTGTATTCTTGAAGAATGCTAAGCTTTTTGGGATCCTAAAAAATTGTTTCCTCTCATTCAAGTTGAGTTTGAGTAGTAATCCCTTATGACTTCTGCCATGAGTGCTAATTCTCTGCCGCATTTTAGTGGAAGTTGAGCACATGACAACCAAACACAGCAGTGTGAAATTTTATGTCCAATTTACTTGCCAAGCCGAAGCAAGTACATGTATGTCTCTCGCTTAATTTTTTAAGTCTAATGGCTATGGCTTCCTTCTTATACCGCAGAAGGTATAATTTTCCATTCTTATACAAAAATAATATAACAATAGCAACAAACTACCATATGAAAGATCAATATGGGAGAGAGAGGAAAAAAATAATATAAAATTGAAGTTTGAAAATAAAAATAAAAAGATAAAACTAAAAAATTAAAATAAAAGTAATAAAAAAAGAAGTAAAAATAAATTATTCATAGAAACTTATAATAATAATAATAATAATAATAATAATTCAATTTGATCGGTTTCTCCCATATCACTCATAGTTATAAGTAGTAATAAGGCTGTATAGTTTGTAGCTATTTTCTGAAATTCTGACATACCATACTGAATTGAAACTCATAAAAATCAGTAGTTTCAGTCTTATCTGTACAAGATATTCACTTTACGGAATACCATGCATCAAGTTGACCTTTTAGGATTTATCTACTATTATTTTTTTTTCCTGGGAATTAATAGACATTTTAATTATATGATTACCATCACGGACAAAATAAAATTGGAAGCTGAGGAGGATAGAACTCTAGTCAACCAATATAATCTAAATCAAAGTCATAATTCATAAACCTAAGAGTCATGATCAATACAACAACATACATAGAGTATTAGGATATTTAAAAGTGAAAGAAGAAGATCAATTTATGACAAACAACAACAACAACAAACTAAACCTTAATCTCAATAAATTGGAGTCGGCCATTTGAGAGACAAACTTGAAAGAGAGAGAAAAATAAAATAAAAATAAAAATAAAATAAAATAAAAAATAGATAAATAAATCAATAGATAAATATTTAAAAATTATTGATTTAATTTGTGCGGATTCTTCTACGCCATCCATTCCTATCTAAAACCATTAGCTCTTCTAAACCTTTAATTTTCAAATCTTTGCGGATAATTTGCATCCAAGTTTTTAGCGATTTATCTCTACGTTTTACTAAACTTCTTATATTTAAGTTCTCGATTTTCCTAACAGACGCATTTTTGGATTTTCTTTGCACATACCCGAACCACCTCAGACGGCACTCTCGCATCTTATCCACAATTGAATTAACTCCCAACTTATTTCGGATCTCTTCATTTCTTATTCTATCTCTTCTAATTTTTCCACACATCCACCTAAATATCCTTATTTCTGCTACAGACATTTTTTTGTTCTTGTTGTTGTTTAACAGCCCAGCACTCAGTACCATACAATAGTGTAGGTCTAACCGCGCTTCTATAAAACTTTCCCTTTAAGTGCAATGGTATCGTATGATCGCAAAGAATTCCGAAAACCCTTCTCCATTTCATCCAACCCGCTTGAATTCTATGGTTCACATCTCCATTGATGTTACCATCATTTTGAATGATAGATCCTAAATATCTAAATCGTTCACTTTTGGGTACCTCTTGTTCATCTAATCTAATCATTTTTTCATCATTCCGGGGGTTGTCACTAAACCCATATCTCATATATTCTGTTTTCGATCTACTCAGTCTAAACCCTCTAGATTCTAGTATAAATCTCCATAACTTTAGTTTAACACTAACACTCTCTATATTTTCATCAACTAGCATTATATCATCTGCGAAAAGCATATACCATAGTATTTCATTTTGAATATTTTTGGTGATTTCGTCTATAACTACTACAAAGAGGAGGGGGTTTAATGTCGAATTTTGATGCAGTCCAATGTTAATGGGAAAACTATCACTCAAACCCCCGCGAGTTCTTACGCCGATTACAACTCCCTCATACATATCTCTAATTAGGTTAATATATCTCAAGGATATCCCATTTTTTATCAGCGTCCACCATAATAAGTCTCTAGAAATTCTATCATATGTTTTTTCCAAATCAATGAATACCATATGTAGGTCTCTCTTCTATACTCTATATGTCTCCATTAAATGTCTTAGCAAGTGGATCGCTTTCGTGGTGGATCTGCCTGGCATAAATCTAAATTGATTTTGAAATATATTTATCTTCAATCTCAATCTATGCTCTATTACTCTCTCCCATAATTTCGTAGTATGACTCATAAGTTTAATCTCTCTATAGTTAGAGCAATCCTGTATATCTCCTTTATTCTTATATAGCGGTACAATTACACTCTTTCTCCATATCTGAGACATTCTCTTAGTTTCCCAAATTTTATTGAAAATATTTGTTAATATTTTTATACCAAATTCACCCAAACATTTCCACACTTCTATAGGGATGCCATCAGGTCCTATGACCTTATTATTCTTGATTCTCTTTAAAGCCTCCTTCACTTCAAGAGAACGGATCTTGCGTTTAAAATCTCTATTGATATCTTCTATAAGTATTTCGATATTTCCTATATCTCCCGTATTCTTAACATTAAAGAGATAGTCAAAATAATCACGCTAACGTTTTCTTATATTCTCATCCTTTACAAGTATATTATTGGTTCCACTCTTAATGCACCTAACACCATTTAAATCTTTACTCTTTCGCTCCCTTAGCTTGACAATTTTGTAGATTTCTTTCTCTCCGTCTTTAGTATCCAATTTCTTGTATATTTCATTATACACCTTACTCTTTGACTTTTGGATAAACTTTTTCACATCCTTTTTTGTTTTCTTGTATTTGTCATATGCATCACTACTGCTATTACTTTTAACGTTCTTATAACACTCTCATTTGGTGCAGATAGCCGTTTGAATTTCTTCGTTCCACCACTATGACTCTTTGCCCATTGGGACCTGACCCTTTGATACACCAAGAACTTCCTTACCTGTGCTCATAATATTATTAGATATCTCATTCTACATTGTTTCTGAATCATCCTTAATAGACCCATTTGCCACTTGATATAATTTATCTCTAAAAGTCGTCAACTTTTCTCCATTTAAATTCTACCACTCAATTCTTGGATCCACAAATATGCGATGTCTCTTTTGCCTTTTAGACACACGTATATCTAAAACCAGAGATCTATGCTGAGTTGCCGCACTCTCTCCCGGTATAACCTTACAATCCTTATAAGTCATTCTATCAACTTTCCTAGTAAGCAAGAAATCTATTTGACTAGTATTAAACCCACATTTATATGTGACTAAGTGTGATTCTCATTTTTTAAAGAAAGTGTTTACAACTACCAACTCGAACTCTGTAACAAACTCTAAAATGGTACATCCCTTCTCATTCCTACAACCAAATCCAAAGTTTCCATGTACGGTTTCGAATCCTTCATTCCTCTCGCCTACATATCCATTTAGATCTCCTCCTATAAATAACTTTTCTGTACTAGGTATGGTTTGTATAAAATCATCTAAATCCTCCCAAAATTATTTTTTACTAATTGCATCTGTACCGATTTGAAGCGCATACACACTAACTATATTAACTATATTTTCTCCGTCTACTAACTTAACAAGTATAATTCTATCTCCCTTCCTTCGTATCTCTATTACATCATCTAATAGATCCTTATGTATAATCATCCCTACCCCATTCTTAGTTCTATCCCTACCGGTATACCAAAACTTATAACCATAAGGTTCCACTATTTTATCCTTCTCTCCCACCTATTTGGTTTCTTGAAGATACAATATATGAATTTTCCGTCTATTCATTATTTCTCCCATCTCTCCTAACTTACCGGTCAAAGATCTTATATTCCAAGTGGCTATGCGAATCCTATCTTCATGGACTAATTTATTTACCCGCACCCTAGAGTCCCTTGTTAACTTGTCGCTACACCCAGGGTCCGATATAACGCGTTGCTGAGGGGGAAACGCCCCAAAGGTTTTTAATTGTTTGTCTCCCATTTTTTTTTCATTTGATAGAATTTTTACCTTGGCTATTGACCTACCGCAACCCTACTCCTTTACTCGGGCTTGGGACCGGTCGTGGCGGAGTTCTTCAAATAGATGTATAGAAAACGAACTAACGGACAAAGGCCATTAAATCAATATGGCATTATAAAAGGCTGTGCGTATATGCAATCTAGACCTCTCAGACTTTTTTTTAAGAACTTCACTAGATTTCCTCAAAGAATGCATTAAGGAAAAAAGGTGACAACGTAAGAGATTTAGATGAAGGGAGAATACCAAGAACCAAGGCGACTTCTGGGATGGTGCCCAGGAGGTGGAATGTGCTAGCACCAAAAATATCAGGACCGAGCAACTGGAACATTAAGTCAGAACCTGATGATACAAAGCCCTCGCCGAGGGAGATAAGGTACTCATAGACCACTATGAGGAAAAGCTGTCCCCAAACCACCGTTGTGCAAGGCAAGAAGTCATAAACCGGTGTGCAGGTCACAGTTGTTGATTCAAGCTTCATAGCAATCATACTTGTTGAATTGCCCTCATTATCCATGCCATCGGAGATAAGATTAAAATGTTCTTTGATGGTACGAGTAGAGCCCGAGTTGGTTGCCATAAGAAGAAGAAGAGCCAAAAATATTGCTCTTGACATCTTTGCTGCAGAAAATAGTAAGTGAAAACAAAGAGAGAAGAATCTTAAGGACTATAAATTGGGAGTGACATCTTTGCTCTTGAAGGACTATTAAACTAAAGAAGCTTCAACTTCACGACTTTATTAATCATGTTTTGGATTTTTAATCCATGTTGAGCTAATACATAAAATAATTATATATTTGAATTGTCAACGTCTAACAAAGATGATATACTATAGTTACCGGTACAGGTCCTTAATGTATATGAAAGCATATAGAATTTATAAATATGCAGAGACTAAGTGGTAATTTATATTTTGTGATGGGTTAGAATAGAAATATATGGTTTTAAAATCATAAATAGTTATCTTTAAAAGGGTTTTGGTCCCCTTGTGTATCTTCTATCTATAACTTCCATCAGTTGGAAGCTTCCAATTCAGAATTCTTGAAAATTTATAATCAAATCAAAACACCAATTTGGAGTTATCAAAGGAGATCTAAAAGGTATGGATTAAGATATGCTTTGTTTTGGTTGCTTTCTTTGATTATTTATAATTTTTTAATGATTTGACATATAAATTTACAATTATTTAATTATGTATTAATTATAAATTTTATCGAATAAATTTCAATATCACGAATTTCCTCGTAATTTCACTTATAGAGAATCGCAAGAGAGAAGAATCTTCAAACTTCTTTAGACATACCTGCGGTATATTGCCAGCTAAGTTGAAAAGGAAAGCTTGCTTGAAAATTACTTAGCTTTCTCTCTGGCACGATCCTCGCTGATATACATTCTTCTTTGTTTTACACTCTTTGTGAAAGGTTTGTATACAAGTGCTAGCAGTCTCGAGGTTGAATTACAGGTCACGGAACGTGATCCCACAAGTGTCCAAAACCTTCCACCTAACTAGTTTATAAAATATTTGGTTATTTGTTTATTATAAAATATTTGGTCATTTGTTTATATTATATCAAATCCCACATGCTCATTGCTGGTTTAAATTAATCTGAGTTGCCGTGTAAAATTTTAGTTCATTTGATTCATGGTATGTGTCATTTCTAACAACTTTGTCATACCCCCCCGGCGGGGGGGTGGCCGGGGGACGTGGGCATCCCTTACATTGGGAAGATGGCTTCAACCTTGACTATGATAATAAGATCAAATGCTTCATTGCTGTCACTTAACTTGGTGACGAATTTTCAAACGCTGATTGACTGGGACATTTGGCCACGTTGCATCATTCACTTGATATGAGTCTTATATTATCCCATTCACATGAGAAACCAGAAAAGTATATACAAATATACCACTAAGAAAGTTAATGTCATAAATGAGATACCTGATGAGTTCCTTCGATGACTCTGAGCTTCTTCAGTAAGCAATTGAACAGCAGCATCAATATCATCTTGCCCCGTAAGAAATACCAGAATATCGCCCATGGGTTCCTAAGAAAAATATATAGTTTGGGTGCAAAATGTAAGTGTTAAAAATAGCAATCATCAAACGCATCAAGTTAGCACTCAAGTCTTGGCTTCTCAACAAGCACTAAAAGCTATTAAGGATCTTCTATCAACTATCAAAGAAAAATGGCTCAATTTGGACCAGAATTCTTCCTAGATCAGGGTCCATTTATGACTCTGTTCTGGGCCTAAAATATGAGCATGGGAAGCAACTAAAAGCTGTCCATTAAGGCCCAACAAAGGGCCATTTAAATAGGCCCCAATGGCATTACAATCTAGCCGTTGGGACCTCCCAACGGCTAGTTTCCTGTCCTTTGGCAGGAGCCTGAAGGCTCCTTCACTCTCTTTTTCTCCTCGTATGTTTCTTTCTTCCATTATCTATAAATAGGAGATCCTGATGAGAAAACAAGTATGAACAATTGTTGAAGCTTTCTTGTAAAATTCATAAGGCAAATGTGGCCTACTTTATGTAAACACTCTTGAGCAATGAGGACTTACTTTCAGTGGTAAATCATCATTCAAGTCCTGCTTTCAGCTCTTTCTACAGTATGGACTTACTTTCAAGAAGCACTAAAAGATCATTAATTTTCATATGCAAAAAAGACAACATGCCAACATATGCCGATTTCAGATAGAGAAACTTTTTCACAAAATACTTCATGTAGCATTTTCCTAAGCCATTGAATTTGGGTGTAGTACAACTTATAAATTCAAGAGAAAATCATGCAAAAGAATCAAATACAAAATGCAGACAAGACCCAATGGCACCAAATATGTAAGCTGGAGTTCACTTTACTCATGTACACGTCAAAATCATGTCAACTAGACAATACTAAAAAATTAAAGTGACGTCTTAAATTGACTCTTAATCTGAAAAGAATATTAAAAAAAAAAAAAAGGTACAAGCAATAGAAATCTATTTGGCATGTGTAGTTTAGCATGTGGTGTTGACATGTCCAATACTTGCACAATTTGTGATCCATAATGACCATTGCAACAAGCAACATCTAAATTCCTCATCTTAAGACAAAGGAGGGTTTGACACAAAAAACTCTGTTAGCCAGATTCACACCCCATCTTGTGTTGAGAAATAGAAAGATACAAAACAAAAATTAGAAGTCATCTTATGAAGCTGGTGCAGAGTTCAGTTGGTCATGTTTTGTTCCGTGGGTTATACAGACAACTCAAACACCTGATCATGGATCAGCATAACTGTTGAGACAGCCACTTGAAGATTGTCAGGGACAGGCTCCTGAACATAATGGATTTCTACATTATATCCTCTTCCCTGAAAAAACAAGTGCACTTCAGTTTTGTTTTCCCATAAGCATCATACTTATTCTGATATGAACAGAACTACAACAGAAACGAAGGCTGACAGCACGAGTAAAAGAAGATTAAGCAATTATATTCGGAACAAGCCTCAACTGACAAAATGGCAGGATCCAACTTTGGTCTGTGCTCCTCAATTTCCTTTTTCTGATGCCTTTTCCTGAGTCAATATACAAGATAAATAGTTCAATGTCATAGAATGTCTTGGCATAAAGCAACTTGTGATGCAATTTTAGTATGATATCAGACAACTCAAAATCAGAAATGCAACTAGACCTGTGCATGGGCTGGGCCTAGGATAGCATTTTGCACATTCTTTTAGGGCCAGGCCTATGCTTTAGGTCCCTGTTTCAAAGCACCTGCCACAAAAAAATTGCTAAGAAATCCTGGCCCAGCCTTATGTTAGGTCTGGGTTCGGGCCTGACCTGAATTTTCTTCCTCAATACCCTTATAAGCCCTGCTTGAACCCAACCCAGACTATGCTCCGGTCTAAATGCAACAACCAATCGATATTTAGTGCATCAAAGCCTAAAGAGTAAAAAATGAGAAAGTAAAAGCATCTTAAAAGTGAACAGCAAAAGAAGTATAAAATTAAAATATACAAGCACCACTTAATGACCAAAACAATCCAAACCCAAAAGTGTTCAATTATTTGAACCCTGATACTGTTACAGAAGATGGCAATTTCATTGATTAAGAAATCAAGGGTGAAAGAAGATAAATGAAGATCCCCTGCAACTACCAAAAGACATCAGGTTTGAACCCAGAAACACCTATTTTATTATGTTAAGTGTTTCAGTGGGAAGTAGGACAATGTCATCAAAGTCAAGAGAAAATGCATTTCCTACAGTGAGGACATGTTAATTTGCGAAGAATGATATCTCAATGCAAGAGCAATGCCTGAGGCATTTGGTGAAAAAAAGCAATAAAAAAAAAGGCCAAATTCGGGATCAATCAAATGATAAGAAAGATAACCTGGTCCCAAAAAAAGCAGAAATGTTCTTTGCTTCGATAGTAGCAGATGATATGATTAACCGCAACTCAGGCCTGCGCCGCTGGATCTGAAGCATAAATTATTACGTTTAAGGAAAGAAGACAAAATTTCAAACAGGATAAAGTGAAATTTTTCCTCAAAAATCTGAGATGTACCTTTTTCAACAGACCTAATAAGATGTCTGTTGAAAGAGACCTCTCATGAGCCTCATCTACCATTATTACACTGTCAGCAATACAAAAATAAACAAATAAGTGTTGGCCAAGTCCAGCACAAAGAAAATAAGGGATCTTAACAAAAATAAAAAAAAATAAAAAAGTAGAGGCATTAAGACTTTGGCAACAAAGATTGGGTAAATCAGTCCCATTATGTAAATTATATATGTCCTAGCAGAGGTTTTTTTCACACAAATCATGAAAACAAGAACCTTATTTCATTACATGTGATAGTTCTATCCCGAGTATCCTAATTGGAAATCAGAAACATCCAGATTTTCACGCATATATGGACTAGATCAAATGTGGACCCAGTAGATGTTAAAAATTCTAGAAGTAAATTTCCTGCTTCACAACATCCCTTAAAATGATAACCCCTTGCCAAAATTTCCATGTGTTACCATTTGAATACCCAAATAATGAAATATGTCTCCCCACCCTTTCCATGTGAATTACCACAGGTAGTTGATTCTATCCTCAAAAAGTGAGTTAAACATAAAAAAAAAAAAAAAAACTAAAGTGGAAAACAGAAAAAAATGAAAAAGACTGTTAGAGAATCATGTCCATCTCTAGAGGGGGGGAAAAGGTGCTAAGTTGTATGATCAGTTACAGTAAAGCAATCTCTGGGTTTAATATCTACTTGTCATCAATATGCAAAATGATCATTGAGTTGCATCCATATTAAGCATAATACCATGCACTAGCAAATAAACAAGTCAAAACTGAAAACAAAGAACACCATCGCTAAAACTAGAAATCATGCTTGAACAAAAGAAACACGTCAAACACCATAATTCATACCTATACTTGGTCAAAAGAGGATCATCCATCATTTCCCTGAGCAACACGCCATCTGTAAGAAATTTGACCCTAGTTGCATCCTGTGCAACAAAAAGCAAGATAACTTCAACTCATGAATTTTTTTTTTATATAAAAAAAACAGAGAAAAGCAAGCATATAAAAGGCACTAAAGTGACAAAAGATATAACAGACTCAAAACAAGAAAGACAAGTCAAAACTGTCAACATCTATCACAAAAGAATAAGACGAAAACAAAAATAAAGTGAATTGTGCCAACTATTAATTGTGGCTATACCAAGCGTCTTGACCGCCTCCAAGATCCTTAAATTCATCTGCCTCCAGACAACCAAGAAAAGGGAAAACTAAAGGGATCCCGTGCAAGTATAAAAATTCCAGAGCACTGCAAGAGCAAATACCTCTCCAGGCCCACAACTAACTAAATGTTGAAATCAAGAGATTCAGCATTGGAAAGATGAGCTCCCATGAGGCCTTACTCTAAGAAACCAATACATGATTAGCAAACACTTTCCACATTCATGACATGCAACAAGATTTAAAAAAAAAAAAAAAAAAAGATTACCCTAACAGAAGGGCCAAGATTTTTAGAGGACCGGTGACACCTTTTAACAAACAAATTAATAAAAAATCAAAGGAAAGAAAGAGCCTTTAATCCTCGAGAAGGTAGAGGACTCACAGGATTCGTAACATCTTCAAATCGAATAGTGTAACCGACTTCCTCTCCAAGCTTAACACCCATCTCTTCAGCCACCCTCGAAGCAACAGCCTAATTGATTCAACATGATTTTAGATTCTGCACCTCTCATTAAAAAATAAAAGCACACTCACGCACACAAACATTTTGAACTATTACAATATGTCACATGTTCAACTCTGACCAACTAAAAGGCAAGGGTTCCAAATCTCCCATCCCATCCACCTCTCTAAAATTCCTCACAACTATTTAGAAGTTGCAAGGGAAGCATTGATCATAGTCACCATCCTACTTTTCTCTACATTTTTTCCTTGGCATCATTGCTGTTAATAGTGTGTCCAACACAAGATACATTTTGAACCAGAAGCAAAGTTGGAAGCTTTGCAATATAACTAGGTAAAGGGGTAATGATGCTAAAAAAACAACAAGCTCCAAAAAACTTTCCAAGTAGAGTGCAGCATCCATTCCTTGCAACCAAAAAATCCCTACCTTAACACTATTACAGTCTTAAATGCCGTTTTGAGATTCAATGATCATTTTTTTTTTTTTTGTAGAGGAACGCTATAAACATGAAAATTTCTGTGGAAGTACAGATGGAAAGAAGAGGTTTCGTAGGACAAGCAAACACATAAAGCAAATGAAGCGGAGATGGCTACAAGAAGCAAATGAATAATAGGTCAGCAAGGACCACGAAAAATTGAATGCAGATCCCTCTGGGAAAGAAAAAAAGAAAAAAGGCAGACTAACGAGAAGAGAATTTTTTTATCCCTCAAGACCTTTATAGCAAATGGACTTGATCTTTTTCTTGACAAAATAAATTAAAATTTAAAAAAATATAGATAAAAACAAAGAAAAGAATAAACAGATCTTCCATTATCAAGAAGGAAAATCACGAGGTACAATTTGACATACCAAAGCCTCCATAATGGTGTATGCCTTCTTAATGATTGCTAAACGGATAATCTTGTTCCATACCAAATGATAAGGCAAGAAATGATATTTAACATTTTCCTAGCATTTCATTCCAACTAGATGCACCACATCCCCGCAAAACTTCCAAAGTGTGACAAACCCTTAAACTACCTTTTCTTTCCAAAACCTCAAAAATAGAATAAAAATAAGTCTTTAAGATTAACAGTAAACACTCATTGCTCATCAAAGAACAAAAATTTATTCCTATAGACCACAGATAGGAACTCCCAAGGGGCAGGATTCACCACCAATATAACTTCATCTATTTCATTTGAGTTCATCAAAAGCCTTTATAAGATATTGAAGCAAGATAAGTTACAATTAACAAAATGATCATTCCTCGAAAAAGTATAGTACATAACCTACTGAGCTGGATTTCAACTTTATCACATGTCAAAGATTATTCCATGATTCCATATATGAAACAAGTCCATCAAACGACATGTAAAACACACCAACACAAACCACACTCAAAGTATTCATTCAATGGTAGACCTCCTCCATCGTAGAGGGAAAAGAAAGGCGTCCTCATCAGATTTCACCCTTAACAGGACCCTAATCTAAACTAATCAACAATCTCAAGAAGTGCACAATAACAAATCACCAAAACAAACAGGGAGAAAGCAAAGGTATAAAAAATAAAATAACAAATAAAAAAAAGCTCAAACCAGAAAAGCACCTGAACTGCAAGTCGCCGTGGCTGTGTGCAAGCTATAACACGGCCACCATCAGCCCAACCTGCTTCCTTAAGGAACTGGACATCAGAAAAAGAACACATTCAGACTTTATTCATTATTGAGCCAACTCTCGTGCGTGGACTTTTCAGTTATGTCAGCATTCTTTGGACACATTTATCCTATTATCTCATAATTATAGATTTTATTGATAAGGTTAAATTAGGGTTTTCTACAAGAATCTAACAACTGCCAACAACTGTTTCTCCTAAATTCTCTTCTTGAAATAATGATTAGTAACTTAGGTTATAAAACTCTTTCATCTCTCTTCTTCCCACATTTTCCATACAACTCACTCCAAAATTTATGCACTAAAATTATTTTTTCTGCAGACATATACATATGTCCTAGTGTTAATTAAATAGGCCTGGCAAGAGAACTACAGAAATCCTACATTGAGCATCAAAAAATTTTTCAAGCCGGTTATAACAACATTCACTGTTCTGAGGTCGTAGGCACAAACAAGATCACACCCTTGCATCCACAGAAATAGATAGATGGATGGATAGAGAGAGAGAGAGAGAGAGAGAGAGAGAGAGAGAGAGGACGGAAGAAAACCTGACTGATGGTCAGATCAACTAAGCCCAAATCCAAATTAGTTGGGATCAGCTATATAAATCTGTTTTTTCCATTCCACAATATTTTAAGCCATTTCCGTCATGAAACTATGGTGTTTGATTGCCTCTCCTTTCTCAGGCCTTCCTCTGATTCTCAGAGCACCTCCAATTTTGTACGCCATCACTTTTCTTTACAGGTCTTTGTGCATGCTCAAACCATGCAAAATGGATTTATGCAGCCAGCATACATCAAATCTATCACATATTTCCCAGTGTTCTAAAATACCCCAAAAAATAAAATCTCTCAAATGATTCTACAACCCCTAAAGTTAAAAATTTTTCCCCCCAGAGTCTTAAAATGTGACAATGCCCAGCAAAATTTCCCAAAAATCCAAAGGGAAATTAAGAAGAAAGATAACACTAGAAGTCAGAGTCATTAAATTCAACTTTAAGAACGCACACACAGAGTTAGAGAGAGGGGGGAGGACCTGAGGAATTTGAGTGGTTTTCCCACTACCAGTCTCACCAACAATGATGGTAGTGGCATGAGTCTCCACCAAATAAAGAATTGCAGTTCTGTACTTGTAAACAGGAAGCCTGTCTCTGCTTCTCAATACTCCTATGCCCATATCTAAAAAACACAATCAATACCAAGAAAAAACTAATCAATTTGAGTTAATTTGAAAAACCCGCATACACACAAACACAGAGAGAGAGAGAGAGATGAATACCCAGAAGAAGAAGAAGAGGCAGTGGTGAAAAAGAGAATGCCACCTTCTTTGTCGTCTAGAATGCAAGGCCTTTCACTCCCTGGTTTCCAAAAAAGCGACATCTTTCTTCCCACCTTATGAATACTTCCGCATACAGAAAATCATATTTTTTGATTTGAATCAAATGATCGTCAAATTACAGCAGCAGGAGCAAGAAGGGTGCAAGAGAGAAGGGTTTTGGGAATTGAACAAAGGGGCCAACCCAGTCCTTGGGCCTGGACCCCTAATTCAGCCCAACCTAACCCTGTCGGATTAGGGCTAGACTTGTTCCGGGCAGAACAGCCCGGTCACCTTTGTACCCGCACGGAACAAGTGCAATGTTAGGCCGGATTTGAGAAAAAAAAAATACATTTGATTTGTGGATACAGAGATAAAATAAAAAATTATACCGACACTTATAAGCGTAGGTTGGAAAGGTACTTTCGTTCCTTAATTTCGTCGGGAGTTCGACTCCTGCTGGATACTGAGAAAACAATATTGGGAGATCTCCCCATCAAATGAGGTCTGACAGTCAAATCTATTCCGGATTAGTTAGGACGAAACCCCCGACTATCGAAAGGTCCATATATCAAAAATAAATAAATAAATAAAATAAAATAAAATAAAAAATTATCTTCGAGTCTCCAAAATAAAATAAATCAAATATTTATAATTTATATATCTCCTTTTTAAGAGGACACAGGATTGAGATAGAAGCAAAAAATTTATTCTTTTAAATAAGGTTTTAAATTCGAACCTTATATATAACAAAAATAGAAACATTGTATCCCTTAAAATCTTATTCGACTCGAATTAAATTTAATCGAATCCGATATATAATTTAAAAAAGCAAAATTTGTTTCTAATTTTATCCTCATGTATTTTTAAATTTTTGTCCTTACCCTTTTCTTTGTCTTGTTGCTTTTGCCTCATCTCTCACATCTCGTACCCCAACCCAAATTCTACAAGATAAACATGTATCGAATCATGCCATCCAAAAATCACCCATACCGGTTCAAGTCGAAATTGAACCCTTGAAAATTAAAAAATAAAAATAAAAATAAAAAATGAGGGTGACAGCTAGTTTTAGGTTAAGGGACGAAAATATTTGCAGAACTAGCCGGAAAATTGCTGGTTTCATTGGTTGTTTTGGAAACATAAGCAATTTTTTAATGTTATTTTAATGACAAAAAAGAGGCCGGTTGGAGAGGTATTTTAGGAATAATAATAAAAAAATTATTATTTATAATATTTTAGGAAATTTGAAGGATCAAAATACCCCTCCTAATAAGAGGGGTATTTGATATTTTTTCTCACACCAATTCTCTCTCTCTCTCTCTCTCTCTCTCTCTCTCTCTCTCAATCTTAATCTTTGTCTCTACTCTTTTTATTTTTTGGTATCATGACTTGGTTATCAACCCAATATCCCGAGTTTCGTGCCGACTAATTTGGGTCGACCGCTTACAGCGCCCACTTTTGGGAGCAGATTTCTCAACGCTGATTTTTCTATTCCCATGAGAGATCAAAACTCCGACCATGATAGATCTCTACTATCAACTTCTCATATTTCCTCTCATCAAATTACTTTCAGTTTTGCTGCCAATTAATTTTTGTTATCGTTTTCGCTCTTACCATAAAATAAACATCCTAACTTCATCTTTTCTTATCTTCTTACCATAAAATAAATGTAAATTCAATTCTATTGGTTTAGGGTTTATAATAAAATTTGTATATATATTTTTTTAATAAACTATAATTACATTAACTTTAATTAAATTCGGTTCGAATCAACTCTTAAATAATATAACTCTCTCGGTATTTATTTTTTTCATATACAAATTCGAATTCAAGACCTTATTTAAGAGGAGTTGATACCCAATTACCGAATTAATTAGAAAACTGAAAATTTTGTATATATGTACGTATATTTCAGAGTTCTTGTAAAGAATCAACCCTTCAGGATGACCGAAACCTCATAATAGGAGATTTCCACTAAACCTAGTAGAGTAGATATTTCAACCTTGTGTTGTCTAATGTTTATTATTTGAGATCTCAATTTTCTTCTATGGGACTGAAGTGGTTTGTTATGATTTCCAATGTATCAGGTTCATCAAATTTCAGACAGGCATGAAAATTTCTCATATGGGGCAAGGTAGGCTGTGACATCCAACTTCTCAACTGGCATTCATTACTTTCCTACCTGAAATTGCTTGTGAGCTTTCCACTTTCAATATGAACCCACCAAATCCATAAAACCCTTACCTAGGACTTGTGTATTTGGACTAACCTAGCTTGGGCCACTTTGAGATGTACTTATAAAATTTTATTATGTTAGTTTTTTTTTTTAATGTATAACCAAACAATATCAAAATCCATCTTTCACTAATCTAATTCAAGTGTTGTAGGTCCAATTTAAGAGAAAGTTCTCACGACGTAATATTTTTCATTCTTAAGTTTCTAATTCGAGACTTTAAGAAATCTAGTATTCTTATCCCTGACTAAAAATTTCAAGGTCAAAGTCAAGAATGCTCCTCCAACTAGAGAAAAGTGAAAGTAAATTAAGAAGACTATGCTCATGGTAGAGACATGCAAAATTCAACATGTAAATTCAAAGACTGAGCCCTCCCTGGCATCTCTACCTACATCCTCTGGAAGACCCAAATAAACTTAACCCATAAGAGATGGTGAAAATTCAAGATATACAATTTTTTTTTCTTTTCTATCACCACTAAACCCAAATTACAGAGTTGCAATGTGCTAATGTACAATGATTTTTTTTTTTTTTTTTTGGGGTTAAACTGCTTTGTCTTGTTTAACAGAAGTGTGTGAATTCTAATCATTCGGTAATTTAGTGAAGCTCAAGAAGCCTTTCAGCTGTCAAGCAGCAAAGATTTTTCCTTCTATTATATAGTTCAAGTTGATGAAACACCATATCCAAATTGCATAATACACCTCAAAACAAAATCATAAATTCTCTGGCAAGGTATTAATTGCACATACACATAAGGTATTCAGACAAAATATAATCAGCAAAAATATTTCTGGATACAACTGTTTTCCATACAAATTCTTAAAAGCTTCTATGATGATCTACCAAATCTGAGTCTCAAGTGCTGTTACCCCGAGCGGACGGTGACCTAACCCAGACAATCTGGAGTCTTTATGCAGGAGGAATGCTAGTTCAAAGTGGATCTTAAATAAGCCTTATAAGCTTCCTCAGATATAAAACAGAATCAGTCAAATAGAGCAAATCGAAATATGTTCCAGCATGCACTACTCATTCACAGGCAACTCTTTTGGGGGCTTCTGGTCGTGGTCTGATTAACCATGCAATAACGAAAGAATATTACCGGTAGCCCCTTCCTCTTCCACGTCCACCCCAACCCCGACCTCTGCCCCTAGAACCACTTCTCCCACCATATGGTAACCCTTCCAGAGCCCTGTTAACAAGCTGATTTGGCAGACCACCTGCACCACGGCCCTTCTTCACTCCAGGATTATTTGAACCATTGGTAGCAGTGCCAGGCCTCTTCATTCTGCAATGTAAGTGAATAAACTATAAAATGCTAGTTGTTATGTTGTTATTCAATCAAAAGGAGAAATAGGATGTCTTGTGGAACATGGTGGAATAGTTTCATGGTTATTAAGCAAGAGAGAAAATGGAAACAAGAGATGACGATAAGGCCTATCATACCCAGCTGGAGGAGTGGTCGCAGTAGGTTTCACTGCTTCTTTCCATGAGAGATTAATTCTCTTATCCCCAATAAATGACGGTGTTTTCACGTGCAATGGCTAAACACCAGAGAAACAGTGAATTAGATTAAGACTAGTAGAGACAAATTTTGACAGGGTAAGAACTTTTAGATCAAATTAATCACCTGTGTCATTGAAAGAATGTTGTTGCAAGTTCTTAGCCCAGTTGTGGTATTTTGCTTCTGAACTTTCTGCAAGTAGGAGGCAACAAAAGTTGTGAGATGCAGGAGACCAGTAGGCCAGAGAGAAGGCAATAACATCCAGGGAAGAAACTCACAATATTCTCCTTTGCTTCATCAGTTTTAGAAGCTGCCATTGCTTTGTTGTGCTCAGCCATTCCCTGAGTTAATTTCTTCATGGTAGCCCTCGATAGCTCTTCAATATTGCTCAGCCTACATAAGAGCATATCAATACATTGTGCTCACTGATTTTAGCCAACCAAAAAAAAAAAAAAAACAATGTTCAAGATATCTTATCAAAGTTATGTTACCAATATAGGCCACTTCCTACATGGTGCAGTACATGCAAAGTCAACTGAGTTTGTGCAGTCCATTAAAAATTCTATTCCCCTCATTGATCTAGTTCTTCTATTGTAATAATTGTATCAAGATAATTCAAAATGCAGATGTCTTCAAATTATAACACTAGCTTGGCATCCATTCTGCATGAAAGCCACTTTGGATGCACATTATGTCAACTACTGCAACTATAGTAGCATAGAGGTCTGCTACTGATTTCCGTCCCTTAGGGCACTTCCAATAAAATTGGAACGATAAAGGTCTGCTACTGATTTCCTCCCATTAGTTCTAGGAAATTCCTTCGCTACATTAATCAGATTGAAACAATCCCTCCTTTATCTTAAGCATTTGGATGAAATGCTTTTGTCTACTGCCTGTAGCAATCCAATGGGAAAAAGCAATTGCTATCTCCCTTTTATTCCTGTCTATTAGAAAAAAGCCCCAATATCCAATCTGTCAAGAACATGGGTTTCATGAAGAAGTAACCAAACATGAAGGCAACTCCATGAACTTCAATGCCAGAAAATCTAAAACAGACATTGATGTCATGCAACTCACTTTCTGAATGTAATGAATTTGGGGATTCAATGCAATCGTAGATCCACTAAGCCTTTCATAAGGAAATCTGGTAACATTGAGTCACCACTAAGCACCACAAGAAACCACAACCCAATAAAGCTCCTACCAAAAGCATCTTAGTCCCCCCCCGCCCCAAAAGCAGCTCTCTTCTCTCTCTCTCTCTGCTTTCTTCAATGCTAAACCTTAAGTTCTTATGACTGAGTAGGTAAAGCAATCACCAGCAGTTTATCAAGAAGAGTAAATATTTCTGATTTCCTGCTCAATTCAACTGTCCACAAAATTGAAATTTTCCCACGTTCTAATTCTTTATTAACACCCAGTAATTTTAAGAGGGTTTGGCCCTCAGTCATTGACATTTCCTGGTTAATTCAAACGGTCCACATCTAAGATTCCTAGCTCTTTGAAGTAGACCTCTCAACATCCACGGCAGGAGCAGCATTTGTCCTAGTGAATTATGCTCTTGATAACTAAGTTCAAAGCTTCTAAGAGCACAATGAAAACTATAAATCTCTAGATTTGTGCAGAAAAAGCCATTTGTAGGTGTATTTGACAAGAGAGGATTTCAGACGTTTCCTAAAATAATTTTATTTTAGCTCACATGATTTGAATAACACCATTTTCATGGCATCCTCTATTGGTATCCGGTGTATTATTTTTTAATATCTGGAAAAGGGTGGGTTAAGTCTTCTCCTTGGATCCCAAATCTCATTTTTCTTTCTTCATTTGTAAATTTTTTCTCTCTTTTCTATATGGAGAAACCTTATCCTCTCTGTTCTCTTATATTCTTCTTTCTTATCTAATCTAATAACTTTTGTAAATCAAAAAAAAAAAAAAAAGGAAAGATGGCTGATCCATATATCAAACTGTTCATTCCTTAAAACACCTTAATTGTAGTCTGCAATCATAGTTAGGCAGGTTTATTGAGGATCCACAGACTAAGTAATAGTAAATTGCCTAAACCAAAGCAATAGCATGCAAATATGTAAGTACAAAGCCGCATTGAGAACTTGGATAGTTCATCCAAAAAGTAAACAGTTCTCCTAAAATATAGTGTGAGTGATAAACTGAAGAACTAACCGTTCAACAAACTCCTTGTAGTTTTCTGAGAAGTCCTCCCCAAGCCTGTCTGATGGCTGCCCGGTTACTATCTTGTAACCACACAAACTGTTGGTGGCATTAGGAGCCTGTAATTGATAAAGAAATGAGCATTAAATCGTACTGATGGGCACAAAAGCATGTAAAAAGATATCAGTCCACAGAAGTAACAACCTTGTACGCCAAATGGTGCAAGGCATACAACAAGCACTCAACATAAGTAAAATTTGTTTCTTCTCCAGTTTTTCTCCGAGGCATATACTTCTGAAATGAAGCACAAAATACAACAAGTGGCCTTTTATTAACTAATCAAATAGAAGAACCCTTTCTTGAATAATAGTATATTGTGCATAAAATGTTAAAAAACAAGAAGTAGATTAAACATATGGACTGTATCTATTAAGGCACCATTAATACCTTCAAAAGCTGAACAACAGATGGAAGAATCTGTCGTGAATCCTGAGGCGCTGTGTAAGGTGAACTTTCAGCAAGGTTTTTGAGCAAGTCCAACTTTCGCTCTTCAGGAAGCTGAGGAGAAGGCATCATCAGGACAAATAATTAATAACTATAGTGTCTACAATGTCTAACTAAAAGGAAACCTTATCTAAGATACAGGGCTGAAAATAAATTAACATAAAGATAGAAAAAGTTGTAAAGATGGATACAAAATGAACTCTTAAAAAAAAAATACCATAGGGGACCAGGAACAGGATATCCAGTTTCAGTAGAACGGGTGATATTATATAAGTTGTCCACACAAAGACTTCTAGTCACAAAATTTCAGTTACTAAATAGAATTTCAAACAACTTAAGAAACTGGTGCAAAATCCCAAGGAAAGGTGATGCTCCTTCGTGCAAGGGTGCATTATGAAAACCTGATGCATGATAGCAGAGTACTAATTTCTACTGCCATACTCTTACATTCTGGAACTAACTTTTGTATTCCTTTATCTCCAAAGACTGCTGCAAGTTACTCTCAAAATCCTAAAGAAATGTAATGCTTTCTTCCGCAAGTGTGAAGTATAAAAACCTGATGGCAAGATAAATTTCTATCGTAGATTCTTCCATTCTGAAACTCTCACATTCCTTTATCTCCAGACTAGACCATAGTTTGGTACAGGCTTCGGGAACACGATACACACATAAGGGCAATCACAATATGTAAGGGGGTAGGTTTAGTTAGTACACTAATTCACATATAGGTACTTTAATAAACATGGCTGGGTCATTGTGTCTTATATGTACATAGTGCTTTCTGAAATCAAATACATTTCAATGCTCTAGCTTTCATTTACCGAACACGTTTTTAACAAAAAGAATGGAATGAAGATGGGCTGTAACTATTCCATCTAGATGCATAGTTTTATATGCACGCACAAAAGCCCTATTTTGATAAATATGACAATTGGATAGAACTATTTCACAGTTAAGTTTTCCACAAGGACTTGAAAGAAATTTCCCCCAAATTTCTAGTGATTTTAAAGATAATTAAAAAGATAATTACTATTATATAGCTTTTATTTCAAAGATAATTACAATTTATACCCTTTATTTTGAAGAGAATTACAATTTTCAACGTTAAGTTTCTGACAAGGACTCTAAACCAAAATCAGTTAATGTTACTGAACTCAATGAAAAGCTGTGGCTTTCACAGCTGTCCTCTCCACCATCCTTTCCTTTTCCCTTTAAAACTGTCTCATGTTTCTGGAATGTACGTTTCAGAACAGAATTCCCAGAAAATTTAACATATCTGGTAATTATGGACTAGACAAAGAAATATAAGGAAACAACCATTTACTCTTTGCCTGTAGGTTGATTTGAAGAAAAATGAACTAGTGTCCATTAGAAGGAGAAAGCATCCTGGAGCTTGCTAACTATTGATATACAGTAAGGTTAAGAGATATTTGTGGCTTTTTTGAGACTTTTCACATAGATTGGTCCGGGAGACGTATAAAAGAAAGAAAAAGAAAAGGAGTTGGAGAAAATGATATCATGGGGGAGGGTGTCTATTTGTTTTCTATAACTCCTCATTGTACACCTCATTCAACCACCCTCACCCAAAAAGAGAAAGGGGAAACCTCTGCTCAAATGCGATGTTGCAAAAGTTCTCTCTGACCATCCTACAGAAATGATGTAATAAGACTGGAGGATATGGAGGGAAAGAAAAGTTTCAAGGAGTGGAGCAGGGAAAATGTGCCATCCGATTAGTGAGGAAGGAGGTATTAGCTATATACCATGGAGCCAAACTAGTTTCTATAGCATCTGAAGCACAAACTGATAATAAGGAGAATTAATGTAACATGCAGATAGAAAAAAGCATAAGTACAAGCATGCCAAGAAGAAACACCATAAACAACATCATAATGGTGAAGGAAAGTTGAGAAAATAAGGGTGTTACTTCAATGCTATGTGCTTTAAATCAAAACTGCTGGTGAAATGTAAGATCATATAATTAGAAAGAGATATAACATTACCTTGTCTACAACTGGTAGGATATGTTTGTTCAGATAGTTGAGGAACTTGCTGTTTGAGGCACCTCGCTGGATCGAGATAAGGAGATCAGTTGACCAAAAATACATGTTTGAAATAGACAGAGCACACTTGGCAAACTATTTTACCGTCTAGTTTATAAGACCTTAGCATGTAAAACTTACATAAGGATCTTACCATAAAGAAGGGAAGAGCAATGTAGAGGCATGATATCAATCTGTCAATATGATCCCCATCTGCAACCTGCAATTGAATTGGCATTTTATCAGAGGATATTCTTATTAAGAGGGAAAAAGATTAAAAGGAAGAGAATTTGTTTAACCTCATTGTCATTTGGTCGGGTTGTCGAAACCCTCAAATTTATACTGATTTTCCCAATGCAACAAACTGTAGCAACATGTCAAATCCCAAGGGAACTATGTTAACTTAATTTCTTAGTAAATGCCAAAATAAAATGAGGGGTTTATAAAATAAATTTCTAAATCAAAAATTAAATAGCTAAAATTAAAAAACAAATCAAATATGCAAAAATACTAAAATTAGAGAAGAAATTCAATTCACCAAACTCCGATTCAAAGGTTCATATATTCGATTGTCTTATTGATCATTGGTTGAAAATATTATTCTTGCAATTCAAGCATTTAACTTTAAATCTATTAGGATAGCCATAATAAATCTTGTGTTTTCCTAAAATAATTGACCAAACCCAGCATCCAATCAAAACTTATCATTAATCGACTGGACACGATAGCGTTCCATATCAAATAATGACAGCATTAAGTTCTGTGAAAACAGTTAAACCAAAATACAAATAACTAGGATAGCCGTACAATTATTCGATTTTGTTCCATCGATTCCTTAGGTTAACATGAATATCGACAACGACCCATAAACATATATAACCTATTTGCTACTCGTACCATTCATTCATGACAATTACGGATCATTGAAATCCTGGATATAGTAGAAAAATTGATATTGAATTAAATTGTCAGATTAACCAATATCAATCCTTCATAAAAATAAACCAAGAATCGACGAATACTTGAATTAAAAATGTAAGAAATTAAATAAAATATATAACCTCACAATGAAGAACAATCGATTAAAATTCCCCTTGAATCAGAATAAAAAAACTAACCACTCATGGTGACCATATTCTTAAAAATAAACAAAAAAAGTGTTTTTCAAAGAAAAAGAAAGAAAAAAAATAAAACCTAAAACCTAAAGAGAGATTGATGTAGCCGCCACAACACTTGTGAATATATATATGAATAGTGCCGTGAACAGTACGTGAATAGTGCCTTCTAGGGTTAATGAGGAGAGTCCTTCTTTTAATGCTCTAGGTCTCCAAGATTCTTCCAAAATAATAGGAAAAAGATTCACAAAAATAGAAAAATTTAGAAATTTTACTCCTAACAATAATTTTTACTTAAAGTAAAAATTTCTAAAATAAAATTTTCCACTTTTTGATGTTTATTCATTTCCTTTGTAGGCCCAATTGATATCTTGAATCATTTAATTCCAAAAATGTCTCTTCAAGCCAATTTTGATCCAATCTCCATTTTTGATCCCTAAAAATAAAAAAGTCCATAAAAACAATTATTAGGGCACTAACCAATCCAAAATCAAATCATAATATCAACAATAAAAATGACAATTTGTGCATTATCAAATTCCCTCACACCAAACCAATGTTTGTCCTCAAGCATTCACTAGATTAATATCACACAAGTATTCTCTTCTTCACTCATTCCCCTCATTCAATTCATCTTCAAATAATTTCAAAACAGCACATATCGAAAAATTCAAGCAAAAATAACAATCCGGAGAGCAAGTGATCATAGTTTTATAACTTTAAAAGAAAATATAAGCATCCCATCAAACTCGATAATCTCATCAAATTCAATGTATCAAGATTTAATACCCTCATAAGGATTTCACTCGATACACTCAAAGTGTTTAAGAGAATTTATCAATAACTCTCAAATCAAATCAAAGTATGTTATTACCATAAGTTTGCTTATTTATCAAATCTCCACCACCACTTATATGAATTCAAAACAAAAATCCGGGGGTCTTTATAAGGGTTGTAACATGGCTTGGGTAAAGGTAGAGTAAAAGGATAAATGTATCGTGTAATAATATATCAAAGAAGCATGTCAAGAACATATCCCCTATATCCCATATCATGAAATACAATCAAGCCAAAAGAAAAATACTCCAATCGAGATCATTATCATTTCTCAATCAAACTTTTTACATTTTCTCTTCAAATTTCCCAATTTCAACTTTCGGGAATTTCTTATTCTTTTTTTTTTCTTTTCTTTTCCCCTCTTTTTTTTTTGAATAAGAAAACTAAATGAGAATCAATGAAAATGCCGCGCATATACAATCCACCCCAATTGTATAATCGACTTCCCAAAATAAATTCCACAATAGAAGTAACTCATTCCCTTTGCAAATAATCACTCAATATATGCTCAAATCACATGTTTCTTTAATATAAGGACAAAAAAGAAGGTGAAACGTAAAAAGAAGGCTATTGTGTTAATTAATGAGGTTAAAGCAAAGAAAAGGGATATAAGCTCAAAGGGTTTCACTAAGAGAAATATTATGCACAGGAAGGTTTGTTTTCGAGAGCTAAAATGGGTAAACTAAATGCCCTCATCATATTAATGTATGAACTCATTGATGTGGTCTTGAAAAGCATAGCAAAGCAAGTTCTAGAATAAACATACTATGATTGATAAACACTCATAAAAAAAAATTTAGAGCAAATTTGAAAACATGCTCTTAAGCCTCAAAAGCTCACAAAAATTGTTTAATTTATATCAAATCTATCACATTTTCATTTGATTCAATCATCAAGATCAATGGGACACTTTAAAACAATTTATCCAAAAAAAAAAACTAACCACACTTGTCTCTTTCATGCATTTCAAACTCAAATTAACAATGTATACTAACTCAAAATCATTATCCGACAAAATCCAGAGAGTACGAAGTTCCAAAGAAAAATAGAAGAAATGACATTGGTATGAAAATCTTCCCCCATACCTAAATACTACATTGTCCTCAATGTATGCAAAAGATGAGAATTTTAGACACAATGCTAAAGAAATTCACAACTAGCACAATTGAAAACTAATCTCAGAAATGAAAGATGTTAGGCAATGAAAAAGGACAATGAAAAGAAAGATAAAAAATGAGAGAACTCCCATAAGGTGATGGCGGGCGTTGTGGAGAATGCGAGGTCTCTTCTATGAATCCTTCGGTTTGGGCATTCGCAACCAGCACATTTTTTTTTCTCTTTTTTTTTTTTTTTTTTTTTTTGAATCCAAAACCGCATGATCATCTCTTAAGAGTGAGAGTGCTTCTACCCAAAAATTTTATTTGACTTTTGAAACCGCATGATCACGCCTTAATGCCAAGACTGCTTCTGCCTTCGAAAATTCTGTGTTGAACCATGAATTGGGTGATTAAATTGGACACCTGCAAAAATTAAAAGAAGAGATAAATAACACTTAAAATTGAATAAATGAAATTACTAAAAATTAAATCAAACTCTTAAAAAAATTTTGGGTTGCCTCCCAACAAGCGCAATTATTTTACGTCGTTATGCTCGACGGTTTTCACTTGTTTCTCTTTAAGGAGGCTTCAACTTTACTTTGTGAGGCGCATATGACTTTCCTTCGATATCTAATTGTGCATTCAATTCAAAATCAATATCACATTTTTCTTCATAAATTTTCTGCACAATTAAATAAAATATATCAACAGAACAAATTGATTGACACTCATTTGGGTACTTCATAGGATCGAAAATAATAAATTTCACAATCTCGCCGTCGAACTCGACGGAGAGAATACCCTCATCCACATCTATTTTGGTCTTTACTGTCTTCATGAATGGTTGTCCTAATAGAAGTGGAGCTGAATTTGTGATAATGTCTCCTTCCATTTTCAAGATGTAAAAATCAGTTGGAAAAATTAATTCGTTAACCTGCACCAAAACATCTTCAACAATCCCCTCTGGGTAAACGTAAAAATGGTTAGCTAACTGAATAACAACCCCAGTTTCTTTTAAAGGACCCAATTTTAGAGCACTATAAATTGAATAAGGCATGATATTAACAGGTGCTCCTAAATCTAACATGGTATGCTCCATTTTTTTCTTACCAATAATACAAGATAGAGTGAACATATCTGGATCTGTACATTTTTCGGGTAGAGTTCTCTTGATGATATCAAACACATTCTCACCTATCTCATCACCTCTTATATTCCCTACTTCCTTCTCGTATTCTTCCATCTTGGATTCCTCAAACTTAATTGGACTTTCATCGATGGCCTTATCATCTTCTTCTTTATCCTTCTTTTCATCTACCTTTTTGGGCGATGATGGGGTTGATCGCAACACCATTGCACTATCATTCTGTAATTTCACTAAGATTCGAACCTCCAAATTGCTAACCGAAGTGGCTAGCTGAATGATTTGATTTCCCAAATTTTGAATGCTAGCTCTTGTTTCCTGTTGAAATTGTTGAGTGTTAGTCGCGAGAGTTTTCACAATATTTTCTAGGGACATACCTGAATTAGATGATTGTGTCGGTGCATGTGTTGGCCTATTGAATTGCTGAGGAGAATATCTTGTTTGTTCTCCTTGATTCCCGCAACTCAGGTTTGGATGCTCTCTCCATCCGGGTTATAATAAATAGAGTAGGGGTCGTACTTCTTCTGAGGTTGGCCAGGAAATCCTCCTACGACATTTGCTTGATGAGTAAAAATTTTCTTGCAGAGATGGACACATATCCGTAGGATGTCCGGGTATCGAGCATATGCAGCAAACTTTGGTTGTATGTATTTGCCCTACAGCCATCTGACGAACCAAAACAATCAATTCAGAAATTTGATTTTTAAGATTCGAGTGACTTACCTCATGAGCTGGGTTCTCGATGCACAAGGGATGTTGGTTCAAAATTGATACAGCTAATTCATTCAGAGTTCTTTCACGATTTTCCATCTTTTCCTCTCCAAAAATCAATAAACAAGTGAAAACCACAAACTAAGAAATTAAAATAGTTCCCCGGCAATGGCGCCAAAATTTGGTCGGGTTGTCGAAACCCTCAAATTAATACTGATTTCCCCAATGCAACAAACTGTAGCAATAGTGGTTACCAGGTCGAATCCCAAGGGAACTATGTTAACTTAACTTCTTAGTAAATGCCAAAATAAAATGGGGGGTTTATAAAATAAATTCCTAAATCAAAAATTAAATAACTAAAATTAAAAAACAAATCAAATATGCAAAAATACTAAAATTAAAGAAGAAATTCAATTCACCAAACTCCGATTCAAAGGTTCATATATTCGATTGTCTTATTAATCATTGGTTGAAAATATTATTCTTGCAATTTAAGTATTTAACTTTAGATCTATTAGGATAGTCATAATAAATCTTGTGTTTTCCTAAAATAATTGACCAAACCCAGCATCCAATCAAAACTTATCATTAATCGACTGGGCACGATAGTGTTCCATATCAAATAATGACAGCATTAAGTTCTGTGAAAACAGTTAAACCAAAATACAAATAACCAGGATAGCCGTATAATTATTCGATTTTGTTCCATCGATTCTTTAGGTTAACATGAATATCGACAACGACCCATAAATATATATAACTTATTTGCTACTCATACCATTCATTCATAATAATTACGGATCACTGAAATCCTGAATGCAGTAGAAAAATTGATATTGAATTAAATTGTCAGATTAACCAATACCAATCCTTCATAAAAATAAACCAAAAATCGACGAATACTTGAATTAAAAATGTAAGAAATTAAATAAAATACATAACCTCACAATGAAGAACAATCGATTAAAATTCCCCTTGAATCAGAATAAAAAAATTAATCACTCATGGTGACCATATTCTTGAGAATAAACAAAAAAAGTGTTTTTCAAAGTAAAAGAAAGAAAAAAAATAAAACCTAAAACCTAAAGAGAGATTGATGTAGCCGCCACAGCACTTGTAAATATATATATGAATAGTGCGTGAACAGTAACGTGAATAGTGCCTTCTAGGGTTAATGATGAGAGTTCTTCTTTTAATGCTCTAGGTCTTCAAGATTCTTCCAAAATAATAGGAAAAAGATTCACCAAAATAAGAAAATTTAGAAATTTTACTCCTAACAACAATTTTTACTTAAAGTAAAAATTTCTAAAATAAAATCTTCCACTTTTTTATCTTTCTTCCCTTCCTTTGTAGGCCCAATTGATATTTTGAATCATTTAATTCCAAAAATGTCTCTTTAAGCCAATTTTGATCCAATCTCTATTTTTTATCCTAAAAATAAAAAAGTCCATAAAAACAATTATTATGACACTAACCAATTCAAAATCAAATCATAATATTAACAATAAAAATGACAATTTGAGCATTATTATCATTATGCTAGAAATCACTTAATCCTAACTTCCCCTTGGGAAGTGTCCGCTGGCCACTTCTCTCAGCAAAAATGGCATTCACATTACTAGTTTCCACCTGTTCTAACGGAGGTCATTTTTCCTAAATATATAGAAACATATGGGCACTTTGACCCCATTTCAAAGCTACAGTAAAGTTAACTGCCTTAGTATCAAACCAGAAAGGGTGTGAGTTGAATTTTTCACAGCAAACTAACAACCATAGTGACACTCCAAGTACTTTGGCACATTCTAAACCATAAGAGGAAGCTTTACGACTTTAAGCAAAATGAAGTTTTTTTGTGCACTGATATAAATAATAAAACAAGACATCCAAAATTAGGATACCAAAATGCATACGTGACAAAGGAGTTGCTTAGCCAAAGAGGAAGGTAACTTGGGAAGCTTTAGCATCAAGTATGAACCCTTCAGAATAGTCAGAAACATATGCTAGAACAAGTACAGCTAAATCAATTCATGAGTAAATAAATTCTCATTTTATACCTAACACCATGCTCCGGGACCAAGGCAGTCCTTTTGCTTGGCTAAAACAAAATAGAAATAAAGTATAAATAATTTATAATGAAAAATATAAATTGTATTAAATAAAAATATAGTGTTCATAATTTTAAAATAATTTCATAATTAATTTAATCATTATATGACCCAATTCTTTTTTTTTTAAGGTACATTCTCTTCCTCCTAATCTCTCTGACCTTTACAATATTAAACTTTTCTTTAAAAATAGAAAAAATAAATACTCATTAACAATTTACTCTCTATTGATTGAAATCAGAGGATTGGATCATCCAACCAGTTTAAATTCATCAATTTTTTTCCCTTTTGGGAGTGGGGTGGGTGAACTCCACCGTGGCTCGTCTCAAATCCGATAATGAAAAATATTGTCATAAATTGATAATTAGTATAAAATTTATATCAAAATCAAAATGAGTGAGAAATATATTTTAAATGGATGATCTCAAAATTTGATATTAAAATTTAATTTATTGTTGTTGAGTGGGGGTGGATGGGGGAGCCATGGCCCTTGCCCAAGATTATAGAATGCAACAGGGGAGTTGCCATTCTAGGACTCTGCGTTGAGGAAAAAAAAAATGCATTTTTGGCAAAACTAGCACACCCCGAACACTCTGAGCACTAACCTATTCTAAATGATATTTGTTGAGGGAGAAAAAAAAGACTAAAATGGAAGGAAGGGAGCAAAGTGCTAATAGAACATCTCAAAGACATCCTTAGCAATTTTCAAACTACTTGGGCCAGGCGATTTTTTTTTCCCTTTTAAAAACTCAAAGACTTAATTTACAGAAAATTAAAAATGCATAGTTATTCTAAAAGAAATTTCCATTGTTTTTGTTTCCGGATGCATGTAATATTATACTCTATATATAATAATATAAAACTATCAACGTTTAATTCGTTTAGTAACAGGATACGTACCAGTAAAATTTTATATTTGAGTTTTATATATAATAAAAATAGATATCGAGAGAGTTTTATCCTTTAAACATTTAATTTAACTCAAATTGAATTTAATATAATTATTAAATACTTATAATTCATAATAAAAAAATAATTATCATAAAACTATCAAACTGTTTTATCGAACATTAAATCATATATGTAAAATTGTGTTTTTCTTAATGAAAAATACTTCTAAAGTGGCTCACCATCTGATGTTTAATCTGAATCTTGGCCGATTAGAGTTACTAAATAATCTTTTGAAACAAATTAATGTAATTCTTAACCCTTTAGAAAAATATTCTTTTGGTTCCATTAAAAATGTTTCTTTAATAATTCAGTCACGGTAGGGATTAGCATGGTAAAACTAAGGCATGGACATGGTTTTACTTGCCAGGCAAATCTCCTCCTTTTTGGGGGTAGACGGAATGATGATAAGACAACTCACCCCAGTCAACAAGTTACATGACATGGACCCAAACTTTGGTTTAGTGTTTTGGATTTAGGTCAGAAAAGTTTATGTTAATTTATAGAATTAAAAGAGTAATTTAAAATTTAAATTTTTTCGTAAATAAATTTTGTTTTTATCTTATAAAAATTTTGTATTTTTTATTTTAATTAAAAGATTTCACAAATGATTCTAACTTATTTCCCTCGAAATTTGATTATTACTGCACGAAGTTTCCAAGTATTCAAAATGGTCCTACGCGGGGTTCACATAGCATGGGGATGGGGGTTTGACCTTGAAATGTGAACAAGGAGAAGACCTACCCTAGGCTCTGTTGATTCTGTTTCCTACCCCACAAAAGGGAGAGCTCACGGAAATTGCACCACAAATACGAAAAATGTGGCACATCATATCATGGTAAAGGGTGAGGATTGGTGGGTTGGCGGCTGAGGTTTGGTCTTGACAATTGAAAGATTTTTGGATTTAAAGTAAGGAAGGGAGGCATTTAAAAATTCCCCCAATGAAAAATCTTAGATATCTATGATTACACAAAGTCAAGCCACATCAATATCAGAGGACGGCAACCTCAAATTTTCTTTTGGTGACTTTCTAAACTTCCTTAGAACCCCACGAACACGAATTCGGAACATAAGATAAAACAGAGGATTTCAACAAAACCCATCATTTTTTTTTTTTTGATCAACATCCAACTTTTGCCCTTCTATGATCACCACGGGAGATGACAAGAAAAAGGATGATTTAGACCCGGTGTTGTTGTTTGCCCCAGTCCTAACAATTATGACAATAGCTATTCTACTCGTCTTATGCCACTTCTATGCAAGATGGCTCAATAGGCGCCAAGCAAGAAGAGAAAATGCCATTTTTAGGCAATACCTTCAAAATGCATCAAACCAAATGATCTCCAATGAGCCACCCAAAAAGAGTCTTGACCCATTCATCATATCTGCCTTGCCCATGTTTCGCTACGGTTCGATGAATCAACTAGATCACGGCGGGACTACCGACTGCTCCGTTTGCTTGAACACAATAGATAAAGAAGCCACGGTAAGGCTCTTGCCAATCTGTAAGCACTTGTTTCATGTTGAGTGTATTGATACGTGGCCTGGCTCACATACCACTTGCCCCATTTGTCGCTCTACGGTTGAGCCTGTGGTGACCGAAGTCCAGCCTACGGCGACCGTGGTTCAGCCCACGGCTCCACCAGTAGAGGAGGGTAATAGTAGTGTGCCAACAGAGAAGGTGAGTGGGTCTGCTTCCCGGTTGAGCTCATTTAGGAGGATGCTTAGCAGGGACAGGTCATCGGGGAGGACTCGAAGTTGTGAAGAAATTAGTGGTTTGGAGAGAGTGGGAACATTGTTTTGGGGTGAGATCCTGTTGTTTATCTTGGCTTTCTTGGCTGAGATTGAATAAAACTGCAGGTTCTATAGTTTCACCTTACAATGTATAATATAGTTTTGTTAATTTTTTTTCCCCCAATTAATAAAAGTGTGAACATCGCTGCTTCTGAATTAAATGTTTCTTTTCTTTGTGCATATTGCGATGCATATAAATTCACTTTGAAGCACAATGTTCTACAGTGGGAAAATATTTTTGTCTGACCAAACTTTTATTCTTTTGCTTCATTCAAGCTGGTGAAGAAGTTGAAGAAGAAAATCCCATCACTATTTCTTTATTAACAGAAAATTATTATTTATCGAAATCGAGAATCAATTAGACCTGACATCTTATATTTGGTTGTTAAACACTTTTTTATATAACACATACGTGTTGCAACAATTAACAAAATATAAATACAAATCCAAAATAAATAGTATAACTTATAAATGTTGGGTTTACTAGATAATTCAAGGCAATGAAAGTATGACAAGGTATCTAAATTTTTAGACCAACTAATAGATAGTTGGAGTAGTGGGTAAGAGTGTTAGATTTTTTAATCAAATCTCTAAATTGGGACTGACAATACTTAAATCATATTAGTCGGATTATAATTTTGGATACTAGTTGGTTATTAAAAAAAAAAAAAAAAGACCATAATGTATTTGAAGCAAAATATGTTTTTCTTAAGATATGCTACTAACAACCAGTTAACTCTACTGTGCATGTTACAGATACTTGTACTCTTCGATTGCTCAAGACAGGCTCGATCTAGGACCATCCGAAGACAGTAGTAAGAATGTAGATGAGGAGAAGAGAAGAAGGGTACAATAGAAAAGCTATAATGCTGCTCCAAAATGGAAATTTGGTGCAGATACTGCTGTAGATACCCATTATTGCACATATTATCAGAACAACCAACACTTCTGCGGAGAAGTCCCACGACAAGTCCCTTATGTAGACAAGCAGTAAGAACGTGGTTAGACCCACTATGTTGCTCATGAATACTGCACCATACATCTGCCAAGAACAATTTCAGAAAAATAAGGAAACTCAATTGATGTTCAACTGTTTAGGACAAATGGATGAATGATGTCCCAATAAAGGTGATTCCATTTTTCTCGTTAATGGAGAAAAATAATGTGGTAATAGAAAAAAAAAAAGGTAAAGATTCGAACTGAGAAAGCAAACCTCTGAGAGTGTTAAAGCAGCATCCTTTTTGTTCTTCTGTCTAATAGTAGTGATCATTGATATTGCTTCTCTATAATTCAAGGCCAAGGGTATGACCACATATGAGATAGCAAATGATGATATATTGATGTCACTAGCAAACTCTGAAATGCTTTCCATGAGTGGATGAGCGAGGAAGGACATAACTGCAGTTCCTAGTACCAATAGATATGTAGCCTTAGTAAAATTCCACCATGACCTATCAGGGGTCTGAGTACTCTTCCTCTGAGTCACTACTGTCTTGTGTTCTTCCTCAGTTTTCTGCACACATATTTTTAAATGAAGGTACTTATATACTTTGTAATACCTTTAAAAAAGAAATTTGAAACTTACCTTAAAACTGTTGCTGAAAAACTTTGTCAGGGCAGGACCTATACTCTCATCAGAAGCCTTAGTGTCAGAAACCCACTTTGAGAGTCCATTTACAAACTCTGTCTCACTTATACGTGCATCGCCAGAAACGTCAAATTGCTTTAGTACATTTTCTACAAAATTAGAATCTTTCAGACCAACTTCTTCTAACTGTATTCCTAGGATCAACGCTCTCAATTCATCCGCTGATATCTGACTATTGTTGTTCTGATCGATTTCCTTGAAAAGGCTGTGCATGAATTGTGTAAGAGAAGGTAACAAAATCGCTAAAAAGATTGGGGAAACTAATCTTAGTTAACTCACTCTCTTAGGAGTGACTCATCAGGGATGCCTTTTGAAGTCAAAAATTTTTGAAGTATGCTGCTCGGAACACATCTTCGTATCAAAAATTCGTATCTTCTTGTTTGAACCCAAGGTTGGAATATCTACACCCGTATACAAAACGAAAAAAATTTAGCTTCTCATGCTACCGTTTTGAGATTAATGCGTGTCTTTCATAAACTTGGTACCTGATAGAAGATATAAAGGCATAGGAGAGCCACAGAAATAATGAGAGAGACTAAGATGGCGATTCTTGCACATGATCTACCGATGATTTTTGGCAGTTGAAGAATGAGAAAAGGGATCAGGGACACAATCAATATTCTTGCTGCATACCGTGTTTCGTTGTCAGTCTGAATACCGTAGTCTGCAGAACAAGGAGGCTCATTGAATTGGAACGATATTTTTAATTTAAACTATGAGGAAAAAAATGGAAGAAGTTACCTGAACTGAATAGCTTCCTGATGTTCGGAGAAGAAGATGAGGCTGATTGTGAAAGATCATAGCTGCCAGAAGCAACACAAGCACCCCAAATTAAGGTTAGCAGCATCACTGCTGATCCGGCAATTAATGCCATTGACATTTCTGCCAGCTCTTCGGCAGAGTCTGTGCTTGCTGTAAGACCAGACACTGAAGAAAACGAGAACCAAAAAGAAAATCCAAGTTAAACCATTTGAAAAATTATATAAATTTATCCACAAATTTGGATTGATAGTAATCATTAATAGAAGAAAATAGCTACTTTTGAGGCAGATAACAAATTATTAACCATATCAAGTGCTTGTTTCCATCTTATGATGTAAATTAAACTTTTACTACTGTATGATCTCATGAATTTACATCTTAGTAGGTATTCGACACTGGTAAACGAGCATATAAATTTGCCTTTGCCTTTGTTGTTATACACATAGGAAAGATATCAGAGTTTGCTTCCTTAACTACGCCTAGGCCTTTTTAGTGTGCCTTGTAAAAGCACACGTTTGAGATGTGTCTAGTAAATTAGCCTTAGTGCTTTTCTTTCTTTCTATCTCTAGCATGCTTTGCACTTGCCTCTCTTGAGGACCCTGTGCATCAGAAAATTGTCTAGTTATTTTAGATTGGTTCCTAGCCATGGTGAGGTTTTTAATCTTGCCGAAATTGACAAAGATTCGCATTCTGTGACGTCCCAAATCTCTTAATGCTGCAGAGATGTCTTTGTACCATGGATTGATATTAATAGTAGGACCCAAGTCTGAAGTGTAGATTGAAAAATATAATAAACTTGGTGTATTCTTGAAGAATGCTAAGCTTTTTGGGATCCTAAAAAATTGTTTCCTCTCATTCAAGTTGAGTTTGAGTAGTAATCCCTTATGACTTCTGCCATGAGTGCTAATTCTCTGCCGCATTTTAGTGGAAGTTGAGCACATGACAACCAAACACAGCAGTGTGAAATTTTATGTCCAATTTACTTGCCAAGCCGAAGCAAGTACATGTATGTCTCTCGCTTAATTTTTTAAGTCTAATGGCTATGTCTTCCTTCTTATACTGCTGAAGGTATAATTTTCCATTCTTATACAAAAAAAATGCAACAACAGCAACAAACTGCCATCTGAAAGATCAATACGGGAGAGAGGGGAAAAAATTAACATAAAATTAAAGTTTAAAAATAAAAATAAAAAGATAAAACTAAAAACTAAAAATAAAAAAAGAAGTAAAAATAAATTATTCATAGAAACTTATAATAATAATAATAATAATAATAATAATTCAATTTGTTCGGTTTCTCCCATGTCACTCATAGTAATAAGTAGTAATAAGGCTGTATAGTTTGCAGCTATTTTCTGAAATTCCATCATACCATACTGAATCGAAACTCATAAAAATCAGTAGTTTCAGTCTTATCTGCACAAAATATTCACTTTGAGGAATACTATGCATCAAGTTGACCTTTTAGGATTTATCTACTATTATTTATTTTTCGTGGGAATTAATAGACATTTTAATTATATGATTACCATCACTGACAAAATAAAATTGGAAGCTGAGGAGGAGGATAGAACTCTAATCCTGACAAGTTGCTGGTTATTATATTTGAAAAATCTTTTGTTTATTAGTCAACCAATATAATCTAAATCAAAGTCATAATTCTTAAACCTAACGGTCATGATCAATACAACAACATACATAGAGTATTAGGATATTTAAAAGTGGAAGAAGAAGATCAATCTATGACAAATAACAACAACAACAAAAAACTAAGTTTTAATCCCAATAAGTTGGAGTCAGTCATTTGACAGACAAACTTGAAAGAGAGAGAAAAATAAAATAAAAATAAAAATAAAATAAAATAAAATGAAAAATAGATAAATAAATCAATAGATAAATATTTAAAAAGTATTGATTTAATTTGTGCAGATTTTTCTACGCCATTCATTCCTATCCAAAACCATTTTCTCTTCTAAACTCTTAATTTTCAAATTTTTGCGGATAACTTGCATTCAAGTTTTCAGCGGTCTATCTCTACGTTTTACTAAATTTCCTATATTTAAGTTCTCGATTCTCCTAAAAAGCGCATATTTGGGTCTTCTTTGCACATGTCCGAACCTCCTCAGACGGCACTCTCGCATCTTATCCACAATTGAACTAACTCCCAACTTATTTCAAATCTCTTCATTTCTTATTCTATTTTTTCTAGTTTTTCCACACATCCACCTAAGTATTCTCATTTCTACTACAGATATCTTTTGTTCTTGTTGTTGTTTAATAGCCCAGCACTCAGTACCATATAATAGTGTAGGTCTAATCGCGCTTCTAAAAAACTTTCCCTTTAAGTGCAATGACATCGTGTGATCGCAAAGAATTCCGGAGGCCCTCTCCATTTCATCCAGCCCGCTTGAATTCTATGGTTCACATCTCCATTAATGTTACCATCATTTTGAATGATAGATCCTAAATATCTAAATCGTTCACTTTTGGGTACCTCTTACCCATCTAACCTAATCGTTTTTTCATCATTCCGGGGGCTGTCACTAAACCCACATCTCATATATTCTGTTTTCGATCTACTCAGTTTAAACCCTCTAGATTTTAGTGTAAATCTCTATAACTCTAGTTTAGTACTAACACTCTCTACATTTTCATCAACTAGCACCATATCATTTGCGAAAAGTATACACTATGGTATTTCATTTTAGATATTTTTTATGATTTCATCTATCACTACTGCAAGGAGAAGGGGACTTAATGCCGAATTTTGATGGAGTCCAATGTTAATGGGAAAACTATCACTCAAACCCCCGCGAGTTCTTATGCCGGTTACAACTCCCTCATACATATCTCTAATTAGATTAATATATCTCAAGGATATCCCTTTATTCATCAGCGTCAACCACAATAAGTCTCTAGGAACTCTATCATATGTTTTTTCCAGATCAATGAATACCATATGTAGGTCTCTCTTCTGTACTCTATATGTCTCCATTAAATATCTTAGCAAGTGGATCGCTTCCGTGGTGGATCTGTCTGGTATAAATCTAAATTGATTTTGAGATATATTTATCTCCAATCTCAATCTATGCTTTATTACTCTTTCTCATAATTTCATAATATGACTTATAAGTTTAATCTCTCTATAGTTAGAGCAATCATGTATATCTCATTTATTCTTATATAACGGTACAATTACACTCTTCCTCCATATTTGAGGCATTCTCTTAGTTTCCCAAATTTTATTGAAAATATCCATTAATATTTTTATACCAAATTCACCCAAACATTTCCACACTTCTATAGGGATGTCATCAGGTCCTATGGCCTTATTATTCTTGATTCTCTTTAAAGCCTCATTCACTGCAAGAGAACGGATCTTGCGTTTAAAATCTCTATTGATATCTTCTATAGGTATTTCGATATTTCCTATATCTCCCGTATTTTTAACATTAAAGAGATCGTCAAAATAATCAGGCCAACGTTTTCTTATATCCTCATCCTTTACAAGTATATTATTGGTTCCACTCTTAATGCACATAACACCATTTAAATCTTTACTCTTTCGCTCCCTTAGTTTGGCAATTTTGTAGATTTCTTTCTCTCTGTTTTTAGTATCCAATTTCTTGTATATTTCATTATACACCTTACTCTTTGACTTTTGGATAAACTTTTTCACATCCTTTTTTGTTTTCTTGTATTTGTCATATGCATCACTACTGCTATTACCTTTAACGTTCCTATAACACTCTCGTTTGATGCAGATAGCCGTTTGAATTTTTTCGTTCCACCACTATGATTCTTTGCCTATTGGGACCTGACCCTTTGATACACCAAGAACTTCCTTACCTGTGCTCATAATATTATTAGATATCTCATTCTACATTGTTTCTGAATCATTCTTAATAGACCAATTTGCCACTTGATATAATTTATCTCTAAAAGTCGTCAACTTTTCTCCTTTTAAATTCCACCACTTAATTCTTGGATCCACAAATAGGCGATGTCTCTTTTGCCTTTTAGACACACGTATATCTAAAACCAAAGGTCTATGCTTAGTTGCCGCACTCTCTCCCGGTATAACCTTACAATCCTTACAAGTCATTTTATCAACTTTCCTAGTGAAGAAGAAATCTATTTGACTAGTATTAAACCCACATTTATATGTGACTAAGTGTGATTCTCTTTTTTTAAAGAAAGTGTTTACAACTACCAACTCGAACTCTGTAGCAAACTCTAAAATGGTACATCTCGCCTCATTCCTACAACCAAATCCAAAGTTTCTATGTGCGGTTTCGAATCCTTCATTCCTCTCGCCTACATGTCCATTTAGATCTCCTCCTATAAATAACTTTTCTGTACTAGGTATGGTTTGTATAAAATCATCTAAATCCTCCCAAAATTATTTTTTACTAATTGCATCTGTACCTATTTGGAGCGCATACACACTAACTATATTAACTATATTTTCTCCGTCTACTAACTTAACAAGTATAATTCTATCTCCCTTCCTTCGTATCTCTATTACATCATCTAATAGATCGTTATGTATAATTATCCATACTCTATTCTTAGTTCTATCCCTACCGGTATACCAAAACTTATGACCATAGGGTTCCACTACTTTAGCCTTCTCTCTCACCCATTTCGTTTCTTGAAGACACAAAATATGAATTTTCCGTCTATTCATTGTTTCTCCTATCTCCCCTAGCTTACCGGTCAAAGATCCTATATTCCAAGTGGCTATGCGAATCCTATTTTCATGGACTAATTTATTTACCCGCACCCTAGAGTCTCTTGTTAACTTATCGCTACACCCGGGGTCCGATATAACGCGTCGCTAAGGGGGAAACGCCCCAAAGGTTTTTAATTGTTTGTCTCCCATTTTTTTTCATTTGATAGAATTTTTACCCTGGCTATCGACCTACCGCAACCCTACTCCTTTACCCAGGTTTGGGACCGGTCGTGGCGGAGTTCTTCAAATAGATGTATAGAAAACGAACTAACGGACAAAGGCCATCAAATCAATATGGCATTATAAAAGGCTGTGCGTATATGCAATCTAGACCTCTCAGACTTTTTTTTAAGAACTTCACTAGATTTCCTCAAAGAATGCATTAAGGAAAAAAGGTGACAACGTAAGAGATTTAGATGAAGGGAGAATACCAAGAACCAAGGCGACTTCTGGGATGGTGCCCAGGAGGTGGAATGTGCTAGCACCAAAAATATCAGGACCGAGCAACTGGAACATTAAGTCAGAACCTGATGATACAAAGCCCTCGCCGAGGGAGATAAGGTACTCATAGACCACTATGAGGAAAAGCTGTCCCCAAACCACCGTTGTGCAAGGCAAGAAGTCATAAACCGGTGTGCAGGTCACAGTTGTTGATTCAAGCTTCATAGCAATCATTCTTGTTGAATTGCCCTCATTATCCATGCCATCGGAGATAAGATTAAAATGTTCTTTGATGGTACGAGTAGAGCCTGAGTTGGTTGCCATAAGAAGAAGAAGAGCAAAAAATATTGCTCTTGACATCTTTGCTGCAGAAAATAGTGAGTGAAAACAAAGAGAGAAGAATCTTAAGGACTATAAATTGGGAGTGACATCTTTGCTCTTGAAGGACTATGAAACTAAAGAAGCTTCAACTTCACGACTTTATTAATCATGTTTTGGATTTTTAATCCATGTTGAGCTAATAGATAAAATAATTATATATTTGAATTGTGAACGTCTAACAAAGATGATATACTATAGTTACCGGTACAGGTCCTTAATGTATATGAAAGCATATAGAATTTATAAATATGCAGAGACTAAGTGGTAATTTATATTTTGTGATGGGTTAGAATAGAAATATATGGTTTTAAAATCATAAATAGTTATCTTTAAAAGGGTTTTGGTCCCCTTGTGTATCTTCTATCTATAACTTCCATCAGTTGGAAGCTTCCAATTCAGAATTCTTGAAAATTTATAATCAAATCAAAACACCAATTTGGAGTTATCAAAGGAGATCTAAAAGGTATGGATTTAGATATGCTTTGTTTTGGTTGCTTTCTTTGATTATTTATAATTTTTTAATGATTTGACATATAAATTTACAATTATTTAATTATGTATTAATTATAAATTTTATCAAATAAATTTCAATATCACGAATTTCCTCGTAATTTCACTTATAGAGAATCGCAAGAGAGAAGAATCTTCAAACTTCATTAGACATACCTGCGGTATATTGCCAGCTAAGTTGAAAAGGAAAGCTTGCTTGAAAATTACTTAGCTTTCTCTCTGGCACGATCCTCGCTGATATACATTCTTCTTTGTTTTACACTCTTTGTGAAAGGTTTGTATACAAGTGCTAGCAGTCTCGAGGTTGAATTACAGCTCACGGAACGTGATCCCACAAGTGTCCAAAACCTTCCACCTAACTAGTTTATAAAATCTTTGGTTATTTGTTTATTATAAAATATTTTAGTTCATTTGATTCATGGTATGTGTCATTTCTAACAACTTTGTCATACCCCCCCGGCGGGGGGGTGGCCGGGGGACGTGGGCATCCCTTACATTGGGAAGATGGCTTCAACCTTGACTATGATAATAAGATCAAATGCTTCATTGCTGTCACTTAACTTGGTGACGAATTTTCAAACGCTGATTGACTGGGACATTTGGCCACGTTGCATCATTCACTTGATATGAGTCTTATATTATCCCATTCACATGAGAAACCAGAAAAGTATATACAAATATACCACTAAGAAAGTTAATGTCATAAATGAGATACCTGATGAGTTCCTTCGATGACTCTGAGCTTCTTCAGTAAGCAATTGAACAGCAGCATCAATATCATCTTGCCCCGTAGGAAATACCAGAATATCGCCCATGGGTTCCTAAGAAAAATATATAGTTTGGGTGCAAAATGTAAGTGTTAAAAATAGCAATCATCAAACGCATCAAGTTAGCACTCAAGTCTTGGCTTCTCAACAAGCACTAAAAGCTATTAAGGATCTTCTATCAACTATCAAAGAAAACTGGCTCACCAACGTGGGTTGGCTCAACTGGATGTGGAGTTGAGTTTCCTTAAGTATGACCGAGATTCGACTCCCGTCGGGAATATCGGGTCCTCATGTGTCTGGAGCGTTCCCCGTTGGGAGACCCGCCCTCCGAAAAGGAGCCACTGTAGAGCTCGGTCCGGATTAGTTGGGACAAACCCCTGGATACCGGGCGATGTCCAAGGCATAGTACCAAAAAAAAAAAAACTGGCTCAATTTGGACCAGAATTCTTCCTAGATCAGGGTCCATTTATGACTCTGTTCGGGGCCTAAAATATGAGCATGGGAAGCAACTAAAAGCTGTCCATTAAGGCCCAACAAAGGGCCATTTAAATAGGCCCCAATGGCATTACAATCTAGCCGTTGGGACCTGCCAACGGCTAGTTTCCTGTTCTTTGGCAGGAGCCTGAAGGCTCCTTCACTCTCTTTTTCTCCTCGTATGTTTCTTTCTTCCATTATCTATAAATAGGAGATCCTGATGAGAAAACAAGTATGAACAATTGTTGAAGCTTTCTTGTAAAATTCATAAGGCAAATGTGGCCTTGTAAACACTCTTGAGCAATAAGGACTTACTTTCAGTGGTAAATCATCATTCAAGTCCTGCTTTCAGCTCTTTCTACAGTAAGGACTTACTTTCAAGAAGCACTAAAAGATCATTAATTTTCATATGCAAAAAAGACAACATGCCAACATATGCCGATTTCAGATAGAGAAACTTTTTCACAAAATACTTCATGTAGCATTTTCCTAAGTCATTGAATTTGGGTGTAGTACAACTTATAAATTCAAGAGAAAATCATGCAAAAGAATCAAATACAAAATACAGACAAGACCCAATGGCACCAAATATGTAAGCTGGAGTTCACTTTACTCATGTACACGTCAAAATCATGTCAACTAGACAATACTAAAAAATTAAAGTGACGTCTTAAATTGACTCTTAATCTGAAAAGAAAATTAAAAAAAAAAAAGGTAAAAGCAATAGAAATCTATTTGGCATGTGTAGTTTAGCATGTGGTGTTGACATGTCCAATACTTGCACAATTTGTGATCCATAATGACCATTGCAACAAGCAACATCTAAATTCCTCATCTTAAGACAGAGGAGGGTTTGACACAAAAAACTCTGTTAGCCAGATTCACACCCCATCTTGTGTTGAGAAATAGAAAGATACAAAACAAAAATTAGAAGTCATCTTATGAAGCTGGTGCAGAGTTCAGTTGGTCATGTTTTGTTCCGTGGGTTATACAGACAACTCAAACACCTGATCATGAATCAGCATAACTGTTGAGACAGCCACTTGAAGATAGTCAGGGACAGGCTCCTGAACATAATGGATTTCTACATTATATCCTCTTCCCTGAAAAAACAAGTGCACTTCAGTTTTGTTTTCCCATAAGCATCATCCTTATTCTGATATGAACAGAACTACAACAGAAACGAAGGCTGACAGCACGAGTAAAAGAAGATTAAGCAATTATATTCGGAACAAACCTCAACTGACAAAATGGCAGGATCCAACTTTGGTCTGTGCTCCTCAATTTCCTTTTTCTGATGCCTTTTCCTGAGTCAATATACAAGATAAATAGTTCAATGTCATAGAATGTCTTGGCATAAAGCAACTTGTGATGCAATTTTAGTATGATATCAGACAACTCAAAATCAAAAATGCAACTAGACCTGTGCATGGGCTGGGCCTAGGATAGCATTTTGCACATTCTTTTAGGGCCAGGCCTATGCTTTAGGTCCCTGTTTCAAAGCACCTGCCACAAAAAAATTGTTAAGAAATCCTGGCCCAGCCTTATGTTAGGTCTGGGTTCGGGCCTGACCTGAATTTTCTTCCTCAATACCCTTATAAGCCCTGCTTGAACCCAACCCAGACTATGCTCAGGTCTAAATGCAACAACCAATCAATATTTAGTGCATCAAAGCCTAAAGGGTAAAAAATGAGAAAGTAAAAGCATCTTAAAAGTGAACAGCAAAAGAAGTTTAAAATTAAAATATACAAGCACCACTTAATGACCAAAACAATCCAAACCCAAAAGTATTCAATTATTTGAACCCTGATACTGTTACAGAAGATGGCAATTTCATTGATTAAGAAATCAAGGGAGAAAGAAGATAAATGAAGATCCCCTGCAACTACCAAAAGACATCAGGTTTGAACCCAGAAACACCTATTTTATTATGTTAAGTGTTTCAGTGGGAAGTAGGACAATGTCATCAAAGTCAAGAGAAAATGCATTTCCTACAGTGAGGACATGTTAATTTGCGAAGAATGATATCTCAATGCAAGAGCAATGCCTGAGGCATTTGGTAAAAAAAAGCAATCAAAAAAAAAAAAATGGCCAAATTCGGGATCAATCAAATGATAAGAAAGATAACCTGGTCCCAAAAAAAGCAGATGATATGATTAACCGCAACTCAGGCCTGCGCTGCTGGATCTGAAGCATAAATTATTACGTTTAAGGAAAGAAGACAAAATTTCAAACAGGATAAAGTGAAATTTTTCCTCAAAAATCTGAGATGTACCTTTTTCAACAGACCTAATAAGATGTCTGTTGAAAGAGACCTCTCATGAGCCTCATCTACCATTATTACGCTGTCAGCAATACAAAAATAAACAAATAAGTGTTGGCCAAGTCCAGCACAAAGAAAATGAGGGATCTTAACAAAAATAAAAAAAAAATAAAAAAGTAGAGGCATTAAGACTTTGGCAACAAAGATTGGGTAAATCAGTCCCATTATGTAAATTATATATGTCCTAGCAGAGGTTTTTTCACACAAATCATGAAAACAAGAACCTTATTTCATTACATGTGATAGTTCTATCCCGAGTATCCTAATTGGAAATCAGAAACATCCAGATTTTCACGCATATATGGACTAGATCAAATGTGGACCCAGTAGATGTTAAAAATTCTAGAAGTAAATTTCCTGCCTCACAACATCCCTTAAAATGATAACCCCTTGCCAAAATTTCCATGTGTTACCATTTGAATCCCCAAATAATGAAATATGTCTCCCCACTCAATTCTATTATCTCATAATTATAGATTTTATTGATAAGGTTAAATTAGGGTTTTCTACAAGAATCTAACAACTGCCAACAACTGTTTCTCCTAAATTCTCTTCTTGAAATAATGATTAGTAACTTAGGTTATAAAACTCTTTCATCTCTCTTCTTCCCACATTTTCCATACAACTCACTCCAAAATTTATGCACTGAAATTATTTTTTCTCCAGACATATACATATGTCCTAGTGTTAATTAAATAGGTCTGGCAAGAGAACTACAGAAATTCTACATTGAGCATCGAAAAATTTTTCAAGCCGGTTATAGCAACATTCACTGTTCTGAGGTCGTAGGCACAAACAAGATCACACCCTTGCATCCACAGAGATAGATAGATGGATAGATAGAGAGAGAGAGAGAGAGAGAGAGAGAGAGAGAGAGGTATGACGGAAGAAAACCTGACTGATGGTCAGATCAACTAAGCCCAAATCCAAATTAGTTGGGATCAGCTATATAAATCTGTTTTTTCCATTCCACACTATTTTAAGCCATTTCCGTCATGAAACTATGGTGTTTGATTGCCTCTCCTTTCTCAGGCCTTCCTCTGATTCTCAGAGCACCTCCAATTTTGTACGCCATCACTTTTCTTTGCAGGTCTTTGTGCATGCTCAAACCATGCAAAATGGATTTATGCAGCCAGCATACATCAAATCTATCACATATTTCCCAGTGTTCTAAAATACCCCAAAAAATAAAATCTCTCAAATGATTCTACAACCCCTAAAGTTAAAAATTTTTCCCCCCAGAATCTTAAAATGTGACAATGCCCAGCAAAATTTCCCAAAAATCCAAAGGGAAATTAAGAAGAAAGATAACACTAGAAATCAGAGTCATTAAATTCAACTTTAAGAACGCACACACAGAGTTAGAGAGAGGAGGGAGGACCTGAGGAATTTGGGTGGTTTTCCCACTACCAGTCTCACCAACAATGATGGTAGTGGCATGAGTCTCCACCAAATAAAGAATTGCAGTTCTGTACTTGTAAACAGGAAGCCTCTGTCTCTGCTTCTCAATACTCCTATGCCCATATCTAAAAAACACAATCAATACCAAGAAAAAACTAATCAATTTGAGTTAATTTGAAAACCCGCATACAGAGAGAGAGAGAGAGAGAGAGAGAGAGAGAGAGATGGATACCCAGAAGAAGAAGAAGAGGCAGTGGCGAAAACGAGAATGCCACCTTCTGCGTCGTCTAGAATGCAAGGCCTTTCACTCCCTGGTTTCCCAAAAAGCGACATCTTTCTTCCCACCTTATGAATACTTCCCCATACAGAAAATCATATTTCTTGATTTGAATCAAATGATCGTCAAATTACAGCAGCAGGAGCAAGAAGGGTGCAAGAGAGAAGGGTTTTGGGAATTGAACAAAGGGGCCAACCCAGTCCTTGGGCCTGGACCCCTAATTCAGCCCAACCTAACCCTGTCGGATTAGGGCTAGACTTGTTCCGGGCAGAACAGCCCGGTCACCTTTGCTCCCGCACGGAACAAGTGCAATGCTAGGCCGGATTTGAGAAAAAAAATTACATTTGATTTGTGGATACAAAGGTAAAATAAAAAATTATATCAACACTTATTGACGTAGGTGAGAAAAGTACATTCATCTCTTAATCAGGTCAGAGTTCGACTCCCACTGGATACTGAGAAAACAATATTGGGAGACCCTTTCTCAAATGAGATCCGACAGTCAGATCTATTCCGAATTAGTCGAGGAGAAACCCCCGACTATCGAAAGGTCCATGTATTAAAAATAAATAAATAAATAAAATAAAATAAAAAAATTATCTTCAAGTCTCCAAAATAAAATAAATCAAATATTCATAATTTATGTATGTCCTTTTTAAAAGGACACGAGGATTAAGATAGAAGTAAAAAATTTATTCTTTTAAATAAGGTTTTAAATACGAATCTTATATATGACAAAAATAGAAACATTGTATCCCTTAAAATCTTATTCGACTCGAATTAAATTAATCGAATCCGATATATAATTTAAAAAAGCAAAATTTTTTTCTAATTTTATCCTCATGTATTTTTAAAATTTTGTCCTGACCCTTTTCTTTGTCCCGTTGCTTTTGCCTCATCTCTCACATCTCATACCCCAAGCCAAATTCTACAAGATAAACATGTATTGAATCATGCCGTCCAAAAATCACCCATACCAGTTCAAGTCGAAATTGAACCCTTGAAAATTAAAAAATAAAAATAAAAATAAAAAATGAGGGTGACAGCTAGTTTCAGGTTAAGGGACGAAAATATTTGCTGAACTAGCCGGAAAATTGCTGGTTTCATTGGTTGTTTTGGAAACATAAGCAATTTTTTAATATTATTTTAATGACAAAAAGGAGGCCGGTTGGAGAGGTATTTTAGGAATAATAAAAAAAAAATTATTATTTATAATATTTTAGGAAATTTGAAGGATCAAAATACCCACGGTATTTAATATATGTTCAGGATAAGGTCATATGCGATATGACCGACATGAAAATACCCACATCTATAGTAGCCAGATTTGAGATCTCAGATATCATCTACGATTTGTGATATTGTCTCCGAGATGCTCTCTCTGAAATCTCTGGGTAAAGTTTTATGTGTAAACTGATTCCCATACCTGCACAGTGTTAGAGAAATCTGACATATTCCTTTGAGGGATGGGGGATTAACACTGTGGCACGTGTTTCATACCACGTGTGATGAGACGACCATGGGACAGTGGGAGCTATTATTTGAGACGATAGTTTGAATTTGATCTCCGTTCCCACTGTGTGAGATCTGAGATTCATTGGGTGGGATCTCTTATACCCTTATTACTTTCGACTGTCTCTAGAAGTCTTGGTTCAATATTGCTATTTTAGTCTGTTTACCTATGGCTCGGAAGATAAATTGAGGTCTAAGGGACAGGTCTAGAAAAGCAGCTGAATTGAGACCGATAGATTCGAGTTTGGGAAAAGGAATGCCAATAGACATTACATCATTGTCGTGTATTCACAGGTCGGCCTATTATGTTAATCTACGTTGAGATTCAAACATAATGGTGAATACATAGTTGAGCAAATTGATTGGGGATCACTTTCGATGAGGAAAGTGTCTCGATGGATGTAAATGCATTGAGTCTGGGATATAGCGAGTTATTTTTATACTAACGGTGATTACTCGATCATCCTAACAGGTGTATCGAGAAGTCTTTGTTTACAGGTGCACTCGCCAGTTGCACGACGCCTAATCCTGTATGAAAGTCCCGTAGAGTGATGTGAGAGATCGCATGAGTTGCGATCTTGTGATTGATGGAAGTGAAATACCCTCGTGTGCAAGTGGGAGATGTTGAAATATGCCCAAGAGGGGCATTATGATAATTTGGGGATAATGGAGTAACTCCCATTATCCCATTAACCACACTATTAATCACTCCATTGAGTGGCAACTCCCCCAAAATTAAGCAAAAAAAAGGCTCTCTTTCCTTCTGCGTGAAAAAGTGACAATGAAGGAGACCATGGCCAGGGTTTCGTACAATTCTCTAGAGAGAGAAAACACTGTGAGGGTTAGAGATTTTCGCATAGGAAAATCTCCCATCGTCAAGCGATTCACCGGACATGAGGCTCGTAGTGTCGTGGATTTACGGCGGTGGTTCGATTACGTGATCACCATCCGACCGTGCGATCTGTTCGAGAGACATCGCGACACGGTGGATTTTGGAGACCGTCCTATAGAAGTATTTATCCTGAAAAATTCTGAACTATTTATTTTACGCTTCCACATGCCCGATTAAATCTATCGTCAAGATTTTTGGATTTAAAGTAAGACGGGGAGGCATTTAAAAATTCCCCCAAGGAAAATCTTAGATATCTATAACTACACAAAGTCAAGCCACATCAATATCAAAGGACGACAACCTCAAATTTCTTTTGGTGTCTTTCTAAACTACCTTAGAACCCCACGAACACGAATTCGGAACATAAGATAAAGCAGAGGATTTCAACAAAACCCATCAGTTTTTTTTTATCAACATCCAACTTTTGCCCTTCTATGATCACCATGGGAGATGACAAGAAAAAGTATGATTTAGACCCGGTGTTGTTGTTTGCTCCGGTCCTAACAATTATGTCAATAGCTATTCTACTCGTCTTATGCCACTTCTATGCAAGATGGCTCAATAGGCGCCAAGCAAGAAGAGAAAATGCCATTTTTATGCAATACCTTCAAAATGCATCAAACCAAATGATCTCCAATGAGCCACCCAAAAAGAGTCTTGACCCATTTATCATATCTGCCTTGCCCATGTTTCGCTACGGTTCGATGAATCAACTAGATCACGGCGGGACTACCGACTGCTCCGTTTGCTTGAACACAATAGATAAAGAAGCCACGGTAAGGCTCTTGCCAATCTGTAAGCACTTGTTTCATGTTGAGTGTATTGATACGTGGCTTGGCTCACATACCACTTGCCCCATTTGTCGCTCTACGGTTGAGCCTGTGGTGACCGAAGTCCAGCCTACGGCGACCGTGGTTCAGCCCACGGCTCCACCAGTAGAGGAGGGTAATAGTAGTGTGCCAACAGAGAAGGTGAGTGGGTCTGCTTCCCGGTTGAGCTCATTTAGGAGGATGCTTAGCATGGATAGGTCATCGGGGAGGACTCAAAGTTGTGAAGAAATTAGTGGTTTGGAGAGAGTGTGAACATTGTTTTGGGGTGAGATCCTGTTGTTTATCTTGGCTTTCTGGCTGAGATTGAATAAAACTGCAGGTTCTAGAGTTTCACCTTACAATGTATAATATAGTTTTGTTAAGTTTTTTTTTATTTTTTCCCCGATTAATAAAAGCGTGAACATCGCTGCTTCTGAATTAAATGTTTCTTCTCTTTGTGTATATTGCAATGCATATAAATTCACTTTGTAGCACAATGTTCTACTGTGGGAAAATATTTTTGTCTTATATGACCAAACTTTTAATCTTTGGCTTCATTCAAGCCGGTGAAGAAGTAGAAGAAAAAAATCCCATCACTATTTCTTTATTAACAGAAAATTATTATTTATTGAAATCGGGAATCAATTAGACATGACATCTTATATCGGTTGTTGAACACTTTTTTATATAACACATACGTGTCGCAACAATTAACAAAATATAAATACCAATCCAAAATAAATAGTATAACTTATAAATGTTGGGTTTACTAGATAATTCAAGGCAACGAAAGTATGACAAGGTATCTAAATTTTTAGGCCAACTAATGGATAGTTGGAGTAGTAGGTAAGAGTGTTAAATTTTTTAATCAAATCTCTAAATTGGGTCTAACAACACTTGAATCATATTAATCGGATTATAATTTTGGATATTAGTTGGTTATAAAAAAAAAAAAAAAAGACCAAAATCGGCTCCAACTGCACCTCACATTGGCAAGTCCAGCATTTATCAAGGTTGCGGTCAGGCTACCCCATCTTTTTTGCTTAAAATCTCCCCAAAAGGGCAAATATTATTGTTTTCTAATGTTTCAACATGTTAAATGGTCAATTTCCAGGAATAACTACCAAATTTGAAGCAAAATATGTTGTTCTTAAGATATGCTACTAACAACCTGTTAACTCTACTCGGTATAATTTTTGCATGTTACAGAAACTTGTACTCTTCGATTGCTAAAGACAGGCTCGATCTAAGACCATCCGAAGACAGTAGTAAGAATGTAGATGAGGAGAAGAGAAGAGGGGTACAATAGAAAAGCTATAATGCTGCTCCAAAATGGAAATTTGGTGCAGATACTGCTGTAGATACCCATTATTGCACATATTATCAGAACAACCAACACTTCTGCAGAGAAGTCCCACGACAAGTCCCTTATGTAGACAAGCAGTAAGAACGTGGTTAGACCCACTATGTTGCTCATGAATACCGCACCATACATCTGCCAAGAACAATTTCAGAAAAATAAGGAAACTCAATCGATGTTCAACTGTTTAGGACAAATGGATGAATGATGTCCCAATAAAGGTGATTCCATTTTTCTCGTTAATGGAGAAAAATAATGTGGTAATAGAAAAAAAAAAAAAAAAAGGTAAAGATTCGAACTGAGAAAGCAAACCTCTGAGAGTGTTAAAGCAGCATCCTTTTTGTTCTTCTGTCTAATAGTAGTGATCATTGATATTGCTTCTCTATAGTTCAAGGCCAAGGGTATGACCACATATGAGATAGCAAATGATGATATATTGATGTCACTAGCAAACTCTGAAATGCTTTCCATGAGTGGTTGAGCAAGGAAGGACATAATTGCAGTTCCTAGTACCAATAGACATGTAGCCTTAGTAAAATTCCACCATGACCTGACAGGGGTCTGAGTACTCTTCCTCTGAGTCACTACTTTCTTGTGTTCTTCCTCAGTTTTCTGCACACATTTTTTTAAATTAAGGTACTTATATACTATGTAATACCTTTAAAAAAAAAAATTGAAACTTACCTTAAAACTGTTGCTGAAAAACTTTGTCAGGGCAGGACCTATACTCTCATCAGAAGCCTTAGTGTCAGAAACCCACTTTGAGAGCCCATTTACAAACTCTGTCTCACTTATTCGTGCATCGCCAGAAATGTCAAATTGCTTTAGTACATTTTCTACAAAATTAGAAGCTTTCAGACCAACTTCTTCTAACTGTATTCCTAGGATCAACGCTCTCAATTCATCCACCGATATCTGACTATCGTTGTTCTGATCGATTTCCTTGAAAAGGCTGTGCATGAATTGTGTAAGAGAAGGTAACAAAAATCGCTAAAAAGATTGGGGAAACAAATCTTAGTTAACTCACTTTCTTAGGAGTGACTCATCAGGGATGCCTTTTGAAGTTAAAAATTTTTGAAGTATGCTGCTTGGAACACATCTTCGTATCAAAAATTCGTATCTTCTTGTTTGAATCCAAGGTTGGAATATCTACACCCGTAAACAAAACGAAAGGGAAAAAAAATTCAGCTTCTCATGTTACCGTTTTGAGATTAATGCGTGTCTTTTGTAAACTTGGTACCTGATAGAAGATATAAAGGCATAGGAGAGCCACAGAAATAATGACAGAGACTAAGATGGCGATTCTTGCACATGAACTCCCGATGATTTTTGGCAGTTGAAGAATGAGAAAAGGGATCAGGGACACAATCAATATTCTTGCTGCATATCGTGTCTCGTTGTCAGTCTGAATACCGTAGACTGCAGAACAAGGAGGCTCATTGAATTAGAATGATATTTTTAACTTAAACTATGAGGAAAAAAATGGAAGAAGTTACCTGAACTGAATAGCTTCCTGATGTTCAGAGAAGAAGATGAAGAAGATTGTGAAAGATCATAGCTTCCAGAAGCAACACAAGCACCCCAAATTAAGGTTAGCAGCATCACTGCTGATCCAGCAAGTAATGCCATCGACATTTCTGCCAGCTCTTCGGCAGAGTCTGTGCTTGCTGTAAGACCAGACACTGAAGAAAACGAGAACCAAAAAGAAAATCCAAGTTAAACCATTTGAAAAATTATAAAAATTTATCCACAAATTTGGACTGATAGTAATCATTAATAGAAGAACATAGCTACTGTTGAGGCAGATAACAAATTATTAACCATATCACGTGCTTGTTTCCATTTTATGATGTAAATTAAACTTTTACTACTGTATGATCTCATGAATTTTCATCTTAGTAGGTATTCGACACCTGTAAACGAGCATATAAATTTGCCTTTACCTTTGTTGTTATACACATAGGAAAGATATCAGAGTTGCTTCCTTAACTACGCCTAGGCCTTTTTAGTGTGCCTTGTAAAAGCACACGGTTTGAGATGTGTCAAGTAAATTAGCCTTAGTGCTTTTCTTTCTTTCTATCTCTAGCATGCTTTGCACTTGCCTCTCTTGAGGACCCTGTGCATCAGAAAATTGTCTAGTTATTTTAGATTGGTTCCTAGCCATGGTGAGGTTTTTAATCTTGCCGAAATTGGCAAAGATTCGCATTCTGTGACGTCCCAAATCTCTTAATGCTGCAGAGATGTCTTTGTTCCATGGATGGATATTAATAGTAGGACCCAAGTCTGAAGTGTAGATTGAAAAATATAATAAACTTGGTGTATTCTTGAAGAATGCTAAGCTTTTTGGGATCCTAAAAAATTGTTTCCTCTCATTCAAGTTGAGTTTGAGTAGTAAACCCTTATGACTTCTGCCATGAGTGCTAATTCTCTGCCGCATTTTATTGGAAGTTGAGCACATGACAACCTAACACAGCAGTGTGAAATTTTATGTCCAATTTACTTGCCAAGCCGAAGCAAGTACATGTATGTCTCTCGCTTAATTTTTTAAGTCTAATGGCTATGGCTTCCTTCTTATACTGCAGAAGGTATAATTTTCCATTCTTATACAAAAATAATACAACAACAGCAACAAACTGCCATATGAAAGATCAATATGGGAGAGAGAGGAAAAAAATAACATAAAATTAAAGTTTGAAAATAAAAATAAAAAGATAAAACTAAAAAATTAAAATAAAAGTAATAAAAAAAGAAGTAAAAATAAATTATTCATAAAAACTTATAATAATAATAATAATAATAATAATAATAATAATAATAATAATTCAATTTGTTCGGTTTCTCCCATGTCACTCATAGTAATAAGTAGTAATAAGGCTGTATAGTTTGCAGCTATTTTCTAAAATTCTGCCATACCATACTGAATCGAAATTCATAAAAATCAGTAGTTTCCGCCTTATCTGCACAAGATATTCACTTTGAGGAATACCATGCATCAAGTTGACCTTTTAGGATTTATCTACTATTATTTTTTTTTCCTGGGAATTAATAGACATTTTAATAATATGATTACCATCACTGACAAAAGAAAATTGGAAGCTGAGGAGGATAGAACTCTAATCCTGACAAGTTGCTAGTTTTTATATTTGAAAAATCTTTTGTTTATTAGTCAACCAATATAATCTAAATCAAAGTCATAATTCATAAACCTAACAGTCATGATCAATACAACAACATACATAGAGTATTAGGATATTTAAAAGTGGAAGAAGAAGATCAATCTATGACAAAGGCCATTAAACCAATATGGCATTATAAAATGCTGTGCGTATATGCAATCTAGACCTCTCAGACTTTTTTTTAAGAACTTCACTAGATTTCCTCAAAGAATGCATTAAGGAAAAAAGGTGACAACGTAAGAGATTTAGATGAAGGGAGATTACCAAGAACCAAGGCGACTTCTGGGATGGTGCCCAGGAGGTGGAATGTGCTAGCACCAAAAATACCAGGACCGAGCAACTGGAACATTAAGTCAGAACCTGATGATACAAAGCCCTCGCCGAGGGAGATAAGGTACTCATAGACCACTATGAGGAAAAGCTGTCCCCAAACCACCGTTGTGCAAGGCAAGAAGTCATAAACCGGTGTGCAGGTCACAGTTGTTGATTCAAGCTTCATAGCAATCATACTTGTTGAATTGCCCTCATTATCCATGCCATCGGAGATAAGATTAAAATGTTCTTTGATGGTACGAGTAGAGCCTGAGTTGGTTGCCATAAGAAGAAGAAGAGCAAAAAATGTTGCTCTTGACATCTTTGCTGCAGAAAATAGTGAGTGAAAACAAAGAGAGAAGAATCTTAAGGACTATAAATAGGGAGTGACATCTTTGCTCTTGAAGGACTATTAAACTAGAGAAGCTTCAACTTCACGACTTTATTAATCATGTTTTGGATTTTTAATTGATGTTGAGCTAATACATAAAATAATTATATATTTGAATTGTCAACGTCTAACAAAGATGATATACTATCGTTACCGGTACAGGTCCTTAATGTATATGAAAGCATATAGAATTTATAAATATGCAGAGACTAAGTGGTAATTCTATTTTGTGATGGGTTAGAATAGAAACATATGGTTTTAAAACCATAAATAGTTATCTTTAAAAGGGTTTTGGTCCCCTAGTTTATCTTCTATCTCTAACATCCATTAGTTGGAGAGTTTACGGGGATATAAAGATTTGGAAGGATGCTTCTAATTCAGAATTTTTGAATATTTACAATCAAATCAAAACACCAATTTGGAGTTATCAAAGGAGATCTGAAAAGTATGGATTAAGATATGTTTTGTTTCGATTGGTTTTTTTGATTATTTGTAATTTTTTAATGATTTGACATGTAAATTTAGAATTATTTAATTATATATTAATTATAAATTTTATCAAATAAATTTCAATATCATGAACTTCCTCGTAATTTCTCTTATAGAGAATGGTAAGGGAGAAGAATCTTCAAACTTCATTAGACATAACTGCGGTATACTGCCAGCTAAGTTGAAAAGGAAAGCTTGCTTGAAAATTACTTAGCTTTCTCTCTGGCACGGTCATCGTTGATATACATTCTTCTTTGTTTTACACTCTTTGTGAAAGGTTTGTATACAAGTGCTAGCAGTCTCGAGGTTGAATTACAGTTCACGGAACGTGATCCCACAAGTGTCCAAAACCTTCCAAGTAACTAGTTTATAAAATATTTGGTTATTTGTTTATTATAAAATATTTGGTTATTTGTTTATATTATATCAAATCCCACATGCTCATTGCTGGTTTAAATTAATCTTTGAGTTGCCGTGTAAAAATTTAGTTCATTTGATTCATAGTATGTGTCACTTCTAACAACTTTGTCATAATCCCCCGGCGGGGGGGTGGCCGGGGTACGTGGGCATCCCTTACATTGGGAAGATGGCTTCAACCTTGACTATGATAATAAGATCAAATGCTTCATTGCTGTCACTTAACTTGGTTACGAATTTTCAAACGCTGATTGACTGGGACATATGGCCATGTTGCATCATTCACTTGATGGTTTATGCATCTTGTTTGAGTGGGAAAAAACGTGTGCCAAGTTTCGTCTTGTGATGTGAGCAGATTGCCAAAAACTGGGGTCAAAGATTTTGATCCACAGAAACCCTATCAATAAGTTTGGTATAAGTCTGCTTCATTCCGTGAGCCCTACATAATCCGTGGAACAGATTCGTTGCACACAAGAAAATTCTAACCGAATCCTGAACTCCAAGGACGACTGTAGAGTTAAAAAGCACCATTGAACAAAACTTTATCACGAAGAGAAAATGAGAACATTGTTACATGTGTAACTATAAAAGTCTACTCAGTAGAAAGGTCGTCAATCTCTCTCTCTCTCTCTCTCTCAATTATGTTTCCCAAGGATGGCTAATAACACTGATAAATGGGAAAAGATTAACCATCTTGCATAATAGTAATGGATATCTATGAACTGTACAGCAGTGCGTGGATTATCCCAAAGCTGATCCGTTCTGGGTTAGAATCGGGTTCAAGTTGGGTATTGGGTCCAGATTGCCAATTGCCACCAATGTTAAGAGAGTAGCGATTGCTCTCTTTGCCCTGGAAAAATGTAAGAGCATTTGTCTGGAACAACCTCAGTAACCATGAGTATTTGGTTGATTGTGCTGGTAAAAATGTGGTGCTGCTTCTGTCAGCCACGAGGAATCAATGGACATAACATTGCGCATGTAGTGCCGATCAGTGAAAACAAGGGAATGGTATATCACCCACTTTGGATTGACCCTGCATTAATGTGTTGCCCGTTAAATGATACCTCCAGATATGAAATATTGGGAGGGTTCGAGCTATCTTGCTCAAACATTGGAGTAAACATATGCATGATAGACTGCGATTGTGTCATCTATTTATGATATGGTGTCACATAAGAAACAGTTGCTATCCTATAAGGCTGGCAGATACGAGGTGGCCAAGACAGTGACCAAACATACACCGCTATTGATAATTACTTGTTAACATAGCCAATAGGAATGACCAATTTGGATGACAAGGGTAGTCTGGGCAATATTCAATAAGAAAATTTTCAAGTTTCTGGAGTCCACAAGCAATGTTATGTCTCATCAAAACGCATTCAAGAAAGGACCACACATTTGACACCAGAAAATCCTTTTAAGGCATAGCAGATAATCACTGCCAACATGGAACAGATACCATAGTAAGCACCATGGTCACCCAATTCTTCTCTGTTTGTTTCTTTATTTTAAGCATTCGTACAACACTATGCATGTTCTAGGGGTCCCATGCACTTTGAACAGATTCCATAGTACCATAATTCATGTATAATATCAAAAACATGTTTGATCAACGCATGCACACATGCACATGTTTTATCCGATTTTCTGGCTCATTAACCAGTCAGATCAATGCCTAGGTATTCTCTCAAACACTCTAGATTAATGCACTGTATACAGTATGAAGTCAAATTTCTCCCAGTACTAACCTGAATAGCACAGATGATGGGTGAATATAAACTGCTTGAGAACTTCTAACTGTCATGTACATGCTACCTTCGCTGTATGGCTTTTGAGTCAACAAAGGGGGGAAAAGAACCCAAATTTGTCAGGAAAAATAACAGAATACAGCATCATATAGAAAAGGCAATAGCTGAATTTTACTTAGAGACTGGTCAGACTCGCATGCTACACACAAAAACCGACGACCCTGCCTGGCAGCAGACAAAATCTTTTTGTTTTGCCCCTTTCTTGCCATCCAATTTTTACCCTCCCAAACAGGCATAAAAGTAGATTATTGCATCTAAATTGAATTATAGATAAAAAAAAAAAAAAAAGAAAGAAAGAAAGAAAAAAACCACAACAACAACTTACTTCCAAACGACAAGCATTAGCAAAAAATCCAGCGGTGACTGCTTTCCTTAACACCTGCAGAGAGTGAAAAGGGAGTTCAAAAAAGCAACCATGATGAGCAATAAACCCAATTCCTTAGTAAGGAAAACCCACCCCCCCCAAAAAAAAAAACCTTCTTCCCTCTTCCAGAATTATCTATTGATTTGACATATGAACATGTGTTACAATTTCTTTTCTTTTTCTTCTTTTGCTTGGAAAAATCTGTTACAATGATATAAATATATATAAAAGTAACCCTCTTTCCCAACCCCACCAAAAAAAGAAACATGACCATAGAGTTTGGGTAAGCCATAAAAATCTGAAATTCTCAAATAATGTTTCTTCGAGATGGTACCAGTCCTTTCTAATGGCACAGTTGCTTTACTTTTCCTCTATGCAACTTGCAGGAGTGCATATCCATGAATGCCATGGAATGGTGAATAAATGGATGCAAACACAAAGAATGGTATCTCATTTGCTTTCATTTATATCTGTTGGGAAGATAAAAAGGGTTGCATCATGTTTACCTCCATATCTCCATCACATGATTTTAAAACAATGCCCAATCTTAGTGAAATTCGTCTGAGTTGTTCTCTTATTTCCATAACTTTTTTCTGCACAAGAAAATGCAAACTTGCATCAATGTTCAAGCAACATAACTCATTTGACTCCAGTGAAGAAGAAGATGCAAATTTTTCTGCTTTTTGCATTTTAATGGTGAAGCATACAGAAAAGGTTACACACCATTGCATGGTAATTGATGAAGTTCCTGTGGCACCACTGGGAAGATTTACCAGACTGGAGAAATCCCTTGTACACATTTAAGTACGTTACATGATCACCCTGCACCACAATGTCAGTGAGTGAATTAGAGTAATAGAGCAGAATTAAGATCCAGACCACCATTACATATGTGAAGAAACAAGGCAGGGATAGGCAAGAATTAAAATCATTAGGTTTCATATCCGTAACCTTTAATAAGAACAAGAAACCAGAGAAAGATGTAAGCTCTTCGGGAGCCAAGAACTCATCATGACAGTAATGATCAAAACGAAAAATTAATTCTTTTCTCAGTCCAAGCTTTCAATAGTTCAGATAGTTTGGTGGGGGTGAACAAGTTAACATTCAGGAAGGAAATGACATGTTTTTAAACACAGTTTTAGTCAAGAAGATCGACTCCAAATTTAGAAAAGAACCTCAGCTGCAGCAAATCTTAGCTTCGCTTCATCCAGGTCCTTTTGTGATCCTCTAACTGAGACCCAGATTGACTGCAAAACAAACACATTTTTCAGTAATGCTAAAGCTCAGGTAAAATGGAGTGGGGTGGGGTGGGGTGGGGCACCCCCAGTTTTTTTTTTTTTTTTTTTTTGGGGTGGGGGGGGGGGGGAGGATTGCACCTGCAGAGATAAAATTGCCGAAATGGTTATGATTTCCTCTGAACATCCAAGTTGGTTTGAAGATAAGATCATTTTCGAGATCATTGGTTCCTACAAGCAGAGTGAAAATGTAACATTTGAGAATTTATTTATGACAACCATAAGATCAAATCTATCGACTAGAAATAAAAAAGAGAACAATTCACATTGATCTACAACTCAGAGATGGTCCATCATATAGTTCACCATCCTTTTCAAAGATAGTACATCATATAAATGAACTCAAAGAAGTGTTACATTCCTCTCCACATCCTTCAAAAATAACTGCCCCCTAATCTTTCAAAAATAAGAATAACTAAGTGGGACAAATAACTATATTACAGGAAGTTGTTGCGGTACCAGTAGTATACTGAGCAACTAACATAAACTGAAGGTACAATTCACTATCAAAAAGCATATGCACTATTATTACCCAAAAAAATAATATATATATATAATAGAATTGGACAACATACTAATGGGATCTCTGCAACTTGAAATCCAACAGGTGACGTGAGTTTCGCATCATCATCAATAACTCCAAGTGAATAAAGTACTTCAAGTGCCCTAATCATAGCCTCAGGCGATGGAGATGCGAGCCAATCAAAGCCTAAGATATTGTCAATGCCTAAGGCCTTCAGCTGTGACACATAACAGATATATCAGCATTAAGGATTCATTTTTAAACCAGATTTATTCAGAGACTCCAAAGTTATTTTCCCTTCAGAAACAAAAGATAAGAGCTTCAGACCTGGGTGGGGATACAAATTTATACAGGTTGCAATAATGTCAGCACTTTTTTGGCTGTTGGAATAGCGATACAAGGAATATAGAGCAGGACAGTATTCTCTCTTTTATATGCAATGATATACAAGCTATGCAACATGGACTTAAAAACAGATACACACATGCCCATACATGCACAAGAACAATGCATGCAGGCACAATGAGCACGCCAATAATACTTGCAATCAGAAATTGATAGAAGTGAAGAACTAACAAAATTTGCTGTTCAGATTTGCAAACCTGGATCACACTTGAAACAAGATTTGATCGCTGCATCTCAGGAATCCCTTCATTAGACATTTCATTGAGAAAGTAGTCTTCTGTATATAGCCTGCTCAGAGACACCGACAAAACACAAAAAATGAATTCAGAACAATTTCATGCATGAGTGAGATTAATCTTGGCAGTATGGTTGAGTCAGTGTCAACTTACATCTAATGAGTTTTTTTTTTTTAAGAAAAAAAAAAGAATTCAGAACACAAAAAAATGAATTCAGAACAATTTCATGCATGAGTGAGATTAATCTTAGCAGTAAGGTTGAGTCAGTGTCACTTAACATCTAATGAGCTTTTCTTCTTTTTTTTTTTTTTTTTAAGGAAAAAATGAAAGAAAGAAGATCATTGGGTAAAATATCTTTCAGCCATGAGATATTCTTTCTTGGCACACACCATCATGTTTAAGCCTACAAAGATAATAGAAGGTAAAGGAGACAAGGATGAAACAAATTATGGCCTTATGTAACCAAGAGTATAAATCATAAGACTACTGATATGAAATAGGTAGCTCTAGAGTAGATACCTATAACACTTCCCAGGTCTTACTCTTCCAGCCCTACCAGCCCTTTGCCTAGCTGAAGCCTTTGATATGGGTGCCACTACTAAATTTTCTATGTCTGAAATCTGTATAACATAGATAAACATGAGTAACTAAACTTAAATGACAAACAGGATGAACGAAAACATGTGTCAGCTTAAAGTTATCAACAGCACACTGCAGGGCCAAACAACACCAAAGATAGTGCTCTTACACGTCCACATTAACATATCATCAAAGGAAATATGCACACAACTTAAAAGAGAGAGAGAGAGAGTGAGAGAGAGAGAGAGATGCTACGCCCATCCATGATCTTAAGATGTTTCTAGCAAATAAAGCAGATAGAACAACAATCATCAACAAAAAATTCTTCTCTGTAACTCCATCAAGAAAATTTTAGTTAACCCCAAAAAAACAATCCAAGCTAACAAGGCTCCATACCCCGGAAAGGCTGAAGGGCTGAAACATTGCAGCAGGGGCAAGAATATTCAAAGTTCCCAATCAGTAAGATTTCCACACACCGACAATTTCGGGATGAGGATTTTGCAGAAATGTTATAAAAAATCAACAACATGTGCATTGTGGAGAAATGAAATAAGTGGAAACCAATATATATATATATATATATATATATATATATATATGGGGTATCACCAAGTCAAATGTCCTCTCAAAAATCAAATATAGGACCAATCTCCTACTGGACATGAGAAGTAAAATATTACTGAAATTCAAGAAATAAACTTCCACATACGAATAAATTATTACATCAGATCAAACCAAGCAACTAAGTATTAGAAGGCATATCACCATTAGAATATCATGAAGACTCGTGATAAGGATCCACTAGCAACATTATGACTTGGGCTGGATACACATCAAGCGTGTCAGAGAAATGAAATAAGTACCGGATTGTAGAATCGTTGTTTAGAGAATCCACTATCAACAACATAAACAATGCCCTGCATGAATCATAGGCAGATTTAATACGCTGCACCGCAACATTTTTGGATCATAGACATAAAAATCTCACCTCTAGTGTCAATGATGTCTCGGCAATATTTGTCGATATCACCACTTTTCTTTTATTTCTGGGAGTGGGAGAAAAGATAAGATCCTAAGAAGGAAAAGTGTAGATTCTTAAGCTACGAACTCCAATTAACCAGAAACTAGAAGTTTTTGTTTTCAAGAAACGAGATAACACAGAAGAAACTAACCTGTTCCGAACGTGGAAGTCCAGAGTAAAGTGGCAAAACAATGAGTCCTGGAAACAGAAAAATAAAATAAAATAAGACTGACATAGACCAGGTTGGCTAGTTAAGTAGATGCTGTATGATAATCATGTCATCTAGTCATAAAAGTGCTCAACTGGCAATAGAAGAATGCTAAATTTAGTGTCAAACAGCAAAACACAGGTATTATGTATAAATCCAGTCTATTAGAAAATGTACGAAGTGGCATCTATGACAATAAGAGTCTAGTTTAGAAATACATGGTCCTTGCCATACCTTTGTTTAGTGGAGAAATTTTTAGACCAGATGTCTTCAGAGACTGACTGGTCCAAGAGTCTTATATTATCCCATTCACATGAGAAACCAGAAAAGTATATACAAATATACCACTAAGAAAGTTAATGTCATAAATGAGATACCTGATGAGTTCCTTCGATGACTCTGAGCTTCTTCAGTAAGCAATTGAACAGCAGCATCAATATCATCTTGCCCCGTAAGAAATACCAGAATATCGCCATTGGGTTCCTAAGAAAAATATACAGTTTGGGCGCAAAATGTAAGTGTTAAAAATAGCAATCATCAAACACATCAAGTTAGCACTCAAGTCTTGGCTTCTCAACAAGCACTAAAAGCTATTAAGGATCTTCTATCAACTATCAAAGAAAACTGGCTCAATTTGGACCAGAATTCTTCCTAGATCAGGGTCCATTTATGACTCTGTTCTGGGCCTAAAATATGAGCATGGGAAGCAACTAAAAGCTGTCCATTAAGGCCCAACAAAGGGCCATTTAAATAGGCCCCAATGGCCATTACAATCTAGCCGTTGGGACCTGCCAACGGCTAGTTTCCTGTCCTTTGGCAGGAGCCTGAAGGCTCCTTCACTCTCTTTTTCTCCTCGTATGTTTCTTTCTTCCATTATCTATAAATAGGAGATCCTGATGAGAAAACAAGTATGAACAATTGTTGAAGCTTTCTTGTAAAATTCATATGGCAAATGTGGCCTACTTTATGTAAACACTCTTGAGCAATAAGGACTTACTTTCAGTGGTTAATCATCATTCAAGTCCTGCTTTCAGCTCTTTCTACAGTAAGGACTTACTTTCAAGAAGCACTAAAAGATCATTAATTTTCATATGCAAAAAAGACAACATGCCAACATATGCCGATTTCAGATAGAGAAACTTTTTCACAAAATACTTCATGTAGCATTTTCCTAAGTCATTGAATTTGGGTGTAGTACAACTTATAAATTCAAGAGAAAATCATGCAAAAGAATCAAATACAAAATGCAGACAAGACCCAATGGCACCAAATATGTAAGCTGGAGTTCACTTTACTCATGTACACGTCAAAATCATGTCAACTAGACAATACTAAAAAATTAAAGTGACGGCTTAAATTGACTCTTAATCTGAAAAGAAAATAAAAAAAAAAAAAGGTAAAAGCAATAGAAATCTTATTGGCATGTGTAGTTTAGCATGTGGTGTTGACATGTCCAATACTTGCACAATTTGTGATCCATAATGACCATTGCAACAAGTAACATCTAAATTCCTCATCTTAAGACAAAGGACGGTTTGACACCAAAAACTCTGTTAGCCAGATTCACACCCCATCTTGTGTTGAGAAATAAAAAGATACAAAACAAAAATTAGAAGTCATCTTATGAAGCTGGTGCAGAGTTCAGTTGGTCATGTTTTATTCTGTGGGTTATACACACAACTCAAATACCTGATCATGAATCAACATAACTGTTGAGACAGCCGCTTGAAGATAGTCAGGGACAGGCTCCTGAACATAATGGATTTCTACATTATATCCTCTTCCCTGAAAAAACAAGTGCACTTCAGTTTTGTTTTCCCATAAGCATCATACTTATTCTGATATGAACAGAACTACAACAGAAACGAAGGCTGAAAGCACGAGTAAAAGAAGATTAAGCAATTATATTCGGAACAAACCTCAACTGACAAAATGGCAGGATCCAACTTTGGTCTGTGCTCCTCAATTTCCTTTTTCTGATGCCTTTTCCTGAGTCAATATACAAGATAAATAGTTCAATGTCATAGAATGTCTTGGCATAAAGCAACTTGTGATGCAATTTTAGTATGATATCAGACAACTCAAAATCAGAAATGCAACTAGACCGGTGCATGGGCTGGGCCTAGGATAGCATTTTGCACATTCTTTTAGGGCCAGGCCTAAGGTTTAGGTCCCTGTTTCAAAGCACCTGCCACAAAAAATTGCTAAGAAATCCTGGCCCAGCCTTATGTTAGGTCTGGGTTCGGGCCTGACCTGAATTTCTTCCTCAATACCCTTATAAGCCCTGCTTGAACCCAACCCAGACTATGCTCAGGTCTAAATGCAACAACCAATCAATATTTAGTGCATCAAAGCCTAAAGAGTAAAAAATGAGAAAGTAAAAGCATCTTAAAAGTGAACAGCAAAAGAAGTATAAAATTAAAATATACAAGCACCACTTAATGACCAAAACAATCCAAACCCAAAAGTGTTCAATTATTTGAACCCTGATACTGTTACAGAAGATGGCAATTTAATTGATTAAGAAATCAAGGGAGAAAGAAGATAAATGAAGATCCCCTGCAACTACCAAAAGACATCAGGTTTGAACCCAGAAACACCTATTTTATTATGTTAAGTGTTTCAGTGGGAAGTAGGACAATGTCATCAAGGTCAAGAGAAAATGCATTTCCTACAGTGAGGACATGTTAATTTGCGAAGAATGATATCTCAATGCAAGAGCAATGCCTGAGGCATTTGGTGAAAAAAAGCAATAAAAAAAAAAGGCCAAATTCGGGATCAATCAAATGATAAGAAAGATAACCTGGTCCCAAAAAAAGCAGAAATGTTCTTTGCTTCGATAGTAGCAGATGATATGATTAACCGCAACTCAGGCCTGCGCCGCTGGATCTGAAGCATAAATTATTACGTTTAAGGAAAGAAGACAAAATTTCAAACAGGATAAAGTGAAATTTTTCCTCAAAAATCTGAGATGTACCTTTTTCAACAGACCTAATAAGATGTCTGTTGAAAGAGACCTCTCATGAGCCTCATCTACCATTATTACACTGTCAGCAATACAAAAATAAACAAATAAGTGTTGGCCAAGTCCAGCACAAAGAAAATAAGGGATCTTAACAAAAATAAAAAAAAATAAAAAAGTAGAGGCATTAAGACTTTGGCAACAAAGATTGGGTAAATCAGTCCCATTATGTAAATTATATATGTCCTAGCAGAGGTTTTTTCACACAAATCATGAAAACAAGAACCTTGTTTCATTACATGTGATAGTTCTATCCCGAGTATCCTAATTGGAAATCAGAAACATCCAGATTTTCACGCATATATGGACTAGATCAAATGTGGACCCAGTAGATGTTAAAAATTCTAGAAGTAAATTTCATGCTTCACAACATCCCTTAAAATGATAACCCCTTGCCAAAATTTCCATGTGTTACCATTTGAATCCCCAAATAATGAAATATGTCTCCCCACCCTTTCCATGTGAATTACCACAGGTAGTTGATTCTATCCTCAAAAAGTGAGTTAAACATAAAAAAAAAAAAAAAAAAAAAAAAAAAAAAAAAAAAAACTAAAGTGGAAAACAGAAAAAAATGAAAAAGAATGTTAGAGAATCATGTCCATCTCTAGAGGGGGGGAAAAGGTGCTAAGTTGTATGATCAGTTACAGTAAAGCAATCTCTGGGTTTAATATCTACTTGTCATCAATATGCAAAATGATCATTGAGTTGCATCCATATTAAGCATAATACCATGCACTAGCAAATAAACAAGTCAAAACTGAAAACAAAAAACACCATCGCTAAAACTAGAAATTATGCTTGAACAAAAGAAACACGTCAAACACCATAATTCATACCTATACTTGGTCAAAAGAGGATCATCCATCATTTCCCTGAGCAACACGCCATCTGTAAGAAATTTGACCCTAGTTGCATCCTGTGCAACAAAAAGCAAGATAACTTCAACTCATGAATTTTTTTTTTTATATAAAAAAAAACAGAGAAAAGCAAGCATATAAAAGGCACTAAAGTGACAAAAGATATAACAGACTCAAAACAAGAAAGACAAGTCAAAACTGTCAACATCTATCACAAAAGAATAAGACGAAAACAAAAATAAAGTGAATTGTGCCAACTATTAATTGTGGCTATACCAAGTGTCTTGACCGCCTCCAAGATCCTTAAATTCATCTGCCTCCAGACAACCAAGAAAAGGGAAAACTAAAGGGATCCCGTGCAAGTATAAAAATTCCAGAGCACTGCAAGAGCAAATACCTCTCCAGGCCCACAACTAACTAAATGTTGAAATCAAGAGATTCAGCATTGGAAAGATGAGCTCCCATGAGGCCTTACTCTAAGAAACCAATACATGATTAGCAAACACTTTCCACATTCATGACAAGCAACAAGATTTTAAAAAAAAAAAAAAAAAAAAAAAAAAAAAAAAAAGAAGAAGATTACCCTAACAGAAGGGCCAAGATTTTTAGAGGACCAGTGACACCTTTTTACAAACAAATTAATAAAAAATCAAAGGAAAGAAAGAGCCTTTAATCCTCAAGAAGGTAGAGGACTCACAGGATTCGTAACATCTTCAAATCGAATAGTGTAACCGACTTCCTCTCCAAGCTTAACACCCATCTCTTCAGCCACCCTCGAAGCAACAGCCTAATTGATTCAACATGATTTTAGATTCTGCACCTCTCATTAAAAAATAAAAGCACACTCACGCACACAAACATTTTGAACTATTACAATATGTCACATGTTCAACTCTGACCAACTAAAAGGCAAGGGTTCCAAAACTCCCATCCCATCCACCTCTCTAAAATTCCTCACAACTATTTAGAAGTTGCAAGGGAAGCATTGATCATAGTCACCATCCTACTTTTCTCCACATTTTTTCCTTGGCATCATTGCTGTTAATAGTGTGTCCAACACAAGATACATTTTGAACCAGAAGCAAAGTTGGAAGCTTTGCAATATAACTAGGTAAAGGGGTAATGATGCTAAAAAAACAACAAGCTCCAAAAAACTTTCCAAGTAGAGTGCAGCATCCATTCCTTGCAACCAAAAAATCCCTACCTTAACCCTATTACAGTCTTAAATGCCGTTTTGAGATTCAATGATCATTTTTTTTTTTTTTTTTTTGTAGAGGAAAGCTATAAACATGAAAATTTCTGTGGAAGTACAGATGGAAAGAAGAGGTTTCGTAGGACAAGCAAACACATAAAGCAAATGAAGCGGAGATGGCTACAAGAAGCAAATGAATAATAGGTCAGCAAGGACCACGAAAAATTGAATGCAGATCCCTCTGGGAAAGAAAAAAAGAAAAAAGGCAGACTAACGAGAAGAGAATTTTTTTATCCCTCAAGACTTTTATAGCAAATGGACTTGATCTTTTTCTTGACAAAATAAATTAAAATTTTAAAAAATATAGATAAAAACAAAGAAAAGAATAAACAGATCTTCCATTATCAAGAAGGAAAATCACGAGGTACAATTTGACATACCAAAGCCTCCATAATGGTGTATGCCTACTTAATGATTGCTAAACGGATAATCTTGTTCCATACCAAATGATAAGGCAAGAAATGATATTTAACATTTTCCTAGCATTTCATTCCAACTAGATGCACCACATCCCTGCAAAACTTCCAAAATGTGGCAAACCCTTAAACTACCTTTTCTTTCCAAAACCTCAAAAATAGAATAAAAATAAGTCTTTAAGATTAACAGTAAACACTCATTGCTCATCAAAGAACAAAAATTTATTCCTATAGACCACAGATAGGAACTCCCAAGGGGCAGGATTCACCACCAATATAACTTCATCTATTTCATTTGAGTTCATCAAAAGCCTTTATAAGATATTGAAGCAAGATAAGTTACAATTAACAAAATGATCATTCCTCGACAAAGTATAGGACATAACCTACTGAGCTGGATTTCAACTTTATCACATGTCAAAGATTATTCCATGATTCCATATATGAAACAAGTCCATCAAACGACATGTAAAACACACCAACACAAACCACACTCAAAGTATTCATTCAATGGTAGACCTCCTCCATCGTAGAGGGAAAAGAAAGGCGTCCTCATCAGATTTCACCCTTAACAGGACCCTAATCTAAACTAATCAACAATCTCAAGAAGTGCACAATAACAAATCACCAAAAGAAACAGGGAGAAAGCAAAGGTATAAAAAATAAAATAACAAATAAAAAAAAGCTCAAACCAGAAAAGCACCTGAACTGCAAGTCGCCGTGGCTGTGTGCAAGCTATAACACGGCCACCATCAGCCCAACCTGCTTCCTTAAGGAACTGGACATCAGAAAAAGAACACATTCAGACTTTATTCATTATTGAGCCAACTCTCGTGTGTGGACTTTTCAGTTATGTCAGCATTCTTTGGACACATTTATCCTATTATCTCATAATTATAGATTTTATTGATAAGGTTAAATTAGGGTTTTCTACAAGAATCTAACAACTGCCAACAACTGTTTCTCCTAAATTCTCTTCTTGAAATAATGATTAGTAACTTAGGTTATAAAACTCTTTCATCTCTCTTCTTCCCACATTTTCCATACAACTCACTCCAAAATTTATGCACTAAAATTATTTTTTCTGCAGACATATACATATGTCCTAGTGTTAATTAAAAAGGTCTGGCAAGAGAACTACAGAAATCCTACATTGAGCATCAAAAAATTTTTCAAGCCGGTTATAACAACATTCACTGTTCTGAGGTCGTAGGCACAAACAAGATCACACCCTTGCATCCACAGAAATAGATAGATGGATGGATAGAGAGAGAGAGAGAGAGAGAGAGAGAGAGAGAGAGAGGTCGGAAGAAAACCTGACTGATGGTCAGATCAACTAAGCCCAAATCCAAATTAGTTGGGATCAGCTATATAAATCTGTTTTTTCCATTCCACAATATTTTAAGCCATTTCCGTCATGAAACTATGGTGTTTGATTGCCTCTCCTTTCTCAGGCCTTCCTCTGATTCTCAGAGCACCTCCAATTTTGTACGCCATCACTTTTCTTTACAGGTCTTTGTGCATGCTCAAACCATGCAAAATGGATTTATGCAGCCAGCATACATCAAATCTATCACATATTTCCCAGTGTTCTAAAATACCCCAAAAAATAAAATCTCTCAAATGATTCTACAACCCCTAAAGTTAAAAATTTTTCCCCCCAGAATCTTAAAATGTGACAATGCCCAGCAAAATTTCCCAAAAATCCAAAGGGAAATTAAGAAGAAAGATAACACTAGAAGTCAGAGTCATTAAATTCAACTTTAAGAACGCACACACAGAGTTAGAGAGAGGGGGGGAGGACCTGAGGAATTTGAGTGGTTTTCCCACTACCAGTCTCACCAACAATGATGGTAGTGGCATGAGTCTCCACCAAATAAAGAATTGCAGTTCTGTACTTGTAAACAGGAAGCCTCTGTCTCTGCTTCTCAATACTCCTATGCCCATATCTAAAAAACACAATCAATACCAAGAAAAAACTAATCAATTTGAGTTAATTTGAAAAACCCGCATACACACAAACACAGAGAGAGAGAGAGATGAATACCCAGAAGAAGAAGAAGAGGCAGTGGTGAAAAAGAGAATGCCACCTTCTTCGTCGTCTAGAATGCAAGGCCTTTCACTCCCTGGTTTCCAAAAAAGCGACATCTTTCTTCCCACCTTATGAATACTTCCGCATACAGAAAATCATATTTTTTTATTTGAATCAAATGATCGTCAAATTACAGCAGCAGGAGCAAGAAGGGTGCAAGAGAGAAGGGTTTTGGAAATTGAACAAAGGGGTCAACCCAGTCCTTGGGCCTGGACCCCTAATTCAGCCCAACCTAACCCTGTCGGATTAGGGCTAGACTTGTTCCGGGCAGAACAGCCCGGTCACCTTTGTACCCGCACGGAACAAGTGCAATGTTAGGCCGGATTTGAGAAAAAAAAAATTACATTTGATTTGTGGATACAGAGATAAAATAAAAAATTATACCGACACTTATAAGCGTAGGTAGGAAAGGTACCTTCGTTCCTTAATTTCGTCGGGAGTTCGACTCCTATTGGATACTGAGAAAACAATATTGGGAGATCTCCCCATCAAATGAGGTCTGACAGTCAAATCTATTCCGGATTAGTTAGGACGAAACCCCCGACTTCCGAAAGGTCAATATATCAAAAATAAATAAATAAAATAAAATAAAATAAAAAATTATCTTCGAGTCTCCAAAATAAAATAAATCAAATATTTATAATTTATATACCTTCTTTTTAAGAATACACAGGATTGAGATAGAAGCAAAAAATTTATTCTTTTAAATAAGGTTTTAAATTCCAACCTTATATATGACAAAAATAGAAACATTGTATCCCTTAAAATCTTATTCGACTCGAATTAAATTTAATCGAATTCGATATATAATTTAAAAAAGCAAAATTTGTTTCTAATTTTATCCTCATGTATTTTTAAATTTTTGTCCTTACCCTTTTCTTTGTCCTGTTGCTTTTGCCTCATCTCTCACATCTCGTACCCCAAGCCAAATTCTACAAGATAAACATGTATTGAATTATGCCGTCCAAAAATCACCCATATCGGTTGGTGGGTCGTCAAACAACCAAAAATAAAATACCTACTTCAAACAATACGAATATAGCGCGAGTAGGGTCGTATCCACAGAGAACGTCAGATCTATTTCTTTTAATAAAAATGAAAATAAAATATGGGGGGTTTTGATAAAATAATCTAAAATAACTAAGCAAACAAATCACTGAAAATTTACTAAAATAAAATGATGAGATAATATCAATCAAAGGAAAAGATGTCAATTAAGATAAAACCTAGCCAAAGGAGTTATTTCCGCCTTGATATGTTTGATTGATCATTGATACAAAAATTACTCGATATTATGCGAATAAATTGGTTATAACCGCTAAGTACCACGAAGCGACCAATCTCTCCGTACTTTTTCGATAATCAAGATACTATCGTTAATTACTTCCCTAATCGAAAGACAACCCAAGAAACCCTCGTTGGATTTAATGTTCCGACAGCATTAAGATCTAGAGAGACCCAATTCTAATCAGTAAATTCCAACCTAGATTTATTTAAATTAGATTACCTAATCTCTTGACATACATCCTACCGCTTGTGAGGCCATAAAATTATGTCAATCACCACTCCATTAAAAACATACAAACCTTGCTATTTTTAAATGGTTGTAGACTATTCTAGGGTTATCAAACATAGGCCTCTATTTAACAATCCCAAAACGGTCATAAACACTAAGCATAGAGATTAAATAAATACCCACAAATATCAAGCAAATAAGATCATTTAGATCTCACAATCATCATTCATCAAGGGTTCAATAATCCTTTGACTAGAAAAGAAATTAAAATGAAAACATAATGAAAGAGAAACTCACAAATTAAAATAAAATGTTGCTTCTAAGAAAATAAAGGAAAGAACAGTTTCTCCCGGCGAAAGGTGCAATCCTCCTGCGCAGTGTTCTGTTTTTGCCGCTTCTGCACACCCCCAAAAGTCAATAATACAATGTTTAAATACCTCCTCTAGTGGGTGGCGGCTGGAACCCTAAAAAGAATAGTAATTCCTACCATTTTACCTTAGTAAAATTACTCCATAATATTCTCTAAAATTGAATGAAATATCCTAAAGAATAAAATCCTAAAAACTTCAAGTAAAATAAAATAATTACAACGATTCAAAATTTCACATTCCTAAATATTAGGAATGAAGAATAAAAGTCTTGTATTTCTCCTTGAATTCAGCGTGCCCACGTGCTAATGAAGAGTCACTTCTTTCTGTTCTTTCATCCTTGCATAATTGCTCCAATTAAATCTCTTTTTCTTCATATTTCTCCCCGCCTTTTGTTTGATTAATCTAACACATCAATCACCACAATTAGTGTAATATTTTCTCAAAATAATACAAAAATCAATTACAAATATTACACTTATTTTGTTCCTATCAAATTCCCCCACACCTAAATGATGCTTGTCCTCAAGCATTCCCAACTCATCTAAATCGGACACTAAAAACCTGATTGTTTTTCTTTCAAGTCCCCAAGTTAATAATCACTATTAAAAGTTAAGCTGAAAGTATAATCAAAACAGCAAGTACTTCACAGTGTTCCGTACTAAAACAACCACTACATATCCCAACAGTCACTTATGAAATCCAAACAGCAAGATTCGACCATCCTCTCCAAGGGGTCACTCTTATGCACTCAAAAGGGTAAAGAGTATTTCAATAACACTCAAATCAACACATTGGAATTGGCATTACCATATGCTTGCAAATATATCAGATCTCCACCACTTAAATTTAGAATTTCATGCATCAATCTAAAGGTCTTTCATTTGGTTGTAACGTGGCTAGGGTTGAGGGTAGGATAAAAGGGAATATCAATGGTTAAAAACGTACCAAAGGCCATATATAACTAACCACACAATTTTTTTATAACATTGATCGATCTTTGCCTCAACAAATAACAAACAAAATTGACTTCTTGCTCTTCAAATGAATAGACAATAGCAAACAATCATACAAGAATATCAAATGCTTTCTCAATTTTCTATGACTGAAGTGTAAATGAATTTTCAATCAAAATACAACACTTCTTTTTCACAACCACCTTTTTTTTTCTTTTATTTCTCTTTTTTTTTCAGCATTTTCTTTTTTTTTTTCGAACATATATCATCTTCATGAAAATGTCAACATCAAAATTCCAATCATCATCTTCGTATTGAGGCGAATATAAAACCAAAATCATGCAATTAAATATATATATCTTTGGTACTAGGGTTTGAAACGAAGGCTAAAATCAAAGGCTAGGTGTTGTATTGAGTGGGTTTTAAAGAAGAAAAAGGGTAAAGGCTCAAATTGGGTAACTAAGGGTTTATGAAATCAGGGTATGGATTTTAAGAAAGCCAAAAATGGGGTAAAACCTAAGTGTCTTTGTCATTTCAATGCATAAAATTCTATAATGTGGTCTCGAAATGCATAACAATGCAAGTTCTAGAATGTGCAATCCAAGTGTGATAATTACTCATAAAAAAAATTAACGTCGAGCACAAAAAATGAATTTGTTCGTTTATGGCTCAAAACCTCACTTTTTAAGTAGTGTTTATGTCAAATCTTTGCATGCTTATCATTCAAAGAAAACTATTAAAGACATGAGCAGCCATCTCAAGCACAAAAACACCATTGATACAAGCCATTTGTCATACATCTCCAGCCACCCAAATAGCATACATCAACAAAGGGAACTTAAAATGCCTATAAAGAATGCTCCTATGTATGAATCTAAGATAAGGCTAACCTCCCCCACACCTAAATCATACATTGTCCCCAATGTATGGCGAAATGAAGAAACAAAATAGAAGGCAAGATAGAACAATACTCCCCTACGGTGGAGGTGGAAACGGAGGATGGAAGCCGACGAACTCGAAATATGCCATAAGGTTGTGTTCCATGCGAGACAAACGGTCGTCGATAGATTGAAGTGTGGGTGTGGAAAAGGGGACTGCAGAGGGATGAAGGATTGCCGCAGGGAAGGGAGAACCTGCAGGAGGACAAGAAAAATGCTTCGGGCGTGCACCAGGAGGGTTAAAAGTGTAATGCCCGTCTGAAATTGATAAAACACCCATACGTACTAAACAATCTAAATCCAACGGTTCTATGGGGCATGCTTCATGTAGATCATGATTAGCCAAGTCCAACACGCCCAAATTAACAGCCAGAAGGGTAATAAGGGAGCCCAAAATTAATGGTCGCTTGGGCTTATTCACACAAGATAGGAATTGAGAGGCTACCCAATACCCGAAATTAACTCGTTGGTTGGTGTGCATGCACCATAGGAAAAAAAGTTCAGGTTTAGTGCAAACAGCGGAGCTATCCTTGCGGCCAGAGAAACTAAAGGCCAGGACCCTATGAATGAGTCGCAATGCATTATCCTTCAAATAGGTACCCTTTGAATGACTAGGGTGATAAGGAATAGGATCAACAGTCAGCTCAGTCCAGATGCGCATGTATGTAGAGTTAAAATGGGGAGGGAAATCACAGAAGCTAGTCTGATATGCAGAGGACTGGGTATGAGCCTCACTGAGGAATCCTAGGGCAACGTTAAATTCAGTCAAGGAGAGATGAAATGAGTGATTCATCAAGCGAAAGTGAATTAAGTTAGGGGTGTAGGCAGTGAAATCTGTGGGTGTGTGAAAGCGAAAAGTGGTGTAAAATTCATAAGTTAGCTCAAGCAGGGCAGGGAAAGTGCAGTTCAAGTATTGCTCCCAGCCAATAGCAGAGAGATATCGGGCAATGGAGTCATGCAAATTCAGTACTTGCAAAGATGGAAAATGAAAGGATTTACAAGGAATGATACGTCGAACAGAAATAGTAGAGTACCTTTGTCGCGCTTCAGCAGAATGAAATCGCAGACAGCCGCGAAGGTGAGTACGCGGCGGGGGAAGGACAGATTTCCCTCTTGCAACCCTTGAACGGACGCGAGCCCTTTTCGGAGTGGAAGAGGAGGGTGCGGCTGCTGTTGCTGGTTCAGGAACTTCAGGAGGCGGAGAGCGATCAATAGGAGGGGAGTGGGGCGTGCGATCATTCGAAGGAGATGAAGATGGAGATCCGTGAGGGCCCGTGGGTGGATTGGAGGGTAAGTGAAGACGGGAGTGGGAGGTAGAAGGCGAAGGGTTTGCGGGCGGCGATGAAGGCGATTCGTCGCTATCGGAGGAGAGAGAGATGCGAGAGGCACCTTGACTCTTCGGTCCCTGGGGCCAACGCGGGCGGAGGCCAGAGCGACGACGGTGGTGGTGAGGGTGTATCTGCTTCTTGGCCATTGGCGGCAGCAGCGGAGATAGCGTCGAAGAGGAAAGAAAACCCTAGAAATCAAAAGGGGAAAGTTAGAGCAGACAAGGTAAAGTTGATTCTTCCTTCGCCCCCCCCCCCCTTTTTTTTTTTTTTTTTTTTTTTGAATTTCAGAAGTGGGCCGAACTTAAGGTGTGGGCACGCCTTAAGGGAAATGAGATACTGTCCGTCTAATGGTGGAAGGGCCAGACGTGGACAGAGCATAGAGCGTGGTCACGCCCTATCGTGGGAGTATGTCTGGTAGTGGGAGTGTGATGGACAGACGTGAAAAGTGGTTATGGCATGGGCACGCCTTAAGGGAAAATGATGTCTGCCCTGTAAATGAGGTGGGCAGATGTGAGTAGGAGATAGGGCGTGGGCACGCCCTATAGTGCGACCGCTTCTGAATTTTTTTTTTTTTTTTGAATAGTCACTCCTAAAACAAGTTTTAAAAAAAAATAAAATAAAATAAAGAGAATGAATAATTAAAATAAAAATAAATAATAATAAGAATGATAACGAATAAATAAAAAAATAAAAATAGGACTATTGGGTTGCCTCCCAATGAGCGTCTTTATTTATCGTCTTTGGCTCGACATTGTCTTCTCGTCTTACTCCTCCTTGTATGTGGGATGTGTCAAATGAACTTCCTCCACTGTAGAGACATCAAATCTGTCAATAAATGGTTTCAATCGTTGTCCATTCACCTTAAAAGTGTTGTTAGTCTCTATATTTTTAATTTCAATAGCACCATGAGGAGAGATACTTACTACCGAATATGGTCCTGTCCATCGAGATTTTAACTTACCGGGCATAAACTTCAATTTGGAATCGAAAAGAAGCACTTTTTGACCTTCAAAGAAGTGTTTTTGCCGACGAAATTTATCGTGAACAAGTTTAGTTCTTTCTTTGTAAAGCCTTGCATTGTTGTAAGCTTCCAAACGAATCTCTTCCAATTCCTGAAGTTGCAACTTCCTCTCCCGTCCAACTTCCTTAGCATCTAAGTTGCATTGCTTGACTGCCCAAAAAGCACGATGTTCAATAGCAACCGGTAAATGACATAACTTACCAAAGACTAATCGGTATGGTGACATTCCAATTGGGGTTTTGAATGCAGTTCGATAAGCCCAGAGTGCATCCTCCAATCGTAAACTCCAATCCTTACGGCTTGGATTTACTGTTTTTTCCAAAATGCTCTTAATCTCACGGTTAGAAACTTCTGCTTGCCCATTGGTTTGAGGATGGTATGCGGTAGCTACTCGGTGATTAACTCCATATTTGCGCATTAAAGCTTCCACCGTACGATTGTAAAAATGTGTACCTTGATCACTGATGATCGCCTTCGGTACCCCAAACCTACAGAAAATGTTAGATTTAAGGAAACCTACAACAACCGTAGAATCATTAGTACGGGTAGCTTTTGCTTTTACCCATTTCGAGACATAGTCTACTGCAAGCAAAATATATAGAAAGCCACATGAACTAGGAAAGGGTCCCATAAAATCCATACCCCATACATCGAAAATTTCACAAAATAAAATTGGGGTTTGAGGCATTTCATCCCTAGAAGATATGTTGCCCATCCTTTGACAATTCAAACAACTCTTACAATATTGGTATGCATCCTTGAAGAGTGTTTCCCAATAGAAACCACTATCAAGAATTTTTCTAGCTGTTCTTTTGGGACCAAAATGACCACCACATGCATAACTATGACAATGAGCAAGAATGGAATGAATTTCATCGTTAGGCACACATCTACGAATGATTTGATCAGATCCTATTTTTCACAAATATGGTTCATCCCAAATATAGTACTTCGAGTCATTCCTAAGCTTGTTCCTTTGTGCAATACTTAGGTCATGAGGAAGAATCCCAGTTACAAGAAAATTTACAATGTCAGCAAACCAAGGTTCCTTACCTGTCTTACCTTGTAGGGTAAACAATTGCTCATCCGGAAATGTTTCAGATATAGGTAAGGATTCTTCTTCTCGCACCAAGCGACTCAAGTGATCAGCTACAGAATTTTCAAGTCCCTTCCTGTCTTTAATCTCCCAATCGAATTCTTGCAAAAGTAGAACCCATCGGATAAGTCGTGGTTTTGACTCCTTCTTTGAAAGAAAATATTTCAAGGCTGCATGATCAGAGTAAACGACAACCTTAGATCCTAACAAATAAGATCTAAATTTCTCAAAAGCAAAAACTATGGAAAGAAGCTCCTTCTCAGTTGTGGTATAGTTGCATTGCGTTGGATTGAGTGTTTTTGATGCATAGTAAATGGCATGAGATTGCTTTCCTTCCTTTTGTCCGAGCACAGCTCCCACAGCATAGTGACTTGCATCGCACATCAATTCAAAAGGTAGATCCCAATTGGGTGCCTGCAAAACCGGAGCTGAAGTTAGCAAAGTTTTTAATGTATCAAAAGCTTCCTTACACTCATTTCCAAAATCGAATAAAACATCGTGTTGCAACAATCGCGAGAGTGGTTGAGCTATTTTCGAGAAGTCCTTGATGAATCGTCGATAGAAACCTGCATGGCCAAGAAAATTTCGAATTTCTCGCACATTAGTAGGATATGACAAGTTAGCAATTAAATCCACCTTGGCTTTGTCAACTTCAATGCCTCTTGAAGAAATTACATGACCTAACACTATTCCCTCCTTCACCATAAAATGACATTTCTCATAATTAAGGACTAGATTAGTGTCAATGCATCTCTTAAGAACTTTACACAAATTATCTAAGTATTGATTGAATGAATCGTCATACACCGTAAAATCATCCATGAAAATTTCGATGCAATCTTCAATTAAATCAGAAAATATACTCATCATGCATCGTTGAAATGTTCCCGGTGCATTACAAAGTCCAAAGGGCATCCTACGATATGCAAATGTTCCAAATGGGCAAGTAAAGGTAGTCTTTTCCTGATCTTCTTGAGCTACAACTATTTGATAATAGCCCGAATACCCATCCAAGAAACAGAAAAACAATTTACCCGCCAATCTTTCTAGCATCTGATCAATGAAGGGTAAAGGGAAATGATCCTTCCGAGTGGCGGTATTTAATTTTCTAAAGTCAATGCACATTCGCCATCCGGTTTGAAGTCTCATTGGTACCAGCTCATTATTCTCATTTTTTACCAATTGAATTCCACTCTTTTTGGGGACAACATGAACCGGACTTACCCATTGACTATCAGAAATAGGATATATAATTCCTAACTCTAACAGTTTCAAAATTTCTTTCAAAACAATATCTTTCATGGTGGGATTGAGTTTTCGTTGAGGTTCTCTTACCGGTTTGGAATCGGATTCGAGTAGAATGCGATGCATACACACAGAAGGGCTGATACCTTTTATGTCTGCCAAGGTCCATCCGATAGCCATTTTGTATTCTCTCAATACCCGCATTAAGCTCTCTTCTTGATTTTCGGTCAAGTCCTTGGCTATGATTACTGGCAGGGTTTCGTTGTCACCTAAGTATGCATACTTAAGATGTTCAGGTAAAGGCTTCAACTCGAGCTTTGGGGCCTGCATTGTGGAAGGAAGGGTTCTCTCATCAGAAAGGGGTAATGGCAGAAAATTATTTACATACCTGTGGGGTAACTCCCGTGTGGCCTGCAAAGCCATGATGGCTTCCTTCGTTTCTTCATCTTGAATTACCTCGATTTGTTTATCTGTCCACCCCTTTTTCAGCACAAGATCAAGTTTATCAAGTACTAAATTTTGTTCAACATTCTCATGTATAATGGAATCGACAATGCTAACATGAAAAATAGATTCCGAATCATTCGGATGTTGCATGGCATCAAAAATATTAAAAGTGACAATCTCGCCATCAAATTCAAACGATAAGGTTCCTCTATCAACATCAATCTTGGTTTTTGCTGTTTTCATGAAAGGTCTACCAAGCAATATGAGCACAGGGTTTGGTGAACAAGCATCATCCATGTCAATGATATAAAAATCAACCGGAAAAATCAATTCATTGACCTTGACTAAGACATCTTCAACAATTCCCTCAGGATACGATGTGGACCTATCAGCTAATTGTATGATCACATTAGTCTTCTTCAAAGGTCCTAAATTCAAGTACCTAAAAACAGTTAATGGCATAACATTGATTGATGCACCTAGGTCAAGCATTGCCTTTTCTATACTCTTAACCCCTACGATTATTGGTATGGTGAACATACCAGGGTCCTTACACTTAGGGGGTAATTTTCTTTGGATGATGGCTGAAACATTCTCATTTACACAAATCTTATCACTGCCCCCTAGTTTTGTCTTCCTAGTGCATAGTTCTTTGAGAAATTTTGCATACCTTGGCACTTGTCGGATCGCATCCAAGAGCGGGATGTTGATTTCCACTTTTCGAAAAGTATCTAAGATTTCCTTCTCCTCATTCTCTTTCTTCGATCTTGCTAGCCTGCTAGGAAAAGGAGGTGGAATTACAACTCTAGTCTTAGAAGTATCGGTTTCTTCACTTACCTTCGTGGCCGATTCAGTCAATTTTGATGTTTTATTTTGTTTGACCTCTTTGTCTTCTTCAATTGTTGATGAGTCGTCCTGCATTTTCCCTTCATTCTTGACTGCCATAGCACTCACGTTTTCTCTCGGGTTGATTTCTACTTGAGAAGGTAGTTTCCCATTGTTTTTCTCCATTCGATTCACGGTCGTTGCCAATTGCGACATCTGGTTTTCCAAGTTTTTTATGCTAGTTCTTGTCTCTAGTTGAAATCGTTGGTTCTCCTGCTGAAACAATTGAGTGCTGTTAGCTAAACTTTTAACAATTTCTTCTATAGACATACCTTGATTTGAGGAGGGTTGATGCGATTGAAATTGTTGTCGATGTTGCTGTTGAAACCCTTGTTGTCGATTCCCATAACTAAAATTTGGATGATCCTTCCATCCAGGATTGTAGGTGTTTGAATAGGGATCATACTTCCGTTGTGGTTGTCCCGGAAATCCTCCAATTGCATTCATTTGTTCGCTGCACTCCTCTTGAAGAGTAGGACACATATCGGTTGGGTGTCCCATGTTCGAGCAAACACCACATGCTTTCACTTGTTGGTTTTGTCCTACAACCAACCTTTTCACAATCGAAATTAGAGAATCTATTTTATGTTCGAGAGAAGAACTACTCACCTCATTGACCCTTTTTGGGGCCTCATGTCTCCCTCCGAATTGTTGGGCATTGGCTGCCATGTTTGAGATCAAGTTTCTCGCATCATCGGGTGTCTTATTCACCAATGCTCCTCCGCTCGCAGCATCGATCATGTTCCGTTCCATTGGGGAAAGACCTTCATAGAAATATTGGATCAACAACTGTTCTGGAATTTGATGTTGAGGACAGCTAGCACATAGTTGTTTAAATCTTTCCCAATATTCGTATAAAGTTTCCCCATTGTACTGCCTTATTCCACAAATTTCCTTTCTAATCGTAGCTGCACGAGACGCTGGAAAAAATTTTTCTAAAAACATTCTCTCCAAGTCAGGCCAAGTAGTAATAGAGCCAGAAGACAAATAAAAGAGCCAATCCTTGGCCTTATCTATTAAGGAAAAAGGAAAAACAACAAGTTTAAGTTGCTCTTCGGTTACTCCCTGTGGTCTCATGGTGGAACAGACGATGTGGAACTCCTTAAAATGTTTGTGAGGATCTTCCCCTGCAAGACCATGAAATTTAGGCAATAAATGAATCAGTCCAGATTTTAATTCGAATGGAGTTGTAATATTGGAAAAATTAATGCACAAAGGTTGCTGATTAAACTCAGGGGTCGCCAACTCCCTTAAAGTCCGTTGAGCTGCCATGTTTGTTTCCTTGACCTCCTTCTCTTCAACGTCAACGTCTGAGTCTAAGAGTTGGTTGGCCAGATTGTTTCCTAGTGATGAACTTGCTGTCTTCTTTGCTTCTTGAGTCTCTTTTTTCAGTTTTCGGGCTGTTTTCTCGATCTCTGGGTCAAACACAAGTTCACATGTACGAGCAGAACGATGCATATACCAAAAAAAAATATGAAAGTAAAATTTTAAAAGAAATAAATCTATCAACACCGTTCCCCGGCAGCGGCGCCAAAATTTGGTGGGTCGTCAAACAACCAAAAATAAAATACCTACTTCAAACAATAAGAATATAGCGCGAGTAGGGTCGTATCCACAGAGAACGGCAGATCTATTTCTTTTAATAAAAATGAAAATAAAATATGGGGGGTTTTGATAAAATAATCTAAAATAACTAAGCAAACAAATCACTGAAAATTTACTAAAATAAAATGATGAGATAATATCAATCAAAGGAAAAGATGTCAATTAAGATAAAACCTAGCCAAAGGAGTTATTTCCTCCTTGATATGTTTGATTGATCATTGATACAAAAATTACTCGATATTATGCGAATAAATTGGTTATAGCCGCTAAGTACCACGAAGCGACCAATCTCTCCGTACTTTTTCGATAATCAAGATACCATCGTTAATTACTTCCCTAATCGAAAGACAACCCAAGAGACCCTCGTTGGATTTAGTGTTCCGACAGCATTAAGATCTAGAGAGACCCAATTCTAATCAGTAAATTCCAACCTGGATTTATTTAAATTAGATTACCTAATCTCTTGACATACATCCTACCGCTTGCGAGGCCATAAAATTATGTCAATCACCACTCCATTAAAAACATACAAACCTTGCTATTTTTAAATGGTTGTAGACTATTCTAGGGTTATCAAACATAGGCCTCTATTTAACAATCCCAAAACGGTCATAAACACTAAGCATAGAGATTAAATAAATACCCACAAATATCAAGCAAATAAGATCATTTAGATCTCACAATCATCATTCATCAAGGGTTCAATAATCTTTTGACTAGAAAAGAAATTAAAATGAAAACATAATGAAAGAGAAACTCACAAATTAAAATAAAATGTTGCTTCTAAGAAAATAAAGGAAAGAACAGTTTCTCCCGGCGGAAGGTGCAATCCTCCTGCGCAGTGTTCTGTTTTTGCTGCTTCTGCACACCCCCAAAAGTCAATAATACAATGTTTAAATACCTCCTCTAGTGGGTGGCGGCTGGAACCCTAAAAAGAATAGTAATTCCTACCATTTTACCTTAGTAAAATTACTCCATAATATTCTCTAAAATTAAATGAAATATCCTAAAGAATAAAATCCTAAAAACTTCAAGTAAAATAAAATAATTACAACGATTCAAAATTTCACATTCCTAAATATTAGGAATGAAGAATAAAAGTCTTGTATTTCTCCTTGAATTCAGCGTGCCCACGTGCTAATGAAGAGTCACTTCTTTCTGTTCTTTCATCCTTGCATAATTGCTCCAATTAAATATCTTTTTCTTCATATTTCTCCCCGCCTTTTGTTTGATTAATCTAACACATCAATCACCACAATTAGTGTAATATTTTCTCAAAATAATACAAAAATCAATTACAAATATTACACTTATTTTGTTCCTATCACCGGTTCAAGTCGAAATTGAACCCTTGAAAATTAAAAAATAAAAATAAAAATAAAAAATGAGGGTGACAGCTAGTTTCAGGTTAAGGGACGAAAATATTTGTAGAACTAGCCGGTAAATTGCTGGTTTCATTGGCTGTTTTGGAAACATAAGCAATTTTTTAATGTTATTTTAATGACAAAAAGGAGGCCGGTTGGAGAGGTATTTTAGGAATAATAATAAAAAAATTATTATTTATAATATTTTAGGAAATTTGAAGGATCAAAATACCTCTCCTAATAAGAGGGGTATTTGATATTTTTCTCACACCAATTCTCTCTCTCTCTCTCTCAATCTTAATCTTTGTCTCTACTCTTTTTATTTTTTGGTACATGACTTGGCTATCAACCCAATATCCCGAGTTTCGTATCGACTAATCTGGGTCGACCGCTTACAGCACCCACTTTTAGGAGCAAGTTTCTCAACGCTGATTTTTCTATTTCCATGAGAGATCAAAACCCTGACCATGACAGATCTCTACTAGCAACTTCTCATATTTCCTCTCATCAAATTACTTTCAGTTTCGCTGCCAATTAATTTTTGTTATCGTTTTCGCTCTTACCATAAAATAAATATCCTAACTTCATCTTTTCTTATCTTCTTACCATAAAATAAATGTAAATTCAATTCTATTGGTTTAGGGTTTGTAATAAAATTTGTATATATATATTTTTTTAATAAACTATAATCACATTAACTTTAATTAAATTCGGTTCGAATCAACTCTTAAATAATAAAATTCTCTCGGTTTTTATTTTTTTCATATACAAATTCGAATTCAAGACCTTATTTAAGAGGAGTTGATACCCAATCACCGAATTAATTAGAAAATTAAAAATTTTGTATATATGTACATATATTTCAGAGTTCTTGTAAAGAATCAACCCTTCAGGATGACCGAAACCTCATAACACGAGATTTCCACTAAACCTAGTAGAGTAGATATTTCAACCTTGTGTTGTCTAATGTTTATTATTTGAGATCTCAATTTTCTTCTATGGGACTGAAGTGGTTTGTTATGATTTCCAATGTATCAGGTTCATCAAATTTCAGACAGGCATGAAAATTTCTCATATGGGGCAAGGTAGGCTGTGACATCCAACTTCTCAACTGGCATTCATTACTTTCCTACCTGAAATTGCTTGTGAGCTTTCCACTTTCAATATGAACCCACCAAATCCATAAAACCGTTACCTAGGACTTGTGTATTTGGACTAACCTAGCTTGGGCCACTTTGAGATGTACTTATAAAATTTTATTATAAAATTTTATTATGTTAGGTTTTTTTTTAATATATAACCAAACAATATCAAAATCCATCTTTCACTAATCTAATTCGAGTGTTGTAGGTCCAATTTAAGAGAAAGTTCTCACGACATAATATTTTTCATTCTTAAGTTTCTAATTCGAGACTTGGTTAAGAAATCTAGTATTCTTATCCCTGACTAAAAATTTCAAGGTCAATGTCAAGAATGCTCCTCCAACTAGAGAAAAGTGAAAGTAAATTAAGAAGACTATGCTCATGGTAGAGACATGCAAAATTCAACATGTAAATTCAAAGACTGAGCCCTCCCTGGCATCTCTACCTACATCCTCTGGAAGACCCAAATAAACTTAACCCATAAGAGATGGTGAAAATTCAAGATATACAATTTTTTTTTCTTTTCTATCACCACTAAACCCAAATTACAGAGTTGCAATGTGCTAATGTACAATGATTTTTTTTTTTTTTTTTTTTTGGGGGTTAAACTGCTTTGTCTTGTTTAACAGAAGTGTGTGAATTCTAATCATTCGGTAATTTAGTGAAGCTCAAGAAGCCTTTCAGCTGTCAAGCAGCAAAGATTTTTCTTTCTATTATATAGTTCAAGTTGATGAAACACCATATCCAAATTGCATAATACACCTCAAAACAAAATCATAAATTCTCTGGCAAGGTATTAATTGCACATACACATAAGGTATTCAGACAATATATAATCAGCAAAAATATTTCTGGATACAACTGTTTTCCATACAAATTCTTAAAAGCATCTATGATGATCTACCAAATCTGAGTCTCAAGTGCTGTTACGCCGAGCGGACGGTGACCTAACCCACACAATCTGGAGTCTTTATGCAGGAGGAATGCTAGTTCAAAGTGGATCTTAAATAAGCCTTATAAGCTTCCTCAGATATAAAACAGAATCAGTCAAATAGAGCAAATCGAAATATGTTCCAGCATGCACTACTCATTCACAGGCAACTCTTTTGGGGGCTTCTGGTCGTCGTCTGATTAACCATGCAATAACGAAAGAATATTACCGGTAGCCCCTTCCTCTTCCACGTCCACCCCAACCCCGACCTCTGCCCCTAGAACCACTTCTCCCACCATATGGTAACCCTTCCAGAGCCCTGTTAACAAACTGATTTGGCAGACCACCTGCACCACGGCCCTTCTTCACTCCAGGATTATTTGAACCATTGGTAGCAGTGCCAGGCCTCTTCATTCTGCAATGTAAGTGAATAAACTATAAAATGCTAGTTGTTATGTTGTTATTCAATCAAAAGGAGAAATAGGATGTCTTGTGGAACATGGTGGAATAGTTTCACGGTTATTAAGCAAGAGAGAAAATGGAAACAAGAGATGACGATAAGGCCTATCATACCCAGCTGGAGGAGTGGTCGCAGTAGGTTTCACTGCTTCTTTCCATGAGAGATTAATTCTCTTATCCCCAATAAATGAGGGTGTTTTCACGTGCAATGGCTAAACACCAGAGAAACAGTGAATTAGATATAAGACTAGTAGAGACAAATTTTGACAAGGCAAGAACTTTTAGATCAAATTAATCACCTGTGTCATTGAAAGAATGTTGTTGCAAGTTCTTAGCCCAGTTGTGGTATTTTGCTTCTGAACTTTCTGTAAGTAGGAGGCAACAAAAGTTGTGAGATGCAGGAGACCAGTAGGCCAGAGAGAAGGCAATAACATCCAGGGAAGAAACTCACAATATTCTCCTTTGCTTCATCAGTTTTAGAAGCTGCCATTGCTTTGTTGTGCTCAGCCATTCCCTGAGTTAATTTCTTCATGGTAGCCCTCGATAGCTCTTCAATATTGCTCAGCCTACATAAGAGCATATCAATACATTGTGCTCACTGATTTTAGCCAACCAAAAAAAAAAAAAAACAATGTTTCAAGATATCTTATCAAAGTTATGTTACCAATATAGCTACTGATTTCCGTCCCTTAGGGCACTTCCAATAAAATTGGAACGATAAAGGTCTGCTACTGATTTCCTCCCATTAGTTCTAGGAAATTCCTTCGCTACATTAATCAGATTGAAACAATCCCTCCTTTATCTTAAGCATTAGGATGAAATGCTTTTGTCTACTGCCTGTAGCATTCCAATGGGAAAAAGCAATTGCTATCTCCCTTTTATTCCTGTCTATTAGAAAAAAGCCCCAATATCCAATCTGTCAAGAACATGGGTTTCATGAAGAAGTAACCAAACATGAAGGCAACTCCATGAACTTCAATGCCAGAAAATCTAAAACAGACATTGACGTCATGCAACTCACTTTCTGAATGTAATGAATTTGGGGATTCCATGCAATCGTAGATCCACTAAGCCTTTCATAAGGAAATCTGGTAACATTGAGTCACCACTAAGCACCACAAGAAACCACAACCCAATAAAGCTCCTACCAAAAGCATCTGAGTCCCCCCCCCCCAAAAGCAGCTCTCTTCTCTCTCTCTCTGCTTTCTTCAATGCTAAACCTTAAGTTCTTATGACTGAGTAGGTAAAGCAATCACCACCAGTTTATCAAGAAGAGTAAATATTTCTGATTTCCTGCTCAATTCAACTGTCCACAAAATTGAAATTTTCCCACGCTCTAATTCTTTATTAACACCCAGTAATTTTAAGAGGGTTTGGCCCTCAGTCATTGACATTTCCTGGTTAATTCAAACGGTCCACATCTAGGATTCCTAGCTCTTTGAAGTAGACCTCTCAACATCCACGGCAGGAGCAGCATTTGTCCTAGTGAATTATGCTCTTGATAACTAAGTTCAAAGCTTCTAAGAGCACAATGAAAACTATAAATCTCTAGATTTGTGCAGAAAAAGCCATTTGTAGGTGTATTTGACAAGAGAGGATTTCAGACGTTTCCTAAAATAATTTTATTTCAGCTCACATGATTTGAATAACACCACTTTCATGGCATCCTCTATTGGTATCCGGTGTATTATTTTTTAATATCTGCAAAAGGGTGGGTTAAGTCTTCTCCTTGGATCCCAAATCTCATTTTCTTTCTTCATTTGTAAATTTTTTCTCTCTTTTCTATATGGAAATACCTTATCCTCTCTGTTCTCTTATATTTTTCTTTCTTATCTAATCTAATAACTTTTTGTAAATCAAAAAAAAAAAAAGGGAAAGATGGCTGATCCATATATCAAACTGTTCATTCCTTAAAACACCTTAATTGTAGTCTGCAATCATAGTTAGGCAGGTTTATTGAGGATCCACAGACAAAGTCATAGTAAATTGCGTAAACCAAAGCAAGAGCATGCAAATATGTAAGTACAAAGCCACATTGAGTACTTGGATAGTTCATCCAAAAAGTAAACAGTTCTCCTAAAATATAGTGTGAGTGATAAACTGAAGAACTAACCGTTCAACAAACTCCTTGTAGTTTTCTGAGAAGTCCTCCCGAAGCCTGTCTGATGGCTGCCCAGTTACTATCTTGTAACCACACAAAACTGTTGGTGGCATTAGGAGCCTGTAATTGATAAAGAAATGAGCATTAAATCGTACTGATGGGCACAAAAGCATGTAAAAAGATATCAGTCCACAGAAATAACAACCTTATACGCCAAATGGTGCAAGGCATACAACAAGCACTCAACATAAGTAAAATTTGTTTCTTCTCCAGTTTTTCTCCGAGGCATATTCTTCTGAAATGAAGCACAAAATACAAAAAGTGGCCTTTTATTAACTAATCAAATACAAGAACCCTTTCTTGAATAATAGTATATTGTGAATAAAATGTTAAAAAACAAGTAGATTAAACATATGGACTGTATCTATTAAGGCACCATTAATACCTTCAAAAGCTGAACAACAGATGGAAGAATCTGTCGTGAATCCTGAGGCGCCGTGTAAGGTGAACTTTCAGCAAGGTTTTTGAGCAAGTCCAACTTTCGCTCTTCAGGAAGCTGAGGAGAAGGCATCATCAGGACAAATAATTAATAACTATAGTGTCTACAATGTCTAACTAAAAGGAAACCTTATCTAAGATACAGGGCTGAAAATAAATTAACATAAAGATAGAAAAAGTTGTAAAGATGGATACAAAATGAACTCTTAAAAAAAAAATACCATAGGGGACCAGGAACAGGATATCCAGTTTCAGTAGAACGGGTGATATTATATAAGTTGTCCACACAAAGACTTCTAGTCACAAAATTTCAGTTACTAAATAGAATTTCAAACAACTTAAGAAACTGGTGCAAAATCCCAAGGAAAGGTGATGCTCCTTCGTGCAAGGGTGCATTATGAAAACCTGATGCATGATAGCAGAGTACTAATTTCTACTGCCATACTCTTACATTCTGGAACTAACTTTTGTATTCCTTTATCTCCAAAGACTGCTGCAAGTTACTCTCAAAATCCTAAAGAAATGTAATGCTTTCTTCCGCAAGTGTGAAGTATAAAAACCTGATGGCAAGATAAATTTCTATCGTAGATTCTTCCATTCTGAAACTCTCACATTCCTTTATCTCCAGACTAGACCATAGTTTGGTACAGGCTTCGGGAACACGATACACACATAAGGGCAAACACAATATGTAAGGGGGTAGGTTTAGTTAGTACACTAATTCACATATAGGTACTTTAATAAACATGGCTGGGTCATTGTGTCTTATATGTACATAGTGCTTTCTGAAATCAAATACATTTCAATGCTCTAGCTTTCATTTACCGAACATGTTTTTAACGAAAAGAATGGAATGGAGATGGGCTGTAACTATTCCATCTAGATGCATAGTTTTATATGCACGCACAAAAGCCCTATTTTGATAAATATGACAATTGGATAGAACTATTTCACAGTTAAGTTTTCCACAAGGACTTGAAAGAAATTTCCCCCAAATTTCTAGTGATTTTAAAGATAATTAAAAAGATAATTACTATTATATAGCTTTTATTTCAAAGATAATTACAATTTATACCCTTTATTTTGAAGAGAATTACAATTTTCAACGTTAAGTTTCTGACAAGGACTCAAAACCAAAATCAGTTAATGTTACTGAACTCAATGAAAAGCTGTGGCTTTCACAGCTGTCCTCTCCACCATCCTTTCCTTTTCCCTTTAAAACTGTCTCCATTTCATATGTAAAGAGGACAATGTTTCTGGAATGTACGTTTCAGAACAGAATTCCCAGAAAATTTAACATATCCGGTAATTATGGACTAGACAAGAAATATAAGGAAACAACCATTTACTCTTTGCCTGTAGGTTGATTTGAAGAAAAATGAACTAGTGTCCATTAGAAGGAGAAAGCATCCTGGAGCTTGCTAACTATTGATATACAGTAAGGTTAAGAGATATTTGTGGCTTTTTTGAGACTTCTCACATAGATTGGTCCGGGAGACGTATAAAAGAAAGAAAAAGAAAAGGAGTTGGAGAAAATGATATCATGGGGGAGGGTGTCTATTTGTTTTCTATAACTCCTCATTGTACACCTCATTCAACCACCCTCACCCAAAAAGAGAAAGGGGAAACCTCTGCTCAAATGCGATGTTGCAAAAGTTCTCTCTGACCATCCTACAGAAATGATGTAATAAGACTGGAGGATATGGAGGGAAAGAAAAGTTTCAAGGAGTGGAGCAGGGAAAATGTGCCATCCGATTAGTGAGGAAGGAGGTATTAGCTATATACCATGGAGCCAAACTAGTTTCTATAGCATCTGAAGCACAAACTGATAATAAGGAGAATTAATGTAACATGCAGATAGAAAAAAGCATAAGTACAAGCATGCCAAGAAGAAACACCATAAACAACATCATAATGGTGAAGGAAAGTTGAGAAAATAAGGGTGTTACTTCAATGCTATGTGCTTTAAATCAAAACTGCTGGTGAAATGTAAGATCATATAATTAGAAAGAGATATAACACATTACCTTGTCAAAAACTGGTACCATATGTTTGTTCAGATAGTTGAGGAACTTGCTGTTTGAGGCACCTCGCTGGATCGAGATAAGGAGATCAGTTGACCAAAAATACAAGTATGAAATAGACAGAGCACACTTGGCAAACTATTTTACCGTCTAGTTTATAAGACCTTAGCATGTAAAACTTACATAAGGATCTTACCATAAAGAAGGGAAGAGCAATGTAGAGGCATGATATCAATCTGTCAATATGATCCCCATCTGCAACCTGCAATTGAATTGGCATTTTATCAGAGGATATTCTTATTAAGAGGGAAAAAGATTAAAAGGAAGAAAATTTGTTTAACCTCCTTGTCATTCTGCTAGAAATCACTTAATCCTAACTTCCCCTTGGGAAGTGTCCGCTGGCCACTTCTATCAGCAAAAATGGCATTCACATTACTAGTTTCCACCTGTTCTAACGGAGGTCATTTTTCCTAAATATATAGAAACATATGGGCACTTTGACCCCATTTCCAAGCTACAGTAAAGTTAACTGCCTTAGTATCAAACCAGAAAGGGTGTGAGTTGAATTTTTCACAGCAAACTAACAACCATAGTGACACTCCAAGTACTTTGGCACATTCTAAACCATAAGAGGAAGCTTTACGACTTTAAGCAAAATGAAGTTTTTTTGTGCACTGATATAAATAATAAAACAAGACATCCAAAATTAGGATACCAAAATGCATACGTGACAAAGGAGTTGCTTAGCCAAAGAGGAAGGTAACTTGGGAAGCTTTAGCATCAAGTATGAACCCTTCAGAATAGTCAGAAACATATGCTAGAACAAGTACAGCTAAATCAATTCATGAGTAAATAAATTCTCATTTTATACCTAACATCATGCTCCGGGACCAAGGCAGTCCTTTTGCTTGGCTAAAACAAAATAGAAATAAAGTATAAATAATTTATAATGAAAAATATAAATTGTATTAAATAAAAATTTAGTGTTCATAATTTTAAAATAATTTCATAATTAATTTAATCATTATATGACCCAATTCTTTTTTTTTAAAAGTACAGTCTCTTTCTCCTAATCTCTCTAACCTTTACAATATTAAACTTTTCTTTAAAAATAGAAAAAATAAAGACTCATTAACAATTTACTCTCTATTGATTGAAATCAGAGGATTGGATCATCCAACCAGTTTAAATTCATCAATTTTTTTCCCTTTTGGGAGTGGGGTGGTGAACTCCACCGTGGCTTGTCTCAAATCCGGTAACGAAAAATATTGTCATAAATTAATAATTAGTATAAAATTTATATCAAAATCAAAATGAGTGAGAAATATATTTTAAATGGATGATCTAAAAAATTTGATATTAAAATTTAATTTATTGTTGTTGAGTGGGGGTGGATGGGGGAGCCATGGCCCTTGCCCAAGATTATAGAATGCAACAGGGGAGTTGCCATTCTAGGACTCTGCGTTGAGGAAAAAAAAAATGCATTTTTGGCAAAACTAGCACGCCCCGAACACTCTGAGCACTAACCTATTCTAAATGATATTTGTTGAGGGAGAAAAAAAAGACTAAAATGGAAGGAAGGGAGCAAAGTGCTAATAGAACATCTCAACGACATCCTTAGCAATTTTCAAACTACTTGGGCCAGGCGATTTTTTTGTCCCTTTTAAAAACTCAAAGACTTAATTTACAGAAAATTAAAAATGCATAGTTATTCTAAAAGAAATTTCCATTGTTTTTGTTTCCGGATGCATGTAATATTATACTCTATATATAATAATATAAAACTATCAACGTTTAATTCATTTACTAACAGGATACGTACCAGTAAAATTTTATATTTGAGTTTTATATATAATAAAAATAGATATCGAGAGAGTTTTATCTTTTAAACATTTAATTTAACTCAAATCGAATTTAATATAATTATTAAATACTTATAATTCATAAAAAAAAATAATTATCATAAAACTATCAAACTGTTTTATCGAACATTAAATCATATATGTAAAATGGTGTTTTTCTTAATGAAAAATACTTCTAAAGTGGCTCACCATCTGATGTTTAATCTGAATCTTGGCCGATTAGAGTTACTAAATAACCTTTTGAAAAAAAATTAATGTAATTCTTAACCCTTTAGAAAAATATTCTTTTGGTTCCATTAAAAATGTTTCTTTAATAATTCAGTCACGGTAGCGATTAGCATGGTAAAACTAAGGCATGGACATGGTTTTACTTGCCAGGCAAATCTCCTCCTTTTCGGGGGTAGACAGAATGATGATAAGACAACTCACCCCAGTCAACAAGTTACATGACATGGACCCAAACTTTGGTTTAGTGTTTTGGATTTAGGTCAGAAAAGTTTATATTAATTTATAGAATTAAAAGAGTAATTTAAAATTTAAAATTTTTATTTTATTTTTTATCTTATAAAAATTTTGTATTTTTTATTTTAATTAAAAGATTTCACAAATGATTCTAACTTATTTCCCTCGAAATTTGAGTATTACTGCACGAAGTTTCCAAGTATTCAAAATGGTCCTACGCGGGGTTCACATAGCATGGGGATGGGGGTTTGACCTTGAAATGTGAACAAGGAGAAGACCTACCCTAGGCTCTGTTGATTCTGTTTCCTACCCCACAAAAGGGAGAGCTCACGGAAATTGCACCACAAATACGAAAAATGTGGCACATCATATCATGGTAAAGGGTGAGGATTGGTGGGTTGGCGGCTGAGGTTTGGTCTTGACAATTGAAAGATTTTTGGATTTAAAGTAAGGAAGGGAGGCATTTAAAAATTCCCCCAATGAAAAATCTTAGATATCTATGACTACACAAAGTCAAGCCACATCAATATCAAAGGACGGCAACCTCAAATTTCTTTTGGTGACTTTCTAAACTTCCTTAGAACCCCACGAACACGCATTCGGAACATAAGATAAAACAGAGGATTTCAACAAAACCCATCATTTTTTTTTTATCAACATCCAACTTTTGCCCTTCTATGATCACCATGGGAGATGACAAGAAAAAGGATGATTTAGACCCGGTGTTGTTGTTTGCCCCAGTCCTAACAATTATGACAATAGCTATTCTACTCGTCTTATGCCACTTCTATGCAAGATGGCTCAATAGGCGCCGAGGAAGAAGAGAAAATGCCATTTTTATGCAATACCTTCAAAATGCATCAAACCAAATGATCTCCAATGAGCCACCCAAAAAGAGTCTTGACCCATTCATCATATCTGCCTTGCCCATGTTTCGCTACGGTTCGATGAATCAACTAGATCACGGCGGGACTACCGACTGCTCCGTTTGCTTGAACACAATAGATAAACAAGCCACGGTAAGGCTCTTGCCAATCTGTAAGCACTTGTTTCATGTTGAGTGTATTGATACGTGGCTTGGCTCACATACCACTTGCCCCATTTGTCGCTCTACGGTTGAGCCTCAGCCCACGGCTCCACCAGTAGAGGAGGGTAATAGTAGTGTGCCAACAGAGAAGGTGAGTGGGTCTGCTTCCAGGTTGAGCTCATTTAGGAGGATGCTTAGCAGGGACAGGTCATCGGGGAGGACTCAAAGTAGTGAAGAAATTAGTGGTTTGGAGAGAGTGGGAACATTGTTTTGGGGTGAGATCCTGTTGTTTATCTTGGCTTTCTTGGCTGAGATTGAATAAAACTGCAGGTTCTATAGTTTCACCTTACAATGTATAATATAGTTTTGTTAATTTTTTTTCCCCCAATTAATAAAAGTGTGAACATCGCTGCTTCTGAATTAAATGTTTCTTTTCTTTGTGCATATTGCGACGCATATAAATTCACTTTGTAGCACAATGTTCTACAGTGGGAAAATATTTTTGTCTGACCAAACTTTTAATCTTTTGCTTCATTCAAGCTGGTGAAGAAGTAGAAGAAGAAAATCCCATCACTATTTCTTTATTAACAGAAAATTATTATTTATTGAAATCGAGAATCAATTAGACCTGACATCTTATATTTGGTTGTTAAACACTTTTTTATATAACACATACGTGTTGCAACAATTAACAAAATATAAATACAAATCCAAAATAAATAGTATAACTTATAAATGTTAGGTTTACTAGATAATTCAAGGCAATGAAAGTATGACAAGGTATCTAAATTTTTAGACCAACTAATAGATAGTTGGAGTAGTGGGTAAGAGTGTTAGATTTTTTAATCAAATCTCTAAATTGGGACTGACAATACTTAAATCATATTAGTCGGATTATAATTTTGGATACTAGTTGGTTATTAAAAAAAAAAAAAAAAAAAGACCAAAATCGGCTCCAACTGCACCTCACATTGGCAAGTCCAGCATTTATCAAGGTTGCGGTCAGGCTACCCCATCTTTTTTGCTTAAAATCTCCCCAAAAGGACAAATATTTAAATGGTCAATTTCCTTGAATAACTACCAAATTTGAAGCAAAATATGTTGTTCTTAAGATATGCTACTAACAACCAGTTAACTCTACTGAGCATGTTACAGATACTTGTACTCTTCGATTGCTCAAGACAGGCTCGATCTAGGACCATCCGAAGACAGTAGTAAGAATGTAGATGAGGAGAAGAGAAGAGGGGTACAATAGAAAAGCTATAATGCTGCTCCAAAATGGAAATTTGGTGCAGATACTGCTGTAGATACCCATTATTGCACATATTATCAGAACAACCAACACTTCTGCAGAGAAGTCCCACGACAAGTCCCTTATGTAGACAAGCAGTAAGAACGTGGTTAGACCCACTATGTTGCTCATGAATACTGCACCATACATCTGCCAAGAACAATTTCAGAAAAATAAGGAAACTCAATTGATGTTCAACTGTCAAATGGATGAATGATGTCCCAATAAAGGTGATTCCATTTTTCTCGTTAATGGAGAAAAATAATGTGGTAATAGAAAAAAAAAAGGTAAAGATTCGAACTGAGAAAGCAAACCTCTGAGAGTGTTAAAGCAGCATCCTTTTTGTTCTTCTGTCTAATAGTAGTGATCATTGATATTGCTTCTCTATAGTTCAAGGCCAAGGGTATGACCACATATGAGATAGCAAATGATGATATATTGATGTCACTAGCAAACTCTGAAATGCTTTCCATGAGTGGTTGAGCAAGGAAGGACATAACTGCAGTTCCTAGTACCAATAGATATGTGGCCTTAGTAAAATTCCACCATGACCTATCAGGGGTCTGAGTACTCTTCCTCTGAGTCACTACTTTCTTGTGTTCTTCCTCAGTTTTCTGCACACATATTTTTAAATGAAGGTACTTATATACTTTGTAATACCTTTAAAAAAGAAATTTGAAACTTACCTTAAAACTGTTGCTGAAAAACTTTGTCAGGGCAGGACCTATACTCTCATCAGAAGCCTTAGTGTCAGAAACCCACTTTGAGAGTCCATTTACAAACTCTGTCTCACTTATACGTGCATCGCCAGAAACGTCAAATTGCTTTAGTACATTTTCTACAAAATTAGAATCTTTCAGACCAACTTCTTCTAACTGTATTCCTAGGATCAACGCTCTCAATTCATCCGCTGATATCTGACTATTGTTGTTCTGATCGATTTCCTTGAAAAGGCTGTGCATGAATTGTGTAAGAGAAGGTAACAAAATCGCTAAAAAGATTGGGGAAACTAATCTTAGTTAACTCACTCTCTTAGGAGTGACTCATCAGGGATGCCTTTTGAAGTCAAAAATTTTTGAAGTATGCTGCTCGGAACACATCTTCGTATCAAAAATTCGTATCTTCTTGTTTGAACCCAAGGTTGGAATATCTACACCCGTATACAAAACGAAAAAATTTAGCTTCTCATGCTACCGTTTTGAGATTAATGCGTGTCTTTCATAAACTTGGTACCTGATAGAAGATATAAAGGCATAGGAGAGCCACAGAAATAATGAGAGAGACTAAGATGGCGATTCTTGCACATGATCTACCGATGATTTTTGGCAGTTGAAGAATGAGAAAAGGGATCAGGGACACAATCAATATTCTTGCTGCATACCGTGTTTCGTTGTCAGTCTGAATACCGTAGTCTGCAGAACAAGGAGGCTCATTGAATTAGAACGATATTTTTAATTTAAACTATGAGGAAAAAAATGGAAGAAGTTACCTGAACTGAATAGCTTCCTGATGTTCGGAGAAGAAGATGAGGCTGATTGTGAAAGATCATAGCTGCCAGAAGCAACACAAGCACCCCAAATTAAGGTTAGCAGCATCACTGCTGATCCAGCAATTAATGCCATTGACATTTCTGCCAGCTCTTCGGCAGAGTCTGTGCTTGCTGTAAGACCAGACACTGAAGAAAAAGAGAACCAAAAAGAAAATCCAAGTTAAACCATTTGAAAAATTATATAAATTTATCCACAAATTTGGATTGATAGTAATCATTAATAGAAGAAAATAGCTACTTTTGAGGCAGATAACAAATTATTAACCATATCAAGTGCTTGTTTCCATTTTATGATGTAAATTAAACTTTTACTACTGTATGATCTCATGAATTTACATCTTAGTAGGTATTCGACACTGGTAAACGAGCATATAAATTTGCCTTTGCCTTTGTTGTTATACACATAGGAAAGATATCAGAGTTTGCTTCCTTAACTACGCCTAGGCCTTTTTAGTGTGCCTTGTAAAAGCACACGTTTGAGATGTGTCTAGTAAATTAGCCTTAGTGCTTTTCTTTCTTTCTATCTCTAGCATGCTTTGCACTTGCCTCTCTTGAGGACCCTGTGCATCAGAAAATTGTCTAGTTATTTTAGATTGGTTCCTAGCCATGGTGAGGTTTTTAATCTTGCCGAAATTGGCAAAGATTCGCATTCTGTGACGTCCCAAATCTCTTAATGCTGCAGAGATGTCTTTGTACCATGGATGGATATTAATAGTAGGACCCAAGTCTGAAGTGTAGATTGAAAAATATAATAAACTTGGTGTATTCTTGAAGAATGCTAAGCTTTTTGGGATCCTAAAAAATTGTTTCCTCTCATTCAAGTTGAGTTTGAGTAGTAATCCCTTATGACTTCTGCCATGAGTGCTAATTCTTTGCCGCATTTTAGTGGAAGTTGAGCACATGACAACCAAACACAGCAGTGTGAAATTTTATGTCCAATTTACTTGCCAAGCCGAAGCAGGTACATGTATGTCTCTCGCTTAATTTTTTAAGTCTAATGGCTATGTCTTCCTTCTTATACTGCTGAAGGTATAATTTTCCATTCTTATACAAAAAAAATGCAACAACAGCAACAAACTGCCATCTGAAAGATCAATACGGGAGAGAGGGGAAAAAATAACATAAAATTAAAGTTTAAAAATAAAAATAAAAAGATAAAACTAAAAACTAAAAATAAAAAAAGAAGTAAAAATAAATTATTCAAAGAAACTTATAATAATAATAATAATAATAATAATAATTCAATTTGTTCGGTTTCTCCCATGTCACTCATAGTAATAAGTAGTAATAAGGCTGTATAGTTTGCAGCTATTTTCTGAAATTCCATCATACCATATTGAATCGAAACTCATAAAAATTAGTAGTTTCAATCTTATCTGCACAAAATATTCACTTTGAGGAATACTATGCATCAAGTTGACCTTTTAGGATTTATCTACTATTATTTTTTTTTCGTGGGAATTAATAGACATTTTAATTATATGATTACCATCACTGACAAAATAAAATTGGAAGCTGAGGAGGATAGAACTCTAATCCTGACAAGTTGCTGGTTATTATATTTGAAAAATCTTTTGTTTATTAGTCAACCAATATAATCTAAATCAAAGTCATAATTCATAAACCTAACTGTCATGATCAATACAACAACATACATAGAGTATTAGGACATTTAAAAGTGGAAGAAGAAGATCAATCTATGACAAATAACAACAACAACAAAAAGCTAAGTTTTAATCCCAATAAGTTGGAGTCAGTCATTTGACTAACACCATATCATTTGCGAAAAATATACACTATGGTATTTCATTTTGGATATTTTTTATGATTTCGTCTATCACTACTGTAAAGAGAAGGGGGCTTAATGCCGAATTTTGATGGAGTCCAATGTTAATGGAAAAACTATTACTCAAACCCCCGCGAGTTCTTACACCGGTTACAACTCCCTCATACATATCTCTAATTAGATTAATATATCTCAAGGATATCCCCTTCTTCATCAGCGCAAACCACAATAAGTCTCTAGGAATTCTATCATATGCTTTTTCCAGATCAATAAATACCATATGTAGGTCTCTCTTCTGTACTCTATATGTCTCCATTAAATGTCTTAGCAAGTGGATCGCTTCCATGGTGGATCTGTTTGGCATAAATCTAAATTGATTTTGAGATATATTTATCTGCAATCTCAATCTATACTCTATTACTCGCTCTCATAATTTCATAATATGACTTATAAGTTTAATCTCTCTATAGTTAGAGCAATCATGTATATCTCATTTATTCTTATATAACAGTATAATTACACTCTTCCTCCATATTTGAGGTATTCTCTTAGTTTCCCAAATTTTATTGAAAATATCCATTAATATTTTTATACCAAATTCACCCAAACATTTCCACACTTCTATAGGGATGCCATCAGGTCCTATGGCCTTATTCTTCTTGATTCTCTTTAAAACCTCATTCACTTCAAGAGAACGGATCTTGCGTTTAAAATCTCTATTGATATCTTTTATAGGTATTTCGATATTTCCTATATCTCCCGTATTTTTAACATTAAAGAGATCGTCAAAATAATCACGCCAACGTTTTCTTATATCCTCATCCTTTACAAGTATATTGTTGGTTCCACTCTTAATGCACCTAACACCATTTAAATCTTTACTCTTTCGCTCCCTTAGTTTGGCAATTTTGTAGATTTCTTTCTCTCCGTCTTTGGTATCCAATTTCTTGTATATTTCATTATACACCTTACTCTTTGACTTTTGGATAAACTTTTTCACATCCTTTTCTGTTTTCTTGTATTTGTCATATGCATCACTACTGCTATTACCTTTAACGTTCCTATAACACTCTCGTTTGATGCAGATAGTCGTTTGAATTTCTTCGTTCCACCACTATGATTCTTTGCCTATTGGGACCTGACCCTTTGATATACCAAGAACTTCTTTACCTGTGCTCATAATATTATTAGATATCTCATTCTATATTGTTTCTGAATCATTCTTAATAGACCAATTTGCCACTTGATATAATTTATCTTTAAAAGTCGTCAACTTTTCTCCTTTTAAATTCCACCACTTAATTCTTGGATCCACAAATAGGCGATGTCTCTTTTGCCTTTTAGACACACGTATATCTAAAACCAGAGGTCTATGCTTAGTTGCCGCACTCTCTCCCGGTATAACTTTACAATCCTTACAAGTCATTCTATCAACTTTCTTAGTGAGGAAGAAATCTATTTGATTAGTATTAAACCCACATTTATATGTGACTAAGTGTGATTCTCTTTTTTTAAAGAAAGTGTTTACAACTACCAACTCGAACTCTGTTGCAAACTCTAAAATGGTACATCTCGCCTCATTCCTACAACCAAATCCAAAGTTTCTATGTACGGTTTCGAATCCTTCATTCATCTCGCCTACATGTCCATTTAGATCTCCTCCTATAAATAACTTTTCTGTACTAGGTATGACTTGTATAAAATCATCTAAATCCTCCCAAAATTATTTTTTACTAATTGCATCTATACCTATTTGGGACGCATACACACTAACTATATTAACTATATTTTCTCCGTCTACTAATTTAACAAGTATAATTCTATCTCCCTTCCTTCGTATCTCATTACATCATCTAATAGATCCTTATGTATAATTATCCCTACCCCATTCTTAGTTCTATCCCTACCGGTATACCAAAACTTATAACCATAAGATTCCACTATTTTATCCTTCTCTCTCACCTATTTGGTTTCTTGAAGACACAATATATGAATTTTCCGTCTATTCATTGTTTCTCCCATCTCTCCTAACTTACCGGTCAAAGATCCTATATTCCAAGTGGCAATGCGAATCCTATCTTCATGGACTAATTTATTTACCCGCACCCTAGAGTCTCTTGTTAACTTGTCGCTACACCCAGGATCCGATATAACGCGTCGCTGAGGAGGAAACGCCCCAAAGGTTTTTAATTGTTTGTCTCCCATTTTTTTTCATTTGATAGAATTTTTACCTTGGCTATCGACCTACCGCAACCCTACTCCTTTACTCGGGCTTGGGACCGGTCGTGGCGGAGTTCTTCAAATAGATGTATAGAAAACGAACTAACGGACAAAGGCCATTAAATCAATATGGCATTATAAAAGGCTGTGCGTATATGCAATCTAGACCTCTCAGACTTTTTTTTAAGAACTTCACTAGATTTCCTCAAAGAATGCATTAAGGAAAAAAGGTGACAACGTAAGAGATTTAGATGAAGGGAGAATACCAAGAACCAAGGCGACTTCTGGGATGGTGCCCAGGAGGTGGAATGTGCTAGCACCAAAAATATCAGGACCGAGCAACTGGAACATTAAGTCAGAACCTGATGATACAAAGCCCTCGCCGAGGGAGATAAGGTACTCATAGACCACTATGAGGAAAAGCTGTCCCCAAACCACCGTTGTGCAAGGCAAGAAGTCATAAACCGGTGTGCAGGTCACAGTTGTTGATTCAAGCTTCATAGCAATCATACTTGTTGAATTGCCCTCATTATCCATGCCATCGGAGATAAGATTAAAATGTTCTTTGATGGTACGAGTAGAGCCCGAGTTGGTTGCCATAAGAAGAAGAAGAGCCAAAAATATTGCTCTTGACATCTTTGCTGCAGAAAATAGTAAGTGAAAACAAAGAGAGAAGAATCTTAAGGACTATAAATTGGGAGTGACATCTTTGCTCTTGAAGGACTATTAAACTAAAGAAGCTTCAACTTCACGACTTTATTAATCATGTTTTGGATTTTTAATCCATGTTGAGCTAATACATAAAATAATTATATATTTGAATTGTCAACGTCTAACAAAGATGATATACTATAGTTACCGGTACAGGTCCTTAATGTATATGAAAGCATATAGAATTTATAAATATGCAGAGACTAAGTGGTAATTTATATTTTATGATGGGTTAGAATAGAAATATATGGTTTTAAAATCATAAATAGTTATCTTTAAAAGGGTTTTGGTCCCCTTGTGTATCTTCTATCTATAACTTCCATCAGTTGGAAGCTTCCAATTCAGAATTCTTGAAAATTTATAATCAAATCAAAACACCAATTTGGAGTTATCAAAGGAGATCTAAAAGGTATGGATTGAGATATGCTTTGTTTTGGTTGCTTTCTTTGATTATTTATAATTTTTTAATGATTTGACATATAAATTTACAATTATTTAATTATGTATTAATTATAAATTTTATCGAATAAATTTCAATATCACGAATTTCCTCGTAATTTCACTTATAGAGAATCGCAAGAGAGAAGAATCTTCAAACTTCTTTAGACATACCTGCGGTATATTGCCAGCTAAGTTGAAAAGGAAAGCTTGCTTGAAAATTACTTAGCTTTCTCTCTGGCACGATCCTCGCTGATATACATTCTTCTTTGTTTTACACTCTTTGTGAAAGGTTTGTATACAAGTGCTAGCAGTCTCGAGGTTGAATTACAGGTCACGGAACGTGATCCCACAAGTGTCCAAAACCTTCCACCTAACTAGTTTATAAAATATTTGGTTATTTGTTTATTATAAAATATTTGGTCATTTGTTTATATTATATCAAATCCCACATGCTCATTGCTGGTTTAAATTAATCTGAGTTGCCGTGTAAAATTTTAGTTCATTTGATTCATGGTATGTGTCATTTCTAACAACTTTGTCATACCCCCCCGGCGGGGGGGTGGCCGGGGGACGTGGGCATCCCTTACATTGGGAAGATGGCTTCAACCTTGACTATGATAATAAGATCAAATGCTTCATTGCTGTCACTTAACTTGGTGACGAATTTTCAAACGCTGATTGACTGGGACATTTGGCCACGTTGCATCATTCACTTGATATGAGTCTTATATTATCCCATTCACATGAGAAACCAGAAAAGTATATACAAATATACCACTAAGAAAGTTAATGTCATAAATGAGATACCTGATGAGTTCCTTCGATGACTCTGAGCTTCTTCAGTAAGCAATTGAACAGCAGCATCAATATCATCTTGCCCCGTAAGAAATACCAGAATATCGCCCATGGGTTCCTAAGAAAAATATATAGTTTGGGTGCAAAATGTAAGTGTTAAAAATAGCAATCATCAAACGCATCAAGTTAGCACTCAAGTCTTGGCTTCTCAACAAGCACTAAAAGCTATTAAGGATCTTCTATCAACTATCAAAGAAAAATGGCTCAATTTGGACCAGAATTCTTCCTAGATCAGGGTCCATTTATGACTCTGTTCTGGGCCTAAAATATGAGCATGGGAAGCAACTAAAAGCTGTCCATTAAGGCCCAACAAAGGGCCATTTAAATAGGCCCCAATGGCATTACAATCTAGCCGTTGGGACCTCCCAACGGCTAGTTTCCTGTCCTTTGGCAGGAGCCTGAAGGCTCCTTCACTCTCTTTTTCTCCTCGTATGTTTCTTTCTTCCATTATCTATAAATAGGAGATCCTGATGAGAAAACAAGTATGAACAATTGTTGAAGCTTTCTTGTAAATTCATAAGGCAAATGTGGCCTACTTTATGTAAACACTCTTGAGCAATAAGGACTTACTTTCAGTGGTAAATCATCATTCAAGTCCTGCTTTCAGCTCTTTCCACAGTAAGGACTTACTTTCAAGAAGCACTAAAAGATCATTAATTTTCATATGCAAAAAAGACAACATGCCAACATATGCCGATTTCAGATAGAGAAACTTTTTCACAAAATACTTCATGTAGCATTTTCCTAAGTCATTGAATTTGGGTGTCGTACAACTTATAAATTCAAGAGAAAATCATGCAAAAGAATCAAATACAAAATGCAGACAAGACCCAATGGCACCAAATATGTAAGCTGGAGTTCACTTTACTCATGTACAAGTCAAAATCATGTCAACTAGACAATACTAAAAAATTAAAGTGACGTCTTAAATTAACTCTTAATCTGAAAAGAAAATTAAAAAAAAAAAAGGTACAAGTAATAGAAATCTATTTGGCATGTGTAGTTTAGCATGTGGTGTTGACATGTCCAATACTTGCACAATTTGTGATCCATAATGACCATTGCAACAAGCAACATCTAAATTCCTCATCTTAAGACAAAGGAGGGTTTGACACAAAAAACTCTGTTAGCCAGATTCACACCCCATCTTGTGTTGAGAAATAAAAAGATACAAAACAAAAATTAGAAGTCATCTTATGAAGCTGGTGCAGAGTTCAGTAGGTCATGTTTTGTTCCGTGGGTTATACAGACAACTCAAACACCTGATCATGAATCAGCATAACTGTTGAGACAGCCGCTTGAAGATAGTCAGGGACAGGCTCCTGAACATAATGGATTTCTACATTATATCCTCTTCCCTGAAAAAACAAGTGCACTTCAGTTTTGTTTTCCCATAAGCATCATACTTATTCTGATATGAACAGAACTACAACAGAAACGAAGGCTGACAGCACGAGTAAAAGAAGATTAAGCAATTATATTCGGAACAAACCTCAACTGACAAAATGGCAGGATCCAACTTTGGTCTGTGCTCCTCAATTTCCTTTTTCTGATGCCTTTTCCTGAGTCAATATACAAGATAAATAGTTCAATGTCATAGAATGTCTTGGCATAAAGCAACTTGTGATGCAATTTTAGTATGATATCAGACAACTCAAAATCAAAAATGCAACTAGGCCTGTGCATGGGCTGGGCCTAGGATAGCATTTTGCACATTCTTTTAGGGCCAGGCCTATGCTTTAGGTCCCTGTTTCAAAGCACCTGCCACAAAAAAATTGCTAAGAAATCCTGGCCCAGCCTTATGTTAGGTCTGGGTTCGGGCCTGACCTGAATTTTCTTCCTCAATACCCTTATAAGCCCTGCTTGAACCCAACCCAGACTATGCTCAGGTCTAAATGCAACAACCAATCAATATTTAGTGCATCAAAGCCTAAAGGGTAAAAAATGAGAAAGTAAAAGCATCTTAAAAGTGAACAGAAAAAGAAATATAAAATTAAAATATACAAGCACCACTTAATGATCAAAACAATCCAAACCCAAAAGTGTTCAATTATTTGAACCCTGATACTGTTACAGAAGATGGCAATTTCATTGATTAAGAAATCAAGGGAGAAAGAAGATAAATGAAGATCCCCTGCAACTACCAAAAGACATCAGGTTTGAACCCAGAAACACCTATTTTATTATGTTAAGTGTTTCAGTGGGAAGTAGGACAATGTCATCAAAGTCAAGAGAAAATGCATTTCCTACAGTGAGGGCATGTTAATTTGCGAAGAATGATATCTCAATGCAAGAGCAATGCCTGAGGCATTTGGTGAAAAAAAGCAATAAAAAAAAGGCCAAATTCGGGATCAATCAAATGATAAGAAAGATAACCTGGTCCCAAAAAAAGCAGAAATGTTCTTTGCTTCGATAGTAGCAGATGATATGATTAACCGCAACTCAGGCCTGCGCCGCTGGATCTGAAGCATAAATTATTACGTTTAAGGAAAGAAGACAAAATTTCAAGCAGGATAAAGTGAAATTTTTCCTCAAAAATCTGAGATGTACCTTTTTCAACAGACCTAATAAGATGTCTGTTGAAAGAGACCTCTCATGAGCCTCATCTACCATTATTACACTGTCAGCAATACAAAAATAAACAAATAAGTGTTGGCCAAGTCCAGCACAAAGAAAATAAGGGATCTTAACAAAAATAAAAAAAAAAATAAAAAAGTAGAGGCATTAAGACTTTGGCAACAAAGATTGGGTAAATCAGTCCCATTATGTAAATTATATATGTCCTAGCAGAGGTTTTTTCACACAAATCATGAAAACAAGAACCTTATTTCATTACATGTGATAGTTCTATCCCGAGTATCCTAATTGGAAATCAGAAACATCCAGATTTTCACGCATATATGGACTAGATCAAATGTGGACCCAGTAGATGTTAAAAATTCTAGAAGTAAATTTCCAGCTTCACAACATCCCTTAAAATGATAACCCCTTGCCAAAATTTCCATGTGTTACCATTTGAATACCCAAATAATGAAATATGTCTCCCCACCCTTTCCATGTGAATTACCACAGGTAGTTGATTCTATCCTCAAAAAGTGAGTTAAACATAAAAAATTAAAAATTAAAAAAAAAAAAAAAAAAAAAAAAACTGAAGTGGAAAACAGAAAAAAATGAAAAAGAATGTTAGAGAATCATGTCCATCTCTAGAGGGGGGGGGGGAAAGGTGCTAAGTTGTATGATCAGTTACAGTAAAGCAATCTCTGGGTTTAATATCTACTTGTCATCAATATGCAAAATGATCATTGAGTTGCATCCATATTAAGCATGATACCATGCACTAGCAAATAAACAAGGCAAAACTGAAAACAAAGAACACCATCGCTAAAACTAGAAATCATGCTTGAACAAAAGAAACACGTCAAACACCATAATTCATACCTATACTTGGTCAAAAGAGGATCATCCATCATTTCCCTCAGCAACACGCCATCTGTAAGAAATTTGACCCTAGTTGCATCCTGTGCAACAAAAAGCAAGATAACTTCAACTCATGAATTTTTTATATAAAAAAAACAGAGAAAAGCAAGCATATAAAAGGCACTAAAGTGACAAAAGATATAACAGACTCAAAACAAGAAAGACAAGTCAAAACTGTCAACATCTATCACAAAAGAATAAGACGAAAACAAAAATAAAGTGAATTGTGCCAACTATTAATTGTGGCTATACCAAGCGTCTTGACCGCCTCCAAGATCCTTAAATTCATCTGCCTCCAGACAACCAAGAAAAGGGAAAACTAAAGGGATCCCGTGCAAGTATAAAAATTCCAGAGCACTGCAAGAGCAAATACCTCTCCAGGCCCACAACTAACTAAATGTTGAAATCAAGAGATTCAGCATTGGAAAGATGAGCTCCCATGAGGCCTTACTCTAAGAAACCAATAAATGATTAGCAAACACTTTCCACATTCATGACATGCAACAAGATTTAAAAAAAAAAAAAAAAAAAAAAAAAAGATTACCCTAACAGAAGGGCCAAGATTTTTAGAGGACCAGTGACACCTTTTAGCAAACAAATTAATAAAAAATCAAAGGAAAGAAAGAGCCTTTAACCCTTGAGAAGGTAGAGGACTCACAGGATTCGTAACATCTTCAAATCGAATAGTGTAACCGACTTCCTCTCCAAGCTTAACACCCATCTCTTCAGCCACCCTCGAAGCAACAGCCTAATTGATTCAACATGATTTTAGATTCTGCACCTCTCATTAAAAAATAAAAGCACACTCACGCACACAAACATTTTGAACAATTACAATATGTCACATGTTCAACTCTGACCAACTAAAAGGCAAGGGTTCCAAAACTCCCATCCCATCCACCTCTCTAAAATTCCTCACAACTATTTAGAAGTTGCAAGGGAAGCATTGATCATAGTCACCATCCTACTTTTCTCTACATTTTTTCCTTGGCATCATTGCTGTTAATAGTGTGTCCAACACAAGATACATTTTGAACCAGAAGCAAAGTTGGAAGCTTTGCAATATAACTAGGTAAAGGGGTAATGATGCTAAAAAAACAACAAGCTCCAAAAAACTTTCCAAGTAGAGTGCAGCATCCATTCCTTGCAACCAAAAAATCCCTACCTTAACACTATTACAGTCTTAAATGCCGTTTTGAGATTCAATGATCATTTTTTTTTTTTTTTTTTTTTTGTAGAGGAAAGCTATAAACATGAAAATTTCTGTGGAAGTACAGATGGAAAGAAGAGGTTTCGTAGGACAAGCAAACACATAAAGCAAATGAAGCGGAGATGGCTACAAGAAGCAAATGAATAATAGGTCAGCAAGGACCACGAAAAATTGAATGCAGATCCCTCTGGGAAAGAAAAAAAGAAAAAAGGCAGACTAACGAGAAGAGAATTTTTTTATCCCTCAAGACCTTTATAGCAAATGGACTTGATCTTTTTCTTGACAAAATAAATTAAAATTTTAAAAAATATAGATAAAAACAAAGAAAAGAATAAACAGATCTTCCATTATCAAGAAGGAAAATCACGAGGTACAATTTGACATACCAAAGCCTCCATAATGGTGTATGCCTACTTAATGATTGCTAAACGGATAATCTTGTTCCATACCAAATGATAAGGCAAGAAATGATATTTAACATTTTCCTAGCATTTCATTCCAACTAGATGCACCACGTCCCTGCAAAACTTCCAAAATGTGACAAACCCTTAAACTACCTTTTCTTTCCAAAACCTCAAAAATAGAATAAAAATAAGTCTTTAAGATTAACAGTAAACACTCATTGCTCATCAAAGAACAAAAATTTATTCCTATAGACCACAGATAGGAACTCCCAAGGGGCAGGATTCACCACCAATATAACTTCATCTATTTCATTTGAGTTCATCAAAAGCCTTTATAAGATATTGAAGCAAGATAAGTTACAATTAACAAAATGATCATTCCTCGAAAAAGTATAGTACATAACCTACTGAGCTGGATTTCAACTTTATCACATGTCAAAGATTATTCCATGATTCCATATATGAAACAAGTCCATCAAACGACATGTAAAACACACCAATACAAACCACACTCAAAGTATTCATTCAATGGTAGACCTCCTCCATCGTAGAGGGAAAAGAAAGGCGTCCTCATCAGTTTTCACCCTTAACAGGACCCTAATCTAAACTAATCAACAATCTCAAGAAGTGCACAACAACAAATCACCAAAACAAACAGGGAGAAAGCAAAGGTATAAAAAATAAAATAACAAATAAAAAAAAGCTCAAACCAGAAAAGCACCTGAACTGCAAGTCGCCGTGGCTGTGTGCAAGCTATAACACGGCCACCATCAGCCCAACCTGCTTCCTTAAGGAACTGGACATCAGAAAAAGAACACATTCAGACTTTATTCATTATTGAGCCAACTCTCGTGTGTGGACTTTTCAGTTATGTCAGCATTCTTTGGACACATTTATCCTATTATCTCATAATTATAGATTTTATTGATAAGGTTAAATTAGGGTTCTCTACAAGAATCTAACAACTGCCAACAACTGTTTCTCCTAAATTCTCTTCTTGAAATAATGATTAGTAACTGAGGTTATAAAACTCTTTCATCTCTCTTCTTCCCACATTTTCCATACAACTCACTCCAAAATTTATGCACTAAAATTATTTTTTCTGCAGACATATACATATGTCCTAGTGTTAATTAAATAGGTCTGGCAAGAGAACTACAGAAATCCTACATTGAGCATCAAAAAAATTTTCAAGCCGGTTATTAAAACATTCACTGTTCTGAGGTCGTAGGCACAAACAAGATCACACCCTTGCATCCACAGAAATAGATAGATGGATGGATAGAGAGAGAGAGAGAGAGAGAGAGAGGACGGAAGAAAACCTGACTGATGGTCAGATCAACTAAGCCCAAATCCAAATTAGTTGGGATCAGCTATATAAATCTGTTTTTTCCATTCCACAATATTTTAAGCCATTTCCGTCATGAAACTATGGTGTTTGATTGCCTCTCCTTTCTCAGGCCTTCCTCTGATTCTCAGAGCACCTCCAATTTTGTACGCCATCACTTTTCTTTACAGGTCTTTGTGCATGCTCAAACCATGCAAAATGGATTTATGCAGCCAGCATACATCAAATCTATCGCATATTTCCCAGTGTTCTAAAATACCCCAAAAAATAAAATCTCTCAAATGATTCTACAACCCCTAAAGTTAAAAATTTTTCCCCCCAGAATCTTAAAATGTGACAATGCCCAGCAAAATTTCCCAAAAATCCAAAGGGAAATTAAGAAGAAAGATAACACTAGAAGTCAGAGTCATTAAATTCAACTTTAAGAACGCACACACAGAGTTAGAGAGAGGGGGGGAGGACCTGAGGAATTTGAGTGGTTTTCCCACTACCAGTCTCACCAACAATGATGGTAGTGGCATGAGTCTCCACCAAATAAAGAATTGCAGTTCTGTACTTGTAAACAGGAAGCCTCTGTCTCTGCTTCTCAATACTCCTATGCCCATATCTAAAAAACACAATCAATACCAAGAAAAAACTAATCAATTTGAGTTAATTTGAAAAACCCGCATACACAGAGAGAGAGAGAGAGAGATGAATACCCAGAAGAAGAAGAAGAGGCAGTGGCGAAAACGAGAATGCCACCTTCTTCGTCGTCTAGAATGCAAGGCCTTTCACTCCCTGGTTTCCAAAAAAGCGACATCTTTCTTCCCCCCTTATGAATACTTCCGCATACAGAAAATCATATTTCTTGATTTGAATCAAATGATCGTCAAATTACAGCAGCAGGAGCAAGAATGGTGCAAGAGAGAAGGGTTTTGGGAATTGAACAAAGGGGCAAACCCAGTCCTTGGACCTGGACCCCTAATTCAGCCCAACCTAACCCTGTCGGATTAGGGCTAGACTTGTTCCGGGCAGAACAGCCCGGTCACCTTTGTTCCCGCACGGAACAAGTGCAATGTTAGGCCGGATTTGAGAAAAAAAATTACATTTGATTTGTGGATACAGAGGTAAAATAAGTAGGTAGAAAAGGCACATTCATCTCTTAATCAGGTCAGGAGTTCGACTCCCACTGGATACTGAGAAAACAATATTGAGAGACTCCCCTCAAATGAGATCCGACAGTCAGATCTATTCCGAATTAGTCGAGAAGAAACCCCCGACTACCAAAAGGTCCATGTATCAAAAATACATAAATAAATAAAATAAAATAAAATAAAAAAATTATCTTCGTGTCTCCAAAATAAAATAAATCAAATATTTATAATTTAGGTATCTCCTTTTTAAAAGGACACGACGATTAAGATAAAAGTAAAAAATTTATTCTTTTAAATAAGGTTTTAAATTGGAACCTTATATATGACAAAAATAAAAACATTGTATCCCTTAAAATCTTATTCAGACTCAAATTAAATTTAATCGAATCTAATATATAATTTAAAAAAGCAAAATTTTTTTCTAATTTTATCCTCATGTATTTTTAAATTTTTGTCCTGACCCTTTTCTTTGTCTCGTTGCTTTTGCCTCATCTCTCACATCTCGTACCCCAAGCCAAATTCTACAAAATAAACATGTATTGAATCATGCCGTCCAAAAATCACCCATACCAGTTCAAGTCGAAATTGAACCCTTGAAAATTAAAAAATAAAAATAAAAACAAAAAATGAGGGTGACAGCTAGTTTCAGGTTAAGGGACGAAAATATTTACAGAACTAGTCAGAAAATTGCTGGTTTCATTGGTTGTTTTGGAAACATAAGCAATTTTTTAATGTTATTTTAATGACAAAAAGGAGGCCGGTTGGAGAGGTATTTTAGGAATAAAAAAAAATTATTATTTATAATATTTTAGGACATTTTTGAAGGATCAAAATACCCGCGGTATTTGATATTTTTCTCACACCAATTCTCTCTCTCTCTCTCTCTCTCTCTCTCTCTCTCTCTCTCTCAATCTTAATCTTTGTCTCTACTATCTTTTTTTTCTTTTGGTACCATGACTTGACTATAAACCTAGTATCTAAAGTTTTGTTCCGACTAATTTGGGTCGACCACTTGTAACACCCACTTTTGGGACAAGTCTTTGGGTATTAATTTTTTTGTTCCCATAGGAGATCAAAACCCCGATTATGACAGGTCTCTACTATCAACTTCTCATATTTCCTCTCATCAAATTACTTTCAGTTTTGCTGCCAATTAATTTTTGTTACCGTTTTTGCTCTTACCATAAAATAAATATCCTAACTTCATCTTTTCTTATCTTCTTACCATAAAATAAATGTAAAATCAATTCTATTTGTTCAGGGTTAGTAATAAAATTTGTATATATGTTTTTATAGAAAACTATATGTAATAATTACGTTAAATTTAATTAAATTCGACTCTACTCGACTCTTAAATAATAAATCTCTCTTAGTATTTTTTTTTTATATACAAAATTCGAATTTGAGATTTTGTTTAAGAGGAGTTGATACCCAACTACCGAATTAATTAGAAAACCGAAAAATTCGTACACACACAAGTAGATTTCAGAGTTCTCGTAAAGAATCAACCCTTTGGAATGACCGAAACCTTATCATAGGAGATTTCCACTAAACCTGGTGGAATAGATATTTCAACCTTGTGTTGTCTAATGTTTATTATTTGAGATCTCAATTTTCTTCTATGGGACTGAAGTGGTTTGTTATGATTTCCAATGTATCAGGTTCATCAAATTTCAGACAGGCATGAAAATTTCTCATATGGGACAAGGTAGGCTGTGACATCCAACTTCTCAACTGGCATTCATTACTTTCCTACCTGAAATTGCTTGTGAGCTTTCCACTTTCAATATGAACCCACCAAATCCATAAAACCCTTACCTAGGACTTGTGTATTTGGACTAACCTAGCTTGGGCCACTTTAAGATGTACTTATAAAATTTTATTATGCTAGTTTTTTTTTTAATATATAACTAAACAATATCCGAATCCGTACTTTCACTAATCTAATTCGAGTATTGTAAGTCCAATTTAGGAGAAACCTCTCACGACGTAATATTTTTCATTCTTAAATTTCAAACTCAAGACTTGATTAAGAAATCTAATATTATCCTGACAAAAAATTTTAAGGTCAATGTCAAGAATGCTCCTCCAACCAGCGAAAAGTGAAAGCAAATTAAGAAGACTATGCTCATGGTAGAGACATGCAAAATTCAACACGTAAATTCAGAGACTGAGCCCTCCCTGGCATCTCTACCTACATCCTCTGGAAGACCCAAATAAACTTAACCCATAAGAGATGGTGAAAATTCAAGATATACAATTTCTTTTTTCTTTTCCATCACCACTAAACCCAAATTACAGAGATGCAATGTGCTAATGTTCACTGATTATTATTATTATTATTATTATTATTATTATTTTGGGGTTAAACTGTTTTGTCTTGTTTAACAGAAGTGTGTGAATTCTAATCATTCGGTAATTTAGTGAAGCTCAAGAAGCCTTTCAGCTGTCAAGCAGCAAAGATTTTTCCTTCTATTATATGGTTCAAGTTGATGAAACACCATATCCAAATTGCATAATACACCTCAAAACAAAATCATAAATTCTCTGGCAAGGTATTAATTGCACATACACAAGGTATTCAGACAAAATATAATCAGCAAAAATATTTCTGGATACAACTGTTTTCCATACGAATTCTTAAAAGCTTCAATGATGATCTACCAAATCTGAGTCTCAAGTGCTGTTACCCCGAGCGGACGGTGACCTAACCCACACAATCTGGAGTCTTTATGCAGGAGGAATGCTAGTTCATAGTGGATCTTAAATAAGCCTTATAAGCTTCCTCAGATATAAAACAGAATCAGTCAAATAGAGCGAATCGAAATATGTTCCAGCATGCACTACTCATTCACAGGCAACTCATTTGGGGGCTTCTGGTAGTGGTCTGATTAACTATGCAATAACGAAAGAATATTACCGGTAGCCCCTTCCTCTTCCACGTCCACTCCAACCCCGACCTCTGCCCCTAGAACCACTTCTCCCACCATATGGTAACCCTTCCAGAGCCCTGTTAACAAGCTGATTTGGCAGACCACCTGCACCACGGCCCTTCTTCACTCCAGGATTATTTGAACCATTGGTAGCAGTGCCAGGCCTCTTCATTCTGCAATGTAAGTTAATAAACTATAAAATGCTAGTTTTTATGTTGTTATTCAATCAAAAGGAGAAATAGGATGTCTTGTGGAACATGGTGGAATAGTTTCATGGTTATTAAGCAAGAGAGAAAATGGAAACAAGAGATGACGATAAGGCCTATCATACCCAGCTGGAGGAGTGGTCGCAGTAGGTTTCACTGCTTCTTTCCATGAGAGATTAATTCTCTTATCCCCAATAAATGAGGGTGTTTTCACGTGCAATGGCTAAACACCAGAGAAACAGTGAATTAGATATAAGACTAGTAGAGACAAATTTTGACAAGGTAAGAACTTTTAGATCAAATTAATCACCTGTGTCATTGAAAGAATGTTGTTGCAAGTTCTTAGCCCAGTTGTGGTATTTTGCTTCTGAACTTTCTGTAAGTAGGAGGCAACAAAAGTTGTGAGATGCAGGAGACCAGTAGGCCAGAGAGAAGGCAATAACATCCAGGGAAGAAACTCACAATATTCTCCTTTGCTTCATCAGTTTTAGAAGCTGCCATTGCTTTGTTGTGCTCAGCCATTCCCTGAGTTAATTTCTTCATGGTAGCCCTCGATAGCTCTTCAATATTGCTCAGCCTACATAAGAGCATATCAATACATTGTGCTCACTGATTTTAGCCAACCAAAAAAAAAAAAAAACAATGTTCAAGATATCTTATCAAAGTTATGTTACCAATATAGGCCACTTCCTACACGGTGCAGTACATGCAAAGTCAACTGAGTTTGTGCAGTCCATTAAAAATGCTATTCCCCTCATTGATCTAGTTCTTCTATTGTAATAATTGTATCAAGATAATTCCAAATGCAGATGTCTTCAAATTATAACACTAGCTTGGCATCCATTTTGCATGAAAGCCACTTTGGATGCACATTATGTCAACTACTGCAACTATAGTAGCATAGAGGTCTGCTACTGATTTCCGTCCCTTAGGGCACTTCCAATAAAATTGGAACGATAAAGGTCTGCTACTGATTTCCTCCCATTAGTTCTAGGAAATACCTTCGCTACATTAATCAGATTGAAACAATCCCTCCTTTATCTTAAGCATTTGGATGAAATGCTTTTGTCTACTGCCTGTAGCAATCCAATGGGAAAAAGCAATTGCTATCTCCCTTTTATTCCTGTCTATTAGAAAAAAGCCCCAATATCCAATCTGTCAAGAACATGGGTTTCATGAAGAAGTAACCTAACATGAAGGCAACTCCATGAACTTCAATGCCAGAAAATCTAAAACGGGCATTGATGTCATGCAACTCACTTTCTGAATGTAATGAATTTGGGCATTCAATACAATCGTAGATCCACTAAGCCTTTCATAAGGAAATCTGGTAACATTGAGTCACCACTAAGCACCACAAGAAACCACAACCCAATAAAGCTCCTACCAAAAGCATCTGAGTCCCCCCCCCCAAAAGCAGCTCTCTTCTCTCTCTCTCTCTCTCTCTCTCTCTCTCTCTCTCTCTCTCTCTCTCTCTCTCTCTCTCTCTCTCTCTCTCTCTCTCTCTCTCTCTGTGGGTATACTCTTCTTTCTTCAATGCTAAACCTTAAGTTCTTATGACTGAGTAGGTAAAGCAATCACCACCAGTTTATCAAGAAGAGTAAATATTTCTGATTTCCTGCTGAATTCAACTGTCCACAAAATTGAAATTTTCCCACACTCTAATTCTTTATTAACACCCAGTAATGGCCCTCAGACATTGACATTTCCTGGTTAATTCAAACGGTCCACATCTAAGATTCCAAGCTCTTTGAAGTACACCTCTCAACATCCACGGCAGGAGCTGCATTTGTCCTAGTGAATTATGCTCTTGATAACTAAGTTCAAAGCTTCTAAGAGCACAATGAAAACTATAAATCTCTAGATTTGTGCAGAAAAAGCCATTTGTAGGTGTATTTGACAAGAGAGGATTTCAGACATTTCCAAAAATAATTTTATTTCAGCTCACATGATTTGAATAACACCATTTTCATGGCATCCTCTATTGGTATCCGGTGTATTATTTTTTAATATCTGCAAAAGGGTGGGTTAAGTCTTCTCCTTGGATCCCAAATCTCATTTTTCTTTCTTCATTTGTAAATTTTTTCTCTTTTTTCTATATGGAGATGCCTTATCCTCTCTGTTCTCTTATATTCTTCTTTCTTATCTAATCTAATAACTTTTTGTAAATCGAAAAAAAAAAAGGGAAAGATGGCTGATCCATATATCAAACTGTTCATTCCTTAAAACACCTTAATTGTAGTCTGCAATCATAGTTAGGCAGGTTTATTGAGGATCCACAGACAAAGTCATAGTAAATTGCGTAAACCAAAGCAAGAGCATGCAAATATGCAAGTACAAAGCCACATTGAGAACTTGGATAGTTCATCCAAAAAGTAAACAGTTCTCCTAAAATATAGTGTGAGTGATAAACTGAAGAACTAACCGTTCAACAAACTCCTTGTAGTTTTCTGAGAAGTCCTCCCCAAGCCTGTCTGATGGCTGCCCGGTTACTATCTTGTAACCACACAAACTGTTGGTGGCATTAGGAGCCTGTAATTGATAAAGAAATGAGCATTAAATCGTACTGATGGGCACAAAAGCATGTAAAAAGATATCAGTCCACAGAAGTAACAACCTTATACGCCAAATGGTGCAAGGCATACAACAAGCACTCAACATAAGTAAAATTTGTTTCTTCTCCAGTTTTTCTCCGAGGCATATACTTCTGAAATCAAGCGCAAAATACAAAAAGTGGCCTTTTATTAACTAATCAAATTGAAGAACCCTTTCTTGAATAATAGTGTATTGTGCATAAAATGTTAAAAAACAAGAAGTAGATTAAACATATGGACTGTATCTATTAAGGCACCATTAATACCTTCAAAAGCTGAACAACAGATGGAAGAATCTGTCGTGAATCCTGAGGCGCCGTGTAAGGTGAACTTTCAGCAAGGTTTTTGAGCAAGTCCAACTTTCGCTCTTCAGGAAGCTGAGGAGAAGGCATCATCAGGACAAATAATTAATAACTATAGTGTCTACAATGTCTAACTAAGGGGAAACCTTATCTAAGATACAGGGCTGAAAATAAATTAACATAAAGATAGGAAAAGTTGTAAAGATGGATACAAAATGAACTCTTAAAAAAAAATACCATAGGGGACCAGGAACAGGATATCCAGTTTCAGTAGAACGGGTGATATTATATAAGTTGTCCACACAAAGACTTCTAGTCACAAAATTTCAGTTACTAAATAGAATTTCAAACAACTTAAGAAACTGGTGCAAAATCCCAAGGAAAGGTGATGCCCCTTCGTGCAAGGGTGCATTATGAAAACCTGATGCATGATAGCAGAGTACTACTCTTACATTCTGGAACTAACTTTTGTATTCCTTTATCTCCAAAGACTGCTGCAAGTTACTCTCAAAATCCTAAAGAAATGTAATGCTTTCTTCTACAAGTGTGAAGTATAAAAACCTGGCAAGATAAATTTCTACTGTAGATTCTTCCATTCTGAAACTCTCACATTCCTTTATCTCCAGACTAGATCATAGTTTGGTACAGGCTTCGGGAACACAATACACACATAAGGGCAATCGCAATATGTAAGCGGGTAGGTTTAGTTAGTACGCTAATTCACATATTGGTACTTTAATAAACATGGCTGGTTCATTGTGTCTTATATGTACATAGTGCTTTCTGAAATCAAATACATTTCAATGCTCTAGTTTTCATTTACCAAACACGTTTTTAACAAAAAGAATGGAATGGAGATGGGCTGTAACTATTCCATCTAGATGCATAGTTTTATATGCAAGCACAAAAGCCCTATTTTGATAAATATGACAATTGGATAGAACTATTTCACAGTTAAGTTTTCCACAAGGACTTGAAAGAAATTTCCCCCAAATTTCTAGTGATAAATATAACACTATTATATAGCTTTTATTTCAAAGATAATTACAATTTATACCCTTTATTTTGAAGAGAATTACAATTTTCAACGTTAAGTTTCTGACGAGGACTCTAAAAGCCGTGGCTTTCACAGCTGTCCTCTCCACCATCCTTTCCTTTTCCCTTTAAAACTGTCTCCATTTCATATGTAAAAAGGACAATGTTTCTGGAATGTACTTTTCAGAACAGAATTCCCAGAAAATTTAACATATCTGGTAATTATGGACTAGACAAGAAATATAAGGAAACAACCATTTACTCTTTGCCTGTAGGTTGATTTGAAGAAAAATGAACTAGTGTCCATTAGAAGGAGAAAGCATCATGGAGCTTGCTGACTGCTAAAATTTGTGATATACAGTAAGGTTAAGAGATATTTGTGGCTTTTTTGAGACTTCTCACATAGATTGGTCTGGGAGACGTATAAAAGAAAGAAAAAGAAAAGGAGTTGGAGAAAATGATATCATGGGGGAGGGTGTCTATTTGTCTTCTATAACTCCTCATTGTACACCTCATTCAATCACCCTCACGCAAAAAGAGAAAGGGGAAACCTCTGCTCAAATGCGATGTTGCAAAAGTTCTCTCTGACCATCCTACAGAAATGATGTAATAAGGCTGGAGGATATGGAGGGAAAGAAAAGTTTCAAGGAGTGGAGCAGGGAAAATGTGCCATCCGATTAGTGAGGAAGGAGGTAGTAGCTATATACCATTGAGCCAAACTAGTTTCAATAGCATCCGAAGCACAAACTGATAATAAGGAGAATTAATGTAACATGCAGATAGAAAAAAGCATAAGTACAAGCATGCCAAGAAGAAACACCATAAACAACATCATAATGGTGAAGGAAAGTTGAGAAAATAAGGGTGTTACTTCAATGCTATGTGCTTTAAATCAAAACTGCTGGTGAAATGTAAGATCATATAATTAGAGAGAGATATAACATTACCTTGTCAAAAACTGGTAGGATATGTTTGTTCAGATAGTTGAGGAACTTGCTGTTTGAGGCACCTCGCTGGATCGAGATAAGGAGATCAGTTGACCAAAAATACAAGTATGAAATAGACAGAGCACACTTGGCAAACTATTTTACCGTCTAGTTTATAAGACCTTAGCATGTAAAACTTACATAAGGATCTTACCATAAAGAAGGGAAGAGCAATGTAGAGGCATGATATCAATCTGTCAATATGATCCCCATCTGCAACCTGCAATTGAATTGGCATTTTATCAGAGGATACTCTTATTAAGAGGGAAAAAGATTAAAAGGAAGAGAATTTGTTTAACCTCCTTGTCATTCTGCTAGAAATCACTTAATCCTAACTTCCCCTTGGGAAGTGTCCGCTGGCCACTTCTATCAGCAAAAATGGCATTCACATTACTAGTTTCCACCTGTTCTAACGGAGGTCATTTTTCCTAAATATATAGAAACATATGGGCACTTTGACCCCATTTCGAAGCTATAGTAAAGTTAACTGCCTTAGTATCAAACCAGAAAGGGTGTGAGTTGAATTTTTCACAGCAAACTAACAACCATAGTGACACTCCAAGTACTTTGGCACTTTCTAAACCATAAGAGGAAGCTTTACAACTTTAAGCAAAATGAAGTTTTTTTGTGCACTGATATAAATAATAAAACAAGACATCCTAAATTAGGATACCAAAATGCATACGTGACAAAGGAGTTGCTTAGCCAAAGAGGAAGGTAACTTGGGAAGCTTTAGCATCAAGTATGAACCCTTCAGAATAGTCAGAAACATATGCTAGAACAAGTACAGCTAAATCAATTCATGAGTAAATAAATTCTCATTTTATACCTAACACCATGCATCCTTCTCCCTTTTTGGACAAAGATATGGATGAATTCCATGCAAAGTCCAGTTCTTTTGATAAGAGAATCACCAAAGCATGTTAATGCAACGGACTCAAATGCTAATTGGAATCATTCGCACAATCTACAGAAACATTGTTCAGTCCCCAACTAGCAAATACCACTTTGACTTGTGCATATACCAAAATAAAAATCACCAAAGCAAAATAGGCACTTACATTAAACTGTGCATCTAGATCAGCCTGTCCTTCAATAATCTCAATAAGCTCTTGTATACGTTCTGGTGGGGCTTTCTCTCCAAATAAGCTCAAACTTTTTAGAAAATCCATAAACATTTTAAATTCTGCCCCTGTTACGTCTTGTAAACTCTGCAATAACAACCAGTCAAATAGTCTATATTTTTCAAGAATCTTCAAAAAGCTAAACAATCCCAATGATATACAAACAATATAAATTAATAAATTCACAGACGTACCTTCTTAATTAAATCCGTAATGTGCCTTTCCAGTTGGTCTGCCGGCCGTAGCAGTTCAGCTTTAATGGGAAATACCTGTCGTTAAATTGTTTACACCTTAATGCATTAAAGAAGAAAAACCATCACCATCAGAGAAAATATTCATATGCCCCTAACCTTATCTCGTACAAAGCTAATAACACTCTCACGGATTTGTTCATACACTTCTGAATTCTCACGGCTGTGCTCATTTTCATCACTGCTCTGAACATGCTTAAATAATTCCGTCAAAGTTTCTGCACATAAGTGCCACTACTTAGATTTACGTCAACATTTCAGACAAAAGTAGCTATAAAACCAAAACAAGAATCCACAAGCAAGCAAAGCTAGCTCAGGAAGCTGGTCTACAAAAGGAAATGCTTTTCATGTTTCTGATATCTTACTTCTAACAATTCCATTATAGAAACAGCAAAAAAATATACCACAGCTAAAATAAAAGATAAGCCGCCAATCCAGACTGATTCTTGCGAAGTGCAAACACAGATCCTTTGAAAATGTCAGGCTTGTTTCCTATTAAAGAATTGTGATTACTATTCCCAATTCCCTCAAAATGTTAATTACAATGTGTGTATAAATTTGTCAATTATGGACATAAAAAGGGTTGAAGGTTTGTATTGCAAAGGGGATAGATGCACCTTCTAACCCATTTTTGGTTGCTACAGAGAGAACGTAATAGGAGAAGCTTTAAAGGGGTTGAAAAAAATATTGCTATGTTACTTGACACCCTCTTTTTCTGGTGTCCCTCTAAGTTCTTGAACCGCTCCTTTTCTAGTTTCCCCCAAGTCTTTCTCTTCCTTCGAAGAGGTGGCCATTTTGTAGATTTTCTCTTTGTTTAGTTGCATCTAATGCAACACCCTTGGTGCTATTTTTGACGTTGTCAATAAAATTTCCTCCCTCCTATTAAATAAATTTTCAACTTTTTAGACACATACTATTACAAGCTACTAAAGTTTCTTTAACTAATGTAGCATAAAGTATTGATTTAGACAAGCATTGGAGCACACGCACAAACAACCATCCAAGGGGCACTTTGATGTATTTTATTTTTATTTCACAATTTTATTAAATAACACAAAAAATAAACATATATATTCTTTACTTAACAAGTACATTATTATTATTAAAACATTTACATTGTTTATTGCAAAATTATAATTATATTGAAAAAAAAATAGCTTATTCTGAATCCTCCTGATTTTTAGGTTTAGGGAAATCAAAAGCCACTAAGTTCTCTTAACTTAACTTCTTCATTTTTACTCGTTCTGGTTGTTGTTCTTCAGATACATCACATAACTCCCTTTTTTATTTGAATTTTTGGCTCTATGGTTCTGGTTCCAGTTTTTCCATCGGAAGAGATTAAAACTAGAAGCTTCACTCCCTGGTTCTGATGCCAAATTAGAACCAGAACCTGTTCAATTCGATTCCTGGCTCCTAAGGAGGCGTGGTAAGGGCTACATACATACATATGGGGGATACAAGAGAGAGAGAGAGAGAGAGAGAGAGAGACATAATGAGATTTAGGTGGAAGTCCTTGTAAAGAATTAGAGAATTCAGCAAATGAGCTGGAAGGTGACCACAGAGGGAGAAGATTGGTTGTTGATTTTGAAATATACAGCCTTGCTGAGAGAGAGAGGAAACTGGTAATTCAACATAAATATCTCATATTAAAAGGCAAATAAGGTCCTTTTCAGTCCTGTAATATCGATTGATGAATTATTTGAATCTAACCCACAATATTGTCATAGAACAAATCGAAAAAAAAGGAAGGCCCTCCATAATTAAATACTTACACTAAGCACCAAATGAGAAAACAATGATTTTCTACACTTATAGACAAGAATAAAGCATGCAAAGCTCTTGATGTGCAAAAGTCACTATTCAATTTAGCATGTACAAAATTTATCATCGAAACCCTACATTCCAAGTGCTTGCTCTTCTATCCCCACGGTTCTACCTACTCCCTTTCACATCTCTCAGTCTCTTTCTCTTAAATTAGTTTTCTTTCTAGTCTAATTTCCATTTCTCATCTCTTAACTTCATATTCCTCCACAACTTAAAAAAAAAAAAAGGGAACCTTCATATTCCTCTGCCTTCCCTGCCATATCATAAAATCCCACCTGTTTTGGGGAGATTCATTTCCAAAACTTGACTTTTTTAAAATTTCAGAGTACTCTTCTCTTTATACTCCATCTACATTGCCAGACCAAAAATTTCTAGCTCATGCTCTCCATGACACACAGACATAAATACATACAAGCCTGAAACTTGTCATCTTGATATTTTACCCAAAAAAAAAAATAATAATAAGATGCCTATGAACATGCCTGGTTTGACATTTCTTCAATGCCCATAAGAACTACACAAACAGAAAAAACAAAAACGTTGGAGACAGTACCACCAATTCTAAGAATTGACAAAAGTAAAATAGATTTCTGATAGACAAAAAATAAATAAGGAAAGCACTTTGTGCCAAAGCATGTTGGATGCCCATCTATTGTGCGATTTTTTTTTTTTTTTTTTTTTGATCTTTGAGACACAAACACTTCTTGAACACTTTAGATATAAATAAGAAAGTTATAAGTCTTAACAATTTTGAGATTTTTAACTTGCATGTATGCAAAGACTTTGCAACAGAAAGTTACTGCAGGAGTGTTAGCTTTGAGATGATTGGGCAAAATTCATACAAGAAGCAAACTGAATATCTTTGCAAGGTACCTTTAACATGCTGCCGTAACAAGGACATTAGGGCTTTATTTGCTGCATCACGCTCCACATTTTCCTCTACAAAAACCCATAAATCCCTGATCAAACGCTATCATCAAAAGTAAAACATAAACAATAAATGACCCAAAGATATCCTAAAATACCTGATGGAAGCATTTGCACCAGGGGATAAACTATTTTAGGAATATACTGTGGGGTATCCTTGCAGAAAAGAGGAAGCCCACGAATGGCTTGTACCCGAACCTTCAACCATGAAGAAATGAGTGTAAAACATTCATAGATCCCATAATCTATATCGCATTAATCATAACACAAATTCAAAACCACCCATATGCACTAAAACATAAAGCGCCCCCCTAATATACAAAATGCAACATAGACAATTAACAGAGCAAGAAAAATTGTACATACCGCAAGATCCTGCTCGTCACATAAATCATAATGGGCATTGAGGGCAGCAACCGAAAGATCCGGAAAGAACTTAAAAAATCTGGGAAGTAACTGTGCTGCCAATTGCTTTGCCTTAGTGTTACTACTGCTTTTGGAAGCAGCAGCAATTATGCCCTCATAATCCTCCACATTCTAAAAAACAAGAAACCAATTTTTCAACCCGCAGATGCTGACTTAAAACACTTTCGCATTCATGAATAGTCACAAGATAGTTCCATTGAAAAAACCTAAAGATTTAAAAAAAAAAAAAAAAAAAAAAAAAAAAAGACCCACATCTCATCACACAAAAAACTGGCCTAACACAGGACATATTCAAACATAGTAAAAACGTTTAAAATTCTAGAAAAGAAAGCAAAATCCAGTTGTTGACACACAAAAGAACTACCATAAAGCATATACAAATCAATAAACCGTGACAATTTATTGTGTCTCTGACAAAACCCTAGATATAGAGGAAGTGGGTACCTGAGATTTGTCTTTGGCTTCATTGAGTCGTTCACCGAACTCGTAAAGCTTGTCAATCAGACTGTTGTCTTCGACGGCCTCAGTCATTTGGAACCACTGTTAAGCTACGTAGAAGAATGAGTCAAAACGCAGAAGCAAGATTGCACAAAAGTGGGTCACTCAAAACATACACCAAAAAATTTAAGGGTTTATAGAGTGCTTTGTTGAAAATCCTGAGACAATAATTGGAACTTTGGAACCCTAAATTGGTCTCGTGGTCTTAGAGAGCAAGTAAAGTCGGAACCAGAGAGAGTGAGAGAGAGTAGAAGACGTACAAGGTGAGTGGTGGATTTGATTTTGGGCGCAGAGAGAGAGAGAGAGAGAGAGCGCGATTGGGCTTGTTTGGGAAGCGCTTCGACCAAGCGCCTTATTTCTCTAGGGCTGTGTTTGGGAAGAACAAAAATTTAAAGCCGCGACTTGACCGACCTCGACCTTCATTTTTCCGGTCAAAATCTTCCGATGGCCACTCTCATTTCCGTTTTGATCATGGTGTGTGGACGTTTTCTTTGGTTGGAAAGAAAACTAATAAAGCTTCCCAAGAAGGAAAATCATGTATTATAAGAGATAAGCTCGTGGATTGATTTATCCATAAAATTTAATTGATAACCGATAATAATTATTAATAATCAATAATAGATAATTATCGTTAATTGATATTAATATTTAATTATTCACTCAAAAAATAATATTTAATTATCTAACCGTCGTTTATATATAAAAAGATTTAAAAGGATAATTTATAACTTATTATTTTTTAAAATATTTATTTTCATGTTATTGGTATATGCAAATGTAATATTTATAAATATGATATTTAAATTTTTTTTGTAGATAATTAATTCAAATGTATATCATAATAATAATTTAAATAGTTCTTATCTTATAAAAAATTAAATAAATAATTAAATTTAAATTTGGTATTTGTTGTTATTAATGTAAGATGGGTAAAATTATTAAAATAAAATATTCAAAATCAACTTTTAAAGAATCAAAAGTTGCTATAGGTAGTTAATAAACTTTATTTTTATTTTTTTTACTTTTGGATTATCAATTAGGGTTTGACCATCTGCTGTATCACAGAATATCCTTTTTTTCTTGTACCATTGAAAATAATAGCCATAAACAACTCCTAACAATTGTACCATATACTCACAAGACTGAAGAGTCAGCTTACTTTAGAACACGGGGAACCATAATATTAGCTTCCCTCTTAGATGAGAACAGGAGAAAGATCGGAAACTAGAGACTAAGAAACTTATATCTTGGGTTAGCAATCCCAGAATGTGGACGATTAATAGTATAGATGTCAACTACACCGATGGACAATCAATGCAGTGGAATGAGAGTTCCTAAGAGAACAACCTAATGGTATAAATTTTTCTCTCCTAACCTTATTATTTAAGGTTCAAATATTTATACAACAAAAAAAAATATAATAGAATAAGATATTAAATTTCTTAATTAAGTCTTGGATTTGAATACCGATGATATACCAAAAACCACTTCATCAACTGAACACCAAACCATAATGCTAACAATTCAAACATATCCGTGAAGAAGAACCTTTGATGACCGTCCAAAGCTAAGACCATAATCATACCCTTGTCACACACGCCTAAGCCCTCCGATCCCTCCTTTAGAGCAGCATCCGAATCAATCTTAAAAGCCTCGTTCACTGGTGCAGACCATGAAATTAACCACCGAGGATGAGCACTACCTTCACTACTTTTCACTTCAAACAATTCTCCTCGAGGTACTCGGGCAATAGCTTGACGGCATGAGCTAAAAGCTGGATCACATCTCTCATTTTCTGTCCGAAAAGGAACTCGTTATGGTCATTCCATAAAGCCCAAGAAACCAAACAAAGGACCTCCATTGCAGCCGAGTCCAGTTAAAGCATCATCTCAACACACCATGATTCAAAATCCGACACTTGACTTACCTCAGTCTTCAGACCAAGTGAAGATAGAAACCGGGCTAGTTCTACGTTTTGTGCCCAAGCCTGGTGCGCTCAAGTGGAGATATAAATTAAGACTTGTTGGAGCAAGGAGCAAGGATCAAGGAGCAAGGAGCGCTCAAGCCTGTTTTGTGCTAAGTTCTCAACAAGGTAGGTGATATCTCAATTTTAGGTTCTTGCACGCTAGTTCTATGTTTTTTTTTGAAAAAATGATCATGTTTGATAAAAACTAAAGGAATCAAGAGATTACGTTTAAAAGAACCTAGACTAATGATTTGTTCAAGGGAGCACTATTTAGTGAAGATAGCCTGATTATTTGTGCACTATGAAGGTTAGATTAGATGAGATAAAAAAAACAGCAAACACTTGAGTGGGTATGTTTCCTTAGCATATCATTAAATTTAACGTGCTGATGATTTGTATGAAAACTGATTTTGTAAAATATGTATGTTGTGAGTGTTATGCTTATCCCGTCCTTTAAGGGTCCTTTGCTTGATTTCCGACCCACTGCTGCATGATTTTTTTTTTTTTTGGCGTATACATAGAGCTTGAACTCGAACATATTACGTAGAGAAGGGACATATGATAGATATACCTAAGGAGGTTACACATTTCCGCCGAAGAAACTGTGGAATCCGAAGTGCTTGAGGCGGCATAAAATCTTTGTCGTTTAACAGCAGTAGTATACATTGCCACAATCAGGCTTTGAGAAAACAATGGTAGCTTTGTTGGCAACCAGCTGTATAAAGAACAGAACAATCATTCTTGTAGGATAATGAGTAACAACTGATGCCCTTCCCACTAAGAGAGGTAAAAAATTTTTCTCTTGTGTGTAAGTAGTGATTCCATTACATCCATACAGCAAATTGAAGAAGCAGATGCACCTCTCGCATGCTGTTCTTTTCCAAGAGCAATGGAGATCACCACAGTTACAGGTTTGCCCAATTTCCTCTTTGCATTGGATCTTAACTTACTATTGGAGCAAAAGAAAAGCATAATTTGATGTCATCACAAGATGGGCATGTCTAGCGCCTACAATACATCCTTGAACTCAAAGTCATGCGTTTCTTTGTTGAACCGTTCAACTAGCTTGTACCTGACATCATTCAAATAGAAAGATTGGGCAGTTTCCAGAAGCCATTTTGCCTCTGAATCACTGAGCTTGCTGGGGAACACAACATCGCCCCGGATAAGTACCAAATCCTTGGTTTCTGCAAATTCTGTGTAATGAGTTACAGTGAAGTGAGGAGCTGCTTGAGTTCCTCTTGCTTTATAATCTTCAAGACCAGTGAAAAGCATGTGCGGCATCTGCACTGCATAGATCATATACAGTATTAATTTACAACGAATTCTAAGTTGACTGCAACAACTCAACCTTATAAACTATCTGGAAAGAAAACAGGTCAATGTGAAGAACCATTTCATAACTTATTAATACTGAACTGAACCAATAAATAGCATCGTATTAACAGAACGATGAACTATTTCTTGAATATTGTTCCATAATTTTCACTTCTGAATTCCAGAGTTCCTAACACAGCAGAAGAATTCAATAACATATACAGCAAAAAAATTCTGGGTTCCACAATCCTAGTTCTGCCTTTGCAAGCTGTATTAATTGGATTTGTCAAACACCAAGCAAAGTATGAACATTTTCTGTGTCAAGTTGAACCCTTTCAGCATCGGAACCTCATGGGAGAGGATTTTAACACTTGATAACCTAATGAAACAAATAAGATATTTAGTTGAAAATCTCATGGCTGCAATGCCATTATTCACACGATATTAAATGCAGAAGAACTGGGCAGGATTGGAATATCACATAGTTGTTCTCATTATAGATGCAATTCCATGATGCCCCATCTCCCCATGCATAGGCTGTTCCTATACATAGTTTTTCTCATTATAGATGCAATTCCCCAATATTCATGAATGAATATGACTATGTATATGTATCTATTGTAATTAATGGGCATTGTTTTGTCCTTTCCATTTGAAATGGGATCCTATTGTGCTTTCTTGTTAAGCACTACTGTTAGATGGTTGAGAAGAAAATCAATGTGTGGGCTCCTTCTCAAAAGAAACTAGTGGAACTCTTTTTTTTGAGTGTGCAGATCTCTATTGAGCATGGATATCTTTCCATCTTGCAGATTCTGAAAGTTGGATCTGCTCCTGATTAATACCTGGTCTGCGTTTCATTGTGAATTTGACTTATCTTTCAGAATTAAAAACGATTAATTATTATGCTGTGCTGCCCAACAGAATTCTCTTCCACCATGTCCAGCTGGATTGCACCCGATCCTGGTAGCAAGTAGGAAGAGAACTATTTTTTTTTTTTTTTTGGGAAGTTTAGGAGTAATGCAGGGAGTGTTTCGTCTGGCCCCAGCCAAATTCCTAATCGAATAAATATTTCTTAAGACAAGTAGAACCAGAATATGAACAAATTCTTCATCAAATCAATTTCTTATTTTCTGTGTATAATCAATATGAAATAGAGTACAAAGGCATAGAAGGATCCATATAGCCAACTCCATTTAGTGGGATAAAGATTTGGTTGTTGTTGTTGTTGTTTTTTGTATTTTTGTGTATAATATACAAATCATGCGGGATTTAGGTGTCTGTGTCTATTGTGAATGGCTTGTATAAATGTTGGTCTATTTTTTGTTCTTTAAAAGAAAAATGCATATTCTATAGGTAGACTCAGTTATTCTACAGGCAATATTCTTGAAAGAAGACTTCATTAAGACAATACATTTAATAACTCCAATAGTTAAATTCAACGTCCAAGACAAAGCTAAATGGATGTATGAAGGATTGACAAGGTCTATGACAGGAGAAGACCTGCTTGTATAAAAGAAATAATAGAACCACACCTTGTAAGAACATTGTTGTGAAACCACTACCCCTCCAAACTGGAATTACAAAATATCGGCTACAAGAATAGAACGATGGTGGTGTTAAGAAAATCAACAAAGAACACACATGAAAAATACCATCACGTAAAGAGACTTACCACTGGGCTGCTCTTTGCTCCAATAAATGATACAGCTTCATTTTCATGGATGCGCCAATGTGACATCTCCCCAAGTGATACTGTTACAACACAAGTCAATAGTTGTCTATAAAAGGGTTTGAATATGGATATGTAAGTGACATGCTAGAGATTATTCTGATAGTCTTGGAAACAGGAAAACAAACTAGCAGAATGGGTAACAGCACAAACATATAAGAGATAAATTCTTAATTTCTTATCCTACAATATTTTTTTTTTGTAAAATATTAATATCTATGTCACACTTTATTTATTTTTTTCAACATCAAAGCTATCTCACCTATATATTATGAGATTATGAAAATATTCTTATCCAAAGCTGTACATCACTTCCAAAATGTGACTCAAAAGTATTCACAATTTAACTAATATAACCTAATGCAATTTCTTGAATATATGTCTTCCAAACTGAATAGAAAAAAAAATCCATTTTTTTCTTATTAATACTCAATGTTCAATGCTCGTCTTAACAATAAGGGCACCAAACAAAGCCAGAAATTTACATCATGGAAAAATTATTCGGGTTATAATTTCAGGTAGCAGATGTTATTATTTTTAATAGGGCAAACACCACATGCGCTTATACTTTTTATTTTTTCTGGAGCGATTGCCAAAACATTACAGAAGAGCAAATCAACCTTTTACAAAGTTTGAGCATTCAAACTTCATCATGCAATGGGTAAATGAACCTCAAATTAAGTGCATAGCAATGGCGGTCTAACTTGCAACCCAAACCCAGCCCAGCAAATAGAAATAAAAACCGGCTTCTCTCATTAAGGATCACAGGAGAAGAGAGCTTACCTGAACTGATCAATCGGCAACAGCAACGGCAATAGCAATGGCGAGTGGATTAATTGATTGAGAGAGAGAGAGAGAGAGAGAGATCAGAAAGAGAATAAGACTAGCCGGTTGATAAGAGGGGGGAGAGGAATAGGGCAATGACGGGCTCCCAGAACAACTGACACCTGCTAAGTGGGAAAAAATAATGAATTGTCAAAAATAAGCCACATTGTATTTTTTTTTTCTTTTTTCTTTTTTTTTTAATTAATTTGACTAAATCTAGTAAAATAATTATTTCTAAAATCTGGTACCCAATATTAAATAAGAAATAATTATTTTTTATTTAATCAAAAGTTATTTTTTAAAATTTAATTTTTCTAGTGAAGTGATTTAAATTATTTTTAAATTTTGGTGAAGAGATTATGTTGAGGGGATCGAAAATTTATTTATTTATTTACAAATTATCAATAAGAAATATCTAAAGTATCAGGATTTACCCAAAAGTACCCGCAACCTATTTTTTTTTTTTTTAAATTTCAGTAACACTTTTAGCCCTATATTTTCATTCTGGTACAGTCTAAGCCTTTTGGTCTGAGTTGACTCATGATTAGGGTTTGCTTGTAAATCTCTCTAAGCTACAATATTGGAAAAAAAGATGAGCTCGCTGCACTTAGCTAGCCCTCCTTGATCTTTGTGACTATATTTTGCACTTCCTATGCTAGTAGTAGCGACGCTAAACAATTCTTATAATACATCATAATGATAAATAATTTATATTTAGATATTTTTTTTTTGAGATTAATGTTTGAAAAATTTTATAAATACGTATATTTTCATAATTTTTATAAAAGAGTGGTGAAACTAAATTTTTTCTTTTCCTTGGAAAGGGCAATTTTTCAATGATAAAGAATTTTTTCTTTGCTCGTGTGAATAGTAATCTTCGATTCTATTACTATAGCAAGAAACTAAAATTGTTGTATAATATTAGTCTAATAGCAAATGATATTGTTTAAATTGACTTCGAACTCATTGGAAACCAAAATTTGCACTTGGAAGTTGGGAACATAAGAAGCAAAGCCAGACTAGACTAGCATATATGAAAGCAAAAAATATGGTAGGCAGTTGCCTTTCTGGAGATCTTATTAAACTGACAAAAGGAATGGTTTAAAAAATTTACCCCACTTGCTTCATTTCAGCCTTGCTTCATCCTTAGCCACGGCCAGTCTTTCGTCAAGTGACTTAAAAAGGAAGGGTTGATGTAAGCTACTCTTGCAAGCATGCCCTTTTTCACAGAGTGCCTATGTGCCAAAATCAAAAAGCAGTACTTGAGATTTTAAACTCTCTGCAACATGTGACACAGAGTTTATGTTCGGAGAGGAAGAAAGAAAATGAGATTTTAAACTCTTACTTTTTGAATGAGGGCTAAAGAATTTTGATATCATTTGGCCAAATGACCAAAGTAGAGTCTTTGTAACATTAGTCCCTCAATTGCTTGGTCGAGGGATTGCAAACTTGTGTGACATAGTTGACGACTGAATCCTACCAAATCCCCAAATGCTTTAAGGAATCAACAGAAATGCCTTTTGACCTTTTGGGCGTGCCCCACTCGTCCATCGAAGAGACCCAATTTATGAAAAAAAATGATCCAGCAAAGTCCAAGTGGATTCCCATTCCAGCATAAAAATTTCAGATAGATTTAAGAATTTTCAGAAGAACCCACCATCGTCTCCTATAAATCCAAGCAATAAAGCCTTGATTTTAAAGCTGAGGGAATGAGAGAAAAAGGGAAGGTGGTCCACATTTAGAAGCTTTTTACTGCAACTCATAACCAAAAGGTTTCTCCGCTTAAGACCATACAAAATTTCCAAAAAAATGATTCAGCAGCTGATTTGGTGTGGTGATCCAGGCCATGCAATGTCTTGGCCTCGATATATCAGAGAGTTATTTCTATGATATGTATAAGGGCCTTCCCCTCTGTTTGCACATGCCCTGCATCTAAAGAGTCACATTTTGGGTGGCTATAGTGCCCAGTGGGACTCACATCGTTCCCTATCATCTTTGCTCAACCCTCTATTTTTATCTCACACAAGATGTAAATATAATGTTGAGTCCAAGAACGAAATGCGATATGCCATTCAAATTATAATTTCAAAAAATAGAAATTATAATTTTTTTAAAAAAAATAAAAGATATTTAAAATTATTTTAATTTCTTCTTTTAAATTTCAGAAACAACTCCCCTCTCCCTTCGCGCCCTTGCTAATTGTGAGGATATCACCATAATAACTAACATTTTCCTATAATTAAACCACTAGAGTGACATAGGCTTTTGCCTTTCGGAGAATTTTAAGTATTTATTGAGGAAGGGCACATGAACATTTTAACTGATTATTGGAGAGATTATTCCGGAAACCCTTACATAGATTAAGACCCTGTAAAGCTCAAGCTCCAAAAATCGCCATATTTTATATGAAAAGAGTTGGAAGTCATTTTTTCAATGATGATGATTCCCCAGTTATTAGCTGGCCCATAGTTTTTTTTTTTTTTTTTTTCATGAAATTCACAAGACTCCTCTGCAATTTCTTTAAGTCCATGGAAGTACCATAAGTACACTTTCGTTATAGATTTTTAAAAAAAATATAACTTCAAGAGAGAAAAATATAAAAGACAATAGAAAGAGTGATTTTATTTCTATTCTATCTGTGGTTTCCACCATATTCATATACTCTAAAAAAGAAGTTCAAGTTTCTCTTCACTCGCTAATAACTCCTCTCTCTCTCTCTCTCTCTCTCTCTCTCTCTCTCTCTCATAAATTTAGGACTTAAGTTCACGGGAATTGATTCTCTCTTACAAGCGTGTCTGGTCTGTTATGCAACAGAGCCTCATACCTGGTCTTCACCTGTTCACATATTTCTCCCTCCACAACTATTCCAACTTTGTCCTCAGCTGCTCCAGTCCAGTCATGTCTGCCTCTTCCTCTTCTTCAACGACAACTTATCTTTGTTCATTTTTTCTCATTGCTTTGCTCATCCTAGGTAGTACATTCAAGACCTCACTCTGCTTAAACAAGACAACAAGCAGCCCCCGCCAGCTCTCCATCAACTACTATGCCAAATCATGCCTTCAGATTGACCAGCTTGTGTCCTCTGTCACTTCCCAACTCTTCCATGAGGTGCCCATTTCCGGTCCTGCTACAGTTCGACTCTTCTTCCATGATTGCTTTGTTGAAGTAATTCTCTCTACATTTCTGCTTTTTGTGTAACCAGTACTAGTTTATTTGATAGCCTTTTTGTTCCTTTAAGATTTAAAATATAAGAAAATGCTATTCATTAGAGTCAGATGCGACCCTTATCATCAGACATTTGTTGTTGCATGCATTTTTACAATAACGTCTCTTTTTATGTAATAATTAGTTCTACATCTAGCCTGATAAAATGAGAGCAAGAATGGTGATCATCATAACGTAACTCAAAAGGGTTTTCTTCAATTCCATCATGTTTTTGCTAAGTGTTCTGTTTTGGGTATTTGTTGCATGTGTTGTTGAATTGAGGGGTGTGATGTATCAAATATTTAATCACATCAAAGCCTGGAAGCATAGCAGAGAAGGATGCACCTGATAACAAGGACTTAGCTGCGAAGGGCTTTGTTACCAGAAACAAGGTCAAAGCCTTGGTTGAAAACAAGTGTCCTGGTGTCGTCTCTTGTGCCAACATTCTAGCAATTGCAGCCAGAGATTTTATTCACTTGGCAAACAACAAACCTCTCTCTCTCTCTATCTCTCAAGAGTGACTTATATTCACCAAAACACAGACTCCGACTCAGACATTTTCAGGCTTTTATATTTTGCGTTATTCATCACTTTACAGATGTAATACATTTTAATGTCATCTTGACATGACAAGTTAGTTAGGAGAGCATAGGCCTTTTGATGTCATTCTCAGTTTAGTTTAGGGTGCATTGCAAGTAGTCCCCCTTGCTCTTTTTTGCTGCTAAATACAAAATATCGCAACACATGTTGCAAGGAACTTGGTTGTTGGTCATATGCAAACTAAATGGATATAGAACAAATTCGAAGTTATGGCAATTACTCTGTACTAATTCATCTTTGCCATCTTGTACAGGAGATAAATCAAACTTTATAAGGTTTCAGTCCAAGAGATAACTGAGATCAATGGTTGTCTTCGTATACCTATATTAATATGCTAAGCTTACAGTAAAAAAGAAATCAACTAAGCATACTATTAAATCATGCATAAAAAATGCCGCACAAGTGACATGCCAATTTTTAAAGCAAAATACAGAATTGGTGGTGAAATGATCTAATCTTATTGGAGTTTGAATTTGGCCTATTCTGATTGGCCTATTTTTGTCTTGATCAGACTAGTTTTAGGAGATCATCTCACGCTTTGCTGACTTGTTCTTATATCACTTCTTTGATTTGCCATGTTGCAGGCAGGAGGTCCATACCATCGAGTGAAGAAAGGTAGAGGGGATGGAAGAATGTCACTAGCATCTGGTGTTTGGTCCAACATAACAAGTGCGAATTCCACCATGGATGAGCTTCTCGAGCTATTTAACTCCAAAGGACTAACACTAGAGGACCTGGCTAAAGATAAACAAAAATTCTTTCAGGCTTTTTTCTGCGGCTATGGGTAAAATGGGCTCCACTGCGGTCAAAAGAGGGAGAAAACATGGGGTGAAATGGAAACATTGTAGCATTCACACCTCATAACTAAAGGCATTCTCTTTTTCCTTCTTTTTCTTCTTCCTTTATGCTCCATTGGATCAGTATGTGAGTGTATTCGACTTTTTTTTTCGCCCTCTTTCTTTCATTTTTGTTGGGTGTTGATTGGTTTTGGGTGTCTTGGATTGGTGATTTTTTTGGCCAGTGGCTCGTTGTAATTGACGTGCAGGCCTTTTGTTATCCATTCAGATATCAATATATATAAAAGGTGAGTGGCTATTGGAGATGAACTTACAATTGTATGAATATCGTGTCTGTTCACTGCGAGCATACATCCGTTGTAGTCTAGTCGGTTAGGATATTCGGCTCTCACCCGAAAGACCCGGGTTCGATTCCCGGCAACGGAAGGGTTGTTGTCCATTTTTTTTTCATTTTTTAGAAGCTCTTTTAACCTTATCCGTCCAAATAATTAATCCATTGACTTTAAGCTGTTTATTTTTCCCGCCCTAATCCAAGGAATAAACAAAAAGGCTAAAAAATTAGGGTTTTCAAAATTTTGGTACTAATTGGAAGGCGAATTGAAAAAAAAGAAAAAGAAACAAATTGAGAGGCGCAAGGGAAAATGGAGGGACCGAAATCGAAGCGAAGAAGAAGCATTAGAAATGGAATCGAAGAGAACACTATGGCTATTCTCGATTCCTCCGCTCCTAATGACTCCCAAGATGTCACCGACGATAGTACTCTCACTCTCTCTCTTCTCTCTCTCTCTCTCTCTCTCTCTCTTTAGTCTGCTCTTTTTATGAAATTTTTATGATAGTTTTGTTAATCCAAACGCAGGAATTGCTTTCCTTGAAGCTGTTCGTTCCTCTTCCTTACTTCCCGAAGATGGAACTCCTCCATCTTGGTATTTTAATCTCTCTCTCTCTCTGAGTAATTTGGCTATTTTTCTGTTTGAATATGTAGCTGTAAATGGGTATCTTGAATTTTTGCCTCTTCCTATCTCTCTGTGGGTAATTTTTTCTTTTTCTATTTTTGGTTTGGCTTTGTGGTTCATGGCGAGCTGTAAATGGGTATCTTGAATTTTTTTCTCTCTTTCTCTCTCACTCTGAGTAATCAGCTACATGGGTATATTGAATTAATATTTCAATGTTTGATAAGACATTCTTGAATTAATATTTCTATGTTTGATAAGACATACTCTCTAGAAGGTCATTAGTTAATTTATGCATTTTATTTTGACATTTTAATGTGAAGAATAATTGTTTGATGGGCTTCAAAATTCTGCTGGTCTTTTTACTGTTTTTCCTCTTGTTTCATTAATCTAATTTGGATGTATTTTCCTTTTGTCTACGAAATTTTGTACACATATGCGAAAAAGCAAAATGCGTGCAGCAGTATTTCATATATTGAAGGATGGGAAATCTATAGAACTGATAATGGCGAGTTATCAGCTTCTGATTGAGTTGGATAAGGTGCTTATTTACTGTTGTGTTTCTAGTATAATTCACTTAAGTTTATATTGTTATGGGCTTTGGAAACCTTTGATAACTTTTGCTTCTGGGCATTCTCTATTGCACATAGCACTTCCCACGGGTATGTCTGACTGATGTCAATAAGGCTGATTCTTCCATGGGAGAACCACTTGAACTAGCTGTTTCCAAAGAGGTATAAGAAACGCTCATGAATGAACTTTCTATGTTACTAGTTGTGCATTAATTGTAAGCCATAGACATCCTGATCAACTGCTTACCGTGCTTTTGTTTTGTTACATCTAATGTGCCTGATTAGTGATGTAAATTTTTTTCCCTCTCTTTGAAAAATAGGATTGGGTACCATTTGCTTTTGGCACAGGTGTTGGATATGCTGATAGGGATGCAGCTGATGAGAAAGCTGGAGGACTAATTGATTCCCAGGTGAGTTTGGATGCTTGAAACTCTGCCTTGTCCACACCAGTATCTAAAATCAACAAGGAGGCATCATAAGGGAGATCATCTTACCCATTGAAATGGTCATGTTGTTGGATCTTATGAAAGTGTTACTTGCTCAATGCCATAACTTCGCAGGTTAAGTTATCATATCACATCTATGTGAACCTAGGATTTCCTTATTTTCCTGTCACGTGGAAGTTTAATAACATATATTTTGGCACTCGATTAAATGTTTTACAATTATGACATTGTTTCTTAGTTTGCGAATATCTACAAGGTGTGTTTGTTTCCTTGTTAGCAGGCTTTTATATATGAAATATGATCATAATGTGATGGTTTATATCTAGATGAATAGTGAATAGGTTAACTGAGTTCTTATCAATTTAGATACTTTCTTTTTTGTATTATTTAAAAAGAATATAGGTTTTTAAATATTATAAGAATAAATTGATGCTAGAGGTGATTTTTGTAATAGGATGAAATGGTAAAAAGAGGATTTGAGGAAAGACTGGTTCTTCTAGGACTGAGTAAATGCAAGCTGTTGGAAATTTGGTATTGAAGTAGCAAAATTTTTTCCTGTTGGTGTCACAAATGCGTTAAAGCAACTTCCACAACTTCAAAACAGCAATTCACTGCCTTTTCCTTGTCTTGTCATTTGGATATGAGGAGGTGATAATCACATAATTCCTTGTGAATAATGCCCGTTTTGTGATTGTTTCCACTTTTCTCCTTGTGAATATAGATTGAAGCATGGGTTCTCATGTTTCACTATTTAGCACTTTCTGTGTTCTATAGGGCTTTCACAATTTGGTACAAGATATTTCTAATATGGTCAATGGAAGAGACTCTCAAGCAGAAAACATCAAGGTTATCCTCTTATCGGTATTTTTAGGTTATCCTCTTATCGATATTTTTTTTTCTTTTTTATTTTTTTATTGGATGCTATTAAGTTCTCCACTAGCATTGCAACAAGTGGTCTACTTTTGCTGCTTGGGGTGACTTTATGGTAGTAACCAGTGCAATGTTAAATGTTTATTTAGTACTTCAATGGGCAAATTCATGGCAACAAATAACACCTATCTAGACTTGTTGGTTTCTGTATGGTGTGATTGTTGTACTACAAAGATCTGAGCTTTACTTTGCAGGCCTTGTGTAATTTTTGTTATTGTAACCAGAAAAGTCAGGTCACCTTCCTTTTTGCTCATTTAACCCTCCCATCCCTGTTCATCCTAGCTCTCTAATACAGAAACTTAGTTGACCAGTGGCTAGGTGTCTGGCACCCTCTCTTTTCAGATCTATCCACTTAAGATATATAACCCTTAAAACTGTGCATTTGCTTCTATTAGTTGAAATTGCAGTGCTGAACCACCTAAGTCCAGGATTTCAGTATTCTGAGGTGTGAACTGAGATTCATTCCTTTAGCATTTATGATGCTTGAATCCTTTCCTTATAGACTTGAGTTGTGATTAAGAAAGTACAATACCATAAGGCAATTTAAAGAAGTCTTGAAATCTCGTTTGGTTTATGTTAAAAATTGGCATATTACTTAATTTTGGGTACAAAGGGTGCTCATTCAAACACAATAACCTCAAAATTTCTGGATTCATGTAAATGAGCTGAATGTTTTCTGGGAACCTACTTAGTTTTCTCCAAATGCTTTGCTTAATTTCTATGTGTTAAATGAGACTTTTGAAACCAAATTAACATGTTCATCCTACTTGCACTAAAAATTTTAGCAGTACATGCTTTCTGCCTTGAAAATTTCCAGCACTTAATTTTATCAATTCTCTTAGGACACATGTGCCTTTATTGTGTAGTTTTATCTTTTGCTTTTCCTATTTCTTTGCATTTGAAGCTTTAATTTTTCATCATTTATTTCTCTTGTAATCTGAATAATTTCTATTCTGCAAAATTATCTAGTCTTATATAGCAAATAAAACCTTTGCTGATAACCAAATATTTTTCACATTTCTTTATATTTTCTTATCTCCTACATTCTTGGTCTTTGAACAGTTCCTTGGAAACATGTTGCTGTTTCAATATCTTGTCAACATTCTCGAAGGAGATTTTTTACCTCGGAATAAAGTCTATGAAGGTGCACTGAATCTGATCTGAATCTCTTGAAATTGTATGACCTTCTGCTGTGTGTGACACATCTAGAAATAAATTTGTGTCCACGACGCATCTTCGGGCACAACACCATGCAACACTTCGTACTTTACAGCAGTGTAAACTTTACAGCTTTGTCGTGGTTGTGGTCTCGTGTCCTCTTTTTGTTTCTGTGCTTCACAGAGTTCTGCATATTTGATATATATATATTTTTAATAATCTTACGTTCTCTATTAAAGCGTTTGCTATTATTTTGCAGGAACCATGGAGTGGACTCTTATAAGGGAATCACTGATCAACATGCTTCTGGTATATTCAATTTTATGAAGCTCTAAATAGCAGGGGCTCATATGGGCTATCTGTTGATAAGTAATGTAAAAAAATGTGACACTGTAACCTCTATTCACCTGCCTTAGTGCTTTAGTTTGATATCTTAGCCCATACTCATGGCAGATCATTGTGTATATTAATTAGGGATGGGGAGTACATGTAGAAGTCCAAGTGATAATTACATATGCATCTGCATTGGACCATATATGTATTATCAGAATATATTATAATTCTAATAAAATAATAAATAAGGAGGATTTCAATGCCAGATTTAAAACATCTCTCTGTGGCACCGGTACTAAGTACTCTATGGTTCGGGTCTTTAGCAGGTCTAGTGTCTGCCCAAACCACTGCCAGCATGCAGGTCTTTGGTTGTTGTAAACCCTTGATCAGCTTTCATTGACTTTTTTCCCTTTTCATGCTGTACTTAGTCAGGACCCTCACTAGGACATCAGAAGTTCCATACTTCCATGATGATTATGCACTTCAATTAAAGCATTTTGGAAATTTGGAACAGACTCAATGGCATCAGATCCCAGCCAATTCATTGTGCTACAAGAAAATAGGTTGATTGCGAAATGCGTTTATGTTAGGTATCGGGACCTGGAGTGCTTTAACCTTATAACATACGCTCCTGGATAATGAAAACCTCCAAGCCTGGACAAAAGAAAATGTGATAACCTTATGTGTTCAGGGATATATAATATGCATTCCTTCCATGGGATCCATGCCTTCTCCCATCCTTTTCCATTGTTACAGAAATGTTGCCTAAACTTCATTTAGCCATTTCACGCTAGTCTAGTGGTTCATTAACCTGTGTTTGTGTGTGGTGGGAAGCGGGAATGTACGTCTTTGGAATTGCATATGAACATACGTTCATACATACATACATTAATTATATATCCATGCAAAAACCATTGGTGTGTTATAGTATAGTTTCATGTCCATATTGGGAGTTAAATTCATAAGTTATGAACATTCCACATTTATGTGCAGGCATCAAGAAGGATAAACTATAAAAGCTTAATGAAAGATTGTTTGTCCACTTTGTCGGCATTGTGTCATTTGCCTGCTGGATTGCCTACTGATGATTCAAGATCAGAAGCTGATGCATCAACAAGGCAAAATGAATGTTGCAACAACGCAGTGGCTTTCGCATTAACTGAAATAGGACAAGATGCTTGTCTTGCCTTGCAGAGGCTCCTGGTTATGGTAAGGTTCATACCTGACCTTTTATTGGTCAAGATAGCAGATAACTGCAGCATATGCATAACCATTTGTACTATTTAGGTTATGGAGCTTGATAACTCAAGGAAGACAGCAGACACTCGTGGTTTGATCACCAGAGCTGATGGTGTGAGGTAATGCTTCTTTCCAAGCAATCCCTATCCCCCTCCCCTCCCTCACACCCACTCCATTTCTTTCATCGCGTGATGATCCAAGATGAAGACATTATTGCAATCTGGTGCAGAACACCTTTGGTGGAAATAATAGTTGATGAACTTACTTATGACAGTGACATGCTATCCGAAATTCTTCAGGTAATCTTTAGTATTTGTATGTTATTGGCAGTTTTTTCAACAGTCCAATCATTCAATCATACTCAACTTTGCCATCCCTAGCACAATAAAAGGGAAAAGTTGAAAATTGGATATACGTGCCTGTAATTCTCTGTCAATGGAGAGCAATATATCATTTGAATTTCTTGTTTGTAGAGGACAATTTATTTTCATGCCTAGAGGTATTAAGCATGAGAAATTCTAGATGGGGACTGTAGGAGCTGAGGGCATTAATTACTGAATTTAGCATATGCCTTTGAGCACTATCCTAGAAGATTTTGGCTCTTTCTAGAATTGTAATGGTCATGGTTTATGTGCATGCTGTTTGCTTTTCAACCTTGCTGATTGAAGAAAATAATATGCGTTTGTGACTTGTCTGCTTTTACTTTTTGTATATGTTGAACATCTATGTGTATAGCCAGGGTTCACCAATGGTTTGTTGGAAACTGTGCTTGAAAATATACTTTAGGATTTTGGGTATGCTGATTTTTTCTGTAATGCTTCTGCCTCTCACTCTCTCTCTCTCTCTCTCCCCCCCCCCCCCCACATGCATAGATTTTCTAAATATTGTGGGCAGTAAATGTTTTATGGCACTATATTGAACTGTGCAGGTTTTCTGTGATCCTAGATGGAAGCTAGATATAGCTCTACAATACTTCTCAAAGTACATAGCTAAGGTGACTGGCTTTTTCTTTTTGTTGTGTGTATTTTAGATCTGATTCACTGCATACAGTTTTACGCATTATTTTGCCTGAACAGATATTTGTTTTTCTCACTTTCTGGTGCAAAAAGACATACTGCAGTTGAAGAGTTTTGGCAGCTCTTTATATAAGGAATTGAGAATGCAAACTTTAGATAAGGAATTCTGCAAGTAGCTCAGTCCATAAGCACTTGCACTTGCAATCGTTACAAACGCTTTTGTTTGCCTTTCTTTGTATAATGATACTTCCTTGACCCGAGCATGCAGCTTTCCTGTCGAATTATTGCTGTGATTGCCATCTCTTTGCTTCCAGAATTCCAGCCTAGATCATGTAACTAGTTTGATTTTCAGGCAGGAGATTAAATCTGAATGGTATGAGTTGTTTCAAAAAGAAAAGGGGAGAAAAATGCCAAAATGAACCCAAACAAGAACAGTTATGCCTGGCTAAGATCTGAATTTCAACATATTTAGAGATGTCCAAGTGGGCATGTATCCTATGTTGTAATTGTTATGTTGCAGTTCTAATGCATTGTGCTCCCTTTCCTTGCTGTTCAACCCGTTTTGTTTCAGACAGACAATTCTTAGACCAGTATGTTCAATCTTCTTTCAATTTTGTCACAGGATTATTTTTTTTCCTTTTTTGTGATTTTGTCTCTAAGCTCTGGGTTTAAAAACTCTGTTTAGCTCGTGAGGTTGAGCTTGAAATGCTGGTGTTACAGCTCTTAGAGCTTCGCTCATTGTGTTTTATCTATATTGCAGCCATCTGTTCGCACTAGAAGGTCAAATGGTTCAACAGATGACGAAACATTTAGTGGAATTTTGAAGTGCTTTTCAAATAATACCAGCACGAAAAGTATTACCAAAAAGCTCAACCCAGGAGTCACTCAATTGCTATTAGCACATGCTTTTCAGGTGTATTTTATATCTCTTGCTGGTTAGATTTCCCTGATTAGTCTAAGCTAGAATAGTTCTGTAATCCTTTCTCTGCATATGCATCTATATGCATTTTGATGATGGCGAGATTACTGAAGATGTGGTTTCTGATTAAATATGCGTAGTATTCATATTCTTATATTGTAGTGCACATGGTTTGTAATTAAATACTCACCTTTTGCATTTGATGTTGTGGGCATGCAAGTTCTCAGAAGGTGGTCTTTTATATTTGTGAAAACCTTGTTTTCTTGTTTTCCCCTCCCAACCATAAGGTCAAAGTTTTGAGTACCTGTCCCTGTGGAACTCTACATCGAAATAAATTACAAATGCCAGGACAAAAGGGAATCACTGAAGATACAAGAAAGCATTTTCCATGATGCACATGCTTTCTCTGAAATGTTTTTCCTGCTAAGAATTTGCTATTTGCTTGTAGGCATATATTTCCCTGTCCCTCGAAAGCTGTGATGAGGGCATTGGTAATTCTAAGGATAAAACTGAGGGCAGCTCTCTTATGGACGTATGCAAGAACTTGGTTTCTGCTTTTAGCTCTCTGAGAAGAACAGATGGGTAAGGATCACGGCTTCTTTATTTCTTTCAATTTCACCAGCAAATTACATTGACACTGATGTTTTGCTATGTCTGCTTTTCTTAGAAATTATACTTGCCATTTCTTTTCCCCAAAAAAGAATTGTCATCAGCTACAGTCGAAAACTCAAGTTGCTCATTTTTCACATGATAGTAGGGCATTGACACAGCATGTTATTTGTCTACTTTTGCTTGTCATGGTGCAGGCATATGAAAATTTTACCTTTTGCAAGAGAAGCCATATTTACAGCAGCAACAATTCTTTCAACAAAATCATAGGAGTTCAAAGCAACTTTTGGTGCATTTTGAAGGCTGTTGCAACAATTTAACTTGGTATATATTTGCCTAGAGCACAACACAACCGTAATATTTTTTGCCTTTTTTGTGTGATGCTAATTCAAGTGCACCACTATTTGGTACCATTGATGATCACACGTCTTAAGCTTCTTTTGGTCTAATAGAGCTGAAGTTCAAATTTTATGCTGATGCTACTTAAAGACAATTTCAAAGTAAAAGAATATCCCTGTTGCCAAATAGTGCCTTGGAGAAACATTTTCTCAATTTATGAGAGCAGTAGCTGAAAGCGGTATGTATTATTGATCTTTGATGCAGAATACCTTGACACAGTGTCTGCCTTCAATGAACTAGTTCTTATTTCACCTCTCTTACAAGCAATTTCCTTAGCATGTGAAAAAGATGAACTAATACCAATTAAGGATTCTATGCCCCTAGTCTTAGGTCATAACCGATGCACATTCTTTGCTGAATGGATGAAACATCACTGGTGTCTGCGCATCCGAGAAAACCCATCAGGATATTGATGTCTTCAGTCAAGAGAACTATGATTTGATGCTTTGTGTTGACTGCTCAGTTTCTCAAAGCATCATCCCCCCTCCCCCAAAGACCCCCCCAAAACAGGCTCAGGCCAATCTATGAATCAACGATGTGGGATTTAATGTTTATTAGATAAATAATTCGTTTAAAGTACTCATATCATGTGAAAATTTATACTTGACATCTATATCAAACATGTTTCAAACAACATTTGCACATATTATATATTTATATGGTGTGTGAACGGGTTTTAAATGGGTTAAACATGTCAACTTGTATACGGGCACATTTATCATGATGTTCAAATGTGTCATACGATTTTAATACGAAATTGTTTAGTTTAAATTAAAATTAGAATCGTGTCGCATGATGTTGTTTGATTGAAATGAATTGTGTAAAAAATTGTTCAGGTGGTTATTACGGTGGAAAATTTTGTTATTTATATAACGTATTTTAAGTATTGAGTATTTTTTTTTGTTCATACTAGGGTTTAAACTTGAAGTATATTACACGAGGGGGAGAAAGATGTCATTTGAGTCAAAACTCATTAGCACCTAAGTATAAGTGACATTAGAAAAAATATATCCAAATTAATGAAAATTTATATTACCAGAGATACTAATGGTTTAGTGATATTTGATTTTCCTTCTACCAACTTCAGTGGGTGGGAGTCCTATCCTCTCTCTTTCTTGGCCCTTGTGTAAGAGCAAAATGATGGTGCGAAAACAAGGCTAAATGCCCGAAATGGGGTACCCTAAAAAAGAATTTGATCACTTTATTTTATAATTAAGTTGTTCTTCAAATAACATATATAGAATAAAAGTATTCAATCATTTTATGATTCTTACATCTCACTTTTGAGTGCTTGTCTTTAAAAGCCTTTTAGAATTATATCAAGGGTGAGAGAAGAACGTCAAGTGCAGATGAAAAAAAATGAACTTTAGCAATTTATTATCATAAAAGTTATTATTATTATTTTTTTTCTCTTGCAAATGCATAGGATAAATAAATCTCAATAGAAGATGCACTTAAGAGGGCAAGCAAACTTGATTAACGTAATGATTATTTTAATTTTAATTATTGAGAAATTAGTAAAATTTTTCTTTTTTCGGTGCCCTTGAACTCGATTTGTCCTTTGGTATCCAGAGTTTTGTTTTAACTAATCCGCATCGATCCGATTGAGGTCCCTTTTTAGGGGATATGAGTCTCTTAATGTAGTCGATTCCATATTTAAATCGAGAATCTAACTTATAATCTTGATTAAGAGATATGACGATCTATCACTGCACCAATTGCCTATAAATAGAAATTAGTAAAATCTTAACCTAATAACGTAATGACTATTTTTTTCTCACCTTTTGCATCAGATGTTGTGGGCATATATGTTCTCAAAAGATGGACTTTTAAATTAGTAAAATCCTTGTCTTCTTCGTTTTCCTCCCAACCACACCACAACGTGGGATTGCGTCAAAAATTATTATAATAATTATTAACGAATAAGGTTCTGCTATTTATATACCCTATCCCAACAAAGAAGTGTAGGCGAGACAGAAAGAATGTATCCATATTAATAAAAAAAATTATCAAATTACCAAGATAACAAATATTTGATTTGGAATTTGATAATAATTTTGTAATCGATTTAATTTAATTCGAGTTGGATTGAATTTTTAAAAAATAAAACTTTCTCGATTGTCTATTTTTATTATACATAAATTTAGATTTTATTTAAAATATATCAATAATCGATCACTGAATCAACTAAACATCCAATTAAGTAATGGTTCTGATAGCCTAAATATGGGGTCCATTTGGCTTGTTTTGAATAAAGTTGTACTTAAGAAAAAGGAGATGGAGACTGAGGCGTTTAATTTGGTGAGAAATTATTTTAAGAAGGCAAGAAATTCTTCAATTTAATCATTCCGGTGTGGGGATTTGTGAATCAGAATTTCTTCTCATTTGAGTATATAAAAATAATATGAATTAAAGAAAGATGAAAAATCGTTTAAGAGATTAACAAATTAAATTTTAATTCTAAAATTTGAAATTAACCGTTTAAGAGATTAATATAGGAAAGAAAGATTTTCCATATTTATTTCTCATTTCGGTTTTGACATAACCTGTTATAATCCTCTTTCTTAACCGGAATTTGGGACCGATCATGACAAATTTAAAATGTCTTAATATAGTATTAGTAATTTATTAATTCAGAAAATTTAATATTATTTAAAATATAACTTTAATTGTGTTCAACATCTAGTCATGCTCACACTTCCAATACTGGTTTTCATTGCTCTCGTAAAACCCATCATCTTCTAGTTGCCTGCAACAATGTTTTCACAGAAAGCTATATCAAAAACATCAAATCATTTGGTCTTATTTCAATCAATAATTTCTCTAATTGAAGAAAGAAATCCATTTTTGTATAGATAGAAACTAGGTCACTGCCTCCTGGGTGGTGGGCAGGTGGGATGCATAAAAAATCTTATCAATAGGGATTGCGTTTACAGATTCAAAATTGTTGGAATTTCTCCTAACTATGCTCACATGGTACGTGACAACGTGACAGTTGGGAGGGATCTAAACTCCTTCGAATTGAGTGGTCGAATATTTTACTTTCTTAACTAGAAGTATCGAGTTTGATTATTGAGAATTGTGAAAAAGGATTTGAGAGAGCCAATCTCTAAAATGGAACCCACAATACTCAAACCAAATTAATCGGATAAAACTTGGATACAAATAATAAAAAAAAAATTCTTGCAAGAGCATGGCTTCCAACAGACAAGCTGAAATTAATGTAGCATAGAATCGTAGTAATGGTTAGGGCACGGCGGAGAAGGGTGGCTGTCCACGATATATATATTATATATATCTAACTTTTAAAATTATAATTTTAAATATTATTTTATTTTTAAAAATTATAACTTATGTATTTCTAAAATTATGAATTCAAATACATGTTATACTTAGGGTGTTAATATGGAACTTTATCCATTTAGTTATGTTTCATAAGAGGTATTTTTTCATCCAAAGAAAATAAAAATTGAAAGGCACAATCATGATTTTTCTACAAAATAAATGAGCATATGAAAGCCTAGTTAGATACATAAAAGAAAATTCAGTCTTTTTTTTATATATAAATTATTGATATTTAATAATAATATTAAATTTAATTAAATATGATTTGAGTTAGATTTGGCTTTTTTTTTTCATACATTAGTTCCGAATTTAAAATTTTAATTAATGAATATCAGTATCAAGTTACTCGATCATTCCAGCTAAAAGCTAATATGTAAAAAGAATCAAAATCAAGTTATTATTATTATTATTATTTTATGGTTTCCGGTTATTATTATTATTATGAAAAATGTAAAAATATAAAAAAATATGAAAAAAATTATTCATGAATGAAAGAATAAGGTGCATAATGATTTATACAAGAGACTAGAAATGAATGATAGAGAAAGAGAGATTTACATAATTACAAAACTAAAGGAAATGAAGGAAAACAATTTAAATAGTGTTTGGTGTATTAAAAATAAAATCAATTGTATATTTGCAATGGATGAGAATATAAGAAAGTATTAAAAAAATTATTTTGATAATTTTTTTTAACATCGAGAGTATAAAAAATATTGAAAATATCACTACACCCTATAAAAAGAGATTAATATGGATTTTAAATATAAAATTCGTCCCCATCAAGTAAACGAGAGATTAAAGAAAATAAAAATAATAAAACTATAGGACTTGATGATATTTCTATTTAGGTATGGAAATATTTGGGAGAATTTAGTATAGTAATGTTAATAGATATTTTTAATAAAAATTTGACAAATCAAGAAAATATCCCAAATATAGAGAGAGAGCACACTTGTACAATTATATAAAAATAAATGAAACACACAATATTATTCCAATTATAGAAAAATTAAAATTATGAGTCACACTATGAAATTATGAGAGTGAATGATAGAATATAGATTGAAATTTGAGATAAACATATCTCATAATCAATTTGAATTTATACCAAGACGATCTACTATAGAAACGATTCACTTGTTAAGATATTTGATAGATACATTTAGAGTACAAAAGAGAGACCTATATATATGATATTCATTGATCTAGAAAAAAAATATGATAGGGTTTTTAGAGACGTATTATGGAGGACGTTGATAAAATAGAGATTTTCTTGAGATATATTAATCTTATTAGATATATTTATGAGCGAGCTATAACCAATGTAAGAATTTATAGGGATCTGAGTGATAATTTCTCTATTAACATTTGATTTCACCAAAATTTGATATTAAATCTCATTATTTTGATAATAGTGTTAGATGAAATTATAAAAAATATTTAAAATGAAATACTATGTTATATACTTTTTATAAATGATATAGTGTTGGTCGATAAAGTTAGAGAGAGTATTTGTACTAAATTGGAGTTATGGAGAGTTACACTGAAATTCAGAGAATTTAAATTGAACCGATCAAAAACTGATTATATGAGTTGTATGTTTAGTAATAATTATCAAAATGATAAAAAACGATTAGATTACAAGAAAATGACGTACTAAAAAGTGAATGTTTTAAATATCTGGATTTCATCATTCAGAACGATAGTATTATTGATGGGGATACAAATCATAAGATTAAAACGGATTAGATACAATGAAAAAGAGTATCTAAAGTTTTTTACGATCACGATGCGATTGTATTTGAAGGAAAAGTTTTATAAAATCGGAGTAAAACATGTACTATTGTATGATATTGAGTGTTAGGTGATTAAATAATAATAAAAGTAAAAAATTATTATAATTGAAATAAAAATATTTAGATAGATGCATGATAGGTTTACCCCATGCCAATTGCGAGGAAATTGTCCCAAGAAAATACAAAAGGGCAATGGTTTTCGCTTTGTTTTCGGGTTCCAAACAAGAAGACCAACAAGAAATTCTCCCTCTTTTTATCTTTCTCTATCGCTTGCGGGAGAGAGAGAGAGAGAGAGAGATAGAGAGAGGGGAAAGGCAATAACGGAGAATTGGTATTAATAGTCACAAGGTGTACATTGCGTCGCTCCTCCTCCATGTGGAAAGTTATGGCATAGTGATTGATGTTGTCACATTTCAACTTGTATAGCCAGGTTTGAATACACCTGCCTACAATTTTGATTGAACATGATCTAAATATCTTTGGGTGCGATCATACCAGCACTAATGCATTGAATCCCATCAGCACTCTACAGTTAAGCGTGCTTGGACAACTTTACAGTTAAGCGTGCTTGGACAAGAGTAGTACTATGATGGGTGACATCCTGAAAAGTTCTCGTGTTGCACCCTTATTTTTTAATTTCTATAACATATTTTATCAACAAAGATTGGCGTAGATGGATAGAGATCTGTCGTCCCTTAAGCATGACGAAGTTCAACTCCCCCATGTGCAAGGAAAAAACCTTTACTTGGAGACCTTCCCCCACAAACGTGGATTTTACAGCGATCAGTCCAGACTAGTCAGAGTAAATCTCTAGATACTGAATGGTGACTAAGAAACGTTATTGGACCAAAAAAAAAAGAGAGAGGCGATGTCTTTGTGGGGTCCGTTTAATTGTTTTCTTGGGGCCCACTAACCCACATGGGCCGTTTACAAAAGATACAACATCTTTTCATTCATTTTTTTTATCTTGGCTTAATCATTACCTAATATCTAGAGTCTCGTTTCGATTAATCTAGATCAATTGTTGTAGGTCTGAAGGGGGTAGGTCTCTCAATACTGATTTTTTCGTACTCATATAGGGATCGAAATCCCGATCATGATTAAGATAATTGAGCCCCAGTCGTAGGTACATCTTTTAATTCTTTAAATACGAGAATTGTGGAAATCAACTTTCCGTATTGTTATTTTTGTGACTCAAAAGTGAAATTTGGCGTCGTTGGTTTCTATGTACATATTTTACCTTGACATCCATGTGAAAGGTCTGCACATCCGAGGAGAAAGAAACAGAGAAAGTAGATCAATAACAGAGAAAGTATGTTCATTTGAGCCATTAAATGAGTGCCGGTACACCAAACCTCTCATTTCTCATGGATATGTTAATTTGAGCCCGGTACACCAACCCTCTCGCTTCTCATGGAGATACTCATTTGTCAGAGTTGTTGATGGCTATTAATGACAAGCCACTGAGATATGAGAAGTAAATGCCCTCAACTACCCTCCTTTATTTATTTATTTATTTTCTTTGGCTAATCACCCTCAAGCCTTACCCACTTGCAATGCAAAAAACTTTGATCCAATTCAATGGCGAACCTTGAATAGTACACTGGGACCTATGAAGAGCCATTGGCCTAGCCAAATTTAAATGCACTTCTACTGATGTACTGAGGAAACTAATTGGGGTTGGGGTTATCCTCTGTTGAAGTACTGAAATTGACAGGGTTACACTCTTTTGGTTATTTTTGGTTTAGATGCACCAAAAGCTGGATACCCTAAGGAGAGCACAAGCTGGCTGGTGTTACCAAGCTGTCTTCAATTATTGTGATTTGATGATTCAAATTTTCTTTGGATAAAAGGAGACATTGCGTCACTACCCTCTCCAAGCATGATCGCAAGAATCTCTTTTCCTATTATGGAATCTCCGGTTTAAGCCATTAAGCACTGCCCTTAGGACGAATATTACTACATTTCTCCCGAAATATCTGGAAACTGCATTGTATTCACCGTCGATTGTATACACATATTTTCGTGAACAATTTCCTTCAATCAGGAGTATCAAACCCATGATTGTGATTTGATGATTTTAATATAGATAACTAGGGTATCTGAAATATGTTGTGGTTCCCGTTAGGACACCAAAGTTGTAAGCCCTTTTTTTTTAGAGTTAATTTTATTGAATACAGTTTGTAATATGTTGTGAACATTTGTCACATATTGAAAAGTTGAAGAAAATGTGATGGATATATAACTTATCAAATTTGAAACCATTTGAATTTGGTTGAAATGGTACGTCGGAGGGAAAATGAAATTTTCAATAAATGACCCTTTAATTAATTATTTAAGGGTCAAAAATAGGTCACTTGGGCTAATGCTTTTCGGTTATTTAATTTTTTATTTAAAAGACACAATTTGAAAATTAAACAAATTGATATCTTTTAATTAAAATGTTATTTTCTAAAAACCAAATGATACCTATTGAATAAACGGATGTTTTTTTTAATTCAAAAGGATATATTTATTATGACATTTAAATGAAAGGATTTCTCATAATTGTAATCCTTCATTTTCTATAAATACTCCCTCTCACCATTATGAATACACATTTCAGATTTTTCTATCATCGGTAATTTTCATTTTCTGAAAAGGTTCTTTTTCGTTCTTGAAAGAAACTTGAGATTTTACTGTCTCAAATTTCTGTTTTCGATTTACATATCCTAAAGGAGTTTGCCGTCAACCCAGCCAGTAATATAATGAGGGTATAATTTCCTTAAGGACAGTGATTGTTTCACGTACAAATCCTTTCATTGTTTCGTCTATCTCAAAATCCTTTCAAACTTTCCAACAAATTTTTGAGTGCATGAAGATAAGAGAACTTGAGCAATATCTGTATCTGGAGTGTAGTGAATTGAAAGTGTTTTTTCATATAATTAAGGACCCATTTGATGACCAAAAGGAAGAGAAGAAACCATTGATGCAGCAGTCGTCCAAATATCTAACAAAGCCATCCAATTGGTTTTTTTTTTTTGTTTTGTTTTTATTTTTGATTTTATCATTGGTATTCAGATTTTACCCGATTAATCTGATTCTAATATTGTGGGGTTCGTTTTAAAGGTTGGTTTTACTAAATTTTTTTTCGTTATTTTCAGAATTCGAATTTGAAATCTCTAATTAAGAGAGTAAAGTGTTCGATCACTCAATTCAAAGAGTTTGATAAAGCCATCCAATTGTGAAGATTAACAAAATTACTATTACAAACAACATCGGCCTCAGTAGCATACCAATATCAAAATTTTGTATTGTTTGTTAGTAGAATGAGTATTTAAAATTTAGAAAATTACGAGACTTGGTCATAATCAATTAGGTTACGATGAGTATGAGTATACATGGGCACACACGTGCTATGCATAAATAAAAACATAGAGCCAGTGAGGCCACCCTTTTCTTCTGTCAGACAGCTACGCCCTTAAAAGAGCAAGCTGAATTTTTTAGAATATGGAATTAAAGTTTTGGTTTTTAATATCATCCCAACGTCAATTTTTTCCTTTTGTGTTGATCAACAATATAGGTAGTTGATGTTGATAGGGAATGAGATGGAGTGAGTGGGACACCAGATCTCTCATCCACCGAATGAACGAGGGTGTGCTAACCACTGATTACTCCCGCTTAAGTGGCATTAACAACAATAAGATAGCCGGACAGGGGATTTGTACCAAAAAACTTAGCAAATACGAATAATAATTGCAGACTAATATCTTATTGTATAATTTTAATATAGTAAGAAATTTTAATTTAACTGATAGAAATAAAATAAAAACTCTCCGAGCAATAAATTTTCAAAATTCTTGTGTTACTCTACCGATATATATATATATATATATTTTTTTTTATTACACATGAGATTTCAATCCCGAATCACAGAATTGAGGGAAGGGGTTGTAACCATTAGACTGTTCTTTTTTGTTGAGGGAATACGAAGGACACAAATCAAAGAGAGAGAAAATTTAATGATTCTTTTGAACTTTGTCCTTGTGTATTCACTACTAGAAAAAATGGTTTCACCGACGGACAAATCCATCGCTGAAAATCTATTTTTCGTCGTTAAAAGATATCAGTGATGGATTTTTTTCGTTATCAAATCCGTCGTTAAAAATGACCTCGCTAATTTTCAGTCATAGATTTTTTTTCTGTCATTAAAAGGTATCAGTGATTGATTTTTTTGATCACTAAATCTGTCGTTAAAAGTGATCACGATAATTTTCAGTCACGAATTTTTTTTCGTTGCAAATATCAATGTCGGATTAACGATAAAAAAACTCCGTCACTGATATAAAAAAATATGAAAAAAATTAGCAATGAATTGAGCGCAATTTTAACACTTAGGGAAGGCCCTAGGCGCTCCGCCATGTACATCTGCCCCGTCCGAGCCCGGCCCGGCCCGCACACCGTCCCCTGCGTTGACTTGTTTAATCATTGCATAAAATTCCTCCTCCACCGCGTCCGTTGAGCCTCGAACTGTGCACAAGCAAAAGTCTTGGAACGCCTTAACCATCACACCACATAAGACTCTCTTGCCACTTATTTAAATTTTTTTTTTTTTATTTCTTCTCTTCATCATACTCTTTTTAATAATAATAAAATAAATTAAAATGATATTTTATTATAAAATAATAATAATAAAATATTACAAAAAAGAAATAACAAAATGATATTTATTATAAAATAATAATAAAAAAATAATAAATTAAAATAAAATATTACAACATTTTAAAAAGTAAAATAATATTATTTTTTCACAAAATAAAATAAAAAGAAAAGGAAAAGGAATTATTAAATAAAAAATTTAAATTTTAAAATTTTAAAAAAATTTTAAAAAAATTTTAAAATTTTAAAAAATTAAAAAAATTAAAAAATTTAAAAATTTAAAAAAATTAAAAAGTCCTTCGGTAATCCGTCGCTAAAATTTCTGCTGCTAAAATTTTCGTTATTAATCCCTCGCTAATTTTTCCGTCGCTAATCCGTCGTTAATTTCTGCTACTAAAATTTTTCGATGGATTAGCGGCAGAAATTTTCCGTCGCTAAATATTCCGTCGGTAATTCGTCACTGATGCGTTTAACAATTTTTTTTCCATGGATCACTACAGCAATGGATTAGCGACGGAAATATTTCAGTTGCTATTTTTCGTTATTAATTCGTCGCTAATCTCTCGGTATTCGGTTCGACATTAATCCGTCGCAAATCTGTTGCTATTACTGATGGATTTTTTTCCGTCGATAATTTTCCGTCGATAATTTTCCATCTCTGATAGCGTGTTTTCTAGTAGTGATTTTCAAAATTCTTGTGCTACCCTGTTTTCATTATCTTATTTTTATTGTCTTATCATTTATTTTCTATATTCAAAAAGAAACTATCTTAATTTGCATAAAGAAAAACAGATTGGAAATAAGGGATTATCCTTGGAAACAAAAGGTAACAGTTATGCCCCTATTATTCAAGAAATAGAGTTAGGACCTAATATGAAGCTCTACAAATATAATGTCCAGACTTAGCTATTTTTTAACTTTCAAAAGCAAGAAATTGTGGTACCAAAGCAGATTGATAGTCCTTCAAATGAAGGAAAAAAGCACAAGAGAATTCAAGGTTGCATTGAAAGCATATAGATCTCCATACTCACTTTGGACATAAGAAGCTTCTCACTCCCTCACTCATAAGCTTCTCATTGTTTCTCTCTCTCTCTCTCTCTCAAAACCTCTACCATCATGAACACCATGAGCGTAATGTTAATACTGTCTCTGGCTTTGACGCCATTTGTAGTTCAAGCATATGACATCAACAAACTGAGGCAATTAGCAGCTGAAAACAATATGACAAGCATGTTACTGTTTGGGGACTCAAGTGTTGATCCAGGGAACAACAATCACCTTACAACGGATTCTAAGGGCAATTTCCCTCCTTATGGAGAGGACTTCCCCAACCATCAAGCCACCGGAAGGCTAAGCAATGGAAAGCTTGCTTCAGACTTGATTGGTACTTGCACTAACATCTCTCAATTCTCCTTATAATGCAGAACGTATCGATAAATAAAACCATATAAGATATATTTTTCGAACATAATATAAGAGGGGCTTTAGTTTGGATCATCACAAATATGTTAAAAGAAATCATTTATGGAAACATTGCTTAAAATCTTCCAAGTTGTGAATGACATTATGCCTGTTTGATACGTTGATAGACCGTGGCAATTTTGTCTGCCGTCAATGGTGGCAGTGATAGTTCAAATGAACATTCAATAGCAGATATAGGCTCTAATTGTAGTGCTGATAGGGGAGTAAGCGCTGTTAACCCTCACCACCCTTTTGGCCCGGAAAAAGAAAGGATTGATTTTTCTGCTTATGTATATTTATATAATTGCTTTTTCCTTCTATATAAGCAGCGGAGGTCTTTGGTTATAAAAGAACAATTCCAGGCTTTCTCTACCCGACCTTGAAGAAAGAAGATATGGTACATGGTGCCAGTTTTGCATCTGCTAGTTCTGGCTATGATGATCTCACAGCAAATCTCTCAGTAATCCTTCTTTTAACTCTCATTATTATTACTTCTTTTTGGCTAAATATCTTTGTTATTAAAAAATTCTATCCACCAGAATTTGTCACCCTGATTTTCTTGAGACCAAAAGCTGACATGCAATGATAATTAGCATTTCTCTATGGTGTCCTCTTTTTGCATTGGTTTGTTCAGTCCTCAAACATAGTGAATCTCAAAATCTGTCTTCAGTAGGCCATTTTTGGTTCCTTGGTTTTGTGTCGTAATCCCATCTTCTGGGGCATTGTTAGTTTCCAATTTAGGATTTGTTTTTGCTTGTTAGGCTTGTGCCTTCATGTTTCTTGATTGTTCAGTTAGTTCGTAACCAGTTCAGACCCTATAGAATGTCTTTCGAAATCTAAGTGGGACCAATGGAAAAAGGAAAAAGAAAAAGCCAACAACTCTCTTCTCAAACATATTTGTTGGTTTTGGGCATAGACTTTAAAGACATGCAATTTCTAATTCTATTCTTATCAATGTCGTCTGTATTGTGTTGGAACAGAATGTGCTGACTCTCTCAAGACAATTGAAGTATTTCCAGCATTACAAGATCCATCTGACAGAACTACTGGGAGTGGTGGAGGCAGATAAGATTATAAGCAATGCCATGTTTTTTTTGAGCATGGGATCAAATGATTTTGTCCGAAACTACTTTTTGGAACCGATTCGACCTCGGCAATATACATTGGATGCGTACCAGAATTTCTTGGTCAATAGCATGTTTAGTCACGTTAAGGTACTCCCCCTTAATCACTTTTGAAACAATTGGGGTGAGACTCGATACTCAAAATTAAAGTTGGATAAACTTTTCGATAAGAAAAATTATTGATATAATAATAATTTTTTTTAATATCGGAATAGAGTATTTATGCAAGTCGTTTGGAAAAATGGAATTATATCACAACAACAATAAACTGAATTTTAATTTCAAATTTTGATTTTAGAAAGACCACGAGACAGGAGAGAAAAAATAAAAATAAAAATAAAATAAAATAACATAAAATTAAAACATGAAATAAAAAATAAAAAATAAAACTAAAATAATAAAAAATAAGTAAAAATAAACTATCCATACTGAATTTGTAAAGTCGTATCAATTTGATATTTTTAATTTTTCACTTTTTTTTGCTAAGCAAGGCAAGTCTTTATTGTTTTCCTTGCTTAAAAACATTATTCATATGTCATTAGCCACAGCCATAGCCAGCTTTTTCTTCATGTGGGGCCAAAGATAAATGATCTTCTATGCCCTGTGTCAAATTTTGTGTCCCATGATGAGGGTGAGGCATCGAAACCTATCAACATCTCCTGTCAGTTAATTTATTGTGTCACTTAAAAGTGAACATAAATATGTTAACATGACTAGAATTCTCATGCCCTTATGGCGATTAATTCAGATCCACAAAATGGCCTAGGTTAGGATTTCCTACCGTGGGTAGAAACGAAACAAAAACTCATACTAGAGAGACAAAGTATAATTTAAGGAAGATGAAGGGGCAAACGTTATAAATTTTAGTTAAAAAATTAACAACAGGGGAATTTTTAAACCTTTAGTAGTATTCAAAAAAAATTTGAAAAGTAATTGTTTAAAAATTGAGTTGATGGAGAATGACAAGTAAAATAATATTTTTCAAAAACAAAAAAGCTCAAACTTAATATTAGCAACATTTTCACTTACCTCCTCCGACATTTCGAATTAACTTCCCCCACCCCACCAAAGAAAAGAATTCTATGCATTTATCAGCGCCCTTCCCAATTATTTTTTCTTTTTTCTTTTGGCAAAACGCAAAAAAATAGTTCGCTCTATAGTCACGCCGCGTTTGCGCGCTTTACCCCTCCCAATTATTGATGCACTAGATTCAGGACTCTTTATCTTATATTTTTTGAGCCTATAATAACTTGTGCAGACATTTTACCCATGTAGAAGAGTATATAATTTAAAATCTTTCAATTCATTTAATTTTAATTGCTTTTGATTGCAGGTGATGCATAGTTTAGGAGCAAGAAGATTGGTTGTTGTTGGATTGCCTCCCTTAGGTTGCATGCCACTGATAAGGACAATTAAGGGTACAACTAATTGCGTTGATAGCTATAACCAAGCAGCCTTCTCCTTCAACTCCAAGATCAAAGCAAAATTAGAAGCTAACAAAGCATCATTAGGAGTGAAATTTATGTTCATAGACGCTTATTCCATCATGCTCGATGCCATTAACCATCCCAAAAAATTTGGTTAGTACACCTAACACCAATTTTTCTGAGTTATGTTTGTTTTCCAAAAATTTTCAAAAAAGAAATCCATAAAGTTAAGATTTTTTTTTGTTTCTTTCCTAAAAATCTTCTTTAATCTAAGAGAATATTTACTAAAAAGGTGTGAAAATCAGAATTTATGTGTTATTTTTCTAGAAAAATTTTGAATAATTCCAAATATATATATAAAAATCTTTGGAAAGTAAAATTCCACTATAAAATAAATTTTTTATATAGAATATTCTCCAAAAAAAAGTATAACCTAATCAACTAAATTATAAATAATGGTAGAAATTCCAGATGATTTATGAGTAGATAGACTGAATCCTATAATCCATCTCAATATATTTTAATTGTTTTTACTTAATTTGAAAGATATTTTGATAAATTTAAAATTACTCCGATTTGAAAGATTACGATTTTCTGAATGCATGCATGCATGCATGTGAAAGCTTTTGAGAAAATTTTGCAGGTTTTGTAGAGACCGGCAAGGGTTGCTGCGGCACAGGAACTGTAGAGTTTGCCGATGCATGTAAGGGTCAGGCAACATGCGCAGATAGATCTAAGTACATATTTTGGGACGCGGTTCACCCAACAGAGAAAATGTACAAAATCCTAGTTGATGAAGCCATGGAAACCATTGGTGACATCTTGGTGCCCTAAATGCAGTTAGCAAAAGGGACTATAATGGCCGAGGGGTCAATTTGGCTTGCAGATTTCAAGTCGTGTTCATTTTCCATGTCTTATGTGTAGCCTTTCAAGAACTCATGTTTAATTGCAAATTAGTACTTAAAGTGAGTTTAAGGGTTGTGTCTATTTTTCTATTGGATTTATAGTTTACATTAACTCTGTACCGGTGAAGGCAATTAATTATTCGGTTTAAGTTTTTTTTTTTTTGGTATTATTGGTTTAAGTTAATCTCAGTGTTTTTAAAACTGGATTGGACTGGCTGGTTCAATCAGAAACTATTCTATAGTTCGGTATTATTTTTATTGTTAAATCGAATGAAATTAAATCTAATTAAAACTTTTTAAAATCGGTCAAAATCGGTGAACTGTTTAAACTGATTTAAAAAAATGATGGATTTTATTTTATTTTAAAATTTATATAATATACAAATTATATATATGATATTATAGTGATGTCATTCGGTTCATAAATGATAAACCGATGAACCGATGGATTGGTCGAATTATTTATTTATTTGATTTTAAAAACATTGGTTAATCTTGAACAAAAACACTATAGACCAAGACATATTTCGAAACAAATACTCACAATATATTTGATGTGGAAAGATAAAGCCATCACGTAAAACTATGGAAAGAATTTTTTCATGTATAAATTAGGTTTTCTTTCTCTACTCTCTTTCTTACTTTATGGACTTTATTTTAATTTATCTTTAATCTAATATACAAAATCAAACAAATAGACAAAATTCATTCTAATCAACAATAATTTATCGATAACCACCGTGATCGGGCAACATTGTCAAAGTTATTTTATATCAAATCCGTTCACGGCAATCCTTCTTGCAACTTCATCCCACAAACCCTGCAGTCCCAAACCATCAAAAGCCTGTTAGGCAATTTTTTTTTTTGGTATATAAAGAATGTCGAATTCGAGATTTTTATGAAAAAAGAAAGAATAGTGTCAATTGAATTATAACTCATTGACAAAGGCCATCAGGCATTCTACATTTGTGTAATAGGATTCTAAAATCCACAATGTCATGTTCTTTAAGGCCATTCATTGTACTCTGGCCATACCCCTAATTAGGGAACATATCATAATTAATTAACTAATTATAAAATAGCATAAAATATAATATTCAATCAACTACTTATTTTACCCCATGTGAATCTTACATATAATCATCCTAACTAGCTATTTTTAGATAAGGAATAATGAAAAGATAATTTAGATTGTGGAACAAATAATAATATATAGATCAAATGAGTTAAAGATTAAATCGACTAATTTCTGTATAACAATTAATATCGACAAAAATAAAAAAAAATTGAAATTGGTCAAAAATATCTTTTAAATAAATAAATAAATAAATAAATATATATATATATATATATATATGTGAACTATCACGAATGATTTAGTTTATTTGGTTTTTGATTAATTTAGTCACGCTAACATTATTCTTCTTCTGGAACAACGATACAACATACACTAAATTATCGATATAAGCCGATTGGACTTTTGGATCAACTATTAGACACGTTTATACCTTTGTTCTCGTTTAATTTACCAATCAAGAATATGAATTTGCATTAGTGTTCATAGAATTAAGTTCCAATGCTGGGTAAAGTGATATACCGAATATTTTAGGAGTTTCATAACATTTTTTTATAGTTGTTATAGAGGGTATATAGACTTTTTTTTTGGTATTTTTGAAAGTGTGCACAAGAGACATTTGATTTTGAATAGACTTTCATTGTAGGTATTATTTTTTGTATTAAAAGAATTTAGATCTCTTATGAATAAACGAAGACAAATGGTGTCTCTTGATACTTAGTTTTAGTTTGATCATGTTTGTTGATTTTGCGGGTGTTTTTTGCAAACTCGTTTGATAAAAACAATAACCCATTAATCACATCGCGGTCAGGCAAGCTTATAGAATGATGTTGGTTCTTGGCATTGCATTCAACATCCAACAAGAATAGCTCCAATGGCTTCATTTTGCTTAAATGGCATTGATACGAATTTGTAAGGGATTTTTTTTTCGCAAGCAAGAGACCTCAATTCGTGATGACATAGTCAATGACCGGAATAATGGACTCGAACATGTCATGGTATGCCTTCTCGGTCGGATGCATGGAGTCGAAAAACACATACTTGGACGCATCGGTGCAAAGGGATGCAGCTCGATTGCACATAAATGATGTTTCTATCGAACCAGTACCGCAGCACCCAGTGTCCCGCACATCATAACCTAACAAAAATATCAAAGAAAAAATGTCATTCAAGCATAGAGCTAATCTTACATACATTTTGATAGAATTGAGCATTAGTTTGGGCTTGGGGCAAGCATTGTTGGCCCCGAAAGAGAAGTTTTGAGGCCGAAGTCCAGCCAGACACGAAGGTGAGCACTATTCTTTCTACCCAACCTCTCAAAACATTAGGGTCAGAACTTACATAGATTTCTATAGGCAGTAGGTTTATCCACGCCTTATTGATCCAATAGTAAGGTACCAGATTTCATTAATTAATTTCTCATATTCGAATTTTGAGAATAAAAAAAAAAATAGATACTAGAAGACCTTGTTCCTTAATGGATGTGACATATAACTCGAGTTGAATTAATCAGGATCAATAAATCAGTTACTGTATATTGGTCGGTGAAGGGAAAAATAGGCAGTAGGTTTTAAATTTGAGAGAGAACTTACCCGCATATGAAAAATTCAGGCTTGATCGCACCAAACTTGAGACTTATGATCTTAGGAAAAGGTCATTTAGCCAATATAAAATACTCAGCAATGCTACTAGAGCAAAAGACCAATTGAACTGTTATGTAGGATCAGTATATTTGGGTTTTGATTCATTGGCCTCTCTAATTATTCTAAAATAATGATCTGGCACATTGGATTTGGGCGGTAATCTGCCCATGTTTAGATCTAAACTCGAGGCATAGGTTGCTAGCAGAAAATTTTGTACTTACCATATTTGGTATAGTTCTTGATAATGTCATCTAGAGATTTGTAGATGTCAATGTAAACAATCTTAGCCCCGTTACTCGCCAATTTGTTTTGCATGTTGTTCAATTCATTTTGAAGTTTATAGTTGAAAGCTTGGGCAACAGTGTTGTAATCTTCATAGCAACCTTGTGTTTTCGAAGAGTGGACGGTGATTACGGCAGGCACGCAACCCATTGGAGGTAACCCAGCAACTACAATCTTTCTTGCTCCTTCATCCCACAAACCCTGCAAGCCCAAAGCAGTCAAAAGCTCATTAGATATTCTTAGCATTATGTGGGTTTGGCACAATTCTTGAAGGTTCAAAAAACTGTACAAATTTGAAGCTTCAAAGTACTAATCTATTTTAAAGTCAAAATGAAATTTAGATAAAAAAAGAAAAGGGAAACGTAAAAAGATTTTGCTCATTCAGCTCTTTCTTTTTCCCTCAAAATTAAAGAGATGGGGCAATTAATGTTGTTATCTCCGGTAAGTATATTCATGAAAATTTATCTTATTATAAAATATTCAATTTGAATCATAATTACAATCTTTAAAATGAAGGTATCATCATAGTACTATCAAAATGCTAGTGAATCATAATATACTATTCATAACTTCATTATTTAGTTATGCTTTTACATGTAGTTTTCATTTTAATCGGGTATTAAACCCATAATCTCATCATTACAAAATTAATTTCTCATCCATTTTTGAGCAACCTGTTTGCGGTTGACCACTGTGGTCTCGAGTTCAATTTGGATAGACCCAATATAAATATAGCCTGCTTAGTTGGGTTAAGGCTTTTTTTTTTCACCGATCAATATCAGTTTTATCGGATTAATTCGATTCGAGTATTGTACGATTTATTAAGGGCTGATTTTTCCAAATCCAATTTATCCATTTCCATGTCTTAAGCCAAAATTAGTGGTTAAGGAAATACACTGTACAACCGTTATAGCATGCTTAGTGGCCTAGAGACACAACGCCCAAGTACCCTTTTCACACAAGAAAAAAAATAAAGAAAAAAATTTTCACGACCATACACACAATTCCTGTAAACCAATAGTACCTTGCTTCTTTGGCACGTTTGTACCGATCATCTTTGAGGTCATAACAAGCTCTTACATTTTCACCGACCAAAGATTGCAAAAATGATCATGATATCTATTTTTAGTACAATAGATCGAATGTTATTTAATAATCAAGGCTGCATTTTTCTAAACTACCATTAACTGCCATACCAAAAGAGCAGACCACCTCATACCTCGTGGGTAGTGACTAAGATTAGACAATAATTATCATAGTTACGATAACAGCAATAAAAATCAATCTGAAATACTAATTTGGAATATTGTGAATCATTTTAATAAAACCTCTTTAAACAAGATGCTATTTTTCTTGATAAAATTACTGAGTGTTTTGCGTTACTGAACTTTATCAAAAAACAAAAAAGAAAAATAGCATGCGATATCAATAATCTACGCTCATAACCGGCCTTAAGCCTAGTTAAACCTAAGTACAGAATATAGTGACGAGAGAGATTGACGAAGAAACCTGATAAAGCCCTTTGGCCTGATCCAACACAAGGTTCTGGTAATCCGAGACCGATATGGAGTAGCGGCGTAGTGGGATTCCGTTGAAGTAATTGAGGACGAAATCATTGGTGCCGGCGCTGATGATAAAGACAGACTTTTTAATATGTTCTTGTGTTCTTTCCTCTCCAATTGATTGTTCTAGCTTTGCTTTCATATCTTTGAAGGAATCAAGTTGCTTTGGCACATGAATCGCATTCTGAAATGCACCCATGTAAATTCCTAAAGTTAATCTTCTAACGTATACTAAATTGAACACCTTAATGCAAAATCCATCAAATGTTCGTGTGATGAAAGAGAAACATACACTCATAGCTGCAGTGACCGGATCATAACCGGATGCTGCGGATGCAAAAGCAACACCACTCATCATGTCCTCCAAGGTAATGTTTGGGTCTAAATAAGCAGGAATGACCTCATTGATACCAACATAAGAAGCTGCAGTTCAAGTAGAATAGTGAACTTTTATATCAACTAGTACCATCTTTAGAATTCAACATATAAAAATTAAAAATTTTTCATATTCACGATTATTTTAAGATATGAATTAAAATTCTCCCATATCTGCCAAAATTTGATCTCTGTACTAAAACTAAAACCCGAATCGAAAACTCACCAATGAAATCTGTCACAAGTTTGCCATTGGTAAACCGTCCTGTCGCAGTGTGATTGATGAAGTCTTTCCCATAAGGATACCAATTTGCCTTGAACAAAGCTCTTATGTAGTTGTTGTTTCCGGGGTCAACCGTTGAATCTCCTAAAACATAAATGGCTGAAACAGTGTTGTTCATAGGTCTTGTTTTACTAGATTGAACCATCCATGCTAAGCATGTCGCCGAGATGATGAAAAGAAGAGGCAAAGAAGTCATGTGAGAAGAAGAAGAAGAAGCCATTTTTCCTGATGAAGAGATGTAAAGCGGAAATATTTCAAGTATTGTGGAAGCCATGTGTGGGACCATACTTTTTTGTTTTTTTTGGTGGATAGCAAGCTGCCCAAACACCCGGGGTCCAAAAAAGGCACGTATCGGCCCAACTAAAAGCTAAAATCAGAAACCACCCGAATACGATCTTTTTTTTTTATTTAACTTGGACCGATCAATATTCAGAGTCATAGTCTCATTAATTTAAACCAACTTATTATCAAATAGCTTTTTTAACATAATTCTTTTCATTTTTTAAAATTCAAATCCAAATTTTAATTAAAAAATTTTACGTGTTTCTTATTAGATAAATCGCCTATCGATAAATAGAACCTTTTAAAGAAAACACTTAATCGAAATTTTGAGGGAAAACGATAAAAACTAACGACCAACAGCTCAACAACGCCCACCAGGTTTGAATCCCCTTCTGTGAAAATCCTACTGATAGACTTCAATTGGCGCCAACTGGGAGTCTCACCTGCAAAGGAACGCCAACATTCGAGCAGGTGTCTAGGGCTATACCTTGGTTATATATTTTTTTACCAACAGAAAACAAACATCTTATAGTTGTAAATATACATAGATATATGTTGCCAAATCATGTTGTAATAAGCCATAATTAAATTGTAATTAGTTATAATTTTTTTCATAATTTTAGATAAGGATCTTACGCATTTTCCCAAATAACTCAGGTTAGGTTTTTACCCTACTTGACTATATATAGATTTTTGGATTAGTTGGATTCGCAGATTTTGATTTCACATATAAAGTTTACTATGTTTTAAGAACAATAGGAAACCATAGATGGGGTTGAAGCCAACCAAAGGCTATGACTTTGGTGCCAAATTTTGCTTTATGTAACATCTAAGGGTAACACCTTTAGACCATGTTAGAGTAAGAATTTACCTCATATTTTCCACTGTTGAAGGTTTATCATGTCCATTTATAGTGAGTGATGGCAACTTGGTCACAATAGTTTCCTGGTCTAGTTCGGCAATGTATTGCCAAACTAATAAAATTATGGGAAAACAATCAAAATCAGAATCACTTGCTTGGAAGTGCAGATTTCTCCATTTAAGAAATCCATTTGTTCTTTTCGTGCAATGGGTATCATACATAAGAAAACTAATGCATACAAAAGAAAGGGAAAAGAAGTTGGCAAACCTACTAGGCAAACACCAGCCAAATGAGGATAACACTATTCTTTTTCACGTTGTAGTTAGAAAATTTGTATGATAGTTTGTGAGAGAGAGAGAGAGAGAGAGAGAGAGAGAGAGAGAGTCATGACATAGATGCAGATTTCTTTCCAAACAAATTGTATTATGACCAAATTACATTATGTTTCCAACTAATTGTAGTTGGTTGGGAAAAATAATTGCAGGAAGATTTGGAAATTTTATTTGGGGTTGCTAGATATATATAACTTAAAGGACAAGTAGATAATGGTGGGTGATTCAGAGAAGGAAATTTGACAATTTGGGATTGATAATAGCTCAGCTCTTAATGATTGAATCAACAACAGGTCTAAGAGATTCAAAAATCAGGTAACAACCCTTTTCAGTTGGGTGCAGTGAGTCCCAAAATACATACTTTGATGCATCGAAGCAAACAGCTGATCTTGGATTGCACATGAATGTTTCTTCCAGTAAGCCCGTTCCACAGCATCTATTGTTTGACTGCTCAAAACCTACAAAATTGCAAAAACGCAAATAGAGATCAAGTTTGTTAGTCTTGAATATGCAAGTGTCAAATCTTAGGATCATGTTATTAATTGTATTAAAATTGATTTTTTTTTTATTTTAATCCTTGGAATAACTTTTTCACTCACCATATTTTTGGGGGTTTCGGACCATTTCCATCATGGGCGTGTATATATCCACATAGTAGATAGCAACATTTTGATGTGCTGACAGACTCTGCATGGCCGGTAATTCTTTCTGAAGCATTTGATTTTAGTCATTTGCCACTGTTAATTCACTGTCAATGCAATTGCGATTTATAGTCCCAGAATTAATGGTGATCACTATTGGCAAGCAACCCATTGGAGGTAACCCTATGACCACAATGCGTCGAGCCCCTTGGCTTACCAAACAATTAAGTTGGTACAAATTCTTAAAAACAAATTGCACAAATCTCTCAATCACAAGCACAAAATAAAAGGGATGATCGGAGGATCGTGTTTTGGCCCAAATATATATTGAAGTTTTTTGGCCATAATGTGTAATCCACATATTACAAATAGTAGATAATATCAAATACAGGGGAGGGGAAACATGAGTTTCAGATCCCTCTCCCTTGGGCTGGGCAAGGGCAACAAACCCAGCATCACTCGATCTATGTACCTTTAATGCATAGAATGCCACTCTCGATTGAAGGCAGGCCTGTCCACCTTTCTATGTTGAGAAGGGCATATATTTTGCCCCACTAAAGTAGCACTAATCATCAGAAGTAATCATTGTCATGATAAATGATTGGAAACACCCTTGAAAGGATTGAACTGTGCATGCTTTTGAGTTCTGCAATATGTTTAGTCCCTTTACCAAACTTCCGTGAATATAACTATTGAACGTTACACTTTCTCAATTATAGATTTCGGTTTGAATTATGAAAATTTAAAAATAGAATTTGAGAGAGTCAACTCTAAATTGATCCTACTGTATTCGAATCGGATTAATAAAACAAATTTTAAATATCAATTAATGATAAATAATCCACTTTCAGGATTATTGAGTCCAGAGACCAATGCGAAATGGACACGTCCGAGGCAGTTGGGTGTAGTGTGCTGTCATTGTATATGTGACCAATTGTCAATCTTCTGAATGATCCGATAAACAACTAAACATTAGTGGTGAAAAGCTGTCATTATGGACAGATTTGATTGTGACGCCAATGCTATCTAATGAGATGTGATTTGTCCTGTGACTCGGAAGAGGCAAAGGGTGTATGGTAGCAAGTTAATATAACATACACTTTCCAGTTTTAGAATTCTAAATAATATTTATTAAAAAAAGTTATTATTTAAAATATATTTAAAACACTCCCCATATTTTAAAAGATTTTGAATATTTAAAAATTTGATAGAATTATGATAACACCTAAACTAAACAAAATTGTGATAGCAAGGTTTAAAAGAACAATATAACTACACATAATTTAACAATTTTTCTTATAATATACTTAGTAACTATATGTAATAGAGTTATCTCTCAGTAATTATAATATGCTTAGTAATTTGTCATTATAACTTCACTTTAAAGAATTTATGCTAAACAACATCCATCAATACCGTTGTCATTGCCTTTACTGATAGGAGAGGCACTAGTCATCATAGACATTCCACAGTCAACGTACAATTTGAATGCAATATTCTTTCTCTACTGCAAAATTTTAGCTGGGGAGAAAGCAGGTTACTTTTCTGTGTTATTCAGGATGAGTATCCGTTCCAAATGAGGCCTGTTCAGGGCATGGATCCATTTCAGATAGGTTTTACGATATCGCTATGCATCAAACTTTATATTCCACGTCTTATTGTCTACTGCAATGAACCAAGACTCATTATGACCGAGCCTAACAACCTCAAGCAGGCTTTTCCTAAGAAAGAGAAGTTTCTGCTAGCTAACAAGCTACATCTTGTCAAAATCTGAAAGTTACAAGGACCCATCGGCATTGTCCTCTTCTTTAGCAGTCCCCATTCTCTCCTCTGCTTCTGCAAAATTCACCAATGCAGTCAGCCAGAAAATCTTTGAACTGGTTGTTCATAATACCACAGGCCAAGGTACTAAAGGTGGTCGTTCAAAAAACTTGCTCTCATGATCGCTTAAATTTTTTTTTCCAGATATCCAAGCATCTCTATAGAACCTGACAAAAGTGTAGACCATAAACTACTCCCAATCTTGCCTCATCTGTTTCCCAAATGAGAAGTGCCAATGAGCCTCGTTATAAGTCTAATAGTTCTAAAGTGTCTTGTAAGGTCTAAAGTGTCTTGTAAGGTATTACGCTACTTCCCTTTAACGCCTAGACTATGAAAGATTGTATGTAAACAAAAAAATAGCTCATGACATGTGGTGGCATTGAGAGAAGTGTGTTGTTGATTCTAATAGCATGATGCATTTAGCTGCTTGTGAGGCATGGAAGCATTTTGATAAAACTTATGATGATTTTGCACAAGATTCTTGCAATGTCCATTTAGGACTTGTGACTGATGGATTCATCCAGGTTTGCGCAGTCATAAGAAGTTAGCGACTCAGTTTTGATATGAACAAATTCACATACTAATATCGGAAGTAATGTGGAAGAGTTTGAGTCTCTAAAATGTTCAAATAATCCTATCTTTATTTATAAGATAATGAAATTTTAATTACTTTTTTGGGATTCTTAGCTGATTGGTGAGCAATATCATTAATGTTATTTTTTATTTGGATTTTGTGGATTTGCAACGCTTTACAACAGTGAATTTTGTGGATTTGCAGTGCTTCGGACTAGTTTTAAAGGGTTTCTTTACAATATTGGAGTTAAGAAGATATATATTATTTTTTGTACGTACATGACACAATATTTTGTAATTTGATAAATTTTATTCCCTAGAGTTGTGGTGTTTTAGGGCTTTGTATAGATATGAATTTGGATATTTAGTATTTATAAATATATGTATATATATTCATATTAATGAGTTTTCATTTTGTACGTGTGGGGATAATTTTAGATATTTTTACATCAAAAGTACATTAATGAATATAAAATATAATTTTTAGTTTGTATAAATATAATAATAATAAGAATAAAATAATATAAAAAATTATAAGTTAATCAATAATGATAAAAAAGTCGTCACTATATGGTACTCTAAATAACGACTTTAAAAGTTGTCATCAGTATCACAACAAAAAGTTGTCACAAATGTTCCATGGTTTACTATCTTCGATGACAAAATCATGTGGTCGTTGACTTAGTTACAACAAAAAATTCGTCACTATATGATATCTTTAATGACGACATTAATAGTTGTCATTGTTGTTACAAAAAGAAACTATCACAAATGCTAGGTGATTTATCATGTTTAGTAATAACATCTTATCATCAAGTTGTCGTGACAACAAATGGTCCTTAGTTTATCATGTTTAGTGACAACATCACATCGTCACTATATCAATGACAACAAAATATCATCACCATATAGTACCTTTAATGATGACCAGAATGTTGTCACAAGAAAATATCGTCACAAATGTTTTATGGTTTGTCATGTTTTGTGACAACATAGACCGAAACTATGACAGCTTTGGGTTGCAATCGGTGACAACATGTCGTCACTATTTTAGTGACAATAGATAATCTCGTCACTATATGGTATCTTCGGTGACAACTTTGAAACTCGTCACTATTGGACCCTTTTATGACAATGATTTAGTGAGGAGATGGTAACAAGTGAAATTAACATCCGTATGCTCAGAATAGGGAAATGTGCATTCCAACTATTAGGGTAAATATTTTTTGTAAAATGAAATATTATTTTCACAAACCTTGTTCCCGATGTAATTTGAAAAAGAAAACGTGTTGTGGATACACTTTGATATTTTTTAAATCTTTAGAAATTGTTGAAACACACATATTACATGAATCAAAAATATATAATACAGATTGAAAGTGGTCAAGGAGAATATAATACAAAGGAGCAATCACCACTTCTCATGTATCTAATATAGTAAATAGAGAATTTATAAATTCTAAAATTCAATTATACTAGAAATTATATAAGTGATACGTCTGCATGATTTGGATGCCTATTTTATATATAGAACTTTGGCCTTTTTAATAATAAATTGAATCGCATTAAATTTATTTATAATTATCTTTGTCTTACATCAAGGATCAAATAATACGGGCAATTTTTCAAATTTCAAGAAATAGTCTCCTAAGAAATGTGAAAATAACAAAATTTTTTTGAATGCATTATGATCGACATTTTTTTTTTTTTTTGAAATAAGGCTATCTCATGTGAAAATAACTAAATTTAATTTCAATATATGAAGCAATACAAAGGTGGATGTATAGAATATTTATCGGATCAAATTTTTTATTAAATATATAAAATAAATAAATTTGATTTCATTAAAATTTTTTTTTGATTTCGCCCCTGCCGTGATACATAAGATTTGAAGCTATATATGTATATATATATTTAAGAAAAAGATTAGTTGGTCTGTTAAAATAATTAATTCTATTTCTATTTTATTTTATTTTTATAATATTTTTAATAAAATATGAATTTTGTTCAATATTATTTTTCTAAATGAGAGAATAGTAAGTGAAAAGAAAAAAAGAGAGAGGGAGGGAGAGAGAGAGTCAAACGAAGTCAAAGGGCAGAAAATCAAAGAAGAAAATGAGATGTAGACTAGCCGTTAGAGGCTATCACAGATTACAGTTTGAAATCTCGCTCTTGGGTTTTCTTGAAACGAGAGAGAGACGACCCAATCAAAGGGCATAGATGGAAATCAAAAAAGAACATGAGGCTGACAAGTAGCCGTTGGAGGCTGAACAATTTAGAGTTTGAAATGTTCTCTTGGGTTTTCTTGAAATCAGAGAGAGAGAGAGAGAGAGATTGTTCTTGGGGGTTTGGGAGAATAAGATTTTCTTTTGTTCTCTTTGGGCCTTTGATATGAATTTTGTCTGTTGCGAATGGGATTGTTGTTCAGTTTGAACTGAAAGAGGTCATTTACAGCCGCAGTATTTGAAGATTCGACTTGAGAAAGGTAATGAAATTTGTCTCTATTTATTTTGGAATTTCTCTGTTTGCATTATTGTCCTTTGATTCTGTGAGTTTTGATTATTTCTGATTTTCTTGAAAATCTCCCTCCCCCCGCTCTCTCTCTCTCTGCCTCGCCAATTACTCATTTCAAATTGGAGTCATTGTTCAATTTGATTTGAAAGAGGTCTGCCAAATTCGAAGATCTGGCTTGAGAAAAGGTAATGAAAATTTTCTGAGTGTTTTGGATCACTGTGAGTTTTGAATATTTGGGCTTTTCTTGAAAATCTCTCTCTCTCTCTCTCTCTCTCTCTCTCTCTCTAATTTTTGGGTTTTATTAGTAGATCTGAAAACATAAATTCAGAAGATGATCAAAGTTTTTTAAAGTTATTGCAATCTCTCTCTTCTCCTGAAACTTGCCGTTCATCTGTTTGTTGAAATTTCATTATGAAAGGGGGATTACAGAAAATGTTTCTACGATTGAAAGATTAAAATTTATCTTGTATCCTGATCACAATCTCTCTCTCTCTCCGCATATATATAAGTTTTGCCTATGATTAATAGATATGAAAACCCAAATTCAGAATGTGATTAAAGCTTTTGAAAATGATTGCCATCTCTCTTCCCCCCGAAACTTGCAGATGAAATGTTTGTTGAAATTTCACAATTAAAGAGAGATTACAGAAACTGTTTCTATGATTGAACATCTTATAGTATATAATCTTGATGGTTACTACTGATGATTTTTGTTAGGATATAAACTTGATAAATGTATTTCTTTAAAATCAATGATATGATTGGTTATGCAAAAATGAAAAAAAATATATATTCAGTACATTGCCTAGTTTTTGTCTCTAGTTCTTTGTATATGTTACTTCACTTTGAGTTATGGCACCTGAATTGAATGATTGACCTTAATCAAATGTTTCTCCTACTTCTTATAGGTTTTCCAGCTTTGATATTCTTGTGGAGTCTCTTGTGTGACAAAAGTAACCGGTCTAACAGCTTGGGAGCTAGAACAACTCCAAATTAGGTATATGTCTCTTTCTGTGCCCCCTGCCCACCACATAAAATCCATAATGCGATGATATACTGGCTGATATCCGAGAGGTTCATAATGGCTGTGGTTTTTCATTTGTTTTGTTGTATTTGTGCACAAAACCCTGTTTTAGGCCACTTGTGGGGCCTTTGGTTGTAAACTATAATTTTTTTTTTCTTTTTAAATTATGGAATTCGTCTGGGAACCATCTTACAGTTGGGACTACATGATCAAAGAGTGAGTGGCTTGGAGATTCATTTGCAAGTTGTCAAATTTCCGCAGAGGTCAGAGAAATGCAGCAGGCACATGGCAAATCTATGAGCTCGTTCAGGCCCGTTTCATTGTGTGGATATCAGCCAGTATATTATGTGATGGTTTCTTTCTACTTCATTTCCTTTTATGTTTGTATCACGTAATGGTTGCATGTCTCTGTTCATGTTTGGATTGTGCTTTCCAAAACAAAGTCAAGCTAACGAAACCCTTCAAATCTGAATAGGTTTAGCATTGAAAATCATAGCCCTTTTCATGTCTCCTTTAGCTAGCAACCAGCCAAATAGGACCCTCTAATAAGCAAACAGAAGCTTCTGGTTCAAAAGGTGAGGAATGAGATTACCCTTTGGCCCAAGTGTCATGTTAGTTAACTTGATTTAGCTTTAATCACGGTGTTAGAATTTGGATAATACATGGTTTGAGTGATCTTGACTTATTTCCATACTTTTAGGTTGTTATCTTGACTTATGGATCAATACTTCATATTCTCTGGTTAATTCTAAAATATTTGATTTTAAAACAAGATAACAAGTTGGTGACATTAAAATGACTAGTTATTAAGGAAAAACATTATGATAGTAGTTTGAAGTTCTGGAGACAAGAGAGGGAATGGGTTAGTAAGTTAGATTTCTGAGGACTTGGAGTAAGATTTTACCAAGGAACTTTAATCAGTCAAACCTTATTTTTCAATGTGTATATATATATTTTTTGGATAACTTTAATAACTTTTGAACATAAAAATGGACATATATGTCTAATCTAGGGTCATGGATTTAAGTGGTGTCTTTGAAAGCTCTCGTTCATTTGACCTATACGTATAGGATTCGAAATCAATTTTAATACTTACATGATGAAACTTTTTTATGACACAGTATTAATGTTAAAAGTTAAGTTTGACTCGACTTGATTTATGAAGAGTGATTCTTGTGATAATCTTCAATATTAGAATATGATGGGATTTGAAGTTATACTTTTATCTTTTATAAATGTTGATAATAATTGCCCTTATTTATTTGGAGTCTTTGCTAGTATATTCATTGTGCAAATATGAGTCCTATAAGAGCTATGGAGGCTTGTGATTGGTTAGGCTCAATGAAAAGGTTGTTTTGCTTTTGGGTTTAATATTTGAGTCCATGAGAAATCTCATAATTTTGGGACCGAAAGCCAAAGAACCATGCAGAGGGGGTTTAGGGATCAGGTTTATGATTGGCAATCGAGATTTGATTGAAATTAATTTTTGGATGTTGAATTTTTGTGCTTGATAATTTATTGTTTAAATTTAGTACTTAGTTGAATTTATGTATAGAATTTATATCCGTTGATGGAATTGAGCAATATCATTGTTGTGACTATGATAGGACAAATCGATACATTTAACTAAATTTTGCTAATATGAATTATACTAAGTATCCACTAGAACAACATAAAGTCTATACATATGAATTTTGCTAAATTTAATTTTGTATTTTCTTATTTATTTTTCTGGATTTTCTTTAATTTTACTCGGTTTTTCTACTACAATGTTTATAATTAGGAGGATTTTAAAATTTTTTGTGAGTTCATACAACATATATGCTTGGGAGCCAAAAATGCATTTATTTATTTATTTATTTATTTATTTTGAAAAAGAATCTATATTTCTATTATGGACTTATATTGTATGTATCATATGGTACTACTACCGGGTAGCTATTTGGAAAAAGATATACTTTTATCATATAATTTCCTTGTGATAGTTTAATATTATGACCCTATTTGGAATAAAAAATAAGTTTAGATAATGAGATGTCAATAAAGAAATAATAATATAATGATAATAATGCCTACAATAATAATCTTATGATGTTTCAATAATCATATTAATTTTATTTTTTTAAAATTGGTAAATTTGACTTGCAAAACATATTTTTAATACAAAAAGGAGAGTTTTTGTAAATATATGTTTATGATGTTTTATAAGCTTGTTTAATCCCTCAAATTTCTTTCTGAAATATTTTTAATAGAATTATGCCTAAACAACTTATTTTGTTTAAATTTTTATATGAGTTTACTACTACAATCAATATAATTTACATGGCAATTTTTTAACTTAAGGTTTTTTTAATAAAAAAATGATAAGAAAATAATAAAATTCATGTTAACAAATTTATTAGATGTATCAATTTGTCCTGCCCATTGTACAATCACAACATGCAACTATAGTCATAGAATGGTATTGCTCTCATTTTCGATAACCATCCCGATATAAATTTTCATACTAGATTCGGTTATACTAAATTTAAATTATAAAATATCGAGTTATAAATATTCTCATTCAAAAATAAATTTCTATCAGGTTTTGAGTGCCATTCGTGTTCTTGTTTCCTAGATTCTTTTCTCCATGGTAGGTTTGAAAGTCTTGAAATGAGGTTCAAGTGGTTCCCAAATAACCCAAAAATAAGCTACCTTTTCACAGTGACCTAACTACTCATGTGAGGCCTGCATGACACCATAGAGACTCTAAATGTACACCAACATGAGTATGCTTTCAAAAGACCTGAAATAAATACAATTATTACTTGCATTTGTAAGATATAGGTATGCTTCATATCCTACTGTGTTCTAATAATAAAGAAGGTTATTTACAAGACTCCTTTTCAAAAATGTCCCAGTCAAATATAATTTTAACAATAATACTATGTGATGACAAAGTTACACTATGCAAGTATAAAAATTGATTGATATCCTAAGTTGATAGGTCATGTGAGAGCTCCAAAAAGACTGGCTTAAACCCATTGTGCCCTAGATTTTGCATATGGGTCTATCATTTGTGTTCAAAATTTATTATTAAGGTAGTCCTTTGAATATATATAGACCAAAAGAAAAATGGTTTGACTAATTATATTTCCTTGTTTAAATCTTTACCCATGTCTTAGAAATCTAACCTAGGTATGGAGTAAGCTTATTTTATTTTACTAAATTTACTTTAATTTGTTTCTATTAGTTTGGGCAATGATGACAACATGAAAATCTACCAAAGAATCCTATATGAGCTTGAACTCACCAAGGAAAGCACAATCTTGTGAATAAGGCATGACACCTTTACATATTGAATGCCAGTATTTGTAATTATGGATGATTTGTAATTGTTCAACTATAGGTTTTATGAATAAAATTCAATTTTCCCTCATATCTCTATCATTGTTTCATTTCTCTTCTTTTTTTCCCCCCCCAACGTGAGATTTCGGCTCCCACAACATTATTTGTTCCCCATTTTTGTTCTACTTCCTATCATACTATATATCCACCAAAGAAAATGACGGTAGCATCTAGGATTACACCATTTCTCCTAATATTAAAAAGAATAATTCTTTAATATTACCGCCATGAGCTAAACATAGTTTATATTCAATATGGGCTACAAAAATCAAAGTATATTCCGAGGATAAAATATCCTCTTCGACCATATCACCTAAATTAAATAAAATCACATTCCTATAATAAAAATGAAAGTAGAAGGGCAACTAAATGCAATGTAATTTTTTGAGCTTTAAGACTCTCTATCATGTCTAATAAAAAAAAGGGTTTACCCGGTACATAAAGTGTTCCCAAGCTTAATGTTGAAGTAAGGGGAGGGTGGATGTATATGTATGCCATTATTAACATGGAAAAAAAACACTCTTATTTATCTTTTCACGGCGCCATGATCAAGTCCTAGGCCAACAATAAGATCATTCCACACAAAAAAGTCCAGTAGCAACTCATAAATCAAAAACCTGCAAACTGGAACGAACAATGCATCACATTGTAAAGCTCTCTTATGCTGCCTACAAGAACAAATAATGATACAAGGTTTTCAGCATTATAGAAGGCCACGAAATTGGTCTCTGCTCCTGAGGTCAAAGAACTACAGGACCCGGTTTTATATGACAATTGTGCAAGCTTCGGCTGCAGACCGAAACTAGCAAGAGTGCACCAAAGGATGTTGGATGATGATGGGTTCAATGTTGATTCACAGCGCCTACCCTAGAAAAAGGGGATAACACCAAAAAGAAAAAAGAAAACACCACAATAACAAGAGAAAGAACAAAAAGGTTGGTTGTTGAGGAGATGGCTCTAATAGAACAGGTTATTGTAAACTCTCTCAACAATCCGCTTGATAGGTCTTCATTTTCCTGTTGCTGCACGCGCCCCTCCTAAAAGAATTTATAAGGTACTTTTCTAACTTAAGGTTTTTTAAGATAAGAAAATGATAATAAAATATTAAAATACACATTAACAAATTTGTTAGACGTATCAAGTTGTCCCGCCCATTGTACAATCGCAACCTGCAATTATGGTCATACAATGGTATTGCTCTTAATTTTTATAATCATCCGGATATAAATTTTTATATTAGATTCAATTATGGTCAACAATCCGGAATAATGGACTCAAATATGTCATGGTATGCCTTCTCGGTCGGATGCATGGAGTCGAAAAACACATACTTGGATGCATCGGTGCAAAGGGATGCAGCTCGATTGCACATAAATGATGTTTCTATCGAACCAGTACCGCAGCACCCAGTCTCCCGCACATCATAACCAAACAAAAATAACAAAGAAAAAATTATGTCATTAAAGCGTAGAGTTAATCTTACATACATTTTGATAGAATTGAGCAGTAGTTTGGGCTTGGAGCGAGCATTGTTGGCCCCGAAAGAGAAGTTTTGCGGCCGAAGTCCAGCCAGACACGAAGGTGAGCACTATTCTTTCTACCCAACCTCTCAAAACATTTGGGTCAGAACTTACATAGATTTCTATAGGCAGTAGGTTTATCCATGCATTATTGATCCAATAGTAAGATACTAGATTTCATTAACCAATTTCTTATATTCAAATTTTAAGAATATAAAAAATAGATACCAGGAGACCTTGTCTCTTAATGGATTTAACAATTGAACTTAAGATAGATTAATCGGGATCAATAAATCGGTTGCCATATACCGAAGGAAAAAAATAGGCAGTAGGTTTTAAATTTAAGAGAGAACTTACCACATATGAAAAATTCAGGGTTGATCGCACCAAACTTGAGACTTATGATCTTAGAAAAAGGTCATTTAGCCAATTTAAAATACTCAGCAATGCTCCTAGAGCAAAAGACCAATTGAACTGTTATGTAGGATCAATATATTTGGTTTTTGATTCATCGGCCTCTCTAATTATTCTAAAATAATGATTCTGGCACACATTGGATTTGAGTGGTAATCTGCCTATGTTTAGATCTAAACTCGAGGCATAGGCTGCTAGCAGAAAATTTTGTACTTAACATATTTGGTATAGTTCTTGATAATGTCATCCAGAGATTTCTAGCTGTCGATGTAAACAATTGTAGCACTATTAGAAAACGGATTTCAAAGATGGAAAAATCCGTTATTGAAAGTCTTTTTTCCATCGCTGAAAAGTATTAGTGATGGATTTTTCCCGTCGCTAAATCCATCGTAAAAAATAACCCCGCTAATTTTCAGCGACGGATTTTTTTTCCGTTGCAAATATCAGCGTCGGATTAGCGACTGGATTAAATCTATAACTGATATTAGCGACGAAAAAAAAATCCATCGCTAAAATCTAAAAAAAAAAAAAAACAAAAACAAAAACCGGAAAAAAAACAGCGACGGATAGGGATCCGTCGCTGATTTGAGTTATGAAAAAAGAAAAAAATGCACAGCCCACCACCCACACGCTAGTGGTGAGATTCGAGCCTGCGGAAGATGTTGTGAGAGCACTCTTGGCGCAACCAATATCTAGAACTATATTCTGATTAATCTAAACTGATTTACTATCATATTCTCTTTAAAAAAAATTTTTTTTTCAATATAATTTTTAAAATTTAAATTCAAGATTTAATTAAAAAATTTAACGTATTTCTTATTAAATTATCCGTCGATAAATACAACCTTTTAAGGGAACACTTAATCGAAATTTTGAGGAAAAACGATAAAAACTAATGACCAACAGCTCAACAACGCCCACCAGGTTTGGAGACCCTTCTGTGAAAATCCTACTGGTAGACTTCAATGAGCGCCAATTGGGAGTCACGCCAACATTCGAGCAGGTAACTAGGGCTATACCTTTGTTATATATTTTCTTATTAACAAAAAACAAACATCTTGTAGTTGTAAATATACATAGATATATGTTGCCACAAGTCAAGTCGTCATAAGCCATAATTAAATTGTAATTAGTTATAATTTTTTCATAATTTAAGATAAGGATCTTACACATTTTCCCAAATAACTTATGTTAGATTTTTACCCTACTTGACTATATATAGATTTTCCCGTCATAAACCATAGACGGGGTTGAAGCCATTGAACCAAAGGCTATGACTTTGGTGCCAAATTTTGCTTTATGTAACATCCAAGGGTAACACCTTTTAGACCGTATTAGAGAAAGAATTTACCTCATATATTTTCCACTGTTAAAAGTTTATCATGTCCATTTATAGCGAGTGATGGCAACTTGGTCACAATAGTTGCCTGGTCTAGTTTCGCAAAGTATTGCCAAACTAATAAAATTATGGGAAAAAAAAATCAAAATCAAAATCAAAATCACTTGCTTGGAAGTGCAGATTTCTCCGTTTAGGAAATCAATTTGTTCTTTTCATGCAATTTTTTTTTTTGTCCCCTGGATTTGGTTTACCGCCGAATATCCAAAAATTTACTCCGATTAATTTCAGCCAAACTGTTGTCGGGTTCCAATCAGGATGGAGCTCTCCCATCATCGTTTTTATCACTACCAAGAGTCGAATCTTGGTTCTTAATGTGGAGTGTTAGTGTCAGTTCCACTAAACCAACGAAGCGTTGGTGTTCTTTTTGTGCAATGGGTATCATACAGAAGAAAACTAACGCATACAGAAGAAAGGGAAATGAAGTTGACAAACCTACTAGGCAAACACCAGCCAAATGAGAATAACACTATTCTTTTTCATGTTGTAGTTAGAAAATTTGTATGATAGTTTGTGAGAGAGAGAGAGAGAGATAGTCATGACATAGATGCAGATTTCTTTCCAAACAAATTATATTATGCCCAAATTACATTACGTTGATGTTTCCAACTAATTGTAGTTGGTTGGGAAAAATAATTGCACTAAGAATTGGAAATTTTATTTGGGGTTGCTAGATATATATATAACTTATAGGACAAGTAGATAATGGTGGGTGATACAGAGAGGGAAATTTGACAATTTGGGATTGATAATAGCTCAGCTCTTAATGATTGAATCAACAACAGGTCTAAGAGATTCAAAAATCAGGTAATAACCCTTTTCAGTTGGGTGCACTGAGTCCCAAAATACATACTTTGATGCATCTGAGCAAACAGCTGATCCTCGATTGCACATGAATGTTTCTTCCAGTAAGCCCGTTCCACAGCATCCAATGTTTGACTGCTCAAAACCTACAAAATTGCAAAAAGGCAAATAGAGATCAAGGTTGTTAGTCTTGAATATGCAAGTGTAAAATCTTGGGATCGTGTTGTTAATTTTATTAGAATTGATCATTTTTTTTTATTTTAATCCTTGGAATAACTTTTTCACTCACCATATTTTTGGGGGTTTCGGATCATTTCCATCATGGGAGTGTATATATCGACATAGTAGATAGCAACATTTTGATGTGCTAATGGACTCTGCATGGCCTGTAATTCTTTCTGAAGCATTTGATTATACTTATTTGCCACTTTTAATTCACTGTCAATGCAATTGCGCTTTATAGTCCCAGAATTAAGGGTGATCACTATTGGCAAGCAACCCATTGGAGGTAACCCTACGACCACAATGCGTCGAGCCCCTTGGTTTACCAAGCCCTGCATTACAGCACAATTAAGTTGGTACAAATTCTTATAAACAAATTGCACAAATATCTCAATCACAAGCACAAAATAAAAGGGAAGATCGAAAGATCAGTGTTTTGGCCCAAATATATATTGAAGATTTTTGGCCATAATGTGTAATCCACATATTAGAAATAGTAGATAATATTATATACAGGGGAGGGGAAACATGAGTTTCAGAACCCTCTCCCTTGGGCTGGGTAAGGGCAACAAACCCAGCATCACTCGATCTATGTACCTTTAATATATAGAATGCCACTCTCGATTGAATGCGGGCCTAACCAACTCTCCAACTCTATATTGAGAAGGGCATATATTTTGCCCCACTAAAGTAGCACTAATCATCAGAAGTAATCATTGTCATGACAAATGATTGGAAACACCCTTGAAAGGATTGATCTGTGCATGCTTTTGTGTTCCAGTCCTTTTACCAAACTTATGTGAATATAGCGATTCAACATTATATTTTTTGAATTATAGATTTTAAATTCAAATTATGAAAATTTAAAAATGAGATCTAAGAGAATCAATCTCTGAATAGATTCTACAATATTCAAATCAGATTAATAAAATGAATTTTCAATATCAATTAATGATAAATAATTTATTTAAAAAAATGTTTAGCCCTTTCGGAAGGATTGTCGAGTCAAAATGAGCAATGTGAAATGGACATGTCCGGGGCAGTGGGTGTAGTGTGCAGTCATTGTATATGTGACCAATTGTCAATCTTCTGAATGATCCGATAAACAACTTAACATTAGTGGTGAAAAGCTGTCATTATGGACAGACTTGATTGTGACGCCAATGCTATCTAAGGAGATGTGAGTTGTCCTGTGACTCGGAAGAGGCAAAGGGAGTTGGGTAGCACTTTAATATAACATACACGTTCCAGTTTTAGAATTCTAAATAATATTTATTAAAAAAAGTTATTATTTAAAATATATTTAAAACACTGCCCATATTTTAAAAGATTTTGAATATTTAAAAATTTGAAAGAATTATGATAACAATTAAACTAAACAATCATTGATAAACAAAAATGTGATAGTAAGGTTTAAAAGAACAATATAACTACACATAATTTAATAATTTTTCTTATATTTTACTGTGTTACGTTTTAGATTTCTTATCTCTAAATTCACTAATTATAATATACTTAGTAATTGTATGGAATCGTATGGAATCGAGTTATCTCTTATTGTGTTATGTTTCAAATTTCTGATCTCTAAATCTGTCGATTCTAATTTATTCGGTTATTGTATGAGATATAATTATATTTTATTATGTTACGTTTCAAGTTTCTGATCTCTAAATCTATCAATCTCCTAGTGAATCATATAAAAAAAATCAAACAAAAATAGATAGATACAAAATTCTTACAAGGAAAAAAGTTCTTACAGAAAAATATTATTGATTTTAAAGAGTGAAGTGAATATTAGCTTTTGTTGATTCTAAAATACAGGAGGCTAAAATCTTTTGATGGACTTGTTTTTCTTTTGGGGGGGGGGGGGGGGGAGGGACCAAACATACCCAGAAAATTATTTGTGGGGTTGGAGCAATAATTAGGGAGCTAAGGCAGACCCATTTCTTATATCTAATTTTTTTTTTTTTTTTTTTATCGAAACCCTCTTGAATGATGTTTAACGAACCAGCCCCATCTATCCAAAAAATCATGCAGTTTGATGCCATATTTTCAAATTTGTTGGCTCATAAATGTGCAATCTAATGTTTTCTTGTCAATCAGGACTTCTAAGAACTATATGTTATTTTTTTTATTAAGTAAAATGATCATATGACTTTCCAAAATTAAGTTAGGAAGAAAATATTCATCAATTTCCAACAACTTTTTTTGCCGGTTCTCAAATTATAAAAAAAAAAAATTTAACTTGTCTAAATTTAGCTCGACTTTGTCTCTATTTTATTTTGTATTATTTTGTAAATATTAGTGAAAAATTTTTGATGAAAATATAAGCTTTTATAAGTAAAATCAAAATTTTTTATCAAACAGAATAATTCAGTAATTTTTTATATAAAAAATTTCAAGTAATCTATGCTGAATTTAATCTTAACTTTCTTATGTCAACCTTACAATATCGAAAATCTTGCTTATCATTATTTGGGGTTTGCCTAAAGTAAACATATATGGCACTTGTAGGAACCTAGATCGGAGATCTCATCTGTAAGCTCAAGATTTTCCAATATAATTGTTAAGAAGAATTTTAAAATTTATATTTAAAAATGTACTTTTATTGGTCTTTCTGAAATTCTAATCTTAATCTCTGCGAAACATAAAATATTCGATAAATGTGAACAACATAATTTTGAATTTTTGTCATCCTCTCTTGTTCTTCATATGTATGTTTATGAAAGTCATAAGGCAAATATATATTATATATAAGAAAAAAAAAAAAAAAGAAGCTGCATATGGAAAGCTAACCTGTATGAATTGTTTAGTATTTTGAAGCAGAAATTGTTGATATTGTGGCATAGTGTAGATGGTGGACCTGATAGGCAGAGAATAGTAATTGACGATAAAGTCATTTGTGCCTGCACTAACAAGGTACACTGCCTTCTTCACCATTTCATCAGTCTTTTGCTTCCCAATTGCTGCTTCAAGTCTCTCCTTCAATTCTCCAAAGTACTCGAGTTGCTTTGGCAGTGAAATCACGTTCTGGACACAAAGAACAAAGAGAATTTCATCCCATGACTGAGAAAAAAAGAAATGTACTTAAAAAGAAGCCATAATTATGCACGACTCAGTAATATATACAAGAAAATATATTATTCAAAGCAAGACACAGTTAAGATAGATAAGAGAGAGAGAGAGAGAGAGACGCTTAGTCGGGGGGTGAGTGGGTCATATCCGGAGTTAGCTGAAGCAAAGCTAACTCCCGTCTTGAGCTCCTCTGTTGAAAGAATGGGGTCCAAATAAGCGGGTACGTAGTCCTTTATGCCCGCATAAGATGCTGTTCTAGTCACAACACAGACAAGTTTAGAACTAATTCATCACATTAGACCTAAGTTGAGAAGACAAAAAATTAAGAAAGATTGATATTGTCAGACGTCCTTCTTGCTAGAAGATGGCATGCAGAGACTGACCAAATTTTGCTTATTTGTACTTATTTTAGTATTTAGAAGTGACTAATCACATGTAGTCATTAGTCCCACAACTTTAATACAAAGAAAACATGGTAGCTTTTAATAATATTTCATAAGTTTTTACCGTTTTACAGTCATCTAGTGATGAGTGTGTATCACTTATATCTAACAAGTGGAAATACTTATTGTTTCACAAAAGAAGGAAAGTGTAGGACTTGTAGAAAACAAGCATTTCTCTTTTCTCTAACTAATTACAATGGAAAAGTGAAGGTGAAAACTTACCAACAAAATCTGTAGGAAGTCTACCATTAGTGAACCTTCCCGTTGGCCGGTGGTCTACAAAATCTCTCCCATAAGGTGGGAAATTGCTCTTCACCATGGTCCTCAAGTTGTTATTGTTCCCGGGATCAACCGTAGAGTCTCCAAAAACAAAAAGTGCAGAAATGGAATTGTTAGAAGGTCTCTTCATTGTTGAGGCATTGGAGAGGAAGAAGAAGAAAGTGGAAAGTAGTAAAAGAAAGAGAAAGTGTTGAACAAATGAACTGATCATGTTTTCTCCTCCTGTCTTGAGAGAGAAAAGAAAGGAGAGAAAATAAAAAGTAGTTCTTTGTTGGATTTTATGAACTGGGGTTGTCTTTTTATAGACATCAGAGTTATTGAGTTGGTTGGGGATGGTTTTGTACTTGGGTCTCTGTGGCACATGTTTTGGTCAGTTCTGTTTTCATGACAAAGTTTAGAAAAAAAATATTAAAAAAATGTGTGCCAGTTCATAGATATGGAGGAGGCAGTGCTATATGTGCTGGTTCATTTTGACATAAAAAATATTTTAAAAAAAAATGCACTTAGCTCTTTTCTCTCACTCAGGAAACAAAATGGGCAGTAAATTCGGTATTCTAATTTAATTATGATTAATGGTTTCGTTTTTTTGTTAGAAAGAGCCTTATGCCATATATTACATTTATTAATATATTTATATTTATATTTTAATGATCTCTGTATTGTTTTGCTTGCCGGATATATATTACTACAAGAGATTTCACATGTTTGTTCTCTCGGGTTTTTTTTTTTTAATAAATTACTGATATCCGGTAATTGTGTGTAATTCAAGTAAATTTAATTCGAGTCAGCTTATATCTTAAGTGACAAAACCCTTTCAATGTCTATCGACACACTTTGTTTAAGAAGTACCGCTATCAGACTATTAGATGAATTAAGCGTTAGTACTTATTGTCTTGTGAATCTGAAATTAAATTAGAAACTAATTTTTTGAAACTTTTGAGGTTTAAGAAAAAAAAATGTGTATGTACGTCGAATGGTGCATTATCACTAGTTTATGATATAATGGGGGACTCATGCTCCCAAAAAATAAAATAAAATAAAACAACGTACGCTGATGTGCTTCAAATAGTTATTTAATTGAAATAATTTTAGAGAATCCAAGTCAAATATTGGCCAAGTCCAATTATTTAATTGAGGGCCCATATGGTAGATGAGGAAGTGGTCCAAATCATTTAAAAGAGTATATACGTGCATATGAACCCCTAGGCCTCACAATTTGCATGTTGAATGGAGGACATATAAGTAAAAAGACGTGATTTGGGGCGGCCATGTGGGAGTTGGCCAAAATTTATATGCCATGATTGCAGAGAAAGGCCTACCCGGAAAACACCATCGTCCGTTTCCAAGTCTTGTGAAATTGGCACCCGTTGAAGCAGAAAGAGTCCCCTTCTGGCGCATCAAAATCTTAGGATTGTCAAAAAATTATGAAAGCTACCATTGGTTTAGTATAATCCTATGATAAGTATGTGTTTGAATACGAATTTAATCGAGTCCCATAATTTTATATGGGACTCAACTCGAAGATTACTAACACTTGCTATGGATTATCAAGCTTAATTTAATCGTGTCATAAAAGTAAGTTTAAAATTCTCCAAAGATATTATATGACCTCAGTATAGTGGCTTGATTATAATTATTAGATCAAGTCTAATTGAAAATTCGTGAAATAAAATAACATGATCGAAGGAAGCGTAGTGATCCTTTCTCGGGAGTCAATAATTATCTATAGCTATTATCTTCGTAATATATTAACATAATATATTATTTTAGTCGATTAATCCCGATCGATATTAAAACTGTTGATTTTTATCTAATAATGAAATGCTTTTGCATGTAAAGATTTTATATTTAATTTCATCCATAAATCTATTTTTTTCTCGATAAGTTTAAATCTTAATAATAATACTAATTCTTACGCAAGTCAATTCCTTTTCAGGGGTTGGTATTTTTTGTTAATTTATCAACTTCGTGCTCTAAAATGGGGAAAACCCAAGGAATACCGATCCTTGAAAAATTATCAGATGGAACGGGTCAATAATTTTTTTTTAACAAAATAAACTAAACAATGATATGTTTTACAATTTTACAATTTTAATTTGTCCCACACTTGCATCCCGAGCAATAGGAAGCATCAATTCCAACGTTAGTTGGCATAGCTAGTAAAGGGTGACATGAAAATGGAAAAAATGAATATTGAAAGACTTATTTCTGCAAAACAGATCTTATAATGATCGATCCAGATTTAATAAAGATAAAGTCTCGAATACAATCAAATATATTATATATATATATATATATATATTATATATATATATATATATAGGAAGCGTCATGGGCCCGCCATATTAGTGGGATCAATAACTTTATTGGGCCTAGAAGGCCCAATATCTGCACAAGCAAAAAACTCTCCATTCCCGTTTTGGGCCGCTCCAGCATATGTGATTATTTATAGGCTTTTAACGAATATAATTTTGGTATTATGACTTGATCACCACTCAGTATTCAAAATTTTATCTCGATTAATATGGATCAATAGCTGCAGGGCCTATTTTGTGGGGGCGAGTCTCCCAAGATTATTTTTTCCGTGTCTAGGGGAAATTGAACTCCTAACTTGATTAAGAGACGAAGATTTCTATCCCACCTGCACCAACGTCTTGATTGTGTGTGCGCGTGTTGGTACCACAAATCGAACATGGGTCAGAGGTCTAACTCCCACGTGGGGCCACAACCACTAGGCCGAAAGTTTAAGAACCAAAATTAATTGAGTCCAATATTATTATCAAATTTTATTGATAGTTTATATGAAGAAAAAAAAACTAATCTAATAGAGACTAAGTTTTCTTGTGCATTAGCTTACACGTTTACTCTCTCTAATACATTGAACTTAGAAAGCCCTAACTTTGTAAATTAATGTCACTTGATTAACGAGCAAATCCGATTTTATTTTTTTAATGATGAAGCGTGTGGATCCTATTTAAATATTTAATTCTGAGTGTTACACATTTTTTCTTGGCTTTAACCAAAGTTGGCAAATCAAATGCTTGGAACCCGGATTTTCACTGCTAAAGTATCTATTTCGAGCCACAGTTATTATTAAAGTATTAGTCTGCTGTTGTTAGAAAAAATTCTTTAAATATAATTTTTTTCATTTTTAAGTTTCAAATCTGAAATTTGATTAAGAGATTTAATATTTTTATATACTAAACCAATTATCCATTAATTCATAGCATCATATTAATGTCCATGCTCTTAATCCATTTATATAATCCCACTCTTTTTCCAATGCCCTGCATCATGATCTGTGCATGTGTGGTACACTGGCGTATGGGGCGATTCATTTTACTAAAAGATATTAAAAATCAGGTGTTTCTTTGCAAACAACTCTAAATGTACGATTTGCTAGGATTTGATTTTCAAGGATGAAAATAATTCGATATATATATATATATATATATATATATATATATATCCTTACCTTTTTCATGTTGCTTGTGTTCAATAAAGAATGAAATCAAGGAAGAATTTTAGCTAAAACTATGGACAGCATACAGGTTTTTCTTTTGAATAATACCCTCAAATCATTAGAACATCCGCAATGTCAAATGTTGGAATATTAAAATACATGATCTCCAACACTTTTCTTGGTGTGAAAATCCTGAAATCCCGCATAGACTTAGCCGAATCAAAATTTTAAAGCACAAGTTTCTTACTTGGCTCCCATCCACATATTAAAGAATGTAGCAAAAAGCTTAGCTGTTTGGTGCAAGAAGAACGCGGCACGCTTTGCTTATAATCCTCCACGGACACCCTTCTTTCCTTCTCCTGATCAAGATGGCTATTGAGAATGATCAAAAGGGAAAAACAGGCACAATTTTGGAAGATGTGTGGGCAAATTTCATTGGAGAAACAAGTGAATCATCCAAAACAACATGGCAAGAACTTCCGAGTCTAGAGAGAAGAGATGGGTCAATGGAAATGCTACAAAGACTTCCTAGCCTGGGAAGATGGATATCAATGGGAGCGGAAACATGGGAGGAAATCCATAATGGGATTTTTCCCAAATGCAACATAGACTTGCCTAGCAACTTCGATTGTTCACAAAGCGTTGATTGTCTTGATTCCAATATGAGAACAAAAGAAGCTAGTACTAAGAAGGTCCAATCAAGGCATTATAGGGGTGTGAGAAGGCGACCGTGGGGCAACTATGCAGCAGAGATAAGGGACTCAAGGTTAAAAAGCATGCGACTTTGGCTAGGGACATATGACACAGCTGAGGACGCAGCCTTGGCTTACGACAAGGCTGCTTTAAGCATTAGAGGTCCTAAGGCATTTCTCAACTTCCCACTTGAGACTGTCTATAAGGCCTTGAATTGTTCATCTACAACTTCTCAAGCCCTTGCTTTAAAGAGATCGTTTAGTGATTTGGAAGAAGAAGAACAACCAGCATTGAAGAGAAAGGCCAGCAATGCTGCCACGGAAGGAACATTGCAAAGTAAAAAAGATGTAGTGGAGTTTCAAGATCTTGGCAGTGACTACTTGGATAGTTTACTCTCCTCATTATGAGATAAACCAACAACTTGTACTATGTAACATAAATAGGAATATAATTATACTGTCACACGTTTGAATTATTTCTAGTCCAAGTCCAATATCAGATCATGAATTAGCAAAACTTTACATTATTTTTATATGCATGTACGTATGTATAAACATAAAGGAAAAGAGCCCCCCCCTTATTTTTGGACCATAATATAAGTCTTTTCCAATCTTGATGATACGATATTAGAGAAATTCCACTGTTTTTCCAAGCTTTTGAAGTTTGGAACTTGGTCTAGAGCATTATTTAACAATAACTCAATGTCACGCCGCCTCCCCATTTTTCATTCAACAATGGCATGGTGATATGGCAGTAAGGAATTGGATAAGATTCAATAGGGCTGTGCTGGGGCTTGACAAATAAAACTTGCAGCCAAGTCAAATTAATTAATACAGAGAAAATAAATGATAGAGACAAGGGGTGCTGCATTAGGCTCAGCTTCGACTTGCCTTTTAGACTGAATTTGAACTCGAAAAAATTTAATAGCCAAGTTTGAAAATTTAATAGCCGACTTGGAAATTATGAAAAAGCCTCTGTCCGGTGTGCACCTCCCAGCCCAAACCCAACTTTGTATTCGCCGAGCAAGGGATTAGCTGGGGAGGAAACGAAGCCGGAAGTAGCCTTGCAGGCAACACCGGACTCACTTCCGAAGTCCACCAGGCCAATCCTCATGGGTTCATGACAGTAGAACCCATTCCAGAGCGCATTGAAGTGGTCAAGGAATGGGGAATCCTCGCTGATGGACATTTTCGGACATTGAAACAGCTATACGTACTCAGTTTCTTTTCTTTCTTCTTTTGTGATTGAAAAGGGAAAAAAGAATGTCAAATTTTGTTGGTATTTTAGAGGATTTAATTGGCCATATATCACCCCTTTTGAATTTGTTGTGGGTGCGTGAATCCACTTAACATCATGTTCCTTTGTGCGTGCGAGTCCACTAGCATCAAATTCCCTGTGTTTCACAAGGCTTCATAGAGTTCCAAGGACTTGTTTCTAGATGTTCTGGGTTCTTTTGGGTTGAGATCTCCCCCCCCCCCTCCCTCTCTCTCTCTCTCCTCTCTCAATGCTGCTTCGGTCCTCCAGAATCCGTCAAATTATGATCTATAACATGAACCCCTAAGGTTATTTTAGGGCAATTATTAGAAAATTATGGTTTACCATTAGACATGGGAGATGGATTGACCTTGGGTTGCGGCTGGGCCAACCTTGGCCTTACTCAAAGTTTGGGTCTACATCTAATTCTCAAATGTAATTAATAATGGAATCGTAATTAGATTGATTAAATAATTTTAAACTAAATAGATTAAAAGATTGATAATTTGAAATTAATTATTATCTACCATATAAAACTTAGTCTATTTAATTTAAAATCATTTGGTCTGTTGTATTGCTCTAAGTATAGTCCGAGGGATATAATGTTCAAATTCTAAACAGAGCTTGTTAATTCCAGGCCGACATGGTGCAAATCTGTCAATCTAAATAAAAGAAACCTACCCAAAGTTCAGAGGACATCATTTTACACATGATTAAATTTAGGTCCAATTTAATTGACCGCTACAGGGATTAATCCATATGAAATTTTGAAGCGACCAATGTCAACTTCTTAGTACCAACAAGGTACAAATTAAATGCAATCTTAGAAGATTTGATTTAGATAAAGAAACAACAAGTCCTCATCAAATATACACGTGAAAAGAGGGTCAAATGTGAACATAGTTGTGAATTCAAGTTTTGTTCTCTATCTATTACAAAGCAATAAAAAAATTAAAAAAAATAAAAATTACTTGACCATTGGTATACGAAAATTCCCAATTAGGATTGGTTTTTTCAAATCCTTTTTTTTTTTTCTAAAACTTGAAAAAGATTTTGATCAAGAGACTTCATTATCATATCACTAGAACTATGAGGTTAAAAAAAATAAATATATTAAACAATGCAAGAGACCTTTTTCTAGTAGAAACCTCAAAAGGGTCTCAAGCAATATTAGAAATACCTCGGGAAATGTGAACATATGAAGTTATCCATCATTTTGATCAACTGGTCTTTAATTTTAAGCTTGGAAATGTCCATGAACTTTCCCGGAGGAAAAACCAGAATTTTCTTCTTCTTTTCCGGAACTTGGAGTAGGAACATGTTAGGTGGCACAGTGATTGGTCTAATGAGATGAAGCATAAACAAATGATTTGAACTCTCCAAAATCTACTTTTCTTTTTGGGTAATGTAGTCTCCAATTTTTCTTCTTCAAAATTGTGCCTTTGAACACGTACTGCTTTGATCAGTCCATGGTCCAAGTAACATAAACTAGTATGCTTATCAATTGCAGCCATCTAAAATAATTGAAGTTTATCTTTAATCATTCATGCCATTAAACAAATCCCCACTTCGGGTAAAGCCCAATTTTGAAGTCCAACCACATGTTCAGGTTTGATTTGATTGCGGGCAAAACCAACGCTGAATAAGCAAAGAATCTCCAAGCTTTTTATTAGTTTACATTTAAAAACATTTTCAACAGAATTCAGACCCTTGTAGGGCAACTTAGTCCTTTCAAGAACAAATAAGCAAAGATCTGCATACCCCAAATATCTGACAAGGTTTGCCCTATATAAGTATTCACTTCAAATTTTGCTATCTCTTTCTTCAACTAATGCATGAATCGAGTTGAACAGTATCCTCCATGTTGGGCATACAACTGATAACCAGCTAAGACTAAGTTTCTTGGCGTATCAGAAGTGACCGAATAATAATTTGAAAAGATGTACCAATTGCAAGAAACATGCATTTCAGCATTTTTGCTATTTGTTTGTAGAATATAATATATTTTGACTCTGAACATCTTCTTATGTACAGAAACCAACAGAAAAAAGGTAAAAAACCTGAAGAAGACTGAGAAAAAGAAATCTTCACATTTTCATTAGTGAGATTATGCCTCAAAGCATACATGAAAGAAACTAAACTCTTTCCAAGTCCAGAGAATTTGGTGGGGATTCATATCCCAGAAGAGTTACTTGAAGTAGAATCATTCGAAATCCGCTCACTTAAACTTTCCTCGCCCAAATTTGAAACACATAACCTTTGTGCAGTAGAAGATGCATTGACAATCTCTGCAGGAAAATTGAGCATAGCTTTAGCACCACGCATGCGAAAAGCAGCTCTGTCATAAGCCAAAGCAGCCTCCTCAGCAGTCTCAAATGTGCCTAGCCAAATCCGTGCACCATGCCTAGCAGAATCGCGGATTTCTGCAGCGAATTTACCCCATGGACGACGCCTCACCCCTCTATAACGCTTTTTGCTTATATTTTTGGATGGGTCTAGGACTGATTTGGAAATGTTTTGATCTTTGGGTGGTAGAAATGGAGGAGGAATAGATTTGGCCTCGTTGAGAAGTTGGTATATGACCATGTCCTGGGAGTCATTCTCATTTAGAGGCAGCTCACTTTGTGAAGCTGGCTCCATTTCTTTGAGGGTTGTGAAGAACTGAAGGTTTGAGTTGAATGAAGTTTGGCTATGGAGGTTTTAATGCTTGTCTTTATATTGAGGGTTTATGTCATCTCAAGTCTTAGGCTAATGGGGACACAATTTTAAATATGTGGAAAGGAAAGGTCATAGGAACTTTAGAAAATGATGCATTTGATTTTTCACGTTTGCCGGTTGGTAGGTATGGTCAAGCTCGTTTGCCCCCATTCTTGCATTTTTTAAAAGAATGCCATGAACTTGCATAGGTTCACATTATGAATTACTAATTTTGTGTCATAATTCCTACCCGGTAAACATACCCTATGAACAGTGCTACTAAGAGAGTGTAACTTTAATCCATGTTAGAATGATATTTGATTAATAAATAATGAAACTTAGTAACTATATAATTTTAAATTGTGTAATACTATTTTTTATTTGGCCACCGGTATCCAAAAACCCAAACAAACAGCTGTAGAGTCTAATTTAGAAATCGATTCTTTCAATACTTTTTTTTATATTTTTAAAATTCGAATTCGAAATTTTAATTAAACGATTTTAGTGTTCTAGTACTAAACTCACGTCAATGATAATTGTCCTACGGTATACCACCCCGTGGTTCATAACCTTGACAAACATAGAAATGGAAGTGAAATTTTCCATTTAATACTACAGGGAGAGGGGGAGAGAGAGAGAGAGAGAGATTGTTACACTTACCAAATTTTTGTCCATATTGTTCAAGTGAAATGTTTCAAAACACTTTGCTCTTTAGCCCTCGCGCGAGTTCTATTGACTTCTTTGAATGTTTTGCACTCTATAAATTTGCCCTTGTTTAGAGTCACTAAATTTCTCACTGAGATTTTGATAGTTTTTATTATTATTATTATTATTATTATTATTATTATTATTATTATTATTATTATTATTATTTTGCGACATTAACCTTCAAAACTAGATGGAGAGATGTAAACTGATAGGAACACTTCAACAAGTTTTGAACAAGGAATAAAGTGATTTCGAGTTAAACTACTAGACTGAAGTTATTTTTCTCTTTTTATTTAATAATAATGACAAAAATTACTAATTAAAATTAAATCGATTATCAAAATTAATTCACTCTTTCTCCATCCAAGGCAGTCGGTAGGGGAGTAGTGATTAATGGTGAACACTTATTATTATTTTTTCACAGTACTTTTTTCAGATGAAGATTAAGGCCCTTATTATTTAACTTAATAAGTAAATAACTTAGTAAATATTTTTCGATTTTGATATTAGTAAACATTTTTCTGTGGTTAAAAGAAATGGTCAAGCGTTAGAGAGACTTTTATATAATATTAAATTATAAAACAATCGAATTCAAGAGTTTGTTAAGAGGGTATCGACGATTAATCACTGAATTAATTAGATATCAGTACAAAATATTACTATTTTCGTCTATCTCAATAATAATAAGGAAAATAATGATGTGTTACTTGTTGAAAAGGAGCCATCACCTAGCCCCCCTCCTCCCAAAAAAATGGCCAAATTTTAGTTAAGGAGAAAAACGTAAGCTCTCATTTTTCTATAGATAATGGGGCCTTGAAGAATTATTTACAGAGTGAACAGGAGTTTTTTAAAGTGAAGAAGAGTTTGATGCAGAGCCAATTGGGATTCTTGTTTAAGGATATATGACAGTATCCTACCAAGAGGAACAATATCTACAGTGTTTGAAGGATGCAATCTCAGTTTCATAGTTAACCCTAACTTTTCTTGACTTGGGGGAACACCTTTTTATTTTGGGCCTCGGGGGGGTGGGATTAAAGACTTATAGAGTGAGAGAGAGATCCCATGACCCCTAATATATTGATTCCTGGCTATAACAATTGAGATCAAAATCCAATCTACCCCCCCCCCATTAAAAGTTTCTATTCTTGCCCCTTCTGTGTCTTCTTTTTTCATTTTTTGGTTACTTGACCGGTATCTGAAAATCCCTATGTTAGTCTCAATTGAGTTTTAATGTTTAACAACAAAAGAATGTAATCAAACGTAAAGCCGGGGACAAAGCGGGGGAGGCGGGAAGAACCGAGAGAGAGAGAGAGAGAGAGAATAATGAGAATTAGTATTAAACTCTTTTATATTGAGTAGTCAGACATTCTATTTTTTTAGTTAGACATTTCGATTTCAAATTCTAAAAAAAAAAAAAAATTTATAAGAGTCGATGTAGATCTCATAGTACTATAATTAGATTGATTAGATAAAATTTAAAAACATGAAAAAAAGATGAATTGGTTTAGAATCCTATTTTGGATTGCACATGGCCATGACGCAGCCTGGTCTTCATTTGGGCAGGCTTAGAATCCTATTCTGGACCTCAAAACTAGTGCTGGCCCGCTCTGAGAAAGTCAGCAGGAAACTAAAAACCCTTGCATGTTCCACATTGCCTCGTGTCATCATTCAGACCAAAACTTGGTTTGAGGAGACATTTTAGAATGCATTTAATTCGGGATTGAGCATAATCAGAAAGTGACATTATCGTAGGGGTCCCGTTCAGACATTCATAATTAACATCTTGACTTGACAATTCTCCCCCAACCTTTTCTACAATCCTATGTTTAACGTTTGACTACGCAAAAAAAAAAAAAAAAAAAAAATGAGTAGATTTAATTAAAAATATTAAATTTTTTAATTAAAATTTAATTTTAAAATTTAAAAATAAAAATATATATATATTAAAAGAATTACTCTTTAAAATAAATTAATAATATTTAAATTAAATTAATTAAAATATAATTTAAATATCGATACTCATTATATAAATATAAAAGAATGTAATCAATGTCTTGTCTGAACTGCATTTGTAGAGAGAGATCGAGAGGCAGAGAGACAGAGGTTCTCGTTGTTGGGCTTTCCCATGTGCATCATAGAAAACGTGGAAAAGGAAACCATGATTGGAATTCGACGTCAACACGAGCTTTGACGTTTGGACCAAAGTGGGGACGGGTGTGCAAAGATCTCCAAGATTATTTCTGCTATAGACAAGCTTATCTCCAAGATCGGTATTTCCCCAATATTTTTAGTTAAAGCTAAATTATAGACAAGCTTATTAGTTGTTCAGCCAATTCGAATTGATGAATGGAATTTTAGCCATTAAAGCAAAATTTCATCCTCTATATGTCACTTTAGGAACAACATGTTCAAAAATAGAAATTTTAAAAATAAATAATAAATAATAAATAAAATCAAAGGGTGGGAAGTGAGAGATAATTGAGAAACTCAAATGGAATGGTCTCACTCAAGTTAATATGAAATTTTTTCAAGCGTATATTCCCAATTTTTTATCCAAAAAACAAAAAATAAAAATTAATTAAAAAGGATGATGGGAAACGGGGGAGGCAGAATTATTTGAATCCATAGGAGGGATTGATTTGAATATTAGTGATATACGATTTGGTCCACTGTGGATATCAAAGAGTGAGACATGCGCAGGTTAAAATCGTTTTGTTTGGAAGGGGGATAAGTTAAACACTCGTACTGTGTTATGGCGGCAGGAATGGACTGCTGCAATGTTGCTTCTCAATCCAAAAATAGCCCGAAGAAGAAGCTTTGCTCCATGTAAAATATTAAATCATTTGTGTTCCAAAAGCAATAGATGAATGCCATTTGTGGGGTTTTGCCTTAAACTAAAGGGTCAATCTTTTGTTGTGCTTCTCAGAAAAGATTGGAAGCTGCTATGCCTTGTTCGGGCGGTGCCTGTCTTGGTCTTCACTATTAGGCCTTATTGTGTGTAAAAAGAAGCTACTTGAGTATCAAAAGAAAGTCTCAAATAATTAGCCTATATTGAAAAAATGTCATCCCGCAACAATCGAGATCAAATCCAAGTAAGAGAATGAAAAGAGAAGAGAAAAAAAAAAGGTAATATCAAATCAAACTTTAAGCAAACAGAATAGCAAAATCTTATTTAAAGATGTTTTGTCCTAACTATCATCAAATATTACTTGGCACTTTGACTGTCTACAATTCATCATAATGTCTATGGAAATGGTGGGAGATTAGGAGAATTAGCACCACCATCATTCCTATTGTTGTATACATTATATGGAGAATTGCTGTGGTTAAGATGACTATTACCATAGCTGTGTTGAGACTTTTGTCCTGCACGGCCAGAATGAGGTCCACCAAGTCAAGTTCTTCGTGGATCAGCCCCATGACTCGAGTAAGATGGCAATGGACAAGCTCCAAGGGTTTGCCATTGTAGACTCCAATGGTTGCTTGCACTTGCAAACCCTTGTCCAGGAGCACAACTAGGAGAAGCCACACCATGTATAGGAATTGTTGATGTTGACATCCTTTGGCTAGTGCTCACCTTCTATTGTCCCATGTTGACATGGTTGATGTCTACAATTTCATCATTGACAAAATCTGTCGATGGAAATGGTGGGAGATTAGGAGCATTAGCACCCACATCATTCCCATTGGGGTATTGTATACATTATATGGAGACTTGCTATGGTCAAAATGACTATTACCATTGCTGTTGAGACTTTGACCTGCATGGCCAGAACGAGATCCACCAAGTCGAGTTCTTCGTGGATCAGCCCCATGACTCGAGTAAGATGGCAATTGACAAGCTCCAAGGGTTTGCCATTGTAGACTCCAATGGTTGCTTGCACACCATACCCTTGTCCAGGAGCATGACTAGGAGAAGCTACACCATTCATAGGAATTTTTTATGTTGACATTCTTTGACTTCTGCTCGCCTTCTCTTCTCCCATGTTAATGCTGTTTCTCTCGCACCCATCCCACTAGTTCTCCCAAATCCCTTCGGTATTGGTTGTCCCTGTACTGATGTTTTTGCACCACTGTCTCCCCGGGTATTGAGGCGTCGCATGGAACTAGCAACAATTTTATCCAAATCATTCTCTGAATAAGTCAAACCATTGTTGCCATTATTTTCAGTATCTGGTTCATAGTCTACAACTCGGGTATCAAATCCACCATTCAATCCATCTCTCCTCTCTCACTAGTATTTGGACAAACACATTGTAACAGCTTCCGCTTATCTTCTTACCACTGCACCTCCCGCTCCTTCATCTGCAATCGCCTCTGATTCAACCTCCTGTTCTCTTCCTCCACATGTAACAACCTCTGATTCAGCCTCCGGTTCTCTTCCTGCAACTCTCTATGCTCTCCTAAAGGCCCATTTTCTTTGTCTTTATGGTACATTTGTGAAACCCAGATGAATGAATCAACAAGATTTAGTCTTTTTGATTCCACCAATTTTTTCAACATCTTTGTCATGTTATTGATCCCAAAAAGACGCATTACTGACTCAAATTCTTGTTGTTTCCCTGGAGGAAATATGGAGAGAAACAACATTATCATTACACTTTTTTATCCGGTGTTTGCACGAAGCACAAGATGGGGTTTTCTTCTCCATCATTGGAGAGGGGTATTGTAATCATTAAATTGTCCCCTTTGATAAATTCTATTACTACACCCATGAGAGTTTGGTCCATCCAACTTGACTTTAGAACTCATTTTTCGGTCCGCATGTAATTAAGAAGAAATCATAAAAGATAAAATGAGAGTCGATAGTTATTTAATACAACTTTTATTTATTCTTTTGCTATTTCTAACAATTAGTATGGCGAAAATTACATTCCGTTTCAATATGTTATAGAACTTATCAATATAATTTTTTTGAAACTTTTTTAATCAAGATCTCATATTTAAATTTTAAAAATGAAGAAATTAGTATTAAAAGAGTCGATCTCTAAATTGAATCTTATAATATTCAAACTGAATTAATCGGATAAATAGATTACAATAGGTCAAAATCAAAAAAAGTATCCGCGGCCAACTTTTTCTTAGACAAAAGAATTGAGTCTGTCAAGGAAGCGGTATGTTACATTTATAGGCATTGAGAGAGAATTCTTTAAAGGCTTATTTTCCTTAGAAAATAGGGAACCCCTTGTCCCTCCTCCATTGATATTTGGACATTATAAAAAAGTGGCAAAGTGAACAGAAGTAGATACCCTATTTTGAAGAAGCTATTGGAACAAAATATTTGCAACTCTGAGGGAAGGACAAAACAAAAATATAAAAATCAAAAAACAAGATTTAGATGCCTCCACACTAAGGACTTGCAATCATTGAGAATGCAAGCCATGGTTTTCTCCGAATGGTAGTTCAGCTAGGCTATAATATGTATATTATTTCTTTGTATTTGACTAATAAGTATTCGATAACTAATTTATCGGTGCTAATTAATACGAGTCAAGCTAATTGTCAAACCCATTAAAGGATGATCTCTTATGATGTCTATTTTTTTATTTTTAAAACTTAAATCAAAAAATTTAATTAAGACAATTCAATGTTTTTTTTTTGTACCATATCTTGGACACCGTCAGATATCTGGGACTTTGTCTGATTAATCCGAACCGACCGTTAGAGTGGCTCCTTTCGGAGGGCGGGTCTCCCAACGGAGAACGCTCCATACACATAAGGATCCAATACTTCTAGCGAGAGTCAAACCTTGATCATGTTTAAAGATATTCAATTCCATATCCAATTAAGTCAACCCACGTCGGTACAATTCAATGTTTTCGTGGCTTAACCATCGGCACCTTTTATAAATGTATTGACCTATTTATAAAGCCCAAAGACTGCCCTCCTTATGGTTACCTGGCGTCGCCCTTGTTGGCCCAAAGCTCTTAAGGGCTCAGAGTTGTCTAAACCTTGTATACTAATGTTCTTTTTGAGCATTACTATTGAGCCATACGTTGGCCCAGGTATGAAGGTTTTACACAAGTCAATTGTTGGCATTATGCAAATCACTTTTACGTTTTACCCTTAACTTTATTTAGAGGAATTTGGTCTCATGCTCTTTTGTTGGTAGGTAATGCCATCATAGTGTATTACTTGAGCAATTCTTCTCTTTTACATCATTCAACCCTCCCTTCTCACACACTTAACCAACACACACTATCACCTAACCTACTCTCTCTCTCTCTCTCTCTCTCTCTCTCTCTCTCTCTCTCTCTCTCTCTCTCCCTCTCTCTCTCTCTCTCTCTCTCTCCCCTTGCACTCGAAGAAAAGAAAGGCCCAATACTAATCATTGTACAAAGAGATGATCAGATGAGCTAGAGCCCAAGGAGGAGGCAGAGAATTCTACCATTAAAAGCTTACATTTCCCACCATTTGTCATTAAGAAAAAAACAAAAGCAATGAAGCTGAGAAGACTTGGATTTGCTTAAGATAAACTTTAAGATCAATATCAAAGGATTATATCAACAACGGCTTGGAAAAGGAGAACAATGAGTACTGCAAGATTCATAAAGTGTGTGACAGTAGGTGATGGCGCAGTAGGAAAGACCTGCATGCTCATTTCCTACACTAGCAACACCTTCCCCACGGTACCCTTTTCTTCTTTCGTATCACATATTTTCCGTAGGACTACGTAACTGTGAACCTCAATGCTTATTCCTCTTTCTAACAAAAGAACAAAATTCATGATCATAGGACTATGTACCTACAGTGTTCGACAATTTCAGTGCCAATGTAGTGGTGGATGGAAGCACCGTGAACCTCGGCCTCTGGGACACAGCAGGTAAGTCTTAAACATTTGTAACATAAAAATGTTACATTAATTTTAGGAAGTAGAAAAGGGGGCTAAATATTTTATGCAAATTAAGAACAGGACAGGAAGACTACAACAGATTGAGGCCTCTGAGTTACAGAGGAGCTGATGTGTTCTTATTGGCATTCTCTCTTATCAGCAGAGCTAGTTACGAGAACGTCTCCAAGAAGGTTTCTTATTTTACCACAAAATTAGTACTTTAGTTTTGAATTTTCCTATGATTAGAAGTTCATTAATTTTCTGGGGTCTGACAGTGGATTCCTGAACTGAGACACTATGCTCCAAATGTGCCAATTGTTCTTGTGGGAACCAAACTTGGTAAGAAAACTCATCTATATATTCACTGAAAGCATGAATTTTTTTTCTTGAATTATCTGATCTTACAAGATTTCTCAAAAGGGTCAAGTTTATTTTTGCCCATCAATAATTGATTTGAAGTACTAAACAGAGATAGCTGCCACCCAAAAAATGTAGATTTGAGAGAAGACAAGCAGTATTTAATGGAACATCCTGGAGCTACACCCATAACAACTGCTCAGGCAAGTCAATCAAAGGAAAACTTCTTTCATTCACATTAGTACCATGGTATTTATTCTCAAACTTATACAAGTTTGCTATGGTTTAACAATGAGATCAATCATCTGCAGGGGGAGGAATTGAAGAAGATGATCGGTGCGGTGTACTACATCGAATGCAGCTCCAAAACTCAACAGGTATATTATCAAAATGCTCCGTAAGGAATTGATAATTTTTTAAAAAGAACTTGTACGGCTATATCTTGCCTTTCTTTTCCAATAATATATTCATACCAACCGCATCCAAATCATCCTCATATTGCTAATGGTTCAAAATTTTACCGTGATTTTTTTTTTTTGATACTTCATCAACCGATATCCAGAACCATACTCCTACTAATTCGGCTCGAACTATTATTGAACCATCTATAGGAGGAGCTCTTCCGACGTAGTTCTTTTCGTTCCCAAGAATTTTTAGACCTGGCCTGGCTATCGGGAAGTTCTCCTGTTATATTTTTTTTTTTGTACAGAGATTCGAATCTAAGATCTCTAAATCGAGAAGGGGGATTTTGACCACTGGACTGTTCCCTTGGGGACAGTTCTCCTGTTATATGTCACATTTAAATTTTTACCGTGAGAAGCCTTTTTGGAAGTTTGGGCTTTAATTTTGGATCAAGGCCCAATTTTGGCCCGGGCCTGATCATATTTCAGACCAGTAGGCTTGGCCCAACCCTTTTGGGTTAGGCTTGGGCAAAAATGGTATGCCCGATCACCAGCTAGCTGAAGCCTAAATGTTTTTTAGCTTGTCTCCCTATTAGGCCGGGCTGGGCTGGCCAGGCCCAACTCTGAGCAAAGTCAATCTTCAAAGCTTTATTAAGCAAAATATTGTGTTTCTAATTCTTTTTTTTTTCACTTTTTTTGGTTTCAGAATGTTAAGGCAGTATTTGATACGGCTATAAAAGTTGGTTTGCGGCCAACAAAACCCAAGAAAAAGCCAAGCAAGCCAAGGCCATGCACTTTGCTATGAATCAAAAGAAATAATTTTTGTTTTTGAATTTTACTCTTGATGTATTACTATAATTTTCATTGGGCATATCAAGTAGTTTGAGGGAGGAAAACTTATGTCTTCTTCCTAGCTCTTGGCTTTGTACTTGTCCCTCATCTAATTTGGCTATTGATGGCACTGGCAATATTAAGGGTTTTTTTCAGGTGAATCTGTATTTCTCCGATTAAAATACTAAACAAAAATCAAATTCTAAACTTTTTAAGTTAATATAAATAAATCTATTCGAATCAATTAAATAGAAAATTAAAGTATAAAAGAAAATATAATAGTCTATATACTATCAATCCCAAGCCAAACACATTGGATATAATTTTTTTAAAATGCCAAGTCACCTGTTAGAAAGATATTAATAGAGAGTTGCTTAAGTGGGAAGAATGTTAGATTTTAACCAAAATTCGGTTTGAATTTATAAGTGAAAAAAATTATATTAAAAGAGTTTTCTCCTATAAAGAATCTGATAATAGTTCATAATATGATTTTGAATACTGATTGATCAATCGCAAGAGATAGAATATGATGATTTGTGGGCCTTTGGATGCAATTGGTTTCTAATCAAGGGTCAATAAGCAACGTATCTGAATTCAAACATAGACACTAGGGAGTAAATTGTTTGGTTAACATGAGGACCATGGAACTGATATTTTTGGTTATAGTCTTTTCCCTTATCTTAAAGCTTAAACCACCAATAGTTGTTTGACCTAAGCCATCGTTTCAAACCCATTTTTTGGATTGTGGAGGAAGAGACTGCTGGCACTTAAAATTCTCAATGTACAAATGGTCAAAGCTTGAGAACAGCATCAAACATGGCTGTTTTTTGATCTCTTAATTCTAGGCAACCAAATCCATATATTCCTCTCACACACACACACACTCACCAAAAAATGGGCCGGGGAGGGTTGAATTCACTATGGTCAATTGGTCATGCATGGTGTCATAAAGGCCGCAGCATTTGACTTTGCTTGATCTTCTGTTCTTACAATGTGACAAATATTCAATGGAAGGAATTTTCTACCATCTCTTTGCCATGGAAGCTCACTAAAATAAATAAAATAACTTTTATCCATTTAAAATTTTACCACTAAAAAGAATTAAAAAAAAAATGGATAGTCTGGATATATCGTGGCCACCATCTCTATAGATATTGATACTTAAATTACGATAGAAAAAAGGAAATTTTTGAGAGTATCCCATGAAGTTATCAGTGATTTGTGGTCATTTGATGTATATTTTTGGGTATTTTGTGAGGGACAATGTTATAAACTAGTGAAATATGTTATTTTTGGGGTCATTTTTTATTCAATCTATAACTATTATTTGTCTTAATTTAACCATACTAAAAAATAGTACAATTTAAAAAAAAAAAAGAATAAAAAAAAGACGTAAGACAAAGAAGAAAACACGGTTCTTATAGAGACACTCGATTGATAAAAAACTCTTGTTCAAATGTTTTATATATATATATATATGAAAAAAAAAGACACTTCCAAATTATAGTCCTTATAGGAATGTCCGAAATGTCCAAATGATAAAGAATTTTTATTCAAATTTATTCTTGAAATCTAATATTTGAATTTTCGTAAATATGTATATATCTGTGATTTTTACGATCTCTATATAACCAAAAAAAAATCTAATTATAATTTTCATACGGTAGATGCTGACCATATTTTGCGGCATTTGGGCATTGGGAAATAGAAGATTCCTAACCCAATCACCTGGAATTTGTGTTCATTATCATATGTTTATTGATCCAAAAACATTTCTTCTTCCTTAATCAGCTTAATATAGAGGGACTACCCAAATTGACAATACCTTGAGAGAGAATTTGACTTACTTCGAAATCACCCTTTATTTTATTTGCATTTGGAATTCCAACGTGTTATGTAGTCTCTCGAGAGCACCACCCCCTGCTTCCTAATTAAAAAAGATCAAATCAAATAAAAAATTCAAAACAAAACCCTAGTGTGAGACATGGGTCAACGTTGAATTTAATCAAACTCAAGTTAAAATTAGACATTTCACATTCGTTTCAATTTCCTAGAATGTATAAAATTATATCTGCTGGTTAAATCTAATTTTAGTTTAGGAGCAGTGTTTTATGTAACATGTGGTATAAAACTTATCTATTTGATAAATTGGGTTTAAATTTTGGTGATCATGTTTTTTTTTTTAAATCATCGGACTTTAAATTTGATTCGAATCGGGTTAAACTTTTAAGATAATAAAACTCTCTCGGCATCTATTTTTATCATATACAAAACATGAATATCAGATTTAGTTCAAAAATATTAATATCCAACTACTGAATCAATTAAATATAGGTGATATTCACGTAATATTACCCATATTTTATCATTGTCACTTGCTAATTCTAAAAATTTAATTATTTAAATTTAAATTATTTTATTAGTACAGAGTGAATCATAACTTTGTTTGAGATTTCGGAAGGATTCAATTTTTTAACCACTAATTTGTGGAAGGATTGGAATTAGACAATTCACACTCATTTCAATTTCCTAGAATATATAAAATTATAAACTGACGTAATTGGGCAGATTAAATCAATGAAAATATGCTTGAATTCTTCAAAAGATGCCTCTCAGTCTCAACACCCACCCCGCCGGTGCCCAAAAAATTGGTGCCAAAGGAATTTAAGTAAGCTTTGGTTATTGCAACCAAATCTACAGTAGATTTACATTGGTTGCATGTGCACCCAATTTGTGCATTTAATCAAACATGTTATGTGCATTTATTACATTTTTTTTGTTTGTATGGTTGGGTCACTGTTCGTATTTAAAATTTTATTTCGATTAATCTAGATTAACTGCTGTGAGATCCACCAAGATGGAATGCTCTCCCAACAAATTCCTTTCTATTCCTTTGGGGAGTCGAACTGTCACATAATTAAAGGACAACAGATCTTTTACCATTTGTGTCGGTCTTTATCGGTGTGCATTTATTACATTGCACATTTGAAAATTTTTACTTAAATGTGTGCTAACGCATTTCTAGCTAGACCCACGTACCCCTTTTTCTAGGGCCAATTTGATAAATTATATTTTTTGCGGCATTTATTGTAATCATGTGCTACCTAGTCCAATATTCAAAGACTTGTCTCTTGTTATGATAGCAGATTAAAAAATTGGGTATCTGAGTGATTCCCTGCAGATGAGTAAATTTCTTCTTTTTTTTTTTTGTTCATGTAATGGTTAAATTAATATTTAGACAATGAAGTTTAGCATGAAAACAATTGATTCTTTAGGGGTATGTTTTTCTCGTTTGGAGAAAATTAACATAGAAGAAAACCCTAGATTCAAATTTGTTATTATCCTTTGTGAACATTGTACAAACCCTAAAATCTTATTTATGCAAAAGGGTGTGCTTAGATTTATATCTAATCATGATCCAAACTGCCTACTTGACAAGAATTAGGGTTGAATTTTATGGCCTTAATTCATTTTTCGAAATATCAATGTATCTGTTATTATTTCATTTATATGATTTAAGTCATGTGAATATAATCACAGAATACTAAATTATCTTAACTAAAATCTCAAATTTAAATATTGGAAATGAAAAATAAGACAGGAGGAGGGTCTATTTCTAAATTAAACTCTATATATTTGAACTAAATTAATTAAATAATCAGAATACCGATGATCAATTACAAAAACATCGTTTAATCTAACATCATCATCAGATTCAACTTTATGCGAGAGGTTTGAGTTTGATAAAATAGACTCTAATCCATTATGTTATTTTATAGAACTGGTTTCTATTGTATGATAATTCTAATTAAAGTTATTTATATGTATCGACTTAAAATCAAAATAATTTTTGCCCGGGCCTAACATAAACCGGCTCGAAACCATAGAGCCCACAGGATGCTCACCCCTAGGTAAAATCATGGAAAATGGGGAAGTGAAATCGACCTCAAACCCAATCAATTGCTAGTGTACCTTGATAGCACAAATATCCCTCCTAAACTGCAAAGATAAAGTGGGCCAATGGGTCACAATGTATGCACCAAAATTAACAAAGCGTGCACACATTTAGAACCTATTGGGAAATTAAAAAGCCTCTTGTCACCACCTCAGTTCACATTATGAAGGCTTGGAGCGGAGAAGACCTCCAATTCTTCATTTCTACACTTTCTGCATCCTCTTAACCTCCCGTCCTGCCTGTCTGTCTAGTGAGAGAGACAGCGTAGTGAGAGAGAAATGTTCCAAAATAAGTAAGTCATAATAAATGATTTACTCATTCAGTCCAAAAAAATAGTGGAAGACTTTTTAAATTTCACGTCCCCCTAAGATACAGTATAACACTTGATCGTAACCGAAAGGCCGAGAAAGGTATCAGTATAACACGGCAACACCACACCATCACACAGTGAGTCCCACTTCACTATTCTTTTAGAATTTAGATAGATCCTACATTTTTTCTCCATTCTATATTAAACTTGCATTTTGTTTGATTATTTTAGTAATTATAAAGTAAAAACAGATATCAAAAAAGTTTTATTCATAAGAGTTCAATATAACTAGATTCGTATATCAATGGTGTAAAAAAACATACCAGACTTGCGCCTAACATGACTAAAGTAATCAGCAAACAATGTCCGGTGTTCGATGATGCAATTTTGGTAGGAAATGGAGGAGAAACTAAAAGAAGAAAAAGAAAAAGAGAGCTATTTTTGCAATGTGGTCCCTGGGATTAGAAAAAGAAGGTAGGTGTGGTAATGGATGAGGCCATCAACTGGCCCATCCGACCCAGCCCAAAACTTGGCAGGCCTGGGAACATACGAGAGGCTCACACCCCGGCTGCAAAAGGTTAGACCGTGAACTTTTGAGACGGACCTGCGCTATCCCAAGCAATGACCAGCCCATCCCATGACTACTCCTTTTTTTTTTTAAGTGGATACTTGCCACCTCGGTACCCGGATTTCGCTTAGTTTATCCCACCTGAGCACCGTGGGGCTCTATATAATGGGATTGACTCTTCTAAATCCTATTTTTTCATTCCAATAACTTGAACCCGAGAGTTATGATTAAGAGATGGTTGCATCTCATTGTATAAAAAAAATAATATCTTACCGTTATACTCATAAGAGTTCGGTATCCATGACCACTCTTAGTATGGTTATCAAAACACTTTAAATTATGGTTATCAAAACACATTACTTGCATAACGTTGAGCGTAATGGCGTACGGTTGAATCATCTAAACCAATGTTATTAAAATCAGACCGAACCACCAGTTCAATCGGTTCAACCCTTCTTATAATAATTTTGCGATTCGGTTGAATAAAAATACCATTTTATAATTGAACCGGACTGAACCGACGGTTCAACCGTGGTTCAACCGTGAACCGAGGTTGAACCGCCGGTTTTAAAAAACCGCGGTCTAAGGTTAAAACCTAAAAATATTTTTTTTTATAAGATTTTTTTTTTAATTTCTATGAAATGTGAGACTATCAATTTTTGATATTATGATTTTAATTTATATTTTATATGATTTTATAATTTAGTTATTTAATTCTTAATTATTAATATGAGTTTTAAAAGTAATTATTGATTATATATATATATTTAATTATTATTAAAAAATCAGCGGTTCGACCATATTGATCTACGGTCCAATCGGTTCAACCATATTTTTAAATTTTACGGGTCAATATACGGTACGGTTCTGATAACATTGATCTAAACACTTTTTAACATTTGAAAAGGGGGAGAGAGAGAGAGAGAGAGAGAGAGAGAGAGAGAGAGAGAGAGAGAGAGTCATAAATAGAGGTGGACAAAAACAAAGGAGAAAAGAAGAGATGGGTGAGATGGCATGCAGGAGAGATGGAAGTGAGGTTTGCATGTCGGAATCACACCGACACCATTTGGACCATTCCATAACTCCCTCCCCATATTAAACCCGCTGCTCTGCTTGCATAGGAAGTTGAAGACTCTCTCTCTCTCTCTCTCTCTCTCTCTCTCTCTCTCTCTCTCTCTCTCTCTCATAGACGCACGCACTAACAGATCAATGAAGAAAGAGAGATCTTAAACTCAAAAGTGAAGACTGAACACCCAACCGTGTAACTCTATCACTCGATTGCTTTTTTAACTTTTCTACGCTTTCCTTTTTGTTTCTGGCTACTGTGCCTCTGTTTAATTTTAAAAATATTTAATTTTTTCGATTTTAAATTTTATATTTATATTAATTGATTTTCTGAATAAACCCGATATATTGTAATAATTTAATTAAAATAGATAATTAAAATTTCATATTTTTTTTATATTATGTCTATACTCAAATTCAAGGTCACATGAAAAAGAATCGGTTAGTCTTGCATTTCAAATGCATATCCTTTTGTATTCTTTTTCTTGTGCAAATATGAAAATTAACAAAATATTGTGTTTTTATTTATTTTATTATTATTATTATTATTTTACCTTCGCGAGAAATTGTGCGTCTTGCGTGTGCTGATTGTCATCCGGCTAATAGTCCATGGCTTGATTAAAGACTATTCAGAGAGAGAGAGAGAGAGAGAGAATTTCAGAGCTTTTTGTATATTGAATTTGTGATTTTAGGTTTGTATAGTGGGAGTATTTGTATATGAGAGACTCGTGTGCATATAGTATACTTGCAATACCGGTTCAAGCCTATGGGAACGAAAAAAACTATTTTAGGAAACATCCCTTCTATAGAAGACTCAATAGTTAGGTTGAACCGGAATAGTCTGAATGAAGCTCCGGATACCGAGAGTTAGGGATAAAAAAAAATAGTATACATGCAATAATTAAGACAAGTTGATAGATAACAAAATGCTAGAGTTAAGCATGATAATTCCTTTGACTCATTCTTAAACACATGCTCTATAGTCTCCAACTTGAGTTTAAACAAAATACCCTTCTATATAGTGAAGAAATTAATGAACCAAATCTGCCACATATGCAATATCGAATCGAGTGACTATAAAATATATCAAGTTATCGACTTCTGTCGATAGAGAGTTAGATTATCAAGAGGATTTTCATTCGTAGGTGTAATACGAATGTTAAGTTTAATAGGTGTTGTAGTAAATAACTAAGATATTAGTTTAATTTAAATTATTTAATAATTCTTATTTCTAATTTTACATTGAAAAACAAAATAGTATAATTTTTTTAAGTCTTGGTAAAAACTTCTGATTAAAAATTGTATGATTTGTCTCAGGAAAGGGAATTCTATTGATGTTTTTTTTTTTCACCATGGTAGAACTAGCTAATGTTATGAAGAAATTGCCCTCGAGTCAATCCAAAAGGCCCACTGAACTTCCCAAAATGTCCCAAACTTGCAGTTACTTTATCACCACCGCTTTCCAATCAACACCCTTACGTGCTGTCTTGACTTTCAAAACCACTCCTCCCCCCTTCTTCTCTCTCCCAATTTATTCCTGCAACAACCTCTTCCATTAGAATAATCTCAACACTTTATGACTTCCATCCCTCTCTTCACCTTCCCAACTCATTTAATGCCACTGCTAGCAATCCAAAGCTAAGAAAAACACTCGCCCTCCTCTCCCATAGAAAAAAAGAGAAAATACAATAAATAAATAAATATATAAGAGAGACAGATTGATCGGAAAACAACATACATAGAATCAACCCATCCCTATAAAAAGAAGAAAACCCCATTTCTCTCTCCCTTCACTTTTTCATTAAGAGGGCTTCTCTATCTTCTCTGATGAAAGAATTCCTTCTTAAAGCTCCACATGTATTCTCTTCCATGGTTCTTTTGTCTCATGTCAATAGGGAATTAGCCTTGTACTTTTGGGTGTAGTTCACAAGTATTTCACAATTTATTGCAAAAACTGCAAAAGGGAAAAGTTAAGTTATGGGCTTCTCTTTTACCTCCTCTTTGTCCTTTCCAAAACCCTTTTCTTTTCCTTTGATATTAATTGAAAATAAAGAGAACTAAAGTGAGAGTGAGTAGGTGAGAGAGGAAGAGACTTTATAAGAAGACGACCAGCCAATTCAGTTTTCACTACTATTACCAGCCCCCCCCCCAAAAAAAAAACAAAGAGTTTTAAATTTTTTTGGCTTTTTCTTTATCAATCTCATCATTATCAACATCATGGCCTCATCAAATAGACACTGGCCTAGTATGTTCAAGTCCAAGCCTTGTAACACTCATCATCATCATCACCAGTGGCAGCATCATGACATCAATTCCTCTCTCATCTCAACTGGTTGCCACAGAGCCCCTTATTCTTCAGGTAATTTACTTAATTTATATACGTGACCACAAATTTAGTACACAACAGTTTTGTTTAACAAATTTTAGAATACTTGGTTTTCCGAGTATTATAAGTTGAAACTCGACATTTTGATATGCATGAATTCTCAAATAATCATGATTCTGTGTGATTGTTTGAAAATTTGGTTAACAAAAGTAATGGGGTTTATGAAAATTCTGTGCGTGTGTGTGTGTTTTTCTTTTTTAGGTTGTGAAGAGAGAAGCCCAGAGCCAAAGCCAAGATGGAATCCAAAACCAGAACAAATTCGCATACTGGAAGCAATTTTCAACTCAGGAATGGTGAATCCACCAAGAGATGAGATAAGGAAGATAAGAGCTCAATTACAAGAATACGGTCAAGTTGGTGATGCCAATGTCTTCTACTGGTTCCAAAACAGAAAATCAAGAAGCAAACACAAGCAAAGACATCTTCAACAAGCCTCAAAACCATCATCTTCTTCTTCATCAACTTCACAACTACCCCCACCACAACAACAAACCCCACCAATCCCCACCAAAGCTCTATCTTCTTCTTCATCTTCTTCATCAGACAAATCATCTCCCAATAGCCAAACCTTCCCAATTACTAGCCCGGTTAACCTCATCGATATATCTCCATCTATTAACCAGGGTTTCAATTTTCACACTCACAATGACCAATTCTTGAGTGAACAATTTTTATTTCCAATGGTGCAATCAAGTGGTGGTGTGTTCACTCAAGAGCTTTGTAGCAATTTTCCAGATATGTCAACTAGTGTTGTTGGTCACGTACATGTTCCTGATCATCCTCATCCTCATCAAAATCTTTTCCTCTCTGAGCTGATGAATCAATGTGCAAGTAGTCAATCCATGAGAGAACATGAAGAGAACATGATGAAGTTGCAAATGCAGCAACTTGCAAGTTACACTATGATCACAACAACATCTACTACTAGAAGCAACACAAACACTGTTGTTGCCCCACCACCACCACCATCCACTCTTTCTGATACTACTATTACTGTGACTGTTCCTTCATCATCCATCAATCAAGTACAAGGTATGTACTAACAAAAATCTATCCATACTTGTCACCATCATTAACTCCATACCTAACATCACTTCTAGTTCATGTTGCCATTTGTTACATGATCGACTCTAGCTGAGCTGAGCTGTCAACTAATTATTGATCAATTTTTTGCCTATGACGTTTCACGTTCCTATCATCCTTTTCTCTAATAACTTTCATTCATGTTTTGTCCTTTTAGCTACATTTGACATATGGGGTTGGCACGAGAATATGGTATTTATCATAATATTATTAGTGGTGTAGACTACTTATTAAATCTCTTTTTGTGCATGATATTTTATATTAAGTTTATTTTATCTTAATTCATTTTTTATGGAAAAATTAATTTTTTCTTATTTTAAGTAATTTATTATATGTTTTCTTAGTTGGGCTCGATTTGATATTTGGGGGTTGGTAGGAGCATATATGTTTGTCCTTGTTTATGCTAAAAATTTTCCTTGCAAGGTTTGGTGAGATCTTCTCGTGGATATTGGACATGGACGTGTGACTGAAGTATACATGAAATGAAATGGATAATTTTGTTATAAAATGTTTGGGGGAGGGTAAAATTGTCAATTTATAATTCCTGGTCTTGCGCTTCTATGTCTTAGAGGAAAGTGTGCATGGGGCTATTTTTTGTGGGTTAAAGATAAAAATTCGTTTTTATATATAAATAAATAAATAAATCAATGGCTTTGATTGACTACAGCAATGGGTTTTTTCTTATGGGTGGAAATGGGAAATAATGATTGTGTGTGGTGCAGGTGTAGGAGAGGCTCCGAGTCTTCCGGCGAAGTCGACGGTGTTCATTAATGATGTGGCTTTCGAGGTGAGTGTGGGACCCTTCAACGTGCACGAGGCCTTCGGTGATAATGCAGTCCTCATCCACTCCTCTGGTCAGCCTGTTCTCACCAACGAATGGGGTCTCACCCTTCACTCTCTCCAGCATGGCTCTTCTTATTATCTCATCTGGTCTCTCTCTCACGCACTCTCTCTCTCTCTCTCTCTCTCACTTGATCATCTTTCTTCTATGCATAAAGGCTTGTTTCGATACTTATTATTAAAATTGAGATTTTTATATTCCTTATTTTTTAATAAAATTTCCATGTATTACCTATTTCGGCAATACTTAAATATAAACTATACTAGTTATAGTAATCTAAAGTAACTCAGAATGATCCATATCTAGGTTTAATTAATTAATCCGAAGCAGTGTTATAATCGATGTTGGTACAAATGGGGGTTTAATTTGAAAATTGGCAATTTAAGAGTAAATGAGCATTTATTCCTAGTTTCTCACTGATTTTTCCTATACTTGATGATGGTCTGATCATGGCGTTTGGTTGCATATTGGCATTTTATTATTTAATTGCAAGCATTCATTAATACTTTTCTCACTTATAATTTTGTTTCTTTTGTTATGCAGATCCAGGAAAAAAACAAATGGGGTAGCTGACTAGATGCTCTCATGATTTATATTAGTCTTTGAACTCTGATAGCTCTCTCTCTCTCTATCTATGATATGAGGAGGTATTTTATTACCAGGGCGACTCTGTTTGTCCTCGTAGGCTAGCTGTATGGGTCTTTGTTAAAACCCTTCAAGGGTGTGGACTGGAATGTATTTCTTCTATGGACAAAAGTGAAATATATAATATCATATTGATGTGATGTGATGTGTTTTTTCCTGTAACTTTTACATTTAGCAAACGGCATTTGATGAGCTGATGCGACTTTTGTTGGGAGAAGGAAAGAAAGCAATATATAAGGTTTAGGATTTAAACTCTATTCTCTATAATTTATATCTTTTTATAACTCATCAATTTCTGGTAAGACTTTATGACCATGTCGTGTGAAACATCGGGGATATCATGATTTGATTATAATCATCGCCCTTGATGAGTTCTTTCGGTAATAATCATGTTATGGAAGTGCTCTATGATTCATGTGTCAAAGTAGAAATTTGGAAATTACACTATGAAACTCTGATCATTATATTGTGATAGAATAGCCCAATAATACGTATATCATGTTTCATAATTCACACATTTGGGTATTCGTGTCATTTCTGTGCATTGCATAGTTCAAAAGTTTTGCCAACTTTTGAGGTTTTGCTTTGCTTTTTGTTCAAGGAAGGTTCCAGTGTTGAATTTAGGCCTTGATCTTAGCTAGTGTTCTGTTTTTGGTCTAGGGTGGGTTCTGTTCACAGTTCGAAGTGTGGATGGATATGGGTTTCTCTAGGCTTGGACTTTATTCTCTTGAAACTAAAATTTCTCTGTTTGACAAGGTGATTTTAGTTCTCAACTAATATATGTTTCGGCTGTTCTAGTGTTCTTTATAGGTCTAAGAGGCCAAAAGTTACCTTGATAAGTCACATAGACAATAGTCTTATACATCAAACGTGATATGTCTTTGGTTGAGAGAGAAGCAAAGATTTGTGAATTTAGTGCAACAGGTGCCGCATTCTCTTAACTAAAATTTAGAGTTCGGATCTTGAAAACGAAATAGATACCAAAAGAACTAAACTTTAAATTGAATGTTACAACCATTCGAAACGGATTAATCAGACTTTTGAATATTAATGGTCAAGTATATAAAAAGAAAAAAAAAAAGGATATTTACTTCCACTTGAGATGAAAATTAACCGGGAGTTACAAATTGCACCATGTAAATGAGTGTAACCAGAAACAACCAGGTAGCCCTAGTACTTGCCGTATCAACCAAGGCCATATCCTTCTGCTAGTTCTGTCGACAAAAATAGCCGTGGAAATTTCATTTTTTAGTAGGTTTCATCTCATTAGGAAAACTTGTTTGTGAATGGAAATTCCCAAAAATAATTTCTAAGATAGAAAATTTTAGATTTGATTTGAAAAGGGAAAATACATTTCCTATTGATTTAAAATAGTGATTATTTGCAACAATTTTTTTATTATTTTAGTGAACTGAATTGCTGTTAAATATATTTACCCTTACACACTTTTTATAATTAACATCTCATAAAAGTATTTAATATTGGAAAATGCAAAAAGGATCAAATGAATTATGAATATAATATCATATCATTGTTCATATCAGCTTACTTCGATTGATTTTTAGTAAAATTATCGATATGTTATTGATAAATTTTTAATCGATAAATATATTTTGATTAATTTAAAATAATATTTATTTATTAAAATATATTAATAAATTTGATTTGACAATTATTTTATTTATGTAATATTATTTTTTTAATATTTGTAAAAAACTTTTATCTTTGCATTTTTTTTTCTTTTTGAGTTCAAACAAAGTTGTTGGGCTACCAATGAGAGCATAGGGTGATGTAAACTAGGAAGTAAACCTCAAAAGGTCAAGTACCAAGCAATGACAAACACAGAAGTGCAGCTTCTGTGAACATGGCGTGGGAGAAACTGAGGCTGGTCACAGAATTAAGCCTTACCCATACAGTGTGCATTTCTTTGCACGAATGGGGAAGTCTGATTTGATTTGACCCCCGAGCAAAGCTTCTAATTAATTTAATTTTATTTCTCCATTATCACTTTCTCTGTTCTTTTACACCTTCATGGTATGGTATGGAAACAACAGTGCCACTTCTTTTCCCTCAAAATAAATAAATAAATACTGAAAATATCAAATCTCATATTGACTGTTGAATGACTTATCAAATTTAAGATTTCTCAGTTTTGAAACTTTTGATATACAGAAAATTAATTTTCATTTTTAATATATTTAAAAAGATTTATCCACATGCAGAGACAAAAACAGAAATCTATATTAACAAAATAAAATATAAAATACATTTTGTATTATAATTTTAAGAACATGGATTTTTTTAATGTTACAAATAATTATTTTGAGTTGCAATTTTTAAAAATTTATATATATAAATATATAACATTTTTTTTCTCAAGATTGTTCCTTTGACTTGTCTACATTTAGCATAGCTTTTATCTTTCCAGGGAAAAAAATAGATAATAATTTTGAGGAGAGTAGTGTTTATAACTTTTTTGAGAATAAATAATATTTTAAATTATATATAATTAAAATATATATATATATAGAATGGATGCCTTCTCCCTGCGCCCACCTGGAGGAAGGGACTGGGTTTGTGCTTCCCTTGTCTTGAAGGCCTGTATGAAGCCTATACGAGGCACTTAAAAAATAAAAAATTTGGACACTTTCATCTCAGCCACGCCGGCGTTGTGCCAGGAGGGTGCTGATCAGTCAAAGAAAATGGGGTGTATGTGTGTGAAAGAGGGAGAGAGAGAGAGATGTGAGAGAGAGAGAGAGAGAGAGAGAGAGGGAGGGAGAGGTAGGGTGCTGATCAGTCAAACAAAATGTGGTGTGTGAGAGAGAGAGAGAGAGGTTGAGTGTGTGCAGGAAAATTACGTGCGGACTGGAGACAACAGTAATACCAACAGGCAACACCCCAAGTATATGCTTTTTATTTTTGATTGATTGATCGATGGGGGATATATCGGTCTGCATCTGCCAAAACAATTCTTCCTTTTCATTTCTTACCCCATTACGTCACACTGTTTGCATGAACCATCACGTATTATATGACATGCAATCATCACACCCTCACCAACCCAAACTCCCCATGTCCGAATCCTTCCCGTACCTTAGAATCTAAAAGCCCTCTCTCTCTCTCTCTCTCTCTCTCTCTCTCTCTCTCACATACACACATACGGAGGCATGGATGGCTTGTCAACGAAATGGGGTTGAAGGTGACATGCTTTCCAATGTGCGTGGAGAGGCAGCAGTTTTAGGCAAAACGGGGAAATTATTTGCATTATGTTACTGTAGAGCCATGGACTCTTGCAGGGCTTATTCTCATTGGTGTGTGCCTCAGATGTCATATTACATACATCATTTTTTTTCCTGTATTTTATTTACTATTATTGCAGTTCTTTTTTATTTTATTATTGTGTTATAGCATTGTACGAAAAAGAACCAGAGACTAATATTGACTACTATGGATATAATAAATAGCAATTTTTTTTTTATTTAACCACTGATTTTTTAAAATTAATTAATCTGATTTAAATAATTATAAATTTAATTTAAAAACTGACTCTCCTATCTCTTTTTTTTTTATTTTCAAGAATTTAAAATTTTAGTTAAGAGTACACTAAATCCACGTGTCATTGGTTAATTTTCTTCACCATTGCCAATTATAAGGGAAAACGAATAAGAGAGTTATCCTCTCAATTTTTTTCAAAAAAAAAATTATATATTCATAATTTTAAAAATTATAAACTTAAATGTTATTAGCCACCTTTAAAATTATAATATTATTATAAACTAAATGAATCATAAATCACATACACCAAATTCTTATGAGTAGTCTATATTATTATTGTTAGCTGATTTTTATTTAAAATATATTGATTTTTATTTAAATTATCAATATATATGGATCAATTTAAATAAATATTTATTTAAAAATTGATCGAAATATATTAATAAAAATTATTATATAAAATTTATTTTATTAATTCATTTAACATAACCAGAAACTATGCCCTTCAAATTATAACCTAAAATTTATATTTTTTATTCTTAAATATAAATTTCTAATTTTGTTTTTTTTTTGTACATGAATCAATCGGTATCTAAAGACATGCTCTGACTAATCTGGCCCAAATTATTGTCAAACTCTATTTAGAAGATGGCTCTTTCAATATAATTTTTTTTTATTTTTAAAATTCGAATTCAAATTTTGATTAAAAAATATAACGTCGTTGCTTATGTTTCTAATTTCACTGTAGAAGCAGGGTGCCATTTTCTAGTCCCAAATGGCAAAAGGCAACCACGAACTTTAGTCCTGGGCCAAAAACAGAAGTTTACGTTAGTATTTAAACTCCTAAGCTGGGCTTGAGGCCCAATTAAGTCCTACCTTTTTAGGTTGGGCCGGAGATGTCTTAGTGTTGTTCACATGGGCTAAGCCCGGGCCATTGGACGGTCCAGTTCAAACCATTTGAACATCCTCTACTTACTAGATTTGCCACCCAGGATCTCCGACGAACATGCAAAAGCCGTCTCTCTCTCTCTCTCTCTGCCAAAAATGTGCGGAGGGGCGGGGTAAAACTGAAGAATGAGAGGTGGGAAAACGACACGCGTTTTGGCCTTTTTCAAAACCCGCCCACATTTTCCCGCAAATTGACCTTAAGTTTCTCTCTCTTCAAAACCCTAAAATGGCGGCATATAGAGCCGATGACGATTACGATTACCTCTTCAAGGTGGTGTTGATCGGCGATTCCGGCGTCGGCAAATCCAACCTCCTCTCTCGTTTCACGCGCAACGAGTTCAGTCTCGAATCCAAGTCCACAATTGGCGTCGAATTCGCAACTCGCAGCGTTCAAGTTGATGATAAGGTCGTCAAGGCTCAGATTTGGGACACTGCTGGCCAAGAAAGGTAATTGCTTGATCCGACTCTTTCCACATTCTTGAATTTTGATTCATTTTCCTTTTTTTAGTTCGTAATCTCGAAATTTGTTGAATCGCGAATGGTGATGTTATGTTAGTGATTGTGGATTAATTGTGTAATCTGCGTGGTTTGGGCTTTTTTTAAGGAAAAATGTGGCGTATAAATTGTGGAATTGTGAGTTTCAAATGCGAGGCTGATCTTGAACCAATGTTGGATCTGACATTGGCTTGAAAATGGTGTTACGTTTACGGATGAATAAATGTGTATATGTGGGTTGAATTTGGGGGTTTGAGAGAGATAGAGAGAGAGAGAGGGACATGGATTTCTAGAAAAAGTGAGGGATCGTGAGCATTCTTCCAGCTGGTGTGACCACAAACATTGTATGATTCTTATGGGTGGTGATCTTCTGAACCTGGCATAGGTTGCCCGTGTTTAATACATAACCAGAAGACTAAGTTGTTTCATTTAATGTGTCAAATAGCATTGTTGAGCGTTTTGTGGGACAGGTTGTGTGCGTGCTAATAGATGTAACTATGTACATGGTGTGCGCATGTCTGCTTTGTCTACATATTGGTATTAATAAGTTGGGTCTGGTTGCTTATCTGTCACAAAAATCCAAAGGATTAAGTGAGTTTGTTAAATGTTTCATGCTAGCATTATTGAGGGCTACGTCACAGGGTGTAGATCTTTGCAAAGAGTTCTCATCGTGCAAAATTGCCATTTTCTTTTCTTGTAAGTTCTGGATAAAGTGATTGGATTGCAAAGTAATTCCTGGATGCCAAAGGAGGAAAGTATGTCTGATGAAGTGGCCATCGTCCTTGTAGAATAAATTAAATTCTGATGTTAGATTGGAATTTGTTGAAACAGGTAGAGATGTGAAGAAGTGGCCATCCTCCTTGTAGAATACATTTAATTCTGATGTTAGATTGGAATTGGTTAGAAAAGGTTGAGATGGCTAGGAGTTTGACCTGTATGGGAACGTACAAACCAAATTTGTATTTTTATTTAGCTTGTTCCATATGTCATTTTAAGAAGGATACATCTAGTGTGGTTATGAATTCTAGATCCATTACTTCATAGGTGGTTGTTGCACAGGCTTTTAGGATTGTTGCAAATTTATTAGCTATCCAAGTGCTTTTGTTGGGGGAAGAGAAGATATTTGTGTGATCTAAGTTGTTAATTGAGCACTCCAGATGAAAGAAAGCTTTATATTTTGCAGTTTGATTTCAAAAAGGCCTATCTTTGTGTTTGTGGAATTTTCTGAATAAGGTTAGTGGTAAACAAAGGTTTGGGACAAAGATGGATTGGTTGGTGCCTTGAGTTGTTTCCTCTATTATTACACATAGCAAGCCTTTTGGTTCAAGTCCCTTGGGAGTCTTAGAAAAGGTGTGAACTTCTCTCACCTTTTCTTTATTAACTGGAGCTTAACATAATAATGGAGAGAGCCATTGAAAAGGGGTGTTCTGTAGTTTAAAAATAGGCTTGCGTGAGGTCCTTGTTTCCTTCTTTCATTTTTCCAATTGACACTATTTTGTCCCTTCTGAATGGGTCTGTCAGTTTCTTTGACTTTTCAATTTTCCTTTTCTAGGAGCTGGGGGCTTAAGCTCAATTCAGCTACAAGCACTATTTTGTGAATTAATTTGCTGAATTAAATTTTAGACTCTTAAGCGGGTTGTAGTAAATCAAAGTTGTCCCTTCAGGGGGTAATCCTAGGTCTTTTTTTTTTTTTGTGGGGATCTTCAGTCCCTCATGTTACCTAGAGGCTGGACTATTTGAAAGGCAACCTTTTTCCCCTAGGTGGCTTGATCACCCTTGTCTATCAATGGTCCTTCAGTATTGTTTGTCTTAGTCATATTTCCTGTCACGGTGCCAAAATGGATAGATGAACGAGAGACTCATGTTCAAAGTGGTTTTGTTTGGTAAGAAGGGATCGTCTGCTTGGTTGGAATTGGAAATATGTTTTTGAACCCTGAATTTGAAAAGGTTTTGTTCTTGAAAATTTGGCATCAAGAGATATCACACTAGGAGATAAGTGCTTATGGATGTTTCCCTTATAACCAAATTCTATAGGGGAAAAGTGATAGACCATAAGTTTGGCCAGTGGGGATGATCTGAGAGATGCCCAATTTGTTTCATCTGTCCGATCATTTATTCGAGCATGTGGATGTTCATTTTTTCATAGCTATAAGGTAAGCAGGAACAATGGACCTGAACTAAGGAAGCCCCTTTTCTTCCCTCAATCATTTCAAGGTCCTAGTAAGGGAGGGTGTAATTCACCTGGTATATAATTTTGGCAGTTCTATTACTTTTCCTTTGTACTTTAGAGTCTAAATTATTGTTCACAATCTCAACTAACTTGAGGATTGAGGATAATTTATGCTATCAAGCTTGATGATCAAGCTTTAACAATACATTAGCATCATTTTAAACAAGAAATGGCACAAAAGCAAGAAGCCTATTTTAAAATCCAGGATCAAGTGAGATGATATGACTGTTCATTGGAAGAGTGTCATGCAAAGTTCTTATGAGAATTTGGAGTCAATGAAACAGGGAAGGTATAAAATGGTAAATATATGGTTATTCATCATCTTAAACTTTAGAAGCAAGATCCTTTTCAGGATACTAAGGCCTAAGTGAATGTCATATAAACCTAAAACACACAATTATGCATGAGCAAGAAGTTTCGTAGCTCTTAATGGGAGTATTACTGTAATTGGAAAATGTTATGGTGGGGAATTCAAAGGGACATGTGGCTGATGACATGGCACCAAAAGTGCTGAAAGTTTACAACCGCAGAAGGAAGAAGGATGTGGAAAAGGAGATGAAGTGTAACAAACTCAACGGCTAAGAAGAGAGAATCAAAGTAGTTGAGGGGTAGGGGTGATTATAAAATGTAATGGGGGAATATTTGTAAGAGGAGGAGGAAAAAAAATGGGAGAGGAATCCGGCTGTTAGCTGGGCAGTCTTGCTTCATTGTAGTTTGCATTTTATTTTCTGGAAATCTGATTGGAATCCATCAATGAAAGGAGATTTCTTGCTGTTCTTATCTTCCAAAATTTCCCTTAGCTATCTTTTCTGGAATTTCCAATCTGTTCTTACAAATTGACTATAACAGAAAATATTGAGATGTTGAGAGTAATATTACACAGTCATCTCTTTATCCCTTAAAACTATACTTTGTCTTTCATAACGCAAAGATTGAGGGGTATGGCAACCACGGACACCAATATTTGTGGCATAACAGAATCTTGTTGTGATTTTGTGCTAATGAATGGAAAGGAATGTTAGAATTTTCAGAAAGTGGTTCAAACCCACTAATGACTTATGGACTTCTCTTCCTCATGGGCTTGTACCTTTGGTGTCTTTAGGATTATTTCTCACCAAGATTGGACTGCACTTCTTGTTTCAGCTTTCATTTTACTTTTTCTGTGTTCATATGTACATGACTCCATTTATTGTTGCACCACCATAATATCAGGGCTCCGTTTTTATTGGATTTCCCATCAACAGTGTCCAAATTCATATCATGTTAATTTTAGTTGGAGGCCTGTTATGTTTACTTGTTTAACTTTAATTCAATTATGATAATCATGTAGTGGTGTCTTTGGAACCATATATGTGTTTTTGTGTGTAATGTGTATCATATTACGTTATAAGCAGAGTAGAAATTTGAGAAACTGGATTTTTGACTTAGTGCTGCTGATAACACAGCTTACTCCTTTGAGGCTGCATTTAGCTTCTCCTACCCCTTGAATAATAGATAGTTGTCATTAAGTACTCGTGCCACTTTTCTCTTTTACCTGAATGGAAGTCCTCTGAAATTGAGCTTTATTGTGTCTATGTAGTGGGAAGCATAGAAACCCTCTTTTTATACTATGGATATACTGATGCTTAGTAATTATTTCTCTGTTTGAATCTCTCTTCTTGATTTACTTGTAAAAGATACCGTGCAATCACAAGCGCATACTATCGAGGAGCTGTTGGTGCACTGCTCGTGTATGATGTTACCCGCCATGTTACATTTGAAAATGTTGAGAGATGGCTGAAGGAGCTGCGGGACCATACAGATGCTAACATTGTTATCATGCTTGTTGGCAACAAGGCTGATTTGCGTCACTTGCGAGCAGTTTCCACGGATGATGCCACTGCTTTTGCACAGAGAGAGAGCACCTTTTTCATGGAAACATCAGCCCTCGAGTCACTGAATGTTGAAAATGCATTCACTGAGGTTCTGACACAAATTTATCGTGTCATAAGCAGGAAGGCTCTGGACATTGGTGACGACCCAGCCACCTTACCCAAGGGACAAACCATCAATGTAGGCAGAGATGATGTATCAGCTGTGAAGAAGGTTGGTTGTTGCTCTTCTTAGCTCCAAAAAATTGCAGGTTTTGACAAAAACATTAGTAATTTTGGCCTGACTTAACCAAACAAAAGAAAAAAGAAGTCATTAAGATCACACTCTTTAACTGCGCAATGCTTTGAATAGTTTGTGTGAGCAGGAAACGGAAAAGGGTTGCCTGCTATTAACCAAGGGTTTAGGATCTTTACAAAATGTGTTTGTTTTTTATGCGATTTGAATCTATTGCATCTCACCTAAAAATTTTACTTTTCCTCATACTGACAACAGATCTGTACCATGCTTGATTCTTAATTAAGAGTCGGCAAAATGATGATTTTTTATTATTCTTACACATCAAGACATCATGTGGTGTTCTTGCAAAGGAAGGGACAATACCTATTGTTCAGTTTGCCTGAGCAAATTACTGCTAAACAGAAAGCTAGCTTGCAATTAAATTATTGTCGCAATTTCTATCTTTTGCAGCCAGATCATTGGGAATCCTCTGTTTTGTGGAAAATTAGATGCACCGTGTAGGATTAGAATACAAAACATTCTTTTCTGACTTCTGATTACTATTGTGCCGACCATAATTGCTTAGGATAACAGTAATTGGAATTTTGTTATTAAACTCTTCGGCTGCTATAGAGGGTCAGTGGTACAACAAACTAGCCGGAATCCAAAATATATGTTTTCTGGACCACAGTTAGTTAGGATGCAGCTAAATCCTGGTCACACCAACTTATGTTTTCACAGCCATGGCGAAGTTGTCAATAATCTAGGCAACTAAAATTTGCTTGTTCGCAATTATTAGTTGCATTAATTTCATTCTACTTGATTTGCAACCAGTACGTACCTTCTAGCTTTGTTCAAGATTACGCTTGTGCAAGCAACTGGAAGCTAAAAGAATTAAGAAATCAAGTAGAATATATTTTGTTTTGCCTTCTTTTGAATATGAAATCACCAAATTGGAGGAAGAGATTTGTATCACTAGACTATCCCCTTGGGGACATTGGAGGAAGAGATTTGTATCACTAGACTATCCCCTTGGGGACATTTTGTTTTGGCTTCCAACCCAACTTCATTACACCAAGTCATAGGGACGGCACAATCTTTGCAACTAGCTTTTGTCCCGTCATGATGCACTTTGGTCACTATATATCAAGCTAGGAATTTGGAGAATGATATTGCAACCAAATTTGATGTTCTGGTCCTCATTTTTACTTACACAACCAGCCAAAGCCTCACCCTAAGAAACAAATATATGCTATGACCAATATGGTGTGACCCAAAGCAAAAGCATTTCATAATTGTGCTAGATCCGTTGTGATATCTTTACCTTTTCTTTTTCTTCATTATCACTAGGAAGGTTGAAGACCTCCTCTAGGCAACGTCAACAAGATACAGCTCAAAAGCTTCATAATTGTAAGTTAAAACTTTGCACAAACTTTACAGCAGAACAAACTTTACATGAACATGCTTCGCGCAGAGCAGCGGCAGCAGCTGAAACCTCTGTTCAAAGTTCTAATCTCCTCAGGAAATCAACCCCCTGCTGCTTCTAGTGTCTGCAGTATGCCGTCAAGAATTAACTAAAATATTGTACTACCAAACTGGTAAAAGAATGTGAAAATCCTCAAAAGAAGAAAAACAACAACATGAGTTAATGAATAACTACTCTCCGGCCCTTATACATATACAAAGCATGCGAACATCTTTCTGCCCTCCAAAACCCTTATGATAAAGGAATCAGAGAGGCTCGTAGGACAAACCTAATCACTAGCAAATGGATGGTTCCACATGTGCCTTATCAGAACACTAGTACATGGCTAGGGCATGTTGAACGGAGTAAATATTAAGTTTCAGCATTTCCTGCATATGATAACCAGAATAAATGACCTTAAGATGGATTGATATAACAAAAACCCTAAAAAAATCGAAAAACCTATAATCCCCAAAACGCAAAATCCAACATAAACAAAGAAAAATTAATCAAAAACTGACAGGTGCATACTCATTGTTGATCTTCTCGCTTAGGAGGAGAATCCTCCTGAGGCTTAAAAGAAGGGAGAGGATTGGAACCCTTAATGACCCAACCGAGAGCGAAGAAAGCGAGGCCAGCTAGAATAGCAGTGCCCCATGCGTGAGAGTACCATTTGCTGTACTGCCGGGTCGCGTACTTCCATTGCTCTCTCAGTGTTGCCGCATCTGGATTCACTGCGTCTGGTGGGTTCGGGTAATGGAATTTTGTGTCGCCATTGCCGCCGGCTTCACCAAAAATCTCAGGAGCTTTTGGTTTTGACGGTGTCGAAGAGGTTAGATTTTGTGGGGTCGATTTAGGTTTATTTTCTTCTGTCATCTCTCTCTCTCTCTCTCTCTCTCTCTCCGAGAGGTGAACAGTAAGGGGATGAAATGCCTTCGCCGATCAACCTGATTCTAATGTGGAGACCTATGCCTGCGGGCCGCGGTGAACTACGAAGCTAGGGAGTATACCGGACTGCACTAGAGGTGAGGTGACGCATTCTTTGGGCTGGGCCTGGGCTTAGTTCGCTTAGTCGGGCCAAACCTGGAGCTTCAACTATTTCCTTCCCTTTTGGGCCCAACATTTTTCTTTTGTAAAAGTATAATTTTGCCCCTATATATTAGGCAAGGACCGAAGATCAAACCCCCTAAACTTTTTTCAACCTCTCGTCATTATATCTGATTACAATCTCTCCCTTATCTCTCTCTCTCTCTCTCTCTCTCTCTCTCTCTCTCTCTCTCTCTCTCTCCTTCAATCAATACAGGCTATAGATTATATCAACCCATTACCAAAAGAATGGTCTTTATCCGACCACAAATACAAAGCCCGACCATTGGGGTGAATACAAACAACTCCTTGCAAATTTGGGACACTGCTATTCTTTCAACATTTTTGAGCTTTAGGACTAGCCCTCATCTTCAAAATGTCTACAAAATAGTCACAAATTAAAAAAAAATAAATAAAATACCGAGTTAACGCATGGCATTGCCTATCATTATCTGGACTGGTTTGGTGTGATGTTAAAAGCTCATGACCATTTTGTAGACATTATGAAGATAAGGACTTATCTAAAAAATAGACATAATTTAGGGACTAAATTTGTAATTTGATCCCTATTTTAGATTGAGCAAAGGACCTCCTAATTCAACCCCAAGAGCTCTTTCTTTTTCAATAAATTAGAATATTGTACCACCTAACAAAATCAATAAAAGAATGCCCCATATACTCTTTCGTAGCATTTTTTTTTTTTTTTTTTTTTTGGGGGAAACTCCCACTTAGAGGGAAAAAAAACACTATCTTCCAAGAATGGTTGCCACACGGTTTCCTCTTGAGAAAACATCAACCGTATAGCTGATTGAACTTCATCTCAGCCCATAGCCTTCTTCTAAAGAAAGACTTACCATTATGAGCATTGCTAAAGCAAAGCAGCATCCGTAACCAATGACAATGTAAACTTAGCTTCAATACATTAGCACTGCAAGAGATAATTTGGGGTTTTGCAGGCATAGTCAATAGAATTCTTCTTAGCAAGAGTCATCTTGGGGAAACTCACCCAGACTTCTCTTACTCACAAATTGTAATTCATCTTATTAATTAATAAAAATTTATGGTTGGCTTTAGTTATTCATTGCTCCTTTATTCAGATTACTTATAATTGTGTCGCTCAATCTCTTTAGACTCAAACACAACATAACAAATATACTTTTGCTAGTATTTTTGATTATCGAATCCAAGTATGAATCATATATATCTAAAATGTAATAAACTCCTTTGAATCAAGTAGTCAAGGTAATCTACCTCCTTAATTAGAGGTTTTGATTTTGATTCTTGAAAATAGTGAAAAAAGATTTGAGAGAGTCAATCCCAAAAATGGATTATATAAAATCAGATTAATCGGATAAAATTCAAATATAGAAACAAAAAAAGTTATATATGTCTAAATTGTGGGAAAATCTGAACCCATGACACCCGACTTATCCCATAAAGCATGAACTTGATAGGACATGTATCATCAAACTTTTGGAATTGAATGGTAAATTAAAATAAGAAAAAACCAGTTTTTTGTGTATCATGCATGTGTCATGAATCTAAGACATCATGGTCTAGCCTAGTGTCATTTTTAGACGAAGTGGAAAATCTTGTTCTAGCTCGGCTCATTTGGTTAGTTGAACGAGTTAACCAGAGTTTAAAACAAGCTAAACCCTTCATTGAAGCTCAACTAAGATCAATAAACAAACAAAACTTGTATTTGAACTGGACTCCTTTATCTAAATGAATAAATTCAGCCAAATCTTTAACATGCCGGTCACTAATTAATTATGAATAAATACCTAGAAGATTTGAGTTAATCGACTATGACTTTAATAAGTCACATCCCCAAAAATGATGGGTCCAAAATAACAAAGATAATACCCGTTGACACTGCCATTTCTGCATTCTCCTTTGAGACCCAAGAACAATTCAGATCTTCCCTATTAACCCCGGTTCTCTTTTGTACATCAACCTGCTGATGAATGCTCCTAACAAGCCAAACAATTGCCATAGCATTGAAGATTTTATTAAAAATATAATGCACAATCATAGTATGCCTGTCATGGCTCGGTTTCAAAGTGACCCAGTTGGATTTGGGAAGGAGTGATAGAGAGTGTTCAACTCAGTTTTAGTTTCACAAATCACATTCATGATGATTAGATAACTCAAACAATATAATATAAGATATAAGCAGAGGCGCTCATGCTCGGAGGCTCACTTGCGAATTTCAGCCTTCTTCAATTCTCTGGCTGAAAAGCAGAAGAAATTTCAGTTCAAGGGTGCAAAAATTGGTGAGCTTACTGTTAAGGAAAATGTTCCAGAATTCATAGAGGAAAGAAATCATGTTGACCATGCTACCAAAAATCAATAGAACATGAACGATCAAGAGACAAACAGAGGCAATATAATCAACATCTATTCCTATTTTCTCTCCTTTATTTTTGTAAAATATCCCGGAATTGGCACAGCATTATGTATTTATACTCGTGAAATCATCAATGAAATTCACGGCCTCCCACACTACTTTGTGCAAAAAATTCTTTACTTACTTCATATAAGGCGGCAATGAAGTAGTAGCAGTATGACTATGTTACCTGCTTTTTCTGCCTCTCTCTTTTGAGCAGCAGCTGCCCTTTGTTGCCGTATAATTGCCAATCGCTCTGTCAGAAGCCAATAAAGAGAGAAAAGAAAGAGATAAGATGTTGGCTGAGAGAGGGAGACAATGAACTGTGAGGAGGGAGCTACAGCACCAGAAGAGTGACTGATAGAGGGTATGTGCAAGTGAGCGATAGAGAAGCTAGAATAGCAAAACCTAATTCTCGTAACTTTCTCAAACTCTATTCACCTATCTCACACACAAACACAAACACGCACGCGCGTGCGCGCACACACACACAATGTATGTATGTATGTACATTATATAGTCATGACATTCAACAGGAAACTGGAGCTACCCCCACGAACTCTAGTCTGCACTGATTAGGTGGTGGGGGACGGCAACAGGCAGAAACATTGAAATTACTTACCTAAATCTTTCCTGGCCTGTTCAGTTTTTCCCTGCTCCTGAAGCCTCATATACCGTTCGTGAGCTTTCTTCTTCTCAATCTCTTCTCTGGATGACAACCATGTGTAGATTAAATATTTCAAAATGCAATGTTAGATAGAACACTCAAAACAAATAATGATAACACAATGATGTTATCATCAAAGAATTTCAAATCTAACAAAAACAATGCATCATGATGCCATCTTAAGTGGTAGGCATAGTCAGGTAGAAAATCGTTATGGGTTTTTTTTTTTTTTGGTTGAGTAAAATAGGACCGTATCACTCTAAATTCCCCTCAAGGGGAGTAAAAGGCGCCCTTACACTATTCCCTACTGAGAATAGTGGGGCGAGGTGCTTATGCTAGACAGCATAGCCTGAATCAACTCGACCAACCTTTCACGTCTCGAAAGCTCAGTTGTTTTCTCGACCTACAAAAACAAATAGCATTCTCAAAATTACAACTTCCAAAATTAAACAATTCATCAAAAAGAACAAATCAAGCACAACCGAGAACTTACATCAACATCCTTGGCTTTCAAGTTTCTCGGTTTCACTACCATGTTTGGATTCTTAATCTCAATAATGCCTTGTGTTCCCTTCCTCTTCTGCCAACAGATATTTTGACCATATTAACAAACAAAATGTAAAATCACACACATACACTAGAAGAAGAATCTATAGGAGCTCACGGCTTCAGGTTCTTCATCAGATTCTTCCTCAGACTGATGCTTGTCCTCTTCCTCAGCCTCTTCTTTCTACTCTTGTCCATTTCATCATGAATTAGAAAATACCTTTAAAAGAACCGTAAAACTAGACAACAGAAGCTATAATCAGAGTCTTGTTTTTCCTTGCTAACCTGTTTAAAGGTACGAGAACGCATAGAAGCACCAGAAACTGAGATAAACAAGCATGTATAATGTTAGCAAGTGTCCCAAATACGTAGAAACCTCGAACCCTTCTAAGTTGGTTGAATATGAATGAAGAAAAAGAAAACCCAGAATAAATTGGGTCTTATTAACCGAGTTTCTCCACGGAAATGCCAAAATTGGAGAAAATTATGTGAGCTCATATTCTATTTTCTCATGAATATCGAAAGAGAGAGAGAGAGAGAGAGAGTTTGTGTGAGGAACTTACCCAATTCTTCTGGCATGGAGAATTGGCGGCGACCGGTAGGCTTGTTTTTCATTTTACCCCTACCCATGGTCGTCCCTGTACGGAATTGAGATTGAAACTTCGCTTAGAGAAGAAGCTGAGAAGATGAAGAGAATATTTTTTTTTTGGGGGGGGGGACAGGGGGGGTTGGGGGGGCTTTTAAGGATTGCGATTCTGATTCCTGAGACTCCGAGTGCAGTGCCTCTTTCTAGCTTCCGTCGATTCGAGCATTTTCTAATATAATCCGCCAGCAGTTGTTCAACGGCTAACGGTTGGAATCACAATGTTGGCGGGAAAGAAACGCCGGGGCCAGCAGTCAGGTCCACGGACCGGGGTGGCCTAATTACATCCAACTCGATTAGGCCTGAATTTTGAAGTAATGGATTGGGAATTATCCCTCTCATTATTTTTTAACCGGTGAAGCTTAATCCACCAAGGGGTTCGATCTTGACCCACTTAACATGAATGATAGATCAGACTAAGTTCGATGACGACCCAAATTCCATTAAAATCTTTTTTTTAATAAAATTTACCTACAATTTAATTTTAAAAAAATGACTGAATTAACAATATCATATTTTATATTTTTAAAAACTTGAGACATCAAGAGTTATTACTTTTAATTATGAATCGGTTTTTCTGTCCTTCACACAAATATGCTCTCACCCTTCCAAACAAACTCATGCAAAAGGCTGAGGTTGGACTCCTTCACTTGGTAAAAAATCAGATTAATATAATCTTATGTGATAATCTATTTTAATTTTTTAAAATTAATTAGAAAAGTATTCTCATATTCTCATATTCAAATTTTAAAAATTTTAATTATTTTATAAAATGAATCTTTACATAAGATTTGATTCATTTGATTAATCTATAAAAGGTTACCGTGTGGTCGTAACAAACCCGAACCCTACCTTCCTTCCAAGTTACAAAGCACACACTCGGATTGTCTTCAGCCCGATGAACACTAACCAGTCATAAACAAACCAAACCTTTTATTAATTCAACATCCACTCATTTTCAAGAAGAGCTTCAAAAAGGGTTCATGCTCCTCTTATGGCTTCGTAACGAGCCAAGCCATGGACCATTGTTTAAACAGGTCGCTTCAATGAACCTTGTCTTGTGATTAAAGTGATTCTCATGCACCTGATGTAAGCTTTGACAAAAATCACAGACGATTATGAAGGGTGCTTGAACTCCGTGAAGCTTCACAAGAGAAAAGGTGGTAGAGTATTGCTGCCAGGGCACCATATGCTTTGCTATCATGAATACCTCGTGTGCACGCAGTTGCTTCCGTCTCGTTTATGAAGATAAGACAAATTTAATGTTGTCCAATAATGTCATGAGCCTTTAACTTTACCGACATACGGTGGAACTAATAAAATAAAATATTAAGTTCATTAGGATTCAAAATTTAAGAAAAAAAAAATTACACTAGAAAACTATTCCCTAATAAAATCTCTACAGATTTTGAATCGAATTAGTTAGACATGATTCTAAATACCAGTGATGAAAAAAAAAAAAAACCCTTTAACATTCTTTCACCTATATGAAACCCTAACCAGATTAAAAGCTCTCAACTAACATCCACAACACGGTTCAAAAAACTTTTTGGAGATGGAAGGGGGTTATTAGAGGAACAAAGATAAAAGCCTTACTTATACAGTTTAATCACTATGAATTAAGAATAAAAAGGTTTCAAGAAAACACTTATTCTTCCAACAATATTAAGGACACAAGAAAAGATGTGATCGACAATCTAAGAACACATAATCCAACATCTCCATCAAACAACCTTAATGAAGCTAAAGACTATACTAAAGTTGGAAAAAAAATCTCAACCCAACAGAGTTTGCAGCTGGTGAACAAAATCATCAACATATCTTCTTTCAAGCCCCTCACTTAAAAAGAACTCTCTCCACTTAGCATGGTTGATCCTCACCTCTTTACCTTTGTCATTGTCATCCATAACTGACTTTATTGCCTTACAGACACTCTCTTTTGTAAACAACCCATCTTCTTCTCCCCTCTCAACCTCCACCCCTACTTTCAACTCTCCACTCATCAGCCTAGCATTGATCATCTGATCACCGTAATGTGGGAGCAGCACAAGTTGACACTCATTCACCATGGCCTCGGATAAGGACCCAGACCCACAGTGAGTAACAAAGCACCCCACAGATGGGTGTTGCAAGATCAATTGCTGCTGAACCCACCCTCCATGAACAACTCCTTTATCTATTATCCTCTCTCTAAAACTTTCAGGCAATGCTGATTGGATTGTCTCTGCTCCAAATGGTGTTTTCAATGCCACAAAGAAAGGAAAACCTGTAAGCTCTAATCCTAAGACCAGTTCTTGAAACTGGTCCTTCTCCAGAACACACTCACTTCCAAATGCACAGAAAACAACAGTTTTAGGCTCAAAGTTTTCGAGCCACATAGCCCATGTCTCTTCTAGGGAAGAACTAGGTAGTTCAGGTACAACGGGACCTGCCAGAATCACCTTCTTCTGAAACTGATTCTCAAGATAATCACAGTAAGGTCCTTCAATCTCTCTACAAGTCTTGAATCCAAGGGCATCACACTCCTGCAATGATGCCAATGTCCGCTCCATCAGTGTCAGACCACTACCATACACTTTTACGGTTGCACCAGCCAAGTCACGTGCTTCATATGCATGGAGCTTAATGCACGAAGGAGGGAAACCGGGAGGAGGAACCAAAAGTTCTGCAGCTGTTAACCCTATTTCATCTAACTTTCTTGCAGGGGACATCAAATAACCTAAAGCCGCAGGGCTAATTGTGCAATAATGTAAGGACTTGACTCCTAATCCATGGGCCAATGATGGCAACCAGTGAGCAAAATCAAAGAACACCCAGTGGGGTTTGAGATCACACAAAGAAGCTTCAATGAAAGGTTTTGTTTGATCCATTGCAGTCACTAAAAGGGGCTGCAACGAATAAGGAATATCACTCGTCGTCTCGGTGCCCGGTGGGAGATCTTCAACTTGCGGAAAAGTGACAGACACAAAGGTTATGAGAGTTGGGTGGTGATTGAAATGCTCTAACCTGGACTGTGTTTTGGCAGGTATGAAGAAGGAAATTTTATGACCTCTCTCTGCAAGTTTGTTTGAGAGGTGAAGAAACGAAGTGAGATGACCTAAAGCAAACCATGGATACATTGCTATGTGAAGGGTTTTCATGGCCATCTTCCGTGGTAAACCAATCTGTTAAAGTTACAAAAAGGGCTTAGTTCTCACAAAATAACAGACAAAACATGCTCACATTTCTAGCAGGTTATATAAACCATCTTTTCACGGGAAAACCGACAGAAATTTCATTTTGAAACTTATACTAGCAGATCAGTATTTAAGGAGAGCCTCCCAGTACCTATCTAAATGCACTGATTTTGGGAATGCTGGACGTGGCCTAGCCATAAACACACAAAGAACACAAAAGCAAATCAACTAATAAATCCTACAGCACTTGCATCAATGCATCAGATGCGGGATATTATTTATAAAAAATAAAAAATAAAAACACAGAATACTACAGCAGTTATTTCTTAAAGAAAATAATTAATCTTTGGATGGAGAAAAACTGTCAAATCACCCGTTCAACCTCAGTACATAGAACCGAGACCCCCCCCCCCAAAAAAAAGAAAACTTAATAGAAAGAAGCATGCAAGAGAGAAGAAATATTAAACAAAATACAGCAGTAAAGAGACCTCTAATTTGGAAAAGTACACAAACCATTCATAACTTTGCATTGCCAAAATAATCCAACTATATTTTCACAAGCTGTGTTCAATAACAATTAAATGATCATATGCTATGAAACAAATAAATAGCACTACAAGTAAAGCAGAAAATGAAACATCCAAAAATTTTCATACAACCTAAGTGTCAAGCAAGACATAATCTCTTCTAGAACTATTTGATCATTTGGCATAGCTATATACCATTGTGTTCATAAGCTAATTGTTCTAGAACTAGGTATACCTGCAACCCACATACTATTTGATTCTCCGAGCCAAAGCAAATTGAGCATCTGGATTTACCGACATCAACAGCTCTAATACTACAACCTTGCCTGGATTGTGAATCTTCAGCTGGGGCTCTAACAAACCTGATTGATAGAAGTCCAAATGACTAAATATGATACATTCTGCAGCAATTTGAGCACAAAAGATAATAAATGAAGTCGGAGAAACAATTACCAGGTGAAAGGCGTTTCGCTCCATACAATTCCTTTGCAATAGGATTTGCTGCCCAATGATTAACAGCTATGCAGCTCAACGGTTGGAAGCCAACAACCTCACCACTAGAAGATAAAACCACCTGAATAGTTTCTTGCTTGAATCAGTAAATAGTTCAGTACCCTTTTGGGGGGGTGGTTAGAGAGAGATTGGAGGCAAAATGATGGCGTAGCTTCCCATAAAAAGATCAACTCTCCCTCTCCCTCTCTGCTTTATGCATTCTAAATTAATTTATGACCGGCCTATGTTGACCTTGGGTGATAATCTTAAGTTAAGGATAAGACCTTCACTTTGAACCAGGCCCACTACAGGCCACAAAATCAAACTCTTATTCAGCTTGTACCTTTTTTTTTTAAAATACCAAAACTTTGAAGCTATCCTTGATAACTTGCCATTACTACAACCAGGAAGAAGAAAATAGTTCAGCAAGGACCACTTAAATGGTAGAGATACCTGAAAACTGGCAATATCTTGTGCAGATTTAATTATGTCCTCATCACTCTCCTCTGAATCGACTTTGCCTCCACTCCTCAAGTAGATTGGCAGTTTCCCAACCCAGGCAGCATTACCTGTTTCTGTAATGATTTCACCAGACCAGGCAAAGGCATCCTTGATCCTCCTGACAATTGAGACGCAAAAAGCTTCTGACTGCCCCTAAAGAGCAACAATATTAAGTGAACAAACAGATTAAGATATACCTTCTGAAGTGAAGATATATTAGAAAGGCACAGACTTCTGTTGATTTGCATACCTCAGTTGCCTCTAAAGACTGATCCTGCTCAATCTCAAACTTCAGCAGTGAAACAGAAGAATGTTGCTCATGGTGCTTTCTTCCTTTGTCCAGATAAGGCATGCAAAATTGACCCAAAACACTGATGCTCACAAGAAAGAATCCACTTGCTATAGTTATGGAAAGCATTCTCGGTAATGAATTACTTCTCTGTGAGAAAAGAACAATAACCAGCCTTAGCTAAACTTCCACAAACAATGACAGCAATCAAACAGCAATTATGTGACACCCATGGAAGAAGCACAGAACTCCAACTGAGAGATAGAAAAGGAAACCAGCAAAGGGAAGGAGGGGGAACTGACTGTATCAAAATGTTACTACAAGTTGATTCAGGATTTATGCTGGAAGCATAAGAGACGATTGAAATGAACAAAAATCCATGGTTGATTTTGAAAATCGTAACTAAGAGATGAATTTGATTACCTTATTCTTCAATAATTTAGAATAGTTTGATTGAATGCCACATGACAAATTTTTATCTGGAAGGGTGTACAGATCTTCAAAATACATGTCCAGAATGCCAGCCAATCCAACCTGCGAATCTTTGAAATCAGTTTGTGCCAACAAATAGAGTTTTCCTACAGGAAATAATGTCAATATGCAGTAAATTAGCTTGTAATGCCGGACAGAAGCACGTGTTTATCACTCCGCATTCATGCACAAAGCTTATAATTGAGAACAAGTTAAACTATGTAAGATTCACAGCATCCCAACACTTACCCAAAAAGAAAAATTATAGATTCTAAAGAGCCTCAAAAAAAGCATAGGGTTATTGTATGTGGGATCATTCAGTCGTATGCAACCAAAATAGAACTGCATACTGAAGAAAACCATACACATGACCAACTTTGAATATGATACTAAGAAGCTCTGCATCTAATAAAAATTCCTTAACTCCATGAGCAAAGAGCAACAATTAGCACTAGGTGAAACAAAGAATAGCCATAAATGCAACAAGAACTGCTTGAACTCAAAAAGATATCAATGGATCAGCACCAGAATCAAGGGATTCACATCTCATGCTGGGACTCAAAGCTCATAGTAAAAGGAGAGAACAAAGTACCATTTGTGAGTGGGTCAGAATAACTTCCCACCTATTGTCTGCAGATTGTTTCCAGCCTTCAAACTTTAAATTCTTATATTTGTTTCCATCAATTTGCAGCCTGTAAGCAGGTACATACTCTGCTGTCCAAGAACTGAACTCTGGACCACCAATCTTTTCCAACTTAGCATATGTTGAAGGTACCCACCAATGGTGTCTTTCATTTGATTTTCTACTCTTGTAGCTTTTCTTCATTGATTTAAAGGTCTCTAGCAGATTCCTGGCATTTTCCACCACATCATCCTCGAATAATACAGATATAACAACAGAGGAATCTTTTGATGTAATTCTCTTTGGCTTCTTAAACCATTTGAAGAAAGAAAGTGAAGAATGGCTCAATAAATTATCAAGAAAAAGTCTCTCCGTGCTTTCAAGAGCAGCAATGCATACGGCTTCAGCAAGCACAGAAATGACCTGATGATCGGAGGAGCTGAGGATGAAAGATGTGGAGACCTGCTCAGAGGAAAGGCAAAAGAGAACTGAACCTATCAGTATGGTGAGCGACCTGCATGACAGATATATTGTGTAATATTATGACAAAGTAATCAAGAATAAAATTGCATAGGAAAAGAAAATTCAAATATAAAACATTATTTTACCTCTCTTAGATTTTCAAGGTTCTTCATGTTCCTTTCAGTTCCAGGTGTAAACACAGCCAATTCAAAGTTCCAAAGCTGTTGCAAAACTACTTGCCTAAATGTCATAGCAAGTATATTACTAGCAGTGGTATTGGCCATCATATCATCAGTAAGAGAACTTCTAAGCTTCTTGGCCTTTTCTTTGACTTTTCTGGCTGGTAAAAACTGGAAGGACAGAAAATTTTGTAATATTTAACAACCAATGACAAGAACAAGAAAAGGAAATTTACACAAAGTATGAATAGCCTGAAAGAAAAGAAATTCTAAAAATACTTATCTTCTGCTAATACAATTAGCTACATCTAACTCCTGAATAAACTAGTTCTCATAATTGACTCCATATATTCTTTTTGCAAAGACTGACACAGAACACTTCACAAAGTGATGCAATAAGCAAATAAGTTGTTGTGAGCTTTGAAGGGTAACCAACCACGACCTTATGATTTCATACATTATTTTTTTTTTTTAATTAGACACTTACCCTATTGTTATCTTCCCCAAGGAAAATATAAGGGATTGAAAGTTTTTTCTTCTAATCATTGGAACCAGAATGTATAATTTTATTGGTTAATGAACCCTATATAGAATTTGAGCTTTCCTTCTTGAGTCCATAGATTTTGCACGATAAGCAGTGGCTCTTCCCCACTCATACATCCCTAAACCCTGTTGCAGACAAGAATAGAAGTTTGGCATCTAACCACACTTCTTAGAGTCTTTGCCAGCTATTAGTCGACATCCACATGAATATTTTGGCTATGATAAATTCATATATATTCGAGCAAAATATGTACACAAAGATGTCAAAGACAAAATAGTAACAAATTAGATTCAGTTAAGAGTAATGCTACATGGACTAAATGAGACATGAACCAAATAGATCAAATCACACATGATGGTCCATATCAGCAAACAATCAAAACTTTTCAAGCTTGATTGACTTTGAAACAGTCAAAATAGCATTCAAACCAAGCAAAAAATAAAATAAAAACATATTGCAGTGGGCTGTCACATAGTACCGGATGGGTCCATTTGGTTTTCAGACTATTTAGTCTCTCTCACCTTATTCTTCAATTAATGAAATTGTACCACTTTATAATTGGTATGTTTGGTCATTCACCTTGCGGATACCTCTAGCATTACTCTATCCAAACAAGTATATTAACACGTCTTCAATTGTTAACACCTTAGAGACCAAAATGCCATCAACAACAACACAATCCAATCCGAAGCCAGAAATTTATATCAGAGGGAAAAATACAAGTACATTTGAGATTACAATTTCAATAAGCCATAATTTTTTAGGGGGCAAACAATAACTTTTGAAATCTATATAATTTAATAAAAAATCAGGGGGATTTTCGCCAATTTCTAATTTTATTGCCTCGGTCAGACCTTCAAAAACAGAAACAACGGTCAAAACCCTAGAAAATGAAACTGACCAGTCTAGTGGAGACCGTGCTATGCTTATCCGAATTCCCAGGAAAAAGGGTTTCAATAACCATCGTCTCCATGCCGGAATCAATGTGCTCGTCGGCGACTTCACCGCCATCTGCCGCAGCTGCCGTCAGAGCCTGCTCGTAGACGACGACGCCGGCTACACTCAGGCGAGCCAAGTTGTTCTCGTAAGACCTAACGCACGGAAGACTCTTGTCTTGAGCGCCATTGGACTCAGCGATTGATAGAAGTAATTCTCTCTCCGTGAATTGGAGGGGTCCTGGAGAAGAGCGAGAAATGAATTGGAGGGGTTTGATGGTTCTAGGGCTGAAGACGAAGAATTTGGCCGGAAGAGAGAGAGAGTGAGAGGAAAGCGTAGTGGCGGTGGGGAGGGGAGAGAGGAAATGAGGGGAAGACATTAATGGAAGCTGTTCTTCAGCCAGTGAGCGTGTTTTGTTTTCTCAGTCCTTAAGACGACGATGCTTTGCATCTTTCTTATTCTCAACCAGCAACGCTGCGTTTGGTTGATATATACATTTACTTATTTATTTATTCATTTATTTATTTATTTGATAAAAGGATTATTTAAATCATAATTATTATTTTTAAACTTTTCTTTTTAAAAAAATACGGTTGTTACGGTGAGCTATGTATCGTACTGATATCCGGAGTTTACTCGATTAATCCGATTTTAATATTGTGGGGTTCATTTTAGAAATTAATTTTTTCAAATCATTTTTTATTATTCTCAAGATTTAACCCGAAATTTTTTATTAAAAGAGTAGAATATCCAACTAATTAACTCAAAGGAGTTTTGCGCTATGTACCATAGACTCACCAAAACATCAACTGAGCCGCTCTATGCTTTGTGTAAAGTAATTTTTTTTATTGAATATTAAATAATTTTAATTATTAAAGGATTTAAAAATATATATACTTATATTCTTATTAAATCAGTGATAAGATTTTTTTCCATCTTATTTTACAAAAATTTAAAAAGAAAAATTATTTTTGAAAAGAGTTAAAAAAAACACAAAATTATATTGTCTCAAAATTTCCATAAAACAATATCTAATATAATTTAAAATTTGTGATATCCCTTAAAATGCATACTTGAATTTTGAAAAATATTAGTAATTAAGATATCCCATAATATGTATATTTTAAGGAAATATTACAATAAGCATCCTCCTCTCTATTAAAAACATGTATTTCCTTTTTTTTAAATCTTGTCGTAATAAATATGGTCTTTAAAAATATAAAAAAAAAATAAAGAATTTAAAAAAATAATCCTCGTTGAAAGTGACAACCTGGAAGATGTGGCATGCCATCCCATTGCCACAGCGCAGCCGCCTGTCGCGTCCCATCCGAAACGGCGCATACCCATCTGCCACGCTCAGATTCAGAAATCTATAAATTTCTCAACCCTCTCATCGTTCATCCATTTCTCGCCATCGGTACTCAAAAAAACTAGGGTTCGAAGAGCCTGATTCTCCCAAAGGTACATTTGATTTCCTCTTCTTTAATCTTCGTCTCTTAATTTTAATTGTCTTCTTTGGCGGCTGTGGTAATTCGATTCTCTCTCCTTGGGAACTCGCTTTTTTAGGATTGTAGAATATGTAGGTCGTTTATGTTAGACATCTTTCAATTTAGGGGTTAGCCCTTTTTTTCCTTATAAATAGGTCTGAATGATGCTTAAAGGGTCGCTCTTTTCTTGAATTCCTTATGAACATTGAAAGAAATAACTCTTGAGCAATTGTAATGAAATTAGGATGAAGCATGTCGTAAGGATACATGATTTGTCAAAGGATTCTTCTTAGTTTCATGCATGACTCAGAACTGTACCATGTTAAACGCGTCCAGGATTCATTGTTATCTGAGTGCAATCATGATTTATCTTTTCTAATTGAACCATTGGATATGGAGAGAAATTAGGGAACATAATCATTTGAGGATACGGTGGCTTTGAGATTCAGTGCAACTTGGCTAAATCCATTATTACCCCAAACGCATTTTGTATTCTGCCCTTGATATAAACTCTTGGCTTTCATCCGTGGTCTCCGGGTCCAATTTGGTATTAGAGTTTTCATTCATGAGTTCTAGAGGTAGGAGTTTGGTACCCTAAGTTGCCCAGGTTCTAAAACCCTGTGACCATGGTAATGTACCGGAAAAGATGCACTAATCAACAATAAATGACTGCCAGTTTTGATTCATCCTCACCAGTAGGATTTATTAATTTCCTTCAGTTTTCCTGGAAACAGTGATTTGAGAAATAGTCCTAAGCAATGGGAAAGAGGAAGTCAAGGGCGAAGCCACCTCCTAAGAAGCGTATGGACAAGCTTGACACTGTTTTCAGTTGCCCTTTCTGCAACCATGGCACCAGTGTTGAATGTCGCATGTAAGCATTTTTTTAAGCATTTTTTTACTCTTTTATGGTACTCCATACATTTCTCAACAATCTGTAGGAGACTGTATCTGTGGGAAGACTGTGTAAGTTACATAAGAGGCTTAGGTGTAATCCATGAATCATGGACATGGGCTCTGACAATACAACAAGATCCAAATTTCAGGGCACAAAGCAGACATTGTGAATATGTACATGAAGAGATATTTACTCCTTTTCTATGTACAGGAGACATGTACATATTCCAAATGTGATCCAATGTGTGAAATGAGATAATAGATGATAGTCGAGATAGAACCCTCATGGGAAAAAAAAAAGATTTTTACTTAATTTAGTCATTGATGCTTAAAACTGCATTCATATTACCTGAGAATAATTTTGTTTCATTTCATGAAATGCTGATGAATGGTAATGCATATCAGAGCTCATATTAATACTTTCTTAAGTAACTAAGTGGACATGCTGACACAAGAAAGCCACCATGATGTTGGTGGCTAGCATGGTGTTACCAGTGTGCATCTTGTAGGTTTATATTGTTAATTCCCTGGTAGCACCCTCACATTTGGTTCAAAATTTTGTTCCAGTGATATGAAGAATTTAATAGGCGAAGCTTCATGCAGGATTTGCCAAGAGAGCTTTAGTACCACTGTTACAGGTATATTGATGATTTTTTTTCTTTTATATATTTTGTTTTCTATAGTATGCATCTGTGACTTCTTGATGCAATGCTGCTTCCTTTCACATACTTCTGTGATAAGAAATTAAAAGTAGATAGCATTAGGCCCATACTTAGTGCAACTACTTTAGCATTTGTACATTTGTACATCTTTTCTATGATTGAAGAACTGATTCTTCTCTTTTGATTTGTTTTCAGCATTGTCCGAACCAATAGACATGTAAGTTCTCTTATGTAGTACATTCTGGCTTGTCTTCTCCCACACAACAAAAGTCTCCTCTTCTAGAAAATGGAACTTTGGCTTCGTTTTCTAGCTGACCCCAGAAATGAGCTTATCTTTTTATTCCTTTCATGCAGATACAGTGAATGGATTGACGAGTGTGAGCGAGTCAATAACCTTGAAGATGATGATGCTGCATAAGTGGCAGAACTGATCCTCAATAGTCTCAGCTTCACTGTTGGATGAGATAATAAATTTCTTTCAAAACCATGTAGAACTTAAATTTCTAGTAGTGATGCATTAGTATAAGGGCTGTTTTTAGTGATCTAATTTCCTGTTCCTATATCAATTTCAAGGGCATATGATCTGGTGTAAATTCTGATGCAGAAGCGATGTTTCCCTGTAGACTCTGTGGAGCCTCTCTGAAAGTTCTAATCAATGCATGATCCTACGATCTTGATACTACTTTTGTTGCTTACAAGCCTAATCTTGTTAGCAAATAAAGGGCAAAATCTTGATTCCAAGTCAAAGCCTAATAATTCCCATTATAAAAGTAATTTTTAACTCAAAATTCGATTCATTAAACTTGTTTTAAACAATTTACAAGCTCAAATTGATTCTATAAGCCCTTATATCTTATTTCAGTAATTTATAAGATATAATGTGAATTTATAATTTATTTTTGTGTTTGATAACAATAAATTTTTATAAATCCTTTTTGGTGTTGATATAATTAAAAATGATAAATTACTATAATATCCTGTAAATAGCTATTGACATGGAAAAATATATATAGAGATATTAAAATATTAATGGGGTCAAAATAAAATAATTTATAAATCCATGAATTAGAGAAGATGGAATTACTATTTTAAAGATAATTTATAAATGTACAAATTACCAGAGAATCTGCAGGACCGTTGAACAGTGTATACAAAAGAAAGAGAGAAAAGGATGGGTAGAAGTTAAAACGTGCACGCATCATATTTGAAATTTAATTTACAAGTCTATGAGTAATAAACAGGAAGACCGCTTAAACATGCTTCGATGGTCTATCTAGCAGACTTAAGTTCTAGACAGTGGCAGAGAAGCCACCAACAGCTGCCATGAACTTGCTCGAGCTGTGCCAATGTTTTTAAATATAGATGTCTAAACCCCAAAATAAACATCGATGATCACTTACCGACTGACCCGAATCCAATTTCAAAGAAACTGATTAGTTTTTGGTTTTACTTTGTACTGGAAACACTTAATTAACAAAATAAGACAGTAAACCTTCCTTGTAAATCCTCTCATAGGTTAGAACAGGATCGAGAACCCAAGGACAGTCTTGGGTATTAGGGCTTCTTGGTCACTACCATGCGACCTTGTAGAGTAACCCCATGCCGCTAAAAAAGGGGGTTTTGCTTGACATTATTTAGGATCAAAAATTAAAACGGGATGAAGATATAGTAAGTAATACCACTGCCGGTTAAAGTCCCCCAGCTAATGCTTCTAAGGCAAACTGACTTCTTGTTCCACATATACCATTCTTCTTGAATCAGGTCAGATAATACCCACTTAGATTCTCAACAAGATAATCATAAGATGCGTCCGCTCCATAATCAAGCTTCTCATTTGCTGGAGCCATCCTATTTGGAAGAGAATACGGATTTCCAACACCATCCTTCGAGTTAACTTTTGTCCTCCCCTTGACAGCGCGTTTAACATCTGATGGAAACTCAGCACTAAGCCTGCCCATCTGTTTCTGCAGATCAACGAGGGAATCATTTGTAACTTTTCCTTTGGGACTCTTCTTACCCTCGACCAGCTTTAGTTCCAACCTATAGAGTGCACAAGCATCATAGTGGTTGATCTCATATTCATAGAGGTGCCACTCGAAATTATTTAGTGGCTGTGGGTCCATGTAGTAGGATCTCTTCAGGCCTCCAAATTCTTTCATGACTTGCTTCCTGGACTCATGCCAACCACGCCCACTATAATCTGGCAATGATCTCTGCTTTCTATTCCCACTCTCAAATGCTCTTCGAGGTTTATCAAAAAAGAGCCATTCCCGAATAGTTTCACCCTTGAGAACTAAGAGATCAAAGAGCTCTGCAATAACACAGATGATTCAATAAGTAAACTTAAAACCAACCAGTTGCAGCTGTTCAAGAATTGAAGAAGTGGACCTCGGATAACCGGGAAAAGTGACTTACCAGGAGCATTCCATGGAGACTTGGAGGTTGCAGCACCTTCACATTCTGGAATTCCAACATCTTTTCCTTGTGCCTTTGCATTCAGAGCAGCAAAGAGCAGACCATCTTTCAGACCAATTCCTCCAGGACGAAGAACTGGAGTCATACCAGGTGGGCCTTCATTCAATGCCAGATCAGCATGAAAGCTACTGCAATAATCTTGACACCAATCCAATCCTTGGGCCGGTCTGGGACAATCCCAAAGTGCACACTTTGGACCCAAGAAAGCAGAAGGCGGAGGGCAAATATTAGGGAGATATGAAGGTAGTTGAGGAATAGGATCCTCCCCACACTGTCCAGTATTATCAAACCCACTAAAATAGTTCTGCCCAAAGGTTTGATGTAGATCATACTGATGATACACTGGTTGAGTAGACAATCCCATATTACTCACTGCAATATCACAAACTCCGGAGGGAGAACCCTTACATTGATCAACCAACTGCAAACCATTCTCCTGTGGCACCGTATTCATGTTATGACCCTGAAGCAAATTAAGTATATGGCTCAAAAATAACAAGCTGAAGAAGTGAAAGAGGGAAAAGAAAAAAGAAGGGATAATAAAAAAAAAGCTCAATCAGAAAATACAGCATATAAAAACAAAACTTGAAAGTACCACATGACAGGCAGCCATTAATATTTTACTGGCCTTTCTCTCTGTGGTTAAAGAGGGTATATAGCAAATCCACTGGCTTCTCTGACCTTCTCCCCTCCTCAACTTCATCTACAACATCCTTTCTCCCCATGCATTCATACTAAAGAAAGAAAAAACTGCTCAAATTCATGCACTGAATGTGCAATGCATGCCACTCAGGAATTTATGGTCCGATCAGGTTGTATATTTCCAGAAGCAGAATAGAAGCACTGTGTCTTGGGGTACAGGATAGTTCTTGGTTTTCCTTTTCCATTTCTGGGATGATAAGGACATGGAGATATGGAAAACCAACCTATATCATGCTTATATTTGTCGCATCACAGTTATGCATGAGATGCATGAAGAATAGCTTGGTTGGCCGACCACACTGGCCCTACTCCTAAATTGCTAGAGACATATCAAATTTAAACCTTAAGCTCCAATGAGTGTTTCTTTTTGTAGCCACTTCAGCTTCCAATGAATCCACTACGCACCCACGCACCCACGCACCCACACACACAGCACATAGAAAAACAAACTCTGTCCTCTTCTAAGCAATGGTCATGTTCTGAAATTAAATTCCATGATACTCTATCCCCCCCAAACAAAATAATAATAATGAAATGAAGTTTCATGATAATAATTGCATTAGCAATAGTGTACACAGTTTAAATCAACAGTATTAAAGCCAAAGTCATACACACATTCATTTGTGATGGAACAAAAACAGCAAGAAACAAAAGAGAACAATGGCAACATTAGCACTCTTAAACCACTGGGGGAAAAAAAGTTCGAGCAGTCTTATATGATAGCTGGAAGAGGTATATTGTGGTGCTGGGAAGCCACAGCAAGTATAAAGTCCTCTGCGTTATAGATAGGCTTGTTCCAACCATCATTAATTCTCACCACGTATAGATTGACAAATTTAGATCAAAACTAGTGAGTGCTAATAGCAATAGAGACTAGCAGAGCTATGTGCCCTGATAAAACCCTATTCTAGTTGAAACCACGATATTTTACGTCCTCATGGATATTCAGCTTTCACTGTCAGAGTTAGCCCCATCCCAATCATGCAAACTTCTGGTCCAACACACAACAGTGATAACATTCAAAACTCCACACATCTTTTCTAAAAATAACTAAGACAATAGACTAAAAGCTCTACCTGTTGGAATACTGCAGTGTCGCTGAGTTGGTGATTTTGAGCATCTGGCTCAGGCTTCGGAGAAGCTAATTCAGCCAATGCACTAGTTGCATCATCTTCCTCCTCACACAGCTGCAATAATCGACATATGTCTGAAGAGAAAGTCCCTAAACTACCACCACCCTGCAATTAAGAAGCATTGCATAATAACAACTCAAAGAACTCCAAACCAAATTATTCAATGCCCACGGATACCGATCACATCAAACAGAGAATACCCCACGAGGAACTTGCAACTCCAGAATATCTGAGAACAGTAAAGACTAGAAATTTACAGAAACTAAGGCTATATGGGCTGAAGCTACCCGAAAAGAACACACTGAAGTTCAGAAATTCCCAAATGCTAAGGAAAAATCATTAAAAAAAAAAAAAGCCACTTTCATAACAGCATGGAAATGTACAAAAAAGATGACGAATCCACAAATAAATACATAGAAAATGACTATACAAGATGGGCTGAATCCAAAACCCTAGAAAGCATAATCAAAAGCAAGTGATCCGTAAAAATCAAATTCAATCGCTACAGCATAATTACAAATACACGCACAATACATTCTCCCCCTCTCTCTCTCTCTCTGTCAATCAATCATTCGATCAATCAATCATCAGCACATCACAGTACAAAAAGATGAACAATTCCCAAATTAACATAAGTAATTCCAACAGAACCTAAAAATCAGAGTTCTTTACTTGAAGAGACGAAGCAGGAGAGGGTTCATTGAGTTCAGCTTTCCATTCGCGAAGCATCTGATGAACTTGTTCTTCCAGAACAGCAGCATCGACCGTACGGCTCTCTTTTCTTGCGAATTGAAGATCAGTGAACATGCCTTGAAGATCATCGACTCGATTCTTCGCTTTGTCTTTGAACATCTGGTGAGATGCAGACTTACACACAGTTTTCGAACCCTTCCCCATTAAAAAACCCTAAACTTTCAAATCCCGGATTCGGAGATTTCGAAAACCCTAAGTTGATGACAAGGATTTAATACAAGGCAACTACTACAGAGAGAGAACAGAAAAGAGAGAATTTTTTGCTTTATTGCAGTGCTGCGCTGTTCTCTCTCTCTCTCTCTCTCTCCACCCTCTTTCTCTCTCTTCTGTTCTCTCTCTCTCTCTCTCTCTTACATGCAGGGAAGGAAGAAAGCAGTGTGTACGCGGCAAAAGGTGTGAAGGAATAAGTGATGTGTTCGTGGTACCATGACTTATATGCCCTCGTGGTAAGAGCATAACTACCATATCACGATTTAATAATCCTAACTACCAAAGCCAAAATCTTAATTTTAAGATTAAAAAATTAATTAACGATTTATTTAAGAAAACTTTTAACATGTTTCAGATTTAAAGAGATTAATCAGTCATATCAGTATTTCTAAACTATTTTAAGTGAGTCTAATCTTCTGTAACGAAGCAGAGATATACTTAAGATCGAAACGGTATATAGAATCGAGTAACAGAATTTTGATAAATTAAATTTTTCTATTATAAGATTTGAACAAAATGATTCGCGCCAATAAAAATAATATCCTAATTTAAAATAATTTAAAATGATTAAGAATAGAATTATTTATATTTTTAAGTTCATAATTAAATTACTTAAATTTTAACTAAATTAATTCAATTAATAAAAACTTTTCTACATATTACTTTTACAAGTATCAAAAAATATTTCAATCAAATACGATCTTATGTTAAAGTCTAATTTTCTATCATATCCAATTATTAGTAGGTGAAAATAATGCAAAGTTGAATTATATGCATCCTTCTTCATGGGATTCATATGGCAAGTGTTTAATATGAAAAATGTGTGATTATTGTCTTTTCTTGTTTAAGGAAGGAGTCTCTAGTGTAATTTTTTTTTGGTATATTGGGGAGACTCGAACTCAAAAATCTCAGAGAAAAGAAGGGGGAATAATGCCGATTAAGGTAAAACTCGTCACCAGGAGTGGCTAGTGTAGTAGCATTTTTGGCATCAATGTAAGAGTAATCCTCGAACAATGTCCGATAGGGTTTACTAGGAGAGTAACCATTTGAGAGGTAAACTTAATTCTCATGAAAGTTATTTTCTCTTATATGGTTGAATTAGAAAAAATTTTAATTTTTGATGAACCGTAAGTTTCAACACTTAGTTTTGAGGAGTTTTCTAAGAGAAAACGTATGTAGAGATTAGCATTCCTCAGTCTTTCCCTCCGAAGGGCTCTAAGGTGTTATCACTTGGCACTGAAGCTAGCCGTGGTGTGCTCGTTGATGGGAATAATGTTTTACGCTTTCAAAAGTTTTTCAAGTGGTTTTCGATGGATGGTTTTTGATCTCTAGTTTCGAATTTTGTTTTTTGGAGTGATTTTTGTTTTGTGTATATCATGTTTCGACATTAATTTATTATATCGTTTGCTTTGGATAGTATTCGGTATGCAGAGACAGACTTAAAATTCAATTAGTATTTATAATTTATATTTATTTTATATCCATTTAACTCTAATATTATGTTTTTTTTTTAAAACTCATTCATTTGATTAAATTCTATATATTTTTTTTCAAAAACTTATCACATAATAAAAACAGAATATAATATTACTATCGGATACTTTAAATTAATAAAAAAAATATTTTATAATCTTTAAAGTCAAAAAAAAATATAAATAAGATTACAATTTCAATAAATATTAATTTGACATTAATAATTTCTTTTTCCTCTCCTTCCCGAATTTTCCCTTTCCCTCTCGGCCTCTCTCCTCCATTTTCTTTTTTCCTCTACTTTCCGTTTTGCCTTTTTTCCCTCTCATTTTCATTCTCTCATTCTCTTTCCACACTATGATTCTCTCTTTATATTCTCTTTATTTATCGAATAATGAAATTTCTACTCTCTAATTTTCTTTAGTTAACCACAAAAAAGGTACATGTTTTCGATTAAAATTTTTTATCTTGAAAATATTATGGTTGAATTATTTTTTTATTCATATTTTAGATTTTAATATGGTTTTATAATTTATATTTGTTATTCGAATAAATATCTTACAAATTTTTTGTAACCCCGAACTCTGAATCTTAAGCTTGTCGCCATCGGCATGGATTTTGTATTTTGGGTTTTCTTCCTTTGGATCATAAAAAAAAAGTAAATTCTTACTCAAAACTCATTTTAAACAATATATAATGTGTACTCTACTACCATAAACAAGTTGGGAACTTTTACATGGGAGAATCACTCACCCAATAGGTCCAAGCAAAAGAAGATACCAATGGCACACATGATACAGTAGAATGATAACATAATTTTTTCACTAAGAAGTTCCTAATATTTCTTCCAAGGATATGCTGGTGCTTTTGGTAAAGGCAGAGCCAAACAAAAGGAATCCTGCATTTATTTTCTGGTCCTTTACTTTCTTTCTTTCTTTCTTTCTTTCTTTCTTTCTTTTCTTTATGAAAATCCTCTAATTTTCTAATTAATTTAAGATTTTCAAATGAAATATCCAAAGTGACACCATTGAAACTAACCAAAAAAAGAAAAAAAAATGGTGACCCAATTGAATGTGGGCCGCGGGTTTGGCCACTGCTCCAATCTTCTCCTTGGTGTTGTGTGCTGGGATTGGAGCTTTCCTCTAGCATTGAATTGGGTCCATTTTGGGGGAGCTTAATGTCCCAAACTAGAGACTCTCAGTCTCAGTGTGCCATCCAGCTCCATAAGGGTGTGTCTGGTGAACCATCCCTATCAACCCCCCGCCTGTCCCACTGGAATTTAACCTTACCATCCGCTCATTACTCATTACTCTGATGATAAAATATTAAATTTTTTTAATTAAATTCTTAAACTTAATTCTTAAAATAAAAAAGCAAATACCGAGAGAGCCAACCTCTTTATTGAACTTCACAATAATCAATTTTTCGGATACCAATTATCAAGCGAACAAAAAAAAGAATTGTACCTTTTCTTTTTACAATTTATTTATTTATGTTAATTATAGAATACTTACTATACAAAATGTCATTTAGGAATATCTTTTGAATCATATGGCATACAAGTTCATGAACAAAGATTTCCGAATTAATGCCAATTTAATATCCAAGTATGTAATTTAGAACATGGGTTTCGTCGAAAATTAAAGTTTATGGAAAAATTGATCTAAAATTTTAGAAAAATTAGGGTTTTTTTTTTCTTTACTATAGAAATAATAGGACAAACAATCTCACCGACCCTTATCGAAACTTTTCTCCCAAAGTCTCTCAGAAAACATATTAGATTTTTTCATTGGAAGGGAGAGAAATTTGCTTTCCCTTTGCCTTCTTTTCATCCCCATCTTTTTACTATCCCATGTCACTTTCTTAATTTATATACGACCAAGATGGTGTGTTATCATTTAAAATATTATTTATTAGGAGTCCCAATTAAAAATTAAGAAATTTATGGATCAGATATTATTAAAAATATTTATATTTAGGGGTGAAATTAAAATTTATAATTAAAGTATTACATATCCGTTTAGGATTATAATATCAGAGTGGGTTATAATTTTTAAAGGATAATAATATTACAAGTTATAATTTTGAAAAATATACAATTTTTTTTTCTCAAAATTTCATGAGAATTGCACCCATTTCTTCGACCCTGATTATATAATGTGACTTTTATTTTTGGAGCTAACTAAAATTTAATGTGAGTTGTTAGAGAGGAGAAGGGAGAGTCTGAGTTCGACAGAGGCTGACATTGAATTAAGGGTGAATGAAGCATGGTCAGAGAGGAAGCACCATAGCAACAGGAACCCAACTATGGAAAAGAAGCTCATAGAGATGAGGATTAAAGGGAAAAGATGAGCAGGGCAAGGAAGGTATAAAGGGCACGTCCCACTGCCACTACCATCCACTAGATTCCTGTCCTGATGCTCTCTCTCTCTCTCTTGTTTTCTTCTTTTATATATCAGATCTTAAGAGGGCGATTTATAATCTGCTGGAGATAAGAAGCAGATCCTATTGTCTGCAATTCAGGCATCTTTGGCTTAAAAGAATAAAAAAAAAAATCCCAAAAAATAAAAATGAAAAGGAAAGGAGATATCACTCTCATCTTGGCATATTTTTTACAAAATTTCTGAAAAGCTGTGACCATGATGCTATAAAAGTGGGTGGAGCAAGCAGTTGACTTGCTATTTTCCTCTAGAAAATGAGAGTTGGAAGAGGCGAAGACTACTGTTCTTGGTCCAAAGTCATGCAGACCGCAGAATGAGGTCCGGCACACCTTAACCTAATACGAATAGATCTTCATCTCGGATCTTTACTATGATTTGAAAATTTTTAACCACTAAAACTAATTAATACCAAAATGAAAACTAAGAAATCAAAATGGGTATAAAATGATACGAAAGAATAATACTGTGTAAGAACAGAGAAAATAAAAATATGAAAAAATGTGTAAATATAAAAAAATATATATATAATAATTTTATGTAAATATTAATTATTTTATGAAAATAATATAATAATCATCTTTTATAAAAAAAAAATCTGAAATGATTAAATGTACAATTATTATAAATATTAAAAAAATATGTACATATAAAAATATAAGAAATTTTATATAAATATTAATTAATTTAATATGTTAAGATATTTCATAAATAAAAAATGTTAATATTAAGAAGTTTCGATATATCAAACATTAATATCCACATAAAAATTCATTGATTTGGCACAAATAAATCCAAATTCATATAAAATTATTTCAATGTGGTCGATATTTTGATTTCAAGAGCATATTATAGATACAAATTATAGATAAAAAGGTCTATCAAAATAATACAAGTTTTGATATTAGTTTAATTATTCTTTCTTACCCTAAGTATGCCTTAACCTGATACACATGGGATTTTCATGTCAAATATTAACTTTTATTTAAAAAAATTACAAATTAAACTTTTTTGGTATTAAGTTAATCGATATTTAAAATTATATTTTAATTAATTTATTTTAAATTATTATCGGATTTTCTTTCGGGGGAAACTCTGCACGAACTAAACTTATGAACGCATGCATAAAAATTTTTTTAAAAGTGTTAACGATTTGGCACCAATAGATCTAAAACCATAACAAATCCTTTTCCAGGTCTTGTCATGTAAAAGGGTCCTATAAAGTAATACTAGGTATTTAGTTTTCCCTTTTTGATTCGACACATCTTAACCTGGGAGCCTCGTCATTATCCGAGAAAGAAAACCCAGATTTGGCACCAATCAGTGTCTTTCAAAATTTCTCATTTTGGAGAGAGTCTCTCTCTCTCTCTCTCTCTCTCTCTCTCTCTCTCTCTCTCTCTCTCTATCCTAGATGTTTCCATCTCTCATCCATTACCATGCAACCGAATGGTGTAAAAATCTGAGATGGTAATCGTCATCAACAAGCCAGTGATATCTAGCCGTGGTTTTAAAGGTTTCAGCATCGAGTAAATAGATCCAAGAGACGAAGGAGGTTTGTGGAGGCTTTGTGATTTTTGGGTCTTCATCGTCGATGGTCGGAATCCTTTCTGTAGGGTCCCGCCTTACTTGCCGAAGGGTTGAGCACTCGTGAAGCTGGAGAGTTTCTCAATCAGTGTCTTTAGCGTCCTGATCAACGGTGTGCCGTAGGGAGGTCAGCCACTGGTTTTTTGTCGTTCTTCGAAGGTTGGGACGGCGTTTTTCTGCAAAGAAGCAGCTGCCGGCATTTCTTTTTTCGGGCGGGGGGTGCGGGGTTTTGGATGCTGCTTTCTGGTTTCTTGTGCCTTGTGGTGTTGCCCATGTTGGGCTTTGGGTTTCTTTGTATGGTGCCCTGGGCTTGGTTTTGTTTTGTTGCCTTGGCGCACATGTGGGCCTTGGTGTCTTCTGCCTGGCCTTTGGGCCTTTGTTCTCGGACGCTTTTGCCTCCACGATGACAACAAAATAATAAATAAATAACAATAATAATAATAATAAATCCAAATCCACATCAAGTTTTTGGCAATGAGATGTGGCCCTTCCGATTGCAGAGGTATGTTATGATACTAATTCTCATCAACAAGATTAGAATCGAATTTAATCTAATTCAATATAATTTATTACTGAACACACCATGATTTATAAAAAGAATGAAAATCGGCTCCAGAATATTTTATATTTGTTTTGGTGTGGAAGGTATTCACCTCAGATTTCATAAGAATCAATGCATCACAACCAACAGTTAAAACCTTACCGGCCACGAAATTGAACACCACTTGACAACAAGTCGGCTAAAAGTTCTCTTTTTATTTGTCGAAGTAAAGAGAACCCGTAAGTTCGTTTTTTTGGTTCAAAAATGGGACACATACTAGGCCAAGACTCAACCCAGAGCCAAAAGAATGAAAGCAAAGAATTAGCAGTGAACCAGAGCTAGGCAATATGCAACTGTAATATCTCTTCACCACAAACATCCAGCAATCAGATCAAACTGGATTTGGAGTCTTGGTATTTTCAGGTTGAGGACCACTGATGTTTAAAATGCCAGCAAGGCCTCGTGACCGATGTTGCTCCATTTCTTCAATTTTCTGCCTTAGAAAAGAGACTTCTTTTGCCAACTCTTCATCCCTTTGCCTCATTGCCTGGATCATCAAAAAGAAACAGTGATTCTTTTTTCCTATTGATTTCAGAAAAGATGGAATGCCTACCGAAAGTGCTGAACAAGTCCATGTGATTGGAAGCGATATGTTAGCAGTTAGGAGACCTTCACAAGGCCCCAATTGGGAAATCTCTGTTCAGCCTTAGCTAAGCTTATTTTGTTTCATTCCAAATGTAATATTTTATACACTGCCATTGATGAATTCATACATATATGTCTATGCTTTGACTATGTTATTTCTTTATTTATTCTGTTACCATTAGAGTCTTTGAGTTTTGAGTTATACTGTTAAGGCTCAATTTCTCACATTATTAATTCTCAAGAGTAATTTTATTGTGGCCAAATAGATTTTTTTCTCACTAGAAGAGGTGATAAAATGACTTATAAGGATTGTAAGATTATACCAGGGGAGAGTGTAGCAACTCAGCATAAACTTCTAGTTTTAGATATATTTGTGTCTAAAAGGTAAAAGAAGTGTCGTCCATTTGTGGAGCCAAGGATTAGATGGTGGAATTTAAAAGGAAAAAAGGTGAACACCTTTAGAGATAAATTAATTCAAGTAGCAAACTGGTCCACTAATGATGATTCAAAAACAATATGAAAAGCGATGTCTACTGATATTAAGAATATAGGTAGAGAGGTTCTTGGTATTTCTAAGGGTCAAGCCCCCATAGGCAAGGAATCATAATGATGGAATGAAAAAATCCAAACTACTATTCGAACTAAAAGAGAGAGTCATAAGAATCTTAAAGGTAATAGTAATAGTGATACATATGAAAAATACAAAAGTGCAAAAAAAGATGTGAAAAAGGTTATCCAATAAGTAAAGAGTAATGTGTATAATAAAATATACAAAAGACTAAAGACTAAAGATGGAGAAAGAGAGATCTACAGAATTATCAAATTAAGAGAGAAAAAGGAAAGAGATCTAAATGGTGTTACATATATTAAGAGCGAAACCAATTGTATACTTGTTAAGAATGAGGACATAAAAAAGCATTGGATGGATTATTTCGAGCATCTCTTTAATATTAAGATCACAATAGATATAAAAAATATTGATATACTTATAGAAAAGATTAATAAAGATTTTAAACGCGTTCCAATGAAGTTAAGGAAACTTTAAAAAGAATGAAAAATAATAAAACCATATGACCAGATGGTATTCCCATAGAAATATGGAAATGTTTGGATGAATTTGGTATATTGATGTTAACGGATATTTTCAACAAAATTTGACAAATTAAGAAAATACCTCAAATATGGAAGGAGAGTATAATTGTACCACTATATAAGAATAAAGGAGATATATAAAATTGCTCAAGCTATCGAGAAATTAAATTTATGAGCCATACAATGAAATTATGGGAGAGAGTAATAGAACATAAATTGAGATTGAAAATAAATGTGTCTCAAAATCAATTTGGATTTATGTTGGCAAGATCCACCACGGAAGCAATTCACTTGTTGAGACATTTGATGGAGACATATAAAGTATATAAGAGAGACCTACATATGGCATTCATTGATCTAGAAAAAGCATTTGCTAGGGTCCCTAGAGACATATTGTAGTGGGCGCTAATGAAGAAAATGATCTTCTTAAGATACATTAATCTCATTAAAAATATGTATGATGAGTTGTAACCAATATAAGAACTTGCAGGGGTATGACCGATAGTTTTTCCATTAATATTTGGCACCATCAAGGCTCGGCATTAAGTCTCATCATTTTTGTAAAAAACATTCAAGATGAAATACCATGGTGTATCATTTTTGCAGATGATATAGTGTTGGTTGATGAAACTAGATAAGATATTGATGTTAAATTAGAGTTATGGAGGGATACACCGGAATCTAGAGGGTTTAAATTGAGTAAATCGAAAGCTGGGTATATAAGATATAGGTTTAGTAATAATGATCAGAACGATGAAAAAACAATTAACTTAGATGGACAAGATATACCAAAAAATGAACGATTTAGATATCTTATTTCCATCATTCAAAATGATGGCAATATAGATGGAGATGTAAATCATAGGATTCAAGCGGATCGGATGAAATGGAGAAAGGCATCCAGAATTCTTTGTGAACGCACGATTCCACTACATTTGAAGGGAAAGTTCTATAGAACTGCAGAAAGGCCTACACTATTATATGGTACTGAATATTGGGCAATTAAAAAACAACAAAAATAAAAAATGACGGTAGCAGAAATGAGAATGTTTAGTTGGATATGTGTAAAATTAGTTCAATTATGGATAAAATGCAAGAGTGTCGACTAATATGGTTTGGACATGTATAAAGAAGACCCGAAAATGTACCGGTTAAAAGAGTAGAAAACTTGAATATATGAGATTTAGTAAAACGTAGAAATAAACCGCTAAAAACTTGAATACAAGTTATCTATAAAGACATGATAGTTAAGAATTTAAACGAGAGAATGACGTTGGATAGGAATGAGTGGCGTAGAAGAATTCGCACAAATTAAACTATCATATTTATTTACTTTTTATCTATTCATTTTATTTTTATTATTATTATTATTATTATTATTATTATTATTATTGTTATTATTATTATTATTTATTTCTATATATTTATATATGTATTTTTATTTTTATTTATTTATTTATTTATTATTTTTAAATCCCCATACTTGTCTCTCAAAAGACCGATCCCAAATTATTGGGATTAAGGCTCGAGTTGTTGTTGTTGTAAGAAATATAGGATGTTGCATGTAGAGGTTAAAATTTCTCTATAAAAATAACTAAAATTATCATTATATCAATAATTTCTTCATAAAATAATTTTTCACATTAAAAATCACTATCATTACATTTCAATTGTAACAATCTAGTTTATAATTTGCTTGCCAGTGCATGAGACAGAAATGCCCAACATGACTATACTACTGATTAAACAACTGAGGGAATGATTGAAATTTAGCCTAAAAAAAAGCAAATAGCCTTGATGCATATTCCTTCCAAACGAATGAACTAAAAGACAAGTTACTCTAAGAGAATTAATCAAAGCCATTAGTATATAGATTCTATGGCCAGACCCTCGCCACATTGACAAGGCTCTGGCCATAGATGAAATAGAGATTTTTAATCTCAATACTCAAGTTTAATTTGATTTACTACACTAGCATGTTTGAAGCTTGTTTATTACCTCTAGTTCTTGCTTACGTTGCTCCTCTTTTCTAGCTTCTGATCTTGCACTCCTTTGCACCTCAAATATTAGGGCAGCACCAGCAACCTACGAGTAAAAATTAACCCTGTCAATGAGACAGAATATCCACCTACGCACTAATGTTTTAACATGGTTTACACACCTATGTCAGATCAAAACAAAGCAATCAAATGTCAAATATCTTACCATCAAATCAATCAAATGTCAACTATCCTATAACTGCAAGCAAGTTAGAGCATGCCATTACAACGTTTTTAAGCTTGGGCAGAATGATATGAATCAGAAGTTGCTCAGCTACTATTGCATCAAATTGGATGACATAAAGCAACAATTATCTGGAAGATTATTTGATTCTATAATTCAAAGGACTCTTCGATAGGCAGAAGCTTGTTAGTTATACAAGTGGTCAGGTACAAAAAAAAATTCTGCAGTTCATGCTCAACTCGTCTTGATCTCTAGTTTATGTGACTCATGCTACAATCATTGTTCATTGGTTCACAAGACCTAACTAAACTTGCTATTCTATGCACTTAAGATTCCAGTGACCAATATTGAAAGCATATGTACAATTGTTATTCATTGCCAGACGTGCATCTTAACTTTCAGAAACAAGAATCAGCATACAGATGCATATTTTAGGAAACTTATGATTGCATACGCATGAAACTAGAATAGATTGGTATGTAATGTTTAAATTTTAAAAGTTGAAAATTGAATAATTACCGAGAAGATAAAGACTTCGCCAATAAGGTCCACAGCAGCTTGAACAGCTTTCTCCTCATTCAGTGGGCGAATCTCAACATCAGTTGCATGACCATAAATACGTCTTTGCAAAGTTGTAGTGAACCGATGGTTCGCCTGGTCCAATAAAAAATTAAAATCAGAAAGATGCTGTTGGAAAATATTACACTAATATCCAGAGATTCACATTGAAAGAACCATATTGCACGGTGTGCCAGCAAAGGAAGAAGGAGCACTAAGACACTTTTGTAGGGAAATGCAATAAGAGGAACAGAATTATATAGCAACATAGGCATTGAACTAAAATTGAAAAAGAAAGAGCAGTAAAAAAAATAATTTAAGAACTAATTTTCTAGGCAGGCAAGCAAGGAATCAACATTTGTTTGAAAATCAACCCTGTGGCAAGACCATGCCAGACTCAACTGGTAACCTGATGGAATACATTCAGCCAGATACATAAGTCAAAGGAGAGAAAACTAAAAGGATTTGGATGCGAAGGTGGAAAAAGGAAAAAGAGATAAATTTCAAGAAATAAAAGGTAAAATAGTTGATACAGATAGATAAATAAGGAGACTTATAAAGTGTGAGAATGAAGTTGGTGCCCAGTTAAACACTTTCATTTCAGTATCCTACTCCTTTATGGGCAGACATCATAGAAACTATCCCAAGCTACTGCCACCAGTAACCACAGAGTTTATGTAACATGTAAGACTGGAACATTTAAGGCACTTGGCCACAGTTGTAAGTATCTGCAGTTTTGGAGTTGGCCTTCTCACACGCTGTTGCTAATATTGGTTAACTGAACCTCATAGAACCAGGATGTAAGTTAGATATGTCATGTCAAAATTCTTTTCAACTAGATAGTTCTAAGAGGGAGAAAAAATATGAAATGATAATCAAAGTAATAGGGGGGGGGGAACTATTTTCATGACTTGTTAAAATAACTAAATAGGAAAGACCATAACGAGGGAAATAACAATATAAATGCATAATTAAGGTAACTGTGAAAAAATTAGCAAGTGATTACTTTGATTTGGTGCAGAAAGTTTTTTAAACTCATGTTGCTTTTCAACAAATTGTTGAGTGATAGTTGGTCATGAGCATGAATGCCAAATTACAAAATGGCTTTTGTAGGGAAAGGCAAGGGTAAGAAATATGTTAAAATGAGGAAGAAAAGGACAAATGACCAAAAGTTAGCTCCCTTTGTGAATCAAACTTAAGGTTAACTTATTGGGAAGATCTTACAGGCGGAAAAATGCTGTTCAGAATATTATAGAATGTAGCACCTAAGAAATTCAAGTCCATGACTTTTTGAAGATAGGAAAGACTTATAGGAGCTGTTGTGGGCCAAGTTTCCCATGCAAGCCATAACATAAAGTCTCCAAAAGACACCTATCTGAAGCTGAACAACAATGCAAGAGCCACCATTTATTTTCCGTTCAAAAACTCCAGATATAACCCAGTAGCTTTATTTAGGATAACAGACGGTGTCACCTCTTAATCAACACATGGGACCCAAACACCAACCAAGTAATAGCTGCAATTATATTAAAAACACATCCACATATGTATGAACAGGACGAGGATCCCAAAAGAATGAGCACTAATTCACCCTTCTAAGGGCCCATAGGGATTTTAGCAATCTCAATATGATACAATTTCCCATTATGCTCTACTCATATCTAATTCAAATAGAACGTTTGCCAACTAAATCCATTGAAGCACACATCTTGTCAGCATAAGGTAAAAATTCTTCCAAAATTCTACAAATAAGCACCAACAACTTGATTCTTTAATCATGTCCAGCTAATTCTCCCGCAAACATGAAATTAAGATACTAGTTATCTTCCAAGGAGTACCAACTACAGGCCAGTAATGATATCAATAAAAAATCTCATCAGAGAAAGATCAATCTAACTAAACCAAAATTTCCATTCCTAGATAAACCCCAGTAATGATGTGCACAACGAATCAGCAAGAATTGAAACAACTTAGCCAAAAGATCAAACCTCTGATAAACCCCAGTATCATGTATGCGAATTAAGATAGCCCATTGGGTTTTAGCCATGAATATACATTTGGACATGATTCAAATCCTTCTAAAATTCCACATAGAGCAACCAATACTTAGCTTCTTGAATCATTTCCAGCAAATTCTACCTGATCCACGAAGTCTAACACGAAACCCACAAACATCAAAAACTACAAAATACCCAAATTGTATCCAATCAAACAGGTCAAGTAACATAACCCAAAAAAGGGTCACTGGAAATTCAAGTATTAAACCAAAATATCAAACCCCAGATAAACCCCAGAATTATGTGTGTGAATTAAGATAGCATATTGTGCTTTGCCCATAATAAACATTAGGATATGATTCAAATCCTTCTAAAATTCCACAGATCCACCAATACTTAGCTTCTCGATTCATTTCCAACAAATTCTACCAGCTCCACCAAGTCTAACACTAAACTCACAAACGTCAAACACAACACAATACCCAAAATCTTATCCTATCAATGGGTCAATCAAGGACAATGTAAATCCAAAAGGATCAGTAGAAATCAAACAATTAAACCAAAATATCAAACATCAGATAAAAAAATTCAAAAGGGGTTTGACCAAAAGTGTACCTGAGCGATGTCAACGATGTGTTGGCGAAACTTGGGGTGTTTCCCAGCCTGTTGTTTGATCTTTGCTGCGAAAGGTTTGCTTAAAGTTTTTAGAACGAGAGTCCCGAGCTTCACAAAAGGGAGGACCATAGCTCCCTACAGAGTTCTACTTGAATCAATAGTGCTTGTGAGGATCTTTGATTTCTTTGAAGAAGAAAAAAAAAATTGGAAAATGAAAAGACGAATTGGGTCGTTACAGAGAGGAGGAAGAGGGAGAGAAGGCGTGCTTGTTTGACAGGTTTGACGACGGGGTTTCTTGGGGCAAAAGAATAGAGTTAGAACCCGCGAATTCGGAGGCAGATGAAAACGCCATTTTTGAGGAATCTTAAAAAGTTTTTTTTTTAGTTTCAATGATAGGGCAACGAAGCTTCGGAAAAGAAACAACAAATTGGGAATCTGGGCCAAAATGGAAACTGAGTTGGAAGCAATGATATTGGATTGCTCAAATAAATTTTAAATTAAATAAATTAAATATTTATACATTAATATACGTAGATATATTTTTATTAATTTTTAAAATAAATTAAATTGATTTAATTGATTTGCTCCTAATTTTATTAATTAATTAAAATATATTTATATAAACTGTGTATAAATATTTGATCAATTAAATTGAAATTTCAAGATGGTGTATCTGACATTGCTTTTTATAAATTTATCAATTTAATTTTTGTTTTAGGGAAATAAAATATTAGAAAATTATTTTTAATTAAAATGAACTTTTAAATAAAAATATAAATTTGTATAAGTTAATAAAACTCTATATTACTATATTAATATTTTTTATATCAAAAGTTTTAGCCAAGTTCAGTTGACACTAATTTCAAGTTCTCAATTTTTTTTGTCGCACCGAAGATGCATGTGCCTTGTTGCATGCATTTCAATCGGAGGAGTAAATGTTTTCTTTATTGTAATAAACATAATTTATTTATTATTAATGAGTTATAATTCAATTGATATTATTTTTTTTTTTTTTAAATCTCGAATTTAAACTCTACGTAAAATAACATATATATATATATATATATATATATATATTTATGTTAAATCAATTAATATTTAAAATTATATTCCGATTATTATATCTCAAGTTACGGTTAGAGTTTTTATAGAAGGATTTTTTTAACATAATTTTTTTTGATTTTTAATATTCAAATCTAATTAAAAATTTTAATATTATTTTCATTAAAATAATTGTGCATGGTTAAAAGAAAATATGTGTGTGTGTGTGTAGAAGCGCGCACAATTATTGATGCCTCACAAATTTTACAAGAAGCTCATCAGAGGAGTAACAAAACAAAGCAAGTTTCTAATACTAAGTCGATTAGAAGTGGGACTCGTGTACTATAAAACTAAAATATGGTACAGAAGCAAACCTTAACCTTTACCATATTCACCACTAAATATATGAGAGTTGCTTCTCCCTTCTCCTTCCTTCTATTGAAAGTTCTCGAATTCTTTGATTTCCAAATGCATTTGGTTATAGTACCAAAGAAAAGATGATCGTATGTTTCTTCTCCCACGTTACAAACATCAAACCAAACCAGATCCGGAAGACACCCCATGTTTGCAGTCGTTTCTTAGTGGCCAAATGATCCAGCATACCAAACCAAGCAACAAACGACACTTTGGGAATATGTCGAGAAAACCAAAGCAATTTATACATGCATATTGCACCAAAAAGGGAGACCAGGTTATGATCCTTGGCCTGTGCATCAAAGCTTACGGGGCAATGAAAACGTAAGTGACTTCCTAGAATGCCCAAATGGAGGGAAAGCATTATATGATTTTGGATAAATATCAGTTTTTTACTGTTTGTAACAATTAAATAAGTTTGAAATCTAATTCTAAAATTATTATGTAATTGCATTTATACAGAAATCATGTGAAAATCACAAACTCTTATAGGATTTATTTTGAAAATTCATTTCTTTTTTGTTGATTTATTTTGATAGAACGAGAATTAGACTTTAACAAATTTTTATTGCTTTCAAGTAATAAACGTTTAAATTTAAAATTAAATTTTAAGTTTTGTAAAATTTGTTTAATTCGAACGCAATCTTTTTGTTGGAGCATGTAATATTGATCAAACTTAGGAAATGTCGATACAATATAAATTAAATTATGGGACCCACTTTTGTGGAGACAGGTCCCTCAATAAAGGATTTTTCATACCCGTACTGAGATTCAAACCCCTGCATGATTAAGGGATGAAAACGTTCATACCCGTCTACACCACAGTGTCATTTATGGGCAAAATCTTTAGTTTTTCGAATTAAAACAGACAATGTCTCACATATTTGAATGAATCGTTACAATTGATAGGATAGTCTAACCACCATCACGTGTCAACAAGGACACGAAACTCTTTTTTTAGTGATTAACTTATTGATATTTAGAATTATATTATGATAAGACCGTAAAACTTTTAAAAAAAGAGCTTGTAACATTCTACGTGAGTGGGTTGAGGGTGTGACATATTGATACGGCAGGATTGAATTTAATATCTTTTTTTATAGTATATCAATCGATATCTAAAATCATATTTTAACTATTATAGTTCGGAACTTATAGTGACTTATTTAAGAGAATTATTTTTTCAACGACCCAAATCGTAAATCAAATTTAAAAATTTGATTAAAAAATCTAACACTATATTTTATTAGATCAACTGTGATTTAGTATTGAATTCAATGTCTAACGAAACTAAAGTGATCTATTTCTAAATACACTCCAATATAATTAGACTCTTTGTGTTGATAAAAGTGTGAGAATTAACGTAGACAATATTTCGTGTATAACAAATAGTCATTATCTTGTACCAAAAAAACATAAATAGTCATTATAACTGTTGTTTATAACCTTCTTTTAATTATGTCTATTTATTTATTTTTTTAATTATATAAAAATTTAAATTTAGAATGATTTATATTACTAGATTATCATATATTTATTATATATTTCAAAGGGCTCACTTCACTTGGCCTTTAAGATTGGATCGGAATATAAAAAGGCCATCGATGTAGAGACCACGTCATCGATCCACAAAACAAAATTTGATTCCACGTCATCGATCCGTGTGAAACAAAACCAAACCATCCACAATCTCCCTCTCACCGCGCCAAAAATTTCCCAAAATTTTCAAAAACACACCATAAATGCCCATCCCCAACCCCCGCATAGCGTCACCAAAATCAAAACCCTTCAACCTGTAATTGTAACTTTAATCTCTCTCTCTCATAAATGGCGAGAACCAAGCAGACTGCACGTAAGTCTACCGGCGGCAAAGCCCCCAGGAAGCAGCTAGCCACCAAAGCTGCTCGGAAATCAGCTCCGGCTACCGGAGGAGTGAAGAAGCCTCACAGATTCCGTCCAGGAACAGTCGCTCTTCGTGAAATTCGCAAGTACCAGAAGAGCACCGAGTTGTTGATCCGCAAGCTTCCTTTCCAGCGGTTGGTTCGCGAAATCGCTCAGGATTTCAAGACCGATCTCCGTTTCCAGAGCTCGGCAGTCGCTGCCCTTCAAGAAGCTGCTGAGGCGTATTTGGTGGGACTGTTCGAGGACACGAATCTGTGCGCGATTCACGCGAAGAGGGTGACGATTATGCCCAAGGACATTCAATTGGCGAGGAGGATTAGAGGCGAGAGGGCTTGAGTGTTTGGTGATAGATCTCTCTTTTCTGTATAGATGTTGGTAATGGTGGGGTATTGAGTCTTCTGTGTTTGGTGTTATCTTAGGGTTTGTAGTATCTGTTCCATGACACATGAATTATCGTGATGATGGTGAATGTATTATCGTGTGGGTTGAGGGTATGTATTATCGCGTATGAGCCATTCATGTATTAGCCTTATCGAGGTCTATCCATAGATTGTAGTACAAGTACTTGAAAGCTTAATCTATGAATATCGGTTGTTATTAGCCTTATGCAAAACTATCAAGGTGGGAATAAAATGTAGGGCAGTTTGCAGCATATGTATTGTGAAGTTGTCGTGTCACTAAGAGTTCTCTCAAGTATAAATGATTTCATTGAGGAGTTATGGTGATTTTGCAGTGACTTGAAACTGTTGTAAGTAATAGGCATGATCTGAACTGAAAATTTCTGGTCCATAGATTGTGCCATGAATTCTTGGAGGTCAATTACTTTGTGAATTCTTCATTGCTTTGTGCCTCTATTGCATGTTGAAATTTCTAGAGCTATTCTCTGTACAATGCAATTCTTTTGTTATGGTTGCTGTTAGGTGATTTCGTGGAAATCTCCAAGCTGAACAGGAAAAAGGTGACTCGACTTGTATAGGGTGATCATCAAGCAGATTCAGAGCTTTTACCAGACACCATGTTCGCTCCACCTAGGTAGCACCTGGAGAAGTAAAGGTTCACATCTTAGCTTCTAACTTATGCAGGTTTCGTTTATGTCAACACAGTTGACCATATGCACATATTTGTATTTTGGGTCATGCTTGCCTGCATATGCAGCATATGCAAAGCAAGTACATCCAGATGCTTCACGAATCTGATTCTGATTACCAGCATGCAAAATCATGGTAGCTCCACTTCCCCTATTGTTCCCATTAATTGACCATTTCACAGTATTTCTTTTTGGTATGCTATAAATGTGGGCCGTTTGATGGTTCTAAAGGATGAACTACATCGAGTCTTTTTTTTTTTTTTTTTTTTGAATTTTAATGCTTTATGAAAGTGCTTAAGCAGCAAGTTGCATTTTAAGTCACACAGAGGAGCAAAAAATTTTATGTAGCTCAAGCACATCATTAAAAAAAGTCAGAACTAACACTCAACAGAGCACAATTTGAGTGTTAGTTGCCGGGCTAAGATATATCAGATTGCAGTAAATATTCTAGTTTTGTTGGTCAACATTTTTTGTCCAGTCGGTAAACTGGCTATACTTGTGCATGTATAAGTATTAAAGGTCCTGATTTGGAAGCAACGGAGGGAGAAAGGGTTTGAAGATGGATGCTCATCTCTGTGATAGGAAAAGTGAACTTTTTCAAACTCAATATCATATATACAAACATATGTTCAACTTTGTGTCTTCCATGGCACTTAAGTGTGCAATTAAACTTGGCATACCTGACACAATTCACAACCATACAAGACCCATAACCCTTCCCGAGCTTGTCTTGGCGCTTCAAGTTTCACCACCAAGAACTAGCTGCCTCCATCGACTAATGGGTGTTGATGCACTCAGGTTTTTTTTTTTTTTGCTGAAAAAAATTTCGTGAAAATCAAGAAGATGAAGGGTATGTTCTCACACTCGATTCAAGTCTACTAGTCAAAGATAATTAAACAAGCTTGCTGAAGTTTGAGGAATGCTTGATCCATCTTCGGTAACTCCATGGCATTTCTTGGGAGATTGGTTCCAAGGAAATGAGCTTTTGCCATTTGAGACCATCCAGACCAAAGTACTCAATTTAACACCCTTTTCAGAAGCAATGGCATTCTCAGCTGGCAAAGGTTGGTATCAAAGATTGTAAGGAAACTTTTGAGGGATTAAGTTCCTTGGTTGATGTAGGCAGTGGTGCAGGAATCATAGCCGGGGCTGTTTTCTTTTCCTCATGTCCGATGTACTGTCTTTGACCTTCCACATATAATCGCAAATGTACCAAAGAACAGGGACTTGGACTATGCCCGAGGAGACATGTTTCGAAGTATACCTTCTGCAGATGCAATTCTTTTCAAGGTATACCATCCTTAATTTGAGTCTTAGTTTCCATTTGAGGTTGTTCACATGTAGATTAATTGCCATCAATCAAAAACGTGAAATGATCTGGTCACAGGTTAGGAAATTCATAAATGTAGAGAAGACCTGCAGACAATTTTATTATCTTTAATTTTATCTATATTGAACTATGAAGCATCTCCGTTGGATGGCTGTGGACAACCAGGGCCGAAGGGTGCCCCCCCTCCCGAAATTTTAAGTAAAGAATTATATGTAATCTTAAAAATTAAAACCCTGTCCCCGAATTACAGCCCCAATTGTATGTTATACTTTGCCCCTCACCTATATAAGTTTCTGGTCTCACCCCTGTGGACAAACGGTTGGTGCATCGTACTGAGAAATGAAGTTACACTTCAATTTTCTGACTGCACTTTAATGATTTGCAGTTGGTTTTACATGCTTTGAAGGATGAGGATGGCCTAAAGGTTCTGAAATGATGCAGAGAAGTAAATTCTAAACAATAGGAAAGTGATCATTGTCAACATTGTGATGAATGACAATACAGCTGAAGATGAAATGCTTGAAACAATGCTCTTTTTTGACATGCTGATGATGGTGGTGGTCACCGGTAGGGAAAGAAGTGAGAAGGAATGGAAAAAACTGCTCTTGGAGAATAAAATGCCATTGCAGCCAGTGCAAGATTCTCTAGATACTAATTTGTGCTTATTCTGACAGATTCCTTATTCAGCAGTTGACAGATTGTTGCATTTTTAGATGGAAGCCAATTCCTTTGTCAAGTAGATGAATTTGCTTTCTGCCTCTCCATTGTAATCTTTCCCCCTTGACATCAAAGAATCAATAGACGCCAGGACGTAGTCAGAAGAAGTGCCACAGCACTATTGATTTTATCAAACATTAAAAATTGTATAGCCTTGGTGGCAGCAGTGGTATCAGGGAAGAGAGTTGGCCACGGAATGGGCATGAAAAGACCTGCCCCTTCTTAACCAAGGATGCAAACTGTTGGGATTGAATCTGCCTCCAATTTTTTCGTTGAAGAAGCCTTCTTACTACCGGTGTCTGTTAATTAAGGTAAGGATGTCATCAAGAAGTTACAAAGTAGGACATTAATGTCTATCAGAAGTTAATCAAGTCCCACATCCTTGTACAAGAGCAATGCTCCAAACTAAACAGAAATCCCCTCTTCACATGGATAAGGCCTCTTCTTAAGGCGAAGTAATAAAATAGAAACAGCTGCAGAGAAGAGGGAAATTGTGTATTACTTACTCATTGCAGGTGTTCCAATTCAGCCTTTCACAGGACAATGCAATTTTGTTCTTGTTGTTTCTTTATGTTATTTTTGTGCTCTCTTGTACATGCAGAGGTACAGGTCATAAATGTGAGTTTCCATCTGAGATACCATGGCAAGAGGACTACTTGGAAGAAAAACAGATTGCAGCATTATCTGACAATGCAGTCGTTTGAGACTGCAAGCAAATTTTTTCAGGTTTTCCTTCTTATCTTGACGCATTGGGTGGCTACAAACTATTGCAGAGGCTTTCTCAAGCATTTTTCTCATTAGGAACATACTCGGTTTGATGTGTTTTCTCATTAGCTAATTATTCTGCCATCAGTTTACATTGGGTACTTGGGTTTTGAAGTAGAAAATCTCTGCGCGCTCCAATGCCAAATGCTCATCTTTTGGTTTTCTTCTTGTCAGAGAAGAGACTGCAAGGAAATTCTTGTAGAGTTGCATACGAAACTAGAAGGGTATTTTTCCTCTTTGTTTTTTTTGGGGGGGGGGGGGGGGTGGCGGCGGGGTTACAGGAAGTCTTGTAGGAACTTATCAAGCATCTTCTTGGAGCTCGAATATGATTGGCGCGTTCAAAACCTGCCATGGCAGGTGACTAGAAAAAAAAAGTCTGCTTAAGGGAAGAATGTTACAAAAAATTAAGGGAAGTTGAAAATCTCTGCGCACTCCAATGCCAAATGTTCATCTTTTGGTTTCTTCATGCCAGAGAAGAGACTGCGAGGAAATTCTTGTCGAGTTGCATACCAAATTTGAAGGGTTTTTTTTTTTTTTTTTTTGGTTTGGGGCGGGGGGTGACGGGGTTACAGGAATTCTTGTAGGAACTTATCAAGCATCTTCTTGGATCTTGAAAATGATTGACGCATTCAAAACCTGCCATGGCAGGTGACTAGAAAAAAAATAGTCTGCTTAAGGGAAGAAGTGACAAAAATTAAGGTTGATGGAGAAATGCAGGAAAGGATAAAATATGAGGGTGGCTGTTCTTAAATGACTTTAGGTTCCAAGTCTTTGATCTAACTGCTAAATTTGTCAGCTTTGATTAAGACTTTGGTCTTTATATTTATGAGGTTGCGACTCTCCCTTTGTGCACTTAAATAATGCTTTCACATGTTAATATGCAGATGCCCGCCAACAAGGCTAATAGAGGGTGCAGAGGCAGCTAACCATGGAATTTTATTATATAATTTTTTTAAAAAAAACATAATATAAATATTATTTATCCTCTAAAAATTATTACCATTGCCATCGGCCTCACTCAAATTATCGTCTAAATATATTATTTTTCCAATATAAATTTCTAGTTTTTCCCCGACATATAAAAAATAATACTCTAAAATAAACTTGAGATTTTTAGGCAACTAGATTTGTACAGAAAATAGTGTATATATATTGTGTAAGTAGATATTTACCGCAAATTGGTGTTCGAGTTTAACTCGACAAATCTAACCGAATACTGTGAAATCTATTAAAGAGTTAGCTCTCCCGATGCATATCTTTCCATTCCCAAAATTAGAATTTAGGACCTTGGTTAAGAGGATTTTAAGCCAACAGAAAATATCAATGGACAGTTGACCCAGTGGGATGTGGTGCTAGATCTCTTAATCAAGTTTCTGAATTCGATTCGCGACTTGGGTATGTAAAAACTTACGTTGGGAGGGTAGCCCCCTTAATAGACCACTGTAAGTCTCAAATTGAATTAGTCAGAGTACGACTTCAAATATCGGTTAGTATAGCGCAAAAAAAAAAAAAAAAGCCAATGGAAAATATTATATTAAATTTGAAAGGAGCCAAGAGATTGTTCTCATCCAAATGGGTTCTGCAGGTAACAAATATGTGATGGTCATACGCGCATAAATCACTTGGACACCCATTGCTCCCCGGCCAGCGGTCTATCTGGGGAGGCTTTTTCAGTCAATTTAATCTGCCTGCCTAAACCGTCGTGTTGGGCAAGTATATTTTGATTGTGATATCTCAATTTTTATAGCAAGGCAAGCAAGAACAATAAAGTAAAGCATAGAAGTAGACAATCAAGGACAGAGATTTATGATATATTACATACATTCGCATTCACTATGTCAAAAAAGGAGGTTTAAAGTATGGAGAACATTGAAGCACCTAGAGGGTACATAACATATACATACGTGTGCGTGCGTGAACTATTGGTATTACATAAAATCTGTCAAGCCTAACCCTTTATAGTTTCAGGGTATCCTTTTAAATTTAACACAGAAATATAAGATCATGTCAGGCTGTATTTAGCCCACCACTAGGGAAAGTGTTTCATTACTTCATCATCATCAACCTTCTATAATTCCATAATTTTACATTAATACGTAATAACCAAAGAAATTGTGTCCAGTCTCAGTCACTTGGGTCAATAACATTTTTGGTCTTGATTTAAAATGGGATAGTATTCGTCGAGGGAAATTTCCTCGTACCGTAGGAAAATCCCAAGTCTTTTATGACAGGTTATTCTGCTTTGAAAGAATTCTGTTCCTCTGTACTTGCGAAATAGTCTTCCGGTGAGTCGAGAGTCTTCTCACCAAATTTGACTTAGGAATTTGGTTTCCCTTGACGCGGTCACGGCACGACACCCTCCCACAAAAAGTCCAAAAGCAGGTCCCATTTTTTCAATGGTCCACATACTATATAAAGGCCTGCTCTCTTCCTCCTAAGGCACACACATCTGTTTGATTATTTTTCTTGAGCTCCAAAATCACTTATGTGTAGAAAAGAGCAACAAAGAAACACAAATATGGAGCATAATGAAAAGAAAGATGCAGAGCAAATGCTGCAGGCACAATCTCATATCTATAAACATGTGTTCAATTTCATCGATTCGATGACTATAAACTGTGCTGTTCAACTCGGCATACCCGACGTAATCCTAAGTCATAACCAACCAATGACTCTTCATGAGTTGGTCACAGCACTTGGGATTCCTCCACCAAAGGCTGCTTGCCTGCAGCGCCTTATGCGCTTGTTGGTGCATTCTGGGTTTTTCGTGATCAGAAAACTTCCTGGAAAGATTCAAGAAGTGGGGTATGATCTTACACCTTCTTCTAGACTCTTGCTTAAAGATAATGTCAATTGTTTGACAGCTTTTCTCTCGGCATCTCTTCAACCCGTCTTTTTTACTCCATGGCAATCCCTGGGAGAATGGTTCAAAGGGAAAGAGACCACAACATTTGAGACAGCATATGGAAAGAAATTCTGGGAGTATGCTGAGCAAAATCCAGATTTTAGTGACATGTTTAATGAGGCAATGGTTAGTGAGTCTTGCCTTATGAGATTGGTTGTTAAGGAATGTAAGTCTGTCTTTGAAGGAATGGGATCACTTGTTGATGTTGGTGGTGGCAAAGGAATTGTCACTAGAGTCATCTCAGATGCATTTCCTGCCTTGAGATGCACTGTGTTCGATCTTCCTCATGTTGTTGCGGACTTGCCAGAGACAAAAAATTTGAAGTATGCTGGGGGTGACATGTTTCAATCCGTCCCTTCTGCAGATGCTCTTCTGCTCAAGGTTAGAGAGCTTCTCTTTCCCCCTTCATTCCTTTCATTAAGTTTTTACTGCAAAATCATAATTTCTCAATGAGTTACCATGTGATGCCTCTTTATTGGTTGGAATTGCCCAACATATAAAGGGGTACTAAGTATGACTGTGGGTCATAATACTTGACTTCAGGGACCGTATCCCCGGGAGTTGTCACACGAGATGTGACCTGCACCAAGCACCGGACCAAATGGGGCTCAGCCAGAAAATTTCCTTCAACTGTACAAAAATTTAATTCTAATAGAGGGTGAATCAAAGGCAAAGAGACAAGAGTTATAATGAATAAAAATTTATTAAGAAAGAGGTTCTAATAATAATAAATTGGGCAGCAAAAATTATCATTCCTTTCATTAAGTTTTTACTGCAAAATCATAATTTCTCAATTACCATATATGATGCCTCTTTGTCGGTTGGAATTGCCCAACATATATAGGGATACTATATATGACCGGGGGCCATAATACTTCACTTTAGGGACCATATCCCCGGGAGTTGTCACACCAGATGTGACCTTCACCAGGAACTGGACCAAATGGGGCCAGCTAGAAAATTTCTTTCAACTGTACAAAAATTTAATTCTAATAGAGAGTGAATCAAGGCAAAGAGACAAGAGAGTTATAATGAATAAAAATTTATTAAGAAAGCAAAAATTAAAGGACTGCTGAAGAATAAAATAAGGAAAGCCCGTCAAAAGGACCAGAGAAAATTATACATAAAATGGTTTTTCCAGCGGTGGAGTATAATAAGTACATGACTAAAAAATCTCTCTGTTGCAGCATGTTCTGCATAATTGGAGTGATGAGGAATGTGTGAAGATACTGAAGAAATGCAGAGAGGCAATTCAGATGAATGATGACAAAGGGAAAGTGCTGATCATAGACATGGTGATAGACATAGACCAAGATGAGCATGAAGTCACTGACACAAAACTCTACTTTGACATGCTTATGATGGTGCTGGTTAATGGGCAAGAGAGAACTGCAAAAGAGTGGGAAAAGCTCTTCTTCCAAGCCGGTTTCGGTCGCTACAAGATCAAGCCAATATTTGGCCTGAGGTCCCTCATTGAGGTTTACCCTTAGAGCATCAACAAGTCAGGGGGATGTGATGTAGTGGTTATGCACCAAGTAGACTAGACTAGTATGCATAAAACATGCCTATGGGGTATTATCTGGGATTTAAAAATATGCTTGTCAATGCTACTCAAATATGTGTTTCTATTATTAAAAAAAAGGCTTATAAAGTATTAGTTCAATCGATGGAAAATATATATTTTCTTAAATAAAATTCAAGATTTATTTTTTTTTTAAATTATAATAAATAAATTTTGAGTTCACACAACACTTGTTCAAATTGTTGCTTAGGTCATATAATTTATGAGTTATCATAAGCATCTCATCAATTTACTAATATATTAGGGTGAAGGCATTGGCGGGGGGTTGTGGAGGCAAATTTTGAGATAAAATTTTGTATATTTTTAGTGAAATAAAAAATTTTAAAATATCACTAAAATCTTCTAAAATATTGTTTATTTCTAAAGAACAACAACATCCCACCCCCTAGCTTCGTCTCCGCTAATACACACAAAAAAAAAAAAAAATGGTAGTCAAAATTTAGGCATTGTAGCACGCCGGTCCTAGTTCAATTAATCGAAAAATACCTCTTCTCTAAACAAAATTCAAGATTTAATATTTAAAATTTACAGTAAAGAAATTTTAAGCTCAAACAGAGTTTGTCCAATGTATTTACTCGATATATGTAATTTATGAATTATTATGCACATATGACAAGCATAATATATATATATATATAAAGAAATGGCTCACTCGGTACACAAAATATTTCCCGACTTAATGTTAGGAGTAAGGGAAGGGTAGGCGTATATGTATGTAAGTTAACCCTTATTTTTTTTACAAACTATTTTCATGCCTTGAATCTGTGATCTCGTGATCATCAAAAGAGCAATTCTACTATTACGCCAATATTTGCCCTTATTAAATTTTATAATAGTATGAATTTTGAGTATTATATATTCATATATTTTATAAAAAAATATACAACACTCAAAATTCAAACTATTATAAAAAATTGCAAATAGTAAGCTCAAGATTTATCAAATTGTCACTATTCGAATATTCCGATGAGAAACCCATGATATCTTAATGCTTCAAATGAAAATTATCTTGACTACTAAACAAGCTAAATGAGTCATGCTTGTCCTGTATTGGCCTATCTTTATCCCATTTTTTTAATGCTTTATCGACTAATATTTAAAGTCATATTTTGATTAATTCGGATCAAGTTACTGTCAAACCTTCTATAAGAGAGAGCTCTCCCAAAGTAATTTTTTTTTATTTTCAAGATTTGAATTCGAGTATTGATCAAAGAATCTTATGTCGTTCTCATTAAACAGTCTTCTGGAGTGCAGGTCTAGCAGTAGAAAAATAAAGATAGGCACCAACCGTCCGTTGCGGTTGGTGCCTATCTTTATTTTTCTATATGCGCCTTCCAAAGTGCAGGTCTAGTCGTAGATCGCACGCAGATGACTGCACTTGAAAGCACCTTTTGGTTCCTCCTTTTGTGCTATTTTTGAATTCCAAAATGCTACCATGGTAAAATAGAACTTGCGTATGACTCAGCAAAAAATAAAATAAGATCCGAATGCTGCTAGGCAGCTTCATCTGCCTATATATTGACTAGCATAAACATATAACTTACCATGTAAGTTTACTTTATATTGATTAAGGATCCCTTCGTGCACAAGATGTAAACATGCTTGGAACCTAGCAAAAGGAAGTCAAAGCTTTAGAATGATAACATATATAATAAAGAAAAAGTTATCGAGACCTCCAGAATCTTGCAGAAGCAAAGACCTGTATTTAAACTACATCCCATCTCTTCACACAAGTCTAACCCGACACACCAACAAGAAGATGCAAAAAATGGCCTTTTCAAAAGGAGTACTTAGATCTCTTTCTAGTCCCTGTAGGATTGATAATCATGTTTTCATACAATCTCTTCTCCTTTGCAGATGCTTGAGCTATCCTCAAACAACAGTTATTGGTTCTCAAAATGAAGAAAAACTTGGGTCAAACAAATCACGGGATACTTTGCTTTCCCTTAAAATCTCCAAATCAAACCAATCTTCACATTTTGTCCAACTTTTAACGAGGCGTGTCTCTTGGAGGACAATAGCAAGGATGCCAGCATAGCAGTGTCAGTGATCTCCTCCAACATCTCAACGGCAACCTACTTAGCATCAGACTCTCTAACTCTAAGCGCACTGATCGGAGCATGGCTAGGAAGCTCTTACAATGAAGTGTTCCAAAGTGACAGTCTATGGTGACACAAGTTCGTCCACTATAATCATCAAGTACATTAGCTTGCTCACATGTTTTCTTTTAGCTTTCTGTTGCTTTGTTCAATCTGCAGGTTTTTTGGTTCAATTAAATTACCTTATAAGCATTCCGGATAGCAATCTTACTGCTGAAGATGTAGAGTCTGCCCTCATTAAAGGGAGTGATATTTGGTCACTTGGACCTAGAGCCCTTTCTTGCGGTCACTTTGCTTCCTTGGTTTTTTGGTCCCATGCCAATGTTTGTTATGTCCATTGCAATGATTTTGACCCTCCACAACCTTGATCACAATCCAACTAGGTCCCACCGGAGTAAGTCTTCTCGGAATGGATCTGTCAAGAAGCCTCTTGTGAGGGAAAGCCAGTGACATTAATATGCATTGTGTGCTATGGTTAGTGTGTTCATGTGATAGAAAATGTTCATTTTTCCAGCAACTCTATATTTTTCTTCCACTAGTTACATTTATTTAATCATTAGGAAGAGAGTTTCTCCATTATTCTCTTGCAAAACTTGCATTTTTCACTATGCTAGAATCGACCACAATCTTGAAATTTGAATTTGTTAGACGAACTCAAAGAACCACCTTTAGTAAATCAAATCTTACATGATAGTACATTTCAACATATGCTGACTAATCTTTAATTAAATAATTATCATGATTTGATCAATTGAAATGATCATTTAATTAAAATTAATCAAATTTGTACAATTTGATCTATTTTGTTTATCTAATATTATGTTAACTTTAAAATATAAATTATATTCATAAAAATGGTTGATAACGATTTAAAATCTAAATTATGAATTTCTTGATCATAACAATTTTTTCCAACAAGGTTTTTTTTTTTGTACTTGAACCGATCAGTATCCAGAGCACGCTCCAATTAATCCGGCCCAATTTGTTATCAGAGACAACTCTTTCAACATAATTTTTTTTATTCCCAAAATTTAAACCCGTATTTTAATTAAAAGATCTAACATCTTTCTCACTAAGCCATCAATGATTAATGTAAACAACTAATGGTGGCCCAAGGGTGACAAATTTTTTTTTTTTTGGTTGGGGTGAAAGAGAGGAGTCTCTCTTTTTATGGGACCATAAATGACAATGTTGCAATCTCTCTTTTTAGCACGCCATAGATATCCATTTATTTCAGTGAGGTCAACTTGTTTGTGAGATGGAAAGCAACGGTGGCGTTATCTTGTGTTGGAGTTTCTAACACGATTAGTTTGGCTTAAACGAAGTGTAAATGAGAAGCCTATGCAGTCCATTACAATGCAATAAAGTCAAAATTGGGTTATATTTATATTTACATCGTGCAGCTACTAATCGAGTTTAGCATGTCCTTTTCGGACCAATGGTTGGCTTGGTCATAGCAACCCTTTTTTGAATTCCCACCATTCTTATGGAATAATATTTTGATAAACATTTCCTAAATATATATATTGGAAACATGATTTTCATGGGGTTGAAATTATTTCCAAGTATTGAATTGAAGGTTGTATGTTTGAAAAAATTGGGTAATCAAAGAGAAAGTTTGGCCCTTGTAACAATATTCATCTTGAGAAAGTTTCATGGTTAATCAATAATATATTTTGATAACTCTGGTCGTATCATTTTAATATTGTTGATCATAAAATCGGACAAAATAGAAGAGTTACGATAGATTAACAGTCAATGTAAAACTTTTTTTAACATCAAAATGAGAGATCAAAATAGAAAACCGAATCCAAAATTTGAAATAAAGATTCAATCTATTATTATTGTTATAAGAGTTTCGGTTAATAAAATTATATCACACTGCATTTAAATTTTTAATATATTTAATATATATATTTTTTAAAATTTCTTTAGTCGCATATTACAAAGACTCAAAAAAGAAATTCAAAACTATATGATATAATTTTTTCTTATTAAATATTAATAATTAGTAAAAAAATAAAACAAAAGGAAAAAGAAATTGAAAATGTTTACCAAGTTAATTAATTGGCTTATTCTTTTAGCCACCGGGTCCACATGCGATATGACAAAAAGGATCTAAGCATTTTGTTCCAAACCACACCATCTAATCTTTATTATTTTTAATTTACCATCTGATAAAGAAAAAACAGCTTCAGCTCAACCCCACCATCATCATCTTCTCTTCCCCAGAACGAGTTGGTTCAGAATAGAGATTGGAGAGAAAGAAAGATAAGAAGATGGGATTTCAAAAGGAGGATCTAGATCTAATATTAGTCCCTTGTGGACTAATAATCATGTTTGCTTACCATCTTTATCTCCTCTATAGATACCTCAACCAGCCTCACACCACAGTTATTGGCTATGAAAACAATGATAGAAGAGCTTGGGTTCAGAAAATTATGCAGGCAACCTCTCCCTCTCTCTTTCTCACTCTCTCTCTCTCTCAATCAATCAATTAAAACTTGATTTTGTTTTGTGGGGTTATTTTGTAGGTTGATAAAAGAGATGTTGGATTAGCGTTAACAGTAATATCATCCAACACATCTGCAGCAACATTTTTGTCATCAGTCTCACTAACACTAAGCTCTATAATAGGCGCATGGCTAGGGAACTCATACGACAACGTCTTCAAAAGTAGCCTCATATATGGAGACACAAGAGCATCAACCATGTCAATCAAGTTCATATGTCTATTAACATGTTTTCTAATAGCATTTTTTTGCTTTGTCCAATCAGCTAGGTGTTTCGTCCATGCCAATTTTCTCATAAGCACTCCTGACAGCAATATCCCAATTGAGAGTGTTGAACTGTCTGTCATTAGGGGCAGTGATTATTGGTCTTTTGGACTTAGGGCACTTTATTTTGCTATCATCTTGTTGCTTTGGTTTTTTGGGCCAATACCCATGTTTGCTACTTCACTTCTTATGGTCACTCTCCTCTACTATCTTGACACCAATTCATCTCCCTTGCATAAACATGAGTCTCTCAACGCTGGTGGCTCAATCAAAAAAGCTGTGACCAATGCTCACCAGCTCCATTAGTTCAGTAAAATAAAATAGCCAATAATAAATTTTGAGTTTTATTTTGTTCTAATGTATATCGTCATGATAGGGAATTTATTCAACTTTCTCGTTTATTATTTTTTCATAAATGTACAATTTTGAAGGGAGAGCAATGGGAAGGGTCACAACCCAATTCATCTTATAATAAATTTCTTCGGATAAAGTTATTGGTCTTGGTGAGTTCTAATCATGATCAATATTTTATATAAGAAGAAAAGGGTTTTTTTTTTTTCCTCTCTGAGTTTTATTAATCTTTCCCCCCCAAGGAGCCATACACTGCTGCACGTGACTTCTGAATGTGACCATCCAACTCAATTATAGATTCTCTATTCGGCCTTGCTTCCTCAAGACGCAATAAGAAAATTAATTGCCCCCCCAAAGCCTGAAAAGAAAAGATTCTACGGTGGGAAAAGGTTCTATGGTCGATGATAAGGAAAACCGAAACTTAAATTTTAAAATTTTATTGCAAATAAGAATTTCCAAATTATTCAGATAATCATGTGCCAGGAAAAAAAAATACATTATCTGAAGTGGGGTTCTGGTCGTCATCTATGACGTCAGACCATTTTAGATTCTCTTTTTTTTTTTTTTTTATTATTATATAAGGATTTAAACTTGAAATTACCAGATTAGGGGATGAGAGTTTGTACCACTAGATTGTCACAAATTCTCTCTCTATTTTTAATCACAAATAGCGCACCCCTCTTCAGATGAGGACCAAGTAGCAAAGTAATCCAGAGAGAGGGGGGGTTATCAATGTAACAGAAAAAAAAAAGAGGGGTTATCAACGTGATATGGCTGTAATGATCTCTCTTAGTTAAGATCTCGAGTTTGACTCTTGAGAATAAAAAAAAAAAAGAGCTATGAGAGCCGATCTCTAAAATAAGTCTTATAATAATATTATCAAATTTAATAGGATAATCTAAATACCGATCGATAATAGATACACCTAAAAAAAAAAAAGATGTTTTGACTCAATTTCTGAAAGCCCAAAATAGGGGCCCAGAAAAATCCCATAACGTTTGGTATTTTTAAGCTTGACACTTTACACAGTCAAACTACGGTAAGAACCGGGCCCAGAAGTTATGTATCAAACCCAGGCCTAATATTCATACAGATCCAGATCCAATCGAAGATTCTAAATATACGGTCCAATAAGTTTAGCTTGCCAACCATGATTTTGTTTTCACTTGATCTAAAATTATATTTTGACTAATTTAGTTCAAACTATTATCAGACCTTCCATAAAAGGAAGCTCTTCCAACTTAGTTCTTTCCAATCCCAAGATTTGAATCCGAGTCTTAATTAACAGATTTAGTGTTCTTTCCACTATATCAATTGTTTATCGGTCAAATCATGAAATATTGTGCAGAGACACCGCGTTTAGCATACTTAATTAATTAATATTTATATAAACGTCCTTAAACTTTGTATATTTTATAATTTTTTTTTCATATTTATTTATTTATTTATAATTATAATTTTTTATATTATTTATCTCATAATTAATAATTATATATTTGATCATTTTATATTTTTATTATAAAAGATATCTATTCTATTATTCACGTTTACTGTATTTTATTCATGTTTTCGTTTACTCTATTGTTACATATTGTAATTTTATTGTATTAGTTTGTATCAGTTTTTATTTATTATATTCGTAAAAAAATCCTTCTTAATATGGTCATTTTGTAGGTCGATAAAAAGGATGTTGGATTGTCCCTAAAAGGACAGTTTAGTGATATAAATCTTATTTCTAATTTGATAATTTTAAATTTAAATCTTTGTAAAAAAAAAAATTGACGTTGGATTAGTGTCAGCAGTAATATCAGCCAACACATCTGCAGCAACATTTTTGTCATCAGTCTCGCTAACACTAAACTCTATAATAAAGCAAAAAAAACATGCTCACAATAGATTTATTTTTTCTTCATTGATCACATTGCAATATAAGCTACTTGCAATGCCGACACACCTTCAAACCCAAATATAATTTTATCATCCTCTGCAAAATTGTAAACATCTCTCTCTCTCTCTCTCTCCCCCTCACAATCAATCAGTCTATCAAGTTGATATGATTATAGACGTTGATATGATGATGGACGTCAAGACAGGCTATCAAAAACATGTTTCAAACTCTTTTGCTCATATTTCCTGTAAATGGCTTCTTCCAACTAGAGAACTGGACAAACCATTGTCTGATTCCCCAAGTTCATTAAATCCCGGACTCAACTTTTGCAGCCTGTGATGCTAGGGCCCCATCTATTCAAACTACACTCCAAGCTATCAATCCCACCACCAAAACTAAATTCCGATTACTCCCCAGTTAAATAGCCTAGCAGTAAAACTAGTTCCGAGCGGAGCAGTAAAACTGGTTCCCATCGCTCACTCGCTGGGTTGCCCTTTATCCTGATCGCCTTTATATCGGCCAAATTAAAATTTGAAATAATTGCAGAATATGAATTCAAATAATCTATCGTTTTATTTTTAATATAATATTAGAATTCTTTTCAAATTTTCTTAATATGATATTAGAATATGTTATCAGAGTTACGTTTAAATTTTCTTAATATAAAGTTTTGGTTTAGGCCCTGTATACTACCATTAAATTAAACTATAATATTTGAATGAAAAAAAAAAAAATTTTCTTCTTGCAAGAATCTGGGTTAGGGATTAAAGTAGGTCTTTGTTCTGAGTTTCTTGTGACCTCCTCCGACTTCTGAAAACTTTCTCAAGCATTCGAAAATGAAAAGGCCAGAGTCACAATCACAAGCACAAGATTTGTCAGGCAAACCAACGGGGGAAAAGACAAGTTAAGATCGTGGTTGTCATCTGGACTCATGTACAGATACAGTGATGAGCCAACGGTCCACAATGAAGCAAAACCAGCTCCCCGCGCAAGACAAGCAACCTTATCAGAGAGGTACATTCGGTTCAGTTAGGAAGTTACCTGGGAATGCAACTACGTGATATAATCTCGGAATGATAAATCCGTATATAAATCATAATTCAATTAATTCGATTCGAATTATTTTCAAATTCTCTTTTAAAAAATCTTTTTCAATATATTTTTTTATTTTTAATATTTGAATTAAAATTTAATTAAGAGTTATAACGTTTTTTTCAATACATCAAACTATTACCATTTCATTGCACTGTATGACAAAATTATAAAAAGCTACAATTTCTTATGGTTAATTATAATTTTGGATCGGATAAGTCATAGACAGCAAATCTGATATTCCTGTGATATTTATGGAGGCATGACTATGATTTTGTTTCATAATTTGACAGTTTATTATATAAAAATTGTCTTATAAAATTTATTTAATCATTTTATTTCACTCAACTCTCCTGGAGATAAAATAAATAAATGGAGTTTTTTTGCCTGAGGCTACTCATTCTCAAAATCTAGAATACCATTAAAAAAATAATTTGGAGAGGCAAAGGAGAAGGAAAGTTCCGCCGCGGGGGGGGGGGAGAAAAAGAAAAATGGTAAAATGAAGTTGTCAATATCCACTTAATATTTTTTTAAAGTTATATTTTTATTTATCTTTTATTTTTTAACTTTAAAAATTTTGAAATATTTTTTTTGTTTTAAAATATATGATGGTGATATCATATTTTATTTTTGTTAGGTAGGTTTTTTAAAAAATACTTATGTGAAATTTTGATAAATGAATGAGTTTTAAAAAAAACAAATGGATGCAAAATTATAATTAAATACATACAAAATAAATATCGATCATAAATACTGATTGAATTTCTTGTTGGGTCCGCCCATGCATTCCCCCTTGAAACAAGGAATGATAAAAATTTCATTTCACATTTGAAATTACAATTCGATAAGAGTTAAAATTTTTATTAGGTCAAGCAACATTTTGCTTAAATAGAGGTGAAATCAAATTAATATCTAAAATGGGAGTGGGCAATGGCAATAGACATGGGTGTTAACATAAAGAGATATAGTTTAATTGGTATCGTTTTTATTTCATTTTAAAAAATTTTGAATTCGAATTTTTTTATGTATAAAAAAAAAGACAAACATGGGTGTCACTCGAGGGGGTGGATTTCCTAAATTTTGAGGAGGTTAATGTGGGATATGTTACATGTGGTTTCCTTTTCCTAGCTTGTTAATGTTTGATAGTTGTTTGGTAGGGACCTTTGCCAGCTAGTTTAGATTCCCTGGAGTGGTCACGTACAGCTTTTCTTTTCTCAGTTTGGGAAAAAAAAAAAGTAAATGAGGAATTGTGAGATGGGCGATGGCAAAAAAAGGTTAAAGGCCTGTGTTTTCTTATCACATAGTATAGACATGTCTGTCGCCTCACTTTGGTGGGGTCACAGCCTCGGCCATTCCTAGCGAAAAAGAGGAAAAATTGGATGAAATGCCTTTTCTTTTGTTAGTGCCACAAAACCCCGAAAGTACTTTTGTGGCACCACTTCAATGGCGATGCATTGTTATATGAAAAATGAAAACCGAAAACCGAAAACTGAAAAATGTGATATTAAAATCAAAATTATAATAAATAGAATGTGAAAAAATACATAAATATAAAAATAAGAATTTTGTATAAATATTAATTAATTTAATTTGTTAAATCAGTTTAAAAACAAGAAATATTTTAAAAATAAAAATAATATTAAAAAGTTTCTACATATAAAATATAATAACTAGGTATCGAAATCTCATTGCCAGTAAAAGTAAGAATCTCGTCATCCCACTTAACCAAATGACCGGATGACAACTTTATATTGCAACAATCAATGGATACAAACCGTATTAGAAGTTCATCCAACGAGATATCATTAATAAATATATTAATATCCTGTGAATTTAATCGTAAAATACTATATTTTTTTAAATAAATTTTTAAATTTTAAAATAAAAACTAGATGCCAGAAGAGTAAATTCTTAAATTGGATTTCATAATACTCGAATCGTACTAATTGGATAACCAGATCAAATATAAAAAAAAATGATAAATATATTTTTTAGAGGCTAGAGATATTTTGGTTCAAAATAGCATAATTCAAGAATTAAACAAGTGCCATAATATGATATTGAAGTATTAATATTGTATTAGTCCAAAAAGATATTACACTTACTTAGATCTCCCGCATGAAAAATGAAACTTTAAAAACATGTTTATAAAATCTGAAATATCAAAATATATTTGCGTATTACTTTAAGAATGCTTTGGGTTAGACTTCAAGTCGTGTTCGTGCGAAACAAACAAAATGCCTTTGTGCTTTACCATTGCTAGGACACATATGCCCTGAGTTCATATTCATGGTAATTTGAAATTTTCCATATTTGTGAAAACGATATTAATTAAATTGGATTGTTTCAAATAAATTTATATTTTACTTAAAAAAAGATTTCAGAAAACTATTCTCTATGCTTCCACATACTTTTTTGCGATTTTTCTAATAAAAGTATCGGAGTCACCGCGATTTAAAATTATTAGCGATATAGATCACGTGTTATTGATCAGTTTTTGAATCTTTTGTGTGTTTAGTTAGTGACAAAAATATTTTAACAAGTTAAATTAATTAATATTTGTATGAAAATTTTTATATTTTTTATATTTAAATATTTTTCATATTTAATAAATTATTTATTTATTTATTTATAATTTTTACTTTTATATTATTTATCATATGATAAATAATTACATATTTTGATCATTTTAGATTTTTATTATGAAATATGACTATTATATTATTTTCATAAAATAATTAATATTTATAAAATACTTATACTTTTATATTTACATATATACCCACGTTTCTATTTCTTATATTTTTATAAAGTGCCAGCTTCACATATCATTTTGTATCTGTTTCGTTTTTCTGTTTTTATTTTCGTGCACATTTAGTAATAATTGTAAACTCATTACAAGATCAGGAAGGATTCAAACTCAAACATATTATTTTCTCTCTTTTAAGTGTAGCTTAAGACACACTCATCTATATTCAAAACTCGAAAAAATGCTCAACAGATGTGAAGATAGTAGTCCAACTTGCTCAGACCCAAAATATAGTAAAAATTGTGTTTCGAAAATGATCCTATATTAGAGATTCATAGCTACCCATTATTATTATTTTTTTACGCAAACTTAATTTATTCATCCTAAAAAATAAGATCATCAATAGACCGAGTAAAATTAATATTTGAGTCGGACCAAATTTAGATACTACACATTTTTATTAGACAATAAACTAGAAAGGATTTACACTATCCACATAATTTTTTATCTTAAAAACAACAAAATAATTGCTAAAAAAAGGAAATTTGGCAGCAGCATGAAGCGAGTGTAGCATTGCCATTGAGGTGGAGGGGTTTTCCCAAGTTCACCGAGATTTTTTGTTTTTTTTATCGGTATCTGTATTTTATCCGATTAATCCGATTCGAATATTATAAGACTTATTTTAGAAATTGATTTTTTCAAATCTTTTTTCGTCATTTTTTGTTGGTTATTCGTGAGAATTTAACCTATACTTTAAAAATTAAATGTTAAATCGGAGAATTTTCATATTTATTACTATGATTAGAATCTTAAGTTAGTGGATGTGAAATTTAAGATCATCCATCGTGATGAACTTCAAACAACATGTAAGAAAATTCCCATATGATCTTGAAAACAAAACTCCTATTTTAAAAATTTAAAACTTTTAAGGTTGAAAGTTCTTATACATATACCATATCTAAAATATTGAATTAGTCGACTAAGAATTAACGGTAACTACGAGATCACAAGTTCACTGCCCGTGAAAATTCCACCAATTGCTTATTTGCAAGTGTATACTTTAATTCTTTGACATATTGTTCAAGTTGTGTTTTTGAATTTATCTTAATATCAGTGGTTATAATTTAAATTAAATATTTTATAATAAAAAAATTTTCATTATTATCCTCGAAAGGATTATATTGTACCAAATTTTTATGGGTATAAAGTATGTGTGTTGTATTTTTTTAATCATTAGTTTCGTATTCGGTTATGAGAATAGATAAATAAAATTTAATATAATTAATTTCTTAATAAGTTTTACTATATTTAGATTATATTAACTAAATAAAATTTAAATATCGTTCGATAATATAAAAATCTAATAAAAGGGTGGGATTATATTGTCTTCTTTTCCCTTCTGGGTATAAAGCAACTAAAGAAAAAGGGTTGCAGTGTTGCCCGATCGCCACAGAGAAACTCATATTCGTCGTGATTAAAGCAAGCAGTCTGAGCTCTCTGACGACGTAGTGCCAAAAATTTGGCCGGTTCCTGTGTTCTGACCACAACCCCCGTCCCAGTCCACAGCCTCGAAGGCTAACCCCACCCCACCCACTTTCTCTTCCTAGTAGCCGACAGGCCCTGCCTTGACATGGACCGGTCTAGTTCTTTTTGGCAAAGTCCCAAGTGGGTCCCACCTCAATCTCTCTCCTCATCACGTGCTCCTCACGTGTTATACTTAATTTACCAAAATACCCTCTAATCAATAATAGAATGACGTGACGAGATAAAGTTTATTATATTTGAAGTGTATATATAAACCCTATGAGTATTCATGCAAATTTATAAAAAATTCAAACTTATCAAGTTCTTTAATATCATTTTGGAGAGTGGGTCCACCACACTCATTCTTCCCAATCGAGGTTCAATGACCAAAATGTCCTAGGACCAATACAGGGATGACACATGGGAAGTGAGAGAAAAGGACTGCTGTACGTACAACATTGAGGAGCGTGTAGGTGTAGATGATTGACGGGACTAAAGTACGATGAAAGGCTGTGAAGATTGCTGTCTGATGAGAGTAAGCGAAAGGGTCAAGCAGTAATTGCAGCTGGCAGCAGCATCGCGCGTAAAACTCGAGGGGTTTTCTCTCTCTCCCTCTCGTCACTTTTCTGGCAAAAATGCTCAAGACATATTGAGACCGCAGGAGAGAGAGAGAGAGAGAGAGAGAGAGAGAGTTTGGCTTTTTGAGAGCCTTTAGTGTTTTGTTTCACGCGCGTCAGTTTTAAGATTGCCTTTTTGTGTTATTGTCTGAAACAGGGTTGGCTTGAGATGTTGCTATTGAGGTGTGTGGAGAGAGAGAGAGAGAGAGAGAGAGAGAGAGATGGGGCACGCTTTGATGGTGGAAGTGGGGTTGGGGAGAGTGAGTACAGAAAGAAAGAGAGAGAGAGAGAGAGAGAGAGAGAGAGAGAGAGGGTACGCTTTGATGGTGGAAGTGGGGTTGAAGAAGTACAGATTCTTATTCGGGTTAAAGGTTAAAAGAGAGTCATTCAAATTTTTGGTCCTCAATTTTACTTTTAGCAATATTATTAAATACAAAACCAGCTTTTTTTTTTTTGCCAAAATAAAATCGCAAACAGATCAAATTAATCATATCTAATTTGCGAATCATTTTTTTTCAAAAATTCAATTAAATGAATTTGAAAATAATATTTAAATTCACTTGTGTAAATAAAGCTTAGAATTTAAATTAAAATATTTATATAACCAAATGAGCTAAAATTGGAGTTGTTTTTTGAGACTCAAGCCATCTTAATTAGAAAATAAATGAGTTAAATCTTTCATTAGAAACCTCTAAAAACAACGTTGTTTTCTACTTTTCTATTTGTTTTTCATTTACTATAAACTGATGTCTCTTCAACCACATATTACTAATAAAATAAAATAACTATAATAATTTTCTTTCTTTCTCCAACCATCTATCTGATTAAAGAAACTGAAAATTAAAAATAAAATTTATATAAATTATTTGAATTAATAAAATAAAAATAGAGACTTGAAACTAAAACTTTTAAAATATAGAGATTATGAAATTTAAGTAAAAATATAAATTTTATGAAATCTATATCAAAATTCTTATTTTCGATTTAGATTCTCATATGCGAACAAAATATTTCCCAAATTTAAAGGTGGAATTCGAAGTCGAATTTTTGATATATAAGAGTGTAACCAACATAATATAAATAAATAAATAAATAAGAAAAGAATTGGACTCGATTGTCATAAACATCGCAACACCCTTAGAGTTTCGCCGCAACGCAATACTCAAAGAAAGAAGCACCGCGAGAGCGCCTTAATACAGGATGAATTTTTTAATTTAATTTCTATTTTCATATTTCATTAGGTGACCACTTTGCAAAGATTAAACCATATTCGAATGCACTTGAATCGTAAAAATCGAAATTAAAATCATTATTATACCAATATATCAAAAAAAAAAGTTAGTGATGTAATCTTTAAAAAGATTTTGAGAATTAAGATTGTATTTTATATATGGAAATACAAGAACTGAATTTAAATTCCAGCCATACAAGTTGTAGTAGAGCTTTAGAGTTTGGATTTGTCAAGCAAATCAATCACATTTTCACTGCATCTCTACTTTGCATTCTTGACTTCCTTGAATTGAACTACTCGAGGTTAATTTTTTTCAAGTGGAGAGAACTGACACAAGACGTAGATTAGAGCCAGTATTAATGATAAGTTAGTCGATTGGATTATTGGAGGACAAGCCAACAATCTCAAAAGAAAAGTATTTAGTCTGTATTCTAAAAGTAGTTCTATTAAAAGGAAAGTTCTTGCTGATCAAGGCTACATACCAATCCAGTCATTTAGTTTAGGAAGAATTCTATTTTATTAAGATTTCTTTTATTTTTTTTATGAATTACTTGCTTTTTCTAATCTTGGTAGGAGTATATTTCTTTCACTTTATAAACACGGGTCTTTTGTGTTTTTCCCTAAATTTCCTATGCCTACTCGTTGCGACGCGATGAGTATATGTAGTTGGAAATTAAGAAGTCTCGATATAAATTTGATTAAATGACATTGCTCCACCGTGTTAGGGTTTGCCACGGTCTTGACGGGTAGATCGTAGATATTCAAGTTTACGCATAGTTTATATTTGTTTTTTTATTATACATCGTAATGAAACTATAATAATATATTTATTTTAAAATAATATTTTTAATTTAGATAGTTTAATAAAAAGAATTTCATAATAATTACAAAAAGGGGTAATGCCAATCATCCCCTCATTTCTTAGAACGAAAGAAAAAGGAGGGAGGTGGAGGGGGAGGGTAGTGGTGGTAGTTCATTGAGCTTTTTATGAGCAACACACTATATGATATTGCCGAAGAAAAAAATAAAAAAAACCTTAATAAAGTAAAATATCTATGTGAAAGGGGCAGGGTGGGCAGTTTACTTTTACCTAAATTGAACCAACTTTTAGTACAATTGTTGGGAATAATATTTAGGTGTGAATCTAAGAACATATCTTTAAGTCACATTCATCTTTTCCGACATTTTGACCAATTAATTTCTTAATTTGCACTAAAGCGATGATTTGAAATTTATTACGCTACCTAAAAGGTGAAATTATTTTATTTTTAATATACAAAAAAACTCAAAATCGAGATCTTTAAGAGAAAAAAAAAATAATGACAATTGAATTATGATTTATTTGCGTAAAAAGGGACAATTACAGTAACCCATTATCATGCTTAACAAGTCCACCGATGACTCAAAATCATCGATTAGGAGACATAATTATAAGGTTGGTTTAGCACCTAAATCCTCATGATTAAGAAGACAAAATCATTGTTACAAACATGGTCTACGTTTCATAATTCATGCATTACTTTATAGTGCACGTGGAAATGGAAAATGGGATGAGCCCAAAAGGATCAAATGATTAATCTTGCTTCGTAATCAAGATTGCTTAATGTTCTTTGCTGACCTTAATTTGGTGTGATTAGAACTATAATCATTATGCCTCTTGTGCCTAATCCAACTTAAAAGTGTTTCTCACGGGTTCAAAGCTTTATCATTCGATCCAAAAGTAATCATATTAAAAGGTGAATCATCGCCATACATTTGGTACATAGCTTATTTCCTTTATATGCATGAGATTAGAAGATGACATTAAAGTCTCTGAATTGACATCTTTGTCAATGGTAGGGTAAAGGGTAAATTTTGGGACAGATAATGTTTGAAAAGATAGAAATCAACATCAAGAACTTGAGGAATGTACGTTTCTCAGTGCTTTTCTTTTTTTGAATACTTAAAAATCACTACTCAACTCCATGCAAGAAAGGAAAATTTTCATTCTTCTTTTAAGAGAAGGAAGATAAACCACCTTGTCTTTTTAAATAATGTAGCCCTAATGGATGTCGTTTCATTCTTTTGCTATATCATCAATCTCTTTTGCTGCAATTTTAGCATTCTTAACGTTCAGTTCTCCAAAATTTTAATCATAACTTTTAGTCTTTTATATATATGTTGTATATAAGATCCGACATATTTATTATATTCTATTATTTAAGTATTCGTTCAATTTATATAATTGTTCTTTTTGTACTTCAAATTTTTATAAAAATTAGTATCATTAAATAGCATTAATTTAGTATCCGAGATTTCGGATGTATTAAGATATATTAACCTCTTCATCTCTCCTCCTTTTCTTTCATCGTTATGTTTTGGATTCAATTTTGAATTTATCTACATTCATGATATATTTACAAGGAGTTTCCTAATTTTCTTGTTTTTGTATAGTTTTACAAATACGTTGAAGATTATTTTGTTCTTTAAAATCAAGTAATTTTCATTACACGATATTATGCGCGAGTGGGATGTTAGAAAAATATTAAGTATCAAAATAATTCATTAATAATTTAATTTATAAATATTATTTAAATTTATTTATTTTTGTATTCTATATTTATAATAATAGAAAGTATGTAACTCTCGATTTATTATAATAGTTTAGTTAAAATAATGAGTTATTAGGTTTATCGTATTTGTTTTCAATATAAAAATATATTTATTAGGAATATATACATTTATATATTACTGAAAGCTTATGAATTTAATTGCTCAAGTGGCTTAAGTTTTGAAAATACATTTTTGGGATGATTGGTAGAGACACGAAAGACCTGAATCCCTAATCATCTCAGGGTTCAATTCATCCTCTTTGAAATCACGATGGGTTACTAATAGACAGTTATTTTAGTGGAATATAACGTTTAATCTTTTAATCAAGTTTTTGAATTTGACTCACGATTTAATTATAGAGAAAACTATATTAAGAGAGTAGTCCCTTTAAATAAAGTACTATAAATCTGAAACTGGATTAATCGAATTATTTGATATAGTACCAAAAAAAACCAAGATGGGTTCATAATTTTGTCTAAAATTTTCAGCAACATATCTTTAATTTATAAAATGGAATATAATAGCTAGTTAAAGATACAGAGGTTTCATTAGAGAATTTTTAATTTATAATATCTTTTAATTAAATAAAAAAAATAATTAAATTATCATCAAATATTAATATATTATTATTAAAAAATTTCTTTTAATATATTCATGGATGGGTAGCATTGAATAAAACTCAGGAGTGGTCAGAATACCATTAAGAGAGATTTAAAGCCAGAAATAACTAAATTTGACTGAATGAATAAACAATATCAAAGTGATATCTACATCAATCCCCATGGGATTTATTCTAGCAGTCAATCAGGACACACAGAATATATAGTAAAAAAAAATAAGAAGTACTATTTTAATTGTTGGGATCACAAGCCCTCGACTGACTGAACATCAATGAAGGATGTGCCCTACAATATTTAATGTCTCCCCAAGACGGCAGCACCCTCGCAATCCCACAGTACATCCCAAGCAGGTATGCAAAAGAGGCAACCAATTTTAATATGTTTCTTGTTCTCCTTTGGGAACCCTTTTTATTCCCTTATTTTTAAGGTCTAGGTACCCCAAATTGGAAAGACCCCATAAATTGATAGGGGCACTCCATTTTTTTTAATGGTAATTAGGGCATCCACAAAGACTAACAACAAGAGAGTTAATGAAATATTTTTTAAAATATTTGTTTAATAAATTATCGGTATTCAAAATCATATTAAATTTAATTAAATTTGATTTGATTCTAATTGATAGATAAAATTCTCTCAAAATCTATTTTTATCATTTACAAAATTCACACTCTGTATTTTATTTAAAGAATATGACCAGCAAAACTCGAGTAAGAATAATGTTACTTCAACTGAAAAAGAAAATGATAATTATATGTTTTTACTACAATAGTTTACAAGAATAGATTCAACAACATGATTAATTGGTTTGTTTGGGATTTTACTAAATAACTTCATAATAATTAATACTTTTTCCCGTGTATGATAGAGTAAATCGATTAATTATAATATGACACAATTTTATTGGATTACCGATATCAGAAAAATTCTACTATATACTCTTTCGAAAATTTATAAAATTACAATATAACAGATTTAATTAGTAATTTTTGGGTTCAAATGGGTATTTTTTTTTTCCCTCTACTAAAGGTTCAAAATTTTCTTTTTCTTTTTTATTAAAAAAAAAGTAGGGATGAGGGATGGTTTACAAAATTAGCCGCCCCCAAAAAATCAAAGGTTGGTGGGTGCCACTTGTCCGATACTTGTGTCTGTGTGGTGGGGTGGGTAGGACAATGACAAAGCGCAAAAGCAAGGAGAACCTTTATTTTATACGAATGAGATGAATACTCTCAATCTCATTTGGAGCACTTGCATAGCATGGGTACAAATAGAAGCTGTGCTTCTCAATAAAATGAACTAAATTTATAATCATATTGATAATTTTTTCATTAAAAATTTCACATTATCCGAACTAAATTACGTCTTAATCTTTTGAGATATATTCATAGTCAGATTGGTCTATTCATACAAACGTGGGGATCTAATCACTGCCTTATTATAGTAATATTTTTCAATTTTCGGCTCAATATCTAGAGCAAGATTTGAATTGGTTTCTTTTTTTGTGAATATGGATATGAGATGTGCGCTCAAATGAGGTAATTTTGGGTAGGTTCAATTCCCACGTAGCCTTGCTTTTGCTTCTCAATGAAAGGCCAAATAGCATATGATAGACATGTCCCTTGCTTGCTTTTTAGTTCATGAAATCCCACTCGTTTGAGTATGTACTTAGAATTAAATTTGAATTGCTTTGTGCAGTGGTGACTACGATGTTTTTTGTACTCCCCTAGAATACAAACTTGATTTTTAAGTCCTGAAAATGACAAGCACTTAAGGAAGCCAGGGCATTGTCCGATTAGAATTAAGGATTGAGAGCTACATGCATGGACATCTCTTTCCAATAAATGCCAAACATTTATGTTTCTTTCATGTATTATCTCATTGGCTTGAGTCAAGTATAATATATATAGCTCAATTTCAACTTCCCTAGTTGAATAATCACAAATTTTAGGAAAGTCCAATCAAATTTGTTGTAAGATTTGTAAATATTATTAAGTAATACTATTTCTATTTGTGTTTTTTTTTTTTTATATATCGAGAAACTCGAATTCAAAATATTTAAAAAAAGAAAAAGAAAAATTATACAGCCGAGTTATAGCACGTTAGTAACATCCCAACTGGTACCATCTTTCATTTCTTTATAAAAATTTTGAATTTGAGTCTGTTTATATAAAAAAAAAATAATAAATTATATTAATCAATTTTCGGTATTGACCTTTTTGTTATTACGATTTTAATATATTAAAAAGGTAGACGGAGATAGTCAGATAACTCCCTCTTTAATCATGATCAAAACGAAATTTGCTTATTATAAAATATTTTGTTTGAATCATACTTATTACCTTTAGATTAAATCTGTCATCATAATTTTATCGACGATCAACAAACTAAATTATACATTTTAAAACCTAATACTTTTGTTTTTAAAGATTATTGTATAAGAAATAAGAAAATGAATGAATAATCAAAATTGTAGAAAAAATAATTAATTAACTAAGTTATTTTTTGAAAAATTAATATTTATTATATTGGAATTGAGTATTTAGTGAGATAATAAGAGATAAGAATACAACATGAAAAAATGGTAGGAGGTGGGGGCGTGGAAGGGACCCTAGTGAAGGTCGCGTGAGGAGGGTAGGGTTCTTAAAGAAGATAAAAAGGGATGGGCCAAGTCATAGGCAGGCAGACACCGAGGGTGTAGCCCGTTTTGTCCGGGTTATTTAACCCACTTAAAACCCTACCACTGTACTGTTCTGCAAGCCTACCCCTCCCTCAACCCCTAGGTCCTCCTTTTGGGCTCTTTGCAATTCATTGACTTGACAATGACCCTTCGTCATCCCTCTTCTCCCACTAATTTTCAAAAATTATTATTATTTTCTTTTATTTTTGTTTTTCTAAATATTGGTAAAAAATTATAATTTTAAATGAAAAATTATAGTCTTCACTTTCCTCATAAAAAAAAAGAATATGTATAATACAATTCCATTAGTTATTAAAATGCATGAAACAGTTTACTTTTTTTATTTAACCTGATTATAACTTGGTAAAAATTACAATTAATAATACCTTTTTCAAATCTTAAAAATATTAAAAAAATATTTATCGAACAAATTAGTTTTCAATGAAAATTATATTTTTAGTTTACGAATATCATTTGCGGAAAAATTTAAGAGTTGCTCCTTATAAAATTTCGTTATTTTAATTTTAAACTCTTTTTATTTATCTAATTAATATATGCATTATGTATGTATGTGTATATATATATATATTTTTTCTCTAAAGAAAAGATTAAAAGCGGACAACCCCACGAGCATCATCGCTTCGATTGCCACCGTAAAAATTTATCTTCTAAAATATTCAAATTTTGTCATAATTACTTATTTGAAGCAAATAATTAAGATAAAATAAGTAATTTTAATTAATTTATATAGTATTATTTTTTGAATATAAGAGAGATTTGAATTCAAAATATTGAAAAAAAGATAATATCAGTTAAATTATAATTATGAAGCTGCACTTGCTTCTTAGATAAGATATTCTTAAATTTATTATTTCTTTACGTGAATTTGGTTTCCTTTATTATTATTTTTTTATAAATCATAATATCTGATAATTATTTTAAATCTGATTAAATTTGATTCGAATCAAATTGAATTTTTTTTTTAAGATATTACGGCAATTACAACAAAACAAGGTGGAGGTTACTTTATATTTAATAGTGCAAAAAGGTTCATGCCACGATACGATAATTACAATCAACTACCAAATGTTTTGTAGGTTGGACATTCTTCATGGCTATTAATTTCATGAGATCCATTTGATGAGGTCTAAATAAATTTTCCAATAATTATTGTATTTATTTGATCAATCTATTTTTCTTCTATCATACGATTTGATCAAAAAAGAAATTTAAAATTTTTAAAATTATTTTTTGCTAAATTGCTTTGACTACTTTAGGGTCGAAATGCATAACTTCTTATACCGTCGAAGTCTAATAATTTATTCTAATGAGATTTAACTTAATTTTTTATATTTTATTTTAATTAACTTATAACTTTTTTATTTAAAATATTTTTCTATAAATATATAGAATTTCAAATGTAAAATTTTATTTTTATTAAATATACTAATTTTATTTAGTTTTAATTAAAACTAATCTTAATTTTTCCGAACCACCGCGTCTTTAAAGTACAAGAAAGCAATGCCACAGCAACAATTACAATTTTGTTGTTTATTTATTCTTTTTATATAAATTATCGATACCCGATAATAACTCGATTAAATTCGATTCGAATCGAATTGAATTCTTAAAAAAAAACTCTTTCATTATCTATTTTTTTCATATATAAGAATCGAAACTAAGACCTTAAGAACCAGTATCCAATGAATGTATTAACCAGGTATCGATCATTTTGAGAGATTTTGTTATTTATATTAATTTAGATAAAGTATCATATTTAAGTATGACTAATTATGGAAGTTTGTTTTGATAGATTTTTTAAGAATCTATTCCCTATTGACGTATTTGGACATACCGGTCTTTAAATACGAGATTCCATGTAAAGCAAACATAAAATACAAATGTTAATATCAAGATTTTTGTTTTGAATTTGTTCATCTATTTTGTTTTCCTCGTCAATTCTTGTATTCATGTATTATTTTATTTGTTCTTTCTGAAAAGTTTATTAGACATTATTATTATATGCGAGAAGCTGGTGGGAGAGCAGTGTTGCCTCTTGATTAATGGGAGGATGCATGATTAGTGGGAGAGAAAAGGGGAGCCTTGATGTGAGATTGGATAACCCTAAATATCAGGTATGCTAAAATAATGACCCTTTTTCTTTTTTGTATGATATATATGCATTCTCACGAGATCAACATGTGTTTTCAAGATTTACCTACAATTAAAAATATTTATTTATTTATTTAAATTATTTTTCGTCATTTCCACCACTCGAATTCAAGATTTTTTATTAAGAGGTAGAATGTCTGATCACTCAATTCAAAAGAGTTTGACTAAAAAATAAAACTTTTTTGATAATTATTTTTTTCATATATAATATTTAAAAATAAGATTTTAATTAAAAAATATCAATATTTAATCATTAAACTAATAAACGACAACAAGCAAACTTCTCTATTACCGTGAGAGTGTGCCAAAGAGAAGATTTAACCCCCCCATATATCAAAGGGGCATCGAGTAAATTAGCAAAATCAAAAGAGTTATATCTCAAAATTTTGGGTAGAATTTTAATCTTTTATAAGATTAAAAATTTGTAAAAGTAAAAAAAAAAAGGATTTTATTATTTCTCAGATGCGAAAAGTGCAATTATAATTCATCTAATCTTTCAAATTATAAAAAATAAATATTTTCGAGGAAAACTTTCCAAACAAATAAGAAACAAAGGAGCAAGAAATCTAAAAAAAAAAAATGTTTTTCCAAAAAATAAACTACAAAAATATTTTTCCAAATATCAAACAGAGTCTAAACAAACTTTAAACTTAAACTAACTTATAATGGCCATTCTATATGTATATATATATATATATATATATATTATATTTCTATTATATATTTCAAATTTCCTAATATCTTGTTGGTCCATACCAAAGCAATGCACTAACTAAACTAGAGTAATCTCATATACCAATTCCAACAAAATTCATGGGACGAATTCCCCCGAAAATACAGGGCGCCCTACAGAGAGAGAGAGAGAGAGAGAGAGAGAGTAGAGAGAGAAGGTTTGGAGGGGTATTTTGTAGGAATATAACCAACGAAATGACTACATCAAACGTTCTATTTCTCATCACTAAATCCACACACACACACACACACTCTCTCTCTCTCTCTCTCTCTCACTGTCACACATAACATTAGCTGCTCTTCAGCTGTTGTTGCAGTCTTTGCAGCCCAACAGAACTTCTCTCTCTCCTCTCTCTCTCTCTCTCTCTCTCTCTCTCTCTATCATCAACTCCAATAATTACATTTTCTCTTTTCACCCTCACATTAACACTTATAAAGTCGATTTCTGTAGAGAGAGAGAGAGAGAGAGAGAGAGAGAGAGAGAGAGAGAGAGAAGAAAGGTGATCTTTTTAATCACCCCAACATGAATTCCAACTCTCTTACTCTCATCATCTTCGATTTCTAGGGTTTTCCCCTCTGATTCTGATTTTACGAAGATGGGAGGCTTAATTGACTTGAACATAGCTGACGACGACGAAACGGCGTCGTATGGTTCAAATTCGTCGTCTTCGTCATCTTCTTTCGGTTCGTTTGTTCCGTCTTCTTCGTCTTCTTCTTGTTCTTCGAGCTCTGTGTGCTTGGAGTTATGGCATGCTTGCGCAGGACCGTTAATTTCGCTGCCGAAGAAGGGTAGTATCGTAATTTACTTACCTCAAGGTCATTTGGAGCACATCAATAACTGTCCCTCCACCATCTTCAATCTTCCTCCTCATGTGTTTTGTCGCGTTCTTGATGTCAAGCTTCATGTCCGTAATTTTCACTTCCCCAATTTTTTCTCTAATTTCTACGGTTTTGTTTTCTTGTTATAAAATTTGAAATCTTGGGTTATTTTTTTTCTCTAAATTCTGCAGCTTTCTAGGGTTTCCTTTGTAATTTCAATTTAAGTAATTTTGATCGAAGATACTATTTTTAGGTTTTTTGTTTAATTTTTCCATGAGATGTTATTTCTTGTCAACGCTGTAGATTTTTAGGGTTATAGGGTTTTTCTAGACTCTGTTTTTTGTTGTAATTTTGGGTAATTTTTATGTAGGCTGAGGCAGAAACGGATGAAGTTTATGCGCAGGTGTCTCTGATTCCTGAAAATCAGGTTTGGTTTTCTTCATTCTCTCTGTTTCTCAATTGGGTTGTATTTTCTTGAACCTAGTCTCTAGTAATATCCGCACCTCTACCTAGCAATGTCCAAGGTTTAAACACAATAGCTTTTGGGTGATTGAGTTCAGTGCACCAGCTTGTGGGTTTACTAAGTCACATGGATGTTTCAATTGTAGTGTGACTTTGTTGAATGTTGGTTGGTGGATAAACAGATTGAGAAGAAATTCAGGGATGGTGAAATTGATTTTGAGGTTGATGAAGAAGAGGAGGATGTTGAGGGCTCTGTCAAGTCTACAACTCCACATATGTTTTGCAAAACACTCACTGCTTCTGATACAAGCACTCATGGTGGTTTCTCAGTCCCTCGTCGCGCTGCGGAGGATTGTTTCCCTCCCCTGGTAAATCTTTGGTGTATTTTCTTTTGGTGTCTGAAATTCAACAATGGGACTCAAATTCATAGCGTGTGTTTTGTTTGTACTCTGGATGTAGGATTATAAGCAGCAGAGGCCTTCTCAAGAGCTTGTAGCAAAGGATTTACATGGTTCCGAGTGGAGGTTTCGTCATATTTATAGAGGTTAGTGAACTTTTGTGAGGCTGTTTAATTCACTTTTCTTGAACTTCTCGTTTTTTCGTTTTTTCGTTTTTTCTTTTTGTCTTTTTATAATTTTTTGATTTATTTGATTATGCAGGTCAACCACGGAGGCATTTGTTAACAACTGGTTGGAGTGCATTTGTGAATAAGAAAAAGCTTGTTTCTGGAGATGCTGTACTCTTCCTCAGGTACAAATAAGCTAAATTTTGTAATATTTTCTGACGTACGCTTACCTTTGTAAATAAATCTGTTGCAGGGGTACAGATGGAGAACTGAGACTGGGAATCCGAAGGGCTGCTCAAGTCAAAGGCAGTAATCCTATCTCAGCTCTCTGCAGCCAACAAATGAATCTGAACGCACTTACAAATGTGGTTAATGCAATTTCTGTGGGAAGTGTCTTCAACATTTGTTACAATCCGAGGTATATTCAATTCATCAATTTTGTTGTCAGAGATTGTTAGCATCCTGGGGAAACCGGTGATGTCCGAGTAAAGGGCCATTGCATAAGTTCTGACTAATTCCTTGACATCATTTTCTCCTAAGAGCCCATGAAGTTTAGACAAAATTAAGATTTCGCCGCATATCTTTTTAACCTTTGTTATTAGACATTATGTCAAACCTTAACTTCTGCTGTCCGTTCATCTAATTTGGCACTAAAAATTATTGTATTGATATGGTGGTTCCAAGATAGACTTATAATCTGCTCAATTTGCATATGTCTTACACCTGAATATGGTCTGACATCGATACATTTACCTTCAGAAGGTCATTAATTGGCGACAGTCTTCATAGAAAGGAGCAATGATGCAATCCTTATTATGTTCCTTGTTAGGGAGCACTCTTATTGTATAATTGAAGTCCTCAGTCCACAGCATAGTCAATTTGTATACCTACCATTCCTAAGCTCTGATTGCTGGCCAGATGTCATTTGGCAGTTGGTTCTTTTTCTTTTCTGCTTTTTGCATCCCACAATTTTTCAATATTAGTCGTGTCTCCTCTTCATTCTTGTATGCTAATGGATTAATGAGAATATGAGAAGCCCACGCTTAATCATTTTTCTCTGTCACAGAATGAGATTGATTTTGCACTGTTTATCCTACATGACTTCTTGCTTTACAGTTTTATGTTCATGGATCCTAGGAAACTAAATATGTCAAGGGATTCAGATGTATTTGTACAATCCTAGGTTGATCATCTCCATAAAACATAGGGTACCTTATGGTTGTCATTCTCTTGTTGCTTTCATAGGTGGGTTACATATTTAGCTCATCTAGGATGATCTACTTGCAAAAGTTTGAAATATTAATTTGGTAAGTTTACTTCTGTATCACAATTGGGTTTCAAAGGCACAATCAGAAAGCTTTTTTGAATAATTTGTAACTAGTAACTGTAGTACATATACATTCCACTCTATATCATGATATGCCGTTGTCTACGCCACTTGAATGGCAACTTTTTTTCTTAGATAATTGTCAATTATGTCCGTTCTTTGTTGTGGGGGACAATCTAAACCAATGCAATACTTTATTTTCTGGTGAAACCTTTTATGCGGATGCCTCATCTGTTTTTCAAAATAAATTAATACTTTATTTCTTTTTTCTTCAGCATTTAATCTTCTCAGTCGCTTGTAGCTTTAAGCGTTTCTAGTTTTTTCATGATTATATATTATTTAACATATGAATTCTTCATGCTCTCCACCTGTCTCATTTCCTTCTGACTTTGAATTGCTTCTTTTAGGGCAAGCTCATCGGAGTTTGTAATTCCTTATCGTAAATTCTCAAAAAGCCTCAATCATTCCTTTTGTGCTGGGACAAGGTTTAAAATGCGGTTTGAAACAGAAGATGCAGCAGAGAGAAGGTTTGGCACATTCTTGCTAGACCTCATAGATGCAACACCTTTGCAATCTCAAAGTAAAGTTTTTCTTGCAGATACACGGGGTTTATTACTGGCATGAGTGACATTGATCCTATTCGATGGCCTGGTTCAAAGTGGAGGTGTCTGCTGGTATGCATCGACTCGCATGCCTAGTAGAATTTGTTTTCCTTACGTGTTTCTGGTATTGCTTCTAAGATGTAGCATAATACGCTGTAATCTGTATGTCAGGACATGGCTTCCTTCTTATTTTGCTTTGACTTCTATAGTATGGCCAAGTTTTTCTCATTTATTTCTTTAGTTTCCTTTTTGATTATGAGGTCTTTTCTTGCTTCCACAAGGAAAACTTGTACTGCGTCTGTTTAGAATCAGACCAAAATATGCCTATTTCTAAATGTTCTGGGATAGAAATATTCATTATTTGTCAAATGCCTGTAATTTGGATGAGCCATCACTAAGAGAATTCTTGAGTGATTTAATTTTCTCATGCTCGTCTAATTATTCCCATTACCTTCTCTTATGCAACATATCATGTTGATGGTGGCTTTGATCATCTGATGTCCCCTGAACCTTTTTATAGTTGATGCCTTCAATTTTTGAATTATTATTGCAGGTGAGATGGGATGACTTGGAGGTTAATAGGCTTAACAGGGTTTCTCCTTGGGAGATTGAGCCATCTGGTTCATTTACTGGCAACAACTTTTCAATGCCTGGTTCAAAGCGAACCAGAACTAGTTTGCCTTCTGCAAAATCAGATTTTCCAAATCCCAGTTAGTTTCTCTTCTCTGTTTGAGTTACTATAATTATTCTTCAATTATCTTCTATGTTAGTGGCGATACCTTCATGGAAGTTAATGATTCACACGCTTGCAGGTGGGATGGGAATGTCAGACTTTGGGGAATCCTTGAGGTTCCAAAAGGTCTTGCAAGGTCAAGAAAACATGTGTTCAAGTACTCCTTATGATTCTATGGATACTCAGAATCATCATCTAACAGAAAAAGGAGGTTGCTTTCCTGGTTCAGATGGTTCTGGCATTGCTGCATTTGAAAATTCTGTTAGGAATCCTTCTGGTAACTTTGATGTTTGCTACAGAAACATCGGATTTGGTGGATCTTTTCAATTTCAGAGGGTCTTGCAAGGTCAAGGAACATTTTCCGCCCCTCCATATGGAAGGGCACCAATCACTAACAATGCTCATGATAATGGGGGTCTCAGAATCTTTGATGGTGTTAAAGTGTCAAGCTCTCGAAATGGATGGGCTCCTCTGATGCAGGGCCATGATGCTCATATGCGCAAGTCTGGACCTTCCATGCAAGTTTCTTCTCCTTCTTCTGTGCTCATGTTTCAGCAAGCAAGCGCCCCTGTCCCAAGCTTTTACCCAATATGCAGCATCAGTAACAAAGATAAACAACATGAAAATATCAATCAAAATATATTTCGCATGCCAGAGTTGTATGGTGGGAAGGTTATGCCATCCATGCTCTCTGAGACTGGTTCCTGTGCAGAAGATATGAGAGGCACGAATTCTTATGTTCAGGCGGAAGACTATGGTCAAATGGGCGTTTCAAGTACCTTTCTAACTAAATCAGCACATGAGGAGTCGATAGGTGGCAGATGTAAGAGTAGCTGCAGACTCTTTGGGTTTTCCTTGAGTGATGAAAGAAATGTTGCGAAGAAAGTTGGGAACACCACCTTACTAACACCTCTGAGGAATTGTGAGTCGTCTTTTCTGCCGTGTATTGAGGAGCAGTTGCACTCTAAGACTCCAATGATGACTAACGCTGTCAGAAGCAGCTGTACCAAGGTAAGCAAATCCATAAGCTGAGAGTCACGTGACTTTTAACTTGGTGTATCTAATATATAATCATTAATTTTGCCATTTTGTGCTTCTAGTGTAGGCATTGGAGACCCGGTGTAGATAGGCAACTGGTACCTTAGTATTTAATAGGTATATTTAATTATTTTATGATTAAATCTTTTTTCTTTTTTCAATCTAAATAAATGAAGGGATTTTTCAACGGTATCAAGACAAAACAAAAAGTTGTGTACAAGGATTGTGAGGATGACCTAATAATTGTTTTATTAGCGAATTCATTATTATTTTCCTTTCCCAGAATTAATGCTTTGGTTGGGCATATGGGCCATGAATTATGCCTTTTTTTTTTGGGTTTTGTTTTTTGGTTAAACTTGGTTTTGCCTAGGAATTGGTTCTCCTTTAAGGTAGATCAGCATAAAAATTCATCGTGGTTTACTATGCATTCATGCAAATTTGTGGTTTTGGGGGACCTTCATTCAGTTAGAATCCGGGTTAAGAAGTTGGTAATTGTTATGCCATGCGCCTAGTCTGTGATTGCCATGTGCTTTCCTTGACATAATTTTGTAGGTGATCCTGTAATTGATGTCTCAAACATGGTCTCTCATTCAATGAAGATGTAAAAGATTGCACCTGGGAGCTTGCAGAAGTGGAAGCTCACAGTCTGCGGAAATGTTTAGGGGGTTCCATCATTAACGTTTCCTATCATTGCACGAAGGAAACGTAATTATTCTCGCTTTAACTTTCCTTGCCTATAAAAGGCAGAATCTAGATCTAAACATTTGTCTTTCGCTGGTAATGAATTGGTTGTGTATACTCCTATATTCGATGATCGATCTGAAATTTATGCGTAACTAGTTGTGTGAAGTCTATTGCTTGCCATGTGATCTGTTGCTCTAGATTTGTATTCCTTTTTAGAGGCCACTGTCCTGCTGCTGCTAAGGTTGCTATCGATGAGGGGAGATGGTGGCGATGCCACGAGTCTACTTCCTTAAGGATTAGGGGCTTAGCTTGCTTGACTTCCAAATTCATTTAGGCTTGTGGTCCCTTTTAGGTTTTGTCCAAAACCTTGCCCAATTCACCCTCTATTTTCTACCATGTTTGAGCTTTCGATTTTAACGAGGGATGCCACCACAAGACCGTGGACACTTGCTAGACATTGAAGAACGGTTTTGATTTTTGCCCACGCTAGTGAACTTTGTTAACACTTCCTAAACTTGGTAGGGGAGGGACAATACTGAGATATAGAATTTACTTTAAAAAATTGTTCTTGTTCCTTGAATGGTTAAATTGAGAGAAATTTTTACCTATCATAAATTTGTAATTTTTGCCTCTTTTGGAGAGGGAGAGAGAGAGGATAAAAAATTTTGTCTGACCATTTTTTCTTCTTTTCTTTTCTACTACCTGCGTCCCTGCCCGTTTGAGGTCATTTTCGCGTCGTCCCCAAAGGGAGGCTTTCTGTCTTACATTTTTCTAAGGTCAATGCAAGCAATAAATTATGGACAATTGTAGAAACAAAGAAGCCAAAAAAACTCTCTCTCTCTATAAATAGCAGATGATTGAAAACTTGATGTATGGGGGGTTTTAGTAAAATTGTGGAATCCTATTAGTGGTAGCCTAGTTCCCATTCCCTTTTGGGATGGACATTGCTTAACGTGCATCCCTAGTGGAAGTAATTCCAATTAAACAAAATTAGTAGACTACACTAACATTTGTAAACCAAATTACTTCGTTCTTTGCCCGTTTTGGGATTGATGGTGACACAATACAAATGTTTCCTCGGAGAGAGAGAGAGAGAGAGAGAGAGAGAGAGCTAAGCAAAGTTTGCAAAGGAAGGATGATGACAAGAAACCTTCGACTGAAAAGGGTAACAAATTGGGCTACTCATATTTTTGGTGCTAAACGCGTTACATTTGTTACCTTTGCCATCCAAAACGCGTCACGTTGGCAGGCTTTGCAAAATCATATGATTTTCTTCCTTCAAATGTTACATGCCAACATAATTGGAAACCTGTTCTGGAGAAAAGTATGTTCCTTAGAATTTGAGTTCACATAGAAATATATATATATAGATAGAGAGAGAGAGAGAGAGAGAGAGAGAGAAACCTTTATGAGCAGAGAAACTGCTAGCAAATCATGACATAACAAGCCTTTGTAGAGAGAGGGAGAGAGAGAGAGATGGCAAGAGATAGTGCAACAGCATCAGGACATTCACTTCAACAAACACCCACATGGGCTGTGGCAGTTGTTTGCCTCATTCTAATCTTCAGTTCTATTCTCATGGAAAAGCTTCTTAATCTCTTGGCTCAGGTACTCCACCCACCACCACATCCCTACTCATTACATTACGTTAGATACACAGATACACATACCAAATCAAAATGCATCATCCATAGTTTTGATTGCTTTTTAACAGTGTTTAATCAAAAGATGTAGCAAGGCTTTCCTTCAAGCTCTTTACAAGATTCAATCAGGTGATTTTCACCAATGGGTATTCTTCATTTTTACAAATTTAAACCATCAGTTTTTCTTATTATTTAAAAAATGCCTCTTTTTCCTTTGTTGTTTCCTTTGTGCAGAACTAATGATTTTGGGGCTTATATCTTTGTTGTTAACTGTTTGGGAAAGGCCAATCGAAAAAATCTGTATTCCAATCCAAGTGGCGCAAAGCTTTCTTCCTTGCAAAGACAAAAATATCATTTATGAAGGAGAAGAAGAGTCTTGTGTGGAACATGTACTAATCACTAAGGAAATAATGTTTCGATTAAATAGATAATCGAATCTTGTTAATAATTGTCATATGATCCACTTACCATGTGAACTCAGGACAAGGTTTCTCTAATATCTAGTGAAGGAATACAAGAGCTGAAGACCTTGATTTATATCTTGGCTGGTGCTCACATATCTCAGTGTTTACTCACTTTCAGTCTTGGAATGGCTAAGGTAAATTACCCCTTAACTCTCACGGTTGTGTATTTTTACTAAGATACAAGAGTCGAATCCTGTCTTTAAACAGAACGTAATCATCCCTTTAAAGAGTTTTAACTTATGGGAATTTTCTTGGAGTCCTCGATTACCCTTTTGAACTTTCAATATTTAGGGCGCCAATTCAAAGCTCTGATAATATGGTATTGCAAATCATAGAATAATAGAGAAAAGAAAGACGAAGCAAGGTCTTCACATGTCAATTTTTTTCAAATGACCTTTTTCCTTTTGTCCTAGAAAACAATATTATTATTTTTCAAGCATGAGATACTGAGTTTGTTTGACACTATATTATTTTTTGTCTTAAATTCTTCAGATGAAGAGATGGGAGTCTTGGGAAGCAGAGACAAGAGCGCTACAATATGAATTTTCAAATGGTAAGCATGCAAAGGTCATGATTCTTGAATCTAGCCTATTTCCTGTACTTTCTTCTGGGACCCTTTACTAGATTTCTTACCATTAGTTTGTAGATTCCAATTTTGTCTCATGTCAGTGACAATGTTTTCCTCATTTTACATTATTTTCCATTGTAACATTCTAGACCAAATATGTCATTTAGCTAAATTTCTAATTAGTACTGCAGAACAGAATTTTGTTCAAATTATGGTTTTCTTTCTGATTTGACATCTGAAGATCCTAGGAGGTTTAGATTAATCCATCAAACATCATTTGGAAGACGGCATTTGAAGTGCTGGATCGATCGTCGCTATCTCCGTTATCCTGTTAGTTCCTCAAAAACTTAACCAATCTAATCTTCATTAACCTTTAATTTCTTGATCCTAAGTTAAATAAGCAAAATGCTGTTTTCCCATGTTGCAGGCTTGTTTTCTTTGGCAATTCTATGGATTGGTCTCCAAAGTTGATTATCTCACTCTTCGACATGGCTTTACCACAGTAACTATTCGTCTAAGACCTTGACTATATACTTTCCATGAACAATAAACCATTTAATTGCGGGACAAGTTATTCTACCATCCCTAACCACATGGTTGATGACTGTTGGATGGGTCAGAATCATATTCTGACAAAAATTTTGGATTAACAGAATCATCTGATAGCCAACAACCCTGTAGATATCAATATCCACAAGATGGTAGAAAATCGTAGTTGCTTATGCACATAATGTATACTTTTCTTTGGTAGGCTCATTTTTCAGAAGGAAGCGATTTTGACTTCCAGAAGTACTTGAGAAGAGCTTTGGATGAAGATTTTGGTGTTGTGGTGGGAATAAGGTAACCTTAAAGACAATATTATTTTCTTGTACTATTCTAAAAGAATACATAACCTATGACCTAAAGACATAAGATTTGAACATCGTCGTTTTTGCAGCACCTGGAATTGGATCTTCTCTGCACTGTTCATATTCTTCAATGCGTATGGTAATACTGAGACCTCAAACAGTTTCCCCTAGATGTTTTGTACATGTTAACAAAATTTACCAATAAAATTCCTTCTGCCAATGCAGTTTTCCAGAGCTATTTCTGGCTACCCTTTATACAATTACTGGTAAGGAAAAATATATTACCTTTGATGAAAGCGTTTATTGTGATTATGTTGAAGAATTATGGATCGAATTTCATCTTATGTCGTTTGCAGTTGCTATTGTTGGTTGGGACAAAGCTACAAGTTATCATAACCAACATGAGCTTGGATACTAATGACAAGGGCCCTGTCATTAGAGGGAACATGCTTGTGAGGTCAAGTGATCATTTTTTCTGGTTTGGAAAACCGAAATGGTTTCTCTATCTCATTCACTTCATCCTATTTCAGGTATAGTCAAACCTAGTTAAGAATGTTTTAGTCGTACTAAAACTATTTTTTTTCCCTTTTTTCTTTGGTTTGATAACTGAAGAACCTATTTTCTATGTCGCAGAATTCATTCCAACTAGCATTCTTGGTTTGGACTTCAGTAAATTCTATTTACTTTTTGATTCTTTTGCATTTCAATTGTTTGAAATATTTTGTACTGAATTAGATTCAAATAATAAATCCTAATTTTGTTGTCAAAAAAACAGTTCAAATTTGGGTTTAGATCATGCTTCGACCGAGAAACTGAGGACCTCGTCATAAAAATAGTCATAGGATTACTAGTTCAATTCCTCTGCGGCTACGTAGCACTGCCTCTCTATGCTTTAGTCACACAGGTAAAAATTCTAAAAAAAATGTCACATTGCAAAGGCTACAATTGTTCATAATATTCCCTTTTTCCATTTGTGCACAGCTGGGTACTTCAATGGGAAAAGCAGTGTTCACAGAAACAGTAGTGGAGGGTCTAAAGAAATGGCAAGCGAATGCGAAGAAAAACAGAGCTACAAGAAACTCAGCTAGGCCATCTTTGGATGCTTTACTTTCAGCTCGAAGTTCACCATCTTTTAGTACTCTTGATTACGAACTTCCATTGCCTGAAGTTAATGTGGTAGAAAATTATGAGGTTGAAGATGAAGAGAGCTTCACAAGGAGACAACAACAGCAAGGGAAATATATTTCTTTTGAAGGTTTTGAGTTGAGTAGATAGACCAGAGGGTTGATGAAAAATGAGCTAGGCTGTGCAGAGCACGTTCTTTGTTATACGGTCATTCATTCATCCTTTTGTTTTTGTTGTATTTTTCTAACCTATCTATGGATACTGAAACACATGGACATGTTTATGCAAGTATGACATTTAAAAATTGAATTCGTCTAATTGTGCTTAGTTAATGTTTCCTTGTCGGTGGACCCAAAACTAATCTGGGTCATATTGAGAGAGAGAGAGAGAGAGAGAGAGAGAGAGAGAGAGAGAGAGAGAGAGAGAGAAAATAATGCACAGCCTCAATATTTTTGACAGTAACTTTTTGATAATCATTTACCTAGGAAACGTATTTAGCCCCAACTATATACTTTTTCAACTCTTTAATTTTTAATTCATGTTCTTTTCACATTTCCTTGCAATGTGAGTCCAGATTATGTAATAGAGTAGCCTAAAGTGATCGGCAGTATTTTTTGTTTTTTGGTCTAAACAGGAACGTTTTTGACCGTCTTGTATTCGAGACTTTTTTTTTTTTTTATATCATGATTAGGCCACCAACCCAGTATTTGAGATTTCCCCCGACTAATCCGAATCGATTCGTATGAGATCTCCTTTTGGAGGATAGGGGGCCCCCAACTAGGGGTGTTTATTTGGGTGGGTATTCAATTTTTTGGCTTATTTAGGTTTTGAACTTTAAGAAATCCGATCAGAAGCAAAATTGAACACATGAAATCTGAATCAATTTACTCGAATTAAATTTCGGGTTAAATGGTTTGGATTTCATTTACCCAAACCAAATATGAAAATGATTGAAAAACCTGTCTAACTTTAAAATAACAATTTATCTGAACCAAATTATTGGAACCAATTTATCCGAATCAATTCACAACTTTGTTAATTGGATTACGTATAAGATCCGAATAAAAATTTTTATTTTTCAAACCGAACCATTAACTTGAATTTTTAATCGGGTGAGATCATTCACCCGACTCAATTTTTATTAATTCAAATCAAATAAACCGATTTACTAATGGTTTGGAAGGATAAATGGTTTGGCCCGAATAATGAACACCTCTATCCCCAACGTAGTCTAGTGATTGGCACTAATTTGGGATATAATACAAATGACTTGTGAATCCAGTAGTAGCAGAGTACTAAATTTCCTTAACTAATATTTCAAATTTGCAGAATAAAAAAACATATATCAGGAGAGTTAGTCCCTAATTGGGTACTTCAGTTATTCGAATTGGATTAATCGAATTTTCGGATACATATGGTTAAATAAAAAAACAGATGTCGGATTAGTCAATTTTGAATTTTGGGAATAAAACAATAGACGTCAGGTAAACCAGGTCCTTTAGTTGTTCAAATCAAATTAGTCAGGTTTTCGAATACTTGAATTTTGGGCTTAATTGGGCTTGACCCAAACTCTCTTTGAAAGGATGGACTAGTTATCAATCCTTCCGATCAAGCCTAGAATATTCACAGCTTCATGTTTAATAGCCCCAACGTGGCTTACTAAGGTTCAATTATATCGAGGCTGCCCTGGCTGGGCCACTTGATTGGGTGGGTCCATGACTCAAAATCTTATGAGCTAAAGTGTGTATGCCCATCTCCCTTTGAGTCTTTTTCTTGAGCTAGGCTTTGCTTATGCATGTCATATTTATTATATGATGGTAACAACGTCCAAGGTGCAGGCCTTGTAGTTCCTTATGCATTCTTGGCCATTGATGGTGGTGCAGGGGAACAACAAGGGGGAGTTGTCAATACTTGCAAAGGGAATGACGAAAAAGAATTTGAAAGAGTTAATTTCTAAAATGGGTCCTATAGTGCTCGAACTGAATTAATCGAGTAAAATCCGGATACGGTGGTGAAAATAAAAAAAAAAACTATGTACAATTTTTTGTAAACATGATTCAAACCCACAAAGGGGCTCAAACCCATCTATTAAACCCATTCCCTGATCCCAAGTTTCATGACTTTGCCATATATTTTCTTATAAATCACACTCATTTGTTATTATTTATTTTTAATAATTAAAAATAGTGAGAAAAGTAATCAGAATTGTAATTTGAAAATAAAAAAAAAAATCATCGTCAAAATTGGTTTAAAGCTGAAATAAGCGCTAGTCTATCATTTCTTTTTATATAAATTATTGATATCTGATGATTATATTAGATCAATTAAATAACACCAGCCTACTCTTAATTGAACCTATTCATAAGTTCATTTGTAGTGTGTGTGATATGGGCCATCTATCTTTTGTCTGACATTATGAACCCACAAGCTACAAGCCACAAGCCACGAGCCCTTCAATCTAGTGTCAAATTTTGTAGGGTTAAAGTACTTCTACAAATCTCTCTCTCTCTCTCTCTCTCTCTCTCTCTCTCTCTCATATCTTATCAAACGAGTACACGTGGGCACGGGAGGTTTTGCTGCGTCATGTGGAACCATATGACTTTGAAGGATGAGCATTCTTTTGGATTGGCATGTTTTGCATGGAGAGTGGGGTTCGGCAGAATGGAGTGCTGGTGGGTCCGAAAACGACTTACGATGTCGTCTTCCATGACGTAATGCCATATCTACTCCCAAACTCTATTAATTAATTTTTAATGAAAATATAAATATATTTTAATTAATTTAAATAAATTTTTTTATAAGATTCTATTAATCTAAATAATATAGTATTTTCACTTTTTAATTATTTCAATTTATAAATGTCCTAGCTCTGTTTGCTTCCCTCATGTAATCATGGCTACCCGACTCCAAGTTCTTCCCAGGAGGAGGAGGAGATTGTGCTCTTTTCGTGTAGCTCCTCTGTGGAGCATCATTCCAACAAAGAAACATATTATAGGAATTTTCTATCTCCTCAAATCAATTGTACGACTCTCTCTCTCTCTTCTATTTTTATCGATCAATAATTAAAATCATATTTTAATTAATTCAATTCGAATATTATCAAATCTAATTTATAAAAAGTTCTCCTAAATTAATTAAGAGATTTGATTAAAAGACAGATTCAATTTATGAAAAGCTTTTCTAAATTAATTATGAATTTGATTAAAATATTTAACAGGCGACCGTCATTTTTCTTTTGCTTCTCGTGAGTTTCTAATATCCTATTCATGACTATGAAAATGTCGCATTTCCCTTTCCTGTTTTGGTCTTTGAAAGGAACATCTCAAATTGCGTATTGCATGGGAATCTTTACTTTCTCAACTTTTGAAGTAATCCATGATGTCATGCTATTCATTCTGTTATCATTCGCTTTCTCCTACATTCCAAGTAAGCTCCCTTATTTTTTTCCTCCTTAAAAATAGAAAAAAAAACTAAATCCTCCGAAAGAAATTCCATTCTCTTGCGTTTTCCCTTTCTTCATTCCTCGGAATGACCACACCCTGATTTTCTCTGAAAAGAAAAAGAAAATCCGGTATATTTTCTGAAATATTATTTCTTTTTAATAAAGGACAAAAAATAAATTCGTAAAAAATCAAACTTAAATACATAATATCTTATCGTATACTAATTATTGAAAGATATTGCGCATTTTTTTCTATGAAAATAATTTTTTTTTATTTTTTTTTCATTTCCATTATCGGACTACGTATATATATCAACAAGATAATATACTGAAGAGATTTAGAGAAACTAAATGAGTTAATTTATTATTAATTTTTATTTCTAAAACTATCTATCCAAACTCATTGATCTAAAAATATCCATCCAAACTCATTGATTTAAAGTTTTTTCTCTTCAAAAAACTAAAATTAATTTTTATCTCTCTAAAATTAAACACATTAATTTTCTCTCTATAAAAAAATCAATTTAATTTATATTTTCTCTCTCTAAACACATTGATTTTAAGTTTTCTCCTTTTAAAAAATAATATTTAGTTTTTCTCTCTCTAAAACTAAATATATTAATTTTTTCTCTCTAAAACAATTAAGTTAATTAACTTACATTATTTTAACTTTTCTCTTTCTACAAAAATCAAAATTAACTTTTTCTTTCTATAATTAAATATATATTAATTCTCTCTCACTAAAATAATAATTTAATTCAAATTCCCTCTCCAAACATTTGTTTTTTCACTTCCTAAAAAATAAAATTTTGTTTTTCTCCATATAAAACTAAATATATTAATTTTCTCTCTCTAAAAAATCAATTTTATTCATATTTTCTTTCTCCAAAAATAATATTTTTAAGTTTCCTCTCACTAAAAAAAATTAGTTTTATCTCTAGTACATTAATTTTCTCTTTCTAAAAATCAATTTAATTTCTATTTTTTCTTTAAATATATTATTTTAAATTTTCTTCCTAAAAGTAAGCATATTATCTTCTCTTATTTTAAATTTGTCTCTCTAAGTTTGATATATTTTTTTTTTAATTTTCTCTATAAATATATTTATTTCTTTTTTCCATGTGATACTCTATCCCCCACAAGGGGTGACGCCAAATATTGCCCTATAAATATTTTTAGAAGGAGAAAAAAATTTAAAGAGATAATTTTTTTTTATTATTTTTTATTTTATTATTATTATTTTTTTTACCTCCTTTCCCTTTTGCTAAACATGAAAAACAATGGTGTGCTACCAAGTCAAAATTGTTGGTACTGCAAGCATTCATCCGCACATATGAGGGGGTTTAAATACAGAAACTCAGTTTGAAATTTGCCTCTTCCGTAAATGAAGAAAAGTCTGATCCAAGAAATCTGTGTCCTCTGTCCCCTTGGTCATTCTTAGTCCTTATCATCAACTTGGCACATTAAACAAATTAAGAATGTGGGGTTTAGGCAGATGGCAGACTTGGACTAATGGAAGTTTAAAGTTGACGTATTTTGAATAATTCTTCTTCTTCTTCTTCTTTGTGAAAAATAGGTAAATAAAATATTTAATAAACTGAGGGGAAAAAGATAAGAGAGAGTGTCCAAATAAGAGTATTTGGATGGTTTGAATGAAAAGAAAGGTTGGGAGATTGTATTTTAGGATTAAAAATGTACGTAAAAGTGTGAAGAGAGTAAACGTAAAGGATTTTTATGGTAATCTGGAGGAAAAAAAAAAGGTAACAATGATCATCTTTGTCATCCTTTTACTTAAAAAGGAAAATACTAAAAAAAGAATAATTTATTATGTAATAGTATTAGATAAATTGATAAATAAAAAATTAAACGGATCAAACATTATATGATAATACAGTTTAGCATATTTTTTATTTTTAATTAATTTAAATAGTATTTTGATAAATTTAAAATATTATTTTTTAATATAAATTGTTGAAAATGGATTTAGACTCCACAGATAACAGCTCCGTTGACTTGAGGATGGAGTCAACGTCGATGAGATTCCATGCTCATCCTAGAAGTTTAAACCTATAAAAGGCTGCCAGAGAGGTTGCTTTGGTGGAGAAAACTCTAACACTCAAGTAAGAAAGAATAGTTTAGAGAAAGAAAAAAAAGGCTTAGGAGAGCTAGTAGTCCTATGCCTTTTGTGTGAGATTGAAGAACTATTTGTCTGGTTAAGATATATATGGCATTCTTGTGCTGCAAGTCTCGTATATGCTTAGAGATGTAAAAACTCTAATTTCTTATAGAGAGAACAAACAACATCGTCCAAAATTATAAGAATAATAAATATAGGATCTTTGGTAACTGAGAGTTCTTTGAAACATGAAAGTTTTCGGTTGTTGTGATCATTTTTTTCTTATTGGATGAGATTATAGTACATTCTTATTAGACTATGAAAGTTTAAATTCGTTAAAAATTTCCTTTCATATCGTATAATCATAATTTAGACTTACCATGTAATAAGAGTTATATCACTAGTTGCTCGGTGGAGCACGAGAAACGTCTAATGAGTTGGAGAGCCGAGGGGTTGAAAAACTGAGAAACATAAATAACGATCTTAGGCTGAAAGCACATCAACTGAGAGCCTAGGGATGAGAAGAAGATTTCAACCGGGTGGGAGCCAAGAGCATGCTTGATTGTTCGTGAGCTTTACGATCACGACCGTAAAATAGATGTTCAGCAACGGAAAAAGACACCCCGCTAAATATTAGTGACGGATTTTTCTTCCGTTGCTAAAATTGAAAAAAAAAAAAAGAAAAAAATTCAATCGCTGATATTAGCGACGGAAAAAACTCGTCGCTAAAATTGAAAAAAAAGAAAGAAATGAAAAAAATAAAAAAACAATGAAAAAAATGAAAAAAAAAATCAACGACGAACCAGCATCCGTCACTGATTTTTGAGTTATGAAAAAATAAAAATTGTATGCTCCAGCCCCACCCACACGGCACCCCCTTAATATGTGCAAATTGCTATTGGTGAGTTTCGAACCCTACACAACAGAAAATGTGAGAGACCGTTGACCACTGAACCAAGCAAGTTATCTGAGTTATTTTTTTTTTTACTTATTATCTTTATTTTTTATTTTTTAATAATATTAAAATAATAAAAATTATAATTTATTATAAAATAATAAAATAATTTTATTTTTACTTAAAATAAAATAATAAAAATTTGAACAAATAAAATAATATTATTCTTTGCAAAATAAAATAAAAATAATAAGAATTATTAAATAAAATTAAAAATTAAAATTAAAATTAAAATTAAAAATAAAAAATAAAAAAATAAAAAAATAAAAAAATAAAAAAATCCTTGACTAATCCATCGGTAATTCGTCACTAATTTTTCGTAACTAATCCGTTGCTAATTTTCCGTAACTAATCCGTCGCTAATAATTGTACATATATATATATATATTTTTTTATTTTTTTCCCTTCACCAAATTATGACGGAAATTAGCGACGAAATATTTTCGTCAATAAAAATTTCATCGCTAATTCGTTGTAGAAAATTTTTCAATTTTTTTTAATTATTTTTTTAGGATTTAGTGATAAAAATATTACCGCTACTAATTTGTCGATATTACGTCCGACATTAATATGTCATAAATCTGTCATTATTACCGACGGAATTTTTTCTGTTGGTAACGCTAATATTAGTTTTTCTGATAGTGAATCTAGTGGATCAGGATGATTCTGATATTGTGGTAATGGGTTGTTAGGTTATGTAACGTCGAAAATAATTTTGTAAGATTTAATACATATAATTGTAATCTATTTGTTCTGCATAATATTATTTTTTTATTTATTTTTTGTGGGTACAAGAATCTTTATTTCGAATCCTCCTGCGGATACGTCGAATTGGAACCCGTGGGTTTTTCGATCACGAACCCTTATTGCAATAAACCAAAGGTGGGACCCTGAAAAATAAAAATTAAATTGGAAAATAAAAATCCATTTGACAAAGTCGCCATCGCCACTTGTTCCCCCAGATGCATACTACCCCAAACAAACCAGCCACGAAAATAATGCGGTACAACGAGGAGGGCAGTGGAATCATGTTGAAGACGTGGGGTTGGATCGGTGCTGAGTCCCTCTGCCCTATTAATGTCCAACTAAAATTCCATTCCTGTATAATCTAGTTTGAGTAAATTAATTCAAAGTTGGTTATTTAAATGAATGAAAAATTAATTTTATAATTATTAGACTTGATAATCGATAAATAAATGTCACGATGACGAATTTATGAAGGGTATATTATAGTATTTTGAGGGTCAATGGCGATTGGTCTATTTTTATTAATTATAATTATGACTTAAACAAATATTCTATGAAAAAAAAGTTTCTCACCCTTTGTCTCTAAAAGAAAAGTAAAATTTAAACTTAATCATTAGCCTTATGATTTAAACTTAATCATTAGGCTAATGAAATTTTAAGGGCTACTTAAAGTACATTTTGATTTGGATAGGATTAAATCTAGGCCTACCCAAATCAGTCTGACCTTACATTAGGCGACACTAGAGTTGGTATTTTTTTGACCTTTTTTATTAAATAAAAAAAAAAAAAATCTCTATGTGCCCAAAATTTTGTCACAAAAAATCTAATTTTTCTCAATTCTATGTTAAAATTAAATTCAAAGGGGACTGGTTACTTCTTCATGAATGATTAATAGAATATAAAGATTGAATTTGAGCATGATAGAATAAGATTGAATTTTATGATGCTTTTGATATTATTTTATAAAAAAATATGATTTTTATTTAAAATATATGGAGAGTTGTTCAAATTTATCTTCCATGAGGAACCCCGAAAAAAAAAAAATTATCTTCCATGATTCAAAAATCGTGTTGGTTTGATTTTTAAATCCAATGGCCGGCGCCATATGCACAGACGTGGGGCGGACCAATCGGCAAATATCAAATAGGTTCACTGGGTCCCATCCAAAACCAAACGACGGTCTTTAATTCTTGTTAAAGTCCGTCATTGCATCGTCACCAATCTCATCTTTACACGTGGCAGAAAGTGATGGCTGCGGTGAGGAACAGCACGGTGAGAGAGAGAGAGAGAGAGAGAGAGAGAGAGAGAGAGAGAGAGAGAGACTCTTTGTGCTTGGGACATCACATCATCGTTACGAACCTTCAACCTTTACCAAGTGGAGTGGCATGATCCATGGATAACGTCTTACGTATCTTATTGGCATTCTCTCTCTCTCTCTCTCTCTCTCTCTCTCTCTCTCTCTCTCCCCCGTTTGGGCTGTCCGGTACTTTTGCCGCACCGTCCGGGAGCGGCTTTTGTCCTATCCTCCTTTGTGGTCTCTCCAACTTCAAATAATTTTATTTTCATATTTAGTTATATATAATAGTATTTAATTAAATTAAAAATATTTATAAAATTTATAAAATTTTCCATGTGAAAATCAAACTATTTTCTTTTGAACTTTCCAAAATAAATTTAATAAATAATATGGTATAATATTAACATTCCGATCGCGAGTTTTTAGGTGTCCGATTTATAGTCATATATCCTTTTTTTTTTTCTATTTTTTGTTAGTAATCTTTCAATCATCCTTCGTTAATTAGATTAGAACCATGTTCAATCATATTCTATTAATCAGACCAAATTCCCATGAGTATAGCGATAGGATACTATATTTTTTTAATCATATGTTTCAGGTTCGATTCATAAGAATAGAGAAATGAGATTTGAGAGAGTCAATCTGATTATCGATCGATGAAAATCAAAAAAATATTCTATTAATCAGACTTTGAATGATACTCAATCACATAATTACATCCCTTCATCCAGAAACAAAATTAGCATGATCAAGGATTAATTTATGCAGTGCATTTCTTAATTAAAGACCTATAAAATTGATCTGATGCCATGTATCCAAACCAAGCTTATTCCCCTATTGTTACTGTGCAGCCGGTAAACCCGGATGTCATTTTCAAGTTTCCAAATTTGTAGTCTGCCTATTTCCTAATTTTGCTAATTACTATAAATCATATACACAAACACACACTCCACTTGGTCAGGCTCGGGCTAAATTTGTTGAATTCAAGATAATAAAACAAAATTAAGATAAATAATTTCACGGGTTGTCCTTAAAACTCGTGATTTTAAAACCATCTCTTACTACCTTTGTGCTTTTATACTTTGTCATTTTACCCTCTTTTGGTAGTTTACGTATTTGAAAACTCAATTAATTCGATTCGAATAATTTTAAGGTTTAATTTAAAATTTAACTTTTGATATCTACTTTTTTATTCTTAATACTCAAATTCAATATTTTATTTAAAGAAGTTAGTGTCGTATTGGTATTTTACCTCTTTATTATCACTTTACACTTTAATTATTTTTAAAAAAATTTCTATCATTTTACTTTTGAATTGTTCGACTTATAATATATATATATATTTATAAATTATTAATATCTAATAATTATATTAAATTTAATTTAATGAATATCATGAGAATTTAAAGAATTTAATTTCAAATTGAGAATTAATTTGACCCATTTGCGTGCCTAATATTACATCGAATATCACGAGAGGCAAAATAAATAAAAATGGTGTCACGCTCATTGCGACGTAGCTACTTGGAATCCAACAACCTTGCTGTGACGCAACCCTGCGTCACCTACAGCAACCGTGACGTACCCCAGTACGTAACTCCCATTGGAGTTAAAGTCTCATCTCCCCTCAACCCTAACCTCACATATAAATAACCCCACAATCCTTCTTTCCTCTCACATATAAATAAATTCCATCTCTCTCTCATGCAAAAAGCTATGCCCCACAGAACGCTTTTTCCGGCCACAGTGGGCGGCGGACGTCCGTCATCATTTGGTGCCGAGGTGACGGCAGAGGAGGCAGTTAGAGGCGGCGAGGGGGGAAGTGTGAGGAGCATGGTGTCGGAAAACGCGGTGATAGTGTTTGGAAAACGTGGGTGTTGCATGTGTCATGTTGTGAAGAGGTTGTTGCTAGGACTAGGTGTTAATCCTGCCGTCTTTGAGGTTAATGATGATGATGAAGCTGAGGTCCTTGCTGAATTGTCTGCGATTGTTGGCGGCGTAGACGACGGAGGTCCCCAGTTGCCGGCGGTGTTTGTCGGAGGGAAGTTATTTGGTGGGTTGGATAGAGTCATGTCCACTCATATTACTGGAGAATTGGTGCCTATTTTAAAACAAGCTGGTGCCCTTTGGCTTTAATCCATCAAAATTTCTCTCTATCTCTCTCATGTGATTGCTTTCCTTTTTTTTGAACATCAAAATGGGTTTGATTGTAGTAGAAGTTGACATGATGCATTTGATCGATCTGATCATGGCATGAAAAGATGTAATAACAAAACTTTAATCATTTTTGTATTAAAATGAAAATCTAATTTGTCGAATGTGTCATGATGTTTCGAATGAAATCAAAACTAAATCGGTGAAGAGGCGACCGTGGTAATTACCTTTTCGCCATATGTTTTGACTTCAGAAATGTGTATATATACTCACACACGTACCATAAGGCTTGATTTTTTTTTTTATAACTAATTAATATTTGAAACTATATTTTAATTAATCTGATTTGAATATTGTTGGATACAATTTAAGAAAAATTCTCCAAATATAATTTTTTCTATTTTTAAATTTTGAATTTGATATTTGATTAAAAAATATAACACTCTTACCCACTACATGATTCCCAAGACTTGATAATGACAAGGGTCGTTGAAGTTGTAATTTTGCTACTTGATTTGTGTGAAAGTTGTGATTAATAGGGCAAAAAATTTATATATAACTTTTCAATATAAAGAATTATTGTAATTTAAATTTTTTATACAAAAATTTATTTTTTATATACAAAATTCTATATTTTCTACTAATTAAATGTAGAATAAAGTAATATAGAGTTTAATTAAAAAAAATATTGAGTTCAAGTGGGATTTTTCTAACAACACTTTGATGGGCTATGTAATTTTCTCCTTCACCATGATGACAAAATTATGTTTTACAAATGTATATTAATGTTAGACGTGTAAGTTATCACATTAGGGTTCTTTTTTCCTTTAGAAAAGAAAAGAAAAAAAGGGGTTCCTACCCACTTTGTGAGGGACAAGTTAAGGGATCTTATGCTTGCTTGTGGCTTAGGAAAGATTTTAGCTATCCCTCATTTGAAACTTGTTAGTGAATTAACTTAAAAAATTTAGGCATAACCATTGGAAATGCCGGGCGGATTTCAAATCATGCATACGACATGAAGGTTCCTTTTTGAAAAAGGGAAATCGGAATTTGTGTACTACAAAAGATTACTCCATGGGTCAAAAAGGAAGACTACAAATTTTACTCCTAAATTCTAATAAAACAAGAATGAAATATTATGGGAAATGCTGCTCTCTCTTTTTTTTACAAAATAAATAAGAAAAAAGTAAAGGAAGTATCAAGAAAAACGTACAGAAATTTACGTAAGAAATTCCAACTCGGATGAAAAACTACTAGCATAGGGAGATGAATTCTCTATATGAGAGAGAAAAATGAGTAAGTTTTTGTATGAATGTAATCACCAACTTTTATATATATATATATATATTTTTTTTTTTTTCGATTTGTAATCATAGTCTAATTAATTTAATTCGAATATCGGTGGTAAACATATATCACATTTCATGGTCTAGAAGGTGGAGGACCCTCCATTATTGGGTGTTCCTATTTATTAATTTCCATTGCTATTGTTATGACAAGACCCCACAATACTAAGTTGGGTGAAATCTATCCAAACTCTAGTCAATTAGTTTGTTTTGTAGGCCATATCCTATTTCTTAAAAAGAACTAAAACCAAATTCGTACCTGCCCAAATTTGTGGGTTTTGCTTCAAGTGATCAATGATCACAAGAAAAGATATGCAAGAAAAGATACGCACTTTCACATGATCAAACATGAAGATTAACGCGCAATTGACTAGACTTTGAATATGTCATAAAATGTACACAAAATAGAGAGAAAAACATACAAAGACATAGGGTGTTTGTAAAGTTTAGGCTCACAAGTGGATAAGATCTCCCTTCCCCCATTTTTTTAATGCCCTATCAATCTTGATATATATATTTTTGTTGAAGGAGATGCAATTAAATAAAGTCGAAATAGGAAGAGGGGATAGAAATGAAAAAACTCTACCGTTTGAACTGTCTACGATGGATCTATCAATCTTGATATTGCCATTACAAAAAACTAGAGATTTTTCTACATTTCTTTTGATATTTTTCGACTTTTATTATTGCCCGTAAAATTTGAATCGATATAAGAGAAAAAATTAAAAAAAAAAAGTTGAAAAAACCAATGACATTTCACAAAAAGCAGTCTGAAATAATACAAATATAAGTCGACACTTCCTTTGAAAATGTCGATAAAAGTCATCATATTTACCGATGTTTGTTAAAGGAATGCCAGCAAAAGTCATGATTTAAAATGTTGGCATTGCATATTTTAGGATAAATGTTCTTTTATTTTTATTTATTTATTTATTTATTTATTTATTTTTGATGCAAGTAAAAAGATCATAAACTTGGTGTCATGGGTTGCCGGTGAAACTTAATTATAGTCGACAACTACGTAAGGAAAACTATGTTTTTAAGTTTCGTGGAAAAATTGTACTTTATGAGTCAACTTAAAGTGTCATTGCTTACAGTTTTTGATAATGATGCGACGAGGATGATGCAAAGTAGGAAAAGTTGGAAATGACTTTGTCAACTGAAAACAGTTTTTGCTAATGGTTGTGGCATGAACACTTCAAATGTCATTTACTCTATCTCAGTCCTCGCGTAATAACTAAAAGCTACTCTAATAATATATATTAAATTCCTTAACGGAATTTTGAATTTAAAATTTAAAAATAAAAATATTATATTAAAAAACTCACAGTTAAACAGGGTTTCATAAATACTCAAACCGTTAAAAATAAAAAATATTATTTTAAAAGACCCATATCTAAATAGGGTTTTGTCAATAGTTAACCCAATTAATTAGATTTAACAAAAAAAAAAAAAACTCATCTTCATATTGGGTAACTAAATTTATTTGAGTTAAGTGGTCGAATATTTTATCGTTTAATCAAAAATTTTAAATTCGAGTCTTAAAAATAATAAAAAAATATTTAGGAGAATCAATTCTCTAAAATAGATTTTACTCTAATTAAATTGAATTAGTTGAATAAATTATGAATAATGATGACGAAAAAATATATATATATATATATCGTGTGGTGGGTCGGACCATTTCTCTTGGCTCATTAGTGATGGGCTTCCCGTACCTACTTACAAGGACTTGGAAAGCCCGTCTCCAAAACTATAATGATTTTTTTTTTTAATATTATTACGATGGTAGATATTTAAAATTATATTTTAATTAATTTAGATTAAAATTTATAATGATTTATTTAAAGTGATTATCCTCTTAACATAATTTTTTTTATACCCAAATCATGACTTAAAATTAAAAATTAGTTGAGAAATCGGCCCAATGGAATCTTTTTAATGAAGAGTTTCATTTTTAAAAAAGCTTTGTATGTTTTTTCTGGGCATTAGTGAGACGGTGATATAAAAAATTTATATTTTAAATAAAATAAAATAGGTAGGAAATTGAAAGTTAAATGTTATATTTTTTTATGAAATAAATAGGTATTTTATAAGATTTTAAGAGTATTTCTAAGTTTTAAATGCAAATAAAATATTTAAAATGGATTTTTGGGCGTCAATTGCTCCCCCTCTTGCACCTCTCAATTCGCTATGGGAGAAGTCTTTATCTATTATAAATTATCTATTTATAAACCATAATTATTATTTAAAGATCAAATCTATCATCATAGTACTATAGAGATAAACAATTATTAAGTAAGGGGATTTACATTTGCGACCATGCAAGAACCAAATGTTAATACTAAATTATTACCTTGACGGTAATTAACCATATAGATATAAATACGAACGACCCTGTCACCTTGGATTTCGTCGTTCTCTAGTTGATGGGACATGATTGCTCGTTGGTGAGTTGGATCTGATGTAGCCTACTTTTTTTTCTCTCTCTCTTTAGAAACATTAATGAAGTAATTTTTTTTTGCCGATTTCATTAAAGACATGTTTGAGTAGTTGGGAGGACTTCTTAACAATTTACTTTTTTACCCCTATTTATTTTAAAATGGACTTCTTCTTGCACTCCTACGATGATCTGAGAGTTTGGACATTTTTATAAAATTACCTTCCCCTTATTTTTGATAAAAAAAGGTCTATATGGAGGCTATTCGTTTGAGTACTCATTGCGTTCTGTGATTGGACTTTCTTTTTTTCATCTCATTAACTTTCTCATTAATAATAATAAAATAGTATTTTCTTTTTAGTTTAGAGACAAGAACAAGAATTAAATGGACTGCTTTTTCATGTTGTCAAGACCCTACCGGGGGAAGCCATTATTGGAAAAGAAATTAAAAATGTCATACAACTGAACTATGAAAAGGAAGGACAGCACCACTAGCCATTTGAGTTATATCAAGGTTTTAAACCTTCAGTTGTGATGAGAAATGGAAATCCCATATTCTTCTAGTCATAAAAAGGTGCCGTCCTAATTAAAAAAAGACTAATGCTTGAGACTTAGTATCACTACTCTATTTGCGAGGATTAAAATTATACGGTATTTATTTTTGCAAGTAAAGAGACCTTTTGTGACTTAACTCGCAACTGTATCAATATAAACCGAAAATATAATTTTATCATGCATGCTGTGGTCCTTTCGAGAGCAGGTTCAAAACTGCAGTTTATAATTGTGTAGCGTTAGGGGTTAGAGTCTCCTCATGAAAAAATACATACATATATATAATTGTGCCAAGGCCCATTATGAGTGGCGATATTAACTTTGGGGATTTTTAGATGGTTAATTAGGCACGGATGGGGGAGTTCTTATTGCTAGGTAAGAGCTTCAGAACTCAATAGAATCAAAAATAAGAGTTGCAGTTAATTGTCATCATTTCTTTCTCCACAGACTTGATCAGAATCAAGTGTTTAAAGACCTCAGAAAACCAGTTGTTAGATTTAAGTACCTATATGTGGATCCTTATCTAACTTTGGGCAAACAGGTCCCCCCCCCCCAAAAAAAACCCGTGGATCGTAGGGTATTAGTATTTCTTACAAGTTACAGATTTAAAATTCAGAATTCATGATATCTATACTTTAATGATATGCAAATGTTACTGAGAGAACTTTGTGAATTTCTCTCATTTTGAGGCAAGAAGTATGGATTGTCTCAGTTTTGCTTGGAATTCGTTTAGTTGAAACATGGTGTCACGTTGCTCTATAAGCTCGTCTGAGCCCAATTCAAGCTACCCCCTGAAGCTCGAATGGACGAGATCCAAGCCGGAGCAAAGCTTGAAACCCAAAATAAAGCTCTGACAATAGCAAATCCCTTCAAACAACTTATACAAATAATATACATATATCAACACTTAGGAGCATTTCCAACTATATCTGATTGTTTTGATCAGTCCCTAGTAAACAGGCAAAGAGCTCCTTTTGCAAGCAACCTTTTGATTCACCAAGCAAGCTTGTGCTAGTCCCATCTTCATCACAAGAGGTTGAGGCACTCGAAAGAGAAGAATAACCCGTGTAAGATGAAAACAACATATTCTGGACCTTCCCTAGCTCTTCTCTGAGCCACTCGACTTCTTTTTCAAGCCTCTTGTTATCCGCCAAGGCATTTTCTAGCCTCACATGAACTTCTTTGTAATCAAACTCTAGGGTTTGGTTCTTCCATCGTGCTCTCTTGTTCTGATACCATATCGCGACTTGTCTTGCAGGCACTCCTAGTTGTTGTGCTAACTGATACTTCTGATCAGGTTTGAGTTTCTTTTCGAAGTTGAAGCTTGTTTCTAGAAGCCTTACTTGGTCTTGATTGAGCCTTTTCTTGTTGCATTTTGATGGGTGTCTTTTTGATTGAGAATGAAGGTTGTCCATTTTCTTCCTCTTCTTTTGCAATGCTTGAGGACTATTAAGCTAGGAGAATATGTAAATGTCTTGTGTATGCATATATAACATAATATATGGATGATAAGAGAGAGGCAACCAACGTCATTCTCATATGCGCACATGATGTTCACATGGCGTCGTCCCCTTGATATGAATGTCGATTGATACATGAGATTGTAGTAGGTCCATATCTTTTAACTTTGATATAATTCCACTACCATAGGTCTTGTTGTATGATATTGACTATAATAATTAATATATTTTTTTTTGTTTTCACCATCGATATTCGGGTTTAACTTGACTAATTTAGTTCAAGCACTGTAGGTCTAATTTTTTAAGGGATTGACTCTTTAAAATCCTTTTTCATCATTTTCAAGACTTGAACTCGATACTTCTGATTAAGGGAGTAAAGTGTCCGATCACTCAATTTGAGTTTATTATTAATAATGTTATTTAAATAGATCAACTAAGCTAACTTATTTTACACACACACACACACACATATAATAAATTTATTATACATGTTTAATAATTTATAAATCATGTACATTTAATAAGCACAGAAAAATACAATATGATTTAATATCTTGTAACTAATGAAAACAATTAAATCTTCCTAAGGCAAAGAAAAGAGTACAAATTCGACTATGGTTTTTTTTTTTTCGAAACTTTTTAGTTAGTAGAATACAAGCTAAAGTTCACAAGCACTAAAAGGATTTCAATGCCTAAAGTATAGAAATTAGGGTGAGATAGACACTTCATGTGCCCAACAAGTTCATGATCCAGTCTGCTCATCTGTGATTGTAATAGCCCAGGTTGTAATTCCCAACAACAACCTACCCTAATAATAATAGAAACCAAACAATATAGCTGTCTAGTCTTAAAAAAACCTGTAACATGGTTGGAAGATAGAAGATAGAATTCATGTCGTTTGGAGGGTAAGCATTTTGACCCTACTGAAAATGCCCTTCATTCGGCCCATGGGCTTGTGTATATGTTTTTCTTGATTTGTGTGCCAAACTATGATCTTTTTATTTCTTTTTATTTTTTTATTATATAAGAATTCTAATTCTGGATATTGAGATTGAGAGAGGGAGATTGTGACCATCAGGCTGTCTTCTTGGGGACACTATGATCTTTTTCTAAATACAAAAAAAAATTAATATAAGGAAAATAAGATAAAATGTGACATCGCAAGAAAAAAAAAAAAAAAAAAGCAGATTCCCAAACACCCCACCTTTGATTTTAAACCCTTGCACATTCTACTGTTGGATAGTTTACTTTTCTTCAAAAGTGCGTGAATGAGCACAGGATATCCTTTCATCCCTGAATCTTTTAGACAGTACCCATCTTTACTCTAGAAATAATGTACCATTTTTTGTCTGAATGGTATGTCATTTTCATTCTTTTGTGCTACACCACCCTGCCTCTACGAGGAAGTAAAAAGCATGGTCGTGTGGTTCTATGATCACTTCTAAATTGTGGATGCAAGTCAAATAGGGTTAAACTTTACCAGGTGTTTCGGGACAGAAGAGTTTATAACATGACGCAATGGCCATTGAGGCTAGGTTGGATTGGGGTTCATAATAATAATTGACCATTAGTATTCGGGTCCAATCAAGACTAATTCTTAAAAGATTATTTTTTTATTTTCAAAACTTAAATTTAAAATTTTAATTAAGAGAATTTAATGTCTTATTTTTAGACCCACAAGTCATGTGTAAGTCGGGTCAGATTGGGTCGCTCTATTCTTGAGAGGCTAAAAGTCTAACTTTGTATCTCTTTCCCTTGACCTGATGAGGTACTCTTATAACTTACATGAGTTAATTTGACTGATAAAGTATTTTAAAATTACATAAAATTTTAATATAAAATTTATATTTATATTATTATTATTCAATAGGATTTGAGAAATTTATGAACAAGCGAAGTCAATTTTTGATGGGGCCTGGGGCCAAAGAAAGTACGCCAAAATAACAGGGGCTTAGAGCTTACAAAACTCCTAGTTAAAATAGGGTCCAGTTGATTGAGACCCTGTTTATCCCATTCAGCAAGGTAGCCAAGGGGCTCTTCGTGACCCCTCGGGCCAACAGGGTCAGCACAGTCGTTGTCTATTTATTTTTTAAAATATTATTATCTGAAATTATGTTTCATCTAATTTAGTTTGAACGTTTATAAGATTTTATTTAGAATCAGTTCTTCTATCATACTAGACTAACTATCTATTGGTCTAATATGTTTTTCTAGCACAAGTATGATCCGATATGCAAAGCATATATGAAAGTTTTAATCTTTTGGTATCACTGCGACAATAAATTATGTATACTAAAAATTAATATATTAGAAATGTTATATTAATTTATTTAATTTCTATATAAATTATAATTTAAATCAACAATTTACAATACTTATATATTATGACCTCCCCTTCTCACCCTATGGAGCCAAATGGACATGGGTGGACATGGACCAACTTGGACCGGCCAACCACCCCTAATAATGGATTACTTATCTATAGAAACTAAGGCGAAATTCCAAAATACTGTGATATCAAAATATTTATTACCAAAGAAGTGGCAAATTGACAGCCCGGGTTAGCCCTAGTACCTTTACAAAAGTCAAACAAGGAGGTTTCTCAATTTAGGGCTGTGAATTTTCTGAAGCCAGAGATTCTTGCATGCTGATGATCGGTCACTACAATTATTTTTTTTTTCTTTGTTCTGTTTTCTTTTTCTTTGTTCTGTTTTCTGATTTGAGTTTCTCTATTTTCGAAGTTCAAAATACAATCTCTCTTTTCCGGTGAACTTTAAATAATTCGTACTTGCATTGCATCCGCTAGAGTTGAAATCTTGGGATTTTGATTTTTTTTTTTCATTATTTCTTCTCTTTTTCTACATAAATTCCAGATGGGTTTCCCGGTTCTCTTTGTTTGTGTTATTTATCTTATGGGGTTTAGGGTTCATGACAAATTGACAAAACCTGGTTGTTGAGGTGGAATTATCATAAGTTAAGACGTTATTAAGTAGAGGGTCTTTTATTGTTGTTGATATTATCTCTAATCTCAACCCCTTCTCTCTCTCTCTCTCTCATTCATATTAAGACATGTCACATGCCGGGCAACATCATCAACAATAACAAGTCAAGGTCATTAACCTTTTGGATAAGAGAAGGTTGTCCGGTGGAATTTTTTGCTCGTCTTCTGGATGAAGAAATGTTATAATGGATTTGCTTCCGTTCTCTGTTTGATGAAACGTCCCAATGAAAATAGTACTCTTTGATTCTCATTCTTTGTTTAACAACTCAGGAACCGTTTGACTATATTTATGGATGTGTTTATTTCCTTTACATGAATGTTTATGCGTTTCTGAGTTCCGCGGACAAACACATTGAATCAGCCCACCAACTGATTTGCCTTGAAAAACTGTGGGCTTACACATTATGTATTTGAATTTTGGCATGCGAAAATATACTTCAAACAATTTTGCATATTGGCAAGTGTGAAATGATCAGTTTATACTGAATCTTGAAAGCTCTGAAGTATGAACATGGATTCTTCGATTTTTTTAAGTTACAAATATTGTATGACATAAAATACAAATGCAACAACAACCCTTTTGTTTGAGGTGATCTTTATGGATTTTGCCGTATATTTTTCTGTATTTAATTCCAGGGTTGCAAGCTTTTCATCTTATTCTTGTGTATTACCTTTTCTGTAGAGATTTGAATGGGATATCGACCAAATGCATCTAAATTCAAATCCCTTCCATAATTTATCATATTTAATCTTTTTTCGGTTATATTTTTCTCATTAAGTTCATTTTGTATGCATTAACTCATGGGATTTGAAAACAAAAAAAATTCCTAACATATCATTCTCAGAGCTCTGAAATTCAAGGCGTGATTAAAACGAACAAAATTAATGTTGTAGAACACTCTGAATGTTATTTTCAAGGATACCCTGTGGATTAGCAAGCTGGACAGTCAGATGAAATGGACATCAGTACATAAGCTTTGAAGGCCCATCAAAACTCACAATATCAGATGGTGATTTTCCATTGAATGGATCAATTAGTTCTTCTTTCAAGGACTTGCTCGAATCCATCAAAAGAGCACTCTCTATAGGGGAACTGGATGAAGAAGTTGCACCCGCACCAAAGAAAAGACCTCACCATACAACCACTACTGAGAATATGGATGATAGAAGCATGTTTCAGATATCTTCTCCTGCCAGTCCTTCTCAAATGTCCCAGTAGTTCTAAGGACTTACATTCTAATTTTCCCTCAATATGAAGGTCATGGTAAGCAACGCTGCAACAACTTTACATGGGAGCAAGTGTTACGGAAATGCTCATAGCAACTAGTCCCATATTCTTCAGTTACAGATGAGGCCAAATTATATTAATTTGCTACCAAAGATAAGATCATCATATATTAAAATCTTGTATTTCAGAGTCCATTATTCGAACTTTCTTAGAGATGGGAGCGGATAGATTTGTTTAGAGGAGAATAAGATGTGAATGGAACATGTAAATAATCATTAAACCTCTATCATGAGGATAATGTTAACAAATAATAGCTTGCTTCCAGGATGCAGACAAGATGACTTAAGATAGCTTAAGCTATTAGCTCTCTTTTGTGTAGTTTGTTAATCTATTACATTCATGACTCTTGGCAGATATTTCACTTACTTTGCTTAACAATTGTTCTTCCAGAAAGCTATGTTCTGTCTTTGTTAGTTGAGGTAGACTTCCTGAGTTTTTACCAGGAAGGCTTGGAACTTTCATTTTCCAATAAGTTTACTTGGCCAAGTCTGCTCATTAGGCTTGAAGATGCTGCATCTGCAATATTCCTTTTCTTGTCTTTACCGGGATGATTTCCTTCTACCTTCTGTTACTGAATAAAAAATTACAATCTAGGCATCCAAATATGTCCTCCCATGTTAAAAAGGTTCAATGTGACCAGAGCCACTTATGCAAATTGAAATTTTCCGGTGTCTGTGCTGAGATTTGTTGATTCTTCGAATGTCATCATGTGAAATTCGGTTCTATGTAACATTATTGTTTTTCTCTTCACTTACTATATGCGATAATGAAAAAATATGCTTGTCTAGGGCCTTTTGAGTATTGGATAGTTCTCTGACAATCTTTTGGATTGGTCAAATGACTCTCTAAAGTGTCGTTAATCATGATAAGCTTTTGGATTGGTCAAATGACCCTTTAAAGTGTCGTTAATCATGAACGGTATGGTTTCTATGTCCTAATTTGTTAGGTCCTGTGAGTTTTAGGCCCGAGGAAGTTCTAAATCCAATAATAGCAATTTCTGTATGATTGCAGATTGTGAACGATATTCTCAAGCTGGTACATGGATCCCTTTGATTGACAACGATAACTAGGGTACTAATGCAAAAATGGACTTAATTATGGAACAAATTCTATTTGTTTATAGGTCCTTCTGCAGTACTGACTGATTCCTCTTCTAGTTCTTTCGTTGAAGCCAAATGAGATAATTACTTTCATATTTCCAATTTTATATTATACAAATGTTAGACTTGTCGTTTTGTTAACAGTTGTTAACAGTTAAGTAACTACCTTATCCTTGCACTTGTACTGCACCATTTCCTTTCTGCAGCCATATTGGAATGTCCTTTTTTTATTTGGAGTTGCTGATAGTCATGGCAACTGCTCTCGTGTGTATACTGAAACTTGAAGAAACATCAGGACCTTTAAAATCACAGAAGATGATTTTGGAAGAAATAGACATGCTATCTGTGGCATTTCCTTTTGTCATTTATATTCATTTTCCATGTTCTTTCCTGTGGAAGTTGCCAAGATTTTCTGAGTTTCCTGTCTTGTTATGCTGTAATTTGCACAACAACTCTGAATATTTGTCAATATTACCATAAGTTTCCTGTAGACATGCTGAATTTTATGTACATTAGGTTCATAAAGTCCTTGTCAGCAACTGTTAAATAAGCATGAAAGGTCCTAATTTGCAAATTATTCCGTGAGGGTCTTTATAAATATTTCTATACCCCTGTACAAATGCTCTTGCCCTCCACCACATTGTTTTCTTTCTTTTTGGCCCCGCAACAATTCTAATTTTTCTGATGGAAACAGCTGCATGGATAATGACATCGTAATTAATTACAATATTATTAAATATGGTTGAATTTTGAAAGTGATATTTTTGTTACAAACCAAGGATGATTAATTTCTTCTCGACCTTGTTGTACCATTCAAACTCTTCTGGATATTGTTTATTTTGAAAGTCACTCTCAGTAACTATCCAAAGTATGTTTTACATTGCTCATAGTTCTTAGGCAAGCCAGAACAAACTTACCCTCAATTAGCATATCAAAGATTGTAGCAGTCATGTTGAAGAAATGCATGAGGCAGCTTTAGCCTGCACAATTCACTAGATTAACTACAGGCCCTTTAGAAATGTTAAGTTACAGTTTCATTTAAGTACTTTTCCCTAATGAGGCTGCAAAAGTAAACTTTCAATTGAATTTAGACTGTACTTCATTATGGTTTCTGTTTTTACAAATGCATGCATTATTGTCCTTCTTGCTGAAGTACAAAACCGCACAAGCAGGATTATTGTAGTCCCATTATGGTTCTCCTGTGTCCTGAACCTCATTCTAGTATGTAATCTACAATGGCAATCAAGGACCATAATATGGCTGTCATCATTTGAAGGATAGTGCAAAATTAACATGCTCAAATTCATACGAGAAACCAAAGCAATGATTGCATATATGTAGGTTAGTTCATGCAAGATATGCGGCCTAATTACCAATACTATGCAAATCGTAAGCTATGTAAGTCATGAAACCAATCTATCAGAAGCCAGAACATGATATATGTGGTTCCAGTGAATTGAATTCGTTCTTTATGGTTATTCATTGCTTTTGCATGTTGGCACAAATGCAGCATTCAGTTGAATTCTTCTTCTTCTCCTCCTCCTCCTTTCTCTATCTCTCTCTCTGATCCTTCTGCTTGACTTCAGATGCTTTTGTGAAGTCACTTACGTTGGAGATATATCTAGCTGTAGATGCAAGGCCATTCTTATCCATCTTTTCTTCCTGTTCTTCCCTGATTGCAGTTTGATTATTCGGGCTTTATGCTAGGTCCACCAAAAGAACAATACTTTGTCAAGACTATGGTGATTCCAGGAAAAGTTGCAGCTGCTTCTCCACTTACTGCAGTTACTGATTAACCAGGATATAATTTTGCAAACAAGAATTAGTATGAATGGAGAAAATGCTATTTATTGGACAAAGGGATGAAGAGCTAGCGACACCATCTTAGAGCACAAATATGATTCATTTTTCATATTCTTTTCTGTGACCCTGTCTAGAGCGTATATATCTTATTAACACTTCTCAAAAAGAAGGTATTCTAAGAGGTTTCAGAATCTGATATTTATCATTTATTTGCATTCTAGCCTGGAAAGAGTTCATGTGCTTACTTTGCCCACTCAAAGAAATAGTGAGAGCACTAATATTTATCAGTAATATTTTGCAAGAAATATCGTAGCAATAAAACTAGTTTAGGTTTGAGCACATGAATAAAATTGTTCCTTTCTAGTGTAGCTATGAGGTTTTTTGTCAGCAAGTTCAGATCATGAAGTTGAATTTGACTAACGGGGCTTTTAGGTATCTCTAATGGATTACATGAAGTTAATCCTATCATGAAAGATCCTGGCCCATGTAGATCTGGAGCTACCCAAGCTTCAATAATTATAATTGAAAATTTGCAAAATCCTGAAGAAGTTTCATCTTGTGCCGACAAAGATGAATATTTTGTGTCCACACCATGTAGCTCCAGATATCATATACTATTGTAGAAGAAGATTTTCCTCTCGAGCCTGCTATTTTTAATATATATATATATTTTTTATACGAAATTGATTGAAAGTGCTGTGTGACCATAAATTTTTCCATGCTATTTACGAAGGTTGTTCAGGGCACTTCATGACTTCATTTTTCTAGTCAACCATGAACACCATTTGCAGGCTCAAAAATTTTAATTTTTTCTTTTTTCCTGCAAGCCTTTGGATCTTATATAAATGGATAATTTAAAATTTTGCAGATAGATCTGCTTTAGATTATCTGTGGGAAAGGTGTCATCTTGTGGTTCTTTTGAAGACCTCCATCAAATGAAGGAAATCTTATATGATATGACAATAAAATTTCATGATAGATATGATTTAGATCCCATGGCTTACGTGTCATTTCATGGTCCATTTAGAAGGCCCTATCAAATGTTGTCAAATTCAAGGTTCCTTTTGCATTAGAGTACATCAAAGAATTTCGTACAATTTTCTCTTGGAATAGACTACGAGAATGAACTTTTCCTATTGTCCGACACTCCCACGAGATTTAACATGATGCAATATTTAATGTGCAGATGCTCCAAATTATGGCAATTACGTGAAAGTTGAGGGTTCAAGCATGTGAAATCCAGAAAGCAACAGAATGAGGTTGCGAGATTTGTGCCTGGAATATGCTGAGATAGTTCCTTAGAGAAACCTTCACAAAAATTTAAAAATAGACTGAGGTGCAGCGCACTGGACATCACATGCCATTAATGGTAAGAATTTTTACCCATTTTATTTTCTTTACACAAGTCGTTTGAATTTCAAAAATCACTTTTGCTAAGAACCTTGCACTATAATATGGCACGACATGAAAACTTAAAAGTTTACTCTTCCATTATTGAGATATGGCTGTTGCGACATACTCGCTTAAAGGGCAATAATTATAACTCAAACCAGACATTTCAAAATAGGCGAAGACCTCGTGACAATGCCTAAAGCGGTAGCAATGCTGGTCGTCCACTCCCACCCTTTAGAAAAAAGAAGTGGGTATTTCTACTAGAGGGCCGCAGTAAGTGGTGACAATTTTGGCAAGCTCTTTGCTAAAAGCACACCCCTTGCCATAAATTTCTTTGGTTGAAGATACAGATTTCTGTTTAATAAAGAAGATTGTAGCCTCATGCACAATGCTATTGCAATTTCTCTGATCTAGAAATATTATGTTTTTGCATTGGTAATGATATAAAGGACAGTGTTTTAATGGTTTCTATCTACTACTCTTACAGGATAAAGTTTTACAGACACTAGCAGAACTACATTGGGATGAGTGGGAGCAGGCCCCCACTCAAATGTTGACTCCTTTGGTTTCTTATGTGTCTTTTATACTTTTCCCGCAAAATTGAAGAAAAATTCATGTGAATGTCAATAAAAAGGTCAAAAAATTTTAAACATGTTTACTTACATCAAGAAATTAAAAAAAAAAAGAAAAAAGGAAAAAGAAAAGATCTTTGTATGATATCATTTTGGTTGTGAAGTACTATGTTTGTTGGGCATGCATAAAAGGCAAGGCACAAACATCAGTGCATGTTTCAACCAGAGTGTTTTGTATGTGCTTTGTGATGCCCACATTGAGGAAAGTGTCCGGATTTGCCACGGTTTGCAGTAACACTTCTCTGGTCTGGAGCACTGATAGACCTACTGAGTAAACATTGAACCACATCATTGTTATCATAAATTTTGTGGTACAAGTCTACGTGGGTCGGTAACTTTGATAGAGGCAGGCGTTATATGAGATGGTGTTTGCTCCTGAGTTTTGCTAGAGCAACTATACCTTGAGAGTTTCTTCTGTACTTTTTCACTGTCAAGCTTAGTTTCAATGTACTAGTCTGTTTTACCATGCAGCTTGATGCAAGTGTAGATTGCATAAAAGGGTAATCAATCTAATAAGACCCTTGAATCACGTCTTTTTCATAGACACAAAATCAAATGCTGTCAAACAAACTCCAGTGCTGCCAATTATTTTATGTAGAAATAAACTCAATTATTTGCTTTGTTTATTCATGTGAGATTTATTCAGGCTGCTTAATGAAATTTGGGACAAAACAATTATTATTGTTTAAGGAGGTTCTTAATGGATTCATCTGTAACCAGTCATGAACATCTTGGTCTTTCCCTTCTGCAAAATTCCTTACACGACCAGAAAAACTTTCTTCAATCTGTTGTAAACAGCTACGTGGATAGTCTACTCAAACTAATCAAGAGAAATTATATAATAATTTATATTTTTTCAGTTGTAATGGTATGTCAAGTTTAGAGTACTGCCAGAACACGAATTAAATATATGTTCAGCATATCCATAGACAACATGAGACATCGGGAAACAACTCAACTTTTACTAATTCTTTACCACCGACTGGAGTTGTTTTTTCCATTTTGGATTGTCTCCAGGCACAACATTGCAATCCCTATCAAAAAGAGATCCAAGGATGAGGAATGATTTCAGTGCCATTGTCAGATTCAGATCATCAGAATGACAATAAGGCGGGGATTGACAAATAAGCTAACAGAAGGGAAAATATTTTATTCTTGTCACATGCATAATTTTAGTGGCATGGATGTGCCTCTTATTTAGAAAGTGAACTTGCATTAGACGTACTAAGTCTATGGTGCATGTAATTGTTCCCATCTTTCTTCTATTGAATGGTATCTGGTGAGAATAACAGCTGAATACTTTCAATACATGAACTACGATGAACATAAGCATCTTGCCTCTTACAAATTTTTGAAGTTGATTAAGCATCTGAGTGTCACTACAGGTAGGGAACTGGAGGAGCTAATGATGAACGACAACCTTATATGTTTGTGACAAAAGAATTCAAAAACCAGTGTAATGAAGGACAGGTAGATTTGGCTTGAACAAATGGAACGACTTTATCAGTGACAAAAGCAGGAATATCGGTTAGCTCTGTAGTTGTCTTTCTTATCCTAGCATCACAGTTGTCTCTGCAGTATTTCTTTTTAGCAAAGAGCTTATTAACTACAGTTGGCCAAAGGCCATTGTATTTGCGCAATTATAAATGAAATACCAGTGATGGTGGACTTGATTAGTTGGCAAATTGCAACATCAGCCATATTATCATAATTATCCCTGAGGTTGTCTGCCTGTGGATGTGGGCCTGACATGTGGGTAGCAAAAATGTTGAAAGATGTTTGATATGCTCCATATCATCGTCTTGGGAATTTCTGAGGTTTCTTGAAAATTTTGGCAACAACTTTGTTTAAAACTAGTAAACAAAGGATGGTTTGTAAAAGAGTAGCACAAATGAAGCCTTGTCAGGCGAAATTATTTGTTATTAGTGGGTTGTTTATTCTTGTTAAGTATAGGGTTTGATATAATCCTCACCATATCATGGAGAGGCACAAGGCTTTGCTGTAACATTTGAGGTACGCACAAGGGCAGACCAAAAGGGTTGTTCAAATACACAGTTGAAATCAAATCTTGGAGGCAATGGATTTTTGGCCATTTTTTCCCATCTAGATTTGAATAAGTCAAGCTGCCATTAAAGACCTCAAATCAAATTTCCTTTTCTTCACAGAAACAGTAAAGGTAACATATTTGTGTGAGACATTGCAGTTTTGGAATTCTCAAGCTCTTGGTCACATCTTTCTTTGATGAACAATAATATGAAAGGTTCAATATATTTCTTGCATTAAAACTGCAAACTCAATTATACGCAGTAGACCATCTACTAAATTGCAAAATCAAAGAGATTTTTTTCTGCTGAATCTATGTCTGCTAATGTAATCGATGATGATAACATTTGTCCTCTTGTTTATCTCTATGTGGGTGTATGACTTAAATATCAATGTACTATTAGGAAATTGAAGATTTGACTTTTCAATGTCTACACGGACTTGACGAAACTCCCAAACAATTCCTTGCTTTGGAGTGAAACCCAGTGCTTTTACCCTCTCTCTTTATGCTCTAATATACATATATTTCTTTGACCCATATTGCAGGAATTGCATAGAAACTCTTGAGAGTACAATTGTATCACAAGAAACAGAATAAGGAGCAGAGTTGACAGAATACAACAGATTAGTGGAAAGTTTTCACAACTTACAGAAGAGAATACGTATTTTAGTTTTGTTTCATCTCCTGTCTGTTGCAGTTGAATTCATAATCTCAATACTTAATTTTTTTCACACATAAAGGTAGTATATGTTGCCAGACATTGGTATGTCTGAACAGAATGTTTCTTCGTAGCACTCTGTTTAACCTGTTTTCAGTGTATATAAAGGAATTCGTGACCTCATTTTCAGGGCCACAGGCTCTTAAAATCTTAAGTTAATGCTGTCAGAGTCGATCAGTGTTTCATGTGGTTTACTTCTTTAACAGAAAGATGCTCTAATCTGATCTATGATAGAATATGTGCAGCATTCTGGGACCACTGCAAGATTCTGTATATCCATTTCAACTAAAATAATGAGAATCTAAGATAGAGAATACATAAAGATATATAATATAGTATCAGACACAGAGACTTTCAAAATCAAAACCTGTCTTTCTTTCTTGCCAAGTAGCATAATAGAAGATTACTAGGATTATTCCCTTTTAAAGCCCTATTCCAGCACGTCTAATTGGTGAAAACAAAGTTTCCATATATGCTTGCCGCCAAAGAAGATCTCATGCAGCTAGCTACTTCATCTTGTAATAAACTACAAATGTTGTCCATCTCACATTAAAAAAAATAATAATATCAATGAAGGTAGCTTCCTCTCATCTTTCACAAAAATGAAATATATTGTCTGATTGACTTAAAAAAATGCACATAGACAACAAAGACTTGCAGTGAAAAAAAAAAAGAAAAAAAGAAATTGCAATTAATGAATCTATCATTCATGACTCAAAATTTTGGTATTTAGTAATTGTACAGTCGCATACTTCTGGGTAAAAATGTCAGAAAAACAAGCATTATATGAACAATTTTCGGTTGTCGGTTGTCACATTGCATTAACCACAAATGACAGCTTATGAAAACCAAAAAGAAAAGAACAAATGGTAATATTGTCTAAGAATTAATACATAAAAAGGTTTGTTGCTCGGAAGGTGGTAGGGTGGTTTCTCCAACATGTCACACAACCTTAAATTCTCCTCATTTATAATTATTGGTCTATGACTCTATCCCCAAGTAGTATTAAGAAAAGCTTCTTATTGTAACACCCTTTATCTTTCAATAGGTGCCTCCACAATGCCTACACCTTGCCTTCCTCCTGGCTTTAGGTTCCATCCAACTGACCAAGAGCTCATCATTCACTATCTTCAAAATAAGGTCTCATCTTCCGAGATTGCAACAATTTCCATTATAGCTGAAATTGAACTCTATAAGTTTGATCCATGGCAACTTCCTGGTGCTTACGTTTACTTTGCCTTTCCTTTCGGTTCTTTCATCAAGAGATTGATGCATCATACCTTTGCATGGCTATAACAATTTTTTATGTGAATTTATCTGCAGGCAAGGCCTTGTTTGGGGAGAATGAGTGGTTTTTCTTCAGCCCAAGAGACCGGAAATATCCTAATGGCTCTCGCCCAAACAGGGCAGCTGTATCTGGCTACTGGAAAGCCACCGGGACTGATAGGCCAATTTTCAACTCTAGTGGAACACAGTGCATTGGAGTGAAAAAAGCTCTGGTGTTTTACAATGGCCATCCTCCAAAGGGACAGAAAACTAATTGGACAATGCTTGAATACAGACTCGTTGATGAAAATCCTCACTGCAAACGTCCAAAGGGATCAATGAGAGTAAGTTTCATGCTTCAAAGTCATTTGTTTCCCCAAAGGGAGAGATGCCAAGGATAGAGGGTCGTCAACCTGTTTCTATCCTCTGCAAGTGTGAAAGAAATTGTTCAAGGTGTATAAAAGCATGTGAAAAGAAAAACCAAACCATTTGAATCCATTTTGATTGTGTAAATTCAACTTCAATACATGGGATAGATAGCCTTTGCCTGATGGTAAAGTTGCTTACATCAGATGCATGATGTCTTGCTTTCAAGACTTTCTGACTGGAGAGGCCTTTATTACAAGCAATGGTTTCAAGCCTTGCCTTAAGTACTTGAAAGCAAATCCATTCTCACAAAAAGGGAATATGATTGTATATACATTATCCATCCTTAGCCCGACACGTTAAGTGGGATGAAGTGACCATATAGTATAACTTAGACATGAGATTAAGATGCAAGTGCTTCTTATTCAAATTTGTAGTCCTGATATATTTTTTTTTCATGTTCAGCTGGATAATTGGGTTTTATGCCGAGTGCGACAGAAAAGCAGGAACATTCTACAAATTGAAAAAGGCCAAGAATCCCCCTCCCAGCAAGAATACCTCAGAGCCCAAAATATCAGCAAGAACAACATGGTTTTGTATGGATCTGATCTTCAATCTCCAACTAGCCTTGTGGATCACCAAGAGAGTGGCATGGACAATAGACAAGGACATGGGGTTGATGCCGAAAAAGGGACCTCAGGTGATTCAATATCAAATCTCAACTTTGAATGGCCCAAATCCATGATGTTTACTTCACTTGAAGATGCTCTTGAGTCACTTAAAAGATCACTCTCTCTCGGAGTCTTGGACGATCAAGAGCCACCACCACCACCTAAAAAGATGCAGCAAAACTCACCAACACCGACACACTTTACTCCGGAGAACACAAGCATCTTTCAAATCTCTTCTCCCATAGTTCCAACTTTGTGCACCCAATTCTGCCCAGAATTCATTAGCGGCTAATACATCCTTGCACAGCTCTAGTCTATCACTTGATTTGTGCCTGTTTGAAAAGATAAATCCATTTCAATTTTGGGGGTTATGTAGTTGACTTCTTCGGTCGCTGTTCTAGTATAAACCTATGTGTCTATGCAAATGTGTATTGTGATGGGAAGTTCTTAGTTGCTTTGCTCTTCAAACCTGTACTTATGGATGATGAATGATAGCTTCTTATGTATGTTGGTTGAGATTGAGATGATGCTAGAGGCTTATCAAAACAATGACCGTGTAAAAAAAATGAAAATGTCAGGTTTCTGCCAGTCACTTTTACCGAATGGTATAAACTCTTATCCCATGATTATTAAATTCAGGGGTTTGACCACTCCCCCTGTCCAAAGGGGCCTTGCCTTCCTTTCAAGACCACCAAAAACAAATGAAATTGTCAACTCTGCAGCTCTGGGTTCTTGATTTGTGCTTAGTGTGTAAAATGTATGGAAGATTTATGATGATTTGTGCTTGTAAGCCAGTCTGGACCTGTGGGCTCCTTAGGGGGAAGAAAAATAAAATAGGAGAAGACAAAGAAGCTTTTTGGTTTTTCTTTTTACTAAACTACCTATTTTTCTTTCATATGTATCTTTTAAACAAAGAAGAAGTATCCCTTTGGGGATTTTGGGAAATCAGTAGTAAAAAAAAAAAATAATAATTATAAAAGTTGTTTGAAAATTCCACAAGCCCCTTATGATAGCTTTGTATGGACGCCGTCACCGTGGCCTAATGGTCAAGCTACTCTTAAATGACCAGAACACCCTCAATTAGTCCTTAAATCTTGGCCTTAAACAGGGATAGTATCCGTAATTTTAAAACATCCTTGCTTCCTCGCTGTACTCATCGCAGCGCAGGAAGAAAGAAAAAATAAATAAATAAAATAAATGCCCTTCTTTTCCCTCCCCGTTTTTGAACACCACTCTCTCTGTCTCTCTCTCTCTCACTGTGAAAAAGAAGATGATGCAGAGATTCTTCAAAGCGGGCTCAGCCCCCGACACCTCTCCGTCGTCGGCGTTGTCGTCACCGTCCACAACCGTCTCGATCACCGGTCCGGCGAGGCCGATTCGGCTTGTATACTGCGACGAGAAAGGAAAGTTCCGGATGGATCCAGAAGCCGTTGCCACTCTTCAGCTTCTCAAAGGTCCTGTCGGTGTTGTTTCCGTCTGTGGTCGCGCTCGTCAGGGCAAAAGCTTCATTTTAAACCAGGTTCTCTCAGTCATTACTTATTATTGCAATATCTGTGATTTTAGGGTTCGTATGTAATTGTGCACTGAACTTTTTTTGTTAGGGTTCAAGTCGTTTTGTAGTCAGACCAAGTCGAGACCTAGGGTTTTGAACTTTTTTCTCAGCAGTTTTGTGTTTGCGATCCGAATTAGGAGCGATGTTGATTACTTATTTCACTCAGTTGCAATTCTAGGGTTTGTACGTACTTGGTGTTTCTAATTGTGTTGGAACTGAATTTTTGGTAATTTGTCTTGTTTTAGTCAAACTAAGGGACAATGGTTTTCTCATGATCCAAATTAGGGTTGTATGATGTTGGTTTCTTGATTTGTACCCTACATTAATCGCAAGTAACTCAAAATAATTTGTTAATTGTAAATGTGTTAGTGTTGTTCTTAATCTTATTGTCATGGAACAACTTTTGTTTTGGTCAGGCTGTCTTATTGGCATCTTTTTGTTTAGGCTCCAAATTAGTAGTGACATTGATCTCTTGATGTTTGTCATACATTTATAGTGGAAGTCCTAAGAAAATTGTTGGAGAGGTGGTGAATTGCCATACTAACTCTTAATTGATTGTTGATGCAGACATTTAATAGAGTCAAATGGAAAATTGAACTCATGTTGTTCATCCTACCGCATCAATTGTAAATTGATGTTTGTCAAATGGATTTAAGACAGTTGAGTATTAATTAGGTGAAGGAAAATTTGCCAATTATTGTGCTAGTATTTTTCTTAATCTCATTTCACTTGGTTGTCTTTGATGTTTCTGCCAGATTTTCCTCCACGTTCGTCACCTAGAGTGAAATCTATCATCTTGAATCACCATTTTATTAAATTCGTTTTTTTTTCTATTTTATAAAATAGTTAATTGGAAATGGAAACAATTTGAGTCTTCATATGGGTTTATTCCTTGTGCTTTTCACTTGTCTAGTTGGAAGCTGTTGCTTTGGTGGGAGTTTAGATTGCTAGCCAAGTCTGATATTCTCTCTTTCTCTCCCCCTCGCAATCTTCTAATTACAAAGTCCAAAGATTGGATTCAATTGATTTAGCCACAACTCCCAGGGATTCTAAACCAGTAGTAATTGCTATTCTCCCTTTTCTGATCCCTATTCTCCCTTTTCTGATCCAGTCTGGGTACAAAAGAAAATTTTTCATAGAATCTCTGCTTCTTCATATATTTAGCAGCTTTTAAGTAGAATTTTTTTTTCCAGCTTTTGGAGTTCCTTGATATTAAATATTCTTTCTTATGTTCACCACGCAAAAATACGAACCTTTGCTTGCTTTAAGTTTTAATGTGCTTCGGAGTCCCCTGCATCATGTTACTTCAAAGCCTTTTTTTGTAGGACTTAACCGAAGTACTAGATTGTCTGAGGATGCTAGTGATGCTAATACCACTGGCTCAATCATAGCTAGATTGTATACAAAAACATGATCAAGTGAATGAGCTTTTTGGTCATGTAGGCTTTCCTTGTAATGCATGTACTGGGGTCGTGGTGTAGGAATAGAATTTGTCTAAGTTTCCAAAATTGACAAATTGCAATTTTTTTTGATCTTTTCTCTATGTCACTCTCAAGAACACACACACGCACACACAAAAAAAAGAAATATCAAAAAATGGATTTGACTTTAGGTCTTGCATGTTTTGCTCTAATTGTAGAGCCCCATCTTATATATTCAGATACCCTCAAAAGTCCCCTTTGCTGTATTTTGTGTTTGTGGTGCATGATTCTAGAATTTATTTTCAAATGGAGGGATGATGACACTTGAAGTCCTCCACATGCTTAGTGTGTAATTATGTCCTTTTTTCTTTCTGCAATCTGTTCTTTTCCATTTTTAAATTGTTCCAACTGAAGTCACTAAACAAACAATATAATGAGTTTGTGCAATAAATATAATGCGGATAATAGTCAAATCCATTATAGGTGGCACCCACATGGCAAAAAGAAAACAAAAGCTGGAAAGTTCTATTTTGATTGTTTCCTTTCCTTTCCCAATTAAAATTTGAAGACTAAATTAAAGAGGAAAATTAGATGAGTATGAAGAACCTGAAAAGAAAGAAGGAAACATAGTAGTTAAAAGGGACAAGCGCAAAAAAGCAACAGGCCCTCGTGGGGCTTAAGCGCAAAGCAAAGTGCGGGCTTTTTCATTATAAAGTGCACTTAAGATATAAAATCAAAATATATATTTGGATATATAATAATAGCAAATGAAATATGTTATAATACTAGAACCAAAAAAAATTAAAAAAAAAAACATTTTCTAGACCAAATAAAATGTGTTTCATAAAGTTCTTGGAAAAGACATATAAATTAACTTATATAACTTTAAACCAAATGTTACCCAATTGAACAAAGCCATTGCATTATATCCCAACATCATTTGGCAAATGGTGATCAGGAAAATGAACAGAAAGGAGCAGAGGAGAGCAACTGAACAGAAAAAAAAAAAAAAAGAAAGGAGCAGGAGAAGAAAAAACCCCAGAACAGAGACAAAAAAAAAAGAACAGAAAAGAGCAGGGAAGCAGCAACAGGAAAAAAAACCCCGTGACCTTTTTTAGCGCTGTGCTTTTTTACACTTCAATGTGCTTCACCTGCGCTTTCTCATTTGCACTGCACTTTATGCAAAAAAAGCCCATAAGCTGCGCTGTGCTTCGTGCTTTAAGCACGCTTCAGCACACTTTTAACTACTATGGAAGGAAGTGGTACCAACCATCAAAACTGGATCCGAATATGGTTATTTCTTTCTTATACTGCTCCCCCATTTTATTCTTTTTGTACTCATTTATTCTAGGGCTTTGGCTACATCATTGGTTAGTGGCAGAACTCATTCTTAATCATGTCTAAGTTCTTACCAATTCCCTTTGGACAAGGAATAAGGTTTTAAATTTTGCAAGCCCAGCTATAACAGCTGCAATGCCCTGACACTGCCATGATATCAAAGAGCCCATTGGTCCATGATGGATGCTTTCTCCTTCACACCTTGTACCATTATGACCATGGCTGCAATTGCGAAGTTGGCCAACCATGATCTATATCCATGATATGGACAAAGTTATTTGCAAGATTACACAAAATGCTCCTCACAAGAGTAACTTGCCATCTAGATAGATATTCCTTTTCAAAACCATGTAACTGTTGCTCGAGCCCCTTCCAAATTTAATAGCTTCCAAATTTATTAGACTTCCGTGAGATCCATTTCTGCCCTTTCTATTCATAAGTTTTTTAATGCTGGACAGTGGGAGGGAACTTGAGTGTCTATTGTCCTTATAGAGTGAGTTGATTTCTAAAGAATGTTGTTTCATTTTCTACCTTCTGATAAGCTAGCCATGGATGTTTATATGGGACACGGGCATGAACACGTCAAATTTTTTGAAGGACTTGGAGAACTGAAAACGAAGAAAGCAAAGGAAAAAATGCAGAAAGCTATGCAGACCAACAAGAGAAAGTATTATAAAGAAAAAAGCATTTTCATTTAGAAGAGAAAAACTCCTTTGTTGCTGATGATGAGAAAAGAGTAGAAGTGAAAAAGTTGAGAATGAAGAGATTATTATATTTAATTTAAGAGTTGTCATTTGCAAAATCCTCAAAATAATCATAAACTTTTTGTCAAGTATTCAATTAGACCCTTAAAAATTGTAAAAATTTCTATAAGGAAAAAAAGGCCCTTGTTGTGTCCCTTCCCGTGTCCATTGCTGTGTCCCCAAAGTGTCCTATGCATGTCTTAGCCATGTCTGTAATTTCAAAAATAATAAAAAGTGCGTGACACCTCACGTTGCGTTGCATGTTCCATACATGTCGCTACTGTGTCCACAGAATGTCTGGCAGCAGTTTCATTTGTTTCGGAGTGTTAGTGCTTCGTACCTGATAATTAACTATTTTGTCAAGGTTTATGAGCTGGAAAGTAGATCCGATAGATTTAGTTTTGACCTTTAACTGAATCTGCTATCTGGCCTGTAGCTAGTTAATACAAACACACACACACATATAGGGCAATATTTCATCTCTGAGCCTTTGACAGATTCTGATGCTTTTATGTGCTTTTTAGCTTCTTGGAAGGAGTAGTGGATTTCAAGTTGCGTCAACTCATCGACCATGCACTAAAGGGTTATGGTTGTGGAGTGCACCCATTAAGAGAACTGCCCTGGATGGGACAGAGTACAATCTCCTGCTGGTGGATAGTGAAGGAATTGATGCCTACGATCAAACTGTAAGTTGACAGTTATATCAATTATAAATTTCGTATCTTCATATGTTTGTCTTCTTTCTATTTCAAATGTTGTTATTTTTTCGAACAGCCAAAGTTGCTTGGCCTAGATCTTTTCATTCAGGAAAATAATTCTGGCTACCTCTTCTTTTTGTCTATCCTGTATTCCTATACGCTATTTGTTCTTCCATCTACGATATGTTATCTTTGGGGTCTTTTCTCAGGGAACATACAGCACACAGATTTTTTCATTGGCTGTCCTCCTGTCCAGCATGTTCATATACAACCAGGTTGGAGCTTCTTTTGGCATCTTGAGTTTGTTAAGAGTTCTCTCTTTCTCTCATACACGTGCCTGCGCATGCTTTGATGCAGCCTCTACTGCTTTTGCTTCAGATTTGGAGGATGCCTTGTATATCTGTTAGTTGAATGTCTGGCTTCACTTAACATTCTATGTTATTGACTTCCCTCCTTTTTTTACGTTGAAGATGGGTGGCATAGATGAAGCGGCACTTGATCGTTTGTCTCTTGTTACTCAATTGACAAAACATATACGTGTCAGAGCTTCTGGAGGGAGAACTACACCTTCTGAGCTCGGGCAGTTCTCTCCTATCTTTGTTTGGCTTCTAAGAGTATGTTGGTCTTGGAATTTATCTGTTTCATCCATATTTAATAAGTTTCTGGATTTGATTTATTTTTTATCTGTCATAGCTAATTCTTTTCTGTTCTGATTTACTTAAATTTCATGCAATCAGGATTTCTATCTGGACTTGGTCGAGGATAACAGGAGAATAACGCCACGTGATTATCTAGAGCTTGCTTTAAGGCCAGTGCAAGGTGGTGGAAGAGATATTGCTGCCAAAAATGAGGTAACCGCATTTGCTTTTGGTTGTTGTGTTAGAATTGCCTGGATTCGTGGTATCATAAGAAGAAGCATTTCCAGCCTATGTGTTGTGTCAGTTTTAAGATTGTTTTGGAATGCCAGCAATTGGTCTTTTCCTTATGCATGGACACATTTTGAGCCTTTAATTTGTGTTGCAATGTCAATGACCAGATTCGTGATTCCATTCGAGCACTCTTTCCGGACAGAGAGTGCTTCACCTTGGTGCGCCCTTTAAACAATGAAAATGATCTCCAGAAACTTGATCAAATTTCCGTAAGTGTCCTCATGCTTTCACATTACTTTCTTCTAGAAATTTTCCGGTAGCTTATGGTAAACATGATATTACTTTTCTATTGCAGTTGGAGAAACTAAGGCCGGAGTTCAGATCTGGTCTGGATGCATTGACAAGATTTGTCTTTGAGAGAACCAGACCCAAACAAGTTGGAGCTACAACAATGACAGGGCCAGTTCTCGTTGGAATAACGGAATCTTTTTTGGATGCTCTCAACAATGGTGCAGTGCCTACCATATCTTCCTCATGGCAGGTCAGTGTTACAGAAGGCACTTTATGGTGATACCCTTTTATTTCTCTGCTGAGGCTTCTCTTCTACTTGATCTTTTTGTGTCCATCTTATCTGATTTACAGCTCATTCAGAAAGGGATTTTCCTTGTGGAGCACGTGTGCTCTGGAGCCTTCATATAGTGCTTTCTTGATTTCCGTGCCTTATAGTTGATACGTGTCATAATGAGGTGTTGAATAGTTTGCATATGTAGTAATAATGTGCGACAGAATGAAGTACTATTTCTAATGACTATAAAAGAATGCTACATGCATAGACTTCCTGAAATTCTCCTATGCATGGTATATGTCTAGCTCCCAAAAAAAGTGCTGGACACGTTACCTGATGGTTGACATTTTGTAAGTCAAGTGTAAAAACCTTCTGTAGTACTTTATTTGTCCATTCTGTTACTGAGTTTGGACATGGATGGGTTTTGCTACTGTGCCTCCTAAGCTTTATTCTTATGGGCAGAGTTGTGATTCATATCAAATAAAAAAATTTGACATTCTTGCTTTTGCAATTGTGCATGTTTTTCTTGATCAACCAGAAATTGTGAAAATTTAATTAGAATGTTTTGCGCCTGCAATTTAATTTATCTGCTGAGGAGTCTTTGTAGAGTGTTGAAGAGGCAGAGTGCCGAAGAGCATATGATTCAGCTACAGAAGTATACATGTCAACCTTCGACCGTTCAAAGCCTCCTGAGGAAGTTGCGCTGAGAGAAACACATGATGAAGCAGTCCAAAAATCTGTGGCAGCCTTTAATGCTTATGCTGTTGGGTCTGGTTCAGCAAGGCAGAAATATGAGAAGCTTCTTCAGAACTTTTTACGGAAGGCCTTTGAGGTACTGATTTATTTTGTTATTCATTTTTACTCGACTCATTAGAAGGCTTGCTAAAGGTAGAACATAGAGTTGATGCTGCATGTGTTAAACATTCTTGATCTCATGGCCCTACTATGATGCAGAGTTCCTAATCTTTCTTGTTGCTCCCTTTCAACCTTTTCTATTTTTTCCCTCCTTTTTATCATTCAGATTGGTGCCTATTTTCTGCGTATTATCAGAGGGGAAAAGGTTTGGGCCTTGACTTTATGCCTTTTGAATGGCATATGGTGAGCTCAATGTATACACTAGTAGATTCAAAGATTTATATGTACAAGAGCTAAGCAAGAACATCAGAATTTTCAACACATGGAGCAATGTTGTATCGCTCATAAAAAATTCTTCAGCTCTCAACTAACCATCATGAAATACTCCTACCTCTGACATTCTGTCTCCAGCCCTTCCTTTTATCATGTCATTCTGCCTTCCAATCAGTTCACTTTCAAACATGTTTCTTGTCTTCCTCAAGTCATGCTACCCTATATAATCGTGGAGAAAGTATTGAAAGGGATCATGTAATACAGGACCCAAATAGTTTCTGGAGCTCCTCTGTTGCAGATATTACCTTCTTTTATCTTTTCTTCCTTTTCTATGGTGGTGATTGCAGTGATGGATGAAATTTAGTATTAGGCAGAAGCAAAGACGATATGTATATAAGGCGATTCAACTGCCAACATGCAGATGACCAAGTTTTTGCACTTTTGAGTGGTGTAAGAAGTTTATAGTAACTTGGTACCTTTGGTGAATTTTTCGACTTGAAATAATGGGAACTTCTCCTGTGGTTAACCAGAAGTGCTTTATACATTTGCCATTTGGAGGTTAAAGGGAAGAGATAAAGCCCAGATATTTTATTAGTTTTCAATTTGACATACACAAGGAAATGAAGAATAAATATTGTGATTATAAGAATTCTGAGGTATATGAAGGGCTTTACTAGAAAAGGTAAGACTAGAAACAAGAGGACTAGGTAAAAGCTGGCCGCAGGTTTAATGAAGAATAAGTTAAGAGAAAATATATTAAAAATGGTTTATTTTGGTGCATGAAAGATGTACAAAACAAGATTTTGTGTGGTTGGATGATTTACAGGACTGCAAAGTTGCTGTGCATTCCCTCTACCTGTTGAGGTGTAAATCTTGCTAATCTGTTTGCCTTCCTGCTTGAGCTTTGTTTGCACAATAAATTCAATGGTGTATTGATTTAATTTTTTTTTTCTGGGTTTTGTAATTCTGGTTATGGGACTTATATGGTACAGTTCTATTGACTATGAAAGCTATAAGTTTGTGGTCTTAGCCTAGTTCAACACAAATGTCTTTCAAGTTGATAAATTGTGAAAAAAATTGCATCTTTTGCTTATTTTTGCTTGATAGTGGACCTTAGTGCATGTGACGTGGGGGGGGGACATGAAGATTTTAAAATTTCTTTAGATGATTGTGTTCCTTGATATCTTTCTCTTGTTTGGTCTTGTGCTTCTCGTAAATGGAATAATTACAGAGCTCATTTGCGATAAATGCGCCTTCAGGATTACAAGAGGACTGCATTCATGGAAGCAGATTTGAAGTGCTCAAATGCAATACAAAGCATGGAAAAGAAGTTGAGAGCTGTATGTTTTGCCTATGATGCAAAAGTTGATGAAGTTGTTAAGGTAAACTTTATTTCTCAAGTGTTTTGGTCCTTGGACTTTCCTTCCATGTTTCTTTTTCTTTTTCTTCGTCCCATTTCGCCTCCAAATAATTTTGAAAAATTTTTGAGCTGCGGGATGAAATTGGGGACATTTTACTTTTAGATAGTTTTTTAATATGGAAGTTGAAAAAAATGATATTGAAATTGAGGAAAATGTAGGAAGCTTTGGCTATAACAAGTATTATGGGTATAAAGATCCGAAAGAGAGCTTTCACATTAGAGGAAGGCCCTACACTTAAAAGCATCTATTGCAAGTGGTGGTTCAACATCTTTGGAGCAACAAAGCAATCTTTATTTATTTATTTTTTCTTTTCCTGGTGTTAATTTGGCATTTTGTAGGTCAATATATGAAGGGTATATGCTTCTTGCATAGTGGCATATTGGAGGAAGACCTTATGCAAAAGCATCTATAGCAACTGGTGGTTCAACATCTTTAGAGAGATAACAAAGCAATCTTTTTTTTTTTTTCTGCGGTTAATTTGGCATTTTGTAGGTCGATAGATGAAGGGTATATGCTTCTTGCAAGTTCTATTAAAATACAAGTTGAAAGTACAAGTTAAAGTGTCCCGCAATAGTCTTACCTTTAGCTTGTAGCTCAGTTGCTAAGGGTAGTAGCCTACGTTAGGTCCACCAACCCAAGATGATGAAAATAATATTGCTTATGGATAGTCTTAAATAGCACCTTGGCAATAACCATGAACATGTTATCATGGAATAGCACTCATGAGATTCTTAACCAATTTCTTAGAAATACTCATTAAAATTGGCACAAATGCTTTTCGTGGTTCATTGAACTCTATGTTGCAGCAACACTTATCGTTTGTCGTGCAATGTCTCACATAGTTCTTAGACATTGTATGATGTAATACTGCATAAAATTTTAATAATTTTGTACCATTGCCATGTCTGTGTCATGGCACATGTAATGCTTGTTTGACACGGACATGGTAATGCTATGTTATGTGTATGATATGATAGAACTATAGCTTTCGGAAAAATTTCTGAAGTGTATGATATGTGTGTGTTTGTGTATTGCCAAGTATGATGTTATAGCTGCTAATTTCATTTGGCAATAATGCAGCTTCTTGATAATCTTATATCTGAATATGAAAAATCATCTCATGGTCCAGTAAAGTGGCGGAGACTGGCACTTTTTCTACAACAGAGGTTAGTTTTTGCACTAACTTTTCCTCATAGAAGTCTGTCTTTTTTCTTGGGATCTTCATTTGTTTACTGTGCTTGTTTGACAATTTTCCAGCCTGGATGGTCCTATATTGGACCTAGTCAAGAAGCAAATTGATCATATTGGATCAGAGAAGAGTTCCCTCATGTTGAAATGCCGCTCAATTGAAGATAAGATGGGATTACTTAGCAAGCAATTTGAAGCTAGTGAGAGGCAAAAATTAGAATACATGAAGCGCTATGAGGACGCTATCACTGACAAGAAGAAAATTGCCGATGATTATATGAGTCGGATAACTAATTTGCAGAGTAAATGCAGTTCATTGGAGGAGAGGTGCTCTAGTGTGTCAAAAACATTGGAATCCACAAGACAGGAGTCAGCTGAATGGAGAAGAAGATATGAGCAGGTCTCATCAAAGCAAAAGGCAGAGGAAGAACAGGCAAGTGCAGAAATTGCAATACTTCAGTCCAAAAGTAGTGCTGCTGAAGCGAGGCTGGCTGCAGCTCGTGAGCAAGCCCAGTCGGCCCAGGAGGAGGCAGAGGAGTGGAAGCGTAAGTATGACATTGCTGTCAGAGAAGCAAAATTTGCTTTGGAGAAGGCAGCAACTGTACAAGATCGCAGTAACAAAGATGCACAACTGAGGGAAGATACTTTGAGGGTTGAATTTGATAAGACTTTAGCTGCAAAAGTAATGCTGTCTCTCTTTCAGTCTCCTATTGCATGTGTGTGTCTCACAGTTATTTTATATATCAGTTTATTTTGCTGAAGTTTATTACAATTCTATTATCTATTGACTTGCAGGATGAAGAATTAAAGGAAAATGCTACCAAGATTGAATATGCAGAGCAGCGTCTGACAACCTTGAGCTTGGAGTTGAGAGTGTGTCCCCTTTAACTTCTTAGCATAGGAATGATGCACATAGTATCATGATATGCAATGCACATGTTATCATAAAGCGAAGTACAACTTACTTTATTTTGACTATAAGATACCTTTTACTAATGTTTCGTAATCGTAATTGCTTATACATTGTTACTTATCCTTCTACTGACACTAGACATAAAGGTAATTGTTTAGATTCATTCTACCATATCATCCTTGATCACAAAGAAAATAGGATCATCCATGAAGGAAAATAGAAGATTGTTTTGAACTACAATGATTAACTCCATATTAAATGTGCAAGTACTTAAGGAAATTCTGAAATGAGTCGATGGAGATATTGGTTTGTGGATCATTCTTATATTGTCATGGGAAAAGGGGCTAGGTTAGTTCTATAAATGGAGCGGCTAAAATTAGTGGCTTGAACAATTTGTATTAATATAAAATAGAAAATGGCTAGGGAGCATACACATTGTCATTTATTTTTTTAGAAGATCTAAATATCCGGCATAGTAATCAGTACATGACATCAAATGAGAATGGTATGAGTTGGAGACCGTGAATTTCTACTTTTGGCATGTCAAGCTCATGAGTGGCAGCCTTGATGTTATTTCAAATGCATAAAGTTTATCTTGGCTTGAACCAGTTAGGTTTCATTAGAATTCAGATGAACTGCAGTGCCCATTCATTTGCAGCCTGTTCATGTTGTGCAGATGCTCATTACATATTCATTTTGTGGTTCCCTTTTTTTTTTAACTAGAAGTATTTCCAAATGCTTAGAAAAACATTTAGCAGAAATTTTTTATTTTGAACCTTCATGCAGGCTGCTGGGGCTAAAATGAAGAATTATGAATTGGAGCTTGCAAATTTGAAGGCTGAAATCAAGGAGCTAGTTGAGAAGTTGGACACTGCAAATGCAAAGGCACAATCATTTGAGAAAGAAGCTAGGATCGCAGAGCAGGAGAAAATCCATTTGGAGCAAAAATATCAATTTGAGTTCACCAGGTTTCATGAGGTCCACGAAAGGTGTAAATTTGCTGAAATAGAATCCAAGAGAGCAACGGAGTTGGCTGATGAAGCGCGGGCTGAACTGGTGGCTGCTCAAAGAGAGAGGAGTGAGATGCAGCGTGTAGCAAGTGAGAGATTGACTCAGATTGAGAGGTCTGCAAGAAATATTGAAAATCTGGAAAGACAGAGAGCTGACCTGGCGAATGAGGTGGAGAGAATTCGTGCCTCAGAAATGGAGGCCATGTCCAGAGTTGCATTATTGGAGGCAAGAGTTGAAGAAAGGGAGAAAGAATTAGAGAAACTGTTAAAATCTAACAATGAGCAGAGGGCTACTACAGTTCAAGTTCTTGAGGGTCTATTGGAGTCCGAGCGTGCAGCCCGTGCAGAAGCCAACAACAGGGCGGAAGCCCTCTCCCTTAAACTACAAGCTACCCAGGGAAAGCTTGATGCTTTTCAGCAAGAATTGACATCAATTCGTCTGAATGAGACAAACTTGGATATTAAGTTGAAGACCGCTTCTCGTGCTAAACGATCTCGGGTTGAAGATTACGAAATGGGTGTGGAATCTGTTCATAATATGGATGGTAGTGATAGGATTGCAAGAGGGAATAAACGGTCCAGGAGCACAACTAGCCCTATGAAGCACCCACAAGCTGAAGATGGGGGCTCAGTGTTTGGGGGTGAGGATGATAACCACAGCCAACAAACAAACGCCGAGGATTATACAAAGTTCACAATTCCAAAGTTGAAGCAAGAACTTACAAGGCTTAATTTTGGTGCTGAGCTGCTTCAGTTGAAGCATCCAAGCAAGAAAGACCTTATTGAACTCTATGAAAGATGTGTCCTGCAGAAGTCATAGGGGGCTCACATTTAGTAGGTGTACAGGTTACCTTCCTGCAATGTACAAGAATCAACTAACAGGTTAGTTTTTGACACCTAATAGGAGAAGAGGGGAATGAAGAATTGGGTTGATTTCTTGAAACCTCCCTTAATCCCTTGCAGGAACGCTTGCAGTGTCTAGGTAGTTTACTCAAAGGGTTACTTTCTTCAAGGAGCCTACGGCTGACAACCATTTTTAAAAGGACCATTTTTTTTCTTGGTTTTCTTTTAATTTATTTTCTTTAGATTTTGTATCCTATTTGGCTTTTGTATATTGGTTTGTTTGGTAATGGTGTGTGAAACCATGTTGGGAATAGTCTTCTTTATTCACCGGCTACTGTTGTATCTTCTGGTTTGCTGTATGTTGCTTGATTCTTTGGCCGAGTTTGATGTCGATAAGTTTTTTGTTTTCTGAGCATCGCATGCGGTTGTTATGTCAAACGATGCTTATTTTGAAGCTTTGTCTAAGTTTTTCCAATAAGCCCTTTGATAATCCCTGATGCATTTTTCTGTGCTGTGTGCCTGCCTTATCTGTGCCTTGTGCAACCCAAGGGGTACCTAACATTATCGATGATTGCATAGTCCATGTTGCAACACCCGCTTGCCCCCCTCCATCCTCCCCCCCCCCCCCACACACACACACACCAACCAAAAATCCACAAAAATAAATAAATAAATAATTGTTGAGTATAGGGATCTGCCATTTTATTTTTTTAGCATTACTACCCCGCCTGAAGCTGCAACAAGGGGCTCCTGCTGTTGTAAAATGGGTTTGTAACCGATGGCCATTGCTCAATGAGTCCAAAAATACCCTTATATCAAACTTAGGAACCTTATGGTTACTATGTAGACATAGCATCCATTAGACAAACATCAAAATTATTATTTTTTCTAGTTAATATTTATTTATTATTCACTAATTAAATTAACTGGCACTTGCTTTATTGTGGGGGTGGCTTAGCTTTATGTCCAACCAAAGCGATAGAATCCTAGTATAAAGTTAGTAAAATAGGGCCTTTAGTTTAGCCTGGAAGTATCAGACTGGAAACACACATCATTTCTTTTACAAACCAAAAGGTAGAAATTATGCGAATTTATCAAAAACTTACAAATTATGTAAAGGGGTTTTTGTACCTTCGCTTTATTAAGGGGGGGAAAAATCAATACAAATAAAGGAAGAACAGTAAAAATACTAAAAGTAAAAGGACCCCCAAAGCATTTGTTCTATCAAGAACCGGTCAGTGACAAAGCATTGGACAAATTTTAAGGCATTTCAACTTTTTGATCTGATATTTGTTTTTGTCATATAAGTTATTTAGATTTTAGTGAAGTAAACTATTTTACTTTCAAAATAATATTTATTATGAGAACTTTTTTTGAGAATCGAGATTTATAGTCGAACTATCAAACCGTATTTATAAGCTAAATTATGCATTATTTTCATATTGCAAAACATTTCAACAAAATCAACGCCTGATATTGGTGTATATGAGATGGACACTTACGTCTTTTAATCAAGTCGAGAGTTCGACTCTTTCTGAGTACGGAAAAACAATATTAGGGTACCTGCCCCCACAAAGTGGGCCCAACAGCAATCGATCCAGATTAGTCGATACGAATTTTCGGATACTGGGTGGTAATCAAGCCAGGATAAAAAAAAAAAAAACAATTCAACAAAAAACCGTTAATGACTTAAAAAATGAATTATGAATTAATAATATCTTACACAAAACTGCATTAACACATTAATGCTTTAAAAGGGGATCAAACAGTCCAACAAAGATGGTTCAATTCCCACAAGTACAAAATCAGATAATTTAACATAAGAAGTGAACTAATGACGTAATCCCACACCTATTTTACCTACTTCCACAAAGGTTTCTAGGACTAATCCTTGGTACATGTGTTACATGGCAAAGAATCAACAGTACTATCCTATGAATAATCAAAAGTTCTACCCTACAACAAATACCTGACAACAACTTTGAATATCTCAATCTGATAATTTATGTAATCACTAGTACACAACACGTAGAAGAGCAAAAACCATGTCTTGCTAAAACATTGTTTGGCTCCTCCAAAAGTAATACGTCTCTTGAGCAGCTGACACTCATAATCATAACTTCCTCTTCCCTGCTGCATTGGCCGTTGTTAGTCGAATAAAGGGATTAGATGAAGCATCACCTTGAACAACCAAATTGGGAATTAGTTGATGAAGATGATCATGTGAGCTTTCTCTACTATGATTTGCACTTCCTTCATTATAACTACCAATAAATGAAGGGCGTTGTTGATAATAATCGATGAATGCTGCTGTTGTCTCCTTATTTGTCAGAACATCTTCTTGATCTTGAACATGGTCACCTAGAGAAGAATCCTTAATGCTCGCACTGTTACCACATTGTCTAGGTTGTGTTTGGTAGAAAACTTTGGAGACAACTAGTTCTCCATCTTTCTCTTCCTCATTGTCGCCAATATGATATTGGTGCATGACCCAATTGGTTTTCTCGGGTTTTCTTTGCCTACCATAGTTGGTGTAGAGGACTAGTATCTTCTTGAATCCTTTGACCTGATTATTGATCAAAACTGGCCTAGTCTTGCCTGTTTTATGCCACCGTGTTTCCCCGCAGCCGCCATCTTCATCCGTGTGGACCTTCCTACGCTTCCTTTTCCCAGTTGTGTATGCTTTTGAAGGTCTATGGAAGAAGTGGCGAATTTGGCCATCTTTGCTTAATCCTGCACGGTTTTGTTAATAATAAAAAATTGAAAAGTGTACAATGTGCACGCTAAAAGTTTGTAATTGAGGAAAGGCGCCGTTATGATCAGGCTATCGTATGCGACCTGAAATGAATACACAAAAGTTTATAAACTCTAACAGGTTCTACCTTGGTTAACATGATCTGTAGTATCGGACCAACACCTTATTGGCTCAATTACAAGTGAATTCTTTTAACTAAATTCTCAAATTCAAATATTAATAATGGAAAAAATATGTATTGCGAGAGTTTACCCGTTTAAAAATCCAACAATTAACCCGAATCGGATTAGTTTGAACTAATAAATTGGTGATCGAATACCGATCAGTCAAATACAAAAAAAAAAATTATAATATTGTGATTGTAATCACAACCTTAATATAAGTGAAAAAATAAAATAAAATGTAGATGAAAATTTAAAATAAATTTGGGTAGGTAATGTCAAAGCTAAGTTGCTATGCCACGGAATATTACATAAATAGCAAACTCACATGCCATTACTTGAAAGAACCTCAAAAGAAGTTTTTCTTATTTTTTTCTTTGGGGGTATAAGGAACAAGGTATAAAAGGTTGGTACGAAATTGGAATTTAATAAATTTATGGTACTTTGATGGAAACGAATTTTGTTGGTTATCCACGTAGGAAAAATGGTTGGTTTGGAGCAAATATCCACATTTGGCACAATTGGGATGGTATTGCAATTTTGTGGGTATTATGGGTTTTGAGTTGAAAGTAGGAGAAAAATCTTGTAAATCAAAAGTACCGTCTTGTCCCTCGTAACTTAGTAAATTATTGTGAAGAAGCTAGCAAGCTCTTTCAACATCATTTTACAGATTAATAACCGAATTTCCTTTTCAACAGATAGGGTTCAAGCACATCAAATTTTACCCAAAGGAAAAACCCATATTCAAATTGCCAGTTTGGGTAATATTTTTTTATTGAAACGATCAACACTACATAAAATCCTACTGCATATTGAATGTGCAAAGTTAACACACACTTCAATCTCTAGGACACCTATACACACAATATCCCTAAGAAGTAAAATATAATATTGCATATACATAATACACACACACACACACACACATATATATATATATACCTATTTATATATTTGTCTTCTATGTTGTGCTAGCACATTCATGCGTGTTGGCATGCAACTCAAGAACCCAATTATTGTAGGGGGTGAGACACATTCATTTCACCAAATTCTTGTTATGCATTCTAATCATGTGTGCTTTGAATTTGTCTTTTTTTTCATGTTGAGTTTACTTTTTCTTTTTTGGGGGTCTAGGAAGATGAATTTTTAGGTTCCGGCAAATCCAAATAAATCAAGTTCGAATCCGATTAAACTCTTAAAAATTAAAATTCTTCTGATATCTATTTTTTCTATATATAAAACTCAAACCGAAACATTTTTTAAGAAAATGGTCATTGTTCAGCAGCAACGACAACAATAACAACAACAATAACAATTTAGATTTCAATCCCAAAAATTTGGAGTCAGGTATGAAAGACAAATATCAGAGAGATGAAAATAAATAAATAAATAAAATAATAAAAATAAAAAGATGATTTAATTTGTACAAATTGTTATACACAACTCATTTCTATAAAAAACCATTTTCTTAACTAAATTCTTAACTATTATGTTTTTGTAAATAATTTACATCTAAATTTTTAGCTACATTTTACTAAATCTCTTATATTTAAGTTTTTTATCTTCCTTACTATTGCATTTTTGGGTTTACGCTGCATATGACCAAACCACCTTAAAAGATATTCATACATGTTATCCACAATTGAATTAACTCCCAATTTATTATATATCTCTTTATTTCTAATTCTATATTTTTTAGTTTTACCACGCATTTATGTTCTCCCTAATTAATAATTATGACTGCTTTTGTTCTTTTTCATTTTAAGTTTAAGATGTTTACTTGACTCCATATCTTTCTCTTTCTCAAAATTGAAGCCCGGAAAAAAAAATAATAAAAGTAAATTATTATTAAAAAAAAGATTGACCTGGAAGCTTTTCGGGGTGAGTGTGGCAAATCCCATTTTCGCCTTCAAGAGTAGGAATAAATTCATCAATAAGAGGATGGATTTTATGGGAATCCAGTGTCACCTTTGCTTCTAAGTGTTCCAAAATTTCCTGGTCCGTCGGATCAAACTTCACTCCTGCTGGTAATCCTTGTAAATCCTGAACTATTCCACCCTGTTTTAATAAATAAATAAATAAAATAAACTCAATTTACTTTACACAAAAATAATTATAAACAAAAATAAAATTAAATGATAAAGTCTGGTGGCACAAAAATATTTAACTGGACCTTATAATATAAAGTTTAATTGAAAAAAAAAATAAAATACCAAAAGAAAAGTGGGGTTGGGGGGGGGGACCTGATCTTGGAACTCTATGGTATGTCCACATGAAGGACATATTAGAGCAGCACGGCATGGATCGGATTTTGGAAGAACATTAGAATTAGAAGGTGCTGAGATTATTTGAAGAGAAGAAGTAGTAGTAGTCTCGTTGTAGTCATTGCACCATCTCATGCTCATGATCGCTTTTGTTTCTCTATGCCCATATCCCAATCTAGCGAAAGAGAGAGAGAGAGGGGGGGGTTCTCTTTTGAAAGCTCGAACGTCTTTTTGTCTACAGAAAATTCTTTTAATAGGCCGTGATCTCTTCTGTTTTTCCGATAAACCGCGTACGTAGTCTTCTTTTTCTTATGCTCGAGGGTAGAGAGAGAGAGAGAGAGAGAGAGAAGCAGGGGTTCTATAAAAAGGAAGAGGCAAGGCGAGATAGGGGTCATGAAGATTCTAGACCCAATGATGCGGGGACAACATTTTGCTTGGGGTACAAGTTATCTCTTTCTATCTATGTTTTAATAAAGATATAAATTTTCATGCCCACAATTTCTTTTTTCTTTTTTTTATATTTCTTGATAAGAATAAATCCGCCGTTTGGGGCCATGACCGTTTTTCATTTTTACTTTTTCATATTTCCCCATTATCATTTTTTATCTTAATTTTAGTTATACACAGATTAAAAAAAATTATATGAACAAAAAATTCAATATATTTAATTTTTAATTCATTTGCTCTCTCTAACGTCATTTATTAATTGTGGAAAAAATGGTGGAGTGAAGATTGGGCAACCCTACTAAGTTGACCCACGACATTTTAACTCCTCCCTCTGTGCATGTGTTATTAGAGAGAGAGAAAGAGAGAGAGAGAGGGAGAGAGAGAGGTTTCAGCTCCGGCGTCATTCTGGAGTGTACTTAAAGAAACAAGATACTGATACATACTACATATATGTCTATGCAAAACCAACATCCATGAAAATTACATAGGGAGAAAAAATACACCCCCAATCACGTAGACTTCTCAATATGTGAAGCGAGGTATCCCCCCCCCCCTCTCTCTCTCGTTGTTGGTGTGTTCTGATGGTTTGATGTTGTCATTTGCTGGTCAATCTAGATTTTTCGAGGGGATTGACATTGACCACAACATATAGTTTCATGAATTTCGCCGAAGTTTAAAGTACAGCAGAAAACCGTTGTCTTACGTTAATATTTACCTAACGAATTGGCCTTTAACTAATTTCTGACTCTAATCACATACCACAATTTGACCACAGAAATTTTTTGTACCGACTAAATATCACAAATTTTTCATATTTCTTATTTATTAAAAACATTCATTTTTGTTATTTCAATAAAGAAGTTTCAAAATTTTGTTGATGAGCTTAGAGACGTTCCCCCCCCCCATCCAATATGAACAAAAAAACTATGTTATGTAATTTTAAAAATTATAATTCGAAATGTTATTTATTTATTCTGTCTCTAAAATTATAACTCAAAATGAATATCATAGTCATGTATATTATATACATCTATTTTAATCCTTAAGTCTGAATTTGGAAATAATACTTGTGGAGTATATGTAAGAAGATGGGACGATTGAAACAAAAAAGAGTTTAGTACGATGATACTTATCTTTTATTTGTAACTAAAATATTTTGAATTCGATTGTATAATTCAGAGATATAGGGTTTGATTTTGTAACTTTGAGATTTGGGTTTGATTTTTTTGGTAAAAATATTTTGTACCTCTCTTTCTTATTTTCTTAATCTCTATTAAATCTACTTGTCTCCTTTGTAATTGATAAAAAAAGAAAAAAAAAAGGTGTGAGTGAGTGTAGAGAATTATTTTTTTTTATTATATAAGTATTTAAATTTTAAATTTTAATATTTAAAAAAAAATTATGACCAATAAATTATTGTTCGAGACATCGTAAATCGTAAGAGTTATCTGCCATCCATATAGGATGGAATGGAGCCGACATAGGTTGTACGAGGAACGTGTTGAGCTTCTCTGGCGAGTCAAGCAACAATAGCTTAAACGCTAAGCTTTCGTTTCTCTTTAACGTACGGCTCATGGACTTCTGCCAATGAAAGTGCCCTTTCCTTATCGGGCACTTGTCAGCTTAACCGCTAAGCTCGTGGACTTTAGATTCAGTTACTTTATATAAAAGTTTGCGATATTAAAATTATTAATATAATAATTATTTTAATATTTTTTTTGGAGGATTTTAATATTTTTTAGTGTTTTTATTTAATTAAATTATTTTAAATTTTCATTATAGATCACTTAGGAATGGAAACTATAACTTAGATTAATACTATTAGAAAACAAAGTATAATTTTTCATCACTAATGAGTATTAGTGATGAAAAATTTTCATCATTGATTCCGTCGTTAAAAATCACCCTATTAAATATTAATAACAAAAAATCATCCGTCACTAATTACTTAGGTGTTATTATCAAAAAAAATTATCCAAATCTTTTTTATTGATTATCTCTCATTTGAGTTTATTGCACTTTTGATTGCCTTAATATGGACGATTAGGATCATATATTCTCTATGAACACTTAATTGATTTAATGGTTAAATACTAATATATTTTATATAAAATCTCACATTTGAGTCAACGAAATAGACGCTAGGAAAATTTTATCGTTTAAGGGTTTAATCTGATTCGAATTAAATTTAATCGGTATAAAACAATTATAAAAAAAATAGTTTATACCAAAGAAAATCGCGTTCTCTCCTTTCTACACACATCAAAACTATTGAATTTAACAATTTGCTAATTTGAGGATACCATTTAATTTGAGTGAGAGAATCACCTTTAGTTGGGTTTAAATTGGGGGGGGGGATGAATTTATTTTCTTTGGGAGGAGGATTTCATGCGTCTTTGAGAGTTTTTTTCCTAAGCAATTTTCAGAATAATAGTCATTAGTTAAAATCGAGAGTAGAATTGAGTTTATATTAATTTTTCAATGCAAAAAAGTTATCAATACAATAATAATATAAATTATTTTGTTAAAAAAAATCACTGCTAGAAAACAAACTTTCAGCGACAAAAAAATCTGTCGTTGAAAGTCTTTTTTCCGTCGTTGAAGGGTATCAACTACTGATTTAGTTCCGTAGTTAATATCAGCGATGGATTAGCGATCGAAAAAATCCGTCACTAATAAAAAATGAAAAAAAAAAGAAAAAATGGAAAAAAATAGTGACAGATTGGAATCCATCGCTAATTTTTGATTTCTTAAAAAAAAACATATCTGTTGTTCCAAAGCCCGCAGACCCGCTAGCCCGCCCAACCGACATGCCAGCCCGTCTCCTTAATTTGTCAGAAATGCTTCCGCCAAATACAATGAATATAACAAGAGTCCATCCACCATTAGACCAAGTTAAGTTTCTTATCTTATTCTTTTTTTTTTTACTTATTATTTTTACTTTATATTTTTTAATAATATAAAATTATAATTTATTATAAAATAATAAAATAATTTTATTTTTCTACAAAATAAAATCAAAATAAAAATAAAAAGAATTATTAAATAAAAATATTAGAAATATTAAAAATATTAAAAATATAAAAAATATCCGTCCGATTCCGTCGCTAAATATTTTTACCTCATATTTTCTAATAATAAAAAATAATAAAAAATTATAATTTATTATAAAATAATAAAATAATTTTATTTTAGCTTAAAATAAAATAATAAAAAATTTAAAATAATAAAATAATATTATTCTTCTACAAAATAAAATAAAAATATAAATAAATATTAAAGAAAAATTAAAAATTTTAAAAAATTTTAAAAATTTTAAAAATTTTAAAATTTTAAAAATTAAAAAATTAAAAAAAATTAAAAAAAATCCGTCGGTAATTCGTCGCTAATTTTTCCGTCGATAATATATCGCTAATTTTTTCGTCACTAATCCATCGGTAATCAGTCGCCGATAAATTTATAATTTTTTTTAAAATTTTTTTTTATTGTTGACCGCTATAGAGACGGATTAGAGACGGAAATATTTCTATCATTAATCGATCGCAAATAGTTTCGTATTTTGTCCGACAGTATTCCGTCGGAAATCGTCGCTATTAGCAATGGAATTTTTTTCGTCGGTAATTTTTTATCGCTGAAGGTCTGTTTTCTGGCTGTGAACGACTTAAACTTGGAAAATATTATATTTCTTAAGAAAACATTTTCACTTTTGTCGCATTTTAAATAAAACGTTGAGTCTTATCTCAGCTTTCACATATAAACCCTGTTGGTGTGAATAGAGATTAGATGAGATTTTTAATTGCTATAATTATAATTTTAATTCTTTTTTGTGAAAAAATTAATTTTTATTTGTAAAACTCTACATCTTTTATGGAAAAAAAATTATTTTATTTTAAAAATATTACTAACTTAAATAAAATAAAATAACAAGTTAAGATATTAAAATAGGAGAACAAAAGGTGTCTCTATCCGAAGGGATCACTTTCAGGAAAATTTTGTGGAAATTGCTCATCAGTTTTCAATCAAACCTGTAAAATATTGTGTCGACATAGTCTTTATATATTTGTCGAAAATGCATTGATGGAGTGTGGCCTTTAAGAGATCCTTTGATGAAGACAAAGCACAAGTCTTTAAAAATTAGAAATCTAGACCTTTGGATAATTTATAAACAATTGGATTAACGTTCTTTTACCTAGACAAACTGGTATTCGGAGATATAGTCTGACTAATTGGGCTCGAGCTGCTATTAGACTCTCTTTTAAATGGAGTTCTTCTAACGTAATTTTTTTCATTTCTAAAATTCAAACTTGAATTTTGATTAAGAAATATAATATTTTTCTCGTTAGACCAATTGTTCGATTGATATTGGAATAACTTTAACCATGGGGAAGTAAGGTGACAATTCCCCTATTGAATTTTAGGAAAAAGAAAATAATTTTATATTAAAATTACAACCAATCTCTCATCTCTACATGTTATTTTCGACCCTTTAATATAAATTTCTAATTTTACTCTTATTAACCATAACCAAATATAATTAACTTAAAATATAGATTTATTTATCTTAGATAGTTTTTATGAATCTTTTACGCTACAAAATCAAATACTAATACCAAATCGAGTGTTTAAAAAAATAATTATTTTTAAAATTATGAGTAGAATGATATCAAACTCATTCGAATTAATAATTCATCCTCGAAATATAGATTAAAGTTGATCACTGCAGAATCATTTTTATTAAACCTCTATGGTTCATTTAAAAAAGTTAAATCAGTCTCTATTGAGATTTGGGTTGAGTTTTTAAAACAAAAGGTATTGATACAATAATAATTTTAATCATTTTAAAGAAGTTTCAACTTTTTACTTATAAAATTCTATATATTTTATCATAAATTTTTTATTTTAATTAAAGATATTTTAAATATAATATAATAAAAACTGTTGAGACAAACCGAGTCAAATTAAAAATTTTCAAACTAAGGCAGATGTTGTCCATGTCCCACAATTTCTATCCTTGTAGCAGACGTTTGGCCCTAGGTCAAGGAGAATAGAAAACCCTGTATCAAAGGAATTAGCTTACGTTGGGTGATTTATTGCTTTTTTCTACTCGCGTATTTCACGATTTGCGTGACCAAAAATCTGCAAAAAAAAATCTCTCAAGACTCGCTTCGAATACGATAGACTTTTACTAATTTATTTGATGGGTATCCTTTATGCTATCTGTTCACTCCAAAGAAATAACCCACCTGAGTGAGTGGTCTTTGGAGGCCTAAAAGGTGGAATTGAAACAATTGGAGAAGAAGTATTTTCAAACATCTTGGTGAAGATGCACAGTGGTTTTGGAACAAAAGAAAACATAAGTAATTGTTTAAAAAACCCATTAAAATGAGAGTGACACAAAAGTCTTCTGATGAAGAAAAGATGGGAGGCTGGCTATGACGTTGACTCAGGTGATTACCATCAATTTCCTTTTCCAAGAAAGACAACCGACAGCCTTTGTAACTTTTTTTTTTTAAATAATTTTTCCTTGTAGTAGAATATCATATTTAAATCATAATTACAATTTAAATAATAAGCTTGTTATCATAATGATGCAAAAATTCAACAGCTACAATAATCATTCGCATGGGGTTTAATTAATTAACTTATTATGAACTTAGGTAGTTAATTTGTCTGTGTTATTTTATTAACACACTTGAAGAAGTTATATGGTAATTAAATTAAGCAATGGCAAGAAGGAAAGAATAAAATAGAGAATTTAATTGACGGGCGGTGGTTTATTTGATCTAATAATTAGATATCGGTACCGTTTAAGTAACGGCTCGATTTTGAATTTTTTATATGGAGAAAACAAATGATGAAAAAATTTTATCATTTAATAATTTAATTTGATTCGAATCGAATTTAATCGATCCAGGATTAGACTTGACGGGTTGCCGACACTAAGTACAAAAACTTTATATAGATATTTACAAAAACTATCCTCAAATTCACCGACCATGGGACCAAAGAAATTTCCTAGGAAATTTCAAATATCCGTGTTTGTGTATGAATACTATTAATTTATTTATAAATATAAAATATTTTGTTTTAGTAGTGTTATGTCTACTCGAATTATGGGAGTATGACTGTAAACAAACTGAAATATTCGAATTCTCAATTTTAAATTCACGAGGAACCCATAACTTCTTTAATCATGTCCATGCATATACAAAAGAAGGGAAATAATCCAATTGGCCACAATGGCTTACTATCCCCTAATATTAAAGACATAAATCCAACTCCAGATTGTTTAGAATAGTTGCCACATGAACAATGGAAGGCCTAGTCTTCCTAGAATTCCCCACACAAGCTAAAGCAACCTTAGCTAGTCTCTCAAGAGGTCTCAAATTTGAAGGCAAAACAAGTCTAGCATCCAAAAGCTCACTAAATCTCACTTCCTTAATCAAAGGCAAACTCCATTTAACAAGCAACCCTTCTTCGCATCTTCTCCCACTCAAAATTTCCAATAAAATAACACCAAATCCATAAACATCACTTTCCTTAGAAGCACCGCCGCCGCTTCCTCTCCCAACCCAATACTCATCATCAACATACCCTACAAGCCCTCTCTTCTCTTTCGTTGCCAAAAAATTAGACACCCCATAATCACAAATCCTAGCACAAAACTTGGCATCAATTAAAATCTTTGTGGACTTGATGCATCCGTGAACTACGTTAGGCGCCATACCTTCATGCAAGTACTCAAGTCCTCTAGCCACCTCGGCTGCAATCTTTATACGCTTGTTCCAATCCAAAAGAGAAGCTCCTTCACAGTTTTGATGCAAGTAGAAGTCCAAATTCATCGTACCTACAAATTCCATGACAACAATTCTCTCTCCGGGTGCTTGTGAGAAGCCTATGATGGGGACTATGTTGGGGTGGTGAGCTAAAGAGAGAGACTTGATCATTGTTGAGAAGCCTAACCCTGCATTGCTCAAAACAAGACTTGGATGAATTCTTTTAATAGCGACTAGTTCTCCTCGCGATAGAACACTGGTGTATACAGTTCCTAGTCTTCCTTTTCCTATGATTCTTCTTGGGTTGAAGCCATCAGTTGATGCATCAATCTCATTTATATTGAATGAACATGCACAAGCCTTGATAGGAAGTGTTTCTTCTGATTCAACCGATTTGCGACAAAAGATAAGGAGAAGAATGCTAAGGATAATGAGAAATGTTGAGAGAAGAGCCATGACAATGCCATAAGCAATGCATGTGCCATAGCTAATCATGTTATGAAGATTTTCCTCCCCAAACCAAGGCAAGGATAGGAAATGAAAATTTTTGTGTTAAGTTTGAGAACAGTTTGGAAATTGAAGTGGGTACTTAAAAGCAATAGAAAAGTGAAGAGAGAGAGAGAGAGAGACAATTTTGCGTAAATGGGCAGGCACTGAAAAAATCCTGGTGGGGATTGGTAGGAAAAGTGTTGTCTTTTTGGTCAATCGTGTTTGTTCAAAGTTGGCCACCGCCCCCGTTTGAAAAAAAATGGGATTAAAGATCTTAGTGACGGCAAGTTCGTTATTAGGTGGTTTCTGATGATTGGTGGTTTCCTGCCCAATTTTTTTCCTGTCGAAGGTAACCCATATATATATATATATATATATATATATATATTTATATATGATCAGATTTTTTTTTTAGTGCAAGCGTATATTACTCTCAACACGAATAATCCAATTTGAATAACGTGAAATCTATTAAGAGATTAACTCTTCCAAATCTCATTTTTCTATTCTTATAACTCAAATTTGAGATCTATGATTAAAAAAAATATAGCGATCTACCACTACACCCACAAGAGTTTGGTATATATTGCCGGATGTTACCACATCCTTTAATAAGTTCTTACAGCAATATGAACACAGAGCTTGAATGAGACTTTAATTGATTAATCACTAGAGCTAATCCCGATCATCTTACGGCTCTAATCATAGATTATGTATAAAATTATTTTGTCAACTAATGCATTCTAAGATTGGTGACTCCAAACCCATTTCCTTCTGGGGCCGTGTCAATTGGGTCGTGCATCAATAGAAGGCCGGAGCTAAAATTGGGCTTTCTACGTGTCTATTTTGGCCTCTGAGGACCGTCAAGTGGATTAAGAAAAGAGCGAGAAAGAGTCCAAAGCTTAAGAATGATCCCCCGCAGATTAAAAAGTAAGTCCAGAAATTAAATGTTGGTCCCAGTTGACTTGAGAAGGATCACGAGTAAACAGATGTCTAGAGATCGATTCCTAAATTAAATTTTATAACTGTTTAAATTGAATTAGTTAAATTTTTTTATACTACCGGTCAACTATCCAAAAAACAAAGGAAAGAACTGAACCAATAACTTGTGGATCGAGTATCAGAATATTAGTTGACTTGAGAAGGATCACGAGTAAACAGATGTCGAGAGATCGATTCCTAAATTAAATTTTATAACTATTTAAATTGAATTAGTCAAGTTTTTTTATACTACTAGTCAACTATCCAAAAAACAAAGGAAAGAACTGAACCAACAACTTGTGGATTGAGTATCAAAATATTAAATTCACTTAATCAAAAGTCCATCGACTATCAAAATATTAAACTCATTTAATCAAAATTCGAATTGAAGTTTTGATAATAGAAAAATAGATTAAAAAAAAAGTCCCTAATTTTGCCTCCATTATCTAAATAATCCAATTTTTGGATATCGATATTAAAATATAAAAAAAAAAAAAAAAGGGAGAATCGAAGATAACGGGGCAACGAAATTTGCCTACAAACATGTCATCCTCAGCAATCACTCTACCATAAGACCGACTCCGTACTTGCAACCCATTTATACGCTACTTGTGCCATGAGGGGCCTCTTCTCTCTCTCTCTCTCTCTCTCTCTCTCTCTCTCTGAAATAAGTGCAATTGAACTAAAGAAAAGTTAAAGGGCATTATTTAGTTCAAGCGATGAGGAGTTTACGTCTTTTATTCTTTTTTAACGTGAAAGCTGGTTTGCGAAAAAATTATTATAATTGAATTTTATGTCTACCACAAGCAAGTAGTGGCTTCAACAGAACATTCTTGTAATCTTGTCGAGTTCGCCTTCCTTTGAATTCAGAAGTGTTTCTAGGCCTATTTTGCTTATGAGATTTTCTTAAATTTTGGTTCAGAGAGATTGGGGGGGGGATGAGAGAGAGAGAGATAACCACTCCCCTTTCCCTTCTTCTCCCTTCCCTTTCCTCCAACCAAAGAAACTGGAAATCAAAATCAGAATTTGAATGGGATCCAGCTCTTTTTGCCGCCCCAAAAGGGCTATTAATGTTGTGGTAGTTCAAACTTGAACATTGCAATAATTCTCTCATTTAATTTTTAACATTCACCGGGGCAGACATTTCTCATCAATCACCTTCCCAACCTCTTGCATTTTTCTCTGCAGCAAATTTATGAACCAAACAATGAGATATTTCATAATTTGGAAAACATTTTGGGAAATATTTGATGATATGCCCGAGTCAGGGACTCGGAGGCTGGTAATCCAAATTGAAAGACAACTGAGGAGGCAGTGCGGGGTAGGGTCCCCTTTGACAAAAATTTTATAGGGGCCCATGTCAAGGAAAGGGCCCACGTAACCACCCTCATTAACTACAATATTATTATTTGAATGTATCAGTATCCATCTGTCTCCAACCATATTGCTATTGTAAATAGAAGAAAACAGGGAGAATTTCGATTAATGATGGGGGTTGAAGAATATTTTCGATTTTGAATGGCAAAAAATTTCCAATTCAATTTTGATGCCTTTAAAACTAAGAGAGGTGAAGAGTAAATTTATTAAGAGATAACAGAGAAAAGTTGGGAGAGAGAATGGTGGCCGATGATAGAAATAAGAGAAAGGAGAGAGAGAATCAACCAAAGAGAGAATGAGAGAGAGAAGAGAGAAAATTGTTCAAGGGAGAGAAAAGAAATACGATATAGGAGAGAGCAGATAGAAATAGAAAAGAGAGATTGTTGGCTATTGTCTAAGATTGGAGAGAAAAGTGAAAAAATCAAAGAGAGAAAAGGAGGGAAAACATGATAGCTGCTAATAGAGATGAGAGACATGAGGAAAAAAAAAAATAATCGAGAGAGAAAAATGAATAGACATAAGAGATGAAAGAGAATATAGTATAAAAAGTGATGGTAGTCGATAAAGATGAAAGAGAAGAAAGAAAAACTTAGTCTCTCCAGAGAATACATGAGAAGGCAGAGATGTTTGCAACCAAAAAAGAGAGAATAATAGATGCGTTCTTATTCAACCAAAGGCGATGACATGAGGAGTGAAAATTGCTCATTAAAACGTAAGTTCTTACATATCAAAAACTGAAATGCAGAAGTTCTTTCATCCATAGACAAAAATATTTTCCATCTGGCATTCATAAACAAATTTCATCAGCAAAAAATCCTCCGCAATAAGATCTTCTATAGATTGCAGGGACTGGTCAAAGGATTTTAACGTGGGAAACATGATTGCACAGATGTTACCATTTTTTTAAAAAAAAAAAAGATTCTCATTCCTTGGAACCGTTTGAATGTAAGTAATTGATGGAAAATAGTGTTGTAGTACAAGAGAACCATTACTAATGTAGGCATAAATAATATGACAAATCACCTGAATAGTTATCAAGAAACAGATCTAACATGGTTTTAATGTATCTTAGAACTTGGAAATGGTAGGATTATAACTTTGATGGTATTTACATCATATTTGATAAACCATCATCTCTCCTCTCTCTCGCTTTCTTCTCCCCACATGGAAAAACAGGAGTTGACAAGATGAAACTCACTTTTACTCCTTCCAGTTCTTATGTTTGAAACAAACCTAAACTAACAGTGTCTTCAAACTTCTTCAAAGTACACTTCCTGGATCGGTTGCATCTTCATAGTAATATGGTGACAACTTCCCGTCTTTCTTTATGTTCTTGAGCTGATTTTCTCCGCCTATTTCTTGCAAAGCTTTCACGACCCTCCTCATCGAGGGTCGGTTGATGGGTAGAGGACTAGTACAGAGAAGGCCAATGTTGAGGACCTTGCAAATTTCTTCCTTGAAACAGGAATCAAGCTTAGGGTCAAGGACATGATCCACTCCTTTTTGATCTATAGTGGAGGCCACCCATTTCACCAAGTCCTTTTCTCCAAACTCAGGGTCTACGGGGCGTTTTCCGGTGACCAACTCAAGAAGTACTACACCGAAGCTGTAAATGTCGCTCTTTTCGTTCACTCTGAGCGTGTAGGCATATTCTGCATCAAGCTCGAGTATATTAAAATTGCTTCAATTAAAGCTAGAAACATATTATGAACTAGTTGGCAATAAAATTAGGTGTCGTGCTGGATGAGATCTTCTTAATAATAGTGAAGAGTAGATTGATCTTCCACCTAAAACTTTAAATGGGAATAGTAATACATGTGTTCCGGTATGTCAGGATTAAATTAGATTTTCAAATCATAAATAATGGTTATCCATGAAGAATAATTATGCAGAAGTATTTTAACTATAGCAGTCCAAGATTCAAACTAAGTACAGAATCAACTCAGCATACCAAGTGTCTGCAATCGGACAAAGAACTAATATAGCAAGCAATTTAGCATAAAAGCAAAAAAACTTTCATAAGCTAATATGGGAGAATAGTCAGATAAGCCAACTAACCTGGTGCAATGTATCCACATGAACCTGCAATGACAGACATAGATTTAGGACCCTTTCCGGTAAGATCAACAACCTTAGCAACCCCAAAATCAGCAACCCGAGCTCCGAAATCACCATCCAACAAGATGTTATTGGATTTCACATCCCTATGAACAATTGGAGGAACGCAATCATGATGCAAATAAGAGAGCCCCTCAGCTGCATCCAAGGCAATCTTATACCTTGTAGGCCAATTCAACAAGCCTCCTTTACTACTATGAAGCAAATCACCCAAACTACCATTAGGCATATACTCATAAACCAGAAGTTTGCAATCTCTGGTTGTACAACAACACCATAACTTGACAATGTTCTTGTGCCTAATTTTCCCTAAAGTTGCTACCTCCGCTTCAAATCCATCATCTTTAACCTGACCTCTCTCGATGTCTTCACTTTCATTCGCCTTATTCGAACCACCCCAAAGCTTTTTCACTGCAACAGCCTCACCATTGCTAAGAACAGCTTTGTAGACCTTCCCTGAAGACCCACTACCGATAACATTATCTTCATCAAGGCAATCCAAGATCTCATATTCACTGAAAGCCAGTTTGTGGAATGACATTAAAGTCCACTTAGATTTATCAATAGCTCCCTTGGACTTTTTGAAATTTCTATACCTCAAGTAGAACCAAACAACCCCAACAGTCAACACTATTCCTGCAAGAGTGAAAATGGATCTAAGTAGCCAAACATACCCTCTCTTAGAACCACCTTTACTAGGACACAACCCCTCCAAATCTCCACACAAACCAGGATTTCCCAAGAAGCTATTCTTATAAGCCTCCTTAGCAAACAAAGGAGGAAGATCACCGGAAAGCCGATTATATGACAAATTAAACAAATTCAACTTCAAATTCTGCAATTCGAGTGGGATTTTCCCGGTAAATTGATTTCTAGACAGATCAAGATAATTCAACACAGACAAACGCCCAATTTCCGCAGGAATACTTCCCGAAAATGCATTGTTAGCCAAATTCAAATCATTAAGCTTCTTCCATGCTTGAATTCCTGGTGGGATTTCTCCAGAAAGCTTGTTGTTGTGAAGATCAAGAGTCCCTAACTGTGTAAGATTCACAATACTCCGAGGAAGAAACCCGGAAAGCTGATTATCACTACCCGAAAACTCGTACAGATTTCCCAACATTCCAATTTCCTCAGGAATCAATCCAGAAAAGTTGTTCTGTGCTATAATCAAGAGAGAGAGATTACTAGCCCCACCAATAGAACTTGAAATCTGACCTGAAAATGAGTTTCCCACAAGCTCAAGAAGAGAAACATGTGGAAGACCCCATAACCCAGATGGGATTTCACCAGAAAATTGATTGTTGCCTAATCTGATCCTCGTTAAACTCGTACATTCACTCAATTTTTCTGGGACTTTCCCAGAAAACGAATTGTAAATCATAAGTAGTTCTAATAACTGCCCATTTGCACACAAATCCTCCGGAAGTTCGCCGGAGAATTCATTGTTCGACACATCTACCCAAGTCAGAGGCGAATTCTTTCCCAAATCACGAGGTAATTGTCCGGTGAGTTTGTTCTGAAACAACCTTAGCTCGAACAAGTTCGGGGAATTTGCTAAACTCTCTGACAAGCTCCCCTCAAACACATTCTCGTACAGATTGAGAGAAGCTAGAGGTAATTCCAGTAACTCGTCTGGAATTTTTCCCGACAACCTATTCATTGAGGCGTCGAGGTTTCGCAATGCCGTCAATTTCGACCATCCCGAAGGAAACACGCCGGACAAAGAATTGTTATACAGCTCAATCTGAACAATACTCGTTAGTTCGGTGATAGAGCTCGGAATCGGACCCTCGAGATTATTCACGGCGACGTCGAAATCTTGAAGATTCTTAAGCTTTCCGAACGCATCGGGAATCTGACCAACTAAGTTACATTGAGTCAGCCAGAGGATTTCAAGGTTCGTGAGGTTTCCAATCTCCGGCGGAATTTGACTCGGCGTGAACGGATTGTACGAGATGTTGAGTTGTTTTAAAGTAGAAATGTTTCCGAGGAATCCCGGCACGACGCCGTTTAAGAGGTTTCCAGTGAGAGAGAGAACTTCGAGTTTCGGAAAACGACCGAAACTTTCAGGTATGTTGCCGGAGAAGTTGTTGGCTTGAACGTCGAGGTAAACGAGGTTCGGAAGGTCTGCTAAAGTTTCCGGGAGTTCCCCGGTGAGGAGATTCTGGCCAACGTCGAGCAGCTGGAGATTGTGACAGGTGGAGATATCGGAAGGCAGGGATGCATTGATGTTGTTGTCGAAGAGGACGATATTGGTAAGGTTTAGGAGAGAGCAGAGGAGAAGAGGGAAAGGACCAGCCACGGAGGCGTCGGTGAGGTCGATGGAGGTGACAGACTGGGAGACTTTATCACAGGTGATACCGGCCCAGTTGCACGGAGTTTGGTCGGAGGGATTCCAGTTGGAGAGAAAGCCGTTAGGGTCGTCGAGAGAGGATTTGACTTGGAGGAGTATGGTGCCTTCTTGGTTTACAGAAAGAGAGAGTGGAGAGAGACAGAGGAAGATGGAGAGAAGAAGAAGCATTTTTTTGGTGCTTCTCTGGAGAGAGAGAGTGAATGAGCTAAAATGTCACGGTGCTTAACCGTTAATATAAGAGAGAGGGGGGGGTGCAGCAGAGAGGAGAGAGTGAGAGAGAACAAGAAAGAGAAACCGAAGGGGTCTCAGCATATAATTAATGGTCAGACGAACCACGAGGAAGGAGAGTCGTTGATAGAATCGGAGGGTGGAGAGAGAGAGAGAGTTGGTTTTGTGGCATAGGAGGAGCGCAGTCACACACTATAGCATGGTTCACGCCATTTTTGTGTTTTCCATTTGAGAAACAAAAGCTTTTCTTTTTCTTTTTCTTTTTCTTTTTTTTTGAGATTACTATAATTCTCCGGCAACGGCATGATTTTGTATATCTAATTGTTAACGTTATTTGTATTTGAATAAAATTATAGTCTGTCAAAAAGAAAGGACATTGAAGTCATTGGCATGGGTCGAATCGAATCATGTGTGAGATAGCAACGTTTTCCGTCCTCGACCGCTGGTTTATAACGTAATTGTTATATATTTTAATTAAATTTTAAATTTAAAATATAAAAATAAAAAATATTATATAAAGAGAGTTATTTTTAAAATAAATTTAATAAGGGTTTAAATCAAATTAATCAAAATATAATTTTAAATATCAATTAATTAGAAAAAAAAAAGAAAATTTCTAGTCTCCCTGTAAACATAAACTTCTGGTCTCAAATTTGGTCGAGGAGTGCAAGAGGTTGATGGAACCATGAGGTCTACTCTGTGTGTAGAGAGATCGATCAAGCTAGTTGCTCATGTGCATGAATCTGGGCAGGAGGTTTGGATGGAAAGAGATTGGCAGGCAGGGTCCGAGCTCTCCCAAGCCTATGCGGTGCACCCCGGCTTTCAAACATGGTCCAAACCATTAAAAAAATATAAGTAATACGAGAATAATTGATAATGCTTATATAAAATTTAACATTATTCGTCACAGATGTCTTTTGAATTAAATGACAATAAAAGGAAATTACAAAAAAGAAAAAACACCTTTGTTAAAATCTAATCATCAAATCAATTTTTTAGACCATACATATGCAATACATAAACCATAAAAAATTTCAATTTATATGTTTGCGTTACCATAGACTCATCCCCTTCCCCGTACACAACGTTCGGTCTATAATTTTTACGAGTATTAATGCTAACAAGATTTGTAATTATTAAATCATTATTAAATAATTATTAATATATTTAAATTAAAATAATAAAATAATTTCTAATTATTAAATAGTAATTTTACTTAGATAAATACATATTATTGTTCAAAAACTCTGTGTTATCGTTACCATCTAAAAGAAAAATAGATCGATTTGAATGAAATACCATCTAAATAATTAAATCGCGGGTTAACATAATTCAATCTTGATTTTTTTATAAAATCGGTCGATTTACATTCAATTGTCAAAGATGAAAAAATCTACTAGCATTTAATTTATTAAACTTTATATAGAAGGACATTTATATTTTTTAAAATATAAAATATTAAAATTTTTTAAAAATCAAAATACCTAAAAATCTCCTCAAATCTTTCGAATTCTCTTCTCTTTTTCATCTCTTCCCTCTATTCTGTCGATCTGTCAAATTGATTGATTAATTGAATTATTTTTTAATATAAATTTTATGAGTGGTTGTTAATTTTATATATTTTTTTTAATTTTTATTTTTAAATTTTTGTATGAAATATAAAATTAATATATATTTATTTTAAAAAATAATTTAATATATTTTTAATTATTATTAAAAAATAACAATTCAATCATATTGATCCGCACGCGGTTTAATTATAATTTTAAAGTTTATGGTTCCATGTATGATAAAATTGCAAAAACGGATGTCACAGTTTCTTAACTACGTTACAAGTGGAAAACAGGGAGCCCATGAGAGAGAGAGAGAGAGAGAGAGAGAGAGAGAGAGAGAGAGAGAGAGAGAGAGAGAGAGAGAGAGAGAGAGAGAGAGAGAGAGAGAGAGAGAGAGAGAGAGAGAGAGAGAGAGAGAGGCATTTGTTTTGTGTTAAAGTTCATCTGTTGCTTTGGACTTCGGTGGCTTTTTTTTTTCCCCTAGTCTTATCTTTTCCATTTTGGTGAGTAAATAGTGACGGCCTGCAAGAGCTACGGACTACCTGATACCTGTGCCTATTGAAGGTGTCAACCTTTTTACCAAGGAAAGGAGAAAACGTAACCAAGGGGATATGGAAGGTGGCGGAGCCTGAAAGAGACAAGGGTTTTCTTCGTACAGACAAATCGAAAAAGGCTTTCGTTCACCCCTTTCTCTTTCTGGTTTCTATTTTCCATTTTCTGCAATCGCTCCTTCAAGTGGATACCATTTTTGACAAGAGCCTATGATAGAAACCCTTCTAAAGTGAAATAAATATCTTAAAACTTTTGCTAAATTGGGTTTCGAATTTTGTAATTGGATTATTATTTAATAATATGCATAGTTTATATATATATTTTTTTATAAATTATTGATACTCATTAACTATATTAACACTTTATCGATATCTCTTTTTTATCTATAAGATTCAAATCTAATAAATTATTTAAAAGATATCGGTATTCAGTCAGGACCAACTAGATGTTAGCCTTCGTATAGCTTTCTGTGTTATGCAATAAATTTAATATAGATTTATGTAAATTTATGGGCGAATATAAATGGGAATTAGTATGGGAGTATTATAATTAAAATTAGATTAAGTATAATTTATTTATGGAAATACTATGTTGTTTAAAGTTAAAAATTAGTTCATTCAAATTTGTATAATATTTTAAATATAAAATTATAAAATTAAGTATAAATTTATTTTTATATAAAAAAGTTAATTATTTACAAAATCTTACGTTATAAATTGTTTAACTTAATTTAAAATATTATTAAAAAATAAAAAAGAAATTTTCAAAGACCATGACTATGCAGAGAGAGAATCCATCCAAAATTTTGCTTTTTTTTTTTTTTTCCTCCCAACATTTTCACTTTCACACAGTAGATTATCACTGATTCCAACAATAGTCAGCAACCCCATTAACGATATTTCCAAAATCCTATTAATGTTGTTTTAGGACAAATCAGCTTTGGGATAATCCACAGCATGACATGATATTTCCAAAATTTTTCATTTTTTTAGCTTAATTAATTGTACTATTTGTGATTAAATTTTGAATTTTTTTATTAAAAATATAATATTTTATAAGTAAAAGTTAACTTTTTTTTTTCATAAACTAACAAAATTTATTAATAAAATCTTATGGTAAATATTTTAATTAATTTCGATTCTGTCTAAACTCAATCAATAGTATAACTCAATCAAATTTTTTACAATTTTTTTTTTTTAAAAATACATCTGCTAATGAAACAATCCCCTGCTGTTAAATTTTTCATTAAAATTCATTTACAAACAAAAAAATAACTTCAAAAATATGAAGAGAATATTAGCAAATTCATTAGTAGTTGATTGATTGAATTTTTAATAAAAATTCTCAAAATTCATCAATACCCTTAATTTTCATAAGTTTCGGTATTTTTTTTTTTTAAATCATTGCTACTATTTTATTCTATCGCTTCTACTAATTTATCAAAAGCTTGAAAAGCACAGGAGAAGACATGAATAGGCAAGAGGGTTTTTTAGGATTTGGAAAGGTAATAATAAAATAAATAAAAATATTAATTAAATAGAAATGACATTTTGATCAATTTAATATGCAAAAAGTTAGAAATGACTATCAATAACAATTTTGTAAATGTCAAATATATATATATATATATATATATATATATATATTTACCAATTCTAATTAATTAGTTTTGCCAATAGTAAATGGGAAAAGAAACTCGGATTTGACATTATTTTCTTGAATAACAATTTCAAATTTTTATCCGACTAAACCAATTTTAAGAAATACCGTGATTGAACTTTAAAACATAGGTATTTTGTAAAAACATGTGAAACAAAAATATGAAAAAATACATAAATATAAAAAATATAAAATTTTTTGTATAAATATTAATTATTTTATAAAAAATAATAAAATATTTATTTTTAAATAAGATTTTAAAATGATCAGATATGTAATCATTAATTATAAAATAAATAAAATAAAAGCAAAAACTATAATTAAATAAATGAATAATTTATTAAATATGAAAAATATAAAAATATAAAAATATAAAAATTTTTATATAAATCTTAATCATTTTATCATATTTAGCCGTTTCAAAAACGAAAAATATTAATGTTCCGAAATTTTTTTTGCATAATTCCTTACTCGTTAAAATTGAGAAAAAAAAAAAAAGATGAACTCTGATGACATAACTTAAATTTGGAAGTAAGTATTTGGTTTGGGTGACAATTGCTAAAGTCTATAATTTTTTTTTGATACTATACTGATAGGTATACAAATTCGTGCTCTGATTAATTTGGTCTGAAATTTATAGTGATTCATTTAAGGGGTTACCCTTTCAACGTACTCTACTCCATATCCAAATCACGAGACAAACTTGTGAGTTTGATTAAATGATCTAATATCATATTCTACTATATTAACAAATCATCTGTCTAAAGTCTATAATTTTATTAATAATGCAACGTTATATACGATCATTCAACAATTGGAAGTGCGAGAAGAAGAAGAAGACTCTCTTTAATTATTTTCCTTTTTTTATTATTTTTAGTTGCTTTCGTTTGCAAAATGACAAACATAGTTATTTGTCTGTGTTCATAAAATAAACATTAGTCCAACGTATGATCCCACAACAACATAATAATTTAGAGTTATTCGTTATAAGACCCCATCACCAAATTTAGGCCATTGTCATGGATGCCTTGTCAACATTAATGCATGCCCCCTTTGGATATTATTTTTACATTTCTTTTCAATAAATTATAACAAAAAATATAAACAGATCATATCCAAAAAAATATATATATTGTACACCAAGAGACATTCCTTTTTTTAAATAGAGAGAGATGGAGTTGTAAACCATGGTATAGTCGGGATAATAGATGAAAGTATTTCATCATTTAATCAAATTTTGATTTTAAAATTTTAAAATAAAAAAAATATATTAAGAGAAGTTCTCTAAAATTAGATCTGCGTTAATATGATTATGTTATATTGGGTGCGGGTGTTAGATTTTATTAAAAAATTAGGAATAAAAAAATTATATTAATTTTTTTAAAAAAAAATTATATTAATTTTTTTAAAAAAAATTAAATCTAATAATATTCAAGTGAATTAATTAAAATATGTTTTTAAAAATCCATCGGTTAAAGAAAAAAGAGAGAGCGCGATGAGCTGTAATCAGTTTAAGGCAAACAAAAGCCACCAACCTTGATAAAAATTGATTGCTTTGTTTCAATGCTAAAAGTCCAAGCTAAAGCTTTATGTCTCGCAAGAAGGACATCTTCACACATGATTTGGTGCAAGTAGACCCCATCAGTTCGCACAATTGGCAATTGGCATGGCAATAAAAATACTTCATTTGACGAAAATCTTTCTTAGTGTGGGTGGGGCTTGTCCTTGGGTTGGGATACGATGTGGATTGACAGCCCCTGCCATCACGCCGATCGATCAGTTCTGAAAAGGGAAGAAAGAAAATATATGCTAAGAGCTGGACCCAAATTGCCCCAAGAGAAAAAAAAAAAAATGGTTTGTTTTTTTAAATTATACAAAACTATTTATTACCTTTTTTTGGGGTATTAGAGAGGGGTATGACTGGAACTCCAAAACTTTATGGGGTCAGATAAAAATACCTTTTGACTTAAAACTTTTATCCAAAAAAATTTAACCATCCTGTATATTGTTTATAAAAATACTTGACATGTTTAACCCTATGTTTATAACTAAATTATATATATTATAAATAGAATAAGAAAAAAATTATATTTGTCGTGGATAAAAATTAAAGTAATATAAATATTGTATATATGTTTATTTAAAGTAAAAAGGAAGAAGGGCTATTTTTATCTCAACCTATTTTTTTTTTGTTTTGTTTTCATTATTGATATCTAAATTTTGTCTGATTAATCCGTTTTAAGTATTGTGGGGGTCATTTTAGGGGTTGACTCTTTCAAATCATTTTTCTTCATTTCTAGGATTTGAATTTGATACCTCTAAAAAAGATGATAGAGTATTCGATCACTCAATTTAAAGAATTTGATTTATTATTTATTACTCTCCTTCTGTTCACTTTGAGAAGAGTAAAGAAGTGTTTTTAGTTTTCAATTTTATTTCTATATTTTATTGTATTTCGTTAAATTCAATAACCACATAAAGTAATTGAAATTTATAATTTTTAAAATCTTATTTTTATCATTTGTTTTTAATGATTTTTCTCTCTCTTAAATATTAGTTGAGTGAGAACAAGAGTAGTTTAGTAAAATTAAATTATATTTTTGTAAGATTGAGATAATCGATTAAAGATATAATAAATTTATTTTTTTGTTTGTTTTTATTTTCCAGAGTAGATTAATCAAAAATTTGGCTAGGGTTACGGGGTCTCAATCTCGTTGCTCGTGTCAGAGGGAGACATGGTTCTTAAAGTGATTGGAGAGCACGCATCGCAGTCTTCAACTATTCATATTGGTTTCAGTGGTGAAGAAACGAGAAGGGATGGTTTGGTTCCCTAGAAACCACCAGCAAAAACAATTTGGAGGTGGTGGTCTTGGTGGGGAATAATAAAAGGGAGAGCTCAAAGTCCCAAGTCACAAAAACAAGATCGAAAAGGAGAGAGGGACACCAAAATCCTGTAAATATAGGGATTGTATTTTTTTAATTATAAGTTTTGGTTTTAAGATAAAATAAGAAAAATAAATTTGAGAGATTCTTTAGTAAAATGATTTATAATATTTAAATTAAATTAATTGAACGATAAATCGTGCATTTGGAGACGGGGAGGGGGCCATGCCATTATCATTGACAGACTACACTATTGCTTTTGGGACTTGGGAGCAGGAGCCGGAAGACTTCGAATGTGAACATGCGACCCGCCCGAGAGAGAGAGAGAGAGAGACAGAGAGGGCCCCCATACCATTAGGATTAACCCCAAAGCTGAAACCACACAATTGCATTGGGACTTGGGAGTGGGAGTTGGAAGACTTTGAATGGAAACTTGCGACCCGCCCAAGGAAGGCCTCCCCAATTATTCCAACTCGGCGGCTGCCCTTGGCGCACCCTCTGTCTCTACATCACCAACCCTTTTTTAAATACGATTTTTTTTAAGTAATGCATTGTGCTAACTATAAATCGAATCACTTTAACATTCAAAAAGTCATATATGAATTCAATTTTAAATAGTTATACAATATGCTTATAACTAGTTGCACTTTGACATTTTTAAAAATAAAATTTTTATATATCAATCTAAAATATCATTTATCTTTCTAAAAATCATAATCCCGATTCTTAAAATTATAATGTTATATTATGTTTTATTTTTAATATAAATTTCTTCTTAAGATCCTCTGATACACAAAAAATTGAAAAAAACTTCAAGAACAAAATAATTTCAAATCCCAACATTTTGGAGGGAGAATACGTTGAGACTCTCCTCTCTCTCTCTCTCTCTCTCGCTTTTCTAGGAAATGTGAAAATGAAATTGCCGGAGAGAGAGAGAGAGAGAGAGAGAGAGAGAGAGAGAGAGAGAGAGAGAGAGAGAGACACCCACAAGCATTCACATGGAAGGGAAAAACCCAAAAAACAAAAATACAAAAAGCACAAGGCTTTGGTCATATAAACCGGATGCAGCTGAAGATATATGTGGATTCTCTTTGGCAGTATCGGTGCCAGGTGGGAACTTTCATGACCGTCCATCCATTTTACCGAAGCACCATGCGGTGAATAGATAGCATGCTTGTCGGATGGGGCTGCGGATGGGCTGGTCCCTATCTAGAGTGTGACATTTGATGGTACTAATTGAACCACGTCTTATCTGTCCACAGCTCTGCTCCCCCATTTGAATTTTAATTTCATGCAAAATATAAACTTTCCCTTGTTCCCTACTTATTATTGTTTTTGTTTTTATTTATGGTTTTATTTCTTTCCTCAGGCTTCTAATATTAAATGTTTAGAAAATTTAGTGTGAGCCTTTAGTTTATTAAATTTCTGTCAAAATCATCAAAATGTCTGTCTTCGTGTGTATGTGTGTTTGTGTAAATAATGATTAATGATTATATGTACATACATGTGTTTTTCTTACTTGGGGAATCAAGAAAAAGAGAAACCATGTGTGTCTTGTTTGTGTGTACCATGGTACCATTCGGAATTGAGGTGGGTGGCCCATTCTGAATGGTTGAGACCTACTCACCACATCCATGATTTGTTTGCTGCCACCAATAGAAACATGCCTCTAGATTTATTGATAAGGCATCAAAAGTATTACCATCCCAAGAAGAGAGAGAGAGAGAGAGAAGATCACATGCTTGCTTTGGTTTCAAGCTTCCTAGTCATAATAATGTGTCATTGCTGCGTGAATATTAATTTTGACTGACCCCATAACGCAATTACACTTGCGTTACAATTTTGTGGGAACATAAGACAACAGAATTATACTGTTCAATTTATGGTTCTATAATTTCTCTTTTACTTTTTTGGGTCAGAACCGGCGTTCGCAACATCCTAATCAGCTGGTCAAGTCCACGCCGTACTGTTTGTAAAAAGAAAGACAAAAATGGAAAAGAGCTGCTCATCTGAAAATTTTGAGATGAAGTATATAACATTTATTTATAGCTATAATTTTGAGCAGTAATAATTATAAGTTTTATGAGTTTAAATAATATTCGTGATTATAATTTAAAAAATTATATTATATATATATATATATATATATATATATATATATGATGGAATATACATGATGAGAGAACAACCCTTTGCAATCCCAGTCAGACCTTATAATGTACGTAGTACCAACATGATTAAATTTTAAAATGTTTTGGACCACCCCATTTGCCATATGTTAAACTATAGTACGCACAATACCCCATTTTTATTTTTCTAATATGCCCCGGTTGATTTCTACTAATATTAAGGACGGCATTTCTTTTGGTAAAATTTAATCTTATATTCTAAACATTAAAACCAATACTTAGACCAACGTTTGATGGCTCAGTTGGTTTGAGAACTGACATCTTTTAATCATAGTCGAGAGTTCGATCCCCTATGGAAACGAAAAAATCAGTATTGAGAGACTTATTCCCTCAATTGGGTCTTACAAACGATTGACTCAAATTAGTCAGGGCGAAATCCTGGATACTGAGTTGGTGGTCTAGCCATTGTACAAAAAAAACCAATACTTAGTTGGTCAGTTGCTAAGTATCGATGTCCCTTTAAGTAAAATCTCAAATTTAAATATAGTGTATAATAAAAATAGATACCAAAAGAATTTTGTTTTTTAGAAATTTCAATTCGTTTCGAATATGATTTAAAATTACTAGATATGAATAGTTTATAAACAGATAATAAAAATAAAAAGTATCCTTATGCAGCTAATGCTCTGAAATCGATTTTGCGAATGATTCAATTATTATTATTTTTTTAATACATAAAATTCTAGAGGCCTATCATTGTTGATGTATGGTAGAATTGGTTTTTATCATGCCAAGTTGGGGTTAACTCGTAACTTGGAAATACTATCTAAAGTGGAGGTTTCTAAATTCAATTTAGGATTTTGATTAACTTAATGAAATTACTTCCTTGATACTATGCCATATGTTGATTAAGAATTTTCGTTCAATTTATAAAGGGTCAGTTTACCTAATCTCAAGAACTCTAATTTTAAACCAATTGATACAAATATATATATATTAACATAAGAAAAATTTTATCTTAAGATACGGGTAAGCGAATAAACTATATACACCAAATAAGCCTATTAAACCAATTTTATGTGCGAACTTGAAACCCTTTTGAAAATTCTCGCTAAAAACATAAAAACACTTTACCGATTGACCTAAAATTTGAATAGCACATAAACATAACATATCTCCATGATTTATCTTAAATTGATATGATCTATGCTTCAAGTGTGCCGGCAATTAAACGCTAGACTAGGCAATAATCACGGGGCATTACACTGTAAAGGATAGAGTCTCCAAGACTATGAAACTGGTCAAATTAACTATTTAATCATTGGACACTTATTAGTGGAAAATAAGCGTCGCTGATTAGTAGTCCAATTAACCAAAACCAACCCTAATTAGGTAGCATATGAGTCTATTATAATAGATTAGACTCTTAATCCATGATTAATTTTTCTGATGAGGACAAGGATTAGGAAAAATCATCGGATCCCAAGATTTTCTTCGTTAACCATAACCTCTTTTTCTTTATTTTCCATGATCTAGGACAATTTTTTGAATGTTTGAATCAGATTAGTCAGATAAATCTCAGAGATCAGTCAGCGAAAGCTAAAAAAAAATAACTTCTTGAGTAATATAATCCTTTAATGTTTGGCTAAATGATGTAACTAGTGGTCCTACTGACAGAGACCAAACACAGCATCTTCTTGATCCCATGATGATCCAACGTTATTAGCATTAAAAATGGGACTTATTTAACAAAAATTTGAAAAGCAAAGAACTTTCAAAAAGCTATGAGAGACGCAGCCCACCAGCCCTTTTTAAGATTTGAGAGCTGCTTGGGTGGGGCTGATTGGGTAAGATCTGTGGGGCCCAAAAATCAAAGAAGGCTCTCTTTTTACAAACTTTGAGGCCTTTAATTCATTTTTATTTTACACCATACATAATAAGATGTTAAAGATACCAAAAGGGAAAATAAAAAGGAAATGTGACACCAACCCATCTGAGTTTGTTCCTCATCGCATTCATAATTGTCATCTTATGCCTTAAAGCCCCACATTCCCCCCCCCCTCTCTCTCTGCTTCTCTCTCTCTCCCAACACTCTCTCGGGAAAAGAAGAGCAATCTTTAGTACGCTCAATCTCTTGGTATGATAGGGTTTTATCTCCCTCTCTCTCTTTGGCATGTAACTTTCTCTTCTTTTGCCACAAAAAAGTGTTTTCTTTTTCTAATTTTGTTAATCATTAGCGGGTGGTAGAGAAAAAGAGATTCACGATTTTCTTTCCAGATGTTAAGTGTGAAGACAAGCTCTTTCGCACATGATTTTGTTGAATAAAATCTGAGAAAGTCACTTGTCAATCGAGTTTTGTCACAATGCTCTCTCTCTCTCAAATGAACTTCATTAACTAAAATTAAAATTTACAGTTTGAGGGTATATAATACCCATAAAGACATAGAAATCCAAAAATGCCACTCAGAGAATTGAGAAAAAAAGAAAAAAGAAAAATATGAATCTAACACACCCATATTTATACAAGTATCAACACAAAAATTAACCTCTCGATGAACATGATTAATCTGATATCCCTGAAACTCTATGCTTAATCTCGGATCTTTGCTCGATCTAATATCCCCCTCTCTTAAGCATCATTTGTTTTGACTCGTCAAAAGTCATGTGAGAACCATGTTAAACACTATCACGTTTTTAACTTATGATAGTAAGGCATATCCGATAATTCGACTACTAAAATTTTTTAGCGAAGCATACTAAAATTTGAATTCAGTGTTCAAAATATGATTGAAAAGAATACGAGTTGTGTTAGTAATATATGGCTGATTAATGTGAATTAGGAGGCAGTCTAGCTTATGAAATCTCCTTTTCCTTTGAGTTGGATAAGTTATGAGTCCAAAAGTTAATTTTAATACTGTGTTTTAATTACTTTTATTTGAATCAAAATAAAATTAATGAGGATTAGGGTTTTTTTTTTTTTTTGTAAACTTTAAATTGGGGTTCGGAAAAATAAGCATTTATGCCAAGTACATGGGACTATTTCCATGTGACATGATCTGTTTGTCGCACAAAAATGAATTCTATGAATCCAAGAAATGCTTGCCTGAGAGGACTCTTGAGGCTGAACCAAACCTATACCTCACTAGGCAAGTGCGTGAGGGGAGGAAAATGAAGTCAACGTTTTGCATGTTGGAGGACTAGAGGGGACCCATTTGTTCATATGCTGTCAAATTCAGTGAAGATTTTTATGAACCGAGCATAATTCTGTCTCTTCTTCTGTCCATATAAAACGTCAGAATTCAAAATTTTTAATCTGAATTTAATTATAATTCATTAAAAATTATTATTCAAAATGATTAAAGATGTCCAAATCACAGTTGATTAATTAATCATGACACAGAATTTTTAGTCAATACTTTAATCCATAAATAATTCACATTGAACTATTGTATAAAGTAATTTCATATAATTTCTACCAATTTCGATAATCCAAGCCTTTAATAGAAAGAGAGAGAGAGAGAGAGAGAGATGTGTCACCGGAGTAATATTATATTAATTGAATTTTTTGTGACGTAATTTATATTGATAAAAAATTAATATTTTTGAATTTTTATGTAAAATTTAATTAATTTAATTTTTCTGGTACGATTATGTTTGGCGGTTCTTTGCGAAGAACAGTGCAACAAAGAGTTGGATGGAGAGAAAGGGTCAAATTATCATAAAGGTCCACAAAAATTCTTTTAGATCATAAGAAAATATGAAAAATAGCTAAAATCCCTAAATGGGGCGGGTACCCCTCTTGTTTCTCGGGGCTGCATCTGCGTCTCGTCTTACTGCTGGCACATTTGTCTTTTGATGGATTGTCAAAAAGTAGAGCGAGAGAGAGAGAGAGAGCAAGTAATGAATTTGATTGTTTTGGGGGGGGGGGGGGGGAGATATCCTACCAGTAGTTGGGACCTTACCTAAGATTTTGGATTTTGCCATGAAGGCAAAATGCATAATTTCATACCCTATTTGGGGGGGGGGGGGGGAGAGAATAACGTAAACATAAAACTTTTTTTTTTCAAATTCTTTTTATTTCAAATTTTATGCATTTCAAGAAAACATTTGTGAAAATTGTATGACCATTGTTTGACAAGGTTTATACATGTCAGAGACTCTTGTTTTCTCTCCATATTACTAACATGAACAAGTGACATCATAGAGAGAAGGGTATTAAAATAAGTCGGTATAGTAGGTAGGATTTTGTATCTTTTAATTAAGTATTTGGGTTTGACCTTCCTTAAGAATAGAAAAAATTATTTTGAAAGACCTTCTTTTTTATAGGAGGTCTGAGAATCAAGTCAATCTAAATTAGTCGAAGTGAAATTTTAAATACCAGAAATCTGAAAAAAAAAAATCGAGAGAGAAGGGCATCTTGAGTGTTGCATTTTGAGTTGGCAATAAGGTCCGGTCACTGATAATTGAGTTGCCCACCTAATAAATACGGTCAACATATAGGATTACACAAGTCATTCGTTGATTTATATGTTGTCGTTTTGGATTATTTATTAGATGCAAAATTTAAGGTTTTTCCCTTACTTTTTTCAAAATGTGTCAAAAAACAATTACCGCCATTCATATAACATGATTGTGCAATCTATGGAGCTCCAAGCACACAGGCATTCACACAAGTACTCATTTATAATTTTCATTCTCTTAATGGGGCTCTTTTTAATAAAAAAAATTGTTAAAAAGAAACTAAATATATACTGATTACAGAAGCATGATCATGAGTGTGCCATCATTGAAGGTTTTAGCCTTTAAAACCACATAACAAATATGATATATGAGAGAGAGAAAGAGAGAGAGAGAGAGAGAGAGAGAGGCAATATCAATCGGTTAGTACTAGAACTGCAGTTATGCCCATTATTAAATTCAAGCAAGAACAATTATTATTAGGTCCGCAGAGAGATTTTAAGATTAGATTTAATTAAAATTAAATAAAAACTTTAACACAAATTATTATTTTTATAATGGGCATTTTAGTTTTTTTCATTATTTTTACTTATAAAATTTTAAATTTTTATCATATTTTATTTTATTTAAAAATATCATAAGAAGGAAAATTCCAAAAAACTAAAATTTCTCAATGGGGCCCAAGAAAGTAGAGGAAAATCTCTCCCAATATCAATTTTTTTTTGGGAGAGGGGGGGGGGGGGAGTGATGCCTCTGAGCATTGTGGTTGAGAAGACCTTTTTCCTGAACCAGGAGTGTGAATATGAGAGCAGAAATTTTTGCTGCCTGATCTCATTGCATTTGAGACAATCCAATTATCACACCCACCACAGTAACTAGGAGTGTCAAGGTTTCCATCAACATGCATGTTTGTGCATATGGGGCTTTTCTTTCCCTTTCCATCAAAGTGTGGAGTGGAGTGGAGTGCCCTTCTTCTCCTTCCAATCGAGTGGTTGTAGGACCCTCACATGCGATTCTAGCAATCTCCCTCAGAAATCTAAAGGCCTGCCCATTTGAAATAATTTGCTCAACTTGTTATAATGAACAATAAAAACACATTAATTATCAAATTTGGGACCAATTTGCAAGCCCCACATCATTTTGCCCAAAGAATAACCAAGGAACTTAGGCAATGAAAGATGCTACATGCCCAAAATCTAGAATACAATTAAAGAATAGAAATAATGAGACTAATATTTTATAAAAATTATAGAGTAATGCCGGATGGATTAAATTTTACGGTGACTGTTTATATAAATATATTTTGATCAATTCAAAATTAATTTTTAATTAAATGATTGTTTGAATCAGTGAAAGCATTCTGATACACTGATTATTAGTTAATTAATACGTATTGATAAAAATTAATTTGATTAATTTAATATTATTGAAATTATTTTGTAAGACTGACACTATAGTTCTTTCACACTATAAAATTAGCTTATTATTTGTTTTTGTGTTATTGTGAGTGAGAATCTTTCGACCTACTTTACTAAATAATTTTTATTTCTAAACTTTTCGAATGAATTTAATATTAGAAAAATGCCCTCTTAGTACCTTTTTTTTTTTTTTTAAAAAAAATAGTAGAAACTATTGGACATTAATTTCCCCCATTTTTAAAAATTTGCATCTACTTGAATTTAAGATTGAGTGGAGCTGTTCCAAAGCTTGGAGATGATAGAAATGTTATACTTAAGATATAAGATTTGTGATGATCCATTTGATGGTCCACCAACCCACCCAAAAGGGTTCATTTAAGCTTTCCTTTTTTCTTTTGCCCAAAGGTTAATAATAAGTTCACAAATTGGTGGTTCTTTGAAGATTATCACCAATTAAGAAGCAACTTGGTACCTAAAATCAGTAACAATTACCTAACCTTTGGGGACCATGTTTGGCTTTCTTTTCTTCCAAGGCTACATAGACAAGGAATGTCCTACCAACAATTCAGGAACTTCATTTTGTTATAATCATGGAGGCTGTTTATAGTTTACAATTCTTCTTTTAGACTTCTCTTTTGAAAGGGAATTGAAGAGCTTCATTATCATAATACTTGGAGCCTACTTCTATCTCATAAATATGTTTATATTTAATATTTTCTATAGAAAGGGAAAAGATTAACATTTCCCTAGACAATCATTTCTTGGTTGTCCTTTGGCTTCCTTTCTCCTTTTCGCCTTTGTGCCTACCAAAATAAATTTTATGAAAACACTTCGTTTTTTCTTATTTTATTTTATTCTAGATTTTATTTTGAGATCACCTGGCAGAAAATAACCGACATCTAATTAGTCCAATAATTAAGTACTGATTTTTCTTAAATAAAATACCTAGACATTGAGAGAGTTTTATTATTTAAGAATCCAATCTGATTCAAAAATAATTTAATCGAATTTAACGTGATTACAAGATATTGATTGTTTATTTTTTTAAAAAAAGTCAGGCATAAAATGAGTTAACGGGTATTGTTTTACACAATTTTTTTATACAACAATAATAATAATCTGAATTTTAATATTAAATTTTAGGGTCGGTCGTTTGAGAGATAAAGGAAAAAAAGAAAAACATAAATTTAAAATTTGAAAACAAAGATAAAAAAGATGATAATGAAAAAATAAAAATAAAATATAAAAATATAAAAATATATAATAAATTAAAAGATAAAATTAGAATTATTCCACCAACAGATACCTCGACGATAAGGCATTCAAAGGACAAATTCATTCTGTCTGTTGCTTAGTAAAGGAGAGTCTACTAGCTTACTAGAAAAGGATTAAAATAAAGAAAATGTGATTGCAATTGTCATTTAAAATTGACATTATTGAACAATTCCTTTTAAAAAAATAAAGTTATTTTTTTTATTTTGCATTTTTTTTCGTCTGGTAGGATCAACTCATGGTAATTTGCTAAGAATGTACATTAGCAAGTAATTTATGTATAAACCGTAAACCCCTCTAGCAAAAAAATAAATAAAAAAATTAAAAAAAAAAACCTTAAACCCCACCTAGAAAAAAAAAACTATTTTCCTTTTAATTATTCTATAATAAATAGAGTTTTCAAAGTAATACGAAGAGGAGTAACCAAGTTTTCCATACGTATAGCTCATACCCTTTCGGCCAAAAAAGAAAAAAAAAAGAATTGGGTTGTTCATGCCTGTAATTGTCATCGCCTAGACAGGCACTTCCATGTACATCCAATACTAGAATCAAAGTCAATGATGCTTTCGGCTAAAAAATTTTCTGAAAAAATATGTGTGAGAGAGAGAGAGAGAGAGAGAGAGAGAGAGAGATTAACAACCAAGCATTAGGTAGCCTTCGACAAGATTTCACTTTTTTAAACCATCATATATCTTAATCAGATGACATAGATTTGCTCCTAATCGAATTAACAATTGATTAATTTCGTGACGTAGAAAAATGGGAAAACACAGTGGCAATTACGACCATTTGTGCAAAATAAGAATGTCTGTTCTTTTATGATGCAGAAAATGTACTCCATGTGTTCGTTTTCTGCATGTTTATTTTCATAATTAAGAAAAAAAATACATACTTCAAATATAATATTTTATAATTAATAATAATATATATTATTATCTTAATATTGTTTAATATATATTATGGATTTTGGAGTCAACAAATAAGAGAAAAACTGCAGGCTCAAGCTTTATATATAATCAGAGTGGGACATGTGACCCCACCCAACCCCTCCCCACAATGGAATATGGTCGGTTTCACTTAGCCCAGTCAAAGCAAAGGACACAGCACTCCAAAATTATAATCTTATCTTCATTAGCTAGTGGATGAGACCTAAGAAAATGATGTATTATAAGAAAATTGCCATGTGAAGGAAGAGAGAGGGAGAGAGAGAGAGGGAGGGAGAGAGAGAGAGAGGCACAATATGCCTCTCCCAAGTGGATAGAGTAGAGGCTTTGTTTGACTGAAAACCCGCCATATATCTCTAAATTTTTTTCTACATTAAGGACCTAATTGAAGCACTGATTTGATAAAAATGGAGCCCACTTTGATCAAACTTTTTGTTAAAAAGAATGACAATCATCGCTCTTTTTTTATTAATATAAATCATTAATATGCAGTAATTTTATTAGATTAAACTAAATCTGATTTCGAATTGGTATATTAAATAACAAAACTCTCCCAATATTTATTTTCTTTATATTTAAAACATGGATTCAAAATCTTATTTAAAAAGATTTAGTGTCTGATCACTTGACTAACTAAAATTTCTTTTTTTTAATAGTTGGCAATTGGGAAAGAGGGGTGATGAATCAAATTGGTGATTGAAGGGCACAGCCTGAGCTCATCAAACCATAAAATTAACCACCTAGTATAAATCAAAGAAGCACGTAATTACCACATTAATTTATAGTTAATACCTAAAACATTAATATTCGCTGCGAGACTGGCAGGTATTTAGAGATGATCCTGAGAACAACGATACCATTAATCCAAGGGCCAATTCCTGGCAGAAGTTGCATTTGTATTTCTTTCACTTAGCTCATCAATCACGTGTAGACACAGACCCGTTTGGGAGAAAGTTAAAAAATGGTCATATTTATGCGAGCAATTTAAGGAGATAAACCATGTTTTTGAAAGGAAAAGCCATACCAAAAAAGAATATCAGCATTTTTAATGGGTTTTCTTCAACAAGAATAGAAACAATTGTAATGAATTTTTCAGTTGGTTCATATTGGTAATCCTTCATTTTCCGGAACACCCTGATAGCATCAAGTGGCCTGTGGACACGGCCATATGCTCGGCAAATAGAGAGGGACAGATCTTCCTTGATGTCACATTTTTCATCCTTCATTCTTCTAAGAAGCTCTTCTGCATATCTAAATTGGTTAGCAGAGAGCAGTCTAGAGATCATGATGCCGAATGCCTTATGGTCATGCCAGAATCCATCACTGTACCCTGCTGTTGCTGAAACAAATATGAGAATAGCTTTCTGCGGGTCCTTGCCTGCTCTTATCAGATGCTCAACTTGACATAACGTGATTTGTTTTGACCATTTGAAAATCGTCTTGCTGCCCATTTCCACTAAACAAACACTAACTCCGCAAAATTACCCCTTTTAAACTAAATGTTGCTATTGCATTTATCCATGTATGTGGTCCCTTGTTCTAAGCTGCCATGACATAACTTATAATAATTATCGCATCAACATCAACTTCACAATTTGCCATAATAATATTACTCAAGTCTGCATGGCCATAATTCTAAGAAAAAAGGAAAATGGGAAGGAAGGAATCTATCAACCAAATTATTCAAAGTTAGACTGCAAGATTATCATTTATGATGTAACCAGCACTGCCACAATACAAAAGAACAACCATACCATGCTAGTAAAGGAGTGATAATGGTATTTCAAATCGGAATTCAATTTGATTAGATTGTAAAGCCGAACATGGAATCACACAACCAAGTTGATTCAATTCTATAAAAATTTCGAATGCAAGAGTAATGTGTGGTGGTTCAAATGAGTCAAGGACCAAATGGACCAAATCCTTTATTGGCAGTCCATGACAGCAAAAAATGATAATTTTTCAAACTTGAATAATTTTGAATTAATCAAAATACCTTTCAAATCAAGCAAAAAGAAAAGGATACGCCGGGGTGAAATGCCATAAAGGATTTGGGTCTATTTGATATTTGATTCATTTGGTCTCTCTTGCATTATTCTTGTCGATGTTACACCAACATGGCATGATAATAAGACCTTGTAGCCTACAACAGCGTGAAAGATTTAATTACATACATGCAGTCCCAAACTCCTAACCAAATTTCCAGACTGAGTCCTAAACGGTAACAAATTCTGCTCCCATATGAGCATTACTAACAGACCTTATATTTTGCCATTAAATATGCCATATGGTGTCCTACATGGCAATGACGTGGATCACATGCATCAATTATATACAAAGTTAGCTAGGCAGAGAGAGAGAAAGAGAATGAAGGCTGCCTCCTGCTTCTGCTTTTGTTACCAGCAAATATATATAAACATATATATATATATATATATATATATAGAGAGAGAGAGAGAGAGAGAGAGAGAGAGAGAGAGAGATTGCACAGTTTTAATCAGAAGTGCAAGAAAGGCAGACAAAGGGTTAAGAGGGATACTAGTGAAAGGATCGGCGAGGAGGTTTGATCAATGCAGAAGGCAGTGTAACTGACAGATGCGTTTTTGGGGCAATTGTTGGGAGAAGTCTAGGTTAGCATTCAATTCTAGAAAGCCCATGCCTTTCCATGCAATCCAAAAATTTCCAAATATTGGAAACCCTTGTTATGGAAGAGATTGCGAAAGTCACATTGCAACAACTTGTGCAAGTACGGGGCCTCTCTTCTGTTTCCAAAATTTTTCACCCCAAATTCATCTAATCAGTCGACAGACATTGCGTTTCTGCTCATACCTTTGACTTAGCCCATCATTTCCTTTCTTTTACTTAAGATCACAATATAACTGAAAAACCATTCTTTCTTTTATAAGAAAGACCCCATGAAAAATAGATAGGATAAAAAAGAATAAATTTATGTTGTCTTCAGTAAATTCATCAGATACTGAACAATATCTTCCTGTTCATACCTTTTATTTTTAAACTATCATTTCCTTCACTTAAATCACAATCCAAATAAAACCCCATAAAAAAAATGAAGAAGAAGAAAACAAGAGGCATTGACAACAACACTTCTGCTAGGAAATGGAAGAACGAACCAAAATCTGAACAAAAATATTGCAATCAGGATGAAACTTGTCATAAGGAAACAAGAGGCAGCCTTCTCTCTCTCTCGCCCTCTCTCTCTCTATCTCTCTCTCTCTCTCTCTCTCTCTCTATATATATATATATATATATATAAATATATATATACCCAACTAGCTGATTGGGCATACAATTGATGTCTGGAAGCAACTTCATTGCCCGTGTAGGATGCCATGTGACATATTTAACTACAAAATGCATAGGATCAAAACTTAAACCAAATCTTACTTTTAGGGCTCAATAAGAAAAATTTTTAGGCTTAGGACTAAATAATAAAATGGGTTAAAAGGCTTAGGACCGTAAACTTTGTCCGAGACCTACTTCATAGATTCATAGTACTTATCCTCTTTTAGGATTTTTAACAACAACGTTAACTGACGCCAAATACAAATAGTTGTCGAACCCACATTTAAAAAATGAAAATGGTGCAAATATTAACCCTAATAGCCGGAAATACAGTTTTACTCAAAATCGTTAAAAACAAATTAGTTATCTAAATTGTTATATCAGGCATATGGATCTGCATAAGAGGCATAATAATTTACCGGATTGAATAATCAATGATTCAGAGGGTGGAGAAATCTTCAATTTCAGGGGAAAAAACATGCGAATACTTGAAGTTCGATTGAGTACTTAGGTCAAAAGATATGAATTGATCAAAAAAATTCGTACCTTGTAAACAAGAATCGAAGACTCCAATCGGGTACACCTCTGCCTCACTCGTTGCATTGGTATACTCCTTGACACAGAGAGAGAGAGAGAGAGAGAGGAGAGAGAGAAGAGAGAGAGAGAGAGAGAGTGAGAGAGCGAACTACACGAGACAAACAATTGATTTTTCCTGGTTCGCAGTAGTTTGTCCCATTTCATGTTAGCAGATATGACCCAACCCAATTGGCCTCCTCTAACTCTTGATGTTTAGGCCACAAAATTTCGTTATCCTTGTCCAATGATTTGATCTCTGAACAGCTATAGCTATAGCCCTAGGAATAGGAGGAAAAAGTAGGGGTGTTACCCCGTCGGGCCGGACAGGCGGTTCTGTTCCAGGAACCTTGACCCTGATTGGAACCAGGTGTAGGATCCGAGACCAGAATTGAGTGAATGAGCGGGATTCAAGTTCAATAACAGGCCAAAATGGGACCGAGAACACCCACCAAAAACTATCAAATATTAGATCATGAAAGACTAAGGTAGGTTTACCCTCTTAATAGGATCTTTTAGATATTTAAATCGAATTAATTGAATAGATTTATTTCCTTTAAATAGAATCTTACAAATATTCAAATTAAATTATTTGAAATATGATTATGGGTACTATCAATAAAAAAAAAAAAAAACAAACAAACAAAATAAGGTAGGCTCAAGCTCAACAAATTCCCTAAAAAAATCCATGACCTTGCATGGGTCTTTCTCTAATTATATTTTATCAACATATAAATCTACTTAAGTACTCCATCCAAGCACCTCAAATGCTTTGAACACTTTAGCAACTTTCTAAGAAAGCAACCGATCTCTCCCAATTATTGGTGATAGTACATGCCCCAAGACCCGTTACCAAAGGATCAAAATTTTATTGTGAGTCTATAGAGCTTGGCTCAAACCTAACGCTTCAGTAATTCCTCGGTCATCCTGGTTTTTGGTACTTAAGCTCCTCGGTCATTTGCCTTCTCGGTGCAGCTCGATTGATCATGGAATAAGTGCGACTCAAAATGATTCATAAAGGAAGTAAATTTTTAAATTCAAAACCTTCCTTATGAGGATAAGAATCTTTCCCACTCCTGGAACAATCTCCTGAAATAACGAAACATGTCTCAGTAAGCACTCTTGATAAGGTATGAAACTCCTACAATGACGGAAACTTTCCCCTCTTAACGAAATAGTATATCTCCAAGAAATCTTCAAATATAGCTCTTACAATCTTTTAGAGATTCTCAACAATCTCTCGACATGTAAACTAGAGTTTCAATATCCCTAATGTCTTACAAAACTCTCCAAGCCAGACCATTGATATATAACCACAATATCAGCCGCCTCCAAGGTATGTTCTCTCCGAACCTAACGCATCTGGCACACTGACAACATAGAGTTAAAACACATTTCTTCTCGATTTGTTTTTTATATTCTAAACTGTTCTTTCTAATTTGAGTGTCGAAATCATATAGGCGACAATGTCCAAGAATAAGTGTTTGTTTAACCGATAAAAATTCTTCAATAATCTTAATTACATTAACAAGGTTTGGACTCAACCAACAAAATTTGGTTACAATTTTGGTATACCCAATTTACGAGTTACTAGATAATGTGTCAAAAAGCACAATCCCATTACATTTAGTATATGTAATTTGTTTTCAAAATATATATTTTAGTTTTAATATTGATTTGAATTTATTTAATAATTGCACGAAACAATTATGAGACAATAATATATAAAAATTTTGAAATATTACACTGTAAGGGTGACGGTCATAATAAATATTTATAGCAGTATAATTGGAAATTTATATTATGGGACAAAGTGTAATATATATAAGAATAAATAAATAATATTTTGGTTGTATATTTATAAGACTTTTAACTGCTGGCACAGGTGGATATGCATTTTATTTTATTTTATTTATTTTTATTTTTTTAGATTTAAGGGTATTTGCTTGAATGCATCCGATCCCCTCCGTTTGTTCTTAAACCTCGACATTTCAAAATTTTACTATAAAAAATTTCGAACGTCAAAGATTTATTCTGAGCGCTAACTGTCTCTATTCTACGAGTATTCAGTAGAATCAACTGCTAGGACGTGGCATGTGAAAACAGTAATTGTATGGGCACTCGATATCTCCTCGATCGATGAATTAAGAAAGGGTAAGCGAACCGATAAGAAGATGAGGAAACTACAGAGATTTCGACTGGACAGGACACGGCCTTCACTTCAAGCCTCTCGTTTGTAGATAAGGCACTGGCCCCACCAACTCCCTCTCCTAACGGTAACCACGTCGTCTATCTTCACCTTCTCCACTTGATTTTCATCACACGAACCCCCCCCCCCCCAGTGATTTCAATCCTCTCCGTATTGTGATCAGCAGCTTACCCGATTAACTGCCTCTCCCTCTCTCGTCATTTGACAACCACCTGAACGGATAACACTCACTCACTCTCTCTCTCTCTCTCTCTCTCATAAGAGACCTGTGAAGCTCACAAACGCACATTTTCTCTCTCTATCTCTCTGTCTCTGCTTGTCTGTTGAACATGGAGTCTCGAGTACTTACCGGAACCGCCACAATCTCCGGCGTACCACGCCTGAGAGCACGACCTGTCAGAGAGACTACCGCTTGCTCTTTTCCGGCGACTAGACATATTGGTCCCGTTAGCGACGGAGGAAACCTCCTCTCATGGAGACAACTCCGTCCTTCTTTTCTTCTTGATGCTTCTTGTCCTGTTTCCCCAATCACTCCTGCCAAAAGAGAGATTCTCCGGCCGTGTTTCGCCGCTGCTTCCAACAATTCGGCCGGGTGAGGTCCGTTTTCCCTTTCCTTCTTTACGGGTCGGAAACAAATCCTGGTATTCTTTACTGACCTGTTTTGTTGTGTGTATAGAGAAGCGAAGGCAGTCGGGTTCTTTGAAAAGTACCCGGCTCTCATTACCGGGTTCTTCTTCTTCATGTGGTAAGTATACAGTGACGTCATCCCTTGTCTAATATGCGCTTCTCCTCGTATGTTGTGAATTTACTTAATTGCCCATGGCTTTTTTGCAGGTACTTCCTCAATGTGATATTCAACATACTTAACAAGAAGATATACAATTACTTCCCTTATCCCTAGTAAGTTCCGTCTTTCATCATTCACCGATAAACAATATTTTGAAATACTTGCAATAAACTCACAAAAGGTGCTCAAAATCTCCATTGCGCAATACCCAAATTGAATTTTTGTTTTGTCAAAGGAAAATATGTATTTTTTTTTACTGCACGAGCTTAGTAGGTAATTGGATGTATGGATAAAAACATGTTTGTTGTGATAGTGTTTTGAGTTTTGAATCTGATGGGTATGGGCATGTAAGCAGTTTTGTGTCTGTGGTGCACTTGTTGGTTGGTGTTGTCTACTGTTTGGTCAGCTGGGCCGTCGGCCTCCCAAAGCGCGCAGTAAGCCAATCATTCCTAGCCCCAATCTCTTTCGAGCACAGATCTGTTATTTATCTGCACTGTGTGACTATTCTTGCCAAGTCCTCACCATGTTGATGCATACCATGTTTGTGATTGTCTCTGTAGCCTATTGACTCAAACCTCCTTAAGCTCCTCATCCCTGTTGCTGTGTGTCACGCAGTAGGCCATGTGACTAGCAATGTCTCTTTTGCCGCAGTTGCTGTGTCCTTTACTCACACCGTCAAAGGTAAACATTACCATCTAATCTATGTTAACTATTAGTCTATTATGAAGAATGCCTTGACTGCACTTTCAAATGGTTTCCATTTCTTGCAGCTTTGGAGCCTTTCTTCAATGCTGCTGCTTCTCAATTTATACTCGGCCAACCTATTCCCTGGACTTTGTGGCTGTCTCTTGCACCTGTTGTCATTGGTAACACCATTTCTCTTAGAGCTTTTGTGATAATTCCCATTTGTTGCCAGTAAGAGCACAGTCTGATTCAGAGTTTGGAACACTGAACATACATTAAATAGCCGGAAAATGATATATATTTCATGAAAAAGACCTCAATCCCTTATTTTTCTCCACTAAAAATTTTTAACATCCTTTCTCTGTGTGATAAGAGTGAACTTTTGATGAAATTTCGCTTATGATACAAACATATGATTCGACATAATTTGACTTGGGACGTTTGGGTGCTCTCTACTCTTGTTTACTCTCAGTTACTCTTTCACGTGTTATACTGCTCCTCAGTTCTTCAGAGTACCTTAAAATTTCTTTATAAACAAGTATAAATTATAGTTGATGATTGTACAAATATAATGCAGGTGTATCCATGGCATCATTGACTGAATTATCATTCAACTGGACTGGTTTCATTAGTGCGATGATATCCAATGTCTCTTTTACTTACAGGAGTATCTACTCAAAGAAAGCTATGGCTAGTTCTATTTCCATTTACACCAATTTATTCTATGCCCAAAATGCCTCTCTTTCTGATGATAGCTTCTTGTTGTTGCAGACCGATATGGACAGTACTAATGTCTATGCATACATCTCCATCATTGCTCTCTTTGTCTGCATTCCACCTGCCATTATTGTGAGTCTATAATTAATATTGGAACATTGGGTTTTTGACTTCTTATAGAGCTCCTAATCAATGTGCCTCCTTTCTGCCTTTCTGCTTCCAAGTTCGAGGGTCCTCAGCTGTTGAAGCATGGATTTGATAGTGCAATTCAAAAGGTCGGCTTGACTAAGTTCATTTCAGACCTCTTTTGGGTTGGAATGTTTTACCATCTTTACAATCAGGTATTTTTTGTCTTCTGGACATTTATAGTACCATGTTCTGGTTATTTTGAGTTAATATTTATGGTATTCTGGTTCATCAGTTAGCAACAAACACACTTGAAAGGGTCGCACCTCTTACGCATGCAGTTGGTAATGTGTTGAAGAGGGTGTTTGTCATAGGTTTCTCGATCATTGTTTTCGGTAAGACTTGTTTTCTGCATATTCTGCAGTTGTTTTCTTTCTTTATACGTCTAACGTACAACCGGTTTTGTGTTGTCTCTTTCACAGGCAACAAGATTACAACCCAGACAGGTATAGGAACCTGCATTGCGATTGCAGGAGTAGCAATCTACTCCCTCATCAAAGCCAGGATGGAAGAAGAAAAACGCGTGAGCGCCAATTGGCCCTCTTCCACAGAATTTGCAGTTTTTCAAGTTTAGATCAGAATAACCATTTTTTTCCCCTTTCTTTTGCAGCAAATGAAAACAACCTAAGGAAAGTGGCTACAGTCAAGAAGGGAATCCGGTTTGTAGATTTGAATGTTGCCCTTCTGAAAAAAGAAAAATGACAAATCGAGCAAGAAATCTGCATAATGAAGCTTTTCTCTTTTCTCTTTCCTTTTCTTTTTTTTCCAGGATTCAAATTTCTATGATTAAGGATATAAATTGTTGATTGCAAACACTCTCTTGTTGACTAGAAAATAATTTATCCTGTTCTCTTTCTCTCTAAACTAGCTTTTATCGATTAGAAGCTTTACTTAAGTTGAGCTGAATTTGATCAAATTATGTGAACAGTATAAAACTCCTGGCAACGACTGTTCACTTTTGATTCTGTTCTGGCATGGATGAGATCAGATACCTGCAATAGGCAAACTAGGATTATGAAACAGAAGGAAAGTTCCCAAAGTTGACCTTCTGTAGGTTGACTTTGCAAAGTATACTTAAGACGTCTTAAGCATAATTATGGTACATTCTGCTTCAATATTCATCAATGTCCCCTTATATGAGAATTCCAGCTACTATGCACTTCTCGGACTCCAACTAGTGAAGACAACAATGAAAAGATGGCTACGGATTGCTATGACACTGATATATATTTTTTTCTTACATTATTTGTCTCCGTTGCAATATATTGTCACCCTTCACTCCCCAAGCTAATTATACAGTTCACATTTGACCCAAATATATATATATATATATATATATATATTCATACTCAACAGGGCAAATTATGAACAAAGGTTTACCATCCGGTTCATGGACAGACCCAATAATTTCTTGATACCGGCCTTCTGCTCAGTAGTCAGCGTCGTTGGGAATTTGACGTTGAACTTGATTCTCAAATCACCCTTCTTTGAAGGGTCTTTTGGGACCGGCATGCCTTCTATTGGGACAACTTCCTCGTAGTTTGGATGTATCACATTGTTAATTGTGATGTTGAGGTTCCTACCATCCAGTGTTGTGATATGGACGGTACAGCCTGCTAGAGCCTCGGCAAGTGAAATTTTCTGCGTGACAACGAGGTCATTGCCATCCCTTGAGAATGTGCTGTGTGGCTTCTCATCAATGATGAAGACTAAATCTGCAGGAATAACATTTGGCTGATCATTTCCTTTCTCTGGGAATGTTATTTTTGTTCCCTTCTTCCAGCCTGGCTTGACTTCAATAGTTAGGATTTCCTCCACGGGCACAGTTTTCCTGCGTGACAGAATGAGTAGATACTTCAGAAACTGAATCAAAAGAGCAAAAAGGCTACTTACTAGAGGAGCAATGCACAATTGCCATAAGTAGTATTATCAATCCATAAGTACTATCCAGGCATTATTTTACCGTGAATCCTTTCTTACAAAACTATGTATATACTCGAGCAGCTTTGCCCCATTCAGCCTCCTACTCCGGCCACCAACCAATGATGCTACATTGGCTAACCAATGACCCCAAGCAAAAGCTATTTTCAGGGGCGAGCCCAAGTCAATTAATATGACACCACTAGTTGGTTGCCACATGAGCACCAGACCAGATTTAAATGGAGCAAAGCCAAACCTCTATATGCTCGACATATACAATAATAGTTATACACAGAAAGAAATCGATCATAGAAGAAACCTCCTTAAGACTTCCACCATATCAAGAGTAGAAATTCAGACGCCAGATAACAAGCTCGCAGAAAAGCCTCATCTAGAAGCATAGAAAGTTCCGAAGCAAAATCGAAATACCATAGCTGCAGAGGGAACAGCTCAGTTTTTCCTTGTTTAGCAAGTTCCCAAAGATCTTAATACCAAGTTATCAACATTGTGGCAGAAAGAGGTGCTAAGTTATACAAATTTTACATTCAAAAGTTATCACATAGGAAACTAGTAACCTCATACAATCGACTGTGCCAACCAAGATGTGCAAATTTAGACTTGTAACCAAATAACTAGAATTTCCTAGTTGATCAGAATACAACAATCTACGCTGGCAAGATTTGAAATCACCAAAAGGCCAAATCTAATAATATCCTAATATGATCATTTTCCAGAAGATATTAATAACACCGCAAACAGAAGAACAAATTAAACCATCAATTGTAAAAAAGGAAACTACCACTTACCCCCTTGCGGTGGCAATTTCCCTTGAGATCTTCATCTTCCTTGTAGTTCCCTTACAGAGCTCTTCAAGACTACATGGGAGCATGTTCTCAATTGGAGGTGCCTTACGAGGAGCTTGACTCATTGGCCTGCCAGTAATTGTACTGAAAATGTCTTCACCATACACCGATTCAAAGCTTGAATTTCCCCTTGTGCCACCACCGCTACTGCCACCACCATTGCCTGGTCCTCCAGACGGTGTTGAAAACCCAAAAAACTCCTCGAAAGTGTCATTAGCATTTCTGGAGTTGAATCTGAAAACTCTTGGACCATCTCCAGTTTGGAAGTGGGTTGCAACACCAGGACCCCCAGCAGCATCTGGTGGTGGGACTCCCCCTTTAAGCCCTTTTTCGCCGTATTGGTCATACACTGCTCTCTTTTGAGGATCACTTAGCACCTAAATTACATCAAACATGAAATATAGGAAGCTTAAGATTATCCATCGAAGAATATGTTACATTCCAAGAGAGTGAAAAAAAACTAATACGGGGTGATCTCTGATAACCTTTATCATTACTTCGTATCAAACATGTGAAAAAACTCAAAGCCTAACCATATATAGTCAAGCATATATAAGTTCGTTTTGTGGTTTTTACTGTGAGACTACATCTAACATAAACCCATATGAATTCTATTAGATCAGAATCATATGTTCAATAATCACATACTGAGTGAGGTGAAAATGAATCCAAGATTCTCAGACTTTTGCAAAGGAGCACTCTAGAAACAAACAAGAGACACCCAGATGATGAACTGAGATATTTCATCGTAAATCAGCTATAAACATCAAAATTATCAGTAAAAGTCATAATTACATACTGGGTGAGATGAAAACGAATCCAAAATTCCAGACTTTAATGCAATTAAGCACTGTAGAAACAAAACAAGTGATACCCAGACGATGAATTGAGATATTTTGATCATAATTCAGCAATAAAACATCAAAAACTTATGAGTAACTGAAGTATCAATCAAACACAAAGCTCTACAATTACAACCGAGATAAAAATTTGGGATTCAATATCGTGATTCAACTCAATAAGAATCAAAGTGTAACCCAGAAGAGAGAGGGAGAGAGAGGGAGGGAGGGAGGGAGGGAGGGAGGGAGAGTGGACATCATAGGCTTCAGATATCTGCTTGAAAGCCTTCTTCAAATCTTCATCTTTGGCGTTCCTATCCACCTGCAAAAGCTTGTAGTAATCCACACCCATCTCACTTTTTTTTCCTCGCTCTTCGTCCTGAATAAGCTTTGTTGCTTTAGTGTTTGTGATGAATTGAGAGTTCGTTAGCTCTCTCTAGTTGTTGGGGTTTTGTTGTCTGATTTTGTTTCGGGTGTGCTGGGAATTTGAGTTATTTGAGGTTGAGGTGGAGAAAAGAGAGAGACAGATGGGTGTGGAAGAAAGGAGACAGACGACTACATTGTGATAGTCCACGTATACCGGTCTAGGTTTCATATCTACCCCATTCAGAGTCTTTGGTATTCTTTGATATTTTCTCATCCTACTTGGAAATCATGGAAATTTTAAGTTCTTCCAAATTATTCAATAGAAATTAGTTCTATTGATAATACTAAAAAAATAAATTTTACTTCTTACAATTTCCATTATCCAAATTTCCTTATTTAATTTTTTCTATTCTAAATTTTATATATTATGATCCTAAGACATCAATTAGAAATGACAGACAGAAGTCAATCCGACACAATAGACTGTATTCAAGCACAAGAGTTTATCTATATGTTATCTTCACAGGAGGCTATCTTCCTTGAATCAAAAGCAAGATCATTGGAATCAGAAAATTAAAATGGGTGGGGTTAGTATACCTAATCCGATTTGGACATTCACGTGATTCCTTCAACAATAATTTAGAAGAACACCACACAAATCGGACGGCAAAGCAGAAGGCTACTCAAAAGCAGCGATGAATAACTATAGCAGAAGAGTGAGTCACAACTCCTTTTCAAAATAATGGTACGAAGATTCGCACATTCTGATTGATGGAAGCCGACGTAAGCAGTGACTCAGGCAAGCTTCTTCCACAAGTATTTCAAAAGTAAAGATTCCTGAAAGAGACCGAGATTCTTTTCATTTGTAATTGTACATGTAATTGTAAGATTAGTTTTATGATAGATGTGTACATTACTTCTAGCCCTAGTCTTAGTCATAGTCCTAGTCCTAGTCCTAGTCCTAAGGTTTTGATATAAACCTAAGATTGAATTTTGGAAAATTTTAAGGAAACAGGGGCAATAAAAATATTATTTTAATCGAAGAAAAGTAAGTCGAAATAAAAAATAGGGGTATCCAAGAAGATCAACAATTCAAATTTGTCTCTTTTTATAAAAAATTATACCTAAAGTTCAAAATGACTCCCTTTATGGGTATTTGCCTTTCTGCAATTTGTTACTGTTTTGGTAAATTTTTATGTTATCCTTATTAATATAATAAACAATGAAAAAACCTAAGATAATTAAAGAAAAGAGTCGAACCACTATCAATTGTGGCCTGCTATACTATTTTAGATTAATATAAATTAGGGAAAAGTAATGGAAAATTATTTTAAATTAGGGAAAAGTATGGCAAAATTATTTTAAATTAGGTTAAAATTATTTTAAATTAGGACAAAGTAATTTACATTAAAATAAATGATATTATTTTAAATGATATTATTTTTAAATTAGGGCAAAAACAAAATGCTAATTTTATTAGTATTTTTTCAATTATGAATACTCTAGTTTTAGGAATTACATACATGACTTTTTTATATAATTGAGAGTCTGAGTGTCCCACGAAAGCTTGAATTCAGTTGCTGGTTACCATTAAAGAAACGATTTGCTAACTTTTTTGCCCATAAAATTTGTTAATAGTAAAAATAAATTTTTATGTGTCAAAAATTGGAAAGAAAGTATTTTATAACATTTTAGCAATTATTGAGAAAAATCTAATTGTACAAATACTGAATTGATGATTCTATAAACAACACCAAAACCTAATTGATCTGTCAGTTGATCATTGAATTTTATATACGAAATTAAAAATACAAAGTCAAGAGAATTTTGCCCTTTAAACATTAAACGTGACTCAAATCGAATTTAGTCGACTCGAATCTAATTATCAAATACCGATAATTTATAAAAAAAAAAAAGAGAAAATTCTATGAAGAGCTTTTGAAATGATATTTGTGACTAGATTTTAAAATGAACAAAATCTTCGCCTCTTAAAAGTTTTTAGTCTTTATATCACAAATTTCTATCCATGTTGAAAGAAGTATGGATTTCTAAGTGTCAAGATATATTTCCTTCCTCCCACTCATGGACTTGGCAAGAGAAAAATCTTTCTCATATGTAGAAGAGTTGATTGGTTCTTCCTCTGATCTATTCATCTTTTGTCAATCTTTATGTTAATGGACAATATAAGTCTGAAATGGTAATGATTATCATTAAGTTTGTAATTTCTCAATGGTTGAAGGTTCTGATTAGGAGTTTGTAGATTGGAGAGCTCAAAGGAATTTAATGGCATCTTGTATTATTGGTTTAAATCGACGGTGGTCGAATTTTCTTAATTGGGTTTGTCTTTGCTTGATAAAGAGTTTCTCAAAGGGAATTAAGATAATCACCGTACCTAAATTATATATCTATCCGATATGGCTTATTACAAGAGAAATTTTATTTCCAGTCTATTCCATTTGCAAAAGAGAAGAGTATGGAAAATGAAAAATGTAAAGAATATACAAATATAGGCCTAATTATATTTGGGAGATATTTTGACAAGGGGAAAAATAGTTCCTGTGGAGATATCATCATGCGAGATGATAAGTGGATAAAAAAAGGATTTTGGGAGTGAAAAAAATAATTAATTTTTATTATTATAAAATTTTATAAATTTAAAACGTTCATAAATAATAATAAGAGATCTCTTATTTTTTTTTTAGTTTAAATTATTGATATTGAATAATTATATTGGATACGATAGAAATTGATTTGTCCCAAATACATGCTAGAGCTCTGATTTTGAAATACTTGCAATTACTCACAAAAGGCGCTCAAAATCTCCATTGCGTAATACCCAAATTGAATTTCATAGGAAAATATGTATTTTTTTTACCGCACCTACTGTGTTTGTGATTGTGTCTCTGTAGCCTATTGACTGAAACCTCCTTAAGCTCTTCGTCCCTGTTGCTGTGTGTCACGCGGTAGTCCATGCGACTAGCAATGTCTCTTTTGCAGCAGTTGCTGTGTCCTTCACTCACACTATCAATTGTAAACATTACTATCGGATCTATGTTAACTATTAATTTATTATCAAGAATGCCTTGAGTGCACTTGCAAATGGTTTCCATTTCTTGCACATGTGGAGCCTTTCTTCAGTGCTGCTGCTTCTCAATTTATACTCGGCCAACCTATTCCATGGACTTTGTGGCTGTCTCTTGCACCTGTTGTCGTTGGTAACACCATTTCTCTTACAGCTTTTGTGATAATTCCCACTTGTTACATGAGCACAGTCTGATTCAGAGTATGGAACACTACATACATTAAATAGCCGGAAAATGATATAGATTTCCTGGAAAGGACCGCAATCCCTCATTTTTCTCCACTAAAAATTTTTAACATCCCTTTCTCTGTGTGATAAGTGTGAACTTTTGACGAAATTTCGCTTATGATACAAACATCTGATTAGACACAATTTGACTTGGGACGTTTGGGTGCTCTCTACTCTTGTCTACTCTCATTTACCCTTTTTCACATGTTATACTGCTTCTCGGTTTTCAGAACATCTTAAAATTTCTTTATAAACAAGTATAAATGTTGATGATTGTACAAATATAATGCAGGTGTATCCATGCCATTATTGACTGAATTATCATTCAACTGGACTGGTTTCACTAGTGGACTGGTTTCACTAGTGCGATGATATCCAATATCTCTTTTACTTGCAGGAGTATCTACTCAAAGAAATCTATGGCTTGTTCTCTTTCCATTTACCCCAATTTTATTCTATGCCCAAAATGCCTCTCTTTCTGATGATAGCTTCTTCTTGTTGCAGACCGATATGGACAGTACTAATGTCTATGCATACATCTCCATCATTTCTCTCTTCGTCTGCAATCCACCTGCAATTATTGAGAGTCTATAATTAATAATGGAACATTGGGTTTTTGAATCCTCATAGAGCTCCTAATCAATGTGTCTCCTTTCTACCTTTCTACTTCCAAGTTCGACGGACCTCAGCTGGTGAAGCATGGATTTAATAGTGCAATTCAAAAGGTCAGCTTGACTAAGTTCATTTCAGACCTCTTTTGGGTTGGAATGTTTTACCATCTTTACAATCAGGTATTTTTTGTCTTCTGAACAATCATAGTACCATATTCTGGTCATTTTGAGTTAATGTTTATGGTCTTCTGGTTCCTCAGTTAGCAACAAACACACATGAAAGGGCCACGCCTCTTACGCATGCAGTTGGTAATGTGTTGAAAAGGGTTTTTGTCATAGGTTTCTCAATCATTGTTTTCGGTAAGACTTATATTCTGCATATTCTGCATATTCTGCAGTTGTTTTCTTTCTTAATACTTTTGATGTCCAACCTTGTTTTGTGTTTTCTCTTTCACAGGCAACAGGGTTACAACCCAGACAGGTATTGGAACCTGCATTGCGATTGCTGGAGTAGCAGTCTACTCCCTCATCAAAGCCAGGATGGAAGAAGAAAAACGAGTAAGCCCCGATTGGCCCTCTTCCACAGAATTTGCGGTTTTTCCAAGTTTAGATCAGAGTAACCATTTTTTACCTTTCTTTGCAGCAAATGAAACAACCTAAGTGGCTCCAGTCAAGAAAGGAATCCGGTTTGTAGATTTGAATGTTGCCCTTCTAAAAAGGAAAATGACAAAGCGAGCATGAAATCTGCATAATGAAGTTTTTCTCCTCTTTCCTTTTCTTTTTTTTTTTCCGGATTCAATTTTCTATGATTAAGGACGTAAATTGTTGATTGCAAACACACTCTCGTGGTCTGGAAAGTAATGTATCCCTTTCTCTCTTTCTCCAAACAAGCTTTTATCTATTAGATTAGAAGATTAGATTAGAAGCTTCACGGGAGTTAAACAGAATTTGTGAGGATCAAATTATGTGAATAGCATAAAACTCTAGGAAACGACAGTTCAAATTATGTGTATCCCTCATGTATATATTTTTTCTGACATTATTTGTCTCCGTTACTATGTAATAGTTACCCTTCACTCCCCGAGCTAATTATACAGTTCACATTTCACAACCATCCCAAAAAATATTCATATTCACAAAAGTGCAGATTATGAACTAAGGTTTACAATCTGGTTCATGGACCCAATAATTTCTTGATACCAGCCTTCTGCTCAGTAGTCAGCCTCGTTGGGAATTTGATGTTGAACTTGATTCTCAAATTACCCTTCTTTGAAGGGTCTTTTGGGATCGGCATGCCTTCTTTTGGTACAACCTCCTCGTAGCTTGGGTGTATCACATTGTTAATTGTGATGTTGAGGTTCCTACCATCCAGCGTTGTGATATGCACCGTGCAGCCAGTTAGAGCCTCGGCAAGTGAAATTTTCTGCGTCACAAGAAGGTCATTGCCATCCCTTGTGAATGTGCTGTGTGGCTTCTCATCAATAATGAAGACTAAATCTGCAGGAACAACATTTGGCAGTTCATTTCCTTTCTCCGGGAATGTTATTTTTGTTCCCTTCTTCCAGCCTGGCTTGACTTCAATAGTTAGGATTTCCTCTACGGGCAAAGTTTTCCTGTGTTACAGAATGCGTAGCTACTTAGAAACTGAATCAAAAGAGCAAAAAGACTACTCAGTAGAGGAGCAATGCACAATTGTCATAACTAGTATTATCAATCCACAAGTACTATCCAGGCATTATTTTACCACGAATCCTTTCTTACAAAACTATGTATAAACTCGAGCAGCTCTGCTCCATTCAGCCTCTTAGTCCGGTCACCAACCAATGATGAAACATTGGCTAACCAATGACCCAACATTGGCTAACCAATGACCCACATGAGCACCAGATCAGATCCAAATGACGCGAAGCCAGACCTCTATCCGCTCAACATATACAATAATAGTTACACACAAACAAAGATATTGATCATAGAAGAAACCTCCTTAAGACTTCCACAATGTCAAGACTAGAAATTCCGATGCCAGATAACAAGCTCACAAAAAAGCCTCATCTAGAAGCATAGAAAGTTCCAAAGCAAAATTGAAATACAATAGCTAAAGAGGGAACAGCTCAGTTTTTCTTGGTTTAGCAAGTATCCAAAGATCTTAATATCAAGTTATCAACACTGCGGTAGAAAGAGGTGCTAAGTTATACAAATTTTACATTCAAAAGTTTCATCACATAGGAAACTAGTAGCCTCATACAATCAACCGTGCCAACCAAGATGTGCAAATTTAGACTTATAACCAAATAACTAGAATTTCTTAGTTGATCAGAATACAACAATCTACGCGGGCAAGATTTGAAATCACCAAAAGGCCAAATCTAATAATATCCTAATATGATTATTTTCTTGAAGATATTTATAACACCAAAAACAGGAACAAATTAATCCATTAACTGCAAAAAAGGAAACTCCCACTTACCCACTTGCGTCGGCAATTTCCCTTGAGATCTTCATCTTCTTTGTAGTTCCCTTATAGAGCTCTTCAAGACTACATGGGAGCATTTTCTCAATTGGAGGTGCCTTACGAGGAGCATGATTCGTTGGCCTGCCATCAAATGTATTGAACATGTCATCACCAAACATTGATCCAAACCTTGAATTTCCCCTCATGCCCCTACCGATGCCGCCGCCACCATTGCCCATTCCTCCATACGGGCTTGAAAACCCAAAAAACTCCTCGAAAATGTCATTAGCATTTCTGGGGTTGAATCTGAAAACTGTTGGACCATCTCCAGTTTGGAAGAAGGTTGCACCACCAGGGCCCCGTGCTGCATCTGGTGGTGGGACTCCCCCTTTTAGCCCTTCTTCGCCGTATTGGTCATACACTGCTCTCTTTTGAGGATCACTTAGAACCTAAATTACATCAGACATGAAACATGGTAAGCTTATTTATCAAAGAATATGTTACATTCCAAGAGAGTAAAAAAAAAAAAAAAAAAAAAAAAAAAAAAAAAAAAAAAAAGAAAGAAAAGATAAAACCACCATGTGATCCCTGATAACATTTATCATTACTTCGTATCGAACATGCGAAAAAACTCAAAGCCTAACCCTACAGTAGTCAAGCATTTATAAGTTCATTTTGTGGTTTTTACTGTGAGACTAGATCTAACATAAACCAATATGAATGCTATTACATCAGAATCATATGTTCAATAATCACATACTGTGTGAGGTGAAAATGAATCCAAGACTCTCAAGACTTTTGCACAGGAGCACTTTAGAAACAAAACAAGAGACACCCAGATGATGAACTGAGATATTTTATCATAAATCAGCTATGAACATCAGAATTATCAGTAAAAATCATAATTAGATGTTGGGTGAGGTGAAAAAAATCCAAAATTCTCAGACTTTAATGCAATTGAGCACTGGAGAAACAAAACAAGCCTTACCCATATGATGAGTTGAGACATTTTGATCATAATTCAGCAATAAAACATCAAAAACTTATCAGTAACGGAAGTATAAATCAAACACAAAGCTCTACAATCACAACCGAGATTAAAAGTTGGGATACAATATCGTGATTCAACTATATGAAAATCAAAGTGTAAACCGAGAGAGAGAGAGAGAGAGAGAGAGAGTGCATACATCATAGGCTTCAGAGATCTGCTTGAATTTATCTTCAGCTTCCTTCTTGTTATTTGGGTTTTTATCAGGATGCCACTTCATAGCAAGTTTCCTATAAGCCTTCTTCAAATCTTCATCTTTGGCGTTCCTATCCACCTGCAAAATCTTGTAGTAATCCACACCCATCTCACTTTTCTTCCTCTTCGTCCTGAACAAGCTTTGTTGCTTTGGTGTTTGTGATGAATTGAGAGATCGTTGGCTCTCTCTAGTTGTTGGGGTTTTGTTGTGTCTGATTTTGTTTCGGGTTTGTTGTCAAGTCGAGTTATTTGAGGTTGAGGCGGAGAAACGAGAAAAAGATAGATGGTTCTGGAAGAAAGGAGAGAGAATGACGACTAGATTCTGGAAGTTTCCAGATGCAGAGTCCACGTACACCTGTCTAGGTGTCATATCGATCCCATTCAGATTCAACTGCCGGTAACTCCGGTAATGGAGAATAAAACAGGACAATCTTTTCCTATTCCTCGGATTTCTCCTTTCCTATGTTTTTCATTTTTTCCTCTGGGAGTGCGCAATTGTCGGCCGTTCTTTGAATATGTACGTTTTGGAATGATAATTTTGAATATTATTTTTCTCTAAAAATTATAAAACCTCTTTTTTTCTGAAATTACTAAATATATGTTACGTTTTATCCTCGTAAAAATTTTTAACTTTACCCCAATGCCCAAATTTTATAATCAAAATAAAATTTTACATTTTTTTAGGACTGGTTTAAAATTTTCTTTCAAGTTTTTATTACAATTAATTATTCTTAAAATTAATATCAACTATCTTCCTACGTAAATAGATTTAAAGGGTTTCCTCCATTCCTATCTCCCTGTAAAAATTCACAAAATTATCTAGAATTTTTTCTCTCTTTCTTGTGAACTATGGAATTAATTTCGTTCACAAAATTAACTATAATAAATAATCATTTTTTCTCTTTCTTCTTCTTTCCCACTCAGTGAAAATTCATTAAATCACCCGCAATAACTTTTTTTTTTTTTTGCAATAATAAAAGCCAATATTATTACAAGTGAATCTCAAATATTTATTCTTATATAGGAATATTCATGTATACTTGTGCATGCATAAATAATTTGTGGATATCAAAATAATTCAATTTCGTGTAATTAAACTAACAAAATATTGAGTTTTTTAATAAATTAAATAATTCCCATTTTATGTAACTGAGAGTCTGGATGTCCCACCAAAGCTTGAATTCACTTGCTAGTTACCATTAAAGAGGCGATTTGCTAACTTTTATACCCCATAAAATTTGTTAATAGTAAAAATAATTTTTTGTCAACTTTTTTTTTTTAAATTGAATATTAATCTAATCATAAAAGTATTGAATTTATTTAACTAAAATTTTATATTCGAATTTTGAGAATAAAAAAAATAGATATTCAATAAGTTCACCCCTTATCCGACGATTAACTTGAACATGAATAGTCAGAATTAATAAAATTGATTATCAGATCCCAGTCACTCAAATAAAAAAAATATGAAAAAAATTAGTACCATGTTTATAAAAAAAAAAAAAAATCTAATTGCACAAATGGAGAAATTCTCAACCGCGAGTTAAATAATTTGGCCATCGAAAGTTTTAAATAAATGCAGTGTAGCTTTTGCTTCAATGATTCTACAAAAAGCTTTGGGAAATGATGTTTCTGATTAGATTTTAAAATGAATTAAATCTTGGCCACTTAAAAATTCTTAGTCTTTTGAAATAACTATGGATTTCTAAGTCCCGACGTATATTTTCTTCCACAAATATTATGTGAATATAGTAATAAAATATTAAAATTTTTTAAATAAAATTTAAATTTAAATTTTAAAAATAAAAAAAAAAATATCAAAAGAGTTAATCTTCTAAATTGAATTCTATAACTATTTGAATCGAATTAATTAAAATTTTAAATACTAATGATCAACTAAAAAAATTATATATATATTTCTTTCCTATCACTCATAGACTTATGAGAGAGAATAATACGACATAGTTCGAGAGAAAAATCTCTTTCATACGTAGAAGAGTTTTATAAAGACAAAAACAGTTCTTACAGAGGTATCATCATGCACAATGATAAGCGGATAAAAAAAGGACCTTGAGAGTGAAAAAATATAAAATTTTATAAAATTCAAAACATTCATAAATAATTATCGGTAATATTATTTTTCAATATAAATTATCGACATTCGATATTCAATAATAAAATTAGATTTAATTAAATATGATTCGAATCGAATTAAATTCTTAAAAAGTAAGATTTTTTTATTTTTATTTTTATATATATATAAAATTTAAATATGATATTTTATTTAAGAGAAATTAGTATTTGAGCCAACTATAATTCTCGATATAATTAATAATCACTGAAATTTGAAAAATCTCTTTTTATCTACCATCAAATAGTGAACATAAATTTTGAACTTTTTGACTAAAATAATTGGATTTTATAAATATTTTATATTTTCACAAAAATAATTTTATTTAAAAATCATATCTGTCTAAATATATATATATATATATATATATATATATATATTTTTTCACTAACCAATAAAAATAATTTTTATAGATAAGATAGAATACGGGATGATTGCCTTTAATACAAGGATAAAGGCGTAGGTTATAAGCATGAGGATGCACTCATTGTAACATTCCTCAACCGCCTCTTTTAGCACTTCAAAGTTCGCTTTATTTGTCAACGTTCTTCCCATGACGTCTTCACGCTCCTCCATGATCAATGCGTGATCTCTCTCTCTCTCTTCCTCCTTCCATCTTCCTCTGCTTCTTCTTCATCATCAGAAATTTCTGAATTCTGGTTCTTAACAATGTCTTCAACACTAACAGCTTCATCTCTTCTCACTCTCTCTGTCTACAAACCCTCTTTCTTTCCTCCCCAATTTTCTCTCTCATCAAAACCTCTTTCCTCACTCTCTCCCAAGACCTCATTCAAGTCTCTCAAAGCATCAACCGGCGAAGAATCATCTATCTCCATTGCTTCAACTATTCCCACTGTAACAGTGGACAATGAAGACTCGGAAGACTCAACGGCTTTCATAATCAAAGCGAAGAACAGAATCGGTCTTCTCCAAGTCATAACTAGGGTTTTCAAGCTCCTCGGACTCAAAATCGAGAGGGCGATCGTCGAATTCGAAGGCAATTTCTTTATCAAGAAGTTCTTCATCACCGATTCTCACGGTAACAAGATCGAAAACCACGAGAATTTGGAGAGGATAAAGAATGCAGTGATGGAGGCGGTCTCGGATGGGGAAGTGGCGGTTATGACTGTTAATTCGGTCAAGAGTCCGAGAGGGGTTGTGTTTAGGAGGCCTGGATTGGGAGCAAGTAAAGACAGGGCAAGAGCTGAGAGATTGTTTGGATTGATGGATGGATTTTTAAAGAATGATCCGATCAGTCTTCAGAAGGACATTCTTGATCATGTGGAGTATACGGTGGCGAGATCCCGGTTCAGTTTTGATGATTTTGAAGCCTATCAGGTAATGTAGATTTATATATGTGGTTTTAGGGTTGGTGTGATGAATATTTGAAATGGTAGACAAATCAAATGTGTTTAGTGTATACATTTATATGGTTTTGATGATTTGAAGCTCATGATGTCATGTGGGTTTCTAGAAATAGTATTACCTCTGCGGGGAACCAACTTAAAAGGAAGCGAATTGTGGAGTTTATTTACAAATGAAGTCTCGTTTTTTAAAATAAAAAGTAAAATATGGAATTCAATTGAATTCCTATGCTTGAAACAACAAAAAATAAAGCGCAGGATTCAATTCTAACATTTCATTTACTAAGATATCCTTTGCTCTTCCTGTTTCAAAAGGGCCCCATTAGGATAATGAAGCAATTGGAAAGTAAATTTAAGTGGACCCACAAACTTTTTTGTGGACTTTATTTGTAATTATCCTTTTTATTAGGAGTTAAAAGTGAAATACACATTTTTCTTAGGTTCCTAGTAACAAAACTTAGAATTGCAAATGAACTCCACAAAACAAGGACAACCTTACCTATGTTTGGAACCAAGTGAAAAATGAGTTCAGTTCTTTTGAAATGAAATGAACTGAATTATGAAATTCATTTACAAATAAAATTCTATATTTGGTATAAAACAAGTAAAATATGGAATTCAATTGAATTCCTTTGCTTGAAACAACAAATAATAGATGAACTGTTGTGGTGTTCATTTATAAAGTAAAAAGTTCTCTCTATTTTAGATAATATGGTTATTAAAAAATAATTTTAGATGAGTGGACAAACTATAGTAGTGTTCGTCGCAAATTTCATCTTTTTTATTTTTTTGGTTATTTTGTAAATCCATGTTTTTGTGGAGTTACAAATGAACTCCACATCTTTTTTGCAATTCCACATTTTTTATAGAGTTTATATAGTTTCAAACATAGCCTTAGTGATTGTGTGATAGGTGTTTTTGAAATTTAAGTAGCTTTTTGGTTACATGAACTTATTGTGCATACTGTGGGGTACATATTTGTGTTGAAATGAAATGAACTGAATTATGAAATTCATTTACAAATAAAATTCTATATTTGGAATAAAATAAGTAAAATATGGAATTCAATTGAATTCCTTTGCTTGAAACAACAAATAATAGATGAACTGTTGTGGTGTTCATTTATAAAGTAAAAAGTTCTCTCTATTTTAGATAATATGGTTATTAATAGATGAGTGGACAAACTATAGTAGTGTTCGTCGCAAATTTCATCTTTTTTATTTTTTTGGTTATTTTGTAAATCCATGTTTTTGTGGAGTTACAAATGAACTCCACATCTTTTTTGCAATTCCACATTTTTTATAGAGTTTATTTAGTTTCAAACATAGCCTTAGTGATTGTGTGATAGGTGTTTTTGAAATTTAAGTAGCTTTTTGGTTACATGAACTTATTGTGTATATTGTGGGGTACATATTTGTGAACATTGTTAGAGGAATTTGTGGAATGTTATATGCCTGTTGAGATCAATTAAGAAAATATTCCACATCAAGACATCAAGATTGAGGTTCATTTTTTATGACTCTGAAGCTTGTCAGGAATGTAAAGGATAAGGCAATTTAGGGCTTGTGGTGATTTTTGAAATTTAAATCAAATGTGCCTGATGTGAGATGCACATTCGTAAAAATTGTTAAACCGAATTTGTAGAATATTATAGATCAATTAAGGAAATATGCACGACATTGAAAACTTGGGCAGCTATGTGGAATGAAGTGATGAATTGAAAATTAGGTGTTTAGTTGATACTAGAATTTCCTGTTAGGATTTGATAGGCAGAAAATTGACTTTATTGTTGTTCTTTGACTCAGGATTTAGTGAATGAACTAAATGTGTTTATTGTGGGGTATATTTAAGAATATTGTTGGAAACTGGAGATCAGCTACGAATAGTTTATGGAAATCTTCTGTATCATGCATTCTGCCTTGAAAATTTGGGAAGCGGTGAGGAATTAAGTAACATTTAATTCAAAATAGGTATTAGGTGATACTAGAAGAACCCCTTGGATGTTTAAACATCTAAAGCACAATTACAAACTTGGAAACTTGGGTTAGAAGCTATAGTTTATAGGTTCAGCATTCAGGATAGAGTATTAGGTGAAACTTGTATGATATCAAATGGTTAAACAATTAAGAATTCAGGAAATGCCATGGGCCCCCTTGAACTTTGGATTATTCACAATTGATTCTCTAACATTAGTTATTGCAATTAGATGCATAAACTTCATAAACTAATGAACTTGGACCCTGCATGTTTGGTCAGATAAAATCCTGGCATTTTTTTTAATATGTATTGGTTAGTTAGTTGACCTTTTGATGATGCTACAATAATGTTTTACACAAAAATGTATTAAAAACAAAGTTCGATTGTATTTCATATATTAATCAGAGGTTATGAAGTAAATTGAATTTCATGATTTTTTAAATATAATCTGATATTAAAATGACCTGATTCATGGTCACCTGTGACTGTTTGCATTTTACTACTTTTAGAAATGAATATTTTTGTCTCTCTTGTTCTCTCTGCATTTTGCCTACCATTATTGTACAGGGGTTGGATACATTTGAATGTCTTGCTTCTACTTAATAGTTTGTTTTCTTGGGAGACGAACACTATGAAGTTAGAATTGGGAAGTTATTTTTGTAGGATGCTTCTTGTAGGCATTGTCGCACAGTGTAAGAGATCGGTTGATAGAGCGTTGGCATGATACTCATCATTACTTCAAGAGGAAAGACCCAAAGCGGCTATACTTCCTTTCACTCGAGTTCCTTATGGGTACTTTTTATTCCTGTATATCTTGCTTCAAGTTCTGTTTTCCTTTTTTGTTGTTTGATACGTATTACTTTAGTTTGTAGTTAAGTTGTAACTGCCTACTTGATGTTTATAATATTCTTGTGTCAGAGTTAGTTCTTTGTTATTTTCAGTTGCTATCAAGATTGACAGTTCTGTCATTTAGAAGCAGAATCCTTAGCAGTGCTCTAATGATCCATGATGCACTAATCCTAACTTTCATGCTAACTAAGGCACCTTGCGGACTACAAGTGCTATTTTCTTAGCATTTCTTGAGGACTCAAAGATGCCAAATTTGTAATAAAAGCAAACAGTCTATTCAGTCCTGCTATTGCATTAGTTGCTGGGATCTCACCGTATTTTGGATTATTTTGCACAATGTCAATAGGTTATTTGCTTTATGGAATACACCAATAGTCAGTTTGTACAGAAATTCAGTGTTCTTCCTTGTTGATTTGTGGGAAAATCATTGTCCTAATTCTAACCATGATAGATATAAGTATGATATGAGGAAGGGATAGGGAGTCTAACAAAGACTGTGAACTGCCTCTATGCCAAATGGAGTCGACTAATAACCTAATTATCTGAGGCTTATTCTCTCACTCAGAGATGCTGCTTCTGTCCCTCATCCTAAACAAAGATAGTGAGATGGGTCAAGTAGTTTTTCTTGTTTCGATGTAGGAATCTGTGCTTGTATAAGTCCACAACATATTTTTGGAATAAAGACAGCTATCCTACGTGCGATTTTCCACTGGCACCCACTTTTGTAACCATCTCTGCGTTGTTTTAAAGTGTACATTTATCTGAAATTTCTTTATCTGACGTAATTTTGATTCCAAAGTGTGTATCTCTTCTTTACTTTTAAGTGAGAAGGGGGGTGACAAACGGTATACTTTCTTCTCTATGTCGCCATCTGTCGTCAATGAATGACGAACTCCATTATGCAGATACATCTTAGGCCAGTGGCTAAATTTTCTGATAGGATCATTGGTGCTCTCTCACTTTGTAACATGGGGAAACTCATTCCATATCATTGTTTTCTGGGTTACCTCTCTGACTCATGTTACTTCTCATGGCCATTTTAATTCTTCTAATGATGCTTCTTTTTTTTTTTGTGGATAAATTGCAAATCATAATTATGTTTTTTTTTTCCTCCCCGTTTTCTTTTAAGGTCGCTCCTTGTCAAACAGTGTTACAAACTTAGGCATCCGGGACCAGTATGCGGATGCATTGAATCAGTTAGGTTTTGATTTCGAAGTTTTGGCTGAGCAGGTTAGCAAGTTTCTTCATCTGTTTTCTTTCTTATTTTGCTTCAGCGTTGAACATAAATGTACAATCTTCAAAGTGCTGACTTGCCTTTCTAACTTCTTGTTCTGTCATTCTAATGCTTACATTATGCACGGGATATAAAATTCTTACTTCGGGTGTCAACATATTTAAGAGCTTTTTTACCCTCTTTATCAGTGACTCTGTAAGTTAGATAGTCATATCCTTCATATAAAACTTCTTTAGTAAAAGGGTGATAGAACTGTTAACCAATGCCAGATCTATAAAGATGTGGTCAAGTATGCTAAATTTGATGTCTCATGTGGTCACTGGACATGACTTACATTTATCTAGAGTTATACCGTCGTCAAGTTCAGTCCAAGGAAGAGAGGAAAGATTGCAAACTTGAAATGAGATTCATAGCTTAGATAGTTCCGAAGATGAGAAGTTGAACCTGACTTCTCAGCATATTTAAGTGTTTGCTTCTTAGACACTAGTACGGTCTTTTTTACTAATTTCTCTCTAAAAAGTTGACCCATCCCTTTTGCAGACTTTTTATGTCCCATCAATTTATGTTGTTTACCTTCACCATTTATTCATGTTTTTATTATTTTTTATTATTTTTGTTTTTAGAACTTCTCCAAGTCCCTGAAGGCTCACCATTTTTTTCCTCTTAAATTGTGTGTTGATTCTCTAAGGCACGCTGATCACATCTAAGGAAAAAAAGACAGCCTGTTGCAGTACTGGACCTGTTCTTTCTTTGTTACATACTTGTTATTCCTTTGACATAAAACCTTGATGGTATACGTATCTGTCATTAATTTCCTGCGTAATTCATATGACTTGGTATTTTAAGGAAGGGGATGCTGCTCTTGGCAATGGTGGCCTAGCTCGCCTTTCTGCATGCCAAATGGATTCTTTAGCTACGCTTGACTATCCTGCTTGGGGGTGAGTTTTCTTAATTTAGTGGAGGTTTTTTTCCCCCTCAATTTCAAGCCCGTACTAATTAATCTAAGCTTTCGCCTGCAATGGTTATCTCCCTTGTCAAGTTTCATTTAAATTCACTTCATTAAGAACTCCTGCGTCTGTATCTTAAGCAACTTTGGATTCTGAACTTTTATATTCTCTTGAATTGGTTAGATGTTGGATAACTAGATAAGCATGCTAGTTACTCTTGCTTCTAAATTTCTCATTGTCAGTGAAATGATCATGTCCTCTTTATCTCAGTGCCTGTTTTATCTCAAGCATGTTATCCATCTCCCACGAGATCATTTCCTGTTCAATGACTAGTCTGGAAACCTTAAGATAAGCTGGCTAAGTACCCTACTACTTATTGCAGTTATGGGCTACGCTACCAATATGGGTTGTTTCGTCAAGTCATAATAGATGGCTTTCAACGTGAACAACCTGATTACTGGTTAAACTTTGGGAATCCTTGGGAGATAGAGCGAGTTCATGTATCGTATGCAGTGAAGGTTTGAAATTACAAGCACTCTGTATCTTTAAACTTCTCATTTTCTTTTTGTTACTAATTCTTCTGTTCAGCTTGTTTGCCTGAAACCTTATGCATTATCTGTGTATGTGCCGGAACAATAAGTTCTACGGGACAATTGAGGAGGGAATTGTGAATGGAGAAAAATGTAAAATTTGGGTTCCTGGAGAAACAGTAAGATCATCTTTCTTAAAATGATCTGTTGCAATTTTTTGTTTATTTTTTGGTTGTGTTTAATTAAGGTGCATTATGCCCTAAAAAGTAAAGCATCTGAATTTGAGAAAATACATCAGGGACAACTGTGTGCATGGCCATACAAGTATGCCAGCTTTGTAATTTTCTTCTCAATTTATAGGTTGAAGCTGTTGCTTATGACAATCCAATACCTGGTTTTGGAACAAGGAACACCACTAATTTGCGTCTATGGGCTGCTAAACCAAGTGGACTGTATGATATGGTAATGAGCATGCATATGTCTTTATAATCTGCAGCAATTTATTGCTTATTTCTCATATGGCGAATACTTGGCTTTTACTAACTTCAGTAGGTGTTACTATGCATTCCTTGCATGCTTTCTGATAATGCATGGGCATGCATCTGCAGGAGTCCTATAATACTGGAGACTATATCAATGCTGTTGTTAACCGGCAGAGGGCAGAAACCATAAGTAGTGTCTTGTATCCGGATGACCGTTCATATGTGGTATCTTCTTCTTCTTGTTTATGTAAAGGGATCTAAAATTGTGATCAGAAACTTTTAGAATGTTCTATGCACACTTTAATGAGTGTTATGGCTGACCTCGATCTCTGAAACATTACCCTGTCCAGCCCTGTGGCTTTCTAGTGATTTTTGCATTATTGTTTGGATGTAATCCATTGCAAAAGTTAACCGTGAATATTCTGGTTCAAGGCAATTAGGCTGCCATTTGGGAGCATAACCAGATCAGCCAGGTGTGGATGGCTGTATCTTGCGGTCTAGTTTTCCCTGAAAATATTGCTGATTATTATCTTTATTTTGTGCTGTGTCAGTGGCAGCATCCCCATTTTGTGGTGTTGTTGGCCCTTGTAGTAGTGTTAGCATTTGTCCTTCTGTTTTTGCTATTGTGAGGGAGAAAATTGTTCTTCTTGCCCCTGTCATGGACTAGCGAAAAAAGGGTTCACCCCGTGTACAAAGTGTTTCCCATCTTAATACGGGTGTAGGGGGAGGGTGGGCGTATACGTACGTAGCCTTCCCCTTGCATTTTTTGCAAAGAGGTTGTTTTCACACCTCGAAGCCGTAACCTCGAGATCGCCAAAGGAGCAACTCCACCGTTGCACCAAGGTTCCCCTCAGAGACTAGCCAACAAAATAAATAAATAAATAAATAAAAGTCCACCTCCCCTCTGTTTCCCAGCCAGGTTCTCAACATGAAAATTTCGATCAAATCATTTACTTTTCCTGTTTACCAATCCATTTATGTATACAAATAATCTTGCAATTTGTCTTTTTTTTTCAAGTTGAGAACTCTTCTATGAATTTCTTTGTTATCTGCTATTTATATATTTCTTATTTAGTTCTTCCTTCTCATAAAAGCTTCATCAGACAACTTAGAGTACATGGCAATAGCTCTTTGGTTGATGTCTCTCAGGGGAAGGAACTGCGGTTGAAACAACAATATTTTTTTGTCTCAGCATCATTACAAGACATCATTCGAAGGTTCAAAGAGACACACAAGAACTTTGATGAGTTTCCAGACAAGGTTTTGATTCTGAAACCTTACATTTATTAGTTATTTATCTATGGTAGCATCAACACTGTATTGCAAATGGCTGTAGTAATAATGAAACTGCAATCTCTGTTTCCCCCCTGCCCCAAAGTTCCCCTATTCGGAACAAGAGAGACATTGGTTGTCACTGCCTCTTGGTCCTTATCTATTCTTCATGAGAGAAGGATATCCATTTCTTGTAAAATCTTCCTTGACAGCTGTGGGTGGTTTTCATTTACGCTTGATGATGTTCTCCATTTTCACTTCCAGGTCGCAGTGCATATCAATGATACTCATCCATCTCTTTCAATAGTTGAGGTCATGAGAGTGCTTGTTGATGAAGAACACTTGGTCTGGGATCAAGCTTGGAAAATTGTCTGTGGAACTTTTTCTTTCACAACTCACACTGTCCAACCTGAAGCACTGGAAAAAATCCCTGTTGATCTGCTTGGCAATCTTCTCCCACGACATTTACAAGTGAGTTTTAAGTAACTGTTACATCTTATGTTCGTTTGCCTGGTCCTTAACTGCATAATATGTTCAGACTATGTGTGTAGTATTGTAAGATGCCAATAGTCTTAAAACATTTGGCTTAAGCTTAACTGTTTAATAGCAGCTTAGACATGCTAATTTATATATTCAAATCTTATATGATGGACCCCTTGCCTTCTTGAATATTTGCAAATATTTTTCTTCATAAATCTGTCTCATGTTCAGATAATATATGATATCAACTTTAAGTTTATGGAAGAGCTGAAGGGAAGGATTGGTCTAGATTACAGTCGGCAGTCTAGGATGTCAATTGTTGAGGAAGGCGCTGTGAAGGTAGGAGTCATGACTTTCTTCATGAAATTTGTCTTGAAGGAATGTAAGACGAGCTTGTAAATGAAAGTGTATGTGCATGCTTGTGTGCTTTTGTCCATGTGCTAATGAGAATGTACATCAAAAAAAGTTGAGTATGCCTATGTAGCCATATATTTGAATTTCTCGCAAATTCTTGTTCCTTTGAACAACGTGTTAAGGCAAGTCGTACTATATCTGTCCACTGGCAATAGGAATGCTACGCTGGAAAACTCATGAAAACCATGGAATTGAGGAGTGGACCTAAAAAGTACAGTTCCCTAAACTGAAGCATGAAAAATCTGAACTTTTCTTTTCCAAATTTTACATTTTCCCTCAAATATGTAAGTCTGTAGTATAGAGAGAGATTTAGCGGTGGATTGTGTAAGTATTTATAACTGCAAGTCTCATGATGGATTAGGCTGTTTTGCATTTTATCATAAGTAAAAAGTGGAAGACAGAGTTTTGAATTGTTTAATATTATGCATTACGTTGTTTTGTGTTATAACTGCCTAAATTCTGTTGTGGGCATTGTTTGGTCATGGATAATATGATATCTGGAGATATTGAAACTCCATTTTAACTTGCTTCTGCAGAATATCCGAATGGCAAACCTATCAATCGTCTGTTGTCATACTGTCAATGGGGTTTCCAGAATGCACTCAGAATTATTAAAAACAAGAGTTTTCAAGGTAATTTAGCTACTGCACCTCTGATTACTGACTACTTAATACTCATATTATTGACCTTTTTGTTATTTGTGGAATTTGAGATGCCACTAAATGGGTATATTCATGGACGGAAAACCTTTGCTATTCCAAACTAAGGCTTGAGAGACTGGAGAGTTTAATTATTTTCGTGGCACGTATATGCTGTGAAGGGAAGTTGATATAGACTGACAAAAGGACTGTCACCCCGCAGGGGAACATATAAACAATTTGCTTGATGTTTGTTGGTGGCATTTACTCCTTTCAACTATGTAAATGAGAAATTTCTCTGAATGATTCACTGAACTTTTGAATGCCACACGAGATTTTGAGCCAGATTTCAGATACAGATGAAACTAAGACAGATGGGACCTGAAATGACCTTCTGTCTGCCAGCTATGTCAGCATGTTGGATCTATACAGTGAATCTGAGATATCATCAGATAATACTATAAGAAGCATAACAAGTTTCTTAAAACCCTAAAACCCCTCACCCAAAAGAAAAAGAATAATAAATAAAGAAACCCACAAATTGCAGTGTGGAGGTTGCAATTTCCCCACTCTGGATATTACATATTCACTATTTTGTACTCAAGCTATCATGTTATTTGCGCCTTAAATTTGTGTATTGCTTCCTCCATACCCAAGTAATGGTTGTCCTAGATAGTATCTTGGGAGTTTACTATCCCATCTTTCTCCTTCTCTCCCTTCCTCTCTATCCAGCATAAGATGTTCAACTCCTTTATGAATACGCTGTCAGTTGTATTTAACATGATGAAGAATATCTTTGCAGGACTTTTATGAGTTGTGGCCTGAAAAGTTTCAATACAAGACAAATGGTGCCACACAGGTAAAATCACTTTCCATCTTTAAAATAGCTAGTTGAGGTTAGTGTTCCTTTCTTATATTTTTAATTTCTTGCAAGATAAAAATGAAATCGAATGTCTGTGGTCTACCAACCACTATGGCTATCTGATTAATATGATACTCTGTGTGTGAGCTGCATTGGAAGACAAGGAAACGGTGTTTGTAAAATCAAGCTCCACCTGAATGGCCTTTGTTTTATTGTTTTCCAGATTGGGGTTAATTATTTTTATTCTAACACCCCCCTACCTGGACTACCTGGACTTGCAACAACTTATAAGAGGGCCTTAGACGTGGAATTTTGAATGGGGTGAAATGGGCCCAGTGCGACCTGAACTCAGACCTTCTTTGCTATCATGTGAAACAACCATCGAATCTGAAAGATTAAGTTGATGGACAAAGCGGTTTGATTACTTTAATATCCCAACAAAGAGGGCATGTCACCAACCTCCCTCCCTCCATACCATAAATTTTGGATTGGGTTATGGCAGTCTGAGATAAATATCTAGCAATTAATGTGAAATAGATACCATTTAATTGTTAAGACAACTTAAACTATCATATTCTATATATATATATATATATATATATATATATATATATATATATTCATTTTTATTCTTATTTATTTATTTCTTTTATTTTTATTTATATATTTTTTTATTTATTATTATTCATTTATCTTTGTATTTATTTATTTACTTTAATTATCTTCATATTTGTCTTTCAAATGACCGACCCCAAAGTATTGGGATTATGGTTTATTTTGTTGTTTTATTTTGTCCCCAGCGGCGCTGGATTGTTGTAAGCAATCCTAGTTTATGCTCTCTCATCTCAAAGTGGCTTGGAACAGAATCTTGGATTCGTGACGTTGACCTTTTAACAGGATTAAGAGAGCATGCATCAAATGCTGAACTACAAAAAGAATGGAGGAAGGTAGTCTTTTACTTCTATTTGCATGCAAAATGTTCTTTTAACAAGAACCTGAGATGCCTTCCGTTTTTTGTTTTAAGGTATGAGCTGATTCATGTTCCTATTGGATTGATCTTGATATTATAGGTCAGGTTGGTAAATAAAATGAGGCTGGCTGAGTATATTGAAGCAATGAGTGGAGTGAAGGTTTGTTGGAGATACTTTTGTGGATGGTATCCATCATTGTAACCTCACTTCGTGATTGTCTGGCAGTCATTTGAGGCTTTCTCATCTTTGCTACAGGTCTGTGTGGATGCCATGTTTGATGTGCAGGTCAAGCGAATACATGAATACAAGAGGCAATTGCTTAATATACTAGGCATTATCCATCGATATGACTGCATAAAGGTGAATGCTTTGTGCATAGCTTAAAGTTTCATTATCCTAAATTGAAGTTTCCAGATCCTTTTGCTCTTCTACAAATTCACCTCAGTCAGCTAGAGTATCTTTGATGGTGATTACAATTATTGACATGGATGCATGCAAATCTGTGAACTGTGTTTTCACATTTGGGGTTAGTGTTGAAATGTCAGCTTTCTGAATATTGGTTCATGAGCTGTATAATATTCTGACGACTGTTGGCATGATTTCTGACCTGACTTATATGCTTTGACCTACACCGTATAATATGAAGTGTTTATTTGCAATTAAAATTCTTTTATTTTTTTCCTTTGATATTCTTTAATCCATACTTGCAACTATGCTTCTAAAAGGGAGATGTATCCGTGTTGGAGACTTCTTCAGACATGACATTCATATGATACCTGTGCACCCGACATGTCTTTAATGTGTATGCACCTTCTAATAGTTGATTTCAAGTATGCACCTCTCCAGCACTTCTCAGGCACGCACTTAAAGATCACTTGATGAATTGATTTTAGCAAACACAAACTAGGGCGCTTTATGGAGGGTAGGACCAAACTCAAAATGTTATTTATATTGTGTAGCAGGCATTAATGAAACTTCTAATAACAAAAGTAAGTTCAATGCTTGTAAATCATTGTTATTAATTTGTTCTAATATATTAGTCGATGTTTTCAATTTGTGTAATACTATATTTTAAGATTCAACTCCTTTGCAATATGCATGTCTGCGCTTGTTGTGGTGTTGTGTCTCTGTTGGTTCGCCACTTCATGTATCATACTACTCGGTGTAGAACATGGAGAAGAGTGAGAGAAAGAATGTTGTACCTCGTGTTTGTTTAATTGGAGGAAAAGCTGCTCCAGGTTATGAAGTTGCAAAGAAAATTATCAAACTTTGTCATGCTGTTGCAGAAAAAATTAACAATGATACTGATATTGGAGATGTTCTTAAACTGGTATGGACCTGAGATATTCATAAGAATATAGTGATGCAGAAGCACATTTAGATTATATGTCATTCTTTTTTCTTTTTTTTTTTTCCTGTTATTGCAGATATTTATTCCAGATTACAATGTTTCAGTTGCAGAATTGGTAATCCCAGGGACTGACCTTTCACAGCACCTAAGGTTTTTGCATTTTCCAAAATGATTTCTCTTTGATTGGCTTGGTCAATTATTGAAATGTTATCATCGGAGCTATGCACTTCTTATTGACATACGAGTACCTCAGGAGCTACACATATGAAAACTACTAGTTTGTATAGCTCATCAAGAAACTATTTGCTCTTCATTTAAGATGTTCCAATTCTTGTGCAGTACTGCTGGACATGAGGCATCAGGGACTGGAAGCATGAAATTTCTAATGAATGGATGTTTGCTATTGGCCACAGCAGATGGGTCCACAAATGAAATTATAGAAGAAATAGGGGCTGATAACATGGTAAGCTACACATCGCTTGAGATTTGAACCAAAACTTGATTTGACATATTAAATCGCGTAATGTAAAAAGGGGGATGCCATTAACATAAAGGGCCAAAAGGAGATGGGGCTAAGTTATGTGATAGGTGTACTTCTAGTGCTCCCACATGTGCTTGTTGAGGAAAGAGTAGGGTTCTTAGCTATTATGAGAAAAAGAATAGTGGATATTGATTTACCTGTGTAGAAATTGAATTATGCTTATCTATGCCGGAGTTTATCCTACTGCTTTATCAAATAAACTGTCAGATTTTAGAAGTCTGTACTGGCATTTTCTTGTTTCCTTGTTGCCTGGGATTAGATCTGTAAAGTGTCAGCATTACTATGTTGCTTGTTTTACTTTTTGTGATATTCAACATCCACTCACATGCACTACTCAATATATATCTCCAAATTCCATACCAATAGATTGAGTTGCTCTAATGCTTGAGACTAGGTAATTCGTTGATTCAGGAGGGGGAAAAATCACTATGCTTGTTGATATGGCTGAGATCAAAGCGTAACCTGACAAAATCATTTGATATCTTTTTCATTAGTGTCTGCAAGAACTCCCTCTTTCTTTATTTCTTACCTGATAATTTTTCTCTTTGTATAAAACATTAACTGCTTTAGATCAATTTATTTGTTCTATAATTAATAGAAGAAGGATGGATTGTGAAGTTACTTGCTTATTCTTTGTCCCTTCTATGAAAAATTTAACCTATGGAGAGGTGAAGTATTAGTGAGAGATTGATAGGTCAGCCAAGTTGAAATTGCAGAGACCTGCCAGCGACTTGAGCTGGGTTGTGGTGCATTCTGCTCTGTTGCCAAGTTCTAGGGCCTGCTTATCTAATAAGCCAGGCCACATGATTCTGTTGCATTGACTGAATGCTGTTTAAGATGGGCTTTGATTTGTCTTTGTTGTTATTTGAGTTGCTTCTTATGATGAAATTTCTTAGGTTGCTTTTGATTTATGAACTCATCTCATACCAATGTCGTCATTTATGGAGGAATAACTTCATACTGATTCTCATTGTCCTTCAGTTTCTGTTTGGTGCTCAAGTTCATGAAGTTCCAGCATTGCGTGAGAAAGGAGCGGCCTTAAAGCCACCTCTCCAGTTTGCACGCGTTGTAAGGTATGTTACTTTGTGTATCTACTATTTATTTATTATTTTTTTGTAAATTATTGATGTACCTAATTTTAAGGATTGAGTGATTATTCTTCAAATGAATGTTAAGGAAAAAAAATTTTGGGCCCCCGCGGGGGGGGGGGGGGGGGGGGGGGGGGATGAGAGGGAATCAAGAATGAACTAAAACGGAAAAGCAGAGAAAAAGGGGGGGAAAGGGTATGGTTTCTACAGTCCAACTCACATTGGTGGCGAAAGGCTTAAAGTAACATACTCAACATTTAGTTGTGTTAGCATTAGCATTCATCAATGAGTGTGTTTCTCTTTCCTTACTAGGTTTCCCTCTGGATATAATTTTTAGTAATTCCACTTTTTTTTGGGGGGGGGGGGCGGTTAACATGAAAACATTCCGCTAGATTACAAGTGGTAATTAGACGGTTTAGACATTATTTAATGTGTCATTCAATGCATAGGATGGTTCGAGATGGATATTTTGGTTTTGAGGACTATTTTAAGTCATTATGTGACTCACTGGAGGACGGGGGTGACTTCTATCTCCTGGGTTCTGATTTCAGAAGCTACCTGGAAGCACAGGTCAGTAACCTTTTTTCAATTAAATACCCTAACCTAGCATGTATATTTTCCATCCTTCAATATGGAGTCATTCCCTCATGGATCTCCTCATAACAGGCAGCTGCAGACAAAGCATTCGTTGATCAAGAGAAATGGACTAGGATGAGCATTCTTAGCACTGCTGGCTCTGGGAGGTTTAGCAGTGATAGAACAATAAAGGAATATGCAGAAAAGACGTGGGGTATTGAACCTTGCAAATGCCCCTTCTGATAATATAGGACGAAAATACACGAACATTCTAACCATTTGGCCTTGGTGCCCAGCAATAAAGTTCGAAGGCCCCTTTGCCTTGCAAGCTTGAAGCTACGATCCGACTGTCGGCATTGAAAACCAAACTCATTATTTCAGCTCTTGTTCTTTGTCCAATGTTAGTTTGCACCCGAAGCTCCTGTTCCAAGCGGATGCACCAACTGCAGACCAGTCAAATTTGAAGCCTGCCAAACTCTGAACCTAAGGGACACACTAAAATAAGGTTTCGGTTGTACAAGAATCCTCATGTAACGGATTATTGTCGGTTGAAGGTCAACCACATTTGTTGGTGGTTGGCTAGAGCCAAATAATTTGTACTTTTAGAACTTGAACTCTGCATCAAGTATTTTTTTTTTTGGGTGAAAAAAAGAGCAACAATACTTTTAGAACTTGTGTTTATTGTTACTCTGCATCAAGTATTGGAGCTTTATTAGTAATGCAAAATATTCGTTTTGAACTTTGAAGACGGGAGTTGGATCGACTTGGAAATTCTAGACGGATCGACTTGGAAATTCTAGACTAGTTATCAATGAGATAAAAATGAAGTATGGCAGTGGTGATTAGAAATCAATGCCTAATTGATCCGGTGGTAGATATCAGTAACTTTAAAATAAAATTTTGAATTTGAGTTTTAAAATAAAATTTTGAATTTGAGTTTTATATATAACAAAAATAAACGTAAGAGAAAGATTTTCATTTTACTCTAATTTAAATTGAATTTAAATTTAATTGGATTCAACGTGTCAGATAGTTTATAACAAAAAATCAAAAAAAAAATTATGGTATAGACTAGAAGGCTTTAATTTTTGAAAATTTGTATGAGAGAGGTTTATAATCCGCAGAGCAAAAATTATGGTATAGACCAGAAGACTTTAATTTTTGAAAATTTGTATGAGAGAGGTTTATAATCCGCAGAGCTTGCCCAACGTGCCTGCTTGACAAGCATGGTTTTGGTGCGAGTTTAATATGTTTACTGGTATTCACCGAAGGAGTGGTGACTGAATTTCTTATGTTCAAAAAAAAAAAAAAAAAAAAAGAAAAGTTGTCTCATTTGAAAAGTATTTTGATTGATCTAAAATTTTTTATGTTTGAAAATTTCTGATTTTTTTTTCTTTTTTATTAATATGATTCTGGGCCATTTGATTATTGATTATTTGATCGATGCAGCATTGCCCTAATAAAAAGGAGATTGAGAGAGAGGACATGGCTAATGGACAGTGGGCTTTGCAGGATGGGCGGTTACACTCCGTAATCAAACTTTTTTTTTATAAATTTGGGAATAGAAAATATTAAGTTGAGAGAGTAATTCCTTAAATAAGGTCCTTACAGAGGTTCGAATCGGATTATTAGAGTATAAATTCAGATATCAGTGGTCTAGTATGCGAGAGAGGGGGGGCCATGGACTTCAGCACAAGACGCCTGGTGAAGCTGTGCCATCCAACCAACACTTGTTGGCGTAAATAAGATGGATACCTTCGTCTCTTAACTAGTTTGGGAGTTCGACTCCTTCTAGACACAGAAAAAACAATGTTGAGAGATTTACCCCCACTTCCTGCAACGGTAGACCCAGATTAGTCGAGCCGAAATTTTAGATATTGGGTGATAACTAAGTCATGGTACAAAAAAAAAAAAAAAAGTTGTGCCATCCACTATACCATAATTTCCAAGTCCACCAATACTTGTTGACGTAAGTGGGATGGATACTTTCGTCTCTTAATCAGGTCAGAAGTTCGACTCTTTCTGAATAAGGAAAAAATAATGTTGAGAGATCCATTCACATAAAGTGGACCCTGTAACAGTCAATCCATATTATTCATGACGAAACTCTGAATATTGAGTGGTGGTCAAACCAAAGTATCAAAAAAAAAAAAATAATTTCCAAGCCCATCCATAAAGCACTTTTTTTTTTTTTTTTTTTTACAACCAAAAAAAATAAAGCACCCTGGATTTCTTAATATGGGCTAATATCCTAAAATACTTGTCCAAGTCAAAGTCACCAGAATTAGTCTCTTTAAGCCGGGCCTCCATCCTATGCCTGCAGCCCAAACCTTATCGAGGCCTACTGGCCTGCCGCCGAACTTCATTTCTTCTGGGACGCCATGCTGTCGCTGTGAACCAAAAGTTCTGTACCGCAAGACACAGAGAATCACCGGTAGTAGAATTGAAGTTGCATACAGTAGGTGAAGAGTTCGTTTTCAGCTGTTTTTTTCCCAGAGCTTCGTAGGAAGAAAATGATGATGACGATGACGATGACGATGACGATGACGATGGCGCTTCGTCTGTTTCTGTTGATGCCGGTGATTAGAGTCTCTCTCTCAGATACTTCAGCTTCTTCTTCTCTTCAGATTCAATCTCAGATCCATTGCCTCCCCGGTAACAACAGTTTGATCTGCCAATTGCACGAATTGAAGCTCAAACTCGCTCATTCAGGTTCTCTCTCTTCAGTGTCTTCAAATTAGGGCCGATTAGGCAGAAGCTTATTAACTGCTAATTATGATTATTTTGTGGTGATTAGTGGTAGTTTTGATTTCATCGAACACCTTTAATCCCTGTATTTTTAATTCTGTTAGCATTTGTCAAATCTGCGCATATAGCAAATCGGTAGTTTTGATTTTAAAAATGTCATAAATTGACATCTAATAGTTATACTAATCAGCATTGTCAAACATGATTAGTGAATCTCTTAGGGTATAATCTGGATGAAAATTTGCATTACTTTTGCAACATTCGCGGATCTGCAGAGGCAAATGAAAATAATGGATATTCTACATTGAGAAGAAGCAATTATTTGTAAATTTTTTTCTAAGGCTTTTTATTGAACCTTGTGACTATATGAATGAACTTGTAGTTGTTAATCATCCTTTTAGCCCTCCAGATGTTAAGCAAAATTTCAGATTTGTATGATAACATGTTTTGTTTGGTGTGGGTAATGGGCGTAGGGATCATGAGCTGCAACCATGTTGGTTCTTCATATTACACATTGTGTGGTTGAAGCCTTTACATAGACTAGCAAAACAGCCAAAAGAAAAAATAAAATAAAATAAAATGAAATGAAAGGTGGAAGACCATGGGGGTGTTTGGGAAAGTTGAGGCTAGGTTGGGTGGGGTTCAAAAGGGAATGATTATTGATATAATATGATGATAATTTTAGTCCATTTTATGGAGAAAATTGACGGCTTTTTTTTTTTTTTTTTGCTAAACTAAATTCTATATTTCCTGCTAAGCATTTTTCACTTTAGTTGAAAATTGCTGCGAGTAGAATAAAATAAAATAGAGTGAAGTTGAGGTTTTCACTGAGAAAGACGAGGTGGAAGCACTTCTGCCTGAAGGAGCAGCATGCATCAAATTTATGAAATAATACCCCGTACCATTGGAATCTCCTCTCTCCTTTTCTGATAGGGTTATTTTGTTGGAAGTTCATGTTATTACATCCCCAAATAAACTTTAATATGGGCTCATATAGGATATTGCATTTCCTTGTAGCCTCTAAGCTTAGTATATATTAGGTGGTTGAAAGAGAGGAAAGGAGAAGCCTCTTATTTTGACATTTTTTATGCGTTAAATTTGGGTGGTAATTAGTATGCATGAGCTTAATGCTGAAAAATATTATATTTACATGTAGCGGAAAATATAAGAAAGGAAATAGAAAAGGAAAAAAAGGCACAGAAGCTTCTTACTTATATTTTAGGGCTGAATGACTATTTTCTTGTTAATTGTCCAGAAGAAAAATCTTTATGGCTATCCAAGTTGTTGCCTTCATATTGGGGGTTAGCTCCTGCTGTTTTGCCAATTTGATTTTTGAGGATATAAAACAAGAATGTTGATTGAAATGATGTAAAGCAGAATCCATTCTTCAGGAAAGCGTTCAAAACTCAAATGCCAAAAGCATTTATCTCAGAGAGTGTGAGAAGCTAGCTGGGGAAATGGCACATAAAATTGATCATCTACAATCAACCTTACGTAGCATTAAGGTATGTATACTTGGCACAAGGATGTGTAAACTCAGGTTTTCTTGTCTCTTGCTTCTGTACACAAACCATTTATTCCCTATACAGAGTTAGACTTGTTATATCTTTCTTTGGACACTTTTGTTTGTACTTTCTATAAATCCTAAATGCACTCAATGTGCAACTCTTGCACTGTTGATGCATTTATCACTTCTGTCACTTACTTATTCTGAATGTCGATTAAATTATCTGGTCTGTGGTGAAAATCCATCAGGGGGCTTCATCTTGCTTCTTTCTACTTTGTTATTCTTCTCATCCAGCAAGAAAAGATCCAAATCAGAGTTTGTTATTTGTATTGATGTATCATGTTTTGCTTGCATGCTGATCATTAGTAGATGATTATATAGTTCTTGAGTTTCAGGATGATTCAGTGCTTGCCAATGAAAGACTTGATGCTTTGGCACAAGAGGTTTGTTTTTCTGCATGCCATTTTTCTTGTTACTTCTCTTGATTATCCCTGTGGACACCATCATGTTGGATGATTCATGAACTGCTCATTTGAACCTCTAAGTTTATGAAGCATTATCTTTTCTTGTGTTAAGGTGCATTTGTTGTGGGAGGCTTCAAGAAAGAACAACTTCGATCTCCATGTATTGAAGTATGAGGCGGAAAATGCTGAGGACAGATTGAAGGAGGTTACATCGAAAGTCGAAACAGTAATCTCTCTTCCTTCTCTCTGCAGACGAACAATTTTTTTTAATAAAAAAAGAACTGTACTAGAAATAATAGATTCGACACTAAAGCTCCTTCCTCTTCTATTAGAAGTAATAGAAAAATAATTGTATTCGAAGCAAGAGCAAAACAAAGACAAAGGAACACTCTTCAATCCCTCTTCCTCTTCTAAAACATAGTCTCTATAAGCACCTAAAGAATATTCCCACCCAGAGAAGCATAAAAAAAAAAAAACCTTATCTCAAAGGAGAGAAGGACTGATACTCTGATTTCTAAAAAATTTAGAATTCTGCTCTCGTCAAATACATTTGGAAATAGCCATGAGCACATCTCTGAAATGAAGAAGCATCTTTCTTATCCTAAAACCTTTGCAAGGGTGGCCTCTAGGACAAACTCATTTATTATTACAAAAAATAAAGAGGCAATTCCATATCTCCTGCATAATAGAACAATTAAAAAACATGTGATTTCTAGTTTCAGAATTCCTATAACACACGGTATAGACATCCTGAAAAAATAGCTTTGAAGGGTCTCCTTTCTTATAAGAAATCATTTATGTTGATCTCGTTAGCCAAGTTAAAGTCTTAACTTTCAGATGGACTTTTGCATTCCAAATGAAATTGGTTAGGGGGAAAGGAGGGATGTGGGAAGGCAAATAAGATGATGAAAGAAAGATTTGGAAGAGAAAACACCTGAAGAACCAAGGCTCCATATGCGATATTGAGTAATGTGAATCGTTTTGATAGCTAAACTTAATGTTTTCCATATTCTGCAGTACTATAAGCCAAACCTCCGAGTAAAATCTGTATTCAATGATACTGCTGTGGCTTCTTACATATAATGCTTATGCTGTTAGTCTGGCAGAGCATAAATTAGACTCGGTCAAACACATTGCACATCTTCCTTGTAAACATATATGGATGTTAATTTCATTCTCATCTGAGCATCCAAACAGAATGCCAAAGCCAGACGGTGGTGTTGCTATTACACATTATATTGTGATGCTTGCTATTAGTTTTCAAGCTTTCTTCTTTCAAGTAGCACTATTGCTATTAGAACATTTACATTGATGCTTGCTATTAGTTTTCATGCTTTCTTCTTTCACGTGACCTTCAGAGCTTGGAGAGGTGCTTTTTTTTTTCATTTAAGTTGTTAACTCTTAGTGGCAGGTAGTTACGCTTCCAGATATAATACAGGCCTTTTCCTTTCTTTTCTTTGGGTTCACTTCCAGATGGCTGATATTCTTACGGAACAATGGATTCAAATTCAGCAACTTGAGCAGGCTCTCCAAGTCACACAAGTACTTTCTTGCTAAGATTTTGATTCATGCCGTCTCTTAGGCGAAGTTTATTGTCGTGTTGACTGACCAAATTTATTTTTTTCTATAAATAGATGAGAGTTCTAAAGGTTCAAAGACAGGTTATCTGGACAAGATGCACATTCTTAAAGGTTACATCTGACCTTTTTCTTTGTATTCATGATGCATTTGGCCTTTTTGTAGTAACTAAGAAAAATTGTTTATTTTGCATGTAGTTCATCAACCATACTTATGAAGTTCATGTTAAAAAAATGATGGCAATCTTGGAGCCAGCCAGACACTTGGCTATAAGATCATACATATTGCGCGTTCTGCATCACCTGAAGCAAATCTGGAAGGCAGTTAGAAAATACCATCATGAGGTTCATCTCTATACTTCCTTCTTGGTAAAATTCTCAAAGGTTTCCTTTTGTTGGTGATGTCATATGATGCTAAACTGCTGCCATAAGTCAATGGTGCATGGTTGTATATTTACAGACATTGCTGCTTGAAGTAATATTTGGATGTTACAAAATTAAAATTGCTATAGACCCATCTGTGCAGGCTTATTTACTGAAAAATATTTGTGCATATTTACAATTGTTTTTGTCACTTGACTGACTATTTACCATCCACAGTTGCAAGGTTATGTTAAGCATGAAATGGAAAGGAATGAGATTACTGCGGCTCTTGCAAACAGGGAAGTTGTATTTTTTGTGGTACGTTTCTAATCTTAGTTGCCGTCCTTGTTCCTAAGGCTTTTTCCCCCCCTCAAATGATTAGTGGCAAAAACTGAAGGCAGCAACAAAATTGTGATCACAAATGTGGGATGTTTTGTGATCATTTTGTCTACCCTAAGACACTTTTACGTAAATCTGAGGTCATTAGTTGAATTTTCTTTTTCAGGCTTCATTTCTCATAATCTTCCCCATAATGGGTGCTTGGATGATCCTGACCTCTAACTAAGTGGAGAGATGTTCTTGCTTATATTACAAATGAAGCACAATATATGTTCTCGGCAGAAATTTTAATGATGCTTGTCCAAGTCGGGATCAACATTTGTATTTTTTCTGCTGTTCCATGAAATAGGCAATACAAGTTTGTATTCGAACAGATAAACTCCTAATCAACAGTTGCACAATGAAGGTGGATCACTATTTTTGTTCAATTCTTATTGTTGGAATTCGGACCAAGCGGAGGTGGATTTGGTTCATTAATCCTGGTGGAATGAATTTTCTTCCATTCTTCCAGTTTTTTGAAGTTTTTGGCAATTGACCAATATCTTGTAGGTTTAGTAATAGAGTACTAAATTTCTTTGATCAACATTTTAAGTTTAAGTTTTGGGAATTGAAAAATAGGTATCGAAAAAATTTGTCTATAAATTGGGTTGTACATTGTTTGAACCGGATTAACCACATCAAACAAATCCAACAACCACCCCAAATCTCCATTCTCAATTATTCATTTCCGCAAACATCCCATTTTACCTCAACTGGGACTGCCCACCAATTCTCTGCGACAAATCTCAAGCCACTTTTCCTCCTTTACTCTTCAGATGGGGTTTCTCTCTTCCTCCAAAGGATCTCCTGAGACCTCTTAGAGGTCGAAGTGCCCATATCAGCTGCCCCCACCTCTCAAACTAGCCAAGTGGGATGAAGAAGAGAAGAGAGAATGTGTCAAGCAGAGGTTGAGAAGGAAAAGGCTTGGCAATAATGTTCATCCCTTCATCCCAATCATGGTTCCTAATCTTTTACTCTTCTCTCTTCTCCCTTGGAACTCTTTTCCCCAATATGATTCCTGAGGAATTTTGATTGCTTACTGTTAATTTGTACACTAGATTGCCTGTAAGACTGGTTTCATTAACCTCTAGTTCTGATTTTAATTGCCTTTGTTTCTTAGCAGCCTTTTCAAGTCATGGAATGCATAGACAAGTTGTGGCAGACAAAATTGCCTTTTTCTACAGATAATCTACTTATAAACTTCCCCCTTCCATTCTCCCCTTCACTCCTCCCATTACCATGGGAAATCCAAAAAAAGTGGCCAATCCAAGGTATAATAAAATTAGATCCACAGCAAATAGTTGATCTGACATAGAAATTCTCAACCAAATCTGGGATGCCAATATATGTAACACTTGCTGGCTTTGTGCAAGCTACCAGGGATTTTAGAAAAGATAGAGCTCGGGTGAAGAGGTTAATGAGTAGAACTGAGCAACGGGTTTAGCCAACTCTAAACATTATATTTGTCCGAACCGTTTCACTGATAGGGTCGAGTAGGGTTGGGTTAGGCATAGGAGGTGTGGTTTCATGAGCAATTGGCATTTCTCCGGTTCTGTTCTAAACAAATTAGACTCAATTAGGCCAAGATACTTAAAATTGATCTTGTAATGCGAGATTAAGCGCATATTAAATTTGATGTGATAATTTATATCAGTTTGTTTTGACTAATTCATAATTAAATATTTATTTAAATCAATAAGATATATTTATAATTTGATTAAAAATATATTGATGTGGAGTTTCGCTTAAAATTTAGTTTTTTTAATTCACAATCCATTTGTTTAATTTGATATTATTGATTGTGCCCAAGTTTTACATCGCACAAGTATGGCATGCCCTTCCAAGCCCATATTTATAAGTTGAAATTTTTTAGTATAAATCTCTTAAATCTTATAGATACTTGTATTGTGATATTTTTATAATCTTTATGGATGTTAATATGTATGGAAATTATAATTATTAGATCATTATTCAATAGTCATCAATTATTTTATCATTTAATTTTATTAAAAATAATAGTTATTTGATAATTATTAAATGGTGATAATCTCTATAAATATTAATAATAGTTTGGTTATGGTTAAAAAAAATTTTTTTGCGCTACATCAATCGATATTTAAAGTCATTTTCGACTAATTTAGTTTGAGTATTATCGAGTTTAATTTAAAGAAAAACTCTCCAAATATAATATTTTTCATTTTAAATTTTAAATTTAAAATTTAATACCCTTACCAACGAGTTAACTACTCCCCGACGATTAGTTGACTATTAGTTGAAAGTTTTGAGTAATGAGGCGACCCATGTCCGCCTCCTGTTCTAACAAACAAGTACTAGCTGGCTGGAATTCCAAACAAACCCACCACAATAAACGCCATTATTGTAGTAACACAAATTCCTCCAATTTTGGACATTATTGGCATCAGCTGCACAACTTTTTGACCCCGCAGATCCTGCTAGTGTTTGTGCTGTGGAGAAGGCCAACAAATGCCGCGTCCAAAGCTCAAAAGAACCCCCAGCCTTCTGTCTTCACAAAGCGACTCAAGAAACTTGAGAATGTGAGATTTGATTTGATTCTTCTACAATTGGAGTCGAAACAAAGGAAGGCTTTGGTGGGTACTTGACTGGCCAATCCAATTCACTTTGTTTCTCTCTCAGCCGAAAGAATCAGATTTTCAAATGCTGAAAGATAAACACAGGTTCCGCTGATTGCGCTGCGTAATCTACTCCTAATCCCCCAGAGAAAGCAATTCCTTGCAATATTTATTATTTCACATTTGGTTGGTCGTACACAATTGTTGACAATTCAAAGCTTTCCAACAAAAGTTTCCATATTTTTCCATAGGAGAGGTCGCCTATGAACATAAATATAGGCAAATGGAAAATCGTCTCATGAATAATAAAAAAAAAAAAAAACCTTCATGAGTAGCCGGCTTTATTTATTTATTTTTTATAAACCACTGATATTCGATAATTAATTTGAATACGACTAAATTCGATTCAAAATTGGTTATACCCTTAAGAGGCAAATCTATTTCAAAACATTTATTTTCTTCGTACACAAAATTTGAATTCAAAACGTTCTTTAAGAGACACTACTATCCAACCATTGAACTAATCAAGTATCGGTAAAAAATGAACAAAATTTCAAAAATGTATTTATTGGATCTCAAAATTTAAGGCTTATCTTAATTTATTGTTTTTATTTTTGAACAAATTTATTTGTAATACGGTTCTCTTAAAGTTAATTTTTTTATAAATAGCAGTCATATATTTCAAAAAAAAAATCATTATTTCAATAATTTTTTGTATCAAAAATCTTATTTAATTTCAGTGAAGTCGTAGTTACAATTTTTTTAGACACACCAATATCTTCATAGAGTGTTTTTAAGAATATGGGTTGAGGTTGGTTTGGTAAGTGGTCTATATAAAGTATCCAATACTTTTACAGGCTAAGATTTAAATGTTCACTCGAGTTCTGTTGGAAGGTTTAATGTAACAGTCTTCCTAAAGGAACCCCCTTTATAAATTTTGGAGACCAATTCATGAACGTAGAAGTGCCTCCAACCAACACCAAATCCGCATGCAAAAAGGTTGAAAATCTAGACTAACCGATAGTCGGTTTAGTGGATAAGTGTATTAAATCATTTAATTAAGTCTTGTTTTTTAAATTTGAGACTCTAATTTAGATATGATAATGTTCATATCAGATTAATCAAAATATATTTTCAGATACCGATTGATTTAAAGAAAAAAAAACTTGAAAATCTGAGAACAATTCCTAAACTAATGCTTGTTTTTAGAAAAAAAGAAAAAGAAAAAATGATGTCGGACAAGAAAAGTTTGATTTGTTTGATCTCATGTTCTTGGTTTTATTAATTCCAATAACTAGAAAACAAGACATTGTTCTTTGAACTTTCTCAACCTTTCTACCTCAAAAAGATGTAAAAAAGTTGAAAATTGTTTTCCCAAAAACTTTTTCCAAGATAGATTACAAAATCCATCAATTGTACCAAGAATCCATCAATTGTACCAAGATTTGGAATGCCCATGAAATATATGACTTCAATTAGGCTTTGATTAGATGTCGTTATCGTCAGGGTAAAATCATAAAGTTAGGATTAATACAATTTTAGAAAAAAAAAATTGAAATTGCATAAAAATAATCTTTCATTAAATTTTCATGAAAGTGGATAAGACAATCAAAATTGTTACGTCAAATTAAGGGAAGGCAAATGTAAGATAATGAAGACAAAATCCAGAACAGATAGAGATATTGAGATATGTACATGATATTCCAGCTAACATGGGACCCCATCGCATAAATATTCACAAGGGGGAGGGGAAGAGAACTATAGCCCAACGCAGACTGACAGGCTACAAGATCAAAAGGGACTGGTCATCAACAGGGTTCAATGTGAAAACAGAAGGGGGGGTACCTAGTCCAGCATTACATTCCCACAGGCTCTGTGATTGGCTGGTCCTCTGTGGTGTATGATGTCGTGTGCATGCCAACAATGATTGGCACGTGAAGTAGTAAGCACACAAGGGCATTGCGGTGGTAAAAGGGTTTGGCATTGCCTTTGCAATGGGCAAGAGCTGTAAGAGAGAGAGAGAGAGAGAGACAGGCACATGAAGTGGGCATTAATGCCACAATTTCGCATGACCCACCAAACCCACTTCATCCATCCACAATCCACCCATGATGATAACTTGTAAGGCCACCATACCTCATTTACAATTTTCACCTTTTGATTGTTTCCAAAATACCCCTCCCCATCAGCATCAATAAGTTAATGGAGGAATGCCATTAATGGTGGTTTAATAGCAAGTCATAGAAAATTTCAGCTTAATTGAATGAAGCTTTAACTTGGCATGTGCAACATTGCAAAAATTCAAATGGCCTAATAGCTGATAAGGCCAGAACAGCATGAGCCAAAATTTAATTTTTAATGGCACGATTTTTTTTTTAGTAGGAGCAAACCAAGAACAAAGGGGATAAGAAAGTGAATAATAATTTTTAGAAAAACAAATTAACATTTTAGATTATAATTTCATGGTCTGATCATCTTGATTCGTTTTAAAATTTAATGTGGGAGTCTGACATCTGCAGTTGATTTGATGCATGTTAGGAAAGGAAATCATGGTAACAAGTTGTGCAGTAAATATGGGGGCTAACTCGTGTACCTCTGTGGACACAATGCGGATGGGCATCTTCTAAGCTCATTCTTCGGTTTTAACTGTGTTTCTTTTGGGTGAGTAGTAAAAACCAGAATAACCAAGTCAAGGTAAAAAAAAGAAGAAAAAAAAATGCTTGACAAGAATGATTAAATGTTGCCTTTTCCGTAAGGTAGTGATTAGTTCGGGAGAAATCAGCATTGAAGCAAACTTCGAAGAAAAGGGTTTCCATATAAAAGTGTCCTCACTCAAAAGGGTCCACAATTCATTAAATACTGTCCTTCCCCAATATCACTTAATGAGAAGAAAATCCCCCGGGGGGGGGGGGGGGAGAGAGAGAGAGAGAGGGGGGGGGGGAGGGAGGGAGGGAGGGTTCTATATAAGACTTTGAGATTATCATAAGGCTCCCCAGTAAACTCCACAAAGGCCAACAAACTATCTGCACTACGCCATGTCTCCCTCCACAAAATTCTTCTCCTGCATCTTAATTCTTATCCTCTTGTTCTCTTTCCAAGTCCATGCCAGAGAAGTCCAGTCCTTTAGCAAAGCCACTCACTATCGCTACCAAGACAACAACAACAATGTGAAGGAAACCGAAGAACTCCCAACCAAAGAGCAACAAAACAAGAAGCAAGAAGAAGAGGAGCCAAACTTCATCCCACAAACTCAAAATGGCTATGGCCTATACCGTCACAACACCGAACAACTTCGCTCCACAAAGACCACAACTGGAGAAGAAACCTACACCCCAGAGACCACCTACTACAAGACGGAGTCCGAAGAGTCCTTTGAGAACAACCCCACAACAAGAACCACCACAAACAACAACAAAAATTACTACTACTACAACAACAATGCCGCCTCCTATGAGACCGAAAACCAAGGCATGAGCGATACGAGGTATAGGCACAACAACAACAATGAAGGATACCATGAAAAACAACAACAACAAGGGATAAGTGACACTAGATTCCTCGAAAATGGTAAGTACTTTTACGATGTTAATAAAGAGAACAACTTATACCATAACGAGTACGAGAAAATTAGAGCTATGAACATGAGGAATAATGATGAGTACCATTATAACATGAATGGCGGTGGTGGTTCTTACTACCATGGCAACAACAATAATGGGAATTCCTATGAGCCTAACAACAACTACTCCATGGAAGAAGAGTACCAAGAGGCTAATCAGGATGAGTTTATGCCTTAATTTGATTATTTTTGTTTGGATTGTATTAATTATGGTCGTTTGTTTGTCTTGGATACTAAATTAGTAGGAAAAATAAGGTTAAATTATATATGTTTGTGCTTTTGAATACTTTTGTGTTTTGTTAATGTAATTTAATTTTTTGTGTTTGCAAAGCACTTGTGATGCTTCTAAGAAGCAAAACCATTAAAGTATTTTTGTTTTTGTATTTGGGTTATGAACATCTTAATTGTTGTTTGTGGCTATATCTAGTTTGAGATTGGCTTGATTTATTTTGCTCATTCGGGTACAAGCACAATTTTTAAACTCTTTTATTAAGCAAGTCAAGTTTACCGATAAACGGTCAATTTAGTGAAATTGAGTATTAAGTTTTTTAATCAAGTTTTGAGTTCAAGTTAAGCTAGAAGAGTTGTCCTCTAAATAGGACCCTACAGACATTTAAACCGAATTAATCAAAATATAATTATATATATTGAAGGTAGTACAAAAAAAAATCGAGTTTGAATGAAGTATTTGAGTTAATTAAAGCTTGCTCGAAAGTTTGAAATTGGATATAAGTTTTAAACTCGGTTTCTAAATTAAGTTTAATTTATTAATAAAATAATCAACTACGTCATGACCGATTTCAAATCCATATAAAGAAGAAAAGGTTACGATAGATAGGCGGTGAATATAAAACTGAACAAAAATTTATATATGGATTTTTTATATTATTATTGTTGTATTTATAAAATAATCAAAATTAAATTCAATTGGATTTATTTGCAACTTTTTAGTCAGGGTTAGTAAGGAAGAATCTTATGGCTAGTCCCTCGGTGACAAATGCCTAAATGGGGCAAGAAGCCAAGAACCCACCTTGAGAAACGCCTCTAGTTTGGTATGGTATGAGTTGCAGGTCCAGAAAAAAAAACAAAGGGTCATGCTAGAAATTTTTGTTTAAGGTCAAAAGTTATCATTTAAAATGCTTTAATTGATTGAGTCAATTGTCCTTTTTCCTTTTCTTTTTCTTTTTCTTTATCTTTATCTTTTTCTTTTTCATAAATGCCGTGAATGGCGGTTCGACTTTGATAATATGCTATGTCTTTAGGGCATTGTGTTCTTTGGACTTTGAAAAAAATTCCTACTCCAAAAGGAATGCCTTTTGTTTTGGGTTGCTAGCGGTCCCAAAACAATGTTGCTTTTTAAAATTGTTTTAAGAAAAATTTATAGATTTCTTTAATGTATATAGGTTTACACGACATTAACTCTGTTCTTATAACCTAATATGTTTGTTTCATTTTCTATATTTTTCTGATCATATGATAAAGAGCCAAAACATTTTTTTGGTTTCCACCACGATATCTAACTAATCTAATTCAAGTGTTTGTAGAGTCTTATTTAGGGAATGATTTTTAATTTTATTTTTAAATTATAAATTTAATATTTAATTAAAAAAATTAACACTTTATTTTACTAGTTTAAGTATGCATCAGTATAAAAATCCAAAACATTTAGTGATTCTCAAGGCCAAGATGCCAACGATCTAAGAAAATGTCACTGCAAATCAAAGGCCGGAATTCGTACCCAATAAATTCTCTTACTTGTTACCTGGCAAAGAAAAAGTGATTTGGCCGTTCAACACTTTTTTAACGAAAAAAAAAAGTAATTAGCACAATAAAAAATTTTAATTATTTTTATAAAATAAATTAGATTTTTATTTATAAAATTCTATATTTCTTAATAAGAAATTTTCATTTTAATTGAAAATATTACGGATAAAATAAACTATATAAGAGCTTGTTCACAATTGATTTTTTTTACGTTGGGGTTATCATGAGATTTGCGAATTATACGATAAGAGTTACTCTTGGTGTATAAATCACAGAATAAATTGAAAATTACTGAAAATTAAAATTACTCCTTAAAGAATGCTAACTTAAATTATGTCTGGTTGTGATGATATTTCTCAAATATGTCAAAAATTATTGTTTTATACATCTGTGCCTATAATTTCCAAAATGAATAGGATAAAAGAAAAAGGCTTGTTCATGTGCAATAAATAATGTGTTTTCATACAGCTCTAAAATTAATTGAACTCTAAATGCTTATTTAAATAGCATTGAAAGGAGAAATGTAATCATCCAACCACATCTCTCTTTTTTTTTTTTTTTTTTTTTTGAGACGAACACCGCCTCATGTTACCCACTAAAGATTTAAGTATTAAATTGGCTTTTTGGGTCTGTTGGCACAACTTGGCAATAAACTTTCAAAAAATAAAATAAAATAGTTTAAGACAAATTAAGGTTTTTCAAATGAAACTTTTGAAAAATTAAATAAATTAACACATAGAAAAGTGGGAAAAAAAAATCTAACTAATCCCATCTAGTTCTCCGTAAGAGAAGAATGTGAGTCCTTCACTTTTAAAGATCTCGAATTCAATATTTTATATATATATATATATAAAAAAAAAAGGAGAAGAAAAAAGAATGGGTACGCAAGAATAACAAAGAGCATGGAATTGCAGGAGTGGGGTAGGTGTTTGATAAGCTTAGAGGGACCAAGCATAGTTGTTATGAAGAAAGCTGCCCTTTCCATAACAAGCCATGGAAAAAGGGGACACAGTTGCAGAAGCAATTATAGTGTTTGGTGTTAATAAAGAGTAGAAAAATTGTGGAATGGCCATAATAACAAGTGGGAGTCATAATAGAAAAAGGAGGCTCTTTTATGATCACTCCCACCAACTCTTCCTCTACACCCAAAAAAAAAAAAAAAAATTTACTTTTCAGAAATTTTCATATAATCAAACACTTACATGCACCAACCTAAGAAAAAAAAAATGTGGGAAAGGAAAAAGGAAGTGCACTTTTGAAATGAAATGACAAATTTAATTAGTCCCTAGCCCTTTTTTTTATCACAGCTGATATCATATATATATATTTTTTAAATTTTAGTTGACAGTTTTATTTAAGATATTTTAAATATTTTTTTATTTAAATTGAAACGTATATTAACTAAATATAAATAATTTTAGTTTGAAATTTTCTATTTTTATACTAAAATTTGATTTATTTGATTTTTGACTCATATAATATATATATAGCATTACTCGTCGTGTATGGCATAGATGATTAATAGTTCTACAATGTGGTATTTAAAACCACGATAATTCAGTTCATACGGAATCTAATTTAAAAAATCAATTCTTTTGGTTTATTTTTTTTAATAATCAGTTTAATTTAACGTTACACTCATAGTTGGTGAATGGAATCGATGGATAATTGGGTTAATAGGATATAGCGTTAAATTTTTTAATTAAATTTTCAAGTTCGATTCGTGATTTGTCATGGAAAAAATAACGTTGAAAGGGTAAACTTTTAAATGAATCACTGTCTTAAATTGAATTAGTTATAATATAATTTCGAATATCAATCGGTATAATACTAAAATAATAATTGATGAATATTTATAAGAATTTAAATATAAAAGTAACGGATTAGAAAATGGAGATTTATACAACCGTCCCAATAAATTACATACCACGGAGTCCCATCAAGTCTGACTACTGAACTCACATTTAGGTTCTTTCCTCGGAGTAATGAGTTGGGTAGTTTCATTAAGCTCATGATACCTAGGAAGAAATCCAAACAAATGATTTGCCGCCGTAAATTGTTTGAGTAACTGATAGAAAGCATATATTTTTTTTTGATTCTACAAACAATGTTTTTAACACACGCATAGTGTGTTAACTTAATGTGTATGGTCTTGGTGATTTCTAATATATACAGGAGAATAGTGTTTAAAATTTATGCTGTTATGATAATTAACATAAATGCAATTGACAAGAAATTAAAAGTTAGATTAGGTAATGATTTAGAAAGGGAGCTTCCTCACTCGAAGTTGTATTCAAATGTTATAAATTTACGAACAATTTTTGGATTTCGTGACAATACTAAATTTCTTATTGAAAATCTCAAATTTGAGTTTTAAAAATGAAAAAATAAAATCAAAAAGAGTCTATCCCTAATTGGACTCCACAACTAATCAAGTCGGATTAATTGGTTTTCTAAATACCAGTACTCAAATATCACCAAAAAAAATATTACTAATTTAAATTTCTAATTATTAAGATGATCATGACAGCAATGATTGAGTTTGGAAGTTTTTTTTTATCCAACTTATAACCCTACAACAAAAAATACCGAGGATTTTGGAACAATAGAAAGTAGAAAATAGCAAGCAAACCCTAGTACGCTTCAATGGTTCCATCCCCCACAAGAGTTAAGGAGAAATAAAGAGGAAATTTGTTGGGTTTTCTTTTTTTCTTTTTTTAATTTGTAGTGATAAGAATTTCAAAAATAACAATATGATTGTATAGTGCTATTAAGTGTCCATACTAAACCAAAACTCACTTGCATCAAGTAAACAATCAAAAGGTGCTCATTCAATCCCAAAATCCACTTTGTGCGATGAGTTGCTTCCATATAATACAAATTTATGCAAATAGTAAGTTGATGACTACCCTACATTGAAGGGTCAAGTTCATCAACATACCTCCAATGGGCTGAAATCCGAAAAAAGGGTCCCTTCCATTTTGATGCCTTACTCGTAGGGAATGTTGCACGTAAGGCTGTAAAATTTGGTATAAAATGTGATATTTATAAAATTCGTAATCATTCGATTATTATTGTGATTTCTCACCGAATTGGTAGTTGAATCATCACCCACCATTTTTTGCAGTGCAGTAAAATGAATGATAATCGTTCAGCATTTTCATCAACGTCAAAACCTATTGTTACATTTATCAATGGAATGGTTGAATTGTCATTCACTCTTTCCGGCAGAAATAGAAAATGATTGACAATGGTTCAATATTTTTATCGGTAGTAACACCCATCATGGAAAATTAACAGAGAACGTAATGGCTGAATTGTCATTCACTCTGAGAGAGAGAGAGAGAGGGGGGGGGGCACTTTAGAATACTTTTAAATTTGTTTTTGGGTCCCATTTCTCGAGCCATGGACCTTAGGGGGTTTGGAAATTTTTAATGCCTTCCCGTAGCCACAGGCAACAACCGAGGTCCTCTCATTTTCTTTTTTCTTCAAACGATGGATCTATATATTTAAAATTATATTTTAATTAATTTAATTTAAATATTATTAAATTTAATTAAAAAAAACTTTCTTAATATAATTTTTTTTTAATTTTTAAATTTAAGATTTAATTAAAAATTCATAATATTTTTACTCACCCAGTCGAATATCCATTAATATCAAGTTTCCCTTTATGGGTCGGTGGATTAGTACAAAGAGTCCGATAAGGTCTCAGAATGGAACACACCGAATCATTTCTTTCGAGTCAAGAGTCGCGTAATTTCATCAAACTCGTGGCAACTTAGGAACAACTGCAAACAAGTGGTTCACCATCGTAAAATCCCTTGGCTAATTGACCAAAAATGAAAAAAAAAATGATAATTGTCTAAGGATTTTTTAACAGCTAGACTCTATGTTTACATAATGCCTATGGTTTCAAAGATCCATTAATGCATGTAAAGAAAAATTGTGTTCAACGTTTCTATTATTATAATACTTAAAATAAGTACAATTGACAAGAAATAAAAATTTATATTGGGTAATGTTTTGGGGGATGAGCTCTCTCTCTCTCTCTCTCTCTCTCTCTCTCTCTCTCTCTCTCTCTCTCTCTCTCTCTCTCTTAAAATGCTATTCAAATATCATGTCCAATGAACCTCTCTTCCATTTCTCTTTTCTTTCTTTTTTTATAATAATAAAAAACTCGATTGTGGTTTACTCGCCGGCGCAAGGTTTGTTCACAGAGAGTAAATTTTTTCAAATTTTCAGAGTGGGATAGAAGGGGGTGGAGGGGTACTCCAAGTAGGACCATGTTTGATTAACATCAAGTTTATGGGTAAAATCATTAAGTTGTAAGGAGTATACATCTTCATTGTCCCAAGGGGACAGCCTAGTAATCACAATTTTTCTCTCAATCTAATGATTTCATATTCGAATCTCTGCGTTAAAAAAAATATATATATACATCTTCATCATTAAAAATTTTACTATCATTGATTCAATAAAAAAATATTATCAAAATATCATATGATGAAAATAAAGAAAACAACGAAAATATGAACTTGAAATGAGTTCTAACAGCACGTCTCTGATAATAACATAAAACTTTAAGTTCACATTAAAAAAAAATAGCAAGTATTTTGTTTGAAATTTAAATAAAGAGAAAGAAAATAATTACAAAACCAAATATATATAACTATAATTTATAAATTAAATAAATAAATAATAAATAATATATATAAACCTTGAAGTCATAGCCAAAATTTGAATTGCTATGAGTTGGTACATATAAACTTATAACCTGTGTTCACGAGAAGACAGTATAATGGTCACAACCTCTTCCCCATTCCCATGATTCGGGATTCAAATATCCTATAAAAAAAAAAAAAAAAAAAAAAAAAAAAAAACTTCAACTTGTTGGCGGGTCTATGATCACGTAGATGGAAGGGAAGAAAAAGTGGGTGGGTCTAGGTGGATTAATTTTCAATTGCCATGATTATATGGTAGTGATGTAAACCTGCACCTTGTGACGGGTTCTTTGTGGATTTATGATCACCTACTGGATGGAAGGGGACGAAAAAGTTAGGAGGTATTTTAGAATACCTCAATATGTTTGGGGTTTTGTTTGGAAAATGGGGGTACCGTTGATCGAACCATAAGCAAAGGGATTGAAACTATTTTCTGTGCCTTGCCCAAAGCCATGCGAAAATCCGAGGGGTGGGTCGATTTCATAATAATGCATTATTAACTGGGCCAGCTCATACCAATTGAGCCCAAGTCTGTACATTTACTCCATGTGGAAGCCCAAGACCACCCATTTATATTACTTTTTGTTTTCAAATTAATTTTTTTATTTATTATTTTAATCAATTTTTATCTGGTGGAGCCATTAGTGTACTTTATGTAAAAAAGAAAAAAAGGGTATACCCATGCCCTTAAGCCTGAATAATGGAGTTGGTTACTGGTTACTCTATTACCCTTTTGTTAATCAAATGCAAAATAAGAGAAATAATCATATTATATACATACACACACACACACACACGTGGTCAGCTCAACTCTAGTTCGAGCTCGCTAGGCATTTTTTGCAAAGCCTAGGCTTGGCCTGAAAATTGCAAAGCCTAAAGCGGTAGAATGTTGAGTTTTCACCAATTCTCACAGTTCTCTTATATCATATTTTATATATAATATTTTTTAAGATAATTTTCACCTCACATTAAATAATACGAGAAAAAGGGAGGTATTTTAGAATACCTCTACGTTTAAGAAAGAAGCATAAGCAGAAGAAAGTTGAGGTACCATTGCTCGAACCGAGGGAAGCAGAAAGAGCCTTGCCACCAGAGCCCCAGTCGAGCGTTGGTGTCAATGGGCCTCTCAAAACTTATTTATCCCTTAACCTGAGAAAGGAAACGCTTCAATCCAAGAGCCAAAAAAAAAAAAAAAAAAAAAAATTTACTATCTCAGCATTACTTCGATATGAAACGATTTGTCTAATAATGTATTTATATATTATATAATAAATTAGTCAATTATGATGGTTAGATATCCTAATATCACAATAACTCGTGACACTACCAACGAACAATCGATTTAATAGAATAAAGTAATAAATTTTTAACCAAATTTTGGATTTAAAATTTAAAAATAAAAAATATTATGCTGAGAGAATCGTGTAACAAACCCGAGTCAATGGACCGCTAGGAGTACCGCTTGGTGGGTGTGTTAGCAGGATGACTTTGGGGTAAAAGGTTGGATTAAGCCTCTTTTGCGGCACTTATGCTCTACAAGGAGAGGGTTCATTGAGCAAAGTGGTTGCTCGGTTGGTAAATGGAGCAAAAGGCTCGAGTTAAGATGATTTAGTTAGAGGGAAAGGTTGAACATGGATTTTGGCGGAGGAAGGCACCGTGAGCCTACATAAACTTATAATGCCTTGACTTGCCTAAGAGCCTAACATAAATAACTCTCAATAAGAGAAAAGCAACTTATATTTTGATATTTGATATTTGAAGTTGAACCGAATGATTAAAAATATTTGAGAGTTGCCTATTTATAGGCTATGGGGAGGGAGGGAGGGAGAGTACAAAGGATCATATTACATTCTAGCCACATATCTAAGTGGCTCTTTGATCACCCTAGATTTTAGTCACTAATCTAAGTGACTCTTGATCTCTTTCATAAATGTTGTTCTAGAATATATCCCCTAAATTTCCTATCTCATAAATGCATCTCTTAAGTTTTCTTACAACTCTTTGAATCCCTTCATTTACTCCGTTGCATTTATTTTCTTATCCTATTTATTACTAAGTGTCTCTTTCTTAGAAACTTATCCGGTACAAGCAGTCTTCATGGCTTATAGAGACCTTGTAGTCCTCTATTTGGTGCTTGGGTTCGTGGACCATCTCGGGATTCGTAACATTCGCCCCCCTTGAAGACCAATCTTGTCCTCAAGGTTCAAAGTTGGATCTTGATGGACCACAAGCAAAGGGTCCTCTTGTGTTGGTACGGGGAATGGGTTTCCATTATACTCGAACTTTGGTACTGTGGTTGTTAGGTGAGAGATGTTTTTTGCTCGTTTTCTCAGCCAACTCCAATGAAAAACCAGGTACATGCGAATATGAGACGGAAGGTCGAGCTTATATGCCATCGTTCCGTATTTAGCCACAATTGGATAAGGACCATAATACTTGTCCTTTAATGTTATGGTAGCTTGCTCGGAATTTCTTTTGTCGCTCGTGTGGTGAAGTGGAGGTACACCGATTCTCCAACTTTGGATTCTTCCTGTGGTTGAAGGAGGCTGAAATTATTTGGGTTGTCCAATGAGTTGGACTTCCTTTTAGGCTGGGCGGTATTGCCTACAGTTTCTCATCCCTCTAGGCTCCTGGTGGTAGATCCTTTCTAGGTTGGTGGTTTGGGCCTTGGAGCAAACTGTTTGCTCTATGGTTTTGCTTTGCTGGTTCACGATGGACCACAAGTGAAGGGGCCTCTTCTATTGGAGTCGTGGCTTGATAAGGCACCTCCTTTTGGAGATGGTAACTTCTTTGCTCGGGTGGTAATGCTGCTTTCCACATGCTTTGGACCATACTTATAATGTCTGCCAAGCTTTGCTCAATGTTGGAAAGTCATTGATCAGTGTCGGATTTTGCTCTTTTCGATGCCTCCGCAAGTGCGTCAATTCTCTCCTTTTGGTTGGATTCTTCTCAGTCATGATCACTTGTGGATTACAAATGAACACAATTGATTACCAAAAGGATGGTATGGATGTTAACTCTCAATGAAATATGGCGATGATGTTTTCTCTCAACAAAATGTGATGGTAGTGTTTGCTGTGTGGGTGGACAAGCCCAATTCCCAACAAAAACACCAATTGTAATGAGCATGGGTCGATGGGCCATCTGGAGCACTACTTGGTGAGCGTGTTGACGGGATGATTTTTGGGTACGGGATTGGATTAGGCCTCTGGCGGCAGCTATGTCCAAAGAGGAGAGGGTTCCTTGAGCAAAGTGGTTGCATAATTGGTGAATGAAACAAGAGCTAAGGTAACAAAAGTTAAGGGAAAGGTTGAACATGGCCCTAGGAAAAGAAAGGAATCGTGAGCCTACTTGAACTTAGGAAGTCTTGATTTACCTAAGAGTCTTAGATAAATCACTCTCAATAAGAGAAAATGGAGTTATATTTTCATATTTGAAATTGGATTGAATGATTACAATGTTTGAGGGTTGCTTATTTATGGGCTAGGGGGAGAGGAAGTATAAAGGGTCATATTATATTCTAACCACATATCTAAATGGCCCTTTGATCATCTAAAATCTTAGCCACTAATCTAAGTGACTTTTGATCCCTTTTATAAATGCTATTCTAGAATATATTCCTTAGATTTCCTCTATCATAAATGTATCTTTTAAGTTCACTTACAACTCTTTGAATCATCTTCATTTATTACACCCTCAACATTTATTTCCTCTCCTATTTATAACTAAGTGTCTTTCTTAGAAACTTGTCCAGCTATCTTCATGGGTTACAGAGACCTTATACGTTCGTGGGTCATTTTGGGGTTCGTAACAAACCGTCCCTTAAATAAGATCTCGTAAATGTTCAAACCGAATTAGTCAAAATATAAGTTACGGATATCGGTGATAGAAAAATAAATAAAACTTGTAAAACCTATGCATTGGGTAAGCTGTCATGCCCCAACCCTCAGATCAAGCACGCAACAACTGTTGTGTTATCCCGACATACCGGCAGAACCTCCTCATATACCGAGACACCGCAAAACATTCAAGTTGTATATCCTGATTCAAAAATAATTCGACAACATTCAAATGACCCTCCTAAGTTATCAATTATCAAAAGCATGCAAGGTCACACAAACAAAGGATCCACCGGATCCATCCCTGTACATGCATGCATGCAATTTAGCCAACCGGGCCTTCCAGACAGTATACAACTCCCTCTCATCCATATACAGCTAAAAAGTCAAATTAAAAGTCCAAATGTCCCATTTGAAACAATAAGTTTTGCAAAAGGAGAATTTAAATAAAAATAACCAAGTTTCACAATAAACAAACATGGATTCTATCAATACTTACCCCTCGTCATAGGACAAGCATCGATTAAAATCCAAACCAAAAGATTAATACAAAGTTTTCCCTTCCATGGATTACATATCATCCCAAAATAAACCCTAGATCATTAAATACCTATATAAATCAACAAAAATAATTCTTCCGCTGCTTCCAAATGAAATCTCCCTGCTAAATATCCTCTGAAAAGTATAAAGAGGGGTGAGTATTGAGAACACTCAGTGAATGGAGTGCAATGGTGTTGTGACAATAAATGAGGGGTGAAGGTGGGGAGCTCAAAGCATAACTCATAAATAACATTATATATATATATATAAAATAATTTCAATAAATCAGGATAATTCAACAAACATGCATCCATTTAATTAAATATTTCTCGAAAATCATGGGATCCTATGAAAACACTCCCATACCAGGTTTAGCCGAAGCCGGACGAAAGCCCGCCAAGGGTTTTCATTCCATAACGTCACCCTGTCAGGTTGTTCCGTGGGGGAGAAACGACTATAGCCATTTTCACTGCACCATTTCTCTTTCTTTTTTTTTTCACAACCATTCGAATTCTCAATCAATGTCAAAATTTCAATAATCAGTTGTCAAACCATAACTTTGCATTCATAAATCAAATATCCAATAATCACATGGCACAACCTCAATTATAAAAATAATAGATACATATCGAGTTCAAATTCACATTTCGGACACCCCACGATCACAAAACAATTCATACCAATAGTATAAAAATCATTCCAAATCATTTATAAAGAATTTTTAATAATTTTACTCATTTAAGATCACAATGAACCATTCACTCACCTTTTGAGAGGGTAATCGCTCTCAATTCCCAAATTGAACAAAATCCAACCTTTCTTCTGATTTTGAATGTCTTAACCTAAGACATCGGTCACAATTTAATCATTAAATCATATACCAACGCTAGAGTAAATTGATTTATTCTAATATATCACAATTTCTAATTTTCCCATACATTTCTGACACAACATATTAGAGAGAAATAACTGTATCTTGATCTACACTACTCGGATCATGGAAATTCCAATTGTTACTTAAAGCTTAGACATAAAACTACAAAATTTATGTTTATATCCTTAATATATTCAAATCGTACAAAAGAATCTAAGTCCATAAATATCATATACTAGAATTTACAACTCAATATGCACAGTCACGGAAAATTTATCATAACTTTCACCGTACATATTAGATTTAAGTAATTCAAGTCTCAATTTAAAGATAAAACATGGATCTATAACTTTCATGTTCAGACTTAAACCTAAATCTACCTTGAAGACAGCTCAAATCTGCACTAAAACTCACTGCCAGAACAGGGAATAGAATAGATTTTCTGCAGAATTCATGCCACTTCAAAAATTCATCAAAAATTCTATTCTCAACGAAAACCTTCGAATCATGTAATTTTAAAACTCTAGAAGTCTAGTTTTAGCAAAAATAAACCCCATTCAATTTTCAGCAGTGTAGGAGGAGTTATAGCAGAAAGATCACACAGTACACAAGCTGTCCAGGATGCAGGAAAATCAAGGATTTCAGCCCCAAGCACCATGTTTCTAATCTATGAAAATTTCTTCAAGACTACAAACAGGAAATAGAGGAAGAAAAGGCACGAATCAAGCAAACAAATCTTGGGGCTAAATGCAGTGTAATTCATTTGTGCATTTTAGGTCACGAACAAATTCAAGATGAATGAATGCATTGAGTGAGATGGGTAATATTAGAGGCTTACCTGATTCTAATTCACTGTTTGGAACCCTAGACCTTTCCTCAACCTGCAAACCCTTCAGCAACCATGGCGAAAGATGGAGATGTTTGAATCTTCTTGAAGACACTCAAATTTGAAGGTTTACATGCATTTTCGGAAGTGCCATAATTGATTTCATGGAAGGCAGAGAGAGAGAGAGAGAGTGCAGGCAAGCACATGGAAATCATACGGGGTGTACAAAAATTAAAGGAAAAATTACTATTTATCCCATGTGGTTTGATCGAAATTCAGGTATTCTCCTATGGTGAAAAAAATATCAAATTATTTCCATGTAGTTAAATTAAAAAAAAAAAAAAAGTGACGGAAAAAGTAGGATTTCACAGAGTCTGGGAATCACGCGCGGAAAAGTTGAGTTGACCTCCAAATTTATATTTTTTTTCAAAATTAACCCCAATCATCCTCCCCTCTCTCTCCCATCTCCTCTGCTCGCCAACAGCAACAAACAAACCCATTTCTCTCTCTCTCTCTCTCTCCTCTCTCATCGCCAATAGCATCAAGCAAACAAACCCACTTTCTACTCTCATCACCAACAGCAGCAAGCAAACAAACCCACTTTCTCAAATGCTTTATCAAGTTTCTTTATATATTTAAGCAGCAAGCATTTGATCATTTGTTCAGGCAGAAGCTATTGAAGGTATTAGCAAACATGGCGAAGAGATACCAAATGGTCTTTAACCTCTCCTCTTTCCCTCCCTCCTCCAATCTCCCGACTCTCTCTCATAATCCTAACTTCATCCACCACATTCAACATCGCAGTTCGCGATCAAAAACCCTACCCTTTCCACCATGTCAGAATCAGTGAAATTTTCGGGATGAAAAGGTTTACTTGGACGGAACATTCCATGCACTCAAAACCCTAATTTTCTCAATCAAACCCATCTCAGAACTGCAATTTTCTCACACCCAAAGCTCTCCAATCTCATATTGGGTTTGTCAAAACTCTCCGCCTCCTAGATTTTGGATTTTAGATGAAGATATATGGAAAGAGACAAAATTTTTATCAAATTTCTTTCAATTTCTTAGAAATTACTTTGGATTTTCTTATCCTTGGCAAGAAATCTCAAGTTTTCTGAATCAATTCAAATTTCTATCAAGGTCAGATTTTTGTCATCTTCAGTATTCATAAAAAAATGATGACAGATTTAGGAGTTTAATTTTGGGAAGATGTGAGATTTAATTTTGGGTTTTGGATTTTGGGTTCTATAATAATAAGGGCGTTTCTGGAATTTGGACGAATAAGGTGAGCCTTTTCTGAATTTGAAGATCTGTGGAGAGAGAAGAAGTGACTAAGATTTTTTTTTTGTTTGATGTTCCGGAGGTTGAAGATGAACGGAAATAGACACAGAGCCAGGGAGATAACAAACATTTTATGTTCTCGTGAAATTTGCAACGAAATTCCCTCTTTTTTTCTCATTGTTAGGCCAAGAACGTGTGGTTTTAGTACATGAAAGGGGCACCATATGATAATATGGTTGTCACAGAGCCTTTGCTTTACCAAAAACACTAAATGGGCATCCATCCTTCATCACCAAAAGCATACCAAATTGATATTTACAGTTGCTTTGAATGGTTATTTATCACATAGCATTGGCCCATAAGCCTAGATTGATTGGCCTTACTAACGTTACGTGAATTGTTGAATATGGACTCTTTTTTCATTTCAAGCGTATGGTACTGGGCAAAGGGGAAGAAAAAGTGCATAATAGGCTAATCTCATCCATGCTCTAGTTTTAACAAAAATACACACATTACATTTAGATTGGAGCTATATGCTACGGTGGCTCTCCAAAATCCATTGACCCCTCCAGTCAATATAATTTTTTTTTCCTCAAAAATATCATTAATTAAGGTTATTTAACCACTTTTATTCATATTTAGGTCTATCAGAAAACTATTATGATATTTTTTGAAGCAAAGTTAAACTTGTAGGTTTAATGCATATGTTGTTAATAATTTTTTTCAAATTCAAATCCCATAAGTTCATGTACTTAAAATGAAACTAATGGGAAAAATATAACCGAAAAAAATTAAATGTTATAAAGAATAGAAAGATTTTGAATTGGAATGCATTTGGTCGGATTTTGGTATCCTATTCAAACCTCTACACGATTAATCTTTTTTTTCCGTTTTGAATATTTAAATAAATTCCCATAATATTCAACAATAATTTAGGATGACAATTATAGGATTTTAATGGCTCTTTGATGGTTGAGAGTCTATATAAACCTCCTCTTAGTGCATTCGGTCCCTAAGTCCAAATTTCAAAAACTCCACACCATCTATTGAGTGAAATTGATTGCTTAAAAAGCCGGTGCATGTTCCAAGTATCATTTTGGTGCTATCACAATCATCGGAATCAAGAATGGCCGGAGATACATTCAATCCTCTTTTTTAAATTATTTTTACATTTAATCATTATTTCATTTAGTATGCAATATAGCAACTTAACATATGTGGGCGAAGTTAAAAGATTATGTCAAGAGGCAGAATATAATATGCATTTATATTATAGTTTAAAGCTTCCATGTTTTAATTTTTCAGACATTATAATTTTGAAAAATATGTAAAAAGTTTTTTTGGTTAAAATTTCAGGGGAGAGCTATTTTTTTTTTACCTCTCATCGTTCAGGTGTGTGTGTGTGTGTGTGTGTGTGTTCAAGCATAAAAAGCACATTTTAGTTAGATTTCTAAATTTTACATTTAGCCAAAAGAGGGTGAAATTACCACAAGCATATCGTACTCACATTCAAGTTAGATTTTTTTTTATTTGTCTACATGAATACGTATAAATTCCTCCCTGAAAGAATCAGACATGATAATTTTTTATCATCTGGCTCGAGCAAGATACAAAGAGCTAAAGAGATAAGATAAAATTGACATTTTTCTATCTTTTTATAAATTTAGAAATTTGAAAAAATAGAAATGAACAAATTTTTTCCCTCGTATACCCTTAAACTAGGAGAGTAAATTGGGAAAAAATAGGATTTCCAAATTTAGTGAGCAAGGAATTGTTGGGCTTGGAAGGGGAAGGGAAAGATATAGTCTATGAGGAAATTGAATTGGCAAATTAGGTAAGCAATTTGTAAGATCTTTCCTTTCTTCCCATTCTTTCACTGATTTTGTTGAATGTAGAACTCTTTGGTTCAAAAATCATTTCAGATACAAAAAAATCTTTCGAATGTCTGCCGCTCTCCCTCTTCATCTAGGGGAGATCAGCCTTTAGGGGAAAGATTCAGCAAAATGATTTCAAATTTCATTTTCTGAAAAATGTTATTTTGGGAGACAAATCTAACGTGTTCTTCTACCTGTGACATCATGAATGACTTTTTCTACTTTGAGTATAAATTTTAAAGGATTTTTTATTGATATTTGTGAACAATAAAATGTTTTTAAGCCGATTGTCATCATTAGACTTATGATTGTAGATTTGATTGTGATTAAAAAATATAAGCTTCAATTTTCTTCAAGTGGGCAGGGAATCATTGAGAAGTTTATACAATCCCTAAGGCTTGTTGGGAGTTTAGTATAGATCTAGAAGATAGTTAAGTATTTTAGAGCGTAGATTTATAGTTCAGTTACCCACAATGTTATTACTTTTTTGTGAAATCAGTTATTGTTGAGTTGGACTTCAATTAGACTTTAACTCTTTCATCAACAAATGAAAGAAACGCACGTCATATATGGTACAATGATGGGCAGAGAGGTGTGGGAAGTTGAAGAATCCATATACTTCGTTGGGAGATTAGCATAGATTTAGATACAATTACCAATTATTTTTACAATGATGGTTTATAATTTTGTTACCGACACAGTTCTTACAAGCGAACATGGGTTGAATTGAATTTTGTTTTAATAGTACTAACTTCATTAGTAGTAGAAATTTTGGTTCATATTTTAGATTTTTAATTGTTGCTTTTTATGTGCAAATTTGCATTTCCTTCTTTCAGAACTTCAAACGGCATATTGGTTCATGATAGGGACAGAACTATAACAAGGGGAGGGGAAAGATTTGGTCGGGGAAGAAATTGGATTTACCATCAGGTAATCTGTCTATATGATCTATATGATCTATCCTTTCGACCTGATTTTTTCTCTGATTTGTTGGAAAGTAGATTGGGAAAAGATTATGCAAAGAGGATTCTCAGATTGTAAAAGTATAATCTATATGCTTTGTTGGAAGTTTAGCATATACTTAAAAGGTAACTATCTATTTTACAATATTCGACCCGTACTTACCCATAGAGTGGTTACCATTTAGGAGAGTTGTTACCATTTGGAAAGTTTATTACCGAGAGTTGAATTTTATTTTGTATTAATTGTATTAACTTCATTAGCACCAGAAATTTAATTATTATTTTAGATTAAAGATTGTTACATTTTTTCAAATATATTTCTCTTGGCTTTTAGAATTTGACGGGTCTCAAAAGTGTTTTTTCTCATCACACTATCGAATGAAACTTTGTTGGGATTTTTTTTTTGGGGGGGGGGAATTCTCACAGTTTTCATATATATATATATTTTTTTACTCCACGCATGATTTTGATGAAAGATTTGGTTTGTCAACAATGGGATTTTAAAATTGGGAAAGAAAATTCTAATATATGAGGTTGATACTCGGTAACAACAAAAACACCATCTTCAAATTTGGATTTGAATTGTGAAGAAATGGGATTTCCAAATTTGGTTAGCAAGGAATCGTAGGGCTTGGAAGTGGAGGGGAAAGATTTGGTTTGTGAGGAACTGGGATTTTTTTGAATGTAGAATCTTTGGGTATGAAAATGATTTCAGATTGTTAAAAATCTTTTGAATGTTTGATGCTCTCTCTTCTTCATGCAGTTGAGATCAACTTTTAACAGAAAGATTCAGCAAAAAGATTTTAAATTTCATTTTCCGAAAAATATTATTTTGGAAGACAAATCTAACGAGTTCTTCTTTCTTTAACATCATGATTGACTAATTCTTTTTGTGTTCAAATTTTAAAGGGTTTTTGATTGATATTTGTGAAAATAAAATCTTTTTAAGATGAATGTTAACATTAGACTTATGATTGTAGATTTGTCTGTGAATAGAAAAATATTAGCTTCCTCATTTTTCTTCAAGCAGGGAGGGAATCATTGGGAAGTTTATCCAATCCCCAAGTCTAGTTGAGAGTTTAGTATGGATCTAAAAGATAGTTATGTATTTTATAGTGCTGGATTTATAGTTAAGTTACTAACAATGTTGTTACCTTTTGTGAACTCTTCTACTGTTGAGCTGGACTTAATATTTTCAAGAATAATTCACTTCATTAATGGTAGAAGTTTTAAATATGATTAATTTCATATTTTTAATTTTTGGTCCCAAAAATTATTTTCTTTTTCTTCTTTTAGAATTTGTCATGTGTTTTTCTCATCGGAGAATCTAATCTACTCCTGTTAAGTATTTATTTTTTATCTCTCAATTTGGATTTTCTTTTTTCTCTTCCTTTTTTTTTTTCTTTTTGTTCATACAACTCAACATGAGGTGTAAACGGTTGGGAGGAAAGATTTTGGCTTGTCATGAAATGCGGTTTACAGATGAGGAAAGTAATCTCTAAAATCTAACCTATCTTGTCTCTTCATATTTTTGATTTAGTCGACAGTAAATCTTGGGGGGGAAGATTATATAAGAATCATTTCATACAAACATATCTTGGATGCCTCCCGCTCTTCTCTTTACTATTTGGAAGAAAATTGATTTTGGGGGAAAACATAAAGCAATAAGATTTCAAATTTCTTCTTATGGAAAATATTACTTTTGTTGAGAATACAAATATGCACATCTCTATTTAACATTATGGCTTTTCTTAAAACTTTAGAGCGTGTCTGGCAACAAATCCACTTTTGGAGTGATTGTCTCATTAGAGGTATGGTTTTAGATATGGTTGAGATAAGAAAATATAAGCATCCACATTTTTCTTTCAGTGAGCACAGAATTATCAGGAAGTTTAAATAATCCTTATACTCTTTGCCGGAAGTTTAGCATACATCTAGAAGATAATGATCTATTTTACATTGTTTGGTTTATAATTTAGTTAGTGACACGGTTTACAATGTGCAAACCTCATTCTCATTCAAGATTTAGATGGTTGCATTTTTGTGCAAATTTACTTGTTTTTTTCAAGAATTTGAAAGGGTTTTGGTTTTTCTCATCGCATGATTGAATTTAATTTTTTTTGGGATCTTGCTTTTTTTTTTTGAATACTCTCTTCGATTAGTCTTTGCCCATATGATTTCGTAGGTGGGATTGTAGGTGGAGGGAAAAGATCTTTTGTTTATATAGAAATGTGATTTAGAAGTTACCTAAGCAATCTCTAGGATCTATCCTTCTTTGAATTGGTGGATAGTAGATTTTTTGGGAAAAGATTTTAAAAAGAAGAATTTCATAAGGTTAAAAAAAAATCCGTTGGATGTGCATAAAGATTAGGGGGAAAATTGGACAAAAAAGAGTTCATTTTAAAAAATAACATTTTTAGGGAGAAAACTAATGTAAAAAGTTTTTGGATGTGCATAATGACAAGAGGAACGAATTAGAAAAAGCAAAAATTATCCAGAGAAAATTATTATTTCAAGTGAAAAAACTAATGTAAACAATTTTTGGATGTGCAAAAAGATTAGGGGGAAGAATTACACAAAAAAGATTTTATTTTAACAATATCATTTGAATGGAGAAAATAAATGTCATAAATCTTTTAGATATACATAAAATTACCGGGAAAAATTAGACAAAAAATACTTTATTCTAAAAAATATCATTTATCGGGAGAAAATGTCTGTCAAAATTCTTTTGCATATGAATAAGGATTAGGGGAAAGATTAGACCAAAAAGGTTTTATTCTAAAAAGTATCATTTCTAGGGAGGAAGATAGTTATGTATTTTATAGTGTTGGATTTATAGTTAAGTTACTAACAATGTTGTTACCATTTGTGAACTCTTCTACGGTTGAGCTTGACTAAATCTTTTTAAGAATTATTAACTTCATTAATGGTAGAAGATTTAAAAATTATTAATATTCAGATTTTTAATTTTTGGTCCAAAAATATTTGCTTTTTTTTCTTTTAGAATTTGTCATGTGTTTCTCTCATCGGACAATCTAATCTACTCATATTGGGTATTTATTTTTCATCTCTCATTTAGGATTTTCTTCTTTCTGTTCCCCCTTTTTTTTTTAACTTTTTGACAATATAACACAACAAGAGGAATAAAAGGTTGAGGGGAAAGATTTTGGCCTGTCATGAAATGCGGTTTACAGATGAGGAAAGTAATCTCTAAAATCTAAACTATCTTGTCTCTTCATATCTTTGATTTAGTCGAGAGTAATTCTTGGGGGGGAAGATTATATAAGAATCATTTCAAACAAACATATCTTGGACGCCTCCCTCTCTTCTCTTTACTATTTGGCAGAGAATTGATTTTGGGGGAAAAATCAAGCAATAAGATTTCAAATTCAACTTATGCATAATATTATTTATGTTGAGAAAACAAATATGCACATCTCTATTTGACATTATGCCATTTCTTAATACTTCAGTGCGTGTTAGACAACAAAACCACTTTAGGAATGATTGTCTCATTAGAGGTTTGGTTTTAGTACGGTTGACATAAGAAAATATAAGCATCCTCATTTTTCTTTCTGTGGGCATAGAATTATCAAGAAGTTTATGTAATCCTAATACTCTTTGCCGAAAGTTTAGCTTAGATCTAGAAGATAACGATCTATTTTACATTTTTTGGTTTATAATTTAGTTAGTGACACGGTTTACAATGGGCAAACCTCATTAGCTGCAAAAATTTTCATTCTTGATTTAGATGGTTGCATTTTTGTGCAAATATACCTGCTTTTTTCAACAATTGAAAGGGTTTTGGTTTTTCTCATCGCATGATTGAATATTTTTTGGTATCTTTCTTTTTTTTTTGAATGCTCTCTTCAATTAGTCTTTACTCATGATTTCGTAGTTGGGACTGTAAGTGGAGGGAAAAGATCTTTTGTTTATATAGAATTGTGATTTAGAAGTCACCTAAGCAATCTCTAGGATCTACCCTTCTTTAAATTCGGGATTGTAGATTTTTTGGGAAAAGATTTTAAAAAGAAGATTTTCAAAATGTTTAAAAAAAAAAAAATCCTTTGGATGAGCATAAAGATTACGGGGAAAATTCGACAAAAAAGAGTTCATTCTAGAAATAACATTTTTAGGGAGAAAACAAAAGTAAAAAACATTTTTGATGTGCATAATGATAAGGGGAGAATAAGAAAAAGAAAAAATTATATTGAAAAAAATATCATTTCAAATGAAAAAACTGAAGTAAAAAATTTTTGGATGTGCAAAAAGATTAGGGGAAAAAAGATTTTATTTTAAAAATATCATTTGTAGGGAGAAAATTAATGTCATAAATCTTTTACATGTGCATAAGAGGGAAAAATTAGAGAAAAAATACTTTACTCCAAAAAATATCATTTATCAAAAATAAATTAATGTCAAAATTCTTTTGGATATGCATAAAGATTATGGGAATGATTAGACCAAAAAGGTTTTATTCTAAAAAGTATCATTTCTAGGGAGGAAGATAGTTATGTATTTTATGGTGTTGGATTTATAGTTAAGTTACTAACAATGTTGTTACCTCTTGTGAACTCTTCTACTGTTGAGCAGGACTTAAATCTTTTTAACAATAATTAACTTCAATAATGGTTGAAGTTTTAAATATAATTAACTCCAGATTTTTAATTTTTGGACCAAAAATATTTGCTTTTTTTTCTTTTAGAATTTGTCATGTTTCTCCCATCGGACGATCTAATCTACTCTTGTTGGGTATTTATTTTTTATCTCTCATTTTGGATTTTCTTTTTTCTGTTCCCTTTTTTTTTTTATTTTTTGCTCATACAACTCAACATGAGGTGTAAAAGGTTGAGGGGAAAGATTTTGGCTTGTCATGAAATGCAGTTTACTGATGAGGAAAGTAATCTCTAAAATCTAACCTATCTTGTCTCTTTAAATCATTGATTTAGTGGGAAGAAATTCTTGGGGGGGAAGATTATATAAGAATAAATTCAAACATATCTTGGATGCCTCCCTCTCTTCTCTTTACTGTTTTGGTAGAGAATTGATTTTGGGGAAAAAATCAAGCAATAAGATTTCATATTTCATATTATGGAACATATTATTTTTGTTGAGAAAACAAATATGCACATCTCTATTTGACATTATGCCTTTTCTTAATACCTTAGAGCGTGTCTAACAATAAAACCACTTTTGGAATGATTGTCTCATTAGAGGTATGGTTTTAGATATGGTTGACATAAGAAAATATAAGTATCCTCATTTTTCTTTCAGTTGGCATAGATTTATTAGGAAGTTTATATAATCCTCATACTCATTGCAGGAAGTTTAGCCTAGATCTAGAAGATAATGATCTATTTTACATTGTTTGGTTTATAATTTAGCTAATGACACGGTTTCCTAGATGAAAACCTCATTAGTTGCAGAAATTTTCATTCTTATTCAGGATTTAGATGGTTGCATTTTTGTGCAAATTCACATGCTTTTTTAAAGAATTTGAAAGGGTTTTGGTTTTTCTCATCGCAAGATTGAATTTAATTTTTTTTGGGATCTTTCTTTTTTTTGTTGAATACTCTCTTCGATTAGTCTTTGCTCATATGATTTCGTAGTTGGGACTGTAAGTGGAGGAAAAAGATCTGTTGTTTATATAGAAATGTGATTTAGAAGTCACCTCAGCAATCCCGTGGATCTACCCTTCTTTGAATTGCTGGATAGTAGATTTTTTAACAAAAGATTTTAAAAAGAAGATTTTCAAAGTGTAAAAAAAATAAAAATAATAAAAAATCCTTTCGATGAGCATAAAGATTAGGGGGAAAATTGGACAAAAAGAGTTCATACTAAAAATTAACATTTTTAGGGAGAAAACTAATGAAAAAAGTTTTCTGGATGTGCATAATGATCAGGGGAAAGAATTAGAAAAAGAAAAAATTATGCTGAAGAAAATATCATTTTAAGTGAAAAAGCTAATGTAAAAAATTTTTCGATGTGCACAATGATTAAGGGAAAGAATTACACAAAAGATTTTATTTTTTAAAAATATCATTTGTAAGGAGAAAATTAATGTCATAAATCTTTTACATGTGATAAAAGATTAGAAGGAAAAATTAGACAAAATATACTTTACTCCAAAAAATATCATTTATCGGGAGAAAATGAATGTCAAAATTCTTTTGGCTATGCATAAAGATTATGGGAATGATTAGACCAAAAATGTTTTATTCTAAAAAGTCATTTCTTGGGAGGAAGATAGTTATGTATTTTATAGTGTTGGATTTATAGTTAAGTTGCTAACAATGTTGTTACCTTTTGTGAACTCTTCTACTGTTGAGCTGGACTTAAACTTTTTAACAATAATTAACTTCATTAATGGTAGAAGTTTTAAAAATTATTAACTTCAGATTTTTAATTTTTGGTCCAAAAATATTTGCTTTTTTTTCATTTAGAATTTGTCGTGTTTCTCTCATCGGACGATCTAATATACTCGTCGGGTATTTATTTTTTTATCTCTCATTTTGGATTTTCTTTTTTCTGTTCCCTTTTTTTTTAACTTTTTCCTCATACAACTCAACATGAGGTGTAAAAGGTTGAGGGGAAAGATTTTGGCTTGTCATGAAATGCTATTAAGAGATGAGGAAAGTAATCTCTAAAATCTTACCTATCAAGTCTCTTTCTATCTTTGATTTAGTGGAGAGTAATTCTTGCGGGGGAAGATTATAAAAGAATCATATCAGACAAACATATCTTGGATGCGTCCCTCTCTTCTCTTTACTGTTTTGGCAGAGAATTGATTTTGGGAAAAAAAATCAAGCAATAAGATTTCAAATTTCATCTTATGCAAAATATTATTTTTATTGAGAAAACAAATATGCACATCTCTTTTTGACATTAAGCCTTTTCTTAATACTTTAGAGCATGTCTGACAACAAAACCACTTTTGGAATGATTGTCTCATTAAAGGTATGGTTTTAGATATGGTTGAGATAATTAGAGGTATGGTTTTAGATATGATTGAGATAAGAAAATATAAGCATCCTCATTTTTATTTCGGTGGGCACAGAATTATTAGGAAGTTTATACAATCCTCATACTCTTTGCTGGAAAGTTTAGTCTAGATCTATAAGATAACGATCTATTTTACATTGTTTGGTTTATAATTTAGCTAGTGACATGGTTAATAATGTAAAAACCTCATTTGTTGCAGAAATTTTCATTCTTATTCAAGATTTAGATGGTTGCATTTTTGTGCAAATTCACATGCTTTTTTAAAGAATTTGAAAGGGATTTGGTTTTTCTCATCACAAGATTGAATTTAATTTATTTTGGGATCTTTCCTTTTTTTTTGTATACTCTCTTCGATTAGTCTTTGCTCATGTGATTTCATAGTTGGGGCTGTAGGTGGACGGAAAAGATCTTTTGTTTATATAGAAATGTCATTTACAAGTCACGTAAGCAATCTCTAGGATCTATCCTTCTTTGAATCGGTGGATAGTAGATTTTTTGGAAAAAGATTTAAAAAAGAAGATTTTCATAACGATAAAAAAAAAACCCCTTTAGATGAGCATAAAGATAAGGGGGAAAATTGAACAAAAAAGTGTTCATTTCAAAAAAAAAAAAAAAAAAAATTACATTTTTCTGGGAGAAAACTAATGTAAAAATTTTTTTGGATGTGCATAATGATAGGGGGAAGGAATTAGAAAAAGAAAAAATTATGCTGAAAAAATATCATTTCAAGTGAAAAAACTAATGTAAAAAATTTTTGATGTGTAGAAAGATTAGGGGGAAGAATTACACAAAAAAAGATTTTATTTTAAAAATATCATTTGTAGGGAGATAAAATGTCATAAATCTTTTAGATGTGCTTAAAGATTGAAGGAAAAACTTTGACAAAAAATACTTTACTTTAAAAAATATCATTTTTTGAGAGAAAATTAATTTCAAAATTATTTTGGTTAAGCATAAAGATATGGGAACGATTGGACCAAAAAGGTTTTATTCTAAAAGTATCATTTCTAGGGAGGAAGATAGTTATGTATTTTTATTCTGTTGGATTTATAGTTAAGTTACCAACAATGTTGTTACCATTTGTGAACTCTTCTACTGTTGAGCAGGACTTAATCTTTTTAAGAATAATTAAATTCATTAATGGTAGAAGTTTTAAATATTATTAACTTTCAAATTTTTAATTTTTGGTCAAAAAATATTTGCTTTTTTTTCTTTCAGAATTTGTCATGCATTTCTCTCATCGGACGATCTAATCTACTCTTGTCGGTTATTTATTTTTGATCTCTCATTATGGATTTTCTTTTTTCTGTTCCCTTCTTTTTGGAACTTTTTGTTCATACAAATCAACATGAGGTGTAAAAGGTTGAGGGGAAAGATTTTGGCTTGTCATGAAATGCGGTTTACAGATGAGGAAAGTTATCTCTAAAATCTAACCTATCTTGTCTATTTATATATTTGATATAGTGGAGAGTAATTGTTGGGGGGGGGGAGATTATATAGGAATCATTTCAGGCAAACATATCTTGGATGCCTCTTGATTTCGGGAAAAAAATCAAGCTAGATTTCAAATTTCTTATTATGGAAAATATTATTTTTGTTGAGAAATCAAATATGCACATCTTTATTTCACATTATGCATTTTCTTAATACTTTAGAGCATGTCTGACAACAAAACCACTTTTGGAATGATTATCTCATTAGAGGGATGGTTTTAGATATGGTTGAGATAAGAAAACATAAGCATCCTCATTTTTCTTTCAGTGGGCACAAAATTGTCACAAAGTTTATATAATCTTTATACTCTTTGCCGGAAGTTTAGCATACATCTAGATGATAACAATCTATTTTACATTGTTTGGTTTCTAGTTTAGGTAGTAACACGGCTTACAATGTGCAAAGCTCATTAGTTGCAGAAATTTTCATTCTTATTCAGGATTTAGATGGTTGCATTTTTGTGCAAATTTACTTGCTTTTTTCATGAAATTGAAAGGGTTTTGGTTTTTCTCATCGCATGATAGAATTTAATTTTTTTGGGATCTTTCTTTTTTTTTTTGTTGAATACTTTCTTCGATTAGTCTTGGCTCATTTGATTTCGTAGTTGGGACTGTAGGTGGAGGGAAAAGATCTTTTGTTTATATAGAAATGTCATTTAGAAGTCATGTAAGCAATCTCGAGGATCTACCCTTCTTCGAATTGGTGGATAGTAGATTTTTTGGTAAAAGATTTTAACAAGAAGATTTTCAGAACGTTAAAAAAAATATATCCTTTCGATAGGCATAAGGATTAGGGGGAAAATTGGACAAAAAAGAGTTCATTTTTTGGATGTGCATAATGATCAAGGGAAAGAAATAGAAAAATGAAAAAATTAAGAAGAAAAAAATATCATTTGGAGTGAAAAAAACAAATGTAAAAAATTTTGGATGTACAGAAGGATTAGGGGAAAGAATTACATGAAAAAGATTTTATTTTAAAAATATCATTTGTAGGGAGAAAATTAATGTCACAAATCTTTTAGAAATGCAAAAAGATTAAAGGGAAAAATTTGACAAAAAATACTTTACTCTAAAAAGATATCATTTATCATGAGAAAATTAATGTCAAAAATCTTTTGGATATGCATAAGCATTACGGAAAAGATTAGACAAAAAAGGAATTATTCTAAAAAGTACCATTTTAAGCGAGGAAGATAGTTATGTATTTCATAGTGTTTGGATTTATAGTTAAAGTTACTAACAATGTTGTTACCATTTGTGAACTCTTCTACTGTAGAGATGGACTTAATCTTTTTAAGAATAATTAACTTCATTAACGGTAGAAGTTTTAAATATTATTAACTTTCAGAATTTCTCATGTGTTTCTCTCATCGAACGATCTAATCTACTCATGCTGGGTATTTAATTTTGATCTCTCATTTTGGTTTTTCTTTTTTTTGTTCCCTTTTTTTATAACTTTTTGTTCATATAACTCAACATGAGGAGTAAAAGGTTGAGGGGAAAGATTTTGGCTTGTCATGAAATGCGGTTTATAGATGAAGAAAGTAATTTCTAAAATCTAACCTATCAAGTCTCTTCATATCTTTGATTTAGTCGAGCGTAATTCTTGGGGGGGGGGGAAGATTATATAAGAATCATTTCAGACAAACATATCTTGGATGCCTCCCTCTCTTCTTTTTACTATTTGGCAAAGAATTGATTTTGGGGGAAAAATCAAGCAACAAGATTTCAAATTTCATCTTATGGAAAATATTATTTTTGTTGAGAAAACAAATATGCACATATCTATTTGACATTTATGCCTTTTCTTAATACCTTAGAGCGTGTCTAACAACAAAACCACTTATGGAATGATTGTCTCATAGAGGTATGGTTTTAGATATGGTTGAGCTAAGAAAATATAAGCATCCTTATTTTTCTTTCGGTGGGCAAAGAATTATCAGGATGTTTATGTATTCCTAATACTCTTTGCCGGAAGTTTAGCATAGATCTAGAAGATAACGATCAATTTTACATTGTTTGGTTTATAATTTAGTTAGTGGCACATTTTACAATGTGCAAACCTCATTAGTTGCAAAATTTTTCATTCTTATTCAGGATTTAGATGGTTACATTTTTCTGCAAATTTACTTGCTTTTTTCAAGAATTTGAAAGGGTTTTGGTTTTTCTCATCACATGATTGAATTTAACTTTTTTTGGGATCTTTTTTTTTTTGAATGCTCTCTTCGATTAGTCTTTGCTCATATGATTTCTTTGCTCATATGATTTCGTAGTTGGGACTGTAGGTGGAGGGAAAAGATCTTTTGTTTATTTAGAAATGTGATTTAGAAGTCACCAAAGCAATCTATAGGATCTACCCTACTTTGAATTGGTGGATTGTAGATTTTTTGGGAAAAGATTTTAAAAAGAAGATTTTCAGAATGTTAAAAAAAAAATCCTTTGGATGAGCATATAGATTATGGGGAAAATTCGACAAAAAAGATTTCATTTTAAAAATAACATTTTTAGGGAGAAAACTAATGTAAAAAATTTTTTGGATGTCCAAAATTATAAGGGGAGAGAATTAGAAAAAGAAAAAATTATGCTGAAAAAAATATCATTTCAAATGAAAAAACCGTTGTAAAAAATTTTTGGATGTGCAGAAAGATAAGGGGGAAGAATTACATAGCAAAACATTTTATTTTAAAAATATCATTTATAGGGAGAAAATTAATGTCACAAATCTTTTACATGTGCTTAAGGATTAGCATAAAAATTTAGACAAAAAATACTTTACTTTAAAAAATATCATTTATTGGGAAAAAATTAACGTCAAAATTCTTTTGGGTAAGCATAAAGATTATGGGAAAGAATAAACCAAAAAGGTTTTATTCTAAAAAGTACCATTTCTAGGGGCGAAGATAGTTATTTATTTTTATTGTGTCGAATTTATAGTTAAGTTTCTAACAATGTTGTTACTATTTATGAACTCTTCTACTATTGAGCTGGACTTAGTCTTTTTAAGAATAATTAACTTCCTTAATGGTAGAAGTTTAAAATATTATTAACTTTCAGATTTTTAATTTTTGGTCCAAAAATATTTGCTTTATTTTTTTTTAGAATTTGTTGTGCTTCTCTCTTCGGACGATCTAATCTACTCTTATTGGATATTTATTTTTTATCTCTCATTTTGGATTTTCTTTTTTCGGTTCCTTTTTTTTTAATTTTTGTTCATACAACTCAACATGATGTGTAAAAGGTTGAGTGGAAAGATTTTGGCTTGTCATCAAATGCTATTTACAGATGAGGAAAGTAATCTCTAAAATCTAGCCGATCTTGTCTCTTTGTATGTTTGATTTAGTGGAGAGTAATTCTTTGGGGGGGGAAGATTATATAAGAATCGTTTCAGACAAACATATCTTGGATACCTCCCTCTCTTCTCTTTGCTATTTAGCACACAATTGATTTGCGGGAAAAATCAAGCAATAAGATTTCAAATTTCATCATATGCAAGATATTATTTTCGTTGAGAAAACAAATATGCACATCTCCATTTGACATTATGCCTTTTCGTAATACCTTAGAGCGTGTCTGACAACAAAACCACTTTTGGAATGATTGTCTCATTAGAGGTATGGTTTTAGATATGGTTGAGATAAGAAAATATAAGCATCCTCATTTTTCTTTCGGTGGGCATAGAATTATCACGAAGTTTATGTAATCCTCATACTCTTTGCCGGAAGTTTAAAATAGATCTAGACGATAACGATCTATTTTACATTGTTTGGTTTATAATTTAGTTTGTGACATGGTTTACAATGTGCAAACCTTATTAGTTGAAGAAATTTTCATTCTTATTCAGGATTTAGATGGTTGTATTTTTGTAGAAATTTAATTGCTTTTTCAGAGAATCGGAAAGGATTTTGGTTTTTCTCATAGCATGATTGAATTTATATTTTTGGGATCTTTCTTTTTTTTCTGAATACTCTCTTCAATTGGTCTTTGCTCATACCATTTCGTAGTTTGGACTGTAGGAGGAGGGAAAAGATCTTATGTTTATATAGAAATGTGATTTTGAAGTCACCTAAGCAATCTCTAAGATCTATCCTTCTTTGAATTGGTGGATAGTAGATTTTTTGGGAAAAGATTTTAAAAAGAAGATTTCCAGAATGTTTAAAAAAAAAAGCGTTTGGATAAGCATAAGGATTAGGGGGAAAATTGGACAAAAAAGAGTTCATTTAAAAAAATAACATTTTTTCGGGAGAAAACTATTGTAAAAAATTTTTTGGATGTCCATAATGATAAGAGGAAAGAATTAGAAAAAGAAAAAATTAAGCTGAAAAAATATCATTTCAAGTGAAAAAACTAATGAACAAAATTTTTGGATGTGCCGAAAGATTAGGGGGAGGAATTACACAAAAAAGATTTTAGTTTAAAAATATCATTTGTAGGGAGAAAATTAATGTCATAAATCTTTTAGATGTGGTTAAAGATTAGAAGGAAAAATTAGGCAAAAAATACTTTACCCTAAAGAATATCATTTATCGCGAGAAAATTAATGTCTAAATTCTTTTGGGTAAGCATAAAGATTATGGGAAAGATTAGACCAAAAAGGTTTTATTCTAAAAAGTATGATTTCTAGGGAGGAAAATAGATATTTATTTTATAGTGTTGGATTTATAGTTATGTTACTAACAATGTTGTTATTTCAGATTTTTCAATTTTGGTAAAAAAATATTTGCTTTTTTTTCTATTAGAATTTGTCATGTGTTTCTCTCATTGGACGATCTAATCTACTCTTGTTGGGTTTTATTTTTCATCTCTCATTTTGGATTTTCTTTTTTCTGTTCCTTTTTTTTTAAATTTTTGTTCTTACAACTCAACATGATGTGTAAAAGGTTGAGTGGAAAGATTTTGGCTTGTCATCAAATGCTGTTTACAGATGAGGAAAGTAATCTCTAAAATCTAGCCGATCTTGTCTCTTTGTATGTTTGATTTAGTGGAGAGTAATTCTTTGGGGGGGGGGGAAGATTATATAAGAATCGTTTCAGACAAACATATCTTGGATACCTCCCTCTCTTCTCTTTCCTATTTAGCACACAATTGATTTTGGGGGAAAAATCAAGCAATAAGATTTCAAATTTCATCTTATGCAAGATATTATTTTTGTTGAGAAAACAAATATGCACATCTCTATTTGACATTATGCCTTTTCGTAATACCTTAGAGCGTGTCTGACAACAAAACCACTTTTGGAATGATTGTCTCATTAGAGGTATGGTTTTAGATATGGTTGAGATATGAAAATATAAGCATCCTCATTTTTCTTTCGGTGGGCACAGAATTATCACGAAGTTTATGTAATCCTCATACTCTTTGCCGGAAGTTTAGCATAGATCTAGACGATAACGATCTATTTTACATTGTTTGGTTTATAATTTAGTTAGTGACATGGTTTACAATGTGCAAACCTTATTAGTTGCAGAAATTTTCATTCTTATTCAGGATTTAGATGGTTGTATTTTTGTAGAAATTTAATTGCTTTTTCAGAGAATCGGAAAGGATTTTGGTTTTTCTCATCGCATGATTGAATTTATATCTTTGGGACCTTTCTTTTTTTTCTGAATACTCTCTTCGATTGGTCTTTGCTCATACGATTTCGTAGTTTGGACTGTAGGTGGAGGGAAAAGATCTTTTGTTTATATAGAAATGTGATTTTGAAGTCACCTAAGCAATCTCTAAGATCTATCCTTCTTTGAATTGGTGGATAGTAGATTTTTTGGGAAAAGATTTTAAAAAGAAGATTTTAAGAGTGTTTAAAAAACAAGCCATTGGATAAGCATAAGGATTAGGGGGAAAATTGGACAAAAAAGAGTTCATTTAAAAAATAACATTTTTTGGGAGAAAACTATTGTAAAAAATTTTTTGGATGTGCATAATGAAAAGAGGAAAGAATTAGAAAAAGAAAAAATTAAGCTGAAAAAATATCATTTCAAGTGAAAAAACTAATGTAAAAAATTTTTGGATGTGACGAAAGATTAGGGGGAGGAATTATACAAAAAAGATTTTAGTTTAAAAATATCATTTGTAGGGAGAAAATTAATGTCATAAATCTTTTAGATGTGGTTAAAGATTAGAAGGAAAAATTAGGCAAAAAATACTTTACCCTAAAGAATATCATTTATCGCGAGAAAATTAATGTCTAAATTCTTTTGGGTAAGCATAAAGATTATGGGAAAGATTAGACCAAAAAGGTTTTATTCTAAAAAGTATGATTTCTAGGGAGGAAAATAGCTATTTATTTTATAGTGTTGGATTTATAGTTAAGTTACTAACAATGTTGTTATTTCAGATTTTTAATTTTTGGTCCACAAATATTTACTTTTTTTTCTATTAGAATTTGTCGTTGTTTCTCTCATTGGACGATCTAATCTACTCTTGTTGGGTTTTATTTTTCATCTCTCATTTTGGATTTTCTTTTTTCTGTTCCTTTTTTTTTTTAACTTTTTGTTCATACAACTCAACATGATGTGTAAAAGGTTGAGTGGAAAGATTTTGGCTTGTCATCAAATGCAGTTTACAAATGAGGAAAGTAATCTCTAAAATCTAGTCGATCTTGTCTCTTTGTAAGTTTGATTTAGTGGAGAGGAATTCTTTGGGGGCGGGGGAAGATTATATAAGAATCGTTTCAGACAAACATATCTTGGATACCTCCCTCTCTTCTCTTTGCTATTTAGCACACAATTGATTTTGGGGGAAAATCAAGCAATAAGATTTCAAATTTCATCTTATGCAAGATATTATTTTTGTTGAGAAAACAAATATGCACATCTCCATTTGACATTATGCCTTTTCGTAATACCTTAGAGCGTGTCTGACAACAAAACCACTTTTGGAATGATTGTCTCATTAGAGGTATGGTTTTAGATATGGTTGAGATAAGAAAATATAAGCATCCTCATTTTTCTTTCGGTGGGCACGGAATTATCACGAAGTTTATGTAATCCTCATACTCTTTGCCGGAAGTTTAGCATAGATCTAGACGATAACGATCTATTTTACATTGTTTGGTTTATAATTTAGTTAGTGACATGGTTTACAATGTGCAAACCTTATTAGTTGCAGAAATTTTCATTCTTATTCAGGATTTAGATGGTTGTATTTTTGTAGAAATTTAATTGCTTTTTCAGAGAATCGGAAAGGATTTTGGTTTTTCTCATCGCATGATTGAATTTATATTTTTGGGATCTTTCTTTTTTTTCTGAATACTCTCTTCGATTGGTCTTTGCTCATACGATTTCGTTGTTTGGACTGTAGGTGGAGGGAAAAGATCTTTTGTTTATATAGAAATGTGCTTTTGAAGTCACCTAAGCAATCTCTAAGATCTATCCTTCTTTGAATTGGTGGATAGTAGATTTTTTGGGAAAAGATTTTAAAAAGAAGATTTTCAGAATGTTTAAAAAAAAAGCCTTTGGATAAGCATAAGGATTAGGGGGAAAATTGGACAAAAAAGAGTTCATTTAAAAAATAACATTTTTTGGGAGAAAACTATTGTAAAAAATTTTTTGGATGTGCATAATGAAAAGAGGAAAGAATTAGAAAAAGAAAAAATTATGATGAAAAAATATCATTTCAAGTGAAAAAACTAATGTAAACAATTTTTGGATGTGCCGAAAGATTAAGGGGAGGAATTACACAAAAAAGATTTTATTTTAAAAGTATCATTTGTAGGGAGAAAATTAATGTCATAAATCTTTTAGATGTGGTTAAAGATTAGAGGGAAAACTAGGCAAAAAATACTTTACCCTAAAAAATATCATTTATCGCGAGAATATTAATGTCAAAATTGTTTTGGGTATGCAAAAATATTATGGAAAAGATTAGACCAAAAAGGTTTTATTCTAAAAAGTATGATTTCTAGGGAGGAAGATAATGATCTTACATTGTTTCGTTTATAATTTAGTTAGTGACATGGTTTACCAAGTAAAAACCTCATTAGTTGCAAAAATTTTCATTCTTATTCAGTATTTAGATGGTTGCATTTTTGAGCAAATTTACTTACTTTTTTCAAGAATTTGAAAAGGGTTTTGGTTTTTCTCACGACATGATTGAATTTAATTGGATCTTTCTTTTTTTTTTTTTTTGAATACTCTCTTCAATTAGTCTTTGCTCACATGATTTTGTAGTTGGGACTGTAGGTGAAGGCAAAAGATCTTTTGTTTATTTAGAAATGTGATTTAGAAGTCGCATAAGCAATCTCTAGGATCTATCCTTCTTTGAATTGGTGGGTAGTAGATTTTTTGGGAAGAGATTTTAAAAAGAAGATTGTCAGAATGTTTAAAAAAAAACAAGCCTTTGGATGAGCATATAGATTAGGGGGAAAATTGGATAAAAAAGAGTTCATTTTAAAAAATAACATTTTTTGGGAGAAAACTAATGTAAAAAATTTTTTTGATGTGCAAAATGATATGGGGAAAGAATTAGAAAAAGAAAAAATTTTGCTGAAAAAAATATAATTTCTCGTGAAAAACTATTGTAAAAAATTTTTGGATGTGCATAAAGATTAGGGGGAAGAATTACATAAAAAAGATATTATTTTAAAAAAATCATTTTTCGGGAGAAAATTAATGTCATAAATCTTTTAGATGTGATTAAAGATTTGAGGGAAAATTAGACAAAAAATACTTTACTCTAAAAAATATCATTTCTCAGGAAAAAATTAATGTCAAAATTATTTTGGGTATGCGTAAAGATTATGGGAAAGATTAGACCAAAGAGGTTTTATTCTAAAAAGTATCATTTCTAGGGAGAAAACTAATAGCCATCTCTCTCTTTGACATGGTATTTGATCTTTTTTATACATATATTTTAAACTATGTTAAATTAACAGCTGTTGAAAATTAATATTTGTTGAAAATAAATCAATGTTTTTAAAATGATTATGATCATTACTAGTATAGTCGTAGATTTGATTGAGGTTAAAAAAAATAAGCCTCCTTATATTTCTAAGTGCAAAGAAGTGTGGGACAATCGATATACTTTGTTGGAAATTTAGCATAGATTTAGAAGATGAACAATTTGTGTACTAAGTTGTGGAAAGAGTTTATTCTAAAAAAAATCATTTCTAGGGAGAAAACTAATATCAAAAATTTTTTGAATATCCATAAAGTTAAGGGAAAAGAATTAGACAAAAATTTATTCTAAAAAAAATATATCATTTATAGGGAAAAAACTACTGTTAAACATTTTTTGGATGTGCAGAAAAATGAGGGGGAAGAAGTAGAAAAATAAAAGATTTTATTTTAAAAATATCATTTCTAGGGAGAAAATTAATGTCTTCCATCTTTTAGATGTTCTTAAAGATTAGAGGTAAAACTGGGACAAAAAATTATTTTACGCTAAAAAATATCATTTCTCGAGAAAAAATTAATGTCAAAATTCTTTTGCGCATGCATAAAGATTATGGGAAATATTAGAACAACATTTTATCCTAAAAAAACAAATATGATTTATAGGGAGAAAACTAATGGGCACCTCTCTCTTTGACATCATACTTGATCTTTTTTAATACATATATTTTAAACTATGTTAAATTAATATTTGTTGATAATAACAGTGTTTTTCAAATGATTATGATCATTAATGGTATAGTAATAGATTCGACTGAAGTTAAAAAAAAGCCTCCGTATTCTCAAGTGGACAGAAATGTGGGACAATCCATATACTTTTTTGAAAATTTAGCTTAAAAGATGAACTATTTTTGAGCTATGTTGTGGAAAGTTGAATTTTATCATGTTTTAATTGAGTATTTACTTCATTAATGATAGAAATTTCGTTATTATTTTCAATTTTAGATTGTTGCTTTTCTTTCAAAATATATTTCCTTTTTCCTTTTAGAATTTTACAGAGTTTTGAAATGGTTTTTCCCCTTTGAAGACTGAATCAAATTTTTGGTAATTTTTCTTTTTGAATTCCCTCCTCAATTTTTTTGTTTTTTTTCTCTTCATTCGTATGATTTCATAAGAAGGAAAGAATTGTTGCTTCAGGAATCATAGTAAATTTTATTTTAAAATTCAGATTGTCGCTTTTATGCCCAAATATATTTTCAGCTTTCTAAAGGAGCTTTTCTCATTCAACATCAAATCTAATTTAGTGGGGAATTTCATTTTTGAATTCTCTCCTTTTTTTTCTTTTTAATTCTTTGTTCATATGATTTCATCATATGGACAAACTTGGAAGAGACTTAGGGTTAAGAGTTGATTTGTCAGGAAATCGGATTTATAATTCACAAAAGCAATCTCTAGGATTCATAATTTCTTCTCCCCTTCTTTGATTTGGTGAAGAGTAAATATTAAAGGATCTTAGATTGTAAAAAATCTTTTGCCCTCTCCTGGTCTCTTTTTGGTTTGTGGAAAACTGATTTTGTGGAAAGATAAGGCAAAAAGATTTAAAATTTTCATTTTCTAAATAATATTACTTTTGGGAAGAAAACTCTCTCTCTCTCTCTCTCTCTCTCTCTCTCTCTCTCTCTCTCTCTCTCTCTCTCTCTCTCTCTCTCTCTCTCTCTCGTGTTTAATTTGTTTTTCATTTTAGATATATATATTCAAAGGGTGTTAGGTTAATATTTGCTGTCATTTTTAGAATTCAGGTTGTCATTTTTCTATATATATATATATATATATATATATATATATATATATATATATTTTAAAGAATTTGATTGTTTTAAACATGGTTTTCCTCGTCAACCAATCAAATTTAATTTTTTGGATTTTTTTTTTTGAATTGTCACTTCTTTTGCCCTTGTTCATACATTTTCATAATGGGTACAAAATTATAGAAAGTTGGGGGGGAAAGGATTTGAATTAATGGCTACATATGGAAATAGAACAACATCGTCCCAGAAAATACAACCATTCCATTAACATGATTACATTGTACTATTTCCTGCATAATCTCAAATTTAAACTTAAATAGCATCAATCCAAGAAAAAAAGTTATTCTCCAATTAGAACTCCTAATGAAACAAAAAAAAAACAGAAAAAGCATGGAAAGAATGAACTAATTGATTCACTTTAGCGAGTATAAGTTTCAAAACTTCAATGTCCAATTAAAATTCAAAGATACTTGAAAAAACCAAACACAAATATCAGATGTCTACAAATTTCAGAGCAGGTATTAGAACCCCTAGAGAGAGACAAAATAATGCAATCACAATCATTCAAATTTTAAACAGAAAGCCTTACCCTGCATTCTCCAATTGCTGAGAGAATCAAGAAACCAAATCCAGACACCAAAACCCTAATCACCACCAGAAACAACCATGGAATTCTGCAAAAAATTCTCCAATTAAAACTCCAAATGAAAGACAAAAATTAGAAAATACATGGAGAGATTGATTGATTCACTTCACCGATCCAGAACATGCATAAGATTCAAGACCTCAATATCCATTTAAAATTCAAAGAGACTTGAAAAAACCACACAGATATACTACGATGTCTAGAATTTCAGACCAGGCATTAGGAACCCTAGAGAGACAGAGAGAGAATACTGTGATCAAGAAAACAAAATTTTAAACAAAAAGCCTTACCTTGCATTTTAATTGCTGACAGACGCAGGAAACCAAATCCAGACAACAAAACTCTAATCAAGAAGCGCTCTCTCTCTCTTTCTCCGTCTAGAAATTTCAAAGCAGATGTTAGAAACCCAAGAGAAAGAGACACAATACTGCGATCAAGAAAACAAAATTTTAATCAAAAAGCCTTACTTTGCATTTTAATTGCTGACAGACGCAGGAAACCAAATCCAGACACCAAGACCCTAATCAAGAAGAGAAGACAATGCGCGCTCTCTCTCTCTCTCTCTCTCTCTTTCTCCGTCTAGAAATTTCAAAGCAGGTGTTAGAAACCCTAGAGAGAGACACAATACTGCGATCAAGAAAACTTTTAAACAAAACGCCTTACCTTGCATTTTAATTGCTGAGAGACGCAGGAAACCAAATCCAGACACCAAGACTCTAATCAAGAAGAGAAGACAATGCGCTCTCTCTGTCTGTCTCTCTCTCTCTCTCTCTCTCTCTCTCTCTCTCTCTCTCTCTCTCTCTCTCTCTCTCTCTCTCTCTCTCTCTTTCTCCGTCTAGAAATTTCAAAGCAGGTGTTAGAAACCCTGGAGAGAGACACACACACAATACTGCGATCAAGAAACCAAAATTTTAAACAAAAACCCTTACCTTGCATTTTAATTGCTGAGAGACGCAGGAAACCAAATCCAGACACCAAGACCCTAATCAAGAACAGAAGACAATCCGCTCTCTCTCTCTTTCTCCGTCTAGAAATTTCAAAGCAGGTGTTAGAAACCCTGGAGAGAGACACACACACAATACTGCGATCAAGAAACCAAAATTTTAAACAAAAGGCCTTACCTTGCATTTTAATTGCTGAGAGACGCAGGAAACAAAATCCAGACACCAAGACCATAATCAAGAACAGAAGACAATCCGCTCTCTCTCTCTTTCTCCGTCTAGAAATTTCAAAGCAGGTGTTAGAAACCCTAGAGAGAGACACACACACAATACTGCGATCAAGAAACCAAAATTTTAAACAAAAGGCCTTACCTTGCATTTTAATTGCTGAGAGACGCAGGAAACAAAATCCAGACACCAAGACCATAATCAAGAAGAGAAGACAATGCGCTCTCTCTCTCTCTTTCTCCGTCTAGAAATTTCAAAGCAGGTGTTAGAAACCCTAGAGAGAGAGACTCACACAATCCTGCGATCAAGAAAACAAAATTTTAACAAAAAGCCTTACCTTGCAGTCTAATTGCTGAGAGACTCAAGAAGAAACTTGCAAAAAGAAGAGAAGACCAAGCGCTCTCCCTCTCTCTCCCTTCCTCCCTCCCTCCCGCTCTCTTTCTTGCGCTCTCTTTCTTGCGCTCTCTCCCCTCCCCCCCCCCCCCCCCCAATGCCTACGAGAAAATGACCTTCTGATCGTTTGCAAGGGAGAAGTAAAGGGCTTAGGGTTAGAAGGTCGCAACTCCCAAGGTGATGACAGCTGTTCAGCAACGTGATGACAGCTGTACGAGCAAGGGTATATATGGAATTATCTTGGACGTTATAAATTTCAATGATCAGAATTTGAATTACCTTACTCACATAATTTTTTTTTAAGAAACATTATTTAATGATCTTAATAAAATAATTATTTCTCTCATCCAAAAATATCAAAAATAACTATAATTTTTTGAATAAAATAATTATTTAAACCCGACTAAATTGATTTTAAATTTAATTAAATTTTAAAAAATTAAATCTCTTTTAAATTTATTTCCTTCATATGATACCTTACTAATAATAATAATAATGTGATATTTATTAATTAATTTATTCAAAGTTATTTAATTTATTAATTCATCAATTACAAACAGTTTATTATATATCGTAAAAATCATTAATTCATAGTATACTTATTAAAATTTTGTGCTTTGTACTTATCACGTGTTTTCTTAATTTCATTAATTTATTTTATTAATAATTTATTAAAAAATTTATGTTGTATTAAATAATATTAGCAATTGAAAGAGTCTGGGTACGGAATTTTGAGGATTAAAATATATTTGCAATTGGTCCGGTTTGTAGCCGTAAAATGCAGCTAGTGACATAGCTGTAGAAAGTTATCCTTAACCCAGGTTATTGCTATAATTTGTTGGATGTTTAGATCGGGTTGTCCGCCATTTGGGTATAGAATGTGCTTATAGTTTATGTAATCTTTCACGTTAGAAATAGATTTGTATAATATTATCTCGAGTTAAGTGATCAGATACTTTACGCTTTTAAATAAAAATTTTGAATTCGAATTATGAGAATTGAGAAAAATGATTTGAGAGTGATAACCCTTTAATAGATCTCACAAAAACTGAATTAATTGAATAAAATCTGGATATCGATGGGTGAAAACCCAAGATTTATGCATTTTCCACCACAAAATTCATCTCATTATCACTCCAATACTCAAATTCATTGGCCTTTGTCCCTTGAAAAAGATCCAAAAGGCAAAGAAAAGAAGAGTTTAACCTCATGGATGATATATTGACAAAAGAATATTTCATGAAAAAAAAAGTTATTACAAATATTTCACTCAATTTGTTAACTCGTTTAATTCAGCTTCATGCATTAAATTTATACCTTTCTCGGCCTTTCGGCTAAAATCAAGCGTTAAATCTGACAAAAAATTTTATCACCCGCTCCAACCTTTGAATGGGATTCCACCTTCGCTTGGGCCTTTTGGGCCAAACAAGTAGCACAATAAATGGAGGATAGCCTTTGAGGCGGGCCCATATGGTCTTTCCTTTCTCACTTTGGGCCTAACCCATCTTTGATTTGAGGGGTCTTTTCTTCATTTTCATTTGAGAACTCTATCAACGTGGGTTGATTCAACTGAATGTGAGATTGAATTCCTTTAAATATAACCAAGTTTCGACTCTCGCTGAGAGTATCAGATTCTCATGTGTATGGAGCGTTCCCCGTTTGGAGACCCACCCTCCGAAAAGAAACCACTACAACTGTCGGTCCGGATTAGTCGGACAAAATCCCAGATACCGGACCGTATCCAAAACATGGTACCAAAAAAGAAATTGAGGGCTCTTTTTTTTTAGTATCATGGTTTGGTCGCCACCCAATATCTAAATATTCGTTCTGACTAATCTAGATCGACCGCTATAGGACCCATTTTGTAGGGGGCAGATCTCCCAACATTGTTTTTTCTGTATTCAGGGGAGTCGAATTCCTGACTTAGTTAAAGGACGAATGTGTCAATCTGTTACGAATTCCACATCGGATCCCCAAAAAATCATAAAATAGTATTTAAATTCAATAAACTTTCTCACTTAACATATCGATCTTTTGAGTTGAGTTCTCATATTGGATTTTTGTCTATTATTTGGATCCGTGACAAATTGATATCAGAGTCTCTGGTCTAATATGAAAAATGATTACTTGATATCAGAGTGAGAGTCGTCTAAAATATCAGAGTGAGAGTCGTTCAAAACAGAAAAGGGTTACCTGATGTCGAAGTAAAAATTGTCCGAAGAGGAAAAGGGTTATCCGACAGAGTGAAAGCCATCCAGAGTGTGAGCCGTTCGGAGTAAGAACCGTCCGTGAACGTTCGACTTTTCAAGAGAAAGGTAATGTTACAAATCTCATATCAGATCTCTAAAAAATCATAAATTAGTATTTAAATCTAATAAATTCTTTCATTTAATAATTCGATCTCTTGAGTTGAGTTTTTCTATTGAGTTTAAAGTCCATTATTTTATATCCGTGATATCATCTCGCCTACAATAATAAGTGTTAGTTTTGAGGGCTCTTTACCACCACAAGATTTGTATTTTCTCCTCTTGGCATTTTGATTCGCACGTGAAATCTCACGTGTGGATTGTAAGATGAAACGGTGATGGATTGGTGAGAGCATCCATAGAACAAACAACTAAGCATTCAATGATTGAAGGGGGAGGAAGTGTGGGGAAGAATTATTTAATCATGTTAGTTTACTTATCATTCAACGTCAATGCATCTCATAAAAGTGCCGTGTCGGTTGGGACATTTTTCCTTTTTCTCTTTTGGAAAAAATTATAAATTTGGGACAACGTTTTCATGTTCTTTGCAAACGTAGGGTCCCCTGATGTCTACCTTCTTTTTTTTTTTTTTTATAGCATCACTAGGCCACCAACTCAATATCTGAGAATTCGTCCCGATTAATCTAAATTGACCGTTTACAAAACCCAATTAAAGAAGTAGGTCTCTAAATACTGATTTTTCTATTTTCATAAGGGATCGAACTCCCAACCATGATTAAGGAATACTTCTACCTTACCGAGGCTCACCATTTTTATCAATGACTTTATTCCTTTCCCTATTTTTAATTTACTTGTTTTCATATCTAAAACTCCAAACTCAATTTTATAATAGGATATTTATTTTTAATATATAATTTCTTTTTTTAATTGAATACCTCTAAGTTTAGAATTATATTCAAATTGGATTTCGATATCAGCTAAAAGGGGGCTTGGATACCTAGCGTACGAGGCTCGATAATATTTAGAATAGTTATAAAATGAATATTATACCCCATTTTTATGACACTTATTTACAAAATTTTACAAAAACTACCTATACCATGTTTACAAATTTTTCTTACACTTGCTTTCGAACTCAACCCTAGGCCATCTCAATTTTTGCATTTGCATTGTTGTTTAATGTGTTTGATCGAGCTTTAATACTTAATACTATGTTGGACTTGCATTTGAGATATTTTTTAATATATGTATGTATGTATGTATGTATGTATGTATGTATGTATGTATGTATGTATGTATGTATGTATGTATGTATGTATTTAAGTATGTATATATGTATTTTTTTTTTTTGGTCTAACATACGAAAACAAAAAATTAGTCGATACAACTCTACGATCCACGCCACGCCGACAAGATAAAGAAAAAATGTGTAAAATACAAAGAAGTATATAAATTAGGTAATCAAGGAAGGTTAGCTACGAAACCTTTCGATTAAGAAAATAACAAATCATAAATAAATAATTAAATAAATAAATAAATAAATATATATATATATATATGCATATGGGTTAATAGTATAAGTTTGATGCATGAGGAGTGCTTTTTCATATACTCCTAGCGTTATCTTACCTTATCTCTGAATACCCTTGAGACGATGTAGAATACTTTATCTCAATTGTTATTCAAAAGTCATTATTTCTATGATATTGTAAAATGGTAGAATATTCCATTACCCCTGTGTGATTTATAAGAGGGTGGGGCCCAATGTTCTATGAAAGGAAATTATAATTTTTTTTAGTAGACTCAAACTCAAGATCTCTAAAAATAAAAAGACGGTATTAATAAACTATAACTCAAATGGCATCATCCCTTTCTCTCTCTTATAAATATCTCGAATTCAAAATACCAAAAGAAAAAAAAAAAAAAGACGGTATTAGTTAAATTATAGATCATTAATATAAAAGAAAATTATTATTTGTTCAATTAATAATTTATCGATAAAACTCCCGTATTTAAATTGCATTAGCTTATGGCTGATATGAATGAGGTTTTAATAATAGGATTGAGTTGATCATTTAAAAGAAAAAGAAAGAAGTCTATTAAATGATGATCCAAACAGAGCCTTGTTTAGGAACAGAGTTTTGAAAATATGGCGGTAAATTGAAGAGGTTAAGGTGCAAAATAGGGACCATACACACCTCTTATGGAGGACATCCGAGGAAGTGATTTAAAAGGCCTAACTTCCAAGTGGGACCCTTTTTTATTAATCATTTAATTTCTCAGGTTTTAAGGAAGCCTATTCTTTGGAGATTATTAGTACTCACAGATGCATATTCCTCCTGGATTTTTCCTAGAAAAACATCTCATTTTTGTCCTTCCAAATTTTTTCTCTCTTGTGACCATTCATTCCTTTCAGAAAGGCCGTTGACACTATGCTCACTCAGGTACCCCAACTTCCTCTCTCTCTCTTTTTCACTGCTTTCAATTTTTGTTTTGGGAGGAGTAATTTGAGTTCTTTTGCCGATTCAATTTGCAGTTCATGAATGATCTGTTAATGGGTGTCTTGAATTATTGCCTCTCTCTCTCTCTCTTCAAGTTGATTGGTTGAATCATCCGAATTAAGCTGTAGTCCTGATTGTATCCTATTATTGTTTTCGAGTTCTGCTTCACAGTGAGCATCTTCTCAATTCGCACAATTTTTTTCTTTTTTGAGGGGGGGAGGGGGGAGAGGGGGAGAGAGAGAGAGAGAGAGAGAGGTTAATCTGACTAACTTTATAGAACTATATCGATTGGTATTACTTCATGGGTATCTTTTTGGAATCATCATCAGCAAAGGCCAGGAAAAAAAATGAAGTGGACCTTTTTAGTGATGTTACTAATTCCACGACTTTTTTCTTTTGTTTTGTGGCTCATGGATTTTTTCTCTTCTCGTATCCTTAGAAAATTCACTATCCTCTTTCTTTCTGCAGATCTGTTTTGTAATATTGTTAATTAAATCACATCATATGGGATTATTCCATAATGGATTTCACTTAAAGCAAAAGCTTTAAGTTGCTTGTTTGTGGCTGTCTTATTTGGTTGATCAGATTTATTCTGTAATCTTCTTTCAACCCTTTAAAGTTAAGTCAGAAAATGAAGTTTAGGTGACGAGTCCTATATATGAACTTAGTCAAGTGTTTAAACAATTCCTAATTTTCCAAACATGTTTGATGAAAACTTAGATCAGGTTCTGATTGTTCCTTCTCAACCTAGTATTGAGATTGAAGTTGAAGTAGTTATAGTTCCTATGTTTAAGAAATACCCTTCTTCCAATGAATATTTTGATCACACAATTTCATAACTCTGACAAATTAATATTAAATTTTTTGAGGGGTCAACTAATTGAACATGATAAACAATGTTTAATTTTCAGGTTCCTGATATGCCTATTGGATGGCCATTAGGCCTCGGAAACATGAACATGAGACTTGCTGTTGCAGGAGACCCAGACCTTTCTTTGCGCGCACGCTCAACTAGTTTCTCCTCATTCTCATCCTCAGACCTCGACACTGAGGTTCTCATTACACGCTTTGCTTAATCATATATACATAGTGATGAACTTAATTTCTATTTTAAAAGCTAGTTGCTAAAAGGAGATGGGGGCTTATTAGATTTATATACCATGTCCTGAGTTTGAGTTTATCGATATGGACTTAACACATCTTCAACCTAGCACTTAGCTCATGAAAACGTTCATTAGTACGGGTCATTGATGATTTTTCTTTTGAAGGTTAATATGTTGGTGTTGAATTTGTTTTGCAAGATCAGTCTACTGCATCTTTCTTTCAAGATAACAGTGTCTCGCTAGGCAGACTCATTGGGATCAGACCTGGGAATGGAGGAAGGCTATATTTTTCGAATGCAATTCGCATTGAAGAAGAACACGAGAGAAAAACTGTTAGCAATCTACCTAATTCAGAAGTGCCTAAGGACCGGAAATCGGAAATGGCACAAGGGATTTGTATTCCTCTGTTGCTTGGGATTCCTGTAAAGTTGAGTCGAAGTAAAAGCACCTCAACAAGATAGAAGAATGATCAATCATCAGACTGTTGGATTGTTAAGAGTACATACATGAAAGGGAAAATAAATTGCTTCCGAACTTGTGTCAATTCATTATTGTTGTCAAAATGGGTGATCAAAATTATGTCCTCTTATATTGTGTGTATCTGATTTTCATTCGTGATTTCCATTTTACTAATCTACCCAAAGGGCCAAAGTGAAGATTATCTTCTTTTTTTTTTTTTTAATTATTGGTGACAGAAAGAGAAGGTTATCACTTTAGCAGAAGACTATACTTCACTAATTTGTGTATGTACGATGATCTATATCTAACATAGTAAACAAATATATAATGATTTTTTTTTTGGGTTTTTCAACAAATATCTTGGATTTATTCTATTAATCTAATTTAAATATCGTAAAATTTATTAAACGAACGGTTCTTTCAAATTTTATTTTTTTATTTTTAATATTCAAATTCAACACTTATACTTAAGTAAGTTCAACGCTCTATCATTGCACCTATAAAACTTTGATACAAACATACAATTATGAGAAAGTAAGTTTGCACCGATCATTAATTGATTTTGTGAGATATGACTCTAGATTCTTTAACCAAAATCTTGATTTTGACTTGTGATTGAGGTATGAAGTAAATTATGTTGAGAGAGTTAACTTTTAAATGAGTCATTGTAAATTTTAAATCAAATTAGTCAGAATATAAGTTTAGATATCTATTGATACAGTATATATATAAAAAAAATAAAAATAAAAAAAGGGGAAAGTAAATAAGCCAACTTCGGTCTTCGGTACTGTAGTTTTTGTTATTTTCACCGTTCTTTAAATTTTGGAAGAGCAAGTCTGTAAATGCCAATAAATGGTACCACTGGTTCTGAGTGCCTCTCTGCATCTCATCATTGTATCCATCCTGTGTCTAGTTGTCTACTTTGTTTCTTTTGACCCTTAACTTTTTTTTTTGGTTAAACCAAAAGAAAACTTGTTTTGGGGGAATCTCATGACACCTCAACTCTCTCTCTCTCTCTCTCTCTAACTTAATATTTAAATTAAATTATTATTTAAATTAATAAAAAATATAACAAATATTAACGATAAGAAAAAAAGCCTAATTACTAAAATTCTAAAAAAGACTAACGAATGAGTTAAAAAATAATAATAAATAGAGTAAAAAGATAATAAATACAAAAGAATAATCATCCGTGAGATTCAAAAAATCAAATAAGGAAAAACTTATATTAAAAAGATGAAGAACTCAAGAGGAAAAAAATGGTCAAAAAAACAAGTATCTGAATAAAAAAATTTAAAAACTGTGCTTTAAAAAGGTGAAAATTTTATATTAAAAAAAGCAGAATGATTAAAGTTAAAAAAATGGGTCCAAAAGAGAATCTGAATGGACAAGTAGAACCCAAAACGGGAAAAAACCTATGTTTAAAAATGTCAACTGACTTAAGGGAACAAAACTAAATAAAAAAATAAAAAATGTAAGGATCTGAATAAAAAATAAAAAATTATGATTTAAAAATAAAGGAACGACTATCCATAAGATCAAAAAAAAACAAAAGGAGAAAAATATATATTTCAAAAACATGAAAGATATAAGAGAAAAAAAATAGGTTAAAAAATAAAAAAGAAATGATCTAAATGGAAAAAAAAATTATAGTTTAAAAACAAAGCGACGACTTCCCGTGAAACAAAAAAGGAAGAAAAGACTTATGTCCTAAAAACACGAAGAACTTAAGTGGAAAAAAAAGGTAAAAAAAAGGTGAAAGAGCTGAATGAAAAAAAAAATAGTTCCAAAAAGATGAAGAGCTTAAGAGGAAAAAAATGGATCAAAAAAGTGCAAGGACTTAAATGAAATTACAAAAAAAAAAGGGTGGTTCAAAAAAAGTCAAAAGAATTAAGCGAAAAAAAAGTAAAAAAAAAAAAGGTGTAATGTTTTGAATAAAAAAAAACTGTGTGAATGGAGAAATATAAACTTAACAGGCGATATCAGGCGCCTGCTTATATATATATATATATATATATTTCATTATAATATATAAAAAATATATATTTTTCATTATAATTTAACAGTACTTAATTTTTACATCTGCCCAACAATGAGATTTCAACTTGTGTGGGTGGCAAGCCATGAAAAGACTCAGCCCTTCTTTCATTAACGAGAGTAAATATATCTCCATTGCCTCCCGAACTCTCGCCTGCTTCAACTCAGCCAACAATTTTCCCAAACCAGTTAAGAAAACTAATCCCGTAAATATAATAATTGAACATTAAACTCTCCTAATTAAAATCTTGAATTTGAATTTTAAAAATTAAAAATTAAGTGCTGAGATAATCAATTACTAAATGGATCTTATAGTACTTAAATCAAATACTTGGATAATTTAGAGATCGGTTTGCAATAGATTAAAAAGAGAGAGAGAGAGAAAGAAAAACCAGCCCGGAGAGGGAGAGAGAAATTGAGCCAAGGTTTGTGCCTATTGGTTCCATTCATATCAACCAAGCCCACGAACCTTTTAGATTGGGCCAAGTTTTTTATTAGAATTTAAAATTCCTAATCTGACCTCAAAACCCTGAAGCTAAAACCCTCGGCCTCCAAATGAGGTATCGATAGTATCCCCATCAAGCGCTAGATCCCAAACATGGCTTCCTTCGCCGCGGCCAGGTCCATCCTCCGCTGCTCAGCCATCAGAAACGCCGCGACTAAACTCTCCACTCCGGGAGCCAATGCCTCTCGCTCTTCTTTCCGCTTTATCAAACAAAAACCCCTCTCTGCTCGCATCTTCAGGTCTCTTTCTCTCTCTCTCTCTCTCTCTCTCTCTCTCTCGATGTGATTTGGAATAATATGTTTTGATTTGTAAAAAATGAAGGTCTCCGGTGGAGTTAACCAGCTTCAGTATGGAGACAGCCCTTCCATACCACAGCGCCACAGCTTCTGCTTTGCTCACTTCAATGCTCTCCGTTTCTCGCCGCAGCTATGGTTGGATTCCTGATGGTAATCTTCTTTCCTCTCTCTCTCTCTCTCTCTTCAATAGTTTCTTTCTGGGTTTTGGTTGTGTTCTTTTGACGGGGTTCTTCAATTAGTCTTAAAAATCGTCCTTGTACATTTGTGTTGCGGCATTTGATGCCCTTATTGTACCAAGTTAGGGTTTTAGTATCTTAAGGTTAGATTTGAGTTTGCTTCGTACAAAGTTAATGATTCCTATTAGCGTCCTAGCCATCTAAGTTCACATTATTATGGACTTGTGTCACCAAGTCTTATTTAAGCAGGGGAACATTCGAAGTCTAAATGAGAGAGTTAAGATTATTGATACATGTTGCATGCATGGACACCGCGTGACACATCCTATGACCCTAGTGTAAAAATTTTTATTATGTCATCACGTCGTTGCAACCTGTCATTGTTTGTGCTATAGACATTTATTGTTCATGTCCCTGCTTCACCTTAGTTGTTATTTGAACAAGTAAAAATTATGTCTTGGTCCGAGTGGGGATAGCATTTCTCTTCTACATGTCCATGGAGTTTTGAAAAATCCAACCATCATATACATGAAGAATTATTAATGAGGAGAAGGGGGTAGCACTCCTTTGTATACATCAAGAGTGCATTGATGAAAAGGGAATAGGGAAAGCTTGAACCCACTTCCTACACTGTTGAATATTAGTGCAATTGAAATTCCTGGGGAGTTATTAATATATGGAGTGACTGCAATCAAGGTGAATCCACTGGTAGCCTAAAAAACATGGTATGTTATAAGATGCGTTTTTGTGTGAGCCCACCCCTGTGTACCTTTCTAAGATATCTAAGTCTGATGTTAGGGCACTGATATAAGAATTGCAGCAAACAACTTGTAGAGTTACTGGTTAGTCCATTTACTGGACTGAAAATCCATAGAATGACACCTCTGGTAATTGATCGCCACATTGTTCTGATAATAAGTTTGAAATTTCATTGAGATTAATACCCTAGCAACTAGGTTTTAGTTACCACTAGGTTGCCTTCAAGATTGGCATAACCAAATACATGAAATGCTTGCCACAAGAGGGTCTGAATGATTTGTGATATGTTACTGTCCCCTTGCAATTGTTCACCGAGGTAAGTGATGCTAATAAAAGAAGTAATTCTAATCAGATAAAATGCGGGATAAAAGTGTGCAGCCATGACCCAATTTCAAAGGGCAAATATTTGAAAGATTCTTGAGTTCAAAAAAGTTGCAATACTAAAATCTTCCCTTTTTTTTTGAGGTACTATCTACTTGCAATCTAAAGATTATTTCTTTCTGTTGCTCTTGCAATAAATAAAAAACTGCATATTCTTTTCCACTTGTAGGGAAAACCAAGACTAGATGAAGATCATGCAATTAAAGATGGAGTAACTTGGAGATTTTTTGCTTCACTAGGTTAGGTGAGGAGACAATCTTTTTAAAGTTGATAGAGAAAGGTGAACTATTGAATCTTGTGTCCTAAAATTTCGCAGTGAAGAAAGAAGTGTTGAGAAGCCTATGGAATTTCACCTTATGTTTTTATTCAGTGTTAGCTTCTGTCCCACCTTTTGACGCTTTCTGGAGTTTTCAATTTTCCAACTTTTATTCTTCTTTTAAACTAGTCATACTTGAGTTGAAACTTGTGAGTACTCGTACCATTGTTTATTTATATGTATCCTCAGAAAAACATGTGTATATATAATATTTATGTGGTATCAAAAGAAACACAATACTGATTTCATGGAAAAGTGGTTCTATAGCTTTTGCCTGGATGTGCCAATCTGTGACATTTGCATTGTTCAGATCGCTTATGGATGCAGCTGAACTGTCTTTCCAATTATTTATGTGCGCATATGAATGTCTAATTATTATTGGTAGTCAATCTCAATGTGGCTTTGATAATTTTTTTTCTCATTAGCAATGTATGTACAGACGCCATTTTGTTATCAATTTCATGAAATTTTGGTTAGGTTACTTCACTTACAATCAGGCTTTTACTACCCAAGAGTTGGCTATCACCAGGATTTGGGGTACCACGATATTAGATAAATTTTATATTTCTTGCTACAACAAATAGATTACAGATCTTCAGGCTTATTGCGCAATTCTTATTTGATTTATAAAAAAATAATAAAAAAAATTAATTCTACTGGAAATATGACTAGAGTTTTAGCTGATCTTCTCTCCTCTTGGAAAGTGTATCTTGAAAAAAATATGGACCTTCAGTGGTTCGCGGTACATTTAACTTATTTTGAGATTACATCATAAAATGTTCAGTGTTCTCACCAACTCTAAGCTAACACGTGCACTTAAACTTCATTGTAGTTTAAAAATCCTTAGGAGTTGATCCTTATCCGTCTGTGTGAGGATCCTAAGCCCTGTATGTTTATCTTGCCCATATTTGTAAATTTTCCTAGATTGCAATCTATTATTCTTTTGTTTTTTCATTGACATGGATCTTTTTTATTTTAGGGCTGTGATTTCCGACCCTTTTGGCTGACTTCATGTTGGGAGTTTACCAGTTAGCTTCTGTTTCTGTTTGATAACTTAATTTTGGAAGTTGTACTTGGATTTTAAAAGAACTGTTTGATGAATGATTTTTCTGTTTGTCTTGTGACTGTTTCATTTGATCTACATTTTCAATTTATGAGTAATAAACTCAATCTTCAATAGCCTGAGTAATTTATTTTTTTCTCTTTTTTCTTTTTGCTGAGCAGCCTGAGTGAATGTTTCATACTTCTTACATTGTAGATGGATGATTGTTGTTTGTTGGACGGTGCACCGATCGTAGTTTTCTTCATCTTACTCAACATTGTAAGGTTATTTGAGGCAACCGTTTTCCTTCATTGGCTATGGACATTATGGTTCAAGTAGGTATCACAAGTCAAAACCATAATAAGTTATCATAATTTTGTATTTATTTTTCACATAACCCATATGCTACAATGACCTGTGATTCTCTAGCTTTTCCTGAGTTTGCATACCTGATTTGAGTCACCTTATGTAAGCTATAAATATCTCATTTTACCCACTTGGTTTCTCACGATGCATTTGGATGAAGCATTCAAGGCTACTAGAACCATCTTAATAATCTTAGAAGCATCGGATTCCTGGGACTGCAAAATCATTTGCCATGGAACATCCCATGCTTGTGTTTGGTTTGAAGCATCTTTAAGTAACTATTCATGGATAACTTGAAGGTCCCTGCGTCAATAAAACTGAGATCAATTATTTCCAGGTCATGTTGCTCTCTATATTGACCCCATATGTTGCTCTGGATGTTGACCCCATCAATAGATGCTTGTATGATCCCCCCCTCCAAAAAAAGAAAGTTAAAAAAAATTTAGAATTTGTTGTTCTAACATCATACCGCCTTTGGGAGCCATATATTTATGGAAAAGGGCAATATTAATCACACTCCCATCAGGCTTAGTTGAGGTCTGAAAGTTGGACTTGACTAAGTCTTTGACTCATTGATGGAAAATTAAGATTTTATGAGGATTTACATAATGTTTGTCAGTTGTAGTTAGGGACTTCTCTTTCATGTTTATGTGCTATTATGAATCAACATACACGTGATTGGGAACATTCTTTAATTGTCCTAGAAGAAAGGGATATGTTCAATGGCCTCATTAAATACTTATTCATTGAATGCTTTAAAGATCTCAAGAAACATGTTAGGTTTAGCAGACAATGTGTAAGCAACGAGATTGTATGCAGGAATTGAACTTAAAATATCTGCACTTACTTGGCAAGTAGGCTGAATGGTTTATCTAGGGAAGGTGTAGATTTGTTTTCAACATCTCACCTTCGAACCGGAACTGTGTAGGCCAGTCCATCTCTGTTCTGGTCTGATTTGCCTAATGGTTCTAGGAACCGCAGGTTCTAATTCCAGTTTAATTTCGATCCTACGCTGGTCAATAGCTGAACAGTTTCTAGAGTTTTGGGCCAATTCACTTTCAAAATTGGCCCGTGGCCAGGTCAATTGGAGCTTGAACCATCACCACGTGTAGTGAGTAGAGCCTCTTGTACCACTAGGTCATGGAGGAGCAAGGTGTCAAAGGTTGTCTATCTAGTTTTGTAGGTTACAACACGCCCTGGAATTTGTTGGGAAGTATTATTTAAAATTCTCCATGTTTGATATTTGCGGGCACTTAAACTATAAAACACCGGCGAATGTTTTTTTTTTTGTCTTGACCGAATTCGAATACTATACGATCCAATTACGGTACAGAAACTTTTCACTTTGCCAGCACTACCTGCATCCACAAGAGACTGGCTTGCGGACATGAGGACCAAGCCCACAGCTGACGCCTGTATCGACTCCCAATAACATAGATCTAGACCGTGGTGAACTCTTTTTATTTCTTGGTTCTTCAAAACTTTCATATCAGTGGTGAAGTTGGCTCAGAATTTTGGTCCTTAAATCTAGCTGTTGTCAATACTGTCGAATGTTGTTTGTATCAAACGGCACTAATTCTTATGGAGTGTTGGGTCTTTTTATTTATTTATTTTGGGGGATATCTCTTGTGAGGGCCGCTGGGACAGTTTTTGTAGGATCACTTATTATAGGAGCCCTAAGTTCTGGGCCATTCCGATGTTAGTGATGGTAAGCAAGGAGGAATGCATAAATCAGAAGAATAGGACACAAGTCTTAGCGTAATGCAGCTTAGACTTGTTTTTTTACCTATAAGAAAATTAGTTCAGCAACCCGTTTGCAGCTCAGATACTCGTCTTCGATGTGAGTGAGCTTTTCAATGCTAAGAATTTGTCTGCATCAGACTAAATCCATTCCAAGGTCGATCTTTTTTTTTTTTTTTTTCTTAGAGAGAGAGAGAGAGCGCAATGACAACTCAAGGATCTAGTTCACTTTCTCACCATCCCAATACTTTCCGAGGCCACCCTAGTCGACCAATTAAAATTGGATCCATTCATCCCAAAATCATATCAAAAATTGGTCAAATCATGTGTTTATTTAGTTTTTTAATTAATTTAAAATTATTTAATTTTACAATCTTAATTTTTTTAATAATATAAAATTATTTTATTTAATTTTTAACTCGTTTAATTTATATCTAATATTATTCTTAAAACACACACTCCCATGATGCACTTCATCTTCATTGATTTTGAATTAAAGTTAACATGTACAACAACACAAAATAAACTAGTGGATTAATTTGGTTTATCCAATTAATAACAAAGTCCATAAGTCAGGATTAGAGCCCAAAATAATTTTAAATATCTATCAACAGCCTCTGGAATTCATTTTTTTAATCATTTTTTAAATAAATTATCAGTATCTGATAATTACGTTGAATCTGATTGAATTCGGTTCAAATCAAATTAGATATTTAAAAAAATAATTTTTTTTAATATTTATTTTTGTTATATCCAAAATTTGAATTCCAAATCTCATTTAAGAATTTAAAATGCGAACCACTTGAAATAAAAGTGAGTAATGAGAGAGTTGGCAATTTTGAAATGGGTCGTTTCAAGAGTATAATTTGAGTATAATTTAATAGTCATAATTTTTCCCGTTTCCGTGATCGGAAGTTCAAATCAATAAAAAAAATTGAAATGGGCCAAACCCGTAAACGGGCGGCATTGAATATCTATTGGCCTTGTCAACCACATATTATAATTTATTATATCTGAAGTACGTGTCCTTGTTTACATATCAACCGTCCAGATATTATACCATTTTTGGATCAAACAATTTTGTTTTAAATAACTATTCTAAATGTTTTTTAAATTACAAAAAATATGCATAATTTATTATTATTATTATTAAATTTGAAGTGAAGTTATTAAAAGAGAATCTAGAAGTTCATGCATGATAAGTACAGTCACTTGGATTTTATATTTTTAATATTATTTGTGAACTATGCTGTCTCAATGACCAAACACCCATTTCCATATAAAGTAATAATTTGGCAAGACTCACAAGAGGTTTGCCCTCCATGTAATATTGAAGATCGAAGATCGAAGATTGAAGACGAATCAATTGATCCCTTATTCCAAACAAAAGCTATTCAATTTGGATGCATTGTATGAGACCATGGGGCTTTGAAACGCCTCTACTCGGTTCTCCCAGTGATATGCCGGAACTGTGGAGGGGTCTATTACCGGGAGAACGCATAAGGGTTGAGGAGGCACGAATATATATATTTATTTATTTTTGATCTTTTTGTTAAATATGTTCACAATTTTGAACTGAATCAAAATCAAATCAAAATTTGATTATTTTAATTTCGTAGGAAAAAAAACTAGAATTAAAATATTTATTTTGATTCCGAATCTGATTTTGAAATTGAGCAATTTTGCTTGATTATTAAATTAAAAGGTTTTAGTTCCGGTTCGATTGTGGTTCAATTCTTTTTATTTTTAGTTATTGTATATTTTTTTAAAATTCTTTCACAATTTTTTACCATTCTCAACATTTCTTTACGATTCCAATTCTAAAGTTGTTTGAATTTTCATTACAAAAATCAAGAATTCAAATTGAACTAATAGTTTATATATTTTAATTTTAAAATCAAACTAGAATATTTTAGTATTATGGTTCAGTTATACAAGATTTGATTTTGATTCAAATCACAATATTGAACATGTCTACATTTGATTATCGAGAAATAAAGTTGTTTTAATGGAGAATTGTTTAATTATAATAACATCATAAATTTAGTTTTTTTATAGAATTTATAAACTAAATAATATATTATTTATTTGGTTATAATTTAATTAAATATCAAATTTAAAACTTAATAATGAAAAAAATTATATCAAAAGAGTTTTATTTTAAGTTGAATTCAAGAATATTTAAATCAGAATAATTAAAATATAATTTTAAATATCGATAAATCGTGTATTATGTTCGTGTTGGAGGTCGCGTGGAGCCTATCCATGCAATCATGGTTTAGATCTAATGGACCAAAATCAATTCTAGTGGGATGCAGAAAAGGGCAAAACACTTGCCTACAAAATCCATATCCCGGCTACCCCAACTAAAAGTAATAAATATAAAATATAAAAAAATATCATAAATGTTAGACCAATAAAATAATTAAATAATAAATAAAACGTGTCCATAAATCGATAAATTGGAAATTTTTCCTACAATTTCTCGTCTCCTACACCGCTTCTTGTTGTTTTGATCGGATTAAGAAAAGGGGAATTTTCAAAATAACTCCAACCCCATAACTAAAAAACTCAAAAAGAAAAAAATTTAATCTGATAATTTTCTCTTGAAGAATGGATTCAGATTTCTGGACCGCTCGTCTCGCAGCTGCAAAACGTCAACTCACTTTGCAACATCATCACAACTCTTCTCAATTAGGTTGGTTTTATTAATAATCATCTCTGTTCCGATCGTTTAATGATTGATTTTCTTGATTTATGGGATTTGATTTTGATCGGTTGTGCATCGATGATTGCGAGGTTGAAGACGATGTCGTTCGTCCAGATTTCCCGTGTCCCTACTGTTACGAGGAATACGATATCGCCTCCCTCTGCTCTCACCTTGAGGATGAGCACTCCGGAGAGTCTAGAGTCACCGTAAGTAACCTTTCTCTCTCTCTTTTTTTTTTTTTACTTTTTCACGTGAGATTCATTTTTTTAATATTTTTTTTGTGTTTCCTTTGATTTGTAATCATCTTGGGTTGATGGTCGGATAGATATTATGCTGCTAATTTTTTTTCCTTAAATAATTTCAAAGATGTGATTTTTATTTTATCTTGGATGGCGAAGTTTGAGGATGATTCATATTTATGGATGGAATTTGAATTCTGTGGTTGAATAAAGGTGGAAAAAGAAAAGGGGTGAGAAGGAATGGAAGAATCCTAGTGATATCTTAAGAATCAGTCTTAAATAATATGGGTTATTCATGGCACAGCCTAAGATAGTACCCTTTAGGTGACACTGCAGGAATCGCCTTCCCCTCGAGTTGGTGCTCAAGAGATGTCCCTTGCTTAGTTGTCTTTTTTGTTCTAACAAAAAAAGGGTAGTGTCTTTCAAAGTATCCCTTTTTCTCAGCTTGTAGCATGTAAATATAGCTATGTTAATTATAACGCTGATGTATCACCATTTTGTCAATTGTGCATGCATAAAAAGTCATGTTTGCATGAAAAAGTATGTGAGAACCAAAAAGTAGGCCCGGCATCTGTCCTAATTTTGAGCCATGATGAATACCATTTTCCAGGCGAGTGTTGTGGAGTGAATTACCATTCATTCCCAGAAATAGCCTATGCTATCTTTCTCATTGTGATTGCAAAAATTGTCAAACAAGAATTCTGGTATTTAAGCAGCATAGTATTTATGCGCAAACAAGGATGTGAGCATCAAGCGTTTAGCATAGGCATTGAAAGAACCTTCCAACCAACCATTCCTTATGTATTTTGGGAGTTTTGGATCATATAATGGGAATTTTTTGTATGGTGTATGTGCCTTTTCTTTTGGACAAGGAGTAGGTGTTACTAGGACTTAGGAGGGTTGATGTTAGCATGCTTTCTCTCAAGTGTTATTTTGGAATATTTGAGACTCGATTGCTTTGTCATTTATGTGCAAACCCATCTTTAGAGAATTGCAAGGGTGTGCCCTTTTATATTCTCTGGTGATGTTTGAAAGAACATAAGAGCTTTCCTTTCTATCAGGTATTTACTTTATTCTCTGCAAACATTTGTAACTTCTTCCTTTACTATTATTTGTTTTAGTTCAATTTCACATCCATCCAGGAGGGTTCAGTCTAAAGGCATAGCTGAGATCTGGTTGTATCACAACTCATTAGTCTGGAAAACTTATAAACTAAATAAACCTTTGCATATTTCCTCAACATTTGTTATTCTGGATGAGGTCATTAATGTTTAAAATTAATTTTGTTAATAGAGGATGTAATATCACTCCAAGAGCTATTGACAGGTGACACAGTTCCAAGTTGCCGGTGATGCTCAATAGTTGCGGAGGGAACTTGCAAATCTGTCATATGAGTTGTTGGAGTACAGCTGTATGTATTATAGTCCACTAGGTATAGATTTCTGACAATATATTGTTAGTCTACAGCAGGCTCTTCCATTTGCACGGTTCACTAATTGTGCTCACATGCTGTGAGCCATGTCGTTGTGTACAGATTAATGCACTTGAAAATGCACAAAAAAGCGGGAATCATGTCTCCACAATTCTCTCTTGCAATCAATTTTGGTTGTCATAGGGCACCTTTGTGCAGTCATGTAGTAATGATTAAAGTGTTGTTCCATGAAAGGGGTACTTATTTGATCAATGTGGTTGTATTTTGGTTTCTTGTCTATGAGTTACAGTGCCTGTCTAATGGTAAAGTGAAGGAATTGCAATTAATGTACATCCTGTATTTGTTAATAAGTTATTCTTTCCAATTTAGGTCTATATTTTTTTGATCAATACGTTGAACAGAAAAATTGACCTCTGACTTGTTTACATTGACATTGCTTTGGCATTCCTTCTTGCAGGTTTGTCCCATTTGCTCTGTTAAAGTTGCATGCGACATGCATAGTCACATAACCATGCAACATGGTCATCTATTCAAGATATCCTTTTTCAACACAAAAATTTTCCATTATGTTTGATCTTAATATGAAATTAGAATTATTTGTCCATTTTAATTTGGGGTTGTTTTTCCCTTGACAAATAATTACTTGCAGAGACATCGTAGATTACGTAGAGTTGCAATTCCTAGTAGTCAGGCATTGTCTCTCCTGGGCCGGGATCTTCGCGAGGCTCATCTTCAGGTTCTTTTAGGTGGTGGTGGATATCGGTCAAGCAATGCTAATGCATCTAATGCAGTTAATGATCCATTCCTATCATCACTTATCTTGAATTTCCCTACTTCTGAAGCAGAAGAAATTTCAAAATCTGTAATATCAAGTACTGAGGACACCTCTACAAAGAATGCAGCATCAGGCCATTCTTGGAAATCAAGGTATATATTATTGGATAATGTTATTTAAACAAATGATGAATGTAAGTTTGACCAACCAAGGTCTTGTGGAAAGGAGGATTTGCATGTGAGTTAGAAAGTTATTCAGCAATTCTCCTAGCGACATCACCTTGGTTAGTCTACCTAAGGGTAACTATTTGTTTGAATGACATTAATCCTGTATTATTTCTTAGTGTCCTTACTCTCTTGCGTGCTATTCATTTAAAGTTCTCCTTTTGAGCTTCATCATATGAACCCTAAACTCTCCACTCTGCACATGCAGTTTTGATCCTTCTTTGAGTTATGAAGAGCGGGAAGAGAAGATGAGACAGGCTACAGGGAGGACTCTTTTTATGCAAGATTTGCTCCTCTCAACTCTCTTAAGAGACTAGACAATGAGTAAGCTATCATAGAACTATTTTGAATGACATATACAGACAAGGGGGTTGTTCGTGGGTAGGATCTTCAATGACCTTTCCTAGTTTGATATCCCATTTGACTGCCACCCTTGGAATTTTCTGCTGTAACAGCATCTTTAAGTGCTTGATCAAGTTGTCATCTCCCTTTCTGCTTCTTTCTTGACCTTAGTCGTACCATGTGAAGAAATAATCTTATTATAGTTAATGGAACATTTTATTCTATGAAATGGTTATATGGTTTTTCGTTCAAGTTGGTTCCTTGGAAATATTGAGCTTTTTGTTACAGCTACTGATTTTATGCCAAAGAAAGTAAGCCTGCAAATTGCACCTTGGGAGGACATCCAATAAAATTGGAACAGTATAGAGGATTACGTGCTCCTGCACGAGGATGACATTCACAAATTGAAAATGATTAGCCTGCAAATTGTTTGGTTACTAGGAAATATTGGGGGCAGTGTTGACTTTGTTAGTGAAGTGAGCTTGAGCAACTCTAAACTCGACGTATGAGGAGCTGTGACGAATTAGGCTTCATATTAGACTAACAGATTGTCTTTCGCAAGTTAGAAGTTGGCTTAATGGATTGAACTCATGAATTGTGATAAGCTCGGGGAAGCCCCTACTTGGCTGGAGCAATTCTGCACTGGATCAAGGAGGGGCAACCATTGTAGCAGCCCTCTCTAATAGTCCTGATTCATTTTTCAGTGCTATGAAACTAGACCAGTGATCTTTTATGTTTTCTTCAAAGTAGGAAGGCGAACTGTTCAATTGAGTGATAATTACTTGTTAAAAGGCACTTCTATCAGAAAGATACTATTGGCCGAATACTAATCTGCACGGTGTTTGTCAAATTAACTAGCGAGCAAATCCTTTTAGTACAAATCATCACTTCTTTACAAGCAAAAGAATTCTACTGCTAGTACCAAAAAAAAAAAAAAAAGAATTCTACTGCTCTGTTGCATCTGGTTTGTTACCCCAACAAAATCATAAAACCAGGCCCACAAATCTTAAAATAAGGATCTTTTGGGGACCCAAAATCAATCTTGGAGAAGCAAGAAAACCATGTGCGAAGTTAGTTCTATATGAAAACATTGAGGTTAAAACATGGTTAACGTACCCAGGAGTTGGGAGTTGTCCTGCAATGAGAATAACACCGTGCCTTCTCTGATACAGTAGACAAGTCAAAACTAAAATAATGATTAATTTATTAAGATTGCTCTTTGAAACACAAAATTCCAAAAATTACATAAATCCTACAATTAATCTACTATCAGTGTTGTCCTCAAGAGAAAAAGAAATGATGGAAGTGTGGAGACTCTACCGCTTGAGCTCTCCCTTAAGTATTGATCCATGTTTCTAATATTAAAATGTCACAAGAGCATGACATGGGCTTCTCTAGATTGTTGGATTTCAATTTCCATTGATTTTGTATTTCCAAATCATGGTATAAATAGAGTTATTTTTTATATAATCAATCGATATTCAAAATCATATTTTGGATAATTTGATTTGAATATTGTCGAAATCAATTTAGACAAAGTTCTTTTAATATATTTTTTATTTTTAAAATTTAAACTCAAAATTTTATTAAAAAATCTAATAATTTTATCCACTAAACTGACTATCCGTTCATTGTTATAAATCGAATTATGCTTAAAAACTTAAAAAACATCGGCAGCAATATAAATATTTATATCAGTTGATTTAAATAATCTTGGTGAGCTAACATGCAACCTCATGAGGAAAGGGGCCTGAGAGATTCATATTAAAAATAATGAATTTAATTTAAATTAAAATTATTTTTATTTAGTACATTAATTTAATTGTTTGACAAACTCTTTCTCCAAGAGAATCGGTGGAGTTTGGCATCACACTGAGCTCATCGCATCGTCGGTACGAGGCCCACCAGTCGAGTCGAGGGACATGGGGTAGTCTCACTTTCTGCAGGCACAAACAAACGAACGGAGAATAAAATTAAGTAAACAACAAAAACCAGGATCAAAATACACTATTATGGTGGCCGTCGGTGCATGGAATTGATTAATAAAACATGTGGAGAGAGAGAGAGAGAGAGAGAGAGAGAGAAGGGGGTGTTTCGGTTTCAGCGTGCTAAAGACAGGTATAATTCTTTTTTATTTCGATAATTAAAAATATATTTTAATTAATCTAATTTAAATATTTATAAAATTCTTATTAAATGATGGGTCTTTAAGTATAATTTTTATATATCTAAATTTTAAATTTTAAATTTTAAATTTAATTAAAATTTTAATATTATATTTCATTAATCGAGATTGTCGGCAAGACACATATAATTCAAGGAGAGGTTGAATCGGATAATCTGCCCCCCATGCCCCTACCACCTTAATTTTGATCATGACATCAATGCTGATCCAACGGCTTCAAATGCTTTTGTAAGGCTTTCCAAGTCAATGATGGATATTTTCTTTAATAATGATATTTGGAATAAAATACAAATAAATTGATAAATAACAATCATTTTTTAAACTAATGATAAATTGCTTTAATTTTCAATGGATTAGACATTAAAAATTGTAATTATAATTATTAGCGTCTTCAATTCAAATGAATCAGGATTTTCTTCCCCATTTTCAATTCATTCTTTTTTCTAGAAAATCAATTTTTCAAAAAAAATGATCTTTTTTTCTAAAAAAAGAAATTATTATTGTTTTAGTGCAATATTTGTATTTTTATATTCAAAGAAATTGATATACATAATTAAGATAGTTCTCTCACCACCAAGGAAGGGAGAGAAGGCAGCAATTCCTAATTTTTTTTTAAAAAATTATATATGTACTTCGGAGAATTAAAATGCCAATATTTTTCATCATTAAAAATTATAATTTAAAATATTCCCACCCCTCCGCCACCCCAACACAAAAAAAATATATATATATATTTTTTTTCTTAGAGGTAATGATTTTAAATTTTTTTGCCTTTTTTTTATGTGGATTGTCCGTGGAAGGGTAACTTGAGTTTCTCTCCAAACGACCCAATCAAATCGGCTTTGTTTTGCTTTAAGAAATAAAATATAAGAGAACTTGTTTGTCACACGCCACGGTATTCATATTTTAATCGCCACATAGGTTTGGAGAGCTCTTCCTATTTTTATCTTTTAAAGTCTCATGTCATCAGCTCTCTCTCTCTCTCTCTCTAGAAAGAAAGAAATGGTAGTAGAGTGGTTTGTGTTGGGTTGCACAGGGTTTGTACTATTTCTCCATGGAGCTAATTTCTTATTCCATGCTTTGTCTCCACACATGGCTCTTCGTGCTCTCAGGTAACACAATTTTCGTCTAATCATCTTTCTGTTTTCCAATTTTATTTTTTTTTTCTGGGGTTTATTTTTTCTGCTTCACTCATAGCATATGTGATCACTTCTTCCTCCAAATTCTTGGCTTGACGATCATCATTCTCTAAGGGGAATATGATATTTTAGGATATTATTGATGGTGTGTTGTTGTTAGTTGAGGTTGGAAGTGGTAGATTGCTCATTGCTGCCCTTGCAGTGGGTTTGTGAAGCCTGTCAATGGAACTATAAATTTTTTGAAGTCAAAGTGAAGCCATACAAGTAGAAGCTGTTTTTTTTTTTTTTTTTTTTATCTTATAAATTTTTTAACAAAAAATATAGAATTTTATGATTAAAATTAAAATTTTCTTTATAGAATAGAATAGACTAAAATTGACATTATGTCAATAATATTTTATATTGAGAATTTATTCAAATTTTAGTTAAATTGAGTCTCAATTTTCCTATTTAGGGCCCAAAGCATCATTTGGAGTACATTGAGGATGAAAACATTTTTGGCATCATATTTCTTCTACATCTAAAGTTACTTCTTTGCATAGTTGATCTTGTTATTAATTTTTCTTTTTTGTTTTTCAGCTTTTTGGGTTTTGCAGCTTGGTAGGGAGACAAGAGAGCAATATAGGTAGAGATTAGAGAAGTGCTATAAATATAGACAGGCAAATTTGTGTGGAACAACATGAGGAAAATAAGGTTCCTAGATGAATTATGTTTAATCCAATAAATAACATGGTACGGTCGCATTAGATTTTTCCATCAATATCTAATTGATGTTCATGTAATGATCATATGTATTAGTGTTGTTAATTCTTAATTGTGGGACATTTTTGTCTTCATCGTTTGGTTTGGAAATCAGCCCATATATCTCCTTCCCTCTTTTTCCCTTACTTGTTCATACAACAACCAACAATTATCTTACAAGAATAAAGACTCGTAAATTTAATAATAGTATATTAAACTCTTCTAACTAAAATCTCAGATTCGTGTATTGAAAATGAAAAAATAGATATCGAAAGAGTTAACTCCTAAATTGGAGACAACTTGAACCAAATTAGTCAGATTTTTAGATATCAGTAGCAAAGAAAAAAAAAACGGAGTTATCTTATATGACAGATTTATATAATTTTTATTCATAATAATAAAAAATAGTTCCATATTATAAATCAAATTACAAAAAATACATTTTTATGTAATAATTAATTATAATAAAATAAATAAATTACTCTTGTATTGTTAATCAAATTATAAAATTTTACATTTTTACTAAATAAAAATGAGGAAGGAATTGCATACATTCATCCCGCTAAATAATTTCTATAATTGAGTTATGCAATAAAAATATTTTTACTAAATAAAAAATAGTATAAATATGTTATTTTTATTAAACAAAAATGGGTCGTTCCGCCGAATAATTCTTCCAAGTTAAGTGAGGCAATAGGTAGAAAAAGGGAACAGTGCCTTTTTTTGCGCATTTTCCTTAGTATTTAAATTGAAAAAAAAAAGGGGGAAAGGAAAAACAATTCCGACCTGCCGGATTCGAACCAGCGACCTAAGGATTACAGCTGCTTACTACAGTCCTCCGCTCTACCAACTGAGCTAAGGTCGGTTGTTGGTGGAGTTGTTGTTATTTATTTATTGGATTATATTGACCTTATTTGTATATTTCTTAACGTTCATATCTATGCTTTGTAAATTTTTGGGTAAAATATACACGATTTTTTTTTATTATTATTAAATAAGAGGCCTAGAAATTTATGACTACATACTGAAATAATCATATTCATAGAACCACTAAACAAATCAATTTCACTGATAGAACTGAAACTCCATCCAATTATCAATTTTGTCTATTTGTGGAAAAAAAAAAATACATTTTAACTAGTACCCAAGTAGGCTTTGAGAATTAGAGATAAAACCTAGTATGGAATTGATCCAATGCTAGAACACTATGCATGTATAAATGATATCCTCGGTCGTGCAGGGAAACTAGATGATGTGATGGGACTAGTGAATGCGATGCCATTTGAAGCAAATGCAGAGATCTGGGGTGCACTTCTAGGTGCTGCAAGAATCCCTGAAGGTATTAAACTTGGCAGACATGCTGCTGGGCTGCTTTTCGCTCTTGAGCCTGAGAAATCTGGTACCCATGTCCTCCTTCCAAACATTTACTCATCGGTTGGCATGTGGGAAATGTTTCCGATGTTAGGAGCGCCATGAAAGATAGCAGAAGGAAGAAGGAGCATGGAGTGAGTTGGATTGAGATGAAAGACAAAGTTCATACGTTTTTCGTTGGAGACAGAAAGAACTCTAGAAGTGAGGAGATACATGCGAAGCTCGATGAGCTGAGTGAGAAGATGAATAGGGGTGGTTACATTCCTATTGTAGAAATTGATATTCACGATGTTGAAAGTAAGTAAAAAATAGCAGCTTCCCTACCATCACAGCGAGAAACTTGAGGTGGCAATTTCGGCCGATTGCTACTCCTCCTCGAGCACCTATAAGGGTGAAGAAAAACGTTAGAATTTGTTTGGACTGCCACACTGCCTTCAAATTCATTAGTAAAATTAAGGGAGATCATAATAAGGGATATTAACAGGTTTCATCATGTCAGAGATGGTTCATGTTCTTGTGGTGATTACTGGTGATGTTTGCCAAGAGGATGCTCCAAATTTTGTATACTATTGATAATTCTTTTTAATTTGTTGTAGCATTTAGGGAGTACCCCCTACATTTATCAAATATTTATGAACTGACGTAATGAGAATTTTGAGTTTATCAAGCTTTTTGCCCTTTAAAGCTCAAGTCTTCATACTGCTTAGCTTCGGCTTGCCATTCCCTCCCTATACGACCTCTGTGCTCGTGCAAGTGCACGTGTATGATTAACAAAAATGTACTTCACCAAGTACATTCTAAGCTAAATAAAGCGTATGAAGAATCTGCAGACAAAATTTCTCACAGAAATGATTGATCTCCAAAGAACTGCGGCTCACAAACCAGACTTATATAGTACAAGCTGGCATTCACCAAGGCACATTTACAGCATGGACAAAAAAAAAAAAGAATAGAAATCTTCAGAAGGTGTCTTCCTCGGACATTATTGTCAACAGCGAGTACTTGGCTGTGAGCGAGATTTTACTATTTTCTACACAAAGCTTCGCTCCCGTAACAACCCAGTATCCAGGTGTGTTTTCCGGACCCCTAACCATCTCCTTTGTATCAACAAAGCTCAACATTTTTGGAGCTTTTGTTGGCATAGGAGGACTGCCATGATATACTGCTGAATTCAGATCTACTTTGGCTGGCTGAGCAGGAGGTGAAAGCCCTGCACTGAACCTTGTGCTGATCAGCATCGAGATGGCTCCTAATTTCTTAGATTGTGAAATGGGTGCATCCCATTCAGACCTGCGAATTTTTGCAGATGCCACCATCGAGAATCCAAGTCTCAAGAACAAAATTTTCCTCATCCCGACGACCCCAACCTCAAACCAAGCCTTTGTCACAATAGAAGCAGAGTCATCAATGTGGGCTCCATTGTACTGAACCGGGGCGGTGCAAACATGGGAGAAGATGCTACATTTGACGGGCACAATGAATCCTCGTTCAGGTGGCTCATTAATGGGCTCATAAGTATGATCATCTGAGAGCTGAAGAACTTTTGGGAGTGTTGATAGATGCTGAAGATGAATTGCTAAATGATCGCTCTTCCTGCCTTCTAGGTACAAACGGATACCGGTCACAGGACGGTTGCTGGCATCCACCTGCCAGAAGTGAAATTAGAAATTAGACATGAACAATATAGCAAGCATCAATGGGATAGCAAAATGCATATACATAGCATAAATTTAATTGCATATTTTGTCTAGAGAGAATTAAAAATTTACCTTTGAAGTGTTAACATAAAGCTTGGGGCCCATGAAAGTGAACTGAAGTGAAGGGGAGGCTTGTCTTTTTCGTTGACGAACCAAAGGAAGATCGCCATAGACAGGAGCCCAATGTCGAGGTAGCTGGAACTCTAGAAATTGATGGAGCTCCTCTGTAGGAGGTTTATCTGCACAATTACCATTTGCAATTTGCATTGTATTTAAACAGCAGCTCTCACAAAAATATGAACACCAGAAATGTGAATGGCAAAGACAGATTGTTGTGTGATCCTTTTCCAGTTTTATCAAAAAGAGAATTAGAAGGCAAAATAGGTTCCCACTAGAGATGATTCACCAGTGAAGGGCATTACTCAACCTCGGCATATCTAGTTTGTCATTTACACTAATTGTCAAGAACTAAACATGAGAAAGAAGTTATTTTTGAGGAACGTGACATATTATGGAACGAAAAGGAATTAAAGAACCCTCTTCCTTATCATACATCACAGGTGAAACCATGAAACAACCACCAGCGGTGAAACTTCAAAAGTTGAGAAATTCCGTTACTTACATCGGAGGTACAGATTTATTGCATGGCTAAGAAATCCACTGCCACGGACACCAGTTAGAAGTGTAGTTATAGGAACAAGGGACATAGATATGACATTAGGTGACTCAGAGATGGTTGAAAGCCAATGGCTGTGACTTTGACCATAGTCAACACCTCCTCTTCGAACACAAATGCTTAAGATGTCCTGCAGAAATTGAACAAAGAATTCAACATCATATTCATTGTGCAGATTTATTTGTAATTGTTGCGAGGGACAATAGACACTCCAAAGCTTACATCAGTCTTTGAGTGAGAAACAACTGATGGTCGCATAGAGTTTGCAAATGCCGCTTGCAGATCCCATGCTACCGAATGTGGATCCTGATACAATAATTAGGAGGACCAACAAAAAATAAGCACTATCATTGTCACCTTCCTTGAATTTCCCTAACTAAAATTTGATCAAAACCAGAGGTCTCCAGAAATTAGAGAAATTAAAGATCATATTATCATAGGCTATGGAGGGTACCAGATTGTCATTGGGTATGGAGGGCGAACCTTGGGGCAACGGTATAGTTGCTCCTTTGGTGACCTTGAGGTCACGGGTTCGAAACGTGGAAATAGCCTTTTTGCAAAAATGTAAGGGGAAAGCTGCATGTATATACGCCCACCCTCCCCACACTAAGTTAGGGAACACTTTATAGTGAGCCCTTTTTATTGTCATAGGCTATGGGTACCTTTAGTTTTTGGTCTGTATTTTGGTTGAAACTCCCACTTGCAACTTCCAAGAATCTTTCATCAGCTAATTTCTTTAACAATTTCTGCACATCAGTTGGCTGAAGATTTGAACTCTGCAGCTGCTTGATGTGAATTACGTCTTTACCACCCATCTTCACCCCAACAATAATATGAGTACCATATTTTTCAATGAACCTACCAAATAACATGACAGAAAAAAATATATACTATTCACACACTAGCAAATAGGAAAACAAAGTGATTGCCTTATTTTGATTAGAATATTGAACTGGTAAGTTATGGCACATCTAAAGTCCCCATGAAGGTAGAATTTGGTGAGGTTAAGTGGGCAAGTAGAATGCAAAGAGGGGTTGAAAATTCTTTGGCTGTAGAAAACAGACATTAAAAATAGTGACTTATTAGGTGTTTGCACTCAGATGAACCCTATAAGGAACAAGTTAAAAGTGAAAGGCAAGAACAATCGGTTCAGCTAAATATATGACATAGGCGAAATTGCATTTCCACACAACAAATGAACAATGTGAGTAAAGGTGCTGAAAGGCATTGCTAGATGTTATGCTTCAAGGTTGAAAGAGCTTACTCGGCAAGAGCAGCAGAGTCCCAACTGGAGGGTATGTCTTGCTTCACGTGCTCAGAAAGTGTAATCTGAGATTTTGCAAGAGCTATGTTGTATAAACTTATGAACCAACCATCAAAAGCAAGACTCTTTGTTGAAGTCGCATCCTTTTGCCAGCAGCCATTGAAGCTGAACATTGAATTGAAAAGACCAGATGGAATTTTACCAGACAATGATAGTTCTTGATTAAATTGCTCTGACATCTAACATGGAAGAATTAAAAGAAAAAGGAAAATGTGAGCGACGCAAGAACTGTCCCAAGCAACTGCAGTGAAACAAGTGACTAATTTCTGCCATCCACTTAAGTATGAATTTAAGGTTTTACCAACAAAATGCTTTGGCATCTGACAAGTCCCAAAAAGATAAAAAGCACCAAGCAACAACTTAGCATATCTTGACTTAATTCATTGATCTTGCTTTAATAAACAGAAAATTAGTTCTCCCAATGGTCTCAATACGAAAATTTGAGCAATTAACCAGATGTTTATTGTGTTTTCCTCAAGATCACTCTTCAAAGTTCAAGCTCGAAACAATTGTCAAAAGCATAACTTGCAAATCCTAGGTATTCCACTCTTAAGTCCTAAAATAAAGAAAATGTCTACATGAAATGTCATAAAGATTTGTGTCATGCCGTGTCATATATACTGTGCCTACCTGGTTTCTCCGTTTCTCACTACATTCTATACCTGAACTTACGAATCGAAGTGAAGACGATGTATATATTGTGTTTTCCTCAAGATCACTCTTCAAAGTTCAAGCTCGAAACAATTGTCAAAAGCATAACTTGCAAATCCTAGGTATTCCACTCTTAAGTCCTAAAATAAAGAAAATGTCTACATGAAATGTCATAAAGATTTGTGTCATGCCGTGTCATATATTCTGTGCCTACCTGGTTTCTCCGTTTCTCACTACATTCTATACCTGAACTTACGAATCGAAGTGAAGACGATGTATATAACAAACCAACATATATCTCTATGTTGGGTTGTGTCCTATATTCTGATTGCGCATATGGAGTCATGAATGAATATATACAAAAAAAAAAAATTTAAAACAACCCCCAACGGAAATTAATTCCGTTTCTAACCCCTATATGTCGTGGTTTCAACTTGCGACATTCTGCGTTGCGTTTTGAACCTACGACATGGGTTCCCCCCACCGCCCCCGGCTCTCTCTCCTTCCCCCGCTCACGGCCCTCTCTCTCTCTCTCCTCCGCGGCCGTCCGCGAAGCTCCTCTCTCCATCCCTCCCCCGCCTGCATCACTCTCTCTCTCTCTCCCCCCACCGCCCGTGGCTCTCTATCTCCTCAGCAGCCCGCGGCGCTTCTCTCTCCCTTCCTCCCTCCCCAGCCCGCGGCGCTCTCACTCCCTCCCATGCCCGCGGCTCTCTCTCTCTATCTCTCCTCCCTCCCTCCCTCCCTCCCTCCCCCCCCCCCCCCGCCCACGGCTGTCCTCCCTCCCTCCCCCCTGCAACAGTCCTCTCTCTCTCTCCCCCCATGGCTCTCTTTCTCCCCCTGCGCGGCTCCCACGACAGTCCTCCCTCCCTTTCTCTCCCCCTGCGGCTCTCTCTCTCTCTCTCTCCCCCGCGGCAGTCCTCCCCCTCCACGTCCCCCCGCGGCACCGGTCTCTCTTTCTCTCTCCCCCCACGGCACTCATCCCCCTCCGCAGCGGAGTGCCGCGGGAGCGAGAGGAGTGCCGCGAGCGGGGGATGTTGCGCCTTGGAGACGCGAAACCCTATGTCGTGTCTTGGAGACGCGACTCACCATGCCCTCTGCCATGCGGACACGACACTATGTTGCGGGTTCTACCCGCGACAAATGGGGGTCACTTCCGGAATTATTTTGCTTAAGAGGTCATTTAAATTTTTTTTTTTTTTGGTTCAAATCGGTACATGTCTATGCGCACATGTGCTTCATAGGTCATATATAAATATAAGGTGAGCAAGCAATAACAAGTAATTAAAACCACAAATCATTATCCATTGAGACACATTTTCAAGGCATACCATTCAAAATACTATGGCCATATTCATTAGTGCAATCAAAGAAATTTGACTAAGATTCAGCAACCAAACTTCCATAGAACAGAATTAACCACCATAATAATATAATGACAAAATCATCAAAGTAAATCTCGTACTTTGTTTGTGATTAAGGAAAATAAAACAAAGAAAGGAAGATATCCTTGCTTTTTCTTGAAGACCATGAAAATCGAAACACTGACTATCATAATAAGTGGAAATCGAAAACATGTCAATTATAAACATTTATTAACTAAAAAACAAATTAACCCATTTTTAATTTAACCACCAAAAATTAAACACGTAATATTTATTACTCAAAATCAATTTAAAAACCCATAAAAAAGAAAAGAAGAAGAAGAAGAGTTACCTGATTAAAAGAAAGAACATCGGAGCTAAACCTCGTACGCTCGCCTTTATCACACTTAATTGAGGCGGGAACATTGGGAACGACAACGCCACCGGGGAGTACGAGGTCTCTGGTTAAGGTTTCGTCGAGGTCGATGAGTCTGGAACCGGAGGGACCCGGTTTGCATCCGGTTAACCGTAAATCAGTAGCCAAATCGCACCCGAAACCAATAACAGAAACCGCTTTCTCTGCGGCTGATTGTGGGTTCATTTTACTCGGTCGAATAAACTCCATGTCTGTGCTCTTGATTGATGGAATGAAATGGGGATTTTAAGAAAAAATAATAATAATGAATCGATCGTGGGGTTTTTGAAATGATAGTGTTGTGGGGTTTGGTTTTGCTGGTGGGATATTCAAAAGGGTCAAAATGAAGAATTGGTCTTCGATTTTCCAGGTCAAAAATGGCTCTAAGTTTGTCAGTCCAATGTTTTTTGGTTTTTTTCCTCTTTTAGTTTTTTTCGATGGTAACGAAACCAACACGCAATAACGTTGTGTCATATGATAAATTATTAAAAGGTATTGAATTTGAGAATTCGGAGAATAAAACAAGATTTTGAGACTCTCTCCCCTGGATTCAAAACTACTTAAGAACGAAACCATCGAGGGGAGTTCAAACCCTGCCATTCCCCCTCCCCCAAGTAATGTTAATCTGTAATAGTAAAAAAAATTAAAATTATATCTTTTAAATTAAATAAAAATATTGGAAATATATTGAGATGAGTGATTTTGTAAATTTTAACTTAATTTAATATTATTTTTTAAAGACAAAATTGGGAAGAGGGTTTTGGCGCAATGGGATGGTATAAGGATTTTGCAAGGCGAGTCCCAAGGCGTGTGGTGAGGGCCGTCCAATGTCAGCGTGCGAATATATGAATCGGACTTTGACCACCTAACCCATTCTCTCTCTCTCTCTCCTGGACGGTGGAGTGGACCGCGTCGGTACGCCCCAAAATCGAAGGCATTGGATTTACAAAAGCAGGGCAGAGAGACGGTGGATTTATAGAAATGAAATATTAAATTTTTTAATTAAATTTAAATTTAAAAATTTTAAAATAAAAAATTACATTTTTTAAATAAGATTTTGATATTCAAATAAGAATAATCAAAATACCGTTTCAGATATCAAAAAAAAAAAAAAAACATAACAGTAATCAATGCATTTGAAAACGACATCGTTGTAATTAAAATAAAATTCCCAAAAACTGAATTTTCAACAAACACGAACCCTCTTTCTATTATAATGCGACAGGGATAGGCAAGGCTGGGCTGGTTTGTCAAAATCACACAAAAAGACCCACTTTAGTGGACTTTTCCCCGCTTGCCTACGATATCCAACTTTGTTTTCTTTCTTATATTATTTAAAAAAAAAAAAAAGATTACAAAATTTTAAAAATATTTCAAAATTGAGTGTATAAGTAAAGTTGTGTTAGGTATAACAAATGAGCGAGCAACTCTTTATTTTAACTTAGGTGTCAATGTTAATGGCAAAAGTTGACAAGTTAACGTAACCAAAGGGTGTCCCTACAATATTCATCTTTCATTTTCTTGGACATGGCAATGGCCGTCTCCATCAGTATCCACCGCTACGCGATCAAAGTGTAGGACACAAACAAGGATATTTAAATTTCAACGTAAACACAATAATAATAATCTATGCGATAATGAGTTAGTTAATAATCCTTTTCGCTTTGAAACTATTGTATGAAAGCCGTCATTGTTGGTGTAGCCGTCAAGGTCTCGATGGCACAATTGAAAATGCCACTCATCACGGTGTGATCACACCATCCCAACATGAATGAGAAACTGTCGATACGAAATGGACCATTGACATCACAAACGATTATAGTTTAACGTTCGCTATACCTAAAAAAATTTTTTGGAGAAAATAATTTAAGAAAATTATATCCTAAATTTCTGAACTTTATCTCTAATTCATAAATTAGTTTCTAAATATTAAAACGCAATGATTGAGTATCTAAATTTTAAAATTTGTAATTTATTGATCTTTTTATTATTAACAGAGTCAACCTGATCGTTAAATGTTGATATGGTCTCACTTGACAAATGATGTGACGTGATGATTTCTAACTTGTCTTCCATGCTGGCAAGAGCTACTGATGTGTCACGTGACTGTTAAAAAAAAGATGTTGAAAATGACTTTGAGATAAACAAAATGAAAAGGATTTGTACGTGAAATAATCACTGTCCTTAAGGAAATTATGCCCCCACTATATTGCTGGCTGGGTTAGTGGCAAACTCCTTCAGGATATGCAAATCGAAACAGAAATTTGAGACAGCAAAATCTCAAATTTCCCCCAAGAACGAAATAGAGCCACTTTGCTTCAGTACACGAAAATTGCCAATGATAGAAAATTTAAAAAGAAAAAAGAGAGCATTCCATAATGGTGAGAGGGAATATTTATAGAACATGAAGGATTGCAATAATGAGAAATCATTTCATTTAAAGGTCATAATGAATATATCCTTTGAATTTAAAATAATAACGGTTTATTCAATAGGCATCACTTGGTTAACATTTTAATTAAAAGACATCAATTTATTTAATTTCCAAATTATGTCTTTTAAATAAAAATTAAATAACCGAAAATACTTATTTTCTAATGCCCAAGGCCCAAGTGCCCCAAATCTTTGACCATTAAATAAATAAATAAATAAATAAATAATTATTTAATTAATTATTTATTGAAAATTTATTTTCCCTCCAACACACCATTTTAACCAAATTCTAATGGTTTGAAATTTGATGGGTTATATACCCATCACATTCTCTTCAACTTTTCAATATGGGACAAATGCTCATTATATATTACAAACTATATTTAACAGTGACACATCAAACACCGTGTACACTAAAACAAAGCCACATAAAATTTTGAACAGACGGCAAGGATGCTAGGAATTAAAGATGAAGACTAAGGTTGGGGATGAACTCAAACTGCTAGTGAAGAAAATTTCGAGTCACCGAAAACCCACCTTCTCAATCTGAGGTCCGCCATTAACAAAAAATTCAAAACATCTTCAAACCTAAACCCCAATTGATTTCTGAAGAATTTGGTTATGCATGCCAAGTTGGTTTTTGTACACGGTGCTTGCAAAATGGGTAGAGAGAGGGGTGTATAGTGATGTGGAAAGCGAGATGCCGAGTTGGAGAGCGAAAAAAGAGGTGAGAAGTGAGGTATGTGCCACATAACCAATTTGTTTACATGGCACTACCATGTCGGCAATACTTACGTGGCACTGCCACACCATCATGTTGCTTACACGGTGGTATAAAGTGTTTTTCGATATTAACTTAGTAATTAATGATCGGCCCGACTATTAATAACGGAGAGATCAATAAATTATGAATTTTAAAATTTAAATCCTTAATTATTATATTTTAAAATTCATGAACTTGTGAATTAAAAGTAAAATTTAGAAACTTGACATATAATTTTTTCAAAACAAGTTTGAAATACAATAATTACTCTTATTTATTTAGTAACTATATAAAAAAAATATATATATATATACACATATCATTGGATATTCAACTTAGTAAATTGGGATGTTAGATCCTTTAACTATATTTTGAATTCAAAACTTAAAAATAAAAAAAATATATTATGAGAACTATCGCTAAATAGAGTTCCGTAAATATTCAAATCAAATTAGTCGAAATATCCATACCAATGGTAGGAAGAAAAAATAAATAACTATATATATAAAAAAAAGAATGAACTATCAATACCTAGTTAATTTAATGATCGAGCACTGTTGCCCCTTCCATAAAGTCTCCTAACTAAATTAGTCGGATCATTTCAAAATTTATTTTTAAATTGAGTTTATCCCTATAATTCTCAGACAAGCACAAAATTTTTTTGCCCTCTAGCATGGATTTATTATCTTAAGGCCACAAAGTTCATTATGAATCCTATCTCATAGGCAGCATCCTACCTCGAACAATCTCATCTACCTACTAATTTAATCGGAATCACAACTGCTAAAAGATACATAATTTTGTTATCACACACTCTCTCTGTTTCTCTGTTTCTCCCTCTAAAAGAAACTAAAATCAGGTATCCCATATAAGAAAGAGGTAGAAAATATTAATATAATCGAATTTAAGAAAGATTATTTCTATCACTATTACATCAAACTTGACAAAGGAATATGTGTAACTATTTTTTTCTCGAAACACATATGACAGATGGTAATTATCTTCCCAGAACATATCACTCCATAAACTTCATAAAAAATCTATAATTATTAGTAATAGTCAAGTATTTTTAACTCGAGATATGAGAAAATTTGTTCCGACAGCTATTAGAGAATCAGACTGCATAACAAGCATTTTTTTTTTTGGGCACTCATAACAAGCTTGTTGATATCCATGCTTTTTTGCCAAAACAACCATCTGCAAGGGCCCAATTGGCTTGGGAGGGGAGCCCATTGAAAGTCCAACTGAACGCTGATACCCGGTGACCCATATGGTTTCTAACAAAAATCGTCAGTCTCTCTCGACCCAAATGGTTTCCGAGGAAAATCGCCGCTCTCTCTCTCTCTCTCTCATATTTTTCATAGAGAATCACAAGACAAGTCAAAGCAGCTACAGAAGGCGACGACGAACAAAATCACAAACGCAAGTTGACTCGCTGGAAGACTTCCAAGTCTTGGTAGACACGAACCCTTCCAGAAATCATAGACATATGAAATGCTTTTCCTTTTTCCCCCACAAATCAGGCTGCCGAAATTGAAAAGTGAACGCCAACTCAAAATGTCAACAAATTACACTTCCCTTGTTTCACTGGTCCCTACAAAACAACAATACAGAATCAGCTGTTGCCACTGTTGTGGATATGACCCTTCTTAATCATCTCCCTCTCTCTCCCCCCAATATCCACTCATACCCACAAACCAAGTTAACCTGATTATCTTGTCTCTCACCTCACACCCACCATTACTGGCCACCTATATTAGTCAACACGTTCACTCTGATTCGACCTGTCGGTTTTCCTCTTTACCCTTAACCTTCCACCCTCTCCACTTGCCACCTTATCATTGACTCTTCTATACAAAAAAAAAATGATTAGTCTGTCAGCAAACATAATAATTTTTTTTTAATTTAATCTCAATTACATTTGGTATGACTTCACTCGTTCTTATCTTAAACTCATAAAAAAATTAATAAAACTACTTCTTCTTCTAAACGCTTTTCTCTTCGCTTTTGAGCCTGCAGCATTGGAGGGGAGAAAGGTTGCTTTAGTAAGAATAGTCGGCGGCTAGGCGCCTTTTAATAAAATTCTATGCCGCCGCGCCGACACAACACGAAAAACGTTATCTATTAAAATTGTTAACCCATGTGATATGGTTAGTTTAAGGATTGTGGGCTTAAATCAATTAGGGCTGGCAGCATTAAGAGGGGGCAATAAATCATTAGACATAATCCTGTGAAATATTTTGTGGGTCCATCGTTTTACTAAACAACAAGCTTATTTTGTTTTCCAATTTTTAATGTAGATATCTTCCGGCGGAGAATCCGGGCGCTGCCAAAGATGATTCGGTACAATTGAAATTTGAAGATCATACCCGATCGATTTAATAATAAAATATTAATTTTTTAATCCAATTTAAAATTTAAAATTTAAAAATAAAAAAATTATACAAAAAAAAAATCATCCCTTTAAATAAAACCCAATAGATACTCAATGATTTGTATGATTACAGGAATAAGTCAAATTAAATCAAATTTAAAAATATTTGATTTTGTTCTAAATCAGTCAAGATTAAATGTCATAAAAATGATAAATTAATAAATTTTCTAATTTATTAATTTGTTTTTTAGCCCAATTTACTTATTATTGATAAATATAGGGAAACTAAGCTATTAAAATCTTGGGTTTAGGACCAATAAAAAAAGGAAAAAAGTTTGAGTATTAGAGAATAATGTGGGCGATGGCGGTGGATTTACAATTTTGATGGAAAAAATAAAAATTATTGGTGACGGCGAGGGTCGGGGAGCAATTTTATATCATAATTTTTAATTTCATCAGATTATAACAATAGATACACTACGACACGTTTTCAATTAATGGAAAGTAAATCCTGTTTTGGATTCAAATAAATTATATATTTTACAAAATTTCTGAAATTTATTTTCAATTACGTAAAAAGTATGAATTTCTAAATTAGTAAAAAAATATAGAATTTATAAATAAACTCTATTATAGTATGTTGTATTTGTCTAACTTTATTTTTTAATAATTATTTAATCATAATTTATCCGGAAGAGAGAGTAATCTAAGGATAATTAAGCAAATGAAAAATATTTAAAAATAAATTTCAGATTTTAATTAAATTTTACATTTTAATTTTTTATTCTATGTAAAGGAATTCATTTTTACAAATGAATTTCAGTATTTACTTTATTTTTTGTCATATTTTATCGCTTTTGTTTAGTTTGCGAGTTAACTTATTACAAATTTGTTTTCGTTCTTTCAATTTTATGGATATAATGTGGAAATTTAATCTATACAAATATTTAGTGAGTTAATTAATTTCAATTTTGATAATAGATTTCTTGCGCATGAGAATAGAATACCAAAAAGAGAAATAAAAGGTTTTTTCTCTATTAATTTTGAGTAAGAATTTCAATGGAAAAGAAAAACTAGGAAGGAGCGTAACAAGTAGCAAGGAGGGGTAATTACTATGATGATAATAAAAAAGAAGGAAATAAAAAATTGATACGAGGAAAAAGATACAATTGAATGAGGAGAAATCGCAGGATTGGGACGAGAATGTGAAAATGTCGGGAGAAATTGACACTCATCGTTGGACAGACCTCTCATTAAACCGACTACAACACATGTCAAGGCCTGATTGCTGCATCTTTTAATGACCCCACCTCACCCTCTTCTCCGTCCAAAAAGAGAAGAAACAGATCGGCATTGTCTCTCTCTCTCCTTTCTCTTTCTCTCTCTATCTTGAACCAAGTCACGCGGCGATAAATGCGTGGACAGCCACAACTGGGTAAGCCGCTCAAGTCTCCGCCGCATATTTATCACCGAAATCGACCTCCCACATGCCACGCGCTAACGTAAGTGAGTGAGTGTTTAGGAAACAGTACGATATGGGGTCGCAAGCGCGCGATCGACTGTGCGGCCTACAGCCGTTAGATAATGATGCCCACCATGTCTGCCGCCCTCCAAAAGACGGAGAGAGAGAGAGAGAGAGAGAGAGAGAGATTTTAAAAAAAAAAATGTTAATGCTATTTGGAAAATTCGAATTACTTAAACAAATACTGTATAATTATATAATTAGTAAAATTACTTGACGATCCATCAAAGTATTTTTTCAGTTTTTAGTTAAATTTTAATTATTTTAACTAATTAACTATTAAATTGAGTTGATAAGTTGAAATCACATGTGTATTTTACAATAACCAATGAGTATAAATTTGTAAAGTATCAAATGATATACTTTGGCCGTACACAATAATAATTTAAATTACTCAGTGAATTTTTATCGGAATAGCTATTTTAACGGGAAAAATGAAATAAACAAAAAAAGGAAAGAGAATAAGACAGAGGGAAAGGCAGGAGGCCACGTAATCCGGGACTAAAATAGTAAATATGCCGCCACGCTTATGGGGCGGCTGCCCTAGATCAGTCAAATCCCTCATTGACTGTGCCCTCTCTCTCTCTCTCTCTCTCTCTCCATTCCTTCTCCCTATAAAACTAACCTCCCAGAACCTGTTTTCGCCATCCAAACACGGCCACTCCCATCACCACCACCACCTCTCAACCCGTCAGAGAACACGACTGTCTTCTCTCTCTCCAATGGCTCCCAAAGAGAGAAAAGAGACGACAAACGCGAACGTGGGAAAACCCGAAATACACTACAGAGGAGTGAGAAAGAGGCCGTGGGGCCGTTATGCAGCGGAGATTCGAGATCCCGGGAAGAAGTCACGTGTTTGGTTGGGTACTTTCGACACGGCTGAGGAAGCGGCACGGGCTTACGACGCCGCCGCCAGAGAGTTTCGTGGTGCCAAAGCCAAGACAAATTTCCTTCTCCCTTCTGAGAATAACGATGGCATTTTCGTACATAACAACACTAATTGCCGGAGTCCGAGTCAGAGTAGCACGGTCGAGTCGTCGAGTCGAGAACGGGAAATGGTTGATTCTCCGCCGGTTGATCTTAACGTCTTCGGATCATCGATCCGATTTCCATTTCAACATCATCATCAGATGCTTCCGGTTCCGTCGATGGCGAATCAGGTTTACTTTTTTGATGCGTTCCTACGACCCGGATTGGTCGGTCATCAAAATCAACGGCTTAGATTCGATCATCAACACCACGGCAAAGGTGTTGCAGTTGCGTCGTCAGCAGTGCAGAGTGATTCCGATTCGTCTTCCGTCGTTGATCTGAATAATCCACCAAGGAGGGTTCTCGATCTTGATCTCAACCTACCGGCGTCGGAACTCGTCTGAATTTCTCCGGTTACCGGAAACTATTTTTCTAAACTTAGGAAGACATGGAATAGTTTCTGATTTTTCATTTTCTTTTTCTCTTTTAGAATCGAAAGCAAAAAGAAAAAAGAACAGCGGTGAGGTGTTTCTCGTTGATCTATCCATTTTCTACATCGGGAAATCACCGCCGTTGGATGTGAATACACAGCTGATCCTTCTTAATCTAATCAAACGGCCAGTTGTTTTTTTGACGCAACACTGGAAATTATGTTGTATTTTTCACAGCCGGGCCCGCGTTCTTAATTTCGATCCGTTTAAATTCATTATTTTTTTCTCTTGATCGGATATTTTAATTCTATTTCTTTTAGTTTGATGTCGCCGGAAATTAGCCTCAAACTCTTCCAACGTTGTTTTGTGCACGTGCGCGATTTGAGTCCGTACGATTACCGCACCAGTGTGGTTTTTACTGCGTTTGTTCCCTGCTGCTTTTGCAGGAAAAATGTACTCGCTCATTTCTTCTGCACAGGTAGAACGATTTGAACGAAAATGAATAATTCCACTTTTATTTAAATTAAAAATTACATATATTCTTAAATATTAATTATTACAATAAATTAATATTTTAACAACCATAGATATTAAAATTATAAATGTTGTTTTCTGTCAAGGATATAGCTCAGATGATATGATACCTATATCTTTTTTTTTTTTTTTTATGAAGTTTTTCTATATGAAATAAATAAATAAATATTATTTTTTTTCAAAATTAAATCCAGACTATTTTATTTAAGGGAAAAAACATTTTTTGCGAGTTAACTTGTTGACTTGGTACACCGGCATCCGGGTTACTGCCAGGGCAATGCCCGCATATTTGTAGGCTTTTTTCTTTTTTGTCCATGAAAGAAGTTGTACCGGAGACTTGTTCAAAGATGGGACATGTCGACTGCCCTCATTGGACAAAAAAGCAGGCCCCCACTAATGGCAGACGCAAAGCGTTTCAAAAGCTGTTCAGCTCTTTTTTAATCATTAATATGGCAATAGCATACCAAATACAGCATAAACAGTGATAATTAAGGAGTAATTCTAATTATTTAATAATTATATAGTAAAGAATTATTCTTTATTTATATAAAACCTAAATCCAAAAATTTGTTACTGAGAAAAATGCATAATATATCAATTATTATTAATTATTATTACTTTTGATATTCTATATCAATCTTCCCCGCTATTTTCCACACAACCCACTTATAATAATATCAATTATCATTAATTTTTATACAAACATACAACTGGGTCATTTGAGAAGGTTGACATTAAGTTCAATTAAAATTTAAAAAATTATTAATATAAAATGTAAAAATATAAAATATTTTTGTCATTGTAAAATATTGTCATAAATAAATAATAGAAAAGGATTAATTGAAACGAAGGAAGGTCGGGAGACAATGAGTGCGTTTGACCGAGCATCCTCGCTCATCATCCTTGGATTGAGATCTCGCAGGATTATTATAATTTTATCAATTTTTGTGCAAGTGCAATGCACGTGTTATACGGTCGTCCCATCACACGTTTCCTGTGGGAGGGGGAAGGTGGAGACTAGGTTAGGGGGGGAGACAATGGTTGGGGGTGGTAGGACCCACGTTGGGGAGTGGTGCAAAGAAGCGCGGCTGCCGCTTTTTTCCTTTTTCTGTGGGTCCTACTCTCCACCCCGCGCTCCCCCAGTCTACGCCTCCCCCTCTCCTTATCTACGCGGCTGTCTCTCTCTCTCTCTCTCTCTCTCTCTCTCTCTCACATCTTTTTTTTTTTTAAGTAATTTGATATGTATCATTAGTTTTTTACCATAGATTTTATACAAAATACAATATATATTTAAGGGTATAATTTCATAAAAAATAATTATAAATTTTCATAAATCAAATAATATGTAAAATTATATAAAATAATTTTTTTTTTTTTAATTTCAAGGTTGACGATTTCTTATCTTCTACTACTCCTGGTCTTGAGCACGATTAATTGACTAATTAAGTTTTAAGTAAAATATAATCTTATTATTCTCTATTGAGATCAGTTAAAGAGTTTTTTAAATTTAATTATTCAGAATTTATAAAATTTGTTATCAAGGCTTGACTTGACATCTATTTTTCTCTTTAAAATTTAGGTGCAATTTAAATATTTTTATTGAGAAATCTGATCCAAATTATTACTTGGTCATCGAGTCAACTTAAAAGAGAAGGACCCTTTTGTTTTCTTTTCAAATAAAACAAAAAAAAATTATAGAAGAGGATGATGTATTGGTGGGATGCATCAGCATAATAATATGGTTCCATCCCATACATGCGAATATTATTTTACTGGTGGCAGTGGTACTGATTTTTTCAAACGTAGAGAGAGAGAGAGAGAGAGAGAGAGAGAGAGAGAGAGAGAGAGCGGTACGGCCTCCACCTACGGTGCTACGAGCGAGAGAGGGGGTGAGCTGTCGGATAGGGACAGACAGTTAAGCCGGCGGGTCGGCTTGTTTTGGGTCAATTAAAAAAAAAAACTATAAAGTGGCTACTAAGAAAAGCATGGGCTTGATAGGAATAGGGGGACCCACACCCCCCACAACAAAGCAGAAGCAAACCAAGAATCCGACTCCATGGGTGGGGCTGTGGGGAAGTATAGAGGTGTTAAGATGCCTAGGAATGCGCCACGTTTGGTAGGAAAAGAGAAAAACAGGAGGGAGAGAGAGAGAGAGAGAGAAGACAAGACTGAATTAAAAAGCAAGCACCAAATGTTTGGCGTGAAACGGCTGCCCCCTTTCTGGAGCTTGTTGCCCATTTACCTGACACTTTCTTCTCTTCTTTTTTATTTTATTTAATTAAATTTTTAACCTCGTATACATATATTGTATTTATAAAAACTTTAATTTGTAATCCATTGACATATTAAAAGGATAAAATATAATATATTTAAAATTATAGCTTTTAGAACAGTAAACAATATTTAATTATTTATTTTTAAAAATTGTATTTATAAAATTTTTATGAGTAGCTGCCTCCGCGTCACTCTTTGATGTATAACTTTTGATTTTCTAAATTTTGAAAATTATAAAAAAAATAAATACCTTTTATTAAAATTAATATACTTCCGGATAAAAAAAAAATCAAATTCCTCTCATCATCCTTGTTATTGGGAATTCTTTAATTAAAACCGGAGGAGCTTCGAATTGTCCGCTTGTGCCTCGTGGGTCCCCCAAGTTTGAATGTAATGGCACTTTACTGGGGCGAGATAAGGTTTAAAGGCCGTCAGACACGCCATAGCATCGTATCTGACAAGAGCTCAGACCACACGTGATGAGAAGATGCTTGACAACGTTCTATGTATACGAATTCGAGGGCATTCATGTATGCCACTTCTATCACGCCACGTGTCCTCCATTTAATGTGATCTTTTACTCCGCAAATTATTTAATACATCTCAATACAATAATTTTTATTTATAAAAGCAAAAGGAGGTCTCCCAAGTAAAAAACTAAATATTGCAGCTTTGAGGGAAGGTAGAGCTCAAAAAGTATGCAAAACGCCCATCAAAAAGAGACCAAGGAAAGGGCAAAAGGCAGCTATCGGGGGCCCTAACACCAGTCTCCTATGAGGGACGAAATCAAATAGAGTGTGAGGTCCAGAAATATTCCCAAAACAAAAAGGGAATTCCACATTTTCGTACGATAAAGATGAGAATGGTTAGATTGCTTCAAGGGTACGAGTGTGCTTTAGATTAGTCTACCATGAATGTTTCTTTTTTCTTTGGGTGTTATATTAACCATTTTTTAAGTTATATTAATCATTTTTTTAATTATATTTTAATTAATTCAATTCAAACGTTTATTGATCTATTGTCTATTATAAATATTTTTCAATATTTCTACGGCCTCTAGTAAGCAAGTTTGTATTTTTACTTTATATCTAGTATAAATTTATAATCTGATTGTCTTATATCTCAAAATTTTACGCTCTTGATAGACCATAAAAGATATTATTTAAAAGAATAATGTACATATTTTTATTGTAATTATTATTTAACAAAATACCCAAGAAGGGTGACAAGGTGACCTAATAAAGTGACTTTTATTTTAAAGGCACAATGGAATAGTCAAATGGTAAATTTATAGGCACAGAGGACCACTAGAGTCGGACCACGGTTGCTTGCAGCAGTGGGTCATAGACCCAGTTACAGGGCAAATAGAGTAGTGAGATTGGAAAACTTAATTGTTTGTTCCAAAATTTTGGTCATGACAATTGAGTGAATATTGACTTTGAGATGGCTGGACCACTGACAGTGTGGTCCTCCTCTGCTCCATCTTTAGGGCGGCTAAATCTTTGTCCATGTGAATGAATTTTGGTTCACACAGGCTCTTCTTTATTCTCTTCTCATGTCACACGGTACTAACGCCAATGTTTTAAATATGATCGAATCAAATTCAATTTCCCACCATTCTCGAGCCTTTCCATGATTATTTTACTTTTTTTTTGTCTCATGAATTTGATCCACAATTGAATTGCTGTTGGATTCTAATCGGGAGAAATTCTCTCAATATCGTTTTTATTACTATCAAAACTCGAATTTCGATTCTTGATGTGGGGTGTTAATATTTTTTTCATTAGACCGATGAAGTATTGGTTCCATGTTTATTTTATTGCGAACCAAAGTAAATACCTATTCTCGTGATTGAGAGAGAGATAGAGAGTTGACGATATTGTTATAGTAGTAAAGAGTTAATTTTTTTAATTGATTATGAATTTTAAAAATTTTGAATAAATCAATTTGAGTAATTATGGATTCAATTTAAGGATCAACTAGTATTGAGTTGAACTCAATATTTTGATTAAAAAGTATAATATTTTGTCATTAGGTCGTTGATAATAATAGATAGCTACCAGCACTTAAGAAGTTTGGCCGGAGGTTTCTTTTGAGCATTATTAGGTATATCACCCAAATATTTGGTTCGAGATTATGGACATGTGTTTGCCGGATTGCAAAAGTCTTGGCTTGGACTGTTCCTTTTGTGTCAAAATTGGATTTTTTTTTATTTGTTAAATTTATTTTCTAAATAATATTTGATTTTTCTGTTAAATTAGTGTTTAATATTAATTGTTTATGTGATCGTCCGAAATCCTATATTCAAAGTCTTACACACGCTTTAAAAGGAAAAGTGTATTTGCCTGAATAGTCACAAGAAGATACAAAGCCAACCCTTAAGAAAAATAACAATAAAAAATAAATATAATTAATATTATATATATATATATATATATATATATTATATTTTTCGATTCCTATTTTATGAGAAACACAATTAACTTTATCGGTGTAAAAATTAAACATTTTAGTCGATTTAAACACAATGCCTAATACTGATTATTAATAAGTTTTTCTATTACTAAGTATAGTGATGAAGTTACCTAAAAGGGTTAAAATAAAAATACAAACTTTGTAAGTTAGTGAAATATAGGTTTTTGAATTTTTTTATTATTTGATCTGTCGATATCCAATAATTAATTTATTAATTCTGAATAATCTAACTTGAGTTAATTATCGGAGTCATTAGTGGACAAGTTTTCCTGATACAATTTTTTTTTTTATTCTTAATACTCATGATAAATTAGTTCAAAGAATTTGACATTCTTGTCGATGAATATACATATAATTGCTATGAGTTTTTATTAATTAAAAAAAGTTCTAAATTGTTTACCCTTACTCAATACTGAGGGTTTAAGGTCATCCGAAGGTCATGACAAGATCCTCCAAAGATCATATGGCTGACAACATAGAAAATGAAGATGGGGCTCGATGATAACACAATCATAAGTTTTATTATCAACAATAAGTTGATTTAATAAAATATAATATTATATTATTTAATTAAGATTTTAAATTTAATTAATAATTTAGATATAGAACATAATATATTAAGAGAATAGTTTTTTAAATGAATTATTATAAATTTTATATTAAATAAGTTAAAATATAATTTTAAACATGAATGATATAAAAAAAATAAAATAAAAGCCTCACCGCAGAGCAAATCTGTCCCACTTAAAACCAAAAATGTCCCTAAAATCCAGAAGGATCTGAGGGGTGGGGGTGCCCCACAAGTAGGTCAGTTTTGGTTGACAGTCGGCTCTCCCCTGCAAACACAAGCCGTCCCACACGCAAATACTGTCCCAAAACTCTGGGTCCCAATGAAAATACCAGTTCACCCGTACCAACTCTGCCGCTACTGAATCAAATTTTGTTTTAAAAAAATGAAAACGCTGTACTACTTTTTCTTTGTTTTTTTAATTATTTAGTAGTAAAACTCTCTTTCACGTAATATAATTATTTCTCTAATTATCTGAGTAGGTTAAATTAGAAATTAATGCGATGTTTTACTTTAATCCTGATCGATGTGATTTAAGGTACTATAGAGCCCTTCGTATTATTAAACATAAAAGCCCTTAATCTCGTTTAGTACGCTGTTAATACTTCATTTTTTGATATCTAAATATGAAATCATTTTATTTTAAAATTAGAAAAAAAAATAGAAGAGAGCAGAAGAGGAGGGGAGAATTAAAAAAAGAAAAAAAAAAAAAAAAACCTAAAAAGCTAAACAGTCACGTGAGCAAGTGTCAAATATCAGGAGGCGAGTAGTCTTCGTTCAATCTTCACACTACTCATCTTTACTGCGACACTTGGACTCCATCCATCCATCATATATTTTATTTATTTTTGGACCGGTGGGATTGGGTTAGGGTTTGGACCGAGTCAACTCGGGCTGTCTCCTATAACTCAGACAGTAGACACCGCGTACATGCGTTCCACGTACAGTTCACCGGTAGCATCTGACACCTACGCTATCTTCCTCCAATCGCCCTGCGACACCGCACCCATAGATCCAACCTCTCTTTTTCATAATTTATTACAACTTCCCAATCACAACAAAATATATATATGATTTTAAATAAAAAAATTAACGAATTATAATTGAACTAATATTATCGATTTTCACGGCTTCAAGGACGGCTGACGAAACAAGAGCTTCCCAAATCCCACGTCCTACCCACCAGTGTTTGATAAAGCAATACCAACCTAGTTATTCTTCGGATCACTACAACTATTTATTATAAATTGTTTTATTTAAATTATAATTTTTATTTATTAAAAAATGCTTATCGTTATTATTTTGGGCGTGCTACAAAATTCCTGATGTATTAATCCTAATGGGTATGTTTTAAGAAAGTTTTGTAGCTTGTTTATGAAAGTATAGCTGCTTTATTTGAGTTATTTTTCTGGTCCAAAAATTAATTTTATAAAAATATGAAATTTTTTTTAAAAATAAAAAATATTATTATGTTAATAATTTGTTATTAAGAATTTCTCGTAATGGGATTTGAATGAGTTCTCAAATTTTCTGAACGGATTCCGATGGGATTATCAAATCACTAATTATTAAAATCGTTTAGGGAAATTGGAAAATGTCAGGCCCCGCTCAGCAGGGGCCGTACGACAGAGTAGGGCTGACGTCACTCTGGTGTGCTGAGAGTTGTCACATGACAACCCCCTGCGACACGTCTTATCAGGCGGCGGCTCTCTCTCTCTCTCTCTCTCGCGGCCCCTCACCCATCTCTATCTCTCTCTCTCTCTCTCTCTCTCTCTCTCTCTCTCTCTTCCACGAACTTTTCTCAAAAATCCTAGATCACCAGTCATGCGACTCTATACAAATCTTTTTCCCACGTCTCATCTCCTCCACAAGATAAAAAATCAAACGGTTTACATACTCTCTTGTATTATATAAACCCAAAGGAATAGTCTTGCCGTCCAGCCGACGATTACGGGAGTCTAAAGTGGGTCCCTCCGCACCCACACCCCCTCCCACTTTATACTCTCTCACGCCAACATTGCCTCTCTTCTCCCCTTCCCTACAATCCCATTCTCTCTCTCTCTCTCTCTCTCTCTCTCTCTCAATGGCGTCTTCAAGAGAAGGGCATTATAGAGGAGTGAGAAAGAGACCATGGGGAAGGTACGCAGCAGAAATCCGAGATCCATGGAAAAAAACAAGAGTTTGGTTAGGCACTTTCGACACTCCGGAAGAAGCCGCTTTAGCCTACGACGGAGCAGCTAGGTCTCTAAGAGGTGCAAAGGCAAAGACAAATTTTCCTCCTCCGCCGAGAAATTTCTCTCTGGACTTAAATCTGCCGTTGTCGGCGGAGAGGTGGAGTGGTTGTGGTGGACATGGACGGCTTGTGGAGTTTCTTCAAACCGGAGTCCTGAAAGAAATGACTACTGCTGCCGATGTTGATGCTTCCTTGAAAAAAGATGGTGGCGATGGTACTCTCCTTGAAAGGGAGGCTAATACGGCGTCGTTTTTTGGGATTGTTCCTCGTGGTTTGCCTATTGATTTGAATGAGCCTCCTCCACTCTGGCTTGGATAGCATAGAGATAGAATCACTTGCATTTTACGACCTCGTTTTTCCTTACTTGTATCTCTTTTTCTATGTTAAATCTTATCATCGGCCGGACATGTACATATTATGCTTTTTTCATTTTTATGGTAAATTTTTGTTCCTGATATCCTAGATTTGGTCCAAAAAATGAGCGCTTTTGGTTAAGGTTGTTGTCTTCTTTTTTGTGGCTGTAGCTGGCGTGGGGGGGGGGAGAGAGAGAGAGAGAGAGAGAGAGAGCTGTCTGTGTAAACCTGAAAAACGGTAGAGAACACTTCCAGAGAAAATCATGGAAAGGGGTAAGTGAAATATTTTCAGAACATCATACGGGCACACACGTATAGTTTGGCCTCTCACTCTCTCTCTCTCTGCGGAATTTCCTATCGGAGATGTTAACAACACAACAATAACATCACTTTGTTTCAGGATAAAAGCGCGTAGATTTATTTATTTATTTATTTTTTTGGGGGAAAATTCCTTATAAATGCTGTGTATCCAACAAAGAAAAAGAAGTTGGCAAAACATAATGCTTCACAAAGTTTATACTTTTCAACCCCATATATATACACATAATATTCCCTGCATCTTATTGATGCTTATAAAGCACAACGCTCGGCCACCGTCTATGAGAAGAGTCGAAGTTAAGTATCGATATTGATAAAATTGTAAAATAATTATTATTTAATGTAAGAAATACTTTGATATTGTTGAGAAGATAAACTATTATCATTAAAAAATATATTTTCTTTTCAATAAAAAGAATATTTGGTAAATTAAATTTTATTATATTAATAATTGAGATATTTCAAATGCATAATGTTAGATCTTATTGCACTGAATTATATCTCTGTGATCAATTACTTCTTTGGCTAGTTAGACAGTAAATATTATATATATATATATATATATATATTTATTTATTTATTTATTTGTTTATTTATTTTCCTCCAAAGATAAATATGAAAGAGATCTTATATATATATATATCTATATTAAAAAGAAGAATAGCTTCTTTCTACTTGTTTATAGGTCCAAATCCGACTGACAAAATCGGAACTTCCTGGGTCGATTTCAATTATTCAAACTGACATTCAACATTCATAAAATGAACTTATGGGACAAGTTGATTAACATCAATCTGGAAAGAAGATTTCAACCTTGTATCAGAAAGCCAAAATAATAAATAATATAAAAGAGAATATCAACATCAATTTCAAACCCCTGGACTTATTTCTTTCTTTTTTTTCTTTTTTCTTTTTGAGGGATTTTTTTTTTTTTTAATGGGAGTTGGGTTGGGAAATGTTATTGGATGAGCTTAGATCCTTTAGGTTTCTTTTTGGATGGGTCGTTAAAATACTTTACAACTCCGTCAACTCCTCGTGATAAAGAAGCAGGGAGAGAGAGAGAGAGAGAGAGAGAGAGAGAGAGAGATGGGGGACCAAACACTGTCGAAGAAAAATATTAAAAATACTTCTGCTTCTTGTGTTATCCTTTTTCCATCTCGTCTAAATACATGCATGCACAACCACTTTCATTCCCAATACTCTATTTTATTTATAATATTTTTAATTATATATCAAAATTAAAAAATTTCTTTATTTCAATTCAGTAATTGAGTTTCCCTGTGCTTTCTTTGTAGAAATTCATTAAATTCATTTTGAATAGGAGGTGCTTGGCACCAAAGACTTCTGAAATATTATTTTGATGGACAACAACAAGAAGAACAACAACGTTATCCCTTCTCCTTGTACCCATTTTTTATGTCACGTAACCGACTGGCCGGCTTTAAGGTCGCCATCTAGATTGTTGTCTCCACAGCCCCCTCTCTCTCTCTTCATGTTTCGGATTTTTGCACAAATATTAATGAAACAATTAAATGACATTAATAATAGAAAAATATATTTTAATCATATTAAATTATAGTTTCTCTCATTTAATTAATTTTTTTTTATTTCTTTACTACCAATTAAGTTTCGATTCCCTGTATGTATATATATATTTAATAAATCACGATATGCGATAATCATATTAAATTCAATTAATTTTGATTCGTGTCGAATTGAATCTTTAAGAGGATAAAACTCTCCGTCACTTGTTTTCACACAATAATTGAATTTGAGATTTTATTTAAGATGTATCGGTGTCAGACCATGAGATGAGTTAGGCGTTGATTTCTTATATTCTACTATTAAGATAAAATAGAAACATAAATGCAAATAATAAAGATGAGATTATTCAGTTTAATGGAGATATAATAAAGGATAAACACTAAATTATTGTTAATGTTCATTATTCGTAGTAGTGGATTATCCCTATTCCACTCAATTGATCATTTGATTTGATTGGAATTAATTTAAAAAATTATGGACAGGGATAGCATTCTAGTGATAATTATTGTGAATTTAATTGCTATGGAAACAAAACCATAAGATGGTAAAGTAAATTTGGAAATATGTTTGTATAATTGGTAAAATAGTTTTTTTTTTTTTTTTTATTACATAGGGCCATTGAGTAAGAGGGAAGACAATTGAGTAAGAGCTATTACTACTTAAATGTCCCTACAAGGACAAACTAGGCTATACCGAGGGCCCTTGATCCAGTTATCTCAAAGATACCTCTCTTGACCTGAAATGTTAAGTTCAAATAGGCTATACTAAGGGTGAAGTAAAGTTTTTATTTTTTGCGTATAAACAAACATAAAAAATAAGAGAGTGAAAATTTAAATAATAAACTATTTGACAATTTTATTTAAAAAAAAAAACACTCTTTTATAAGTTGTAAACTTAATAAAATTATAATAAAGTAAATATTTTAAATATTCATAAATATTTAAGCTTCATACTTTGGTGAAAGATTTTCTTCCTAAATTCATAAAAACACTAAATTAACAATTTATATTTTCTATCAATGTTAAAATAGTTAGGTTTTTTTAAGATAATATGCATATGACAAAACTGTAATAGTTAAAATAATTAGGGGTAATTTGGTTAATTTAGATATTTTTATTAAAAAAAAAAAGCTCCTCTTAGAATGTTTTTTTTTTCTATTTTTATTAAAAAAGTAAATTTTTTTTCAAGTAATTTTTATCTTTAAATTAAATTCAAACAAAAAAAGACCAAAAAATCACTAAAAAAACTAGGTTCTTTTTATGAGTATTGTTGGACTTCCCCGTGTGCGTTGAAACATAAGATCAACTACGTACTCCCATGCGTCATATATTCATATGCCAAAGCAATCCAAGTGCTGTTTATTTTAGAAATTTCAAATCAATTTCCCTTTCCTTAATACAAGTTGCTAACAAGGTTGTTCAGAAGACACGTCTCTATCTCCACTACAAAAAAACACGGAATTTGCGACGGACATTTGCGACAAACATTTTTTGTTGCTGTTTTGCAACGAATTTGGCGGCGGAAAAAAATTTCATAAGCATTTTCCAACAAAATTCGCAACGAAAAAAACTTCGTAGCTAATTTAGTGACGAAACCATTCCTCGTCGCGGTTCAGCGACGAATAGGGTGTTCGTCGCTGATTTCAGCGACAAACAAGCAGTTCGTCGCTGTATTCAGCGACGAACCCTGAGTTCGTCGCTAATTTCAGCGACGAAACCGCGGTTCGTCGCTATTTTCAGCGACGAACCCTGAGTTCGTCGCTAATTTCAGCGACGAACCCTGAGTTCCTCGCTAATTTCAGCGACGAACCCTGAGTTCGTCGCTAATTTCAGCGACGAAACCGCGGTTCGTCGCTATTTTCAGCGACGAACCCTGAGTTGGTCGCTGATTTCAGCGTCGAAACCCAGTTCGTCGCTGTTTTCTGCGACGAACCCTCTATTCGTCGCTGTTTTCTGCGACGAACACGCAGTTCGTCGCTTCTTTCAGCGACGAACACGCAGTTCGTCGCTGCTTTCAGCGACGAACAAGCAGTTCGTCGCTGCTTTCAGCGACGAACCCGCAGTTCGTCGCTGTTTTCAGCGACGAACACGAGTTCGTCGCTGTTTTCGTTGCAAAATTTTTTTAATGCATCAAACCCATTTTTCCTCTCCCTCTCTTCCTCCTCTCCCCCTCTCTTCCCCGCGGTCGTCCCCCTCCAACGAGGTACTATCTCTCTCTCTCTCTCTCTCTAGATCCGGCGGCCCGCCGGATCATGGCGGGGGAAGGGCAACGCCCCTCCCCCGGGCTGGTTTCAACGGCGGGGGAGGCGCCGCAGCGCCTCCCCCCGCGGAGATCCGGCCACAGAGGCCGGATCTCCTACGGGATGGCCCCGCCCGCATCTTCGCAGGCGGGGCCGACCGGGGGAGGGGCAGCGCCCCTCCCCCGGGTTTCTTTGAACTTCGGGGGAGGCGCCGCAGCGCCTCCCCCGCTGAGATCCGGCCACAGAGGCCGGATCTCGGACGGGATGGCCCCGCCCGCATCTTCGCAGGCGGGGCCGACCGGGGGAGGGGCAGCGCCCCTCCCCCGGGTTTCTTTGAACATCGGGGGAGGCGCCGCAGCACCTCCCCCGCTGAGATCCGGCCACAGTAAATGAATTTTTGAACTTATTTATTAGTTTTTAGATTTTTAACTCATAACTAGTTTTTGGGTAATTTCCAGTAAACAGTCATTGGACTTCTATTAGTATTCAGACTTTTATTAATTTTTGAACTTTTAATAATCAATATTTAAGTTTCTATTAATTATAAAATCTTTGCTAATTTTAGAATTTTCTATCGAATGAATATATGTTAATTTTGAAATCTTTGATAGTTTCGGAATGTTCCGTCAATATTCGAACTTATGCTAACTTTGAGAATTTTTGTTAATTATTACATGTTTTGTATGGCCACAATATGAAGTTGCTTTGTTATGATTGTTGGTGAATCAAATACATGCTAATAAATTTGAAATTCTACCACATTGAGGTATTTGTACTATGATGATGGGATTTACCATAAATTAATCGTCTTCTCATAAAAAAGTAAAAAACACATTTGCTTACTCTCTAGCTGCAACGAATACCTCAATGTGTCTATTTGCACCTATTTGCACCATCTTGATGCTTTTAATGAAAGTGCTTTCTTTCCGATAATTTCCAACTAACCTTAACATGTAGGCCAAAATTAGATTATTTACATCAAATTATGACAGTTCTTTTTAGCTTTATGCCCAGGCTTATGTGTTATATTTCTTCTTGAATTTCTTTGCGATTGATTCTATAATTTTTATTGTTGTTCTTGTTAATTTTGTCTCAATGACTTACATTTTAGTTATTTAATTTTTTCCCATAATTTTTGCCCCCACCAGAGTCCAATTTGATATGATTTACTTACCCCCTAAATTTTAACCTATTGTCATTGATGAATTTTGCACTTTGATAGATTTGGTTCTTTCGCTTGACTTATATGTCATGTGACATACTTTTCATTTCACTACTCTAAAATAAATTTGAAATAAAAAGAATAGTATTTAGTATTTAGTGCCTAATGTTTCATTTTCGAAATATTGTTTGCTAATATATTTTCTTTTTTTATAGCTCATTTCTGACGACAATTTAAATATGGTATGTTTCTTCATATACTCTAATATATTTTTTAAAATCATGCAATATTCATTGCTTGCAAGAAAAAACTCTTGTTACAGTTTCAACGTGGAGGACATAGACGATCTTCTAATGCAAGACCAAACTCTTCGGCATCACCGTCCGTTTCAGCTGCACCTTCCCATGCCCCTTCGCCTTGTACTGATATACCTTCACCGTTTCCATCAGTTGCACCTTCAATTGTACCTTCAATGCAAGCTTCACACGTTGAAGGGGAAGATACGCGAGAGGTGATATCCCCTTGCGGAGATTCGTAAGTATTAAAAATTGAAATATTATCACAATTTATTAGTTTATTTAAAAATTTTTTTTACTAACCATTTTTTTTTCTAATTTTATGATAGATTCACAAATTCTGTGTATGTTATTCATGAGCTGAATAGAATCATTAACAACCATTGGGGAGGAGCATCGATGTCATACACAAGTACTCCAGATGATATCAAAGAGCTATGGTGGAGAGAATTCAAGGTAAATGAGGCCTCTAAGTTTAAATATACAATTCAGTGTATAATTTAAATATAACAAATTGTTTTTTTTTTAGCGAAAGTTCAATTGGGATGAGACCGAGGAGCTTGAAATAAGAAGAATATTTAAAAAAAAATGCGGTCATCACATCCGAGGTGTACTGAATCATGCAAAAAAAAGCCGAAAGAAGCCACACTGCATCACCGAAGAAAATTGGCTCAACATTTTAAATTTTTGGGATTCCGATGAGAGCCAACGGAGGAGTGAGCAAAATAAAATAAATCGAGCTTATAATTCAGGGGAATCATCTGCTACTTATGCGGGAGGCTCAATCAATATTGATGAGCATAGAATTAGAATGGTAATTTGGTTCAATTACCATTCTTTTGTATTTAATTCATTTATTTTTTCATTAATTCATCTAACGGTGTTTTGTTTTTAGACCAAGGAAATGGGATCACCGCCATCATTTAAAGAGACTTTCGCACGGACTTTTCAGAAAAAAGACAAGACCTGGAGTGGGGAGAGAGCTAGAACGGTTATGGTATGTAATTTCAAAAATTTAAATTGTTTTATAAAAACTTTTTTTTTAACATATTTTGCTCAATTTATCATCACAACATTATAATAAGAATTTAATAGATTTGTCTATTCCAATAATTTCTCAAATACTTAAATTGAACTTTTCATTTCAAATTCATATATATATATATATGAATCATTATAAATTAAAATTAGAAAATACATAATATCAAATTTGTTACGTCCATTCCAAATGGTTGGTTCATTATGTCACGTATAGTATAATTTTTTCCTTTATTCGATCTGTTATAGTGTCAAACTCGTAATAGTAGTCGAATTTTAATTTCAATTACAACACTCCTCATTATCTAAATATCATTTTAATGGATTAAGCAACTAAATATCATTCGAATTCCATAAGTGTATTAAATTTATAATATTTGATTGACAAAGATAATTTTTGTGTCTTATTGCTTACTGTCAATCGCTTAATGAGAAATACAATTTTGTATTCTTACTTTATTTGTTAGATTTTTTAGAAATTTGTTCAACTGTTAATTGACACTTCTTTTTTTCGTTGGATATTTTATTATATTGTTATTTTATTTTTCTTCTAATTTCTTATACGATAATGCAGGAGAAATATGACCAGCTTCTACTTAGAAATTCCAGTGGTAGTGATGATGCTGCAACGTCTGAGCCATCTGTTAATGATATGGCTTTATGGCTCGAGGCAACTGGTGGAGCAAAGAAGGGAAGAGTACTTGGGATGGGCTCATTGAGCAAAACTTGCAGACTCAGTGGTCTAAGTTCTTCCGGGCAGACACCAGTTAGAGCAGAATTAATGCAAATGAACCAAGAGCTGAGCCACATGAAGGAGCTGTTAGCATAAAAAGACAATGAACTTCAAGTCATGCGCGTAGAACAGCAGCGAAGAGACAATGAACTTCAAGCCATGCGCGTTGAACAGCAGCGAAGAGACAATGAATTTGAAGAGTTTCGCGCACAACAGAGGCTTATAATGCAGCATCTTCAGCTAGTTTCCGCTTCAAGTTCGATTCCCCCTTCTCTATCTCCTCCAAATGATGGTGATGATGATTTTGACATATTTGGTGATGGTGATGGTGATGGTGTCGGTGACGGTAATGGTGATGGTAACGATGATGGTGATAATGTTTTTTGAAACAATTTTTATTTCACGTTTATATTTAATTAGACTTCTCATTAGAATTTCATTTTTACTTCTACAAATTCGATATTCTGTAACTTATTTAGTACTGTTTAATATTATTTCATGACGATGGTACTGTTTTTTTAATTATTATTTCATTCATACTATTAGATGGTCAGTTATTTGAATGAGTAGATACTGCATAAATTTCGTACTCATGTGTGTTTGATGGTACCCTGGATGATTTGTTGATGATGATGTTGGTGGTTTAGTTCATAAACTGGTTGGTTAAGACTATCAGGGAGGAATATGATATACGTGGAAATTTGGTGCAAATATTAAACAAATTAAATCTTTTTGTCGCAAATTGTCTATATTTGTCGCTAAATTCGTCGCTGATTTTGACATTCGTTGCAAAATTTGTTGCTGAATTTTTAAGAGTTTGTTGCAAAATTCGTCGCAAAAGCCGTCGCTGAATTTGTCGCAGAATTGCGACAAATTATCTCACAAATAAATTTTGTCGCAAATTGCGACAAAATTAAATTCGTCGCAGATTTTGTTGCAAATTTTAGCAACAAAAAACTATTCTTGGAATTTTGCAACGACTAAATTTGTCGCTAATTTGTTACAAAAAATATTCGTCGTTCTATTGGTCGCAAAATTGCAACAAAAATATTTTTGATGCTAATTTATCCGACGAATTTTCCGTCTGAGAAATTTGAAACATACTATTTCGTCGCAAAATTGATCGGAAAATTGCAACAAAAAATAATTGGTTGCTAATTTGTGCAACAATTTTTGCAACAAATATTTTTTTGTTGGAAATTTTTCCGACAAAATGTTTCGTCGCAAATGTTGTCGGAAAATTGCAACTAAAAATTTTTTGTTGCTAATATTTGCGACGAAATTTGCGACGAACTATAATCTGTCGCTAATTGGCGACAAATTTCTTATTTTTTGTCGGAAAATTTTGCGACGAGTTATTAGCGACAAATTCGTTTTTGTCGAAAAATTGGTCGCTAAATAATTTAGCGACGAATATTTCTTAAATTTTCGTCGCAAAATTTGTGGCTAAATACAAGTTTTTTTGTAGTGCTCCCTCTCTCCCTCTCTCTCTCACTCTCTCTCTCTCTCTCTCTCTCTCTCTCTCTCTCTCTCTCTCTCTCTCTCTCTCTCTCTCTCTCTCTCTCTCTCTCTCTCTCTCTCTATATATATATATATATATATATAGAAATCCAATATTATTATCTTGTCTCGAGATATTGATTGATTGTCAAATGTAAAAATCTTATGACAGCAAATGTGTACCACATGAAGTCCTTTTAAATGTCCAATGGCCACGTACCCATAAAACTGGGCGGAAAGGGTTATGGCGGAAAATATTAGTTTGGATAAGTTATTGAACAAATATGTGTAAATTGGAGTTTTCTTTAAATTTTTTTTAAAAAAAAAATCATATTTTGAAAGAAAAGTAAAATATAGAAATTGCAACTAATTGGGCCAATTGATACTCCCAAATATTTGTTCGTCTCTGTCACGTGCCACTTGCAATCGTCCCATATCAAATATAAGTTGAGGAGTTTGCCCCCACTATGAAACTTATAAATCAAGATTTTAGTAATGGTTTGTGGACAACCCAACCAAGAGAGTTAGTGGTCGATTAGGATTTATGAGCCATCAATTCTTTTGTATTATTTTAAATTCTCTTATATTTTTGTATCAGTGTTTGTGTGTTTAAGAAAATTTTTTTAAAACTTTTGTATTCTCTTCTTTATAATGAAAATTCGCTCCTCCTTCGCTCGTAAATGTAGATTATTTGACTGAATCACGTGAATCTAGTGTTTTTTTTATTATTATTTTGAAACGAAACAAAGATGATGTTGAAAAATCTCATCTACTAAAAAGATATATAAATAATTAAATAATTATTTTTTAATGTTGAAAATTTTATATAATTAAAAGAATTTAAAATTGAAGGAAAAGAAAACCATATTTTGTTTGTTAAGGAAATTCTTGTATGGATTAAATCAGTCTCTAAAATAATGGTATAAATGGTTTGATTCCTTTACGATGAATTATGGTTATTCTGGGAGCATGTATGATACCTATGTTTACTTTCGAATGTTAGATGATAGTTTTTCATCTGTTAGTTGTTTTATGTTAATGACAGATTCATTGTGGCTAAAATTCTGTTAAAAATTCACTCTTTATAGGTGTTGTTAAGCAGAGAATTTGAAATAAAAAATTTAGAAACAACTAAAAAGATTCTTAATATAGAGATAAAGGGAGAGTGAGCAGTTGAAAAGTGGTACATAATTTAGCAAAATTTCCCTAAAAAATTCTGAGAGATTTGACATGAAAGAAACTAAATTTGTGATTACTCCTCTTACGACACATTCACCAAATAAGTTGAAGAGGAAGAGTATACGGTATGGGTTTTAAATTCGAGTGTAGTTGGTAGTATCATGTATATAATGATTTGTATACATAAAAGTATCTTATAAGCAGTTAGTGTTATTAACTTATATATGACTTGTTCCAGAAAAGCACACTAACAGGTTGTGAAGTGGATTCTCATATATTTGCGAGATACTTCAAGTATTTGTTTGGAGTTTGTGAAAAATAGTGGTACTTTGGTTGATTTTGTGGACTCTAATTTCGTCGGAGATCTTAATAGAAGAATATCACTTACAAACTATGTATTTTGCATCGGGAGTTGTGTAGTTAGTTGGAATGTTTCCTTACAACCGATTGCGGTATTGCTTATTATGGAAATGAAATATATGGCAGTGACTGAGACAATCAAAAAAGTTTTGAGGTCAAGAGTTTTGTTTGCAAACTTTAGTCTATATCAAGGTGTGACTACCATTTATTATGATAGTTAAAGTGTGATAGTCAAAGCGCAATTCACTTAACTAAACATCATATATTATGAGTGGATAAAATATATTGATGTAAAGTTTCAGTTCATTGAAGATATCATTGTTGAGGAAAAAGCTTTTGTTGAAAAGATTAGTATCAAATACAATTTTGCTAACATATTTATCAAATCTCTTTCGGTTTATAAGTTCAAACGATGTTTAGACTGGTTGGTGTTCATTGTTACTGACTTAACTTATTAGGGTATTATGGAGAAGGTGAACTTGTTTGTGTACAAGCGCAAATCAAGGTGGAGATTTATTATATAATTACTTGAACTTGTTCTGTATTGAATGTTTTTGTTGAAAAGATCAGTACCAAACACAATTTTGCTAACATATTTATCAAATCTCTTCAGATTTACAAGTTTAAACGATATTTAGACTTAGTTGATGTTCATTATCATTGATTTAACTCATTAGGGTATCATGGAGAAGGTGGACTTGTTTGTGTACAAGTGCAAATCAAGGTGGAAATTTGTTATATAGTTACTTGGACTTGTTTCACATCGAATGTTTTCAAGAATTGGGTTTCACTTAAAAGTCTATAAATAGAGTATTGCACTTGTTTCACCTCGGATAAATGGAAAAGTTTATACTCACTTGAAACTTATAAATAAATATTTTAGTAATTGTTTGTGAGTTACCTAATTAAGAGAGCTAGCGGGCTATTAGGACATTTAGATCATCAAAACTCTTGTATTATTTTAAATTCCGTGTGTTTTGCATTAGTGTTTGTGGATTTAGGAACATTTTGCTATAACTCTTATACTCTCTTTTTCATGGTGGAAATTTTGCCCATTCTCTGCCTGTGAATATAAGTCATTTTCATGGTGGAAATTTTGCCCATTCTCTGCCTGTGAATATAAGTCATTTAACCAAATCATATAAATTTAATGTTTTTCTATTATTATTATCGTTTTGTATTAGATATTTAGAATCTCATCGAATCTTATTATAATAATCTCTTCAATTTTTTTTTATATTCAAATTACCAACTCTAATACTAAAGAAGGAAAAAAGCAAATTTGGTTTTGAAAAATCTTATATACTAAAATGATATATATATATATATATATAATTAAATAATTATTTTTTAAAGTTGAAAAAAATTATATAATTAACTCCATTTAAACTCCATATCACCCGAGGGAACCAAAGGACGATTAGAGTTTGAGCGGGTCAACTAAGAAAAGGCGTATCAAGAAGAAGCTGCAACCCGTCCGTAAGCATCAGGGCGGGCCGTCATTTCAAAGTAAAAACCACCCGCCCCCCGTCCTTGTCAACGTGGCCCACCATCCATCCATCACACTTTTTTTTTTATTATATTAATCATTATTTAAATTTTATTTAAATTAATTTAATTTAAAATTTATAATAATCCTAAAAATTATCGCTCTATCTCTCTCTCTCTCTCTCTCTCTCTCTCTCTCTCTCAATTTCTCACCCTTCCTCTCGGATCAAAGTTTGTTCACAAAAGTTTAGGTTGCTGAACTAATATTGTAAATATATGGGGGTCGATGTGGGACCCATTCCTCTGACATTGACGTGGCATTAGACAGGAGCCGTTCGTGCTTTCCTTTCGTTATTTCTCTCTTGCCTTTGCCTTTTCTTTTCGCGTCCTTCCACTAGCGAATCTGTCGGCAGCAGAGGCGTCACACATTTCCCTCTCTTTCTCACTCTCTCCCTCTCCCCCTCCTCAAAAGCCGTGCGTGTGTCATAGCGCACGCAAACATTTATAATAATATTAAAATACAAAGTACGAGACTCCCACGCAAAAGCATATATATATATATATATATATATATCTATACATATGTTAATAGTACAATTTTGAAAAATTTTATCACTGACGGTCACAGTTACGGTCACGGTCACGGTCACGGTCGTCTACTTGACGACCCAACTCCAAATTAGTGGGTTTATATTTAGGAAGGGGGCGGCGCTCCGTCGCCGTCCACATTGACGGTCACGGTCGTCTAACGGGGGTGCAACATAATTTATCAACCGGACCCCCAACTCCAATCATTTTTTCTTTTTAACCTTTTACATTTTGTATGTAATTTAACTCGGAACGGCGCCGTTTATTTTGACCATGTCTGCGGGTGTGCGTGGCGTGGCGCACTTTGTTTGAGGAGCTGTCGTCATAAGAGTCATGATGGGGTATGGACCCAATGCTAGATGTTATGATGATAAAAGAAAAGGATGATGATGATGTCATGCCATTGCCATTGATGTATTGAAGGGCCACAATGGTATTGGGTCTGGGGGGTTCACCAGTCTACCTAATGGCATGCATGGATATGGACTTAATATCACGGGATGTGGATTGATATTGAATTTGGTAAAAATATAAGTTGACGGAGTCAAGTTTAGACAGGTTTCTTGATTCAATTTTATTTATACCAATAAAAGTAAAGTTTAGTCTACCTCAATTTTGTTAATTTAATTTAATTTATAATTAAAACAAAGCAACAATTATTATTTTATCAATAATTATCTATCTGATCTTAATTTTCTTTAATATTTGATAATCACGTAAAATTTGATTAAATTCATTTCGAATCAGATTAAATATTAAGAGTCAAAACTCCCATAACACTTGTTTTCATCATGCACAAAACTAGAATTCGATAGTTGTTCTGTTACTAAACTAGCTAAGCGGTGATTGGTCAACGTGATTATATATATTTTTAGTTTTTGTTAAACGAAAATATTAATCATTGTCCCTCGTATAAATTAAAGAGAGAAACAAAAAGAAAGTTGTAAACAACAAAAGACATCGTACACTTATTTGTTAAACCAAATTTACTAGTAAATGACTATTTTCTTTTCAATTGTCCGTTTTGTTCATATAAAATGTCGCAATGTGCACAAGGTTGAAGCCTTCCCAAATGAAAACATGCAATCAAATAAGAAGAAGAAGAAGAAGAAGAAAAGAAGAAACACAACTTGAACCATATACGCTTATAGACCCAAAACATGCGACAACCACAACACACAGTACAAGTGAAAATCCAAGAAATCAGAGTTTTTGTGGGTATCCGGGGAACACCTTATTAAGGATTTGGCTAGAAGTGCACTGTGGTGGGGAATATTTAAGTTCAATGATGGAGAAGAAAAAATTCAAAACATAAATGCACAGGCCAGACGAAGAGTGGGTTTTCTAAAATTTTAAGAAAAAGATAATATATGCAAAACTCTAAAATTATAATTCTAAGAATTACTTATTTTTCTAAATTATAAATTATTATCTTTAAAATTATAATTTTAAATATATATGTATTATTTCACGTCTAATATAAATTTTTAATTTTGCAACTAGTGATTTTGAGCAAACGAGGGACCCTGGGAAAGGGGAAAATGGGAAGAATCCAACTATTATACATGAAGACAAAAATTATGATAAGATGACAGAATCAAATCTCAAACATGACATATCCAGCAGAAGAACAGGTATGAAAATGCCAAATATCTGGAATAGAATTTTTTTTTTTTTTTTTTTTTTTTGATTTCTCAAATCCCAAATCTTCAACATGACATTTATGCAGGAAAACAATCTTAAGGACTCCAATGAACTAAAATAGCAAGACCCGCAGGAACATAAACAGAAAAGAAACCATAGCATAGTGCATAAATTGATTTGTTTGTGGATATGATATGGTCAGAGGAAATCAAGCACTTGAGAGTTGTGCAGACTGCAATAGGAGACCACCATTGATAATGACCTGAGCTTCAAACAGTCATATGGAATTGGTTCTAACTTGATAAGCTAGTTCGAACTTTGACTTGGACCGGTCGACCTCGAACACCGTCGTACTTTCACAGAACAACTCATTTATTCTGAACAAAACCTTGAAGATTTTTTTTTTTTTTGGTTACATAAAACCTTGAACATGATGACCTCAATCCCTGACATATCTACTTAACTGTTGGTGCTTTCCACTTAAAAAGCATGAATTCACTGAAAATAACCCTCCCATGGTGAAGGTGTTTTGAAAAAAAAAACTGACCTATTCCCTGCAAAATCCCATGTCGAATACACTACAACTAACCACTACCATTATTTCTTGAACTTGAAGATAAGAGGGCAGTCAAATGTATGGCAAATTATTAAGCTGATCCTCACTCAAATACAAATAAATCACCCGTAATATGCACTAAATTACAAGGTAACTATCACTCCCATGTTTTCTGCACCAGAACCCGAAGGAACCTACTGCCTGGGGGTACAACAAACATCATAAAAGGCTGGAATCTCAATGGAACAAAAACAATGAAGCATTTGCCTTGAAGTAGAAGCTTACAAAAAGACAAAGCCCGTTTCAAAGGAACCATATAAGCACTTGAAGTAGACGCTGTACACGGCAATTGTCTTGCAAAAGGGGAAACATTCTAACTTCTGTGTTAAACTAGGTTCCCACTATCAAGAAAGGATCAAGAGTTAAGTGTAGTGATACACAAACATCTTTGTATGCACAGTTTCCAGTAATGTAACATGTTATGTGAACCTTGTGAATTTCTGCTCATTTGACCTGGACAAGATTCCAAGGCAAAGAAAGCACTCTCGCAAGATGTACACTGGTGAATAGAACATGATTTAAAAGCCATGTCATTTGAAGAAATGGATGCTTGCATGCCAAAAAGAAATCGAACAGCAACAGGTTGAGATCCAAGGATGATGATTTGAGCAGTTAAGTAAGCAAGCTAGGTCCATTTTCAGAAGCAGTCCGTGAATTCCTGGTCATTTGCACATCACGTGAAAAATGGGTCCTTGCTTTTGCATAAGGTGCATCTCTTGCTGCATCAAAGACAAGAAAGATAAACCACTTCAGAGAACTAACGAAAAAGAAATAAAAAGGGGGACAACTTCAGAGAGGATCCTGATATTGTCATGCACCATTTTGAGCTTCTGATATGGTGCGAAGACGTGCAAATTGCCATCAACTGAAAGGATCATTTATGTTTGTGGTGCATCTTTAATATGATAGTCAATTATGTAAGTGCATTTTGTATAATTAAGGATTGGACTATTTAATGATAGAGCACCATCAACACATTTTTGAGAAGTCCTTGCCTGCAATTTTTTGAGCCCGGAGAATATTCTGCCGCCTCTTCCACCAACACATGGCACATATGACCATGAGTAAGATGGCAACACAAACACCAAATGCAACCCCAATTTTTGCACCTACAGAAAGATGGGGACCACAAGTGGGCAGTCCAGGTATGCCACAAAGGCCAGCATTATCCGTAAAGCTGAAAACCAAGACAGAATTAGTATATAATGCACAATTGTTTACATCAACGTATCTACCTAGTGTTCAGATTAAGGTAAAGCAAGGCATACTTGAAGCTAGCTCTGTGCAAAAGCATCCCCCCTAGTGCAGCTGGGACTTTTCCAGAAAGAGAGTTGCCATTGAGATTCCTGCAGCAGCTCAAATAAGATAACAATTCCAATTTTTGGTACTTGGTTTATTATATAGATGGCCAAAATACTTAAAGAAAGCACTCACAACATTTGCAATGATGTCAACAGTCCAAGACTTTCTGGGATTGAATCGTTGAAGGAATTGTATGAAAGGTCTCTGCCAAGCCATCATAAGAATTTAAGATACACTAGTGAAGCTAAAAGACCGGATAAAAATGCATGCACACTGAACATGAAAGACTTTTAACTCATGGCCTGTATCAGTGTTCCATGAAATGAAATAATTTCATTTGTGTTCATAAGTACAATTACAAAGATTTATGATAAATGAAATCACTCAAATTTATTGAATCTAGACTAAATTTAGCCATAAAGGACGAGAGTGGGGCATTTCTTGTATTAGAAGATGGTTTCATTCCACTTGTTGGACATGTGTCCAAAAGAAATCAACTATAACAAAAGATCTTCATTAAAAGTTTAGCATAGATCAAAATTCAAAATGAAACCATTTTAGGTACCAAAGGCCCTTATGATTTCATTTTCCAAAAGCCGGCAGTTGACCATGTAATAAACAATAAAATAATTTTGTTTGCCTCTCAATACAGATACAATAACAGCTGATTTACACACCAAGAAGATAAGCATGAAATTCACTTCATAGAAAGAATTCACTACCAGATGAATATCCAGGTAACTTGATGCAACTACGTCGTCACAATCCACATGCAAGCTACACCAAAATACCCAAATGCAAAATATTTGACTTAAACTTGCCAATTATTCAACATCATTGCACTTCATACTCTCTACTGGGGTAAAAGCCTCTTGCAGCATATAAAGTTCATGTTGGAAGGAAAATAGGATGCAATACTTGTGTTACAATCAGGTCATAATGCAGTCTCTTGATGATTCCAAAGAAATTAGAACAGCACTGTAATTATATCAGTTCCCAGTAAATGCACATCAATAAGACCATTGGTCAGACAGAATAGTTCAGAGCCACTGAAGAATGTTCCACTATTTTGATTAAAAAGGGGGCAAAAAAAATCAAAGAATCCTTTGGTGGGGTAACCAAGTTCTGGTGTGCTTTAAACTCATCTCTTAAAGCTGATCACTCCATCTATTCATTCAATCAATTAAATGGTGACGGGTGCATATTATAGTCATGCCAGAGGACCTAAAGTCCAGTATTTATTGTTGTAGTTCTTCTATTCCAAATATTTTCTTCAAAGACCACTAGCAATGATTGGACTATAGTGTAAAATCCCAACCTTCTAGTGAGGGAACATTACAGCAATTCAAAGAAAAACAACCTTGCAACAGACTTCCGAAAGACAAATTGAGGCGAAAATGACATATGAAGAAGCTACAAGCAGGATTGCCACCCATTGACCGATGGGTTTTATACTTAAGTAGCAATTTAACCCATCCATAGATGAAAGCAATCAGAAATGTGTATTTTCTATGAAATGCTTATCAGGAAAGTTCATCTGTCAAAGCCAGAGTTTATGGTGGAAATAAGTGGCCTGTAAAAACTAATATAAAACAAATGAGGAAATACGTGAAATAGTTTAACATGTTTGATATCAATTTCACTTATTAACTAACATAGCTTTTAGTGCATAAAATTATACCTATATACGCTAGTTGACAAAGAGTTTTGACCAATGGGTGACGTTAGAGTTGTGCATAAAACAACTCGACACATGTTTGAACCTGTCAAGTTTTAGTGCATGGAGAGAGAGAGAGATGTAATGTTGGTGTCAGATTGAAGAGTATGTGGTGACTCATTTTACTAGGCCTAAAAAAGTGGGTGATTTTGCAGGGGGAGATATTACCCTTTACTCTAATTTTTACTCTCTGGGACAGTATACAGTATATGCTATTGAAGGAGCCAGATGAGAAGAGGGGGTTGTTGGGAATTGAAATAAACGAATTGAAGTGAGACGAGAAATAGGAACCTTAAAATGCAAGCAATGGTATCATAAAATCAAGAGAAAAAATTCTATGAGAGAGACAGAAAATGGTAAAAAAAAAGGCTATTCTAATAATTAAATTATAAACTAATTTCCAATCCCATCATTTGTGCTCCGCAACACTATTTCTTGTATAAGTGGTCGTATAACAGCCCAACAACCAGTCCTAGAAAGTGCTGATGATTTATTGCATTTTCTAAATAAGAAAGTTATTTGAAACTTCACGATCACATGCCACTCCGTGTGCAAAATCTTTCTCAATATATGTATCCTTCTGAATGATAATGCTAAGCATAAAAAACCATTCCTCTTAATCATATCTTGCTCTCTGATTTTACTAACCTTTTGATGATGCCCTTGAAAACTACTTTGTTAATTTGTTTCACTTATTCAGCCAAGGCATCCATGTTTCATTTATAACAACATACATATATACCAACAAACATGAAGAAGATTCCCTTGTCTTGACTTTTGTCGTCATTCCTTAATGTATTGTTGGTGCTTGACTAACCATCTGAAGTTTTGGTTGTTGGAGGACAATTTTAGAGAAAGTATTGTCTTCAAATAACCTGTCTCTGAGAGCAGGGGAAGAACTTATTGAGAAGCTCCATTCAACAAATTTGACAATGATTTTCCTACGTAGGTCCATCATGCCGCATCACTTATGCTTATGCCTTATTTAGATATCTGTCATTAGTTATACCTATACATAGGCAAGAGTGAAAACTTTATAACCAATAGAAGCATAGTAAACCCAAAACATGGTAAAATTAGTATAAATCTAATTAAAAAAAAAAAAAAAAAAAAAAAAACTCATTTGAGATGCTTACATGCAAAAGCATAGTTTTCAATTGTTAGCATTGGGAATTTCGATTGGCCTATTTCCAAAAGACTAATAGCCACAAGTAAACCAAAAAAGCAACAAGCATTACCGCATGCCAATCTATCTTCGGCGGATTGCAATGATATGTTCATGCAGCAGTTTTCATGGCGACTTCGTAGTCCAAGGAAATTTAAAATTTACAGTTGTAAAAGGAACGATCAACACATTATACAGTTAGAAAACCATAAAAGATTTAACTTACAGCATCCGAAGGCTAGTTATTGATCCAAGGGAGGACGGAATGGGTCCACGGATGGCATTTCCACTCAAGTTTCTACAAGAAGCATAAAAACAAGGGATTAGGCTACTTTAGGCGATTTCAAGCGTAGATGAAATGAGTATCTCTCAAGTTTGATCATAAAAACAGGCAAAAGGTTTCTGCAAGAGATCCATTTACTATTAATACTGCCATATCTGATATTGTTATACCAATTTTCAGCAGGGTGGAGCCTTTGCTATAAAATGGCAGAAAAACAAAAGCCAAACTATGTATATGTTGAATACAGAAAGTTGTTTTATTTGAGCAAGTCTGCAGAACTTACATGCTCTGAAGATGACGAAGTTTTGATATATCATTTGGCAAGAGGCCCTTCAAACCTTGATCATCAAGACCTCTGGGCATGAACACAGGAAAATTCAGTTAGTTGAAGGCATAGTAAAATCATTTCTCAGGGTTCCATACAGATTTGAGTAGAAAATATCAATAACTGGTTGTGCTGAAGTCAAAATGCAAGAAAAATGATACAATGGGAAAAAATGTCATAGACCATCTTTCAAGCCCCTGGCTTAATCAAAAATCAAAGGTCAAAGATTTCCATTCACAAGCTCAGACACAAGGAAGCAAGCAAACTTGTAGCCGACTAGAAAAATCTTGATGCGTTAACTATGCTAGTAATTAATTACGTAAAACCAAAATTGAAACAAGAACCTTTATGATGAAAACAAATCGAAACAACTTAAAAGTCACAACTAGTGATGAGTGCAACATTATTAGTTTGCAAACAGTCTCCTGAATATCTCAGTTATCCACCTTCGTTCTTTTACACAATGGAGGCAACATAGGTGGACAAAACGAGTTCATTTTAGACCTTTGTTTTGTCCTCTTCACCATATAGAGGTAGGAGTTAACATAGAGTAGTTTAACCCTTGTTTACATGTCACAAGTTCAATAACGAAGGAACCTTGAGAGCATAGCACTTTGACAAAGGAAAAGTTTGCAATGATATTTGGAGAAAGATAGCTTACAGTCCATCAATGACCCAATTATTGTTAACACTATCAAATTGGCAATCTGCTCCACTCCATGGATGCTGTTGTGGAACACATGGGTCACCATTCCATCCAAAACGAAGAGGAAGCTGTAATGCACTCTTCAATGTCTGCAAAGCCTTCACTGCAGATAGTACAGTGAAATAACAAATTATTACTAAACTACAGACATGTAGAGTGAACCATAAAGAAATTAGCAAAGAGTAGAACAAGCTCCATTCTTAGCTTCTGGATTGACGGGCTTGCAAATGAGTCTACAAATTCTTCCCAGTCCTACAAAGTGAAGTGGATATCCAAAGGAAACATGAAAGCAGGATTGGTAAATTCTTTTCCCCACAACTTTCATGCCCACTTAGGAGAGTAGCACATAAGAACTACAATCTAGTTGTCACTCACAGTGTGCAACACACAAGATCAACAACAGAGAATCCCAGGTTACATCAGCACAAACACATTGATCAATGCTGGCCTATTTGAGCACTAGCAAGTGGTTCATTGTGAAGCTCCAATAAAATGAAGCCAATATGATTTTCTACCTCCACTTGTAGTTGAAAATGAGAGTACTTCTAGATTGCAAGTGCCACCTAGTGGATGTTCCTACACACTGATCCTCTCTTCCCACAGTAGCATTCATGTCTGAATCCAAAAATAGATCAGCTTCTTTCATCTAAAGTTCACTTGTAATGTAAACCTAATAGCAGTGTGGCAAGCTGTTCAAGTTTTATCCCCAACAATTAGCAATACATGATACAGATATACAGTTATTTCTTAGACGAGAAGCTTAGTACTGAAAGTTCTAAAGAAAGATAATAAAATAGGGTTAACAAAGAAAATATAAATATAAATATTTTAATACATACAATATATTTATTTTCCTTCCATTCATCAAGATTTGGATGTCCAGATCAACATAACATGAAACTTTGGATACTCCTTGAACATTGACTATGCCCCCCACTGTTACACCTTATCCTTGACAACCGCTATAGTATGAATAAAGTCAACAATTGGACAGAAACAATAATTCAAATGAAGAAGCAAGAGGCAGTTCAGTCCTTAGAAGAGCATTTAAGAACTAAATAAGGAGGTGGATGTACCTTCATCAGGTAAAGTTTTAGACTCGGCTGCAATAACCTCAAAGATCTCAATTGCATTTATAATAACAGTGTTCCCTTTTGTAGGGTGGATAGTTATTGTCAAGCTCCTGCCATTAACAGCAACGGTCTTGTTTAATACGAGAGCGCTGTAACGGTCTCCACTCATCTTTATAATATCCACATTATTCAAGACAACTTCACCATTGATAAGAATATCAAATATCCTTTGTCCAGAAGCTGTGACTGCAGGATCAATCTCTGCAAAGTGTAGCCAAACTGAGTAGTTTCTGTTGGGATCAACATCCATTGTGTATTCCAAGTCTGGTTGATTAACCGCACTAACAATTGCGGACTGATAAATTGCTTCTGGATAAAAATTTGGTGCAAGTGATACCTGTTTGATGCTATTTTCAACAGATATAGGCATATCAGTATTGTCCCCAAATGTTTTAATAGCATTCCAGAATCTATCCCCTCCCCACCGATCACCACTATAATCTTCATCAAACTTTGGTGTTCCAGAACCACAATTGAGCCTCTTGGCTGTTCTAAGAATTGTTCCAACACCCCAGTTTGGACCAAAATTATAGGCATTATCATCGATTTGAAGAATTGAAAGAGCAAGGATGGCTGGATCCCCATGACCAGTGCTGTGGAAGCAAATGGAGACAGAGCCATCATTAATAAACACGAGGGCCTCAGAAAACGCTTGCTCGTCATCATTGGTCCAACCTGATCTCATAGAATAAATCAGAGTTCCTTCAACAGAAATATCAAAAAGAGGCTCATTGTCATAATTGGGCATATTGACCAGTCCATAATAAATTCTCACTGCATAATGTCCTTGAGGCACTCTATTTAGAGTATAGCAGTTTTCAGGACCATCCGACAGAGGAAAGAAACGAAGTGTGTGTAGTGGAGGACTAATGAAACTTGGAAGTGATGCATTGGCCGGTATTCCGCCAGTGTAGGCAAAATCTTTAAACCAAAGAGTATTGGTTGGTGCTGTATGAACATTAAGCCGAGCACCACAGCTTATACGCATTGCAAATGGTGCTGCATTACCAAACAAAAGTGGCTGAAAATCATATCACAAAAGAAGGAAATCCAAAAATGATACTAACAATGAAAATTCCAGTTGTTTAGCATAAATGGCTTGTAATTCACAACACAAGTCTTTAAACCCTTAGCACGACATCTATGTGGTCTGATTGGAAGTTTTAGTGATTCTCTCACCTTTTGCTATATTTAGATAGAATGGCAAAAAAGGAGGGCAAACTTCCACCCCTGACATGTATCAATGCCCTATGGAAAAAATGCATCATCATACATCATACTATAATTGTAAAGAAGAACATTACCTAATTCAAAGTCCTTAAACCCTTGGCACGGCATCTATGCTGTCTGATTGGAAGATATAGTTATTTTCTCACTTTTTCCTATATTTAGGCTAACTGTCACAGGGGACATATATCAATGCCCCTCCGAAAAATGCATTATTAGTACATTATGGCATAATTGTAATCAAGAAGAAAAAATACCTAATTCAAAGTAGTCATCTACCAATTTCTTTTAATAAGCAAAACTTTTGGCCTTTTGCAGATTCAAGAACTTCTCCAATAGTCAAGAAATTAAAAAACAAAGACACTGTGACTAATGATCCATCCATTCCACACTCTAGAGAGAAAATTAATGAAAGAGAACAGTTCTTGGAAATCAAAAATTGCCCAAAAGATGATTCAATCGAGCACTTCCCTAACTTGAACTCAGCTCTAATTTCATCCAAAAACTACTATAAATTCTCAATCTTGAATACTTCAAACAATAATAAGAAAGCTCAAAAAGCTTCAATTCATATCACAACTTCAATCTAATGAAAAATGCATAAAAGATTCACTTCCAAAACCCTAACTTCATCATTCAAAAGATCATTAAACAGCCAAGAGAGAGAGAGTGAGAGAGCGAGTACCATTTCGAGAAGAAGAGAGAGGAAGAGAGACTAAGAAGAATAGGAGAGAGAGAAAAATAATGTATCTGAACATTTTGACGATCACAATCTCTCTCTCTCTTTCTCTCTGTCTCTCTGCTCCGTGAGTTGCCTTTTCTTCTTCACGCAGTCTCACATCACATTCTATCTACAACATTATTATTTTCTTTATAGAGGGAGAGGGAGAGAGAGAGAGACAGAGAGAATGGGGTCGCAGCGTTGAGCAAGGGGAGTTGGAGTTGAGAGTAATGACGTGGTAAGCAGGAAAAGAAAAAACAGTTATAATAATTAAATAATTTTCTTAATTTAGTTGACCCGTGAACTAAAAAAATTATTGGGTTTCTATAGATGACCTGCATCATTCACAATGGACCACAACTCCACCAGCCAATCATAAAAAATATAGTTTAAGAGGACAGAATAGATTTCTTCGCAAATGCTACCGCAACCCATACTAATTCCAACTTCTATCAATATTATCACTATCTCCACCTCATTTGAATTTGGTATTTAGAGTTTTAATTGTAATTTGGGGGCCAAAAAACAACCTTAATCATTATAATATTTGTTTATGCTTTTTATTTATTCGAGTTGAATCTTCAAAAAAAAAAAAAACTTTCTCAATATCTATTTTTATTATATATAAAATTCAAATTTAAAATTTTATTTAAAAAATATCAATATTTAATCAGTGTACCAACAAAACATTAGTGTTTATACTAATGAGAATAAATTGAGCTAAATACGCTCAATAGACCCAGTTGAATTAAAAAATATTATTTGAGTTAATATTCATGATGTATATTTTTAATAGTAAGTTTATTAACTATATTTGTGATTATTTCTTTTAGACAATTGAATATTATAAACAATTTAAATTTTATTTGCAATTTAATTTACATAAATTCATTATGACTACGTTGAATTGAAAGAGTTACCGAACTCAATTTACCGATTTATAGGAAATATTTTTTTTTTTTTCGAAATCAACTTATAAGATAAATAAGTGGATCTCCACAATGAGTTGACTTTAACCTCTTTTTTTAACCATGGACATTGTTTCGGACACGTGTAAAGCGGGAAGAATGAGTTGGATTATTAGTTATGAGGCTGCGTCACACATGATAACTCTGTAAAATGCCATTTACGGTTTTCCCAGATCGCACGACTAAAGCAACGTTTTGAATATAAAAAAACAATTAAGAAAAAAATAAAGAGAGAGGGGGGGGGGGGGGTGGGATCAGAAACGGTGCGTGGTAATGTGTGAACTGTGGATCTAAGGGTTTGCAAGTCATATATAAGATTACTTAAATGCCCCTAAGTTGTGGGATCAGAGAAGAGTTGTGGGGTTTCCTTGACTTTGACGTACTTTCTCCGGCAAAAAAGGAGCTATACTCACTGCGCAATCGTCGCAATAGGGTCACGCACCAAATCGCCAAGGCCAAAACAATTCATTAGAAGACTTTTTTCCGTTTCCCTACTTAGGGCAATAACAACTTATTTCCGCCTCCAACTACCTCCGTCTTTTTTAATTATATAAGAAAATTCAAAATCAAAACTTTTAAATAAAAATGAGAACGGTCACAATTAAATTACAACACATCTGCTTCTTCCGATCACCTCCTTGTGTAGAATGTTTATTCCCCTATGGATCTTCAAATCAATCTACAAAAAAATGTTATGCCATGTCTGTTGGCCCGACCACCGGTCTTAGACTTTTAGACAAAACATTACGTCTGCTTCAACAACTATCTCACTTATGCATGTTCACATCATTGAAGCTCGTCTTGAAATTGTAATTGCCCTCTATCGTTTTCTTTAAAAAAACCCACCGCGCGCACATACACACACGTACATGCACACGCGCACCTACACACAAAAGCTAAGATAATATTTATTAGGTTTTGTCAAGAAAGATATAAAATATCAAAAATTTTCTCAAAATGCTTGGAGCCCTGTAGACATGTATTAGAGCCATAGTTCATGAACTAAGTATATAAAAACTGCATAATTTTGCTACATGTTCTCATACATTTTGCTTCAAATCCTATATGGAATGTAGATGCTTCAGTTTCAGTCACTCGAATTTTGAATATTCTTTTTTATTTCTCATCAAACGAATAATATCTTTTTTTGAAAATTCTAACTATTCTTAACATGATATTCGAGAATCTCATTGCTATATTTGCATATTCGTTTATAGGTTAAATCGGATATGTAATTATTGAAATAATCATTGAAAACTCAGGTGATAAACATACAAACTGATAACTTATATATCTCCATGAATCTAGAAGCTTTGGCTTACATTGTATTATTTGGTCTGCTTAATGTTCTCATATATTTTGCTTCATGGAATATTGCATTTGCTCTTTTATTATCATTCTTAAGTCCAATATAATGATGATTAAAAATTTCTCCAAGGACCCTTTCGATTGTGCATATATGTTAATATGATAATCTATGTAATCGTTAATGAGTGTTGATTCAAGTGATACTGTTTTTCTCTCCACATAATAGAATACAATCAAAATGTATTGAAATTACGTGGTTTTGTTACGTGGAAAGAACAAATTTAAATATTAATAAAAATTTAATTCTTGCTCCATCCCAACTCTAAGTAGCTGTAAAGGGATGAGTGTAGGTTTGGAGTAATGAATTACCAAACAAAGTCCTGTGATATAAAATCGTGTGAGTAGTTCCAAATTGAATTTTCATAATTAAGTTTTATAATGGGATATCATGTGGGTATTAAATTCATGGATTAGGTCGAGTAGGGTCCGGTGCCACCGGCCTCAGAAAAATGCACCTCTATTAAATGCACTAAATAGAGAAATCCAGGCATGCAGAAGTAAGGACAGAAGTCATTGTTCATTGCAGGACCCCAATTCGAATACTGCGAGGGAGAATTTTCCTTAAAAGAGGGTGAGAGAAAGGTTAAAATTAAATTAATAAAAATATAATTTAATTATATCGATATATCGATATTTTAATCTTTTTAAAGTGAAATTTAATATTTACTAGTAATGCAATATAGTTCCTATTTTTTTTCTAGGTCTTCTCCAATTTTTTCTATAGGTCTTCACGTAAGTGATATCTCCATACGTCTTTTCTAATTTTTCTAGCATGTGTATTTCATTTTTTTTAGGTTTTTATTTATGATATCTGAATTTTATTTAATTAATTTGATTTGAATACTGTAGAACATATTTTTAGAGGTTAGCTCCCATATCATTTTTTGTTCTTTCGAGATTTTGAATTCGAGATCTCTGATTAACGAAATAAAATATTCTTAACCACTCAACCCAAAAGAATTTGGTGTATATGTCATATAAATATTGATCTCAATTTTAAAAATTTCATTATTTGAGAATCTAATCAAAATGTTTCAATGCGAGAGGTGAGGAGAGAATTGATTTCATATGGTTTTGGTAGTAATTTAATTATTTATTATAATATTGGTATTTATTTTAAAAATAATCTTCACAAAAATCAAAATATAAAATTTTAAGAATATTTATGTTAGCAAAGGGGAGGGAACAACAACCTCATCAAATTAAAAAATAAATAAATTATTATATAATTTAAAGAATTATAATTTCAAATAGGGTTTTATTACATAAAAAATCATAACATGCTCTCTAAAATAATAATTTAGTGATAATTTGATTGTGTCGATATTATTTTTTTAATCTTTTAAATTTAGTTTTTCTTTTATATCAATTAAAATAAAATAAAATAAAATACAATATATGAGAACTAAAATGATTCAATTGATAGATGATTTTTTATGATTTTATCCGATCAATGCAGGGCAGACAAGTTCCTTAAAAAAATTATGAAATTATTTTATGAAATTTTGGGGCAACTCATATTCTATCAAAATGCAAAAGAAAAAAAAAAAAAAAAAAAGTGGGGGGACGTGGCAAGTCACGTGACTTGTGGGGTTTTCAAATTTCGAATCCTAACGTTAAGATTTATAGCTGTTGGTTAAAAGAGACCAAAACCGTTGATCGAGGAAATGGAAGAGCAACAAATTGTCAAACTCCCTCTCTCTCACAATATGCCTCCCTCGGTTATAATAATCTCCGACTCCGACTCCGGCTCCGACGACGATCTCGCCGCTGGAGAGCCCTTACCGTTTGTTAACGATTCATACTCCGGTGATGGATCAGATTTGATCGTTGATGACGAAATCGATGAGTCCAGCGAAGATGATGGGTCACTGAACACTCTCTCTACCGTTGAACAGGGAGGAGGTTAGTCACAGACAGTTAATCTAAGTATTCCTCATAATCCTGGTTTATTTTTCTTAAATTTGACTTTAATCGATGTTATATTCCACGGTTGTTCTTTGTTTATGAATTTTAGGGTTTTTGGTTCATGTTAATGGTTTGTTGAATTACTCAGTTTTGGATTTACCTCAGTAGAAAAAATATGAAGATTATGTAATTAATACAAAAAATTACAAGATTTGAGTTAAGCATATGGATATTCTTGGTTACAGTGGTTAGGGAATGAAATTGTGAGAGAGAGAGACAGAGAGACAGAGAGACAGAGAGATCAGAATTAAGTAACATTGTTTGGACCAAGAAAAATCAGTGTCTAAGTTTTTTTTTTTTAAAAAATCCGAGGCAGTGTTTCTTCTTTGGCTTAACAAAATTAAATTGATCGTCATGTGCTTTTTCAATGACCAATGAGATTATGCCACTTCAAATTTTATTAATTTTGTCATTTTTTTTCTCAATAGCATTGGTCTTCAGATATGTATAGAAGGGAAAATCTATGAAGTGTCTCACTTAGCTTCGAGGGGAGTTATGGCGTCCTTTGTCTCACCAACATTTAACCAAGGTGGGATAGTTTAAGGTGGAGTCGCCCGAGGCAGGTTAGCCTTAGGCAGGATTGCGAGGTGGGCTTGAGGAGACCTAGGCAAGGGGTGGACAATAGAGGCGTGGGGTAAGGACAGAATTGGAGCATTGATGAGAGAGCATTTCTTTTAGCGTTTTGAGAGGTTGAGTAACTTTTGTGTATATTCTTCAGGTTGGGTCCCGGGGTCCCTTTTTAATGGGAGTTATGAGGTATTTATAGGATCTCTTAGGTCAGGAAGGGGGAGACGTGGCCCTTGCCTATTTGGGCAAGGCCTGCCGCAAAGTTGGGGTCAATGTCCCATGTCAAGTGTCCTCTTGTAAAATCTCACTCGGTGAACCATTTAACCAAACCCACCTTCGACCATCCCATCTTGGTTACACATGGGAAAGTGAAAGGAAACCATGACACCCCTCGAAGTAAAGTTGGCACTTTGTAGATTTTCCATACAACAATGTGTTATTAGGTTCGATGTGGCATAAGAATGCCATGGCTAACAAGTAGACCGTGTTTGTGATGTAAAAGGGTATTGGTGGCTGTCTGCCTATATCTACCGACTTGGTATTCTTTAAACAAAAAAAATAGAGGAAGCAGAACCATTAACTACTTCCTTTAACTGGTTGCTGACAGGGTTGATGGAAGAAATGGAAAAGTTTGAGGCAAAATTTAAGAAATCAATGACTTTTCCGAGAGAGAGAGAGAGAGAAGTTGAGGTGCTCTTTTGTGACAAATCAGCACCAAATAACTTTTAACTCTTAGAGAATAATGAATGGTTATTGGACACAGTGTTGTCATACTTTGTGTTAGATTGAGAACCATAAGTAATGCTTGGATACATAATGTTTCGGGGACATAGGTTTTTTTTTTGGTATTTCACCTCCATCCTCTCTTTTCCACAACGCAAAGATTTAAAGTAATACAAGTCAAGCATCCCAACCCAAGAAGCATTGTTTGGCATGTTGCAATGATGAAAAGAAGTGGTATGCAATCTTGAAATAGTGCAGAAGGTTTGCATATTGACTCAACAAATGGATGGGGGGAGAGAGAGAGAGAGAGAAAGAGAGAGGGAGGAGCAGGTTAAGGATATTCTTTGAAAGTAAAAGATGAGGTTTAGATGTGCAACCTTGGGAGTACATATGTAAAGAGACAAGCACGATAAAGTTTATTTTGAGAGGCTACTCTAAAATGTTTGAAGTGAGGCAAAATTGTTGTAATAGTATCGTTCAAATGATTTTGTCTATCAAAAAAAAAAAAAAAAAAGAATTTGCATCATCCAATTGTTGAGGCCTAACCTGAGACATATTTAGTTATTTCTCTCTCGTTTACATGGTATAATCCTTTTCTATTTGCACGAATCCTGATGTTTCAATGGTAAATGTGAACTTTGATGCCTTATGTGTTACTCTCCCTCTTTGCCTTTCCTTTTATGCTAATTATCACCCATTAGAGACAATGGTTAAGCTTTTCTTTCATCTTATTCCACAAAACCAGGCAGCAATTATGGTGGCTGCACTTTGTTGCCTGTTTTAGCACAGCTTTTCTAACTAATAGTCTTATGGTGAGGCTCATAGTATCATCACCTAAAATTGTATCTTTGATATCATAACTCCCTTCAGATTATTTAAGGAAAGTAGCTCATGTGCTAAGCTTTTTATTACTTCTGTCTAGATGTTATCTCCATTGTGAAATCTAGAAGCCAGAATAGTTTCCACGAGAAGTCTCAAGTGAGCTCACTCTCTGATTGCCATGTTCAGAGGGACAGTAATGGCAATTTCAAGCCTTTGGTGCTTCTAAATAAGCAAATACCAGGAACGAAGGATGGTACATCATCTGATCAAGGGGCCAAACATCCAAAATCAAACAAGTACCATAGCAAGGCTCTGCTATGCAAGAGCAGTTTTGTAGAAAAGGAGAACTTGATGCCACATGGTATCACAAATAAAGAGGTCACCACTGAGTTCCAGAAGAAGGATGGCTTCAGTGTTCAGTCCAAGGGATATTTGACAGGAACTGAAATGGATATGCAGTCAGAAAGGAGTCTAAAGCGGCGAATACAAAGGTCTCATTATCCTGTTTATATATAATACTGATGCTTATATGGTCTGATAATGCATGTGTTTGCTCAATTGCTTTTTTCTCTCTTCCATGCAAATACATGCATCAGCTCCAACTGGCTTATTTTTTGTTTCTTTCAGATCACCTGCTGCTCGGACAAGTTCTTCAAGCTCATCACCCGGGGCCGATTCCTCTAAGCAGCAGAAAATCTGTGTTGCTAAATGCATCTTACGTGACAGAGGTCAGTGCTTCAAAGGAAGTTCATTTACGTACCTTAACATAAAAGATACTCAGAATATTAGGAACCGACAGACCAAGGAAGATTCAGCAGCTGCAAATCTAGAAACAAGTTATCCACTTGATGAAGGTACTTGGAGTTTGCATGATTGACCTTTTCATTTTTCCTGCTTCGTTTAACTTTATTCTTTTAGAGGTTTGATAACTTTATGCACCTTTGCCTTCACCAGGATTGAGAGACAATTCAGAAATTTCAAAATTGTCCAATTATTTTGGGCCAGAGACTTCTTCAAACGTAAGTAATTCTTCATTTTCTTCAAATTTTTCTTCTGAAAGGAACATGCCAAAGGAGGAAAGAGGAAGCCAAAGATCGCATCAGTTCAATGTAGAACAGGGTCATTCTGATCTTCAAAAAGGCGGATCTTGGGTTAATTTCCCGATTAGGGATGTAAGATCAGAGGATCATGGTAAAAGGTGGCTTTTCGGTAGTTATGGTTACTATGCATCACCAATTGTTAAAGACATTTCTCCTGTATGCCAGAAAAGCTTATGTCCTGGTCACAAATTGTTCTCAAGTGGCTCGTCCAAATTGTCAAGCAGTTTTAGAAGTGACAGGAATTTCCTCTTTAATGTAACAAATGTGGGGGTGCTGAATACTAAGCAGAATCCCTCTCTGTTTAATGATCAAGCTTCATCAGTCGTTAGAAGTTCCCCAACCATAACATCTCCATGCCATATTCCAGCCTGTGCTGGAACTTCATTATCATTAAGCTCTTCCTTTCCAAGTGCAAATCACAGTTTCCAAGAGTTTTTGCATCATGGTGGGGGGTATCATCCTACTAGATCTGTCTCCTCAAGGCAAAGTTCTTTGCTGAACCCTGCTTCTGAATCAGAAGCATCTCTTGGAAACTACAGTATTGAGCAGCCTATTATGCCCCACCATCAAGAGACTGCAGAATCTTCTGCTGATGAGCCGAAATACAAAAACATCATTTTGGAAGAAAGAAGTCCCTTTGACCCATCTCATATTGATCTTGACCCTAGATGCCAAACTGATTTGATGAGACACAAGAGGGAAGTTAAGACGGCTAGGATGAAATATCTTTCTAGGAATGCTGATAGTATGGATGACAGGGACACACACAATGAACCAGAAGCACATGATCAATTTCGCTCAGCTCTCATACTTCTGGTGAAAGAATTCCTGAGACCAGCTTGGTGTGAGGGTAAACTGGGTAGGGATGTCTATAAGTCAATTTTAAGGAAATCAGTTGACAAGGTCATTAGGACACAACCGCCACACCAAGTTCCAAGCACCGCTGTATCCATTCAGCAATATCTTTATACATTTCGACCGAAGATTTTGAAGCTGGTTGAGGTGAGTGATATTCATGGCGGATACCACATGATATGAACTGAGAAAGAACTAAAGTCTGATTTTAAACAAAAATATTCGTATCGGTTGATGTTTACTTGTCTTATTTGCAGGAATACATTAAACTCTATACCAAATCCGGAGCTGTCTGCGGTTGAAGGACTTCTCTGATTTCTCTTGTATGTTTCCTGACATCACATTTTATTTTCCTGATGAAAATTTTGGTCTGTTACTAGAAGTAAATTCTCGCTTAGAGCTGTAGATCAAGTATTAGTTATTAAATTTTGCAGCTAGAATTTTGTGTGCTTTGTTTCAGTTTAGCAATTCAGTAAAAGCAATTTTGCTCTTGTTACTCTCGTGGAAAAAAGAAAACTTGTTCATATAATTGTCATCTTGGTTAGCCATCAGAATATGGGAAACTTTATCACTTGATTGCAGAGGATCTCTTGCATTTTTTTATTATTATTTTGATTGTTACTTTTTTATTATTTTCTTTTGGAGTTCAAAGAGTTATGTCGATGCATAAATATTCTCATGAAGATGATGCTCTTTCTCTTGGGAATGTTATAGATTCTCAAACTCTTACAATATTGGCTTGAAAGCTAAATATGGAACTTTATTTTCCTGCAGTGAAATGTTGGGTTTTGAATCCAATATAGTAATCTTCCCGAGAAGATGGAGATTTCTATATCTACTGATAATAATAACAATCAGATTCTTAATCATAAATTTTAAATCGACCATTTGAGAAATAAATATCGGGAAGATAATTAAAAAAAAAAAGTGTTGATTTAATTTGTGCGTATTTTCTTACACCACTCATTCTTATTTAAAACCATCTTTTTAACTAAACGCTTAACTATCATGTTTTTACGGATAACTTACATCCAAATTTTTAACAGTCTATCTCTATATTTTACTAAATCTTTTATATTTAAGTTCTCAATTCTCCTAACCGATACGTTTTTGGTTTTCGTTGCACATGCCTAAACCACTTCATTCGGCACTCTTGCATGTTGTCCAAAATTGAACTAATTTCTAACTTATCACGTATTTTTTCATTTCTAATTCTATTTTTCTAGTTTTGCCACACATTCAGTTAAATATTTTCATTTCAATTACAACCATTTTATATTCTTGTTGTTGGGTCACACTCAGTGTCATATAATAATACAAATCTTACTATGGTTCTATGAAACTTTTCCTTTAAATGCAATAGTATCGTGCAATCACAAAAAATTTCGGAAGCTCTTCTCTATCATATCTGACTTGTTTGAATTCTATGATTCACATCCCCATCTATATTGCCATTGTTCTGAATGATGAAACTAAGATATTTAAATCGTTCACTTTTTAGTATTTCTTTTCCTTTTAACTTAATCGTTTCTTCATCATTTTGATGATTGTCACTAAACATATATCTCATATGCTCTGTTTTTGACATGTTCAAAGAATTGACTAATAAGAATTGACTAATCCATGTCCTCGTGGTTTTACTTTGAAGTGTAGAACAAAATACTGCTACAGATGCAAAAACAGCAGACTATTTGACCTGTCAAAGGAAAATCTTTCATAGAATGTGCCAGCCTAGTATGTTGGTTTGTGGGGGCTATCTAGCATCGCTTTTTGGTGCTACGTGGGAAGCAGTTCAAAAGCTTAGAACTTAGGTTCTCATCCTGGCTATTAATATCAGGACAAGTGTTTTGACTCTCACGCTGGTGCTCAAGGAGAAAGTGTTGGCTTAGGAGACCTGCAACCACCAATTGAGGAAGGCACTGCTGGTGTAGTGGAAGCCCCGGGAGGACTAGTCCCCTCAAATTAAGTTCACGCTACCTAGTAGTAGTTTCTTCATGTTTAGAGGTCAGGGTTTCTTGAGATCAAAATCCAAAAGTTATAAATTAAAGAGAGAATTTGTTGAGGTCTTTCAAGTGACTGACTGAATCTTTTAATTTATTGTCACAGGAATGACGGAGATATGTAAAAGATTATGATTCTCAATGTCAACCTATAGCCTTTATTGTGTAGGATACTATCAGTCTGGCTGCTTGAATGTTTTGTAAAGCCTTGTGCATGTTGTTGAATGATAAGTTAAAAAGGGTGGCGTGGAAGTGGAGAACACTAGATGTAAGATTATTTTGGCTGTGGAAAATTCGACCATATGATTTTGAGAGTGTGAAGCTATCATTTCTAGAAGAAAGAAGACCCCTAGAAAAAATTTTATTAGTTTCATATAAACGAAAGATAATTGAAGTAATTGATTAGCAAGCCTTGCATCTAAATATAGCTTCTTACACTTCAAAAGACATTTGAAGTTTGAACTATAGTCTCATATAAATGAAACAAGGACTCATCAAATGTTTATGTGACAGAAAAGGAGCCTCCAACTAGTGTGGCTTCATATTTGATCCTCGTGACATAGGTTCTTTAACGGAGGATGGTTCAATGGCTTGGCATTGCCCACAAGTAGAACAAAATTTGCGTCCAAACCCTTTATGTTGTGCACTTTTCTCCTTGCTTGCTTGGTTTTTCCTATCAAAAGTAGGTGTTTTAGCAGCAAAGCTATTGGAATAAGAGAAGCTGTCATTTGATCCCTTGCGGCTGCTGCGAGATACACTCAAGATGTCCTGCAAGCTGCTCTGACTGACAGATTGGGAATGGCTTGGATGAATTGGGATGGGTCTTTGGTGGAGCTGACCGCTGATGAACAACACATGGGCTCTGGTATTCTTTGGACTAATTGGAGGTAAACCCGTTTTAGCATGACCAAAATCGAATTCTGGACTCATTTTTTGATTGTTGGTGACATTGTTGCCACGTAATGGCGACTTGGATTGCTGATTTTGTATGCAGAGTAGGCCAGAAAAGGAAAGTGACTCTCCTGAGCCAATATCAGCAGCAATATCCAAGGACCTCTTCTTCTCACTACACTGTAAAGCCATGACTTTATTTTCCCTTTACTCGTTCCCTGACAACTTGGTTGTGCTGGCTGCTAGTAACTTATTTATACTAGGTCTAAACTAGGTTTGGATGAATTCATTTGTTGTTGTGTGTTTGTATTCTTGTTTTCTGCTGCATGGATTTCCGGTTGCTTATATTTACTAGGAAGTGGTAATTGTACTTATAGCAAAGCAACTCACTTTACAATAGGAGTGACCCTCCCATTACTAATTATCTCCCAAACTTATGGACCCTCAAGCAGGTGTGACTCGATCTCACCTCTTGCTACTGATTAATGAGTCTTAACCAACTAAACTTGCAGGATTAAACTAGTGGATATCCATGCTTTATGATTACTTGACCCTGTCAAGAAACTTTGAGAATATCTATGTTCGGTAATTGTGTATTTTTCTATTAAAATTTACTAAATGGTTTAACCTCTTAAGGTTTTACCATAAGCATTAGCTGTACCATGAATCAATTGTTTTCACTATCAGAGTATGCATTGACAAGTCCGGATTGAGGTGAGTTCATTATAATATTCTTAATGTTATTGTGCGACTCTTGGACTGCAAAAACAGAACTTGGTGTTGATGATGCTTTCGAGGAAGGAAAATGTGATGAATTGGTATTATCTCACTGCTTGAAAACATTTTTATAATTGTTGCCGTTACCCTTTGCAGACTGCCTTAATGAGCTTTTTTAGCTTTTGATATGGGTGAATATTACAAAGATGATTTTGGTATTATAATATTTTACATTCTTTATTATGGTCACTCTTTTTCTTCGCAGAGGATCTAAAAGACAAAGGGAATGTGCAGAAATATACAAAACCTATGAGACAAGTCTCACTAGCTTAGAATATTAGATTGTGTATTCTATTCCTTGATCTCTCATTGATCAATTTGATGGATAAAATACAAGTGAGATAAGCCTGCAGGAAGTAGAACAAAAGCTGTTGCTGCTTCATAAGACATTCCGTGTCTTATGGATGGGCGCCTAGTACAAAGTCCCAGCAACTCGGGATTTTTTTCTGGATCGCCGCTTTGGACCAATGAAAACCTGGGACCGGAACCTTCCCTTTTGTTTTGATTCTTGAATTTTATGTCCTGTTTAACGTGTTTTGTATTTTATAATTTTTAACTCATTACTTTTAGAGTTATCCTTCAACTAACAGTGACTTGACTTTTGGGATTGGTATTTACATTTTCTTTATATACTCAGTCGTGAAACCCACCCTGACAATTGCGTCGTTATGCCTAGACTGTGCAGCTACATGGATGGTTCATTGTGCTCGTCAATTCCTGACCTCAGACGTGGATCATTCAACGCACCTTAGCATGGCACACTCTCCTTATCAAGTACGTATTTATACATTTTGGTTCTGTAGTTTTGATTTTAGTCTCCTTAGCGCTGGTTCAATTCCTAATGGATTGTGGTTAGGGCTATGCGTGACTAATTCTTTAGATATTCTTCCAACTTAATGAAAATAAACTTTCCATAATAGCAATTGGTTTTTTAGCGAGGGAATTAGCTACTAATATAGTAAAGTGTCATTTTTATGTAACACAATTATCTTAGTTCTTACTCGATCAAACTAAGAGATACCTTTAAAAATATCAAGTTTTATCTCTATACATTCTTCTAATTTTGTTGAAAATACAATTTAAATTTAATTTTTAATATTGTCTATGAAAATTTTATTATCTAAACTATCTTAACAATGTTAAATGTGGGATTGGCTTCCTTTAGGCAAAGCATAGAGAGAGATTGAAGCGGAGATCTCACCCTTCCTGTGTTCTAGTTACATGTGCTATATGTGATTCTTCATCCCCCGTTTCCTTAATTTTTTTTTTTAGGTCTTGGTCCCGGTATCCAAAATTTTACTCCGATTAATTCAAATCGATCTGACTTTCGGATCTCCTGTAGAGGGGGGATCTCCCAAAGTAGTCTTTTCCGTTTCCTAGGAGGCTCGAACCTGAGCACTTGATTAAGAGACGCAGAAGCCTTCCCACTGCACCGACTGACCTTTGGTCCATTTCCTTTATTTTGATAATTTAGTATTATTTTTTTTTTTACCGATCGATATCTGGATTTTATTTAATTAATTCGTTCTGAGTATTGTAAGACTTATTAAGGGATTGGTTTTCTTAAATATTTTTTCTTTATTTCTAATATTTAAATTTGAGATTTTTAATTAAGCGGTATAATATTTAATAAGTCAATTCAAAGAATTTATTTTTATGAGAATTTAGTATCCAGGCATCTGTGGAAGCAGAAAAAGAGTGGTCAATCATCCATCGGTGTATTTTGGGCCACATGATAGTTTTTGGACAGTTTGTTAATCTAGTCCATTACTGTTGGCCCTTGCCTGCATGAATGTTTTTTGGATCGCTGCTTTCGGATGAATTTCTAGCAAACCTAGGGGCAGCTCTACTCCGGTAGGCATCTGACACTATTTTTATTTTTTGAATGTCTGATCTCAGTTTCCTTCAAGTTTTGTTTGTTCTCCATTTTCCTCGATGTTGAGCATTCTGAAGTGACAACTGTAAAGACAAAAGACCTCCATAATTTCTTGTTTTTCATTATCTTGTCCTGGTTTCGGCCCCACCACCCCGGCCCCTAGTATAAATAAAAGTAATACGAAATAAATTATTGGCTCCGCGTGTTGTACACTCAAAAGCCTTGGAACCAATCGCCTATGATAGCTTAATTAGCACTCTCTCCATTCTTTTACGGTCCAAGGACTGAGAGTTTGGATAGAAAAAAGAGACAAATGGAGAACTTTTAAAAAACTCACTCAAATTTGAGGTAAAGTAATTAATTAAAGAGAAAGATTTCGTAGGATTTGAACCTAATTTTTTAATTCTATTAAACCGATGAATTTTGAAGATTTTTTTTTAAATTATAAATATTAAATTTATTTTTATATTTTTTATTTTAAAAATCTAATAAAAAACAGAAAATATAAAATAATAAATTTATATACTTTTTTTTATATATTTTCTCTCTTTTTTTTTTTTGTCTAACCAAACGTAATTTTTTTATTTTACTTTTCTTCTCTATTTTTCCATCACATGTTTTGTTGCTAAACGTAATTTTGCTTTCTCGTGAGGTTTCCAAACACATTATTAAAGATTTCAAATTTAAAACTCTCCTATCTATTAAAAAAAAATATCTTGGGAGGAACCATATTTTAAGATTGACAACTTCATTAATTTATTTTTGGGATAATTTTCAAACTATTTTTCAGTTAAAAGATTTGAACAGTTATGTTAAAATTGCTTCCAAATTATTTTCAGTTAAAAAGTTTTAGTTATCCCACTAACGCTGTTTGTCGAAACCTTGACCAAAAATATCTTTTGAAGGGATTAGAATACAAAAAAAAATTATAAAAATTATTTATGTTTAGAAGTCTATAATAATTTTGATAATAATTTTTTGTTAAACTAGTGATAACAAAATATTTAATAGAAGATATTTATATTAGTTGCAATTTAATAATCAATTCGTCGTAACTCAAATTAAACGATTTAAAATGATAAAATAATAAATATGATTTAAAAATTTAATCATATTTTAATTAATTTGATTTGAATGTTTACGGAAATATCATTTAAGGACGACTCTCATAATTTAATCTTTTTTATTATAAAATTTAAATCTAAAATTTGATTAAAAAATCTAATATTTTACCTAAAATTTTTAACCGTTCATATTCACCTAAACGTACAGGTCTCCTGCCAAACAATCCTCAATTTAGGGATCACTGCCTAGCTACATTCAATTTCCCTTGCTCCACTTACCAACCATATGATTCTAGGTGCCCATCACCTTGCTCAGGATAACCCCACCACCACTCGCATAAAATGACGCAGCAACCAACCAAAAGTCTTTATAGTCATTATCAATCAACAACATAGGCAGAAAAAAATTAGTAATCTCCACTATCAAAAGGAAATCACACTGGTTAGGATCTGATTCTAATCCCCTTTGATGAAAGACAAAATGGGTTCCACTCGTCATTTAATATCCATGCCTGTGGACCCCTCAAAGGACTAGTAAATGGAGTCATGTACACGTACGACTGGATAACTGTTTACCCATAACATAAGAGGGCACATGCTATGGCAATCTTTAATCTAGCCTGTTCGTCTCCCTGATCCGAAATCCTAGATATTATTTGCGGACCCATAGTTTATTTTACTCGGTCTTCATCCTTATCCGAAGGAAGAGCTATTGATTCACCAGTCCACCAGCCATCTTATATTTCCACTCCAACACTTGTTGGTTGGATAACTTTTGTGGGCCATAGGATATATGTCATTGTCAAGTATGATCGTACTAAGGTCAGTAAATATCGTATGGTTTGGAAATAGCAAAAACCTGGTGTGGACATTGTAATTAATAATTTAAGAGAGAGAGAGAGATATTTATAGAGTCTAACCTTTTTTCTATATAAGTTAAAAGTAGTCGAGTCAGATCGCCTCCCGGAGAGAGTGAGTGAGAGAGAGATGTTGCTTGAGAAGCTGTGGGATGATGTTGTTGCAGGGCCTCAGCCTGAACGTGGCCTGGGCAAGCTCAGGAAGCTCGGCACCTTGAAAATCAAAGGCAACTATACCTCTCTCTCTCTCTCTCTCTCTCTCTCTCTCTCTCTCTCTCTCTCTCTCTCTCTCTCTCAAACGCGCACACACATGTCACTTGTTTTTTTTTTCTTATGTCACGTTCAAATGATTATGGATCATGATGATCTTGATCATATGAAGTCGCTTTGTGGTTGCGATACTAATTAATTACGAGAATTGGAAATAAATATTTATTTCTTTGTGTTTGTTGCAAACACAGATGGAGAAGGGAGTAGCAATAGCAAGTACCAGAGGTCTATGTCGATGCCAGCAAGTCCGGGGACACCATCAACACCGATGACACCAACAACCCCGTCGCCGACTGGGGCACGTAAGGAGAACGTATGGAGGAGCGTGTTCCACCCCGGCAGCAACCTCGCCACGAGAAGCATCGGCGCTGAGGTCTTTGACAAACCTCAGCCCAACACTCCCACCGTCTATGACTGGTATATGTATCTTCATCCTAAGGAGCTAACCTCGTTCCTTCTACCTAGTATTGTATAATAAATTATATTATTATTAAATATTTATTTAAATTTATTTTATTTAGTTTTATTTTATAATATTAATAAAAAATATATTTATTTAAATTTAAATAATTTTAAATTCGCCTTTTAAATGATTTAAGAAAATTTTTGAAATATGTTAAAGTGTGTTGTCATGATTTGGACTGTATGTCTACTTTTGTCCATATCTAAATTTGATTATCCGGATCACCGTGACACATACTTGTATTGTTGAAATTATCATCAAATCTCTGATGGTCTTGGATCAACGGCTAAGATTTGTATCTCTCTGTATTTTTATAACTGAGATAGGATGTGTTGTGTGGAATCATCGCAGGCTTTACAGTGGAGAGACCAAGAGCCAGCATCGCTGAGGTGGCAGTGGGAGAGAGGGAGCTACACAGACCCTTGGGTGTATGTAAATAGTGGTCTTTTTTTTTTTGCTGGTTTGTTGCTGCTTGCCAGAAGCCCCGTTGTCCTTGTCATCCTACTGTGATTACGTGTCTTCTAAGCTATAAGAGAGAGCTGTTTGCAAGACGTCCCGTAGTCCTTGTCATCCTAATGTGATTACGTGTTAGAGAAGCTGTGTTCTTCAACGCCGTAATGGTTCATGATTGTGTTTAATTAAAATGATGATGAGATGTGACGTGGACGGTGTTGATGAGACCCACTTTATTGTTATTAAATAAATGATTTGTGTATTTTCCCTTTTAAGCTCCCATAATGATAAAAAAAAAATCAAGTGGATTGATGGAATGTTAAGTATGTGCGGGCCTTTTCTTTTTAGATTCCTGGAAGAGTCCGGGCAAGATCCGAAACAGACCGAGGAAAAAGCTACCCTCGGATCTCCTTCAACCCAGCAATTACCTTTACTCTGTGGAAGCCTTTTGACTCTTCCGTGGAGATTGCTGGCGCGTCGACAGCGATCGCCACTGTCGGACTTCGCTCTGTCACCTGGCGATGGTGTTGGCTGGATGGGGGAAGAGGGGATGATGGTAGGGGGAAGGGGATGGAGGAAAGTCTCCCTCGGCGCTATGTTTAATAGCAAAATTTTAAACATAGGATCCACCTGCCAATGGCTGTTATCCCAATCAATGTTGTATGGAAACTTTTTAATATTAGTTTTTTTATTTTTGAATTATTTTTGTTTTTAAAACATTTTCAAAACATTTTAAATTAATTAATATTTATATAAAAATGTTTATATTTTTTATATTTACATATTTTTTATTTTCTGTATTTTTGTAAAATATTATTTTTCTATATAGTTTTGTTTCCATTTTTGTTTATGTGCAACATAGATCCCCTGTATGAATAGCCAAGAGATGATGATGGTAAAAATAACACTCATCCTACAAAGATGACATGCATACGCATTTGATATTTGACCTGCTCTTGAATTTCTTCTAATAACCATGCAAGGTGCAACCATTGATGATCATCTGATCTTGGGTTTACAACATCAACTGCCGCAGGCAAGCCAGCTGAACCGCTGCACCGCATATCCTGAAAGCAATCTATGGAATAAGACCGAACAAAATATAGTGCATCTATGCTAGTTCCAAATGGCTGCTTAGCCTATACCTAATAAACTAAGTAAATCAAAAATTAAATAGAAATTTTTTTTTGGTGCCTTTGGACGGTCCACCACCGGGTGTTTGAAATTTCACTCCGACTAATTCAAGTCGACCCGACTGAGATCCCTCTTAGGGGATAGGGGTCTCCCAGCGTAGTCAGCTCTATGCCCAAACTGTGAGTCAAACTCATGACCTTGGTTAAGAGACATAACGACTTACCCGCTATGCCAATTATCCATCGGTAAAAAAATTAAATAGAATGATTCTTACTTGACAATGCATAGAGAGGGGGGAGAGCGAGAGGAGTCATGTTCCAAAATAACTCAAAAAAAATTTTTTTAAATAATTCAAACGGAAAAATATTTTCGTTTCGAATCCGCATTTGTCGGGAGCTGAAAACGCGACACACTGTGTCGTGTCTTCAACCCATGACAAAGTCCCTAGAGAGAGAGAGAGAGAGGAGTCCGCAGGGGAGGGAGAGAGGGGAGGGGGGGAGGGAGGAGCGCGACAGGGGGCGGAGGGGGGAAGGAGAGAGAGGGAAGGACCGTGGCGGGGTGCGTAGGCGGGAGGGAGAGAGAGGGGATGGCTGCGGAGGGGGGAAGGAGAGATAGAAAGAGGGGAGGGTGGCGGGGGGTCCGCCGGGGAGGGAGAGAGAAAAAGGGGAGGGCTGTGGGGGGCGGAGGGGGGAAGGAGAGAGAGAAGGGAGGGCACGGCGGGGTGCAGAGGGGGGAGGGAGAGAGAGGGGAGGAGCCGGGGGCGGAGGGGGGAGGGAGAGAGACAGAGGGGAGGAGCGGGGGGCAGAGGGGGGAGGGAGAGAGAGACAGAGGAACGCAACGGTGTCGCGCTCCTCCCCTCTCTCTCTCTCCCTCCCCCGGCGGACCCCCCGCCGCCCTCCCCTCTTTCTCTCCCTCCCTCCCCCCTCCGCGGCCCTCCCCCCTCTCTCTCTCCTTCCCCCCTCCGCAACCCACCGCGGTCCTCCCCTCTCTCTCCTTCCCCCTCCGCCCCCCGCCGCGCTCCTCCCCTCTCCCTCCCCCGCGGACTCCTCTCTCTCTCTCTCTCTCTCTCTCCGGGGACTTTGTCGCGAGTTAAAAACGCGACATAGTGTGTCGCGTCTTCAACTCTCGACAAATGCGGGTTAGAAACGGAAATATTTTTCCGTTTGGGTTATTTAAATTTTTTTTTTTTTTGAGTTATTTCGGAACATGACTCAGAGCGAGTGAGTTTCAAGAAAGAAAAAGAAAGAAACTTTACAAAAGAAAATAAGAAAAAGGAAAGAACTAAATGCATTGGTGCATGCGTCCTCCTAATGGACACAAATATCATTTAACCTCCAAACTAAGACGAGCATCAGAAATCCCGAAGGCAGCCATAAATAACCCAATGCCACAAAGCATAATGCAAAGCAAATGAAATAAGGAGCTAAGCAAAGAAGCATGGCATTGGCATTGAAGCAAATATCATTGCAAGTCTACTCCAACTTCTTTAATAAAATGCCACTGTATCACAACTTCAATTTTATCTACTAAATTTCCAATCCATTGCATGCAAACCTTGTGAGGTCTCGATACTCTGAGCTGAGGTTCCCTTCCTGCATTTTCCCAGTTTCTTGACAATTAAGCCTTTGGTAATTGATCACAAGCTCCCCTACCCTGATGATTTTTGCCTGTAAGTCAGAAGCTGAAAATAGAATAGAAATGAAAGATTAATTTAATTTCTGCAAGAACACAAAAGTAGAGACCAACATAGAGAATCAAAATGCAAGAACATAAATAAGCGATAGTGGATCTTACCAAATAACCAGCACTAGAACTGCATAACGCTTGAATTCCTGCTAGAGTCTCCTCTGCTCCTAAGAGCTGCAGAACATCTTTACAAGGGTCGACTGTCCTGGATCTGGAAATCGAAGGGGATTGATCTGCCATGGTGAGCTTCGAATGGAGCTCTTTTACCATTAATATTTCGATATTTTCAGCTTGTAATGAAGTCTGGAGAGCAACATACTGGTACACAAGAGAGCAATAAGCACCAGTTTATAGAAAAGCACTCTGTAATGAACAAGAAGGCAGGAGATCTACTTGACACAGGCGCTGGACAGATAGGGTTGGTTTGCAGCAAAGGTAAGGCTGCTGCAAACTGGGTACCATTTGCTCATCAAAAGAAATGAGCATAAGATGGATGTCCAACTGCGATAACAGGAAGCAGGATGTTAATCAAATCAAGTCAGCACAGTCAGTAGAAGGCATGTAGGCAAACAACAGAAAAAAAAATGGTGACAGATTTATGTTGCTTTCCCTTCTCTGTCCATCACTTGCCACAGAGATTCAAAAGCTCATTAAGGAAAAGCAAGTGTCACTACTGGTTACCTCATTTTTGTCTTCCTCCAAGTTACGTACGTAATCCAACAGCTTTGATAAACGGCTGTTCCTCCCATTCTTACCATTGCCTCCATATCGAGTGTGACTTCGAATGCCCGCTTTGCCCCATGCTAGCATTTCTGAGCTACCAAGACGGTAGGCTGATGCACCCACAGATTCTCTGTGCATTTCGGAATCATTGTCATCATAACCTCCGTCTACACTTGCAGGAACTGCAGAAGGTAGAGAAAGCCGAGCTCCTGATTTCCTGGATCTTTTTGGCTTGGGTTCTACGGAGCGCTCGTCGGCAGAAGATGACTCTCTTCCTCTGTCATTACCATTTGCAACTTCCTCATCATCAGATCCTTGAAGCTCAGCATCTCTGTAATTTCTTCTTCCTCTCAAGTGAGCACTCCGCTGATAGCGCCATCTCCTCCTTGTATATGGAGTTCCTGAGGCTCTTTCTGTACTGCGTTTCCTCCCATGTGCTTCTGATTGTCGTTGGCAAGTTTGGGCTATAAAATCTTGAATCTGTCCAAAAATCATGCCATATGTTGGCATTAAAGCAAAAATCACAGAAATAGCAAAAAATCTAGAAAGGTCCTATTACAAATATATCTTGATAAAAATTGCCATTGTATTAATTCACTAGCTTTACACAAGCAGCGACACTCTTGAATACCATCTACCACATTCTTTTATCACTCGGCTACTTAGGGACAGATGCCTTATTTCATCATCAAGAAAGCAAAAGACACATAATCGGAGTTGCTTTCTATGGCTGGAGGACATGCAACCTTCACATAAACAATACGATCGATAATTTGGAAAATATGGAATGCTTGTCAGAGGATATACAGAATCCACGTTTGAAATTTCCTCACCTGCTTATTGCGAGTCTTGTCCTCTTCGTGAAAAGCTAGTTCCTGCAAACACATGTTCAGCAAGGATGCTTGACATGAAAAATAGCAGGACATTTAATTTTGAAAATGAGAGACAATAAGGCAATTAAATTGTACCTCCTCCTCATACTTTTCAATATCTGGATAGAGTGCTGCAATCATAGCATCATAGTTTGGATCATCTCTCAGAGAGCGACGACTGGCACAATGGGTACGGCAAGCAGGACACTCATTGTTCCTGAGGCAATCATAAATTATCTTTTGTCTGTTCTAAGAGAAGATTATTGAAATATATGATTCAATGATTAAAATCTACTTGGCCAAACATTATATCAACTCAGAGTCACATAGTAATTTTCTTACAATACAACATAAAAAGCAGAGCTTATAATAACATTACATACCCTAGACGCATAGATTTGTCAATGCATTCCCTGCAGAAGCGATGGAGACATTCCATTACGGTTCTTGTCTTCCGAATAATCCCTGGCCATATGAATGAGTGTTGTTTCATTATTAGTTGGTAATTAATCGTTCTTGCATGGATGTGGGGGGAAGGAGAATTTCTCATTCTATTGTCTTGTAATTCAAAAGCTGATAATGTACACCAATCATTTAGGGAGAACAATTAATGTTTATCTTGTTTCATGAATACTATCCTACATTATCACAGGATTTTCATCAGTCAAATGTATAGAAGGCTATTCTTCTGATCAGTTTTCTGGGTCCATTTGAAATATTGAAAATATGGAGAAGCAATCCAGTTATCTACTATAAACTGTAGTTGTATGGATTCCCAAAAAAAAAAAAAGACCAAACAGCACTGTACCATCGTTTATTGTGGGGATCTAAAACACCCAGACAATAACAGAATAAACCTGCACTATACAAAACATCCGGGCCAGAAGCTTTGACAGATGTTTCTGATGAGCTGGGAGACGATGCATGATGAAAATGCCCACCAAGGAACCTAGATGGTTCAGCTAACCAAACTTATACTATTTAAACCTCTGTTAAACCAACCTCAACATTCTCTAAGCTTTAAATGAAAAACAGATGGTCACAGCCAGTAAAGATGGTAAAAACACCATCATTCGACATACATTAATTCTTGCCAATTTCCTTATCAATCAAATCTTCTCATACCTGTTCTAGAAAATGTAAAAGGCATGCCTTTTATTCTTTTTTCTATTTTATTCTTAATGCTGTGACCATGATACATTGTGCTTGAGCATACCCCCACCCCAAATAAAAAAAAGGAAAACATTGTGCAAAATATGATTATGCCTTTACTCAGAAAACAGGACGTGATGACATCCTGATTTTTACCTTTTAACAGAAAAATATGAAATAAGATAAAAATACCTAGACAAATTGGACACTGTACATCTTTGCGAATGTCAGCTAGGTCCACTACAATGTATCTGCACAAGACAAGCAAAAATGAAAACATAAGCTCCATGCCACTAGTTATAGCCAGATTCTAGACCTGCACTGCTAATTATATACTTTTCCCACAAACAGTTGGTTTTACAGAGAGAGGCAGATTTTTTCTTTATAACATGAGTTTTGCCGTAAAAATTTGAAACATTTCAATCAGGCACATTATCTGAACATGATCAGACAAATGCTGAGTGAAGTGTTCATCATTCACGATAGATCAATCAGCATATAAATACGGACTCTGTTCTTGTGCCAACATGAACAAGTACTAGGCAAATCCATATCACAAGATCCACGATGGATTTTGGTGGATGCCATAGATTTGCCCAATTAAGAATTTAAGCATGTTCATGGAACTGCCCACGAATGATAGTCCATTCCTTCCATGCAGATATTTGAATAAAAAGAGAGCCACAAAAACAAAATAATCTAATAAAAGAAATTTACACAACTTGCTTCATCACAATGCTCTTTGCAGACAACATTGGGAAGATGGGGAAAAAAAAAGACAACCAAGTAGGATAACAGGAACCCCAAGAAATCCCATTCTGAAACTAATATTGTCAGACTTCAGAGGGGCTAATTGTAGAACTCCAAGAATCGTGCCTTAGATTCTGCTTCATGCATGGAAAATCAAGCATACAAAATAGTCATAAAATCAGATTTTATTACATCAGCTACCACGCATCTGACAAATTAGTGACAAAACAAACGCCTTTATGGGCTTGCCCAAAACCATTATGATATAAGCCAATCTTACATTAAGATGGCACATCTAAGCTGAACCAGTAAAAAAGTTATTCTTTCTGAGAGAGAATTACTTCAAAACAAGGGGGAAAAATGTGACACTTTGGCGCAGGAGCTGTTTTCTGCATAAAATCCTCCTCTCCAGGTTACATACAAAATTGAACCACAAATACAAAAAAATCACTTTATCCATTTCACCACCCAAAATGTAGCATGTATATGATATTGTGTTCGGAGAAAAAGTAATGCATTTGCCGATGAATGGAGAAATAATAGCCGCGAAAACCCCAGAAAACAACAATTTACAGGCTCCACCTATCCTCCAACGAACGCCCAAAAATCCAAAATATTGCTACGAAAGAACATGTCTAAAACTTTGAAAAATCACATGCACTCGACTCCATTGAAACATGCAATATGAATTCACACAGAGAGAGACACAATCAGAACCAGTCATCTCAGCTACCGAGTATAACCCAAACCTGGATTCCATTAGTTCATACCCATCATGAGAAAGAGAAGAAATCGATGAAATCAGACAAACCCCACTTGGAAAAATGTACGTAAAGAATAGTTAACAACAGAAAAAGCTCTCTGATCGAAAGTCAATCAAATAGAGAGAGAGAGAGAGAGAGAGAGAGAGAGAGAGAAAGAGAAACGTACTCGTCCTTGTTGGCGATATCAGAGGAAGGGCTTCGATCGGAATCTATAAAATGTAAACAACAAGAGAAGAATCAGAATTTTGACGAAAAATGTTGAGAGGGAGAGAGAGAGAGAGAGAGAGAGAGAGAGAGGTGTGTAGTGTATATGGTTGGAAAGAAATATTGAGGTTAACGAAGCTTGGGTTGATAATAAGTTACCGTCAGGGTCTTGGTCTTTGGCGTGATTGTTCTGGTCATCATCGTTGTAGTTGTTGTTGGTTTGATAGAGATCCTCTTCGTCTTCTTCTTCTTCGAGATGGTTATGAGTGCGCTTCTGTGCAGGCATTTGGGTGGAGTTGAGAGAGAGAGCGAAAGAGAGAGACGAAGAGCTCAATTTCAGTCTGAAGAATGATTGATCGATTGGAGAGTGTTTGAATCTTGTGGTGGGTGGTGGTGGAGGTCGTTTTGTGACACTGGACTAGCAAGAGAGACGAAGAATAGAGAGAGGAGGAGGAGGAGGAGGTGAAGTGAAGGTGGTTGAGCGTGGTTTATACTCGTGTTTTGTGGGCGGATGGAGAAAGAGATATAGAGAGAGAGAGAGAGAGAGAGAGAGAGAGAGAGGCAAATGGGCAGCAGGCCAGCGGCTGGGGATCGTCGTGCCGCGATTTTCACCGGTTCCTTTTTCATTTCATTACTTCCATTTTTTTTTCTCGGCCTTTTTACCGGGGCTAATTTGGGGAAAAAGGAAAATTAGGGGGAGAGAGAGAGAGAGAGAGAGAGAGAGAGAGAGAGAGAGAGAGAGTAAAAATCTTTATTCTTTTTTTCTTGGGAGGGGAATAATAACATAGTTTATTTACTTTTTTAAAAAATCTAAAAAATTATTTCCAAGTAATTTATTTTGAGCACATAGTTTATATAATGTATTTAAAATTTTTTAGTTATATACATATAAATATGATAACGATCACTTCTTATAAGAGCGAAGACATTTTGATTAATAAGACAGATTTATAATAATGTTAATGAAATTCATTGAATTTTTTAACAAATTCAAGAAATTATTCTTACCGATTTGTTCAATTTACATGATTTATATATTCTATGTTTGGAATTTTATTAATATATACATTAATGGTATTGCCATTTATTATAAAAAAAAAAACTTTTTAAAATAAAAGACAATAATATTTCTTTTACATAAAAATTATTTTTTATTAACGATGAAAATTCAAAACAATTACTCTTTTTTCTTTTCTTCGTTTTTTTTTTTTTTTTTATAGAAACCTTAGACAAGACATCTAAATTTAAGTGTAGATCTTATTAAATATATAATACAAATTTTTTTTCACAGTGAAACTCGAATTCAAATCTATTATAAGAGAAGGAAAATTGATACCATTTAAACTAAAACGAATCAACATATAATACATGCATACCCTACAATCTATGAGTTTTCAAGATATAATTTTGATATAAACTAATTTTTAAGCATCCGCTTAATTAAATTAATAGGATAGTTGCAATAACAAACGGGCAAAAATTAGTAACTCATTCAAGTCTTTCCAAAATTGATTTTCGCGTTCACTTTTCGATGATATTAGGTTATTTATTTTGTTATTTTTTAATTCCTCTAAATTCAAAATTTTTAATGCAGCCGAGTGTTTCTAATTATTCACATAATTATTTGAATTAAAATCTAGTAGTGAATTAGAAATGAATATGGGGCATTTTGTAAGTACATAAGCTGCTTTTCTATTATTATTATTTGTATTATTATTTTGTCGTGAGTGAAGAATAAAAGCCCAAATGAAAACGAACGGCAACAGCAGCCCAATACGGTTTTAGGATAGACGGCCTTAGTAATTCTTTTAAAAAAGCATTAAGTTGAAAAGAAAAGAGGGTATCAAGATTAAAGACTTTGCAAACATGAGTGAAATTGGCAAGCCAACTTGATTATCCCAAAAACCCTAGTAGCCCTGATTAGAGCTCTACATTCCCTAAGCAACCTCCGGAGAGAATGGAAGTTTGAGACACGTTTTAATATGGGTTGCAGCCACTTGACAATCCAGGGACGAGAAGCCTTTCATCAGCCCCCGGATTTTCCGCTCTTGAGTAAATTTTTATCATAAATTCTCGATATTCGATAATTATATTAATATCAATTAAGGTTATTTTGAATTAAATTAGATTTTTAAAATATAAAATTCTTTTTATTTATATAATTATCTAAAATTCTGTTTAAATGTACGGATATCGAGAGTCAAACTCTATCGATCACTTTACATTTAAACAAAAAAATATCCTATTGGCCATCCTTCTAATAAACTTGATAATTTGAAAATGATGCCGGAGGCCCACCATTGGTCTTGGTTTATTGGAGATGTGACCTCTCATTTTGCTCCATGTATTTGTTTTTTCATTGTAATTTAATTCCGTCTGGTTTTCCTCAAAGAGAAGTAATCATCGGTTGCTTTAGAGATTAAAAAAATGCTCCTCTAGGACTCTTCAGCACGATACTAAGGGTTCATTCGTTGCAAAATACATTAAACTTATGTTCTTTGTTGTTGTCTAGTCTTTTTCTTTTTTTGATTCTCTCTCTCTCATGGAATGAAGGAAAGGAAGCAAAGGAGAATTCTTGCAAAATTATTTCTTTTTCTTTCTTTTCTCTCTAAATCTCTCAAACCAATCTAAAGGTTGACTCACTTGTCTAACAAAGCATTTCTAATCCTTCCATGGATGTTTTTTCTTTAATTATTGTCTACAATTTTATTAAACTATTTTCTTTTTAATTATTTCAAAATATAATAAGGGCAAAACATTTTGGCTTATTCATTTTCTTATCAATTTGTCATCATTAATAGCTCCCTCGTTGAGAGTCCTGCTTTCTTTTTGTTTAAATTCATATATACATATCATTAAACACATAAAACCAAAAAAGGTTAAGTAATTTTAATTATTTTATAAAATTATTTTGAGCAAATCCATTGAATTTTTTTAAATAAATCCAACTAAAATTTATTCATAAAATAGTCGAAATCATTACTTTTTAATAATAAAATACTTTTTATAAGAGGTACGACAAATTATATAAGTTTTTTTTTTGTTATACAAAAATTTAAATTTAATTAAAAAGATAATTACGACTACTAAATTGTTCCCATAAATTATACGTGTTGAACCCTCACAATTTATGCTACTGGTCAAGATGCCGAATGCTTTTATTTTCCCGTGTCAACATAAATTAAATATTTAGTTTTATTTTTTTTTATTGGTTAAATTTTATTTTAATTTTATCATCATTGTGAGGGTATAGAGCTATCATTTCCAAAATAACTGAAATGTTGAACTTTTTACTATAAGAAAATGATTGAGTTCAATTTTTGTTACAACTTGGATAAATAAGTAGAATCCGATTAAACCCATGAACTTAAGATGATAGCTGTGCTTATTAAAGTTATAAGATGATAGCTGTGCTTATTAAAGTTATAAGCCTAAATTGTTGGAACCACCGTGTTAGTATTTGTTTTATTGTGTTTTTGTTCCATTCATGTACGAGGTATATGTTTGATCTAAATCCTAACATGATATCATAACAAGGGTTAGGTCTGGATTTCTATACCAAAGTGTTTTATGAGAAGTGCTGGACTTATTCGAAGTAGTTATTTCTAAATCTTGTCCATAGATAAGAAAAATTATGTCTTGGCAAAGTGAGTACTAAGTCTATCATTAATTTTAATGTATTTCAAATACATTAATAAAAGTGAAGATTTGACATGCAATGGCAATATAATTGGCCAAATTTCTCCAGGAAGAAAAGGAAGGGAAATATGATTCAGGCTCAAATTCTGCACACGGGAGGATAGCGAAGCGTCGTGTTTGCGTCATTTTGAAACTAAAAGCTCGCGAAACTGGGAGACCTGACAAAGCGTGCCTGTCTGCTCAACCTCACACGTTATATAGATTAGAAGCTCATTTCACAAGATATCCAAAACACGAAAAATGGAGTTGCCGGAAATCGTTAACGTTGCTCGTAATTTCTCCGTCATTGTCCGTGTCCAAGGTCCTGTAAGTCTCTCTCTCTCTCTCTACCTACTTCTAATTCCGTCTTCTTACCCTTAATTTTTAGGACCCAAAGGCATTAAAGATGAGAAAACACGCTGTCCACCATTACAAGTGAGTTTTCTATAATGAACCCATTTTGAATTTTGATTAATTGGGTTTGTCTCTGAATTTTATGAATTGGGTTTTTCTGGGTTTATGTTATACAGTTCTGGGAAGACAACCTTGTCAGCTTCCGGAGTCATATGGCCTAATCTTGGCGGTGGTGCTGAGAATAAAACGACACCGTTTTGGGATTCTCCGGTGATTGTCACTGTGGCATTAGTTGTGGACCCTTTTTTATCAGTCCAACATAGAGAAAACATTTCGCAGGTTTAAAAAATTTATGTTGTTCGACTAAATTTATGTTCTTTGTTTAATACTAGGTTGTGGGTTGATATCCATTTGTGTTGCCTGTTAAATTTGAATACGATGCAGATGAAACCTGAGTTGATTCCTGGTACTCAGATTGATGTAATGGTGGAGGTAAGTAGTTCTTTATTTGATTTTAATTTATTGTCATAGCCAATGATCTGAAGTTCCGTTTTTTCCATGAATAAAAGAAGAACCAAGTGCCCACCCACTTTGTAATACCATCCAGGATTGGTTACTCGGATTTATGTGTCTATACAATTCATGGATTTATGATACAGCCGACATCATATATTTTGCTCATTGTATGGCATATTGTAATAAGAATATTATAGGTTCAGAAGAAACTGATTTAGAACCAGTGCTGAAAGAAAATGAAAATCCTCACGTGCTGCATTCTGAGTGAATCATAGTGCAAAACGTATTTTTGGTACCATGAGAATAGCTTGGTTTATTCAAATTTATATACACTCGAAAAGAGATGCGAATGTAATTGTTTTTGGTAAAGCAGACACTCCAATATATCATAGAAGAGCATTTCTAGAATTCGAGAAAGTTTTTAGATCAAAATTTCCACTGTTACATGGTTGTTCTCAAGGCATGTTATTGTGCTGGAGTGTTGAAAACAATGTAGCACCTACTTTCCTACTTGTTCCAGGTATTAATACTGTGACAAGGCTATACTACTTGCACACCCAGACGTCAGTTTGACATAAAATTGATTAGAGCTACTTATTTTTATGACTTGTGGCAAGGTCTCTAAGGCAATAATTGATGGCTGAAATAAGGATCATATAATTCTCCTTTTTGATTTTCAGAGTTTTGTGGAAGTAGACTCAGAGCTTGAGGAAGAGAAAATAGCACTGCACTGGCTACCTGCACAACTTTTGACGTTGGTATGTGGCACTTAACTTACCTGTCTTGTTTTGACTTAAATAAAACTTTTCATTTTTGGCCGTGCCCATCAAAATGAGCTATTCCCCCATAAATATTTTGTAGTGATTGGCTTATTCTGTTTTATGTTGGGAATCAACCGCCTTTTTTTCTCTTGAAAGATTAGATTGGTTGAAGGTGGTAATCAAATTCTATAATATCTTAATTTTATTGTTGATGTGAGTACACGCGTTAACACTCCATTAGTTTAAACTGTTGCATGCATAGGCTACTTCACACAGTAAAGTAGAATGTTCCAAGTTCAAGTTGTGCAAAGGTCTCTATAAACCTACTTATCTTTCTCAGTATTTGTGCATGAAAACCCTTAAAATTTGGAATATTTAATACATTTTTCTCTATGTGATTATGTTTTTGGGCAGTCAATTATTTTCGTGGTCATAACATATTTTTTCCTTGCCTGCCCATATATTGTGCATATTATTGGTTGTGCTAAATATGCGCCATACTGTATCTTGAACCCGATGCTAGCCAATCTGTGCACAATTTTATTTGAAATTGATGTGATTTCTTATTGTTATCTGTGCCAAAGATTGATGTCTCTGCTTCTACTCTTGCCCTTAAAACACTGGTTCAAGCCTCTCCTAGTTCACTGGGGAATGGTTGGGAAGTTGGGTGGTCTCTGGCCTCTTATGGTAATGGTCCTTCCCATCTGGATGCTCTTCAAAGACAGGTTAGATCAAAATTGGTTTGTTATTTTTCTTGTTTACTTGTCATGAAAAACAGTTGTTAGTTGGATCTTTGTTTTTTCTTTTGGCAAATTTCATCATTTAAGCTAGCCTTGCTGGTTAGAAAATATATCTGGAAGCTGTATGTGTTGGGATTGTCAATTTTGTCCTTTGGATTTCCCTGATGAAATTTAGTCTCACCATGACTGCACTGAACATTAGATTGAGAACCTAATTCCAAATAACCCTGATATCGTACATTTTGAACTCTTTTTGGAGTTACAACATAGTCATTCTTTTCAGTGTTCTATGAGACAAATTCTGCCTAATTGGATGTGGGCCAGGTTTTTTCTGTTAACTATAGAACCATGGAACCTATAATTTTCTGAGTTCTTTCAAGCATGCTTAGTATTTTAATTTTTTTTTTTTAAATTGACGGCATGGAGGAGCAGGAGAGTAATGCTCTCTTTCTCTCTCCCCCTTTACATTATTATTAGTATTATTATTGTTGTTGTTGTTGTTGTTGTTGTTGTTGTTATTTTCAATATAAATATTTTTTAAAAACCAAGTGTGCGCTTCTAGGTCAGCTGCCCTGGGGAGATTTTTTTTTTTTTTTTTGATATTCTTTTAGAGATCTGGAATTGTCCAAATCTGTCCACCCTGACCCCTTTTTTTATTTTTAATTAAAAAAATTTTTTCAAACGCATTATTTATAAAACAATACTATCTCTTGTTTTAAATCATCACATTATCCGGAATAGTTTAGACAATAAATGTGGAGAATTGGAGTTAGTAAAAACCCTTTAAATGCATTAATATTTTGTGTGGTCTTACTAAATTTGATGTATCTTTAGATTTTGATGTGATTTGATACATCAAAAAAAATTTTATCCTGTTCTCTCAAAAAAAAAAAAAAAAAAAGAAAGAAAGAAAAAAACCTTGTAATGCTAATATTCCATTTTTCAGTCCGGTTAGGTCCAATTCTGTTATAGTTGCAACTGCATCTGATACTATGATCAATATCACGATTTAAAGCCATGGTTCAGAATAGTCACTCCACTATGATAGTGTAATTTTCACTTCGGACATTATGTAATGGATCAATTTTGTTTACTTGAATTTTAGCAGGGTAAGAGATTTAACTGATAGGAGCACATCTTGTTCTTTGAAAATTGAAAGGCTCACCTAGATATTAAATTTCTGTTAACTAGTTTAATGCCAAAGTAAGTTAAAAATTCAATTGAATATGCATACATCATTTACAATAACGTGAACTTGCTGCTGCAGGCTGAGAAAAACAATAGACCTTTGTGGATAGACTGAGATATCTGGGGTCAGTGGAATCAAGCAGTTTGAGTCTTATGCTTAAGTCAACTACCTGGGTTGCCCTTCTTGGAGTTTCTTCATTAAGTTTTAAGGTTGTTGTGTGTTTTTCCTGGATTTGATACTTCTGATTAAAGAAATGTGACAAAATTATTGTGCTCAAGATTTCCTTCCTACTTGTTTCAGTTTGGTATGCACAATTGTCGTGGATATTCATAGTGGTAACTGGTTTGGTATTGCATAATTTAGGAACTGAGGAGCTTAACCCTTATGAATTCAATTAACAGAGGAGATCTTCTACTCGCGATGGGCTCTCCCTTTGGCATACTCTCACCCTTGCATTTCTTTAACAGGTACACTGCTTTCTTGATTCAGAGATTTTATATGCTTTTCTTCACTTCTCCCCTTTTGTTCTCCATGTTCTTGTCTCCTTTTCTCTAGTTCATCTTTTGGAGATTTTACCTTGATGTCTAGATTTTCGTGGAACTTTCTCTTCCTTAGTTTTAGACTTTTGAGTTCTTCTTTTCCACATATTGTTCTAAGGAGAAGTAATATTTCTCTTTTATGGGTGTTCTGTAGAAAGCATTTACACAATGGGGTTTTGTGTTCATGTACAATGTACTTTTTCTTTCTCTTCAAATACACTTAGGTTCTCATGCTTTCAGTGATTTCAATGTTGTAATACTTGAAACATTGAACAAGAGATTTCAAAACTGTATGAGAGAAGCTCTTCTGTCTCAATGTTTTGCTTCCACACTAAACATGGATGGTTTTGATACTTTGCTTTCTCATTCCAAAGTTGTCACTTCTCTACTCCCTTTTTTTTTGGGTGCTTGAACCAGTACATCAGTGGGATCTGTTGGCAACTGCTGTCCACCTAGCTCTTCTGACAGATCATTGTTGATTGCTGACATCCGTTGTCTTCCTGGTGCGATCTGTATTGCCAGAGTATTTTGAGTTTGTCCAAGTTGCTTGATTCTTATGCTTTTCAAACTGAAACCATCGGGGATGGAAGGTGGACTGGTTTTTGGTGGACAAGGACACCTTGTTGGCATTCTAACTAGACCTTTAAGACAGAAAACCACTGATGCTGACATTCAGGTATCATAAATATGATCAGAATATTTAACTGACAAAATGCAATATTCTAGCTTTTCGGTCACAGCTTGTGATTCCATCGGAGGCTGTTGCAGCGGCTTGTGGTGACTTGCTGCAGAAGGAACTTCAATCTTTAAGGGTTGACAACTGTGATACTAAGGAAGTCTCAAACGCCATGAGTGCCAACAACCATGACAATGAGGGCTACAGTCATATCCATAACGATCTTATTTCTGGTTATTCTCCACAATCACCAGTTCAGAAGGCAATGGCCTCTGTCTGTCTTATCATCATTGATGATGGAATTTGGGCATCTGGCATTTTGCTGAACAAACAAGGTCTCATTCTCTCAAATGCACATCTTTTAGAGCCTTGGAGATTTGGAAGGACCACTGTGAGTGTGCAAAATGTAGACAAGCTGAGAGAAATTCAACATCTTTATAGGCCTGTGCTTCCTGTACAAGAAAGTGATGGTCAAGGGGAGCTTCAGGGATCGTTTTCCATGACCATGTCGATTTCTGATCCAGGGAATGATAATAAAGAACATATGATGCGTTCACTCGGCTTAAGCCATAAACGCATTCATGTACGTGTTGATCACAAATATCCCTGGATTTGGTCTGACGCTAATGTTGTTTTTGTTTCGCAAGGACCCTTAGACGTTGCCCTCTTTCAGCTTGAGTTTGTTCCAGATCAAGTTTGCCCTATCATGGTTGAACTTGCATGTCCCTCGCCCGGATCAAGGGCTCATGTAATTGGACATGGACTACTTGGGCCACGATGTGGTAAGGACATTCATTTATCTCTTATATACAGAAATGCCTCAACATTTCATTGGCAATAATCATGCATGTAGCTGAGTTTATTTGGTTTCATTAATTGGACATGTTACAAAGTTCCTTCACATATCACTATCCTGCCTTGTGTAATCTAATACACAGACGTGGAGTTTAGATTAATTCTTGTTATTGACTGATTGAAAGAATCCTATTCTGAAACATATACTGAGGGTTTTGGAATAAGACATCTATATGTTGTGATACATCATGAAACAGACTCGATGTGAATGATAGTGACATAGAGTTTGTCTGTGCATAGTTTAGCATAATTGAGTGCAGGAACCTTTCCAACGGCACATGTTTCTTATGGGAATTGTACTTTTGTGAATTCTTCAGTTCCATTGAATTTATGGAACCATTGTGCTGTTTTGCTTCCTTCCTGCATGCAAGGATTCTAATGTTCTTCAGCACTGAGAATACTGGCGGGCTTCTGATGATTTGAGTTTCTTTTGTGTGTTTTAAGTAGGCTCTTACAAATTCAAAAACTTCTTTCAGTCTTGTGATGATGGTCAAAACAGTTTGTCTGCCGTATCATTTGCTTCTGCCTTTTGTGTTGCATCAGATTTCTTGCCCTCCGTTTGCTCTGGTGTGGTAGCCAAAGTTATCAAAACAAAGATGTCTCATTCGGATCAACCTTATCTGGAAGCAAACGGACAAGAAGATTTTCCTGCCATGCTTGAAACAACAGCAGTTGTACATCCTGGTGCTAGTGGTGGAGCTATTGTCAATTCTGATGGTAGTATGATAGGACTTGTTACAAGGTATTGTTTCAACGCCATGTGTTAAGAAAAATGCAATAGCTGTTAATGTCAGTTACTATTGCCCATCTGTATCACAGCTTGAATCCTATGTTTTCTTTTCACGTGTAGTTATATAAGTTGCATGACAACTTTCTATTATCATTTTGCACGGGAAGTGGGATTTCAGTAGTTTAATAATCATCTCACGTCCAAGACGCGCCGGTCATCATGGCAGTCGCTGGAAGTAGCAACAAAAAGGCAGGAACAATGCCATACACACATTTTTTTAGATTCATATTCCCACACTGGCAGGTTCATCCTCCGAAACTGGATTCATACTTACTGCACTTGGATTTCATGTAAATTACAGTGGTATGAAAAGCTCGATTAACACTGCTCATAATTGGTCTTTTTTTTCTTTGGCATTGTTCTCATCGTTGGTTTTGTTGGCATAATAACTTCCACTCCTAACGGGTTGGTAATCTCTTGTATAGTAATGCAAGGCATGGTGCTGGAGCAGTTATACCACATCTAAACTTCGGTATTCCCTGTGCTGCACTAGAGCCCATTTTCTTTTTTTTTGGTACTGACTAGAGCCCATTTTCAAGTTTTCAAAAGGTTAGCGGGGAATGGTGCTGATTTTGTAAATTTGGTTCTATGAAATCATATGTGCACATGTATGTTTGGTGATTTTTTTTTTTTGGGGGGGGGGGGGGTGGGGATAATATATTTTTAGGTGAACCGGTGATTTCCAGAGCAGGGTTTTTTGTTGAGCAGTATGTACTTTTCTTCCAGGCTTTTCTTCCTTGTCTAAACCTTGCATTTCCTTGAACAGACATGAAGAACTTTTCATTGTTACAAGATCTCAACAAACAAAATGAACACCTTTCTTCTGTATGGTCACTGATGCCATCAGAGTCTCCAAAACCATGGCCTTCCCTGCCTTATTTGCCACAATTGCAATCAGAGGACATTAGAGATGGGAAGGGATCCCGATTTGCTAAATTTATGGCTGATCGGCAGGAAAGATTTAAGAAGCCCTATCAACTTGGCAAGGCTGAAATGCCGCCTGATGAGCTCGTCCGTAGCAAGTTACGAACACCATTGAAGATCTGTTGCGTATGAATAAGAGACAGCTGCTTCGGTTCTTGGGATCAAGTTTTTGTGGGTCGTAACCATGGTCTTCATGATCAGACATCAGAGCGCTTGGAAAATAAAGATGATGAAATCTTGTCTTCCCCATGTGATTGTACTTCACAACTGAGTCATTGCCATGTTGGTGATGTAGTAAAAAAAAATGCTATGCTTTCACAATTGAGTCATTGTCATGCCTTGTCTCCCACAAAAAGTGAGAAAGTAAAGATGATGACGTCTTGTCTACAGTCAAGCACATGGGAATGATATGCTCTCACAATTGGCACATTTATTATGGGCGTTAATGAGGAGGTGCTAATGCAATCTTAATCTAGTTAAAAAAAAAAAATGCTAGGAGCTATAGTTGGAGGACAGTATGGTAGGATGGCGCATGTTTTTAGTACTCAAAGCTCACCATCTCTGGTTTGGAATCGTGGGCTATAAAACTTCTCTTTTTAAATTATTCTCTATTTTTTTTTTTAAATCCATGTTAATTTATCCAATCTATTTATCAAAGATTTTAAACGTCACAAATATTATAAATCTAACGATGAAATATTTAATTTTTTTAATCAAAATTTTAAATTTAAATTTTAAAAATAAAAAAATAACTACCCTCTTAAATTGAATATTAAATTAATCAAATAAACCGGATGTTTATCGGCTAAAAACAAAAAAAAAGAGCGTTGGGTTTAATTGGGTTTGGGGGCCTCTGGCCATTTCAAACAAGACAAATTCATATTTACACTTAATCTTAACCTAAAGGCCAAGAAAGTAATCAAAATCATATTTACAAAATCATACATTTGAATCTGATTATGGTGATAGTTTGTGATGAAATATTTTGTAATAATATTAAATTATCAACACTTTGGCAGGATTATTACAAAATCGTTTAATGAATAATAATTATAATTTAAATTTAAATATAAAAATTGTCTAATACATAATAATTATCACTTAAAAAAAAGAAAAGCTTTTTTTTTTTTTTTTTTTTTTTTTTTTTTTGGGTTCACGCAATGCCTGCGAAATTTTGGTCATGGGTGAAAGTAAAAGGCGACGAGTGTGGTGCCGTGGTGCCTCTGCCTCCAGTTGCTGAAAATTCGGACTAGAGGCCGCAGTCAACAGACTCAGACGGGGTCCTAAAACTATTCGTCTAAACCAAATCAAACCTTTGATCGGAAAGGACTACCTTCTCAACCTTCAGAGAGAGAGAGAGAGAGAGAGAGATGCCGGAGAGTTCTAGTTACAAAGATTACGTTGCGGGTTTACTCGCCGGAGTAGCCACTGTTGCTATCGGACACCCTTTTGACACTGTCAAGGTCTGAACTTATGGTCCGCATCTCCTTTCTCGTCTCATTTTTGTTTTCTTTGTTTATTTTTTGCACTTAAGTTATACCCTAAAATGTCTGTGTGAAAACTCAATTCTTTATTTTGTGACCATTGCTTGGATCTTATTGCTTGGATCTTATTGCCATTGTGCTTTTCTTGTATCTAGAAGTTAATTTCGTGACTTCTGCAACCATTTTTTTTTATTATTTTTTGGTTAGAGTGCCTTTTGATTAACCCATCACTGGGTTCTATATTGAAGACTTTTATTGTCTGAGGCTACAAATTTTGATTTTGAATAATGGGGAGTCTTAATTTTTGTTACCTTGCAACTGGTATGAGTGTGAGAGATTGAATTGTGTCTTATATTGTGGATTGCGGGTTTAAGTTCTTTTAATAGTTGAGAGAAAAATGAGAAAAGCTTTACATCTTATAATGACAATGTCGTCCAAGTTTTAGGCAATTTTACTGCAGAAAAATGCAGGTGACCTACTTGGTTAATGCCCCACCATTCCATGGTAGGGTCTATTGTTCACTATGTGATTTGTTTAAGAATGATCCTATTTCAAGAACCAAGATTTTCCATAGTAATGAAATCTTAATCTATGAAAGAAAAGTTTAACTGAGAACAGGGTTTTTATATGAATCACTTTATCAATTTGAATGCACCAGTGGAAGGAGAGAGATGAAGATGATCGCCAATCTTGTTGCTTTAGAAACATCACATGTAAGACAGAATTATTTTTTAAATTCCCACTATATCTCTTAAAACACTCTTGCCACACGAAGCTTGGGCCCAAGGCATTGGGGCAAGCCTTGGTTGGAGACTTGTTAACTGCAGTATGTTTCTGCCTAGCATTTGTTTGACTATCTAAGTGCACTGAGCATTAAGAGATGCTTACATGCAATACACCTGAACTAGGGAGCAGAACTTGTTTATCTTTCTGAGAGTATGATGCTGCATAAAGTGTCTTTGTGGAAGTATGGTTCCATAGTTCTGGAGCAACTTTAAGAAATTGTGGCATCTCAGAAAATGAGTAATTTTGATCACTCCATAGATAAAGTATAAGATCTATTTTCCTTCATAACAGTTGAAACTGTAGTGCTTCTAGCATATCAAACTTCTCTGTTTCCTTAAAAACCTTAACAAGTCTGCCTCCCCCCCCCCCCCAAGTTGCTGGATTGTACTGCAGTTCACCTTCCAAAGGCCTTTTAGTAACTTTGGCAACTTTGTGCTGCATAAGATCAGATATGAGGATATCTTCTTTACTCTCTAATATGAGAGAACTGCTGAATATATATCTTTGCAATATTTGCATGGTTGTGATGTGTGTGATTTTCTTGCACCGGTATTTTTAGATTTCTTACCCAGACAAGTTTTCTTTCATTAGGTGATGCTACAAAAATACAATACTGAAGCCTATGGAGTAAAGTACAGGAATGGATTGCATTGCGCTTCTAGAGTACTGAAAACTGAAGGAGTATGTTTCTTTAACTTTCTCTTTTGAAGATCCACATTGTTTGGTGAAACTATGTCCTTGCAAGATTGCTAAATTAATCTTGTGATTTTTGAAAGGTGACTTTCCTAAATTTGACATCTTGGCAAAGTGAATTCTACCAACCTGATTTGTGCAATTCATGACCAATAATTCAGTTTAATAGGGTAGGTGTTAATCAAATTTTTCGATGTGATATTGGTACCAAAATGGACAAAGTAGTTGTAGATCCAGAAAAAAATCAATTTGTCATCTATGATAATGATCTGCCTTAGAGAACATGTTTAACTCAACTTTGAAGACGTTTTCTATTTAGTATAAGTTTTCTCTCTGCCTCGATTGGCTTCTCACATACAAAAGAAGTGAATGACTAGCTGTTTTGATAGGTGAAAGGACTCTATCGAGGTGCAACATCTTCTTTTGTTGGTGTGGCATTTGAAAGTTCACTTCTTTTTGGAATCTATTCCCAAATGAAACAGTCGCTGCAGGTTAGTATAGAAGTAAATTTGGATATCATTTCCACTGGCTTTCTGGCATTTATGTGCAGGCACTGCTTTGCCAGAAGAGGCAAGTGAAAAGGATTTGGTAATACGATCTTGCTATTTATTTCTCTTGGAAATGTTTCCAGAAGGGAAGCTCACAAGATAGTAAGCCTGATCTCCATGTTATTGTACCTTCAGCGGCTTATGGTGGAGGTGTGATTAGTTTCGTACTGTGTCCATCAGAATTGGTGAAGGTCTGAAAACTGCACGTCTTTTAGCTATCAGTTATTCCTATTATTATTGTAGTGACATTGAACTCCTCCAGTGTAGGATGCAAGTTCAAGGTACTGACTCTCTAGTTCCAAAATCCAGTAGATATACTAGTCCTCTTGATTGTGCCCTTAAAACAGTGAAGGCTGAAGGGGTAAGAAGTCTTATTTGTTCTTAACCTGGTATCTTGGCTTTGTTTTATTTTTTGTTTTTTGTTTTTTGTATTTTTTTTTTCTTTTCAAACTATAAGAGATTGTCATTTCAGGTTCAGGGAATTTTTCGTGGAGGTTATACCACCTTCTTGAGGGAATCAATTGGAAATGCAGTCTTCTTTAGTGTCTATGAGTATGTTAAGTACTACATGCATTTACAGTTCAAATCATCGTCATCTAACTATAACAATTTGATTGATGTGGGAACTGGAATTATGAGTGGTGGTCTTGGCGGGGTGGCCGTAAGTACCTTGACAATTATTGTCTATTTTTATTTTTGAAGTCAATTTGAATCTGTTACAAATTTTTAACTTTTTCTTTCTTGCTTCAAGTTAAATCGAAACTTGTTCTTTTTATTCTCTGCTTCCCAGTTCTGGTGTACTGTTCTACCCTTGGATGTTGCCAAAACTGTAATTCAAACTGCCCCAAGTAGAAATTTGCCAAAAAATCCTTTCCATATATTAAACTCAGTAAGTCATTCTAATCTCATTTGAGTTGAGTTTTCCATTAGCTTTTGAGACAAGAAAAATTAACAGAATTGTTTACAAAAATCCTAACTGTGACTTGTTGGGTCTGTTTTGGTAGATTTACCGGAGAACTGGATTTCGTGGATTCTATACAGGTCTAGGTCCTACAATAGTGAGGGCCTTTCCTGCTAATGCTGCTGCAATAGTCGCCTGGGAGCTAGCTGTAAAACTCTTAGGAATCAAGCGTGACTAAAACTGGTGTCATGATATATTGTTAGCGGCTTCTTCTCCTCCTCAGCCTCCGAGAATCTCTCTTCTCCAAAATTTTGTCACACAATTATTTGCATTGCTCGACCAAGTGTCAACTTCAGCTCTGATTCTTGAGCAACTTCTAACCACATGATAGGCATACTCGTTCAGGGCATTAAAGACCCTTCATAGGACTTCTGTATGGTCCTTTCTGAAGCTCATTAATTATCCTCTGTAATGGGAATAGTTGCAATTTTCTAGCCATTCGGGCTGTATGCACTTGTCAGGCATATCTTTAAGATGGCTTGAACTGAAAAAATTTGTAGTCTTTGAGTGATCTGGACCACATAATTGAAATCCACAATACAATTTTGATTTACCAATTTTGTAATCTGATATACTGCCAGTTTTTCCTATTTCTTTGCTCCTCCCCTTCCCCCAGCCCCCTTTTTCTTGGAAAAAAGAAAGTGAAAAGCGGCTACCCATGTTTGCTACCTTTTTTATTTTTGGCTATTACTATATATGAAAACTTGCACGTTCAGCGATAGCTACTGTCTTTAAGACGATCCTGTCACTAATATTTGGTGCATAATTTGGAGCATGGTTCAAAACTGGGTTGGTTATTGTACATTTCTGCAATGTATTTATTTTCATAGAGTTATCAAAATGAGTGCTTTGATGATTGGTTATTGACTGATTCCTTTGATACTACGACCAACCATGGATGGATTGGCTTGCATATTTAGGATGAAAGTAACTTGTTTCCAGATTGGTGAAAACAACCTTGTAACATAGTCCTGATACTGGTGCACTTGCAGTTCTATTTTTATCACATTTTAGTACAGAAGACTTGATCTGCCGGAGATGTGAAGACAAGAAATGTAAAAGCCCTAGTTTTTGGAAGAGTAAAAACTGTTTTTTATATTTTAAATTTATGATTTCCGAATTCAAAATGGAGCATATCCGGGTATGTATGTTGTTGCTGCTGCTTTGCATAATTGAAAAAATATTCTGCATTTTGTTTTTTGAGGAACAGAACTCACTCCTCCGTAGTCACATGTATTATTAACCTGCATCATGCGACTTTGAGATAAACCGAAGGAAAACACTTTTTGTAATCCCCATGGCATTTTTCGTGACTTAAGTGTCATAGAAAGTTCATGAATGTCGCAACGGACAGTCGGCTTAGTAATATAGGGTATGGTCTCTTAATCAAATTTGGGATGAGAAAAATTATAATGAAAATACTTAAACTGAATTAGTCAAAATATGATTCCGGATACTATGATACCAACGATGGTACACAAAAAAAAGAAGAAGAAAGTTTAATGAATATTTCACGGTAGAAATTCTCATGAAAAATCACATTTTCTTCCTCTTGTGGGAGAGTAAGAATCCGAGAACCATTGATTCACAAGGAAAGAGATGTCAATCCAGATTATGATGATCACACAAAACACTCGAAAAAATAAAAAAGAATGTCAGGCCCAAAGAATTGACAGAAGAGAGAGAGCACGCTAGAGATCACAAAGTGAGGATTCATATCTGGGTCTGGTCCTGAGATGGGCTTGCAGTAGGAACACTTTTTAGGTGCATACAGGTCCTTCATTAAACTGCAATGCCTATAGATGGTCACTCATCAACCTGTGCTTTCTCTTTGAGATTCGAGCATACCTTTACGCCTTCGTTCATTGTGTCCGGCCAACCGCCTTCGACAACTCCTTCTGCCATCATCAAACTCTGATAGTTCATGAAACCTGCAAGACCCCATTTCAAGCTGATTTATTTGGATAGGAAAAGGAGTCTCCATCCACTCAATAATGACAAAATTATTTCCACTTCATTGTGTCTAACACCCTCTCCCCCACCTCCCAAAAAAAAAAAATAAATAAAGCTCTCTCCAAACATGGCCAATGACAATGTTTTTCTGTCTTTTTTTCTTCTTCTTCTTTTTCTTTTTTTTTTTTTTCATTTCATGTCTAGAGGCGATAATGATCCCTCTGAATCATGAAACTCTCACCTCTACTGAAAGAGATGGTAGATCCAGTGTGATAATCGAATCGTTACATCAACTGTTGTGAAGCTAGTTAGTATCTTCAATTTCAAACTACAAAGTCGTAAGATTACATATTTTATAGTAGTTGTGTCATGCTGATGGCTTTCACCTCTCTCCTTATATATTGTTTTTGCACATAATATCGGTCTTTATTACTAGATATGGTTATGAACGCAACATTATTTCAAGAATAACAGTCAAAAGTGTTGGGCTTTGCTACAATTCATGGAAAAAACAGTCACCCGATGATCGAATGTTCATTTCATTACATGAAAACTGCATAAAGAAATAACTTTTCAACTTTTCCGATCATAAAAGGACATCTACAACCATAAAATCATCTAATGAACAAGAAAATCTAATTGCGGCTCAGCGCACAAAGCTCCTAAATTTGTAGTGATTTGAACACATGATCGAGGTCATAATGGAGCAATCTGACAGTCACGCGAAAGTAGATCAAACCTCTAATCAAGGAAAAAAACTTGAATCTTATAATTTGATATTTTGGGATGTAAAAGGAGGATTGTCACTTTCAATCATGTGACTCCCAGGTGGTGGATGTTGATGGATGATAAGATTGGAGAAAGCAACAAATGTGGAGATTTATACAATTATAGCCAAGAAGATAAATGCATGAAAAGGAAAAAATGTGATATCCACTCTGCTATGCGATGTGGATGTCGCCTTTTAGTTCAATTGGTACCGTCCCGTCTCTCTTTTATAAAGATCTCGAGTTCGAATCTCCTATGTATAAAAAAAAAAAAAATGAAAAGGAGAAAGGCTAACTGTGATGGGGAGGCCCACTTCTCACTCCCCATGTAAATCTTGATGTCACCGGTGTGTGGACCAAACCTTATTCATATGGCTTCTCCGTCCAAATTGACACCAACAAGAAGGAAATATTCTGTGAAGTTATTTTGCTGACTCATGAGTTGGAAAGACTCCCAAAAGTAAGAAAAGAACAGAAACGATAGGAATCATGCATAAGAAAGGTCAAGTTCTTACAAGGACTCATTAATTAGAGTAGAAAGACCACAGATTTCTTCTTTCTTGAAAAGCCCTCTTAATCACACAGCATTGCTATAGAGTCTTTATTTTAATTATTTATTTTGGCTGAGTTATATGGCTATTAGATTTAATTGGATCCGGCAATAGCTATGTTCTACTTGATCAGAGTTTTGTTTTAAGTAGTCAGCTAAATGATTTGAAATCCGTATCCATGTAAGGTTCAAGATTAGAATCTTGTCTTCTCTAGGTTACCAAGCAAAAAATGAAAAAGAAAAGGAAAAAAGGAGAAATGTACTACTTTTATAAAGTTCCAGTGCCATGAGAGCATTAATCATCATCTAATCCAATCCCTTACTATATAACAACCATAAGTTACCATTGTGAATATGGAGTTTCGATTGATCTCTCGCTTTCTCACACACAGACTCTACATTTGGACTCCCCCTCACTGTGAGGTGTGTGTAAATTTTTCCCTTATTGATCATAGCCTAAAGAGTGCTTGATCCCAACTAAGTTGAGATTAGTTGAGTATTTAACAAAAGAGTGCGAGTTTCTGAATTTGATGTTTAAAATTGAACTCTATATTGTTTTTGGATCTATATGATATGCTTTGAACTATATGGCATGCCTCATCATGCTTGAAGTATCAAGTAGGTTAAGATGACCTTTTTCACCTTTGGTCACATGACAAAAATAATTTTTTGAACATGTTATGGAACAATTTATGCTAATCCAAACTTAACATTTTTCTTCCAACACCCTCCGGAAAAGATCCCATAAAAATATAGAACAAGAAAGAAAAAGGGTTATTAACTAGTGAAAAAAAGTGTGAAGGAGAATTTAGGGTTTCTACTAAACCTGCTGCATTGTTGGCAGAACCGCTGCTCTAGCCCTGCGAGCTGTACCACCGGAGCCTTGGCATGAATTTCACAGACCTTATGCCGCCGATGGTACCGCCTGGCACCAGTCATGTCAGCGGTGCAGCTCTCCACTTGGCAAGAAAGCGATGAACCGCTACCGACACCGGTGTTTCCAGCTTTCTTGCCACACCCTACTTCACCTGATTTTCCTTTCTTCTTCTTGTTGTCATAATAACAATGATCATCTCCAAACCCAAGTGATCTCTCAGCTTCCAATTCATGATCTACTAATTCATGTTCTCTTTCTTCATTATCTACCTCTATAATCTGCTCACTCTGAACCCCCTCTCTCATACTTCTCTTTCCTTCGGCTCTACTTGTGTGATCCATCTCTCTCTCTAACTCTCTCTTGGAAGTTGGATGAGAAATAGGGGTAGGAAGAGGAGAACATGAAGCATGAGAAAAAGATGGGAGAAAAAAGGGTGTGAAGAGACAAAAAAGACTCAAGTGTGTGAGGACCACACCACACACAAACCTCCATTGCTTTAGCCTGGCAATGTAAGGAGAGAGAATGAGGAAAGACCAATTAAGAAGCAAGTCAAACTTCAATTTTATCTATTTTTTCTTTAGGCTTCACTCTCTTTCCATAACTAAAAAAACTCACATAATGTATATGACAACATGAGTGTGACTTGTTAATGATGTGACTTTACCTTATATTTTGCTTGGCAAGTTTAGGAAGAGGTCATATGTAGTAACATTACATTGGGAGACTGCATCAAATTTTTGTCGAAAACTATGTATCAAATAATAAGCTATTGGATTTGGACTTTGATAAATAATTAAAATGACACTCTCTCCCATCATGCTGCATATGAAATTAAACTAAATTTAAGCCTGCATAAATATTTACCTTAGTTGGCTGTTTTTTATATGTACATAGGAGAAATGCTATTTAATGTATGAATCTTTTATTAGTGTAAGTGGTAGAGTGCTACTAAAAAAATATATATATAGCAAATTTCATAATTATATTACCTATGATGATTCAAACTCACAAGACAGTTTAATCCCTTGATTTTTGACATCATGTGCATTTTTTAGACAAAACATACAGTTTCTGTGATATTAGTAAGTGCCGTCGCGAGCTTTCCTAAAAAGAGAAATTTTGATCACTTTTATTTAAGTATTTATTAATAAATTAATAAATTAATAAATTCATTAAATACATATAAAAGACCCCCAAAGTACACAATATATTAAAAAACCCCCCATTAATTTGAGGATAAATATAAGATATTGGTCAGATAGAAGTGTATTTTTTATCAGGTTAAATTTTGATTTTTTTTTTTTTTTGGTTAGCAGATAAAACGTGATTTGAATATCACTTAATTTATAAACAAAATGGGATCTGATAATCAGCTTTGCATCATTGATAAGGGTAAGCATTACGCAATATAAATGTGCAAACAAGGCATCACGCTAAGCAGCTCTATGTTTGGCGAGAACTTCATCATGTCTCTTAAATTGAAGAAATTAAAAGGTAGAATTAAATAAAAGGCAGCACCCTAAGTAATATATATTGAATAAGAGATACAAGTAGCTAAATTCTAGTAAAAAATTTTGGAGCATTGTCTTTGAACAATATGAAGTGTGGTGTGTTCTTTTGTGGTCGGAGGTCCCTAGCAAACTGTCGGATATGGAAATTATATGACCCCCCCTCACCCCACTACCATGTGTGGAGTTCCCTTACCTAGTCCTTGAAGATCTCTTTCATGCCTCGAAATAATTAGGCAAAATAGGTAAAAGGAGCTCACATTAAACTCTATAACCGATATTAACAGTGAAATATGTGTACTTCCTTTCTAGCTTAGCTTAGAAGTTATTACTGACAGCATAGTGTAGGGCTCTGTGCAGTTCATGCAATCTCTCTCTCTCTCTCTCTGCAAAATCTACCATCTGGGTATTACCAGGAATGGGTAAAAGAAAGCCTCAACCATTTTTGATAAATCCACCGAAAAAAAAAGAAGAAGAAGGTTGAGGCAGGCATGTGGGAGCCCTAGTCCTAGTACACCCTCTTGATGACGGTAGGTAGTCCTATCTGTAGAGAGATACTTTTCATGTTTTTTCTATTGCATGATTGAGCGGGTGATTCGTAAAACCCAATGATTTTTATATTATCCACCTATCTCTGCCTGCCACGTATTGTACGGAAATCAACTTTATTTGTCCTTTGCCTTCATTATTTTTTTTTTTCTTTTTACCTTCAACCCTCGATGGGGTTGTGGCCCTTCTATTAGAGGTTATGGCCACTTTTATCAATCTTGGTGTTCAATTCGTAGGACCACACTAGGCATCTTGAGTAGGGTCCCCACCCTTTGTTTTGGAGGTCTTCATAGGTATCATCCCGCATGAATTGGAGTGTGTTTTTTTAGGCCCTTTTAATCTAATTCCATTTTTAATTCAAATTTTTAAATCTTTGTCTCAGTGCCCGACCAAATTTAACTTAATCTTGAATAAGTTAAATGTTAGGCTGCTCGAGGTATTGTTAATATTCTTTTTTAAATAAAATAAAAATAAATTGAGATAAATTAAAATTACTCAGTATCATAATTCATGTTTTTATCTTAATGATGAATACATGGTAGAATTTTATTTTATCTTTTTGTTTTTATCTATCTGAAATCATAATTCGATTAATACGGTTCAAATTTTTGTGGGTGTCTTATTTAGTGATAGATTTTCAAATATAATCTTTTTCGTTCTTAAATTTTGTATTCAAGATATAGTTAAGAAACCTAACACATTATCTTATTCATTGATTGTCTTCCGGTAATAATACCTAGTAGATTTTGGTGTTATTTTGAAGAATCTAATCGATTCTAGTTATGTTAAACCTTACAACTATTTTTTTAGTCAAATAAGGATTAAAGTTTATATTTTAAGAGGTCCAAGAGATAGAGCTCAATGCGCACTTAATTTGAGACAAAACTCTTTTTACTGATGTCTATATGTTTATATTATTAAGCAAGTTTATATAAAACATTTTTAAAATAATTTTCATGTCGAACTTATTTTACTTGGTACATTTCATATCAAGACGTGTGAAAATTTTTTAAGCAATTTTGCCATAACCAACCTTTTTTTTTTTTATGTATATTGACCGAATATTCTGATTAATCTGGTTTGAGACTTGTAATGACCTATTTAGGAGATTGTCTTCCCAACATAGTCTGTTTCATACCTAATTCATGAGTCAAACTTAAAATCTTAATTAAAAAATTTAATACTATATTTTACTAAACCAATTGATTTTAATGTTACCACAAAACTTAATCATATAAGAAAAACCGATAAGAGAAAGACAAAATGTTTAGTGTTGATGTGACAAAAAAGAAAAGGAAATATTTAGCCTCTTTTTTATTATTATTATTATTATTATTTTGAAGGTTAATGAGGTCCCTACCACCACCAACACATGAATGGAATGCAGGGGCAATTTTCATCATGGTATTGATTTTCAAGAAAAGGAAAGGACCGTCCTCTGGAGGGTGATCTCGGTTCAAATTCGAGGGTAACTAAAAAAAAAAATTGAAAAGGAAAGGCCCAGTGTGCTTAATTTAGGAGAGGTGGTTTGGGCTTGGGCTTTATCGTAAGCCTTCTTTAAAAACTGGGCTTAATTTTAGGCTTTTCAGGGGTCTGGGCTTCTTCAAGGCCAATAATGGGTAACAAAAAGCAAACCAAACAGACCATTCAATAGTTTTTGTCCACTTGGTCACTCTTAAGATGGGTCTGCATTTGTAGCACTTGGTGTATTAAAAAAAAAAAAAATCTCTCAGATACTGTTTTACCTCTGCTTTTTATTTATTTAGAAAATATCAGATTTTACATGCAAAAGAAAATTTCTTTTCCATATCCATAATTTATTATATTGAAAATCTTACTTAATTATCGATGCGTAGTTGGTTCATTAATTGAGTACCAATTCTCTTTAAACAAGATTTCATGTCCGAATTTTTTGCATGGAAAAAAAAATAAATGTTATGAGAGTTTTGTCTCTGAAAGGTCCAATCTGATTTGAATCAGATTTAATCAGACCTAACATGATTATCGGATATCGGTAATTTATACAAACCAAAAAAATCTGGCCTAATTTTAGTTTTAGACTAATATCAATTTTTACAAACATGACCATAGGATATAATAAGGACATAAATTATAGAGCAGTTCTATGTTAGACAAATATTTGACAAGATCTATAATAAAAATTTTCATCTATAATTTCTTTTGCCACTTGCTTGCTGTATCAATCATGGAACATTTGAAGACTTGATGATATGGACCATGGAGTAAAAAATTTCATAGCTCCCAACTTTGAATCCAAGGTCGGGAAATGAACCAATTGGGCTACCACTGGGTGTAAAGATGGGCCCCCATTTTCCTGGGAAAGCCCATTGATACACCGGTTGTCTAGGGATGCCTGTTTCTTTTTTTTTTTTGGTACTGATGACTGTTTCTTCATGAATGGGACGAAATGACTTTTGGTTCTTCTTTTATTTTTGAAAAAAAAAAGTAATATTACGTGGTTCGAATAAATTATGAACTAAATAGATTAATAAAAAATCAAATATTTCAAAATTAAATAATTTTGAAATGGTCAAATAACATTTTAAATCAAAAAATAAAAAAATAAAAACGCAATGAGGTAGATTTTTCATTCAACATTCTGTCTATTGGATTTTAAATTTATATTATTAAAAAAAATAAATGGACCAAGTGCGTGCATACTTTAAGTTTTAACATTGCAAATAAAATATTTTAAAAATTAATTTTTTTTTTTTTTTTATAATATGTATTGGTACCAACATCGTCGAATCCTACTCGAGAAGTCCTAGGATCTCAATCTTATCTTTGACTTCCCTTTGATTTTGGCAGCATTGAAATATGCACTGCGGCAATAAAAATTCTAAAATGGTGGAGCACTAGTTGGTGCACCAGAGCGCAGACTCACAGGGATCACTGCCATTTTCATTCCAGTCCAAAATGTCAGCTGAGTATGGGTGAGGAATTAGATTCTCTCTCTCTCTCAAGATTTGATCTTAGCTCTCTACTTCAACCAACTTGGATAAACTTTTTGATGAGTAGTGTTATATAAATCAAATAAATTAAAAATTAAATGTTCGTATTGACGAAAGATTAAAATAAAATCTGATCGGTAAGATATTTATAGATATGATTTAATTTAAATTAATTTTTCACACATTTTAGATCAACAAAGAATACCAATCTCAATAAATTATATCTTAATTGATACTGTCATTTTTTTCTTATACTGTCATGAATTTAAGCTTTTTCCGTTAAAAAAAGAAAAAGAAAATGAAGAATACCAATCCCATCATTTTCGTCCCATTTTAACCCATACTTGACACCAACATAGTACCTTCGATGTTTCAAGAAAAAACTGCAAACTTGTGCACAAGCGTGGCCAAATTATATGTAACACCTAAGTAGCAAAAATCCACGAGACCTCAAAATTAATTTTCCCTCGGCCTATGTCACTAGCACGGTCCCCTAAAAGGGGTAACAACGTAGCGTGATCAATGGAGTTTGCTAAGCAAGTGACCATAAAATTTCATAATTAGGAGTTGACCCTAATCAATTTTCACATAATATGAAGTAAAAAAATTAGAGGGGTCCCCATAATTTAGGGTAAACAATGCAATCACACCTAATTCCCTTGGGATTCGGCCTCTCATCGGCTGCCACATCGGCTACCACTTTCTTTGGCAGCAGAGTAGCCCCTGGTCACCAGCAATATGAAAAACGATGTTCCATATAATTTGTAAACAATCATGTAGAGGTGTGGAAAAAACAAAGGCCTCCAAATTAATAATAGCACCAAATATCTCCACTACTATTTTTTAGTGCGATAAAAATATAAAATATTATACAATAATTCATAAATTATACGTATCGAAAAAAACATACTAAGTGACATCAACGGACAATTGACGGGATGTGGTGCTAAATCTCTTAACCAAGTTTTTGATTTTGACTTACGATTTAGGTATGAAAAAAACTATATCGGAAGAATTACTCTCTTAAATAGTCAATTGTAAGTCTCGAACCGAATTAATTGAAATATAATATCGGATATCAATTGATATAGTAAAAAAAAAAAAACATACCAAGTGATTCAAAATATTGCCAATGCGATGATCAGAGACATTGTTTTTGGTTGTCGTCTAATGAGAAATGCATCTCTTATCAGTTGAAATGAGATTTGAACGCAATGAGAACACAAATTTAATAATAAAATTTACCTATTATAAATTGTTGTATTAGCTATTCAACGATAGATTAAAATTTAATTTTTGAGCCCCAGTAAACAATTTAGTGTTGAAATTAAGAACTTGAGTCGATTCAATTGTAAATTTAGTTCAAATCCCTTTTGACAATACTTATTTGTGGGAAAGATTCTTAGAAATAACTCTATTCAAATAAGAATTTATGACAAAAATGGTTCACTATGTTCAATTACCCATGAAATTACAAACCAGAAAAAGAGAAAATCTAAACATACAATATTTCCGTGAACCAACATTTATCTACTTTGGGTCATTCTCTGCAATTCCTATCAAACTGAACAAGATTATGGGTGGGGATTGACAAGAAGATCCGAAATGACCCACGAAGAGGATATAAATATGTATGATATATAAGAAAAATTTAAATTTGAGATAAAAAAGAAGAGTCAGTAATAGTTGAGGGATACGGTTGGAGAGAGATAAGACCCTTCCCACTACCCTTTGAATATTATTTCGTTTTCTTGATTCTGTGGATATTGAAGATCACAAAGAGTCTAAATCAATGTCACATCACATAAGAGACTTGTTTGCTACCATACCCAAGGGCAAGTGACAGACTAGGTATGAAGTTTGAACTTCCCCAAATAAATAATCCATGGGATTTGTTGGAACATCCCTCGATTATAAACCCTTGATTTATTCCAATCCAACATTCTATAGATACCCACAAGGGGTGGATGGGCACCTGAACTGAAGAATTTCCGAAGCATATTCTATTTAGTTTAATAACGAATCAAATTAATTAAATTATAATTTTATATAAAAAAATTATGAATATAAATGAATAAAAATGGTAAAGAAATAATTTAAGAAATGTTATGGACCCTCGTTTTCGCTGTATATTTACAACAATGTTTTAACTTTCTTCTTGATAAAGGACAATGCAATAACATGGGCAGTCAAAATGAAAAGTTTAAAGTGAGGGTGTGGCATATTAGCCCCTTAAACTCTCTCGAGCTAAGCTGGTGCTCTACGATTCAACTCTTGTAATACATAATGATACATCTTTTTTTTATATATATGTTATCAACGGGAGATGTGAGAATTAAAGCAAAAGCAAGCTGCCCATTGGACCTTGACCTCCGAATGCTGGACCTTGGGGCAGCCATGTTTCTTTTCCCCTACTAATTTGGGAAAAAAGCAGAAATGCTGGATAGCTTAACCATCTATTTGGGAAGTACAGGTACAGGAGGGGTACAATGATCCGCATGCTTTCCGGGACATCGCACATGGTTCATCAAATGTGCAAAAACAGATGTCAAAAACTCTTTCATATTCGGAGCACTTGTCCACTTTATTATAACAAATGTCAAGTTTGCCCTACCTTATAAAATTAAGCTAGGGGCAAAACGGTCATTTGGCTGCCAAAACAAGTGGCAAACCATTTGAAATTGTAGATTGGAGGTGACGAATAAAAAACCAAAACAAAGCAAAATCAAAGTGGAAGAGTAAGATCTTTGTCAGCACATTCTTTGGGGTGCAATATGGTCAGCCTTTGATGGGTACAGTTGGCTTGGATTAGATGCATGCCTTGGTCCCAGAGAGAGAGAGAGAGAGAGAGAGAGAGAGAGAGATTGGCCCTTAACGTGCGTGTTGGGTTTCTTTCTTTGTTAGCCATATTGGAATCTCCTTGTCCTGTGATTCGGAATGTGAAAGTGATGGTATGGTGGTGAGGAATGGGTGAATGTATGTGTTAGTGTCTGGGTGCGTAGGCCCCACTCTCATTCTCTCGATGTTCAATGTAGTGCGTATGGTCTTGGTCCTGCTTTTAAACTTACGTTATTGGTTTAATATATCTTACTACTTCCTTGAACATTCCATTGGCACATGTCACGTTAAACTTACGTTATTAGATAAGTATATTCGCGCTAACTTTTTTGGATTGAATGGACAGACACTTTATATTTTTAATCAAAGATCTCAAGTTTGAAACTCAAAAAAAAAAAAAAATTGAGAGATCAAACCCCTAAAATGAGTGTTACAGTATTTAAACCAGAAAACCTAAATATTGACGATGAAATCCAAAAAAATATATATATATATATTTTAACTAATTTAATTTTAAAGATATTGATTTCATTCTCGTTACATTTCTCAACCTATCACAAAATTACAACAACGGTCTATGGATATAATAAAATAGAATATTAAATCTTTTAATTTGAAAATAAAAAAATTATGAAATCATCCCAAATAAATTCTCACAAACGTTTAAATTAAATGAGTAAAAATATAATTTTAAATATTGTGATTAAAAAAAAAACTTGTCATAGATTACACAATCTCTCTATTTTTTTTTTTTGTTTTTATCACAGATATTCGAGTTTTATCCTATTAATCCAATTCGAGTACCATAAAATCCATTTTAGAGGTTGGTTCTTCCAAATCATTTTTTGTTATTTCTAGGACTCGAATTCAAAAATTTTAGTTAAGAGTATAAAATATCCGACCACTTAATTCAAAATAATTTAATACATAATCTCTCTATTTCACCGCATTTAATCAAGTATCAAAATGTATTAACCAGATAATGCCTGATTTTGATGCCCATTTTTTGGTGGCGTTGCTCGAGTCATGGAAAGCTTTGATATAGATTTTGACACATTATGTTGTATGCAGTAAAATAATTTTTAAAAATAAATAAATTGATAAGGACAAGACAGATACTTATTTTTCATAGATTTACAACTTGAATAAGAGCTAGTCGATCAGATTTTCTTTGCACAAGATGAGATCTTCTTCATACTCCACAGGGCATCATTTCTTTTGTTCTTTGACTTCTTCTTCTTCTTCTCCTTTATTTTATTTTATTTTATTTTATTTTATTTTATTTTTACCTGCACAATCTAAGGTTAAAACTCAGCGAAGAAAAGAAGGCTTAGAGGGAGGGCTTGGGGGGCAAATCCAAAAGGTCAGGCTCTATGCACGATTGTGTTAAAATTTGCTAGCCGATCACCCGTATAGGAGTTTGCCTCTCTATAAATATCACTAATCTCAAAAGCCCAATTGCTTGTGATTAAATCTCTTTCTCCCTTGTCACCGTTTTCTTGTTGAAATTTCAAATCCAATTGAAGGCAATATAGTTTTTTTTTTTCTTTAAACAACGAATAAAAATTTGTTATTTCAAAAAACGATTAAAATTTAATTTTACTCACTTCAAAATTTTTATTTTTCAATTTTTGAAAGTTTTTTTTAGTTATATAAGAGTCATAAAAATAACGAAAAATACATGTATTCACAAAAGTTCAAATACTAAATTTCTGGAAAGACACTTAACAAGAATCATTCGGGTGTTCCTACAATGACTTCGATAAGTGTATTTTATGACTTAAGAGGTGGTACTGTTAATAAATATTTAAAATTAAGGATAGATTTTTTTTTATTATTAATTCTAATACCAGATATTACTTCAGCGAATGCGATTTTAGTGTTTGGGCAAAATAGTTACTGAAATAGGCGCCGTATGAGGCGGGAGTCGGAGTCAAGACTCGAGAAGAAATGTAGGGGATTCAATAGACTTATCACAATAATTCAATCTACATCATAGATAATATTTTTACTTAACCAATTTGTAAACCAAAGTCTTTAATTAATAAACTGTTAATTATCCGAAAAGAAAGAAAGAAAGAAAGAAACAGAAATTTATATATGAAGAAAATAGGAAAAAATTTGTTCTTTAGAGTTCAATACGACTCAAATCAGATTTAATTGGATTCAAAATAATTATTAATTTATTAAAAAAAAAATTTGTATATGGACAATGGATTACATGTATTTGAAGTCAAATTTCATGCACACGTGTATTAATTTTTAAAAAAACTAAACAATATTTAAAGTTATAGCATATATAATTTTCGCTTAGAATTTCAAAGGGTAATAACCGTCCCCTTGCCCCCTTTCTCGGCCATGTCAAGGTGCAGTCGGGGGAATCTTAGTAAGAAGACTATTTTTTTTTTTATTTTGGATATCAGATCGATTAGTATTTGAAATCACGTTCTGATTAATTTATTTTAAGCATTGTTAAGACCAATTTAGAAGAAATTTTTTTCATATATATTTTTTTTTATTTTTAAGTTTTAAACTTGATTTTTCATTAAATAATTTAATATTTTTATATATTAAATCGACTGTTTGTTGATAAGGTAAGAAGAGTGTATATAACTTAAATTGATAACATATTTTAAACGAGTTGCTGAATTGTTTTCAGCATTATTGGAATCCTATATTCGCACGATTAAAAGTTTCATCAAAGAAAAACGTTATTCTTCCATGGATGTTTATTGTTTATGAACCAACAAAAAGTAAAATGATTTTGGTGGTTGTCGAAATGCATTAGCCAAGATTGTGTTATGGCATCGGTGGATGGAGATTTGAAATGGGGTGGGTCCATTGTGATTGATTTTGGTTGTTGTGGGTCATCCATGTTACAACTCACCAAACTCAAGTTTTGCTGCAAGAAAAACCATTCCAACACAAGCATTAATTGCAGAATCCATTAAAAAAATGGAAAGAACATGGTGATCCAAAGTAATTAAAATAATTAAAACGATGACAGAAGAGGAGTAATGATGAAATGTTAGGGAGGAGAGAAGATCCCTTGGGAGACTACAAAAAATCCACCTGTTTCCCCCCTACCACGGCCCCCCCCCCCCAAAAAAAAATTTTCCCCTTCTTTTTTGCTTGCTAGCTCAGCTACCATCCCCTCCATGTTTCCACTTCAAATCTCTATCTCTCAATAACGGTTTCTCTCCCCTCAAACCAAAAATAAAGAGGGGGAGAGAGAGAGAGAGAGAGAGAGAGAGAGAGAGAGAGAGAGAGAGAGAGAGAGAGAGAGAGAGAGAGAGGGATTATTAGATCAAGTTTTGAGTCATAGATGTAGACTGCATGCACCACATGGTCTCATCTCTTGTCCCTTTCTCTTTGGACCTTCCACTATGCACATACCCATCATTGCTCTCCAGTTGTACACAAATTTCATCCTTTAATCTCCTCCCTCCAATTCAATCGTACAACTTTATCTAATCTTCTTTCCACCCTCGGATCAAGAGGTTATTCTGGTATTACGTCAATATCCAATTTTATAAGATGCTGGAAGTTTATAAATTTTGAATATCTAATCTTTTTCACTAGTAAAATTCTAAAAATATTTAAAATCATTTTATTTATCATTCCCGTAAGTATTAATATTTCAAAAAATAATAAAAAAATTTAAATTAAAATAATAAAAATAAATGATACTGCAAATGGGACAGAGCTAATTTTGAAGCTCTCTCGCAACAACGATTAAAAAAAATTATAAGATATGATTAATCACAATATCTTTTGATAATTATAAGAAAAATAATGCTTAACATGAATATTATAATCAAATATTTTAAGTTATAATATAAGATATGATTATTAAGTTGATATTGATTTATTTAAACAAGATTTTATATTCGGGTTTGTTATACGATGAAAACATATATAAGAATCAACGTCTGATAGTTTAGTTAGCTTGGGGACTGATGCCCCTTAACAATGATCAGGAGTTCGATTCCCATGAGAATGGAAAAATCAACATCAGAGACCTGCCCCCTCAATTGGGCCCTGCAAGCGATAGATCTAAATTAATTGAGGTGAAACTCCGAATACTGGATTGATGACATACCCATGATACACAAAAAAAGAAATAAAAAGAAAACATATATCAGAAGAGTTTTATCCTTTTAATGAGATTTCACATCATTGTCTAATACTAATAATTTATATAAAAAAATATGATTAAAATAATAAAAGGGGGTGGGATTTGCCGTGTTTAGTTAAATTTAATGGGAAAGAAGGCCTTGTGGAATGGGCATATAGTCATACATAGGGATTCCCTCTTCGTTATCCAACAAAGGAATGTTTATGTTACGTAGCAATGTGGAGCCTAAGAGTGTGTCACGTTGGGTGTTTATTCTCTCTCTTGAAGTTGCAGAGAGATTCATCTCTAGTTACGCTGTTTACCTGTCTGTCTTCTTCTTGGGTTTCGAATGTCTGTCCTAATGCAGATATTCTTTTCCTTATTCTCTAACCTTTTTATTAAATAAATTCGTGGGAAACATTCTAATTTTTAATTTTAGACCTAAGACATATATCACGTGAAATTTTTAGATAAAATAATTCTCTCTCTCTCACTCAAGTTTCTTGACTGGAAATGCTTTGAATCTCTTTAATCTCTTCTGGCTATATGTAATATTTGAATCTCTCTTTATTTCTCTTAAGAAAGACTCACGTCGCCACCTGCTCCTTGTCTGTTTTTTCTTTGGTTTGCAACGATTCCTTTGGGGAGAGAGAGAAGAAGAAATGTTGGGTAACCGTGAGAGGATGGAAGTCATCTCTTCAACAACCAACGAATGGCCACAGGTATTTCATCTCTCTCTCTCTCTCTCTCTCTCAATTATTACACATAAAACATGACCCCATTTTTTGTTTTTTAGCTCTTGGAGGAGAATATCTGCATAGTCTTGTTATTTTACCCTAAAACTACACCCAACTAAAATTTTTTCCTTTTCTCCTCTCTCTCTCTCTCTCTCTCTCCCCCTCTCTTTCTCTCTCTTATCAGATAGATGAGAAGAACCTAATGGCATCAGCAGGAAGATCAACAACACCAACAATGGAGAAACCAGAGCAACAACAACAACAACAACAGCCTCTAAAGTGTCCCCGTTGTGATTCATCAAACACCAAGTTTTGTTACTACAACAACTACAGCTTATCTCAACCAAGACACTTTTGCAAAGCATGCAAGCGCTATTGGACAAGAGGCGGTACTCTTAGAAACGTGCCTGTTGGCGGAGGTTGTAGAAAGAACAAGAGGGTTAAGAGGCCAACAAACTCTTCTTCATCATCAATTGATTCAACTTCTTCAACTCATGTTTCTACTTCAGCTTTGACTTCACCAATCCCTAATTCTACTTGTACCACTTCCACAACTAGTCTCCAACAATCTCATCCTATGGATATGAATCCCTTGTTTTTTGGGTTACCCACTACTAACCCATCTGAGATTTTGAATCTTCCATTTCCTAGATTCAATAATTCAAGAGCTGAAAACATTTCTGGGTATGATCTCCAACCCCACTTGAATGCTGTGGGGTTAGGGTTTTCTTCAGGGTTGATGCGTGATCATCACCAAAATGATGGGTTTGTTAATCCCCCTAAGCAAATCCATGACCTTCTTAATCTCTCCAACTATAACTCCATATTCGGGTCCTCATCAGTTTCCTCTACTACTTCAACTCCAATTATGGCTTCTCTCTTAGCTTCAACACTTCATCAGCAACCAAGGTACATGTCATCATCACCAAGTTTGAAGGAAGCTAGAGGGTTAGATCACTTTGAAGGGCTTCAAATTCCGGAGAACAGTGTCGGGTGTGATGGTGGTGAAGATGGAGGGATTGCACTGAAGGAAGTGAAAATGGAAGGAGGAAACAAGCTGGAGTGGATTAATATGGTGGCCAATGGAAATCAGATTGAGCAAATCGTGCCATCCGATCCATCTCTATATTGGAATTCATCTAGTAATATTGGTGCAAATTGGCCCGATCTTGCAAACATAGGTTCTTCAGTTCCTTCTTTGATCTAGCCTTGGCACATACACTTCTCATTCTCTTCTCTTTCCTTTCATATCTCCCTCTCCTTTTCTAGTGTTTCTCTTTGCCAGGTCCAGTTTTTTAGGTTTTGTTTGGATTTACATATCTCTTTGTTGTGAATTTATGGCCACAGTGAGATATTTAAAAACCTAGACAGGAAAAACGGGGGGAAAATAAGAAAAATAAAAGGTTTACTATGGTTGGAGGATCAGTGGAAGGAGCTTGGATCCGAGCTATCATGTCAGAAGCAAAAAGTGATCATCTTCAAACCAAGTTATTTTTTTTTTTGGTTTGTCAAGGGTTGAAGAAAGTGTCTTTGCTCTGAGAGGAACCTCGGATCCTCTTTGTTTCTTTGCCGCCGGAATCGGGTCGTCTCTGATTGTTGGTTGCAGTCATCTCATCTTCATCGTCATCATCAACCACCTAGTGTTGAAGGGTATCTACTTGAAGGAAGAAGTTGAGCTTGGTCTAGTAAGTTTAATTTTTCTTTGGTGTGTATATAAAGCACGAAATTTGCCTCTTTTTTTTTTCCTAATGCATTTGTTGCTAAGTTGGGTTTGGGGGGATTATGAGATACAAGTTTTAGTTTCTCAAGAAGATTACTCGAGGAACTTGAAACAATCATTTATTTTTCTTTTTATGTACCTTTTTACTGCCTAGGTCTAGCGGGGGCAAAGGATTTGGGTATAAAGGTATAGAAGAGGAGATTACTTACGGCAAATGTGGGGGTGTTTAGTTTAATGTGGTTGAATGTTGGTTCGATGTTGCTTTACTTATGAGTTCTGATTTTCTAGGTTTAAGGGAACTGTGGCTTTGGGAAAAGGTTGAACCTTTGGATGCATTTGAATGCTACATTTCATAGCGTGAGCTCAACATGATCTCCCACCATGTTTGTCACACATTTAATGTCTTCTTTTTTTCATGCAGTGATCGTAGCTTGTTTTGTGCCTATCTCTATAAAGTTTTGTCATCCTAAAATGGTTGAGATAATTAATTTGAAAGATCAAAATTAAAATATGCAAAGGTCATTTTTTTTTCTTTTTCATTTAATACAAACAGGATTCCATTACTAGTTTTAATATATAGGATATCACTTTGAAAGGGGAAAGAAAATTCAAGCATAACTACTTTAGTGCACTTTGTGGGTTATGCAACTTTATTGAAGAACCATGTGGACAGTATAGCTCTGGGTTTAGTCTCGCTTGCATGGCTGCCTAATTGGAATAATACCCTTCTCATTAAATTAGCTATAACTCCTAAGTAATGCGATGGATGCAGTAATTAACTAAGTAAGCCAAAAAGTTTACCTGAGTTAACTAGTGCATATCTTTTCAAAATACTAGTTGGTATGGTTGTCAGACCATGTTCAAGACAGATTCTGCTCATTCAAAATTTTTAAAAATAAAATTTTGGTGGGTTGAGATTTGTTTTGTTTCCTATTGTAATTAATACACTAAGCTTATGAAAATTTAATCATCATATAGTTATAAAAATGGTTAATTTGATGTGGCATTTAAGGATGGAGATTTAATGAAAATTACTGGAGGATAGAATAGAATACCCCACTTGTTCTTGTGGTTTGGATTTTTCACAACTATTGGCTAAATGGAAAAATCTATTCCTTCTGGCTTTATGGTCCAGAAGGAGAGAAGGAAGGGAGTTCGCATATTTGTGTGCTCCAAACTTATCTGCAGCTTTATTTTGGATTCTAGTGTTCTGGCTCGAACTGAAGATATATTCATCCTTTGGTACAATGCACAGAGATAGAAGGAGCCTCTCTCTCTCTCTCTCTCTCTCTCTCTCTCGTACAAGTACTGATGTCTGCTTAGATTCTGCAGTTTTTAACATTGTACAATCCCAAACCTTTTACCGCATGCCCGACACATGATCCAGTCTCAGAGGATTTCTAAAGCATTTTGTTGTTTGTCTATAGTGGGTGTCACACTGTCACAGCCTTCAAATTTGTCACCTCGAGGGGAGTTGGAGTTGAAACCCTCAAAACATGCAAAGAGCCCCCTCATGCCATTAGCCTTAACTTGTGACCTTTTAGATAAACCTTCTAATCTCTTAAGCCCCGGTTAGAAAGTCTCCAGCATTTCTGGTTTGATTTAATTTATCATTATTTTTGTTTAATTTTACTTATAATATTTTTTTATTAAATTAGCAAATTATAATAAAAAAATATAGAATTTACATGTAGCAATCAAATTCTTTATAAGATAAATCACCTAATTTTAAATTTAACATTAGATTTTCTAAAATTGGGTCTACCACTTAAAAAGATCATCCAACCCTCATATCCTAATACTAGTTTTGGTCCAAATTCAGTCAGGTAAATCTTACCAAGCCTCTTTGGTCAAGTGACACACAGACACCATGGTCAAGGTGTCTTTTTTTTTTTTTTTTTTAAGTACTTGACTACCGGTATTCAAAAATCCTATTAATTCAGTTCAAATAATTGTGGGCCTAATTTAGAAGCGAATTTTTTCAAAGTCTGTTTTTTTATTTCGAAGACTCGAATTTGAGTTTAACACCATGGTATTGGAATGGAAGTGACTCCGAGTCCCACCCATTCCCAACCTCCATCAATATCAATAGATTACATAAAAAGTCACAAAAGTATTCCTCAATTTTCTTTCAACTAGTCTTTTACACCTTTATTAATCTTTATTTTATGTTACTTCCAAGCTACTTTTAATTATAGACTTAAACTACCGCGTTAGTGAGGTGTTGAAGTGCCATTTCTTTTAACCTGTTGCTTAAAATTGTTGTTAACAGAAAGTTGGCCTCTTTCTTCTTCTTCTCTCCCTCTCTCTCTCTCTCTCTCTCTCTCTCTCTCTCTCTCTCTCTCTTAATAACTAACCGGTATCTAGAGTTATTCTCTAACTAATTCTGTTTAAATGTTGTCAGATTTAAATTAGGAAGAAACTCTTATAACATAATTTTTTCTATTTTCAAGTTTTGAATACAAGATTTGATTAAGAAACCTATCGTTCTTACCTACCAAGTCGACTCTCGGTTGATTTCTCATTTTCTCTCTCTTTGTTCCTTCTTGCTATTATTTATTTATTTATTTATTCTTTCTTTTTCCTCCGGCAACTTGTAGCATTTCGATCACCATCACCACCAGAACTTCATTTATCACCGATTTGCTCTGAAATCGAACGTATACAACTTCTCAAACATTTCAATATTTCTTCCTGTTGGATCTATGAGTGCTTATAAAGTTCTTTAGAGGGACAAGAATTCAAAACTTAAAGAAAAAGGCTCCTCGACCTTTGGTTTAACCGATCAAGAATCCACTCACCGGCAAATTGTAATTATTCTCACTAGTTGATGCGGTTTATCATTGTCTTCAATCATACTTGCTCGTTCATTTGGTTTGCTTACTATTATATTATTTAATCTCTTTATATTCAAAGTACTTGAATACAATTACGTTTCTGCATTATGAGAGTTTTTTTTGGTATCGTGATTAGACCACTAATTCAGTATCTGAAATTTTATTCTGATTAATCTGAATCGATCGTTTACGGGACCCAATTGAGATGACAGGTCTCTCAATGTTGATTTTTTTATTCTAATAAAGATTAAATTTTCGATCATAATTAATGAATGTTAGTCTCCAAACCAGTGCCATCAAACGTTGGTTGTGCATTATGAGAGTTGAATAATGCTTTTCGCCTTTTGTATTTAATTGTGTGCCGCACGTATCTAATTTGTGATGGAGGCACCAATTTAAACTACGAATTTGACCAATTGGACAGGTGGCTACTTGTGATGGTTATCGGAGAGCTGAGGGCAACCTATTTGAGGATATTTGTATGGAACAGCCCGAGGGATTCATCAGTGCTTTCCCTCTTTGTAAGAACACCCAAATAATTAAAAGATTTTATTTAATTATCTTTTTTGAGTTTTTATATTTAAATATCTATGAATATATATATTTTTATAATTTTGATGATCTCTATATAAAAATAAAATAAAAAAATTAATGCTTTCTCCTGTTTAAGTACGTTCGGCACATGTCTAGATTGTGAGAAAAGCTAGACCCAAGGATGAGAATTAATTTTATTTTTAACTCTCAAATTGGGCAGTTTCCGTTTGGATGCTCATTTTCATAATTATTTGCCTAGACCAGCATACCCCAGTTTGCTGTAATCGAGCAACTCTTAGAGGGCGTTTGGCTCACTTATGGGACTTGGAGTCATAATCGAAATCAGAATCATATTCTCTATATTTAAAATAAATAGAATCATTCCGATTCATCTTCTTGATTCAACATTGAAATGAGTATTATTACCGTAACCGGTATTTGATTGGTTTTTTTTTTTAAGTATAAGAATTAACAATTTTTTAATTTTACCCTCACTCCAATATACAATAAAAATTATAAATAATTAAAAATATTATATGAAATTAATTTCACTTGAAGAAAATAAATATTATATGAATTTATCAGGTAAACTTTATATCCTTTTCAAAAATAAAAAAAAAAAGGAAAATAACTTAATAATGAAAATTTTTTATTTTTTATTTTTTTCACTTGTTTAGCTTTATATATACGTATGAAGTTTTGAACTCAAAATTTAGAAAATGAAATGAGAATTTGCATCAAAATCTATCTTATAAAATTAATTATGATTTCACTTATTAAAATTTGAAATCTAATTTTATAAAATTTTGAATTGATTAATTTTTAAAAAAAAATTCTGGATTTTGGGTATTTTTTTAGAATGTGAAAAGACAAAAGGTATAAGAGTGAAAAATAATAGATAATTTTAGATAATTGTGAGAGTAAATAGTTATTTGAAAATGAAACATGGGTTTCCAACAAAACCCACAAATTTACTTGATTTTTGTGGATTCTTAAATTTTTAGGTACGAATCCAAAATATTTATTTCTATAATATTAACCCAAACATTATTTTTCCATTTCATTCTCATTCTTTATTTTTATGTCCTGTTGCCAAACTCCTCTTTAATCATATTTATAGCCATTAAAGCGGAGTGACACATCAGTAAACAGGCCACGCAAAAGCGCGGCACCAGATTTTCTTGGGGCCTTGTCTTTGGACCCCGCAATAGCCTGAGTGGCTCTGACCTGGCTAAGGGTAAGCGACTAGACTTTGCTCAACATTGCCTACTCCTAAGAGCAAGACTCATCTTGCAGCCAGGTACGCCCACTAAGCCCAATTGTCCTTCCCTCCGCATCCGGGTACTTTCCTGCACCCTGCTTGAGTTTAGGCTATGAGCTGCCTGCTGACAATCCTATGACTACTTGCTGCTAAGGGTAGGAGAAATGGAGATTCTTTCTTTCTTTTCCTCCAAAAATGTCGACTCTAACTCCAGATGATGGGCTGAATTTTGAATTTAAAATTTTTATTTTGGGGCATAGGACTTCAAATCTACAACTTCGAAAAAATATCAACAAGACTTATATAGGGTTTCAAAAGGATAAAACAACCAAGATTCAGTGGAGTATAAACCTGACTAACAAAAGAAAACTCTAAGTTGCTCACAAACTTTCGGCAATATAGGGGGCACGCACGAACCACCCATAAAAGACGGTGAGCAAACAATCAAAATGCGCAACAAAAAGAGAATACTTATTACCAGGACCTTTTACTACTTTCTTCTTCTCATTTTTTTTATTAAGATATTTAAAATTCATATTTTGAATATTTTTTAAATTAATAATTTTTAAATTAAATAATATATTCTTGTAATGTGCAATAAATATCATTTGACCCATGTCAAGTTGACTAATATATATATATTTTTTGAGATAAACTACTGTTATGAATCATTTTGACCCAATTAAATTTTGTTCGAATTGAATTAAACTATTAAGATACAAACTCTCCTGAGATTATCCATGCGTAAGATTTGAATCAGAAATATTATTTAAAAGATATCAATGTCTAAAGATTATATGAACATGGTGTTGGTCTCAAGTTCATTAATATGTAAATCACTATAGATTGCTTTTTTGTGGGTCAACGAATTAAGATTTAAAAATATGGCCATGAAGATTATTCCATGGGGTTGCGTTCTTTAATTTTTCTCTATAGTGATTGTTAAATCATCAACATGCACATTAGGATACGACTTTTAAAAAGTAAATTCGTGATTCACAAAACTTGACAAAGATACCCAACAAAAAAAATAAAAAAAAATGATGACAGTCTTCAATACACAACAAACAGAGGTCAGAGAAATTTTCAAGTAATCCTCCGAAAGACTTTATAAGAAAAATAAAAATTTGAGTATTATAAGGTTTTATTATAAGTCAGCAGACAAAGGAGGCTAACTAAATCATTCTCCAGAAGCCATACAGGATAAGACAAGTGGACTCAACATTATGGAAAATAATATGTCCAAAAACATTTGAGTGGTTGATTCTGAGAAAGCCCTGATGACATCTTTTTCAACTCCACCCAAAAAAAAAAGGAAAGAAATTATGGATGGTGGAATGACTTCAGAGATGACCCGCCCTTTGTTTTTACATACACCAATTCTTACATGATTAGGGGGGAGGGGTCCAAAATGCACTAAAAAATCGCCAACTAAACGCTATGCCAATCACCACGGGTTGGGCAATTGATATAGGTCGGTGGCATGAATGCTTAAAGAAAAAGTATGAGATGGGCAAGCACCCTCGGATGCAGGGTTACGTTATATTTTCTTAATCATACATTTTCAAACAAACGAGACGCCAAAAGCAACAAAATCCAAACTTAAGCATTGAACTAGCAAAATAATGCAATACAATGGCCCTTGATAAAGAACGCTCTCAGTGACCAACCTCATTGGCGAGCAAAAGCGCCAAAGAAAAAACTAGCAAAAGGATTGATTTGGAGGGACCCTGATCCTAAACCATAAGGCTGAAACCCTAAGCTGGAAGCAAAGGAGGGAGAATTTTTCTTTCGGTCTACTATAGAAGCATGCGACTCGAGATCCTCACTCTTGCACAGCTAATACCCCGCCATTCCTCCTTTGGCTCTCTATTTTTCTCACTTCCTGTTGGGGCCTCTCGATCCGCCACTAAATTTATTGGTTTTTCTTATGATGATATCCGTTATCAAACTCTTCTCAGTCGTGTGATGGCGGTGAGGATTGAACGAGAGAGAGAGGGATCAAGAGAGAATGAGAGAAGCTCTAGCAAATAAGGTAAGCATTATTTTCTCTTGACACACGTTGCCACTCGAGAAAGGCATCTTTTATGCCTACGTAAGTGTCAATCTAACCTTATAGATTAGATCGTTGATCTTTGGCCAACTAGACGTGAGCTAAACCTAATATATATTAGAAAAAATTTTAAACTAACTAAGATTATTTTTTTTTTTACCATGATTATAATATAAACATAGACCTATATTATTTTTGAGCTGCTTGGGCAACACATGAGAGATCATATATTCAAAATAGTTGTCCAAAGTCCCCCTACAAGAAAATGATGAATGAAGTAACGTCTCGGAAATTTAATGATAAAATATTAAATTTTTAATTAAGATTTTATATTTAAAATTTGAAAATAAAAAAATAGATATTAAGAAAAATAATTTTTAAATTAAATTTTATAATTATTCAAAATAAATTAATTAAAATTTTAAATATCGTTCAAATAAAAAAAAATATACGATGAATGGTGGCTTTTCCTCTTGGACTTGGGCATAATGTGGACTAGTTAAGAAAGAACCTGTAGGCGGATCCTTTGGTCAATTTGGTGACTACAATGAGCAATCGCATTGATTGGCCCTTGGAATTGGTTTGACTTTGCCACATCTCCCTAGATTGTGGAAATAATATTTTTTATTTTATAATAAACAGAGATAAGATTTAAATTTTAATATTTTTATAAGAGATAAGAATTTGATTTTTATTGAAGACAAAATTCTTGAATAATTAGGATATTTTTCATTAAAGATGAGCTTATTTAATTAGTTAAATAATTGTCATAATATAAATTTTTATTTATTTGCATTAAATCCCTAGGAAAAACAAAAAGAAAAGAAAAATTGATCTGCATGAAGCTAGATCATCACCATGGGAGAACACGAGTCATGCTCATTTGTTCAAGATCCCTCACATTCATCAATGAAATAAAGCCGCTTCATCAAACTGAAATGGTAAGAAAGTGACACCCGGTCAAAATGCACAGGTTTTAAGTTGTTTTTAGCCCTACAAGTTTCATGGCCTCCCATAATTGGTCAATCCAATTATGGCCAAGGAACAGACTATGTCTGTACGACCTCAATTCTGTTTTCCTTGCTACTTTACTTATGATCTGAGAGCCCCAAACTGGAAGACCATATGATGGCTAGGGTGGGGTCCTTTTCTCTTTGAGTCCCATACTGATTGGACACCTGATTGAAGGGCTATTATACGACCCTCCACTAAGTGCTATAGGGTAGAGCAATCATATCTGCAAAGGGTAGATGCGGACGTGCACTGCATGTCTGTAAACGTACAAGTAAATTACATTTTAGTTATGGGAACTTTATCCTAAAATTACAATTAAATGCTTAAATTTCAAAATAACTCATAATTATTTAAATAGTATTATAATTAAATCTTTATGATATTAACAGTATCAATATGACTGTTAACCGTTCAATTGACATGATATAATATATGAACTTAATTTATGTGTTCTATATGCGAAATAAATTTGATAATACTCAAAAGTTAAAATCCGTATGGTTTAAATTTTATTTTTATATTTGGGTTATCGATTAATTCAATTTTACATTATAAAATTTAATTTAAAAATAAATTTTTTAAACGTCTGTTTTTTTTTAATATTTAAAATTAGATTTTGAGTACCGGACTTTATTGATTAAAAAAAATTTTAATGCACGTTAATTCAAGAAAACCGATTGTGAGGTTCGAGAGAGAATTCAACCATCATCGATCGAAATAAAAAAAATCCCAAAACACATCCACTCCTCCTTTAGTTCTCAAATCCTCACACTCACAGTCGAAATCTTTGATCCTTGGCTGTATCACCAACTTGCTAAGAGTGATCGGCGACATATAGACTTCCTAAGCCGCCCAACTCCTGCAATGATAGACGAAAAACGAAGTGTGAAAGAGAGATGAGGGACAACTTTCCTCACGAGCGAAGATTTTTTTTTTTTTCCTTGACGAATGTTAAAAAACATGGACAGAAACAAACAATCATTTAGGATTTAGAATATTTGATTCATATAAGAAATACTTACAAGCTAAAATAAAAAAACAAATAGAGCATTTGTTCTCCGTTATATAGTACTATTCAAAATTTATGTAATTGTATTTTATGAAAATGTCACCTTTCTCTGATTTCTTTTTTCTATTTCTTGCATGTATGAGAGAGTGAGAGAGGGGGGATGTGGAACCTTCTTCCCTCAAAATCATGAACATGGAGATGTAATACCCCATGTAATTTGTCACCCAAACACACAAAGGAGTTTAGATTTGCATAGGTGATGAAGAGGAGAGAAAACAGAGAAGTATCTTCCACGATTTCCCCCACTTTGCTTTGTCAAGCTCAAGACCACCTCAATCTCACCACCCCACTTCGAAAAAAATTCTCACAATCTCTCTCTCTCTCTCTCCCCCCCCCCCCCCTCTCAACGCAAACACACGCACGCACGCACTCGCACCTTACTTTCACGTCTGATTTTGCTTTGCCTATAAAATCTCAATATGTTTCATCGGTTCTGTCGGAATTAGTCCAAACTTGTTCCTTTAGATTTTGTCAGAAATTAATTATCTGTAAATAGAGAAATCAAACTTCAATTAACTTTTCGGGACATGGCTTATAAAGATAAGGAGTGTGAGAACCCTTTATCTTAACAACTAGTTTTTAAAATAAAAGTTCAAGTTTTAATCCAACACTTGAAAAATTCGATATGGGTTTAATGCTCCTAAAAAATTGGTAAATTTTGTGATATTGAATCATAAAAATAAATAAATTGGGGAAAAAATGGTTTGCTGCTTACAAGATATATTGGGCTTCGCAGGGGGAGGTGAGTTATAGTCATCACAGAATTTTATAATATATTATCACCAAAAAAAAAAAAAAGAATTTTATAATATATTCCAAAATTTTAATTTCTCTTCTACTTTTTTGGGTTTTGTTACGATTTTAGTTGTTCTCATACGACATTTGATTCAATTTCTTGAATAAAATATCTTCAAGTCAATAGCAGGTGAAATTTTATAAAACAAAAATTTTCAGGTCCTACAAGAAAATATGATATTAACGGTAAAAAATTTCCGATAAAAAAAATTCGTTGTAAATAGCGACAGTATTGCAACAAATTAACGTCAAACAGAATACCGAGAAATTAACTACAGAAATATTTCCATCGTTAATTCATCGTTATAGTGGTTTAGAGTAAAAAAAATCTGTAAAACTATTAGTGACGTATTAGCGATAGAATTTTTAGCGATCGATTTTTTTATTTAATAATTCTTTTTTTATTTTTATTTTATTTTATAGAAGAATAATATTATTTTATTTTTTAAAATTTTTTATTATTTTATTTTAAACTAACATTTAATTATTTAATTATTTTATAATAAATTATCATTTTATATTATTTTATTATTATAAAAAAATGTGAAATAAAGATAACAAATAAAAAAAAATAATAAGGTTAGATATTTTATTGTGGTTGGTAGTTGTGGTGTTTCTAATATTTTATGTGTGCACGGGATCGAATTTGGCTAGAGGCGAGTTGAGGCATTTTTCACAAACTAAAGAAAGTCAGTGTGCGGGCGGGCTAGTGCGCAGGTACAAGCAGGGCGCGGGAAGGCGCGTGCGGACGTGCGTGCAATCTAGTAGGAGCTTGTCAAGGCGCTTGCACACTCCTAAGGGCTCTGGGAATCAGCGATGGAAAAATTCTGTTACAAATATTTTTTTATATTTTCCTCTATCAGTGACAAATTAGCGATAAATAATTTAATGACGGATTTTTTTCCGTCGTTGATATTTGGTGACGGATGGTATTCCATCAGTAATTTTTAGTAGGATGATTTTTAACGATGAAAAAAATTTATCGTTAATACTTTTTAGTGATAGAATCTTTACTATCAGCTACAGACTTTTGTCACTAATAACTTGTTTTCTAGTAGGAAGGGTTGGGCTTAGAGTTTCACAAGATTTATAGCCCAGTCGGGCGCAATCATATTATCAAACTTGAAAGCACAACTTGTGTGTATAGGCCCCAATCAATATTTGCAACTCTCCTGTGCAATTGAAATGTATATTTTATTGTCCCTACAAAACAAATTTGGGAAAAGATAACTCTTAAAATAAACTCTATAATATTTAAATATAATTTAATCAAGTAATTTTGATACTGATTGATGGTAAATATATCTACATAAAAAAAAAAAGAGATAGAAAAATTACCCACAAAGAATGTTTTGATTGATTAATATTTTAATTATAAACTGTTTTACGATACGTGACTGTATTTTAGTATAAAGGAAAATATTGATTGTGGTGTAAATTATTGATCAGTGCCATCATTTTAGTTAAAGCCTGCACTGCATATTTGCCAATTAAAACAAATTGATATGAATTTCAACATAAAAACAAAAGGTTAGTGAGTTTCCTACTCGAGTTGATCACTGGATTTTTGGGTTTGTTGATCTTTGGTTCCTAAGGTTACAGATGATGACGGAGACTCTTGGGGTGGCTGGAGGGGTATCTTAGCATGATCTTTGTACAGAGAGAGAGAGAGAGAGAGAGAGAGAGAGAGAAAGAAAGAGAGACAGAGAGAGTAGACTGTTGCTCTCGAGTGTGGCTCGAATGGGAGGGGGAAGGATTTTTTTTATTGTTGGAAAAGAAATACTATACAATATTTGATTATTATTTTGCTATAAATCTAAAATAAAATATGAGTTATTTTAATTTTATGAAATAAGTCTTACTGTATTTTAATTATCTTGGCAAAGGATTAAATTTTCTTTCCCTAGAAAAGAGTGTGGAGCACCGGTGACCCCTTCACCGGAATTCAAAGTTTTTCCTCTTTGCCGGCGGGGACAGGTCGGCCGGGAACTTTTCTCCTGCTTTCTCTTATGGATATTTTATTATCTAATAATATTAAAATTTATAAGATTAATTTTCATCAAATCATTAATCAACAGCTGATACTGTTTATATGATAGTAAAATGATTTATGATCAGAAAATAATAATTTAATGATTATTATTTATTGATTGTTAAATGATAATTTGATAGTTATGAATCTTATAAATGTTAATAATAAAAAATTATAAATTATATCCTTTGAAGAAGAAAAAGAAAGGAACAAGAAAAGCAAGGGGCCATTAATATGGTCGGTTTGACTGAGTAGTACGAGAAAGGAGCCCATCTCTGTCCATCAACCTTTACAACTCAACCCACCCATTTCCTTCTTGCTTTCTTCCGGCCTTCTCCCCTTTTTTCTCACCGATGCCATTCAAAATCATATCAGCACATGAAAGGTTAACCCCACAGCATAATCTTTTTTATTTTTAAATTTTAATTTAAAATTTTAATCAAAAAATTTAATATGTTATCCCACTAAATCAATTATCCATTAAATAAATCTTCTCTCTTTTTTATTTTTTATTTTTTTATCTTTGACTACACCAAAATCGAATTAACTACGCACAAAAAGCTAACCACTTTAAAGGCAGAAACAAAAGCCATCCATTAACCAAGAAAAAGCTCAATCATAGACACAAACACATGTAATCCAAAAAAGTTCAAAAAAAAAATTAACGACTCTCCACGTGAAAAGAAAGGCAATGGTTGCTCCAAAACTTAAATAAAACCCATTTTATTAGCATCCAAAACTCACAAATCCCCAAAATTCTGTCTCCCTTCCCATGTATTTCATGTATACCCACATCCCAAAATTCTCCCAAAATGATCAAAACCAGATGATCTCCTTCTTAAAAGAAAAGAAAAACGGGGGAAACCACCAAGGGCAGAGAACTCAATTGTGGTTTCCATGTGTAGCCAAAAAGACAAAAAATTAAATAACTTCCCCCGACTTGTCCACTCCCTTAGCCACAGCATGTGGCTAGACAATAAATCTTCATCTGATCAAGACTTAAGGATGAGAAGGAGCAAAAGGACCCTGAAGATGATCAGGCCAGTCAACGGGGTTGACAGCAGAAGCAGAAGCAGAACCCGAACCAGAACCGCTGGTGCTAGTACTAGCAGTAGTGTTGCTGGTGGTGGTGTTGTTCATCATGCCCCAGAAGCTTGGGCCACCAGACTCTGCAGCACCTGCGCCAGACCCGCTGCTATTCAGAAAATTCTGAGTCCAATGATGCTGAAAATACTCATTGTTTGGGGGTGGATTACCAAATGAAGGAACATTGATGCTCCGCAGCAAAGCCAAATTTGACAAAGACGCTGATGACCCCCCAAAATTCCCACCCCCAGCACCACCGATATGCACCCCAGGTTGATTGAGTTGAGGACCCGGCGCCTGATTCTGATTTAGAGTCTGAATTGCGGCCAAAGACGACATCAGGCCACCGCCACCACATGTGGCTGCAGCATAATAAGTAGCACCCGAAGGAGGAAGGGCCGGTGCCCTTGCAGTCACTTGGTTGATCATCAGAAGTGGATTGGTGACAGAAAGCCCAAAATTCTGATCAACACTTTGGGGTGGTGGTTGATGCACAGGGCCGGGTGGAAGAAGCTGAGGAGCACTGGAAGAAGCAGATGCTGCTGCTTTGGTGCGCTTGCCTTTCCGGCAACCACCGCCGACAGGGACATTGCGGAGGGTGCCGCCATGTGTCCAGTACCTTCGGCAGGCCTTGCAGAAATAACGAGGCTGAGTCATGCTGTAGTTGTTGTAGTAACAGAACTTGGTGTTCATTGAGTCACAGCGAGGGCATTGCTGCCTGGGCAGTGGCTGCTGTTGTGGCTGCGGTTGCTGCTGGGGATGCTGATGTTCCATCTTCTCTCTTTTCCTTCACACAAATCTTGTTTGGTTCTCTCTCTCTTTGTTGGTGATGTTTGATGATTTTGTGGGTTCACTTGGGGGGAGAGGGGGGTGTATCTATAACGGAGGGGGGAAGGGGGTTGGTGGGCGAGGTGCAGTGCATGCAAAATCCTGGATTGGGATTTGATGGGAACTGGAGAGTGGTTTTGAAAATTTTGATTTCCAATATCTCACAAGTGTCTGTTTTTTTATTCTTGCAGAATCAAAAGACAATTAATTTCAGAATTGAAGACACCAACCAAGGATGACCAACAAAGGAATAGAGATTTTATTATGCATGGTAGTTAGTTTGGAATTTTTGGATTTTACTCTCTCTCGTACCTATCTCGATCTCTCTAATTCTCTCTCACAATTCTCACAAATCTCTTTGATTTTCTCTGTCCCACCAACCCTTGGAAAACTCAACAAAATCATCAAATCATCCAAAACCCCTCAAGATTCTCTCATCCTCTCAAGGAAAAGCTGAGCAGGAGGACAAGAGTAGAACAAGAAACTAGGATTACCCACCTGAACAAGGTTGTTTCGTTGCACGTAGACAAGTCGCCAATAGGTCAGGTCGAGAGAGAGAGAGAGAGAGACAGAGAGAGAGATATCAAAGTACACAGAACCAGTTACGGGTAATCATTATCAGCTTCTCTAAACAAAGCTCCCCTGAATAGATTCTTCTGCGTTCTGATCAGAGAACCATTTCGCGTCGAAGTAGAAAACTTTCCTTCACATCTCAAAAATATCTCAATCAACACAAGGGGGGAAGAAAGAGAGAGGGAGAAAGAGAGAGAGTTTTGTTCTGAACAGGAAGCGGAGTCGGTATTCAGGGCAGCAAGGAAGGCGTGGCGGTCGACAACGGGTAAGCGGTGGCTGTGTCAGAAGAAGGCCTTCTCTCCTCTCTCCTGCCCCCAGACATTCATTTCTTCTCTTTTTCTTTTTTCTATCTCTTGATTCTTCTATTCCTTGCCATTTTGTTTCTCCGTCATCATTTGTTGTCTTTCCGGGCACCCATTATTTTTACTACAGGAGCACCATGCAATATTGAAAAGACATGAATGCCCTTGTAACATTTTTATTATTTTATTTTTCTCCAAAATAGTTCGGAGCATCATTCATTCTCTTCAACCTTACATCCCTTTTAATTTGCCACCACCAAATTTTGCCATATGGAATGTTCAAAAGACATGAATACCCATATTTTACTATCTATAATTTATAAGATATAATCGTAAATAGATTTTGAATCTTTAAAATATTTTGAATCGTAAACAATTTATCTAACCACAATCGTAAAAAATTTAATCTAAAATTTCAATATAAATTAGGTGTATATATCGTATTACATAACAAAGAGTTTATATTATTTATTCATGAATGACAGATAATATTCGATATTTATTTATTTCTCTATTTAGTTTTTTTAATCATAATTGTATCATACAATAAAGTGGAATCTTTTTCTATTAGTTGAAATTTAATGATAAAATCCTTTTTCATGTAACGTCATTTAAGATAATCGGTTTAATAAAATGAAATATTAGATTCTTTAAATTTCGAGTTGAAAACTTAAAAATAAAAAAAATAATATTAGAAGAGTCATTTTTTAAATAGTATTCTCATAGATTATCAAATTATATTAGTTGGAGTATGATTTTAGATATTAACGAGAATTATAGGAAAAAAAAAAAAACGGTTCATGCTTTTCACAAGAGAGAGGGAGGGGTTGTCAAATAGTGGGGGTGCTCGTTTTCGGCTATGGGGGAGTCTCGCGCAATCCTTCACCCGAACTGAGGTGGGGTTTTGGTAACATGAATGGCTATGGTATGTGCACCATGCCACGTAACTGGGGAGAGAGAGAGAGAGAGAGAAGGGTGACGCTCGTGTCCGTTAGGGGTTACAACTGCTCCTCTATCCAGCAATTTGAGGACAAACACTACAATTCTTCTCGGCTGATTTTATATGAGAATTCCAATTTTTTTTCTCTTTCTTTAATCATAGAAAGCTCTTGTGGGAGAGGAGCAACGAGGAGGGAAGAGCTATCCTAAATTTTTACCCAAAATTAATTATAATTTTAAATATTTCTTATCTTAAAAATTATTATTGAATTTTCATAAAATTATAAATCCAGATACATGCGTTATAATTTGCTTATATTCTAAATTTTTAATTTTATCCATAAATTATTTATAATGTCAGATAATAAATAAATGTTAAAATAGTGTAATTGAGTAATTTTTAAGCCGCTTCAAAATTAGAATTATTCATTTATTTCTAGGATCAAGGTTAATCTACCATAACACAAGCATGTCATTATTGGCATTTATTTGATTATGATTTATGTTATTTCTCATAGTTTGATCCACATCTTTCATTACGACATTAAAATTCAATTCAATTAAAATCTATATCTCACTATATTTATTATTTAACGGAACATATTTTTTTAATTAGTGATTGAATTATCTTACCGAACACAGATTTCTTTAGATAAGATTGAACTATTAAGTTAATCTTACCGAACGCAGATTTTTTTTTAAAATGAATATTTTATCATTCTACGAACCCAAATTCTTCGGATGTAAGATTGATCCGTATAAAAAAATTAAGAAAAAATTTTGTATATATAATTTTAAATATAATAATCTCAAATACTATATTTTAAAAAATTGTAACGTCCCATAAATTATAATCTCAAATATATATATTATAAATTACCCATAATATAATTTTTTTTTTACTATACAAGAATTTGAACTTCAAATCAACAGATTGAGATAGAAGGATTTGTACCACTAAACTGTCCCCTATATTGCTTATGAAAATTACTATATTTTTTATGAGTTTAAATGTCAAAAAAAAATGTACTTGAATATTTTTTAAGCGTCTTTAAAATTAGAACTATTCATTATTTCTATGATCCACATCGTAAATCAACCTTCAAAACCTTAACAAGAGCATGCCATGTTTGGCATTTGTTTTATTTATGATTTATGTTACTTCTCATGGTTTGATGCACAAATTTCACTAGAACAAGGTATCAAATCAAGGTAAAATTCAATTCAATTAAAATAAATTCTAACTTGATGTAAAATTATAATTAAAATTTTATTATTTTTGGCACACTATTAAAAGTGTAAAGTTCGTTATTAAATATTTGTGTGTGGAACGATGGTAGAGTTCGATCATATCATTTAGCACGAATCAAAACTTATGTGTTTTAGTCCATTGATATAGCAAAAAAAAAAAAAAAATCCCACTCATTCTAATATATTTCTAATGCAAATTCTTGGGATTAGATCCTAATTTTATATTAATTTTATTATTTTATATGCTCACAAGACTATGTATTGATTTTTTATATTAAAATAATATTTGATTTAATTATTTAAATAGATAAATAGTTTTTATTTGTTATTTGTGCATATATAAGGCTCAATAGTTTGATATGTACGACTTATATATTTGATCGGGTTGAAAGTGTATACAGAAGGTATAATTAATTGATATGTCATTAAAAAATAAATAGATCATAGATGAACGATGATCGATGATCGATGAAACTGAACTCATAATGTATAATGAATATTTTGCAAGTATTCTATTAGTTGGGGATACTCGTGATCTTAAGATCGTGAAAATAATCTTTTTATAAAAAATATATAAAAAAAAAACTGAATATATATACATCAATCTTGCCCTTAGCACAAAGCTGAAAAATATTTTATGTATAAGATAATCCCTTTTTATTCTATTAATTAGAGATAATTTATCCTTTTTTATTTTATTAGTCTGAGATAATTTATCCTAATCATCGACGGTGTCCGGACTCAAAACTGTGACTCAACGAAGTTTATGGGTTTTAATTTTGAGTATATGTTAATGAATTTGTAAAAATTAAATTAATATATTTTTATGTGTTACGAATAAAATCTTTTATGGGTCAATAACTTTATACATTGGATAATATATTATTAATTAGTTAAGACATTTTATGATGACTATATCATAAAATATTATCCGCTCGAGTCATTCTATTCGATTTTCTTAAAAATACATGAAACATAATTTTTTTAACATATCGTCGAAAAGGCATCCAATTCCAACGGTTATTTAAGGATGACCCAAAAGGAAAACGACAATCATGAACAAGAGAACGAGAGCACACCAAAATCCCTCATTTCAAAAAGGCTACTCCCATTTCCTCTACGGAGCTCTAATGCTCTCTCTCGTCCTGCTCTCTTGCACGACGAACATCCTCCTCAGCCTTCTTCTTTGCCTCCTCGGACTTGCCAACAACAGTCTCCTTGAACTTCTGCGTGGCGTCCTTCGCGGTGTCCCATGCTCCCTTCATCGTTTCCTTCGCCTTCTCTCCCACGCCCTGCAATGTCTCCTTTGTCGTCTCCGCTGATATAGATGCGGCGCTGCTAGTCTTTTCCTTCGCCTTCCCTGCCGTTTCCGCGGTTTTCTGCGCTGCACCTTCTGCGTGTTCTTTCGCCGTGCCTTTTGCTCTCTCTTTCGCTTCTTTAGCCTTTTCGGTCTTTTCTTTGGCCTTTTCGGACATGTATTCTGCTGTGCTGGTTGCTCTCTCTTTGATTTTGCCTTTCATTTCATTCGTTTTCTCTGCTGCTTCCTCTGCTTTTGCTTTTGCCTTCTCTGTTATTTCCTCTGCTCCTCGTTTCGACTTCTCATTTGTTTCATGCGCTTTTTCCTCGCCTCTGTAAACGCTCTCTCTCCTTTCCTCCGCAGCATTTCGACCCTCAAATATTTCACAAACAATTCCAAACTTTATTATCAGTTGCCATGCTTTAAAAAAAAAAAAAGAAAAGAAAAAAAAAGTGATATGTTGTTTATGGGTCAATAACATCTTGACTTTTAGGCCTGATTTTCGAAAAATCCTAATTTTGTTAGGTAGTTTTCTTAAGAGATATATGATAAAGTATTAGGACATGGATCCTAGTTTTCGAAAACATAAAACTTGACAAAGAATAACTACCAATTTTGCAATTATAAATGAATGATAATAGAGATTTTGCCTTTTTGTTGGAAATTACCTGAGAGTGTTTGGAAGCAGAAGTGAAGCAAACTCTAGAGAATTTGTGAGAAGGGCTAGCAAGAAAGAGGGATGGGTTTTTGGGAGAGGCAAGTTTGGAGAAGTTGAAAATGGCGTTTTTCGCTGCGGAAGACAGCATCGATGCCATTGTTAGCGTTGATCTTAGTTCCTCTGTTGTCGGTTATGGAGGATTTCATTGTGGCTTCTCGAGATGATGTGTTATAATGTGTAAATGGAGAAGGTGGCAACGTGGCTCGCAGACACGTGTGTCTCATGAGTGACACGTGCAGGATAACAAGGTCACTTGTTTCTTGGGACTCTTTGGCTGGTCAACACATGTTCCAGTAGAGCGAGGGCAAAAACGGAGAGAGAAACATGTGGGATTATTATTATTATTATTATTTTGGGTATTTTCTCTTAGGCCTGACAAATCTAATATATAATATTATATAAATTAAATAAATTAAACAACAACGACAACCCAAAAAACTACGTCTGTTTCCAACGATCGGGATCAATCATTTAAGAGATAAATTTTATAGTAATTAAAAAATAATAATAATAATAATACAAAAATAAATAAACAAAATAAATAATAAAATAAAATAAACATTATATAATAATTTATACTGATAAAAATTTTAAATTTAAATAATTTTAAACTAAATAAAAAACTTTAAACATATTAAAATAGTATACCACGTATAATTTAATTCATTTATTATTCTTGCGTTTTTTTCTAAATAATTTTCGTGATGTGCCCGAATTTGAGGTTCAATTTTAGCTTTATTTTAAATTGATTTTTGTAATAAGCTCATCCAAACTAAGTTGCTTTTCTGATCTAATTGGAGGTTCTAAGTCCTAAGATTTCGTGTTTTTGGTTAACCTCGTACTAAAAAATACTCAGACCTATCTTAAATTCAAAAAAAAAAAATTAAAAATTACATAGCATTATTTTTTATTTTGTTTAAAGAAATTTGAAGTGGTGCAAGGCCTTACATACAATTCTATCTCTTTTTTTTTTTTTTAATAAACAATAAGTATGCGATAATCATATTAAATCTGTTTAAATTCAGTTTGAGTTGGATTGTCCCCTTAAAAGCGTAAAAATCTTTCGACGCTTTGTTTTATTATACATAATATTTAAATTTGATATTTTATTTTAAAAAATATCAATATTTAGTTATCGAGCAATTAGACTATACATATCTAATGTGATAATACTGAATAATTATAAAATATTGCTTATCGATGAACATTTGATTTAGTGGGAAGTACGCTAAATCCCTTAATCAATATTCGGGTTCGAATCTTAAGAATTAAAAAACTATTTTGAGAGAGTTATTCTCTAAAAAAGATCTAACAATAGCTTAAATTTAAATTAGTTATAAAGTTTTTATAGCTTAATTAATCTGATTTAAAAATTATAAAATCTAATTTAGAGATAAACTTTTATTATATTTATTTTTTCATTTTCAATATTAAAATTTAAAATTTTAATTTCAAAATTTTAATATTTTATCACTAAACCTATAAAAACATTAATAAAAAATATTTATTTAACTTTCCTTCCACTCGATCGTTCTAAAAAAAAAAAGCTCTAACTTCAGTTCAATTTAAAATCAACTTTTCAAAATGAAACCTTTTATCATGAGTGACGAGTTTCGATATGGGACGCATGACCATAGGATGAGATGAACAAGTCATAAATCATACATTTCTTAATTAAAAAAAAAAAAAAGTGTGTTCACCTAGTTATACATAAAGAAAACCATTGAATTCTTAGTTACAATAATATCAAAGCAGTGAAATAATTTAAGGATTACATGATAGTTTATATTAATACGTGTCAATTAATTTTTAATTAAATTATCAGTATATTTTGATCGGTTCAATTACAAATTTAATTAAAAGTTAGTTTAAAAAATATGGATTTAAACTATAATTTAGAATTAAATAATACTTGATTTATAATTTATTTAGTCCCTCTAGTATAATTTCCAAAAAAATGCTAAAATAGAAGGCTTTTATTTTACCACATGGTGGCTACCACAGGGATGGTTCTCTTTTCATAAATATTTTAATTATTACTTCATACTTCAATTTTATTTATTTGCTTTTTTTGGGGTTTCTTATTATGTTTTTTTTTTTTAATATGTGGAGATGCATGGGGGTGAGTTGATTGGTGTCTGCTCGACAGAGATTTGAGAGATTGCATATATATTCTTTAAGTTTAGCATAAAAAATAAATCAATTTTCATAATTAATGTTTGGATTTTTTTTTTTTTTTGGTGGACGGTGATAGTGCTCTTTGATTAAAATCTTAATCCCTTCTCTCTCCTCTCTTCTTTTTCTCTCCCCCTCTTCTAATTTCTCTCTCTTCCTTCTCCTCTCTCCACTCCCCCACCCCCCCGCACCCCCCAAAAAAAAGGAAAAAACGTTTTTCCGGGTCCAAGAGCGGAGAAGAGAGGGGTCTCTGGAGCCAAGTCTGTCATTAATTGTAGGAGCGCCAAACCATTGCCCAAGTTTGGAGTGATTATACCAATTACATATCACAAAAATATTCAACAATGAAACTGACCCAAACTGGAAAACTAGGCTAAGGAGCCGGTTGGGATTTGACCGGTCCAGTCTGATTTGGTTATGGTCCAAACCGGCCCGGGACGAGAGCACTCCTACTTCCAATTAAACAAATGAAAATGTGAACCCAAAATGAAGTGAATCAACCTCATTGCCAATGGCTACCCCGCACAAATGCTCTAACCCTAACCAAATGGAATTACCTCAAAATTGCGGCCATGAACGTCCGTATCAGAACCCAAGAACTTCCTGGGACACATGAATTGGGGTCAACCGCTCTCTCCCAATGGTCCATACATTGACCACAACCGTGCACTTTCAGCGACTAAAAAAACCACATATTTCATCATCTTTTTCAACTGGGTGGTTGTAATCTTAAGGTTTCCTTAACTATTGCTTGCAACTCAGGGAGCTTAGTAATATCTGATTCTTGGACCATATTGCCTTTGCCAATTACTTTAATGGAGGGTCTACTTGGGCTTTCGAGAGAATGGTTGCATTCAAAAGTATTTCTGCCTTTGCCCCCTCAATTGTACCACCAATGTAAGTGTTTTTTTTTTCTTTGTTTTTTATTATATTATTGATTGATAATCGAAATCATATTTTAATTAATTCTGTCCGAATATTATCAGACCTGAATTAAAAGAAATTCTCCCGATATAATTTTTTTTTTCCACCAATTTTAAATCCAAATGGGAAATTTTAATCTTTTAGTTGAAGTGTTTTTTATAGATAGATTTGAATTCAAAAATTAAAAGCCGTCAAAATAATTAACGGTCACTTTTAAAATTTTAAAAACTAAAAAAATATATAAAATAATATTATTTTTATGAATTATCACAGAAGGCGCAGCCCATGATTAATGAAGTTAAGCAAATTATTAATCAAACACAGAGAGGCCATCTAGATTATCCGAATTCTTTGTGGAGATGGAGACGGCTGCCTAAAGCTTCCCCTGCAAATGTAAGCAAAGATCTACAATTTGATAGGGACGAGAAGTAGTGGCTTAGACTTATGCAATGTAGCATCAAACTTGTCATTCATGTCTATCTCTTCTAATCCACCGACCCCATCTTCAAGCTTCCAATTAAAGGTGTGAAGGAGTGATCCTAACATCATGTTAACCATCCTTATAGCTAGAGGCAAACCCGGACAAATTCTCCGACCCGCTCTGAATGGAATAAACTGAAAATTTCGACCTCGAAATTCGATGTCTGCATCCAAAAACTGCTCCGGGACAAATGAATTCAGGTCGACCCATATGCTCGGATCTCTACTAATAGCCCAAACATTGACCTCAACATGTGCATTTTTGGGTACTAAAAAGCCTCTTATTTCTTCATCTTTTTCAACTGTTCGAGGAATTAAAAATGGAGCCGCTGGGTGTAACCTAAGGGTTTCCTTCACTGTTGCTTGCAAGCAAGGGAGGTTAGCAATGTCTTGACTCTTGGACCAAGTTTCCTTTGCCAATCACATGCTCATGCTCTGCTTGGACTTTAGAGAGAGTAATTGGATTGCGAAGTATCTCTGCCATTGCCCCCTCGATGGTGCTTGAACTTGTATCCGTCCCTGCTATGAAAAGGGTCTGTTCACAAAAATTTAAAGTGAAATGAGTTAGATAACTACCCTTTTACACAATAGGGTCAATAAGCAAAGGTGCGACAAAAAAATTTTCCATTTGCATTTGTTATTGGCTGAGCGAGAATCACAATGGTTATGCCAAAATGGTTGCTGGGTATTTGAAAGGGATTAAAATGGGTCATAGCTCATGCTCTTCACCAAAACAAAAAAAAAAAAAAAAAAAAGAAATTTTATAAAACTACAATAATTCACTCTGAAAGCTGAAAATCGTGAATAAAAATATTATTCAATATTTTATATTTTAACAATCATCCAAAAAGTAATATCTTATTAATGAGAGAAGAGTGGTGTAATTTGGAGTTAAAATTATAAATTTATTCGGATATTATTTCTGATTAAATATAACTTTTAAACAAATGTAGGTCCATAAAAAATTATTATTATAGTGAACCAATATTACCTTAGTATTTTTCACTAATTTAAAGCATCCCATTTTCAAAAAAATGATAAATTATTAAAGTAATTAATAATAGCCATATTTAATTAAATTTATGTGTCCTAAATTTCATGAGTTCTGCTCATCACTTTTTGCAATGTGATATAGAGGGTAGGATTCTGTACAAAAAATAATAATAATAATAAAATAAAATAAAAGAGGGTAGGATTTTTTTATTAAAGTAATTCTCTTTGTTCTCTTTTAAAAATAAATATTAGTTAGTTAAATTTTATTAATTAAAAATAATTTTAAAATAAAAAAATATTTTATTTTTAATACTGAATTAGGTTTTTACCCAAGTGAAGTCGTCTTTGAACATTATGGCCCCATATCGCCACATCATCATCGTCATCATCGTCAATTCACGTTTCTTTGCGATGACCCCTTGAGTGAAACTTCTTCGAGGAATAGGGTTTCCTCTGCTCACCAAAACTGGAAAAAACCTAAGCGAAGTCCTCCATGGCTACCGCTTCAGCAACCAGACTCTCCTCTTTCGCTAACCTTAAAATTCTCTCCCCTCACCGCTCTCTCTGCATGCCCCACAACCCCGTTTCTCTCTCTTACTCCATACCCAAACCCTCCCTTTCTCTCTCCTCTCTCTCTTTTCTAACCAACCCAAAAAATCCCTCAAAAATTATAGCCAATTCAAGTGATTTTGAAACCATTTTCTTTGATGAACAAAACCCAGAAGAGGAAATTCCATTTGAGCCCATTGAACCCCCAGAAGGGTTTGTTCCACCTCCATCATTTGATGAAGGCCCATTTGAAACAGAAGATGAAATTGCAGCTGCTTATGAGGAGCTATATGGTCCTGCATATAGTGGGGTTAGTGTTTTGGGGAATGACATTTATGTGATGGATTCTAAGGTGAAAAAGACAAGTGGATTCGGTTATGTAAAGAAAGAGAAAGTGAGAGATGGGTTTGAGGAGAGAGTGGTTCAAGTAAGGAGAGTGACTAAGGTTGTCAAAGGAGGGAAGCAATTGAAGTTTAGAGTTATTGTTGTTGTGGGTGATAAGCAAGGTCAAGTTGGGGTTGGTGTTGGGAAAGCTAGGGAGGTTATTGCTGCTGTGCAGAAATCTGCAACGAACGCAAGGAGGAACATCATTTCTGTGCCGATGACGAAGCAATTAACATTCCCTCACAGGTATCTCTAAGTTTGGTATTGGAATTTTCTTAATTGTTTTGTATTATGATTCATTTAGGTCATGTCCTAATTAGAATTTGAGTTGTGAATTCAAAATGGAAAAACGCCTTTAAGAGTTACCTTGAGTTTAAGGGTATACCATGATCTTGGCCTTCTTTAATTGTTGATCAACTGTGGATTGAATTATAAATGAATTGGTTTAATATCTAAGTCTTGTGAATGCAAGATGTCGTAACACATTTGCGAGCTAGATGGATAATTTGAAATGATAGGCTCACAAAGAACGGTAGCCCTAAATGACAATGGAAAAAATCTTATCAAACGTTTCCTTTGAGACCTGCTGGCTCCCCTGAAACCTCAGGGTGCGTGGAACAGAATTAAGGCATTATAATGAGGTGGAATGCTAATCCTTTTTTTAGAGAATCTTCTTCATAACGTGAAGAAAGCCTTCTTTCATAATGTGGGGTTCAGCCTTCTTTTACATTTGTCATTGTGAAGAAAGCTTATATCATGGAAGGCAAATATGTACACATTTAGGGCAACAATGATATTGTTGTACTTTTCTTTTAATGGTGACCCCTGGTCTCTTTCTTGGCCAAATGTGAAGTTGGGACCATAATGCCATGGGCAATAGCTTCAACAGACACTATTTGGTGTCCCCCCTCCCCCATGGCTGCTTCCTAGTTGTTTGGTTTGGTAGGGGTGGCAGAAGCATTTTTTGGGTGGAACAGCTTCAACGAGCAATGTTGTATCCACTTGATTCAGTTCTTGAGAGCATGTGCTTTGTGCACTTTAACAGATTAGGAGCATATCCGTGTCATTGTTTGGGTTTGATAATTCTCATAAAGTGCGATGCTTCCTCAGTCCGGAGAACATAACTGTGTGCACAGATGCTAGTCACTGCTTTCTTCTCTTCAGACAATGTCCTTGTTGGAGAAATACTGATTTTTCTCATCCTGCATTTCTTTTTTTAACTTGTTGGCCCTGCAGTGTTTGGAAGGGGGTATTATGTTTGTTGTTTGTTTGTTGTCTGGGTGAATTTCTCAGTATGGTGACTTCCAATGCACAAATTCTGGTCCAGGGAGCATCTTACTTCTTGCTCAGATGGTAGAGACGCTTATCCAGTCTCCAGAACTTGCCTGATAGGCCACCACAAGTTTAATGGCCTTGAGTTGAAAACTTTTGCTGGTGAACTTCTTACATAAATCACTTATCTGGAATTTAAAAGCTGCTCTATAAATTATGTGTGCATGCACAGAATAGCTTACACACACTAAATTGTATAATGCTAGTAACAGTTGATGAGAAAGAATATGGCCAAGCCCTTGCTACAAGCTTAAAGAACACGCAATATATGTATATATTCCGGTAGTGTCTGTACTGACTTTGCTTGCATTTTAATGGAAGATCGGATGGAGATTACGGAGCAGCAAAGGTGATGCTTAGGCCGGCTTCGCCTGGTACAGGTGTAATCGCTGGAGGTGCTGTAAGAATTGTTCTTGAAATGGCAGGCATTGAAAATGCTTTGGGTAAACAACTTGGGAGCAACAATGCCCTTAACAATGCCAGAGCTACCATTGTTGCAATACAAAAAATGAGGCAATTCAAAGACGTTGCTAGAGAACGTGGGATCCCAGTGGAAGAATTATGGAAGTGATGGGACTTCATACCCTTTTTTTGGGCCGGTATCCGATAATCAATTTATTGATTCTAACTAATCAAGCTCGAGTTAATTGTCGGCCCCATTAAGGGGCAAGCTTTTCGGCGTCCTCTTTTTTTTTTTTTTTATTCTCAAGACTCGAATCTGAGAGTTTAATTAAGGAATCCGGTGGCCCTACCACCGGACCACTATCCGGCTTTTTCTGATGTAAATTGTGTGTCAAGGCTAGAGATTTGTTTGTTTTGCCCGTATCTGTAATTCTTGTATTGAATCTTCCATTGCTAATCTATTGTTCTCAGACGGGACCCTTTTTTTCTTTGTATCTCAAAATGGTGTAAACTACAGCGGGATTGTAGAAGGAAAAACCATATTGATTCAGAAAAACGGAAAGGTGTTCCGCCATTTTTTGGTAGTTTGGAGGGAAGAGAAGGGCATTGTCCTTTTTTTTATTTTTTGGTGAGAAACGAGAGAAAACCAAACAAACAGGAAAGCACGGAGACTAAAATCTCAGGCTTCCCGAGTCTCAAAGTTCCATCTTTGTCTTCACGCAGCAGCTGAAAAATGGAAGCCGGCGGATCTCTGAGCTCCTGAAGCCTCTCCACACTGGACTGACCCAGCCTCGTTAAGTTGTCTGCACAAAGGTTAGCCTCTCTGAAGATTTTTTTTTTTTTGTGGTAGAGCCTCTCTGAAGATATTGCACACTATTCAAGTCTCTCATCAGACTACCACAATCCTTAAGAATGAAGCTCAGGGGATGATCCTCCTGATTTCTGCTCTTCTTTTTTTGGGTTGTACACGGAGTTGAATTTAGGATGACAGGTTGGGGGAGGGGATTTGTACCACTAAACTGTCCCCTTGGACCCTGATTTCTGCTCTTCATGAGCTCTGCAAGAGACAGCTGAATCCACCTCCACTTCAAGCCTATTTAAGCCCATTCTCTTAGCCACCCGGAGACCCTGCCGAAGCCCCCACATTTCCGCCGTAAGCACTTGACCTTTACCAATGTTAGAGATGAAACCAGCCGCCCAGTTGCCTGAACTGTCCCTTATGATCCTCCAGCACTTGCCACGCCTGAAGAGAGATACCGTGCCATCTGTGTTTAGCTTCCACCATCCTATTTTCAGAGGAATCCATTTTATCTTCAGCTGCACTTTCTTTTTCTCTGCAGACTTCTCCTTTGAGGTCATGCCAGCTTCTTTGATCAGCCTTAAGGCCAAGGAAACAACTTCCTGTGAGTGCACCTGGACTTTGTTGAAAATGGCTTTGCACCTACTCTTCCAAATAGACCAAGCGGTGATCGCAAACTGGTATTCAAAGAAACTCTCCCTGCTTTGTCCGTCCTGTTTATGCCTTTTTCAAGCTACCTCTCAATGGGCTTCCTCCATAAGTTCTCATCCTTGGTCAAGTTGGGACACACCAATCTCCAGACTTGACCAGCTGTGGAGCAATCCCTCATGGCATGCAGCGTAGTTTCTTCTTGCGAGCCACACAAATCAGTCGGCATTCTCGCAAAACTTTCTTCTCATTCTCTCATCATTCGTCATCAATTTCCCGAATCTAGCCAGCCAAAGAAAGAATGCAATCCTTTCCATGGCATTGTCTTGAAAAAGTCTGTTAGGCCGTTAAAATGGTGTGATTCATGATCAGTTATCATTAATTGTGACTAGTATTTTTAACCTTGGGGATCCATTATCAGTTTGAAGCAATGTTTAGATTAAGGGAAGACTAAAATTTGGAAGTTAATTTAGTAGTTCCATGATAATGACCCGTAACTTCCCGGACTGTTGACTTGGGAGAGAAGTTCTTGTTTGCAGATAAAAGTTTCCAAACCTCCATTGGCAGTCCACAAACGACTCCCTACCCACGCTTTTGTCTCTTGCTCTGCTGTGGACCAGATTTTTTTTTTTGGTTTGAAGGCGCCCCGCGGGGGCCGGGGGGGGGGGTGGGGGGTAACCTGCCCATTGAGTGAGATGCACTTCTTTTTTTTTTTTTTTGGTGTGCTTGGATTTAGTCCACCACCCGATGCCCGTAACTTTGTCTCGACTAATCCGCGTCAACCCGATTGATATCCCTCTTAGGGGTAGGGGTCTCTCAATATAGTTGACTCATATTCAAGTCGCAAGTCAAACTTATGACCTTGATTAAGGGACGTAGTTATCTGCCCGCTACTCCAACCGTACATTGGTGGTGAGACTGCGCTTCTACTTTCACCGAAGGCGGCGTAGTCATGTTTAGGGCTGGTCTAAACTTTTTCACTAATACTAATATACCCATCCGTACGTGGTTATGGATGGAGGTCCTAGGCCCATAGTTTTTGTCCTATCTCCTGGTGCCTGGACCGGACCAGCCCAGCGCAGCACGCCGAGTTCACCATTGTTATTTTTTACCCGAAGAGTGATTGGAGGATAAATTTCCTTCATAAACTCCCACCAATGAAGATAATACCTAATTAAGCTGTACTGCCAAGAACATATGCTGCTTGGAAGTGATATTTACCTGTTCAGAATCACTTGAAAGGAAAAAAAAAAAAAAAAACCACAGAACCATATGGTACTATACACAAATTCTCTTAAAAACAAGTCAGCCCAACTGATGTAGCACAGCAATCTCCAAATAAAAGAATTCGTCCAGAACACATATTCAACCAACGGTAATAAAGGGTTGTCCACCAATTCAAAATCCGACAAACGCAATTTCGTGAGAGAATCAACACAGCAATTTGCTTCTTAGAACACAGGTATAAATAACACCGCTCAATTAAGTTCATCAAGACCTGCAATCATTGATGATCACCACAGATTCATGATTTGAGATCTACCAGATGATTGTTCTAGTGGCCACGAGAATCAGACAAGAATAAATCTCTGAGAAGAAATCTGTTGCTAAATCAACCTTCATTACTATTTTGTCATCCTTCCGAAAATTAAAAATATTTATAAAATCAAATATGGAAACCTATCTAACAAAGTAACATGCCTTGGTTCCAAAATAATGATGTTTGTTTATATAACAAGATATGTACATGAGTCATTTCTGTGAGGTCCCTTAATTTTAGTCTTTTGCAAACATGGGTAGATTCATAAATTCTACTTGGTAAAGCTTAGTAAATTCATGAACTTATTTTGACTAAATAAATACACAGAATAATGATAATTTGGCAGTGGGTAACTAAGAAATATTCATAATAATCACAATATACAATATGTGCATGAATTAAGTGCAATATTTTGCAAAATAATAACAATAAGGGTAAAGAATACCTTAATAAATAATTAATTTATTAATTAATAAATTAAACAAGATAGAGTTCAATAACGTAAAAGTATTATTAGTGGGATAAAAACATGATTATTATTATCATATAAAGAAAATAAACATATAAGAGGGTATGCGAATATAAAATAGAGTGAAGGACCCGATATAACTGACCTCATTTAGAGATAAAGGTTTGATTATTGTTGTCCTCGTTGTTGTTGTATTAATTTATAGATTAAACAATATATCAAATGTCATTGATAGAATAGTGTTTAAAAAAAATTCTTATTAATAAGGCCAAGTCATTTTATATTGTCATGAACATTTTCTTTAATTTTTTTTTTACAAGAATTTGAAACTGGAATTACCAGGTTGGGGAGACTGATTTGTCTTACATGGTTTCTTCTCTGGCTATGTTGATTCTTTTTTTTTTTCACCATCGATATCCAAATTTTGCTTGATTAATCTAATTCGAGCACTTTGAAACCCATTTTAGAGGATTGACTCTTCCAAATTCTTTTTCGTTATTCTTAGGACTCGAACTCGAAACCTTTGATTAAAGTGGTAGAGTGCACGACCACTAAACCTAAAAGAATTTGGTGCTGTGTTGATTGTTTACCCAACTCAAGTCTTCTTCAGCAGCTTATTCAACCTGGAGCCCAAGAAAATAAGTTTTAGCTGCTTGTTCAATGCCAAAGTATGGGAGTTCTCCTTGCAAAGCTCGATTCAGTGTTTTAAATAGTACTTTGCCTCCAATGTTAGGCCTAGTACACTTCTTTGTTTCCTTTGATTTTTGCAAGGATAAAGAGAGACTCCGCACGTCTACTATCATCTTTAATCGATACTATAATGCTAACCCAGATACCAAAGAGTTACAATTATTGCTTTTGAGCTTGAGTTTTACCCGCTCCTGGTCTTGGGTCTAAGTGCACACCGCACATTGAAAGTCTTTTGGATGAATAAATGGAACATATTCTAACTTTTTCCACCACATTCGCATCCATCACTTTGGATTATCAGAAGCCACAAGCATTTGCCTCATTTAAGCTCGTTATTAGGAAAAGCGGATAATCATTGTAACGAAATAGAATACTAAATCTTTTAACCAAATCACAGATTCGAAATTTGATAATGAAAAAAACTATACTAAGAGAACCACTCACTAAATAAGGCCCCTGCAGACACTCGAATTGAATTAATTGAAATATGATTTCTGATACCGATAGTATACCAAAAAAATTAAGAAAAGCATAAAAGCTTCGGAAGAACTTTGAAAAAGCCTAGTTCACATCAAAGCTAGATGCCCCACCAAGAGAAGCATAAAGAGGCAGTGGCATTCCCCATGATAGCGAAGAAGTTAGGCATCTTCTTATCTGTAGTACAAGGAATAGAATCCAGCATGGAATACATATAAGCACCAGCAATTCTTCCATAATTACATCCAAGGTTTCTAAATCTTTAACATCTACCAAAGATTGAAAGACATGAAGTTCTTATTTCAGTGTCCCTGTTGCACTTTTTTCTGCTTCCTCAAGCCCAAGAAGAGCAAATCAAAGGAGAAAAAAGAGGAATGAGAAATGTAAAACTCCAGCAAGATCATGAGGAAAAACCTGGAAGAAACTAATAAATTTGTTTATTCTTTCTTTGGGGATAACATCTTCTCTTTCTCTATGAAGGGATGTGTCAATTTGTACTTGTCCTTTCAGTTATAAGGCAAAAATGACCATTTAAGGTTCTCTCCTTGAAAGTTGTTGCCTCTGCCTTTAATGCTGCATAATTGTATTTCACTCATTCCTGTTGTTTACTTCCTTGCCATCTTTTAGCCTCAAGCCAAGATCTTGCATTTGATTTTCCACAGAAACCAATCCCGTCTGTTCAAGAAATCTGCACAAAAAAAAAAAGGCTCAGCAGAGTGCATCAGATGGCTTCCAAACAACATATGAAACAAAGTGTAAGAGTTTCAATTTGTTTTCCAATGGTGTATTATGTCCGAAAATGTACTCCATAGGTTTCCAAATGGGGACGAAGCCACCAAAAGGACGCTATGGTCCTCTTTCGATCCTCTTGTGCTTTTTTGAAGAAGACTTTTTTTGTATGTGAGAGAAGAGAAGAGGTTTAACATAGTTGAAGATATGCATGAAGAAAAGACTAATAAAGAAGCATAGGAGGACCAAACTATGCCTACAAGTTTCAACATCATGTGACATTCCCAAATAATTGTTAGCAAGCACCATCTTGGAACATATATCTACAACAACAAATAAGGTAGTAAAGTCCTGCTGTTAAACCCTTGGGCATGGACTCGAAGAAACATTTAGAACTGAATTTTCATCATGTAGTAAAAGCTTCTTTGATCGGTATCCAGTCCTATTGTTGCAACCCATTAGCACATTAAAATTATAAACACCATACAAAAAGAATCTTGGTCCTATTATATGTGAAAATTGTTAGTATCGTTCCTTACTTTTCTTTAATCATATTTGTTTTAGTAACCAACATGTAACAGGCGAACATGACAATATAAGTAAAAAGGCTGCTTACTAGCACATGTTTCACAGCTAATTCCAAATCAAAAAAGTTTATTCAAAGAATGCTTAGATCATAGTCCAAGTTCCAAGAACAATCTACTTCTCAGAATTTGCAAATTCCCAAGTTGGTTCTGGCTTTATGACTTATTATGCTTTCATTGCTACTGAGTCCATCTATCATTTTCAGTTATATTCTAGATGGCGCCAGACAAAAACATTTCTAAAAGTACAATCATGACAAATGCCTTTGTAGCGTTAGTATTATACATTCTTTTGGGCAAGATCACAAAAGGAAGGACTGTCAGCACAGGAAAAAAAAAGAAAACCAAAACAAAAACAGAGAGAATGGCTTGCTTCTGGTAGAAGGTTTCGCATTCACAAGTAATGGCATGATGCAGTTGGTTACAAGCCAATAAAGATAAGGTTAAGCCTTCAGAAATACCTTTTAACAAGGGATAATATAAAGGATCCCACACAATACTACTCAGCATCCTGGTTGGGGATGGTTTAAAAAGGGGGTTCCACTGCAAGCATTTCCAATAAGTGGCTGCCATCAAATGGCTTTGCAAGATCTCTTAAGAGCTATCTGATAGCCCATCTTACACTGGATAAGATTAGGTAGAGAAGATTATACTAGAATGGGTGGGTCAAAGAATCTCGGATTCTATTTCTTTTCCTCGTCATTTTTAGTGGAATAGGATGATCATCCCACTCTAGTCTCATTCTATATTCCAAGGCTTCTTGTCGCTCATAGGGTCCTTGGCAATCATGCTTGGCATTGTTGCCTTGAGAGTTAAGAAAATCAGATGGAATTCTGACATGAAGTAAACTTCAGAACAATTATCTAGTATTAGGACCCTAACCCAAGCAGATCTGAGTTTGTTGTCCAAGCTTCTGGATCATTGTTAAAATCCTCTGGAGTCTGGTAGCCAGATGTTACATATGTGGCAAGGTTCTCTTTTTTATCAATTAACTAAATAAGTTTTATATTTTTTTCTTCTCACTGTGGAAAATCTAAGCACAAGCTTGATTCTTGTCTTACTGTGACTAACAACTTATTCACCCCTTCCTTGCTTCAATAACAAGGAACAGCCTTTGACTTCTCAGTTGAATAGATTAGGCCATCTTGGGCCAGCTCTAGAAATGAATAGATTAGCAGATTCAAGTTGCCTAATCAGACATTACAACATGAGGAAAGTCAGCAAGCTTTTGAGCCTTGCCCTTCATACGGTGAGTCAGGAATGCTAGAGAGAGTATTAGAATGCTTAGTCATTAATATGCTCTAAAAGGTGGCTAATGAGCTTGTTAGAACTCTATTCAATCAATGTCATTCTCTCATCAGTCTTATAGGATGTGGTCATGTGGTCAATGGCTAGCCAGACAGTCAAAAGCAAATCTCGACCATATTCTCCCAGGAATTCATAGTTTGTTATCTTCCCTTGTCCCTCCATTGTATTGTTCCACTCAGTGCTGCACCAATTCTTTTATAAATCACCGTGTCTGTATCATTTTTGACACAAACAAAGACAATTTTAAGGCACGACATCGTACAACTCTTTGTAATTTATAATAATGTAAAATTTCTATAACTTTTTCAGACCACTATGTCCATGTCATGTCTTATGTCTTATTCCCAATTTTGTTCGTGCTTTACTGGTTCCACTGCCTTTTTGATTGTTGATCGTATGGAAAAACCCTCTTATAATGAATCAGAAAAAAGGATTCCTCTTCTCAATTCGGAAACCTAATCTACCAAAAATCTAACCACTTCTCCCACAAATTGAATTGTCTAGTACACATTAGCGCCAACCAAATTAATAATCCAAGCAATATCTCGTCCCACAACCAAAAAGGTGAAAACCCCAGATACCACATAACACATATCTACCTCTACAAACATTAAAATGAATAATTATAATATATTGCAAAGGAGCTAATGACAAAATTGGACAAATATGCAAATCAGATTTAATATAACCGCAGAAAATTAAAAAAAAAAAAAAAGTGGGTTTTAGATGAAAAGAAACAAATTTACCTGCTAAGAAGAAAAAATAGGGTACCCGCAATTAAAACAAGGAAAATGACATGAAGGATCAAAGCAGAGTCACTGGAAGAGAAAGCTAATCCCAACATTGCAGTAAGACACAAACCAAGAACCAAAAATGCAAGCTTTAACGTATTCCATGTTGGACCCTGAAAATAAAAATAAAAATAAACCCAAAAAACAGGAATTAGACAAGATTGAGTTATACCTTAAAAATAATAATAATACAAGTAGTGGAGAAATTGTCGGACATTAACACCAGGAGCTAAAGCACCCAACAGAACTGCTTCGGCCGATGATACTCCCGGCTTGGATCGTTCGTTCTCCATTTTGGAGAGGGGGAGAAAGAAACACGCGAGAGGGTGTTTCAGTCGAAGAGGGGGGGCCTTGTGTCCTCGTTACTTTTCTCCCTTGGGCATCGGGTTGAGTAAGCGAAGCTTGGGCCGGGAAAACTGACGGACTCAAGGAATCAACCGAGCTTTTAACTTACAAATTTGAGAAAATCAAAATTACCTTTTTTTTAACCGGTGGTGTCTCGATCCGGTTGAAGCGTTGTCGGATCAAGGAGTGACCTTTTTTATTTTTAAAATTTAAATATGAAATTTAATTAAAAATTTTAGATCAATTATTCATTATTAGAAAAAAAAAATTACGGTTTTAAAACTATAAATAATCCTCGTATTGAAGTATCTTCAAAATATTTTTGGTCAAATTGATGACCCACTTGGTGTCATGTGAACGAATTTCTAAACTATTTCTTATTAATAGGATTTAATCGCCCTATTTGTTGTTGATATAGACCATCACAGTCTACTAATTTTAGAATTGGGTTTAAAAAATTATTTATTTTTTTTAACACTATAATTATAATTTTATTCATAAATCTGTCCACCAATTCTACAATTTTGAGTTAAGTTTTTTTTTTTTTTTCATTTTTAATATAAACTAGCCAATTAACTTTGTATTTCTCAATTTTAAATTGTAATTCTACCTAAATATGCCCAAAGTTCACAATAGAACCAAAATCAAATGGTTCTGATTTGGTGAAAAAGGAATCAAAAAAGGAATCGAGATAATGATTCGGGCTTAAATTAAGTTCTATTTTTAAATTAAGATAATTAAGATATTCTAATTAAGATAATCAAATGGCTCTTTTATGATTTTTTTTTTCATGATTTTCTATGATTTTTAACTCTGAGGTTTTTTAAGATTTCTATTTTAGTTTTGATTTTAAAGTGCTTCAAAATCAAAATTATTTTCATAATTTTAATTTGATTTTATAAAATTTCGTTCTGTTTTAATTTTGGTTCAATACCAGAGCCTTGAGCATATCTGATTCTGCTCACCCAGGTGTGAGGGGTTTGATTTTTGTTCTTGCCAATGGTAACGTCAAATTGTTCGAGGGTTTTTTCATCGTTCTGGTGTTTAATGACGTGTGGTGCATTCGAACTTCCAATTTCGCCTCGCCCGATAGTCATTAAGTTAATCTTTAAATAAGATTTAATACAACTCTCCAAACCATTCGTGCGGTCTTTCTTCCTTCATGGTCCGACAGGATTAGTGGTGAGGAGAGAGAGACAAAGAGACCGAGAGTGAGAGTGTCTCAATTGGGTAGACAAGAATCATATTTTAATTAATTCGATAACTCTCTCGTCATAATATTTTTATTCTTAAATCTTAAATTCATGATTTAATTTAAAAATATAATACTTGATTCCATGAGCTTGACTGTCGACCTATTGTTTGGTGGACGTTCAACACTTGACTCTATCCTATTTCTTTTTCTCCATTTGGGCATTGGGATGGGCGTTGAGCAACGCATGGTTTTTGATCAAGTGAGCAAGCTACTCCCTCACCACCCTTTTTTTTTTTTTTGGTGAAGAACGAAACAACATAGGAAAACAGAAAACCAAACAAAACAGGGAAGGGAACAAGAGACTAGCCAAAGGCACGACTAACTCATGAAGTTGGCATGCCCCTTATTATTCTCTCAATTCCATCTTTGTCTTCTTGAAGCAGATGAAGGATAAAAGTCAGCGGATCCCTCAGCTCCTTCACCCTTTCATCCCCAACTTAACCCAGTGAAGCTAAATGATAAGCACAAGAGTTAACTTCCCTGTAAACATGCTTCCCCTGGCTCACGTTCAGAGTGTCCATAAGATCTCAGCATTCTTGAAGGATGTAGCTCAGAGGGTGATCCTCTGAGGTGTTCTTCAACAGCTTGACTAGAACAGCCGAGTCCACCTCAATTTCCAGATTGCTGAGCCCTTTTCTTTTGGCCATCTGAAGATCCTCTCTACGACCCCAGATCTCAGCCATCAGCACCTGATCTTTGCCAATGTTTGACATAAAACCAGCCCCCCAGCCTCCTAAATTATCCTGATATGTTTACCTACCCTCTATCTGTTATTTTTTAAAGATTTTCACAATTTCTCTCCGGATTGGTATTTAGTTTTATTGTGTTTCAATTGAAAACAAATTAATTGTGAGAGTCAATGTAGACAAATTATATTAAAGTCTATCAACAATTGTGCTAAACCCTAAGCAGAGGGTTTAGCATACTGTTTCTATTGTATATCAATGTAGACAAATTATAGTTGTGTGAAATATAATTTCTTGACCATACTGTTTCTATTGTGTATTAATCTAGGAGTGTGCTACAAAAATAACCTTATATATATTGGGGGAGGGGGGAGAGAGAGAGAGAGCTTTTCACGCCTTCAACATATACATTTCAAGGAAAGTATATCTTATTTAATAATGCACAACTTATGTACAAAACGGCAGTTTCACATGCACATCAGAATTTCAAGTATAAACACAACTTACATGGCAAAGTCTTCTCTAGGGTCCCTCCTTTGCTTGCACCTGTCCTCACATGTACACAGGAGCAATGTCAAAGGCTTACATTTTTCAAAACCATATGCCTGATTAGAGAGACAGATAATTCTGTTGTAAAGACTCAATTTCCCATATAAGTTGGACCTTTAAGTTGTGGCTCCCACTGTAGTCGCCATTCTTTCTCCTTCAAATGTTCCAGAAGTGGCAGTCGCTCAGCTCGTATGTCCGTCCCAACTCCACAACCATAAGGTCTCGGACTCTGGTGAGCAAAAGAAGGCATATCTCGTGTTTGTTCACCAACACCATATCCAAGAGGATAAGTTGGAAGCAGTGTTGGGCTCTCAACAAACATTATTGTGTTAGAGGCCATTGGGGTTCTCCAATGATCAATGTAATCAAACCTTGTTGGATCATGACCATGGAAGATCCCGGTGTTTGGGGAGGGATAAAAATGTAGAGGCCTTGTATTATTCCCTGTCAATCCAGCATTGGTAAGGTTGAGGTTGTTCCTGAACTGGTGCAACCATTCAGAACTTGACAACCCGACTAATGGTGGTTGTGAAGGAAGATATGCAGGAATGCTAGGCCCGAAAGAGGGTTGGATGGGAATGGTACTAGAATTTGCATATCCACTTGCTTGTGATTGGATGGGAATAGTATTCGAATTTGCATATCCACTTGCTTGTGATAATCCAGTGCTCTTGCTCTCCGAATATGCATATGAATCTGTACCAAACCAAACTGCATCATCCGGTATTAAAGGTGCAGATGGCACTGGAGCTGAATAAGGAGGTGGAGGAAATGATGCGGATGAAGAGATATGCCTGGAAGTGGTCACAGAGACAGAATCCTCGGGCTCCCTAATTGAGAGACAATTCAAGCCCTTAGAAGCTAATTCCTCAATTGAAGGCAAGCCATGTGCTGCAAATCCATTTTTCTTCACCTCTTTCTCTACACCTAGATTTCCTTTATTCAGAACCCAAGCATTAAGTGAGGGAGGGCCAGCAGATATGGAGATACCAAACAGCGGGTAGGATTCTGAAGTTTTTAAGGAAGGCTCTTGTTGGTTCAATGTCATGTTGAATCTGAAACTTGTATCACTATTTGAAATTGAAGGATCATTCTGGGAATGGTCTCTTGCAACAAGCAATGATGAGGCACGGCGTAAGCATTCATCAGGAGATGACATATTATTCACCAAGCCTTCTGCCAAAATTTCATTCGGCATTGCACCAGAAGTACAAATAGGGGCAGAATTATATCTCAGAAGAGGCTTGAAGAGAATTTCTTCTTCCTCTTCGGCAGCAACAGACTTGTCTGCAGACTCTTTATTGCTTTCTGCTACATCTCTGCATATATTACCAACATTGGACTTTTCCAAATTATGTGTAGCCATGGTCTCAGAAGCTTCAAGTGCATTCTTTGACTCCATTGTGTAGAATTTCCTCTCCACTTTATCATACCAAATCCACTTCCAAGAATTACCAGATCTGTTGACAATGGTCATTGCAGCACTGAGAATTCGGTGCATACGGTTCTCCACTCCGTTTTCACACCCAATCTCATTTTTGGATTCCGTTGAGAAATTTGAGAACACATTGTCATGATCAATTGCAACAAAGCCCAGCAGATCATAATCCTCCCAAAGAGCAGTACTTTTTGGAGGTCTTAGTTCAAGGTTGTCATGATCAAACTGGTTCAGAACATCCACAAAGGTTTCAAAGAAGTAATGCATAGCACTTTCACATTTGCTATCAGCTTTATGTACAACTGCTTCACCCAAAACACCCGCCAGCCATTCCACAAATACAAGCAAAGCTGGTAGAAGAGGGGACGAACTAATAGGCTTAACATCCAAACATCTATTGGCAAGCCGACCCATAAAAATGAAAGTGGCGGTCAATGCCAAATGTGTAAGCTCCGGCTGCTTCAAAGCAGATAGGTTTCCCATCTCCTCTCCTAAGCCTCTCGTAAGGTTATGGATGATGAAGATGAGCACAGCAACAAGTTGAATGCCACGGTAAGGTCCTTTTCTAGTTGAGTCTAGATGCTGATAGGCCTCCAACGTTGCATTTAGTTTTGTATCATCTTCAGCCACCAATGCTTCCAACTCTACTATTGCTGATGCAAAAGTGCAATGGAAATCCTCCAAACTGCATGGCATTAGAAAATTGAAGGCAATATTAGAAAAAGCTAAATGCATTATAAGTCAAAGCACGCCAAATGGTTCCTTTATACCACAGAACCATCAAAGTTGTTCCCTTGTATATCCATTGATTGACAACCACACAGTCTTGCCAATCTTTGGATGCTCTTCATCAAATCTTGGCATGAGCATAAGAAGAGTTACCCCATAATGAGTACATGTGGAACCAGGGAGGGTGGTTGTCCCACATTAGAGACACAAATGAGATCTTTCTTATGTTGTTACACAAAAATGAAACCCAATAGACAACTTTCTATCCACTTACAGCTACACTTTCTAGGAAAACAAATAAGGCTGAATCTATCCTTTCATCCACTTATGTTTCTCATAAAATCTCAAAACAAGAGATCAACCAACATATATGTATTTCATCAAATAATATGGAACCAATCATTAAGATCCCTCTTCTGACCAAATGCATTAGCACATGAAACACTTAAAAGCACAAGCTGCATTCCTCTACCACCAAGTCCCATATCTCAGAAAATTTTCAGATCTTATCATAGCACAAAGAACATGCAGAAATAGAACATTAGCAATAATCTGTACCTGGATTCAATAAAGAAGAAACTTGTCATTCTGACAATAAGAGACCATAAACCAAACTCCACAGCGGAGATATAATCCGAGGTTCCAGACACATTTGAGACACTGTCAATTGATTGTGATTTTCTTTGGATGGCATGTTTGACAGATGGCTTGGAGTAATCAAAGTGTGCTCCGGTGTTAACACGACACATCGGAGAAGATTTGTTCTGCAAGATCAACAAAAGAAATTGAGAACTGCCAAGACAAACATGTCAGAAGCTGACATCTTTCTGCAACCCGGTGAACAACATAAGGAGGACAGCAAGAATTCTTTACCTTCTCAAACAGTAAAATAAGGTTATTGAATGCATCAGGAAAAGGCTCTTTAATGGCTAAACTTCGAACACAATGATACAAAGCAAGGAACTCATCACCAACATAAGTTGCCAATAATGCCAGCTGCACATTATCAGTATTGATTACACAAACATGCCCAAGCACACAATAGACATTCAAAGTTATACTTTAGAGACTTTCCAGATATCTGCCTATCTCCAAGTTCTAAATTGACGAAGTTGAGATCAAAATAAAGTGTACTAGATACCTGATTGTGAGGATTTCCACTGTCAGGGCATGTCCTCATTGCTTTCAAGTAGTACATGGCTGCAACCGACCAGTTACATTTATGAAATTCAGATTTCTCATAGAGCTCCTTATATCTAGCAAGATCTCCAAGACAGATCAAAAAGCGATGGCAAAGAAACTGGCATTTGTGTAATTTGGCTGGTTCAATTGACCTATTGTCTCTGCCATCTTCACCCAACATAGCTTCCTCCAGGAGTCCAAAACTTTTTCTCAACTTCTTCTTCAAATCATTGTAAAAATCAGAAGCCTCAAATAGGAAAGACCTAAACTCTTTTAGATATATGTCACTGTCAGTTTGCAGATTAGCAGAATTTGATGTTCCCACTTTATTACTTTCAGAACTACCAGAACTACCACGACGCAGCATCCCACGAAATTCATCAATATGCTTGTAATGTAGCTTCCACAAAGAGTACTCAATATCATTGCATTCCACTGATTCCTTGTCATTAAGGATTACTTTCTCATAACTAGAACGAGTTTTTCGATACAAATCTCTTACATCACTATGCAGTATACCGTTGGCACGCATCGATGCCCATAATTGCTTTTCAGTGTTAACAATCTGATAGCACAATATAGATCAAAAGTCACTAAGATCATCCTTGACATGAATGAGGTAACATATTAATGCATATACACAGGACAAAACAAAAAATTTCTATCTTGCACAAGAATATAACATGCATTTCGGTTACATTCAGAGGAGTAGCATTATAATTTTATTTTTAGGGACAATATTTAAAGTTATAATTTTTGAAATTATATCATAGAACTTTTCGCTTTAAAATTTTGCGGGGCAGTTGAGCCCTACCCTCCCCTTTCCTTGCCCAAGTATATACAGCTTCACAACTTACCTCAACAACATGATTTTCTATCTCTTTGTCGCCTCTCAAGTGATCCAGGGAGTTAGTATTCATAACTCAAGAGAAAAGAGTCTCCAGTTCTGCTGAAACAAGCTGTATTACCATCACAAGAAATGAGAAAACCAAATCCTTAATTTCGAGCAAGAGGGGCATTGGTATTTTTAATAGTTCTGCAGCTGATACATTAATAGCAATAATTTTCTTTAAACATAAAAATGACAAGAACAAAAAAAAAACAAAAACAAAAACAAAAACAAAACATAAGAGAAATTCTTATATGTTGAATTCTAGTACCTTAGAATTTCATGCCTCCTATAGCAAGTTTTAAGGTAGCATCCACCAAATGCATATTTATTATGAAAAGATTCTGTATAACAAGGCGCAGATCATGATTCAATTGAAAGCACGCAGGCGCGTGCACGCACACAAACAATCAAGGGAAAAAAGCCACAGAATGTAAAGATACTAGATTTTCAAATGATTACTACCACGAAATTATAATCCCTCAAGAGATTATTTTTTATCATGGCCATAATCATCATCCTAGAAACCTTAAAAGACGAAATTTCAGATTACCCTGATTCTAAAATGGAAAGCGCTGCAAACCCAATAGAACAAAAGTCCTATCTATGAAGAGAGAGAGAGAGAGAGGAAATAGCGAATATTTGAGTCAAAAACCACATAAAAAGAAGAGACAAAATACCATCAAAAATTCAGAAACTAAACTCAACCCATCAAAACACTAAAGGCAGCTAAATGAAATTCAACAGCAAAACCAACATCAATTGAAGAACGAAGACAGAGTAAAGTCCAATTCGGGGCTTTAGAAGTGGGGAAACAAAAAGGGAAAACTTGAAGTACTTACGCAGAAATGAACCTTCACTAATTACAACAAAGCTTTTGGCGCTGAAAGCTGAGCGACCACCAACCAAGAAAAAACAAAAGAAGTGCAGAGAAAGAACGGAGGGGGTGGTTCGGTCACCTAAATTTGTGAAACGGACAAAGTAAATGCCGTAGGATGATGATTATAAAAAGACCAATTTACCCTCTCTTTTTGACTTATTTAAGTTTTTTTAAATTAAGAAATTTAAACTCAAAATCATTACAACAGACAAAAATCGTAAGTTAGATAAGTATGGAGTGTTCAAGGTTATATTTAAATAAATAAATTCACCTTATATTTGTCATCTTATTGTACTATCAACATTAATCAGATTTACATGTATATGCCACTCAAGTGATGACATCACTTACTCCAAAATCGAGATATAATATTTGAATCAAACTATATCTTTTTACTATCTCTATATAATAAAAATATCTAATTTTCATGACTAATTTTTAATTTTTAAAAAATGAGAGATTCATAGAATTAGAATTACACAATGGAAAATAGAGGGGGAGCATAAATCTATCAAACCCAATTCATCATGCCTACACTCAACTGCACACGTCGATTTACACTATATATGTTTGTGGGTATATACATACGTGTGTGTATGTGTGTATAGAATATATATAATTATATGTACATATCTTTCTATTTGATATAATTATCTAAGAAAAATAATTAAAAGTTTTTGTTGCAATATAAATTTAAATTCTATGTTATTATTGAATTTTGTGTGTTTCATTTCAAATTTTATATTAGTACTATCTTCTCTTTATTTTTATTATATAATAAATTAGTGATAATCTCTTATTAAATCAATTGTTGGAAAATATTTTAAGAATAAATGTTTAATCTGTTCGCACATAATTAACTCAAATTACACATTTTAAGATAATAAAATGACGGATACAGTTTAAAATTTTAATTATTTGCTGAAATTAGGTCGTGTTAATTTTCTTACATAAATTCAACCAAAACTAGTCATGCATACACCAATGGAGGTATTTCCCTCTCTACATAATTATTAAATAAATTAAAATTAGAGTTACAATTCAAAGTCACTCATTTAAAAAATATATATATATTAAACTAGGAGGGTTCTGGCCGCACAAAGTGTAGCCTTGGCCCAGAAATTTTTTTTCTTTTTCTTGTGTGTGTTATAATTATTGAAAAAAATGGTGAAGAGTAAAAAAAAAAAGAAATAAAAAAGAAAAAGAATAAACCAAAAAAAAAGTAGAAAAAAAAGGAAATAATAGGAAACGAGTAACAGGGGAACCCAAAAAAAGAGTGGAAAAAAAATGGTGAAGGGTGAAAAGAAAGTTAAAAAAGGAAGAAGAAGAAGAAGAAAAAGAAGAAACTCAAAAAAAAATTAAAAAAAAAGGGTGAAAAGTGAAAAAAAAAAGCAAAAGAAAAAAGAAAAAACCGAAAGGTAAATGATGAAAAAAAGAAAGAAAGAAGAAACTCAAAAAAAGGAACAGTAGTAAACCGTTCCCATCCATGGTGGTAATTCCTCTCACCTCCCCCTCCCCACTTGTTTTTTAAAAAAACTTTCAATGGTGTATAATTGTACATACACACAGTTTTTTATCGGAATATATTTTAGTAAATTAGACAATTAAAAAGGGTCAAAAAAAGAAATGACTCAAAAAAAACCAAATTGCACCAAGATGCATCAAGAGGAGGGGGACTTCAAAAGAGAGTTGTGAAAACAGTGAAATCTACAAAAAAAAAACGAAAAAAACAAAGAGAAAGAGATAGATTAATAAAGCAAAAAGAGTGAATGAAGGAAAAAAAAGAAGTAAAAAAGAAAAAGAAGAAGAAAAAAATGGATAGTAACAAACCAGTAATAGTAGAATCCAAAAAAAAAGTGAAAAAAATGGTGAATGGTGAAAAAAAAAAAGAAAAGAAAAAAAAAAGAAGAATAAGAGAAGAAAAAAAAAGTAAAAAAAAAATGGAGGGTGAAGGATGGGAAAAAAAGAAATAAAAAAAAAGTATAGTAACAAACCAATAATAGTGGAATCTAAAAAAGGAGTGAAAAAATGGTGAATAGTGAAAAAAAAAGTTAAAAAAAAAAAAGAGTGAATGGTGAAAAAAAGAAATAAAAAAAAGGAAGAAAAAACCCAAAAAAAAGAAAGAAAAAAAGGAACAATAATAAACTGCCCCATCTGAAGTGACAATCCCTCCTACCTTCTTTTCTCTTCTTTCTTTATATATAGTTAAGAAAAATTAAAATTAAAATTATAGAAAGAAACCCCAAAAAGAATAAAGAGGAAAAAAAAAAGAAAAAATAGTTATTTACTTTTCTCATAAGAAGTGTTACTCCCTCACACTCCATCATCCGTCACTTGTTTCTTATCTTTGAAGAAGAAAGAAAGAATCTCGAAAAAAGAGAAAAAAAGAGGAAATAGTATGCTACTGCTCCCATCCGACGTGACATGCCCTCTCACACCCCCTCCCTACTGTTGCTTTCTATAATAGTAGCATTATTATTATTATTATTAATTAAGAATATTAAAAAAGACTAAAATTAAGAAATAAAAAAAAGTAAAAAAAGAATAATAGTAAAACGGTGACAGTGAAATCTAAAAAAAATGAATAAAAAAAAAGAAGTATGAAACGTGAAAAAAAAAAGAAGAAAAACCCAAAAAAATGTAAAAAAAAACGGGGGAAGGAATGGTAAAAGGTGAAAAAATTTAAAAATAAAAAGGAAAAAGAAACCCCAAAAAAAGAATAAAAAAAGAGAAAATAGTAGTCAACCGTTCCCATCCGAGGTGGTATTCCTCCTACTCCCCACTCCCCTCTCCCTATGAGTGAAGGGGTGGGGAAAAAAACCCAAGAAAAAAAAGTAAAAAAAAAAAGAACAGTAACAAACCGATAACATAAAACCCAAAAAAAAGAAGTGAAAAAAAAGAAAGGTGACAGGTGAAAATAAGTAAAAAAAAAAAAAAAAGAAACTCAAGAAAAAGTATGACAAAAAAGAAAGAATTGTGAATGATGAAAAAAAATAAAAAAGAGAAGGAAAAAGAGGGTAAATGGGTAAAAAAAAAAGAAGTAAAAAATAGAAATAGTAGTAAATCGGTAACAGTATAATTTGAAAAAAAACAAGAATGGTGAAAAGTAAAAAAAAAAGAATCCCAGAAAAAAAAAAGGAAGGGTGAATTGTGAAAAAAAAAACAAAGAAAAGGGTAAATGGGTGAAAAATGAAAGAAGAAAAAAAAAAGAATAATGGTAAAGGGTAGATAAAAAATGAAGTAAAAAAAAAAAAAGGAAGACGATGAAATTCAAAAAAAGTTAAAAAGAAAAAAAAAAAAGAAGGAAGGGGGGTGAAAAAAAATTAAAAAAAAAGCAATTAAAAGAATAAATGGGTGGAAAAAAAAAAGTAGAAAAAGAAAAAGAAAAAGAAACCAGAAAAAAAAGAAAAGAAAGGACGAACAGTAACAAACTGTTCACTGCTGAGGTGGCAAAGCCTCACACACCACCTCCTTCTCTTGTTTTTTTCCTATTATAACAAGATAAGATAAGATACACCTACCAAGAAGTGTACCTGTCGAAATGCCATCAAATTTCAAGTCTTAATGGCTGGCGTAGCCATTCGTTCTGTCAAGCATATGGAAAAATAAAGGGGAAAAAGACTGAGAATGCCAAGGATGTTAATTTTTTCGTCACCGGCCTTCACCTCATGCCCACGTAGATATGTATAGGGCAGGAGCCCACCTCCAACCTTTTTTTTTTTTAATCTATTTTTTGCCCCTCCGCTTTACTCCTCACTGGTTTGAAAAAACTTAAAAAGGTTGTATTAAAGTCATATAAATCGAGTCACATAATATTAAATTTTTATAATTAAAATCTTAATTTTAAATTTTAAAAATAAAAAAAGAGACGATGGGATAATCAATTTTTAAAATCGTTCGTATAATTATTTGAATTGAATTAAGTTAGATTTATAAAATCGGTATTCAAGTGAAAAAAAAAAAAAAAGAACTAATAAAGTTGATGCTTTGCTGCCGTGAGGTAAGGAATAAATGATGTAAAGTGAATCGACCATAATTGGGAGTATCACTTGCAATCCAAGCCAACTCTTAATATATGATATTATTATTACCATTATCATTATTTCCCTATATAATATTGATTCATTTCTTTGACTTGATTGATGAGGTGGGGCCTAAGGTCACATGTGTATACAGTGTACAATAGGATTTGGTGGGTTGGTGTGGATTTGGATATTAATTGTGGCACCAGTCCTTTTTCCATTTTTCTTCTTCTGCAAAGAAAAAGCTACATGATGCATGAATCACTTGGGGTCCCAATTGGAGAATTTTTGTGTTCATTGGCCAAACCCATGAGAACACCCTAGCCAGCGCCTTCTCTGGCATTAAATATCAGAAAGATATGTTTATCAAGCCATGTTGACCTGCAATCTTGCTCGACCCATCATTTTTACCTTATGACCCACAAAATGTTGTAGTACAAAGGCAAGGAGAAGACAAGTGGGAATAAGAATTTTTAGGTGTAAGACAACTTAAACTACGTCCTCGTAGGAATGTAAAGTGAGAAGACTAGTGGGCGGGTGAGGACTAAAGCCAGGGTGGAAAGACAAAAGGGCATAAGGCTTCTTTTCCCTCCAATGTTACCTTATTGGTCTTGATCTATTTTTGAATTCAATTGCATATAGGAGCACTATACATATCTATAATTCTCTAAATTTTCTTGATTTGATATTGTTAACGTCTTTAATAGCATAATGTTGTCCACTTAACTTTGCAATTTTTGGTCAACTTGATTTAATTTAATAAAATAAAAAGTTGAAAAGGTAGGCTAATGTGTCAAAAGAGTAGTTGCTTTTGTTAGGTTGGTGATTTAATTCAAATGAAGCTAGATTCAACACCCCCAAATCAAAATGGCATTAAAACAGAGCCTTCTTCCAAGAGGGTCAACATCAGAGTTGGAGTATTTGGCCATGGATGATTCCCCATCTGATAGCCAAGTTTGGAGACTATTTGTGCCCCAGTGCAGAAGGCATCTTTTTCATAAGTCCCTTTTCTTTAAATAATAATAATAATAATAATAATAATAATAATAATATCAATCCATTTCACCAAAAAATTTGAAGATATTTTTGTTTTGAGAAGTATTTAATGATTTTTAACAGATATTTGTTATGAGATTAAAATTTGCTTTATTATTGAAATTCAAAAAGATTTTTTTTTTTTTTTAAGAAAAAGGTTTTTCTTTCCCTTTTCTTGCGACAAAGTGAAGTGCAACCGACGACCCCTGTCCCTGTCTCTGCTCCAACTTTTGAGAGAAGATACTACGGGAGTTGAGCTGCTAAGGCGGCCTGGAAACACTGTTTTTAAAATCAGATAGGATCGGCCGGTTGGATTATAAATTATTCTGGAGCTTGACTCGATTTTTACTATTAAATCAAATGAATTTAAACTCAATTAAAATCGTTTAAAATCAATTAAAATTAGTAAAATTGATAAATTATTCAAATTGGTCTAAAATTATTGATGGAACAAATTTATTTTTTTATAAAAATATATGAATTTTATTTTATTTTATAATATAAAATTTACAAATTATATATATATATATATATATGATATTATGATGATATTATTCGATTTGTAAAATAATTCGATCGATTCGACTAATGAATGAGTAAGGTCGATAGATTGATTGAGTTGTTTATTGGTTTAGTTTTAAAAACATTTTCGAGAAATAATTCAAATCGTATACTTGATCTAAGTCCGAGCGAGCCCCTCTTGCATTTTGTCTTCCTCTTCACAAAAAAAAAAAAAAGAAAAAAAGTAGGAACCGAAGAAGGTTTCTATCCATGTGAAAATCTCTTTCTATTATAAAATATTTAATTTTAAACTGTAATTACTAAAAATGAAAATTTGTGACCACAACCCTATTAAGCTGAAGAACTCTGATATATCGTTATCACTCAATTCTGTAGATATTTTTGAGATATCTTCTTTATCCAATTAAACACTTCACATCGAATGACAAATAATTTATTATGCCGCTCCAATTGTCCATTTAATATCAAAGCCTTCTGGGCTTTGCTTGTCAAAGTCAAGTCCTTTTAGATTAAATTAATGTCGTGGCTAATTTCATGGACCAGCCAAGTGTCAGACATTCTATGGCAGGAAAAGGAGACATGTACCGAAATAATATAAAAAAAAAAATTTAAAACAATCCGAACGAAAAAAAATTTTCTTAAATAACCTGAATTTATCGGGAGTTAAAGACGCGACACACTGTATCGTGTCTTCAACCCGCGATAAAATCCAGAAAGAGAGAGAGAGAGAGAGGAGTCCGCGGGTCGGGGGGAGGGAGAGAGGGGAGGAGAGTGGCGGGGGGCGGAGGGGGAGGGAGGGAGAGAGAGAGAGAGAGGGGAGAGCCGCGGAGGGGGGAGGGAGGGAGAGAAAGAGGGGAGGGCGGCGGGGGGTCCGCCGGGGGAGGGAGAGAGAAAGAGGGGAGGGGGCGGGCGTCGGGCGGCGGAGGGGGAGGGAGGGAGAGGGAGGAGTGCCGCGGGGGAAGGGGGAGAGAGAAGAGGGCCACGGCGGGGAGAGAAAGAGAGAGAGCCGCGGGGGGAGGGAGGGAGAGGGAGGAGTGCCGCAGGGGGAGTGGGAGAGAGAGAGGAGGGCAGTGGCGGTGGAGAGAAAGAAAGAGAGCCGGGGGGAGGGAGGGAGAGAGAGAGAGAGCGGCCGGGGGAGGGATAGCGCAGCGCCGAGGGGGAGAGAAGGAGAGCGCAGCGCCGCAGGGGAGGACGGCAACGTCGCGGGGGAGGTGCGCAACGCCGCGGGGGAGGTGCGCAGCGCCGCGGGTGGTGGAGGTCCGCGGCTCTCTCTCTCCCCCCATGGCTATCTCTCTCTCCTTCCCTCCCTCACCCGCCGACGGCTGTCTCTCTCTCCCCCCGCAACCCACGGTCCCTCCCTCCGCTGTCCACGGCTCTCTCTCTCCCCCTCCCCCATACGACACTCCTCTCTCTCTCCCCCTCCCCCCCCCCCCCCCACGGCACTCCTCCCTCTCCCTCCCTCCCTCCCCCACCTTCTCGGAAGCCCTTCCCCTCCCTCCCCCACCTCCGCGCAAGGCTCCCTTTCCCTCCCTCCCCCACTGCCGCCCACTGCCGCCCATTGCCGCGGGAGTCCTCTGCGCGCGGGAGCCTCTGGGCTATGTGCGACAAATATGGTATAGATGTGGAATTTGTTTACTATTCGTGTTTTTAAAAAAAATTTTTTAAGGTATATTTTGGAACATAACCCCAGGAAAAGTGTAGGTGAAAGAGAGAGTGATCAATTGGCATGGCATAAATCACAAGCGATGGAAATGGATCGGCTCTTATTCAAATGATTTTAATATCATGTCTCACTCTAAATTTTAATTTTAATATTTAATTAAACCTTAATCTAATTCAAATTAAAAAAATAAAAAATTATATTTAATCATAGAAATTTTTTTCTAAAATCCAATCAAATTCGATTTGAAACATTATAAGTCTTTTAAAAAGCCATCCGATTTTAAACTAACTCAAGGTTTGAAGACATTTACTCATTTGGCAAAACTTTTCACCAACATAATGAAACAAACACAATCCCGACATATTTTCTTTTTTTTACCTCAAGAATTCAGTCAGAAATTTCATAAAAACTATACGAAAATTAAAAAAAAAAAATTAGAGAAGGGTTACGGAGACAGAGGCCATAGTTTGCTACGGCAGAGGGTAGTGCATAGTCTTCTAGCATTAGTGATTAAGGTCGACAAGAGAGAGAGAGATGAGGAAACCAAGAGCAACAAAAACAACCTGACTACCAACAAAACCAAAAGCGATGCAGGTCGGTGAGGTCAGTAAGGTCGATGATGCGACAAAGAGAGGCTGGCTGTGGGAGCCGGAGGGGCTAGGGCAACGAAAATGAGAGCAAGAGCACTACTTCGACTTGAGAATAAAAATGAAACCGTTCTAAAATATTTTTTTATTTAATAATATAATATTAAAATTTTATTATAAATTGTTATCCGATTCGATTATTCTAATATTATTTATTACCTAAATCTGTATCTAAATTGATTCGGTTACTCTAATATTAAAATCCAATCTTAATCCAACTTTAACCTGATTTAAAAAAAAAAAAAAAAAAAATTCAGATTTTTCATGCATCCGTCAGGTAAGATGGATATTGCCATTTCTATAAATCACAGTACCATAAAATCTAATAATGAGGATGTAATAATGAAAGAAATCGCTTGGTCAACACGAGACGTGTAAGAATGAAAAACCAATTCTGCATTTTACCTTCAAGTTCTTTGAATAGTATCTATCCTCTATTGGTCCAAGTCACTTTCAATACATTATCCCATGTCTTCTACACAATTTTGAAGAAGTCAGATGAATCAAAGATCTCCATTAGCAGCATTTTGGGGATTTCCTGCCCTTGTCAATCAAATGGGCGCCAATCTTGCAGCCTGAGGGAATTAATGGATTTAATTTAATATCATGTGGGCCAATAGCCCAGATATTAATATGATAAGAATACAAACTACGCTTGATCTTAGCCGAAAGGTCAAAAAAGATATGGGAATTAATGGACTTAACAGGCCGAATATATTGTGTTTAATGTACAGATATTTTTCTTTTGGGTACTTTTCCTGAGAAATTCTTGTGAAATTTCGTGAGTCTCCATCGTGCTTCTAATTCAACCAGTTTGATTGTTCAAATGATGCCCGAGTAAAACGATCGACATCAATTTTTTCTTTTTAAATGAGCCTACGTGGGGTTTTTTTTTTTTTTTTTTTTTTAGCATATGGTCTAAGCCCTAAAAGGGTGGACATGGAAATCATTTTTTTTTTTAAATCATCTGATAATTAGGTTGCATATGAGTAAATCCGATTTGAAATGAATTGGTCCTTAAAATGCAAAACTCTCTTACACTTATTTTTGGGATCTAATAGTCATCTGGGCCAGCAAATTGCTCATTAATGACTATAGTTTCTCTATAGCTTATTGAGAGAAGTACTTTCACCTAATTATTTATTAACATTGGAAATTTAGCAATTCTTACTCACAATAATGCAAATAGAAATAATAATTATTGATTTTAAAAGTAATTAAAAAAAAAAACACTAAACTTGTCACGACCCGGAGAATTTTTCTTGGATGGTCAACATTGCTCCAAGAGAATCATCAAATTTAGCTCTTCTTAGGTTATTTATCATGGGCGTCTCCTTTGTTGTTGCTTTGCAACTCTTAATGTGATTTATCATCCTTTCTTTTAATGTCAAAAGTTGGTTTTAGCATTCCAAATTTGGGCATTGCGAAGTTATAGAAAACAATTGTTAGACATGGTTTGCCACCTTGACAAACAAGAACCTCTAGACAGTAGCTATAAACAGACAGACACCAAAAATACCTCACAAATTTGTAAAATTTCTCTCTCCTTCCCTGGTTGAAGAACGTCACAACCATTCAATCTTTTCTTGCTCCTGCTTTTCTCACCAACCCCTCTTCCCCTCCAACAGAAGGGCAGGAAGAGACTTGCTAAACAAAAAAGAAAAAACATCAAAACTATTCATCTAGCAATTCTAAATTCTCCTCCCAACCACGAAACAGAATGGGGTATCGTCCTTTGGTTGTGTTGCTTGTTCTTGCCTTGGCCATTGCGGCTCAATCTCAATCGACTTCTTTCGATGCATCATGGGGGCTAACCGAAATAGGCCACGGCGGACGTGGCGAGCTTTTTAAGTTTGATGATCTAGTTGGTGACTTCATTGGTGACAATGAAATGTTGATGGACAATGAGGCTAGCAGGAGACACCTTGCAGGAAAGAAGAAACTTAGCTATGGCATGCTTAAGGGTAGCAATGTTCCTTGCAACCAACGCGGAAAGTCCTACTACAACTGCCAGCGGGGAGGGAAGGCTAACCCTTATCGCCGCGGCTGCAACCAGATCACCCGTTGTGCTAGGAATACCAACTAAATGATGATCATGATGATCAAGAGAATGAGAATGCATAAATATGATTAATGCCCCCTTGATTATTTGATGATATTATTATGCACGATCAAATTTTTTTCCCATTTCCCACCATACGATATTTTCTATCTTCTTCATTGCTCATGTCCTTGTCGTTTTTTATTAATTTCGAGCCAGATGAAATGAAAAGGAATATGAAGTGTAAGTTAATTGAGATTTTTTTTTCATCATTTTTCTTCTTATTTGTGTTTTTTGAGGGAGAGATCCACTTGGATTTGCATTCGAGTTTGGGTCCCTCTTATGTTACCGGGCACACTTGTCCAAGTTTTTGGCCCGACACAATGTGGTATATATTTCCTTTATTTGGGCCTTTCCAAAAGATCGATTTGGGCGTTTGCCCATTGGAAGACATGGTCAAACAAAACTGGGGGGAAACGAAACTTAGCTTCTCTCTCTCTCTCTCTCTCTCTAATTTTGGGGGGGTGTTTATGAGAAAGGGAACGACCTTTACTGGTATTACCGTAATCGAAGAGACTCCCGTATAATTGAATTGCAAAGCCAATCCAATGTTGATCATCTTGAGAGGACATTCCAAGCGGGTTTTCAACGGATTTGTCTCCAAATTTAGTTGCTTTCCCTGAATTATATTTCAAAATTTTTATACAGAATATAAAATTTTCTTAGTAAAAATGATATTTTAAAAAATCAAAAGTATTATTATATCAATATTTTTTTGTATTAATTTTCAGAGTGGTGGGGCAAATTTATGCACAATTTTCTATCTGCTTAAGTATTCATTTTCAGGTTATTTCTTGCGCTTATCGGAGAGGCAGGGAGAGAGAGAGAGAGAGAGAGAGAGAGAGAGAGAGAGAGAGAGAGAGTCGTTCAAAACGATGTTCAATGGTATACTCTGCATGTCTATCCGTTTATAAATGATTAACCACCATAGCAAAAGTAGCAGCTCGCAAGCAATAGCTTCCTATCACCATTATAATATCTCGGCCTAATGTACTCCAAATCTATAATTTCTTGCCCATCAAAGCCTTAGCCAGCCTAAAAAAAAATGAAAACCTATAATTGATTTCTTCATCAAACAAATGCTTAGAAGGAGAGGGAGAGAGAGTGGGAGTAATAGGATAGAGTATTAGATTTCATAATTAATTCTCAAGTTTCAAATTTTAAAAAAGAATTATATTAAAAAAATCGTTTTTTAAATAAAATTCGTAGACATTTGAATAGAATTAATTAAAATATAATTTTAAATACCGATAGTAGTAGATAAAAAAACAAACAAAGGAAGTGAGAGAACAGAAAATTGATTCGGAGTGCGTTGGAAAATTTTCCAAAGTCAAAATCGTAGCAAGCCAAACCTGGCCCCTCCTGCATACATATCTGTGTAGACGGCCACAGCTTGACACTTTCAGTTCTACTACACGCTGGTAAGCCACAATTTCGAGGTGTCAACAGACTTAAGCGGTAGAAATGTATGAAAAATGTCATGAATATAACCAAATCTTCTTGTCCTTAATACCTCTAAAAACCATTACTAGTGTCAGAAGTAGAAGGTGACGATGAATTAGAGATGACAGATTTCAAATAGACATATATGTCATGGGGCAGAGCCCCTAAACAATAAAAACAGAACTTATAAAGCAGCCTGACAGATTCTGGGGTAAGCCATCCTAGCAAGGTCCTTTAGCAATAGCAACTTAGGAGGGTGTGAACAGGTACAAGGGCCAGTTACATATATGTAACAACTACTAATCATAGAATTAATAATTAATCATAATTAATGAGATAGTTAGTAATTAATTATAATTGTTAGATTAGTCGGTAGTTAATAAGTTTAGTTAGTAATAAAATTAGTATAAATAGTAATTTTTACAATATATAATGGATATATTGAAATATTATTAAAATTTCTCTCTTGTATTCTCTCTCTAAATCTCCCTCTCTCTCTATTTTCTCCCCCTAATCTCTCTCCTCTTGATCTCACTCTCTCTTCCTCACTTTCTTTAATTGGTTCGTAACAAATTGGTATCAGAGTATACGATTTTTGATATAATCTATGGCAAAAGATAATTGGAGTAAAAAAATTGACGCTATTATGGCACGCATTGATGACAAATTCAACATGAAAATGTTTGGTATTAATGAACATATCCAAACTTTGGTGGAAAAAGAGTAAGAAAATGAAAAGAAATCGGAAAGCAACAAAACAAATCAAATGGTAGAAAAAGTAATGTCAAAATCCATAGAAAAGCAAGGTATTGAATTACTTTCTAAATCTCTCATTTTATTTACTCCTAGTAAAAAAATGTTGAGAGTAAAAAAATTTCAAATGTCCAAGAAAGAAGGATCTTGCATGATCAAGAAAGAAGGGTCTTGCATGATTAAGAAAAAAGAGTCTTGCATGTCCAAGAAAGAAACATTGAATTTTCGGTATTAATCGGACAAAATTTTTCACCAAGAAAAAGTTCAAGAAAAATGTTTTTCAAGTTTTTTCATCTCTATTTTTCTCCAACTGTTCTTATTGCAACTCAAATTACATATATTGTTCGTCTGCATCACCTTATCTCTCAACACAAATGTAAACATTGGTTCAAGATTCATTGATTCAAAATCTCAATCTTGGTTTTCCATCCTTGAGGACAAGGATGTATTTAAGGGGGGAAGTATTGTAACAACTACTAATCATAATAGGGTTAGTAGTTAATCATAGTTAATAGTTAATTGTAATTGTTAGATTAATTAGTAGTTAACAAGTTTGGTTAGTAATAGAATTAGTATAAATAATAGTCTTTACAATATATAATGGATATATCGAAATGCTATTGCAATCTCTCTCTTGTATTCTCTCTCTAAATCTCCCTCTCTCTCTATTTTCTCCCTCTAATCTCTCTCCTCTTGATCTCACTCTCTCTTCCTCTCTTTCTTTATTTGGTTCATAACAAATTTGTCACGGACCCAAATAATAGATTCAAATCCAATAGGAAAACTCAACCCAAAAGATCGACTTGTTGGGTGAGAGAATCTATTGGATTTAAGTACTATTTTATGATTTTTTGACGATTCGATATGGGATTTGTAACATTACTCTTCTCTTGAGAAGCTGAACGTTCACGGACGGCTCTCACTCTAGATGACTCGCATTCTGGTCGGCTTTCACTTTAACGAATAGTCATTTTCTTTTTTGGACGGCTCTCATTTTGACATCAGGTAGCCCTTTTTCATTTTGGACTGCTCTCACTCCGACACCAGGTAGCCATTTTTCATATAGCTCTCTTCCAAGTAACCCTCTTCCATATTAAACCGGAGATTCTGATACCAATTTGTCACGGATCCAAGTAATAGAAGTGTCGTCTCAGTTGGCGAGTCGGTTGATTTAGTTAGCAATTATTATTTTATTTTATTTTTTTATAGTTTACATATCTGCCATTTATTTTTAAAATTTTAATTTATAAAAAAGATAATTTGTTATTTTATATCTTAATTCTCCTTACATATTATAAAAAATATAAAATCACATGAAACTTTTAAATAGATATTTGTATGGTCTAGGAGAAACGATGGAGGAGCGGAAGGAAAGAGAAGGAAATGAAACGAAAAATCAAATGATTAAAATAATACATGAAATAAAAAGAGTTATAAATACTTTTTTTAACCGATTTGAATGAGTCACAGCCTTTACCAATTTTAAACAGTATCAATATGATTTAACTTCATTCAATTCAATTATAAAAATTGAACCAGATTATGTAAAAATTTTCAGTCGAACCGGTCAAATCAACCGGTCCGGTTTCAAGTCCATCCGCAGTTCCCCACCTGGGTGCATTGATATGATTCATGATTTTGAGCCAAAGGAATGCGTTCTTGTCAAGGCACATTTAATTCATGTTCCATCGCTTGCCCTTGTGGCAAGTAGTGCCACAAGCCGTGGCAAGTAGTGCCAGCCCGCAGGTTTCACTTTAAGACACTTCATATTATTACCTCCTTCAATAAGACTCTAAACATTTGAAGTGGCTCTTCCTCTTGTAGTTTGGCCACGAGAATCCAAAGACCAACAAAGGTATTAATAAACACCAGTACTGAATTTTTTTAAATTGATGTCATCAAAAAAGAATTGAAAAGAGAGAGGGGGAGAGAGAGAGAGAGAGAGTTGAGGAAATTGAATGTGATGATCGCCCATAAAGAAGTTGAATTCAAAACAGTGCACATGAAGATTTTGCCTGTTCCAATTAATGACCCACCAACCGGTATAGACTTAAAAGGGTTTTCAAACCATTACCCTCCCAAAGCAACCAATCAAAAAATTTAAAGAAACGGACAAATCACGAAAGCCCTTTCCCCACCATGTTTTCTGGCTTTCCTCTCTCTCTCTCTCTCTCTCTCTCTCTCTCTCTCTCTCACTCTCTCCTTTTATCATCACAACTCCCACTTCCTCCCCTCCCCTCCCCTTCCCTCCCCTCCCAACTTCACTTTCTCATGTCCCCATTCATTGGAGTTCGGTGACTTTTTGAGTCAAACAAAAGGACTTCAAAATAGTTTTAAATTTCTTCTTCTTTGGGGAAAAAAAATGAAAAATCTAACTTTCCTTGCTCTTTTTTGCAGCAATTCAAAGCTGCATTTATGAACACTGACTCAAGAAACTCAAATAGTACCACACAAATTTTGCTTTGTATGGTCCTATGGTCCCACCAAAATTTGAAAAAAGCTTCCAAAGCCGCTGCAAATTTTTACCATCCAGCGAGCTATCAAGATCACCATTGAAGGCAATTGCCAAACTTGCCCTTGCATTCCTATTAAAACTCCAAAAAAGGAAATTTGGTAATCTAATGTTACCATGCCCAATGTTGGCTATACAAGTTGGGATAAACATTGCCAAAGATTAAAAATCTCATACTAGATCTAGGTGGGAAAAAAGGGTCATACACAAAATCTAATGTTAAAATCTTTTCTCCACTTTTCCTTCATAAACACACGTCAGTTGCTACACAAAATTTTTAATTTCCATTGGCCAAATAAAGGAAAGAAAATGAAAGAATTATAAAGGTCAAAAGAAAATAAAAATTAAGAGATGGGATCGACCAAGAATGTGATGGGCATTCACAACATGTCAATGTTCAAAACCGTTATGTTGCCTTATAAAACATTGAATGATTGCATTCAAACAAAGTAAATGATCAAAATTGAGAGAGAGCGCGAGAAAGAGAGGGTGCTAAGAAGTAAAAATAAAAGATATAAAATAAAATAAAATAATGGATTAAATGAATTAAACGAGTCAAAAATTAAATAAATTAAAATTTAAATAACAACTCATATGAACAAAATTTTCAAACTCAAATAAGTAAAATTGGACCCGCATGAGAAATTTTTTTTCTTTTTTTTGATATTGTACCAAATCATATTTTAATTAATTCAATTCAGAATTTGTAATAACTCGTTTAAAATCCATTTAGCATGAGAAAAATTTTAAAGCACATTGAAGTGTACGAATTCAATCTATTTAATTTTTAACTCATTTGATCGGTCTGAAATTATTTTTGGTAATTATTGGACAAAAAGCTAGTAGAGTGGAGTTTGTAAACAATTTTTGGCATATTTGATTAATTTGTATAACATGTAAGTTTAATATATGATTTAAGAGTTCAATCGGTATATAGTTGAAAACTAATGACATTAACATGATAAGGGAAAAAATAGACAAACAATGAAGAACACAACACCACAAAAACATTAGAATGCATAGGCCTTCCTTGGCATCTTGCTTAGAACCAGAAAGGCAACGAAAAAACATATCCCTTAATCAAGTTAGAAGTTTACCTTCCTTGGGAACAGAAAAAATAATATTGAGACAACACTTTACAAAGTAAGTCCTATAACGATCGATCGATCTAAATTAGACAAGGTGAAACTAAGTGCGGTGGAAAAAAACAGACAACGAGTGAAGTCGAGTCCTTGCTCTTTCTTCTGCTCTTCCTTTGACATCTGTTTTGGCTCTTGCTTTGTCCCCACCACTCAACTAAACTCACCCCTGCTTCGCTTGGACAAAACTCTACCTCCTATACCCTTCAGCCAATTCAACTCCTGGACTACACTTTTCTAATCTAACCAATTGATTGTCTAAATTTTTGACATTCGAGTAAGATCTATAACTCATTCACTAGTCAAAGAAAGATTCCCTAATGCAGATTAATGTAAACCAAAAGAACCAAAAACACCCACAAATGAAAAGGGGGAAATCTTGGGCTTTCTTCCATCGTCGTCCAAGATCATACATCAAACCGGAATTAGTAAAATGAACAAAAGAAGATGACATTCATAGCATATATCATAACAAAAAGATGGAAATTTTGAAGAAAAATAAGAAGAAATAGAGATAAAATTTTACAATTTAAATACAGACTCGTTCTCTCTCTTTCCCTCATTACTAACCTGTTTGTTTGAAATTTCCAATTAATGCCTAAAATATTTGCGAATACCTGAGAAATTCCCAGATACATATCAATATAAGCTAAAAATTAAGCCAAAACAACCCCTCAGAGCAAGAAAGAAAACCCTTGGGCCTCTTCAAGATCATACATCAAAGAAAAGAAAGCACAGAACAAAAAAAAAAAAAAAGACAAAAAAATGCCATACATAGCACGTAGAGATTAAACCCACAAAAAGTGAAAAAAAGTGGAAATTTTTAAGAAGAAATAGTAATCAAATTGTACAACTCCAACAAAGACTTGCTCGCTCTTTCTCTCTCTATATATTTTTCATCCCACGTAAAATGCAAGTCCTAAAAATATTTCAAGAGGAGGAAGAACTTGAAACTCTAGGAGAAGTGACAGGAAACAGAGGAAGCAATCTAGGCTCTGAATCTCTCGGAGTAGTAACCGGAGAAGGATGCAGATAAAAGCCCTTTTCCGCAATCGCTTTCTCTTCAGCACAGGAATCAACTACAACAGCACTTGAACATGAAGACGGAGATCTGTTAAATGGGTCTGCAATTAATGGAGTCACAGGGCTCAAAACCAGAGAAGGGAAATCAAGCAATGAAGGAGACAAGATCTCTGGCTTCCTAGGCGAAAACCCAGAATTATTCTGCACAAATCCAGGCAATAAAGGACTCAATTTAAGGTTTTTCATTGAGTTTCTTCTCTCGTACAGCTTGAAACCTTGTTGTGAATTTGTTTGCTTCTTTGGGAGCGTTTTGATTGGTGGTATTGAGCTTTTGTTGTGGGTGGTCGCCGGAGAGTCACCGGAAATGGGTTTCCCGGTGGAGAGGCTTTTGGTGGTTTCGGAGGATCCGGTGAGCATTTGGACTACTTTTTTGAATGAGGAAGTGTCGGCTTGAACAAAGGTTGTCGGGTACGGGTTGTTGGGTTCTGATCTTGAGATTGGTTTTGGTGATTGCAGTAGTTGTTGTTGTTGGGGTATCCCATTGCTGCTACCACTACTACTTGTGCTGCTTTTTGGAGATGGGTTTTGGGTTTCTTGTAGTTTTGGAGAGGTTTCCATTGATGGGTCTGAAAGTAGAGAAAAAGAGAGAGAGGGAGAGAGGAACCTCTGATTCAGATAGGAAACGAGAGATGATATGAAGACTTTGGCATTTGGGACTTTCAATGTTCTTTTCTTTGGTTCGGTAAGAAATGTTTCTTTGGAGGGACTTGGGCTAAAAGGCACCACTTGCTTTGAAGCGCGTGATTACACGATCCAACGATATTTCGCCAGCAAGCTTTCAAGTTGTGTAAAGAATTCTCACATTTCTCATTATGGGTATTGATCTACATCCAAGCCAAGCGATAAGAATTCTTTACCCACAGGGAAGTTCTAACAAAAGGCAAAAGTTTATTTATTTAGTATTATTCATATTTATTATTATCCTTTTTTATTTACACAATAACACCCTTCATAATTAATTTTGTAGAGGAATAAATAAAATATTTGAAAAAAATTAAGATTGAATTAGATTTTCATAACATCAAATCATTTATATAATATTAATTTAGTATTTTTTATATAACAATTTTACTTTAATAAAAAATCTTATAAATAGAATAAGCAATCAAAAATATAATAGAGATAAATACGAAAAATTAAAATTAAGTGACAGTTTTTAAAATGCCCCATGAGACTTATAACAATAGCAATGTTTGTGGGTTATCCAATTTTTTTTATTTTTTTAATATTTGAACATCGGTATTTAAAAATATAATTAATTTGATTAAAATATTTATAAAATCTAATTTAATGAAGGATTTTTTTTCGTGTTTATCTTTTTATTTAAAATTTTATTAGTATGGTGGTGTTTTTGATAATTAATAAAATATAATGGTTATGTTTTAGCGTGTGGTTCCCGGCGCCGGGGAAGGTGAGAGTGGGATTTGAGTTTTGCGGACTTTTTCCAAGTGTTAATGAGCCATTGGCGATGCTTGGAATTTCCACCGTGGGAAGGATTGCGGTCCCACTTTGGAGGAGAAATTGTCAATGAGATTCAATCTGGGTCATTTGACTTGCAGAGAGAGAGAGAGAGAGAGAGAGAGAGAGAGAGTCATATGGGGTGTTTGGAAACAGGGGTTGTGATTCCTTCTCTCTATTCGGATTCCTATCCTTAAAAGTTTTTCCTCTACACGACAGCTAACCCCTCCCCTCGAATATTTATAAAATCTTATTTAAAAGAATAATTGTCTTAATATAATATTTTTTATTTTTAAATTTTAAATATAAAATTTAATTAAAATTTTTAATATTTTATTTCACTAAATCAAATATTTGTTGATGACCAATTTCTTCTTATGTTAAGTGTTTCTTATATGCTTTATTAGGTCCAACGTGGAACTAAGTCAATTTAGAGAAGTTTAAATTAATTTTTAATATATTTTATAAAATTAGCATTATATTAATAATTTTTTATTAAAAAATTACATAATTAGTCTAAATTCAATTTTTCAAACGAGTAATAAAAATTCTTGGGTTTGGTTTTGTTTGAATGAATCAATTCTAAGAGAAAATGTCCATGTACAAAACTGAACTTCTTTACATCTTTCTTTTAATTATTATTTTTAGCCAAAAAAATGGGGAGGAGAGCACCGTTGTATTGACCCTTCTGGACATTATAATAGGGTTTTTACCAGATGCTCAGTTTGATTTTGAATTACAGTCATTTATTTAAAAATGAATACGTGGCCACAGTCATTCTGAAGTACCCTGTAATTACAAAATTTATTATAATTTATATAAATTTTTTTTTTATAGACCGTCTAACCATGTCGAACCAATTGAATCTGATTTGAAATCAATTTGACCCTTATGAGACAAAACTTTTTCGATATCTATTTTATTTATACATAAAATCTGAATCTAAAATATTATTTAAAAGATATTAACGTCTGATCATTGAACCAATTAGATATCGGTATTTGGATAAATTTCTGAAAGTGCATTACACAAACAAATTTTTTTTTTTTGGAAGAATTCCAAAGTGTGTGAATATAAAATTTTGAAAACTTTTAGATGTATAAATATCATATTTTATTTGAAGAGGTTAAATTTAGATTCAATTCGCATTATATTCAAGTTTACTTTAAAAAATCCTATATATTTTATAAAAAAAATATATATCTTCTTTACATATGAAAAAAATTACAAATAGAAAGAAATAAAACAGAGAAAAACAGAGTTGAACCACACTTGCTTGAGTTCTCTTCGATCAAAAAAAATGAAAAATTTGATTTCTCCTTCTCGATCATCATTACTTGCTCCGGTAGTCTTAATTTTTTTTTTTAAATTATGCTCTTCCCAATAAAAAATAAATAAAAGAATGGAAACCCACCAAACTTTATTCAAAAGTCAGACTTAATCAATACCCCATATTGATGCTTTCCTGCAGATGCAAGTATCCTAAGCTTCACCATGACCCAGAAAAAGGGCGGGAAAGCGAGAGGTGAATCCAATTCTGCTTCTCATTAATAATGCTCTAGTAGAGTAAATTTATTCGGATGATAAAATCTCAAATTTAAATTTTATAAATTATAAAAAAAGATATAAGAGAGTCGATCCTTAAAATGAATCTTATAGTATTCGAATCAGATTAATCAGATAAAATCTAAATACTGATTATAAAAACAAAAAAAAGAAATAATGCACCAGTAGTAGCAGTGCAAGTGCAGTGATAATGGAGGAAGGGACCACAGGCTTTGAAGAAAAATGCTCCTATTCCATTTTTATGCTTTATCAAGTAAGGGTCTACATAAAATTTAAAAAATTTTCCATATTTAAAAATAAAAAAATAAATGTAACATTTAGGGGTCATTTTCCAATGATTTCTTAACCCATAGATGGATCTGGTTCCATTAAAAGGAAAAATGAAAATAGATATAAAGCAATATCGAAAAATAATATTTTGTGGGATGTAGGAGATGGAAATGTAAATAAATGTATAAATATAAAAAATTTTATATAAATATTAATTATTTTATAGATATAATAAAATATTTATATTTTATAATAAAATTTTAAAATGATTAAATATATGATTATTAATAAATAATATAAAAATTATAATTATAATTAAATAAATAATTTATTAAATATAAAAAGATGTAAAAATATATATAAAAAAAAAGAACTTTATGTACATATTAATTAATTTAAAGTGTGAAAACATTTTAATAACATTTCAAAGGTAGATAAATCTTGTTGATTTATTTAATTCGTGTTAGTTGAAAATATTTCTTCTTTACTCTCCTCTGGCCTAATTTGGACATTTTATTTTGTTAAGCAACATCTACTCCAGGGTTAAATTTAAAGGATTATCCGTATTTAAAAGACTCACAAAAAAGTTTAAACAAACAATCACACGGTCTCACCTTAATTAAAAATATGCTTCCTTTTCTCTCCTCCAGCCTAATTTTGGCTATTTGGTTTTCACACGCATCGTCTGATGCGCACAAAATCCGTACACTTTTCTATAGTTTTGCTTTCTTCTTTTAATAAAAAAATGTTTTTGTAATTGAAAAAAAAAATGCTAACCCTATGGGAGTGGGAACTTGTTTTTAGGCAATGATGAATGGTTAGATTTAAACCCTGGTTAAGTTGTTCTGTGGTTGGTTTTGGCTATTCATTGTGGTTTTTTTTTTTAATTTTTTTCTCCACGAATTTGGACTTGTTCGTGTCATCCTTTCAACGTCGCCGATCCTCTCTGTATCGCTTTTATTTTATTTTTTATCATATCTTATACATCATCCGATATTTAAAATTTTAACCCGATTAATTCAAATCAATTATTAGAATGACTCTTTTCAGATGACGAGTCTCCTTACAAAAAATACTCCATACACATAAGAATCTGATACTCTCAATAGGAATCAAATCTCGATCATGTTTAAGGATACTCAACTCCACATCCAATTGAGTCAACCTACGTTTAGGGTTGGCTCGTGCGTGTTTTCTTTTTTTTTTTCCTCCAAAAATATGGACTCATGCGTGTCATCCTTTCAACTATGTCAATTCTCTCTGTAGAATTTTTATCAGATATTTCAGAAGTCACGATATTCATAATTGTTTAAAATTTCTTTTATGTTGAAATTAAAGAAAATTCTATTAAAATTGAGAAAAATACATATTCTATTGGTTTTGTTATCATTGTGTAATTTGTTGTTTTTTTTTTAATTCCTATAAAAATATAATGTGCCAATCAAATGTTACTAAGTTGCCAAATACTACCATTATAATAACTTCAACCTTTTAACATGTTATATATGATAATACGTGAAATTCGATCAATTTGATTTTTTACTGAATCACTCTGATCGGATAGTTTTTATTTTAAGAGTTCATCAATTAATAAAATAAGGGAAAACAATGCATGCTAAACTCGACAAAGAGTTACTATCTCCAAACATTTTCAACCTTCATCAAATTATTTATGACATGTTATATCCTTACAATTTCAAAGGTGGAAATCAAAATTGAACATAAAAGTTTTGTTACTTTTCTTTCTTTTCTTAACTCAATTTTCAATTGTGCAAGTTGGTTTTATAAATAGTGATTCAAAATTATGTTAGCTAACCCTTTTTTTAATGTTGATCAATTAATGTCAACAAACCCCACAAATAACTTTTCCAAAAATCATGGCTTCAAACTATTATCTCAACGGCTCCCAAATTCGAATTTTAGCCTTATTTTGTTGCCAAGCGAGAGAGAGAGAGAGAGAGATTACGATGAGATGTTAAGTTTTTTTAATTAAATTTTAGATTCGAAATTGAGTAAAAAAAATCTATTTGAAAAAAGTGTTTTTTAAATAAAATTTTCGCAGATGATCAAACTAAATTAGTAAAAAAAAGAGAGAGAAGAAAACATTAACACACCATAAGTCAGCTTGAAATAAAGATGTACCGGAGACAAAAAGGGAAAAGCCATGTAGAGTAATTAAATTAAACAGAAGAGAGAGAAATTTCAGTTATTCTAAATAGGGTAGTCCGATGGATGCTTGCAGGACAAGCAATCCAGTCTGGTCTATGCAAAGCAAGGATGGTTTAATTCTGACCCTAAGGTGATAGCGTATAGAGAATTGTATGTATGGAAGTAAATGTTGATTCCTCAACGTTCGTTTTTATGTTGAAAGGAATATATTCATTCACGGCTCAAACCTTAATTTCAACAACTAAAAAAATAATTAAAAAAAGAGAAATTAAGATATGAGATTTATTTAATTTATCATAGGACGAAACATAAATTGATTGCTAAAGTGAAGACATTATTTTTTCCCCCTTTTTTTTTTCTTTTCTACACTTTTAAAATTCACTTATATTTAAGATATAAGTTCATTCCTCAAAAAATGGGTGATAAACATTTGAATATTTTGTGCTATTATGATGCAGCTTCACTTGATTTTGACCTTTTTTATTATTTAATTTGACTATTGATGTTGAGAGACCTGATTAATTCGTTTCGAGTAATTATAGAATCCAATTTAAAAACCGACTCGTGTTTGTTTTTTATTTTTAATACTTGGATTTGAGATTTTAATTAAAAAAATTTAATATCGTTAAAGAACTCAAAAGTTTTAACACAGCACCCATAAAGATGAAGGGACTTGGGGTTGATGTTTCTGCTACTCCCGGTAAAAGCCATGAAATGTAAATGGCTTCAATCGGGGCTTGGTGGATATGTTGATCGAGTAAAAGCCCCCCATTTTTTTTTCTACTCTTTTGTTGAGAGAGAAAACAGAGAGTGCTTTGATCATCTCAAGAAAGAAGGTTCAAGAAGCCGATCCTCAACCTCAACATTGTCATCCACTAAATTCCCACCACTCGTCAGAAGTTTCTCACAAAAATGCACTTCTTCTTCTTCGGCACCAACATCATCATCTCTCCAAGTTCGTACCTAAAATGTTCATCATCGGGAATGACAGAGTCCAAGTAAAGCTCAGATTAATCATTGAAGAATTAATCACGATAGAGTTTTTAATTCCATCAAGAATTGGATAAGAATTACCCGATTTGATTAACTTCCACACCTTCTAAAAGGACTTGATGCCGTACGTAGGTTTTTCCAAACAAAACAATTTCTTTTTTCATTAGGATTAGTACTAATATTCTTTTTTCATTGGGATTAGTATTATATTTTTTATTTAATCACTTTTCTAAAAATCTGACTAATTCAGTTTAAATAACTGTGAGACCTAATTTAGAGACTAAATCTCCCGATAATTGTTTTTCCACTGTCAAGATTCAAACTCAACGGATTAGTATTAGCGATTTTCCGCCATAGAGTCTTAATACTATAAAGACTAGAATCTTAATACCATATAGTTTTATTTTAACCACGGTAGTTTTAAGCATCTAAGCAGCATTTCGAATGGGAAAAGGGAAAAGGGAAAAGGGGTCTTCTTTTCCTGCAAGTTCAGAATACAAAATTCAACCCGAATACAACATGGGAGGAAATAGTAGCGTTCCCAAACAAAGGAATAAAAGCAATACAAATTATCCTATAATAAATATTAGTACTAATGACATGTTCGTGTAATTTATCATTTCAAAAGTGGCTATGATCTCATGTTTGCTACCACTGTGCTTTTTCTATCATTCAATTTTTCGACACTGGTTGTCCAATACGTAAGACATTTGCCAATGACAAAACCACAACTAAACTCACTCTAGGATGTCACCAAACTAATTAGCGTTTGTACACAGAAAGAGAGAGAGAGAGAGAGAGAGAGTGTGTGTGTGTGTGGGCGGGCGCACGTGTGCAACAGAACATTGGGGAGGGAGAGAGAATAGGAAAGTACATATTAAAGGGATAAAAGATGAGTGCATAAGCATTGAGACATGCGGCAATATAGTAATCGTTTAAGGTAAAAATGCCTTGAATATTTGCAAGCGCAGCTTTCAACCATGACATGAGGAATAAAAACAATTATCCAAACAATCTTTTACAAGATCACAGTATAAATAAACCTTTTCATCAAGCTTTATACTAAACTAATGTAATTCTTATCCAGGTTATCTTTTTAATTAAAAAATTCAACTATTATGTCAAAATAATAACTCAAAAACTTAAGTATCTAACCCAGCTAAATTCCATGGTCAATACCCTTGGAAGGAGTCGTTTTCTTCACATCACTCCAATCATGAAAATGAGGGCTCAATTTTTCTCCAGTTGCAACAAAAACCTTGCTAAGGTCGCCAAATCACGATACATCAACCTAGCAACCATGAGCCCCAAGAGCACTAATGCTCGCAGTCATTTTTTTCCCCTCGATTGGAGCTCGTGGTTGCTAAGATGGCATGCCATGATTCAAATAACCTATGGACTAACAATCAAGCCCTAGAACGAAAGATAAAAAAAATGAAAAAGAACGCAAAAATCAGTACTAGGTTCACTTTTCCCCTCTTAGGATCATTCATGATCAATCCACCGAATTATTAGAAAAGAATAAAAAGGATCAGAAGAAAAAGAAGGTCAATAGAGGTGCTATCCCAGGGGGACAAGAAACCAGCCTCACATACTCGAATAAAAGAAGTCAGAATCTTTAAATTTAGACACCGGTCCATCAAAATTCTGAAAAATTTATGAAAAACATGTAGTATCAAAACTTTCAATTCCATCTCTTGAGAATCCATACTCCCGATACCAGCAAAGCTTAAGGCAAAGGGAAAACTGACATAAAAAAGAGCACTGTTCATACAAGTGAAACAAGTTGCACTTAGTACCAAAGGAAGCAAGAACTAGCCTGAAGTCCGCAGCAAAGTCCAATTGATTCTCTCTCATCATACTTACATTCACTGCGACCTTTATCATCATCATCTGAAATTTAAATAAATAAGTGAATATGATTCTATGATTCTACAATGATCACAGTAATTATATATTTGGCTAATAGCATGATGTAACACCAACAAAGAACAGACAAGCTTTTCAAACATATAACGAAAAGAAGTAGAGAGTTGGGGCGCTTCAAGTTCTGCATGCTTTATATGTCCAACATTTTACTCAAAAATAAACAGAAAAATCTAAAAAAGCTAGAAGGTATAAAGACCACAGCAGAGACACTATAAAAACTGCTTTGCCTGATATTTGACAGTGCAAGTCTTCAGCCATTTACTTGGCATTTTAAAACCATCAAAGTCCTTCAAAATTTTCATGAAGAACAAACACCTAAATTGTTTTTATGGTCAAAAGCATCACAATCCCATAAACAGTGCCCACAGCCCACAACAATTCAAAGGAATAAAACAAATAGTTCGATAGGAATATACAAGGTGGGGACTCCATGTAGAAACAATGGCTTTTTTATTTTTTTGGGCTCTCCAGGAATTAGGCAGTGAAAAAGGATAAGTTGCATAGCACTAAGCAAGAAAATGCAGGAATTGCAGAGCATAATAACCAGAAATCATTTCACCAGCAATTAGACAAACAGTGATGCAGTCATACGTAATACATCTGCTCTATCTTTTCTTGATTTGGCAATGATGGGGATTTGTTGGTCTTTCCTAGAAGAAGCACAAAAGCTAAACGTCAAGTGATCTGTATGAAGCAAATGTAAAGGGATTTTTCTTTTTTTTTTTGAAAGTAGTAATCAGCCAGCACTAGTCATAAGCATTTAGGCAGAAAGTCTGCAGTTTAGTGAGTATATGGGTTGTGTCTCTAGTCTAGCAGGACTCTTTCCACCTTCCAAATCCAAACAGCCCCTAAGCCTTAAGCAAGAAAATGCTTTCATTCTCCCAACCCTATATTAATTTGGAGGTTTATACATGGCAGACCAAAATTAACCCACCCAACCCTAGATGTAAGAATGAGTCAGAATCCTTAGACAAACCATGATATCTAATGAACAAATGACCAATATTAAAAAACAGACAATAGTAGAACAAAATAAATAATTCTCACCAAGCAAATCTAAGCTCATATCAGTTGCTTCTTCCAGCAGCAGGAAATGAGGAAAATCAAGGGGGGACACGGAATCTTAATTCTTTTTTCTTTTTTGGTCTTCTTTGTGGGGTTTGAGGGAGGGGGTATGGGGATTGTTGAAAAGAGTATTCAGCAAATCAAAGGTCTCTATCCCAACAAACATCTTTCATCTGTAGCTGACCCACAACTTCTGATGTTTCTCCTAACTCAGTCTAGAAAGCACAGATACGCCAAAAATGCCCACTTGCCACTATCGATGCAAATCAATGCAAGAGGATATATTTCAAATACACATCAATGTGGCATCATTTTATTATGTTAAATTCAAGATACACAAGGAATAGGATTTATACACGTAGAATAAGTCCAGTAGACAGCTGAGGAGAGGAATCATGTTTTTTTGGGGGTGGGGTTTAAAGTGTAAAATCTGAAAGGTTGTGGTCAAAAACTATAATAAAAGGTCTAAATTGATCAGAGAAGGGAAGAACAGACAAACCTAGAACATAGCCACTTAATTAGAGCCTTTCTGGTTTAGGGTTTGATCCCAGAGCAAACTTAGAGCAGAAGAAAAAGGGAAGAGACAGACAACACATATTGCGTAGTGACAGAGAGTTGGAGACGAGAGACAAATTTTGATCTCAATGATCCATGATCCATTTTATCAAATATACATACATATATATATGCATATATATAATTTTCATCATAACTACATAGTACCCTAGTTATCTGAATTTTGCCTAGCAATTGTATCCACATCACATACCTTCATCCATGCCCATACTTCCAATAACTTAATCTAACAGAGGATGCAAGGTACAACAACTGGTGCAGCAAGGATCAAAGCAATAACAACTTATTGAGCGACATTAATTGTTTCCCTAATAATTAACAACCCCAATCCCCCCTTCTACTATGAGCATCACCAATGCAATTTTAGTTTTTCAAAGATTGCCCCCTTAGTGCAAAGAGGCAACCAATGCCACAACCCCATCCATGGCATGCATTCTTGGTATTGGAAAAGAAACCAATTGCAATAAAGAAATTGAAACATTTATCTCTAAACATAAGATTTATACAACTGGAGAACTCCCTGTCACAAGCACTTGCACAAAATTATTAGAATCAAGTGCATTCACACGAACAAAGTTGATATCCATGGATAGATCTAAGAATGGGATATGGGGGGATACTGCATGGATTTAATGGGGTAGGTCCCCTTACATCTGTCCTGTTGATATCGCATTCATTTTTTTAGATTTATGTTGGGACCTGCCAAGTTGATATCATTACTCATCACAGTAAACTAAGGAAACATTTGGACATGAACCATCATAAAAAATAAAGAACGAACCTCAAGACTTGAACTAAGAGATGAATCTTGTCATGCAAGCAAGGCTACCAAAAAGGGAGTCAATTTTTTTAGTTGCAAACAGATACTTACTAGTTCAAGAATCAAACTTGAGGCTGCACGGGTAAGACAAGAAGAGGGACTGAGTGATGGACTGGAAGTCTGTGTAGTTGTTAACTTTTGTCAGAACATCAGTGCAGAAATTATAGGAAGGAATATTAAAACAAATGGGAAAAAGCTTTAGAATTATGTAAGCTTAAAATTGGGGCAGGCATAGAGTTAAATTTTGGGATGATATTTCTTGGAAATGACCCATTCAAAGAAAACATCCATGTTTATTCAGAACTACAGCAGGTAAAGGGGCCTGTGGAATGTTATGCAGGAAAATAAGGCCACAAACACTTGGGCCACCCATACTGCTATGATGAAAAGACACAAAAGAGCACCTATAGCCTGCAAGATTTCATTGTTAAAAAATGTTTGGTTCATATCAAAGAAGCACGGGGGACTATGGTTTCGTTATGTCCTGTGGGGACAATTTTAAGGGAAGAATTACATTTTAATGGCCTCGCGAATCCATACATGCAACCAAGTAATATAAGCAACCAATAATTCAACTTGGTACATCAGGTTGATCTTTACCCTTTGTTATTTCGTATTATCGGGATTTTTTACAACTACACCTTCTGAACAGCTATGCAAGTAGTATGATCCTCTATAAAGACGCATGATCCTCACTACAATAATAGAGTAACAGGCCAAAAACTTTCTAAAGGACTAAAGTTAGCAACGCAATGAAGAAATTAGGTAAGATTCACACTCTTTAGCAGTACTAAGCAATAAAGAAATTAGGCGACAAACATCCAAAAACTAACAAAAAGGATGAAACTCACCACACGATGCAAATGTTAAAATATATTTATACAAGGCATTCAAGACACTAAATGAACATCTTATAGTCTAACAGCATGAAAAACGAAACAATTAAAGGATAAACAGCCAAAAACTTGTAAAACCGAAAATTACCCATCAATACAAAAGTAAGATGGACTAATAAATTATACCATTTAAACCTCAGTTTTGGCCTTATTGTCCGCCTCATTTGCAGTGGCATCAGCATCCCCTCCTTCAGCTACGTCAGTCGGCGGCTGGACCTGTTCCTCCTCAGGCAGCGGCTCCTCCACATAATCATTCTCAAATGCGTCGGCAGGCACCTCATAAATCCTCACTTGCGGCTTTGACGGATCTTTAACAAGAACATACTTCCCTTCATTCAATTTCATGCACAAATCCACAATTGACTTCACAATGCCCCACATATTAGCCTGATTCAGATTAATCTGCATGGCAAAATCCTTCGGCTTATACCCAACAACACCCAATATGACATGATTATAATGATCCCGAGGATGAACCCTTGAAACATATCCCAACTTCATTAAATCTGCGCTAGCTAACAATGCTTGTGCAGTCCACTTGGCCAACTTATTGGCATTGTTCTTCAACTCAGTCGCCAACACTGCACCTCTCTGAGTCTCTAACTTCTGCCTCCAATCAACACCTGAATACTTGGGATCAAACTCATTTAATGCATTCAGTGTCAAAAACTGTCTCTGCTTATTAATCTCCGACACACTCTGAACCTCACACCGTGCAACCAAATACATATCATCATCAAGCTTCCATCGCCTGTACCTATAAGCAACCGAAGCAACCTCTTCCCCTTCATTTGCAAAGGGGTTTGGCTCCTCAAAATCCACCTTATTCCCATCTCTTACCAAAACCTGCTGCGAAAAGTTCTGATTAATATACGCAGCCTCAACACTCAATGAGTACGCTGAATTGATATCATCCTTAGCTTCAGGTAAGGGTTCCTGACAAGTCTCATGAACAGACAACAAATCCAACTGAGACCCATCTCTCTTATCGAAAAACAACTTATTCCCGACACGCTGAATCACAATGTCCCATGAATAAACCGACCTCGGAGCACACATCAACGAAGACAGAATCGAATCCGTTGCAAAGACAGTCGCCTTATCCTCATTGGCAAGTCGGCGGATAATCGGATCATCAGTCGTAGTAACCTTAAAGAAGTTCCTATTCTTGAACCTTTCGAGTCTCCTCTCATTCTTCGGAGTAATCCGATCATACATTCGATCGTAATACTCGAGTCCACCGCACAGAAGAAGATCCTCAGGCTCAGGAACAGAGAAAGACAGTTTAGTGAACGTAGAAAAGGGAATCTGATCGAGCATATTCCACTCCGGTTGAATATCAACGGAAGACTTGAAAATCGCCGCCTCGCGCCGCTGCTGATTCCCGCCAGATCGGTTGAGATTGTAGAGACGATCACGGCGAGCGCGTTCCTTATCGGCTTCGCGTTTTCGCGCCTCGACCTCCTCGTCGCGACGCTGGGGGAGTTGTTGCCGCTGTTGCTGGAAGCGCCATTTGGGGCCGAATTTAGGGCGCGGCGGAGGCTTGCCGTCGACAAGGCGGAAAGAGGCGTCGTCGTCGGGAGTGAGGGCGTTAGGGCCGAAGGAGTCGTCGGCGGAGAAGTCGAAGACGGAGTCGGAAGGATTCTTCTGGCGGGCTGGGTTGTTGTAGGTGCGAGTCCAGTCGGCGATTCGGCCGAGTTTTTCGGAGCGGGAGAATGGGGCGAAAGGCGTAGTGGCGGTGGTTGTGCCGGCAGTGGTGGCGGTGGCGGTGGCGGAGTCAGGTGGGCCCCACCCGTCGGGGTTGAAGGGAACGGAGCCGAGATTGAAGCCTACCATTGTTTTTTGGGGGTTGGGATCAGATCTATGCGTGGGATCTTTAGGTTTAAGGGTATTATGCAGTTGGAGGCGCTAGGGTTTGCCAGAGAGAGAAAGAGGAGCTTGCGTGTGCGTGTGGGGCGGAGGCCCTAGGGTTTGCTAGATGACTCGTTGGCGGTTGGCCCCCGGAAATTGGGCCGGTCCGGCTCCCGATCTTGGCCCATTTTGAAGGGCCAAGCTCACACCGTTTTAGGGCCGGGCCAAGTTCAAGACCTTATTTAGGCCAGTTTTGAATGACAGGCTGAGATTAGACACTGGTCGGGTCGACCCATTATAGGTTCAGTCCTATAGAAATGTACTGGCATCGAAAATAACAATGTAAGTGTTCTTGGATTGGTAATTGGGAGAAGCCTCGCAATGTGAGAGAGAGAGAGAGAGAGAGAGAGATCTTCGATCGAATTGTCGGGGATTTAGGCATGCAAAAAAGAACGAAGGAGATTAGAAGAACATACAAAGAGATCATAAGAATCATATCTTGGTATTTGTAGATCTTGTCATGGAGAGACTTGTGTTGTCAATTTTGCTTCAACATTTTGTCATGACTATTGTGAATGTGGTGGTGGTCGAGATCTTGATTTGATATTGATTTGACGAGTTCAGTAGATGATGATGATTTGTAACAAACCTGTCCGTTTCCTCCTCCAGCAACGGAACCTTTCAATGCTTGTGAATCTTGATCTTCGATTTCAATTTGATTCACCCCCCCCTCTCTCTCTCTCTCTCTCTCTCTCTCTCTCTCTCTCTCTCTCTCTCTCTCTGGGTTTTTTGATTAAGTCGAAATGGTATCGAGACCCTTTTTACTTTTCTGAACTCGAACCCATAAAATTTTAAATGAGCCAAACCCGAGATTTATAAAACTTGATTCAAAAATCTTGATTGCCAGCCCTATAGGGAGGTAACCGTGAACAACTTGCAGACTCCTTTTGTAAAGAGGGAAGTTTGAACATAAAATCCTATTTTATTTATGTGAATAGATTTATTTAAAACTCATATTAGTTTAAGGGTTTTATGAATGGAGAAGTTTGGAGGTGTTAGGGTTTGCACAGAGGATTTGTTGGAATTGTAGGTTAGGCTTTGAGGTTTTCACTATTCATTAATTATCCCAAAGCTTTCCAAAATAACATTTTCCCTATTCAAATTTATTCATTTAGCTAGGAAGGTAACCGTTAACAATTTGTAGACTCCTTTATGAAAGGAGAGAATTTTGAACATAAAATTGTACTTTATTTATGTAAATAGATTTATCTCAAACTCGAGTGGAGACAACAAAAAGAGTTGGAGGCACTAGGTTTTGTGCAGAGGATTTGCTGGAATTGTAAGTTTGGCGCTGAGGTTTTTATAATTTGTTAATTGCCCCTAAACTTTCCAAAATAATGTTTTTCCCTATTCAAATTTTTTCATTTAGCTAGGGAGATAACCGTAAACAATTTGTAGACTCCGTTAGAAAAGAGAGAAGTTTGAACATAAAATCCTAGGATATTCGATCATTAAAATATTTGATAAGAAATTACCATTAATATATTCTTTTTTGGACAATTGAAATCCTACTTTTAGTGAAGAATTTTTCTTAATAAATTTTGAAATTTCAATTTTTGAAAAATTTAGCAAGAAATCATCATTAATAGATTTTTTTTTTCATCACTCTTCTTCTACCATCAATATTTTTTTCATTAGAAGTAGATCTTAACATTTCTTTACTAAAAGTAAATAGAATGAAAGACTCAAAAAGCGTATCGATTCTGTTTTTCATGTTTGTCTTTATTCATCATCTTGAATAAGATATCAAATTTTGTTTCAAAATTGTCCATAAAAGTTTCCATCTTTTTATTTTGTTTATCAGACCTTTTGTCGATATTTAGTCTTAATTTGTCAATTTTTGCATCTAGTTTCTTGAGCTGTTTTTCGAGCCAAGCTTCCTCTCCCATTTTCTAATTGTTTTGCTAAGAATTATAAACTATGATATCAATTTGTAACAATTCAACTCTAGAGAGTGGTAAAAAGATAAAGAGAGAAAGAAATTGAGAAGAGAAAGATAGAAAGAGAGATAGAGAGAGAGAAAGATAGAAAGACCAGAGAGAAGGAGAAAGAGATAGAGAGGGAGTGAGAACACCAAGGGGGAGAAAGAGAAATTCCAATACAATTTCATTCAATATCCATTACATGTTTTAAGATTACTATTTATACTATCTTTACTTAGTAATTATATTAATTTTTACTAACAAATTTGTTAATTATTAATCAATATATTAACTATTAATTAATCTAACAATCACAATTAATCACTAATTATTTTTATTAACTATAATTAACTATTAACCATACGATCAATAGTCGTCATAGAGTGAGGTCTAATGATATCCGGATGTATAGGATACTGAAGCACCAACGGACAATTGGTCTAGTCGAATATGGTTTTAGGTCTCTTAATCAAGTTCCTGAACTAAATTTGTAGTTTGAATATGGAAAAAATTATGTTGGGAAGGTAACCCCATAAATAGGCCACTGAAAGTTTTGAACCGAATTAATTAGAATATGATTTTGAATATCGATTAGTATAGTACTAAAAAATAGGATAATATTTTCGGAGCACCGGGAGAAGCTTTGATCCGTATGAACCCCACCGGGGACCGTGAAAATAGTGAGTTAAGACCAATGTCTGATGGCTCAGTTGGTTTGGGAACTGATACCCTTAATCATGGTCGGGAGTTCGATCCCCCATGAGAACGGAAAAATCAACTCTAGGAGACCTGCCCCCTTAATTGAGCCCTATAAGCTGTCGATCTAGATTAGTCAGGTTGAAATCCCGGATACTGGGTTGGTGGTCTAGTCATGATACCAAAAAAAGAAAATAGTGAGTTAAGCTGGGCCATTCTTTTGGACCAAAGGAGTGATTATGGGCCCGTATATTAGATGCCCTTTTTCTCATATCTGGACTATAGTCATCCAATCCATGATTGTGACCATGGGTTCTTGTTTTTTTTTTTTTTTTATTGTATTAGAATTTGAACTTGTGATCATTAAGTTAGGAGAGAAGGGATTGTATCACTAGGCTGTTCCCTGGGTTCTTCCATGGTTTCTTAGATATTCTCCCATATTTTCATCTTCAATACCATATTTTCTTACCATTTTCTAAGCTACTTGAGCAAATTACATTATTAATTTTCAGATATGATGTGAAGGGTTCCTAAGATTTGTCTCAGTAATTATGCAAGCTAATGGAAATGAGACATTTTTCTCAGTTCCACCTGCGCGTTTCCCCTTTTTTGCTCTTTTTTTGGGGCAAATATGCTATAAATTTCTTGACTTTCATCATACATTAGAACAGTTAGATTACCATTTAACGGTTATCATTTTTTTAATAAAAATAAGAAGGTAAAATGACCGTTGATTGATGGACGAACATTCACCCATCAAAATTTCATCAATACCAATCTTTATAAATATCGTAAAAAGATCATCATTCTTCTAAAATCATAAAATATACCAGAATAAAACGATATCATATAGTTCTACTTAGTATCAAACTATTAAACTATATTTCGTAGTGTAATTAGAATATTATTGCATATGCTATGCTAATCATGGAAATTTACATCAATTCGCAACATCAAACGATCATTCGCAAGGTCCGTGATTCAGAATTTCACCGTCCTTTTGACATAAGAAAACCTTTGAAATATAAAATTGTATTTATATATACACTATATAATAAGTAATGTTGAAGAATATTGTGTATAGAATAAATCGGTAATTAATTTGATTTTATTAATTTTAAATTTTTTTAATTATATATTTATATTTTTATAATAATAGTTTTCTATATAAATCTAACTTATCGTAATATTTTAACTAGAGCAATAAAACATCAGCATTTCATATTTTATATTATTTCTGATATTCAATTTCTTCCAAAATAAGAACACATTAATGCCACCAAAAAATAATATTAAATAATAATTCACATATTATTATATAGACAATCCTATAATGGAAATCTACTTTGAAGTTCTAAGATATGCCTAATGAGGATATACAAAGTTCAGAACTCAGTGGAACATATCAAACAAAGGACAAGAAATGAATGCATAAAAAATATTTTATGGTAATCTTTCAACTTATTAGTGCCAAGAAATGAAGCCGAGTGAAGAAATTGGGAAAAACAAAGACAAATTCATGAATAGCTACTTATTTAATATAAAAAATATTGAATCATCTCTATCTAGGAAGAAACTATAGAATTCCCAAGTCAAATTATGGATCCACCCTGATTCCAAATCTTAAAAATATGTAATATTAATTTATTTAGCATGAATATGAAATACCATAAAGATTTTTTTTTTTTTAATATAGAAGAAAGACTCGAATTCGACACTTCTAAGTAAGAAGAAGATGGGCTAATCAGCAAAATACTACAAAGATTATCACATTGTTTTGGTTTGTTTTGATTGTTTACTGACCCAAATTTTCTACTGCACTTAACACTTTGGAAGTAAAAAAGCGTGGTACTTCTTCTACCTTTGCGCAGCCAAGCTACAAAGGAAATCATTCAATAATGGAAAATGTAAACAAAATGCAACTGCAACTTAGAAGCATTCCCAAAAAAAAAAAAAAAAAAAAAAATTGGTCCTCTGCAGTCGAAAGTCCCTAACCACGAGAAGAGAGAGAGAGAGAGAGAGAGAGAGAGAGAGAGAGAGAGATCCTAAGTTAAGGAAATCCCATGATTTTTTTTTCCTCTCTCCATTAAAGCTGCAAAGTCATCTCGCATATTTCATTTGTTAAAGACCATTGACTTCGTTGGCAAACTTCATCAACCTTTGAGATATCTTGGCAGATCCATAATTTGATGCAGATTCTCCAACCTACGAAAATCAAAAACCCTCGTTAGTAAATTACAAATTAGTGGATAATATACTTAATAGCTTCCATAGTTAATCCTCATTCGCTCTTAACTCCCGATTAGCAAGTAGAATTATTACTAACACCTCAGTACCTTGGAGAGTATTGTGTTGAAGACTGTATCATTGACAACAGAAGAGCTGGCATTGACAATCTCATAACCTTCTTCATGAAGCAAGCGAATGGTTTCATTGAACATGAATCGACTATCCAAACCGGTTATCAAAACAACCTCTAGTGCACATCCTGTTTCATGAATCTCAATGTGTGGTGTTTTCAATCCTCTCATCCTTCCATTACGTGTGCTTTGCGTACTAGTGCCAGTTGAATTCTCATCGATTCCCACCAAACGCTCTTTCTTCTCCTTCATCTTGGCCAGGTTTATTTGCAACGACTTGATGTAATTTGCAGCTTCATTCAATTGATCCGGCAATGATATTGCCTCCTACACTCATCAAAAAACGTGCAACACAATTGTCAGAATAGATATGTAAATGCAAATGAGTGAGTTTTTCTGAGAGAGAGAGAGAAAGAGATAGAGAGAGATGACCAACCCTTCGATTTTGATGAGGTAGAAGAGAACTGAGCTTAGAGCAGAGACCTTTCATCTGATCTCTTCTAATCCTCTCTATAGTTTTTCTATCAGCTTTGGATGATGATGAGCTAGGGTTGTTGCGGTTGTTTTCCATCTCTACAGTATATCTTGACTCGAGGAGAGGGAGAGAGAGGGAGAGAGAGAGAGAGAGAGAGATGTGAGTGATTCATATAGAAATACTTCTATAAAGCAAAAAAAGTGAAAGCAAAATCTGAAATATTGAGGATGGACAAAAAGTGAATTGATTCGAGAGGGTGGTGGGCCTTACAAAAAATTTATTGCTATCCAAATAGGGCCCAGTTGACTATCTTTGACCAATTCCGCTTACTTTTTTTTTTCTTTTTAACATGTAAAAATATATATACTAATGAAATTTAAAACATTAAATCTTGATTTCAAAAAAATATTTGAGTAAAAGCTCTTAATCAGATGTAGAGACAACTCTTTTTGGGTATTAATAAAACAAATTCGGTTTCTCGGCTAAAAATAAACTAAACAACAAACATAGACTTTGATTTCAGCATTTATTCCAACGTGACTACATATAAATACTCGAAATTTCTGTAATGACACAGATGAAAAGTGTGTCATCCAACCAAATCATCCATCAACTCTTCCTAGCCGCATCGCATGAGGACGTGGTTGACCACAGAGCAAGTTTTTTCATTAAGCCAACTTTAAACTTTGGTTAACTTCAAATTACCCCCCAACCCCCAACGTGGTATTGCATTCACGCAGTTTGAAATGGTTTTATTTCTCATTTTGTCATATTGCACTAGATATACAATGATTGGGGTTGTGAGGGAGGGAAAGATGGTTGTTGTGGGGAAATGGGGAGAGGGGAGAGAGGGTTGTTATGTGGGGATAGAGAGAATGCGCATGAAAATGACCAGACCCAAGAGGGCTAAATTGGTGTTGAGGGGCCGTAGATGACTTTGGGGCAAGTGGTGCGTTATGGAGCACGTGGTGCGTTATGGAGCACGTGGTGCGTTATGGAGCACACAAACATTCGTTCTTTGCTTTCAACTTTTCACACAACCTGACCCAATGTTGTTTCCCATTGTTGTTTCCTTTGAAGGAGCGGCAAATGACAAAATTCCTTAGTGGTTGCCTTTCATTACCTGAATAATTACCCACCATTCCCCTTGGTTCTTTTCCCCTTTTTTTTGAAATGCTAAAAGAGCTCAATGTTCTTGTGTAGATGTAGTAAGCTACCCAAAACAGGGATTTTTCTTTTCTCCATCAATGATCAAATTTGATATTCAAATCCAATCGAATCTTAGGCTTATCTTAATGTGAGAAAGGATTCATAGATTATCATTGTTTCAATTATTGCTATGAAATAGTTACAAATACGAATATGCACAAAACCTAAATCTTCTTGTAATTCATAAGATCTAATTTATAGTCTCGTATTCAGAATATATTTAAATCAAGTTCCACTCATCCACAGTGAATTCAAGGTAAGCTCAACAGTTCAACGGCCTTTGGTTTTGAATTTTTTTTTTTTTTGATTGATATAAACTATTGATATTCGGTATTTACGTTAAATTCGATTAAATCTGATTCAAGTCGATTTGATCCCTTAAGAGGACAAAATTCTTCTGATATATGTTTTTTTACATATACAAGACTCGAACCGATACCTCTTTTAAGGACCAGGAGTACCCTTGGTTTTGAAATACTATGATGCTAACTTTGTTCATAATTAATGTAATTTAGGCTAATGCCATACAGGAGGCGAGGGAGCAGGCGCAGGCACAGGCACAGGCACGGTTGCCTCCGAACCACATACCTTTACCATATGTTGAGTACGAGGTTCCCTATCGTCCTACTTCAAATATCAGATATTTACTTATTAATGTCTTTCACAAGCAAAAGTAATTAAAGGACCTCACTCAAAATTGACAACTAAACGTACCGGGGTATTTGAGATTGAAATCGAACTATGCTGGCTCGGTGGGGACAAACTAGGCCACATTTTGCGATATTCACGTGACCATAATGCCTTTACATTATCGACGTATGTTGGTATAAATAGGAAGGATATCTTTATCCTTTAATTAAGTCGGGAGTTCGACTCCCACTGGATATAGAAAAAATATTGTTACGAGATAACCCTCTCAATTGAGGCACTCCTCAGTCCGAATTAATTGAGAAAAAATTCCAGATACCGGATGATTAAGTTACCAAAAAAAATAATGCCTTCACATTATGCAATTCAAATTGAACCGCATTGGAAGTGACATTGACGATGAAATGTCATGGACTCAAGTCTAATAGGAAAACTCGTCCTAAAAGATCGACCTGTTGGGTGAGAGAGTCTATTAGATTTAAGTACTATTTTATAATTTCTTGGGGATCCGATATGGGATTCGTAATATTACCCTCCCCATGAGAAGCCGGACGTCCACAGACGGCTTTTACTCTGGATGGCTTTCACTCTGGCGGATAGCCCTTTTCCTCTTCGGATAGCTCTCACTTCGACACCAGATAGCCATTTTCCATTTTGAACGACTCTCACTCTGGCACCAAGTAGCCCCTTTTCAGTTAACTCTATTCTAGATAGCCCTTTTTTATATTAGATCGGAGTTTCTAAAACTAATTTATCACCGACCCAAATAATAGATTCAAACCCAATAAGAGAACTCAGTTTAAAAAATCGACCTATTTAGTGAAAGAACTTATTAGACTTAATATTATTTTATAATTTTTAAAGAATCCAATATAGGATTCATAACGTAAAACTAGTAAAATTCATGTTTTGCCCGAGCTTGAATCAGCGAGAGACTCAAATGTCACTTTCAATGCGGTTTAGTTTGAATTGCATAATGTGAAGGCACTATGGTCACGTGAATATCACAAAAAAAAGTGTTATTCGTGACCTAGTTCGTTCCACCAAAACTAGGTCTAAACAGAATAGTTCAATTTCAATCTTGGATACCCTAGTACGTTTAGATGTCAATTTTGAATGAAATCTTTTAATTGAAAAATTATCACATAATCATGTGGATTATTTTATCATATAAAATTTACTTTATTGGATCTATCCGAGATTATTGTTCTTTTTTTTTGTACTTTGAATTGATCACCACCCGGTATCTGAAATTTCGTCCCGATTAATCTGAATCAATCGCTACAAAGCCCATTTTAGGGACAAGTCTCCTAACATTATTATTTTTTTGTCTAGGGGGAATAGAACTCTCAACTTGTTTAAGAAACGAAAATAGCCATCCCATTAACGTCAATAAATGTCGACGAGATTATTGTTCTACAAAAATAAGATTGGGGTTGAGAGACACTCTGGTTGGCTAGGCAATCGATAATGTTCGTTTAAATGGGATGGGGACCATTGTAGGTCCTACAATGTTGTGTGTTAGGTCAGGGAACTATAAGCATGACAGCCAAAAAGAACCGTGGTTGGTCCCCATAAAGAACAAGTCGTGGAGATGGACAGACACGACTGTGCCATTTTGGGCACAAGGTGGTCTGCCTGTGCTGTGTTGTGCGCCCCCAACTTCCACCCACCTGCTGCTTCTAAGTTGTAACCCTTTTTCATCAATACATGAGGGCAAGAAGGACATTATGCTAATCATTTCATCCTTCATTTTCTCATTGTTCGCAAGTTCCCTCTCTTGCCAACAGCCAGACACTTTCTATTTGGATTCTTTATGGTCCATCAAGGACTAACAAACAAGTTATGCTAGTCTCTAAAGAATAAGAACAAGCTTTATAGCATTTATTTCGAAAATACAAGTATTGTATATATTATTAGTCTGACTCTTTGTAGGAACTACCCATAATAATGAACTCACAAAATGGATGGGGTAGGCTTACTAAAATATTTTTAGTAGTTATTCACTCCGCACTTGGCTACCCAACGTTTACCGTGGACAGGATAACTAACACACTAGAGGTGTGTCCTTCCCTGTCCTCTCATACTAGGGAAAGTTCCTCTCAATACTCTAACACCCACGTTGGATATGGACCGAACTGCCGTTAAGAGTAGATAACCCGTTCTCTATTTTTATTTGTTTCTATTGCATTATATTTCATTCTATTCTGCAATAGTTGAGAATCCCAGTCAATTCCTTGACGTAGGTCCGGGATAATACTTTCTTCCATAGATTCTTGTGGTTCTAGAGGATCTAGCTACAGTGGCACCAGGAACGGAGAACTTTTCGCCCTTTTTCGCCTAACTCTTTGATTTTAAAAATGCTGGTTTTAAAAATGAATAATTGCCCTTTTTCGACCCTTACTACCTAACCTAACAGCGGATAGCTAATGCGTTCCGCTTATTGAACAAAGTTCTATGGTCGATCCCTTCCACTATCAGTTATCAATCCACTATTAGTATCGAAATGGGTTCTTTACAAGAAAGAATTACTTCTGACAAAAGATGGCCCATAATTTCTACTCAAGTAGTTTATATACTTATGGATGATTTGACCGATCTTGCCGCTGTCATGCATTTGCACATTTAAATACTACTACCGTACCATCAAGAGGATTAGCTGCTAAAGGTATCTATCCTGCAATAGATCCTTTAGATTCAACATCAACTATATTCCAACTTCGGATCATTGGTGAGGAACATTATGAAACTATGCAAAAAGTTAAGCAAATTTTACAACGTTACAAAAAAATTTAGTTCTTGAACGAACAATCGAAAAGATTCTGGAGCATCCTCAAGATTAGGTATCGTTCCTCCAATGATCACAGTACTAAGCACTTCTTGGCGAGCTCTAATATGATCAAATTTATAGATAAATATCTCTTGTAAAATATGAGCAATCCTAATTAATAAAATTTAGACACAAAAAGTTATAGCTATATCAATACTTATAAAATTTTCTTAAATGCGGGTTGTGCTTTTACCCTATAAAATCTTATTTTTTGTTCATTAAGAAAATGAATTATTCATGAAATCAAGATAAAATGGGAAATTTATTCCTAAAAAATGAAAAAACTCAGGTTTAGTTAACACTAAGCCTACATAAAATCTAAGGATTTTTTTTTTAGTTAACATAAAAAAAAAAAAAAAAAACCTCAGGGTCCACTCAACCCAAACCACCAGGATAGCATAATCACAAACGCTTCCCCGATCTCCTGATTCTGTAGCAGCGCAATCACTAGGCACATAACTAAGTACATACGTACATACAAACATTAAGAGAGAGACCAACGACCTATAGATTCAGTAGTAAAATATTATATTTTCTTAACTAAATTTTTAATTTTAAATTTTAAAAATAAAAAAATAAACACCGATAAAACTAATCCTTAAAATAGAACTCCTCAAATCAAATCGAATTGAAAGAGAAAAACAGAGACCAACACTTGTTGGCGTAATTGGGTGAGCACCTTCATCCTTTAACCAGGTCGGGATTTCAACTCCCCCTAGATACGAAAAAAATAATGTTATGAGACCTACCCCGATCGGACCCTACAACGATCGATTTAGATTAGTCGGGACGAAACTCCGACCACTCGACAGGCCTAGGTCAAAAAAAAAAAAAAAAAAAAAAGAAAAAATCGGGGATAAAGATAAGATAATGCACAAATAGAAGTCCATGAAAGAAACCATACAAATTATCACCAAAAAGCATCACAATAACACCGACTCGCATTAATTGGCATGATTTTGACATATTTAAGCAATAAATTATGTTATCTCAGACAACTTGGGGGGTCAAACCATTGCATCGGATTAGTTGGCACAAACCCTATCTGCGCAATTATAGCATAGGTGAGGACCAAAGCTTTTGGTTAAATGAAAAGTCACTAAAGCAAAAGTGACCCAATCCCATAGCTATAAATGAACTGTACTTCATCGAGAAACCTATAAGCAAACAAATCCAATGTATCTGAATTATAAAAATCTAAGAAAACAAATTACTCCAACATGGGCCTTCATGCTGCTCAGGTGACTCCCACAACTCTTGCTTCTTTAATGCACACCATTCGTCTCTTCTGAAGACCTAACCAAAAACATTTATGCTTCAAGTCCCACAAAAATATCTCAGTATGTGTGGAGACGTGGAGATATTTTTTGTCAGATTTTTCCTTGAATACAAAATCTAGAGAGAGAGAGGTGACCTTTCCTGGGCAAGAAAAGGCCTGAGCAAGCTGCACTAGTAGGATAACCACAATCTGCAACATTATGCAGCTAAATTGACAGTCAATTCAATTACAAGATAACAATGTGAGAATATCTCATTTATAATATATATTTGTAACACACACACACACAAATATATATATATATATATATATATATATATATATATATATATATATATATATATATATATATATATTTATATGAAGATATTGGTAATTTCTAGGACAAGGGATCCAATACACTAGCCATCTTTCAAACATGACCAATCAAACATTCAATGAGATTGAATTATGAGGTCAGACAGAGTATGTGACCTAGCGGATGCACACGAAGATAAAATCATTATTTTTTTTCAATTTCTACTGAATTTATATATCAAATGTTGACACAACCACAGGAAAGAGGCTAGCACCAAGAAACAAGGTGCGGCATTATGCAGCGGGTCTCAAATCATAATTATTTATTAAAAAAAAAAAAGAAAACATAGGGAGAATAATGGAAAATTTATATATGGAAGGATTGATGTTAGTATCAAAAGACACAGGCAAAAGAGAGGAGACATGATTTCGTAGTAATTGAACCACAAACAAGGTACCAATTTCTCAAAATAAAAATAAAAGGGTTCTTTAGAAAAGTTGCCCTGACGTTCTCACTACCATATTTACAAGGTTCACATATAAAACAAAATAGATATGAACTAACCATCATCCTGTAAATAACCGGACCCAAGCAACAAAAAGCATGAGATGGTATTTCCATCCACAGATGGTGTCTAGAATCAACAAAAATCATTCTTCAAATATTAGAACATAAATTATATAAATCTTCCATGTAGCTACGCACAAAAAAAAAAATTATTTGATCTCAAGCATGAACGCATGCAACCACACGTCATTATCTCAAAGAAATGGAAAGCAATTTGCAAAAGATGAATTAAATATGGGTGATGTAATGCTAATGCTTAATAGTTCTACTGGTCAATATCATGGTAAAATCCTAAAGTTACCAACAAAAATCCTAGTAAGGATGTTTACCCTGAACCTTCATTTTGTCTTTTTATCTATATCTCACACTACAATAGGAGTAATGACCAAGAAAATCACAACCGAAAACTGCAAGTTCAAGCAACTTGTGACTATATAACAGTAATCGGCACGGTTACTAAAACACTGATACAGTTCTCAATGCTGGAAAAAAAGTAACTAGGGCCTTCAGAACTAATGAAACTAATCTAAGAAATTAAAAAATATATATAAACATTAAATTGCTGACCCTGTGCAGTGTTAGAATGCAAAATCCAAGGTATGCTGATAGCAACGCCTGCTTTGTTCCTGTATATCCATTCATTCACATCCACGGAGATGGAGAGATTCATGAGAGGCATAAAAAAAGCTGACCTTTTTAATTACATGGGACCAAGGGAAACTACAAAAGCCAGTGCCTATGACATAATCACGAGAATTTAGATTTTGGCATGGACGTACTATGAGTGTTCACAGGACCAAGCTTTTGAATCCAATGAAGAAGCCCCTTCTTGTGATCTTGACAAGTAGAATTCAGCACTAGTTTCAGGGTTCCATCCTGGGCAAGCGAAGTCTCAAATTTTTCCAGTACCTTTACAATCTGCCAAAACTCAGGCCTCTTTTCTGGTTGCAAAGACCAACACTGCTCAATTAGAGCTCGCATTGCTGGAGGACAGTCCTCAGGAATTGGAGGTCTCAAATTCTATAAAAGTAAAACAACATTGATGTAACAATCGCAAACACAAAAAAGGGAAATTTATAAAAGAAAAAAAAAAGAAATGAAAGAAAAGAAAAGAAAAGAAAACAAACAAACAAAAAACAATTGAGTGAAGATCTAATTAGAACATAACAGATCAAAATAAGGTGAAGTTATGAATAATATGCCCCTCGTTATCATTCTGATGCACCTAAAATAGGGTACAGAATCCCATCAATTCATTAGTTATGTAAAACAGCTCCACAACAACAATTAGGTCGCACCACTCAAATAGAGAGCTAAACTCGAAAAAAACTAACATGAATCCACATCAAAATTAATCTCCATATGCAGGGAGATGGACAAGAAACATCATAGACGAACCTTATTCACTACGGCGAAAGCAGCTTGGATGGGTGTCATATCCTCATAAGGGATTGTTGAGGTCACCAATTCCCATAAGATCAGTCCAAAGCTGTAAACATCAACCTTTCTGCCATAAGGTTTATGTTTGATCATTTCAGGTGCCATCCAACGATAAGTACCAGGGTCATCATGAAACGGATCACAGTATGCCTCTTCACATGCTATTCCAAAATCAACTATTTTCAAGCAAAAATTTTCATCGATAAGGATATTCTCTGGTTTAAGATCCCGATGGATAACACCTTGTGAATGTATATATTCCATCCCCTGGGCGACATCCAGAGCAATAGAAATTTGCTTTTGTAAAGGAAGAGGTTTGTGCTGGAGCTTATGTAAATATGCTCGTAAAGAACCCTCAGAGATATATTCTGTGATGATACAAAAAACTGATGGTTCACGACAAGCTGCAACAAACTGCATTACCAAACAAAATACAAAAAGGTGAATATCAAACAAGGCTGCAGGTATTCACTGACGCATCTTGACCAAAAAATTCTATAACTCAGATTCCCATTCACATCTATTTGACAATTAATCAATCACTGAAATATGCCATAGAAAGCTCAGATGAAAAGAGCTCAAATTAAAGGATAATTTTATCATATTACCAATGACTGAATTCTGAAGTTATGACTCCAACCACTAATCATCGGCATAAAAAAACAACTAAAGGGAATAAAATTTAATCACCTTAATCACATTACGGTGGTGGAGATGAGAAAGAAGAGAAACTTCTCTGTGGAATTGGTTCTGCAACCTGGTGGCCAACTCTTCGTTTTCATCATCATCTAGAACCCTGATAATTTTTACAGCAACAGCTTCATCTTTGTATATCCCATGATAAAGTCGACTATGTGCCCCATGTGCAAACTTATGCCCAAGAAGTAGTTTCGACATCTCAACCACATACTCATCCACACTTTCCACCGCACTAACCCTTCCCCCTCCATGATCAAAGTACTTTGACCATGCCGAATCCTTCCGGCTCTTAGCTCTCTCTTGAGCTTTCATAGAAGAAAAGTGCTTAATATGGCTTGTATTGAGGGGCGACCTCATACTAGAAACCCGAGTTTCATGGGAATCTTTATGGAACAATTTGCCTAAAATTCCTTTCTCAGGTTCCCTCCTCCTAGGATTTGGAGTTGAAAACCCCTTCCTCTCGGACCTGGCTTCCCTGAATGTGTCTGAGATCTCAGTTCGAGACAAAGGAGATAAAGATCTCTGCGTCATTATTTGGGGTTTTTGCTGAACCTGCACATTTCTAGTTCCTGATATCTGACTAAAAGAGGCAGCACCAGGCCTAGATTTCAACCCAGAATTCCTTTCTAATTGAATTGTGAAAGGAACCAATGCTAATCTTGATAAATCTAATCGATGACAAACTGTGTGTGAGAACTTAGTCCTCCTAATCCAAGAATTGGGATCTCCCTCCATTGCCCCCAACAAATATTCTCTGGAACCCTAGAAAATTACACAAATAGAGACCTCCTTATTCTTCTGAACTTTCTTCTTCAGCTGAACAGAAGGCTTCATAAAATACTCAAAACACTTAATATACAGATTTCCTGCAAATTCATCTAATCCCATTAATAGATTCACTATGAAAACTCAACGTTGATCTGGGATTAAAATCAAACACCTTCAAAACAAAAATTTAGCATTAGTTTTTAGATTTCACAAGTCCTGATCAAATCACAACCAAATCTCAAATTCCACAACGACCCATCATAGCAAATGAATAAACAAACCTATCAAACTCCATTACCAAACCCAACATAACATCAGAACCACCGATCTCAATCCAAACTTAAAAGACTAAAACAAGCAACAAACTCTCTTGTCCTTTTTTAATGGTACACTTCAAAGTCAAATACCAACCTCCGTAAAAGCCTGGAAAATCACACACAGTCCCATATTAAAAAAATAAATAATAAATAAACCCAAGATAAATAAATAAATAAATAAGGCAATTAATGACATAACAAGCTCAATTATTGACAAAAATAAACCCACGCAATAAAATAACAAAAATGTAAACTTAAAAAAAAAAAGGTTAAACAATACCCACCTCCACCAACAATCAAGAAAATTATTAATATAATAATAAAAAAAACGTAATTGAAGAATAAAAAATGAAAAATTAAAGAATACCCACCTCCGCAAACAATCATAAAAAATAATTAATATTATAAGAAAAGGCAATAAGCGGACAGAAAAAAAAAATGAAAGAATACCCATCTCTACAAACAACCAAAACATCATGATTATAATATAAAAACTTGTAAAAGAAGTGAGAGAAAGGAGCTTGCCTGAAACAAAAGCTTTTTCTGCGACAGGTTAACAAAAGCTCTCCCTCTCGCTCTCGCTCTCTCTCTCTCTCTCTCTGGGAAGAACATGAATGTTGAATGTTGAAAGACACGACCTTTCGAGGGAGAGAGAGAGAGACTGAGGAAATTTTGGAGATGGGTTTGACTTGGATTCGTTTTGTGTGTGCTTTCGTTATTCTGATTCAATGAATCAATTAGACGGCTAAAATCATGTACAAACGGACGTATCGTGTACGATAATAACCGTTGATTTCGTGAATGTCTATCGGCATGATTTTGCTTGTGATTCCTTTAGGTATTGCGTTAATGGTTTGTGGGCCCCCAGTAAAAAGTCGTAAAGACGGACGTAGAGAATGATGAAATCAGGAAAAGAGGAAGTCACACCGTCGCTCTCAGACAACGAGGTCTCTCTCTCGATTTTAAGGGGGCCGCCCCGGGGGGGGGGGGGGGGGGGGGAAGAGAAGTTGAGGGAAAAAGTGGTACGGGGAATGCACGGGGCTATTCTAATATAGAACTGTATAATCGTATCTGGACTGGTATAAAAAAAGCTTGCCCACTTCGCTGGCTGGCCCAATCTCTCTCTCTCTCTCTTCGTCGTAGGATAATGTTTGTTTGTTCCAAGAGGAGAATAAGAATAACCATTAATGGATGGTTAGAAAAATTTTAGATTATTAAAATTTGTTAATATTCTTAAGATAATTCCTTAAATGGTAATAAATATTTAGTGAGGGCACTAAATATGAGTTTTAAATTAAAAAAATTATTTTACAAAGGATAATAAATATTTAACCATCTTGAACTATATTAAAAAAATATCAAATGTTCATTACTCAACCCGTGAAAGAATTTCGTCGGTCAAAAAGATACAATAATTTTCTAATTAAATTCATTTCATCGTTAATCAATTATATTTTTTATCTTTTAAAAAAGATCGATATTGATTTTTATTTTTATTTTTTATTTTGATAGTCTCGATTTTAGAATCAGAATCGAAACCATTTGAAATCGAATCAAAATCAAAACCATTTAAAAAAAAATAAGAATCGGAGGTTCCGAAACTAAAATCAAAATCGTTTCTTAATGTTCAATTCTAATTCTTTTAAATTAGGGATTAAAAATTACGGTTGCAGTATCAAAATCAGATGTTCCAAAGCCGTGGCCACATCTAATCGAGTCTAATGAACAAGATCCAAAAATGATAAAATTGATTTCGTAATTGAGTTAAATTTTTATCATATATCGATTAAATTTAGTACCATTCGACACAAATTACTATCCACGAGCTATGATGTGTGGCCTACGAATACAAGCATGGATATAAGTCCTCTCAGCTCTTTGCATTTCTGGTCCATTGTTGAAAAAAACTAAACTGCAGGGAAGATGTGCATTCTTGTACTACAAAATTAGTCGACTAAATTGAAAATACTTAATTTATATATTAATAGAATTTAAATTTGAGTCATCTTGGTTTGAGCTATAACATATATTAACTTGGAATTTGCACTCACCTGAATTTGTTGGAGGATATTCCCCTCTCTCCTCAAACTCTTCATTAAAAAGGTAAAAGAATCGGTGCATCGTACCATTTTTAGTTTCCTTTCGAGGTTTTTTTTTTTTTGACACGATATTTGAAATTTGAATTATAGGATTAGAAGAAAAGGACCGTAGCCACTAAACTGTGAAAACTTTGCAATACAAATCGGGTTATGTTCCAAAATATATCCTAAAAAAAAATTAAAAAAAACTCAAACACCAAACAAATTCTACATCTATACCATATTTATCGCGGGTTGGACCCGCGACAGACTATTCCGCATCTTCAAGACACGACATAACCTAGAGGCTCCCGCACGCAGAGGGCTCCAGCGGTAGTGGGTGGCAGTGGGGGAGGGAGGGAAAGGGAGCCTCGCACGGAGGTGGGGGAGGGAGGGGGAGGGCTTCCGAGGTGGTGGGGGAGGGAGGGAGGGAGGGAGGGAGAGGGAGGAGTGCCGCGGCGGGGGGAGGGGGAGAGAGAGAGGAGTGCCGCGGTGGGGGAGAGAAAGAGAGAGAGCCGCGGGGGAGGGAGGGAGAGAGAGAGCCGAGGGCGATAGAGGGAGGGGTCGCGGGCGGCGGGGGCAGAGAGAGAGACAGCCGCCGGCGGGTGAGGGAGGGAGGGAGAGAGAGATAGCCGCGGGGGGAGAGAGAGAGCTGCGGGGGGAGGGAGAGAGAGAGAGCCGCGGGCCTCCACCACCCGCGGCGCTACGCACCTCCCCTGCGGCACTCCTGTCCTCCCCCGCGGAGCTACGCTCTCCCTCTCTCCCCCTCAGCGCTGCACTCTCCCTCCCCCCTGCGGCTCTCTCTCTCTCTCTCTCCGCCGCCCTCTCTCTTCCTCCCTCCCCCCGCGGCTCTCTTTCTTTCTCTCCACCGCCGCTGCCCTCCTTACTCTCTCCCCCTCTCCCCCGCGGCACTCCTCCCTCTCCAGCCCTCCCCTCCCCCTCCCCCCGGCGGCACTCCTCCCTCTCCCTCCCTCCCCCCGTGGCTCTCTCTCTTTCTCTCCCCCGCCGCGGCCCTCCTCTCTCTCCCCCTCCCCCCGCGGCATTCCTCCCTCTCCCTCCCTCCCCCTTCGCCGCCCGCCGCCCTCCCCTCTTTCTCTCCCTCCCTCCCCCCTCCACGGCCCTCCCCTCTCTCTCTCTCTCCCTCCCCCCTCCGCACCCCGCCGCGGTCCTCCCCTCTCTCTCCTTCCCCCCGCCGCGATCCTCCCTCCCCCCTCTGCACTCCATCGCGGTCCTCCCCTCTCTCCCTCCCCCCGCCCCGCAGACTCCTCTCTCTCTCTCTCTCTCCCTCCCTCCCCCCGCCCCGCGGACTCCTCTCTCTCTCTCTGGACTTTGTCGCGGGTTGAAGACGCGACACAGTGTGTCGCGTCTCCAACTCCCGACAAATTCAGGTTATTTGGGGAAATTTTTTTTCCGTTCAGATTGTTTTAAAAATTTTTTTTTTATGTTATTTCGGTACATGTCTCATACAAATCGACTCGGTTTGTCTTTGTCCCCCTGCAAGGTTGAGCCCAAACCATAGGCGCCCATCCCACAATCAGCAAACCAGATTAGAAGAAAAGCCTCCCTACTTTTTTACTATAATTAATCGACATCTGAAATTAATTAATTCAATTAGAGTATTATCGGATCCAATTTAGAAAGAAATTACAATAATAACAACAAAACAGTCTTAATCCCAATAATTTGAAATCGATCGTTTAAGAGACAAATTTGTAAAAAATTAAAAAATAAAAATAATATATATAAATATATATATCTAAAATATGATAACTTAATTTGTGTGAATTTTTTTACACCATTCATTTATATGTAAAATCATCTTCTCATCTAAATCTTAATTATCATATCTTTACAATCCAAGTTTTTAACGATTTACCCCTACATTTTACTAGATCTCATATACTTAAGTTTTCGGTTTTCCTTACCGGTGCGTCCTTAAGTGTTCTTTGCACATACTCAACTCATCTCAAATAACACTCACATATCTTATGCACAATTAAATTAATTCACAATCTGTTACGAATATTTTTATTTCTAATACTATTTTATCCATCTAACTATCATATTTTTACGAATATCTTCATTTCTAATTAATCAGAATTTAGGTATCCAAATCGTTCACTTTTGAATATATTTTGTCCATCTACTCTATTTGTTTTTTCATCATTCGAATGAATGTTGCTAAACGTACATTTCATATATTCAGTTTTCGATCTATTCAACCTAAACTCTTTGCATTCCAGTATATCCCTCCATAACTCTAATTTAACATGAATACCTTCTTAATTTCATCAATTAATACAATATTATCTGTAAAAAAATATACATCAATTTAATAAAAAAATTTTCATAATATAATCTTTTATATTTTTAAATTTTAAATTTAATATTTGATTAAAAAATTTATCACTCTTATTTATTCAACCAACTATCAGCCGGTAAAAATCTCACAATTTGTCGGCTCATTTAATAGCCTGAATGCCCTTTTTTTTTATAATTTTAATTTTAATTTCGTTTTTCATTTCTTCCTTTTCTTAATTACAGAACAAGAAATCTTGAATTCAAGGGAGAGAAGACCGCATGGGAAAATAAATTTAATATTTTCCTACAGAAATTTAGGGTAGCATCCATTTCTTTTCTTTTCTCAATTCCCTTTGACGCTTTTGTCTGTATATTATCTTTTTTTTTTTCTTTTCTTACTAAGATTTTCTTTCTCGGCCAAAATAAAAAACAAACTTTTTTCTCTACACATTAATAACAATAAAAGCAAACTTTTTCTCCATGTATTTGATGATACTTAATCCGACGACCTATTACCACAAAAGAGTCTATTGGGCCGTATTGTCCACGACTGACCAAACATATTCACAATCTCTCGGTTGGGTGCTGTCTCGGTCGAGCGCTCCTTTCGACCCTCGTGATCATCTCAGCCCTTAGCACCTAGGCTCCTTGGTTGCTCCACTCCTCGACAGATATGCTTCATTAATACGAGTTTAATTTATTTCTTTATATGATAAGCATAATTCGAAACCATCTATTAATTAAATCTTTAATAAATTTAAATATTTCTTAATAAAACACGAATCTTCTCTATTCTCGGGGAAATCTCTCCCAATAAGAAAATATATCTCGTAGTCACTCCTGATAAAGCCGAAAGCGCCTTCTCGACAACTCGAATTTTCCTTGATCAACGTAATACTAAATCTCTTATAGATCTTTGATTATAGTTCATGTAATCTAAAAAAATTTTCAATAATCTTTCTGTAAGAAAATTAGGGTTTTTATAACCCTAATCTCATACAGACAGGCTAATCAATGTCAACAGCCAATTAGGTACGTTTACTCTACACTTATCACACAAAACAACATAGGGCTACCATGGCTCTTTTCAGTCTGTTTCCTATTCTCTAAAATCATTATTTCTGACTTGTGTGTGGAAATCTCCCCTGTCAAAACACTTTCCGATGATATTTGTAGGTCTTTTCATTATCAAAGATTTCTCGTCACTTCAATTCCACACTTGAGTCAATGAAATAGGTATCAGTAGAATAAATTCACCTCCATCGATATTAATAAACTATCTTAATTTACTCTATTTCAATTCAACAAAGAGTAAATCTAGATTATTTTAGTAACCTTAATTTTGTATATTAAGAAATTTAAATTGTTAGGGGCCTACAAAATTGGATCTGACGTAAAAGTCATGAAGTTGTTAGTGGCAAGTTTGAGATGATCAGAGTTATATCTTGAATCAGTAGTTAGACATTAATATCTCTCAAATAAAATCTTAAATTTGAGTAAAAATATATATCGATGAGGGATTTACTTTTTAAAAATCGAGCTTATTTCAAATCAAATTTTATTGAATTTAACGTGATTATTAAATATAGATAATTTATCAAAACAATAATATAATGTCAATTTTTTTGCTTACGCTTCCTCATTCACTGAATTCCTATTTCTTCCAACAATTATTAAGAAGAAGAAAAAAGCAAACTTTAGTAAGATAAGTAGACCAACAACAGCCATCGGCAAAATGAATATCATGTGAAACTTGAATCGAGTTGCTTGATTAGTACCACCGCAGTCAGAAATTTATATTAGAGTTAAAATAATATTACATAAATTAAATTACAAATTAAATAATTTAAAATTTTATATAGTAATATATTGTATATATTTTCATTTTAATTTTTTATTTAAAACATATTTCGATTAATCTAAAATCGCTTAAATTCAAAAGTTATTGATATTATTGTATTAGATTTGATCCACTTCATTCATGAATTATTTGAAATTATAATTTTAGAAAATGTGACCTATTAATTTCAGTGGGGCAAAGGTTTGAAATTATATATATACATATACGCAATGCCGAAGCCACAGGGGGGGGAAAGCGAGGGCAGAAACAAAAAAATTCTGTGTGTGTTTTTAGGAATATTTAAAAAAATACAAATAAAAATTATACAAATACTATTAAAATCATAGATCTGTTTCTTAAAAATCTTTAAAATACCATTAATTTTTTATAATATTGTTTATTTTCAAAAAATTATAACGTTTGACCTCATTATCCTCGACATATTGTATTTTACCCACACTAAATAATTTTCTAAATTCGCCCCTATACAGACACACTCCTTCAAATTTTAAGGGCAGCTGCCCCCCCCCCCCCTTTACCCCCTGTTTGTAAGCACACCTTGAATTAAAAACGATATAAAGTCTTCAAAATGGAATAAGGGGTAAACAAATATGATAATAACGAGACCCGTGGGCGTAGCGAGAGAATAATAAACTTTTTTAATTAAAATTTTGATTTTAAATTTTAAGAATAAAAAGTGGGTGCTCATGAGAGATAATTCCTAAATTGGATATAAGAATTTCTTGTATTGAATTAGTCGGGTTTCTGGATATTATTAATAGTCAAGTTAAAAAAAAAAATAGTAGTAACAAAACTTTACTCAATTTCGCTTTATGTATATATCCTATCCACAAATATTTCTTAATTAAAATATTGATTTATATAAATATCTTATCTGTAAATTTCTTTTAACTAAAATTTCAAATTTGAGTTTTATAAATAGAAAATCGGACATCAGAAGAGATAACTCGTAATTGGGTTTTATTATTTTTCGAATTAAATTAGTTGAGATTGCGGGTATTAGTGGTCAAGTTAAAAGGAAAAAAAAAATCAAATTGTAGTAACAAAACTTTATTGAATCACCCTTTATGTATATATCCTATTCACAAACAAAATAACACTCCAAAATTTTTCCAAGTGGTAACATGGCCATAACACAACTTACAAAGCATTCCATCTCTATTCACACAACCTCAACTGCACTACGAACCATACTCATACCAGGCACCTTCTCTAGCAAGTCCATGGTTAACTTGGATGCCTTGGGCTTTGGCAGCCGGCTAGAATCCTCTCTCGGAAGGCATGCCACGGACGTCGGCGGCGACGGTGCCATTCTTTGACAAGTCCCAAGCCACTTAGCTTGCATATACTTTTGCTTCCTCCATGGACCCCGGTGCATTTTGTTCTCCTTCATGCACTTTTTGGCTGCTGAACATAGGATTTTGATTATACTACCTAGTCTTTCGACTTTTCCTACGTATACTTCTGGGAGTCTTCTAATAAGCTCGCTGTACTCTTGTCTTGCTCTTGCCATCTCAAACTCTGCTCTGAAATTTAGCTCTATGATGATTCTTATTTCCCCTTTTTTAGGATTCGAGTTGTCTATCACATCCAAAAATGTGTGCTCCCCTGCATATCATGCCAAGGACTTATAAATTAATTAAAATTTTGAGAACAATTTTTCTTTTTCTTTTTTAATAAAAAGGGTATTATTGTTTATGAATATTATGCCAGTTAAAGATTTTAATATAAAAAATAATTTTATATTCACAAAGAAATTTAATTTTTATTGGTAAACTCTATATTTTTACTGCGAGTAAAATGAAATAAAATAAAAATAAGTTAAAATTTGGCCAATGGGCCTCATATCTCTGCTTTTGGAAAAAAAAGAAGAAAAGAAGAAAAGAAAAGATTTGAGGATAAATATGTAAAAATACTTTCGTTGTAATTTTTAATATTTGGACTTGGAAATATTAATGTAATAATCAAAATAAGTATTTAAAATCTCATAGAAATAGAAAGACATACATGTCGCTGCGTCACCAAAAAGTCTTACTTTATTTATTAATACACAAAATTTATTTTAGTATTTATTTTCATTGTAATAATTAAAATGCATGAGGAAATAATCTTAATTCTATACATACCAGATGGAATATAAGGTGAACTTTTCCACTTTGTCTTGCAAATGGAACAGTTGAATCCTGCATTTCTTAAACGGCCTGAGATTTCTCCGATGAGGCAGTTCCGGCAGCCGTTTGCCACCGGTCTTTCACATCGGCAGATATTGTCTCTCATTTTTATGTCCTTTAGTGCTTCCTTGGTTGCATTTCGGATCTTTGTCTCCAATGAACTGCTCCTGTACAATGTGCCCTGTAAAAAATAAAATAAATAGATAAAAATTATACCATTTATCTATCACTTTAGATTTAATCTCAACTTCACAAAATAATTTCAGTTTTTTCAAAATTAAAGCAAATAATGAAATTATAGAGTAAATTATTAAATTAATTTTTTTAATTTAAAAATCGCAAAATCTAAATGCATAAAAGCTTGTGGAGAATTATGAAATGGAGTAATGGCAAGTACCTGAAGAAGCTGATGTTGTGACTCCCAAAAAGCTTTTCTCTCTTCAACACTTTCAGATTGCTCTACATCTTCATCTCCAACATCTAAATCTTCATTTTCTAGGTACCCACTAGATGTTTGAGAGAAAACATCCTCTGTTTTGTCCTCGAAAAATCCGAGGACCATATCCGAGAGACTCACCGACTGATCATCATCGGAAAACACGATTTCGTCACTGTTTTGTCTTAAGAACAGGAGGGTCGCCGGAGTTTTGGCCGTTGAAGCAGCCATGGTGGTGAGTCTATGGAGAGCAGAGGAGCACATGTGGTGGTGGTGCGACCATGGAAACTCAATATTGGGTTTTTATAGTGTGAGTTTCGTAAGAGGTTGACCGACATTATGGTGCCATCCTAAGGGAATAGAATATAGCATAAGTTGGAATCTTTATCAGTAAAAAGTGAAATATTATTCCTAAAAACAATATCATGATTATTTTTTGTAGAAGCTGCAGAAATTTGAGTTTCGGGTTATTATATATTTCTGTGGATATTCATATTTATCAAAATGATGATCAAGATAAAATTTAATTATTTCATATTTTTAATTTTTTTTAAAAATTAAAAAAATTATATTTTCACAGGAATATAAAAAACTTCCTTTAATTTATCTTTTCTATAATAAGACAATATTAGAGACTTGTGAACTTCTATATTAATACCATAATTAACAACATGATATTGATATGTTTTAAATAAAATTTCATATTCGAATATTGTGTATGATAAAAATAGATGTTTAGAAAGTTTTGTCTTTTAAGAATCTAATTTATTTCGAATCAGATTTAGTTGATTTCAATTTGATTACCCAATAACGTAATATATATATATATATATAAAACAAGTGGACAAACATCGGCACCTTTTATTTATTTATTTTAAAAAACTCATGGAAAATGCGACAAGAGTTTGAGCTTTGATAAATAGTATTTTCTTTTTCGGGCAGGATAGTTGTTGTACCCTTCTGGATATGTTATTTTTCTTCAGTTAGAAACTTGTCAAAAAATCATATATCATTTTCTTCCTTTTCCAGAGTATTTATCATGCTATTCCTGTGGGGGAAGCAAAGCAAGATATTAGCATAGAGGAAGGACTCAAATTTCAGACCCATATCAACATTTAAAAGGGAAAAAAGTGAAAATTAGTAAGAAATGATACGACAATATGAAAAATATGTTTAGGATGCATTGCAAATTAGTTATAGTTAATTAATAATAATAATAATAATAATAATAATAATAATAATAATAATTTTTTACTATAAATTTCATTGAATTATTTTAGAATAAATGAAAAATCACATTCTACTTTCATTATTTCTTAAAAAATTATATTACATGAATCAAATGAATCAAAAATTAAATAAATCAAATTTGGTATGATAATCGATTAAAATAAAAACAAAAATAAAAATATTTGAAAATTGGGTATATTTTAAAGTGATCAAAATATTTTTCAATTAAACAAAAATATTTTTAACATATACTAAAATATATAGTTATATCAAAATTTTATTCATTTAGTCGCGGATTCATTTGATTTGCAGATGTTTTTTTTATTTTTTTCCTCAGACTTATCAAACATGTTTGGGTGAGTTCAAATCTTCGCATGATTAACATGTTTAATTTTATGATTTTTGTCATATTTAACATAATTACAACACAAGAAGCATCTAGAGGGAGGGGGGAGTCATGATGGGCAACTGATCATGAAGGGTAATTTGTTTTTTTCTTAGACAATTTGGGGATGAGACAGCAAGGATCCACGTTAGTTTCCATCTAATAATTGAATCCCGTTCAATTATCTGGATATACTCGTAAATATTCGGATAAATACCATGACTATATTTTGTCTCAAAATTCATCATATCTCTTTCATGATTTAGATTTGATGTGATTTTAGGTGTTTGCTAGCCGTTCGCTCATGGTTCGTGATTTCAATCAGATAAGATCTGGGACCTACATTTTGTCCCTCGGAACAACCTATAATTGGCCTCGTACACATAATTTCTAAAGTTTACTCGGTAGATAGCCGAATGTTGTGGAAACGCGGCGTCTTGCCATTGCTTCGTCGTTTTGTACTTTTTTGGATTATTAGTATTATTATTATTTATTTTTTTCACTGACCATTCTCACGTGAAAATGGTGTCCTTGTGCCCTTTTTCCTTCAAATTTATTGGGTGCATGATTGACCCATTAGGAAGTACAGGTAATTCACCCACTCAAATGATAAAAAATACTCTTATTTTTTTATTTTATAATTTTTACTTGATTTAAAAATTATTTTAATAAATTTAAAATTACTTTAATTTAAAAAATTTTATTTTTTATTAATGAACTGTGATCTAAAACTATAAAGAAAGTATATTTGTCATTTGGAAAGTTGAATTATTTGCACTTCCTAACCGGTCAATCATGCACCGCAACCAAATTTGAAGGAATTAGGACATGGGGAGGGCATATTCCTGTCCATGTGAGAATGGTCTGGTTTCCGATTTTGATTGATCTCATCACCGAGAGCACAAAGACAAAGACAAGTGACTTTTTGTTTCAAAGTTGTTCCTAATGCAAAAATAATATTAGATTCAAGTAATTTGTTTTTTTTTTGTTATACAAAAATTTAAATTCTGAATCTTAAAGTTGAGGAGGGAGATTGTAACCATTATTGAAAACAGATTCAAGTAATTTGTTCTAATAATGAAAAGAGAAATCATGTAAAATTATGCATAAAACACATTTAATATACAAAATCTTCTTATCATTAATGTATTTTATTTTTAAAATATTTTTGAAACGTTTTGTAATTTTTAAAACGTGTCGATATATTGATTAATATTTATATTTTGTATACATAATATTTTCATATTTAATAAATTATTTTTATATTTAATTATAATTATAATTTTTTATATTATTTATTTTATGATTAATAATTATATATTTTATCATTTTAGATTTTTATTATAAAAATAATTATTTTGTTATTTTTATAAAATAATTAATATTTATATCAAAATTTTATATATTTTATATTTATATATTTATCTCTATATTTTTATAAATATCATTTTTTTGGTATCACGACACTTTCTCAACCTAGCTTAGATTGGCCACCCATTTGCTGCGTCACAGACATCATAATTGCCCACGAGGCCCTACTTGTTCCTACGACGTGACATGTCTTTTGTCTCTCACTGTATGATAGGCATCATGTCTTGTCAACCGTTGGGGGTATGGATAAATACCAACTCAACTTGCTGCTTTGCATAATTATGGTAGGTCACTGTATTGTCTCATTATCTTGTAAGAAAATCCTTTAAATACACGTGTTTTATAAGTTTATGCTAAACCCTTGCTGGGATTCTTTTGTTAATGATGACAAAAGAGAATTAATCCTACCACGGAATACGAATGTCAGTCGGGTCGGATAACGTCGGTACCCCAAACAACTTGACTTGAGTGTTGATTTTTTATTTTATTTTTATTTTTTTTATCTCCTGAACTTGGTCCATCGCTAAATATTCAAAATTTTGTTTTAACTAATCTCGACCAAGCTACTATCTGATCCTAATCGGGAGAAAACTCTCTCAACGTCGTTTTTGTCATTATCAAAACTCGAATTCCGATTTTTGGTATGAGATGATAGTGTCATTTTCACTAAACTAACGAAACGTTGGTGATATAAGTATTGATTAGATGAGCTAGCTCGAGCTCATTGAGTTTGTATTTCTTGGGCTCAAACTCAAGCTCAAGCTCGAGCCCGTCGAGTTTATATTTCTCAAACTCGAGCTCAGCTCAAAGTGTCATCAAATAGTGTCATGAATAGTATCACGCAGTTAAATTATATTATTTCTTAAATAATCGATTTCAAATAATATATTTAAAAAAGTATATGTAGAAACATAATTTCACATATAAAAATTATTTTTAAAAAATATAATTAATCGATTCGGGTAGTTTGACAAACCTTCGAACTCGACATAATATGGGATCTCGAACTCGACCTTGATGCCGAACTACTCGAGCTCGACCTTGATGCCGAACTACTCGAGCTCGAGCTTGAGTCGAGATTTGATAGGGTAGTGTCATGAGTACGTGACACTACCTAAGTCTCATAAACCCTTACTTCAAAAATTAGGCACTCTACATTTTCATGATATGAACATAACTCCTTGTTATACCTAACAATAATAATAACAATCTGAATTATAATCTCAACAATTGGAGTTGACCATTTAACAGATGAACCTGGAGAAAATAAAAAAAAAGGAAGGACGTTGGTTTAATTTGTGTAGATTCTCTTACGTCACTTATTTCTATTACGCCTATTTTTTGTTTTTTTTTATTATTTAATAATCCAACACTTAGTATCATATAATAATATAAATTTTATCGCAATTTTATAGAACTTTCTCTTCTAATATAGTGGTATTGTATAATCGTAAAGAATTTCGGATATCTTTCTTTATTTCATATAACCCACTTAAATTCTATAATTTATATCTCTATCTATATTATCATTATTTTAAATGATAGAATTTAAATATCTAAAATGTTCACTTTTTGATACATTTTGTCTATCTAAACTAATCGTTTTTTATCATTATGATAATTGTCGCTAAAGATATATCTCATATACTCATTTTTCAACCTATTTAATTTAAATTCTTTGGATTTTAGTATAATCCTTTATAATTCTAATTTAACATAAATATCTTCTTTAGTTTTATCAACCAATACTATATTATCTATAAAAAAACATATACTATGGTATTTTATTTTGATTATTTTTTATAATTTCGTTTATCACTATCGTAAAAAGTTTGCGATTTAATACTGAATTTTGATAAAATTTAATGTTAATAGGAAAACTATTGCTCAGACTCCCGCAAATTATTATATTGGTTACAGATTTTTCATATATATTTATAATGAAATTAATTATTTCTCCATTTTTTTATTAATACCCACCACAATACGTTTTTAATAAATCTATCATATATTTTTCTAGATTGATGAATACTATACGCAGGTTTCTTTTGTATTTTGTATGTTTTCATCAAATATCGTAACAAATTGATTGTTTTCGTGATAGATTTTTCTAGTATAAATCTAAATTGATTTTGAAACACACTAATTTTCAATTTCAATAGATAATTTATTATTCTCTCCCATAATTTCATGAGATGAGTCATAAGTTTAATTTTTCTATAGTTGTAACAATTTTAGATATCTCATTTATTTTTATATAGTGATACAAGTGTACTTTCTCCATATATTTGAAGTTTTCTCTAGATTTGTCAAATTTTGTTAATATTTCAAATTCACTCCAATATTTCCACACTTCAATGAAAATACCATATGAACTTATGGTTTTATTATTTTTCATTCTCTTTAAGATATCTTTCACTTCATGAAAACGAATTTTACGTTTAAAATCTCTATATATTCTCTATATCTATTATACTCTTAATTTTAAAGAAATTATAAAAATAGTCTCTCTAACACCTTCTTATATGCTTATTCTTTATAAGTATACTATTGATTTCACCCTTAATACACTTAACACTATTTAGATTTTTTCCATTTCTCTTACTTAGTTGACAATTCTGTAAATTTCTCTTTCTTCATCTTCAGTCTCTATTCTCTTATATAATTCGTTATATATCTTATTTTTTTATTCGTGAATAATTTTTTTTCATATTTTTTTTGTTCTTTTGTATTTTTGATATGTATCGTTACTATTATTACTTTTGAAATTCTTATAATATTCTTGTTTGATTTAGATAACAGTTTATATTTTTTCGTTCCACCACCATGATTCCTTACTTATTGGAGACTGACTTTTAGATGCACCAAAAAACTCCTTACCTATACTCTTAATATAGTAAACATCTTTTTTCACATTATTTTTGAATCATTATTAGTGAACCAATTTTCTATTTGAATTAATTTGTCTTTAAAACTTATCACCTTTTTTCATTTTAGTTTTTACTACTTAATTCTTGACTCTACAATTGGACGATATTTCTTTTACTTTTTTGGTATATGTATATCTAAAATTATGAGTCTATGCTGAGTCATTACACTCTCTCCCGATATAATCTTATAATCATTACAGGTCATTCTATTTTCTATTCTAGTGAAAAAGAAATCTATTTGACTATCATTGAATCCATTTGTATATATAATTATGTGTAACTCTTTTTTCTTAAAAAATGTGTTGACAAATATCAAATCGAATGTTGTTGCAAACTTTAAAATGGCATTTCCCGCATCATTCCTACAACCAATTCCAAAATTTTCATGTATAGTTTCAAATGATTCATTTCTCTCTCCTACATGTCTATTTAGGTCTTCTCTAATAGGTATGACCTATATAAATTTATTTAAATCCTCTAAAAATTATTTTTTACTAATTATATTTATATTTATTTGAAACGCATACACACTAACTATATTATTTATGTTTTCTTTATCTACTAACTTGATAAATATAATTCTATCTTTTTTTCTTCTTATCTCTACTACGTCTTCTAATATATCTTTATGTACAATTATTCATATCTCATTTTTTGTTTTATCACTATCTGTGTTTCAAAACTTATGACTATAAGTTTTTACTATTCAACCTTCTTTCTTACCCACTTGGTTTCGTGAAGATACATAATATCAATTTTTCATCTATTCATTATTTTTTCTGTCTCTCCTAAGTTGTCGGTCAAAAATTTTATATTTCAAATGGACAGACAAATCATATTTTCATGAATCAGGGAGAGGGGATGCGACAGAGAAGGCAGAGAAATAGGAGCGATAAGGTAGAGAATAGGGGAGGGAGGTGACCAAAAGCAGGGGAGGGGGACAGACAGTGGTAGGGTCAGCCAGGGGAGAGAGAGGGGAGAGAGAGAGAGAGAGAGAGAGAGTAGGTTTTTCAGACAAGATGGAGATAGATATGGGATTTTCAGTAAGACTGTGGCTTCGGAGGGCAGATCTGAGCCAGAGGCTACCGGTGAAGGACAGATTTGGGCTAATTATGGTAGTTAGAGATCGCACGAAAGAGAAAGAGTGAGATCTCTCATGGGAGAGAGACAGAGATCACACGAGGTAGATAGAGATCTATCGAAGGGCCAGATCTAGGCTAAGAATGGGTCGAAGTTAGACAAATAGTGAGATAGCTAATGAGAGAGAGAGAGAGAAGAAGGTAGAGCTAGAGAGGTCAAGAGATAGAAAGGGTGGGTTTTCGACAGGTCAAGAGAAGGAGAGGGGAGAGAGAGAGAGAGAGACCAAGGGGATGAGACTACTTACCTGGTTGAGAAGCATAAGAGAGTTGCTCGAACGATCTAGGCAAGAGATTTGGGAGGATCGAGCCAGTGGAGCGAGAGAGAGAGAGAGAGAGAGAGAGAGAGAGAGAGAGAGAGTAAGAGAGAGCTTAAAAAAAGCTTTTTGTAGCTTTTTTCCTATTCCATGAATAATATTGAGCTAGTTTACATGGAAACGAGAAGATCCAAATGAAAACATATATGAAAATATGATACTTTATAAAAATATAAAAAATAAAAATATAGATAAACATGTTAATATAAAAATATAAAATTTTTATATAAATATTAATTATTTTTTAAAAATAATAGAGTAATTATATTTTATAATAAAAATCTAAAATGATCAATATGTAATTATTAATTATAAAACAAATAATATAAAAAATAAAAATTATAGTTAAATAATCAAATAATTCATTAAATATGAAAAATACGTAAATATATAAATATATAAATTTGTATATAAATATTAATTAATTTAATATATTAAAATATTTTAAAAACAGACAACTTTTTGAAAATGGAAAAATATTAATATTAAAATATTTCTATGTATCAGAGATTAGAGTTCAAGACCAATCACTAATTTAAATCCTACTTAAAACCAAATAATTTTTTTAAAAATTATAGAATTTAATTCTAGTTTTTAACCTTTTTTACTTGAATAAAAAAAATAGGAAATTCAATTCTAGTTCTCCTAAAGCAAGTCAAACTTCTTTTTGCTTTCATCTTAGTTTTTGTTTGGTCGGGGGACAACGATTCCGGTCTAAAATTAAGAATTTACAAATCGTAAAAAAAAAAATAAATTATCGATATTTAATAATCATGCTATGATTCGATCAAATTTAATTCAAAACGAGTTAATCTATTAAGAGATAAAATTCTAATGACACTTATTTTTTATAATTCATAAAATTTAAATTCAAAATTTTATATAAAAGTTATCAATATTTTATTACTCTATCACATACATTGATGAGGGAAAAAAATAATTTTGAAAAAAACTCGGTACGAGTTTATTGATCTACCTAACTTTTTCTTTAATAAAAGCTATTAGCTAAGCTTTAGGAATATTTGGTTCTTTAAGTAATAGAATTCAATTGACTTATATATTTTTCTTTTAAACTACAAATAAAAAATTATTTGAAAATAAAATAAATCAATAAATTCATTTAAAATGAACAGAATTTATTTTTTTTTATTTCATTTCAAGTAAAATATGAGGGATTGAATTACTAAAACAATATTTCCTCATCGAAAAATTTATTGTTGTGACATGTAATCGGGATGACAATGGAGAAAGGTAATCTCACCTTCATAATTAGGTTTGCCATTGAAATACTTGAAAACCTGATAATCAATTAGTCTTGCCTATTCAACCTTGGACGTGGCCCGCTTGGGCACGCCACTTCAAATGCTTAATTCTAATCATCACCTCTACTCTAAATGGGGAAAGAAATGGCATTTTTTTGACTCACGGGAACAAATATTTTGATGATAATCAAATCGCATGATGGATTAGAACATGAGAACATGAGGACTTTCGATCTATGCCTATAATTATATTTTTGTGTATGATGTGTAACATAAGACCTTTTAATTAAATTCGTTAGATTCGAGACTCTTTTGATAAATAACTTTTTTTGTGATATATAGGGCAAGTTTGAACTCGAGATCGAGGAAAGAAGTTGGTCCAAGTTAAGGTATAATTCATTGATTTCTTAATAGATAACTGTTACTCATAACTAGAGTCACGATAACTTTTTTGTTTAAAACTTTTAATAATTGATAATTAAATTTATGTATCATATTTAAAATGTGAAATAAGATAAATAGTAAAAATTACGATTAAAGAGATATTTTTTACGCCTTTCTTGTTTAGGTTTGAATTAAATTATTGAGTGATCTGATTATTTATATAATTGAACACTTTAGCGTTTGAAGAATTTGATAGTGTTAATGATCAACTTTTTTGACAAAAACTAAAAGAAATTGCAAATCATGAGCTAAGAGTTGAGGCTACGAATCTAGAATGGCTTCTTCCAAAGTGCATTGGTCTGAGGGAAGTCTTCCTGCGCCCGGTTGAGAACTTCGACCTGCTGGAGCTGGCTAGAGGTTTGAGGCATCAGCATGTGTTTCTTTCCGGTGGGTGACTTCAGAAGCTCCTCCGACCAATTGGCTGAATCCTCCTGACCCTGACGTTCGGTTGGTCTTTCTTCCTGGAGCTTTCTGTTAGTTCTCCATTGCTCTCTTGGGTTGATTACTTGGGTTGGTGCTGACACCCAAACCCAAAAAAAGAAAAAAAAACAAAGATAGAAAAGGGTGAGAAAAGATGCGGTGAGCGTGGATCGAACACGCGACCTTCAGATCTTCAGTCTGACGCTCTCCCAACTGAGCTATCCCCGCTAATTCACAATGCACCAGCCGGGAATCGAACCCGGGTCTGTACCGTGGCAGGGTACTATTCTACCACTAGACCACTGGTGCTTGTTGGTTCAATCTTATATTCCGACAATTTAACAAAATTATAATTTTTAATATAAAAATATTAACCGGACAATAATTTTTAATCTCTTTTGTAAATAAATTTGATTATACCATAAAACTTTTATTTTAATTAAATATAGAATAAAAACAAAGTAAACATTAATTCAATCCAACTAAATGAACTAATAATCATAATAACATATATATTCATAATTACAATTACACCTATCTTTTGCCGGAAAAATTATGATTGATAGACTTGCTATGGATGACAAAACCATAAATTGACTAACCAATCTATTAAGTGATATCATCAATCAAGTGATTTTTCTTTTCACAGTACATTTTCTCACTCATCCATTTCTAGGGGGTTTTACAGATATTCAAGAGCACAAGTGCCTACATCTCTCTACACACTAAAAAAATCTCCGATCCTTTGTGCAACAATACATTCATGCATCGATGAAATTTATTATTAACGGAGAATTAATTTAATGAGATGGATTATTATATTTTTTAATCAAATATCAAATTCAAATTTAAAAATAAAAAGATTACACTATAAAAAATATTTCCAATAATTTAGAGTATTATAAAGATCTTATTTAGAAACGATTTTCTTAATATAATTTTTTTTTAATTTTTATATTTTAAATTTAATATTTAATTAATTAAATCGATTAACCGTTAATCTCTCCTGTATCAAACATCCTTTTGGGCCGTAATCTAATGTCCAGGGCATTATCCAATTCCCCCATGGACGAACAATTCCCACACCCAACTCGTAAGGAGGCTTGCCCTCCTCTGTGGGGCTCCTCCAACATGACTTCCAAAATTAGCGCTCCAAAACCAAACACGTCAGTTGGTGATGTCGTACGTCCAGTTCCCACTTCAAATAACACTCAAAAGTGAATCAGAAGAACCGTAAAATTAGCAAATCATCACACGTACTCCAAGAATTCTATATTATTTACACAAATGACGTTCGATTTTTCATGTGCAACCAAAAAGAGGAGAATTAACATGTTGTAGAGTCAAGACACCGAAAATGTATAGCTTCTTATATGAAATGCTTTGTAGTCCATGATGGATTGGGAGTCTTGGGACCTATTTATTCATTCAGCAAGGCCTGCAAGGGCACGTTAGTGACCCGGGCAAAAGAGCCAGATAGATCTAAAGTTGCCTGATACGAGGAGAAAATTCTTGTTTTTTTTTATTATACAAGAATTTGAATTCTAGATTTTAGAATTGAGAAAGAAATATTGTGACCATTAAACCGTCTCTTGAGGACGGAGAAAGTTCCTAATTCTGTGTGTATAGAGAGAGATAGATAGAGAGAGAATATCTTAACCAAGATAAGAAATTTAAATATTGAGAATAAAAAAAATTAAAAAGTCAACCCTTAAAATAGAATTACTCAGATTGGATTAATCGGATAATCTAGTTCTAGTTGATCTATTAGAGTATTTATTTTTGGGAAGATAATAATTATAGTTTTGAAATAATTATTAAAGTATTAAAGATTTGAGCTCTTTTTTTTTTCCGACTTTTGGTTCACACACATTGACTTTTGGTTCATATTAAAGTATTAAAGAAGAATGAAATAATTATCACGAAAATCCAGTGGATTACAGCGGCATGCGATTGCTTTCATTGAATTCTAATTTGTTGTTTTTTAAAGTACATGGCCGGGTGTTGACTTGTTTCTACCACATTTTCTTTTTCATACACGTAAGCAAAGATAACAATATGAGGCCCTTTTTTCATTTTTTTAAATTTAAATTATATAGATTAAATATTTTTCTTTAATGATTTATGGATTGAACTCCTCACCTTTTTATTAATTCAAATATCAAAATTTCCCAATCCAAACATAACCTAAACTTTCTTAACCCTGTCTATTTGACTCTAAGGCTACTCCCGATTTCAATTACAATCAGCTAAATAAAAATAAAACCCTATTTGTGAGTTAATTCTATAATCTCTATTAATATTAATAGAATATTTTAGATATTCTTAACTTGTGATCATTAGAATATTATCTAATACCCGCAAATCATTTTACTATTTTATTTCACGAGAAATGGTAATTATCGATAACGATCTAATATCTATAAACGGTATAAATATTAATACTCATGAGAATTATAGAAAATCGCGGCCATGAAATGCAAAAGGAAAGATTAACAATAATAGGTATATTATGTGGACAATGGATGCCCAAATACCATGGACTAGTTGATTTAGGGCATTCCAAGTCTTAAAAAAATTTTCAAATTTCTTATATTTTGGTAGAATTATAATGATCAAATTCTTTTAAAAAACAATATTTATGATTCAAATCAAACGATAACATTTGATAATAGATGTCATTTCTTATGGTAAAGGGAATAATGCTATTCGTTTATCCATACTATTTCTTTTTTTTTTGGGGTTATATAGAAGATATAAAAAAAAAAAAAAATATACGTGTCTAAAAAAATTCGAACGCTAAATCTGGATCTTGGGGTTTAGAGTAAGAATTTTTTACCATTCAGATGTCTCCATAAGGACTCCGTACTCTTTCCTTAAGTACTTAAAAAAATGGATTAGCAACTAATAACTAATTGGGTTTAGGGAATGGGAAGACTGGTTGAGTGCCGAGCACATCTGATTAATTAAACTTTACATGATTTAAATCGCACATGAATATCATAATTGCCATGAAATTATGGCTCTTTGGAGGCAATTATTTATTAAGAACTTTGATTACAAGGATATATTACAGGTCTGAAAAAGCAAGGAATGTCCCAAATAATGCACTTCACCTGATTCTCACCTTCAATATCCATTTCAACCCAAGCATGTTTTCTTAAGTATTGGGGATTAGGATGCATTGCGAATTAGTTATAGTTAATTAATCATAGACATTAATCATTACCCAATTAGTCATACATTTTTAATTCAATTTGCTTGACTTCAAAAAAGGGTATTTTTCAATACTTGTATAATCCATCAACTACTTGTCATTTTTTTTAATTATCAATATCCGGTATTTATTTTGAATCCTATTAAATCTGATCTGAGATAATTAAGACTTTTAATGGACAAAACTCCATCTGTGCTTGTTTTATTTATTTATAATATTTAAATTTGAGATTTTATTTAAAAATTAGTAACAACGTAAAATCATTTTAATAAACTATTGGTGATAACATTATTATTGTAGATACATGGTACGGTAACATGATAAAGAAGACATTTTCTCCGAATTTTATCAAATATATGAGAGAAGGAAATGCTTCTCTCTCTCTCTCCCCACCAAAATTCTCACCAAATTTCGTTTGTTAGGAGAGCTGTACTTCAATTGGGCCCTGTAAACAATCGATCTAAATTAATCGGGATGAAATTTTAGATATTAAATTGATGGTCTAATCATGATACAAAAAAAAAAACCCACGAGGGCGTGGGAAGAAACATACATCAGTCTCTTCAACTCTGCAATTAACAACATTAATGACTTACGTTCTTTTTTTTATTTTTGTTACATTTAAATCCTAATTTATAGGATTAATGAAGAAGAGTTATGACTACTGCTGCACGGTATGACTTGCATTCTTTTTCTCGACCTATGACCCCTTCAATTGATATCATTAATTATAGTTTCATAGTTATAGCTGTACTTGTGAAATTCATGAAATTTGCGACGTTTCCGAGGGCAATTTTTTTTTGAATTTGTATTTTTCTTTTTACTGATTTTATATTTATACCGATAAATATATATTTATATATTATTTTCATTAGGTTGTATCTAGATTGTTTCAATTAATTCGGTCATCATAGGACTTATTATGAGTTCGACTTTCTCTTGTTAATTTTTAATACTCGAATTCAATATTAAAATTTAACATCATGTGCAGAAAATTGGCATTCACATCAATTCTTAATTGAACCGTCGGTTTCCCAGATGCAATCAAACGTTTTAGCCCTTTAGCCTCTCTTCGGTATCAAATGAATTCAACCATTGATTTGATTTGCAAATGAATTAATGTTGTTGACACCAAAAATTAAAATATAAAATTTAATTCAATTTTTATATTTGGAACAATAATAAAAAAATATGGAATTCACTTATAGATATTTCTATTTATTTCATTATTCTTAGGGCTCTTCTCTTTGGAGTTTATTAGGAAAAAATTATTATTAGAAAAATTATTATTAAATTTCTGTACTTTGGGACTCTATAACTGGCGAAAAATGAATTAGAAGAGTCAATTCCTAAAAATGGAACCTATAGTATTCGAACCAGATTAGTCATGTAAACCCAGATACCATAGTAAAAACCATAAAAAAAAAACATTAAATTTTTCTCACTAAATAAAACAACTTAGTTCACATTCTTCCTCCCCAAAATCATTTATTTTCCTCTCAAAAAATAAAATTTATTTATTTTTCTTTTTAAAACTAAATACAAAATTTTTTCTCTTTAAAAAATCAATTTAATTGGCATTTTCTTTCTCTAAGTACATTATTTTAAATTTTCTTTCTTTAAAACTAAAAATATTGATCTTCACTTTTTAAAAAATTTTAAATTATTTAAAATTTTCTCCCTCTAAATTTTTTAATTTTTTAATTTTCTCTATCTAAAAAATAAATTTAGTTGATATTTTTTTAACATATATTTATTTTAAAATTTTTATTTTTTTTTTCCCTTATATTACCTTACTCCCCACCATGCTAGTATTCACCTCACTTCAAGTAGAAACAACTGGTTTAACTATACGTCCGTCTTAAGATATCATTTCTAATACATTGTAGGGTGGTAAATGTTACCCATTAGGAAAATTTTGGGATACAAAAAAGTAAAACCCTAGTCCTTTAATGAAGGAAAAATTTTAAAGAGGATTTTTCATCTCTTTCCACTAAGCAAACATTAATAAAAATATTGGGTATCATACCGGTGGAATAAAAATTATAAAATTTCACCATCATTTAAGAAAATAAATATAAAATAGAAATTCAGAACAAAGCATGCAGGGGGGTTTTCTCTTTCTACAATACTAAGAATTAAACACAATTTTTAGTTGGTACAGTGGTCGAATAGTGATATTTTTTAAATAAAATTTTGAATTTAAATTTTGTGTATCATGAAATATGTGTAAGAAAAGTTTTACTCTTAAAAATTAAAACTAAGTCTAGAGTCGTCGCTTAAAGTAATTTTCTATGTCAACTCCGCTTGTGGGCACCCATGTCCAATCCCCATTAGAAAAATTGGCCCAAATCTAGTTTGAGTCACAGTCTGGTGTCTTTGTTTGTCTGTTTATTAATTCGATTTAAACAGTTATAAAATCTAATTTAGAAATTGACTCATTCGACATTTATTTATTCATTTTTAATATTCAAATTTAAGATTTTAATTAACAAAATTTAATACTGTCATTCAATTTATGTGATAGTACATCGTCTTTGTGTCCATTGGTAAAGAAAGAAGATTAAAGGATAGGGTCTTACATGTGCCAATGGAGATGAGGTGTTCAAATGTTTGTTGAGTAATTTAATGTCAAGCATTCCCATATGTTAGGCCCCAATTCAACTTGAGACTCCTTACACTTTCTCTTTTGAGATAAATGCCCCAAAAATCATTCCTTCTTAATAACAATAAAATAAATTATACCCTTTAAATCGTATTAATTTTAATTGTTTAATTAGGACTGATTAATACTAATATTATTTTAATTTGGAATTAGCATCTAAATACATTGAATTTGGATACCCACTTGAACAAATAATTATGAATTTTATTAACGTGGCGGAAAAGCAAACTCAAATCGTTTTCAGACATTCCAAAAGACAGAGAGACAAAGGGATGAGCAAAGCCTTTGGATTAGGCCTCGTTTGTTTGGAAGTGGTAATCAAGATTACGAACTCTCACCCAATTAATTCTCTTGTCTGAACAACTTCTTGTCCAATGACCAGAAACTCCCCACTTCGAGAAAAAGAAATGGATTTTGTACGTGTCGGTGGGAGGGGTGATTGTGTAATTTTGGTACTAATGGTGATTATACTGTCATCGTTTGATCGAAAAACGTAAAATAAAGACAACCAAAGAGTGACGTAAGCTAATAAAAAACATATATATATATATATATATATATATATATATATATAATTTTTTTTTGTTTTTCTTTTTCAAGGTTTTTCTTTTCTTTTTAATTTAATTAATAATATTTACGCGTACAAAAGAAATTAAGACATAAATATTTATTTACAAATTACATAATTTCTTTTTATTTTTGGAGATCATATAATATATATATTTTTTTATTTTTTAATATATAACTGACACCAATCAAAATATCACAACAACAATAATAACTTATTCTTTATCCCTTAAGTGTGGTTCACTATATAGATTTTTTTTATTTATATAAAATTTTATCTTAATTTTATGTTGATCGGTTATCTAACGTAATCAGGATATCTGGGTTTGGGATCGATCATACTGGAGTTAAATTAGGTCGAAAGTTAAATTAATTCTGTATGTTAATTTTTTTTTCGTGCCTGTGCTTGGAACATTATAGTTATTTTTTGATCAATTGATCAGTAATATAAAAAATTTCACACTTTTGTCTAATTAAATTTCTCGGTGATAAAACAAATATAATAATCGTACATGGAAGTGAGGTAAACCTATGCTATTATTCTTGTAATTTTATTATTTTCCTTCTTGGCATTGTGGATTTTATTATTAAGAAAATCGGAAAATATGGTATTTTATTAATTTTGTAGAAACAAGTTTCTCTCTCTTCTCTCTCCCCTCCAGGAGATAATAGGTCGGAAACCCATTAAAAAAAAACATGATATGCCCAAATGCAAGGAACTCGTGATCCCAAATTCTTACAAAAATCTATAAATTTATTTCACCGAGAACTGTTTCAGGCAATTATGTGCTTCTAACAAACCCTAGATTTGTTCCTCCCCACGCTTTCATTTTCCTTAAAACCCTCGATCAGGAATCTGCTCACTGTCGATATATATATTTTTATTTTAGGATTAGTTAGATCCACTGTTTTTCCTCTGATTTGGATCAATTTCTGTTGATTTTGAATTGGGTTTAAATTGATTTGATTCAATTTTTTGTAGTGAAGGACCATTTTTTGTCTACTTGTGGTTGTCTTTTAGTTGGATTTGTACTTGCTTATTTGGAAATTAATTAGATTTGATTCTGGGGTTTGTGAAGGACAGAGACCTTAGTTGATTTGGATTTCTTGGTGTGAATTGGATTTGGTGCTTCTGGACATTAACAGTGTTTGGAGTCAGATTTTTGTGCATTTGGGTCTACATTTTTGTGTTTTGATTTGAAGTTCGAACGTTGGGTTCAGCATTAATAGAATTTGCTTGGTGAATCCCAGAATTGGTTTAGTTGTTGTCAGCTGATCTGGATTTCTGGTTCTGAATTGGATTTGGTGGTTTTAACATTAACCGCGGTGAAATTGATTTTTATACATTTGGGTCTACATTTGTTTATTTAGATTTGAACTTCAGATTTCATTTTGGGGTTAATTAGATGTTGGTTTAAACTCAAATTGAGGTGTGGAAATTCGGGTTGTGGAGGGGTGGGTGAGGGAGATGAAAGGGGTTCCTGAAGGGTTGCAGGGACAATGACTGGAGGGTCATTGGGTCTCCGCACAGGGAGTTATGGCTCATTGCAGCTACAGTCTCAAAACAGTGTGTTTCCTATTCAGACTTCGCCTATCTCCGTTCGAAAGCCTTCCAAGATGCTTAATTCTGGGTCAAGGGAAAAGGAAAGGCTTGTCCACTGGATGTTCAAGTTTTTTGGCCGCAAGAAGGTTGGAATGCTGCTCCTTTGTGTTGTTTCTGCTGCCGTTTTCGGTTGGGTTTTGTATATTGGCAAAGGTTTGACACTCTAATCCTGCATTTTGTTAACAAGCATTACTTGAATCTTTTGTTAACGAGCATCACCTGAATCTTGTACCTGTTCACACTTTTATGATTATGATATTTGGGGTTCTATTTTTTATGTTTAATCAGGATATGGAATTGGGAAGTAGTTGAATTCCTGGTTTCGATCCTGCTTGACACTATCTGAAACTATTTAGTTTCATTGACATTATTATGTATAAACAGGTTCGGTGGCTGTCTAGGAACAACATACAAAAGAGAATCTAGAATAAATAGGAAATGCCACTAGTTATAAGTACGAACTTGGAGTGCATTACAAAATATGGCTTTATTATTTGATCTCAAGTTTGGTTTGAAGTTCTTTGGTTCAACATTACTTTGATTTGATCTATTTATCTGGCCTGGGCTATCAATGCATTGATAAGATTGACTTAGAAGTTTTAAGTGCTTCAATTTGGAATTTTTTTTGGATAACTATGCTTGTTATATATATATAATTGTGTATTTTCAGGGGAAGATGCAAGTGAAGGTGACCGAATGCGAAACATAAGAGTCAATAGCGTGAATGGCAGCATATTAGTTATTTCTATGCCAGATCAGTCAGAAGCAGCAACAATCAGTAATAGTATTATTAATCCTTTTTTGCCGCTTAGCTCAGAGAAAACTGAAAGTATGTCTCCTCCACCTCCTTCCACCTTGTCTTCGGTTATTTCTGTACCAGATCTGCCACAAGTAGCGTCAAACAGTAATATTATTTCTGTACCAGATCTGCCACAAGCAGCGACAAACAGTAATAGTATTATTAATCCTCTTTTCTCAATTAGTTTGGAAAAAAATGGAAGTATGCCTCCGCCACCTCCTGCCCCAGTTTTTCTGGGTTATACCCTTCCTCCTGATCATCCTTGTGAAAAGTTCACAGTTCCTCCCCCACCAGCTGATAAGAAAAGGACCGGACCAAGGCGTAAGTTTGATTTCTGATAGTTTGTATTTTATGTCTTTTAGTTTTTACTGTAGTACTTTATTCGTCTCCCACAAAGAGCCATTCATATGCTGCAGAAAATGCTTTGGTATAGATATTATGGGGTACTTAAATGTTATGCTGATTACATCGGGTAATTTTGCTCATTTATGATACAGCATGCCCGGTATGTTACCTTTCTGTGGAAGAGGCGATTGCACATATGCCCAAGGATCCATCGCCTTCTCCTGTACTTCGAAACTTGACCTATGTTTATGAGGAAAATATAAATCGAATAGAGTCTTTTGGAGGTTCAATCTTTGGTGGATATCCTTCCCTGAAGCAAAGGAATGAATCTTATGACATAAAAGACACGATGACCGTGCATTGTGGGTATGGCTCATATATCTAGTGGCTTATTTTAATTTTGATTTTTTACTTAGACTTTCTGTTTATGTACAATGAGCTTTTGACCTTTCTTTTTTACTTGTGTCGTACAATGCACCATAATTTTTCTCTGTATATTTTATCCTTTTTTCTAAATATTGCGTTTTCTCGTGACACATTTGTATATTAATTAGATTTGTTGGCGGAACTAGACCGGGTCGTAAGACTGGATTTGACATTGATGAGTCTGACCTTCTTGAGATGGAGCAATGTCATGATGTGGTGGTTGCAACAGCTATATTTGGTATTGCTATAAGCCTGTACCTTCTTTTTAATCAATATAAGTTGTGTATTGCTTCATCTTATAAATTTGTTCTTGTTCAGGAAACTATGATGTTATACAGCAGCCAAAAAATATAAGTGAAGCTGCCAAGAAAAATGCTTGCTTCTTTATGTTTTTGGATGAAGAAACAGAAGCATATGTGAAAAACACTACTGTCCTGGACAGCACCAATAGAGTTGGCCTGTGGCGAATAGTTAGTGTTCACAACCTTCCTTATACTGATGCAAGACGAAATGGAAAGGTGAATAATATTGAATTTCAGCTAATTAATCCATTAAAACTAAATGAGTTTAGTTAGTGGTTGCAATTGCTAATTAGAAATTCTTGAATTGTTAAATTTTGGTAAAATTTATTTCGTTTTGGTTTACTTGGATACAGCAACAAAAAAAAATGTATGCTCAAACAATCCTGGTTCCCATCTTTTCTTGAGCATTTTAGGACACTGTTTGAAATTGCCTTGTTGCTGAGGGTGTACTGGGTGAAAGTAAATATGGATGTTCTGAACTAATATGGAATGGATGCACCTATGAATCACGGAAATGGGAGACAGTACATGACATGGATATGGTGACATGACAAAATTATAAAAATTTTAGACTATTATAAGTTATAAAGTTTTGTGCTGTGTTGTGTGTAAGAACCGTGTCCTTGAATTTTGTATGGACACGGACATAGACGTGTATGATCATTTCTAGAAGTGCTGTGCAACATAGGCATGTGCTATTTTCATGCACATGGAAGGACATTTTCTAATACCTATATGACTCTGGACCTCTTGTTGCTAAGGATGTAGATGCTGATATGTGGAGTATCCTGATTTAGTGTAACTTGGATGCACTATTTCACGTTGAAAAGGTATTCTAACTTGTGTCAGCAAAATACGTTTATGCCATATTCTGTTCCTGTACTCTCTGAATTTGAAGAGTAGAGTTGACTTCCCCCCTTGAAATCATGGCTTTTGGCTTTTCTCTGGGACACTCTTGTTATTTATTTAAGCTTAATAGGATACAGAAACCTCAATTTAAGAAACCCTCCATGTATATGAAGTTGACGGTTGTGGATTTGTCCCTTCTTACCATAGGATATAGAAACCTCAATTTAAGAAACCCTCCATTTTATCTCATGTTTGAGACCCTCTCATTTTTATATCCAGCAAAAGGAAAACCTGTGGTTTGCTTTGACAAGTAACTCTACGCCCAATTTACCAGTGTATTTTTTTTTTTTTTTTTTGGTTTTTATGCCTACCAGATCCCTCTCCTATCTCATCCTGGTTTTGCTTCCTTAGAGCAGCATAAGCTTCCATTTTCTTAGAGATTGCTCAGATGTTCTGTTTCTAAAGTATTCACCATGACACATCTTTTGGTGTGACCAAACTTTTCCTTTTGTGGCAGCCTCCTAGTCACTGCATGCAATTGAAGATATACTGAACCTACATGAGCCGCTGCACTTGGCAAATTTGTTCTCTCCCCCGTTAGACAGTCTTTTCTGTCATTGCATCTTGCTTTGGGATCAGGGATTATTGGTGTGTTCGTAGCATTAGAAAAGAGGTCATGAGTGGATAATTTGATACTTGTGAATACATTGTGAAATGTTTTTCTTAATTGTGTTGTTAACTCTGCTTATCCAAATGAAAAAATGGTAAGGAGAAATAAAAAGGTTTGACCTTTACTTCCGGTCATTTAGATGGGTCTTTTCTCTTGCTAATTGGAGTCGATATCTTTCCAACCTCCTGTTTTGTGAGTTTCAATAATACAGTTTTGGTGCTAAAAATGTTGAGATTAGCACCTTTTGAATGACTATATGATCAATACATGTCTTTGTGTGGCTTCAGTTTTTTATGCAAGGAAAATGCATTTCTTTCTTTGGCACAATCTTTATTTTCAGTTATATAATGAGATTAGGACAGTTTGATCTTATATGCTCCTACATTCAGGTTGTTTAATAATGTGTTCACTAATATTATACTTTTGGCAGGTCCCGAAGCTCCTTCTGCATAGGTTATTTCCCAATGCCCGGTATTCTATATGGATTGATGGAAAACTTGAGCTTGTTGTGGATCCTTATCTAATTCTTGAAAGGTTCATTACTTGAGATCTTCTACATATCTACTTCTATATGGCTAGAAATCTCATGTAGAGGTTTGGAGAGGCTATGTGCGAACTCCATGATGTTTTTCCATACTAGATGGCCCTTTTGATTAGTCAAATTAGTTTAATATTATAAACTTGTTTATAATTCTCTTTGGTTCAGCATGTTAAATTTTTGTCCTTGGCTTAGACTTTCCCTCTTCTTTTAAGGTACTAGAAAAGAAAGTATTATTTATGAGAGTGATGCAGATGAGTATGGGACATCTTCAAGGAAATTTAAAGGAAATTTAAAGAACTTGTAAGAGTGGAAAAGGAAAAAAGAAAAAAAAAAATTCAGGATTCCCTTTTAGTCAAATTTTCTTTTTCTCTGTTAGCATAATAATGTTGTTTTTGTGAAAGATGTGCACCTGTGAGACCTAATTATCTGGGTTTATGATTTGAAAATACCCGTTCCTTGCATCAAGTTAATGGAGGAGGGTTACTTATTCTTAGTTTTGAGGTTCTTATCCTCAAATTTTCAGGTTTCTGTGGAGGAAGAATTGTAGTTTTGCCATTTCCAGGCATTATAGACGATTTGATGTGTTTGTGGAAGCGGAGGCCAACAAAGTTGCTGGGAAATATGATAATGCCTCTATTGACATGCAGATTGAATTCTACAAAAGTGAGGGTCTAACCCCATATTCGGAAGCTAAGCTTCCCATCACAAGTGGTATGTACAAGCATAACCATATGCCCTATTTTTGGTGATTCTTCTGTGTTTTATATGATTTCAAATATAATTTCTCATATTTCATAAATTTGTTTCAGATGTTCCTGAAGGTTGTGTAATTATAAGGGAACATATTCCCATTACAAACCTCTTTACTTGTCTTTGGTTCAACGAAGTTGACCGATTCACTGCCAGGGATCAGTTAAGTTTCTCGACAGTTAGGGACAAAATCATGTCCAAGGTGGACTGGAGTTTGAATATGTTCTTGGATTGTGAAAGACGCAACTTCGTGGTTCAGGTACCATACCTACAGTCTATTGTGTGGTTGTGTTACATGCCAAATTTGAACTTTAATACTAATTATGTGCCAGTCAACGAGAACCTTTGATGCATGTTTGAAAAATCTACAACAATATAGGGTGTAACTATGTTGATTCACTTCTCTCTCTCTCTCTCTCTCTCTCTCTCTCTCTCTCACTCAAATGTAGGCTTACCATAGAGAGTTACTAGAGCAAATGGCACCTCCTCTTGTTCCTACCGATCATCCTCCACCGACTTTGGTTAGTGACCTGCCACCTCCAGAGAAATCATCCACTGTCGTCCAACCGGAAAATATTGTTAGACAGCCAGAAAATATCATTAGACCTCCAGCCAAGAGGCGGGGAAGAGACCGCAGACCGAGTTCAAGGCGGCATCGCAAGGTTGCTGCTGGTAGTAAAGAAACCACTTCAACTCAAAGTTTTGTTTAGGCTAAAGAATATATTTTCTTTTTCTCTTTTGAAATATATATTTCTATTTTTTTTTTCTCCTTCCCCTGTACCACAATCATTCATCGAGGGGCTGAAGGATCTGGGCAAAGTGTTGTAATTTGTTTTAAAAGAGAGGAACAAGCCATCTATTGTCTTCGTTTTCATTTATATATTTTTTTTCTTTTTCTCCTCCTTGGGGAGCATTTATCTATTTTTATTCAATTTTCTGTTGTAAATGTACCATAATTTTCAATAAGTATCAAAGGGGTTTCTCTCAACTTTACATTTACTAGCCACTGTCGTCTTTGTAGATATGCACTTGCATACTCAACTCCATTTTTCACCATGTTATGCTATTAGGCACCCCTTTGCAAGTTGTACCCCTGTCCGGAGCTAAGTCTGAGAATCTCATGTGGCCCCATATCTGTTCCTCCTGTTTGGATCAGCATTCCTCTTCGGGATTTCTTTTTCAATCATCTTAATCTCATTGAGAACTTGTAGAATACCTCTTGAATCTCAGGATCTGACGACCAGGCTGACACATCTCGCTTATCAATCGACTCTTCATCTGGGAAATGTGCAGAAAGCATGTCAATTACAGCCATGAACTTTGTTGCCATAAATAGCTGGCAATGCAATCAAGGAATATCCGTGGGGACTGGAAAGGAAGTCCTTATAGTCTGGGTTTTGCACTCTTGGCACCAGTTTTCGCATCAATGGTGGTCTAGATGGGTCAAATCCGCCGAAAGGGTACTGCCTGAACCTCACAGCTGCATGCTGTCCGGAGATGAAGATGTTGAGAATGGAAGCAAGATCATCCGTGACTGGAGAGTTTAGGCCACCAAGGGGCATGTCTAACATCAAAGTGCCCTACATTAGTGGACTCTCTCAAGTTTTCCATACAAAAGGATCGGAAACTTTAGGAATTGTCCAACAATTATAATATTTTCTTCTTGATGTTCAAGGAGCGGAAAGTTGATTTAATAGATAAAAATATTAAATTGTTTAATCAAATTTTAGATTCAAAACTTGGATATAAAAAAAACTATATTGTGAGATTTATTCCCTATAATGAATTCGATAATACTAAAATTAAATTAATCAAAATATAATTTCGGATACCGATCACTAATATACCAAAAAAAGAGCAACATGCTACAATATTTCCATAATAATTTGAAATTTAAATTATTAATTTTGTATACTAATTTATAAATAAAAAGTAAGAGTTTTTAATAGAAAGAAGAAGTTTGGGAAAGCAACTGATAATATATAAAAAAAATATAAATGATAATAATAATAATAAAAAAATTAGAGGGATAGAAGGGGCAGCCGGGGAAAATCGCTTCTAAACCCTACGCGGTAAACCAGATGAAGGAGAAGTTCATTCTGGAAGCAACCAAGTAAACCTAAAAATGGGAGGAGCGAACAGACGATGGATGAACATCGCAATTCGTCAAGCACAGTCTCTACTTCTTTCCTCTTCTAAACCCCAAACCCTAGCACAAATCTCCCATCTCTCTCTCCTCAATTCCTCACAATCCGAACTCATTTCCTCAACCTCCAATCATATTTGCCGCAATTTCACCTCCTCCGTTTCCATCCCTCGATATTTCTCTACTCACCACAGTCGAGGTTCTTCTTCAAGGCGCGGAGGAGTGGTTGATGCTAATGATGGAGACGAGTACGATGTGGATGACGACGTCGTTAATGAGGACGAGAGTGAAGAGGTTAGTGACGATGAAGACGATGACGATAACGTTGTAACGTCAAACAGTTGTGTGAAGAGAGAGTATTCGGTTGAGGAGAAAGCGAAAGAAGCGGCTGCGATTGGATACAAAGTGGTGGGGCCGGTTGATCGGTCTGAGCGAGCTTTTAAACCCTATGAACCAGTTTTTGCTGTTGTTCAGGTTCGATCTTGTTTGCTTTGAATGTCATTGTGCGCCATGAAATCCAAATATTTGAATTAATTTTGATTCTCTCTTTCTCTCTTTTTTGTAGATTGGTTCTCATCAATTCAAAGTGAGCAATGGGGATTGTATTTACACCGAAAGACTTAAGTTCTGTGAAGTTAATGACAAGGTTAGTTTAATTTTTGTATCTCAGTGTATGATAAATGAATTATGCATTTTCTTTTTGGAAGATGCCAAAGGATCAATTTTATCTGAAAGCAACTATTTTTCCTGCAATTTTCATTGCAGCTGGTCAATAGTTTTAGCCCTTTTATCTGTTTAGAGTGAGAATTTTGGTTCACATGATATATTAACACGAGTACTGGGCCATTTTTTTGGCTTCAGAATGAAAAAATATAATTCTTTAAGCAGCGGTGAAACCAGATTTTTTTGGGGAGGGGGTACAACATGCACTTGAGCTTATAATTTGCAGGCACAAACAACATTTGGGTTTATAATTTTTGAAACATAATCTTTTTCCTTGAATTTTCGGGGTGGGGGGTTCTGCCCCTACCCTTCACCCCTTACTTTACATACCTGGGTGCATAACATACTTTTATTGGCTTTGAATTAAGAAAACTCTAAAATTATCTGTAACGAGAAAATGTTCAGTATTTGCATAATGAGCTATACCTGAAAAATGAACTCTTTCATCCTAACAAGAATTGCATTGTTGATTAGTATAACCAACATTTTTCGAATTCATAATTGATGGCATGAAAGGAATACCAATCTCATCTCCATGAACAGGTCCTCCATAGTTCTAGCTTGTTGAAGTATGACATAAGCGGCCTTCATATATGATGAGAGGTCATTACTTATACACAGCGCTGGTCAACAACTTGAGTATTTGTGCCATAATACATAGAGAATAGCAGCACAATAGGTGTTAAAAAACTGTCATTATGTTATTGATAGTTCTTTTCTCTTAGGTTTGTGTGGTTCTCTTTTTCCTTGATCCATTTAGTTCGTTCTTTTCCAATATGCTTGTTTTTTGTTGAGTTAATCTCCATTTATTCCACCTTTGCGTGGCATGCAGATCTGTATATGCACGTACAAAAATGCCATCTGTTCATGCACGTGCATTCACAAAATCACAACAGGGCAGATGCACTGTCTCCCTCCCCCTTTTTTTGGTGCCTGACCAACTGGTACCCTTTAACCATTTTATTGATCCTTACTAATTCGGCTTGAGTTAACTGTCGGGCCCATTAAAGGGCGAGCTTTCCCTGTGCCTGTTTTTTTTATTCCCAAGACTCGAACATGAGAACTTGGTTAAGGAAATCCGGTGCCCTTGCCACTGGACCAACAAGGCATTGGTTCCCTCCCTTTTTTTTTCTTGCATAAATGTTTGCGATAATTGAGGAATAGGTTCCAGTATTTTTGAGTGACATTCACTGTTTGATGTCTGATATACGGGATGTGATGTGAAAGAGGTTGCTTTTTGATGACTCCAAATGGTAATGGCATGAGTCGTATCAACTTCTTTCCTCATTCTCTCCCTGCAGCCTGTAATGTTTTGTGTGAGACTCTATTTGCACTATTATCATGGATTGAGATCATAATATTGACATCTAACACAGTTGTATGTGCGACATAAATGTTATGCTATAACATCAAATAGTCCAATATAAACGCAATAATATGTTTTACATTATATGATAGCTAATGTTTTTTGTGATTCAAAACAAACCGACTATTCTCCCCCATACAGTAAGCTTGGGAAGGAGTTGCTCAACAACAATTTGGAATGCACAATGCATTCCGACTCCTGCTACTTGCCCAAAATGGGTTTAATAGTTTGTTTACTTAATAAATTTACATTATAATAAAGTTATTCTGGATTAAATTGATATACCCATGGCATCTGCTGTTGCAGTTGATCTTGAACAGAGTTCTTCTGCTGGGGACAGCAAATCAGACTATCATTGGCAGGCCTATGTTACCCGATGCAGCTGTTTATGCAGTTGTTGAGGAGCATGTAAGAGTTTCATTTTATTATATTTTCCTATTCTGTGCCTTTACTAGCACTTTAGCTTCTTATTTGTAAATTTTTTATTTTATTTTATTTTTATTTTTATTTTTATTTTTTAATTAAGCTTGTTCAGAGATGAAAAGAGGTTTGCAAACCACCCATAATATAAATGAGCTTGTCAGAAGAGTAATAAATAAGACTATGTTTGACCAAACATTGAATATTGAATATGTAAGATTCTGTTCTATATTTGCTAGCACCTTTTGCTTTGCTATCATGATGCGTATTACAATGATCTAAACATATCTTCTCTAGGATGGAGAGGGAAAATGGAATAGTGCATTTCAGCCCTTTGAAGATCACGTGCTATAGTTTGTTGATGCTCTTGCTCTTATATAAAATTTCACCATTGGGTTTGGGTGGCAATAAGAACTGATGCTTGGTTTGTTTTAGTTGGCGATTCAGCATGAGGTCATTTCATAAATTGTTTAGCCCTTAAGGTTGTGTATTTCTTGATGTTTATTTCTGAGAGGTTGTGTTGAAGATAACCTCATTAACAAATGAACAACTAAGTTCAATTTTTGTTCTATGTTTGTAAAGGTGGTGATTCTATTATTTATCTTCTCACTCCTTGCCCTGATGCTGCTAATATGTGGCCTTTTAAGCTTTTGATTTTTTTTTTTTTGGGTTAATGTTATCACGTTGAGTAATGTCCATGCAATCATGTTTATTTGGTAGGTGAGAAGGTTAAAATTAAGAATAAGTAGTGGGGGGGGGATTTTTGTTCTTATGTTTCTATGCAAGGATTGAAATGTGGGGAAAAAATCATGAGAGCAAAATTTGTTATTTTGTGAGCCTGAGTGAGCCAATGGATTTGGAGTGTTGTAGGAAATAGATTTGAACTTGCATATCATATCCTCAACCTCCACCTTTTTTTTTTCATTAATGGTACCTGCAATGACCAATTTTCAACTTTTAGAAGTTTGGGCAGGGTCATATTGTGTCTTCTTTTCTTTTGCTCTGGTCATGGATGTGCTATGAGACGGGCTTGTGAGTAGTTTGGTGAGCTTTGAGTCAGTGTAAGGTCTTTTGATATCTTAAGCCATTTCTGTGGGGCTCAAAGAAATTATATTTGATGGATCAGATGTACTGTAGTGTGCTTAGTAGTTCTGAACCCATCACATTCAGCTTACTTGGATTCAAAAGTGCTTGTAATTGCTTTCTTGGAGATTATCACCTAGATGTTTGCATTGCCTTTGATTCTCAATTTTTTGTTACACAAATTTTCAAAATATGGAAAAAGCGTCAATCAGAATATGATTTTATACCTGTTGAAAACAAGTTTCGACTTCTTTTTCTTCTATTTTAGGCTTTGGATGCAAAAGTTATTATATTCAAGAAAAAGAGACGGAAGAATTACCGTCGTACTAAAGGACACCGACAGGTAACACAGATGCATACCATGATAATGGTTAATTGTAGCATATCACTTCAACAGTAGTTGGTTGACTGATCTTATGCAACCTTTCTCAGGAACTGACTAGGTTGAGAATCATTGATATTCAAGGAATCGAGAAGCCAGAAAAGGCATCTGTTAAAAAGCCAGAAAATGCCTCCTCTAAAAAGCCTGAAAAGGTTCCAGTTGCTGCCTAGGGTTGGATCTTCCCTACCATTTCGGTTTCTGCAAATTGCTCATCATTTCACAAACTCAGGGTCTCTGATCATGATCTCATTCTAACCTGATTAACTTACAACTTGCAATGTTCTATGAGGCACATCAGATGTCCACATCCTAGTATTTGTTGCAGGAATGCTATTTCTTCTATATTTTGTTCCTTGGTTCTTCTCCTCTCAAGGTTTGGTTGGTTCAAGATAATATCAGAGAGGAGTCCACCTAGCAAGTCAGTTTGAATGTTGTTGCAACTCTACACAGCAGAATTGTGATTTTTGGAGGAAAGCACGCTTCTATTTCCTGTATTATTTTGGAAAATTTTTGTGTCAAATAATGATCAATGGGGATTGTCCCTTTATTCATTCTGGATTTTTATGCAGTGATTGACTGGATTTTAATTTAATAGTCATCTTGGATGACATTTGGAGCAAATTCCATGCATTATCTCCAACCTCTCTCTCTCTCTCTCTCTCTCTCTCTAAGTTCATGACTCGGCTTGGATCAGAATTGACCAAAGTTTGAAGAGAGTGCCCGTAGATATTTATATGGAATGTTCTGTAAACCATGCACTTGACACGGATGCAGAGGTCCATGATTTATGACACGTTGAGATAACAGAACTTATAACAAGCACTTGTGTAGGTTTCTCACTTGATGAGGATGCAGCTGTTATTGATTATAAAATCTGCGATTGGTTACATCAAGATCTAACCACACAAGCATGATTTGTGGCGTTGTTTCGAGTTCTACACATGTTTTAATGTTCCTAGAAATAGTTTGAAACATATGGATAGGGAAAGTGACAGAGCTCAAGAGTTTTCCATCATTTCTTACTAATTATAGTGAGAGACAGTAGCATCCACACTCTCTCTCTCTCCCATGATAATGAAAGGAGTGGTGGTGAAAATGGGGGAAGCAAACTTAGATATACATCTCTTGGTTGACTCCTTAAAACTTGATTAGGATGAATCTTTTCACTTTTCTGTATTGCTTTTTGCCTGCCTCCCTTCTTGATTGTGGACCCTTATTAAACTCCAATCGTCAAGCCTTTTCCCATGCTTGCCAGGTGTCCTCTCTCTCTCTCTCTCTCTCATAGAGTATAAAACTGGTTTGTATCAGTTAGATGAGAGCAATAACTCATGTAAAATGGACTAGGGTTTGTCCATCCACTTGGTGTGGGTATTTGTCGGTTATATTATATACATATAACAAAAAATTATTGGCATGTGCTTACTGATTCAAATTTCTACTGTTACTATAGAAGAAAGTCTCACCAAACCCTCAAGCTCAAGAGAAGTTGTAGGCAACTTCTTAATAACTTGCATGTCATATTTTTATAACAATTTTGCTTGCACTTTTCCCACTTGCAATTTTTTTTTTTGGATTGGAATGAATGTTTGGTTGCCAGAATTTCTGCTTAATCTCTCAAACGGTTCATGGACAACTTAGGTTTTGATTCTAATATCTCTTTGGTGGCATGAAATTCTTCAGTCATTTTCATCATGTTATATGTTTGTTTGCTGCTCCCTCTTTTTGTCTTTGAAGATACATTTGTCCAGGAAAACTTTCATTCTTCCAAGCAAGGTCCCATGAGGAATTTTCCTTCTTTTTTCTCTTTTGTGCGAGAGAGAGAGAGAGAGAGAGAGAGAGAGAGAGAGAGATTGGTGTGCTATGTGGAGGGAAATGGGAGGTGGTGTTGAAGATAATGATGTCCATTAGCAATGGGAACTTGTTTACAGGTCATCTAATTGGTGACACCCCAAAATAGCCCACCTTTATTGATTTTCTTTTTCTCTGTCGTGTTCCCTCATTCAAGTCTATTCTCTCTCTCTCTCTCTCTCTCTCTCTCTCTCTCTCTCTCTCTCTCTCTCTCAACACCAAGGGTTAGTTGACGAAGGGTTATGGAGCATTAGATTTTGTATTTGGAGAATATCCCATCTTTCACACAAACAAAAAAGAGAGTGCTATTAGTGGACTCACTTTCTTTGCCACCCTATCACATCAATACCAAAAAAACTATTAACCCATAAAGATGAAAAAATTGCATTTTCTAAAGCCCATTTGAGTGCTCCCCACTTTTCAATAAAAATATGGTTATGGTAATGGAATTCATAGTCACAATGTATAGTCCCTCCACTTCATATACAGCTTCACACACCTACAAACTCCATTTGAGTGTCTCCATTACCACTTGAAAATAATTACGATGTATGTGTTTAAGTCACTATTGTTGGCACTATTCTTAGTTTCTTTTTTAATCAAGTTACAGCCATATAACACATTTACTGGATTTAATTATTTGCACTAATCTTAGTTTCTCTTAAAGGCACTATTTCCATGTCAATAGGACCAGTTACTTCTTACACATTTTCTAGAGGAAAATCAAAGCACAAAATTGTAGGAAAGATTGATTACCTGAACTACACATGCAAATGAAACCTCTAGTCATACTTGTAAAAATGGTTCTTTACATGGCACCTAGACAATCAAACATATGTTGGGGTATAATTGGCTCATTTATTTTTTATTTTTTATTTTTTTTGGTTACGCGAGATCATGGAGTTAAAGGGTTGTGACCACTAAGTTGTTTTCTTGGGGATTGATTGATATATATAAAGGGGTGCAACAAAAATTCATTCTTTTGAGCAAATCAAGATCCTAAAGTTGCCTCATTTTCAAGCTTTAGTTTCTTCATTCATATTAAAAAAATTACACGGTAAATAAGGTGAAGGAATACCATGATATGCTTGAGGAAAAGAGTGGTCATAGCTCTACATAATCTAGATGTACTCCCATTTACTTTTGTTATAGCTGAGTATTAATTGAGCGTGATATTTGGTACAACGGTTGAATTATTTTTTTGGTGATTTCGAGATTATGGATTTAGAACGTGAAAGCAGTTTCTTTACAAAAATGCGAGGGGAAGACTATGTTTAAATACGATCACCCTCCCCTATCCCAACATTAAACTGGAGAACAATTTGTGTAAGGAGTAAGTCCATACCTCGTTATCAATTATGGTTTTACTCTTCACCTTGCATGCATTGGACAGACCACCATGCAGCGCATCGCAACATCATCAATCGAATCAAGTGCGGTGATCATTTGTGTAGGGTCCCATCCTTCAACACATAATCAATCAAATATGATTTGTTATGTTTGCATTCATACAAAACTAACACTGTTGGATTTACATATGTTCATGTGTAGTGCAGTACATAATTAATTTCAAATGCACTAGCAATAGATTATTATGCAAAGCAGGGCATTATCAAAAGCATTGTCAAGTCCACTTAGTAGTCTCCAATTGTTGCTTGAAGTTGAGCCAACTTTTGTAGATTTTCATATGATATTTGGGACAATTGGCAATAAACAAGTTTAAATCTCTCTCAAATAGTATTGTGCTAAGGCTGTTTTTCCTCTCACCTTCTTTGTCACCCTTACGATTTCAACTGATATAAGATTTGAATTTAGAATAGACAGAGTTTAAAAAACTTTTATCAACTAAACAACTCGCTGACACTAATAGGTCCGAAGTTATTTACCTGTTAATAATATTGATTGTTTTCATTTTTCAATTTTGGAATATATTAAATAGTTTACTTGGTTGTTTCAATTTTCAAATAAACTATGAGAGCACCTATTGCATGAAGAAAAAGAATTTTAAAAACAAGGCTAACCTTGTTAATCCAGAGTGATGAGCTTTCCACAAAATTTTAGAAGGGGATGGGAAGGAATTATTCTTCATATATCCCATTAGAGTCTACTTCAGTGAGAGGAAAGGAATTATTCTTTATGCACCTTAGACGGCTACGCCACTCAAATACGAAACTCACTTTTGCTAAACCTTTTCTTTGGTTTCAAAGGTCTTTACTTTTTCTTGATTGTGTAATCTTCATTTCAAATAGAAAGAAGAAATCCTTCATGCCAATCCCTTATTTAAAGTTGACAAAAATTCAAGTCATCTTTTATGCTTGAGGTTGAGTTCTTATTGGCCGAAGATAGACATAATTATTCATGTCACCTATTCTTTCTTTCCATTTGAAGGCACTAAGAGGAGAGACAAGAAAGTGATAAGACTATAGATAAAAAGGAGCAAAAGCCCATTCAGTTTGCTTGCTAAACAGGTGGGTGAAGACATTGATCAGTGTCTCCATTTGATTATGATTGACATGAATTAGGGTAGGTTGTTTGAAACCCCAAATTTCTCAGGAGTGGTAAAATCAATTAGTTTTGTTACAAATAAATGTTTTAAAATATTTTGAATCCTGATCTAGTTCAAGTCATTGGCAAAACCATATACCCAAACTAAAGGTCACAGGGCTTTAATGCAATACGTTTTGGCTTTGTGGAATGGACATATACCAGCTACAGCATTAAAAGAGGTTATGTCACAAAGACTTATATTTCACATATTCTTGGCAATTGTCACCAGCATCAACTGTGGGGGGCGGGGAGAGATCACATGCAGCATTAACAAATCATGCATTAGGTTGGAGAGATATTCTACTTATATCCTCCATGGCACTACCCTAATCAAAAAGCCAAGTACTTCTGGTGATTGCTTGGAGTCAAATGAATCTAAGATTATATTTGGGGCATGTCACAGCGCAATGAACCTCCAAAGTGACCCTTATGATCCACCAAGAAAAAGTAAGAACATAAACTATTTAAAAGGAAGAAAAAAAAATATAGAATGTGGTTATAGGGTTGGAAAAGATTGTTAGAAGCAAGTCATTATCAATGTCAAAAAAGACTGGTAAAACAGAGTGTATTCCAAGTAGTCATTATCAACTTCTTGTCGATTTTTTTTTTGGGAAGACAAATCATCAATACAAGTTCTATGGCTAGAAAACAGAGACTATTCCAAGTAGCCATTTACGTGGGTATCAGCAAAACATGTACAGCACAAAACTCCCGAAGGCGAGGTACACCGTTAACTATTGATTTCTAATGAAATTATAAAAATAGAGAAATAAAATTTAAAAAAATTAATCTTTTAATAGATTTTATAACGTTTGATCTGACTAATCTAACAAAATTCAGATATGAATTAATAACTTGGTAACAAATAATTCACCTGCACTGAAAAAATAAAACATGTACAACTCTGGGGGACTCATCGAATGTTTTGTGTTGAGCCATAAGATTTTGTTAACCAAACTCTCGTGTTTTAGTGATCAGACATTATATTTTTTTAATCATAAATCTTAATTTCAAATCATGAAAATAAAAAAATAAAATTTAGGAGAGTTAGATTTTTAATAGGTTTCATAATATTTAAACCAGATTAATCAAACGAAATTTAAATATCGATTGACGATAAATAATGCCGTTGAAAAAAATAGAGATTTTGCAAGTAACAAGGCCAAAGGAAGAGGGTGAGCGGCGGGATGAAATGTTATTCATCTCATAAAAAATCATATATACTGTCTTCTAAAGTTACTGTCCCAAATGTATATCAATATTATTTTTTTCATATAAATTTTTGGTTTCGCCCTTACTCGGGGACTACAAGAGCTTGAAAATGTTGGTCTAATTCAAGTAAGCTAATGCTAACTCTTAATATTGTCCACATCTTCATAGAAAAAAATAATAAAAAAAGTTAACATAGAGGGATCGTGTAGATCCTATTCCTTCAACTTTGGTCATGTCACAACAGTATTTTGACTCAATCCAATAAGATCTAAAGTTGAATGGAATGGGTCACTTGAGCGTCTCAAAGTTGCACCAACTAGTTTTTTTGATTCCTACAATGTCACAATGCACTTTGATTTGCACATAAACAAATACGGGAAAAAGGTTTACCAAAGCCTCTCTCCGCATGTTACTCGCGGCCAATGTTTTGAAACGCGGACCGCACCGGTTATCCGATTGGAAATGGGACCGAAAGTCGATCCAGATTTCTTAATATAATAGATTTTGAAAAAATTGATCAAAACTCGGGTTGAATTGAGAATCGGATTGAACCGATCAATTTTTTTTTATCTCACACTCGTCTTTTTTGGTCTTCACTTGGATTTTGATGATCGAATTATGTTATACATTGAACATTTATTTTATTACTTAAATTAGATTTTGATGTATGCAAACTTATTGTTTGAATTAGTTTTTGATATATTTGAATGATATTTCAAATTAAATGGTATATGATATTTATATGAATAAATTATATTTTATTAATATTATATATTTTGAACATAATTTAGTAAATATTTATGATTAAATATATAGATTTTTTAGATTATTAATATATTATAATTTAAATTTATTTATAATATGACGATGACATCATCTATTTTTTTCCTTCAATCCAATTTGTTTGACCCAGTGACCCATTGATCTCTTAGCACGATCGATTCATACCCCAATCCGTGTTTAAAAAGAGTGCCCGTACCCCTTCTTGTTCTTAGTTGAAACTTTGATTTTTGACTTACCAACTCAAACTCCATAGCTTATGGAGACACTTCTAGACTAACCATGATACATCCTATTCAACAACAACAACAATAATGAATAATTCCTGTTCTTAATTTTTAGACAAAATTTGTTTCATATTTTTCTTTGTTTTTGAATTCAATTCAAGTTATTTATGAAAAGATTAGAAAGCTGTCTCACTCATCTAAACATTATATTCAAGATGTACCATACATATATTTAAAAGAAAAATTAATCCTCTATCTAATTAGATTAATTTAAAAAATATTTGATCTAACGAATACAAAAAAGCGATTATAGTTACTTTTTAAAATATTACTATAAATACTTTCACTAGTTATGAAATATTTAACTTGAAAATGATTATTATTTTGATAACTTAGTATTATAAGGTAAAAATACTTTATTTTAATTATGAACAATGAATCTCTTTTAGAGAAAATATTTCTGCCGCACAATCAAAGTGGGATGAATCATTGATTTGAACTTAGAATTTTAATGTTATTTAAAAATAATTTTACCCATTAAATTGATAAAATTTGAAAGAGAGAATAAATTGCAATCATTTTATATTTCTTTCCTACTTAAGTTCATGGTTTTGCCTTTTCCTCTCCGGTTGCAATTTGAGTTGGCACTCGACATAGGATAAAACTAGGATCTTCTTTCATCGAATCCTATTGAAATTCCAGAATCTAGGGTCCCCCATATGTCATCCACGTGTCCATTCCTGATTAAGATCATACTAGAAAACAAAAGGTTCATTCGCAACACCAAAAAGAAAACATAAAACAACCTTTAGTAATTTTTCGTCTCAAATTCCAATCAAAACCCCATATTAAGTTGTCGTCTAGAGTGAGTGTTGACAAAATTTATAAATCCCAAAACAAAAGACCAGAAAGGAACCCGTTGGTATATTCGCCCCGTATCCGATCAATAGTTTTCTATATTTGTATTCCATTGTGTAAAACGCACCAAACCCAGAAAGGGAGAGAGAGAGAGAGAGAGATAGTGAGAGAGAGAGAGAGAGAGAGAGAAGTGTGTGCTAATGTTTGTGAGAAATGGAGTGATGGAAGGGATTTGGGGAGGAACTTTGCCTCTCTATATTCCCTCAAATTCTGAATTTTGATTGTGGCGACATATAATTCGTTATTCTTTTATTCGGAAAAATACGAGGAACGTGAAAGGGTGACGGAATTTCACTGTTTCAAATTCTGGGTCTAGTTTCTTTCATGGTTTTATCATTTGGGTTTTGCTGTTTTTCAGAGGAAGTCAAAGGTATGACTCTTTTATCCCATATTTTCGTTATTTGGTTTGTCTATTCATTTCAAAATTCACTCTTTTGCTTGTTAGTAGTGGGTTTCAATTAACATTTGAATTTTGTGGCTTCTGATGTTAATTAGGAGTTTGAACTTTTTTTTGGGGGGTGGAAGTCATTGGTTTCTTTCTCTTTTTCTGTTTTTGTACTTAGGTTGAAATATAGCTGTGGTTATTCGTTTCATTGGTTAGAATTTGCTTATGGGATGGAATTTGGAAGTCAAGTATTATATTGTCCGAGGACTCCTGGAATATGTAGTCCTTTTGAGGGCATTATTTACCCGCTTTGAGTTTTCTTAAAGATGTCTCTCTCTCTCTCTCTCTCTCTCTCTCATAAACTGTTCTTCATATAGTTTGATTCGTGAACATGACTTTAAGATGGCTCAAAGGTCAAAATTTGCTATCAAGAATAATCATTATAAGCTAAAAAAGAAATTAAAATAGCTTCATTATAGGTATGGTTCCTGAAATTCTAGTCATTTTCTGACTTTTGCTTGTAATTGATCCCATGAGAATGGTTAGTGAGTTTTCTGATATGTTCTGTTTTATTGCTTTTTTTTTTTTATATATAGTAATCCACGAATCAATGTGTCTTTTGCATGAATAATTTATTAAGACATTAGGAAGCAGGCCTTTTACTATGCCTTTCTCTCCTGTAGGTTGCCCCTTCTATTCTTGATCTTTTCATCTTTTGGAACATTATATGATACTTTTATTGCAAACACTTTTTAGGACTCTTAATTTCTGCTCTTGCTGCAGGTTGCATGGAAACTTCCTAGTTACTACAGTGACTGCTCTGGCTTGTTGAATAAGTTGCTCTTAAGTTTCTGTGCATCAATAAACTACAAGAAGTGGTCTATCTTGCTGTTTCCACTGGGTTTCTTGAGTCTACTTGTTTCTGGTTCTGGCTTTCGGTTGGCTGCAAAACACTCATATGGCAAAATCTTTTCGAGCAGGTGGACATATCCTGTAGAGTGTTTGGCTTCACACGGGGCAAATCTCCTTTGGCAATTCAAACTTGGCTTCTGGAAGAATCAAAAGTTCTTTCAGGTAGTCTGGCTTTATCATATACCTGAAGATATATGTACTATTCCAGCTCTGCTGGGCAAATCTCCTTTGGCATAGCCTCCTTTGGTAGTAATACACAAGGAGTGTTCTTTATCCTTGTAGCAGTCTCTCAATTTTGATCAGTCAACTCAGTTTCTAGCTGGGAGTTGGGCAGATCTTTTTTGGCACCATTTCTATTAGTTTCTTCAGATGCTTCACTTGCACTTGGGAAATTCTAAGGTGGAAGTTTCATTCCCGTGAAAATCCAGTCCATTTTTGGGCAAATCTCCTTTGGCAGTAAATCTCCTGCGACAGTCAGAGTCATCATTTGACTCCTTTTATCCCTCTAGGGCAAATCTCCTTTGGCATCAGTCTCCAGCTTTTGGAATCAAGATCTCCTTTCTGGAGTCTGAATCACACTTATCACTTTGATCTGGAAATTATCCTTCAGTACGCTGAACCATCTACCAGTCCTGGTTCATATACAATCAACGGGGAATTATTATTGAAACTTGGAACTTTTGCAGAATTCTGAACATCTATTCTGAAGGTAATTCTTTTATTTATTCTAAAGTTTATGTTTCTTCTTAGCATTCAGCTATTTAACGTTATTTGAAATCAATCCTGAAGTAGCTTAAAGCTGCTTCACTTCAGCTGACTATGTTCAATTTATAGTTAACTGCTTGCCTAGTACCTTTGATTGCCTTCTTTAGTAACTTCAATAAACATGATAAAATTAAATTAAATGTAGGTTTACTTGTTGGGCTTCTGACATGGATATATTCCTTTCGGACTCTGATTGTGAGAGTTTTACTGAGAGCAGTAGTATTGACGATCAAGATGATATTGAGTCTATCTTTGGAGGGCAAGCTCAGAGTATTTTATCAAGCCTGGAGGAAACAATTGGAAAAATTGACGATTTCCTCTCATTTGAGAGAGGATTTGTTCATGGAGACATTGTTTCCTTTGCAAATGACCTGTCAGGCCAGATAGGCAAAGTGGTGGAAATAGAGATGTTGGTGAACTTGGAAGATGTTCATGGAAAAGTCATAAAAGATGTAAATACCAAGGAACTTTCAAAGATTCGCTCTATTTCAGTGGGTGATTTTGTTGTTCATGGTCCATGGCTTGGAAGAGTGGATAAAGTGATGGATCGTGTTACCATTCTCCTTGATGATGGAACAAAGAGTGAAGTTGTTGTGGAGGATCAAGAGAAAGTTGTTCCAATATCTCCAGACTTGCTTGAAGACCCACAATATCCATATTATCCAGGACAAAGAGTTCAGATAAAACAACCAGCAGCTTCCAAATCAGCCAGATGGTTATGTGGTGCATGGAAGGAAGTTCGAGATCAAGGTACCGTTTGTGCTGTGGAGGCAGGATGGCTATGTGTTAATTGGCTTACCTCGGCTTTACTTGGGAGCAATTTTAATTTGCCTGCTCCCCCTTCCATGCTGGATGCAAAAAGTATAACATTGTTGTCATGCTTTTCACATGCAACCTGGCAGCTTGGCGATTGGTGTTTACGTACAGTGTCCAATCATAAAGAAGTCAAGGAGCAGAATTTTCTTAATGGGTCTATGGGGCACAATGTATCAGAAAGAGGCTTCAAGAAAAGAGACCTGAACTCAAATTCGAAAGAACTCTTTGTCATTGCTAAGACAAAGACTAAAGTCGATGTTCTGTGGCAGGATGGTAGCTGCTCAATTGGTCTAGATTCACAGTCTTTGTCCCCTGTAAGTGTTGTTAATGATTATGAGTTTTTGCCTGCACAGTTTGTGCTTGAAAAGGGCACTTGTGATGATAAACATGCCTCTAGTGGCCAAAAGTGGGGTATTGTGAGATGTGTGGATGCAAAAGAACGAACGGTGAATGTAAGATGGAACACTTCTTTGGAAAGTCAAGCCAATGAGGTTAAGAGAGCCTGGATAGAGGAAACTGTAAGTGCTTATGAACTATTCGAGCACCCAGATTACTCTTTCTGTCTTGGTGAAGTTGTGTTTAGGCTTATTGGTCAAGCTGATGGACAAATATGTAAAGATCCAGAAAATCTCGAATTATGCAGAGGTGATAAAGTTGATCTTAAAAACAATTTCAGCAACGTGGAATGGAACACTTATAGTGGCGAGTTTTATTTGTCATGCATTGGCAATGTTATGGGCTTTAAAGATGGGGATGTTGAGGTGAAATGGGCTACTGGTGTTATATCCAAGGTAAAAATTTTCCATTCAAGTTTGCCCCATTAATATGCAGTTGTACTTTATGGTTGATTTTGTAGAAGCATTTTCCATGATTGAGCTTTGCTAGTTATTAGTATATTTTATATCCCATTTTGGGAGTGTAGTCTGGTGAAAAAAAAATAAAAGTTATGTCTTGTACCGTTCATGTTAGAGGTACTTTCCAGATATTGTGATGAGTTGTGCTCTGTGGATCGAGTCCTATTTATAACAGGAGGGCTGTATAATGTCTAGTATTGCTGACAACAATTTTTATTTTTTATTATTATTATTTTTTTTGTAATTCTGTTCTTCATCTTTTAGTTTTCTAAGGAGTGTTGTGATCAAATTTTTGATGGCAATATCCTGCCGGTTCCTTTGCGTATTTTGGGTCTTAAACCTGTTAAGAGCTTTGGTGGGTCCAGTAGACTCGGTAGGTTCCAGACTCCAGTGCTGTTATCAATTGAGTTATGGTTTTAGATTTTAAATATATTTATATATCATATTCAATGATTCTATTTCTAGTCCTGAAGTCTGTTCGTCACATTATGCCTGCCTTTTTATTAAGCAATCTTTGCTAGATCAACCTCAGCTGCATAAAATAACTCTGACGTAGATGAATTTCATTCTATTTTAATGAGTTGATTAAAAGCAATACGGCAAACATTTAGGATTTCTATTAATACTTTTTTCTACATATTTTTCCAGGTTGCACCCTATGAAATTTTCCGTATGGAGAAATATGATGGTTCAGCTGAAACATCCATTCTGCCTGAGCTAAATAATGATGAATGGAATGAAGAAACAGCTGAGCTTGAGAAGCAAGCTTTCCATCACAAAGGAGAGGTGAAGCAACCACTCTGTCTTGTCTGTCTGTTCAATCCCCATCCTATGCAGCCCCAAACAATTTAAAATAGAAGTTGCTAGTCCAATGCTTGGTTTTCTCCTTTTTTTTTTTTTATTTATTTTGAACATCCTTTTGACAAACCCTGTAATTCGTGCCCAATCAGGACATATTGGAATTCGGAAGTTTTGTTGAAGGTTGTAAAAAATGCTTGAAGGATTCTACCTCCTTTTTTTGTCCTCATTCTGCTATTGGGTTCTTCAAAGGCATTGCAGCAAGTCTTTTTGGTTCTCTTGGTCCCACACGGTCATCAGATCAAGCATCATGTGGCGGTATACCTGAGAATCTGAATGGTTATAGGGTTCCTCATGAAGAATTTTTGGAATCTCGTAATGTCTGCTCTGAGGAGTCCTTGTTGGTAGATTACAACATTGAGAAAGTTGGAGAGGAAAAATCAACTGAGCAAGTTGAAGAGGCTCTGGACAATGAAGATCCTTCACTTTCATCAGGCAGCAATAGTCCAAAACGATTTAGGCAATTTGATATGGTCACTGATTGTTCAGACCACCAATTTGTTAATGGTGCTGGAAAGGGATTGCCAGTATCTCAGGTGATAAAAAATTTTATATCTTATAAGCTGCATCCTTTTGATTTTAACTATTCAAGGGCAGTTATTATTTTTGTTTTCTTTGGCTGATAGGTAAAAAGAGGATGGTTGAGGAAGGTTCAGCAAGAGTGGAATATTCTAGAGAAAGATCTTCCAGGTTAGCACCTTTTTCCTGAAGAATCAATTTGGACTTCACATGTGTGATTGATTGATAGAAGGCGGAAAACCTTTTCCAGTGAATAAAGATCGTGTATATTTTATGTGAGAAAACTTGTAGTAATTTGGTTTTTCTTTCTTCAGTTTGCAATAATCAGCGTCTCTAATTTCTGATAACAATTTTTTCACAATGCTGTATGGAAGTAGTGATATCTTGTTCCATAAGGCTGATGATTTTTAGTATAAAATTAAAACCAGAAAAGAACTGAATTTTTGGTCCTGAATCAGCAGAGTATGAAAAGAAAAGAAGAACAATGTCAAGTACTGAGATTTTTAGGAAATGATAATATAGTAAGATTGGCATTCTCAACTTTTGTAGAGGATACCCCGCAAAGGCAGACAAGGTTTTGAATCAACCAAAAAAAAAGAAAGAAAGAAAGAAAGAAAGAAAGAAAAATGCCGGTATGCAATTTCTGTGTTTGATAAATCATAGTTGGATTAATCCCTCTAGGAGCCACTTAAATGCTAAAGAATTTACATCGACAAATTTCTGGATATAATGCTGAATGGAATTCTTGCAATTTCAACAGATGCCATCTATGTCCGTGCCTATGAGGATAGGATGGACCTCCTTAGAGCGGCCATTGTGGGTAGTCCTGGAACTCCATATCACGATGCACTTTTCTTCTTCGACATTTTTCTTCCGCCAGATTATCCTCATGAGCCACCTGTAAGTCATTATTATCTGCTTTGTATTCTTGAAAATGACTTCTGCATGGATGTTTTCTCAGTGGGATTTCATCTTTCTCAATATAATCCATCAAAGAAAAAGTAAAATTTTGTCTTTTAATGCCCTTAGTTGAGATGATTCCTAGTGCACCACAGATTTGTTCTTTCAATCATGAACAGATAGCAGCATGTGAAAGTATGGTCGAACAAAGAGTAAGATTTTCATGGATGTCGTGTTTCATGCAGATGGTTCATTACATTTCTGGTGGTCTCCGTGTAAATCCTAACTTGTATGAGTCTGGGAAGGTCTGCCTTAGTCTCCTGAATACATGGACGGGCACAGGCACTGAAGTATGGAATCCTGGGGAGTCGACCATTTTGCAAGTTCTCCTCTCCCTACAAGCCCTTGTGCTTAATGAAAAGCCTTACTTCAATGAGGCTGGATACGATATGCAAGTTGGAAGAGTTGAGGGAGAGAAAAATTCAATCAGCTATAATGAGAATGCATTCCTCCTTACTTGCAAATCTATGTTGTACATTCTACGGAGGCCACCCAAGGTACAAAGCAGAAAGTTTCAGTTGTCTTTACCTTGCACTTATTATAATTTTGAAACATGCCTGGAAATTATAAAATTTATGGGATCTAATCTCATTTCTGAATTTGTGCAGCATTTTGAGGCACTTGTGGAAGAGCACTTCAGCCAACGTGCCCAATGGATACTCTCTGCTTGTAAGGCATATATGGAAGGAGCTGCAGTAGGCTGTGCTTTTGGAAATGAAGATGCTGTGCAAGATAATAAGTTGGAAAGCTCAAAGGGTTTCAAGCTCATGCTTGCTAAGCTTTTTGACAAGCTGATTGAAGCATTTGACAAGAAGGGAATTGATTGCAGTCAGTTTATTGCATCCGAAATCTGAATGTGCTTGAGTAGAGGTTAGTGACCTTGAGTGAATCCCAACATTGTGTGCATAAATAAATGGAATTTCAGGTGTGCTTGGTAAGGTATGCTTGTATAAATTGCTTTTGCAATGCTTGTAGGATCTTCATTGAGTGGAAAAACAAGGAACAACCACCAGAGATCCGCTTCATGTATGTAAACATAAGACTGGCTTGTGAGAAAAAAACAAATATCTCCGCAGTTGATTGTGTTGTGATTGTAATGTATGTATGGTTTGTAAGAAAAAAAACATTGTATGGAGTTCATGTGTGAAATCTTTATGCTTTTTATTTTGTGATCTTTGTATTGTTTCAGTACTTTGTGTTGCTTTATACGTAAACTTGAATTTGGCTCAAGCCCCAAAAATAATTAGAGTTCATTCCTAGAGCAAATGAGGATTGACGTGCCGAGCTCGTAATTTTTGCTCATTGGTGATCCAAAAATTCAATAAAAAGTTTCCATGAGTTGCAGATTAAAATGGCAGAAAGAGGCTACTAGGGTTTTGCTATCCTATGTGTGTTACCGTGAGAGTCTCCATCTGCTATGAAAGTCTAGATTAAGCGATACTTCTGGCCCTTAGGGCATGCAAAGAGCACTTTAACAGCTTGACTCATGTTGATATCAGTCTTCCGGAGTGCACTCTAATAATTGGAGAACAATGTTATTGATCGGTCGAAATAATGAAACATCGAAGGTGGCATTGAATCAGGACTAGACTAGAAACATGATACTGACAATAGATGGAAAAAGGTTTAGAAACTTTAAGAGAGACGACGACGGAGAAAAGACTTTGCCGTTGGTTTGATGTGAAGTGGAAATACATAAAAGATCTTCACATAAGCTGTAAATTTGAAATGGGGCTTCGAGAAAACTTGGGACAAGTGGAGCTACTACAGCAACATGCCAATATGTCTGGAAGTTGACTTTCTTTATTGAATGATGTTTATATTGAATTTCTGACGGATAAGGCCTGGTATGTACGAAACAATGACCAAGATTCCTAAGATGATTAAGTGCAGATATTTATACAAAAAAAAAAAAAAAAAAACCCAAATTTGCATTATCCAAGTAAAAGAACTTGCTCTGATCCTTCCAAGAAATAACGGGAAATTTAGAGAAAGAGAGAGAGAGTTTAAGCCCTTTTTTATCGTCAAATTATGGGAGAAATTGGTGATATGTTTCACTAATGTTTAATTTCAACACTTTGTAATTGCGATTGGAATAACTGGGCCAATCGCGTTGACTTCAACATGCACATGGCTCCATCTTCATTGCAATTTCCATTTGTTTGACCCCCCTTTTTTTGACTGAACCACCTTTTTTTCCCCCAATTTCTTAGTCTTTGACAATTAGCATTGATGAATCAATTTCTCAAGCATTGCCAGCCAATCTAAATGTTAAAATAATTGCCTTGTTGTCCATTTTGGTTCAAATGAAGATTAGATTGAATTTGAATTCTGACATCAAATGCCCTGATAGCATTCTGTTCTTCCATCTTCTTTTCCCACATTCCTCGAGAACTTTGATGATGAATTCTTTAACAGCTGATCAGCCCTACAGACTTCTCTTCATATTTCTCCTTATTTTCAATGTCTGCACTTCATCTGTATTTGCTCAGGAATCAATCAGATTGAATACTGAAGTTCGTATGGATGGTTTCCTTAGATTGGAAAATGCTATCTTCACCGGTGGAAATCGACTTCTTCAGTCAACTTTCAAACATCTTCTCTTTCCAGACAGGCACATCTTACGAACTCCAATTGTTGGTGTATTCAGAGTTGAATCAGGTATGGTTCTTAGAGGAAATAGAATGTTTCCCTCTGCAGGAAACGGAACAAACCAGTCATCCAGAACTCTACTTCTGCGAAGTGAGCTATGTTTTAGGCTAAATGGGTTCTGGTCATCTTCTTCTGGGAAGCTTTATATGGTTGGATCAGGCTCTGGTTATGTAAAAGGTAAGTTAAGAAATGCTAATGTTGTCCTTAAGCTTCATTATCCATTGAATACAACAAGAACAACTAGTTTGGTCACTGGAAAATTGGAGAGTATGGACATGGAGGATAGCATCGATTACTTTGAAGCAATTCACATATTGGCTATTTCACAATTGAATTATGAATACACATTGATGACAGAAGCAAAGAAGAATGAGTTTCCGGAACTACGCTGCAACAGTCTGGTTTATGTGCCTCTCAGTTTGGAGCCAACAACTGATTATGTCTGCCAAACAATGTTTCAGCTTGCAGATATCTACAGGTTGGATTATGAGAGAGACTGCACTATTTCCATGTGCAATCCTCTTGGTGATTTCCCCCTTTGGCCTACTACTATGTATTTGACTGAGATACGGTGTTCAGAAAAAGGGAAAGTGAGAATGTTGCTGCAGTTCTTCAACTCTAGTAGTAGTGTGTATTATCAACCTTTGGATCCTGGTACCACACTAGTTGCTGAAGGGGTATGGGATGCAAAGACAAGAAGCCTACATCTCATAGCCTGTCGCATACTAGATCCAATGCATTCTTTGGTGAATGCACTCATTGGAGACTGTTCAATCAGGTTGAGTGTGAGACTTCCTGCAATCCTGACTGTAACAAGCAGGAGCACTGCTGTTGGCAACATGTGGAGCAGCAAATCTGTCAATGAGTCTGGTTACTTTCTGAAACTTGGATTTAGGAATTCTGGGGATCAATGGATGCGAGTTCCGGGTGTCAAGTATGAGTTCACCAAGATTGACATGGCAATGAAATATTTTGAGGAAATTAAAACTGTGGGACATAAGAACGGAATTTATCCAAGTGGACAATCACTAGAGATGAGACTTGACATGTACGTGGGAAATGGAAAGTTTGGAAGGTACTGGGGATATTCTGAACCATTATTTGTTGGTAATCGGACTTATGGTGGATTTTTTGGAGACACTAGTTACACTGGGATGGTAAATATCAGCTACAAGATGATCTTGAAATCACCTCCCAGTTTAACATCTTCTAATGAATCAGTAGAAATATTGGGGGAAGGAGTGTACGATGATGGCTCTGGTCTCTTATGCATGATTGGCTGCTGGTATCTTGGATTAGAAAGAAAAAAACTAGTGAAAAATGGTTCAACAGATTGTGAAATTCTAGTAGCTGTTCAGTTCTCTCAATTAACTGCAGAGAGAGGATGCAGTGCCCATTTTAATGGAGCAATTAAAAGCACAAGGGAGAAGATAGATCCTCTTTACTTCGATCCTGTTGAGTTTTCTTCTTTTGTTATTGGTGATAAGATTTGAAGAAAGAAGTTTGTATGGCCGATAGATGAGGAGATAACAGTGGCTTTACTTTCTTAATTTTGTGTATTTTCATGGGGCTACTACAGCTCCATTATGTGAAAAGGCATCAAAATGCACTCCCATTCATTTCAATAGCAATGCTTGTGCACTGAATAAGTGCAAACAATGCTTGTGCACTGAATAAGTGTCAGCTTTGGTAGGCATGATACAACCTCCTTATCTGTAAATCCAATTTTCTTTTAAGAGTTTTTTTTTTTTACATTGGACTGGCAATATATCTGAAGCGTAGTGACTAGTCCCTCATATTGCAATCATGTTGGAAAATCGTTAAACATGTCCTTACATGTTCTCTGCAGGAAATGAACATATTTCCCCAGTTTCTTCTTCATTTCTCCCCCATATCTTCCATTGGGTTATATTCTTTCATGTTTACCCTCGTTCTCTGTCTGTTCTGATTGTTGTGTGTTTATTAAAAATGGGAAGGGAAAAAAAGTCAAATGAAAAAGACCTTTATAGATGATTTTCTCCTATCTTTTTCATTCATAATTCTTTAGTAAGAGAAGAAAATGTGCTCAGCTTAACCGAGTTCTATGCAAGAGAGGGAAATCTGATTAAGATGCAGTGCTTTTCTAGTCACAAATAAATGGTTTATAGGACCTCAAGAATGTGGAACGATCCGCTGGGTTAATGTGCTATTTCCTCATGATTTCCAGTTTGCTCGGAATAGCTCCACATGTAGAATTACTGCTGATCTTGACCGCGTTCTGTTCCCCTACAAAAGTTTCCTCATCTCGTTCTGCTCGGTGATTTGAGTTGTAGATTTCCATCTCCTAATTACTCCAATTAATTTTTTAGACTTGGGTCTTCAAAGTATTGGGGATGGCTGTCATCCTTTTTCTCTAGTCATGCCGGAACCTACTGAATTGTGCATGGATTTTCTGCATCTTCAAAGCTTATTAAGAGAAGTTTTTCCTTCACGATCTTATTACTAGTCAGAGACTCACTCAGGAAGGGGGAGGGGTGTGGCCTCGGGAACCACTCCCGCAGTTTAAGGTATTAACCGTTTTTTTTTTAATTTCTTTTCGGTGGCTTAACTCAGATGCTTGACCCAATAAACACGATAATTTTTCTTAAAATGAATAAAGGGATTGTCTCTTTTAGCAAGCTCAATTTGCGAAGGTTCCACAATAACTTCATTTCCATTGAATGAGCAAATGCAGACTTAGTTTGACTTTAGGTTAGCTGGTAGGTGGTTTGTATATTTATATTCCTATGGATTTGAATATGTAGATGGAAACATATTTGTTATCCGATACTTATCAAAATTCATCATATTTTGACTTTTGAAGTGTGTGTCTGTATGGTCTAGTGTTCTTGCTCGATTGAATCAGGTCTTGTACTAAGATTTTGTTTTCACAAAGTTGAAACTCTTTATCATAACATGAGATTGTCTGATTTTCCAACTTTGGAGTTTGCAAAAATGGAGTCTGATCCTAGGTTGCCAGACATCATTGCTTCTCTTCATGTTGGTCTCGTTTATTGGTCTCTCTCTATCATTCTCCATCTCGTCACCATCTTCTCTCTCCTACAGGCAACGCTGCAACACCATCGTTCCTGAATCAATCCCTGCCAGCATGAAACTTCCCTTGAATGGGCTCCTTGAACTATGACGGGTCTACTTCAGTGGTAGAGTTCGACTGCCAAAACTTATGTTCACTTCCCTATTCTTTTCCAACCGGCAGAACTATTTATCCCAAACCAGTGGCATATTCAAAGTTGAAGCAACTTCATCGATATGAGACTTCCGTGCCCAGAAAACTTCAAATATTATCTGGGTCCGGTCTTAGATTGCATTTTGCTTCCTCAGATATTGTTCAACTTCTTCTGCAACTTCAAAGAAAAAGCTCTTGCTCCTTTCTTTTATGTTGGAATGACAGCTCTTCGTCTGCTGCCACACGCCTATAGTCTCTGTGGTTCCCAAACATCGTCATGGCATCTTGGTTCAATTTATGCAAATCTCCGGATGAACCTCTGTTCTACTTCCTGGGACATCATGATCTGTTGTTTAGGTCTGCTTTTTGCTTTTCTCAATCACCTCCAGCAGTGGTTTCACATAGAGATATCTCAAGCAAAGGAAATTCACTATAATAAAATGAATGATAGGGCTGTCTGGTAAGTGTCAAAGCAAATTCTGCTTTGTGTTTAGTAGATTCATGAGAGGAACATTAAGCTTTAGATATACCATACAAGCATCCTGTACTTCAGTTGTCATTTCCAATTACTTCCTTTGTTGTCTTGGTACTTTAATGGGTTTTCTTTCCTGCATAACCCTCCAACCCCTCCCCCCCCCCCCTTTACGCAAGAGTGCTGTTGGAGACTTGGGACTGAATTTGTTTTCTGTTGGATTGGTGGTGACGTGGGTAGGGTAATGCCACCCTCATTGCATGGTTTCCGGTGCACAATTGAGCACATTGTGTATGGTACTCTATCCTTAGCACCATATATATGTCTTCATTTCCTATCTCTGAAATTTTGGGGGGAAAAAAGAGGAGAAAAAAAGGTCCTTTTCTTCCTTGTAATGGAAAGAACAAGAAGGCTGTTCTAGCCCGTACTTGGCTTGGTTGTGATGGGATTTTTGGCTGCCACTTATCTAAAATAATGCCAGAATTGAGGAAACTTAGAACCCAAAAAATTTCACAAAAATTGCGACTTTATTTTCAATTCCAATTTTGTTGCTTTAAAAGATGTGATGTTCATTTTTAACTCTGCAAAAAGTTAAATTTCTTAGTAAAAATAAAAGTTCATAAATAAATTACACAAAAATATGAATTTACGTATATTTATGGGACAAGCCACAACCACCAAATAAAGTAGGACTGCTGACAAAATCCAAACCTTCTTCCGAAGAACGATAGTGGGTGCATCAATCACCGGGCTCTCTCGACTTTAAACAACAAATGGGATAACAATTGGGCTTTCTCTTTCCGGGGTTGAGAGAGAGAGAGAGAGATAGAGGGAGAGAACACCAACAAGCACTCATGCAGTGTTGCAGCATAACTATGCTAAATGTGAAGCCCTGCACGCCCAAACATGCATAGTTCTTTAATAGAGGTTCCTGCAGAGATGCATTCTTTTTTGCTATGATCTTGAGAGTTATCTTCATTTTTCGACGCATGATCTCTACTTCAATTTCTTGCCTCCTTTGGCCCTGCAGAAACCATTTATACACCGTTTGGTCTCCTGCCGCAAAGTCCTCTTGGTTCAGAAAAAATTGAGAACCTCTTTGATTCATGGCAAGCATTTATGTTTACCTTAAAAATAAAGAGTTTTTCCATATTGACTTGATTAATATTTAGGTAGGAAAATTGAGAACAATCCAACTAAATTAACCAAGACTTTTTAATATTATTGAACATAATAATAATTTAAATACTTTCCGCAATAAAATTTAATTTAGTTAAAAATTTTATATGTAAAATAAAATAAAATAAAATAAAGTTTAGTCGGGAAAGTTGATGTTGATATATCGTTTAATTATTTTTTTTACATGATAAAACTCGATCCTTTTAATATTTATCTCATTTGATTAAAAATTTTTTATTTCATAAAAATAATTTTTAAAAGTTATGGAGGTAAATTATTAAATGAAATTAAAATCGATTCATATTTGAATTTTTTAATTCAATTGTTCTCTCTGATATAATTCATGAGTTTTTGTTCAAAATATAATCTTTATTAGGTAAAAAAAAAAGGAAAATTTGCATCCAAACGAGGTTAAAGAAAGCTAACCAAAACCGACTTAATAAATATCAAATTAGGAGATAATTTTCCTTTAATATGGGCTCAAACCGACAATCTCATAACTTATGAGAGAGAGAGGGAGAGGAGATTCAGGTGAGAATCAAAAAAGCACCGCAATGGTGACGAATCGCACTTCCTATTCACCTCCACGTCATAAATCTAGGGTTTCATCGATGCCCACCAAGAACTCTTTGAAAATCCATCTCCATATTCTCGTAATCTCACTCATCCTCAACATTTCCAGATCAGTTTCTCTCTCTTATCCCACGCACTGCGACAAGCTCGTCCCTGAATCAACCCCAACTTCTACCCAAATCAAAATAGATCAATTTCTGCAACTGCAGAACGCTTTCTATACCGGTGGTTATCCAATCCTCAGAAATTCCTCGGATTCATCGAAAAACTCGGTCACTTTCCTCGTTCAACACATTAACACAACGTCAAACCTGGATGTGTACAGTGTCAAAGCAAATTTGTACCTTAAACGATCCATTTTGGTCCCAGAAACTATCTCGCCTCGCCGAGGATTATTACGCCAATTCCGGTACCGACAGCCGCATTTTCCGGTTCGGAGAAGTGGGATGACACTTGTGCTAAATGGGTTTTGGTCAACTTTTTCTGGGAAGCTTTGTATGATTGGATCAGGTAAAGGGTTTGCTTCTGATAGTATTTTAGATTTGAATGTTGTTGTTAAGCTTAATTATGCTAATACCTCATCAATTTTGAAGAGTTTGGTTAATGGGGTTGTGGAGAGTTTGGATGAAATTGGCACTAGTAGTTATTTTGAACCGGTTCATATATTGGGTGTTACACAGTTAAATTATGAGTACACATTTGTTATGAATGAAAATTGGGATGTGGGTATTGGAGGAAATGATGATTTGGTTGGTGGGTCGCTTAGTTTAGAGAAGGAGAGAGATCTTTGTTCAATGTTGAGTAAAATTTATGGTGGGTACGAGTTGACGTACGAGAGTGATTGTGGGAATGTTGAGTGCAATCCTTTTGGTGAGAGGTTTGATTTTGTGCCTAATTTGTTGTCTTTTACTAGCATACGGTGTGGGGATGAGAAAAGATTGCAGTTGTTGGTGAATTTGTTTAGTTCTGTGGACAGTGTATTTGTCCGTGATTTGGCTCCTAATGCCACTTTCGTCGCTGAAGGGAAGTGGGATGAGAAGAGAAATAGATTCCTTTTTGTTGCTTGTCGGATTTTGTATTATATGGATTCTTTGTCAGATTCTTCTATAGGCGACTGTTTCATTAGGTTTAGTTTAAGGTTCCGTGGGTTTTTGACAATAAGAGACAGAAGTGTTGTTGTCGGGAAAATCTGGCGCAACCAAACTGTTAATGGTTCTGTTTATTATGGTAACCGTTGGTTTTCAAATGCTAGGAATAAATTGTTTGGGCTTTCTGGTCTGAAATACAAATATAGTGAGATTGACACTGTGACAAAAACTTGTAGCTCCAAGAGAACAAGCAAGCACATGGGAAAGACGTATCCTAATGGGCACTCATCTGATATGAGATTCCGTATCCTAGTGGGGAATGGTGAAGAAGAAAAAAGATGGGGCTCCGCAACTCCACTATTTGTTGGGAATCAGTTTTACAGTCCATTTGCACTTGGAGAAAACACGAGTGGTTACAGCCTTCTGAATATTAGCTACAGGATAAGCTTCACAGCTCAACCGAGCTTTGTCTTGGGAGGTGCTGGTTCTCATTTGGACTCTGTAGAAATTTCAGCAGAAGGAATATATGATGCCAAAGCTGGAGTCTTATGTATGATAGGGTGCAAGCATTTGAGATCTATTCAGACGATGTTGACACAAAATAATTCCCTAGATTGTGAAATTTCTATTAATGCACAGTTGTCTCCTTTGGATGCAAAGGTTGGTGGGACAACCGTCAGGGGAACCATTGAAAGCATGCGGCAAATCTCAGACCCTCTTTACTTTCGGCGTCTTGAATTTGCTTCACGGACCATCTATTCAGAACAAGCTAAAAATTCAATATGGAGAATGGATTTGGAGATTGTGATGGTCCTTATATCTAATACACTTGCTTGTATTTTCATCGGTTTACAACTCCTCCATGTCAAAAGCCATCCTGATGTACTCCCATCTATCTCCATTGTGATGCTAATTGTTCTTACTCTTGGGCACATGATCCCTCTATTATTAAACTTTGATGCCATGTTTAAGCCAAACCCTGAAAAGCAGAAAATCTTATTTGGTAGTGGTGGATGGCTTGAAGTAAACGAAGTGATTGTGAGGGTAGTGACAATGGTAGCTTTCTTGTTGCAGTTTCGCCTTCTCCAACTCGCTTTCTCTGCTCGGTCAGCCGATGGGGACCAAAAGATCTTCTCTGTCTCTGAAAAGAAGGCTTTTGTGCTGTCTTTGTCCTTGTACATCGCTGGTGGGTTGATTGCATGGTTGGTACATGGATTCAAACATTCATACAAGAAACCATTTCTTGCACCACGCTTAGTAAGCTACCAGACACGGCAGCAGCAGTCACTATGGGTGGACCTTAAATCTTATGGGGGTCTCATTTTAGATGGTTTTTTACTCCCTCAGATGATGTTCAACATTTTTTGTGACTCCCGTGAAAAGTCTCTTGCCACCTCATTTTACGTCGGAACTAGTGTTGTTCGTATACTGCCACATGCCTACGATCTTTATAGGGCTCATGCCTCTACCTTGCCATTGAACTTATTTTACATTTATGCAAACCCTCGAACTGATTTTTTTTCCACTGCTTGGGATGTCATTATCCCCTGTTGCAGTCTTCTGTTTGTAGCCCTCATTACCTTGCAGCAGCACTATGGAGGCCGTTGCATTGTTCCTAAGAGATTCCGAGAGAGTTCCATATACGAGAAAGTTCCTATGGTTAGCAATGAGGAACTGTAGAAGGGAAACTGTATGTTTAAGTTGTTATTACTTCAATGGTGCCTGTAAGACCTCTCAATACAAATTCTTTGTTTATTACGCGCAGGGAATTAGTTTGTTGAACGTTTTGTAAGGAAATAAGATTAGGCATCTCTCTCTTTATACAGATTTTAATTCTGTTTTTGATTCTGCAAGGGGGAATTGAATTTGAGCGAATGCAGCCATATGGTGGGGAGACCTGATTCAAGAGTGCGTTTAGCAAATTGAATCAATTCCTGTGAAAAATTTATCACTCTTTTCCCAGCATGAACGAATTCATAATTCATTCTGGCATAAATTTCTCTGAAATGAGATTTTCAGATCCTATTTTGATTGCAATTGCAAAAAACGACCAAATTCAAAAGACTTTGGCCTTTCTGCTTCCCCTTGTCCATTTCAGTCCCTCTCTTTTCCTTTTTTTTGGTTGCTTGGCAATCAGGAGGAAGTAGCATTCAAATCAAGGACCCTTTATCACAGGAAAGAGTTTTGAGTCACTATTTGACCCGAAGCGTTTTCCTACCGCATCAAACTCACACAACCTAATCGTTGTCTGAAAGAGCTAGAAGTATGTAAAACATCCTCCCAAGTGCCCCATAACATCGTTTTGATTTCCCGAACCCCGCATCTTCGTTCTCACCAGAAGGCCGAACCCTGCAGGATCAAGGCACACCCTTGTCCTGCTAATCTCATCCTATGAAGTTAATGCCCGGAGAATGTCATCATAAAAATCAAATCAAAATTTGGTAAGCCACCATGAAGTAGCCCTGAAAAAATGCACGAGTCTGAAAATCTGTCTGAACCTTGAAAAACGGAGCCAATGCTTCAGATGGATACCCATAACAAAACTCTTCGAAATTGCACTAATTCTATGAACATTATGAACAAAAATAACCACTTTTTACAGAATGGGGCTATATCATGATTAATGGGTCGTTTCTGAGTTGCACCATGCCCTGCAGTAAAGATGAATATCGTATCTGAGTTGATGTGGTGTTTTAATGAGATGTAGCAACAGAAGGAAAGGTGGAAGTTGAATGATGAAGTCGAAAAACCGAAGAATCTGCCTTTCTTCCCAACTTCAATTTTCACCGCAGCACAGTGAATGCGGTTGCCCCCTCATTCCACCCGTGGAAATAAGCCGGTCAATCTTCCTTCTACAATCAAGCTAAACCTACTGAAAACCTGTACAAGATGTATCAGAATCTTCTGACTATTGGTATGAACGAATATGCATTTCAGAGTGTTGTTGACAAATTCCACCAAGTAAAAGAAAAGTATTTTTATGAACAAATGTTCTACATGATCATAATATTTGGCAGAAGAGTCCAAATGGGAGCACTTCGGCAAAATGGAAAAGAGAAATCGTTTGAATTATAAGACGAGATCGGAAAGTCCTAGAGAATTTTCTCAAACAGCTGTGAACCAAGGTAGGTTTTCCTCTTAGATACAAACTGCGAAGTTTCAGTTAATCTATTTGCCTTGTATACCTAAATCGCATGCCATAGCCGCACTTAAATGCCAGTGAATGCTATCACTTCTTTTTGTTTTTTTTGTACAAAGGACACTCGAACCGGAGACCTTTACAAGGTGAGAAGGAATGTTGCCGGTTAAGCTATAACTCATTTGCAATGCTACGTCACTTCCATGATAAGCCCTCCATTCCCCAAAAACAATAGGTAGTAGGCGGCACTTAGCATATCAAACGCTTCAAAAGCATCACGGTTCAACTATTACTGAATCCTAAAGATTCAAAAGAACTTGAAACTTTTGAATAAAAGAATATTCAAAATCCTGTTTTGATTCCGGGATTTCCATTGGTTTAGAGTATCCCAACTGGTCACTTGAGTAAGAATATTTGAGTAAGAACTCTTTATTATTTGAGTATCTCTGCAAGAACTCTCTCTCTCTTTCTTCTCAAAATATTAGTGTGTTTGTGTAGCACAAACTCTTTTCTGGATACAAACCCCGGCACTATAAGAGCAAACCAACTCTAATGAATTGCAAACAAATCAAATTCAACACTAAATTTTGTAGAAATAGCATTACAGAGCCGAAAGAAATAATTTGACAAAATATATCCAAGTATATATCTGCCTATTGAAACTCTAAAATAGACTCAGGCGGGACATTTGATTGAATCAAAACCCACAAAAAATGCAATCTCTTTATAGACATAGGAGGAATTTCATTGCCTAGAATGATGGTAATCAAGTCATTTATAATGGAATCTCATCATTAAATTTCGATTATCAAGTGGATGTGGTTAATAAAATACAATATTATTAAACAGAGAACCAATGAAGTGTGTATCAGGACATTAAAATTATTAATTAAAATTTTGAGTTTGAATATTAAAAATTAAAAAAATAAGTGTAAGTTATCCTTAAATTGGATCGCCTCTAACCGTGTCTTGACTTTCATGTCTACAGTTCCATTGTGTGTGCTCACCGTAGAAGTTTTGCATTAATCGGATTTCTGTCGAGTACCAAAAATTACCAAAAAAAAAGAAAAAATCACAGCCCCAGTGTTGGAAGATTTTGTTTCTGTGGAGCTGGTGGTCATATTCGAATCTGAAATTTTTAAATCGAGAGAGAAGGATTATGACCATTAGGTTGTCGTATTGAGGACAACAGGTGGTCCTTTGCTTTCACGAGATTTAAGGTAACTTTACAGGGTTTTTTTTTGTCATTTGTCATGTTTGTATCGTATCATTAACGGACAGTCGGTTTAGTAAAATATAATATTAAGTTTTTTAACCAATTTTTCAAATTTGACTCGTGATTTAAATATAGAAAAAACTATATTGGGCAGATAGTCGGCACTGTAAGTCCCAAACTGGATTAATCGAAATATAACCTGGAGATCGGTTGGTATAACAAAAAAAAATATTTGTGTCGTACCATATGACTGATAGGGTTTAAATGAGTGTAATATTTACAATTGATTTTGTATTATTTTTGAATAATTATTATACTAATATTTATATTTTATAACATTTGACTTGTTAGAATTGATGAAGGAGATTTATTATGGAAATGGAAGAAAAATAAATTAAATTGGAATAATTTTACAAAGTATGAAAAATTAGACAGCAATACTCTTTTATTAGCACGTGAATATGTTGATTACAAGATGCGACACAAGATTTTGAAGATTTACGACAATAAAATTTCATTTCTCAATTCCACATTCAAGAGAAAATTAGGATAGAATTGGAGATATCGAAAATTTTTAAGATTTTTATTCCATTCATAATATTTAGAAAGATGAATTTTTGAAAATATAAAATTTTTAAAATATTATTTTTTTGGAAATTTACTTTTTATTTTTTATTTATTTAATAATTATCTAGTGTTAGAAATATTTATTTTTTATAAATAGGAAAATTTTCATCTTTTTAAAGGTTATACTCCTATATATATATATATATATATATATATATATAAAAGAGTATTACATATTATTTCGGGGCACTTGGGAGTGGGCAACCCAAAGGGGCAGCAGCCGGCCTCCTTTGAAAGACGTACTTTTTCTTTGTTATTGGATTTGGGAGGAGACACATTGAGGGATGAAGGTTGTCACCGGGAAAAGCACAATTCTCTTTTAGTTTCAATTTATTTTCCAACATCAATAAATCATTTTTGTGAATTTTTTTATCATGCTTTATTTTTAATTTATTTTTCTTATAAAAAATTTATTAAAATCTTAGTTTTCAATAATTATAAAATCTTTTTGGTATATTAATTCAATTTATTATAAGTATTTATTTAATTCATGTACTTCATGGATCATGATTTTTTAAGATTTATTGAATACCGGTCAATATTTAATAATTCTAAAATAATCTATAACTAATTAAAACGATAAATTCGTAATTATTTATTAATTTTAATAAAGTAGTGAATGACTTCAATATCATAGAATTGAATAATCTAATATCAGCAATCTCAGTATGTGTTTGTCACTTAGAATTAGATCTCTCTCCATTTTAATGCTATCGAAATTTTAAATTTTAAGATATTTTCTAGAATTGTTTTTCGGTTAGAAAATAGTTAAAGAAATTCTCTTAGTTATCGAAGAAGTAAGGAGAAATTGGTCGTTCGGCATTTGTTAAGCGACTATAACTAATTTATTTATAATTGTTGAAATCTTTAGATAGATTGATAATCAGTCGAATAAAATCAAGGTGGAAATAATTTCTTTTTATTGATATTTTCTCTTTTGATTGATAGCATTTAATTTTTTTGTTTAAGTTAATTCTATTTATTTGTTAGTTTTAAATAATTTTTCAAACCCTATATTTTATTTTTATTTTCTTTAAAAGAGATAAATCCGTCATTCCCTGTAAATAAGACCCTGCTTATCCTAAAGTGAAATACATATTTTTATCCTATCAAAAAAAATATATATATATTTTTATTTTTGATTGAATTGACACTCATCAATACCCCTGATCATAATCAAATTGGTGCGCTTATAAGCACCAATATATATATATATATATATATATATATTTTTTTTTTTTTTTACAATCCGGATCAAATGTTGAAGTGGAAAGTTGTGATGACAAGGCATATACCGCTGATCATAGTTAAAAACCTAGGTCAGTTCAAGAAAAGTTCCTCAAGTATGCCTCTTATGGACCCAATTTGCAGCTAGATTTTAACAATTTTATTTTGTAATAGCTACGCAATGTAACTAGTATAATAAGTAGGCAATCCATAACAAGGTTCACTGTTCCCTACTTTCACTGTCCCCAGAGACATTCTAACGAGGTGGGCTATCATCCATGTCTAAAGCTTACCTGGTTTTTTTTATCCATGTTGGAAAATGAACGTGGTTCGACCATGAGGGCCTTGAAAAAAATAAAAAAAAGAGCGGGGTTGTTATTTGGCAACCACCCCTTAACTCCCCTCCCTCTCTCTCTCTCTCTTTCTCAAACTCTCACCAAGAAAATGTTAACTTCCCAATTCTTTGGATGTGACGTGAAGAAGAAAAAAATGGATAGAAAGCCATACGTTTGTTCCCTTTTTAGAGTGAGAAATGAAGCAAAAAAAGGAGAGAGCATTTTCTCACATACGATGAAATAAAGAGAATGTTTGAACAAAGGTCGATTATTAGCACCAAAGACATTTAGATTATAAATAATAGAAGATGAATCGATTATGTGATATTCTCTCGATCTAAAATATTCAACTGTTGAAAAAAAATGCAAGAATTCAGTCCAATCCCTGGCCTTTTCTGTCTGAGAGAGAGAGAGAGAGCATGTGCCCCCGGAACCATGACAAGAAGAATATCATAGACGTGAGCATGACCTTTTAGCACCAAACATTTGCAAAATGGTGTTGGTGCGTTGCACCTTCAGTTTGACTCAAGGTTGTGGAGTGGCTGGTACGGTATGACAGGATACTGCTCCAGAGATTCCAAGGAAGTGGGTACAATGGTGGGCTGCGACTCTAGCTCAGATGGTCCACATAGCAATTGAGAACATTGCTGCGTGACCAAGATTAGCTTCCTCGTTTCGGCATCCTTTCAGCTGCAGATAGCCCTTAGAGTTAGAAAGGCCGGGTTCTTCAAAACATAAAAGTGACCTGTTGTCACAGAAGGAAGATTTTGTGGATCGATTCAGGAGACATGTAAGATTTCTTAGCAGGAAAACACATGCAAATATACATGAATGAGCAAAATTTCTGATGGCTGAGACCAGAGGTTTTCTTCAGGTAGAAAGGTTTTTTTTTTTTTTTTTTTTTTTTTTTTTTTTCAGGTATGAGGAAAAACAATGCATGCCGTCTGAGCCAGAAGTTGAATTCCGTGAAATAGACAATGGAAAATTTTGCTGCAGCTTTCACTCTGTATGGCAGATAGAATACATTCCTCTCATGATATTGGCAATGTCTAATCAACGCAATAATTATAATCACAAGAAGAACGTCAGTTGCAAAAAGAACTTGAATAGCCATGGTAATCATGCATATGTCATATAGTGTTCAATGGCATACAGACATACACTATGGTTAGTGTTGAAAAAAGTAGCCCGTTTACACAAATTAACCTTAACACTTACCTGATGCAGTGATTTCAAGTGCGAAGAATGTAATTAACATGTTGAGACTTATCCATCAAGCATAAAATTTCTTCTTGGTGAACAAAGGCCAGATTTGATTGTTGACATGCCACGGACGTGGTCCAAATCCAGTTGGGCTCTAGAAAGCAAATCAATTGGCCCCGAAGGATTGCCTTGTTTTCTTTGTCCTTGCCAAAGTGTTCTGCAACTACAGATCATGATTTAATTCAATCCAAAATCAAAGAAATGGGTATCCTGCAACTATATTAGTAAGTGTTATTGTTCCAAATTAACCAAAATAATCTTCTTGACAGAGAAGAACCTACCAAGAAAATTTAGTCACCAGTAGTCCGCACAAGAGCATAAACCATCCTTAAAATGGTGGAAGCGAAGTTTGTCCCGAACTATAATTTCTCTATTGGAAGCAATGGAAATGAATTTAGTTGCCGCATGGCAATCCTCACACATTCTGAGATTCTTCACTATCCTGATAGCCAGTCCCTCGCTAGTTTTCAAGAGTCCGAAGGCTATCGCAAGCTTCTCACTATGGTATTTAAGGGCTTGCTCCCTTTCCTCTTCTTCCAACTCATGCAACACTGACTCATGTGATGGTACATAACCCAATTCCTTACTTCTTGAAATCAATTCATCTAGATACTGATAGATTTCAGTCGTCTCAGGGTGGGATTTATCACCCATGCTAAACATGTGGGTCTTACCATCAATTTCAATTATACTATAGCCAACTTTCTTTTTCAGACCTCTCTTAATCATCATGTCTCTAACGATTTGCACACGGTCCATCCTACCTGCCAATGCATATATATTCGAAAGCAAAACGTAATGGCCTGGATTGTCTGGTTCAATCGCTAAAAGACGCTCAGCAACTTCTACACCTAGGTCAAAATTTTTATGCATCTTGCAAGCCCCAAGCATGGCAGTCCACACAGCAGGTGCTGGCTCCCCAGAAATCGCTTGCTCAATATATTGAATAGCTTCACCAAGGAACCCTGCACGGCCAAGTAAATCAACCATGCAAACGTGATGCTCCATTTTGGGAATTACTCCATACTTCTTTTTCATAATGGAAAAGACATGCTTGCCCTCACAAACTAGCCCAGCATGAGCACATGCAGACAAGACCCCAATGAAGGTAACATGATTTGGAGAAGGCCCATGAATTGTCATTTGACGAAACAGGTCAATCGCTTCAACCCCATAACCATGCACCCCATATCCCGAAATCATGGCCGTCCAAGCAACAACATTTCGCTCACTCATCCCATAAAAAACTTGACGCGCTTTATTAACACAACCACACCTAGTATACATGTTAATCAGAGCAGTACCAAGAATCACATTCACATCAATACCATTTTTAACAATATATTCATGCACCCAACATCCCAGACCAATAGACCCCAACTGAGAACACGCAGACAAAACACTCACAAACGTTGCAGAATCAGGCTTAACACCCAATTCCCTCATAAAATCAAACAACCCAATTGCTTTCTTAGCAAATCCCATTTGTTCATATCCCGAAATCATGGCATTCCATGCTATAATCCTCCTCTCAGGAACTACATCGAACACTTTTCGTGCCATTTCCAAATCGCCGCATTTTGCGTAGAAACTCACAAGTGCAGCATGAACATACAAATCCAAGCCATACCCACATACCAAAACATGGGAATGCACAATTCTTCCCAATCTTAAATCAACTAAAACGGCACAAGCCTTAATCACAGAACTGAAAGTGTAATTTGAAGGAGGGATATTAGAAAGAAGCATTTTATGATAGAAATTGAGAGAGTCGGAAGAGAAGCCAAGTTTAGGCGAACTTGTGATGATGCAATTGAAGAGAAATGAATCAGGTTTCGGAATAGAGAGGAAGAGTCGGCGAGTGTAGAGAATTGAGCCTGCAGAGCAAGCCAGTGTGAGGAGTTTGGTGAGGAGAGCTCTGTTGTGGTGGGAACCTGAGGTGATGATTTGGGCGTGGACCTGTTGGAGAGGCCTGAGACGAGCTCCTGCAAGAAGGAGAGCTTTGTAAGCCGATGAGTGTTGTTTGGTTTCCATGAAAGATGGCCATCAAAGAAGTCCGAGAAAAATGAGGGCAAAATTTAATTTGTAGCCGTTGCCTATGAACTTGGATCAATGCTTGAACATATTTTTCAATTTTCGATTTTTTTTTCTTTTAAAAAAAGAGATAATTGGAGAAGTCATAAAATTTTGACCCCTTTTTATTTAGTCATAAATGTAAAATTTTACCCATTGAGTCACAAATGTTGAAAAAGGTTGCAATTAGTTTTTGGACAAAAATTATTAATAAATATGTCTCTTTTTCTTTATGTATCTTGAATTCGACTCTCTTTATATATGAAAAAAATTAGAATTTTTGTTATATATAAAATAAAATTAATTAAATAATATTAAATTTGTCACACATTCATAAAATATTACATCTACATAACACTATTAAGTTCTTTTATATAAATTTGAATAAATAGATAAAAATAAGAAAGAAAAAATCAAATATGTTAAATGAATGTGCCTTGTAGGCACCTATGTGGCGCTAACAAGAACAAGGCCACTTGAAACCTTGGGAGCACCGCAAGCCACGATCTCCTCGGCCAAGCATGCTTATTTGATACGTATATACCAAACTTTTTTTGACCGGTTGATCTACGCTATATTCTATTATTCAGAAATTTTGAATTCAAATTCTGAAAAGATAAAAAATGATTTGAAAAAATTAATTTCTAAAATGATTTAATAATATTCGAATCAAATTAATTAAATAAAGTATGTAAACCCGTAATGAAAATAAAAAAATTTGATTCGCATATGAATGACCATGTTGATTTTTTTTAGTTATACAGAGATTTAAATTTGAAATCTTCAAATTGAAGGAGAAAGATTTTGATCATTAAACTATCACTCAAGAGACCGAACGACCCTGTTGATATTCAGTGCAGGGAGTGAGATTTCCGTTCTTGGCTAAAATAGGCCCAATAGCCCATTAGTAAAAGAGGAAACAACTAGGCCAGTGGGCTCTTAGAAACCCTCCATTTGATAGGGACTAAAAGGAAAATCATGGGCCCGGCTTTCTTGAGCTACCAAGATAATAAGTCTCCGCTCTCGCTCTCTCTCTCTCTCTCTCTCCCTCACTCTCCCCCGTCATTTTGAAAGCACAGATTTTGATGTCAACTTCATCAGAGTCTAGTAGGATCGTGAAATACGCTCTTGGCGGAGCGGCGATAGTGGTAGCTGCTGGCGCTTACGTGGCAGTATCTTTCCGGCGATCTTCGAGGTTCCGGAGGCATGTGATTGGAATTATACCTGCTCGTTTTGCTTCCTCTAGGTTTCCTGGAAAACCCCTCGTTCCCATTCTCGGCAAACCCATGATTCAGGTCTCTCTCTCTCTCTCTCTCTCTCTCTCGCGTTGTTTTGTGTGTTCTTTCGTAATTTTGATTTATACTGAGAACTGGGTCGATGATAAATGCACTTGATTTTATTATTATTTTTTTGGGGGGAGGAGATAATTGGTGCCAGAGGTATTTTGATTCAATTTTATGGGGTCAAATGCTTATTTTTCATAGTTTGCTCGTTGCTGAACAATACTTACTGGATATGCTTTGCATGTACTGATTAAAAGTTCTAACATGCAAAAGCTTACAAGAACTTGTGATGCTAAAACTTCAATGCGAAACAAAAATAAGTTCTGTTTGTTGACTCAAATGGACTTTATTCCTTTCTTTTTCTTCTTTTTTTTTTCAATAGAAAAGGATGTATTTAGATGTATTAAAGAATGCAAGAAAAAACAGGCATGAGAAATCCTCAGAGAAAAAGAATAAGAGTAATACAAAAAACTTGTCTATTACTGCTTTCCAATCCCACCTCTACTCTTGTAAGCTATGATCTGTGTAAATCCTGGAAGCATGATCCCATAGAGAAGTATAAGAAACAATATTCCCCCTGAAGAAGAGAAGAGTCAATGGTCTGACGTTAATTTCCTTCTAGATTTTGCACCAGTAACCTCATTGAGCACACACAATATTCCATAATCCATATGCATCGGCAAGCATACTGGGTAAATCATGCGTAAGCTCAAAACCTCTTTAGTGCAATTCCCAAGGATTCATCCATGGACCTTGCCCAGAGAAGCATCCATGATCTTGCTCTTCTAGACCTGTTATTATGTCAACACTTGACATATGATTGGTGGGACTGTAGGATGAAGGTGGTCCATTGTCTTTGTGCAAGAAGCTAATAACTAGCACTTTTTCTTATTCTTAATCTTGAAGAAGGTTTATGGCCCATATGGGAAAGATGGGGTTAAGCTCAGTTAAGTTTAAGTGTGTTTTTTAATATGAAAACTTATTGATAAAATGATAATTTTAGTCCTTTTATAGAGCAATTTAACTTTTAGTTGGTGAAATCCTATATTTTCAAAAATTTTTCACTTTAGATGGGAAATTTTACAAGTATAATAAGACAAAATTGAGTAAGTCGAGCATATTGATGTAAGTTGAGGTTTGCCAAAAAGGGCTTAATAGAATATAAGTATTAGAATGTGTTATGTATTGGAACCAAGTGCAAAAATAATACGTGTGGTTAGTATGGGTTTCATTTATTATTGTGTAGGATCAATGGTGAGAGTAGCCTTGTTATGACACCCGAGTTGAGCTCGGGTATCACAATACCCGAGCTCGGCTCGAGTCTATGATAGGTGAGCTCGAGCTCGTTGAGCTTGTAATTCTAGAGCTCGAGCTCGACTCGAAGTGTCATTGAGGAGCTCGAGCTTGAGTGTAGCGGGTCTCGCACGGGGCAAAATTGGGGCCGTCGGGCTCGAGCTCGAGGAAGGATTCGCTGAACTCAAGCTTGACCTCAACCAAAGCTCAAGTTGACTGAGCTCGAGCTCGAGTTTTGACCAGGTAGTGTCACGGGTACCTGTAACACTACCCGGGTATCATAACAGCCCTAGGTGAGAGTAAGAGAGTCCAGGAAATGGGAGGATTGAGTGAAACAAAGTGAAGGTCAGATATGAGAAAGTTGTAGGTCTCATTTTAGGAGGATTGCCATGACCTGGACATAGTTGCACTAAGCAAAATTGGTGTTGATATGTTTGCATAAGGATGTTTATTATTTAACAGATGATTACCCAGTCTATATCAGACATAGGAAATGAATTATTTGATGAGTATAATAATGGAGAAAGATTCGTACATTCCTATTTAGGTGGCATTTGATCATCTAATTTCTAGGACCACACACCAGAGGAGCATTCTCTAAATTTAAATGCTTATTTGATGTTCATCTATGGTATGAGAAAATGTGGTCCTGTCTAGACAAGTTTCTTGTCCCATACACAAGCTTTTCTTTATCTTTTCAAGCTCCAGATGCAATGATATCTAATAATTTCTTTTTGGATCCACAGTTCTGTTTCTTAGATTATCTATTGCATTGAGAAAAAAGCCTGGAAATTTGAAATAATTTATTAGCTTATTTTCTTGTACTTATCAGAGAACATGGGAAAGAGCAAAACTTGCAACAACATTAGATCAACTTGGTATGTCCAAGAATCTGCTTTTATAGTCTTTTATGATTCTTATGATAAGAGGTTCCAATATTTGTCATCTAAGAGTGGATACAAGAAGTTAATTTAGAGTTATTTTAACACTGGCAACAGGATGTCTATGTGGGGAAGAGGAGAGTCTTGTGATGCTATTATGCAAGTCCCACCTGACAATTCTTTTCCTAGCAATGGGTATGGTTGTATGTTAAAAATGTTGGTGAAAAGTACTTAGAACCAGGGATGGATCTAGAATGCTAGTGCGTTGTTGTTTTTTTTTTTTTTTTTGGGTTTTTTTTTGGGGGGGTGGGGGAGGTCACATGTAATTTTGAAGGATATAAACGAATTATAGTAGGAATTTAGAGTTATTATTTCAATTTTGGATTTTTTTTGGGGGGAGGGGGTTGGTGGGGGGCATAGCCTTCTTACCTCGTGGATCCATTCCTGCTTAGATGCTTAATGAAACTGCAGATGTCCTTTCCAATCTTTCTAACTTTACTGCTTACAGAAACTAAACTTGAAGTGCCCAAATCTATTCTGCCTTTCTGTTTGTTTCCAAATTTATTACTGTTCTCATCTGGCGTTTGTGATCCAGTTGTTGCTACGGACGACAAGAAGATAGCAGAATGCTGTCAAGGATTTGGAGCTGATGTAATAATGACTTCTGAATCTTGCCAGAATGGTGAACTTCTTTATAACTTTGTTAAGCGATAATGTTTTAAATTAAATTATGGTTGAAGGAGGTGTTGACATCATATGATTCAGGAACTGAGCGTTGCAATGAGGCACTCCAAAAGCTTCAAAAGAAGTATGATATTGTTGTCAATATTCAAGGTGATGAACCTCTTATTGAACCTGAAATAATAGATGGGGTTGTCAAGGTTCTTCAGGCAAGTTACTCCTTACACATTGGTTTATTTTGAGCACTTAAATCTTACTCTTCTTTTTTCTTGCCGTAGTCTATTTAATCATCCTTTCTTTTGGGGGTTCACTTAACTGGATCTAGCATGCAATTAAATGGTTCACAAATTTGGGATTTGAATATAGGGGATCAGGTCAGAGGTTATTTGCCCGTATATGATGTTTGCATGTATATGTGTACTTATATAGGTGAGCATGTGATATGAAATAGAGTACAATGGCGTAGAAGAATCCATGTAGCTGACCTCACTTAGTGGAATAAAGGCTTGGTTGTTGTTGTTTGCATAGACACCTAAGTAAAATGCATGTATAGATCAAACTTTTATGGCTGGTTTTACTTTTATGACAGGGTCAAATCAGCGTAAAAAAATTATTGTTTTTGTGGAGGCATGCTTCAGCATGCATCTACTAGCACATGTGAACCTAGTGGCTTAGACTTGGACATGTTTGAGTGTGTTGTATGCATGAATTTTTATTGTTGTGCTGTGCCATCGAGTCATTTTTTGTTTAAAAGTGCAGGCAGCCCCTGATGCAGTGTTTAGCACAGCAGTCACATCTTTGAAACCTGATGATGTGGATGATCCTAATCGAGTGAAATGTGTGGTGGACAACCGTGGTTATGCATTATATTTTTCCAGGGGACTGATTCCTTATAACAAGTGAGTTTTGTATGGTCATATTTGGGTTGCATGTGCAATGTCCAGCTGTCTGTTATTAGTGTCCATGTATTTAACTTTCAACGTGTTTGTCCATAATCTCTTCCAGGTCTGGCCAGGTTAACCCATGCTTTCCCTATTTACTTCATCTTGGCATCCAGGTACAAAATAGCTTATATGCTTGAAAATGCTTTCTACATTAGCCTGCTAATTGCCATATGGTCTGCCCGAAACTATATGCACATGTTGCCTCTCTTCTGTTTAACCAGAGTTACGATGCCAAGTTCCTAAAGACATATGCAGAGCTTTCATCCACTCCACTGCAACTAGAAGAAGATTTGGAACAGCTTAAAGTCCTTGAAAATGGATACAAGATGAAGGTATTATTATTTTATTGCAATTCTGACTGCAATTAAATTACACCTTACCAATTTGATCTCTCGTAGTCGAAGACAGTCACCACCACCTCCTATATTGGCATTGATTTTGTTTTATTCATGACCTAAGGACTGCTATACTTGGACTAGACTGTGATACAAACTCTAATGTGTAAATCTTGCACCGATGAGCAAAACTGCTGGGACTCAAGTATATTATCATCATCATTTAAGATGCCTTTTCCTTGTTTCCTTTTCTCTTACAGGTGATCAAGGTTGACCATCAGGCTCATGGTGTTGATACAGTGGAAGATGTTGAGAAGATAGAAGCTTACATGCGTCAAAGAAATTTGTCTTAGTACCAGTGGTGGTTAATTCCTTACCAGGATTTTTTTTTTTTTTCATTCATCCTATAGAGGTTATTCTTGTTTCTCCATCCTTCAAAGACTGATTTTCCTTTGAGGGAGAACATGGATAATTTGAATATTGATCTTTGTATGCCCGCTTTTTCCTGGGCCATACCTTGGATCACAGAAATCATTAAAATCAATAAATTCATTCATCAGTTTCTGAATCTTGTGGTTGTTGGCTAAATAAAACAGCAGACTAGTAAGATGAGTTAAAATCAGACAAGGCTCATTTGTATGTACTACAAAATGGTTTACGTATTATAGAACCAAACAAATATGGTGTTACAGGATACAAAGGGGGGTTTGTGAACTATAAACTACATGGCTGGAGCTTGCCTCTTTTTTTCATGGTTGCAGCCATGTCAATATGCACCAGCATCCTAACCGGAGCTTTGTTGTGTTAACTTGTGTTCTCTTATAGGCATCCTCCATTCACGTTAAATCAGGATTCTGATTTGCAGGCTCCTCTTTAACCTAGTTCCCAGCAAATCCATCACAAATATGGTGCTCTCCCATTTTGGTTCGATCTATTGGGTTCAGTATCCATCAGGTCAGATTCAGTAAAACCGAAAGGTATCAGAAATGATATATATGATCACTGTACATATGTGCTGTCATGTTCAAATATTGAAGGATGGCTTCCCCCCTCTTGTTAAAATTGAATACAGAGATCCCACCATTGTTGATATCAACTGCACGAAACCTGTACCACCAAAAAACAATGTTAGAGCAAGTAAGGCTTGGAATTGATTGTGATCTATCTTGCTAGTAGTAGATTTATTTTCAGGAAAAAAAAAAAAGAAATGGTGAATTCCATTCAAGTAATATAGTAAAAATGTAACACTCAAGCAGCAGATATGGAGTAATTCTGAAAACAACTGTATCAAGGCTAGCTGAAAGAACCTTAACATACCTCTCGGGGCCTAATCCAAGAGCTATACAGATTAGTGCCCTCAACATTGACTTGTGCGTGACAACCAGAAAATTTTCTCCCTGCCAAAGTGGTAATATGGTGTTTAGCGGTGTCAAGTAAATAAACTTTTAATATTAGAACTTAATTATAATAAAAAGTGATTGTACCGGTGTAAACAAGATCTCCTTCCAAGCCTCGGTAGCAGTTTCCCATAGTTTTCGAATAGGGTAGACACCATTGACACTGAAATTACATGGATCTTCTCTCCATGTTGTATACTCCTTGGGATATATCAGCTTAGCATCCACTGGCTCCACATTCTGAATGTGATTCAATATATCGTAGGGTAGAAAATTGAAGAAAATATTCATTCTAAAAAACAATATTGTTTAGTTGGTCAAGTTTCAAATTCAACAAACATGGTATTCTGCTCTAGGACTGAACCACTAAGACCAAACTACATTACACAATAAAAGTTCAAGATGCAGACCATTTTTCATGCCCTCAAGAAAAAACAGATGTGCCTCTTTTAGCGAATCAAGGAAAACCAGTGATTCATCTCTCCCTTCCCAAATGACTTCAGCTGTGGACTGCTCAGAAAGGGTAAGGGAAAGACAATAAGAGCTCCAATGATGCTCAGAGATCAAGTTAATAAGATATGCATACCTTGGCACGAGATATTGGACTTGAGAAACACTGGTCATACGATACGTTGGATAAGGCCATTCTGCACCTCTCTGCTTGCTTTACTCCAGTTTCTGTTAGGACTGATAGGTCAGAGCTGCCCTGAGTAGACCATGCACAAAAATTAAATTAGCAGCCAAAAGATGCATAAAAGCCAATGCAAAAACACACACGGTTGAATGACAGCTGATATCCATGTATTATGTAACACTTTTTGAGAAGAATGAAGGAAAAAATTAGCAAATTTGAAATCTGCAAGCAACATACTTGGACTCTACTTTCTTCATTCCAAGAGCTAAGGCCATGTCTTACAAGAGTCACCTTCTTTGGCGAGGACATTAACTTGCGAGTAAGAGATGTTGTTGCTCTATCGAAATCATATGCCCCACCGGTCACAGTAGAATCATTTCCAAGCTGTTCTGCAGTGGCTACATTTCAAAAACAACTCGGTGAATATAGGCACCATGTGCAATGTTAGAACAAAGGCAAGAACATGGCTTAAAAGGATGGTTATACAGAATGTGTGTAAAGACAATACCCAATCAATAATCATGAAATTTTTCTTGTGTTGGCGTGATAGTTTTTGCTTAATCATTTCTTACAGAACTGATCAGGGATGTCATTGGGTCATTAATTATTTCATAATTCTGAGCCAAAAAGGTTACTTTTGAGGAAAGGAACTTATAAGTTGTTTCGAGGTATCATGAACATTTCTAGGAAAATACTGGCTCAAATTTGCACATTTTAGAATATGAAAATGACTAAACTAGGGTGATCATAATGCATCTTATTTTTGTCAATCATCCAGCATTCAGTAGATGAATTCGTGATTGGTGCTTGCTATTTTATTATGTTCATCAAAATTTGATGTTCCCATCAAACTAAATTAACTATCTCTTCGTTCCAACAATTTTTAACATTTGTTACCCAAGAGGAGTTTGAGACGAGAACAGATTTTGAGATGAGGGGCATGGCGCCCCCAACAAAGTTAAGCCTGTGTCCTCCATATGTATATGGGCCACTGATAGGGGTGTAAAACCCCTGCAAAGATCTGCCTCACCCTATGCTGATGAAATCTTTCAAACCTAGGTTCTTGTGGCAAGGAGATCGAGCATTCTTACCCTGGCCTTTTTAACATTTTGAGCATAAGTTTTACATCTCAGATTTGACACCTTCAAGGACCCATCTAACTAAGTTATTGGTTCATTATTTTTCATAAATTATCAAGCACTCAGCAAATGAGTGAAAATCCATATTTCACTAGCCAATTGGAGGTCTCAAAGGTATAGAAATGTCCTTAAGAGACAGTAATGGCAAACTGAGATAACAAAATCTCCCTCTAAGGCTAATGAAACCGTGACAAGCCAAAGTGGCCAACATCATAACTCCACTATCCATTTTTGACATCAGACTACCACCAAAAAGCCAATCTTCTGAAGTCCGGGAAATTTTTACACATTCCCTTACAACAGAACAGTTCCATAGTACTGCATTTTTAGATACTATTCCATTCCCAAATAAAACCTATTTCAAGGAACCAACATCAAATCCATTACTTTTCAGTCCCAATCAACTCCAATTAATGACAGAGGGACACAAACTCAAACCTTTTCAAATAGAGTGATAAGTTGCAAAAAAGTTACCAATTGCTGTGGAAGGAGTGTCTGAGATAGAGCTTGAGCATCGAATCCGTAGAGGTGGGTTTGAGCATGATTTTTGGAGAAGCATACGAGGTTTTGTGGAATCGAATTTAGAATACCAAGTAAGAGGATTAGTCAGAGAAAGTACAGAATCCATTCTTAGGTTTGTACCAAATGGTGAGTGTCTGTGTTCGAATTTGGGGTTGAGGTTGAGAGTCTTCTCCGTGATCTTATCATCATCTCGCTTCTTGGGTTTTAAGGTTTTTTCCCATTTTGCTTGTTTGTGGATATGCTTATGGTGGCCCCTGAGATATTTGAAAGTATCTAAGTCAAATATCTACAACTTTATTATTTTTTTAATAAAAATAAAGAAATTTTAATTAAAAAAGATTAAATATTTTTATATTAAATTGATTATTTAATTTTAGCTTAATTTAACCTCAAGACCTTTGTTATGATTGAGACCGATAAATAGTTTAATTAATAAAATCTTTAACAATCACGTAAAAATACTTTGGATAGATTTTTTTTTTATACTGTATCAATCGGTATCCGAATTCATATTCTGATTAAATCAGTTCGGGATTTATAGTGACGTATTAAAAAGGTTATCTTTCCCATGTAGTTTTTTTCATATTCAAATCGTGAATCGAACTCGGAAACTTGACTAAAGGATCTAACATTATATTGTATAAGACTAACTGTCCGTTAGTAAATATTTCATATGAATGACGTTATTTTTTTTGTTATATAAAAATTTAAATTTAAAATTATTAAATTAAAAAAAAAAAGATTATGGCCGTTAAATTATCTCCTTGAAGGCATGATCACGTTATCCTATCATCGCATGAGCTGTTGTGTCAAGAGGAATGTTAACCCAAAAAAGTTGAGAGCCGGCCCGATCCAAAAGTCAGGCCCAAAACTAGAGCACTTTATTGGAATTTTGAGGTGAGATTTCATGCGGATGGCGCAAAAAATGAAAATCTAAATTGAAAAAATAAATACTTTGTCTCAAACTAAATCAATTTCCCTGGCATGGTCAAAGGCCGAGTTGGAGCAATTGGACTGGGTACATGACTCGGCCATGCTCGTTAGATTGTCAAACCCCATTCCACTGGGTGTTGGGGCAGTCAGCTTCGGAAGATTGCTGTTGACCGATGGAGGGCGGTCGCCAACCGGGGAGCTTGATCAATCGACCGGAAAGCTTGGTCGGTCAATGGGAAAGAGAAGACAAAGAGATAGAGATAAAGAGAGAGAAAAATATATATAAAAAGAGAGAAAGATAGAGAGATCAAAAGAGAAAGATAGAGAGATAGAGAGAGATGTCATCAGAACCAATTTCATTCATGTCCCTTTATTTTAATTTCAGCAAACTATTTATACACTGTGAATCGGTTATTCAACAAAACTAGCCACTCTAACTAATCTTATTATTATAGTTTGGTTTAATTGTAATTGATTATTATATTTGGCTTTAGTTATTATTATTATTTTTTGTTATATAAAAATTTGAATATAGAATTATCAGATTGGGAAATAAATGTTTATACTATTAGATTGTTCCATTGGGAACGAGTTTAGTTATTATAGTTAGCTAAACTAGCCATTGCTTATTAAAATGTCCAACTAAATGGTCAGGTTGTTATAATTTCTTTCCCCTTCAGAGAAACACCTTGTCCTCAAGGTGCGAAGCTTGAAACTATACCTTGATGAAGCTCATGTCTTCCCAAGTGAGCTATTTTAGATTGAGATTGATTCACCTTATTACCGATTGGATGACAAACCGGTTGTTCCTCCGGATCTTGCTCTTCTTTGACTGCTATCATTACATTGAGGTGTTTAATTTTGCTTTGGTGTCTTGACATATATTTACCTTCATATTTGAAACAAAGATTATTAACTCTTCAATATTGTATTTCTTGAGATGAAATTTTGTGAATCTTATCTTTAAATTCAACTCCACTTAATACACATTTTACTTTATATGCAGTGTTTATGGAAATGGTCATTGCTTCTCCCAAATTCTTGACCCCAGTTTTAGTTTCTTTGGGTCCTAACTCCTATTCAAGCCAGTTTCCCTTTGTTTAGCTAGCTCCGATGACTGTTCTTGAAATATTGCTATCTCAATTGCTTGTAGTAGAGTTTGTGACTTCATTATTTTCAACATGACTTTGATATCTTCTTTTAATCCATTAACGAAGCTTGTGTTGAAATGAAGAACACTTAGGGTACTCAATTAACCCTAAATTGATTGTATTTTTCCTTACCTATTTAAGGCCTAAAGGAAACCTAAGCATAGAGGCAAATTAATGCCTCTCTTATCTAGATTTCTTGGCCCAATTTAGGGTCCCTTTATGGGTCAGACCCGCGGGCTTCGGGCTGGGCCCGATGGGGGACCATTTGGTCCCCCAGCAGCTAGCAAGAGCTAGCCGTTGGAGGCCCCAACGGCTAGTTCCTAAACTAGCCGTTGGAAGCCTCCAACGGCTAGCTAGAGGAGAGAGCTTTATCCTCTCTCCTCTCTTCCATTCTCCCATTCTTTTCTTTCTCTCTTTTTCTCTATAAATAGGGATTCTCTTCCCCTTTGTAATCTATGAAAAAAGTTCTCTTATTATGTACAAGAATTGCTCTCAAATTCAATGAAGTTCTAAATTTTAGTTTGTTCTTCTTACTTTGAATTTCAACATGGTATCAGAGCGGGTTCATGATCAGTCTCCCAACTTCAAAGATGATCCAAAATGGGTTCTTTTGATGCAAGGTATGCTGAATATTTGTGAGGAACTAAACCTCATTTTTAAAGAGCCATTTGGATCCTATAAATTCAAAGGGCTTTGGAAGACTTTGCAACAATGTATCTCCAATACAAGAGCTCTTCCATCCTATGAAGAAGTGAAACGAAAAAGGGGAGAAATGAGCAGAATAAAAGGTCAACAAATTTGTAAAAAGTTCCTCAAATTCGGCCTCCAAGGAGATCAAAAAGCAGCCACACTCTTGGACAACAAAGTTGATCACAAAGAGGCTGTCCATCCAAGTCTAAACTCCTCCAATTTCGGCCTTCAAGAAGCTATCCAACAAAGAAGATCTTATGCTTCCGTAGTGGCCGGATGTGTTGCCCAATGTGGAACCCTTCAAGATAAATTGGATATTCACTTGAAGAGGTCTCTACATTCGGCACACATGGATGGTAATAAACAAAACTCTACCTCTTATTCTGAAAAATTTCTTGTAGATTCCGGCACAGATCACCACATGGTTAGGGATAGGAAGAAATTTAAATGTTTTAAAAAACTCCCAAATCGAAAGATAGTGAGAGTTGCTAATGGGCAAGATTTGGAAGTAAAGCAAATGGGAGAAGTTGAAATTTTTGAAAAATCCTCAAGTGCCCTTTATGTTCCCCAACTTACTTCTAATCTTTTGTCCATTAGTAAAGCCACAAAAGACCTAGGGTGTAGAGCCATTTTTGATCCAGACATAGTCACATTCCATGACTTAAACACTAACCAAATGATTGGAAAAGGGTTTCAAAGGGGGGGCCTATATTACTTGGACGAAGGGCAACATGCATTCACTACTCACATCAATAATGATGCCTCCCTTTGGCATGCTCGATTAGGGCATCTAAACAACAAGGCATTGAATCATCTTCTCCCAAATCTGAATATAGAAAACAAATCTTGTGAAGCATGCATCTTAGGGAAAGAAACAAGAACTACATACCCTAGTTCAGAAAGTGAATATATCACACCATTTGAATTAGTTCACTCGGACATTTGGACTTCTCCTATCATATCTCACCTAGGGTATAAATACTTCATCACATTTATTGATCAAAAGACTAGATACACTTGGGTATACCTTTTGCATTCTAAAGATCAAGCTTTTGAAGCACTCAAAAGCTATTTTAAGTATGTGACCAATCTTTACAATGCTAAAATCAAAGCTCTTAGATCTAATCATGGTGGGGAATACACAAGCCATAAATTTGAAAACTTTCTAAATGAAAATGGCATTCTTCATCAAAAATCATGTGTTTACACACCCCAACAAAATGGGGTAGCTGAAAGAAAGAATAGGCATATATTGGAAACCGCAAGAGCCATGATGATCCATGCTAATGTGCCCAAGAAATTTTGGTGTGATGCGGTTAAAACCGCAGTCCATGTGATAAACTTAATGCCTTCCGAGATTCTAAAAGGCAAATCACCTTTAGAAGTGCTCCTAGGAAGGAAAACAAAGATTTCCCATCTTAGAGTTTTTGGTTGTGTATGCTATATCCACATTCCCTCTCAATTCAGAGACAAATTAGACCATAAAGGAAGGAAATGCATATTTCTAGATTATGCAATATTTGAAAAAGGATATAAATGTTATGATCCTAAAACTAACAAAACATACACATCTAAAGATGTGATATTTATGGAAAAAGAATCCTTTTTTTCAGGAAAAGAAGAACATGAAGTACCAAGGCAAAATACTCTAGCAAGTTCTTCGGATTTCCTAGTTCTTCCATACTAGCCTTTAGCAAATGAAATCCAAAATAATCCTCAAATGGAAGGAGAGAATACTCAAGGCAATGAAGATTCTACCTCTTCAGAAGAAGATCCCTCAAATGATTCAGGGGGAGCTCAAAATTCAGAACAAACCGAGGATCCCAATTCTGAAAATTCGGATGAAGCACCTCCTTCTCCACCTCCACCTCTTAGAAGATCAACAAGACTAAGACTTCCTCCATCCGAATGGATCAACCAAAGAGTGTTTTACAACTCTGAAGTGACTTTGCATCCTATTTCTGATTACTACACTACCTCACATGTCTCCACAAAACACCAAGCATACTTAAACAAAATTGACAAAGAAGTGGAACCTAGATTTTTTGAAGAAGCAAAACAAGATACTAGGTGGGTGCAAGCCATGAAAGAAGAGATAGATGCTCTTACCAAAAATGGAACTTGGGAGATTACTCATTTGCCCAAAAACAAGAAGGCCGTAGGATGCAAATGGATATATAAAATCAAGCACAAAAGTGATGGATCAATCGATCGCTTCAAGGCAAGATTAGTGGCAAAAGGATTTACTCAAGCATACGGAATAGACTACAAGGAAACCTATGCTCCGGTAGCAAAAATGAACACCATTAGAGTTCTTATGTCCTTGGCCATGAATCATGAATGGAACATGTATCAAATGGATGTTGCTAATGCATTCCTTCAAGGAAATCTAGAAGAAGAAGTCTATATGCAACCACCTCAAGGGTTCCAACATCATGAAGGAAAAGTATGCAAACTCCGCAAGGCTATCTATGGATTGAAACAATCTCCTAGAGCGTGGTATGCCAAACTAAGCCAAGCCTTCCTTAGTTATGGTTTCTTAAAATGCAATAGTGATTCATCTCTCTTTGTTAAAAAAGAAAATGAAAAAACAACTATTGCTCTAGTATATGTAGACGATATTATCATCACAGGAAATGACACACACCACATAGAACTAGTTAGAAATTTCTTGAAAAATAGATTTGAAATTAAGGATTTAGGGAAACTAAAGTATTTCTTAGGAATTGAGCTAGCCTATTGTCCCAATGGGCTAGTCCTCTCCCAAAGAAAGTATGCTCTTGACTTGTTGCAGGAAACAGGGAAGCTAGGAGCAAAACCAGCATGCAGTCCTGTCTCTACATCAGGACCTCTGATTGATGATGAAGAACCCTTTACAGACATAGAGAGATATCAGAGGCTCGTAGGACGATTGATTTATCTCACCATCACTAGGCCTGATATTTCCTTTGCCGTTAGCCAAGTGAGTTAACATATGCATGCTCCAAAGAAAGGTCATTGGAGAGCAGCTGAAAGGATCCTTCATTACATTAAAGGATCACCTGGGCTAGGCATTTGGATGAAAAATAACAAAAATTCAGAAATTGAAGGATATTGTGATGCGGATTGGGCCGGAGATATCAAAGATAGGAGATCAACATCTGGATATTGCATGTTTGTAGGAGGCAATTTAGTTGCATGGAAGAGCAAAAAGCAACATGTGGTGTCTAGGTCAAGTTCGGAAGCCGAATACAGGGCAATGGCATCAGCCGCAAGTGAGATCGTATGGCTTAAAGCCTTGGTAGAAGAACTTGGGTTTAGAGTTACAACTCCAATCAAGCTTCATTGTGACAATCAATTCGCAATTCATATCGCATCGAATCCGGTCTTCCATGAAAGGACCAAACACATAGAGGTCGATTGTCACTTTATTCGGCAAAAGGTAGAAGAAAGACTTATTACCACTCCTCACATCAAAGGAAAAAATCAACTTGCGGACATCTTCACTAAGGGAGAAACAGCCGCTCATCTTCAAAATATCTTGGGCAAGTTGGGCACTATTGACATATATGCACCCAACTTGAGGGGGAGTGTTGAAATGAAGAACACTTAGGGTACTCAATTAACCCTAAATTGATTGTATTTTTCCTTACCTATTTAAGGCCTAAAGGAAACCTAAGCATAGAGGCAAATTAATGCCTCTCTTATCTAGATTTCTTGGCCCAATTTAGGGTCCCTTTATGGGTCAGACCCGCGGGCTTCGGGATGGGCCCGATGGGGGACCATTTGGTCCCCCAGCAGCTAGCAAGAGCTAGCCGTTGGAGGCCCCAACGGCTAGTTCCTAAACTAGCCGTTGGAAGCCTCCAACGGCTAGCTAGAGGAGAGAGCTTTATCCTCTCTCCTCTCTTCCATTCTCTCATTCTTTTCTTCCTCTCTTTTTCTCTATAAATAGGGATTCTCTTCCCCTTTGTAATCTATGAAAAAAGTTCTCTTATTATGTACAAGAATTGCTCTCAAATTCAATGAAGTTCTAAATTTTAGTTTGTTCTTCTTACTTTGAATTTCAACAGCTTGAAATGAAATAGGACTTGGTTAACTTGTGATTCTTTTGAAACAATACTAACTATAACTCTTCGACAAAGATTTATTTTGTTGCAACTTATTAAATTCTTCAACTTTATCTTGGAAACCCTTTGTTTCAAATCTCAAACACAATTGTGTTGATAATTCTTTCCGACTAATCTCTTATTTGGCTAACTTAAGCCCTTGAAACCAAATTTATGCATTTTCTTTGAGGTACATTTCAATGGTATCGAGCCATGTGTGGGTAAAAATTTGGTAAACATTGAAAAAAATTTGGCATTTCCTTAATCACGTCTAAGGATTTTCTTTAACAAATAATGGAAGTTATATTCTTGGGGAATTCGGCAATAAACTACGGCTCACAAGATCGTTCCTCAATGTTTGGGATCCATATTCTATCCTTATTCTACCTTCTAATAGAGTTGGCAGAATATGTGACTTAGAGGCCTTATCATTTTCTAACTCTTCAATCTTTTCTTTGTTTAACATTTTAAAGATTAAGCTAAATTTGACATCTATAGTAATAAAAGCAATTATTTGGTTTTATTTATCTAATTTTTGAGACATTTTTTCTAGCTTCTTTTTTATACTTTTGAACATTTTTTCGATTCACAACCTGCATTATTGAAATTCATTCGTCGGCTCTACATTTTTGTTTTCTTGTTTTCTAATTTGATATTCGAAAGTTTTGTATCGAGTACTATCCGCTATTGAATCTTTGAAGGAGTCAAGGAACAGTTGCTTTGATACCACTTTTATCACAACCCCAATTGATTGGGTGTTGGGGCAGTCAACTAAGGAAGATATCTGTCGATCGATGGAGGTGGCAGCCAACAGGGGAGCTTGATCAATCCATCAGAAAGCTTGGTTGGTCGACTCGGAAGGAGAAGACAGAAAGATAGAGATAAAGAGAGAGAAATATATATATATATAGATAGAGAGAGAGAGAGAGAGAGAGAGAGAGAGAGAGAGAGAGAGAGAGAGAGAGAGAGAGAGAGAGAGAGAGATAGATAGAAATGGAGATAGAGAGAGAGGTTAGAGATAGATTGGCTTGTATTACAATTGGATTTGATTATTGTAGTTGGTTGAACTAGCCATTATTTCTTGAAATGCCCAACTAATTGGTCAAGTTGTTACAGATTGGGAGTGGTGGCAAGGGAAGGAGGAGTCATCGGTAATAAGAAAATATATACAAGTTCACTGGCTTTAAACAAAATCTCGTATTTGAGAAACAAGATTATTGGATGATGATAAATTATAAAAGGAAAAAAAGAAAATATATACAAGTTCACTGTATTTGCTTGATCTTTTTTTCTTTTTTTTTTGGGTTGAATAAAATGAGGTTTCAAAAACAAACCTTAAACCAAACAAAAACTAGATAAGATGGCCCCAACAAAATGATATTCCAATTCGAGTGAGAGAAAGATCATACAAATAAGAGAAAGACTGTAGTAGTGAATACGCAAAAACAATTTAGAAACCCACCAAACCATTCCTCAACAATCAAATCACAGATAGCTCTCATCAAAGAAGCAAAATGAGGATGCACAACCTCAATATCTATTTCAAGAATAACTGCGCGAAATTTAAGGTCTCATGTATGTAGAAGACGTGTCAAGACGCCTCAAAGTTCCCCAACCACTGAGGTCGCAAACCCAATGTTCAGCACAAACACAATAACCCGAAAACCATACTCGTCTTTCACGATCTTCATTGTTTCCTCGTGAGGATCCATTCATATTCAACTTGATCCAGCCAGAAGGAGGTCACAGCTGTCGAATCCATCTCCATTCTCTTCTCAGATCGGGGATCAAATCTCAGCTAAGTTTAGCCCTCAACAAGAAGTAAGCTTCTGCACAATGTATTTCTTCTCGTTGGCTTATTCATTTTTGAACCAAGAAGATTTTGTTCTCGAGTTGTGACTAAGGTTGTGCACATTAAACTTGGTAAAAGCCTATATGTGGTGACTTGATAGTTCTTATTTGTTGGATTGTTATCCAATGTCTTCTATTTCTTGTAGGACCAACAGTAAGATTAATAACCATTGATTCTATTTTTTCCTGTTCTCATATGGGAGAGGGAGAGGGATCAACCACAGGGAGGAAAAAAAAAAGCATGGTATGACCTAGATATACAACTCAGCTCAATGTTTTTACAACATGAAAAGATTAAGAGAAGAATGAAGAGAATAAAGGAGGAGCAGAAAATAAAGTATATTGGCAACAAAACCAGAAATAAGAGCGCCAGTGACATTGTCACAAAATTTTGGAACTTGTCCACAAACTGGTAGCCAACCATCATGTGTATTCCCTTTCTTCCCCACATATGCCACTGCCATAGCCGCTGAAAAGCTTGATGTCAACGTTACCGTCACAACCTAAAAATAAAAAATTCTTGTCAAATTTTAAGCAGAAAAAGAAAGAAAGATGAAAAATAGGAAATTTTCAATTTTAGTCTGATCAAAATTAAGAAAAAAGTGTGATGAGAACTAGCAGATCAAGAACAACTAGAACGCGCCAGACTAGGTTCTTGGAATGAAGAAACACAACAACAAGGCTATAGACACTCACAACAGCATTCACAATCAGAAAGTACCTAAACAAAAGCTTGTTAAAAATTTAACCCAAAAAGGACTAAAATTTCACTTAGTTACTAAAAATGAGATGAAACTTACTTGAATGCAGTGGAGTTGCTACATTTGGCATCAAATGTCAAGTTCAAAACTGTTGCAGAATCATGGCTTGTGCCCATGACAATTGCAGCACAGAGTGTCGCGGCAAAGGCTAGTAGCCTAACCCCAATGCTGCAGATCTTCGCAGTCTTTGAAATAAAAGTATTGATCAAATTAGGCAAATTTTGATCTGCAAGATGAAGAAGAATATGGAGGAGAGAGAAGAGGTTAAAGATTTGAATCAAGGGTCAGTGAGTTTAAATAAAGAGAGGTAGTGTTGCCCTTGAGGTTCTTTGCCATTTTGTAGGCGAACCAAAGAAGACACTTTGGTTACCAAAAGAATGGTTCCAAGAGAATGCTTTTGCTTAACAACAGATGTCACCACTCAATTTCATTTGCTTGCTTTGCGAAATCACATGTCAAGTCAAAAGAAATGAAGGTACTAAAAAATATTGTTCGTGTTTGATGGAAATTATAGACTAAACAGCCCACCTACCAAACTCTGATTTGTACCATTTAAATTTTAATTTTTTTTAACTTCGATACCATATTCAAAAATTCAAGTTATTTGATTCGAATAGTTATGAAACCTAATTTATAAAATGATTCTTCTAATACCTATTTTTTCATTTAAAAACTTTAACTTAAAATTTTGATTAAAAAATTTTAATATGGTATCACTATACCCACCCACTAATATTTGTACCATTTTAGTAATAGACATTATCTTACATGCTTGACATCTGGCCTCCCTAGACTTTCTAAGAGAGGGTTGTCCTGGCTCAGCAAAGAAGGGGTCGATGCTTTTGGGGAGGTGAGTGAGTAGTTAAAATGTCATTTTCTATATGTCAGTCTTTAGGCAAAAAACTATATAATAAAGGTTTCTTTTGTATCTTACTCTATACCATCTAATCTTAGTGCCCTTTTTTAATCTCTCTCTCTCTCTCTCTCTCTCTCTCTCTCTCTCTCTCATGAGAGTATATTATTCATTATTGTGAAAGTAGTTTTAATTTTCTTAGGGTTGATATAACAATTTTTTATTGATTATAGTATTAAAAAAAATTATATTTTATAGAAAGATGCAGTATAACCGATCGAAATTAGACACATAAAATTCAAAAAAAAAAAAAAGAAATTAGGACAAGCCTTTTCCTATAAAAAAATTATCATTTTCCTTTAAATAATGACCGTTGCAAATTTATATGTATTTTGAAGGAACACTTTAAGATTAGAAATATATGACCATCTTCATAATAAATCAAAAGGTTCTTGTAAGGCTGGAGATCTATCGGAAGTATGTACACTGTAAATAGCTTCTGAGTTTGACAAAATTTCAACTTTTTTTTATTTTATTTTATTTTAAAATAAAATAAAAATTTTAAAAATATAAAGTATTATGAATAGTAAAATGAAAATTCTCTCATTATATCAATAATTTTTTATATTAAAAATATTATTTAATTTCAACCGAAACTAATTATATTAACTTTTATGCTTTATTTATCTATCAAGTTTATGATTTATGAACTTAAAATTAATTTTGTACAAAATTAAGATGTAAGTGTCGACATTCTGATCATGGAATAGATTTTTTTTTTTTAAAAGAATATTTATTAATAGTAAAATCTTAGTAGGGTTATTCGTATGTGGTTTATTCTTTGAAGAAATTATATTATATCTTGGATTTGATGAAAAATATATATAATTTTTTTTGAATATATTAATTATTTTTTTTAATGGCATAGAATGGATAAAATAAAGATGATTAATTTTTCATAATTATTTTAGAAGAGTTCTCAATAGAGTAATAAAAAAGATGCGGAAAAGTTTTGATTTTAACGCTCTAACCCGTCTCAAGATTTAATTAGATTTTATATATCGTCATATATCGATTATTTATTTAAAAAATAATAATAAAAAATGTTTGTTTAAGGTCTTGTATCAATGAATTGAATATTTTCAAATAGGAAAAATAATGTTAAATTAAAAGATAACTATAACTTAAATTTGATATTTTTAGTCTGGATATTAATATTAATTTTTTATTAATAAATTATAATTTAATTGGTATCGTTTTTTTTTTTTCGTAAAGTTTTTAAATTCGAGCATGGTTGTATTAAAAAATATATAAAAAAAAGTAATATTAATATTTTAGTACGAAAAAATTTAGGTTTAAAATCTTATTCTCTTCCCTCCTGTAGCAAAAAAAAAAAATGTTTAGGTTTCGTCGGTCTACCATTCTACCAGCTCAGATGAGTGAGAGAAAGCGAGGGGATTGATGAAGTCAGCAGAGTCTAGGTCTATGGAATCCAAGGAATCGGGAAAAGTGGAGACGCCGATTGAGACAGAAATGGAAACAAGTAAAATTACGGTCGAGAATTCAAGTTTTGATCACTCAATCGCCGCACAGATGGAAAAGATGATAGAGAGAGAAAAACAGGAATTGGATCTGGAGAAGCAGCAACAAGAGGGTGTGGAGTTGGAAGAAGAACATGTTGTTGGAGATGAAGATGATGATGACGATGGACCTCCACCGGGTTGGGAATCTCAATCCCTGTTCCCTGCTTCTCCTTCTTCCTCAAAATTGGAGTTGGATTTTGAGAAGGAGCAAGTGGAGTTGTTGGGTATGGAATTGGAACCGGAAGGAATAGAAGACGAAGAAGAAGAAGATGATGATGATGGACCTCCACCAGGTTGGGAGTCCAATCCCATTACCTATCCTCCATCTCCATCTCCATCCCCACGTTCTCCTTCAATTCAGACTCCCGTTCACTCTTCCCCCAAAACCCCTGATTTGCCTTCAACTCAAACTGTCGACTCAATGGAGATAGACGAAAATCATGTAAAGGACCCAAAACTCAATACTCCTCCGGGTGAGTCTCTCTCAGTCTCTCTCTCTCTCTCTCTCTCTCTCTCTCTCTCTCTCTCTCTCTCTCTCTCTCTCTCTCTCTCTCTCTCTCTCTCTCTATTTATATGTGTGATTGAGAAGTGTTTGTGGGGTTTTGGACGACAGATATGGGCCAGTTGGTTTGTGGTTCGTGTCGTCAATTGCTCGCATACCCTCAATCCTCCAAACATGTTAAGTGTTCTTGTTGTCAAACCATCAATTTTGTTCTACAAGGTTTGTTCTCTCTCTCTCTCTCTCTCTCTCTCTCTACATGTTATAATAATCAGAGACTGTAATTTAAGATTGCAAGCCAACTACATTCATACAATTGCTTGTTGGAGTTTTGCCCTTCTTTTATTAACTTTCCTTGGACATGATAAGCTAATTTGTGAATGATTTGTTATGCAAAATGTTGGTGATTAATCTTACTTTTTCATCAAGGCTTTACAAGAAATCATGTTAACAAATTAGGGCTTTCAAAATAGAATAACTTCTTTCTAAATATTTTTAGCCCTGTACTTGGTCATTTGTATATTGGGCTAACATCAAACAACAAAAAGAAAGAAGCGAATGGATTAGGAAGAAGGAAGAGCAACTCAAGTTTACTTGTTGGTTCCTATGTTGCGAGGACATTGCTAAGAATGTATCTGTCGGTCGGATACACATGTTTTTGATACAATGGGTTATGATCGTACATTGTCCTGCGTCCTATTTCCATGTTCAAGATTCATGATTCGTTCTGGTTTTGATTTTTCCATTTTGAATTACAATTATGTAATCAAATGTAGAGTTAAAGAGAAAGGGGGAAGTCGAAATAGAGGGAAGCCTCTGATGATCACTCTTTTCTTAACTATATAACCATTATTGTCATCATTGTTGTCGTGGTGGTGGTTGTTGTTAGCGTTTTTCTTAATTATTCCTTTTTTATACAGCACATGAGGTTGGACAAGTGAAGTGTGGAAATTGTGAAGTGTTGCTAATGTACCCATATGGGGCTCCATCTGTTCGATGTTCTTCTTGCCGTTTTGTGACGGAAATTGGGGTATGTATATGAAACCATCACATAAGCTCTCTTGCATGACAAGTTGCTTTAATGTAGTGCCATCTCAAAACCGTGCCTCTTTCTCTTTAAACTCGGTACTCGTTTGGTGGAATTGGATATGCTTAGTAACACATTTTTAGTGACTACTACTTTTTTTTGGGGGGGATTTGACAATTAGATGTGTTTTGCATGACATTTAGGAACACAACAAGCGTCCACCACTCTCTGTTCAGCAGGAGAAACTACGTTCTTATCGTCGTAAAACTCTCAAGACTGCGCTAAAAGGCTATTGACCTAGATATTCTTCTGCAGTGCCAGTAAGTCTCATATTGATGCTATTCGTAATACCTTTAATTGCTATATGCTTAGGCTACAACCCTGGAAACTCTAAAGCGAGATCTTTCTGCACAACTAGCATGACTAGACCAACGGACAGTCAACCTAGTAAGGGTGTTAGGTCCCTTAACCAAGTTTCCACTTCAAAAGTTGGGAATGGACAAAACTACATTGGGACAGCTCCTCTTAAATTGGGCCAAACAATGCTCAGACTGTATTAGTCGGAGCATGACTCCGAATAATGGTTGGTTATACAAAAAAAAAAAAAAAAAAAAAAAGAATGAATGACTAGACAATGTTTTATAGGCTAGAATATGGGGCTGATGTTGAAACGTGCTTGTGCAACTTCTGCTAATCTATTGTTGCCCAGTAAACCATATTCAGATTTGATTCTGAACTATTGTTTACCCTTGTACTTGGAGGTGGTTGCTGTGGCTTTGGTTGGTTCTTTTTTCATTCATTGATGTTTGATATAGATCACAGAGGCAAGCACAGATGGCAAAGTAATCTTACCTTAATCAGCTGAAGCTTATGCTGAATCATGAATCGTGATAACTCTAAGGTGTTTTCAGCTTTGAGTTCAAATTTCTAAATATATGTGGCATGGATATGAACATGAGACATATAACACAACACAACACAACACAACACAGAGAGACACAATGACGTGTCAAAATTGTGAAAATTTTGACACTGTTGCAATTAAAATGTGCTGCATCATTTTGTCTTTAAATATGTCTGGCATGGATAATGGCACGGAGACTAATTTTTAGATGTGTCCATTAAAATAGGCATGAATCAACCCAAACTTATAAAATTTCCATGAGTGCCATCTAAAGAAACTTGTGCAGATCAGAAGTTCTACAATTGTATACCTTTTACAGATGAAGGTACAAATTGAAAATGCTATTACCGCCACATGGTGACTAGATATATTGAAATTACAGCTGCATGAAATGTGGAAATGCAGCCAAGTTTGATGCAAGAAATGAGGGATCAATCCGGGAAGTTATTTGCAGCAGGGGCAGTGAAGAAGCCTTCAGTCATCTGGTGGGAAGTCCTCATCCGAGGCATTGTCCAGGATTGTGCCTAGTGTTTTTCTCAACAGGCTGAAAGTTTTGTCATCCTATAGAGAGAAAAATGACGCAATTCTAAATTGTAATACTTACAAGAATTGGAGTTTTAGCAAGCTTAAGACTCGATTTTCTTTCTAGTTATACCTGCTGCTTCTTTTTCAGTGAAGACTCCAGTTCTGCAATTTTGTCTGCACAGGCCTTTTCTCTTTCTGCTAGCATGCTCTTTTCTTTCTTCCCTGAAGCCAATTCAGCAATTTAAGTTATATTGATGTTCATTAAGAAAGTAGGAAGAGAATCTGTTGCTTACTTTGTTGTTCATATCTTGTGAACATCCTTTCCTTCTCTTCTTCATATTTGGTTATAGCATCTGCAGAGGAAAAGTTTTTATCAGATGAACAGAGGCCATTAAGGGCTGACCCTTGTCAATAACTGCGTCAGAATAGATATTCAAGATGTTAATGGTATGTGGAGCGGATTTTGTGCCTTGCTATGATATGAGAACAGCGAATACGTACCTAGCAATCAAGCAGGAAAGGACAATTAATTGAACTTAGTTATTTCAAAACTTCATTGATCCACAGAAGTACAGAATTATGTCAAGCGTGCAAACTGGTCGGATCAACAAGGAAACAATTTAAGCAAATAATAGAAATACCATTTTCTGTCTCCTAACTACACAAGTCTGAGGACCCTATCAATTGTTCTCTAACAAAGTTGAATGAAATCTAACAGTAGATACGAATCAATTGACTGGGGCCAGCGGTTGTTGGTTCAGTTAGAATCAGAAAAGAATCAACCTATACTAGACATGGGTTGGAAAAGACCCCCCCAACCCCCCCGGGGGGGGGGGATTCCCCAGAAGAAAAAAAGGATTGCTTTGTGACGTTCTCATCAACCGGTGATTATATGATCTTGGGAAGGCCTAAAACATGAATTAAAATCTCTAGTATGACATGGAGAATTATATTGACATTGAAGGAGGGACTTCATAGCATCAGAACCCAGGTAGACATACCTTTCAAAGCTTGCAGGTGTGCTGTTTTCTCCTTGCAGAATCTCTCATATGTTGCTTGGAATTTCGCGGTTTCGTCCCTTAAACTACTCTCACACTGTAATGTAATGCAACACATATCACAAATTCACAAATTATAACAAATATGATCGAGCATGATCATATATACCTCTTTGGAGCTCTTTGAAAGTGCCTTGGAGAAATTCTGCCTGTTGAAGCTCGACATGGATTAAAGTCAACAGACAAAATTGCGTTCGGAGGTCTATGCATTCGAGTTATATTCTTACCTTTCCTTTTCGAGCTTCGATTTCAGTTCCTCAAACATTGACTTGATCTCAGAAGCCACACTGTTCACAATCCAGAAATAGAGTACATCGATAGTATCCAGGATCAATTAACATCGACTTGGTCTCAGAAGTAAAGAGAGTACATTGATAGTCCACAAATCACAAATTCCTCAAACATTGACTAGATATCAGAAGATTAACGGTTCACTATCCAGAATCAAATGACAGCATTAAGAAAATTAACAAAGTGTTCTCTCTCTCACACACAAACACGTGCATGCGAAGGCGCGCACACACACACACACTCTCTCTCTCTATTTAAATCAAGTTGAAGCTCAATTATAAAGATAATTCCCTTCAAAATGACCAAATTATCTCAAAACAAAAAATAATCTGAAATTTTTTTTTACCACAAATTAGATCCATCGCAGAAGTCAACTCGGCATTTTGGAGAATCCGTGAATTTTGAAATTCAATGCAAATCAGGAGAAATCACAATAACCTATCCAATCTACTACAAATCTTTGGAGTTTCAGCACAGGAAAGCTGAAGAATCTGACCTGGAAATAGTGGCTTCATTCTTCTTCTGTCCGTCTTTCTGGGCCTTCTCTTTGATCAGTTGAAGCGCAGACATAATTCCTTTAATATCACTAAAGAAATTCAAACACAAACATTGAATCAAACAGCAGAACTTCAACATCAAAGCATCAAAATCTAGAGAGAGAGAGACTTGGAGAGATCGAGATCGAAATCTTCATCAACATTTGGCAATGAAGTCTTGTTGAGTTTCAAAATCTCAGGCTCCCATTTTCGCTTCCTGTTGCTTCCTCTGGCGTTAGACATCTCTCTCTCTCTCCAACTGAGAGTTTGTTAGCGATTTGATGAAATGAAATGCGTGCTTGGAGCGGCAGACCTCATCAAATTCGGAAAACAGAAAATTTCTTTTGGCGCGAATTTCGGTTTCATATTTCTGTTTCGGGCCATTAGTACCAAGCCCGTTTGGCCCCAGAAGCCCGGCCTACTGTTTTGCTGACCTAACCAAATAAGATTTGAAATTCTCTTCTTGGTTTTTAGGGTTAGGGCCTCTTGAGTGTCGCCTTAATAGCCTTTTTTGGGTCAATCCAAGTCGTTATATTCCTAGGCCTATTATTTATTTATTTATTTATTTATTTTTATTACTTAACCATTCATATCTGAAAAACTTTACTAATCCGTTTCAAACAGTCGTGAAATCCAATTTAGGAACTGACTTTTTCAATAATTTTTTTTTATTCTCAAAACTCAAATTCAAAATTTTAATTAAGTGAGTTTAGTATTCTATCACTACATTTACAAATCATTGATTAAGTTTATTAAATTTACGAGAAATCAAAATAAAACTCGAGATCTCGGGAAAAATCATTTATTATGAATTAATCCAAATACATTATTATAAGGATATGAATAAGGAATAATTTGCACTAAACTTGATTTGAGATTAACAAATTTTCACTTGATTTTAATTATGTGTGGATTTAAATTCAATTAACTTAATTAAATTTTTTTGAATTGAGTGCTCAGACATTCTATTTTCTTAATTAGAGATCATAAATTCAAGTTTTGAAAATAACGAAAAAAGATTTAGAAGAATCAATTATTAAAATGTATTTTATAGCATTCGAATCAGATTAGTAAGGTAAAATTTAGATATTGGTGGTGGTGGTGGTGAAAAAAAAAAATCAATTAACTCACGGTATCAATCGTCGGTACAAAAGTGGCTCTAATTTTTGTTTTCTTTTGTGAACTGCTGTGTTTTTAATTCGTCTTTGTGGGCTCCTCCGCACTAGGACTACCTTCCAGAAGATGCGTACGGTCAGGGCGGGAGAGGGGAGACGATGGATCTGCTGCTTGAGATTTTAGCATTCTTCTTCGCTATCTGCTATTTTTAATAAAAGGATATTTAGGCTTGAAATTGAATCTTTAAATTTAATAATTAAAAATTAAATAAAAAATAATTTACTGTTCAACTATAAAAGATTATAGCGAATTCTTTCTCTCTCTTGATCTCAAATATACTCCGATTTCTTTCTCAAACAAAAAAGCAGGTAAAATCACACTTACATTATATTATTTTATAATAAAATTCTTAAAACAAATCTATTATTAATTTCAAACGGTCGTGAGAAAACTCAAAAGTCCGGCTTGTTGAATATCTTCAAGAAACCAACCGGGGGAGGGATTGACCCACGATTTCTCTAAAGTTCTTGTAAGACTTTGAAAATTTCCCACTCTCATATTTCTTGTTTGCTCCCATTGGATTTTAGAAAAAGAAAAAAAAAAGAAACATTTTTATAAAAATGTCCCAAGACTTTTACGACATACATTTATATACACATCACTAATTTTGAAAGAAATGATTTTAATTTTTTATATTATAATTAAAATTACTTAAACATTGCAATTCGATCGACAAAAACCTCTAAATCCACCAATGAAACCAACTAGTGATAGGGAATACAACTCTTTCTTTAGATTTTTATCTTTTATTTTGTAACACAGATATTTGAATATCAGATCACAGGATTCGAGGAGAGAAGTTGTGACCACTAATCTATTCCCTTAATGACCTTTCTTTAGATTTTTATCACTAACAAAAAGATAATATTATATTTTTTTGTTAAATCTTTTATCATAGATCTCCGATTAAATAAAAAAATTAACGAAATTTAAGTAGATTTGATTAACTTAAATAATTATGTGGGAAATGATTAACTCATCTCCTATCTTTTAGTCCTTAATGCTTGGCTTTTCCTTAAGGTCGTAAAGTAACAAATAGGATTATGGTTTCGAGCCAAACATAAAGTTACTCAAACTTGAAATTCATTTATTACCTCAAGAATGCATACTTTATATGGATTTATATCAAAGTTCTTACAATTCAATTAGATTTGGTGTTAATAGAGATAGGAATAAGAATTTATTATTTCGATAAAATATTATAATATATTGGGTTTCTTAATTATTATAAATATAAAAATAAATATTATAAATAATAAAATAATAAATATTTAATATTTTCAAAATATATAATATATTCTAACAGGTGTAATGAAAAAGTAATAATTTAAAAAGTAAAATTTAATCATAAAATATTATTATTTCTCCTTGTATAGTTACTCAAATTTTTTATTGAAAAATATCCAAAAAGGGGAAAAACAAATTTTTAATATTTTATTTTATTTTATTTTTACTTTTTTTTTTCCCTTTACGCTACCCCACAAATCCAGCTTAATCATGAATGGGAGGAACTTGGAATCAAACTTGTTGATTGTGTTCCCCATTCAATGACTTCAGATAGCCAAGACAAAGAACACGTGGAATAGTGGGTGGTTGAAAGGGAAAATCTGGTTCAATCTTACAAGTATGGAGCTAGAAATCAAAGTCATAATAATATACTACGAGAACAATCGGTAAAAATATAAAATAATATGTATATAAAAAATAAATAAACATAATTATAATACCATATTAAAAAACATTCAAAATAATATAAAAATAATAAAATATAATATTTTATTACTTTCATAAATTATTATAATAAATTATATTTATATAAAAAACTTATTATCATAAATATAAAAATATAAAATAAAAAAACCAAATATGTATCAAAAATAAATAAATAATATATATAATATATTTTTTATATCAAACAAAAACTACTTGAGTTTGAAAAATACAATAGGTGTATATTGAAAAACCGTATTTTTAAAACAGATCAAAAATTTTCTAAAGATACGTGAGGACATGTATTGAAAAGTAATTGAAATATAAATGTTTTAGAATCAATCAAGAGTTTTCTGAAGGCATGTATGGGTGAGTACTGAAAAGTAGCTTTTCTATAGGGATTCACCCCGTGTACAAAGTATTCCCTGATTTAATGCGAGGGTTGAGGAAATATTGATATATATGTACGCAGCATTTTCTTTTATATTTTTAAGTTTATTTTTATGTATAAACCAGTGATTTTGATATCACCAAAAAACGATACAATCGTTGTTGTATCAAGGGAAAAGTAGACACATACTAGATGTGTGAACACATGCTAGAGAGCATCCTTTTTAGAACGGATCAAAAAACTTCAAGAAGCACGTGGTGCAGTGACTGAATAACCTTTTTTATAAAGAAAATCTTAATACTAATTAAAAAATAAATAAATTGAATTTATATAGAAAATTTATTATTATAGTTATTATAAATAAAAGTTTTAAAATTAAAAATGGATTAAAATTAAATTATTTATTATAATATTTATTTTTCAATATAGGACAGTAAAATTATATATATATTAAATTAAATATTTTAATTTTTCCTTTAAATTTTTCGAGAGGGGACAAGGGCGCAGGCGTAGCGTATGGTGCGGTTGGAAAGCCACGTCAACCCAATGAGATTCTCGTAGCGGGCAGAGAAGAAGAAGAGCGCAACTGTGGCGCTCTCGTCCATAAAAACTATAAAAAACGCTCATTTACTGGACCCCCGAGCCCCATTCTCTCTCTCTCTCTCTCTCCTAAACACTCCAAGAAAACCCTGCTCTCTCTCTCTCTCTCTCTCTGTCTCTCTCTCAAAGTTTCACAACAGAAAATCTTCAAGCTTCATAGGTTGAGTCTGATCACACACCGCAACCACTTTCGGTACGTTTCCTTGAAATTTCTACTCTCTCTCTCTCTACCCCGTCTATTCTTGTTCAGATCATCATAATTTACTTAAATCTCTTCTAAATTCCGAGCGTCTATTATAAACTAATCAATCTGATTATCTGCTTCCTTTGAAATTGGTCTCTTACGAAATGTTGTGAATTAGAGTTTGAACTTGTTGGCAAATTCTAAGTGAGCTTTCAAATTCCTATCTTGCTCTTTCTTTTTTGATGATCAGTTCTCTTGGCAAAGTATCTTGGGAAAGTCATGATCTATTGTACTCTCCATCTAGGGAGAGAGAGTTTTGGCATCAATTTTGAATTGGATCTAGAATGAGTAGATTGAAAATTTGCTTGGGGCAAAGTGATTTTTGGGAAGAGGAACTTTTCATCTTTACAATTCAATTCATAATTCATTATTTTTTGTTTCTTTTAAGCAACCAACTAGGTTGTCTTATAAAAGGAATTAGTGTGTTTATTTATTTATTTATTTTTTTGGTTTTTCTTCATTCCTTCGTATATCTTCTGGTTGGTATTGTGTTAGGAGGATTCTGCAACTTTTACTGGCATTTCTGCAACAATTAAATTGATTAAATTTTACATGACAATCAGCATTTACTCCATCCGCCATTTTCTTAAAACCTATTTATGCTTGTGATGTATGTGGATCCACCTCTAGGGATGATGAATAATTGCAAATTGATCAAGTCTTGGCGAAAATGGAATGATTCAAAAAGGTTTGCAAGTTGGAAGAAGAAAAGGGGGAGGTGGAGGACCCCTCTTACCAAAATCAATAAAGTATGAGCAATTATTGGTCTTGTGCAAGGGAGATATTTCTGCTGGGCAAATTCACAACATTTCTGGCCTAATTTAGTTTCATTTTTCCCGGATAATTTAGCTTAGTATGCCTTTCTTCTAGGAGAAGAAAAGGGAAAATTTTGCTCTTGATGAGTTAAGACTGGTTTCATAGGTGATAGTAATCTACAACTAATATACTGGAAGCTCAAGTCATTGGGAGTTGCAGAAAATATTACTAGTTCTCTTCCAATTTGTTGCACTAGGATGTTTGTAATTGCCTTCTTTGTTTACATCTGTGACCCAGCTGTGGCTCGAATGTTGTTGGACTGATTGTTCCTACCCTATGGATTCCCTTCATCATCAGTATATAAAAAGAAATTAGAAAAAAAAAAAAAATTTAGGGTGGGTTAAATTAGTTCATATTGTGGCGAGTTTGTTGGAACATCTCATTCAATGTATTTAATTTTTGGACTACGATTTCTGAGTTGAACTTGAAATGTTCTGGAAGATGCATAATTTTCACAGGGGTTGTCGTGCCCCACACGTTGAACATCGCGATGGGGATCTAGACACGGAAGCTTCATGTTTTGTTTGTTTCAAAAGACCCTCATTTGGATTTATGTTTTAACAAGGCTAAATTTAGAGAAAGTGACTGGGCTTTAACTTTCTTATTTTTCATTATCTCTGGTTTTAGTTCAAATGGTCGATCTCCCAACTATGGTAAGGAACTAAAGATTTAAAGTTTATTATTAGATGGGTCGAATGAATTAACTCTTATGTGATAATTTGTATCGATATATTTTGATTATTTTTTAATCAAATATTTATTTGAATTTGTCAAACATATTGATAATTTGATTAAGATTTGGTTAATACATGCTAATGTTAAATGTCATGTAAAAGTCCATCTATTTAATTTATAATTTATTTGTTCTATCTAACATTCTTGTTCAAATTTTGAATATGGACATAGGCCTCGCATAGGAAATGGCATGTTGATACTTATACAATATTGCAGGCCGTAGCTGTTACTTTCACGTTTTCCATCGGCAGACGACCTTTATATTATTTGCTGCGGAAATAATTATTTATTACCCTTTTTCCTATATCTGTTTGCTTAAGGAGCGGTGCTTTAAATATTGTGTGACCAGAAGATATTGGTTTATTTATTTCATCAATTATTCAACCCCTTTGTTTTTTTTTTTTTTTATTGTATAAGGATTTAAATCTGGTCGTGACTTAACCCCTCTTTTTAATATAGTACTTTACCTGCTACTTCTTATGCACTGCCTTGTCCGACAGGCTCACCAACCAATAAGTCAATAAATATTGAACAAACCTCATGTGTGAATCAAAAACCTTCTAATAAAGATGGAGCTTTAGATTTTATCTTAAGATACACGTATTTCTTATCAGTTAAAATTCAGATTTGGATGCTTATATTGTACAGGCCTTATTAAAGGTTAAAGCATTGCAAGGGTCTTATCTTAGCCACATTTGCAACATAATATGGTTGCTTATAAAATTTAGGACGGAATCACATGTTTCGTATGTGGTTGCCATGGTACTTATCCTCACAATTTTTTTTTCCCCTCGACAATAGATGTAGAATAAGCAGGAAAGACAAGTGGGTCCATTAAATTATGTCCTTGTTCCAGTTGGTGGATGGGGACTTGGTTTTGGCCCCATTGGCCTTGAGTCTGGCCGAGATTAGTGCAGTTTTTGTTTGCTTGATTTAGCTTTAATCTCCTCCTTTAGCTTTTCTTGCTTGTTGCTTTTCCGCATGTATTATTCCTATTTCAGTCACTTAAGATGCTCTTACACATAAGTTTGTCATGTTCGTAGTTCTTTCAATCAGACAAAGAAGCTCAAGTCACTGAACCCATTTCTTTCCTTGCGTCTTTCAGAGTTGGGAAAGGACCGGTGAAACTTTGGACAACAAATTGATGGCCTTTGAACAATACTATACCCATGAGTGGAAATCTATTCCTACTGCAGCAACAGATCCAGAAGCCCTCAATGGCTGTTTCGACTGCAACATCTGCTTTGACTTTGCGCACGAACCAATAGTCACTCTCTGCGGTCACCTCTACTGCTGGCCCTGCATTTACAAGTGGCTTCATTTCCAGAGTGCCTCTCTTGCCCCTGATGAACACCCACAATGCCCGGTGTGCAAGGCAGACATATCCCACACAACAATGATTCCCCTGTACGGTCGTGGTTGCCAATCTTCGAGTGAGCCTGAACATGAAGCCAAGCTTCCATATCCAGGAATGCCTATACCCCCAAGACCAGCAGCTTGTGGTACTAACACCTTGACCACAGCACCTCCTACAGGTCAACAGCTTCCCTATCGAAATCCTTACCAAACCCAACTTTACTATGCTCACACTCAAGGCAATTATGGAGATGATCCTTCATCGCCGTTGTTTAATGTTAGAGGAACCTCGTCATCTGCCGAGTTCCATCCGTCAGCTGGTGTTTTTGGTGAGATGGTTTATGCTAGGGTTTTTGGAAATGCAGAGAGTATCCACGCTTATCCAAACTCTTATCATCTAATGGGAAGCAGTACTCCAAGGTTGAGGAGGCAGGAGATTCAGGCAGATAAGTCGCTCAACAGAATTTCAATTTTCCTATTTTGTTGCTTCCTTTTGTGCCTCATTGTTTTCTGATATAGATCAACCTTAAAACGCCTCCCCCATTTTGTATACCTTGTAAATAAGATTGTGGACACAAATCTTATGTACTGATAAACAAGATGCGAGACATCATATCTATGAGATTATACTATGAGAGTTTTGCACTGGTTGACAGTGTCAGAGGGTCTACCTTTTTCATTATCTTTGCATCTATCCACTTGTCATGATTTTCTTGTCAAGTGCATTTGCAATTCAGGTTGTTCTCCACTGGTTTTGCTACTAATCACTCGCAAGTAAGCATTAGGGTCTCAGCAGTCTTCTCTAGCTGTTTTACTTCTTTATTATTATTATTATTCTTATTATTTTGTATTGATAATGCTCACAGAGTAATAAATCTAATACCCGTCACCTTCTTCCCCCCTTTTGATTTTCTTAATTTCCTCTTGCTTATCATTATATATTCAAACCCCTTCCTCTTTTTAACTCAAAATTGCATACCGCTTCTTTTGTTTTGATACCAGGGCATAAATGTATCAACTATGAAACCATGGATCATAAGGGGTGGATCCACCTGAGCAACCATGAGATTAGACTCTAATCTCTGGAACACAATTTCAAACTTGAAAATTATGTCTCTTTTGTTCTAAAATTAGGGATTCATTTCCCGAAATAAATGCATTATTATCCAAACAGATGACCAGCACGAGTATTTCTTCCTAAAATTTTCTAGAATACGAAACAAGAAACCTACAAACTCCATCTCATCTCACATAAAGTCTAAAGCCTAGATTCATTGCCTACTTGTTACCCTAGCAGGTTGAATTTGGGAATGAGATAACTTGGTGGTCCCTTCGAGATTGGTGCGATGAACCTATACCATCCTTGGCCTTAAAAGCCAAGTGGATTACACCTACCAATTTCATCAGCATACCCTTAGACAATGAGAGGAACCCCATCTAGAGATACTTAGAAAAAAATAAATGAAAAAGCAATAACCCACAATCATCTTGACAATGACATTTTGCTTTATTTATTTGTATTTTTTTAATAAATACTAGGTATGAACCTAGGGTTTTAGTTTTTAACTGAAATGTGATGTTTCCATCCCTTCATCAAGCCTTTTTTTTGGGGGGGGGGGGTTTCCCAAGTTGTGCTTTCTATTGACACATATTTAAATACGTAACTAACCACTAATATCATTGGACATTAGGCTAATAATGTTTTACTTTTTATTTTATTTCCCTCTCCGTCTCTCTCGCATGACATCAATTTTATACAGCTGTATGCAACTAAGATTTGTCTAGCGCAAAACATGAAAATGCTTTGACTCTTAAGGCTTGAAAGATTACTAATTGATCAGTTAGAAGAGGAATGCAACGAAAACCTTTGAGGTGACAACACAGACTTGATCAAGACTCGGGCCGCAAGAGTTGGGGAGGGACCTGGTTGAGAGGAGACACTTCATTGTATGGTTCAAACGTTTTTAAATCATGGATGTTTATGCAGGTCCAAAGATGGCCATGGAAGTCCATGTTAGTTCATCTCCCCCCACCAGCCATCAACAAAAATCTCATCCCAATCATGGGAAAGAGTCTCTTGTTTGATGCAACGCATCGACAGAAAACAACTAATATATCAAAAATCTTTTAGGATACACATAATTCTTTTAGCTCCCGATTCTCATTATCTAAAAATTATTTGAGGCAAGCTTATGCAATGATAACACGAACACTGATTGATACTTGTTTGTAATTTTCAAGTAATATTAAACCCCACCCCCTCTCCCCACCGCCCCTAAAAAATGACACGGCCACTTGGCCATCAAGCAGACAAAAAACTGAACAAAATACCACCAGGATATCTACTGTATACACCTGTAAGCATTATTACTTAATGGCGGCTTCATGGACTATTCACTCTCTCTCTGGAGTCTATAGCTGTAGATAAAGGAAATGATTGGATCGCCAAGTGGAATTAGCCATGATCGACAAAATTGACTCATTTCTACCACAAGCTAAATAGGAAAGACCCGTGTAAGGATTTGCATCTGATCTTGCAATATAAGTCCTTGCATGCGTTGTTCGTTTGTGCTTGTTGGCTACCCAGGAAGTATCAATCACAGATCGCCATCGAATTCTTCAACTCCACTAGTAAAGTACTAACACAACTAAGAAAGTAACTCCCCTATTTTGACTTTTTTTCTCTTTAATTAATTTCTAAATCTTTCTGTGTTTTGAGATCTCTCTCTCTCTTCTTTTTATATTCTTTTAAACAAATAAACCCTTGGTTTCGAATCCAGCTGAACTAAACCGGGCAAAACTTTACACTACCCTCATTGGAATGGGCAAGGCCCATACAAACCAGCCCAAAAACACCAAGTTTTTTTTTTTTTTGGTGATAAAAACACCAAGTTAGACCCCTGCAGTCCCCCACCCCCCCCCCCCCAAAAAAAAGCATGCTAGCATGCAGGATTCGTGTCCAGTGAATTCTTCAAAAAGTTTTAGCATCAAGTACACTCTTGCAAGATAAGAACAAAGATGTTTGTTTGGGGATTAAGTTGTTTTTTACGCTCATGTGGTATTGAATGGTTAGTATAACTGAGAAAAAAAGGGAATATATACGTATATACTTGTGTGCAACGGCAAGATGAAACTGCTAGCTTTTGAAGCAACATAATGACCAAATTTTAAAGGAAAGACTTTGCAGTTATGCACGGTTCTGGCTTAGAAACATATAGCTGAAATCCAAAAACTAAATTCAATTATGCAACACTCTAATATACATGGGAGATTATGATAGGAGTACCTGTGTAACTGTCCAAGAAAAGCAGGACATTTCAAGTGCAGATGGATTGAAGTTCAGGTTATGCCCACATTATCATCGCACATTCTTGATGTATCTCATCACCACGTTACCTTAAAATGTGGAACTGTCAAAAGTGTTAATGTGAGACAAAAGCACATAGAACAATTGTGCGTGATCAAATTGATGTCATTACACTGTACTTTAGGTCTCAAGCACTTGTTAATTCCTTCTCAAAGCATCTCTTTGTCCAAGCCCAATCTAGAAGATTGTTGTTTTGCATCCTCAAGCAGACTTGACACTTTTTGATGAGCATCTGCTGAAAAAATATCCTTGGCCATAGTTCCAATAAGTTCCTCTGCTCCTTTTCTGTTTCCCATCACTTCCAAATATTCCAGAAAAGTCACCAGAGTTTCCTTCTTGAGCCTCCCATTAGGTGTGCAGACCAAGATCGCTTTCCTGATTGCTTCCGCTGTCTGCTTAATATCACCTCTCCTTAAGTACCCTTCTGCTATATAAGACCATGTAGAAGCCAAAGGCTGTATCCCTTTAGCCAAAGCTTTTTTTACTATAATTTCAGCCTCCTCCAAAAGCCCTTTTCTTGCATATGCATTAACCAACATATTTGGAATTCGAATATCACTCGTTAGCTTTGTGGATTCCCACTCCTCAAAAATTCTCTTAGCACCTCCAACATCATCGCATTTCAATAATGATGCCACCATACCTCTGTACCCGTTATTATAAATTTTCCCCTTGGTCTTGTAAAGATTCCAAATCCCATACAACTTGTCCTTCATCCCAATTTCTCCATACATCCTAATAAGTGAATCAAATGCATGACTGTTTCTCCTTCCCTTCTTCAGCAGCCCTTCCAAATTTTGGAGCATTTTAACCGCCTTGGCTTCTTGCCCTACTTTCAGATACCCTTCTGCTGCAACAACAAGAAAAATGCCATCCATATTTGCTGGAGTACTAGATTCCACCATTGCCACAATCTTATCTATACCCATATCATCAGAAGCATCTGCATATGCACTAAGTCTAATTCCATACGTATATTTATCAAAACTGACACCCCTGACCTGCATGTCATGCATCACATCATCTAATTTCTCATAATTTCCAGTTAGATAATAAAGTTTCATCATATTGTTATAAAAATTTGGCATCCTCGGCATTCCCACACCCTTTATCTGCTCCAGCAAGGCCTCGGCTTTCTCCACAGATTTCTCATAAGCATAGCATTCCACAAGCGCAGAATAAACAGCATAGCCTTTTAGTGTTTTGGGAGCATTGGTAAAATATTCTTCTGCTTGTTTTAGGCCATAAACTTTATAGATCAAGTTTAGATGGATAGCAACATCATTTTGAGAAGGAGGAATAAATCTTTTGTCACACATCCACTCCAATACCTGAAGAAGCAATGAGAAAAAGAAATTTCAGGGACTTGCATGCTGACTAACAAAAAGAAACATCACAATAAACTAAGTCTTCAGTCCCAAACTGGTCCAGGTTAATTGCTTTTTCAACCACCTCTATTTGCCAAAACAAATGTTAAAGGTGTAGATGTATAAGTAATAAAGATTACAACTAAATCTAAAAGAGAGAAAACACAGAGCTCATCTTTAAGCACTACATTCCTCAAAATTGTAAAAAGGATTCACTTTTGATTTATTTGATATCAGGGTATTCTAAAATTACAGAATGCGTATGCAACTCATAAAAATTGCTTCTTTTCTAAACCCCTTTTGCTTCAACTCACAACTTATCAAATCCTACACAAGAAAATCAACAAGTAATAAAAATATGTTACGTAATATATTCAACAAGAGGAATCCAATTTTGGCCAATTAATTCAAAACCCTAGTTTCATACTATCTAAATTTACACATTTATCTGAATTCCTTTGACTTGAAAAACTTGCTTATCTCGTAACCCAATTGCTTCAACTATTATTCCATCCAATCCTACACAAATTCAACTTAAGTCTTGGGAAAGTTGAGGTCAAGCTCAACAGACATTAGGTGAGTCTTTTAATACAAAAAATCAATATACATTATAAAGTATAAAGCTGGTCCCAAGCTCCCATAGACTCCCACAGACTGACACGTGTCGCCAGAGGAGGGGAAGTTGTTTGAAATGGTCTGATTATGTTTAAGATTCTTTTCCAAGAATATTTAAAATTAGAGCTATTCTAAAGCTAAAAATAAAATTGAGAATATCGAGTACTTGATAAGTGTTAGAGAAAACTGCCAAATTATGTTTAAGTCTCTTAAAGCGAATATTTAATATTAAGGTGATTTAAGAATTGAAATTACATTTTAAGATTTTTGTTTTTTTAAGTTAAAATTTAGACAGAATATTGGGTGTTATTCAACACATTTCACTTTTTTGTCCTTGCTATATATATAAAGCCGAAAGTTCCTCATGCAGAGATGTGACACATGGAGGGAGGAAGATGTTTCTTTGAAATATGAAATAGTATTGTTAAATGAGTATCTAACAGAGTTGAGATTGTGCATTGCCTTTTCAATACATAAAATTTCATTCTACATAATTCTGTGATTTTATATTTTCAAGATATATACTTAAAATTATGACATTCTATACAACTTCGTGCAATGCTTCAAATAATTTCTACCCACTCTATTGATCATTCTGCTTCATTTTGGACTTGTCCAATTTTGACTATGAAAAACTGAATGAAGATTTAATCTCAAGTTGCTTCCATTTTCTTGCCACTTCTTAAAAATTTTGTTCATTTTTTCCCCCAAAAGATAACAAGCCACGTTCAAAATTTTGACAATACAACAACAAACAAGTCATGGGGGTCAAAAAAATTTTATATCTATATCACTAGTTATCATAATTTAATTATCATAATTTTTACAAGATTATATAAATGTTATACATATTTTTTATATCTATATCTAAAAAGTTATAATCCATCCACCGCAGCAACGCGCGGGATTGATCACTAGTTATCAGTCTTTGTGATAAAATAGAACAAGCCGCCACCTTAGTATGACAAAAATCACAAACCCCATTAAAATTGATAAACTAGAAACTCAAGTTTTGGGACTTCAATTGTGTTTCTTTCAGAACACGGTCGAAAATTGAGATTGTAAGATAAAAAGTATACCTCAAGAGCGTGATTGTATCGCTTGTAATGTCTTAACCCCCGAATGATAGATCGAAGCTCTTCTTTTCCCACATTGTTACCCTCTTCGACCCATCGATCCAGAACCGGAACAATCGAGACATATGGGTCCCCAATCGGTGAAATTCTTCTGAATAAAGACTTTTCTTGAGGAGTCCGTGATGGGATTGAAATGGGTTTTGAGAAGATCAAGTTGTGACAAGTCTGTCTCCAAGAAAATGATGAAGAACGCCATAGATTCTGTGCAAAGCGAGCCAACTTCATCTCCGTCTCCGAGAGAGAGCGAGCGAGGGAGAGAGGGTTTAGTGACAATAAGCTGCCCGATGGGATTTGTGTAACGTGTTAAGCCCAATTCAGATTGCCAATTTTTAGTTGGCCCATTTATAGTGGGCTCTAGTTTTGGGTCTTCAAAGAGTTACAATGGGCTCTGTGACCACATAGGTTCCATGCCGACATTTTCTTTTTTCTTTTTTTTTTGGTGAATATGCCGGCTTTTTTTTGTTCTTCCTTTCTTTTCCCGATAAATCTCTTTAATCCAATAGGATTTGATTAAATTCATTTTGAATTAAATTACACTTTTAAAAGGCAAAATTGTCACAACATCTGTTCACAGCATTCGAAACTGAGATTTTACTTAAATGATATTAGTGTTTAATTATTAAACTAATTAGATATTGAAATTTCGTGTTACCCGTTATCTCAAAAATTCACGGTAGAATTTTGATGATATAAAAAAAGAAAGAAAATTATTCTAGCAGTAGCTCGGAAGATCAAGTCGGGTCAATTATGAGTAGGACATTTTACTATTTCTATGGAAATTGATATGTATAATTGTTTGATCATCGATGATTATTATTTCTCGTGAGACTGGATGGTTGGATTAGCAATTGAAAGCTACCAATTCCATAAATATAGAGCCGGTTGATACGTAGCAATGATGAGAATGTAACTTTGTAATGAAAAGATTAGTTCTACTTGGATTTAAAAAATTTGGGGCAGTGCACAAAGAATGCAGCTTTTTTTTTCTTTTCTTTTTTTTTACCTACCACCGACTATTTAGGGGAACAACTCTTTTTTCATTTTCAAGTTTCGAATTCGATATTTGTTTAAAAAATTTAACATTCAATCTCACTATATCGATTGTCCGCAGATAAGTGTTGGAGGTGATTTTTGCCCCCAATACACTTGCTCTTTGACTCAAATGGGAAGTTTGTGCTAAAAGTGTTAGCCGAGTCTTCTCGAGTGAAAACCCTGTAAAAACCTTGCTGAGACTAGCCCAATGAAGGATTCCAACGCTCAAATCGGAAAGAGAAATAATAAATTTCTGATGTATGCATAATTGAATATAAAGTTGTACCCGTTTATATATGTTTGTCATGTGATATAATTTGAGTGTATATTATGAAGCCATACATCTAATCATGTGTAGAATTAGTATAAAAACCTTAACCCAGATGGTGTACAATCGGGGCAAGTCATTGTACCTTCGATAATATATAATTGACTAACCACTTTGGGCCCCCAAGATGTGTATGTAGAAAGAGAAAGAATATTGTGCTTGTTGTGGTTTTGAAGAACTTCCCCCTTATGCATTGCCTATGCTCTGTACATATAGTGTTTCAAGAGGCGTAGAAAATCTTAGTTTCCTTTTGTCTTCTATCTTCTGAAATGACGGGGATTGTAATAAAAAAATTTTAGAAAATTTAGAATCTTTTAAAATTAAGGAAGTTTTAGAGTTTTAGAAAGATTTATTTTTTTATTGAGAACCCAAGAGAATTAAAATTTTAAAGAATTAAGAAAGGTTTGAAATTGTCAAAAATTTTATCGAATGATAATAAGAAAATCGAAATCTTACGGGAGTAAGGAAAGTTCCCTATTAAACCGGGTACCATCATTTGTTCTCACTCCTAACCGCATTTTGAAAAAAATATATAAGAAATAGAGTGAATTAAAGAATTCAAAGAGTGAAATATGTGACCGAGAGGTCAAATGATTGAGAGGTCAAGAGATCGAGGAGGTTGGGAGACCAGGAGGTCGAGTGGCTAAAGATGTCGAGATACCGAGGAAGTCAGATGACTAAGGTGTCAAGAGGACGAGGAGGTCAGGATACCTCAAGTTAAGGCTTTGGGTAGTTGTAACATGCAGAGGTAAGGGTTACGTTCAGTTATAGTTCTTGAACATAGATAACGTGTCATAAAAAGAATATCGAGATAATATTTGTAGTTAAGACAAAGAGGATGGGCTTGTGTTCATTTGGTTGAGGATTATGCTCTGTAGGGACCATGCGTCGCAAGGTGTCGTATGTAGGAAGTTGTGATAGTGCTATGCTATCGTTTCGCTCTAATGGCCATATACCGAGAAGTGCCTATTGACGTTGTACCGAGAGTGAAAAGTTGATGACATGGAGTCAAGAGATGCAAAGGTAAGGGCTACTTTCAGTTATAGTTCTTGAACATAGATAATGTGTCATAAAAAGAATATCCAGATAATATTTGTAGTTAAGACAAAGAGGATGGACTTGTGTTCATTCAGCTAAGGATTATGCTTTGTAGGGACCATGCGTCGCAAGATGTCGTATCGAGGAAGTTGTGATAGTGCTATGCTATTGTTGCGCTCCAATGGCCATGTACCGAGAAGTGCCTATTGACATTGTACCGAGAGTGAAAAGTTTGGCATGGAGTCAAGAGAGTTTGTTGGCATCACGTCAAGAGATCATATGATGGCATTGTGTCGAGGAAGCTTATTAGCATTGTACCAAGAGAGAGTTTGAGGTATTGCATCGAGAAGTGTGGATCGTGTATACCCGACTAGGAGTTACATATCGTGTTTGTGATGTGCCTAAAGGCATTTGATGCCCATAGGGTATTCGCTATGCGCTTATTTTAATCATGATATTATAAGAAGTCATTTTTGTACCAATAGAATGTATCCGTTGAGTAGCGGAATACCTGAGATACAGGATAGTCAAGGATCTTGCGGACTGACTGAGTAGTCGAGGATCAACCACCTTTCCAAGGAGGTAAGTCCGAGGGGTCAAGTGTCACAATCCAAGGAGCTTGACTATGAGAACACTTAATGGGGGAACCTAGGGGGTACTAAATTGTTCATGGGCACTTAACCTAATTGGGCCATTCATGAAACACATAAAATAAAGATAACCAGAAGGTCGGGTAATCTAGATGTTGCGTGAGCCAAGTATACTTAGAGAAGTTGGTCAGACAAAGTGTTTCTTGTGAGATAAATGACTGATCGAAAGGTCGGGCAGTCGAGAGCTCACTCTATGGGTTTTGTGAAGGGTATTGAACCTATTACATAATGTGAATTATTTTCGTAGTAACCTAGAAGATCGAGGAACTTGAGCGAGATGTTTGGCTGAGCAGTGGCAGAGAGTGTAGAGTGCTTGTGTTGTGAAAAGTAGAAGTCAATTGTACTTAATCAAATTTTGGATAATGTACTGGTTGTTTGCTAAAGGAAAAGAGAGATCAAATAGGAGAGGATAGCAAATGTTGCTTTGAGAGAGATGGGATGTTTGGAAGCCAACCAAGAGTTTGTGTTTTGTTAGTATGACGAGACTCTTAGTGAGTATGAGAGGTCGATGCTGCCGTGTCAGTTGTATTTCATTTGTATGATATATAAGAATTTATATAAAATAAAAAGATGCTTACCGATTGCCATTGTGTAATGTACTTGCATGATATATAAAAATTTAATCAATAAGAAAGTATATTGTGTTGAGATGAAATGACCTGAGTGTTGAGTTGTCTCAAGAGGTTTTGTAGTTGTGAGAGAGGATGTTAGGACCCTTATCTTGTATCAGAGTTGAGAGACTATTAAGTATCGGAGCCGATGGAGTATATACGGAGGCAATATTGCAACGGCATGATGTAGTGTCAGGAGTTGGATTCCGTCTAGTACTAGCCATGTTAAACAAAAAAACCGATAGAAAAAGAGTTAAACCTTGCTTGAACATCGGGCCCATGTTATATAGAAGACCAAGAGAAAGGGAATTAGATCTCGTCCAGAACGCTAGGGCCCATATATAGAAAAGGAAGTTAGATCCCAATTGGGATGCTATGGCCCGTATATAAATAGAAAAACGAGAGAAAGGACATGAAACCCATGTTGTGACGTGAAGCTAAGAGAATTTCCCTGGCGTTGCACTAGGAGATTATGGAGGCTTTGCGCCTTGAATGTGAGTAGCATATCAGGAGTTGCATCGATTGTACTCAGAGGCGTTGCGCCGATAGTACTCAGAGACGTTGCGCGTTGAATGTGAATAGTGTACCTGACGTTGTCGAGAGTACCCGGTGGCGTTGCGCCTTAAATAGGAGTAGCGTACCAAGCATTGCATCTTGAATATGAGTAGTATATCAGGCGTTGCGCCGATGGTACTCGGAGTACTCGGAGGTGTTACGCCTTGAATGTGAATAGTGTACTAGGTGTTGCAATTAAGGTGAGATTTTGATTCTCTTATTATCATTCGATAAGGAAGATAATTTTTGACAAGTTCAAACCTTCCTTAATCCCTTAAGATTCTAATTTTCTTGAATTCTTAATAAAAAAAGTAAAACTTTCTTATTTTCAAAGGATATTAAATTTTCTAAAAGTTTTTTATTACAATCTCTGCCATTCCAAACGATATTAGATAAAAGAAAATTAGGGTTTTCAACATTCTTTGAAACACTATATATATAGAGAATAGGCAATCTATAAGTGGGCAATTCTTCAAAAACACAACAACCACGACTTCACAATATTCTTTCTCTTTCTACATACACATCTTGGAGGCCCAAGGAGGCCGGCAATTATATACTATCAAAAGTACGACTACATGCCCGATTATAAACCATCAGACGTACGGTTTGTACATCAATTCTATACATGATTAGAGGTATGGCTTCACATATATACACTCGGATTACATTACATGACATGCATACACAAACGGGTACAACTTTATATTCAATTATGTACACATCATATATTTATTATCTTTGTCTTTACATACTACATACGCAAGACTACAGCTACCAGCTATCCTTAGTCTTTATTTTATCTACTTTTATTAATTTGAGCGTCAGAGTTTCCTAACCGAACTAGTCCTGGTAAGGTTTTTACAGGTTTTCCATTCGAGAAGATCTGTCTAACTCTCGGCACAAGCTCTCCATTCAAGTCAAAAAGCAGGTTTCTATGGGGCAAAAATCAACTCCAACGATAGGAGAGCAGATTCGACCGATGGACAAAGTTGCTAGTTTGCGGTTCAAATTGTTGAATATTGAATGTTTTTAAATAATTTTCGATGTTTATTAAATTAAATAAAACAATGGTCGACTTAAATTGTGGTGGCTTATTATTACAAACCTCAACCCAAACCTAAAATATTTTTCGAAAGTACTTAATTTCACCACCAACATGTATTTCTACAAAAACGGACAAAAAAGTCAACGCATTCATGTCGTGTTTTATTTCAGAGTCCGTTCCACAAACAAGATGGATGGATGTCATTAATGGAAGATGATCGGAAAAATTAGGAAGCTGGACAAAGTAGATGCCCTCTTCGGAGGATGCGGGTTGCTACCAAGTATTTTTTGGGGTCCCACAGCAGACCGGTACACAATGAAGCCAGCCTATGACATACCAGGCTATGGTGATGAGGTGGATCCTAATGGAAAGCTTTCCGGAAGGTTAAAGCTTCACCCGAAATGATTCTCTTCGTGTGGAAGGCTATAACACAAGGGTACCTTCACCATGGGATGTCTCACGTAACCTCCTACAGTTTGTCCTGTGGGAGTACCTTGCCAACTCCCGTCACATTTCTACACCTTGAACTGTTTTAAAAAAATCATGTAAAAAGACAAAGGTATAGGATATGAAAAAAAACGAGGAGACCTACAACGAAGCTCCGTTTTAACAAATTTGGACAAACGGAGCTGCATACCTAGGTACTGTTCAGGGCAGCCATGGGAAGCAGCTAGAGGGAGTATTTTCAAAGAACATAGACGGAAGAATTGGCCCCAGGCTCGCTCAATGGTGAAGCCGGGAACATGCTCAGTTGCTCTTCCTCTTGCTGAGCTAGGCTTCATGGCATGGCTTGATTGTGGCTAAGGAGATGGGGATAGTTCCTCTTGCTGCTGTCAACTTGGTGCTGAATTCTTTAAGTGGAAGTCAACTAATTCGGTGGAATGCCAAAATGTGCCAATTGTCTTGCCAAAGCTGCCCAAAAGGAATCCTTGGGCCTCTTAAACATTAGATAGATCTCAGGAGTATTTGCACAACCCACCGGGGGATTAGTATGGTCTTTCTTTTTTGGTTTCAGCCTGCAATTGACCAAGAGGTGGTAAAGCATATAATTAAGATGGTCACGAGAAAAACTTGCCTCGCCATGATTCATTTTGATTTTGAAGAAGATAATTATTTCCATTACAAAAATTTGAAGGACAGAATATGAGTTTATATCAACCTCAGATAAAATTGGGGGGGGGGGGGGGACACCGTTCAACAATTTTGATGCGAATTCATGATGGAAGTACCCGGCTCAGTCGCCAAGAAATGGGCAATTTTTAGATCAGGCAGACCGAAGGTATTGTTATACCCACAGTGTCCGAGTCCCTTTGCCATGGTACTGAAGTCCTGTGAAAAGGATAACAGCCACTGACATACCAGCACCTAGAAGGATTGTTCACGAGCATGTTGGTCATTATGCTGTTCTTCATGTTCCAACCACTTGTTCGTTCCTTCTTCAAGCATCACCTTCATCTTGACCAAAATTAGGAGGTTGTTGCTTTGCATTTTCAACCAAATTTAACAATTTTTTATGACCATGTGCTGAAAACACGTCCTCTTCAATAAGTCTAATAAGATTTTTTGGACCATCCTTGTCCCTGTTCACTTCCAAATATTCCAGACAGGAAGCTAGAGTTTCCTTCCTGAGTTTCCCAATAGGTGCGCAGATTGCTTTCTTGATTGCTTCCACTGCGTGCTCAATATCATCTCTTTTAAGATACCCAGTTGCCAAATAAAACCACGTAGAAGCTGAAGGTTTCACCCCTCTAGCTAATGCCTTCTTTATGATGACTTCAGCCTCCTCCAAAAGCCCTTTCTTGGAGAATGCATTTACCAACATATTTGGAATGCGAATATCACCAGACAGCCTTGTGGATTCCCACTCCTCGAAAATTCTATTGGCCCCTTCAATATCATCAAGTTTCAGTAATGAGCCTATCATACCTCTATACCCTGTATTGTAAATTTTTTCTTTAGCCTTGTAAAGATTCCAAACCCTATACACCTCATCTTTCATTCCGATTTGGCTGTAATACCTTATAAGGAAATCAAATGCATTGTTCCTTTTCCTTGCCTTCTCTAGCATCCCTTCCAAATTTTGGAGCATTTTAACAGCCTTTTCTGCTTGGCCAACTTTTAGATATCCACCTGCTGCAACAGCAAAAAACCCATAGTCCATATTAGCTGTATCAGCATCTACCATTGCCACAATCTTATCTATTCCCTGAACATCAGAAGCATCTGCATATGCACTCAGTCTAATTCCATATGCATATGAATCAGAAGGGATGCCCCTGACTTCCATTTCATGCATCACATCATCTAGTTTCTCATAATGTCCAGTTTGATAATAAAGATTCATCATACTGTTGAAAATAACTGGCATCCTAGGAGTTCCCATATCTCTTATTTCCTCCATCAAGGCCTCAGCTTTCTCCACAGTTTTTTCGCAAACATAGCATTCCAGAAGTGCAGCATAAACAATATAGCCTTTTAGAGCTTTTGGGGTATTACTAAAATACTCTTCTGCTAGTTGCAGGCCATAAACCTTATAGATCAAGCTTAGGTGTTGAGCAACATCAACTTGAGAAGGACGAATATATCTTTTGTTGCACATCCACTCCGATATCTGAAGAGGTAATGAAGAATGAAATTTCATGGACTTACATGGCAATAAACAAGAAGGGATTATCTTGTCAAGGGATTGCCTTTTTTTTTAATGTTATTATTTGAGTTGTAAAGCATTCAGTATGATCAAGCAAATCATGTTAACGTGATATACTACAATTCAGTTCAACTTAATTAAACTGACTTAGATCCCAAACCAGTTGCATTTGGCTATATATAGTCTTTCATTGAACTTTACTTAATGCCCTCGTAGTGGTCAAGTTAAACATCACCATTTCATGTTCCACTTCCTCTCCTATAGTGTTATTACAATTTCCACTATTTCTTGGAGGATTTTCATATCACTTCTTTTTATGGGTGCATTAAGAGATCTTCTGCCCAAAAATATTTTACACAGAAAGCACTATATTCCCCTTCAATTAAAATTGTTTCAAATGTTTTACTTGTAATTAGTATAACATCAGGGGACAGTAACATCAACACCGTCTGACTTATAAAAAATGGCTTCTTTTTTAAACCCATTCGTTCAAGGTGAGATAATCATATCCTACAGAGAAAATCAACTCAGTAATGACAAAAATCACAAACCAATTAACACAAATACACAAAACAATCACTTGTTCTACCTCCAAACCCCATTTTCATTCTACCATAATTCAAACATTTATCTAGAATTTGGTTATTATTTAGTTCGACTAACCAAATCATACATAGAAAATCAAACAAGAATTATCAAAAAAAAAACCCAATAAATTGAAACAGCAAAGAGTGCACTTTGGGCCATTCTTTCCACGCCCCATCAAATTTACATATTTATGTAAAAATAAAAAATAAAAAGAAAAACAATTATTAATACCTCAAGAGCGTGACGGTATCGCCTGTAATGTCTATACTCCTTTACGATAGTTCGAAGCTGCTCTTCTTCCACAGTGTTACCTTCTTTGACCCATCGATCGAGAATTGGAACAATGGATACATTTGGGTCTCCAATTGGTGAAATTCTTCTGTAAAGAGACTCTACTGGAGAAACCCCTGATGGGTTTGAAACAGGTTTAAAGAATATCAAGTTGTGACAAGCCTTGGATCGACAAATTGATGAAGGACGCCATAGTTTATGTGCTACACGAGCTAACTTCATCTCTCACGAGAGAGAGAGAGAGAGAGAGAGAGAGAGAGAGAGAGAGAGAGAGAGAGAGAGAGAGAGAGAGAGGGCTCCGCTGGGGTTTTCCTACAGACCGCGCAGCAAGAAGGGTTTTAATTTTAACCATGATTTGGTGACCATTTTTAGTGGGTCTTTTTGAAATGGGCTTCAGGGTCTTCAATGTTGAGGCCGATTCCCCAGGTGCTAGGCCCATTTTCCCAGCTAATTTTTAAAACAACCGTACCTAATATCAAATAAAGCCCTCTTAAAACAATTTAATGATTATAATTTCTCTTTTTTAATCTAAAAATTCTAATTTCAAATGTCTGTATAACAAAAAAGTATCAAATAAGACTTTTTTAGGTGGTTTGCCTCTTGATCCATTTTGTCTAATCTACAAAATCTTTAGTGGGGCCAATGAGATTTAGTTCAAGTGACATAAATCCCCCTCTCTTGCTTGGATTTTAATCTTACTATGAACCAAAAAAAAAAAAAAAAACTCCTGATTTGGTTCATTTTCGAAATGTAATAATACAAGAATCGAAAATAAAAAAGTTTTCAAATATATTAAGGTAGATTATCTTATAGAATTCAATTTATTTAGTATTTAATTGATTTCTTCCGTATTTCTTCTGAGTAAAAAGATTTTAAATTCAAATTTGTCTCGACCGAGTTAGCTATAAACAAAAATAGAGTGAGTTAAACTTTTTTGTTATCTCTCTTTCTATTTTTTTTTTAAAAGAGATGTGGTTTAATTAAAATAGATTCATTAAAAGAGATATTTTTTCAAGTGAATGGAAAAAAGGATCATGTTTTTAAATATCAACCGATCTAGTGGATAAAAATGTTAGATTTTTTAACTGAATTTCAGATTTAAAATTTGAAAATAGAAGAAACTATATTTAAAGATTTATTTCTAAATTGTATCCAATAATGTTTAAACCAAATTATTACGAATATGACTCCAAATATTATTAAAAAAAATTCTAAATATTACGAATATCATTGACAATTATGTGGGTGCACCCAAAATAGGATCTTAATTTTTATGATGAGGGAGATGCCACCCTTGTTTGTGGAGATTAACACTTTGTTCGTTTAAGACAGATGATGAATAAGCTTAATGAGCAGAATACCCAATTTACAGATTTGATTTCCTTTTCAAGTCTAAAATCTAATCATATGATATTTTTAATTATTTCCTTAATAAAATTTAAAATTCTTATAAATATATGCAGTGATGTACTAAATATGTATATTTTTAAATTTATTTAATAAATTATCAATATCTAATGATTATATAAAATCTTATTAAATTCGATTCAAATCTGATTGAATCTTGAATGGTTAATTTTTTAGAAATATGTTTTTATTATATATAAGATTCAAAATCAATACCTTATTTAATAATATTAGTATTTAGTCATAATACTAATTAGATATTGGTGTATATTTTTGGACCTTTAAATCGAGGCATGTACGGAATTATACCTATTAAAAAAAATTTTAAATGACCTTACACCAAAATTAATTTTGTCTCTAACCCCTATTTGTTACGGGTTGAACCCATGACATAGTAACGTGTCACCATCCAGGAGGAGGGAGGGGCCATGTTGAACACAAGTGTCGCATCTTCAAGACTGGACACAAATGTCGCGTCTTCAAGTTGCGACACAGCTTGTCGCATCTCTAAGATGTGACATGGCATTGCTCCTCCCCCTGCGACGCCGCACTATCCCTCTCTCCCCCTGCGGGCTACGCTCCTCTCTCCCTCTCTCCCCTGCAGCACTGCGCTCTCCCTCTCTCTCCTCCCGTGACGCTGCGTTCCTCTTTCTCTCTCTCTCCCCGTAGCACTCCCCCTCCGCGGCACTCTTCTCTCTCTCTCCCTCCCCCCATAACACTCCTCTCTCTTTCTCTCTCCCTCCCCCACGCTGCACTCCTCTCTCTCTTCCCCACACGCGGCACTCCTCCATCTCCCTCCCTCCTGCACTGCCGTGGGAGCCCTCCCCCACTGCCGTAAGAGCCCTCCCCCACTGCCGTAGGAGCTTCTCTCTCCCGCATTGCCGCAGGAGCGAGAGAGGAGCAGGATATGTCGTGGATTAAATTCGCGACGTAACTCATGTCGTCGGTTTAAGTTGTAACATAATGTGTCGTAGGTTTAATTTGTGGTAAATAAAAAGTATAAATGAAATTAATTTTAGTAGGAGATTATTTTAATTTTTTTTTATTTAGATCCGTACTTGACACCCTTTAAATCATCTATAAGATCGAATTCCTCCCATACAAGCGAGAGAGAGAGAGAGAGAGAGAGAGAGAGAGAGAGAGGATCCGGGTGAATGGACATTTTCCCTAAAAAAGGATGGGGCAAGGGAAGTTGTCCACCCCAATATTTGTCTTATACGGCTTAGATTCAAAATCAAACATTGGAAAATTTCACCATTTCTCCGATGAATGGATGGTTTTAAGGTCAGCCCATGAATCTTGACCTCTTTTTTAAATGAGTAGGGATTTCAAAATCTTAGCACATTGTAGAGAAAAGTTTCCCAAAACCAATTTTCGTGGCACTTGATCGGCAAAACAAAATAATGGATTTAATAGAATAAGATATTAAATTATTTAATTAAATATCAAGTTTATAATTTAAGAATAAAAAAATTATATTAGAAAATTTATTCTTTAAATGGAGTCTCACAAACGATTAAATTATATTAGTCGAAACATAATTATGGTATCGATGGTGAAAAAAATTTTTAACCAAATAAAATCATTAGGAATGAAAAGGCCGGTAATATCGTTGGCTTCTTGTTGGGCTTCAAATACTCCTCAGAAGTAGCCGTGGTCATATTTGGCAAACTTAGAATGGATCGAATCATATTAAATATAATCTTTAAATAAAAAGATTATTAACATTATGAGATTTTAATTGTTTTCTTTAAATAATTGATTTTTATTTATTAAGATTTTATATTATTATAAAAAAAATTTAAGTTTATTGATAAATGTAAAAAATTAAACTAAATTAAGATCGATTGAGATTTTTTAAACAATCTCTTCTTCCGACTATCTAAACTATTTTCAAGGTAAAAGAGTAATTTATGAAAAAAAATGACTTAAACATTGAATTTGACACATTTTTCATTAAAAATTAACTATACATTCTTCAATAAATTATATATATATATATATATATGTGTGTGTGTGTGTGTGTGTGTGTGTGTATTTATATACAAGTCATGTACTTGATCAAGTTCATCGACAATGAAAAATTATTCGTTTGACTCAAAAAAGAGAGGAGCTGTCCCGATTTTTCTTATGGTTTTGAGTTTTATTTTAAGGATAGAGAAATAATTGAGAAAATTTAATCATGATATTAAAAATATAAATAATTTTATTTTAAATTCACTTCTAAAATATTTTTAATTAAAAGAGATTTTAACCGACCATATCAATCGTCACATAAAAATGTATTTTGATAAGAAATAGTGTAAAAATAAGTTGATGTCGATGTGAGAAAATATTTTAAAATTAATCTCAAAAATAAAAAATATTTATATTTTAAATATGATAACTAAAATAATCTCAAAATAATTTCGAAATTTATTATGTGAAACATAGATAAATTTCCTTCCCCTCTTGAAAGTCAAGACTACAAAAGCCCAAAAGAAAGAAAGAAAGGAAACCTTTAGGCAATCACGCGAGTGGTTTATCAATGTGGGACCCAAAGATAGATCTTGCGGTCAGGGCAAGTCTGCTTTTGCGACCAACTCAGGCAGGTTATTTGGAATTTTGTAATCCCATCCTAACGGGGTTTTAGAGACTTAATTTAGTCCTTATAAAATGACGTCAGGGTTTGCTCCAACCTTCCAACCTCGGTCATACTTCTCGGCTTGCCCGACAATTTGTCGAATGCTTTCTTGTGAGTGAATAGATTTTGTTGAATGTTTTCTTGCGAAAGAATTGATAATGTTTGATTTAGATTAGTAATTTAGTATCGATATTTTTAAAATAAAATTTTATATTTAAATTTTATGTACGAAAAAAAAAGATAGAGAAAGAATTTTGTCCCTTAAAGGCTTAATCCATTTTGAAACAGATTTAATTAAATTTACAGAGATCTAATTGATTAATGATTTAGTATTGGTATTTTTAAAATTAAATTTCACATTCAAATTTTATATACGGAGAGAAGAGACGGATCGAGAACTTTGCCCCTTATGGGCTAAATGTAATTTGAATCAAATTCAATCTGTTTGATTAAAATGACGTTAGATTTCTTTGGTGTATTTCAAAGATAATAATTGGTTACTTTTCATGTAAAAGAATAGTAGAATTTATATTCTATTCTTTTTTTTCAAAATTTTAATTAAGGATTAAGCTAATTTAATTGATAATTTTTACCTTTATTTTAAGCCTAATTAATGAATTTTATCTTAAGAGTGACATTATAATTTTTAATAGAATAAATAACATTTAAAATAATAAATTTTTATTTATTTATTTATTTATTATTATTATTATTATTATTATTATTATTAAAGGAAGCCGCCGAAGTCTATCCATCCTCCCTCTGCCATTTGATTTTTCCGATAATGCAGAATTATCCTTAACAATTCTCATAACAATCATCCCTTGGCTTCTTGAGTGTTCTATTAACATAAGGGATAAATGGTCATACACGTAATCATGAAAATATCTTATATTATTATATCGTGTTTGGGTAATTAGCCTCACCAAACAAACAAAAGAAAGGATATTCTTAAAGGGTCTTTTGACTGCATATCATATTAAATGTGACATGTCTTTAGGACATGACCATGAAACTTCTTCCTCCTGCACTGCACTGCACTGTTTCTGTTTTACTAGAAAAAATCAAACATGTCGGTCCACATAAAGTTGCATGCCCAAGAAAAGGCAAGAAAGGGGGGGGGGGGAAGAGAGAGAGAGAGAGAGAGAGAGATGATATACCATACATGGAACCGGTAGGTTCTTAGAAAGTGTTAGAAAGAGCTAGTCCAAGGAAAAAATCAATTTGGTCACATCCAAAATTTTTAGTCATGGAAAGATCAAATGAGGTTATGGAAGTAGAGAAGGTGTTGACGATCAACAATAAGAGAGCAAAGGAGACTTTAACAAAAATCAAGTGTCCAGCTCCATTTTTGTCAAAGACTTATGATTTGCTGGAGGAAGGTGAAGCTAAAGATCATGGAAGATATGCATCATGGAATTCAGATGGAACTGGTTTTATAGTGTGGTCTCCACCTGAGTTTTCTGAGGTTTTGTTGCCCAAGTATTTCAAGCACAATAATTTTTCCAGTTTCATTCGCCAGCTTAACACTTATGTAAGTCTCTCTCTCTCTCTCTCTCTCTCTCTCTCTCTCTCTCTCTGCTCACGCCCACACTCACACTCTTATAGTTTATGTGGGTACAGTAAGGAATTTTGTAGATCTATCCTTGAGGGATAAGATGAGTTCCTTCAAAATTAGAATGCATTATTCCGATTTTTTCCCTCCTTTATTTGCTTCTCAAATTTCTTCAAATTGGGTTTCTCCAATTTTTTTTCCCCAAAAGAAAGATCCCAAACACAAATAATCGATTTTTTCTTGTTCAAGACTTTCATATGACATAAGAATTGCCTCATCCTGTCTACAAAATTTTCTAACCGTAATTATATAGAATTTTGATTGTAGAATATGAAAATCAAGATAATTAATGACTTATATCATTTCCTCATACCTTGTTTGAGGGTCATTTTCCCACGAGAAATAATGAAGAGAAGAATTATACATAAGATTGCTACCTAGGTCAATTGCACATAAATAGAGACTAGATTTTCTTCTTTTTTTCAAAATTCCAAAATCTAGGTCTTGTGTAATCTATTATGATTAATAAGATCTTTTCTTGTAATTAATGGCATGTTCTAAGCTTAACCCAACTTCAAATTTGATATTCCACACATCTATTTTGATAATAATCAACACGGTTCAAACCGAATTTAGTAGAATTTAAAATGATTATAGAATATCGACAATTTATCTATAGCGGGAAGCAAAGTAACGAGTGCTATTCATATGGGCTTCACCTGTGTGGATATTTATTTTAAACTGTAATTTAGTGTCTTTAAAGCGATTTCAGAAACAGTAATAATCTTTTATAAACTTGTTACATCTTAGTATGGTTCTGTGAATAAGTTGTTTAATTAAATTAAATTTAAACTTAGAATTAAAAAAATAAAGTATTTGATTTACTCATTTTGCCTCGTTAATGGCATAAACTTGTTTAAACCCAGTACTTTTCCACCATTGAAGGTTCTCTTTTCACACGGTCGTGTTCAAGCAGATTTGATAGTGAAAATAGATATCAACTTTTTGCTAGTTTTAATAGATGGAAATGGTTGCCAAGTTTGACTTAATCTTGTGCTTGATTTTCTGGTCTAAACTTTGGAAGCATTTTCAAGTACAAATTTCTCAACATAATATATTTGGTTGATTTGAGATCAACATATAATATATATATATATATATATATATATATATATTTGATAAATGGAAATATTTCAATATTGACGTTTTCTTTCCTTTTTTTTTAATACTATATCAACTAATATCTGAAATTATAGTCTGAGTAATTCGGTTTGAAACTTATAATAGTCCATTTAAGGGAGCTATCATTTCCGTTTGACGTTTGACGTTTCCGTTTCCGTTTCCGTGCAACTTAGATTATATATATCACTTTTCATAATCCTGTATTGTCTAATAATTGTCATATCGATCCTTTGGTGTAGGGATTCAAGAAAACTACATCAAAGAAGTGGGAATTCCAGCACGAGAAGTTCCAAAGGGGGCATAGGGACTTGCTTGTGGAGATCACGAGGAAGAAGTGCGAGCCAAGTGTGTTTCCTCCATATCTAAAAGCTTCGGACGAACCTGCAACAACTTCTATGTCAGTGGAGGACAATCACAATAATCGTGCTATATTGCTCATGGAGGAGAACAAAAGTCTGAGGAGAGAGAGATCAGAGCTTCAAATGCAAATAGCTCAATACAAAGCACTTGAAGTCAAGTTGTTGGATTGTTTGTCTCACTGCATGGGCAACCACCAAAGCAAACTTAGGAGGCTATGTTAATTCCTGAATATTATTATAAATGATTATTGAATGTTCTACCAATGTAAAAAGGATCACATGATTTTATTGAACATTAAAATTTTTGTTATTTTAGATTTTTGAATTTTTGTTTTTTAAATAATTTAATATATAATGGGGTTGTGCTCTTAGGTTTTAATAACCAAAAGTCTTGATAGTGATAGTCACGTATGACCAATACAGAAATTGATAGATTTCAATTTCTCTGATCTTGTAAGCTTTACAAGAAAAGAAGAAGAAGAAATAGAATGCTTATACAGCCCCAAGAATTTATGACCGAAATTACTTGATGATGCAACCCATTTGCCTAAGAATTTGTTGGGGTTGTTCTTTATTCTCATAATATTTTTTTTTATTGAGTTTTCTTGTATGAATTGTATTGTATTTCTTATTTAGAATTATATTTTATTCTTCTTTGATAAAATTTAAATTTTACCAAAGTCGGACACGGAGATAGAAATTTGATAAACTTTGTCATCGTCAATTTTCAATATTTTCGGCACGTCCCTTTTTACCTTTCATATTATTGTTGTGGTAAAGTTAAGTCAAATTCAGTGAAAGTTGATAATTTTTTCTTTGGTAAGTGAGAGATAATGACAAAGTTTAAACTTTCTCCTCACCAAATGTCCCTCTTTATTAAATTGGTAGAGATTTGATAAGAATTTATAAGAATCTAAATCAAAATACAAATATAATATACTTTTTTGAACTCTCAACATATAAAATACTTTTTCAAAATTCCCAACATATCCATGTTTTAAATTTTATGAACTCTTGTCCATTCTTCTCTCTAATATTATTTAAGCAAAGTCTAATCCCTTTCCCATTGCTAAGCAAAAGTAAATAAATAAAAGCAAATTCCTTGCTAGTTGCTTTGAGTATTTACAAATAGAGATTGTCGACTGGCTAGAGATGTTTCAACATCTCTTCTTGTGGATTTCCAATAAAGTGCATTCCTATTGTGTATATTAAAGTTTCACTTGCATCACTTTCTTCTATTACAGTATCGTCTTCATGGTATATTTCTTGTTTATGTGAGAATATAAATGCTTGATCTTCTAATGTTAGAATATTATCCCACTAATATTTCATTTGTCCTGTGAATCCTCACACTAACGAACATGTTATATTATCTTGGGAAGCTTCTCTTGCTTTGTATGCATATTTTTCCATTTCCATTTCTCGTAAAGTATTTAATATTTCATACTTTGATTTTTTTTATCAATATTTCATTCATATACAGATGTTCCATCATAATTAGTTGTTTTAAAAGCAGTTCTTTCTTCATATTGCACATCTATAGGGGTAGGTCTTGAATAATAATTTCTTGTTGGATATTGATTTAATGTACTAGATTTTCCCTTATATCTTCCTATCTTGTTTTTTTCATTATCATTTTCTAATATTTCTTCTATTTCATTTATTGTTCTAAAATCACTTTTATTTCCTTCCTCAAATCGGTCCTCATCATCACTACTAGTTTCTTGTGTCTTTCCATGTTCTATTCTAACATATTTTCAAAATTTGACACGAAGTCAGGATATTGACAAATCCAAATAGATGAAAAGATAGATATAAAATAGCATTTACTGTTCCGTTTGGACATTACAAATGAAATGTGATCCATTTCGACTAAAAAATGCTCAATCAGAATTTCAAAATATTATGAATGATATATTTAATCTATATTCAAAATTCATAATTGTTTATATAGATGGTGTTCTAGTATATTATGAGAATATTGAACAATATTTTAAACATCTCCATATATTTTTAAAGGTAATCAAGAAAAATGGATTCGCAGTAAGTGCGAGTGCGCTCAAGATTAAATTATTTCAAACAAAAATAAGATATTAAAAAAAAGATTTTATTAATTGTTCTTTATATTTTAAAATTTCAATATAATCTTTTTAACAAAAAATTTCTTTTGAGAATTGGATGTAAATCGGTAAAAGAGATTTTGCAAAAGGATGTAAAAAAATATAGTTTTAAAATAAATTTTTGTAAGATAACAAACTATTTTGTCCATATTTGATTTTGAACTTAAATTTAGAAAAGGAGAAATTAATTTTTTTTTACCGGATTTTCTTATCAGAGAATTAAGGAAAGGTTTTTTATTATTTTATTATTTTTTATTTTTTACAGTGACATGAGTACTCCCAAAAAAAATGCACAAGCCAAAAAAGCCCAGGATTATGAAATGAACATGTAGATAGTGCCAAAAATCCCAAAAATCCCCAAAACCCCAAACTTTGATGAACAAGAGTTTCCTCCTATAACTTTTGCTCAAGCAATAAATTCAAGAAATATTCCTTCGACCTCTTCAGGAACCTCTTCCTTTACAAAACCAATTCAAGAACCTATTGTCATTTTCAAATACAAAACCCTTCCAAATTATCATACCCTCCAAAATTTCACCAGACAAATGTTTCGTACAAATTTTTATTGGCTTCAAGATGATTGTAGAAAAACTCAAAGGTATTATGAGTTGATATTGGTGGATGTCAATTCTGCTGATATTACCCATGTTAAAGATGCCCAAGACTAAATTGCCTATTTTAAATGTTATATCAAGAAAACTATGACCCCAAAAGAATGGATGAACATGTTCACAGGAAAAAGTTTTTAAGTCCCCAAAGGGACAGTTTAATGGTACAAATTCTCATCTCCAATATGATAATCTCAGATTCAAATCGTTGTACAATCAAAAAAAAAAAAAGAAAAAGGTTTTTCATTCAAAATTTTGTCATTAACTGGATCCTACTGATAGAGTTATCAAGTTTTTTTAAATACTTTGTATGTCCCTTGGAATTTTTCTTGGGGATTCAATTTTGAAAAATTTCTTCCGGATCTTTATCCACTATTTTTAGTTCGGAAAAACCAAGTTAAGTGGTGGGTAAATTTTGATAATGAAAAATATGTCCTTCTAGTTGTTCGAGAATTTATTCAATCAGGGAGAAAAATAAAACAAGAAACTACTATTACTTTCTTAACTTATCATTTCTTTCATGTTTTCTTTACTTGTCCATTTTGGATCCCAGGACCTCCAACATCTAAAGAAAGGAAGGATAAGTGTCGATTTCCTCATCCATCCTCAAAAGTTTTCAGTGCTCTTCATATGGGTTTCACCTGTGTGGATATTTATTTTAAATTGTAATTTAGTGTCTTTAAAGCAATTTCAGAAGCAGTAACAAAATCTTTTATAAACTTATTACATCTTAGTATGGTTCTGAGAATAATTTTTTAAATTAAATTTAAACTTTGAATTTAAAAAATAATTAATATATTTGATTTACTGATTTTGCCTCATTAATGGCATAAACTTGTTTAAACCCAGTACTTTTCCACCATTGAAGGTTCTCTTTTCATGCAGTCGTGTTCAAGCAGATTTGATAATCAAAATATATATCAAACTTTTATTAGTTTTAGTATGGTAATGGTTGCCAACTCTGACTTAATCTTGGGCTTGATTCTATGGTCTAAACTTAGGTAGCATTTTCTAGTCCAAATTTCCCAACATAATATATTTGCTTGTTTTGAGATCAACATATATATATATATATATAATATACCGAAACTTCTCAACATTGGTTTTCTATTTCTGAGTCATTTCCTGATTTCGAAACTTATCAACATAATAAATTAATTAATATTTACATAAAATTTTTTATAAATTTTATATTTCTGTGTTTACCCATATTTTTATTTTTGTGTTCTTATAAAATGTCGTTTCCTATATTATTTCGTATCTGTTTTCTTTTTCGTGCAACTTACATTACATATATATATATATATATATATATATATATCACTTTTCATAATCTGTATTATCTAATAATTGTCAACTGATACTTGGGTATAGGGATTCAAGAAAACAGCATCAAAGAGGTGGGAATTCCAGCACGAGAAGTTCCAAAGAGGGCGTAGGGATGTGCTTGTGGAGATCATAGGAACAAGTGCAAGCCAAGTGTGTTTCCTCCATATCTAAAGGCTTCGGAAGAACCTGCAACAACTTCTATGTCAATGGAGGACAAAAGCAATAATCATGCTATATTGCTTATGGAGGAGAACAAAAGTCTGAGGAGAGAGAGAGAGAGAGATCAGAGCTTCAAATGCAAATAGCTCAATACAAAGCACTTGAAATCAAGTTGTTGGAGTGCTTGTCTCACTAGATGGGCAACCACCAAGGCAAACTTAGGAGGCCATGTTAATTCATGAATATTGTTATGAATGATCATTAAATGTTCTACCTATGTAAAAAGGGTCTCATGATTTTTATTGAACATTAAAATTTATGTTATTTTAGATTTTTGAATTTTTGTTTTTTTAAATAATTTAATATATAATGGGGTTGTGCTCTTAGGTTTTAATAACCAAGTCTTGCTAGTGATAGTCATGTTAAACGCATGACCAATGCAGAAATTGATGGATTTCATTTTCTCTGCTTATGCAGGCTTTATAAGAGAATTAAAAAAGAAGAAGAAGAAGAAATAGAATGCTTATACGAGGATTAGTAAGACGTAAGATTTATGAACTTTTCTTTGCTTTTGACTGATAAAAAACAGCCCCAAGAATTTTTGACCAGAATTACTTGACGATGTAATCCATTTGCCTAAGAATTTGTTAGGGTTGTTCTTTATTCTCATAATTTTTTTTTTTTTGGTATCGCGAGTTTTCTTGTATGAATTGTATTATATTGCTTATTTAGAATTATATTTTATTTTTTCTTAAAAAATATAACTCCTATAAATACTCTTGTATACAACCTTATGAGGGGAAAAAAAGAGGTTGTATGAGATCAAAGGTTGTAGGATAGAGATTTGTAAGAGGGTATGTAAGGAATATTTAGATTTGGGTATATATTTTCAAAAGGAACATTACTACTTTTATTAACTTATTCTCATAATAAAAATAGTATTTGAAATAATATATATGATGGGAGATATGTACATACAAGAAATATCATGTTTAGTTTGCTGAGACAGAAATAAAATAAAAAAATTATCTCTATTTCATATCTAAAAATAAAACAATTTTCCATATCCCATTTGTGGGGGAGCATGAGCATAGAAATGAATACGGAGACAGAAATTCGATAAAATTATTTTTTCAACTTTGTCATCATCAATTTTCAATATTCGGCTCGAACCTTTTTTAAAGTTGATAAATTATTATTATTTTTTTTTTTGGTGAATGAGAGATAATGATAAAGTTTAAGCTTTCTCCTCACCAAATGTCCCTCTTTATTAAATTGAAAGAGATTTGATTAGAATTTGTGAGAATTTATATCAAAAGACAAATATAATATGCTTTTTCAAAATTTTCGACATACCCATATTTTAAATTTTATGAACTCACGTCGATTCCTCTCTCTTATATTATTAAAGCAAAGTCTAAGGCCCTTCCCGTTGCTAAGCAAAAATAAATAAATAAGTAAAAGGAAACTTCTTGCTAGTTGCTTTGAGTATTTATAAATAGAGATGGTTGATTAGCTAGAAATATAAAATGTTGTATTACTATTGATATTTACCTACTTTTTTGTATAAAAAAAACCTTCGACCAAACAAATAACCAGAATTACTTTGTTCATTTCTTATGTGTCCAACGTTTCAACCAAACAAGGGATGAAAAATTATATAGTTTTCTCATTTGTTGTATGCTCAGCCAAATAAGAGACAATGGATTATGTTCTTTTAGTGTCAATTTTTATAGAATCTTAACGTACCATATATAATAAATCTCATATAAATAAATCAACGTTCGAATCAAGCAAAGGACAAAAACAAAATTATTTTCTTATTTGTTGTATATTTGAACCAAACACATGGATCACACCCCTCAAGAATCTCAACGCACAAATTATAATAAATTTCATCTACTCAAATTAATGCTCAATCAAACAAGGGATACAAACCATGTTCTTTCATTTGTCGCATACTTCAACAAAACTAGAGATCACGTTTTTCTCCCACCAATTTTCATTGAATCTCAACACACTAATTATACTAAATCTCATCTATTGAAATCAATGTTCCAACCAAACAAAGAATCACGGTTTTTTCTAGTAACATTTCTCATCGAATCTTATCAAATCTCACCTATATATACCTATGATATATCTTCAACGATGCTCAAAGAGCCAAATCTTGAATATATTGCTATACCATACACAGTTCCTAAAGACCACAAACAACATCTAGTCCTTCAGAACCCCAAGCCCCCTCTCCGACCATTTCACCTCTCAGGAGCACCCTAATAGAAATGGGGCTTTTGGTTTATAAAACGCAAGCACGATCTAACAGGGAAGCTTGGATGGATGCCTTACACGCTTGGGCATCCAAACATGCTTCCCATTGATGATGAATTCTTGCTTGCGAGAATCATTCAGGATTTGTTTGCACAATATTGTGCAACATCCAATTCCCAAACAGTTCTTGAAGAATGCCTCCACTTTGGCTACCCCTGGCATCATCTCCATGGTATGACCTCTTAGCCAACTTGGAGAATACCAATTGGAGCAATGGCAGGTTGGCCTAAATTTTGTTGGGGAGCAGAAAACAAAATTGGAATTACGGATCTATCGATCAAATTTGCAGCCTCTTTCTTTCTCTATGGCCTTGATCATTTGGATTTCACTTTCATCAGGTGAGAAAGCGAATTCCTTGGAACAGATGCATTTGAAGCATTTTAAAAGCTCTTTGGCCGGGTCTTTGATGAGAAAGTTTGGAAGGGACACCATTTTATTTACAAGTTTGTGAAACCCCTTTTGTTCCAACCACATTCAAAGAGGAATGACTTGGAGTGATTGGAATGGGTTGAGGCTTAGCAAGGAGTGTGAAAAGTTAAGGATAATAGCACATAAAGCTTTTTGTGCCTCTTCTCTGTGTAACAGCATCCTGTCCATGATTCCAAGTGAGCCGGCGAAAGAGACTACTTGTATATAACCGTTCCACCAAGGGTATCTTCACTTTGAAGAGTCAAGTGCCATGAAGAGACTTCATAAGTATTGCCTTGGAAGACAAAAAATTTAATGATATGTAAGAAGTTCGGGTGTTTCTGAATCAGAAATTGTTTCAGGTTCTTTTCTTTTCCCTTTTTTTAAATGGTTTTTATTTATTCTGTTATTTAATTTCTCACGAGTTATATTATTTATAGATATTTCACTTCTACTGTTTCCGTCTTTCGCAAAGATTAATGATAACAACTACCTTCTGGATTTTTAACATTTTTTACAAGTATGCTAATTTTCGACATTAATTGCCAATTTGATTATCTCCTGCAATTTATTTTTTCTTTATTGTTTTTATATTTGTTTTCACAATTTTTTTCACTTCTACTACTTTTTTCTCCCTAAAATTTCTCACACCCAAGATTTTTTCTTTTTCAAGTAACAAATCAAGTGATATTTATCTATGAGAACCTATCTTTATCTTTTCCCCTTTCTTTAATGACAGCATAACGTGAGGAGAACTGACTTGTTTTCACCAGGTTATATACAAATCTCTGGGTCTATTCTCACATGGAATCATGGAAAGACGCTATCAGCCAAAGAGGGGGCACATTCTTTACGCTCACTATAGGATTCCGACCCATTCGAATAGCTTGACCTCAATTGCCCTTTGTGTCTGGTTGGATCAAAAGGGCTTTGATAAATTTATAAATCAAATAGTGCCATTTTTGAACTTTCTCATTAATGACCTAGCAAAAGAGACTTTAAAATTCCTCAAGTGCATCTTTTGTGACGAATTCACATTCTCCCTTGATGAAACTGAAATCCAGGTCCACTAAACAAGCCGATGTCTCTCTCACATAATTGAGGAGGCTTACGTTACAACACCTCACTCTCAAACATCCTACAGAAAGCCAGAAAGATGAAAAATGCAGCAAATGGGGTTGATGGATCTATAATCTCATTTATACCTTCTGCTTTTCGACGAGATCTTCGTCATCCTGCCATTCCTCCAGCTGGTATTCATGAAGTGCTCATAGAGGCAATGCCACAAAGGTCATGTGCAACGAGTAGACGGTGGAAATATTCTTCAAGCAACTGTTTGGGGATTGTGTGAAGCACATTAAAATGCAAGAATTGTATGCTGAAGGGGTTTTTCTCTGGCCTTCTCCGGTTCAAATAATCCTAAATGATTCTTGCAAAACAGAAGTTCTCAATCACTAGTAAACATGTCTGGTTATGTATGATTTGTTGAAAAAGATCACCATCATTATATAAAAGTTTACTTTCTTTGCCGATGAATCCATTTTTGTGTACTCAGTTTGCAGTTATTTCTTCATTCTTATACAAGCAAAAAATAAATAAACAAATATTTGCATGAATTTCCATTTACTATTGGGTTTTTTTTTTCCCCCTCTTCTATCATAAAAGATTTGTTGCAAGACACAAAGAATAAAAAACCGAAAACAAAAATGTCTGTTTCTTTTACATTGATTAGGCACACATTTGACTTCGTTCATATCGATGAACATGAAACCAACTTTTTTTTTTTTTGAAAGCAGGTTTAACATGGCTGGAGTTTCAGCCTTCCGGCTAATCTTCTGTGTTAAGAATGCATAGAACATCTCACTTGAAATCGTTTGGGGGGTACGATTTGGAATTTGTATTTGGCAGTGAGATTCTCTCACCTGTCAAAATTGGAAAACTTATTTTGCTAAGAGATTTGCTAAGAATTTGTGAGAATTTTTATCCAAGGAGAAATATGGTATACTTTTTCAAAATTTCTAATATATCCATGTCTTAAATTTTATAAATTCATGTCGATTCTTCACTCTCATATTATTTAAGCAAAATCTAATCCCCTTCCCCATGGTAACCAAAAATAAATAAATAAATAAAAGCAAACTCCTTGAATATTTATAAAAAGAGATCGTTGATTAGCTAGAAATATAAAAATTCTTTATTACGATTGATATTTACCCACTTTTTATATTAAAAAATATATTATTGTTGAAATTATGATATTCTTAAAATTTTAAATTTGGTGCATCCATAATAAAAATGGTATTGTTGGAGTTTAACGAATTAGATCTCTTTTCTTTCCTCATTTGTTATATATTTTGAAACAAACAAGCTGTGTGAAACACCACGCGTTTCTAATTTATCGAATATTTCGACCAAATAACTGAGGAGAAAAATCAGTTTAATATAATATGCTTTTCATGTGTTAGTCATGTACTTCAACCAAACAAATAACTAGACTTACTTTGTTCTTTTCTTATTGTCCAATGTTTCAATCAAACAAGGGATAAAAAATTATATTGTTTTCTCATTTGTGTATACTCAACCAAATAAGAGACAATGGATCATGTTCTTTTCGTGTCAATTCTCATAGAATCTTAACGCATTATCTGTACCAAATCTCACCTATATAAATCAATTGTATATTTCAACCAAACACAGGGATCACACGTCTCAAAGAATCTCAACGCACAAATTATAATAAATTTCATCTACTCAAATCAATGTTCCACTAAACGATAAGGGGTAAAAACTATGTACTTTCATTTGTTGTATACTTCAACAAAACAAGAGATCATGTTTTTTTTTTTCATCGAATCTTAACACACTAATTATATTAAACTTCACCTATTTAAATTAACGTTCAAACCAAATAAAGGATCATGTTTTTCTTGTAACATTTCTTATCGAATCTTACTAAATCTCATCTATATAAACAGATGATATATCTTCAACAATGCTCAAAGAGCCAAATCTAGAATATATCGCCATACCATACACACTTCCTAAAGATCACAAACAACAACATCTAGCCCTTCAAAACCCCAAGCCCCCTCTCCGACCATTTTACCTCTCAGGAGCACCCTAATAGAAATGGGGCTTTTGGTTTACACAACGCGAGCATGATCTAACAGGGAAGCTTGGATGGATGCCTTACACACTTGGGCATCCAAACATGCTTCCTATTGATGATGAATTCTTGCTTGCGAGAATCATTCAGGATTGTTTGCACAATATTGTGCAACATCCAATTCCCAAACGGTTCTTGAAGAATGCCTCCACTTTGGCTACACCTGGCATCATCTCCATGGTATGACCTCTTAGCCAACTTGGAGAATACCAATTGGAGCAACGGCAGGTTGGCCTAAATTTTGTTGGGGAGCAGAAAACAAAATTGGAATTATGGATCTATTGGTCAAATTTGCAGCCTTTTTCTTTCTCTATGGCCTTGATCATTTGGATTTCACTTTCATCAGGTGAGAAAGCGAATTCCTTGGAACAGATTCATTTTAAGCATTTTAAAAGCTCTTTGGCCAGGTTTTTGATGAGAAAGTTTGGAAGGGACACCATTTTATTTACAATTTTGTGAAACCCCTTTTGTTCCAACCACATTCAAAGAGGAATGACTTGGAGTAATTTGAGGCATAGCAAAGAGTGTGAAAAGTTAAGGATAATGGCACAAAAAGCTTTTTGTACCTCTTCTCCGGCCTACAACATCCTGTGCATAATTCCGAGTGAGCCTGCCAAAGAGACTGCTTGTATATAACCGTCCCACCGAAGGTGTCTTCACTTTGAAGAGTCAAGTGCCATGAAGAGACTTCATAAGTATTGCCTTAAATAATTTGGTGATATGAAAGAAGCTTGGGTCAGAAATTGTTCAGGTTCTTTTCTTTTCCGTTTTCTGTTTAAATGGATTTATTTATTCTGTTATTTAATTTCTCAGGAATTAAATTATTTATATATGTATTTCAAATCTAATATTTCCATCTTCCACAAATATTAATGATAACATCCATCTTTTGGATTTTTAACATCTTTATGCTAATTTTCAACATTAATCACTAATTTGATTATCTCCTGCCTTTTATTTTTTGATTATAGGACTTATATTTGTTTTCACAATTTTTTTCACTTCTACTACTTTTTTCTCCCTCAAATTTCTCTCACACAAGATTTTTTTTTTCTTTTTCAAGTAACTAATCAACTGATATTTATCTATGAGAACCTATCTTTTTATTTTTTTTTCCCTTTCTCTAATGACAACATAACCTGAGGAGGATTAACTTGTTTTCAGCAGGTTATATACAAATCTATGAGTCTATTCTCTCTTGGAACCATGGAAAGATGCTATCAACAGGAGAGGGGGCACAAAATTTTGCCCCATTTCTGATCAATTTTTCGCATTCTTTGCTCTTGCTACAGGATTCGTCCCGTTAGAATAGCTCAAAGTCAATTGCCCTTTGTGTCTGGTTGGACCAAAAGGGCTTTGACAAATTTGTAAATGAAATGGTGCCATTTTTTAGCTTTCTCAACAATGACCTAGCAAAAGAGACCTTAAAATTCCTCAAGTGCATCTCTTGTGACGAATTCACATTCTTCCTTGATGAAACTGAAATCCACGTCCACTAAACAAGCCGATGGCTCTCACACATAATTGAGGAGGCTTAGGTTACAATACCTCACTCTCACATATCGTACAGAAAGCCAGAAAGAAGAAAAATGCTGCAAATGGGGTAGATGGATCTGTAGTCCCATTTATACCTTCAGCTTTCCAAAGAGATCTTCGTCATCCTGCCATTCCTCCGACTGGTATTCATGAAGTAAGCATAGAGGCAATGCCACAAATGTTATGTGCAACTAGCAGACAGTGGAAATATTCTTCAAGCAACTGTTCGGGGATTGTATGAAGCATATTAAAATGCAAGAAAAAAATTTTTACAACCAAAAAAAAAAAATGCAAGAATTGTACGCTGAAGGGGCTCTTCCCTGGCCTTCCCCAGTTCAAATAATCCTAAATGGTTCTTGCAAAGCAGAAGTTCTCAATCACTGGTAAACATGTCTGGTTGTGTAAGATTTGTTGAAAAATATCATCATCATTATATAAAAGTTTACTTTCTTTGCTAAAGAATCCATATTTGTGTACTCAATTTGCAGTTATTTCTTCAGTCTTATACAAGTAATAAAATAAATGAATTTCCATTTCTGGGTGCCTCTGGTTTTCTTTATTATTATTATTTTTTTATTTCTTTTCCAGTAACCCGAGACATAAGTGTGTTGCTAGAGACGAGGCATACATGGGACTTTGTTCATAACGATGAACATGAAACCAACATTATTTTATTTCATTTCGAAGAGTCCAGTATCAGAAAAAGAGATTCTAGAAATTGTCGTCAAGCAAATTGTTTGGTGTTGGGACAGCAATCCAGCTGCTTGCCAAAGAGCTCCAGCTCAAATGGCACATTCCCCCTCCCCATATAAAATGCTCGAATTTGAGCCCCATGTATGCATCCAGAAAAAGAAATCCAGCTGCTTGATTAGAAGTTGTTTACGGGTGTTTTTTTTTTTTTTTTTTTTTTTTTTTTTTTGTAGAGTTGTTTCACTTCTGGTTATTTAGTTTATAATGAATTAAATTAATCACATCAAACATCTTTAAATCTTAGGTTTTTATGTTATCTTCAAGAGAGATCAATGATGAACATATTTTTTGAGCCTCCTTAATTCGTACTAAAATTTTTTCAGTTTCCTTTGGAATCTTAACATTTTTGAAAAGACGCTAATTTGTGAAGTGAAAAATCTTATGTTCTTGATTAGATAAATATAATGCATTGCATTTTTATGTTTGTTACTATTATTTGTTGTCTCTCAAGGGTCCAATTTAGATCAAAACAGATTTAATTAAATTCAACGTAATTAATATCGATTTGCACTAAAAAAATTATTTGTTATCTTTAAGCATTCCATCTCTATCACTTTTCCCCTAGATTCCTTGTTGATCATTTTTTTCAAGTTAGAGAAAAAAATTAATATTTTCAAATGGAAAACTAAATTTTTAATTTTTTTAATTATTTTAATGGTACAAAATAAATAGACCATGAATCGAGATGGCTAAAGTTGTATTTTCTCCTACTAGAATTATGGATTTTTCTTGCTTTTGACTCTCAAAAGACTGCTCCAATAGTAGCTAGTGATAAGAATTTGTGAGAATGGGTATCAGAACACAAAAATATCCCCATAAATATTCAAAATTTTCTCAACACATCCATGGATTGCCTAATCTCACGTTTCTATGGTAGTTTTATGTTCCTTGTCTCCTGCAACACACATGTGCCTTGAGACAATTTCAAGGCACATGTGTGTTGCATGAGACATGGAACATAAAACAACAATAGAAACGTGAGACTAGGCACATAAGGGACTTTGCTCGTTACGATGATACAATGGAGGTTTCAGATATTTTGAGACAATGTCAAGAATCCAGAAAGTCCAAATGAAAATCTCAAAAGATTTGAAATGTGTATTTGATAGAGAAATTCTCTGGCCTATCTGATATGAAAAAATTGTAGACACCCATTTTAGTTTTTAATCTTTTTATTTCATTGAATTTTACAAAGCAATTTGTACCAAATTAGAGAATAATTACCTTTTCTTGTATATCTTTATTCTAATAAGATCAAACCCCCAAACTATAGACGATGATAACTAGGCAAAAAAACTCAAGAGCACCATCAATCACCATGTTGTCGTCGATTCTTACATTTCTTTTTTTTGGTGCGTGTTTAATCGGTATTTGAGTTATTGACTAATTTAATTCGAGTATTATGAGACGTATTTAGGGATTGATTCTCTTAGTATTTTTTTTATTATCAAAATTTAAATTTAAAATTCTAACAAAATACCTACAACCAACTTTACACACGACCCGTCAAACATTAGCGATACTCAACAATTGAACACAAAACTCCTACCCTCAAGAACTCGAAAGATTATATATTGAAGTTTGAACTTGAATTCAATCTTTGTTGATCAAATTTTAAACATTTGTTACTTATTTAAGTTTTCAAGAAAGATTTGTCAAACTTGGATCCTCTTCACATTTATAAATTTTTTTTTTCACATATTGAAAGCTAGTAATTTGTTAAATTAATTTTTTCCACTCACATTAAAAAAAAAAAAAGTGTTTTTCTTTTTTTTTTTTTTTGGTAGAAAAAGTGTTTTCATTAAAACACAACAAAAATTTAAAATAGGCCTATTACACTTTACCCAAATAAAAATAATAATACATTTAAATACATGAATTATAGCCAATGAACTATAATTTAATTGATACAATTTTATTTTTTAAAAAAAAATTTAAATTCGAATCTCTCTTATATATCAAAAGAAAAATAAAAATGCATGAATTACACAATTAAATCCCAACTCACAAAAAGGTTCAAAACATTTAGAACTCTCGAAATTGGGTCCCTCTAACCCCATTAAAAGCCCAATCATTGTACTCTCTCTCTCTTTTTTTTGTTATACTGAAATTTGAATTCGAGATTATCGGATTAGGAAAAGAGAATTATGATCACTACACTATCACTCGGGGATAGTACTCTCTCTCTTTTTGGTTATAATCTCTCTCCCTCTCTCTTTTTTTTTTTTTTTTGATACGTGGATCTTTTAGTATCCAAAATTTCGCTCCAACTAATTTGAAATCAACCGGACTGTTAAATTTCATTTAAGGGAGAAATCTCTCAATATTATTTTCTTCATACCCAGTTCTCTCTCGCTCACTCAAACCCTATAAAATCTTCAAGACCCCAAAATCTCACAAACCTGCCCAAAAAGTCCTGGTAATTGGGCCCGTGAGACCCCATTAGAAGCCCAATGAATGTCCTCTCTCTCTCTTAAACCCTACAAATCTTGAAAAACCTCACAAAACTTTTCTCACTCCTACAAAAACACAAACCCTAATCTTTTATAGTGAGATTATCTTCTTCTACTCCAATGCATTTGAAAATGCATTCAATCTTGATCCGATTGAGGTCGAATCTCAATCCCAACACCTCATCCTTGGAAACCCTTACATGGAGCAGCAGATCATACTACACAAGCACAACCAAACGTGGAAAATCTAGTCTGTATTCAAAAATCAGTCCTCTATGAAACAGCAAAACTATAATGCCTGAGCTCGATAACTGGCTGCAAAATGGGAACAAGGTGTCAATTGGTGAATTGAATCGCCTTATTCATGATCTTAGAAAGCGTAAACGCTTCTCTCATGCTCTTGAGGTTTGTCTTCCCTCTTCTTTTTTTTTTTTTTAATAATTTTTGGGTCATTCTCTAGATATGAATAGAATAAGAATATGATGGTTAATTTTGTTGGGTATTTAATTTTGGTAGGTTTAGCATAGGTAACTTTGTTTTTTATTTTTTTGCTAATTAGGTTATTGAAATTAATGGCAAATATATTGGGAATTTGATTAATTCTGAATTTTCCCCTTTAATTTTTAACCCTCGTTTTGGAAGTTTAATGAAATACAAATTTTTGAGTTTAGGAGGATATGATGTGATGCGATGCATAACAAAGCTTTAATTTCTTTTTTTTTTTCTTTTTTTTTAATTGTGTTTTAGTCTAGATACAAAGAGAGTGAGAAAATAAGGGTAAATTTTGTTGGGAATTTGATTTTGATTTCTGTGTTTTTTTTTTTTAATGTTTTGGTAGCTGGATGCAAGGCAAAGATTTTTTATCTTAAGAGGATGTAATGCTAAGGAAGCTTAATCTTCCAGTTGTGTTTGGCCTATCAGATAGCTGTTCATGGTTCAACCTAATTTAATACTTGGAATGCTGCCCCTAAATGTACATTGATGGCTTGAAGGACTCACCTGATGCATAAAGTGCTCCCCGACTTAGTGCGGGGGTAGGAGGAGGGTGAGCATATATGTACGCGACTTTTCCCTTGCATTTTTGCAAAGATGCTATTTCCACACCTCAAACCCGTGATCTCGAGGTTACCAAAGGAGCAACTCAACCATTGCGCTAAGGTTCACCCTCACATTGATGGCTTGAAGAATGAAGACAATTTGTGATGAGGCACATTTAACCTATCATCTAACTAAACTAGTTTGTGGGTGTCACATAATCTGAGTTGGAACAATTAAATTTAGTATCCATAGTGTTTTGTTAGAGGTTGATTGGTGAGACGTAGATTGCTTGATACCTTAGTGCAAAAAGTTTTTCTTCACCCTGTCTGGCAGGTTGCTTCTTTGCGATAAAATGGCTTGTCACACATTTGCCTAAAAGCTATGAATTTAAACAAGTAACTCTTGTCTTGGATGCTTTAGTTATCCCTGCCAGTAACAGAAGTGGCAGATGGTGTTGTTTGATTTGGCAGTAGCTTGTTCTGGAGAAAAGATTGAAGCCAAAACTCTGTTTGCATTGGTGGGAAGGGAATGCAAAGTTGCAAAAGATGCTGCTCTGAAGAGTTCTACTTATATTGAGAGTCACAACTGAGTTGTAACTCTACTACTGCTTGGTTGGGACTAAACTGAGGAAAAATTTACAAATTGCTGAGAGCTACAACTCAATATGTTTAGTCGTGGTTGGGTTGATACAACTATAAGAATGTTAGAAGTGAACAAACACATTTATAAAAGCCATCATCTAGCATGATCCTCACATTTGAGCTTGAAATATTTGGAGCACTATGTTTGTGCGCTAGGTGAGAAGAGCCTTTTCCTTAACTAACCGAAACTATTAGGTTACAAATATGTTTTTCAAGTGGGTGTTGCAATTAATATCAAAATCTTCCAAATGAGGTTTTTAAGTTATTTGTTTCTTTTTTTCTAAGGTTGCTTATTGCAGGTTTCTGAGTGGATGGATAAAAAAGGTCTTTGTCCTTTTTCACGAACTAACCATGCTGTTCAGTTAGATCTGATTGGGAAGGTTCGCGGATTTCTTTCAGCTGAAAGTCACTTCAATAATAAAAGGTCTTTGTGCCTTTTCACCAACTAACCATGCTGTTCAGTTAGATCTGATTGGGAAGGTTTGCGGATTTATTTCAGCTGAAAGTCACTTCAATAATTTGAAGGACCAAGATAAAACTGCAAAAACATATGGTGCTTTTCTGAACTGTTATGCCCGCCAAGGCCAAACGAATAAATGCATGTCTTATTGGCAGAAAATGAAAGAGATTGGTTTTGCTTCATCACCACTCACTTACAACAGCATAATGTGTCTTTACACAAGATTGGGCCTGTACGAGAAGATCCCTGATGTACTTAAAGGAATGAGAAAAAATCATGTCCCCCCTGACAATTTCAGCTACAGAATTTGCATAAATTCTTACAGAGCCAAGTCTGATCTTGATGGAGTGGAATGTCTTTTGAAAGAAATGGAGAGTGAAAAACATATAGAAATGGACTGGAACACATATGCTATTGCAGCCAACTTTTACATAAAGGGAGGACTAACTGATAAGGCAGTTGATGCCTTAAAAAAATCAGAAGAGAGGCTTGGCAAGAAAGATGGGCTTGGATTCAACCATCTAATCACCTTATATGCAAGCTTGGGAATGAAACACGATGTCTTAAAATTGTGGGATCTGGAGAAAAGCACTTGCAAGAGGCAAATAAACAGGGATTATCTTAACGTGATGGAGTCTCTTGTGAAGCTTGGCACATCTGAAGAAGCTGAGAAATTGCAAAAGGAATGGGAGTCATCTAGCAACCAATTTGATTTTCGAGTGCCTAATGTTGTTCTTGTTGGATATTTGGAAATGGGATTGCCTGAGAAAACAGAAACATTGCTTAAGGACTTGAAGGAGAAAGGGAAAGCGCCGACCACTAACAATTGGGCCATGGTGGCTTCTGGATACCCGGATAAGGACGAGATGGAGAAAGCAATAGAGTGCATGATGACAGCTATCTCACAGGGAATGCCACCCAACGGCAAGATGAGAGCACGCATATTAAGTACTCGGTGAGAAAGGTAGCATAGAAGATGCTGAATCATCTGTAAGTTCATTAAAGGCCGTTTTCCCAATGAATTGGGAAATGTATCATGCATTATTGACGGCATATATCAGAGGTGGAAAGCAAGTTGATGGTCTCTTAGAAAGCATGAAATCTGATCAAATAGATGAGCATGCAGAAACGAAGAGGATCATTAGCATGAGACAGCACGGCGTAGAGCCATAGCAGTGGTGATTTTTTTATTGTAGCAAACTTTCCGGAGAAAATGTCATGAGTTTTCATGGCCATCTTTGATGCCTTCCTGGGATGCATGAAAAAAGAGGCATCCATATGGTCCTTTTCTGATTGACTTGACAAGTCTAATTGATTGGGCTGATTATGATTCTGTTGTAGAAAAATAAATAAAATAAAACAAAGAAGGGAATGGAAGAAAGATTTGCTTGTCTTTGACAACAGCTGTAAAGGGTAATTGTAATCCGAAATTCACTGTAATTACTAATCATAGTGAAAAGGATTTAACTGGAATAACTAATTATAGTGAATAAGATGAGAATAATCCTCGCGCTTACATTTGTCTTCTTTCGAAATTAGTTCATATAGAAGTGATGCCATGCTGGCATGGTTCGGGTTCTGAACCAAATCGGAGAAAAAACCTGCCACTCTGCTCCTAAGAAAACCTGAACTAAACTAAATCTGTCCATATAGCTCCTGATAAGGTTCCAATTCCATAAGGTCGAGTCCCCAAAGCAGTTATGACACCTGGATAGTGTAACGGGTACCCATGGCACTACCCGGTCAAAGCTCGAGCTCGAACCCAACTGTGTCAAGTTCGAAAGCCCGACGAGTTATCCGAGAGATATTAATTTTTTTGAAAAAAATAATTTATATACATAATTATATTTTTTAAAAATAATTTTTATATATAAAATTACGTTTTTAGGTATATTTTTTAAATATATCACCTAAACTAGCCAACGATATTACCCGAAACACCCGATGACACTTCAAACTTTAGCTCGAGCTCGAAAAATACAAGCTCGACGAGCTCAAGCTTGACGAGCTCAAGCTTGACGAGCTCGAGCTCAACTAAAGTATACTTGAGTCGAGCTCGGGTATTGTAATATCCGAGCACGACCCGGGTGTCATAACACTCATTCCGCATTCCTGTCTCTGTTTGGTCTGGGCTGACTTTCTTTTTCTTTTATTGCTTTGAAACATGTACAAGGGAGGGAGGGGGGAGAGAGAGAGAGTCATTGGGTTGGATGGCTATGCATACATTTACCCTACACAACACATCCTGTCTTGATATGTCATCTTCTGCTGGAACACATTTCTCTGAGACTGTTCAAAGTTAGCTAACCTGAAAAGGATCCATGAGCTTATGTAGACGGCGGTCGTATGAACCTGATATAAGATCAACATCCCTTAAAATTCTTTTAAGATATTTTTAACTGAGTTAAGCTATTTTTGTTTTTGTTTTCACCAACGATATCCGGGTTTTATCCGTTTAATTCAGTTCGAATATTGTAAGTTTCATTTTTAGAATTGATTCTCCCAAATATTTTTTTACCGTTCCCTTAAACTCGAGAGCTCTGATTAAATGAGTAAAATACCTGATTACTAAACTCAAATGAATTTGATTGAATTACGCTATTTATGAGATTACGTTGCCCTGATTTTGCATATAAGCTACGCGCAATTACTCTGATTGGTTTCATTATCAAATTAGAGAAAAAAATAATAATAAGCTAGACCATTACACGTATAAATAGTTTTTCTCTTTCCTTATTTTTTTTTTTTTTGGTACATATAGTTTTTCTCTTTCTAATAACCAATGAATGGACTCAAGTTTTTGTTGGATCAACAACCAAAATAACAAATGACTAAATAAACATGAGGTGGGATAACAACATACTGAGCTGCGGTGCTTACTTACCATATTTGATATGGTGAAATTTCCTCGACAACCTAACAGGAGGATGATAAATTCACTAATCATGCAGCAAAATTAACCAATAAATAGTTTAGGTCCAAACAAGTCCATAAATTTCATTAACAATTTAGAAAAGTCGCATTATCCCACTGCTGATCAATATAAAGTTCGAAGTATATGAAGAAGATACCAAGTGCCTGTGGTGATATTGATCGCACACATGGATTAATGAAATCAATGATCACCATTACTGCAAAAAACCTTCTCAAGCTTACACAGAAGGGTCGCTTTTAGTAGACCACACACTGCTTTCTTATAGCATCCTATCAATTTCCTGAGAAGTTGGGCAGTACTGGAAAACCAGAAAGATTCTTTAAAAAGTGATCCCTTTTTCCGCTAATACCTTCTTAAGCTCGCCACTTTTCTGCATTTCCAAGACTATATCCGAACCACCAATAAGTTCACCTTTTATATAAAGTTGGGGGTAGCTAGACCAATTTGAGTAGACTTTGAGACCTTGCCGCACCTCATCATCGGGAAGAATGTCAAAACTTTCAAAATCAACCTTTTCTTGTCGAAGAATTTCAACTACCTTGCAGCTGAAACCACACCTTGGTTCCTCTGGCTTTCCCTTCATGAACAGCATTACAGGACTCTTATTTATCAAGCTTTCCAGTCGAGAGGTAAGGATTGAACTCAAGCCAGTTGATTCAGTCACGCCGCCTGTACCACTTCTGAGTTCAGACACTTTTGCCCCATTAGAACTGATGATTTCAACACCACTATCCTGGAAAACATCTTTTAGTTCACCGCTCTCGTGCATTGCAGTCACAATATCACAGCCACCAAGAAGCTCCCCCTTGCTGTAGAGCTGAGGGAATGTTGGCCAGTTTGAGAACTTCTTCAATCCTTCACGAACCTCTTGGTCTGATAGAATATCAAATGTTCCAAATTTAACCTTTTCTTCTTTCAAAATATCAACTACCTTCCGGCTAAATCCACATCTCGGCTGTTCAGGGGTCCCTTTCATGAAAAGCATGACCGGATGAGAGTCCATGAGCTGTTGTAATCGCTTGTTCAGTGCATCAACTGGGTCAGTTGGCAATTGGCTTTCCACTTGTGAAGAACCACTGTCTTTGGCCAACTCTTTGATGGTTTCAAGTATTGTAGGTCCTGCAGCCATCCCAAGGCTGGCAGGAGCTGCAGGTTTGTCTGGGCTGATTGAACCAGCGACCTTAGCCACCTTATTTGCCAAACTAGATGGATCGGCCCCTTCCAAGGTATCAGCAGTCTTCCCATCCTATAACAGTGAGTTTATTAAATTAATTAAAAGCTTCTATAATCAGTTACAGTTTGCAGACAAGAAAGGGGTGGTGGTAGTTCTCCTATGCTAATATGAAAGTGATAACACTAGGCATATCCTTTAACCAATTGAAAAAACATATATTTATATCAGCTTTATGCAAAAGACTGAGTCAGGTTTAGTAGAATGTCAATCATTAAGAAATAAAAAGTAAGAATAGTTCATTTTCATGTCCTAGTCATGTCATATCTTACTGTGAGAAAATTACCATAGTAAGATGGATACGATCTAATGAAAATTTTGGCCAAGGGCAATAGCTCAAATGGTGACTGCCATGGTTCGTCCATTCCTCTTCCCCCTTGGACAGGCAAAACAAGAAGTATGTGGTGTAAATGTAACCCAAGGGAGGGCATTTGTTTTTCCAAAAAGACTTTCCGCAACCACCTTGTTAAGTTCCTGAAAACAATATCCTCTAAGAAACAGATGCAGCTTAAAACAAAAAAGATTCCAGAAAACAATCTTGTCCCCCCCCCCCCAAAAAAAAAAAAACACCTCAAGCGGAATCCCAAGAAAGCTAATTGTAATAAATATATATAAATATATATATACTTTTTTGAAGCAAAAATAAATACATAAATAAATTATCAAGCCTAATCTTAATCATTTGTTGAATCATAGTAACAAAACCGAACCATTGGCCTCTATAACCAAATTTGAACCAGGCAACAAAATGTAGGTTCATTCAGTCTAGCTCTTTCATTTGTAGTGGGGAAAAACATACCGACTCTCCTATCTCCCCTCATCTGTATCAAAATAAAACAACTTAACAGAATTCCTAGCAGTAATATACTATTAAAAGGTCCTCATGCAATCATCCCATTGTCCATGTCATAAGATTTAGCCCCATAGAAAGTAGTAAAGTACATGCTTAGAAATCATTAATAACATGAAATTTGAGAATTTGGTGATTAAACGCATACATGCTCAACTAAGACTTGATCCCAACTTAGCTAGAGAAGAAAGATAAGAAGAGACAAATCAACACCATCAGGTTTTGTCTCCTCTTTCCCTCCTGCCTCCCCTCTCTCAAATAGAAGCCAATTCTCGCCTCTCCTCTGTAGCAGATAGGTGCAAGAGCCCCACCTCATCTTGCCCCCTTTGATGGCCAATACTTTCTCTCCAGATCTAGATCTCATCAAACCCATGTCAAAATTTCATCTCCTTAGCATGATTGCATATAACAATCTCGCCTCTTACCTCTGAGTCAGCACCAGCTAATCTCTACCTCTCAAAAAATTGAATGTTTAGATCTCATTTGTCTACATCTTGATATCTCTCAAAGTGAAGGAATCTTTTTTTTTTTTTTAAAACACCAATGAATTGTTCAAATTTGATAGAAAAGCTATTTAATTGTTTTTTCCCCTTTCTTCAGATAAGAGATGGAACACAATCTTAAGCACCAGACTTGGGAGTGTCACTTTTGGATGAGCAAGTCTTGAGATTCACCCGAAATCACTGGTTAAGGTAGTGAATTAAAACTGATACTGAGTGAAGCAGAGCTTGCTGAAACATCAGTGCCAGGATAATTTAAATAGAATAACTTAAGATTTAATAAATTTCATTTAGGCACTTTTCTTGGTTTCCAGTTTCCATAAGTCACAAAATTGGAAATTAATGCTAAAATTTTATGAGAAAATAAGCTGATGCTGAGTCAATCATTTAAAAATGGATGAAAGTGCAATAATAATTTGACAATGGGCATCATCTATGACTCTACACAAAATTAGGAATGTAAATGGAATGGGCTGAAACTACCCCAAATCAGGCCCAGAAAGTGGAGAACGGTCCAGTCGGAAGAAAAAAAAAAATATATATATATATATATATATATATATATAATTGAGAAGCAGACCAAACCAGCCTGAAAGGGAGACAAGATTGTGGGGGTTTTTCTCAGGTAAACTGGCCAATCTAGTTTTAGATAAAGAAACACCAGGAATAGCAGTTCGGCTCTAGTCTCTTTTCCATAGAAAAAGAGTTGTATTAGATGTAATAATGAATACACAAAAACTCTAAGGATGAAATCCTCACATAAGCAAGTGAAAAAGAGCAATACATGGAATAAGCAGTTCCCCCTATTTAGTTATAGAAAAGGCTAATCTGGCGATTCCCAACCCACTCATGTGACTTACTCGCAAAAGCCCAGGAAGCATCAACTTCCTTGCCACCTATGGAATACTCCTGCCTCATTGTTAATTCCTGATTTTGCTTTTCAAACACCTCATGATAGCCACTAACAAAATAGGCTTAGTGCTTGTCATCCTCCAATAACTTTCTTGCTATCGGTTCTGCCTGTGGCAAGATTGTTCCAGAACAAATAATCTTTGCTCGCGTACTATCCAATCAGGCATCACATCCACAACAACAAATCACTCCATATTATAGTTGTCACTCATTAAGGGAAACCATTCAATACATGGGTTCCAACAAGGTTGACTCTAAAAGGTCAAGCCATGAAAAGAGCTAATTAAAACAGCGTATCCCCATTCCAAAGAAACCCTCACTGGATCTCAAGGCATTGCCGTCTCTTCCAAACACGTCAATCTCTTTGATCAGAGCTTAACTTCAAATGATAGCAGATCAAATATTCCTTAAGCTACCCACACTAAACTAAAGATCCATGATGAGACGAATAAACCTATATTCAATTACTGACAAAGCAATCAAGTCAAATAACGGCATTAGATAAAGATTGAGGGAACCAACAAATTTGTATGAACGCAATGCTGAAAACCAAGGACCACTTTATAAGCACTACTTTATGGAGTGCTTGGAAAATGAGGCTTTTCCACTCGAGACACTACCAGTTGTTCGATGGTCAACCCCCACTCCTTAAAAAGGCCACCATTCATTCTCAAAATCTAATAGAGGCAATATTTAACAAAGAACTATAACCATAGTTCACATCTATCACTTGTACACTAAATGCTGTCTTCTAGCTCCATCTTTCAGCTTTATTTTCTTTCCAGTTTTTTCATTCTTTCTTTCATTTGTATTGTGTTGGGGTGGTAGATGTTTTTACTTGAATTAAGACTCATTACATGATATATAGATGTTCAAGATGCAACAAAGAATGGACTCAGAGCTCTAGTCAGTGTCCTAAGTAAACAAGAAAAGCACCACAAAAACTTCAGTCAAAGCCTTACCTTGCAGAATACAAAATAAGGCACAGCGGAAACTGAATATGATTCAGAAATTTCAGGTTGTTCCTCCGCCTCAACCTGCAATTTAATGGGAAATTTGGATAAAAAGAGCACAGAGAGCATCACAAAAGCAAGCAAATAAACATTCAATAAATAAATTCTCCATTGGACAACAAATGGTATGTAAATATCAACTCCAAATCACATCTGGACCTTTACATTTTGAAGTTTTAAAGAGATTAAATAAACAGAAGACGATGTTCGAACTTCTCAATTAGAAAAGAATCACACAAAAAGTTCTTATAATTAATGCCACAAGCAAAATGAATAGGAAGTGCTATAATACATATTTACATTCAAGTCAAAGTGGATACGCCTGCCACCTAGCCAGCCATAAGAAATTATAGGATTCTAGGGTAAAAAAATAGGTTATACAGGTTAGTGGGGCCAAAGTTATATGTTCCAACAAATATTTGGGGCCAAGCAAATTTCAGTCAGGCTTCAGCTTTTAAAATGCTATCAAAAGCACGTCAGTCCTGCTCCAGAACAGCAAAGGCTTTACCCTACCTGTTAAAAGACCACCACTTATTTGGTTCACAAGTAATGCTACAAGTTACATCCACCTAACATTGCCTAATCCCCATCAAAGAACCAATCCCTATATAATCCAGATGCAACAATAATAGCAATGCTACAAGTTACATCCACCTAACATTGCCTAATCCCCATCAAAGAACCAATCCCTAAATAATCCAGATGCAACAATAATAGCAGAACTTCCTTTGGCAGATACAGCCGCATAAGTGCAACCATGGAGATATACCCTCTTACTTAGCCTCATGTTAGTTTGCATGACTTCAAGCCCACTTTGAAATAATAATTCTTCATAACAACAAGTGCTTAATACAAAGGATAAAATACAAAACATCCATTGAAACCCATCACAACCACGGACAACATGTAGATAAATGCTACATCTAAGGCTGATGCTGCAAACTATTCATCTATAAACAAAAAGTTAACAGAGAAAAAAAATTGACCAATAATATGGAAAAAGTATGGAGCAGCTTAATCTAAGAATCTGAGCAATAACAATTTGATACGATTCATGTAAAGTGCTTTTACATGCATGGTGGAACAAGTGGATTATCGCCTACCTATTATTAACAATACTAGAAACATTTAGTAATTGCCATAATTTCATATACTAACAACTGGCAAATTCAACATTAAGCTAGGTTTTTATATGAAGCAAATTTAACTTCACAGGAACATAAATCGCCCTTTCTGATACTACTGGATAATCTGAGCCAATTAAACAATTAGAGGATTGTATGGAAGTGGAACTTGAGGGATATCATTACCCACATACATAAATCTAAAGCGTGAGGCTAGTATAACAAAATTCACAAGAAATTTCAAGAAAGATGAGCATAACAGTCTTCATGAATCTCATAAGGCTAAATTTTGAAACTTAAATAACATAGATCAGTGTGACTCATGTTCCAACAGCCACATGCTTGCAGCACTCTGACAAATAGAACAAAAGAGATTACAACCAACAAGAGAGCCCAGGCACTGAGGTGAGATTCCAAGACTCCTAGTTCCAAAGTATTGACCATAAAATATTTGCTTCAAACCATCATTCAAGGTCTCCAGTCATAACCTACGATAGCAATGCCATCGTATGAAACTAAAAGACACTCAACACCATTAAAAACCAGCCTTAGGGCCGAGCAGCACCTACTGTCCCTCCATCAAAGGAGTTTCCATCGCAATGGATCTTAAGCCCGGTCATCAGAAATGCTCTAAATGTGCAACTCCACCGACATTGGATCATTGAGTGCCAAAAGGGCTGAGGCTTATTAAAAAAAAAAAAAAAAAAAAAAAAAAAAAAAAAAAAGAAAGAAAGAAGAAGAAAGAAAGAGTTGCATGCATTATAGCTAAACAAAATTTTCTTAGTCTAAAGAAACCATTACGATTCAGTTTTTGACAACCCCCCCCCCCCAAAAAAAAAGGTAACCTTCCCATCTGCTCTACACAGAAGTACCAAATAACAGCACTTTAAGTTGCATCATATGTGCCAACACAATGCCAGCAATTTAGGTCTTCCAGCTAACGAGAAACAAACATTTTATTTCCATGTCAAATTGCCATTAAAAATAAAAATAAAACAACAACAACAACAACAACAACAGCAACAACAAAAGGAATACATAGACCTCTAAGACTCTAAGTTAAAACCTGCCCCTGTTCCCCTGTATGTAAATGCTTTCTTAATGTTCTACATTTTGTCAGGCAAAAGCCCTACAATCGAGTTTTCTGATAACGAGAAAGACATACTGATCATGAGAACTTCGTTGCACTTAAAGACCCACTTGAACAAACTATGCCGCTTTTTTAATTTTTTTTTTTTTTAAGTCTTTTCGAGCACTGTTACATGAACCAAGAAAAAAATCATATTATGGTGACTAGACTTGCACTGAACCAATCATCACAAGCCACAGTTTCAGTCAAAAGAGAGGAAAAAAGAAAAACCATTATTTTGTCGCACAAATTCGTCTTATATCAACTTTCAATTTTCACTCGAGCCATACAGACACAAAACCCAAATTTGCAAAGAACCCAAATGTACATACGAAAAAAAAGAATCTGGGTCTAATCAGAAAACCCAGAAAAAGCAACTAAACAGCAAGCAATAAATCCCATACAATAATACTAACTTGAAGAAAAAACAGTATAATGTGAAAAGGCGAGAGAGAGAGAGAGAGAGAGAGAGAGAGAGCGAGAGAGAGCAAACCCTAAGAAAATGAGCGTGAGGAAAGTCGGTGGAGAGATGAGAGAAGACTTGATCCATCTGCTTTGAAGCTTCGCACCATGAAGCCCAAAAGTGTAGTATTACTGCACCCCCTTGTTGAAGCACCTTCTCCAGTTCCCCTTTAGAGGTTACATCCCTCGCTGTTCCTCCCATCTCTCTTCCTCTCTCTCTCCCTCTCTCTCTCTGAATTATTCAGACCTAAGAAACTAGAGGGTTCTTTTATCGGTCCTGAAAACAAAACCTGTGTGTGTGGTTAAATGGTCGGCTGTTGGCATTGCCCTTGCGAATTGGGAATTAATTTTTCATTAAGACAAGAGGGAGGGGGGAGGGAGAGGGAAAGGAAAAAATAATAATAAATCAGATATGTATGAAAAATAAAAATAAAAATAAAAGCATCCTTTCTGTATTCATACATTTCAGGACAAAATGGTCTTTTTGTTTCTTGCAAGAATATTACACTTTATTTTAAATTATTCATGACTGAAAATTACGTTCATATTTTGTAAGTCTTTCCACAGTGTATTGCGTCTTTTATCGGATGCCTTCAAGTCCGATGCTATCGAAATTTTCTCTATTTAACTTTCCACTCATTTTTCTTTTTAAAAACAACCGAAACGATACCACCAGATAATTACGTTAAATCATATTTTCATTACATGCAAGACTCAAATTTAATATATTAATTAAAGAATATCAGTATCAAACTATTTGATCAACCAGACGTAAGCACCCACCCTCAAAAAAAAGAAAAAAAAAATCTCATTACATCTTTTATTTATGATCTTATTTTGAACTGTTTTAAGTGAAATCAATATCGATATAGTATCATAGAATTTGTGTTTCAAAATGTAATTATAATTTTTATGCCTAACATGTGTCCTCATAAGATGATTCTTGATGTTTTTATCATGACTCTATTTTATGGATGATGACTTATAAATTTATTTATTTATAAATAACGGTCAACTAAACCCAAAATAATTAAGAGGCAAGATTTATTTACTTTTCAAGAAAAAACTTCAATTTTTTTTTTTAAATATAAAACTATCAATATCTTGTAATCATATTAAATCGGATTAAATTTGATTCAAATCGATTGGATCCTTAAAATACAAAAACTCTTCCAAACATCTATTTTTATACAAACTTCCAAAAAAAAAAAAAAAGAAATGGTCATTTTATGAGAGGATATTTTTGAAGGGGTCTTTTTTGTAGTCAGATTTAATTTTCTCATGTTATGAGTTCATGAGTGGCCACTTATGTTATTTCTTTTATTTAGGTTGATGGTAAAAATTTGAAACTACTAAGTAATTCTTGACAAATATATATATATATAATAGATGTTAAATTCATGTCACAACTTTAAACCCTATTTTAGTGGATATTATGATCTTTTTCATTTATTATTACTTTATGTAATTAAATATTATTTTATTTTCCTTATTTAATCCAATATTCTTAACACAATAATATTAAAATTAATTTTTTTATACTATACCAATCGATATCCGAAACCATACTTCGATTAATCCCGTTCGGGCCTTGCAGTGGCTTATTTAAAAGAATTACCCTGTCAACGTAGTTTTTTTCATACCCAAATCACGAATCGAATTCAGGAACTTAATTAAGAAATTTAATATCACATTCTAAGAGATCAATTGTCCGTTGATTTCTTCATGGCTCACATGGATCAGGGACGAAGCTATACATGGGCCAAGGGGACTGGGCCCCTTGACCTTGGAAATTTTCCTATATACATGTTCAAATTAAGTTTGGGCATAAAAAAAAAAAAAAGAAAAAGAAAAAAAAGAAAAAAAATAACAATAGTCTATTTGCCCTTATGTTTGACATGAGAAATGTATTGAAAAATTATAATTAATTATTATAAATGATGTTGAAAATTATTTTTGTATAGAAATTTTTGTAAACAAGTATATTGTATTAAAAAAATCAATGACTGGAATAATAAAATTAAATATGATTCAATTTTATTTATCTCCTAATCTTAAAAGGTTTTACTATGTACTTTTCAACCAAAAATAAATCGTCTCAAATTTAATTAATAAAAGATCATTGTAACATGTATATATATTATGCTAATATAATTCTAAAAATTATAACCATTAAAAATGATAACTATTGCTTTACTTATTCAAAGTTGGACCCTAGTGAATGTTGTTGGGCCATAGTGGAAAAATGTTTTGCCAATAGCCATGCAAAGGTGACATAACAAGTCATTGAGGTTCAACTCAAGTGACATCTTTCCCTTTCAACCATATAATAAATTCGAATTTGAATTTCAATATATACCAACAAAAAAAAATGACATAATAATCAAACTCTTTTGAATCGAGTGATCGGATACTCTACCCCTTTAACCAGAGATTTTGAGTTCAATCCCTGAGAATAAAAAAAAATTGATTTGAGAAAACCAACTCATAAAATAAACCCTATAATATTCAAACCGAATTATTCGGATAAAACCCGAATACTGATCGTGAAAACCACAAAAAAAAAAGGTGACGTAACAAGGGAACGCCAATTCAATTCATGCCAACCTAGAATACCACATATATATTGAGAAAAAAAAAAAAAAAAAAAGGACCCCTCAATTTGGCATTGCCAGAGGAGTAGGAACACTAGTGGTCTCCTACCAACCCATAAAACATAATCCTGAATATGATAAAAATATATTTAACTCGAAGCTTGCTCAAATCCAGGAATACCCAAAAGAATGAAAAATGATTATAATTTATGCGTATCAAAGTGATAAAGGAATATGATCAAATGACACAAGCTTACACTCTCCTAAGCGTAGGCAATATTTGGGTGAAAGATCAGGCAATGGACAAGTTCTTAACCTCTTGATATTCATTTAGGAAAGCAGTTTTTTTTTTTTCTTTTTTTTTTTGGGGGGGGGGGAGGCTGTTTTCAATTACTTTGGAGCAAAAGTCAATCTTTTTGGATTTATTTTGTCGATGCGGATCAAAATTGTTCCTGCACTCCCTGCTTCAGTCCATTTTATAGATTCCTTTTCCAGTAGTTTCAAAATCTGCACAAATATATATATAAAAAAAAAAGGATGAGAAAGGAAAAGCAAACAACAATAGCCATGCAAGCAAGCAATCAGAAATCAGTGCAATTCAGATAAAGTTGGGGCTGTATCCATCAAATGCTAGGCAATGTTATAGAGTAAATTCAAATGGATATTTTCTCGTGTAAATGTCCTTAAATTTATATATATATTCCCAATGATATAACCGCTGCCCGAGAATTTTCAGTAGGGAATTAGGTTCCAGCCGATGTAAGATAAACCAACGCACCATACGCTTACGAGCTCCTTTTGAGGTATCTTTATCGCTTGTCTCCATGATAATCTTCAGGCAGTTCATAGCTGATGAAGAAATAAGTTAGAATTATGTGACATGAATCTTTTAAGGAAGCATAACAGAAGAGTCAGAAAAGAGGCTTACAAGAGATCCCAGAAAGAGAAGAGAGATGACACTTCAAGAGACGTATTGCTTCCTTGGCACCAAGTTCATGCAAATCAAGGGTGATTGGATCTTTTGCCTCCTCATCTCTGCACGTGTTATGGATCACGCAAATTCAGATTCAACACTTGAAGATGAAATAAATGTGCACCCAAATTTTTGGCAGTGGAATCAAGTTCTTAAAGGAAGAAAGTAATGCAGATTAAAGTCTTGTAGTTAACTACTTGGAAATTTGGAAAGGTACCAACCTATTCTCGAAGATCTTTCTAGCAGACTCTTCATCAGCCTCACGAGCCTTAGCATGGAAAAATTGTCCCTGCTCATATCATTAACAACAGCATAAGCATGACAAGGGTGTTCATGGTCCAAAATCTGGAGAATGCAATTCAGGATGAAAATAACTCCAGTAGGAGGTTGCTTGGACTTGATTTGAGAACCGTGACAAGCTTAAGACTAAGCTCAAGATCGGCTCTTTTATAAATAACCTAATGATGGAGGAGCCAGACATTATTTAATGGAGGCAGCATAACATAATTGTGACATTTTTTTCAGGAGCAAAAATATTGAAAACAAATCTTTTGTTGTAAGTAGATATGGTCCCCCAGTCCCCCTGGCTCTGCAATTCATGGCTATCATTACAATAACCGCTTGCTACTTCATAACAGCATCTCTCGTTGCTGAACATAAAACAAGCAGCAATGTCTTGCCATGTACCACAGAGAATAACGTTGTCCTTTCTTCAATTGAAATGCTATACTCCATGATCCACACCAGTCATGAAAACCCCCATGATTGATGTAGCAAACTCGTATGGGAGTTAAAACATGAAAAAAGATGTACTAAAAGATTTTGTCTGGTGCTTGTCTGCCAAATTAAGTTGTTAAAATCTCCATGTGACGTGGATCATACGGAATAGTATTGTCCTTTCTTTACTTGAATTACAAGATCATCACTTCCAAACGCAAGATGGACAAAAAATTACAAGGTGTAGAATTCTTCTAGCCAAGGAATTGGTTTCAATTATAAATCCACATACATTTAAGCTTCCCAACTAAGTAAAAAATATAACTTGAATATTGTTCTGCACAAAGTAAGATTCAGTAATGTCCAAGTAAGTAATTTCTAAGTCCATCCCATTTCTATTGCTTAATTTGATTTTGCATCCAACTGCAAGCCAATGATGTATAAAAATACTAGGAACAGTAAAAACAAACCTGTTCCAAAAGTTTATCAGCTCGAACACGATCTCCCTGAGAAAATGCTTCAGCAGCCTGCCAGATACACATTACAGATGTTCTTATAACTTGAACTTCAAAGCTGTCCCTAGGAAATTATTTGAAATTTAAGCAAGTAAAAAAAAATTCTGAATTTTATTAGGTTATGGAATCTCAGAATCAAGCAACTCACAGCTTTATAATATTCTTTCATAGTAGTCCTGTACTCTTTCACAGCTGTACGAAGCATCATGTAACCATCGTCATCATCTACACCTGACGGTGGATTTTTACAAAATTTCCAAGAAAACAAGTCAAATTATTTGAAAAGTATCCAGAAAGCAACAACTTGGATTTTCATTATTATATTCAGAGGAAAGGAAACCTCAAACTATTAGTTCAATGGAGTTTAATCAGTCTTTGTACTCAGTGAATGTGTCTTTCTTAGAGGCCATGGACGTAAAATTTCACCAGACATCACTATCCCAAGCCACTGAATTGTAATTAGTAGCTTATTTCCATGTGTGACAAAATATAAGTCTTACTATGCCCAAAAAGGAGGGGAAAAAAAAAAGATATTCTAAGATACAAATGTCAATTGACCTATGCTTGTTGCATCCAAGACATGAGTGTGAGAAAGAAATTCATAAGACCAAAGACATAGATGATCAGATAGTGCTCCACCAAATTACTGAGTTAATTCAACCATTTCAAACATAAGAAATAATAACATTTGAACTGGCTATACTGGTAATTAGAATTTCAAGCATTACTACAAAGTGAGACTGACTGTTTTGTCAAAGTTACTTCTACCAGAGAACAAGAATACTGGTAACATCATCAACAGGCACTCCAAGATAATCTTGTCATAGTGACCGGAAGGATAATTGATCAGTAACATAAACCCCATTTTATGGGTAAAATCCAGGCTTTACAAGAAGGTACTCCGCGGTAGTGCTCCCAATGGCATGTAATTAATTAGATAACCAGGACAGAGTTAAGATTCAATAAATAAAAAAAAAAAGGTTTGGCAGCCTCCAATAGCATTTTTAACAATCCATTACTTTTCGGTTGAAGTTGAGAGAAAGAAAACCCAGGAAAATATTATAAGTAGCGGAGAGAGCTAACCATCTTTATCATCTGGCCAGGAGACACAGCTCTTGTAGTCTTCTCTCTGAGGTTCGGTTACTGGCTTTTCACATGCCATAGATCCCTTGGCTGTTTTGCTCCTGACTGAAATGTTATTAAATGACTCCTGAGGTGTACCAGGAACATGAAAAAGAGAAGCTAGAATTTCTTTCCCTAGATCACTTGTTTCTTTTACTTTATTCAGCACTCTTTTTGGTGTTGATGGGTCTTTTCCATTTGTTTTTAAATCATAGCTCCCTTTACTGCACAAAAATCAGAAGAAAAAAGAAAATTCCCTGTCAGTAATAATAATATTAAAAGAGAGACACTATATTATGAAAGGAGATTATTGAAAGATTACAAATGAATCAATTAAGGAAAAGAAAAACAAGTGAAGAAGTACTAGGCCAAGACCTTGATGTGGAACTAGCATCTTGAGGGCTTTTTAGAAGAGACTCCGCATTCAAGCATCTGCCCTGTAAAATGAGAAATAACAGTCCTTGGAATGACTATGTTCTAGGTTACAGAATGAAGACTAGAATCTAATGGGCCAATTCAGCTTGCACATGTTGTAATTAGGGATGTTAATGGATTAAGAAACTGCCTAACTGGAGAATCTGCCCCATCTTTAATCATTTATGTGGGGGATTGAGGGTTGGGGCAGAAATAAAAGCATATTGAAAAACCCACTGTGCGTATGGGATTTTTTGTAAAAGCACAAGCACAAGACAACCCCATTGTATTCACCCATCCTGCATAAAATATATCAAATATTTGATTCAAAATATTTTTGTCCATTGGTGACTCTTAATGCATAATTGGTTTTGAGGGCTTATAAATTAAAGCCCAAGGCAATCCTATCTTCCTCAACTCAAGGCCACCAATAATCTGTTTGTTGATTGCATGGATCAGGGTTCTTCGTATCCCCTGTTCAACTGATAATGACTTGGACCCACCCATCCTATATTTTCAATCTTCCATCCTTGTTATGGCAATGAGCACTTTTTATTGCACTAAGATTCATATTCCCAGATTATAAATTCCAGTTGGGCACATTCAGTGCAGTTTGCATTCTGAGTTTTGTTTATTTATCATCTTCCGGCAGAAGCTTGAACTCTATGAAGTTCCACCAAATTGATGGAAGAAAGGGGGGGGGGGGGGAAGGCAGTTGCATGAAAGGAAACAACTTATTTCTAAGCAGAGGTGCGGGTGGCAAATTAATTCTTTCTGATGTGGGGGTCTGGATGGGTGATCTAAGGCTTTACGGGGGAGGTAAACTTCAGCCCCTCCCTGCCCTCCTTACATCCTTTGATGTAAAACATAGGCCAGGACACAACATGCACTAACCACGTACATACCAAGGATGGTACTTAAAAGACATGGTTGTCAAGAAGAACTAATTGCAGCTGTTCATGCTACTGAAATGACAGAGGCAAGTCATCTGACATGATTTAGGCTTTTATACTATGCTAAGAGTAGGCATAACAGAAAAAAAGGAAGGGGGATAACAAGCAGAGAAACATATGCATTTCACAAAATATTGCAAAAAACTCCTTGTAACAAACAGTTTATGGAAGTTACGCACATACTTATCAACACTGAACACCACATAACATAAGACTGATCACCTGAAACAGATCACCTTATGTAAGGCTCTTAGGTGTCATATCGTAAAGCTTGCAAAAATTTTGCTCTCATAAAATTAAAACAAAAGAAGATAAAAACATGCCAACCTCCATTAGGTGTTTCAATGCAGAGAACTGTACTTACCTTTCCAGTGAAATCAACACAGGAATTGTCCACTTCATCCGGAGCACATCCCGACATATCAAGTAATTTCTCCATGCTCTACATGCTCCAAAAATATATAGTTTGGGTAAACATGATATTATAGCCAACATGGAATGCTATGACAAACTATGCTAATAAAAGTTGACTCGCAACCAAGCTGTAAAAAATAAAAAAGACTAAAAAATAAAAAAGAAGCACAAACAACACAAAATGAAGCATGTTTAGCACATCACTACATTTTAAATTGGCTAAAAATATATAAATATACAAGCGCACATAAATAACAAAAAATTTTCATACAAACTTATCTGCATTAAATAAAATTTTCAAGTATTATCCCTGAAAGAATTTAAGAAGATACTTTTATTAAGTTGTGTTTCATTTATTTTCCACTGATCAATAACATTTAATCTTTCACCGGGCAAATGAAGAAATAATAAGATACCACAACTTTTAAATTGTGACTCCCTGAACTTGTGTTATTCTTAAATTAAGTCTAATCTCTTTAATGCGAACATTTGACTAAATGATAGTTAGGCACCGAAACACTGATGTAACCAATTGGGAGTGTCAAAATTCAATCTTTAAGCTACTGGGTTGGAATCTACTCTATTATGCTTGTCTTTAATCGCCTTAAAATTTTTTGGGGTCTCATTAATGGGTGCACTCAGGGCATTCACAAGTTAACAAAATAAAAAATTATTAAGATATGGAAATGATTTAGAATCAACAAATGTCTAGTAAATGCGTTAATATGAAAATAACAACAATTCAGACATGCTTAATAAACACTTGTGAACTTTTAAACTCGTGATATTGGTTACACTAATAGTAACTACTTTTCATTATTAATTTTTACCCCTTTTTATAGGACAATTGCTATTGTAGGTCATACTAGAAGTAGGAAAAAAAGAAAAGAAAAGGCTTAATAGTAAATCAAGTGAATTAAAGATGCGAAATCCCAACCTGATATTTAACTACCAATTAAATAAACTTCTTTACTTCACACTAATTCTATTTTTTTTTTCTTTCAAAACTCAAACAATAGACATGCAATGCCATGCACAAATTCAAAATAATAGTCATGCACCACCATCAGTGCTATAATATGTCTTTAATATAAAATATAAATAAAGACCCAATGTTTAAACTACAAAATGAAAATACATGAACTAATATCCTTCTCGTCCAAAATGGTTGACTATAAAAAGAAAATACACATTAATTTCTAGCCATTAGTACTCTTTATTTCTACCAAAATGGTTGAATGTAAAGAGAAAGTGAATGGAAAGAAGCTATGTCCAATTATTCTTGGTAGGGAGTTATGGCAACGTGATCTTTTATCTCCCTTTTTGTTCATTCTTTGCACAGAAGGGTTTTTTGGTTTAATTTATAAACTTGAAAATATGGACTAAGTTGCTCGTGGTGTGCCCGTAATTTCACATTTATTTTTTGTAGATGATAGTTTGCTAATCTTTAAAACAAACAATGAGGAAACTAAGGCTATCAGGGATGTTTTGGCTACCCGTAAGAGGGCTATAGGAAAATTGATCAATTTTAAGAAGTCAGCTATTCTCTTTAGTGCAAATGTGTCAAAAGAAGATCAAATTCGGGTTTGCACTTTGCTGACTGTGCAAAAATCTGAGAACCTTGATTAGTGCTTCCATCGTTAATAGGTAGAAATAAGCATGCGGTCTTTGGATCTTCAAAGACAAACTTTGGCAGAAGCCACAAACATGGAACAGAAAACTATTGTCAAGGGAAGGCAAAGATGTTATACTGAAAACGGTAGCACAAGCTCTTCCAAATGACCCGATGGAGGTCTTAGTATTACTTCAAGTGACCCTATGTGCTAAGCTAGAGCATATGATGAGTGCATTTTAGTAGGATAATGAGAAGGCTGGACAAGTGGCATCGGTTGGATAAGCTGGGACCAACTTTGTAGGCAAAAGAGTATAGATGGTCTTGGTTCCAAGAGGCTGCACTTGTTCAACCTGGCTATGTTAGGTAAGCAAGGATGGAATCTTTTATCTCAATCGAATTATTTAGTAGCTACACTCCTAAATACTCAATAATACCCCATGCTCGTTCCAAGAAGCTCAGCTTGTTAACAATCCATGATATACCAGGCATAGTATACAATACAAGAATTAAATAGTAAAGGCTGTTGTTGGAGAATGGGATCAAGAGAAAGTATATCTATTTTTACTGACCCTTGTCTGAATGATGACGCAAGCTCAAAATTCGCATATAGAAGGAGATTCGCGTGGTTTTGCACCAAGCACACTGGCACTGTCGGTTAATAAATGCTTTGTTTACTAAGAGAGATACACAACTTACTTACATCATTCCCCTTTAGCTTCCATTCTGTGCTAGATGCTACAGTACGGATTGGAAAAGAATGTGGCATCTATATGGTTACAAGTTCTTACAAGCTTCCCTCTTCAGGTGCATCGCAAGTGCATCAAAATTATTCAAAATGAATAGAGAAAGTTGTGGAAACTAAAAAGTTCCTCCAAAGTTATGTTAACTTTGCTTGGTGTGCATGTGATGGAGTCCTCTCCATAGTTGATTTGTTGAGAAGGAAGCAGGATAACGTGCCTTTCATCTATCATCTGTCAAGGCGAAGAAGAGTCAATTTTCCATACTATACTGTTGCATCCCTTTGCAAAAGATTGGCAGACGGCTTCAAGTTTGGTTTCCTCCTTGTTTTGGCTACCACATATAAGGATTGGTTCACTCTCATGCTGCTTAAGTTTCCAAAGCTTTTGCAGTCTACTTGAATGACGTTGTACGGAAGGTTGAAGGCCAATCTTCCCCAAAAAGCTTTTGAGATGGACTTTAACCTTTTATCAGGAGTGGAACCACTCAAATAGCTGATCAACCTGTCCTTGGTGATGTTGTTGGAGGGATTTCCCGATGGAAGAAGCCAATAGATGATTGGGTTAAAGTAATGACGATGCTACCACGATTGGTAAATGATGTAACATGGGTATAGGCATGGTAACAAGGGATTTTAATGCTTGTATGATAGCAGCTTGGTCTCAGAAGATTTTTGGAAATGTCTCTCCTAAAATGGCAGAAACTATTAATATTCATGAGGCGCTGAGTTGGGTGAAGGCTAGAGGGTGGAACAAAATGATAATTGAGTCCAATGCAATTCAGCACAGTAGTATTTTATTGTCTTCTTTTGGCATGATAATTGATGGTTGTAAATTTCTTGCATCTAAGAAATCTAATGTTTCCTTCAATTTTGTTAGGAGAACTGCAAATGATGTTGCTCATTTGGTAGTAAGGGCAAAGCATTCCATGGCAGGCCATGGGGAATGGAATTTTCATCCCCTCTATTTATTGTTGATGCTATTTGAAGATATTCGGTAAATGAAATCAATTCACTTTTCCAAAACAAATAAATAATATGATATACATTAAACATACCAAATAGGAATTGCCATTATATAGAATAAATAATGATACCAAATAAATGATTTTAATAATATGAAAATTATTAACAATCACAACCTATCTAACTAACAGCAAGATAATATAAAAACTTACCCAATAAAACTTCGTTAGAGAGTGCCCGGGGCACCCATTAACATTCTCTTCTTTTGACATAGAATTCATAAAATATAAACCAAACTGTTGACAAGAATCTATGTGATCATAAATTGCCAAAAATTAGAAAAGCCAGGAAACACAAAGTACTTTCTCATATAGTATTGATTTTCTAAGCATGAGTAAAAGACATCATGCTAGAGATTTGCCTTCAAAATAGCCATGAAAAATAGCAATCACGATAAAACAATAATCAACAGAAAAAAAGTCCTTGTGAAAAAGAAAAAAAAAGATCCAAAAGTTGTACCTTATTCACATCATATCCGCAATAACCTGCATATTATTTTATAGGGTGATTAAAGATTCCGCGGAACACCATAAAGTAAAGCATGTTCCTAAAAGAAAACTTTATGAAGATGGCAAAAATATAGCAAGTAACATGCATCCTATTCTACAAAAGTAGAGATGACTCTATAGCACATCTACTTCCATGAGGAAAGGAGTAAAGTCTTATCTAACTGCCAATAAAAAGCTACAAGGGAAAATATGATTAATAGCAAAATCAAATCAAGATGAAAGTTAACAAAAGCACTGGCAGAAAGAAATTATTAAATTGACAATTAGTTTAAAAGAATTTAAGATTTAAGCTTTCAAAGAATGACAAAAGGACTGTTGATGGCATCTGAACTTGACCTAAAAAGACTAAGTGCAGACTTATTAAAAGGATAATAAGATTTCCAATCCTCAATGGAGACAATTCAGGTATCATGCAGAATATTTTTCAAATCATGCAGGTCTGGCCGGTCATTGTTTTGAGGAAAGCACTAAATAGTCACTCATCTTTTTTTTTCTTTTCCTTTTTCTTTTTCACATTATCTTTACTTTTGAAAAGCCTCTAAAAAGTAGCATAAGCCACATACATAAACATATCATGCATTGCATATTCTATTACAAATAGCCTGGAGATACAAGAAGCAAAGGCTTCCTGACCCCCATACCAAAGTATGGGAAAATGTAGAAACACAAGATGATTAAATACAGGTTTACGGATCTTTCCTGAAATTGCCTAATTTGGACTAGAAATTGCATATATTATAGTATCTTGTGCAGATTGCGGAAAAGCAGAAAAGGAATTACCAAGAACTTCTTGAATAACCCCTCTCTCTAGCTGAAACCCATCTCCAAGCATTTTAAACATAAATTCCTCAATATCCTCATTGACTGCAACATCCTTTCGAGCTTCCTGTCTATTGAATCCAGCCATTGGTAGGTCCTTGGCATCAACTTTCAATGGCTTGGTTGCTTCTCGAAGTCCATTTCCTGCTGGAGTGGCTCTAAGATAATCTTTACCGAGAACAGAAGAAACAGTACCCATGGAAACAGAGTTCACTTTTGCCTTTGAGGCTCTGCTATTAGCACTAGATGCGCTTCCCTGCAGGCCGTGCAGTATTTCACTTGCCATGTCTGCATTTCGACCTGCTTCCAGATATGCAGAAGTAATTTCTTCCAGGGAAAACCTAAAACCAAATGCATCAAGCAAATACTCTAGGGCCCGTTCTTCGTTATCAAATCCTGAGTTGCTGGAACTAGACACTTCAATTGTGTACATGCTACAAATCATGAGAGAACAGTTACACATTGATTATATATTCGTTTATGCACTACTTAACCAACTTATTAGATTAGAATAAAAGGCAAGCAAATCGTGAAAAAGACTGGTAAAATGAAATGCTAAGATCATTGACATCTACGCCAACATCTCCAAAAATCACAGTGTAGCTGTTAAGCATGAAACAATACAACACATTGTACTTATACTAATGCAGAACCTTTATGACTTTTCCATGTCATGCTGCATTCCATATCCCGCGTTTGTGTCCTTGCTTCATAGCTGACATCCATTCAACCCCGCCCCCCGCCCCCCCGGGGCGGGGAAAAAAGGACTACAATACCAACTAAATGCTTATTTTAGTTAAATCATCTCAAATAACTATGACAAAGCACACACAATTCCAAATGTATGACTCTCTAGCAAGTCTGATAATCTCTAGCAATAACCTAGTAAATTAGCCAACCAAATTCATAACGGTAGACCAAATGAGAGAAAAGCAGACTCCAATGTCATAATAAGCTACGACTAGGGAGTCTTACTATTTAAATTAGCCTTTATATCTCAACCAAAGTTTTCATTCCAAATGATCATTGTAAGGGATCCTAGAACCTTGATTGGTGGTAGGATTAAAGGCTCAAGTCCCTGTCCCCTCCCCGCTAATATGCACAAAATACATATGTTAATAAAATACACACAATAAAATAATATAAAAATATCTCTATAGAGAGGTGTTCCATCAAGCATTCCAATTGAAATTTCACCACATCTTGGTTGATAACACTCTAACAATAATGAAACAGGTTAATCCGAGGAAGAGAATTAAGAAAAATTAAACACAAAGGACATTCACTTGAAACAATCAAAAACAATTACCTTCCCCGTCCATCAATAAAAACTATAATTCCAAATCACAAACTTTCCGAATAACAAGAAAAACAAGGAATACAATTAATTCTGGGAAAACCCCAAAAGAGGAAAAGGGTAAAATTTTCAGAAACAACAAATCCCAAAGACAAATAAAAAATGCGTCAGACCATTCAAGCAATCAATAAAAAAGAAAAATCCCAGATTAAGAATTCTCCAGATAAACATGAAAACAGGAGACATAATTAATTCTGGGCAAAACCCAGAAAAGAACATGAATGAATCAAATTAAAATGCTGGATACAATCGTAAGCAATCTGACTTTTCAACCAAAAAAAAATTCTCAAATGCAATTAATGAGTCCAGAAAAATTATCAATTAAGCATTAGAAATCAATGCACCTGATAAGAGACAAGCTTACTTGAGAGTGGCTGAGCACCAAGTCTAAGCAACTCTCTCCCCCCAGTTGTTGAGGAGTGTGTATAGTGAGAGTGAAAAAAATTCTGGGTTTGAATGCTATATAAGACTTAGAATCGGTTCAAGAATGATTGCCTATTCCTGATATTTTGGTGCTGTTTCGCCGCGTTGAAGAGAGGGTGAAAAAGAGTGAGAGACCGACAGAAGAGAGGGGGGGAGAGAGAGAGAGAGAGAGTGGATACTTTGTGCACCCGCAGGCCGCATACACTTCCTTTTCCGTTTCTTTCTTTTTTTTTTTTTTTTTTTTTTTTGGGATCTTTCATTTCCTTCTTGGTAAAGGAAATGGGTTGTTTCTTCTCATAAGTTCATGGTAATTTCATGAACACATTTTCTTTCCATTTTTAACCTATACAATTAGGATATGTCCGCCAGTAATGTTACATTAAATGCACCAAACAATTCTTTTCTTGGGATATAAAGGCTGCGCTTTTATGTATACAAGCGAATTGATTCTTTTCATGACATCTGAACATTAGTCTTTTCATAAAAATATATAATTATAAAAGTACAAATTGTATAGGATTTTTAATATCATATTTGAATTTTTATTGATTTTAATTATTTTTGTGAGATTGAAAATTTTTCTACTTACTTGTCAAGAAAAATTTTGAATTTGAAAAACTTGGCAATTTTTTTTCTGTGATATCAATATATTATTTATTTTTATCATTTTTATAATATTGAAAATTTTATCAATATGAGAGAACCAAAGTTGAAACTATGCCATCTAATTTCCATTGATCCAAGATAAAAAGGGAAAAAATTTCGATTTTTTTTTTTTTTATTTTCGAAAAGATGAAATCAATTGAGTTGTAAAGGTGATTGGCACACAATGTACTACCATGACAAGTTCAAATTTGGAAAGGCATTGAAGAGGGGTTGGGCAAAAATCATTGAATCTAATACCAAATGTACCAAGCAAAAAATTAAAAATAAAAACCAGGATCAATAGGATAGAACTTTAGCTGCTCTTTGGGCTTGAAAATTTCAGAGTTGTCGGTCTGCAAACTGTTGCTTCCTCCTTTCTCAGGTCGTATATGCGTATATGGCTTCCTCCTTTCTCGAACCATTGATCAAAAGCTATTAAATTTTTTTCAAAAAAATAATTATTGAAATAATAAAATTTAATATGATATAACTTTGTCGATTATCGGATCGTTTATATTCATTTATAAGTAAAATAAACGAAAATTTCGAATTTTAAGCCATAAACAAAATTTGATTATTGATTTCTTGCATTATCACACACAGCAAAAGGCGCAAACCAAGGAGAATTGAAGATGAAACCATTGCAATTTGAGTTGGATGAGGGAGAGGTCATGAAGAGAGAATGCATGTTGAGTAAATGAAAAAGAAAAATAGAAGGGTTGTGGCATAGAAAAGTCGCAAAATCTATATATATATATATATATATATATATATCTTTTTTTTTTTATTAAGAAGAGAAAATACAAAGCAAAAACAATAGACCCCTCACGGGAGATCAGGACACTGAGGTCCCTTTTTCTTCCTGATCCAACAAACACCGGTTGTGTCCAGAGCTAGAATCTGGTTCAACTTGGTTGGAGGCATGTCGGACTCCTGATGACTGCTGTCATTATCTTCCAACCTAGGCAAGTTCCGCCCCAGTTTGGCTAACCTATCCGCGCATCTGTTGGTTTCCCTGCAGACATGGCTGATTGTCTTGATTCCTAAGCCGTGCATGATTTCCTTACAATCTTCTAGCAGATGCGCCCAAGGATGGTGCGGCCCCACCCCCATGTTGATCGCATTCACCAGAGTAAGAGAATCACTTTCAATGACCAAAGGAATAAGCTTCTTCGTTCTGGCTATCAACAAACCTATCATCAGGCCTCACAACTCAACCATCTCTCCTTTAGTCATAAACCATAAACCCATCCGCCCTCACTGTTTCTGAAAATCCCACCTGCATTGGCCTGACTCCCTACCAGAGTAACGGCACCATCCACATTCAGTTTCAGGACACCTTCCTCAGGCTACTTCCAGCTGATTCTAACCTCTCCCACTTTACTTATATCTCTATTTATTCTCTCCCCATTGACCCTCCCCAAGTTAGCCACTCTTTTAACCACTGCAGATGGCGGCTCCAATTTGTTTTGATACTGGACACAGCATCTCGACTTCCAAACCTCTCAGACTACAATCAAGAAAATTATCTCCTCCTTGTCAAAACCCATCTTATAAGTCTTGTTCACCCCTTCCTTAACCAATCCACCACGTTATCGCTCCAGAAGCTCATGGACTTATCAGTCCCAGCTGCCAACTTTAACCAGATTCTTCTTGCATGGATGCAATCCCTCAGAGCTTAAGCAATGGTTTCCCCCTCATCCCTATATATACTGCAAGTCCCTTCTGTGGAGATGCCTTTGGTTCTACATTCGTAAGAATCTTTCCCTTAACTACTGTCCATATAAATAGTTCAATTCTCTCAAAATATCTTAGCTTCCAAATCCAACTCCAACTAGAATTCCCTTCGACCTGAGGAAGATGGCCCTTCTTTTGAATCCAGTAGGCAAAGCTAACTGCGAATTCACCATTAGGGGTAGCACTCTGATACATAGAGTCTGTCTTCTGCCTGTTGAAGGGGATGATAATAGCTCTAATTTCCTCTACCTTATCGTGAGGGAGGATAGATGAGAGCACCTCCAGATTCCAACTACTATCCTCCTTCCAAAATTGACTCACCTTTGTGCTAAGGTTGCAAGAGTCCCGAGGGATTAACGCCAAATCCCTGAGCTCCTTTTCACCTGCCCATTTATCCCTCTAGAAACTAATGGAGTTTGCATCTCCTAACCTCCACCTGATTTCCTCCTTAAGGCAATCCCTGCTGGTGCATATTCCCCTCCATATAGGAGAGGCTCATTCCTCTTTTTGTTGTCCAGCAAATTGGTTCCATTGAGGTACTTCTTCTACAGAATTTTACACCAAACGTCGCCATCTTCATTTATCACTCTCCAGCCTAGCTTTGCCATAAACGCCACATTGTAATCTCTTATGCTTCTGATTCCTACACCGCCTTCCTTTTTGTGATCACAGACAGAGTCCCACTTGACAAGATGGACTCTCTTTTTTCTTCCCTAATGCCCCAAAGAAAGTCCCTATTCACTTTGTCCAGCTTCTTGCAAGTATAATCACCAAGCTGACTGCATTATATAGAGAGGGATTGCCGCTATAACGGATTGGATGAGAGTTCTCCTTCCCGCTAGGCTCAAAAGATTGCCTCTCCAATTGCTTAATCCGTCCTGCACTCTTTCCACCACATAATGGTAGAAATTCTTATTTTATTTTTCATGGATAATCGAGACTCCCAAGTCTCTCTCCCCAAGTTCTTCATTGAGGGAGAAGCCAACTGCAAGCTTCCAAAGAGGCCTTTAAGTGTCTAGGAGCCCTATTGGATATCCAAATTTTGGATTTGTGCATAATCTATATTGGCACAACTCCTATGAACCCCACTTTGAGAACAAAGCAATGTCATACTTTTGATGCCTCATTTTCTTCCTTCCACTGTATAAACCCTTCATTTGGCATAACAAATGACAATGCCTCGAAGTGCTAACAATGGCAACACCTAAATTGCCTTGTATAACCTTCATTGCTCTCTTAAACTTAGCAATGTTATGTTTAACCTATGCAACGCCAAAGCCACCACCATCACCCCACACCCCACACAATGAATCTAACCTCGATAAACCTGACTTCAATGAATGATTTGGATCGTCAGGGACTCCGGTTGGAGGAGGAGAAGCTAGAAATCCCTTTAGTTTTCATAGAAGTGGTGATGGCACGGGCAAAAGCAATACTAGTGGCCAAGGTGGCATGAGTGGTAGTGGTGGTGGTGGTGATGGTAGTGGTGCCGATAGGAAGAATGGTGGCTGAAATGGCCGAGGTGGCGGAGGCTATGGACCTGGGCGGAACGACTATGTGCCTATACCACCATTAGGCCTTCAGGGCCCTTACAATTGCATTCCACAAGGTTGGACAAGTGGTCAGTACTTTAATCTTTGGATTTAATGGTTTCTACCCACCAATCGGTGAAGGTGGAGGAAGCTCTGAAGATCCTTATCATGGATGGAATGATGTAAAATGTGCATGCCGAGCATCCACGATAATCAAATCTTCTACCTTAGCAATAAGCTAGTTATGGCTTCCCTATTATATAATCTCTTCAATTGTTGACCCAAAAAAAAAGAAGAGGAAAAAAAACCATTTCATAGAAATGTGACAAACTAGGAAATGATGGTACTTTTGTTTTGCAAAGGCACTACAGATATGCTCAAACAAGTTAACGAAAAATACTCTTCATCAGGGACATTACAAAGCAAAATGAATTTCAGATCAATGTGCAATAAGACGATGAAATTATAATATGGAGCCCAACAAATTTGAAATATATCAAAAAGAAGTGCCTCAATAAAGATGACACGGGCAATATTTTCTTTTGAGAATATATTATTGTTTTACAGTAGCCAGGAATTCAATTTTCTACAAGTAAGCAAAGCTAATCTCCTCGAACAACAGTGGCATCAGCCCAATTTGCAGCGCTGCCAGTGCGAGGAATGCTAGGCAGTCGCGTGTACAAGTCCACCTGAAACATCACAGAGCTGATCTTCCCATCGTCATCTTCACGGGCTATTGCTCTCACCTTGTGAAGTGGGTGATCAAAGCTTATCAGCCCACATGAATTTATGAAAATACATCCTGCAAAAACAAGAAAAAACCCAAGTAAGAAGCATTAGTTAGAATCTTAACTCGAGTTTCATTTGACTAAACCTTGAGGAAAAGGAGCTGAACAATTCCCACAAGCCGCAGACATAATTTTCTGATCATCTGAACAGACTAGGGAGCCATCACCAGCCATTCCCCACATCATTTTCATGCCTCCATCGCGATCCTTATCATCCATACAAGAAATTTCAGTAACATATTTGCATCAAACTTCACATATCAAAACACCGCAAAGTTGTACTGATGTAATTGAGATTACCCTGGCAGCAAAAAGTGTGGTAGACTTGGCATCAAAAAGAAGAAATGCAAATTTTCCCTCAAGATCCTTAACAACTTGATCAGGTGGGTATGGTGCTCGATCTCTCAAAACCTTGTAGGCTTCAACAACAACCACGGCTTCTGTTGCTTGCCTCGAGAGACCGTAATGTCGTCTCAGGTCAGAAATGTTCTCTAAGCTCCCAATTAATATGCAGAACACATCATCCATGACAACAGTTGACCTATAATAAACACTTACCGAAACATAATATGGAGCACATAATTCATATGCAACTAAATGGTTTAGATGAGGAAATCAAGATAGAGCTATGAAAAAGAACAGTTACTATTAACAATTCTGAATGTCTACCTACCATGGAAAAATTGAATTTTTACCCTTTTTTGGCCATTGGATTGAATTTACTAGGATTTTTAAGAAGCATCTTCTTCCCTCTTGAATCAACAGGAGCCAATTTACAAACTAATGAGAATGGTATCAATGGTTTAAACCAACTTATTACCCACAATATGTACCCAAAAGAGGGCGTCATAAACTAAAAATTTCTAGTGATTGAAAGATCAAACATCTCTCTCTCTATCTCTCTCTCTCTCTCTCTGATACAATCCAATCGAACCGTTTAGCAGAAAATCAAGACCCAACTTTTTTTGACACACGGAAGGTTTGAATAGGATTCTCAAAGTAAAGGAAAAATTATAAATAAAAAAAAAAAAGTAAAGAAAAACCTTGGATGAATAGGATTCTCATCCTCATGAGACAGAGCCATGAAATTCCCATTACTAAGATGATAAACCACAGAATCAGGCCTTGAAGATTTGAACATCTCCAAAATCTCTTGCCGGGTTTTCCCACTCTGAGACCCCATTGAAGGAAGACTCAACTCCTCCGGTGCTTTTCCTGTCAACTTCTCAAAAACAGCCAACATTTTCCTCTCTCTCTCTCTCTCTCTCTCTCGCGGAACTTTCAAAGCGTGTTTGGTGCCCTCAAGCTTATCTTATAGCAAATGAATTTTGCTCAAACAAAGATGAAACTCAAAGGAAAAATGCAGGCTTACGTGTGTGCTTCTGTATGTGTCAGCTCAATAGTGCTTCTGTTTAAAGAGTGATGGATGATACGTGTTGGTTGTGAAAATTGCCATCATTTTTTTGCAGAGAAATGGCCAAGAAGTTTTGGCTCGAAGTGTTGAGTGTCCGTTACAGATTCAGACATCTTTTACGCATTTCAAGAGAAATATGGAGATGATTGGACTATTCTATCTTATACGATTCTTTCAAAAAATACAAAAAAATTGATGATCATGAAGAGCCGTAAAAACCTTGGATTTCAATTTCCATAAACTAGTCTAAGAATTAGAATATTATTATCATAGGGCGCAACTTTGCTCTGGTAGTATCTCAATTTGGCAGCCTAACTGTGATGGTGATTATTTAAGCAAGCACCATGGCAACCAGAATGCCTCGACAAGCCGGACTAGAGCAAAACCAACCCAAGGAACCTTAAATCTGATTATTATTAACCTAAACTGGCTTTCCATGTGCATTAGGTTTTGTAGTCAGTTGATAGTTCCTAACATGTCACCTAGCTTGTGATAGTGAATAAAGATGCATATAATTATTTAGACAAACAAAATCTGCAAAATGAAGCTCTCAATGACATGAATATGATAATTCACTTGATATAAGCAACCGTACAACCATAGTTCATAGGGCTTTCCTGTTCAAACTTGGTAACACGGGGATGGTTTCTCAAAATCTCAAGTGCCCGCTCCTTGACAGCTCCAGTGCCCATTCCATGTATAACAAATAGGACAGAATAGGGCCCTTTTGCAGATATGATCATTTCAAGGTGGTGTGAAGCTTCTTCCACTCGCATACCTCGAAGGTCTACCGTGTTCTTTGATGTCTGAATAGCTGGTCCATACAAGGACTCTTCATTTTTTTCAGCATCTAATGAAGTGCTTAAAAGTTGGGACCTCTGGCCCTGCATTATGTGAAATTAGCAATTGAATGATCTCTGATTAACAAAGCAAGAGAGCTATCATAACTTGTGCCACAAGAAAGAATCGCAAAGTATGCAAAAGATGATTTCATCTTCTGCAGACAGTAAATCAGGTCATTTCAATTAACTACACCAGAATTCCATAATTACCTGCTTGCTAAAGCTAGTCCGGAAACTTGAGTTAGCATTTCCTTGACCATTTGGGATTCCTCTGATTTTACTTGTATCCACCCGGGCCTTTATTTTCCCATACTGGACAAGAAGAGTACCATCTTCGGCAGGTGTTTCAAGTACAGTGGCCAACTTATTCCCAAACCCAAGAACAAGGACTTGCTCCCCAATTTGAGGTACATATGAGTTATTATGTCTCTCTCTTGAAGAGACATCATAACTGGACGTGTTGGCTTTGACTATAGATGCAATAGTAGACACGGAATCCCTGATTATCGTATTTAATTGATCAGCAGTTGCAGTTTTGAGTCTGTTCCCAAACTCCTGTAACACAGCATCTATCTGAGACTTTGCAGTCCTTAGCTCCTGCTGAACCTGCTGATTATTCTTTGCTCGAAGAGCTATCTCACGCCCATCAAGATCGTGTGCCTCATTTTGAATCTTCAACAATAAGACGAAGGGGGTAACTCAGTGACTTCACTATATATCATTGGAATAGTTGAAGGGGTAAAAAGTAAAATTGGAAAGGAAAAATCTAGTTTATATTCTAAACTAACCGACTTAAGCTGCAAAATTATTTTTTTCCTTTATTCATGTGCAAATGACTAGCTATGATGTGAAATATTATCTATCTTTCCATTCTTCAATTTTTGGTCTCTGTCCAGTTCTTAAGTCTTATCTTCTCTAGGCATTCCTTCTAATCTGTGTGCTGTCCCTTATAATTTACCAAGATCCAAGTCTTATCTTCTCTAAGCATTCCTTCTAATTCTATTTTTATCCACACATACTCATCGTGTAAAATTTATTCCTTCTTTACCAAAGCATCTTCATTCGGCAAAAAGAGTCATACCCACAAGCATCAACAATTTACATAAATTTGACTTGGGACCAGAAAATTAGAAAAGAAAAAAATTGATACCTCTTCATAAAGATTCTTGATTTCTGAGTGGAGAGACATAGCTCTCCTTGCTTGAATTTCCAATCTATTTCTTTCCTCTAGCAATGATTTATACAGCAAGCCTTTCCTTTTGTGCTGATTTTCAGGCATTAACCTCTCCACCCATTTTTCTGCCTGTTCAATTACTTTCTCATCAAAGCCCATTGATTTAGCAATGCTCAAGGCATTTGAATTTCCAGCACTTCCCCAGAGAATCCTATATGTAGGTTGTAAGGTTTTTAGGGAGAATTCCACTGCTGCATTTTCAAATTTAGAATCCTTTTTCTTTAGGAGACTGAGATCAGCATAATGGGTAGTTACAACAGCAAGCTGAACACGACCTTTCAGATACTGCAAGATGCTGGCAGAAAGAGCCACACCTTCTGAGGGATCGGTTCCACTCCCAATTTCATCAATGAGGACCAGTGAATCTCTTGAAACCACTTCCAAAATTTTACAGATCCGAGATATGTGCCCACTAAAAGTTGAAAGGTTTTGTTCCAAAGACTTCAATTAAAAAATAACAGTCAGAATAAATTGTAGCATCTTCACCAAAAACAAGACTTCTCTGTCATAAATGGAAAAATTGCTACCTGGTGATCTCCAATATCTGCTAGAACAAGATCAAACCATGGAAGCCTTGGGTTGCTTTTAGAAGGCAAATACATTCCAGCCTTGGACATAATAGATGCCATGCCGAGTGTCTTCATTGAAGCAGTTTTGCCACCCGTATTAGGTCCCGAAATGACAACTACTTTTGTTCCAGATCCAATTTTAATGTCTATCGGCACAGGTGAATCAACTACACCATCTGATGATGTTTCAGAACTAAATGTGCCATTTTCCTTATTTGTCTGAAGCACATTACCAGATCTAGAGGCCTGAACATCTGACAGACTTTCTAGAGAGGGCTCAAGCAGCAAGGGGTGTTGAATACCATCAATATCGACCAGTGAAGAAGATTCTGTTCTAGATGAATCAAAATTCTTGTAACCTATTGTACCTAAAATGGGGCAAGCCCCATTAAACCATTGAGCATAAGAAGCTCTTGCACAAGCAAGATCAATCTTAAGTACTCTATCCAACAAATCCTTGATATCTGTTTCTGATTCTGCTATCTCAGAAGTAAGCAAACTCAAAATTGCTTGTTCCTCAGCCCTCTCAGAAGTTGAAAGCTTCACTTCTGCATTGTTCAATTCCACTGCCTCTTTGGGTTCCATAAAGTAGGTTGCCCCAGAACTACTAACATCAAGAACTACACCATTAGGAAGCAAATATCTGTGGGGGGCTCTGACCCCAACACACATTCTTGATCGGCGTTTTGTAATTAAAGGTTTGTCAATGCCACCACTCTGAAAAATTTCAGATGAAACTCTCTTCAACAAAGAATCTAAATTTTCCATGTTCCTCTTCCTCTCTGATCTGATGAGCTCCAATTCTTCACTAGCTCTATCAAGAACTATAGACAGGTTACAATCTACACAAATTTCAATCTTTTGCTCCAATTCCAAAAGGAAATTGCAATTTCCTAATATTTCCAACAAAGGAGACAACCTGGAGAGAACAAAACATAAATGAACCATACAGTGAAGACAAATGAAGCCCTATTGCACAGCTCTAGAGTGCATTGCAGGCACCTACAATTAACAAATACATAAGGAGGAGCAACATTATTTGAATTGAAAAAATCTACAAGCAAAATGGCAAAACCCAGTGCAGCATGGTTTCAATTGACCAAAAAAATTTCTAACATGTGCATATCAATGATCAATTAGACTGTAATACATTAGATTTTGTCATTTGGGAAATTAAAATTGTTCTATATATAAGAGATAATTAAAGTGAAAGCCTGATGACTCCATTTTATCTAATAAAGGTATAACTTCTTTCAAGGCGCACGCTTAGTAAAACAACCTGGTCAACAGGGCAATAAAAATAATATTCATTTTAAGCAAATACAGTAATCATTTTTTTTTAATATCACCCCAACAGGATCTCCACAATCCAAGAGACTATACATGTTTAAGTAAGGAAACATACATATTGAAATACTTCCTATGAGGGGGTCTTGAGTTATCGAATGATTAAATGACCTCACTCGTGTAACTAGCTTTTTGTGAGGGGCAAGGGTGGTAGTGGTGACGGGTTCACTCTATGCATACTAACTATGAGTCAAAATAAACAATTTACTCCATGGCCAGTTTGAAGCCTTATAGAACCACCCAATGCATAGTGCTGGGGTGATAGCAGGTCGTCACAAAAGATGTTCTAGGAACTATTTGCCTGTGCCATGAAATGAATTAACTTTACATGCATTGGTAAGTACAACAATCATGAAAAAAAAATCGTGTTTTTTTTTTCCCTTGATCAGCAACCAAGTAGAGGATAGTTCCAGTAGGCTTCTAATCATGCACATAGTTAGACATGTATGCCACAAACAGTCTATTTATAACTAAATCAAAATAGAACTATGTCAAATTTCACCCAAAAAATTACTTCTTGTGTGAATACCCATTTTGAGAAGACACCTCTTTCAACTGCTCAAGCAACCCTCTTGCAGATTTCAGGGTCCTCTTAACCAAACAAAGCTCATTAACAGAAACCAACTGCCCTTCAATCGAAGAATCCACGATCTCAGAAACATCGACAATCCCCGAGAAATCCAATTTGAAAGGAAGCAACGATTTGGCGGCGGACGTTTGTTCAAGAAGTTTCCGAGACTCTTCCAGACTTCGTCCAATTGGGATTTTCGCAGATTTGGCGGCGGAGAATCCCATCGTGGTGGAAGTGAAGGAGGAGAGTTGGCGGCATATGGAATCCCACTCTAGGCATTTAAGGGTTTCGTTTTGAAGCTCTGTTGATAGTGATGATAATGACGAGAGTCTTGGAAGAGAAGTTGAGTTTCGGATTAGCTTGTGAAATGGGGGTTTGGTAATAGAGATGGAAAGAGAAATTAGTTGCATGAGGGGAGAGAGAGAAAGAGTGCTGTGGTGTTGTGCCTACGTATGCCTTTCTCGGCCTTTTGGCTAAGATCAAGTGTTGTGCCTGTGTGGTTTCCCTTCAAGTCTTATCCGTTAAACTAGGACTGAGGAAGGAGGCAGACACGCAGGCGTTCACGTTTTACGCTCCAATGTCCATTCCACGATACCCACTATCAGTAGTAACGGGTTTTACGCCTTTTACCCCAATTATCCAAGGATTCCAAGCAAAAGCTCGTGTTTGATTAAAGAAATAGACATCCCTGTGGATTAATAAAATAAAAATCAAAATTTAAGAATTAAACTTTTAAAATAAGGAATATACGAAATTAAGTAAAAAAATAGGTTGTATAAAAGATTTTAATTTTAAATTCAATTCTGATTTCCGAACTTGAATCAAATATAAAATATAAGCGATAATAAAAACTGAGACGATTATACTATGACTAAGAGTGTTATGATACTTGAGTCGAGTAGTGTAGTGTAGATACTCAAGTTCAACTCTAGTGTGTTGGTAAGGTAAGTTTGAACTCGGCGAGTTTGAATTTCTTGAATTTGAGTTCGAAGTGTCATCAGTTAATATCATTAGATAATATCTCTTAATTAATTAATTTCAAATAATATATTAAGAAAATATATTTATAAACGTAATTTCATATGTAAAAATTATTTTAAAAAATATAATTAATCAATATCGGGTAATTCTTCAACCCTTTGAACTCGACACATTATGAATTTGAAGTCGAACTCGATACCAAACTACCCGAGCTCGTGTCGAGCTTTGACCAGCTCACATAGGAAATTTTTTTCTTGAATATTATATTATTTTACTAATTATTAAATAATATTTTAATATTATTAATTATACCCACGTCGAAGTATTACAAGTTTTGTCAGAATATTTTTTTAACCCTGTAGTCTCGAGAGTAATAGATGAGTGAAAGAACTTTTATCAGAAAAGCTGTAATATGGCTCTAAACCAAAAATCAAAATTCGGATTTCATCAATGGATAGCATAGATTAGCCAAACTAAGATAGTGGTGAAGAGCAAATGTTGTGAGACTGTGGTAAGGTTGGTGCCACAGCATTGACATATGGTATGTCAGATAGTTTTTTTTTTCTTTTTTGTTATATAAAATTTGAATCCCGAACCACGAGATTAGAGGAATGTTTGTGACCATCAAACTATCTTCTTGCGACAGTATCTCAAATGGTTTAGTATTAGTAATATATTTATTTAGGAGAGGCAGAGGTATGTAAAATGTCTACCATCTTCCTAATAAGTAACAATTAATGTACATCCGAACAACACAGATGAGGGAAAAAGGAACAAAGAGAAGAAAACAAAAGATTTTTGAGCTAAGATGACATAGCAGAAGGCAATTATTGTGAAGATCCAAAGCAGTCCTGTCCTATTTGGTGACCAAGGGAGCATTGCCTTCTCAATATTTACTCAATCAGCAACCTAAAGAGTCGGCTTTTGCTGAATCCTGTATTTAGTCACATGAAGAACTCACTTCTAAGAGTCCCCAAAAAAAAAATAGAGAAAAAGATCAGTATAAGAATTAGAAGAAAGTACTTTGAGAGTTATAAGTTTGCTTAATGTGCTTTAGCTTGCAAGGATTGGAACACCGCAGGCAGCAGAAGCATGCTTTCCGTCTTCATAGACAAGGTTTCCTCTCACAAAAGTTGCCAAGACTTTTCCGGAGAGAGTTTTTCCCACATAAGCAGAGATGCTCTGAAGGAAGAAAAATGGCCCGCATAAACAAAGAAAAAAAAAATCGGTTTAGAAAGAGAAAAATAATGTCACGATATGAGGAGAATGTACAGGATGCTTATGGTAGATGGGGTGATCGCTGTTGAGATCAAATTCCAATTCGGGCTCCCACACGACAATATCTGCATGATTTCCAATGGCTATGGCTCCCTGCATTGACAAGATTTATGAATTAGAGAGAACAAAGAGATCTGAAAAGGCACATTGTAGAATATACCTTCAGAGACTGCCCAATGAGTTTAGCAGGTTTTTCGCTCCACCACAAAGCTAGCTGTTCCAAAGTTGCTCCATATTTCTTCCCATGAGACCATGTCACAGGAAGAACAAACTGCAATAACTCTTAAAAGCTGTGAAGCCAGTAGGTGACTTCAAGTTTAAAATTGGAGCATGTATTGAAGGAAAAAACCCTACCTGCAAAGACGATATGCCACCCCAAGCCCTCAAAAAGTTGCCCTCCTCAAGCAGCTTAAGTTCCGGTTCAGATGGTGAATGATCAGAACTCAACATGTCGATATCTCCTTCCTAAGATTTGCACCAATTCAGGATTAGACCGTGGAAAATTTTGATATGAAGAAAGACTATGCATCATGGAAATGAGGATACCAACAAAGCCTTCCATAGGTTTTCTTTGTTGGCAGAATCACGGATGGGTGGAGCGCACTTGAAACGAGTATCTCCATCAGAAATCTCTTCTGCTGAAAAGGCCAAGTAATGAGGACAAGTTTCAACGGATATGCTGTCACCTCTAGCTTTTGCCTCCTGGACAACACAGAGTATTAGAACTGAGGTCCATAAAGCATTCCAAATGAACTATTTGATTACCTTGATAAGGTCTAAGGAGGAAGTTGCATCGGACAAATGAACAATGTGAAGATGAGCACCATCTGCAGGTCCACCAGTCCTTGTGTCTTGTGTTACTGTCAGAAGCTCTCTAATGGCCGTCTCCTCCCTGTTTCAAAAAATAGGGTAAACAAAAGAATTGGCTAGAAACATTATTTCAGTACATGCGATAGCAGTTGCAGTCTTACATTGATGGGGGCCTGGTTTTCAGATATGTTAGATAAGATCTAGGATCATCACTAGGATCCAAGTAGATTTCGGAATCTGGTTGAATCTCCGCATGCACAAGCAAAGGTCTTCTATATTTTGCAAGTGCAGCCAAACCTTCCTACATGTGAAACGCCACAACTATTGCAAATGAAAATAGATTCATTTTAAGGTACAAAGAAAATGTAGATGAAAGTTAAACTAATTGGAGAGTACTTGATTAGCTTGAGTGGATGCATTGAATTATATACACACGGTTAGAGCAGAGAAACGAAGATAAGGAGAAGAGGAGAGTCAATCATAGTACTGTCACATTTTCCATCCCAACAACTGATGTTGAAATGTACCTTAATATGGCTTGTATTTGTCATGGGAAAGTCATTGATCCCAGAAGGACACATAAAAGACTGCAAACGGAAAGAGAGAAAGAAAACAAGAAATGTCATTGAGGAACAAGAGAAAACACTGCATATGATATTGGATGAGATTACTATGGTCTGAATGATCATGCAAAGACTATTTTTTTAAATGCCCATGTTCCTATCAGATAATATTTTCACTTGGGGGGTGATGCGTTAATGCAGGTTGAATCCAAACAGAGTACCTTTAAACCAAGAACACCGGCCCTTAGGAGGCCATCCAAAATACTTGCATTGAATGCATTTTCAGGGACCAAACCTCCCCAAAAGCCTGTAGGAGGCAAAAATTGTAATATGTTTTATTGAAATGTCCATAAGAAGAAATGTACTTCTATAATGTACTTAGTCTGAAGAGCCTACCAACATCAACGTGAATATTCTTTTCTGCAGCCTTGAGCTGTTTTGCAGATAAAAGAAGTATCATAAACATGAAATAAGGGAACGAACAAAACTTTTAAAGTTAAAATGTGGGATTTAGCAACCAGCTCACAAAATATAGCACACCTTGAGTTGCAGAGTTTCCTCAGAGACTGTTGAGGGGAAACTATTTAGAGGCATATCAATTAAGGTCGTTATACCACCTGCATAAACATTATTATTATTATTATTATTATTATTATTATTATTTTACCTTGATTTACATCTATTGTTGAATAACAAGTGAGTTGAACCGCATAATTTTTACGATATAAGCAAACGAAAACAGATAGCTGTATGCGTGTACCAGCAGCAGCAGCTTTGGTTCCTGAAGGAAAGCCTTCCCATTCAGTTCTTCCGGGATCATCAAGATGTGCATGTCTGCAGTAGACGTTCAAAAGACCATCATTTGACAGGTTTTCAGTAACTTTAGGAAAAGGATTGAGGCATCTTACACATCAATCAAACCAGGCATTACAACAGCCTCTCCATAATCAACTATTTGAGCACTCTTGATCTTCTGACGCCAATTGCCTCCTGTAATTATGGAAATGATGTTCTCTCCATTCACCTCCACTGCAATGTTCATCTCCACATTCAAATGGACAAGTACATGGATTGAAGGTGAAAATGTAAATCTTGGGAAAGCATTAGATTCTTCAACAAACCTGCACCCGAAATGATCCCTCGTGGTGTTACAATGCGCTTACTAGCTACCCAAAAATTATCATGTAGGAATAGGCTGCAGTCGCCGCGCAATTGCTGCTTAGTACAAAAAAAGGGTTGTAAGCCATCAGAACTCAATTTTAGGAACAGCTATGTGTAGAAGCAATGATCATGCATCGAGACAACTAAACAAGACTTCTGTGCATCCCATTTTTCTTTCGAAGTACTTTTCTAGTTTTCTATGTTACAACTAATTCCAACCATATCTAATCTGATACTTGACTCTCAGTTGAGTTGGTGTTGTCTGCTGCAACTATTTAAAATATATTCATTCCATTGACAAGTATATGGTGCAAAAACAACAACAGCAGCAACAACAACAACTAAGCTCTTATGAACAACTGTACTCTATTTTATATCGCATGCTCATGACAAGTATATGGCGCAGACCTCTTTTAATTATCTTGGTTGTTGTCAGTTTATATCAGGGAGTGGAGAAACTCAGACGGCTCCACCAAAGGCCGCTGGCTGGTAGGGACGGATGTAAGTGGGCTAGGGGGGACCCGAAAACCCACCGGCCACCCAATTTGAATGTTCTCACTTCTTGGATAAACGGAATTAGTATCTTAAGATCAAATCCTAGTCATTCAAAATTTTTCTGACTCATTTGACTCGTCAGATGGCCACCAACCTCTTGGCCTAATATCAGTGCCCTCGACAACCATTCACAACCCCTCGCTCCTATGCAAATAATCTAGCAAGCCACATTACAATGACTTTGTACATGCCTGGTTAAGATTTCATATCCTATCTCCTCTGCTCTTAAACTATATCTACAGATAGCAAACAGAGAGAAAGGAAACTACCCTACAACTACTGAAATGTACTCAGGAAATAAAAAGAATTACAGCAAATTGGTTCACAATGCAAAAACCTAGTTCATACATCACTAAATAAAGTTGCAAAATCTGGGTTCATAAAAACTGCAGACACGGTTAAGAAAGCTCTAACCTTGGAAGGGTTTGTATTAGGATAGAAAATCAAGAAAGAGATAAGCAGTATGACAAGCGGAAAAATCCTCCATAGCAGACTCAGACTCTCCATCTCTCTCTCTCTCTCTCTCTCTCTCTCTCTCTCTCTCTCTATCTCTCTGCACTAAAATACTGGGGATCTTACCGGATTCACCCACTCGCCATTAACTGGACGCAGTGCCACGTTTGTAGTTTGCTGTCCTCGGCTCATGTGATTGGTGCGTCTGTTAGCAGTTTTGTCTCTTTGAGTATGGGTTTTGACGGCTCGGCTTGAAAGATGGAGAATATTCTCCTCATCTCCGATTTCTCCTTTTGGCATTGTGCGTGTCACGTGTCTTACATTAATGTTCAAGGCATAGGTTCGAATGATCTAATGTACTAACATGGGTTCGAATGATCTGACTGACTTTTTTTTTTTCTTTTTTCCGTTTTTTATAATGAATCTCAGAAACATTAAATGAATAAAAAATTATATGAATCCCATTTTATATAGTAATTTATTTTCTACTTGAATAATTTAAAATTATTCAAAATTTAATTTTTTACTGATATAAATTATGAGGATTTATTTAATTTAACGAGATTTGATTTATATAATATCCAATAAACTGATTACTTAACAATCTTGGTGATAGACAAACTCGTTAATATTTGAGTCCAAAATTATAAATTTGAAATTGATTATATTATAAAAACATATAAGTAAAAATATAATGTAAATAAATTTTAAAATTTGTCTTTTGATTTGGTGTAATTTAAGCTTATGATTTGATATTTTACTCTAAAGGAGGACTGGGGAATTATAAAATTGGTCTCCTCTTTTTTATTGTTTCAATAGAAAATAAAAAGAAAAAATGATAATAAAAAAGTTAATCCCACTAGGATATTTGGCGGTTTTTTGAAAATTGATATGTCCAATTCATATAATATATAGCACAAATTAATTTTTGTAGTATGAAATTCAAGGAAAAAAAACATGTTTTCTCAATACATTATTGACAAATGATCTATAAAAAAGGGGTCAAGGATCGATAAAGTATTTACATGCAATCTAGGTGACGAGAGTTTCTGTACGATTAAAACTCAATATTAAATTCTTTTAATTTGAATTTTGAATTTGAATTTTAAGAATAAAAAAAGAAAGATCCGACCCCTAAATTAGACCTAACAGCTATTTAAATCAAATTAGTCGAGTTTTCGAATACTAATGATCAAGTAAAAGAAAAAAAAAATCAAAATTTGACTCTAGGTTTTCTAAATAGCAAATTGAGATTTGCTCTAGGTATATGTATATTTATATATTACATTATCACATGAATGAATTTGAAATTTAAGATTGCTTTAATACCAGATTACAAAGAACTTACGTCTTAAAAATTACATGTTAAAATAAATTATTCTCATATTTATATAGCACGCTTATAAAAGTTAATCAGTATAAGATTTATTGAATTATGTGCAAAGAAAATATAAGAAATATGAAGGACGTGAGTAATAATCAATGACAATCAATTTTTCATCAAACAATAATTTTCAAGAGTTGTCAAATAGACTCATTTAAGGAGATTATTTTCTCAACGTAATTTTTTTCATATCTAACCCGCGACTCAAATTTAAAAACTTGATTAATTGTGTACCAAGGTTGAATTAAATTTTTTCTCAAACAACAATTTTCAAGAGTTTTCAGATAGACCTTGAGGGAACAATAGTTAGGGTTCCTAAAAAGGTTAAGGGCCTTCTTTAGTTGGCCCCAAGATGGGATTATATTGCTAAGTTAGGGCTAGTCTACCATATGTGGAGGAGGAAAGCACCCCATTTTAATCTATACCATTTTAAGTATTATGAAATAAAAATCAAAGAAAAAAAGTAGGGAGAGAGAAAGATCCCCCTTAATTAATACCTTGGCCTATAGCTTGTGTCGATCTCATTTAGGAAATCTTACTGGAAAATGAAAAACAAAATGATTGGAAGCCTCTCATTGAGGAAAACAAAAATGTCCCCAACACGAAGGTAATCTAAAACAATATCGAGTTAAAAATATCTATGTATTTGAAAATTTAGAAAATTATCAATCATACAAAAAATACAAAATTGTATGAACTCTATCTTCATTGGAGAATCCGCTCACCTGTTTGATTCTCTAAAGATATGCATCAGAGAGCATCAACGATAATACACAAATATTAATGATTTGAGATCTTAAACCATGTTTCTTGATGCCCATATCTTTTGCCAAGGCAAGCCTTTCTCTCAAGCCGAAGTCCAACAAATATTCCGAGGAAACCCAGCAATTCAACGACCTCAATTTTCTCCAATGAGTCCTCTGGCATCCGTAGGTCGGAATTTGCTGAGGAGCCATCAAAGTTTAGAACACTAGTTGAATCTCTCACTCTCTCTCTCTTTTTATGACATAATCATGAGCCAATCACTCGCGAAATCAACGTGGGTACCCACGTGTCGTTCACAAGCCGCCTAAGACGATAAACAAGCCTTCTGTTGGATATATAAACAAGCCTCCATTCTCGGACCGTGTTCCTTCATAACCTCCCATTACCAAAAGGGGGAGAAAGAAGAGAGGAAGAGAAGAAAGAAGAAGAAGAGAAATGATTCCGCAATCGTGGTCGCAACCTTGTGGCAATAAATGCACAAACAAATTCGCCGCTCTCACTCAAATGCCATGTATGTTGTTTATGTAACTCGACCCCAATCTTCATTTATTTATTTACCTATTTTAAAGAAATGAAATTTCAAGCCCCGTCTCAAGTTTTCTAGATAAACCCAGATCATTTTTCTCAGTCCTGAGACTCTGATCGATTCTGTTGTGATTTTTATGTGGAATTTGCTTTTGTTGAAACCCTTTTTGGTGTTTTTCTTCACGAATTTAATAAATTTTAATTCTGGGTTTTGTGATTAAATGTGATTTGAGGAGTCCCAGGTTCCAGAATTTTCTAAATTTGGATTTTTTTTTCTTTTCTTTTTTTTTTTAGGTATTGTGGTTTAAGGTTTCGACATGGGTGTAATTGAAATTTTATGTTTTTTGTAGGGAGAGTGTATTGCAAAAAGGGTTGTGATGCTGATGGAGAGACATGGGATGAATGTAAGTGCTTATTCTGCGCTTCGTTTGTCATTATCTGATCAGGGTTTTTGACGTATATTTGAGGAGATAATCCTATGCATTTGATTCAGTGCGTGCTTAGTTGTGTAGGATGGCCATGTTTGTCTATGTGAATGTATGCGATATGCAGCTGGAAGATTTTGAGGCAGCAAAGGTACTAGAAATGATGACTTGGTAGGTATACTTAGCATGTTATATTTTAGCAAAATGAAGGTGACAATGATTTCCTGGAGGTCTTGCTTAATGCCCTCACACACACACATACACAAGGCACTGAGCCATTTGTTTGGTCGTACACTGGATGTAGCCAATTGTTCTGTATAGTTGATGTTGATATGTCCAAATCAAGTTCAAGGGGATTTAGGATATACTTGGGCATCTTATATAATTTCTGGCTTGATTATGGACATGTACACATCTAAGAGGGTACGCATTGAAAGGAGCCTTTGATATAGTTTTGTCTTGACCAGATCTTGTCTCATGTTGCACATTTTTTTTCTTTTAGGATTAAATGAAGGCTTCTCCATAATCTGAAATTGCATTAACTGGATTGTGCTTGTTTAACTATAATGTGGAAGATATAAACATTCTTTTTTATGGGTGTGGAGATATGGGTTTTCTCTTCATATCATTAGCTTTTTTCCCCCTTTTTGTGGCTTTTCACGTTTATGTCATTTTTCAAATCATTTTCCCTAGAAATTTGCGTTCTTCTTTGTTTTGCTTCTTGATAGGTATACTGTCAACATCGGTGCATGTATTTGCATAATGTATGCCGATATGCACATATACATGAGTATGTGCATGCATGCCATCTGTTCTCCAAATTGCCCCTTTGTTTATTACTTCTTTGATTGCTTATATATAAGTAGAATATATATTTCTCCAGGTCGGGAGGAATGTGAGGAGATATGCTATAAGGATCCAGTTTTTAAAGGCCACGAGTGGAGTGCCTGTTTTGATCGCTCTCCTGGGGCGGCAAACTGCTCACGGGTTGGGCCTATTACCATCTTCAACTATCTTGTTTTGGTCATCTTATTATGACACAGCTATACGATTAACACTGAGTCATTCATTGCATCAATTAGCATGGAATTGGTATCTTAATGTGGACACTGTTTAGAAATTTTGTGTTTCTCTTTGTTCTTTTTGGAACTTGTCAGGATCAAGATACGTCCATTTTAGGAATTCAAAATGTTGCTAGGATGTTATTTATGCACTTGACATTTAATTACATGTGTGTGCACGCACGCGTGCCAAAGGTGTCATGAATTGTTGACCAGTAATCCTGTTAGTTCAGCGTCAGTTTTAAAGCTACAATTCAACCCCAAGTAGCTTTGTTATGGCCACAAAACAAATGTCTTGTTCTTTCGGAAAAAAACTTCATTGTTGTCCATTGTCAAACAACCACTTGCTCCAAAAGTTTAGGCCAATGGAGAACATTGTGCAATATTGCTGTCCCTTAAGTGTGGGCTCATGATGAGCTGGAGTCTTCTAAACATGTGCAATAAAGGATGAGGTTAAACGGGATGACAGCTCCCCCTTGGGCACCAAGTCAAACAATGTATCCCTTCAGAAACTCAAGTTGATATAGAACTCTGAGGTTATAGTTTCTTAACTCTTATCTATCATTCCCAATTTGCTTGTGAATTGTTGGAAGGTCGTCTATGAAGTAATGGAGAAGCGTCCAAAATGCAGTTGTGAATAGAAGTCCATTTAGGAAGTGTTGGTCATTTGTCTAAGAAATGCTGTATGTCTAAGATGGATTTGGATGCTCTTTAGAAGTTTTCATGCTATATGGTACCCTTTCCCTTCTAAAATTCAATGAGGTTAAGGATTAAGAATACAGTGGGAAGAAATTGCCGGGGAGCAACGAGGAAATTGCTGCAGGGACTTATATATATAGAAAGAAACAGAAATTCTTTTGTTTTCTCTCAATTATAGGCTGGCACATAAAGTGAACAAGATCGCCTGGTCAATCTGTAACCTCTGTTATCAGATTGTCATATCTGTGACTCTTTTTTTTTTTAACCGAATTTGCATTTTTGAACCACCCTTTCTCAATGATGACCAAATTCTAGCATTTTTACAACAACAACAACAACAACAACAATTGTGTCTTAATTCCAAATTTTAGAGTTAACCATTTGAGGGACCAATATAGGAGAGAGGAGAGAAAAAAATTAATAATAATAATAATATAAAATACAAAAATAAAAAAGATATAAATAAACATATAAAAATAATGAAAAGAAATAAATAAAAATAAACTATCCATAAAAACTTAATAATAATAATAATAATAATAATAATAATAATAATAATAATAATAATAATAGTAGTAGTAGTAGTAATAATAGTAATAGTAATAATAATAGTGTATTAATTTAAATCGTTCGGATTCTCTGACATCATTCATTTCTATTTAAAATCATTTTCTCAACTAAAACATTGACACTCATATCTTTACAGATAATTTATATCAAGTTTTCCACGATCCACTGTGATGTTTTACCAAATTTCTTATATTTAAGGTCTCGCTCCTCCTATCTAAATTCTATTATTTTTACATACAATGTTAACTAGAAGGCTTAATGACATAGCAGATTTTCCTTGAAAGCATCCCCATTTGATCCTTTAATTTCTTGTATTATCATTTCACAGTCAGATGTGAGATATGATTTCAGACTTTGCTCTATTGTTTGGGTTTTAGTGCTTTTACTGTTACAACAATCAGGATCTCCATCTCAGGCTGAAGTTTGAACTTCAGTTATCATAGGCTGACATTTACTCGGGTTATTCCAAGTATAGGCACCTTAGACACAGTGCACTAGATCTCTTCATCAATTTGTGGCATCTTTTACCTTTTGTAGCATCCTTTCAACAAATGATGTTGTCGAATTGCTTAAATTAAACTGCAGATGACCTTGGCACATCTTCATTTAGTGCCAGCTAGTTTAGTTTGGCAAAACCTGGGGCTAAAACCTTGCTTATAATTTTGTGTCTTACACAACATACAGTTGGATGTTTCCCCTTATTTTGCAACATTTTGCTGCTGGTTGGTTGCAGTCCTTCATGTTATGCATATTTTCACTGAAGTAATCTTTCTGTCTAAAATTGTATTTGTGTAGCTAAGCATTATGAGACGTCTGTTGACACTGTAATGTAGCTTTCCAGTTTAACGGGTCCTTTGCTTCTGCTTGCAGGAATGTTTCAAGGCCTGTATAGCTGGGTGTGGTTTCAAGGTCAGCTAGTTAGGGCTTTACTTACCTGCTTCTGAATATATTTTATTGGTTTCTCTATGTATGACACATCTGCACAGAAGATTTAGAAGTGATATGCTTTCTGATCTCCTCTTTCAAACAAGTCATGAACCCCTCTTTGTTCAAGATGTAGAAATATTTCGTACCAACTTCTCTGTGATTAGCACCTCAAGGGGTGCAAATTTGATGCACCTTTGAGATTGTTAGTCGTTCTGCTTCTATTTAGGATGAGTTTAACAACCTTTGATATTTTATTCACTTCAAAAGATGCTTTGCCCGAGGTTGATTCCACATTATTTCTTCTGACACCTCATTGCCCCCCTCCCTTTCTGGTAGTTGAGCAATCTTCTTTTGTCAGCCAATGGAAAAGAGTTCATCAACCCAATCAACATTGCTACCATTCTATCTTCTTTGTTTACTAACATGAAGCAATTTCCAATCATTTTAAAGTGCATTTTATTCCACTGTTCAAAATTTGAAGATCTTGCTGTTTCTTTTATGCCGATTGCAGGAACGTTTGGGTAAGCATTATGCTTACCAAACTGTTTCTGAACAATTAAGTTTCAATAATATTTTTGTGTTGTTTATATGAGAATTGAGAACTTCATATGCATAATGCTGTATATCAACATGTGAAGTTCACCATTATATCAGATGTGCTTAACATGGAAAGAGTTTGCAAGAATTTGTTTGGTGAGAAAAGCAAGGAAATTAAACTCTTTCCATGTTTATGCCACGTACGTGATAAAATGGTAAACTTTTACATGCAATGTATAGCATTATCCTATTGTATTTTATTATGTGTATTTTGTCTGCAATTATATGATTGGTAATTGTGGGCATGCAATATAATACTTTGAATGTGCTGGATATTGCTCCTTTTAACTAGGGTTTATGACCATTTTCTGACTTCACTGCTTGCTGCTGGAAATTTTAATTCTGTTTCATTTCAAAATGCATTCATTCAACCACTTATTGCGTGATCTAATCTGTTACAGTTTGAAGTTCCATCAGAGAAAGTTGATGAAGTTCGTCCAAAGAATCATATTCTTCCTCCCCCTCCTCCTGTACCCAAGCCATCGCCATCATCACACAAACCGACGCTGACCACTGAAGATAATCTGCCTTGCACTTCTGCATAGGTGGATGATGACTCATTACTCTAAATGACATACTATACCAATTTTGTAAGCTAAAAAGAAAGGAAATTTTAGAGGCATTTTCATTTCAGCTTTTTAGTACACCTCTCTGGGCTTCGTTTTTGGCCGAAGTCCATACTTTTGCAGAATTACAAACTACTGGGGTTTTGAGAGCTTCCAAGAGCTAACAGTCATCTTGTAAAACGAATTTTTACCTAGTCTCTTTTGTTGTGGAGCTGAGATGTGGCGGCATTTGTAGTTACCCAGAAGGATTTTACTGTACCTTTGACTAGCAAAAACAAGAGGGAGCATCTTATGACCTTAAACTAGTAAACAGTTGTCTTCATGCAATGTTGTTCAAAAAAAATTGCTTTCCTTCCTACTTTGTGGTATTGCTAATGGCACTGTTTAGTCTCTGCATCTTTATTATGATGGGAGTGGAAAAGGTTCCAACATATGGCTTGTAAGGTTGTAAGAAAGACTATTTATTTTTATTCCCACTATCGATGTAAATTATATTTTAATAATTATATTTTAATTAATTTATTTAGATGAAGGTCTTATTTAGGAAATAGTTTTTTTAATTTTCTATTCTATGAGATCGACTGCTCGATAGAAAGGCCTTTCATTAATTGAGATGCAACTCAATGTGTTGGGAAACCCATTATACTTCTGGCAACACGAGGGCATATCTTTAGACTTGATTTATGGAAATGACTTAAATTACAATTTTTTAAAATGATATTTTATAGTTTTATATAGGTAAAAAATTAATACTAACACTTGTTGATATAGATGGGATAAATATCTTTATTTTTTAATCAGGTCGGAAATTTGATTCTTTCTAAACACGAAAAAAATAATATTAAGAGATCCACTCTTATAAAATGGGTAAAAACAATATTAAGAGACCCACTCTTATAAAATGGGTCCTACAGCGATCGATTCAGATTAATTGGGGTGAAACTCTAGATATTTGGTGGTGATCAAGTCAGGTAAAAAAAAATGTCAAAAATTACAAGTTTTCGTATCAAGATTTTTACCTTCTAATTGAGTCTCAAAATCTATGCTTTATGTCTCTGTCTTGCCCTGCATGCCTGGTCTAGTGCAGACTGGTTCTGGCACAATTCCTAACCCTAATTTTCAAGGCTATCTTTAGCTGGTCTAATGAAGAATCCAAAATCAGTTCTCTCTTATGAATTGAAAATTTTCACAAGAAATAATAAATGTTGAGCTAATGATTTTCCTTTACTTGCAAAGTCCTCAAATTAAAGAGAAAATTTTCAGAATAGAATGAAATTTAAAAAATTTGTATATATTATTTTTTGAATTATGAAAAAATGAAAAATAAAATTTTAAAAAAATAGAATATATTTTTCTTATTAGACATTTTGATCAATTTCAAATATATGAAGATCCTTAAAATTGATTAAAATATTTTTTTAAAATAAATAAAACAAGATATATAATAAAAAATGTTAAAAATTAACAAAAATCAAATCAAACCGACAAAAAAATCATATGTCAACGATCGTAACTTATAAATAAATAAAAACTAAACTAGTTTGGTTTTGATAGTAATTTTTTAAAGGAAAAATCAAATAAAATATTTTAAATTTGACCCAAAATTACAATTTAAATATATTTTTCAAAATATAAAAAGTAAAAAAAAAAAAATAGAATTTGAGTTCCGAAAACAAACAAAACCCACATGTATAATGAGAACCAATCAAAACCGGCAGGAACCGAATCAAACCGACCGGTTTTTAGAAACCGGTCGGTGTCCACCCTCCTCACTTTTCGGTCTGCTCTGCTTTATAGAGGACTTTCGCTCTCACTTCAATCAAACACCAAAAGAGAGAAAAACGTAAAACTGTTTTTTGCAGCTTAAACCCTAAAATTGACTTACTTCTAATTGAATGCACAAATGCACAAATAATTGAATTGAATTTCAGTTTCATTGAAAACCCTAACTTTAGTCGCTCACCATGCCGCAAGTGAGAATCGTCGCCAAAAACTTCATGGACATGGTCTCTTCTTTGCCTGCTATGAAGCTTGACAAGCTCTACGAAAATACTTTTATCTGCGAAGCTATTCTGAGGTTTGCTTCATTTTTCTTGTGATTAAATTTATTAATTTTTCGATCTCGACTTCATCAATGTAAATGTGTGGTCATGAGTGTTCGTGATGGTTAATGTTAGTTTAATGATGGTACTATGATCGAAGAAATCAATGACCGAATTGATAAAAGTTCTAATATTTTGTCATCTGTGATTAATGTGATCATGCCCGCAATGGATTTGGTAGCATCACTCTTGTTCTGGTTGTAGATATGTTATTACTTAAAAAACCAATGACCCAATTCATAGAAGTGGATTAATGAGATCATCCCTTCTTGGATTTTGTAGCACTAGTCTCGTTCTGGTTGTAGACTATGTAAGTGTTTCATGATGCTATAAATGTTATTTTTTTCTTTGTTCTTTTTTATTATTATTCTTGATTGTTTGTATTGGGTTATTGCTACCTAGGTCATTGCCACCTCTGGCAAGGAAATACGTGTTGCAGATGTTGTACATTGAAAATCCGATATCGGCTAAGTCCATGGAGGAGTGGTTACTTGCAGATGGATATTCGAAGCATAAAGTTGTCATAGATTGACTGGTTCAGCTAAGAGTTGTTTCAGAAATTTCTGATAGGTAATGAAACCTGCATTTGTCCCATAACTTCAATTTTTAGGCTATAATTTGTAGAGGTCTCCGGCAGCCTTTTCGTGATAAAATGAAGGTAACAAAGTCTATGGATTACCCACCATGGACCCATGCGTTTAATAGAATGCTTTAAGCCCAAAGTGAACTTTATTTTATTTTATTTATTCTGAAAGTAGTGTAAATACTCCCGTATACCAATACCTGTTTTGGTAGAGATTTATTCTGCGGGATTTTGTTTGTACACTGGGCTAAGATTTCAGTGAGCTGAATTCTGTTGGAAATGCTGCTTTTCTCTCATTATAAAATTTGAGTTTGTTATTCTAAAACTGCAGTTATGATAAACATTTATTTATTATTTTTTAACACAAGCAGGAGAAGGGAAACCGGTTACATTCTTAATCCAACATTTCGGGCTAACCTTCCGAAGCATCTGGTGTATGGGTAAGGTTCTGATTTTATATGATATCTACATGTGTGGCATGCAATTGTCTATGTGTCTATCACTTTATTTCTCTCTCTCTCTCTCTCTCTCTTCTAGATTATGTTTATTTTCCTCACTAAACTTCTGAAGTGTTCGTAACAACTGTGAGAATTGGACATTACTATTTGTCGCAACTTTAATTGGTATTAGCATGAAGAAATTATTTTCTTCTTCTCTTTCTTCTCGTCCCCTCCTTCTTGATGAATTTTTGATACTTATGTTTGCAGCTGTAAGATAAATGGCTCCACTACTGTATTTTGCTATCAGGAGAAAACTCTTATGGTAATCATTAAAGTTCAGATAAAATCTTTATGTATAGAACTGTTCAGGTACAAACTTATGACAAAAATGATTCAAAAAGTTCAACTAGTCAAAAAACTCTGCATAGAAGATCTACTTTTCCAAATCACTTAATTTAAGTGATATTTTCTCTTCATCTTGCCATTACCAATCACCTTGAATTCCACCAATTACTTAAATGATTTGGCCCTATAAGCTCTTCTTCTAAATGTTGTCAAACACTTGGACTGTTATGGCATTCAAGTCGATAAAATTTGTAATGTAATGTCCTTATTGGATGTAGTGGAGTTTTACCAAGGGAGCCAATGTCTTCATCTATCACAAATAGGCTTCCAAGCTTGGAGGATCTAGAAGCCTATGCCCTCGAGCAATGGGAGGTCTGAACTACTTGTTCTCATTGGCAATCTTCCCGATCGTGCTTTGCACGAATTGTAGATATTTGATACTTATTAGCCATTTGGTTTCATTACTAACTTTTCTGCAGCTTTGTGATGGTGTATATATATATATATATATATATATTTTTTTTTTTTCTTTAATCTCCCTTTGTGGTGTATCAGTGTTTTTAGCTGCAACTTATAATCTCTGCCCAAGCTGAAAGGCCCTCAAACATCAGTTCATCTATGAGTTTTTCAACGAGGCCTATTAAGTCAAAGGTTCTGGACTCATAAGTTGTTATTGTATCTAAGCCTTAGTTATGAGGATCCTGTATCTAATATCCCATTTTCTGCTTTCCTTTTATGTTCCCTTTCAACAGAGATAAAGAAGCTCCAAAATTAACGGAACATGGTTTTTCTTGGTACGCTCTGTATAACTATGAGCTACTGGTTCTTCTCATTTCATGTCTTAGTAAATTCTTTTTGGGCTATTCTCAGCTCATGGATACAAATGCACAACTTTGGTATATAATCAGGGAATACATCTCAAATTCAGAGGTAAAACTGTTCTCTCATAACTTTCATTTTTTTTTCTTTTTTTTTTTTCAGAATGTTTCATGCACTTTAATGTATTATTAAACTAGTTTCTTGTCAATTTGTAGGCTTATAATGTAAACACATTGACTGAGTTTCAGAAGTGCATTATTAAGGACCTTGCAGATCTAGGGTTAGTCAAGCTTCAGCAGGTAAATATATTAATTGCTTTTATTGTTGTCCCACAGAGCATTTAGGCCTCATTTGGTTCACGCATTGTAAAGATTCAGGCTACATGCTATATTTTGGCATCTTATCCTGCAGAATGTAGCCATGTGTTTGGAAATCCGAAGGAAATCCTATATTAGGAATGCTCATAAATTAAGTAGGACTAGTAAAATACATGTCTTGAGACCAAATAGATCCCAGCTCGAAGGATGGTTGAACTCTTTATCTTGTGGGATTATAAGTTCAACATAGGCAGTTGAGTCCTATAGCTAATCCTTGAACTTGATGATGCATTATAAACTCCATCACAATTTTGATATATTTGTATTTGTTCAGGCAGAAAAGAGAGTTGGTTTATTCCCACTAAATTAGCCTCTAATCTCTCTGTGAGTTTGTCAGACACATCTTCAAGGGAGCAGGTAAAATCTGTGAAGTTTATTTATTTAAAATCATGCAGACAGTTGACTTTGATTTTTTTTTTTCCTTAGTTTTTTCTTTGTTGTTCTCTACCAGTGGTTGTTGTTCGGAGAATTGAGCTCCATATGCCTTCCCTTCTCCATATACTCATTGGACTTTATTTAACTTCAGTAGAAGGGTCAGTTAGGAAAATAATCTGAGACTTATTGTGGCAAAATTAGTTGACATTTCATGGGCATGAATATTTTATATTCAAGGACTTCACTAGATCTTAGCTGGCGAGAACCATTTTCATGATTATTGAGCACAGTGTAGATTATAACTCGAAATCTGAAACTGTTGTTACCACAACTAAATAGGAGTGGGTACATGTATCCTTTTATTTGTTTCAGGAATATTTTAGTTGTTACTTGTTAGGTTGTATATGAAGCTAGTAAATTTTCTTCCAGACTTTCTTGATTGGCATAAGCCTACAATAAATCTTATGTACTGTCTTGAAATATTTTGGTTGTACAATTCGAAATACCCATGTGTCGGTGCTTGCAATTTGGACATTTGATGTCATAACTCTGGAATTGATATTTTGTTCTCTTTCTTCCAGCTTACCTGAATCTTAGCAAGACGATTACTTTGTAATCTCTGTGTTGTTTGTCTGCAGGGATTTGTTGTTGTTGAGACCAACTTTAGGATGTATGCTTATTCATCATCGAAGCTAATTGTGAAATTTTGTGTCTTTTCTCTGGGTATCCCCTTTTTGCCCCTCTTGATTGCCTTGGTGTAACATTGATTTTTGCTCATTCTACAGGTGTCTGCCTAGATTATCTATTAGGATTTGGGAGGTTTATATTTTTATCATATTTGAAAACGAAATGTATTGACAAGAAATATTTCCTTCATCCATTTTTTTTCCCTCTCTATCTGTTCTCTTCTTTTAACTTATATTTTAATCTTTGTCTTAGGGCAGATGTGATTTTTAGTTTATTGACACTGTTTATTATTTGGTGCTGAAAATGCAGGGTAGAGTATCAACTTTCAAACCTTATTGTTGGAGCTATAACAAAAGAAAGCTTGTATGAAGCATTTGAAAATGGCATTTCTGCAGAGCAATTATTTGATTTTTGTTGTAAATTTATTTTATTCCTCCCGATTGAATCTTTGTCTGGTGTCATCGATCATCTTTAGTGGAAAGGATATGAGTCTCTCAACAGCGATTGCATTAGAACAAGAAGGATAATATATAGGAAGCAAGAATGTACTTAGTTGAGTAAAGGCCCATGAGATTTCAGGTTTAATGCTTAAAAAATTATAAAATGAGCTTTTGCTCTGATATAAAATTTTCAAGTCACTGGGACACTTGGTTGTACCTTAACTGCCCTCAGTATGCTAGCAAAATTGGGTCCTGCATGTAAAGATTCTGCTTTTAATTGTGCCCCTTACCTCGTTCCTATATCTCTGAGTGCCTCATTTTTCTTGCATAGTATAAAATAGTTTAAAAAGCAATATTTTTACTTCAAAATCTCCTGAAACCTCTCAGACATGGCCTTTAATTTACTGGTTCTTGCTGGCACATGTCTCTCTTTTCTATCCCTACATAGATGCAATTTCTTGCTACTGAAGTGTGAGCAAGGTTATGTAATGTGATTTGCAAACCAGTTTGTTGTGCTTTACATCGCTCTCTCTCTCTCTCCGGTTGCAGATAATTTCATTTCTCCTGCAGAATGCACATCCTTGTGTTGCAGAGAGAGTTCCTTCCGTACCAGAAAATGTCACTGATCAGGTATCTGTCTGTGGGTCTATCCTTGGAATTTATCTATCTACGATTATAACCCATAGTAACCTATTGTGTTCTATAGTAATATATTTACTAGACAATCGGTTTCTCTACTTTCCAAGGTGGTTTGTACAAACCATGTATTCTTGTATTCTATTTTTCTTTCATATGCTCCTCAACTCCAGATTTGGCTGTGGGAATCAGATCTTAACGGAGTTGAAATGATGTCTGCATATCTCTAGGACAACTTTCCTTCCAGGGTAATTTGAGCATGCCTGAAGATGAACTAGGGTTGCTCTTTTTGCTCATGAAATTCCAAATAAACAAACTTTTGGTGTCATGCAGGATGTCTTTGAATCTGCATGTGACTTTGCACGATAGTACAGTAGTTTGTTGTGGGAGGATTCAAAGAAGATGCGCTTGGTTGTCAAGGGGGAAATTCACATTTATATGAGAGAGTATCTCTGCAGACAAAAGTAGATGCCAAGGTTTTTGGACCAAAAAATACATTTATGGATTTGGGGTCTCTCTCAGTTTTGGCCGGTCGCCACAATGCTTATCATGGAATTTATAACTTACAAGAAATATAGAAACCTTTCATTGAAATAGAAAAGAAAGATGAACTGAGAATACCAGAGCTCGTGGAAGTTTTTGCTGAAGTTGGAGAAAAGGGAGGGAATGGAATGGAAGTAATTTTTTTCTTACCCATTTTTGTTTTTGGGATGATATGTTACAAATTGTTTGATAGTTTCTGAGAACACTTCCAAGTCATGATACTGCCATGTCCAATACTCGTGGGAACACTTAAGTCATGATACTGCCACGAGTGACTTTGTAAGGACATGGGCATTTTTCTGTCAAATTTTTATTCAATTCTTGCAGTGTGGAGTTATGTTCCTGTACATTTTTTTTTTTTTTTTTGGTGCTGCATTACTAAATTTTGTGACTTGTTCCATGTTCTTACTCCTTAATTTTTGTAATTAGTCGACATTGTTGATATTTCAATGGAGAGAGAGATTGTTTCGTGCTGAACTACTAAATTACTAAAACTGTTCGGGGTTCTTATCCTTCCTTTCTGTAGTGACTAAACATCGTTAATGTTATATTTCTTTGAGTACATTCCCATTGCCCTCCTTTACAAGTGGCCTCTTTTGTTAATTAATGCTATTTCCTTTTCTACAGAGAGAGAGAGAGAGAGGGTGGGGGGGCCTTGACACTAACAACAGCAACGCTTGCTGATTCAGAATTTTGACCATTTTTATAATTTTCTAATTTAGATTTTTTTTTTAATTTTAAAGATTAAGTTTTTATAAAATTTTTAAAATTTTTTATATTACAGTGATACATATTATAGTTTATACACCTTATAGTTTATTATTATATTTACAAAATTAACAATTTCATAAATTTCTTCCCACCCATTAAATTGAACAATTTCAAACACTACAAAAACGACTCAGTTTAATATTGGAAAATACTTGTCAACACTAATTAATTACTACACTCAAAAACTGTTGAGAAAAATCATTAATATGAGTAGTGCTAATAAGCCACTTTTCTTTTTTCTTTTTTCTTTTTTTCTTTTTTTCTTTTTTTCTTTAAGGGGGGGGGGGGTTGGTTTCTCCTTGGACATCAACAGCTTGTACTGGCAGATGACAAATGCATTGAACAGCTAAAATTGTTGTCCGCAAGTTTAAGAAGTCCTACAAAATCCAACAAGAGGAACTGTGGACAGCAGTTTCTAGGAAATTTCCATGGAGTTGTTCTTGTTGCCTTTGCCATTTAGGATTAACCCAGTTTAGCTCTCTCTATCTATGTTATGTATGCTGGGATATGTACCAAGTAAAATATGAAAATGTACCATACGAGGTACTAGGTAATACTGATCAGTTGAGAAAAGATCTTCAACTTGTGCCAGAAGTGTTGGTTTGATCTCATTAAAAATATGGCGAAAATAGTACGTAATTGTCTTCAATCAGCCATGAAGGCCACAAATTTTAGCATAGGGATTGTTGGGTTGGTGATCATTTTCTACTCTGCTTGGTGGTTGATTGTGATTTGGGATAGCGGCTCCCCAAACCCTTCATCTCATGTTCACAACAATGCTCTTCCTCTGTACATCTCTCTCTCTCTCTCTCTCTCTCCGCGTTTAATTTGCTTAAAGGTGAAAGTTTTATGCAGGTTTATGTTTGGTGCTCTGGTTATGGGCACCGTCCTCATTTTCATAGCACTTGGAGGTCATGCTGCTGCGGCCACTTCCAATCGCCAATGCCTTTCTGGTGTATCCTTTTTCTATTATTGGGTAAATATGCTAATTATTATAATTAAACAATCCTAATTCTTTTCTGCGTTCGATATAATATGATTTAAAAATTTTATTAATAAAAAACTTATAACATAATATGATCAAACACTTCAGAAATATCATTTTTCTCCTTTACACTCTCAGCAATTCTCCTTTTTAATAGAACTCAAACCAGCACGGTAGAACTAGAATTTTATGCATCAAAAGAAAAATATAACATCCATTTATCAACATAACTTCGCTCCTCTCGCCTTGTGTAGCACTTTGCGATTGGCTGATGAGCTTTTGTTGCTTTTCTTCATTTTTTTTTTTTGGGAAATAATCTAATAGATCTCTTTTGGCCATCTCAGGCCTTGTTTTCCTATTTATTTTTATTTTGATTACAATAAAAGAAGGCTAAATAACAAATTATATCTAGAGCTTTGGGGGCCAGAGTTGTCAGTATTTGATTTCCTTACATTAGCACACAGTATGCCATGATTGTCTTAATCTTTCTCCTCATGGAAGCTATGGTGATTGCAGATATATGCCTCAACACCAACTGGGTTCATGTAAATTTCTTTCTCTATACTATTTTTTTGCTTCAATAATTCTTTTGTTTTCTTGTAAACTGCAAATTTCTCTATCAGGACTTTCCCAGCGATCCAACGGGTGGATCGGATGATCTCAAGGATCTTATTGAGCACTCAGAGATCTGTAAATGGGTGGCTTTTCTCAACTTTGCTTCACAGGTAACACTTTGCACTCAAAATTTCAGTTCTACAAGAAAATTATACAAGTAAGGAACTTAATTATATTCCCCTTTGGTAAAATAAACTCCAATAAAAATGAAATTTCTAAGAACCAAATTTATTGAATGATCAGGATAGCAAGAGTTCAACAACTTACGGTCTCAACTTAAAATATGAAATAAATCGAGTTTGAGGGAAGGTTCAACTTTAAGTTTATTTATTAAATCAGATCAAACTTAAATATCAAGTCATTTGCTTCACTAAATTAATTTTTTACATATAACTCAAACAAATTAATACAAATCAGTTAAATTAATTTGAAAAGAAAAAATTTTGTTCAAACTCAATTTATACGATAAATGTGAGCCGAACTCAAAATCAACTCATCTGAAAATTCAGCTGATCTGGAGGGTTGGCTCTTTATAGCTGTGGAAATTTAGAGCCGACTCTCTAATATCTATTTTTTATTTCCAAAACTTAAATTCAAAATTTTAATTAAAATCTAAATAATGTTGTTCAACTTTTGTTATGGTAAACTAAATTTTAGTTGTCCCTCGTCTCAAGCGATAGAGTCTCCCCTACTTCCATCATCCTTTCTTTGGTTCGGTTCCGCTTGGTTGCATCACCTTATACCAAAAAAAAAAATCTAGATTTTAGCAACTTATTACTCAAGTCGCCTTACTTCATTTGGTACCAAGGCAAAATGAAGCCTCCAAATAGCGAAATTTTACCTGTTAAATTGTTAATACAATATCGGTCTACAAATTGGGTATGCAGTAAGTTTGTAATGTAAGTGCTTCATTTGCAGGGATGTTCAATGTTACTTTCAGCATTGCTAAGATGTCTTGACACAGAAGAGGACATGGACTACTACTGGAATCATGAGTATGGTCAGGACCGGCTTCCACTGCTGAACCCTGTCAAGCCACCGGCCTACGACGAAGGGTTGAATGCAAAGGTTTACTTAAAGGTAAAAAACAACCTCCACCACCAAAAAATAGTGCTTGTATAATACTAATTTATATTTCGATTCCATCACTTTCAAATATATTTGAAAATTAATGTCGTGTATATCGTATATATAACGACACATTTAAATATACGAATATTTTGTATAAATAAGACGTATAGGTATACGGATATGAAGCATCGTAGGCACGCTCTCAATGCATAAACATCATGAGAAACCATATATAATTATAAAAATCATATGGTTATATATATATATATATTAACATATAATTGTAAAAATTTTAATTATTATTTTTAAGTATATACTTTTAACTTGTTAGACACTTACAATAGCTTACGGTCGAAAAGATAATTAAAAATAAATGATATATTTCTTGTACATTTTCATTTTATTTATGTTGTCGGCACAAAAATAATATGCGAAGTTTAATTCCTAACTGTGACAAAAAATAAGGTATTTTTACCTAAAATTTTTTTAATTTTGATTTTTCTTTTTCCTTGGCAGACAACCAAGTGAAGGCAAGGGGGCTCCTTTCCAACATTAAGATGTCCACATACTAGTTTTTGTTTCATGGGGACTTGTATTTTATGAGTTGTAGACCAATTTTAATGGGGGAAAATATTCCTGTAATACTGTGAAATGGCTAAAGATCAACCTTAATATATACAATTTCCTCATAGAAAGATTCTATATTAATCGATGAAACCAAAGGTAAACATAAAAACAATTTGAGAACTACTAGGAAAGATCAGATTTTCAAGGTATGATAGATCATGTTTTATTAATTTATAAACCTTTAACAAAATTATACTTGCCAAGAAAAGTACAGTTTTTATGTATTAGAAAATCCAAAATCATATGAATATTTAAAGATTTTTTTTACGATCTCTAATAGTATTAGTCTCACGAGACGACGCTAATAGTAAATTTGATCGATAAAAATTTTATTCTTTAAAAAATTCATAAAAAATTTTAAATGATATTTTCTACTATCTTTGTTAAATATTAATCTCATGAGATGATGTTAGTGACAAATCTGATCATATAAAATTTTATTATTTAAAAAATTTATATAAATATTTAAAATAATATTTAGTATTGGATCAGGACAAGTATAGTAACCCAAAATTAGAGCGAGAGGAAAAAGGAAAGTAAAAACCCTGTGGGAAGTCCGAGTTTGACAAGTACTCAAACACCCGAGGGAGTAGTATTTCATTAAATAGAATTGTGGGCTGGGGTCGGGGTGTCATCAATTCCTTCCGGTAAATACTTGCAAATTCTAAAGCTGGCAATAGATCCTAAGTCGACCCCATTTTGAACCCGGTCGAACCACCTCCAGATGATTTTGAATCAAGCTCAACGGATACAAATGATAAACATGAGAATGACAATGTTTGGATTCAAGTTGAGGTGTAATAATAATAATAATCCCATAAAAATAAACTTGAGAGTCGTTCGATAATCTTTTTGAATTATCTGTTTAAGCATATTCGATCGATAACTGTGTTGATTCATTTTTTTGCTTAATGTTATTATTTTACGACAGATACAACGCTAAATTTAACTTATTTGAATACTAATCTCAAATAACTATGATGTGAATGATGTAAATCTAACCAAAACCATAATTAAGTTTAAATAATAATTAATTTTGCTTACGAGTTTGAGTTCGAACCATCTTTTTTAACTCATCTTTTCCTTTTTTTCTTTCCCCTTCCCCTTCCCCTTCCCCTTCACCTGTTCTTTGGCAGGCAACTAAGTGAAGATGTTCAAAATGGAGGATATGAGATTGAAGACGTTGAGTCACTTATTGCTACCAATATGGCATTTTGTTTTTAAGTTTTTTCTTGGGAAATATTAGCATGCCAAATATTTAAGATCTTTATAATATTCAGTCAAATCTTAAGAGGGCTTAGAAAAGTTTTACCATGATGTAATTGAGTTCTTTTTTTTTTTTTTTTTCGTTGGCATGTAATTGAGTTTGCTGTATACCTATTTATGCTACCCATAATTTGTACATATTTTTTATATAATCCTAATAATTTCTTTTAAGATAAACCACTAATATCTAATAATTATATTAAATTTGATTAAATCTAGTTCGAGTCGAGTTGGATCTTTAAGGAGTAAAATTCTCTTGGCGTTTGTTTTTGTCCATACACAAAATTCAAACTCGAGATTTTACTTAAAAAATATCCGTGATTGAACCAACTAGCCGTGCATCAGTATAATCCTAAAAATTTAAATTACTACCTCACGAGTTTACACCGATTAATTTATTGGATAAACATAATAATTCACAAACTAAAAACATGAATTTTAGCATATGTATAAATTTACTCAATAAATAGACAGAAAATCATAATTTTAGACCCCTTGATGACGACATTTTTGGCTTGTTAACTTCTATACTTACATCAACTCTAGAGAGTAAATCTCCAAAATTTCATAATTCCAAGACAGACACTTTTTTTTATATAATATTCTCTAAAATACTTTGATCTCGTAAATTTTGCCCATTAAAAGCTAGACAGAGGGATGGGGGAAAAAAAAAAAAAACCCTTTTCAATGACATATTACTCGCAGATTTTCATTTCTTTTGAATGTTGTTTGCACAATGTAAAATTTTATTTCTAACAGTTATAATAAAAGAAGTATTTCTGACATTTTTTTTAATTAAATTAACCATGTTTTACAAAAGTATATTTGCATAGAAAACTAAAAGTAGTTTATTTAAAAATCCAAAATCATATTAATATGATAATGATTTGTACTTTGAGATAAACTCAAACCCAGAGAACCCTGTAAAAAACAGTACTCAAACTCCTAAGGAACTTGTATTAAATTGAATTGTGGGGTCATTGAAATTTTCTTGAACTAGAACATAATTGTCAAAGAAAGAAAAAACACAGGGCGGAAAGAAGATGGAGAGAGAGAAAGAGAGAGAGAGAGAGAGGAACAACAGGCAAAACTTCATGCAAGATCTCCGTACTCTTGCACTTCTTAGTGTGAAGCTTGTTGGAATGGCGATGATACTTTCCTATTATTACTGGGTTTGTAGGCATTTCACCGAAGATCCATCAACTTCTGATTCGTGCCTACTTAACCCTCAAACTCTTATTTGATATTCATAATTTTCTTTTTTTGTTTGGGGGTTGAGGATTATTTGACACATTTAAGTAGGTTTATTTACCTCAGATCTACCAATTCGTGAAAATTTCTCTCCATTTTTCTCATAAAATCAAACTTAGAAACCATAAAATGAAAAATTTATATATTAAAAATTTTATATATTAAAGATATGATATTTCAAAATTTGAAATTAAAGCTCGGTTTATAATTGTTTGTAAAGATATTACTCCAATAAAACATTAGTTTATATAAAGAGTCTATTGTTGAAAAATATAAAAAATTAAAAAATTAAATATTCTAATAATATTTTTTAAAAAAATCAAATATTATCGGAATATTGTCTAATATTATAATTCTAAATGTTTTTTATATCTTAAAAATAATTATAGTTTTAAATGTTATTATGGTCAAGGGTCAAAACCCATAATTTAGGGTTAAAGCACATGACCCTTAATTTTTATGGGTGTCCTATATTGAAAACAATGATACTTTACCCATTTTTCTGCATTTTTTAGCTGATCTTTGGGCTTTTGCCTCTTGACCATGCAGCTGGTTTATGTTTTGGGTTATGCTTCTTGGTTTGGCTCTCTGCTATATGCCATTTCCAATCCCCCTTACCGAGATACAAGCGAAGACACAACCCACACGGTCACTTTTTGTATCCTTCTCTCTCTTTGGTACTTAACCAACGGTATCTAGAGTTTAATTTAATGATAGGATTAACAGTTGGTGGCTTTCAAATACTAGATTCTGTTCATTCTCGAGGCATTCCAAATTCTTTTTCTTCCATAAGAAGAAAAGAAAAGAAAATGAGAAGAACATGGTGATCTTTCCTCATATTTTGCTGAGTTGACAAAGAGTGAAGTGGGAAAGCGACATCTAGTAGTGTAATTAAAACTTGAATGGATTTTGCTAAATTTGCAGGGATCTTCCATCTTTTTGGAATTTGTAGTTGGGTATCTAGGTTTGCTCAGAGAGTCTTATTTTTATGTTGATGAGGATCCTAAGTCGACTCCATTTCTGAACCCGGTCGAGCCAACCCCAAAAGATGTTGAATCAAGCTCAACGAATATAAATGATAGCATGCCAACCATGATGTTAGAATTCAAGTTGAGGTAAAAAAAAAAATATATATATATATATATAAAATAAATGTCTTATAGTCTCTTTTGAATCCAAATTGCCAATATCTTTGATAAGAATCAATTCTTATAAACTCTTTTTAATATTATTTGTATGTGTGCATATATGTGCGGAGATCACATCCATAAAACCCTGGCCTAAACTCTCAAATCCCCACCAGAGAGCTTCAACCATTAGGCCAATGGTTATGTGGTAAGCCCTTTTCAATATTAAAACAGTTAAAAATTGATATTGTGTCACTAATATTATGTAAATAATTATTTATATTGATTGGAAAAAGATAAAGCTGAGACGATGAAATATCAATAAGACAATTAAATTTGTACCCAAAAAAATAATAAAACAATTAAATTAATTCATAAATCAAAATAAAACTGTTTATAAGTTGCATAAAAATATATATATATATACTAGAATAAAGTTAATTTTTTTTAAGAGTTTATAAGCTTATAAACTCTTTCTGAGAAAAAAATGGTTATTATAAGAGAAATTTCATGAATTTATGAGATATTTCAAAAACTTTATAAATTCTTTTTTTTTTTTATACTATACCGATCGGTATTCAGAGTCAGACTCCGACTAATCTGGTTTAGGACTTGCAGTGACTCATTTAAGGGGGTTATTCTTCCAACGTAATTTTTTCTATGCCTAAATTTGAGTTGTCTTTTTAACTCTTTTCTCCTTTTTTTTCTTTCCCCTCCTCTTGTTCTTTGGCAGGAAACAAAGTGAAGATGTGCAAAATGGGGGATACGAGATTGAAGATGTTGAGACACTTAATAAGACTACCTACAGCATTTCCTTTATTTAGCATTTTCTAGGGAAAATATTAGCATAATAAATATTTTAAATCTTTAGAATATTCAGTCAAATCTTAAGAGTTAGAAATGTTTACTACTTTTGATTTAGAAATTTTCTTCTTAGCATGATGTAATTGAGGTGGGTATCTGCAAACCTGCACTATTGCACATCCTGTGCACATCCTTTTTTAAGAACTACAAGGCTTTTCTCTATTGCAAATGCTTTAATTATAAAACTTTTTGCTTCTGCTAAACAAAGGAATGCTTTACTTAAATGACTGTTTCAGTATTTTAAAGTTGTTAAATGTTTTGGTTGTATCCCTCTTTGCCGTTTAGGTTTAGGTTTGGAGCCCCACAACTCATTCCCTTCCTGTATAGGATATTGTCTCCCATTGGATTAAAATTCGTTTCATCCTTGAGATGGTTGTTCTGTTGGTGACCTTGTTTAGAGCTCAAAGATGGTGCAGACAGACCGATGTGGGTTAACTCATGTTAACTTAACCGGACGTAGAGTTGAATTTCCTTAAGTATGACCGAGATTCGATTCCCGTCGAAAATATTGGATTCTAAGCGTTGCCCATTGAGAGACCCACCTTCCGAAAAAGAGTCACTATAACGATCGATTCGAATTAGTTGGGACGAAACCCCGTATACAGGACAGTGTCCAAAACATGATACAAAAAAATATATATATATATTGTGCAGACTGTCACTTTATAGGTGATTTAGAACCGGAATTGCTTTGTTTTTCTTTATCTTTCTTTCTTTCTTCATCATTTGTCATTACAAATGATTTCGATTGTGCCCCTTTTTTCAAAAAATTTTGAAAAAGAAAATGAAACCATAATTTTTATTATCTCAAAATCTCCTTAAATCTTTGTAATTTTTCTTTTTTTTTTTCTTGCAGAAATTTTTATCTGAAAACAAACACAAGTTTAAAATTAAAACAAAATTTCGAGTTCTTTTAGTAAAGGTGAAATGTTTTGGCCACCACCCATCATATGAAATCACCCAACCTTGTGATAGAAGAGGATAGTTTTGATCCAGGTTACATGGAAACCAAGCCGATATGAGAAGAAATGGAAACATAGGAATCATGTAAATATAAAAAATATAAAAACTTTTATATAAATATTAATTATTTTATTAAAATGATAGAATAGTCATATTTTCTAATATAAATTTAAAATAATCAAATATATAATTATTAATTATAAAACAAATAAAAATAAAAATTATTATTAAATACGTAAATAATTCATTAAACGTGAAAGAATATATAAATATTAAAAATATAAGAAATTTTATATAAATATTAATTAATTTAAGAGACAAAAAACATTAACATCGAGAGGTTTCTACACCGCAGATTATCACAGTGTCACAAAAAAACATAAATAAATAAATAAAAAATACAATCTCTGAAAAGTCCATGGATTGTTCAAAATGGTATTAGATTTACCGTGTTCTAAGCTACAACAATAGGTGATAATGAAATTTTGCAGAAGCCTGCTTGAATAATGATCCAAAAAGGAAGAATAAAGGGCGGGGAAAACTCTGTAAGGGGAAGCTCCTACTCAGATTTCTTTGCTGCCGGCTTCCTCTTCATTCGGCTGAAGGGTCCAACGGTGCGATCCATTATATACATGTAGATAACCTGACTCCAAGACTTGTATGATTCTAAATTTTCATAGTATTCAGGTGCAATTTCTCTCACTTTTTGAAGCTTATACCCCGGAATTCTGGGGAAGTCATGGTGCTCATTGTGATACCCTACATGCCATGTAAAGAGATTCAAGGGACCGTAGTAAGAATATGTCTCTTGATCTGGGTTGAAGACATAATGCTCGGAGATGAAATGACCAGCCATCGGATGCATTCCGCCTCCAACAAATGTGGACAGGATCAAATAAGCTAAAGATTTCCATCCCCAAAAGAAAACCATGGCAGCATCGAGTGCTATCTGGATAATGAAATTAACGAACTCCCACAAACCAGGAGGTTTTGGTTTGAGAAATAGAGGCCGGAGAGCATAGAAGAAGAGTTGCAAGACAACCCATACACATTTGGCTATGACATTTGTCACCAACTGGGTCTCCACGTGGCTAGGAATGTCCATGTCAATGCCATCCACTCCTTGGTAACGATGGTGCTCAAGGTGGTATTTTTGGAAGGTTATAGACATGGGTACACCTATAGGAAGGTTGGCAAAAATCCCAAGCCAACGGTTGTAACTCGGAGTTGAGAAAGCAAGATTGTGGCTGAGCTCATGGATGGCCAAGAAAAGGTTGTGATTGAAAAATGATCCAAAAAAGTAAGAAAATGCCAATATCTTCAGCCAACCAGCATCATGAAGATAAGTGGCAGTCCACAGCTGAATTGAAACCACCACAGTTATCTGCAACATACGTGACAAGGTCAAAAACTTGAGAAAAGCTGAGCATTTCAAGGGAAAGATAAATTCAACACTCCAAGCTGAATAACAACTTGGATAAAACAACACCAACAACTAGTTAGATGTGACTTCAGTCATGGAATTTATCCCCTTCAACTACTTTCTTGAAAAACAGCATACATGTCATTGCACTAGACCAGTAAAGTGGCCTCTACCAAATGCACACCGCATGCACACACTAGACTCCCAAAGAAATCACTTTACTTTAGGGAGGGGGGAAGAATGAAATTGCTATAATAATGCTGAAAATTCTACTAGTGGTGCAGTCAATGTCATCTACTAATCTTCTTTTATATGCAGACATTTAGAAACAATGAAGCCACAGTACTGCCATTATGAAATGCGCATGAGATGCAAGCCTCATTCAGTTCTAAAAGATCAGCAAAACTTGGCATCAAAGCAGTATTTGCACAATTAAGTTCTCGAAATGATATAGAGCTCATTCTAGCTAGCAACTCATTACAAGTTCTATAGAGAAGGTAAGAACATATGAGTGCATTACATAGAAACTGCCAAGACTAAAAATGCTACAAACTGAAGTAACTTCATCAATTAACACAAACCATGAAAGAGTGCACCCACCCATTCCCCTTCACAACCATCTAACCATTTATAATAGAACCAAAGCAGGCTTTCCATACATAAATGGCATACAATAAGAAGTATCATTCACAACCATTTTCCTAGATTAAACCATTTAATCACATTAAAAAAAGGATTTTTCCCCATGGTAAATACAGCACAAAACATTGAATCTGTAGTTCCATTCTGGGCATAATAATTCATCTTACCCTACTTTAAAATTTAACCATTAATAACAACCACCAATAGAATGTTCTAAGAAGCATAAACTTGACAACAGCCAGAATATTAACAGAAAGTAACAGAAAAAATAACTACTCCCTCCATTTCACAATATTTTCCATTTAAGCTTGTTGCACATGGATTATGGAAGCAATCAAATAGCATAAATTCTGGGAAAACCATATATGACTGGATTATCGTTTTAACTATTTTAGAGACAAAAAAAATGTGATAAGTTCGCAAAGGAGGTGATTAGAGAAAGGAGTTGAGAGAGATCCTAGGAGATGGTGGTTAGCATAGCTATATGGGACAAGGTAAGATTGGAAAAAAATATACATAATAATAACTAATGGTTGGTTGGATTTGTGAAATATCAAATATTGTGAAACAAAACAAATCTCCAAAACATCAAGTATTGTGAAACAAAGGAGCATATAGAAAAATCCAGCCAGTGGCTTAGAGCTTCTTACATTGAAAAATCTACATGTGGGTCATTTGTTTTGGCACTTAAATTGCAAAATGCGGGAGTTACTTCATTCTCAAATCAGTACACTCTTCCCCAGACCCCAGAAAAGAGGACATTTTAGGCATGACAATGACTGATACTGATTAATGAGGGGTATTGGTAGTTAAGAATAATACAATTTGACTTAAACATATTAAAAACCTTAAAACAACCGATAACATATAAATATCCAATTAAAAACATGCTAATCAAATCATAACAGTCCTATCAATCTGCAGATCCAACATCAATTCTTAATGCCACGCCAGAGACAATTAACAAACAAAAGGCCCGTACCTTGCATAGGAATAAAGATTATAAACAAGTTCAACCTTTTATGAGGCTAAAAAAAAAAAAAAAAAAACCCCATGAGAAAAAGCATTATCCCTACAAGAATCACAAGCTAAAACAATTGCCCATTTGAGAATCAGTCCAAAAAATCCTATGTTTTATGCATTTGCGAATAGAAGCAAAAATATTAAAGCCCCCAAAAATTTGAATCTGACAAAAAAAAGCCCCAAAAAAGCTACAGAATTAGACCAATGGCATGCAAAAAAAAATTATCCATTGCAGAATTGAAACCTAAAAAACCCCATCAAACATTGAAAATCAAATTGGAACAAATTCAAGTTGAAGCTAATGAAATTAACAAAAAAAGGGTTAAAACTTTACACAAATCAGACTCCAGAAAAAAGTACCCAAGTTAGAATTAAAAATTTTGTTGACGCATTAATGAAAGAAGCAAATTTCGGGTAACAAAGACGTAGACAACGACAGCAGTCTTTTAGTATATTGACCTAAATAAAACTATAGACAAAGAGGTAGAGAGACGGATTGCCCATTTCGGAATCAAAACGACAAAACCTAAAACCCCAGGTCTTTCGTTGAATTGGTGAAAAAGAAGCGAAAACTCAAATATAGAGCAACAGATTAACAGGGATTGAATAGTAACCAGTATCTAATAGTAATACATGTAGAGCGGGAGAGAGGTAGACAAAAAGACCTTGAGAAAAGCCCAAGGATCGGGACCAAAGAGCTCTTTGATTTGAGGGTACTGGGAGAGGATCTGTTTTCTTCGAGTTGCGTGCGGCTCGTCCGTGTATGACCAGAAGAATTCCGTCGCCATCACTCCTCTCTCGTCTCCTCCCATTCCCATCTTTGTCTCTCCACTCTCTCCCTCTCTCTCTCTCTCTCTCTCGCCTTCCCCGTTCGTAATAAATGGGAATGTTTTTTCAATTAAGAATCTCAGCATTTCAGAGAGAGAGAGAGAGAGAGAGAGAGAGAGAGAGAGAGAGGACTGGACGGTCTGTATCAAAGCCGTTTCATGTCTCTGTTTCCTTTCGAATCTACAGCTCATATCCCCTCATCGCCTCATTTTCTTTTTGATTTTCTATTTTTTATTATTCTTTTACTTTTTTCCAATTTTCTATTTTTATGATTTTTTTTTTTTTTTAGGACAACGAGATTAAGGTCAAAGTGGGAATTATCTGCGAGGCATACATGGACAAAGGGGAATTCGGAATCGAACTAATTTTCCAAAGGATAAAATAATTTTTATTTTGAAATTTGATTTTTGGTTTTCTAAAATCTAATTTTACATTTTTTTAATACTCTTAAAATTTGTATAACTTGTGCAAAACATAATATGGCAATTTCTTTTTATATAGAGCTTATTTTATGGTCTTTATATATTTTTTTAATTTTTTATTTCATTAATATTAATATCACCCCGATAGCTATTCTTAAAATGTTATATTTTCTCATAAGATTATATTAAATATTATGTAGACCACCAACTCAGTATCCAAGTCCAATCGAGGAGCAGGTCTCCCGGCGCTGATTTTTTCATTCCCATGGGGGATCGAACTCCCGATCATGATTAAGAGACGTTGATTCCCGAATCAATTGAACCATCAGACGTTGGTTTTTTAGAAGTGTTTTATTTAATAAGTGTTATAATTATTAATATTTATAATATTTGCCCATATAAAAGTATATTTATATTGTGTTTTTGAACTAAATACGATGTTCAAAAGATGGCCCCTCAGATTCATTCATACGAATCCGATGTTTGATTCACATGTTATTCATGAGAGGCATGTTCGAATTTATGAACACAAATTTTATGTATTACAAAATTACCAGCTTGAGGGGGTGACTTACTCTCAACCAGCATACTTGCATCAAATAAATAAAAGTGAGGCAAAACTTCAAGGACTCGAGACATCTTACCCCACCTTTTTGGTGTGCACTGTGAAATGAGAGAGAGAGAGAGAGTCCAAATGCAATTTCAAAATATAAGGACGCTTGCCAAGGCCTTTCCAAATTCATTAAATTTTCTTTAGTTTAACTGTTAAGAATAGAAAAAATAATTCTAAATAAAAACTCACTCTCAATGAGTCCAATAGTTAATTCATGACAGATTATTCATGATCAATAAATTCATTACATGTGGGTCAAGGAAAAAAAATGGTGCTTAAAAATGGTGTTTTCAAATTTAGTGTCTGTTCAGTAGAGTTTTTTTTTTCAGTTTTTCTTTTCATTTTAAAGAGAAATCTTACCAAATAATTTATTTTAAAAACTCTTAAATAAAAAATGAGCTTTTTTTTTAATAGAGAAAAACAAAAAAAGGCAAAAACTCCTAAGAGAAGCTTTGATGCCAGATAAGAAAAGATAAATAAAAAGGTAAAAGGCCACCACTCTCAGGATACAGAAGCACCATCTTAAAGATAGAGGTCAGGGTAAACTCACCGCTCAATGGAAGCCACCAAAGAGATACGGAGTAGAAAATTTTCAAAGGCATAAAAAATGCTCTAGAATTTTTTAAAATACTTTCCTACTATGATGACTAGAAGAATTACTACTGGAGTCACCCAAAATATGTGCCGAAGCAAAAGAATTAACATCCTCATTATCAATTAAAGAAGCACCTTCTCCTTGGGTTTGAGATTGCTCAAGACCTGCCTCAAGATGTTGGATTTGTTTTCTTAATTTTTCAATCTCAATGTCACGAAAATCTCTTTCATGGGTCGAAGCTTTGTCTTTGGTAAAGAAATGTGACTTCCTCACTCATAGCCTTGTTTTCTTGGGCTACATTGTTTCCGGTAATGGAGTGAAGATGGATCCAAAAAAGTGGAAGCAATTATGTGTCAGACACTTTCATCATATTCGGAGTTTTCATAGTTTTGCTTCTTTTTATAGACGTTTTATTAAAAATTTCAGCACTATTATTGCTCCAATTTCAGCACTATTAGGACCATCTAAGTCTGAAGGTATTCCCAAACCTTCTAAAGGAGAAGGCTTCATTTTGTTATCCAAGAGTTTATTGCCTGTCTAAATGTCAATCCATGGTTCTAATGTATTTGATGAATCTGATAGAGAAATTGTTATTCCTCCTGTTGTTCAACATTTGCTTGATGACTATAGAAATATCTTTCCAGAAGAAATTCCAACAGGTCTTCCTCCAATGAGGAATATTCAACATTATATTGATTTTAACCCTGGAGCTAGAACAACCCTCTAAGTATGGGAACTTGTAATGACACTAATAAAAAAGTTGGAAAATACTTAAAATTCTTGAAAATTCATCTAAAGTTTAGAATCACATAGAGAATGCAAATCCCAATGTGAGTTGGAATTTGTTGAAATTTGTTTTCTTTTATTTCTTATATTCTTAGTTGAAAGATATAAAATTTCAAATATATACATATCATAAATTTATTTACCTTTATATTCTCTATTTCTCTTTAACTTTAAGTTTTAATTTTTAATTTTTAATTTTATTTCAAAAATTATGAAATCAGTTTATTTTTAAAAGTAAAAATACCAAATAACTTTTAACTTAATTTTAAAAACTATTAATTTTTGCTTTTTCTTATAAGAAGAAGAAAAGTAAAAAAAAAAAACCCTATCAAACGGGCACTTATTTATGTTTTCTTCAAAATAACCAACAGACAGTCGATCTAATAAATGAAAGTGCTAAATCTCTTGATTAAATCTCAAACTCGAAACTTGAAAATTAAAAAACCTATGTTAGAAAAACTGTTTCCTAAAATAGGCCCAACAAACACTCGAATTGAATAAGTTAAAATATGAATGTAAATATCAATTGGTATAAAAAAAAAATGTTCTCTTCAAAATATGAAGGCCAAAAGAAGAGAGTAAACACTCAATAGGTGCCAATAAACTATAATTCAACTAGGATTGTCCTCCTTTCCCTTTAAAATGTTTCGAATTCAAACCTCCCTATGATCAAAAAAAAAAATCCTCAATAGGTTCAGCGAGCCCACCAGCATTGGCAATTAGGAACTTTTCGGCCCGGGCGTAGCTGAGTCCAAACCCAAGCCCATACAAAACATAGGTCATGTCATGTTGACCTAAGGCTCAAGTCAGGGACCTTTACCCTCCAGTCCAATCCTAAAATAAATCGGGCCCAAGGAGAGGCCAGCAACAGCATAAACACAACGAAACCAGCACAACCGAAAGCCTAGCCTCAGACATTAGCACCATGCGATCAAGATGACCATATCTTGCCCACAAGTTTCAAGTCATGCCGAATAAGTCGTGCAAAACTTTTCAATCTTAAAGACACAAAGAAAGCTCTTGTCAAATGAAACATAGCCATGATATAGCCTTCAAGAGCAGAATAAAGCCCTCAAAGGTTTATGTAGCATAAATTTTTCCAGGCTGTACAACCATGTACAAGTCCCCTAAATACAATTTCATAAAACCGTCAAAAGAAAAACTCACTACTTCACCACCCCGGCCACAATAACTCAAGCTGGGTCTTCTAACTAGAAGCGGGAAGAAACACCATTAATTAAAAACTAATCTATGTTCGACCACATGAATCTTGGTCCGTTGCTTAAGGTAGAATATGAACTTAATTGGGTGCTTGTTGACCACAAGTAGGCAGATCGGAGCACCATTACTGTACCATTAGACATTAACGAAGATGGGAGTCATACGTGTCAAAAAAGGAATCAGGAACAATCTCGGGCAGTTTGTCTATGTACAGGAAGAGCCTCCGTAGATTTTCCCTTGTTATGGTTGCCATGTCAACTATATCCCTGCTGTCCATGAATACCCAAAGATCACCAGAGTTTACTCTTTTGAGACTGTCTCGACAAAAGGGACATGACTGTGACCTTGTTCGCCTGCAAGATAATGCAACAGATATTTTAGTCCTTTTGTTTTAATGTCGGAAGCATTTCCATTCATCAGCAACACTAACAGAAAATCAAAAATTAGCCGGCTTGTCATAAGACAAGGAGAGTATTTACTTTTCAGCTGTTTAATGCCGAGAAACCAACTTTGAACAATTTAAACATCATTCAGATCACAGATATAAGAGTACAAAATCAAACATAAATTGACAATTTCCAGAGTACTTCATCATGCGGGAGTAAGATGCAAGACTCCAATATCTTAAATATAATATGTATTTAATATACAAAGGACGTTGAGGAGACAACTACTCCCTGGAAAACTTATTTGGTCCAGATTAATTAATGACAGGCTCACTGTAATTTTTCCTAGACCAACAAGAATATGCACGACCAAACAATAAATTTGGAAGCAATCCTTGAAATGATATTTCAAACAGTCAACAATATAGCCTTGCTTCACTTTGTGTTGCTATTGGCGTGGTTCCAAGTTGCAACTTCCACCGTGCCAGCCAGACTCAAAGACAAGGCAAGCTCAAAATAGACAATGCCTTTCTACATTCTTCATTTGATGCCTACAGTCCACCAGATCATTTACTTACAGGTCTGAACCAATACTCCTCCACTATACTAGAGAGCCACAGGCCACAAAGGTCGACAGAGGTAAGTAGTGGCACCAGCACTGGGCCAGAGCGCGCGCTACACACAACAATGATCACAGCAATGTTACATGGTCACACACGCATGATCTTTGTGCATGCTGTGCAGCACTTCTGATATGCTTGTGCAACAGAACCGGTCTCTAGGAGAGGGGCTAAAGCTTCCTATACTGCCCTTGCACATTCTAGGAAACATCCCCTTAACACTTGAGCAGCACAGCAAATTCTCCTGTGCCTTGTGAAGTGGGGACTCAAGCACTTTTCTGCCCCAGCACTCACATTTTGGACATGAGGCATGCAAAGGAATAATTTCCCTGCACAATTAGAGGGAGTGCTATGCACATTACCCAGTCACATGCTCCCAGCAAGCACAATGTAATGCACTCTAGGAACCACAGACAACTGCACCGACCCAGACACAGCAAGGAAACGGCACTAGAATCACTCAACTCACTTAACAACGCAAAGGAATAATTTCCCTGCACAATTGGAGGACGTGCTATGAACATTACCCAATCGCATGCTCACAGCAAGCACAATGTAATACACCCTAGGAACCACAGCCAATTGCACGAGGAAATGGCACTAGAATCACTCAACTCACTTAACAGTATCCATAAGTTTTGTCTAAGTACTGGCAAAGGAGTACATAAGCAATTTACAAATGCAAAAAGTGTATCTCAACAGACTGATGAGTATTGCAGAAAGTCAAAAGAGTGTCCAAGCATACTGTGTTGAAAGAATAATAATTAATTGATGCCACACAGTATATCCAACTTGCCGTCAAGCATGGGCATGCTTCCATTTTGAAGTGCTTATGCTTCAGAGATTGCACACTGCAACACCCCACCCATGTGGAACTAACTCTGTCCACACTACACATTCAAACACACCCAGCATCCAGAATGTAAATACACATACATGAGGGATCATGCAAGGTAGCTACTGCAGAAGTTTATATGCATTTGGTGTGGCAGCATGCACATCTCAATATGTAAAACTGAAGTGTATCACCTGATAATCATATAGAGCCAATATGAAAGTAATTTAGAAATCTAGCAGAAGCACCTTAAATTAAAATGAAAGCAACTAAAGGGTTCAATATTAAATTGAATGTGCGTCCTATATGCCCTAGGAGTTGCTATTCAATAACTGGTATGCATATATCACAGAAAGGGGGATAATTACCAGTCACGGTAGCACTTTAAGCACATAGCATGGCTGCAGTTAGGCAACACTATCTTACTATTCATCTCCATGCAGATTCCACACTCTTCTTCTCTTTCAATATCTGCTTCAGAGTATCGTTTGTTCTCATCTTCATCTTTTCTTCTGTACCTTTCCATGCACACTGCCTTCTGTTTTTTATCCTCCATGTCAGTCACACCTCTTTGAAGTTGCAACAGCGAGGGATAAATTACCGCTGCATTAAGTTGAAATTTAAAGTAATTCAATAACAGAAAAAATGTGTTATTAAGACGTTAATAGTTATGTATTTGTAATAGTACAATTGAATTTACCGTAGAATTCTCTAATACTTGCTCTTCTTTCATGAGTAGACATGGTTGTTGTGCCATCCACATAAACCTGCAACACAAATCTTATAAGAACTTGACAGAAAAAGTAAATTGCAAATATGGGAAATATATAATCATAACTTTCAACCTTATAAATTAGGATTCTCAACAGGCCAAGGGCACCCGCAAGATGGCAGTCAGTCCATTGAACTAGGAAAAGAAACAGATGTGCAGCAGGGCTATATGACATTCTCATCTGAACACACGCACCATCATACTCACTAGGAATCTCGGATGCCCTGCACCACATAGAAAGAAAATAACTTCAGCAGGACAGCATAAGGCAACAACAAAACCATATAATGTAAGCAAGCTTTCAATATTTTAAAGACTAAAAGAACTGTGCCACCAGAATTCAGAGTTCAACTGAAACATCACTCCATGGGTATTAGGAGAAATCATATTTTCACGTTGAATATTATCCCTCAAGAAAGGATACAAAGACACTAGTAGGTGAAGAGAATCCAAAACTATCCATTGATTTCCACAGCATGCCGCTGTATTCCACATCCAAAGGTTTATGCGCTCTCCATTACAAGTCAAAATTGTTAAACAACTACACTTTCAGCATTTCCAAGGCAAAGGCCAGAAACCATGAAAGTTGAAACCTCCAAAAAGGCCAAGAATGAGCAAGAAATGCAGATGTAGAACCCTTGAGTGTAACCAGAAAAAAAGAAAAATTCCAGCTACCCTTTTTTCACAATGCAGCTAGAAATTTCACAAATTCAGCAATTTCTAGAAAACCTAGATTTCCGACCCCCATTTCATAAACCAACTCAGAAACTACACTGACAGTCTAAGGCTTAACTCGGCTGCCTCCCACCGGAAAAAAGTGGTTCTTTTGTGGGAACCAACTAGCCAGTGATTACACATTAAATCACTTCAGATTATATACAAAATGTAGTCAAATGCATCTCAAAATCCTAAAATATTTCAATGAATTCATGATCTTGACCAACAAATTTCACTTCGAAATTAGTCTTTTTAAACTAAACTTCACAGTATCCATTTCAGAATAAGCTGCATAAATTAAGAATCAAACCCATTTTGTTTATAAAATTCAGCAAACAGAAAGAAAAAAAAAATCCTCAAATCATAAACAAACGTTTAACGAAAACTATGATAGAGAAAAAAAGTAATACAGAACTTAAGGATTAGGTGAACAACACCCCCTAAAAGAATGGCTTTTCATTAAAAAAATGTCGAAATTTCTAAATTTTTATAAAAAAGAATCAATCCCCCAGAACCCAAAATTAGGGAAGAAACATGGGCTTCGAACCAAACATTAAAAGGAAATTTCGAAATGCAAATTTCAAATTCAAATTCAAACCCAGATAAGGCAAAAACCAGAACATCTAAAAAATCCCAAGAGAAACAGAGAGAGAGAGAGAGAGTTACAGAGTGTTGGCATGTTGAATATCTGCTTCAAGAACTTTCAGAGAGTCCTTGAACGATTTTCGCATGGAAGAAGCAGCGTACATCCCCAAAACAACCAAACAGTAAAATATTTCCTCCCCCTTTCAGAGTAAAATCAGAAACCAAACATTAGAGAAAAAAAAAACCCGAACTTTTGATTCTCAAAAACCCTAGTCTGTCTCTCTCTCTCACCTTCCGTCACTAGACTCCTCTCTCCTCTCTCCTCTCTCTCTCTCTCTCTCTCTCTCTCTGTTCTTCTACTCGGTTCTTGAAAGCGAAGACGAACAAAGGAAACCGATGGTGGTCTATGTCGATGACACGTGTACTGCGGCGTCAAAACCCAAGAATTTGTACTTTTAAATGAATACAATTTCCAATTTTTCCAAGTCCCGTGAAGCGAATACGCTCTTATCCACTCACACACACACTCTCTCTCTCTCTCTCTCTACTTCTTTTCTCTCTCTATCTTCACTTTCTCTCTCTATGGTATGTGTCTGCCACTTTCACCTCACCCTTCGGTAGCTTTCCCACCACGCGGTCGTAAACGTCGCACATCCCGTTAGCCCACTTTCCTTACTTTGCCCCTTCCTTTATTGTTACCTAATTTTACACCTTTCCCACTCCCACTAATTAAGGCTTTATTGATTTTAATTCCAAACAAAAAATATTTTAATTTTTTAATATTGTTGGGATTTTCTCATATATTATTTGGAATATGGATATTCAATATTTTTTCCTTTTTATCGCTCAATAAAATATTACTATTTTAAAAAATTTGAAAAAATCAAATATTATCTTTTATACAATATTACTTATCTAACTAAAATTTTGAATTCAACTCTTATATTTAGAAAAAATAGATATCGAAATAATTTTATTCCTTAAAAATCTAATTCGACTCAAATCAAATTTAATCGAATCTAATATGATTATCTGATACCAATAATTTTTTTCAGAAAAAGTATATCTCTCCTTGTTTTTTATGTTTGTATACGATAATATAGTTTTACCGTATTATTTTAGTTTAGAGATGTTATAAATCAAATAAAAATAAAACTAATGTTGAGGTAAAATGAGACAAGTTTAAATTTCCCAAAAAAAAATATAATATTTTGATATTAATTTGGAAATAAAAAAATATGGACTACTCATTGTTGTAAAGAAAAAATGGCAACAATTTGGATGTTTTAGGTATCACATTTTCTTGAATTCTAACAAATTATATTTTTTCTATTTTTGCTGTTTCTCTCTTTCATTCCTTTCTCATTTTGAGTTGAGAAATGACATGGCAATGCTTATATTGTCTTCCAGCATTGTTTTCAAAGGTAAAATGATAGAATTTCCTAGGATGTTGTTTGTGTAGAATGCTAGGTCAAATCTGAGTTTCAAATATTCAAGTGAATGGAGTCCCAAGGTAAAAATTATATATGTATGGAAGAATAGGAGCCAAGCCATTACATTATTCAATTTAAAAAATAACATAAATATGCAATTTTTTTGAAAATAATATTTCGTATTTCTGTGTTTAATATATTGAATAAATATGATATTTGTACGGTATAAGAAAAAACTCTAAAATCAGGCTAATAAAATATTTTTTTAAATATATGATATATTACGACTTACCAATATGGGAAGAAGAGAAGAGATGAGGAGATAAAATGGCTTTATTTCAATTTTTGGGGAGTTTTATACGGAGAAAAAAGAAAAGAAATTGACTGATTTTTTATTCTTAAAATATGAAAATTTTCTTTTTAAAATGGGAAGAAAATGAGAGAAAAGAAAAATTGGTTCAAATTAATTTGTTAATATATTAAATTTACTCTTAAAAGGGTAATAGATAAATGTTTAATTCTGAATGAATTCTACATCATATGCGGCTTGGTTTGTGGACAAAACTTTTCTCTCTATTTCTCTCTGACTCTCGAACAAAAGAAAATCTTTTTTATTTCTTTTTCTCCTAAAACCCCAGACAAAATAGAAAAAAAATTTCATCATTGTCCTTCATTTTCTTTTCTTTCCTAGACTCCTAAATTAAGGTTTAATATGGTTTAAATCGAATTTAATCAAATTCAATATGTTAAAATTAAAAAAAAAAAAAAACATTAATGGGTAATGTTTTAAAAATAAAAATTAATATTTCACTTTAAAACTTTTTTAACCTACCCAGCATAAAAATATGATGGGTATTTAAATTTATTCTGCATTTTGTTAATTTTAATAATTTATTAACAGGATAATTTTACAAATTCCTTTTTTTTGGGCAGAAATATAAGATTCAATCTCATTCCGTAATTCTGTACTACCAGAATCACTCCATTTCTTATTCATTAAACTTTCCAACAAAAGCCAATTGCAAATGATCAACATTCGGGCATCACTTGGGGCAGAAGAAAGGGGTAATCAAGTCAGACTTGCTAAAGGTACAGAAACCTACCCTAGAGAGAAGGGAAGAGGAGAAGGGAAAAGAATCTGAAGGAGGGTCCCACATAAGGTCATTGTTCATAAACAGGGGCAGGCAGCGGTATCCAGTCTTGGATTAGGTTCATGAGAGAGAGGGGGGGGGGGTGGCGTGGCGGTGGTGGCCAGCTAAGGCAACAAAATGATAGACAGGTACATTCATTTCTGCGTCATCATTCAAGAATTATGTTTATCTGTTTAAGGATAATAAGAGGGTTGTTTTTATGCCTTTGTCTCGTTGTCTTTGTTTTGTTATGAGAAAATCATATTTTTCTTCGGCCATTAACCAAAATTTAATCCACATTTTAAAAGTTTCACCTTCATTATTTGTCTTTCAATCTCTGATCTTCATCTTTCATATATATTTTTTTATTTTAGATTCGATTATTATATTAATCTGATTCAAATATTATAAAATTTAATTTAAAATTAATTCTTTTAATATTTATTTTTTATACTCGATATTTGAATTTAAAATATTAAATAAAAAATTTTAATATTATATCACTAAATTTATAAAAATATTAATTTATCTTTCATATTTTTAATTTTCAATTCCTCTGTTTTTCTTCTTTAACCTGGACATTTAATGTAAATTACATTAATCGACGGCCTCGGATCAATCACATCATAAAACTTTATCCATTGTTGTTTAAGTATAACGCGATGAATATAAATCTAAGTTGAATTCTGATTAAACTTTAAATGGGATATTAAGAAAAAGAATTTGAGTCCAACCCTTTCCATAGACTATACCTAATTTTGCTGGAGTATGGACTTGACATGTCCATTTTTACTTTTTTTTTATTATTATATAGAGATTTAAACTCTGAATCACAAAATTAAAAAAGAAAATTATGATAATTAAACTGTCTCTCACGTCTACTTGATTTCCTAGTTGATTTTTAATATGAGCAAAACATTTAGAAATAACCTATCTAAAAGTTTATGTTCGAGTTATTCAAATTTAAAAGAATAAAAATAGAATACTAGGTTGGATCAACACAACACGAGACTAATGTTGTCCTCCATCTTCAGATCTAACAAGAATTAAGAAATAGCTCAATCTAAATTTATATTACATTAATAGTTTTTTATTATTGTCAATGAATCGCACTCATTAAATGGTAAAAAACAAATTCTTTTATTAAAATTTTTTTATTAGAAAATATAAGATTTTATGAATACTAGTTTTCTTTAGCATATATTTAAATTATAATTGTTGTATTAAAAAATCTACTTAATCTAATTTCAAAATTTTCAAATGAGGGTTAAAGGGCGAGCTTTCTTTCCTGCATAACATTGGGTTTATCTTTGAAATTCCAAATTTGGACCAAAATCAAGTGGCAATTTATCATCATAGAGAGCAGCCTATTCCATGAAAGGGATTGCTTTGAGAATAAGGGTGATGTACCTAAGTATCTTCAAGAGTTGTAAGAGGCAAACCCCTTTTCCCTACATCTCTCTCTCTCTCTCTCTCTCTCTCTCTCTCTCTCTCTCTCTCTCTCTCTCTCTCTCTCTCTCTCCTGCGCATATCTATTCCAAACTATCTCAATATCTCACCCCCAAGTATCCATATAATCAATGAAATATCTACGGATATACAACTTAATAAATAAGAATATTAAGTTTTATAATAAAATCTCAAATTTAAAACTTAATCAATAATACCCAAATCAAAATAATTAGAATATGATTCAGATACCGATTGATATAAATATATATATATATATAATCAATAAAACTATTCATAATTTGAAAATTTTATGGATTTTACTTATTTATTTTTTCTCGCAATCAAATTACAATAATCTTATAAAATTATTTAGATAAAAATATTTAGGATTTTCCTTACATTCGAGGGTAGGCAATGTTACAAAGCATCGATAATACTTTGATATTAGTTTTCTTGATTAAAATATTATATTATATCAACACCAATATTGATATTTTTAATAATTAACTTTTTTGATACTTTAGGGGGAAAAAAATCTTAAATTGACAAACCCATGATTAGGTTTGTTTGGTCGGTTGACTTTAGCCTTAGACTAGTGTTTTGGAACCGAGAAATTTTAGAACCACCACTTTTTTAAACTTTTATAGTGGCGTCACTCGGTTAAAATAAATCATAATTAAAAAATTAAATTAAAATTTATATAATTTATTTAGATTTATTAAAAAATAATATTTAATAATAAAATCTCCAAATCATAAAATTTTTTAAATTTAAATAAATACATGAGATTTTAAAACTCATTCTCAAAATTTTTATTTTAAATTCAATTTTGATTCTGAAATAAGCGTCTCTTAATCTAATCGGGTGTTTTTCAATTCTAATTTTCACTATTTTATCATGATGTAGCCCCGAACTTTAAAAATCCCTTATAGGTGGATCGCGTTGACTCTCCCTCCACTCTAACTTTTTTCCCATTTTGCTCCTGGTTTTTTTCACTTGAGAAGAAAAAAAGTCACAATAAGATTCATTTGTATAAGATTAAAACCAATATTCAGCACAAGTGCCATCATCCCCGCACCAACCTCTGCTGCCGCCACAGTCTCCACTTCTACGATTTGCAATTAGATTCCAATCGGCTTGCAGAAACTTCTAAATATCTGATTAATTTCAAATTTATCTTATCCGAACACTACAAAATTCGTTATAAAGATTTTTTTTAATTTTATTTCTTGATTTTCATGATTTGAATTCGACACTTATAGTTAATAGAGTACACCACCCGAACACTACATAGTCTCCAATCTCTTTCTTGATAAATGGATTCAGAATTCGGATCTTTTTGCTTCTTAATTTGGTTTTGATTTGGATTCTGAACTAGCGGATTCTGGTTCCAATTTTAATTGGGATTCTTGGTTCTAAGGAACCTTGGCTAAGGCCAGTTGGGATGGATGGCTACTGGACCTTAAACTAAAGAATTTAACGTATTAAATTCTTTTGAGTTGAATGGTTGGACATTTTATTTTATTAATCAGAGATATCGAATTCGAGTTTTAGGAATGGTGAAAAAGATTTGAGAAAATCAATTTCTAAAATAGATTTTATAATATTTGAATCAGATTAATAGCTAAAATTTGAATATCGATGGTAAAAATAAAAAAAAAAAAGAAATCATCCTTGGCTTCTTCGAATCCAGCCCGGTTTAAAAGAATTCTAGCTCTCTTTGGGCAAGTTCGTTTCTGGGCTAATTGGCCCAATTAGCTCAATTTTTTTTTTTTTTTTTTTTTTTGTGAAATTCCCCAAGTAGCTCAATGTTGCAATTCCAACCCTGCAACCTGAACTTCTGCTCCGGTTTTCTCTATTAAGGCTGATAGTTCGAATTTTAAAAATAAAAATAGAATATGAAAAAATTTATCCTTAAATTAGATTTTATAACTATTCAAATTAAATTAGTTAAATTTTTGAATATCAACACAATGATCTCAATGGTCTCAAGTTTAATTATTTTTTTTATAATCAATTAATATCTAAAATTATATTTTTATTAATTCAATTAAAACGTTATTTAAATTAGAAAGAATTTTTTGATATAATTTTTTTTATTTTTAAAATTTGAATATAAGGCTTGATTAATCCAAAGCCCATCTCTTAATTGTGTTTTTACAGTGATACAGTTTAATAGTTTTAATTCACTTCTCATGCGTATACTTCGAATCTCCTATTGTTCTGCAGCTGCTCTCAGTCGGGTACCGGATAGCCGTGGTCCCTCCTCTTTTTTTTTTTTTTTTTTTTTTTTTTTTTTCAAAAAAGAGTGAGAGAGGGAGACTGGAATGAGTACCGTGTAACACTCTCTCATGGAGACTCTGATATTCAAACCCTCACAATCGCTCCTCCTAATCCAATCTCACTTAATCAATCAAATCCATCGAAATCTCATTCAGTTTTCCCCCAGTACTCACAATTTAAACCCTAAAAATCTAAGTCCCTGCACAGTCACAACTTCAAAATCAAAAAGTTATGGTGGTTGGGACGAGCTAAGTTCAATTACCTACTAAAAAAAACCCCAGTGAGTTGAACCAAATACGCAATTTATTCGCTTCTGTGGGAATTGATAATCGAAAGTATGTTTTTCTGTTTCTCTTAGGGTTTGTTTCTGCTTTGGCCATTTCCAGGGTTAGGATTTCTTCAGTTATTGTTTTTCCGACTTCTGTTTTGCTTTTGGTTACTGGGTTTTCTTTTGGGTTTGTTCATGGTGGTGGGTTTAATAAAAAGAAGACTAAAGATGAGGCTTTTAGGGTTTATGTTGAGAAACTGACGAGTTTGGTTCAATTTTTTGATGAATTGAATTCTAAGTTGAGTAATTTGAAAAGTGACGTTCAAAAAGCTATTGATAGTAATGAAATCAGAGTGGTTGAATTGAAAAGTTATGTTAAAGGGATTGATTCAATATATATGTTGGCTTTGCCAGCTAGAAATTTAATTGAGGCGACAATTAATAATGGCGAGGAGTTTGTTGATAGTGAAGTAGTGGAAACGATTGTGAATCCAAAACAAAGGAGAGAAGAGCTTAATGAAATCGGGCATGATTTGTTGCAATATTTTGGAGGTTTGTTTTGAGAAAAGTTGGATGGATCAAAGCCTAATAAGTCGAGAGATGTAATAAAGCGGATATCAAGAGCTTGATGTAAAGGAACAAAGTACGACATCTAGGGCTTCAAAATTGGTTAACAACTCCAAAGGGAAGGAGAACAAGAATATGTTAAATAAGGGTGCGTTAGACTGGAGTGATGATGCGATAGATAATGATTTTAGAAGAAGAAAAAGAGTTATGAATATTGGGAAATTACGCACACCAGAAGGATATTTTGACAGTGATGAGTATAGCTATATGAGTAGCAGGCAGCAAGTCCTGAATAACCAGCAAATGTCTCTTAACATTGGCGGTAATACTGATGAGAAGGCATGTTCATTCGAAGAGAGTGTGCTTGGTTCTGTGGATTTTAGTGTCACTCGCAAACGTATGCAAAGAAGAGCATCATCTGGGACACAAAAGATGCTAGAGATATCCAATGGAGCTAACATGTTTTCTGACAACATGGAACTGGATGAGAATGCACCCAATATGTCTTACTTCAAGGGAGAGAAGAATCCCGAGGATAATTCTTTTATGGAGAACAATCGCTTTGTTAATGAGGAGGAACGTGGCTCTGCTTTTTTTTCCTTGATATCTGCTGATGTGGCATTTGATCGATATCTTTTGGAAGCTAAAGGCCTTCTCAGAGAAGCTAGAATGAGCTTGAGGAATAGAGGCAATGAAGGGCATGTAGAGATAAAATTATACAAGTCAGCTAAGCTACTATCAAAAGCCATAGCTATGAAGCCCATGAGTTTGATTGCAGTGGGCCAGTTGGGGAACACATATCTTCTTCACGGAGAGTTAAAATTGAAGATGAGCTGTGAGTTGAGAAATCTTCTAAATACAGATGAACCCCATTAACAGATATATGGAATAAAGAATTATGAGGACTAAATCTTGAAGTGAACAATAAAGATAAACCTGCATCTGTTCTTATCAATGTGTGTGAAAAGTGTGAAGAACTTCTTATTCAGGCAGGAAGAAAATACAGAATGGCCTTGTCAATTGATGGGAATGACATTAGAGGTCTTTACAACTGGGGCCTTGCTCTTTCCTTCCGAGCACAGTTGATTGCTGATATAGGACCTGTAAGTGATGTTGAACCTACCACCAACTCTATCATATTGATGATATTGATAGCGACTGCATTTGTCTTCACCTTTGGTATTCAGCTCAGCTGTTTGAGCTTGATATATTGTTCTGTTTGCTGTCAACTTATTGTCGCTTATTTAAGCTTGAGTTTGCCTTTTTTCTAGAAACAAATGAACCCGCTAACAATCCAAACCAAAATTAAACCTTGAAAATAATATTCTCTTTTTCTGCCAAAATAACTTAGTACAACCGTAAAAATCAATTTCTGTTGCCTTCTCAGAAAATAAATAAATAATAATAAAAAAACTCTAGAAAAGATTTTGTGGTGTCTTGGTTAGTGTAGATGGAGGATAGCCTGACGCTGAGACTAAGAGTCTTGAAAAATGGAGGGGGGAAGATCCAGCGGATTGAGTTCAAAGGTTTCATCATCTATAACAGCCCACCCCTTTGTTGTATATATCTGGTTGAAAATTGTTTGCTCTATCACTCTTGGTTTTGGGTTTGATGATGAATCAGGAGAAGAGGGCATTTTCCCTCCTTTTGATGCCAGAAAGCAATTGAACAATATTACAAGCACAACAAAAACTATCTTTCCCCCAAAGCCTTTATTAAAAGCCCTTCTCTCCCCCCCCCCCCCCAAAAAAAAAAAAAAAACCCACAACACACACAATCCTCCCTCTCCCCCAAACAATTCTGCAAGTTTTGGTTGACCTAACTATGACCATAGGTGTAGCTTATGTGAGTACACATTAGTGTTGGCTGTGTGTTTTCTTTTTCTTTCATTTTTTCCCTGGTTAAACCTACAATATGCTAATGAAACCTGGGCTAATTTTGCTATAATTGAAGTGATGTTGTTGACACTTAGATCAGTTTTATCCATATTATTGAACATTTTGATAGGGTATGCCTCTGGTGCTTTGGCTTGACCATTACAAATCTTGGCTGCTTGAGCCTGATATATTCTTCCATTTGCTATGATGCTGTTTGGTTTGAAGCTCCTTTAAGGTTAGAGTTTGCCTCTTTGTAAAGTTTGGCATTTTCATTTCTTTTTATTCTCAGGAAGCAGCTTATGAAGCTGACAAGGTGTTCATGGCTGCAATTGATAAATTTAATGCAATGCTGTCCAGAAGCAAGAGTCATGCACCAGATGGTACGCACAAACCTAGTCATAAAGAGAAGAGAAAAAAAAAATTATGACAATTAAGAAATCTTATTTCGACTTGAACACAACTTTTGCAGCTCTTTTTAGATGGGGTATGGCATTGCAGCAGCGTTCTCACCTACGGTCGAGAAATAGTAAAGAAAAGGTCAAGTTATTGCAGCAAGCAAACAGGCTTTATGAAGATACATTAGTTACCGATGAGGACAATCTCCAAGTAAGAGAAGCATTGTCTTTGTGCATTTCCGAGCTAAACTACAGGCAGTTTTAACATTTTTAATGTCATACACAAAATGCAACAGCAAGTTGACTCTGCCAGGATTCGACCTATTTCTTTCTCCCCAGTCCAATTTTTACGCTGTTATGTGCCAAATATAACAGTGGCCGGATGAGCAACCCTTCTCATTATGAAGATTACCGTACAAAGCTGTTATGTATGTAATAAGAGAAGAATTGCAGTATCTTAAGATTTTTTGAAAGGATGGCGAATAATAATCGTGTTTATTGCAATTATCTTAGTTATTCATTGTTCTAGTGAGGTTATCTTTTTTTTTATTTTTTTTGGTACCTAGACCTTCTGATATCCGAGACTTCACCCTGACTACTCTGGAATCGACCTGACTGTTGGGCCTCATTTGAGGGGAAGGTCTCCCAACATTGTTTTCTCCGTATTCAGTGGGAGTCGAACACCCGATCTAGTTAAGAGATGAAGGTGCTCTTCCCACCTACGTCAACAATGTTGGTCTGTATCACATCTTATGATAAGCATTATTGAACTAATAATCCCAATCTTATGCTACCTGTAAGTAATTGTCCTGGACGCTACAAATACTTCAAAATTTCAGAACTTAAGAGGTTTAAACTTTAGATCTGATTAAAGAAAATCATATGTAAGGGTGCTGGGGCAGGTATGAAGGACTTTGTGGCTGTTTAGCTCTACAATAAGTATAATGATAGATTTTAAGCACGGTAGTTTCAATTCAATCAAACATTCTGCCTTACTTCAGCAACACTTTAAAAAAAAAAAATAAAAAAAAATTAAAGAGCCTCATGCATTATAGGTGCCCCTGTTACACAAGGGCAGTTCGGCTTTATTTCTAGGTAATAGGCAACTTAGTTTTCAAACAAAATAAAACCAGAACAAGTTCACCCGACGAGATCAAAGCCAAAGGAAGCTACTTTTAGGAGGGGAAAAAAAGGACATCCACAGAAATGTGGTTTAGAGTACATATTACCAATTTATTCCTTTTGAGATCATACAAGTTTCAAAGCAATTTCCAGTTTGGCATTAAAGAAACACATTCCAGGTTCAAAATGGTACTACAGGAACACAGAAAAGAAGTCCGGGGTTTATCAATCAAACATGTCCTTAAATTCTACGCAATTTAGCCATACCATGTAGTCTCGGGCCATTTTTTCAACAAGACTCTTCGTCAGTTGCTAGGCCGAAGATCTAAAATGTTCCCGAAAAACTTTCAACATGCCAGAATATGTGACAACACCTGTTAGAGTACAATCATCCTCTATAACCCAGACATAGCTCACACGATGAGCGAGTGCCTGTATCATCACAGCCACTAAAGAACTCCTAGGATGGCAGACTATTGCCTCAGACTTCCTCACCATTCTAGCTGAATAGCTCACAGACTTTCCACGCCTTATAGCACTCATCTCTTCATCATCAGAGGAAGAACAAGAACTTGAAGATGGTGTAGAAGTAAGAGAAAACTCTTCCATTAAATTGAGCATAGCCTCCAAGTTCTTTTCTTGCAACCTTGTTTTCACTAAATGCACCAACTCATCTGGGGGGCCTCCACAGTCGATGTAAGCCATCAAGTCTTCGGCTGAAAGAGTCGCTATTGCTGCCGCCAGAGTTTCATCACAACAAGTGAGCATGTAAGGAGAGATTTCACCGATCAAACAACCTTGTTCGTCAACAATAGCAACAGAAGTTTGATGCTTGTTGGAGAGAGAAATGGCTTCTGTGGCCGCAAAGGCAGGCTGATAGTATGGTATGGCCAGGATATCGGTGTCTGTGATACTAAGAAGTTCAATGGAAAGAGAAGCAACTGGGGCAAAGGCACTGATGGAGTTCAGAAGGAAGCGAACTACATCTTCCTGGGTGATCCAGCAATACTCGTGACCTTTGTGGAATGTGGACCCAAAGCTGGTGCTTTTAGCTAGTGTTTTCTTTAAGCTTTTGCTCATGCGGCTCTCTATTGGCACAACTAGGTTTTGTGCACCTTCCAGCATCAAATCTATGGCCTCAAACAAACTGAAAAAATTCACAAATAAGATAAGCAATTTGTAATCATAACATTAAACTTAACACTTGATAACACAAGAATTAGTGTTAGAACTCTATGAGAACATGATAACCAGATACTTTATAGTGAGCAGAAGCTTCACCAAAGAATGAACTATATTATTATTGTCAAAGTCGCTGCCATGGACTTGAATGTTGCAGGTTCTATATGTGGTGCGCGCGCGTGTGTGTATGTATGTATACTTGCTTGGCAATGGTAAAAGGAATAACACTCAGAATCAACACAGCAAAAATTTCAAGTCCTTTAGGCAATAACCGAGTTAAACACTTCTTAGGAAAAAAAATGATGTTAATAGAGATCCTAAGGCCCCATCAGATACTTTATAGTGAGCAGAAGCTTCACCAAAGAATGCACTACTTTATTATTGTCAAAGTCGCTGCCAGAATCTTAGTAGAGAGTCTAGTGATGATAAGATTTTCATCTTATAAAATTATATAATATGGTTATGGACTATTTGGATCATGGAATTGAATGTTGCAGGTTCTATATGTGGTGTGTGCGTGTGTGTATGTATGTATACTTGCTAGGAAATGGTAAAAGGAATAACACTCAGAATACTAAACGTAGACCTTCAACACAGCAAAAATTTCAACTCCTTTAGGTGATAACTGAGTTTAACACTTCTTAAAGGGGGAAAAAAAAGAAAGAAAAGATGTTAATAGAGATCCTAAGGCCCCATTTGAGAAGTCTTTGATTCCCTCTTTTCTCCCCTGCTTACTTTTATTTGCACATTTGTTGACTATCTAAAAAGTTTTGATAGAAAATACAGAGTTCTGGAAATAAATATCAATTTCTTCAATAAAAGGAGTAAAATTATCATTATACCCATAATCTTTTATATTCACAGCATCACCTCTTCTCTACTCAACATTTACTTTTCCAAACATGACCAAAATTTCTTCCACTATAGCCTAGTTGTACAAGGAACAATCAAGGACTGGTCATTTTAATCAAGGCTTAAACTCAAATTGCACAAGGATATGGAAATCCTACAATTCAAGGTAGTACCTCATCTCCAAGCCTCATATTCTAGATGAATTTTGACCCACCCTAACAATACATTTCCAATTATTTCAATTTCCAACCATAGACCAAAAAATTCCCAATTATGAAAGCTAAAGATTTCAAATTCCAGCTAATGTAAACCAGTTTTCTAAGTTTTACCAAATATAAATTTTTACCACACCAATATAATAATAAACTGAATCTTAATCCCAAACTTTTTATCGTAAAAATATCATTAAAAATCACCGATTTGGATTCTGTATACAGATGAAAAGAAAATTTATTGTATTTGTTCCTTTTTAACAAAAATTTAATCAAAATCGTGGTTATCTGATTTAAAGAAAAGAGTAAGGATACTTGTTTGAATACTTGCAACATTATTATGGTTTAAAAAAAAAAATTCAAAACCTTCAATCCTGAAGAATCCAACATTATGGAAGCTTCAAAAGTATGAAAGATTTCTAAATTTTTCTTCAGGTGGAAAACTGGGTATTTCTAATTTCACTAAATTCAACACAAATCACGAAAAAAAAAATTCAAAATCCTCAACCCAAACGGGTCAAAATTATGAAAATCAATTCCCCACTTGATTATTAACATTTGTAATAAAAAATTATGAAAGACTACTCAATTAAGCTCAATTATTCAAGAACAAAACCAAGTATTCCTACAATGCAAATCATGAAAATAATTCAAAACCCTCAACACAAACGAGTCCAAAATCAATAAATAAAGAAAGAAAGAAAATCAAGGTTTTACCCATGAGAATACTTTATTAATGGGTCACCAAATCAATCATTAACAAAAGGGTTTTCGTTGTCATCAAATTTACCTTGAATGAGGCTCGACATGCCTAACAACGTTGTAGTTATCCTTGTCCAAAATCAGAGAAATTGGGGATTGAAAAACAGAGGACACACGATTCAAATTCTCCTCTCTGCAGAGGAAGCAAATCACATCGACGAAAGAAATCTTGCCAACACATTCACATTGACAATCACATTCATATGAATGGTCACAGCTCCACACGCTTAGGCAGGTTTCTCCGGACCTCTTCAGAGCCGAAATGGCGTCGCTTAAGGTCGCGTTGATCGGAAGAGATCTCAACGCTGGCTTTCCCAGGCACAGATCAGACACCTCATGTCCCAAGAAACCCACTGCCATGCAACAGAGAAGATGAACGAATTCTAGAGAGAGAGAGAGAGAGAGGTTGAGTTCGTTACGATGAGGAAACAGGATAACGAGGGAAACGAAAGGCCCCGCGATGCATTAATAGGCATACCCGATTTTCTCTTTTTGACATTTTCCTTTTTTTGCCCTTCCCTTTCACTAAATGCCACGTGTCGTGATTTTAAAGTTAATTTTAATAATCAATAAACCTTTTTTTTTTCAAATTTTGGGTAATTTTGAGTTGTCACTTTCAAATTATATTAAAAAAATGCTGACATGGAATCACACGTAAAATTTAATTTATTTAATATTTACTTTATTTGGTCTCTTTTATTATTTTTCAAAATTCAACAATTGATTTTTCAAGTATTAATCATTTTATTTATCTAGAATTTGATCGTTAATATATTAATCAAATTATTTATTAATTATTACAAATTTTATATAGGATAAAACAATATTTCTATAGGAAATACATAAGAGAAAACTCGATACGTCAAAAATTATAAGAGACAGAACATTAAAAAAAAAAAATCCCTAAGATTCTTTATACTTTTGATTTCATCCTTTGATGTTTTCATTATATTTGGGTGCTATGAAATTAAATATCAAACAATTTATTTTTCATATTCAAAAAAATTTAAATTTAAGACGTCTTGTTAAAAATACGAATATGACAATTTTTGCATATCATTTATATTATTCACGTAAATATATTAATACAAGTTTAATGTGAATCGGTGTCTACTTATTCAAATTAATATAAAATAATTAAAATTTTTAATATATTATTATACAGAAAAAATAATTATGCAAATTTTGAGCAAAATTAGGTTTAATTCGATTCGAATTCTAAGAATTTGATTAGAATATCTATCGTAATTTTTGCTAACTCGTAGACATTATAACAATTTTTTAGAAAATTATTCAAAAATTTTGATAAATTCTCTTTGTCATGGGCCACATTTCCTATTATTATATTCATAAATATTTATAGGATAGAGATATACAGATACGTGCATGTATGATTACACGCTAGACGTAATCATACATTTGATGAATTATACCTTAATTGGCATCATTCCTTTCCTTTCGCCGTGAATTTTGGTTTTCAATTTTCATTTTTATTGATTTTTTCTCCGGCAACACTCTCATTCTGTCTCAAATCCAAAGCATAATTTTCTCTCTCCTCTCTTTTTCTAATATGTAAATATCATTATTCACTAATCCAAGCATAATTTTCTCTCTCCTCTCTTTTTCTAAAATGTAAATATCATTATTCACTAAGAAGACTCTCTCTCTCTCATTATTCACTAAGAAGACTCTCTCTCTCTCTCTCTCTCTCTCTCTCTCTCTCTCTCTCTCTCATCAAACATAGTAAGTTTCTTTCTGTGCATTGATTCATTAGTACCAAGACAAATCTTTAATTAAGAATGTGAATAAATAGGATTCTATTAAAAGTAACGACAGCAATCAAATCATTAACTAAAAAAAGATTAAGTCTAACAAAAACGCTTTCTGTAATACAATTCTATTATTTAGTGAAGATAATTTCTTTCTAAATATTCAAAAATTGCTCTCTGAACCCAATAAATAATATTTGAAAAAAAAAAGAAATAATCTTTTCTTGTGTATAAAAATAAGTACAAATACCCATCAAAAAATGCAATGAAAGTATATATATATATGATTTTTATATCATGCATGCATGTATCTTTTGTCTCACCACCCAATCTAGTTTTTATATGCTGTTGTACATTTAATGTAAAAATAATTTTATTAGCATAGACAAGTAACTTTTTTTTTTACCAATAGATATTGGTATTATTCGATTAATTCAGTTCAAATATTGTAGAATATATTTAATGACTAATTCTCTCGATATCTGTTTTTTTTTCCAAAACTCAAATTCAGAGATCTTATTAAGAGAGTGTAGTGTGCTAACTTTAAACCCATAGAACGTTAATAATAGACGTCTTAGTGTAAAAATATACCATCTCCTAACAATAAAAAATATATATATATATATATTTTATTTAGCCAGAGATTCATGCGATCCTATACCATAAAAAAAATTCATGCGAATTACATAAAAGCCGATAATACTTTTTATACAATTACGAAAAAAATTAGAGTAAGTAAAATTCCAACGTGTTTTTTCATAGAAAAATTAACATAATACATGCTTCTCCTTCAACAATAACAAATCTAATAAAAGCAAAGTTGTAAGCTATGAATTTCATATACTTGCATACTGTCCAATTTTAAGGGCAACGGCATGACCAGATACAAGCACCAGTATGGACATGTTCCAAGCCACACGTTTGTTTGAGAATACAAATTTTAAAATTCGAGAAAATTCAAAATTTATATTGGGAATATTATCTCCCTGTCATTTGAATAATCTTCTTAGGAGCCAGAATTTTGATGGGGTCGATGAAAATTCATAAAGAGTGGAAACTTTGCCCGACGTAATCATTTATATTTATTATACAGGATACATAAAAATTATGAAAATATATATATATTTATGAAAATTATTAATAGATAAATTTATTATTTTTTTAAAAATATTCGGGGATTTTATTAACAGTTTAGATATATATATATAACTCATAATTTTATAAGACTTGATACTAATAAATCAATATGAATATTGAGACAATACTTATGTTTATTTTTAAAATTTCCTTTTGTGCTCCTCAAATAACATAAAATTAAATATATGTAAGTAGAAGATATTAAATCCTGCATCAACAAATTCTATTGAATTTTTCTTTTCTTTTTTTTTTTTTTGATAAATATGACTTAGTTAAATAAATTGGAAACGTGATTGGATGGGCCCAAACAAATAAATTAAAACAAGAATATCAACAAAGTTGTGAGGCATGTTTGCATAGAATAATCATTTTGTTCTTTTGGACGGTGATCTATCTCTGAAAATTCAATTAATTTGATTTCAGTAATTATAAATTATAATTCAGTAGTTAATTTTTTCGATATCTATTTTTTTATTTTCAAGAATTAAATTTATTACCTTAATGTAAAAAATTTAATACTTCATTAATAAATATTGAGTAAGTTCCCAAAAAAATGAGCACCATTCAATTCAACAAAATGTATAAAAAAATAAAACAATTGACAGAAAATAAGAGGATCTTAATATGCAGACCCACAACTTATTTTGACGTGACATCCCAAAAAAAAGATATTGGAGCTCATGGCAGTGCCAAACTCTGTCCCTTACTTTCTAGGGTTCGATTGGACCCTTTGGTGCATGTATTGAGGTATTGTCGCCATTCATTGAGGTGGGCACAATTTTTTATTATGAGCTTAAGGACCTTTCGGTGATAAGTGGTAAAAGGGAGTTTCGCTTCTTCTTATTTGGGATCTTGGAAGTTGTAATTTGTATTGTAATGAAGCAATGGACCCGGTTCAAGGGCCAAAATGATATTGAGGGCATTTCAAGTCTAATCTATTGCAAGTAGGTGAGTTGCCAAATTGTGCAAGTGTGCTGCCAAACTTGATTTTGATCCATATATGAATTAAAAGAGAATATTAAATAATAAATTTCGAGTTTAATTTATAGACCGTGGAACTTTAATATATTGAATTTTATTTAAAAAAATAACTTCAATTTTAAATTTATTTATCCGAAGGTCCATATATAGGCCATGTTTGATTTATTTCACTGTGTGCATGTGGAATCGTGTAAATTTAATAGTTGAAATTTTGAATAAATATCTTAATATTGGGCTATAAAAAATAACTGAACTATGAATCATGAAATTTCTCGATCGAAATTCTCAATTGGGACGGTGATTACAAAATCGAGCCATCATTATAGATCCACATTATCTCGACCCAAAGTTCGGTGATTCTAATGACAAAAAAATTCCAATTCAAAATTTTTCGATCTCTAGATATTTTGTCACACTAGACAAATTGATCTCTCTCACTTAGATTATCTCACACAATCTCTCAATCTCAAGCAATATACAGAGAGAGTTTTCTCACAAAGAACTCCCTCAAAATTGTTTTTCACTTGAGCCATCAAGGAGAGATCTAAGGGAGATTAAGTAAGTTGGGATAATGGGTTAACTATCCATTATCTATTATCACTTAATTATAATTTAAATAAATTTAAATTATTTATACACAGTAAAAGACTCCTCATGGATATATTTTACCAACGGACAATAAATCATCACCATGATCATGATCATGATCATCATCGTCATCATCATCTATTTATCTCCATTGTTCGATTTTTTCTTTTCTAACCATTACATAACTATAAATAAAAAAAATTAGTACTTATACTCGTTCAATTCATACCGGTATTTTTAAATTAAAATACTCCCAAATATTAAAATCTTATTTTCTAAAGAAAAAAACGAAAAGGCACAATAGAAATTTTAATATTTGGGTTAGCTATGAATAGTTTTACCCCTTTTTTTAAAGAAAAATTCCAATTACCTTTTTGTAAATATCTGTTTTATTTTCTATTTTCATAATTTGCATTGCAGTCGATAGCTGTGTGTACTGTAAGTACGTGTCGAAATGAGATTTCTCGAACTTTCTTTTGATGGCAGATTTGTGTCTGAAAAGCGGTTTGGTAGCGACCGGTCTTTTAAGGGTCCCGGGTTAGCTCAGCGATTTAAATTTATCTTTTCAAATTTAATACTTTTAGATTTAAATTCTTATATAATAAAAAAATTAATATTTAAAGAATCTTCGAGAGAGCACAAATTGTAGATATAAAGGCCGATGAGATAATAACGAAACATTATATTTTTTTAATTAAAATTTTGATTTTAAGTTTTAAAAATAAAAAAATAAATATTAAAAAAACTAATTCTAGGTTTCACAATTATTCAAAATTTTGGATACTGATAATAAAAAAAAATTCAAAATTTTGGATATCGATAATAAAGAAGAAAAAAAAAAAATGCTAAGGAGACAACAAAAGACACCAAAGCCCAAGTCGAACACCAACCTAGCATGACCAGGAAAGCCCCTAAATGGGCAGCTATGCGACAAATCAAATCCCGCAACTTGCACCAAGCCTGGGGGTACAAGCATGACACAAAAACAAATAAAACCAGCAACCAGTCCACCAAAAGGGTCCTAAAACCATTCACCCCTCAAAACTCGACTGGGCCTCAGGTTAGACAAAAGAGTAAGAGTGGGACTTCCGATAGATGACAACGAGAGGAGAGGGCAAACAATGGGGAGGGCCCAATTTTGGGTCCAGCCCAACCCATTAATACGTCTTCCCATTTTTCACTTGTCTGAGTCCTAAATCCCAAGCTTAGGATTACAGTTGAGATAACAAATAGCAGGGAAAAGGAATAAAACAAAACAAACCATCGTCCGACTGGTGAAGAGAAAATTAGGGTTAGGGTTTCTCTTCTGGGAGTCTTGAAAAATGTCAGTCTACGACAGTCGATACGAAGGAAATGGCTATGGCTACGCACGAAGTAAGGTCGGTGATGATGGTGGATCTTCTCCCTATGATGTCTTCGAAGATCGCGACTATCAAACCAAGGTTTTCTCTCTTCTCTCGCTTGGCCTTTGCCTTTTAATGTTTGAATTTGATTGAACTGTTATTTCAATTGTTTCTACCTATTTTGAACCGATTAGGTTTTGGTAATTTGTGATTAGAGAGAGAGAGAGAGAGAGAGAGAGAGAGAGAGAGAGAGAGAGAGAGAGAGAGAGAGAGAGAGATTTTGCACAAGCCACGGGAGTAGGTAATTCAGTAGTGACATTTGAAGATGTTGACCCACCCACTAAATTTGTCTGAAGTGAGGAATTTATTCAGTGTTGTTTGACCGAATCGACAAAATCCAGTTTGATTTTAGTATTCACTGAAAAGCACATGGTGGAACGGAACCACACCTTGACAAATTTTGTTATTTCAATCATTGATTTTTTACGGTTCTAATGTACTGATGACAATTAATTTTCACTCTTCCTTTTGTTGGATAAGTATAGGTTGATGATATTTAATTTTCACTCTTCCTTTGTTGGATAAGTATTGGAAAATTTTATTAGATGAATATGATTAAGCTCATAGAGGAGCTATGCGAATTGGATAGAGGGATAATCGTTTAATTTCAAAAAATGGATCAAAGAGGTGAGCAGTGACCCCTCGGAACATAGCTTGTTTAAATAAGGGATTCAACAATGCCTATTTTAATGCAACAACTTTGTTGCCAATTTGGGCTTCCTCTAACTACTTGGCACCAAGTAGGCAAGTGTTTTTTTTTTTTTGGGATAGGAAAAAAGGGAATAATGTTAAAATCTGTGCCTCCTGTGGACAATGAAAGAGGAGCCAGGGAGGGGAGGTTTGATTCGTTGAACTCCATGTCATGGTGGATTCTTGATATTCTTTGATCAAGTGGCTGGTCATCTTGTTATATGCTTTTGATGGATGCTTCCTCTCATCCTAATACTTTCTTTTCAATCCTCTGAATTGCCAATGCAAAATTTAACATCAGGAAATCTTGCCACCAAGATGAAGACCCAAATGCCATCTGGCCAGAAAATGCATTAGTTATGTAGCATTAACTCGACTTTTATGTTCTTAAATTGTGCCATTGCATGTTCATGATAGGATGCATGCTTTTAACATAGTTGGGAAAATTGCAGAAACATACTGTATTTTCCCTTTGTTTACACTTTGCATATTTTCTTTTCATAAATTACATTTAACATACTAAATTAAAAGGTTTCTGACATTCTCTTAAAGGAAAATAAAATAACATAATTTGCCTGCCTTATATACTACACCTACTCTCCATATCTAACACTTACGATTTGCACTTATTCAAATGTGTAAGCTGACAGTAATGTGCCTGGCGTGTTAGTTGTAACTGGTTACAAAATAGAGTTATTTAACATGCTCAAACATGTTAGTTGTAACTAGTTACAAATGTAGTTATCTAAATGTTAGGTTTTAAAAGAATGTTATGCAAAGTGTAAATGGAACAAAAATACCGCTTTTTTTTAATGCCACTTGCCCAATATAATTCTTTTGATGAATACAGTTCCAGTCATAAGATGTCTAAATAGAAATTATGAGCTACCCAATCTTTCTTGGAATGTCTAAATCATATGTGAATAAATATATATTTGCACTGTGTTTCTGTTGTTAACTTTCATTTGTTGTCTATCATATTTTATCTTGTATCCTCTTTTTTTTTTTTTTTTTTTTTTTTTTTGTGTAGCATCCACTAACTCTGTGGGTATATGATTGGCCAACTTCTTTCTCAGCACAAGTCTCATGGATCCAATCATGAGATTTCTAAGTCAAAAGAGCGAGACTATGAGAGGGAAAAGGATCGAGACCGACATCACAGGGACCGCAAGGATAGAAGTAGAAAGGATGATAGAGTGGGGGACATATACGATGATTATGATGGTCGGAGGAGCCGTGACAGGTATCATCACTAAGAAAAGGATAAACAATTTTATGTGCTAAAATTGGTTACTCCCTTATGGAATTTGTCAATGTATGGGAGTTCTTAGCACAACAGGGTCTAATATGATCACTTCATTTCCTCTCCCTAGCTCTCAACTGGACTATGAATATTTTTGTAGCTCTTTGTATATGCATTTGTCACTTCTCAAATGCAAGCTACACTTATGGATTTATAGTCAATATGTACAAATGGGCTTACAAGTGTGTCCACAGATCCTCAGGGGCAGTGGTTGCTGTAATTCGTTAATCAATCTTAATATTTATGACATGATCTTTGTTTCTTGCAGACACAGTGATTATGATCGAGACAGAGAGAGAAGACATAAACATAGATCACGTTCCCGGTCAAAAGATAGGTCTTGGAACAGGTCTAGATCCCGGTCTCGAAACAGGTCTAGGTCCCGTTCTCGTTCCCGATCAAAAAGGTATGAAGTTTCTTGTATTTGTGGTCAACATCTAATAGTTGACAACCCTTCTCATTTTATTGTTGTTACTGCTGCTAAAACTATTAACCTACTACACAATAATTGTTTTTCTTGTTATTCATCATGTTATTTTATGTAGCCTCCTTTTTGTAAGTACTTACTTACCATGTGGAAGCTACGCCTGTTTTCTGATGCTCAAATAACCACATAGACGAAAAACATGAGTTGCCAGAGCTACCATCTTGGTGTATTTATGATGCCTATGATGGACTATCACCATGAAAATTGAGTTCTGCCCGCTATAATTTTATATTTAATATTCAACTTACATAGAGTATTGCCATGTGATGTTCTTGTTTTGGTCTGAAACTCTTTTGATCAGTTATTACCACATTATGAATCACATTTTGTCTACAGCAAGCGGGCGAGTGGTTTTGACATGGCACCTCCTGTGGTTCCCATGCTGCCCACCACTGCTGTCTCAGGTATGCAAGCTCTTTGCTCAAGTATAAATCTGTTTTCTATTTACTATTTAAGAATGATAGTGATCTGAGGCTCAACTACTTTCTGCATTCTTATTTGAGTCGTTGTCTTTCTACCATTAAGATGCATTTTGTTTTCTTAATTTTATACTTAACTACTGAAACTAAGAATCCTTGTTGTCTTGTTGGCTTTTGTGTGTGGTTTTTTTTCTTGTGTTATGTGTTTATCAATTGGGTAAGAAGGCAATGTTGGGCTACATGTCCCACCGTACTAGCCATGGGCGTGACTACTGTAGATTTATTGTTCAACGGGGAATCAATGCACCGATTAGCTGGATCTTGTTCGCCTTCAACCGGCAACTGTTGCCATTTGGTAGACATACAAATATTTTCCCAACATTTGTAATCGTAGATTCTATTTTTCTCTGTTATTTTGTTTATACCATCAGCTTTGGAATAAATGTAGGTTTACTTTGTGATGTTTATGCAACATGCAGTAGGAGAAAATTGATTTTATTTATTTATGGGAGTTTCATTTCTTGTTTACCTGCTAGCATTTTTTTTTTCTCTATCATTATTCAGGGCAATTGTCTATGGTCCCTCAGCCAATACCGGGAATGTTCCCAAATGTGATCCCTTTTGGGGCCACACAGGTAGTTTTGCTTGCTTGGAAATTTCTTTTAATTGATATATTCCTCCTTTATGTGGTGACATATGCATTTCATGTATCATTTAGTTGGGAGCTTTACCCTTGATGCCAGTCCAAGCCATGACTCAACAGGTATTTTTATATGTGTAATTATATAATTTTTAGTAATTTTTTACTTGGACATTTTAATGAGTCCACCTTTTTCTCTTCTAGGCAACAAGGCATGCACGACGAGTATATGTTGGTGGCCTTCCTCCCACAGCCAATGAGCAGGTTTTGATTGATTGTTTTATATAGTTTTTCCTTCCAATTTGTACAGCCCCTGTTTCCCTGGTTCAGTATGTGTCTTGAGAACTTGATTTAAGCTATGCTTGCATATCTAATTCACTTGGCTAGAATCAAATAATAGATTTAGTAGCGTGCATGAGCTGCAACCTTTACCCTTATTGTTTTAAATAGATAGGTAAAAGTGATAAGTTTCTCATGCTTGTAAGATGAAGATCAAGGACCTCTTTCAGTTATGAAGCTGTATTAAGCTATTGTTGATGCAAGATAGATTAAGAATTTCTAGTTTCTTTTAATAATGAGACTAGCTTTTGATGATAGATTGTTGGATTTTAAATACGTTGATATCTTTTTCTATTTTCCCCCCGTTTCAGGTTTTCTTGGTTTTTATCTTATTCTTGTCTCCATCTTCCACTCTCTTCTAATGCTAAATGAATAGTTTCTAGTCATTTTTATTGATTCATTATAATTGATGAAACTATTGTAGCACTTCATGCATGGATATCAAGGTTCTGGTCTAGTTGTATGTTGATAAGCCACCAATTATGTATAAAATTTGAGGCTGCTCCATCAGTTGTTGCTTGTAAATCTGCAGTTATGCTAGAAAAAAACTTGTCTATACTCATTGATTTTCACCTTCTATTGCTGATCCATCTCAAGATTTACTTATTTCAACTTTTTTAAGCAGACAATTGCTACATTCTTTAGTCGTGTTATGGCTGCATTTGGTGGAAATTCTGCTGGTCCAGGTAATTATTGTGCATCAAGTGCTGTTAGCTTTATAGTTCATGTGAAAAACCTTTCCATAAATTTTTTCAGTTAGATCTTTTCCTAAGATCTTCAGTACTTTGGCTCAAATCATCAGGCAAATGATTTGAAATTCTTGCCTGTCATAAAGGTCTGAGGATTGAGTCGTCCTCTTCCACATTGCCAAGAAAAAAGTACATTTTTGTCCTTTTACTTTTCCTTGCTTTTCTTGTCTAATTGAGAAATGAAGTTGCTCTTCCTTTTTGCAGGTGATGCCGTTGTCAATGTGTACATTAATCATGAAAAGAAGTTTGCGTTTGTGGAGATGAGAACTGTGGAGGAAGCAAGTAATGCCATGGCACTAGATGGGATTGTGTTTGAGGCATGCTACTCTCTCTCTCTCTCTCTCTCTCTATACAATATCAATAATGAGATTGACTTAATACTTCATCATGCTTTTGAATTATTTTCTCAGACACGAAATGTCAAATGTGCTTATCCAAGTAAGCATGTGAACCTTACCTATTAAACTTTTATATGTCTGGCCACTAATTTTCTATTGATTGATCATGCAAATTGTATCTTTCCTTCATGATGTTTAGAAAGGACAAAAATTTCAGACTGGTGTCCACTTTGTTGGTGGTGATTGTGTGATGTTCACTAAGGGCCACAAATTCATTTCTTTCACTAAACACCACAAATGAGATATGCAAAAGGAAGTCTTCTGCTGTCCGGTAGGTACCGGACGTTGAGCTAAAGAATCCAAAATATTTAGGTGAAAAAATTTGCATTTTACTGTTTCCTTTTTCATTTATATTAGAGACATCTTTTAAGGTTATATGGTCTACAAGTTTCTTTTTAGAGGCTTGTAAAGTTTTGCTGCAGTCAACCAAAATTATATGTTACTTTTAACATGATAAATATTTTAGTATAACCCAATAAAGAAACTTCATATTGAGATTCGGAGTGGCTTAATAGTTCGTAGCCATGGTGTGTTAACGTTCAGGCTTAGTATCTTGCAAAAAATAATGTGGCTTTTGGAGTTGGGCAAGGCCTGTCAATTAAGATCTTGTGAAAAAGTAAGTTCTACTTAGTCGTGGCATAGAGTGTTGTCTGTTCCTTTGGTAGTGAGATGGGTTTATTCATGAAAGTGGGTTAATGGCTGATCCCTGTTCCTGGTTTTTTTTTTTTTGGGTTGATTTTTCTTAGATCATCTATGGATGGCATATGACAATTAGCCTACATTAGTCACTATTTTGAGCATCTGCCCAAGTGACCATTGGCGCCTCATTCTCAGATGTCATAAAACACGTACTTCCATTATTAAGTGCTATTGTTGAATTGAAACTACAGCAATGGTGCTTCATCTGACACTTTTTTGTTGCTCCCACTAGGGAGTTTCTGTTAGGATTCGAAGGCCTACGGACTACAATCCATCATTAGCTGCTGCACTTGGTCCCAGCCAGCCAAGTCCTCATCTTAATTTAGCTGCTGTTGGACTTATGCAAGGGTAAGTTGCCACCTTCATTCAATTGGATCCTTGGGTGAGAAGGTTGTGTTCCCTTAGTGGCATCTAGTTGAGTTTGGCTGGTCAAAGGTAAAATGCAGTTCATATCAGCTTTTAGCATATGGGTTGTTGCCCAAGTCTTTTTTCTAAAAGATTTGGTGTCAACATATACACTGTCCTTATTCTGTTTTCAGTTTGAATTCAATGGGCCAACTTATTAGTTGGTTACATGTTCGTTGCTGGATGCCTACTAAACATCTTAAACTATGTTCATAATGTAGTACCCCTAATTTTTTAAGAGGAATAAGAAATATATAAAAGTGCCTATCAGAAGGACTTTTGTATTTTAACAGCAATCAAGAGTGTGTATGGAATGAGTTATTAGAATTTTTTGCACGATATTGAGCCAAAAACCAAAATACGAGGGGAGAGATCTATTCTCACCCTCTCTTATTTCTGTACATAGTAGAGATGTTTAGGGCATTCTAAGTATAAATTTCGTCGTCATGTGTTAGGTCCACGTGGAATGTCTTGCACGAGTCTCTTAGCTCTTCCTTGGTATTAAACTCTGCGTGGAAAGAAGGTTTGTTTCTAGCTTTAGAGTCCTGAATGGTCCTCCAAGCTGTCTAGTGTATGATAACTTTGCTTGAGCGTTCAAGTGCTTTGACCTTCTGTGCACAATATGGTAAAATCAAGTGGTAAAAATGGTCTTAGAGTCCCCCCTTCCTAAGAAGGTAGCTGTTGATAAGAACAATCTCCTTCTCTGTAGCTTTCTTTAGTCCAAATTCTATGCTGAGTGGCTTTGAGCAAAGGACCCTGGAGGGAGCTGAAGACTTCCGAATCAACCTACATGCGAGCAACTTCTCTCTCTTTTTATCTTTGAAGTATCTGCCCATGCCTTACAGAATTGGCAAAGTTGTATTGTGTTTTATTTGTTTCTTTCCATCCACCCTTTCAAAAGGTCTCTCTAAAGAGTGTTTCCGTGAGTGCACACGATCATCATGTTTCAGGATATCAGACTTATTCCTGTTAACTGGATTTATATGGCTTTATCTTTCCTTTGTTCTCTCTAGCGGTATAATGGTGTGACTAGTTCAGGATCTCATACTTATTCCTATTGATAAATTGATCAATATGTCATAATCACAAGCTGATGCTTGGTTGTATTTATAGTTCAATTGGTGGGGCAGAAGGACCAGATCGTGTTTTTGTAGGCGGAGTACCATACTACTTCACTGAAGCACAAATAAGGGAGTTGTTGGAATCATTTGGGTATGGAATATGCTAGCACGTCCGCTGCTTTAGTATCAGTAAAAAGGCTCTTGGCTAATCATTGTTCTCAGTTGATGTTTTATACTCATGGGCACACTTAACTATGTTGCAGGCCACTGCGTGGGTTCAACCTTGTTAAGGATAGAGATACTGGAAACTCAAAAGGCTATGCTTTCTGTGTCTATCAGGTGAACTTACTTAAAAATTCTTATCTTGGCTTGATCTTCTATCAAAATGATCAGTCTCAAGATCTTTGTACTCACTGTTTGATGTGAAACATTATATCTATATTACAATGGTTCATTTTTCTTTTTTTTTTTTTCCTGGAACAAAGGATGCTTATAAACTTTGTTAGATTTCATAGCTAAGCACCATGTAATATCATATTTGTCTTCATGAATTTAGATTGTCATTCCTAACACCTAAGCGCAACTGTGCAACCACTTCAGGATCCAGCAGTAACAGATATTGCTTGTGCTGCACTCAATGGTTTGAAAATGGGTGATAAAACGCTTACCGTAAGGCGTGCAGCTGCCAGGTTGGTGTGCTTTTGTATGTCTTACAAAGTTTGATTGCTTGAAAACTTTCTTGGCTATGCACCTGGACATTGCTCTTATGTCCAGAATTAGGAAGATCTTCCTAAGTTTTGAAGTTTAGTTGGAACTAGACACCCCACCCCCACAAAATAGAAAATAGGAAAAAAATGAACCCCCCCCCCCAACATACTTTGCTTTGTGAAACCTTCTTACGGTTAAATTTTCAGCACTGGGCAGATAAAATCAGAACAAGATGATATATTAGCACAGGCCCAACAACACATAGCTGTGCAGGTAAAGGCAAAGTACCCTGTATTAACCTCCAGTCTTTTTATTCTATTTTTGTCCTTATTCCTCTTATCTTTTCTGCCCTATCTTTTCTTATTTTGACAATACTCTTCGGAATTAGAAAATGGCTTTGCAAGCCGGTGGTATTAATCTGCCTGGATTATCACCGATGGCAGCTCCAGAAAGCCCAACCAAAGTGTTATGCTTGACTAAGGTATTTCCTGCCTCCAGTATTCTAAAATTTCTTCTTGTTATCTGCAGGACTTTATCCTTCAGAAAACCTGAGACAATATTCCGACACACACACATACAAACACATAAATATATTCTCTCTTTGTAGTTTTTTCTAGCTTAAATGAAGAGTAATGTGTATTTGCAGCTCATTTTTAAGATTATCTGTTGTACACTGACTAGAAAAGAAACGGAAAACTTTATTGTCATGCACATGTCAGATAACTTCTAAACCTGATGATGAATGGCTAATTGCAAATGCTAATACTTTTCCATGCCCGTAAAGGTAATTACTGCCGAAGAACTGATGGATGATGAAGAGTATGAGGAAATATTAGATGATATGAGAGAGGAAGGTGCAAAATATGGTATGCAGCCACATCCAACTTTTTTATTTTGACATTTAGTAAAGATTGTTTTGTTTTACACTTCTCCCTTGGGAATGGGAAAATGGATGTGCTTTTGAGTACATGCATGTAGAACTTCTAGAATACACCCACTTATCTTTATCTCTCTCTGTAAACCTCTTGCTAGGATGTGGGGTTTTGGACGTAGAATGTGATTCTCATGCTAATTTTCAGATGCATCTGAGTTGGGAATATCTATTGTGTTGGTCCTAACGAATTCAACAAATTTCAAACTCATCTGCTATCATTTGATCATCATGATGCCACTGCTTAAGATTTTATGTGCCTAGTGCTGATATTCCCAATGCCCTATTTCTGCTGTTCTGCTTATATAGATTTTGATAGCACAATAACCTTACATGTTCTCCCTGAACTGTAGGAGCCTTGTTAATGTGTACCAGTCTTGTTTTTACTTCTGTACTGCTTATCTATGTAATAAGAACATTTCTTCTATTGGATTCACAGGAGCATTGGTTAATGTTGTAATTCCTAGGCCAAATCCAGATGTAGAGCAGAATCCTGGTGTTGGAAAGGTACTAGATTTACTGTGCTCTCTGGGGACTTGATGCATCTCTCTTGTTCACATTTGCAAAAGAAGATTAACTCCATAATACATTGAAGCTGCTAAATGTGAACAATTCATCATTTCTCAATAGGATCTTCTTCATATCACCATGTATTGAATCTCTATTTCCACTTGTTTGTATAAAAGTTAGCTCCAACTTTATTTGTTTGAAGTGAAAAGAGATGCATGTTCAACACTAGTGATCGTTCGTGTTCCTTTTGTTGTGTGCCCGGAAAGAATCTTAAGTTTTCCAGAATTGTTTCTCATTATTGGTTAGCATGCTTTTGCAAAATACTTCATCTCTTTGAAAGCGACAAATGCATAAGATTTGAGGATCATCCTCCTCAGATTTATACTTTTTCTTAGTATTTGACAAACTATTTGTTGCCTCTTTCCTTTTTTCTGTGCATTAAAGGATGATCTTCCTGGACTGCTGTAGAAATTCCTAATATTTGGTTGCCTGGCAGGTGTTCTTGGAGTATGCTGACACTGGTGGTGCTGCTAGCGCAAGGAATGCTCTAAGCGGGAGAAAATTTGCAGGCAACACTGTGAGCGCTATTTATTTTCCAGAAGACAAATTTTACAACCGAGACTTTAGTGAATAAATGATTTAGGCTGCCTCATTCTTCCGAAAAGAAAAGAGGTTGGTTAAATGTACAAGAACTACTAGTGTATATTTAGTTTACATTTAAGTTAATTTTTGATGTTCCATCGGATGGTATTTTTAAGGTTTCGATTTAATGCTAAACCTTTTTCTTCTTTATTTTCTCCATCTCTTTGTGTGCTTGTGGTTTATACTTGAGATGAATTAGCCTACATATGCAGGCTGGTTTGGTTTCGGTTATTTTGTGCCAATTCTTTATCTATGCAATAAAATAAACGCAAAGCTCATAGAAACCCCCCCCCCCCCTCCCCTCCCCCAGTTAAATTTTCTACTAGGGGAAATGTAGTTGTTGATGGTTTTAAATTAAATTTTACAAGAGTAACAAAAATTGTTTTTGATGTTATAATTTTGTCACAAACCTAACCTTAGAGGTTTCTACTAGTATTTAAATAGTTTTGGAAATGAGGGTTTTTTGGCTCGGTCTAGAAATACCTGGTCATGAGGTTTTGAGTTCGAATTCCTATTTTTCCTCAACCGACTGAATGCCCTCCCAAGTAACCCAAAAAAAAAAAAAGAAAGTTAGTTTTTACTTTAATTCATGTATTTCATTTTAAGTGTAATATGATAATGTCATATTTTCATGAAAAAGAATATATTATAGTTTTATATTATTTTTCAATAATGCTTTCTTTATGTAGAGGAAATTGTAGGTAAACTCGTAATTAAGTTTTAACCTTTGTGTGTTCCTGTCATACATCTGGTATGCTCACGACCTTTGTCACAATTGATTTTATCATGCTTCTTATGCAAATAATGGAAGAGATAGTATGAAGACGTCTTGAGCAATAAGCTTGTTATTAAATCATAACGCTTCATCTTACTAAGCCAAACAACGTTGTTCTATCTCTCTCTCTCTCTCACTTCTTCACATTGGGTTGATTTCTTTTTAGGTAAGAACACGGCCGTCAGCCCCCTCCCACCTCTTATTGTTTATTAATCTATCATTTTTAATTAATAGATTAGCTGATAGATTTTTTTTTTTATTAATTTTTCTTCTTTTATGGTAAGAAGCTAATTTTAATTTTTTTTCTTTAATTGATAGATTAATTGATTAATTGTTAGAAGAATAATATCATTTTTACTACGAATATCTAATTGACAAAAATTTTTAGGGTTTTTTTTTTAATGAATTCACTGCTTACATTTTTTTTTTGGGGGGTTTTAGCATACATCTATGTTATATTTGAATTAAAATTATAACTTTCTTAAAATGTACTCATATGATAAAATGACAGCCATTTTTTTTTTGTACCATAGCTTGGCTACCACTTAATATTTGGAGTTTTGTTTCAACTAATTTGAACTGTAGGGTTCACTTTGTAAGGGTGGATCTCCCAATATTGGTTTTTTCGTGTCCAAGAGGAGTCGATCTCTCGATCTGATTAAAGGGATAAAAGTGTTCATCCCACTAATGTCAATAAGTGTCGGTAAATGACAGTCATTTTGCTTATTCTGGTATATGTATTACTCATAGATTTCTTGAAATTTATACATGATATCTTTTTATTTATAAGAAAAATCATATTATTATGTAAAAGCATATTAATTAATTTGTTTAGATTTTTAAATTAAGCTCTTAAATTTGAGATTTTAAATGGCAAGCTTTTGTATATAACTAAAATGGTTTAATTCTTTTTAGATATTCAAATTTTTTAATTAATTCAAAATGTGCATTTTGTACCATACTCTGCCCTTAAAAATATTTTCTACATCTATCCATACCCATTGTCCACTCTCACAAAGTGGGAAAAAACCTACCAAATGGGGATAGTGGAAATGGATATTTGATTAGCTTTCCCCGGAAAGTAGGTCAAAATTCTAGTTATTTCATATTTTCTTTTTTTACATAACGATCGTAAAAATATATATAATTATGAAATTTTAAATTATATATCTCAAAAAAAATATTTAAATAAGAATTTTTTTACTATTTAACCGTTTCTATAAAAACTTATTTCAATTTATTATATAATGTCAAAAGAAAAAAGTTATTCTTATGGTGTAGTTTTTATGCATATAAGCTTTTTGATTAAAAAATATATATTTATATTTTTCTACGTTCAAAAAAAATATAACTATCAATAAATTCAATTTTATCAGTCCAGGTCATTTCCACGGGAACACACGTATGATAAGGTACGATGTAAGAAATTCAATATAGATGAACGGATGAAGTCAGAGGGAGCATCACTCAACTTGAATAAATTCTGCTGACTTGGTTCACAGTCATTTTCCTTGCGGATAAGATTCCTGACCAATTCCGCGTAAAGAGAGAGAGAGAGATAGAGAGACAGGGAGAGAGAGAGGAGGAGAGAGAGAGAGAATCCTAAGTTTAGTATCAATGATTATTATAATTTACCTCATCCTAGTAATAGGTTTGTTTACTAATATAGTCTTATAATAAGTATATCTTTTTCCTTTCATTCATTGATCAACGACAACTTCGGATAACAATGCCACGTCTCTCTCTGTCTCTCTCTCTCTCTCTCCCCCCCCCTTATAAATACAATCTTAGAACGCCATATCCTCAATACCCATTTCGCGTTCTTCAATCTTGTGATCAGCTCAGACTCTTGATAATATTGTCATCAATTTGATTGATCATTTGTTGTTTAGAAGAAGGAAAAGAAAAATGTTAGCGATATTCAATAAAGGAATGTGTGATCCTCCCAGAGAGCTGAATAGTCCTGCTTCAATGGAGGCATCAATGATGCCTAAGAACCCACGCGAAATCCTCAATGAATTCATGTCTTCTACATCTTCCAATGCCTTCTCCCTTTGCTTTGCAAATGCTTCTCTTGCTTTCCTTCCAAATCAGTCCCGCAATTCCCTTTTCCAAACTCAAAGGTATTATCTCTCTCTCTCTCTCTCTCTCTCTCTCTCTCCCCGTATATTCTCACAACATTTGGGTCTCATAGCCTAATTAGATGGCCGGAGGCTAGGTTAAAGGCCTCAGGAGACTATAGGGGTTTTGAATTTAGAAATGGTTGATAAGGAGAAATGAATGAAATTGCATGTCTTTTTCTTCTTTGGGCAGGATGTTTTGTGGTTCTGGGGACATATATTGCATGTTCTTAGGAAGCTTGAACAACCTTAGCATCCTTAACAAGCAATATGGCTTATCAAAGAATGGCAATGAGGCCATGTTTGTGATTGAGGCCTACCGAACTCTCCGTGACCGCGGGCCTTACCCTGCAGATCAGGTGCTGAAAGAACTGGAGGGGAGATTTGGATTTGTGGTCTTTGATAGCGAGGCTGGCGCTGTTTTTGTTGCATTGGTAAGTTCCAATCTCATCTTTGTCAACAATATTGCAATACATGTCCCCATTCGTTTGGCATTCAATATTTTTAAGATAACACAGTAATACAACACTTAATATAACGTTGTGTAGGGTGCAAATGAAGGAGTGAGACTCTACTGGGGCATTGCAGCTGATGGGTCTGTTGTTATATCTGATGACTTGGAGGTCATCAAAAGCAGCTGTGCTAAATCTTTTGCCCCTTTCCCAGCTGGTACGTGAAGTGACCTGGTGCTTTAAATATCGGAAACACAAAATATGCTCACAAACACAATGGTGTGGATCTAAATTAATGTTGTTGTGTATGTAGGGTGTATGTTCCATAGCGAAGGAGGTTTAAAGAGCTTTGAGCATCCAATGCACAAGTTGAAGGCAATGCCAAGGATCGACAGTGAAGGTGCAATGTGTGGAGCCAACTTCAAGGTCGATGTCTACTCCAGAGCCAGCAGCATGCCGCGGGTTGGAAGCTCAACCAATTGGGCAGCCTGGGGCTCACAAGCTTGATTGCATTTGAGACTTTCTCTGACATGAACCATCAAAAATAAACAATCTCTGGCTTTCAAGTTTCATTTCATTCTGAATGTTTTTTTCTTCTTAATTAGAGGATGTACAAAGGTTCATTCTTAGTGCGAATTGGAAATGGACCAGAAGACTTCCATTTACATTTTTAGCAGTGTCGCTTTCCATGAAGTTTAATTACCAATTCATGAAATCTAATTTCTTTTCTCAGTTGCTTTCTACAATTCCAATGCAACAAAAGAAAAATGTATTCTTCAAGGCCATTTTGGCCCAAAGTTTGCCTCAGCGTTGATTTGGCATAAAATGATTGGATGTTTCTTAATATGATAATTTAGTCAATCATGGTAAATGCCAAAGGCAAAATTAAGGTAAATCAAAGAAAGAAAGAAGAAAGGGCAAAGAGCAACATGCATGCCTGGGGGGCCCTATGACGAGGAAAGAGGCTCATGGCCTATGTTGGTGACGCATTGGAGAACCAGTTCAACATCCCTCTAGTCGTTTGTTGGATTTATATGTTGAACCTATGCAGTCATTAGTTGTGGCCTTTGAGGTTGTGCTGGACTTTCCAAGAGCAAGAGGGTATGGCCTTGGCCATATGAGCTTCCTCCATGTTTGCCACTTTTTATTTCAACTTTTTTATTCTTAAAAACAAAATTGTTCTTGCTAATATGAATTTTGTAATTATTAAAATTCATGCCAAAATAAAAATTTCCACATGGTAGAAAACAGAAATCAACAACTTCTAATGTACACGACACAACCGCGTCAAGCTTGAACACAAAGTCATGGTTCATCTCACTACTTCAGCGGTACCTCAGGTATACAATTAAAATTTTGCAATCTTTTCAACTGTTCAAATCAATTGCGGCTGATGGAAGAGAGCCAACAATTGGTGAACAATAAATAATTCGGAAAGGATGATTCTTTCAATCCAAAACTCCTGCAGGAAACACCAACAGCAAATGTCATGGCATCTTGGGAGTGCCTCGGGTCCGACCAGTAGGGTCATTTTATGGTAACATCCATTGAATATACATGCGCTGTTCATATGTAACGCGAGTCAAATGAACATGCAGGTTGTTCCTCTCCTACTTGATTTGCCACATCTGAACCCACAAATATCTGCAAAATGCCGAACGAACACAAAATAAAAATTGGGTAGTCATCTATCTTTAGAAACAAAAAGAGAAAAAGGAGAAGAAAACCCTTGGTGTGCAATTGTACAACACTCCTTACATCATGGTCCAGTGCCATTCTCACTTGCGCAGGAACTAGGACCGGATTCTTGCATAGTAAAATATGAATTTTGAGCATGGCTTTAACCTTGGTTATTTGACAGTGCGATTTTTGTCAAAGACTTTCTTTAGAAATGCATATACAGTTCTGAACTTTTTTTGCTAGGATACATGGATTGGGAAGTTAAAAGACACAACAATCCCCCAGTTTCCACTAAAATTAATTTATGGCCAAATAAAGTATTAAATATTTATCAATGCCAAAATTTTTTGCCTTGTAATCATGACTACTTTTTGATCAAATTCGGACAAGACAGCCCAACCCCAAAAACTAGACTATAGCACAGGAACATTTAAACTTCTTGAGCAGTTTCAACAACAGAGTGATCCGTTTGCATAATCATAAGAGCAGTGAGGATAGGTTAAAGCAAAATAGTAATTTCATATACTAACCTCCAAATCTGGTGAAAGGTCATAGGCTTTCTTCTCATGTATGTCAAACACTGTGAAGTCTGTGACTTTCTGGACACCAAGCTTGGTAGCAATTAGATTCTGCATAAAGGGAAATGGATATAATTTAACATTGAACCTCTCAGCTCCTGTGTCCTGACTGATTGTAGATACTTATAAGTGTAATTTATTTCAAAATGTCTTCACAAATTCTCATCAGGAAACAAGATGATATCCTTCAAAATTTGGAGAAGAAGATACATCTGAAACTAAGTTGCTTGATTAGTCCATGTCCAAAGTGTGTCCTATTTTCTTTTTATGAAAAGCTGTCCAAAGTGTGTGCTTACCACATGGAATTTGGTGGACGCAAATGCATCAACTTGTGGCACAGCCTGCACAAAGTGTCAAGCATCAATGTCTTAAAAAGAGAACTTTAAGCTTGACAATGATGCTAGAACTAAATGCAAACTCAACAATATGACATTCCCAGCTCTTAAAACAAACTGTGTATATAGGAAAAATTACTTGAGAAGCAACAAAACCTACTCATTCATTAGAATATTAGAAAATACGTATCATGACCCAAAAGTCTACAGAAGGCCTACCGTTTTCTGGAGACCATTAACCATGACAACCTTCTCCATGGAGTCACTTTGTGATAACTGAACTTCGAAAGGACCCAACGTTCTGTCTGTCTGATTAATGAGATTCAGCTGTACCTATAAGGCATAAAAATAATGGAACCTAAAATTAATTTCTGTGTCCATGCATGGATCCACTACTCAATATATAAGAAAAGGCCTTAAAAAAGGGGGGAGGGGAAGAGAGAGAGAGGGGCTGTCCCTTGGGATTCCTGTCACTATTGTAGAATATGTGGGTGGATTGCCTAATCATTTACTATTCTGATTCCAAGTTACAGAACAAATGAATACTCATTTACTAAAAGCACTAGAGTTCACAACTACTAACTAGAGATTTAAAAAGAAAAAATGGAAACTTGCATTTCTGGAGTACTGACTCTGATATTACTTTATTTTAGAAGTAGAGACAGATTGCCTCAGTTATTAAAAGGAGGCAACCACTACCCATGTACATCATCAAGATGAACAATTACAGGAAACATATGATGGATATCATTACCAGAAAAGGTCTTTCAAAAATGATAACAGATGGAACCTCCGCAACTTGCAACTCGATCTCTTTGCGCAAAATGGGCTGCAGAAAAGAACATTATCAGATTCTGGACCGTAGATGTTGCAGATGAATGTGAGCTAATGGTGTCACTGGTGACTTATCTGAAAACTTAAGTAGCAAAACTCTACTATTTCTAAAAATCCAGTGGCCTAACTGGCCCACTTGTCAGTAGAATGGATATGCTTAGTCATAATTGATGGTCCTTTTGAAACAACCTGTATCTCAGAACACCAGATTTCAATTTCCAAATCAGGAAGTTTTGTTGCTCAAATTTGTATTTATTGACAATCTGAAGTCAAAACCTGAGCTTTGTACGCATATATCCATGAGAAAAAAAATTTTAAAACATCTCTCGTGGGAAAAAATTTTCGAAATTGACACAACATGTCGAGTTTTCAAGACTCGACATGCACTAGACTCGACATACTTAAAAAAAAAAAAATGAACAATGCATGTCGAGAGTCGAACTCTCGACATGCACTGTGCTCTCCTCCCTCTCTGTCTCTCCCTCCCTCCCTCCCCCTCTCTCTCTCTCTCTATCTCCCTCCCGCTTCTCTGCCTCTCTCTCTCTCTCTCCATCCCTCTCTCTCTCTCTCCCTCTTGGATTTCGGGAGAGAGAGTGGGGGAGGGAGGGAAGGAGGGAGGGAGAGAAGGAGAGAGGCAGAGAGGGAGGAGAGCATAGTGCATGTCGAGAGTTCAACTCTCCACATGTACTATGCATGTCGAGAGTTCAACTCTCCACATGCACTGTTCATTTTTTTTTTAAGTATGTCGAGTCTTCAAGACTCGACATGCACTGCTCATGCATGTCGAGTCTTCGACATATTGTGTCAATTTCGAAAATTTTTTCCAACGGGAGATGTTTTAAATTTTTTTTTTTTAATGGATATATGCGTACAAAGCTCGTCAAAACCTATCAGAACATGAGGAATTTAGGATGAAGCTCAAGATGCAACTCTGAACATGCAAAGACAAAAAAATATATATATTTTGTGACACAGGTTGGAGTTGTTGGGTGTTGGAGAATGTGTGCCAAATTGGACATACATTTTGTGACAAACCAGGAAAGGAAAAGAAAGATTAATCAGGAAAGGAAAAGAAAGATTGACTTATAGAACAGGAAGGCAAGAAAATCATTAACATATAGATATAATGGACTTAAAGGTAATGAACAAGTACCCACACTGCCAAGAATCTGCTGTGTCTGCAGGCGCCCAGGTTCACCTAGATTAGTCCGCCAAGTAATTTGAAGCTTCCCAAGAACATTGCTTCCTTCAAGCTTTGTATAAGCAGAACCTTGAGCAGAGGATTTCAACTGATAGAGATAGTTCTGAATCCCTCCCCCCGATCTGATAATAACTGGTGGCTTGAAAAACTCTCTGTCAGCACATTAATAAGTGAAAAACAATGAGCCAGAATAAAGGTAAGACATACAATAGTTGAAATCTAAGTTAGATAGAAAATCTTAGGAGTTACAACAAAATCAAGCAAGACCACGTATCCATAAATTGCAGGTATTTCATTCCTAAAGCAATTCTAGCTCAGTACCTAGCCAAAGTATTGTTCTCAGATGGATGCTCGTCGGCTTTAAGCATTGTTGCAGTCCAATGCTGAGCAGGCTCAAACTCCACTTGGTCCATGAAAAGGTTAGACTTTGTATGATTCTCAATGCAAGCTTCCAGAAACGTTGTTTCCTGACATTCAAGGACCACTATTAAAATAATATAAGATTCTAAGAAAACATTTTTTTACAGAACAGGAAAACATCATATGTGGCTTCATTTCACACAATTATTTATATGAGGCCACATGTTGTTATGAAGGTCAAAATTCTTTGATGGACAAAGGGTATCAGCATGCAATATCAACCTATTCCAGAAGGGAACTAGATGAGTATGTACTCAAGAATAAACATGAGTGTTTACACTTAATTCCAGGTAGCTAATTACTATTTGCACTATATATATATCACTGGCAATAACCCCATTTCTCTCTTCCGTTCTCTAAGAACCTAATCTGAAGAAATTAAAATCTTGTCTTTACCATCTGAACCACGGAAAATGTTGACACATCCATAGCTCCTTATCTTAGGAACCAACTCGATTCAACTAGATCATATATTCCAAACTAGTTGAGGTCTGCTTGATCGAAATCACCTTGTTACTAATGCTTAGCAAAAAAGACATTATTTAGAATTAAGAGCGCCAACAATCTCGCTTCCTCAAGATTGGATGAACAATAAGACAAGATTTGTGGACTTACAGAGAAACTATTCAACATCAACATACCTTCACCACACGAACCTGTAAAAGAAACTAATGATCATTAAATTTGAAATGCCAGAAACTGTTGTTTATCAAGAGAAAAAACCAGAGTAAACAATGCATCAAATAAGTGATGTCTTTAAATTTTTTAACATCCTGTATTGTACCTTTGTCCTCACTGATAGTGGATTTGAAATGTTGAACTTGAAAAATTGTGGAAGATATTTCCGTTCACCCTCACCATCACTGTACAAAGCAGTGCAGACCAGCCTAAAATTCGAAGTAACATGGCTAGTTAGATTAAGTTACATTCATCAAGAAATTATCCCGAGAAAACTACTAGAGAAACGACTTACGTGTGTCCACCAAGTTCCTTCACATCATGTTCCACAATAAAATCATATCGCCCTCCTGCTCTTATTGATTCAACAGGTGACTTGGATGTATCTAGAAGTAGTATTCTCTGCCTTTCTGTTTGAATTTCTGCCTGAAACCATTAACCCATTTTGCGTGTTGCATTCATAAGATTATTGAAACTATGAGCTGCCACATAAAGACAACCAAATAATTGACAGAACTACCTCAATTTATAAAGAATCCACTTAATAATCTTTATTTCAATAATCCATATCAACTTAAGTACCTTATGAACTTTCATCTTTTTGCCCTTCACCATCTCTATTTATTAGTAAGTATGCCCTCTTTGACAAATCAACAAACATGTTACTTCTAAATTTCCCAGGTAGTTATTTCCATCAAAAAGTCAATCTTTTTATTCATCAACACAGACGTTTACCACAATGTTGAACAAAAATACACTTGTTTCAAGTATTTTCTTTATCTGAATTTTATCTACGTGGAAAGAACTCAGCTACTGATTGAAACTGAGAATACTTCATCTTGCTTATTTTGCTATTGCTCTAGAAAAGCTCAAAGATATATATACATACACATTTGCGAAGTGTCTCGCACATTTGACCTTTCCTTTTATAAAAGCTAGCCGCCCATTAGCAATCTTCGGTAGCAATCTTCAGCCTTTCTATGGAATTATGATTGTCCACGACAATGGGCAATCGAATTCACAATGTCAAACAATTGGAATAGCAACCTCAAAATCTCCAATTTGTTATCAACATATCACGTTATTACCATGAATTTAATTAAATCATGCATTATTCAAATCATAAATTCAACAAACCTTGATCGTGACATCCCGGACTTCAAAATTTGAACTGTTATTGATACTTATATAGCTGCAAAACGTCTCTCCCAGATAAATAGCCCTGAAAAAAAAAACCCCAAACAAACCCTAATCAATCACTCAACAGATCCAAGTTGAGAGAGAGAGAGAGAGAGAGAGAGAGAGAGACCCGAAAGACTGAGGAAGAACGAGGAGGCCAGAGAGGCCAATAGCATCGGAAGAGTGGGGAAGAAGGAATCTGGACTTGTAGGAGAGATCGGAATCGGAGTTGTGGAATAATGAGGAAGTGAGATCGTTGAGGCGAGAGGAGAGAGAGAGATCGTCATGAAGGTCTTCGCCGAAGAAGAGGTCGTTAGGGTTGAGGAGAAGAGGGGTTTCTACGTGAAATGATGGCCTGCATAATCTCATTACCCTAAAAGCCAGTGAGTGTGATCCTGCCGTTGCTGCACTCATCTCTCTCTCTCTCTTCCCCTGATCACCGCAACTATTCATTTCTATTCATTTTCAGCTGTTTTGTATCAGAGTCGATCCGTCAACGGGTATGTTACGTTGGTTTGGGCCGGGCCGGGCCGACCTGAATGAAATTGCCCGTCATTTTTTTTTGTTGGTATTGCACATGCACTTTATTTTCTTGACCAAAATTTTGGATTCGAATCTTAAAATAGAAAAAACAGTCGCTTGAAGAGCTTGCCCCTAAATGGACTTAACAGTTAACTCGAAGTAAAATAGTCGGAATCAATAAAATTGACTATAGGACAACGATTGGTTAAGCACAAAAAAGAGAGTTATTGTGTGGGTTCGTTGGGTTGGGCCGCCGGGCCCAAGTGAAAATGTCCTTGCAATCATCTCTCTCTCTCTCTCTCTCTCTCTCTCTCTCTCAGTTAAATGAGTAGTGGGCGGGCATGGACTAAGCTGACCCAAATTGAATTGATGGTAAAGAAAATATATTAGATAATGTTGATCTATTTACTTCTAATGATTGACTCTTGATTCTTAATATCAAAATGGTAATATTAGCTAATTTTAGTCGAAACCAACGTAATCTAAATGGGAAGATTTGGTTCGATGGCCAGAGCTTGGAGTTGCGAACGATTCTTCATTGGAAATATTCTTGCTACTATAACCCTTCAACCCAACCCAGAGTTCCACTTGAAAAGGCAAGGTTGCAATAGTTGCCGAATATTCTACCACTACCAGGACGCTGAGACTTGTTAGCTTTGACTCTTATAATATCTTTTGAACCCCAATTAGAGATATTGAACTTTCTACCACCACTCGACCCACATCGAGCCCATTGTGATATCATGTTTCTAATATTTTTTGAACCCCAAATAATATGTAATATCTTTTAGAAAATAGTGGAGATCTTGTACCGGGTGGCCCATATAAAACGTTGCGTTTGTTATTTGAATGAAATTGATCTTTTGAGACTTGATTTTTTGGGCCTCCAACATGCACCCTCCGCGGAAATGAGACACTCCAATTAGATCCAAATCCAGTGTCCGATTCTACCTATGTATCCATTTTTTTAATAATTAACCGATAACCATAATCATACTTAAACTAATCTATTCAGAACATTATCAAACTCAATTTAAAAAAAAACTCTCATACCATAAATTTTATACATATCAATTACAAAAGATATTCTTAACTAAGAATGCCGGTAAGCTCTCTAGAATTTCTTTGCTTCTAAATCTTAGCTCTTCCAAAATCTTAATGCCAATTTATGCTACTAATCATAGTAAATATGGTCAAAAACAAGACAAGCAAATTGTTTGCAAAAGAAAACCTCCGACACAATTCACATTAAGCCTTTGTGAGCTCAAAAGGGAAATGCTATTTGTTTTTTTTTTTTTTTTTGGTACTAGAAATGCTATTTGTTAAGGCAAACATTAGAAGAGATAAAAGAGATGATCAGATGACTACTTCTGTAGTCATCTACTTCTTAGGCCAAACTCTATACAGTCGAGCCATCTATAAGATTAATTACATTGAGCTTATTCTGGAACCCCCTGAACCAAAAATGAACCAAAAATGTGGTCCCAGAAGAAGAAATTTGAGTAACAGAGAGAATGTAGTTTGTATCATACATATCACAGCACTTGTGTTGAGCAACCGCAAGAGATTATCCAGCCATACTTGCATCATACATATGGGCAACCAAAATGCTAATGCTGCTCCTCTTAGGCCTTGAATGGATTCAAAGGTCACCTCTCCCACATTACCCCTTCACGTTGTGATGTTCGCATTTTAACGGATTTGAGAGGTAATAGTCCATGACACACTGAATTTAGAGAAATCGATCCATTTGCAGCCATCAAGTTCACCTGTGGCAGAAGAGAAATATGTCAGAGCTCAGAAGTGCCAATCTTAATCTGCACCATGTCACAACCAAGGAAAACCATTTGTAAACTCTCTCACAGCTATAACAGCATGGTAGGTGAAGCATCCCAAGAGACAGAGTATTAACAAAAATGCTGCTAAGCTAAATGGTTCTGCAATTACTAGGAATTAATTTCCTCAGTCACAGTTCCAGAAAACTGGAAATGAAGCTTTGAATTTTTAGAAAAAGTTGAGACGTCATAAGATCAGAGTTACTTTCTAACACAAAACTTAGGACCCTTAGTTTACATTTGTCAAGTATCTAAACTACTCCAACAGCCATGCACTTTTCATTCTCAGTTATGATCATTTTGTCTTATCAAGAATTATTAAAATTAATAAATAAAATAAAATAAAGAGCAAACATCTAAACCTCCTAGTTATGAGCATTTTGGAAAACTTAATAAACTGAGTACCATGCTTTTGACTACCAGTGGTGATGAACTAATGCGGATGAAAAACCTTCAACTATTTGCAGAAAACTAAAGCAGCAGTTTGAATGAAAATGAACATTTAACTATAACCTTGGGAAAAGTTTCAATATTCTCCTCCGTCCTTACCCAATAACCTAATCAGCCCCTACTCACTAATGCTACATATTTTAAACCTACAAATATCTTCTTACCATAATGGCAAATCAACAAATTCTGTAACTCTCAAATTGACAAAGGACACAAAGAAATAGTTGAAGAGGATGCAAAGTAATAGTTGAACAATTACACTCTGATTTACATGTACAGCTTGAAGCTTGACAAAATGAAAAGCAGATAAGAACCCCAGACAGAAGTTGCACAAAAGGAGAGAACAGCAGCAAGCAACCTGAGAATGGAAATTGATGATTAAGTAATCTTATACAACTCGAACCCATGTGCCACCACACATTGGACAGAGATAACCCCACCGGCTGATCCACCAGATCTCCCGATCATTCTGATTAGATGTATTGGTACCTGGTGGGGCAAATGCTGAAGTCTGCCGCAAACATCTGATGCACTGCATCCAGAAAATGGGTCAAAATTACAAAGATGGAGACCATCTAATAAAACACAGATTGGTTTGTCTACCATCTTCCATTGAAAAAGTGTGCAGCAAGCTGAAAATTAGGTGGTTCACCACATGTCCAGCTTTGACACAAACTTTAAGGGTAAGAACAATGATTTAGGGGCCTTGGTGTAGTCATTCATGCTGGAGGGGTAGAAGACTAGGGAAGGTCATGTTCCGATTCACCAATGGCTACCTTCGGTGTAGGCCAACCATACAGGGCAGAACCATCTGGTGAACAAGCACCCCAATCAAATGCTCACAAAAAGGATATAAATGAAACTCCTCTAACTTACCTAGGACTGATAATTTCCATAAGTGATGTTTTAACTACTTAAATTGGCATTATCCTACATATTCATATTTTTGAGAATGTCTTATTTGGAAAGAAATAGTGCTCTGAATATCCAAAAAAAGTAAACTTGCAATCTGTAACCCTCTTTGATACCAAATAGGACCAACTTCCCAAGGCCCATTTAACACGAGGAACCTATCGAGCAACTGAACCCAACAAGTCAAAGTCCACTAGCCTTTGTAGACAAGCCAGAGTAATAATTTGTCAGCATCCTATGATCATCCCAAAATAATTTAGAGAAGAATCCTAATAATGTGTTTATGCATGCATCATCAAGTGAATAATCACGACAATTGCAGGGTTTGTCTAGTGGGCCTATACATTAAACTTCAATGTTGCAGAAAAACAAGAATTTAGGGCAGAAACAAATTCTCTGAACATGACAAAGTAATTTGCCACAGGATATTAGTAGCAGAGCGATGCTGTAGTCAACAAATGTGGCATATGGTAGGTTTCAACTAGGCAACAAGCTACAAGATGACTGATGGACATCTTTCTTTTCTTTTCTTTTTTTTTTTTTTTGTTTCCTCCTCTGATGGAAACCTAACTTGGACAATGTAAGTCAATATTGCTATATGGCACACGCCACACAGTATTAGAAATCCTAAAGCACATTTATGGGTTAATGCCAAAAATGAGAAAATGCAAAACAACAGTCCAATGTGCCACATGAAAAATTGGAATACAATAATAGAAGTGCTCGCAACAAAAATAAGATGGAAAAAAGTAAATGAATTAGAAACCCTTGACAACAATGTTAGGCCCAATTGCATTAACAAGGAAAATCACGCCATTTAGATCTTCTATCCAATGAGATCCTATCAGTTCCTCGACCCCAAGATTCCCCATCAAGTGATGGCACTTCTACATTTCATGCATAACTTCTATAGGATATAAAATAAAACAATAATGCAAAGTTTAACCACACAACAAAAGGGACAGAACTTATATTTGTGTTTGGACTCATTACAAACCTTGTACCAAACACCTTCTAGACCGGTCTTCCACATAGCAGTGACAACATCCCTACGTGATCCCATAATACCAAGATATGCTCCCAGACCCACAGAAGTATTCAAACCAAAAGCAGCATCTCTTTCAGACAACCTGCGCTTCCTTGGCCAAAGGCCACAGGGTCCATAATAGATATCATAGTCCTCCAATGTGCTCAAATCAAGTGGATCAATGGAACTTCCCAACTTGGGATTATCTTCTGCAGGACCCATGTCCTCTGGATCAGACCAATGTCCAACCAAATTCCTCCTGTTCCACTCTTCAGCAGGAGGATGGAGTTCTAACTCACGCAGTAACAACCCAGCAGCATCCGCACCTCTTGGCCGGGGCATGTTCTATGCAGCAAGCCAATTAAGCAAGGAAAAGTAATAAGCAGCAGCTTAAGAAATAGATATTTAACACCCAAAAAAAACACTTATCACAAAACAAGGGATTGCAAAATTACAAGGCCCATATAAATAATCTTAATATTCACCTCAAAGGCTATGAGCGAAAATCAATAGGCCATGTTCAAAAAAATGGTTCATTTCAACTTAAATGGGCCTCAAGTAATATAGTCTGTGGCATAATGCTCAAAGAAAAACATTGTAGGCTACCTCTACAGTACGAAATGTTATGATATATCAAAGCTTAATTAAAGCTAAAACATAAAGCTTCTTAAATTGTTTCAGGGTCCAAACTTGCAAAAATTTAAACTAATTATGGACTTTCACTAAAATAAAGTCTTTGGGTGACATGTTGACTTTTAATGCCCCCAACATCTCTCTGGAGTGGTTTTGTATCAGCTCGCAAGAATGTAAAAATTTTCTTGAATTTCAAAACTTAACGACAAGTCTTAAATAGAGGGCGAACCTTGGTGCAACGGTGGAGTTGCTCATTTGGTGACCTCAATGTCACAGGTTCGAGGCGTGGAAACCACCTCTTTGCAAAAATGCAAGAGGAAGGCTACGTACAATACATCCACTCTCCCCCTGCCCCCGCACTAAGCAAGGAAACACTTTGTGCATCGGATGAGCCCTTTTTATCAACAATTCTTAAATAGGCTTCAAGTCTCCAAAGAAGTAATGATTCTCTACCGATTGGTTCAATCAATGAATTTCTTCGCTAATGTCAATATAAGAAGGATGCACAAGTACAAGAGTTTCAGAGAATCAAGTATTGTAAACCTCTAGAATTCTAATCCCAAGTTAAGAATTGATATACCTGCATATGTGGCCCGAGGGATGCTTCCACCACCTCTGGTAACACGGTATAGTTTCCATCAATATAGTGCAATCGAACTTGGAGGTTAGGATTACCCACTTGGGAGACAGGAAGTGGATGGGCCAGGCCGGCTGTGCGTCTACATAGATCCATGAGTATAAGGAAAAGGACTTTCACCTGTGCTACGAGTAAAAGAAAATGAACATCAAAAGTCAAAAGTCAGTCAATTTTACATTCTGCAGAGATATACTGAAAATCACTTAGATAAATTTCTCAGTATTCACAAACAAGAAAAAAGGAATTGAATCTTTTGACTGTTGTATGAGCATGCATGAAACAGATCTATCTGAACAGGTTTGAAATTTTATACAACAAATTCTATAAAGGAGAATTTTTTGGTTGAATCGAGGTGATTGTTTTGAGAGAGGATCATACCTCCTCAAATGTGTATCCTTGACCAGCATTACCATAGCCCCATCTTGAACGGCTAGCTGGAACTTCTTCAACACCTTTTGCTCCAGGAATAAGCTGACCAGTTCGACCTAATTGAGTTTCTTCTGACTTAGCAACAGCTGATGCTGGTTTTGCCCCAATGTTGCTTGCCTCTTCCAACTTTCCAGGACCATTTGGCTGAGGCTTTTGCATACTTGAATCAGCATTCCTCTGAGCAGCCCCAGCAAAGCGAGGTAATTGCATCCGCCGAAAGAAGAAACAGAAAAGCAGAAGTTGGCATAATCTATGTAGAAAATGACAGTCTCCAATAAGTCTAACTGCTGGTGTTCCTGGAAATGTTCCTGTATTAATGCTGATAGGCATAAAAGATGATGGACCACTAATTGGGTTTGGAGTTGAATTTGAAACACCATCAGAGGTGCCACTAATCTTGGCAATAGCGCCTTGTACCCAAGCTTGCATCTGTGTGCTTCCTGTGGAACTTGTTGTGCTATTTTGACCTCCTAGAGAGGAAAGGGATGCTATTAGAAAATAAAGGAGGATGCCAGAAACACAAGCATGTATCAGGGCAATAAGCCTACTTAGCAACACGAAATCACCTTTCCAACCATTCAACCTGCTGCTGATTCTAGCAACGACCGCTAGAGTTGACATTTAAACCTTATTAATGTTAAAAAAATTAGTAGGTCAAAAAATAAATATTATTATCGTAATAAATCTATATATTATTTAATTGGTGCATCCATGTCCTACTTTTTGAAAATTCAACATTTCCTTGTCTATGTCTGCAGTCGTGTCCACCACATTTGTGCTTTATAGTCCTCAATTGTGTATCCCCTTTGAAATTAGCAAACCTTAGTAATGAAAATCATTTCGTTAAGTACTTTTTCACAAATGAATTTTCACTACATTGTGTATGTTCTTGAAATTTAAGGAAGTTGAAAGGGATTTGTATCTTCTACTGATTCCACAATCCTTTGAAATTGTGCAAAATATATTCAATGTACTTGGCTATAAAGAAATTGTCGTATTTTTAAAGATTAAAGTCTTACTATTCCTCATTTCGGATAAGCTTGCTTTTCTCACCACATGGTGGGTTATCTGCACGAGTCTTCAAGTAGCGTTGCAATCGAACCGAGTCAAGCTGAATATTCAAAATCTCAAACTCAACTAAGTCATAAAACTCCAAAGTTGAGCTCGAGCTCAAGTTCGATCTCGAACTTGAGTTTAAACGAATTGACCTAAACTCAAGCTCAATTCGTGTAAACTCAATATGCAATTCAAACTCGAGCTCGAACTTCTCAAAATTAAAATTGCAAAAATAAATAAATATATATATAAATATATATTTATTTACATATAAAAATTTAAGATTATAAATTTATACAAATATATTTATTATATTTTAACGAGGCAGATAGCGAGCTTTCGAGCCAAGTAATAAAAACCTCAAACTCGACTCGTTTATTAAACGACCTCAATTGTTAATCTTATACTTGAACTCATTTAATAAACGAGCAAACCGAGTCGAGCCCAAACTACTTGTTGAGAACTCGTCCGATTTACATCCCTACCTTTATATGTGTTTCTTTGGAAATGGTTATGAGGGACTAAAGCTGCTTCATCGTAATGTCTTTTATTGTTAGAATGAGATAATCCTTATTCTTTTTCATCTTTTGATCTTTATTCTTTTCTAAGAGGATATTTTATCATCTTCTATGCACATTCTTCTTCTACGAATACATTTTGTATTTCTATCTGCCCCCCCCACCCCCAAAAAAAAAAGCTTCACGAATTTAAAAGTAAAAATGGCATGACACTCAAGTTCTATGAACTTGCATGTTCAAGGGAAGATGGACATTGCAAAACCGAATGCTGCTTAAAAGCATGACCCCAACCATGTTTCAATAAGGGCAGACTAACCTTGACTTGTTGCAGGAGAAGCAGAGCTTTGCATTGGACTAGCCACCACGCTTCGGGTGTTGCCTGTACCTGCAACAGCATGACTCGCTAATGTGCGACAAAAACTTGCGTAGCGCCGCAACCGTGTGATGAAGTGTGAAGCCAGGTCAAGGACAGCATCAACATATGCCTGCATATAATGTATCACGATTTCTGCAACTCAAGCACTTCCCAGAATGAGGTGGCAAATGAAACCTAGGCTAGAGGAAGAACCTACATTTATGCCAAAGCATGGGATGCACAAAAAAGACAAAGATACGTGGCCACAGTTGCTTTAGGCAGTGTTTCACTGCTTATATTATCCATATAGCATCCCAAAAAAGCGGGTGCTTTTTAAGTCATGGCCAAATGATTACATCTACAAGATGCAAAAGGTAATGGCGAACGAAACTAGAAAAGTCACGAATTATCAACTAATTTCTAAATTGGATCGCCGTTGCAACAGGAATTATCAACTAATCTGAGGATGGGAAAAAAATGATAAACACAATTTGTACCTGAATGCTTGTTACCAGAGCTGGATCAACAGCCATTGCCTCCGGATCAATGCCTGATAACATTTCACCTGATGCATGCCATGGCTCAGGTACAAGAGCGGAAGGGTTTATTAGAGCTGATTCAATGCCTTTCCCAAGCATATCCAACAACAACCTTGCTTGCATGTCAAGAACCATTGCTCTGACCTCTTGAGCACTTGTACCCTCCAACAGCCTACACTTTATCCTGTCTAGGCTCTGCAGCAGTCATGGATCCAAATTTGGTTAAACAAAGGAGAATACAATCTAAGAATGACAGCCAAAAGGTGCAAGATGCTCCCATGCACTAATAATGAAGGTCATCAGCCATGATGATGACATAAGAAACAAATACATGGAAAATGGAGTCTATCGGAAGAGACCTAAGGCAACAACTAGTGAAACAAAGCGAACCGAAATGGAAACATGCATGAACTACAGCAGCAAACAAGGAAAGCTCAAATGACAGCATTAGCCTGTGAAAGCAAGTCAACCATGCCAAGAAACTTGAAAGAAACTGAAATACTTAGATTTCATGGCTCATGATTTACTAAGAACAAAATGAACATAGTTGCCACACTCATAAAATACCACCCCTCCATGTTGCTTGCCAGAAGGCATTCACCATGCCTGAACTTGCTGGCTTTAAAACAATTTTAAGATTTTTCCTAGCTACGATTGTTGTTGATAAAACCCAATCCATAGGAGACTCATTGAGAGAAAAAGATCATTTTAAGAAGCTGAGTGCAGCTTCATCTGGTACAACATGTAATTTGAATGAAGATGACCATGCCAAGTCATCTGTATCAACATCCTAGCAGAGAACATTGATCCAGCCAGGCTTATGTCATCTTTTTTGATGGTCAATTCCTTGAGTAAGCCAACCAAAAGAAAGCTAAAGGTGCACGTTGACAGGTCCAATGCTTAATGCACTTGCACACCATCCGAGCCAATTGGCCATATGACCATATGATAACAAAGAAATACCTATTGCATCAAAAGACAAACATAATGATCTACAGATGAACTAGAAATGTTATTAAAAGGGTAACTTGCTCTTTTTCATTCTCAGCTGGTGCATTTTAATCTCAGCAGGATAACATTAGTGCACCCTACAATTTCATCTGTGATACATTAAGGATTGAGATATTAACTAGTAGACATCTTCTATGAAAAATCCAGCAGCAAAGAATGCAGGAAGTGAAAGTAACGTAAAGTTGATAGATAGAAAGATATGATGAAGACACAAAAACATACGGGGCCATGCTGCTGCCTGTGTTGTGCAGTCAGAAGAGAATGGAAATCCGCATCTAATACAGCAATAACACTGTTCAAAGAAACTGGCAGGAAAAACAAAACATTTATCAACAACAAGCAATTCCATCATGCAATATACTAAGGAAATGTACATAATTTCTAGCAAATTATGCTCTTGCTGTGTTGTCACTTTTGCATACGATAAAGCTTCTTTACATTTTTTTTCTTTAGACATGGGCAATGAAAAAGATGTTATTAAGGAAGCAAAAGAACACAGGAGGTGCACCGAAATAAGATCTCCTAAATCTGAGAAAAGGCAAAAGGAAAATCAAAAAACTATGAATGGAATTGGTCAAGTGTTTTGTAGCCCCTCAAAAACACTTTGCTTATGAGCATCCAGACTGACCAAAAATTGGTCAATGAGTCTCCTAACAACTGCTCCCCTTGGCTTATAGGTTCTCATGCCACCCCATAACCAAAATTCAACCCCTTCCAACCGCCTCTTTATACCATGTTAGAGAACTTCCTGGACTTGCCATCATGATTTCCCATCAAATTACACCAGTTCAAGCATTCTTTTCACATTTCATGAAAAACAATTTCCCCAATATTGCACTCCATTACCTTTTCCATCCTTACAAAGATGCTATATGGGACTAAAATTCAATCTATGGTTAAGATATACGAAGCTTAAAGGTAAGAACTTAGACAAGAAAATAAAATAGAAATATAATAGTGGTAATCCAAGGATTTCTTACCAATACCGTCCTCAGCAGCACTTTGTGTGCAGCCTACAGCATCCCACCAATCAACTCCAACCAGAAGACTCCACCAAAACCTGCTCTGACAAAACAAATAACCCATAACAGCAATTTAGAAAGTATCTCGTCAAAATGAAATGTAAATTTGATAGAGCATAAGTTCTAGTTTAGAGGCCTAAGCATTCTTAGAACGTTTTTTAGGGGATTGATTCTTGCCACATAAGTCACAGTGTACAAGTCTCAGGAACTGAGACTTCGGCGTATGGATCCAAATAAGACCTACATCACTCAGTAACTTTTAATAGTAATCAACTTTCAACAATCCAAACACTAGTTCTGATGCTCTATCTGTGCATGAGTCGCAGGCAAAAATCATTACAAGGAGGTTCATAGATGTCCAAAGTTGGTAGTGCACTTATCGCAACATAAAATGATTTTTCAACTTATTGCAACAACCATTATTAATTTCTGATGAGTTTGAAGATGTGCAAGGCCTTTAGCATGAAGCAATGGTTGCATTGATAAAATTTGCCTCTTGATATGGAACAATTAAGTGTTTTATAACCAGATCTTACTTCATTTTTGACATAAAATTTATGATTTAGAATGACAGGAGAACTTAATTTCATTTTAAGAAAAGGGATGCAAATTTTTCCATAACATAATTTAACTTTGTATTGTGAACTTTACCTAAGCACCAATTCAATGAAATAACAAGTTCCTACCCTTTAGAAACCTATACTCTATGCCCGCCTTGTTTCATTGCCTCTTTCTTAACCCTCATCCACCAATGTCCCCCTATTTCTTCTCTTGCCTCACCCTGATGAAATCCCTCTCTTTGCTTTTGCCTTTAAGGCATCATCCAACATCAGCTATGTGGTGTGAGATCAAGAACTGACAAGTGCCGCACACTCTACCTCCAGTCAGAAGTTCAATTGAACATTGTCCCCTTAACTGTGAAAAGCATATTCTATTTGGCCTTTGAAAAGCCCATTTAAACTTGTTCCAAGCCATGGTATCAAAATGCAAAATGCCCTAAAATATCATGAACTCTCTTAAATCAATCAATTTTTCCTGCCCCTTCTCCAAGCAAGTGAAATTGACATGATCTACATCACTTATTTAATTATCTACTCTGCAACGTGCAGCAGATGAATTACAATGAATTTCACAAGGAAAATCACCTGTCAGCAATTGCACGTTCCCAAACAGATGAGTTTGTTTTCACTTGACTACTTGGAACAGAAGGAGGAAGAACCCGAATAATCTTCAATATGGTCTGATCCCTACTATTGTCATGCCAAACAGAAGCTGAACAGCAACTTGTAGAAGAAAATGCAGGAGCAGCAATTGCAGAGCCAACATTTATTTGGTAGTTGTCAACAGGTGCGAAGCTTGCGCCAGAAAATATGTGGACACCACCTCGAAGAAAGGCAACAGCAACTTCACCACCATGACCAGAATATACAATGCGGGCCAGCGTCCTAACATCACTTGGAAGATCAAAAGGGTCAAAACTGACCCTTTTTACCTTCTCCACAAGAGAATCAGATAGGTTTTGCACATTAGAGATTGGCCCAGTCACAGCAGCCTGATGAGACTTAAAGTCACTTGTCGGTGAAATGGATTTGTTTACTTTTCTCTCCCAAACAGTCTGCATGGGTGTCTGCCCACTAAAACTTGAAGCAGGATTCCCAAATATCTGATGGAGAACAACAGGCTGCAGAGATGATTCCCATCGTTGCACTCTCCATCCTGTAATTGATGGACCCTCATCTGGATCATAAGGGGACATGTATTGCCCTGCACAGGCAAACAGATTCGTAATTAATATTAAGACCCTTAGGTTCACCAAACTCAGACACAAGCATGAGGTTTCAACAAAATGCTCAAACTCAAACAATAGTGACATGCCATGAAGAGGTGTGCAAGCATTTTTTGTCAATACTCAAACTTCATTCTCACCCTTAAACGTTGAGAAACTTGAGTTCAACAAACTCAGACAGAAGGATAAAGATTCAAATCGTAGCTTCTCAGACTTTATTTAAAATCAAATGATGGTGCATGATTCGAGAGGCATGAAAGAATTTCTGGATATAAAACAGAAAGGGTGAGATAGAAGTTCATTTAGATGAATTTCAACAATAGCAAGATAATTTCGAGCAGAAAGACATAAAAATGATAACAGCACATCTTAAGGGGGGAGTGAGAGAAGTTCTGAATCAGAAAATAAAGAATATTTCACAAACCATGTGGGATTTAAATGACAAAGTGCCATGTCTTAAGTTACACAGGAAGAAATTTGGATGTAACAACCACTAAGGTCCAAGAGATCTACAAGATCAGCAACAACCATGCCAGAGACCAAAAGGAAAATAAAAATAAAACCTTTACAAGAGAAAAAAAAAAGAACATTAGGACTTTCTAATGTTCACAAGCGTCACGCACATATGAAACTACAGAAATTTGCATCTGAACAGCCTGATGTGCAATTTAACATCAAACTGCAACAGAATAGCACAAGATATATCGTGACCAAGAATCAATCATCTCTATAACAAAAATGAACATCTTTAGGAATTTCAAGAAAGAAATTACAGAACAAAAATATTTACTGAGTTGCAAATTGAAACTAAAATTTATCTAAGTTCACAACCTCCCACACAAAACTATCATGACTATCAATCTTTCAAACCTCCCCCCTTCTCCCCCAAGACAAACACATAGGAAAACAGGGAGGGGGAAAAAGTGATAGTAATCACATCAACCAATCTTAAAGATTCATGCAATTTATAAGTAATGTAGGGGCAGATAATGATCTCAAACTATGAAATTTGTTTACGAAAGATGTCGATCATACCCTCAACTATTACAACAGCTATCACAGAGCCCCCTCTAGTTGGATCAAAGGCAACTGCAGTGACCCCTGAGCCCCATGTAGTTGTTGCTGCTGTTTGTGCTGCAGTTTCAGGAGACACATAGGCAGAAAAATTTGAAACTGGTGAGCAATGAAGTGAGACCATGTCAGCAAAATCTTGATATGTCAACTTCCTCCCTTGCTTTGCTTCAAGTCCAAAATACTCTTGCCAACTAAATAAATATGCAGCCAGAGGGGCAAAGCCTACCCAAGAAGGAGGATTAAGTGAAGGTGGGACAATTCCATTTGTTGCACTCCACTTTGGAGTTGCTTGAAACCCATTCCCTGCACCAGGTGTCACCTCCCAAACAACAACTGTAGACGGGTTTACAATTGGAACACCTGCCACATGCATGGCACCGGTATCTGTTATAATTGCATCAGCAGCCATAATACCACTAGGCCCAGCTCCCAAGAGTCCTTTACTCGTGCAAAACCATTTTGAGGATGCATTACTCACAGATGGTGGCCATTGGGACCAATGAAGCTGGACCGAACCAGATGAGAAAACCGAACACACACACAGAAAAGTTGGCCACTTATCTGCAGTAAGCATGGAGAGTAAAAACCAAAAAGAAATAAACAAAATCAAAAGATTGCAATGCAGAGACTCATGCTACATTAAGTCATTTACAATGCCAGAAATATTAAGGATGGGAGGGAAAAAAAATAATCATCTGTAGGCTACATAATAGTCTCAATTATAGCAAATCACATGCTCTCATTTGAATCCCACACTTTACAACGTCCGGCAAACACCATCATACTATAACATTAGTTATATATAAAAATCGAGTCATACAAAAAGAACTAAAACACCTGCAATTCGCAGTAAGAGAATAGCACCATAAGAAAATCATGGGACAATGAAACAAACATCAATGTAGCAGCTGAAGTTCATAACATTTTCTAAAAATTTAAATTGAGTTATGAGACAACAACATCTTATTGCTCCTGACGTATGTTAAACATGCTCCATCCATTGTTCTAAAGTGACTTCCCACAACAGAGTCAAATGCCACGACCAACACATAAAGAAATGGCCATCGCCTGCAAGTCACCCTAATGTTCAAGAGCTCCGTCCCATGTTTTCCATCACCCAAACCTTTTGACCAAATAAAATAAATAAATAAATAAACAAATTCAAAAGGAAAAGGAAAGACAAAAGTCTATCCCATCAACAAACTGTGCTCAATACTAAAAGAAAAATAATGACAGACAACCAAATAAATCTTGACCAATAGATTGCAGTGCAGGAAGAATGACAAGAATATTGTGGTATATCAATAATCAAAAAACAATATAGGGTACTAACATATTGTTAATCTGGAAGTCAAAACTGCTAAGACCTTCGGAAAAGTAACACTAACATATTGATATTAACAAACAGAAAAGCACATCAAAGACACTGAAGAAACTAGAAGGAAGATCAAACCTGGATGTTGAGGCCTCTGCTGAACAAACTTTTCCTCGAAAGTTGACTTTGTATTTGTTGCACTATTGGTTTTTGAGGAAGGCCACTGATACTAATTTGACATAGAAGGATACAAACCATCAAAGACCAAATAAAGAAAGGAAAAGCTCCACAAAAACCATAATTTTATAACCCCATTAAATGGGATCAGCATATAAACCCATTTCTCTCACTCACCACCAAGGAAACACATCCTCCCAACTAATTTAAGAGGAATTTATGTTTTTCCTTATTTTCTAGAAGTATATTAAATGATAGATGTACATAATGTTTGAAGCTAATGAACAATCTTCCATATCAAGTCTAAGACCACATTCTGTTGACCGTTCCTACCCCCAAAAAGTGGAAGCTTCATGAACTGACTTGAACTGGTCTCAACCTATAATTTATCTCCTCATTTTATTTTCTCCCGCCCTCCCTCCCTCCCCCTCCCCACTAGGTGGGAACTTAAAGCAAAAGGAAGATGACATACTGGTGACACCCCTGATAGCCACTTTGTAACAACTGCAATATCTTGCCGCCACTCATGCTCACGCTGCCAACAACTAGCATCACGTACCAGATTAGCAGGCCCCTGCTTCATCAATCAAATCACATGAGCTCAAGGAGAATTTCAAAGGAGAATTTTAATTATCTTAGTGTACAAGGGAGTTAGGTGCCACACACAGGAACAGAAAAGAATATGCTCCTTTGAAGGCAGTGAATGAACGATTTCCACGTAAAATTTCAAGAAAAAACAAGAAGTTAAATTATTTTGTTAAAAGAAATACAATTCTCCAATAGTTACACATTTTCGGTGTGGGGCAAATCAATCTAAAATCATTCATTCTGTTTCTAAAGTTGATGGGTAAAAACCTATGTTCCGCTATTTTGACCCATGTAGAAAAGAAACACACTTATAACATGTTCCCTTTTGCTTATCAAAAGACAAAATCAGTAAATAAACTGACAAAAAGGACACCATCCACGAGTCTCCCTTTTGTCTTCGCAGGAGTTATTCATCAGTTTCCCATTATACACTAAAAATGCAAATAGAGAAACATGACTGCCACCCTCCGTTCCACTCCCCTTCTGACCCTTCTGATACATTTAATCCTACAGTAGGAAAGCTTTTGGTTGCCCTCATATTTCAACATTGCACTAATCTTGCAGAATCAAAAATAACCAAATAAGATGTGCAAGCCATGATCAACACATTACCACTAAATAACTAATGGAACTTTCATACATGAATCCTTTGGCTCCTGGCAGATTAGATTAAAATCTAAGAAGTACAAATTAAAATGCAGGGTGAGGAAATTGGAACATGGAATTGTATATTGTATATTATCTGAAAATGTTGAACTGAAGGCTTTAAACCACCAATTACAACTTGCTGGCAACAAAAGACAAGAAAACAAACTCAATATTCGTTCGAGTTTATATATCAAGTACTTAGAATTTTATTAAGGCAAGATAAATACATAAAGAATGTTCTATCAAAAAGGAAAAAAAAAATAAAAATTGAACAAAAGGTCAGAAGGGCACCGTACTTGAGAGGGCTGACTCCAGATGGTTATCCTTCCATGGAAATTGGCTACTAATAGAGCACGTGAGCAAGAAATTGGTGACCATTCAATAAACTGAACCGAGTCCCGTGGAGAATCTGTGAAAAGAATCCAATGGCACAATTATCAAGCCTCTCAGAATAATCAACCCGCAAAATAATGCCAAAGATGAGACTTAGTCATCTTTGTAATTTCTGCTTAGCTTAAAAAGAAAGTTGCAATAAGCTTAGATCGCAAGCCATATTCAGCATAATCCTCCACTCCAAAAAAAATGTGTAGATGCAAATCTTACCTCCATACCGAAACATATCAACAATGTTAAAATACTAAATCAAGAAATAAACAATCAAATACCAAAATTTTAACTCGAATAGAATAAGACTTCTCAATTACCAGCAATCAAGGGGGTTAGTGAGACTCAAAAGTCCCAACAAGGCAGAGCTTCAGGTATTACACATTGGCTAGTTGTCCCACATAAATTTCCCTATCATATACAAAGTAATCAAAATTTTCCTTTCATCTCAATCTGAGAAAGGAAATCCCTCATTGGCATTCTCTAAACTCTTAGATATCCCAGCAAGAATTCTAAACAAAGTAATGAAATACAAAAGAAGAAAAAAAAAATAAAAGCATCGAATTCCCTCACATGCTAGATAAACAAGCATCAGGTGAATGTCATGTGCTCTTGTAAAGAGAGGAAAACAACAAGAGCGGAAAACAGACTTACAGCTATCTAGTCTCTTGTGCATGCCAGCAATCACAAGATCCAAAAAAACAACATTCAGATTCCCGCACAAAGGAACACCTTCATAAGCAATAAGCATATTATGTTTACAACTAGCAACTCAAGCAAAATCATTGAGATATCCTCTCCCACACAGTCATCAAGGATCCTAAATAAGTAACCTGCTCCAACCATAGGAACAAGAACTGTCTTTACTTTTGTCTGGTAGCACCAATAAGTTCATGATGATGCACCTCAAGTTAGTCCAGTCCTCATTGGCATCTCAAAACCACAATACTTAACTGAAAGCTCACAAGAGGTGAGAAACTTCAACCCTTTCCTGATTCCCTCCAACCCACATTAAAATCCCAACATGAACCCCTTTTTCCACCTTTCAAAAGCAGTCTACCCAACATTCCAGCACTACAAATAATAGGCAAGGAGATAAAGAACCTCTACCAATCTAGCCTCTTAAAGAACAAAGAAAGTCCAAGAAAGCTCCTCTGATCCAATAATAGTAACTAATTCAGTAATTGGTGTCAAAGCAACCGGACATGATTATTTTCAAAAAGCAACATGTATACAAAACCCATATTTGATCTGCAAGAGGACCGATCTTGCTTTTGCTTTGGAATCTGATTCAAGAAGTATATCACCAACTTCATCGACTCAGAGAAATTGATAAGGTTACCGGCCTAAAATGTAGGAACACTAGAAAAGTTCTCAAAGTTCACAATTCTAGTGTCTTCACTTGCAATTCTTCTTTTGATAGTCTTACCATACTTGACCAAACTCTCTTCCTGTTTTTGTGGATCTGTGAAGTACTGCTTAAGGTTATAGCCTTCATTTGGTCCACTACTCCTTGGTTGAATTGATACTAATAAATTGCAGGTTAGATGTCCATCCTAAAATTCATGTAACATGCCAGAGGAGAAATATGACTGGAACTATCTCTTCCTCCACTATGAGTTATCTAGGTCATCGTAGAATTGCCTTTTTGATATCTAAGAAGAAATTTGAACCTCTCCTCCTGCTTATCAGAGTCTCTTGTTAATTAGATTAAGGGTTTTGGAAGGAGTTAAGTATTTAGAAACCTCTGAATTGTGTAAGGCTTGCAATTGGAAGGTGCATTACATAAAGAGGAATTCAAGAATATTAGGGTCTTACTCTATTCTGTGACGTGAATAACAGGCTGCAGCTGATGCTGATTGTAACCGCAAAAGTTTATCGCTTTAGCGTTCATTTGCTAGGAACAAGGTAGTTTTCTTAGCAACTCTATTGATGGTAGCAGCTGGTTTCTCTAGAGGGATTCCTCTCTGCGGTACAGAGATATTGGAAAGCTTTTGTTACTTGACCCCCGAATCTCTCTCCTATTTTGTTGTTTTCTTTTTTACCTTCCTCTTCCCCCTTAGCATTCATTTGCTAGGAACAAGATAGTTTTCTTAGCAACTCTATTGATAGTAGCGGCTGGTTTCTCTAGAGGAATTCCACTCCGCAGTACAGAGATATTGGAAAGCTTTTGTTACTGGACCCCCCAATCTCTCTCCTATTTTGTTGCTTTCTTTTTTACCTTCCTCTTCCTTTTTCTATCAAATAAATAAAGTGAAAGAAGGTAGGCTTTAAGATCCTGCCACATTAAGAGTCAAATTATGAAAAAAGTATTCATGGTTTACAAAACCAGGAGATTTTGGGTCTCCGCCCCGAGCTCTAGTCATAGCATATTGTGTCTCTACCTTAACAAGTCAACGAATGTTCGACCCATTAAAAAAATTACATAAGTATCAATTCTTGAAACAATAAACCACAATGATGCCATAGTAAAGCAGAAGCTCGAACTTACCTGCTGTAACATTGAATACTGTACACTCAGTAGGTCGCTCGGGATTAACAACATGTATAGGGATCCAAAATGGTGGATTTGCAGTAGAGCTACAAAAAAAGCACATTAATATAAATTAATCAAACTGAAACAGGCTTTTGCTGATTGCCGTTATAAGGCTAGGCTCAAACAGACACCAAGCATTCATATCAATGGAACATTTTAACCTAGCAAAGAAAACTAATGCTTGAGAATAAGAAGCACAAACAGATGCTTACCAACAACTATCATCTACCATGGTGCTAGCCTGTTGCAGCTTAGCCAACTACTTTAATAGATGATGCTTATATGTCAATCACCTTCTAAACCAATAACAAGAAAGCAGTTGTGCAATGCAGACAACATAAATTTAATTATACTTTTTGACTAATGTGGCAGATCTTGCCAGACAGAACAGGAACAAATATTACTTTGTCATGGAAGGCACCCCATTCTCCACAATGTACTTTTCTCTTTCCTTAGAGCAAATAACAAGAACAAAATAAGCAAAAAATAGGATAAGCACAACAACAACAACTTGACAAGGACATCCCATATAGCTATTAAATCATGTTATCTAAAGACCGAAATGATGCAAGGAGTAAAAGCCACAAAGCTGTATGCCCATTATTTCGCAATATTGGCCTTCGAATCTCATTTTCATCGATGATATCCCTCAATTTAAATGAATAATAGTTCCAATACAATACTATAAGAGACAAGCAAATAATCACATTACATGGGTATAAGAAACTTAATAGCAAGTTTTCATTCATCAGTACACACTCTCAAGATAGAGAGAAATTTAGAATCTTTACACAATAGATAGACTAACCTTGGGATCCTTGCACAAGTTTCTGATGCACATGCTATAGCATTCAACCTCCCACACCATGCAACAGCACTGAAACAAGATACGAAGAGAATTTAAAGTCAAACTTCTCTAGATAAACTGAAACAAAATCTTGTGACCTGGATGCCTTGCCAAAGAATATGATGAATGCACAAGGGTATTTAGAACTTATGGGGGTTTGAGCTATAGCTTCCCCATTAATATTAGACTCCATCAAAGTTCGGCACTAAGTCCCCTCCTCTTTGCAATAGTAATAGACGAAATAATAAAAAATATTCAAGATCAAATACCATAGTGTATGCTTTTTGCAGATGATATAGTGTTAGTTGATAAAACTAGGAAGAATGTTAGTGCTAAACTAGAGCTATGGAGACTTATATCGGAATCCAAAGAGTTTAGATTGAGTAGATCGAAAACCGAATATATGAGATGTAGGTTTAGCGAAAATTATAGGAATGATGAAAAAACGATTAGATTAGATGGTCAAGATGTACCCAAAAGTAAACGATTTAAATATGTAGATTCCATCATTCAAAACGATAGCAATATAGATGAAAATGTGAACCATAGGACTCAAGCGGGTGGATGAAATAGAGAAAAATATCCAAAATTCTTTATGATCGCACGATACCATTGCATTTGAAAGGAAAGTTCTATAAAACTGTGATTAAACCTACACATTGTATAGTATTAAATGTTGGGCTATTAAATAATAACAAGAGCAAAAGATGGTTGTAGCATAAATGAGCATACTTAGATGGATGTGTGGAAAAACTAGAAAAGATAGAATTAGAAACGAAGAGATTCGTAACAATTTAGAAGTTAGTTCAATTGTGGATAAGATGCGAGAATGCCGTTTGAGGTAGTTCGGACATGTGCAAAGAAGACCCAAAGATACATCGGTGAAGAGAACCGAGAACTTAATATAGGAGACCTAATAAAACGTAGTGATAAACCGTTGAAATTTTGGATGCAAGTTATTCGTAAAGATATGAAAATTAAGGATTTAAAAAAGGAAATGATTTTAGATAGGAATGGATGGCATAGAAGAATCCGTATAAATTAAACCAATATATTTTAGATATTTATCTATTGATTTATTCATTTATTTTCCTTTTTTTGTATTTTATTTTTTTTATTTTACATATATATATATATATTATTTTATTTTTCTTTTCTCTCATCTTTTTAAAATGTCTCTCAAATGGCCGACCCCAAATATTGGAATTAAGGCCCAGTTTGTTTGTTGTTGTTGTTATTGCAGCTAAAATCTATCCAAAGCATGAAGAACAAATGAAATACATACATACATACATATATATATATATATATATATATATATATATATCAACAGGATATTGCTCATGAGTAATGGTTACGTCAAAATTTTGGGCCAACAATGGATAATATAACACCATAGATCGGCACTCAAATAGAATCTGAATTCAAGATTTTGCAAAATCTAGTTACCATTGCATTTACAAGATAAAATGATGACTGTGCTTTGTGAAGGTTTTTGTGCTCAACTGCATGCCAACATTTGTGCTTAAATTCTTAGTTCATGTCTCAAGAGAAAAGATAACCTAATTGTCATCATTAAATCTATGGCACAAGACGTATCCATTGCCAACCCTGGTTCATACTAGTTAGAAAATAGGAAAGTTTACAATGTTGTGTGGTCAATATCAATTCTTAAATGGCACTATAATCAGAAAGAAAGGTTCAGGCTAGCTACATTATTGTAACAAGGTTGATGTTACCACAAGAACTACCTAAAGTTTTCAAACAAGAAGCCAATTGGAGATGAGGAAGCTAAAAAGAGCAAATTTTGGAAGAGATAAATAGGTTACACAACTTGCAGTTGAGCATCAATCTTTGGGCGGAGGATGCAAACAGGTGCACAGCTCTTAAAAATAAGTTCACTCATGTCTTGGGTAAGGACCAGTTTTTTGGAGACCGAAATTCAGGTATCCAGGTTCTTTGGCTTAATGAAGAGGGCAATTTCACAAAATAGCAAATATCTATTCCAAACTAAACTCTTCATCTAGTATTGAAGTTGACGAGGAGCTGCTTCACTAGGGCAATGGTATGGAGGAGGACATATGCAATAATTATAAGGAGCTGTACGTAAACATAGCTCATGGAAACCAAAGGTCAATGGCATAGCTTTCAGTACTATAAAGGTACAGGGGAGAAAGCAAGCTGGCTAGAGAGCCTTTTTCTAAGGAGGAAGTAGTTGCAGTTTTAAAGGAGTGCAATGGAGATAAGCCTTCTGACTTGGATTTCTTCTTGATGGCTTTCTAAGGAGAATTGAGAGGGGGTAAGGAAGAGGAAATGGACTTTTTTTGCCAAGTTTCATGTCTCGAATGATTTGAAGAGAAATTTGACTAGCACTTTCCTAGTTCCTATTCCTAAAAATTTTATTATTATTTTTTCTAAAAGACTTTTTTTAGACCCATTAGATTAGCAGAGACAGTATAAGCTATTGTTAAAAGTCTTACTAGGAAGGTTCAAGGGGTTACTGAGGGTGTGGTCTGGAAAATCCAGCATGCCTTTGTGCCAAGGAAGTAAATCCTTATTGTTGCCAATGGATGGCTTCTATTTGGAAATCTATCTAACTTTCTTTCTCGATATTAGTGAATGGTTCCTCTAGTAGCCCCTTTCATAGTTCTCTGAGGTGTGAGACAAAAAGATTCGCTCTCCCCTTTTCTTTTTATCTTAATCATGGATGTGCTAAGCAAAATGTTCTCCACCACAGAAAAAATGTAGTGATTACTTGTTTCAAGGTTCAAAGGAGGGAGCAGCTCTTTCTATCTCTTGCATCTTGCTCGCAGATGACACAACAATATTCTATGACAAAAATGGGTTTTCTTTCTCGTATGTTGTTGATCTTCAAGATGGCATCTGCTTTGAGGATGAATCCTGCAAAAAGTGAGATTATTCCACTGGATGACAAGGTTAATAGTAGTTTGTTAACAACTATTCTTGGGTGGAAAATGGGGACACCACCAACATATAGGGGCTTCCTTTTGGAGCAAAGCATAAAGAGAATGCTACTTGGGATGGAATTATGGAGAAGTTTGAGAAACAGCTAGCAGGTTGGAGAAGTGGGTACCTCTCTTAGTGCAGGCAAAGAGGGTACTTAATCTCGTCAAAACACATTTTCTAACGTGTCAGATTATTTTGTGTCCCTTTTCCCATCACTACTTCACTAGCAAAAAAGATGGCAGTATCTAAAGAAGATCCCCTTGGGGAAGTGATGAAATTTACTCTGGTTAGGTGGCTCTGTAGTGGAAATAGTTTTGGAAGTTCTTGGACAAGAACAACTTCCTTTAGAAAGAGGTTATTGTGGCTAAATATGGGACTTCTCGTAATAGTTGGATGTCTAATGAGGTTTTTAAGCCTCATGGGGTGACTATGTGGAAGAAGATTAGGACAGCATGATAAATTTTTAGGAGCATGTTGAAGCTCAAAGTGGATAATAAGTTGAGAGTCTTTTTTGGCATGATGAGTGGTGTGGCTCTGGTTCCTTGACTTATATGAGTTCTTCCTTCACATTTCACATTTGGAAACAGTAATCACCTTGCAGATAAACCAAGGAGTCCACTAACGCCTCTTTAGAAATCAAAGAATCATCTTCTTGACTAATATGAGTTGGCCGAAAATAAAGAGGCATTAATGAAATATTGATTTCTCTACAGGGTAACCATTGTTTTTTGAATATCAATTTTAGCAAACAAGCAAATGATTCAAAGTTGGAGGATTTTCATAGCTTTTTCAAATTTTCACCGATCCCATTTGTAAGTTCACCTAACGCAGCAAGAAATCTAACCATAACCTTGGTGACACGGGTTTCACTAATCCAGATATAGTATTGTGTCACAACGTGATTTGCATTTGTAGGAAAAGAAACAGGTTGTAGAAAGTGAGCCACCCTGTTCCAATTAATCACTCCCACAATTGAGGTGAAAATGAGTTTTATTCTTTTTTTGGTAAGAAAGGTCAAAAATAAGTATTAAGTTCAAAGAGGCCCCTGCAACAACATAACCTCCATTTTGTAAAATTTTTGCCACCCCCCCAACAAAAAATCCTTGGAAAGGTCCTCCAGGTGACTTCTGTCACGGTGGAAATGACAGAGCCTCTCTCTCTTTCCCACACACACACACACACACACGCACACACACAAAGGATATAGAAGTTGAGAAGAGAGGAGGGAAGGGCACCATCAGGGATGTTCATCCCTACACAAACGGATTATAGGAGCAAATTTTTTTCTCTTTCGAGCAAATCGGCACGGACAGGACGCCGAAATCTATTCCTAGTCCTCACCCGCATTGCCATCTAGGTCACACAAGTGGATACCATGATTCATAACCCCAACACCTCACAAATTATAACATCCAATACAAGACTGATGCCTAAAACACATCAAAATTCAACAAATTCCACACTACAAAATTCAGCGACCAATTCATGAAACTCCCATCCCCATCATTAATTTCCACAAAAAAGTTAATAATAGCAAACCAAACTTGAAAAATTGCACAAATGCTACCATTTTAAGGCGCGTCCTATGAATTCAACAAACACGGGATTAACGTTAATGCTTAGTCGAGTATTCAATGTGCTACGTATTTCCATTTTTGTTCATCAAAAACTAAAATTTGCTCAAAACAAACCTGAAATTGCGGCAGAGTTCAGGAACACTCATTTTGTACTGCAAATTGGACCTAGGTTGTTTCAGTCGAATACTAAAAACAGCGGAGGGATTCACAGAATCCTCGTCCATAGGATCGTCGGACATTGTCGCCGTTTTGTCTACAACTTCTTCTTCGCCTCCACTCTCTTCGTTTTTCTCGGAACTCTTCGTCGTCGTCGGCTCGATAGCTCCAGACACGGACTCGTCCTCAGAGTCCTTGACTCCTCCTGAGGCTGAATTCATTTGGAAAAAATGAATAAGAAAAACCCTAATTTTTATATGGGGAGAGAGAGGGAGACAGAAGTGGTGGGAAAGCCGTCAATTGAGGGCGACAGGAATCACTGTAGAGAGAGAGAGAGAGAGATCTTTAGTGGGTTTTAGTGGCTTTGGGGTTTTTTATTTTTATGTTCTCTCTGGAAATTTGAAGAGAGAGAGAGAGAGAAGGGGGGGTGTTAGGGATTGCGTGGAAGGGTTTAGTTGGACAAGAGGTGTGAGAGAGGAGACAAAAGGAGGATTCTCAGGTTTTGGTGCTGTCAACGTCGCTTGGACTTTTTGATCCACTCGATTTGTTTGAGAGAGAGAGAGAGAGTATTGTTATCCACAAGATCATGATCAAGATTCTAACCAAGATTCTAACCACGCCATTGACAGGTTCAGAATTCCTAAATCGTGACCACCGCTTTATCTTTCGATTCCAATAGCCCTAAATTACAAAGTGAGTGTTCCAAAATCAAAATCGGCAATTCCAAAATGGTGATCATTGTCTAGATACACCCAATCCAATACTAATGTTTTGAAATAACACAAAAAAATAAAATAAAATAACCTAAATGAAAAGGTATTTACGTTTCTAATCTACATTTATCAGGAGTCTGAGACGTTACACACTATATCGCATTTTCAACTCGCAACAAAGTCAAGAGAGATAGAGAGAGAAGTCCGTGGGAGAGGGAGGGAGGGAGGGAGGGGAGGAGAGCGGCAGGGGAGGGGGCGGAGGGGGAAGGAGAGAGAGGGGGGAGGACCGCAACAGGGTGCGGAGGGGGGAGAGAGAGTGAGGAGAGGGCCGCGGGAGGTAGAGGGGGGAGGGAGGGAGAGAAAGAGGGGAGCGCCGCGGGGGTATGCCTGGGGAGGGAGAGAGAGAAAGAGGGGACGGCTGCGGGGGGCAGACGGGGAGGCAGAGAAAGAGGGGAGGACCTCGACGAGGGGGCGGAGGGGGGGAGGGGGAGGGGGGGAGGGGGAGAGGGGGAGAGAGAGAAAGAAGGGAGGAGCCAGGGGCGGAGGGGGGAGGAGAGAGACAAAGGGGAGGACGGGGGCAGAGAGGAGGGAGAGAGAGACAGAGCCACAGAGGAGGGGAGCGGCAGTGCCGCACTCCTCCCCTCTTTCTCTCTCTCCCTCCCCTGGCGAACCCCCCCGCACCCTCCCCTCTTTCTCTCCCTCCCTCTCCCCTCCGCCCCCCCGCGGCCCTCCCCTCTCTCTCTCCCTCCCCCCGCCGCACCCCTCCCCTCTCTCTCCTTCCCCCTTCTGCCCCCCGTCGCGTTCCTCCCCTCTTTCTCTCTCTCCCTCCCCCGGCGGACCCCCCGCCACCCTCCCCTCTTTCTCTCCCTCCCTCCCCCTCCACAGCCCTCCTCTCTCTCTCCCTCCCTCCCCCCTCTGCACCCCGCCACGGTCCTCCCCTCTCTCTCTCCTTCCCCCTCCGCCCCCCAGCGGACTCCTCTCTCTCTCTCTAGGGACTTTGTCGCGAGTTAGGTCCAAAATTTTCCAACTCATACCCAACCTATAAATCAATTGGAACCAATATGATGGGCTAGGTCGGGTTGGTTCATGGGCTATGCAACCCAAGTTGCACCACTCGGGGCGTATTCTTTTTTATTTTTTATTTTTTATTTTTTATTTTTTTGATAACTCGAATTTGAATTTAAAACCTTTATAAGAAATAATATCAATTGAAATAATATTTATTAACAAAGGAAAACATTCTTAAAACTCTTTTTCCTTTACCTATGGACAGTTAGTCGAGAGGATAGGTCACTCAGTCTCTTAACTAAAATTACGAGTTCAACTTACTGCATTGGGCGAACCTATCCTTTGAAGAGAGATCTCAAGCATATCAATTTAGATTAGTCAAAGTGAAGTCTCGAAAATCGAATGATCAAGAAGGGTGTCTCCCCTAATCAGATTATTGGCAATTCAATCTGGATTAAAAAGGAGTAAAGATTAATTATCGACAAATGTTGAAAAGAATATATAGTACTTAAGTTTTTTGATTATTAAATTCATATATTTTAGCATGTAAAGGCATATCAGATAACTTAATTCAAGAAAATCGATTCAAATTTTATTATTTATTTTGATATATTTGATGATTGTATAGAGTAAAATTATAACTCATTATGTAATCTTGTTTAGATTATGAGTCACGTATTAAAAAAATTAAAATCAAATATTGTGCTCAAAAATTTTTTTTTTCCACAATTAGTTTGAATTGCTGGATAGAGTTTCGCCTATGGTTTTATGAGAAGCAACTCTATCCACCAAGGCTTTGCTGCTCCAATGGTAAGGAGATTGGATTTTTTAATTAAATTCTCAAGTTTGGAATTAAAAAAATAGACACCGTAAGAGTTCATTCTTAAATGGGTCTAACAGATAACTTAATCAAGATACGAATCGGTCCAAAAAAAAAATGCTAGAACCCTACTTGGCAAGCCGGGCTACCTTTTTGATTGGCCTAGCAAGCAATTTAAAGCACACTTTGGTCATGTTCATGTAGTAGGTTAGGCTAAGCCCGATTCGACCTTCATAACAAGAGAATTTAGTCTTCTTTGAAAAAATTTTAATTATATTAATTAATTTATATTTATATTATATTATATTTTAATTGTTATATGTTTCGATTAAATAATATTTTTATATGAAATATAGATCTGAAAAATAAAAATCAAATTTATCCACAAACTCAATTAAAATGTTATATTAAAAATTTCCATACCTTCAATAAAATATAATCTCAATTTTTCATTAATATTTATGATATGAGAATTTTTTTCTCACTTTATCAGATGAGTTTGCTTGCATCTCAACTTTTTGAAACTAATATAATGCAAGCATTTGAGATTTTATCATGATTTACTATATTAATTTAATATTTTTTCACTTACAACAAATATCTATTAATTTAATAGAAAATAAGAAAAATAAAAAATAAAAATACATGTGAAATCTCAACCGTAAAAATTATACCCAGATCTTTTAGTTTTAAATCGAGGGCATTATTACTGTATTATCCTTCTTTCTGTTTTAATAATCTCGAATTTGAATCTTTTTATATAAAATAGAATTATCGTCTCGAATCCTCTGTTTTTTTTTTTTAGGTATTACTAAAATAAACTTTTTTTTTCTTTTTTTGTTTCTTGGTTGTGAGGTGGGTGGTATCATTACACGTAGCAGCTTAGCGATGACCCCCTCCCCCCGGCCCCCGGTTTGGCTGTAACCCAATGCTGACCAAGTCGAGGACAAGACGGCAGCCATGGGAGGGAAGTCCGTGAGATTCAACCTCGCGTGTTCGACGGAGTCAAAAGAGAATAACCGAATCCACACTCTTATTCTTTCTATCTTTCTTTTTTCCATGTTAGGACTATTTGTCCAAATAAATTAGATGATATTTATATTTATTTTTTTTAATACCATGGAACTAAAATAGAATATCAATTTCTTGCTATAGGTCTGTTGAGAAAGTTATATTAGTTTTGGTTGAAATTATATAAGATTTTTAATAATAATTTTAATTATTTGATCAAAATATTATATATGTTTGTAAAATTTTATATATTTTTATTTTGTTAAAATATTAAAAATAAAATAGTATAATTTTATCGTACTTTTTTAATACTATTAATCTCAAATTTGGATAAAAGAGTAGAGTTATGGTACGTTGACTTACCTTATTCTATTTCCTTTGCTAGAGTTCTAATTTTATTATCAAGACTATGCAAAAAAATCCGGAACTCAAAATTTTTAGATTTTTCAATATTTTGTTTGACTCCAGTTATGAGTCCAAAGTAAATGAAGATTAATTAGTGATGATTACTGATCTTGATTAGAGTCGAATAAATCCGTTTAACTTTCTTTTGTTATATAATAATAACAAAAATCATAAAAATATATATATTTTTAAAAATTTAAATATTATATTTTAAAAATATTTTTTTATTATATTGATCGATATTTAAAGTCACACTCTGACTAATTAGATTCAGAATTTATAATAATTCTAATATAGTCTTACTCTATACTCAAATCACGAATCAAATTTATAATTTTAATTAAAAGAATATATCTATCGGTGGAAAGATATGTAAATAATAACTATTTTATCATTCACGTGGTCTTTCTTTGACTATTGATTAGTTCATGGGACCGGGTGGCTGTTAACCGACCTTTCAAGCCGCATTTCCAAAATAATCATAGATAGCGGAGAAAATCCCTTCATACCATTGGCAGTGAGTATTACATTGAACAAGTAAAAGCCAACAGAATCCAATTCACAACCATAAGTCAATTTGCTGGATTTTAGTGAAGAACGAGTCTAGTTGTCTTAAATAAGATGTAATATTATCGATTTTAATTTTATCTCAAATTAATTTAAGTTTTTTTTTTCTTTTTATTCATTTCATTTTTAAATATATTTTAAAAAAAGAATTTCAAATATAATTTTATCATTTTAAAATCATCCGTTCATAATTTGCTCTCCTATTAATTTTTAATTTATTCGGTCTATATATCATTACTCTTTTGTGAAATTGAATATATCTTGATGATGATAATAAAAGAATAAATTAAACTTAATACGATATTACTCTTATAATGATTTTAAAAATTATTAATTTGTACAAGAAAGTATAATAATTTTAAATATCATATATTAAATTAAAAATATCACTTCTGACACCGGCTATCGAACCCAAACCAAAAATATGAGAATTATTTTAGCTTTTTGATTCTATAATTATGATCTTACCCTTTGTTAAAATAGAAATTTTAGTATAAATCATGCTTATTATAACCTTATAAAGAGTTTCCAACACCCATCATCAATGGAAGCTTGATTTTTAAACTTTTTTCTGCCTAATAAATTTAAACCATGCATGGCATGAACTTGCACTACCTTACTGTCGGTGCCACTAAGGTATCTATTTGATGGTTTCAATTCTCAAACTCAATTATAGACACAATTTTATTTGAACCATTGTGAAACAAATATGTTTTTATTTAGTGTTGTGATTTATTATATTACTTGTTAATTTTATTTTTTTTATTTCTTTTATTTGATTGTTAATATTTAAAAACTCGATAATTTGAATTAGTTATATGATTTAATTTACGAATCGGTATTTCAATGATTATTTTTTTATTCTTAATATTTGAATTCGAGATTTTAATCTAAGTTCGACCAAAGGTTACTTAGACAAACTTATGCGGATCATTGTTCCATGATTATGTTTTCGTGGGTATCATATCCATACTTTGTTAAAAAATTTTAAGGTATATATGCAAAATTTAAGATTTAAAATTAATTCTTAAAGATAAGACTAAACAATATCGTTGTTTAAAGATTTGCCTGACGAATGTCAAAGAAAACTGCTACTCTTCCTCCTGAAGTGGTCAACACCAAAAGAATTCTCCATACACAAGCTGGCCATCACTTTCGATGCGACAGTCAGGGGAGGGGGGGGGGGGAGGAGCGGGAGCACAATTAGCTCCTTTCCCACCTGTTCCTAGTCATGCCTGGTGACTATTTCTTCTTCTTCCTCCACTTCTTCTTTCGCTCCTTCAAACGCCAACTTACGTAAAACAGCAAAACCCACAAATTTAGGAAGAGAAAAAAAATTCAATTTCTGGGCTAAATCCCTGATGGGGTCTTGTTAGAGCCTTCAGAGTCTCGGTCTTGGGGTGAAGGTGTAGAAGAAAAAGGTTACCTTTTTTTCGCCCTTTTATTGTCTATAGTTGAATTTGTTGATCTATTGGTCTATTGGTCTTTGTTGATCTATAGTTGGATGGTTTGGCGTAGAATATGGTGATTTTGGTGAGGGTCAATTTGTAAATTAAAATGAACCAATTTATGTTTTAAGGTGTTTTTGGAGGATTTATTGAGTTGAATTTGAGAATTATGTGATTTTCTTGAGTTGAATTTTTTGGTGGTGATAGAAACCTAGTCACTGCATGTGTGGTTCGAGAAAACGGAGAATTTAAGATTACTTGGCTATGTCTTTGGAGAGCTTGATATTGAGAGTTGAGTCGAAGTCTTGTGCTGTAATTAATGGGAAAGTCTCTTCTATTGAAGCAATTCATGATTCTGAAGTTATATTCATTATGCTGTATGCTCACCTTCTAATGATCTAATGTTCATATTTGGTGTTTCAAGGTTTTTTGTGTATGTTTTTCTTCTATTTTTTAAATTTGTAAACGTATTCTTCCAGGACCTTAGTGCTACTAAAAAGGGCAAATTTCAAATTCATGACATGTTAACCTTGTTTCTGTTTATTCTGGACAATTGTGCAATTTTAATGTGCATTAATCGTGAATATTGCAGACAGATATGAGTTGTCGTTGCTTTCGTGCGTCAGTTGTTGAACCAAAAAGACGTGGCATTGATGCTCGGCCTGACTTTGATGGTATGGATTAGCCAATCTGGATATCATGTGTGTATTGTGTGAACGTATTAACGATGATGCATGTCGAAATCTGTTGTAAGACGATGATGGCATGTTCATTCATTGAGAGTCAAAGGAAGTACCATCTAATTGCATCACATAAAACACTACTTGATAGAGCATTGAGGATATCGAGTTCTTTTGCATTTGAAGGTTTACCTTTTCCATCTCTTTTTTTGCTTTTTGATTGATCTATCTATATGGGCTACTTTCTACTTCATTGGGAAGTACGGTACTGAGTTTCTAGAATTTAGTTAACTTAGCTTTGTTAATATCCTTAAACATTACAGTCTGCATGACATTGACATATACCTTCCATACCAAAATGTTCAGCCCCTAAAACAATATTTTCTTTCAATCTCACTACTGGATGAGAGGTGCACATGTCAAGAATCAGTATTTCTATCCAATTCTTGTTTGGAGTAAAGTTCATATTAATAAGGCTATATCCATTCAAAAACCTGTAATAAGCATTTAATACATTGACATCAAATTTTGTTGCCTTTTCTTTGAACTGGTATAACTTTTTCCTTTTCCAGTGCAAACTCTTGGGAGTATCAAGTATCTTTCATACAATGAAATAAAGCTCACTACAAACCATTTTCATCCAAGCAACAAGATCGGGCGGGGAGGTTTTGGAACAGTGTATAAGGTACCCAACTATTTCAAATTTGGGTCATTGTTGATCAAATTGTAGGTTTCAATGTGAACTTTCATTAGTTTACTCATTTGTGGACTATTTATCAGGGAATCCTTAAAGATGGAAAACAAGTTGCAGTGAAGAGACTATCTACTGAGTCAAAACAGGGGGCACGAGAATTTTTAAATGAGATTAAGACTATGTCAGATGTTAGGCATCCCAACCTTGTTGAGCTAATAGGGTGCTGTTCTGAAGGAATAAACCGGATTTTGGTTTACGAATTTGTTGAAAATAATAGCCTTGATCATGCATTGCTAGGTAGCACCAGTGGCAGCTCCTGTATGGAAGTCTTTAGAACTTTGTACAGAATTGAATTCAATTTCACTTGTTTTTCTTGTTCTTCCAGATTCAAACCATAAAGCAATTAAATTGGATTGGCAGAAGCGATCTAATATCTGCATGGGTACAGCTAGGGGTCTTAAATACCTTCATGAAGACGTTGAACCACGTATTGTGCACAGAGACGTCAAAGCTAGTAACATACTTCTTGACCAAGACTATAATCCTAAAATTGGAGATTTTGGATTGGCTAAATTTTTCCCAGATACCATCACTCACATTAGCACAAGAATTGCAGGAACAACGTATGTAGTCTTCTTCTTTCGTCTAGCTTATTGTATATAAGTTTCTTTTTTCTTTCTTCCTGATAAATCCACAACTTCTGAAATCTTCCCTTACAATGTGCATATTGTTTATGTCTGCAATAATATTTTTTTGGATCGCTACTGTAACGTTTCTGCAATCAGTTATCCTAATTGTAGAGCTGCTTAGGGATATTTGGGTGCAAAAAGTTGAAATTAAGTTGACCATCCTTGATGTCCTGCTTGAGGTAATAAATAACGAACGGATTCTATGAACAGAATAATGCTAGGCCCTGAAGTTGGCATCATGAGTGTGAGAGAAGCAGAAGGAACTTACTGGAAAAGTGCATATAAATTCAACGGCATACAGGATGCATAAAGATCCTGCATAATTATTGCTTCTCCATGTTGATACTGCATTATAAATTAACATGGATAAGATTAAGCTGAAAAGTTCTCTGCTTCCCTGTTAATGCACAGAACTGAGGTAATTATGTTGATCACAACCTCGGCAACTAAGTTATAAGTTAGTGGGATTGGGTGTGTGACTGCCGAATTTGGGCAGGTCCTCTTGTATCCTTTCATGTAGTCCTTTACTTTGTCCAAAGTCTAAGAAAAGAACTTAATATATTTCATGTCGAGCAATATGAACTTGGGGCATCATGACTCTTAGAAGCTACACTTTCTTCCTTCATTTGTGTCACTGATCAAAATATTTCAAGGCTCTGTGTGAATGTACAACTGATTCTATTGAGATTTCATTTCATGCTATATGCTCACAGGCCCGCCGCGCAGGGGGGGGTGCTTGCGCCCTGAATTTTTAATAAAAAATTCACCTTATATATATATAATTAAATCCCCAAATGTTGTTTCCCCTAAAAATTATAACCCCCATCCCTTGAGATTATAGCCCCAAATACATGTTCTTCATCCCTCCTGATGTAAATTTCTGGCTTTGTCCTTATATGCTCAAGTCTTTAAGTTGTCGTTGTTAGCATAACTTGCTATGATCTATCTTGGCTAGGCACCTGAATTATATGAGTTGAGGCTTGGGTCTTCTTTGGAGATTGAGAGTCAAAACTTACCTGAGAGTAATGTATGTAGACTTGACTAGGAAGTTGAAAAGAAGAACTAGAGTAAAGTAATGTTCAACCATTTGACTTTAAAATGTCAAGACTTTGGCTTTGTCAAAACATGGGTTCAGATGTGGAAAATGCCATCATGCTGCCAAGGCAAAGCCACTGTTGTTTTTTTTCCCCCCATTTTTGTCCAAGTCTAGGCTAATGACTTTGAGATGCTTATCTACGTCTTATATTATGTGCTTGCTCATATTAATGTTCTTTGGTCTTTTTCTATGCAGTGGTTATTTAGCACCAGAATATGCATTGGGCGGTCAGTTAACTCTCAAGGCTGATGTCTACAGCTTTGGGGTCCTCATAATTGAAATCATTTCTGGAATGCGCAGTTCAAAGGCAGACTGTGGTGAGGAAGAGAAGCTTCTGCTGGAATGGGTATGTGGTGTTCTCAGTCAAAAAGCACCTCAACATTTCTTTGCTGTTAGATCTAATTGTCATTCATTTTGGCAATATGTTGGGAAATGCATCAATTGTTAGAACTCGAGTTACTTTGGGAACTTATGTGTCTAAAAATTTTTGTTTTACTGCATACTAAACCTTGTTGGTGGTAAGTTGTTGGTTGCTGGATTTACTAGATCGCCAAATTTTGCTTCTATAGGCATGGCAGCTTTACAAAGAAGGGAAACTCTTACAACTTGTGGATCCAGAGTTGAAAGAATACCCCGAGGAAGAGGTAATTAGGTTCTTAAAAGTAGCCTTTTTCTGCACTCAATCAACAGCAAGCCGAAGACCTCTAATGAGCCAAGTGGTTGACATGCTCTCGAGAAACATTCGGCTCAAAGAGGATCAAATTACAGCTCCTGGGTTTTTTCGAGAATCTGGTGGGTTAAGTGGGCCATCTTCAAACAAAAGGTCATCTACAGAGTCCAGTTATCAGTTGAGTTCAGTCCCTGAAACCATCACTCAGGTGACACCGCGATGAAAATGAGGTCGGCCATTCTCATTGAGCCTCTAAGAGGGTTTGATGTAAACATTCATAGGCAATTCAGTCAATGTGCGAGAGAGGGAGAGAGAGAGAGAGAGAGAGAGAGAGAGAGAGAGAGAGAGAGAGAGAGAGAGCTTTTTTTTCCCCTTCAAAATCTACTTGTACTTTTTTATTAGGATTCAAATGATAAATATTTATCTAGTATTGATTTTGTAGATTTTAGACAGGAAACCAATGTTTGGCACGATCAATGTATATGGTATATTGCCAATTTTTGTAAACAAGACTTTCTTCAAAACGTTTCAAACAGATGCACTGATTCAACTGCTCGAATATATTGAGAACAATGGATTGCTTGCATGCTAACGTGCCAGCTTCATTTTATCCAATGATGCCGTAAAAAAGCTTTGATTTGAGCTATTTTTAACCATTTTTTATTTAGCATTCAATGGCATTAACATAACTAACTTGGTAGATGAGCCACCAGCTCGACTTGTCCTTGGTTTCGATCCAACAACGATGCAAGCAAGTCACATCACACATCCCACCTTGGTGGTTGAGCAAATAGGCCTTGAGAGATGAAATGCCTTGAACCTATTTGGCTAATTCCCTACAACCCTTAAGAGGAAGAATATCACATCAGACCACACATCACACAATATAAGTCACCATGCTGTTCGTCCCTTGGATGTTCAAAATCACATGGTACGGCAAAACAACAATCTGTCCCCCAACAAAACCAAATGCTATAAGAATACGAGGTGCAATACAGGTAGAAATCCATGCCCCCACAAACATTTCATTTTTATTGTACCTCAGTATGATTACCATAATACAGGGGGAGACAATAGGAAAAACCAATCTTAACAAAGATAAGCAGACGTGAAATGAAGTAGTGATTTTGTGATAGTTCCCAATGTGAGAAGATTAGAAAAACAATTTTGGATCATCAAAACAGCATCTTGAATAAATGTAAGAAAACTGCTCCCATCTCGGAGCTAAGCAAGATCGAAACAAGAACTCAAATTTTGAGGAAAGAAAATAACGCTGATTGAGGTCAAGGCATTTGTAGCCTGCGATCAAGCAGTTGTGGCTGGTACAGTTCCTGCAGCTGGCTGCTCAGCTGGAGGAGCAGCTTCTTCAGATTTATTAGGAGATCCATTAGCAGCAGCATCTTTAGTGGGTCCACCAGGAGCTTCCTTGGCTGCTGATCCGTTGGTCACTGATTTGGCATCCTTTCCATCTTTAGTGTCCTTGGCTGGTGCAGGAGGGGGCGGAATCATGTGAGGTGGTGGATTGTGCTTCAGCTTCAGAATTATATGTCGCATCCTCGAGAGGTCAGTGGGCTTCCCAGGCTTTGGGCCTTGGATGAAAGTAATTGATGGCTTCTTCTCCTGGTCCTTCTTGCCTCTCTTCTTCTCAATGTTGGGCACTTCATTAGGAATAAGCTCGGCTATTGCCTTCCAGTATTGCTTATCCGCATTCTTATGGAATTTCTCTTGGTTGGCCAAGAATAACTGGTCCAATTACAGACCCATTAATCTTGATCAAGCAGAAAATAAACAGAAATTGGCAGTTGAAGGAAATTCCAGAAAACTTACTTTCTCTTTTTCTCTGTTATTGGTCTTGCTAGTTTCAATGTTAAGCTTCCTTTTCTCATAGAAAGCACGTTTAAACTCTTCAGCTTCTTCAATGATTTGTAGCCGGAGTTCCTTCTCCCTCTTTTCTTTTTCCTCGAGCTGAATGGCATTTTGACTGCACCGGCGAATTCATGAGGCTCCATAATGAGGAAATGTAGACAATCACAATGAAATTAAAAATATAAAAAGCTATCAGAGATATCTCTTGTCCCATACATTGCAATTCTTTTCAGATTCTCAAGCTTATGATGCAATATTTAGATAATATGTTGCAAGAAGGCAGCCTTTAGCATGACCTCTATACTAGCCAATATATACAATCATCTGAACACTGGCTGCTTCAGTTAAACTCATTGAAATTCAACATGTTTTGCAGTAGACTGCAACTCAAAAGTGCCTTAAATCTAAAAACTAACTTTGAAGTTATGCTAACACTAAAACTGTTTTTATTAATTAGCAAAGTGGTTAAATTTTGTTCAGACTACCAATCGCTGCAAAAAGATCAAGATGTATGGAAAACTAAATTTATTGGTGTGTTATGGTGGATATCTTTTATGTCTCTTGCAACTGTTTTTTGCACTAATGCTGATCCATCTTAAATGTCTAGTAAGGGAACATGCTTATTCAATTTGATAGAAGTAACTTCCCAGGACATATAATTCAACACCTTACCAAAGGGGGTCAACTCCAAACACATATATTTCTTCAACCTTGAGACAGATAGCCACGAATTAATGCTATTCAACACATGCAATATTTTAAAAAGGGGAGGGCGAGGAGGCAAAAATATACATTTTTTTTCCTGAATCATTTGCACAAGCCAACCAACGTAAGACCTGAATGGCCCTCAACACAATTCACATTCTAGCTAGTCGATGAGAGACAAGTAGAAATTATTGACTGAAACCATCACCGCTCTAAAAGTTGCCACGCAGCAAGACCCAACATCCCATTACCGACCATCTTATCACTATCAACTCCAAAAACCATTATTGACATCGTAAAACACTCATAAAAGGAAATAATTAGATCCAAGAATTGTTTTAGCTGATTACGTTAACTGAAAAAATCTGAAACAAAATTCACGTAAACAAAATACCATGGCCTTACGCATGTTATCAACAATCTTCATTTACCAAATAAAATTGCAGCCAAAAGCGCAAAACTTCGATAGAAGATCTAATCCTTCGAAAACTAAACAATCTATGTTGTATAGATACCTCTCAAAACGAAGGGGTTCATATTGCAGACGCATTCTTTGGACACAAAGGCACTCCACAACTTAAAAATAGTATATAGTTTGTGTCCGTGTCTCTCTGTACCTCATAGTATTACGACTATAATACCACCAAATTATCATAATCGATCACGTATATTCATCAAGATCTAATAATGACACTGTGAATTAGGGCATCAAGAAACAGCATCTTCACAAGTTCTATTATGATTTCCTTGTATAACACAAATGACTCTTCATATTCACAACACCCAATTGCTCAAACTCACAGATCAGTCAAATTCTTTCCGAGAACAAGTCAGCACAGCAGTAAATTCCAAAAAAAGTCACATCACCATGATCATCACACAGCACGACCGTTGAAAACCACAGATCAAGTCAACTGAACACTCAAAATGAAAGCTTGAAATCAGATCTAGGCAATACAATAGAAGATCTGAACCAAAAACCACTCACCGTCTCCATTCACGAAACGCAAAGCCTTCCTCCAGCTGCATTTCACTTGGCGGAGGAAGAATCGGTCCGTCGGAGCTGAAATCCCCATCAGCTCCAATATCATACGCCTTGCCATTCCCGTTCTCCACCGGAATCTCCAAAAACGGAGACTGCGAAAAGTTAGGGTTTGGAATCGGATCTTCGGAGCTAGCGAAAGTGTAAGTCTCCGGAGATTGAGAAATGGAGATTCCGTCATCATCACCGAAGGGATGGTAGTTGGGGGGAGGCGGATCGGCGGCAATGACTTCATCGACGGCGTCGGAATTGAAGTGAGAGAAAGAGGAAGAGTCGAAGCGTTGAGAAGGAAGACGAGGATCGTAGCCGAGGTAACCGTCGTCGTCAAAAGGACGAGTGGTGGAGGATGGAACAGTTGGGGTTTCGTCTCCGTCACTGGTGAAGGCATCGAAGGAAGAAGCCATTGTTGCAGTTCTCTTCTCTCTCTAGAAATGGTGAGGTACTTTATTCTATCCTATCGTGGGTTGCAGTTGGTGTTGTTTCGTTTTCCTTTGGCTTTCCTTTTTAAGCACTCCAACTCCAAGTAAGCTTCGAAGAGAGAGAAAGATAGTGTAGAGAGAGAGAGCTTTTAACAGTGCAAGAAGATCAGCTGTCAAAAAAAGTCCAACCGTGTCGGCTTGATGTTTCAAACAAGCTGTTTTGTTTTTTTGACCAAAGCGATTAGGCAACCAACCCAACAGCCCCTCAATTTCATTTATTATATATACATTTATATATATATATATATATATATATATATATATATATATATTTCCTTGGGAGAGACGGAAATATTAATATTAAATAATCAAAATATCAACTTTATCTAATTTTAATTTTCCAAATCAGACCAAGTATAGTCGTATAATAGGAAATTAACTTTGGATTTTTTCTTTTAAGAAAATGACCATTTAAATGGAGTTTTTTGGGAAGAAAATATTTCTTTCAACTTTCAATATAGGAGCTGCAGAAGTTAAATCATCATCATCATCTCTCCTCTCTCTCTCTCTCTCAATCCTAAGTTTAGTGGTTAATCTGTACTCAACTTCCCATTTTACTAGAATTAGCGGTTTTTATTTATTTTAATTTTTTAAATTCAAAACTCTATATTTTATGTTTTAACAATTAAATTACATTACCATAAATCCATAAATGATTGGAATTGCATATACCCAAAAGACTAATTTCAATAGAGACATTCAGTTTTAGAGGCAGATGTATTTATTGGTTCTCTTCGCACCTGTAAACCAATGGTTGAAGTATTTATATAATCATTTTAAAAAAATTATTTCACTAACATAGCAATAATAAAAGAGTTTAAGTCAAAAATTATTTTGGCAGATTATATAAATATATTTGCAGGTACCCAAAGAAAAATGAAAAACCAAATAGCATCCCATGGCGCACTTTGATTGGTGGAAATGTATACTATAAAGTATTATCATAAAATTTATATATAAATTTTAAAAATTATAATTTCAAATATTCTTTAGCTTGAAATGTATGAACTCCCACCCTGATATTATAAGCTCATATGCATAATGTACCCTCAGCCTGAATAAATTTCAGGCTTTACCTTGGCGTCAAAATTTTCAGTGACCAACATATTCCTTTTCCTGTAAAAATGTACAAGTAATATTATTCATGTTCATCAGCAACAAATTTATGATCAGCTAAAGATTGAGACATTGAGCACACTGCGAAAAAATAGCTAAGGAATCAAATAAGACAATCTCACAGGAAAGAATTACAGAAGAGCCAAATGGGTTAGACATTGAAAATTACTATCTACAATAATCAGCCATTCTCAGTCTAGAGAACCATAAATTCAAAACCTATTGAGTTGCATAACACAGCGGGTCAAAAACTGTTTATATCGACACAAAATAAATAATGTCACTGTAGTCTTTCAACGCCGTCAAGTCTCTCAATATCTATCATCCCATATGTGCTTAACCGCCCATGAAGGCCAAAGGTAACATCATCGGAGAGATGGAGAGCAAGGCTGAAGCAATTGCAGGTCATATGCCATGTTCCATAGTGTCTCTGCTTGACAATGATGGCATCGCTGCAAAAAGGCAAGCTCTTACAAGATCATACACGAGAATTGTACAGCACTGTCTCGACAGATTTTACTGCATGTCAACCTTAAGCAGCTCTCCTTGTTAGAACAAGTGGTTGCTTGGAATTAACAGCTCTCCTTTCAAAGAATTTGAATGCATGTCAATAAATTTTGTCCAAATACAAGTCTGCTTGGACTCCACCACAGCCTTGAAAAGTCTCAACGGCTAGCAAGATCCTTATCTCAAGATTGACCCTCTATCCAATTATTTGTACAAGGGAGGATGAATGATGTAGGAGCAACCGTAATGTCCAAAAATGAGGAACAAAACTTTCACTGGTTCTCAGGGCACAGGAGAAGCATTTCTGGGATATCTAGCAGAAGAAGGCATCTGTTGCAAAGACCTTGAGAAATCTGACTTCGAACGTTTATTTGGCATCCCGTGAAATAACCTAATTCCACAGTATCACAAAATTCAATAACAAAATTTACTACTCATCAAAATAGCCAAGTATGGCCATCAGTTTAACTGCAACAAGCCCTCAAGATTTACACCAGCAAAGAAATATGCAAAAGCCAAAAGTAAAATGCAAAAAATGATCAAAAAAAACTTAGCAAGGTATCTAATGTTCTCCTATCGTCTTCAACCAGCAAAGCCTTGTGCCCCAACAATTAGGTATTGGCTTTTCAAAACAACCTCATCAGAAAGTAATGTTGTGCAGTCAGAGCAGTATCAGTTGGTAGATTATGGGAACTCAACGAGTACATTCATAACAAAACCACAGTATTATTCATTTGCTTTTATCCTCTTCCCATCCTCTAGTCCCACTGGCCAAGTGTGCCCACTACATTAGTTTTCTCCAATATTTGTGCATATATAGGAATCACGACACAACAAACCAAAATTGGAAGATCTAAAAATACAGTGTGCAGCAAAACTTTATTATGTATTTATATCCCTCCTTACTCTTTTTGTTCTAATTATGCAAAGAAAGAGCAGATAAAATTCCTTCTTGAATTGTTATGTAACATTGGATACAAGTGAAATCAACTCACCTTGGAGAAGCATGGTGTTTCTGGTTAAATTGACCAAGCATAGACTTGAGATGTCCAAGGGCTTTATCTGCAGCCTAAAATTAAAAGCAACCAAGCTCGGACATGAACATTAAGTGGCATACCAAAAAGTAGGACAAAATTCAAAAACAAACAATACCTGTGCCTTAGCTTCATCCCATGTTAATCCAGTGCCAATACCCAAGACCTGTCCATCTATCTCAACCTAAAGGATCATTTTAAACAGAAAACAATCAATTAACATGGAAAAGGTGACTAATGACAAACCATATAATCAACAAAAACTATCCATACTTGTCAGGATCAGACTATACTGCAGATAGGACATAAGAGTAATCATCATAACCCGTTTTGAATATATATCAGCCATATAATGTAAGAGCCCCAAACCTGTGCGCATATTTCGTCTCTCTGGATTTCATTATTTGAGTGTGGAGGCTGTGCTTGAAAGACAACATCACGACCTTCCATCATGCACTGGAGAAAGAAAAGACCAATTCCATCAATATACATGAATTGAATTGTTGAACAAAGAAAAAGGTTACAAGACTCTAGTTCAGGATGTTACTATTTCTTTAAGCGCAGAGACCGGGCCCATTGCTTTCCAAGAACCATCCAGCCTTGGGTCCAGATGTCTGGACTGTTCTGCAGCATTTGTTGGACGTGGGACGGAATCCTCCTTGGGTAATCGCTGATAACCCAAAGAATTCAAATCACTTACAAATCCATTCTCATTTCCAGCTGAAAACCTACTTACATCTCCTTGGACAGAGCCAGCATCAGGTTTAACATATGACAAATATCTATCTGCCAATACAAACAACACAACTGTCAAGATGAACCAAAAAGCCTACTAAAACAATTATACATAATCAAACATTCAATAAACAAAATCAGGCGATAGGAACATGCAACAAGCCAATTTGCATCTGCATAAATTAAAGGAGTGTCTCAAACATCATTACTTCGACTATGATTAGTGATACTGGGGCCTATCCTAAAACCAACTTTGACTATGATTAGTGATACTGGAGCTTATCTTCAAACCATCTAAGTTTGAGGATCAAAACATTGAAATCTTCCCGGGAGAAAAAAAATGCAAATCTATCAACCACTATTTTAAGCATGCACACTTTTTAAGCCTGTTTTGAATTGTACACAACAAAAACAGCTAATACCCAATTTTCTTTATGGAAAATGTGGATATCTCTAGAAACCGTCTACATGACATAACTCACACCCAGGGCTCTAAGTCACAGCAATTTTGCAGGATTGAACTTTGCATGACACCAATGGAACTTCTCAGGATATTTTAAAATGAATGAACTGCCCCTTACATATTTTAGCACACTTTTATGAACAATTATGAGAACAATCATTCCCTGCCCCAAGAAGCTCATGATTTTGCAGAAAATTGAAGACTGGACCCCCTCCCCTCCCCTCCCCCGTCTCAAAAAAAAAAATCAAAATAAAAAAACAAAATTCCCCCATTGGGCGGAAGGTTGTCAATAATGCTTTCTATACAAAGCACCATATGAAGTATGCTGCAACTAGCTTTGGCTAAGCTCATGATTTGAGAGCTCTGGAAAGGACTGACTTTGATACTCTAACAGAGCACATCATTATAAACAATTACCAAGAAAATCCATTCCCTGACTCCCATAAAAAACTCATGATCTTGCAGGTCAATGAAACACTGAACACTAGTTATCCCCACAAAAGGTTGTTAAAAATGCTTCATAAAGTAAGCAAGGTCATGAAAATGCAGCAACAAACATCAGCTAAGGCACTAGAAAGCACCAAACTTGACCACGTGAAACAAAGATAAAACTATGTATGTTCAAACTCTCAATGTATCCATATTATATCTTACTTGCTAAATATCTAAGAGAACCCTCAGCAGCCTGACTTTGAGCCTCTCGCCTTGTTCTACCAATTCCTTCACCACTTTTCTTGCCTGCAAACCAAGCCTGCAAAAAGCATCAAGATAAGCCAATTGCGGAGAATTCAATCTCCACTATAAAACAAAATTGAGCACTATTAAAGAGAGAAAAGAAAAAAAAAAGTGTATAGATCAAGATTAAACAACCTCAACAGAAAATTGCAACTCTGTGCTCGGAGCCAAACTTGGCCGGAACTCCACCTATAAGTATTAATAACAAACATATATTAGCATTCAGATGCAATGAAGGCAAATAGTGTGTGCATTCTTCTATTGTGTTCCTGTGTCCTCTGGTACCTTTGTTCGACATTTCATTGCAATGTCCTGTAGAGCTACAGCAGGAGTATCTCCATTTAAAATGCCTTGTACTGATTCAAATTCATGAACTTTTTCATTGGAGGATGACCTACCCAAAGGAATTTCCCCTGCAATGTGTAATTTTCATGGTAAACGGAAAACAGAAAAAGCAAAATCATAGCTACCGTACAATTCAAAAGTACAACGATACAAGTAACAAAAGCAGAAAAGTCCACAACCTTAGAATGTTAAAAGTTTGTATCTTTAACCTTATTGTTTGATAAACAAACATTAGAGAGTGCATCAACCGTACAATTTGTATCTTTAACCTTATCATCTGACAAACAAACATACGAGAGTGCATTAACCATAGAATGTTGTGAGGTCACAGTATACCTGGGAAAGAATGATAATCAAGTGACAGATGGTTCAAACTCGACCGATCATCTCTAAAAGGTGCCTGAATGTAAAGAAGCCCATGATATTAGAACATTTCAATTTTAGCAAAGAAGCTGAACTATGGGGGGAAAATCTGTATTACCTCTCTTGGAAATCTTTGATTTTCATGAAAAAACCTCGTATTTCTGATTGGACCCTCCATCTTCTGCATGACAGGTGGATGATGAGGCCCGTGCTTCTCAATATTAATCTGTTCTGAATTTAAAGGAAATTCTTTGGAAACAACACGGTGTGGTTGTCCAGGGCTCATCTCCTCCTCCACTGGAAACCAGCCACCTCTGGACTGCACCCATGGAGGTGGAATTGAAACTTGCAGTGGAGGTCTCGCAGGAATTGGGGGTTCAGGGGGTGTAAGATCTCTTGTGTCTTGTCCATGCTGCAATATCAATAGCCTCCTTCTTGTATCAGGATCTAATTCAGACTCAGGTACCTCACCCTCTTCCCTAGCAGGGGAATTTTGGAGGCTGGGTTCCAGAGGACCAACGTGACATGGTGGTTTGACTGGTGAAGGTGCCTGAAATTGATTCATTGATGGTGCCTGAGGGAACTGATTCATAGGGAATGGCATGACTGATCCTTGAGGTGGTGCCATTGGAATTGAGGAAGATGATGAAACTGCATACTGGAGAGGACCAAGTCTTGGATCAATATTAGGAACTGCAGAAGGAGCTGTTGCCGAAGCTGTCATTGCTTCCTGGGTAAATAATGCAAAATATTCATGCTATTTCAATGATTCACCTTTACCATGTTAAAAGTCAAAGTACTAGCCCCCTCACCCCTGGCCCCCCAAAGGGACACCCAAAAATGACAGCAATCTTAAGATTGCAATCTCAAGAATATGACTCCCCCTTCAATGCCATCTTCTCTTCCCCATTCATCTTATTCATTAATATTATTTTCTTGCCAACTAACAGTAGTTTTTAAATCTAATTCTAACCAAAACTTTCTTATAATAAAAAATACTCTAATCTAAATAGAAAATAAATCTAATGGAACTTATTATAGTATAATCTCAATAAATTAGGAAACCAGTTTATTAAAAAAAAAAACAAACTAGGAAAGCAAAAATTATGAAATTGACAACACATGCAGAGAAAAAAAAAAAAAAAAAAAAAAAAAACTAAAGTCTTTTTTGAGTGTGTGAGTGTGCATCCCATCAGATTTCTTTTTTTTTTTTTTTTGTAAAGCATAATATTTTCCTAATCATAATAAGATTCAACAATTTTAGGTGGTGCAAAAAGTAAAAATAGTAAAAACAAATTCTACACATAAAAGAATGAGTCCTAGACTAATATACGAAAATTAATGACACATTCAAATATCTTATAAACAGAGAGTCACGATATTCATAACCCCTCCATTACAATGAGAATCAAGGTTGATTTTAAAATTTGAGTCAATGCAAACCCAAAATACTCCTTCAAATGGCCAAAATTGTTATTGCCAAAAGATCAAAAGAAGAAAAACGGACTGTTTTCAATTTTTTTAATTTAATTTCCTCTGAGCACGCACACAAAAATTGAAAAAAAGATTTTTTTTTTCTTTTTATCAAGCATTTATTATCAATATCATATTTTGGCTTTTTTATTTTTTTAATAAACTAGTTTCCTAATTTATTAAGATTTGCTTATAATAAATTTAATTAGATTTATTTCCAATTTGACAAATGCTTTTTTTTTTACTAAAAAGAAAGCTCGGATTGCAATATTAGATTTAAAAATATTGTTTAAATTTGGCAAGAAAAATAGAATTAACCAATAGCATGAACGGAGTGAGAAGGGGGCATTAAAAGGGGGGAGAGGATCTGGATTTGCTCTAGACTCCCATATTTTGCAAGAGAGAAATTTATATATCTTAGTACTTGAAATCATCAAATTCAACATGTAAGATGATAAAAGCCATTAAAAGAACTATTGAATAACAAAATAATCACCTTTAACCTTCTTTCAACCTCTATATCAGCTATGCCATCAAAACTAAGTGGATCTTTGTTGCCATTCAAAGAAGAAGGATCATCCTGGAAGCAGAATAAACAGTTAGCTTGACCGTAAATCTTTGAAAATGAACTAGCATAATAGACCTATACAAAACCGCATGAACCACCCCATAAATAAAGCAAAAATCATAAATTTTCATGACTAACCACTGAAGCCAGATAATTGCTCACATCGGGAGCCAAAGGAATGTCTTTATGATCATCTTCATATACTACTTCAGAAATCCATTGCAAGAAACTATCATCAAATTCTCTGGAATCAAATCAACCAAGACAAAATCATGCCAAATGAAAAACATAATTACAGAAAGCAAATTGTGCAGGATTCAGAGAGAGAGAGAGAGAGAGAGAGAGTATGTTCTCACTTGAAAAAACCGCCTCTAACATTGCACGCAACATTTCGTGCAACACACAGGACAGGGACAGGATTATTGCCCTACAAAGAGAGGAGTCCCAATGAGAAAATTGTCATTGAGCTGGCTAAATCTTGTGAAAACATTTTTCAAATTTGGCATGTCATCAAGAGAGAAAATTGTTGGGTGTCTGATATATACTTCAGCTTGAGGGGCATAATATGGAGCAAATGCAGGGACAACGTGCACTCTGGGTTGGTCTTTCTCATCCCACACTTTCAATCGGTCGTCAATCACCAATGACATCTTTGGATGGCACATCCCATCTTGAAAGACATTAAAGAGTGATTTCCTTGAACCTGCAAAAGTTAACAAAGAATCACAAAAGATAGAATTTAAACCAGTAACACAGAACTTCAACCCCCGATGCAGACTCATACAAACAAAAGCAATATATCATAATCAGAGCTACTTCAGTTATGAAGGTCACCAAGTAAACTACTGCAAAGTAAGACAACCTGCAAGAAGGTATGCTAGATTTTTTGTCTTCACACTTACCAGACTTGACACACACAATTCTGTCCAATAGCTCTTTCGTATTTATCAAATTTGACTCTGGATCAAGAAGTCTCCACATTTCAAGTGCATAATCTCTCTCAGCCATTGTGCAGACATAAACCTCAAACCGCTTACGACCTCGTGCTGTCAAGTAGCTCCGAAGGTCCTCCCATGCAGGTCTTAGCCTCACAAGAACACTTGTATCACGAATCTGTGGCAAAAGAAAGAATCTATATCATTACAAGAGTGAATCTGCTAAAACTTGGTTCCTAGAACAAATAATATACAAGATAAGGGGGAAGTATGCCACACAATGCAGCAACTGGTCATTTTTATTTGCTCGCTACGTACCGATGGATTGATGCGAGTAAGAATAATGTTTTTGTCCTGCAACCTTATAAGTGGGCGAATAATAGGTTGATGGCTATCAGACAAAGCCGGAACAATCTCAGATTGAACTTTTAACACCTTCCCATTATCAACAACCTGGTCACTTTCTGCATATTGCTTCAGAATGTTCTTGTCTTCTTGATAACGTTTAACCTCTGCCAGCATTCCACCAAGGCGCTGAGGGTCCACCTCAGTGGTTATTTTCTTTTGTAGTGCCTCAATTCTATCCTCAAATGATCGCATTGTATTTGCAACAATGAGTGTTTCATCAAGATCAAACACAATCCCAAGACACCTTAGGTTCAGCATGACAAGGCAAGAATTGTAGAGTCCTGATGCAACGAGGAATCCCCAAAAACATGGATACTGTCCTGCATTCTTTTTAGAAGACATGGCAACCAAATGAAGCTCCTCCTGTCTCAGTGACATTACTGCAGTCTGCATAGAAAATATTTAGAAGCTATTCAGTATAAGAACTATTTACAGGTATCAGATATTTATGCATATATTATATATAACGATCAAATCAATAGCTGTACTAAAATATGCAGGCACATATCAACCAAAATATAAATGTACAACAAAAGAAATTGAAAAGAGTGATAAAAGTCAAAGGAAGAAAAACAGTTCCCCGATAAAAGTGAGAAAAAATGTCATAGGTGAATTAACTGCTTCTTGCAAATCACAAGTTTGCTATGGTTACAGCTAAATAATTTGAAAGGCTGCCCAGAAGTACACATGGAAGGAAGAAGGGTCCCCAGATCAAGCCTGGGCAGATAATTTCATTCACTGTCCACTCTACTCTTGCATAATGCACTCGTCTAGAGAAAGAAAAGTACTTAGTAGGAATTGGTTTCACCACTGACAATTCAGTTTGTATCTGGATTATTGATGGTTATATCACAACAGCAAAATTTTGTCACCCAGAGATATCCAGGAATTAAATTACCTTGCTTTTATAACCAGTCCAGAAAGATACATCCTTTTTAAAACATCATCATTAGGTTTCCGAATAACAGTCGTTTGTAATGCATGTTCTAGCAAACCTAACAACGTGTAACTGTGAGTCTGTAATCAATATCATGTGGATATATTCTGGAAAGCCAAGTCAAACTCTTGCAAAACAAATTAGCAAAAGGGGTACATCTGTTCAGAACTCCCCTGAGTTTAGTCCAAGAGTCCTCGTTCACTCATTAACATAGAAGACTAGATTCTGGGCAATCATAAACATAATCACTAGCAAATTTAACAAGACTTAACAGTAATCGAATCCAATGGGTATCTTCCTGGTAAAAAAAAACTGCAGAAATTTGGCTCATCATCCTTGTTCCTGGGTATGGTTCATTAGTTCAGAAAGTCCAGTCAAACTTGGCAGAAAAAATTGCAAAGGGTCCTACCACAGAAAGAAGTTAGTGTTTCATCTAGGAATATAAATATCTTGTCCATAAATTAATCCAAATTGTCATAACAAAGTGTCCAGTGTGTCAGAAACGTAAAAACCCCTTTGTATCATCATCTGAATGATTTTGTTTTTTTTAACAGCAGCGGTTTGTGAAGCATATTAACAGCAAACTTAACAAGACAACAGAAGATATCCTTGCAGGAATTAGTTCATCATCGGTCCACAGTTCTGTCAAACAATTTTCTGAGGATAATTTTCTGGGTCAGCTTCATCAGTTAAAATGTTCAGTCAAATTTTGCGGAAAAAATAGCATAGAAATCCACTCATAGAATGGGGGATGGAACCCGGCCCCCAAGGAATTTTCGTTCAACATTAGTCCACGGTGCTGTAAAATAATAAGTTCTCAGCATATAAGTTTCTGGGGTAACTTTTGCCTGTGGAAGAAAGTTCAGTCAGATGTTGTTTCATGTCATTAACTATCACAAGTAAGTCCACTTTGGAATCTGGGTTCTTTTTTGTTCTTGTTATTAATCTTTGCAAATTTTAAATGTTATTGCTGTTGTTGTGGGGGGGTTGTTTACCTTGTTGTCCCTGAGACAAGCAGAGTGCAAATTTGAAAGCAGCATGTTGTCCTGTGCCTGAAACTTTGTAGTGGACTCCATTTTGAAGCAAAGCCCAGATGATGAAATTGTGTGAAGAACTGCAAGAGGAGGACACCTGTCACTTGGCTGTGAATACTTTGAAATTCTGATTTCTCTCTTGTTGTTGTTGTTGTTCATCATCATCATCATCAACATGTTCTCATTGTGAGGAATAATTTCTACTTCCCCAAGTAGATTTTCCCCTTCATATACCCCAAATTTCATCATTTTTTGAATTTTGACCCTTTTTTGTTGTTCTTGGTGTTCTGTTCTTTTAACAAAAACTTCTTCCAAAGCCCACCAAAATCAGATCAAGAGAAGCCCAGAAAATATCACAAATTCATAGTCCATGAAATTGTTTCATTTTGGAAAATCACAAAATTTACCGTTAATCCTCATCCCCAATTATAAAGAGAAATAGAAAAATTTAGGGTTTTTGGTCTGTTCTTCCCGAAAATTTTAGATATGTAGAGATGAACAAGATGATGATCTTGATACCAACAAAAAAAATTAGGATTTTTTCTTCTGTTCTTCCCAAAAATTTTAGATCTGTGGATGCCGAAGATGATGCTCTTGATAGCAATCTGATGATCCAAAAATTTATGGTTTTTGTCAGTTCTTCGTAGAAAAACACAATTTTTTCTAGACCTGTAGACGACGACGACGACGACGATCTTCTTGATAATCCGATGATTCAGACGAAGATCAAGGACAACAAAAAACCTATATAAAAATTAGGGTTGTGTCTGTTCTTTGATAGATTGTTTTGCGTGATGATTTTCCGAAGAATGAGGTTTTCTGTATTTGGGTTTGATGAAACAAACAACAACAAATAAATAAACTAGCAGACAACAAACGAAAGTCGCAGATAAACGAAACCCTAGATCCGGAAAGCGAAAGGTCAAGAACAAAAAATAGTGCGCTCTCCGAACACCAATGGTCGCTATTAAAATATTTGAAAAATCAAAAACGAAAATAGAAATACAAAAAAAAAAAACCCCTAAAGAAAATGACATGAGGAAAAAAAAAATTAGTGAAACATTTTATTTCTAGGTATGGTTTAATTTTGTACAATAAATTTTTAAGACTGTTCTTTCATATTTATAATGATTTAATACGTTTAATATGTTATTCTTTACGTAGATATTTCAGGTATTAAATTTATTTATAGAAATGAAATTTTAAAATCTAAACAGTTATTTCAATTTTTTTTTAACTTAACTAAATAAATCGAGCAAAAAAAATACTTTAGGTTATTTTCAAGCTGAGATTAAATATAGTATACGTTCATTTGATTAAATAAGTTTAGAATTAGTGTAATTTTTATTTTTTTTTCTAAATTAAGCTAACTTAGGTTGGCTTGTCAAAAAATAAACATCTTTTGACTTACCTCCACAAATAATCATACTATTATTATTTATGTTACTATTAACTTATTTTTCCAAACTTACTTATCCAATAAATGCCCGCATATTTATTAACATAAGACTCTATGAACTCAATCCCTGAAGATTTTAAATTCAAATTTTTATATAAAAGAATAAGACTCTGTGATCTCTGTTAGTATTTTATACTAATCATAGACCACGTACATGACAACTTTGCAACTAATACTACTTGATTAGGAGCCCAACGATAGCTAAAAAAGAAGGTTAAAATATTGGTATTAAAAAATACAATTGTTCTAATTTTTGATTTTTTGAGTATGGACCGTCTATTAAGAACTAAATCTTAAATAAATAAATACAAATCGAGAAAGATAATGCGAATAGAGGAGATCTTAAGTTAGCTTTTGAAACAGTATTATTAGGAAAGTAATTGATGTTAACGGTAGTGAATATTCATTGCCCGATGAATTTTAGTTGTTATCATACCAAAGGTTAAAACCTAAGTACAACATCTCAAACGTTAAAACTTTATTTATTATTTAGAGCATAATTTAAGATCCTAACAAATAAATTGCTCTATATCTTTTATCAATTAAGTTGAAATTTAAATACAAATCGAGTATATTCTAAAACGTCGTACAGAGAAAAGAAAAGTGAAAAGAAAATGCATATATATGCATATTAAATGATAAAAATAACATTTCATCGAATTAAATTATGAATAGTATTTTCTGTTTGATAATTTAATAATATTATGATCATAAATTTATTTTAAAATTAGTAGTTATATTTTAAATAAAATATTTTATAATAAATAGAAATTCTTATAATAATCTTTAAAAAGAGAAAAGAAAGGCAATAACATTCCCCCTACCATTTTCCTTTAATTAAAGCGAAAAGAAAAAGTCATTAAAAATAACTTCCAAAAAGTTTTCACTGGATTTTGGACGTGAAGAAAAAAAAGGAGGGATTTTTTTTTTGGGTAATTTGATGCCGTGTGCCTATCTTTGGATGCTGTTTTTTATTATTATTATTATTATATCGATCGATATCTGAAACTATATTATTACTAATCTAATTCTGAATTTTCAGTTATCCATTTAGATGAATATCTTTTCGATATTGTTTGTTCCATATTTAAATAGTAAACTTGAGATCTTAATTAATGAATTTAGCGTTATATTCTACTATATCAACTGATCATTAATCTTGGATGCTGTAATGTAACAATTATTAACCCCAATGGTTAATAGTTAATCATAATTAGTAAAAACAATTAGTAATTAATTATGGAGTTATTAATTAGTCAAGTGAAATGATTAAATAGTTAGTGAAATTAATTAGTAAAAAGTAGTATAATAGTAATTCAATTATGTAATGAGGAATAAAATAGAATTGTAATAAAATTTCTCTTTATCTCTTTTGTAATCTTTTTCTTTCTCTTATATTTTGAATCGTTATAAATTGATATCAAAATTTATATTTTTTGACAAATCTTTATTTTTAAAAAACAAAATGCAAGAATCGACCATGGAAATTAAAGAAAGCCATCTCCATACACGGATGAAATTAATTAGAAAATTGATAAATATAATAAAAAATTAGATACTTTTATAACAAATCTTGATAATAAATTCAACATTTTATTGAAAATGTGTGGTATCAATGAAAATATCAAAACTTTCATGAAAAAAGAGTAAGAAAATGAAAATAAATCAAATAATATTATAACAAATCAAATGGTAGAAAAAAAATATCAAAATTCATGGAAAAATAAAATATTAAATCATTTTATAAATCTCTCATTTTACTTATTCCAAATGAAAAAATATCGAGAATATAAGGATTCAAATATCCAAAAAATAAGGATCTTGCATATCCAAAAACAAATTGTTGATGGTAGATTTTTGTCAATCCCTCCATATATTGAATTTTTGGTATTTATTAGACAAAATCTTTAACCTAAAAGAAATTTAAGAAAAGTCTCTTCCAACCTTCCTCATCTCTTCTCTCACAATTCTTATTGCAACTTAAGTTATATTTATTATTCGTTTCCATTACCTTATATTTCAATATAAATATGAGTTTTGATTCAAAATTCATACATTCAAATCATAATTTTTTGTTTTTCATTTTTGAGGATAAAAATATCTTCAAATAAGAGAAATATTGTAACAACTATTAATCGTAATAGTAATAGTTAATTATGATTAATTAAAGGAGTTAGCGGTAAATTATGAAGTTATTTATTAATTAAGTAAAATCATTAAAAAGCTAATGAAATTAATAAATAAAAATAATAAAAATAATAATTTAATACATATAATATAATAAGAATTAAAATAAAATTATGATAAAATCTCACTTTATCTCTTTTTATTTTCTCTCTTTCTCTCTCTTGCTCTCTCTCTCTCTCTCTCTCTCTCTCCCTCTCTTCTCTTCCCGATCTCTCTCTTTCTCGCGAAGCGGAGAGAAACGACACACTTCGTCACCGTACCAAACCTTAACTGAGCCCAAATTGATCAGCGCACGTATTTCTACAGTAACTTGACGAATTAAAATCATTCTTTTCTAACAAGAATACCCTTATATCATACGCCAAGTTTCTTATCTGTCCTTACCCCACCGGACCAATAAAAATGAATTTCATTAAGAAACTAATAAAAAGGGCTAATTAACCCCATGTGTCAATGCTAGGGTCCATTGACTTGGCTAAAGCATAGTGGAGTGAAATAAAAGAAAAGAAAAAAAAAAATAAATCTTTATTTTAGGCAAAAGAGAGAGCGACACTAATTATTGTAGCTATTATGATCATGCTTTATCTAAAAAAATTAAGATTAAATTGAGTTAAATTCAATAGAAATTCACTACAGAATAAGAAACTAAATAATATAAAATATATATTTTGAATAAAAAATATTTTTAACAAATAAGTGATTTTCCATATAAATGTCACTTATCAAAAAGAAAAAATAATTATGCTAAAATATATTTTTTTTTCAAAAACTTGAGAAGCATTATTAATAATAACTTATTATTATAATATAATTTTTAATTAAATTTCATACTTATAAATTACCTCATCTAATATCATTTTTTTATAGGGGTCGCAAAAATTAAGAAAATAAATATATTCATAAAAATTCGAACACTAGATCTCAAAAAAGATATTTGAGTAAGAGATTTTTATCACTCGAGTGTTTCTACAAATACTCTTCTAATCTTTTTCAATGTGTTACAAAGAGCGTTAGTCGTTATTACTATAAAATTTTTTACTAATTAAAAAATTACTTGAACATTTTTTATTATAATAAAAATTTAGATTTATTATTATTATTATTTTGTAATGTTATTATCGTAATTTCATATAAATATAAAAATCATTTAAAACTTAAATATATTCAAATCAAAAGTCTCCACGTGTTAAATATGGGTAGAACTGATTTGTCCAATTACTTTTTTTTTTTTTTTTTTTGATTACATGGATAAGAACAAAACTAGTCTTAGAAGAAGACCAAACCTCTCATATCTCTCTTTAGAAGAGGATCCATCTCACTTGTGGGAGACGCGTACATATGAATCCCTGGGGAAGCCTACGCCCTAACTTGGCAATAGAATCATTTCTCTAGACACAGAAAGCACGTCTCGAACCGAAAGCTCTCGAAGAAGAACCCTGCATTCTCTCACTAAATTGGACCGCGGATGAGAACCCAGGTAATCAGCCTTCAATGCCTTCATCACTGAGGAGGAATCAAGCTCTAGGAACAACGGTTCATAGTGGCAGTCCCGCAAAATACGAAGGTCTTCGTAAACTGCATTGAGCTCTGCAACATCCTGATCCATAATATCTGAATTAACAGTAAAACCAAGGATCCAGAACCCATGATCTTCTCTTAGAATTCCTTTTGCATTGTTTTTTTTTGGGGGGGGGGGATCGAGTGAACTATCTCCCCTTCCTATTGGGTGGAAACGAGCCGGCGAAGTCTTGAATTATTTTTTTATTATTTGTACAATTACGTTTGCAGTAACAAAGATTGCGATTGGTTAGTCAAGAGTCAAAGTTGCAGTGAATTATTTTTTTATGAAATAAATATTTGGACTTCAATTTTTGATAATAAAATAAAAAAGAAAAATTTCCGACACCTGGAAGGTTAAATATGTAATTTAGCATTCTTATTTCCGTCAAAACTTCGAACTAGAAAACCCATGTTCGGAACCCTACCGCACACAAATTACCTTGTACACCGAAAATACCCTCTCATTCATATTTAAATATCTTCTCTACCCTAACCCTACCAAATCAATAGCTCTGAATTTCGTAAATCCATAACCCAACCAATCTCTCTCTCTCTCTCTCTCTCCAAATTCGAACTTTCAAGCCGTTTAAATCATCAAAACTCCTCTTCTTCTGCCTCTTCTTCTTCTTTAGCTGTTCATCAACAAAAACCTCAATTGGGCATTTTCTTACCCTAATTTTTCTCTCAAAATTCAAAATTTAGGGTTTCTTTTGGTCTTCTTTTGCCCTAATTTTTCAAATGAAAGACTCAATTTCATCAAATCCTGGTTTCTAATAAGAAAGATTCAAATTCGACAACAGAGAAAATGATTGTTCGAACATACGGTCGTCGGAATCGAAGTCTATCAAGAACTCTCTCCGATTCAAGCTTCAACGAAATCGATGTAGTAGCTGAAGACGACGCAACGAATTTCAGGGACTCTTTATCGCAAGACTCGCCGCAAGAAATCTGTTCTACTATGCCGTTCTCCTCGCAAGATTCGTCTCATTGGTCGTTCGATTCGGAGTTTTTCGGTCTCAATTCTTCGTTCGAATCGGAGAGATCGAAGAAGAAGGCAAAAACGGCGAAGAATTCGATGAAGGACTTGGTGCTTTCGGCGGCGACAACGACGAAAACGTTGATGGAGACGCAGGAGTATGGGGAGATGATGGAGCATGTGGATGAGGTGAATTTTGGGATTGATGGGTTGAGGAAAGGTCAGCCCATACGGATTCGGCGTGCTAGTTTGTTGTCTTTGTTGTCAATTTGTGGGACTTCTCAGCAGAGGCGAATTTTGAGGATTCAAGGGTAATGTTATGTGAATTTTTTTTTTTAATTTTTAATTTTGTATCTGATGGGTAGTTCTTGGGGTTTTGCGGATGGGATTTAGTGGATTCCTTGGGGTTTGATTGAGGTTTTGGGAAGTGATTGGCTATGTGGGTTTTAATTTGAAATTTGAATTTGAAGGCTTTGGCTTGAGTGTATTGTTTTTATTTTTCTTGATTTAACATCGGGTTTTATAAAATGAATTAAGTGGGTTGCCAATACCGATTAGGTTTGATTTAAGTTTTTAGGAAATGGTTCAAGGATATCTGAGGTCTTGATTTTATATTTTGATTTTTGAACGTGATGAGTAGTTCTTTAGTAGTGTTTGTTTAGTTTTCTAGGGGTATTGTGCATGGGACTTGGTTTTTTTTTTTTTCTTTATGCGTGCTAAGGTTTGGTTTAGGTTTTAGGAAGTGAATGGCTATGTGGCTTTCAATTTGAATTTTGAATTTGAAGGCTTCGCTTGAGTATATTGTTTTTAGTTTCTTAATTTACGTTGGGTTTTATGAAGGGAATCATGCGGGTTGTCCATACTGACTAGGATTTATTTAGGTTTTCAGGAAATGGTTTTAGGGTATGTCCGTCTTGATTTTAGTTTTGAATTTGAGGATTATTTCTGCGTAGATTGTTCGGAATTCTTGTTTTATAGTGTGCAGGTTTTGATTTCTTTTTGGTGGAATTTCGAATTTGAAGGTTAGTTCTTAAGAAGTTTGTTTTTCGGTTTTGTTGATCTATGGTGTGGGTGTTTTTTTTATGAAGTTTGAATTTGAATACTATATTTTGTGAGGATTATGTTTGGTTTTATGTGGTTTATAGTGGGTTTTGTGTATGAAATTAATTGGTTTATTTGGCTCTTATTTTTGTTTTATTTAAGTTCTTAACCATTCAGTACTTTTCTCAGTTTTCTTGATTTAATTTTTATGAATTTTGGATATGAAGGCTATTCAGTTTCTTGATTTCTACTTGATTTTATGGGTGGAATTGAGTGGTTTTGTGAATAGTTAGGGTTTTATTCAGGTATAAATTGTTCAGTTTTCTTAATTTATAGTGGGTCTTTTGGTTGGAATGTAGTGGTTTTGTCAATGCTTACTAGTTTTGGGCTTAGGGGATTTAGTGAAATGATTGGGTAGCTATTGCTCTTGTTTCTTAATTTATAAGGAGAGTTGCGAGTGAGTTTGTTTTCCTGTTGACACCCATTTGGGTTTTATTCATATGCTTTAGAATTTGATGGGGTGTGTGATGAATGAAGCATACTGAATCTTGAGCATTGGAAGAGTTCACGCCTGGCATTTGTTGTTTCTTTTCTTTTTCCTTTTTTTTTTCTTGGGGGCCCAGGTGGACAGAGGGGGTGTAGAAATAGAACTTGAATTGATTCGATTGAAATGTTTATGAATCCTTAGGATTCATGGTCAAAGAATTTAAAGGAATTTACAGCTGCATGTAAGATTTCCTTCCTCTTTCATGATTTTCCATATCCTCCAAGAGGCAGAGCACATGTTTTATTCAGTGACAGTTTAGCTACTGCAGATGATAAATGTACTTCATTTGAGAGGTTTATGAGTACACTAGACTGGTTACTCCCCGAAGCGGTTGTGCAATTTAGTGTGCTTTTTCAGAAGGCACCCTAGAGTGTGAATTCCTGAACCAGTAGAACCTAATAGCTGATGATAGAGAGCTTGAACCCCACCTCAGGTGCATTGCCTCTTCTTGGGCCCCTTGCTCCATTTGTTAGATTATTCTGCTCTGTAGTGCTTCTAGAGTTGGCTGCATCTTCATCATTTACAGTTTTCTTACTTGCCACCCTCTTTCACTTTGTGTTACCTGCAAAAGCGAAATGAATTTCCTTATAAGGTAAGAAATAAGGACGGGCTAGTGGAAAATGAATGGTCTTAGTCCAGGATGACTGTAGAATGGATGCCATTTAATCTTTTCCTAATTAACAGACTCTATCCACTAAATACAATCTATTAAAACATTTTTCTTTTAGTTGCAGATATGAATTTGTTAATTAGAAACAATGCTCATAGTTGAACATTTTTTTTTCATTTTTTTTGTTCAATTAGTTTCAATACACAAGAGATTAAAGAAGAGTGTATAATTTCTTACCAACAAGTTTGATAACTACTTACACAAATTGTTTTCAGGATGGCAAAGACAATCATTGATGTTTTAATGGAGCTCAGCTTTGATGACTCACCAAGCAATCTGGCTGCAGCAACTCTTTTTTACATTTTGACCTGTGACGTGAGTTGTTGATCATCTGCAAATGATGTTATTCTATTTTAAAATGTAACTTTGTTAAACAGTGATGCTTCTATGTGTTAGATAAAGTTCATCATGTTACAGCTTGTGAGTTTCACTGTTTCAGGGACAAGATGATCACCTTTTGGATTCACCCAGCTCCATCAATTTTTTACTTAAATTGTTAAGACCTTTTGTCTCTGCCACGACTCAAGTAAAAGCTCCAACTCTTGGTGATAAGCTTCTTGCATTACGCAAGAATGCCAATGTCACAAAGGATACAGCTAAACGGCTAGATTCGAGCTCTGTTTCAATTCTTCTTAAAGTGCATGAAACGCTAGTAAGTTGCAAGGAATTGAAATCAAGCAAGGGGGCTGAGGTTGATATCAACAGGCCTGAGTTAAACCCCAAATGGATAGCTTTGTTGACAATGGAGAAAGCGTGCTTATCTACTGTTACTCTTGAAGGTAGCAAAGGAGACCTAGTCCTTTTGCATTTTGCTTGAACACCTGTTTTTTATTCTACCATAGTTTTTAAAATAAGAATCTAGTTATTTGTGAGTGGTTCACTTTTTTATTGGTTAATGATTCAGTAGCAGGAGAAAAGCTTGGTATATGAGCATGCCTAAGTATAGTTAAGGACATTACCTGGCAAGACCATTTACATCATTCATTGTCTTCTGAATCATGATTGCTGGTGTCAGTTGGTCTCTCTTTTCATATTCAGACTGTTGTTGATCCCTTACTTGCTTGAATGTCTCTTCCTCTTTACTAGCACTCATTTTCTAAAGTTATTTCTGCATCATTTATTTCTTTTTGTTTATTTCTTAATCTTTTGTTTTCTGCATCTCTTACAAGTGCTTACCTTCTGCATTCTTTCTAGCTTCTATTCACAATTTTCTTTATTTTCCCATCAATATGCTGTCAGACAGCTCCAAGTCTTTTCATTTTTTGGAATTCATCACAAGATGGCCTTCTTGCATACTTTCTCAATTATATTGTGACTGATTTTTCTAGCTTATAAAATAGCCAATCTAGGAGCAACTTTTCGTGGTCATTACAGGGAAATCTTTTTCATGGAAAACATAACTTATATAATAACTCCTAATTTGTATATTCATTTAAAGATGTCTGTGTGTCGGCTGTGTGTGTATCTTGGTAATCCATTCGTAGTATGCTGTCAAATACTCTGATCTCTTCTTGTGTATCGCTTCTGGGACCTTTTTCCCCAACCTGCTTAGTTAAATGACTAGAATGGTTGCCTTGAGTTAAATTTTTACATGTTAAAATTGGGTCAACATTATCTTAAATCAATGTTTTTCATTGATTGCTTGTGTAGGGAAAAAAAATCTTATCTAATGAACAAGAAACATTGATATACTCTTGCATGTAGGATGAAACCAATTGATATTCAACTTACCTTTTTGATATCTGTTATATAGTCATTGACTACATAGGAGGGATGTTAACATGGCTGCGGCTCAAAATGTCCTTTTGCATTGACCATATAAAAGGAGAAATTATTTATTATTTGTGTTTTGTTTTCACCAAAATTTATCATAGTGTTATCTTCTTTATCTGTTATATTGTCATTAGTTTTGCTTATATTTGTGCTCATAATGTTTTGCATATAGACACCTCTGGTACGGTGAGGAAGTCTGGAGGTGAGTTCAAGGAAAGATTACGAGAGCATGGAGGACTTGATGCTGTCTTTGAGGTTGCTGCAAGTTGTCATTGTGTTATGGAGGTGTGAGCTTGTATGTTTGTTTGTGCTCTTAGTTAGTTGTTTTATAAATGGCAACTGGGAGAAAGTAGAGCTTCTCTTTTCCCTGTTCTCTCATTCTCTCCTTCCCTGAAGTTTGTTGGCTGTGACTACTCATTCTATCTTGTCCATATCTAACATAGTATCATGGGTTCATAATTAGTATCAAGAAGCGGCTCCTCTTCATATCTAGTTCCCTGCTTCTTTAGAAATTAAAATAGAGGATCCTATTGAGGGTTATTGTCAGTTCTATAATAAGCAGGTCTTTCTTAGCTGGTGTCAGGAAGAACCAGCTAAACTTCCCTTAATGCTTGATGCTTGGACAAGAAGGATCTGTGTGGTCATCTAAATCTTTTGTGGGCCTTGGTGTGTTCAATTGGTTAGCACTTTAAGCTTAGAGGAATACTAAGACTTGCCTGAGTGGAGGAAAAGGCAGTGTTCAACCTTTCTATTTTTTGTATTTATATTTATTTTATTTTATTTTTGCTTTTAAATGGAGGGAGACTGGAGAAATATGTGAGGGTCCCTGTGCAAGAAATGAAATTCTTATACATTATTTTTTTTTTGAGTTTTGGCTTCCTTTAATGAAATTTGGGCTTTCTTTATTCTTTATTTGTCAAACATGAAGTTATACAATCTCTTTCTTGTAAGTAGGTCTACTAGGGTTGTGTCTCAATTATGCTTTTAGTAATCTTTCCTTCTGCCAATCCTATATGACAATAATCTGTTTGCAGAAATGGTTTGAAAGAAGCTCATCAGCCTGTAAGAGTTCAGATCTAGAGAGTCTACTCTTGCTTTTGAAGTGTCTGAAAATCATGGAAAATGCCACATTTTTAAGCAAGGATAACCAGGTACATTGAGGTCAATTTACACATTTAGGTTATCTTAGCTTTAACCATTTATTTATTTATTTATTTATTTATTTATTTATTTATTTTTGGTACTTAATTTATCAAAATAAATTCGGTAGAGTCATTTACTTGAAATGAGGAGGAAGTTGGGCAGTTTTGGATCCTCTGTGACTTTCACAAGACTCATTGTAAGCATCATCAAAATTTTATCAGGTAGCTAGGGACGCAGACCCTTCTTATGTTATTCTTTCTCTTTTTCTGTTCATTCCTTATTTAGAGTAGCCATTGAGAATATATGCTTCTTGTGCTTATATTCTGTTAATGGCTTCTTGTAGGCTGTTCTTTAAATAAAGGCTCTTCAGATATTTCAGTTGCTGGAAAGTCTTGGAGTCAATCTAGTGACGCTGACCATGCTTGTGACATACCCTCTACAACAGATCTCAAAGGTATTTGGCAGTCCTAAATTACCATCTTAGCAGCAATCTCTTTCACCTCTCCCATTAACAGGGAAATGTAAAATGTGCCTTGGTTTTTTGTATTTGTTTAGAATAATTAGATTTTACTGTTTATGTGCTATAAGCTCACCTGAAACTTCTGAATAACCATCCACTTCTCCTTTCTTTGCTTAAATGATATCATATTCAATGGTCTCCTGTTGAAATTCTAAAATTGTTCCCCCTCTGCCACATATCTGCAGTTGACAGCAACGGGGCTTCATTTTGCCCACTTCCCGAGAAATGCAGTAGCTCTGAGAGAACTTGTTCACAGAAGAGCGTTGGCCTATCTCAGAGAAGTCAGTGGTTGGGTAATGCCCGGATGGGGGTTTCAAGATCCAGTTCTGAGACTACTGTTGCTTCCATTTGTGATCCATGTAGACAGATGAGTGTTGGCTCTTCTGCAACAAGCTCATGCAATTGGTCAGGTGCGATTTTGAATGGTGGAGCATGTAAAACTAATAATGGTTCAAAGATAAAGAATGGTCTTGGTAAGAGGGCTAATGGTCCAGAAGATGTAAGGATTGACATCCTCGATGGGAGCGAAGATCCTTTTGCTTTTGATGAAGGTGAGATTAAACCCTCCAAGTGGGATTTGATGTCTGGAAGACGAAATCCATCTCAAACTCAGAAAAGTAGGTCAAACCATAATGAATATGACATAGACAGTCAATCTCAGCTTATCGTGAGCCAACAAGAATCAAGTAATGGGGAACCTTATCATGCTATGGGCTCTTGTTCATCTGCTGCTACAGAAGAAACAGCAAACCTTCTAGCAGACTGCCTACTTACTGCTGTGAAGGTATTACTTTGTCTTAAACACAAAACTTTTGTGAAACTTCACAGTTCTCTTTCTTCTAATATGTGCTTGGGGAGGGCAAGGGGGATGGCTGGTGTAGAAACACTACCCTCTGATAATTTTGATATCCTTAATTATGGAGGCTTTCTCAAATCACATGACCTCATTCTCCTTAATACAATTTTCTTTTTTCTATGAAAGGAGTCTCGATATGCACCCTTTGTTTGATACTGGATAGTGCATCAATATTGTAGTAACAATTGCCTTACTTGCGTCAACGTTGCAGGTTCTAATGAATTTGACAAATGACAACCCTGTTGGCTGTCAGCAAATTGCTGCATGTGGAGGATTAGAGACCCTGTCAATGTTGATAGCTGCCCACTTTCCTTCTTTTGGCTCATCTTCGATCTTTGATTTTGATGACAATGATGAGCACAATCTCACTGATCAGGAGTTGGATTTCCTTGTTGCCATACTGGGTTTGCTGGTGAACTTGGTGGAGAAGGATGGTCGTAATAGGTATTGTTTCCTCTCTTTGTGTGGCCTTACTGACATCTATGTATCCTTGAAGGTAGTGGTAGATTGCAAGACTAATGCTTGGTTTCAATTCATGCTTGTGCTAATTGTTGAGGGAATAATTTGGTGTCTCCGTTAAATGCTACTTGTCTTAAATATGCATGCTACTGCAAACTGCAACAGACACCCCGCACGTATTTTGCAGCACAATAACTTCGTGAAATTTACAAGTATCTGTATAGAAGTCAGGAGTTATTCCTGTTACCATGATTTTATTCAGTGAATTATATTTTTTTTTTTCAGTTGGAAAGGGTGTAGAGCAAAGCAGAAATACTGCTTTCCTTTTCTTGTGACTCTGCTTCTGTTTTTATTTGATGGCAGCCCTGGGTAATAAAGGTGAACCATGGACATCGTTATGCATTTTTTTTTTAGGTTTACCTATAAAAATATGTGCATGTATTTTATTTTTGGTGAGTTGCATATTGGTCTAGTTGGATCTGGCATTATTCTGTCCATGGAGTTGCTGTCTTTATAGCTGGATATTTCTATTCTCCAACTTTTAAAGCCATGAAGATGTTATCACATCATAGTCAAATCATAACCTGCTGGTTGGGTATGATCCAAGTCACGATGTCTTTTGTAATGGGATGCTTGTTGATGTACAGTTAACTTCTTATGATTTTGAGATTCTCTTTGTTGGAGTTAAGACTTGTGGATCTTTGACTTCATTGTATAACTTTATCACAACTCTTGATATGATGAACTGGTTATATCAAGCCTGGCTGATGGATCTTAAACTTGCCTTGTTTTTTCAGGTCGCGGCTTGCAGCAATAACTGTCAGGTTGCCAAATTCTGCTGTTCCAGAAGAAGAGAGTCGCAGGGATGTCATTCCATTGTTGTGCTCTATATTTTTGGCTAACCAGGGAGCTGGTGAGACAGCTGGAGAAGGAAAGCAGATCTGGGTGAGTAATGTGTCTTAATTATGTTTATAATGCTGCCTTTAGACATCCCCCCCCCCCCCCAAAAAAAAAAGAAAGAAAAAGGGCGGTAATCATATTTTAACCTGTAGCAACCTCAAATGGCTCATGAAAGAAGTGATGAGGCTATGGGAGAAGAAAAACCTCGTAACTGATTGCAACATCTGTTATTGAATTACCTTGAACTGCTTTGAAAGTGACGCTTGGATTTGGCTTTTTGCATCCAAGCTTTTTGAAATTAGAAGCACAATGTCCCTCAAAATACTTATCCTTTCTTATATGACCAGAAAAGCCCTTTTTATCTGCCTTCTTATTTTTTCGCCTTTTTATATTTTGGTAAAAATGGTGACACTTGGATTTAGCTTTTTGCATTTAAGCTCTTAGAAATTAGAAGCACAATGTGCCTCAAAATTCTTATCCTTTCCTACATGGCCAGAAAGGCCTTTTTTTTTATCTGCCTTCCTTTTTTTTAGTCCTTTTATATTTGGGTAAAAATGTTGCAGGAACTATGTAATGCCTGCTGGCCATAATCTACATGAAATCTCTTTAAGCTAGTTTGCCAGCATCTTGTTTGGTGCTATGGTCTTTAGATTTAGAAATTATCAAAGGTCTTTAGATACATGATAATATGTATCTACTTTGATATCCTTTTTTTTTTTTTTTGGCAGAATGATGAGGATGTCTTGTTAGAAGGAGAGAAAGAAGCTGAGAAAATGATTATAGAAGCTTACTCAGCCCTGCTTCTTGCATTCCTTTCGACTGAAAGGTGCATTGACAGTGTTATTTGTGTGGATTTTTTACTAATTTCTTTTTGTGCAAGGTGGTCTGGCCTCAATGTTATTTCTTAAAAGATTTCTTTCCTGTGTTATGCAGTAAAACAATACGAAACGCCATTGCTGACTGCCTTCCAGAACACAATTTGTCCATTCTTGTGCCTGTTTTGGAGAGATTTGTGGTAAGTATATTTTTTGGCTTTAATTCCCAAATAAAAAAAAGATTGCCACTTCTTGCCATTTATTTATTTGATAAAAGGTGATTAAAGGATTTGTGAAGTGTGACCATTACGATTAGGTTTTGATAGTCTTCTTTTGCTGCTTCTCTTCAGGCATTCCACTTGTCATTGAACATGATTTCACCGGAGACCCACACTGCGGTGAGCGAAGTCATTGAATCTTGTAGGATACGTTGAAAGAAAGCTAAAGGAATTTGCAAGTTTTTGTACAGTTTGATCTTACTATTGTCAACGTTGAGGTGCCCGTAATGCCACTGGAGATTGGGAGTTACACGATAATCAAGTTCATATAATATAGTCTGTAGACACCTCTTCATGGTCTTCTTCTTTTCCTGTTTCCCTTTTTCTGTTGGATTTTCCCAATGCTTTCTTTCTTCCTTCTTTTTTTTTTGTTCTGATTTTCTTTTTTTCTTTCCCTTTTTACATTATTCTTTGTAGCTATGTTTCATCGCCTTGTGCAGGCTGAGATGCTATTGTATGCGGAAGTCATATAATAGAAATGTTGTTTCCAGGTGCACTCTGTTAATATGTGTAATTTTTTCTCTTGTCATCAAAGCTGTGAAGGCTTTAAGACTTGGAGGGTTTTTAGTTCCTTTGAATAAATACAAGTAGTACAAATTTGTTAGGTTAAGTTAATATTGTTTTCATCGGCATGGACTGTATAACTTGTTGTTTCTTGCAGAGCAGAATTGTACAATACAAAGCCTGAAGGTAAAGATAATGAAGCATATGCATATGGATAATTTATTCCAGTTTTCTTGGAAGAGGCAACTTGTTACTAAGCAGGAAAACAAAGGACATGCCTATTTTATGTTTGAACACAATGAAATGGCTGAATATTGTGCGAATGATTCGAAGATCCTCCGATTCCTTCCTCGTCCTTGTTAATAAATAAATAACAACAATAATAACAACAAAAAGTCTTTATGTTCCTTTCCCTTCATTAATCCTGGCCTCTCAAAAAATATATTGTGGTTATGGTATAAAAATTTAAAAACTTCTACCTTAACACCTATCCTTTTAAAGTAGGATCAAATTGTCTAATTATTGTCAAAATGTGCAAATTTATGGAGACGAGGAGTTTTTGCAAGCTGCTACAGATGCAGGAGAGATGGTTTGGAAGCGAGGGCTGTTAAGCGAGTTGATCTATACCATGGTATAAGTGGAAATGCCTATGTTTTCCTTGCCCTGTACAGACATACTATCAATGCAGTGTTTCTTTATAGAGCCAAGGCCCCTGGTTGCTATCTAGTTGACCAAGGCCATGAACTTATGTTGGAGGGAAAAGTGCATCTAGGTGATCATCATTATTCGCTGTTTTAGGGGATTGCCGGGATGGCTCATTTTTTTTCCGACATGGTTGAGCCATCTCAAGCTTGATTTCCAGCTTATGAACTACGAAATATTCAGACATGATTATAAAACAATATGCTATTAAAACTTTTATTAGGGCAACAATGTGCCATTTATTTTTGTTCCGATGCTACAGAGAACAAGTGATGAAACATAGGACTTCTTGTTCAAGGTAACCCTTGGGAGGGCATTTATTTTGTTTAAGTAGTTCTGCGTTTGTGAAAATCACCCAAAGGTTCTTCAAATATACTAGAGTTGGATATGTTTGTTGAGGAAGGTGAGAAGTAGCTGATTTACTTGATCCGGGAATTGTTCTTGAACAAAATGGCCTCCTTCAGGGATCTCTATGGTCTCCAAGTCAGGCACAAGCTGATTTAGGGTCCCGCTTCTTATGTAGTCTTCAAGTCCTGGAAATTTTAGGACATAATCTTGAATTCCCATGATAAACAGACATGGCACTTTAACAACTGGATCTTTTATACCAAACTGTTCATTATTAACCCTGTGCAAGCATAAAACCAATGTAAGCCATTGATTTGTGTTTTTTATATATAGCCAATCAACTTCTCACATATGCTACGGTGGGCTGGGGGAGGAGGTCTGTAACATTCAACTCAACCAAAAATTCAAATTTTCTAACAAGAACCTACCAGGCAAGACAAAAGATTCAGAACATACGAATTAACCAAAGAAAGGGTTAGTAGAATTCAAGTTCTACATATACCCATTAATTCATGGGGAGTAGAAAGAAGAGGTCATTCCAAAAAGAAAAGGGTGGATCACATTACCTATATGGCATTTGCAATGGAGTCTGGAACCCAGAATTCTCATACAATTTTGCATAATTATCAAGGTCTTCCTCAGTGAACCAAGGTGGAAGAGGCGTTGAAGGCTGAACCAAATCCATAATCTCCTGATTTTCTGCAGCAATAGGCACCTCACTCTTGGAGAAGAGGATATATATATTTTTCACAACGGTTTTAATGTCAAACCGACCAAAATCAGCTTCTGCTCTTCCGGGTTTCTATAAAATGAAAGACAAAATCTTGAAAAACAAATCATAGAAACTTGAAAAAAAGTGATGGACAATGTCCTACCTCCCATCTTGATAAATAAAAGCCTTCTGGGAGGGATTGCTTGAAGTTAGTAGGACCCACAGGAATATATGGCACTCCCAATGTTATAACTCCGGAGACTCTGTCTGGGTGGAGAAGAGGTAAGAGGTAAGCAGGCCGGGCTCCAAAGTCTTTCCCAACTATAAAAACCTGTGATTTTGATCATGTGAGTGCGTGCCACACAAATCGCATTCTGATAAGTGAGCTATTCTAAATATTTTCTTTACTTTTTTATTTTTTGTTTTTCCATTTTGGGCAGAAGTCTTACATATAAAGAGAGTAGAAATATTACATATGGAGAGGGTGCATGAGATTGCGAATGCTCACCCTAGATCGAGAGCAAGAAACTCAGTATCACTCAGACAAATAGTTTGGTGTTGAGCTATTCTAAATTCGATTTAGTAATAAAAATGAGTAGTGCTGTTTATTCATAAAGGCTATAGTTGTTAAAATGTTACCCTTTAACCTATATGATCTCATCTCACAGTCGATGGATAAAAAATTTAACCTTAAAATTGGTTGGGCAAGATCCTACGTTGGGAAAAGGATATGCCGACAAAGAAGGGGAGAAGACAATCAACACTTGTTGGTATAGGTAAAATATGCGTCTTCATTTTTTGATCAGGTCGGGAGTTCGACTCCCCTTGAATATGAAAAAAATAATGTTGGGAGACCCGTCACCAAAATAGACCCTGCATCGATTGATCCGGATTAGTCGAAATGAAATTCTGAAAATTGAGTGATGGCCAAGTCAAGGTACCAAAAAAAAAAAAAAAAGGAAAGGGAGAAGGTAGCCAACATCTTGTGGATATAGTGGTCAGGTATGTCTTCAAAGGGACAGTTTAGTGGTCACAATCTTTCTCCCTCAATTTGGTGATGTCTGGTTCAAATTTTAGTATAATAAGAAAAAAATAGTGGTAGGCTACTAAATTCTCTTAACTAATATTTGGAGTTGAATTTTAAAAATAAAAAATAGGTAATATGAGTCAACCCCTAAAATAAATTTCATAACTTTTCAACTTAATTAGTCGGTAGTTTGGATACCGGTTTAACCAAAAAAAGAAGGGAGAAGGCAGAAGTGCCATCGAGTATAAAATAGATGAAATTAATTCTTTCCTCAAAGCTACTTGTCGAGTGGCAAAGGGTTTTGCTAGCACCAGTTTGTGCTGTTTGGGGAACAATCTCATCATTGGAGACAAATGACAAACTTTGGGTACCGGCAGATTTTCTCATGGTAGAAGAAATGGATCTTCAACCTCGAGGCCAAAACTTAACTTCAATCATCCCAAATCGGCATATAACAATGGTATAGTCTGTCCGATGAGTTTATAATGTTCTTGGCTATAATTAGTAATATTTCTAATGGAAGGTTTTGTATTTATTTGATTTTTGGTCATAACTATAAGATTCATTAAAATATTAATGATTTTATCTTAAATTAAGGAAAGATACTCATATTATTGGGTCAAGACAACAATAAAGCTCTCATTCCATTCTTTTTCTAGCAAGACAAAAGGAAAATGTCATCTAAAGGAAAGGGTTTCGTTTGCATCAAATTATTTTTTTAATAAATTAATTATATTTTATAATTATGTTAAATTTGATTCGAGTTAAATTAAATTTTTGATTAAATTTGATTTGAATTAAGTTAAATTTTTACTTGCGTATAAAAATTGAATATAAAATTTTAATTAAAAAAATAAGGGTGACGAGTACCAATAAGATATTGGAATATAAATCAAACTACCGTAGGATATTTCCACCTTCCCCACCTACCCCAATTGTCATTTTTGATTGACAAGAAGGACCTAGGACCCTAGACAAAGAAACAAGGAAGCAACAACCACAAGGCCCAATGATTGGCCCAAGTCTTAGTTATAGGTTCCCAAACTAGGCGTGTCAGCGTGTGGATCTAGAAAGTCACGTGACATGACTAAATCCATCATGGGCTGCTCATAGCCCTAATCAATTTTTTTGACTTAAAATTCTTTAGGTTAAAGATCCAAATTATCCCTCCAACTGAACTGATCAAAAATTCCAATCAAGGAAAAAGCAAGCAAAACCCACGACAAATTAGTAATACAGAGTCCTATCAACACATATTGAGATAGGTAGAATAGAAACTTTCATTTCTTAATCAGGTGAATAGTTTAACTCCCCTAGATACAAAAGAAATAATATTGGGAGATCCCCTCAAAATGAACTCTGTGACGATCGATCTAAATTAGTCGGGGTAAAACATGGATAGTGACCAAGCAAAGTAAAAAAAAAAATAAACTAGAGTCCTTGAAACAAATAATCAAATATAAGCTTCTATTTATGCCAAAAATATATATTTCTAATATTCATGGAATTAATTGCTATTTAATGACAATTCAACAATTTAATTATTTTATTATTATTATCGCATCGTAAATAATAATTATTAAATAACAATTTAATAATCATAATCATTCTCCGGGTAAGTATAATTCCCATTCATAATAAAAAAAATCACATCAAATGCATATAATCTAAATTTAAAATAAAAGAATTAAGTGAAATTCTAATATTGACCTTTTTGATTTTAAGATGATCCAAAATGCCTATAAGATCCGAAACAATATCAGCAAAACGAGCCTTTTCGGGTTCGGGTGGTTGATCCGAGAGTCCATATCCTCTGTAATCAGGTGCAATCGCTCGAAATCTAGACTTCGCAACCGCTATCATTTGGTATCTCCATGAATACCAGATCTCAGGAAATCCATGCAAGAACAACACCACTTTTGGACCTGAAATTTTGTTTTTTTGTTTTTTTTTTTTTTTCAATCAATGGGTTCTTAAAATCCTCGAAATAAATTCTGGATTTTAAAGAGAATAAGAAAACAATAAAAAATAATTTAAAGGAACCTGTTCCAATCTCAGCTACGTGGAGCTTGAGGCCATTGACGTGAATGAAATTGTGCTTTATTTGATCCATTTGAGTCATTTCGGTAATGGGGTTTGGAAAGTTTAAAGGGGAGAGAGAGAGAGAGAGAGAGAGAGAGAGAGAGAACTGACAGACTCCCTTTGCTCTTGGTTCAGTCGGAAGAGCTTAAATATAGAGAAACTTCTATGTTACCTGGTGACCAGTAAACTACTTGTCATTAATTTCCTTTTTTTAGTTTTATTTTTTTTCAAACCAAAGATGCTCAAATCTTTCAACATTATTATTCCAACCAACATGCAGACAAGTCCCACTTTACTCGGCTTGTTTACAGCCGCCCCTCCCCCTCAAATTTTCTTTCCTTCAATCTCTCTCTCTCTCTAAGCAAGAAGAGTGGATAAAAGCGAATAAATAAAAGTGAAACTAAAAAGACTAATAAATTTTTAAAAGTTTTTGTCATTAAATTCATTTGATAAAAGTGAAACTAAAAAGACTAATAAATTTTTAAAAAATTTTTGCGTTCAAATTCATTCCATAAAAGTGAAATTAAAAAGATTAATAAATTTTTAAAAGTTTTTGCGATCAAATTCATTGGGCTTGAATTTGATAAAATTTTCAAGTTTTTAATTAATTTATGTATAGTGTTCCAAATTTTTATACATGTTTCATGAGTTTATTCAGTTTCAAGGAAATACATCTAAAAATTATTATTATTAATTTTTTTAAAGTCAAAGAAAGACAGAAATCTCACGATAAATGCACAAATGTTCGGTATCCAGGAACTTGGACCCCAGTTATCTTTCTTCGCAATAACATTTAGCTATATCTTAAATACAGAGTATTTTATATCAAACTCTTTGTATTGAGTGGTCAGATACTATATCCCCTTAATCAGAGATCTTGATTTTGAATTGATAAAAAATGATTTGACAGAATCAAGTCCTAATTTTACAGTGTTCAAACCAAATTAATAAAACAAAATCCGAATATCGATGATTAAAATAAAAAAATAGATATAGAGTATTTTATGGTGTTAATAATAAATTATTGTCGATGACCTTTTCTAATATTTATTTTAATAAAATCTAATGTTTTATAAAAGTCGTGATTGAATGACCAAAAAAAAAAAAAAAAAAATCATACAATACGCTGAGGGAAATATGATCAGAAAAAATCTTGACATTTCATAAAAAAAAAAAAAAACGTAATACATAAATTTGAAAACTTTTCAACTTAATAATTAATTTTTTAAATACAAAAATCAAATTGTCTGATATTGTGAAACCATATTGGTTAGCCAAAACTTCTTCCCCACCGGAACTCCCATTTCGACAGTGATTTACATTTTAAGAGTTGAAGAGACCCATAGATTATCCAAAATCCTCCAATTCCACACTCCTCATTGTTAAAAAGCAAATAATAAATAAAATCCCAAACACAGACGAAGGGTTATGTTCCTTCCCCTTCATTGATTCCCTGTTCTCAAAAAAATATATTAAGGTTATGGTATATAAATTTAAAAACGTTTTCACCTTAACAATCTTTTAAAATAGGATCAAATTGTCTAAATATTGCAGAAATGTTTAGGTTTATGGAGATGAGGAGCTTTTGCAAGGTGCCAGATGCCGCAGAGGTGATTTGGAAGCAAGGGTTACCCAAGTGGGTTGGTCTATACTACGGTATGTGGAAATGCCTATGTTTTGGGAGAGCTCCCATAGAGAAGGTCCGACAACTGTTAAATTCGGATTAATTGAAATATGGTTTAGAATATTGATCGATCAAAAATCAGAAAAAAGAAAAAAAGCCCATGTTTTCCTTGACTATATAGACATAGCAACAATGCATGGTTTACCATGGCCTTGGATCCAATAGTACCGAAATATTTCTTTCTTAAGTTGAGGTATCCTTTTCCTCTCTAAGGCGATACTCTTCTTGATAGCCAAACCAAAAAAAAAAAAAAAAGAAGACAAAGCAGAGTTTCTCTATAAAGCCAGGGCCTTTGCTTGCTATCTACTTGACAGAGGCTACAAACTTATGTCGGAGGGAAAAATGCATGGAAGGGATCATCACACTCGCTGTGTGAGGGGATTGCCGAGATGGTTTATGCTTTCTTCGACATGGTTGACATGAAATATTCACACTTGATCACAAAACAATATCCTTTTAAAACTTCTGTAAGGGCAAGTTGCGATGCTACAAAGAACAAGAGATGAAACATAGGACTCGTGTTCAAGATAACCACTCGGAGGGCATTTTTTAATGTGATTTTGTTTAAGTGGTTCCGCGATAGTGAAAATCCTCCAAAGGTTCTTCAAATATACCAGAGTTGGGTATGTTTGTTGAGGAATGTGAGAAGCAGCCGATTCACTTGATCCGGGAATTGTTCTTGAACAGAATGGCCTCCTTCAGGGATCTCTATGGTCTCCTAGTCTGGCACAAGCTGATTTAGGGTCCTGCTCCTTATGTAGGCCTCAAGATCTGGAAATTTTGGGACATAATCTTGAATTCCCATGATAAACAGAAATGGGACTTTAACAACTAATCCGTTATACCAAATTCTTCGTTCTTAAGCCATGGATTTTTCTTTGTTTTTTTTTTTTTATTTATATATATAGCCATTTACTTCTCACATGTGGTACTGGGGGCTGGCGGACGATGTCTGTAAGATTTAACTCAAACCAAAAATTCAAATTTTCTAGCAAGAGCCCACTGGACTAGAAAAAGATTCAGAATTTCCGATTTAACCAGGGAAAGGGTCAGTACAATTCAAGGTTCTATATATACCCATAATTTATGGGGAGAAGAAAAGGAGAGTTCATTCGAATAAAAAAAAAGTGTGGATCAGTTGAATCATTTAATACAATGTTGAATTAATATGTAAAATAATTATACATTTAGATGGTGAGTCGTGATCTACCGGTTAATTTTGAAATGTATCTAATAGGATGTGATTCCCTTTGTATTGGTGATGAGTTTAGATAGAAATATCAAAAATTAACACAATAATCTTGGTTGACGTATTTAGATCTGGTGTGCCTTTTCATTTCTGACATCCCATCAGTTATCACAAAGATATAGAATGCTGCTACCAATTCAACATTCCCGGAGCCTTGCAATCGATTCAGAACACCTGTCAGAAATTATTAAAGAAGATCAGGAAAACATGGAGAAGAGGTAAGAGGTAAGAGGTAAGCAGCCAGGGCTCCAAAGTCTGTTCCGACTGAAAAAACCTGTGCTTATGATCACCTGAGCGCGTGCGAAGATCAAAGTATTATATATTTTTGTAGATAATTACTCTGTGCCTGAATTTATCTCATGCAAAACTATTTTGAAATATCACAAATATGGTTAGAATCAAATTTTCTTGCACTATGTTGTATTTAGTAGATAGCTCAGGCAGATTGAAAGAATCCCCACTCATGAAAGAATCCCCACTCAATTAAGTTTAATTATAAAATGAAAAATATGAAAGGTCGGAGGTTTTGTAAAGCTTCTATTCAAAATTTATTTATTTCAATGTGAAAAAGGGTCGGGGCACCAAGCAGCCTAGGGATGAAAACCCGAGTCTAATTTCGCGCTCACATTTGGTCCTTCTTCAAATTTCTCGGTGATGGTGATTAGGGTTTAAAACCCTCTCTCTCTGTCTCTCTCTCTAGAATTTTCTTGAATGGTATCAGCTATCGGTCGCCTCAAAGTTCTTGTCGTCGCCGGAACTGTAATCTTCTTCGGTGTTTCTCTCACCTCCTCGGATCCCGGATTTGATTTCCTCTTCAATTGTGATTCCGTATGAGAGTTCCTCTATTTATTTAATTGTTTCTCCCTCTTTTTTATCTGAGTTTTTAATTTTTTTCTTTTTTTTTTTGTTGACTGCGATGCAAATTTTTCTTGGTTTTCTTGATTTCTTTTGTAAACCCTAGATATGATGAGTGTATGTGATTTTTAATTGGGTTTTTGAATTTGAGGTTAATTGGTGTATGATGCATCAAATGCCGGTATCATATTCGTGGGCTTTTATTTGAAGCCGAGAATATTAACCTTAGTTAGGAAATTTTTTCGTTGTACTTGGTCCAACACTAGAATTCTTGACAAGGAATTTCCAATGTTTCTAGGTTCTACTATCCTGCTTCAATTAGGTTTTTGCTTCTTAGTCTTTCTTCACGAGTTAATGTGAAAAGGGAAATGTTTAGATAAAACTTGACCCTCTTCTATTGATACGTAATTATGTTTTTTTACTCCTTCTCTGGAATGTGAATCTTGTTGTATGAAATGTTGATGTTAGGTGTAATCTGCTTATCCTGTTAATTAGTTGAGGAAAAGGCATTTTCCCATAAATAATTCAACAGTTTGTGAGTGGTCATTAGAATTTTACAGACATTAGTAAACCTTTATGGATATATTGATTTTGTGTTAATTTTTTTTTCACTGGTTAAATAAATATAAACATCTATTACAATATGAATCCGGTCATGTAATATCAGTATAAACATCTGATTTGAGTAGGAAACCGATCTTAGGTGTAAGGCTACTGGTTTGTACAATGGGGAAATTGACTGTTTGGTCTCTGCATGAATGCCCTCTTCACCTAATTATCAATGGTTTTTTTGGGGGTATTGCAGGACGTCTAGGGAGACAGTTAGGCATGGCCGATTTGGAAAACTTGCTGCTAGAGGCTGCTGGAAGAACCAGCGCAGGAGGAAGGAATTGGCACCCACCACCTAGGAGGAGACGTAAGGGTTCATACTCTGATGATGGAAGTGATTCAAGAGATGATTCAGATGATGATCGGAATTATGCTAGCAGGAAGCATTCTGGGTCTCAAGTTCCTTTAAAGAAAAGGTTGGACGTAACTCAGAGGGACGATGATCGTGATAGTGAGGATGGAGGCGATGATGAAGATGATGCTTCTGATAATGATGGGGTGGAAGCGGCGATGAGTCTGATGTTGGTAGTGATCTTTACAAGGATGAAGAGGACAGGCAACAGCTAGCACAAATGACTCAACTTCAACGGGAGATGATCCTGGCGGACCGACAATTGAAGAAAGATGATAAAAAATTTAAGGAGGTTATGAGATCTAAAGGTAAATGACATGAAAACACAATCATGGAAAACAACCCCACTGACGACCTCATCCAGAGGTATGCGCTCATTAACCAGATCTGCTGACCGGCCTTCAGTTGCCAGTGATGCATTGAATGAGTTGCGTGCAAAGCGTTTGAAGCACCAGGACCCAGAGGCTCATTGGAAACTAATGGATTCATCTAGGGGTAATTCAAGCAGCCATGGTTTTGGCTCAGTCAAGCGGAAATCCTTCACATCAATGAGTTTGAGTGGCTCAAGTCAGAGTGACAGTGGAACTGGGTCCCGCAGTGAAGATGAAGAATCAACAGGGGATGGTGGAATGGTTGACAATGATGAAGATGTCAGGCATGATTCAACTGTACCATATGATGACATAAAAGAGATCACAATCCGTAGGTCAAACTGGCAAAATGGTTTATGGAGCCGTTCTCTGAAGAGTTAATTGTAGGTTGCTTTGTGAGGGTTGGCATTGGGACATCAAAGTCGGGCAAGAGGATCCGTAGGCTATCCATTGTCCGGAATGTTGATGCCAGTGATCCAGAACGGCAGTACAAGCTAGAGAATAAGATCACACAAGTATTTAAACTGTGTCTGGGGAAGTGAAAGCACTGCTGCCCGGTGGCAGATGGCAAGGACTTCAGACTCCCTCCAGAAAAGGAAGAGTTTGACCAATGGCTTAAAGAGGTGGAACGTAGCAGTGGTCGGATGCCAAGCAAACAAGATGTGAAGGAAAAGAAGGAAGCCATAGAGAAAATTAACACATTTGTCTATTCAACAGCCACTGTGAAGCAGATGTTACCGGAGAAGAAATCAGCCGCAGCAGGACCATTGAATATTGCAGCTGAGAAGGACCTTTTAAGAAGGGAGATGGAACTGGCTGAGAGTAGGCAGGATCTGGCAGAGATCGATAGGATCAAGGCAAGGCTGCAGGAATTGGAGGCTTGTCGACAAGCTGAGAAGAAGGTTGATAAGGCGATTAGGCTGGCTGAGATGAACAGAAGGAACAGGGTAGAGAATTTTAAGAATGCATCTGAATTGAAGCGAGTGAATACTGGTTTGAAGGCTGGTGAGGCTGGTTATGACCCCTTCTCTAGACGATGGACAAGGTCGAGGAATTATTATGTTTCAAAGCCTGATGGAGGAGGTGAGACAGAAACTGCTGCTAATGGTGATGCTACTGCTTCAGCAGGGCCAAACATCAATGGGGCAGTGGCTGCAGGCATGGCAGCCTCAGCAGCAGCCTTGGAGGCTGCAGCTGGTGCAGGGAAGTTAGTGGGCACAAGTGCCCCTGTAGATCAAGGAACAGAATTAAATTCGTTGCATGATTCTGAGTTGGTAATCTCTTTCGCTGGGCTTCAGAAGTTTGTGGCCCCCAGGGTGCACAGATGGCTTTCATGGCAAGGAAGCCAAAGATGGAGGTGGCAGTTGGATGCAAAATTCCTGAAAATGATGGTAGAAGACATGCACCAACCCTAACAGTAAGTGACTACAAGAGACGGATACGACTGCTGTAAACATTCAGGCTCTATAATGATCTCTTCTGTTTGCTGAAAGAATCTATTGTGCTTCCCACGGTATAGCAAAGTCAGAATCTAGGGCCTTTGAGAGTGTTATCTGTCTTTTGCATGAAAATTATGTGAAGTCATGTGCTGTTGTCATGCACCTAATTATTTGGAATGCTGTGTTTGAGGTAATAGCAAGATACATTCAAACATTGATGTGTTGGTTCTGTTTTAAGAATTAGTGGGTTAACCAGGGTATGTGCAAATGTGCAAAGCAAATCTCTCTCTCTCTCTCAATATACTGTATTACTGTAGTGCAGTCAAGTATGATACTGTGTTTATATTTCAGAGCTTGGGCAGAAACTCTATGCTTGGGACGCATTAACAACATTAGAAAATTGTCGATAGGGAATGTGCTTCATGCAAAACGATGGATCGCAGACTTTTTGGAAGCTTCAATGATGCTGAAATTATATTATCTCTGGTACATTCAGATTTGTTGACCATTACTTATTATTATAACTTTTGGATCCTTGTCTCATTAAATTCATCAAGTCCATCAATGGTGGGTTTCAATGCACTATATTTAATTTCAATGATTTCGAGAAGTTTTCTCTTTATTGTTTTATTATAATTTTAGTTATGTGCCTCAAAATTATTACATGAGCTTGATTTTCCATTAGTTTGGGTTAAGATAGATTTATTTGAAATTTATATTCTTTAATTTTATTTTATTTTATTTTTATAAAATATCGATATTTAAAACTTATGTTAAATTTAATTAATTTTAATCGGAGTCGAGCTGTACTTTCAAAGAGTATATATATATTTTTTTAAAAGAAGCCAGAATGATGTTGTGCTTTGTTCCCAAGGCACAATTTAGTGGTTATAATATTTCTCTTCTAATTTAAAGATTTCATATTTGAATCTCTGTAGAAACAAAAAAAAAAAAAAAACGATGTTGTGCTTGAGATTGATTTTTTAAAAATTTTATTTATTTTTAATTTTTTTATTCTAATTCGAGATATGTGATTATGAGTTTGATGGTGATACTCATCCATCTATCCACATTTTGATGCTCGACACATAACAGTGTTACTACCTCATCCATCCATATTTTGATACTCAACACATAACAGTGTTTCTACGTCAACCATTCAATAATAGTCCTTTTGAATCATAGCAACTAACAATGCATAGGACTTAATGATTTTATACAATAATGACAAATGATTTTATTAAAAATCAATTATTTATTTTAGATTCTTAACTTTTTCTTTTTTAATTTTTTTTGTAATTATTTTCTTTATTTCGAATTTTGATATTATTATTTTTCAATCTAAAATTCCAATATGTCAGCCTCATTCATTAGCTTTTGGTATGCAACAAAGCCTCCTGCAGTCTCTCCTCTCTTAATACGCCACGTAAGCAATGAGGTTTTGACAGTAGAACACGACATTATACCAAGTCCACAAAGAATACAGTTGACCACCCGTGACCCACGTCATCTCCCTTACCATTTTTTAATGTCCACGCATTTAATTTGGAAAATAGGAAATCACTACAAAGTAATATAACAGAAAATGGAAAAGACCTTGAAGAATTAAAAAAAAAAAATCAAGAAGTATGAAAAATGAATTCAAAGTCATTCATTTTTGCCTGTGCAGCGGAGGAGATTCATGCGGTTCAAATATGCTAATATTATAGTTAACAAAGATTTATGGATAGGATTTTAGTGAACGGTGACGGTATTATTTTAATTTAATTAATTCGGGCATTCTAACTATATAACAAATTCTTAATTAATATTAAGATAAATAAATTATTTTTTAAAATTTTATAAATTTATAGAATCGATTATTATTCTGATTCTCGAAAAAGAGATAAATAAAATGATAGCGGATGAAAGTAATATAAGAGTTTAACTAATGTCTTCCCTCACACATCCTCCTTGCTATGTGGGGCATCAAATTATTTGTTTCTACTTCATAGTGTTAAAGCCCCCACCCCCCCCCCCCCACAAGAAAAAAATTAAAATATAAAATTCTAAGAAAATTATATCATGCAATATCTTTGCCTCTTTAATTATTTCAATTTATTTTTATTTATTTTATAGATTGTGGAAATCGAAAATGGCGGAAGTGATTCACAACCAACTTTCCCTCGTGCAAAAAAATAATTGGAAAGTGTGATGAGGGACATTATTGTCTTTTCATCATCACCAGATCAATCCAGGCGGTAGTTGTGGGCAGTTTTGGTGAGAGGGACTTTATGACGCCAGTAGATCATAAAATCCGTTTGCCACGTGTATGGCCAAGATCTCGCAGTCACCGAAGTCGTCTCTCGTATTATTGACTTGAGCCCGCTAAGAAAGAGCAGCCTTCGCGACTTTCCCACTTGACTTTATAGAAAATCTCAAACTTAGACTCGATTTATTTTTTATTGTTTTATTTTATTTAATATTTTTTAATTAAAAAATTAAGAGAATATGCAGGGATTTATGCATAAAATACTTAAATTTTACATAAAAATTAAAAAATATCTAATTAAAATAAAAATTCAACTCCTAAACAAAACCAAACTCTGAAAAACACGAAGCAAATAGCGGAAGCATAACTCCTAAGCAAGGCCAAATTTCAAATATCCCTTAACAAATAACAATAGACCACGTCAGAGAAAGAGACAAACTCGAGAACCTTGGAGGGACCAAAGATCCTATCCTTATCGGTGCAAAAACACATTCATTACTAGGAATAAACAGAATTCTATGAATAAATATTTTCCGCATCAAATGTTGACATTCACTTATAGTATAGTATTCAGAGTTGGTTTCAGGGTGTTTTCGCTGGTTCTACCAAGTTCAGCTCCAAAATAATAGGAAAAATTTTAGTCTGAAGCAAAATCGATAAAAATATACTAAAATATGATATTAATGAAATTATGATATAAAAAATAACCTGTGAATTAAGAAAGGTAAAATTTACTAAAAAAGATGCATTAAACAAATTAATAAAACTCTTTATCGTAAGATAAATTTTAAATTTTTATATGATAAGTATTTTTAATTTCACGGTCTATTTGGAAATCATTTAAATGTTATTAAATTATCGATTGAATTCTAATAGGTTTATATATATATATATATATATATATATATATTTTATCTCATTGCAACCAACATTCTTGCTATGCATATGTGAAATTAAAAATTTAAATTAAAAGTTGAAATAAACTCTATAGATTTAGAATTATAAATTTATGAAATTATAATTTTGAATAAAGTAAATAATATTTAAGCTTATAATTCTAAAAATTATACATAATTCTTTTAAAAAATATTTCAAAGCATCGCCACACCCCCCCTCCCTTTGCTTAGACTATTCAAGAGTCCACAGAACGTGGATGTACCGTACCATTTCCCAAACGTACTGTGTTGTCTTTAATAAACTGAGTTGAGTTGTTAACCAAGCCGAGCCTCATTCTCTCTCTTTTTTTTATCGCACAAGAATTTGAACGTGTTATGAGACAGGAGATGCTGTCCCCTCGGGGACGCCTCATTCTCTCTCTCTCTCTCTCATGTCAAGTCTTAAAGCATAAATACAAAAAGTACTGGAAAACAGAAAGGAAAACCCCAAAAAGTACAGGAAAACAGAAAGGAAAACCCACTGTGCTGTTTCCACTTTCCACAGAGGAATGTTGTTTTAAACACACTGAATAAAGTAACCACTTTTTTCTTGGTTCAAAAAAACACATAAAAGAGTTTTTGATTTTTGTTTCCTCTTTTGCCGCTTCCGCCATTAAAATGCTCTTCCAATTTTCTCTCAACTCAAACCTTCTCTTCTTCTTCCTCAAGATCAATCAATATCGTGTACATAAACAACAGGATTAGAATCTCCAAAAACATTTACGACTAAAACAACATAAGTAAAACTATGTTTAGTAAATTCAAAAAATCTTTTCTTTTCTTAATACCCACTTCACTCCTTGCTTTTCTTCTTCTTCTTTGCTTAGCCTACAATGGCTTCTCTGTTTTCTATATTAGCATTCCATTTCCTGCGAAATTACCAAAAGAACCCTCAACCTTTTGGCCTTCTTCTTCCTCGTCTTCTTTGATGTTTGCAGTGAAAGAAGAATCTGCACCTTCAACTATGAAAACCCAGTTGACACTTCTGCCCAAAAAATCAGATTTTGAAGTCACATCCAGTTCAAATTCCTCCACTCAATTCCTTAGAAAGATGAGAAAGAATAGGAGATTGTTGAAGATTTTGAAATCCAAGCCTTCTTCTTCCAGAACTTTTAGTGCAAGAGTGAAGGAATTCTTTAATGGGTCTTCTTCAAATTCTTCAAATTGCAAGGTCAGGTTCTTCATGACTTGGATTTCTTCATTGAATTCATTTGGTGAGAGAGAATTGTTCACCATTCAGAGTCTTTTCAAGTCACATCCCAAGGGGTGTCTTGTTCTGATTTCCAATTCCATGGATTCTAGTGAAGGATTTGAAATCCTTAGACCATTTTCTGAACTGGGTTTTAGAGTAATTGCAATTTCTCCTGATTTTAACTTTATTTTCAAGAACACTTTAGCCCAGACTTGGTTTGATAAATTGAAGAAAGGCAATGTTGAACCTGGAGAGGTTTCAATAGGTCAAAATCTCTCAAATTTACTTAGACTTGTGATTCTTTACAAATTTGGTGGGATTTACATCGACTCAGATGTTATAGTGCTAAAGAGTTTCAGAAGTTTGAGAAATGTGATTGGTGCACAGACTTTGGATTTGGAGAGTGGGAATTGGAGTAGACTGAACAATGCAGTGATGGTATTTGACAAGAAGCATCCTTTATTGTACAAATTCATTGAGGAATTTGCACTAACTTTTGATGGAAATAAGTGGGGTCATAATGGACCTTATTTAGTATCAAGAGTTGTTGCTAGGGTTAGTGGAAGGCCTGGATTTAACTTTACTGTTTTGGCTCCGTCAGCATTCTATCCGGTTGATTGGAGAAGAGTTCCCGGGTTCTTTCATAGGCCTCAAAACGAGTCTCATTCACAGTGGTTGCTTAGTAAGCTTCGACAAGTTCGTGAAAGAAGTTTTGCAGTGCATTTGTGGAATAGGCAAACTAGAAAGCTCAAGATCGAAGAAGGAAGTATTATAAGTCATATTTTGAAGGATAGGTGTCTTTTCTGCAATTCTTCTGCGGCAGCAAAGTTGTAGGTATACACTATAGAATAAAGATGAGACTAATGTTTCCCCTCATCTTTTTTTAGTCTGTATACTAGAGATGATGCTTGTCTTAGTCCTTGTGGTTATCAAGTTAAAACAAATCTGCTAACGTTGCTTGACAACTTTGAAGTACTAGAGAAGTTGTTCGTGTTTGTTAAGTCTTTAGTCCATTGTATCTAATGTACCTCTGAATCAAATTTGTAACCAAAGATATTCTTGTTCTTTTCTACATATTCTTCAATCTAACATGATTAAGAATTTCGCCTTTTTTTCCCCCTGATTATGTCAATTTATTTGCATCTTCTAGCAAATCCAGAATTGCTTTAGTTGGTATGTTGATTGCTTCCTGATTATCTAGTCTGAGTGGTTTTCACAAGTGCCCCTCCATGGAAGGCATTGCTCTTTTCTTCTAGTTTCTTCACTCCGCAAGTTAGCCTTAACAGTTACATCATTTTGCTTTAGAGCCTTCTTTGTTGAAAAGAAAATATGTACATCTATATAATGATCCTTGGTAAAACAAAAGGATGGTTTGCCTAAATGCTGCCTGCAAAGTTGGATGATTGCTTCTATTTTTAGAACATTTCTTTTCCTTAAATTGATCAGTCCCACACTCATTTGAGGTGTTCTATGAGTTGGTAGTACATGAACAATTGATGGACCAACTGTGAGGTCTGCAAAGGTAGATGAGTCATTAGTTTCATGTTGCTTTTCTTCTTTTGTTAGTTTAGTTTTAGGTTTCTTTGTTTATTGATGCATGTCTTAGCATGATTAAGATTCACGTTCTTAAATAATTAAATTTCTTATACAAGAGTTTGACTTCTTTCTTTTTCTTTTGGGGGTGGGGGGATTTCATCTTCCTTCAGTTCTGTGATTGCCATCTGATTATTTTTCCCTGCATGATCCCAAAAATTAATCACTGAAATTAACTGCAGGCCATCCACGGCACAATCTTCATAATGACTCAATCAATTTAAGACCATATATTAAAATGGTACTCGTGGCATTTTTTTTCTCCCTATAACACCTAAGAAGGGAAATAAAATAAAAGGCAAAAGAACTGCGGCCCGTCCCCATATAGCACAGTGTATGGTCCACTCAATAATTCATCCATTGGATCCTTTAAAGTATAGGAAGAAGCTAAATGGTTTGCAGATGTTCACATGTCTATATTCTCCAATTTTGGCCTTTGATCCGTGGTGAGTGGAGTTCCAAAATCTTTTCTTGTCTTTTTTTTCTTTCTTCCCCTATGTTTTTCTACGTAATAACTCCGCCCAAGCAAAGAAGAAGGATTGTGATAGATAATAATTCAACATAAAACTAAGATAAAAATTCATGTATGAATCTTTTATAATATTTGATATAGAAGAATCTATATAACTAATTTAATTTAGGTACCGTTTGATTCACACTTAGAAATCGGAATTAGAATTTTTAGAAATCGAAATTGAATTCTGATATTAACTATTTGGTTTAAATTCTGGAATGAATATTATTACCATTATTGATATGTGGTTTGTATATATTTCGGAATGAGAATTATATAAATATCAATTTTATTTTTGGTAAAAAAATGTTTTAAAATTAATATTTTTTAAAATTTTATTTTCTCTTCTAAAATTAAAATTAAAATTATCATTTATTTTATTTTCTTTAATTTTATTTTATAAACATTTTAATTAAAAATAAAAACAAAAATTTGGATAAAAAGAATTGCAACATTTTAATTAAAAGAGAGGCAAACAATAGCTTTACACAATTTAATTAAAATGAGATCCGAACAATTGCAAACATAATTTATACCTCCGGAGAAAAATGGTTTCTTCAAGAGCCCACCTTAGACTCGAGTCTTGATGACCAAACCCTCACAGAAGTCACAATGCTCGCCACCAGGACAATCAATCACGTTACCCCGATATAAATACTAGTCATTTCCAATGTGGGTCTTCCGGGTCTTGACTCTCTTTTTTTTTTTTTTTGGACTATTGAATATAACCCATTTGCAAAAATCGAAGAGTAAAGGAAGCAGAGGCATGTGAGGGTGATTAGAGAGATGGCGGTTATGAAAACTGGGGACTTGGGTCTGGTTTTGGGCTTTAGGGTTTTGTGGATCGCCATTGATGTTGCAGAGATGGGAGGTTGGGTTAGTGAGGGAAAGAGAGAAAAAACATTAGAAATTGGTTTTCCTTCCTCCTCTTTTTCTTCTTCTTCTTGCTGCTTCCGAACGCGGGTTTTACATAAAAGAGTGGGGAGAGAGAGAGAGAGAGAGAGAGAGAGAGAGAGAGAGAGAGAGAGAGAGAGAGAGAGAGAGAGAGAGAGAGAAACCAGTTGGAGGGTTCGTGCGACAAAAATTTTCTGGGTTTGATCCGTAGGTTTCGGTCGACAATTTACTTGAGTTTCATAAAATCTTTCATAGGTTTCATTCCGGTATCTTCCGTTCTTATTCTATTAATCTAAATAAATTTTATGAATATCATTCCGACTAATCAAAGACCATCAGTGAAATATTGTTTTTCTACGTAACAGTGAAATGTGAGGTACTACGTTTTTTACATGTATAATTTATTGGATACGCGCAAAAGTTTGATCTGGTACCATCGGAGACTAGTAAGGTCTTAGCATTTGGCCTTGTTTGTTCTTGCTAAAGCAAGTGGGATACTATGTGTCAAAGTTACTTGGTGTTGATGGATATAAAGAGAAATTCCTACCCATCCCTCCAATCGAGGGAAACATGCCCTTATCTTATTACCAGCAAGCCCTCATCTTATTACCCTGTTATTTGAGCGCATGTGGGCATTATTATATCTCTCTTTCAGTACCACCCTGCTATCCCCTAATTTATCTTACATGTAGACCATATTCAACCTTCGGACCACAACTAGAAAGCTCCCCATTTTTCTGTGTGTTGCTGATTAATGGAATTGAATTCATAAACCTTTGATGCTGAAGATGATGAAGGTTGAGACATGGAAAGAGATTCATACGGTAGGGCTCGATTTTCCTCCATGTCGGTCATGATTTAGCCATTGATGCGGAGGCCAAATACGCTATGTCAGCTTTGGTCGATCTCACAACCACAAACAACTTAAAGCCATACTCCAAATAGATAGAAGTCACGTCTCATATGATATATCAAGTTCGATGTAGCCGATTGAGCTTTATTTTTTTGGGGTGTAATTGGATACACTTCCTATTAATCGGTATTTTGAATTCGTCCGACTAAATAGATAGTTTATTGTGATTGGGTAATAGAATTATACAAAAGGTCGCATAGAAAAGAATATAGATAATCATAATTAAGGTCGCTTTGGCCAGAACAATGACAATTCTCATTTTGTTTTGGTTCCATAGTTTACTTTGTTCTATATTTGTGCACTTCTTTTTTTAATTTCTCGGGTCCCCACACCCCATGGAAAATCTTGCAAATTTAATACATAAGTTCTGTCACACTGACAACCACTGTCAGATCAAGATCATTATGTATCTTAAACCGGGTATTTAGAACTATTTTTAATAGCAGTTCATAATCCAAGAATAATTTCAAGAACACATTGTCCATAACCGACTCCACAAGAATAAGCAAACAATTTTGAGCTTTGGTGGTGAGCTCACGAAGATATTCAAAATTTGGTTTCCTAGAGTTGTTTTATCCGAGTTTTGTTTTATTGTTATTGTTGTTTTTTCTTTTCATCATTCGTATTTAAAATTATATTTTAATTAATTTGATTCCAGTGTTTATGGGAACCTCATTTAAGGGTGACTTTTACGACATAATTTTTTTAATTTCTAAATTTTGAATCTGAAATTTGATTAAGAGATCTATTTATCCCACTAACCAACTGTCTGCTAGAGTTTCATAGGAGTTTTGTAGGAAAATGGAAGATATAATTTGTTTATACATATATTTGATATTTATATACTTATTTTAGAAAAAAGAAAAGCTCTATTTATATGAAATATTTTGAAGCTAATTTGATTATAATAGACAGACCTAAAACCCTGTGGGATGAAGTCAACATCAATTCAAGTGATGAAAAGCTCCTCGTCTCTTAAAAACCGAGGAGTTCAGCTCATGGATATCATATTTTGGTTATTGTAGGTCAAATTGGAATATGTAACATAATAAAAAAGAAAGAAAGAAAGAAAAAAGAGTAGATCTAATCCAAGGTCAGCATTCCATTCATGAGTTTGACTATATTCTAGATTTTATGGCATAATTGAGTAAGATATGAGTGAATTTAGTGCAATAATTGTATGAAATGTGGCTCAAAATTTTTCATTGCAAGAAAATTCTAAAATTTATCATTAAACTGATTTATTTTGATAAATATTTCAATTATTAGGCTATCGGTTTGATTTTTTTCTCCCCCATAAGAGTGAGGGAGAGCGTGACAAAAGACATGATATTTATTCATTTCATGCATTACACAATATTGATCGGGAATATAAATAGGATGTGTATTTATTATTATTATTATTATTTTTTTTTAGTCATCGTTTAGTATCTGAATTTCGATTAAACTGGACCGATTTATTATTAGACTCATTTTTAGGGGATCTCCCAATATGACTTTTTCTATTTCCATGGCGAGTCAAACTCAGGCATGATAAAAACGTCTCAACGTCCTTTCCACTGAGTCAACCAAATGTTGGTGATGGCTATTTATTACAAGAAAGGTCGTTTCATGATGAAAGGCTCAATTTCTGAATTGTAAAAATCAAAATCAATAAACGTCAAATAAAACAAAAATATGAAATTGCGTCCTTCCCATATCATCTAATTCGCTGGTCTGGGTTATTTTACATTTTGTAATTTTATCGGTATTCAAAATTATATTTTGATTAATTTTATCCGAATATTATCAGACTCAATTTATGAAAAATTCTCCCAACGATATTTTTTTTATTCTCAAATTTCGAATTCGAGATTTAATTAAAAAATATAAAATTTTTATCTATTAGACCAATTATTTATCGGCTCCACCCTCATTTCTTCTTCATATTAATTTTCATTAGTCAAACCATATATTCACTAAATATTTACTTGAAAAATTTGACCTTACTTCCTTACATAAATTTCATTCACTAATTAAACAAGATTTTGTACAATACAATAAAAATAAAAAGTCTTAAAATTATGCATAAATACAAAATATAATTTTTTTCCATTCATCAGCATAAATATAATTATTTTTAAAAATATCAATTCAATATTAGGTCACAAATAACATTATCACGAGCAACAATAGGTAAATTAATTGGTTATATCTCAATTGACATGATTCTCTTTTTCTTAAATTTAAATGTCTCGATTTCAAATTAAAAAAAAAAAAAATCAATAATAGGTGGTTCACTCATGCAAAGATGGGCTTTTGTTTGACATGTAGGCCCAATTATGAGAGTTAAAAAGGCCAATGTACTTGTAGCAGGCTTGAGCACGACCCAAACAAAAAGCCCATCCAATTGCATTGTTATTTGGAAACTTGCGTTTTAGCCTAACCGACATTATTAGTACCTCCAGACCTTCACCCGCCACGTGTATATAAAAAACCTCTAATGCGTCCGGAAGCCATTTTCCCACCCTGCGTGTCCGAACCCGAGGACGGAGGAAGAGAGAGAGAGAGAGAAATGACAGCAGAAACCCTAAATGGAGTCGCAGGTGGAGCAGTATCATTATACCCTAACGGGCTTTCAAACGGAGATCTGAAACCAAACCCTACCCCTAACCCTAATAATTCTGAATCTGCTAAGAAATCGCGTGAAATCGAAAAGCGACGCAGACGGCGAAAGCAGAAGAAAAAGAAGCAGTCGAATGATGCCTCCGCCGCCGAAGACAGCGATACCGGCGCCGATGAGGACGTCAAGGAAAACGCTGATCCTCAACAGGTTCTCGCACCCTAATTTTTAGGGTTTCGTTGATTCTGCAAATCAAATTGCGTAGTTCATTAGCAATTTTATGCTAGGGTTTCTTTTTTGGTTGAAGTTAATTGGTTCTTGTTTGGTAGTCACCTCATTTTGCACCTGGTTGTGATAAACAATGCATGCATTCAAAGTTCTAACTAGTGGAGCAGTTTCTGCTTTGTTTCTTTTGCGAATTTTAATCTTACAGTTCTGTTGATGTTGCCATTCAAATGTTGTTTATTATTTTTCTGGTCATAGATTTTCATGTGCTACGATTTCATGGTGATTAATACTTGAGATATTTCGGTAGATCAAGTTTAATAGTTTCATGATTTGGGTGTTTTTATTTAATGGTTTCTTGATTTTGTATGTTTAAATCTCGAATTGTGGTTAGTTTTTAATTTAGTGTTGGGTTTTGCTTTTGGAAATGAAACAGGCTGTTTTAAAGGTTGAGGTTGAATATGTCCCGGAGAAGGCAGAAATAGAAGATGATCTACTTGAGGATTTTAAGAAGATTTTTGAGAAATTCAGCTTTAGTGAAACTCCTGGTTCTGAGGTAACAAGGGAATTTACATGTGCTATGTGGTTTTGATAGGTGGGTAGAGGGGCTCACCCGGTGCACAAAGTGCTTCTCGGCTTAGTGTGGGGGTAGGGGGAGGGTGGACATATATGAATGCAGCCTTTCCCTTGCATTTTTGCAAAGAGGTTGTTTCACGCCTCGAACCCGTGACTTCGAGGTTACCAAAGGAGCAACTCTACCGTTGCGCCAAAATTTGCCCTCGTTGTTTCAATAGGTGTGTGCGTGAAAAAAATTAGCTTATGAGGTTTTGATGTGTGTTTGTTTAGGACAATGATAAGAAGGATGAGACAGCCCAAGATGCGGCATCAGCCAAAAAGGCTGATTCTGATTCAGATGAGGAAGAACAGGATGTCCAGCTGAAGGAGAAAGGTGGTATCTCCAATAAGAAGAAAAAGGTATTTTGTTGCAATGGCCTACTTTATTTAGTTTGTATCTTGTCTGCTTTATGGTTGCATATAATCTTGATTCTTGATATATTCTTGGCTTCAGCTTCAACGCCGGATGAAGATTGCGGAACTAAAACAGATTTGTTCAAGGCCTGATGTTGTTGAGGTAGATTTATTTTGCTAATACCTTTCTCAACATTTTTGGTGGCTGTTGGCCCTGTCTTTCTGCTCTTCTCTTATTCCCTGGGCCTTATACCTCATCTCTTGCAATTTCTCATATTTGGCCAAACTTGTTCAATTTTCTCCTAGTTCTTATTTGAATGAATTTATCAACTCTGTTTTTTCCAACAAATGTGGTGTCCGGATGTTGCAAATACCGAAATTGCAGTTACTATTGTTGTCATACTCATCCATGGTGTACTTGTTAAATGTTTATTTCTCTATCTCAGGTGTGGGATGCAACTTCTGCTGATCCAAAATTGCTGGTGTATCTCAAATCATACCGGAATACCGTTCCAGTTCCAAGACATTGGTGTCAGAAAAGGAAGTTTTTACAGGTTAGTTCTTATAGCGCCTCAATTGCTGTTATATGATGTGCATGCATCCCGAATGGACATACTTGATGTTAGGGATTCGGGGAAGAGGGTGAGGGAAGATAAAGTTGATGAGGTTTCTCTTATACATGTATATGTTCTTGCAGGGGACCGGCTGTGACAATCATGGAGCCAGGACATGTAGGTGTTTGGCAAAGGGGGAACCTTGAATGGTTTCTCTTTTATAATGTTTGCTAGTGTGGGTGGGCATGTAGTTTATATGTGATGGCATCCAATAAAATTTCTAGCATGGGACATCTTTCCTGCTACCTTTTCTGGAAATTATATAATAAAAGCACTAATTAATTTTCTCTTTCCAGATGCCTTCACCTTGGACATTGTGCTGGGGCTGAATATTGTTTTAAAACTTCAGGCTTTTCTTTTCTTCTAATGATTGAAATCTTGTTGATAGCTAACCTGATTAGATTTGATTTAATTTTTTGTGATTCTTTGTTACTTTATCAGACTTTTACCTCATCTTCTTGGGAATATGTTTTGCAGGGGAAACGTGGTATTGAAAAACAACCTTTTCAGCTTCCTGACTTCATTGCTGCCACTGGGATTGAAAAAATTCGACAGGTATGAACTACAGTTTCTTCATGATGTTCTCATCCACTGCTAGGAGATATCTTATTCATTATATACCTGTACTGAAAAGGAGCCTGTTACATGTTACTTGTTGTGGTCCTGTTGTCTATTCTTTTTGATGTTTGATTGGGTTCTTTATGTTGCCTGGGGTCCGTAATTCCTTAAGGTGCATCCATACATGTTAGTGTAATAGAGGTCTTGAGGATATATATATTTCTGTTTCCATGAAAACTTGAAAGGAATTGTGGTCAGAAGATATGCCGGGGTGGGTGACATGAACCTGTAAGACACATAGGCAACTGTTGCCTCTAGCACCACAACTTAGTTAATTTGCATGAACGAATGTGACATGGAATACAAGTATTATGGTGTTTAAATTTCCTGAAGTTAGAGGTCCAAATACAAATTATCGATCAATCTAATAGTGATATCATTGACTATTACCTTATACTGAAATGAGCTTTTGGTCAAATTAGCTGCACTAGTTTTTGCAATTGAAATGCTAAGATGATATAACGAGTAAATTACTTGGTAGTTAACAACTGGGAGTTTATATTACCGTAAGTTTGGAAACACTATTTGTTAGAAGCCAGATTTTACACAAGAAATGCTGGTTCTAGTCGAGTAAATTACTTGGTAGTTAACAACTGGGAGCTTAAATTACCATAAGTTTAGAAAAACTATTTGTTAGAAACCAGATTTGACACAAGTAATACTGGTTCTAGTGCATGGCTTTATAACATTTGCTAAACATCTACAGGTCAAGTACATTCTAGAGGTAGTTTATCCCAAAAGTGAACTTGCATTCACAATCACTTTTGTTTTAGTAAATGATACTTGCATTCCTATAATTCCAATCTGGTAGCCTGGTGCTCTGTCCAGAGGAATTTTATTTCTAAAGTAAAATCCATCACTTGTATATGATCTCTTGCTCTTGTTACGTGGTGCAGGCGTACATTGAAAAGGAGGACAGCAAGAAGTTGAAGCAGAAGCAACGTGAGCGTATGCAACCAAAGATGGGGAAAATGGATATTGATTATCAGGTTTCTCCTGTGTCTGGTTTCTTATTGTTTCCTTTTTTTGTCTGGCAATCTTAGGCTGAGAAAGAAAGCTCATAGTATTGCTTGTCATTTGTTGTTTGGAAGTCTCATTATTTTGGATTATATCCTGTTTATCTTCTTCTTGGCATGAAGCATAATCTTATTAGGTAACTAAATTTGTTAATCGCTTTCTACATGCTTATGAAGCCTACGGTAACTTTTGCAGGTTCTTCATGATGCATTTTTTAAGTATCAGACTAAGCCAAAGCTGACTACTCATGGTGATTTGTATCATGAGGGGAAAGAGTTTGAGGTAATTTTCTACCGTAATAGTATTCTTTTTGGTGAAAATGTTATAGGATGGGTTTAATGCCTTCTCTCCATTTGGCATGTTTGTGGAGATATGAAAAAAAAAAAGAAATCACCAAACTATTATTGAATTTTTAGTTTCAAAAGTATTTGTAAACTTTATAACTGATGAATATAGTAGAAACACTTGTTTGAAATAATAATACCATTAGTGTTTTAATGACACCATATTATTATGTTCTATTATAAATTGTTGTGAGATCCATCTGTTTCAAAAATATGATTGAAATGGTCTTTTTAGGGGTTCTGATCGGGCAAAATGGCCTAAGAAAACAACAATTGGAACATCCTAGGAGAGGCGCCTCCAATGAAATCCTTGTGCAGAATGGGTTTGGGAGGATTGGGCAGAACATATGGTATAGTCTGCCTAATTCCTAATTGAGCACATGATTTGCCAGCTAATCTGTATCATAAAGACTATCACAATCACATTTATAATTTGTATGATAGAAAATCCAAAATTTTAGGACATTGTGGTAGCAATGTGTGACAGTTTGTGTTTTGGATTCCATTTTATTAGTATTACATATTAGATTTTTGCGTATAGTTTATTAACAAGATTGGGATTGGTTGGTTTTAGTTTTATATTTTGGAGCATGCACCTTAAATATGAATTTTGCCATTCAGTGTCTGATATTTCATTCTCAATATTAGTAACAAATTCTGTGAAAAAATTATATATTTATCCCTTTTGTGGTGTTTTGCGCCATTGTTTTGATTTCCATACAGGTAAAACTACGGGAGATGAAACCAGGTTTACTCTCACACGAACTGAAAGAAGCTCTTGGTATGCCAGAAGGTGCTCCTCCCCCATGGCTCATCAATATGCAGGTTGGTTGAAGATATCTATTAGCTTTAGAGTGCCTTTCCTTTGTTCTTTTGTACCTGACAATTTTAATTCTTTTGTGTGGCCAGAGATATGGTCCTCCCCCGTCTTATCCACATCTGAAAATTCCAGGGCTTAATGCTCCTATCCCACCTGGTGCTAGCTTTGGATATCATCCTGGAGGATGGGGTAAACCTCCTGTTGATGAAGTAAGTTGTTAGCCACATATAGTAGTTTAATAGATTTTGGCACATGATTATTCTTTTTGTTCAATATGTTAACAAAATATTTATCTTTCTTTCCTGTGTCTAAAGGTATTGATTGCTGATGGTTATTTTCTTTGTTCAACAGTATGGGCGTCCCTTGTATGGAGATGTTTTTGGTGTCCAACAACAAGAGCAACCTAGTTATGAGGTACTATGTTTTGCTCACAAGTTTTCACAAGGCTTACCACGCATTCCTAACTGTACTAGTTTAGGATCATGTTGAGTGGAGATAGAAAGTGTAGCTTCACCTGCTGCTTCTGTACTGGGCTTGAATAGTAATAGTATTTTTGAGTTGGTATATGGAAAATTTATATATATATATATATATATATATATTTTTTTTTTCTTCTTGCTTGTATGTACTGTTAATGTTTGATGTGAATATCTCATTTCTTTTGTCATTCAATGTAGGATGAACCAGTCGATAAAACCAAGCATTGGGGAGATTTGGAGGAAGAGGAGGAGGAGGAAGAGGAAGAAGAGGAGGAGGAAGAGGAAGAAATTGGGGAAGAAGAAATGGGAGATGGAATTCAGTCTGTCGATAGTCTTTCAAGGTATTAAATTTTCCTTGTTTGGCTTCTACATGAGCAAGAGTATCTGTGATTATGAGTGCTTGCCTGCCATGCTGTGTCGACGAACATAGCCTGTCCTATTGCATTTTTGCTTGAAACTAGTCTTGTTTTGAAGTGTGATAATTACATCTACTCCCTGTTATCTACTGCCTATTTATAGAATCATAGGCAGCCCATGTTTTTTAGACCATATTTTTCTGCTGTTAGATTTGCCCTGGCTGCCTGTAAGATGGGCATTTCAAATCTCCACTCGTCACATCACACACCGTCTTAGTTGCTTCAAACTCGGCCAGAGTAGGAAGTCTCTAGCTTTGAAATTTGGTTTTCATTATTAGCTAATAAAGCAATCATCAACTTTTCAGCCCCATTCTGAGCTTTTACTATATCAGGAAAGTCTACGATGCTATATCTGAATGTTCAGTATTAAAAAAAAACTTTTTTTAGCGTTGAGATAGGCTACAAGGTTTTCCATTAATCTTTCAGGTCATTTATTTCTAGTTGCATTTCCTCTATGTTGGTGGTTCTTTCTTAAGACTTGTCTACTAGTTGTCTAATTGACTGTTTGACCGATGATCCCCCTTTCCCTCTCATACATGCATTTGTGCATGTGCACTCACATACATGAAGAACATTACCGCTTCTGGTAGGTCTCCTGGCTTCCTATTATTTTTGAGGAAATGCTGATTGTCTCATGTGTTTTTGCAGTACCCCTACTGGTGTTGAGACCCCGGATGTTATTGACCTTCGGAAGCAGCAAAGAAAGGAGCCTGAAAAGCCTCTCTACCAAGTGAGTAATTTCTGCATTTTGCCTTTGATTTGATTTGTCACCTATATTCATGCTTTGGAAGATCTCGACTCCTGCTGACCCTGCTTTACCTTGTTTGAAGGTTCTTGAAGAAAAAGAAGAAAGAGTAGCTCCAGGAACACTACTAGGAACAACACATACGTAAGCATTTTTGGAGTTCTCTGCATTTGTGGTTTTTAAAGACTCATTTCTTGTAGTTTTGAGGATCTAATTGCAATTGTAAGAGGTTTCACACGTTTCTTTCTGGCTGGCATACAGGTATGTTGTAAGCACTGGCACTCAAGACAAATCAGCTGCTAAGAGGGTGAGTAAGATGTTTTATTGTATCTAATTTCCTTCTCCTAGCAACAGGGGAGCTTCAACTTTGGCAACTACACCCTAGGCCTGAAGCCAGCTGCTCTGGTCATGCCCTCTGGTTGGGTAGCATTGGATGATCGGCTTATGTATGGATGCCATATTGATAAACTCTATTGAGGGTGTTCTGTGTACTGTTTTGGAGTCCAGCTTGCAATGCAAACGATTGAGGAATTGGGGATTGACATGGGTCTCTGGAACTCTTGGAAGCTATGTTGCATGCATGTCCATCTCTTCTCTGTTCTGACACGTGCTTTACACATGACATGATATTTAACACAGAAGTGCTAAAAATTTTTGTTACTTTGTGAAACTTGAATAGTGATGTAAGATGTCAAGTCTAGAGGCTAGATGTCTACCTTTTATGTTTTACCATTAAAAATTTGAAGTTTTATTTTATTTGAATTGAATTTTCTTGAGTTATCTCTCTTATGCATCTTTTTCCCAGGTTGATCTGTTGAGAGGTCAGAAAGCAGACAAGGTAGATGTCACTCTTCAGCCTGAAGAGCTGGAAGCGATGGATAATGTTCTGGCTGCCAAGTATGTATAGGCTCTTATATACCCTTTGCTTTTATGAGCACCCCCCTGGATGTTCGAGATTTCATCACTTTGTATTGCTTTACAGGTATGAGGAAGCAAGGGAAGAGGAGAAGCTCCGCAGTCAGCGGGAAGATTTCAGTGACATGGTTGCAGAGGTCTCTCTCTCTCTCTCTCTCTCTCTCTCTCTCTCTCTAATGCGCGCACGTGCACACAAAAGCCAAACACTGGCACACACATGCAAGCCAAAATTTGTGCATGCCTAGCATATGAAATTGGATATGCATGCACATGAATGTCATAACCTAAAACTGATTTTCAAGTGTCTTTAATTGTTGTATGCGACCTGCATCTTGATGAATGAAATTGGTTGCAGAATGAGAAGAAGAGGAAGCGTAAGATGCAAGAAAAAGAGGGAAAATCGAAGAAAAAGGATTTTAAGTTTTAGATCACCAATTCTTGTCAAGTTTGGACGAGATGCAGCAGTCATTTTTGAGTCTGCCATTTTCGGTATCACCTTTGCATCCTATGTCTGAAGCTGCTTGTGTACTTTCTGATCTGATGGAAGCCAATGCGATTGGTTCCAACCTAACATGCTATATGCAACAAAGTTAGTGTTTGACCATGTTAAAATTTAAAAGAGATGATACCCGTGTAACTTTGTCAGCTTGATATTTTGGTTTTATTTTGTTTACCGTGGTTGTTAGGTACCATCAACATGTAACATGGTTCTTTTCTTTCTCCCTCGTTTTCCTGTTGATGTTCCATGAAAGTGGGAGAGAATGAAAGTTTTCCTTGAGGAAGTACTAGTGCATTTAATAATGCTAGATCTCTACAACAATTAATCTTAGAAATTGGGTTCTCTCTCTCTCCCTCCCCCTCCCTCCCTCCGGTTCGGCTACAGTAGGTTGTGGACATGTTAACCTTGATCTTTTCTTAAAGGTGATTTTTAAGAGAGTTGAGGTGGATTGAGCTTCTTTCTGCAAAGGAGTATGTCATGCATTGTCTAAGTTTAGTTCATCAAATTAATTGAATAAATGAAACCGAGTTCTAGTCGAGCCCGTTTATGTAAACAAGGCTCTGTAGGCATAATAACTGATACATTAGATTTGTAAACCTAGCTAGCTCATGTATTTCTTTGGTCGGTGAACAACCACACACCTAAAACATGCTACAAGCTTGGAGGTCGAAGAGCCAAATGGGGGTAATAAACCTTCTGGTCCACGAAAGCTGGCTAAGGGTTTAGTCTAGTGATAAGAATCACCACAAGTGAGAGCAGGATCTGCCGCTAGGCTGATAGTATCTGCATATTCCTGAATAGACATGGTGGTGCACCGGAGAACCCCATATAAAAAATCGACCAGAATCTTCTCCTAAGAAGACGAAAGTGATGTTTGCTTCAGTGAACATGCCACTTGAGGTAATGTCCCGACTATGAAAATGAAGAATCTAGTTAGTGCCATGGCAGTCCTTAGGTTAAGCATGAAACGGCCACATCCCATATTATGCGTGCCACCATATTTTTTTTTTGGTCGTTTTTCATGATGCAAATAATGTGGTGGATTTAACCAATCACCACAAATGATTCATGTGAAATCCATGAGAAAATTGCTGTCATCGGCCGAATCCCGGAATCTACCTTAGCTGGTGAGAACGTCTGGATTGTTTTTCGCCTATGATGAATAACAGTAGTTAATAATATGAATACGCATACGTAAAACTTCTATGCTTTATCCCACATTCCCGTACAAGGAGCACTACATTCACATAAATACGTAACAAAGACTTAAATAAATTAAAAATCTATTGAACTGAATTATATATAATCCATTTTATAGATATTGTGATCAATTAAAAAAAAAAATCCTGATTTTTTTTGTTCATGTGCTATTACTCTCTCTCTCATTTTTTTTCCTCTCTCCTTGCTTAGGGAAAAGAAGCAGGATTTAACCTTAGAAGCTTGATCAAACATGAATCCTTACAGGTCATATTTGTTCTGTTAGAAAACAGAGGACAATTTCAATCACCGCCAATGTGGTAGCCCTGTGGACAATATTGCTGGTCTCTCTTCTCTTTTTTTCTTGGGGTCCCTTGGACTTCCACCGCCGAGTATCCGGAGCTTCACTCCGACTAATTTTGGCCAAGCTGCTGTCGGGTTCCAATAGGGAGGAAGCTCTCACAACGTCGTTTTTGTCACTACCAAGACTCGAACTCCGATTCTTGGTGTGGGGTGCTAGTGCTCTTCCCACTAGACCAACGAAACGTTGGTATGGTGCCGGTCTCTCTTGTATTCGCAAAAAACTGATGAACCAAACACCTTGCAGATAAAATGTTGGAAAACCATACACTTTGGTGGAGCAATGTTAATAGGTTCGACCACTTTGTGCCACCAGGGTAAAAACTAGATATTTGTAATAGGTGGAACCTCTGGTAATAATATCCAAAGGGTAGCTTTTCTCTGTCTTCCTTCCAACCTTTACTTCACAACAATTTTAAAAGGAGAAAAGAAAAGGCAGGGCATGTTTCAATTTTTGGGTCAGGTCTTGTTGAACTCAATATCACAGAGTACATAAGTTTCAACTATGCTCTGCAAATCACGAAACCCTTTTTCCTTTGATAAACTAGAAATACCTAGCACCAACATCAAGCTCCATTAGCATATGGAAAAGGAGAACGTTAAGCACGTATAATGCTTGTTAACACAGGAAAAACCAATTACACAAAATTCCAGTAACATGCATAGTCCATCTATACATGGATCCCATGATCTGCTATATCAATTTTGCAAATGTAGACTAGGTCAAGAAGTGAAGAGATCTATGGGACCAATTGAACCATTTCATGTTCTCCCAACACAATGAATGCTGCCCCTGCCCCAAGACACCCTTTCTCAAGATCTCACATGAAGGAGGATTATCTGAGATCAGAGTCCTGTATTTTGTATGGTAGGTGTTTCTCACTGAACCCGCAAGCAAACATACCTCAGCAATGAAAAATGTTACCCTAAGACACCAAGAACGCAGAATTTTTTTTTGGGAATACAAGACGAGTCAAATTATACATGGACAGAAGATTCCAATGACAAAAACGAGAGAATCTGATGTGATGCATTCTTTTTGGTCATTGAATATCATTGAGGAGCACTACAAAGAGCAAAACTTTTCAATCATGCACAAGTCTGATTTTCTCATTGAAAGTTCGCTACAAATATGCGTGCAAGAATAAAGAATGCAAGGAATTCAAGTATTCGGAATAGTGTATACCAGCAGGTGATGAACAGTACGATTGCCCAGGCCCTAGAAGCACTTGGTCTCAAGCCCCTTCCACAGCACAAGCATCGACTGGCTATCATTATAAAGAGTTGGCTAGCCAAAAGGAACAGAAATGATCCCACGCCCAAACCAGTGGCAATATCCGAGTCATAAACGCAATAATTACGACCACTGTCATCTTGAGCAATCGTTGCCTGTTAGCAAGGACACCTATGGCGATAAGTTCAATAAAATCTCTGCTTTTTAAGAAAGTTTTACACATTCAGAGATGCCAAGGAAATAAGTACATTAATTTCTTAAGGAATTGGGATAAACTTCTCCTCATCTATATCCTACCCTATAATATGATTATGTAAAGGCTTCCAATCTATATACTGAATCTGCATACCCTTGAATTTCAACTAACTAAACTCCCTCCTGAGCTATGAAGCCCCCAAAAAAATTAAATGCTTTACTTTCTAGGTCCACCCATATATATCCTTAGCCATCACGTTCACTTTGTTGCAATGATACGTATGTACATGACATAGATCAAAGTTCCTCCAAGTTTTCCCTTTTAAAAGATCAAAGTTCCTCCAAGTTTCCCCTTATCCACCCAAATAGTCCATCATAGTTTGCCGTGCCACACAATAAAGATAAGGTCAAAGGTGGTCCTAAACAAAATGGAGAGAGAGAGAGAGAGAGAGAGAGAGAGAGAGAGAGAGAGAGAGAGAGAGAGTGACAAAGAGAGAAAGAAAGAGAAAACATCCAAAAAAGAGTTATCCATGTAGAAATTAGTAGTTCTTTGACTTAAAATTCTACTTATTCTATTTTATAAAACACTCCCCAAGAATTTTGTCAACATGATTGAGGAAGAGGGTAGACAGTTGGACCTGAACTATTTTTTTTTTACAAGCAACCCACAAACTGAGAGTGAAAACCCACCAAGTAAATTCGAAACTCAAATTCATACACACATGATTCACTCTTCAACCTCATCAAGATTAAAATCAACCCAAATAAACAAATCTTTTGAGAAGCTATGATTCTTAAGAAACCAAAATACAAAACCAGCCAACCTAAACCAACCTAAGAATCTCAACAGAGAAACTATGGTTGTGCAAAACCCAGAAAATTTAAGCATTAAAAAGCAGAACGAGAGAGAGAGAGAGAGAGAGAGAGAGAGAGCCGGGGGGGAGGGAGGGAGACTTGCAGCAGACCTTCTTTGCTCAGCAGCAACAGCAAGGCCAAATTAAACCATCTTCTAACTAAAGCAAGCCAAGCCAACACCGCTAGGAGAGAAGAGAAGCACAAATGTACCAACGCAAAATAGTATCGTGACATAAGATATAAGATATCATGTTTCTAAATTAAATTTTAAATTTAAATATTAAAAAAATAAGAGAGCCCCTTTGAAATAAAGTTCCATAAAAACTAAAATAAGATTAATTAAAATTGTGAAAAAAAAAACACCCAAATGATAATAAATTTATTTTTGATAGGATTTTTTTAGCTTCAAGTATGAAATTTTAAATATATCTATATCATAAATTTATTTACCACCATATCCTCTTTTTATCTTTAATTTTAACTTCTTAACTTTTAATTTTTAATTTTTAAATTTTAACTTTAATTCAAAATTATGAAATCAATTTATTATTAGTAAAAATATCAAATAATTTTTAATTTAATTTTAAAAGTTATTAAATTTTATGAGAAGAAAAGTCAAAAAAAAAAAGAAAACCTTACCGATTACTAAATTATTAAACATTAACTACCCCAATACACATACGCTGTGTTAAGTATTAATCAGAGAAAACTGCTATTTTCAGAATAAAAAAAAGGAAAATAAAGTGGGGTGGGGTTTTTTTATTTTATTTTTTTCTTGGTTTGACGGGTATTTGAATCCGAAAAGACCGAATTGAGGAGGGGTGGTTTGATTTCGTGGGATAAGCAGTCTGTCTTCGTGTGACTAACGTTGATAAGATCGTGACATGACGGCAAAGGTTCTGTGGTGTGGTATCAATGGGACAAGGATAGATAATAACAATTGGCAAGCCAATGAACAAATGAATAAATAAAACAATTAAATAAAATCATGGGCAGCAAAGAAGCCAAACTTGCTGTCACTATCGGACCAGCCAAAACTAGGTGTGTCCAACGTATGAGCTTTGTCTGAAAATAATTCGAAAAAATAAAAGTTCCTTAAAAAAAAACTAGAACGAAAAATATTTTAATTTTGACATGTGTGTTAAATACTCGACAAATATGATGGTCATTTGTTTAGTATTCAACAATCGACAAAATCATTTGTCGAATCTTGAATGCTCGATCAATTATAAAAAATATTTATCAAGTATTAAAAATTTAATAAATAATTGATCAAATGTTTAAAATTCGACAAATAATTTATCGAGTAAATACTCGACAAATGTTGATTGAGCGTTCAAGACTCCATTGAAACTCTTTTTTTCATCCTAGATTTTATTTTAAGTATTTTTATTTTTAAAAAATCATTTCCGTACAAAACTCTAACATCCGAACACAATTTTTAGTGCACACCAACGCACTTACCATATGTGACTTTCAACTTCCCCCCCCCTCTCTCTCTCTCTAAAGTTGAGCATTGTCTATCAACTAATGTTTCCCACATTGGCAGCCACTATGAAGACAAATGTCCTATGTTTATGCCTCTTACCAACTTGAGCAACTCTAACCTTTTTTTTATTCGTGGATACTATAAGGTGGAGGGAAAACAAATATAAGTATTTTATTTTGATAATAATCGTACACTTAAAAAATTACTACCCTTTTAGGAAATCGGGGTTATGCTCTTAATTCAACACCCGCCACAAAATGGCGATTCATTCATTGACCAGTACCATAAATCTACGATCTTAGCTACATCAAGCCATAGTTTAACTAGAGACCTACTTTCCACTTTTCGTACGTGGATCTTCTGAAGTTATTAAAAGGTTTATAATGTCTGATGCGCGCGCAGAGCACGAGTACGACACCATGCTAAAGCAACCCAGATTCTTTTTTTTTTTTTTTTTTTTTTTTTTTTTAACAAGAAGCAACAAGAGGCTACACACCCGGTCCCACAGGGGGGAAGAAACATAGGCTTACTTTTGACCCTTAAGGTCTTAACACCCAAAATATCAACTTGGAGCAGTCTTATTAAAGAAGGCGGAGGAAGAGAGAACTCATGCATCCCTGGACTACAACCCTAAACCAAGCTCAGCAAGATGGTTCGCATACATGTCACCTTCCTTGAAAATGTGCATAATTTCCACCGCCTTAATCTTCTTCATGATCTCCTGACAGTCTTTGATGATTGCTCCAAGAGGATGGTCAGCTTTAGTACCTTCTCTGAGGAGGTTTATAAGGACCATTGAATCCATCTCCAGCTCTATATTTTCGAATCCCTTTTTGTTCGCCAGCAGAAGCCCCTCACCGACTCCCCAGAGCTCTCCTGAGATGACAGAACAGGACCCCACATTGACAGCATAACCAGCTAACCATTCTCCTCTGTCATTCCTCAGGATACCTCTTGCTGCAACATTACCATTTGTCCTAACAGATCCATCAGAGTTAAGCTTGATTCTGTTCCTTCCTGGGGGACTCCATTTAATCCACTCCTTACCTCCTGCATTCATCCTCAGGTCCTCTGGTCTAGCTAGGTTGATCTCTCTACTAAAATTCATAGCCCATCTAGCAATGCACATAGTTGGGATCTGCTTATTCTAATAAATACGTCTGCATCGGGCCTTCCAGATGATCCAAACAGTTGCTACAAACTTACTTCTGTCTCTGTCGAAGACTCCTATCTTAAAACCCCTGACTCCAATCATGAACCATCGACACCCGGAAGAACAATCCTCCACACTTCTCTTGCAATAGCGCGGTTTCTGAGGCAACCTTTAGACCATTGCAGTAAGAACACTCTTCTTCCAAGGTGAAATGTCTTTTCCTTCTCTCCACCTTTGTCATGATCTTATTACTTGCAGCTAGCCAAAGAACTTCACTCTCTTAGGCCCTGCTGATTTCCAAATCCACTCCTAGTTCTTCTCTTCCCGAGTTCCTTCATCCCTCAAAGACGTGTAGACTTTATAGGCCGAAGCAGCTGTAAAGGTCCCATCACCATTCCTATCCCAATAAAAGTCATCAGCAACTCTAATACTTTTGGGAATCATCACACTTCTTATTTCTTCAACTTTAGTCCTTGGGAGGTAGGCCTGCAGCTCATCCACCATTCCTTGTGATCATTTAGAAAATAACTGATTTTAGTGTCAGCCGATAGCATTGAAGAAGGAAGAAGTATGCTATTGATTAGAGGTTCTTTCCCAATCCAATGGTCAGTCCAGAAACTAATTTTATTGTCATCTCCAACCTTCCATTTCATGCCTTCAATCAGAATATCTTTGCTTTTGATGATCCCTCTCTAAACTGCCGAAGCCCCACTTTTATACCTGTGGTTCAGGAGCTCCCCATTTTTTAAGTATTTACTCCTAACCACTCTGCACCAAAGGCTTTCATCCCCTTTCAAGATCCTCCATCCTAGCTTGGCCATGAGAGCGAGATTGGAGTCTCTAGACTTTCTCAAACCAAGACCACTATCTTTCTTGGACTTGCAAACCTTTTCCCAATTTACTAAGTGAACTTTCCTATGATCTCCACTCCATCCCCAAAGAAAATCCCTATTAATCTAATCAAGCTTCCTGCAAATGGACTCCGAAAGCCACACAGATTGCATGGTGTAAATAGGAAGAGCAGCATTCACGGATTGGATCAGCACTTTCCTACTTGTAGCATTCAGGAGCTTGGCTTTCCACCCCTCAAGCCTACTCTGAACCCTCTCGACAAGAAAGCTAAAGGTATGCTTGTCCACTCTTTTGTGAATAATAGGAGTTCCAAGATATTTCCCTAGATCAGAAGTTTGGGAGAATTTACTAATCGTTGCTAAAGAATCCTTTTAGGGTCCAAGGAACATTGGAAGGGAACCATAGCTTGGACTTATTGGGATTGATATCCAGACCACTCTCCCTAGCAAACTCCTTCAAGCAGTCCAAGATGTTGCTCATGCTCAGATCAGCTTTAGAAAACAAGAGAAGATCGTCTGCATAAAAGATGTAAGAAAGCGCCGGACCATTCCTGCTGGCTCTAATGGGCTGCCGTGATCCCCTTCTAACTCTATCTTGAATCATGTAAGCCAGCCGCTCCATCACAAGAATGAAGAGATAAGGAGACAGGGGATCTCCCTGTCTTAGTCCTCGACTAGGTTTGAAAGCCGGCAGTGCTTCTCCATTCCATAGCGAGGAGATATTTCTTGCAGAAATAGCAAACATGATAAGCTTAATCAACTCTCGGGGCAGGTTGATGGTGTTCTCCGTACCATCTGAAACTTCTTTTTTTTCGGAATATGGCTCTCGCTCTCGGCGAAGGCAAAGCTTCTGATCGGAAGAGATCCATTGAAGAAGAGGACCATCTACAAAGAAGTAAAAAGAAAGTAAAACCAATGACTAATGTTAATGGGACTGTCTCCTAACGTTTCCTGGATGGAGGAGGATAGCGAAATGGATTATGAAAATGAAGAAAAGAACTGGCCGGAGGGAGAAGCAGGACATGAGGACATTAATTTTCCGCTCCCTTCAATGACAATATCATGTGAGGATCTTAAGAAGTTATGGCAGCCATGGAGGAAATCATTAATCATAAAATTGTTAGGCAAGTCTATAGGATACCACCTACTGCTCACCAAAGTCACGGCTATGTGGAGATTGGATGGAAATATGGAACTGTTGGATTTGGGGGAGGGGTTTCACCTAGCAAAATTTGATACACAACAGGACTATAACAGGGTGTTATTAGATGGCCCGTGGATGACGGCCATGACCTCACCGAGGAATTATTGTTGGAGATGGGTAAACTGATTGGGAGACCCATTCGTGTAGATGCCAACACCACAAATGCTCTCAGAGGCAAATATGCCGGAGTGTGTGTGGAGATTGACTTTAACAAACCGCTTATCCTGAGAATCATAATTGGGAAGAGAGTCCAGAAAATTGAATACGAAGGGATCCATGTGCTATGCTTCCAGTGTGGTAGAGTGGGTCATACAAAAGGGAACTGCAATGAATGGAGAAGGGACAAAGGTAACAACAGTGGGTGATCGGAACGGAAAAGGAAGACCCAAGCACGGCGAAGCCGGAAGAAGACTTGAGGCCTTGGATGATCGTCACTCGAAAGGCCAATTTTACCAAAACAAGCAAATTTTGGGAAAAGGAGGGAACATGCAAATGAAGAAGAAACATATTCGAAAGCCAAAATTGGGTCAACGAGTTGTCAGAAGGGTAGGAAGCAGTAGGGGAGGATCTCGAGAAGAAATCAGGGGAGATGTCGGGAAGAGGAAAAGAGGAAACAGTGAAGGATCAAAGGGTGAGCAACAACTGCGATAGTAATGGTATAGATAGAGGCCTGAGGAGGAAAGCTCAAAATCTGCAGACAATTGATTACAAAAAATCTCTTCGGCATAGGGTAGAGGGAAATGCAGATGAGGATCAATGCTCGGGATGATGGAATTAATAGGGCCGAAGGAGCTTCTAGACACAGTGACATGAATGTGGACTTAATGGGCCTAAGGTCTATGGGTTGAGGCTCACAAATAGCGGTAACACACATTAAGCAAGGGCCTAATATGCATAAGCTCAAGGTCTGGAGGGAGATAGGAAAGGGCTCAGGTAGCAATGAAAAAATGTTAGTGCTGGAGAAGCACGACTTGGACCTAGGAGAGGATATGCTGGACAGGAGAGCCCCAAAACAGAATGATGGCCCGGCTAAGGTTTTTTCAAATACAACGGCTATAAGGAATTGTGATGAATTTGAAGTTTGGGCGGGCGATCAAGGCACCACCAAAGAGGATCAAGAGAGGGTTGAAGAGCTCACTAAGATGGAATACTGAGCACCGCTTCCTTTTTGAGCAGTTCTCTAATGAAGGTAATTGTTTGGAATTGCAGAGGAGTCGGTAATAGCAGGTTTAGGAGAGCGTGTAAAGAGTTGCTTAAAATGCATAATCCTGAAGTTCTGTGTCTATTAGAAATCAGGTCTCAGAATTATCCGGGATTTCTTAAGAAAATGGGTTGGGATAAAGAGTTCAAAGTTTAGCCAACTGGTTTAAGGGAGGCCTCTGGCTTTCCTGGAGCCCAGCTAAAACAGATGTGGAAGTGATCATTCACTCCAGCCAAATGATTCATGCTAGAGTTAGAGACGGAACTTGAGACTTTTTAATTTCCTTTGCATAAGTTCAATCGAATCCACAGGCCAAAGAAATCTTCTAGGGTGATATGAATGACAGGGCAAACAGAATTCAATCTCCTTGGTTTGTTATGGGTGATTTGAATGATATTAGTAGTGTTGGAGAGACAAATGTAGAAAAGTTAGGTCCTGGAGCAGATTTCAAAAAGTCCAAAGATGGTGGGACAGTTGCGGACTCTCAAGTCTTGATGCTATTGGCCCCAAATTTATCTGGTCTAAGTTTAATAATGGGAGAATTGTCTTACAACAGCGGCTGGACAGAGCTCTTGCAAATCAACAGGCCATCTTAGAGTTTCCTGAGCTCAGAGTCATGAATCTTCTGAGGGTGCATGGTGATCACTCTCTTGTAATGCTGGTCACCAGATTAACCAATCCGCCCAGGAAGGATATGAGACCTTTTAGATGGGAAGTTGCTTGGCTTACTCATCTAGATTTTAAGTCTGTTTTCGAGGAGGCATGGGCGGCTAGGGACAACTACTTGCTGCAGTCGATAGATCATGCTTGCAAGGAGCTTAAGATCTGGAATAGGGAGGTGTTCGGAAGCATCTTCAAAAGGAAAAGAGAGATAGATAGAAGAATCAAAGGTCTGCAACAGTCGAAACACTATTACTATTCAAATTATTTACAAGAGTTAGAGCAGAACTTACTAAAAGAATATCACTTAATCCTCGAGCAAGAAGAGATATTTGGGCTCCAAAAATCAAGAGTCGACTGGATCTCAAAAGGTGACAAGAACACAAAATCTTTTCACATGCAGACTAATATCAGAAGGAACAAAAACAGAATAGCTGCTCTGAAGATTTGACAATACATGGTGCTTTGATCAGGAGAAGCTAAAGAGTTTGGCGATTGAGTATTTTTCTAAGCTTTTTTAAGGCAACTTGGTTGATAATCCTAGTGATAGATACATCCACCGCACACGAAGGTAGGTGAAGAAGATGAGAAATTTGGCTAGGAGGATTGATGAGGAGGAAGTTAGGACAACTCTGATCTCCATGAAGGGATTAAAGGCTCCTGGTCCTGATGGTATCCAGACTATTTTCCTCTGGCAGCATTGGAACACGGTCAAGGATTCTTTGTGCAGTTTTGTAAATAAGCCTCTAATAGATGGTTATTTTTGGCTTGATCTTGCCGATGCTCTAATGGTCCTCATTCCCAAGCAGAATAGCCCTGGGTGCATAAATGACTTCAGACCTTTAAATCTCTTAAGTTCCTCTTACAAAGTCCTCTCCAAAGTTATAGTTCAAAGACTAAGGCCTCTATTGAAGAATCTCGTGGGAGACCATCAAAGCAGCTTCCTGCCGGACAGAGGAACTCTTGATATCACACAAGAGGTCATCCACTCTCAAAAACACCAGGAGCAGGAAGTCAGATTCATTTTCACCAACACAAGGGTTAGCAACACACCGGCCACGGTATTGAGAATATGATATGGCCATAGCGTGAACAATTTTCTTTTCAAATACATGCAGCCAATAAATTCCAGCACCCTGAAAAAGATAAATGAATTAAAAAATGAAATGGCTAAATTTGGTATAAATTAAATGCAGAAGACAAATGTAGGCCACAGGGAAACAAAGCTCAAGTATAATATACAAGGGTGGAAGAGAAAATATAACACAAATTTTACTATTAACAAAACCATAACATGTGGCCGTATACCCGCTTCCTCTCCCCACAATTTATCAAGGATGAACAAAATCTTGGGCTACCGACTTCAGGGTACTGCAGTTACAACAGGCATTAATCTATGCCGACACATGCCCTTCATGCCCTTCATTTACTGTATTTAAATTGCTATGGCAGATTATAATCCAAAGCTCCAAAAATTGCCTCTTCGTATTCTAAAGTTTCTCTTTCTACTGTGGTTCAATTGACCCGCTTTTAAGCCTCTCCATCCGGGCCTGAAGCCCAGACAGCGCCTTCTCATCCATCGGGAGAACTCCGCTCTGTACTGGGTTCTCTGAGCTATGATGAACCTGATCCGAGAGTGACTGAGGTACATTCCCATTTAAATTCATCAATGGTCTGTTACCAGAATCAAGGTTGCCAGCAGCAGCTGCTAGTTGGATGCTTTTCATTCTTTCCCTAATTGCGTCTAATGTCCCATTGGTTACTGCAATTGACAAAATAGCTCACTCATTGGCTCTCGCCTCGATAGAGTTGTGAAGGAGAAGGGAATTTTTGAGGGGGAGAAGAAGTGGTTACCTACAGATGGAAATCTGTCGTTTCTCTGATCCCCAAAGTGTTGCCTAAAATCTGCATGATCTGTTGTAGGACCTCGTGAAGTGGCTCGTTTATCTTCAGAGTATGCAGGTGGTAAACTAAGGCTTGTGGGCTCGGCTTTGATGCTTTGTAACTTTGGATCATTTACAGAATTCGTATGTACAGGGGACAATGGTGCAAATTTTGGGGAAGTTGTGACCACTGGGGGAGGGGTAGCTAATGGCAAACTTGAGGGTGTTCTTCCAGCGGCTGCATTCTTTTCCATCTGCAACACAAAGAAAAGTTTGAGCTCATAATAGAAAATTCATCCTTGTGCAGGAACACTAGCACTAACAAAAGAGGACTGTCTTGACCTGGGCTAGACCATCTCTAATGTACGTACGAAATGCCTCACTAGCATTTTGAAGCTGCGCAAATATATCAACCTGAAAAGAGAGACAAAATTTGCAAGTTCTTTTAGAGAGGTACTAAAGGTCTAATTACATGACTCAGATTTTGAAGCTAAATTAGAAAGAAAAGGGGGGAGGGGGGAGGGGGGAGGGGGGAGGCTCAGAGTACACATCTTCATTGTGATAATACAATAAGGTACCTTCGGATATAACTTGGTGATTCTATATAGTTCATAGAGTCCTATTGTACATGTTTGCTTGTCTCCTATTTTCTTGAAAATTGCAGCTAGTTCCTGCTGTAAAATGCAAAAAGCCAAATATCATCAATTCGAGCATATGAGGAAAAAGAAGAGAAAAACTGGCATACAATTAATTGAGGATGAGGGAGTGGGAGCAGCACTACCTTCAGTTGGGCATCTGCTGAATGCGTGGCAGGTTGTGGATTATTTGCTGCAGAATCACCCCAATGGGTCTGCCCCACAGCCCCCGAAGGAGTTAACATTCTTGCAGCAGCCAAAGTCTGGCAAACAAAAACAGATACGCAAATACAATCCTAAATCACAATAACCTGAAAGTAAAGGACTGGCAGCTTTGAATGAAAATCGTACCTGAAGATTAAGATCAATGGATGCAAGGATTATTGGCGGAGGTTCCATGTCTATTGGAACCATTGAAAGGTGGCCTTTTATTGCAGTACCACGGAGTTTAACCAATTCATGAAGCACAGTTTTTACCATCCGCAATGGTTTGTCATCAGCACCAGACCTTTACAAAGTTCATAGATACAGTAGATCAGAAGCAGCAAACCATGTATTCATGAGGAGTGGAGGGGGTTGCAATTTAATCAGTTTATACAAGAACTAATTAAATTGTCTGTAAGATCATGAGGTTTATTGCTTTGTGATGCTAACCTTCTCCTTATCTCCTCCATTCCTAGTTCTTGCAGATAGATGTGGATACTTTGAAGAATAAGATCAAGGTCGACATCATTTATAGTGCTTTGAAGAACCTGTAAGGAGGAAGAGGTCACAAAATGTCCCAAAGACAGCTATGTTCATATGATAACTACAAGATCCAAAAGATGCATATACCATGCAGCTAGCATCTGCTCTCTACAGGAAGGGGGATGATGAACTAAATGGGCAACATAGAACACTTCATTAAAAGATAAAAATTTCAAGCGGGCACAAGGTATGGCAGAAAAATGCAGACAGAGTTCCTCAGCCTTAAAAACACTTGACTGCTTTCATATATTTTTTTTTGTAACTAAAGTTTGGGCATGCAACAAACACATAAGAAAAGGAACCTAAGATAAAATTATTACCTTCGTAAGTTTAATCAAACACTTGACAACCAGATCAGAGAACTTCTGATTTCTAGCAGCAAATGTTTCATTGGACACTGGTGATGGCCATCTAGATGGGTCCAATGGTCGTAATAAATTGATTAGGACCACGAAGGAAGAAGTTCTTTCAGCATTATCCTGAATTTAGAGCAATAAATAAGTTGCGCAACTAGAATAAATGAACTACACCACAAAGGGCTGCCTTTTGTATAAAAACTGACCAGAATCTTTAGCATCAAGACATTCAGAGCTTTCAACAGCTGGCTACCATCATCCATATGAGGAACCCTTTCATCCAATAGCCAGAGCAACAGTTCTGTAATAAGACTGTCAAGAGTACTCTCCCTGACAGCATGAGCAAGTCTTTTATTCTGAAATGTCTGGAACAAACTTAACTTTGTTAAATTGCAGCAAGAAAATGAAACAGAAAGCAAAGCATCCAAATATAAAAAGGTAAGTTGGTATGAACTTGGTAAGTTCTTTTGCCAGTTACACGAGAACACTAGAAAATGGGGATTCAGTTAAGCCAAAACACAGCTTGCAAATTACCTGCATGAGTGTGTTCAGAACATATTTACAAGATCTTGAAGAAGCTCCCGTTAGACTAAAATCAAAAGTCTTGTCTACCTGTTAAAAATAAAATTTTCCAGTTTTGTTCAATTTTATCATTTAAACAGAACATTACCAACAGTATCTAAACAAACAAACAAACAAACACACACACACACACAATAAGGATGTTAAACAATAAAAACAGCCATTGCCTTATTAGCTAAGCATGAAACCAGTCTATCAGAATCTTTCACAAGATCATCCACTGCACTGCCTTCAGGTTCATTTGCAGCTTGTGCCAACTCATGGCACACAAATTTCATGCCTTCAACAGCCTGCACAACAACCCAGTATATCTAATTAAATTATTGTATAGGAGGGAAATGCCGAAGGAAAATGAGCCTCCCAGCTATATGAATGCGTTAAAGAGACAATGGGACATAGTAAATTGATTATTGTTTCTATTTCTTGCTTTTCTGTTTTCATTTCCATCCATCTTGTCTGGAATAAACTTTATGAAAAATGAGAAGAATACTGATGTGATGCAAACATGGATTTACGTATCAGCCAGATCAGCTCTTGCAACGAAATGACCACAAAAATATTTCCATTCATAATGACATATTCAAGTACTCATCACCTATCATGATAGATATAGTAATCCTAATTAAATCTTCAATGCAGACAAACCTGCTCTGGAGAACCAAATGCAATCATATCTAGTGCTTCGTTCCATTCTATTGGACCAACTGCACTAGCAAGCATTCGTGGCATTTGTCTATCCATTCTAACGTCAGGATGAACATAGCTTTCCCTATAAAAATGCAAACACCATATTAAGAGGTGAAATGATAAATGGAGAATCTAATCATGACATTAGAAGGGAAGTGATTATGGTAACAAACAAGTCATCAATGCCAGGGAAGATATTACCTTATTATTAGTGAGCCCACTGTGGACCGTGAGACTTCACCACTTTGTTCTGCTAACTCAGACCTAACAGTTGCAAAACAATGAACAGGAAAGTTTGACAACTAATGACTACAATTAAATAAAATTTTCAGCAATTGTTATGTATATTTGAAACGACGGGAAGGGCAATGACCTGTTCCAAAACGTCAAGTTGCTTCTATTTTGTTTTATTCCTCTTGTAACATATTTCAAAAGTAGGAAATCAAGGGTTTTCCAAATAGAAGTCAAATTTCCCAAAGACTAAAATCATTATTATATCAATGATTTTTTGCATAGAAAACTTCACCAAACCTCAGCTAAGCCCACTGTCAACTTTTTCAAACGGACACAGTAAACAGTAACCAAAAAACACAGCCTAAGCCCTCAGAGTATACAAAAGTAAAGATTTACAATTTATATAGCATCTGTGAGGGAGAAGTAGTGGATTGTGATGTTTATATATTTTGGTGCAAAACTTTATAGTCTGGGACTAAGGGCGAGCAGGAAGATAAGAGTCACATCTTTAATTAGATACTCCACCTCTTTGATTTAAGTGACTCCCAAAGTTCAATACTTAGGAGGATGATCTTACTGATTCTTTAGTATCAAATCTATTTTCAGAAAAACCAACATAAGAGATTTGAAAGCAACAAAAAGTAGTAAACCATATAGTATGGTGAGAAGAAAAATAAAACCTGAACAATAAAACCTGAATAGGTAAAATGTGATTTTGATACAACAACTTTTTGTCATTCAAATGCAGATAGATCCAAAAGACAAAATGAAAAATAATTAAGCAGAATTAATCATAGGGGAAAACAAGAAAAAGCAAGATGTCCAAATGAATGGTTAATATTTAGACTCTCACCCGTTTTCCCTAACAGAGCGCCTTAGAGCAGCTCTAGCTTCGCCAGGCTTCCCTTCTTTCCTTTTATCCATCTCACGTGCCTAAGAAGACATTATGTAAATATATTTATAATGGAGCAATTGAGAGAAAAAAAAGTAGAACAGAGCAGAAGATATGGATATAGTCACACCTTCCACTTGAATCTGTCATCTAACATGCTTCTCTGAGCATCTGTTAGCTTCCCAACAAACTTCCAAATATCATCACCTAAAAAACAAAAAGCATTCTCAATGGACTGAAAAAAGGGCCCCAGACTGACTCCTGTTTCGCTCAACAAAGATAATGTACTTTGATTTTTTGGCTAATCCAACAAAGATAAAGTACTAAATAAATGGCATTTCAAATGCTAAAGTTTGTTCTAGATGTGTGTGGATTGTTTCAATTCTGAAGTCAAAATAAAGGAAATTGGAAAAAATGACAAAGGGAAAAAGAAAGAATAGAACAGGGGAAAGAAATCAGGCAAAAAGGTTTAAGTATATTAATTTTCCATTACCCACATTGGGGCAGAGTGCAGTTTTCAGGCAATGCAATAACATACCAAGAATCTTATAACCAGTAGCCATAGTATTCAAAGCAGCTTTTCGGAGTTCACCATCTCGTTCTGCTGTCAAGCTTGCAACTAGTTGCAAGGACTTTAGTTGACCGATGATCTGTTGTCAATAAGATATCCAATTAGACCTGTATATAGAGACAAACAGAAGAAAGACTGTAGTAAAAGCTCTCCTTTTCACCTCAGCTCCGTGGTTATCGACAAGATATCCAATAAGATCAACACACTCTATACGAGTCCGGTTGTTTTTGGAACGCAAACCCTCCAAAATGTAAGGGAAACTTTTTGCTGCTGAATATATAAGGACAATTTGTTTTATCAGTTCCCGCAATTTTTCACGTACTTTCTCAATGTTGTGCCCAGACTGCCACCAGAAACAAACAAGCAAGCTGTGAGAAATGGGTTACTTTCCAAGTTAGATGAGCACGGATCCAGGTCAACCTAAACCCATAGTAGAAGACTCTTATTCCAACAAAACAAATAAAAAGGAAATGCAAGCACCTAAAGAAAATCTGTAAAAGCAATTGTTCTCTGTGCAAAATAAGTTTCTCCTAGAATCTAGAGTACAAAACAACAACAACAACAACAACAACAAAAAACTTGACCTTAATCCCAAATTTTGGAGTCGGCCATGAGAGACACATATCCCCCCGGGGGGGGGGTGTTGATTTAAAAAGGCAAGAGACTTTTAGAATAATATTCACATAAAAAGCCAAATCTTTTTAAGTATAAGCATCTTTTTAAGTAAAAGCCAAATCTTATTCCCAGTTGGTCATTACACAAAGGAAAAAGATAAAACCTCAATAGAGAATCAAATCAACATCATGTACCACTAATATAAGCATCTAACATGTGGTTCAAGGTAAAAGAAGAACCTTCTCCATCAGACATGGTAGAAATATCGAAGCTTCAGCTTCAGTCATGATGTATCCTTCACCCCGCAGTGTCTCAAAAAGTTCTGGAAGAAATTCCAGCACCTGTTTTCTTAAAAAAATGGATTTACCATTAGGTGAATATAGTCAAAGAAAGAACTCAAAAGAAAAACAGAAAAAGTCACTGGGAAAGGACCACACCTTCAATAGACATGTTGTGTTCGATTCACAAAACCGCAAAACAAACCACTTCAACAGTATATCAAGGACTTCAATTATTTCCCTTCCTATAGAAGGAAGTGCCTGGAAAGAACATAAAATCTTGACAAAAGCAGCTATTTTCATACTTAACAGAGAATTATTTGTGAAAAGGGAAATAGAGAGAACCACCTTCTGCAGTATCTCAAGCCCCTCAACTTGTTTCTTGAAATCTGGGCTAAGAAGCCTCTTATGCAGATCCTCTCGGAAATACTTGACAAGATCATTCTGCAGAGATATTTCATAAACCAGTCAAAATACAATTTTTTTTTCACCAAGAAAAAAAGGTAAATGCAACATCAACAGACCTCAACATCCTGAATCTGTTCAAAACGTAGCTCCTCAAATTTAAACCTACGAACCATGATTCTCTCCCTCTCATCCTGCAATTTAATCAAATTGGTATCAGCTACAAAAAGCAAAGACGTTCTCCTATTCAATTTTTTATTCTCTCTCTCCTTTTTTTTTTTTTTTTTCGGGGGAGATTGCACTCAGGCATACCTTGTTTGAGTCTTTGATGTTAATCAGAGGTTGTGACTGGACAGCAATGTCTTGAACTGACATGATGGATTCTGGTCTTGAGCCTTTTGTTGCAGTTGCTCGCTTTACAAATCATAAAACTGTCAGAGTCATCCTTACTGCAGCTGGCAAAAATTATTTGTGTATAACACATACCGAAGATGTAGATCTGTTTCCAGGCCTTGATGCACGATCTCCAGGACCATGGGAACTAGGTTTCCCAATCCTAGAGCCACTTTTCAATCCCACTGGATTAGCTCTGGTTGCATCAAACGATTCTGGAGAAAATATTCATCAGTATGGTACAATGATGGGAAAAGATCGTAAGGACAATAAAGTGAAGAAAAACGTTTATATAGCCATAATTTGATAACAGACCATAAGAACTAGGAAGCTTTAATTTTTCAAGAACAAGAGCTAATGCTGGTCCTTGCAAATCTTTCATACCCTTCATCACCTGGGATATATCACAGTGTATTAGACAATTAAGTACAGCCGTTAAGATCCTGCTACAATTTGGAAGCATTACATATTTACAAACAACATACAATTTCTTGTCCACAAACTCTCAAAATTTCACCCATGCAAGTTTCTGCTGCTTTTCGAACATCCGATGATTTATCCTACACAAAAGAAGGCAACATTTCATACCATTTAGCAAGTCTGAGAAGCAAGTTTGGTTATCCCACTAAATTACAGAAACATTAAATAATGAGCATGCAAACATTTAAAGAATACCGCCATAGCAGAGGCTGCTGGCTTCAGCAGATGTGCCGAATCAGGAAAGTCACTCAAACCAGACAGTTGCTTTGACAACCAATCGAAGAGATCTTTGCGCCCTTCTGCACCAAGCTTGGCATCGGTCAAGGCAGTTGTAATGTAAGGCACCTACACAAAAGCACAACATCAAGGTGCATGATAAGCAGTTAACAAGAGGAACAAAGACGAGAACAAAGTTTACCATTTTATCCAGATGGACAGCAGACACCCAAGACTCTAAAGTAGTCAAAGTGCATTCCCTCATATGCTTCTTATTGTCGCCAAGGCATTTCAACACATCAGACAGAATACCCTGCACGAAACCAATTCAATGCTGAACTTCAGGTTTCTGAAATCAACCAATAAGTGAAGAGTGGTTCCATCTGTGACAAACCTTGCTCGATTTCTCAACCGGAGGACCCATTGCAGATGCAATGCTTGCAATGGTAGATAAAGTAGCCATAATCAAATTTTTGTTGCTGTCACACAAGCGGCCTCTAAGCGCACCAAATAGCTCAACTGGCAAAAGAACAAGGCAATGAATAAGCAAAAAAAAAGGTCAGAGTGAAATTGTAAGATCACTAAAAGTTAACATGTAGTACAGAAGTACAAAGGGAGGGAGAATTACAAGTCCCAGTGGGTTGAATACGCCTGTGAGCCTCCTCTAAAATTTTATTTACAGCTTCAATGGATTCTAGGCGGATCTAAAATATGGTAAAATGGAAATTTATATGAAATTATTGAACATAGTTCCCTCAATATTAAAGGAAATCACACACACACACAAACACATAAAAGAAAAACACAAAAACAAACTATTCTCCAATATGTTAATAGTCAGACCTTCCAATCTGGACTTTCCAAACTCTTAAGCAAAGTAGGTGTGATTTTTCCACTAATATCTTCACGTGGAAGACCATCTAGCCCACCAGCAGATGCAGCCAATGACAAATCAGATGTCCTAACAGTCCTCTTTGGAGCAGCAGATGAACCCTGCAAAAAGGATCATTGAACAATAAGTGCCGATCAACAAGAAACAAACAACAAGGCATGCTCAGCAGCATCCTAACATACCTCAAATGGATTTTTCTCATATTCTGCATCAAGCGCACTAAGAAGTGCAGGTTTGACATCAGAAAGAAACCCTTTGATTTCTGTCAGCATTAAAAAAGAGAAAAAAAAAAAATACAAATATGTTAGTGCCTTTCATAGAGGGCAAACTTTGGCACAATGGTGGAGTTGCTCTTTTGGTGACCTCGAGGTCACGGGTTGGAGGCGTGGAAACAGCCTCCTTGCAAAATTGCAAGAGGAAGGCTGTGCACAATACGTCCACCCTCCCCCTACTCTCGCACTAAGCCGGGAAGCACTTTGTGCACCAGGTGAGCCCTTTTAGTGCCTTTCATACCAAATGCTATTGAAGAGAGAGCACATATACGATCCAACATCACTGAAGCATAACATGGTATATGACAGCACACCTGGACCGACAAACTTGTGCAAAGCACCAATAAGTTTGATGGTGGCATTCCTAGTAGCAGCAGCACTGGACTGGAGACCTGTATCTTTGCAAAAATCAATTAAATCCTGTAGGAAACAAAGGAAAAAGGAAATCAATCACAATCATCATATTTTGAATGGGCATCTAAGCTACAGGAAAAAAAAAAGGAACAAAGGAAAAATCTCTTTCAACATGCAGATAACCAAGATGTAATCTAAGTTATTCAGTTATTATTTTAACAGGAAAGATATGGGTATACCTTCAGCTCCAAGTGTGAAACACCAAAGTCATCAACTGCTGAAGCCATCCATAGTAGACCTTCACTAAGAACCTTGGGATTCTTGTGCTCCTTCATGATCTTGTAAAGCTATAATGAGGTCAATCATGATTTGTTATTTTGCATCAAGCGGGTGACATCATTTATGACATACATCAAAGCTTCTCTTTGTCCATAAGTAGGCAGCACTAAATGCAAAGCATAGAGTATGACAAGAAAAGGTAGCAAGTGCAACGATCATTTTATGCATTCAGTGAAACACTGAACTCTTTACCTACCCTCTTGAAAACAAAGCCTGGACCAACAGCTTCACAAAAAGCAGTAAGACACTTCATAGCATGACCACGAGTCTTTATATCAGCAACACGTTCACTTATACCTACAAAGCAATATTTTCAATAAAGCTATATAAAAGCATAATCAAGAAATTATAAGAACCATGAAAGGGTCACAGCATCTATATGGCAACTGAATCCCGATTCGTCACAAGCTTGGTCAAAACGATTTCATATATAATAAAAATCTCACAACGTCGAGAGAGAGAGAGAGAGAGAGAGAGAGAGAGAGAGAGAGAGAGAGAGAGAGAGAGAGAGAGAGAGAGAGAGAGAGAGAGAGAGAGATAAGGGAATCAGCATAAGTTCAAGAAGGCATAAGCCTAATGTAAAAATTAGGAAAGATAAAGGCCTTAAAAATTTTAAGAGTCGTTACCCACCAAGAAGGCAAAGGACAACACAAGCTTTGGGGAATTTTGTTGCTGTAGAAGCAATGTGAGTTATAACTTCAATAACCTGTTGCTGCACCTGCATAGCAAGGAAATTAATGACAATTAGATGGCGAAAGGTCAGAAACAGGTATCTCACCCTCATAAACAAATAAGTTGAGTACCTGAACATTTTTCTCACTCCAACCAGGAAGAGCACACAGCAAACGAACCAAGATCTCCACAGACGGATCAAGGTCCTGTATGCCTTCTACCTGCTCCTTTAATGAGACAATTGCTACAAGAAACAAGAAATTTATTGAGCATTAGCATGCCATTCCTGCCATTATTAGAAAAAAGGCCAGTCTTGGAGACAGAATCACAAATTCAAAAAATTCTAATCAGCCATAAGAGCATAAAAACAAAGAACCAAACCAACTAAATTTGCAGATTGTTTTGGCGTTGTACAAATTGCCAAATCCAACTTTTGTTCTGCATCTAATGTTAATGCATGGGTGCACACAGGATCCACCAATATAAAGTATGCACAAAGAGTTAAAGAAAAGAAATCAAAAGAACAAGATATACCTTCTAGCCTCTCTTTCCAAACAGCACTCTTCAATTGGGAGATGGTTTCAGCTTGCAAAAGGGAACCTAATCTGCTTTCAATCTCTTCAAGACTCATCTCACTTGGCTGAAATAAAAAAGCAAATTTAGAAAGCCAAAAGATTTGAACATCATCCCATAATTATCACTTGCGCATCATACTATTAAGCTCGTACAGATATTTCTCATATACCTCCACATCCTCATGTTCAACCACTTTCAAAGTTTTCAACTGTCCAGCTCCATCACCTTTCTTGTTGGTGGCCGATTTCGCAGGCCCCCCCTTTTTAATGACAGGCTTAATCAAGCAAAGACTTTTTCACATTAGATTATCAAGAACCCAAGATGCAAAACATAGTATTAAAATGTATAGGAAATGCTGAATGGTAGAAAAGGAAGAGAGGGAAAAAAAATACACTCACAGCAGCCTGCACAGGCTTCTTCCCACTAAGCATGCTTGCTGCTGATCTCCGCACATAGGAGGTGTCAGAAGCCTAACAAGATAAAAACCATTTTCCATCTCAGAATTTTTTGATCATATTCAAAGCCCAAAAAGAGAGGCAGTACAGCAACATAAAACTTAAATGTAGATTAAGAAATAGAGCAACATTAAAAACCGCAATTTAGATCTTGAATATGAGAAAGTAGTAAACATATTCATATAAGTGATTCCCACAAAATTGACAAATGGGTTTGACTTAAATTTGGGCAACAATGCATAATACTGGAACTAGAAAAACATATAAGTTCATACAGACCATGGCACTTAGTTCATATGCGAACAAAAAAATAATAATAATAATAAAAAAATAACTAGAAGTTCCAGAACCAATAACCAATAACCAACCTCAGAACTAGCAATGCTTCCAGCAGGAATTTGGACAGTGCCTGGTGTCCAAAAAAATGCAGATGTGAGTTAAAAGGTAAGAGTAAACTGCATATGATCTTTTAATCCATCAAGCTGCTCCAAAATCTAACCTGAGTTTGTGCTAGCAGGTTGCGTGCCCCCAGAACCACCAATCATTTCTGACAGCTTCTTTCTTCGAACATCATCAAGTTTCTCTAGTGACCGTTCAAGTGGCCTCATGCCAACCAACTGGGGGGTGGTGAAACAATGTCAAAGAAGTAATTACCACAGACATATACCGACTTGAGGAATCATACAAAGGACATAAAAAGTCAAGCACCTTAGCTATAGCTGCCAAAGCTGAGAAAGCAGCATCCCTCACTTCTGGAGTCCCATCATTAAGGCACTACAAAGCAAAAATTGTTTTAGGGGAATACTCAATGGAGTATTGTGTCCAAAATTAGCCATACAAGACAATGAAAGGATATCATGAACAGATTTTTAGTTAAAGGCAAGTCAGCTATATTGTACTATCTAACATTTATGAGCACCGCAAGGATATGACCCGGTGGCAGATTAAATATTGCATGACAGTACACCCCACCAGAAGACACCCCTATTTGTTTCATGGATTTCACAAAGGGGGGGGGGGTTAGCCTGCAGCTCCAAAAGAGAGGGAAAAAAATGTGTACAGATCACAGTATTGTCACACACAAGTATTTCTTTACTCAAGTAGATAGATACCCTCCAGAAGTTAAAACAGTGAATATTTGAGCAAATCTACTCCAAGAAAAAAACAGCATAACGAGGATGGATGGGTGGTTTCAACAGATGACAAAGTCAGTTGTCAAATGTCTTTAAATACAACTGCTACGTCACAAGGACACCAGCTAACATCCAATGGTAAAACTTCCTCACATATCCAAAAAGGCTCAAAATATCATTCCGAGGCCAACAAAAGTTTTCTTCTCCCGCATTTTCATCACAAAATTGTAGAGAACATTCCATTATAAGAAAACACCATTAGGAATATGTACCCTTAGACGGAGCTTGAGGGTGGCTGAGGTTAGCCATGGCAACCCTAGCTTCAAAAGTTTTCCTTTTATATTGCATATAACATTACATAGAAAAGGAAACATTCAGTGTCTGATTTTTTTCCCTAGATTCTTTTAAGGTCTAAATCAATTCTTGAAGAAGTTAGAAAAAGGAGAAAAAAAAAAAGTCAGTTAATACCATACATATTGATGTGGTTCATGCCGAGTAGTATTTCAATTTTACCATTTTAAAATTAACTAATTTAAAGATCATTTTAACATTATTAAATCTTTCATTTCAATATTTTACCATAACGACCTACACATACTGCATCAAACAAAATTCTATTGTAACACCATAGTCTTATTTTATAGTCTTTCCTTTTTGCATTTATCTGTGTTATACATGGGTAATATATAGTAATGTTTACACAAATATAAGCATTTCATATAAGAATTTTTGGAACAAATTCCCCTTTTTGCCCCCAAATTTAGTTGAATAGTCTTAAAAAAGAAAAGAAAAAAAAGTTTGTTTGAATATTTCCCTTCAATTTTCTTATAAGCAAAATATCTGTAACTTAAAAGTGATGGCAAATTTTAGGTTTTACAAATTGAAATCGCTTGTGCTTCCATACAACTGCATGAATTCTTTTTTTTTTTTTTTTTTTTTTTTTTTTTTTTCCTTTTCCCTGCACGCAGGGTGGTGTTTGTGGTGGGGCAGCAACAGCGAGGGCTTTTACGTTTGCTTTTGCTGCTCCCCTCCCCCAAAAAAAATCCGACTCTGCCACTCCATATGACAATGATTTATGAAGCTTGTGACACCATACTTACAATTCTCATCCAGAAGAAGGTAAGGAAAATGGTCAAAACAACTGACTGTTATAGCTTACCTCCATAAAAACTGGGACATAATCTTTGTGCACTTTGAGAACAATAGCTTTAGTGCTTGTTTCTATGCAGAACGTCACCCAATTCAAGGTTAATGAGCGTACAAGTGGGACCTTATTTTTGACAGCCACCTTAACATCTGAAATGAATAGCATTTAAGTAATGTGACCAATTCGAAAACAATTCAAAAATCTGATAATACAAAAGCAACAAGAAGCACATTGGATGTCTCAAGGGAGAAATTATAACATGGACCCAGTCAACCACACAGAGGGCATATTGATAAATGCCATCAGCCAATACAATGAAGCACATGCAAAACGGAACTAAAATAAGCAACAGAAAAAAATAATAATTTCACATCCAAAATTTTATTTCTTACAAATGCTTGAATTGCCCTTAGTTTACATTATCAAATACATTATTTGAGTAATTTAGATGTTTATCGTGTTTCATATTAGCAGAAACATTATTTCTAAAACACCCATCCCCCACAATATATATATATATATATATATATATATATATATATATATATATATATATATATATATATATAGAAAGACAGAGAGAGAGAGAGAGAGAGAGGGAGAGAGAGAAGAAACAAATAAAATAAAAGCCTCCCTACACCAGAACAAGGAATTTTACAAAGATTTTTATTTTTTGAGCTGCAAGATGGAGTTTGTATTAGGGAAGAAAATGAGGGAACATACTGAAGACAAAACCTGCTAGAATCAGGACATATAATTTGTCAAGTCAGAGAGAGAACATCAAAATACAAGGAGTTGGCAAAGAGTGGCTGAAAACAAGGAAAATGAAGAGGCCAGAGTGCCTTTTAGTGATCAGAGGGAAGAAGATCAGACAATATAGATAAAGATAAGAGTTTTTCAGAAGGGACAGAAACACTTGAAGAACTAAGAGAAGAAAAAAGAGAAACTCTGGGATATTGTATGGCAATCTTGGAAGCACAGATACTCCAAAACACCTCTTACAAGCCAGATAGCACATACTATTATTTTATTATTTTTAAACTGCAGAATATCATCAGGATACGCTCGACATAGACTACATGTGAGGGGATGTTTAGGATGTGGCAGGCAGTCAAAACTGAATTAAATTTTAGAAAAGGACTTAAATGTAACTTTAAAAAATTTAGGGGCAAAACTGATTATAATTTTGAGAAAGAGAATTAAAAGTCCAAACTCAACCTATGATAACTACCATTTGGAGGTTTACCAAGTGTCTGACACCAGTACTCTGTATCAAATACTTAAAATTAGTCTGTCCAGCACAAGTGAAATATGAAAATAGAAAGGAACCTGCCTTCAACCACATCAGCAAGAGTTAAGCACCCAGCTTTATGTATTGCTTGAAGTGTTTGAGTAAGAGAATCAATCAGGGTAGGTTTTTTCTCCTTCAATTTTTCCTGTTAAACAAGTGAAACAAACAATGTCAACTCGAACAGCAATTAGTGAGTACAACACAAAACCCTTAAATAACAAAACCTAAATAAGAGATAAATTGGAGACATGAAGCAACCACTGGTAATGTTAAGAGAAAGCACACAACACATATTTTAAACCCCATGGTTATGTGATATGAATTCTCTTAGCAAAACAAATTAATGTACTGACAGGAGGTAATTACTTATGCAGTAGGGAAAAGAGATGAGACAACTAAATAGCATTTGCAGAAAATCATCCACTCATATAAGAACATAATTCCACCTCTCAGCTGGAATTGCTAATTAACATGTTAGCTGCCAGCAATGCCAACACAGTAGAGCAAGATGAACCTAATAAGATCTAAACACCGTTCAAGAGTAGGAGATTTACTGCAGCACGATCATGAACCATGGAAATCATGCTGTTGGAGCACGAAGTAATGGTATTGACTGTTAAGAGATTGAATTGACTTTCATATAAGATGCAAATCCATGCATTGCCAACACTTGCATTAAAATGGGTTTTTCCAACAGCGAATCACTTGGAATAATGACTATGGAGCTTATGGTTCATCTCAAAATCATAATATTTTTTTCCTCAGACTCTTCATTACAATCCTCGGCAACAAATCTTGCAAACTCAATTCAATTTTGTAAAAGTCATATGTCCTATGAAAACCAAAAGATATGAGACAGGTGACCTGATCGCAAACTTATCAAACAAGAGAGAGTTTATTACCATATCATTTTCTAGCTGGTCTCACCATTCTATTTAATTTGACAGAAGACCCAAATAATCCAGGAAACATAACAAGGCAGTAATATCTAGATCCTGATATTGCAAATGTATGATGGAGCTGATACTATTAGTACCCTGCAGAGCAGTACATCAACCACCATGTAAACAATGCTTCTCATTCTTTATCTTCTATCTTGGTTTCTAGTTATAAAAAACTTCAAAAACAAATTTAACACAGCATGCAGCAAAAGATGAAAAAATGGTACACACAAGCATCAAAATTCAAGCAAGATCATCCAACAAAGACAGGTGTTTTAACTCAATCAACAGTATATAGTTATGGAACCAGATCCACACCACCAAGTAATAATAGACTAAAGAAGCAAAAAACAAAAAATTCTAGCTAGTCAGAGACTTGAGGGATGCAGTACAGCAGTTCTTAGAAAGATCATAATAAAGTAACTGGGATGTTAAGGAAGAAAGGCAAGGGCATAATTCGAAAAGACCTGCATTGACATACTTACCAGCAAAACAGGCAATAACAGACGTGAATTCCCTGTGAAATGGGTCCTTAGACCCTTGGCAAGATTCCCAATTGCTTGGATAGCTTCAACAGCAACCGCTATGTTCACATCGGTGATAAGCTGTGGAGTGCAGTTATATATTAGCATAATCAGTCAATCAATTTTATTATTTTTGTTCAGGATGGAGCTAGACATGATTCAAAAACCAAGGAGCAAATACATATCCATATCAGCAAAAGGTTAAACTAGAAAGTTACATATAATACAATTATAAAAAAGTTAAACGGTTCAATATGACCAGAGACAACAATTTGAAGCATATAACAGAATAAGCTATAAGTTTTAGCAGACTTGGTTTAGGCAGAGCTCCTTATTAACTAACCGAAAACTTCCTTTCATGTGGCCAAACTGAAAAGATTTCCCTAAAGTACTAATTAAAAATCTCTCATTTCAACCCTTCGATCAAATGGTGGCAGAATTGACATTATCATAACACAGTCAACATCAATACACTCATAGTTCTCTCTTATGGGATATAAATCATATGTAGATTTAAGGCATTTTGTAGTGCCTTCAAGGAAATTTGTTTGAAGAGTAATCAGAGGGATTGATATGCAATTTTATCCATAAGAGATGTAAAATATATCTCTTCTCACCATCCCCATAGTGTATGAGACAAGTGTATGCATTTTGGTAAGGGTCATATTCTATGATTACAATTTCACTGCTTCATTGATTTTTGCAAGCGCCTTTAAAGTAAAATACCTTTTTTAATGTCCTGCAAATTTCTGTGAAATCACCAGGTGCAATCTTTTTTGTTGAAGCAAGCTTGGTCAGCTCTGCAACAGCATCCTTCCTTTCAGACCACTTTGCAGCTTTCTGAAACACAAAAGATTCAATGGTGAAGAAGAAAAGGGGGGAAAAAAGATTCAACAGCTGTGACACTTTGAGTAAAAGGAAACACACCAAAAATGTTTAGATGTCAAGTGCACGAATGCCACCTGCCACCCACCCCCACACACACACATGAGAGAGAGAGAGAGAGAGAGAGAGAGAGAGAGAGAGAGAGAGAGAGAGAGAGAGAGAGAGAGAGAGAGAGAGAGACTTACCACACCATCCCAAAAGCCTGACTTCTCCAAAGGAGTCAATATATCAACTGGATCAACAAGTTCATACTCGTCTATTTCCTGAGGAACTGACAGAATACTTTACATCAGGTTCAAGCATGTAAAGATAGTTGAAGAAGTTGAACTGCCATGTCAATGCATTGCCACCAGGCAGAGTTCAACACAGTTCAACAGTAAACATCCGGGGAAAAGGAAGAACAGAAACAAATCCACAGTAATGCTAGCATACCATCAGCAGCAGATTCTTCTGAAGGGCCGGGACCAGCAACCTCAGACACACTTTCTTGTTCAGGCTCCTTGTCTTGCTCTGACCTGTCAAACATCGCGAGCATAAGCATGAGCAATAATATCCTCTACAGAATTTTGGTGGCTATGTAGGCCAAAATATGAGGGGTCCCGGCGCTTGTAATGTGTTATTCCGCATGAAAGAATTCTCCTTGGCCCATGTTTTAGAGCCAAAAGAATTATTAGAATTAAGATGTTAAGTGCGTTGATGATAGAGGAAATATTCTAAATGATGCAAGTTCATCAATATTCATCCCCAAGTTGATACATTTCCATCCACTTGCTAAATTAAAACTTGGAAATGGGCTCAATATCTAATTCGGAAAAAATGTAGTAAGTGAAACACTATTCTATAACACATAAACTATTAATACTTTTTGGACAGGTATATATAAGTCTCATGAATCTCCTTAACATGAAGATCCAATTTTCCAGTTTATTGTTTGGGATGGAATTCTATCGACCAGAATTCTCATTTCATTAAAAAAAAAAAAAAGGAAAAATGATGTTAAGCAGGTTACAGATGTTAGTTTTTGGATAATCTTTCTTCAGCCATGCAATTCCTTCCCTAGTCCAGCCTTTAAACTCTTAGTAATTAGGGAGCCTAGCAAATTTTTTTGTGGATTCACTTGATCCTCTACTCTAAACTCGTTTCATATGGTAAGATCAATTGAAAGACAAAGGCAGCTCATAAATATGAAATATCACTTTGGATAATGGCTCCAAGTAATTAGATCCATCATTTGTTGCATTTCTGAGGGCCTGACAAGGCTCTGAGCCCCAACCCACATGTTCTCTTGTGGTGAAAGCAAGAAAAATAAATAACTTCTGTTACATTACTGATCTCTTTTCCCTATTTTCCACTTTAATCAGTAACCCTTCTCTATATGTTACTCCAATATCGTACTTGCCAAAAAGCTTTGATTATCGAAAGCAGACAAAGGACACGCTATATAAAGAGTATATAATTAGGAAATTCCCATTTAATACTGAGTATATGGTCATGAGCTAAGTTCACTGGGCCGCAAAGCAACATAATATACCCATTCACATAAATCAAAAGTCTTATAAGATCAGATCTAGTATCAGAAGAAGGTTGATTTGGTTTTTAGAAACAATAAAAACTTAAAAGCCACACTACAATAGAACTTGAAATCCATAATTGGAATTCACCATCAATGGAAAGTAAAAGGGGTGCACCAAAAGTTTACCTGATCTTTCGAGATGGCTTTGCTGTCCCCATAACATTTACAAGCTCAGCCTCTAGCTCTTTTTTCTTCAATAATAGCAAAATAGACCATCACAACATATCCACATGGCTAAAAAGTGCAAGGGTCATATACAGCAGGCCAATGAGTTGTGACATACCATTGTATCTCGCATCTTCTCAAACAAAATTGCTTTGACAGGTTCTTTCCCAATCCAACGACAAAGCTCAAGAGTCAGTCCTTTGGCACAGGCACGAACATTTTGGTCTTGGTGGTCGAAAAGTTCCGGAAGTATCTTGAGAATTCTTTTAGGAGGAACAACCTTTGACCCAAATTCACTGACCACAAAGAAATTCCGTCATACAGTCAAACAAATCGTTCCTACTTCCTAAAGCAAATGTCAAAATTGAAAAAGTGACCAAACCTTAGTGCTTGAAACATGACATCAATAGCAGGTACAACGGCCTTAGCAACTTTGTTTTTAATTGCTTTCTCCATAGCATCCTACAATAAGACGATGTGAATGAATCAAACCAAATCAAGCATATAGCAATGTGAGCACATAAGACATAGAACCACAAAACCAACACAATCATACATCACTACAGCCGCAGAGCATATACAAAACAAGATAACAACCAAACTTAATCCATAGAAGAGAATAACTTGATATATTATATGGGAAAAGATATGCAGTCGACCAGTAAAAGAATGAGATCAGAGACTAGTACATCATCTGCTATTCAATTCTGATACCCCAAAAAAAAAGCATGAAACTTTCCATCACATACCAAGCAGAAGTAGCATTCCATATGCAAAATGCTCAATCATACTTTCAAAGCACTCTAAAATTATGCATCACAAAAGGTTATCATGTAAAAGTTATAGCACATAAAAAATCATAGATCAACATACTGAACAAACTATTCCTAAAAATACCAGGCCCATCCAACTGAAGAGGTTAGAACATCAATTTAAAGAATGGTTAGAGTTCCCATCCTTCCCATATCATAAAACAAATGTCAAGCGGCAAGCACTGCTAAACAATTCTATCAGACCTTTCACCAGCTTCAAGAAGAAGAAAGCATAAGCAAAGTTCACAATCCATCAAGTAGCTCTTATGCCCTGGAATCAAGAAGATGATTACAGAAGAGGCTGCTGTCAAAAGGAAAAAAGGAGAGACCCATTTTCTAGTCACTCATTTGATACGCGGAACTGGTGCTCCCTTTTTCCATTTTCTATGTTGGAAGACTATAGTAATTAACATGGTTACAACTATTGATGTTGCAGCATGCTTCTCCAATGTTTCACACTTGACTTCATGTTTCACTATCAATCAATTCTTCAGTATACACATTAAGTGAAGTGATACACAATTCAAGCCCCTATTCTAGTAAATTCCTCAGAGAAAGATAGATCAGCCCAGTCCCTTCAGCGGAGAAACTATGTGCATATTACAGAATCTCTCACACTAACCAACTGAAACAGAATAGGATGGTGTCCCTTATGAGAGTCCAAACCAAAATTTTAGGAGTTGGGGATTGCAAAGAGCATCTATGTCTAATACAAGAGGCAGGGTAGAAGCAGCACATATACTACAGTTTTTGGGAACTCTTAAGAAGGAAGATATCTTAAATGTAACATGTGATTAATTTATATTTTGCAATTTCATTGAATTGATTATGTAACTTAATCTTCCAAAATCAGTGCTGGTTATGCTCATATTCAACTGTATGAAGTGTTCAGGTCCTTCTCTCAACCAAGTACAAAGGATCAGAAAACAATAAGGAAACCAATCTTTTGTGTGAAAATGCACTGATATCACTTGTATGATATCTTGTACTAGAGAAAAATGGCAAATTCCTTGGGAATCTCCTGTATCGTATAACATAGTCATCTTGACCTCCATAACAATACTTCTTGGCCTCCACAGGGTTGTAGCAATATGATTATTTCTCAAATCAACTCAACAAAGCCTTGTGCCCCAAACACTTGGAGTTGGCTACACAAGACCATTCAAGTTGTTTGGCTTGATTTTGGACCATATTCATTGATCTTGAGAGAGAGAGAGAGAGAGAGAGAGAGAGAGAGAGAGAGAGAGAAAGAGACAGAGAGATAGATATGAAGAGCACTAAGATGGAACAAGGCGGGTTGGTTGTTGAAGAACTATGAATAATGCAGTCACAAAACCAAAAACAAAGAGACCTTAATTAGGTAACCCAAGAAACAAGAAGTGGTTCTCAATACCAATATGATGCCACAACTAAGTGCTGCTAGTTGTAAATTCACATCCCAAACAGACCATGGGCCAATCCTTCTCAACCACCAAAAGCTATGACATGTCTAGAGTATGAAAGACGAGTGCCTAAACAGAATATTGTATTCAGAGGCAAAATATTCCTAGAAACACGGCCAACTCCTATCTTTTAAAAAAGCTTAAAGCTGTGATCAATGCTCACATTTTGTCTTGTCAACACCTTTTATTTACCAAGCAACACGTGATTGTGCTTCATAGCATTTATTGCAGTGCCATTTTCAAATATGACTATGTTTTACTCTTAGAACTAAGAAAACACCAAGGGGATTATTACAAGAGGTACATGAAATTCTCGAAATTGATCACACAATGCACTGCCCACCTTATCAACATACAAAATAAGACTTTCTCAAATCACTGTGTTGGCATAGGCATTTTCTGTTGAAGTTTTCCAATGCCACACACCATTTTCAAGATATGCATTAGGGTCAATAATCAACGCCTATATTATCAGTTTTTCAACCATACTCTTTTTATATATTCCATTTCTCAATATCTAGGCAAAAATTGTGGTTGCAGATGCTATTATTGTTGTGAATCCATAACAATATTGGGCACAATACGTGTTATATGGGGAAAATTCCTCATCCTAGTTTGACAAGATTTTTCACTTTGTGGATGTGTTATTGATAGCGTCATGACAATGCAAGGAGCAGTAAACAAATGCATAAAAGTCATTTTACGGTCATTGCCTAATGGCTGTTATGCCCCTGTGAATGGCAGTCAGCTGAATAACAGCAATCAAATGCTCTATATCCTTTTAAATCTCAGAATCAAATGCAATCAGAACAAAGCTATCCTGGAACTAATTAACGTTGTTATAATCTAGAACCCGAGATTAAAATATATATATATATAAATATATTCCTCAAGAGTAACATTATAATCAGAGCAGGTCTACAACTGTAAGATAGTACTAGTGGAATTTGAAATGGTACTAACTCTTATTGTCCCTAGAATACATTTTAAAATAAACCTAAATTTTATTCTTCCACAATATCCATCTCATATCCACGTAGTCATACTTATGTCTTTCTAATAATTTCCAAAAACAAATGGACGGTTTTCCCATGCCACCAACTTGTCTCTGTCAGGCCATTCTCCATAAAGTCATATCACTATCTCAACTTAGATAACAACTTGCAGTCAATCATAAGAGGCTCTTCAATGCATGTCCCTGCCAAAATTACAACAGATCTCTTCTTTTCTAAACAGATAATCCTGAACTCATATTTCAGAAAACTATAGACCTGCACTATTGTATGGTACTGAGTGTTGGGCTATTAAATAGCAACAAGAATAAAAAATGATCGTAGCAGAAATAAAAATGTTTAGGTGGATGTGTTGCAAAATTAGAAAAGATAAAATTAAAAATGAAGAGATTCGTAATAAGTTGGGTGTTGATTCAATTCATGCGAAAATGTCATCTGAGATGATTTGAGTATGTGCGAAAAAGACCCAAGGTCATACCACTTAGGATAATTGAAAACTTAAATATAGAAGATTCAGTAAAACGTAAAGATAAACCGTTGAAAACTTGGATGCAACTTATACGTAAAGACATGAGAGTGAAATGTTTAGATGAGAAGATGACTTTGGATAAGAATAAGTGACGTAGAAGAATCCGCACAAATTAAATCAATATATTTTAAATATTCATTTATATATTTATCTATTTATTTATTTTTGTTTTATTTATATATATATATATTTTTACTACTTTATTTGATTTGATTTTATTATTTAATTTTATTATTATTTATTTTAATTTTCATGTATTTATTTATTTTTTAAATACCTCCAATTTGTCTCTCAAATGGCCGATCTCAAAACATTGAGATAAAGACAGTTTTTTATTGTTGTTGTTGTTGCAGCAGTAACAAGATGATGCAATATACTCAACCTAACAATATCCCTCCAGTTCATCTACTAACAACCTGTAATGTATCATCGGTTAAATCAGAAGCAAATCCTACCCATATATTCTAAGCAATTTTAACAATAGCACTACCAACTAAAGCTTATCAGGAAGGCACAAAAATAAAATGCTTCAAATGTTGCCAAATGTCCAGCATTCCAAACATCCCACAAACAATCTCCAAAGGTCTTAAGCAAAGTCCAGCCTTTCATTCAGAATTCTCTATCTATAAAACAAAGCAGTGGACCACTATGGTTTCAACATAGCAAGTTGATCTAAATTGCACTGGCACAGCTAACAAATACAAACTGTTCATAAAACTTGAATTAAACTCAAAATCCACCACATTTTGCAGAAACAATTCCGCCACCAGCATATTTAACGAATGCCGAACTCATACTTCTCTAACTGGGGTAAGATCAAATGACCTACAAAGATCACCCCAGACACAGTAATTCAACAATGCCATATAATTGGATGACTATAGTATACCAGGAGCGCATACCAGGAAAACATCGACAGCCTCCAACTCGACCCAAAGCATAAACACCATCTGCGACTTCTCCACTGTCTTCGGCCGCCCCGTAAGACACTTTGCCACAATCGCATCACATACCTCTTTCGCATACCTTTAACACAACCAAAATTTCCCTAAGTTTTCAAACAAAAACACTCTCATTCAATTAAAAAACACTGTAAAGAAAAACCAATTTTCATACCTTCCTGCTTCAGCATCGGCAGCTCTCAAGAACGCAATTAGGGCATCGAGAGCCTTCTCCTGAACGGGCGCATTCGAATCCGCGACACTCTTCTTAAAAAAGGGACCTAATTCAAAAACAAAAAAAGAAGTTAAAAGATCTGTATTTCGCAGATCAAAACAACCTAGAAATTTCGAAAACCCTCACCAAATTCTCGCAGACGAGGATCCTTGGGATCTGCAATGGAATCGCAGATAGAAGCGAGGTCGATGTTGGCATCATTTCTCACTTTCCAGTTCTTGTGATGCAACCGATCTTCCCATGGCAGTTTCTTCGCTTCTTTCAATAGCTTCTCATCTTCCGACATTTTAGATTCAAAAATCTGACTCTGTAACTTCAAATTTTAGAGAGAGAGAGAGATAGAGAGAGAAAATGTGGAGTTCGTAATACTCTTCGTTTTCTTGGTTCTCTGCCGAAGTGCCGGCTAGAGAGAGAGCAAATGAGAAAACAAGGGTTACTCACTGCTAGAGAGAGAGAGGGAGAAAGAGAGGAGAGAGAGAGAGAGTGGTGGTGTTTTGGGTTATACGTTTTGAATGGAGTTGGGGGGATTAAAACGCGCTCTGGTAAGGTAGTGGCGATGAGTGTCCAATTAGAGAAGGTTTTGGCACCTGAGTTTACACGTGTCACAATCATTTGTGAGTGTGAAGTTTTTTGGAGGTGTTTTCTTGATGACTGTGAGATAGCGGATTGGATCTGTATTAGTTGGGGGCGATGGAAATCGTAGGGACCCGATAGAAATAGAAAGAGAGAGAGAGCAGCGGAGAGAAAACAGAACAACACTTGTAAAGGATCGGAGTGACCAGTAATTAGTCTAATTAAATTATTTGAATTAAAAAAAAATGATTAATCACAATCAGGTGCAACCACTTCCATGATAACAAAATGGGGATCACTGCATCACAGCCGTTTAAAAGTGCTTTTGGATCTCCTGTCCAAAGCACAAACAAATTAAAAAAAAAAAAACCATTTGCTTCGGAATATCCCATAATAATTCTAACATGGAATAAGAACCAAAAATTAACCTCCTTAGTCTTGTTTTAAACATTTTTTTTACATGGAAAAGACTTCAAATTTTAAAAGAAAAAAAAGAATACTATTAATTAAATTATAATTTATTAACGTTTTGTTTTAATTTAACGTAAATAAAAAAAGATATAAAAAACCCTAACAAGTTTCCACAAAAGATTGAATTTGATTTTAATGGGGTTAAATTAAAAAAAAATAATATTGGTTTTTAACGAAATTAAAAATATCTAAATTTAAGTAAAAAGGGAAATAACATAAAATAAAAATATTATGTAAAATAGAACAAAAAAAAAATAAGATAAGGTCTGGTTTGTCTTTTTATTATTTTTTTCTTTTTTTTTTTTTTGCCCACGAAGGTGAACCTACTGTGAAAGGGGTGATCACAAAGCATACCGTGGAATTACTCCAGGATATAACAACGTCTCCTCTTAATACTTCGCTTTGCCGGCATGTTTCCTCATGGGATGAATCGGCCCCGACTATTATGATATTTTTGTGCTGTTGAAAGTTTGACGACTGTTATTTTTTTACCAGATGTGCCCATTGATTGACGCATAATTAGGTGCCAATACAGGGGTAAAATTGGTAATTGATATCAATTTGAATGATGTACTAAGTTCACCAAATCACTGAAATGTCCCCGTTCCATCATGGGCGAGTATTTCTGTTTTGGCTTATTCTGAAATTTACCCTCCGCCTACAAAGTTTGAAAATTTTCAAATTTTAGCCCACAAGAGTTTGCTACCGTGCGGGCGGATGCAGACAACCATCCGACTCACGAGGACTAATCACCGATTGACTGTTCATCGCAGCTCTGAACTAATCAAATGGTGTGGGATTCACTTTCTACCCGCAAGTAATTTCAGCCCTTAGCCAGGAAAAGGTTTCGACTTAAAAAGTATGAAATTTGGCTATTTTTTTTTATTTTTTTTACAAATAAGAACAGAAAAGATTAATTTTTTTAAAAAGTTATAACTCTAATTTTTTATTTTAAAAAATGACAAATCTAACAAGAAATAGAATAAAACTCATAAATCACAAGAGATGCCAACCGCCTTAACTTGATAAAGGTATCAGTGTTTCTATTATAGAACAAAAAATACCTAATTAACCAAAATTTCTCGAATTAGTTAATGACATTTCAAAAGAATACTAAATTGGGATGAGAGAGAGCCATATCAGAGGAGAGAGCCAACACAACTAGGCGGAATTGATCTCAATGACAATCGGGAAGAACTTTATATGAAGCATGAGAAGAAACCCATCACGAACACCACATAACTCCACGGTATAGGAGTCTATCACCCCTAAATTCACAGTAAATTCATAAAATCCATAATCCATACTAATGTTGAAGAAGGCATCCAACACTGGCCAAACAAAATGAAAGACATGAAGACCCATGGGTATTAAGATTATAAAATCTGAGAGATGGGGGACCATCGTCTGGTAGACAGGGGCACAACCCCAAAAGAGATGATACATGTTTCTCGAAGTTCCAAACATAAAGGACAAAGAGGCTTAGTGGTTAGCCCACGGCAGAAAATGAGTATAATTGGTTATGAGGGTGCCATGAGAGGCAAGTCACACAAGGAATTTAATTCATTCTTGATATTTTAATTTCTAAATCCACCTCCATGAAATAGTAGGAGGAGGAACAGAGTCCTCTAGAAGTCGAAAGGTAGAGTAAACCAATTGCCGAGAAAACCCTTAAAGAGTTGCATGCTGAACACACTATATTTTGAAACTCGAGATCACGAGGGATCAAAACGACTCAAACCTCCTCCACAAAGACCAAAAGAATAACAACAGGGTTGGAAACATTCCACTACCAATCAAGAGTAATAAGCCGATTCACTCGTAGAGCAAGAGAAGAATCTGAAAGATCTCCAAGAACCCTTTGCGACAAAGGCCCTGCACCCACTCAAGTATCCTCCCAAAATCGAATAACCATCCCACTCCCCAACCACTAACATAGGCCACCCTTGGGAGAGTCATGAATCCATAACAAGCCATGCCAAAAAGATGAGCAATTGGAGGGCCGATTATAGTGAAGAAAATTCAGCTAATGAGGTATTTTCTCCGGAAAATCTCACACCATAGGGTCGGATCTGATGCCAAGATCCGCCAACCCACCTTGACGAGAGAAACGTGATTTGCATCCTGAGACTTACAAATTTCCAAACCCCCAAAATCCTTTGGTTGATACACTAAATTTCACCGAATTGCATAAACTTGTCGGGCTCCCTTGTATAACCCCAAAGAAACTGACGATTCATCCTATTCAGATGAGCACAAATCAATTCAGGTAATCAAGTTAACTGCATGATACATGAAAGAATTGAAGATGTAACTACCTGAATTAACGTTTTCCTCCCGTCCACACTTAACACTTTTGACTTCGAATAGGAAATTTTGTCTTGAACATGCTCAAACACATATCGATACTTAGACCTATTGTGTCAGCCATGAATTATAGGGACTCTTATGTACATCCCCAAATCCTCTGTTAGATGAAACTGATACTGAGAAACCAGACATCTCTTCAAAGACAAAAGAGCTCGAGGAGAAATAAAAACTTAGACTTACAAGAATTCAGAATCAACCTGCCACTCTTAGAAAATTCCTAAAGGAGATCCAAAACTGAGGTCATGACACTGGGTTTTGCATTCGTGAATAGCATATCATCAATAAAAAGCAAATGAGAGAAGTTTTTTTTCCATGGATGCTAGCATTTAATTATTGATTATATAATATTTTGAAGTCTTTGGTAGTAATTTAATTAAGATATCTATATGCAATACTTAAATTTAAAACGTTAAGTTTATTCATATCTACCATCATTGGTTTCCTATTAGTCATTGATCAGTTTTTTTTTTTTTTTTGTATCTTGGCTTGACCATCATCCGATATTTGAGAATTCGTCCCGACTAATTTAGATCTACCTGTTGTGGGACCCACTTATGTGGGGACAGGTCTCCCAACAAAGAGTCTCCATGCCCATATCGAGATTCGAACCTCCGCATGGTTAAGGGGGTGAAGATATCCCTATCCATCTATACCATCATTTGTCGGTGTTGTTGATAAGTTTTTATGAAGAATTCGATTGGTAACATTCGTAGCTAAAGGGTGATTGTAAGCCTCTAGATTTTTCGGTCTTACTTTGCTTTTTGTTTTTATAACCTCTTGTTCTGGTTTGTAATTTTATTATTCTTGTAATCTACAAATTTTGATGCATCAGTAGTTAAGTGTGCCTCTTGTTGTATGAGGTCTTAATTTTTAATCTCTGTATTCAAATATTCAAAAAAATTATGACTTTACCGTTATGTCAAGTTTAGTTTGTATTTTATCCATGTAAAAATCCACCATTTGAGGGGGGGGGGGGGAAGTGAAGTCGGTTTTGAAGAGATTTTTTTTAGTGTTGAAAAAAAAGAGTACTAAAAAAAGGGTTTTTCATTTTTAATGAATTCACAGGGTGCATGGCATCACCCTGCTCTTGATTGGGTACTGATGGAGGATCTCAGCAAGTGTAAACAAGGTCAGATTCTCTGACAGAGGAGGAACAAACATTGGCATTTTGATAAAATTATTATGGGGTTCGATAACTGTTGACAAAGATGTTGAGAATGTCGTTAAGCTTGCGAAGCATTGAAACATAAACCCAAATCACATTAAGATAAGATCCATCTCCCAACTCCACCAACCAAGAATCACTACTTGTTTGTTTACTTGTATATCATTTGTTTTTTGGAGAGGACTCTTCAATTGTTATGTCATCATCTCGATTCAATAAAAAAAATCATTCCTATCACGTTCCACTAATAAATGAGCATACTATCGTTGCCTAATTTTAGGTCGTACAGCTTCTCATTACAACGGTAAGAAATTTTTGACGAGAGTTGATTTATTAAAATAAGTTATCAAATCTTTTAATTAAATTTTAAATTTAAAATTTAAAAATAAAAAAATTATAATGAGAAAACTGTCACTTAAATAAGGTTCGTGTAAATGTTCAAATCGAATTAGTCGATTTCGAATATAGATGATAGATAAAAAATAAATAAAAATTGTAAAATAATCAGAGAGTTTAATTTATATTGCTAACTACTCAAATTTCATTTATTTAATAAGAAGTCTATTTCGCTTGATTTATGATCCAGTAATAATTCTAATTTTTATAACTAACTATTCAAATTTTACTAATTCGGTAAGAGAGATCGTTCCATTTCACTTATTTTGTCCGCTCACATGGAGACACAGACATCTCAATTCAAGGAAAGAGAGGTTAAATTCCATCAATTAGCATCAATACAAGCAAACAAAACATTGAACATGTTCTGTCCTGTCTCCATGCTCATGTTCAAGCCATCACATGGGATAGGCAGTGGAGAGAGAGAAAAAAAAAAAATTAAAGAGCATAACAACTCAAATAAATTGGGACAAGTGAAGAACAAATAATGACACTAGTGGGGACTGAGACGTTCGCATAGGCCCCCGTGAGAACGAACCAACAAAACATACACTATATACACAAGGGACCATATGGTCATCCAGTAATTCTAATGCTAATATCAACACAGTCGAATCAAGCATTTTAGTGTCCAGGGATTTGAAGTTCTTTCTTAAGAACCTGAAACTTGGCTGCTAACTCATCATAGTCGGGAAGTTTTGGGTGCACATGCCTGAATGTACTATTATTTGGAGTCACAAATGAGGATGACCGCGCCATGTCAGTGACTTGTGCTCCCTTTGGCCTCTCTGGAGGCATTGTCACTGCCCTTGAATATGGTCCTTTTGGCATTGCTTTTGTGCAAGTTGAATTCCTCAAGCTTGATGCAAGCGATGATGCACTAATGGCTGGACAATCTGAGAACTCTTCTTCTGTTTCTTCTGCACAACTTTTGAACTGGTTGGTCTTACAATTGTTGTTTAGGCTGTGATATCCAACGAACACTTTTTGTTGCACAATGTTGTCTGTATCATCAGTTGGACAGATACAGCATGGATGTTCCAAGCAGCAATTGAATTTCATTTGATGACTAAATTTGCAGCTGTTGCAAGATGTCTGAGACCTATACCTCCATTCGCAAGAAGGCCAAACTCCAAGATTTTTATGACAAGCGAATGAGGAACTCCTGCCTGCTTGAGATGGCATCATGCTTCTATGCTTTCTCTGATGGTGAAGTTGAGTTTTGCAATATTTAGAACCAGAGGAAAATGTGTGTGGCTTGCCATAGTAGAGCTCACACTCAATGTCCTTTATGTTAGAGGTAGGTGACATGCGGTGGGTCTGGTATGCCATTTTCTTCTCCCTTGACGCGGATCTCCTCCTCAATTTCGTCTTTCCTCCTTCGCTTGAATTCATAAGAATTTCTCTTTCATTCCTCGAAATAGGCCTAATTACACAATCTTCCTCAGAAGCACTATACTGGAAGTCACTAAGCTCATTGAACAAAAACACTCTATGGTCTTTACCAATGCAATCACTAACCTCATTGGCTTGATATTCCTCTATGTCATTGAGATAAACAACCATGCTTTCAAGCATCTGACATGAATTCTCAGTAGAAGTTGCGGGTGTTGCTATGTGCACAGGAGATTCCAGAAGCTTGGCAGATTGTTCTGAGCTAACCTTTGCAATTTCAATAATGTTCCGCTGTCCGGTTTTGAACTTGATTGGCTCTAATACAAACCTTGCAGCTCTCGAAATCCAAGATGTGCTAAACAGGTTTTTCGGAAGGTTCAAAGACAGCATAGGAATTTTCTTTGTGCTGTCATTTTTGTCTTCCTGTTGAGGATGTGAATTTCCACATAGCTGCAAATGCGAAGTACGATGTTGGAATATGTACAAAAGGCCAAAGACAGCAAAAAGATTGAAGTACTAAGACGGAATCTAACCTTGTGGTTCTGTATGTTGAGGTTATTATCCCAACCTAGTAGCCCCACAGTATGGTTATAGTCTCTTGTGATTTCATCCATCAAAACAAGCTTTGCTTCATCTGGCACCGATGTTATATTCAGCTTTTCAGCTAACTAAGAATCAAAAATGAAAAGGGTTCATTAGAAAGTGATCCGAAATAATAGTAACAATGCCAAAAAAATGTGATTTTTCTACCTGTTTATTGACCAGTGTCCCAGGCAACAAATCTGCTGCAATCTCTGCAAATGTGTGCCCATAACGATCTCCAAACAGTTTTCTAATTATCTGAAGTTCAGGTAGATCTCCGCAACGTGCAGCAGCATATATCAAACTTGACATAGCTTCTTCAATGTCATTAGGAAGGTCCCTGAATAAGAAATATCAATCAAAGATCATACCATAACCAATCGACATTTGGATAAGTAGAATTAATTTCTTTAGATCGGATAAAATAAATAAATAAATAAATAAATAAATAAATAAAACAAGATTCCCTAAACCTAAGAAAAGTTCACATTTGTATTTTGATGCACATGATTCATTGAGTATGGTATATCCTCGATGAATCACTCACTTAAAAGAAGCAATGATAAATTCTTTACCAAGTTTAGAAAAATTAAATATGCTGAGCTAATTATTTTGTCAGCAATATACATACAAACATAATGTTTTGTTTTGTGCACCAATTGCGCTCCAAAACAGCACGCACTATTGTAACTACCGGACTAAAATTCACCCTGCGAAGCACTAAAGCCAGCCATGTTAATTGTGAACTAATGTAATACCTAAGAAGACGGTGGACTGGGTTGCCTTATGGTCATATGCTTATGGTGGCCCGACTTGGAGGTTTGGCCAAGGAATCAGTTCCTAGCCCAGTCCTAAGACTTGACTTTCTAAGACATTTGTTGAATTAGGCACGATCTTTGAAATTAGGTTTGGCCCGATTCTTGGAAATATACCACAAAGGCAACCCAAACCTTGTTAGTAAATTTTATGTGATATCAAATTATAAAAAATTGTGTCTACATGAATAAGAGTTTGCCATATGAATGGCAACAATTCTGAAAGTTAAAACACAAATCCGAAAGAAGTGATTGAAGCCCTTATCAAATCAAGGAAAAACATACTTGTTTCTACGCATATAGGACAGATTGATGATGATGAATTCGCAGAAGTTGTCCAACAACTCATATGCAACCATCACATTTTGGTCTTTAAGGAGCTGCTCAACCTACAAAATTCAAGCACTCTTCTTAATTATCCAGAAAGAAAGAAAGTAATAGTAGTTAAGTATTTTTCGACCCATCTAATTAAATGAATACTTTCTGTTCTATTTAATCTTAGAAAATAAGGGGTAAAAATCAATTATAAATCAGAAATACCCAAAATAAAAAAGACCAAATACCCATATGCAATAGCTAGTCTGATGCTTAAGCAACAAAAAGATGGTGGTTTTCCCTTTTTTTTTTTTTTTCAATTTTTGACGAATCAAAAATTGAAACTTTTTGAAGTTTGAATTTAAAGAAAAGAAATTGATGGATACCCTTGAAAAAGCAATTTGATGTTGGCCATTGTTGATGAGCTGAGCTATATCGTCACGAAACTGTCTTATGATTGCATATCTCTTGCTCTTTAGGAACTTAAGACGGCATTGGACATGCCTGATCAGATTCTTACTGTGAAAAAAATCAATAAACAAAAAAATGGAAATATGTTGATCAGGAAAATAGAAGTGTTGACAGAGATTAATGTGAATTACCATCTGGAAGCCTTTCTCCATCCTAACAGAATATCAAACATCTTCAAATGGGTTCTGGGTTACTGGGTATTTGGAACTTAGAGAGAGAGAGAGAGAGAGAGAGTTCAGAAGCTGCAGTGCTTCTTAGCTGATTAGGCCATGGAGACAGTTTAAAGGGTTTACAGCAGTTACCAAAATAGGAAACAGCTTCTTTTGAAATTTAGTGAGAGAGAGAGAGAGAGAGAGAGAGAGAGAGAGGGAGAGGGAGTGGGAAGTTGTCTACCATGAAGTGCACCACGAAGGAACATGTTTTTTTTTTCTTTCTTTTTTTTTTTTGGGTCCAAGCGGTTAGACTAGGATTGGATTCTAGCAAGTTTCTTTCATTATTACCGCGAAACTTCTGGCAGGGCCACTCTGTAACAATTGGGAAGTATATGACACACAATTTTCCTGAGTTTGATTATCTGTATGTTTTAATGATTAATATACTAAAGAGGAGATGTACTGGATAAAGATCCACTTATCTAGGGTAAGCACAAAGCATAAAAGCAGCATGCCCAGTGACAAAATGATAGTCAATTCTCAACCGACTCAACTGCTAATCTGCTGTGTAACATTTAAGAAAACATACTATGCAAGTAGAACTTAGAGAAATGATTGGTGAATTGCTGGATTAATTTAATAAAAAACTGAAAAAAGAGAAAAGGAGGCCGGCTTATCAAACTTAGACACATTGGGAGAGGGTCGGTGGCCAAACAGAGATGTTTTTTCTTTTTGGGTTGTTGCAGTGCAAGTAGGATGCGAAACTTTGGGGTCCCAACGCTTTGGCACGAGGGTGATGTCTGCACGCAATTGTAGGGCACAATGGTTATTGTCACTCTCTCGCTCTCTCTCATCTACACTGGGAGGCATAAGGTTAACTATCTTAATCACACAAGAAAAATTTAAGAAAATTAATGAAATGGGTAATTAATTATTCCCTTTTCTGATAAAAAAAATCTTTGAATTTAAATATAATTAAAACAAAGATTACTTGCATTATTAAATTTTGAATTCTGCTTAAACAAAAATATTTAATAATTAGTTGCCATACTAATTGTTTTATTGCATCCTCCCTTTTTTAATAAGAAAAGATAAATAAGTACACTAACAAGAGGTAAAATGAAAAGAAAAGCTCAGAAACTAGCACAAAAAGAGTTGGTGGGCTGCAAAAGTAAATCTTTCTCTTCATCTTTGGCAAGCTTTTGGCCGAGAATGCACTTCCGTAGTTGTATGTATTTATTTCTTACTTCTGTCCATTGTCAATCCTGTTATTTGTGTATACATCTTTCAATACAAATGATAGCGGTCCCAGAAGTTGAGATGTTACAAGCCCTTCTCTCGAGAAGTTGAGATGTTACAGACCCTTCTCTCGAAACCGGCATGGGAAATGCCGATTTGGCTTAGGTCATTAACTTTCAAATTGTCCCACGTTGGATGTTGATTCTACGGGAAGCAAAAACATATTTCTAGTCGATGCCTCGCTAATCCTATAATTGAACGTAGATAAGAGAAATGCCATTTTATTAAAAATTGTTCAAAGAAAACCATTCAATTTCAAAATCATTCTGTTATTAGTTCTCAACAAATCTCACAATCTATTATTATTGCTGTTATTGAGGATTTTACTAATTTTTTTTATTGTACAAGGATATGAACATGAGATCACTAAATTGAAAAAGGAAGATTTATACCTTTAGATTGTCCGTTGGGGACATTGAGGATTTTACTACTACTATCTTTTCTACTCAACCTATAATATCTCTTGATAATTTTCAAACTCTCATACTATAAATTCTTTTTTCTGGCAATCATAATCATATGGCATTTTCTACCGCGCACCTCTCATTGGTTTTTTGACTCTACTTACTCTAACCATATGACCCATAATTCCTACTTGTTTACTTCTTTATCCACTCTTATCACACCATCTATGATTCATATAATCAACGGCTTTACCATGCCAATCATTCATATTGATTATCTTTCCAACTCTTTCTTAAATTTATTAGATATAATTTTTGTCCCCTGTACTTATCTTAAATCTTATCACTTTTGGTCAATTAAGTGAATTTAGATTTGACATAATATTCACTTTTACTGGATGTCCCGTGTAAGATCCTTAGATGGGAAATATATTTGGAATAGGTCATAAGGTTGGACGTCTGTACGAGCTCACTTCTCTTCACTTCCTATTATTCGTTCCTCACTACGTTGTGCTGCCCTTATTCCTTCATCCTTTTACTTATGGCATCTTCGCCTAAGTCATCTATCTCTTAATAATTTCATGCTTTTATTTTTTCGGGTTCACTAGATTCTGTTACTAACGAATCTTTTCAATGTATTTCGTGTAAAATTGCAAAACAATATGTCTTATTCTTTAATACAAATAATTCTATTTCTAGTGTCCCTTTGTTTTTCTTCCCTATGATATTTGAGGACCTTCTCCTACACCAATTATGGGGGGTCAAAATATTTTGTTGTGTTTATAGATGACTATTTTCATTTTACATAGATTTATTTAACGAAAAACCGCTCAAAATTAGCTCAAATTTACAAAAACTTTGCATCAATGATTCAAACCATCAAATCTTATGCATTGATAATGCATCAGAATATTTTGAATCTACTCTTACTATGTTTCTTCTGTTATATGGAACCATTGTCCAATGTTTTTGTTTAGATACTTCCCAACAAAATGGAAGAACAGAACAAAAATATTATCACATTCTAGACATAACTCGATCTTTACTTTTCTCTGCATCTTATCCATCACAATTTTGGGGTAAGGAAACTCTTACCGCTGTATATGTTATCAATAGAATACCTTCTTTTACAATCTCTAACATCTCTCCTCATGAGTGGTTACATGGCTCCCCACCAACATATAACTCTCTCAAAATCTTTGGCTGTGCTTGTTTTGTGTTATTTCGACCCATGAGCATAATACGTTACAATCTCGAGTACGATCGTATTGTTTCCTAGAATATGACATTGAACACAAAGGATATAGATGTTGGGAATGTGTCTTCAATCATCTTCGAGTCTCTCGACATGTCATTTTCTGAAAAAATATCATGTTTTCTTTTCTATCCCATTTTTGTACCACTTTTTCATTACTTACTAATCTGTCTCATGATTTCTTTTCTTCTAGTTCTGATATATGTATTCTATGACTCTTCTTTCAGATTATCTCCCAAATGATGGATCTGCACCTCCTTCCACTGAAATTGGGTTTCCACTTCTCGACTTATAAGAGTTAGAGCACATCTTGTTCATTTTCTTGATTATCATTGTTATTCTATAATCTCCACTTTACATGAATCTTAATCTTACCGAGAGGCTAGTATTAATCATTTTTGACTGCAAGCTATACAAAAAGAATTTCAAGTTTTGGAGAACACATATATTTGGGATTTAGTTACTTTTCCAAAAGACAAAGCTCTTGTAGAATGTAAGTGGGTTTATAAAATCAAAACCCACTCATATAGAACTATTGAATGATGCAAGACTTAACTGGTAACAAAAGGATTTACACAGCAATATAGTATTGACTATGAAGAAACCTTTGCCCTCGTTGCTCATTTTACTTCTGTATGTAGTTTGTTTGCTGTTGCTGTTGCTGTTGCTATATCTAAACAATGACTTTTGTATTAGATAGATGTTAAAAATGCTTTTCTCAATGGAGTTTTGAAAGAAAAAGTTTATATAAAACCACCTCCGGGCTATTCACATCCTGTTTACAAAGTTTGTCGTTTTCGTCAAATTTTTTATGGCATAAAACAGGCTTCTCGTGCCTAGTTTTGTACTTTTAGCAATACTGTTTGTAATTTTGGTTTGTCTCCTAATATTTATGATTTTGCCCTCTTCATTCAGCAAACTGATCATGGTACTATTTTACTTTTCGTTTACATTGATGACATAATTATCACTAGAAGCAGTACTATTGCATTCTCTAAATGCAAACATTTTCTTCGCAGCAAATTTGAAATGAAAGATCTCGGTCATCTTAGTTAATTCTTGGGGTTGGAAGTTATTCCTACATCTTCTAATTATTACTTGTCTCAGGCAAAATATACTTTTGACCTTCTTTATCGTTCAAACATTTTAGATAATAAAATTGTTTCTACTCCTCTTGAGCATAATGTAAATCTTTCTCCTACAAATGACAGTTTTCTTTCTGATCCTACCTTATATCGGTAATTAGTAGGCAATCTTGTTTATTTTACTACCACTCATCCTGATATCTCCTATACTGTTCACATTATTAGTCAGTTTATGATTGCACCATGATCTCCTCATTTTGCTGCCGTTCTATGAATTCTTCGTTATGTTAAAGGTATCTTATTTCATGGACTTCACTTTTCTGCCTCTTCTTCTTTACAACTACGTACCTATTTTGATATTGATTGGATTTGTGATCCTATTGATTGACGGTTTACTACTAACTATTGTTTTTTTTGGCAATTCTTTAATTTCTTAGTGTAATAAAAAACAAACTTTTACAGCTCGTTCTAGAACAGAGACAAAATATCGTATCCTTGTTGACACCACAACAAAATTATTATGGTTTCGGAGGTTTTTTTTTGTGATTTTGGTATATCTATTTATTTTCCAACACCTCTATATTGTGATAATCAGAGTGCTATTAAGATTGCTAATAATGATATTTTTTATGAACGAACTAAACACATTGAGTTTAATTGTCATTTTATTCGTCATGGTATACCTACTTACCTTTTATATTTTAGGGTTTAATATCATAAAAACATGCAATAAATATGGTGTTTGTATAATCTATTGAATAAACAATATATGAGTCATTCTCCATTGGCCTGTTTTATTTTTTCTTATATTTTTATGCTTTTATTTGCTTTTCCCCCGATAAGGGAATATTTAGTTCGAATTCAAAAATTAAAAGTGAAATCGAAATAAAAAATCTTAGTATAAGTATCACAAAACTCACATTTTTATCTGATTTCACAAACTCCTTGTTTTGAAGATTTAATTCTTAAATCTTTATTTTTAATTTATAAGTCTAAATAATTTATATGAGTTTCGACTAATTCTTGATTCTTATTTTTTTTAATCAAACGGCGGCTATGCATTCAGAGGGAACTCATCGGAAAGTCTGGGAAGCTTGAAGCTAAAACCATTAGTCTAATGCCGTGGAAAGCTATATCTGACTCCTAAGATATCATGGAGGCCGGGGGTTCGATATCTATCATGGTTGTACCTGAGAGGGGATGAAGAGGCTTATATAATATAGGGTTTTTTTTTTTTTCTTTTGGAGATAGAGGGTAACCCTAAATACAGCAAAACAAAATGTATTACAATTATTTTATTGTATAACTCTAAACTAATATGTATTTTTTTTTTGTTAAACTAAACTGATATGTATGTTTGAATAAAAAAAGATGTATCAATCAACATTCTCTTATAGAAGAAATTTAAATTTGCGTGATCATAATGATATTCCAATGCATGATTTTGCTTTTGGTTTATTCTTTTATGGTTTATTTTTTATTTTAATTCAATTTTTAATTTTACCCTTAAAATTATATTAGATTATACTTAACACTTATAACATCAAGTTGACAATTGACTTTTTAACGCTTACAATTTTATAATTATTAGTTAATAAAAAACAAAAAATACTTACAAAAATTTAAACTAACATTGTATCAACATTCTCTTGTATAAGAAATTGATATCTATAATAAGAAAAAGATTCGTGATAATACTTCAAAACATGATTTTGGTTTTTGTTGTTGTTTTTTTTTTTAAATCTATTTTTCTTTTTTTTTTTGTTACAAATATTCGAATCTGAAATTATCAAATTAGGGGATGTGCGGTTGAGTATTTTTAACTATGATCGAAATTCGACTTTCGTTGGGAGTATCGGGTTCTCATGTGTATGGAGTATTTTCGTTAGGAGAATTGTTCTCTAAAAGGAATCACTGTAAAGTCGATCCGAATTAATCAAGATAACCTTTAGATGTCAGATGATGTTCAAAATATGATGAAAAAAAATAAAGCTTAATCTTCTATTTTGAAAGAGTGAAAAGAAAGCCTCTAGATTTGCATTTGACTCGACTTACCATGTGGACTGGTCTTTGGTCTTTCTTTAATGCCCAAAATTGGTCTTATCCATATAAGCTTAGCTCTAGCTTCTAGAAAATCCTTTTTTTTGTATTAAATTAATGGCCATGTGTGTAACGAATTATAGTTTTTTTTTTTATGGTTAATTCGTTAATCGAACTCGAAAAGAGAATTGACGCCGTTAGGAAATCCAGACAGCGACCCAGTTTTTGTCCCCGGTGTTCTCAACTTCTGAATAAGTTTGGCAATCAGCATTTCTCTTAGCCCAAACCCATACAGTATGGTTTGTACCAGACTTAGACTCTGGATAATGCCCACGGCAAAGTCTCAAGCTGTAGCCCACAATGGCCTGAGTAGTCTCCCAATTGTGCGTGCGTGCGTGCACAAGCACGTGTCTATGTGTATGTATATTGTGTCGGACTCATATCAAAATTTATATTTTGATTAATTTGATTCAAATATTATTAAATTTAATTTAACAAAGATCTCTTATAATATAATATATTTTATTTTTAAATTTTGAAATCGAGTTTTTCTCATATAGTAGACCTTAAAGCATTATTGAAGGATGCAAGGGCCACCAACATCCTCCTGTGGGTCTAGTTCTAATAGTATGATACTAATTTTTTTTAATTAAACTCTTAAATTCAAATTTTAAGAACAAAAAGATAAATGTTGAGATATTCAAAATCTAAATTGAGCCCACAAGAGGTTGTTGGAAATGTTTTGTGAGCACTAGATCTTCTTATGTCTACGGCGAGACACCCGTGTGCTGATCAGTTAGCGTCATTCGTCCACCATCTGACTCCAAGAATCCAGTTCTTCTAAGTTCACTCAAGGAATTATGCCCCAATTTGGTAGCGAGCTGAGACCAAGGAAATTGTAGGTTCTCTTCGTGCTCCTGTGCTGCCTCTCGGGCTCCTTGTGTTCTGGCTGGCTGTCAGTCTGCCCCCTTAGAAAAACACGATATATTTATGTGTGTGTATTGTCTTTGATAACCTCAATCTTGTTCATAATTGTTTTTGTTTCTTCTGTAAAATTTAAAACAGTGGAATTAGGTTTTGAATTGTAAACGATGTTGAACCCACTTAGAATCCAAGATGGAAATTGGAAATTTTCAACTTTTTACACACATGGCCATTAATTTAATACAAAATAAAGATTTTAATTATCACCCCACTTTCTAGAAGCCAGAGCTAAGTTTACGTGGATAAGACCAATTTTGGGCATTAAAGAAAGACCAAAGACCAGTCCACATCGTAAGTCGAGTCAAATGCAAATCTAGAGGCTTTCTTTATTCTCTTTCATAATAGAAGATTAAGCTCCATGCTATCATAATTAAAAGACTGATTAATTAAAACAATAACCCAATTTGTTAGTTCAAGGACATACTCTTTTTTTTTTGGTACAGTTCAAGGACATACTCTGTCATGCATTATTTTGTGCACATGAGCTATTAGTGGCATTGGTATGGTAGAAATGTTAGTTGTGGAGCAAATTCTAGCTCGTGTCTTGAATTTCGATCTAATTCACGTGGATAGTCATAAACCCCATGGTATAGAGCCTTTGAAAATCTCACAAAAAAAAGAGCTTTTGAAAACTTGTATGTACGAATTCCAGCCTGCTCTTGAATTTCGATCTAATTCACGTGGATAGTCACAAACCCCACGATTTAGATCTTTTGAAAACTTGTATATACGACATGATTAACACAGGCCAGTTGAATGGCCATTTACAGATGGATACTTCTTAATCGGGTTTGAGTTTTGCATATGAAAAGAAAAAAAATATTAGAGAAGTTTTATCTATTAAAAATTCAATTCGACTCATTTCAAATTTAGTTAAATTCAATATGATTATCAGATATCAATAATTTATATATAAAAAAAAACATTATCACACCAGATTAAGGAATGGAATTGTTGGTTTTTGAAATTTTATTAAAAAAAGTATACATGATTTTGAAATTATAAAATAAAATATTATTAGTTTTTTAAAATTATAACCTATGGCCCTACTTTGTTAAAATTACAACTCCGATGGGTAATGTTCTTTGCTCCTATATGAATTTCTAAGTTTCCCCGATTAGGAATTATTATCTTCATTCCACATGTTAGAAATTAATCCTCTAAAATCAGGAAAACTCCATATCAAGGGAAGAATATATGCTTTAAGATGCCAAGCTTGGCTAGATTGATGGGCACTCAAGTACCATGTATTTTATAGTCAAATTGATGTATATAAAACTTGTAATGCTTACATTTGTCAAATTTAGTTTAAGATGCATCGTGCAATAAGTAATTTACATCATTTTACCTCTAGATCTGCTCACACGAGAATTGAATTTTTGTCCATGAACAATAGATATATATATATATATATATATATATATATATATTTTGCTACATATAGATTTAAACTTGAAATCTCCAAATTAAGAGATGAGATTGTGATCACTAGACTGTTTTCTTTAACGACAATGAACAACAGATAATTCACTTAGCAAAATTTTAGCAAATGGTTATTTTATATAGTTTCAACACTATATTTGGTATAATTGTTAGAGGATATTTTTGATCATTGATTTTTCCAACAGCCAAAAATGATGTTTGATAATCGATAGCTGATGGAATCCCAATTGAGAATTCAAAAATTACAAAAATGTAATCGACTATTCAAAAATAACTTGTAATTCTATATATATATTTGAATAATTTTTCATTATTTTACCTATCTTGACAACAAGTACCTAATTTTACATTTCTCCACATTTCTCCACTTTAAGATTTGTTTAATTTTTTTACTAAAAATTTATTAAATTATTATTATGGTATATATTTGAATTAATTAATTATTTTTTCTTATAAAGCCACGTATATTATATATCATTTGAATCATTTTTTTATAATATGTATTAGATTTATTTATTTTTAAAAAAATTTATGGATATTATATTTGTAAACTTTATATTTCAATATAAAATAATATAAAAAGAAAAGTTTAAAAATAAAATAAGTTTTAACTATATGAACTTTTTTTTAAAAAATTATTTTATATATAAAGAACAACTCCTAATAAGAAAATATTAATATCAATTAACAATATGATCACTCATCCATCAATCATCAAATATCGAGTATCACTAGTCACCTCAGTTGAACTTCAATTGTTTATTCAAGGTGGGAAGGTAATGAATAAGATGGTTGAATCATGTGGAGATTTATCAAAGTCTATGGCTTATACAACAATAATTTGGACTAATGTCAATAATTGCTAAGAGTAGTTTTGACTATATCAAACCCCATAGCCTTACTTGTCAAGCTTTACTTCCTAGCTTGCTTTCTCCATAAAAGTGAGAGAGAACAACTTTGTAGATTGCTTCATTGACCCAAATCATGTTTCCCTCCCAAGTCTCTCCCCTCATATTTAAATAATATCTTTGCTTAGACGAATCAATCTTAAAACTAGGTAGAATTATAGTAATTGGTTCTCCTTCCCTATTTCTTTTTCATGTGCAAACTCCTTTGCTCCTACCGGTTATTTTTTTTTTTATTTTTATATAGGGATAATAAAAATCACGAAAATACACGTGTTTACTGGCGAAAGTTCAAATATGAGATATCAGGAAAGACAAACTCTTTATCATTTGAATATCCCTACAAGGGGCCCCTACTATTTTTGTGACTAGTTAAAAATACTTAAGAAGGCGTCTTAATTAATATATGTATAAATCCAGAAATTTGCACATACTTTATAAATCCAACATGCCCACTTGCACAATATACAAATGTAGAGTTGCACACATCTTGATAACTCTGAGCACAGCACCACTCAAAATTTATTTTTAATGTACTAAAAAACTTGTTAAATGCCCTAAATCCATATAAATAAGAACTAAATAAATATTTAAGCTTATCTCCTCCAAATAAATAAATAAATAAATAAAATTGATTTTATTTGTTTTTGGGATTGGCAAATCACGTGATTACAATTAATGTAAGGGCATATCTAAGATGTTAGGTGGAAGACTTTGAAAGTTGTTAATTAATTTCTAATTTATCAAGAATCTAATCTATAGGTAGCATCGAAATCTTATGTACTAAGTTTGGAAATTTTAAGGGCGAAAAAGAGAACTGTCTTTTATTATGTAACTTAATATTGCTTTTTTGAATGAAAAGAAAAGAAAAACCTGAAATCAAAATATAAGACGAATATGGTTATTTTGAGGTGCATGTCATTATCAGTGTTATGATTTGCACTCATGTGTGACAGACAGCATTTTGCTATAAATAAATAAAATGTGAAAACAATGGGTAAAAGGGATCCATCCAATTCAATTGTTAATTTGAAAATTTTGCACCATCCTAGGCTTTTACTTTTCCATTAGCAAAGTTCATTTTTTTGGTCAACATATATCAAGGAGAGAGAGAGAGAGAGAGAGAGAGAGAGAGAGAGAGAGAGAGAGAGAGAGAGAGAGAGAGAGAGAGAGAGAGTGGAATGGTAGGTAAAGTCCATTTCAGTCCCCCCCCCCAAAGTAAGTAGAGAAAAAAAAAAAAAGGCAAACGAAACTACTTCTTTTTCCTCATGGTTTATACATGGCCAGGCTAAAGTTATATTTCATGAAAATTTTCAATTTCTCTCAAATTATTTTTAACTTATTGTTTTATTTTACTTACAATATTTTCAAGATGAAGCGATTTCTTTTTTTTTTTTTTATGAAAAAGAAACTTTAGCAAAGTTGTCGAAGTTTTTCCTTATCCTCCCTCATACAAATACGAGTAGGATTTTCAGTTAAAAAAAAAAAGTTATCATTGTATTCATAAGGGAGGATAAGGAAAATTCTATTGATTACAGTTTTCTCCGGAACTCTATGAGTATGAAAAGCCCAAAAAAGAGCTTGATGATATAGACTACTCCATTTTGTATTAAAATTTCACTGCATCTCTGAATTGAGACCTCAACTTTTGCTGCGAGACTTATTAATTATATCATTGTGATGCTTTTATACAAAGAAAGGTAACATGGACTATAACTTTGCAGATACATTGATTTGTCAGAAGCCAGCTTTATCTTCCCATTTTATATTCATTCAACACACAACTTTGTCAACTAAAGATGGCTATCCCATGTGTACATCCGTAGGATGTTTCCTCAAAATTTGTTATAAAAGCGATATAAGAGTTCCTCTGTACTTGCACATTGCACCCTCTTAAACACACTTCCATGGCCTCTCTTCAACTTCCTACTACCAAAACCCCCACCACTACTACCAACACCGGCGCCTCCGCCCCGAGTCTCTATCTTCTAAAAGGCAAAAGAATCTCCATATCTAGAAAAGGGCATTACCATTACACTCACAAAATCACATGCAAAGCCTCAAAGGATGACCAAACACCTCTAGGTGATTTGAATAGGAGAAATGTGCTTATAGGCGGCTTAGGAGGTCTTTATGGGGTCACGGGCCTCGGGTCATCACCTGGCCCATTTGCTTTTGCCGACCCGATTGCCCCACCGGACTTGTCCAAGTGTGGCAAGGCAGACCTCCCCCAAGGTGCAAAGGCCACCAACTGCTGCCCTCCAGTGAGCACAAAAATTGTCGACTTCAAGCTTCCCCTCCGATCCAGCCCACCCCGTGTTCGGCCTGCTGCCCATTTGGCACCCAAAGACTACATTGCAAAATATAACAAAGCCATGGAGCTCATGAAGGCTCTTCCAGCAGATGACCCACGTAGTTTCACCCAACAAGCCAACATCCACTGTGCTTATTGTGACGGTGCTTATCATCAAGTAGGTTTTCCTGATCTCCAAATCCAAGTCCACAGCTCTTGGCTCTTTTTACCATTCCATAGGTACTATTTATACTTCTTTGAAAGGATTTTGGGTAGTTTGATTGGAGACCCGAGTTTTGCAATGCCATTTTGGAATTGGGATTCTCCTCCAGGCATGCAAATGCCTGCAATGTTTGCCGATCCAAACTCATCACTCTACAACAAAAACCGAGATGCCAAGCATCAACCACCAAATCTAATTGATCTCGACTACAATACTGTTGATGAAAACGTTACGCAAGATCAACAATACTCCTCCAATCTAACCATCATGTATAGACAAGTGGTTTCTAACGGAAAAACCGCTCAGCTTTTCATGGGTAGCCCGTATCGGGCTGGGGATGAGCCCGACCCAGGGGCCGGTTCACTTGAAAATGCCCCACACGGGCCGGTCCACGTTTGGTGCGGTGACCGGACCCAACCCAATCTAGAGGATATGGGTAACTTCTACTCTGCGGGTCGGGACCCGATTTTCTATGCCCATCACTCAAATGTGGATCGGATGTGGAGTATTTGGAAGACTTTAGGAGGAAAAAGACAGGACTTCACCGACCCGGATTGGCTGAATTCGGGCTTTTTGTTTTACGATGAAAATGGTCAATTAGTGAGTGTCAAAGTTAAAGATTGCTTGGACACTTCAAAGCTCGGCTATGTCTATCAAGATGTTGATATTCCCTGGATAAACTCTAAGCCAAAACCTCGAAAACTGAAGGAGTTGGTTAGCAAGATTAAAAGGGGCCATGCCCATGCAGCCGGGGAGAAGAAGAAGATGACGCCATTGACCGAATTCCCAATAACCTTGAATGGCGTGGTTCGAACCATCGTGCCTCGACCAAAAAAGTCAAGGAGCAAAAAGGAGAAAGAAGAAGAAGAAGAGGTTTTGGTAATAGAAGACATAGAGCTAGATAGGACCAATTTCGTGAAGTTCGATGTGTACATTAACGATGAGGACGAGCCACTCATAAGGCCCGATAAGACCGAGTTTGCGGGGAGCTTTGTGAATGTGGCGCACAAGCATGGACATGGGAAGAAGATGAAGACCAAGTTGAGATTGGGGATTAGTGACTTGTTGGAGGACTTGGGAGCTGAGGATGATGATGGTGTCATGGTTAGCTTGGTGCCTAAGTATGGGTCTGGAAAAGTTACTATTGGGGGGTTGAAAATTGAATTTGCTTCTGATTGAGTTAGCTTTTTCTTCCTTTTTTTTTTTTTTTAATAAATTGAGATATTTGGTGTTTATGGCTTTTTCTCCCTTTTGGGTGTTAAAGAAATTAATTTGATGTATGAATGTTGGTTGAGAAAATGCGCTAGATTAAATTTATGTAATTTTTCAATACTTTCGTCTATATTCATCTACATCGCATTCTCTCTCTTTCTCTCTCTCTCTTTTTTTTTAAGGTTATAGGTCTTTTTATCGGAACTAGACTATGAATGCAATGGTATTAGCAATTAGTCTAATAAAATAATTTCCAATCATGGAAGAGTAGTTTCAAAAAGCTTACACTGCAAAATTTGACAAGTCTTCACCTAAACTCTTGGGTCATGGACCTACAAATGGAGACCCAAATTCTAATACACCACAAGGACAAGGACGTGAAGGCGCCTCGTCAAACCTCCCAACGTAACCTTTCCTAATAATCTCTCATTTTCAAAAGCAAATTGGACACTCTTCCCCGCTTGATCTTTAGCCAAAAGGCCAAGAAAGGTTTACTCTCTGCCTTACTGGCTTTCGTTCGAAACAACGTCATATCCTCTTCCTCCTAATGCTCACATTGACACCACCAAAAACAACCTTGGAATCCCATTACCAATTCAGACCAAACTAATCTTATAATATATTATATTTATATTAAAAATCTATCATTATAAATATGAAATTAAATTAATTATATATCAAGTATATATAGAGGCTGTCCTATGTACAATTGTACTCCACATATTTTGCACTACATATTTTCTCTATTGTACTCCTAGTTGTTATTATACTGGTGAAATTCAGGGCTAGAGGGATGGGATAGCTTCCCCAAAACTATTAAAAAACTAAATTTTTATAATTCTAAAAATTATAATATTAAATATTATTTATTCCTTAAAAGTGATAATTCCTGGTCTCCTTAAATACATGCTATATTTTTCCCTAATACAGAATTTTAGATTGCCTTTTTTAATCTGATAATTATGTTAAACTTCACTAAATTCTGTTTCAATTGGTTTGGACCCCTAATGGACAATCTTTCTCGGTATATTTTTTTTTATACATAAGATTTGAATTCAACATCTTACTCAAGAGGTACTAATTTTCAGTCATTAGACCAATAGACATGGACAAATTTTAGATTATAATTACTTCTGTATAATTTTTGTTAAAAAATTATTGATATAATAATTTTAGTTTTTTATTAAAAAAATATTTTAGTCTTTTTATAAAAAAAACGCATTATTTAAGAAATCTTATATTTCTTATTAAAAATATTTTTACTTAATTAAAAATATTATAAATAAAATTAAACAATTTGCGATAAACTGAAATTTGTCAAAAGACCTAAGTCTCTCTCGACTATCAAATTGGATTTGTCTTGTAATAAATTTTAAACTTAAGAACAATAATATTCATCCTCCATATTTTTATGTCTTAGCTTTAAAAATTTAATTAGATTCATTTTGTTGGCAAATAGTAACAATTCTACAAGATATTACTTGTAATAAAGTTAAAGAGCTATTTGAAAAAATAGAATGGACGGACCGGATCAATGAGTTATAATTCAACCGATACTATTCTCTTCTCTTTTAAGATTTCAAATTAAAAACTAAAAAAAAAAAAGGAAAGATGAATGCAGGACCAAGAGTTAGTCTTCCATCATTTTTGTTTAAATTTATGAATAAGAATGAAATTATAAGAAGATTCATTGGATTTGGGTCAATGAAGTAAGCTCCCCATTAATTTAATATATAAAATATTATATATATATATATATATATAATTTATATATATTTAGGGGGTTCACGCCCACCTCTCTATGCTCCCCAACTTGGAGTTTTTTCAAATGACAAAACTCATATCGTAAACTATTACACTCTGGGAGATTAAAAGGTATTAAATATGATTAAAGTTGGATAACGTAGAAAAAATATGCTTTCATATTTTTAGGGAAAAATATAAAAATAACTTTTGAACTTGAAGCAAAAAAAGAAAGTTCTCTAATATTTTTTTTTAAATATAAAAATCTCTAATCAATTATAAAAATGTATAAAATTAATTCTTTTGTTACGTCTATTAATATTTTTCATTTAAATTCACATATGCTACAAAATATTGTGATTAATATTTTTAGATAGATTTAAAATCGAGGATGTAAGACGTGCAATTCCCGTGAAACAACAACAATAATAAATTGTATCTTAATCTCAGTAATTGAGATTAGTCATTTCAGAGACAAATATAAGATAATAAAAAAATATAAAATAAATTAATTTAAGAACTTATTCGTTACAGTTTAGAAATTAATTTGTTAACTGAGGGTAAAATTCAATAACTTCACGACCAATTTGCTAAAATTTAAGATGATGATGAGAAGCACAAGAAGTATGGAGGGAGATGCGCAAGTGTGTTTTTATTCGTATCCCCCGTTACCCTAAAAAGAAGATATTTACTCTAAACTTCTAAGAAAATATTTTTTCACTATTTTTTTTTCTATTTTTATTATTTTTTAAATTTACAAAAAAAATTATTTTAAATTCGATTTAAAAAAAATCAATTTTAATATTTGTGTTTCGAATAAAAACAATGATATTAATATCATTTTAAATGCTAAATCTAATATTAAGGAAAATAACTCCAAAATAATATATGAACAGTTCTTTTCGCATTTATTTTCTCTTATACTTATTTTTTCCACTAGTAAGATTTTTTATTTAAAAAAACACACTTTTGACTTATCAATGCATTCTTAATCACCGTTTTCGGATCAAGTTTTGTCTTCACCCATATCATATTAAGATCACTATATATTTTTTTTAAAATTGTTTAATTACTCATCCTTTAAATTCCATCACTTGATCCTATGGGTTATGCACACTTTATTTCTATGAATACTATGATTATATGCATATCGAATACTGCTAACTTATGTTGGGTGGTCAAGCTCTCTTCTCCCGAGATGACTTTGTAATCTTTATAAACTTTTCTATCCCTCTTCCTAAGCATAAAAGAAAAAAAAATAATTTGTGACTTATTGTTTTCTCTTTTAAAAATAACCAAATATTTTTCCCTTTTTAAAAAAAAACATATTGATTATGATAAACTCAAATGCCAGAGCAAAATCTAAAATGGTTTTTTCCTTTTCATTTCTTCCTCCAGGACCATAACCCTAATGTACCATCCCATATTCCTCTTTTTTCTACCATATGACCATTTAGGTCTTTTCCTATTAAAATCCTCTCAATTTGTAGAATTTTTTGTACTATCTTATCTTAGTTTTTTCAAAACGTTTATTTAATAGTTTCAACTGGCTATAGTCGAAGTGTATATATGCTAAATATAATCCTTTTTTTACAAAACACGTGATATTGGTACCAATATCCTTAGCTTATCTATAGTTAAAGGTTTTTGCTTAGGGTCAAAGTGATTGAAACATCATGTGTAGCGGGGCACATAACCTAGAAAGACAACAACCGGCAACGTAGGAACCACAATAACCACCTAAAAAAAGAACTGTTCTCCTAATTGATCAGCGCAACAAAACTCGGTGTCCTCCGAATGAGTAAAATGTTAGGCCGACAGAATAACCTCCTTAAGAGCCCAACTAAACCCCTGAAACACTTGAAGCCCTCGCAGCTTAAAATCACAAAAAATTGGAACAACCCTTTTCCTGGTCAAATGTAAGGCCGACAGTATAAGACTGTTTTATACTTGTCATATATCTTAAGTACATAGATTAAAATTATTTTTTCTCATTTTGTTTTTATTTTTTATTTTTTTATTTTTTTATAAAATATGGTGGTATAAGCTTAAACTCAGATTTGAACGCTTTAGGGATGATTAGATATGAAATTCTAAACCTTTTACAATTTTTAATATAATTCTAAAATTTTTAAATTTTGTTCTATTAAATTTTAAATATTTAAAATCAGTTATAATTCTTGTTCCATGAAAAAAATACAAATGGATTCATACGTGACAATCATACAGAAATTTTGGGCCCATCAAAACCATAATTGCGCTGAGAGCTTATGCCCATATATTCTTCTTCAAAACAAAATAGAGAGAGAGAGAGTAAAGACATCCACACAGCAAGCAAAGTAAAAAATGAAGTGAGTGAGACACAAAAAAAACAAACATCTGAACCAAAAAACTAAAGAAAAATGTGATGCCAGTGAAGTTGTGGTCTTCTGTGCAATAAAGCGCATTGGCATCAATCACATCCAAAATCAACCACTTTCTCTGACTTCCCTCTAAACCCTTTAAACCAATTTTGCTTTTTCTTCTTTTTTTGTTGGAACCATAGCCGGACCACAACTCAATATTGAAACTTTATCAGATTAATTTAGGTTGATTATTTATAAGACTCAATTGAGAGAATATGTCTCTTAATATTGATTTTTTTGTTTTCATGAGAGATCGAACTCTCAACTATAATTAAGAGATATCATTCTTCAAATCAACTGAGTCATAAAACGTGGATAATTTTGCTTTTTCATGTGGTCGTGTTTTCAATTCTTAATTTGTGGACCCAAATTAGGCCAATAATGTCTTCTCGTGATTGTTTGGTTTGGCTACATTTTTTGGCCAAGTTCTATACTTTGGATAATTATAAAGTTCTTAATAAAAAAAAAATATATATATATATATATTTTAAAAAAAAATTGCAACAGACTCTTGGCGAGATTCCTTTATTAGGATTGGAGTTGCCGGGTTAGAGATGAAATGGTCCTTATTTTTAAAAATTTTTCTAAAAAAAAAGGGAGATTCCACTTACATAAAACTCTTGAATTTTAAGGGGGGAAGACTTGAAGAAAAACGTAGGCAATTCAGAATTGTTTTATTTAATTCACACACACACACACACACACACACACACACACACACACACACACACACACAGACAGAGGGAGAGAGATATATATATCAAAGAAAAAGGAAGAGTCGTACTCTGAAATCGGGATTAGGATTAGAAAAGAGTAAAGATGGGTGGAGTCCATGGGCTGCTAACAATGGACCCAAGAAAGGGATCACCATGGATGTGTTGGACTGATCTTCTTCCCAAATCTACATTATATTTCTCATATCATTAAAGATACATACACACCAATATTGAGTTGATATATTAAAATCTTTAATTAAAATTTAGATTTAAATTTTAAAATAAAAAAATTATGTAAATTTTTTTTTTTTAAAAAAAAATTTAAAAATAATTTGAATCAAATTAATCAAAATATAATATTAAATATCAATTAAAAAAATTGAAGATACACGGACACACCAAACCCAATTACGATAAGTTTTGATTTTGTGACGTAAAATGCAAGACTATCTCTCTCTCTCTTACCAAGTCAAGTCAGCATATTCGCTATCCCTCGATGGATTTCAGAGTCCTCTATCCTCAATGATTTTAGTCTAAAATCTAATTTAAAACATGTCACGTATGAGACTTAACATCATACATTTATTTTTTTTTTCTCCCCTTAAGAGCTAAAAGGAACAGATTGTCAATGATGGGGGACACGTTGTGCAAGTGCTTGGAAAAAGCAAATTGGAATAGTATAACAACCTTATCTACACAAATTTAGTCAATTTATTAGGGATGCGAAAAAGAAATGCCCTCCAACGTCGTCCACTGCTTAGTACCCACGTGTCTAATTTCTTTCCTATTAAAAAACGAAGCTCTTTAGCTCTAAAACCCTAACCAGAGCAGAAAAAAGAATGTCTACTCTTCCCCTTCCAAGCACCCTTATCAATACCTCCTTTTCCACTCTCCTTAACAAAACCCCACAATCATTTCCCACAAACAGAAAGCCAAGCCATGTCAATGTGCCCATAATCCTATGCAAAGCATCAAATGATCATGACCATGACAAACAAATCAGTAAAGGAGCTTTACTGGGTGAGCTCAATAGAAGAAATGTGCTCATAGGTTTAGGAGGCCTTTATGGCACCACCAACCTCTCCGCCGCCACCGCCGCCCCTATTGCAGCCCCGGACCTCCGCAAGTGCGGCGCCGCGGACCTCCCCGCAGGCGCAAAGCCTGTTGACTGCTGCCCACCTTTGACCAAAAAGCCAGTTGACTTCGTCTTACCTCGGCCCGTCGGCCAATTACGGATCCGTCCCGCGGCCCAATATGCCACAAAAGAGTACATAGCAAAGTATGAGAAGGCAATATCCCTCATGAAAGCTCTACCCGAAGATGACCCGAGAACCTTCAAACAACAAGCTGACATTCATTGTGCTTATTGTGATGGAGCTTATGATCAAGTCGGGTATTCGGATCTTGAGCTTCAAGTACACAATTGTTGGCTTTTCTTGCCATTCCATCGATGGTACGTATACTTCTACGAAAGAATTCTAGGGAAATTAATTGATGACCCGAATTTCTCAGTGCCCTTTTGGAACTGGGACAATCCATCAGGAATGCAAATGCCAGCCATGTTCACCAATACAAACTCTCCACTTTACACCAAACTCCGTGATGCCAAGCATCAGCCACCGGCTCTCGTTGATCTTGACTACAATCTAACGGACCAGACCACAACATCGGAGGAGCAATATTCAAGCAATCTTGCCTTGATGTATAGACAAATGGTTTCAAATGCTAAGACCGCAAAGCTTTTCATGGGGAGCCCGTATCGGGCCGGGGATGACCCGTCACCCGGACAGGGCTCCTTGGAAAGCCAACCTCATGGCACTGTCCACGCATGGACAGGCGACCGAACACAACCCAATCTCGAAAACATGGGCACCTTTTACTCGGCTGCACGGGACCCCATATTTTTCTCTCACCATTCGAATATAGATCGCATGTGGGTTGTTTGGAACAAAACACTCGATAGAAAAAATTACAAGGATAACGATTGGCTTAACGCGAGCTTTAACTTCTATGATGAGAATGCTAATCTAGTCAAAGTTAAAGTTAGTGACTGCTTGGACACAACAAAACTGGGGTACACTTATCAAGAAGTTGAACTTCCATGGCTCAAAACTCGTCCGAAAAAATCATCAAAGTCAAAGGCAATGGTATCAGTATCTCCTAAAGCTGGGACTGCCCAAGCTGCCGAGATTTCAACGAAGAAGAAGATGATAACTACCGTTACGGAGAGCGATTTCCCTGTAACGCTAAGCAAGCCGTTGAAGACAACGGTGAAGAGGCCAAAGAAGTCGAGGAGCAAGAAAGAAAAAGAAGAAGAGGAAGAAGTTCTGCTCATAGAAGGAATAAAGCTAGATAGAGAAGGGTTTGTCAAGTTTGATGTGTACGTGAATGAAGACGAAGAAGGAGAGGATTTTAGTAGGCCAGACAAGCCTGTGTTCGCAGGGTCGTTTGTGAACGTCCCCCATAAGCATAAGCAGGGGAAGAAGATGAAGACGAAGACATGTTTGAGGTTGGGAATAAGTAACTTGTTGGAGGATTTGGAAGCTGAGGATGATGAGACCGTTGAGGTGGCTTTGGTGCCTAAGCGTGGAAGTGAAACCGTCACCGTTGATTCGGTTAAGATTGTTCTTGAATCGGAGTGAGTTTTTAGCCACTCGTTTGTTTTTGATGTGAAGAGGATAGGATAATGTTGTTTGTCGGTCGGTTCGGACTTGGTGATTATGTTTGGGCACTTGGGTGAGTTCATGTAATTCGATCATAAATAAATTGAGTTATAATAGAGAAACTTTGTGGATTCTCTTACAATCTTTCTCTAAAGCTTGTTCTTATTTTCGCCTGAGGCCGAAATTTAGGAAAGCATACTACTATTTGTCTGTTCATACATGGGCTAGATATACTTCAAATAATAAAAATAAGAATAAGTGGAACTCTATTCATATAAACTGTAATGTGCAATACAGCTAGCCTAATTGTGAACACTTGCACCAAATACAATCTCAAAATTAAAAATATTATCTATTAAGCCAAAAGTGATCATGATTTAGAACATGCTTCATCGGCACTTGCCTGCGCATAGCAGCTACCAGCAGGCCGTGCGGGGCACCACATGGGCGCTCATGCAGATACATGGAGTCACTTGCCCCACTATTTGTCCTAATCTCTCTATCATAAGGGTTATAAATGGTGCCATTCTCACCAACTAATATCTTGAGTTCTAAATTTCTCTAAGATTGAAAAGGAGTGAATTTGTCAGGAATTCTCTAACAGTAGATAATTGAAATTTTCTCAAAAAGTCGAAAGGTTTTTTAGATAAAAAGAGAAAAAAACTCTACAAAGATTTTTCAGAGAGTTTGAGAGAATATTCTTAATATAGAGATACTTGGTGTAGAAGTTAAATTGATAATGATCAATTTTTGGGAAATTCTTGGTATGATTCTACCACATCTTTGGTATCAAATCGAGAGAGTCTTGATATCTTGAAGGAGTATTTGTGTGGACAGACTATAAGTCCTACGACTCATTTGTCGCAATCCGTGATTCAAGAAACTCATATCACCGGTTAAAGACATTCTCAATTTCCTCTTAAATGTTAATGTGTAGCATGACAATGTTAATTAAATCACATGTATATAATATCCAAACACGTAGGAAATACCAAGTGAAGTTGAGAAATTTGAGATTAGCTTAGTTGATAAGGTATAATTCTTTTATATAAAATATTTATTAAAAAATAATAAATAATTTAACTTCTATTTATAAATTATATATTTTCTATTAAAAATTTTTCATTTGAATGAAACAATACTAAGCCTAGAATAAGGGAAAAAAATTAATAAAACTCAACCTAAATATCACCAAACACAATGCTAATGTGTTTAAATTTAAATTTGCGATTATACGGAGAGATGATCTCTATTATAAACTAACAAACCTTCTATTAAATAAAAAGAATGATCTTACCTTATAATTCTTAGATCGAAAAGACTGGCAACAGGTTGACAATCAGCATAAGAGTTCTTTGAATACCATACTCTGTTGAGCACATCTGTATTATTTCAAACATATTGATTAATGTACATATGAAACTATTATCTAAGATAGGATAAGAGAAAGACTGGATCAAAGTAAAAACAGAAAATTATGGGATTTCAGCCAAAATAAAAAGAAAAAATAAAGCAAAGGACATGTTGAACCAACCCAGGCTTGGGCTGATGATCACCAAGAGATTAAAGATTTGTCCGCTGTCCCCCGGGGCTACCGACGCAGATGCTATGGTTTATGATGAGCTCCATAGATAAGTGGTCTCGTACGACTGTACTCCGAAACTTAAAAGTTTGCAGTACGAGTTTCCCGATGATAGTACCGGGATAGCGACGTACGGGTGCGGGTAGGATAGGGGTAAAATTACATTTGGCCCGGATCCGAAATTTGTGAGGTTTAAAAAGACAAGCGAGAATCCAACCCGGAAAGTTGAAGAATAAAATTATGTTCATATGGTTATTTTAGGTAGACCAAAAGTACTTTAACAAGTGAATAAAAATATATCTATATATTTGATATCAGCTTTGAAATTTAATAATACTATTTTTTGTGCTATACGAATCGATTTTCAGAATCATGATATGATTAATTTGTTTTGAACATTTATCGATTTCATTTTAAGAGATAACTCTTTCAATATAGTTTTTTTTTATTATTTTTAGGTTTCAATACTCTTATTTAATAGATCGATTATTTGTCTATAAGAATAATACATTGAATATTTTTAAGAAGATAATCTAGTGGTATAAACTACTCTCTTAAACTGATGATTTATGATTTTATGTTTCAATCCTTATACAATAAAAATAAATGAATAATACATTGAATGAGTGCTTGAACGTACAAACACAACATTTTTACAATATGTTATATTTAACCTTATTACAGATGTCACGTTTCACCTGAGTACGTTCTAAACTTCGAAAACTACTACTTTTCGTGACATTAATTATTTATTATTAGAAAAACATTGATAAAACAATCTTCTTTATCATGAAATTAATTATAAGAAAACATAGCGAGTTTAATAAGTTGGGATATTTTTAATAATTTGAGTACTTGGAGAACAACAGACCAAATAAAAGAGGAACCCGAATCCAACCTGGATCTAGACAAAATGGGTTTGGGCATTACCCAATTAAGAATTTACCTTGACAAGCATGGGTATTATTTGACCCGACATAGCGGGTACTAGTTAGGTATGCAAATGAGATGAGTTGAGATTAGATTATGTTCGATTGAATTAAATTTTGTTCTGTCCATAAACTCATTTTCTAGCAAAATTTTTTAGATTTAAACTCGGTTCACACTGAACTCTGGTGGCTCCATACATCTCTAGTCACACACATCAGTTTAATTAAAATTTCTATTGGCTTTTAAACCTTTTTTTTAGATTCATGTGTGTCGAAAAACGTGAATTATATTTCGATTAATTCAATTTGAATATATATGAGAGTTCTATTTAAAAGATAACTCTCCTAACATACATTTTTTTATTTTCAAGTTTCAAAATCAAAACTTGATTTAACAATATAACATCTCATTCCACTTGATTAATTGTTTGTTAATCGTTACTATAACTTTTATATTATCAGACATTTAGCAAGGTACATAATACCATGTGTTATTCTTCTCATACCCAAAAATCGGTGTCCCGCCCAAGCTAAAAAAATAAAAAAAATAAAAATAAATAAATAAATAATTCAATATTTGATCATTTTGAGAAGGTTCGAAATTGTATTGTTTGATAAAATATTATCATTCATGACGGTAGCTTAGAGATATTCAAGTTGTGTTCAAAAGATCTCAATTTTTCTCCACTTACATTTATTTTGACTTATTCTATTTGTAATATTTTGTAATTAAAATAAAAAAAGCTTAATAAAAAATTTACAAGTAAAAGTTATTATCTTTAAAAATTACAAATAATTTCTTATATAAACTTTTTGTCTAATTTGAATTAAACCTAATCTCAACATTATAAGAGTCACTATCAGAAAACATACCAGCAATGGAATGATAAAAATTTTAAAAAATCTTTTAATCACCGACGAAAATTAACGACGGATATTTTTAGCGACGGAAAATTTTTGTCTCTAATCCATCGCTTATATCAGCAACGGATAGAATTTTATCAGTAAAAATTAAACCGGCTTGGCCGGTTCCAACAGCTCATTGTCCCTTTTTTTTTATTATTATTTTTTTTCAATTTTACATCTTTCAACGCTATAAAACGGTTAGTTTTGAGATTATTTTGTTTCATAAAGTTAAAAAATTTTCTTGCAAATACCTTATACCCCATTTCCAAAATCTCTATAACAAAATATATATCTCTCTCACATCTACATTCTCTCAATATTACTACATTCTCTCAATTTTCATTACTATTTCATTATCATTTCTTTTTCACAATTTTTACAATTTTCTATACCATTTTCACTACCATTTTCTATACCATTTCCACTAATTTTTACACCATTTCCATTATCATTTCCATTATTATCTTTATTTCTATCATTTTATTCATTAAACACATTTTCATTAAACACATTCTCAAATTTATATTCTAAATTTTTGTGAAACCTATTAACTCAGTATGTAACGGCATAACATGTCTAAGAAATTTCTGTCTGGGGGCAACTAATTGTCGAAAAAAAGAAATATTTAAACAAGGACAGATAAGCTCCACCTCTTATCTGAGAATTTTTTTGGTGCTCTTGCAACAGAACGGTCTGGGTGGAGAAGAGAGGATTACAAATTTTTCATGACCTTCAACATTGATCAAGATTTGACAAGATTTCAAAATTGGGAGTTCAAATTCAAGATTTTACAAAAAAATAATTGCGATATCCGTCAAATCGGTACATTTAATTTTTTTTGCATCTTTATTTTCTTGCATTTGCATTACTTTTTTTTAAAAAAAAAAAAATTAAATCTTAAATTTTCTTTTAAAAGTTTAATCGTATATTTTATTTTAAAAATTTATTTTTAATTTTTTTAATTAAATAGCCGGAACACACTTTTCCCAATTTTCTCAACAATCTCATCTTTCTCCATTTTTTTTCAAGATGAAATTTCCGATAATATAGATATTGAAACTTTTTTGGAAGAAACTGAACCTAATAACATAGAATTTAACACAACACAAATTAAAAAAGATGATTTTAATATATGGACATTTTTTTAAAAAAAATGATGAACAAAAAATAATTTGTAAAATTTGTCATCAAAAATATAAATTTTTGAAGGGTTGGGGGGTAGACACACTTAGAAAACACTTAGTTAATAATTATCAAGATAAATTCCCATAAACAAAACAAACACAAATTGTTATAGGGTGAGATAATATAACTGGTATATTTAAATATAATTCGGATAAAAAAATTTGATAAATAGAATGGTTAGCAAAAAAAGAATTATCACTTAACATAGTTACATGTCCCGTATTTGAAGAATATGAATAAAAATATTTACAATCCGGTTATAAAAAAATAGTAGAAGTGGATTTTAAAAATCATTGTAAATAGAAAAAAATCAAAATGATATAAAAATCAAAATAATGTAACAAAAAAAATTAATGGATTTTAAAATCCAAGTGAAACGTATATCGAATTCGGTGGAATCATTCTAAAAATTGTGCGTCTCTAATTTTTAATTTATATTTTTATAAAAAGTGAATTAAAAAAATAAAATGAAAAAATAAATCATTATAAGAGAGTAAAAAAAAAATAACAATAAAGTTTTAAAAAATAGAGTTACAAAAATAAAATATAATTAAAAAATAGAGTTATAAAAAAAAAGAGTTAAAAAAAGACAATAGAGAAAAAAAAATTTTAGCCGAACCGGGCCCGGCCCGCCGGTTCCGATTCAACGGGTCGGGACAATTCAACTAAAAAAAATTTTGGAATCGGCCCAACCCGACTAGGAACCACAACTAGCCCGGCCCGTAATTCAGGGAACCGCCCTTGAACTAGATCGGGCTCGGCCCGGTTACAACTCTACATTTATGGTACAATGAAAAAAATCATGAGTCTAGCCAAATTTAATCCAATCCACATCAACAAGGGACCCATGATTAAGTGACCATGTGACCGACCTGATCCCAGAGGACGTCCTATTACATATTCCACATCGGATTCTCAAGAAATTATAAAAATAGTATTTAAATTCAATAAGTTTTTTCACCCAACAGGTCGATCTTTTGGGATAAATTCTCTTATTGGGTTTGAGACCATTATTTATATCCATGACAAATTAGTATCAGAGCATCCGATTTAATATGGAAAAGGACTACCTGAAAGAGGGCTACATGGAAAAGAGCTACCTGGTACTAGAGTGGGAGCCGTTCAAAATAGAAAAATGCTACCTAGTAAGTGAGAGCTGTCCGAAAAAGAAAAGGGCTACCCATCATAGTGAAAGCCGTCCAGAATGAGAGCTGTCTGTGGACGTCCGACTTTTCAAGGGAAGGGTAATATTACGAATTTCATATCGGATTCCCAAAAAATTATAAAAATAGTAATTAAATCTAATAGGTTATCTCACCAATATATCAATTTTTTAGACTGAATTCTCTTGGGCTTTGAATTATACCCACCATGTTTTGGGGCCCGGGGGGGGGGGGTGTTTGGGTATCCACCCATGTTCTTCTGTTTTCTTTTCCTTCAATTATTACTCGACTGATCACGATCTCTGTGTATATTCCGAGTAAGACTTTTACTCTAGATTTTCAAAAGAAAAAAAAAAGAATCCCAATTATTGACCATTATCTAACAAATAATATGAATGCTCATCAACCATTGTTCTTCAATTATATTTAAATAGTTGATTGACACTCAAAATTAAAGCATCCCTTCATCTAGAATACCTCAAAATTGAATATAAAACCGTTGAGTTTGCATATAATAGGGTAAAATAAGTTATAAGGAATACTTTAATATTGAAAAAAAAGTTACACGTGCCAGATACGTCCATCAACTTTCTTTATGAACAAAAATTTTTCAAACGTGTTTTCTATTAATTTTTAATATTTTTAATTAATGTCTTTTTAGATTTTAAAAGATTATATAAAAGAATTTTACAAATTTACCCTTCTAATATTTTCTTTAATAAATGACATTGCTAAACATGGTAAATTGAAATCCGTTGACTCCATATACTTGACACACCGTTTGTGTTGTATATTTAATTTTGAGGTATATATTTTAATCTTGATGCTTTAGTATAAATTTTCCCTCCATCACATGTTCAATAATCTATGGTATTGGCCTAAGTGACATTTCGTAGAAATATTTTGTTTTTAGTACTTAAGGAAACGAGACTTTTATAAGGGAGAGGGGGGACGGTGCCAATCGGACTATTGTTTATCGACTTTCCTAGGAATATAATCGATTCGGAACCAAGTCAAGCAAGTCCGGAGACTTTTAACCTTGTTTTATTAATCTGTTAATCTTAAATTTAAAAAAGAATCTAAAATATATACAACATTAACTTGTTTAAATAATTCAATGACCTTCAAATGAATCTAAATGTTATATATTTAATCCCATTTCATTTCATAAATAAGTTTAAAAATTATGCTGCTGCTAACTCATTTGGGTAAATTGAGCTAAACTCTTCAAGTCAAATCTGGAGGTAAAGTTCAATAACTTAACGACTAATTTCCTAAAATTTAAGATGATGATGACAAGCACAAGAAGTATGGAGGGAGATGTGTAAGTGTGTTTTTATTCGTATCCCCCGTTATTCTAAAAGGAAGATATTTACTCTAAACTTCTGAGAAAATATTTTTTCACTATTTTTTTTCTATTTTTATTATTTTTAAAATTTACAAAACAAATTATTTTAAATTTGATTTTTAGAAAATCAATTTTAATATTTGTATTTCGAATAAAAACGGAGATATTAATATCATTTTAAATGCTAAATCTAATATTAAGGAAAATAACTCTAAAATAATATATGAATAGTTCTTTTCGCATTTATTTTCTCTTATACTTATTTTTTCCACTATTAAGGAAAATAACTCTAAAATCTAATATATGAAAAACGTGTTGATTATGATAAACTCATATGCTATTGTAAAATCTAAAATGGTTTTTTCCTTTTCATTTCTTCCTCTAGGACCATAACCCTTATGTACCATCCCATATTCCTCTTTTCTCTGCCATATGGTCATTTAGGTTTTTTTCTATTAAAATCCTCTCAATTTGTAGAATTTTTGGTACAACCTTATCTAAGTTTTCTTAAAACATTTATTTAGTAGTTTCATCTAGCTCTACTTGAAGTGTATATACACTAAATATATTCATAGTTTCTTTTACTATCATTGTTTTAAGAGCTATAATCCTTTTTTTTTAAGTAGTCATACTACATCGTCTCTCAATAAACTATCTACAATTATAGGCAGTTACATAAAATTTGATGCATTTGATTCTAGATTTATTTAGTTTGTATAACATTTTTTTTTAATTGGGAATCACGAAATTTTAAAACCAATTTCTATTAATTTGGTTTGACATGCATAAATGAACTCATTAACTCTACTTTCAGAGTGAAAAACACATGATATGTATATATTTTTTTGGTTTTTATAGAGTGATATATGGATTTTCTTTTATTAATTCGGTTCGAGTACTATTAGAGCTATCAAGGAGTTGCTCTCACAAATCTAATTTCTCTATTTTTATAATTTGAATCTGGGATCTATGATTAAAAAATTATAACATTTTATCGCTACACATACGTGAGTTTGGTAAAACACGTGATAATGGTAGCATATTTATAGTTGAAGATTTGGTATGGGAGTTTGGTAAAACACACGATACAAGGAGTTTAGTAAAACTCGTGATATTGGTATCAATATCCTTAGCATATCTATAGTTAAAATCAATGAGTAGTTGATCTAATAAAATGTGATATTAGAACTCTTAATCAAGTTTTCAAATTCGACTCACGTGTTGGGTATGAAAAAAACTACGTTAGGAGTAGTCTCTTTAGTGTTCACTGCAAGTTCTAAATCGAATTTGTCAAAATATGATTTCGAATGTCGATTGATATAGTACCAAAAAAATAGTTACAGGTTTTTGTTTAGGGTCAGAGTGATTGAAACATCATGCATAACCTAGAAAGACAACAACCGGCTACCTTAGAACCACCGTAACCACCGAAAAATAGAACTGTTCTCCTAATTGATCAGCTCAACAAAACTCGGTGTCCTCCGAATAAGTAAAATGTTAGGCCGACAGAATAACTCCTTAAGAGCCCAACTAAACCCCTGAAACACTGGAAGCTCTCGCAGCTTAGAATAACAAAAAATTGGAACAACCCTTTTCCTAGTCAAATGTAAGGCCGACAGTATAAGACTGTTTTATACTTGTCATTTATCTTAATTACATAGATTAAAATTATTTTTATTTTTTTATTTTTTTATAAAATATGGTGGTATAAGCTTAAACTCAGATTTGAACGCTTTAGGGATGATTAGATATGAAATTCTAAACCTTTTACAATTTTTAATATAATTCTAAAATTTTTAATTTTTGTTCTATTAAATTTTAAATATTTAAAATCAGTTATAATTCTTGTTCCATGAAAAAAATACAAATGGATTCATACGTGACAATCATACAGAAATTTTGGGCCCATCAAAACCATAATTGCGCTGAGAGCTTATGCCCATATATTCTTCTTCAAAACAAAATAGAGAGAGAGACTAAAGACATCTGCACAGCAAGCAAAGTCAAAAATGAAGTGAGTGAGACACAAAAAAACAAACATTTGAACCAAAAAACTAAAGAAAAATGCGATGCCAGCGAAGTTGTGGTCCTCCGTGCGATAAGGTTCACGCGCATTGGCATCAATCACATCCTCAAAATCAACCTGTTTCTCTGACTTCCCTCTAAACCCTTTAATCCAATTTTGCTTTTACACGTGGTCGTGTTTTCAATTCTTAATTTGTGGACCCAAATTAGGCCAATAATGTCTTCTCGTGATTGTTTGGCTTGGCTACATTTTTTGGCCAAGTTCTATACTTTGGGTAATTATAAAGTTCTTAATAAATATATATATATATATATATATATATATATATATATATATATATATTTTTAAAAAAAATTGCTACAGACTCTTGACGAGATTCCTTTATTAGGATTGGAGTTGCCGGGTTAGAGATGAGATGGTCCTTATTTTTTTAAATTTTTCAAAAAAACAAAATAAGGAGATTCCACTTACATAAAACTCTTGAATTGGGGGAGGGGGGGACCTAAGACTTCTAGAATAACGCAGGCTATTCAGAATTGCTTTATTTAATTCATATATATACACACACACAGATATATATATTAAAGAAAAAAGGAAAAGTCGTACTCTGAAATCGGGACAAGGATACTAGAAAAGAGTGAAGATGGGTGGAGTCTGTGGGCTGTCGACAATGGACCCAAGAAAGAGATTTCGATGGATTTTGTGTTGGACTGATCTTCTTCCCGAATCTACATTATATTTTTTTTTTCGGTCCCAATCTACAATATATATATATATATATATTTTTTTTCTGGTCCAAATCTACATTATATTTCTCAAATCACCGAAGAAACATGCATGCCGATGCCGATGCCGATGTTTGATCTAATTGAAAAAAAATATTAATATCATTAATTAAAATTCATATTCAAATTTTAAAAATAAAAAAAGTTACGAAATTCTCCCTTAAAAATATTCAAAAATAATTCAAATCAAATTTATCAAAATATAATTATCAATACCAATTAATCAAACAAAAAAAAAAATACATACACACACCAAACCCAATTACGATTAAGTGTTGATTTTGTGACGTAAAAGCCAAGACTATCTCTCTCTCTCTCTCTCTCTCTCTCTCTCTCTCTCTCTCTCTCTCTTATTCCTAGTCAAGTCAGCATATTCCTTATCCCACGATGGATTTCTTAGTCCTCTATCCTCGATGATTTTAGACTAAAATCTAATCTAAAACATGTCATGCATGAGACTTAACATCATAGATTTATTATGTTTTTTTCCCTCCCCCTCAAAGAGCTAAGAGGAACACACTCTCAATGATAGGGGACACGTTATGCATGTGCTTGAAAAAAGCAAATTGGAACAGTACAAAAACCTTGTCTACACAAATTTAGTCAATGTATTCGGGTTGCGAAAACTAAATGTCCTCCAACATCGTCCGCTGCCTAGTCTAATTTCTTTCCTATTAAAAAACGAAGCTCTTTAGCTCTAAAACCCGACTCAGAGCAGAAAAAGAATGTCTTCTCTTCCCCTTCCAAGCACCCTTATCAATACCTCCTTTTCCACTCTCCTTAACAAAACCGCACAACCATTTCCCACAAACAGAAAGCCAAGCCATGTCAATGTGCCCGCAATCGTATGCAAAGAATCAAATGATCATGGTTATGACAAACAAATTAGTAAAGGAGCTTTACTAGGTGAGCTCAATAGAAGAAATGTGCTCATAGGCTTAGGAGGCCTTTATGGCACCACCAACCTCTCTGCCGCCACCGCCGCCCCCATTGAGGCCCCTGACCTCCGCAAGTGCGGCGCCGCGGACCTCCCCGCTGGCGCAAAGCCTGTTGACTGCTGCCCACCGTTGACCAAAAAGCCAGTTGACTTCGTCTTACCTCGGCCCGTCGGCCAATTGCGGATCCGTCCCGCTGCCCAATATGCCACAAGAGAGTACATAGCAAAGTATGAGAAGGCAATATCACTCATGAAAGCTCTACCCGAAGATGACCCGAGAACCTTCAAACAACAAGCGGACATTCATTGTGCTTATTGTGATGGAGCTTATGATCAAGTCGGGTATTCGGATCTTGAGCTTCAAGTACACCAGTGTTGGCTCTTCTTGCCATTCCATCGATGGTACGTATACTTCTACGAAAGAATTCTAGGGAAATTAATTGATGACCCGAATTTCTCAGTGCCCTTTTGGAACTGGGACAATCCATCAGGAATGCAAATGCCAGCCATGTTCACCAATCCAAACTCTCCACTTTACACCAAACTCCGTGATGCAAAGCATCAGCCACCGGCTCTCGTTGATCTTGACTACGATCTAACGGACCAGACCACAACAACGGAAGAGCAATATTCAAGCAATCTTGCCTTGATGTATAGACAAATGGTTTCAAATGCTAAGACCGCAAAGCTTTTCATGGGGAGCCCGTATCGGGCCGGGGATGACCCGTCACCCGGACAGGGCTCCTTGGAGAGCCAACCTCATGGCACTGTCCACGCATGGACAGGCGACCGAACACAACCCAATCTCGAAAACATGGGCACCTTTTACTCGGCTGCACGGGACCCCATATTTTTCTCTCACCATTCGAATGTAGATCGCATGTGGGTTGTTTGGAACAAAACACTCAATAGAAAAAATTTCAAGGATAACGATTGGCTCAACGCGAGCTTTCACTTCTATGATGAGAATGCTAATTTAGTCAAAGTTAAAGTTAGTGATTGCTTGGACACAACGAAACTGGGGTATACTTATCAAGAAGTTGAACTTCCATGGCTCAAAACTCGTCCGAAAAAATCATCATCAAAGTCAAAGGCAATGGTATCTGCATCTCCTAAAGCTGGGACTGCCCAAGCCGCCGAGATTTCAACTAAGAAGAAGATGATAACTAGCGTTACGGAGAGCGATTTCCCTGTAACGCTAAACAAGCCGTTGAAGACAACGGTGAAGAGGCCAAAGAAGTCGAGAAGCAAGAAAGAAAAAGAAGAAGAAGAAGAAGTTCTGCTCATAGAAGGAATAGAGCTAGATAGAGAAGGGTTTGTCAAGTTTGATGTGTACGTGAATGAAGACGAAGAAGGAGAGGAATTTAGTAGGCCAGACAAGCCTGTGTTCGCAGGGTCGTTTGTGAACGTGCCCCATAAGCATAAGAAGGGTAAGAAGATGAAGACGAAGACATGTTTGAGGTTGGGAATAAGTGACTTGTTGGAAGATTTGGAAGCTGAGGATGATGAGACCGTTGAGGTGGCTTTGGTGCCTAAGCGTGGAAGTGAGACTGTCACCGTTGGTTCGGTTAAGATTGTTCTTGAATCGGAGTGAGCTTTTAGCCACTTGTTTGTTTTTGACGTGAAGAGGATAGGATAATGTTGTTTGTCTGTCGGTTCGGACTTGGTGATTATGGTTGGGCACTTGGGAGAGTTCATGTAATTCGATAATAAATAAATTGAGATATAATAGAGAAACTATGTGGATTCTCTTGCAATCTTACTCCAAAGCTTGTTCTTACTTTCGCCTAAGGCCGAAATTTAGGAAAGTGTACTATAATTTGTCTATTCATACATGGGCTAGATATACTTCCAATAATAAAAATAAGAAAAAGTATGGAACTTTATTCATATAAACAGTAATGTGGTTCACCAAAAATAAAAAATAAAAAATAAAAAATAAACTGTAATGTGCAATACAGCTAGCCTAATTGTGAACGGTTGCACCAAATACAATCTCAAAATAAAAAATATTATCAATTAAGCCAAAAGTGATCATGATTTAGAACATGCTTCATCTGCACTTGCCTGCGCATGGCAGCTACCAGAGGGCCGTGCGGGCACCACATGCCCGCTCATGCAGATACATGGAGTCACTTCCCCCACTATTTGTCCTAATCTCTCTATCACGGGGTTATAAATGGTGCCATTCTCCTTACTTATCGACACACCAACTAATATCTTGAGTTTTAAATTTCTCTAAGATTGAAAAGGAGTGAATTTGTCAGAAATTCTCTAAGAGTAAAGAATTGAAATTTTCTCAAAAAGTTGAAAGGTTTATTAGATAAAGAGAGATAAAATCTCTACAAAGATTTCTCAAAGAGTTTGGGAAAATATTCTTAATATTGAGATACTTAAGAGTAGAAGTTCAATTGATAATGATCAATTTTTGTGAAATTCTTGGTATGATTCTACCACATCTTTGGTGTCAAATCGAGGGAGTCTTGATGTCTTGGAGTATTTGTGTGGACAGACAATAAGTCCTACGACTCATTTGTCGCAATCCGTGATTCAAATGACGCATATCACGGTTAAAGACATTCTCAATTTCCTCTAAAATATTATGTGTAGCATGACAATGTTAATTAAATCAGATGTATATAATATCGAGATATGTTTTAAAACTATGCTATAACTCTTTAAAAAAAAAATGAATTCAGATTACCATACTTAGGAAATACCAAGTGAAGTTGAGAAATTTGAGATTAGCTTAGTTGATTAGGTATAATTCTTTTATATAAAATATTTATTGAAAAATAATAAATAATTTAAATTCTATTTATAAATTATATATTTTCTATTGAAAATTTTTCATTTCAATGAAACAATACTGAGCCTAGAATAAGGGAAAAATAATAATAATAAAACTCAACTTAAATATCCCAGATACAATGTTGATGTGTTTAAATTTAATTTTGCGATTATATGGAGAGATGATCTCTATTATAAACTAACAAACCTTCTATTAAATAAAAAGAATGATGTTACCTTATAATTCTTAAATCGAAAAAATTACGATAGGTCGACAATCAGCATAAGAGTTCTTTGAATACCATACTCTGCTGAGCACATCTGTATTATTTCAAACATATTGATTAATATATATCTATATATGAAACTCTTATCTAAGATAGGATAAGAGAAAGACCGGATCAAAGTAAAAACAGAAAATTATGGGATTTCAGCCAAAATAAAAAGAAAAAATAAAGCAAAGGACATGTTGAACCAACCCAGGCTTGGGCTGATGACCACCAAGAGATTGAAGATTTGTCCGCTGTCCCCCGGGGCAACCGACGCATATGCTATTGTTTATGATGAGCTCCATTAATATGGGGTCTCGTACAACTGTACTCCGAAACTTAAAACTTTGCAGTACGAGTTTCCCGCTGACAGTACCAGGATAGCGACGGGTGCGGGTTGGATAGGGGTGAAATTGCGTTTGGCCCGGCTCCGAAATTTATGTGGTTCAAAAGGACAAGCGAGAATCCAACCCGGAAAGAAGAAGAATAAAATTGTGTTCATACGGGTATTTTAGGTAGACCAAAAGCACTTTATTAAGTGAATAAAAATATATCTATATATTTTATATAAGTTTTGAAATTTAATAATATATTTATTTCGCTATAAGAACCGATATTCAAAATTATGGTATGATTAATTTGGTTTGAGTGCTTGTTGATTTATTTACAACTTTTCCAACATATATATATATATATATATATATACATATATTTATTTTTAAGTTTCGAAATAAACCCAACATTCTTATCTAATAGATCGATTGTTTATCTATAATAATAATGCATTGCATCTTACCAAAAAAAAAAAAAAAGCATTGCATGAGTGCTCGAATGAATGTACAAACACAGCATTTTAGAATTTGTTATATTTAACCTTATATTACGAATGTCACGTTTCACCTATAAGCAATCTCTAAACCTCGAAAACTATGACTTATCCGGACATTAATTATTTGTTATTAAAAAAACATTGATAAAACAATCTTCTTTATCATGAAATTAATTATGAAAAAACGTAGCGAGTCTAATAAGTTGGGATATTTTTAATATTTTTAGTATTTGGAGTACAACAGATCAAATGAAAGCGGAACCCGAATCCAACCTGGATCTAGACAAAATGGGTTTGGGCATTACCCAATTAAGAATTTACCTTGACAAGCATGGGTATTATTCGACCCGACATAGCGGGTACTAGTTAGGTATGGAAATGAGATGAGTTGAGATTAGATTGTGTTCGATTGAATTAAATTTTGTTCGGTCCATAAACTCCTTTTTTTAGCAAAATTTTTTAGATTTAAACTCGGTTCACACTGAACTCCCCGGTCGCACCATACAACTCAGACATCAGTTTAATTAAAATTTCTGTTCGCTGGGGATCTGTGTGCGTCGAAGGGTGTGAGTCATCTGTGATCTTTTTGCTCTTTTTTTTTTTTTTGGTTCCCCGACATGTGCCGATGGTGGTGGTGGCAGTCTACATTATAAAATTTTCAAACTCCAACAGACTTTTGAAAATTTTTTAATCTTTCATATTTTTTATTTTTTGGGAAAAGGACCGGGGATTGATTAATAAGGCCGCGTCTATAGGGTTTTTTTTTTTTTTTTTTTTTTTAACAGATGATGCATATGATAAACTTTAAAACAAATTTAATTAATTTTAATCCATATTAAATATTAAATTGTAATATATATATTGAGTCAGCTTATGAACTAAATTAGCCGAACACCCCTAAGTTTAGATTCAATCTATATTTTAGATGAGCTAAAAGGTCTTACTCACATCTTTCTTTTCTATATAATAGGATCAAATTCTGAGTCTATATTTGTGCTAAAAAAAAGATTAATTCATTGAGTCAATTATCGGATCACGAGTTACTCGTGAGTTGATTAAACTCGTTTCCACCTTTAATTCTGATTAATTACCATCCCAAATAGTACTCAAGTTTGAAGTGAGCAAGCGGATATCTTCAATAAACTTTGTATAAACGTTCTGACGTGTAAGTTTGAGAATAAAAATCTATTTCACTGCCTAACAGAGATAGAAATGACGCAAATCAAAATTTTAGTAATAAAAAAGTAAGACACGATATTCTAGGATTTAATTCTGTCACAAAGGTTAATATTCAATTGATATTAATATTATTTATTGACATTTATTTATTTAGTTTTACATTATTTAAAAGTGGTCATTTTCCCTTACCCTGTAGGGATACCCAAAAATAAAAGAATTGGGTATTCTTTAAAATTTTTGTCCTCCCAACTCCAACAGAATAGAGCTTAGGTACTTCGATTATTTTTTTTTATTATCGATATTTAAAATTATATTTTAATTAATTTAATTCGAATGTCTATGACAACCCTATTTAAAAGATAATTCTCTCAATATAATTTTTTCTATTATCAAATTTCGTAACCGAGATTTAATTTAATAATTTAACATTTCATTCTATTTGACCAACCGTTTGTTAATCGTAGATAACTTTTATATTATCAGACATTCAGCAAGATACATGGTAACATGTGATATTCTTCTCATAACCAAAAATCGGCGTCCCGCTACTAGATTTGCCCCAAGCAATAAAAAAAAAAAAAAAAAAAACAATATTTGATCATTTTGAGAAGGTTCAAAGTGTATTTTTTTAATAAAATATTATCATTCACGAGGTTTCACACCAATATATATATATATCATTCATAATAATGTATTATGTAAATTTATTTATATATAATAGTAAATACACACCAAAAAAATGGGATTTATGAAATTTAACATAATAATAGTAAACTCTTTCACTTTCAACTAATATAATAAAATTGTAGCACCTTATATTAATTATGTAAATTTATTTATATTCCATAGAAAAAAAAATCAATTATTTACTTCTTATGTGTGTAGGTATTGTTCTGTCTCTCTCTCTCCAAAAACACTGTGTCTAGTGAGCACTTATATATTGTGTGAAGCACTTAAGATGGGGCAATAGTTATTAATTTACAACAATGACTTCTTGTTGCCATTGCTAATGTGTTTGTATGCTCAAAATACATGAAAAGTTATGCGCTAGTGTCAAATTATTGGAGTTTAGGGCAGTGTTAAGATGCAAAACAAAAAATAAATAAATCAAAAGTCTTTAGAAAAGAAAAATGTAAATTGATAGGAGGGGCTCCATCATCGGCCTACTTCCTATCTTTTCTCTTGCCAGGAGTAGAACTAGTGTTTTCTAGAATGAGAAGTCTTATCACTTGTATCTCATTAACATTATTATTGATTTGAGGAATGATTTTGCCGTAAGATCTCCCAACCAAAACAAGAACCATGCATTATCCGGCTTTGATGGATGCCGAGATTTTACTAAGAGTGGCACGGGACAATGGTTCACTGCAGAAAGCGGGGAGTCCAAAATATCAAATACCACTCACAAACTTTTGCGCCTATGCGTAGCGTTAGATTTCAAAGGCAGAAAATTTGTATTTAGATTTTGTAGAGAGAGAAAATAAAAACATGTTTAGACAGATAAAACTAAAAATAATTTCAACTTTCTGGAAAGAGAAAAATAAAGTGTTTAGTTTTATGGATGAAAAAATTAAAACTTGTGTTTTTAATGATAAAAAGGAGCGTTTAGAAGGAGAATATATGAATTAAATTGATTTTTTTATAGAGAGAAAGAGAATTTATTTTCGTTTATAGAGAAATTTTTAAATAAATTAGAAAGAAAATTAGTATGAATAATTTTAAAGAGAAAAAATAATTTTAAAAAAAATATTTAAAGAAAGAAAATGTTAAGTTAATTGATTTTTCATTTTAATATGTTTAGTTTTAAAAAGAGATAATTTATACAAATTTAATTTTAAAAGAAAGAAAAATATTTATTAAATTATAGAATATAAAGATTAACCAAACATTAATGAGCATACCAAACACGGACAACGAGAAATATTTTCTCCTCTTTTTCCTTTTCCTTCCTCGTCTCTCTTTTTTATTTTATCCAAAATTTCATTCTGACTAATTTAAATTGACCGCTATAAGACCTATTTTGAGACAGATCTCTCAACATTATTTTTACTATGCTCAAGAAAGTCAAACTCTCAATCTGATTAAGAGACGAAGACACCTATCTCACATACGCCAATAAATTTTGATTCCTTATCTCTCCTTGCATACCAAACTTTATCGTGATATAAAACATGGGTAAATGGGTAAATGAGAAATACAACCTTATGGTAACTACATAACTCACAGTATCCGTCAAGTAATTACCATTTAAAAAGTTAAAATTAAAACTTTATATTAAGAGACGAAAAATAAAAATTTTAAGTTTTAAAAGTGCAAATAATATTTAAATTATAATTTACAGTGTATTTACCACACCCACACCCATCAGAAATCCAAATAATTCACCCACTGTCACCACCATTATCGTCACAATATCAAGTTGTCTCGGTCAAGTCCGCATCCGAATTCATGTCATCAACCAACTTTTGATTTTTTTCTGATCATATCCAAGAACAATGGACCTAGATCTGGTTCGCTCTTCGCTGGCCTTTTCCTTTCCGCAATTATTATTTTTTATTTTTTTATCGAAATTCAAAATGATTAATTTAATTTAAACATTTATATAAACTCTATTAATAGACTATTTCCTTATGAAACAATTGTACATATTAAAAGAAAAAAAAGTTTAAATTGCAGTTTTATCTTTATGCAATTGGGAGAAAAGTGTCTAAATTTTTAAATAATTACTTATATAAATTTTAAATTTTAAGAAAAAAAGATTTTGATATTTTTATATCTGAATTGCCATAACAAAAATGTCACTGGGAATTTTCTAATTTTATAAATATTGGTTCCTTTTTTATAAATATATATATTCTAAGGGATAAGGGTAGTGGGGGTACGGTGATAATGGAGCTGGCCTACCCTCGGGAGATGAGACGGGGGACCGCCAATAATGTTGTGCTGGATCAATCTTCTTCCTAATTAACCTAATTTACCTTTGTTTGGCAAATACTATGTTTAAATTAACCTAATTTACCTTTGTTTTCATAAGCAAACAATAAAAAAAAATAAAATAATTAGCATAACAACTCTTCTTATAATTATAACAAATGTTGTTTTATAATCATCGCAACAACAGTTGTAGGAACTTTTCATCCGTTGCAAACATATTGCAATTTGAAATGATATAAACATCGATTCAATTTTATTATATAATATTATTATAAATTATATATTCAAATTTCTCAAATAAAGCTGCTTTATTTATTTTTAAATATCAAAATACCTAAATTATTTATTTTGGCATTTCTAAAAATTAAAAAGCATTGTCGCCGGACTTGGGAACATGAAATACCAAAGACAAAGACTTAGAATTCACAAATGAAACGACAACAATAATAATAACCTTTATATAAATTATCATTATAATCTTGTCAAATTCAATTAATTTTAATTTTAAATAAATTAAATTTTTAAAAATAATTTTTTTTATATAATTTAAAATTTTATTTTAAAAATATTTTTAAATTTAATTAAATTTGATTTTACATAAATTAAATGTTTAAAAGATAAATTTTTTTTAATATTTGTTTTTTCACTGATATTATTATTTGATCAATCAAAATATTGATATAATAATAATAAATATGCCATCACTGATGGGGCACGTGGTTATGCAGAAAAATACTTGGTTGTCACGATCATAATGATTAATGGTTGGTTTTTTTGCAATCTTTTGTCAGAGGGTCGTGTGGTTGATTTTGCATCAACGTGGCACGTTCTCCTGAGTTTAAAAATTTTATTTTCATTTGGAGAAATGTTGAGTACTATTCGTACATTATTTAAGATAATTTTGTATAATTAAAAAAAATATTCTTATTATATATTACCTATTTAAAGGGCATTAGAAATATATAAAAATAAAAAATTAAATTATTATATTCTATTAATAATTATGATTATTAAAAAGTACTCTCAAAATACTATTAACAAAATTCTTTTATTTGATACATTATTACTATAAATTCAGTGTAAATTTAGAATCATTAGGGTTATATAATTTTAATTTCACAGTATTGAAGCCAAAAAAATAATATTACTTAAAAAATGAAAATCAAACCTTTTTAATAAATATAATATTACTTGAATATATAATTAAGTTCAAAATTAATCAATTATTATGACATTCAAAATCGTAAACACAAAGCTTTTTAACGTGCTAGTGCAATTAACAATACACCCTCGATGATGAACCCTCGTGTCGCATGTGCCAAGGGTGCTCTTTTTTCTTTTTTTTTTCTTTTTTTTTTTTATTTTTTATAAATTATCGATATCTGATAATTATGTTAAATCTAATTAAATCTGATTTAAGTTAAATTTAATTCTCAAAGAGTAAACTCTTGCAACATCATTTTTTATATTCATAAGATTCAAACTTAAAATTTTATTTAAAAAAAATTAATATCTGATTATTGTTACAACAAACCATCGGTGATAGCTCCTTTTTCTAGTTAAACAAATGAAATAATTATTTATTGGGGATATATACTTTGGGCTTGTATTACAAGTAACTCATAATTTTATAAAAAGTAACAAGAAAATAAATGCTAGTACCAACCATAAAAAAAACATTATTCAAATATATAAATAAATAATTTCGTTAAAATGATGTGACAAAAAAGATGTGCTAACGTGTTACGATACCAAACAATAATGCAATTATGCTGGCCCAGTGTCACCCAACTCAACCCAATCCAACCCACGTGACGCACGTGCCCAACCCCGCCCCCCCCCCCCCCTTTTGTTTTTCCTGTATAAACAACAATCAAGCTTTCCTTTTTCTCACAAAACCCTTTAGCTCCCTCCCCCTCCAACCAAAAACCAAACCAAAAATAGAAAAAAATGACTACCATTTCTCTTCCAGCCGTTGACTTTGTTCCTCCTCGGGTCACGGGCCCAATCAAGGTCCGTTACCCGGCCCATTTAGCCACGGAAGAACAGATCGAAAAGTTTGGAGCAGCAATATCCTTGGCAAGAGCTCTACCCGAAGACGACCCGAGAAGCTTGAAAAGACAAATGGAACTCTACCAGGCTTATTACGATGGAAATTTCGACTCCGTCGGGTTTCCGGATCTTGAGTTCCAAGTACGTTTCTCTTGGTTATTCTTCCCTTTCCATCGGATATACCTCTACTTCTTCGAAAGAATTCTCTCTAAGCTATTGAACGACGACGACGACTCAAGTTTCTCAGTGCCATTCTGGAACTGGGACTCTGAAGAAGGAATGAAGCTCCCACCTATGCACACCAAAAAAGGTTCTCCACTCCATATCGAAAACCAGAATGAAGGCAAGCAAATCACAATCCTGTACGATATGGACACAGACACAGACACAGACAGTACTGAAGAGAAAGCATATATGAACAATCTTGCACTGATGTATAGAACAATGATTAGAAATGGAAAGACAACAGAGCTTTTCATGGGAGGCAGGTTCGTGAAAGGGAATGAGTCGGTGGCAGGAGCAGGATCCCTTGAGATGCATCCTCATCGCAATATCCATGTTTGGTCTGGCAGCAAGAATACGTTCGGAGAAGACATGGGCAACTTCTACTCGTCTGGTCGTGATATCATGTTCTACGGTCTTCATGCAAATGTGGATCGCATGTGGGATGTTTGGACAAAAACACTTGGCCATTGGAACTTCGATGATAATGAATGGCTGAGTGCAGCATTTTACTTCTACGACGAGCATAAGACTCTCGTCAAAGTTAAAGTTAGCGATTTTGTTGATACCGAGAGACTGGGCTACACCTATCAAACAACCGAACTTCCATGGCTCAACACTCGTCCAATACGATCAACAGGATCACAATATGGGGAAGACAAGAAGACGGTAACTAATATAACCACCAGCGATTTCCCTATGGTGGTCAGCGATGTGGTGACGCATGAGGTCTGGAGGCCAAAAAAGTCGAGAAGCAAGGATGAGAAAGAGAAAGAAGAAGAGGTATTAGTCATAGAAGGAATAGAGCTTGATCCGGAGCAATTTGCAAAGTTTGAAGTGTATGTGAATGAAAAAGAAGGAAAGTTCGGGGGGCCAACGTGTGCGGAGTTTGCAGGGTCGTTTGTGAACGTGCCCCCAATAATGAAGAAGGGGGTGGGGACAAACAAGAAGAAGACATGTTTGAAACTTGGGTTAGGTGATATGTTGGAGGATTTGGGTGCTGAGGATGATGAGAGTGTGCATGTGATTTTGGTGCCTGGGAGTGGAAATAAACGTATAAAAATTGGAGGGGTTAGTATTGCATATATGAAGATCATGTGAGTTTGCAGGGGCGTTGGTGAACGTGCCGCATAAGATGAAGAAGGGGGAGGAGACAAACAAGTAGAAGACGTTTGAAAGTTGGGTTAAGTGATTTGTTGGAGGATTTGGGCGCTGAGGATGATGAGAGTGTGGATGTGGTCTTTGTGCCTATGTGACTTTTCCGGAGATGTTTTCTAGTCAGTCGTGTGCTGTGGAATGGATGTCGGTCGGTCCGTTTGAGGGTGAGCTGTTGTTGGTGGTGTGTGTTTGGTTGGGAATAAACAATAAAGAGGGTTTTTTTTTTGTATGAAATAAATAAAATGGTTGAATAGCATTTGAGTTATGATATTTGTTTAAGTTGATTTTCATTAGTCACATGGCAAATGACTCTTTTCAATTTAAGTTGAAATCTTATTTCACTCTTTGGGTTATTTCTTTTAAAGTAATTATTCATGACTAAAAGTTAAGGTAAAACCCTTTGTCCAAGGAACATGGGGCACTACCTAATAGAAATTTTATATAGAGAAGACAAGTGTAAAAGGGAAAAAAAAAAGTTTGATAAAAAGAGATTATTTTTCACTTCTTAAACTCTGTTAACACTTGATAGGACTTCGTAAACATTAGAAAACTCTGTATCCTTGTATCTTCCACAAGAGGGTCTATATTAGCAGCCATGTAATTAGCAAATACAAAAATAATAATAACATAATTTTTAATTCCAACAATAGGGGTTGATCATTTGAGAGACATTAATAAAAATAAATAAGATATAGAAAGAATAAGATAAACATATTGTTCTAAAATAATAATGATGCAATCCTCTAAATTCAAAGCATTGATATGGAAAAGGGAATAAACACATCAAGGCACTCACAGGGAACAGTATCTTTAACTCTCAACTAAACTCCCGATTTTAAGTTTTGTATATAAAAAAAAAAAGATATAAAAAGAGTTTTATCTTTTAAAAATTTAGAAAAAAAATAAAAGAACCTGATTTAGGGCCGATAACACCACTTTTCAGGGTTTACGACGGGGGGTGTCCATCAATGATTGGTGTGATAGATTGGTTTAATCGGTATGATAATATATGGATGATTATGAATTGAGATTCCTTTGAAAAATATTTTTAATCCGACAAAAAGGGAGATTTTGGAAGATATTTTGTTAAGGATTTAGAAAAGATGGGTGGAGAAGCTAATATCGAGGAATTAAAAAACAAAAAGGAAGTCGTATATTATTTCAAACCAATTTATAAAGCAAAGAAATAGTTTGCAGGATGAAGCCAATAAAATCAATGAATCCCATAAAAAAGTAGTTTACTGACACCTTTTTATCTTAATAAATTATGGATGATTGTTAATTATATTAAAATTAATTCGAATCCGAGTGATTTTTTAAATTATCACGAGCCTTTTTAATAAATAAGGTTTGATTTTAAAATTTTATTTAAAAAAATATTAATATTTAATTATTATATTAATTAAATAACAATTACCTTTCTTATCAACCAGGAGTTCCTCATCATGAGTCTAGCCATTTAGTCCAATCCACATCAACAAGGGACCCATGATTAAGTGACCACCGTGGACCCGAGCGATGAATTCAAGTCTAATAACAGTAACCCATGGTTCGAGAGCAGATGCCACCCCACCCTCCCCCGGCGAGTGGGTGGGTGTCCCACCTATGTTCTTCTGCCTTCTTTTCCTTCAATTATTACTGGACTGATCACGATCTCTGTCTATATTCCATGAGCAAGACTTTGACTCTAGATTTTCAAAAGAAAAAAAACAGAATCCCAATTAAATTATAATTTATATCTTTATGTATATAAAACTCTACTTGGTGAAATCATTTTTTCTCAATTTTGTCCTAACAAAATAGTAAATTTTTTTTTTATATTAACTTTTTTCTATTTTATTAAATCTTTATGTATATAAATTATTTTTTGATTATTTAGAGATCACGTAAATCGTAAAAATTTTCATATTCACAAAAATTTAAATATTAGATTTTAAAGAAAATATTTAAATAAGAGTTTTTTATTACTCGAGTGTCCCTACAAGAACTAAAACACAAACTATAAAGTATTAACACACTCTTTTAATTAAATATATTAATTATTAACTTTCTTTCCCTCTCCCTCTGCCTCATAGTTATAATAGTCCTATGGTCTCCAAGAGAACAGTTTAGTAGTTATAACTCTCTCTCCTAATTTCGTGATCAAGGTTCAAATCTCATGTAAATAAAAAAAAAATGGTGCTATGGAGTTGGATCTAACAAATAATAAGAATGCTCATCAACCCTTGTTCTTCAATTATATTTAAATAGTTGATTGACACTCAAAATTAAAGCATCCCTTCAATTAGAATACCTCAAAATTGAATATAAAACCGTTGAGTTAGCATGTAATAGGGTAAAATAAGTTATAAGGAATACTTTAATATTGAAAAAAAAGTTACACGTGCCAGATATGTCCATCAACTTTCTTTATGAACAAAAATTTTTCAAACGTGTTTTCTATTAATTTTTAATATTTTTAATTAATTTCTTTTTAGATTTTAAAAGATTGTATAAAAGACTTTTACAATTTTACCCTTCTAATATTTTCTTAAAATATTTTCTTTAATAAATGACATTGCTAAACATGGTAAATTGAAATCTGTTGACTCCATATACTTGACACACCGTTTGTGTTGTATATTTAATTTGGAGTTATATATTTTAATCTTGAGGCTTTAGTATAAATTTTCCCTCCATCACATGTTCAATAATCTATGGTATTGGCCTAAGTGACATTTCGTAGGAATATTTTTTTTAGTATTTAGGGAGACTTAAACTTGAGATTTTTATAAGGGAGAGGGGGACGGTGCCAATTCAACTATTGTTTATTGGCTTTCCTAGGAATATATTCGAGTCGGAACAAAGTCAAGCAAGTCCGGAGACTTTAACCTTGTTTTATTAATCTGTTAATCTTAAATTTAAAAAGGAATCTAAAATATATACAGCATTAACTTGTTTAACTAATTCAATGACCTCCAAATGAATCTAAATGTTATATATTTATTCTCATTTCATTTCTTAAATAAGTTTAAAAATTATGCTGCTACTAACTCATTTCGCTAAATTGAGCTAAACTCTTCGAGTCAAATTACCTATTCTTTATAAATGGTTTACTTCATTTGGGGTCCAAACTACAATATAGTATACAAGGGGGTTGTATCAACTTTCTATGGATTTTATAATGGTAGGATACCGATATTTGTTGACGTTTGTAGGATGGACACATTGATCCCTTAACTAGATTAAGAGTTTGACTCCTCTTGGGTACAGAAAAAATAATGTTGGGAGACCCGCAACCACAAAGTGGGCCCTACAGCGATCTAGATTAGTTAGGACGTAATTCCGGATATTAGATGGTGACCAATCCAAGGTACAGAAAAAAATGATAGGATACTAAATTTTCTTAATCAATATCTTGAATTCGAGTTCTGAGAATAAAAAGGTAGGCGTCGAGAGAGTCTATTCCTAAATTAAACTCTACAATACTTGAATCGGATTGATCGGATAATTCGGATACCAGTGTGGGCTTCAACAAGTTTTTCTCTTCTAGTGTTGGTTCATCAAATGGGCCCTACAATCTTGGGTTTTTAAGCCCATTTGTACAGATTAATTTTTAAAGCAAGATCTTCTTAACCCAGATGATTGATGAGCATTGATAGGCCCATTTTTTATTTTTATGATTATTCTATTTCATTTCATGAGCCTATGAAAAACTTCAAACAGATTTTATTTTATTTTATTTGTGATATGTTTTAGTTAAAAGATCCTTTCAGTAGTATATACAAGATTATACAAATAAAGTTGTTTCTTAAGAATATTAGAGCTATTATTATTATATTAATAAACTTTTGTACCAAAAATAATATTTGATTTCAACGAGAGTGAGACAACATTTTGTGCTGGGGACTTGTTAAGCATAAATCCTATTTGGGTGGATTTCATTTTCGGGGAGGTAGACCAAATGCTTGTAAAAATGTTTTACAGAAATGCAACCTTATTTCTACAGTGCTTTCTAATGCTGGCTGGCCTTTTCTATGCAGAAAAATCTCTTTCCTATACTGCCCATTTCACACCAAGTGCAATTTCTTTTTATTTTGCAAAAAAAAAAAAAAAAAGTTTAATGTTCAAACTATATCTACTACTTTCAACGGGGTTGCTGCATATGGTTTGTGGGACATTGCATGTGCTCTGTAAGTTTATTGGTGTGTATTTGAAGGGAAAAAGGTTGCATTCTTTTTGCCTTTTCTTTAACTAATTGAAAACATTCTTTACACTCTCCCTTTAGACATGGGAAATTAAGAAAAAATTTGAATCTGTAACACATTAGGCAAAGAAAAATATATGTAGTCTTGCAAAAGTATTCACTTAAAGAGTCAAATGCCGCATAATACATTACGACGTTGTCTCTCAGGGAAAAATCAATGAAGAAAAATGATTTCTATGTCCTAGTCTATATAATTCACAAACTGGGCAAGATGCATGCATGAAGTGATCTTGCTGATAGATGCTTCGAATGATACTCAACTGCCTCAAATATACTGAATATATGTGATCTAATGTGTAGACATGTCTTTTTTTGTTCCTTCTTTTCTAGAAAAAAAAAATACATTATGGTTGAGGAGGAATGGCCTCTATTTCTTGAGCAAGCTCTCTTGTCAACCTGTCAGCTCGATCATCCTGCCCACCCGCAAACGTGTATACACGGAAAGCAAGTTGGAAAGCCCTCCACATCATTTTTGGTGTCATTTTTGTTTGTGAATCACTTTTCTTCCCTGTTTCTCTATGTTCAGCGGCCTTTGCTTCTCTATTCTCCTGTATCAGAATTCAATGAAAAGGTTATTCATCAAATGAGGCATGTTTGATAACTTCGGCATAGGTTTTCATGGCATGATGTCATATATTTGTCCAACATTGCGGAAATGTCATGAGCATTTTGTCATAAAAAGGTGATCTATTTTTTTATCCAGATTGTTAGTTGAACTACCTTAAGTGCTAGCTCCAAGCAGCTTGAAGATACATCCACCATGGCTTCCTTTATCTTAATAAGGATTTGGAAGTCAAAATGGATGTTGTGACTTTGGAACTTCTTTGCTTCTTCATCCTTTGTTCTCTCCATTGTATCTAGTTCTCCTTTGATCTATAATCAATTGTTTCCATGAGTTGTAAAAAAGAATAAATAGTAAGACGTTAACTTGATGTGTATATCTTAAACAGTTTTTACCTTATTAAAATATCTCTCAACCCTGTCAAGAAGCTGTCCTAGAGGAGCCTCTATCTTCCAAGTTTCCAGGGTTTTGACAATTCCATTTAGTTTTCCATATAGCGATGAGGCCATCCTTAAGGTTTCCAACTTCTTTGTTGGGAAATCCTCGAATCTTGCCAGCACCTGAACATTAGAAACTAATGTCAGGGTAAAAAGAAAAAAAAAAAACAAACTTTAGGTTGATATAATTTTTTGTTACTTCATTGCTGACCTGAGTTTCATCAGTTAGCTGCTCAAGAATGGATTCCACATGTTTCTGAAACTTGATTAGTTCTTCCATTTCCTTTGTTTGGAATGTGCTTATTTCCTTTTTCAGTTCCATGATGGCTTTTGCATGATTTTTAAAATCCTCTTCAATTTGTTGAAAGTATGCTGATCTGAAATATGCCAAAGAGGAAAAATGAAGAGGCAAGCAAGACAGTACATACTGCATTTGCAGGAGTAGAAATTATAACAGCTGAAGACTTGGGAAGAGTCATTACCTCTTTGTAATCTCTGCAAGAGCATCAGCCATTCCTTGTTTTCCACCTGCAGGTGCCCCTGCCCCAATTTGACTCTTTTTTCCACCTGATGTTTTACCATCAAGAGCAGATCCTTCCAACTTTCCCCTGAGAACCCTGTACATATTGCCCATGTGCGATGATCTCTTCAATTTAGTTGTTGCTCTAGCACGAAGAGTTCTACCAGCACCTGGTGGAGGAGGTGGAGGGGCACCACCCTTTGTTGGTGGCAAAGGTGGTGGTGGTAATGTTCCTGACCCTTTGGAAGGTGGCGGTGGTGGTGGGGGAAATGCTGATCGGCCACCTGGCATATTAGGCGGCGAAGGAGGTGATGGTAATGCTTCTTCATTTGGGAACTTGGGTGGGGATTGTGATGGTGGAGGTGGTGGGGGTGGTGCCGCTACATTTGGCAACATCAAATGTGGTGATTTTAATGGTGGGGAAGGCGGACATGGTGCTGCCATATTTGGCAACACCACAGAGGGTGATTTTGGTGGTGGAGAAGGAGGTGGTGGGGCCAGTGCTGTTACATTTGGCAACATCATTGATGGTGATTTTAATGGTGGGAAAGGAGGAGGTGGTGGTAAATTTTGAACGGACTTTGATGATGTCAAGGGTAATGTTGGTGGTGGTGGAGGTGGTGGTGATGATGATGGTGGTAGCGGTGTTGCTATTGGAGCCTTTACCACATTTAGAGGAATCTCAGGTGGCACTAGCTCTGATTGTGTTGGGGAAAGCTTTTCTGCTTCTTCTTCATCTGTCATCTCAAGATTTGGAAACGGAAGCATTTGATCAGATTCATCCTCCTCTTTGTCAGTGGCCATTTCCTCTGAATTGGCTCTTGGAGTCTTCAGAGCTTCTTCCTCCATATTGGTTTCCTCTTTCTCTTGCTGCTGTTCCTTCTCCATTCTCAGGCTCAATGGGCTTAAATCTTGAGGTGAGGGGGACATGTAAAATGAAAGGCGCTTAAGGTCAATAGGGTTCAATTTCCCCACAGCTTTAACACGAAGAGGCATAAGACGTGGTTGTGAGTAAGGGGAGTTTAATCTCTTTCCTGGTGTTGTTGGAGAGCTAGGACTAAACGTTGTGTGAAGGATGGAAGTAGGAGTGGCCGGAGAATTGCAAGAAGAGCTTTTGCTATCTGTATATGATCCCAAAATCTTGTTGAATGTACATGATTCTTCAGTCAACTCATCCTCATCGTCCTCATCTGACACCTCAAACATTTCCTTTGCAGCCAGGATGGTAGATTCGAGTGTTACCAACACTAGAGAAACTATACACAACAATAACATTTCATTAGCTTCCATAATTCAATGCCGTAAATTTAATTTTTAGATATTAGATTTGAATTCAAGGACGAGACTTTGTGTAATGATTAAGTTACTTATTTGGTAATTTCGAATTCACGAGTTTGGAGTATGGAAATAGTTTCTTTGTAAAAATGTAAGAGAAAAACTGTATACATATATATATTCACCCTCTCTCTATCTCTATCTCTAATGGGGGAGCACTTTGTGCACCAGCTGAACTCTTTTTTAGATTTGAATTCAGAACTTTTAATACAAACAAATCGGTCTAATTGATTGAAACTAACTTAATGATAGTAAGTACCTAACTCCTCCAAGCTCATCTTCTCCATGTCCGAGCCCTTCTCATATTCGATATGTCCCATCCACTCGTTGCTCTTCTTCCATGACTCTCCAAGGGCTTTCAAAGCTTTGAAGAAAATGGGCAGTGCCTGGTTTTCCATGTATTCTTTCTATTAGCTTGAAAATTTATGAGTCATGGAAAAGCTCAATAATTCATTATGAAATGACTAATGTGAACCTTTTCTAGAGTTGTCTTCCTCCATTCTGATGATGCAACTCTTGTCACAATTGTAGGATACAATTTATACATATCTCTCACCGTTCGTAGAATCAACTGGAAAAGAAAATAATCTTGAAGAATTTCAATAAGAAAGGATAAAAAAAAAAAAAAAGAAATAAGGAGAGAAAAGAATATTACCTCATTCATAGCAGCCGATCCATCACATAGAGGAAGATCAATAATGTCTCTAAAGATGAGGATCTTCCTACGAAGCTCCGTCATCATTATAAAGTTACTTGCCCAACTGCGCGAACTTTGCTTCTTGGGTGAAGATAGGGATTTTGGTGTCTGCAACACCAAAAGTTATTAGATTGTTGTTGCAGAAAATTTTAATATTTTATATTTGCTTATTCATTGGATTAGTTTTGTTATAATTTTAGATTAAGATTATACGGCGTGATATGAAAATAGATATGACATGATCCGGTATGATATCACAATTATAAATCACTAACTATTATCATATCCTAATGTTACCAAACTCTTATGAACGAAGCGGTAAGACATTTCACTTTCTTAATCATTAGTCTCGAATTCAAATCATCGGAATTGAGAAATAAGATTTGAGAGAGTTAATCTTTTAATAGACCTCACAATACTTGAATTTGATTAATCGGACGAAATCTGGATATCGATGGTGATCAATAATTTACTTACAAGAAGAATGCATGTCCTAACGTTGTATTTGGCAACATAGATGCTTAGTTTTTTGAGGTATCTATGCCCTTAAAACTAATATCTCTTTCAACAAAAATGCCCAACATAGGATTGAAAAATGAGGGTAAAGCATATGTTTGTTATTGCTTTTTCATTTGATATTGAAGAAATCTACATTGACCCATCATGAAATTTGCAAGTTTTTATTGTACAAAAATAATCAACAAATCAATTCTACACATCAAAAAACAATCAACAACTATGACCTATAAAGTATAGCAAAATTTAAGGTAACACGTCCAAGAATAATATTTGTAAAACATTATACATAAAATCTTAATGTCCGATGATACGTACCTCAGGCACCTGAGCCTTGTGCCGAAAGAACCCGAGGCTGAAACAACCGATTGCAGCCATGGCAAAGAACTAGCTAATGACTCTTTATAGAATGAAAAGAAAATTTTGAATGATTGATCAATTAATTATGAAAAATATTGCCTCGTCAAAAACCCCAATTCCAAATGGCACATTCCCCAAAAAAAATTGTTTTCAATTTTCTAATAGATTAATCAAACTGAGAAGAGGGTTTTCGAAGGATTTAAAAAAAAAAAAAAAGACATGTACAAAAGAACTAAATTACGTGCAAAGCACTTTTAATTTACTATAAAATAGATTTCCTTTCTGTGTATCTTTGTAATGAAGAATACCTCCATTGGACATGCCAAGGAAGAAGGATTGGGGAGAGAGAGATATATATATATATATAGAGAGAGAGAGAGAGAGAGAGAGAGAGAGGAAACAGTCTCGTTAACGTAAACTGTCTCCTAATAACATTGTTTAAAGTTAATGACATTTAATGGGTTTTCCTAAGAGGTTCATAACCACCCAATATTGTTTTTAGACAATTTTAAAGAAAGTGTGTGAGCGGGGTTACATTGCCAACTTGGCATTACATGTTGAAGGATAAGTTTAGTTTACAATGCAGCATCCTTTTAAACTGCACCCATGTTTTGGAACCTTAATTTGGAAACAATAAAACAGAAAAAGGGAAGATTCGTACGTATGTTTGATGTTTTTTTTTTGGTCCTAAAATAGGATTTTGATCACTTTAGTTAATGCCGTTTTTAGTTTTCTATTTTTATTTTTTGTTTTCCATTTTGAGACTGACTAAGAATTTTGAGTTGTTTGGATTATTATCTGAGTTTAATTTCTAATCTTTTGTTTGTTTTCATTGAAAATAATTTTGATTTTACTTTTTCTCTTTAAAAAGAGTTAATATAAACTATGCAGTTTGGCCGATGAGTTTCGGCTTAAGTGGTGCTTTCCCCCTCTCCTATGTAATAAACTCGGTTTGAGTCCCAGTATGTTAAAACATGCATTTTGCCAAACTTGTTTCTGAATACTGCAATATGGATTCCTTTTTTTCTCTTTTTTTTATTTTTATTTTTAAATGTTTCATGCAAAATTTTAGGTCTGAGTTTTGTATATATACAAAAATATATCACGAGAGTTTTATCCCTTAAAATATAATTTGATATAAATCAAATTTAATTGGATGTAAAATAATTATTGAATATTGGTTATTTATAAAAATATATATCCAAATTTTTAATAGTTTATCCTAACGTTTTATTAGATCTCCTATATTTAAGTTCTCATTTCTTCTAACTTGTGCATCCTTTGGTTTTCTTTACACATACCCAAAGCATATCAGACAATACTTTTGTATTTTATTCACAATTGAACTAATTTCCAACATATTACGAATTCTTCATTTCTAATTCTATTTTTTCTAATTTTGTCACATATCTACCTAAATATTCTCATACTATATTATGACAATTTTTTATTCTTGTTATTGTTTAATAGACCAATACTCAATATCATACAATAGTGTAAGTCTAACCGCGTTTTTATAGAATTTTCCCTTCAAATACATTGGTATCGTACGATTGCAAAAAATTCAAAATGTATTTCTCTATTTTATCCTATCCACTTGAATTTTATGATTTATATATCCATTTATATTGTCATCATTTGAATGATGAAATCTAAATATCTAAATCGTTCACTTTTGAGTATATTTTATTTATCTAGTCTAATCATTTATTTATCATTCTAATAACTATTGCTAAACTTACATCTCATATACTCATATACTCAGTTTTTGATCTACTCAATCTAAATCATTTGGATTCCAGTGCGACCCTCCATAACTCTAATTTAACACGAATACTCTCTCCAGTTTTATCAATTAGTATTATATTATCTGTAAAAAGTATATATTATGGTATGTCATCTTAAATATTTTTTTTGAGTTCATCTATTATTATTGCAAAGATGATGAGGTTTAATATTGAATTTTGATGGAACCCAATTTGTAAAAATACAAAAAGAAAAATATGAGAAAATATATAAATAAAAAATAAATATTTTTATATAAATATTAATTATTTTATGAAAATAATAGAATATACATCTTTTATAATAAGAATCTAAAATGATTAAATAAATAATTGTTAATCATAACACAAATAACGTAAAAAGTAAAAATTATAATTAAATAATTAAATAATTCATTAAATATTGAATAATATATAAATATAAAAAATATAAAATTTTTTTTATAAATATTAATTAATTTAACAAACTGAGATATTTAAAAAATGAAAATATTACAGAAATGAAAATATTAATATTAAGAAGTTCTCAGTTGTGCATTAATTTTTTTTTGGCATTAAAAGAAATGTTTAAAGAGTAAAATCACACCTAATTTCCCATTAAAATAACTTTATATCCATGGGCAGTTTTTATATCAAGTAATCAAAGAGTCGTATTGGGAAAATTGACCAAAAAAAAAAAAGTTAAAGAGGTAAAATAGTAAGAAGAAATTAAAATTTTTATTGTACATTATAAAGATTAAGGTGTTTTCGTAAATTCGTAAAGTTTATATACAAAATCAGTTTGTACGGCGGAATAATCTTTCAACCCTGACATTAATTTGACAAGCAATTTTCTATCATTCGCCATTCAAGCGGTCCTTGTCCATACATTACACTTCAGCATGAGGTGGGCAACCCCTTTTAAGTTTCCTCATTCTCCCCCTTTTTCTCCTTCTCGACAACTTTTTTTTTTTTTTTAATATTTAAATTTTATCTGATTAATCTGATTCAAATTCTATAAAATCTATTAAGAAATTTGATCTCCTAAATTTTATTTTTCTATTATCATAACTCGAATTCAAAATTTATAATTAAGAGAGTACAGTATTCTACTATTACGTTCATCAGAGTTTAGTTCCTTCTAGATATCACGTGAAAAGGGCAAACAATGAAAAATTCTAATCTAATTTGGTCATTCAAAAATGGATAATTTTAAGAAGTGATCAAAATGGTTTGCACCTTGAAAATTCTCCCATGAAGTCATGAAAGTTCAATATTTTCACCCACCATGTTTGGATTTTCCACAAAAAATGGGAGAAAGTTGGGATATCCCGACTCAATTGAGGGTTAGGCATGCTTGATTGTTCTTTAAGGGGAAAACATGAAATTTAATATTAAGATATTACTTGAGTATTTTAATGGAGGAACTCTTTTGTTGAACTTTCAAATGGTTCTAGGAAAACCTAGATGTTTGAAATGTTCATAGGATATTGGTGACTTTTTTTTATACGCAGTAGATAGTTGAATTTGAGATCTCTAAATGAAAATGAGATAATATCATTTTTGTTATAATTTATCGGTAAAATATTAGTGTAATCATTCCAAATAGCATGGGGCACAATAAAATGTAATTTCTTTATTTTTTTTCCTTAAAAAATTATATTAATTTCTCCCCCAAACCTTTGATCAGTTGCGCTAATAGCTAATATATTTTTTTCCTTTTGGAAAACCTTGCAAGTCTGATAAGATAATCTCCAAATAAGGGTTGAAATTCTCATATTTTAGTAGAGTGATTGTCTATAGAGTAATTATAGTTTAAATTAAATAATTTGACTTATAATGTTTAGAGAAAATGGCTGCACTGATTACGCCTTTTTCACTGTTTTTCATTTATTCATTTTCCAGGACAACAAAGTTCTCTATATGACTATTCTAGTATTTTACACAATGAGTGATAAATTAGATGCTTAATTATATTAATTTAGTATAAATTATTCATTATTTTTTAAAAAAATTAATAGTTTATTTATGTAAAATTTCAAAGATTTGTTATTTATTACAAAATATAATCCACCAATGAACTTTAAATCTTTTATGTACAATATTTCTGTTGTTTTATAGTAAAAAGTTTTGTTTTTATTTATATGTTCCAGTAAAAGAAAAAAAAATAATTTACGAAAAATTCTAAAATAAAATCTTGCTGTTTTACTTTTGAAGCTTTTGATCTCTTTGTGTGTATTTGTTGATTACAGATATTTCATTATATTTTATTATATTTATTCAAAAATTCAATAAAGGACTCCTCTTAAGAGTTTTATTTTCAGCTGCATTAGATTGGATTCAAAATTTCTATTGTTTCACAGTTGCAGTTGGGGTGCCTCTGCTGAAGACAATGGAGCAAACTAAAATCACAGCCTCTTCAGAGACTGCAAGAGGAACAAATGGATCTCAGAACCTTCCATAGATTTTTGGGGGCCTTAGATGAAATAAAATGCATAAAGCTGGCATGGAATGAAATACATAAAGTGGTCTAATCTTTTTACATAAGACTAGTAAGAGTTTTATTTTGTCCAGAAGGACCTATGGCAGCGGTCCCTTGGCCATTGGCATAGTCCTTTACTAGCGCCGGCATAGCCGGCGGAAATACCGGTTGCTGGAGAAGACCTCAAACATTCTGCCGGTGGTTTTTGACCGTCGATGAAGGTCTTTTTTTGTAGTGCATGAATGATTCAAATGAAATTCCAAGAGTTCTGTTAACAGTTATAAAATATCTTGAAAGTTGGAAGTTTCATTTTAAAATCTTAAAAGAATAATAATAAATAAAAGATTTAAAAGAAATTTCAAGAGTCTCACCCAAAAATTAAAAAAAAAAAATCCTTAAATCCGACTTCAAAAGACCTCTTTACACTCATTGATTTGCTTTTATTCTTAAATATTCTTTTTATTTAAATTTTGGGATTTTTATGATATTAAACGTTTACTGAATTTTAGTTATTTGGTTGTGCTTTATTTTTCATATTGAATGATTTATTTAATTTTAGTTTATGTTATGAATATGCATAGCTGATTATTTATTAATTTCTTCAAAGTTTATACATATGATTTAATAATTTTAATTAAATTAATGTATTTGATTTCATGAGTCCGACCAAACTAAACAGCTCTTGAACTCAACCGTGAGCCACGTTAAGCTAAAAAATAATTCATTTAAAAATAAATAAAGTTAAGAATCGAACAAAATTTAATTAAATTTAGTTCGGATAGTGCTAGCTTAACTCGATTTAACTCACTTTCTTCATCATGATAGAAAAGGATCCATTTGACATCAAATGTTATATCCCTTATCATCTAGTGAAATAATGTTCAAGTAAAGAATTCTGCGTTCAATAATTTTTCTTTCGAAAGGAAACTTGAATACACTAGATGTTGGTTGCAAACATGTAAACTTAAAATCTTAATTGAAATGATTTCAATTATGTATCTATATTAACAATTTTAATTAAAATGATTTCATTCTTGTGTATATGAATTTACAATAAAATAATAAAATTTGAAATTCCAACACTTTCTAATACACTTCTTTTTCCTAGTTTTGTGGAATTACTCCAAAAGACTAATTTATTCCGATTATAATAAGTTCATAATAATTTTCTTTTGAAATTTTCAATTAAAATCAAACATTAAAATCTTGCAAAATATAATTACGTTTTCGTAAGAGGTTTTTGGTGAAAACTTTGGCGAACAATCTTGGTTTTATAATGGTTTACTCATAAAAGTATTTACTTTTTATTTATGAACTTCCCCGATTTTACTCACTCAAAATGCAAACTCAATTTTATGATACTAATTCTTCAAACAATTTTACTAATTTAGAAGACCAATTTTATGTATATATGAAATAAATAATTTATATGGGTCTTATAAAAATAAGTAAAACTCAATAGAAGAAAACAAATTTAGGGTATATTTAGTTCTGAAAAATAAGGGTATTTTTCTAAAAACGTTTTCTAGAAAAATGAAACTATGTTCAAATACTCGACTTTTTAATTTTTAGAAAATAAAAATTAGAAAATACGTTTTTTTAATTTATAAAGAAAAATAAAAAACAATTTTACTGTTGTTTTCTACTATTTTTCATTATAAATAAAATCCATATTTTTCAAAATTTTAATTTTGAAGGATTGGAAAATGGGGAGGATAGGAGGGTTCATTAATCCGAAATGGCTGGGTATAAAAGCTTGTTTTCTTAATTATGTTTGAACATATTTTTTAATTTTTGCGAGAAAAATATTTCTGAGAAAATTATATATAAAAAATTAGCGAATATTCTTTACAACATCCTTAAATTTTAGAGTGATTTTGATATCACAACACGAGAGAACATGATTTCTATTCAAAATCTAATGGTTAAAGTAAGAAATTTTTTTAATTATATATTATATTCTAAAAATTAAATTAATTTATATGAGAATTAAGAGAATTTTAGTTCGACAACAAGTATTGCTTACGTGATATATGGACCTAAGATCCGTCGCAAGCATGCCCACAAGGCGAGTTCCCATGAACTACTTTGTGGTCTTGAGGTCTATAGGCACGTGGAAAACCAACGTGGGGCGCTTTCTTGGCTCACAGGATCGGTGACAATTCCATTCCAAATCCAATTTCAACGTTTTGCGTTGCTGTCAAGCTTTTACCATTAAACCGAGTATGGTCCATTTTCAGTGTTGTACGGCCGACAAGGAAGAGCACAAACAAAATTTTAATATTTTAAATTAATTCAAAGAAAAATATGTGTGGGTGTTGGCTTAATCGAAAAGAAAATCCAATTAACAATGAAACCCTCTTTTCTTTCCTCAGCCAAATGGGAATGATGACTCTGTGTGTTTTATTAAAAGAAAAAATAATAAATTTTAAATTAAATAATCTAAAATATCTACATAATAGTTAATATAGTCATTTTTAAATATATTTTTTAAAATTAATAAAAAGAAAAAATAATTTGATCAAGACTATTAATTTTAAGAATATAATAAAATATACCAACATTAAACTGCCACTTAAGTATTTAATTCAAGCAACAGTGTGTTGGATTAGTTAAAATCTCACTAAATCTTATAACTAAAATTTAGATTCGAATTTTAGAAATTAAAAGAATTATATTAGTAGAGCTCTTCTTAAAAAGTTTCAGATTGAATTAGTTGAAATATAATTTCAAATAGTAATTGATCCCGTAAAAAAATTATTTAATTTAAAAATTATTGGATACTATTACTCTAAAAATATTTGGATTCTCAGTATTCTTGACAAAAAGTCAAATGTGACGTTTTCCAAACCATATGAGTCCAATTGCATACTGATTTCTGGTCTTTGTACGACGGGAAAAATATACAATGATGGCGATGTACATGGGAAATTGGAAAATTGCCTCCAATGAGAAAGTAAAATAATTATCAATTTCATCGAAATAATCCAACCTCTTTATACCCACTGAAATTGAGAGGAAGATTGCCACTAAATGCAAAATATTTCTGAGATTGCTTGAGAGTGAAGAAAGAGAAAGAGAGAGAGAGAGAATTTAAACTCGAACTCTAATTATTCGATACTTATTCAATAAAGTTAAATGAAATTTCTAACTTATATTATCAATTCTGACTAAATTTAATTGAAGATTAATTAAAATTTTGAGTTAAGTGAATTAAATTTTAGTCGAGCTGAAATTTCATAATCGAATTCTAGCTATTATTTCTCATCCATTGAGCCTTTTTTTTTCCCCCCTTTTATAGATGCTGGCCTTAATTTCTTTTAACTAGAGGCGGAGCTAGGGGCAATTGCCCATAGACCCAGATTTGTATTACTCTCTAATAAAAAATAATATTAATTTTACCCATCTTTCCTCTTGTAAATAGTTATAAATAATTTTCGATTCCTATTATTTTTATCCTTTTTGTTAATATAATTTTGATAATACGGTATTTATTATTATGGTAATACAATGTTAATTATATATTGTGAACGTGTTTATTGTATATAGTATAATATATTTAGCACTACTAAAGTTAAAGATGGGCTATATAAATTCAGTCTCTCTGTGGTATTTATTATATAAATAACATAATATTTCTGAATTCTTTATTATCTCTTCATTTTTTAAACAATGGTCTCAGTTTTTAAAATTCAAATCTTAATAAAAATATCTAATTATTTGGATCCACCTTTTATGTTTCCAATAAAATACACAATTTTAAATTATTAAATATATTATCATTTATTTATTTTATGTCAACAGAGTGGAGAATTAATTACTAAATAATTAATTGTTCGTTGACATACATTGAGAATGATATATTTTTTACTATTGAGAATGAAACAATCATTTCGATGCTTGTTATCATTTAATTGTAGTAATGAATCATTGCAAGAAGAACTTCATAAATGCAAGAAGAAAATTTTGTGGAGTATGTTACATTTAATTTTTTCCACTGGATTTGGATAAGCTATCAAAAATGTCTTCCGTCAATACGAAGCATGGCAACAATTTCTCTCCTACACCTATATGAAATGGAGTGGCGTAAATTAATTCCTCCATTCCAAGAAAATGCTTCCTCATTTCTCATACCAGGTGATAACCATGCAAGATATTTATAAGAATGTAATAATGTCTTCAAAACATATTCTTTGAGTTCCTAAAGGAATAATCTGGTAGTCACAATCCCCCTCTCCCAATCTTTCCAAGATTCGAATTTTTGTATAACAAAAAAAATAAAAATAAAAACATATTCTTTGAGGGTTTTGTGACATTCTTTGGTTTTTAAATTTTTTCTTGTATGACCAAGTCTGTGATGGGCAAAATTCTCAAAATTTTTATATTCAATGTACCATTGGAAGTCAAACATGATTATAGGAAAATAAAAATGTAGCTTATTGTTAAATGCAATCTCAACACCTTGTAACGCTATTAATGAAATATCTCTTTTGTGTGTGTTATACGACAACAATACATATGTCAACACCTAATTGTTATCGTCAATTAACACTGATATTTCTTAAATAAGATTTTAGATTCAAATTTTGTGTATGTAGAAAACAGGTGTTAGAAGAATTTTAATTTTTAAGAGTCTAAGTTGATTTAAACCAAATTTAGTTTGATATAACGTGGTTAATGTTTAATAATACCTATGTCTTCAATATATTATTTTTCTACAATTCAAAAATGCCCCCTATTTCGATTATCATCATTAAAATTTCAAAATTTAAAACCAATAAGAGAACGATTTTTATTTGCCAAATCTATTTAGATAAAGAGTTAGAAATTATGTAAGAGGACAAAATATTTGATTGATCACACTACAATAATGTTACTCCTAATACAATATGTCACTTTTGAACCCATCAATGCCCCTATACAAAGATGTGTGGAAGTGTGTCATCAATTTTTTTTTTTTTTTTTTTTTTTGGGCCAAAAGCTCAAAACAACAACAAATAAGGTTTAATCTTCAACCACTTCGAAAATTCAAATATGCCTCGAGAGTCAAAATCTTCGACCCCTTTTACTCTTATTCGTATTTTCTTAGGTCCAAATTGTATCAAATTTCCCCCCTACCTCATAAAGGTCAATATTAACTTCGAATCATCTCACACTTATAAATAGCCTACGTCCCTTTGCTTCAAATTTCGTGTCAAGCCCAAACTAAAAGAAACGTTGCCTCTTTCTTTCTTAGACAAAAACAAACCATAAAAGAAAATTAGTTACACTTTTTAATATATATATATATATATATATATATATATATATATATAACATAACTTCTTCAAGGACCCATGCAACCTTCGATGGCCCGAAACATGTGCAGGCAAGTTCTCTTGAGCAACCGCGCCGTCGACCAAATTGCTCGATCTTCTTTCAGGACAATGCCACGGCCACCGTGCGATGTCTTTGTCAACCACCGTGGCATTGACACAAAGCGCGGCATAGCGGGGTTACTCTATGATCACCTAAATAGGCTGAAACTACGCCCATTTTTAGATAGTAAGAACATGAAGCCTGGTGATAAAATATTTGAGAAAATTGACATGGCCATTCGCAACTGCAAACTTGGTGTTGCGGTGTTCTCTCCACGTTATTGTGAGTCATACTTCTGTCTTCATGAGCTTGCTCTTCTAATGGAGTCCGGGAAAAGGGTTATCCCAATTTTTCATGATGTTAAGCCGTCAGAGATTCGAGTCAAGAAAAATGGGTTTTGTCCGATGAAAGAGATTGAGAGGTTTAGTTGGGCTCTTGAGGAGGCTAAGTATACCGTCGGCCTAACGTTCGACTCATCCACTGGGTATAGCTCTTGACATTCACCTTTTGAAGTCTCGAATGGGATAGTCTGATGGTCAGAATCCCCCTCTCACAACTCTATGATTTAGAGTTCAAATTCTTGTGTAACAAAAAAAAAAAAACATTCATCTTTTTAAATGCCCATCTTTCTTTTCCAACGTGCATGTGCACATATATATATATATATATATATATGCACATATTGATTTTTTTACTGACGATATATATGTCTTTGAACTTGGTTTCATTTTACATCTAATTCATTTTAGCTTAACTTCCTAAAGTGCAATATTGCAAATGAGTCTCCAAAGTTTGATCTGATCTTGTCTCCAAAATTTCTCATTGTGTCATGCACATTATTGATTTGACTAATGAGTGGTGCTCATGGGTGCAGGGACTGGTCAAATTTCCTAGAGACTGCATCGGATGCAATCGTAAAGAACTTGATCGAGGTCAATTATCAAGAACGATGCCAAACCCCCAGCAGAAAATTCTCATCTCGTCGCGTACTTGTGCCTAAAAAATATTGATAGAGCATAGTTAACACACCTACTTTCCTTCTTTTGAGACTTGGGGTTTGTTCCTTGTCCACGTTTCAGCTACAAATAAAATTCTTTTCCGTTCAATTTATGTTGTAAAGCATATCAAATTTGTAGAACAAAAATTCTTTTTCTTAAACATATTTTAGTTCACAAAATAAGGTCTCCTTATGGCCCTTTTTTTTTCCCGAATGGAGTGCCCGCTCTCTCTCTCTCTCTCTCACTCTGTGTGTGTGTGTGTGTGCTTGCGTGCGTGCGTGCGTGTGTGTGTGTGCGTGTGTGTTTGTGGATTGGAGACAATGTGAAAGAGGGGAAGGTGTGGTGATAGTGTGGGTGGAAATGAATTGAAGATTTACACATGAATGACCAGTTATGTACATATTTCTTACATATTTCTGTGGTGGAGATGAATCTAATAGTAAGAAAAGCTTTCCACGCGGCCTTGTACTTGTAGCTTCATCCACATTTAATACAATAGGCTCACATACCCCCTATTTAGATAATGAGCAAATGTAGTGATGTATGGGTAATGCCTCTTTCGGAAATTCACATGGAAAACTCGATCAACTTTCCTCCTAAATTCACGTGCATGGAAAATAATTTAAGAGCTTTTACATTATGGGAACGCAAGTTTATGAGACAATGATATATTATTTGGATCAGAAAAGTTTGAATGATTCGATAATTAATGGAGTCTTCTATTCTATGCTTTTGATAAACACTATAACAACATTAAGCTTTTTTATTTCAATTATCCATATTAAATAGAGATTTAAACATGACTCTTATAACATGTTAAGAAATTGGAAGCAATAATAATAATTTGAAATCTAATACTCTATTATTTCAATGAATTATTACAATAAATTAGATTTATATAGAAAATCTATTGTCACAAATATGAAAATTTAATATTACAAATATGAAAATATAAAAATAAAAAATTTAAATATTTTTAAAATCAAATTAATAATTGATTTGAACTTGATACATAATATATTCTAATATTTTTTCTCAAATTTAGTATGGTATAGAATGGATCTAAAATATTTTGGGTTTTTTTGTAGTCAATAGCTTTTTTCAAAATGGACCACAGGTCTTCTGGAGACGCATGTGAATGCGTGAGTAGTTGTTTTGAGATCTAACCCTAACTTATATCGAAGATAGTTGAATATTATTTTGGCGTTGACTTCGGTTCTAACTCTACCTTTAGCTTTGACCTGATATCAAGTTAAAAGTTATTAGAACATAAAAAATAGATAAAAATTAAAAATTATTGATTTAATTTTGATATATAATATATTCTAACAATACACATATTTTTAGTTGGGATAGTTTTTCCTCTTTATAAAATTTGCAATTACATGATATGGCAAAGCAAAATTGAGAGGTATTCTTTGTAAGATGCTTAGTAATTTCATTGAAGCACAAAACATGGGAAAAAAATATTCTACAATATGCAGATAAACACATGGAAAGAGAAATTTATAATTTTTTTTTATCTGTTAGAATTGTGTAAATCCAGGTAAATTAGGCTCACACGAGATATCCTTGTTTTTAACATTGAGGACTTTGAAATTTTGAAAAAGAAAGAAAGAAAGAAAGAAAATAGTTCAGACAATGTGAGACCTGCTATTATTAGCCAATTTTGAAATATCTCAATACACTAAATTAATTAATATTTACACAAAATTCTTATATTTTTTATATTTACATATTTTTTCATATTTAATAAATTATATATTTATTTAATTATAATTATATTTTTATATTATTTTTCTTATGATTAATAATTAGATATTTGAGTATTTTATATTTCGTTATCAAAGATGTCAATTTTATTATTTTTATAAAATAATTAATATTTATATAAAAATCTTTATATTTTTTTTATATTGATGTGTTTCCATACGTTTTCATTTCAGTTTCCATGCAATCTAGGCATATTGTGGGATAGATTTATTCTTTTTTTTTTTTTGGTGAAAGTGGGATAGATTTATTCACAATGTAATAATAGAAAATAAAGATGATAATTCCTTATCATAAAACATATTATGTTATTTGACTTTATGATTCTACGGGGTCTATATATCAAGTATATCTTACTTGAATTCCTCCATTGCACCATAACAATTTGGATACTCTCAATATAGGAAGCGATGAAATGGGTTGAGAAGAGTACTTTCAAAATGCCATTGGTATTTATTGTAAATTAAAAAGATCTAGCTTTCTTTCGCCTTGAAGTCGATAAGTAGGAGTGTGATTTTTTCTTTTTTTTTTTTTACCAAAATTCTATCTGTAAAGTTAAAAAATATAAATAATATTCGGCGACTTTCCAATTAGACCCTTTAAAGTATTGGTAGACCCATTTTGACCCGTGTATATGAAGAGAAGTTGGCGTTCAACAACAACAATAACAACTAAATTTTTATCTCATTAAGTGAAATCAGTTATATAAATTTTGTTATATCATTGTATTTTATTTAATATCATATATTTATTTATATGATTATTTTCTTTATAAAAATTGATCTTTAGAATCAGAACCATCCTCCACAATAAAGCAATTTGGCCTGTTACGTTAAAGGTAAACTTGAACAATATATATATATATATATATATACATGATTTTGATTTTTTTTTTGTTTTCCTTTAAAAAAAATGGTTGCTATTGCTCGTGAACCTTACTTGCCAATGCCATTCATTTTATTATTAATTTGAAGGTGATGATGAACCAAACAAGCTGAATGTTATCTTCATTTTTTTTTTAATTTTATCCATTCTTTTTGGTTAAAATGAACGAAACATGGAATATTTCGGTCAATAAATATTGCTCTTGGCTCACTATTGCTCAAATGTTACACTATGTTTGGTCCGCTCAAGGATCAAAATCTCACTAGCCTTGTTTTTGTCGGATCAAAATTTGAATCCCCATCTTTAAACTCATACAACCCTACCTGTAGATTGATCTCCAAATTCTTTGACATGCCAACTAAAGATTACACTAGTTCAAATTGCTAAAAAGGGCAGATTCCTTGGTTGAAGTTCAAAGTTTGAGGATAGACAAATCCTGAAGGACATAACCGATGCAGTATGTGCCGGTGAATTACTAGCCATTTTAGGCCCTTCAGGCTGGCAGTGGCAAAACAACTCCGTTGACAGGTTTAGGAGGGAGACTTAGTGGTCATGTTGAAGGCATCATAAGTTACAATGGCGAAAATTTTTCTAACTCAATGAGGAGAAGAGCCGGATTTGTCACCCAAGACTCTATCATGTATCCTCACCTAACTGTCATCAGATCACTTGTCACACAGCCCTTCTTCGCTTGCCAAACAGCATTACCAAGAAAGAGAAAATTGGGCAAGCTTTGCTGGTTATTGAACCACTTGGTCTAACCCAGTGTCCGCTCATTGGAGGACAATACTTGAGTGGCATCTCTGGAGGAGAGAGAAACCGTGTTTTCATCGGTGAAGAATTGTTGATCAATCCAAGCTTGTTGTTGCTTGATGAACCTACTTCCGGTCTTGATTCAACCATGGCTTCAAAGATTGCTTCCATGTTATGGAAGATGGCTAGAAGTAGAAGGACTATTGTGATGTCTATACACCAGCCTTAGAGCTGGCTGTTTTATATGTTGGAGAGGATTTTGTTGTTGTCTGAAGGACATAGTCTTTCTACCAAAAATAAATAAATAAAGGACATACTCTATACTTTGGCAATGCAAACCAAATTTTTAAGTCAAATTTGGTGAGATGACCCATTTTTAGTTTAACCGTATAAACCAAATTTGCCAAATGGGTTTTTCATATTTGTAATGATGAGTTTTTCAACGGCAAATACCATGATTGATGAATCTTTCTTTGGCCTAGTTCCGTGATATGGTGTCATGAAAAACACTTCTTGTCTTGAAGGGCTTTGTGGACACAAATGACATCTTGCATGGGCCTATCCCAGATGCTCACAATAAAACGTAAGGCTTTAGGATTTCTTAGATTAGCTAGCACAAGCCCACAACAGAGAAAGGAGTCTCTAGGATTTCTTGTGTGTTTTTGTCAAAATTAGAACCAGATGCCCATGGTTGCAGGGACTGGTCAAATTTCCTAGAGAGTGCATCGGATGCAATCGTAAGGAACTTGATCGAGGTCGATCATCAAGAACGATGCCAAACCCCCAGCAGAAAATTCTCAGCTCATCGCGTACTTGTGCCTAAAAATATTGATAGAGCATAGCTAGCACACCTATCTGGGGTTTGTTCCCTGTCCTCGTTTCAGCAACAAATAAAATTCTTTTCCATTCAATTTATGTTGTAAAGCATATCAAATTTTTGTAGAATAAAAATTCTTTTTCCTTAAACATATTTTAGTTTATAAAATAAGGTCTCTTTATGTGATGTGAACCTGTTAGGTATAAAAACCTTAAAACCCACGAACAAATTAATTTAGCCCAAAAATCGTCCCAACGAATTATTTGAACCCGTGGAATTAAAAACCTCAACCCTTGCCCTAAAGGAGGAAGAACCTAAGGTATATGACCTTAGACCCGTTTCTCACTAGATCAAGAACTTTGGTATAAAGATGGAATGAATGACGCCACAATCTAGATGGTTCAAAACCTAGATTGATAAGTCAAAAAACTAAACAAGACTCATATCTTGAATAAGTTCAAAATTCTCAAAAGAACAAGAACTGTGTGAAAAATTCTCACAATTTTATTAATTCTCTCCAAAATGTTGTTTTACACAATGTATAATGGTCTATTTATAGCCTAAAGGTAAAAATATAATTGGGAACTAAAAATTTAGTAACTCTCTAAATAATAAAGAATTAGGAAACTAAACATAAATTACAAAAAAATAAAAATTAGGAAACTAAATAAATCAAACTATTTTGACCAAGTTTTGCTGCTATTTTTCTTTATTTTCGCCTCCTTTGGTCTTGAATAGTTTTGAGCCTTTTATTCTTCCAACTGGGTTTTGCATGAGCATAAGTGAGGTCTCTTTTGGTTCTTCATTCATTTGGGCTCCAATTTTTTATTGTAAAACCCTCTGAATTAAGTTATTCAGTATTTTTTTGAATCTTTTAACTCGAACCTTTGTTAGTGGCCTAACTGAAACTTGAGTTGAATCTTGTAAATTTCTTGAAGTCTTGATGATCACATCATTATGGCCCTTTTTTCACAAATGAAGTGCCCTCTCTCTCTCTCTCTCTCTCTCTGTGGATTGGAGACAATGTAAAAGAAGAGGAAGGTGTGGTGGCGGTGTGGGTGGAAATGATACGGAGGTTTACACATTAATGATTGATTATGTACATATTTCCTTGGTGGAGGTGAATCTAATAAGAAAAGCTTTCCACGCGGCCACATAGCTTCATCCCCATTTATTATGATAGGCACTCACATGCCCCCTGTTTGGATAATGTGCACATTTGTAGTGATGTAGGGTAACCCTTCTTTCGGAAATTCACATGGAAAAATCAGTCAACTTTCCTTCTTAACTCGCGTGCATGGAAAATAATTTTAGGAGCTTTTATATTATGGGAACCCAAGTTTATGAAACGATGACATACTATTTGGATCAGAAAAGTCTGACTAATTTGATAATTAATAAGTCTTATATCCTATACTTTTAATAAATGCTATAACAACATTAAATTAAACCTTTTTTAATTATCCATGTTAAATAGATATTTGAACTTGACTTTGATACCATAGTAAGAAATAGGAAGCAATAGTGATAATATGAGATCGAATACTCTTTTATTTCAATGATTTATTACAATAAGTTGAGTTTATATAAAAAATCTAATATTACAAATATGAAAAATAAAAAATAAAGAAAATCTTATATTTTTAAAATTAAATTAATAATTAATTTGATTTTGATAATAATATATTTTAATATTATCTCTCAAACTCAAGGTGATATAATAAAATTTAGTTGAGAACATCCCAGAGGTATTTTGTAATCCTGAAAAACAGCTTTTTCCGGAATGGACTACAAGTCTTCTGGAGATGCGTGCGAATACATGAGTGGTTGTCTTGAAATTTGGCTGTAACTCGTATTGAAAATATTTGAATATAGCTCTGGTGCTAACTCCGGTTCTGGCTCTACCTTTGGCTTTAACCTTATACTAAGTTAAAAGTTATTAGTATATAAAAAATAGATGAAAAAGTTATTGACTTGATTTTATTATATAATATATTCAAAGGATCCACATATTTTTAGTAAGGACTCTTCTTTATAACATTTGTGAGTACATGATATGGCAAAGCAAAATTAAAAGGTATTATTATTATTATTTTAATCTCCTGCTTAGCAATAGTTGACCGTTGGTTGTCATTCAATTTCCCTCCACGAGTATCCATAAGACTTTGACTAAAGATTCATGCATCTCCATCTGGTAAAATGAACGAAACATGGAATACTAGGGTCAATAAATATTGCACTTGGCTCACTATTGTTGAAATGTTACACCATGTTTGGTCTGCTCAAGGAACTAAATCTCACTAGCCTTGTTTTTGTCGGATCAAAATTTGAACCACCCCCATTTTTAAACTCATAGAACCCTACCCGTTGGTACTATTGACATGCCAACTAAAGATTACACCGGTTCAAATTGTTGTTTTTTTTTTTGTGTTGAATTAACCGGTATTTAAAGTTATATTCCGATTAATTCTATTCGAGTATTGTTTAGTCTAATTTAAGAGAAATTGTTCTAATATAATCTTTTTTATTCCCAAATGTCAAATCTGAGACTTGCTTGAAAGATTTAGGACCTTTACCCACTACATGCCCGTTGGTACCGGTTCAAATTGTTGACAATTTGATAATAAATAGTACATGTTTCTCATTATATTGTGCTTAATAAATATAAGATATGCTATTTATTTTGGTTAGAAAGATTTAATTTTCTTGGAGCTGATGAATGCACTAACACTTAAATTAAGTCTATTCTGGTAAAAAGAAAAAAAAATCCTTTAAATATGGGGTACCCGATTGGTGTTGTAAATCTGTACCGAAGGATTTGTACTCAAGTTGGGCTCATTCTGAATATAAACAATTTCATAATCAACAATTGTTTGCAGTTTATAGATGTGGCATACAGAATCAAAGGCAAGAAAAAGGGCAGATTCCTTGGTGGAAGTTCAAAGTTCGAGGATTAGACAAATCCTGAAGGACATAACCGGTGCGGTATGTGCCGGTGAATTACTAGCCATTTTAGGCCCTTCGGGCAGTGGCAAAACAACCCTGTTGACAGCTTTAGGAGGGAGAATTAGCGGTCATGTTGAGGGGATCATAAGTTACAACGGCGAAAATTTTTCTAACTCAATGAGGCGAAGAAACGGATTTGCCACCCAAGACTGTATCATGTATCCTCACCTAACTGTCATCGAATCACTTGTCACACAGCTCTTCTAAAGCTTGCCAAACAGCATTACCAAGCAAGAGAAATTTGAGCAAGCTTTGGTGGTGATTGAACAACTTGGTCTAACCCAGTGCAAGAATAGTCTCATTGGAGAACAATACTTGAAAGGCATCTCTGGGGGAGAGAGAGAGCGTGTTTGCATAGGTGAAGAATTGTTGATCAATTGAAGCTTGTTGTTGCTCGATGAACCTACTTCTGGTCTTGATTCAACCATGGCTTCAAGGATTGTTTTCATGTTAAGGAAGAAGGCTAGAAGTAGATTAACTATTGTGATGTCTATACACCACCCTTCAAGTAGGCTGTTTTATACGTTGGAGAAGATTTTGTTGTTGTCTGAAGGACATGGTCTATATCTTGGCAGGGGAAACCAAATTCCTAAGTCAAATTTGGTGAGAAGACCCATTTTTATTTTAACTGTACAAACCAAATTCCTCAAATAGATTTTTCATATTTGTATCAGCGGCCAAATACCATGATTGATGTATCTTTCTTTGGCCTAGTTACGTTTTTTTTTTTTGGTTGACTACCTAGTTACGTGATATGGTATCATGAAAAACACTTCTTGTCTTGAAGGGCTTTGTAGACACAAATGACATCTTGCATGGGCCTATCCCAATAAAACGTAAGGCTTCTTAGAATAGCTAGCACAAGCCCACAACAGAGAAAGGAGTCTTTAGGATTTCTTGTGTATTTTTTTTTTTTTTTTTTTGGTGAAGTGATTCAAAACTAGAACCTAATGCTCACTACCTTCTTTATACCAAGTCTGAACAGACTCAAACAAGATTAAAATCATTTTGGCATGAAACAAGGAATTAGCTTCTTTTTTTAAGGGTATTTTGACCCTACGATTTTTAGGGCCCGCATCTTACTAGTATTAGACAAATTTCATCTTTTATTGGTTATTCCACATTTTATGCAATTAAACAAGTTTTTACATATGCAACAATTAAATTTTTGCTTACATTTCTCCCCAGTGAAATCAGGATTTTTTTTTTCCTTGGAGAAAGAATTCGGGAAAATTTGGTTCTTGATGAATAGGTACATTTTTTTTAAAAAAATTATATTGCATAAATATTGTGAAGAAAAAATTGGGCCAATACCCATCAATGTTGGGAGACCCGCCCTCAAAATGGGCCCTACAGCGGTCGATTCAGATTAGTCGAAACGAAATTTCGGATACTGTGTGGTGGCCAAGCCAATCTACCTCCTAGAAAATAGCATTTTTTTAACTATATATAGAACATGGTCAAATTAGACACAAAAAATTATAAAAATATAAAACACGAGAATATAGGAGTATTATCACACCTATGAGTTATATACTAAAATATTTTAACTAATAAACTCTATTACAAAATAATTAATTTGATTTTAAATATGCCATTACTTGGCTTCTACCGATTTCTTTTTGATTGGGAGTATTAGATATAACTTTTCAATACAAAATAAAAAAATCTAATTTCCATATGTTAAAAATTCATATTTTTCGTTAAAAACTTTTTACTTTAGTAATTACGTTTAAAATAAAGTAAAATTTAATTTAATTCTGGCAACTTAAAATACAACTAAGGTACACTCACCACCTTGGAATGGATAATCACAAAGGATGGACGATTTTAGTTGCAAAGTTTTTCATGATAGCACTTAAAGTTGCAAGTCAATTCTTGGATTCAAAAGTCATGCCAATTGCCAACTTCACCTGTCTCTTCATTACTACTAAGCTTTCACATTTGTTTACAGAGCAAATGGGGGCAGGTGACTGTTCTTTGTCGCCCGGGGGGGTGTTGTGTCTACATTAGGAGCACCGATCTGTGAAAGCTATGTCTAAGTCCATGCTTTGTACCGTTTATAAAGTGTTTTGGATCAAAACCTAGCCACACAACTCCTTTCCCATCTATAAATTTGAGGGGGCAGGTGTTGTTTGTTCCTTATTTTGATTGTGCATATGCACTTGCACACGTGAGTGCGCAAGCGAGAGCTGGAGAGAGAGAGAGAGCGCGCGCCCCAATAAATGAGAGCATGCTAATTTGCCTGCTGGCCGTTTGGTAATCGAGAACATCCTTATCCGAAATTTTTTAATTTGATTTGAATAATTATGATATTTAATTTAGATATTAACTCTCATGATATCTTATTTTATTTTTAAAATTTAAACTTCAGTATTTAATTCTATTATTAGATTCATAGACCGTATATAATCTTTAATCAAGAAAACTTAATATTCTATTATTAGATTTATAGACCGTATATACAAAATAGAGCTCTTGTTCTACATAAAATGCAGTCAAATATTAATATCTTATGGTACGATAGAGATAAGCAAGGTGGTCCTAGATTTGAACCCAAGAAAAATGTTCCAAGAAACCTAATAAAAAATACATTCAAATTCTGTTTGACTTGAAAATTACCCTAAGCCCACCGTCTCAATTAGGCCCGCGGGCTTCAAATATATAATAAAAACAGGTAAAATTGTGGGCTGGGCCAATTGGGCCAACTGGGTGGCGGCTTAGAATTTTTTTTTTGGTGGGTGCGCCAGGCTCATGCAGTAGTGAAACGCACAGGTGTTGAACTGTAACCCTAATTTTTTTTATTATTGATCATCGGTATCTGAGTTATTTGACTAATCTGATTCAAGTATTATAAGACCTAATTTAGAGACAAACTCTCCCGATACTTGTTTTTCTATTTTCAAAATCCGAAATTAAAATTTTGATCGAAAAAATTCAATACCGCCCTATAAACCCTAAGCACCGAACAAATTAGCAAAAAGACAATGGCTTGTGCCTAACAAAAACCATGTTTGACAAAGAAAACCATCCTATTACCACCACATGAAATTTGGCGGTGCTATACACCTCATGTTAGATAAAGATTTATGGCGTCCCCATTTAGACTTTGGAAGAAGATGTCTCGATCTCTACAAACCTAAAAAAGAACTTACACTACTGCATAACTACAGGAAAATATTCAATTTTCGTATCAAAAAAAAGAAATTCTAACTTTAAGTTAATTTATCAAAATAGAATGAGACAGGTGTTTATATTTAATCAACATATAAAGAGTTTTAACACATATTTGCTAGAGATTCTTTACTAAGTTTTCTCAAACTCCTCTTAGATACCATAAAAGTTCAAGAGTACCATCCCTCCTAACCTTCTTGACATTGATCCAAGTTCATAAATGTGTTCTTCTATGAAACGCAATGTCTAAATATGGTTTCAATCCGATCCTAATGCTATAATTCTAAATCACAAGAGATATCAAAATGAACTTGACTTAGATTTTGCAAGGGTCAAAATCTACCCATGATTCATTAAGCTTAATGCATGCATTTTACACATTTTTCTTTAATCAAGTCCAACAAAATTATTATGTGGTGCCGCCATGGCGAAAATAATGTTCAACAGATTAACTGGGCCACAGTCAGTTCATGTGGTCTTTTCATGCACTTGAGATATGAAGAAAAATGGAAAATAGAAGAAGACAAAACCAAGACTGTTGAGAGGGATAATGCAGAAGGTACCTAACTCAAAAAAGACACTTTATCATTTCCAAGTTCAATTCGATTCCAAAGGATAGGGAGCTATCATGCAGAAAGTATAACACCAGATGACCTGATTTTATCCCATTTGGAAAAGGAAATGCTGTCTTCAAGTACCCACATGGGCCTTCATCTCTTATCTTCCCCATCTGGCTTTGTCTTTTGCTTAATTTTCAAAAAGAAAAAAATGTTGCTATTCCCATTGATGAGATCAGTATCAAGCAGCCAGATGTGGATCTCATTTTATTGGTCCAATTTTAAGGCTATTTAGAGGAAAAAAATAGCTAGCAGGTCTAACAAGTAATAAAGATTGCTAATATCCTGTTTTGAGCTAAGTTCCAAACATAAGGTCTTAGTGGGATTTGCCCTCTCTCCAACTAGTTTTGGTCCATAACTTTTGTTTTAGTCAGCAATTGCCTAAATCCCATCCCTGACCTCGCTATATATCTTACTCATTTTTTATCTAAGAGTTGAAAAGGGGCAAAAGGGAGGGAAAGGTAAAATAGTATTTTCCAAGAAACTCAAGAGGTAGATTTTTTAAACTCACCATAATGATGTAAATATATACATATCCACGAAAGAGTGACCAATGGTGCAGTTTTATATTGTGACCAATGGTGCAGTTTTATATTATGACTAAGAAATTTTATTCTTGTAGGCTTAAATTCTTGGTCCAAATTTGACAATTTGTCCTCTGAAAAACCAGGGTGTCATGCATAATTTAGCAGTGGAAATTGTCACCTGCAGACACAGGATGTGAAGGAAAAAACTCGAAGTAAACTGTACGTAGACATTATCACTGTTCCTTAATAATTCTGCGTAACTAATAAATAGACTTGCAATACCCCTTAAAAATTCAATCCGATTTAAATCGAATTTAATCAGATTCAATATAATTATTGAATATCGATAATTTATATAAAAAAAGAATATAATTCCTTCGATTAGCGAGTATATATGAATCTTGGGTAAAAATTTGTCCAATCCATGGTTCATATCGACAAAACCTTACAATCAGAAAATTGATCACACAATGATTGATATAAATTCAGAAATTTTTTTCTGTCATTAGATTCTTTACAATAATTGAAAACTTTGTGCATAAAAATATTGTTTTCTCCACATCACCAAGATGCAAAGGAAACAATAGAGAAAATGAAAGCAATGTCTTTGAAACGCCATATCTCTTAAGGTACAAGGCAAGGATCAAAGTATTTTTCCTAACACTCAATACCTGGCAAGGCAATAAATTCCCAAAATCCTCCAATGTCTCTACAATCAAAATGGATCAAAATCAATTACATGAAACATACTTGTTTAATTCTTTAATCGATAAATATCTTATAAAATCTAAATCTGTATATTACAAGCCGCCATTATGGCCTCAGATATATAAAAGTTTGGCTGTTTTGGATTAGGAATTTGGTTTTTGGTCTAGTGGTGGAGACAATGTTTGTTTCCACAAGAAATGCATGACATCAAAAACGTATGGGGCTGTTCTTCCTTCTCCAGTTTCGCTGCCTTCCCCACCCTTTCTCTTATGTCGACTCTAAAAAAGTATAGTCAAATTAGAATCAGATTAGTATATTGTTGATTTGGTCTGTCAAATTTTTAAAACCGAAAATAGTTTTTAAGTTATTTCAATTTTTAATTTTATACGACACTTGTGATAAAAATTTGAATATTATTTTATTGAAAATTTGTTTTAATATTTTAATGTTTTAATTATTCTATTGTATCATTAGCTAAATCTATTAAAAATTTTCTTTATTGATGAATCACACGCGTAAAAGATCCGTGGATGACAGCTGGATATAGTCCACCTTTACCGAATTTGCACCAATCTACATCATCATTCTATCTCTCTCTCTCTCTATCTCTCTCTCTCATTAACATAAACTTGATAGTTTACACCACCCTCATATCTCTTTTCTCATGGAAGAGACAACTTGAATTAACCTCAATCTTCATCAAATCTCTCAAATTCAACAAATCACACCAGATTTACTAAAACTGAATCAACATAGATAAAAAAAGATCATCTTCAGATGGAGGACAAGGAATCATCTTCAAGGTCACAGCACCCTAAACTCCCACCAGGCTTTCGCTTCCACCCTACAGATGAGGAGCTAGTAGTTCACTACCTAAAAAGGAAGGCAGCCTCTGTTCCCCTCCCCGTCACAGTCATCGCCGATATCGATCTTTACAAGTTCGATCCATGGGAGTTACCAGGTAACAATGTTTCGCCTTGACAGATTTTGATATAATACAAGTGATCATATTATGCATAAATATGAACCCTGTGCCCCCTTTTTATGTTTATGTTACAAAAGATAAGGCTACGTTTGGGGAGCAAGAGTGGTACTTTTTTAGCCCCAGAGACAGGAAGTACCCAAATGGAGCAAGGCCAAACAGGGCTGCAACTTCGGGATATTGGAAGGCAACCGGAACCGATAAGCCCATACTCACATCAAATGGTACTCAAAAAATTGGAGTCAAAAAAGCACTAGTTTTCTACGGTGGAAAGCCTCCGAAAGGGGTCAAAACAAATTGGATCATGCATGAATATAGGCTTGTTGACAACAATAACCACAGTACAAAGCCTTCTATCTCTACCATGAGTGCCAAAAAAGGTTCTAATTGGAGGGTAAGCGGAGAAATATATACATTTTTTTAGATATATTATTTATCATGGTATAAAGTAACTTTGAGAGTTAATATGAATTTTTTCTTAATTGTACTACAAATAAAATATTACTATTTATATAAAAGTATGACACCCCATAATAATCAGATACATCAAATCAATTTTATCCATGAACAATTGATTTTTTTTGGGGGTATTTTTGGTCACTAATTTGCTGAATTATTGTAGTGAGGTACTGATATTCATGTTTATATTATTTCTTTTTTCCTTGAATTAGCTTGATGATTGGGTCCTATGTCGAATTTATAAGAAGAACAACACTCAAAGATTTACAGAGCATGAAAAGGAGGATTCAATGGAGGATTGTATGGTTGCATCATCATCGAGAGGTGCAAATTGTGAGGCGATACTAGGAAACGATGAGAAATTTTTTGAGGGTATGTTAAATAATAATGAATGCATGCATAACTACTCCTCCATATCAGCAGCTTCAACTTCAAGCATGCTCTCCAAAAAGCGTGCTCTTCCATTGTATTCAAACTGGAACAACAACACTAATGAGTCCTTGATGGGAAAAAGATTTCATGCTGATCAAACTAGTGACCTTCATGTCTTCAACAATGGAAGTAATCGTTCATTTGTTTCGCCCCTCAATCAGCTTCCTCCAAATACGTCTTCCGTCTTTCAAAACCCGCTTCTTGGATCAATCAGTGAAGGGGAGTTTCGCCAATCATTTCAGCTGCCAAACATGAATTGGAACTCATGAATTTGGCACTTTTTCTTGGTGGGGTGCAAATTCTTATTTTCTTGGTGCCTTTAGATGATTAGAAAAAGAAAATAAACAAGGACTTCGAGAAGAGAGATATACTATTCATTACGATCAAAATGGCTCTTATTTATTACATGTTGGAGTGATAATTTTTCATTATTTAAAACATTCGTCGTGAAAAGTATCATGTTTAAGGTTTGGATACTTTTAGGTGTAAATTAAGCAGCGAGTTTCAGGCGATGCCGCCCATATAATGTCGATCTATTCATAAAGAATACTTGGACCTCCAAATCTACTTGGACTGGAAAGAGAGAGAAAAAATCATAAATTTATACAAGTATGTCATGAAGCTTATATATCTAAGAATTTTCATGTCATGTAAATCCAAAAGAAAAATTAGCTCAATGCATTGTTCTGATCACATATCACAGGTGTAAACTGAGTCATGAATTTTACAATATTTTCTCGCAGCTTGTCCCTCCAGAATTTCAGGATTTTTCTCTTATTTTCTATTATACAAAATATATACATCTGTATGTATATGGGTGTATATATATATATATATATATATGAAAAGGTAAATTTTTAAATATGATCTATTATTCAAAATGAAGACAACATAGAAGATGATGCAAATCATACGATCAGATCGAATAAAATAAAGAAATCCATTTGGAGTTTATCATCAAACTTATATAATTTATACAAAGGGAAAAAAAAAATATATATATATATATATATATAATATTTTTTGTATAGTGTAAAATTGGAATTTAAATAGCCGAAGAAGAGTGAAGAAGGAATTTGTGGTTTTTTTTTATTTTTTTCAATGCAACCATATGAAGTTGTGTACCTTTCATGACTAAGTTTAAGATTTAACGATCAATAATTTTCAATTTTTCTCCAAGGTTGAATATACTGAATTTCTTGAACCTAAAGAAAACCATATATCTTTACATATAAAGATTGCTCGACAAGGATACGTCTGCATCATATCTTAAGGAATATATGAATAATTCAACCAATTTTAATAAAGATTAAAGACAATGATTATTAGACCCATGATTCCTTCAAATTTTCAATCAGTGGAATTTGATTATATTAATCCTCGACAAATTCAAAGTTCATCTACCCAACGTGGCACTTGTTTTTGGCAATACAAAACTTGAGTTTATAAATTATTATAATAGTAAATATTAAAAAATAACAACTAAAATTCTCATAATTCAAAATAAATAAGAAAATACTCCCTCCATTCTACTTCAAAATGTCCCTTTTGAATTTTTTTTTTTATTCCACATCAAGTATCATATTAATTTTTTTTATTATTTTACCCTTTATTTCTTGTTATCTCTATTTAATACTCAATTACAATATATGATAAATTAAAATTTTTTTAATACTAATCTTATTTGATTGTTTAATTATTTCTTTCATTTTCGTGTAATATCGGTAAAGGACATTTAAACTAGAATAGAGGAAACAAATAAGATACTCACCCACCCACCTGGGACATTGAGGGGTCAAATATAAAATTTGATAATTTTTCTACATCAAAAAGAAAAATTAAGAGTAATATTAGGTAGATCAAAAAAAATATACATCAATTGTACTAAATTTTACGTGATAGCACTTTTTAGGCAAACAGGCCTCTATACCAAGGTTCAATCCGTGGTACAATCATATGAACATGGCTAAAATAAAACATTGGCCAACATTATTTGTGGTTTTTTGCCCCCCTTTAAGGCCAAAGAGGTCCAAAATGGCCCAAAAGAAGCAAGGCCAACCAAAACAAAAGGGCCATGCAGACATGCAAAGGAAAACTACATGCGCCTCTCAGAAGAGGCGGAACCTGCGAGTCCGTCCCCACCCATATAATAATATAACACGTTAATTCTTCTGGACCGGAGGGTCATCATATTGTAAAGGGTTCCATGTGATTAGAATTTGCTAAGTTGGCTAACCAGTCAACACAACTGTTTGCTAAGATACCCGCGATTTTCCAGTGCGGCTCAGCACGAGGCATTATTCTTATTTGTGATCATAAGGGAGAGTGGCTTGCAAGTTCATCTGTCAATCTGGAGACTTGCAGCATTTGATTGAAAAAGTAATCCAAGTGATACTTTTCTCTTTCTATCATAACATAGAGTTTTCACTAAATTCATTTACATATTGTTGAATAAATTTGTATATCCATTTGACCCGAGATCTCTTACCGAATTATGCCCTTAGAATTTCCTGCACTCTTCAAGAGAATTCATGTTTTATTGTTCCCAATTGATGGGGCCTCCTTATTTTCCATTTTAGTTGGAAAACGCAAAGAAAACAAATGAATAGCATAAGAAAGCACACAACCGAGCACATCAGGCCTAGCCAGGCCCAACAACCTAATATCACATTTTAGATAACCCCACCCATGCCGGTTCTTCCTAGAATCAGCTTGAGGGCTGTTAGAGAAGAATGGAGCACCGTACGGCCTTGATCGAACACGTGAGCATTGCTAGGAAGTCACTTAGCACAATGGTTTCTCTCTTTCTCTCTCTCACTGATATCCTGCATTATTACACTTTCAGAAATTATTACTATTTACTCTAGGAATGATAATGTTCGACATGATTTGATGACTATCAGACTAATCCAACACGATGGAGTAGTTTTATTCTCTTCTTTTCTTTTCTTCTTTTTTTTTTTTTTGTAAAACAAGTTGGGGACTGATTTTTTTAATTGAATAATCAGTCGGATCGAATACAAATTTAGGTCATGAAAAATTCGATCCACTCGGACGCATTACTCAATTTAATATTTTATTATTAAAATGTATTTATATTGTATTTATTAAGATTAGGGTTCTACTTTAAATTTTGAAACCCTTTTACCTAAAACAAATGCAACGCAATCTCTACCTTTGCCGTCCTCCTCCCCAACTTTCATCCCTTCCCTTTTCCATCCATAGTACCAACAACGACATATAACAATTGATAGATTGTCGGTGATTAGTCCATACATACATAAAGCCACATGGAAAAAAAGAGAGAAAGAGACAACCTACAATGGCATCAAACAGATCACGATGGTTAGACTTGTAATTGTCGGTCATCCTTTTATCCTTTCTCCACCCATACACCCACACTGAAAGAGAGAGAGAGGGCACCCTTTGTCCCTTTTCCATCTACAAATCCACAATCAGAGTTGCAATTGCCGACCCTTCGTCCCTTCCCCACGCATACAGCAAAGAGAGAGAGAGTTAGACTAAAAAAAAAACAAGTTGGTGTAGCAGGTTGGATCAAGTGGGTTTTTTGTGAAAACTTGTAGGGTTTGATATAATTTTTCATTTCAAAGTCAGATATAGATTACAAAGCATGGTTTTGAGATGCATATGATATCAACAAAACCAGCACCAGCACCATATCCGGCCGTTGTCATCCCTGATTTAGTCTTCTACTTTTATTTAGTTAGAAAAAATACCCAACTATAACCTAACATGCTCAGGTTTTCTCTTTCTATGGAAGAACATCATTTAGTTAGTGTTGGAAGTTATGCCACGTTGGGGGATTCTTGGGATATTCAATTCATGAAGGAGCATTATTGGGAGAATTCAAATTATCTCCTTAACTTTCCCATAACTCCCAATAACTTCCTAATGACACACCCAATCTCTCCCTCAATGCAAAGTACGTGAGTTGTCTTTGAAAAGTGGGATGTACTTTTCATGGTTACGTGAAATGAAAAGACACAAAGAAGGCTTTGCTGGTTCTCTAAGAGAGAATTTTGTACATTGAATAGTGAAAGGAAAAGAATACATTTTCTAGAGGGATCAAGAAAATTTTCTTCTATCGTTATTTCACCAGACTTTAGGTTGAAACATCGTGGATCCGTAGTAATTGTCGTTTCATGATCACCATCCTGACCGGGCGATCCATACGAGAGATTATGAGATTCCGTTTAATTTTGGAGACTCACACATCAAAGTATTTATTTGTAAATTCTGAACTTTTAATTTATACGCTTTCGTATACGCATGTAGTTAGTTAAATCCAACAATTAGAAAAAATAGCTAAATATAGCCTAACATGCTTTGTTTTCTCTTTCTATGGAAGCACATCATTTGCTATCCGAGAAAAACGAACTATTTTGGTTGTGCCTTTGCTATATGAGGAAAATGAACTGTTTTAGTTGTGACTTAAATCCTTTATCTGGAAGCACATCATTTACTATCCAAGGAAAACAAACCGTTTTAGTTGTGACTCATTTGTTATCTAAGGAAAACGAGCTCTTTTGGTTGTGACTTAAATCCTTTATCTGGAAGCACATTATTTGTTATCTAAGGAAAACGAGCAGTACTAGAAAACAGATTTTATGGATTTTATCCATCGCTGCTGAAAATTACCCTGTTAAATATTAGCGATAAATTTAATTCCGTCGCTAATGAAAAAAGAAAAAAAAGAAAAAAATGTCAAAAATCAGCGATGAATCAATCCGTCGCTGATTTTTGATTTCTTAAAAAAAAAAAACATATTTGCTGCTCCAAGACCCGCCGGTCCGCATGCCTCCGCCAAGTTTCGATCCGAGCACAATGAACATGACAAGAGCACCTCCACCTAGACCAAGTTAAGATTCTTGTCTTATTCTTTTTTTTTTACTTATTATTTTTATCTCATATTTTTTAATAAAAAAAAATAATATAAAATTATAATTTATTATAAAATAATAAAATAATTTTATTTTAGCTTAAAATAAAAAGAATTATTAAGGTAAAATAAAAAATTTTTTAAAAAATCCGTCAATAATCCATCGGTAATCCGTTGCTAATTTTTCCGTCGTTAATTTTTCCGTCGGTAATCCGTCGCTAATTTTTCTGTCGATATTCTGTCGCTAATTTTTCTGTCGATATTCTGTCGCTAATTTTTCCGTTGTTGATAGGTTTATAAAATTTTTTTTAATATATTTTTTTTACTGTTGACCACTATAGAGATGGATTAGCGACGGAAATATTTCTGTCACTAATTTATATCGCTAATCTATTGCAAATCGTTTGGTATTTTGTCCGACAGTATTCCGTCAGAAATTCGTCGCTATTAGCGATGGAATTTTTTCTGTCAATAATTTTCCATCGTTGAAAGTCTGTTTTCTAGTAGTGGGACTATTTTAGTCGTAACTCATTTGCTATCCGAGGAAAACAAGCTGTTTTAGTTGTGACTTAAATTCTTTATCCGAAAGCACATCATTTGTTATCCGAGGAAAACGAACTGTTTTTGTTGTGATTTAAATCAAGCACATCATTTGCTATCCGAGAAAAAAACAAAGTATTTTAGTTGCGACTTAAATCCTTTATCGATGGTTGTTAAGATTTTTCTGTTTTGTCTGTTTTGAATCTAGCTATGGTTGTTTAGATAACATGAAAATTAAAAAATTGCAGTCCACCCAATTCTCTTTAGCTTGTGCTATCCGAGGAAAATGAACTATTTTGGTTGTGACATAAATCCTTTATCGATGGTTGTTAAGATTTTTCTATTTTGAATCTATGGTTGTTTAGATTACATGAAAATTCAAATACCGTAGTTCACCAAATTCTCTTTGGCCTGTCCTATGATTTTCCTTTTTCATTGACGTCTGACATTGTCGGTGTATGATCACCCACGAGAGCCACGCATCTCAATGCGGAAAACGTTTCGGCGTAAATCAATCTTAGAATAATCTTTACAAGTTGCATTACTATAATTATAATTTAAACAAATTATAAAAAGATTTTACTTAGAAAAAATAAATTAATTTTATAATTGACTAGTAAATGACTCACTTCTCCATAACTCTTCTTTTTAATCTAATTTATTTATTATTTTAACCTTCTACGTAATTTTTAAAAAATTAATTAGCAAATTAAAATATCAAAAATCTATAAGAATAGACCTTAAATCAGGATTTATATTGATTTATTAAAAAGATGAAAAGTATCAAGTTTAAGTGCAGCTTTTGGCCTCCAAAATTATTCAGCAGCCCCACAACCATTTTTGTAACACGTGGCATCACAACCTTTTCTAACCGAACGTCCTGACATTCCCTCCCAGATCAGTGTATCCTCAATGTACGGACGTCTTCTCTCGTGTTGACCTAAATTTTACCGACATTAACAAACGTTGGTAAAAAGATATAGAAAAGGCTCCATTTTTTGGTTTATAGATGCAGCAACAACCATGCACATGCTGTAATTTTTTTTTTTACACAGTAATTTAAATTTAAGATCTTCGTACTAAAAAAAGCAATCATGATCACTAGGCCTAAAATTCTCTCGCGTCGTAGGTATGGCTGCCTTTGTTTTTTCTGCCTGGAATTATATGAAAATGTCCCCAACCCCTTTTATATCCACAGGCTAGCCTATGTACAATTTTGAAATTGGAGGAATATGATTCACAAACGAGACACCTGCACGATCATTCAACATGATTGATGGTTGTTAAGATATATTCCCATCGCCTAGTCACAGTCTATGCTTCATCTGACTCAGTCTTACATTATACTACGAATACCATATACTGCTTTACGATGATGTTCACCTCTTTATGGTACTTTCGTTAAACAAAAGGAAACACCTCTTTTGTATATCTGCTGGTTATCAGTATTGACTCCCTTCTATAAATTGTTTGATGAACAAAGGATTTGAGAAGTGATCCACTCAATGATGTGAATTGGAGTTTTGATGAGTTTCAAAGGTTACACTATCACCATCATGCACAAGCAACACAGGCACATGGTTCAGCCAATAATTTTGATAATAAGATGGTTACGGAAAGAATAAGCCCATTGATCATTATTTACGTGTTTGACAATACTATAAAAATTCTCAATTACTAAATATAAAAGTAATATAAAAATACGTAATTTTTTTATTAAATTAGATTTATGGGAAAATTTTATTGTTATAAATATAAAAATATAAAAATAAAACAACAATAATCAGGGTCTTAATCCCAAATTTTGAGATCGACCATTAAATAGACAAATATCAGAAAAAAATATCGGTTTAATTTGTGCAGATTTTTTTACGCCACTCATGTTTATCCAAAACTATATTTTTATCTAAACCCCTTAATTATCATATTTTTGCAACTAAATTGCATCCAAATTTTTAATGTCAATATCCACATTCTATTAAATATCATATATTTAGGTTCTTGATCCTCCTGATTAATGCGTTTTTAGATTTTTGTTGCACATACGCATATCATTTTAGACGATATTTTTGTATTTTATCCATAATTGAACTAATTTTCAACTTATTACGTATCTGTTCATTTCTAATGTTTTTACTTTTACTTCGTATCCATCCGAATATTTTCATTTCTGTTACAGTTATTTTATATTTTTGTTGTTATTCAATAGTTCAATATTCAGTACCATATAATAATGTAGGTCTTAATGCGATTTTATAAAACTTTATCTTCAAATGTAATGGTATCATGAGATTGCAAAGAATGCCGATACCCTACTCTATTTCATTCAACCTACTTGAATCATATGATTTATATCTCTATCTATATTGTCATCATGATGAAACCAAAATATTTAAAGTATTCATTTTTTGGTACATCTTCTTCTTTTAATCTAATCATTTTTTTATCGATCTGATAATTACCACTAAATCTACATTTCATATATTTAACTTTTGATCTGCTCAATTTAAATTCTTTAGATTTCAGGTAATCCTCCATAACTCTAATGTAACACTAATACGCTCTCTAATTTTAACAGCTAATACTATATTATTAACAAAAAGTATATACCATTGTATTTCATTTTACATATTTTTCGCGATTTCATCTATCACTATTACAAAAAGGATGTGGCTTAATATCGAATCTTGGCAGAATCCAATGTTAATAGCGCTCCTTCATATCTCCAATAAAATTAATATATTTCAAAAAAATCGTTTTATTCATCAGTACACAGCACAATACGTCTTTAGAAACCTTATTATATAATTTTTCTAAATCAATGAATACCATATGTAAGTCTTTTTTCTATATTTTAAATATTTCCAATAAATATTTTAACAAGTGAATTATTTTAGTAGTGGATTTTTCTGATATAAATCCAAACTGATTTTGAAATACATTTATCTCCGATTTAAATCTATACTCTATCATTTTGTCCCGTAATTTCATGATATAAGTCATAAATTTAATTATTTTATAATTAAAATAATTTTGTATGTCTCATTTAATCTTACAAGTATACTCTCCCTCTATACTTAGAGCATTTTCTTGGTTTACTAAATTTTACTAAAAATATCCTATAATATTATTATACCAAATTCATTCAAATATTTTCATATCTCAATGAAAATTTCATCAAATCCTATAGTTTTATTATTTTTCATTCTCTTAGCCTATAATTTTCATGGGAATAAATTATAAGTTTAAAATCTCTATTAATATCTTCTACAAGTACCATGAAGTTTTCTTTATCTATTATACTCTTAACATTAAAGCAATTATTAAAATAGTTACTCCAACTTTTTTTTAAGTTTTCTTTCCTTGCAAATATACTATTGATTTCACTCTTAATACATCTAATATTATTTAGATTTTTTTCCTTTCTCTCCCTTAGTTTGACAATTCTATAAATCTCTCTTTCTCCCCATCTTTAATCTCTAATTTTTTGTATAATTCATTATATATTTTACTTTTTGATTTGTTTATAATTTTTTTCATCTTTTTTTTTTACACTTTTTTAATTTTTCATATGTATTAATACTGCTCTTATTTTTAAAATTCCTATAATACTCTCGTTTGATTTGGATAGTAGTTTATATTTTCTTATTCTACCACCACGACTCTTTGTCTATTGGAGCTCGACCATTAGATACGCTAAAAATCTCCCTATCTATTCTCTTAATATTATTAAACATCACTTTTAACATTATTTTTGAATCATCATTAGCAGCCTAATTTGTTAATTGAATTAATTTGTCTCTAAAAGTCATTATTTTTTTCTTTCAAATTCCACCACTAAATTCTTGACTCTATAAATAAGCGATACTTCTTTTATTTTTTAGGCACACGAATACCTAAAACTAAAAGTTTATACTGAGTTGCTACATTGTTCTCTTGTATAACCTTATGATCTGTACCTTATAATCTTTACGGATCATTCTATTACCCCTCCTAATGAGAAATAAATTTATTTAGCTGGCGTTCGACTCATTTCTATATGTAATTATGTGCGACACTTTTTTCTTAAAGAATGTATTTATGAGTACCAAATCGAATATTGTAACAAATTCTAAAATAATATTTCCTTACTCGTTCCAACTACCAAAACCAAAGATTCCATGTATAGATTCAAATCCATCATTTTATTTCCTACATGTCCATTTAGATTTCATGCAATAAATAATTTCTGTCCACTAGATATGAGTTGTATAAATTCATCTAAATTTTTCTAAAATTATTTTTTACTAATTACATCTATACATATTTCGAGTACATACACATTTACTCTATCAACTATGTTTTCTCCCTTTACTAACTTGACAAACATAATTCTCTTTCCATTTCTTCTTATCTCTACTACATCCTCTAGTAGGTATTTATATATAATTATTCCTACTCCATTTTTAATTCTATCCATACTTATATACCAAAATTTATTACCATAAAACTCTACTATTTTAGTTTTCTCCCCACCCTCTTAGTTTCTGGGAGTTCTGGGAGATATATGATATTAATTTTTTATCTATTTATTATTTCTCCTATTTTTTTCTAATTTGCTTGTTAAAGATCGTATATTCCAACTGATTAAATGAATCCTATTTTTATGGACTAATTTATTTACCTGCACCCTAAAATCTCTTACTAATTTGTCACTGCACCCCGTATCCGATATAACGCGTCACTGATGGGGAAACATCCCAAATGTTTTCTTATATTTGTCTTCCTTTTTTTGTTTTGACAATACATTTTATGCTTGTTGTCGATCTATTGTAACTTTACTCCTTTACCTAGATTTGGGACAGGCTATGACAGAATTCCTCAAATAATAATATATAAAATGAATTAGATGATAATAATAAAAATAGTAAATTTTAAAAAGAAGTTAAATGTTAACATAATATTTTCTAACAAAATCAAATATGTTCATAATATTTTTTAACATATTTTCTCAAACTTAATATGATATAATGAAAATTATTTAAATTTGAAAAAAAAAACGTTATATATATATATATATATGTTGATGTGTGACACATAGTGCTGATTGGACAATTTAATAACCAATTATAGAAGGACACAGAGGTTGAGAGAGAATAGTGAAAAATCAAAACGGCTTTATTTTGTTAAATAAAACATGGAGTCGTTTGAGTCGTCTTCAATCTCTAAACAGTTGGATTTGACAGGTCAGATCAACGATTTTGAAATGGCATGTGAGATTGGATGGGAGACATTTTCGGTGTTTGGTTACTACCGTTGAGATTGTCTTGAAGAGAAAACCGTTTGATATATACCAAATAGTTAGTAGACAATACGACACCGAATTTGAATAGAGAATTTTTATAAACTTTTTTGTAAAAAATAACTCTAATATCATGTTACAAATGAAAACAATATAAAAATATGAAATTTTAATAATCTGTTGCTCCAAATAAAAGATTACAATAGATTGGCTTTATATAAAAAAATTCATTATTATAAATATAAAAATATAAAATAAATGAAATTAAATATTCTATTAATATTTTCTAATAAATTTAAATATGTGCATAATATTTTCTAACAAGATAGCTACGGGAGAAAGAATGAGCACATTGATGATTATTATGTTGTTTGTATAAGATCACTTATGTTCTCCTTTATACTGTTCTTATAAATTTTTGAACTAAAATAAAAAAATAATAATAATAATACAAAATTTTACAAATAAAAATTAAACTTTTCTATAAAAAATGATTATTATTATTATTATTATCAGTAAATTTTATATCAAAAAGTTAGATTTTATCAAATAGACTTTTAACTTTCCTAAGGGGCCATGTGTTTCATAATTCATGATAGTGACGTAATTGGGAACTTCTTGGTCCGTGTGTTTGCATATGTGCGTGCGTTTGAGATGCTATATAAATAAATTGGAGTAGCAATCGCTCACGACCACACTTTGTAAATCTAAAGGCATTTTCTTGAATACAATTTGGTTTTTACCGATGGAGTCCCACCAATCTTCAATTCATTTTCTAGTCAATAGAATCAAGGAAGAGATTTTTTCGAATTTTCACCTCCATTCCTCTGCATCGCCTTCAGCTTACGATACTGCATGGCTTGCCATGATTCCTCGTCACCATCAAAATGAGGTGCCCATGTTCAAGAGTTGCTTGGACTGGGTACTCCATAATCAGAGAGATTCAGGGTTTTGGGGGGACAGTGATCAAAATGGCAACCCAACTTTGGATTGTCTTCCATCTACTCTAGCTTGTATGGTTGCCCTCAAAAAGTGGAAAGTTGGCTCCAAAAATATAGGCAAAGGTATGTTATAGCACTTGCACCAACAGATACAGTTGGTACAGTAAGTGAAAGAAAATCTCCACTTCTTGATCAACCGCAGGCGACTAACTCACCTTTAATTTTCTATATATTTTTGGCACTTCAGGCTTGGCATTTATCCATGCAAATGTAGAGAAGCTTTTATCAGAAAACCGTGAAGGATTTCCTCGCTGGTTTATCATTGTTTTTCCGGCTATGCTTGAGCTTGCCATGGCAACTGGTCTCCAAGTAGTCTTCCCTGAAAGAATAGAAGGGCTGGTGATTGATAGTTTTTGCCACTGGCAACAAATAACCAAAGAACCTTTCCACAAGAGCCAGGACCCTCCACTACTATCATACTTGGGAACATTGCCAATGTCATACGAAATTGATCATCAAGACATTGAGAAGCACTTAAGTGAGGATGGTTCACTATTTCACTCACCATCTGCCACAGCCCAAGCATTTATGCATACGAAGAACGAAGACTGTTTGGCTTACCTAAAATCAGTTGTCCAAACATGTCCTAATGGAGGTCAGTAGATCGATCCTCAGTAAAGTTTTCCTAATATTTTCACCAAAATACAACTATGTGGTGAGCTAGTGAAGTTTCCATTGTTTTACAATATTTTCACATACAAAACTGATGTTTGCAGTGCCATCAATGTATCCTATGGACGAAGAGCTGGTGAAGCTTAGCATAGTGAATCACATTGAAAGGTCAGGCTTGGCAGAGCATTTCAATGAAGAGATTGAAGAAATCTTGTCACAGATTCACAGGAATCTAAAGTTGGAAGAAACAGGGGAGATGCCAGTGAAATTAGTTCCATCTCAGCTATACAAGGAGGCTTTGGCATTTCGGCTCTTGAGAATACATGGCTACCAAGTGTGCCCCTGTATGTTTTCTAGCACCCAAAATGCATGTTTCTAACTAGAATTCGGTGTTGTAGATTAAGTAGGACACTGCACTTTTGCAGGGAGGTTTTGTAGGTTTCTACAAGAGGAAGACATTGTGATGCACATGGAAAAGAACTGCAGAGATTTCTTGAGCGCCATGTATAGCGTTTATAAAGCAACAGATCTGATCTTTTCAGGAGAAGATGAACTAGAGAAAGCAAGATCATTTTCATGGAAGATACTTGAGAGAGCCATGTCACTTGGATGTGGTTTAGACAATGTTGTCTTCCCAAATAGCCAGAGGATGGTAACTACCACTTCCTCTTTCCATCAAAAACTTTTGCAATTTTCACTTTAAAATTGCATAAAATATAGGAGTGAAGAATAATCCGTTTCAAAAGAGTAATAAGGTACCTAAATTGAGCTTATTTAGTCAAACGAGCTTGATCTCAAAATCATCTCATTAGCATTACGAGCACAGCGTGAATGAATTTTTTTTTAATTAAATTTGAATAATTTTCTTAATTTATATGCAAAAGTTGAGAATAAGCCCACTAATTTTCTGCATTGTTGCATAGATTGGACATGAGCTAAGTCTCCCATGGTCAGCTAGACTGGACCATCTAGACCATAGGATGTGGATTGAAGCTAACCAAACAACTCCATTGTGGATAGGAGAGGCCTCCTTCTACAGGTACTTAGACATCAGCGTTTCTTTCTCTATCTTATGGGATCAAACCACAATAATAATCTCCCAAATTTTTCATATTGACTGGTACCACATCCTCCAAGCTCAGGTTATTATGTCTCAGTAATGACAAGCTAATGCAACTTGCCACGGACAACTATAAGTTTCGGCAATCAATCTATATGAAGGAGTTGGAGGAAGTTACAAGGTACAACTTCACTCTCTCTCTCTCTCTCCCCCCCCCCCCCTCTCTCTCTCTCCCCCTCTCTCTCATATCAATTTGCTAGAGCCTCTCTTCTCTAAAACTCAACCAAAATTTATTTGACAAAAATCAGGTGGTCCAAGGAATGGGGATTATCCAACATCGGATTTGGTAGAGAGAAAACTACCTATTGTTACTTTGCTTTTGCTGCCTCCTGTTCTACGTCTTACAATTCTGATGTTCGGAAGATTGTCGCAAAGAGCGCTGCACTTGTAACGGTTGCTGATGATTTCTACGATATGGAAGGATCTTTAGATGAGCTGCATGGCCTCACACAAGCAGTTCAGAGGTAACTTTTATTTCTCAGTAACGACTAAAATCCAAGCCATGAAAACTTCATAGAAGAATTATCTGATTACTGCTCAACACCTAAATCATGAGACTGCTCCATGACCAATATTAATTTGGCATGAAAAATAGCATCCTGCCTTCTAATATTTACGTTATTTCAATGTTTGGACAACAGATGGGATGGCACAGGTTTGACAAAAGCTGGAAAGATTATCTTCGATGCTCTTCATGAACTTGTAAAAGAAACGGCAGCAAAGCACTTGAGTCAAAAAGGAAGTGACATAACAAAACACCTTCGAAAATGTGTAAGCTTTCGATTTTTTTTTTTTTTTTTCCTTCTCATTTCCACAAATTTTTCTTCATGGTCATCTTATGCAATCAAATCTTAATTGAAAATTTCATGTTGTTTCTATGGAGTGGACCGAAATATTCAATTCATGGATGAAAGAAGCAGAATGGAGCAGAAGCAGGGCTATGCCATCCATGGATGAGTACCTTGAAAATGGCATGATATCTATAGCTGCCCACCTTTTCGCTCTTACTGGTTCATCTTTCTTGACATCTAGTTTTCCTGATGAAAAGCTCTGGAATGATCAGTATCATACCATCACAAAACTTCTTATGATCATAAGTCGATTGTTGAATGACATCCAAAGCTATCAGGTAAGTAAAATAGGAAAATACTGTCTTTCACGTTTGGAGTTCGCTGTTTCATCACTTTTTTTCTGTTTTAGTAAGTTTTTCCCCCCCCTACCCCAACAATAATGGTTCTCAAATGCTCTTTTTGCCTTCTCTTGCAGAAAGAGGAAGGAGAAGGAAAAATGAATATGGTCTCTCTCTACTTGAAAGAAAACCCAGAAGCAGATATTGAAGATTCAGTTGCACACATTCGAGAATTTCTGGATGAGAAGAAGAAAGAATTTCTCGAGCATGTTCTCACAAATGAATTAAACGATTTTCCCACAAGTTTCAAGCATTTCCACCTGGCATGCTTCAAAGTATTTCAGATGTTCTTTAACTCCAAAAATAGATTTGACTCGGACACTGAAATGCTTCACGATATTGGTAAAGCAATTCACATTCCTATAGAAGTTCAAAAGCCACAGCATCTAAAGATTCTACCACTTCAACTCCACCCAAAGAAAGGAACTTCACATGTAACAGCATGTCTCAAAACACATTTCACTCAAACCGGAAGAAAAAAATTCAGGTTAAAGGAGCATCCTAGGACTGTATTCAAATCAAGCATCGGGAAGATATTTGCATCGTCCCGTCCAAGTCTATGCTTCATCTGAATTAGTCTACCACTTTACTACGAATATCCATTTACTGCTTTACTACGATGTTCACCCCTTTATGGTACTTTCATTAAATAAAAGGAAACACTATTTTGTATTTCTGCTGGTTATCAATATTGACTCCCTCCCATCATCAAGTCCAACCTATTTTTGTTCATTTGTTAATTCCAAGGCCAAAATGGTGGAATGATTGGTTGGCTATTATGGTACTCATTTTTTCTGTCAAAATTGGCTAATTACAGTGCTCATCAACCCAAAGGCTAAGTCGGGACTAATGACTTGATGAATAGCATTTCCCTATAATTTACATCTTTTTTTTTATTCGTATCATTCTATTTAATTAAATTAGCTCCCAGAAGAATCAGGGGAAGAAAAGGTTGAGATGATGCAAAGGCATTCCCAAAGAGGCCCACAGGCCACACTATCATCCATTTGGTCATGAGAATTTATTGGGTCATCCTGAACGCAAATTTTGTTTCATACTGCTTTTAGTTGCTGCAATGTTTTCGTTCCTAAAGTGGGAACCACAGCATCAATGAGTACAAATAGTGCTTCAGGAAGTGCATGAAGCTAATTATAATGCACAACTTCACTTGTGATAATATGTAATGTCTCACATATGTTTCTTCTTTTCATTTTTTTTCTTCCAAATAGTTACTTTTTCTGCAACTCATTAGAGGATATTTCGGTTTGTTTATTCCACTTCTATCTTCTTGAAATCATTGACTGGAGTGGCCACGCAAAGGTTAGTCTTGCATAAAGGGCCATCCTATGCCCAAAACATACTACTAAATACATGGAATTCAAGGAAACTCGCATTCTTTTTATTTAGAACAGGCAACTTCCAGAATCACATATAAACCTGAAGTAAATATGCAAACAACTTTACCTCAAGTAAAAGGGTACCTCTTGCAAATTTATATGGTATGATTGGGATCAATGTAACAGAAGATCAGGTTGCATAATTTGACTTGCCCAATAAAGCAAAATATTGGAGAGAGACAGGATGAGAAAGAAGAGGGGGTAATAGATCTTTCATGATCTACTACAAACAGGGATATCATTGGAGTTCCAATTTTCATCTCTTTTCTTACACATCTGTAGTTGAGAGAGAGAAAACATAATGGGTATAACCAGGGTGAACAAGCTTATGTCTCCCATCTTCCAAAGCACAAACCTTCAAAGGCTTCAGATCAAGGACCAGATATAGACTAATACTATTAAGAGCAAAACCTTTTTTGTAGAATTTGACTACGATAATTTTCATTGTCTACTTTGAAAATGGTGGGGATCCTCCACGAAGAAAAGAGGTGAAGAACGCAAGTGACTCGCTTGGTTTGAAGACAGGGACTGCATGTCCAGCTCCTCTAAATGTAGCAAAGGTAAGACCCTCATATTCTTGAAACCAACCACCAACCTGATCCAAATAAAATTCTTATCTTGTTAGGTGCATGATTGTTATCAACTCATGCTAGCTGATTAAACTATTACTTCGGACAATTACAGAATTTTTATAGCAGTACTTTACTTGGTGCACATGACTGAATACTTGGTTTTGCGACTAAGGCTATTATCTACATCATCCATGAGCAAGGCCAACTTTGTAGACTTTCCCAGCCATGTATCTTGGCCTAGTTTAGATAATTTTTTTGGGCATTGCTTAATGTGAAAAGAAGAATGCTGGAAGTGTCATCTTAGTGGCAGGGTGTGACAAATGCAATTCTTATTTGTTTCTCTGAATTGAATCATTGTTGCCCAGTTATTCAGAATTTCCATTGTTATAGCTTAATAATGGGTGGAAAAAGTATAACGAGTCAAAAGAAAGAAAATGTCCAACTAGGAAAGCATATGGCCAAAGTGCAGAGAAATAAAAGTTGTTCTGTGAATGATTTTCACCAAGATGCAAGCAACATAAGAAGATTAAGGGCCAGTTACACTGAAAATGTTCTACGTAATTCAATTTAACCAGTAGAGAGAGAGAGAGAGATACCTGCTTTTGATGGTACCAGGGCCTCCATGCCCTGGTGATGGGTAATCCCAATGAGCTTAAACTGTATCTTGTGGATAATACAGGAACTCTTCCATCTGTGTCTCCACTGAAACACACAGAATAAGAAATCGAAAAGGTAAGTAGGTGAATATCCATTGCAGTCATTAGAGAATAAATGAAATGGAAGCTTCAGACATGCACCTGTAGATCCATATTCTTAAGCCTGCTGCAATTAGCTTCTTGTAAATAGGAAGAACTGAAGCTTTTGAATCTGACCATCCCCTGAATATATCATGACTGCATTTAAAGTAACATTATAAATAACTCAGTTTCTTTTATGGTAAATAAAAAGTTTCATAGGCTATAACTTCACACTTCAACTGTAACACACATGCAAACACTACATATTCATTGGAGAGAGAAATAGAGAGAATTACTTGCAGATGCTCCAGTTCCTAAGGTGGTGACCATCACTAACATGAAGGGCCTTCTGAACATCTGGCCTGTTGTAAAAAGTTCTTGCGTATTCATCAAGGCATGGATCATAGCCGCCCATTATCCTTGGCATCTGGCAAGTCAATATACATTAATCTCATTACACAAATAGTCAATATTCAAATCATTGTTTCTGTGGTAAAGATAAGATGAAGAGTTAACAAGACTGACCATTTTTGAGTTGCGGCTAAAGGCTACGACTGTCGACTTGTCATCTGAATCACCTGAAGTGTCCATGCAGACTGAGGTATAGAGGCTATAGATATCTATCTCACTATACTGTCTCAATATTTCATCCACAGCTTGACTGCAATCCTCATTGCTCCATGTATTGTTGCTGTTGAAATCGCATGATTCCTTGATGATTTTGTGAGTCTCATCTGACACCACAGCATGGCTCCATGCGTAATCCACTAGACCCATCCAGTCTTCAGCATCACATGTTTCAGGATTACCCAACTGTCCTTGCATGGAAAAACTATGTTCACTAGCCTTAGCTGTATAAATATGGAAAAATATGAAAATGTTGAAAAAAATCATACCAAGATACCCTTTAAGTCAATATAAAGGGACGGATCCTGATTCTTGTCACGAATAAGCTCAGCCAGCTCTGGAACGTATTTTCCTGTCCCAAGATCGATTCTGTGAGAAAGTACCAAATTTACTGAGGAAAAAAAAAAAGACTTAAAGTTCAAGTACCTGCATAGCTCTCCCCTGCTATGTAAAGTATGCGGTTTCTGTAGGTGGGGAACTTGAGAAACCACTTTTGCAGGAACATGTAGGCATCATTGGCTGTTTGAGTAGTCCGTGAAATGCAAATCAAAGCATAAAAATCAGTTTATTAACCAACTTATTTTTCAAATTTTTTACACATGTATAGATACAAATGAAAAATGTTCATAAATTGCATGCATAAAACCCACCTGCAAAGTCATCTCCAAGCTTAGCATAGTCACTGGTTGTATTCGAGTATGAAAAGCCAACTCCAACTGGTGATTCCAGGAATAGCATGTTTGCTTCTGGTCGCATCAAAGGAAAGAAAGACATTAATATAGGATTATACATGAGCTTAAATTTATTAAATATGTTTAATATGTTTGTAATCAATTACACACCTCTATTCCAAGAATATGGATTATTTTTAAGTCCGTGCTCATCTCTATTGACAAGAAAAGGGCCAATCTCTTGTGTTGCCCCATATCCTACTGATGAACACCCGGGACCTGAAATGAAAATGACCTGTCAACTTGCAACAGAATCTGGGACTGCATAGAGATTTGTAAAATTACAACTTCATCGATGAGCATCACACATAAATAATGTAAAAAAAAAAAAAAAAAAAAAACAACTGACATAATCTTACAACATCCTCAAAGCGGTTAAAGAAAATTATGTCAGGGTTTATTATTGTTTATTTTGGAAGGCTGTCCAAAGACAAGCCTGCTGAAAGTACTTACCCCAACAACATAGAGACACACAAGCATTTGCACCCACTAATATGTATGTAAGTGTGTTTGTGGTTCTCTGGTCAAAAAGTCAGTTGTGCCTTAAAATATATACAACTTAAAAACAATAAAACAAGTGACGCATCATTAAGAAAAATAGCACCAGAGACAATAAAATTATCCTGTAACAGTTCACATGGATTGCCAATATATAGCATGATATGGCTATCATGCTTACCTCCATTAAGCCACAGAACCAGAGGTTTCTCATGTGGATTAGTAGTTGCTTCATAAAACCAGTAAAAAAGTGCCCTTCCATTTTTTTCATTCACAGTGACATAGCCAGCATAGTGATGGAAATCAACTTCAGACTGACCAGGGAGATTAGTCACAAGATCCTCACTAGCAAGTGAGCTTAATCCAGTCTCATGAACCCACTCACCATTTCTGACACTGAAAACAGGCTGCACCAATAGAAGAGACATAAGAGTTAAAGTGAGGAAAATTGTCAACTTTATCATAAGATCCATATTATCAGAACAAGATACAGATTAGGCACAAGAGGATGAAACATGCTAATGCCAAGTTGCATATTTATACACATAAAGAGACTGCCTTTTACCCACAAAACCACAGACAAGAATAATATAATTAAGTGAGACTTTGGTGAAGAGTCCAATGTGGCTAACTGTCTTTTACTGGGTAGGCATCTGTATGACATCTAAGGTGGATTTTAAGCACATGATAGCATTTTTGTTAGCTAAGGGGTGAGTGGAGCCCCATGTGGGTTGTTAAATCAAATTCACATGAACAACATTGACCACTTACATACTGCACTAGATTTACTTTTAACACAAATTACAAGCGTTGGCATTTTATCAGTTCACATTTCTTTAAGACTTTGTACTAAACTTCCTTTTCTGATCCTTAATCTTATCTTAATTCATTTCCAATATGAAAACATAACACGCATGATATCACCTATCAGAAGTTGCAGACAATGTGAAGCAATGTGTGAGACATTGAAGGAGCAAATTGTTCTGTTCGCCCGCGATCAAAGAATCTCACCAAACTTGTGTAGCTCCAGGATGGCCAATATGTTACGAAATCGAACCTTCATATTACAAGAAGAGGTTTCTTTCAAGAATCAAACCGAGGCCCTCAGGTTAGAAGCAAGCAACTTTACTATGAAGCGGTGGCACTCTTATGTGTTTTCTCTTGCAAAAGTGATTTAAATCTCACCCACTCACAAGAACACAGAGCACCTGGAAAAGACTTGCTACATGTACATTGAAGTCCATCCTGCTAATAATGCAAGGAAAAAAAAAAGTTGTTATCAAAGAAAGCCATCTTTAATAATTCATGCCAGAAAGCCATGTCCAAGAAATTTATTTGACCTCGGATTGATAAGATATGCATGACAAGAAATCAGTTTATATCTTTACGAAGTAGTGAAAAATGCAACCAATTATTTAGGTCAAACTAATGTGATTAAGGCCCCATCCAATTAAATCAGCAAAATTTTGCTTGTTTAAGCTCTGCTACTTAATGACGTCCCAGATCATCCAGACTAATAACTGCATCTAGTTGAAAATCTAACTACTGCAGAATTCATTAACTTCTTCTTCAAAGCTCAGAGAAAATAATGGAGGTGTCCATCCACGTCTAAGATTCCAAGTATAACATACAATTAGAAATTACAAAAATATAGCATGAAAAACTTTCAATCGATCAAATAAAACAAATAAAATAGGAAGTAGTCATTAGCACACCACACATCAAAGGATGAGAAACTGAAAATAAACTATAGCATCATGCTGCCAATAAAAGGAAATCCCGTCTTGTTCTTAATGAATTCAACATTCTTGGATCCCTCAGAACTAACATTATTAAGAATAGAAAAACTGTTATTAAATGATAGAATTATTATTCAGTGTCAAAACCACTGTGCCAAAGTCAAATCTATAACTCAAATAGGTCTAAAAAGCACAGACAGGTTTTGTCATTTGGTGATTGATTAGCATTCTTTGACGGTGCTCTTGCTTATCAAATTTCATTTCATGGGGTGTTGATTGGAAGGAAGTTTGGCACATATTCCAAATTGGTGGTGCCTTTATCTTATGCGAAAAAGGGAAGATGCTTTTAGGAATATAATCATCAAGCGAAGAAAGGAGTAGTTTTTGTGGCGAACCTTGTGGGTTGTGATTAGTGACTCTCAAATCTAGAGTCAAGGTGTGGAAAAAGAAAATGGAAGAAACCTGCAAATGGGGTGGGTTCATGCTTGTTGAATCATGACATGGAATCCAACATTATTGAGTAATAAGATGGAAATTGTCTCTTAATTATTCAGCTAAGATCCTACAGCGCATCTTTTGGCATTTCCCTATTAACAAAAAATTGGCATCCAACAGTTTGGTCGCCATGATCTAATAGTTGAATTCTTTTAAGGTTAATCAATTCAGTATTCTCTAGCACCACAGTGTCCCCATACGCAATATGACCAGAAACTTTTGAATCACAAAATTGTCTCCGATAATGCAGCTAATTTTAATTTCACCTTCTTTGGCCACAATAGTTTTAAAATGTATGACCATTATGCCAATGGTGTTTATGTTGATCCTAAACCTATAGTATAGCCTTATTTCAAATGCATCACAAATAATCATAAAAACTACTCCACCTCCCCACCCCCCACCCCCCCCCCCGCCCCGCCCAAAAAAAAGGAAAAGAAAAAGATCATTCATCGGGAAGAAAACTTTACAGATATTGGATAAATAATGAGTGAGCCAGAAAGTTGCATAATTACAAAAAGGAAAATTTTGGTCCACTTACAAGATATATGGGGTGTGAAAACAATCATAGGGAAAGGCAATAGACCAGGCAAAACATCAACTTTTGGCATCAGAAGGTGGCTTCCAAGTCCGAGTTTTGTCTGCAGCCTCTTTACAGCAACTTCAACATTGAGTATGTTCTACTGACCAACAGTATACAACCAACCAAAGTAATCTCATGATCTATCTTTTAAATTTCTTCACCATATTGTAAAAGTATGCGTTAAAAACATTGAACTTTTAATAATTAATACTTAGAGCATTCATTAAAATACACAGCAACATGGGATTGCGTAAGCTCAACTTGGTATATAATATCAGTGCTTTCCTCAACTAAACATATTGAACCGACACATTTGCGTATGCCTAGCAAACAATGGACCACACTTTACCCGTATGTCCCCCTGTATTTTCACTCCATGGAGCAAGTAATGATTAACTAAATGACCCCAAGATGGGAGATAAAGCGCATTATCAGGTTGGCCTCTTGCATAGCATCACAAAAATCATGTCCAAGAAAAGGGAAATATGCTTTGCACAAATTTTAATTTTGGCCAAACCTTCTGGCTATTGCTCTGTCAAATGAATAATAAACGTCCAGTGCTTTGCAAATGGAATAACAAATCCCCTGATTAATGCGCCACCCAATTTTCTACCCAGCTTATTCAATCCTTCAGAACTGCAACATTGAGTTCTAAGATAAGACATGAGGTCACAAAACATATTTAACTCCTAATCACCCCTAAAGTTTTTCTATAATCAAGGCCTTCCAAAGCTAAATACACTGTAAAGAATTAAGAAATTAATATCTTGCAAAAACTAAGTTCGGCAGATCTCTTTTCAGGTATTATAAGTGCTTCTTCATAAACCATGCCTGTCCTTACAACAGACGGTTGTATTTCAACAAAACTTATGTAGTATTTATACATATGGCACACAGTATTTGAAAATGCTGCAAGATGTTCCGGTTTGTCTTGTTGGAAGCCTATAATAAAAACAAAGGAGTAGTTTACATTATCCAATCTTGTCAAGAAATGGTCCAAATAAAGTGTTCCACATATGCGGCTAATACTCATGTTTCTTTCCTAACATCCACTAAAAATAGAAAAGAAGAGAAGAGAGAGAGAGAGAGATGCTTATGCCCAATACTGTTTTTGTAGACTAGAGCATATGATTTAAACATGCTTTATTCTTTTGAATAAAGGGAAATTATTTTAAAATAAAAAGCAGAGAAGAGAGAAAGATATAAGTGCTTGAGCACTACAAGTATGTCCCCAAGAAAGGGCTCGACCACATTCATCTTTCTGTTCAAAAATTAACAGCCAATGGGAGCAAAAGTGGGTATGGTCAATGCAGGAAAGTGTTCCTCAACAGGCACAAATTAATAATCACAAATTTAAAAGACGAACAAAGCGGCATTAATCTAATCTACTGACCAAGAGAATCTATAAACCATCTGTTTCCTGTATCGATGATTACAAGGTGTGCAGTGGGTGGTTGATGTTGGTGCTGGTAAACCAAATGATTCTCAAATCGGTTTAGTATCCCAATAAGACAACCACGTTTTTCACAAACCGTGCTCAAAGATTTTGGAACAAGAAGATCACCCATTTTGGACTTTTCTTTGATGTCATTGTCAACCTTATAAAATTTGATGATACAAGGTAAGTGATGATCAAACCTATGACATTCTGGTCTAGGCAAAGTGCTTAAATTTTTACTTTTGCTTGCACTTTACTATGATGACTTGAAGAACATGAGGTGGAACTAGAATAAACGGATCTTTCAAAACATGATAAAGCACAAGTTTCTCCAGTGGAGGCAAAGAAGGTAAATTTTGCATAAACAAGTTAAATAGCCACGATACAAACACAGTTTCACAGCTCAGAACATTATGAGAAGAAATTTCTGACTTCTGATTCAGGGCTTGCCTTCAGTGCCCTACTAACCAATCACCCTGTTCCACAAAATGCAAAATTTCCTTAACCTACTTCTTTCCAATCAAATAGCAATATAGTGAAGCGACTGATGCCAGATGTTCCACTAAGAAAAGCATCAAGAAGTGCTGTTAACTCAAATTTGACTAACCTCATCGTATTGTTTCAGATATCCAAATGGATAAAACCTGCCCCGCAACATCCGAAACTAAACCATGCAACATTTTTTCTTCAAGATGCGTGTAGCAGCTTTTATTCTTATTTAAAAATCCAGGAATCCGAGACTTCGTTTCGACTAATCCAATCCGACTTGATTATCGAGCCTGATTTGAGGGGTATCCCAACATTGTTTTTTCTGTATCTAGAAGAAGTTGAACTCCCGACCTAATTAAGCGACGAATATGCACTTTCCACTTTGGCCATCGGTGCCATTACGCCTTTATCAGACTACTCCACAGAAGACTTTTTCCTCCCTAGAAAGAACTGCCGTTCCACCACGCTTCTCTATCTTCAAACAAGTTTTATCTTGTTCAGTTGCCTCAAACATATCTGCATCTAAAGAAGAAATCGACTCCACGTGTACGCTACTTGTAAATCCTTTTTTACCACTACTTGTACACTTAACATTTCTTATCTATTTAATCAAAAGATGGTCAAAAGCTAGATTTTTCCCATTATTTTTTTACAATGAAGGTGCGCTCTTTCAGATTTGTGAAGTAATGTGATTACTTCACCAAGGTATTGGATATCTCTCCGCCTCCGGTAATAAAACTATACATCACTAGTGAAGGAAGCACACGGCAGTTCAAATGAGTATGAGACTGTTGGCCTACTAAGAGAGACTTTTCTTTTGACATCCACACCCCAGCATCTAGCAAGTTGCAACACATACCATTTCAACAGAGTGAATGTCCAGTTAGTCTTTTCAATAAGCTAGTAGAATTTAGCCACAAAAAACTTATCAACTCCCAATATTGAACAAATTTAGGAATCAAAGGCCTTGGAAAACTAGGAGCTTTTGGAGTCGGTGTATTCTTAAGTTTTGAATTGTTTGTCGAACCTTTATTTACCACAAACCGACAAACGTGAGCTCCTGTATTTATTAGGTTGAGTGAGCTGTTAAGGAGTAAGTATTCCCCTAATTAGAAAAGGTTGGGGCATGTGACAGACACCCAAATGAGCCTTCAATCCTTCCATTCAAGTAAAAATCCAGGCGCATCTTAGGACCGGGTGGATTCAACACTAAAGTGGCTTCTACGAGGGATATACTATTTTTTTTTGGGTACATGTCTTACACACCACCCGGTATATAAGGTTTTATTCTGATTAATCCGGATCAACTATTGCAATTGTTCCTTTCGAAGGGCGGGTCTCCTAACTGAAAACGTTTCATACACATGACAGTCCGATATTCCTAACAGAAGTCAAACCCCCACATTCAGTTGAGTCCGTCAACGCTGATTACGAGAGATATACTATACTCACTCATAATAAGTTTTGTAATTTTTTTTATACAAGTAAATACAATTAAACATGTTGGAATTAAAAAAGAGAGAGTAAAAGTTGAAAGATTCTACCACTTACTAAAAAACTCCGTAATTAATGTTAATCATGGAAACAAAAACTCTTACCCCTTTTATAAAATCCTTAAATATTATCGTGAAACAAAAACTATTTATTTAAATACATTTCAAGCAATACTTTGATTTTGGATAAATATCGTATTTTTAACTGAGTTTTTTTATGTTTTTTTAACATAAAAAAAAAAAAGTTATATGGAGAAGTTTTTTTTTCTATCTCATTCAGATCATCACCCAAACACCGTGGGAAAGTGCTTGTCCTAAAAGATGTTTGCACCTTGTTCCTAAACAAATGGCAAAAACATCACTGTGTGCGATACAAATTCCTCAAGTGGTGTATGTATCAAAGCCCTAATTTTTTTCAATTCCTCTAATCGTGTACTGCATTTTAATCATTTCTCAAACAAAACACTCAAGTTGATTTGTAAACTAATTCAAATCCCTGGCAAAAATCTTCAGCATTCCCAGTATGGAGGTGACGTTTCTTACCTTTGACGAAAGCACCAGAGTTGGAAAAATTAACAAACAGTTGGTGGGAGTTCCAAAATTTATAGTACATTCCATTTTGTACTAATATTAAACTAGACCGTAATAACTTGTCTGTACATTTAAGGACAAAATATTGAACACCCAAAAGGTTTTGTCCAACTTCCCCAAAAATACAGGTTCTTTTCGCACAAGCTTAAATCAGAGAACCGGCACAGGAAAAAGAATTACAGAGAACCAGAATTAAAAACTAATCACAAAAAGGGCTAAGTTTTCTGGGAATTGTGCAACTACTGGCAGGAATAATCCACAGCATGGTTCTTCCATCCATCAAAGTTTATTAAAAAAAAGAAAATGAAAGGACAAGTTAATACCCTTTTGCTTGCAAGTGAGCCATGTTGCACTGTCTGTTAACCAATTTGACTTAAGAAAGCAATTGCACCATTCGTCCATCTTTAATGCTTTCATTTCTAGAGAGAGAGAGAGAGAGAGAGAGAGAGAGAGAGAGGTAAGAGAATTTATGAAAATTGCCGAGTCAAATAAGTCAATATTGAACCAAGTACAACACTAATAAACAACCCATCAGTCAAACCACTCCTCACCGACAATTTCAATCTCCGAACATAACCCTAAACGCCAAAAACCGGAGAGAAACAACAACCCTTCGGCCAGATTAAAAAAAAAAATGGAGGAAGAACTCCACTACTGGGGCAACACATCAGAAACAGACTACTACAAATCCCAGGGAATCCACTGCGTCCAATCCTATTACACTTCCCCAAGAGGTCTCTCTCTCTTCACTCGTTTATGGCTTCCTGTAGCAACCCCTCCACGTGGGCTCATCTGTATGGTCCACGGCTATGGAAATGACATCAGCTGGACATTCCAGGCCACCTCAATTTACCTTGCCCAAATGGGTTTTGCCTCCTGTGCTCTAGATCTGGAAGGCCATGGCAAATCTGATGGAGTTAGGGCTTTTGTTCCCAATGTTGACTTTGTGGTCAATGATTGTCTCAGTTACTTCTGCTCAGTGAAAGAACGAAAAGATTTTGAGAATTTGCCATGTTTCTTATATGGCGAATCAATGGGTGGAGCAATTTGTCTTTTGATTCATTTCTTGGACACAAAGAAATTGTTCAGGGGAGCGATTCTGGTCTCACCCATGTGCAAAATCTCAGATAATGTAAGACCCAGATGGCCAATTCCTCAGATTTTGACATTTTTTGCCAAATTCTTTCCAGTTCTGCCAATAGTGCCTACTGCTGATTTGTTGGACAAGAGTGTCAAGGTAGCAGAAAAAAAGGTTGTCGCTGTGAAGAATCCTATGAGGTATACGGGGAAACCCAGGTTGGGAACTGTCCTTGAATTGCTTAGAGTCACTGATTATTTGAATACCAGATTGTGTGATGTGAGTATTCCATTCATTGTTTTGCATGGTAAAGCTGATGCTGTTACTGATCCTGAGGTTAGTAAGGCATTGTACGAAGCAGCAAAAAGCGAGGATAAGCGGATAAAGATTTATGATGGAATGTTGCATTCTTTGTTGTTTGGTGAGACTGATGATAATATTGAGAGGGTTAGGAAAGATATAGTAGATTGGTTGAATGAAAGATGCAAAATGGGAAACTAGTTGAGGTCATGGAGGTGATTTTATATTTGTCATTGTGACTAAGATATCTTCCCTGGATTCAAATGTAATGTATATTCGTTTGTTGGACAAATTTTTTTTATGTTATTTAATTGTACTGTTGTTCAGATGGTTCTGAACCTGTTGTTGCTACTACTACTCGTGTTTGATGTACAACCTCAGGGGGAGGATTTATGTGGATGTGTTCGCGCGCGCGCGCGCGCACTAATAGTATTGTTGTGTCCTAGGCCAAAACAGCTGTGATTTTCTCAAGGCTAAGGTATTGGATTGGTTAAATTGTTGCGGAAAAAGAAAGTAATGTAATGATCTAACCAATCCTAAGGCACTGTAAAGAAAATTGGGGCATGATAAAGAATTACATTTTCCTTTTATACATATATTGTAATAGTATTGTTGTGTCTAAGCCAAATTTTCTCAAGGACGTGACACTCCAGAATTGGTAAAATTTTGCATAAAAAGATGTTATGCAATGATCTAACTACTTCCAAGACATTACTTAGAAAACCAGGCGTAACGAGGAATGACATTTTCCTTACAGACAGACACATGTACGATGTATGCTATCATGTACTTTCTGCGCTAGGATGATTTTGTTGGACGCTTTATGCTGACAAAAGAGGGTGACAGATAGACTTCTCTAGATGATCACCTTGATTTATGAATGGGTTGGTTCTAAGTTCTACTCTAGTGGATTGCTTTTACTTGCTCCATACATTTGTCGTTGACTTTTTGTTCCATAGAGAAGTTTTATGAGTTCTTAGACAGTCCCACTATGATGCAAAATGTGCCTAATAGTAGTTGGTGGAGATGAAGTGTGCCTATTTTGTCTCTAAGTTCCGAGTTAATGCATTTTTGTGGATGATTTGTTTGCAGTTGCACACTTGTTTATTGTTGCTGGTGTATAATGAGAATTGCGAGGAGTGACTTTTCGCAATGGTGGGCTATTCCTAGTGGACAACTGCATTCTCTGTATACAGTCATTCCTCTCTGAACAATTGCTAATTTGAGCCTGTTAATGGAGCTAGTGGTTAAGCCTATATGGTATTTATTTCACGTTTCCAGGTCTTAGCATATAATTAACTTTTATGGCATTTTCACTTCGTCATTTCTTTTCATTCCGCTGCTTTCGTAGTATTATATTCTGAATTTGGATATGCTTTTTACAACATTTTGGGCTTTTACATGCTTATAACGGTAATTGGTTCCATTCATATATTACAGCAGTTTAATGGATTCCCTAGCCCTGGTGCTAATACTTTCCCATCTTAGCTTCCTTGGAGTTGGGTGGAGTTTCAACTGTCAAAATCCAGATTATAGTGAATTTTATGTTTTACAGGTACCTTGTGTTCAGGACATAATCATCTAGCACTTGTTGCTTGTATTTGGAGGGTGTGGTTTGGATTGGGTTGACACTCCTGACCACACCAACCAACCAGTCGAGAAGTGCGACGTCCGTGCTATGATTCGTGACTGGTTGATATATTGTAACAATGCGTCTCAACTCGCTAGTCTTGTCTAAAGCATCAAGATTCGAAGTTATCCCTTTTCTTGGAATGCATCTATATGCGGACAATGATTATGATATCATGGTTTATGCAGAAACTTTCAAGTAATATTAAAACTCAACAAATCGGAATGCAAGTTAAGATGTTTTCTGATGAAAACTTGGTCAATTGTGTGATCTGAAGTGGAAAAATAAAGGATGAGATCTCTCTGGTAATAACCATCTGCACATTGTTGCCAAAGTCAGCAGAGAGAAGCAAAACCAAGCCAAAGTTAGCGGAGAAGAGAAGCAAAACCAATGTAAAAATTAAAAATTAAAAAAGGAGTTTATATTAAGGTCCCACCGAGATTTGAACTCGGGTTACTGGATTCAGAGTCCAATGTCCTGACCACTAGACCATGGGACCTGTTGGAATTTTTTATCCAATTATATAATATTATTCATGATGTTTCTTAAGACTTCAAATCCTATAGTTTGCTCATTTTACCTCTGTTTAAATTAAAAAATAATTAGAATCAAATAAATCTATATTTGGTTCTATTCTTAACTATTCTAAATTTCTTTATTTGAATAGTACTTTTTTTAAATATTTTTATTATAAATAAAAAAATCTGAGTTATACTAAAAGGGCACCACATCCGAGTTAACCCCACAAAAGTTATGCAAGGAAAATTAGTTACTACAATAACAAAACAAAAGAAAAAAAGGGTCAAAGAAAACAATATAAATTACAGATATAACAAGACTAGAGGTCCAACCCAGGATGGGTGGGCATTGTAGGATCAGTATCGAACCGGGGAAGAGATGTTGGAAGTGAGAAAACTCCATCGTTTGAGCTGTCCCTAAGGGACACCCTTTACTTCCATTCTTCCTGCACGTTTGAGCTAAACCCGCAGTGAATGAATTAAAGTCAGTTGGCTTCAAGGGCAATGCCAACACCAGGTAAGCATTTTCAATAGCTCCGTTTTTTCCATCTTTCTAGGATCCAAAGACTGCATATAAAAATTACCATGACATCTAACATATCTAGGATACCAGTTCTCCTCACAGAAAGTCACTAGTACGAGGAGAGCACTGCTGTGATTGAAACCCCTTGCAGTGATAGTCAAATCAGTTCAACTAGTGTAAAGATGCTCGAACTAAAACAAAATCGCACCCTACTATGGTCATCCCAAGTTCTTAGAACTGGCCCATGGGAAACCCTATAAACAACGGCCAATTGATCCAACACATGATGTTGCAAACGAACCAAACTAGCGATAACAGGGAAGAAGAAAGAGCTTTGATGACTCTTTCAAAGTTTACTCGATCCGTTCAACTAGTCAGACAGATCTTGAACAACGAAAGACTCGTTTGCAGAACGAGCCAAGCTGAAATCTCCCTCCCAAGCTTCAAAAACACATGCCGTGTGCCTCTGTGTGTATCCCGATATAAAGAAGACATGGTTAATCAGCGAAATACAAAATGAAATTGATCAGATTGAATCTCTGGTGTATATCTGTATCTGTGACAAAAAATATGGACGAAAAATTATATACATATATATGAGGAATAGAACCCTAAAAGTTTTTCCTATATCAGCTACAAAAACGAGAGAATCTCCAACTCTGTACCCCTTGCTAACCGTATGCTATAGAACTCTTCCTCCTGTACAAGGCAATGTGTTAAAGAGAGAAGCGGGAGAAATCCAATGATTTCTAATGAATAGAATCGTATCCCTTAATCTTTGGATGATGAGTAGAAAAGTATTCTGGGTAATGGAGGTCCATTCTTCTTCTGACGCCCCGTTTGTATCTATTGTTAGCCAATGTTCCATCTATAGGGCTGCCGCTGCTAAAAAGAATGATATGTTGGTGGAAGGGTTTACGGGTTAGACCAAATGATAAGTTCTAGGCCTTGCATCCCATTCTAATCACACCATAAACAAATATTTCAAGTCCTCTACTGTAAGACGCATCTGGCGACTTCCTGTTTCATCTTCCCCAAAAGCAGATGCAACCATTTCTCTCTTCTTTTGCTGCACAAGCAAAAAAAAGCAAAAGTGCACAATCACCGACTGTAAGATTTTGACCCAATGAAAATTCAAAAACTTCTCCAAGAAGCAAGAAACTTCATATGTTACTATTCAATAGTTTTACCACTCTAAAGTCATCAATGTATGATGTTGTACATTAAAACAAATAAAATATGGAACCCTGACTAGTGAGGGTGGCGATTTTGCACAGAAATGCTAGCAAACAAGGTTATATTTTTCAAAAAGAGATGCTCGAAACTTCAGTATTGTTCCCACTATTTACATTCTCATAACTCTCGCAACCTTTTTTTTTTCTATCCAAATCCAAGTGAGCATTTTGATTCCCTTATCTTGTTATCAGTCATCATTGCATTTAAACAGATGTCATTGCCCAATTCCATGCTAGACACAACATGGATCCTGCTAAAATCCAAGGTAGTTGTCCAAATGGCATTTATCAAATGCTGATCTTTCCAGTCTGCTGATTGATTTTAAAATATAATCTAGGCATCATTAACAAATTTCAAGAAAGTCAGAATTGAATGATGAGGTATGTTCGAGATACTTTTTTATAATCAACAAAAGCAATATGCAGCCATAATGAATGTTGCATTTGGAACTAGATATTCAAGCCTTTAGAAATTCATAATATTGATAACCATCAAAAGTACAAAATATGACTCACTATCTGCAAACCAACAAGCTAATGATACTGAATATGATGATGATACCTGCAGTGCTAGGATCCGATCTTCGACAGTGTTTCTCACAGTTAGCCGTAAAACCGTAACAGGGCGTGTTTGCCCAATTCGATGGGCCCTATCAATCGCTTGATCTTCAGTCGTTGGATTCCACCATAGGTCAAGAAGAAGTACATGACAAGCTGCAACCATGTTCAGTCCAAGACTTGCCGCTTTCAAGGACATTATCATAACAGTTACCTAAGAAGTTAACATTTAAATTTCAGAAAAAGACCTTCAAGCCGAACAGGGGAAAAAGGAAAAAAAATTAAAAAATTAAAAAATAATAATAAAAAAGAAAAAAAGAAAAAAAAAGGTAACCCCCCTCCAAAGGACACAAAATATCATGATAAAGTTTCTTATCACAAACCTCGGGCATGGTGTTAAAGTCTTTTATGGCTTTATCTCGGGCAGCAACAGACATTGTTCCATCTAGCCTTCTGTACTGAATCGAAGAGGTCTTCAAGCAATCCTCAAGCAAATCTAGCATCCTCGTCCACTGAGAGAAAACAATTGCCTTCTCTCCCACTTTTTCTGATGAATCTACAAAATCTTGACCCATGGTCGAGCATTTATCACCAGGCAAATCATAGTGTGACTCCCCAGGAAGAAAATCAGATGAATTTGATGCTGATCTGGTTATCAAGGAACTACAACTAGATTCAGACAGCTTTGGTTTCGATAGTGATTGTAGGACCTCAAGAGCAGCTTTAATTTTAGAGGAATCAAATGAGCTACCGCTGTAACGGGGCCCAGGAGTCTCTACAAGCTCATAACTAGAAGAATTAGGCAAACCATACTGATATGGCACGTTAGAAAGGGCAGCCTTCAATGCCGATTTGGAAAACAAAGATGAATTATTGAGTTGAATTTTGCAGTTTGAAGAAGGGCACTGACTGTCATCTCCAGTAAGATGTTCAGAAATGCATTGGTTGCAGAAAACATGTCCACAGCTGGCAACAACAGCATCTTCGGGTGGATCCTGTAAAAAGAATAGAATAAAAAGTTCACCAGGAAATCTTGAAAAACTGGGGACAGAATCAAAATATTATAAAACATAAACTGAACACCAAAAACAATGCTAAATGCATTTCAATAGCAAATTAAACAATAGAAGGAAGCCCAAGGCTCTCCACAGCTCCAAAAGACAGTTCATCAACAACTGGAAGTCAATCTACCATCTTGGCGTCTTTTGCATTTCTTTCTCATGCCTACTCCTAAGTACATAACTTTTAACTTCCAGACAAGTACAATGGCAAATAGGGTAGGCCATCCAAACAAACATGTAATTAAAAGTGAGAACTAAATACATAACTTTTGGTATGTGAAAACATTAGCTTCACAGTCTCATTTTTTCTATTCTTTTCTTCTTCTTTTTTTCCTTTTTTCTTTTTTTTTTGTCTTGACCAAAAAAAGAGTGGTATGGGGCAGTAGCAGGCCGGCCTAGGTGTGACCACATCATCCAGTACTTAGGAACCAATAGCTAAATCAATAAATATCTTCCTACACATGTCTACAACCCATTATGTGCAAGGGCTAGCTTAGCAATAAAAGAAACAATCAGAAAATAATAATAACCACTACCACTAAAGTTAGACCCCATGAGCTTATGTTGAATACATTCTAGTATTCCCCTGCTACAACTTGGCATAGCAACAGTGGAAAAGTTGTGGAAAGAAAAAAGTGATCACATACATTGCAAATGCCACAAATTGCCAAAGAAGCCTCTAAAAGGTTCAACAGGCAATTTTGCTTGTCCTGAGGAAGTTTCTTTGCCACATCAACAGAGGATCTCCAGGCAGAACTTGATCTATGTTCCCTAACAAGAAGAGGATGATCACAAGCTTGTCGAAGGCGCAAAAGCATCAACAAAATGTTAACATAATTATCTTTGACTGTTCCAGCAGCTGCATATTCCTGAAATGAGATATAGCCACTTAGATGGTGGAGTAGAAAAGACTTACCACAAAACTGAAAGGCTCATTAAATATCAAAAACTGAAAGGCTCGTTAAATATCAAAAACTATGTAAGAACAGCACAGACACACACATGCATGTGCAAAAAACACACAAGCAGAACAAAATAAGAATCATATCCAATAGCAACAGCCAAATACATCCATACTTTAAATTGAGCTCGTGAATCAGCCTCTAGTCTGGAGTAGAAGTCTCGCTCCTCTTCTGAAAAGTCCACCTTCTTAAGTTTAATAAATTTTGGCGGCAATGAGATGATGGGTTTCCCATCAAGAAGTGTTCCTACAGCAAAAAATTACCAGTAAACAATCATAAGCCACAAATGAAGGGAAATCTTTTCTACAGAAAGACATAAGACATGCCAAATAGAGTCAAATGTGTAACAGTAGCATAAAATCAAATGGTTCTACAAATCTATAAGTCCGCAACTATCCAGATCATTCAGAAATTTTTCTAGCCCACAAGAGTACATCGGATTATTTCACTGTAAAAATTCCCAGAAACTGATTGTTCTGTCTAAATGAAAAATAGATTCAAAAGAACACACATGAACAGGAAAGAAGTTTCATTGTCATGCTTCTGGACAGTAGAATTTATGTTGAAATTAAAGGTAGGGGTAAGCGTAAGTTCCACATAGTTAAATTATTAATTGTTGATCATAAGATAAATATTTGACTGATTAATTCTTTTGAAGATTCATGGGAACAGGAAAATTATTCCCTCCACTACGAGTGGATGAGATCTCTTTAGTATGTGGTTCTAAACTTCCCAGTCCCATGGGTTTTCCTTGTTTATGGGCAAAAGAATAGGCAACTTTTTCTATCAAAAAAGGAAAAAAAAAAAGAAAGGAATAAGTGACTTCAGATTGTGGAAACAACTTCGATGACAACCAAAGAAAGGCAGTTACACAATCCATATGATGGAAAATTTGTATTACCACTTTAAAGTTTATTCATTTTTCTACAGTTTTTTTTTTTTTTTTTTTGGTGGACAGACCTGGACTTGAAGCAAGGGGAGGCAACCCTTTTTATGTCTCTATTATGAAACCATCATCTTTACATTTAGTTCATCAGAAACAAGTATGGTTTATGGGGGTGAAAACCAGGATAAAAGGGCCAGAATATAACGTTGTTCTAAAGCAGCTATGCAACAGATAAGGAGGTTATAATGTCTATCAGTGAATGGTCCAAGTTGAGAAGTATCCAAATCACTAGATGATAGAGAGAGAAGTTCCTGATATTTCATCCAAATCCCAAGTTGACAATGCTCTTAGAAACAGTCAAAATGGCTTTTTAGACATCCACTTTCTTGGTAGGGACTGCAGAGGAAGTAGTCAGAAAGGGAAGAAATAACAGTATCAAAGAAGCAAAAGATATCAGGAAAAATCAAGAGTAAGAACAAAACCCGCCATTGTGATGTTCAGGGAAGGTCAAATGTTCATAGCAACCCTTGCAAGTAGAAAGGCTGCTTTTCTATTATGAAAGCATGACCTCCAAATCACACAGGAGCAATCACACTGTTGCAGCAAAAAGGACCACCCTTGGAGGTGAAAATCCTAAAAATATTTTCAAGTAATCTATCTTTCAAAGCTGTAAACTGATAAGATAATTCAAAGCTGTAAACTGATGAGATAATTCCAATAATTAAATATGACATATAGCCATGAGGGTATACTTCAAGACCCACATATCTAAAATGAAATGTCTAACTAAACCTTAAATCTCCAAGTTCACAAGCATTGATTTTTATAAACTCAAGAGTAAAATAGAAGACAGATATTAGGAATCTCACCTTTTGTCCGACGAAGCATTATTGTCTTTAGCACAGCCTGTAACTTTTTGTACCCCTTCACAGGATTCTTAGTAATTGGTATCTTTATCATAGAGCAGAAGGTATTATAAACTTCAAATGGATAGTATCTGAGAAATCTGAAGTAACTATAAAGATCATCAATTGCATTCTGGATGGGTGTCCCAGACAAGCACCACCTACGCTTAGCACGAAGACCCCAACAAGCCCTCGCTACTTGAGTCCTATAATTCTTGATGCTTTGGGCCTCGTCCAATACAACCCTAAACCATCCAACACGTGCAAGAGGACGAGCAACAGCCTCAAGCAATGAGTCATCCAAACCTTTCTTGCTCTTTGAACATCTTTTATTAGAACTTGGAGGATACTTCCTTTTTTTACTCGAAGATAAACAATTGGAAGGAACTATATCTGATTGCACATTCTTCTTTTCATCATCGTCTTTATCAACAAGAGATTGTTTTGGGACTTCCATACTTACAATCGAATATGTTGTAAGCACAACATCATACTTGGCCAGCTCCCTGGGATCCTTTGTTCGATTTGTTCCATGGTACACAAGCACAGACAGATTAGCCTTGCTAGTGACCTTATTATGCAACTCATCAGCCCATTGGTGTAGAACACTCGTGGGACATACAACAAGTGTTCCAGCTGCTGGCCTTCCACCTTTTGGTTCTGAATCATTACCGCTCTGCCTCAAACATTCACTTTTTATTGGTTGACCCGAAACCCAGTCTGGCTTCACTCCGGCAAGGTCAGTACTACTCTCATCATCCTCATCAAGATTCAATGTTTCAGGTTTAACTTGTTTAATATCAGTTGAATACAATCTAGGAGACCTCTCCTTAAGTATGAGCGCAATCGTTGATATCGTTTTTCCTAAACCCTGCCAATACAGAAGCTTTTAACAACAAAAACTAAAAACACCAGCAGTAGCAATGACAATAGACATCATTCATAATCATGATAAATGCAAATGCATGATGAAAGACAAATACAGAGGATTCCACACAGAAAAGTTCAAATAATTACATTACTAGAATTTAATTAAAACAGATTCTTAAAACCAACCTGATCATCAGCAAGTATTCCTCCAGAACAGTGTACACAGGTTGTCTCCTTTTGGACCATCCAAGATAAAGCAATTCGCTGTCCAAATTTAGTTATTAAAAATAGTAAGTGCCAAAGTACATCTTTATGATGCAACATACATATGATGAAAGAGGAGACCTTGGTAATGATAAAGTGTAAACCTTAATTTATGCCCCCAACCTTGCCCCCCAAAATAATAATAATAATAATAATAAATAAAATAAACAAATAAATAAATAAACCCCACCTGATGCCTCAGGAGAGGAACTGCCAAGACACCATCTGGAGGAGTGGTTTCTGACTTTGGCTGAGAAAGATCCTGACAATAGAATATCAAATGGCATTAAACTTTTCGATCACAAAAACTAGAATTTACTCCTACAAATACAATTAAGGATAAAAAGGAAAACGAAAAGTAAAAGGAGGAAGAACGAAGCATTCAAAACCACAAAGTATACAATGACAGGGCAACCATATTGGGGGTAACAACTAAAAGGGCAACAACAGGACGGAGCAAAGTGAGGGACAAAAAATAAATAAATATATGTATATATATATCAGCAATAGCAGCACATAAAAACAACATAACACCAACATTTCTAAGATCTATGACTTATGTATATTCAAATTACACCTTAAAAAAAGGTCAAAGTGTTGATCCTACAACAGAAAGAACCAACCTGTAATGCTGCTCGATAAATCAATCTTTCATCATTTGTCCCACATCTGGGCCCTACGACAACCATTCCATGCGGAGGGTCACTAAAACTTAAACATTGAGGATCACAAAAACTAGTATGTTGGGAGGTAACAACAGACTTTCCATGCAGTAAAGAAGAATTTGAGCAATCATCGATAATGAGTACGTCATCATCATCAGCCTGAGGTGACCGAGCTGAAGAATTTTGAACATGTTTGCATCTAATCTCTGAAAAACAAGGAACCGTGCACTTTGACTGAATCACTTCACCCACTCTCTCATCCTTGATGCAGTTCATCTGCTCCTTGGTAGAAGTGTATGGCTGGTCAGTGTGGAGAAACTGCTCCCACTCATACATATCAAAATGTTCATGACCAGCAAATGGCGAAGACTTTTCACTCCTAACTTCATTGATGGCAATAAAAGAATCGCAAGATCCATCAGATGCTAGAAACATATCTTTCTTGTCATCATCCACATGAGCTGCATGAACATCAGTTGGCATTGGCGGTGCAACACCAGGAAAGAATTTTGTCATATCCTTAGCTATCTCCTCGGAAGATAAGTTGCGCATGATCTCAGGGACTGCAAGTCTACCATTCTTCTCATCTTGTATCTTAACTGTCTCCTTTTTTATTGCCATGTAAGCCTCTGAACAAGGAAATGCCTGAGCTGGTTGCTGGTTGGCAACAGTTCTCTCATTACACCTAAAAATCCCTCCGATGGTTGGTGAAATGTGATCCATACCTTCACATTTGATGCCAAAATCCTTAACACCTGGGTAACCGTTGATCAATAACTCAGATCCATAGTGAGTTGAAAGCCCCTCGATGTCATGATTTATGTCTATCATCATCTGATCATTTTCCTCCTGATCTTTTAAAATCATCTCATTGTGAGTTGAAAGCCCCTCAATCTCATGATTTAAGTCTATCATCATTTGACCATTCCTAGTCATATACTGAGAACTGGAACAGTTGGAAAGACTTTGTCTCGAGCAATCACCAACATCTTTATCACCTGCATAAGGAAAATACTGCATAGTTGCATGGTCATTGCTTGCAGATGCAACATCAGCAATTTCATGGATACTGCTGCCCACCCTATTTTCATTATGAGATACTCTATCTGCATTATTGTTTAAAGCACCATGCCTCCCAAAAGTTACATCTGTCTCCGCCAATGCATACCATGATGTGCCTGGAATGCAACAACAGAAAATCAGGTGCTGCCACATAAACCAAAAACTACCATATGTGCACAAGAAATACTAAATTGTAGTTTCTATGTCTCTGACAACTTTGACTTACAACACTCCAATGAGCCAGATAAAGTTTCATTTAATTGATTAACAAAATTAAAATCCACATGTGACATGAAACATGGTTAGCGTCAGCTGCAAAGACCTACTAAACGATATTGACAATTAAATCTGCTACATTATGGGACACGTTGGGAATCTCAAAATCCTCCACGCTCACCAATCTCGTGTTCCATATACAGTGTTGTCACATTTGGAAGAAATCTAAGGCAGTTACCCACAGGAGAGGTGACAATGCCAGCAGGCACTAGCTCTCGAAGGCCAATAAACATGAGAGTATACCCACAGAACTACCAAGACAATATAAGCTCAGTGCTGAGAATTGAAGCACCTCAACACTATGAAAAAATGGATCTCAGTAACTCTGCCCCTAAAAAGAATACTTTCTCAAACTCCTAAATGGTACTAACATGCCAACAAAGAATAACAAAAGGATTGACATTAAGCCTCCAAGTCACCGATGAAGTATAAGATTAATATCATATTATGGCACAAATGTCAATGTCAGAACATTTAGCAGCTTGATCAAGTTACCTTCTTGAAGCAAGGAGCTGTCATGCTTGCCAATTTCTGGAGGTGATTCACCTGGGAAAATGATGTCCTCTGGACTACCCTGCACATGTTTAATTTCTAGTGTCAACAATACATGGTGTGCAGCTATCTGAAGTTAATTCAAATGATAGTGAAGAACATAACAGATATCTATACTGGAAGAACCATCATATTTTCCAACTACTTTTGGTAGATGCTCACATTATTGATAACTAGGCAGCACCATACATCAACATTCCATTGTTTCAAAGCAGATTTTTCAAATTGTGATGACTCCCATGACATACATGGCCATATATTCAAGCTGTTCAGATAGGTGACAAGCAATTACTAGATAAATTAAACAGAATGAATCTAAACTCATGCAATGCCAAAATTAAATTCATGAACTCAGCTGACGAGGTGTAAGGGTAACATGTATAAATTATGGGAAAATTGCAAAATTACCCCCTAACTTTTTTTGTGATTTCAAAAGTAGCCCCTGGAATTTAAATTTTTGCAATCACCTCCCCTGGCAGTTTTGTAGTTTTAACTTAATAGAATAATAAATAAATAAATAAATAAAAATGATGTTGTTTTCTTTTAGAGAGAGAGCAAACCCCAGTATCTCCTCTCTCTTTGAAAGACAGAAATCTCACCCCCCCTCAACCCCTGCTCTGAATCTCTCTCTCAAACCATCGTTATGTCTCAATCTCTCTCTTCCATTCAGTATATATTCAATTCCTAGCATCAGAAACCATAAAACCCCTTGGAAACTCCACCGCCATTGACTGTCTACTCTCTTCTCTCTCCTTCACAACATAGATCAAAATGACAAGTCTCTGGGAAGAACATAATTGAGAGAACTTACCCAGTCATCCAGTTTGGAGGGTGTCGAATGATCAACAAGACAGTTCGAGGGGGTAATCTCGCATAAGGAAGAAGAAGCTAATCAATGACTGGAATTGCTGATTAATTTTTGTTTTTGTGTGTGACCTTGGGGGTTGTGGTTTTCTTTTTTTTTTTCTTTAAGTAAACTTCTCAACAAACTTTGGAACAAGAAGAATAGGATTTTGATGAAATAATTAGTAGGTCGGTTGAATTTTGGGGGAACATCATAAGGGTTGGGGGTTTAATTTATGAAAGTTGTGGTAGGTCTGTCTTGTTTTGGGACAACTGGAGTTTATTAGTCTTTTCATCAAAGGATAGCGTTTTTACTTCTATTAGAAATTCGAAATTTGTTTTCATCTGGGGTTAGACTTCTGTGGCATTTGAAGACCAATTCAATGAGAACTAGTGTTTATTCAATGATATTTTGGAGGGTCCTGCTGAATTTGGCTGTTTTCTGCAGATTTTTGCCATAATTTTGGGGGAGGGGTTTATCAAGGCTTAGGCATCATATTAAGTCGTGTTGGGGTTGCTTGATTTGCAGTGGTATTAAATATTAGTTATATTTTGGAAGTGTTTGTGATAAAAATTGATTGTTTTGTGGATAAGATGAGTGGAAAATTATCCTTCTTGTTCATGTTGCTGAGAATGGACATTCCTTTGAGATGGAATGTGATGAAACCACACCTATTCAAGGAGTTCAGAGACTTGTATACCTTCCCAAATCAAATCAATTTACAAAATATATTGTCATTACATTATCCATTCAGATTTTTTAGTAATAAATTGCAAATTGGGTATGGTTAACTTATGAGAGAGAAGAAATTATGGGTACCTTTCTGGGTATTTGAATGTTTTGAACAATCTGGAGTGAGTGCCATTTTGCAAAGAAGAGACAAACAGCTTGAATGAATTATTAAAGAGCATTATTGTTAAATTCCTCTCAAATGGAGCAAACCCAGAAAAATTTGAGAAAAACCCAAGTTTTAGCCGTTCATAGTGTGTGACTTTTCTGGACGGAACTATTCTCCTGGAAAAGTTGGTGTTAAAGTAAAACTGAGAAAAACAAAATACATACATACATGTGTGTGTGTGTGTGTGTGTGTGTGTGTGTATGTTTATATATATAATGATGGCCGTGGTGAAAAAGATTTGTGGTAGAAGACAACATCAGAAAAAATAATTTAAAAAATACATATATAAAATGTTAAAAGAAAAACGAGTATTTTGTTTCCATTTTTTTCTTCCTTTTATTGGTCTGCTATGACTTCTTGTTAGTTCTTTTGGCTGTTGCTTTTGTTGTTCTGAGAATTGCAAAGTCTAGAGAGATGAGAAGGGAGAAAACAGAGAAAGGATGATGGAGAAGATGGCTGCAAACAATGTGGATAATTGAAAACTAATCGGCTTTAGACTGTGAAGAAATGGGAAGAATCGTTAAGAGAGAGAGAGGGAGGGAGGGAGGAATCAATGGCTGAGATCTGCCGGTTCCTTATGACATGCAGGTTGCATGACTTTCCGGCAGAATGCATAACGGACTTGGATAAAAGGGAGTGAAAGTTCCAGGGAGGTGATTGCAATACTTTCAAAATTGCGAAAAGTTCATGGGGTAATTTTGTGGTTTTCCCATAAATTAAAAGAACTATAATTCCTCATGAACAAATGTCCCCTGACAGTTTACATGAGTCAGGATATAAGATACTATTTGACAGAATTTCTTGACACAACTATTCATGAAAAAGCTCACCAAAAAGATTCCAATCTTACAAAAACTCAAACTTTTGTGAGGATTTTTTCTCATAACTTTAAAAGCATTTTGCATATATATATATAAGAATAACAAAACCAAAAGGCAAATGTTGCGAGTGGATTAATAGTCAAGTAGCCGTTAAAAAAGAAAAGAACATATTTCAAAAGCTCACATATGTTTAGAAACAAAAACAACCTCAAGAAATGCTATAGGCTTAAACTAAACAAAGAAGCAACGAAGCCAAATTAAAATCATATGACACTTCATACCCTGCTTAAGATAAGGATCAAAAGATTCTAGTATAATGCAATAATAAAGAGCCATGACAAAAACCATTTTAACAAGATTTAAAGAACCTATCCTAGCAAATCTAAAAACCTGTCGAGGCAAATCCAAAGCTTATCAAAAATATCTCTCTGAAGCTTGGAAGTAATTAGTAAAGGAGTAATGTGAATAACTGACCTATACATAAGATAATATTAACACCCAAAATTGCCTAGTGAATAGAGGAAAAGCACTTTATCACCAATACGTTATATTAAAAACTATATCACATTTTTAAGGAATTAAATGTAACCTTGTAATACAAAACTTTAGAATATAATCACAACGTCATGATAAAAGAAAGAGACAAAGATATTGGATAATGCAATTGCCTTTTTGTTAGGCTGGTCAACCATGGAAAGCTTTCATTTGATTTTACACATTTGGCAGACACAATGATAAAAGGAAAAATTTTAAAGATGGCAGGAAATCCTGAAAAGATGAAGATAACAATGTTGGGGTGTTAAAGATGTATGCAGGACATATTTGGTAACATTATTAAATGATATTTTAGAGTTTTTGTACATCTTTCTATAGTTATTGGATTTTTCTTTTATAAGAGTCTTAGAATAACAACTAATTTTTATTATATATAAGATTTTTTTTTAACTTCGTTTCCTGCAACCTCTACTTTGTCAAAGAAGTTATGATTATCAACAAGTTGCTAATTTGAAGTCCATATGTTTATTGTGATGCTTTCAGCACAAAGTAATCATTATTTCCTTTATTGAATTGGGGCTTTGCCTTGCAATTGGGCATTGAGGTCCATGTCACTTATCATTATTGAATTTGAAAATTAGATTCTTCCACTGCTTCCCTCTTAGTGCACCCCCAGCCCCTCTCTCCTCTTTGATTCTTCACCTTCCCTCACTCCGCCCTACCCTCTCCTTGTTTTACATCAATGTACCATAAACAACTAAAGAAAGGCATGACAGCGTTAAACTTGGATACATGTCAACAGAAAGGGAACCTATTGAAGATGGTGAGAGTAGATTTTTTTAGAATGTAGCTACCATATGCCCCCTATATAGAACAAATTGAAAATCATAGATTTGTGAAACTGACCCCTACTGGCTTGTAACATAAGAATAAGTTGAACTGACCCAATTATGGAAACATGAATGAGCCCTATAGGTTAACACCAGCATGCTCATTCACCGCTTTGCATTTATGATGGAACAAAAGAACATCAGATAACTACTTAAAAACATTAAATCCATCTGAGACAATGTCACAGACCCAACTCAGGGGAACCTGAATCCATATACAACCCTAAAGACAGACGCTAGAATATATTATCAACCAAAAAAAAAGGATTTTTCATCAATTTGCCTTCATTGTTTGAGCTATTTAAAAAGCAAAGAATCACCACTAAAAAGCAGTCCGAGAGTACACCACCCAAGTAGAAAAGGCTTACATTAAAGAAAATCAATGAAATTCTGATGCACATGTTTTTACATACTATTACAAACGATGCTAACATAGAACTAAGGGCCTGCACTGAATTAATTACATGCAGAATTTTAAGCAGTGATATATAAAGCTGCTAACCTTAACCAGAGTTCTCTACCACTAACAAGTGGAGTATATGCAAACCATTTCCAGCATAGTGCCATAAACCATCGGGCAGTCTAGCAGTTTCCATAGTGTGTTATCAAATAGGCAGAACATTAAATATTTCGCATTGAGCTAGATTTTTGTATTAAACCCATTATCAACCTCGTACATTATCCAAAGGTTAAAAGTTCTCAATGCTATGCATAACGCTTTTAACTTAGAATATTGTGTCATGTCACTGTGTGTTCATGTGCATCATGTCAAGCGTGCCAGTTCACAAATCATTAACAAATTTCTCATTTACGTGAAATACTACCCCATCATAGGCTGCATCTTATACATCTAATGTTCTTTAACCGTCTAGAAACCTATGAATATTCAACTCCAGAGTGACAATGTCATGAAACTAGTTTTAATGCTTTTCCCTTTTCATCGAAAATCATAAACCCAAAACATGCAATTTACATAGTCTTAGCAATCACCCAGGACGACAAAAACCCATAATTCGTCAACAACTAACAGGAGGAAAAAAAAAAAAAAAAACACCTAAACCGATAATTTTAAAGCTCTGGTTGCATAAAATTCGAGAAAATCATCAAAATATTTACCTCTGAATTCGCTGGCTCAGAGAGAATATTAATTAAATCCTCAATATCAATCGCTAAATCATCAGGAGCATCGTCGTTATTGAGTTCAACAACGGGCCAAAGCTTGAAATTACCGTCTGCCATCAACATCGGATTCAAAATTAAAAACCCTAATATTTAGGAAAGCCCCCAAATTCCAAAATCCCAGTGAAAACCCAATTTTAAAAAAAAAACACCAAAATCAAGTCGCATTCTTCACGAAATCGCCAAGAAATTAGAGAGAGAGAGACAGAGAGAGCGGCAAACTCGAGGGAAGGTTCGTTGCGGTTTCTATATGCGACGAGACTTTTGAAATTCTCCTAAATCTCGGATTCTGATTGGAGAGAGAGAGAGAGAGAGAGAGAGAGCTCCAGTAGAAAAGACAAAGTCGTTGAGAACGCGGTTGGAACAAACAACTTTCTATTTTTCCTTTTTTTCCTCTCCCCCACCCCCTCCCACCCAAAAAAAAAAATCCTTTTACCAAATTCAAAGTTTCATTTAGGATCTTGAGAGATTTGTAGTTTTTGAGGATACTAAGTTTTTTCCACAATTTATATTTTCCTCATTCTAAGATGTCTTTAATATTCTTCTTTTACATTTTTCAAGCTAAATAAAATCTAAATAATTTTAAAATTATTAATTTTCAAAAAAAAATTTATTTGCTAAACATATTTTAAAAAAAGCTGAAAATTCATGAGTGTAATACCAGAAAAAGAGTGTACCCTTTTTCTCTGGCATGTTTTTGGAAACTGTTGCACTGTTTTCCGAGAACATTCTCAGATGTCCTGCATCTAAATTTCAGTATTTTCTTGGAAAAGAAGGATGTGTGGTCTGAGGAATCATCCTTTGTTGTCCTGCACTTTCATGGTTTTTAATGGAAAATCACCGAATAATTAATTTTCAGTGTTGACCGGAGCAAAAGATTTTTTTTTTTTTTCCAGCTTCCAATGCACTAAGAATAATTTGGATAATGATGGTAATTATTTGAGTAATCAAGCTTTGGACATCATTAAATTGTGGTCATTATTTGGATTAATTAAAAAAATAACAAGATTTTTTATTATTTTAAGGATTTAGTTAGAAAAAGAATTAATCACACGTATTCGAAACTTCTAAACACTAATATTTTCTTGTTTTTGAAATATTTATAAAATATTTTTTATTTTTGAAATATTTTAATATATTAAATTAATTAATATTTGTATAAAAATTCTTATATTTTTTATTTGTATACATTATTTTCTTATTTAATGAATTATTTATTTATTATAATTTTTATTTTTATATTTTTAATTAATAATTATATATTTGATCATTTTATATTTTTATTATAAAATAAGATTATTTTATTATTTATATAGAATAATTAATATTTATATAAAAACCCTAATACTTTTTATATTTTTGTATTTTTTATATTTTTTATTTTCTTTATTTTCATAAAATGATATTTTTTCGTATCATTTCATATCCGTTTCTGTTTTTTCATTTCCGATTTAGTACAACGGACTATAATTTATGATTTCTTGCATTCTAAGTTTTGAATTATTAAGATAATTATGTTTTTGGGTTTACCATAATAGTTGTTCTATAAATAATTGAGTCACCTCATAAATATCTTTTCTTTTTTATAAAAATGTAGAATGATATTTACTTATTCAATTTAAATAAAAAAAAATTACAATGCGAAAGGCAAATGCTAAATTCTTACAATTAAAAAATGTAATCTATGATTAAAGAATCTCTTTCAGAAAAAGGACGAGGAAGCTTCTTTGTAATTACCCATTTCTGGACTTGAGAAGGTGGAGAATCACATTATCTCCGCAAATAAAAAGACATTTTTAACTTATTATTCCACTTTGTTTTCGTAATTTGATAATATTACAATTAAATTATAAAAAAATTATTTTATTATCACGTGTTATTCATAGATGAAATATGAAAATATACGATAATAACAATTTGAATTTTAATCTCAAATTTTAAAATCAATAATTTAAAAAGTAAATACAATAAAGATAAAAATATATATAATTAAAAAAAATCTATTAAACGTAAAAAAAACAAGAGAGGTGATTTAATTTATTTAAATTATTTTATTCCACTCACTCTTATTTAGAGTCATTTCTCAACTATACCAATAACTATCAAATCTTTACAATAACTTACATCTAATTTTTTGACGGTCTATTCCTACGTTTCACTAATTCTCCTATACTTTTTGATTCTCCTAACTAATACATTTTTTAGTTTTCATTACATATGTCCAAACTATTTCAGGTGATACTATATTATTTTTATCCACAATTGAATTCACTCCAAATTTAATACGTATCTCATCATTTCTAATTATATTTTTTTTCTAATTTTTACACATGTCTACCTAAATATTTTCATTTCCGCTCCACTTGTTTTATATTCTTATTATTGTTTAATAGTTTAAAACTCGATACCATACAATAATATAGATTTTACTGTGGTTGTATAAAACTTCCTTTTTAAATGCAATAATATCATACGTTTGCAAAGGTTTCAAATACTTTTCTCTATCTTATCCAATCCAATTAAATTATATGATTCATATTTCTATATATATTGTTATCATTTTAAATAATAAATCCAAAATATTAAAAACGTTCACTTTTTAATATATCATTTCATTCTAACTTAATTGTTCCTTTATCCTTATGTTAATTGTCACGATACATACATTCCATATATTCAATTTTTAAGTGACTCAATTTAAATTATTAGAATTCTAATGTGGTCATTCATAACTCTAATTTAATACTAATATTCTTTCTTATTTTATCAACTAACACTTTATTATTTGTAAAAAATATATACTATTGTAATTTTTGAAAAAATTTTTATGATTTCATCTATTACTATTATAAAAAAAATAATACTTAATACCGAATCTTAATGAAATTTAATATTTATTTGAAAACTCTCGTATAAATTCTCATAAATTCTTATATCGGTAACAACTCTCTCGTACGTATATTTAATGAGATTAATATATTTCAAAAAAATCATCTTCTTTACTAATGTCCACCACAATATGTTTCTAGCAAATCCATCATATACAGTTTCTAGATTAATAAATACCGGTCTCTCTTATGCGGTCTAAATATTTCTATCAAATATTTTAACAATGAATTATTTTGATAATGGATCATCTTGACATAAATCCAAATTGATTTTAATATACACTTATCTCTAATTTTAATTTATATTTCATTATTCTCATCCCTAATTTCATAGTATGATTCAAAACACTACTAGAAAATGGATTTTTAGCGATGGAAAAATCCGTCACTGAAAGTTCATTTTCTGTCATTAAAGAGTATCAGTGACGGATTATTTATGTCGCTAAATCCGTCGGTGACAGTGAACCTGCTAAATATCACAGATGGATTTTTTTCCGTTGCTAATATCAACAACGAAAAAAAAATCCGTCGTTGAAACAAAAATAAAAAAATCAATGACAGACTGCCCCAACCTGCACCTGCCACCTTTAATTTCTAAAATTGTCAACAAGTAGCACAACCATCAAAACATTATAGTCATGTAATCATAATACTTTTTTTTTTACTTATTCTCTTTACTTTATATTTTTAATAATAATAAAATAATATAAAATTATAATTTTTAAATAATAATAAAATTATATAAAATTATAATTTATTATAAAAATGAAATAATTTTATTTTAGCTTAAAATAAAATAATAAAAATTTTAAAAAATAAAATAATATTATCCTTCTACAAATAAAATAAAAATAAAAATAAATTTAATAAATATTTCTATTACTAATTTTTCTGTCAGTAATTCACAAAAAATTTAAAAAAAAATTAAAATTTTAAAAAATTTTAAAATCCATCGGTAGAATTTTCGTCGATAATCTATCAGTAAAATTTCCGTCGGTAAAATTTTTATCTGTAATCTGTCACAATTCCTTCACTATTATCGACGGAAAAAAATTCATCAGTAATTTTTTGTCACTGAAAGTCTACTTTCTAGTAGTGTAAGTTTAATTTCCATATAGTTAAAATAATTTTGTATATTTTCTTTATTCTTATATAGTGGTACATGTATACTTTCTTTCTATATTTGGAATATTTTCTTAATTTGTTAGATTTGGTTAAAAATACCCGTTAACATTATTATCCCAAATTTATCCAAATATTTTCACACCCCAATAGGAATGTCATCTAATGCTATGTCTTTATTATTTTTTATTCTCTCGAACCTCTCTTTCACTTTCAGGAAACGAATTTTACGTTTAAAATTCTTATTGATATTTTTTATGGATATCGTGATATTGTTGATATCTCTTGTACGTTTGACGTTAAAGAAATTATCAAAATAATTCTTCTATTGTTTTCTTATGCTCTTGTCCTTTAGAAATAAAGTATTAGTTTCGCTCTTAATATACCAATACCATTTAAATCTTTTCCTCTCTTCTCTCTTAGTTTAGCAACTCTGTAATCTGTTTTTCTCTATTCTTAATTTTTAATATCTTGTATAATTCATTATACACCTTATTTTTTTATTTATAAATAATTTTTTTCATCTCATTTTTTACACTTTTATATTTTTGAAATATAACGTTATTTCTATTATTTTTAAGATTTTTATAACACTTTCGTCGGTTAGCATAACAGTTTGGATTTTCTCATTCCATCGTCATAACTTCTTATCAAAGATAAAATGTGTTATAGTTTTATAATTACGAGACGATGGGTAATAAAAGTACGTGATTACATGTACCGAGAGAAATAATGAATTTAATTATCACTTAAAATAGAACAGCAAGAGTAAAATTAATTATAATTATTTATGGATAAAACAATGTATACGATATGCGTGGTCCTTCGAGGCGTCCAATAAAATAATTGAAGGACCCAAGCAGCATCAATGTTCAAAATGAAAAGCTTAACGAGAATCCAACTTTTGCTTTTGCTTAAGCCTTTTCCTTTTGAAGGAAGAAGTCTTTAGTAGGAAGAATCCGCCTTGCACACAATGACCTTCCTATGCTTATTGCTGCTCTCTCTCTCTCTCTCTCTCTCTCTCTCTTTCTACGAAGGTGTGTACTAAATATCATCAGAAGTCAACATGGGCTGCTTGCAGGAGTGAGATTACTTAACTTATGAAGAAAAACAAAGGACCGAAATTGATTATTTCCGTGCACTCCTGATAATTAATGGTGCAAAAAAATTCAATCAGGCTTTTTGCTTAGGCACTTGAGGTCCCATGTCCGATTTTCATGCATTCCCTTTTCAAATTCCAAGGCTCCAATTTAATAAGAATTTCATGCCTTCCCGGGTTGGTCCAGGCAAATTTAATTATAATTGATCTAGTTAATTACCATGGCAGAGGGCAGGAGAACATTATCTCTTAAAAATTAATTTGACACGAATTAAAATTTAATCAGAATTAAAATAATTATCAGATAATGAAAATTTATATAAAAAAGATCCACTTAATTAATAAGAATTATTTTCAAAAAAAAAATAAATTTTAAATTTCAAGAATGAATTATGATTTAACTTTTTCTTTGGTAAACATCTAAATCCTACACTGACTCTTGGAAAGTGTATCTCCCTTTCAACAAAATCTGAAACTCATCCATACATGATTTCTAAGGAGTTTTTAAAATTATAAATAAGACTTGTTTAGCGTATTTAGTTTATACGAAACATTTTGAATAGTAATTTTATCTATATCTGAAAATGGCTTGACTGCCGGAGCAAAAAATATATATATTCTGTAAAAGGTATTAAAATTTTTTAAAATTGTTAATTGAGTTAAATTAGCATTATTATTATTATTTATATTAAAAAACTTACTATAAATTTGATATATTATTGATTTTGGGCTCAACAGCGCATATTCATCTACAGGTCAAATAATCAATGGTAAGTTGGACTAGTGGGACGCAGTGTTAGGACCTTAACCAAGTTATAAGTTGACTTGAGAGTTGGGCATAGTGCAGATTATGTTCGAAGGATAACCCTCTGAAATGGGTTCACTGTAAATGTAAAACCGAATTAATTAAAATATGGTTTCGAATATCGGTTGGTATAATAAAAAAAATCAACCAACTCAAATAAAGCAGATCAAGTTTCAAAGTGAACTTGGCCCATAATTGGACCAGACCATTTTAATCATTGGGCTACAAGCCCACCGTCCAGCTCAAATTTCATTGAAACGCCTTCAAATGTGACCGTTAGAAATAATTCTCTCTCTCTCTCTTCCCCCCCCCCCCCCCCAATTATTTGTGTTGATGTCTCACAGGATGACACAGGGCTTTTTATCTAATTATGTCTTTATATGGATTTATGGAGGATTGAGTTAATGCTCTTTGGCCTGGGCCAAGTAGCATTCTTCATTTGCTGTAATTGGGTCCGAAATGGTTGTTGCATTGGTTGATTTATTGGTGTGGTGTACTATTACCCCATTCGGGGAGGATTTGAGTATTTGGTTTGTTCAACCATGCACTTCGTTGATTGGAAGATGAGCAGCTGCTTTTGTTGAGCCAATTAGAGGAACATCGTGGTTTTGTAGCTGTAGTTGTAGTGGCCAAGACCCCATTTTTGCTCGGGTGTTGGTATGGTATGCATGTGTTTCATAATGTTGGCTTCTTCGTGTTTGTCATTTTCTAGTTATCTGTTTTGCGATATATGTGCTACAGTTTGTGTGATGATAGAATGAATAGAGAACATTAAGTCTAATAGGAAGTGTTGGAGGTGGGTCTAAACTCTATAAATGATGACTCTACGGACTCGAATGGGGTGACTAGTTACGTGGAGATCTTGATCGATGAAACCTGTGAAAAACCGTCGAAAGGTGTTCCGGCAGGGAAGATTCCGACGTTGAAGTCAAATAGCGGTTTTCAAAAGAAAAAGAACAAACTAAAAAAAAAATATTCTATATGTCTTTGTGACTCTGATACTTAAATCGGAGAGCGATTTTCGAAATAAAAAGAACGTATGTCATTGTGTACTCTTGTGTGCGTTCTAAGGGAAAGGGAACTTACTTAGTCGGTCCAGTAAACGTGGCATATATAGATTCCTCATGTGAGTTCCATATACATTTAGAGTGATAAAACCCTAATTTCCTGTTAAAGGCATCCTAAAATTTACAAGAATCTAATGAAATCTTAGGAGATCAAGAGTCTTACCCAGTAGAGGAAGTTAGAACTTACATGAAGATTGTTTTTTTTTTTATGGGCTTGGAATTTCCTTCTTTTTTATGAGATGCTACTCCCGTATTTCATGGAAAAATGAATATTATGCTAGTGTCGACCGAATATTGATAATCAAGGAAGTTTGAGTTCTGGTCGAGCAATTATCAAGAGGGGTTTGGTTGTCAGGTACCGAGGAGAATCGATGTACCACTAGCATGAACAGTGCGTCTCGTTGGTCTTTCTGTACATCTTGCTTGTTCGGCCTTGGGTCCTTGTCCTATGTTTATGGGCTCTTAGACTATGTAACATCAGAAGGTATTATAATATGGCACCTTTTAGATTTAGTCAACAACTTGCTAATACATATAATGCAACCTACCAACGGTAAGTTAGTTTAGTAGGGTATGGAGTTAAGTCGTGCAATCAAAATTTTTGAATTTTACTCGCGATTTAGGTATAAAGCAAATTACGTTGGAAAGATAACCCTCTAAATAGACTACTATAAGTGCCGAATCAGATCATTTAAAATATGACTCGAATACCGATTGATATAATATCAAAAAAATAAAAAATAAAAATAACGCAACCTGAAACTTCTCAAATGATTAGCTCATAGGTTACGTTAACTAAGCAAGTGCTCGCTTTATTCATATGGAATGGTCGGTCAAGGTAGCGTTTGAAGACATTTCGCATGCGGAAAAGTTGTGTTTGTTTTAGGAGTTTCCAAGTTCCACAGATGTATTGTACGTCATGGAGACAGGTACCGTGATGCTGATATGAAGTCCCAATTTGTGGAGTTTAGCCAATTAAGAGGGTGCCTTTTATGTGGACTTTCATAAATCCCTTCAATGAATTTTCTCATTCATAGGACCAAGTTTTGACATCCTAGTATTGGACATAGTCGGTAAGCTTATCAAATGGTTGACATGTCTTTCATATTCACCAACAAGTTACATCTAAGATACATGCAATGTGCATGTTCTTTATGTCTACTGGTCTATTGTAGAATAGACCAAGTACTTTGGTTTAAATAGTCACTTGAATGACTTTGAAATCCATGCATGTCATAAGAGGGCTTTAGTTTGAATCTTATCACCCTTTGGTCATTTAAGCAAAATATAAAAAACAAAAAAGTTAACCGTAGAATATAATATTGCAGAAGGCGTTACCATTGTATTTTCACCCCCCAAAAAAAGATGATAGCAAGCACTTTCTCTTTCTAAATGACATTGTTGTGCCTCTATAATAAAATATAATCCAAGCCCTTAATAGTGAGAATGCTTCTCCCTCAACTTAATAATTTTACATTCGAATCTATACGTAACAAAATAAAAAAATTGAATAGAGATGAACTTTCATGTTCTTTGATTTGACATTATAAGTGCTTGAACTTTGTCGGTTTTGCAATCATGTGTCACAACTTTTGAATATTTTTGTATCATGTATTACTAAAATATTAAACTCGGTTTTATTACATTTGGTGCGATCAAGATTCATCATTGTTGATCGAATTTATGATCTATTAATCCTAATTGTTAAGATAGAATATACGGGGCACATTTATGGGTGGAAAAAAAATAGTAGCAACAATTCTTTGATTTTCATCATCATGACTTATATTTATTGGCAATAAACCATTCAAAGTTTCCGGTTTCTCAAGTAATACTACAACCTAAATGTGAAATTTAAGAAAGAATAAACCCTTTTTTTTTTTACAAACCGAATACTGAATCACGAAATTAAAAAAGAGAGTTGTGACTCTTAAACTATCCCTTAAGGACAGAAAAAATAAACCCTTCTTCTTCTTTTCACTTCCCTTTTAATGTCTTCTTTCTTCATGCGTAAATTTTCTTTTTTTTGTTTTGTTTTCTAAAAAATTAATTATATTTTTAATATTTGGTTCCAACACTTCATGAATTATTTATTATTTTCTTTTACAAGGCATATTATGATTTTAACCTTAATTTTGATTTTTTTTCCTTTGCTTGACAACAAGGGCAAAGGAAATACTAAAATTCCTAATTGATATCATACGCAAAGGCTTTCTTATTATTTATTGGAACATAGATCAGATCTAAGAGTAGATTATAGTTTTGTAACCCCAAGTTCCCTTTTCAATAAGTAAATTCAAGCAAAGTCCATAGCACCGTCACTAACCCTCAACAAGGTATACTTTCCCTTTTTCCTTTGTTTCATTTTTTTTATTGGGAAGGTTGATAAATAATTCCATACATCCTAACAATAATAATAACAATAACAATAATAATAAAATTAAAATAAATTTAACCAAAGATGGCATAAGAATAAATGAGCCCATTTGATTTTTTTTTTAAATTAATGTTACCATTCTCTCTACGACTAATTATCATAAAATTTTCCTCCATATTTGAATTAAAACTATTATATTTTGAATAAATATGTGATTACAGCCGTACCAAAATATTATATACCCATTTGAGTTATACTAAAATATTAAATACTGAGTTATAAGTCACACAAATATGATTTATTATTATGCTAGTAAATTTTATATAAGTTTTAAACTCATAACTCATTTTTATACCTCAAAATTGAATAAAATTATTATTTTTTGAATAAATTTGAAAGTCTCACTTGATTTTTTTGTGAAAATCTCACTTCTTTTGGGAGATTTTTTTTTCCTTAAATAAGTTTGGACGAGTGTTTAATATATGAAACTTTTAATCGATTTAGGCTTCTACAAGCAAATATCTTTTTTTTTTTTTTTTAATTACTCACCGTCACATTGCTGGAGGGCGAGTAGTGATAATTTAAAAATATTGCAAGCCGGTCGAACCGGAAGAAACCAGAATGAAATGACCCGCGAGCCCTAGAAAATAAGAACGGGAAAACTACAAAGAGCAGGTGAAAGAAGAAAGCAAGCGAAACACTCTACATCTGAACAAATAACGAGGGTTCAATTCGATCGCCGGAACCACTGCAATCTCAGCTGTTGAAATCTCCGTTCTTCCTCGGAAAGTTCGAACCGTAAAAGGTACTTTCCCTCCATTTTATTCTTCTCCCAATTTTTCAATCTCTCTCTCTCTCTCTCTCTCTCTCTCTCCCAATTCGACCAAAATCCAAACCCCTCAAACCAAAATATTTCTCAGTTCAATTCGTAATTTTGATGGATTAGAAAAATGGGTTTTGATTGATTTTTGTTGATCTTCAACATACGAATGTTGCGGTCTTCGAAAATGTTGACTTGTCTGGTGTGATATAGTATTTTTGGTGCCTGAAGTGAAAAATTAGGGCTTAGGAAGTGGAATTTTGAATTTTTTCTGAATTGGGATTCGGTTATTTGTTGTGGGTTCGGATTGCTTTTCATTCTGATGGGATCTAACCAAATATTCATTTGTTTGGTTTTGCTTTAGTATCATTAGTTTATGAAGTGAAATTTAGGTTTAACAAGTGAAGTTTTCGATCCTTATTGCCTGGGTTTTGTTCATTTCGTGCGGGTTTTGCAGAGTTAGGTCTACACCATAAATGGGTTTGGCGGTTGTGTACTAATGTCACTATTTTGGATCGTCATTCGTCAACTTGCAGAAATTGAAGCTATGGTAAGTCCCTTCTCATTCTGAAATTTCTTTCTTGAATTTTCAAGTATTTATAGCATGAGAAATGTAGTATCATTTATTTGCTAATTATGATGACTGGGGTGTGTGTGATTAATTTTCCCATGACCAAATTTAGAGACTTTGGATGTAGAAAGATCCTACTTTGCTCTGGAGGTTTGCCATATTAGCATTTCGTTGGGGTTTTGGATAAAAAGAAATGTTAGGATCCTTATAAATTAGTTTATCTGTACATCTTTCATATGGGATAAGATTGTTTTATGTGCATCTCTTTGGTCTCTTGTGGCTTTCAGAGACTATTGTTTGGAAGATTTGAGGGGGATTGGAAAACAGTTCTCTTTTTGTTTAATCATTCACTTTTTAACTCTTTAAGGAATGCTTATCCTCATTCTATAATATTCTTCTCCCATTAATACTATAATATTATCTATTTTTAAACAATGTGGTTGCATGTAATTGTTGTATTATTATTATGTAGGCTACTTCAAAAAAAGTGATTACACGGGAAGAATGGGAGAAAAAGCTTAATGATGTGAAGATTAGGAAAGAGGATATGAATAAATTGGTGATGAACTTTCTTGTCACCGAGGGCTATGTTGATGCAGCAGAAAAGTTCCGGATGGAATCAGGAACAGAACGTATCCTTTGGAAGTACTTAATGTTGTGCACTTTATGATGTATTGAATGTTTAAGCTTTACACAGGGATCTTTCTTGTTTGATGAAAAGTTTGGAATTTTCCTTAATGTTGCATAGCAGATATAGATCTAGCTACAATTACGGATCGGATGGCTGTCAAGAAAGCAGTGCAGTGTGGGAATGTTGAGGATGCAATTGAAAAAGTCAATGACTTGAACCCGGAGGTATTTCTCTTATCATCATAACTTAAGTCATTTGACCGGGAACTCTAGGGCTTTTCACTTTGATGCCTGAGGCTTTGCTTCAATCATGCACTTAACAAATATAATTTCTTTCCTCTGCATGTAAGAAGTGGGTTTTGAACCCCTATTTTGCTTTGGGTTCTTTTATGATTACATGTAGTTTGGGCTGGTAGGCCATCCAATATCTTGATGATCATTTCAAAGTCTATAGAGAAATGGGCAGTTTCAGGATTTGATCTACATGAGAAAAAGGACATATAACAATGTTAGCTTATAACTGTAACATCCTGTCAAAATAAGTTCCATCACGAGGAAAGCTCTTGTAGGATGATATGTGATGGTGTACCTTTATGATTGCATTTGGATGTTTAGGAATGCTGATGCATCTTCTCTAAAAAATCTTGAATCAATCATTTAATTTTGATTATGGGCATACCTTTCTTTCTCTAAAGTGTTATGAAATCTTTTCCTTTTTGTGTTTGTCTATTTTTTATGTTTTAGATGTTATCTCTCCCGGAGACTTTAGTTGCTTAACGACTGCACCTACCATTGTTTGGCTTTTACCTTTTTCCTTCTTCCTATGCATGAGGAAAGGAATTGGGTGTTTGTATCTTTGAGAAGTTAAATAGTAGTAGCCACCGCTGCCACCTATGCGACGCGAGCATCATTCAACACTGCTGTCATGCCCATTGTTACATCATGTTGATATGTCTCATTGATAATGTACCCTGCTATCTAGCACCATAACTTAGAAATGTGATTAGACATTGTAATGATACATGGTTAACACCTACATGTCAAGAACTTTGGAGCTGCATATGCAATGTCCAATCTAGAGGCGTACATCCCCTAATCAATACCCTGTTTTGAGTTACTGGTGGAACTAGATCTGATGTGGCAATGGGAAAAATTCAAGAATATTTCTCTTTGTTTCCCTCTTTTAAGGACTTGCAATCTTAGGAGAAAGTGATTGATTAAAACTACGTCACAATTTGCTTTAGATATTTGTAATACCTAGATTAGGGGACCTAATAACTTGTCTTAAATTATCTGCTGGGATTTATGCATGAAAAAGGGAAAAACTTAGCCCCTTGCATCTTACTTAAGAGTTTTCAGTTTTAATTCTTAGACGCATATCTTCTTTATATAGGTGTGCTGTTTGTATACCGTTCCCCTTAAAAACTACCATTTTTTTTTTTTTTTTTTCAAGTCAAGATTTCTCATCTGTAAATCTGACACTGGAATTGGTGCACTGTCCTGCTTCTTAGTGCTAACTGTGTGGATGTAGTTTAGCATTCCTATGCCTTGATAGATTCAAGACAGGGACCTTGATTAGGTAATTTAAACATTACAAGATTTGGGATGTTGCTGGTTTCTCTTCTAACTTGTGCTTAGACTTTATCTTTCTTTTTCCTCCCCGGTGCTTGGCATGCTTCGTTTAGTTGTTTATTTTATAAATTTGACAGCTTGGAAATTCTGGCTTTCAGGAGCCATCTAGTTCTGGAACTGGGAGTTGAAAAGTTAATTATATCTCTTATAATTTGTATCCTCGTCTTTTGGCAGATATTGGACACAAATCCCCAACTTTTTTTCCATCTCCAACAGCAAAGATTAATAGAACTAATACGGAACGGAAAGGTGGAAGAGGCATTGGAATTTGCTCAGGAGGAGCTCGCTCCAAGAGGGGAAGAAAATGTAACTATCATCAATTTCTTTTAGCCATCTCATGCCTGCCCCATGATTCCTAAAATTTAAATTTTTTACTATTGTTTATTGCTGCGCTCATAATGGTGACTGAACCTGTGACTCACCATTGGAGCTTGTCTTAAACCCATGTGTTGGATTATTTCATATAAGATGCTTCTGTTACCTTGTTCTATAATAACTTTTTGTTCTTGGCAAGCTACTTCATCATCATTGAATTTGGGATTTCTGCAGCAAAGCTTTTTGGAAGAGTTGGAGAGAACAGTTGCTCTCCTGGCTTTTGAGGATGTCTCCAATTGTCCTGTTGGGGAGCTTCTGGACATATCACAGCGCTTGAAAACAGCAAGTGAGGTTAATGCAGCCATCCTTACAAGCCAGAGTCATGAAAAAGGTTTGAAATTTGACCAGCATGATTTCCAAAGTTACACCTCTTTGATTCTATTGGAATTTAGTCATTCTTCAGCTATATAGCTGCCACTATATATTTGTTCAGCATTACAAGAAAACTGCAGTGTTGCGTATTTGCTTCTTTAATATCAGTTCATGCTTATAGCTGTATTATTGCATGCAACATGAATTCTGGAATCTGATACAAGGTGGAGTCAGATATTTCTTATTGGTTTCTGGACTAGCTTCAGCCTTGAGGGTATAAGGTAGAAAGCTACGGGGTTCAAGCTTTAGTGTTTTGCCCATATATGTGAAACGATTTGTGGAAAGATTGGATAAGTTCTCAAAATTGTCCCGTTGATCAATTGAAAGGATAAAGGTGAACCAACGGATAGTTGGTTTAGTGGGATGTGGTGTTAGGTCCCTTAACCAAGTTTTCAAATTCGACTTGCGGTTTGGGCATGAAAAAAACTACGTTGGGAGGGTAGTCTCCTTAAATTGACCACTACAAATCCTAAACCGAATTAATCGAAATATGGTTTCGGATATCGGTTGGTATAATACCAAAAAAAAAAAAAAGAAAGGATAAAGGTGAGGTGGTCTTAGGGCCCAGCCTGCAAATATGTTCCCAGTTCATTTTGGAAATTTTGATTGGATTTAGTTTTGACAAGCCTGTGAATGCCGTACGTCCTATGTAAACAACATAAATCGGGCCTGTTTGATATTATTTCTTATATTAAGCTCTCATAGGAAATGGCCAAGAAACTTCCTCAAAGATAATCTTGTGGCTCACAATTTTAGTCTTGTTGATGTCAGCAAAAACACTTTGTAACTTCTTTCCTGATGAGAGCTGAACGTGTCTTGTGAGTCTCTTGAGTCAATCCTTTGTTTGATCAGATGAGGCTAAGGATGTTGTACTATTTGTTGCCAGTTCTCTCAAGAGCAATGAAACTTCCACTATCAATACCGATTGTCTTCTCTTCTATCATTGCGATGATAGGTGGATGAGTCCTAATTTGCGCAACCCAATCACAGAAGATTCTACAATCTAAATCAATCTAGGAAAAGATTTTTAAAGTGGGACATGCAACGATAGTGCTTCTTGTAGTTTTGATTTATGTTTCTTATAGACGCGAATGTATCATTTTGTGTGACAGATCCAAAGCTTCCAAGCTTGTTAAAGATGCTAATATGGGCACAAAACCAACTTGATGAAAAAGCTGTATATCCACGTATAAATGATTTGTCTACCGCCAAGTTAGAAGACCCCGCTGCTTGAAAGCTGTGTGTGAGACTCTGAGTATGGGATGGAAGGATCCTCAAACTTGCGGAACCCAACGTGTTGAAAATTCATTTCTGTACTTCAACCTTAGAAATGACATCTGTCTCAACAAGGTTATATTATTTCGATTTGGTTGGTTCTTGTCCATTAAAGCTTTTCTTTGTACAAGAGATTGTTAGTATACTTATCAAGTGTTCAGCTGTTCTTTGACGCCAATTGGCTGTGTCCTTTGAAGAAAGTTATATGTCTCAACAAAGGAGGACCGATCTTAACTGGTTTTGGACCATTTGGTGCAAAGTTGGAAGTAACCTCTTTGGTTACCACCTAATTGGTTTTTTTTTTTTTTAAAAAAATAATCTATCAGTATTCGAAAATATATTTCGATTTATCTCATTTGAGTATTATCGGATTTAATTTAAGGGAAAATTTTTTAATATAAATTTTTTTATTATTTTCAAAGTTTTGAAATTAAAATTTTGTTAAAAACTTGTGGAATAGGACAAAGTTGGTGTCACCTACTCATGATTGAATTTGGCGTGTAAGGTCCAACTCCCGTATGTCGAATAAATTTATGGGTTCATAAGGTGTCCCTTGGAAAAGTTGAGATTAATTACTTGAATAGGACAAAAAGGATAAAATTGAGTTCAACTTCCTTAATTGAGCCCTAGATTTCTCTAATTGAAATGAAATTATTGCATAGTAATATTATTCGAAATAAATGAGTTTCTAATGAATTAAATAGACTAAAAATTCATTGGAGTAACGATTGATGATATGAATCAATCAAAATATATATGAATTGTCAGCTAGATATTTGATCCAAAATTTATTCTGGACATTATTCGCTAATAGGAATTACACAGAAGAAGCAATAGATGTGATGACAAATAATAATAATAATAATTTTTTTGGTATTTACCCGATCAATATCAGAGTTATATTTCGGTTAATTTAGTTCGAGTTATCATTCGAGACTCTATGGGGGAGCTGATCGAGTAAGAGAACAGTCATCCTGTTTATTGTGCAATTTTCCATTAGTATAAAAAAAATAAAAGTCTTCTTAAAAAGAAGTAATGAAGGGGTCAACATTGACATTGGCATTGATTTCAGGCAATATCCAAACGACAACCAAATTTGAAAATCAGAGATTTCCTCTTTAAAGAACCATTCTCAAATAACATCGTTAAGAACGTATACCTGTCCATGAAGCCAAAGGTGAAAACAACGAAACCCTATTTCATAAAACAACACGACAGATTTAACAAACCCAATGCTAATGCACCCATAAATTGGTAAAATCCAAAATCGGTCATTAATAAAAATCTAAGCTTTAACCCAAAGAACATATACCCAAGTAGTGTGGTTCTTGCTGTCTTCTGATGGATTCTCTCTTTGTGCTTTCCCCAAATTGCAACAACCGTCATCAAAATTGAGAGCATAACTTGAAGGGTCATAGTGGAATTTCAACTGTTCTTTGCTTGAGTTCTTCATGGCCTTCTTCAAAGCTGCTCTCACTCTCCAAAACAGACTTCTGCAATGCCTTTTGCCATAGTTGTTCGCTCTTGTCAAACCTCCAACAAAACCCATTTCATGAAATTTGCTAGAGGGAGAGAGAGAGAGCGTTGTGTATTTTGAAAGACCCGAAATGTGAACGGGGGAAAGAAAATATTTTTGTGGGTATTTGAAAATGAGAGGAAACAAAGAAGGAAAAGGCATCAATTTCTATAGTAAGCAAGCGGGAAGATAAATGAAGTATGAGAAATAACAAATATGAAGAAAAAGGAAGAGATGCGAGTGAAGGGGAGAGAGGAAAAAAAGAAAGAAGGCGGACGAAGATTGGCGCAAGAAGATGTGAGATTTATACTAAGGAATTCAAAAACATTTTATTTGGACAATCCACCGGTAGATGGTGAATCAAAGGATTTATGAAAAAACCTATGTAAAGGTGGGAAGTTAATCGATGATTTTATACCACCGAAAGTTAATGAGGAAACAAAATTCCTAGCCTAGACTGCTATCGGCCATTATGTTGAACCAGAGGATTTATGGAAAATAGTGTAGAGTGCGGGTAGAGTATCAAAAAGTGCCGGGCGGGCGGGGCCTATATTGCACACCCGGCCCTTTTTTGTCCCTGGATATGATATGGGACGGGACAAGTAGGTAAAGAGGATTTTGGCCCGTCCCACATAGTTGGAACGGAACGGGACACAACGCTCTCTCGTTCTCAAAGACGTCAAACCTCAGACGATGACAAATTTTTTTTTTGGCATTTATCATATAGATTAATTTGTGAGTATTTATTTTGATAGCTTTTTTTTGTATAATTTTTTTTTTATTTTTAAATTTTGAATCAAATCTAACATATCATTTCACTAAAAGAACTGTCCGTTAATCAAATATCATCACTCCTGGACGATCAAATACTCTAGTAAATTTTCGCATCCAACTACTAAAACCTATGAGGACTCCAGTAAACTCTCTCTTTTCTCTGATCGATTACAAAAATCTTTCGAATTTGATTGATGAGTCTCTTATTTTTTAAGGAATTATTTATTCTTAATCCTAAATTTAGGATGCAAATTTTATACTTTAAAAAAATAAATCGGTAAATTTGATTTTTTTTTTTCCATGTGCGATGAGGCCTGCGTGTCATTGCTTTGCTTTCTTTTCTTTTTTTGGTTCTCCCTTTGTCTCTCCCTCATCGGGATGCTAAAATTCCATTTCCGAAAAGAGTCAGGGAGAGAGAGAGAGAGTGCAGAGTGAGCTCTGAGCCTTGATGGCAGTATCAAACCTTTAAGATTTTCTTTTCTTCCCCTAAAAGTAGAATCCCATCCGACACTCGTCGATATAAACGTGGGATGGATATCGTAAATCACATTCAAAGTTTGATTTCTTTTAAACATAAAAAAAAGTAATATTAAGAGAGTTTTAACAATATTAAGAGACTTATTTTATAAAATAAGTTTTATAATAATCAATTCAGATTAATTGAGATGAAATTTTAAAAATAAAAAAAATCCCAAATATTTTGGCCGATTAAATGGTTTGTCCTTTTCTTTCTGTCATCGTGGTAAATCTTACCGAATCTTCTATTTTCCTTGGGGGGGGGGGGTGGTGTGGGGTTAGGAGTTGATCCTAACAAGCTATTTTCCTTCAATATATATATTACATTTCTAATAAAACTTTTGAACTCATATGTTATGCACATTTTAAAGATCGAGACCGAGTCTGCATCAAGTAATGCATGATATCTACCTTTATTTCTCAAACTTGGAAACTTTTTAAATAGCTAAAATAAAGTGACATCAGATTCTTTTATTTGCAACGTATATTGTATTGAAGAGGAAAAAAATATGCACCCTTTACTTGCCTAAGAAGGGCAATGGTTTTTTTTTTTTTAAAAAAATTGTTTTCCTTCCTATATCAAGCTTGTCTTATGATGATTAAAAAGAAAACTGATTATTACCCATATTTCATCCATACAATTTAAATACAAATCTTATGTCTTTGCAAAAAAAAAAAAAATCTTTTGATACAAATTGCACATTTCTTTCGATCTTCTTATGATGACTTACTATGTATTTCATATATGCTGAGTTATAATTGTTTATTTGTATAATTTGTACCCCTTTACTTTTTTTTTCTATCCCTTCTCTTTAAAAAAAGAATAAAAGAAACTAGTATCCGATAATTACGTTGATTTTGACTAAATTTGATTTGAGTCGAATTGAGTTTTTAAGAGTCAAAATTATTCTAACACCTCTTTTCATCATACATAATATTCAATTTAAATTTTAATTAAAAAATATCAAGACCCAGTCACCAATCACCGAAAATGACGTGCTGTGTCCCTTCTCTTCTTGCCTTCCTTCCCACCACCTTATTAACTTCATACAATACGCCTATATGTTAGCCATTGATCCACTTTTTTCTTTTTAGATGGTCTAGAAAAGGAATGGCTATGCCTAAAGAAGAGAGAATAGCAAAGAGGGTCTAACACATGCTAGGAGTTTTAACCCATATTAGGTGTCTAGGAGAGTCTAACATGGTAAACTTGGATGGTTCCAAATCTGTGAGTCCATCCGCACGAAGGTTAACCTGGTTTGTACACATGATTTACCTCATAACTCTAGTTACCTCCCGGGAGGTTTCTGCAATCCTTGATCACTTCTTAATTTGCTTGAACAAGCGCTTGTTACCATTTTATAATTCAATGTACAATGTAAAAAAGAAAAATTTTAAAACGGTAAAAGAAAGAAGAGATGGGTGAAGCTTGTGAATGGTCCAATGAAGGACTAGGTACCTTAGGTGGTCCAGACCAGAGCTTAAACTCTCGCTTTCATTCATGAACGTATTCCTCCAAAATTCAGCAGTTGAAACCCCGTGATCAATCAAATCACAACACTCCTTTTTGCCCTGAACTTTTGCTTCAACCCAATTGGAGGCAACATGGTGAGTCCATGGTGCTGCTTGTGATTACCTTGCAGTGATTTTTCTACTCCCACATCACACCATTGACCATATTGCTCCTTTTGTCCTTGTCTTTAAACACTATTTTTAATATTTAATATTGATATTTTTTAAATAATATTTTAAATATAAATCTTATATATATGAAAATATAAATGTAGAAAGAGTTTTTCTCATTTAATATTTAATTAATTAGAATTGAATTTACTCAAATTAAAGTGATATTTGGGAGAAAAAAAATTGCTCTTATTATTCTCATTGAATCCCCTTTTGTCTCATCTTTCATATCCCACCTAGACTCTAGAGATACACGGATAGAGACATCCATAGGTCGCTATTGAGATGCACTGGTGGGTCCCACATTGGATGATGACATGTCATTCTTGACAACAGTGCAATACCAGATGGTCTCTTCATCTTCATTCCAAAATAATTTCCATGCTACCAACATTGGTTGGCAAAAAAAAAAAAATATATATATATATATATATATATATATATATATGTAAGATCATTTAGGCAAGAACAATATTTTATTAATAAAATATATTTAAATTTTGTAAAATATTTACTATATAAATTTATTAATGTTAATTTTATTAAATCATGTTAATTTTCTCTGTCGTTATAACACTGCATGAGCAAGTAACTATTTCCATTTACCATGTGATAATGTTGAATGTTTAAATAAATAATGTTTTACGAATCGAAATGTTTAAATCTCACAAAATTCAAATAAAACAATTTTAATTATTAAAAATTACTAAAAATAGTAAAATTATTTCACTAAAGAAACTACTCATTAATTTCATCTTTTTTTCTCGAACAAAAAAAAAACCCTCAAATGACTTTTGTTCAAGGGTTTCAAGTCGTTAAAATATTATTCAAATTAAAACTATTTTTTTATTAATCAATCAGTATCTGAGTTATTTGATTAAAAAGTTTGAATATTGTGGGGTCCATTTAGAGACTGATTTTTTTTGTATTTATTTTTTCATTCTCAAAATTCAAATTCAAGTAATCTTCCGCCATTAAATTCAGGGTGCATTGATTATTCAAGTTAAAACTCCTAATTTATTAGTGACATGAACATTAATTTCTTTCATACTTTTAATCATGTCTCTGTAAATCACTTGTCCGCAAAAATATTCTAACACTGCAACAAAATTAGGAAGCACAATAAAAATAAGTATAAATCAATAATTAATAGACTCCGTAATTTTCTTTTAAAATAAATAAATTTCTGATTTATTCAGTAGTTATATATATAATAAAGTTACATATATATATATATATATATATAAATGGAAAAGGTTGGGGGGAGGGGGGAGGGGGTGAAAGCTATGTCCATTTCATGTGATTCTGTTCTCTCCCTTCTCTCCCTTTGCTTTGACGGTGCTTTCAGATGGGTTCACTTTGTGCAGGTTTTTTTGTACAGGTTTTTGCTCTGTCAAACAGAGCAAAAGCCCTGCGGTCATTTTGAATCCCCTGCTTTTTTCATTCTTTTACCATTTTCCATCTCTTGTCAATTCCATCTCCATTATCAACTACAGTATTAATTTTTATTTTTAATTTTTATTTTATTTTTTTGCATTGAAGTTTGATGCTCTATTTAAAAGTCATCTCAGTCAATTGTCATTTTCTTTTTCCTTTTTGCATGTATAGTCATTTGACTACACTTTCCCCAAATTTGGCCTATGGATTTCCCAAAGCCATGTCATATATTTTCTTTTTTTCTTTTTGATAAGACCTCCCATTCACATTATTGGCGCACGGAGGACCTTTCTATGGTTATAGGGCTCGGGTTCACTCTTTTACAAGCCCTAGGATATGAAGGCCCATGGACCACCATATATAGAATAGAGCCATTGGAAAGCTCCACTCAACTCTACTAGCTTTTGCTTTCAACGAGGGAAGTTTATCATTGATGTGAATGATTCATGGCGGAATATTTTGTATGACCCAAAATATATATGGTTTTTTTTTATATGACATCGGTATTCGAAATCATACTCGAACTAATCCATTTCAAGCGCGTACAAAACTCTGTTAAAACACGACTCTTTCAGTGTACTTTTTTTCATTTCAAATTTTAAATCCAAAATTTTAATTAAACAATCTAATATTTTATTTTATTAGACCGATTGTTTGTTGGTATGACCCAAAATAGTTGAATCAACCAATAGTTGAGTTGGAGACTCCATTTGGTCAGCCAAAAATTATAATTTTAAAAAGAAAAAATTATTTTAATTTATACTAATAATATTATACAAATCAAATTGTAATTGAATAATTTTGAATTGATAGAGATATACATAAAAATAAATTAAAAAATTAAAAATATACTTGGATGAATTCTTATTTAAATTTTAGCTTGTAACCTTAGGTGTGGCTATTGACCTGAATGCAATTCACACACCAAACCCAACATTTTTCTTGGTGATTGTGTTCATCTTGTCACGATTTTTAAGATTTTACCGCAGAATGTTTTTTGCATAGGAAATTGGTACTATGCCTAGTCATAGGCCTGGGCTGCACAAGAATGGAGAGACATGTCATCTGCCCTACGTCCGGCCTTGCTTGAAACATACCGTGAGATTCTACTGAATCTCGTGGATTTGATCCTCATTCTTCGTAGGAGTTGCTTTCTGCAGAATGGATCACTCTCTCTCTCTCTCTCTCTCCCTGTCCAACCAACTTGTATTTGCTTATTAAAAATCATGTTTCTAATGATTTAATTCGAATTCAAATTTAATTTGGAGGAGCTCTGGTATAAATTTTTTTTATTTATAAGTTTTGAATTTAAAACAAATACTTACCAATTTTATTAACTAAATCTACTGTTTATTGATCTATATGTTATAAACTAAAAATTAAACCTATAATTAACTTTACGTTTACCACATAAATTCATAATAATGCAAAGTTATCACTTTATTGAGAGGGTTAGAAAAAAAGGAGTCTAATATATATATTTTGTCTTAATCTTAATTTATCTCTCAATAAATATAATTAATTTGATAATACTCAGACTCGATCAACATTCACAGGCATAAAACTTTGAAACGTTTCTCTTTGTTTGGTTAATAAATGAATTACGATAATTATACTCTAATTAAGTGTTTATGCGATAAGACTTATTGTATTGCTGATTGGTTTTAATTTGAAGATTTTGAATGATTAATTTGAGTTATTATTTTGTGATGTTATAGAAAATTAAATTTTAACAAATGAAATGTTTTTTTTATTAATTTAATGAAAATTTGAATACATGATTGCTATAACTCTTGTTCATTGAATTAGGATGAGAAGCATAGAGTGCTTGATTGCTATAATAAAAAATTAAGTAGACATGTATTAATATTATCTCATTAGTTCTTTACCCTCGAGCCCTTCGATGATATCTTGCCATGAGATACTCTTGCAAAGTATCTGGCCAAGTGCTAAAGTAAAGCCGTGGCTTTTTAATTAAATCCTTTAAATATCTCGTGCCATTCAAGTGAAAATGTGCATATGGTGTGGTGGTGATAATGATGATTAAAACACTTCACACTCATTTTCTTTGTTTTTTTTTTTTTTTTTGATGAACTACTGATTTAATGTATTTCGAGCTAAGTTTGATTATTAAGAGATAAAACTCTCTGATATCTATTTTTTCTATACACAAAATCTAAATATCGAGATTTTAGTTAAAAATTATAAGTGTCAGCCACCAGCATCTTCAAGAAATTTAAGAATAAAGTGAGAAATTTTATAAATAATAGAAATTTAAAATTATAATTTTAGGGACATGTGTTAATAATTTTAAAAGAACAAATAAAATTTGAGGTTATAATTTTTAAACTTATATACATTTAAAAAATATATATAGGGAGGTAGCTGGCCTGTACCCTGATACTAAGTGATTAATAGTACCATATGATAAATGATTTTTAACTTTACTGAGATATATATTTGTCTATGTTTAAGAATTTAATATCAAAAATCCCTTTGAGAAGATTGCTAACCTGTGCATAAAGGTTATTCAATGTTTTTGCTGGTATATTATTATTTGTATGCTATTATATATATATTCAATTGAACAAAATCTTTTTAGATTGAATAATCAGACAATTTATTCTCTTAATTAAAAATCTCGAATTTAAATATTAAAAATAACAAAAAAGAATTTAAAAAATCGATCTCTAAAATAAATTTTATCAAATCATATTAATTAAGAAAATTAGAATACAATATTCAATTGGAATTGTGATTGCAAATTTGAAAAACAGTGACCGATGTTTCTGTGTAATTATTCTTCTTCTTCTAAAGTACATCACGGGCAGGCGGTGCAGACACTGGAGATGGGGTGCGTCTCGATCATACTTCGGCAATCATGCAAACTACTTCTGCTAAATGAAAATTAAAAGAAAAAAATAAAAACCGCCAACCTGGTGGCACCTTCCTAAGGAGGTACGAGTGTCACCAATAATTTTTGAGATGCAATATATGTTTTTTTTTTAAATTAACATAGTAGATAATTATATTAAATTTAATTAAATTTAATTCAATTCAAATTAAATTAAATATTTAAAGTATAAAACTTTATCATTGTTTATTTTCTCTATATATAAAAATCAAATTTAACCCAACTATTAAATCAATTAAATATTGATTTTCAGATACAGTATGCAAAAATAAAAATTCTCCACTTTAATAATTAATTTTAATATAAAAATCATTTTTCTCAAAATGCAAATTAAATTTGTGTAATTCTATCAGAATTAGTCATTTGTAAAAAAAAAAAAAAAAAGGCTAAATTACATGTTGATAAATTTAATTTTTTGAACGTAATAATCAAACATAAGAATTTTTTAACTCAATAATTAATTTTTAAGATAATTGTATTCACTTCCCAATGAATCATTTTCATTTTTTCTCCCATGTTTTGACTTCTTCTAAGTGAGTTGAACACCCTCAAGAAATGTCTCACATGGGTTCTCTAAATTGACAATCAATGCAATCGTTTTGAAAAAATCGGAGAAAAGGTGATTCCTAAGCTTTTATGAACTCAAGGAATGGAGCCAACTAAAATTCTTCATTCGCCCAAGTGTGAACTTGGAAACCGTGAAAGTGTTTGTCGAATACTAAAGCTAAAACTGTGGATCTTTGTTGGATCAATCTAGCGTGGCAAGCAGACCTAGTTGTCTTTTATGTCGGGGCGGCGTGGGGGGGGGGGGGGCATTTGATGTTGCAAAATTAAATCCTTATCCAAAGGTCAAGCGCTACAAGAGGACGGATCCTTCCCAGCATCCTTTGTAGGACATTGGACATCCCATGAGGGACATCTCTTTTATGTTGCAGGACGGATCACTTTAGCATAGCAAGCATACCAATGTCTTGTTGACGTTTGTCTCGTGACAAGAGTCTTAGGTATGCTGAATTTGAATTTTAAATTTATAAAGAGATAGTCTCTTAATTTAGTGATTTCAGATTTAAATTTTTATACAATTAAAAAAGAAATTTAAATTTTAAAAATAAAATTAAAAAAATATTAAAAGAGTTCATTTCTTAATAGATCTAATAATTAACTAAGTTATGTGTGTCTGTTTCTCGCTCTCTCGAGTGGCTTGTGGAGTAAAGCTTTTAAATAAACATAAAAAATATGAGTTTGGAGACCTCTTGGCCTCCTTATTCTGAGTTTGGTACAATAACTCCAGTTTGCTATGGATTGTTTGTTTTCATTCCAATAAGGTTCTAAAAAAGAAAAAAAAATTCTCACTCTTTCATTTATAGATCAAAAATCAAGATTTTTTAATTTTTTTTATATTAAAACACACACACACATAGACACACGGACATATATATATATATATATATATAATATAATCAACTTAACTCCATTCACAAAAAGAGAGCTTTGATGTACAACCAGAATAGTTCGAGCCCGGACATCGCTTGTTTGCTCGGCCAGAGAAGGGTTAGGTCCAAACCCGATGTAACCCAATGATAAGTTGTAGTTGTGTACCCAAAAACAATAAGAGTTCATTGTATGCACAAAATACTCTCGACTTAATATGAGTGTAAATGTATATGTATACAGTGGTAATCAAAAGAATAATTTTACCGTTATATCAAAATTCACCTGTGTGTACCAAAAAACAATATTAAAAACAAAGAGTTAATTAGAAAAGTATATCTCTCTAGGTTTCTTCAATTTTGCATCTCCATTCAAATGATTCTCCAGTGCATTATTTTGTTGAATACGTCCAAAAATCATCCTTTTTAATTCATCGAAACAATCCGCCAAAAACCCATTTGCCTCAAACAAAAAATCAATTATTAACCATGTAATCCCTAGATTTTACCACCCAACAACATAAGAAACCACCCCCGCAAAAATTCCTCATCTATGTCTCCATCGATGCCCACAACAACATTAACATTGGTATTTTCACCTGGTCTGCACTATATCTTATATAGACATCCATATTTGTACTTCCCATTTGATCAACAAACTAAAAATCATCCCTAATCCCTAGGACTCCAATGGGTTCTCTCCCCCCAACTCCACCAACACCACCACCGTCGCCGGAGATTCCGCTCCATGGGTACCGGGTTTATGCTTCCTTTTGCATGAGAGAGCCATCTTGTTGCAAAGTCTCAAATTGGATCGAGTACTTTGACCCTACCAACAATACATGGTCTCACGCGAGCCCAATTCCGGGACTAATGGAAGATCATGTGTTGAAAGATTTTGCTATGGTTTCAATTGGGGATTCAATTTTTGTGATTGGAGGACGATTGTGTCACAAGGGATATAATTTTAGAGAAAGCCCCAGTTATTTTGAGAAGAATTTTGACGTGTTAAGTTGCGTTTGGCGTTACCATATTTCTACCGATCAATGGTTTAGGTGTGCATCACTGAGTGTACCTCGGTACAACTTTGCTTGTGCCCTTTGTGACAATAAAATCTACGTGGCAGGGGGACAGTCCACGTCAGGCTGTGCTAGGGGCATTTCGTCTGCCGAGGTATACGATCCATCAGTTGACACGTGGACTATTTTACCTAATATGACCACATTGAGGTACAAGTGTGTTGGGGTGACGTGGCAGGGGAAGATCCATGTCGTCGGCGGATTCGCGGATAAGGGTGACTGGGACAGACAGGTCAAGACCATCTACAGACCGGAACGAAGCTCTGCTGACGTGTACAACCCTCAAACAGGAAGGTGGGAATACGTGGCAGGGATGTGGCGGTTAGATATTCCACCTAATCAAATTGTGGCCGTTGGTGATACACTATTCAGCTCCGGTGATTGTCTAAATCCTTGGAAGGGACATATTGAAGCCTACGATGGGAAACTCAATATGTGGAACATAGTTGATGGGTCACAACAGGAGAGTCTCCCTCCCCCTGTATCCACGTTGGATTCTGACGTGGAAGATCTTCGACCAATGCAACGGCTCTATCTTACGATGGCCCCAATTGGGAGTCGATTGTTTTTCTTTTCTGGATATCGAATGAATGGGGAATTCTCAAGATCAATCTCCATGGTTCGCGCATTTGATATAAATGCAGAAACCTATGCGTGGACGAGCTTTGAGCCCACAGAGGAAGAGGGAGAGAGAGAGCTTTGTACCCATTGTTGTGTGGTTCAAATGTCACAATGCTAGGAACCAAAAATGAAGTTGCCTACGTTGCTTAATATGATTTGACCATGTTATAAGGTTTTGATACTTCTTAATATTTTGCTAAATTGGTTTTATTTATTTAGTTTTATTTTTTATATAAATCATCAATATTAAGTCATTGGCACTATTAAATTCAGTTTGAAACAATTTAAACTCTTAATTGATAACATTTCTTCCGACTTTTTTTTTTTTATATACAAAATTCGAATATGAAATATTATTTAAGAAACATAATGTTCGACTAATAAACCAACTAGATATCGATATTTATTTAGTTTGATGTTTGATCTCTCTCGAATGTAAACTTTTGTTTCCATTTACATGCTAACCCCTCTTGCAATTTCTTGTATCTTTTGCTAGCATGAGTTTGTTTAAGAGATTTCAGAAAAATAATATTTTTATTGTACTGCCCGATTATCTTTAAATAAAAAATAATTGTTACACTATTTAGCAAATTACTCCTTCCCTATAAAGTAAGTAATTTCCCACTTTTAATTCTAATTTTCTACTCCAGTTTTAATTTTTATTTTCTAATAACATGTTTATTTTCCAAAGTTTCTCAATATTTTTTCAACTTTAATATATTTATTTATCGAATAAATGTGGTAACAGTACTTTTGTTCAAAACAATAATATACTTAGAGAAAAGTTTTTTAAAAATATAAAAAAATGGTGAAAAAAGAAAGTCGATTTGGGTTCCCAACTTTTGTTATAGATTTGAAAATAACTATATTTTACTAAATTCCTTTAGTTTGAGTGATCGAACACTCTATCTCTTAATTAGAGATTTTGATTTCGAGTTTTGAGAATAGTAAAAAATGATTTGAAAGATTAACTCTTAAAACGAGTTTCACAATACTCTAAACGGATTAATCGGATAAAAACCCAAATACGGGTTATGAAAACAAAAAAAAGTATCAACATTTTATGGGTCTAGTAACAAAATATTAGATTTTCTTAATAAAATTCTCGAATTTGAGTTTTATATTTATAAATAAGAAAACAAGAATTTACAGAATTTGCTCGTAAGTTAAACTTCATAATAATGTAACCGAATTAGTCGAATAATTCGTATATCTATGGTCAATTACTAACAAAAGAACTAGATTTTTTTTTTTTAATTTTGAAGAATATTAGATTTGAATATATTTTTCGTACTCCAGAATATTTCAGAAATCTTTTTTTTTTTTGAAAAAATGGAGTAATATTCTTCTTTTATTTTATTTTATTTTTTTTGAGGTAGGGTCTATTAACTTTCACAAAACAAAAATGATTTGTAATAATAAATCTCAACATGCACGGGCGTACACACCCGCACACGAACAAATTACCTAGCATGTGAGAAAAGACACATGACTTGATGTTCTTGATCTGCGTCACCTTATTTCTATTTTATTTTATTAGTGAAATTTTTTATTAAAAATATAAAATTTTATAAATTAAAATTAAAATTTTCCCAAAAACTAAAATTAGTTATATTTAGAACAATGAATGTGAATTTCGTAAATTAAGACTAAATAAACTAAATTTTATGTGGTAATTCATATCAATTTTTTGATAAATTTTAATCCAATATAACTGTTGAAATTTATTGATTTGTTATGTTAAATTTCATCCATTTTACTTGACTCGTTTAATCTGTGTGCTATATACATACATACATACATACATACATACATACATACATACATACATATATATACACATACACATATACATATACATATATATAACTTTTTGTATAAAATACCTCGTGTTAATTTCAATTGAAATAAATTTTTAAAATTTCAAACTAAATGTAATAAAGATGTTATTTTTTTAGGTACAAATAGATACGATCAAATGAGATTAAATTGGGAAAGAGAAGATGAAAGTGAGAGAGGCTCTACCGCTTGAGCTGTCCCTGATAAATTGTGTTGTGCCTATATCTTATATAAGTTATCAATGTATTGATGGTTCTCAAACAATGGTATTGGATTTTTTTAAACAAATTTTAAAGTTTAAATATTAGAAATGAAAAAAATAGGTGCCGAGAGATCTTATTCTTTAATAAATCTGATAGTTAATTTGAATTAGATTACTCAAGATTAATACATTGATTATGGGAAAGACTATGTACATATGTCTATCTTTTTCCTATTTATATATTAAATCATGAAGTATTTTATGCACGACGAACCTTTTATCAATCACCGAAGGGAAAAAAATAGGTTAACCGGGTTGCCAGCCAACATTGGGCCAGGTGAATAATGGGTCAAAAAATGTGTGAGAAGGGCCCACTAACTTTCCCAACTAAGGTCCAAAGAAGATTATAAGATGGCATGTGCAAAACTTTATGGATTTGGTATGGAAAAATCGCCCTCGCCCAAAATGTTCCAAAAGCCGACCCCACTTGTCATGAAAAGAAGAGAAAGCAAAGCACAATGCAACGTAAATCCAGAAAATGACTCGTCAACCCCACTTGTCTTAGCCATCACACCTCCCAACCTGAAAACCCTCCCCCCCCCCTTTCTCTCTCTCTCTCTCTCTCTCCGGTCTCTTGTAATGATTTTCACAGTCAAACACGAAATAGCACGTGTGACCGTTCACGCGTGATACCCTACAGTGATGACATCAAAGATTCAAAAGGGGGGGAGAGAGAGAGAGAGATCAGACATTTTTAGAACTAATGACGGTGAAGAGCCCTTTTTTGCTTTCCAAAGATTAGGACAAAGTGAAATTATTAAAAAAGAAAAAAAGACATTAAATTATTTTCATATTTATACCCTTGACTGAATTATGTAGAATTTTTCATTAGTAGTTTTTGCATTTTAGCAACAACCAGGCCCTCCTCGTTCTCCCCCGAAAAGGTGCTGTTAAGTTCAGCATGCAAATTTTGACCGTACGATTTTGACTATGGAGGACTTTTTGGAATCCAACCCATCTGATTATAAAGCTGAGAAACGATCGCAGTCGTTGATCTTCCCTGGAAAATCAACAGGGGTGGTCCCCATGCCATACCCTGAAAAGCCCGACGAAACAAGGCTGACACAGTCTCTAGTGTTCAAGGGCTTTTTCCAAGGTCCGACAAGTCCGCATGAGACACGTGTTCGAAGAAGATATTGACACGTGTAGAGACTGTCGACGTGGGGACCGTGGGATAGGGGAAACAACACGCATTTCCCGACAAGTCGCATGTGAGTAGGACTCGACTCAGGGTATGGTTCATGCGAAAGATTGTGTTAGTTTTGGTGACCTTAGCAAAAATTTATTTGACAAAATACTTAATTTAAATTAAATAATTATTTTAAAATTTTAAATTATTATATATCTAAAGAAAAATAATTGTTATTAAAAACCATACTATTCTTATGTGCCGTGAATGCTTATGTGACAAAAATTTACCCAACATATCTCAAACCGCAAAACTTAAAAATAACAATAGAAGAACTCTATTTTAAAACTTAATACATTCGATTCGCATTCGAAAATCTGAATTGAATTCAGAATAAAATTTTTTTATATAAATTTCACAAAATTTATATTTTTATTTGGATTTCACAATCCCTTATTTTGAAAATTTTATTCTTATTCTATTAATCCAAATAACTTATATGAAATTGAATCCGATTATTGATTTGTATTTCCTTTAATCAAACAACCCATTTATATTAGATATTAAAATTTATGCGATTATACGTGCATTCCTAAACTTCTTACATATTTATTAATTTATTATAAACATTTTAATTTTTTTATTAAGTCATAAATATTTAAATTTGATTATAATTTTGATTTTATGATGAATCCTATAAAAGAATTACCAATGAATTATATATTTTATTATTATTAAATAGGTCACATAACATCCCTCATCATATTCATATTTAAACCTATGACTACATCTACATGGGTCAGATGGTATATAAAGTTATTAATCCATATTTCTATATTTTTGGAAAAAAATATCAACCGGGCAGTCATATTAGTGCCATATAGAATGAATATAAATTTTTTTATTATACAAGATTTGAATATCAGATCACGAAATTGAAGAGAGGTTGTTATAACTTGACAATCTTTTTGGGTCATATAGAAATGAAATGCTTTGCCAAGCAAAATATATATATATATATATATATGTATGTATATATATATATAAATAAGGAAACACTGCAATAATTTCCTTCTAGTGGTGGAATCGTAAACAAATCTAAATATTTTGGGTTTTAGAGAAAATTTCAAAAGATTTAGAATTAAAAAAAAAAAAAAAAAAAAAAAAAAAAAAAAAAAAACGGGAGTAAGGGGCTGTATAAAAAGTCAAATTTGTCCGATGGTGTACCAGACTAGTTTAAAGTGACCCAACATGTGACCACCGTTTGGAAGCACCAACTTACATGATTCCATAGCAAATAATCATGCAGCAAAGAAGGAAAAAGTACAAGTTGGGAGGTAGCCCAGATCGATTAATTAGATTATAATTTTGGAGGAGACGGACGTAATATCAAAAAATATATATATATATATTATGCAGCGAACAAGGAAAAAGTACAAGTTGCTGGGCCAGAGTTGAATGGGCCATAGATGGGCCGGCCTTTTTTGCCTTTTCAGTAGACAGGTTTCGATGTCCGAGCACCACAACCATTCCGATGCCCGCATGCATTTTCTTTTCTTTTTTTTTTTACCACATATATCCATGAACCCAAATAATTTGATTTAAATAATTATAAAGTCCAAATTAGAGACATATTCTCCCAATGTATACTTCTCTATTTTTAAAACTTAAATTCGATATTTTAATTAAACGACTTAAGTTTAATCTACTATAAGTTTAATATATCACCTCATATTTGAATCTATCATAAGTTTATGTGTCCATAATATCCTTATAAAAGTCCTCGAGCGACAGTCTTGTGGTCATAATCCCCTTTCCCTAATTCTGAGATTCAAGATTTGAATTCTTGTGTAATCAAAAGAAAATAATATCCTTATAAAATAATTTTAGTTAAAATACCTCAAGTAACAAGCACATTACAAATATAGATTTAGATTATTCTTTTAATAATTTTTAATTAATAATTATTTCATAAGATAATTCTCTATAAATGACTTTATAACTACTTCCATGTGTTTGTCTAAGTGAAGGTAAGTTGTACAAGTGCAACTAAAATGTTCAAATCATGAAGGGTTTTGAGTTTAAATTTTAATATACAATTTTAATTAATCGAAATTGATTATAAAAGTATGTTCAAAACATTTGAATTATGAAAGGGTTCCATGACTTGTTAATATATTGCTAAGATTATGGTAATGGTCGACTTATGGGGGATTTTGAAATCAAAACAAATTATCAATGTATTAGTGGAATTGTGTGAATGTATTACAAAGTAAACAAAGAACAATTGGGTTACAGAGTACACATAATTATTGTTTAAATTAAATATGTTATAGTAAGTAAAAAATTTTATAATAATGATTAAAAGGAGTAGCAATGCTCTTCGTTCTCTCAACCAAACAAAAATGAAAAACACTGGCCAACTATAACATCTACTTAATCACCCACCTAGTATCTTATATACTTATTTTTCACTTTTATTTATTTTGTAAATTTATAATTTCTATCTCATTGAGGTGTGGATAATGAGGTTGGAGGTTGGGGTAAATAATTAAAGTCCATTTAGGGAGTCAAAGCGCCCACTCCCCCCTTATACAAAGAATAAGTCAAAATTTTAGAAAAAGAAGAGTTGTAATGTATTTCCATCTCTATCCAAATTCCGAGGCCTCCCCTTTCGATTTCGACCCTTTGGTCACCTGTCCCTGTTTTCCTCCGCACGCACAGAACCGTCTCTCTCTCTCTCTCTCCACCTTCTTCTAGCATGTTTGGAATTGGACTGGTCTCTTAAGAATAGAAAGAAAGCCATCATATCCTGTGACCTGTTCATCTCTTCCCATTCGTCTCCCCACCTCTCTCTCTCTCCATGAAAAAGAAGCTGCATTACTCTTTTTCCTAGCTCTTCCTTTCGGTGTTTCCAAATTTCCCCCTGAATAAAGATTACCTCCCACTAAAGTTGTGAGAGAGAGAGAGAGAGAGAGGGAGAGAGGGAGAGAGGGAGGGAGAGAGAGAGAGAGAGCGAGAATGGGTGGAGGTGAAAACAGTTGGGGACCAACAGTAGCACCTCCACCTCTAAATGTGCAAAGAGAAGAGCATTGGAGACACTTTGACAACTCAGTAAATGCAGTCTCTTTTGGGTTTGTAGCTACTGCTATTCTAATCTCTATGTTCTTAGTAATGGCAATCTTTGAGAGATTCCTCCGATCCACTTCACCTAATCTTTCTCCTTCCAATGCTCACTCTCGGAATGATATTGAATCCCAAGTGGGTTTTCATGGAAAATTAGCTTATCCATCACCTAAAGTAAGTCTCTCAAGTTCACACTTTTTTCCTCATATGTGTGTGTTTCTTTTTTTTTTCTTTCTTCTAGCACATGGTTACATCAAACGCTTTTCTAGGTTTTTCTCTATTTTCCAGTTAGTCACAAAAGTTTTTACACTGGGTTCATTCTTGTTCTAGCAGCTGTTCACATCAAACCCTTTTCTGGGTGTTTCACTATTTTGCTAATTGGTCCCAAAAGTGTTTGCGTTTTTGCTCCATTTCATTGATGGGTCTTATTTTGGACATAAATGTTGTTTACTTTTTGATTTTCTGCTTTTCTTGTAGTTTGAGACTTTAGGGGTTTTCATTTGTATGTAGAGTGTGATGATTATTTGTCAGACAAAGTTTTTGCCTTTAATCCTTTTTTTTTTTCATCTTTTCTTTTACTTTCTTTCTTTCAATTAGTAATCAATTGTATGAAAACTTGGTGGATTCTTTTCTCTCTTTCCACAATTCTTACTTGATTTACGTCTGTGAATGCTTTCCTGTAGCAATCACGTGAAGAATTGGTCATTTATCACATCATTGGAACCTTTAACGTCGATGTGTCGTTGCGCATAATCGGTTTAACCTTTTAAAGTTAACGTTTTTCTTATGATAGCTGAATTTTGGTATAATTAGTTGATGTTGTTTATGGTAAAATTTCATTAATAATTTATGATCTGAGTTACATTTTCACCCAAAAAATTGTATGAGTTCATGAAGAAATTTTTAATTGAACTATGATATTTTTGAGGTGTGGCCCCATTCAACTAGTTGCCGGATTGATAATTGGTCCCGACCAAGGAGTCCCAAGGGATTACATATCTGTCTATATGTTTAGTCCTCCCAGCTGTACATGGTGGGCATCATACCTATCACTAACATTCTTTATGGTCCCCATATTAGTAGCACTCTCAATGGGAATGGGCATTCTAACGTTTCTTTGTGGGGCAAGTCTTTGTTTGTAGTCTGTCTGGTTCTTTGCTTTAAATGATTATCCAACTGGCTTTTATTAAACAAGTATGGTCATTGAATATTGTGGTGTTATATAGATGTTGATAGACTTTAGATTAAGAGTACACTTTTCAGTGGTTATGAAGGTTGCAACCTATATATGATTTATTATGTTCTAATGAAACTTGCAATGACCTTTTAGTTGATTTAAGTCATGATCTAGGCGTTGAACTTTGCCAGACCAAAAGTTTTATCTTTTTAAGTACAATATGGTTGTGCAGAATCCGGACTTCCTTCGGGAGATATTTTATGGAGTCTGGGTCCATTGGTGGTTCGCAGGTGTATGGACAAGGCAGACAATGGGACCTAGAGGCATTAATTTGCACCGCTGATGGGAAAAAAGAACTTTAGAATGTACATCAGCCCTCACATCCTTTATTTCTGGATAGCGCAAAGCTTCAAGAAACTCTTCTTGGGTGTGATATGCTACACAACACCCATAAGCTTGTATAATGTCGAATTGGATGTTAAATTGAATTTGATATTCTAGCTGAGGAATCCATTTTTTTTGTTGCTCATGCTTGGATGTGAGATGCTTTTTGGTACCATTCAGCTGAGTTGGAATGGAAAACAATGGAATAGGACAGTATGGATCTTCAATGGATTATCAATTCCTAATTTTAGTAATAAAAGATGATTTCATCAGAGTCTGGAGATGACAAGTTGATGACAGAAATTGGAGATCTAGTACTTACATTGCCTTTGGAGTCCCTTCCCGGAGACTTTATCTCTTGCATCCTGCTTACCATGGACCATGCACTTGAACTGGAACTTGCATTTATCCTACCATAAGCTGCTGTCTATGAATCAAATGCAAAAATTAATATAATATATTTAAAAAAAAAATCCATTCGTATCAATGAGCAGAATATGGTATATTGTTTACATGTATGCATAGGATCTTATGTGCACATGTGTGTGTGTATGAGAGGAAGTGATGAATGGAGTTGGCGAACTTTCCTCTAATGCTGCAGTTCAATTGTTAAGGTCATATGTGTCCTTTTTGGACATTGTTATACATTGTCACAATGCCCTACATGTCTGCTTCTATAAGTTGACTGCTATGCTTTAATCATGTCAACTATGGTGTTTAGCAAAATAGCAAACATATGACTTGATCCAAAAACTCACATTGATGGGGTGGACTGTAGGGTGCCGAGTGGTTGAAGTGTATCCTGGGGCCTCTGCAATGGTGAGAAGGAAATTGTGATTATTATATAGATGTGAGTAGTAAGAACAAAGAGTTTTGCCATATCTGAGCTTGTTCTTTTCAGTCCCTCTTAACAAGGCATTGAGTTTCAAATATCTGAAACTGCAGTTACGTCTTATCTCTGAATGGATACCAAATTGATTAGAATAAGAATGAGATCAGAAAAAGGTGGGCATGATGACATGAAAGAAGTTAAGCACATTTGTAACTTAAAAGCTTAAAGAAAATAGTGTTAAATCCTGGAGTTTTGTCCTGACTTTCTGGGTGGGTGATATTTTATGCCTTTCACATTTTGTCTTTAGATTGGAGAATTGGTTATTGGCTGCTATAAGTGGCGGTTCCCTTGCGATAGAGACTATAGGAGAGGAAACATTACGTAGTATGCTGGATTACTGTTGTGGTAGCATGGTGGACAAGAACCAAATGCCTATGATTAACTTGCTCCATCTCTAGATACATCCCTGATCCCATATATATTTTTTTCCTAGGCTCTTTCCGTTCAACAGTATCATTTCGGTGTGCCACACACAGGTTACCACATTTGAGTGCAGAAGCTTAAACCTGCCGGCAACTTTAAATAGAATCCTTTCAATGATTAGGTTAACTTGCCAGCAACTTTAAATAGAATCCTTTCAATGATTAGGTTAAGGATAAATGTTTGTTTGGTTCCTAGACTTGGAATTCTCTTAGCTTGATCTGGCCTAATATTTGCCTTGTTAAGACAATATAAATTATCATACAAAATGGTTTTATATCTTCTGGCATTCAACTGCTTTCTGCATTTGCACAACTCTTGGCTACTTACTATGACCGTTAGTCTATCTAGTACGCTTTGTTAAGTTCTAATAATTTCTTTCTCTTATCTTTCTGCAGATGTCGGTGTATGCCAGAGGTGTTTCAGTTTTAATGCCTGGAGAAGACATCCCTACCTTCATTGCACACCCTGCTCCGGTGCCTTGCCCCCCTGAACAAATCTTGTGGCCTCTTCATCATCCAAGCTTATCGGCTGGTCCTTCCTGAGTTCTCTAAGCTCAATGTGAAAAAAAAAAGGAGCATGTACAGGCACCTTATTTTTCCTCAAGTCATTGTGCACAATCACTTCCTATGGTGACCAACGCTGCATCCATGGTACTGCAATTAAGCCACTCTTTTTGAAGCATAATTTTTTTCCCTAAATGTTTGTATAGCATTTTTTAGGATGGGTAGGCCCTACTCGATAGAACTTATTGAGTCGTTGAAAAATGGGGTTGTGGAAGCAATTACATTTTACCTTGATTTGGGTTTCGTGTTGTGGTTTACCATGATCGTGGTTTTTCTAATGCGAATGTATCTACAAAATTGTTGTCTCATGTCTCCTTGTTCGAATCAAGGTATATAATTGAATTACTGTATGGTGCTGAGAATTTGTCAATCTACTGTATATGGTTAAATTCTCTTTTGGCACTTAAATTCCTATTTAGATTGCTTTACTTCTATCAATGGGGGCAGGAATGGACTTTGCTTGCCAAAACCTTCGTATGAGTTTGAGCTAAACATTCTTAGCTTGTGCATTTGAATATGAAGGGGTAACAACTTGGGAGGGACTAGCTAGGGTGTCCTGCCAAATGCCGGATGAAGCACCTGAGATGATGAGGACATTCCGGCAACATTTTCACTAAAATGTTGTGAAGATGTTTAAGAAAGAACTGTGGTCGGTCTTGAAGAAGAAATATGTTATGGTAGGAATAATAGGAACGAGAAGGTGGTGAATGGAGGTGCTACTAGCTAACCCTATATGCATGTGAATTGGATTGATATAATGCGTGCGTTATCAAATAATTTTAGCTTGAGAAAGGAAGGCAACACTAAATAAGATAGGATGCTTCCTTTTTTTTTTTTTTTTTTGGTACAAGGATATATAACTAAGCGGGATCGAATCGGAGAAGGGAGGATGGAAGTGAAGAGACTCTATTGCTTCAAGGGACGAGAGTTTCTAATTATAAATCCAGACTTTTTATTTTTTGGTTTGGTGAAGTGGATTATTATCACCAATTGATTTTTGGATTTGGGTTAGCTTTTTCAAAATCCGTTTCTTCATTTCTATGATTCGAATTCGAGATTTATAATTAAAAGAGTATAATGTCTGATAGTTACACCTGTAAGAGTTTGGTCGCTCATATCCTTTTTGGGTTATGAAAACATTTTTGCTGCTCGGTTTTCACAAGTTTTAAATAACCATAATTCAAATTAAACATTTTATAACGGATGTAGGCTTTTATAGAAATGCCCAAGAAGAATTGTAAAAATTGTTGCCCTCCTGCCTTCTTTAGACAAGCCTAAAAAGAAATATGTAAGTTGTAGATAGAGGGAGAAATGAGAGGTCAGGGAAGATATTAATCACGATTTAGGCAGAGCTAGGTAATGGGTTTCACTCTGAATATAGGCAGAGCTGACAAGCTGAGGTCTGGCCCTTGAGAGAAGGCCTCTCAATTGCTAAGTTTAAGGTTCGGCAGAGGTTGAGGTAGAAATCGATTGCCTCGCCTTAATTCAGCTGTTAAAGAAGGACAATGGGACCACTCACCCTCTTTTCCATGCTTTAATGGATGGCAAGCAGCTCATTAGGGATTTGGGGATCATTGAAGTAAAGCAAATTTACAGAGAAACCAACAAATGTGCGAAACAGGTGTTGTCCCTGCTGGAGGTCCCCCCAAGATCCCTTCATCCCTTGTTGGATGACAAAACAGGTGTTGAGTCAAGAAAACTTGTTAGTTGTAGGCCTGGCAGCTTAGTGTAATTGGATTGGGTAGCTCTCTGGTCTATGCTTATCTTTCTTTGTTTGTTTTCCCTCTCACTACCCAAAAAGAAGAAGAAGAAGAAGAAGATGTTAATCACGAGAGAGGAAGATGAAACCGCATCACTTGTGAATGTGAAGAATTGAATATCCAGGACGATCATGGGCTACGCATGGGCCTAGAGAGGCAGATCGGCCCATAACTGACCAGGTTGTGGAAAAGTAACTTATGTCCTCTTGAGGGGCATATCTTTTTATTTTATTTCGGGATCTAAAATAATTGATGTACCGGTAAATGGTAATTTTGCTTTATCAATTATTTTTTTTGAGATTCTTTTTTAAATAAACTATTAGTATCTAATAGGGTTATTTTCTAAAACATGCTTTTCATGAATCTTTTCCTTTTTACCAAACACAAAGGAAGAAAAGAAAAACTCTTTATAGCATTTTCGAATGCGATGACAGAGAAATATATCTTGAGCTAAATATGAAACGTACCCCCCGGGGGGGGGGGGAAGAGCCAATTTTTAAATTTTATATAGTTTAATCATTTTTGGAAAAAAGAAAGGAGGTTATTATTTATATTTTTGTAAAGTTTAAATATATGTATATGTATAAAATGCACTCATTTATCAATTTATATGGGGAGAACAACAAATTCTATCGTTTAAAATTACAAAAAAAAAAAAATTACAAAGGGGTCGCAATAGCCAAAAGATAGTTCGAGGTTAGGGATTGAAGGATTATTCTATCCAAAATATAAGAGTAACTTCATCCGAAATCATTAATATTTTAATCTCTTATTATCACTCTGTTTACTATGATTTACTCTATTCGAATTTTCATTAATATTTTTTTTCATTTTATTACATTGTAGTTTGATCCATATATGCTAAAATTGATAGAAAAAACAAACAAAACAAAATGGTAATAAAAGAGAAGAAATAATAGATTTTAAAATGACATGAGATTTAGTGACAATTGATAAAATTAAAAGGAGTTAAACTGTACTTTTCAAAGTAACGAACAAATTTTAGGGGACTGTCGGCTTATATTTGAAAATCAAAATTGGATTTAAAATCATTTTGGGCGATTTAATTTTTAAATCTTTATTTTCATTTCATTAATTTAAACAAATTATATAAATTTTTTTTCCAACTTCTAATTTTGATTCATTTTAACCAAATGCGTCCGTCTCATTCTATTATAAACTTTTTAAAACTTCTTATGGAATTTATTTATGCAACAAAAAATACCTTTCCCTATCTTTGAACTAAGGGTAGAGTCCATTAAGTCAATTTAATCCATTTACTCAAATGTTCTTTTATCTCCATCAAAATATATCTACTCATTGAATTGACAAAGGTCCTTAAAACCCATCTCAAAATCAACCATCTTCAATGCCAAAATCAATAAAAAAGAAAATAAATTAATAAGAAAAAAGTCCATTCCACATCCCCTAGAAAAAGGGAACAAGGGCTTGTACCAAGGTCATGGCCTGCCTATGCAGCACCCGACTACCCCCCTCTCCCGTACCCCATTAACCATTAATGGCTCTTTCTCGTTTCACCCTTTCACTTGTCTATTGTGGATTTGCCTCTTCCCCCCTATCACCTCTCATCAAACCCTTTTTGGCCTGTTTGATTGTAAGCATATTGTATACAAAGAACATTTTATTATTATAAAACCTATCCTAGTAAGTCTTACATTAAAAAATAATTTAAAATTTTTAATTAAAAATATTACAAATGGGATAATACAAAATAGCCCTTCAGTACAAAAGGACTCCTTTTATCCTATATACCTGATCTCGAGTCCTGTGTCTTCATCCCCACCTCCTTTGTGAAAAAAGAAAAGTTTTAATCCTTTCTTGCCTATTATTTTTACATAAATGCCTAAAAATTAATTGCTCAAGATAAAAGAAAGGAAAATAACGGAAATTCAATAGATTGAGATTGAGGATCATTCAAAAAAATAATCTGAAATTCAGAGAAAAATAAAACATTCTAAAGAAACAAGAGGATTTTCAAGAGACTCGTTATTATTCATCGTCGCCGGACCCCGTTTCCCTTCTCTTTCTCTCTCTTCCGCTTTCCGTCCACTCTCCGCCGCCGGAATCCTCCTCTGCGGCGACTGCGCCATCGCCGTTTTCCTACCCGATGGACTCCTCCCTACTGCCGCAGCCGACGATCTATGCGCCGGAGATCTCGATCTCCTCTCCGTTGTTGCCCGAATTCTCCTCGACGGAATCTCTCTTCTCCCTGGAGATGGCTCCGATCTCCCCACCGGAGAGGAGTAATTCCGGTTGTTTCTCAATTTCGCCGGAGATCTGTCGATTCTCTGTTTCACTTCCATTTCTTCTTCCGTCTCTCTTCTCTCTCCTACACTCTCGCTCAAACTACAGATCTCCGAAACTGTAACCTCGGAAACCTCGTCATCTAAATTCGATATCAGATCGGACTTCTCGAATTCCGTCTTCTGTAAAACCAATTCCTCTGTTTTTAGAAACAGGGGTTGTGGAATTTGAATTTTTTCCTTGGATTCTTCTTCTTTGTGTTCTACTAAGATTTTGGGTCTGGGTTTTGAGGTTTCGGAGAGGACTTCTTTGACCGTCTCTTCTTCAGTCAGTGGAGGTGACTTGCTGCGAACGACGTTGTTTTGAGAATAGGAGGAATATGGATTTTGGGGATTTGGGAAATGGTGGTCTTGGTTATGGTGATACGTTGGTTTATTGTCGTTGGAAGAGCTTACACAGCAACCCATTGTCAAAAAAACAGAGGAATTTTCACATTCCACACTGCGTTTGTTCCAAATGTTGGATTATTTAATGGGCTTATGCAGAGAGAGAGACAGAGAGAGAGGAACCAGACAGATGTGAAGAAAACGGGGGAAGTGAGTGATATAGGGCGTCAAGAAAATGCATTTGTTGGTGGGGAGAGAGAGAGAGAGACAAGGGAATGGAGATGATGTAGCAGAGCAGAGTAATGTTTTTTCATGTTTTTTTTTTGGTTTAAAAAATTGATTTTGGTTTAATGTTTTTCATGTTTAATACTTTTTAATATTTAAGATTGAACTACATGAATCAGGACTTCATCAAATTTTGCCTTTGTCGAGTAGTATACCATTTAGGTCTGCTTCAAAGTAGTCTAAACTCCACTCAGCATAATGGGGAAACTCGGCCTCTTACTCGAGTTAAAACTGAAGCCATCAACTCAGTAAGATGAAAGGCTCAAATTTATACATTACACCCTAGAAGTTCTACCTAATTTCAGCTTATGCTGTCTGAATATTATGGATATTTCGAAGTATTCATCTCGTGATCTGAGTCAAATCATTTGTTGGTTGTGTGTGCGTTGATACCATAGTTCGAACTTCGAACCTGAGGATTAAGTCCCATCGGGAACCAGGCCAATGTTCTGGGGTGAGTCAAATCATTTGGGTGTGAAGAGGGCATTATAGCATCTTTAGAGTTTTGTTGGAAACTAACTTAAAAAAAAAAAAATTTAAACAATACCAAAAATAATTTTAAATCTAACACTTATATATCGTGATTTGAAATCATGACATGAGACTGTAATAAGCAATATCATATCAATGATGTTAGATTTAAAAATATATTTTAAATAATATTATTTTAATTTTTCTTTTGAAATAAGGTTTTATCCATATAAAATTCGCATCTTTAAGCCAGCGGCGGCGTGGTCTTTTCCATGCCCACGAGAATGGAATCCAAGGCAGGGAGGCGATGATCTAACGGTGGAAACAACTTGGACTCTTTAAGGTTTATCGGTGCAAAGTTGTGGGGGGGCCGTTAAGAAGGTACATGGACTCCACAATAAAAATGAACAAACAAGTCCTGCGCTGAACATTTGAATGAATCACCAATGTACATTAGATTTTTGCAGTTTCATAATGGACTTTTGGCGTGTCGTCAAACAACCAAAAATAAAATTACCTACTTCAAACAATACGAATATAGCGCGAATAGAGTCGTATCCACAGAGAACGGCGGATTTATCTCTTTCAAGGAAAATGAAAATATGAGGGGTTTTGATGAAATAATCTAAAATAACTAATCAAACAAATTAATGAAAATTAACTACAATAAAATGATGAGAAAATATCAATTAAGGGAAAAGTTATCAATTAAGAGAAAACCTAGCCAAAGGAGTTATTTCCGCCTTGATATGTTTGATTGATCATCGATACAAAAATTACTCGATATTATGCGAATAAATTGGTTATAGCCGCTAAGTACCACGAAGCGACCAATCTCTCCGTACTTTTTCGGTAATCAAGATACCATCGTTAATTACTTCCCTAATCGAAAGACAACCCAAGAGACCCTCGTTGGATTTAATGTTCCGACAGCATTAAGATCTAGAGAGACCCAATTCTAATCAGTAAATTCCAACCTGGATTTATTTAAATTAGATTACCTAATCTCTTGACATAAATTCTACCGCTTGCGAGGCCATAAAATTATGTCAATTACCACTCCATTAAAAACACACAAACCTTGCTATTTTTAAATGGTAGTAGAGTATTCTAGGGCTATTAAACATAGCGCTCTATTTAACAATCCCAAAACAATCATAAACACTAAGTATAGAGATTAAATAAATACCCACAAATATCAAGCAAATAAGATCATTTAGATCTCACAATCATTATTCATCAAGACTTCAATAATCCTTTGACTAGAAAAATAAATTAAAGACAAAGCATAATAAAAAGAAAACTCATAAAAAAGGATTTATTGCTCCTAAGGAATGAAGAAAAGAACAAAGAGTTTTTCCCCTGGCTGAGGCTGTTACTGTAGACGTGAATAGTGCTGCCCCCAAGGGGCTGCCCGGCTGCCTCCTCCAAGGTTCTTTCAAGGTATGGAATACTCCTATATATATAGGAGTAGAAAACCCTAAAGAAAATAGAATTTTTCCTATTTGTAAAAAGTAAATATTTCTAACCCTAATAACTACTAAATAAAAAGAAAGTAAAAAGTAAAAAGTAAAATTCCTAAAACATAATATCTAACAAATTTACATCTTTAAAAATTTCTTTTCCTAAATATTAGGAATGGAATAAAATTCTTCAATATCTTCAATTCCATCCCAACTTCCTCTTGAATGTGTAATTAGGAAAGAAAGTTTTTACTGCAGTAAATCTTCAAAACCTCTTGCTTGCCTCTTGAAATCCACGTGCCCACGTGCTAATGAAAGAGCATTGCTGTCCAATTTCCATACTTTACAAAATTGCTCCAATTTAGCTCATTTTTCTTCATTTTCCAAAATAAGTCTCCTCCTAAATCAAATGTCACAAAACATAAATATTAGTGTAATATTTATTCAAAAATAATACAAAATCAATAGCAAATATTACACTTATTTAAGCCCTATCAACTTTGCTTGGGATTCAATGATACCCATCCACGGCATTAGAGAGAATATATTAGGGTTTTCCCTTTTTTTTTTTTACAAGTGAGAATATATTAGTTTAGTATATCTTATTCCACGTTAAAATCATTTGATGCATGTCCTCGTCAATTTTAATGTTCCAAAATGCAATAAATTTATTATACCACAATTTTTAAATAGAACGTATTACATTATTTTGTGACCTGTAATATTGTATTTTGATTGTGGGTGGAATTAAATTTCCTCATGAGCTTATATGTGAAAATTTTGAAATGTCTTTTGAAATGATTATTATTATTATTATTTATTATAGGATCTTTAAATCTCGATATTGAAGAAGAGAAATTATGATCACTAAACTGGTTTTAGATAAACTTTTGAAAAAGATCATAGAAGTGATTCGTTGAATTGATTACAAACCGACGGTGGCTTTTCTCCTACACCTGTGTCTGGCTGTTGCTGTGATTTTACCTGCAGCCCAAGTGATAGGGGTCCCCATTTTTTGTGTTGTCTTTGTCGCCCTAAGGTCCAATCAGTGCGTTCATAGACCCTTGTCTGCCTAGCCCAATACCAATCCAGGTGTCTCCTCAACCACATTGCTGGCCCATCTTAGGGGCATGGCCAGATATTTTTATAACTTGTAACGGTAGTCTGGTGTAAAAGGAATTGTGATATTCTTATAATGAGGAATATGGTTCTCTCAACTTTTCATCGACGACGACGGCGGCAATGATAATAGCAAAATGAACGTTAATTTCAAATTTTAGAATCAGTTATTTAAAAATGATATAAAAAAATAAAAAATAAAAATAAATTATTGATAAAAAATTAATAATAATAACATGATGACAATGATGCTGTTATATTAATTCAATGTATTTGAATTTTGTTAAACCATTTATTATCATTTAAAGCCATATCCCTGAGTAAAGATATGTTTTCACCGACTAATATATAAAATTTGAACACTCTTTTTTTTTTATTACACAAAAATTTAAACCTGAATCTTAGGATTTGAAAAGAGAAATGAAGATTATAACTATCAGACTGTCTCATTGGGGACAAAATTTGAACACTCTCCAACAAACTTAATATTTGGTTTTACATGCCTACAAGGCATATGCAAACAAAGCCGGTTGTGTAAATTTAATTCTGGTGTGTGAGCTTTGCGCAAGCTTGGAAATAAAGACACAAGATGGCAGCTTATATGTATGCGGTATGTTGTGTGTGTGTGAGAGAGAGAGAGAGAGAGATGCATAAAAACAATGTGCACGAAACACCATCTTCGAGATTGTTTTGCTAAATCCTTTCGAGATGCATGACCAAAAGTTGGCTGATACAGTAAAAGCATTCGCTCTCATTTTTTTAAGATTTTGGGTTCGACATGATGAAGGCATGTAGCTCCTATATCAAAACACATTACCATCACGAAAATATTATTATTATTATTACATTGATGTTTTCCCTCATGTTTTAAGTCCCTCGAGAAAGGACCATGCTCCCCGATTGTTTTCTCTCTCTTTTTTTTTATTCATCACATGTATTCAGATTTTGATCAACTAATCTGATTCAAGTATTATTAAGTTTATTTTAAGAATTGACTCTTTCAAAATATTTTTCATCATTGTCAAAACTCGAATTTGAGACTCTAATTAAGAGAATAAAGTACTCGACCACTTAAGCCAAAAGAGTTTGGTGTTCTCCTATTATTCTCCTATTGAGACTTAGTCTCATGAACATAATGCTTATAAGACTTCGACAGCATTGTAATTTTATACAGTTAATTATATGTCCAATTTTTAAATTTTGTTCAAATTTCATAAATTAGTCTTATTAGTTAGAAATACTACCTTACAATTTTTAAACTTACAAAACCGTATTATATTGGTTTTTTTGTTATTAACGTTGATAAAGTGACCGTTAATTACTGACGTGATAGCTTACATATCGTACGGATGTTGACCTATTATTATCATCTCAGCATACGAAGAGATCTCATGATGAAGAGATCTCATGATACCACGTCAGTATAGTATTTTCTTGATGTGGTAGAGCCAAGCTAACAAATTGCTATAATGGCACTGTCACATCATCACCAAAAGGGCTTCTGGTCTTTCCACCGTCCGGTATAAGACTTTTAAGGTTTTTTTTTTTTTTTAACATTTCTTGAAACCAAGAAACTTTTTGTTTTCTTTATGATCTAAAGATTAAATTCAATCTTTCTCGTGGTCAAAAGTTTATGGTATGAAGATTCCTCTTGCACTTTCAAACTCTCTTGATATCTCTCTAAAAGTTTAGGGATTTGAAACGAAAGATTGGTTCCGGAATGCAAGGTACATCCGTTCCTACAGGACCCAAGTAGCTTATATGTATGTGAAAATAGGACCCAAGTAGTTTATATGTGAAAATTTTGAAATGCCTTTTGAAATGATTATTATTATTATTATTGTTATATGATCTTTAAATCCCAAATTATGGGTTTTAGATAGAGATATGTCCGGGCTGGTTTGGGTCCAAAAATCGACCTAGTCGGCCCGAAAGCTTGACCTGTGAACCGGATCGGAACTGCAGTAACCCAACCCCGCTCTGAACCGAGTACTATAACGGTCCGAGCCGATTCAACAGATTTTAGAACTGGGAACCGACCCGGACATGGAACTGGAACCGGTACGGGCACGGAACCCGCCCGGAACCAGGTCGGTTCTAATAGCTCCTTGTCCATCTTTTTTTTTTTGAATTTTTTTCAATTTTACCCCTCCTTGTCCCTCCTTTTCAGGCCAAACCGATCCAACCTGGTGTGAACTGGCCTGCCGGTTCGGTTCAGTGGGTCGGGTCGGTTCAACTAAAAAAATTTTTAAAACTGATCCGGACTGGCATAGAAACCGCAGCCAGGCTGACCCGCGGTTCCGGGAACCGCCCTTGAACCGGGCCCAGCCTGTTACAACTCTGGTTTTAGAAGTGAAATTATCATCGCTAAATTGTCTTTTTAAGTAGTGAGCATTTGAAAAAGATCATAGAAGTGATTCGTTGAATTGATTACAAACCGACGGTGGCTATTCTCCTCCACCTGTGTGTCTGGCTGTTGCTGTGATTTTACCTGCAGCCCAAGTGATAGGGGACCCCCGTTTTTGGTGTTGTCTTTGTCGCCCTAAGGTCCAATCAGTGCATTCATAGACCCTTGTCTGCCTAGCCCAATACCAATGCAGCTGTCTCCTCAACCACATTGCTGGCCCATCTTAGGGGCATGGAGTATAGCGAGACCAGATATTTTCATAACTTGTAACAGTAGTCTGGTGTAAAAGGAATTGTGATATTCTTAAAATGAGGAATTTGGTTCTCCCAACTTTTCATCGACGACGACGGCGGCAGTGATAATAGCAAGATGGGCGTTAATTTCAAATTTTAGAATCAGTTATTTAAAAATAATATAAAAAATAAAAATAAAATATTTATAAAAAATTAATAATGATGATGATATATTAATTCAATTTATTTTAATTTTATTATACTATTTATTATTATTTAAAGTTATATGACTGAGTAAAGATATGTTTTCGCCGATTAATATATAAAATTTGAACATTTTTCCGTTTTTTTGTTACACAAAAATTCAAATCTTAAATAGAGTTGGTGAAGTGATTATGATTATCAGACTATTCTCTTGAGGGCAAAATTTGAACACTTTCCAACAAGCTTAATATTTGGTTTTACAAGCCTACGAGGCATATGCAAACAAAGCCGGTTGTGTAAATTTAATTCTGGTGTGTGAGCTTTGCGCAAGCTTGGAAATGAAAACAGAAGGTGGCAGCTTATATGTATGCGGTATGTTGTGAGAGAGAGAGAGAGAGAGAGATGCATAAAAACAATGTGCACGAAACACCATCTTCGAGATTGTATTGCTTAATCTTTCGAGATGCATGACCAAAAGTTGGTTGATAGCATTCGCTCTCATTTTTTTTTTAAGATTTTGGGTTCGACGTGACGAAGGCATGTAGCTCCTATATCAAAACACATTACCATCACGAAAATATTATTATTATTATTCTTATATTGATGTTTTCCCTCATGTCTTTAAGTCCCCCAAGGACCATGCTCCCCTGTTGTTCTCTCTCTACTCTTTTTTTTATCACCGTTATTCAGATTTTATCCGATTAATTCGATTCAAATACTATGAAATCCATTTTAAAAATCGACTCTTTTAAATCATTTTTCGTCATTTTCAAAACTCAAACTTGAAATCTCTTATTAAAAAAATAAAATATTCTATCATTTAACCCAAATGAGTTTGATGTTCCCCTATTATTCTCCCGTTGAGACTTGAGTCACATGAACATAATGCTCACAAGACTTCGACAGATTTATAATTTTATAGAGTTAATTATATGTTTAGTTCCTGAACTTTATTCAAATTTTATAAATTAGTCATAATGATTAGAAATATTACCTTACAGTTTTCAAACTTACAAAACCATATTATATTGATCCTTTTATTATTAACGGTAATAGAGTGACCGTTAACTATTGACGTAATAGTCTACGTATTGTATTGTATGGATGCTGATCTATTGTTATTCACCGAAGAGATCTCATGATACTATATCAGCGTTTTGTTAACGTGGTAGAGCCAAGCTACCAAATTGTTGACATGACATCGTCATCACCAAAAGGGCTTCCGGTCTTTCCGCCCTCCAGATTCAGACTTAGGGTTTTTTTTTTTTTTTTTTAACATTTCTTGAAACCAAGAAACTTTTTGTTTTCTTTATGATCTAAAGATTACATTCAATCTTTCTCGCCCACTCAATCTTGTCAAAAGTTTATGGTATGAAGATCCTCTCGCACTTTCAGTCTCTCTCTTGATATCTCTCTCTAAAAGTTTAGGGTTTTGAAATGGAAGATTGGTTTCGGAATGGAAGGTCCATCCGTTCCTACAGGACCCAAGTCGGAATCAGGTACGAAGTAGGTCTCCACCTTCCCGAGGTCTCTCTTCACCAAATCACCTCGTCGTAGGTTGCGTGTTGCTTTCACTTGCAATGTTTGCGGTCGGCGAACAACTCACGCCATCAATTCGTCTTTGTACAGGTATTTTCTGAAAATTTTGCCCCTAATTGTTCAGCTCTCTCTATTTATTTTTTTGTAATTTGATTGATTTATTTATTGCAGAGTTGCGGGTGCAATGCGTTCCATAAGTTAGTTGATAATCAGAATCAGATTCACGAGATGAAGTGTTATGTGAATTCCTGCTTACAGGAATGGAGATGTTAACTCCAAGTATCTCGGCATGGATGATGATGACAGTGATGATGTTTTTCTGATCTTCTGAGGTTAATTGAAATTTGTATATTCCAATTTCTTTCGTTCCCCTGGGGTTTTCTTGGGTCAATTCCCTTCGAAGACAGTCTCCCTTCTTCCTTCTTGATCAGTCAATCTTTCTCTCTCTTCTTTGTCCTTGGGCTTTTCTTTTCTCTTCTAGATCTCTTTTCTCTCTAATTTCGATCGATCCATAGCAGTCATCTCTCTCTTGTGAAAAGAGAGAGAGAGAGAGTAGGTCTGGTCAATCTCAATCAAGAGAGATAAAGAAGAGAGATTGATTAATTTATGGCATTCCTGTGTTGTGGCAAATCAATCATGCGAGAGAATAAATCGAAAGAAGAGAGAGAGTGGACACAGTTAATCTTGATTGAGAGAGAAAAAAATGATTAGTAGATAGAGGGTAAGAAGAAGAGGAGAGATTGATAGATGAGAGAGAGCAGAGATTGAGAGGAGAGAGCAGAGGTTGGGGTATTCCACATATTTCCCATAGAGATATATTCGTCATTTCTGGTGGAACCAAATTGTTTATCTATTCCCAAAAAAATTCACCATGGTTGCAAGAACTTCAGAGTTTGGATTTATGTTCACGTGGTTTCATCATTCTCCCAGAGAACGTCCATGGCACTTGATTCTTGGATGACTTGCATCGACGAGTGCAGCGCAATCTCCTATTTCTTTGCAAGATGGCGAACTTTCATCAAGGCCTAGACAATACCTCTTTCCGAACCCATCATCAACAAAATATAAAGCTTTGTTTACATCATGAATAATTATTCAAAGAAGATATTTATTTTTTCTTTTTAATTTTGAGTTTAGATGCCAAAAAAATATATATAACTGAAGATTTAAGAAAGTAAATTAGAAAGTAATTTCTTTTCATTAAAACAGATTCAAAAAACTATTTTATGGGAAGGTGGGGTTTTGCACGACGAGAGCCTCAAAGAAACTTTAAAGAAGGGATAATGGGTTTTGGATGTGGTTGTGGTTTTGGGTTTTTTTTTTTTTGTCGGGAGAAGGGTGTTGGTTTTGGGCTTAGCCATGGTTTGAGTTTCCGATGCGGAGGAAAGGGTTCAGAGAGGCGGGGTTCATCGTAAGGAAAAGGAGAGAGAGAGAGAGACAGAGAGGCAGGCATGGTGGAGCAATAAAGAAGAGATAAATTTAGTGGGAAGTATGGAAAGACCATAATCCCAAAATAAATGAAAGAAAACCAAACTTGGTTAACGTTGCAGTGCCATGTTAGTAATTAAATACTCTCACCACGTCATTTCATGTTAACATTTAATGATCACTTTGTACTGTCAATAACTAAAGGATTAATACGATACAGTTTTATAAATTTAAGAAATATAAAATAATATTTTTTAACTATAAGGACCGTTTAAAAATTAAATATATTATTTTTTCTATTTTAATAGATATTTTTAGAGGAGTTCGAAGGTAATAATGCTATTTAGAGCTAATCAAACTATTAATGACCAAATTTTGAAGTTTCATTCATCACCGACCTAATTTTTTATTACCACAATAGCTCTTGAGAAGTAATAACAATTAAAAAATTATAATTCAATTGATATTATTTTATTTTATTTTTAAATCTTAAATTCAAGCATTTTAGATTATTTTTTTAATAATTTTATTGCTTGGAATATATTATATTATAAATTTAATTAGATTTTTTTTTTCCTTTCAAAATAATTTATAGAAAAGTTCGAAGAAAACAAATCCAATCTTAATATACGCTCTATCCTTTAACCTAAGATTGCAACAAATATTCCGAAGTTGAAAATTTCATAACTTTTGCTTAATATAATTTAAATGACCATTTAAGAAAAACACTTTGCCGTGTAAAATATATTTATCTTCGAAAAGTTATTGTGATCTTGTTAAACCTCCATTTGTATCTTCCTCATATTTCACACATTGCTCATTTACTCCATAATCTCAATTAAAGGATGTTGAATAAAATATATTAAATAATATAAATCGAGTAATGTTGAATAAAATATATTAAATAATATAAATCGAGTAAATATTGTACTTAATATTAATAAGTTATGTTTCAACTCACATATTTCTTTCTTCATAATGATCTTGACTTCTAATCACTATTTTCGATTTAAAAAAAAAAACAAAAACAAAACATTAGTCGACTTACATTAGGGGTTACGGAGATAGGCTCGACGAGGTCTTATGAGGCCTAAAGGAAAAGAAAAAAAAACCTGGACTCAGGAAAACTTACTTGACCCAACATCTACTTACCCGGTGCCAGGCTCTATTGGGTGCAGTGGCCTCTGTTAGACCAACCAAACTTGCAAACTTACATCGGGCACTCACGTGTATGGAACGTTTTCCGTTAAGAGATCAATTCTTCGAAAATGAGTCATTGTAACGATCGATTTGGATTAATTAGGGAAAAATCTCGAATATCAGACGGTGTCCAAGATACGATACTAATATATATATATATATATATTGCTTGCTCGACATATTGCTTGCCCGAGACTCAGAACATAAAAAAAATCATACATTCAAGGCTTTTGGACACCCAGGTAATTTTTTTTTTTTGGTTTTAATTGATCCCTTTTCGATTATTTGATTAACATGATTTGAGAACTAGTATCATTTTAGAACTATTTCCCTTAATATTTATGTTTTTTATTTCAAATATTTAAATTCGAAATTGGCAGTACATCCGGGTATTGACATAGACAATATCCATGTTTTTATCGTGTGCTGTTTCTACATGGTGCATGCACAAAAGATGGCAAGGTATGGGACAAACTTCCAAATTTTGGTACCTACATGGATCGGCTTTTGAGACCGCACCAGACTTTTTCACTTATTTGTGATTGTTGCCGACATTGTTATTTGACTACTGTTCCCATTTGAGAATCACGTTTTGCCCATTTTATCCCGGACTATATTAGTTTTTACAAATCCTAAAGTACTCCTCTAGTATGAGAGAGAGAGAGAGAGAGAGAGGGAGGGAGGGAGGGAGAATCCATGTTTGGTACTTTTACTGGTTTATTACCCATGTAAATTGTAGGTCACATGGCCCATTTGTCCATCTCTTCGTGTGGGACTCTCATTTTGTTTTTCAGTAAATGTTTCGCTTTTGTTTTCCCTATCTAAACCTTTCTGGTCATTGAAAGTAGGATTTACAAATTTGCATAATTATAAAAGGAGAAAACTTTTTGTAAATAATAAAAAGAGAAAAAAAAAAAAACTCTTTTCAAAAGTTTCTCCTTTAAATCCACTTTTTCTAATTTTTTTCATAAAAAAAACTATTTTCAAGGATAATAAATTTTGTTTAACAAAAATTCTCCATATAAGAAGAAGAGAAATTGAAAAAAAAAAATCCTTAGGGCATTATATTTAATTTTTGACATAACTCTAGATTTCCCATATCAAGAATGCTCCTAACTTGAAACGAAATGCCTAGAATGGACCAAAAGAAGTTCTTGTGGGACAAGCATGGTACTTCACAAACCAAGTCATGTAGGATGGAGAACAACTGCGTTATTCTTTTTGCTTGGTTGAGCAACTATGCACTTGGTGGTGGGGCATTAGTGCCCTCAAATGTGAATTCAATTGGTGTAGTGTGGGTCTCTTATGGCCCAGGCGGCCGAACTTATTCTTATTCCCAACAAATTGAGTCATGTCAATCGCATAAAATGCTCTTGATTGCGTTTACTCTTGTTGGGTTCTTTTAAAGGCTACCTAACTTTGTAGCCCAAACAAGTTATCTCTTCAAAACCACAATATCTCTCTTTCATATTTATTTGGATGTCTTGTATCCTTAAAAGTTCAGAATACCTCTGGATTACAACTTAAGTCACTTTGGAGCTCAGACTTTTCCAGGGGATCAATCAATGCTTACATCAAAAGTAATACAATTTAGAGAAAGGTTCATTCAGCAAGAAAAAGATAAGGCTAGCTTCTATTTGTTCATATAAACTACCTCACGATATCTATATTTGAGTTTGAAGAGTATCCAAATTTAGAATGAAAAGTTGACACTCAAGCATATGCTTGATTAATATAAGGATATTTTCTTATTATGAGATTAAGAAATAAAAGAAAAAAAAAATCCGTCTCTCTCTGCACACGCTTTGTAACTTGCACCAAGAGAAAAATTTATCCTTTAATCTCTCGCTCTCTCTTCAAACCACTTGAGAGCAACTGGGTGCTGAAGAAAAAAAAACTTATCTTTTGATCTCGATAAAAAATATTGAATTCTAGATAATTTTAGATCTAATATGATAATCAATGAAATAAATATTACATGAAATTGGTCGTTAATTTAAATTTTGGGTTAAATGATTGGATATTCTATCTTTTTAATCAGAAATCTCGAATTCGAATTCTGAAAATAACGAAAAATGATTTTAAAAATATAACCCCTAAAATGTGCTCCATAATGCTTGAAGTAGATTAGTCAGACAAAAGTCGGATACCAGTGGTGGAAAAAAAAATGATGGTCAATTCTGACTTCTATTTCTTTTGGTGATTTGAACATATTTAAAAATTCGATTATTTCGAATTGAACAGCAATAAATTCTAATTTAGGAATTGATTCTTCTTTTTCATTCTTCAGAGTCAAATTTGAAATTTTGATTAAAAGAGTTTAGTATTCTATTATCAGACTTACAAAACGTTAACAGCGGTTAGTTCCGGTTTTTATAATTCCTTATTGTCAAAATTTTGCCCTCCTTGCAAGCAAAAAAGAAGGAACAAAAGAAGAAAATGAATGAAACCATTTCCAAACCTATTATTATCCTTAGTGGGTGAGCACAACATCAAATGGATCTAGTGTTCCATATGATACATGGTTAAGTAATTTTGGCATGCTTTCTTCTTCTTCATTCTTGCCTTCTGTTTATTTATTTATTTTCTACTTCTTTTGCTAAATGAAGATTAGAAGATAGTTGGAATCGTAGGTACGTAATATACTTGGGCCAGTGAAGTAACCTAATTTAAGTTAATAAGAATAATTGAAGTTAATGATAATAACGTTGTGGGTCACAAAGCAACATCTATTATAATCATTATTTATAATAACCAAAAAAAAAAAAAAAAAAAAATTGAAACTACTCTCCCCTCTTCAACCATCTTTAGTGATGAATCATATTTGAAAATTACTCTCTCTTGTATTCAATAAACAACTCTTAATCAAACTTTTATTAGTATTAACTATTTGATACGAATTATTAATAATATTTATTTTTATTCATATATTTTATTTCGGTAATGATTTAACAGACAATTTAGATAAATAAGGTTTTTGTCTTACTAATTTCTTATTAAATAGATTGTAATTATATCTTTTCTTTAATAATACTTTTATTATTAAAAATAATTTTATTATTTTTTGATCTCGAATTTGAAAAATTTTATTATCGTATTAATATTTTTTAATTATTTCATAAACTTGGATCACAATTTTTTAAAAAAGAGGGGCCACGATTAAAAATAACAATAAGCCACGTGGCAAATGACTAAAAATATATCGGAGACAGAATAAATAAAAATGGTTTTGGTTGGTAGACTTGGAAGAAAAAAATTTATTTGATTTTTTATTGGCAATCTCCTCTGGACCACTAACGTGCCGGGCAGGAAAAGTAGAATCTGTCAGTACGCAATTGAATTTTGCGAATTTAAATGCCAACCCCATAAATTAAAAATACCGAAAATTCACATTTTATTTTCAATTTCTTATTTATGGTGTGACATCTACAATGTGCCCTTTTTTTTTTAAAAAAAAAAAGGGTAATTAAGTTATTTCTAATATTTTATTACAAACACATTTAATATTTTAATAATATCATTAGAAGAGCTTTAATTAAGTGATTTAAATGATATTTTTGTTTAAGCAGCATATCAAATACTGTTTTTGAAAATTTAAAAATTAAATATAAGATAATTTGTTGAATCAAATTATAGTTTATGATTACCGAAATTTATGATGGGTATTATTTATTTTTTTTTTAAGTTAACGAGTTTTAAAAGATGTTTGTTTAAATCTTTTTTGAGTATTATATTAATTGGTATATGAAATCATATTTTAACTATTTCGATTTGAAACTTATAATTATTCATTTAAGAGAATTATCCTTTTAACATAGTTTGCTCTATATTCAAGTAAATTTGTAAATATTTGTTTAAATCGATATAAATCTATGAAAACTAAATGCATATGGTATAAAATATATAAAGTAATTTAGATTTTATAAGGAGAAAATAAAAAATAATGCTTTTTATCTAAATATAATTAAGATAAAAAATAATTAATCTTAAAATTGATAAGTAATATTGCTCCTAAATCAATAAGTGATATTATAGTATGAATAAAATATTTTATAAATTCATTTCTAAGTTTTTTTTATTAGATATATATTTTTTTCTTTTATCAAGGCCCTTGTAATCTTGTTAAAGTTGCGAACTATTTCTCTCCACGTGGCTCTTTTATTAATATATATATATAATATATATTATAGATAAAATATTTTGAAAAATATATGTTAGGGGTATTAGAGTAATTTCAGTAGTCAACAACAAATCTCAAGAAGGGCAGTTTGGTCTAGACACGAAGAAAAGTAGGGGACTGAATCAATCATGGTCTGAATGTGATCGAACAGAGCCTCTCTCTCTAAATTTTCTCTCTCCTCTCTTTCTCTCTCTATCCCTCTTGTTTTTCTCTTTCCTTTCTCTCCTCTCTCCTGTCTTTTCACTGTACCAGCAAAAACTACTCTCTCTCTCTCTCTCTCTCTCTCATTTTCAGGTTCTTTTCCTTCAAACCGAGAATTTTCCACATCTGAGTTCTTATTCTCCCTCTCGCATCTCTGTGCCAAGAAAGTATACTTTTTCTTGCGTAGAATTTCAAAGAGAGAATTGAATCTTCCTCTTACTTGAATAAGCTTTGTTCTTCTTTGATCTTCTGGTTTGGAGGAGAGCACCAGCGAACTGTTTCAATGGCGAAGCGCGGATATAAATTGCGTATCCTTTAATCGAACTTTTTTGTTTTCGTCTAAATTTTGAACTTCTCTTGACATGCTCAACTTCAGAAGATTTTCTTTTATCTGAATTCTGAAGCTTGATCTGATTTTTTCTAGGGTTTTCTTGGATAACTGTCTCTCCGACTTCGCTTTTCAGCTGAAATAATTTTGTTTTGGTTTATTTGGGAAATTTGGAAATATGTTGAATTTTGTTGATTTTGGATGAGTATGAGCTCACAAAAGTTGATTTTTGTGGTTGAAGTGTTGTTGGTTGTATTTAAATTTCTTGGCTAAACTGATTTATGGAGGAAAATTTGTTCTGCTAAATTTGAACTTCTTGAAATGCTTAACTTGGGAGATAATATATGTCCTTTATCTGAGTCTTGATCTAATTTTCTAGGGTTTTTTTTCGGTAACTTTGTCTACAGTTGATTTCTAACTGAAGAACTTAGAAATTGGAGGGTTTGAAATGATTTTTGTTTGAAATTTATCTCCTTTTCTTGATTATTTTTGTTCCTATTTGTTTATTTGCCGCAAGAAATTTTAATTTGTTGATTAAAATTGGATATTTATATGGGGATTAAGGCTCAGTTTGTTGTTGGTTAAAATTGGATATTTATAATGACTTGTTGGTAGGAATATTTAATTGTTTGCTTGGAAAATGTGGAAAAAGAATTGTCTGAATTTTGTTTGATTATTGACGAAATTTTGTTGATTATCATTGAAATTTGAATTCTCTTGACTAGAATTGATTTCAGAGGAATTTGTTGCTCATTCTACTGCTGTGAATTGCTTGAGTATTGGAAAGAAGGCAGGCCGGCTTTTTATTACAGGTGGAGAAGATCAGAAAGTGAATCTTTGGGCTATTGGGAAACCCACTTCTTTAATGGTCAGTTCAAACCTTTTGGATGTATCATAAAACCGTTTGCTAGTTTGTAAGTTAGCCATTGAATTCATACAAAATTTTTTCTTGACTGTGTAAGGTGGTTTGTCGGTGCAGGATTGATTATGGATAAAAAAAAAATTTCTACGTTAATAAAGAACTGGACAGTGAACTAGAGCATTTCCTTAGTTGAGTTAAGAATGGTAACGGCATCGTTGTTAGCTGAGCTTAGTTTAAGATTTTGCAGTAAATGATCTAGTTTTGTGTATGACCTGGTGAAAGGTTTCCAATCTGATACTTCTCAAGAAAGTATAGCAAATAAAGTCCTGATAGGCATGTGGTGGACACGAATAACTAGCTTTTTAATAAGATTTGCAAATCATATCTCACTTAAATCGGAAAAAAAATTTAGAAAGGGGGAAGGGGCAGAAATAGAAAACAAGAGTTGAAGTGTTGCCTGTAGATAATAATAAAGATATAAGTTTCATTTAGGATCAACCAAGAAAGGAAAAAAAGAATCAAAGTTTGATGGATAATGAGTAAAAATGACAGATGTTTATAAAAAGGAACAATAACTTGACCCAGAATACAGATGTCCCTCCTTTCCGTTTTACCGACGTGATTTAGGGACCATAGGATCGGTTGCAGTGAACTGGTGTAGGCTAGTAAACAAAATAAGGCTATCTCCATTTATGCGTGTGATGTGTTGGCAATGTTCTAAGACTAGAGATCATCAATTTTTCAATTATATGGTTGCTGTGGAGTAATATTTATTCAATTATTTATTTTTTGGATCATGGGTGTCTCCATGATCTCTTGAAGATCATCTTGTTATACATATTAAAGGTTTTGGCTCGGGTAAGGATGAAAAATTCTTTCCTGATATATCTTAATGGTGTTAATTTGGTGGATTTGGTTGGAGAGAAATGTGGCAATATTTAAGGAAGAAACTTCCACTTTTAATCTGCTATGGTGGCTATTGTTTACTTGGCATCCTTAGGGTCCTCAACTGCAGGTGCTTTTAGTGGATATTTGACAATATTGGAGAGTTCTTATTTTGATGGTGATATTGCCCTTTTCTTTTACCTATGCTTGCTACTATTTGTAAATTTTCTCCTTTTTCTATCAATGATATCTGTTTCTTTTTCTATCAAAAAAAAAAAGATGGGTAAAATGGTGTAGGAAGATGGGTGTATTTTGATAATTTAACTGATATTCGAGCCTCACCTAATGAACAAGAATGGTCCTGCATCCAATTTATGATACATTCATGTCTGATTTCTGTGACTTTTTGCATGATGAACCTCGGAGATATTAATAGAATGAGCCTATAAAACTTGATTCTTACTTGTTTCTAAATCAATATACTACTTGTACAATCTGGTATTACACACACCAGTGCAGTTTGGAGTGCAACCTCCATCTGCAGCATTACCGCTTATGACAAAATGGGCTGTGCTTTTAACCATGCAGAGCCTGTGTGGTCACACAAGTCCAGTAGAATCTCTAAGTTTTGATGCGGCAGAAATTTTGGTGGCTTCTGGAGCTTCTTCTGGTGCAATAAAGCTGTGGGATTTGGAAGGGGCAAAAAGTGAGTTTATTTTCCTAGAACATTGTCTATATGGCTAGCCTAGTTTGGGTTGTGTATAATGTTTTTTATGTTGATCATGTTAAACTATTGTTTGACCTGCCTAAGAATTCAGGAACTGAATATGTGCTTAGATATTTTTCATAAGTTATTCAATGACATTTAAGCTCAATTGGTTAGGTTTCCATGCAAGTAATGATGTAGTTATTCTTATTCTTGAAGTGTAGTGGTTCGCACTCTTACCGGGCACAGATCAAATTGCACTGCTGTTGAATTTCATCCCTTCGGGGAGTTTTTTGCTTCTGGTTCTGTGGACACAAACCTCAGGATATGGGATATTAGAAAGAAAGGCTGCATTCATACATATAAAGGCCACACTCAAGGAATTAGTACCATTAGATTTACCCCTGATGGTCGTTGGGTAGTTTCTGGTGGTTTTGACAATATTGTTAAGGTAAGAGTTAGCCTGATCCATATGTTACTAACATTATGTTCTTCATTTTTTTTTTAAATTTATTAATCGCCAGACTTGTGCCAATGTTGAGTTGAGCAGGTGTGGGATCTAACTGCCGGAAAGCTTTTGCATGATTTTAAATTCCACGAGGGTCATATTCGGTCTTTAGATTTTCATCCCCTTGAGTTCCTTTTGGCTACAGGTATGAGAATTGTGCGAGTATAACTTCTCCATTGGTTAGTTCTTGACCTCTTTATCTTATTTTTCTTTCATCATGTAAATCATATTGCAGGTTCAGCAGATAGGACAGTGAAATTTTGGGATTTGGAAACATTTGAGTTAATTGGATCTACTAGAACCGAGGTACCTGTATAGGTCTCTCAAAATGGAGGCTTCTTTATATTATCTCTTCCAGATGCATATTTCTAAAACAATGAACTTGATGATTCTCGAAAATTAAAAAGAATCAGAATGCGTTACAATTGCAATTTGTAAAATGCATTAGTGAACTTAAGGTCTTCAGGTACTCGGAAAAGCATTTCTTATGCATCAGAACTTGGCTTTCTGTGGTGCATGTTTCTTCTGAAAGGATTGCATGGGAACTTCTAATACAATCATGTGTGCTTTGTGTCATTATTTTGGAAATTTAAGATAAGCATTTTCTTTATTATTTCCAGGCCTCAGGAGTACGCTCAATCTCGTTTCACCCTGATGGCAGGACTCTTTTCTGTGGACTGGATGATTGTTTGAAGGTTTGAATCACAGTCGCTGAATGTGATATGATAATTTCCAAAATTGAAACCGCTTAAAAATCCTTGAATTGCAGGTTTTATCATGGGAACCAGTAATTTGTCATGATTCTATCAATATGGGATGGTCAACTTTAGGCAATCTCTGCATTCATGAGGGAAAACTTTTGGGATGCTCATATCATGGAAATACGGTTGGAGTTTGGGTGGTAGACATTTCGGTATACGATTTTTCTTGTTCATATCTTTTGTGACCTTTTGTTTTCCTATGAATTAGACGATGTTCCTAAGCTGGTTTTATTCGTAATATGTGCCTGTATCTCAGCTTATTGAGCCATATGGAATTGGAGTGGTTCCAGATACAAATGAGAATCCAGAGCAGAAGTTCGATGTTGGCGAAAATCATTTGGAGAAAGTAGGGATTGGCATAAAGTCCTGCTCAAGCTTGCGTAGCATATCTCCAGACAATGAGAGTAAAGAGATAAAAACCATATATGTGGATTGTAAGTTAGTACCATTTAACGAACTAGACCCAACCCTTTTCAGACTAGAGGATACTCTATATTAGACCATTAAGATCTTTCCAAGAAGTGTACCTTTTTTCTTAGGCATATATGAAAATTTTCAAAGATCAAAACAACCAATTTATGCAGTAGCTTTTGTCTTCAAATTCTTTACCTTCTTTTGCAATCAATCGTGCTGAGCTGCAGTTCAAATACAGCTACCGTCAGACCACTGATGGTGACTTAAATGAAAATTTATGGTTTCCTGTCTAGCCATTGACACATTTATAACTTGAGATATTATTTCCTAATAATTTATATGAGTAATATAAACTAAGGCATCTCTTTGATACACTGAGATCTGAAATTTATGTAATTCTTGACATCATAATGCATAGGAGCTGCCCAATACCTCAGCAATGTTTACTTCTTTAACATTCTGGTTAGTTTATTGGGTATGATGACTAACATGCGTCATTGTTTTCTCAACTCTAATATTTGTGGAGTTGAGATGCCAGTAGAATGTTTGCATCAACAATATAAGTTTTCTAGTATTGACTGCACCTTACTTTCGAATCTAATATAGCTTTTTGAGATATGAAATGCTTAATATATCTTCTGTTCCAAAACACTTGCTTGCTGACAAACACACACACACTTTTGACTTGCTCCCTTTTACCTTTGAAATATGGGAAGAACTCAAAAAAACTAAAACAATTCACAAATTGAGATTTTAAGCTTTGTATTGATATGGCTGCGTGAAAATTGTCTATAAGCCGCGCATTCATGTATTCATTTTTTATATTTTGCTTTCTATGGTGAATATGTTTTTATGGCTTGGTCTTACCTCTAACTATTTTGTTATATGTTGTTCTTCTATAAAGCATCTGCAGAGAAGTCTCATGCTTCACAAAGGATTGGACCTTATAGTTTCCCAAGGGTTGGAACCCCTTTGGAATCCAAGGAAATGAGTAATCGGCCATCAATAAAGCAGGGTCCAGCAGTTGGTGGGCATGCAAAAACCGGTGGTTCTATGGTTGGTAGTGGTAGATCTTTTGTTGTGCCTAGTGTGGTACCACGAGAGGACTCTAATAGAACCAATTCTAGCAGAGAATTGATCACAGCAACTGCAAAAGCTAGTGGGGGCATATTGTCCAAGCCATCTCATGTACGGAGGCCATCAATTGGCAAATATGATGTGGGGCGGCTCTCAGTGTCGGCTGAATCTCAACCTATCACTTATCTGAAAAGTGAGAAGGATGGAGCCATGGATGCAAACTTCCATGCCAGACTGATGGCAGATGAAGCTACAAATTCCTGTGATGATAAACATCATGATATTAAGGGTATTTCAGAGACGTTTGATAAGGTGCTATCACCGAAGTCGCCCTATAATCAGGAAAAAGGTTAGCTTTTCTCCTTTACCAGATCTTCTCTTTTCTTTTCCTTTTCTCCCTCGTAACTGGTTTCCAGTAGTTCTCTTTCCACTTTTTGGCTAAATGCTGCATGTGAGTTTTCTATGTCCATGGTGATGACCTTTTATATACCTCTTATGGTTTTTTTGTTTGTGATCAGGATTTATGCTTTTATTTTTCATTCCAGTTCAATGGGTAGTGGATTTTCCTAAACTTTGGGTTTAGCTATGGAGATTGTATCACTCATTGTGAACTAATTTTGTTTTCTGGTTGCTTCTGATCATGGCTGTTGGGATTAATGCGTGTGTGTGTGTCTCATATTGGAATTTTGCCTTGCTTCAACAAAGTCCAATATATATGATGAGGCCACCACTATTAGACATAAATAGGAGATGTTGCTAGAGTGCATGTTTCTCCTTTAAATTCTATGTTCAAAATCACACTCACCAGTGATGGGCTGTACTCATAGATGCTTGCTTCCTACTGCTTTTTGGTTATCCAAGCATGGAACTTATACCTCTTCCCATTGGTGCTCCTTTTGGTTTAGGTTAGGAACTCCTAATACGATTTAGTTTACTTTCTCTTGCCTTGTTGGCAGTAGCATCCCATTTTCCATGTTATGTTTTCTTTTCCCTTTTGATATAAGAAATATAGATCACTCAGTGTTTGTTATTAGTGAAGTGCGGCTCTTACCATCACTGCCTAATTTAGTGAAAAGATAATTGCAACAACAGTTGATGCGATGTTTATACTATTATAAGTTTTGGCCTTTTCCTCTTTTGTTTGGAGAGAGTATTCTGTCAACTCATATTTGCAACCATGTATGTGTTTATATGTAGTTTCTCTGCGAGGGAAACCTATAAACTTTGTTTTGTTCGTACCATGTTCAGGTGATGAGTTTGTCAACAGCAACAAACCATTAAGCTCCGTAAAAGTTGTTAATGGAGGTTGGTATTGGTCCTGACTTGTTAATTTTGAGGAATTTATTGGACAAATATTCATTTTTTTTCCTCTTTATGATCTCATCCTGGCAGTGGCAATTGTGAGGGGACGGACACGCTCTCTAGTTGAAAGGTTTGAGAGAAGAGATATACTCAGTAGTGATGAAGATCAGCCTTCTAATGCATCCCCTAAACCTGTAGCAGAAGTCATCAAAACTCCTCCTACACCGGTAGGTTTCTTGACTCATTTTGAGTGTATCTTTCCTAGGCTACAATTATGACTGTGTTCCTCAGTTTGCATTCTCAGTTTTCACATATGTAAAAATAATGCAGCAAGCAATGGAAAGAAGAGAGAATAGAGGAAAGCGGAGCATCTGCATTTTTTTGGGGGGGTTGGGGGTGGGGGAGACAAAAACATTATAATTCAATAAGCAAGTTCAACATCCAATAAACCCTATTTGCCTAAATATAGGCAAAACCCTAAAGTGGTTATTGATGTAATATCAAATTGCAATCCCATGAAAATTATAAACAAACCACTAATGGAAATATTCCTGAAACTTTAAATACTAAATAACATCAAGTGCATTCTGCATTGAACCAATCATATACCTCAGCATGGATATTTATCCCCTTCAAAAATATGAGACGTGGACAAGGGAAATCCTCAAGTAGTTATTCTGGATTGCACATTGCTTGCTTAATTTTGATTTGAACTGAATCTTACTGATCCAGAAGAGCTATTCATCTCTTTTTATTAAAGAGACTGCATGCTTGTATTTTACTCATGATGAGCTGAATTAATATGTATTTTTTCTGACTAATAGAAAGTACATCATCAAACTCCTGAAAAGGTGGTGACAATGGCAAGTGATGAAAAGATTACTGAAGGTCTCATGCAAAATCATGATGTATTCTTAAGTAATCTTAGGTCCCGCCTTACAAAGTTACAGGTAAGCTTTCTTTTCTCTTGCTCCAAGTTTTGACTTAATAATTTTGCATATTAGTGTGCAAATTTAACATGAAAACATTTGCCTGAGTTTTATGTTGAGGCGTCTTAATGTAAGAAACATGAAGAATTGATGTGTTCTATTTGAACACTTTCGGAAATAAACTCACTGCCACCATTTTTATTTTTCAACGTTGTGGAGAAGTCTGATGCTAATTGGACTCACAGGTAGTGCGGCATTTTTGGGAAAGGAATGACATTAAGGGTGCCCTCAATGCCATTACAAAGTTGCCCGATCATTCTGTGAGTATCTTATCTGTTGATTTTCTTTTTTTGTTAATTTTTTGGGCTGCCTATATTGTGTTTCAGGTTTTCAAGCACCAGTTGACTTCAGTGACTTTTGTTTTTCAATAATCGTTGTCCAAAAATGCTGCAGGTACAGGTAGATGTGGTCGCTGTTCTCATGGAGAAAATGGAACTTGTCACCTTGGATATCTTCTCCTGCTTGCTGCCTGTGCTGATAGGGTTACTAGATAGCAAAATTGAAAGGTAAACATCCATGAATTTGATAGCTAACTCTAGATTCTTTTAATTTAATTCTCAGTCCAGATGCATCATGATAGTGTATCTATTAACCAGATCTGGCCCATGACCCGTCCAAGTGGTGGCAAATCTTGAACTAAGCCTGTACTTCTAAGCTTCCTATTCAGAAATTGAAAGATACATTTTAGATCTGTCCAAACCCAATCTTTTTGCCACTTCTCATTGAACTGCATGGACACTGAACTTTGGTTTTTTATGTCTAGGGTCAAGAATGAACTTGATCCTGCTTATAATTGTTTCACTCTGGAACATTACAGTACAACCAAGTGGATCCTAGAATTCTCACCAACTAATTGGAAGCCTAATCTAGAACAGGCTTAATTAACTGGAGAATAATATCAGATGGTCTTATTTTCTGGCCTTTTAAGTTGAACTAAGGCAGCCCCTGCTGTATAATCTTCATAGATGCCCATAGAGGGAATGTGGAGGAGATGAATATGCATTAGATGATGATGCTTTAAGAAGGTTCGGATGCATATCTGACTGCAAAACTTTCGTATGCAATACATGATTATGAAACTGGGTCCTCTTTATAGTGTAGTAATAGCTTGTTTTGAACTACACAAGGAACCTATAACTTATGTTTGCTGGAATTGAGCAGGCATGCAAGCTTGTCACTGGAATTCCTACTGAAGCTTGTGGCAGTATTTGGACCAGTTGTGCACTCAACCATTTCAGCACCTCGTGTTGTTGGAGTCGATCTCCATGCAGAGGAGAGGTAACAAGTAACTTTGACTCATTTCTTACAGGATTACCTGCATAAATTTTTGTCATCTAACTTGCGGACTTCATGAAAATTTCTTCCAGGCTTGAGTGCTGTAACCAGTGCTTTATCCAGCTTCAGAAGATTCAGAAGATTCTTCCATTACTCATAAGGTAGGATTCTTAAATGGGCATTCTGTATAAAATTTTAATTTGTTATTTTATCTGAAACCTTAAAGACTTCTTATTTCACCTTTCTGCAGAAAGGGCGGATTATTGGCTAAGGGCGCCCAAGAATTGAATTTAGTCCTTCAGCAGTCATAACTGGTCATCTCTACTCTCACTCATGTCGACTAAGAGTTTATTTAGTCGTAAAATTATAACCTTTTACACATAGGGTGATATAGTCCCTCGTCTCACAATTTTGTCAAGCCAGCCTTTCAGCCATCTCTGTAACCAAGTGCCATAGCTTCGGAGTCACCGCAAGCATAGAACATTGCTGCCTTAACTCATCCCCCGGCATTTTGCTTCTAAAAGCGGCAAGTCATTTGTTTTATTTGTCAGTTCTTGGTGCTTCAAATTACTCTATTTTTTTTTTCTTTCTTTCTTTTAGTGTCATTTTTTTTTGTCAATCTGTATGTAATGCGAGAATTCAAATGTATGTATACTCTTCTCTTATTTAAATGAAATATCAAATTTATTTCTATCTACCGTAAATTTTTGCTCCAAATTGAAGTCGTTCTATTGAAATAAGAAATATTATTTATGTGGTTCAGCTCAAGAGTGGGAGTTGTGAAGGTAGGAGGATGTGCAGCCACCCCTCATAAAAGGCTCCGCTTGTGGATAAATGGCTCCATCACCACCAATTTTTGAGGATTCAAGAATTCTCAAATATGAATTTTTGTGTTTCTAGCTATCATTACTTCATAAGAATTCACCTTATCCTCCTCATATGAGTCCATCAAATGTGACATCATAGAATTGAGTCTGCAATTTATTTTTCGTGCACATTTGTAAATGACTAAATATATATATATATATATATATATTCTTTTTTACTACAGAGGATGGTATCGTTCGAGAGAAAGAAAAGAAATAAATTCAAAATTTCAGATCAAAACAGAAATTTCTAATACTATTCAGTACAAAACTTGTGGTCAGATGGATACTGAAATAGTTTTACTTATTAAATTTCAGAGTTAAAGTAAAGTCATGTATGGTAATAAATATCCTTCAACTTAACTTGGCTTGGTGCATCTAACTTCCAGAATTTCTTTCCTAAAATTAGCTCAGGAATTTTCATTATATTTCACATGGACCCCTTCAGAAATACTGCTTTCTGGAATACGTTTCCTTAATGCCCTTCCTCTCTGCCAAACTCTTTTAAATTAAGTGAACATTTTGAATTCGAATCCCTAAGAATGATACAAAAGGATTTAAAAGAGTTAATCCCTAAAATGTGTCCATAGTGTTTTAATTAGATTAATCAGATAAAACTGAAGATAAAAAAAAAAATGTCCCTTCTCACTCTCTCTCTTCCCCCTTTGCACACACAATGCGAAATTTCCTATACCAACCTCTTTGCCGAGTCAACAGGGGCCAACGTGATCGATGGATTTATGAGTTACTTTCACCAAATGTCATCCCATTCTATGTTATTTTTCTCATTTGTATCCACATCATAAAATTCGAGTATTTTTCTTCTCTACCACATCCTCTGTTCTGGTAGTTCACATCATCGGTCTCTCTCTCTCTCTCTCTCTCTCATATTTAATGGTTGTTCCCTTTTGACTTTGAATGATGGGATTTTTATTAGCTTTTGGTTTGGTTGACGAGACTGAATTAGCAAACAAAAGGAAGATTACAAATTAGTGGGAATGACCCAACATTTTGGAGTCAATATATGTAAACCAACCTCAATTGTTTCTCGCGAAGAACTAATAAATGTAACAAGGCATCACCAACTTTCCAACTCTTTTCAATTAGAAAAACACTATTTTTTGAGATGTAAACCAAACTTCCCTAGTTGGGATTTCCTCAATTTAGTTTTTGAGAAATTGGTAAGAAGCTTCATCTTATAAATCAACTTCTAAAGTTTATTTAATGTGCTTACTACTTGTCCAACCTTATGTCTCTATTCATGTAACTTAGTGACAAAGGAAACCAAGGAGTGGGCATAAGGCTTCTATGGGAGAATATTGTTATTATTAATAAATTTTTTCGACTAAAAAAGGTTGATAGGAGATGATTAGTGTTGTTGTTTTGTAATTTACGATAAATACCTTCATACATTATTATTATTTTTTGGTATAATTTGATTAATTCGATTTGAGTGTTAGAGTTTTTTCGAAATGAACTTTTACATTCTCAAATTTTAAATTCAAAATTTGACTAAAAGATTTAATACTCTTATCTATTAGAGTGATTGTTCATCGATATCTTCATACGTTATAAAATATCATAGTAGAGATATATTACCGTTACAATATAACTGTCATTATAGCCCTTTCAAAATTATTTATAATGATGGGTCACTTTGATAATCTAATATAATGGGCATATTTTAAAAAGTTAGGATCATACTCAATTGTGATTTTGTGTAATTTCCTATTTAGAGACCATTTAGGTTTGTTTAAAAAATGCTGCTCATAAGCACTTAGCACTTATAAGTAGCTTTTTAGCTTATAAGTCTATTTTAATTTTTTCAAAAAATAAGTTGTTATTATTCGGATAAATACTACTTAAAAGTAATTATCTGTTTGGTAAAATAAGTGTTTATAAATTATATAAAATAGATAAAATACCATAGTGGACATAAGATGTTATATATTTATAATTTTTGTTAAATACAAAATGGTGAAAATGCATTTTTATCGGTCAAAATAGGTTATTTTAATTGTATTTAGAGCACCAAAATAAAAAAACTGATGGGAGCAGCTTTTTTTTTTTTTTTTTTTTGCTTATAAGCATTTTAAGACTTATAATTATTTTTATAAATTTTAGTTACCAAACAGTTATAATTTTAATTTTAGTTTCGACTTATAAGCAATCTCAAACTCTCTCACATGTATTCTCAATGACTCTATAATTCTAATTTTGCATGAACTCTTTGTGGGGGGGGGGTTCAAGATGAAGATGGGTGGATCAAGGTAGACCACTTTTAAAAGGAAGGAAAAGATTTAATTTAATATTAATTGAGCGTGTTAGATTAATTATGAATTTAGACTATAGTCTTATTATTATAAGATAACTTCTTTTAAAAGTATTGTCATATTTTTCACAAGTGATGCTTTTATATCATTCATGGAATTTCCATGTATTCTCAATTAGATTTGAAGTTATAAAAAGAAAATCTCTCTGTGAGCTTGAATTTGATCTTCTTCCCTAATAATATATGTAGGGTTTACTATGTTTCAGCCTTTCCAGAAAGAGATAAATGAATAAATAAATAAAGAAAAAATAAAACATGATGAAGATTTCTCACTTAATAATACTAAAATCTTTTTCTAAAATTAAATTTGGTTTTTAATATTTTTCTTAGATTTATGCAAGCAAAGAGAGATTCAAATTCTTATTATTTTCTAATTTAATTATTTTTTTGGTTATAAATGAGGGCATTGCCCTTGAAGAATACGATGGATGCTCGAATTTCAGATCTTAAATCAAAGAAAAACTCAAATTATCATTGAAATTGAAGGTTTAATTTTATTATTTTTGCCGTATGTTAAAGATTCATTCTTTTAGTGATGGACTTTGGCATTTAAGAAAGTAATTTTTTTTTTTTTTGGAAGATTTTGTGAATTGATTTCAAGAGTTTGAAATTTGTTTGTATTTTTATCGATTCACTAGATTTTAAATTTTGTGAAACCCACCGAATTCCATAAGCATAAGCTATGGATTCTGATATTCGAAACTTTGGATTTTAAATAATTTAAATATTTTAAATATTTTATCAATCTCACGTTTTTTCTAATGAATTTTTTTTATAAGGAGATACAATCAAATGGAATCGAATCAGGGAATGAAGGATTGAAAAGAGGAGACTCTATCACTTGAGTTGTCCCTAAGGGACCAAATGAAGTATTTTTCTCGAAACTACGTCATGTATTTTTTTTTTAAAGAAGATCTTGTAATATTGTTCTTTAAACCTTAAATGCTACGAATCTTAATTAAGAAATCAATAATATGTCTAATATTTGAGGATAAATTCTATTTATATAACGGATAACAAGTACCGAGAGAATTATATTTTTTAAAATTCAATTCAACTCAAATCAAATTTAATCCGATATAAAATGATTATCAAATACCGATAATTTATCCTAAAAATATTCACTTTTAAGAGTCTGATAACTAAAAATAGTATCACTAAATAAAACAATTACCCAAATAAGTAATTTAATTTTAATATATTAACCATAAACAAGCACAAAATCTCTCAATATCATCAATTGAATCATGTCTCTAGAATTTTATTTTGGTAAGAAATTTCATTCAGGCAGGTTTGAATACCCTCCTTTTCCCGTTATTTGTTTTTTCTTTTTGTTTCTATTTTATATTTTTTTACAAAGATAAGGTAAAAAATTTCAATCTTTTGGGTCAATGATGCCCTACTACATTTTTTTTTTTAATTTATCATTTGACTTATATTTTTCCTCTTTTTAATCTCTGTTTTTTGGAACCCCACCTTGGACACTGGGTATCATGGGATCATAACTATGTCTCACTAATCATCAAAAGTGAGAGGGGGGAGGGATTTTTTTTTTTTTCAATTAATGATAATTAGATACCTTGGTAAAAAAAAGAATAAAATTTTAATTATAGTGTTAAAATATAAATAATTCTTATTTTAAGTTATTTTAAAAATATTTTTGATCAATTTTTGATCGAAAATAATTTTAAAATATTTAATGTTCTCACCAACGTAGAGTTAATATGGGCTGACGTGGCATTAAAGTACGTAATAAGATTTCTTGAATTAAAATATTTTAAAGATAATTATATAAATAAAAAATATTTATATTTTTAATAATATAATTAAAATTAAAAAAAAAAAAAAAAGTGGGTAATCCCAAACATCAATTTTCTAATGCTTACTATAAATAAGACCCCGACGCCATATACACGTAATTCATTTCCCCTCTCATCTTTCTCCGTTTGGCTTCAGCATCAAATATTAGACAATCTCTCTCTCTCTCTCTCACTCACATCACAAAATTGTTTTGTTTTTCCTATGAGTCCCCCATGAATATAATGGAGAATAGAGAATATAGAATCCGTCAACCCCTTGTCTCACGCATTCTCCTTATTAATAGCACTCTAATATCATATTTCTCTCCAAAAATTCGAAATTTTACCACACCCAATTATTAAAAAATATCAGAAAAGACCCCCCCGGAAAATTCAACCACCGCAGCATCTGTCGCCGGTTAACCCAGAAAACTCATCTCTCTCTCTCTCTCTCTCTACTCCCTCAGTATTTTCGAATTCTTTCTTAACTTTCTAGGTTTGGGTATGTTGGGTTGATTTTTTTCATCGAGCAAGGGCCGGGTGTGCTAACGTGCGCCGAGGGTGCATATGATAACAAGAAGTGGGAGAGGAGATGGGGGGAAGATTGGGTGCGGACGGATGTAGGGAATTGAATTAACCGTGGCCGTGAAAAGGAGTGAAGAGATGGGAGCGGAGAAGAAGAAGATGATGATGAATATGAAGAAGAAGGGATGGGGAACATGGGAGGAGTTGTTGCTGGGTGGCGCCGTACTAAGGCACGGAAACCGAGCCTGGGACATCGTTGCTTCGGAGCTCCAAACCAGATCTCTTTTCCCTTTCACTTTCACCCCCGAGGTTTTTCCCTTTTTCTATTTCAACCCCCCCCCCCCTTTCTCTCTCTCTCGTTTCATTACATTTTTTCATGCCTAAATAAGCACTAACCAAATAGTGTGTGTGGGTTTCATTTTTTTTAATCAAATGATACGTGAAAGGTCTTTTTTGCCCTTTGAATACTGATTTGGTATTTTTGAGGTCGACATAAATGGTCTCCAAACCCCTTTCTAATATTAAATAATTTTTGTGTGAGAGAATGTGTTCACTAACTGGATAATTTTTTTAATGTTACGTGGAATTAGTATGTTAAAAAAGTGGGTTTTGTAAGTATGTCCATTGGATTTTTTTTTTTTTTTTTTTTTTTTTTGTATTATGATTGTGGGATGTGTGTGAAAGGTCATTTTTGCCCTTTTGAAGAATGATTTAGTATAAGGTGGTCATAATTGGTATTTGGTAATCTTCTATGAACCTTTTTTTCATTATAATAATAAGTTTTTGTGTGTGGGAATGTGTGAAATATTGTACATTAATTTGTTGGTGAGGAGAATTTTGTATTTTCGGGGACATAATTTGTTGGTGAGGAGAATTTTGTATTTTCATGGACATAGAAGGGTATTCAGTAATTTTGTTCAAAACCTTTAAAGAAGAAAGTTCCGGGGTGGACGTCTCTGTGTGTGTGTGTGTGTGTGAGAGAGAGAGAGAGAGAGAGAGAGACAGAGAGAGAGAGAGAGACAGAGATTGCATTGCACTTTAAGAGAAGGATGTGATTAAGATTTCACTTATTTTGGTTGAGGGGATCAAAAAGGGGATTTTGTATTTTTATAATGATATTTTAATAAATTTTCTATTAGTGAGAGAGAGAGTTAAAAAAAAAAAAAAGAAAAAGAAAACTGAAAAGGGGTCATTGATTACTGCCAGGATTTTGAGATTGAGGGGTAGGGGTGTGAATGAGAATGAATTCGGGCTTGAGGGGTCATAAAGGAATATGTGGGGAATAAGGGTCCTTTTTCCGTATTTGTAGCCCTTGATTTTTTTTGCTTATTTAACGATATTCTGTTGTTTTGTTTGTCGTTTGTGGTACTTGGGGGAAATGGGTGCAATACCTTTGTAGGACACGTGTCAAATAGCATTCCCTTTGTACGCCCCAACATAACCTCCCTGCTTATTTTAGCTTTGGGTGTGCGAAAGGCACAAGCACTCTCCCTATTCCAGTCCGGCTATATATCATGTGCTTGTCACGTGAACTTTATTTGCAGATATATGTATATGTATATGTATATGTGTGTATATATATATATATGTGTATATGTATTTACGTATACGTGATTTAGCATTCAAACTAATCTTGCTTTTGTTTACCCATTGGTGGGGTTTTTGGTGGGCAGCTGCTCACACTTGAGTGATATTATTTAGACCAAAAAATTGTTGAAAATTTATGAATCTTCGTAATGAAATTTCTTTTTTTGAAAGTTATTGCCATATGCTCTTCAAGACTCTTAATAACTAAACCAGAGGGATCATTTTGGATTTTGTCATTTGAGTCCTAAATTTATCCAATTCATATTGTGTTGCTTTTTTTATTGGAATTTCCTCCCCTACTAATTTGGAAAAGTTACAAACGACTTTCCAAAAATCCAAACCTCTGGAAACCACAACGGATTTTTGAATGATTTTAAAGTGCCAATTTGTGGGAAATTATGGATTTGCTCATGTTCGAAATGACCGTTGTGTCCTGGACTCTCTCTCTCTCTCTCTCTCTCTCTCTCTCTCTCTCTCTCTCTCTCTCTCTCTCTCTCTCTCTCTCTCTCTCTCTCTCTCGTTTCAATTGATTGATCAATCTCTTGACTAATAGATCGTTTTCCCTCTCTCCATTGAAAACGAGATTAACTTGAAAGATAGAAAGAAAGGAAAAGAGATTGTGTTTCTCTATCGTCTCTCTATGTCTTTCCGAATGATAAAGATAGAGAAATCAATCGAACTATCAAGATCAAGAAGAGAGAGTCCTAGGGACAACATGATCATCTCAACTTAGGTAAATTCGAATTTCTCCCAAAATTAGCATTTGTCATGATTTTTTATTTTAACAGTGGTTTGGAATTTTGGAAAGTTAAAAAAAAATCATTTCTTTTTTTTTTTTCTCTCTTATATTGTTCTCTCAAACGGTCGATCTAAAAATTTAGAATTAAGGTTAAGTTTGTTGTTATTGTTAAAAAAACAAAATCCTTCCATCATTTTCCCTATAAATTTTCAAAACTTGCTACAGAAATTTTAGCAGTTTTAAAACTCAAGACAAAGCAATACTACTTTACATCGGCTTTAGCTTTGTCATGTCATTGTGGGTTGAAATTAATGGCAGTGTGACATTAGCTCTTGTAACAACGTTATGGTTTAACCAAGTTTTCATAATTTATATGTCAAAAAAAAGTTGCTAATGTGGCCATGGTTGTGGCATGGTGATGCACAATTTTATAATTAGTTTGATCCATGCATTCAATAAATCTTTTCATTTTCATGGGGATGTGCTATGACGCTCAAGAGGGCCTTCAATCACAATATGCTCAATAAAAACCAAGCCTAATTATCAATGCATCCTAATCATGCGGTCATGCATCCTAATATGGTCTCCTTTTTTCACAACATGAATTGTGCCAAAAATTGTTTAAATTTTATGAAATTTCTATAAAGCACTCAAATGACAACATCAATGCCCAACTTTGCAGGTGTGTAAAGCCAAGTATGAAGATTTGCAAACGCGGTATTCTGGTTGCAAGTGCGTAGAATCCAACTTATTTTGGTTTTGATATTCTTAATTTGTAATTAGATTTTATTAAGCAAGGTGAACCTTAGAAGACCAAAATACTTGTTTCCAAATTCTAGAATGCTCAAGTTAGATCTCTCCGGATCCTATCTTGTTAGGATAATGTTTTGTATATTGATTTAAGCTAGTGATTTTGTCACATCTACTAAATGTGGAAAGGATTTTTGTCCTTTGTTTTTCTTAACGATGTTTCAAGATTCTTTCCATGTATAGTTGGCTTGAGAAAATGGTGAACGACGAGGCTAAATGTATAATATTGTCCATTTTGTCGAGTATACAACGAATTTTTGTTAAGCACTAGTCAGCATATAGTATGTGCATCTAAATTTTCTCTTGGTTTGTCAAATTTGCGTAGACATGAGAGCAGGCACATAAAGTCTGAAGATGGTTATGATGTGGGTTGAGAATCATACATGTAACATATTAGGTTTTTCATTCTGTGAAGTTTGTGAAGCATGGTTTGGTACTGGTAAACTGTTACTTTTTCATCATGTTACTGGTAAATGCTTGTAGCTGATTGTGGTTTTCTGTTGATCATCATAGAACTTGGTTTGAAGAGCTAAGAAAGCGGCGAATGGCAGAGCTGAAGCGGGAATTGGAGAAGTCTGATGGCTCCATTGAGTGAGTAATTTCTCTCTTACAATTAGTTCTTTGGTAGCATGCCCAAATCAAAGTTTCACTCGTAGACCGTGCATGAGTTTTCCGCTCAAGGCCTCAAGAGCGATTATGCAGTGTGTAGAAGTCATTGCTAGATCACATCTTTCACATTCTTGCATGTTTATCCTGCTGATGAATTTAGCTACTTTTATTGCATGTTTAGATCACATCTTTCAAAGTAACTTGTATTTTCCCTGAATTGATGCTAGGCGTTTTGGCTTGTCAAGGGTTAAGATCTGTCGGATCTCAAAACTATGGGTAATGTTGTAGGAAGTTCTTGGGATCTTATCATAGTGAAAATATGGTATAATTTCCGAGGATCCCATTTGCAGTCCATTGTTATATCACAGTTTTTTCTATATGTAGAAAGATTTTTTCCCTTCATTTTCGCAACCGTAAAGATTCTTTAAAATCAATTCTATATGTGGTAGTTGTGATAAAACAATGGAATTTCACTGATGACATATCTCATTGATTACTAGGAATGCCATTTGAAACCCATCCTACATTTCTTAAGTGGGCATGTGGTAATGCTTACCTCCTAATTTGTACATAAAGGCAGATAATAGGACAGGGTAGACATAAGGACCCGTAGATTGTGACCAAAACCTGATGTGTGCAAGCTGTATATTGTAGGAAAAAGATTAGCTGTGAACCAGGGTAACATGTCCTCAATACACCTAAGCTCAATATCATCTCGCATCAGCAGAGAATGTGCCATTCCATTGATTGTCTTAAATCTTTTTTCCCTTCTATGGTGGAATCTATGTTTTTAAACCCACTGCTTAACAGGTCTTTAGAATCAAAGATTAAAAGTCTCAAGGAGGAGAAAGGTTATGGTGATCAAACGGATCATGGCTCCAATCGAACAGAATCACCAACTCTAACTGTGGTTCCAAAAGCAGAAAGGGTTGAATCTCTTACTAAGGAAACATCTAAAGATGGCTTATCTGCTGGTAGTTTTACGCATGAAACAAGGACAAACGGGTCACCAGAAAATCAAGTTCCTGCAGAAGCAGTTTCAGCTTGTAAGCTGGAAACGAAACCAGTGGTTTCGCGGTTTTTGGATCAAGAAAAGGCTTCAAGCATTGATAAGTTGGACAGCCTAAACCATGCAGTTCAAGGAGTGACCTTCAGAAAAAGAAGGGGGCTCAGAAAGAGAAAGGACAGTAGTAGGGATATCAAAGAAGCAAGTGTAGGAGATAGTGATCTTGTAGGTCGTGACAGTGCCACCACCTCCTCTTGTCCGAAGGAAAGTTGTGTAAATGACTCAGGCAATGAAGACAAGGATGATTTAATGGGGGTTTTTAATTTGGTAATGAAGAATGAAAGTGCATCGATTTTTAGGCGTCGACTTGATGGCCAGGTAAGAATACAACTGCTTTGCAACTCTCTCCAATCTAATGCTAAACGAGGACTCAGAACTCTGTCACCACCTTCATGCCTATATGCATGGTATTTTCTTTTAACTTGTTACAGAAAAGAGCAAGATACAAGAAGACGATCAAGCAGCACATGGACTTTGACACCATAAGATCGAGAATTTCCAACCATTCTATCAAATCAGTGAGAGAACTCTTTCGTGATCTACTTCTGCTGACCAACAATGGTGTTGTCTTCTATTCCAAGACCACACGTGAGCACAAGGCAGCTTTCCTTTTAAGGGGTGTAGTCAGTAAAATGTATAGGCAACATTACAAGAAATCTTTGGGTGCATCTGCAACAACTGCCATTACTAAGCCAGCAATCCATAGCCCTGCTGTAAAGCCTGAAAGTGCTCGCCCTTCTAACCACAGAGTCCCAAAGAAAATTGAGAGTGCTAAATCTGTTGACAGGACTTCGAAAGAAGATGAGAAAGCAAGTGATTCAGATTCTGGTCCAATCAACTCCGTTATCATGGCAAAGAAAGGGTCTGGTCGATCGAGAAGAAGCTCACGAGGATCTACTGTTCAACGAACTGGAACTCAAGCTAAGGCTAGGAAGAGAGCTCGCACCAGATGATTTCACCCCTCCCCTTTTTTCCCATTTCCTTTTGCCTTCTATAGAATTTTGATGCCTGGTTTTGTTGGGACCTTAAAGAAAAATGTGTTTTGGGTCGTGCGCCCTTTTGTTGTACAAAGCAAAATGATCTTCCCTTGTTTTTGGGGGATGTAATTGGTGCAAAACTGCATGCCATTGTAGGCTGTGGGGGAAGAAAATGCAAAGGAGGAACTGTTTTGTCTTGGCTTACAAGTCCATTGTTAGAACCTTTTTTGGCAGCTTGGCTGCACACCCTGCGACAGGACTTTCGGTCTCCGTGACAAACTTTAGTTAGCTCAAAATAATAATATATTTGTTTTATCAAATTGTGAAAATGTTTTTTATTATGGTTGTTTTAATAATTTATTTTTTGAAAAGGACATCAAGCAATCATGGTCATATCATATGAATCTCTATAAAATTAATAGACAGTTGATTTAGTAGAATGTGATATTAAATCTTTTAATCAAGTTTATAAGTTTAACTCGTGATTTGAATATAAAAAAATTATATTAAGAGAGTAATCTCTTAATGGGTTATCGTAAATCTTAAATCGGATCATGATTTCGAAAAGAAAAAGGCCGGCGGAAAAGGATTCAAGGTTTCAGGGCCATTCAGTCACCCATCATTGTAGTCTTGGTTTGGATGGGCTAAGGCCTAAACTTGGCCTTGGATTCAATGTCGAGAGCCAAGATTCCGATGATAACCAAGTCAAAAGAATCACCTGCACAACAAAAGCATGAGATTTTGGCTTGGATGTAGTGCTTTCTTGGACATGGAATCAGAACTTTCTGGTGCTTAGGGCAAGACTGTAATATTTAAGTAAAAGTGGTTGGAAAGTGCTATGCCAGCCAACTACTGCCCGGTAAGAAAAAGTTTTACATGGATAGTGTTCGATGAGCTTTTCTTCTTCATTTTTTGTGGATTATTTATCGATATTTAAATTTCATTCGATTAATTATAAAATTTTTTATAAAAAATTTAGATCTCTCAAATTTTATTATTTTATTCTCATAACTCAAATTTAAAATTTATAATTAAAAAAATATAATGTTTAACCACTGTATCGAAAGGAGTTTGATGATGAGCTTTTCTCTCTCCGCGTCTAGATTTCACTTCCCCTTCATTTGGATTCTTTTGTTCTCCCTCTCCATTTCATGTGGAAAAGATTAACTGATACCAATGGGGGCACCAAACTAGACCAAAAAAAGGCAAAACGTTCAAAGCCCAAAAACAGTAAACTCCATAAATCAAATTTTTATTAATTAAAATTATTTTATCATATAATTTAAAATTACTTCCCAATCCCATTTTTATATTTCATGTCACATCTTATTGAACAAGCATATATTACTATATTCAGGAGAAAATGAGACTCATTCTACCTTGTGAGCTCCTGGTTTTGAAAGGTGCTTCTAATAAGATAAAACTTAGATCTCACCTTTTCATTTTGGATTTATCATCAAATCTTATCCTCATCAGGTTTGCATGCCATATGAGAGGAAAAATGTTCTTAAAATGTTAAGAAAAAAATGTTTTTTTTTTATAAGTTTAAAATTATAATTTTAAATATGTTTCAAATTTCTTTTTTTCCTTTAGTGTCCACAATAAAGGAACAAACAAACTTATAAAATTCACAAGGCTATACTTATATTTTTTTTGTTATACAAAAATTTGAATCTGAGATCACCAAATTGGAGGAGAATTATACCACTAAACTATCCCCTTGGGATGGCCATGCTTATATTAGAGGATATACTTCTTGTCACACCCTAAATTAATCATCACGTATTTGGCTTATGGTGGGTTAAACTGGTTTTGCAGCTTCTAGTTACCTTCCATCCTTTTTATTACAATCCCGACCATGACCATAATCTTGTTTTTTAGGAGATTAGCATTTTTGCTCAATTTTAAAATCTTATTCTTGTTCTATACTTATTCTATATTGTTAAAGAGAAAGATATTATTATAATTTTGCTCGTATCTTGAACAAGTCTTATCAGAATTCAATAAATGAATGTGAGTTTGATAATCAAATCATTCGCCAATAAGTTTCGATTCAAATGACATCTTACTCCTTCTCGTATAAAAGATTTAGATTCGAGTTCCAATATATATAAAAAAAAAAGATAATCAAATCATTCAACTTGTACCTAATTTCATATAAATTAAGCAAACTACTCAAATTCAAGTAATAAAAAAGGTATTCGAGTTCAACTCGAGTTCAAATTTAAATTTAAAATTATTTTATAAAATGGGGCGAATTTCAATATTTTACCACTCGGGAAAGTTATACTTATTTTTATATCCGGAATACTAATCAAAGATCATTAAGAGATTATAGATAATTAATGTAACTAAAGATTAATTAACCATCGATGCTTAATTAGTCTTGTAATTGGGTATCAATTCTTTTTGAACAAGATATTAACTTCAAATGTTATTTACAGAAAAAATAGATGTCATGAAAGAATTATTTTTTAAAGATTCGATCTGATTTAAATTAAAATTTTAATTAAAATTTTATTTAATTGATTTCGATATAATTATTAAATATTCATAATTTATTAAAAAAAATAACACTAATAAATCATTTATTGCACATGTAGGTGAATTTTCCACCAAACCATCCCCCGTACGCCGGCCACCACATAGGGGCCCAAACTTTTGGTCAATGTCAATCCTCTATCGACAAATTCAGACAGAACAATTGTTTATTTGAATTTTGTCCTGTTAAGAGAAATAAATGAAATATATAATTTGCCCTAATGCGGACCTAAGCTTACTTAATCAGTCTACCAAACTTTGTACCACTCTCACCCTCCCCTCAGACCTAAGAGAGAGGGCATCCCCCACCCCAATTTGGGTTTTTTTTTAAATTTTTTTTTATACTCGATTAATTTTACCTGAATATTATTGGATTCAATTTAAGAAAAATTCTTTCGATATAATTTTTTTTATTTCTAAATTTTGAATATAAGATTTAATTAAAAAATATATCACTTTTATTTATTAGATAAACTATTCTTTGGTTCCTTATACCCATTCAACCTTGTCCAAATAAAATTTATTAAAACATGAAATCTTAAAGGTCAAAGTGTCAAGTGTGTGTTTAGTTAATGTATTGTTTAACAAAATCAAAACTGCAGCATACCAAACACCCACTTGCCCCAAAATCCTTCAATTGGATACCCTTAAAATTTTTGTACATTATTTATAAAAACTTAATTTATATTTTAAAATTTAAGTATTAACGTGGAGTTTTATATTTTCATACAATTTTCACTTGGCAAACTTAGTATCAAATGTGAATTTAATATCCATGACTAACTCAATATCCATGTGAAATTTAATATGAGCCATCCGAAAATTAATTGTTAAAATGGTAAATGCATATACTTATATATGACATCCTGAATCTTGAGTGAGTCGATAAATAGATATGGATTATACTGACGACGATCAGTCTAATATATAAGGGTATTAAATCTCTCGATCAATTCTCGAATTTAAAATATGAGTATAAAAAAATCATATTGGAATGATTCTTCTTAATTTGGATTTAATAACGCTTGAATCAGATTAATCAGAATATGAATTTGAATACCGATTGATTATAGAAAAAAATGAATTTAACATGAATTACGCAATGTTGAATGCATTATTCCCCTACACTCGATGAATTAAAAATTTATAATAATTTTTTTCAATAAGGTTTTATGGGAAACTCGATCGAAAGCAAATTCTTTCAACCACTATAATGGGAAAGAATGATAATGATCTCTTGCCCTATAATCACTAAAATTATTATTAATTTTGGGTGCAAGTGACCGCAATATCTTGGAGGGAGGTATAGGATACCAAGGTCTCTTCTCGTCGATGATACCCATGAATGGGGTAGGATGCCTACCCCACCCCATGGCTATCGTCATTTGTAGCACCCGCAAACTTAAAACCTCTAAAATAATTTCTAAATTTTGAATTTTAGTTTTGGCGTGACACACCCTAGCCACGCCAGAGCTAACTTGCTTCAACATTCTACACCATGAGCTCGCTTATGATGGGGTTGGGTGGAGAGATCTTGCATGTGAAAAAGGGTAACACTTTTCAGATTTATGTTAGCAAAGCATTCATTCCTTTTTAACGTTTCCCAGACACGCTCTTTCTCATTACTTTCTTCGTACTTTTTATAGTTATTTTATTCACAAGAATTAGTATATATATATATATTATGGATGCACGTGATATCGTAAAATTTTAAATTTAAATTTTATATATAAAAATATAAATATTAAAAAAATTTTATTTTTTAAAAACTCAATATAATTTAAATAAAATTTAGTTAAATTTAATATGACTATAAATATTTTTTTCTCATCATCGATATTTAGAGTCATATTTCGATTAATATGATTCAAACGTCTGTAGGATCCTATTTAATGGCGATTTTTCTGGTATAATTTTTTTAATTTTTAAGTTTCGAATTCGAGATTTAATTAAGTAATTTAGTACTTCATTCTATCAGACCGACTATCCCCCACTAGATCAACTATCCATTAATACATGATTACAAGCAGTGTTATAAGGTGAGAGATAGGAGTTTGAATTTCAAACTTTTAGGTCAAAAGAGAAGTTTTTAATAGCCACGAACCAAGGCCTTTGATCTAGTGACAAACCATACCCTATACCAGTGAGAGCTCACTTTTTCAGAATTCTCGGTATGTAAGATATGATATGTTTTGTTTAGTTTAGTTATGGGAGACTTTGTGTGACATGAGTTTGTTATATTTATTTTGTTTAATTACATTTCCTTTCTGTGTTTTTGTGTGTGTTTTTTTTAAGCAGATACTTGTCACTAATCAATATTTATATTTAATTTAATTAATTTGATCAAGTATCGTAACACTTATTAAGAGATCGAGATTTAAACTTATAATTTTAATTAAGGAGATTTAACACCTATACCGACGTATCATCGGTTATTGTGGTTTATTTAATTGAGCCTAGCGAGGCTTGTCCTCCTTCACAAGAGCGATGATCAAAATTATTGTTGAAAACTTATTCTTCTATTGATTTGATCAATCAAATTTAATTTTACACAAATTCAATATATTTTATAAAACGAATGTTTAGTTACTCCAGTGACTGAATATCAATTCTCTCTAAATAGGGTTTTAACTTCAAATATTATGTATGAAAAAAACAATCACATGGAAAGTATTCTCTTTTAAGAGTTTAATCCGACTTAAATCAAATTTAGACAGATCCAACATGATTATCTAATTCGATAGTTTATAAAAAAAAAAAAAAGTTTTGTGTTCAATTTGCACTTATTTAAAAATAGATTTAATTAATTAAATCTAAATGAACTTTTACAGAAGTTATTAACGAGTAAATTATGGGTTATTCTACATACTTGACGCAGTCTTAGGGTAATTTAATATGCTATATACTATTATATTATTATATTGTAATTAAGTGTATATCTAAGTGTGTATGGCATGACAGCGCCATTGCCATGGCAAGTAAAGGCCCAGCTAATGGGCTCCATTACAACAAATCCCAGGAGGAAACAACATTTGTATCTATAATTTAATTTTTTTTTTTTTTTTTTTTTGCCTCCAATGCATATTTAATTCGATTTGAAATTATAATGTTACAGTAAATATATTTAAATTTATTGAAGGATGAGGCCAAAGCCCACATTTAAATCCATAAGTAATGGGAAATGATTAATTAGGTTTAATTAAACCTAAGAGCGTGTTAATTTGGGGTGACGTCACGCAGGTGAGTGTAAATTTCTAATCCTAGTATTATTACTATTAGTATGGTCGAAGACACGCTTAATTATTACTATTTTCTTAATTTTCAAATTTTGTTAGATCCGAATACGACACGAAGAGAGAGAGAGAGAGAGAGAGAGAGAGAGAGAGAGCAGATGTGATTCGTCGGCTCGGAGGGCATGCAGTTTTCTCCAATAAAACGTGGCGCTTCCGACACGTGTGTCCAGGTGCAGGCCCTTTCTTCTTCTGCTTCCCCTCCACCCCCGCTCTCTTTCTCCTCTATCTTTCTCTCTCCCAGAAGACACTAGACAAAGCTTCGATGTTAACGGCATTCGATTAAACTTATCTCTGAAATTGTCTCAAATTTTCTGAAAGATATACATTTTCGTCCTTCTTCTTCTTCCTTCTCCTCTGAGATCTGTTCGGAGCTCGCTTTTAGCTGCAGACACTGCTTCAATCTTGCTGGTTATCTGTTTCTGCTTTTTGAATTTTACCTATTCATTTGAATCTCTTGACTCTATTTTCTTATAGTTTTCCAGTTGCTATTTTGGTTTAAATCAGGAATTTCAAATTTTACTGAACTTTATTCTACTTGAAACTCTGATTTCTAATGGAAGAGGAGAGATTGCTGTTCTAGATCCAAAATAGAATCTCACAAAGTCTCTCTCTCTCTCCTCTTGCTGATCGAGGAAGAGAGGAAAAAACCCATTATGATTTATTTCAGCTGAAATTGAAATTTCTTTTTGTGGGTTTTCATTGTTTAGATTCTTCCTTTCCTTTTTTCCTTGTGAAAATGGAAAATGGACTTGGGATTTTGCTTGTGCCCATTTCACATGTGGGGGCGGGGTACACTTGTGCTGCTTTTATGTAGATTTTTACATTCAGTATTTGGCTATGAGAGTGAGTCAAGATTGAGAGAAACTGTAATTTATTAGGAAACAGCCAAACCTAATAACCCATTTATTTTGACAGATGTTTGCTGCCTTATTTCTTAGAATTTTCCATTTGAAAGAAAATTAAAGGGCTGCTGTGCTTATGTTTGTGGAAAACATGGTTATGCAATCTGTGCTTTGTCTGGTATGCGTGGTTTGAAAAATATGGGTTTACTGAGTATACACCTGAAGTGCAGTGGTCGGAGGTTCTGCTTTCAACTGAAAGAACTTAAAATGAAAGGGGGGGGGGAATCCTATTGTTCCAAGAGCCTGGTTTCGTGTACTCTTTTTCCCTGCATTTTGTCTGTATGGGGTCATACATAACTTTGTGTTAATAGTATTATTTTTGAGGGGTTGCAAATGTTCGTGGAATCATGATTATGCAATCTATGCCTGTCTAATATACGTGTTTTGTCAAACATTAATTTACCTAGTACGCACCTAGAGAGTAGTGGCCGTAAGTCCAGCTCTCAACTGAAAAAGAAAAGGAAAATAAAAAGAAATTCATGCTTTGTTTTTGTATCATATTTGATCCAAGGGTCTGGTTTCTTGTATTCTTTCTTCCTGCATTTAGTCTATATGGGTTATACATAACGTCTGTTGATGGTAATATTTGTTTTTGATTGCTTTAGCTGCAGCTTCGTATGGGAATAAATCGAAACCTGGTTTTCCTATGAAGCCACTGCAACGGTTGGATTCTGTTTTTGGGAAAAGACAGAATGTTTCTGATGGGGTAGAGACCTTGTTTCATTTCAATTCAAGCATTGATGAAGATGATCCATATCTAAAGTTTCCCTTTGCATTTTGCAGGGAGTACTGGGAAAGCAAGGGAATAAGATGAGACAATTGCCTTTTATGGGATTTGTTGTTTGTGTAGGGATGTTGTTTATTGTGTACAGAACAACAAAGTATCAATACCATGAAACCGAGGTACCCCTTTTATTTTCGGTTATTTGATTTTTGAAGAATTGAGTGATTTTGAAAGAATAATTTTCTATTTTCGCAAAATCTGTTGATTCTTCTTTTCGGAGACAAATATGATTTGTCAACAATTTAAAGAATTAATGCTTAGTATTTTGTTTAACTTCTTGATAGTCCAGTGAACGACATTTTACCTCGTCTAATATATAACAGACGCGACAAAGCCTTAGTCATTCTGGTTTCATAAAACAGCATATTTGTCCAATATGCAAAGTGAATATCTTTTGTCAGTAGATTGCATCTACATTTAATAAGTAGGCATCGTAGAGCTACTCCTTAAATTGGATTTTATTCCACCATTTTAATTTTAGTAGTGCAACTAACTTTGGGTCATCCTATCCTGACAGATGGAAGAAAAATTGCCTTCTTTTGACACAGTACAGGTGATTCTCTGTGTTCTATCACTTGGCATTCAATTCTTTATTCTTCTCTGAGTTTGTGAAGCATAAGTAGAGTTGCAAATAAGCGAGCCAAACTAAATGAGTTTGAGCTTGAGCCTAAGCCCAGGTAGGCAAGCTCGAGCTTCAGGAATGGGATAGAGTTGTTTGCTAACTCCTTCTGGAACCTGACTTCCTTTAATGTCTTAAAAATTTCTTTAATCTTACCTTGAAAAATTGATATAAAGTTTATTTTTACCCATTTTACATATATATTCTATTGGTATTTCTTTATTTTGCTCGATTAATTAGTAAAAATTCATAATTTAATTATATTATATACATTATTTTAGGAAATATCGTTTTAAATTGAGCCTAAACAAGGATGTTCGTGAGCCTAAATGACCTGAACTAAACGAGTTTGAGCTCAAGCCCAAAACCGGGTAAGCAAGCTCGGGCTTCTGGAATGAACTTGAGTTGTTCATGAGCTCCTTCTGGAACCTGACTTCCTTTAATGTCTTAATAATTTCTTTAATCTTCGTTCAAGCTGTTAATTACCCATTTTACATATGTAATCTATTGGTATATCTATATTTTACTCGATTAATTGATAAAAAAATTCATGAATTATTTTTTTTTTGTATACATAATTTAGGAATACATTATCTTAAATTGAGCCTAAATAAGCTGGTTCATGAGCCTAAATGAGATGAGCTATGAAATTTTCAAGCTCTTCTCCTTTACAAAACGAGGTTCATGTGAACTAGGGCTTGGCTTGTTTGTTAAATAAGCAAGCTCCTGCCGAGCCCAAGGTTGCTCATGAACAACTGTGCTTGTTTGCAGCCCCAAGGCATGAGCTTGAGTTCTGCAGTTCTTTGTTGCATTGACATGCAATCGTAGATCTCTGCAGTTTGCTTTGAACTTAAAAGAAGTTCTCCAGCTGTTTTATTTTGGTTGCCTGATTATACTGCTTCAGTGCATATACTTCGGGCTGTTATTCTAACATGTGTTTCATCCAGCACTCTCGCAGATTGGATAGTTTGCCTCTGGGTATCATTCAAGCGAATAGTGACTTGGAGCTAAAATCCTTGGGATTGTCAAGATTCAAGGTTATGTTTGATCCTTTTTTACTCTTGAAAGTTGATCAGATATTTATAAATAGCTGTGTGGAGTCAAACATTGCTTGTATAATCTGTCAAAGTTGCATCTGCTTTTAAAATGGTGACCTGTCATGTTCATGTGTTGCAGTGGCTTGGAATTTCAGGTTAATACTTCTGTTCATAATAACTTGCTTGCGATTCCGGCAGGTATCAAACAAAAAGAGAATGTTGATGCAATGGTTCAAAAGGTATGATAACTAGTTGCCCTCAGCAGGCCATGAACTAGAAATTCTTTGTGTAATCTTGTTGAGTTCAGTTTCTTTCAGAGAACTTTGCCATTGTTCTGTTCCATTATGACGGCCATGTGAATGAGTGGTGGGATCTGGATTGGAGCAGCAAAGCTATTCATATTGCTGTGCAGAATCAAACCAAATGGTAAAAGTTATATCTTTTGACTTTTGGTTCCCCCTTTTAAATTGCTACATGTTGATACCTGATAGCTCAAAAAATTGGTTGGTGATGGTAATGCAATCGTATACTGAATTGCCTGTGTTTGGGGAATAGACTTTAATGGTTGACTTGATATCTTGATTCGATTTTATGTACTGATGCTATCGAGTACGTTGTAGAGGAAAAGTATTAGTACTATATTTGGGCCACACTTCATTCTTCAAGCCTGCTCAAAGCAGCACTGACATCATACAGATGGTTTCTTCAAGTGTCCTATCATCTAAGTGGTGTTTTCGAAAGTTGAGGTGGCATGTTGGTTAATGGATTTTCAATGTAAACATGTTATATTTTGGTCCAACCCAAATACATAAAAATAGAGTACGTCTTTAGTTGGAAGAAAATTATAGAAAGAAAAGCAATAGTAAGTGGAGAAGGAGCATACTTCATGTGTACAAGATGAATAGAATCTCTATGTGATGTGCAGATTTATTACTCCTATAAATGGTTGTGTTTTAGGGTTAACTTGGAGTTCACTGGGGAAACAGGATCTTGGTAGGGGGTTTACCAACTGAGATGACAGTTGGCCATTAGTAACTTCTCAAGGTATAGAGTGTTATCAAGAGGTGTCCTTTATGTGGTATGATCGTAGGGATATTATAGGTTTTGGGCAAGAGGGATAAAAAGTTTGACTAAAGTGGGTGAGTCTGAGGATAATTGAGGGATTGATTGATTGTAATAGTTGATCAATTGCATGAATAGTAGTGGTTCGTGGATGTAGGCAATTTGGCTGAGTGTGTTAGTTGTTTTTGTTTGATTAATTTATGTATGTGTCTTATTTACTGTAGGAGCAATTTTTCTTCACATAACAAGACTTCAACTTGCAAAACCCTATCTTTTCTATTAAAAAATTTTATTTACAAAAGTTAGAAGTGGAATAAGACAGGTTAGTGGAGGAGAGTAAAGGCAAATAGAGGTTTTCCAAACGGAGCCCTAGAAATTCATTTCTCCATCCTTCTCATTTTAGTTACAACTGAGATGTCACTCTTGTTCTCATTTCCTGATCCCACTTGTCGATTGATCTGATTGTCTATGTAGGGTAACGACAATACCAATCATTTTCTTTTCTTTGTTTTTTTTAGGTGGTTTGCAAAACGTTTCCTTCATCCAGCTGTTGTGTCAATCTATGATTATATTTTTATCTGGGATGAAGACTTGGATGTTCAGTATTTTGACGCAACAAGGTAATAATGATTGGTTATGGTGATGTACTTTGCTTGTATTTTTTGTTATTCGGCTCTAAGAACTTAACCTGTGTTTCAAATACTAGATTTTGAATTCCCTGTTATGTCACTTTGGCTATCCCATTTCTGTTGCGTAGATTGGGTCCCTCGTATATATTTATATGGTACAGGGTTCGCAGGTGTGAGGAATGTGGCTTTGTTTCATGACTGACGTAGAATATTACATCAAAGGCCAATATTTTATCTCCGGTCAGAGATTGTGTTTCTGTCCAATTATCCTGTCAGATATCATGAGAAGGATGAGAACACCATCCTTCTCAGGTAAAGGAGGGTTGCAGTTGGTTGATAGCCAGCATAAAACTTTTGTCAACACCATGTCCTCTCTCCTATATCAGTCTCTTAAACAACCTACTCCAAAATTTGGGATGAGGGCTCAGTTTGTTTTTGTTGTTGTTGCTGTTGGTCTCTTTTGCACTTTAATGATTTCTGAAAACATCCATATAATTGGTATTATCATGAGATTCATACACTTGGGATAATTGTCCAACATCTCTCTGTCTCCTTTAAGGATTCTTCAAACTTGGTGCTGATTTGGTGTATTCTAGACCAGTGGATTGAAAACTTCAGTTTTAGCGTCTAATGTTTATCGTGAAAATTCTCAGGTACTTGAAAATTGTGAAATCCGAAGGATTAGAGATTTCCCAGCCAGCTTTAGACCCAAATTCATCAGATATACATCACCGGATTACTGTCAGAAATAGATTTCAGCAAGTTCATAGGTGAATAGTATTGGCGGCAGCCGGGATTTGCTTATGACATTTTTAGTTAATGTAATTCTATGCTGTTAATATATTTACTACCATTTGCAGAAGGTTCTATGACTTAAGGGGCAAAAAGAAATGTTCAGAAGAGAGTGAGGGGCCTCCATGCAGTGGGTGGGACCTCATTACTTAAATCTCAATTATTTTCATTATTTGTCTTAATTATAAAGTTCTGGCCTTATGCCTTCCACGGGCAGATAAATGAGATTTTAAATCGGAAAACTGCAACTATTTCCCTAATTTCTATTACTATTAAATATCCAAAATACATAAAAGGTGTATGGGATCAGTTTATATGAATTGTTGGAATTTATTAACTTTTTTTTTTTCCTCCCTGTTTTCCTGCTTTTCAGATGGGTTGAGGGAATGGCTCCTGTGTTTTCAAGAGCCGCTTGGTATTGTGCCTGGCATCTTATACAGGTAAATTCTTGTCTTTGTTTTATTCAGGCTTCTGTTTGTGGTAGTTCTTTTGAGTCACTCTTAGCCCTCTGATCTTTTTCTCTTGCTATCTTAAGCCATACATGCAAAAATTAAATGCCAATTGTTTTTCTGAAAACTGTTTCAGTCAAGTGTCTTCATGCTTATGAGATGTTGAGCAGTCAGTTTGAGGCATGAGGGGATTGCTACAACTTCTATCAATCATTTAGCCTAAGCCCTCAAACACAAAGAAATGGATTTCGTTGGGTATGGTCATTTCAAATTTAAACATTGAAAATATGACCTACGACAAAGGGCTGGATTTGGAAGTTTACAATAATTGATGCTTGTCTACAGGTGATATGCCCATTCCAGGCCAAAAAAAAGATTTGATTGACTTTTTTTATATTGGGGAGGGGGTAATTAAGAATCAGCCGGTTGACTAGAGGGGAGGTACAGCTACTCTGAAACCCTCCTCAACAGGCAAGATGGCAAGATCCTCCATCATTGAACTACCATTCATGCACTAAATTTTTTTAGGATGATGTGGTTTAACTAAATGATGGCTTACCATGCCAGAAATGAAACATTTTAGCGGGTATTTGATTTCTAAAAATTGGTGATTGCCATGCAATTCCAGCAATCATTCTACATTAGCATTCTTTTTACAGTTCAAATAAATCATCCAATGTCACCTTTAATCATTACATAAATTGATGCATGCATGTGCTCATATGAATACCTGATTTAAAAATTGTGTATCAACTTTGTCAAATTTGTCCATCATCTATTACTACGGTATACTGCTATGAGGATGTAATGCATCTCTTTTATCTGAGAGCGATAAAGATGGCGTCTGTCTTAAATTGTAGTGCATTAGTCCAGCTGAGCAGGGTTGACAGTTACTGAATACTCAAAAAATATGACACATGCGAAGTTAGACTGTGTTCTTATTTTTTCTTTTGCCCATCTGAGAATGATTTCATCAAACTTCCAGATTTGCTTGTCTTTTCATTTTTCTATTCTTTGGTTATGAACAATTCATGAAGGCATGCCTTGTTTCTTTCAGAATGATCTCGTTCATGGCTGGGGACTGGATATGAAACTTGGATACTGTGCGCAGGTGGGGTTTGTTTACATATTTGAATTTTCAGATTCTATCATGCTTAAGGAACACTATGGTGCCTAAGAAAATTTTGTTTGATGACATACCATTAATTTCATATTTAGCATCTGTCTAACCTGTGTGTAGTTGAAGTACATCTCCCGACCACCTTAAATACCCTATGAATGATAAGCATAGATTTTCTATACCGGAAATTAATCATGTTTTTTCTTTCCTTTCTAAGCAAAAAAAGTTATCAAGACCCGGGGGGGGGGGGGGAGGGGGGGAGAGAGAAAGAGCAAAAGGGGAGGCCCATTTCCCTAATGCCTATCATGGTTCCATGGCTAACTCACAGTGCGGTTGGCCCTTTGTGTCAGTGTGTCTAGTCCTAGCCCTAGCCCATTGGTCCTGCCTAGGGATTGGCCCTTTGTGGGCCTCTATGGTGCTTGTGGTCTGGCTGCCCTGCTTGTTGCTGGGTAGATCAGACATGGACCCAGAGGAGGTGTACACCTTCCTTTGGGGGAAAAGGAGAAACAATTAAGAAAATGAGAAAACTAAAATTATGAAAATAAACTGGAGTTTTTTTTGGTGTATAGTTTTTATAACTGTGTAGATTCTCTTTCTCTGAATGGGTTCTAATGCAGTTGCCTAGTTTTAGATGTTCTCTTCCTTACCATACCTGTGTAGTTGCCTTTTCTATTCATAAATTTGTGAAATATCATTCAGCATTCTCTACATTTGCATTATGTAATGGAACTAACAGGGGGACCCGATAAAGAAGGTGGGAGTCGTTGATAGTGTATATGTCATCCACCAGGGCATCCAAACTTTGGGAGGTTCATCCGCAAAGAAGGTCATATTCCTCTTATCTCGCTGTGTGTCCTTGTGCATGTGTGGTAAAGATAGCTTGTTTTTGAAATATTTATCTGTTATTTATATCACCATACCAGATGTGATTATTATGGTAGATCAGCCATTCAATATTTTTCAACATAAGTAATATTTTACCTAATTGAATTCCATTACACTTCAGACTCCTTGAAACTGGAAGTCAAATTTTCCTCATCAAAATTTCTGCTATCTTGAATTGCCATCTGACCAATTCTTTAATTCTTTTCACATTCTCTGAGTGTTTCTGCTGATTCGCTTGCATTCCAGATTTACATGTTCTGGTGTAAAAGTTGACTTGTAGCAAATATGCTGTCTTGGTATGTTCAATTTCACCAAGAGTCGGCAAGCAAATATCAAGACAAAACACAAATTAATATATAACATGGGGTTTATGGAGACTATTAATCTTGAAAATGCAAGTGTAAAATGCATGCTTGTGACAGTGCAAACTGCAATAGTAAGAAAATAGAGTTTTGCAGATAGTAAACAATTTTTTCTTTTCTTTTTTTGTAAACAGAATCAATAATCTTTTACATTAGACACTCATAAGTTAAACTGAAACTAACCTCAAGTTCCCACATAGGCCAAGATTTGAATGCCTCGGACATTTTTGACTTTGCTCGTGCTTGCAATGACTTGAATTTGCGGTTTTCACTCTGTTGAAGCTACTACCTCTTGTCCTCATTTAACATCTGCGCTTCTAAATGTTGATTGCAGGACTCAAAAGATCTCCCTCCAGATGATTCCGTGCGGGTATGTTATCCTGTGGACCCCGCTCATGAGAAGGCTAAAATGAAATTTCTTTGATAAACATTGAATTACTTTCTCTTCTTGCAACTATAGCTGCCAGTCTCATCTAACATTTGTATTTTATTTACCTTGTTTTTTCAGAAACATGATGACGCGCGGATAGAGGTAAGATTAGAATCCATGCCCTTAGCATTTGGAATTTTGAAGGGATTCTTTTGTGGAGGATTTTGGACATTTCGTTATGGTCTTTTTAACACATTCTTTTTTGTTTGGAATGTGGATTGAACAGATTAGAAGACAAGCAACATCTGAACTTGCAATTTTCAGAGAGCGCTGGGAACAAGCTGTAAAACAAGACAAGGACTGGGTTGATCCTTACAAAGATCGCGCCACATTTAATACAAGAAAGTTCCATAGAAAACGCCATGCAACATAAGCCTTCTTGATCACTGCAACATCTCATTTTGGTCCTCAACTTTTGCATCCCTCACACCTTGTTACTTCGGTCTATTTTTTAAGGTAGATCCCATAGATCATTATAAATATATTTATATTTTTTCAATATATTAAGGGGAAATATTCGATGTCTTCCATGTCTTGTATGTCTGTTTCGAGTAGTTTTGTTCTCATAGTTAGGAATATACGTATCCTTCTATGATTTTTCTCCTTGCCATAGGTTGATTATTTTTCTCATATTGATGCCAACTTTAAACAATGCTAATTTCCATCGCGCCAAATTTTATGCCCTATATGTTACCCACCATGGTGATCAATTCAATGTCGAAACGATTTGATTAAATTTCATTAGGGAGTAGATCCGAGTACAAGTGATTTTACTTTATTCGGTGATTATACGAGTAAAGTGATTTTACTTTATTATGTGATTATACGAGGATAGTTATCTTTTATCGTATAATTTTAGATATATAAATTTTCTAATAAAAAATCCTTAATTCTTATGCATAATATGACATGTGGTAATAAAACTGTCATAAATGAATAGGGCGAAGGGATTATTGATCTTTGCCTCTTAAATATTAATTAAAAATTTATATAAGAGTAGATTTTACTCTCAAATTATTAATCTCAAGTATAATTAATAAAATTTTTTAAATCTTCTTTAATCATCTCATATTTAAAAATTAAAAATAAAAAAAAATATATTAAGAGAGTTATTTCTAAAATAGATCCGATAAGCGCTCTAATAGAATGAGTCTGAGGTATGGCTCTCTGACTGTGATATTTGATATTATTAAGGCGAGAATGGACAAATTTAGTAAAGTAATTTCAATTTTGCCGTCACGCATGTCGTGTGTATGTCGTATGGAGCTCTTGTTTTTCTAGTCAACACGTTTTGCTCCGATGAACTTGTCAGAATCGATGATTCTTATTTTATTTTTAAAATAGATTTTTATAATTAGAAATCAATTTTTTTTATTAAAATTAAAATTATCAATAAACCAACAATTTTTATTAAAAATATTACTTAATTTTAATTGGGTTTAATTTTATTTTTTTTAATCGACCCAAATAACATGCATTTTCAGGAGAAGACCGGCTGATGGCCAAGATCTGGCTTCTAGATGGGTGGCTCATTAAAACTATAAAAGACAATACAATGTTCCTGTTGGTGTGGGACTAGTCAAACGTCCTTTTCAAAATGCCTTCCTTCTGACCCCCAAATCTTCTATTCATCTAAATGCAAAAAGAGGAAAACTTGATCTCTTGCTTTTTATGGGTGATGAAGGGCAATAATGACCCAATAATTTTCATATACTTTTTTTAATTTTCTATTTGAAAATTAAATTTTTACGAATTTTATTGTATATAAGTATAAAATATCCTCAAAAGGACTAGGGAAAAAAAAAGAAGAAATGAATATGAAGGAGAAAATTAAGGACAGTCGATTTAATAAGTAAGAATGTTAGATTTTTTAATTAAATTTTGGATTTGAAACCTTAGAATAAAAAAAATATTATATTGGAAGAATTCTTCTTAAATTGGATTAAATAATACCCGAATTGAATTAATCGAAATATGATTCTAGATATTGATCGTTTGTTTATACCAAAAGAATATAAAGGAGAAAATAGTAATATGATTCTCAGGGTAATGGTTAAAACCATAGCAAATATGGTTGTTCTTTTCACCATTTAATGAAGGAAAAATAGTTAACTTAGGTCTCATATCATAGGATTAAGGTTAATAACTCAAAACTGATGACTTATTTATGCTCATATAAATGATTATAGGTAGGTGGGGTTTTTAATATAAAAATTATTAACGTAATGATAATTTTAGTTATTTTCATTGAGAAATTTGATATTTATTTGTCATACTATATATTTATAAGGTAAAAAGTTCTCTTTATGTTATGATCCAATGATAGTTGAAAAATAATTTTAGGTGAACCTATAAAATTTTATAAAATTCATTTACTGATTTTATCATTTTTTTTCTTATGTAGAAATTCATACTTTTTATAGAATTAGAAATAAATTTTGTATTTTTTAATTCCAAATAATAAAATTTAAAATTAAATTCTATATTTTCGATAGATTTTATTTGGTTTCAAACATAATCTAACTTATAGAATATTTCTTTATATTCTTAGATTACAAAGAAAATTGTAATTGTTTCGTATCTTTTTAATTTAATTTATATTTTGGTTGAAATGATTATCTTTATTTCTTTATTATTTTATGTAGAAGAAAATTTTAAATTTTAAAAAGGAAATAGTAAAATTAATAAATTACCATAAATAAAACATATATTACCACAAAAGCCAAACCCAGAAAATTACAAAATCAACCCCTCCCTATATTTTTGCTCTGCTATATTCTCTCACTAAAAAAATTCCAACCTCTCTCTCTCTCTCTCTCTCTCTCTGATGTGTAGTTTCTTATCAATTTCTCTACAGATACAGCCCGTAGTCGTTCTTTTCAAAGCCTATTTGGCTGACCTTTACACCTCTATCTCTCTCTCTCCAAACTTCATTTTTGTGAATCGGTTATTTCATTTGCCTTTTTCTTAAGTCTCCTCTCTCTCTCTCTCTCTCTCTCTGAGATCTCTTTAGGGTTTTGTGATGGCCGGAAGATACGACAGCAATCCTTTCGACGAAGAAGAAGTCAATCCCTTCTCAGTAAGTCCCTCTCTCTGTCTAAATTGTGCTTTTGTTGGGATTTAGGGTTTCGAAAGGTTGACTTTGTGGGTTTTCCGTTTATATTTGGTAAGTTGAAGTGATACTGAGTAATTGATTGTGCGATTTTGTTTAGCTGAGTATCAGATCTGGTTTTTGACTGTTAATACCTACAGGATCAACTTATCTGTGTTAGATTTGCCTTCAATTTCGTGTGATTCAAGTTAGGTTTAAGATTTGTTATGTTCAGATGGATCCACCTTCATCTCTATGAATTTGAATTGAGGCCTATTGCTATGGAATTTCTGGGTCTGTTGTAATCAAGGTCATCAACTTAGTTAGGGCTCCTGATCTACCTCCCCAAAGTTAATTTTGCCTTATGTCCATGTTGCATCGGATCTTATAGTCGAACTTTCTGTCCCCATGGTAGATACACAATACTGTCTGCCAGTTCTACTAAAAGGGTCCTGTTGGAGATATTTGGGTTAGGCATCTATATCGTATTGGCATTTTGTTCACGAGTAACTTGTGTAGCATAGACATGGGCACAGATATAACAAGGACATAGTCACTACTTAAAAAAGTTCTACACTATTGTAAGTTAAAAGGTGTCATATTATGTCATGTCTAAATCGAAGCTAAGTGTTTGTGCGACAGGGTAGAAATGATGTTTTATCATGCGGAATTCATTCGTGAAAATGTTCATGAAACTTCTTATAATTTGACATTGTTAAAAATTGTCTAATTTGTTCTTGACACCTAAGCTCCGAAAACCTATTATGGGAAAGTTCTCATAGGAAAAGCTTGCCTCAACAGTTTTGAAAATTGTATTGAACTGGTCTTGCCAGCTGAGCTGATTAAATTTTTGAATTAACTGATTCACAGGAGGATTACCAAAACTGTCCCACTCAAAGCCAATTGATATGCACTTCTTTACTTCACCCACCGTGCCCTGCTATTATGTGCAACGACTTCCTCCATATTTCTATTATTTGACTATTTTGATCATGCCAAAGGACCCAAAAACAGTGATTCATTAACTAAAGATCCTAATATGAATTCCCATGAAATATGTTTTTTCATGCTTCCTTCTCTCTCTTCATTCTTGCACTGTTATCTTTTTATTGATCATATGGTGTCCTTAGTTGATTGACATAAAATTTTCATGACATTATGCTAACTTTATAGTTTAAGTACTTAGACTGGCCAGTGATATTTGAACCATACTCTTTACTGATTTGTAATATGCTTAATGATAACAACCTTGATCCATATCAATCTTTGAACAAAAGAAAACCCCGAGAGGCAAACAATACCAGTTTATGCTTATCTGTCAAATAGCTCAAGTGATGAGGACAATTTCTTAACTTCCTTAATATGACTTCCTCTTTGCTGAATATTGATATCAGGATCCAACTGTTAGAAGCAAAACCGGAGGGCAGTCAAATTATGGTGGGGGTGCGTTTTATACGACAGTAAGCTCTATTGCTTTGTTTCTTGGGGGATGGCAGAAATTGGCATTAGTTCTCCATATGGCACTTTTGATTCGCCAATCAAAATTTTGCTGTTTTTTTTTTTTTTTTAGATGCTTACAGAAGTTGGTGTACCACATTAGAAAATTTCTTCCAACTTGTGTGCGAATTTACGTTTTGTTATACATCTTTGCAGTTCTAAAGTTTTCTGGAAGGTTGTTATCCTCACCCATTTTTTACATTCTGGTGTGTGTATGCTTGAATATGTATTCATGTGCTTTTCTTGTTCTATTTACGCATTCTTCTCTAGATTTGTATCAGTCCTGTATATTTCTCATGAACAATGTCTAGCTTTGTGCATATTCCCCGTGGGTATTCTTTATTGGATGTTTCATATGTCTGTGCATTTAAATTTTCTTTTACTTTCTCTATTTGCTGGCATGTTGCATACTTTTTGTGCTTGTGATGGTTAAACCCCTTATAGAGCCGTTGACATCATTAACTAGCTGTGGTTTCTAGAATCCTGGAAGTGTCCCTCCTGCCACGAACTCAAGGCTTTCCCCTCTTCCTCCAGAGCCCTATGATCGAGGTGCTACTGTTGATATTCCCCTTGACACAGATCACACATACAAGGTTGGTGCAACTTTCAGATTGCCAAGAAACTAAGTTGTATTTCATAGCTTTAAATTTCATTTTCTGATTATCTTCCATTTCAATTAGGATCTGAAAAAGAAAGAGAAGGAACTCCAGGCTAAAGAAGCTGAACTAAAGAGGAGGGAGCAGGTATTTTCTATGGAAATTCTTCGTTATGTTGTTTATGAAAATTTAGCTTTATCAGTATATATATGCTGTTATAATGACAAGAAATATTAGCCAACCAGTTGAGGGCGAGCCTTGGTGCAACGGTTGAGTTGCTTCTTTGGTGACCTCGAGATCACGAGTTCGAGGTATGGAAACAGCCTCTTTGCAAAAATGCAAGGGAAAGGCTGTGTACATATACGCCAACCCTCCCCCTACCCCTGCACTAAGCCAGGGAGCACTTTGTGCACGGGGTGAGCCCTTTATTGGAGGATGCCAGTCCCCGTGTTTCGGACGCCACGCGTATCAGTTTAATTTGCAGTTGCACTTGGTCTTCAATCTTTGTCTTGAAATACTGGGCTTATCGAGTAGTCTCTCGGTTATTTATTATCTACAGAAGGCATTTTGGTTGACTCTACAGAAGGCATTTTGGTTGACTATACTGGACGGGAGATTAAAATAAAAGAAATATCTTAGTATCAAAGTGCTTCAATTCTAAGCTGTTGTTCTTGTAACTTTCATTAATTGTAAATATTAAATATGATGGATTGTTGTATCATATAATGATGTACGGGGTATAAGGGATGTTACTTTTGGTCCACCATTGATGAGAATTGGGAATTTGTGTGTGTGATGTTGTTTGCATGGTTAGAGATCTAGTCGGAACTTCCATCGCATCTGTTGCATATTTGTGTGTGGCTATCTAGTTAGCACTTGAGAGAATAAATTGAAGACAACTATTGCGTTAGTAGTGCATAATAAGCAATTGACTCTATGAATATAACACACCTAGCTCTAGGGATAACTGCAATGAAATTGCTGAGGAAGGTGAGTGGTGATGGTAATTTAAGGAAAAACTGAGGAAAAATGATTGTTGGTGATGGTAACAACTTTTTAATTATTTTTTAGTCGCAATGCTGTCATGTTGGACATGTTTTTGTGGATGGGCATGTGATATTTCCCCTCCCCTTTTCCAATTTTCAGTACAGAGCTTTCTGCGCATGATTGATTAATTTATAATCTTGCTTATATTTTGTCTACCAACACAGGAAGTTAGACGGAAAGAAGAGGCTGCAGCTCGAGGTATTTAATCATTGTTGTTTAAAGAAGTCATTAAGGCTACTCAATTTCCAGACTTTGAAGAGTTCATTTCTTTTCTTTTCCTTTTTGTTATAGCATTTAATTACATTAGATTTTGAAGCTGTATATCTACACCACTGTCACCATGGTGTCATTGATCATTGATCATCTTATTAGCATAAGGCCACTATATAATTATGACCTAGAATGTGTATGTTCAGAGTAATTGTTTTTTTGGATGCTTCACAATCCACTGCTCGTAACTAATTTTATTATTTCAAGGGATGATTTGCAAGGTCAAATTTCTCAAATGAGGATTTTTGAGGAAGTGTTATTTTGATATCCATCTTCCTCAATATTTTACCGTTTTCACCATCTGTCGCTATGTTATTATCATCAACATTGTTCTGTTGAACCCACTTAATTGATTGCCCATGTATTCCTGCGTGCTTCTTGGATCCAAAAGCTACCGTAGCCATTTGAACTGAATGCAAGTGCCCACTTTTAAAAATCTCTATCCTTAAAATGAAGGACTAGTACGAGATGGTAATAAAGTGCCAAACCCTTCTCTGGTGCCATGTTGATGTTTTATGCTCAATTCACTTTGATGCAATGTTTATTTTTCCTCTTACTGCTATTGTAGAACTCACTGTTTCTCTTGTTTGTTTTGCAGCTGGAATCACCCTTGAAGAGAAAAATTGGCCACCATTTTTCCCAATTATCCATCATGATATTGCCAATGACATACCAATTCATTTGCAAAGAATGCAATATGTTGCATTTACGACATTGTTGGGTATGTCAAACATAGCATGGCCCAATTGGACACCCTTGTCTGATTTTTGTCACCGAGCATAATTTACTCCCACAAGCTATGTATGTTAGCATGCATTAGATAAGAGTAAGACTCGAGATATGACATCTTGGTTTATCTTCATGCAAGCAGTGACAAGAAACTCCAGAGGAATACTCAAAAGAAAAAGCAGACAGGGTTGTTGTCTGGAACTTGGATCAATTTTTCTTTTCCTTTTCTTTTTTCTCTATCCTTCATTCTTTTTGGAGACCCACCCTTTATCCCTGTATCCATGTCATTATCATTTGCTCATCCTTAGCAAAGTTAATCATCTTAAACTTTTAAGCTCCTAAATTAGGTCTATTCATGTTCATGAAGACACTGAGCCATGTGCCTCCAGATTATTATAGCATAATGCTCATTGCCTCAAAAGCTTGAGATTTGGAGATATGCTTACATTGGCATCCATTCTTGTGTTTATGTAATGTGTGGGCTATCTTCATACTAAGGGTCTAAAATGTGGATTCGTGTTGGTCACTTGGAGGAAGATTTCTAATAAAAATGTAGAGTACCTTTGTAGCTGGGAAATTGATATATGACTTGTAAATGATTCGCCAAAAAAAAAGCTGGTATAGTGTGCAGAATGGTATGAGTCATAAATTTTTGAGAGGAGAGTGTATTATTACCTAGTGGTAAAGTTGCATGCACTTTGCCGGAGCTGAGTGGAAGCTATCTCTTTTTTGTAGAAAAAGGTATTGTTGCCTTCAGTGGTCTATCTTGGATCCCACATGTTTATTGTGATGCATTTGAATGCCGGAGTACTTTGTTATAATGAGATTGTTCTTCAAATCTCAAATGTTTTGTCTAAACCATTTGAGATGGGCTTTACTCTGATCCCAGATTATTTGAGTTATGCAGGGCTAGTACTCTGTCTTACATGGAATATCATAGCAGTTACAACAGCATGGATAAAGGGGGAAGGTTAGTTTAGAACATGAATTAATGAGTTTTATTATTCTATATGTTGCTCACAATTTGATCAATTGATCTTGATGTCACTTTACGTGCTCCTTTGTTTTAGGTGTAAAAATTTGGTTCCTTGCTATTATCTACTTCATATCAGGGGTTCCTGGAGCATATGTGTTGTGGTATCGCCCGTTATATAATGCTATGAGGTACTAGTTTTCTGGAACTTTTAGACTTGGCTGGCTGTTCTTTAACCATTACAGGACTTTCTATAGTCCATGCACCATTTTGGCTCTTGAAAGTATATTAAGTTCATTTGAACACCATCTGCCACGATAGAATAGTCTCTTGCATTTCTATTGTTGATTTTACTGTTATCCTGAACGAGCTGGTTATTGTCATTGCTGTGCGAGCTTAGGCCTCTCTCTTTTGTTCCACTTTTCAATATTTGTTTGTGTTGTGAAAGAGTGCCCCTTACGAGGGAGCAACAACAAAATGATAAGATAGCCGCTATGATTTTTCTAAACTCTTACAGACAATGAATAATTTTTCCAATAAATAATTGTCACATTGGCTGTTGGTTGGGATATTTCTGATGTCATGCTTTGGCATTGTGCTTGTCATCAATTTCTCCAATTCCTCATAGCAATCTTGGAACATTTTGTTATTGGAATTCTACTTCTACATGCCATATTTCAGTTCATTAATTGTTTATGTTTTTCCTTAAATGCAGGACTGATAGTGCTATGAAGTTTGGGTGGTTTTTCCTGTTTTATTTGGTAAAAGCTTCTATAACTATACCTTGAAATGCTTTCAACTGAGGAAATTCCATTTGGTGGCTCCATTGTATAATTGTTTTTTCCCCAAATCCTTTTGCAGCTTCACATTGGTTTTTGTATCTTTTCGGCTGTTGCTCCCCCTATAATTTTCAAAGGAAAATCTCTCACGTAAGTTCTGTTTATGTTTCTACTTGTTTATATAGCAATATAAAGTTGAATTGTTATAGCAGTAATCTGAATTCTGATTATTGACCTAATGAATTTTAATTTCAGAATTGTGGGGATGACAACAAAAAATTTTTAACATATTCTTGGCCCCCACTTGATTTTATGTATCTTGTGTGTATACAAGTGGATGGGAATTTGGTTTGGATTTTTGCTTATGGAGGCATATTAGGATGGCAGCAGCTTCTGTTTTGGTTTATAATTTGCCTTTGAAGCTTGTATTTTAGCAATTTATTACTATTAGTGAACTCGTTCTGAGGGATCACTAATTATGGCCTACTTGCTTAGTATATCAAAAACAAAAAGCAGTCTCTCCTTATCTTTGATTCAGTGGGCCAATCTCATTATGATTCTCAACGCCTGGTGTCTTAGCAATGTTCATGCAAAATTTGCGACTATTAGGAGTGTTGTCTTCCAGTCATAGATGGTGGACTTTAATGCTTCACCTAGGCAAGTCTTTTCCAGGCTATCAACTGATAGAGCATACCAAACTAAGACCTTATCCAAGCCACAACAGAGTTAACAGGTGTTTGTAATTATCTGTGTTTAGCCTGGCTTGCAAGTTGCAGTTTTAGTTGCGACAGCGGGTTTTTTGCTGAGCTTTTCCATCTTGTTCTGATAATTATTTCTGCTCTGATTTAATAGCGGCATCCTGCCAGCGGTTGACCTTATCAGTGGAAATGTACTTGTGGGGGTAAGTTAGATTTCTGTTTCAGAATCACAAATCTGACTTAAAACTGGCTGCATGAATTGAGAGTGTGGTATCCACTAACATGCTCTGGAGCATTGACCAATATTAGTTTCTTTCTCGTTTTGTAGATCTTCTACTTCATCGGATTTGGATTATTCTGCGTTGAATCAGTTCTCAGCATCTGGGTTATTCAGGTTTTAGTCCTAGCTTCTTTTCCTCTCACTTGCACTTGCACCCACAGAGACACTGACACAGACACAGTTAAGATGGAGACATTCTAAGCATAGAGTAACACTTCGCTTAGAAAGCATAGAGATCCTTTTGTTGTGGATGACAATTTGTGAATCTTCTACTTGTGCTCTGCTCAATTTTACAGCAAGTATACATGTACTTCCGAGGAAGTGGCAAAGCTGCAGAGATGAAGCGTGAGGCTGCAAGAGGAGCTGTGCGGGCCGCGATCTAAATTGCTTCTTGGTGATGCATCTGAGAAGTCGTGTGGATATTGGTTGGATTTGCCCCCAGAGATATAGGAGCCTCATATTGAAATTCATCGATTCTGCAGGGCTTTATATATACATATTGCTACGTTTTCCTGTGTGAGTTTGTCCAGGTACATTGGTCCTTTTACTTGAAAAACTTTAGGAAGTCATTGAGGAAACAGTCTTGAGTTAGAACCATGATAGAAACATGCCTGCTGTAATTCGCAACTATGGAGATGGCTTTGAATCTTCATTTCTGTTATCTGACTTATTCGGAGACCCTTGTATTTACTTGTTCATCGTATAGAAGGTTTTTAGTTCCGGATTTGTTTGTAAACTTGGTGCAGTTTTAGCTTCTCCCTCTCCTCTCTCTCTCCCTCTCTTCCCTATTTTCAGATTTTTTTTTTAATTGTTCTTCTTCATCAAAAAATGCTGATGCCCTGCGATGGAGCCCGTGACTATTTCTGTTATAAAGTTTGGTCGATGCTATAAATCTGCGTTTGAAGTATCAATTGTGATTCAGTTCAAGTTTTAGTAATTTATTTGGGAAAGACGGCAGTGATTTGAATTGGGTAAACTTGAATTTCCCAAAATGATTTAAGGTATACATGTGGGTATGGCGACAGTGGCTTGAGAAAGGCCCTCAACCGCCGCAGGACAAACATTGGGTAATGCCTGGTCCTGGCCGAAGCTAAAATCAGAAAAATCATTTTTTCTGAACCATTTTTTATTATTCGGATAGTTTATTTGATTTTTGATTCGGTTTTAGGGAAAATCAAATTTTAATTTATTTTTTTTGGACGATCGTTGATTTTAGTAATTTTTTTGGGTCAAATCGGATTAAATGAAAATTAGTTAGTTTCATATATATTTTTTAAATAATTTTTATTTATATAAATATTAATATAATATTATAATTAAAACTTAAAAAAGAAAAAATTTGAGAGATTATTTTATCGAAAGATGTAATGTTATTATTATTATTTTTTAATTTCAAGAGCTACTAGTAATATAGTAGAGTTAATTTATAAATTTTATATTTGTCAGATTTATTTGAATAATCAAATTGAATTAACTTATTAATTTAGTCAAATTGGATAGTTGATTTTTGATATATTACATTAGGTTACGGTTATGCAAATTATATCATCGAATTTAACCTATTATTTCGAGGAAACTCCACCGTCCCAAAAAGGAAAAACAGTACCAACGGTAATTCTCCGCAGCGATGATAAGCCATCATGACCCGAAGCAAAAATTTGATCGGAACAAAGAAATGCTATGGATGTTAGATGGCGTCATCACCGGAGGAGTGTCTACGAACCCATCTACTTGCTCACTGCAGCTGGTGCTGAGTGGTAAGGAAGAGTTCGATAGAGGTGATCACCATCGGATATGGCTGCAAATTCAAAGGGTTCAACAGGGAGTGAGGAATCAGAGAGTAGAAGGAAGGTTGACATTGGTTTTGCCCCCTTTGACTTTGGAGTTTGATTGTATGAAATGGTCATTAGGGGAAATTATTTTGTTTCAAGTACCATGTCTTGAATTATATTATGAATAATTTATTCGAAGTATTATCAAATTTTCTTTTTTAAGGATTTTTTTTAACTTAAATTTTTATTTTTAAAATTTAAATTTAAGTTTTTAATCAATTTAATATCTTTTTTTATCAGATTAATCGTCCTTTGGGGTTCAAATACCAATAATCGGATGAAGATACCACACACAAACTCCAACCAAGCCTTCTCTTTACTCATGAATTAGCCCGTTGCGAAAAGGGTTATGCATCCCTTAATAAAATGCTTAGATTCAAGTTTCCTTAGAACAAAAAGATTATTTTAGAAGACCTCCCTTAATTGAGATTTAATATTAATTTGATTCAAATTAATCGAGATAAAACTCTGACGGAAGTTAATCGGGAACAAAAACAAAAAAAAAGAATTAGCCCGCTGTTACAAAATCTCAACACGTTGCTTTTTGTTTCGCTTGAGTAAAGTACTCAAATATATATATATATATATATATTATATATAACTAAAATAAACAAGAAAAAGCTATAATATGCTCCGGGATATTACCCACAAACGTAACACGTGTTGACCACTAAAAATGGGTTGCTCTATGCAAGATTAATGAACCAACTTTCAAAGGGCCTACCCTACTTGGGGATAAGAGAAAAAGAAAAATAAAGAGATCCGGGAAGTACTACCGATGAAAATCAAACTCAGAAAGCAACAACACGGCAAGGACATACCTCTTAAATGAACATGACAGCCTTACAATAAGTACTAGTAATAAAGCCACCCATATTTTTCCTGCCAGCCGGTATCAACACCTCTCTCTCTCTCTAACAATAAGCAATACATTTCTTCTTGCAGTCAATGGTGCAGCCACCGCCGCCGCCACCAGCACCGAAGCCCATGCCGGAGCGGCTATAGGAAGCGAAGCACTTGGCAGGACACGTGAGCTTTTTCTTGTAACAAGGTCCTTTCTCCTTGCACTCCACAGTTGGTCGTACGATACCACTTTTTGAGTGCCCTCCACTTGGGCCTCCATAACCAGACCCGAATCCTCCTCCTATTACCCCGTTTCCCCACCCGCTTCCAAATCCGGGTATGTCAAAACCAGGTGGGAAGAACCCACTCGGCCCACCATTGTTGTTGTTGTTGCCTTTGTTGGCGGGTGGTGTGGTGGTGGGCTTTGGCTTGGGCTTGGTCGATTTTGGGTCGGGTTTTACGGGCACTTCGGATCCGGGTCGGCTTGCAAAAGAGAGGGAGGCTGTGGAAAGCAAAACAACGCAGAGAAAAGTGGGGAAGGCTTTGGTTTTGGTTTTCATCTTTGTGGTTTCTGAAATGGAGAGTTTGTGATGTGATGGAGATCGTGGCGAGAGGAGAGTGTTTATATGGGTAGGGGAGGGGGGACGAAAAGGCATTCAAGAGAGAGGGAGAGGGGGGAGAGTGAGTGGGGTGATGGTTGACAGGAGGCCTTCAATGACTATGGGGTAGGTTGTGGGCAATTAATGCACTTTCAATTTTCTCTTCAAATTGCACCCTACCCCCAAATGGTCAAAAGTAAATACCATGTACTATTTTCTTTTGTGTGTGTATAGGGAAGCATGTCGGTCCAGACTGTGGATGGTTGGGTCCCCTGTTTTAGATCTGGAAACAGAAACCTTGTTACAAACTCAAGCACCCTTTGATTCAGCTTGACACAAGTCATTTGTCATGTCTCGAATCGAAGCCTGCCTGGTATTAATATCTTATATTTAAATGGTTGAATTGATTATGAGTTTAAATTTACATAAATTAATAAATATATATTTATATTTTTATTAAATAATGATAATAAATTCGACAAATTCTAAGTTTAACTGCCGGAAACGGTTATTTCACAATATTTAGATACTCTGATAGAAACACCTAAAATTGTTAAATTAATTACCTAAAAAATTGGAAATATAAACATTTTTGGGTATTACAAAATTAGTTGCTAACCAGTGTTTTTTTTTTTGGGTCTTTTTCCGTATCATAATTAAATTAAAAACCTTACCAATTGGGTTGTTGCGCATTCATATTTAATGCAATCAGAAAGAAAGAAGGGCAGACATTTGTTCAGGTTTGTATGCATAATAGGTCAAGCTCAGCCTCTACACAGACACAGACGATCATTGATTTTGAACATTTAATTATATTGTAGAGTCGCATGTACTCAAGGGGATAGCATGATATATAAACTCCTCTCATTCAACCTGATAATCTCATGCTCAATTCTTTATATAACCAAAAAGAAGAGTCGTCAATATTTTTTTGTTATTTCATCTTCACTAAATTTTTTACTTTTTTTTAATAGTGATAAATAAATTAATAAAAAATATTATGATTTATAATTTTTTTAAATGATATAGTGTTAGCCGATAGAATTAAAAAGAATATTAGTATTAAATTGGAGTTATAGAGAAATACACTAAAATTAAGAGTGTTTGATTGAATTGATCACAAACTGACCATGTGATGTATATGTATAATTAGTGAGAGTTATTAGAATGGTAAAAAAATAATTAATTTCAAGAGACAATATGTATCAAAAAGTAAATATTTAGGATATCTTAATTCCATTATTTAAAACGATAATAACATAGATGACGATATAAATAATAGAATTCAAGAGAGTCGGATAAAATAGAGAAATAAAGTTATAGCTTTTTGCGATCGCACAATATTATTACGGTAAAAGGGAAAGTTTTATATAATTGTAATAAGATCTGTATTATTATATAGTACTGAATATTATGTTTTAAACAATAATAAGAACATAAAATGATTGTATGTAAAATAATGATACTCCGATAAATGTGTGTTAAAAATAGAAAATATAGAATTAGAAATAAAAAAAAAACATACTAACTTGGAAGTGAATTTAATTGTGGATAAATGAAAGGTTAAGATAATTCTGACATATATAACAAAAACCTAAAAACGTATTAATTAGGAGTGAAGCTATAAATATAGAAAATTTAGTGAAACGTTAGAGTATATCATTAAAAATTTGGATATAAATTATTTATAAAATTATAAGTGTCAAACATTTAGTTGATAAGATAATTTTAAATAAAAATGAGTGATATTAGAGAATCCGAACCAGACAAATTATTATTATAACTATTATTATTATTATCAGTTTTTATGAATAATTTATTTTTATTTTTTAATTTTATCTTTTTTTTAATTTTTTTTCAAAATTTCATTTTGTATTATTTATTTTTTTATCTCTCAAATTTTAAACCGTTGATTTTTAATCTTGAGATTAAAACCTAGTTTATTGTTGTGGATCCGGTGTTCCCATGATTGCTTTGAGAGCGTGATCCAGTGTTCACATAATCGCTTTGAGAGTTCTTGTCAAAGATCACTCTTTCAACGGGGTCCCACAAAATATTGAAGGTCAGATATGTCGTATGGTAGAGCTTTGCGAAGAGGAAGAGGCATTGAGATGAGATTTTTTTTTTTTTTGGATTATACAGGGACTGAAATCATCCGAGTGAAAAGAAGATTTATACCATTAGACTATTTTTTTAAGGATAATAAGATCTTTTTTTGTTTGACAATCGATTGTTTCCATTTTAATAAATTAATAAATTAATAAATATTTAATTATATATTTTTTTAATAAAATAATGATAAGAAAATCGACAAATTATAATTTTAACTATTCGAAAAGGTTATTTCACAATATTTAGATAATATGATAGAAACACCTAGAATTGTTAAGTTAATTACCTCAAAAAAGGAAATATAAAATTTTTTGGGCATTACGAAATTAGTTGGCAACTAGGCTTTTTTTTTTTTTTTTTTTTTTTTGGGGGGGGGGGGCTTTTTCCGTATCCTAATTAAATTAAAATGCAATCGGAAAGAAAGAAGGGTGGGACACTTGTTCAGGTTTCATGCATAATAGGTCATGTTCAGCCTCTGCACAGACACAGACCAGCATTGATTTTGAACATTTAATTGCTTCATCCGTTGCTTCTACTGTGATGGATACTTTTCGTTATTCCATCCATCCTCAAATTTGTCTACTTTTTCTTTTTAACGGTAACTGATAAATTAACATAAAATACATAAAATAAAATATAATAATATAAATTGTATACAAATATATATTATTGATAGAAAAAATTAGAGAGAGAATTAATACTAAATTGAAATTTTAAAAAAAATACTAAAATTCAGAAAAAAAATAAAATAAATTGAATTGTTTAAAAATTGAGTACATGAGAATTACGTGTATATTTAGTGATAATAATCAAAATGATTAAAATATAATTAAGTTGAGACAGTGGATATCAAAGAGTCAATGTTTTAGATATATTGGTTTTATTATTCAAAATGGTAATAGTATAGATGAGAATATAAATCATATAATTCAAACGGGTCGGATAAAATTAAAAAATACATTTGAAGTTTTTTGTGATCACACGATATCGTTGCAGTTTAAGAAGAAGTTTTATAGAATTATAGTAAAATTTGTATTATTGTATTATTAAACAATAACAACAATATAAAATAATTATAATTATATTGAGAATATACAAATTAATGTATAGTAAAATAAAAAAAATAGAATTAGAAATAAAAAATATTTATTAAATTGGAAGTAAATTCAATTGTAGATAATGATAGGATATCGTTTAATGTGATTTTGACATGTGTAACAAAACCAAATGACACACCAATTAAGAGGAGTAAAACCTTAAATATAGGAGATTTAGTGAAACGTTAGGATATATGTTAAAAACTTGGATACAATTTATTCGTAAAGAATCAAATGTCAAACGTTTAATTGAGAAAATGATTTTAGATAGAAATAAGTGGTATCAGAGAATTCAAATAAGTTAATTTATTATTATTATTATTATTTGAAGTTTTTACATATAGCTTATTTTTATTTTTTAATTTATCTTTTTTATTTTTATTTTAAAATTTAAATTTTATATTATTTTTTTTGGCTCTTATATTAATTTTTTAAACGGTGGATTCTAAAAATTGAGATTAAATTTCAATTTTTTTTTGCTGATCCGGTGTTCCCATAATTGCTTTGAGAGAGAGAGAGAGAGAGAGTGAACTTCACAAAAATAATAATAATAACAAAAATTATTGCTTTGAGAGTTTGTTGATCCAGTGTTCCCATAATTGCTTCAAGAGCTCTTCCCAAAGATCACTCTTTCACCTGGGTCCCAGAAAATATTGAATGTCACATGCTGTACTGTACGGTGGAGCTTTGCGAAGAGCAAGAGGCATTGGGTTGAGATCTCCCTTTTTTTAGTTTTGTCTGACAATCGGTTGTTTCCATTTTTCTGCAATTTTTTTTTTATTGTCTCTGGTTATGATTTCACAGTCCTTTGATAGTTAAAATCGGACGAAACCATTTTTATGATTATAATCTGATTTTTCATAATATAGTTTTAGCTCGAAATCGAACAGGTGACCAAGTGGATGTGAAGAGACTTATCTTACAAATGTGGCATTTCCATATATCACCACATGCTGATTGGACATGAGTCACATATGAGGTGGTGGGCCAAAGCCAACGTGTGTTTTTACATAACAGCCTATGCTCCCAATATATATATATATATATATATATATATATATATATATATATATTTCATTTGTCCCTTGGATTTGATATATATATTTTATTTGTCCCTTGGATTTGGTCCGTCGTCTAGTGTCTAGAGTTTTACTCCGACTAATCTCGATCGAGCTATTGTCGAGTCCCAATTGGGAGGGAACTCTTCCAACGTTATTTTTACCACTACCAAGACTCAAATTTCGATTCTTGACGTGAGGTGTTAGTACCGTCCAACTAAACCAACGAAGCATTGGTCCAGTATTTTCCTTTGTTGGGCTTAGTTTAGTTGACTCAATAATCAATCTAAATGGTGTCCTTGTAAAAACATTCAAATGGTAAAAAGTTTATGTTTAAATATATATTTTTTTAAATTTCATATTAAAATCTTTATAAATACATATATTTTTATAATTTTTATTATCTTCGGTATCTAAAAAAAAAATCAATCTAACTGGTCACTAAGTTTAAGATGGGTATTAAAATTGTTATTAGTCCTACAACATTAAATGGGGGAAGGAGTGGGGGTTACTAATTCTAAGTTGAGAGCCAAATCCAAGCTGTCCAGACGCAACTAGAGCATTGATCATGATGAATTCCCCAACACTAACCAGTACCATGGACTTAATGAAGGGAGAGAATTTGTGAAAGACCTTTTGAGACTCACACGTTGGTACCAACTAGAATAAATGTTTATGCAACCACGGCGTCAAGGATCATTAATCAATGATTCTTAGAATTGGTACTACATTATCTCGTGCCCAAGGCAATTCACTATGTGAAAAGACGTGCAAAAAGATGTGGATTTCATCTGTTTCACATGAATAATAAGCTGAATATGGAACTTCTTGTTAATGAAATCTAAGCCGAGAAATCAATTCCCCCCCCCCCCCCACCCCACTTTATAAAAATGTAAGATAAGGGATTGTGTTGGTAGATAAATTCAAAGAAGGAATCAGTGGCTAATTGATTCCACAAGCACAAGAGTATCCCATGCTTTCCTATACTTAAAGCTGTTCCTTTGCCCCCAAACACCTTCTGAGTCCATGATTTCCATTTCTTGTAATCTGTGGCTGATAGTGCCTAGGTGTGCAATCACAGGTCTACGGAAGTTGGAATTAAGGGTCATTCGAGCCTTTAAGCATATCTTGTAACCTGCGGATCATAAGAGTTTGCAAATAGGGCAAAAAAGAGAAGAAAAAGAAAAAGGACCTGCTGATAATACATACTATAGTGTTTTCCTCTTGATGAAGGAAAAACTGATATTTTCTAACGCCTAGCCAAGATTGTAGAAATAACACAAGATAAGATTCAGATATGGTTCAATCTCTGATCTCCCTACAAAACATAATGGTAAAACTGCTAGTGTGAGTCAAGGGTCTGAAACATCCAACCTAAAATGACATGACTCCCATAAATTTTAGGGTCAACCACACTACCGAAGCCGCTTGTCGACAAAGAAAAACTATCAATATGCATGTACCGTCCACCCCCTTGACATTAATTTGAGTTGAAAATAAGAACCATACCTGCATCTTGTCCTCAAAGTCTAAACAAAACATTTATCTACATACATCATTGATCTGCAAGGCCCTGGCTGAACTACCTTCCATACGGGTATTTAATGACTCAAAACTGTACGTCTTTTTTGGGATTTTTATTTACCTAGTGGAGCCAGGCTATTTTTTTTTCCTCATATTGGGGGGATCCCGCAGCTGCTACCCAACAGGTGTGTAATGGATAAATCCACAAACCATGTGCATCGCGTAAACGGAAGAAATATTTGCGTGTGGCTTACCTCACAAAGGAGGTCGAAAATCCCCACACCCAGTCAGGCAATTCATAATGGCTTTAAGGGTCATAAAAGCTTCATCGTTGGAGGGGCTTGAAAAGATTAGAAAATATTTCCACAATGACTTTATAATATGGCTCCAAGGAATGACTTTTATGATCTTTTATTTTTAAGAGATCGAAATTAGAAAATTGGATCAAAGTGGGTTTAAGGAAGTATTTTAGAATTTAATGGTTCAAGATATCAATTTGGGTCTATGAAGAAAAGAAAAATATTGACAAATTGGATGATTTTTAGTCTAATAAATTTTAGTAGGATTTTATTTTTAGTAAAATTGTTTTTAACAATAAAATTTTTAATTTTTCTATTTTAATAGAAATTTTCCTTATCATCTTATCATCTTGTTAGAAGAATCTTTTGAGGCCCAGAACACAGAAAGGACTCTCCTCACGTCACTATTCTTTCGCGAGGGAGGCGGCTACTGTGTTTTCTGTTTTTCTTTTCTGTTTCTTCGAGAGCAAATCTTTTTTTCTTTTTTTTCTATTCTCTCTTTTAGTTTTCGTCGAGGACTCACTACTGTGAGTGATTAATTTCTTTTCTTTTGATTCGGTGGAAATTTTTATTTGATTGTTTTCACTCTTCATTTAATTTTTTACCCTTTTAATTCATATATTTGTCGATTCTTGATTTATTTATATGAAAAATTGGTATTGGTTAATCTGATAATTTAATTCAATATTAATTTTTCTATTACTATCTAGGATTTTAGTGATCCGTAATTATCATGAATGAATGGTACAAAGTAGTAACTAACTAGATTATTTATGTTTATTGATCTTTTACCGATATTCATGTTTAAGTTAAGGAATCGATAGAACAAAATTAAATAATTATGACTATCCTAATTATTTATATTTTGATTTAACTGTTTTTATAGAATTTAATACTATTATTGTATTGATATGAAACGCTATCATATTCAGTCGATTAATGATAAATTTTGATTAGATGCTGGGTTTGTCAATTAATTTAGGAAAACGCAAGATTTATTACGGTTATCTTTATAAATCTAAGGTTAAATGTTTAAACTGCAAGAATAATTTTTTTACCAACGATCAGTAAAACAATCGAATGTGTGAACCCTTGGATCATAGATCGATAAATTGAATTTCCTTTCTAATTTTTAGTATTTTTACATTGTTGATTTTTCTCTTAATTTTAAGTTATTAATTTTTGAATTAGAAATTTATTTGATAAATCTCTCATTTTATTTTGCCAATCACTAAGAAGTTAAGCAATTTAGTTTATGTGGGATTCGACCTGATACTACTATTACTATAAGTTTGTCGGTATTAATTTAAGGGTTTCTACAAATCCAACCACATACCTTATGGTCAAAGCAGTTATATATCATAAAAACATGAAAACCTATATTGCCAAACAGACAAAGGATTTGTTTTATCCAATTTGCTCAAAATTCTCCATCCTTCTCTGAATGCAGGGAGACCTTTGGACCTCTCTCATTGTATTCTTCATTTGGGGTATTGTCCTTTGTGTCCATAACTTCTAATAACCAGGCAACATCAACATTCAGTTAAAAACATCAATCACTGCAGGGCTTTCATCTAAGAGACTTGCAAATTTTCCAAATGCAAGTTCTAACGCTCATGAATATATTTGTCTTTTACAAGGAATTTTATTCAGGAGTAATACAAGAGCAGGACACCGTCGGGTTCAAAATGGTACCTATGCTAGTTTGCCTACTCTAATTTCAGACTGGAGTTCATTGATCCAAGATCAGTCATCAATTCGAATGGAAATGTCACCACAACACTAATTATAGAGTTTCAATAATGCTCTACTGTTTCAATAGGGTAGTGTAGTCTGTGTTTGATTAACTTCTATCTTTTATTTTTGTTTTTTGTTTTGTTTTTTTTTGTTTGTTTATTTGTTGATGTTGTTGCTGTTGTTTCTTTTTTATTTTTTTTTTAAATTGTGTTTGCAAGCCTCTATCCACATTGGAACTTAACTAGTGTGTTCTTCACTTCTTAGGGCATCCCTTGGTGAAAATTTATCTTTTTGCTTATATTATATAAAAAGTAAAAAGTTATGCAAGTTTAACAAGAAGAAAGCGTGATGATAACATTATTTAAAATATTAAAATCCTAGAAACATCAGCTAGAATAGGCCAGTTGGCTAGAACATTTGTAATTTTCATATTAATTCCATTAGGCACTCACCCATATTATTTGTTTCAATTTCTAGTTTACAGCATCCATAGATTCATCTAGGGTGTTTTTATCCTTGGATCGCACATTTTATTTCTTTTTCTCTTTTTTTTTTTTTTTTTTTTCTGTGAGATTGGTTTTTTTATTTTTTGAACATTCAGTTTCCATATTAATTCCATTGAGCACTCACATGTGGTACTTGTAATTTAATTTCAACTTTTAGGGCATTCTAGTGATTCATCTAGTGAGTGAGTGTTTTTCATCATTATCATAGGATCTCAAATATTAGCTACTGGTTCCACCTTTATTACAACGGCCAAAGTCATAAGCCGCTCACCTACGACTCCCTTCATTTGCATCCGGAGTGTCTAAATACTATAGATTTAGGGATGAACCATATTCTTAGGTAGCATATAAAATTTTAGTTATTTAGAATATTTTGAATCGAAAGAAATTTGCTTTTCATTTGTACTAGGGAGATAATTTTAGTATTTTGTGACAGTGATTCATTGGATTATCAATTTTCTTCTGTGGTGTATTTGGTTTGGTTATTTCTATTCTTGGCAAAATATCAAGGCAAAAACTGCATAATATAATGCAATGCAAGTTCAGTTGGAAACAACAAAAATGAGATTAATTCATATCATCTTCATCATAATTTAGTCTAACATAATTAATCATCCATATATTTGAAAGAATATGTACATGTACATGCGTCCTTATGCTTTGTACATCTATGTAAGTCCTCTCTTGCATGAGGACCCAATACTTATGAAAATCACAAATCAAAAACCAGAGCCAGTTCAATCATTATTGACAGGCAGCAAATTAGTAATAGATGAACTTCAGTAGAAAAACAGGAAATCAACAGAGGGATGTGGGGGCAAGCATCTCCAAGAATGATGAACTTTAAGGCAGTGAAATAAAATCCAAGAGACCCGGCATTTGGTGAATTGAAAGTCTGACCTCTGCAATCATCAATAAGTTGGTTATCTTCAGCAAACTGTAACATGCACAATTGTTGTCAATTGCTTTTTGATGGTAATAAGCTGCGATCTTCTGTAATAATTCCTTCCTGCAAGGATTAAGAATCTGAGATGAGAAATATCTAGGGCAAAAATATGCCAAGGAGATGCTCTATGCTAATTTAAGAAACATGAAAAGTTAGATTTCTTACCAGTTTGGTTGCTCTATAACCACTTCAGAGACCAGAGGAGTTCCAGCTTGCATCAACTGCCTTGATGATCTTGTCATGTAGATCAGCTCCAGAACAAGCAATAATACCTCTGTCCAGACCTTCCAAGTAAATTCCTTTGGAAAAGTCCAGCGGGCATCCTCCAGCATCTGTGACAACACCACCAGCCTCTTGAATGATAACAACACCAGCTGCATGATCCCATATTTTCTCCTTGTACCCAGCCCTTGCAAACTTCATGAAGACCTCGGCATCCCCACGGGCTATAGCAGCATATTTTACCATGCTATATACACGCAAGGGTTGGTTCCTGCAGTTGAACCACAATTTTTGAGCTATAGCAGTTACAGAAATAAAAAATATGCCATTTCATTGTTTCATGTCTAAGTTATTCATGCTTTCTCATTAAAGGCCAATTTCTCCTCCTTACAGTTTGGTGTGATGTGAACATGTTGAATTCCATTGATATGTTAAAGGAATAGATTTAATAATGTTTAGTTGTTGGTAATAATGCTGCTATAATAATTTAAATCAAAGGAAGAAAAATTTGAGCAAACAAGAGATCATTCAAGAATAGATGTAGGAAGAATGCAGGCAGAGTGAGAAGGCTGCAACAAAAGAAAGTAAACCAGTAGAGTGAAGATGCACACCTAAGCCCAATGCTATGTGCCAGTCCTGCCGTGAAAGAGTGACTTGAGTTTGCCTTTTCAACTGGCTCACAAAAGGTTGCCAATGCAGGATTATCAATGGAGGACACTTTGATCGGCCTTGCAGAGTTTGGCCATACAAATACCTTATTATCTTTTAGTAAAGGCTGCATCCAAGCTTCACCACTACCTTTCCTAGCATAAGCCACAAACCCTTTGTCCCAGGATTCAGGCATCGGAGAGGTCAACTTAGAGATAATCCGGTAATATCGATGCTGATAACTTAGCCATTCCTTCTTTAGTGGATAGTTAGGGCATCCAAGAACTCCAAGTACAACTTCTCCATCCTCGATGAGTGCTAGAGCCACAGCATATTGATCTCCACGTACAAATCCTAAGGTGCCATCAACAGGGTCAAGCACCCAAAATCTTCCTGAGGCGCCCCCAATTGAGTTACATCGACTGATGGACTTGAGAACATCTAGAGTCCTGAGGCCTGTTTCTGGACCTTTAAGCCCAAACCGAGGTGCTTCAGATAGACATATATTTACAGTTCTGACAACAGCTTCTAACAAGCCTGCTGAATCAGCCGCGGTCAAAGTCTGAACATCTTCTTCAGCAACAATGGATACATTTTCACTCCCAAAAGATTCAGACAGCACCCAACTGACAGTTGCTTGGACACTCCAATCTGTTTATGAAACAAAATGAGAAATTAGCCACATAGCGTGTTAATGGCAAGAGAAGGAACAGATAAGAATGCAAATATTGTAAATATATTCTAAAGAAGCCTCGAGAAATTTATGGCTAGGATAGCTGTACAGACCTTATAAGGAAAAAAATCCTAATAGAAAATGAGCATCTTAGGTTCAATGAAAAAAAATCTAATAATTGAGGAATGTTACGGATCATTTATGACTTCGTTAACTTTCACATTTTTCTATGCTACTCCTTTCGTTCCGGAACAAAAGATTGTGAAGATGCACTATCGATGAAACTGTCTCAACTTTGGAATGGGGTAACATTACTTTGGCCAAGATGAATAGTATTAAGCAAATTGAAAGGTAAACAGGTAACCATTATTTGGACTAAGCAATTATATCAGTGCAGTGGAGGTGGTTATTTTGTAGCATGACTGAGAAACAGACTTCAGAAACCTTCAACATCTAGCCTACTCATTGCTCCGGGAAGCAAATGATTGGATTGCGAGGTTTCAAAAAAAAAAAAAAAATGGGGTTCATGGGGGTCTGCTGAACTAATAATGTTTGTTGAGGAAGCAAGAAAAATTATGTTGTGAGATGTTATACCTCTTGCCTAATGTGGTCGGGATGAAGGTATGTCCCGAACACAACATTCTCAAGGACTAAAACGGCTTTGACAAATTCGTAAATGGGTGCAGCACTAGTTTTCTGATCCATGTCTGTACCCAACACTTTGGTGTTGCTCTTGATAAATTTCTCATCACATATTAAAAGGAAAAAAAAAACACTTTCCTAGAGAAAATTACCGAGGCATATCAAAGATTTTGGGACTTAGGACATAAACCAAGCTTACACAACTTCACATAAAGCATCTACAAAATTCTGGTGCATCCATCAATTTTTCAGGCATATGTTCTTATTCTTACAATAGGGCATGCACATAATTAACTTCAACGTGCCAAGGTAGGCAATGGTTTCTCCTCAAGCACAAAAGAAGTCTGCTTTCGTCATATTGGAGATTCTTTTTACCAAGATCACAAAAAAGTATGCTTGAACCACACCATTACATGGGATTGCTCATACTTGAATGTATGAGCACATAACGGGCATAGAATTGATATTTTGCAAATTCTTAACCCAAAGAACAACTTCTCAAAAATTTCCTCTTTTTTTGACCTCAGTACTTTCCTTCGAGTTCAAACCTACAGGTTAATTGGAGCACAATATAAAGAGATTACAATATTAGCTTTTCAAGTCCTTCTAAGCCTTTTCCATTGTAAAAATTTCCCACGTTCTCCAGAAACATCATTTTTTTCTGCTGACGAGAGTTGACGCTTAGGGGGTTTCTATCATTGTTTTTCCTTTCTTGCCTACTGATTTCTCCAATTGCTAACAAAAAACAATTTAATATTTGAAAAATTCAGTCCTTAATAAAACATAAGCCCAAAGCTCAACATCATAGTAATTCACCAACACATTGACCCAGACCAAAAAGAAAAAGAGAAAAAAAAAAGGTCGAATCAAATGTAAAGAATTCAACAACACAACAATCTCACATCAAATTCAAAATTATCCCCATAGCCAACACTGCCGCATTCTATAACACAGACCCAAATAACCAAAGCCACAATTTCAAGATAACCCAATCTAAGAAAAGCAATAAAAATACCAAAAAGCATAGGTTTAATTTGTCCATCACAATAATTTTTTTTAAAAAAAATAAAAATCATACATTAAAAGATTATCTCAATTCCCAATAGATAACGATAGCATATGCTAAAACAATAGCCCGGGCAACAAAATCACATTTTGGAGATAACCGAATTCAAGAAAAAGGCAAGAAATGACAGTATAGATATAGCTTTAATTACCAGCAACAGTGACAGGAGAATTATCCTCCTTGGACTGAACCACATCACTGGTTTTAGAAATTATGCTCTCCTGCACTCTCTGACAAAGATAACAAGCCATCTGCACAGCTCTCACAGCAACATCCAATTCTTTGGAATACTTATCTGGGATTTCACAAGATTGAAAACCCATGTCCCTCTCGCCCTCCATAACTGAATAGGAAGCAGAAACAAGGCTCTTATTGAGCTTAGATAGAGAAAATACTTGGTGGGTATTTGGGGTTTTGAAGAGAACGAAGGGATATTTTACATGATTGAGTGTGAGTTTGTTGCTTTTGTGCAAAAGGGTTTGTGGGATTTTTGTAGAAATGCTTGAAGAGAACACAGGCATCTACGTTGGACTTTGTTCTCTCAAATATGTGCGTCCGGCTGTTGTTCTAATTTCTGAGTTTTGATAGTTGGAGTGATGATGTTGAAGGGAATATAGGACAGTTGATGATGGAAATTGAAAAAAAAAAAAAAAAGAAATAATATAGAAATAGACAAATTGTGATGTTTGGGAAATTGATTGCTTTTTCCTTTCCTCAATTTGATTGCTGCAAGTGAAAATTTTATTCACACGAAGTGGGAAAAGGAAGGTTTTTACTCCAGGTTTTTGTGTCCAGTGAAAGTGGAAGATTCCTTCACGCCAATGGAATCCTAATAAATTAAATACATATGTTATTTCGCATGTGACGGTAGTTTTTTGGGTTCTTTTTTAGGACTAATATTGAGTATCAATTGAGGTTTTTTTTTTTCTAATATTAAGTTTAACTGAGGTTAATTAAAAATTTTAATTAAAAATTATTGATTTAGTAATTTTTAAATAAGAATCAGGGTTTTATATACTAAATCTTATATTTTTCAGAACAATTTTTTTAAAATTAAAATAATAAAAAAGGTAAATCAATTCAAATTTATCAAATTGTTACAATACTTTCTTGTCAACAATTTTGTCTAATAGTTTTAATATAAAATTTCCTTTTATTTGGTATATTAAAATAAATAATTTCCAAATACTTTTAATGTACTCTTAATACATTAACAATAGTAACCAAATACTTCTTATAGTGACAATATTTCGCAAATAGTATAATTTAAATAAAGGAAAATTGTTACAAATTGATGACTTAATGAACTTTTTCCAAATATTAAGATAATTTCTTGTCATATGTTAAACAATTCCTCGACATTACATTTTTTGGTCGAAGTCAAAATTCTGCACATGCATGTACCATGATAGATATATATATTTATTTATTTTAAAATTTTAACTTTCATTTATAAAATTTTATAACTTCTATAAATATTTTTTTAATGACAAATTGTTACAAATAAAATAAATCAAAATAAAAGTAAATTGACCCAAATTCTCGGGTTAAACTTTTTTAAATAATAAGATTGTCTTATATTAAAAAATTGTAAGTAAATATTGTTGATATAAATTTCCCCCAACTGAAGTATAAATTTTGTACATGCATCTAATATATATATATATATATATATATATGGGGATAAACCAATAATATTCGATAATTACATTAGTTCGATTAATTCTGATTTGAATCAAATTGGGTTTTTAAGAGAAAAATCTCTTTCGACTGTCTATTTTTTACATACACAAAATTCGAATTTAAGATTTTATTTAAGAAAAACTAGTATTCAGTCACTAAATTAATTAAGTATCAGGGGTGTGTGTGTATATTTGTTTTCACGTAATAATTGTCCTCTACAATATGACATTATATTTAATTCTATTTATAATATATTTAATTAAAACAAATTTTTTTTTGTACAAAAAAATTGTTTCTTAAAAGAAATGATAAAATTTCTCTACCAACAAATATAAAGTGGTTTTAATATTTTAAAAAATTATTACATTAAAAACAAAAAGGTTATGGCAGCAGAAATTGCGACTACTGCAAGGATGGAGCTTGGGTGGGTTGGATTGTTTTTATTGAGAATTAACTAAACTAGTGTGCAATATCTGATTTAAATCATAACTATTATTTTCAGAATGAATCTATCACTATATCCTTACAAAAATATTAAGAAATCATGATATCCACCGTCATTCGATCGTTAGAGTATACTTAATTAAACGACTTTCGTTAATTGGAAAAATTATCTCACAGTTATGTTTGGTGATTTGAAAGAATAAAATGAATCATTTGAATGACTGCATTAATCATTGGTCATTTGATTTTTGTAGAATAGAATGTGAAAATTCTAGCTGCTAGGCGTGGATTCAACTTGGATGTTTGTGGGCAATGAAACAAGCATCCACATTGTTAAGTGAATTCTTGGGTGCCTCCACGTAAATTATCCCCTTAAAAACACCTTAACCTTATCATTGAGAATCAGAAATCAGAAATCAATTCTCTTTCACAGGAATATCCGTATGACAGTTTGAATTTGGGAATCTAGAATTGATGCTGAATTGGAATTCCACATTTATGGTATGGCACTTTGAAGTTGAACACTTCCCTACAAGACTAACACACAAGGCCCCAAAAATTGTCCCTACTTGCCGATATTTAAAATTCTTGACATTAATTCAACCTTTTATATCAATGTCTCCGTGGGTTTAATGATAAAACACTATACTTTTTTAAGTAAAGTTTTGAATTCAAGTTTTGACAATAAAAAAATATACACTGGGAAAGCCAATTCCATAATTGGATTCCAGAGTTATTAGAATCGAATTAATCGATTTTTTGAATATCATTGATTAAATACAAAAAAAAAAATTGATTTTTTTTTTTTTTTGGTTTTGTTGAGTTTGTATTTAATAATTTATCTGAATAACAGAAATAAAAATTTTTATAATAATAAAAATGAAAAAAACAATTATTACAAAATATTTTGTCATCATGAAATCATCAACACATGATCGATTGTGGTAAGACTTTGTTTGAAGGACATTCCACAAGTTCCAGGATTCAAAAGGTGTGAAATCCTCACGCACTCAATCTCATGGTGGGAGACACTGTTGAGTAAGGGGAACTAATGAAGTGAATGATTTGACACAAAAGTCTATAATCTGAGTAACCATTATTATCCTTAATGATAGAAAAATAATTGAAGATTGTGTGTCATTTGAAGGATCAACGTTGAGATCATGCCATTTTTAGCCACTCGACCAAAAAGTTGCCCTTCTTTCTTTCAATTTGGCTGCTGTCAACTTGAAGTAGCAGTGATAGAGCATTAGATTCTGCAAGAGATTAGCATGTATAAGAGGTCCCATTTTTGCCCCTATTCATGACATACGGCTTACATACTAGAGGTGTCATAGTCTTTAGTTAGCTAAAGTAGAAAATTTTACTCTGAAATGAAGGGTTCTCTTTCTTCTTGCCTTCAATTTTAATTATTTATTCATTTTTCCCTCTTTCCCAAAACAAAAGGCACTGCAAGAGAGCAAGGTAACCATCCTAAGAGAATGGAACCCTGAGCCAATCTAGGGGAGACCCTAGAATATAACTGTGCAACCCTTGAATGTATTTTTCTCATCTGTCTGGGTCGATGGTATGTCTTACAAATCTCTTGGTTTCCCATAATATAAACTGGGTATTGTAACTTTTTTTTTGAAAAATATAATGAAATCAGGGTAAATATTCAATAAAAATATTCACAAATAATAACTAAATAAGTAAAATTTCAACCGACAGAATTAAAATTTCATAAATGCGAAGAAACCATCCTCGTGTTTTATGACTCGATCACCTTTTGATGCACATATATCTATGTGCGTTCGCGTCTGTGTGTTTAGAAAGACAAGAGAGCATCGGGTAATTCATAAAATTCATAAGAAAAAAAAAAGGCAAAAAGATGGAGTTAACAATAATTAGGAGAGAATGTGTCCCATAAGAAAATGAAAAACTAATTAAACAAACAAAAGCAAGTTTAGGAATAGGATAAGAAAGTAGGACTAGGTTTTTTTTTGGATTTAGCGAAGTTTAAGTAATCCATAGCGTAGTAGTATTCTCAAAAAATTTATTGAATGCGTGTAAGATTTTTGTGAGCATTTTGGGCTTTAATTACAAGTCTTAAACGTTGTTTCTCCAATGGGCCTTTTGAGCTTGTTCTTCAACCGGTCCTAGAGTCCACTATTGTTGGTTTGGCCGCTGCAGCCCATTTCATCACCGTTTTTTTTTCGTCATCTGTATCCGGGTTTTGTCCGACTAATCCGGTTCAAGCATTATAGGACCCATTTTAAAGGTTGACCCTCTCAAATCCTTTTTTATCATTACCAAAACTTAAAGTCGAGATATCTGGTTAAGGGAATAGAGTGTCATTGACCACTCAATCTAAATGAGTTTTGTCCATTTCATCACCATTGGTTATGAGTTTGTTATCATTTTTTTCTCTTATAAATGATTGATATTTGATAATTATACAATTAAATTTGATTCAAATGATGTTAGATTCTTAAAGGACGGAACTCTCATATTTATTTTCATTATATATAAAATTCAAATTCGATAAGGATATCATTGTGCACCCATTGGACCAGCCAACAAAACTTTAGCAATGGTTATGAGTTCATACGACAAGGAGAGTCTTAACAAAACATTAGGGCACTAGTATGATGGCAGCTTTTGGTTTTTTATTTAATTTAATTTCTTTCATCAGGAGGCTTATAGCCATAGAACTATATAATAACCAAGTGGTTTAAGTTGTAAAAACACTAAATTTTTTTAATCAAATTTTCATATTCAAATTTTAAGGATAGAAAAAATATGTGCGGGGAGAGTTTTTATTTTTTTTTGGTACCTTGGCTTTGTCACTACTCAATATTCGAAATTTTGTTATGACTAATCTAGATCGATCATTATAGGGTCCATTTTTGGGGTAGGTCTCCCAATAATTTTTTTCCGTACTCAGGGGGAATAGAACTTCCGCTCTGGTTAAGGGACGAAAGTACCTATCCTACCTACGCCAACAAGTGTTAATTGTGCGGGGAGAGTTTATTCCTTAATAGATCAAACAGTCGGCTCGAATCGTTCCCAAAGCAAAAAAGAAAAAAGAATTATATGGTAAAAGATAAATCTCTTTGTATATATTATTAAATGAATTGTAATTACTAAATATCAAATATATTTCACTATAAAAATTACGGATATACAACCGTCATGCTATGCTTATTTATATAGGTTTTGGTTGAATTCTTTAAATTTGTTATTGAAGTTGAAACTATTTTAGTCAAAAATAAAACCCCATTGTGAAAGAACCTTTTCTTCACTCAATATTCACATTCGAGAAAACTCCTATTATTTATAAATAAAACTCTGTCAAGGGTTAGAGAATGGGAAAGCCAAAATCATTCTTTTTTTCTAATATATATATATATTTTAATTTTCAAACTATATTTTTATAAAAAAATTACTTTAATTAAATAATTATGAATAAAATAAAAATAAGATGAATTAAATGGAAATCTCGAAAGGGGTGGACTTGGAAATTGATGAAGAGACAGATAAGAACATAGAAAAAAGGGCAAACCAAAAGGCACATCCCCCATTAAACTTCTTGCACCAACCACTCAATTGCACTAACTCACACGAAATTAAATTGAATTAAATTAAATTGAAAAAAAAAAATCCAAAACCAAACAAAGGAGCATGTGATATACATGCAGAACGGCCAAGTTTAAGTGCAAATCCAAAGTGACCTCCACCTCTTTCCACTAAGCCCTTTCATTTTTGGAGTAATAGTAACACTTTGTGAGCTGTGACATCTCATTTTTTGGTTCCCCATCTCGTAGTAATGATTTGGCCTCGTAAAAAGAGGACATTTCTAAATATTATTTATCATTATCATTATCTAATACCTAACAATAATTATAAAATTAAGTTTACTATGTATTAAACATAAGAACTTGTCATTTGATTGAGCAACATTAAAGGCTTCAAGCATCAACGGATCACAAATAATAAGGATTCCAAACACAATTTCCTCGCTGGATAACGGTAAGAGGTTAGATTGCATGTAAATAGATACGAGATAATATAGAAAAACAGTATTTTATAAGAATATATGAAATAAAAATATAGAGAAATATAATGATTTTTATATAAATATTAATTATTTTAAAAAATAATAGAGAAATCATATTTGTAATAAAAATTTAAAAATATCAAATATACACTTATTAAACATAATAATAGAGCTCGTAAAGTAAAGAAATAATAGAGTTGAGGAAGAGGGGATACTGGGACTTGAAGGGATATTCAAATAATAAAAATTTATTGTTTAAGTGTATTTTTCGAGTTCAAGATTGAATATACGAATTTTCATGAACGCAAGATTCAACAAATTCATAGAATGCGTTCACACAATACTTAAAATTTATTTGAATAGTTCATATAAACACCGATGCCCATGATCTTGTAAATAATTTTTTACTATTTTATAACATTTAACCAATACTTAATTTATCGGTGATTTAATATTGATATGATTTAAATAAAATTTTAAATTGAAATTTTGGGTATGAAAAAATAGATACAGAAGAATTTTGTGATTTAATCCATTTTAAACTGAATTTAATCAAATTTAAAATAATTATCAAATAAATCAAAGCAATATCGAGGTGTATCTAAAGAATAAACACTCAAATTAGAGAGCATATTCACCTTTTGCTCGCGGAAAACATATCAGAAAGCATTCCCATCCTGAGCTCACCCAAATTACCTATTTAATCATTCTTTAATAATATTTGCTTAAAGAAAAAAGATGCAAAAGATAAAAAACATCACTAAGAAAATTATAGTAAATCATAACAGACCCAATAATTTTTTAAAAGAGTAAATTTAAATTTATATATTATTCCTATTATAAAACCTTGAGGAAACAAACTCCAAAAAATGAAAAAGTATCGCCATGGGAGATGTCCTAATCAGCTAAAACGTGGAGAAAATATATATATACCCATGGTGGAAGTGGATAGTACGGCCATTGTCAAGTTTTTTGAAGATAAAGAAGACTTGAACCATCCGCTGCATTTGATACGCTTGGAATGTAAAACGCTTATGGGCGAGATGGAAGTGAGCCATGTTTCCTATATTTATCGGGAAGGAAATGGATGCGCTGATGCTCTCGCAAAGATGGGTCTCACAGTTTCTCCCGGAGTCTCGGTCTTGGATGATCCTCCCGACGTTATAATGAAGGCTCTGTCTGCAGATGCAATGGGGGTGGGATTTTGTAGAATAGGTCCGAAGTCTATTAGGGTTGTTGGGTCGGGCTCTTAGCCTTGTGTTTTTTGTTGCTCTTTTTCACCAAAAAAAAAAAAAAAATACACCTTGTTGATTGGCGCTAACGCTTGCAAAATCACATGAATGTGCGATTTCTTTAATCTTTTCCCACCTCCCAAATTTCAGACCCCACGTGGACCATAACCCACACCTTATAAAGGACACATAGTTGAGAGGCGTCAAACGTCATTCCAAGGAATACCCATGTGAGCAATCTCCTAAATCGAGGGTACCTGTTTTTATTAAGTGCAATTTGGTCTATGAGACCTCTATATAAACCTACCACTCTCCAACTGTTCCTTCGCAGTCTCTTCTAGTACTCTATCTCTCATTTGGGGCAAATTTTAAGGTTTCTATTTTGGGGGTGAGTTTTAAGAATGGTAGTTGGACCGAGGAAAGGGATGATCAAAGGTGGAAATGGTGCCCGTCCCATTCCCAAGAGGGGTCAAGTGGAGGTCGCTATTGTAGTTGGTCTTGCCCAATCTTTTGTTGCTATTTTCTCTCTCTCTAGCCGCAGGAGGAGAGAGAGAGATGAATGAGAGTACATCGTAGATGGGAAGTTTTTGGTGACTAATTAAATTTCTCTTTTTGGGTTTTACTATTTTGTTACTCTTTTTTCCTCTCTTTTCCAAATAATTTTTTTATTGTATTTTTGGGGGGTGAGGGGTTTTGATGCCACAAGGTAAAGTGATTCATTGCTTATTTAATGGGAACACTATTGGTTTGCACTAATTTTTTTCGAATCGAATTTGAAATGCCTTATAATAAAAAAGTAAGGAAAAGCAAGTACAGATATAGACTTCTGCTTGATGGGTCTTGCACTTTATGATGGTTAAATGAATGGAATTGCACTTTATGAATGCTGATTCCCCTCCTCCAATCAATTACCCCTCCCAAGAATTCCATGTTTATAACGGTGGCTGATCTCATAACTTTCTCTCTCTCTCTCTCTCTGTCTCTCTCTCTCTCTATATTTATATATATATATATATATATCTAAACTAATATATAATAAAAATGGTTAAAAAAAATTTAAGGGCGAAATACCCAATTTGAATTAATACCTTGAAACCACCCCCACAGATGGAAACAGTCCCTCCTTGTGCTATTTAACTCTTTTGGATTGCAGAAAGATATGGTTAATTGATTCCATAGTTAGCGATAGAATTTTGGTTCTCTTATGTCCTTTCTTTCTTTCTTTGTAAAACATCATTTACCCAAGATTCATGATAGCAATAAAAATGATATTTTCAATTTTAACCTAATAGTACTCCTCCCTTATCCATCCACTCGACAGGTTCAACTCTTCTTTGGCGGGTTTAACATCTTTTGAGCCTCAAGCACTTTGTGTAGTCTTTGTTATCTTCGGCTTATTCGAACTTTGATAAGGGTAAAGAATTTACCAACATACACCCAATTGAAACCCCTTAAATACCGAAATCCATTCAATTGCTCGGTTTTTTATGAAATTGGAACCCGACTGGTTTGAAAAAACATTTACGAAGGTTTTATAAAATTTAAGTTCCTATAAATTATAATTTAATTAATACTATTTTTTTAATTTTGAATTTAAATCTTTTGTATATATATATATATATATATATATATATATATATATAAATCTATAAAAGAAAGTATATCCACCAAGAAAACATTTAATTCTTCAATAATTCAGACCAACTATCAAAAAATACTTGATCTAAGAAACGTAACTAAGGTTGGCATAGGTCTTAGCAATAAATAATCAGATGCTCATAATTTATGATACAAACAGTTAATTAACATTTGAAATGTTTCATCAGTGTCATGTATTGTAATGTAAATTATTTCTTGGCTAGGCTTGGTATTGTCTTTTTTTTTTTTATTATTTTCATTATAAACATCTGAATTTTATTCGATTAATCTAGTTTGAATATTATGTAGTCCATTTTAGAGTTTGACTCTCTTAAATCTTTTTACGTCATTTTTAGAGTAGAGTGTCCAACCACTCAATTTAAATGAGTTTAATCTTGGCTTGGTATTGTCTATCTCCTTCAAACTAGATCATTCCAAATTTGGATCTAGTGTGACTTCCATTTTGGAAATTACACTTACAAACAAAATTCCATTTTAAACATAACACTGAGCAATTGTAACCCCACCAGGCAATAAAATCTACCTCTGTTCCACAAATATGCTTCGTCAATTTTAAGCCACGCATGGGGCAGTCCTTTTCAAAACGATGAGATTCACAAACAAAGCGCCACCATGAACTTCGCATCCATCCAACTAAAACCTAAAGGAAACCTTGGCACTATCTCTATTTTCTCCGATGCACAAACAAGGCTCTTTTATCTTCAAGGAAAAGCAAAAGATTCCAAAGACCTCCAAAACCAAAATCAAACCCCTACATGACCCACACACTTCGCACTAGTCACGAGTTCACATTCACCGAACCAACAATGAAAGTTGGAAAAAGAATAAATAAATAAATGCCATGTGATGCTTATGCAAAAACCTATTTAATGATCCATCACTTATTATCATATTATGAAAAGACGGAAATGCCCTTCGTAAAGCACCGATTATTCTGAACTCGAAGGGCATTTAGTGAATACTTCCCTCTATATAAAGCTCCATAGTCGACTTCACAGCCAATTGTTCGGGCTCAGGCTAAGGGAAAGGGTCAAAAACGACAATCAAAACTTCTCTTTCGAAGTCATCAAGAAATGGCCAGAGTGATGAAGATCAACGGTCAAGACGTGTCCTCAAGAAGGGAATCCATCTCTAGCCGTGGGATTCCGAGGAGAGGTCAAGTGAAGGTTGCTATTGGGGTTGTTTTGTTTCAATCTATTGCGTCTATTTTCAATCTTAGCCGTGGAAATCAGTTTTAAGAGACTGCTTCTGGGACTTTATTTTTAGGAAGATCAAGATCTGGGCCCTTTTTTTTCTTTTCTTAAATGTATGTACAGGAATTTTGTACTTTAGAGTGTAAATTCTAACTTATGAGGCAATGAACAGTTCTTCTATTGAGAATCCTCTTTTTGGGTTTCATTAGTTTTTGTTGACCATGTTCCTGTCTTGCTATTAGGTTTGTAATTGCGAGGGTTATGTGAATTTTGGTGATTGTGATGCCATGAGCTAGGTGGAATGATTGCTTATTTAAAGATAGCACTCTTGTGTAAAGTTAAATGAACCAATTGGGGTGCTGTAATTTTCAACTTCATTAAATGAGGTTCAATGAATGGAATTGCACAATGATTTGGTGATGTTTTTCCCGTTATTACTCTTAATCAACGCTTTTTTACGAAATATATTCACCTTTTGCTCATATGGACGAAAAACATATTAGAAAAGATTCCTATTCTTAGCTCACCCAAATTACCTATTTAATCATTCTTTAATAATATTTGGTTAAAGAAAAAAGAAACGAAAGAAAAAAAAACGTTACTAAGAAAAAAAACACACCAAATAATTTTTTTAAAAGAATCAATTGAAATTTATATATAATTCCTATTATAAAATCTTGAGGCAACAAACTCCAAAAAATGAAAAAAGTATCATCATGTGATATGTGTCCTAATCAGCTAAAACGTGGAGAATAAATATATATAGACCTAGTTGATATACGTAGACACCTGCAAAATCACATGAATGTGCGATTTCTTCAATCTTTTCCCACTTCCCAGATTTCAGACCCCACGTGGACCATAACCCACACCTTATAAAGGACGCATAGTTGAGACGCGTCAAACGTCATTCCGAGGAATACCCATGTGAGCAAGGTCCTAAATTGGGGGCAACTGTTTTTTTAAGGGCAATTTGGTCAATGAGACCTCTATATAAACCCACCAAAGTCGCTACCTCAGCTGGACACATCACTACTACCTCCAAGTGTTCCTTCGCAGTCTCTTCCAGTACTCTCACTCTCATTTGGAGCAAATTTTAAGGTTTCTATATTGGGGTGAGTTTTAAGAATGGTAGTTGGACCGAGGAAAGGGATGATCAATGGTGGAAATGGTGCCCGTCCCATTCCCAAGAGGGGTCAAGTGAAGGTTGCTATTGTAGTGGGTCTTGCACAATCTTTTGTCGTTATGTTCTCTCTCTCTAGCCGTAGGAGGAGAGAGAGATGAATGAAGTTATTGATGTCTTGAACTTATACTTGAGAGTGCATTGCAGATGGGAAGTTTTTGGTGACTAATTAAATTCTCTTTTTTGGTTTTGCTATTTTGTTACTCTTTTTTCTCTCTTTTCCAAATATTTTTTTGATTGTGATTTGGGGGGGGGGGTTGGGGGGTTTTGATGCCTAAAGTGATTCATTGCTTATTTATTTATTATTTTTTTTTAGTTTTCATTATTGGTATTCAGATTTTATCTGATTAATTTGATTGGAGTATTATGAAATCTATTTTAGGGGTTGTCTCCCCCAAATCTCTTTTTATTATTTTTAAAATTTGAACTAGAGATTTTTGATTAATGAGTTAAAGTATTCAATCATTCAATTTAAAAAAATTTAAAATAATTTTAATGAAACACTATTGGATTGCGGTAATTATTTTCCATTTGAATTTGAAATGTCTTTAAAAAAAAAAAAAGTAAGAAAAAGGTCTTCTACTTTATGATGGTTAAATGAATGGAATTGCACTTTATGAATGCTGATTCCCCTCCTCCAATCAATTACCCACACAAAAAAGGGAGAAAATTTCAAACTTTTTAAAGGACTGTCTTAGTGCACGATGTCCCAAGAATTCCATGTTTCTAATGGTGGCTGATCTCATAACTTTTTCTCTCTCTTTTTATATCTAAAATAATATATAATAAAAATGGTTAAAAAAAAATTGAAGGAACAAATTCCCTATTTGAATTAATACCTTGAAAACACCCCACCAATGGAAACAGTCCCTCCCTATGCTACTTAACTCTTTTGGATTGCAGAAAGATATGGTTAATTGATTCCATAGTTATCGATAGGATGTTGGTTGTCTCTTATGTCCTTTCTTTCTTTCTTTGTAAAACATCATTTACCCGAGATTGATGATAGCAATAAAAATGATTTTTTCGGTTTTAACATAAAGTACTCCCCCCTCCTCCCTTATCCATCCACTCGACAAGTTCAACTCTTCTTTGGCGGGGTTTAACATCTTTTGAGCCTCAAGCACTTTGTGAAGTCTCTGTTATCTTCAGCCAATTCGAACTTTGATAAGGGTAAAGAATTTACCAACGTACACCCAAGTGAAACCCCTTAAATATCGAAATCCATTCAATTGCTCGGTTTTTTATGAAATTGGAACCTGATTGGTTTGAAAAAATATTTACGAAGGTTTTATAAAATTTAAGTTCCTATAAATTATAATTTAATTAATACTATCTCATTTAAGTCTATCGTGTATATATATAAATATATAAAATTTATAAAAGGAAATATATCCACAGAAAAAACATTTAATTCTTCAATAATTCATACCAACTGTCAAAAACATACTTGGTCTAAGAAACGTAACTAAGCTTGGCATAGTTCTTAGCAATTTAGTCTGTAGTCAGATGCTCATCGTTTATGATACAAACAACTAATTAACATTTGAAATGTTTCATCAGTGTCATGTATTGTAATGTAAGTTATTTCTTGACTTGGCTTGGTACTGTCTATCCCCTTCAAACTCTGACCATTCCAAATTTGGATCTGGTGTGACTTCCATTTCGGAAATTACACTTAAGAATCAAAATTCCATTTTAAACATAAAACTTTAGCAATTGTAACCCCACCAGGCAATAAAATCTACCCCTGTTGGGAACAGGACAAATGTGCTTTGTCAATTTTAAGCCACGCATGGGGCAGTCCTTTTCAAAACGTTGAGATTCACAAACAAAACGCTACCATGCGCTTCGCATACATCCAACGAAGACCTAAAGGAAACCTTGGCACGATCTCTGTTTTCTCCGACGCACAAACAAGGCAATTTTATCTTTAAGGAAAAGCAAAAGATTCGAAAGACCCCACAAAAAAAAAATGCCCAAGACCAAAATCAAAACCCTGCATGACCCACACACTTCACGCAAGTTACGAGTTCACATTCACCGAACCAACAATGAAAGTTGGAAAAAGAATAAACAAATAAATGTCACGTGATGCTTGTGCAAAAACCCATTCAATGATCCATCACTTATTATCCTGTTATGAAAAGACGGAAATACCCTTCATAAAGCACCAATCATTCCGAACACCAAGGGCATTTAGTGAATACTCCCTCTGTATAAGGCACCAGAGTACAACGCCCAACTTCACAGCCAATTCTTCGGCCTCAAGCCAAGGGACAGGATCAAAAACGACAATCAAAAGTTCTCTTTCGAAGTCATCGAGAAATGTCCAGAGTGATGAAGATCAACGGTCAAGATGTGTCCTCAAGAAGGGAATCCATCTCTAGCCGTGGGATTCCGAGGAGAGGTCAAGTGAAGGTTGCTATCGGGGTTGTTTTGTTTCAATCTATTGCGTCTATTTCAATCTCAGCCGTGGAAATCAGTTTTAAGAGACTGCTTCTGGGACTTGATTTTTAGGAAGATCAAGATCTGGGCCTTTTTTTTTTTTTAAATGTATGTACAGGAATTTTGTACTTTAGAGTGTAAATTCTAACTTATGAGGCAATGAACAGTTCTTCTATTGAGAATCCTAAGTTTTTGTCACTATAATGAAATTTCTCTTTTTGGGTTTCATTAGTTTTTGTTGACCATGTTCCTGTCTTGCTATTAGGTTTCTAATTGTGGGGGTTAATGTGAATTTTGGTGATTGTGATGCCATGAGCTATGTGGAATGATTGCTTATTTAAAGATAGCACTCTTTTGTAAAGTTAAATGAACCAATTGGGGTGCTGTAATTTTCAACTTTATTAAATGAAGTTCAATGAATGGAATTGCACAATGATTTGATGATGATTTTCCTATTATTGCCCTTAACCAGCTATAACTCAATTATCACCTTCTCAAATTCTAATTTATATATATATATATATATATATATATATATATTTATATATATCTCTTACAATTTATCAAATCATTTTTCATAAAATTTTATTAATTATTTTATATTTTAACTGTCCTTCTCATGCTCACAAAATTTTATTAACTTGTTAAAAAAAAATCAAAAGTAGGGGAGATGGAGATAAAGGGATCGTTCAAAGTCACAACTTGGTGACGGCTATGAAGAGATGAGTGCACTTTTCGTTTTCTTTGGCTCATCATCTAGATGAGTCCTTACAGTGAATTGAATTGGGACATAACATGTCTTAAGTGAGTCCACGTTTCGTCTGTTTGTATCATATTTTTTAAATTTCAAACCATGAAGAATCATACAACGTTAGGTAACGAAAATAATTGCAAAAGTGAGGTGTCATTCGACCAGATAGGTTCCTCAGATCTCATGATTTGGTACAATGCACACTTCCATGTATTTGAAATCCGAAAAAAAAATAGTAATTTATGAGGATAATTTCGAGTAGGTACAACGTTAGAAGATACATTTACGTCCCTAAAATGGAACGTTTGTCTAATGAATATAAGTCTTAAATTTTTTAATTAAAATTTTGATTTAAAACTTAAAAATAAATAAAATTATATCGAAAGAATTCTATTTAATTGGAGTTAATAACATTCGAATCAGAATAATCAAAACATGTATATTTATATCGTACATATTCATGAGAAATCATAGTCAAATAAGTTTTTTATATGGTAGGCCCTTTCTCTCCTTTGTTTGTTATTTATATTTTAAGATTCGGGACTGACTGCCTTTTAAAGTCTAAGCCATCCTTACAAGCAATTTCAATAGCTAAAAAACTATAATTTAGACCTTAATATGTATTGAGCTTTTGACAACCTTTGATTCATCTTTTTAAAGGGTTTGATTACATTTTTAAAAATTAAGGTCTAATAGGCTGATTTACCATTATGATTCGATTTAGAACCATAATTTTAGTGTGATCCATTATTTTTCATCCATTAATTCCGACTCATCTTGAAAAATGAGAGAATTTAGGTTCATTATCTAGACAAAGAATTTATGTTAAATTGTATCCGGATATTTATTCAAATTTTTAGATGACGATGGTCAAATATAATAAAGAGAGAGAGAATGAGACAGAGTAATTTTAGTGTTATATTATGTTTGAAATCAAGTAAATTTTACAAAATTATGGAACTTAATTTCAATAAAGATTTTAGAAAAACGATTTAACTCCATAAAAATGAAAATTTATAAATAAAAAAGTAAAATTTTGACTTTTTTTCCTATTGGATGATAATAATTTTAAAATTAAACTAAAAAAAATTTAATTGCTTCATGCAGTAAAATTTATTTGAGTTTTATATTTTAGTTTTTAAGTTTAGGTAAAAAAAATATTTCAAAAGAAACTAAATTAAAATTTTAATTAAAATGATTTGAATATATATATTTTTTATTTATTTCAAACAAAAAAGCTAAATATTCCAAAGACCCAAAAGCCAAAGCCCTGCATGGCCCACACACACTTGAGTAGCCCACCTTTCACTAATTTAATAATGAAAGTTGGGGAAAGAAAAAGGCAAACCACACGGACAATACACCATGTGATCCGCATGCACAATCCCGTTTAATAGTCCTTCACTTATCATCTCGTGCAAGTGGCCTTGCTAAAAGACAAAACTACCCTTCTGAAGAACCAATCAATGTGAACACCAAGGGCATTTAGCGTAAAACTTTCCCTATATAAGCCACCAAGAGCAGCATTCTGGCTTCACAGCTAAACCAATCTTGTAGGCTTAAGCAAGAGAGAAGAATCAAAACGGGAAACGGAACTTCACTTTCGAAGTCGTTTCCATCAAGACCGAGAAATGGCAAGAGTTATGGTCATCGACAGCGGAGACGTGTCCTCAAGAAGGGTATCCATTTCTAGCCGTGGGATTCCGAGGAGAGGTCAAGTGAAGATTGCTATTGGGATGGTCTTGGCCCAGTCTATTGCTTCTATTTTCAATCTCGGCCGTCGAAATCAATTTTAGAATCAAGCTGTAGGCATTTTCTTCTTCTTCTTCTTTTTTATGTGTATGTATGTGTACTCTTTTGGTAGTGTAAATCCTAACCTAGGTGGCAATGAAAAATTGTGACCTTTTCTGCAAGTCCTATGTATTTTTTTTTTATTAATTCCATTTTTTTGGTTGCACAATATGCGGGGCCCTCTGTAAATTCTCTCTCTCTCTCTTCCAGTCCAATCCAGTCGTGTTCTCTCAGTAGACTTTGAAATGGGGAGTCCATTGACGCACACCAAAACCTTGGCCATGAAATTTTTTGAAGCAAGATAGTCACTGCACTGATGGAGTCCATCCACGTCGCTAAAGAAGGATTTTGATTGCCTTTTTGACGTGTATAACACCAATTCACTTTAAGCCACAGGATAATTCATTTATGCATTTCTTGGTTGTGGTGGAGTCTCACAAAATCTCAAAAAAGTTGGGTGCTGATTTATTTATTTATTTATTTATTTTTAAATTTTCACTTTATTAGTTATTTTTTTAAAAAATAAAAATTAAATTTAATCTTAGTATGATATTAAAAACCTATACTAAAATTTAGATATGTTATCTCGGACCAGTATTAAATAACTCGAATTTTCAGGTGCAATATATAAATATGAAAATTTTTATTTTAACAGCCAGCTTTTAATATAGATGTCGAGTAATTGAAAAAAAAAAAAAAAAAAAAAACTGAGCTCATAACCTCAGTTAAGGCCGATCTGTCTTTCTTTCAATGCTTTCTTCCTTTTAAGTCTACCTTATTCTTTAATATCAATTTTCTATTAATCTTAATTAATATAACTTAGAATTTGTTATGTTTAACCTATTTTTTTTTTATTTATAATTATGATCTTAGATCATGTTTAAAGTGCAAAATATTAAAAAACTAAAATTAGTATATTGTCCGTCCATTTTGAAAGGAAAAAAAAAAAAAAGAAATGGAGAAGTACTATTCTTGATTGCCAAGGCGATCATCATGACTTACTAAATCACTGAACTAACGGCTAGTTCGTCGTTAATTGAATATTGATATATTTAAATAAAATTTTAAATTTAAATTTTATACATAAAAAAATAGATATCGGGAGAGTTTTATATTCTTAATGGTCCAAATCAATTCAAATCGAATTTAATTGAGATCAAAGTAACTTCAAGATACTAGTGGTTTATCAAAAAATCTAAATCATCGGACCATGTAAGCGTGTAAAGTTTGGAGATTGCAGTAAATGACACTAAAAAAAGAAAAAAGTTGCGTCCACCAAAAAAAAAATAAAGAAAAATTTGTAATTTATTTATTTATTTATTTATTTATTTGGATAGGGAGTTTCAACTCTTCAATTCTAGATTCACTCTTATCCTACGAACAACAATACTAGGCCTGCAAAGCAGGGCTCAAAATTGAAAGCTGATGCAAAGATTGAACTAATATCTCCCACTTAGATATTAACCAAACGTATCAATTACAACCCAAGTTGTGATAATGCAGGTCAGCCCTTTCATCCCATACAAGAATTGTCTCTGCCGAAGACCAGAGCGGTCGCCCAATTAGTAGCAACATAAAATCTGTTCCTCCAGCTAATAACGCGGGCCAAGTATGCAGATCGCCATACCAACCACCCCAAAAATCCCGCAACTGAGAGGCCCTTTGCATCCTGCAGTATAAGAAATCAAAAAAAAAAAAAAATTAAAAGGGTTAATCAAGCTTTACATATTCAAGGAAACAACCCCCTTTTTTGTAGTCATTAGTTCCATCAACCTTTGCCTTGGGAAAGTTAAAAGCAACATCCATAAGTATATGGCATTCTAGATGCAACAACCACGAATTAAGCTGAGAGAATGGTCCTGATCAAGAATCAAATCTCGCCTTTACCAAGGGCAAGGCCACCTTCATTTTGTAACATTTTGATTGCAAGGAAAAGGAAGGGAATCTATTCCATTACTGACAGGAGGGACTGCTTAGAATACCTTAGACCGGCGAAGATCAACAAGCGCCTTATAACATCCCACACATGCCATGCTTCCGAGATGCTTGTATTTAAAAGGCTCACCCTGTTGAATATCTTTTAAGCAAAAAGCCCTCCCTTCGTTCTGCTGCCCAATCCTGTTAAACTACTCCGCCAATACTTCCCTTGTCTTTCTGCAACCTGTTATGAAAGAAAAAAATGTTTAAATTGATCAATGAAGTTTGATCATGAACAGCACGCTCCAAATATGGGCGAAAAGGAAAAGAAAATGACAAGATAGCTAGATACCTGAGCTAGAACAGGAAGCACTTGCTTTCCTGTCCGTTCAAGGAAACCGGCAAAGTCTCCCAACGCAAACACATCTTCAACGGTAGGCACCCTCAACCATTCATCAACACCAATCCTGCATCAGTCCGTGACTGTTAAGTAAAATGGATGCTAATTGCAGTAGGGCGCATAAAAAGGATTTAGGACACCTTACCTTCATGGGCCTTGGGGAACCCCAATGACTTCAAAAATTGAGGGGCCAAACCTGTGGACCAGACCAGAAGGCCGTAGGGAACCTCAGTCCCATCGTTGAGCACAAACTTTTCTGGTTGCACCTCTTTCACGACATCTCTCATTACATAAACACCATACTTCAAAGAAAAAAAATGTCAAACAAATTGTTGCTCTTGTACCAATACTCTTCAGAATATTATTATTGAAAGAATTTTTTGCATTACCTTGGTTAGATGTTTTGCTGCTTGCTCTCTTAAACCAGCATCAAGTCAAGACAAGATCTCATTTGCCTGTACAAGGACAAAATTAAAAACATTTACTTCATGATATCATAGTACAAAGCTTCATGGTATATTAAGAAGAACAAGAAAGCAGAATTGTAGCGCGACCTCAATGAAAGTAACACGGATGGCATCTTTAGCGTGAGCATATCGCTCTTCGATATCTGTCATGATAAAATCACTAGTTCTCCACTAAACTCCACCCCAGTTGGACCACCCCCAATTATAACACAGTGCAGAAGCCTCTTTCTTTCTTCCCCTGAGAGGCCTGTTTCAACAAATTAACACATTAAGAAACACAAAAAATAATAAAAAGGTCTTAAACGCAATTATATGAACATTCCAAATTTCCTGGATTTTGAGAGAGCATCAAGTTTAAGATAAGCTTTTTCCTGATTTCTTGGGCATGGTTAACTTAACAGAGAAAGAATGCATTTTCCTTCACTCCCTTGATGTTCAGTGGCAATGACGAGGTTGTGATATGCAACTGATGGTGTATGGTCTAGCAGCTAGCAGTCCATTACCATGAAGCCTAATAGACCCATAATCATGAAACAAGTAAACTACTAAATGACCTCTCGGTCGATCTCTTGGGAAGGTACCCTCTCGAAAGGTACCCTCTCGACCTGAACCTCTCGGCTAGACCTTCTCAATTCTTGCGTTACTCCCGATGCATCCTGTGCATTAGGTCCTCCGTCTCTCGGATCTTACAAAGATGATTCCTATTACGTGACGGATCTTAGTCATGGCTAGCCAAGGAGGAAGAAAATCTTTGACGAACTTAAACCTTCCTTAATCTGATATGGATCTACTGTAATCTCTTCTGATAAAAAAAATAAATTTCTTAATGATTCAGACCTTCGTGGATTTCTATGACGGCAATAGAAACTTTCCTCCCTTAGAGGACTCAGAATCATTGGGAGTCTACCACGACGATTCTTACAATCTTGAAAGATTTCTAACGATTTCTTAACAAAGTAAGTAGGGTTCCTACGATCTTGAGTACATACAAAACTCTCCATACATGCTATATATACTATGCAAACACAACCTCTCACGTATGCATAGCTTACTTAAATACCTCACACAGAGACTATACAGGCCTCAAACTCTTTCGGTCTTTCCTTTTTTACTACTATCGCTGACTTAAGTGTCTGAATCTCTTATGTCGGAGTTACTTTCGGTGGGTTTTTTGCAAGTTTATTCCTCGAAAGCAACCCAATGCCCATGACATCTTCAGTTTCCTATTCGAGCTAGAAGAATGATCTACCATGGAGTCAATTTTGGCTTCAAAAGCAACCTTGAAAATGCAAGGCTCATTAGGTAGTTCATCCTCACCAACCATTACACAATATACCTATTCAATCAACAAAAAGAAAAAAAAAAATTGCTCCTCCAGCAAATGACCTCAAAATGCACACAAGTGTCTTGTGTAGATAGATTCAGGCCGAGGCAATTCACCCACTTCATGTTTGTCTGTGTCGAGACCAAGGCAGTTGGCGAGATAGAAGAATGAGTTGGGACTCTGAGCCAATGCAGACTGTATCGGCCCTACAGGCATAGAGGATCCAAACACTTATGTGAAAATCATTTTTTTTTTCTCCTTATTGTGGCTCATTAGGTGAAATTTTAAATTATTAAATTTTTTTGTTCCGATTTGGTAATAAAATTTTTTTAATTGGTATTGGTACTTTGAAATTTTCATTTCGATTAACATTGAGAGTTTACAAATGGGTAAAGCAATCTTTTTGAATGTTTCGGTCGTCTTTAAATACAAAAATAAAAAAATTCTTTTCGATATTTGGAAAAATATTTAAGTTTAAATTGGATTAATTTAAGATTAAGCAGATGAAATGAATTACCGAATGGAGGAGGCATGAACAAGAAGTTTGAAAATTTGTATTTTAAATACTCATATTTTTTATTATTTTTCCTCCCATTAATTAGGAGCTGACTATCTTTAATTTATTTTATTTTTTCATTTTTAAGTAAATCTTTTTATCATAATTAAAAAATATTATAAATAAAATAAGAATACAAACACCAGTAAAACCAAGTTGTCCCCTTAAGTTACCCAAAAAAAAAAAAAAAAAAAAAAACCTTAATATGTATAATTTTGGCGGCATTTCTTCGGATATTATTAAAATTCTTAAAAATATGGTTTAATGTTTTAAAAAGAAATCTTACATTTACGGGTATCAAACTTACATATGCATGTCATTTTTTTGCTTATATTGATCAATTCTATGTAGAATTATATTCTCCTACGTCTACATGTATCTCGAACAAATTGAGACCCACCACAACACTGCATCAATCACATAAAATTTGGTTTATTAAATAAACTCCACTTTAGTTTAAAATAAAATTCTTATTTTAATTTTTTACTTTTTTTTTTTCAAATAACATAAAATTTTGTCACTTTTTAGGGAATTTTTTTTGGTGCTCCAAAAAATAATTTAAATTTTAACAATAAACCAAATTTAGTAGATTTCATATATTTGGTGCTTAGATATTTTTCGGTAGGAAATTTGCAAATGTTAAAAATTTACAAATTATTTTGTATTGCATAAAAAATAAATAGATATTTTTTTTTTCTAAATTTAAGAGCTAAAATCATATATTTATGTAACAACTAAAAACAATAATAACAATAACAATAATTTGAATGTTAATCATAACAATTGAGATTAGTTATTTGAGAGACAAATATGAGAAAGATTAAAAAAAAACTTTGATTTAATTTGTGCGAATTCTCATGCGTCACTCATTTTTATCCAATATTATCTTCTATTTAAACACTTAATTATTATGTTTTTATGAATAATTTGCATATAAATTTTCAACAGTTTACCTTTATATTTTACTAAATATCTTATATTTAAATTCTCGATTCTCTTAACCGGTGTGTTTTTAAATTTTCTTTGTATATGTCTGAACCAACTCAGACGGCACTCTCGTATTTTATTCATAATTGAACTAATTTCTAACTTATTATGAATCTCTTTATTTCTAATTTTATTTTTTCTAATTTTGTCATACATCCACTTAAGATAGTAAAATGTAGATAAAAAAATATTTCCAAGTAGAGCAGATTTATTTAGTTTATTTAAAGGACCAAATCATTTAGTAAAATACTTTAAAATATTTGATTTAATTTCTTGTCTATTTTATTTACAAATCCACCAAAGCAGAATGGTTTTTTGAAAGGGTGGAATTTTAACCAACTTTATTAGTCAATTTTTCTAATTAAAAATTTTAATTACAGTAAAAAATTCTTTTTTATTTTTGGAAAATAAAACACGAGTATCAGGTAACTCCATATATATATATATATAAAAAAAACTACTTAACAGATGGGATATCTACTTCACTCTACATTGGACCTTGTTTAGTACTAGATAAATGAATATCAGTCTTCTCAATTGGACCACCAACTTCTAATTTCATCCAAAGATTTGGAAAACAAATCAGGAAACCTTAAAATTACTTTATTTGAGAAAAAAAAATGATTGTCATTGTTACAGCAGTCACATCCATGAAGTCTATGATAATTTTGATCTAAACTCTGCATTGGAGTTCAAATTCTATGAAAAGAAAAATGAAAAATGGTGAATTGTTTTTTTTTTTTTTGGGGGGGGGGGGGTTTCATAGGTAAGTGACTAAGTTGCAGCTGCCAATTCTTCATGTGAGTGACTGAAAACCTTGTTCAAGATCATGGCTAATCGAACTCCACCTTGAGCTACTCGCTTCATGACTATAGGCATCCTTGAATTGAAGTAATCATCTGCCAGAGATGTGCACGAAATTTAGTACATGGTTCAGAAAGAGAAGCATTTTTCATTAAGAAGTAGGTGAATTGTTTACCTTCTAAGGTTGCCCCATCCTCAACGCCCTTGTAACCCCACTTGCAAGCTAATTTTATGCTCTCTTCAGCCCACCTGTAAGCAATATGTTACAATTATGTCAAGACCCAACAAGTTTTATTATGCAGATTTTTTTTTTTGTCCATGTGGCTAGACCACCGCCCGATATCCGAAATTTTGCCCCGACTAATCCAGACCGATCTGATTGTCGAGTCTCATTTGAGGGGAGATCTCCCAATATTGTTTTTTCCGTACCCGGGGGAGTTGAACTCCCGACCTAGTTAAGAGACGAAGATACTCTTTTCACTTACGCCAACAAGTGTCGGTTATTTATACAGATTTTATGACTGAAGTGTCAAACATATTATTCAATTATTTTTTGAATGACTCCATGAACTACTACTATGTTATATCATTTAAAACTTCAGTTGAAATTCAACTACTAAGATCTGTCATAACTATTTTCCCTATTGATAAATTGCATCCTTCTTTCGTGTTTAGTTGTTTGTGTGTGTGTGTGTGTGTGTGTGTGTGAGAGAGAGAGAGAGAGAGAGGGAGAGAGAGAGAGAGAGAGAGAGAGAGAGAGAGAGAGAGAGAGAGAGGAGAGGAGGTTCTCACTTGGTTGGACAAGAAAAGAGATCACTACATTCTTTCCACGAGAGGATGTCATCAGACCATAGACCCTGTTTATTTCCATCATAAAAAGTAGCAGGTCTGACATGTTTTCATCTGATAAAACAATTTTACTAGGCCTTTTTAATTGCATCAAAGACAGAGTGGCATAGAGTTCTCTTACATCAGTGCAGTTTCCTTCGATGTCTTCTAGTAAGAGATCATAGTCTTTCCCATACAACTCTTTGGCTGCTGTTAGAATGATCTCTCTGTCCCACACCTACACATTTTTCCCACAACAATAATAGCTCATTTCTTTTTGTCTCCCACCCCCCCCCCCAAAAGAACCAAAAAAAAAAAAAAGGAAAAATATTTGGCGCTTACATGGTGAAGATTAGACTTGTGCCTATACCAATGTAACTTAATGGTGTTTCCACCTTCATCACTTGTGAATCCAACATGCAAAGGCTGATATACCAAACATCAAAGAAAGTAAAATCTCAATAAAATAATAAGAAGAGAAACCCAAATGGCCAAAAGTGGGGGACGAAACCGGAAAGTGCAAGATAAACCTGATGAATATCTCCCATAAAATGTGACAAAAACAGTAAGGCTTCAGTCAAGTTATCTGCATTACATAAATATCAACCACAATCAGTTTAATTAATCCCTAAATCTGCAATTATGATTAGAAAAATATAACTATCATGATATTTACGTCTACGATCTGAGCTTCCTTCCTTATAGTGCAAGAGCTGAGTTGTGAAATTCTTTATGGCCCCGGCAACACACATATCCTTCTTTCCATGTGGATCGTGACAGTCCCCTTATATAAAGTAGGCATATCACAATTAGTACAACCATTTTGGAATCGATGTAGATGGATATTTCATTAGTTGTAGTAGAGCATACTTTGATAATCAAAGGAACATGCATTGTCAGGCGTGTCGATGAAGTGAAGAGAGCTAGTCCATCTGTACTTGTACCAGTGCCTTATTTGGTCCGGCCATGTGCATAGCGCAGATAGGTCACCGTCTACATAGTCAGGTAGCAGGTTCTGAATTGCGTGTTGAGCATCGTGTTCCAAGAGACTCTGTCAACATCAATGAGCAACTTTCAGGATCAAATATAAAGCTTGGTTTTAAATTTCAATATGTCAATCTGGCAATTCTTTTTTCATTTTTGGGGGGGGGGGGTGGAACTAAAGCACTCCATTTGTGCCACGGAAAGAACAACTGGCTGGCTGAATTAATTGTTCAACAAATTAGAAATGGGATAAATTGGTTATAGCATGTCTGCATCATTTGTGGGCTCGTTGACGTATTCCCTTTAATTTAGAGAGAGAGAGAGAGAGAGAGAGAGAGAGAGAGAGAAAGAGAGAGAGAGAGAGAGAGAGAGAGAGAGAGAGAGAGAGAGAAGAGAGAGAGAGAGAGAGAGAGGCAGCGATGCAATTGACTTAACCACCACAGCCCTACCAAGCCTTCTTGCCTGCCCTTCAAGAAATGCAGTATCTATTATTTTTTTTCTTACTTGTCTTTTTATGCAAGGATGCTATCAATCTCGAGATACCACCTTAGGCCTTTGAAAAATTGGGGGAAAACAGCCTTGATCTTGGCCATTTGTGCACGCCAACATTGACCCTTCGACACAGCAGGCGCGCATTTGACTAATAGTAGAATTTTTCTGCTCCTAACCATACTTCGCACACAGTTTTCTTTTTCCCTTATTTAATCATTTGTACCTCCCCGGTCAGCCAAGCAGTCTAATAATTTTAGAATCGCATGGAACCAAGGCGAACTTACCTGTGCAATCTTGCACGTCATGATATGACCTTCTTTGCTCCATGCATGAACCCTTGGCTCCAAAATGAACGTACACCCTACAAATAAAACAAAAAATGTAGAAGATCTAAACAAACCTCCCATCTTACCCATCATCAGAGTACCGCTATCTGTTCTTATGAACCCCTTTATTTCTCAAGAATAGGTAAATAATACAACTGATAGCCAATTTCATGTGCTGCTTCTATATATAGACATATAAGTTTGACGTTGAGTGCAAGCTTAATTTACCTCCCTTTCTTAATGCTGTTGACCTTAAGCACACGAAAAATGGGCATCCTTAACAACAATACGGAAATGAGTCAGCCTGGTGACCTTAAAGTACAAATTTTTTGTTTCTTGGTTTGCTCGACTTGCAAGAGTCATTAATAGCCCAAGAGGAGACTTTAACGTAAGGGAAATTTCAAGCCACCAGAACGGGACGGTACTTGATCTTCTCTACTCCAAGCTTGAGTTGCTTCTGCTTACTTACATCTTCATTCTTGAGTAATTGATGGTTGTGAGGCAAAAATCCGGTTTAAGGTTGCAGCCAAGCGGACCCCGCCTTGAGCTAGCCTCTTCTCCACCACCGGTAACCGGGAGAGAAAATAATCGTCTGTGACATGGGCAGAACAGCAATAGATAATTAGAATTAGATGGGAGATAACAACGATGTAATTGTCATTTTGGGGATGCTTTCCACTTGGCTAATGCAGTTTACAACTATAAATGAGTTCTTTATGATCATGAAATAATTGAGGATTTGTTTAATGTCAACTAATATTGCTGGAAGTAGATACATGGATAGCAAGATAACATTATTATTATTATTTTAAGATAAAAAAAAATGGACAGAATGTTATCAAAACAATTCTGACCAGACTGGCCGATTGGATGAATGGATCAGGTTTCAAGAATTATGCTACATAGGACAATCCTACCATATTTGAATAAACATCTTTATATAACTGGCATCATTTCAATTTAATATTCACTAAAACAAATAAGTCACAGATTCGGCATTAATTTATCAGTTCTTTAGGTGAGTTTGAACAAAGGGTGCCTTTCTGATAAAGCCAAAATCGATAAAAGGCTGTTAGTTATATGTGAAAGCAATAAGCATAATAATTTTCCTGATCAACTTGATGAACTTCAAAATCTCTCCTTTTCTATAGAAGTCCAGGGGTATACGAAACATTAACGTACCTCCAAGGGTGGTCCCAGGTGTTGCATTTCTGTAAGCAAACTTGCATGCCAAACTGATGCTTTCAGAAGCATACCTGGATAAGTAACAGGAAAACCAGACAGTTGGGGAAAACAAAAGGCTCATCAATCACGTGTCAAAAGAGGACCAGAAAAAGGCATATACTCACGGATCTGGACAGACTGTGTCATTTGAACTGCAATTTGCCCATGAAGAGATGTCATTGGACCAACTATCCTATTTTCAGCAATAACCAAAAAAGAACTGAATTAAAGTACATAAATATAAGCTGTCTGCAGAGAGAGCATTTACAAACTAATACTTGAACCCCTCCCCCAAAAATTTTGACAAGAAAAGATGTTGGGCACAGCAAAATGGAGGACATTTTACTGGGCTGCTTCAAAATTAATTAGATCAGTGTTCTTTTATTAGTCCTACTAATATCAAGATATATATATATACCAAGACCATAACACGCTGACATCAGAATCTAGAATTCCCAAATTAAGCCCAAGTATCCACTAGAATGATGGCAATCCTTCCCCTTTTCTGTGGTTGGTCTGAAATTCCTCCGAATGCAAACGAACAAAAAGAATTTTCTTCAAATCTTTAAATTCTAAATCAGCTAGAGAGAGAAGAAGAAGAAAGAAAAGGAAAAAAAGACCATTGAAGATATGTATAAAGTAGGCCAAATGCTTTTTAGCTAAATCAGAAATTAACAACAGGTGGAATTGGAATTTAGAGAATAAAGTGTTTTAGGCCCTAAGCATGTAGAGTGGTGATATTTAAGGTTCATCAAATCATGACAAGTTCACCTAAATGATTACAAACTTAATTATAAGATGCCATTTCTTCTGTGCAGTAAATGCAAGTTGTGGATAAATGTCATTTTTCAGGACACAGATGTATCTCTATTAAAGCATTCTTTGGACTGCCACCAATATATCTGAATAAGAGAATGTGGAGTCCTTGAAGAAAGTATAACTGATGACAGTGGCTAATTTAATAAAGATGGGAAGAGCATACACTGATATTCTTCTGTATGGCTTGTATCATATTGGAGAGATCGGAACTGTAGAAAGTCTTCAAGGCAGATTCAATTATCATGTTGTCCCAAACCTGGAGCAGTGAACAGGTGATAAATAAATATAGTAAAAAGTGGTATATTTAAAAATGAATGCAGAAAAAAATTTTAAAGAAAAATTTCAGCTCACATGGTGCAAATTGGTCTTCCTACGGTACCAGCGAACTACAACTGAATTACCACCTGCATCTCCAGTAAAACCAACATGTAGAGGCTGTGACCACAGGAAAAAAAAGTAAATGACAAAATTGAATTTAATTCCCGATATCAGTCTTTTTTTGTTTTGTTTTTTCCCCCCACAACAAAGGAAAAACTGTATTATGTGCAACCATCATCGATCAGTTTGAAAAATCTAAAACCATATCCAAAGCAGCACAGCATTCCAAGAGCTTTGTACTCCAGGGTCAGAAATAAATTTCTGGAAGGAGGAAATTGATTTGGACAGCAAAATAATCCCTCTCCATTGATAAAAGTTGCTTCTTTGATAGTAAGCTGATAGTCACACAATAATGAAGAAGCTTCTATATTACAGGACAACTGCCAAGATAAACATGAAAAAGGAACTGGAAGAGGAAAAAGTATTGTAGATACACATCACCGCCAACTTATTGGCAGAATCCATGCATAGTAGGTTATAAAAATAAGGAAGCATATCCAAAATAGGAAAAACTAGTCACATATATAAGTTTTTCTGCGTAATTACTGCAAAGGACCTGAGGCAAAGCAAAACCTGATGCACATCTCCAATAAAATGTGACAAGAACAGGAGCGCCTCTGTTAAATTATCTGTTAAGAGAAAAGACGGTTCTTTACAGTTCAAACTACAACCAAAAGCTGGTATTTGCAGGCACTTACATCCTATTGCTGAATGACTGGCTGACAAGAGCTGCATTGTATAGTTGTTAATGGCTCCAGTAACGCATCTATCCTTATGTCCATAAGAGTCATGGCAGTCTCCTGAAACAGACGAATGAAGAAAACATTCTCAGAAAAGTTTCAAAGCAATTAGGAACGCATTGCTATTTGAAAGCAAACTATATCCATCTTTGGTTGGACACCACTCGACAACACACAACATCATGAAAAGTCAGTTGCAGACCATTAAAGTCATGGGAGACAAGGAACAAGCATAGGCTAACATTTTTTCACAAGATCTTCTCTTCCATTTGAGGAAAGCAAACAAGCTGTATATTCTTCTATTGACTTTCACCCCATTAGACACAAAGTAGACCATATATTAGCTCAAAACCTTCAGTCTGGATTCCTTTCGGGACCTCAATTCCAACTCAAATCATAAAGCACATATACAGGAGATAATTGAGACATGCTTCCTCCAGGTCCTTTACTATTTTCTTCATTTCATGGCACTTACAGAGGTTATGTAACAGTGAGACCGACCTAGAAGAAGAAAGTGGAAAAACATTTCGATGAAGAACTTACGGCAATAATCATAGTTACACCTAAAATCTGGTGTGTCAACATAGTGTAAAGGGCCAGTCCAGCGCCAATGAAAATCATGTCGTATCTCATCAGGCCAAGAACAAACAGCAGCAAGATCACCTTCAGCTGAATCTGGAAGATAACCTTTCACTGCAGCCAAAGCATCTTCACTAAGCAGCCCCTGAAATTATCCAAAATTTCCACCTAAAATTTTGTTAAGACAATATTTTATCAGGAAAAGTAAGGGTTTTGGCATTATAAACAATGTCAGCCATATTTCTTTTTTTTCCCCTTTTTTTTATAAATCAAACAGCCACCACTTTCCAAACATATAACTAAATGAGCTCATGACGATTCTCGTCATCAATCGCTCTATTTCTTCCTAAACAAACTTATCTTATAGATACTGCTGCAGTCAGACACTTCAGTAACAGAAGTTTCAAACTGAGAGTTTAGGCAACGAAAATCAAAGTGGTACTTTGGTGTTGAGAACCACTTATGCATCAAGTATTATTTTCTATCTAATAAGCCATTCATGTTTAGCATAAACAATTGTCTCAAAGTTTCCACCGAAAATTTCATCAAGACAATAAATTATAAAGGAAACTAAGGAGTGTTTTCCAGTATTGCTAAAAAAAAAAAGAAAATAAAATATATGACACCTTTCTTGGTCTGATCAAACATGTTGCCATATCCAAATAATGATGTTACAATCATCAATCACTCTTATTTCTTCCTAAATAAATCAACCGTACGCATACTGTTGTAATTAGAAACTCCAAAATGAGGGTCACTCTGTCAACTGTTGGGATGCATTAGCTATTATTTTCATTGTAAAAAGCCATCTTTCAGCATAAACCCACAACAGAAGAACGAGATTATGATCAATTAAAACAAAACCCATTCCCAGAAACTGCAAGACAAGTGCTTATATGGGTTTTATTTTACCTCGGCAATTTTGCAAGTTGCATAGTGGCCTTCCTTTCCCCAACCTAGAATTCCTGGAATCAATTGCAGAACCACAATTGCTCTCCCAATCAACAAAAACTGGCCAACCCGAACCATCTCCGCAACTTAGAGAGACTGATTACCGTTACTTTTCAGTTGATAATCGTCAATGATTCAGCACTTCAAGCAAAATTGCGAGCATTGTCTCAGAAAATTGAGATCGATAAGCCTAAATCTAGCAAAAACTTCAAATTACCTCTTTTTCTGGTCATCAATTCTGGGGTTTCCATGGAATCGGTTGGGAAGGAAGAAATTCAGCAGGGAAAGAGAAGGCAATGATTTCTCCTTCACCCGCTTGTTGCCTAGGTCTATTTTATTTTTACTTGATTTGTTGTTTTTAAAATGGCTAAATTAGAGCAGAAGCGACAAATAAGAATTAATTAAAGTTAAAGATAATTTTATAAAGTTATTTTAACGCTTCAACTTTCAAATTTAAATTTTATATTAAAAAAAAAAAGAAAATTTTTCCCTTAAATCTTGATCCAACCGAACTGAATTTAGTTTTATTTTAAAAAACTATTTTAATGTATTTTGAATTAAATGAATAGAAAATAAATTTCTTATTTTTGGATGGAGAAGATTTTAAGCGAAATAATTTTTTTTATTATATTAGTCGATATTTAAAATTATATTTTAACTAATTTAATTTAAATACTTTCAACAATTCTCTTATCATTTTTTAATTTTAAATTTAAAACTTAATTAAAAAATTTAATACTTTTATACTCTTAATTACTAGCTTAAGCAAAATGTCAAAGACGGCCCCCAAATCCAAACCCCTTCCACAGCCCCTCTGCACAAGGGTCTACCGTGCAACTTTGGGAGAGAACGGAAGAGAGAGGCTTTGGTCTACTTGTTTTTATATTTTTGACAACAAGGGGGCATATTTGTGATGCATTGATATTAAAATTTAAGTTTTGGTTTTTTGGCAAGGCGCCTTGCCAATGAAGTCGTTCGCCTTTAGGGTCTTTTATCAAGCGTCCTCGAATTATTAACTTCACTTCTACTAGTTTCTTACTAGTGCTTTGGGTGTGCTACATGCATACATGGAAGAGAGAGAAAGCAATGAGAAAATGTAGACAAAAGTAAAACCAATGCAATTTTTAAATCTTTAAGGATATCGTTTTAAAAGATTAAGTTAGATTATGATCACAAAATACAAGCACTTCAATTGTAAGAAAAACATGAATCCTTTCTTCTGTTATTTGACTTATATTAATGGATGTTTTCGACAAGCTTGACCCACTTAAAAACTTATGTGAGAGAGAGAGAGAGAGCCACTTGAAACTCTCATTATTTCTCAGTACACAAGACACATTCTCCAAACAACTCAGGCAACAAATAGGCTTTGCCTTTCAAAAAACAAACAAACGAACACAACATGTGAATCACATCATTTCCTGCACAATATCCCACTCTCACCACCAGCCCTACTAGTGCAGTCCAGCATGCCATCTTCAAAAATGTTCAATGAGCTCCCTTTATCTTCACTCACATTTTCACCAGAAAACACACAAGCCAAACAATCCGCGGAGAGGAGTGAAGTAGTCCTATACTTGTCTGCACCACCGACCACTGGCATTGCCACCCCTGGCTTTGCGGGATTCACAAAATCAGGCTGGTAAGTCCTCCCAAGTACCCCATCAACCTTAGGCGACAAACCAAAGAACCTAAACTGCACTTCCAAGTGAGCGAAACTATCGTTCAAAGGCAGTTGGTAGTTGTGAATCTTGTTGTCTAGTTCAGTCACCGGAACAACATCCACAAAGATCTCTACTTTCTCTTGTAAAGCAATGAGAGCACTATTCTTGTTTGATGTCCTCTCAACTCGAAGTTCACTATCAAGAGAATTCCAATCCCCAAGATGTCCTTCGGGGATTACTAAATCTTGTCCATTGTAGGAGAATTTGAGGTAATCAGTGTCATTGTCCCATTTTGATGCCTTTGTGGCTTCTATGGTGAAGTTGTGAGTACCAAACATGAGGCCTAAGCCTTGGATCCATGTGTAGTCTCGTGATCTCCCAATAGGACGGTGACCAATGAAATGGGCATTGATTTGGAAATTGGTGTCCGAGACTAAGGCAAAATCCTCATTGCTTCTCCCATGGAAGTAGAAGACAATACCATCGCCTCCTATGAAACGAGGATCATAGCAAGCTGCTCCTGTGCCACTGCAATTAGGTTTGCGTGCTGTTGAAAACAAAAGAAAGAAAGCCAATTCATGTTTGTTAGGCAAATTTTTAACCCGTCTACCAGTGTTACTCAACCTTGCTTTTTAATATGCAGTTAGGAGAATATGTAGTAGGGGAGTGGGATATCATCAAGTTCTCAAATGTTAGATTTTTCGAGCTACTTCATGACAAAATTTAATTAACTCTTGACGAAACTAAACCCGAGCTCAAACTTCTTCCATGGCCTAATCAAGATCTAAGATCATGATCCGACAATCAACTCCATATGATTGATCCTACTAAAGTCTGTATGTATGTTAAGCAGAAGCAGAGAATAAAAGTTAGAGGGGGAAGATAATGAAGGGTCGGTATAGGATCACTTACTTCTGCAGACAGCCTCACATTTAGGTGAGTAGCAATCAAGAAAGCATGCCTTAGCCTTTGGATCACTTGGCTTAACTTTAGGGCACTCTTTGGGACATTTTATTTTCTTCAAAAAGCATCTGCTGAGGCGGGTCTTGCAGGTGACAGTCTCTTGTTTAACATGTTTAACTTTAGATTTAGAGGAAGCTGCCTCTAATTCTATCACTCCCAAGAGGACAGAGAGAAGCACAAAAACTACAATGCTTTGCAAGCTCAAAACCTTAGACATTTTTCTAAAATGTGACAAAGGCAAGTGATGCAACGCCTAGACCCTCACTCTTGACTTATATATACACATACTCAACAGGGTGCTGTTAGATTTCAAACATGGTTTCTTCTCTTTATTTGCTTTTTGATCTGAATAGAGAGAGTGGCGATTGAACAAAGTTGGAAATGGTAATGTTGGTGCTAATGCAAAGGTATTTTTGGCCAAGTTTGGTTTCTTGTAGACTTAACAAGGAATGTTATGGGAAGTGACCGAACTATTTTTTCCCCTGGTGTTGAGCTCAATCAAAGAAAGTCATGGTTTATGCTCTCTTGGCACTAGAAAGGTGTGAAACACAAATTTTTGCTAAAGGAGGGCTTGATTATGGCTTGTCAATTTCTTTTCTACATTAAAATTCTTTTCAACATGCATAGGATTACCAAAAAAAGGTGCATAAATCATAGTTTAGTCTTTGTGACAGAATGATAGTTTATTCTAGGACAGAACTAAAAAGGGCTTAAATTAACTATTTCCTCATCTTGGCTTAGGCTAATGAAGATGGAAAGGGGTGGAAAGAGGAAGGAGAAAGTGCACATATAATAATAATAGTGGTCTACACAATAAGAGCAAAAGAGGAAAAAAAAAAAGTTGTGATATATGGGGTTGCGATTATTTAGAAAGAAAAAATATTATTTTTCAATGCTAGTTGATCATTTTATTTTTTATTTTGATCAATTTAAAAATCATCTAAAACTCTTTTAAGTTAATTGCCGTAATAAAAAGTTGAAATTTTTGAGTGACATAGCCCTACCAATTCAGAAAGCATCATGCTCTTCTTAAGGTTCATTTTGGATTCTCCTTTTAAGGCCCAAGGCATAATATAATTTTTTTTTTGTCCATGGATTTGGTCCACCACCAAGTATCCAGAGTTTTACTCCGACTAATCTCATCCGAGTTGCTGTCAGGTATCAATCGGGAGGGAGTTCTCTCGTCGTCTTTTTTACCACTACTAAGAATCGAATCCCGATTTTTGATGTAGGGTACTAGTGTCTTTTCCACTAGACCAACGAAGCATTGGGTCTGATGCATTATATAATGCTATCTCTCTTTTGCTCCTTTTCATTTAACCAAAAGCCAATGCCCAACAATAAAAAAGAAAGAAAAATCCATGAGCTCAGTATGCTCTATATAAGTCTAGGAAGTGCCTAAATTATCTTCAAAAAGCCACCTTTTTACCATTTGAAGAAAAATTGCCCAACCAAGTTGCTTGCAAGTGTAATAACTCCAATTGCTTTGTGACCAAAAAGCCACCTTTTTACCATTGAAGAAAAATTGCCCAACCAAGTTGCTTGCAAGTGTAATAACTCCAATTGCTTTGTGACTATAATTTCAGCCTTCCAAGTTGACCAAAACACCAAAAACCAGATCATTTGACAAAGTCCAATTCCTCTCTGGTAACCACTCCACCAACAGCCATTGAAGGCAATTGCTATCACAGCTCATGGAGGTCCTAAAGTGCTGCAGGTACAACGAGTCAAAGACCTAATTAAGGTACTCAAATACTCAAACGGGCTTAATGTTTTCAAATGAAGTAAAAGTGAGATTAATGGATAGTTAATCTAATAGGATAGAGTGTTAGGTTTTTTAACGGTTTTGGATTTGAAACTTGATAATAGAAAAGATTGCGTTAGGAAAGTTATTCCTTAAGCTCCATAGATGGTGGAATGAGATTAACCAGAATATGATTCTGAATAGCGGTGAAGAGAACCAAAAGAGTGGTTTGAGAAAAGAATGAAGGCTATTCAACCCCGATGGATGATCGAACCAGAATTTCGGTTTCACAAAATGAAGGATCATAACCAAACATATCCGTCAGTTCGGTTCTAAGAGGTTTTGCTAAGTATTCCACTACCTGAAGCAGACGGACCAACTGTAAGAACCTGACCGCAACTGCCTGTCTTAGGCTTAAACCACATTTTTTGGGGCCAGCTAGATTTTGGTCCGCCAGTTTTGGCTCTTTTTGCCCAACTTGTTGGGCCTCAGATTTAGAGAAAAAACTAATGATTTTTATTTTTTTTTTCATCATTCTGTTTTACTTAACTAATCCAATTCAAATACTGTGGATCCCAATTTTAAGGGTTGATTCTCCCAAATCTTTTTTCGTTATTCCGCCATTCTCAAGACTCGAACTCAAGTTATGATTAATGGGTAAAGTATCCGACAGTTCAATTAAAGGAATTTGATGAAAAAACTAATGTTTCCTATAAATAATTTCCGAGTGTTATCGCACGTGATTCAGAATGAAATAAATTCTCACCTAGAAAGAAATGGCAGTACTTTTGATTATTATGACAAGGAGATCATGTTTTTTATCACTCTATAACTTAGTTTGGTGGTACATTTCATAATGGTGCAGGAATGAACTTTTAATCTTAAAATTGAAATCATGAGAAATTTTGCTAATCATGTATTACTATGGGGAGGGAAAAAAAAAATCATTGTTAAGAGGTTCCCATAGCATGACCTGAACTCCGGCCAATTCTCACGTCAAGGAATCCCATTCATAGCGTTAACCGATATGGATGCGTAAATTTGTTGCACTTTAATGATGTAATGCACATAACCTTGAGTTTGAGGAACCGATGTAGAACTATGCAAGCTAAAACATATTTTTGAAATTGACATTACAGGATTATTGAGCAACCCAACATTCATAATTACAAGCTAAAGGTCAAAAACTAAAAGTACTAAATCGATTAGCGGCCCAAATGCAAAAAAATTAACAGAGCACGATATTTCAATCGATCAAATTGTGACATATCATATGAAGAAAAATCGGTTTCGACATTGTTGGCACATCTACCAAAGCTTGAGGGATTGTGAGGCAACAGAAAGTAACCACAGAAAACCAAGAACACATCAGCAATCATCTGCAAGACTTTAAGGAGGGAAGCTTTCAGACACTGCAAACCGCTTCAATAGCAAGACTTTTCGTAATACCGGGGCATGGATCACCAAGTTTCTCTGAAGACACTGAAATTGAACAACCTTCACGACCAATGCAAGCCTGCAGACAAAAGTCAGCAATAGGTAAGACTGTCTATCAATTGTCTACCACGAATCCCACATGTTCAAACGGATGCTTTGAGCATCTTATGACCTTAAGACAACTGTTAAAACTTAGTTATGAGCTGGACTAATTTTCTCTTACCTGCTGGACCCTCAATAACATGTCAGCATGACAACTTCCCTTGGTGAATGTGCCGCAGTCTCCTCTAGGTGTTCCATAACTGGCATAGTTAATAGCACTAATATGCCATCCTTTTTCACAGGTTAGTCGGATTTCAGGACTTCCAGATGTGAACTCTGAGTCTGGTGTCCAAGTATCAACTGGTGGAGGATCAACCTCTGAAACCATTCCACAAACTTGTTGGCTTGTTCGGGTCTTCAAGGATATCCTTGAAGGGTCACCACCAAGTTCTTCATGGAGGACAAGTAGGTTCTCACCAGGATGTAACCAAGTACGTGGGACGTAATACCTGAAACAATAGTTTAAGCATTCAACTGCAAAATGTATAATCTGATGACTTGGAAACCTTAGGAAAATAAGAAAAAAGATCTACTTACAATGTTTGAGCAGGTTGACCGCAATTTCTGATGCATTTAGAGGAATCATAGGTTCCTCTGTAGTCACAATTTTCAGTGCAACCGGTTGAAGGTGACAGATAGGCTGGCCAGTATCGTCCTATGCTTTGGCCATTAATCCATGCTTGGCCTTTCCCCATGCTACCAAGATCTAAGACCAAGGGAGTATTCCCTTCAGTAGCTAGGAACGTCGTCTAGGAAAAAGCGAAACATCAAATGAAATGGTCTTTGGAAAAATGACATTCTTGTGAAGCAAAGAAAACAGTAGATGGCTTTAGATGAGTCCGCATTTACTTACCTTATACCATATCAGGCTCTGATTAACTGGTGTGGCTTTTCCATGAGTCCATAGTGAACTATTTGCAAGGCTAATATCAAAGAGTCCCAGAAATTCTCCTTCAAGCCCCACCTGGAAGTAATGAAGAACATAAAACATTTCAACAAGTCCTGAAATATTTGAATCTTAACAATAAAAACAAGTTATCCTTGTCAACTCCCAAACACATTTCTTCTTGTCCATACTGCAGTCTGAATAACATATTCGTTAGGGTAGGCCATTTAGGTTTGTGAAAGATTAAAGAAGGGTTCGTTTCTGCCCAGAAAGGGTTTCAATAGTCATTTTGCTCACCAGTACTTGACAAGCAATCACAAGCTACTTTGAACCACATTATGGGGATATTAATTAGCATATACTGCCATTCATGATGTTCAGCATTGTTTCAGCACATCCGTACCCCATGATTCATCACTGTTGTGTCTCATTTGTTTAAATTTGACAGATAGTGAAAGTGAAAGTCTTAGCTGATCAAAGAATTGATGAAACCTGATAGGTCCACTCGCCAGAAGTAAGGTGTTCTTCTTTATCTCCAAAGTCAGCAAGGGCCACAGAAAATAGTCCAGCTCCTTGAATGTCGAACCATGGTCCATAGTTCTGTAAACATAGAGACTAGCTCTAAGGATTAAAACTCATTGATATCAAAATTGCGGTACTAAGCCACTGCAGGGTTGCAGTTGAGAAAAGAGTTGATCTAAAGATTTCCATGCCAAATATCACATAAATGTAAAGTGAACTTTTCAAATCTAACATGCCCATAAATTTTCAATACATGTGGGCCTGATCTTATATCAGTGACTTATTCCAATTATAGGGAAATGATGCATACCTGAAGACCTATCATCAAGCTCAACACGTCCAACGTATTATTTCCTTCCTTAAGACTGATTTTTTCTTTAATGCCAAAGCTTGCATTGTCATGATAACCATATCCGAATGCTGAGAGAAATCCACTGTAGAATGTAAGCCACTATATCCACAGATATACGAGGGAAAATCTTACAATCAGGTCCAAAGTTGAATAATTCAAGAATGAAGGCACCAAGGATTACTTTCATGTGTATCACAATAAACTGACAGTTAATCAGTTTATTTCCCTATTTGTTTGAATCAATGTGTCATTTACATAATTCTCTTGCCATATCTGTTTTCTGTCTTATTTTCAAGTATTAAAATCAGAAGAATTTAGTACTTAACAAACAGCACCAGTTGGAATTTGGAACTTCTAAGATAGTCCAGAAAATTTTAGGTGCACAAATCCCAAAAGAAACAAAAAACATGACAGATGATTAAAAGGAATGAATAAGGACATAAGTAGCACTTACCCACAAGCTTTTTATTTACAAATACAAGAGCTGCATGTCCCAAACTCTCAATCAGCATATAAGCAGATTGACCATCCTTGTTTGCATTGATACTGCCATTACAATGAATACTGATCGAGAGAAGTCGTACCATTTTTTTTTTCAAGTAAGGGGCTAAACAAGATAAAGTGACAACGAGAAAAGGGAGGGCGAGGTATTCCCCTCATAGAGCTATATATACACTTTGAGTTCCACTCATGCTTGAAAACTTTTAACTAAGTCATTGTACATGCATGAGTGTATGTGCATGTATAGAGCTTGGATACTGTTAATTAACTTTGAATTCTCCAACTGAAAGGGCCTCACATCACAAGTTTGTGAGCTTAGAAAACTTTGAAAAAACAGATATGGTTGTTAAATATGAAATCTGGAAGTAAAAAAGAAGAAAAAGCATCATTCTTGCTGTGATCACCTTGTAGTGTACCATAGAAAATCACTGATATCTTTTGTGGTGTTTATCTGCTCCAATAAACCAGACTCTACAAATGAATCGTTTCCCCAAACACCAACTGTTTCTTTGTACCAACTCCACTCGGATTGGGAAAAGTCAGTGACTGTAGTAGAGTGAATAACATTTCTTTGGGAGGTAACCTTCACTCAAAAACAGGAAAGAAATTCACCACCAAAATTCAACTTGTAAGAGATTGTGCAGCACAATATGACATCAAATTGGATGAAGCAGTATACCTTTGCAGTATTAAAAACGACATTTTTACAGTCCGGAAGAATGCTAACAGACCAAGCGGGAAGGAAGTATGACTTGCCCTTAAATGTGACATTCGCATCTGAGCTAATGTCATAGTTGGCAAGAAAAGCAGCACACTTGGAACCCTTGTAATAGATATGTGCCTGGGACAAAGATAAAAGTCAAAAAAGTAAACAAAAAATTACAAGCAGAAGAAAGAAATTGTTAGAAGGCACGGAATTATATCTTGCTAGTTCCTGAATTTGCATAGCACAGTGCCAAATTTTGTGTTATCTGACTGTTTAGGATCCTTTTGCCCTTGATAGCCTAAGCTCAATGTGGAAAGAGGGTCAGAAGTTTTAGAACCTAAATGATTAAACCACAGACGTTTAAAGTGTTTGAGATTGAAGGATACAAGTGCAGACTCTCTTTTCTTTCATAGAACCAAGGATTTTTGTAAGCAATAAGATCAATGGAAGAAGAAAGTGACAGCACACATTGTAATCAAAACTTGTCCTAATCTCATTCAGACGATCAATGAAGGCACAGAGGGCTTTCTCTAAAATTCAAAATCAGTCATTAGAGGATCAAAAATCAAAGTCATTGTACTTCTATAGAAATTTTTCACTCATCTCCTAAATCCCCTGAAAAGAGATGCAATTTCTCTAACATATTTTACAAACTATAGTCAGAAGAATAAGAAGATAAAAATGCACAGCAACAAGTAGAAGACTTGACAAAGGATTCAAGGAGAAAAGAGGCTAGAATAATAAAAGAAAGAAAAAAAAATGCTTCCTTGACACCATTAGTGTCACTCCATTTTCTCACAAATAGACATCCATTTTAATTTTGACATTAATTGATGCTCAAAACTCCAAAGGGAAAAAGCAACCACACAGGATGCAAATTTGATTGTGGTGCAGCCTACGGTAGTTAATAGTTTCAAAATGTGTCTCGAGGTTAGGCTGTTCTCACAAGAACAGCAAATGACTGATTTTCTAAGACATAATTATTCCTCCCACATCACAGAGTCTCCCTTATGCGTGCCACATATCATCATTACAGAAAAATGCAACCATGAACAGAAATAACAATAAGGACAGGAAATATTGCGGGCAATATTTCTTATTTTGTCCATCAAACTTTTATCTATCACCTACAGCCACATTTACACGGTATAACTAGTCAGGATATCTGCCATACCTCTAAATTATTTCCCAGATCTTGTCTGACTGGCTCTGAACTGACCAAATATTCCTCACACTGCTTGATTGCCGTATGTAAGTCACGCAAGTGGCCCCACTTCGGCTGACGAACAAAACCTGCAACAAATTGCATCTGATAAGATGAATGCATGCAGGAACTCTGGAAGGAAGATCTGATGTGCAGTAGTTAGCCAAAGTAGTGTGCACTCTTAGAAGTTTAGAGTGAATGATTGCTTAAAAATGTAAGAAGTTACCATATTCATCTAATGGAGCATCGTAATCATAGCTTGTAGCAATCAGAGGCCCACCAGCTGTTCTTCCAAAGTTGGTCCCACCAAAATACTGGAAGATGAGATTTCAACAATATATTATAGTGATCAAATCCATAGATCAATCTGTTTATTAAATTATCAGAACAATAAACTCTTTCTAGGCTCACCATGTAATAGTTTTGGAATGTTCCACCTGTTTCAAAGAAGCGTGCGACTGCAAAAGCAAGGTCTTGAACAGGCCGAAAAGGAATAGCATAACCAAATGAAAGGAACCTGGAATAATGCAACATTCCTAAATGCTCGGATTAACCAGAAAGTAGAAAGAGCTCCCTAATTCATTTTCCACCACACATTGCCAAATCAACCACATACTCTTACCATCCAGTGTAGTTTTCTGTCCACATCTTAGGTTTGGTAGGTGAGTTCGGGGTAAATCGATCACAGTAGAACCCATTGCAGGTATTTATCTGCATTGACAACAGAGATGCAATTAACAAAAAATATATTAAAACAAATCCTTCAACTGAAATCAGTTGACAATCTTGGACTTATTCAATTGACAATGGCATGGAATACGTAATATGGCTTCACTTCTACATGGTGCTTCTCATACTAAAAGTGTATTACAGATTCTGAGGAACAAAAGTGATTCTTTAACGTGTTTAATGCTTACAACAGGATCAGGTGCATCTCGCTGTTGGCACATCACCCAAGGAACAGAGGTATTAAGATTAATGGCCGTTTCTGCAGCCCACTGGACATATAACATTCCACCAATTCCATATGCCGATTCAACATTTCCATACTCATTCTCAACCTGTTACAGCACAAAACAGAGACAAGAGTAAATACCGCCAAGGACGTGTGGTAGAAGAGCAACAATGTGATGCATAAAATTTACTCCCCAAAAAATTATTTTTTCCCCCTTATGTGGTTGGATTGGGAGAATTTTCACTTTGAGAAATTTTTTCTGTAATAATTCTTTCCTATTTCCCTTTTGCAAGAAAAAGAGACAAGGGAAGAAGTCATCCAATAGGGAGAGAGAGAGAGAGAGAGAGATGCCTTTTATGCTTTATATTATTTACTAATTTTTTGGCTTTCCCTTCTCTTTTTCCATGCTCTAAACTAGGGTAAAAATAACCTCCACTTTTTTTTGGGGGGGGGGTAAATGTTAATCTACCTTAAATTTTAAGGCGTAAACATTATTTGCCAAACAGACTTAAAAGAGGTTAAGGGAATAATATCTCACCTTCTTTACCCCCCCCCCCCAAACCCACATGTTCTGAAAGCAAGAGATACCACCTTAATGTTCCTAATGTTGTCAATGGCTATGAACTATGCTATCACATTTTAGCTTTATGAGCTGTGTCCATTGTTGAGACTTGAGAATAGACATGCAATGAAAAAGAATAGCCTTCAATAGCAAATAGTTGGAATTAACTAGAAATTTATTCGGTAAGAAAACATAGAACTGAAAGCCTTGTTTTGACACAGAGGGGATGGAAGATATAAGTTCTATGACTATGGCTCTCGAGCAGTGTCACAAAGCACTAAAATAGAACACTAATGGTTGGTGTCGTCTCTCATCCTCCTTTCACCAACGAGGTGACGTCAGGATTCAATATTTGTTAAATCTAATCTCCTTGATGAAAACAGATTTTCTCAACCATGTATTTCAGTCATGGTATTCTGTAGTTGCTCAGCAATATTATTGATGTGGTGATATCAATGAACAGACAGATTTATGGGGCAGCCATTTCAGAGGTAATTTTCTAGCCAAAAGGGGCATTCTCACTTTCAAATACGGATACCTGTTTCACAGTAGCACTTATTCAATCAAAGAATGATCACTTATTGAATAGCAGAGAGAGAGTTGCCAATCACCTGTGCAAGAATAATCGGCCCCCCTTGTGATGCAAAGAGATTTTTCTCTTTCATTAAGTCCACAATTTTCGAAAGAAAACTTTTCATCTCATTCTGCAACAGCAATTATTTAAAGTTCAAAAAGTTCAGTAGCACCAGAGAAGGTCATCTGAAAGCATTTTTAACAACTTAAATTATAAAAGACTATGTCAAGAGCCATAAAGAAAAGATGTACAAGGTTCCAGACAAATTAGAAATTTATTGCATGAGTTATCATCATCAAAATAAAAAATTAAAAAAAAAATGGTGTACCTTGAAAAGCTCATTGGTTGTCCGAAACTGGATTCCTGGAATCAAATGCAACCACATGGGAAATCCCCTGTGGTAAGAAACCGATGATGTAAGAATTAAGTCCTGTTTTGTAAGGTAGTGAAATCTCAAGTTAATGCCCTTTGATCAGGACCCTGTGTGTTTGTCAGGCACTTGAGATTTGAGAATATGAGAGACAATTGTTTACAGGTAATTCGCAACATTGTATATGTACTTTCATATCAAAAAGGAAATGATTGAAAAAAAAGCTAAAATTCTAATATGGAATAAAGAAGATATAACTTAAAGAGGCGTACCCATAGTTCCACTCAGCACAAGCATATGGCCCTATCCTTAAGTGAACAAAAAGACCAGCCTCCTGCACTGTCTTCACAAACTTCACAAGGTCAAATCTGCCTTCAAAGTAGTACTGCAAACAAAAAACAAAAATGGAAAAAAAAGAAAAATTGTAGCTGTAGCAATTACAGTTGAAAAGACAAACATCTGATGATGTTTTAATACATGAATGACATGCATCTGCAGCAATTCTTTGATCCACGTCGCTAGAAAGTTTTGACTTAGTGAGAGCAACTGAACTCCTCATGAGATTGTTGATTGAGGAATCAACCTGAGGGGAGGTAAGTTTACCATATGAATGTTGTCCCATAAGTTCAGGTGCTCATGTGCAGAGAAAGCATAGAAGTTGATATTAACAATTTCCCTCCTACCACCATTGAGAATAAGAAATATCGACCACTCATCTTGCCGTTGGACAACAATCAAAATTGATCATTATGCATCAAAAGACTAATTTCCTCGATTACTTCTTTTGGCATACAAAGGCATCCATGGTTGAACAACACCTCCTTGGTGATGTCCCTTTTGGGGGCGAAAGTGAATCTAAATCAAGTTGTAGGCTGTGAAGTTTTGTCTTTTTACAAATGAGCTTTGTAAGAGCTGAGGTTGAGTAGCTTGCTTAATGTGTGAAAAATAAACAAGATTCAAACAAGTAGCCCAAAGCTCAAACTCCACTCTCAAATCAGTTTGATCTTTTTATTGCCAAATTGGGGTTTGTGCTATTCATGTATACCTTCCCCTTTTCGGGTTCATGATAATTCCAGAAAACATAAGTCTCAATCACGTCCAATCCGCCTTCCTTCGATTTCCTAATAATCTCTGGCCACATCTGACATTACAGACAAAAACCACATCACACATTACTCTAAAATCAAATTTAAACAAACCCCAATTTCACAAGCTAAAACAAAAATTAAATTAAAATAAACTCACATCAGGAGTGGTTCTTGGATAATGAATAGAACCAGACTGCAAAACTCTTCTCTTTCCATCAATGACCAAAGCTCTGCCATCGTAAGTAACATTAGCTAAAATTGCGATTTCACATCCAAATAGCACCAAAACCACAAGAAAAATTGCAACTAACGAAGTTTTGATTTTCATTATGAAAAACTAGAGAATACCAATGACTGCAGAATTGAACATGGGATTGGGGTTTATAAGTGAAGACGGGTGTATGTGTTTGTCGTTGATGATTGGGGTTTATAATTGAACATGGGATGATGGAGAATATGTTTGTCGTTGTCCTCGAAGACGGGTGTTTGTGTTTTGGCGGTTTCTTTGGTTTGTAAGTGAAGGAGACGATGACGCTGATGTAAACGTGGCGTTAACGTTTGGATTATTTTTATGTTTTCAAGCTTTTGAAAGAGTGGAGACGGGAATCCCCGTTCATGTTCCGACAAAAAAAGGCCAATAATCAGGAGCACAAATGATTACTTGTTCTTTTTTCGAATTTTTCATTTTCAATAAAACAAGAAGAAGAAAAGAAAAGGTACCGTTTTGCCCGAATGGCACGCCTAAGTGGAAAAATAATTAACTTTGTTTTGCTTCCTCCTCTGCAGTATTTTGAGAACCAAACCACCGAACAACTCGACCGATCTATCGATCTATCAATTTATAAATCATATATATATATATATATATATATATATTATATTTTAAAATAAAGTAAAATTCATATATCTATATAAAATAAATAAATTTGTTCTATTAACAAGACATGAATAAATTATTAAATAACGGGTCTTTGAAATAAAAAGAGTCATGAATAAATTTTTTTTCTTTAAATCAATTTGAATAGTTTACCAATTTTATTAATTTTGATCGATTTTAAACGATTTTTAACATATTTAATTTTATACGATTTAACAACGAAAACCAAATAAAACTATAAAATGGTTTCTAATTTAGTTGGTCGAATCGACCAATCCAATCAGTCCGGTTTTAGAAACACTGCTGTTACGCAGAAGTATAGCATTTGTGTAAAAATATGCTTGGCTCTTGTTCGTGTGATGTGTTCGTGTGATGAAAAATATATTTTAATTTTTTTTCATAATTACATCAGGAAAGAAACAAAGAAATATCACCATGCTTCAAGATTCATGACAATTTTTAATTATTTAGAGCTATTTTTATTTTTATTTTTAACGGCCACTCCCACCTAAACTAATGATACAATTTTATTGGAAATTGTGACTTTCATGTTAAATAACAATAATTTCTTTGGTTGCATAATCCGTATTTCAGCTATGTTTATTCTCATTTTCATTTTCTTGTACTTTTTTCTTTGCTTAAGTTTTATTCCAATAAAGATGAGATTTTTGTTAAATATATTTTTCGGAGCTAATTAAATATAATACTGAATATAAAATAAAACAGAGTTATTTTTTTAATATTAGGTTTATGATTGAAAATAATATTGATATTATTGTTTTAATTTGAAATATAGAAATATTGAAGTTGATTTTTTAGAAATTTATTTTAAAATGATATTTTTAAAATTTTAGAAAATAATAAAAATGATAAATAAAAAGGGGCATGAAATCGATGGTTGAGAAATCCAGTTTGAAGTCTGAGGAATCGAGGGGACGAGAAAGATTCGGCCGTGCAAGACGGCAACGTTTAGGAGCGGAAGCCGACAAGAACCGGCTATCCTTAAACATGAGCAGGTGCTCTTCGATGCATGAGTATGAATGTACTCAGGTGGTCCTTTCCCCTTTTTTTTTTTTTTTTTTTTTTAATATAAGATTTTAAATTTAAAATTATTATATTAGAGAAGAGAGTTTGTATGATCCGTTCTCTTTTTCACGCTCTCGCTCTCTCTCTTCTGTGAAAGTAGGACCAAGTCGAAGTGCTGACACAGTAAAGGCCTCCCTCCCTCCCACACTCTTATTTGAGCGGCATGAAGAGGAGAGAGAAAGGGGATCCTATCGCTACCCCGTACCCGACCAACAAGGCAAAATGGGTAGGTGCTGGCCTGCCTTGAGTTGCGTGCCTCACCCGGGTCTTTTCCTCCCCCATCTCCTTCCGTGCTGTGTCTTTAAAGTTGAATCCTCCTTTATCCCAATTTTCTAAAAAACGATTTTAGAATTTTTTATATTATTTTTTAAAATTAAAAAATATCATTTTATAATCAACTTTTAAAAAATTAATTTTTACGAAATCTATTTCAATATTTATGAACTTATTATTAAAAGAAATAATCCAAATAAAATAAATATTATTATCCAAGATACTTAAATAATTGTTTGAGCTGTGTGGAAAGGTCTGCTCACTCCTCTCTACACTCGGAGAGAGAGAGAGAGAGAGAGAGAGAGAGAGAGAGAGAGAGATGCTTAATCTTTTGTAGGAAGCACGGAAATGGCATAGAAGAATCCGGAACTTATTTACAGAGAAGGATCGAGCCAAAAATTTATATTAAAAGAGTAAATATATTTTGCGAACGGTAAAAGTGAGAGAGTAAATATCATATTTTTTCAAAATAAATAATATTTTGAAATTATAATTTTAAGAGATAATTATTTTACCCGTTTAACATTTACAACCATATACTTCTCCAATTAAAAATTTAAAAATATTCTCAATATTTTACTGCTAATTCAACAATTCTATAATTAAACAAATCATGCTCTATGTCCCATACTAAAAAGATACTTTGTTGTTATTATCATAAGATGCACTAAACATCAAAGCTTAAGACACATCTGAAAAGACAAAAGGCAAGAAGCTTACTTTTGCTTTTGCCGGCAAACAACCATTACCTCTTTAAAATAATTAAATAAATAAATATTAAATATTTTTAAAATTTCTCAACTCTAATATTTTTTTCATTTCTCAAACGTTTTAAATATATTAAATTAATTAATATTTATATAAAAATCTTTATATTTTATATTTTATATATTTTTCATATATAATGAATTATTTATTTATTTATTTATTTATAATTTTATTTATTTTAAGATTAATAATTACATATTTGATCATTTTATATTTTTATTATAAAAACTAACCATTTTATTATTTTTATAAAATAATATTTTTTTATATTTATATTACCAAAAAAAGTATCATTGTCGATAATTTTTTCGCTCATCCTTGATATTTTATAACCGTCACTAAAGGATAAGATGACATAAAAATAAATATCAGGTAAAATGTCGAGACAAAAATGTTTATAGACAAATGTCAGTTCTTTGTCGAGGTTTATATACATTACTTATAAAAAGTAATATACGTTAAAAAATTAATTAAATCCCAAAGATAATGCATATATAGCATATATATTATTAATAAAAGTATATATGGGATTTACTTACGTATATGGCATATTTATATAATTTATAAATATTAATTGTTAATATTATCTTTTATATATAATACCTTTAAAATTTGTTAATAATTTTTAGTTAGTATAAATGAGATTTACTTTTACATAAGTATTTACTTTTATTAATAAAAATAAACAAAGCTTAAACCCAAAACCATAATTTTATTCTCATATTGTCATAGTTTTGTCCTCATTTTACTCTAATTTTATCCTAATTTCACTCTAATTTTACCCTAATTATAGTATGACAATATGAACAATTCCTAATTTAATCTTAATTTAAACTAATTTTACACTAATTTTACCTTAATTTTGCTCTAGTTATGCCATATCATAAGGAAAATATGAACAATCCCTAATTTAATATTAAATTAATCTAATTTTATCCTAATTTTGTACTCTAATTTTGTTCTAATCTTTGCCTATCCTAAATCCTAATCATGTATGGGTATTCAAAAGCAGTAATAAATTATTAATGGTTACAGAAATCAAAGTAACTTACTTTTGATGGAAGTGGCTTTTGTGGTGAGGAGAGAGAGTAAATCCGATAGAAAATGGTATTCTTAGCAGAATGTACATTTGGTAGCTTCCTTCGATGATGGGGTAGAATGGCGACCTTCGGTTGGCCAAGGATCTTTAAATTCAGCAAGATTCATCGATGATGGTGATCGGAGACGGTGATAGAGAAAAAAGAGAAAAGAGAAAGGAGAGAGAAGAGAGGTGAGTTTTTTAAAACACACTCTTGACATTTCTCTCAAAAATATCAAGAATTCCTCTGCATGAATCAATATTTTTAAGTAAAAACATATATATATATATATATATATATATATAGTTTAGTTTTCATCGATATTTTTATTGAAAAGTTGAAAAAAGGTTCCCGTCAATGGTATTTTTTTGTGATAATTATTTTTCTTCATGTTTTTTTTCTTAAATACTATGAAAATTGATTTTTTCGACATTTTTGTCTATAAATATCAAAAAAAGCCCTATCTTTTGTAGTGCGTATTTGTGCATAGTTTCATTTTCTTTATTTTTATAAAGTGTGATTTCTCTATATAATTTCATATTTATTTTTGTTTTCTCATTTCCATTTTTATGCAGGTCGTGTGCTTCTCTTCCAAAACATGTTGTGTGCGCAATTTGTGAACCACATAAGCGTTCTTGACAGATTAGCCTTCACATATTTAATGGATTATACCCACAGAGACAACTAAATAATGGAGGATTAAAATAGCTTCTCTATTTTAAGGAAAAAGAAAAAAGAAAAATAGAGCCTAATATTTGCATAATACTAATGTAAGAAGAATTAAATTAATTATGCATCAAATGGATTAAATCTTATGCGATAATCTACGTTAATTGAATCTTATGAGCTATAACTCAAATGACATCATTCTCCTCTTCTTTGTACATATCTCGAGTTCAAATCTTTTTATAGATTAAAAAAAAAAAGAAAAAACAGACAAATACTTTAAACAAACACAAGACACAAAAATTTTACATGAAAAATCTAAACAAGAAAACTATGGAGGCCGAGAAAAAATAAATGCACTATTAATGTCTCACCAATCTCTCTCAAGTTTATTAACTAATTTGTTTTAATTAATTAATTTAAAATTTAAATTGTTTATATTTGGAACATATTTACTTTTAATTAGAATAATAGATACCAGAGTCAAAATCCACAATTTTTTTTTTAGGTATCACAGAACTCCTATTTATTTATTTTTCGGGGAAGGATTTATTAAATCATACGAGATTTTTAGAACCTTATAAATCGATTAAAAAAACAACAAATTTTAAACAAATCCTAAGAATTATTAAATTTTTGCACAAAATTTTGTGAAAAGATAACAAATCTTACATTTTTTTTTGGTTAAAAAATCTTACATGTATATAGGCCAAATTTAAATCCAATCGAATTGCATCCAATTCCAAATCTTTTTAATCCAATTAAATTGACACGAATTTATGCGTTTTTTTTAATATCATTATTTTCAAATCTCGAGTTTGAATAAATTATAATTGTTTCTAAATTAAGATTATAAACTAACCAAATCTGAATTAAAAAAAATATTAATTTTCTTAATTTTTAAAGATTTGAACAATTTTTAAAATTAAATTAATAAAAATATTCAAATTAATCTTATATTCAAATTCAACTCATTTGATAACTTCAAAAGTTATATTTATGATAAGTTCCAAAAATAAATAAATAAATGGGCCGAACCAGACCACAGATAAACGAACCAAACTCGACCCAGACGGGAGACTTCCCCCGGGTCCAGTGTAGCCAAAAAGGCAAATAAATAATTGCCGTTTATGGTTGATTCGATACTCGGGAACAATTTAAACTCAATTCCATGGCGATTCCGGCAACTTGGAGAAATCCTCATCAGTCCCACAAATTTCTGAATCTTGGGACTTGTTCGATCTTTTGGTTTCTTCCGATTCATTCATCAAATTCCAGTAATTCAGTAAGTGGGTTAATCAAATCTTTCGTCTTTAATTGTCAGTTTGAGAGATTGGTCTCACTTGGGTTTTTCTTGATTAGTGTTGATTTATCATTTTGTGATTGGAATTCGCTGTGTGAAAAGATCTTTTGGGGGAACAATGGCTAGAGTTTTCTCTTTAATTACCATCCCTGTTCTCAAATCTTTTACTTCCAGTATTCTTTTCAATATGTACATAAGAGAAGAGTCATATGAGAGGAGGCTCTCATGTACGGTTTTGATATTGGGATTTTTAGAATTGAATGACTATCACAAATGTCATCTCAATCCAAGTAATAACTTTCAGTTCTTTTACAATTAGCTTCTGACTTCCTTTAGTTGTAATCAAAACCATTAGAAAGAGCTTGTCTTTCACAGTATGCGGAATACCAGCATCTGATATTTGGTTTCTTGTATGGGTTCTTGGGAAAATTACTCTTTTACTTTACACCTTGCACACTGCTTACAACGAGTGCAATTGGTCTCTCCTTAGCTGTTTGACTCCAATAGTTGTAATGGTGGTGCCCCTTGTTCATGGATGTATGGCTATGGAATTACTTTCAGTTAAGAACAGGGTTAAGTGTTTTTGGACCAAGCTATAAGGGATTTTAGTGAATTTGTTATATGGCAAAACCTAATGGAGGATTGTACCAACTGCATTCGGTTAACACCCTTCTGTGGTGGCCAGGGTGGGTGGGGTGGTTTTTGGGACGTCTTATAAACCACATTGGCATTTTAAGTATTTTGGACCAAACAGCATATAGCAAAATGATTTTTTTTCCTGTAACATTTTGAACAAAAAATTATCATTTTTATATTGCTCACAAAGAAAAAAATTAATGAAAATCTCTTGCGATCTTTCCAAGCAAAAAGACTCATGCATCAAAAGTACCAAGATTCTCTCTCTCTCTCTCTCCCCCCCCTGAAAATAAGTTATCTGAAAAATAAAAGATTGCTTTGTTATGTGTACAGCTTGATTCTAATGATATTACTTTAGGTACTCTTTGTGAAGTCTTGAGGGAATGACAGAGTATTTAGTGCTTGTTTTCCAGTCTCTATGACATGCTTACGAGACCTTTGTTGAGGAGGTTTATTTTGTACATTACTCGTATTGTAGTTGCTTGGGGTCGCTCCTCCTTAGTGCGTTTTCCCCCTGTACCTTTTTTGTTCTCAATACGGTTTTCCTTTCTTTAGAGTTCATAAAATTTAAGCGGGTTAGATGAAATGGAGAAAAATATTGAAATTTTTTGCAATCGTACAATATCATTGTATTTGAAGGAAAAATTCTATAAAACTGTAATAAGACCTACACTATTGTATGACACTGAATGTTAGGCTACTAAACAACAATTAGTGTAGAAAATGGTTGTAGTAGAAATGAGAATGTTTAGGTGGATGTATTGCAAAACTAGAAAAGATAGAATTAGAAATGAAGAGATTCATAATAAGTTAGGAGTTAGTTCAATTGTGAATAAAATGCGAGAGTATTGTCTGAGGTGGTTCAGGTATGTGCAAAGAAAACCCAAAGATGCATCGGTAAGAAGAACCGAAAACTTAAATATAGGAGATTTAGTAAAACGTAGAGATAGACCATTGAAAACCTAGATACTAGTTATCTGTAAACACATGATAGTTAAGGGTTTAGATAAGGAGATGACCTTGAATAGAAATGAGTGATGTAGGAGAATCCGCACAAATTAAACCAAAGTTGTTTTTTAATTTTCTCCATATTTGTCTCTCAAATGGTTAACCCCAATTGTTAGGATTAAGACTCAGATTTTTGTTGTTGCTGTACAGTTTTCCTTTCTCCGATAAAGTAAAACAAGGTATTCCATTGGTCTAATGTGCTCATTTCTCCTCTCTCGAATTTCAAGAAATCCATTGTTTTTTCATATTATTTAGGTTGTTTTGAAGGTCTTTTTCTCTGTAAGAAATGAGAGAGCAACATTCTGGCACGTATTTATAGAAGAAAGCAGGATGATTACTGTGTAGCTAGATTTGCTAAAGGCATTTTTTAATACCTTTGCAGATCCCACTTCAGATTCTTTTGTTGCCTTTATACCATGGATCTAAGCACAATGGATGCGGGACAATTAACTATGCTAGGATCTGGTGCCTGCGTGATGCTAACAATGCACTTCACAATACAACTGCTGTACCAGCATCTCGTCTACTGGAAGAACCCAAAAGAACAAAAGGCCATAATAGTCATCATCCTTATGGCTCCTATATATGCTATTGATTCATATGTGGGCTTATTAGATATCCAAGGAAGTAAGGCATTCTTCATGCTTTTGGAATCCATCAAGGAATGTTACGAGGCTTTGGTAAGAGGCCTGAAGGCATATTCTCACTTGCATCCAGCTGATCATATTGTGGGGCTTTCCTCGCCAGGATAGTGTTGCTTAACTTGTCTAGTTACTATATGCAGGTAATTGCAAAGTTCATGGCTTTGATGTATAGCTACTTGAACATATCAATCAGCAGAAATATTGTTCCAGATGAAATCAAAGGGAGAGAGGTTCACCATTCATTTCCGGTGACTCTTTTTCAGGTATGAAACTAGGACTTGATCTAAAAGTAGCATCACTTTCAAGAGTTATATATATATAATGGAAGCCCTTCTAGCCCTATATTCTCTCTCCTTTCCTCCCCCTCCCCCCCCAGGTAATATAATTTGCATGCAAATCCAATTCTTCCATTCACTGCCCTTTGGGGGCTAGGTGTGGTGTGGTCAAGATTTGCATTTGCTTGTAGACTGGCTGATATTTACATAAAGTTTCTTTATAATGCTTCAAGTCAAATGCACACCCCATACTAAGAGAACTAAGGCAGGAGAGAATTATCTCCGGCGCCTCTTTCTCCTCATAGGAAGATCATTTTGCATTTTCAGCATGATATAAGCATCTCATTGTGGTTCCTGAATTCTGCAGCCTAGAAAGGTCCACCTAAACCATGACACCTTGAAGCTTCTCAAACTCTGGACATGGCAATTTGTTCTGGTTCGCCCGGTGTGCTCCATTTTGATGATAGCTTTACAAGCTCTTGGGATGTATCCGAGTTGGCTCAGCTGGACATTCACCATCTTCCTCAACATTTCTGTGACCTTGGCTTTGTATTCCCTTATGCTGTTTTACCATGTCTTTGCAAAGGAGTTGGAACCTCACAAGCCGATGGCGAAGTTTTTGTGCATCAAAGGAATTGTCTTTTTCTGCTTTTGGCAGGTAACTGTTTTAATGCTTTTCCATCTTGACAATGCGCTGACAAGCTATGTCAAGCACGGTAATAAGTTGCTTAGCTTGCTTTGAATTTATGAAGTTCAAGATGAAGCTTGAACTGGTTTGGATTTTATGTGGTAAGTCCTATTGAATAAGCTTTCCTTTGAAGCCAAGCTCTTTGAGCTCGAGCTCAACTTGTTCCACTAGGAGTAGGAACCAATCTCAAGTGATTTTTCGACAAGTTGAAGTCAGGTACCTTGGCAATCCGTTCTTAGCATGGGAAGCTATCTATGTTGGATTTCTGAGACACTGAGAATAAGACCTTCCCATGCCACTTCCAATCGATGTAGACATAATCTCACATCAAATTGGTTCACTTAAGGTCGGTTTTGTATGATGGTTCAAGCATAAAATTGTTTAGGGGTTCACATTTGGTAGTGCTCAACCGCATGCTACGTCGTCAACTGCACATTGTGCTCTTTATATCATCCTGAAACATGAAAATGGTAGAAATAAAATCATGTCTGAATTGTACAAGGATTCACCATGTCCTATCCTTTCATCTAGTATTCCTAATGGTGGAGTAGACCGACTTCTTACTGCATGTATACTGCTGTCTTGTGTTTGCCAAAGGTCTTAGACTCTTATTCTTTTCCTGATAGACACGTTTTGATTATTTTGTAGAAACTTGTGCTGGACATTCTCGGTGAATTGGGCATCCTAAAATCTCATTATTTCTGGTTAGATGTGGAACACTTTCAGGAGGCTATTCAGAATGTTTTGGTGTGTGCGGAGATGGTTGTCTTCTCTGTTCTGCAGCGGTATGCATACCATTGGGCACCTTACAGTGGAGATGTTGAGCAGAAGCTCAAGAAAAATGAATGATTTTTCTAATTTGTGTAGCGAATAAAATGTTTTGTAACAAGGGCCAGAGTTGAGGGGAACAATAAACACAGAAAGAGAGAGAGAGAGAGAGAGAGAGAGAGAGAGAGTTACATTACATATTTTGAATAAAAATAATTTAATTTTGGATTTGTCAAAGCTCGTAATGACCACAGCACTTACTCCAATCCATTTCTTTGTTGTTAGATGGACAAACTAAATCATCGGCTAAATAGATTAAATTTTATATGACGAATTATGTTAACATGTATTAATCAATTCATAATCTTATTATTATTATATTTTAACCAATTTAAATAAATTATCAAATAAATATTTAATAAATTTAAATAAATATTTAATAAAAAAATTTATCAAAATATGATAATATAAAATTTTTTGTATTTAGTTTATGTAACTTTAGTCAAAAAGATTAGAAAAATCATTATATAAAAATAATTTCTGTTAGAAATTTTGTAAAATTTGAAATTTTTTTTTTATCGTGTTTTTGTGTCTAGGAGAAGTTATTGGTGCAATGAGTGATCAATCAGAATAATTTTTTTCCAATGGTCAGAGAAAAGGACATTTTTGAGAAATTTATTTTAGGTGGAAAAAGGACTTTAGATGGAGGAAAATGGGCCACTTTTGGAGGTCTATATAAGCTATATAAGCCATCCAAGAAATCCTCTACCCACTTGCAACTGGCCCCACAAAATCAGGATCTGGAGCCAGAATGATCGAGTCAGTTGCACTGGCCATAGGAACCAAAAATATAACCAGCGAGAGAGAGAGAGAGAGAGAGAGAGAGAGATGTATACAGAGGAGGAAGATAGATTAGAGATGGCGAGGGAGAAAGCTATGATGCCCTCCCAAGAAGTGGGAGAGAAAGAAAGCAAGTATTCTCAGAAAGGTAAATGTAGGCAAAGATCACTCGGTTTGAGGAATGTGAATGTGATGAAACGTGAACGAGAACGAAAACCAACTGGCAGTAGTCGTGCGTTGAGAAAAAGGTCTCCTCCTGAAGTAAGTCGGATTTGGCTGGGATTACTAGATCTTCCTTTCTCCATGCAATGCACTAGCTGCGGACATGTTGCTGATCGAGGCCTTACCCTCCGAGCCCATGAGTGCCTCTCTCTTGGGGTCTGCTCTCTCTCTCTCTCTCTCTCTCTCTCTCTCACTCTTCCATTGATGGTGGATTGTGTTAATTTAGTTAATAATGTTTTTTTTTATTATCAAAAGAGTTGCCAATAATAAAATGGTTTATTATAATGGTACCACATCAGATTTTGTTACTTTAGAAATTGATCTTTTCGTGCTGATAAATATAATGATTATGTCGAATGTTTAAGCTAGTTACACTTACATGTCATGATTTGTTTTTTTGGAAAGACCATGAACAAAAACAAGTTACAATTGCTTCATTAGTGGAGTATAAAAGGTTTTCTTGTTGGTCAAATTCATGAATTCCACCAATTTTGAATCTATAATATTGCATTCTAGGAACCCAATTTGTGATTTCATGAGAAAATTCAGCTTTGAGGACATGTACTAATGCTGTGGTCCTATTTTGTTTTCATCAAGGTGATTCAAAACTGAAGTGGGATTTCTTGTACTAAGGCTGTTTGTTTGTCGTGTTTGTGTTCATGTTCAAGTTCACGATTCATATGAACTAATATTAGATATTCATTCATCCTATGTTGTAATATCTTTATGAATTTTGAGTGTGCAAGAGGTGAAGTTGATGTTTGTTGAGGTTGCCTATGATATTTTGCAGGACTATATAAGGCCAAGGTTCACAGTAAAATGTCCGAGTTGCTCGGAGACCATCCTAGTGCAGCGAGATAGTTATTCAGAGTACTCGGTCTTAGCTGGGGCTAGGAGATTATGGGGATTTACCGAGGGATTGAGGTTTTCTAAGACTACTGTTTCCCACCGCGGTTAATGCAAGTGAGGTGGACCTAGGAAGTATCCTTGCTTTATGAATTTACTGAGGGATTGAGGTTTTCTGAGACTAGTGTTTCCCACCGCAGTTGCTCACTTTGTATGAATGTTTTCAAGGTTTTTTTGTAGGTATTGAAGTTTTAGCTATGTAAGGAGAGGGCAATGTTCCTTGTGGTCTTGCTTTGCTATCAAAATTGAGGGAATTCCCTTCATTCTTTATCTCAGAAATGCACTTTTTTTTGGGGGGGGGGGATTTGATGGTTAGAATTGGAATCACATCCCAATATAACATATTATAGGCATTAAGAATTGAAATATTCCACAATTAAAATAATAGAATAATAACGACAATTTAAATTTTAATGTCAAATTTTGGATTGATAATTTGAAAGACCAATAGAAGAGAAGAAAAAATAAAAAATAAAAATAATAATGATAATAATTTTAAAATTAACATTAAATATTATTTATGTTTTAAAATAATATCCCTCTTGAAATTATATCATGGCCAAATATAATACATTATACATATTAGGTATTGTATAATATTATATAAATAAGATATATTAATATATGATAGGGGCGGAAGGAGAGGTTGCCCCTTAAAATTAAAACAATAATAATAATATTTATATATTATTTACCTTTTAAAAATTGTATTCTCGATGTTAAAATTATAATTTTAAATATATATTATATTTTTTCGCATTAATTAGTCTGTTGGCTCCCCCTGTGCAAGGACATGGAATTAACCTTGTGTTGGCTTTTTCTAAATGATGCGACCTCCGAGCATTGAGCTCCGACATTTATTGCGGGAGGGTAGCCATGGATCATTTGCTGAGTTGAACCTTTTTTTGGGCTCCAACTTAAAAGTGCATACCTTCTTTTTTTTTTTCCATAAGCAGGAGCTCCTTGAAGAAAATCTTAGTCCAGCAAGCTAGAAGGGCAGCGAGATGGGGCGGCACAGGAAATCCATGTCCAATATCGGAGCCCATTACTTCGTGATGGGGGGATTTTCAACCATTGTTACGTGAGACGACGAAAACCAGTGTACGAGATTGTTCTGATTTGAATTAGATTTAGTCAGATATAATATGATTATCAGAAATCGATAATTTATATAAAAAAAATTATAGAGTTTATAAATGAATTATTATTTAACGCTTAGAACTTCTCATGAAATAGAAAGATAAAATAATTGATAATCGTTGGATGACAATATAAATGAATTATTATTTAACGATCAGAATTTCTCATGAAATAGAAAGATAAAATAATTGGTGCTCGTTGGATGACAATATAATATTTACTAATTCTATGAGTATCCATAGTTACAAGAATAGTAAATAAAAGATGCAACATAAACATGGCAACCCTCGGTACCAAGGAGCATTAGAGGTGGCTTAGAAAATCATTGCCTAGTAAATTTTCGGACTATTGTGCATATTTAGTTGATTTATGAAAAGAAAAAAAAGTAGAAATTACAAGTTTGTTTGGACCACGATCCTATAATGATTTAATTAAAATAGAAAAAAATTGATATAAAATACTCAATAGCAAAAAGAATGCCAAAGAAGATTGGTGGCTGAGCATCCCTTGTGCAGCTCATGCTTCATGTCTCTTTGGTGAGCTTTGAAGATGGTCTTTGAGTGATGACACCAAAAAGAGGCCCAAAGTGCCCACCAAGAGTGCATTATGTCATTAAGCTTTGGCTTTGGTTGTACAATGGAGTCAAACATTCCTTTATCTTTCACAACACATGATTGCATATTATGTATTGCATTACATGTACACCTCATTCGCTTCTATCATTAAGCAATTAATTGATTATTATATATTGAGAGAGGTTTGCTTAGTCACATATCCTAGATGATGCAATCATGGATTTGTTGAAACTGTGCCAATACCGTCCTTTATTTTTTTTCCATCACTTATATCAAGTTATACTTTGACTAATCCAATTCGAATATATATAAGGTACTATTTAGAGAACGACTCTCTCAGTATAATTTTTTTTTTATTTTTAAATTTTAAATTTTAAACTTAATTAAAAAATCTAACATCATATTCCACCATATCATCGATCATACCATCTTTTATTAATTCCAAATTAAGGTTGATAGTTTTATCTTGCATATATTATAATGCCACACTTGAGAACAAATGAACTTCCACATTGATGCATGTGGTGGGTATAGCACAAGTGAGGTCCTCTTTTCCTCTTTGCCTCCTATGGTCATGAAATTCTTATCAAATCATGTCTCTTTTTTTGACATAATAATTAAAAAATTTGACAAATATATTATTTAGTACTTTCGATTTCATTTATTTCGATGACCCAGTAAAAATTTAAGTAAAAATTTTGATTTAAGTGATCATTAAGTAGAAATTCAAAAAGAAGATAAGATGAACACAAAGCAAAACTCGTGTTTATGAATAATTGAACCTCTCGATTTATTGTGTAATTAAAAAAATACGTATATCTTTATAACGAATAATTCGGTAATGATATAGAAAGTCCACAATATTGGTTGTCTTTGTTCTGTAGTCATTGAATATTTGATAAGGAATAAGAGAATGACTATGGTGAGGTCCGAAAATGGAAGCTGGAATATAGGCAAAACCTCTAAATAATTGAGAAGACCACAGTTGGTTGTGTTTGAGAAGGTTCCAACTTGCTTATGGTCAAGCACTAGAGTCTGATAATGAGTAGATTTTGTGTTACAAAACAATTTCTTGGCACATTAGAATGTGGTGGAGTGAGAAAAACAATGGGAAGAAAATTTTATAAAGTTGTTTTGATTTGCAATTTAGGGGCCCATTTGAAATGAAATGATTTAGACATTTTTCACGAAGCCAATCAATATCGACACCATAAAAGAATAGAGATAAATTTGATTTTGTTAGGTTTTGGAAATGCATGATAATGCCTTATCTTTAACTCCACTCTCATGCATGTTGCCATGTCTCAGCCCCATTTGGACCTTACTTTGATTTTTCTTGCAGGTTAGATGGAGAAGAATGTTAAAAGTTTAGGCTCAAAATCAAGGCTATTATTTGATGACCTTAACCTTCTATCTATAACGATGTAAAAATCACAGCAATATTGTATAAATCAGATAAAAAAAGAAAATATTATATTATAGTCAAAAGGACTTACGATAAAAACCAAAAAAAAAAAAAAAGGACTTACGAATTTCGGGTCATCACTGCAAAAGATCGACTAAACATGACAAATGAATTTTGACATCCAATCCAATTATGGACCGACGGCCAACTTCATACACCCTACCTCACAGATCATTGTGGATCATCGCCAGTCAAACCCAAAATCTTAACACAAGGGCAAGTGGCACACCAGCATGGTGAATGGACCTTGATGAACTCCAGTGAAGCACACTAATCAAAAACAAAATCAGGCATTCTAGTGGTGGTGACACTAGAGGTGAACCCCCTTGATCTTTTCAAAAAAAAAAAATCTCTAATGACTGCTGATCCTTAGCTTGAAATGGCTAGATGTCACCAAACCGCCTTCGCTCTTTGATAGTCTCACTCTTATAGAGACCTTCCAATGTGTCGTTGAGATAATTGACACACTAATGACGATCGCCGCTATTAGACTTTTCTGTGCCATCCCTCCATTAGCGACATTAGTTAGGCAAAAGTGAGAAACGTGGGAGGCGGGGGGAGAGAGAGGGAGGTAGAGGATGATTTTTCTCTCTCGCATGTCTAAAACTCCCTAATGGTGATATATTATTTTTGTGGCCTTGGCCTTTACTTTTACAACCAAGTTGATCTAACAAGTAAGGCATCTATGGAGTTCCAAGCTTAGAGTCATGCAGCATTGATTACATCCAACAACGTTTCTAATCTTCCAACCAAGAACAAATATAAGAACGCAAAATTGTCAATTTGGTTTACCAAATTGGGTGTATGATTTGATGTAATGGGAAACAAATTTCTTGAAGAAACGAAACATCCCATTGGTTCAATTTTTGTGAGGAGGACAATGGTCAGCTGCATCATTAGTTCTATGCTTATTGGACCTTTATGAGTAACATAAATTATTTTAGCTCAACCAACTTGCGAGTAACATTCCTCAGCTTTTGATAATGTTTAAATCTCTCTCTCTCTCTCTCTCTCTCTCTCTCTCTCACCATATGTATATGTATATATATATATATAGAACATAATAATAACAGACAATTGATTTAGTGAATAAAGCGTTAAATCCCTTAATCAATAACTTAGATTCGAGAATTGAAAATGAAAAAAATTATATTGAGAAACCTCCTTCTTGATTATTTGGGACCTGACCACATCACGGTTTAAATTAGTTGGAGTGAAATTTCATATGCCAAGCGATAGACCAAGTCCACGGCGCCCAAAAAAAATATATATATATATGAAACATAATTGAGTAATGACTTTAATTAGTCAAATGTTAGCTTGTGGCTAACATCATATGGGAAAAACAAAACAAAATGAAATAATATAAGATACCTCTCTTAGTCTTGCCAATTGCAACATCCCAAATCCGCCTAACAATGATAATTAAAATGATTACAAGGCTGTGAAGCATCCAAAGAATATCTTCAGAACAAAGTATACTTTACATATTTGAGAAAATATTGAGAAAATGTTTAATAGGAGTTTAATTAAACTTAACTCATTGAGCTTTATACATTTGCTTTATTAAATTTATATTTCTAATTATACTAGTATTATATAAATAATACATGACACATAGAATTTGAATATTATTACTATTTATACATATATTTTGGTTACTATTACGTGGTTTTGTTATATTTATTAATATATATATATATATATATATATATATTTGGTAGTTAAATTTCTATTATTGTTGAAAAATAATACTAAATTTATTAAAAAAAATTTTAAAAATAACATATAAATTAAGGATAAGGGTATGTGTGGACCAATAAATTATGTCCATGTAAAAATAAAAGTTTATATTAGAAAACAAAATATAATATATATTTAAGATTGTAATATTAAAAAAAAAAGATAAAATATAGTTTTTAAGAAAAATAATATTTAAAGCATGGAAAACCCATCAAATTTTAAGGAAAAATTAATATATAATATTTTAATAAATAATATAATTAAAAATCTTTAAAATATCACTAAGGATTTTTAAAATACAGTAATTTCCAAAAACAATCAAATAAACAAATTACATTCTTTTCTCCGAATTTTCGTCTTGAAGCTGAGTTGAAGTTGGAAACCCAAGTCAGAGATGGACAACTCAAAAAAGTCTCACACGCCAAAAGCCATCATAATTCACACAAAGCTACAAAAACACAAACGACACCATCATGGTCCAGTCAAATTAAGAGAGAGAAAGAAAGAGAGAGAGAGATAGAGAGGAGCCGGAGACGAAGAGCCAGAGCCAAAGCCAACCAAAGCAAGACACTTTCACGCGTGTCTATACACGTTACCCTCCGCACCCATTACGTGCACTGACTCTTCGATCAAACTTCAACTCTCTCTCTGCTGTAGAACTTTCTTCTCTCTACGGTCATTAGATTCTCAGAAGCGAGAGAATATTTTCGAGAGAGAGTGAGAGAGATCGTTTTCTGGGTTTTCTCTCTCATCGCGGGTATTCGTTTTGGGATTAAAGAAGAAAGCATGAATGGGAAGGCTAGTGTTACTAAAGAACTTAACGCAAAACACATCAAGGTTCGATTTTTTCTTTTAACTCTTTTGGCTTGTTCCAAATTTCTTTTGTTTAAAACCCTAATTTTCTTTTGCTGGTAGCTGAGCTCAATCAATATGTTATCTGTCGTGCGATCACCATGTTCTTCAATTTCATAGTTTTGATTTTTTTTTCTTTTTTTCATTTTGGGTAGCTGATCTCAATATCTCTGTTGTGTGGTCGCCATGTTCTTCAAATTCGTAGTTTTTATTTCTTTCTTCATTCTATTGAAAATTATTTATCTTATTGTGGAGTTCTAATTGAACTAGGGTTTTTTGTTTAAAATTTTTCTTTACATGCTATGTTTTTTTTTTAATAATACCTTTTCGAAGAAAATTATTTATTAGATACATGAATTTCTTCATGGTTGATGTCTCTTAAATACATTATTTTCTATACTTATTTTTTTTTTCATCAATAATTTTTTTGAGATATTTTCTGGGTTCTCAATAACAAAATCATCTTGAATTTGTTCATTCTTGCAAGTAGAAATTTTCGTTATTTTCCTATTTTACCCTTTTATTTTTTTGGGGTCTCCTATTGAAAGGAGGGTATAATGGACTTTTTATAGAGTTTGTAAGTTTATGAACAAAATTTAATTTTTATGAATTGCAATAATATGAGTAGTAAAGGAGTTGGTTGTTGTGCTAACACAGAAATTTGAATCTCTGTACCATGCCAGCGCCAGTCCCTATTAGAGCTATTAAAAGGTTGGTTGGGGATGCCAGAGTTTCCCAATCTGTCCTCCAAATTGTGTTTGATAGTGGGTCATTTTCTGTTCCTTTTCATTAACCTGGGTATGGGAGTTGTACAAGGAAACTTTGCTTAGGTCAATCAAGATTTTCCCCCTTTGAAGTCATCTTCTTCTTATTCCTACATTGAACACATCGAATTTTGTGGGATTTCCATATGGATAATTATGTGAATATAACACGAACTCAGAAAGCATAGGATTTGAATAACTATAAGATGGTGTATTGTATATGAGTTTGTTTTCGATGGTTTGCTTTACTTGAGAATGAAAAGTTACAATGGCCGAGGTACAAGATACTACTTTGAACTATGATTGTGAAGATCTAACTCGTGCTAGACACTTTCTTGTTACCAGCGTATGGATTGATTGATAAGAATAGCACAAGTCCATATGTATATGTAATTTAGTACGATAAGTTCTTTTGTCGGGGCCTTATATGATGCCTAACCTTTGCATCCTTTGGGTTATTCCATTATACTTTCAAAGATTTGGTGCTTAGGTTATTATGGCCTAACTATGTTGCCTCGGGGAGGAGGTTGAAGAATTGATTGTATTTTCTGGAGATGTTCTAGACATGACATAGTCGATGTGAATTCTTTTTCTTTTTCTACTTTTTTTTTTTCCTTGAGCGAGGCATGGCTGCTGCATTTTGCCCTTTTTATGTTGTTTTCAAAAGGCAGGATTATTAGCTATGAGCTATAAATGACATTTGGGGAATAAGTGCTGACTCAAGGATGCAATCCCTCTTGGCTAGCTACATTTATGTCATGATATTTTAGATAGCTTTGATTTTAAGCAGTCTTCCAACAACATATTTTACTACCTAGGAGCGTTTTTCTTTAAGCAGGCTCTGTTTCTTGTTTGCGAGATCCAATCATCATTTTCTTTCGAGACTTCCAACAAACATGAACTATTTTCGGAGGAGTTGATATTATCACCTTTATGTGACTTGTCCATTACATTTTCACATCAGTTCATTTTCTAGTAGTTGTACCGGTCCCATGTTCTTGATTTATTCTGCACTAGCTTCTTAATCTCCTTTCTTGGAATTTATCACTCTAAGATGAACTAAGTCTTGCCTTACCGGGTGTCCTAATTTGCAGATATTGGATGGTCTTCTTAAATTGCCCGAGAATAGAGAATGTGCTGATTGCAAAAGCAAGTAAGTAGTAAATATGGTCTACAACACTTAGGATAAAGATAAGAACTGTTTATACAGAACTCTAGGGCATTAACTTGGAGTTTTTGCATGTTTGCTGTCCAGAGGTCCAAGATGGGCCAGTGTGAATCTAGGAATCTTCATTTGCATGCAGTGTTCAGGAGTCCATAGGAGCCTCGGTGTGCACATATCGAAGGTAATTATTTTTCCCCTTACTGCTCAATAATTCCCTTGCATTGGGTTTGGTTCAATGTAAGCTGGTGGAATGACCTCCTTATATGTTTGATTCCACATGAATTTGGAATCTTATCTTCTCTGATTTGAAATTCAGGCTTCAATTCACCATTGGTTTTGGTTAATTATTTTGTGCTCCTTGCCATTGGGTAATTAGTCATTAATTATCCTCAAGGATTCTTAACACATTAATTTGAAGATCATGTTTGTGGAGGGACATTTATATTTATTTGTTAAATACTTGTTTGTCATGCTCAGATTATCTATCTGTGTGCCATTGTTTCAGTATGGCATTCTACATGAACCATCACAATGTTATGGGAGAAAGGAAATCCTAATGAAGACAATTTTGCAGTTTTATCCATTTCGTGTATATCCCTTATACTAAAGCATGTGTGCTAGTTTCTTGTTCATTAGCTCACCACATCAACAATGCAATCGTTGATGATGAAATAGCTGGAACTTATGCATCTTCTGCTTTAGCCCGAAGATGATTATGCTTTTCTCAAGGGCCTAATATTTTATAGCTTGTATTTTCGCTGCATTTGTTATCACTTGTTTACTTTTCTCCCACGTTTGAATCTTTTCTTGTTGGGCATGCTTATACATTTTCTGATTGGATGTATGCAGGTGAGGTCAGCAACTCTAGACACATGGCTGCCAGAGCAGGTTGCGTTTATTCAGTGTGAGTGCTCGTCTTTCTGAAAGTCTGGGCCTATCTTTCCAATATTTATCTAAGTTTTTTTTCCTTTAATTGTATTTTAAATTTCTCACAGCAATGGGAAATGAGAAATCAAATAGCTACTGGGAAGCAGAGTTGCCTCCAAATTATGATAGAGTCGGGATTGAAAATTTCATTCGTGCCAAGTATGATATCATAGGCTCAGCATGATTAATTATCATGCCCCTGGTTCTCTATCTTTTATACATACATACATATATATAGAAAAAAAGAATTCTCTCTTGGAGTAATTAGTTTTTGGTGTGTATATGCTAGGTATGTGGACAAAAGATGGGTTTCTAGGGATGGAAAATTGAAGTCGCCTTCCAGAGCGATTGAAGAAAAGGCTTCTGGTTATAGATCAAGACCAGGGAGTAGTGGTGGTAGTGGAACCATGAGTAGTCCTGAGCATTCTTCTGAGAGGGGGAGTTCTGATTCATGGAACTCAACTACAAAATCGCCTTCCAGAGTGATAGAAGAAAAGGCTTCTGGTTATAAATCGAGGCCGGGGAGTAGTGGTGGTAGTGGAACCATGAGTAGTCCTGAGCATTCTTCTGAGAGGAGAAGTTCTGAGTCATGGAACTCAACTACAAGTCTTCCTGCCCCTGCCTCTGCTCCTGCCCCTACCCCCAAAAGCCAAACTCTTATACCTCCTAAAGTATCAGAGCAGGTAACCATTTTTCTTTTCTCCTTTTTAATTACTATGAAAGCAAGTACATCAAACATCCTTTTGATCTTATAGCTTAATACTTGTCTCTGGATTGCCGGGAAATCAATATCCTGGCTGGATAAATTTTTATTTATTTATTTATTTATTTTTATGAATGGCAATAGTTAAAAAATCTGCTTCTGTTTTTGTTTTGATAAATAGGTCTCTCATAATCTACAACCACAAGAAGTTGCACAAAAACCAGAACCAGCTGTACCAACGCCTGAACTTGCAAAACCTGCAATTGTTGCTAATCCAGTTGTTTCACCTCCCAAGGTTGATTATGTTGCTGATCTGGTTAGCATGCTTACTGTGGATACCCCTACAGAAAATGGTTCTGCCATGTCTTCTGGCAATGGTAATTCTTGCACTGGCTTCCGGTGTATGTTCTGGTTGAAGCAATTTTTAGGACTTTGTGTGTACTGGTGAGTTAATTTTTGTTTCGTCCCATTGTTGACTTGAATCTTAACAACTTGCAGGAAAATGTGAGACATTGAAGACAAATGGCGTCAATAGCCAACCCAGGACTGGAATTGAGGTACTATTCAAAGATACACCAAGAAGTCTGCCAACCAATTCCAAGAAGCCCCAGAATGACGTGAAGAATGATATTATTGATCTTTTTGGAAAGGTATGCCTTGTTGTGTTGTCCGAATTTTAAAGGCAAAGGAAAATGTACATTATATTCTTAAGGTAACTTGAATATTAAAGTAAGTTAGAATAGGATCACGAGTCCAAGCATTGATCGGGGTGATATAGACAATTAGTTGTCTGGTAGCTTGTTGTCTTAATTGGAGCTCTTACTGTATCTACTTCAAGTTTAACTAACTGCCTTTTCTTTTCGTCTAATGTATGCCAACATCAGCAATGTGTAGATTTGTGTGACCTAATTCTCTGAATCTTTTGATCAAATTATAGAACTTTTTACTTGTGGTACGGTAAACTTGCAGTAGGCAAAGATGAGGCTAGTGAAATGATAATAGAAAATAGACTTGCACCCCTATGACTAATCACGAATGTTAGTCCCTTGTACCACCTTAATTCAAAATGAGTAGAAGGCAGGGGGAGTAGAAAAATAAGACAGGACAGAACTGCTTTTCTTACAACTGCTTTTTTGGTATTCCACAGTCCAATATGGTGTCCTCATTTTCCCTTCATCAGCAACAGCTTGCAATGCTAGCACAACAGCAGTCTCTACTCGTGGCTACTGCAGCAAAGGCCAACGGTGGATCCCAAACATTTCCTGTTAATGCACAGTACAATGCTTCAAACAGAATTCATTTTCCTGCTCAGAATTGGGGAAATGGAGGCCATCATGTTGCTGGAATGACGATGCCTGTAAATGAGCTGCAAGTATATATGCAGGTTTAGCTTCTTAGCAGCTTTACATTTGGAATATATGTGTAAATTTTATTTTGTATCTCTAACTATGTTCTTGTATCCAGATGGCAAATGCAAGACCAGCCTACCCTGTGGTGAATTCAGTACCTTTTTCAACACCAAGGTGTGTATCATTTCATAACCATATTTTTTTGCTAAGCTGCTGCGAGTTATGTACAAGTATTTGAAGTTGATTTCCCTTAGTCGACCAGGTTTAGTAATTGTAAACCCGGTGTAGATCCTCAGAAGAAAGAGCTGAGAAATTTTGGTTAGCCTTGAACATGAGGTGTTTTATAGCTTAAGTGCATGAAATGGTAGTGGAAATCGTGCCACTGTGTTGCAGATCTGGTTCTGCCTTTGGCCTCTGCAATAGTAAAAAAACATCAAGTAACATGTTTCATGCCGTTGATTGCCAGCATTTGCTGCTGACACTTGAATAATGAGGTCACTGGGAGTGGTGGGCTGGCTAAATTTGGTTACTAAATTTTTTGTAATTTTATGCAATGGTTGGAATATCATCCCCTACTCGTTGCTTGTGGCCCGATAAACCCATCAGACATGCACCATACAAGACACTGGCAAATCTAGTGGGGCTCAAAAGGGCAATTTCCCAGGACTGAACCTTGGAGTTTGACCGGAGAAAAGAGCTGGTATCTGGATGCAGCTCTACATCTTGGCCACCATTCTTGTGATTGATAAATAATAGCTATTTCTATACCAGTAAAATATATTAGACATGGCATTTCCGTGGTTTGCTGGTTCCCAAGCCAAATGATAACCTTTAGTCCTTAAAAGCAAGGATGAGGCACTGTGTCAAATGAGATGATTGTCACAGCCATTTGAGCATGTGAAACGTTATATCATTCTAGCAGCTTTCCATGAATGTGTTGTAGTACACGTAGGCAATTTCGTATTGAAGTAATTTTCCCCCTTTGTTTTTCTTGCAGCATGCCTGTTATGACTCGAGCAAATGGTCTAGCAGCCACTGGATTGGTAAGGCCACCGTCAGCATCTGCAGTACCACCTAATATGCATAGGCAGTCGGGGAACAATTATGATTTCTCGTCATTAACACAGGGGATGTTCACAAAACGATGAGCAATTTCCTTGGTCCTTTTGTTTTTTAATTCCTTTTGCCCCTTCTATAGTTTCAGATATAGCAAATTGATTGGTAAAAATAGCATTCAAGCAAGGTTCTTTCTCTTTCAATAGTTGCCAAGTCTGTGTGATGCAAGTGTTTGCTCCGTTGAGTCAGTAGGTGTGTCAGCGTGATGAACATGCCCCATCTTTTGTCTTCTCCTTGTACATTGTGAAAGACAAAAACCTCAATTCATGAACATTTCTTCTCTGAATGACATCCTTTTCTTGCAAAGGAAGGTTTTTATTTGCCAAGTTCTTAGGACCCGTTTGGACAATTTCTTGATATATTTCATATGAACAAGGCAATTTTGGATGGCCTCCTTTGTTAGGGTGGTAGAATAGAGATTCATATGCAGACTGACCATGTCTGGGAGATTTGACTAGATGGAACTGAATCAGTCGGATTGAACATTAGTGGTGGTCATAAAAATTTGGATGTGGGGAGCATATTCTTTTTGTGATTGATTTTGCTTCTGTAAATTTTAGATTGGTCTCTCTTTGGTCTGTCATGACTGCACATATGGGCGAAAGCCAAGGATACCCCTCCCCCGGAGGAAATCTCGTTATATATATACAATGCTTAAGTCATAGAAATGCCAATAAAGGTATTATCAATGCGACTAAAATTTTGTTGATTTCTGTTTGTTTCTTAAAAACTATAATCTTTGCTCTCCCTGTCGTCTCACATGTTATTCTTTGCTTTATTTACTTTGCCCCGCTAATATAAATTTTTAGCATTGACTTAATTCCACGGGACACTAGAAATTGCATGGCTAGCACGTTCAGGTGTGATAACATGACCTAATTTCTGCCCCAACTCTGGTGTTTCAGTTTCTGGTGACACCCTAGCCTAGGTTTCTTACAAGTCTAGTGGTCTCATCACAAAGCCGTAGAAATAGTACTGTTCTGAACTTTAGCAGACCAAACTTAGTTTCCCTTTTGAATTTTCCATGGAAAAGAGCTGGATAAAAGATTAGGATGGTCAACAAGTGATGGCCATCGTGTTGTTCCCAATCAATGGCTTTTACATCTTTGGGGCTTAATGTAACTAAAGGCCACCAACAGACAGTCAACCTAATAAATAATTGTGTTAAATTTCTTAATCAAGTTTTGAATTTAAAATTTGAGAATAAAAAAGATTATTTTAGAGAACTGTTATCTAAAATTGACTTTATAAGCGCTTGAATTAGATTAGTTAAAATATAGATCTGGATAACGATCAGAATAGTAAAAAAAAAAAAGTAATAAAAATAGGCACACTAAAGTCGCATCCAAAGCATGAAGGCTCTCAAGTACAATAGCTCTCCCTCTATAAAAGAAAGGTTGGGTTCTCTTTTGTTGCCCTACCCATGGTATGCCGAGTAGGACCTCATGTCCATCACAATGATATTCTTCCATTTAAAGTTGTCTCCCGTGCAAAGGTGAGAACGGCCCACAAAAGAGCATGCTTGAATTGGATGCATCGGTATAATATTTTGAATAAAACTCTAATCTCCCTTAATTAAATGTTGTAATAAGACAATTACATCAATATTTTTTTATGTTCGAGATTGAATGTCTTTTTTTTTTTTTTAAATTAGACCAATCAGTATTCAAATTCATATTATGACTAAACCGGTCAAAATTGCTATTTAGCCCTTTTTACGGAGAATATCTTTTGACGTAATTTTTTTCATTTTTAATATTTGAATTTTAGTATACATTAAGAGATTTAGCACTCTTTATACCGGATCAACTATCTGTCGGTAAATTGAATGTCTTATAAACCTGCTACATGGAATTTCATACCATGCTTTTTGGCAAGGGCGAATGGAGGGGAGCAAAGGACAGCTGCTCCTTCAAAATTTAAGAAAAAAAATTATAATTATAAATATTATTTAGCCTATTAAAAATAATTAGGAACTTTTAATGTCGTCCGTGCCTTTTGGTATTTTCCCCTTTTCAAAGACAAGAGGACCAACCCATACTCTATTGTATTGTAGTTGTAATGAGCTTTTGGGTGGCTTGGACCTAAAATAACATCACCTCCAATTGAGAAATGCTAAATACACCTATTAAACTAAAAATTAAATAAATCAAATTTTTAAATATTAAAACTTTTGGACAAGTTGAAAATTTTTAAAACTATATCGAGATGTATTATTAAGTAAGTTTTTTTTTTTTTTTTTTTTTGGTGACGTATTTGATCTCACTCTGCATAATTATCTGCGAGAAGATTAAATTGTATGGAGTGTTGTGGTACTCTCTTTCCCATACATTCTTTATCCAAAACTTAGGGGTGCAAAATTTGTCCAAACTAGACTTCAACACCAAAGCAAAGAAAACCGCTTGCACATTTGAAGATGGCTGTGCTAATGACAAAATACCTCTCCATGCTAAGGGGAATATACCAATAAGATAGAGTTGGAAGATCCTCGTGCCAACAAGTCGACACGCGGTGAATCTCCTGAAATGGACGGTGGTGCTGAGTTCAACTGTTGGAGAGACCTGAATGATATTATTCAACTTCAACCACGTATCACTATGTGTACTCCTTGTGGTTCGCCACCAAATCTCACTTTGCGTAGCTTAGAAGACTCTTGACTTGCGCCAACGAGGCCCCACAAATAATAAAAGAGATGATTTAATTATTTTAGACTTTTCCACGCCACTCATTTCTATCTAAAATCATCCCTTCAATCAAAATTTTGATACTTATATCTTTACGGATAATTTACATTTGAATTTTCAACGGTCTACTATGATATTTCACTAAATTTCTTACATTTAAGGTCTTATTCCTCTTAACCGGTATGTTTTTGGATTTTCGTTACACATGTCCGAACCACCTTAGATGATACTCTTGCATTTTATCCACAATTGAAATCACTCCAAACTTAATACGTATTTTTTCATTTATAATTTATTTTTTTCTAAATTTACCACATATCCATCTGAGTATTTTCATATTACTTACAACCATTTTATACTCTTATGATTGTTTAATGACCCAACATTTAGTATCATATAATAATACATGTATTACAACAATTCTATAAAACTTTTGTTTTAGTTGCAATGGTGTATACAAATTCTATCTTTTAAATTTATAATTCAAAATACATATCGTATTTATTTTTAATAAAAAATTTAATTTTACTCTGACTTATATATTTAATAAATTTATGTAGAGAAATTTGAAAACTATTTAGTCAATTTATGATAGCATATGCAACAAGAAGTGGTGGGGTGCAAAGAAAGATCCACAAACTATTAACCTTTTAATTCAAGCTACCGTCAATTTTGGGCAAACAAGATAATTGTGGACTTGTCATTTACCCAAAGTGTCCAACAAGTTATGCGCGTGACCCCACCATTGTTAATAAATTTGGGAATCGGCAATTTAGGGAAGGGGTTTGACAATTTAAAATTAGGGTCATTTAGGGTTTGTTGAGGGAGTGGGTTAAGGTTTGAATGCCCATAACTGAAGGGGTCACATTCAATCACAACGGACATTAACTACCCATACCCTTTTCAAAGTTTCAAGGGACCCACCATTTTATCCATTTGCTTGCCGCCCTACTTCGGGGGCAAATGGCTTGTGAATTGCACCCCCAGATGGAGGTTTCTAGGTGAAGAATTGCGTGTAATCTTAACAAATATGAGATGATAGTTTATATGTAATAAATCTGGGTAGAGTTAAAGAGATCCCACATTGGATGGAGATGAAAACTTCCGATCAAATGCGCATGCGCCGCCCAGACAGCACCACAATGTTTTAGCGATGCACACCCACAACACCATAATTGCGGCACCTGGGCTGAGGATTTGGTTCAACTTCCATCAAATAACTCTCTTAAAAAAATGACACGAGAGATTGAATCAAATCGATTGGTCTAGAAACCACAATTATATGTATTCTCATTCAGATTAACAGAAGAAAGACAAAAACTATCAAACTTGAATAGGAAAATTTCTACGCAAACACAATCCATATAAATCTATGATGATTAGAAGAATCTGCAGCACTGGTTTAAAATTATACTGTGATACAGTATACAATATCACATCCACAAGGCCCTTGGGGTGTTGCAGATTCTATCTTCTCTTCTTCACTGAGCAAAGACTAGTAATTACTCTTGTGTGACAAACTAAAACTCTTAGGTCTTAAGCGACGACAATCTTGTACCACATGTACATAATGAAATCAATATTAATTTGGAAAAATTAAGGTATAATTCAATTGAATTTACGTAAAATTTTTAATACAAAAATTTATTAATTCAGTGGCAACTTTCAATATTTTAATAGAAAAAATTGATTTCTAGTAGGAAAACTTAATATATATCATTATTTTATTATTTTAATTATGTATATTATAAATAAAATAAAATAAAATAAACACCAAAAGTAAACTAAAGATGGTCACATTCACTTGGGCCTTAGACCCCATAAAAAATTTCTATCCAATTTACCCATCTCTTCTAAATGTGTACGAAACAATGCCAAGTTTGCAAGACATTTCCCATTAACTTCCAATTATTTTTATTAGAGAGAGAGAGAGAAAAAAAAAAGGATTATCATGACTACTGTTCATAAAATTCAAACATCTGTCGATTGATCCCAAAGATTCTGGGGCCAAATTCAAACATCAAGTAGTTGGATGAAACCTCGAACTGCCTCGACTAAGACTGTTAAAAACGATGTGTCTTCCAAGGAAAGATTCTATTACGCGTAGCCAAATGAATAGTGTTGTAATCATTTCATAATTGACTACTATAGTCTTCACCAATAAATCAAATCCACGATTTCATTTTATCCCGAGTTTTTCCAGACCCTAATCTTCCATATGAACACTTGGATTTTCACGTAGAAGATAACCCAATATCATCATGTGAAAATAGGAGTTTCCTTGAAATTTCTACTGAAAATAACTTGCTTGGTAGAAAAATATATTCAAAAAAACTAAGTGGGTCAACAATATATATTATATACTTTGGAAAAATCTTCAAATATTTAATTTTCTTTATAGGGCCGACCGTATGGCAGTTTTTCTTTATAATAATACCTGCATGGAATCCTTCACATGCAGACAAATGCAGTGTGACCAAGGAAACTAGAAACATCTTAACCTTGAACAAGATTACGCTTGCTCTTAACCTTGAACAAGATTACAATCTCATGACCGACAAAATCATTGTATTACTTAAAGCATTACATGATGCGTTGCATGGTGATTAGAGTTTGGCCACAGGCAAGACCGATTTGAGTTTTTTTTTTTTTTCCTTTTTTCCTCTGTGGTTAAATCTATGCTCATAATAGAATACAATGAGAAAAAAATATTCATGTTACCAATTCCATTTAATGAAAAAAAAATTATAATTATTATTGTTATATAAAGAAAACAACCACACCGATGAAGAATTTGTCTAATGAAAAGTATACTAAATCCTTTAATTAAGATCCAGATTTGAATTTTGATAATAGAAAAAATTATATTAGAAAAGCTCTCTTAAAGAGCGTCTGACAGCAGATCAGATTGGATTAGGAGTATGATTCAAAATATCAATTAATTCAAGTATTAAAAAAATTATATATGTAAACATGCGATATGAAATCGAATACAATGGTATATAAGAATCCATATAAATGATTCTAGTTAGTTGAATAAAAATTTAATTATTATTATTATTATTGTTATATCCATCCTCTCTATCCGATTGTGATGCCATGACCAACGTAAGGTCGAATTTCTAAAAGAGAATATCCAAACTAAGTCTATAAATATTTAAAATAACCTTATTTAATCATTATGTTTAGGATAAGTATTTAACTTCCCTTTGGTTCCACAATTTTGAGTAAAGTCCCTTGTGATTTTAAAACTCTACTTTTGATTTTTGCTAATTAGGCCCTCAATGATTTGCTGTTTGAATATTTAGCTAATTCTGACAAATCCAAGTCATGTGAGTCAATTTTAACCGCTTGTAATGGTTTTTGAGCTCTTCTAAAAGCACTAGCAATATAAGGGAGAGACCAAACTACAGAAAGTAAAGTGGCAATGGAGAGGGTAAGGTTGTAGAAATTTAAAGTATACGGGGCCAATTAAGAGTGTTAAAATGACAGAAGGGGTTTAGTGCTAATCTGTAAAATCACAAAAGTTACACCAGTAACTTTTTACTCATTTTTCATGTTTGGTATGTAAAATTTAATTGGAATATATTATGGAGTGATAAAAATTCCCAAATCAGGGGGTAAAAAAAATACCCATTTTTGAAGGAGTTAAAAGTATTACCCCCCTTTTAATATAAAATAATTTAATGTGCTTTGTTTTAAAGAATAAAAAATTAAATTTGTATTTTTAGCAAAATAAAAATTATAATCAATGTGTTTAAAGAGAGAAAATTGAAAAATTAATTTTTAGAGGGAGAAAACGAAAGCAATTGAGTTTTTTGAGAGAGAAAATTTGGATTTAAATTTTTTTGAGAAATAAAATTTAAAACCAATGTATTTGGAGAGATAAAACTTTAATTTTTTTTTAGAGAAACAAAATTAATATGTTTATTTTTAGAAAGATAAAAACTAAACTTGATAATTTTTTAAGAGAAAGAAAGCTTTAAAAAAAAACATGTTTAGAGAGAGAAAAATTAATGTGTTTAGTTTTAAAAAGAAAAACATAAATTTTTATCTTTTTAGAGATATAAAACTTAAATGTGATTTTAGTATAGTAATGTTAATGGATTTTTTTAACAAAATTTGGTGAATCAAGAAAATACTCCAAGTATGAAAAGAGTGCACGATTATACCAAACTTATATCACTATATAAAAATAAAGAAGATATTCAAAATTATTCCAACTACAAAAAAAAAATTAAACTTATGAGTCACACTTTATGGAAGAGAGTGAAAAATTATAGATAAAAATTTGAGATAACTGTATCTTAAAATCAATTTAAAGAAAGAGATATTTTTGAAATATATTAATTTTATTAGAGATATGTATAAAAAAAACTATAACTCATGTGAGAATTGGAGAGGATATGTCTGATAGCTTTACTATTAACATTGAAAGTTTAGCATTAAATTTCATTCTTTTTGTAATAGTGATAGATGAAATTATAAAAAATATTAGATAAAATACTATAGTGTATGTTGTTTGTAGATAACGTAATGTTGGTTAATAAAATTAGAGAGGATATTAGTGTTAAATTAGAGTTATAGATATATATATTAGAATTCAAAGAATTTAGATTGAGCAAATCAAACACTGAATATATGAGATATAAATTTAGTGACAACAATAAGAATGATAAAAATGATTAGATTAGAAGAAAATGAAATATAAAAAAGTGAAAGTTTTAAATATTTTGATTTTAACATTCAGAGCGATGATAGTATAAATGGAGATGTAAATCATAGAATTCAAGCGAATTAGATGAAATGGATAAAGATATCTGGAGTTCTTTACAATCGTACAATACTATTGCATTTAAAAAAAAGTTTTATAAAACAGCAGCCAAACCGATACTATTGTATGGCACCGACTATTATGTCATTAAACAATAATAAAAGTATAAAATGGTTGTAACTGAAATAAGAATATTTAGATGGATATGCAGCAAAATTAAAAAAAATAAAATTAAAAATGAAAAGATACGTAATAAATTGAGAATTAATTCAATTGAGAATAAAATGCGAGAGTATCATTGAGGTGGTTTGGACATATGCAACGGAAACTCAAAGACGCACCAATAATGAGGATCAAGAATTTAAATATATGAGATTTAGTAAAATATAAAGGTAAACTGTTGAAAATTTAGATGTAAATTGATCGTAAATTTTGTTGATGAGATGATTTTAGATAGGAATGAGCGGCGTAAAAGAATTCGTACAAATTAAATCAATATTTTTTTCTTATTTATTTGTTTATTTTATTTTATTTTATTTTTCTATTATTATTATTATTATTATTTATTTTTATTATTATTATTTTTTCCCGATATTTGTCTCTCGTGGCTGACGTTAAAATTTGGGATTAAGATCTAAATTATTATTGTTGTTGTAGATATAAAACTTAAAATTAAAGTGTTTAGAGAGTAAAACTATTAATTTAATTAATTTTCATGATAGAAAAATTAATTCATTTTGGTGCAGAGAGAGAGAAAAATTAAATTTACTGTTTTAAAGAAAAAAATACATATGTTTAATTAGAAAGTCAGAAGTTAATACAATTTAAAGTTTCTATAAAGTGAAAATTAATATGAGATAAAAACTAATTTTGATTTTTAATGAAATAAAATCTAAAACAAATGTGCTTAGTGAGAGAAAAATAAATTAATTTTATTGTTTAGATTGAGAAAATTAATTTGTTTAGTTTTAGAGAGAGAAAAAATTAAATCTATTTTTTTAGAAAAAAATCAAATCTAATTTTTCCTAATAGAGAAAATTTATAACCATTATGTCTAGAAAGAAAAATTTTTAAATAATTTAATTTCTTTTATACCATATATGACAAAAAAGGAAAGATATTATCCCTAACATTTTAGCATATACTAAATATTTTTTTCTTTTTCTGTTTTTACTGACCGGTATTTTAAACTTTATTTAAATAATTCAATTCAAACACTGTGGGATTCATTAAAAAATTGACTCTCCCAAATCTTATTTCTCTATTCACAAGTTTTAAATCCGAGACTTATGATTAAAGAAGTGTAATATTTTATAACCATACCCATAGGAATTTGGTAGCACGTACTAAATATTCAGAAGCCATTTGCTTTAATTTTTTTCCCTTCTTTGTCTTTTGTGAAAACCAAAAAAGAAATTTATATGATTTTGCTTAAAAATTTTCAAAAAGAACTTATTATAAATATAATGTTTCTTCTATTTCCCAAAAGCACTTCCTTACTCTCACAAAAACTTAGCCAAACATGGGCAATCTAAAATTGGGCAAGTCAGCATTTCCTGTCTCTATCCCTTTGGAAAACGTAAGAGCTTGAAAAAATGTTCATTCCTTCCTCAAAGCTTGAGAAAAATGAAAATTGCAGAACCACAGCTCCTTTTCATAGTCCAATTAGAAGAAACACCCCCCCCCCCCAAAATTGGAAAGGTACCCAAATTTTAAAAACAATACTTAGGAAAAGTGATAAAGCAACAATTAAGTAATATGCGTGAAGGGGTTATTGAGATGGATAGCCTAATGAATGGTTCTCATGTTGTACCGCTCCATGTACACTTCTTTGGGTGAAAAGAAAAGGACATTTCTTTTTTTTCTAATAAAGAAAGCCTTTACTAGCCATCATGGTAGTGGATGGTCGGTTGTGGGTGCACCCACCACCGCAAAACCAAGCTGTTTGGCACATGCGGGCCCGACCCTTCTCTTCCCGCACCCAATGGGACCGGTGCTTTGAAATTCTCAGACAATTTCCTTATGTAACGGTCAATAATATGACCGTTGGTCTTTATTATTTTTTTCAAAATTTTATATTGTTGTTGACAGCTAAAAAGTCATTCAATCTGCCTAGAATGAAAAGATATCATTTATTTAAAAAGATTTGTAATGGGTATGACAGCTAAAATGATGGTTCTGACTACATTTTTGTAAGGAATTTTCGTACGATGTAAGCATAGATAGAGTTCTTAATTATTTGTTACTGTTTGTCCAAAAATTCATACACCTTCCTAAAATTACATATGGCATTCTCAAACGTGTACTACTTTTAACATGAGGATTAGAAAAATTATCCAAACCCAGCCATCGATCCTTAGATTTAATCTGATCGAATGTAATTGATTTATATTACTAATCGGAGATTATTATTAGCCATACTTAAATTATTATTATTATTATTATTATTTTATTTGACATATAATAAGAAGGGAGTAAAATTTGAATTTAAAATTTTTATTAAAAATAAAGATTTCGAGTTATTTCTTAAGCCGTAATTGACTGATCATATATGATTACTAAAATGCGAGCAATGACATTAATGAAATTCATAAGCATAACACATATTGTTACTAATTAACATGAAGTACATCTACAAAATATATATTACTCGAGAAATCTAATTTATTTTAATTTACTTTTATTTTATGTTATTCTGTTGGTAAAATCGTTTTAATCAAAGTAAAAAAGAATTAAATAGAAAATATAAGATTTTATGGTTCAAAACTAAATTCTTTTCGCAAAATAATTAAGATCAATAATTTTAATATTAAAAAATTTATTTATTTTAATTAAATCCAATCTTTTAAACAACCATTCTTGCACTTCAAAAACCTAAGGCGTGCCATAAAATGATAGGTAGGAGTAACTTTGGCGAAGCAAATTTGGATTTGGAAAAAGTTAACCGTTTTATTCCCCATTCTCTTTACAAGTAAAATAAAAAAGTTCGGTAGTTAGTTGGTCTAATATGATATGATATAAAATATGGCATTATATATTTTAATTAAAATCTCAAATTCGACTCATAATTTGAACATGTAACAGACTACGTTTAAAAAATATTATTTTTAAATGAGTCACTGTAAGTTTCGAATTAAATTAATCAGAATATAATATGATATAGTATTAAAAAAATGAAAAGGAAGAAAAGCGGTAAGAGGAAGATCGAGAGGGAGTTGACTATAGGCCATAGTTAAGGAAACCACAAATGTAAGATAAGAAATTATTTACATAATTCAACCCGAAGCTTTGGTAAAGTAGAAGAACAAAACAAAAGATAGACGAATTCCATAATTAGCAATTGAAATAAAACAACACTAATTAACTATGATGACTTTGATGAGTTACTTCTTTTACGCAAGCACAATAAAGTTACAATAGGTTAACCATTCGGACTTTATTTTTTTTTTAATAAATTATTAATATCTGATAATTATATTAAATTTGATTAAATATAATTTGAATCAGATTAGATTTTTAAGAAATAAAACTTTTTTAATGTCTATTCTTTTTGTATATAATATTTGAATTTAAAATTTTATTTAAAAAATACTGGTATAGACTAACTACATATTGACCTCTCCAATCTTATCTTAGTTCAAAAGAAAATGCTAAATTTATTAAATAATATAACAAATAAATATTAAAGTGGTTAATTATAAAAATTCTTTTCTATTAATTAATGTCCGGATTATCGATTAAAACTATTATATGAAAGATAACTTGGGTTGAAATTTGAATTTTTTATAGAATAATAATGTATAATATACATTTAGAGTTATGAAGTTATAATTTTTTTAAAGGAATAATATTTAGATTTATAATTTTTTAAATTAAATTATAAATATTTAAAAAAAATTTAAAGACAGCCTTTATAATGGGGCTTTTATGTGAATCGAGTCGATTTCGAGTCGTTTAGTCAACGACTCGATTCGATTTTGATCGAATTCGAGTCAAGTTTGAGTCGAGTTGAATTCGAATAATAAAATTTTAAATTTGAAAAGTTATCGGCTAGTTTGATAACATATATCAATATATATTATATATATTTATATTTGATTATAATATAAAAATTAAATAAAATAATATATTATATAATAATAAAGTTTTTGAGTCGAATTTAAATAATTTTATTATATAATTGAATCAAATTTAAAATTTACCATTTATTATTTGTCAAGTCTAAAGTCGAATCGGATTAAAAATATGGAATTTGAACCTAGAGCAAGAATACGTACGATAAAATGCATTTACTTTTTTATTTCTCCATGTCCGATTAATTAAAAACGAAAAATTAACAACCCAAAAACAAAGGAGGGCCATGAACATGATAAGGTCGGAGAGAGAGAGAGAGAGAGAGAGATTTATGTTCGTCAGATGGCAAGGTCAAGGATGTCACACGATGTAACTAAGCTTCCTCGTCGAGCAATGTACGAAAATGACCCATTTTTTTAAAAAAATTTTAAAAAAAATCTGAGGGGGAAAATATTTTCCCAAATAACCTGTATTTGTCGCGGGTTGGACCCGCGACCGTATTTGTCGCGGGTTCAACCCGCGACAAAGCCACGTGCAGGCTGGGGAGGTTTCCGCGTCTTGGAAACGCGGAAACCTATTCCGCGTCTTGGAAACGCGGAATAGGCATTCCGCGTCTTCGAAACGCGGAAACCCTATTCCGCGTCTTCCAAACGCGGAAACCCTATTCCGCGTCTTCCAAACGCGGAAACCCTACCGCAAACCCTATTCCGCGTTTTGCAAACGCGGAAACCCCACGAACACACGCCATTACCCCAACCCCATTCCCTCCCAAAAACGCACGCCATTCCCTCCAAAAAACGCACACCATTCCCCCCTCCAAATTGTTTTAATCTCCCAATTGTATTACCCCCTAATTATTTTAATTCGATTTTTGTAATTATATTTAATTTCGATTTTTGTAATTATATCTAATTTAGACGATCCAAAATTATGTATTATAATAATTAAAATAAATCAAGTTAGTTTGTCTTTATAATTTTATGAAAAATTATAAAATTAAAAAATAATTCTAAAAATTTTTAAAAATTAGAAAATAGTGACAAAAAATTCTCATAATTGAAAAAAATTGTAACATTACAAAATATTAGTATTAGTATCTAAAAATTATATGTTAAGATTCATTATATTTTAATATATTATTTTTCATTTTTGATTAATTTAATATAAAAATAATATCATATTGCATAAATAATCAAAATCAATAGAGTTTTAAAATAGAGAATGAAAAAAAAAATTATGATATATGTGTATTATCTAAACAGTTAAAGTAAAATAACAATTTGAAAAAAAAAACTAATTTCTTATAAAACAAAAAGGAGAAACGAAACAAATAAAATCCGAGAAATGAACATATATAAATGAATCGAATTATTATTAATATAATATAGGATACAAAATACATAATATACAAAATACATAATAGATATGGGTTTATCGTTCCAAGACGACACTACATATATCAGGACAGATTTAGATATTAGACGTTATGATACAAAAAGGCAACGACAACGTTAGTTATATATTATGTATTTTGTATCCTATATTATATTAATAATAATTCGATTCATTTATATATGTTCATTTCTCGGATTTTATTTGTTTCGTCTCTCCTTTTTGTTTTATAAGAAATTAGTTTTTTTTTTCAAATTGTTATTTTACTTTAACTGTTTAGATAATACACATATATCATAGTTTTTTTTTTCATTCTCTATTTTAAAACTCTATTGATTTTGATTATTTATGCAATATGATATTATTTTTATATTAAATTAATCAAAAATGAAAAATAATATATTAAAATATAATGAATCTTAACATATAATTTTTAGATACTAATACTAATATTTTGTAATGTTACAATTTTTTTCAATTATGAGAATTTTTTGTCACTATTTTCTAATTTTTAAAAATTTTTAGAATTATTTTTTAATTTTATAATTTTTCATAAAATTATAAAAACAAACTAACCTGATTTATTTTAATTATTATAATACATAATTTTGGATCGTCTAAATTAGATATAATTACAAAAATCGAAATTAAATATAATTACAAAAATCGAATTAAAATAATTAGGGGTAATACAATTGGGAGATTAAAACAATTTGGAGGGGGGAATGGCGTGCGTTTTTTGGAGGGAATAGCGTGCGTTTTTGGGAGGGAATGGGGTTGGGGTAATGGCGTGTGTTTGTGGGGTTTCCGCGTTTGCAAAACGCGGAATAGGGTTTGCGGTAGGGTTTCCGCGTTTGGAAGACGCGGAATAGGGTTTCCGCGTTTCCAAGACGCGGAAACCTCCCCAGCCTACACGTGGCTTTGTCGCGGGTTGAACCCGCGACAAATACGGTCGCGGGTCCAACCCGCGACAAATACGGGTTATTTGGAGAAATATTTTCCCCCTCAGGTTTTTTTTAAAATTTTTTTTAAAAAATGGGTCATTTTCGTACATTGCTCTTCCTCGTCTCCATAAGATTAAAATTCAATTTTTTTTTTAATTTTCTGTAAAACGTGGACCAGTACGGACTTTCCACCTCAAGCGGCAGCTCCATGACGACAAAACCGATCCCACCACGCGCCCTTCACTCCCGTCAACGTTCCAGATCTCATCTCATCACATACCCGCCTCTCTCTCTCTCTCTCTCCCTCTCTCTCACCTCTATAAATCATCATCTTCTGCACCTCCCTCACGGATATTCTTCACTCTCAAACACAAGCGCACACACACACACACTCCCTCTCTCTCTCCCCCTACTCTCTCCAAAGCTTTTTCCAATGGCGTTGATGCAGCGGAGCTCAAGCTACAGCACTTGGTTGCTGACGTTCAAAGTCGTTTTGATCTCAAGTGGTGTAGCCTTCATAGCTCTGCTTTTGAAGCTCTCGATTCCGGCGATTTTGGATTTCGCTGTCTACAGTGTTCCTGTAATTTGGACTTCATTTCTTTCTTGGCTTAAACCTCCTTATCTGTATGTAATTATCAACGGAATCATCATCACCATCGCTGCTTCTACCCGGTTTCATAAAAAATCTCCCGCTCACGATGACGATTTCTCGCCGGAGATTCCTTCTCCGGCAAAGATTCCGTCGGATCCTGAACCGGGATTTAGTTACGAGACGGTTACAGTGAAGAGTTCTTCCGAGCAGATTCTTACTAATTCGGTTATAACCGAATCTCCGGAGGTGACTTTCGGTTACGTCGACGCCGTTTTGGTGAAGAATCAAGTGGAAACTCCAACGGAATTCGTTTACAAGGAGGAGGTTGATACAACGGATTCAGATATGCCGGCCTACGACGCCATTTTGGAGAAGAATCAGGTCCAGATTCTTTCGGATCTGGATGAAGAGATAGTGAAGAGTGTGGATAAGGTTGTTTCAGAGGTTGAAGAAGATGAAGCAGAGGAGTTCGTGAGCTCGACGTCGAAGTGGACGTGGACGCCACCGGCTAGAATGGACTCGACGGAGAGCTTGTCGGAGATCGGTTTTCTTCCGGCGGAGAAACCTCTGGTTTCTTCGCGCTTTGGTCATCATCGTAGAGCTCTCAAATCCACCCCTGAAGGTGCGAATTAATATCCATTAATTTTACTCACTTGCCTAAATTACTGCATCGCTACTTAATTCATTTTTATTTCTCTTTTTCCGATAAAAAAAGTTATTATTAACTGTCGGGCCGCTACTATTTCTTAAACCATTCGGAGGATGTTTGGTAGAGATTTTTTTTTTTTTTTTTTCCTCCTTTTCTTCCTCCAAAGAGAAGCATAAATTAATTTTTTTTCAAAGAAAAAGTAAAAATGTTACTTGGTATTTTATTTTTATATACTATTTTTATATTCCTTTTTATAAATAAACCATATGAAATTACAAGTTCGAAAATTTTGTTTATTTTGGAAAATATTCCAAAAAAAAATTCTATAAAATGACCCGATTTTTCAGTAATATAACAAGTATTTTTCACAGCTGGAGAAGATCAAAACGGCTTTGTTAATGGTGAATAAGTTATCCTGGGTTGCAAACCCTGTTCTTTAATTTAATCTTTTTTTTTTATATTTTATTGGTTATGGAATTATAACGGTTGGATTTTCACTTTACTGGTAAAAAAAACTTCAACTTCAAGCAATGTTCGTGTTCTTTTTTCATCAGATCCTGTGTTACACGTATTTTTCGGAATCCATAAAGTATACACGTTTTCTGTTCATTTGAAGAAGAGGGGCAATAGTCCCTTTTTGTTGACATAGACAGATTAAGAGTCGTGTTTGAAGAAATTCAAAGCGGATCAAGTAATTCAATTCTGGGTTTTTTTTTCCCATGTTTTGATCTTGATTCTCTCTTTTGTTTGCGTGAATGATTCAATAAGAAGGCCAACCATTGGTTGACATTTTTTTGTGTTCTAAAAAGGCGTCTTTAAGGTTTTTTCCAAGAAAATGGACACGTTTCTACTACAGTTGAGTGTCAATTTTTTATTGTCTTTGATCTTGGAATATTTCCTAGTTATGAATATTCTTGTGATTTCTATGCTTTATACTGTTAAGCTAGAATTTTCGATAAGCCTTTATGTTAACTATAGATTATTAGACGATCCTTGGGAGCTTTTGTTATGTCTATGGAATTTTTTATGTAGTTGGGTAGCTTGGTTTTGTTTGTTTCTTAGATGTAGCTTTGAATGAGTGGGTTGTTGATCTAATTCCCATTTTATATTCTCTGTCCAAAATTACTGGCTTGTGTCCCCATTATCTGCTTTTCCTCTAGACAATGATATTTAGTCTAACAGGATATGGGGAGTAATTGAAATTTTGAATGAAGGAAAATAGATATGGTGAAAGAAATGTTTGATGCAAAATTGATCTCCAACTTGTGTCGGGTCATGTTGGCCTAGTGATGGTGATGTGTCATCTGATGCAAGAAATGCTTGAAAACCATCCCGCTCTGACCTTTAATACAGAGAGTATGAGGGGTCAATGGAAACAAAATTAGACTTTCATACGGAACAGAAAGATGATGAGGATGAGATGTAAGGAGAGGGGTAAATATGAAATTTAATTTATCCCTTTCTTCGAAGTCTAAGATATAATTTTATTGTGCAATCTGAGGAAGTTGAACTGTTTGCATAAATTGAGAATAAGATTATGCTACTTGATGTTTCATAACCTTTTTAAAAATTTGGCCCGGGGTGTTCCATGCCGTGTTCTTCCCCAGAAAATACGGAAGAATGGTGCTTAGAAAGAGATGTCTGAATGTTTGGTTTTTTTCTCCAGCTAAAATGGTCTGTTCTGGTCCTTTTCTCAGGAGGAAGAGCACTGAGGGTGTCGAAATCCAAACGACATGAAACACTGGAGAACACATGGAAGACTATAACTGAGGGCCGCGCAATGCCCCTGACCAGGCACTTAAAGAAATCTGACGCGTGGGAGACCCACAACCATTCGATCATTTCATCCCCACAAGACCTCTTTCCATCACCAGATCATATGCAGAAATCAGCGACGTTGAAAGACCGCACAAACTATCCACCTCCACCACTACCACTGTCATCATCCCATCAGAATGCATCACCTGGTTCAGGTACTAGGCTCCGAAAAGAACCTTCTCTAGGTCAAGATGAGCTGAATCGTCGCGTTGAAGCCTTCATCAAGAAGTTCAATGAGGAAATGAGGTTGCAGAGACAAGAATCCTTGAATCAGTACTGGGAAATGATCGGCCGTGGGGCTAACTAATACCAATTTTCATATTTCAGTTAACGAGGTGTGAGTAAAGGATAGTAAAATCAAGAAGAAGAGATAGACTATTTTTTTTTTATTTCCAGTCTATAAACCTATCAAAATCTTTTATTCCTTTAAAGTTAGGTCTGGAAAAAGAAAAAAGATGAATTGTAGTTATCAAGTTTTTGTTTATTTGTTTATTGACTTTGACATACGGAGCTTTGTCAATTTTATGATAGCCGGGTCTGTAAAATATGTAATCAGGAGTGCTTTTTTCTTTTTATTTTTTTGGGTATACGTATCCAGGTTTATGTAATGAATGACCCAAAAAAAAAAAAAAATCTTTTTGTTATGTAAAAACTTTGCTTGTAACTAATCAGGTATTAGGTCCAACGATGGGATATGATCCTTGCTTCTGCTCGGTTGGGAGGAAAGATCTTTTTAAGATATGAGAACTCTCTTAAGCCTGCTTGTTTAATATGCATAATTTATGAGTTATTCTACGTGATTGATAAATTTATTAATCTATATTTGACCGAAATGACAATGATCTTAAAGGAAAAAGGTTCTTGCTCCCATGATTAATCTGGGTATTGCTATTCATTTTGAGACCATCTGGGGGGAATGGTTTTCATTCATGTCGACTGCAAGCTCATTGTCGGCCAGGTCCTATGATAAATTTATTGCAGTGTATGGAGGTTGTATTTGGAGGACGCGGCAATTTGGAAAAGGACGCTGTCCTAACATTCAAACAAAGAGTACCACGGCATGTGCTTTTGTGCATTTGGAGAGCCATCATACCCTGTGATCTCCTCATTTGACAGGTTATGGTTTATTAACCACAAAATTTGGGAATTCCATTATTATGACCCAAAATTGCACCACCAAGAGATGATCTTACGTACTCCAAACGTCTTTAATGTGATAGATTTGGTAAAATCTTGTATCACTGTTTTTATTAGCATTTCTGTCTCGAGCTCTTTGTCGATACTTTCCTACTTTTTTTTATTTTTATTTTTAGTATAAATAAAAAATAATTAATAATTATATTAAATTTGATTGAATTTAGATCGAATCCTTAATAATAAATTTTTTTTAATACCTATTTATATCAAATACAATACTCAAATAAAAAAATTTATTTAAACGATATCGATATTCAAGAAGGCTCCATCAACTAAGAGTTTACCATAGATTCTTACTTTCTAAGAGTTTACGATAGATTCTTACTTTGTATGTGTCTTATTGGCTGTACTTGTTTTAGGTCTTGTTCTATGCGGGCCTATATTTCTTTAATGTTCTATCGTCCTTCTCCATCAAAGAAAATAATTTTTGTGAAGAATCATAAAAGAAAATAAAGAATAAAAAGGAAGGAATTTGGACATGCAAAACATGGAAATTGAATATTTGAAATTACCAAAACAATATAAACGGATTTTTGCTTTTTTTTTTTGGGCCGGAGAAAAGAGGAAAATGGGCTGCCAGAAGTGGCCGAAGAGAGAGAATAGGAGTGAGAGAAGGAATTGTGAATGCAAGTGGCTTGTGTGTAATTGGGGTCTGAGTGTAAAAAAAAAAAAATATATATATATATATATATATATAATAATTATTTAATTGCATTATAATACCTTTTAATTATTTTGACAGTGTAAAAAAATTAGACTGAAACTATATAAATATTATATCGAGTATTTGATTATTTTATCTTCGTTATATTTTATCATTACACAATAAATCTCGAGAATTACTTTATTCTTTCACCTATAAAATTATTATATTTATTTTAAAAATTTATTATATGATAGTATTTATATTTACTATTTTTGGGAGTCCAAAGTTTGTTAATAGTACAGACTCGAGCAAACGAGATCATTGGTGACTACATGCGTTTGCATTAATAATTGCATTTTACTTAGAATAAAATTAATCATTAATATGTCCGTTGGTCTGAAAAAGACATTACCATCAAATCACCTCCAGACAGTTCTCAATATCTTCAAAACCACGCCAACCTATCCCTCTCTGGTCTCTCCCAGCTCCAGTCAAGAACTGCGGCATTTCGTGGTCGGAAAAATTCATTTATTTTTATCATTAAAGAAAATCAGAAAGGGTATTAATTAAATTATAATTTATTAATAAAAACATTTTATTATCTTAGAATTGATTTTATATCGACAATCGGTTGATTAAATAAAATGTGACGTTAAATCTCTTAATCAAAATTTTGATTTTAAATCGTGACTTAGATATAGAACAGACTATATTGGAAAGTTAACCCTTAAATAAGTCATTATAAATATCAGAACTAATTAATCGAAACATAATTATGAATATTAATCGATATAATACAAAAAAAATTATCTTACAACAAACGAACAAGTGTAAATCTCATTCTACGAAACAAAACTAAACTAGGAATACAAACCATAACATGTGAGTGCATTATTAGAAGTTATTGGATGTTATTTTTTTCTTGGAGATAGTAAATTTTAAAATTAGGAGAGTAATATAAATTTAAATGAGAGTAGAAATAAAATTAATTAAAAAAATCTTATTATATATATATATATACCCCATTGTTCCCTTCTAAGTAATATCAAGTGGTGATTAAGAGCTAAAGATATTTTTTAGAAAATTGTAAAAGTTATTTATGGTTGAACAAATATAAAATTAAAAAATATATGTAATTTAATTGATCCAAATATTTCAAACTTTTGGGCCAAATTTTTGTTGTAAAGTGAGTAGGCGTACATGATTTTGCCCTTCCAGTTTTCCTCCCTCTTGGTTGGTCGGTTTGTCTGGCTTAGTTTTAGTGGCTAGTTTTGTTTCCCTTTCCCTTACTCAAATGGACAAAAGTCAAGCGTACCGGTTCAGGCTGAGGCTGAGGCTGAGGCTGAGGCCGAGGCCAGGCTTAGGCTCAGGCATCATCTCTCCCAAAATAGTTAAAGCTCAATTTGGTTTCTAGTCAAATTGATTTAAATATATCATTCTAATTTTTTTTTTTTTTTTTCATACATGGGAGAGAGTCGAGTTCAAAACACGTCTAAAGAAAAAAAGATGATATTACTTAAATTATAATTCATTAATATTCTAATTTCTTTGTTTCAGGCTTATAGAATTTTAACTTATTTTAAAATTTTTTTTAAAGGGTGAAGTTTAATATAAATAATCTCAAAAATAAAAATCCTATATAAAATAAAAAATCATGTCTTCATAGAAGATGCACTTATTTCTAAATTCCAATGAAAGTAAAGAAATTAATTTTTTTTTAATTACAGTCGAAACCTTGCGCGAGATTTTCCTTCTATTAGTTTCTATACTTTTCTTTCGATTTCGCTTTCGATATAGAGTAAAAAGTTAGAGGAAAAATGTGATTGATCGATAATATTTCTCTTTTCTCTGTATTTGGCATATAACATTAATTAAGAAATGAATAATTTTCTTTCTCTTACTTAAAAATAAATAAGCCATAGTGTCTCTCTCAAAATATGCATATTAGTTTTTTCTCTCTTACAAAATTAGTATATTTTTATTTTCACTATCTAAAACTAAACTCATTTGTTTTTCTATATATATATATAGAACTCAAACTTAGTTTTCTAGTAAAGACATTATTTATTTATTTATTTGTCTATAGAAAAAAGGTTTGTTTTCTCTTTATAAATATAAATATATTAATTTTTGCTCTCTTAAAAAATTAAAATTAAATTTTGTTTCTTTAAATACATTGATTTTGAAGTTTTTCTTTTCAGAAAACAATTTTTTTTTTCACTCTCTAAATTTAAAAATTAGTATTCTCTCTAAGACAATCAAATTTAGTTTTTCACTTTTCGTCTTTTTCTCTATAAAAACTAAATAGAATTTTTTCTCTCTCACATTAATTTTATCTTTCTAAAGTATCAATTTAATTTGTTTTCTCTCTCTATAAATGCTTTAATTTTAAACTTTTTTCTTTAAAAAATCAAACTAGTTATTCTTTATCTAAACTAAACATATTAGTTATCTTCTCTGAAAAAAAGTTAAGTTATTTTAAAATTTATCTCTCTAAATATATCGAATTTAAATTTTTTCTCTCTAAAACTAAACCTATTAGTTTTCTCTCTCTAAAAGGGAAATTTAGTTTGCATTTTTCTTTTTAGGCATTGATTTTGAACTCTCTGTGCAAAAACTAAATTAACTTTTACTCTTTATATCAATTTAATTTATATTTTTTCTCTCTAAATGTATTTTTGAACTTTCTCACCCAAATAAAATAAATTTTTATTTTTCTTTATTTTTTACTGAACGGATTATCTTTTTCATTTTCTTTTTATTTATATATATATATATATATATATATGTATATATATTATATTTCATTTTTCTTTTCTCTATTTTTTTCAAATTTGTCTCTCAAATGGTCGATCCCAAATATTGAGAGTAAGGTTCAATTTGTTATTTGTTGTTATTGTTTTACTAAACAGATTAATTTTTTCTCTTTGAAAAAATTAAAATACGTTGATTTTAATTTTTTGTTAAAAAATAAAATTAACTTTTCTCTCTCTAAAACTAAATACATTAATTTTATTTAAGATATGATAATGCTCTTAACCCCTTTAAAAAAGGGTATATTTCTACCCCTTATCGGAATACTTGTAATCATTCAATAATATACCCTAATTGAATTTTACATTCCAAGTATAAGAAAAATGAGTAAAAGATTATTCAAGAAATCTTTAAACTCCATTTTAGGACTTATACCAAATACCTGCCTAATGCTGACACCTGGCATTATTAAGGAACAGACAATGATGCTTAAGCCTTTATCTGCCACACAAATTGTTGGTTCAGAGTGCCCGTCTTTATGAAATTTGAAGACTTAGAACAAGATCAAATAGACAAAAGGGGCAATTTCTGCATCATGTCTTCCAACAAAAAGTATAAAGGGAATGAAATCTCTCCATTAAGAAAGCCTGTCAAGAGTCTAGCACCAAGACCCTGGATACAGTGCTAGCAGCTGAATTATTAGTAACAACACAAAGAAATTTCATAAAATACCTAAAACCATGGCGAATCGATTCATCGTTAAGAGAATGATATATCTACACAACATTTTCATTAGCACAGGAAACGGAGTACAACCACATAATTTTCAGGGAAAAAATCTCCTTCCTAATTCCTAACTGTTGCTCATTCTTTGCCTCTTTATTCTTTCCAGCGCTCCTAATCTGCTATCATCTTCCCCACCTTTCTCACCTTCCACCGCTCGCTTCTGGGCTAAGCCACCGAACACTGCATCTGGGACATCCTTCTGAGCAACCTCGATCTTTTCCTCTTCTTCTGAATCACTTTCATCAGGAAGTTCAATGTCCTCATTATTTGTACCAACTTTTTTCACCCCATCCAATTGTGATTCCACAACACCTGCACTAACAAAGCCTAGTGTCCTTTTACCGTCCTTAGCAGTAGCAGAATTGGCTGAGGGAGCTAGCTGCCTCTCCAATGCAGCCATCTCATCCTCGGGAACTCCGGCACGCTTCAAGGTATCTACAGTTTCCTCGAGGGTGAGTCTCTGGTCCTTTTGGATCATGTACTCCTGGAGAATTGCAGGAGTCTGGAAAAAGTGAAGTAATTAGAAACATAATTAGAATATAAAGACATATCAATATTAAAAGTTTCAAATTAACAATGCTGATGAAGTAAAAAAGACAAGCAGGAAAAGATTTCAGTACCTGACTATAGCTGGCCAGGACACTACGCTTTGTCCGCAGCATGTCACGGAATGTATCTTCATTGCCATGCTGAACTTCAAACTGGTGCCACCGATTCCAGAAGTCAGCATCAGTGCGAGGATCTGCAAAGTTTGAAGCATGTCTGTATATCTCACGGGCACGATCTATCTCTCCTAAGCTCTTCTCTAGTTCAGCATACTTCAAGCACATTGTTTTCACGTCCTTGTCAGGTACCCCACTTGTAATGGCTTGCTCATAAATGTCCCGTGTCTTTGGAACACCAAAAATCTCAGCTGCACGAGAAATATATATCTCATACATGCTCAGCTTCTCATTATCAAGAACAGCCTTTGTTGCTTGATCATACACGTTCATTGCACGCTTAGCCAAGCCATAGTCCTCCTCCAGCTTAGCATACTGCAGATACAAGGGCTTTACAGCTTCAGCAGGAGCCTGTAGCAAACATTCAGAAAAAGACAATGTAAGCACACTGTCAAGATGAGGGAGACTAACGATTTTTCAACCATGAGATAGTGACCACAGGTTGCATACCTGTTCTATAGCATGCTCAAATAACTCTCTAGCCCTTTCTAGCTTTGACTTTCCATATCTCTTCACAAATTTAGACAGATAGGTGACCCAGATATCCTTTACGTGGGGATACTTGAAGATCTTCACGCCTCTTTCATAGACCTTAAAGGCATCCTCGAAGTACTTGTGCTCCTGAACAGGTCAAAATGTAATATTTTGTTAACCGCCGAACAGAAGAAAAAATTTTAGGGAAAGAAATTACAAACAAAATAAAACAGTAGAAGAGGTTTCGTTCTTGCCTCTAAAAGCATGGCATAGTTAATTATTATTTGAGGTGTAGCAATGCGCAAATCAAGAATTCTTTCATAGACTTGACGTGTAGACTCTAGAGAACCCAAGCTCTCCTCTAAGTCTACATAGAAGGTCCACAGCCTCAATGACTTATGGAGCTTCATCTGGACAGGCACATTACCATCAGCAGCAACTGTGTATAACAAAACACCAAAAATGCGAAGGGTTAGTAATTTATTCATATGGAAACTGCTATCCAGATTTTCGTCATAAAGTTTAAACAGTAGGACTAGCAATCTGTACAAAAACACAAGTTATGATGTATGGGCATCATCTATTTTGTCCAGAACAAAAAATTTATGACTATGTCCAGACACACACGGAACAAAAACATTATTATTTAGGATACAACATGAATATCTTTAGCTCAGATTATACTTGCAACAGATATATTTTGCATATGTCAAACAGAGTTGTATCAAAAATGAAAATACCACTAAATTTACAGCTACTGCATTGTTATTTCAAGATTACTCCTTTACCACATCAAACTTGAAAAATAAAGGGATTAGCTGCAACACCTCAATGCAACCCCTTTAGGGGCTTTTACAGAGTAAAACGCTGGCAAATTATAATTGCAGATCCAAATCCTAATTGGCAAGGATTCCCCCCCTGGCCCATCACCCAATGAAATAACTACCAAGCGAACATGATTTTAGTAATCAAAGTAAAAACTACAAAAGTACCAAAAGAAAAGGATGCAAAAGAACAAACTTGGAGGGAACAAAACATGAAAGAAAATAGACAATTACCTCTGCGCTTTACTTCAACAGAAGGCTCTGCTGTAGCACGCCTCATGAGATCAAGAGCTCCATTGAAGTTTTTGTGCCTAAGCTCCATCTCGGCCCACTCACACCATACACTAGCCAAGTTATCCACTGCTTTGTAGTTGACTTGGACAGCCTTGTCAAAAATTACTCTTGCATTTGCCACATCCTTGTGACTCTCATACAACTTTGCAAATGCAACCCACAGAGTATGAGGCTTCCCAACAGCCTTCATTGGATCAACTGTCCTCACTGCCTCCGTGTAAGTTAAAATCTGCCTAGTCGGGTTGCCTTCAAAAAGCTTAACCCTCCTATGCCACTGCTCCACATTATGCGGATTCTGCCGGAGAAGAACACTGTTAGCCAATTCAGGCCTCCTATCAATCAAGTGCTCAAATCTTGCCAGCCTTAGATCAGCATCATTGTCATCATTTAACCAGAAACCCTTAAGTAGCTTCTTCTCCAACATTGAAATTGAAAGATTCAAATCCAGTCTCACATCCTCATCCTCACCACCATTCTCTGAAGCACCATTCTCTTCCTCCCCATCACTCATGCCTATGCTCTCCATCTTAACAGCCAACATACTGTCCTCAAACTGCGAGTACGCATCAAAAATCACGGAGAAATCTCTAACTGTCACAACAGTAGTCATCCCCTCCTCAAATATATCCCTTGCCTTCTCCATTAAATTCCGCTGAATATAATAATCAGCTAGTGAGGTCCACAACCTCCCGACTTCATCTGTGAACTTCCTAATCCCACCTCTAATTATTGCATCCACGTTCAACCCAGAAACCTCAGTCGCATGCTTTGTCAACAAATCACATAACTCAACCCATAATCTATGTTTAGTCTTCCCCTTAATACTAAAAAACTGGTCATCATTCAAAACACCAGCTAGTCTGTCCGCGGCCTCTTGCCAGAGCTCAGAATTCACTAAAAACTCAATGAAGTCCTCAATATGGGTGGGATCAAACTTCAAATATCTACGATAAACCCTAAGAGAAGTCTCAATTGGGATACCCTTTTGACTAACAAACCGCAAATAAGGTTCCCAAATCCTATCATGTTGAGTAACAGGCAATGCACAGAGTGCCCTATCAAAAACCCTTCTAGTTCTCGTAATCAACTTTTGTTCAACCAAGCTGTTCAAATACATAATCCAAATCCTAGGCATTTTATGCATTGTAACTAAAGCTCTTTCAAATGTGTTGTTTAATGTTTCGTACTGTGAATGTGTGATTGGGAGATTTCGTACCAATTCGAGACGTTCGCGGAGATAAGCGTGCCAAAGCTTGTAGCTTCCAGGAAGTGCTTTTAGTGCTCGTTCGTAGATGATGAATCGCTTCTTGAATGGAGCATCCGATTTGGCGATTAGGTACCTCCACCAGAGCTTCAGACTGAATGGATTCCTGAGAATTTCCTCCTCATAGAGAAGATCTTCTTGAGATGGGTACAGATCTTGCGAGATTGACATCGCTGTAATACCCTAATTTGATGAAGACGACGAGAGGGAGTGGGGGGGAGAGAGAGAGAGAGAGAGAGAGAGAGTTTTTAGGGTTTTCGAGATTCGGGTTCTGTTTCTTTAAACCCTAATTTGATATGATGAATACGAAGAGCGAGAGGGATTAGGGTTTTCGAAATTTGGGTTTCTGTTGCTGTGTTAAACCGTAACATTCAGAGAGAGAGAGCGAGAGAGAGAGATACCAAATGAGAGTGAGACAACGAGACTTGATAATTGGCTGAATTTTCGCGTGATTTTTTTTTAATTAAAAGTTATTGATTTAAATATATTTAAAAAAAAAAAGAAAATAGATTTCTGTTAACAAAAATCTCCATATATTTTATTAAAATTTTTTCATTTTACTTAAACAATATTACATTTATAATAATTTCATAAATAAAAGAATAAAATCTTAAAATATGTTAGTTTAAATAAATGACTCGATTTTTTATTTTAATAAAAAGTTTTTGAATTTGTGATTATACAATAAAAAATAAAACTTTTTATGTAATTCCTAAATAAATTCAAATCACTATTAAAACTCAGACTTTACTCTCTCAAAAGAAGTTAATGTGTATACTAATCATTATATTATATCTGTTTTTTTGTGTTAATTCCGATCTATTAATTTGTTAAAATAAGTTTTGCAACTATCTTGGAATGACTAATTAGGGGATATTTGGTTAGCTCCATTCACAAATTTAATATTTTTTTTTATTATATCTATGATAATTTTTATCACAACAAAATTTTTCATTTAACCCTCTTTAGAGAGAGAAAAATTAATTTATTTTAAAATATTTTTTGATAAACTACGGTAATCATGTTGGTTTTGAGTCAGAATGATCCCTTAAGAAATAAAGTTCTCAGAGCGTATATTTTCTTCATACATAAAATTTAAAATTAAAATTTTATTTAAAAAATATCAATACTTAATTATTGGATCAATTAAATATTGATTTTCAAAGTATAATTGTAAAATCGCTTGTAATCAATTTTAGACCTATTAACTTAGGTCTCCATTAAAACATCACTTGGTGTAAAACCTCTTTTTGTGCTAATGAATTTTGGTTCAAGTGACAGCTTTCTCTTTTTTCATGTAAGAAACTTGGATACGATACGCCTAAAAAAAAAAAAAAAACCTCTTTTTGTCATATTAACATAGGAGTAAGCCCATTAAAACCCTCTTTATGTGAACGGTGTTGATGGAGAGTCCATTGCGATAGGCAAGAGCAAGAGCAAGAGCAAGAGCAAGACTTCATTGATGGCACTCCGCTGGTCAAGTTCAAGAAAATATGAACAAATATATAAATATAAAATTATAAAAATTTTTATATAAATATTAATTATTTTTATAAATAATAGGATATTTATATTTTATAATAAAAATTTTAAATAATTTAATATGTAATTATTAATTATAAAATAAATAAAATTAAAATTAAATAAAAAATAATAATTTATTAAATCTGAAATATGTATATAAATATAAAAATTTTTATATAAATATTAATTAATTTAACGTACAAAAATAATAAAAAAATTAAAATTTCAATAAATATGTTATTTCTTAATAAATTTATAAATTAATCAATAAAGATCGATACAAACACTAACGTTTGAAAAGAATATTATAAATATTGTTGTTAAATTTCATATTAAAATTTTAAAAATATTAAATAGATCAAATAAATAACAAATCAAATGTTATCAAACAGTTCATTTTAATACATATTAATTATTAATCAATTATTAATTAAGTTATAAACATATTTTAATAAATTTATAAAATATTTAATTAAAATATATTAATAGAAACTGTTGGTTTATGAAGTGATCACGTGGGGCATATAACCATTAGGTAAAAATTTGAATTTTTACTTAGAGGATAATGGGTAGTTAAACCCCATTATCTCAATCACCATAAACTCTTCCAACTTCTCTCCATATTTTATTCCAACACAACCCACGTGATGGTCATTCTTCTTGATTGAGTGTTGAGGGATACAGAAAAAGGACATTGGAGTGGTGAGAGGATTTTTCTTAAAAATAAAAATACACCATTATTAAGGGTTTTACAAAATTCCAAGAAGAGAATTTTCAAATCATTGGACTAAGAATTGAGATGTGATTCTGCGGTGATAGTTCGTTATACGTGACTATCATCCCGACTACAAGTGGTTCGTGTTCAGAGTTTACGGTTTCCAAGATTTTCTGCATCACCGATTGAGATATACAGTAAATTTTAACTTTTACTATTCCGAAAAATTATTTATTATTGTTTCCGCTGCATGATTGAGTCACAAATTATAACATTGGTATCAGAGCATGTTATATATATTTTTAAAAATTGATTTTTCGAAATAGGATATAAAATTTAGGGTTTAGATTACGGATGAATTTCGTGAATTCATTTATACCACTGTATTACCCAACTCACGTAGAATACAAAAATAATTTTTTCGTAATTTTCTGATCACGATTAGGTCATGAAAATTCCGGTTGAACCATTCGGTTGTGAATAGTGACTGAACATTTCAACCCCAGATTTGACGAGTTTTAGGTCAAATAAGTGCGTAAAAATGGTATATCTGTGTTTATTTCTGCTAGATCTACATTTTGATATATATATTGTATGTTGTTTAGACCGGAATGTGAGGTATTCGGAAACAGGTCGAAAAAACCAAGTTGCAGACAGATTCAGGCAAAGATGAAGCGTAAGAGAACATACAGATGGCACCGTCACTGAGATAAAGTCTCGTTATGTCACTTTTCTCGAGAATGATTTTCCTAAGAAAAGAGAAATCGATCGAGATTTCACCTTCCATGAGATGAATAAGCCTAGTAGCTCATTCGAACTCAGTGACAGGATTCGAGAGCCGATTATGGATCTTGGTTTTAGTAAAAGTGATCTATCTGAAGGTGTAGAACCTCTCTCTCCTCGAAGGAGTAATCGGGGACAAGTGCCACGTCGTCGTTTCCCAATTGAGAACGAGATTCTTATTGTGAATCCCGAAAACTGTACAGGAGGCTCTCGAGGGTTCAGCAAAGGACCAATGGTTACAGGCCATGCACAAGAAAATGGAATCAATGAGAGTTAATGAAATCTGGGAGCTAATTGACTTACCTGAGGAAAGAAAAGTCATTGGGAATAAGTGAGTTCTCAAAATTAAAAGAAAGACCGACGGATCTATTGAGAGGTACAAAGTCCGTCTGGTAGCCAAGAGTTACACGTAAATTAAGGGCATTGACTATGAGGAGACTTTCTCCCCAATAGTCAAGTTTATTTCGATCCGTTTACTTTTGGTGATTGTCGCTAGTATGGATCTTGAGTTACACCAGATAGACGTTAAGACTGATTTTTTTAACGGGAGCCTGGATGAGGAGATCTACATGGAACAACCCCCTGGATTCGTTCTGGTAGGTCAAGACGACAATGTCTGTCGAATTCAGAAATCGATATACGGCCTAAAGCAATCATTCAAGCGGTGGTATCCAAGATTTCACGAGGAGGTGATATCTTACGGTTTTATGATGGTCGAGGAGGGTCATTGTATTTATCTGATTCGGTCCGATAACTCTTTTGTGATCTTGTCGTTGTATGTAGATGACATAATGTCGGACGGGAACGATATTTAGTATTTAATGACCCTCAAAGCGTAGTTGTTATCCAACTTCAACATGAAAGACATGGGTGAAGCTGAATTCATTGTCAGAGTTAAGATCCAGAGGGATCGCTCGAGAAAGATGTTGACTCTTTCACAAGAGATATACATCAAGAAAATTCTCGAGCGTTTTGGGATGAGTGATTATAATCTCATAGATACTCCGATCGTCAAAGGTAAAGCCCTTAGCCTGGAAATGTGTTCGAAAACTCAGGAAAAAATAAGGGAAATAGTAAAATACCTTACTCCAGTGCACTGGAAAGTTTAATGTATGCAATGTTGTATATTAGACCGGATATTTGTTATGTAGTTGGTCTGGTGAGCAGATATTAGGCAAAGCCTAGAAGAGGTCACTCAAGAGCAATGAAAAGGATTTTTTTATATTTAAAAGAAACTGCAAACTTTTCCTTGTGTTACGGAGGAGGCGATTTGTGTCTTATGAGCTATTCGGACGTCGACTAGGGAGGCGATTTGGATAAATCCAAATCAATATCAGGTTTTGCTTTCTTGCTTAATGGCGGGGCCATCTCATGGAGTAACAAGAATCAAATTTGTGTTGTTCTATTTACGATAGAGGTTGAGTTCATGAAATACTCAGTTGCAGTTTAGGAGAGTGTTTAGTTCCGAAAACTACTGGATAACTTAGGGATTGTAGCGGATAGTGGAAGACCAATAATTATTTATTGTGATAATCAGGCCGCTATCGCTTACACTCGAGACCCTAAGTTTCATAATTGGACCAAACACATCAACACTGGATACCATTACGTTAGAAATATCATCGAAAAGGGTGAAGTGACCATGAAGTACATTTTGACACACAGTATGGTGACTGACCCCTTCACCAAACCCATCACTAGAGACTCATTTTTAGGGTATAGAGAGTCATTGAGTTTGAGTATCTCTTGACATTTCTCAGTTTGTATTTATTGATGACATTGATACTTATTGATTATATATATATATGAGTATAATACATTATTCAGTCACTTTTTATGTTATATTTTCATTTAATACACTTACTTTTATTATCATATATATGTTCTGCGATGTGATAATAGATATGTCAGACAGACGAGAACGACTTTCTCACACGAGTGACCACCTCTAACTCTGAGTGAGTGGAGATGAGACGGTTTCTAGCAGTAAGAGGTTTTGAGAGTGACCCTAATAGAATATAAGTCACCCTGATACGTGTTTAGGATGAGGTCATATGCGATATGACCGATACGGAAGTAACCACATCCATGTTGTCTATGAGTAGTCAGATTTGAGATTTCGGATATCACCTGCGATTTGTGATATTGTCTCTTAGGTATTCTCTCTGAGATCTCTGGGTAAAGTCTTATATGTAGACTGAGTCCTCATACCTGCACAATGCTAGAGAAATCTGACATATGCCATTTTGAGAGATTGGGGAGTAACACTGTAACATGTATTTCATACCACGTGTGAAAAAACGACTTGGAATAGTGAAAGCTATATTACTTGAAACAATAACTTAAAATTTATCCACAAACCCCACTATGTGAGACCCGAGACCGGAAGATATCGGACAGTATTTGCTACTTTAATATATTTACCGATAGATCGGAAGATAAATTGAGATTTGAGAGATAAGTCTAGGAAAGCAGTTGATTGAGATCGATAAATTGGAGTTTGAGAAAATGAAAATCAATTGACATTGTATAATTGTATTGTATTCACCGACTGGTCTTTTATGTTCATCTATGCAGAGATTTGAACATAATAGTGAATATATAGTCGAGCGATATCTGGGGATTACTTTCGACGAAAAAAGTAGCTCGATGGATGTAATTAGTTTTGGATCTGGGGTACAACGAGTTTTTCTTTTGATACTAACGGTGACTACTCGATCATCCTAACAGATGTGTCGAGAAGTTTTTGTTTGTAGGTGTACTCGCTAGTCGCACGACGTCCAATCTTGTATAAAAGTTCAGTAGGGTGATGTAGTAGATCGCATGAATTGTGATCTCGTGACAGATGTAAAATACTTTCGTGTGGAAGTGAAAGATGTTGTTTATGAAGTGACCATGTGGGGCACATAACCATTAGGTAAAATTTTGAATTTTTACTTGGGGGATAATGGGTGGTTAAACCCCATTATCCCAATTACCCTAAACTCTCCTAACTTCTCTCCATATTTTACTCCAACACAACTTACGTGATGGTCATTCTTTTTGATTGAGCGTAAAGGGATACAGAAAAAGGATATTGGAGTGATGAGAGGATTTTTCTTAGAGAGAAAAATACACCATTATTGAGGGTTTTGTAAAATTCCAAAAAGGAAATTTTTAGATCATTGGACTAAGGATTGAGACGTTGTGATTTTGCGATAATAGTTCATTATACGTGACTATTATCCCGACTACGAATGGTTCGTGTTCAAAGTTTACGGTTCTCAAGATTTTCTATATTACCGATTGAGATATATCTTAAACTTTAACTTTTATGATTTAAAAAAATTATTTATTATTATTTTCGCTGCGTGATTGAGTCACAAATTCTAACGAAAACAATAATATATAAGTTAATCTTTCTGGGATTATATTATATTTAAAATTTATTATCTTTTAATTTTTCTATATTTGGAAATATTATTTTTATAACAAAATACTTTCGACGAGCAACCGATGTGAGGTCAATAGGAAGTGCCCCTCATAAAACGAGAGAAGGCCGTTTTGGTAAATTTGCAAACAAGACGTGGTAAGGAGCGCGTAACCCCACACGCAACCTCTGTCCTGAAGCGTACAGCTTCTTCTTCTTCTTCTCTCTCTTTCTCCCCTCTCCTCACCCACTTCACATCTTCCCAAGCCGCGTTTCAGTTTCCGTAAGCGCTCTCTCTCTCTATTTTCGAGAAAACTCGCTTTGCTTATATCGTATCACGCTCTTTTTATTCATAATCCAATCAATCCATGTCTGCTCTAAATCGAATTTTCCTTGTCATTTCCTTAAATTATAATTTTCTTTTTGATTTTGGGAGTTAGGGTTTTGTGAATCGCTTGCTAACTTCAACCATGTTCTCCAATTTGTCTTGTTGTCATTGCTGTTCACTGAACAAGGTCCCCCATTTTGCTTTCGTCATCTGGGGTTCTCTTATTTTCTTTCTCCGTATCATTTTTTGGTTTTTGGTTTTTCTGTCTGTTTGATCTAACCTTTGGATTTTTTGGGGGGTTTCTGAAACTTTGTTATTGGGTTTTATCTAATTTATGAAATTACGGATTTTCTTGCGATTCACATGGTTTTGCAAAAGGGTTTTCAAAACATTGATTCTTTTAGGTTTTTTAAAATTTTTCTTTGTTTGATCTGACTTCATTGTTGTTGTTATTGTTGTTGATGTTCAGTGAATTAGGGTTTTCTGAAATTTGGTTCTGTTTGATCTGATTCGACTTTTGTTGCTTGATTTTTCAGTGAATTTGGTAAACTGCTTTGCGCGTGTCCCGTTCTCTTCTCCATTTCTTCAGCAAAAAACGGAAGTCGGAAAAGCTTAAATTCAAGCCATTATCAATGGAAGTCAACCTCTGGAACGACAAGCGAGAGCGAGAGATGTACGAGAACTTTGCAGAGCTTTACGCCATTATCAAAGCCACTGAAAAGCTCGAAAAAGCTTATGTTCGTGACATAATTTCATCCAAAGAATACGAACCCGAATGCCAGAAACTGATTGCCCATTTCAAAACCCTAGCTTCAACTCTCAAAGACACAGTTCCAAGCATTGAACGATTCGTTGATACGTATCGAATGGACTGCCCTGCTGCACTGAATCGGTTGGTTGTTTCCGGTGTGCCTGCAACTATTGAACATCGAGCAGCGGCAGCTGCATCGGCCACAACATCGGCTGCCATTGTTGCAGAGTGTGTTCAGAATTTTATCACTGCAATGGATTCATTGAAGTTGAATATGTATGCTGTTGATCAGGTATATCCATTGCTTTCGGATCTTTTCGCTTCGCTTAGCAAGTTAACCATATTGCCTCCAGATTTTGAAGGGAAGACTAAGATGAAGGAGTGGATATCGAGGTTGGCGAAGATGGGAGCATCGGATGAGTTGACTGAGCAGCAAGCTCGGCAGCTTCATTTCGATCTTGAGTCTTCGTATAATTCGTTTATGGCAGCTTTGCCAAATGCTGGTACTTGAAATCATTGGTGGGGTAAGCGTGTAAATAAGTGGATACTGTAACCCTTTTCTTGTTCATTTTGATGGGGTGTTTTGGTTATATGGCTTTTATGTATTTTTATTACTTCATTGATGGGGTTCATTGATTTTGTACCTTTATGCATGTTGGGTGTTGGTGGGATTGCTCATTCCTGTGTTTTTGTGCTGATCGTGAAGTATTTTTACGTGTAATGAATATCTTGAACGATTTGTGAGTTGAATTTTATCATTTGACTGTTTTTTTGGGGAGCATCTATGCTTATTCCCGACATGATTTCCTTTTCCCCATTTATGTATTATCATGTTTGCTTTTAGTGTTGTCTTCATTTTTCAGATGTGAGATGGAACGGTTGTTGGTTCTCTGGAAACATGCATTCATAGGTTATCTGTTTGCAGTTATGTTTGGTTCAAAGTAACCATAATTTAAACAGAATCCTCTCTTATTGTTTTGGTTTTTTTTTTCCCCAATATTTTTTGAATGTTGATCCTTCCTCTTCCCCACAAAGGAGATGCATACAGTGTCTTGTTGAAAGAAATTCCAATGTAAAAGAGACAACCATATTTTTAGTTTTATGATGATTGATCTGAGATCTTGAGTTCAGTGCTTACTTATGCTGAACTAACTCTCTAGCGTATATAAACTTGCGGCCTCTTATACTGAAAGGGTCCACCATTGACCAGAATTTAGGAAGGAAAAAGGTAGAAGAAACTTTGTCAAGGCCCGTGCGTGAAGGTACAAGTTAGTCAAATGGTCTCTCCCTTTCTTGTTTTGTAGATTTGGATTGGTTCTAACTGCTTGTATTGTGCATCTATAGTTTAGTGAGTACAGCTGTTTTGGAGATGAGTCGCCATGTTTGTTGAAAAAACGATTTAAGTTGCTTAAAAGTAAGTATTAGTTGATCTTCTTCTGCTTGTCTCTTGTTGTTATTGTTAGAGTTAAACAATTGAGTGTTCCTTTCACTGTTCGTAGGAATTTTTGTTCCTGTTCTTTCTTTTGAAGATGCTTTTTTATTATCAGGTCTCTCTCTCTCTCTCTCTCTCTCTCTCTCTGTGTAAAGCTTTCAGTGTTAATAATCCGACCTACAAGTCATTTGCACGTGCTGAACTTTCTTACTAATAGGATTTATCTGTGTGAACAAATGCTAAGTATTCTTGTTTACTTTATACATTGGTTATTTTCTTCTTCAAACTGTGGTGTAACTTTCGGTCAAGTTAGAGATACCAGGTTAGAAAATCACTTTGTGCTGTTGATTTCGAAGATTTAATATCCGTCATCTGCGTCTGAAACTCTCAAGCAAGGAATTTGAATGTTAATTTGATTTGTATGAAGGCTGGAGTTTCTACTCATGCATGCAGTTTATTGTGTTGGACATAGTCTCTGCCATGAAGGGCCTCTCTCTGTCTTCTTGGTTCTCTTTTTTCTTTTGGCGCCCGGGGGGGGGGGGGGGAGAGGGGGGGAGGTATTTTATGCCTTTTCCCAAAAATAAAAAAACAAAAAAGTCCTGGAGTTTCTACTTGTGCATGGAGTTTATTGTGTTGGACGTCAAATCTATGGCACGAAGGGTTGCCTGACCACCATTTTTTTTTGTGGCTTTTGGTTAGGGGGATGATTTTACTCCTTTTACCAGACAAAAAAAAAAAAAAAAAAAGTTCCTGGGATTCAAGCGATATCTAGTATGATGGGCGTAAAGCGTCTCTAGGTGGCTTTTGAAGTCTGCCGTCAAATCCATAGTGCCTTCTACTTCTGATAGCTCATAAACTAGATCAAAATTAACGGGTCCATAAGAAGGGATTTCATATTTTTTCATCAGGTCCGGGTAGAGACCAAAGATAAGCAATAAGAAGAAAAAGGATCGGACAAGAACTCCGGAATATTTGGAAATCTCGGATGTGTCGATGTCAATGGTTCGGTTGAATAGACTTTTGGAACATTTGGCGATCTGAGAAGAGAACTCCCGAACATTTGAGTGAAGAAATAGTTTCAAGTCCAGCCCAATTCGACCTACAGTCCCTAAACAACGACAGAATCACTGGCTTAGCTGGGCTTCATATACTTTAATTATTGTTTAGCCCTAGGCCCATTTTGATATGGAGCTACGAATATTTTTCAACTTTGGGCTTAAAAAGTACCCAAGCTCACACCATTTGATCGGGTTGAGATAGGCCGGACTGAGCTGAATGACAGTTAAGTACCCAGTACAGTGCAGCACTCGAGCCCAAAATTTAAGGGTAAGCATACTGAAACGGGCTGACCAGGGTTGGATTGGTTCCACGGATGAACAAGGCCTGTAGGGTTATATGGGATTGCCCCATTCTCTCCTTCGAAGGAGATATCCTTTCTTTAGCCCAAGAAAAAATTTATTGAATCATTAAAAATTTGTAGTGATGTAGCAAGTAGTGGGCCCTGATTGTTCGCTGTTCAAGTATTCTTGTTTAGACAATTCATACCATTCATGTTTTGATCCTTTGGAACAATTCAATGAATTTAGTAAATCTTGAGTAGGAACCTGTAATTACATCTACACGATCTACCTGCCTTTTGAGCTAACAACAAGGCTAGTCTTCACAAATATGGAAAGACAACAGAGTGGATATCCGTCTACCTACATGAGGTATCACCCCATGGACAACTTATATAAACAGTAAGAGGGTTATACTACAGCATATTTAATTGCCAAAAATTTGTGGTTTCTAGACCATTTCCTCCACCTCCTACCTCTCTTTATGTACATATCTGCAGAAGTTTGATGCCGGTATTGATCAATATACAACAAAATCCATCCTGCACTATTTATGGCCCATCTGTTATGTGTCACGTGTTTAAATAAACTATAAAAGTGAAAGGTACCTCCGTGTCATCTATCTGTTGCTGTTGTGGTTGAGGAAGCATTCAACAATAGGGCAGCTGATATGTCCGCACCTGAATCCTGATGATTTCCAACTAGCTTGATGTCACTACCTAGTTTATCCTCTCCCATTCCCCTTCCCCTTCCACTTGGTTCTCCTTGATTACTGGCTGTATCAGTATTACCAATGAAATTCAATGACTTTTGTTGTTTAAGATTCCTCTCAGTAGCATCTTGGAGCAACTTCACCAACATGTTACTAGAATCTGAACCAGGTGAAAGCTCCTCCTCCCGCTCAGGCTGGATATTTAGATCAATCTGGCCTTTAAAAGGCGATATAGAGCACTTTCTCGCGTTCAGTTCCTCTTCAAAACCCTCAATGAGTGGCTTTCTCTGATCTGGGCTACCATTGTCACCATCATTTCCAATAAGGGGGTCATCTTCCAGCTCTAGCCTTTGAGGCAATTGTTGGTGGTGCTTCTTCCGTACAATTTCTGCTTCCTTTTCTGACTGTTTCCTTTCACGCCTCAGCATAAGCGTGCGGAACCGCCGCTTCACTGTCAAGCAAACATTACAGGTGCATGTCTGCTTGTGTTTGGGGCCCTTTCCACTTGGGGGCTGGATGCAGACAATGCATGAACAGCCAGGTCTGTGGCGGGGATGCTTTGTTGTTGCCTGGGCAGATGAAGAAAGAGTCTCACCCTCTCCAAGGATGGCTAGGTTAGCAAGAGTATCTAGACCCTCCAGAGATTCAACTGTTTCCGGGTCCGATCTAGTTGCCTTCATTTTCCTAGAGGAAACTGCTAACATGGAGGAAAGAAATAGCATACATGTATTTCAGGAATAATGTGCACGAAATTCAGAAAGGCACATATTAGAATGACAGCCTGGGGGGGGGTTTAAGAAAAGAAACAATCATTTCCTCAAGGCATACACACTAATTTGGGCATGCGGGCCACATGTATGATCATCATTAGAAGTGGGGAATTTCAGCTGATTAAGGCATTATGAATCAGACTATGTTTCAAGAAAGTAGTACCCTGATTACTGACTGGTAGCAGTTCTTCAAGCTGTTCTGCTGTAATTTCTTGAGCCGCGGAACATGATAATCTGCATAATGAAAGTCACTTGATATTCAGAGAGAGAAACTTATGTTGCTAAAAAGAACAGTGGTTCTGTTAATTACAGTAACAAACAATCAAAGGCAGCAAGGGGATCTCAATGAAACATTTTATCGTAAAAAATCTCATGTAGCAAGATGAAAATAATTTATTCCCCACTATTTCTTTTTAAGAGTGAAAATTAAGGAATCAACATCATGTAGGTGGTACACCACTACCTTAACTTTTCTAAGCAACTTAATATGTTAGGCAAATGAAGAAGTGGAATGGATCATAAGCAAGCCACAACATTTCAACTTAAGGAAGAAATAAAATGCAGGCAGATGCCCCACTATATAAAAAGGAACATGAAACATAGGAAATAACAAAAATAGGTTTTCTTTTTACAACTAATCATCGCAAAGTCGCCATAATTGCTCTAATATCAAAATGCTCCTCTCTAAACAAATGTCTGGAAAATGAAATTGATAGAAAGAATGGAATAAGTAAAGATAGAGACTCAAACAAAATAATTTTTCACAATTCATTCCTTCTGGTTTAAACATAAGAAAATTAAATTCATTCCTTCTGGTTTAAACATAAGAAAGTTATACTTGTAAAGCTGAAAAAACTAATAAAGTTCTGCCAAGCACAAATCATGTTAATTTTCATAATTAAATCTTTAAATAAATTTCTTCTACGTGCCCCAATAATTCTTTTCTATTTCTTTCTAGCAAAAAATATTCTTGTTGGATGTAGATGATATATGCTTGTGTTAAGAATTTGGGAATGGGACGTTTTCTACAACCCCAATTGTCAATGTTTCTCGAATTCCTACGAGATTTGCATCTTCAGTATATGTTATTGGCATTTAAGACATCAAGTTTGAGGATCACCATCTTGAGTTTGAGGGAAAGTTATCTTAGAATAATTTAAATTGGGAATACTATGAGGTGAGAATATCAGTATATTTGGAATAGGAACGTCCAACATTCCATATATTGGCTTTTAGTTTCACAGTTAGCCGATAATTTATTAGAAGCAATAAATTAATTACGTCTTATGTTTGCTTTGCATCCCCTGCTCAATTTCTTAACATGGTATCAAAGCCATTAATCTCCTGCTGTCCTTCTGTCAAAGAAAGAAATTTCTTTCTCACCAAGTTTTTGCAACTTCAATCCAGAAGAAGCATTTGGCAACATCCATTTGATCATAGAATGTTTCTACGCCATGCTCAATTTCTTAACATGGTATCAAAGCCATTAATCTCCTGCGGTGGTCCTGTCAAAGAAAGAAATTTCTTTCTTACTGTGGTAAGTATTTGCAACTTCAATCCAGAAGAAGCATTTGGCAACATCCATTTGGTCATGGAATGTTTCTACAAATACTGCTTGTCTCTTATTGTCTGTAGTTCTAAACTTACATATAGCCTTAATGACTTCACTTTAAATTCAAATTGGTCATTAGCATCTTGAGTTCGAGGGCTGGTGTTAAAGGATTTTTCTCTTAGAATTTTAGGGATAACTTATTTTTAAAAGTAATTTCAGTATATGATTATATTAGGGCACAGTGCACCCATGTATCTCCTTACCATTGAGAGATTTGCAAATTAACCTATCTAGTAATTTCTGAAATTAAATCCCTTAGCTATATAACTTTGTAAAATTAATCCTTCCATCAAATTTTCCGTCATAAAACTAATGATTTTGGCATGTGTTTTCACCATGTCTATTAAAAATGAAAAGAGTTGGTGTTGGTAAAAGCCAAACCTTATGATGATATAACCCAAAACAACTTTCAAATGCAGCACATCCTAATGCAAAAGCTAAGGTATTCAAGCCAGCCTGATCAATGTGCCACACCCCTACTCACCACCTTTGTAGGATTGGGTGCTCAATTGACACATTGTATCCAGTAAGGAAGCATAAAGTAAAGGTATTCAAGCCAGCTTCACATATATCACAACATGTGGTTCACTGCTCAGTCATAAAATGCTAAAAGAATTCAAATTTATTCCTAAGACATCATGTTAAGGGTCCTAAAATAAAGATGCTAAAAAGCATAGAGGCAAAACATCTAAAAACTGTTAATATTCTCCAATTATACGCTGAAGGGTTACCCACCTATCCTGTAGTCTAGAGAATATATAGAGAATGAAAATAAATGCACAAAGGCTATAACAGATGCAGATCTCAACTACACCTCTCTGTATTAGAAGATTTATCAGAACAGGTGAATCTTGAGGGAAGAAGAAAATCAACAGGTAAACTGCGCCACTTGAAACAGTCTTCACATTGAGCCCATTGAATCTGTTTACTGCCACAAATTAAACAAAAATTTAGCATATACTATGCCTGCCTTAAGACAGGTGAACCCTGACACATGGACGCAAACACGAATATGGTCAGAACACATCATAAAACAAAATAATTTTCTTGTATATAGACATAAAATTTAAATAACACTAATAAATTTTGGAGGATAAATATTAAAAATTAATCTATAAGCGATTTATATATTTCAAGTAAGATTATTATTAATATTTGTTTTTGAACAAGAGACTCTAATAAGTATATTAAACTATGCAAGCAATAACTATGGCAACTATGTCAAGTGACTTTAGAGTGTTCAAAGTTGTTTTAAAGGTGTGAGAAAAGTGTTAAAAATATGTCCTCGAACAGTTTGTATTTAGAGTAGTAAAAAAATCATGCCCTACAGAGTCTAGTATACCTCCCAAGTGTCCAGTGAGTGTTGGTGTACACACAGCTTCCATTTTGATCATGCTTCATGGCATGTGAGCATGTAGAGTAGCAAAACATTGAAATCAAGAAAACAAATAAAGCATGCGCAACCACCCTGTGAGGCGACAAGGAAGTTTAGCACAAACAATCCTCCCAAAGACACCCTGTGGGTAATCAGATGCTATTTGATTAACTAGGTATGTTAGGTATTGCAACATGCAGCAAAGCTCAAGTATTTATGTCTTTCCTCCAATAGGTCAAATTTTCTTAAGATTATTGTTTAACCCTTTTCCGTAAAAAAGATCATACGGCCCTACTCGAGGACATAATTGGATACAAGTGCTGAACAAATTTTAGTACCTTTTTTTGGGAAACATATGGTTAAAATATCATAGAATTTCTACCTGACTCAAGTCCCACAAACAGAACAAAGTACAAAGTGATATAGAATTACATCAGACTACAAGTCAAAAGGAACAATGACTTACCCCTCATCATCAGTCGCAAAAATTGTGGGCCTCCCCAGTATTGGAGGTTCCTGTGCATTACTAAGAATGTCAGAATTCGAAGAACAAAGAAGCTCTGTATTATAGCACTGCTTGATCAAAATTCAAAAGAATAAAATAACACATCCAATGATTAAAATACAAAATTCCACAAATCATATGCAATAAAGTCATAAATACGTGTGGGCAAGCTTCTTTAGAAGCCAACTATGAAATTTCGTTATGAAATTGTCATTAATTATGCATGAAAGCCTGTTAGCTAAATTCCTACCAAAAGAAAAATTTTTTAGATCTAGTAAGTTGGTCCAAATAGGTACCACAAGCTCTGAAGACTGGTCCCAAACTCCCAAGAGCACAAACAGATTGCACTTACAACTCACAGCAATGTTACCTCATATTCTTCAAACTCAACACCATCAATCACCATGACACTGGGAACATGATTGGGTGGGGGCCGAAGCAGTCCTTGAGCTTCTTCCCAAGTTAGCTTCAGTACCACAAGATCTTCATTTTCAATTCGTAAGCGTTTACTCTTTGAGCCCAAGGTACTGTTCTTCCTTTTACCAGGAAATGGAGATTTAGATTCAGCTATTTCCTTTGCAATGTAGCCTGATTTATCAACATTAGGCCGCATACTTGCAGCATCTGCTGGATTAACCTGGTCATTACATTAAAAGCTGGAGTCAGTTGTGGCGCCCTTTGTGTATTGGTTGAATTCAATTTACTGGTTTTATTTTTGCCATACTAACATCTCCAAGTGCAGAGACTCCATTAGCAATCTGAAGAGTTTGGTTACCCTGCCAATGGCAAAAAGGCCACAAATAAAATGTCATTGGATGTTTTATTCAAAAGGTTCTTAGGCAATTAGAATATATGTTCACAAATATCTATCCATGCTAAAGCCCTTAGAACAATCTATTGTGGGATAGAATGGCTCTTTTAGCTTCTCATGGTTTTTACTGGCTTGAGCTTTTGGAGGAGCATACTTGCCATAGATTATTAGAGGACAGGAAAGCGGTTTGTGTCGATGGTTTAACTTCATTTTTTTCTTTTCCTTTTTTCTTCTTTTTTTGGGGGGGGGGGGGGGGAGGGTTTAAAGGATGCTTTGTCTTCCTTTGTAATTTTCTTCTACTTTCTTTCCCCTAATCACGTTTCTTCTCTTTCTATAAAAAATAAATAGATAAAAAAATAATAAATTAATAGAATCTAGGTATCAGTAAGTTAGCAATAAGTTCAGATTTTGTTATCTCTTCCATTTTACTTTCAGATTTAAATGCTTAATGAAGTGGCATAATAGTTATAAGAAACCTTCTAAATTAGAATAAGTCGTTGGCAACAACAAAGGCATTGCCATTTATTGAACAAGCATTTAGATCCAATTGGTTTCAAGGAAATCATCCTCATCTCATGAAATCATCTGGAAAGAATTTTCTTAGGAAATTAGTTTCAGAAAGTCATTTTCTGCAAGAAAACAGGGCCTCCTTAAAAAATTCATGTTGAAAGCACTTAGGCACAACAGGAATGAGAATTGAAATAAGACCATAATTGTTACTCCCCATGTGACACGTTAAAAATGGAAAAATATGAACGTAAAGCTTTGGTAATAAAATACTAAACCTGATCGAATAGCGGAGCATTTGAAGCCTTTCTGAATCCCATGACCAATTTACCTTCAGGCTCTAGCCGACTAAATGTTACTGACAAAGAAGAAGAGAAGAACTTTATTCTGAAAGTTGAACAAGCCAAGAGATGCCCATAATATCTAACACATTTTCTTTTGAAAAGGGAGAAACATAAACTACAATGGATGATGGGAATAATCACACACATGCCAGGATTTGGCTTTCAGTAAAGAATGACAATGCTTCCTCATCATGAAATATCAAGACAAAACTGAAAATTGTGGTGAGCCTTCTTACTGTAAAAACATGGGCTGTTTGGAGAAAACTATCACCTCACATATCTTCAGAAATACAGAATTCTCCAAAATATTGCTTTAGATTAATTAGGTTACCTGTGTCACCCGCTTGCAACTGCATTGTCTGTATACAAGGCGTGACACCCTCTAGCACATACATTCTGCTATTGTTATTTGGCCAAAATCGAAACTGAAATACCCATTCCTTGCCCTTGAAATCCTGGACTTTAAGTGGTAATCCTTCTGGTTGAGAAATTGGCGGAAAGTAAGCCTGTCACATGGTAAACATACATGGATCAACACTTAATGATACTTTAACTCTACAGAAAACATGAGGGAAAAGTTGGCAACAAATCCCATGAATGACCCAGTAGCCAAATAATAAAACCCATTTGTGTAAAACTTGCCACTGGAGACAGATGCTTATCCAGAACACTCTTTCAAACCTTCCAATTTTTTTTCTCCAATCCAGTTTCACTAACAGAAATTTGGAAGCAATTCAAAGGAGGTCCAAGTGGGGGAGCAGGGAGGATGGTTTTTCTAGATTGAGTGATTAGGTAGGAAGAGGTCAAACCCCCCTTTTTTTTTTTTAAGATATTTGGCTGAGTTCAACAAAGCTCTTTTTGGCAAATGACTCCGGAGATTTCTATCCAAAGCCAATAATCTTTGGCAGGTGGTAGCTGCAACCGAATATGTGCTAGCTCACAATGGGTGGAATCGGTGTATAACTGATACCGTAAAGAGGTAACTTTCTTATGGCAGCACGGAAGGAGGTTAAGGCTAGGATACTGAGTCTAGTAGGTTCTCGTTCAAGGTGGGCAACAAGTCAAGGATATCCTTTTGGTAATGGTCTGCATTGTGACATCATTTTTGTAGAGCAGCAAAGGAGCGAGAGAGCATCTTCAGCTTCTTTGGTAGGTTGGGGATCGGTGTGGATGGATTTCCCAAATGGTAAGTTTTCAGAAAAAAAGCTTTTAACTTAAAAAAAATATATATATATATTTTTGGATGAAAAAAAACTTTATTAAAGGCAATAAGGGCGTGCCAATCCAAGAACTTACAAAGCTAATAATCCAAAACAAGACAAAAGGGCTACATCTACATCCAGAGTCTCTCTGGTAACCCAAAAAATATTTTAAAAAAAAAAAATTCAAAAGAAATTTTTGAAAAAAGAAATTTTAAATTTCACAAAAACATGCAAAGAAGATTCCCAAGCAAGAATACAAATTTTCCTTTTCCTTGATTTGCACCAACTCTATTTACTTATGTTATATACAACAATACATCAACCAGGAGAAGACAAACAATGAGGTCAAATGAGAACTTTAGTCGTACCTCCGCACATTTTTTTGGCAGCACTAGTCTTCCGATTCGCCCAGCATCGCTGGCACTCAATGTTTTCTCGAATAAAGGAGTGATTACAGAATTTGGACTGGCATACGGTTAAGAATAACAACTTGTTAAGTTACATTTTAAGGTTTTCAAATTTCAGCATACCAAAAAGATACATGTACAGAGTTCTAAATATGTACATATTTACATGCATGGAAACACATGCATGGAAATATATACCTACATACACAAAGTGAAAATTTAGTCCATGAACAATCAAAGGATACTCCCCAGAGATTTGCTGCAGCTCTTCATCAGTTATCCTAGGCCAGTACCTAGGAAGTAAATGAGTTCGCCTTCCCTCTGCCCGAGGTCTTCCATTTCGCACATGAGTTTCACCAGAAGTCTCAACACCATTTATTGGATTACAATTAAATTGCTTTGTCAGGGAAGTTGATGACGTTGGAAGTTTTAAGTGAGCCCCAGAACCTTTGCTTTGACCATTTGTCTCATTTGGTAGTGAAGGTACAGCTGGACCAATGTGTGCAGACAGATCATCCTTAGAGCTAGATTTTTTACTAGCATAAAGGGATGAACGGGGTTTTTCTCCACTCTTAATTCCTGCAATTGTATCAGATTCAGCAAAATTTATTTTGTTAATCAATTAGAGAACTTACCACACTAAACTACCAAAAATTTCCCTCCTTGTCGAATATGAATGTTGCAAAGAAAGGATCAATACCAATATTGCCACTTTCAAGCATTTCAGATGTACCAAGCTTCAGGCTTCCATTCATTTTTGTTTCAGTCATATCCTCTGTTTTCCTTTTTTCCAGTAAAGCAGATAAGTGCTCACCAGCAATGTGTCTCTCAATGCCACCTGACATGTCAACTTCAGAAGGCATCCCATGATGAAGCTCAGACTGAGAAGAACTCTCCAGTAAAATGGGTGCTTGACGCCATGGCCCAATCAAACCTGAGCTAGGTGTCTGACTCCAGTTTTTGACATGGAGTCTATCAGATGTAGGTGGAGAAAGAAACAAAGAAGGCGGCCAGACTGGATTCGGTGTCTGAAACACGGAGAATTGACAACTTTAAGCTTGTAAAACAACTATACCAACAGAATAAACTTAATCACAGCAGATAAATATAGCAGTTGCTTCAAAACATGATTTCAGCATTAAGGTGTGAACTATTAATGCTTCCAAGACTCATAATGAGAGGCTTTTATGTTAAATTACCTCATGACATAAACACCTAAAGAGCATATATCAACTTATGATAAAACCTAGAAAATCAGAATATATAAAAGTTTGACAAGAATAGAATAACAAGTAGATGTCTAATGCCAATGAAGAACAAAGGAGAACAAAATGGAAGTAAGGGTAATAGAAGAAAGAATACTAGAAATTTATTAAAATGTTTTCCTATCACTCACATTCAAAGGAAAACCTGAAATCTAAAAAGCATGAGATGACTAAAAGTTCTCTCTCACTGACGGAAAATGCACAGGTGAACACTCATCAACACATAACCCAAACTACCTAATCATATTACAAGGCAGACTCAATACAGATGTAAGAAATCTTCCATTCAAAAGCCAAAATAGTCAAGTCATTTGAAACACACAGCAAAAAATAAAATGCAAAATATGAAGAAGACAGCAGCATGACAGATTAAGGACTGCAATGACCATGCAAAAAGGAAGGGGGGGGGGGAACTCCTTTAAAATATGAATTTACAGCAAAACACCCAAATGCAAATCATTGAAATGGCTCTAACAAGAAATAGAACGATGGGTTGCAATAGCAACAACAAAACTTTAGTCCCATGATCCGACTACCATACTAGCAACATTTACAAATAAGAAATATATTCAGAAGATTGGATCTTTTTTGAAGAACTGTGGGGCCCATCCATGCAATACAAAATTAACTATGTTATCCATCCCCAAAATTACCACACACATGCATATAATTCCAAGGCTACCCTATGTCTCTTGCTAAATCTACATATACTAACCAAATAGAATTCTAAAAATTAATACTTAATTCAGAGATTACAAATAAGGAATAAAATGAGTAAAACAAACAGCAACCAGCAGTAAAACCCTAGAAAAGATGAGGCAAAGGCAATAACATGAAGGAGGAGAAATGAAAATCTACTTGCAAAGCAAGATAATTGCAATCTGACCATACCGGAAGAATATTTATAGTTTTCCGTGCACAAGTTATGCAGCTAACTCCACCATAATCAAGTACAACCATTGTATGAACTGAGGCAATGCATCCACAGTGCAATCGCTGCCAATGAGAATGACAATATACTTGCAAAGCTTAGATAGTTGAACCCATAAATGAACCAAATATACAATCTTGAAGAAATAAGTCATCCATGCAGGTTAGAAAGCAGAAAACCTACCGAAGGAGCCACAACTAGGGAGAGAGAGAGAGAGAAAGAGAGAGAGAGAGAGAGACGCAAACTAATTTATCTTCTCACCTTTCCACAGGGGACACATTGTCTCCAACCAGAGTCATTTGAATGGAAAGCATCACAGAATCTTCCCTCCTCAAAAGCCGAGCTAAATGAAATTGCACATGAAAATTTGAATTACATAAGATTATATTCAAGAGAGTTAAAAAGCAAACATATACATTGATTATCAGCAAAGATCATAGAAAAAACATAGGACCCCTATCAACCCACATGAGATTTGTTCCATTAGATAAGCTAAAGACGAGCGTTCGCACATGCACACACAAAATAAAAAACAAAAAAGAACAAAAATAAAAATAGGAAACCAATGAAACACTACAAGCACTAGCGGAGAAGCCATAAAATCTTTTTTGGCGAAATGTGCACATCGTGAATACAATTGAGAAGCAACAACATGGGTGAAAGTAACCACCAAAGGGAGAACAAGAGCGAAAGGATATGGGAAGATCCACTTCTCCGTCCTCATAAGTTTTAAGCAAATTTTAGCTTCTCTCGTTAATATAGATTCTGGGTGCCTAGTTCACACTCAAGTTCACTTTTGCTGCCTACAACAATAACAAAAAACTAGATCTTAAACCCAAATTTTGAGGTTAGCCACAAGAGACAAATACCGGGGAGATAAAAAAATTGAAATATATATACATATAAAGGTGTTGATTTAGTTGGTGCGAATTCTCCCACGCCACTCATTCCTATCGAAGACAATCTCCTCAACTAGACTCTTAACTATTATATATTTATGGATAACTTGCATCCAAGTTTTCAACAGGCTATATCTGTATTTTACTAAATCTCCTATATTTAAATTCTTTAGATTCTCCTAACTGGTGTGTCTTTGGGTTTTCGTTGCACATACCCAAATCACCTAAGATGATATTCTCGCATTTTACTCACAATTGAACTATCTTTCAACTTACTACGTATCTCTTCATCTCTAATTCTATTTTTTCTAGTTTTGCCACACATCCACCTACGGAAGTAATTTAGAGGGACAAAATCACACAAATTTCTGTTTCCTAGATATGATATTTGCAGTCATAGTTATGCAGGATTCCCAATTCAACAATTTGATTCAAGAGTTTTTCCAATTATAGTACAACTTAAGTATTGCAATTGCTTCTGTGACAGGAAAAAAAGTGAGGCAGAATGAACTAGCAGTTTCCATTCAACATTACATCACCTCCTTAACATCTTACCAGACATTCTATCCATGTTTTACCCAGTTAAGCAGATTAGATCATTTGATCAAAATGACAGATTGCACCAAATTTGAAGGGAAATTTTTCTTTTCCGCAACCTAAAACGAGGAATTAGAAGATGACCACTAATAATTGTATCAAGTCTTCTACAAAAGTAATGAGGCCACTGTCCTTACCACAACAAGTATACAGTGGATCTACTCAAATTTTATTGCAGGGTGAAAAATCACAATTCAATTCTTTGTCCATGACCTGTGAGTATAGACAACTCAAGAGGAGATCAGCTGTCATGACAGTATACTACCATTCATCTTGCACTACGGTGTCATTACAGTTTTTCTTTTCCTTATATTATGCTTATTTGAAGAAATCTCATACCTAAGGAGTTAATCATGGCTAATTTAGACTTGATCCTATTTAGCATCAAACCAATGCTTCCTGCAATAGGTTCTAGGTAGATAGCACAAAGATCAGGAGAAAGATATGAAAGTTCATATCCCTCTGGGAATCATGGACAAAATGACAGCCTTGTCCGTTGACTCTGGCCTTCCACATGAAATTGAACAATGGAAAAGAAGCACATGGAAACCTACACTTTAATTTGTAATGATAACACCACATGGAGATAATTACATATCTATTTTGTTATTATTTTCTTGTTCACCAATTATCTAGGTAACGCTTGATTGTAAAAGCATGACTCAAAGGTACCAAATTAGGCTATCTAGTTTTTTGTAAAGTTGGACACGGAAAAGAAAGAAAAAAGCAAAAAAGAAAAACAATAATTATGTCATTGTATGAGCTCAAGAATGGCAAGCCTTGAAAATGCAATAGTCCAACATTTTGGAGGTGAATTATCAACAAAGAATGGCTATAGGGAGGGCATCCAAAGGAATGATCTATTCTTCCGAGATTTAGATTTTCAAGTGGAAACAACACATTAATTATGGAACACATGGAAGTACCTAATTCACCACTTATTTGCTATCTTATATGATTGGGAAATAGAGTTCATCCAAAAAATAAAATTAAAAAAGAAAAATGTTGAGGAGAACCACAAATTCAACTAACCCCACTACATGTAGCAATAACTACCAAAACTGATACATGTGGAAAAGCTAAGCCCCTCCCATGAAAGATTGTGCCTTTATGTGGTACAAACCAAGATAACAAAATATGACAGTGCATTTTGTACAACAAATGCTAACACAAATGAGCTAGTGGGCAATGAATAAAGGAAGTCTCATAAAGTGAAATGAACTTAGGAAGCACTATAAACATGGTCAACTCATACTCATCACAAATCATCCATTTGTTAACCAACATTTTCTTGCCATGAAAGCATCAACCTTAGCTTGGACGCCTCCAATGGTTTTTCAGTTCCTGATTCAGAAGTGAAGTTTTAAGTACCCACTCTCTGATGACAAAAATCCTCTACCACAACAACTATGGGAGCTTCCCATTTTACTCAGTTATGAACCACCCAAGACACTTTTAGTGCATCTCTTCACACAGGATATTTTTAGTACATCTCTTCACACAGCATATCGACCTTGAGCCATTAATTTTAGAGCTGTGGTTCAAATAAAAGTTTTCATACCATCTTAGACATTGACTTTCAAAATTAAGATTGAGATCACGCACAGTTAGTAATACAGGATCCACCTTCTGCATCAAACAAGGACAGCGATTGTATCTTACATTTATTAACAGAGATTAGTGAATGTCTTATGGTCCATGCTCTATTTTTGTTTAGATTAATTAGAACAAACAATTAACACATCTAAGCTGAGGGAGTGTTTGATATCCAGCTCAATACGTAATGAGCTTATTGCCGGAATACACTCATTAAGCATAAAGGCAGAAGTCCAAGTAGAAATTTTCCAACTTCTTGTTAAACATAAATGCTGAAAGCATCAGACAAAGAGATGAAAGAAAACACTTTTTCTTCAAGATGACATTTGCTTCCAACTCATGTTAAAAGCTCCATTTTTATCCCTAGTTGCTAACAACAAGAACCTCAAATTGTCGTGCAAATTTTTTCCTAAAATTTTAAAACACAACGAATCACAATCTTAACCCACCAAAATTTAGTCCCATCCGTGTAAAACATCTAAATTCATTAAGTTTTCATGTCAAAAGGCATTTTCCATCTAAATATCCAACCAGGACTAATAGCCAGCCCTGAAGACTTATCTAACCCTCAATAGATCAACCCGGTGATTCCAAGAATACCCCCACCCCCACAAGAAAAAAAAAAAATCATTAGTTACCCAAAAAAGTTCAGCATTCAAATTATGATTTCACCAAAATTAACAGCACAATCTAATACCGTCATTAACAGAGCAGCAACACATCCATTCAACAAAAACAAAGCATTTCAACTGGTTATTTAATTAAAACGCAATCATAGCAACTAATTAAGCCATTAATTCAGAACTCTAGTTGCTAACCAAAATCCCTAGAAAAGAATGACACAGAGATAAAGAGATAAGAATCCAGAAAACGTGAAAATTGAAATTAGTGCAGAAAAAACAGTAACGGAAAGACTAAAGAGAGTGAAAAATTTTCCACTAACCCGCATCGATCGCAGAGATTAGCGAAGTCACCATTTCGAAGACGCCAACCCCTCCTCCATGGCTCCGATTTCACTTCTTTGCAGTGATAATTCATACACAGCTTCGTCGGTGTTGTAGCCATAATTACACTGCTTGAAACTACTAAAACCACACAAAAAACCCTAAAAACCACCAAAACAAAGCAAGATTCAAAATGACGAACCACTTTCACGTAATCGAGAGAGAGACGAACCTGACGAGAGGGTTCTAGATAGAGAGAGAAAAAAAGTACAAATTGGGTACGTACGTGAGTATTTAAGAGGCTTTAAAAACACGTCGAGTCGTGCCTTATTTTTGGCGTCGTCGTTTCTCTCTTTCTTGTTCTCCCTCTACTGTCTCTCACTATTTTCTCTCTCCTCTTTCTCTCGCTACATATCTTCTTACTTTCTCTTTCCTCATTTTCTCTTTCTTCTCTCTCTCGCCACATGTTTTCCTCGTTGTCATTGGCCGAATTTCCATAATATCCGAGCGGGATAGGGATAGAGTTTTGGGCAGGGGTATTTTCGTAATGTTGAAGATGGGATTATTCGAAGAGAGAGTATCTGAGAATTCCGTACTTGAGAGATGGTGGGAGGAAATGTGATTCGGTGTGCATTTAATAGTCATGCATGGCCCGCGAATGTCATGCTCATGCGTTCACGTAACGCCCTTTTTTCAAATTATATTTTAATTAATTTAATTTAAATATTTTTAAAAACTTTATTTAAAGATAATTCTTTTAATATAAATTTCTTTTATTTAAAATTTTAAAATCAAAATTTAATTAAAAAATCTAATAATTCATTTAATTAAATCAATCATTCATCATCCCTCCTATGAGTCGAGACGGGGATATGACCTAGTTTATATCTTGAATAATGTGATGAAGTAGGTGATAATGAGCATACAATAAATACAAGCTAGGCAATATTATTTTGTCATGGTCTCTGGTATATGGAAGAGAATGCGATGAAGAAGAGCTGTTTTTATAAGGAAGAGAATTACTAGTTTTGAATACTAATCTTTTTTATTGAAATAATTTTTCAATCTTCATTATAAAAAATATTTTTAATTCTAATTCCAAAATCTATATTAAATTAAAAAACTTTCTATTATTCACATGATAATTTTTATATGATTACGATAAAATCACGATAATCATTTAACAATTACTATTCATGTGTGAATCGACGGCACCTGGGGAGGGTAGAAAAAGAGTACGAGATTTGCAATGTGATTGTGAACCAACAAATGCAAAACTGTGAGGATCATCACAGTGGAATTGTCTCCTTACACAAAAGGTAGTTGTACGGAGAAGAAAATCATTACATACATCAATGATACGCGAAGTCTGTGTATTAAACTTTTGAATCAAAATTTTGGAATCTTAAGATTGCAAAAATAAATATTTGATAGCCTTTGAATTGAACTTCATACCTCCATCTCCGGATAGGATTAAAAAAAAAAAAAAAAAAAAAAAAAAAATCGGATTAGATATATTGTGCCGTCCAAAGGGCAGGATGTTATGCGATAGTCTGTATTTTAGGACTTTACAATCGGCCAACGGTCCACTTCTTTGGATGCATGTATTTTAATTTAAATAAATCCCACAAACATGAAAATGGCATCTGCCTTTTGTCCATTTTAGAAGAAAAAAACAACATTTTTGGAGTTTGTCACACCATTTGTATGGCATGGTGCCATTTTTTCAATTTTCCAAAATTACCCTCCTTTTTCTTTTTCTGTTCAAATTTTCTCCATTTTAGCGTGTTGATCATAAAGATATTATTATAGTTACACCTACGCATGGGGTTTGGTGTCCTCGAGGGGGGCAACTCCGTAACTTTGACCCCTTCAAAATCACAAACGCTTCGTTTGGGTTGAAGTTGAATTGAGAGGCAAAAGGGCACGGCACTTAGTCAGTTTATTTTTTAAAATAAATTATGTTGAATTAATATAAATTTCATTAATTGAGTGAGTTAGGTGAAACCTAATTTCAATCAAAATTCTACAATTGATTTTATTTATTTACTAAATTAAAGTAAAAATTATATTAAATTGAGTTGAATCAAATAAACTTGACATATTTAGTATTAACGAGCAAATTCAGATATATCTTTTTATTTCATTTTAAATGTCCTTTAAATTTTAAATTTTAAATGATTGAACAAAGGTGAAGTAATATTAACCGACTAAATTGTTTTTAATTTATCATGTTAAGCATTTAATAGAAATAGATTAAGTTAAAGTTTGAAAAATAATTAATACTTCTTTAATTTTTTAAATTGTCATTTAAAGGTGAAGTAATAATTAATACTTATCTTGAGTTCGAGTCTCTTCTATTTTATAAAAAATATATATATACATCCATTTAAAGTTTAAATTACTCCCACGATATTAAAACTACCGGATTTACATTAAGATATTTTCAAGCAACACTATTATCATTTCGAAAATTCACTTTTTTATATGGGAAAATCAAATGGGATTAAATTCTTTTGGTACAAGGAAAAAAGGGTAAAAGTGAGCAGCGCTTCTGAGACACTACACCCTAAATTTTTGGTAATGAAATCAGTATAAAAAGCCCCCCCAAACCACCCCCCCCAAATAAAAAACCTAAAATAATAAAAAAATGAGAAAGCAAAAGGAGAGATGATTTTCAAAATTAGAGCTCCCTAAATTTCATATTATAATATGAGAGACCGGAGAAAATAGTTTTTAGCGAGTTAAATAATATTTAAAGATTTTTAAATTATATACATAATTTTTCTTTATGTTTTAAAAAAGGTTAATTAGGAGTGCTCCTATTGATTCTCCTCGCTTCGGTCATGTTTATAGTTTATACCCTAAAACGTTATTGTTTGGTATGTACCATTCAAGATAATTTATAAATTATACAAAACCACGAGTCGAAGAAAAGGCTTCCACATTTGGGATTCACTCTTACACATATTGAGAAAATCCCGATGCCATTATTTTGTTACATAAAATTACGAAAATCATGAAAATGTATGTATTTACGAGATTTTGAAAAAAATTTGAATAAGAGTGTTTTATTATTCGATTGTTCTTACATGGAAAGAAAATCCCGATGCTAACAACAAAAGTTATTAATTAAAATTCTTGTCTTTTCCATTTTTAGCAAGTGTTTTATGCTCATCACATGCTATCAAGGCACAGACAAAAGCAAAACACCTATTTGGTACAGTTGGTTGACATGTGAATGCATGGTTATGCAGAGTGCTGGTCTAAATGAGAATATATGGGTGCCCTATGGAAACATCATATATGCTTCGCTATTTCATGGGATTTTAGTGAAGAATCTCTAGGGCAGAGGCACATGGAGAGAAATCGCTTGGTCACTACAAAAGCCAGCCAAGACAACTATGGATTGATTGATCGATGTTTCATTATCATAAGAGACATTGGATTAATAGCATAAATTATTAAGGCAATGGAATCTAGATTACATCTAACAATGTTCATTTCCCTTGTTCTCTTGTCTTGGAAAAATCTAAATTTTAACAAGATAAATTATACGATAAAACAAAAACGGTGACGGTAAGCCACATGTTGAATCAGTCATAGACCTTCGAATAGCAATTCTATATATGTTCTCTTATAATATTTGGTGTATTTTTTTTTTCAATTTATAGACAACTTAAAACTAAAAGTTAAGTTAAAGGATTTTTTAAAATTGTTTTAAAAAATCTATATTTTTTAATGTTGAAAATAGAGAAAAAATTCCTGAAAGAGATTTTATCTGACTTTTTTAATGAAAATATCTATATTGATAAATTTGTTCTTAGTTATCTCAAATGTCACAGTTTTGTCACATTTATAAATCTTAAAAAATCCTAACTATTTTAATATTGATGGAAATTATAAATCATTAATTTTTTATTTTTTTAATCAATTTTAAGAATTTTTTCAGAGAATGTATGAATTTTAAACATTTAAGAGAGTCCTTCTAAAATAGCTTAATTCAAGAGAAAATGCATCATTAGTCCAGCATTTTAAATATTTTAATTATCTATGGAAAATACATAAATAGAACTGCTTAATTCAAGAGAGACCCTTTAAAACTAGGTCACGTGGAAATAATAAGGGGAACACGGAAATCGTTACAAAACGATACGAAGAAATGATATTTTATAAAAATATAGAAAATAGTAAATTAGTATAATTAGTGAAATAATGGGAAAATGTAAATTTCTATCTCTACGTACATATATAGAAATTTTATTTATATAAAATCAAAACCATTCGATTACTAACTACACATACAACTCACACACAATTTTATATTTATTTTTGTAAATTTCTATTGATTTTAATATATATGATTGATGAAATGATGAATAATAAGTAATAATTTAATTGATATGATCTATTTTCTTTTAAAAATCTTAAATTCTGATGTCTATGATCTATAAAAAAAACTAGTTATTGCCCCGTGTTAATGCGCAGGATGTTCATAAGATTTGTATTATATTTTTTTACTATATAAATATTTATTATATTTTTAATTAACCTAATATTTAAACTAAATTATTATTCAAAGTAGTGAAAATAATAGTATATATCAAAGAAAAAGAGTAACAATTGGACTTCCAAAAAAAACCAATAAATAAGGTAAAAAAAGGATAATAAGTGGAGTAAAAAAAAGTAGAAATAAAGGGATAACTATCGGTGAGGCTTAAAAAAAAACAAAAAGTAGAAAAACTTATGTTAAAAAAAGGAGTCAGAGAGAAAAAAATGGTCAAAAAATAAAAAAAGTAAAGAGCTGAATAGAAAAAAATAAAAAATTTTAATTTTAAAATAAATGGACAATGATCAATGGGCAAAAAAAGGAAAAAAATCTATGTTAAAAAAATGAAAGATTAAAGTGAAAAAATTGGATAAAAAAAGGAATTGAATGGACAAGTGAGACCAAAGAAGAGAGAAAAACTTATATCTAAAAAAAAGAACGACCTAAAAGAAACAATTTGGAAAAAAAAGAGTGAAAACCTAAATGAAAAAATTTGAAACCGCAACCTAAAAAGAAATGGATGACTATCCGTGAAACAAAAAAAAAAGGGAAAATCTATGTTCCCAAGAAAAACGAAGAATTTAAGAGAAAAAAAATTAGGTTAAAAAAAAGAGCAAAGACCTTAAGAGAAAAAAATTGTGATTCAAAAATAAAGAAATGGCTATCCGTGGGGTCAAAAAAGGAAAAAAACTAATGTCCTAAAAAAATAAAAGATTTAAGTGAAAAAAATAATCAAAAAAATAAAAGATCTGAATGAAAAAAAAAATAAATGTGATCTCATGAAAACGAAGAATCCAAGTGAAAAAAGGATAAAGAAAGTACGAGAACTTACATGAAACAAAAAAAGGAAAATGTGAATAAAAAATAGGAGACGTGAATGAAAAAAAAGAAGTCATAGAAAAAAAAAGATGCAAAGGAGACAAAAAAAAAATAAAAAAAAGTTGTGGCAGAATAGGAGAAGAAGGCGAACGAAAAAAAAAATCAGAAAAAAAGGGACGTGAAGGAAAAAAAAAAAAAAAAACAAAGAAAGTTGTGCGGACGTGAATGAAACAAAAAGGAAGAAGTTGGGGCTCAAAAATACTCGGACGATCACGCAGGGACGTCCGAATTTTTGGATGAACAGGAAGCGCCTTCCGCGCTTTACATGTGGGTGGGGAGGTAGACAGAAATACGTGACTCTTTAACATCGTAATTCGTGTAATCCCAGGCCCCCACTGGAGTGTGGTTAAAATAATAATACCGCCGCATCCATCGTATGGAAAATGTGCTTCCGACCGTAGGTGACGGCCAAACAGTACTCTTAACCCTTTGATCAGAGTTTCATTAGAGACTAGATGGGTAAGATTAGGTCAATCTTACTCTGCCAAATCGTATACCCATAGATCGAGTGGACGAGCAAATATATTATAATAAAAGTTTTTGCATAACATTATTTACTAAATTAATTATAAAATATATTACGATAAATATTATTCATAAAAATTGGTACTATTTTTATAAATAATACTAAAAAAATATGGAAAGAAATCTAAATAGTGTAGAATAGTGTATAAGGTGTTTAGAATTTAGAGAGAGAGAGAGAGAGAGAGAGAGAGAAAATTGATGGTGAAATTTAATCTCTCTGTCCCATGTTTTGTTACTCCAACTGTGTTTCTTTGCTTTTAAATTTTGAATGGTCTCGAATTATTTGATTTAATACTTTTATTTTTTTTCAGAGTTTTCAATTTTTGTATCTTAAATAGCTCTTGTGATTTATCATATCATGTTCTTTTCTCTTCTTCTGTGTTGTTTCTCTCTCTCTCTCTCTCTCTCTCTCTCTCTCTCTCTCTCTCTCTCTCTCATCTGTCTATGGTGGAAATAAAAGTAGAAGGCAAGCTTCTGTTTTACTTTTCTGAATTAAGATTATAACTAAAGTTATACGTCTAGAACTCAATAGGAACTCATTCAGAATTCGGTGAAAATTTTGATAAAATATTAGGGACTCCGAATATATACTTATTTTCATTGTCACACGGATGAAAACACCCCTCTCCCTTTCTATACATCATGGATTGGATTCACTGGATTTCTCTCGCAGGCGATTGAACTATTAATTTTTGAAGGGGGGCCCTTCACTGACACGTATCTGATCCAACTGCGAACCCAACCAAACAAATGCGTACTAGTTTTGTGTCATTAAAGTGGTTCCCGTCGAATTTCTTTAGGTCGGCCTGTAAGATATTTTATTTGTTTAATCAAAAATTTTAAATATGAATTTTAAAAATAATAAAAAAAATTTAAAAAAAGTCAACTTCTAAAATAAGTTTCATAATATTCAAATCATATTAATTGAATAAAACTTAAATACTGATCATAAAAAAAAAAAAAAAAAATCAAAGTGGCTTCAACGTGGGACACGAGTACCCATATTCAATAATATTTGACACCATAGAAGTGGCTTCCACTATGATTATATCTTATCAGAACTTTGAGGCTTGTAAACAATAGGGAGATGGTTTAATAAATATAAATGTTAAATTTTTAATTAAATATTGAATTCAAAATTTTATAATAAAAAAAAATATGATGAGAAAACTATCCTTAAATTGAATTTGACAACACTCGACAACAACTTAGTAATACTTTTATTTTTTTACCTTTTACTAGCAAAAAAGGATAGCGATAACTGATTGCGTTCAAAACCAAACCCATGTTTTAACAACAGAAGATTAGAATTAGAATTAAAATCATGGTTCAATTTTAGTTACCATCAATACTTTTCTAAAAAGAATTAATAGATCAAAATACACTCTAATTAGTCTTGTTTACTTATTAGGAGGGGTATTTTGCTTTTTTTTTTCCTTCCCGAAAAGTAATTACTACCCTTTAAAAAATAAATCTAAAATTAAAATCAAATTCGGTTGCAATAATGATTTTAAATTAGATCTGGGTCATCACCATGCAGAGAACATAATTATAACTATTTTATCTAAATACTACTATAAAAATCAATCTTACTTATGAAATATTTGAGTTATGTAATGGATGCTAAATATGAAGTAAATTTATCATTATAATTTTATTAAAATGCTAATGTGTGTGTGTGTATATATATATATATATATATATATATATGTATATATACATACCAAGGCTTAGTTACAACTTGATGTCTAAGTAATCAGCAGTCTTTATTTCCTCGACACACATATAATCTTGTGTGTGAGGATTTGACAATTTTGTGTGTGAGGATTAGATAATCTTGCTAATCCACAAATAATTTTGCTAGAAATAGCCAAATTATAGTACAATTCTCAAAACACTGGCGAGTGAGAGACCAGGTCAATCTTATTAACAAAAATGGTGATTCCTAAAGAAGGGTAAATGCCACGTGGTAACTCGTGAATAGCTTTGTTACAACTTCTTGAAAAACTTTCTTTTGTTTTTAGGTAAAAAGAAATTTCGACTGGCCCAAATCTCACAAGAATTGTAAGCCTCAACCCTGAAGAGAATGAGATTAACAGGGCATGGTCGGCCAAGCAAAACTTTTGTTTTTTGTCAATCCTTCTATGCTCCTCATCAACTGGATGATGAAGAGGGAAATGACCAAAAACCAAAATTCATAATCAAACCAAAAAGAAAAGAGAGGCATTTTTTCCTATTGCACTTCTGTTACCCTTTATTTTTCTTGCAAGTGTTTTTGAATTTTTGGGTTATATGTTCCAAAAAGACCCCATTAGCTTCAGAGAGGTGAAAAAAAGAAAAGGGGCAAACAAGATCAAGCCACAAAAAGAATAAAAATGAATGATTTGTTCTCAAATTCATTTAAGAGGAACATAGATTTGAAGGATCAAACCTATGGAGGTGACCCGGAAAGCAGAAATGACAGTATTAACCTCGACAAATTCTTCGAAGACGTTGAAAATGTCAAGGAAGACATGAGAGGTGTTGAGAAGCTTTATAGAAGGCTACAAGAATGCAATGCAGAGAGCAAAATTGTGCACAATGCCAAGACCATGAAGGATCTCCGAGCCCGAATGGATTCGGATGTGGCCCAAGTACTTAAACGGGTCAAGGTCATTAAAGCCAAGCTTGAGGCCCTAGACAAGTCCAATGCGGCCCATCGAAAATTGCCAGGCTGTGGACCTGGTTCATCAGCAGACCGGACTCGAACCTCAGTGGTCAGTGGGCTTGGGAAAAAGCTTAAGGACATGATGGATGATTTCCAAGGTTTAAGAGCCCAAATGACACAAGAGTACAAGGAGACTGTGGAGAGAAGATACTTCACAATCACAGGAGAGAAGGCAGATGAATCTACCATTGAGAACCTAATATCGAGTGGCGAAAGCGAAAGCTTTCTGCAAAAGGCCATTCAAGAACAAGGGAGGGGACAGATTTTAGACACCATTTCGGAAATTCAAGAGAGACATGATGCAGTTAAGGAGATTGAGAAGAACTTGATTGAATTGCACCAAGTTTTTTTGGACATGGCAGCACTGGTTGAGTCACAAGGCCACCATTTGAATGACATCGAAAGCCACGTGGCGCATGCTAATTCGTTCGTGAGACGCGGTACGGAGCAACTGCATGAGGCTAGAGAGTACCAAAAGGCTTCAAGAAAATGGACATGCTATGCCGTTCTCCTTGGTGCCATCCTCATTATTGTTCTTCTTTTCCCATTCTTGAATTCCATTTTGCTTTTCTTGGTCAAGTAAAATTAGAAGAAGAAAAAAGAATTCCCTTCTTTTCCCATCCTCAATTTTCTTTTTTCTTTCTTTTTTGATATTTGAATTTGAAGAAGAGAAAACAATTTGAGTTGCTTTTTTTAGCACTCAGTTACTTCTTTGTCCCAACTTCTTATTCACACGTCATGGTCAATTCATAAGCATACAACGAAGTGTTAACCCCTACTAGGAATTGTATATGCCAATGTCACACGACAAACAGCTCTCACATTTTTTTTTTAATTCACAATCACGACTAATTTGTTTTGATATATTTGTTTTTCACATTGATCATAAAACAATTTCTTATTTTAAAATTTAAAATAGCCAAGTGTATATATAAGAGAATTTCACGACAGATAGTCTCAACTTGTTAAGATCTTACAATATAAAAAGGAAGCTAACCTCCGCGCGAAGAACTGCTTGGCACCAAATGGGCACAGGTTTGCCAAACACTCCATGGAGAAGAGGGCATAAAAGTTTGCCAAACTTGAAATCTTGTTATTATGCAAGACGTGAAGGGTTGCTTAATTTGATATTAATGATTTTCCATGACTGAAATGTAACTCAAAACTTTAATTTCGTTTTCGCTCTAATAGTGATTATAACCCAGTTGGACGCAAAACACAAAGGTTATTTCAAAATAATAATCTTGTTCTTATAATAACAGTAAAAATTTAAATACGAAATTCTAACAATACCAAAAGAAAAGAACATAATAATTAGTAAAAAATATCAATGAAAAAAGAAAAAAAAAAAAGGAGAGATTCGCGGATTTGGTTAGGCAAGGATGGTGCATCTGCCCCTTGGCTGCAGGTGTGGTAAGGTGGTGCACCTGCCCCCCAACCTGCGCAGCTGCCTCCTTTGGAGCTTTCTTGACTAAGGTTGCTTTTCTAGCCCCCTTTCCAGAGAGTAGCTTGCCTCTCCATTTGGTTTAAAAACTTATCGGCTAATTGTTGTACGTCAGTCTTCCTCATTCCTCACTAGGGAAGAATTCGGAATTCGCATTAAAGTTTGGGTGTCTTTAAATTTAAGTTATAAAGGCTCGTCTTAAAAAATTATAGGCATAAATATCAACAACATTAAATGTTCTGGCAATTCCCATACTCCCAGGGTGATGGCATTGCATTGATCTTCCTTAAGACGTAAAAGATAGTGGACTTCCTTGTCTTGAGCTTGATATAAGATCCCATTGGAAACCTTTCCTTGCGCAAATAAACGATCACCATATCTCCCTCTTTGAAAAGCTTGACCTGTCTATGTTGATCACGAACCCCCTTTATCTGCTTTGGCCAGAGCTTGTGCAGACCTCTACCAACTCCAGCTAATATCTAGTCAAAGAGTTGAGACCTGGAACATGGTCAGGAGCTGTTCCAATTGCCAGTTTTCTTGGGCCAAATATATATATATATATATATATATTGATTTGCGCCATATAGTTTCACAAAAAAGCATCTTAGCAAGGCTATGGAGTACAATTAGAAACCAATTCTCCCTAGTCATTCAATGCGACAATTATTGCTTCTTTCTCCCCCTTTTTTCTCATCCTCGATTATTATTAATATTATACTAAATTTTAAAAATTATTTAATCTGATTTAATATGATATTTGATTTTTACTAAGTTGTATATTTTTTTATATTATAAATATATTATACTATAAAAATTAATTATTGATTTAATCAATTCAATCTACTTAGTACAATATTAATAATACCATAGAATATGAAAGCATAAAACTAGGAAGGCATATCAAACCTTGTTTTCTTTTTATTTAATGAAAAGGGGAAAGGCAGCCGACCCATGTTGCTAACAACGGCAAGGGAAACAAAGCAATGCATTTTCAAAATTATAATTTAAAATATTATTAATATTTTGAAAATTCTGACCTTTACCCTTTTAAATTATAATTTTAAACTTCTATACTACTTTGTCTCTGATTGCTATTTCCTTGGATAGTACAACAATTTACACCTGCTATTAAATGGTTGTTTCGAGGCATAATTATTAATTATTAAATAAAATTATAAATCATTTTTCATTTAAAACATTAAAAAATCGTAAAATGTATATAATTGTGCCCATAAATTAAAAAAAAAAATGACGATGTTACAACTAGTTTAATTAGCAAGGCATCAACCAAATACAACTAGCTGGATAGTACCAATACTTCTCAAATTTGGAGAAGGTTCAAGTTCTCTGATTTTTAAAGATTTTGCCAAGCAAAGAAAGAAAATAAATAACATTACTGTGCTAGTTTTTTATTCTTGCATTTTTTGGGTGCATTTTCTATCATATGTATGTCCGGTTTATTATGATGCTGACTCTCATACAATATTAAAAAAAAGAAAATATTATAAAAATATGAAAATATAAAAATAAAAGAAAGTTAAATATTTTCAAAATCAGATTAATTATTGATTTATTTTAATGTATAATATTTTTTAATAATTAATTTAATTTTGATATATAATATGTTATAATATTATCCATGGCCATATCGCTCAAACGTTCTCACAGTGTAGAATAGGAAATATGGAAGTAATTTGGGCTGCTAGTTGCTTGGGGAAAAAAGTTTGGTCTTGGAAATACATCTCTTAGTCTGAATATTTATGAGATAATTCATATCTTATAATATAATTTTGATTGAAATATTAAATATTTTAAATTTATTTTCTCTACTTCTCTCTTTTTGGGTATAGGGTGAAATCTTTTTATAAAAATTACTCAAACCTAAATTTAAAAATTATAGAATAAGAGTTTGTATTACTGAATCAAGGGACCGACCAGAGAAAATGATTTCTAGTATAAAAAGAATCAAATTAAAGTTAAGTCCCTCCTTTTCACCTTTTTCTTTGGCTTCCTAAACCAAGCAAAAAATTATATTTATTCCCTTTCATTTTCAGTCACATTCTTCCCCTCTCATTTCTCTTTTCCTAAGAAAAGTTCAAGCTTTCATTGTCAATTCTCTGCAGGACTCCATTGATGGCACCCCCACAGAAAAAAGAGGAAAAAATGTAAAAGCAGCTGTCAATTTTGGAATTCTAAAGGTACAAAGAAAATTAAATCATTGAGAAATCGCATTAGGAAGATGTATTGCAGAATAGGTATATGCCATCTGAATTAACCAAAAAAAAAAAAAAATGGTTCCAAGCAATATTATCAATTGTCTAATAGACACAAATCAAGATGGGGGATGGAATATTTATGGTACCATGCAATATTAGGTGCACAAATTTCTAACTTTCAATTATTGTCATTCTTGTAGGAGGTTAGCATTCTAATCCATCAATATTTTGTTTCTCTACCCACGGCTAATTAGTTCAGTGATCGAATACTGATTTTCTTTAAATAAAATTTTGGATTAGAGTTTTGTGTATGAAAAAAATAGGTATAAGTAGAGTTCTATCACTTAAGAGTTCAACTTGACTCGAATCAGATTCAGTTAGTTCAATATAATTATCGGATATCGATAATTTATGTAAAAAAAAAATGTATTTGGTTTCTCTTGGCTATTTGAGGGATTGACAAGTGTTGAGGTGAAAAATTTATATGATGAAAAAAATATGATAGGCTGTTTGAATTATAATTTTAGAGATATAGATTATAATTTTTAGGAGGATGAAAAACTTTTTAATTATAATTTTTAAAATATTAATATATATTTTGGTTCAAAAAATATTATGGGACAATTAGCCCCCTCCTTTTGCCCCTGTTGCAAGTGTTGAACTATTTTCTATAATGCAAAATCATAAAAATTGGTAAAAAATATCTGTTTCATAATAAAATTTTGAGATCTGAAAAATACTTCGCAAAGAAAATAACAATATATCTTGTACTAAAATTTTGTGATTTTCAATTATTTTTTAAGTCGAAGGCCCACTTTTTTACATGAATCAGAGAAATCCATGAACTTGAGAAGCAATTCTGCCAAATTCCCTTAACTATCCTACGACAATGATATCCGTAAAATTAGTAATTATTTAATAAATTAAAATTAAATTCTTATTATATTTTTAAAATATTTTGAACACCGACAAACCCAGGGATGACAAAAAATGTTCAACCTTTCGTTGTCCCAACCATTACAATTTTTCTTTCCCACCAATACCCCTCAGTTAGTGTGAATGTTTTGAAATTACTAGACCACTGCTATAAATAGTGCACTACCCATTTTGCCATCTCTTCACAAATTGCATCTCTCCCTTCCAACTTTTCATCTTCCTCTTCGCTCTCAATGGCTAAACTCACAATCCCATCTCTCATTCTGCCTTCTCTTGTTCTGTTCGTCTTACTCAACTCGGGTATGTTCTTATCTGACACCATTTATTTTATTTTGATTTTCATTCTTGGATTAACCATATAATTATTTTGCATCAAATATTTCATAATTAATAAGTAAAGAAAGAAACATATATTTTATAAGTTCCTAAATTTTGATGGGTTTTTTTCCCCTTAAACTCATTGCAGGTGGAAATCTGAAATTTGCGAATGGAGATGAGATTGTGGTAAAAATCTCAAGAAACCTTACATTTTCCATGAAATCAACTCTCTCTCTCTCTCTCTCTCTCTCCCCCTCTCTCCCAATAAAGTATAACTAAATAATAATTTTTGCTGAATATGTTGAAGGACAACAATGAAGTGAATACATGGTGCGTTGCTAAACCTTCATCAGATGAGTTAGCATTATCCAACAATTTACAGTATGCTTGTGACAACGAAATGGTTGACTGTGGCATACTGGAGGAAGGCAAGGAGTGCTTCTACCCTGATACTCTCATCAACCATGCGTCTATCGCCATGAATCTCTACTACCAAGCAAATGGCCGTAACTACTGGAACTGTGACTTTATGAAGTCTGGTGTCATTTCCATTTCTGATCCAAGTAATAAGCAACTTGACATTTTTTTTTAAAGAAATTATACTAATAAGCTGTCACATATTTTGTTTAACAATAAGTGTTTTTTTCCCAGGTTATGGTGATTGCAAGTATTGAGGCACTACAGATGGTGAAAAAATTTGCAAATATATATTTACAATAATTTGTGCAGAAGGGTTATTTCAGTAATTTCATTATGGATGATCTTTATATATATATATATATGTACTTGTACATGGAAATAGCATTCAGCTTTTTCTCATGTAATTAGGTTTTTTTTTTTTTTTTTGAGGATATTGTCTCTTATGTATTTTGGGCATTATTCTTCCAATGATTTACAATGAAATATTGAATGGTATTTTGGTCTCTGCGTTTGTTTGTTCTTCATTTTTGGGTTTTCATACAATTAATTGCATTAATTATTTCAAGATATTCGAAGAAAAATCATCAATCCCATTTTTCTTTTTAATTTTCTGCGGTGGAAGACAATTGGCATCCAAAAGAACGGCGCTTTGATTTTTTTCTGTTTTACCAAAAATGGATAATTCAATAAAAGTATGGAGTTGTCTTGCTCTCTAAGGCAGAAGGCCAGTGGAATACAATAAATGCAAAAGGAGTAGAACATCAACATAGGATGATGAAAACTTAGCTGTTGAGAGAGAGAGAGAGAGAGAGAGTACAATTAAACACATATAATAAAATTTTGTCTCCTGCCTGTTAAGCAAAAAGAAAACACTTCAACACAAATATAATAAAATTGGTTTTTTTTTTTTTTTTTTCCTTTTTAACAATTATATGAAGATCATTTTGAAGTTGGAGAATAAGCCCAATTCCATCAACTTCGTGAGTCCAATAACAAAAGAAAGAATAGTTGTGAACTGCGAATTTATTGGCCATTTTTTTAGGGATAAATTGAAAGGTTGAAAATTTTTTTGTGGGAAATTTTTCATAAGATGCTTCTTTCTAACAATGTCTAAATTGAAGTTTTGGGCTGTGGCAGGGGTCAGTACCTTATGAATTTACTAATAGAACTTCCTATTTTAACTCTCCTCTAATTATTATTCATAATGGGCAATATTGTCACGTTAAGGCTGAACGTCATGATCATATTGAGAACAACCTTTTCGAGCATCCCATTTGTCATTTTCTGCGCACAACAGACCGTACGTATCTATGTACCAAAAATACATAATTGCCCATGGAGTGGCAAGACAATTGCTTGTGATTTCCTTTCTTGGTTTCAGCTCTCTCTCTCTCTCGCTCCCCCCGCCCCTCTCTATCCCAAATAAGGTAACCCATTGGGAATGATAAATGCAGCTTCTCTGAGAAGGATGGTCAAACAGTGGATGGTTTTTTCAAATTGTTCATAATTCTTTGAGATGTATGGTTGATTAGAATTAATTGTGTGTTTTTGGATCGAAATTTAATGAATTTGCCGTTACTGAAAAACAAATCTTAAACTTTACTTGGTATTATAAATCGGGCTCTTTCTTTTACATAGGCTTATGTCTTGGTTGGATCCGAATCCGTGTTAGCATTATATACATAACCCTTCTTTTTTTCCTCAAACTTCGAGCCATCTGGGCTCAACCTCACGGTTGAGCCGTGCAAGCCCAAATTTCTGTCAACACTCAACATAAGTAGGTACTGAACTCGGCCCTTGTCAATCCATTTCGGGCCTACTAACTATGGTAACCCATCATATTCCACAAAAAAAGGTTTTCATTAATTTTTTTTAATAATCAATCGGTAATCAGAATTATGTTCTAACTTATCCAATTCTATCATTATCAGGCTTAATTTAGAAAGAACTCTCTTAATATGGTATTTTTTAATTTTAAATTTTGAAAATGAGATTTGGTTAAAAGATTTAATATATTTATATATTAAATTGATTGTTTATCGGTAAAGGGTTGTAGACAACGTTATAAACACAAACCAATTATCTCTACGAGAAATTTACCAATAGCATGAAATCGCTATCCAAGATTATTATTGATCTTATCTCCAAATTATTAGAAATAGTCCTTGCAAGGTCTGCACTCCCTTATGCCTTCAGTAGGGAAAACTGTCATTCGATTTCTTCCATATTCACCCTAAAGAAGGCCTTCACAGAGATAGATTTCCAAGGGACATTATAATCCCTCAAAGAACGAGAGAGGCTCCGGTTTTTGTTAAGCTAAGCAGTCAAATCTGAAGTGAGGAACAGCTTCGCAGAAGATGGGCATTCAAACGAGACCCTGATCTTAGTATAACGTCCTTGTCTTTTAAACTAAAGACTCATCTTCTGCATAATTTGGAATAATCTTTTATGAATTTATGTAAATTGCAAAAATTGTTTATAATTTGTGATATTAACTCACGAAAAGTTGCAAAAAGATATCTATTCACTAATTAGCTTTTGGAAATTATATAAAGAATATTAATTCTAATTCCGAAACCCTTAATTCTGTGATACTTGTGATTTTTTTAGGAGTTTTCAAATTATTAGATGGGTAGATAAATCAACATTTTTTACTATGTACTAAATTTGCACCAAAATAGTTCTCATTTTTCTCTTCATTTCATTCACATGATCATCATGAAAATTTTCTTGCCTAAGAATTTCATTTGGTATTCAATGAAATTTTCGTTCCTAACATTACAGAGAAAACAAAAAGAAAAATCTTTTATCTTTGTTGAAGGTCTCATCTTTCAAATGTACACATATTCTTTTCTTCTTCCTAGTGCTCGGCTCGTGCTAACATGCAAGATGCTCACAAAATGTGAATTGTATTTTTTAATTATATAAACATTTATTAGATTTATAATTAACTCAATATTTAAACTAAATTATTGTCCAAACTAGAAAAAATATGGTATATATCAGCGACAAAAAAGTCTAACCATTGGAACTCTAAAAAATACCAACAAATGAGATAAAAAAAAGAAAAAAAAATAAAGGGATGACCATATGTGGTGTTCTAAAAAAAATAGAAGGGGAAGAATCTATGTTAAAAAAATAAAGGACTTAAGAGAGAAAAAAATGTTAAAAATTAAAAAAGAATTTGAATGAAAAAAAATCGTGATTTAAAAATAAAGGGACGATTATCTGTAGGGTCAAAGAAAACAAAAGGAAAAAACCTATACTCAAAAAATTTGAAAGGCTAAAGTTAAAAAAAATAAATAAAAAAACCAAAGAGTTGAATGGACAAGTGGGGTCGGGAAAAAAATTTATGTCTAAAAGTGATAAATGACTTAAGGAAAAATAGGGCACAAAAATAAAAAAAGAGCAAGGATTGGATTTGAATGGAAAAAAAAGTCTTGGTTTAAAAATAAATGAACGACCATACACAAGGCCCAAAAACTAAAAGAGGAAAAATCTATATTTGAAAAGGACAAAGGACTTAAGAGGAAAAAAACTAGGTTAAAAAATAAAAAGAATAAGGAGCTGAATAAAAAAAAATAAAAAGTTACGATTTAAAAATAAAGAGATAATCATCCGTAGGGTAAAAAAAAAGTGGGAAAACCTATGTCCCAAAAAGATGAAAGAGCTAAGTAAATAAAAAAAAGGTTTAAAAATAAGTTGAAGGACTTGAACGAGAAAAAAAAATCAAGTGTGTTTAAAAAAAAACAAAGTACCTAGGAAAAAAAGGATAAAAGAAAGCATAAGAAGTTAAATGAAAAAAATAAGTGCGATTCAAAAAAGACGAAAAACCTAAGTCAAAAAAGAGAAAAAAGGGTCAAAAAATTGCAAGAACCTAAATAAAAAAAAAAAAAGTGGGGTCTCCCAAAAGACAAAAGACCCAAGCCAAAAAAAAGGGTTAAAAAAGTGGAAGGACTTAAACAAAAAAAATAGTGGGTCCTAAATGATAAAAATATATATAGTAGATCGCTAAAAGACAAATGATCTAAATGAAAAAAAAAAAGAAACTGCGAAAAAAAAGCACTAAGACTTGAATAAAAGAAAAAATCAGCAGAAAAAAATAGCAGAGTACTGAATAAAAAAAAAATATAACGAAGTCCCCCAAAAGGTGAAAGACTCAAGCGAAAAAAAAGGGAAACCGGGCAAAAAAAAAAAAAAAAACCGTAAGGACTTAAATGGGAAAGGAAAAAGATATAGGGGTTCTAAAAAGATGGGACAATCATCAAGGGAATTGGGGGAAAAACAGTAATCCCAACTCCTGCTTTATATATATATAGAGTAATTCAGATTAAATTATAATTTTAATTCAGATTAAATTATAATTTTTTTATAAATAAGAATCTCGAATTCAAATTTTAAAAAGAAAGTAAATATATTAATTGGGTTATAATTTATCGACGATTATAAAATTTTTTTGTCCCCGTTACTTGCGTGATGAATATAAAGTAACAAAGGCTCATTTGGTTCTTGCTCACATATTTCTTTTATTAAAGTTTTCTTGCAAACCTTAGTGAAAATTCTATGGATATGAGTTTTCTAGGAATTTTATTTAAGACTTAGCCACAAGTTAAATCTCTCGAAGGCTCTGTTTGGAATCAAATGAATTCTTTACATTTTTTAGATTTTATTTTTAATTCCAAATTTTATTATTTGAAACTAAGAAATAAAATTAAAATAAAGTAAAATTCCTTTTTAATTCTATCAAAACTATGTTATCCTCTCTCTCTCTCTCTCACTTTCCCTCTCTTACCGATCAATCTCTAGTGCAAAAATGATTGATGTCTCTCATATAACTTTAAATAATCAACTAAACAGAGATGAATAAACATTTGAATGCACGCAGATATGGTAAAATATAGTCTCAAAAAGATCTTTGAACATAAAATAACAAATACCCAGAGATTACAAAACGGACCAAACAAATGCATGGAAAAATTGAAAATTATTTGAATGTGTCATAAGTGAACCACTCGTAGTCTCACTATAGGTCCCTTCACTCATCTAGTAGCCTTTGGAAACAAAAATACTACCAATCAACTCCTTGTCCTCGCACCACGCCTTCCCGGATTCGACAAGAAAAGGAAGGGATGAAGATGGTATAGTACAAAAGATTAAAATAGTAGGTTCAAAAACATTTTATGCAACAAACACCATCATATGCCTATGAGAAAGCAAAAGGGCCTAACACAACAATCGATAAAACAGTCTGGTATCACAAACATTACAGCAAGTACAATTACAGAATGAACACATAAGCCAACCTAGGGTTTGGATTCGAGCAGGCACCACAGATTCGAGCAGGCTAAACAGGCCAAAACAGTCAAAACTAGGTCAAATCAGGGAATTGAGCCCAACTGGGCCTGCTACTTGTGTGCGGTCCAGACGTACGCCCGGGGGCGTGAATGGCTGTGGCCTGGGCAGAGCTGGAACGGACCAGCCGCGTTAATAGCAACCTCAGGCTGCAACCCCTCGCAAGCATGTGCTCGGACTGTGGCCTGTGCCTGATCGTGCATGGCAGCGGCTGAGGCCACTGCCCATGCTGCCTGCAAGGCCAAAAAGGGGCCAAATGGAGGGATCTTACTTGAGGCAAAGGAGGCTGGCCAGATCCTGAGAAAAAGCGTTAATCCAAATAAAAAAAAATGATATTCATAAAAAAACCAGCGAGATTAACCTAAGTAGAGGAGAGTTTAAATTGCACTGGGGGGAGAGGGAGGGAGGGAGAGAGATTAACGTGAAAAGAGAGAGGGAGGGAGGTGTTGGGTTAAAACTTCAACAATTACATAAGTTCCCCACATGGTGTCCCAGTGTAATTATCTAAAAGTTTGGGATTTAGCTTATACAACCATTTAACTCTTGCTTAGCTTCCTATAGACAAAGATGTGCTCCGACCTTTTAATAGACAAAGAAAAACGCACAAACAACAGAGCAACGAAAACACAAAAATTAATTAATATTTCCCTATTTAGAAAACATTTTTCATTTTAAAAATATTTTAACAAGTTAAATTAATTAATATTTACATAAAAATTCTTATTTTTTCTTATTTTTTTTCATATTTAGTAAATTATTTATTTATTTAATAATAATTCTTATTTTTATATTATTTGTCTTACAATTAATAATTACAAATATGACTATTTTATTATTTTCATAAAATAATTAATATTTACATAAAAATGTAATATTTACATATTTGTTTACGTTTCCCTTTTTTGTATTTTTATAAAATATCTTTTTCTGATATCATTTTATATCTATTTCTGTTTTTGTATTTTCATTTTTGTGCAACCTATCTCTCAGCCAAAAAGATATTGTAGCATGAGAATTTTAAAATATTACAATAATCAAGTTAAAAAAAATCAATCTACACAAACCCACAAATCAATAGGATTTGTACATATTTGTGTAAATTTATAGATGTGCAAAGAATGTACAGATTGTATAGATTCCTACATATTTGTATATATTTTATATTTGGATGGATTTGCTATATTTACGTATTTGTTTATGTTTTCATTTTTTGTATTTTTATAAAATGTCTTTTTCTTATATCACTTCGTATTTGTTTCTTTTTTATTTCCATTCTTGTGCAATATTTCTCTCAACTTAAAAGATATTGTAGCATGAGAATTTTCAAATGTTACAATAATCAAGTAAAAAAAAACTTTAATATACATCAAATCCACAAATCAATAGGATTTGTACATATTTGTGTAAATTTATTAATGTGCATAGAATGTACAAATTGTATAGATTCTACAGACTTGTATACATTATAAATTTAGATGAATCAATATGGATTTGCCTTATTTACGTATTTATTTATGTTTTCATTTATTGTAATTTTAGAAAATGTTTTTTTCTGATATCATTTTGTATCTGTTTCTTTTTTTTTTTTTTTCCTTCTTTCCATTTTCGTGCAACCTATCTCTCAACCTATGAGAATTTTAAAATATTATAATAATCAAGTAAAAAAAACAAAATTAATATACATCAGATCCACAAATCAATAGGATTTGTATATATTTGTGTAAATTTATAGATATGTATAGAATATACAGATTGCATAGATTCCTACACATTTGTATACATTATAGATTTGGAGGGATCTACTATATTTACATTTTTGTTTATTGTTTTTTACAAGATACCTTTTCCTGATAGCATTTTGTATCAGTTTCTTTTTTTCCTTTCCATTTTCGTGCGACCTATCTCTCATTCTAGAAGATAATGTAGCATGAGAATTTTAAAACGTTACAATAATCAAGTACAAAAATTAATATACATCAAATCCACAAATCAGTAGGATTTGTACATGTTTGAGTAAATTTATAGATGTGTACAGAATGTACAAATTGCATAGATTCCTACATATTTGTATATATTATAAATTTGGATGGATCTATTATATTTACGTATTTGCTTACATTTTTTCTTGTATTTTTACAAAATGTCTTTTCTTGATATTATTTCGGATATGTTTCTTTTTTTTTTTTTTTTAATTTTCATTTTCATGCAACCTATCTCTCAACCTAAAAGATATTGTAGTATGAGAATTTTAAAATGTTACAATAATCAAGTAAACAAGAAAAAAGACAAAAACAAAAACAAAATTAATATACATCAAATCCACAAGTCAATAGGATTTGTACATATTTGTGTATATTTATATATGTACATAGAATGTACAGATTGCGTAGATTCCTATAGATTTGGATGGATATGTTATATTTACGTTTTTATTTATGTTTTTATTTCTTGTATTTTTACAAAATGCCTTTTTATATCATTTCGTATTCATTTCTATTCTTTTATTTTCATTTTTGTGCAATCTATCTCTCGGCATGTTTAGCATGAGAATTTTAAGTAGAATAATTACCATTGCAATTCGAAAAAATAATCAAGTAAACAAAAAAAATTAATATACATCAAATCGATAAATCAATAGGATTTGTACATATTTGTGTAAATTTATTTATGTGCATAGAATATACAGATTGTATAGATTCCTATAGATTTGTATACATAATAGATTTAGATGAATATGCTATATTTACATATTTGTTTATATTTTCATTTCTTGTACTTTTACAAAATACCTTTTCTTGATATTATTTGGTATCTATTTCTGTTTTCTCATTTCTATTTTCATGTAATATATCTCTCAATCTAAAAGATATTGTGTAAATTTATAGATATGTTTAGAATGTACAGATTGCATAAGTTGTTATAGATTTAGATGGATTTGTACAAATTTGGATATTCCCAACGCCAATGTATTATGGTTGCACTGATAGTTTTGAATATGTAAGATTTGATCCCGACTATTTATCCCATATGAATCAATTATTGTACTCAGTACAGTAATTACCAATTCCATATATATCAATACTCATAGATACAATAAAAAAAAAATGTAGTACGGTATATAAGTGTTAGCGGAACTTAATTATTGTATCCGATATGAATTAATTATTGTATTAAGTACATTAATTACCAATTCCAAATATATCAATACCCATATATACAATAAAAAAAAAAAAAAAAAAACTTAGTATGGGACATAAGTGTTAGCTGAACTTTAAATGGACTACTTTATGATTATGTGGGTATTAACACCGGCCATGTAAAATTCGCATGATTCTTGATCCCAGCCAACTACATTTTTCCTTCCATTGATATTCCTCGAATCCTGTGAATGTTCTGTAATTACATGACAGCTCTACTATAAATAGTGCACTTCCCACCTCTTCACTTCACAAATTGCATCTCTCTTTCAACTTCTCATCTCCCAATGGCTAAGCTCGCTCTCCCATCTTTCATTCTGTCTTCTCTTGCTCTGTTCCTCTTACTCATCTCTGGTATATTCTTGTGGGGACAACAACATTTATTTATTTTGGTCTAGACTCTTCACTGAACGCTTGGGATCCTAAATTGATGGTTTTTCCTTTTGCGCCCATTGCAGGTGGAGACCTGAAATTTACAAACGGCCGTGTGACTGAGGTAAATCTCGAACAAGGCTATATTTTCCGTGGCATCAACTCTCTCTCTCTCTCTCTCTCTCTCTCATGATTTTTGATGAATTATGTTGAAGGACAAACCTTATCCGAAGACATGGTGCGTCGCTAAACCTTCATCAAATGAGACTGCATTATCTAACAATATACGATATGTTTGCGAATCTGCGGGGATTAACTGTAGCATACTGCAAATGGCCTGCTACAACCCTAACACTCTCATCAACCATGCCTCTGTCGCCATGAATCTCTACTACCAGGCCAATGGTCGTAACCCCTGGAACTGCGATTTCATGAATTCTGGTCTCATTACAACCTCTGATCCAAGTAAATAAGCAACTCCAATCTTTTTTTTTTTTTTTAAAAAAATTAATTTACTTTGTCCTATAAAGCAATGTGTCATATATTTTGTTTAATATATATATATATTTTTTGCAGGTTATGATTTTTGCAAGTATTGAGTCACTACTGATGGCGCAAAAAGTTGGAAATAAATTTTAGAATAATTAGTATTTGATTTCTATATACATGTACATGGAATCGGCATCCAGCTCTTTTTCATGCGATTAGTTTATTTGAGGATATTGTCTCTCTGTATTTTGGGCATTCGGCTCTTTCTCATTCATCATTTTATAAATAATTAAAGGCTCTCCCTTTGCATAATTTGGATTAATCAATTTTGAACTTATATAAATTCCAAAAATTGGGTACCGGTATCCCTTAAGTGAGGTATCAAGATCGAGTTTTATGTGCCGAGTGAGATATATCTCTTAAAAATTCAATTTAACTCGAACTGAATTTTCTCGAATTTAATGTGATTTCCAGATATAAATAGTTTATTCAATAAAATAAATTCCAAATATTGAATTATATTGTGAGATATTAAATTATGAAAACATGCCCAAAAAAAATTGTGTGACAATTTTGAGATAAGCTAAACTCTTCCGATCAAAATTTTGAGTTCAATTCTTGATATTTGAAAAATAAATATTGAGTTTCCGGCATTTTAAATATTTTACTTATCTATGAAAAATACATAAATAGAAGTGATTAATTCAAGAGACACCCTTTAAAACTAGGGTACGTGGAAACGATAAGGGGAACACGCAATTGGACACAAAACGATACGGAGAAATAACATTTTGTAAAAATATAGAAAATGGAAAATTAGTATGATCGGTGAAATGATGAAAAAATATAAATTTCTATCTCTACGCAAATATATAGAAATTTTGCTTATATAGAAATCAAATCCATTCGGTTACTATCTCTGCGCACATACATCTCACATACAATTTTATTTTTTTTTTGTAAATTTCTATTGATTTTATTATATATGATCGGTGAAATGATGAGTAATAAGAAATAAGTTATTTGATATGATCTCTTTTCTTGTAAAAATCTTAAATTCTGATGTTTACCATCCGTAAAAAAAAAAAACTATTTATTGCCTTGCATTAATGGAAGGGTGCCCATAAGATTTATATTATATTTTTTCACTGTATAATTATTTACATATTTTTATGGATAAATAGTGCAACCAATCTCTAGACATTTTTGTATTTGTTTACATTTTCGTTTCTTGTATTTGTTTACATTTTCGTATTAATTCAACAATGTAAAAAATCATATTTATGTATTTCTTTACATTTTCATTTCTTGTATTTTGACAAAATGCTTTTTCCGATATCACTTCGAATCCATTTTTATTTTTTTATTTTCATTTTTGTGCAGCCTATCTCTAGACATGTTTAGCGTGAGAATTTTAAAATATTACAATAATCAAGTAAACCAAAAAAAAAAAAAAAAATTAATATACATCAAATCCACAAATCAATTAGGATTTGTACATATTTGTGTAAATTTATATATGTGCGTAGAATGTACAAATTGCGTAGATTCCTATAGATTTGTATACATTATATACTTGGATAGATATGCTATATTTATATATTTGTTTAAGTTTTCATTTCTTGTACTTTTCCAAAATATCTTTTCCCGATATTATTTCATATCTATTTCTATTTTCTCATTTCCATTTTCATGTAACCTATCTCTAAACCTCAAAGATAATGTAGCGTGAAAATTATAAAATATTAAAATAATCAAGTAAAAAAATTAATATATATCATATCCACAAATCACTAGGATTTGTATATATTTGTATAAATGTATAGATGTGCATAGAATGTACAGATTGCATAGATTGCTATAAATTTGTGTAGATTATAGATTTGGATGGATCTTAATGGATCGGCCCTAATGAAGATTATCGAGGAAGTGTAAATGACATTATCTTTTTGTACAATTTCTTACCTTTCATATTTGGAAAAAATAAATTAAAAAAGAAAAGAGTTTAAAAAGAGCCCAAAACAACTTTAACATTTTTTTGCCTATTTTGCCTTTACCTCATCCCATATTTGCGCCCATATCATCGATTTGCCAGTCACTCAAACACTTTCGTAGGGCCATTTTATAGTAGTTGATCGATGTAAAATTATAAACATTGATAAAATCATAAGAAATGAAAAATAAAATAAAAGAAAAATCGTTCACGAAAGAAGTAATGATATTTGTATTTTATAATAATTTGTAAATTACGGACCCTTTCGCATAAATTGGAAAAAGGCCCAATTAAGTTTGTATGGCTGACTGAGCATTAGTGTAGTCGATTATTCTATCATTTCACTGCATATTGGGATATTCCCGATGCCAATGTATTATGGTTCCACTGACATTATTTTTTTTTCCCTTAAACGTGTTGATTTCGAATCTCTCATGTATATTCAAAAAATGAATATTCATAAGATTAATGCTCACTTACCAAATTAGGATTAAATCTCAAAAAAAAAAAATAAACTTTTGAATATACAAGATTTGATCCTGACTATTTATCCGATATGAATTAATTATTGTATTAAGTACATTAATTACCAATTCCAAATATATCAATACCCATATATACAATAAAAAAAAAAAAAAAAAAAACTTAGTATGGGACATAAGTGTTAGCTGAACTTTAAATGGACTACTTTATGATTATGTGGGTATTAACACCGGCCATGTAAAATTCGCATGATTCTTGATCCCAGCCAACTACATTTTTCCTTCCATTGATATCCCTCGAATCCTGTGAATGTTCTGTAATTACATGACAGCTCTACTATAAATAGTGCACTTCCCACCTCTTCACTTCACAAATTGCATCTCTCTTTCAACTTCTCATCTCCCAATGGCTAAGCTCGCTCTCCCATCTTTCATTCTGTCTTCTCTTGCTCTGTTCCTCTTACTCATCTCTGGTATATTCTTGTGGGGACAACAACATTTATTTATTTTGGTCTAGACTCTTCACTGAACGCTTGGGATCCTAAATTGATGGTTTTTCCTTTTGCGCCCATTGCAGGTGGAGACCTGAAATTTACAAACGGCCGTGTGACTGAGGTAAATCTCGAACAAGGCTATATTTTCCGTGGCATCAACTCTCTCTCTCTCTCTCTCTCTCTCATGATTTTTGATGAATTATGTTGAAGGACAAACCTTATCCGAAGACATGGTGCGTCGCTAAACCTTCATCAAATGAGACTGCATTATCTAACAATATACGATATGTTTGCGAATCTGCGGGGATTAACTGTAGCATACTGCAAATGGCCTGCTACAACCCTAACACTCTCATCAACCATGCCTCTGTCGCCATGAATCTCTACTACCAGGCCAATGGTCGTAACCCCTGGAACTGCGATTTCATGAATTCTGGTCTCATTACAACCTCTGATCCAAGTAAATAAGCAACTCCAATCTTTTTTTTTTTTTTTTAAAAAAATTAATTTACTTTGTCCTATAAAGCAATGTGTCATATATTTTGTTTAATATATATATATATTTTTTGCAGGTTATGATTTTTGCAAGTATTGAGTCACTACTGATGGCGCAAAAAGTTGGAAATAAATTTTAGAATAATTAGTATTTGATTTCTATATACATGTACATGGAATCGGCATCCAGCTCTTTTTCATGCGATTAGTTTATTTGAGGATATTGTCTCTCTGTATTTTGGGCATTCGGCTCTTTCTCATTCATCATTTTATAAATAATTAAAGGCTCTCCCTTTGCATAATTTGGATTAATCAATTTTGAACTTATATAAATTCCAAAAATTGGGTACCAGTATCCCTTATATTTATATCAAGATCGAGTTTTATGTGCCGAGTGAGATATATCTCTTAAAAATTCAATTTAACTCGAACTGAATTTTCTCGAATTCAATGTGATTTCCAGATATAAATAGTTTATTTAATAAAATAAATTCCAAATATTGAATTATATCGTGAGATATTAAATTATGAAAACATGCCCAAAAAAAATTGTTTGATTTTAAGTTTTGAAAAAATGTTGTTTAATTAATAAAAAAGAAAAAAAAAAACTTGGCAAAAAATAGTGAGTGATTCTCACACTCAAATTGGAACAACTTCCAATCTTGAACACATACCTTTTCCCTAATTCCCTTAAATCATCAAATTTTGGACCTTTTGTGGATGAATCATTTTATAAATAGTCTAATTCTCCATATTTAGTTTCATGTTAGCTGAGTTAAATATTAATTATGTTACTAACTTTAAAATTAAAAATTTATCTAAAATCACAATATGACAATACTATAAAATTTTGTCTAAAGTTAAATATTTTTCAGAAAAACTGTCTAATAAATAGTATAAACGTGCCTTGATGCAGCACATTTGCTCTGATTTATCGGAGTTAATTTCGTATCGACTTCTTCAAAAATTAAGAATTTATTATATTTCAACTCTAAAATTAAGATTTGATCTAAAATTACTATAATAAAACAATAAAGTTCTCTTTTTAGTTTCTTAACTTTTTTTTGGGAAATTCTTTACTTGGTTTTAGATTCAAGTGCTTTGAGCGGCAATCAAAATGGGCTGATCCAAGTTCTCAAGGGAATAGTTTAGTGATTACAATCATTTTCTTCAATTCGATAATTTTGAATTCAAATCTGTATTCAAAAAAAAATAAAATGAAATGAAATGGGCCTATCCAAGGAGTCCATATTGGGCTTCCGTGATTTAAACGGTACTTATATGGGCCAGAATGCTAGGGCTAAGCCCAAAAGGGTCCTGAGAAAATTAGCTAAAGCCCCATTTTAATTTGAAACACTCGGGAAGGGTTTTTGGGGCAGAGTGGGAGGAAGAAGCTATGGAGGAGGAAGAGGATCAACTGCAACAACCATGCAGTCGAGCTCGTCACATCAAGAAGCGGACTTTGAAGAACAAAGCTCTTTCCATTTCTTTCAACGAAAAAGATCTTCAGTTCTCTCTCTCTCTCTCTAAATCTCATTTTCCTTTTCAATTAACTTTGTGGATTCTAATTGGGTTTTATGGTGTTTTTATGTAACAGGGACTATGTAACTGGGTTTCACAAAAGGAAGAAGAAGAGAAGAAAGGAAGCCCAACAGAAATTGCAGGAGGCACAACGTCGCAAGCGTATTGAAGATCGGAAAAGGGTTGGTTTGAAAACTTCCGGTCCTTTTTAATTAAATTGCAGTTTAATTTTTTTTGTAGGGACCTCATACTTAGGTTGTGTTGGCGTATAGTTGTGCTATGACTTAATTTATAATAACATAATTGATTTGAGCGAGTAATTGTTTTCTTTAAAACCCAAGGAAAAAAAAACATATCGTTAGAATTACATGGAAGTTTCATTGAGTACTCTGAGGGCGTGACATTTAAATGCACAATTTAATCCCAGGTGTGCAGGCAATGGATCTTGATGTTACATGATAAAAACGGATTTGATATTCCTTTTGAGTGACACCATTTTCTTAAAAATAAAAATAAAAATAAATGAAAGAAAGGAGACGTGTGCAAAATATGCCAATGTGGTTTTTTAGTAATGCTATGCGCATATACTAGGCTGCAGGGGTGAAGCAACAAATTTAAATTGGGGCAAGACAACATTCTAAATATGTATTTGGGGGCAGCACAACATTCTACTAGATTTTAACGTAATTTTAAAGTCCTGCCAGGTTGCGTAGACGCTTTCCGAAATGAGCATGTCTGTGTTTGATATGATACCTGTAAGATGATAATGTAAAACTTAAATTTGTGTTGCTATGTCCATGTTTGTGTCTATGCTTCACGGTTTACATCCCATATATATAAATCCCATATATATAAAAGTGTAATACTTCCCATTGTTCCATTGTATATACAAAGTACATGGCAGTGGATTGCAATATTGTAGTTAAAAGTAAAATCCCAAGTAGATGCGTATGTGGTTGTATGAGTTGGGAGTCTTTGTACAATTTTTGTTGTTTTTCCTGTCTGGCAATATGTGAAAGAAGTTATTGGCATTACTTGCCGGACATCGATAAGCAATTTGTTGATCTTTTAGGTTTTCAAGGTTGAGACATTGTGGACCAAAGATGCTGAATTACTGTTGGAGATTGTACAAGGGAGCGAAATATTTTAGAATAAGGAAAATGACCAATTCCTTTCTGTTCAATTGAGATTTAACACTTGTCTGTGTAAAGCATAGGGCTATATTGTCGATGTTGATCAAGGATATTTACTATGGGTAGGGTTAGGATACCATGGCAAACAAAATGAAAAAGACTTTTATTTCATCAACTTGCTTGTGGTTTTCTTGAAAACCGAAATTTTCCTTGCTTGCCTTTATTTATGATGACTTCTATGTTTTGACCTTGTGCGTGAGAAAATACTAGATTTTGTCTTGGAGATTCTATGAGAAAGTGAAGTTCTTTTGAACAAAGAAAAGTTCAGATTTTGTTCCAAGCAATTGATAACTTTTGTTTTCTCTAGTTTATTGCATAGAGCAATAATGTCTCGGTTGATTGAACGATATTCACCATAGATATGGTCCAAAGAGGACGACATGACAAACAACAAACTAACTGGAGGGTGAGAAGAATTTTATCTTATCCTTTTGGTTGTGCTTGTCAGGAAATTGTCCTTACTTTGCTCTATATATGGGTTTCATTTACCAACACTGAGTTTCGAAGTTTAAATCGGAACTTATTTGAATTCTTACAAAGCAAGATTAATCAGTATGTTAAGGAACTTGTGCATGTTCTTCTGAATAAAAGTAAATGCTCCTTAGTTTCCTTATGTATTCAAGAAAGGGGCTTCCGGTGGACATGGATGTGAATTGTGACCATTGATTGGGATAAAATTGAAATGGTATCAGGGTTAACAGTTTCTTATTAGCTTTTGCTCTTCTGACTTCCCTTATGTTCAACTTAGTCTTCACATCTAATGCTTGTCACAGAGAAAGCAGGAAAGAGAATATGTTTTGTATGGAGGAGCTCCCCCATCCACCGAATCTGGACCTGATGAATCTGGTGAGGATGAGGAGCGGGAGGATGCAACCAAGCCAGCAGCATCAATTTCAGGTATATTGCATACCCATTCAAACCATTTATGTGAAAATTTTGTTAAATAAGTTGGATTACAAAGATGGCTATCGCCTTGTACTTGAGGAAAATGGCTTCCCAAGTTTTTCATGGACAGCTATCATCTTATTTGTACAATTTGAATCTGTCGCTTGTACTAGCTTATATGTGGTGTAATTATCATGAGGCCTTTTTCACTAAACTAGCTGTGATTTGTTAGCCAGTACTGGTGGCCTCTTCTAAAGGTCCCGAGCCAGGTTTTCTGGATGTAGATATAACTTCCTCATGAGTCTTTGGATTATTTGTTGTTTTTGTTCTCTCCTGTTTTCTGTCATTTTGTTCTTTCCTGCCTTCCTGTTGGGTTCTCCTTGGTCTGCTTAGCTATGAGAACTTTTACTACTAAGATTTTCACAGTGTTAATGACCCTGTAAACATTATCAGAAGACCTCATGTGCCACAAGAACAGAGGCCGCTCCTTGTGGACCACTCCTAGTTAAATTATACTGTCTGAGCCTGTAGAGTGCCATAAATGTGTGTAGAAATATGTGAAAAGTGCACGGAAGTGTAATTATCATGTGGCCTTTTTCACTAAACTAGCTGTGATTTGTTAGCCAGTACTGGGTGGCCTCTCCTAAAGGTACTGAGCCAGGTTTTCTGGATGTAGATATAACTTCCTGGTCGAGTCTTTTTGTTCTCTCCTGTTTTCTGTCATTTTGTTCTTTCCTCCTGCCTTCCTGTTGGGTTCTCCTTGGTCTGCTTAGCTATGAGAACTTTTATTACTAAGATTTTCAGTGTTAATGACACTGTAAACATTATCAGAAGACCTCATGTGCCACAAGGACAGAGGCCGCTCCTTGTGGACCACTCCTAGTTAAATTATATTGTCTGTGCCTGTAGAGTGCCATAAATGTGTCTAGAAATATGTGAAAAGTGCACGGAAGTGTACCAATGGGTGTATGATTATCCACCAAGTGGTTAAATTTTGTAATATTTTAGGGTTTGCTTGTTAAAATTTGCATGGATGGATTAATAAAAAATGATGACAAAATGTGCGTACATTACGTGTGAAAAGTGCACAAAAGAGTACCAACGGGTATATGATTATGCACCAAGTAGTTACATTTTGTACTACGTCAGGGTTAGTGAGCTAAAATTTGCATGGATGCATAAAAAATGATGACAGGCACAACCATGTATGAGCAGGGTGATATGCAAGTTACTGTGACTACAAGCGAAATCTCCCGTGAAGAAGAGAATACAACTAGGAAGCCTGCCGCTCCACCCCTGTCAGTTGAAGGGGCTGAGAAGAGGCACAATGTGCAAGTACAGAAGAAACAATTCAAGAAGGTTGCAAATGGCAAGTCGAGGCCAGAACTGCGAAAGAGGAAAGATAAAAAGAAGGGGAATCAGAAGAAAAGGAAGCATTAGATCAATCAAAATTTACATTAAATTTCTTTATGATTGTACAAGCCAAGCAACTCGCTGCAAAAATTTGCTTTTTTGACGGTTTCACGGCACAAGTGGCGGTGCCCAGTTATGTCTATTTTAGATACTTTGCTATTGATCCATTTTTGTAATGTTGTTTAATAGACTTTTAAGCTCCATTTTGTATGACCAAGTAATTCTCAAACCCTTGAAATTTATATTTTCCAACTCTTCTTCTACATTGAAATTGCCAGGAAATATCAACCTATTTGTCTGTCTCCCTTCTTCGGGGAAGCAATCCCCCCCCCCCTCTCTGTGTGCACACAACAATGGAAATGATCGTGACTTTTTAATAAGACCTTAGTGGTTTGCTGATGAAGGTTATGCCACAAGTCTCTCGTCTCTGGCCTAAGCATTTTGAGGACACTATTGTAGCAATTGGGGAGTTGATGGAAGCCACTGGAAATTCAAAGCTCCTGGCCAAAAGTCTCTCTGTCCTACAAATATTAATGATTTTCGCTTTAGTAGGACAATATATATATATATATATATTCTTTTTTTATTTTCTTACAAATATTAATGATAAAAAACAAAACCAATCATCATAATATATTTTTATTCATTTTAAATTATTTAATTTAAATCATAATTATAATTTCAAATAGGAGATGAAAGGAGAAACAACCAAAATTTTAAAAAATAATTAATATATAATTTTAAAATTTATAACTCTTATTTCAAAATTATAATTTTAAATACATATTATATTTTTGCGATGAAGTTAAAGTACTAACCCTCTCTGATTCAACCCTACCATTTTTTGGTCAAAATTAAACATCTCATGCCAGAAAATTATTTAATTTTTTTAAAAATAATAATAAAGTCAGAAAATCAGTCTTGTTCTTTGTTTGGGAAAGGAACAACTCACGAGAGAATTAGAGGACACTGCCAACACACAGGAACAACTCATGTGATAAAATTTTGTCTCCTGCCTGTTAAGCAAAAAGGAAAATAAAAATAAATAAATAACACTTCAACACACATATAATAAAATTGTTTTTTTTTTATTTTCCTTTTTTAACAATTATATGAAGATCATTTACTATACTGTTTTGTTTTTGAAGTTGGAGAATAAGCCCAATTCCATCAATTTCGTGAGTCCAATGACAAAAGAAAGAATAGTTGTGGGAAATTTTTCATAAGATGCTTCTTTCTAACAATGTCTAAATTAAAGTTTTGGGCTGCGGTATTCAAACGAGACCTTGATCTTAGTATAATGTCCTTGTCTTTTAAACTAAAGACTCATATTCTGCATAATTTGGAATAATGTTTTATGAATTTATGTAAATTGCAAAAATTGTTTATAATATGTTTTTGAAAATTATATAAAGAATATTAATTCTAACTCTGAAACCCTTAATTCTGTGATACTTGTGATTTTTTAGGAGTTTTTTCAAATTATTAGATGGGCAGATAAATCAACATTTTTTACTATGTACTAAATTTGCACCAAAATAGTTCTTATTTTTCTCTTCATTTCATTCACATGATCATCGTGAAATTTTCTTGCCTAAGAATTTCACTTGGTATTCAATGAAATTTCGTTCCTAACATTACAGAGAAAACAAGAAGAAAATTCTTTTATCTTTGTTGAAGGTCTCATCTTTCAAATGTTCACTTATTCTTTTCTTCTTACTAGTGATCGGCCCATGCTAATACGCGGGATGTTCACAAGATGTGAATTATATTTTTTAATTATATAAACATTTATTAGATTTATAATTAATTCAATATTTAAACTAATTTATTGTCGAAACCAGAAAAAATATGGTGTATATCAGCGACAAAAAAATGGTTTAACCACTGGAACTCTAAAAAATACCAACAAATGAGATAAAAAAAAGGGTAATACTAAAGGAATGGCCATATATGGTGTTCTAAAAAAAATAAAAGGAGAAAAACTTATGTTAAAAAAAACAAAGGACTTAAGAAAGAAAAAAATGTTAAAAATAAAAAAAGGATTTGAATGGAAAAAAATAAAAAATTAAGGTTAAAAAATGAAGGGACGATTATATGTGGAGTCAAAGAAAACAAAAAGGGAAAAATCTATACTCAAAAAAATCCAAAGACTAAAGTTCAAAAAAAATTGATAAAAAAGCCAAGGAGCTGAATGGGCAAGGGAGGTCCAAAAGAGGAAAAACTTGTGTCTAAAAACAGACGAATGACTTAAGGAAAAATTGGGTACAAAAATAGAAAGAGCAAGACTTTGAATATAAAAACAAAAAAAAGTTGTGGTTTAAAAATAAAGAGATGACCATCCACGAGACCCAAAAAACCAAAAGAAAAAAAATCTATGTCTGAAAAAAACAAAGGACTTAAGAGGAAAAAAACTGAGTTAAAAAAATAAAAAGAGTAAAGAACTGAATGAGGAAAAAAATAAAAAGTAGCAATTTAAAAATAAAGAGACAACTATTTGTAGGGTCAAAAAATAAAAAGGGAAAACCTATATCCCAAAAAGACAAAAGACCTAAGTAAATAAAAAACAATTTAAAAAAAAGTTGAAGGCTTTAAACAAAAAAAAAATCAAGCACGGTTAAAAAAAAGAGTTAAAAAAAAGTGTAAGGACCTAAATGAAAAAAAAAATACAGTTCAAAAAAGATGAAAAATCTAAGCGAATAAAAAAGAAAAATGGGTCAAAAAATTGCAAGAACCTGAATTGAAAAAAAAAAGAAAGAAAAAACATAGTGAGGTCCCCCAAAAGACAAAGGACCCCAATAAAAAACACGGATAAAAAATGGAAGGATTTAAACAAAAAAAAATAGTGGGTCATAGATGAAAAAAAAAATATAGTGAGATCCCCAAAAGACAAATGACCTAAGTGAAAAAAAAAAAAAGAAAAAAGAAACTGGAAAAAAAAAGGCACAAGGACTCGAATGAAAGAAAATATCAATGGGGAAAAATAGCAGGGTTCTGAATGAAAAAAAAAAAACTATATATATATATATAGTGAGGTCCTCAAAAGATAAAGAATCCAAGCAAAAAAAAAAGGTAAATCGGGCAAAAAAATAAACGCAAGGACTTAAATGGAAAAGAAAAAGATAGCAGGATTCTAAAAATATGGGATAATTATCCAGGGACTTGGGAGAAAAAGTGCGTGAACAGTAACCCCAACGTCCGCTTTATATATATAGGGTAATTTAAATTAAATTATAATTTTTTTATACATAAGAGAGATTCAAACTCAAAATGTGTAAAAGAAAAACGATGATATTAATTGTGTTATAATTTGTTGACAATTATAAAATTTTCTTTGTCCCGGTAACTTGCGTAATGAATATAAAGTAACAAAGGCTCATTAGGTTCTTGCTCACATATTTCTTTTATTAAAGTTTCTTGCAAACCTTAGTGAAAATTCTATGGATATGAATTTTCTAGGAATTTAATTTAAGACTTAGCCACAAGTTAAATCTCTGGAAGACTCTGTTTGGAATCAAATGAATTCTTTACATTTTTTAGATTTTATTTTTAATTCCAAATTTTATTATTTGAAACTAAGAAAATTATCTTATCCTCTCTCTCTCTCTCTCTCTTTCTTTTTTTTCTCTCTCTCACTTTCCCTCTCATCTCGATCAATCCCTAATGCAAAAATGATTGATATCTCTCTTATAACTGTAAATAACCAACTAAACAGGAATTGATAAACATTAAATGCATGCAGATATGATAAAATATGATCTTAAAAAGATCTCTGAACATAAAATAATAAATACCCAAAGATTACAAAACGAACCAAACAAATGCATGGAAAAATTGAAAATTATTTGAACGTGTCATAAGTGAACCACTCGTAGTCTCACTATAGGTCCCTTCACTTATCTAGCAGCCTTTAGAAACAAAAGTACTACCAATCAACTACTTGTCCTCGCACCACACCTTCCCGGATTCAACAAGAAAAGGAAGGGATGAAGATGGTATAGTACAAAAGATTAAAATGGTAGGTTCAAAAATATTTTATGCAACAAACACCATCATACGCCTATGAGAAAGCAAAGAGGCCTAACACAACAATCGATAAAACAGTCTGGTATCACAAACATTACAACGTGTACAATTACAGAATGAACACATAAGCCAACCTAGGGTTTGGATTCGAGCAAGCACCACAGATTCGAGCAGGCTAAACAGGCCAAAACAGTCAAAACAGGGAATTGAGCCCAACTGGGCCTGCTGCTTGTGTGCGGTCCAGACGTACGCCCGGGGGCGTGAATGGCTGTGGCCTGGGCAGACCCGGAACGGACCAGCCGCGTTAACAGCAACCTCAGGCTGCAACCCCTCGCGTGCATGTGCTCGGATTGTGGCCTGTGCCTGGTCGTGCATGGCAGCGGCTGAGGCCACTGCCCATGCGGCCCTGCAAGGCCAAAAAGGGGCCAAGTAAGCAAAGGAGGCTGGCCAGATCCTGAGAAAAAGCGTTAATCCAAATAAAACAAATGATATCCATAAAAAACCAGCGAGATTAACCTAAGTAGAGGAGAGTTTAAATTGCACGGGGGGAGAGAGAGAGGGAGGGAGAGAGATTAACGTGAAAAGAGAGAGGGAGGGAGGTGTTGGGTTAAAACTTCAACAATTACATAAGTTCCCCACATGGTGTCCCAGTGTAATTATCTAAAAGTTTGGGATTTAGCTTATACAACCATTTAACTCTCGCTTAGCTTCCTATAGACAAAGATGTGCTCCAACCTTTTAATAGACAAAGAAAAACGCACAAACAACAAACAACAAAGCAACGAAACACAAAAATTAATTAATATTTCCCTATTTAGAAAACATTTTTTTTAATATTTTAACACGTTAAATTAATTAATATTTACATAAAAATTATTATTTTTTCAATTTTTATATATTTTTTCATATTTAGTAAATTATTTATTTATTTAATAATAATTCTTATTTTTTATATTATTTGTCTTATAATTAATAATTACAAATATGACTGTTTTATTATTTTCATAAAATAATTAATATTTACATAAAAATATTTATATTTTTTAATATTTACATATTTGTTTACGTTTCTCTCTTTTGTATTTTTACAAAATGTCTTTTCCCGATATCATTTTATATCTATCTCTGTTTTTTCATTTTCATTTTTGTGCAACCTATCTCCCAACCAAAAAGATTTTATAGCATGAGAATTTTAAAATGTTACAATAATCAAGTAAAAAAAATTAATATACATCAAATCCACAAATCAATAGGATTTGTACATGTTTACGTAAATTTATAAATGTGTACAGAATGTACAAATTGCATAGATTCCTATAGATTTGTATCTATTATAAATTTGGATGGATATGTTATATTTATGCATTTGTTTACGTTTTTGTTTCTTGTATTTTTACAAAATGACTTTTCTTGATATTATTTCGGATATGTTTCCTTTTTTTAATTTTCATTTACATGCAACCTATCTCTCAATCTAACCTATCTCTCAATCTAAAAGATATTGTAGTATGAGAATTTTAAAATGTTACAATAATCAAGTAAACAAAGAAAAAAAAACATAAACAAAAACAAAATTAATTACATCAAATCCACAAGTCAATAGGATTTATCCATATTTGTGTAAATTTACATATGTTCATAGAATGTACAGATTGCATAGATTCCTTGGATGGATCTATTATATTTACATATTTATTTGCGTTTTCATTTCTTGTATTTTTACAAAATGTTTTTTTTTATATCATTTCGTATCCATTTCTATTCTTTTATTTTCATTTTTGTGCAATCTATCTCTCGACATGTTTAGCATGAGAATTTTAAAATGTTACGATAATAAAGTAAACAAAAAAAAATTAATATACATCAAATCCACAAATCAATAGGATTTGTACATTTTTTTTTATCCCTGACCCCCGGTATCCGGATCTTCCTCCGATTAATCTAGATCGATTTGATTGTCGGATCTCCTATAAAGAGAGAGATCTCCCAAAGTAGTATTGGTTAAGGGATATAAAGCTCTTCTCACTACGCCGACTGACCTTTGCTAGGATTTGTACATATTTGTGTAAATTTATTTATGTGCATAGAATATACAAATTGGGTAGATTCCTATAGATTTGTATACATTATAGATTTAGATGAATATGCTATATTTACATATTTGTTTATATTTTCATTTCTTGTAGTTTTACAAAATACATTTTCATGATATTATTTGGTATCTATTTCTGTTTTCTTATTTCTATTTTCATATAACCTATCTCTCAACCTAAAAGATATTTGTGTGAATTTATAGATATGTTTATAATGTACAGATTGCATAGGTTGTTAAAGATTTGTGTTCTTTATAGATTTAGATGGATTTGTACATATTCGGATATTCCGAACGCCAATGTATTATGGTTGCACTGATTTTTTTGAATATGCAAGATTTGATCCCGACTATGTATCCCATATGAATCAATTATTGTACTAAGTACAGTAATTACCGATTCCATATATATCAATATTCATAGATACAATAAAAAAAATGTAGTACGGTATATAAGTGTTAGCTAGACTTTAAATGGACTAATTTATGATTCTGTGGGTATTAACACGCCATCGAAAATCCCATGATTCTTGATCCCAGCCAACTACATTTTTCCTTCCATTGATATCCCTCAAATCCTGTGAATGTTCTATAATTACAAGACCATTCTACTATAAATAGTGCACTTCCCACCTCTTCACTTCACAAATTGCATCACTCTTTCAACATCTATCTCCCAATGGCTAAGCTCACTCTCCCGTCTTTCATTCTGTCTTCTCTTGCTCTGTTCCTCTTACTCATCTCTGGTATATTCTTATGGGGACAACAACATTTATTTATTTTGGTCTAGACTCTTCACTGAACGCTTGGGATCCTAAATTGATGGTTTTTCCTTTTGCGTCCATTGCAGGTGGAGACCTGAAATTTACAAACGGCCGTGTGACTGAGGTAAATCTCAAACAAGGTTATATTTTCCATGGCACCAACTCTCTCTCTCTCTCTCTCTCTCATGATTTTTGATGAATTATGTTGAAGGACAAACCTTATCCGAAGACATGGTGCGTCGCTAAACCTTCGTCAAATGAGATTGCATTATCTAACAATATACGATATGTTTGCGAATCTGCGGGGATTGATTGTAGCATACTGCAAATGGCCTGCTACAACCCTGACACTCTCATCAACCACGCCTCTGTCGCCATGAATCTCTATTACCAGGCTAATGGCCGTAACCCCTGGAACTGCGATTTCATGAATTCTGGTCTCATTACAACCTCTGATCCAAGTAAATAAGCAACTCCAATCTTTTTTTTTTAAAAATTAATATACTTTGTCCTATAAAGCAATGTGTCATATATTTTGTTTAATATATATATATTTTTTGCAGGTTATGATTCCTGCAAGTTTTGAGTCACTACGGATCGTGCAAAAAGTTGAAAATAAATTTTGGAATAATTAGTATTTGATTTCTATATACATGTACATGGAATCGGCATCCAGCTCTTTTTCATGCGATTAGTTTATTAGAGGATATTGTCTCTCTGTATTTTGGGCATTTAGCTCTTTCTAATTCATCATTTTATAAATAATTAAAGGCTCTCCTTTTGCATAATTTGGATTAATCATTTTTGAACTTATATAAATTCCAAATATTGGGCACCGGTATCCCTTAAGTGAGGTATCAAGATCGAGTTTTATGTGTGGAGGGAGATATGTTTCTTAAATATTCAATTTAATTCGAATCAAATTTTTTTAAATTCAATATAATTTTTGAATATCGATAGTTTATTCAAAAAATTAAATTCCAAATATTGAATTATACGGTGAGATATTAAATTATGAAAATATGCCCGAAAAAATTGTTTGATTTTAAGTTTTGAAAAACATTGTTTAAAAAAAGAAAAAGAAAAAAAAAACTTGGCAAAGAAAAGCGAGTGATTCTCACACTCGAATCGAAGCAACTTCCAGTCCTGAACACATACCTTTTCCCTAATTCCCTAATTCCCCATAATTAGTTTCATGTTAGCTGAGTTAAATATTAATTATGTTACTAACTTTAAAATTAAAAATTTATATAAAATTGCAATCTGATAATATTATAAAATTTTATCTAAAATTAAATATTTGTCAAAACTGTCTAATAATTATCATTATATTGAGCATCACCTCAATTTTCCATGACTCTACATAATGCATGTTTTGTAGTTTAGTAAATAGGTAACTTCTCATATCATAGTTGTAATCCTTAATTGGTTTTTATCGGTTATTAGGCCTTTTTGTAGACTAATCTTTTATATTTCTACTCTAAAATTTAGATTTAAATCGAGAGTTCGACTCTCCCTAAATACGAAAAAAATAATATTGGGAGACTCATCTCTAAAATTGGACCTACAAAGATCGATTCAAATTAGTCAGGGTAAAATTCTACATACCGGATGATGACCAACTCAAAATAACAAAAAAAAAAAAGAAATTACTATCATAAAAACAATAAAGTTCTCTTTTTAGTTTCTTTACTTTTGGGGGGGGGGGGGGAGGGAATTCTTTACTTGACTTTGGATTCAAGTGCTTTGAGTGGTAGTTGAAATGGGCCTGTCTAAGTTTCTAAAAGAATAGTTTAGTGATTATAACTCTCTTCTCTAATATTGTGATTTCGTGTTCAAATCTTGATATAAAAAAAAATAAAATGGGCCTATCCAAGGTTCCCATATTGGGCTCCTCATTATTTAAACGGTACTTATATGGGCCAGTATGCACGGGCTAAGCCCAAAAGGGTCCTGAGGAAATTAGCAAAAGCCACATTTTAATTTGAAACTCGGAGAGGTTTTTAGGGGCAGAGTGGGAGGAAGAAGCTATGGAAGAGGACGAGGAAGAGGATCAACTGCAACAACCTAGCAGTCGAGCTCGTCACATCAAGAAGAGGGCTTTGAAGAACAAAGCTCTCTCCATTTCTTTCAACGAAAAAGATCTTCAGTTCTCTCTCTCTCTAAATCCCCTTTTCCTTTTCAATTAAGTTTGTGGATTCTAATTAGGATATTTTGGTGTTTTGGTGTAACAGGGACTATGTAACTGGGTTTCACAAAAGGAAGAAGAAGAGAAAAAGGAAGCCCAACAGAAATGGCAGGAGGCACAACGTCGCAAGCGTATTGAGGATCGCAAAAGGGTTGGTTTGAAAACTTCCAATCCATTTTAATTAAATTGCAGTTTATGTTTTTTTGTAAGGACCTCATACTTAGGTTGCATTGGTGTATAATTGTGCTATGACTTAATTTAGAATAACATAGTAGATTTGAGCGAGTCATTGTTTTCTTTAAAACCCAAGGGGGAAAGAAAAACATATAGTTAGAATTACATGGAAGTTTCATTGAGTACTCTGAGAGCGTGACATTTAAATGCACAATTTAATCCCGGGTATTCAGGCAATGGATCTTGATGTTACATGATAAAAACGGATTTTATATTCCTTTTGAGTGACACCCTTTTCTTAAAAATAGAAATAAAAATAAAAATGAAAGAAAGGAGACGTGCAAAATATGCCAATGGGGTTTTTTAGTATTACTATGCACATATCCTAGGCTGCAGGGGTGAAGCCACAAATTTATATTGGGGCAAGGCAACATTCTAAATATGTATTTGGGGGCAAAACAGCATTCTACGGGATTTTAACGTAATTTTAAAGTCCTGCCAGGTTGCGTAGACAATTTCAGAAATGAGCATGTCTGTGTTTGATATGATACTTGTAACATGATTGTGTAAAACTTAAATTTGTGTTGCTATGTCCATGTTTGTGTCCATGCTCATGGTTTACATCCCATATATATAAAAGAGTAATACTTCCCATTGTTCCGTTGTATATATAAAGTACATGGCAGTGGATTGCAATATTATAGTTAAAAGTAAAATCCCAAGTAGATGCGTATGTGGTTGTATGAGTTGGGAGTATGTGTACAATTTTTGTTGTTTTTCCTGTTTGGCAATATGTGAAAGAAGTTATTGGCATTACTTGCTGTACATCAATAAGCAATTTGTTGATCTTTTAGGTTTTCAAGGTTGGGAGCTTGTGGATGAAAGATGCTGAATTACTGTTGGAGATTGTACAAGAGAGCAAAATGTTTTAGAATAAGGAAAATGACCAATTCCTTTCTGTTCAATTGAGATTTAATGCTTTTCGTGTAAAGCATAGCGCTATAATGTTGATGTTGATCAAGGATATTTACCATGGGTAGGGGTGTAATCAGTTGAGGATACCACGGCAAACAAAATGAAAAAGACTTTTATTTCATCAATCTTTTGAACAAAGAAAAGTTCGGATTTTGTTCCAAGCAATTGACAACTTTTGTTTTCTCTAGTTTATTGCATAGAGCTATAATGTCACTGTTGATTGAACGATTTTCACCATAGATATGGTCCAAAGAGGATGACATGACAAACAACAAACTAACTGGAGGGTGAGAAGAATTTTATCTTATCCTTTTGGTTGTGCTTGTCAGGAAATTGTCCTTACTTTGCTCTATATATGGGTTTCATTTACCACCACTGAGTTTCGAAGTTTAAATTGGAACTTATTTGAAATTCTTTCAAAGCAAGATTAATCAGTACGTTAAGGAACTTGTGCATGATCTTCTGAATAAAAGTAAATGCTCCTTAGTTTCCTTATCTATTCAAGAAAGAGGCTTCCCGTGGACATGGATGTGAATTGTGACCATTGAGTGGGATAAAATTGAAATAGTATCAGGGTTAACAGTTTCTTATTAGCTTTTGCTCTTCTGACTTCCCTTATGTTCAACTTAGTCTTCACATCTAATGCTCGTCACAGAGAAAGCAGGAAAGAGAATATGTTTTATATGGAGGAGCTCCCCCATCCACAGAATCTGGACCTGATGAATCTGGTGAGGATGAGGAGCAGGAGGATGAAACCAAGCCAGTAGCATCAATTTCGGGTATATTGCATACCCATTCAAACCATTTATGTGAAAATTTTGTTAAATAAGTTGGATTACAAAAAAGGCTTTTGCATTGTACTTGAGGAAAATGGCTTCCTAAGTTTTTCATGGACAGCTTTCATCTTAGTCGTACAATTTGAATCCGTCACTTATACTAGCTTATATGTGGTGTAATTATCCTGAGGCCTTTTTCACTAAACTAGCTGTGATTTGTTAGCCAGTACTGGGAGGCCTCTCCTAAAGGTCCTCAACCAGGTTTTCTGGATGTAGATATAACTTCCTCATCGAGTCTTTGGATTATTTGTTGTTTTAGTTCTCTCATGTTTTCTGTCATTTTGTTCTTCTCTGCCTTCCTGTTGGGTTCTCCTTGGTCTGCTTAGCGATGAGAACTTTTACTACTAAGATTTTCAGTGTTAACGACCTTGTAAATATTATCAGAGGACCACATGTGCTACAAGGACAGAGACCGCTCCTTGTGGACCACTCCTAGTTAAATTATGTTGTCTGAGCCTGTTGAGTGCCATAAATGTGTGAAGAAATATATGAAAAGTGCACGGAAGTGTACCAATGGGTGTATGATTACCCACCAAGTGGTTACATTTTGTAATATTTTAGGGTTTGATTGTTAAAATTTGCATGGATGCATTAAAAAAATGATGGCAAAATGTGTGTACAGTGTGTGTGAAAAGTGCACAAAAGAGTACCAACGGGTATATGATTATGCACGAAGTAGTTACATTTTGTACTACGTTAGGGTTAGCGTGCTAAAATTTGCATGGATGCATGAAAAATGATGACAGGAACAACCATGTATGAGCACGGTGATATGCAAGTTACTGTGATTACAAGCGAAATCTCCTGCGAAGAAGAGAATACAACTAGGAAGCCTGCAGCTCCACCCGTCAGTTGAAGGGGCCTAGAAGAGGCATAATGTACAAGTACAGAAGAAACAATTCAAGAAGATTGCAAATGGCAGGTCAAGGCCAGAACTGCAAAAGAGGAAAGATAAAAAGAAGGGGAATTAGAAGAAAAGGAAGCATTAGATCAATCAAAATTTACATTAAATTTCCTGATGATTGTACAAGCCAAGCAACTCGCTGCGAAAATTTGATTTTTTGACGGTCTCACAGCAAAGGCGGCGGTGCTCAATTATGTCTATTTTTTTTTTATCATAACTAGGTTATCAACTCAGTATATGAGATTTCGTCCCAACTAATCTGAGTTGACCGCTTGCATGGTTCAATTGAGGGGGCAAATCTTCCGGCGTTGATTTTTTCGTTTTCATGGGAAATCGAATTCTCGATCATGATTAAGGGACGTCAGTTTTCGAATCAATTGAGTCATGTAGTTATGTTTATTTTAGATATTTTGCCATTGATCCATTTTTGTAACGTTATTTTGTAGAGTTTTAAGATCCATTTTGTTTGACCAAGAAATTCTCAAACCCGTTAAATTTATATTTTCCAACCCTTCTTCTATATTGAAATTGCCGGGAAATATCAACCTAGGTGTATTCGAGTTGAGTTGATCCCGAGTATACCTATATTCGAACTTAATTTTTTTTACCCAACTCGAACTCGACGAGTAGTAAATAATAAGTCTCGAACTCGACTTGAATGTATAACAAATTATTCGAACTTGACTTAAAAACTCGATTATTTTATAATATATTATTTTATTTTATTTTTATATATAAATATATATAATATATATTAATATATATAATCGAACTATTCGTCAAATTTTTGAATTTTAAATTTCACTATTCGAGTTCGACTCAAACTCGATCAAATTCAAATCAAGTCAAGTTATTGATCGAGCGATTCGTGAATGACTCAAACTCGATTTGATCAGTGTAACAACCTTAATCAACCTATTTATCTCCCTTCTTCTGGGAAGCTACAGATTCATATTGCAAGGCAAGGTTTGGTGAGGGTTTTGCCTCAATTCCCCCCGCCCTCTCTCTCTCTCTCTCTCTCTCTGCGCGCACAACTGTGGTAATGATCGTAACTTTTTGATAAGACCTTAGTGGTTCGCTGATAAAGGCTATGCCAGATGTCTCTCTTGTCTCTGGCCTAAGCATTTTGCGGACACTATTGTCGCAATTGGGGAGTTAATAGACGCCGCTGGAAATTCAAAGCTCCTGGCCCAAATTCTGTCCTTTCTTACTGAAATGACTTACATATCAGTAAGATTTTCGCTTTAGTAGGACAATTTATATATATATATTTTTTATTTTCTTATAAATATTAACGATGAAAATAAAATCGTAATATATTTTTATTCATCTTAAATTATTTAATCTAAATCATAATTATAATTTCAAATAGGAGGTGAAAGGAGAAACGACCAAAATTTTAAAAAATAATTAATATATAATTGTAAAAATTATAACTCTAATTTCAAAATTATAATTTTAAATGCATATTATATTTTTGGGGTGAAGTTTGGCACTAACCCCTTCTGATTCAACCCTACCATTTTTTTTTTGTCAAAATAAAAGAGCTACTGCCCAAGTAACATCACACTATAAGTCACGTGGCAATAGTCCCAAAATTATTTTTTTTAAATAATAATAAAATCAGAAAATCCGTCTCATTCTTTGTTTGGGTAAGGAACACCTCACGAGAGAATCATATGACATTGCCAAAATTCCCAAAAAATGAAATTAAAAATCAAAACCAAGAAATTTGTCTTTTCCCTTGTTTGGGAACCAAACGCGAGAGAATGTAATCAGAAAATAAAATAATAATATTACGTCTATCGATAGAAGAAAAAAATAATAATAATATCATGCACATGATTTTATTTATTTAAAAACTATATTATATATAGATATCGTGAAAATTACATGCATCAAAAAATTCAAATTCACTTATAAAAAAACAATGAAAAAAATTAAAAATTTACATCAAATGATGGAATAATGTGCATTTAAATTATAATTTTGGAGATGAGATGAAGCCAATAATTTTTAAAGGGAAAAAATTAATTTTTAATAAAAAGGAAAAATTATTTAAAATTATAAATTTTCATATTACACATTCAATTTTACGAAAGATCTCTTGCCACCTCCTTAAGGGGCAATTTTAAATTTTTGTTATAAATAACTAGAATCTGGTAACGATGATAGAGTCGAATAAATCCGGTTCATATCATGTTAGATTCTTAAAGAATAAATCCTAAACATATGATTAGTTATTTATTATGAAATATTCTGATTATTTAATAATTTTTCCGATACACACCCAAAATGTATATATTGATCGATCGTTTACTCTTATTGAAAAAATATGATTATTTGAATGGGAAATATTACATAAATTTACCTAAATTTGGAATAATGTTATTTGAATTAAAAAAATAAATATGTAAAAAGACAAATTTAATTAATATTGAGTCAAAGATAACACCTGCCAAGTTTTCTTCCTATCAACAAGTATTCCATCACTTTTCCAACATCGAAAAGCTGTAGGAAGGAGCCCACAAAAACGAACGTCTAGGATTAAATCATCAAGAGCTTGTTGAAGTGACAGTTATATAACGCATGATACATATATACATATATACATATATACAAATATACAAATATATATATATAATAATTATTTCTCCACTAATCTTCTTCCACTCTTAAATTTCCACGCATTCGTTGGATATTATGCAAGAATAAATATATAAATATTAACCCTCGAAGACTAAAAAAATATTAAATCAGTTTGAGATATAATTAATTAATTATAAAAAAATAAAAAAAAATGAAGGGTGAAGATAAGAAGGAGAAGGATAACAGGAGTCATAGAGATTCGGATCTAAAACACTGGGGAAAAGGCAGTACCCAGAGAGAGAAAATTGATCGTGGGACGGTAAGGAAGGTTCCCAGTTATTTCGTTGAATGTTCTTCGAATCTCGTTAAAACCTCTCTCTCTCTCTCTCTCTCTCTCTCTCTCTCTCTCTACCCTACACCTTTTTTTCTTATTCTTATTTTCCCGCTTTCTCTCTCTCTTCTTGCACGCTGAAATCCAAGCCAAAAATCAAAAAATTCTCTCCTGAAAAGACTAAAGCGAAAAGAGATAACAGAAAACAGAAAACAGAAAACAGAGGGAGAGAGTGTGAGACTCGAAGGTTCACGTCTGTCTGAGAGTGAGAGTGAGAGAGAGAGAGAGAGAGACTACTAGCAATGGATATGCAATCGAGGAGGTTCTACGAGGGCTCTACTAGCATGAAACGACCCTTCGATTCTTCTACTTGTGGTGACGATGGGCAGCCTGAAAAGAAGCGTCCTGCTCTCGCTAGGTCTCTCTCTCTCTCTCTTTGCTTTTGCTTTTGCTTTTGCTTTTGTTTTTCTTTTGGTTTTTTGGAAGGTTATTTTCGTTCTCCGTTTTGAACTTTTGTGGGATTCAAATATCAAGTTTGCTAGCATACCTAAGTTGTCTTATGAAGTTAATGATGATTTTATTTTAGTCTCTCTCTCTCTGTGTTGGGGTTAATTTCGTTCTCTCTTTCGAATTTTTTCAAAGGTATTAAGATGATACATGCAAAGCTTTTAGAAAATGTGATTTCAGCTGAGAAGGAAAGTGCAGACATACTCTTCTTCGTGTCTATTCAACTAATTTTGTAGCTAATCAAATTTCATTTTATTTCTGTCAAAACAAATGTTTTTAGAGGGAGAGAGAGATATATATATATCTATACTTTTAACGAATTTTTTAAATTTTCGAAAATGTGGGAATTCAAATTTAGAAATAGTTAAGTGGGATTTTATCGGGAAATAAATTTGTCCAAACCCTGATTAATGTTTGTCGTTTTGTTAGTGAGAGATGGCATATGCATACGTGCTTGCTTATGTAGGGCCCTATGCTACATGCATGTACGTTTTGTGTTAATTTTTATTAATTTAAGGTATTTTCGAACTAATACCTTTTTACTTCAAAAAATAATATGTTCTAAAAATATAAATGAAAATTTTATTATAAAATTTACAAACATTTTCCAACATCTAAGCACCTAGAAATTTTCTAGTCCTTTGTGATTAATTTGATTCATAAATAATTACTCACAAATTTTTTAGGTATTCTCTGTCAAATAGTATAGACCCAGATGAGCATAAGTTGGTTTCATCTACTTGTTTAATAAAATTCATGTTGGTTTTTAACTGCAGTGTAATAGTTGAAGCATTGAAGGTTGACAGTCTGCAGAGACTTTCCTCATCACTGGAGCCAATTCTTAGAAGAATTGTAAGATACATACTCTTTACCACATTTCAATCTTTGCACTATTCTATAATGTCTGTTCTCTTTTTTTTTTTTTTGTGGGAATTTTTCAAGGTAGTAGATGCTTGTGAAAATTTCAGAACAATTTAAATCACCTGACTGATTTGCAGGTAAGCGAGGAAGTGGAACGCGCCCTGTCAAAGCTAGGCCCAGCAAAACTTAATAGCAGGTGTTTATAAAATCCTCTTTGGTTCTTTTTTTCCTTTGTAATAGTCTGTTTATTTTAATTTTAAGGTAATATTGTCCTTGGAGTAACAGTTAAGAGAATATGTAGGTCCTCACCGAAACGAATTAAAGGGCCAGATGGGAGAAGTTTGAGGCTGCAGTTCAAGTCCACTCTGTCCCTCCCTCTATTTACGGGAGGGAAGGTAGAAGGGGAACAGGGTACAGCGATCCATGTTGTCCTTCTTGATGCCAACACAAGTCAGATTGTAACATCAGGTCCAGAGTCTGCAGTAAAACTAGATGTCGTTGTGCTTGAAGGTGACTTCAATAATGAAGAAGATGATGATTGGACTCAAGAAGAGTTCGAGAGTCATCTGGTGAGAGAGCGGGAAGGAAAGAGACCACTTCTGACCGGAGACCTGCAAGTGATACTGAAAGAAGGTCTTGGGACACTAGGGGAGCTCACTTTTACAGACAACTCTAGTTGGATAAGGAGCAGAAAATTTAGGCTAGGTCTGAAAGTTGCCTCAGGATTTTGTGAAGGAGTTCGTATTCGTGAAGCCAAGACGGAGGCCTTTACCGTCAAGGATCACAGAGGCGAATGTGAGTCTAATACTCAAGTCCATATTGTTTTTCTGACTCACCCTTTGGTAAAGCTTTTGGTGCTAAATCATGCCATTTTGTGCTTTACAGTGTATAAGAAACATTATCCTCCTGCATTGCATGATGAGGTCTGGAGGTTGGAGAAAATTGGGAAAGATGGATCATTCCACAAGAGGCTGAACAAGGCTGGAGTTCGTACAGTAGAAGACTTCCTACGACTTGTGGTCAGGGACTCACAGAGGTTGCGGAATGTAAGAACATGAGATTTTTTTTTTTCAAGCAAAAGATTAAATCCATTAAAACAGTAGTTTGATTTATTCCTCTCCATTTTATTTTTGCAGATTCTAGGAAGTGGCATGTCGAATAAGATGTGGGATGTACTTTTGGAACATGCCAAGACGTGTGTTCTAAGTGAAAAAGTTTATATTTACCACCCGGATGAGACAAGGAATATTGGTGTTGTCTTTAACCACATATATGAGCTTATTGGCATAATTGCTGGAGGAGGGTATCACTCTGCTCATTCTCTTTCTGACGCTGAGAAGGTTTGTCTTTTTCTTTTTTGGTTAACCTTTGTTTTAAGTAATGTTTCAATGGTCTCTATAGATTTTTGGCTTCTTTCATTCATAGACTTACTAATTCACAACCGTGCAGTATATTGTCTCTCTCTAAGGAGTAGTTGTGTCTATCTACTAATAGAATTAGAATCTTTAGAGAAATCATTCTTTTCTTGATCAACCTTATTAGTCCACGGACGATTTGGAACTTGTAGGTCTCCGTGGATGCCTGGGTGAAGCAGGCATATGACAACTGGATGCACGTAATAGAGTATGATGGAAAGTGTCTGTTAAGCACTAATCAGAGTAAGAGCCCTGTTGCTTCACAGAACGAAGTTCCAATTGCTCCCCAAGATTACCTGAATTCATATAATCATCAACTCAGTTTACCTAGCATGCCTGTGGCACCAATGGAGCAACCTCCTATTCATTCAAACCTTGCAGTTGGAGGTAAGTTTCCATATACTTTTTCAGCAGAGTGAAAGAGCTCTAGAACGGTGATTGATTTGATAATGGGTGCACGAGATTGGAACAGCTCTAAACTCTTTGATGAAATGATTCTCCCTTTTGCCGCCAACGTATTAATATAGATAACAGGAAGTAGGTTGGATAGTTTATCCCAACAAAAGGCAAAACGAAGGTTAGATCATTCTTGATTTGGAGTTAAAAGCTATTGCTACTTGTGCTAGCTGTCTGTTACAAATCAGAGAAGTGTTTCTTCCCCGAATTAGAATGTGTGTTTGTCTACCTGATTGTTATATTCATGATTCTTCTATAATTGTTGCTCACACCTTTCAATGTCGGTGTCTACCAGGTTATAATCATACTACGGGCACCGTATACCCTATACCATCACAGAATGTGGAAATAAATGGAGCCATTCCATTTGATGGTACTTTATATCAACCACAAAACCAATTAGCAAGCACTTCACACCAACCCCAGCTTCCAAAGATTGATAATGAACTTGCCCTTGGTCCACCAGAACCATCTGCTTTAAACTTCCAACCTGGCGGTACACTTAATCCTAATTCCTTCAGAGGGTTTGAGGATTTCAACCTGGAGCAAGAAATTCGCAAGAGAAGCAATGAAATGCTTGAAAATGAAGATATGCAGCACTTACTTCGCGTGTTTAGCATGAATGCTCATGGTCAATCTTTTGGTAACATGAGTGGAAATAGCTATGATAACACACCTTTACACTTTCCGGACCCGTCATTGCATTGCCCTTATGATGATGGTAGGAACAATTCAAGTGGCAAAGCTGTTGTGGGTTGGCTCAAGCTCAAGGCTGCTCTAAGATGGGGCATCTTTATCAGGAAACAGGCAGCTGAAAGACGGGCACATCTGGTTGAGCTTGATGACTTGTAGGTATGTTTTTGCCATTCTGCATTAATTTGGTGTTGAAAAGCTTAGCGTTCCAACCCCTAACCCTTCTGATTTTTGTAATGCTGGAAATCTCAGCAGGGATTATAAAGGCTACAGCGTAGATTGTTCGGTTCCGTGTCATGGTACTCAAGTTTCTGATATTCCTCCAAGTCTTAACCTAGCATGAAAAAATCAGTTGGCTGTACAGTTCATTCTGGTTCAGAACCATGCCTCTTGCCAAGAATTACAGTCACCTGCATTTATTGAATGATTGCTAGGAGTCAGATGGTTCAGGAAGGAGTCGAGGACAGTCATTTTCATCTTCAAATTGGTGCTAATGATGGTGACCTAATTTAAGGTGCGCTCATCAAAAACCAGAGAATTCACCCCGGTATTCAGTTTGCATTTTAGCATTCTTTTCTGTTTCTTCTTACTAGAAAGTAACTTTAAGTAGAAGTTGAGGATGTTGCTTAACCAACTTGTTGTTTGTACTATAGTTATGTCTGTTTTGTAGAATAAACTATCAAATTTCTTTTTGTAACACGAATAATGCATTGAGCTTAAAATGTTCTTATCCATATTTTCTTGATGTTTCAGATTGTTTTTAATGGTCTTTGAAGTAGGAGAATAAGCAATTTCATGTGTCACAGGAATATAAAATATTCTTTATTTTTATCTTATTGTATCAAGTAGGTTCAAGAAGAGAAGAGATAAGAGAGATGAGAAAGAAGAAGGTGGCTGAATCTCTCTCTCTCTCTCTCTCTCACATTCTCTATAATCATTAAATAATTCAAATGAGTTAGAGAGAGAGAGGAAGAAAGAAATCCATCAAGAAGAGAGGGGAGAGGCAATCAAAAAAGAGAGTTTTCTGGCACGAGCAATTTGGCCAATTCATTTGGGAGCAATACACGTCAATTCACCTAAAATGTTCAAAACCGGCTTGGAACATATGTTTTTTAAGCAACCAAGACCAATAGATCGACAAAATGATCCTAAGGGGGAGACATTCTAGGCATATAAACGGCAGTGCCATCTTGGAACACAAGTTTTTTAAGCAACCAAGATCAAGATTACGAGCAAAACATGCATCCCATCAGTACATCTGTTCGACTCAGAGAGAACATTATCGATCTGGACGCTCTAATCACAATCTTGAATCTTTATGGTTCTTTGAACCAAGGAGGCCTTAATTTTGAAGCCCTTAATCACCAGACACACCGTTAGGGTGTTCAATACAAATTATTCTACCCCTCAGTTCACACACTAATTCCAATGCTAAAAGAACCACCCCCCGCGGGGGAGGGGGGGACTTGCTATTCACTTCCATAACCAATATTTGCTGTAAAAGCCATTGGCACTCTAAGTCACACTCTGAACCTTTAGCAACTGCGCAGTTGTCACTGTCCGTCAGACTACCATTCTTATTATCTTAATACACGGGGGATTTTGGAGATCCCAACCTATAAAGGTCACTACTCTCAAGGAGTTCCTCTACCTTCTGGGTAAAGCTCAATTGTAACCCATAACCCCGTTTAAGATAAAAACCACTAGATTAATAGGTTGACATATTCCTTTGAAAATTCACAGGTTTTTCCATTTCCAGATCCACCAAACAGTAACATAAAATACGAGTGGCTAAATTGAACGATTCTTACCCAGGCTGTTACTGAGATTAGTAGGGATCCAATTTCCAATTTCAGTGCTCTACAAATGGTAGACGGAGAGGGATTTTCTTTCTTAGGGCAACTCCAAATAATGGGTTGTCCAACACTTGCCCCACTATCATTCCTATCTACTAACCTTTCTTTTTTTTGCTAGCATGGCAAATCTGCAATTGAAGGTGGATAGAAATTATCAGAATAATTGTGCAGTGATTGCCATAAAAGATATAGAACAGGTGCTCCATGACAAAAACATGGTCACGAGAATTCTTCATCAACAGAGAATTTAATCATGAAGCTGGACGTCAAATCACCCTTGAACATAAATTGATAGGGTATCAAATCTTGCTTTCCATTGAAAGCCTGGGCCACTTGTTATTCTTCCGGGCACAGTTGGCCCACTCTACTCAACATGCTATCTTTCCATTATAGCAAAACATGACTTTGCAGATGCATAAACAAGAAGTTTCCTATTCATGGACCTTTTTAAAGGCAGTCGAACGGAATTGGTGTTAACACCACAATGAATATATTACAAACTAAGCTGCTAATTCTTAATGCACGAAACACATGGGCATGTATGTGGAACTTCACAAGAGTAATTATGAGGTATGATACAAAAACAGAATGCAAGAAAGAGAAACCAATTCTTTGGTTTTCCATTCCACTAAAGTACAAAAGCGGCTGTCATTCTGCTTCAGAGAGTTGTTCGTCTTCGTCTTCGTCAAGAATATAGACCAAAGCACGTTTTCTTGCTGCAAAGACACAAGCCACACCTCGGGATGCTGCAAAAAGATGAATTACCATAAGAAAGACCGGTCAATGTGCATGAAATTCACTTCTAGGGCAGAGTTTTCCTCCTGCTCCTGGGACAAAACCTCCCCTTGCAGGGTCAATAGTGGGCCCCACAATAGCAAACAGGTGTTTTGAAGACCCGGATTTGCAGAAGGGGATCAGAGGGGAAGGAGAAAAGGCTAACCCCAACCTGCAACTCACGATGAGCCCAGTTCCGTCTAGTCGGGACACGTGGCGGTATGGAGCCAACTAACCTTTTGTTATGTTATCCATATGTGACAGGCTTCACGAGCAGTCACATCCTAATCATAACACTCGGCTAACTAAAGGGTGGCCAAACAAAAGAAAAATCAGTTTTACTCGAAACTCCAACAAAATTAAGCCCTATATTTATATTTTGAAAGAAATCCTAATTAACAAATATAAAATAGATTTTTTTTTTTTTGAGACGTTTTACAAACTATTTTTGATCTTGAGAATTTTCCTGACTATATTAGCACCATTTTGATAATAATACCAAAATTTTCATATATCATCTACGATAGCAATTTTAAACTCTCTATCATATTAATCAAACTAATTACAATTTTCAAAAGAGATTTTGGTTATATTTTATTTAAATAATGGATCACCTGAAACCATCATTCATGTTAACAATTTTAAAGTGCCCATAATAAGAACAAAAAGTTTATGTTGACATAACTTATCAAATCCCCAAAACAAGAATTGGTTCACAAGAGACTCCGAAAAAAGAATTATTTTAGCTTTTCAGCTTTATAATTAAAATTTTTTTCTATAGTTTACCAGTGCACTAATAGTCAAGAAACTTCATTTCAATGAGTTGGATAAGGGAAATATGTCAACGATGGGGCAAGACTAACCCGGTCAGCATTATTATTAAAGTACTTGCAATGCTAAGCCAAGTTTTAAATATTCAAAAGCAGGACATAAAAATAACATGGCAAATTAAGTGTAATTTCGCTTGAAATTTCTTTTAGTATTCAAAAGGGCTTGTTTGGTAACTTTATGAAGATTAAAAATAAAAATGAAGATAACTCAAAGAAACTCAGAACAGCACATTCAAAGGGTTAGTTTAAGCCGGTAGTTAAAAACATTTCTTTCATTTTTTTTTTTGGGGCTCAAAATATTAATAGACAGGATTTTCTGAGTAACATGGAAGAGATACTCACCACTTACAGCTAAAGGAGCCACGACAGTGTGAGGAATACTTCGAACCTTTTCGTTCTCCATTTGGAGGTTCACAACAGAACCCTGCAGATAACAATGTTAACTGAGAAGCTATTAAGAAAGAAAACTACCAATATAAACCTAATTTTTCAAGCCTGCGACTGCGAAGTGGAAACTAATAAAGTGAAGGGCAAGCGATGAGGCCTTTTGTATTACTTACTCAAAGATTTGCCACTTCTCAAAAATATGGTGAAGCAAATATCAAATATATTAGATATTAACAGCTAGCTTATGAATGGTTAATATATGTACCACTTGTTATCCACAAGCTGGGTTGACAAGGGTTGATTGCCTATGGCTAAGACAGTAGAAAGTACCCAATCTACATTTACAAAATAATATACATATACAAACAGTATATACATATAGATAACTTCTTTTTGGGTCAGGATAAATTAGCCGAGCAGAAACCACCCTCTTGGAGGAAGCTTAAATCATGATCTTTCTAAGAACATAGAATCACAGGAATGCCATTTGTTTCTGAAGGTAAAATTTGAATGTTCTGATTATTAATCAAAGGTTCTCATGGGACCTGTTTAACATGGAATAACCATGAACAAGGATATACCTTCAACTCATGGAAGTTCCAATAGTTTTGACCGCTGGCCCTTGTAACCGGGATAAATGGAAGGTCGCTTGCTTGTACAACCATCATGCATGAATTTCCAGAGCTCTCAGATATAGTTGTTTCATTCAATAAGAGGACAACTTGACCTTCCTGATATGGTCAAAGGAAAGATTAGATGGCATTGAAAATATCAACCTCAGATTCACCACATACAGGAATTCAAGTGCATTACTTTGTAGAAGGACAAGTCCACACAGTCGTAACCTTCAGGAACACAGAATACTGCAGCTTCTACTGAAGCATACCCCTTGATTCCACTGCTAAGTTCATGCATAAAACCTCTAGCAATACCAATACAATTTGCGATTTCCAAGGATGAGTCATCAGGCACTCTAAAAGAAATGTAATCATCAAGACTAGGATGACATGCCTGAGTGCTTGAAACAGTCAAGGATGCACCCTGCATGAGAAGGGATAAACATGATTAGTTTGAAGCACGACCAGGACTACTTGGTGGTGCACATCATACTAATACAATTTCTAATTTTCAACTGTTACCAACCAGCAGGAGTACCATTGTAAAACTCCATTTGAACCGTAAAGAACTCCATTTGGATTTCAAATTAGCATAAAAGTGATGCAATTGTAACATAAAAGAACAAAATAAAATTAGTTTGTTGGTAAAGGTTCTTGGAAATTTGAACCAGTTTACCAGCGCTCTATTTTGAAAGGGCTATATTAAGTTGACTCTTGCCCTAAATTTCTGTTAATCATCTACCATGCATTCTCATTTTTTGATTTATCTTGTTCATCCTACAGTTTTACATTATTCAATTTTTCACCTGCTAACAGTGTGCATTCTTGAGTGCAAATTTTTTCTCCACATCCAACTATATGGAACTAGCACATGCCATCTGCAGCCATCTTCCAAGCCCTCATCATCTTCACAGGAATATAATTTAGAAAAAATCTCCACATTCACACTTCAAAGACAGATCTAACATCATCTAGCAACTTGCAAGAGTAGGTGTTGAAACTATGAAAAATTGAATAACAAATAAGTATAAAACTAATGACAAATTGATTGCATTTCAAAGTGAGAATACATGAAGTTTTGAGCACTTATTCTTGCTTTACAAGGGAAAAGGTCTTAGCTATTTATAGAACACAAAAGACACAACAAAGAGAGAGAGAAAATGAGAGAGAAGAGAGAGAGGAGAGGCAGGACAGGGCACTGCCCTCTCTTGCCTTCCAGCTTCCAACGGCTAGTGGAAACTAGCGTTGGAGGGCCCAGTTGGGCCCTTTCTCAAGGGCCAAGCTGGGCCTATTTTGGGGTCTTAAGGATCCCATGCTTGGTCCTGTTAAGGATCCCTAAATGGATCTAAATTCTATTTATTTTTAACACTCCCCCTCAAGTTGGGTGCATATATATCGATATTGACCAACTTGCTCATTATTTTTTATAGATGAGCCGATGTCTCTCCCTTGGTGAAGATATATGCTAATTGACTCTCCCCTTTGATGTGAGGAGTGGCAATGAGTTTTTCCTTAACTTTTTGCCAAACAAAGTGACAATCAACTTTTATGTGTTTGGTGCGTTCATGAAATACCAGATTGGAGGTTATGTGAATTGCGGATTGATTGTCACAGTGAAGATTGATTGGAGTCGAAACTTTAAACCCTTGTTCTTCTGCTAGGGCTTTCAACCATACTATTTCACTAGCGCTAACTGTCATTGCCCTATGTTCGGCCTCTACACTTGATCTTGATACCACATGTTGTTTCTTGCTCTTCCATGAAACAAGGTTACCTCCTACGAACATGCAAAACCCGATGGTGGATCTTCTATCTTTAGAATCATCTGCCCAATCTGCATCATAATATCCCTCAATTTCTGAGCTTCTCTTTTTCTTTATCCAAACTCCTAATCCAGGGGAACCTTTGATATGGTAGAAGATTCTCTCAGCAGCTCTCCAATGTCCCTTCTTAGGAGCATGCATGTACCGGCTTATTTGACTCACGGCATAGGCTATGTCTAGTCTAGTGATAGTAAGCTAGATCAGTCTTCCTACAAGCCGTTGATATCTCTCGACATTCTCATTGGGTTCTTCATTGTCTTCTAAGGGTCCGAAGGTGGAAACGGAAGTACAAACCGGTCTAGCTCCTAACTTTCTTGTTTCCTGCAATAAGTCAAAAGCGTATTTTCTTTGAGATAAAACTAGCCCATTGTGATAATAGACTAGCTCAATTCCAAAAAAATACTTTAGTCTCTCTAGATCTTTAATTTCAAATCTGGATTTTAAGAAATTTCTAACAATATCTATGAGATGCATGTCATTGTCTTGTTATTATAATGTCATCTACATAGACTAAAGCAATGATTACTTTATCATTATTTTTTTCTAAAAAACAAGGATGAATCGTTATTGCATTTTGTAAAACCATTACTAAAAAGAACAAAACTTAATTTTACGTACCATACTCTTGGAGATTGCTTGAGCCCATAAATTGTTTTGTGCAGCCTACATACATTTTCTTATTGATGTTAGAGACCTTGAGGAAGTTGCATATACACTTCTTCTATATCGCCTTGAAGGAATGCATTTACTACATCCATTTGGAACATATCCCATCCATAGTTGGCTGCAAGCGAAAGTGACACTCGAACAGTGTTCATCTTAGCAACCGATGCGAAAGTCTCCTTGTAATCAACCTCATATGCTTGATTGTATCCCTCTGTTACTAGCCTTGCTTTGAATCTTTCAATGGATCCATCACTTTTGTATTTGATCTTGAAGACCCATTTACATCCTACGGCCTTCTTTCCCTAAGGTAGTGAAGTGATCTCCCAAGTGCCATTTTTAGTTAGAGGTTCCAACTCCTCTTTCATTGCTTTTCTCCACCTTGGATCTTTTGAAACTTCTTCTAATGTCCTAGACTCAAACTCCTTATCTATACTATTCAAAAAGGCCTAATGACTCAAAGAAGCGTAAGAAGTAGTGCAGTAGTCATAGATAAGGTATTTTCGGTTGACCCATTCTAAAGGAGGAAGTCTAATCCTAGTTGATCTCCTAAGCTGAACGGGAGGGTCACTCAGCTCTTCTGAACTTGGTGAGAAGTTTTCATCCACACTTGTTCTTTAATCTCCTCTTGAATCAAAAGGCGAGTCGTCATTCGTAGAGTTTGATCCTTCTTCCTCATTTTGAGAACTTCCTCCGACTACTTGAGGATTGGTTGGATTTTCAACCTCTTGAGCTGGGAGTTACTAAAAAATCCCAAGTGGTTGCTTGAGTGTTTTCCCTTGATATTTCTTTTTCTTCTACACCTAAAAAATAAAACTCATTCTCCAAGAATATGACATCTTTCGATGTGTATGTGCGGTTAGTAAAACAATCATAAAATCTATATCCTTTTTCAAAGGATGCAAACCCAAGAAATACACACATTCTTCATCTATGTTCTGATTTATTTCTTAAGTGTGCTGGGACATGAACATAACATATGCAACCAAATGTCCTAAGATGAGAGAGTTTTAGTTTTCTTCCTAAAAGTAATTCTAAGGAAGATTGTCTTTTCAAAACATTGGATGACATGAGATTGATTACATGAACCGTGGTTTTGATCGCGTCACACCAAAATTTCTTAGGATGTTTGCATGAAATATCATTGCTTTAGCAATCTCTAATATATGCCTATTCATACATAAGGCTACCTCATTTTATTAGGGTGTGTAAACACATGATAATTAATAGATAATACCATTATTCTTAAAATAATTATCAAAATTGAGACTTGTAAATTCGCCACCATAGTCGGATCTTAAAATTTTAATATTAGTATTGTAAAGTTTGATCATATACTTCACATAACTCGAGTGTTTCAAGAGTTTGGTCTTTTGTATTCAAAAGGTACACCCATGTATACCTAGTTTTATGATCAATGAATGTGATGAAATATTTATAACCTAAATATGAGATAATAGAAAAAGTCCAAACATCCTAATGAACGAAATCAAAAACATTTTCATATATGGTTTCAGAAATAGGATACATAGTTCGGGTCTCTTTAACCAAAATACAAATTTTACAATATTTATTCTCATAATTTAGAATTGGGAATAGACATTTTAAACTTCGATCATTAGGATACCCTAACCGTTCATGCCAAAGAGATGAGTCTTCCTTTATATGAGCTGTAAGTGCATGTTGTTCTTGATCCAAAAGGTAAAATCCTCTTTTTCTAGAACCTTTATCAATCAATCGATTCAACTTGAAATCCTGAAAAGAAACAGAATTTGGATCAAAACCAACTCTACATCCTTGATCCTTAGTGATTTTGCTTATGAACAATAGATTTGAAGTAAGTTTGGGAACATAAAACATTTATAGTTTTTTCAAAAACATCAATTTCCCCAACCTGATTTACTTTCAAATTTTGCCCATTAGCAACTCTTACTATCCTATGGTTAAGGAGATTTTTAAATCTCTTAACTTTTGATTTATCCCTAACCATATGATAGTCGATGCCCGAATCCATGAGAAAATTTTCTAAATGTAAATTAGTAAATGGTTTTTGTATTATACCTTCAAGAGGAGAGATTTGTTGGAGCCTTTTTGTGACGATCTCAAGAGTGGTTTTGAGGGCAGCAAGTTCGGCCATGGTAGGATTGTGAGAGGCTGCTTTTTGGGCAGTGACTTGAACTCCAAAACTTGGGCCTCCTTGTTGGTCCTTTGGATTGAAGTTCTTTGGTCTCAAGTGAGGATGTAGGAACCAACATTTATCCTTTGTATGCCCTTTCTTTTTGCAATGAGAGCATACCTCATTGATAATCTTGGCTGCCGTGAGGTCTTGAGAGGGCATGAATTTGTGAGCTTCCATTTTCAGCTTAGAGCTTTTGTCAATCCTCATGCTTACCTCGGCCATTTGCACCATGTTTTGCACTTCTCCGAATGTAGGAAATTCCTTCATGCGTAGAATTTCTTGTCGAAGATGAGTGAAGGAGTTATCTAACCCCATTAGGAGCGCAAACGTTTTATCCTCCTCTATTCTTTTTTGGATGACTTTAAGATTGGTTGAATCCGATAGAAGAGTCATTAATTCATTCCATAAGTTGGTGAGCTCTCCAAAGTATTGAGGAAGAGATTTTCCCTCCTTGATGCTTGCAATTTATTTCTTTAATTCAAAGATCCTCCCTAGATTAGACTCTTGGCCATATAAAGAGAATATTGTGTCCCATACCAATTTGGCATTAGGAGCACAACTCACCATGGCTTTATGAGTTTCATTTAAGGAGTTTAGCAAGATGATAAAGACATATTCATCTCTTTTCTTCCATTCCCTACATGAGGGATTGCTCTCATCAAGAGGATAATCAAGAATGTGTTCCTCTAAATTTTGAAGATTGTGTGCTCTCTTCATAATGTTCACCAATTGGTAGTAGTTTCCTCCTTTTAATTGAATGGAGGATATGCTTTGAATTTGGATGAGATTTATGGAAAGAAGAGGGTCACCCAACCTTGACGAGGATGGGATCGTTTGATGCTCTAATACCATGTTGAAACTATGAAAAAATTGAATAACAAAGAAGCATAAAACTAATGAAAAATTGATTGTATTTCAAAGTAAGAATACATGAAGTTTTGAGCACTTGTGCTTGCTTTATAAGGGAAAAAGTCTTAGCTATTTATAGAACACAAAAGATACAAAAAAGAGAGAAAATGAGAGAGAAGCGAGAGAGGAGAGGCAGGACAGGGCACTGCCCTCTCCTGTCTGCCAGCTTCGAACGGCTAGTGGAAACTAGCTGTTGGAGGGCCCAGCTGGGCCCTTTCTCAAGGGCCAAGCTGGGCCTATTTTGGGGTCTTAAGGACCCCATGCTTGGGCCCATTTAGGGCCTGTTAAGGGTCCCTAAATGGGCCTAAATTCTGTTTATTTTTAACAGTAGGAAAGCGACAAACTGTTGATTTTTTTTTATTGGTACAATTTTTTTTTTTTTTTTTTTGGGGGTACAAACTGTTGATTTTCAGCATCCTCAAGTTGATAGTACAACCATGAATTTAGCTTATTCCCTTCTACACATAAATCCCGGCCATGCCTTTATTCTAACCATAGGGCCTAGCATAAAACCCAAAAGAGTTGCTTTGAGAAACCATTACAGCAGCATATTTATGATGGTTCTCATCATCTAGACTCATCCACGCACAAACAATTGCTACCCTCAAAATTAGAAAGATAAATATTTGCATAGCTATTGATGAGAGAAAGCAAGTAAACAAATGCAACCAGAAATAATTACAGCAAACACACATTTTCATCCACTAAAGGGCAAGGATTCTTTCTAAAACACCAAAGCACTACATCATATAGATATAGATTTATGGAACGAGTACCTACTTTGTAATATGTTATGGATGTAGGTGCATCGAAAGGCTCCGATATTTGCAAAGAAGGAAAAGATACCAAGTGCAGCAAATCTTCACATAGTATCTTCTTTGATATTGTTGTGAAGGGCATTAGAAAAGTGTCCCTGAAACTGAAATCATGGATACAATAATATTAGGATATACTCAGCAGCAGCAATATCCCTTGCATTAAAAGATGTGAAAAATGCATTTTTAGGATAATTAAGGCAGAAAAATACTCATTAAAAAAGTAAATCCCATCTATGGTACTTGAAGCATCAGAATCCAAATTTAGTAACCTTTATCATCCCCCATGTTTCATCATAGAGACAGTCCAATAAGCACAGATAACTAAAAAAGAAGCTGCATCTGTATCTGACACCACTTTCAACATGAAACTCAACTGATATGTGTCAGATGCTCCACGAAGCATATCCATTTCAGTACTTGATAAAGTGTCAGTGCTCCTCCCATACTTGAGAGGAAGCTTCATCCAGGCCTTCTTAGGCAACAATTATACACAATAATAGCCTCAACGAGTATTCATTTTGTTGAATAAAATAATATGCGAATTAGCAATACATTGTGATATCCTTACAGCTCACATCATAGAGTTGACCACAAACTTACTCTCATTTTGACCATTAAGTTCTCAAAGCCAGTAACAGATTTTTTAGTGCTGAAAGTTCACATTCTACCATACTTCATTTTGTAGCGAGAGTGTTAGATAAAGTAGCTTAAGGATCCCCAAACCCCCCAAAAAGAAAAGTAGCTTCAGGATCAACAAGATGCATTTGATACAAGCAAATCTTATAATAATGATTACCGACACATGCAGATTTTAAATAAACATGCACACTGCATGTACCTAGGACATTTCAGCTAGTTTCTTTTGATACATATTTCTTCTTCTTTTTCTTTTGTAATCCAAAATGTTATTCTCTTGGCTAAAGGACAAACCTCGTTCATAGTCACTTTTGAACTTGGTAAACTGCTAATCTGCCAAGATTGAAATATATATTATCTATTATGGAATATAGTAAATTAGCAATATGTTAATGTCGTATCCAAGCTGTAGGGTAACATATTTTCAAAGAACTTGTCATATTGCTGATATCACAATCATGCCATCTCCATGTCCTATGACTGTATTCAAGCATTATTAAATCTAGTGTCCATGACATCAAGCAGATTATTATAAAGGAAAAGAGGAAATGACTTCTTTCCCCTGGAAATTCATAAAAAGACTTAAGCACATTATTAAACCTTGTGCAGCATATCAAGATAAGAGGAAAGCTAGACTACCTGGACTCTACCAGTTGAAACTCTTTAGCTAGTGTTCTTCGTAAGTATTCAACATCTGAAAATCCTCCAAAATTTACCAATTCTTTAGTTCTTTCCATAGTTTCCCTGTAAGTCCAGCAACACGCATGTTGAAATTACCACAACAACAATAACAATAAAACAGATAAAAGTATAATTGGAGTACATGAAACCATTAGATGCCAGAGCAAAGAATAAGGAAGGAATGTGGGCTAGCCTAGAGATTCTGATGAAAACATGTATCTCCAATTATGTCTGATCAGAAATGATTTGACAAAAAGCCACTGAGGCCATAACTTCAGTTAATTTAACAGAATAGAGGTGCTTCAGGATCAGCACAGAGGAAGCCCATTTAGCATGCATGTAAAAAGTTGATGGATCTGATCTGACTTGCCTCGGTGTATATTAATGACAAACAAAATTGAGAGTGGCAGTTCTCAGAACCCCTGAGTGCATGCCATTCTAGGTAGCTAAAATGCCTTAGTTTGTTTCCCCAGTCTAAGAACCAAGGATTTAATCTGCCTTGGCTTTCTCAGTGGGGGGTGAGCAGAAACTAAACCAGACCGATTGAACCAATTAAATCAAATCAAACTCATAGATTCGGTAAGGCTTCAAAGGGCTGCTTGGTTTGGACTAATTATCAAATTTTTAATATTAGTTCGGTTTAAAGTTTGGAAAAATTTTAAACTATATCAAACCGAAACAAAACAGTCAATCAATAATAGTATTAAGATTGAACCTTCATTCAATGTCTTTTTTATATTACCAAATGCAATTACTTTCCACCACCTACCTACTTTCACTAAGCACTTAGCCCAATATGCTTTTATTTTCCCCATCTCTATAATTAGTTCCAGGCTTCCATCCAACTCATTCCTCCCATCATAATTCATTTTTTAATTTTTGTGTAAACTACTCTCTATAGTTATATAACCTACACCCTTATGTTTTTTGTTAGAATATTTTGTGTTTCTTGGCATTATGGTAACTAATTTTTAATATTTTGAACATTTTTATTATACTATTTTTGAATGAAATTATCAAATTATTAATTATAAAAAAAAATATGATCAAATTATATCATAAAATGTTTCAAATAAGAGAACACAAATCAGACTGGTCGTATATGGTCTGGTTTAGTTGGTTTGGCCAATATTATTGGTTTGGTTTAGCTTTAAATTTAGTGGAACCAATCAAGACTGATTTGAGTCTATTTCTAGAACCAATACAAACCACCCCATGCACACCTTATTTCTCAATGTATATTAATGACAACAATATTGTGGCAATTCTCAGAACCTCGGAACGCATGCTCTAGGCAGCTAAAATGCTTTAGCTTGTTTTACCAGTCTAAGAACGAGAATGAAAACAAGAAACAGCAGACTTGTAGCTCAGCAGAGCTATTGAAATACAACTTAGCATTATAGTTAATAGGAACCTGGACTTTCCTAACCAATAAAGGTACCATATCTACAAGGCAATAATGTGATCACAAATGAAAAATCACAAATGAAAACATCGACTTACAAATCCACTCCAATGCAATGATCAACTTTAGAAGGATCAAGCAACTGGCTGACAGGATCTTGATCATACAGAAATTTCAAAAATATCACAACATGTTCACTGGCCAAAATCAAAAGGTTTCAGCATAAGATGTAATGAAACAATTAATAATCCAAAAACTGTACAATAATGATTCAGAACAAGAACAAATGCCTGAATCCCAAACCTATTAAAATGCACAGGCTGATCAATTGGCTCCGACATCAAAGTCTTTATGCATTTCAAAAGCCAGTTGAAGAAATTGGAAAACTGCAAGGCAACAAAGAAGGAAGAACTATGTTACATGGCCTTGAGCATAGATGATAGCAAGAGACATGTTTCGGATCAGGCATGGGTATGTACCTCATTTCAACACAATTTGCAGTTGAATGAAGTGTCCAACACTTATACCCATAACCATGCCATGACCAAGTATGACCGGGCAAAGTGAAGGGTCCATGTAAAATAACAGGAAAGAAATCACATGCTACTAGATGTATATCCATTAGATCAATTGTATAAAAACACAACGTAGGTTAATTGCAGAAAGCATTAACACTAAGGAGGACATCTAAAGACGGAGAAACTTTAAAAAGCTGCTTGTGGAGACCACAAGAAAATGGTGTGGCAAGCTGAGAAAATTAAGGGAAATCAACAGGCTTGGTGCTTCATTACTTATGTACATACCACTATACTTGCTTTCTTTTTTTTGGGGGGTGGGGGGGTGGTGGGGTTGTCACTGAGAATTAGAGAGAAGAATAGACAACACTCCATTTGGCAAAACAATCCATATTTCAACATATGATATCAAGTTCCCAGTCACTTATGTAACTATACATCCAAATGACATACATCTGAAACACTGCACCCAATTTTGACCTTCATAGAAGGTTTATGACTCTTTGAAATGTTGAGCATCAATCAAGTTATATTGGAACCTCTTGTTGAGAAACTATTTCCCCTACCAGCACAAGAGCATATCAACTTGAGTGCCTACGCTAATCATCAAGTCGGATGCCTACCTGCTGCACCACTGATGAAAGAACCCTCATAAACCGTTCGATTTGAACAAGCAACATACCAGCTTTTTCTGTAGCATCACTGATAAGTTTCTCATCCAAACCAATACCTTGGAACCGCGCACGCCATCTTGAGAGGCCTCTCAGTTCTCCCATTCGAAATCCAATAATTTCTGCTGCCGGCTGCAAAGAGAGAATACAATTATTCAATATCCATACAAACTCATTCGTGGAAGAGCTATAATTTAGATAAATACAACCAAATGGGAAAGAAAAGAAACAAATCAACCAGAACTGACAAAATTGCACAGCAACACCACAAGAAGTAAGAAACATGAAAAAGAAAGTACACCTGCCTCAGAGGAGCCTCAGACTGATGGTTAATTGTAATGCAATCAAATACAGTATGCTGTGCACTAGAATGCCAGCAGTGATTACTCATAAAAGGCCTCATGATGACAATTTTAATATTTAATCGGTTGCTACCAAAACTAGTAAGTCAACCATAATATTCATTAATAGCATTCTCAAGCACAAATCAGTAATCACATCCTAGAGGTATCAACTACCCCAACTACTAACTATGAAGGAGAATAACGGAGAATAAGTCCACCTGTAGATGATCAAGGACTATAAGCTGGAGTTCTTTACCGGCACTACAAACAGCTTTTGAGACACGCTTCAGTCCCTATTTAACAAAATTTTCCATGTCAAATATCACATCATTACATTCATTAGCAGTTAATAACTTCAAGAAGGCTCTGCAGACCAGTTCCCCAAGAGAGTTGACTAAAAACTGGTGAAGTGGGGGACTTGTTCGAGCACCATTTAAAAGGCTCAAAAATTCTTCTTGAGGAGATGAGTCCAGTCCTGTACATGCAGAAGGAATAAATAAGCTGAAAAGCAGTATAAATGAAGGAAACTGCATCAACCCATTAACTTATTGTTTCCATTATCGGTTACCATGGTCAACAATCAAATTTGACAGAGAATCAAATTTCTCATGAAATACCCGCATGGAATCAGACCACTGCTTATACATGCTTGAAAGGGACACTCTGATGACTTCAGTTAAATCCTCAATATTAGAGGCTTGTTGAGCCACTTGATGGAGTTCATTTTTCCTACATCCGAAGCCAGATGACAAGAATCAAAAGAGGAATGTGCAAGTACTGATATCCTACCAAAGTAAAGCCTGAGACAAGGTTATAAATGTCCATAACAAATAAAGTTCAGCTACATTTAGAAGTATTTATAGATAAAATTACAAGTAAAACAATAATGACAAATGGTGCTAAAAAAATGGCTAACTGAACCTCCCAACAGAGCTAATAGAGACAATTAAACAGCCAAAAACTAGACTTAGGCAATTTCCAGCAGCATAAAACTTTGAGGAAGTATTTTCTATTACAGAAAAACATTTAAAGTAATGTCTATACAAATAAAAACAAACAACAATTTAAATAACAATAACATCAAGAACGAAAATGCGACTGTATCAACCTCTCAGCAGCAGTCACAAAAATCAAAACATGTTCACAAATTTAGGCAACAGAAAAAAATTAAAAAATAAAATTCGATAAACAATACATCTTATCTACTTTGACGTAATTTTGACAGGGAAACCACTGGGTCTTGTGCTCATACAAAACTAGCTAGATGGCTTAATTATCCTATCTGTTCCTTTTAAGCTTCTCTAAGGAAGAATATCAAACAATTTAAAGATGGTAAAACACACCAAGTAGCACAGAAAATACAAAAATAGCATGATCTATATAAAGGTAATCTTTTCTTAAAAGCGATAATGAAGGAGAGCACCAAGTATTTTCCATTAGCATTAAAACTAGCCATGCCAGACTCTTATTGCTAAAAAGTCTCTCAGACATTGTTAAAGTGTAGAACAGCAACACGGACCCATAACATGCTACCTATATCTTATCATTTGGACCTGCACTGAATAGCACTTATTAGCTTCCATACAGTTGCTGCAGAGGAAATGTCATTCAGCACAATATATTATAAAATTGAACACCAGCCAGCCCCTATTCCCCCCTCCCCAAGAAAAAAGGGGTTGTAGAGAGAGTATTTGTATTTGTACCATGAACATATATAATGTGTCTGACACATGACATATTAACAAACCTCATTTTACAGCCGTCATACAAGTCTTAAGAATGCATCATCTCTTCTCTTTCTTTTGAATGTCTAGGTAGTTCTGCATCACCAATCTAATCTTGTTTTCTGGCATCATTTATTTGACTCGCGTTTCAGGCCCTTTATTTTGTCTTGTTAAGCCTGATTCTGATTTTACCCTCGGAAGCAGGAGCAAGAATAAAAATTTATCAAGGAAAGAGAAGGAACTCATAACTAGATAACCGGGCCATTCTTTTTCCAGAAAATTAATCATTTATAAACTGGTTTAGCTATGATCCAAATAAAAATAAACGAATGAATGAATTGGCATCGTCCCCTCACGATGCATGTTCTGTAACATGTGCCAAGAGAAAAAGATCGATTCCTCCATGGAATCAGCGTCTTCCTTTCTCTCTTGTTCCCTCTGTCTCTTGTCCAACCACTGGCAGCCAGCCGGAGATTTAGTGTCTAATTGCAGTGATCACAATCAGCTTGCCATTAATTCCAATGGCGGCTAGAAGGAACCGATGGGTTTGGAGCAGATCAGAGAGTTAAGAAGACGGCGGCAGATGGATCGAAAGTTTGGGCACTGCAAGTGGTATTGGTGTCAACCAAGATTCCAAGGCTACTGTCCATCGATGACTTCTGGCATTTGATTTGGTGGGATTCGCAATGGGTGTTGCCGATGGTCATTATCGATCTTCATCCACATTCAGGTGGCAAGGTGTTCTCCAGTGGTGGGCACAGTTTCCCACATGGTCTTGTTGATGGTGGTTCTGTCCCATGTTTTTGGTGGCTGGTTTTCCTATTTTTTGTGTGCCTTACTTGGGTTTGAATTTGTTGTAATATTTCTTTTAGGTTGTACCCTTTATGGACTTGTGTCGTTCTTAGGGCTATGTCCTCCCTCAAGACCCCAAAAAAAATAAAATACAAAAAGTATAGAGCAGGAAAAAAATGTAAATTATTATGTTGACCAGATATTAAGACATGCAAATGGACAACCTATCACCGCTATACAACATAAAGAAAGTTACCTTTTCAAAAAAATTGAAGTATCAAGTACAAGGCACTGCAAGCCATTTAAACCACACCCTGCTGTATGCATTTTGCCCCATTTGTCTTCAACAAGCTGTCCTGAGCAAATCAATAATAGACGAGAAAGATCTTTCGACAAAGCCACCTTGGGACAAAAACCAACAGTAACAACAATCAGCTTGCTATAGAAAATTAATTAACTTGTGAGCTTCATTCAAATTACCCAAATAAACAAATAGGGAAAAAACATTGCTTTAACTTCTTTCAATCAAGTTATGCCATCGAATAGCCTGAATCACTTAATAACAGTGAAAACGTCAACTTAAAAACAAATGCTTATTGGTTCAATAAGGCATAGTTATGCACATCAGAATCTGCTTTACGGTGACTTTATCTCCAAGTAGCATTTTTCGTTACTAAAAATTTCTTTGACCAACAGAAAAGAGTTAACCCTTCTACTTTCATATCGCCTAAACATTTTTAGCATAAAAAGGAATCAACATTACTCATGATATATATAAATGACACAAGCACAACAAGAAAATGTGTGTGGAGACAAATATCATGTCACGATATAATCATGTGGGAAACACAATAAAAATAATATTATATTGTTGAGTCCTGCCATTATCTTGTTGACAGGATAGAGTTTACTTGGGTATATATTATTTTTAAGTTTAATTGATTAAGTAGAATTTAGAAGGCATTCCAACATTTAAAAACTTTCAAATAAAATCACAGCGAAAAGATGAATAAACTTGCGTCCACCGGTCCCTTAAAGTAGACAATATACAAATATACATGCAAACATAAATGCATAACCAAAATAATCTAGCCTTTCATATTTTTTTTCTTTTTTAATAGGAAGAGTTGATTTGTAAGTTTAAGTAGCATAAGATCATGAGCATCAAAGTTTGAGCCATTTGTTTTTATTGGTTGAGTTTGGTACATGATTTCCCATTCCTAGTCACTTAATTTTATGATACTTGTTTCTGTTTGAGCATTGACAATAATTCTGCCATGGCAAATGAAACATACATATAACCCCATAAAGTACACAGATGCATGTTCAACATTGTGTGTGTCTTATCAGGACCTGAAACATACCTCTCGAGTAGACATAAAAGGAAACTCTAATTAAGAATTGGAGCCCTAAAACGGTCATCCAGATCAATATGAATTACCTTGTATATGGATGCACTAAGTAATTGGCAATCATGCTGGATTCCCATGAGTGGTGTAGGAAGCGAGACCTTGTGTATATTCTGGCAGAACATTTGCATCAACATGCGTGTAAGAAGATAATATGTTTATGCCAGTTATAGTCGAAATACTTCACAACTGTTATACATTAACCAGATTGGAAAAGAAAGTCAGAGATGAACATGTCACATAATAAGTTAACAATGGTCCTAATAGCCCAGCAATGGAGTCGACAATTAAACCTTTAAATAAAGAAAGAGGCCATACTAACACCAAACTGTGATTATTCCATTCAAAACATAGTCATTTGGATATAATTGCCAATACAGGTTTTAAGCCCTGGACAGCTAATCCTCCACTGGCACAGAAGTGTAAATCCCAAGCTGTAACATATAAGTAGTGAGATGACTCATGCATGATATCTAGGTGTCATCCAAAGCTCAGTCCAATGTCAACATAGTATGACGGAAAATATGATAACAACCAATTCATGTTCTTGAATATATATCAGAGAAGTAACCAAACGATCAAAAGGGCAGAACATATTGAAGACACTCACTAGGAAAGATCGAGGACATGAACTTGCTATTGCTTCTCTTTGCTGCATAGTTCTCATTGGACTATTGTTTTGACTCTTGTTCCCTCATATGTGCAAATACATCATAGGAAATGGCCAAAACACCAACAGGAATAAACTGTTAAGCACATGACACAAGGAAACCTTAAGCTTTTGTCTGGATTCTGTCCTAACCCTATCCTATGGGGACATTGACTACCGAATTGCACATGGCAAACCTAAATATAGTGATATCGGTACTCACCACACTGGGTGACTCTTACTATCCCTCCCTCCATCCCGCCTCGCCCAAAAAAAAATGCCAAGAATAATAAAAGAATTATGTGATTCGACCCAAAGACGAGCACTACAAGAAAAAAGTTTTAGAGCCTTCCTAGCTGAGCATGTCATTGAATAAATTGGAAACAACCACAGAAAAATTCCGAACAATGCTTTCAGATTATGACTTACCACTTCTGCTATGGGAAAAATTCCAAATATAGTGAAGCAAATAATTCCTTTTTTGTCTCCACTGCACAGAATATTAAACCGCTGATGTGAAGAATTTGATAGCTGCAGAAATGAATCTTCACCATCATCTGTGAAGCTGGCATCTCCAGAAACCAGTCCAGGCGTCCGGGGAACTCGTGGAGCAGGAGGGAAGAAACGAGAAGTGCGGTCTTCATAAGCTGAGACATTACTATATTCATCCTGATTCTTAATTAAAAACAAATAGGGGTGGAAATTAGAATCATCAAAAATGCCAGTTAATTGTAATAGACTAATGAAGCTTGAACCGGAAGAATCCATGTATGAAGAGCGTAAATGATTTGAAAAGGGAAAATTTTGAAAAATTTTGAAAGACGACAAGTCTGTGAGAATTGTGAAGAAACGTTTCTAGAAGTAAAATGGTTAAAAGAGGTTTGAGATGATTTCAGAATATTCCAAGTTTGCAAGAATCGTTACTTGTTGGTGACAAAAATGCTGTTTACGTTAACCCAGTAATTTAGTGCAGCAAAGGCAAACAAACTATTAGCCTTAATACATAACGGTGAAGAAATTAAAAGAGCCAACCAGGTTTCATGGGTGAAAAGAGCACATCATGTTATGAGAGAGTTAAATATAAATATAATTCATCTAAGTCAGAGTCATGTTTGTCATAGAAATACGTGAACACAAGTATGACACCAAACAATTGTATTGTGCTATAAGTTAAGGAGCTAATCGAAAAGAATAACCAGTGATGTAATCTATCATCACATATAAATCAACATATTACAGGCCAACCCAAAATCTCATTGTTAGTCACCTGTTGCACTTACTGACAACAGCATGACATACACTTATATTTGCTATTATTTTTGGAGTACTATTTATCTTGGGTCCAGATTTTCTTTGTTGCTCTGTGTCTCCCATCTACACACTTAAGAGGCTTTAACTATTAGATAAAATGAAAGAAAAAGGAATACATAGAAATGCTTACCGAAACTAGTTGCCCTTCCTCCTCCCAGTTAAGACAGACAACAGCAGCAGCGTGTGATTTTGTTCTTCTCAATAGCTTTCCATTCTGCAATATCAAAACAAATTACATTTACAAATACGGACAAATTTTTACAAGAAACTTCACAACACATTGCAAAATGATGCCCAGAACATATTTAAGAAACATTACCATTACCATTTGATATTGGATCCATGAATCAAACATCAAACATCAAACATCAAACCTCAAGAAAACAGGTGTGGCACAAGAACATTTTAAATTCATAATCTTACTTTTCTTGGTTACGAGAGAGGAATAATCCCCACGGAGAAGAGAGAAAGGGAAGGAAGAATTTCTAGGAAGCAATGAGAGAGAAAGTGTTGGTGACCTTCTCTACAATTAGCTACTCCCTTGTGGAGTTGCAAATTTAAGATCTTTGGCCTCATGGTAGATCTGACATTAGTTTCAACCAGTCAGCAAGAAGATGAAACATATTCGCTTTCCGTTTGACCACTAAACACAACTGCAACTGGGCACAGATAGCTGCACAAAGAGGCCAGCAATGTTCTGATTTCATTCAATACTTGGACCAACATTTTGCCGGACCTTGTTATTATTGACTCAAAAGTCTAAGAAGAAATAAACAAGTTTTGATTTCCTCATTGCAATGAATGCCTTCAAGTCAACCAAGATAGACATAAATAACTTTATATTTGAGTCATATCCTTTCAACATTAAGGAGAAGAGGATCGGTGCAGGAATATATAGATAAACAAAAACCCCTCAAATTAGCATTGCATATGAAAACATCACGAAGAATGACTGATTCTTTTAGATACAATTTGATATACCCATAAATCTTTCAAAAATTTTCTCTACTTCCAACATTATTTCACTCAAAAGAGAACGTGTGAACCTGCTTCAGGGGAAAATTAGAACTACAGAAACTTATTTAGAGGCTACCAGGAGCCCTTTGTAAGCAAATATGAGAAGATTTTATCATATAACAGACAAAACTACCACTCAGATCTAAGGTATCTGTATGAAATACAACTTTAAGAAACTCACTTCCACATCATGCAATGATATGGCCCCATCTTCCAGCCCAGCTGCAATTACTTTTCCATCAGGACGCCAACATAATGATGTTACACATTTACCTATATGGAAGAGAATATCAGCAAAGAGCAAGCATTAAGCTATCAAATGAGTTGTCAGAACAGATTCCACCATAGCAGTACGCATGAGAATAATGACAAGTACACAGCATGCCCTTCCACATAGGATGACAATCAAATTCTAATAGGCAGATGATAAGAAAATGGACACATTCAAATTTTGGAGCAGTAAAGAACCAGAGTCAGGCTCGCCTTCTCCACCATTAACTGTGCACCTTGCTAGGTTCAACAACTCAACAGACCAGTAATGCATATAACATGTCTATATCACATAGTTTAAATCATTTAACAATATGTAGAAAAGAACTGGGTCTTAATAATTAACATGGAAATTGCAATATTACGTGAATTCCCTGTAGCATAACTATCAAAGGAAAAGGACTTCAAATATCAAAGCAATCACGGTAAAACAGAAAGCTAGGCCTCCAAAAAACCAATCCAGCAGAAAGCACTAAACTCAATGAACCATTAGTTTACCTAAATTTGGAGGAGCAATTGTACACAGTTCTCACTAGACCCGACATGGGCCAGGTGTGGCCAGGCTTATTAAGAAATATCATTGAAAAAAGGGACCCGGCCCAAACAGGGCTGGGCCATTTCCAGGTCAAGTTGGGTTTTTGAAGGGGGACCTAAAGCCTAGGCCCTGCCCAGAAAATTTGAGCCTTGCTGGGACAAATTTAAAATAAAAATCAGGAAAATTGCCCACGCATGCCTGGTCCATACTCAGGTCTAGTCCTCACTCTCAAATAATTTATGTTGTTTGAAGTGCAGATTCACATTATATTCACAAAATATGCTTGTTGGGTCATGGCCAAGTCTGCTTATATATACTTTGTAAGCTACCACAACTGAAGATACAATCCACGGCTCTCTCAATTACTTGTTGGAAATATCACACACAAGCCTCTCTTCAAACACAAGAACAACAGTCCAGAAGAATAGCTCAGCTTGCTGCCCAGAAAATTTCTGAACCATCCTCCTTCCAGCCCAAATTCAAGCCCTTTCCAAGCTACCTTTGGTCCGGCCCTTTCTAGATCTTTCTGCCCATCTTCCTGGGAGCTTATGGCCCTCGTTTGGGCCCATTCAAAGGGCTTCATCAGTCAACAAGAGCCAGCCGTTGAAGTCCCCAACAGCTAGTGAAAACTAGCCATTGGAATTTGTCCAACAGCTAGTTTTCCTAGCCATTGGGAAGGGACTGTTATGTCCCTCTCTTTCTCTTGTTGCCTCTCCTTTGTTCCCCCTTCTTTTCCTTATAAATAGGAGGGCTGTGTAAAAAGAAATCTCCATGAACATTTATTGTATTCTCCATTACAAAATGCTGTTAATTCTTTGAGCAATAAAATTCCAACTTACTTCTCATTCAATTCCTCTTTGATCATTCATATAAAATCATCATTACTGACCTTAATGAAAGCAAAAAATATAAAATCAGTGCTATCATTTAACTCTGGAATTCCTGATCTAAATGCATGCATGTAGCATGACTACATAGGGCCAATACCAGAACTAGCATGAGAGTAGACTCGTGCTCTACTTACGTGATACTCATCATATACAACTCCAGATACAGCCCTTCCCAAGTTGCATGCTGTTTCCCACTATTAATTAGGCATGACTCTATACCGTGCAATGAGGCCACTCCTGGAAAATTTAGTCATCACTAGGATTGCAACACTGAAGTGAAACAGTATAACTTTGTTATAACAAGAGAAACCCAGGATTCTACTAACCCAATACTTTGTACAGATTTTTGGGAATAAGCCAACTACACCTATATGTTGCAAATCACTGAAAGATATGCCAAGCAACACCACAGAGCTTCATAATCCTCAAGTATTAATAGCAAGAAATTTTCTTCAAACTTCAAAGAAACTTCTATAAATTTCAGTTGTGATTTTCAAATCTTTGAATGCAATTCATCTAGCAAGGAAAGCTGAAACACAATACCCGCTACTATCCTTGAATCACTTTTCACAAGCCAACTGTCAAACACCTCATCAGCAAACTCAGATTGCAAACAACTATTTCAGCAGCGAGAATCAATGTCCAGGATAGCAATTAGACACAATGAACACCAATTTCAAAATTCAGTTATTATCCAAACTGATTCACAGATTAACAACTTGCCGTGGCAACAAACTCAAGAAAAATATGCCGAAATGAGAACTTCGGGCGCAAAAAGCGTAAATGCTTTTCCAGTTTCAACTAAATTACCACACTAATACATTGACAAGCACTAATGACTGAAGTAAGAGAACTTACTTCGACTAATTAAAATCCAAAGTGGCGAAGTGAAATTCAATCATATGATAACCCCCTCAAAGTTCAATGGGTATAAAGAAATAGAAAACGGGGAAGAAAATGAGAATAACCTGGAGAGATTGTCCAGAGTCTTTGCCAATTGAATCGATGAAGCACGATCTTGGAGTCTTCGGTGACCATAGCCAGCAGGTCCTTTTCCGGATTCCATTCTGCGATTTTGATCTGCCCAAAAACAATAATTGTTCAGAACCAGAGAGAGAGAGAGAGAGAGAGAGAGAGAGAGAGAGGGAGAGAGAGAGAGAGAGAGAGAGAGGGAGGGAGGGAGGGAGGGAGGGAGAGGGAGACCTGAGAGGCAACCGGTTTGTCGAACTGGAGTTGAAAAGGAAGAAATCTTTGAGGTTCGTCGGTTTCCATAGAGAGAGAGAGAGATGGGGTTTTGGGGTTTGGAAAAATGGTGATTGGATGAGACGCGGGCGGGATTTTGAAATTTAATACTCTCCCCCCTTTCTAAATTAAAAGGGAAAATTTTGAAAAACAAAATGAGCAACGACGTGTCTAAATATTGAATTAAATCTCAGTTTTGCCCCCCAAAATGATTGAATTATATGAACAAGAAAAAGAACAAGAACAAGAACGTTGGAAACTCAATTGGATGTTGAATATAAAAATCAAATTAATTTTTTATTAAATTTGATTTAAATTTATGTTAAATTTCCTTTAAATTATAAAAAAAAATAAAAAGTAAGTCTTTTATTTTATTAGATCCAATGATAATTGAGCTATATGTAATATTAGGCACAAAAAATTTTCAAAATCATCCCATTCAAATAATTTTTGTATTATTAACGACAATGCATCTATAATTATTAATAGGTTCGGTTCTGAAAATCGGAATCAGAATCATAAATTCTAAAATCAGAATTGATAGAATCATTTTAATTTAACTATTTGGTTTAGTATATTAGAATGGATATCGTTACTATATCTGGTATTTGATTGGTTAATTCTTTCAAAATTAGAATTTCTGATTTTTTAATTTTATCCGTACTTTAATATATAATAAAAAATCAATAACTTAAAATAAATTATTTAAAAATATTATATGAAAGTAATTTAACTTAAAATCTTTTTTCGTGAAATAAATTAAAAATAAATAGACAAATCGAATATATACCAACATAATGGAAAGCATGGGCAGATAAATCAGAAGCAAAAGAAAACAATATGCTCTCCTTTTTTAACCCCCCCAAAAGGGGAAGAAGGAAGCTTTTGCAAACTCAAAAATGCATGGGATTCGTTTATATCGTGGAAGGTTGCCATGGCATAAGCAATATTTTCTCAAAATAATTTTTATATATAAAAACTGTAAGCAAAACTTTTTATTATTTAAAAAATATCATAAAATATCAAATATCATTATGTTTTTTTGATTTAGGATATTGTTATAACGATACCATTTTGTCGACTAGCATCAGACGGTATTAGACACAATATGATTTTGAAATTAAAAAATAAAATTGTCTAATTTTTTATTAATTTATTTAAAAACCTTGCTCTCGGCTCTAACTATTTTTTTATTTGTTTATTATAAAATTATCTTTGATCATAATTTTATATAAAAATTCTCGTATAAAATGATTATATAAATTAAATTTTTTTGAATTAAGTGATTAGATATTATATTTCTTAATCGAGGGTTTTGAGTTTAAGTCTATTTAAAAAAGTCAATTTTTAAAATAAATTTTATAATATTTAAATTAATTTAATCGTATAAAATTTGTATATCGATATCGAAAGAAAAAATTACAAGTTAACAAATGGAAAGGCAAAATCCAAACGACAAAATGCCGTGCGCCAGACAAAAACGATACCCTTCCCAAGGCAAAACGAATCCAACCCGCAGGGAAGCAGCCACAAAAAAATGCCCCGCGTCCATTCTTCCATCGATGGTTTATTAATTGATGAAATTTATTTCACAGATGCCGAAGCAAACGTAATTCCTATTAAAGATAATCTAATTTCTGCATTTTGCCGAAGCAAAATTTTGTCTTTGTTTCAAAATTTTCTTCTTATATATATACTTCCTTTCATTGTTTATTTCTCTTTATTATTCCTCTTTTCATTCCTCTTTCTTTCTCTCTTCTCTCCATTAAAATAAAAAACCATAAATTAATAAAAAAAAACATAAAGAATAATAGTTGCAACAGAAGATAAAAAAAATTGAATTTAATTTTCCCACTAATAAAATAGAAAGAGAAAAAGATAATTATACATAGAGAGAAACACCAAAGTGTGTTCATTCAATTAAAATATATGAAATAATAAAAAAACATTTTCTTAAATAAAAAAATCACATATTGAAATTTAAAAAAATTAAATCATCAATAAATGTAGAATATCTTAATTATGAAATTAAAATATAATTGATTTTTTGTTCATGGTTATTTTTAATTTATTTGTGATAAAAAATTTAACTCGCCAATCAAATTCTTTTGATTGAAAATAGTAGGGGTAAACACTATATGATTATAATCGAATAACTAATTCAAACCAAATAAGAAATATAAATTCAATTTGATTTTCCTAAATTTGATTTTTAATAATCAAAACTGAATTATTTTTAAATAATCTGGTTTGATTTTTTTTATTTTTAATTTAGTTAATAATTGAAAATTAAAATTTTTTATTACATTTATGATGATATTGTCGATATTCATAAAATATATTTTTTTATGATAACATAATCTTTACACTTTTTTCATGTCATAATACATAAATTTGTTTTTGGCTTTTTTTTTGGGTTGTAACAGTTTTTTTTTTCTCTTTTTGGACTTATTTTGTATTATTTAAAGAAAACGTAAAATTCTTTTTTTAACAAAAAAAGAAATTGAATAATCGGAACATGAATTTCTAAATAAAAATTCCATTTTTTCATATATTTGGTCAATCAAATCAAAATCATGATATATCACTGATATGGTTGTATGATGGTTATGACATGATTAATTAAACCGTATTAAGTAAAAATAGTTTGAAAATAATTTCTTTAAATGTATTTTCGAATTGGAATCTGCATCATAAATGGAAAAGAATAGTTATCCTTAACAGTAATTACTTTGCATTTGTAGTTCTTAAAGGTAATTTGGCTTATTAAATCCTTAGGTTCGCATATTCACATTTGGGTTTAGATGCCATTCGTTTCTGCTATATTCTCTATTCTCTCTCCCTCTCTCTCGCACACATTTGGCTTTAGATGCCATTCGTTACTACTATATTCTCTCCTCTCCCTCTCTGTCTCACACACGCACATTCTCGCGTATACATATTTGGGAGCTGCAATTTGGACGAGGTCTCAGAATTGGATGTTTTGGGGGTAATAATTTTCTCTGTCGATTTCTCTGTCGATGTGCAAGGTTACTTCCTGCCGAAATTAAGTTTTCGAACCATAGGTTTTTGCCAGTGGCTACTGGTAAGACTTCTTTTTTTCTTGTTCAACCCATTCTCGTTCGGCCTTTCGATGAAAATGGCATGCCCTTTTTGTCTCTGCCACCTTCACCAGATAGGGAAGTAATTGTCATTAGTGGTTTAAGCTTGAATTACGTTGGTAGCACCTCTACACCCCGTGGAGAAGATTCTTGAACTCAGTTGTATATATTAACGATGACTTAGAACTCATTCCGGCTCATAATAATCCGGTTTTCTTAAATGGGATTTTTTTTTTTTTTTTTTTTTTTTTTTACTTTTGGGAATGCAAGGGAATTTGGTTACCTTTGACCCTAAAATTGGGGACGAAAGTGGATGGATTAAACCAAAACCATGGCAACCTTACCGTGATTAAGAACAATGATTTGGTTGATTGCAATGGTCATCTAATCTCTGTCTTTCAAGGACTCATGGAAGGTTGATCGAAATCTTTAAACTTGACCGCTCCACCGAGAGTATTTGCCTCCTTTTTTTGTCTCGCTTTCCGATATTCTTGTGCATTTTGTGCTTGATTTCCCTGTTCATATCTGTCAAGATGTTCATATCTTTCTCCAATTTCCAAATATATAGGTTTCATCTGCCCTTGCACTAATGTGATCAGTGATCACACTTTGCCAACCTTTTTTTTTTTGGCCATACCTTAAACACGTGCAAGGAGTGGGCAGATTGATTGCAATCAGCATAGTTGAGCTGACTTGGTGAATATACTTGCATATAAATGGGACCCACCACCCGATGACTGCCCAGAAATTGCAGATTGGAAGGGGATTGTCACCTCTTTGATAGCATGCACAGTAAACTTGGACTTCACTAATGTCAAGATGGAAATAAAAGAAAGGAGAAAGGGATGGAAAGGAAGAGGTGAAGGAAAGGGAGGGATTGGTTTTTCACTCCCATTGTTTGGTTGAAGGGAAGGGAGGGAGAGAATTGTGTGTGGAAGGAAAGTAAAAGGGTAGGAAGGATGGAAATTTGAGTTTCCTTCCTTTCATCTTTCCTTCCCAGCAATCAAAGGAAATGCCTTTCCCTCATACTTCTCCATTCTTCCTAAGTTCCTGTCTTCATTCTATAGGATCAAGCACATACTTCTTCCTTTCAGGGAAGATCAATGACGTTTCTTCCCTGTGCTGCATTAGTATCCAATGGCTTGTTGCACATATTTCTAGTTATGTGTCTAATATGGTGCTAGCAAGTATATATGGAATTAGGAGATGATAGCAAAATTCTAAGCAGCAAGTTTGCAGTTGCAGGTTGAAACAGGTGCACGTGACCACAAGAGTGCATGTGTCCTTGAATTGAAATGTAGCATAAAACTATTATATGAAAGTTTTGTCTTTATGTAATTTCACTCACTCAATTTTGTTGATTTTTCTGTTTGCAGGTTCGTGGTGCTGATAAGCAAAATTTTTACATGAGCATTGCATCATATAATCATTAAAATGTCTATTGCAATGCTGTCAAAGAAATTAGTTTCTTGTGTGATCCTTGATCTGGACGGTACCCTTCTTAATACAGGTACCATGCAGCCCTTGCGCTTCTTGCATGCAGTAGTGTTCTTCAAGCATGAACTATTTTAAACATCCTTTTTACAAAGTTAATTTCCAAGATTAGTTATGAATCTATCTTCCATTCCCTCAACAACTTTTCCTAATTAAAGATTCATTTTCCTGACAGATGGAGTTGTTAATGATGTTTTAAAAGCCTTTTTAGTTAAGCTTGGAAAGCAGTGGGATGCAAAAGCAGCTTATAAGATAGTGGGGAAGACACCTTATGAAGCTGCTGCCATAACTGTGCAGGATTATGGGCTGCAATGTACCACAGAGGACTTCATATCAGATATTAATCCACTCTTTTCGGATCAGTACTTCCTATAAACCTTAGATGTTACATTATGGATATATAGTTCTAAGATGTTAGTCTTGTGCCGTTGTGTTTTTTGGATGTCATAATAAGTTGCCTGGTTCCATGGTGGAAGGCTTCTGGTTTTCGATTCAGGAACTTCATGTTGTTATATTATTAATAAGGTTTGTTAAAGTATGGATTTTCTGAATGGGATGATGTTTGATTCTTGTGGACTAGATTCATCTATGTATATATGCACATGCAAATATATGACCATCCAATGTTTGATATCTATGTGTACATATATATGTTCTTGAAACTTAAAATGCCTTCTCCAAATTCTTAATATGTTAACTGTTTGTGCCAATTCTCAATCAGCCTTTTCTTCTTTCCCCTTTGCTTTCAATAGCATTTGATGTGCGAAGTCTATCTATCCTTTTTTTCTCCCTTTCCTTTTCTAGACATTAGGGTGTGTTTCTATTATTAGTTTACTGAGATTATGCTATTTTGATCCTTATGGGATTGTGGGATGAGAAAAAGTGGCCTATAATTAAACTTACTGGTTTGTGCGGGACCATAAGCATTGTAACATATTTTAACAATGTCAATGTAGGTGGTGCAATATCAAGCCTCTTCCAGGTGCCGAACGGCTACTTAAACATCTGAGGTGTCATGGTGTGCCAATGGCATTGGCTTCCAATTCTCCTAGAGTGAATGTAGAATCAAAGATATCTTTTCATCCTGGTAATTTAAATACTGATTGTGCATTGATTTGCATAAAAGGGGCTTTCTTGCATATCATGGTCGAATCTCAATTCTTTTTCCTTTTTGACTATAGGTTGGAAAGAATCATTCTCTGCTATTGTGGCTGGTGATGACGTGAGAAATGGGAAACCATCTCCTGATATGTAAGCTACAACTGCAAAATTTTCCATTCCTTTTCCATCTCAATCTCGATGATTTTCTAAAACATCTGAACGGTTATTGAATCATTTGTGTTAGATATTTTGAAGCTGCTAAAAGGTTAAATGTTGAACCTTCCAACTGTCTAGTCATTGAAGATTCCCTGTGAGTAGCTCTTACTTCACCAGCCGAATTAACGGTTATTGATATTTTACAACCTTTTTCAACATACTTTACATCATACCTTTTCCCAGGACAAGCCGAATGTCTATCATCAGTGATTATGTATGCCTCTTTGAAGTTAATAGTCTAAAGCCTTCTCTGACCTTTTCTTATATTTTTCAACAATCATTGTCACAAGGCTTAGAGGTTAGATCTAGATGCCCTTCCAAGATTGCTCTCTTTTGACCAGGGTGTTCCAGGATTATGGAAACAGCCTCTGCTGTGTAAATCATCCCCCCACCCCAAAAAAATAAAATAAAATAATCACAACACGCACACACATCCCTCATAATGGCGTCAACCTCTTGACTTGATTACCATTTTTGTTGATCATCAAGGAAAAACTAGTTAAGAAGTTGTCAAACTATGAAATTATGATGTATTTCTGCTATTAGAATTCTCAAGATGTAAAGGCAATCTCAATGTCTAAGATTGCTTCTGATCCCCATTTTTAATATTACTGCATTGAGGATACAATGAATTTATAATGGTTTAACTTAAATGATAAAGCTTATTGTTTTCCTCAATCTCTGAAATTAAATTTGGCTATTTTCATCTTTTCTATATATTCCAAGGAACAATTAAAAACTATATTTCTGATAATCGTCGACATCCTTTATGGTGTCATTGGGCAGTATGATGTCACTCTTGTTGTAAGGATATTAACAAACACGTTTTTGCTTCTATGAATGTCACTTATGCCTGTTAAAACAAATGAGAAAAATATGGATCTGTGAGAAGTTTCTGCACAGGACTGTAGTTGTTACAGAAAAATAAACATCTTAAATGCATGTTCCTGGACTTGTTACAGAACAGTGTACATGGACTGAAAAGCAGATGTTGTCAAAATATGACCGTTTTTTCTATGCTTTTTTCTTGAACATGGCTTTATGCATTTCAAGCAATTTTCACGATTTTTGTTGTTGGTACAGTAGTAAGTGGTGCATATAACAAAATGTTTGGATGCTTAAGCTATGTTTAGACCAGGTGTTTCAGCTGGAAAGGCTGCTGGAATGGAAGTAGTTGCTGTTCCATCCCTTCCAAAACAGCACCACCTCTACACTTCAGCTGATGAGGTGATCAACTCCTTGCTTGATCTGCAGCCTGAGAAATGGGGTCTTCCACCATTTCAAGATTGTAATTCCTTCTCCAATTGTTTCACAGAGATGCTTATAAGATTCCTTTTCTAGGGGCCCATTTAATCAGACCTATGGCCTTATGATCGCAGGGATTAATGGCACTTTACCTCTAGAACCTTGGCGTATAGGGGGCCCTGTGATCAAGGGATATGGTCGTGGCTCAAAGGTTCTTGGTATACCCACAGGTACGAGGCAAAAGTGAGAAGTTTGAATGATGAATATTTCTTCAACCTCTAAACACCTTTCATGCAAATTTGGTATATAGTCTTTTGTCATTTTTTGTTTCTTTTCTTTTTGTTACAAAGGAGGGTATTGGCTTAGGAGAGACAGGAAGGGGGGCTCAAACTCTTGACCTCAGTTCAAAGACAAGCCCTCACTACCACAAAACCTGAAGGTCCTTGGTAGTTTTTTGTCATTCCAATTTGTTCTCGTTAACCAATTTCTTTAAGATCATTACATGACTAGGACAAAGCTCTTCTGGCATCTCTTAGTCAATTTGCTATTATTCTCAGCAGTTGGGTGGCTAGTCAAGTTTGCTAGCCATAGGCATGTTGGCGGGGGCAAAAGCAAGTCAGTTACACCATCCCCTCTTCCTCTCCCCAACTGCCATGAGATAAATGAAAGGAGAAAAAGAGAGAGGAAGTCCCTTTTAAAAAGTGCTTTATTCAAAATATCTTCGAATACCCACATTGGTGATATCTGGTAAAGTGTCTGTCATCCTGGTGAAAGCTGAGGCCTCATTGGTGATTTTGTAGATTAAAGTGACACTGGCTGTAGATCATGGTTGTGTGATAATAATCTGGAAATTTCTTGTTAGTTCTTATGACAATGCTAAATGATCTTAAGGATTCATGTCGATGATATTCATGGTCGGCGTAGCTATCTGCATTTGCAGGAAATTTAAACCACATATCTAGCTTATAATTTTTTTGTTCCTTGGTTCTGTTAAGCCAAGAGTATTTCTCGTGTCTCATAGAGCGTGTCTAATTAGTTTGTGTTTCCATATCAGCTAATTTATCCACAGAAGGCTATGCAGCTGTCCTTTCAGAACATCCTTCAGGTGTGTATTTTGGTTGGGCTGGATTATCCACACGAGGCATTTACAAGATGGTCATGAGTATTGGTTGGAATCCATATTTTAACAACGCAGAGAAAACAATCGTGAGCTTGCAACATAAACTTCAGTGATTGCACTTTTTGAGGTTGTTCATTTCCTAATCGCGATTTCTTTTTTCAGGAGCCATGGTTGCTTCACAGCTTCGATGAGGACTTCTATGGTGAAGAATTACATCTCACTATTGTTGGCTATATAAGACCAGAGGTAGTAGTTCAATTGACAGCTACATCCTCTGGTTTCTCATGTTCTTATTCACTTGTGATGTTGACATGCGTTTTCAACATGATAGGCCAATTTCTCGTCCCTTGAAAGCCTAATTGCGCGGATTCATGAAGATGGGAGAATTGCAGAGAGAGCTCTTGATCTTCCTATTTACTCTAAATACAAGGATGACCCGTATCTGGGATGCACTTTGCCTGCTGATAACAAACGTTTATAACTTTTGTGGGGCTCATTCTTTTAATAACTCATTGAGAAAACATCATTGATATTGCTGTATTCTATTATACAAAACAAGCATAAAAAGTTTTCCGCCATTTCCCATCAATTGAGTTGTGCGCATAACAATATTGGTTTCTTCGGATGCCTGGAGACTAATGTTTGATACATTGAGCTTGCAATCATTTTCAAGTAAGTTTGTGGACTTTGTATAATGTTTTGGTTCCTTTTGCTGCAACAAGTTTTTGTTGTTATTTCTCACAGTTTGGATCCGACGATTGGCAGATATATTTACACTATATCTAACTTTGTATGTTTGTGGACTTTGTATAATGTTTATGGACTTTGTATAATCATATACACTATAATCATTCTCACAGTCGGGAGGAAGGATCAACCTTTTCAAGTATGTTTGTGGACTTTGTATAATGTTTTTCATGCGCTTTATTTATTTACACTTTCATGACAGAAAAATTGCAACACCCAGCCCCTAAACAACCATAGACAAAGTGTGACCCCAAAAAACAAATAATAAAACAAAAACCCTCACCCAAAAAACAGAACACCCCACTCAGACAAACCTTCAGAAATGAAACAAACTTGAAACTTCCGGGGATCTGGAGAACTCATGACAGAGGACAGAGAGATCTCAACCCTACACCCCCCAAAAGAAAACCATAAGGGGGGGCACCAAGCTGCAAAAGGTAAAGATGGAAGTCATGAAAAAAGAGGAGTGACGATGGCCAACCACAAGGAACCTAGAATAGAACCTTATATCAGGTTGGGAAAGAAGGCAGGTCAACACTGTCTGAGAAATGAGTGACAACATGGCTTATTTGTGAACGAATTAAACTTTTTTTTAGCTATTAGAATCTGAACAATGTGAACTTCAATATATTAAAATGGAAAATGAGAAAAATTGGGGATTAATGCTGCTTGTGGAGGCCCCAAAAGAAATTGTAGACCTTCTTCTGGTGGAGTACTTGTACTGATATCAGGCGCACCACCTCAAGATTGGTTTGGTCCTGACCCTTATTCTGCATTTCCTGTGCACTGATATTTGCCTGTCATCGTGATGGGGCCACTGGGATTATAAAAGAAATTTATGTCTTGCATCTCAACACTAAAGTGCCCCAATCTTGCGGTCGATGAAAACTGTGCTTGTGTTTGGTTTTCTGTTACGCTTCAAAGGAGTACCTAAATGATGGAGATTTGAGGAATCAGTATGAAGATGGAAGCCCGAATGAGGAACCATAAGGAGTTTGAAAATATAATAGTTCCAAACTCATGATTTCATGGTCTCTCGATAACTGTTCAAGCAGCAGAAACTCATTGCTTTCATTTTCACTTTCTCAATTAGAAACTATTTAATTGTATTTCCTTATAAAAAAAAAAAAAAAAAAAACTTATGAATTCATTACATCCACATGTAAGAGTCAACATTAGGGGCGAGAGGGTTAGATTGAGGACCAGCTTCTTTTTTTTTTTTTTTTTTTTTTTTGTTGCTTTTTGGGGCCAAATTTATTGAAAAAGGCTTCCAATAATAAAGGACTGGCATGGTCAGCGACATGGACGCCGGTGACATGAAAGAGTCACGAAAAGGCTACAAAAGCAAAATATTCTAATTATTTCTCTCAATCAAAACACAGGTCGAAAGATTTTGGGCAAAAAACAAATGAATTGTAAAAATCAATGATAAGAGTATTATTAGAAAATATTACAAATCAATTATTAAAAGATATCATATATTAAAAATAAATTAATAATTGATTTGATTTTTAAAATATTTGATTTTTTTTAAAAAAAATTCATATTTATAATAATAAAATTTCTATATATAACAAACCTATTATAATATTTTATTAAAAGAGTATAAAGTATTTTGTATGTTTATGACAAGTAAATAAACAAATCTTATCAAATGAACATGCAGATTATCTTCTTGCCTTTAGAGCTAAAGTAACACATGATTTCTATGTTTATAAAAAATCAAATGAGATCGAAGAAAACCCTAGTTTCTCTTTCCTCTTAAGCCGCTCCACGAAACAAATACGTGTAATATATATATTTCCCATTTTCTTTTCATTTTCAATGCTACTCGACGAAACAAAAGAATCGTCTCTTTCTCCGCTTGAGAGACATCATCTCCCTGTATGGCTTGTTCGTGTTGACTACTACTTTTATTAGTATGAATATGACAAATTTTCCCCGAAATCCAGAATTTGAATCATTGTATAACAAAAAAAAAGTATGAATACGACAAGTTTGCCAACATATTGAAAGGTTTGATTGAATATCTCACCTGTTATTTTTTTTATGTAATGTTTTTAATTTTGTATCCATGTTATTACGTGGTAATTTAGGGTTTTTTGATTTTTCTCGATTATTATTATTTTACAATTATAATCTCCAAGATTATATGCTAAATGAATTCAATTTTTCAGGTTAGTCACTTCTTTTATATATATATTAAGATTCCAAGATGAGAAGGTGGTGTTTTCATCAAAGTTGTATCATTGTTTTCTCATGTGGTCATGCCATAGCCGTAAGCATCATAATTGAAGATTTCACTTACCCCAAGCCACAACAATGTCTTTAATCCAAGTTTTCTAATAAGGAGCTCAAGATTGAATCCCCACCAATATATTCACAAAAATAGACTATGTATTCTCCATTCTCAAACTTGGCTAGGGAGAAGAATTTCGGGTACCCTTTTTAAAATTTTTCTTTTTTTTTTTAAATTGTACTTTTATGATTTCTTGTGTGGTCTGATTTGGTTCTTTGGCAAGTATGTGTTTATATTTTTTTTTTTTGAATTCAGGATTCTCAAAATGGGGAAGAAGCTTGGTTCTTTCTTGGACAGGTTCCAGACAAGTGTGATGAATTGCTCAAGTTACACACGGTAGAGCCCAGCTCAAGGCCCACAAATATTGGGATTGGAAATAAACTTGGGATTTTTCGTTTTTCCGCTGGAAGATGCTGGGAAATGAAATTAGGATTTTGGAAAAGAATATACCAAAATATACATACCCATTGAAATCCAAGTATGGACAACTCCGGAAGCCATGAAAGGATTTCGAATATCATTTCTTCCCAAAGGACTTTCTCTATTGCCACTCTGCCACCATAAAAATTAAGACTCTCAGTGGTAGCTCTCACCTCCTCAATTCTATTTGGTTGCACGAGACTACACATTACCTTCTCACCCCCTCAATTTTTGTTAATAAATTACCGATATCTGATAATCACGTTGAAAACTGGGAATGACTACTTTAGGTTAGAGTCAGGTTGAACTCTTAAAAGATTAAACTCTAATAATATATGTTTTCTCCTCAATTTTGTTTCTTTATGCTGATTACACCCGACTACATATTACCTTTCTACTTTATTTCCTTGTCATTATTATCTAGTTTAATTTAGATTTCAACCATTAGTTGTTTAATTCCTACGTTCCATTATTGAAGCCTCATATTCCATTCATTTTCTGCTTTTTATAGTTATTTTGGCTAATTTATTTACTACTTTATCTTCCTGTTGCTGTATATACAAATCAATAATAATTTTCTCATGAAATCATACATCTTCATTTCATAGTTCTGTCATTTATTGCTTTTGCAGGTCAATTCTTTAGTTGATCTATTAATTAGGAGTTTTTTGGAGTTAGCCTAAGAACCCACTTCCGGCAAGAGAGTCCCTGTGCTGACTGATAGCCTAAACAAAGTGAATCAACAAAATAGTGATAAGCCAATTTCAACTGGTCTCCACTGAATCACATGGCTGATAGTCAATCATAATACAACCAAGTAATTTATCATGGCGATTTTATTTGCAACACTTTCTATATTTTGATCTATTTAATTGTTAACTTATTTGACCCATATGGTGTTATTTTTTCAATCATTTGCCAACGAGACATGTTTAAAAATGGGGTGAGTTTATTATTAATTTCTTATGTAATGTGTCACGCCCCAAACCCGGGCTGGCCCGCTGGTGGCTCACGAGCTCTCAGCCCGGCTTGCTGGTCGCAGCGGGCTTCGCGGGATGCAGTGGGCCGTGGCTGGACTGGGCCTTGGGCCGCTGGTGGGCTGGCCCGCTCACGGGCTAGGGCTCGCGCTGGGTCGCATGCTGGCTTGCGCGCTGGCTCGCGGGAGATCGCGTTGGCTCGAGCAGGGGTAGCACGCTGGCCCGCGCTGGGTGTCGTGCTGCTCGCGGGAGATCGCACAAGTGCGCACTGTGCAGGAGGTGAGGCGCTGCTCACTGGCTGACCGCGCGCTCGTGTGAGGAGGGAGGAGGCGCTGCAGCGGCGGGGATCGCGGGAGAAAGGTGGCGCAGTGGGCGGGAGAGAGGGGTCGCGGCGGAGAAGAGAAAGAGAGAAAGAGGGAAAGAGAGAGAGGGAGAGAGAGAGAGAGAGAGAGAGAGAGAGAGAGAGAGAGAGAGAGAGAGAGAGAGAGAGAGAGAGAGACAATTGGGGCTTTAAGCCCTAATTTATTTTTTTTTTTTTTTATTTTTTTTTTTTTTTTTGTCTTCTGGTGTTACATAATGTGCCTTTGAATTCATGGCAATCGGAGATTTTCCTTTTTGTTTTGGTTTTGCATCAAATTTTCCTTGGTACAAAAGGGTAAAAAATTTTCTAGTCAAGTTTTCATAATAAAATCTTGCCTACCTAGAAAAAAAATAAAAATAAATGGAACATGTGAAGAAAAAAAGTTTTAGGGGTAGATTTTAATAAACCACTCTTAGGTACAGCTTTCCTACACAAGAAAAAAGCAGCGACCAATAAATTGAGAAAATGCCCATGCACAGAAAAAAGTAAGGAAATAATGAACAAGCAAAGCATTAACATCATAACATCCTTAAACTGGAGATGTGAGCTGTACCATTGCTAGTTTTAAGTGGAGAAGGCTTATTTTCCTTCTAGTGACGAGAATCTGATCCTCTTGAACCTTGAGGAGATGATGTGTTCAGAAGTGTAGACCTATTTCCAAGCATCTTGGAGCTAGATTTTACAGAATCCGGTAAAATCTTTTGACATACGGAAATAGTTATCACTTTGCAGATTGTGAACTAATGAAACTCATGTTACATGGATAATACAACAACAACAACCAATCCTTTATCTTACTAAGTGGGGTATATGGATCCTTCTACGTCATCATGTCATATGGATTCCAAAAGTATGAAATTGTCATGCCCATGAATATTCCGATTGAGAACCTCATCAACAAGATTGGCACAGACAGAGACCAAATTGCACCATATCAGAACAATATCTTGTTCAGCACAAAGCTAGTTATAGTAGGAAAGTGACGTATCATGATCCAGTATAATAATGCCTCAACAAAGGTTAAATTTACTGAGGAAAAGAAGCACAAGATTAACTAGAGAATGTAATTAATTAAAATCTTCGTGTGTCCCTCTGTAGATTTTATGAGACAGTGGAAAATAACTAACCTGGAAGTACTGTCTTTAATGTACTTTTCAGTTCCAAGATGACTGCCTCTTTTATTCCGCTAACCTTCAAATTTTATGTTACCGCCCACATACTTTGCCATGTGTGTCACCTAGATTGCTCCTCACCCTGGTAATTGGAGAAACACAACGTTAACAATTGGACTTAACAGTATTAACTAGGAACTTACTATGATAAGGTCCAATTCAAGGACTCAGAGATGTGACATATTGTCAGCAAAAAATGCACACACACACGCTCACAGAAAAGGAACCAACTTTTACATAATACGCAAGAGAGGACACGTTAATGAGTAGGAAAGTTGCAGAGGCTCACCCAAAGCCTTTAAGGCTATTCATCTTCTTCTCACTTACCATCTGAGTAGGATTCCCATTTGTTGGTTCTACTGCAGACAAGCTTATACTACCAGAGGCAACCAATTTGCATCAAAGTCCTCCCCGATGAAAATTTGTGAGTTGGTCAAGTTTAGAAACCATTTAGACAATTATACCAGAGGGCATTGCCCACCCTACTTCTTCTCCATGATTTTTATGAACAGTACAAGTATTTGAACTGCCAAGTGGAAGAACATCGGTCTGAGGTGATGATTTCGGAGACACTTGTGATTTTCTTTTTTCAGATCTCTTGAAACTTTGATTGTACAAAATGGGCTTCTTTTTCTTTCAGCATTTCCATACCATCACCTGGCCGTCCGCTGCATCAGGTTAACAGGGACATACATTTACTACAAACCTTGTACCATGTGTGCAGACTCAAGAGAGCATAAGCTTTTAAGGACTAGAAAGTCAGATGGAAACCTGCTAGTACCTAAAGTTGGTTCACATGAAGTCTAACCTGTGTTTAAGGAATTTACAAGGGGCTTTGATGATGAACTCTGTTCCTTTATTTCCATATTCAGGTCATGCAACATTTTCTCAGAGGAACTTCTGGGTAACATATCTTCAAGGGCTAAGTCACCATGGTCACATGGTTCCGTTCATAATTCCAGCTGGAAAATAATCTTCTTTCCAAATTGTTCCTCCCATTATTATTGCTTAAAGCTCCAGTGCTATACGTTGGTGAAGTCCTCAAACCTGAGTTTTCATCATTAGATATTACAGCTGCAGTCTCCAAGGCATTGACACCCATGGTCACAGAACAAATTTTCTTGGGCACTTTTTTCTTTTTCTGTCTCTATCCTCTTTCAACAAAAAAAAAAAGGAAAAAAGGAAATTGATGAAAATTATAACAAAAAAATTCTCAAATTTAAAGTTCTTCTTCTAATCCAATCACATAAAAGAAAAAGTATAAACTTTTATAAGAATAAATTTTATAGAGATTCTAGTTGTAAATTTTGTTTTATAAATTGTTACCCTTCAAAATGGGCCAAATTAAATCAAAATAATAATAAAATTAAATGAATTTAAAGGAATTCATTAATTTTTTATTGAAAGATAATATAAAAATTTTTGGTACTTAAACTCAAAATCTTTATTATAAATAAAAATTTTGAATCAATAACATAAATATTCAGTCAAAATTTGTAATCAAATTATTTAATATAAATTTATTTATTTTATTATTAAAACAAAATCTTTTATCGTATTAAAAATATATATATGAAATATTTTTAATTAAAAAATTTGACGATCTACACACATACATATGGTTAGATTCTCTTTATAAAAAAATAATTTAAAAAATATATTAATGTGACGCTAATATGACCAGACAAATCCCTTAATTAAAATAATTACAAAATAAAAATTATATTTTTAAATCATAATTAGAATTTTTTCTCCTGTTACACCCCTAAAATGCATTAACCCAAATTTTGACATGGTTGAAGACCCAGGAAGTCACCAACGACTTGTTGCTCTATGAGTGAGTTGCTTAATTAAAATTTTCAGATTTTACTAGGACAGGAAAAAAAGATTTATGAAGGGTTTATCTTTTAATAAATCTGATAATCAGTTTGAATGAAATTTAATAAAATTGATTATTGAGTACTGGCCAAGAAAAAAATAAAAAGGTTTACAAGAGAATAATCTAATGATCATAATGTTCTTCTCTAATATCGCAAATCGAGATTCAAATCTCCGATAACAAAAGAAAAAAAAATAATAAAAAACCTGAAGCCCATAAGATGTCACCGGGCTTGAACAAGAAGCACGGTCCACTTAAAAGTCCAGAACAGCCGTCGGATGGATTGACGCGTTGTTGTGGTCTAAAACCACAGCCCAGTCAGCCGCCATGTAAGACTCCTTTTTTAAAAAATTCTTTTGGCGCTCAAACCAAGAAAAGGGAAAACAGAGAATAAAAACACTAACTCTTCATCAACACCGTCCGATGTACCATAGGACACGTGTCGTTCCTAAACACCGCACACCATTAACCCGATGAGAGTCTAGAAACGTGTCTGTGAAGACACCGAACCCTGGCCGACGAAGACCGTCCAAATCTGCCACGTCAACGCCCATCACCAACCAGTATGCTTCCTCTGCACCTTATAGAGTTCCGCCGCGTGGCAGTTAACTCAAACGGCTAGTTTCGGCTACATAACACATGTAAAAAGATACGGGGGAGATATTTTCCCGAGATAATTCCAGAAACTAAAAATATAATTTTCAATTTCAAAAATGAAAACGCGTATTTCAGAATTCTTTCCTTTTTATGGAGGTCGGTTTTTTAACCCTCAACCTACGTTTGGCTGAAAAAGAAAAAAAGAAAAAAAAAACCGAATTCCAACCCAAAGATTTCGTTTCATTTATCGCTTGGTAAGATTTCAGATTCGAAATCTTTCAATTCAAATTTTGAGAATTGTCGATTAGGCTAGAAAGGTTAAGCTAATCTTTTGGGTTGATTTTGTTCTTGTGTTTCCAGCAAAGGGGACAAAAGGATGGCTTTTCGTGAATTAGGGTTTGTGCGTTACTCGCGTTCTTTTGGGAGAAAACGAATTGTGATTTCGAACAATGTCGAGGAGGGCTTGATTGACTGCAATTCGAGTCCGTTGAAGAGGCAGCGTCGTCTCAAGTTGACGGATGGGGATTTGGGGATTTCTTTTCTCGAGAATCTGCCTCAAGAAATTTTGGTTAGTTTATGAACTTCTCTTTCTCTATTTCTTTTTCCATTTCTTTTGGGTTTGATTCGAAATTGAAATTTCGTAACCGCTTTTCTGTTGTTTTAAATAGATTCGGATTCTGTGCGGTGTGGATCATGAAGATCTGAAACAGCTTATTCATGTCTCCAAATCCGTTCGCGATGCGGTTAGCTCTCTCTCTCTCTCTCTCTCTCTCTAGAAATCAGTAATTGATTTTGATTTGGATTCTGATTTGGTTAATTGGCGATTGCAGACATTGATAGCGAAGGAATGGCACTTCGCTTACAGTACGCCATCGAAGAAATCAGTATTCAGAAGCTTGATTGATTTAGAGGAATGTAGCGAAATCGATGGAGTTGAAGCTCCAAATGCCCCGAAGCAAGCAAGAGCAAGGAAATCGAGGCTTACCGGAAAGAAGCTTTCAGAAATTTCAGTGAAACTGTTTGCCTCTGCAGATGATGATTGAGAGAGATATGTGTAAATTCTTGTTGTTGTTGTTGTACATTTAGGTGTCTAGAAAACGATTGATTGTTGGATACAAGTCTTGCATTTTTCTTCAATGAGGTTGAAGATGGTGTTTGGCTTTTTCTTTTTGTACATGTAGAGAGGGAGGAGAGAGAGAGAAAGAGAGAGAATAGGAAGGAAATGAGAGTTTGTTTGAAGGGGAAAATAGTGCCTGAAATTTTCCCTTCTATTAGGAGATAAAAAGAGAGAAGGTGGATTTTGTACAGTTGTGTTACTCCATTCGGTCTCTCTGTCAGTCATGAATGAAACATTTTCCACTTCCATTTAATGATGCTTGTCTTTTGAATCTGATTCTGTTTTTGTTCTTCGCGTCGAGAATGTTGGCTTTGGTTTCCTTCCCTAAAAGCTATGAAAAGCAAAAGCAAAAGAGACAGCCAAAAACGAATCAGACGCCAGCCTAGACGGATCTCCCCAGGTTGTGAGGCAAAATACCTAGAAGAATCAATGCGTGAGAGGTTTGTATTTTGCCATCACGAGGTCCCACGCTGTACCGGTTTTAACATTAGACAGCCAACTACTTCGTATAAACGAGCCATCATTTGATTTCTATTTTGTATTGATATTTATGTGAATTGTGAACAACTTTTAAAAAATTTTAGACCGTTTTAATTCGTTCCGGTCACTTGTGAAAAATAACTTAAATGGGATGAAATTGTAATCTTATTTATTAAAAAAGAAAAATTGAAATTGAATAAAATTTTGAAAATATAATTTCTCTTTTCAGCGTGAAAAAAGAGTTCTAAGTTTTATTATATTTATAGATATTGTTACATAAGATAATCATACAATGAGTGGAAAGATAAGATTTCAATCGATCAATCCCTAATTCTGTGCTATCACTTTCCTTGAATGATGGAGATGAATGCTCTTTTATTGACTTACCATTTTGACATGATTAAGTCTCAATACAACCCCTTAAATTACTCTCATGATCCGTTTTATTAGGAATGATAACCATAACTTGATCAGCTTCCTTATTACTCTTAACAACCTTATCTCTCTTATCCTTATCACTCCAGTTGGACTCAAGTTAATTGTTATTATCCGCCCTCAAAATGTGCCGAGGTCGTAGGCACAATTTGCTGCGGAAATGAAGTAGAGCAGCCTTACACAATAGTTTTGTGAAAATGTCCGCAAGTTGAAGGGTAGAGGAGATATGTTGAGTAATAAGAAGTCCCGGTGGCACTCTCACGAACAAAATGGTAGTCTAGTTCAATATGTTTGCTATGAGCATGAAAGACAGGATTGACAGTCATGTGTAAAGCACTCAAGTTATCACAAAAGAGTGTTGGTGGTCGGGATTGAGGGACTTGAAGATCACGTAAGACAAAAGTGAGCCATGTTAATTCAGCTACTGTGTTAGCCATTGCACAGTATTCGGCCTCAGTACTGAGTGTGAAATTATTGGTTGTTTTTTAGCACACCAAGAGATAAGGTTGCGACCCAAAAACGTGCAAAAAGCTGTTGTAGATCGTCTACTAGTAGGACAACCAACCCAATCTGCATCAGAAAAAGCAAAAAGATCAAGTGTAGAGTCTCTAGTTAAATGCAAACCCAAAGTAATAGAACCTTTAACAAATCGTAAAATACTCGAACTATTTTTACACTAGCAACAGTTGTGATTGCATATATTGAGAAACATAATTAACACTAAAGGAAAGATAAGGTCTTGTAAGTGTTAAGTATTGTAAAGTACCAACAATGCTACGATAAATGGTAGGATCAGAAAATGGAGTGTTATCATGAAGACCCTTGGTCTTAGACTCAATTGGTGTATTCATTGGTTTGCAATCCAACATTTGAGCTTTGTCAAGAATAGTTCAGGCATAGTGAGTCTAAGAAAGGTGCAGAGTGTTGGTAGACCGTTGAACTTCTATACCAAGAAAATGATGGATGGGTCCAAGATATTTCATGGCAAATTTAGAATATAAAATTGTAATAAAATCAGCAAGTAGCTTTGAATCAGATCCTGTCAACAACATATCATCAACATAAAGAAATAAGACCAATGTACCATACTTTGAGTGCATAATAAATAAAGATAGGTCAGCAAGACTACAAAAGAAACCATGTTTGAGCAAAAAGGCACTAAAACGATCAAACCAAGCTCTTGGAGCTTGTTTAAGGCCATAAAGAGCTTTTTGAAGTTTGCAAACATGAGTTGGATACTTTGGATCATGCATACCCGGTGGTTGCTCCATATGAATATCTTCATTTATGTAACCATAGATGAAAGCATTTTTAACATCAAGCTGTCTAATATCCCATCGATGAACCAAAGCTAAACTAATAACTAAGTGAATAGAACCTGGTTTGACGATAGGAGAAAAAGTTCCAATATAGTCGATACCATCAACTTGATGATAACCTTTTGCAACAAGCCTAGCGTTGAGCCTATCAAGTGTGCCATTATTTTTTAATTTAGCTTTAAAGACCCATTTTGATATGACAATATTCATATGAGATTCTCTGGGAACTAAAGTCCATGTTTGACTTTGATGCAAGGCATCAAGTTCATCGAGCATGGCTTTTTTCCACCCATCATGTTGAAGGGCTGCTTTGACTGACCGTGGCTCTCTTGGTATATCTCCGCTGGTGAGAATTAATGCATATCGAGGATTAGGCTTATAGATCCCATGTTGTGTTCTAGTAACAATAGAATGGGATGTGGACTGAACCTGTTCCGAAGAATGAGAGGAGGTAGGATTTACATTGACCGAAAGGTCATCCTCAATGGGAAGAGATGTTGAGGAAGTCATGTCATGTTCTTGCGGTGAAAGCTCAAGATTAGTGGTATTGGAAGTGTGATCACGAGCATGATTTGACGGTTAACTCAGATGGCACACCTAAGCTGGTGTGTTATGGTATAGATGATGACAAGCTTGAGACATCGGTTAGTATTATTGGGATATGCGTTAGGTCCATGGTTGTGGATGGAGGCGTTGAGTTCGTTGAGGTAGGAGGCGGGGTATCAAGAAAAGCTGTTATACTAACATTGGAAGGTGACGAGGACTCTTTTGTCTTGTAGGGAAACATATTCTCATCAAACACGACATGCCTAGAGACAAACATTCTGTGAGTTTTTGAATTGAAACATCGGTACCCTTTATGCTTGTCGTTGTAACCTACAAACACACAAGGGATTGTTTTAGGATCAAACTTGTTCTTCTTGGTGTCCAATGTATTTGGATAACATCTTGACCCAGACACACGTAACATGGAATAATTAGAATGAGCACCATGTAAACGAAAATAAGGAAAATGAAAACTTAGAGAAGAAGAAGGTAAACGATTGATTAAATAGGCCGCTGTAGTAATGGCTTCGACCTACAAAAAATTAGGTGCTCCACTGTGAAAGATCATTGTCATCCCAAGTTCTCTGATAGTAGGATGACGACGTTCAATAATGCCTGTTTGTTCAGGTGTATGCGGACAAGAAAGCTGATGAATAATTCCCTGTTGCTGAAAGTGTAAAGAAAGTCTTTTATTTACAAATTCACCACCATCGTCAGAATGAAAAATCTTAATTTTCCTATCAAATTGACACTGCACATAGCTTTCAAAGGTTAGGTAAATATCAATAAAATCAGACTTGGCACGAAGAGGAATTATCCAAGTATAATGAGAATAATCATCCACAAAACAAGCATAGTATCAAAATCTGTCAAGAGATAAAATAGGGGCTGGTCCCCAAATATCTCAATGAATTTTATCAAAAACACCATTACTAGAAGAATGAAAGGAACTATAAGGTAATTTGCTAAGTTTGCCTAATTGGCAACTTTCATAAATAGTGTCCACTATTTTATTTGAACCAACATGAATTAAATTCTTACTACGTAATAATTGAACAGTTGATTTTTGCGGATGGCCAAGACGTTGGTGCCACAGCTCTTCAGTCCCTAAGTTTTGTCTATTGGAGAAGTGTACTTCCTTTGGTTTGGATAGAACATAAAGGTCTCCCTTACGTTGACCCACTAGCAGGGTTCCACCTGTTGCTCGTTTCTTAATGCAAAATAACTTGTCAGTAAATTCATAATTTAAAGGATATTGTGACGTTAATTGACTAATAGACAGTAAATTACGAGTTAATTATGGTACATATTGGACATCACGAAGAAATAAATCATTCTTACCATCAGTAACTAATACATCCCCAACTGCATCTATCTTTAAAGGAGAACCATCACCAATGAAGACTGAATCATGACCGATATATTTTTTAAGATATTTTACCATACCTGAGTTTGCTGTCATATGATTTGAGGCTCTGGTGTCAGTTGTCCATTCGACATCTAGGACTGAAGTATCCATGGTAAGGGCAGCAAGAGCTTGAGGAAGATCCTCATTGTTCACTGGTTGATTTGGTAAACTCCAACAGATTTTGGCAATATGTCCAAGTCTACCGCAAGCTGACAGTGCTCATTTTTGTACATTTCTCGTTCCGTGCTTGTCATTCGTCGTTTACTAGGTGGTGGTGGTCGTCGAGTGTGATTGTTTACTCTTTGTGATTGTTGTGAATCATTTTCTGTATAATTTGAATGCTGAAAATTATTGTTAGAGGCTTGAAAACCTCTACCTTTAGAGGAGAATTGATTGTTGTGACGATTGTTGTTATTGTAAGTTTGCTATTGATTTTGGTTGCGTTGTCCATAAAAAGCACATGATGGTGAGTTGGATGCTTCAGCCCATGTATTTCGTTGTTCGAAACCTTGTAAGAGTGACACGGCTTCGGAATAAGACGGCATGGGAGGTTTGAGCATTGCCGTTGTAAAATATTCATATTTCTGACCAAGATTGGCAAGTAAGGAGTATACTTTTTGTCTTGTCAGGTACTAGATTCCCTATGGCTGCAAGACTATCACAAATACTTTTAAACTTAGATATTCTGCCAAGGACTGATTTGGATCCTTTCTGAGATATGTAAGTTGCTGTCGAAGAGTAAATTCTCGTTCTTGTGAATCTTGAGCATATGCTTCTTTCAGGGCATTCCAAATTGATTACGATGATTCAAGACCAATAACGATGCCTAAAGCTTCTTCGGTAAGTGTTCCAATTATCCATCCCCGTAGGAGACGATTTTGTTTCCGCCATTTGAGGTATTCTTCTGAGAACGTTTTTGTTTGGTTGAAGTTTCTTCTGTTGTAGTGTTATTTTTGTACATGGATGGTTTCTCTGTTTCACCCGTGAGAAATCCAACCATGTCTTGGCTTTCTGCAAGAGCAAGTAATTGTTCACGCCACAAAGGACAGTTTTCCGGGGTGAGTTTGAGTGTGACAAAGTTGGCAACATTCAAAGAAATTGTAGAAGTCATTATTGATACCCTAAAGAAAAACTGAACTGAATAAAATTTTGAGAATATAATTTCTCTTTTCAATGTGAGAAGAGAGTTCAAATTTTATTATATTTATACATATTATTTTATAGTAGTTTGATTTTTATAAATTTTGCAATTGTCTTTTTAATTATGTTCAGGATTGTTTTCATGGACGAGATGTCAAACCCACCTCAAGCACACATTGTAGCAAAAATGGAAAAACCACTTACGTCCCTGACTTACCGCAAGTTCCCACTCAAAAAATAAAAAATAAAAAAAAAAGACAGAATATTAGCTAATATGGGCCAGCCAGACATCGGGCTATACAATTGGTTCAATTGTTAAAAGCCCAAGCCCACTCATGGACCGGTGCGGTGAAAGCATAGGTGATTGAATCGGATACCCGGTGTGTAAGACTAACATACAACTGACCTAATAAAAAAAATATTAAATATTTTAATTAAAATTTAATTTCTATTTTTAAAAATAAAAAATATTATATTAAAAAAATTTCTTATTAAAAAAGTTTAATAATAATTTTGATCAAATTAATTAAAATATAATTTTAAATATTAACTTCAATTTCCTCGACTCCGTTTGTATTTTCCTTTTTTCTTCTCGGGGGAATCAAAGAGTCTCGACCCTTCGCATAACTCTCTCTTCATGAAATTATTAAATAAATTAAAATAATTAATAATTAAATATTTTTTCATAAGAAATTTATATCAAGTGCACGACTGCCAATTTGTACGGAGTAGCTTCTATATCAATTATTACAAACAATTTTATTTTATAATTTTTTAAATATGCAAACATATTTATCCACAAAAAAATAAAACAATTGATCTCGTTCCTCGTTTGGAAAAGTTAATCTTAGATCAAAATAAACAAGATTTTCAGTAAAAATTATTAACATAATAATTTTAGTCTATCTTGGCAGAGAAATTTAACTTTTATACGAAAAATCATAAACCTTTTACATAATATTTTTATTCTAATTAAAGAAATATCTCCAGTACAAGAAAAAAATAAAGTAAACTGAGACTTAAAAATATTACAAATAAAATAAAAAAGAATAAATTAAAATAAATTCGGACTTTAAAATATTATAAGTAAAATAAAAAATAATTCAAAGTAAATTGAAGCTCAAATTGGACCTTAGAGTTTTAATATTGTTACACCACTATTTAATTGATTAATTAAAATTTTATATTCGAATTTTGTTAATAAAGAAAATATACGTTAAAGGAGGTTTATCTGTTAAGGGTCAATCCATTTCAAATTAAATTTAGACGAATATGATATGACTATCAGATAACGATAATTTATATAAAAATGAGTTTTAATATTGTTATAATTTTTTATTCATATTTTTTTGAATAAATTTTATTAATGTTTGAAAAGTCTTTATTTTTTAATAAAAATTGTTGATTTTAATTAAAGATTACTTTAAAAGTCAAATCCAAAGTAAAGATTCACCTAATTTAATAATAAAACTAAAATTCACCCTAAACTTGTTCAGAAACGAAACTGAATTCCAGAGCATTCCATATTATCAAAGTGGATGGGAATGCCAAAATTGTAAAAGTGTAGGGGTTATTTAGTAAATTCACTTATCTTAAGGTCGGTTTATGCACTCTGATCAAATGAATTGCATTTTAAGCTCAAGGCTACTTGACGGGCTATTGCCTCTCTCTCTCTCTCTCGCGTATGAGAATGGCGTCGGCGAAACGCGAACTGCCAGAACCGGAAGAACCAGAACCCCATCTCGAAGCGAAGAGGACGAAGCTTGACAGACAATATTCGTCATCAAAATCAGACGTGTCTAAGCAACGAGTCGTTCTTAATCCTGCCGACTGTGACTTAGGTACTCTCTCTCTCACTCCGCAAACCCTAGTTTCAAATTTCTCCAATCAGGACAAAAATCTCTGTTCAATTATATCAATTTGTTTTGAATTTCGCCTTTATTTGATCATTCGTGAAAGCATCAACTTTGGATAATTGTATTGATTTACGTTGCCTGTGAATGCACAAACTACTCAGGCTTTCAAATGAATCATTAGAGAAAGAGAGAGAGAGATTACGTCTTCCGTACTAATGCAGAAATTTGAATTCATAGCCGTCGGTAACTTAAATAGAATGTGATGGGTTAGTATCTTGAATCCGGACCTTTCTATATAAACCCTAGACGTAACTCTATGTGATTCTGCAGACGTAACTCAATATGATTCTGCACTTACTCATTAGCTTATTGAATTTGAAGAAAAGCAATGGGTTGATCATGGAATTGACAAAATCCAATGACCAAGATTCGGGCATTGAATTCATTTTTTCCTATTAGCATCGTCTTCAAAAAAAAAAAAAAATGTGTTATTAATTGTATGTCATCAACCATGCATACGGTGACATTTAGCCGTTGTTAACTAAAGTTTTATTTTGAAACCCTCCTCCCCCCTAAAAAAAAAAAATATTGAAAAGGACATGGTGGTTGTTTGCCATAATCAATGGGTTGTATTCCTCTTGTTCCTTGGATGTTAACACATATTATCGTTGTGGCCTATAATTGGGAAAATGAAGATTATCTTGACCATCTTCTTATCCTCAAATTCACATCTTGGGTCATATAATTGGCTGTGCAAGAGTTCGTGTATTATGGCTATACCATTTCTCATTGTTGCGAAGCTCATAGGAAAAGAATATTGGCTCACAAGAAATGCTCTAAGGTACAGGACCAGAAGAGAATTTTGAAGGAAATAACTCACGTAGGGCAAAGGAGGCTGGAAGGAGTGACGTAATAAACCATAGCTCCATTGGTTAACTATTATAACCATTTTATTTAATGACATCTCAAGTTATCCAAATCCGGAGTAAATGTTTCATGCATCTGGTGATTAGTTCCCTTTATATTTTATTTTATTTTTCTTGTAGTAGACCTTCACGGGTTCGAGGCATGAAAACAACTTCTTTGCAAAAATGCAAGGGGAAGGCTGCGTACGTATACGCCCACCCTGCCCCTACCCCCGCACTAAGCCGGGGAGCACTTTGTGCTCGGGGTGAGCCCTTTCTTGTAGTAGACCTTGTTAATCAGCTTCTTGCATAGTTCTAATTGTCAGCACTCTCAAGTGAGATCCTTTCTCTTCCATGTTAGTTATACTAAATGCAAATTGTTTTCCTTTTGACCAGATTTTGACATAGAAGGTCATGGCCTGGAAGGTCATGCACTTCACGAGCAGGGGTTTGCTTATTGCTGGTCCGGTGCTCGTGCCATTGTAGGAATAAACGGGGGGAAGTACTGCTTTGGTTGCAAAATTATTTCTGCTCAGCCAGTTACTATGGAAGACACTCCTCTTGATCAGCAGCATGTGTGCCGTCTTGGAATCTCTAGCGGAGATGATCCCATTGCGCACCTAGGGGAGACTGTGAAAAGTTTTGGGTTTGGAGGCACCGGAAAATTCTCATTTGCAAGAAATTTTTTGGATTATGGTGAGAAGTTTGGAGTTGGTGATACAATTGTCTGTGCTGTTGATCTCCAGAGCAAGCCCTTGGCGTCCATTGGTTTCTCCAAGAATGGAAAGTGGTTGGGTGTTGCAAAGCAATTTGATGCCGGTCCCAAGGGGATTGGAGTTGTTGATTCAGCAACAAAAGAGAGACCGTGGGAATCCGCTTTCTTTCCCCATATCTTGTTGAAAAATGTTGTTGTTCAGGTGCAATTTAGCATTGAAGATGGACTTGTTCCTGAAGAAGGCTATAAGCCTTGGGCTTCTGCTCTTGAAGATGGAAATGCAATAATGGGCCCTACGTTTCCGAATTTCAGGGATTGTGAAGTAATGATGATGGTTGGTTTGCCTGCCTCTGGCAAGTCTACTTGGGCAGAGAAAAGGGTTAAGGAGAATCCTAACAAGCGTTATGTGTTGCTTGGAACAAATCTTGCTCTGGACCAGATGAAGGTCTAGTTTGCGTTTTGCAATTAAAGTTTGTCCTTAATTGCATGTGAAAATTTTGTCTTTCCATTTATCTCCCAATCTACACTTTAGTTGCCTCTCTTGGGGCCTGACGTTAGATTGGCGTTTGTTAGGTTCCAGGATTACTACGTAAGCATAATTATGGCGAAAGGTTTGATCTCTTGATGGACCGTGCAACTGGTATATTTAACACATTGCTATCCCGCGCTTCAAAGACACCACGTAATTACATTGTTGATCAAACAAATGTCTACAAAAGTGCTCGCAAGCGTAAACTGAAGCCATTTGCAAACTTTCGGAAGGTATTTTTATTAAATGGAACCTTTGTTGTGCAAAAGATTTTTACTCGTATAAATTCAGATCTTTGTTTGATCTTTTCTAATGCCCTTTGCCCATTCAGATTGCTGTTGTGATTTTTCCGACACCTGATCAACTGAAGCTTCGTTCTGAAAAACGATTCAAAGAAATGGGAAAGAAAGTACCAGCGGAGGCAATCAATGAGATGTTAGGTAATATCCAATGCCCCATTGTTTCTTGCATCATTGTCCCCCCCCCCCCCCCCAAAAAAAAAAAGTTAATTGATTTTTCTGTCGTAAGTCTTCAATATTGCTGATTAAATTTTCATGTGCAGCTAATTTTGTGCTGCCTACAAGCAAGGACATGCCTGGTTCTGATGAGTTCTTTGATGAGGTATTCTTAATTAATTGGTAATTTGATAGAATTTTGTGGTGTTCAATTCTAATGCACTTAATATATCATGTAAGGTAGTCTTTCCAGAACTCAACCGGGTAGAGGCACAGAGATGTCTGGCTGAGATGAAGCAGTCTTTGGAACCTGCTTCCAGCTTACCGTCTAACAAAGACCAGTCACCATATTCTCGTGAAAGTTCAATCCAGTCATCTGGCAGCTTGCCATTGCAAAATTATCACACTTTGTCAGGTTTATCTCCTCTCACATGTTCTTTAGTCATCTCAATTTCATTTAATGAGATTTCATGATTGTATCCTGATGATGCTCCCACTTCACTCAGCTACAGGTGCAGAGCAAGTTTCTCATCCGCCTCTTCCCCCATTGAAATATGATTACAGGTGGCCACGACCGGTATGTCTGGAATCGTAGTTCAGTTTCTAATTTCTCTGTACTCCTAACATTAATATAATCTGTATACTTTGGCATGTTATCATTTGTTCATCATGCTTAATGCCTTGACTGGCTTCCCTTCTTATCTCTTCACTTTCAGGATTTTAACTAGAGTATTGGGACATGAATATGAGTAAGAAATGATAATAGAAGTGAATTTATGATACAGGTGAATTCAGCATCTCCAGGGGCCAGACCATATGGAATACCAGATTCATACTCTGAAGCATATCATGGTGGTTATAGTTCCCCACTACCAAGGAGTGTTCCAGATGGAAACTTGGGTTATGGTCACAGTTCCCTGCCTAGGAATGATTTGGGTCTGTATGGAAGTGGCAGTGATTATAACACCCCTTTAAGACGTGAAGCTGAAAGCAGAAGCACTGTGTCAGCGCTTAGTGGTCCTTACGGCAGCAGTTTGATTGGTGGTGCTTCCAACAGAACCAGCATGGAAAGGAGCCATTTTGTTCCTAGTGGTGCTACAGATGCAAACCCTTACTGGAGCAGTATGATGCGACCATATAGTGGACATAACCATGAAACACAAGGTTCCTATGGATCTCCTATTCAAGGTGCAAGAACTCCAATTCCATATAATGCTCAACATGGAAGTTTTGGTGATTGCGGGCATCCCCAAGCTGTTCAACAAGCTCCAAGAGGACCACCGCATCTGCATAATGATATTGCACCCTCATATGGTAAGTAGTTTGGCCACCATTTGCATTGATGATATTTAGTGTTTTCAAAGACACAAAAACAATTTGTTATTTAAGATAATTGTACACTTGTAAAGTACTATTAGACTGGAATTAAAAACTTAGAAATGCAAATATTAATTTAGAAACGCCATATGAAAATGTAAATAAAATTACAAAAATAGGTTCGGTTGGCATTTTAAAAAGTTGCATTTGCCATTTTGATTCAAATGTCAACAACAACGACAAAAAACTGGATCTTAATCTCAATATTTGGAGTCAGTCATGTAAGAGACAAAATAAAAAAAGATAGAGAAAAGAAAAATAAAATAAAATATATATATATGTAAAATAAAAAAAATAAAATACAAAGAAAAAGATAAGTAAAAAAATAAATCAATAGATAAATATTTAAAATATATTGATTTAATTTGTGCAGATACTTATATATATCATCCATTTCTATTTAAGACCATTTCCTCTTCTAAACCCTTAATTTTCATGCATTTACGAATAACTTGCATCTAAATTTTTAGCGGTTTAACTTTACGTTTTATTAGATCTCCTATATTTAAGTTTTCGATTTTCCTAATCGGTGTATTTTTGGGCCTTCTTTGCACATGTCCGAACCACCTCAAACAGTACTCACGTATTTTCTCCACAATTGAATTCACTCTTAATTTGTTATGAATTTCTTCGTTTTTAATTCTTTATCTTTTAATTTTTTCACACATCCACCTAAATATTCTCATTTCTGTTATAGTCATATTTTGCTCTTGTTGTTGTTTAATAGCCCAACACTCAGTATCATATAATAGTGTAGATCTAACCGCGATTCTATAGAACTTTCTTTTCAAATGCAATGATATCGTGCGATCTCAAAAAATTTCGGATACCTTTCTCTATTTCATCCAACCCGCTTGAATCTTATGGTTCACATTCTCTATCTATATTTTCATCGTTTTGAATAATGGAATTTAGATATCTAAATGGTTCGTTTTTGGGTATATTTTACCCATTTAACATAATCGTTTTTTCATCATTCTTATAACTTTCGCTAAACCTATACCTAATATATTCGGTTTTCGATCTACTCAATCTAAACTCTCTGGATTTCAGTGTAAGTCTTCATAGCTCTAGTTTAGCACTAACACACTCACTAGTTTCATCCACTAGTACTATATTATCTGCGAAAAACATATACCATAATATTTCATTTTAAATATTTTTTGTTATTTCGTATATTGTTATTGCAAAGAGAAGGGAGCTTAATGCCGAACCTTGATAGAACCCAATATTAATGGGAAAACTATCGCTCAGACTCCTGCAAGTTCCTACGCTGGTTAGAACTCTTTCATACATGTCTCTAATCAGCACTCACTACAATAAGTCTCTTGGGATCTTATCATATGTTTTTCTTAGATCAATGAATATCATATGTAGGTCTCTCTTCTATACTCTATATGTCTATCAAATGTCTTAACAAGTGGATTGTTTTCGTGGTGGATTTTCCTAACATAAATCTAAATTGATTTTGAGATACATTTATCTTCAATTTCAATTTATACTCTATTACTCTCTCTCATGGTTTCATTGTATGATTCATAAGTTTCATTCCTCTATAGTTGGAGCAATCCTGTATATCTCTTTTATTCTTATATTGTGGTATTATTGCTTTTCCTCCATATTTAGGATATTCTCTTAATTTGTCAAATTTTATTAAAAATATCCGTTAACATTTTTATACCAAATTCACCCAAACATTTTCACACTTATATAGGGATGCCATCAGATTATATGGTTTTATTATTTTTCATTTTCTTTAAAACCTCTTTCACTTCATGAGAACGAATCTTACGTTTAAAATTTCTATTAATCTCTTTTACAGATATCTCGATATTTTTTATATCTGTTGTACTTTTAATATTAAAAAAATCGTCAAAATAATCACGCCAACACTTTTTTATATTCTCATTCTTTACAAGTATATTATTGATTCCACTCTTAATGCATTTAACATCATTTAGATCTTTATTATTTTTTTCTTTTAGTTTGATAATTCTGTAGATTTCTCTCTTAGTCTCCAATATTTTGTATAGTTCATAATAAACTTTATTTTTTGACTCTTGGATAATCTTTTTCATCTTTTTTTTGCGTTTTGTATTTGTCACATGTATTGCTACTATTATTACCTTTAAAGTTCCTATAACACTCGTTTAGTACGGATAGTTGTTTGAATTTTTTCGTTCCACTACCATGATTTTTTGCCAATTAGGACCTGACTCTTAGAAACACCAAGAACTTCTTTACCTATACTCATAATATTAGTAGATATCTTTTTCCACATTGTTTCCAATTCATCATTAGTAGATCAATTTACCACTTAAATTAATTTATCTCTAAAAATCGTCACATTTTCTTCTTTCAGATTCCACCACTTAATTTTTGGTTCTACAAATTGGACGATATTTCTTTTGCCTCTTAGACACGTATATTTAAAACTAAGAGTCTATTTTGAGTTGTCACACTCTCCTCTGGTATAATCTTGCAATTCTTATAAGTCATTCTATCATTTTTGCTAGTGAGAAAGAAGTCTATTTGACTAACATTAAACTCATTTCTATATATAACTAAGTGTGATTTTTTTTTTCTTAAAAAATATGTTTACAAGTATCAAATCGAATACAATGACAAACTTTAAAATGGTATCTTCCGTCTCATTCCTACAATCAAATCCAAAGTTTCCATGTACAGTTTCGAATTCTTCATTTCTCTTGCCTATATATTTATTTAGATCTCCTCCTATAAATAACTTCTCTGTATTATGTATGATTTGTATAAATTCATCTAAATTCTTTCAAAATTGTCTTTTAATAATTGTATTTATACCTATTTGAAGCGCATATACACTAACTATATTAACTATGTTGTCTCCATCTACTAACTTGACAAGTATAATTTTATCTCTCTTAATTCTTATCTCTATTACATTCTCTAGTAGATCCTTATGTATAATAATTCATACTCCATTTTTAGCTCTATCTCTATCGGTATACCAAAGCTTATGAGTATAGAGTTTTACTACTTTAGTCTTCTTCCCCACCCACTTAGTTTCTTGAAGACACAAGATATGAATTTTTTCGTCTATTCATTATTTTTTTTTATCTCTCTTAATTTGTCGATGAAAGATCTCATATTTCAAGCGGCTATATTCCAAATGTCACAAGAAAAAAAGATTTACAGGAAATAGAGCATTCGCCATTTTGATTTGATTGCTGAGATACTTCTAGAGAAGTACAGGACAATAGATATTATTACTGAACTTTGAACTTGTATATCTTTTGGGTGGAAGCATAATCCATTTTAGGGATGACTGGGCTGTTAGTATGATGTTCTGCCTGCATATACCACATAAATTATCTACGTCGTTGAAACCTTTTGAGATAATTGATGATTACCTGTATGTTGATTCTGCTGACGCACTTATCTCCATTGTACTTGCAGACTCTCCTCCTCCTCCTTATGGAACTCCTATGCCAAGACCTCCATATGCAAATCACCAGCCCCGTCGGCAACATCCTGGTGGATATGCCCCTCCACCCCCTCGATACTACTGACATCTGCATCTTATTCCGTACCATTTTGAGAAGTTATTTGACCATTGCTGAAACAGAGTAAAGGGACGGGGTAGGTTGACTTTTGATATGAACCAGAAAATCTTGTAGAGCTTCGAGTATTGCCACATAAATTTGGTCTTTTTGATGAATTGAGAGCTGTAAGTTCTTCCAACCATGTATATGGTTTTAGAGAATAGATGTATGACGACTTCTAGAAATGAAAAAATTGCCCATTTTGTTGCTTTTAAGAGTGGGAGTGGTATTCCAAACCAGTTTGGGTCAAAACTAATCCATAGGCCATGGCTATAGCAACCGCACCCCTCGTCCCCTTCTTTTCTCCGCAGGTTCCCACTACATTTTGTTGGGCAATTACTTGGATGTTCAGTTCTTGGGAATGGTCTATGAGAATCAGTAATGTTACTGGGTTTCAAACACTTGGGTCTGACACTCCATGGTGATATGTTGGTGGGAGTTATTCCATTGCGGCCCTTTTGGTGCATGTTCTTGGAAAACCTAAAGATAATTGAAAATGTAGGACCCTTCCACACCAGGACAACGATTAGGTTTTGATTTGAAGGTCTGAAGTTTGAGAGGTGGGGTTCTGAAATCCCAAACCACGTGAAAGGCATCAATCCAAACACTTGGTCTTACACCAGGACAACAATTAGGTTTTTGATTTGAAGGTTTGTTGCTTTCTTGGCACAAGCACACCTTCACTTGTCTGTCATCTCGACACTAATCCGTATGTGTGTCAGATGTCGCCATTCATGCTTGGGTTTGGTTATTTGTGCGTTGCAAATTCACAGCATTTCACCGCAGTATTTGACTTTGTGATGATACGGTTGTCTGCCATAACTGAAAACGGCCATCACACTCGGTTCTCTTCTTAGCCCGCCCAATAAACAACCTTGCTTCCCGCTAGCGTTAGTGTCATATCAAAATGTCCTCTCACTCTCACTTCCGCCAGAAACATGGGCGAATTTTTTGCCTTGGAGGGGCCTTACTCCATCCGCCCCCTCACGCCACGGCGAATCAGGCATAAATGGAGGAGTAGCACAATTGAGGCAGGGACTTTTCCTCACAGTCCTAGCTTATAAAATTCAATTCATTGCAGATAAAATATTTTTTTTTTGTTTTTGGGGGGGGGGGGGAGGATGCTGTTTGAAACGAAAAGGCAATGACTGTTACGACAATTGTAATATTAAAGTATTCGATTGTATAATCGTAAAATTTTTCATAGTCAATAGAAATGAATTGTGTTAGATTAAGATTTTGTCTATGTGGTATTTCTTAATCTTATATTTTCTATAAGTGATCTAATTTTCAAAATCTACGTAATAGAGAGTTCATAATTGTGTCAAGGTTCTTTGAGTCAAGTGATGCTAAAAGCTTCTTTTTTTTTTTCTCTAAAATCTCAAATTTGAGCACTCTTTTCTCCTCCCTCAAGAGCAATGCTTAGTATCCACAAAAAAGAAAAGAAAAAAAAAAGGTGTTATTCAAAATTTTAAATTCCCAATAGTAGCAATATCCTTGTCTGCGACATTGGAGAATTCACAAATGGCAACGGTCAGATATTGCACATCAAGGAAATGCTATGCAAAAAAAAAATTAAAAAACAAAGAATGGTAGTTCTATCACCTACCCTTACTGCTGGGGTTCATTTCTAAATTAGGTCAACAGCCCGAGGGCAGTTTTTTTTTTTAATAAATTATCAGTAACTTAGAGCCCTACAAAATCCTTATTCGGATCTGGCTGGACCCTTAAGAAACTAAATTCTCTCGATTTTTATTTTCTTTATACATAATACTCGAACTTGACACCTTATTTAAGAGGAATTGGTGTACCAGCTGGGTATTGATATTCCGAGACCTTCAAAATCCCTTTCTCTCGAACTAGTCCACAACATTCAATACCTGATTAAATGAGTAAAAAATTAAATAAATTAAATTTTACATTGCATTCTATTAACGTATGTTTAATTTTTTTTTAACTAATATTAAAAGGTATTATTTAATTTTTTTAAATAATTTTACTACCTTATAAGTTTTAGTTTACTTACGTGTAGCATTACTCAATGCCAAAATGGATCAAAATAAAATAGTTTCTCTAGGCAAAAAGTCGTGGAAATAAACAAAATAATGATATGGGTAGTCTCAACAATTATTTCATGTGTTGCATGACAATTAAGGTACTCATGTGGCCATGGCAAAATTAATGAATTTGATTGAACATAAGCTTCAAGCATATGGCAATTGAAATGTTTCATAACTAATACTAAAAATGTCAGCAACAAATAACGTTAGTAGACAAACTTCGACTATTTCCTAACACCAATCATAGACATTTGAACCAACTTGACAGTCCAACAAAGGCTGACAAACCAAGAAATGAAGCAAAGGAAAGAGATGGAGATGGAAGATGAGAGAGAGATCGAATAGACATTGCATAAAGTTGGTTAATAATTTGAGTCAAAAACACTCTTCTATCTCTCTTTTGGTCTTTATATAAATAGACAAATTTATCGGTATTTATCAAAAACCGTATCATAAAAATTTAAATATATCTTTATATGAATATAATTTTTCAAAAGATCCAACTATTTTAGAAAATAATTAATTAGATAGAAGCAATCTACAAAAGCTCATATTGCAAATGGGTTGAAATTGTCAATGTAGCTTCGTTTGGTAACTCTTTATGTATGTCCATTTTAGTTAGTGAAATACACATAAAAGCCACTTTATGTGTTGACACTGAAAGCTCAATGAGTGCAATTTTATTAGACACCTATTTGGAGTCTTCTTTGTCAGCTGGTCCAAGTAGTACTTTGATGGTTTTAAAATCTATCAAGATCTTTATCAAGATGAAAGAGTCGCTTTTACCCATAACACAAAAAAGGCTCCAGGAGAAGCCTATGGTTCAGGTTCATTGCTTACTTTTATTGCAACCCTTTTATCATGTGCATGAATTTTCTTGAAAGTGAAGCTAGGATACAGCGGAAAACCCAACAAAGCAATGACTCTAAAGAGATAGTCTAATAATTATAACCCCTCTTTTCCAATTCTGTACTTTTCTTCCCAACTCCGTGATCCGTGATTCAGATCTTGGATTAAAAAAACCCCTAACAAAGCAATATGTTATACCGTTTGGGGTCTTCAATATGTTTGTGCATGAGAAAGAGAGAGAGATCACCTACACAAATTTGTACCTAGCCCTTCTTCAAGAAACAAACAATTTTTGTTTTCTTATGTATAATTAGTACGAAAAGAAATAAAATAAAAACTCAGGTCCAGCTTTCTGAATTATTCTCTCTGGCCATATATATTGTTTACATCATCCTTAGGACACCTGCAGGCTTAGAGAAGGGGAATGCCATATGCATCACACCCACAATTGTTTGTCTATTGCTTTAAAGTCTTAATTTGGTAATGTTTTTCTGAGTTAGCTACCTAATTTCAAGCTAATTAAGAGTAGGTTACCCACAAAAGCCTATTTGAAGAAAAAGCTATGCCCTATACTGTCTTTTAATTTTCACAAAACCATATAAAATTAGCTTAAATCTCTCTTGATTTCAAAAAAGAAATCTTTTCAAAGGAAAATATATTTGATATTCAAAAGATACTTTGTCCGTAATACTTTGAATTTTCGAATTTTTTGCTAATTAGTAATGCTCAAGGAACACACCTAGTTTAAGATGAGTTGCGTTTCCTCTCATAACATGCAAAATTCTTTCCTTTTTTTTTTCTTGAAAAATAATAATATTCACATTAGTATATGGTGTGATGAATTGGTGGCCAAATACATGCAATGTTCTTCCATATTTGTAGACCCACCTCAGTCAGCTATAAAAACTTTTTCCTTTTCAATTTTTTTTTTTTTTTTTTAAGGCCTACACTAAAGGCTGAGCCTTTTTTGAGATGGGCGTATGTGTGTCATCCTAGCCCACAAGAATCTCATATCGTTAAAAGAAGGCGAGTTTTGTCTACTTCCATTGCACTGGTCAGAGCAACAATTTATCATCTGGTGGTGTGCATTTTGAAGGACAAGTCTCTGCTAAAAGAAGACATTCTCTGCACTTGATGATGAGGAGAATCCCATCATTCGAGATCATTGTTTATCCACAATTTCGGAGCCCAGAGATGAAAAGTAAACAAATTTTGCAAATTTCATACAATGTACAATGCATTCCACCATTCCATTTCACTGTGGAGCCAAAACACCCTCCATCTACCCGCATGGTCTCTCATTCATTATCGATATTTAAAATTATATTTTGACTAATCAGATTCGAACGAGTATCCTATTTTGAGATTAATTCTTTCGGTATAATTTTTTTTATTTCAAGTTTCGATCTTGAAACTTGATTAAAAAATTTAACGTCATGTATGTATATAGACGTTAGGGAAACTATTTTAATGCCATTTTGTCCTTTATTTGCTTTAAAGTTGGCGTGGCACAAGGCAGTTAACCAATTTTTTATTTTTTTTAAAAATTTACTATGATATATTAATTGATTAGATTTTTTCATACGAATTCTAGAATAAAATCAAGTCTAATTAATTGTGATGAATAAGTATTTTTTCAATTTTAAAATAACACTTAGTCTAAATAATTATAACGAATAATGTATTTATATAATATAATATAATATATCTAAATAATTTTAAAATAACATTCAATTTTAGAAAAGCTAATAATCTTCAGCATCTCTTTTTCTAGAGAGAGAGAGAGAGAGAGAGAGAGAGAGTTTTCCTAATTGAAATCCTTTAAGAATGAACCCATCTTCCATGGCTCACCATTTCACTGTCGAGAGAGCAAAGAGATGTGAAAATCTTTGTTAGGGCAGCTGTTCCTTAAATTTCAAGCACTCAATGTGATCTTGAATCTTCATTTCTCTTTTTTAGTGGGCAAAGAGAAAAGTGAACTTTAGCCGGGTAGTTCGCTCTCTCTCTCTCTCTCTCTCTCTCTCTCTCTCTCTCTACATACAAAATATTGTATTTTTATCATTTTAGTTAAAAAAAATTAAGAATAAAATAAAATAAATTAGAAACAATAAATTGATCTTTCTCGTGGAAGACCTGGTATTGCATTTAATGTTATTCATACCAACCGGTGAACTTTTACCCACACTACCAATTTTCGTAATGCTTCTCGATTCTAAAATAATTTTTTCAAAATTTTTTAACACATTAAATTAATTAATTTTATACAAAAGTATTTATATTATTTTATATTTATATGTTTTTTTATATTTAATAAATTACTTATTTATTTATTTATTTATATTTTATATTATTTATCTTATGATTAATAATTACATATTTTTATTATACAATATAGTTATTCTATTATTATTATAAAAATAATTAATATTTATATAATTTTTTTTATATTTTTATATTTACAGTTTTACTCACATTTGATTTTAGTGTTTTTATTTCTATTTTCGTATAATCTAACTTTTCCTTCTCCTATTTGTACGGTAATAAATTAAATTTCAGTTACTCAAGGTCCCCACGATTACAAGGCAAGCTTCTTGTCACAAGTTCATGCCCACAAGAAAAGGGGACGTTGAAACCCACAAGCAAATGAAAAAGTAGAGAGAGAGAGAGAGAGAGAGAGAGAGAGAGATGAAGATTGGAAAGTGAAATAAAGAAAAAAGAGAGAAATAATTCTGATGAACAGGGCATCCCATATACATAGCTGTCACCCAATTTTTCACTCTCCATAACACAAGTCCTCACCCAACACGTGTCTATCGTTGAAATGAAGGAAGGATGAACAAACTGAATGATTGCCCCCACTCCAGCAAAAACCAAGGCGCTCCATGAGAAGGAGCGTTGTCAACCTGTCATGCTAGGGTTTTTTTTATAATATTATAATTTTTTTTAGTATAATGGCTGCTTTATTTTTATTTATAAAAAGATTTAATAATTTTTTTATTAAAATTAAAATGCTACAAGAGTGTCTAATGTGCATTTTTCTTTTGAACAAAAAGACCATTAGTTTGATTCTCTTGGGCTGGAGACTGTCCATCTCCTTCAGGAAGAAATAAAGATATATAAAGCAACCCTTTGGGCTGGTACTAACTCCCACACAACAAAAGATCATGCTTCCATTTGTGACAAATTAGGTAAAAATGAGAAGGGGAAAAGGAAAAATGGGAAATTCAAAATATGGTCTCCATTGAATATGTAATGTGTATACCAGGAATTTTTCACAATGTGATTAACTCTTGTGAGCATGCCAGGGATGGAAAAGTTTATCAGGTACATACCTGTGTTACCATATTGATCATGGGGAATGTCATGAGGCCACACTTGGACCTCCCATGTTAGCAACTTTTTTGGTTTAATTTTTTAATTATAATTTTGTAATACATACACTAAATATAATTTCTTTAACTAATATCTCAAGTTTGAATTTTCAAAATAGAAAGATTGATGTTATGAGAGCCAATACCTTAATAAACTCTACAATATTCAACCAGATTAGTCGGATTAAATTTAAATCATGGATCAGTGATAAATATCCACTTATATCCAAAAAAAAAAAAAAAGAGCATGACTCAAATATAGTTTGAACCACACAAAAGCCTTACTTATAATAAAGATATTGGGTTCGAGTGTTGTTCTCCTCATTCGTGGAGTTATTATTAGTTATTAAAAGAACCTTATAAAAACTTTTATGGTAACCATATAGTAATAGACATAATCGTACCAAATTCTCTCAATTGCTAACTACATTTTAATAATAGTAACATTATCCTGTCCGAATGTTTAGGCAATGCCCAACCCTCTTTCCGAACACACCTACATTCATGGAATTAGGAACATGAATGAATGGGCAATCTTGGTAATTGCATTACCAAATACGCCATCCCACACCCCTCCTCTCACTTTTCTTATATTCATATTCCAAGCCTTGCTCTCACGCACTCCAAAAGTACTTATAATCCACAAGACCATCTCTCTCTCTCTCTCTCTCTCTCAATCTTTGCTTCTTCCCCTAAACGTGCTCTTAATAGTCCCTCACAAAGTTCATTCTCTTCTTTTGTTTCACTTTTTGTCATGGAAGAGAAGAAAAAGTTATGGGATTACAATGGTTTTACTTTAGTATTCATAGAAATTAGAGATTTTGTAGGGATGCAATTTTCTTATATATCATCTCTCTCTTCAAATCCTCTATTCTCTAGCATTGTCACTTTGTATGCTTTAATTCTCCTATATTTTCCTCAAAAACGTTTCGAAATCATCTTCTCGCCGATTTTAATCTCCACCGGAGTTCTTCTACTTACCCTTCTCCGATTGGGTGCAATTCAGAGGAATGAATATGAAGAAACGAAAGAAATAGAAGAGGCCCAACAATCACTTTCTGAAACGCCGGAGGAGACAGAGCTCAAAACAAAGGCCGAAACATGTTCGGAAGCGGGTTTCGAGTCGAGCCCATGTTTCACCGACACGTTTTGGAATGTAAGAGCGCCGTTGGAAGTGATATACGAAGAGTACGAAGGTGAGGAGGAGGAAGAAACAGAGGAAGATCGGAGCGTTTCGAGGGAGGACAAATCGAAACGTCATCTGGGTCTTGAAAAATATCCTTCATTGTCACTCTACTATCCGGAATCTGACTCCGAGAGCTCGTCGGACGGAGATTTTCCGGCTATCCATGGCTGGGATTCGCCGGAGAGTTTGTGTTTCAAGTGGGATGAAGAAGACAGAGAAGAATTGATAGAGATAAAGTTAGATGGGAAGAGGGAAAATTTGATTGATCAATTGGAAGAAGATTACTTGATAGAAATTGATATTTCTCCGGGGAGAGATTGATAGGTCTTCAAACTTTTCCAACCAGTGTGACAATCGGTGAAAACATGGAGAGACGAATTAATTATGAGTTCTATAAATGTTCGATTTTAGTTATAATCATTTGATCTGGGTGGAAGCTGAAATATACCCTATATCATGCATGGGTGACAAGTGTAGGAGAGAATTAATTCGAGAGAGGATTCAGATCATCACCGTTGATGAGTAGAGAGAGAGATTGGGATTTGAGGTGTTGCTTTCGGTTTTTGGAATTTCTCACAATGGAACGTATTTTTATCCTATTAAAATCTGTTTAATTTGATGTGATTAATCTTTGAAACTTAATTTAAAAATTAATTTTTTTTTATTTTTAAGATTTAAAATTAAATTTTTAATTAAATAAGTTTAACGTTTTATTATTAAATCTGTCGTTAAAAATACATTTTATTTGATGAGACGGAAAATCCAAACGTATTATTTGAACGAGGACATGAAAATCTGATATGGTGTGTCTTATCAATTCTCATTCCAAGCCAATGAACTTTGGAACTTTTTAGGCATATGATATCATTATAAAATAATTAAGTATGCTTGCAGTCTTAGCGATCGAGGCCAAGGACCCATGTTGCTAAACACTAGCCTTATTTGGGACTGGTACAAAAATGGAAAGAATGTACATGGTCCCTTGCCAATCAAAATCCCACTTTTCATTTTTGACTCTATACAATATAACATATGTGTATAACACATGGGGTTGTTTAAACTTTAAAGTTTAGTTTAAGTGTAACTGAGATTTCTCCTACATTAATTTTTAATTATAACATTAAAATGTAATAGAGATTTGGATTATTCATACGTAATGATAATCAACTTTCTATTAATCCATAATGATAAGTCCTAAAGTTGAATGCCCTTTGGAGCATGCAAGCGTGTGGCCCCATTTTGCTTGTGTTTGTGCCCATAGAGGTTCATGGCCTTGTCGAATGAAAGAGATGTGAAATAGATAAGATTCAAACCTTATCGTTTATATAATTTTTTTAACTATTTTTTTTATTTATCATTGATATCGAAATTATACTCTAATTAATTCAATTTAATTATTTACGAAAGCTATACTTAGATGGTGGATCTTTCATCATAGTATTTTTTATTCTTAGATTTTGAATATGAGATTTCATTAAGAAATCTAATATCGTATTTTATTAGATTAACAGTCCGTTATTATAATCTTTTTTTTGACTACATGATTACTTCTAAAATGTAATCAAACGGTTTGGATTTTGGGACTTTTTGACATTTAATGACAGCTAAATGGACTTGCATATAAAAAAACAATCAACAATGAAATGATTGGGATTTGGAATGCAAGTCACCTGAAAAAAAAAGGTTTAATTCATTGATCCAGAGGCTATCGTACAAAACTTGGGCTTTTATGACAGATGCCAAACAAGAGGAAAAATCAAAGACTAGACATGCCAAGGTTGGAACGGAATTAAATCTGGTTGGTCGTGATTTGGCGTGAAAAAGAACGGAAATAGATTGACATGATATTTTTTTATTTCAATTCTAAAATCGTATGGTTCTCATTTGATTCTAATTTTAGATCAAAATAATTTAAATTTTGGTTCGATTCCAATTTGAATTCGATTTTGGTGTTCGTAGGATTTTATCTAATTTTTTAATGATTTTTGTTAATTTTTATGATTATTTTAAAATTTGGTTCCCAATTCTGGTTTTAATTTTTTTTTTTTTAAGATTTTAATTTTGATTTCAATTCTAATTTTAAAAGTAAGATCGAAACTAAAGCAATAACTTGAAAATTCAAATTGCAAATCTGAATCAAAAATATTTTGCGATTCTTGTTGGATTTTATAAGATTTAATTTTTGTTTAAAACAGAAATATTGGATATGCTTATCAAAGACACAAGAACCGTCCAATATTAATAACAATATTCGTAACATCAATCAAATATATATTTATAAATAATTGATATTTGATAATCATATTAATTTTAATTAAATTATATTTGAGTCGGATCCGACGTTAAGTATGCTCCTTTTTGGATCCTCACCTTTTTACTTTGCTTTATGCTTTTGTCTTTGCGTAAATTCAAAATACAATGATGGGGTGAACTTGCTTTTGCGAGGAGAGTCATTCACAAAAGTGTTTGCTTTTGCATGAATTCTTTTGAGACTTGAGGAAATACATAATCACATTAGAATGTCTCTATAGATAAATGCAATTCAAAAGTGAAATAATTATGTCTATAGTTGAAGTGGCTAATAATTTTCACATGAGAATTTGGAGTTGGTTTGATTTTTGGGCCCAAAGTTGGGCTTAAGCCCAACAAGGATCGGAGGTCAAGTCTATGTCATGCTCAAATTTTCATAATAACCAACTTGTAGAAGCTCTTTAAAACAATAGAATAATTAAATAACAAAATTTTAATATAGGTAAACAATTAAATATCATTAATTCAAAAAATAAAAGAAAAGAAATTCAAATCCTACTCTTTAGAGAAGCACTTTTGGAGTCGGCATACCAACCAATGTCGTTTTAGTAGTTTGGATAGTTAATTCTCGTAACTAAAATCTCAAGTTCAAGTCTTACGAATAGAAAAACAAACACTACGAGAGTCAACTCCTAAATTGAGTCTTATAACTGTTCAAACCAGATTAGTCAGATTTTTCAATACCCGTGATCAAGTACAACAACAACAAATTGAACTTTAATTTCAATAATTTGGGATTAACCATTTAAGAGACAAATATGAAGATAATTAAAATAAATAAATAAATACAAAAATAAATAGATAATAAATAAAAATAAATAAATAAATAAATAAATAAATATATATATATATATATATCTAGAATATGATAGTTTAATTTGTGCGGATTCTGTTACGCTACTCATTTCTATTCAAACTCATATTCTCTTCTAGATTCTTAATTATCACGTTTTTATGAATAATTTGTATCCATATTTTTAGCGCTTTACCTCTATATTTTATTAGATCTCCTATATTTAAGTTCTCGGTTCTCCTAACCGATACGTTTATGGGTTTTCTTTACACATGCCTAAATCACTTTAGACGATACTCTCGCATCTTATCCACAATTGAACTAATTCTCAATTTATTACAAATTTTTTCATTTCTAATTCTATCTCTTCTAGTTTTATCACATATCCATCTAAATATCTTCATTTCTGTTACGGGCATTTTTTGTTCTTGTTGTTGTTTATTAGCCTAACATTTAGTATCATACAATAGCGCAAATCTAATCACAATTCTATAGAACTCTCCCTTTAAATACATTGGCATCATATGATCACAAAGAATTCCGGATGTTTTTCTCCATTTCATCTAACTCGATTGTATTTTATGATTCACATCTCAATCTATATTGCCATCATTTTGAATGATAGAATTTAGAAATTTAAATCGTTTACTTTTTGGTACATTTTGTCCATCTATACTAATCGTTTCTTCATCATTCCGATAACTATTGCTAAATATATATCTCATATACTTAGTTTTCGATCTATTCAGTTTAAACTCTCAAGATTCTAATGTGACCCTCCATAACTTTAATTTAGCACTAATATATTCTCTAGTTTTATCAACTAATACTATATCATTTACAAAAAATATATACCATAGTATTTTATTTTAAATATTTTTTGTGATTTCGTTTATTATTATTGTAAATAGAATGAGACTTAATGCCAATCCTTGATGGAGTCTAATGTTAATGGAGAAGTTATCGTTTAAACCTCCGCAAGTTCTTACATTGGTTATAGCTCTCTCGTACATATCTTTGATAAGATTAATGTATTTCGAGAATATCCATTTCTTTATCAGCGCCCCCACAATATGTCTAGGAACCATATCGTATGCTTTTTTAAGACAATAAATATCATATGTAGAGCTTTCTTATGTATTATATATGTTTTCATTAAATGTCTTAATAAGTAGATTGTTTTTGTGTTAGATCTTTTCGGTATAAATTTAAATTGATTTTGAAATATATTTATCTCCAATCTCAATCTATCGGTAGCATCAGTAAAATTTCAACTTTCTACAATTTTTTTTTTAAATTATCTCTCTTATATCTTGTTTTACTTTGAATGAGTTATATAAAAATTGATTTTTTTTATTAAAAAAATATTAAAATATCTTATTATATTTTTATTAAATTAATTTACACATTCTCAAATAAGACCCCTCAAAAACTTGTTATTTAAACAAATTTAAGTATGGGCCAATATAAAAGGGTTGCTTATTTTGGCCCAACTTGATTACAATCAATTTCCACATCCATCCCAGTATTACATCTTTAGTGGGCCGTGCTGGGCCTTCCATTTTACAGGCCAGTTATGCTAGGCTCTTTTGGGTCGTGGGCCCAATTTCTAACAATTCGAATCTGTCACGTGGTTGACACCAAAGAAGGCAGAAGGCGATCTGGTAGCACGTTCTAGAGTCCCATTCCGGACAAACCAGGCCTTTCCCTCCCATAAAACAGCGTCGGCGGCTTTAAGCTTATCAGTCATCGTTCGAGCCAGCCATATCAACACCGTTCACTTCTATGCGGTCAACGCCATCAGCGGCTGCTGAGTGCTGATCAAATCAACAAAATTCAAGTGGAACCCACATTCGAAACCGACGCATATACTTTCCATACAACGCAAAAGGCCGTTCAACTTTCCACAACCTGTTTCCACGTGTCCCCTCTAGCTGTCGTGATCTCGAAGTCAAGCACACGTTCACGTTCTCTCTCACCAGCGCAACCAGCTCCCACCTGTTTGGCACTTGTTTATTATACTTCTCTCTCTCTCTCTCTAGGAAAAAAAAAAGTAGAGGTTTGTGTTGAATTGTATTCTGGAATAGATATCGGAGAGAATTTCCAAAGCGGAAATGAGAGGGATGTCATTGTTGGAGAGAGGTTCCAGAGTCTTTCATGACTATCCTTCTCTCTCGAAAGCCATCGTCATCTTAACTATCAGGTATTTGAGGAATTCTTGTATTCGAAGGTTGCTCAATTGAAAAGCTATGCAAAATGTTGTTTGAGTAGTAGAAATTTGAAGCACTTCCTTAATTATCTTACTCGTAAGTTGAAATTTCTGTTTGGAGTTTGCAATTAGGTTTTAATGGAAAAGCGAGAGGTGTGAGTGAGAATCTAAGATACGTAACTGTAACTTGAAGCTTGAGTGAGTGAAAGTTGCTTTGCATCAGCGAATTTAGTTTTCATTTGAGACTCTCTCTCTCTCTCTCTCTCTCTCGTTCAAGCTCGATTGATGTGCTTTAATTGTGATGTATATGCTCTTCTTAATCATTTCATTTCTTTTCTTCAAATATTTGAAACTTGTTTTGAAAGCATGAGATCTCGAGGTTGAATGGGAATTTGATATGTACAGTTTTTGGAAGCAGAATTTTGAAGAGAGTGAATCAATTGTTTCTGATTCATTCGTGTTTTCTCTCTCTTGCCTTTTTCAAAAATTCTTTGAGACAAATAGATGAAGTTAATCATATTATTCAGGCTGGTTTAAGTGAGATTTGGTTGTGATTTCAAGCTCTACACTTTAGCCGTGAACCTCGGAATTCAAATTTGGAAAGCATGGGATGTTGGAGTTACTGAGAATGGACTTGGAGTTTTAAGGAGAGTGAAATGATTGTTAAAGTGATGAAATTCTTTTGCATAACTATCAATGAATTCTGTATAATAGTATGAAACCAACCTATCCCGTAGCAACAATTTAATGGCCACTAGAAATGAACGGGTTGGCTCATTCCTCAAAAGAAGTTTTTATGCCAAAATTTACGAATAATCATTGAGTCCTGCCCTTTCTGGACATCACATACAATGAGACCTGCGGGAATTTTAGCTTAGAATTAAAGTGAATTCAGTCCTATGTTATTTGATTTTCTTGAATTAATTTGCACTATGATGTTGCCTAATTGGCTTCTCTTGGGTGAATTTACATAATAAAGATCTCACTATAGTGAAGTTTGAGTTTTGCACAAAAAAAAAAAAAATAGTGAAGTTCGGTTTGGAGGAAGTTGTTTATCATTTACGGGTATGCAAAGGTCATTTGTCAGATTTCTATACGTTCAGCGTCAGAGAGAGCTAGAAGATCCTATGAAATCAATGAATTCTATGGTGCAAGGAAACTAGCATAGTTAAGCAAGTGTTTTCAATTCAATTCTTGTAGTAACCAGAAGTAATTTCATGGAGGATAAATCCAGGGTTAAGAGAGAGAGGAGGTTGAAGGGATGAGAAATTCCATAATGCTTCTTTGCAACTGGTTTTGACATATAGTTGTTTTCTATTGCTTATCCTTTCAGACGTCATCTTGTCAAATTACTTGAGTAATGATATATAAGTCAAAAAATTCATTGAACAAATTGACAAAATTCTTCATGGTGTAATTTTATTTGTGTTGTAATTAAAAGATTCTATCATGTACTTTTTAATGACTGAGGATATCTTGCCACATTAGAGTTTGTCAATTCAGCCATAAACCATTTCTTTTGTCCTAGTAATATTATACCTTTGTTTTCCATTGTCATACTTATTTGAGATTCTATTTTTCTTGTCACTTATTGTATTTAGTTGTGCCGTCTTTCCATTTCAGTGGAGGTGGTCTGGTCGCATATGCAGATTCAAACTCATCGCATAGTGTGGAGGGCATTGGTTCACCAAAACCATTGCTGTCTGCAAAAGCTATTGCTTCCTCAGAGGCTGATACAAAGAAGAAGAAAGTGGTGGTGCTTGGAACAGGTTGGGCAGGAACAAGTTTTTTGAAGAATCTGAGAAGTCCGTCGTATGAAGTTCTGGTGATATCACCTCGTAACTACTTTGCATTCACCCCCTTGCTACCAAGTGTTACATGTGGTACAGTGGAAGCACGCAGCATTGTAGAACCAATTCGCAACATAGTTAGAAAGGTAAGAAGTGCACTTGACTAACTCGACATGCCATTATTCTTTTTCTTGCATTTTTTGATTGTCTAGTTCACTTGTCTGTTCCTTCTCCTCTTTCCTCGCTTTTGTTGATTTTGTTATGAAAAATCCATGGCTTCTTATTCTTCTGCCAAATTTCCAGAAGAAGGTAGATATTTCTTATTCGGAAGCTGAATGTTTCAAGATTGATCCAGCAAATAAGAAAGTTTACTGCCATTCTAAATCAGATGGGCACTTGGGTGGGGTAGAAGAATTTGAAGTTGACTATGATTACCTGGTTATAGCAGTTGGAGCCCGTCCTAATACATTTAACACCCCAGGTGTTGAGGAGAATTGCTACTTTCTGAAGGTAAATTGCATTTCAGTTCTGTTGCTATCTATGATGTTATAGTTCCCAAACCACACCTATGACCCATATGCCAAGGTCAAAGTAAATAAATAAAATGCTAAAGCAAAACTGAAAATTAATTATATTTCCATATGAATGCTTCCTCGTTTGCTTACAATTCTTTTTTAGTTTTGACATGTGGGAGTTTATTGGTGTTAGAATTGAATTAAGCTCATTCATAGTAATCATGCTGGAGCTGGCTATAATTTCTTTGAACTCAACATCTTGGTGCAGGAAGTGGAAGATGCTCAGTCAATCCGCAGAAGTGTTATTGACTGCTTTGAAAAATCCTACGTACCAACCCTAAATGATAAAGAGAGAGAAAGAATTCTTCATTTTGTTGTTGTTGGTGGTGGTCCAACTGGAGTGGAGTTTGCTGCAGAGCTTCATGATTTTGTTCATGAAGATCTATGCAAGTTATATCCTGCCGTTAAAGACTTGGTAAAAATAAGTCTTCTTGAGGCAGGAGATCATATTCTGAACATGTAAGATATATTCACGCTATAAACTAGGTTGCTTACACGCTTGAGTCTGCAATCCTTTTCCAGAAGATGCATTATTTTCTGTTTATGTAACTTTTTAGTTCATAGTAGTCTCAACCGTATTTCTCAAGGCAAGCCAAAGTACTCTAACATGACATCAAACAATATATATTTATTTTTTTCTGGAAACAGAGAAATACAATGTCTAGTTTTTTCTAGATTTGTTTTGTCAACTCTGAAGTCTTGTTAGGTCAGAAAGGCTGAAGACAACACATATGTTATGAACTTCCAATTCAATCTGAGCAGCTATTTAGTCAAATGATACAGTGCCGCTTGTATAGTTTAACTCTATTTTTTTGCTCAGTAATGCTTACAGAAATTAATAGAATGCAGGTTTGACAAAAGAATCACTGCTTTTGCTGAGGAAAAATTCCGAAGGGATGGTATCAATGTAAAAACAGGATCAATGGTCGTGAAAGTATCTGACAAGGAAATTTTTACTAAGGAAAGGGGGAAGGGTGAAATTTCTTCAACACCATATGGAATGGCTGTCTGGTCAACTGGTATCGGGTCTCGTCCACTGGTGATGGATTTTATGAAACAGATTGGTCAGGTTTGCTTTCCAAATTGTTTAATCTCTCAGATGTTGTCCTTTCATATGTCAAATCTATTTTTCTGTACAAAAATAAAATGTAACTTGGGATTTTTTTGGCGCGCATATATACAAAGCACATAAGGATATCCATATTGATTTTTGTACTGATCACAGGGCAACAGGCGTGCTTTAGCAACTGATGAATGGCTACGAGTTGAGGGATGTGATACTGTGTACGCATTAGGAGATTGTGCAACCATAAACCAGCGGAAAGTCATGGTATATTTACATCTAAATTAGTAAATGCTTGCGCTTCTTGTTGAATTCCTAGTAAAAATATCCTCTGGTGGAAACTCTGTTCTAGTTGTTAAATCCAAAATATTCAGCTGAACATTTCCCAGTACCAAATGTTGCATGACTTTCTCCATTCTTATGTCCTTTCCTATAATTAGTAGATTTCATCATTTGATTTGCAATTTTCTTGATATTTATATCAGGAAGATATCTCAGCCATATTCACCAAGGCAGACAAGGACAATTCTGGAACTCTAACAGTCAAAGAGCTCCAAGAAGTTATTGATGACATCTGTGAGAGGTACCCGCAACTGGAGCTCTACTTGAAGAACAAGCAGCTAAGCAGTGTTGCTGACCTATTAAAGGAGGCTAAAGGGGATGATAAAAAAGAAGTGATTGAAGTGAATATTGAGGAATTTAAATCTGCTCTTTCCCAAGTGGATTCTCAGATGAAGAACCTTCCAGCAACAGCCCAGGTGTTGTATTTTCTCATCATCTTCCATTATACACGTAGGATTAAATTCAGAAAGATGCTTAAGCCTCAGCAATGACATTTCAGGTCGCAGCTCAGCAAGGTGCATACCTTGCTGATTGTTTCAACCGTATGGAAGAGTGCGAGGAGCATCCTGAAGGTCCTCTCAGGTTTCGGGGATCAGGCCGTCATAGGTTTCGCCCTTTTAGGTAAGTCGAACTGTTTATAGGGGTGTGCTACGTGTGTTGTGGGTCGATGGGTGTGTCGGTGTTCCAGTTTCATATGCCTGTTTGGATGTTACTTGGAAAGTTTTCAACAGGTAATCAATTTTTTACACGCCAGGGTAACAAGGAGGAAAATCATGTGGTTAACATTTTGATTGGTCATTAATTTTTCAGTTTTAGCTTAAAATCTCTTAGCAAGGATATATTCTATTACAGAGTTAAGATTATATTCATGGTTTAACTTAGGAGGGGTAAATCCACGTGCTCATAGCTATTATAACTCATGTAGACATTACTTTCTTGTCTTTGAGACAAACTTTTGAGACTCGTATTTGATACAATCCTTGGTAATGATTGATTCAGATATAGACACTTTGGCCAGTTCGCTCCACTGGGTGGAGAACAGACAGCAGCGCAGCTTCCCGGAGATTGGGTTTCTATTGGACATAGTACCCAGTGGCTTTGGTACTCGATTTATGCAAGGTATATTCTTCGTTTGCTAACATGCATAATCAGCTTTCCTTTGGTCATTTATATTCTTGTGCTTGTCGCTTTTGGCTTTCAGCAAGCTCATCAGCTGGCGCACCAGGATGCTTGTCATCTCAGACTGGACAAGGCGGTTCATTTTCGGAAGGGACTCGAGCCAGATATGATTCAAAATGACAGAGGTCTTACCATTGGTTCTGAGAAAATACTAACTTGTTTTGTCCATAATTTAAAAAATTCATGTTTGACATGGGTTATGAGGCTCATAAACAAATTTTGTCCTCTTTAATTTTGGGATGCCAAATCTGTTCGTGCTTGCAGAGTGCTTTACAAGCAACTTACCACGATTGATAAGAGGGGTGGTTTGAATCCTCCCTGATTTTGCAATTACTTGTTGTTCGAGATTTATGGAGATGATCATAAATTGACTATACTCGTGGCAAGATTAAGTTTTTCCCTTTTTTTACTGTGGTTTTTCATCTATAACCACGGTTTTTTGTTTGTAGCTGTCCGGGTGAAAGCAAGGTGAAGTTTCCTTGTGACATTCACTTTTTTTTTTAAATGTACTTTGACTTAAAATGATTTTTTTTTTTCATTTTTCAAAGGATGAGATTGATTTTGTGATATGAATGTGGATCCCGCAGTGGTATACAATGTCATATTGCTGAGTCTTGTTTTGGGTGAGCATTGGTTCTTAGTTTCGGCTTTCAACTCTTTTCCTAGGCCCAATTTACTGTATTAAAATTGGGTTAGTTGAAGGTTTTTTTCTCTTGCTGAACCCAATGCAAGAGCCCCTTTCTTGTTTTTTTTTTTTTAATTTCTTTTCTTGGGGACAGGGTTTGCAAGCCATCGATAGGGGCTTAAAAAGCTCTCGGTTGCTTCGGCCTGTCAGATGGGGAATATTACCGGACTAATTTGCATAGAAATGTAAAAGGTTACAAAACAGTGACACTTGTTGAAAATACATAGGCCCACTTGGGCCCAAGATTTCTGGCCCAAGTGGGCCCTTGACTCCAACGGCTAAGCCGTCGGAGGTATAGACGTTGGAGGGGAGTGGACTTTGTCCACTTTTTCTTTTTCTTTTTTATTTTTTTTCCTCTCTCTCCCCCATCTTCTATAAATAAAGTTTTTTTGTTCTCTGTAAATACAACTTGGAAAACAATTTCTCTTCCAACATGTCTCTTCTCTTTTTCTTTATCTTTATAATATTGAGATAATTTCTTTTGCACACTCAGTAGAAGAAATTTTCTTCGTTTTTCAATTTTATTTTCTTGATAAATATTTCTTCTTATTTTTCTCTTTTATTTGATCACATTTTTATCTCTCTTTGTCCATATTTAAATTTGTACCTCAAACTTTTATAAAACTCATTCTCTAGTGTGCGATGGCATAGCATATCTAGGAAAATCTGTCTAGTGAAAAAATATTTGTCAAAAGAAAGAGGTACTTAAACGAGAACAGACGAGCTCCACCTCTTTATTGGAAACTTTTCTGGTGCTTCCTGTTACGGAATGGTTTGAGTTGAATTTAAGTGAGATTTACAAATTTCTATAATACTTTGTAAGAAAAAAAGAAGTAAAAATGTAGAGAAATATGTAAATATAAATAATATAAAAATTTTAAATATAAATATTAATTTTTTTACAAAAATAATAGAATAGTCGTTCACTAATAAAAATATAAAATGTTCAAATTTATAATTATTAATGATAACAATCACCATAAAAATAAGAATTATAATTAAATAAGTAAATAATTTATTAAATATGAAAAATATATAAATATAAAAATATATAAAATTTTTTTATAAATATTAATTAATTTAATATTTAAAAATATTTTTTAAATAAAAAATATTTTATAAACGAAAAAATATTAGTATCAAAAAAATTTTTGTGTATTAGATTTATTAGAGCTATTTGATAGGGTTCAAAAAATCCCCTCCCCCAACCCAAAAAAAGGCACCCAACCCAATAACCCAAAACAGGCTTTGCCCTTGTCGTAAAACAAAAGACAAAGACAAGATAAAAACCGAACCAAACTTCAAAGCTACCCTATGTTCTCCGGTTAAAGCTCGTCTGCATTTATTGTTATTAACACACTTTTGGGGCATGTATTCGAGAATGTATTAGTCAACTCGTATGCAGAGTAATTTCACCAAAAAAACCTGGGGAGACTTAACTTTTATCAAAATAATGATCAAGATCTGACTTGGTAGGGACATTCTTCAATCTTAATTTCGTAGTCTTGTGTATGTTAGATGAGTTTGCAATTGCACTCTGGAGAACGAAGGTTGGATTTTGTCTAGCAACTTGGGGTGCCACGAGGCACGTCCCCCCCTTCCCAAGCCCTATCAAAAACAGGGTCCACCTCCCATGAAAACCGGCAAGCAGTAGGAGTTCGGAAAAAAGCAAGAACTGATAAGGACTTCGACGTTTTGGTCTTTCAGGAAAAATTGAAAGAAAGAGAAATATGGTCGGGAGAACATGGCCTTCTTAACATTTGGGCGACCATAAAGGTATTCGTGTCTAGTCACCTTTTCCCACATAAATTTTTTGCACAGTATTTTGTTTATTTAATTATTTAATTATTTAATTATAAATATACACAAAATAATTAATTTTTGAAGAAAAAGAAAAAAGAAAAAAGAAAAAAGAAAAAAGAGGAAGACTAGTTCTTTCTGTCTTCAGTAAGAACGGGTAATTTCATTATGGGAGAACTGCTGGTGCATGCTGAGGGTTAAGCTACATTCGTACAACAAAAATTTATCAAGACAATTATCATGATATAGGAGAAAATATGTATCAAATTCTATGTAATGGTTGGACGGTACATCCCTTAATCATAATAAAAAAATAGAATTTGAGAGAATTAATTCTTAACGGATCTAAAAGTGTTTTGCTGAATTAATCAGCGCAACTTAAATAACGACCGGTGTAAAATTAAAAAATAAGAGATAATATATAGTAAAAGAGACTATTTAACTTTGGTCCAGTGGGATATAATACTATATTTCTTAATCAAGTTTCTGAATTCAACTCACTGTTTTGATATTGAAAAAATTATATTGAAAAAGTAGTCTCTTAAATGGGTCACTGCAAATCCAAAACTGGATTAATCGGAGAATAATTCTGAATATCAATCGATATAGTACAAAAAAAATATCCGCCCAAGTTCTAATTTCTCAAAAATATGTATCATTCGATAAGTCTCTCTCTCTCTCTCACTTCGAGGGTCTGGTCCACCAAAATTTAAAGATGGTCTGGCCCGGGCACGGTCCATCGCGCTCCTCAGTCCTCACAAGTGAAATGCATGTACAGTGTATTTGGTTTGCCACCATTGCAGCTAAACCTAGTGATTCATTCAATTCTATATTATTAAAATGGTGTGGAATCTTCATGCCCTGTCACGTTCATGCGGGTCCTCCATTTAATGCGTTAGGTTCAAAAAATTTTAGAGAAGCTATAGGCTCGATCCAGATTCAATTCCAAACAAGCATAAGGTCAGCCTAAAATAATCCTACTTGCCCAATTTTCAACCCTAGCAGGGCTGATAGGCTATGCTCGTGATTAATTGTACTTTAATAACTTTTTTAGAAAATTCTTAAATCTGATTAATATATTTTCTTACCATGGCTGATTAAAAAAAAAAAAGTTTGATACAAGATTCATTACTAAAATTTAGCTTTAAAAAGTTATATATATATATATATATATATATGTGTGTGTGTGTGTGTGTGTGTTTTGACATAGTTATTTGGTATAAACATATATAAAATGTTAAAGGTTAGGATACCCTTGGAATAATATCTCGAATTCGAGTTTTGTATCTAAAAAAACAGATATCAAAATGATTTTATTTCTTAACTGTCTAATTTAACTTGAATCGAATTTAATTATATTAATGTAATTATCAGATATAAATAGTTTATAAAAAAATAAATATATGAATTTTTTTTAAAAATCAATGGTTAAAAATAAAATATTAATCTGCATAAATATTAAGCAGGAAAGACACGTGTATAGCCCAAAACAGGGTGGGAAGCTCTCACTGCCGGCTAATCTCGATTGCCAGCTGTTTCTCTCTATTTATTAATTTGCCCAACATTATTACGACACTTTTTGCCAAATAATAAATAAATGTATGATACGTGATGAACACCTTCGTAACCATTATTAATTAAGTGTTAGGCCATTAGCTGTGAGGATCGGATGCTTAATATAAAAACCTTCTCTTCTTCTTGCGCGCGGTCCAGGCCCGAGTCACGTGATTCCCCCGCATGACCCTGTGAGGTTTGAGGGGTAATTTATCAAAATTTTCTTCTTCTTATATCCCTTTAAAAATAAAATATTAAAATTTAATTGTGTTGGAATTTAGGGGGATTGGATCGCCTGTGTGGGTTTGACCCAATCCAAACCCTATAACTAAAGTTCAAAAATAAATCAAGGGGATGTAGTTTTTCATCCAACTCCCCTTGATTAATTGAATTTTGAAAAATCAAAAGAAAGTTACATTTATTGTGATAACACCAAAAAGTCAAGGACGGGTGAAAATTTCTAAGCGAACATTCTTCTCTATTTTTGTGCAAAGCCGAGAGGAAAAAAACAAAAAAAAAAAAATTTAAAACTCTATAATTGAGAGTTTGAAGGTGACAATTCATATATCATAATCAAGGATTGGATCATAAAAAACAAAAGTAAATCGCACGTAATTGTTTTTCGATCACGTATTAAAAGGGTTAATGATTCAATTCTAAATTTTGAATTTTTTATTTTTTTGATATTTTTTTTAAAACATAAAAATCATATATTCAAGATTCTCAAATTGTGATTTAATTTTTGTTCAAATTTTGTTTTGAAATTATTTTAGTTTTTAATAAATTTTTTTATTTGACTTAAGAATATTATAAATAAAATAAAACAAAATATATTAGATGGAGATCACTTTCGATTTTTCAAACAGCTCCTAATTACGCTGTGCTCTTAAAATTGTCAAGCTAGTGCTGTCTGCTGAGGGCGACATTTCACGTCTTATCCTCCACTGTTATTACATTTTAGCGGTCACGCACATGGAACGTGTGCAAATCATGTTACCGTCTGATTGCGCCATTGTGTATTCCTGATAATTGGATTGACAATCAATCTCTTTTAAATCGCGTGGTTAAATGTCCTATTCTTTTAATTAAAATTTTTAATTTTAAATCTTGAAAATAATAAAAAAGAATTAAAAAAACTAACATGTAAAATAAACTTTATAATATTCAAATCAAAATAATTAGACAAATCCTGATATCAATAATAAAAACAAAAATGTAATATCGTGTAATAGTTGAAGTTTGAAAAAGATTTGAATACAAAGATCTTGTTAGAATCGATTGTTATTAGATTTCTTATAAAATTATTAGATAGTAATTTTTAAATACTTGTACATGATCAAAGGTAAGATATGCGATTGATGACAATAAACATTCTTTCCCTTCTCTCTCTAACCCTACTTTCTCTCTCGATTTTTTTCTCACTCAATCGTTCATCCTTCACCTTCTTCTACCCCTATTATGTCGAATACTATCAATTGCAGCACTTCCATTGCAACCAACCGTGATCGTCATTCCCCATTTCTCTTATTACTTTATATCCTGTTTTTCAATCATTTTGAATTTAACGGCTATAACATCTTCCTTGCCCTATTTCGCAAGTCGGGTTGTTACATATTGAGTTTAGACCATCCCTAATGAGGGAGTTGCTTAGTATCGTAAAATTTGTTGAGCCAATTTTATGTTTTTGAGTGAATCACTTTCTATCTTTTTTCTTTTTTATCTCCCTCAAACTCTCATTGTAAAGTAAATTTTAATTCAAAATTGTCAAGAACGACACATCTTGAAACAGTTTTAAGATATTAATTAAAATGAATAAAATAAAATTTACACAAACTTTTAGATTAATACGAATAAGTGAGAAATATCTCTACCATCACCCTTTTATCTCCCTTCTTCACCGTTGTCGGGCGGGAGAGTGGAGTTTGATCATGATAATTGTAGTTAACGTGCCGGTGATTTCAATGGTCGAAGGGAAGGCTGGGATGGAGTTTGATGTTGCTGGGTGGCTGAGGATCCCTTCTTGATTTTCTTGGTTTTTAACAATACTCATTTTTTTGTCATGGAGATTTGAACCCCTACATATGTTTCGGCATTTATGGAGTACCGAGTTGCTCTCGCTTACCATTATCATCCCCGTGTTGATCGGAAGTTCTATGGAAGTCTCAAGTTTCAAGTTTTGAATTGGAAAATCAATTTATTAAATAAAGATACTAAATTTTTTAATTAATTTTTAAATTTAAAATTTGATAATAGAAAAAATTATATTAAGAGATTTTTCTCTAAATTAAATTCGATAATAATCAAATCGAAATAATCGGATTATGATTTTAGTATGAATTCAGATATCAATCGATCATTAAAAAATATATACTAGTACGACGGGTGAGGGGGCTATGGTACTCTAGGATTTTTCTCAGGGTCCATGACAGGTTTCGTGGATGGTGGCCATTACTTCTAAGTTTCGTTAGGGTTTTAGTTTTTCAAGTCGTTTTTATCATTGATTTTTTTTTTTTGTTGGTTTTTTGCCCCAAATTTGGGCATTTAGTTTTCTTGTTTTGTATTTTCCCTTTAGATCCCATTTGCGTTCGTTGGGGCCTCTTTGTATTTAAGGTTATGACCCAGGAAAGATAAAAATGAAAAAATAAAATCAAAAGCAAATCTCAACAAATAGGCCTTTTCTTTTATCGGATTTTATTCGATTAATTCAGTTTAACTAATGTAATACCCATTTTAAAAATTGATTTTAAAATTTTTTTTTATTATTATTAAAATTTAAATTTGAGTTCTTTAATTTAATTAAGAGATATAACAATTTAATCATCCAAATCAAAATAATTTGATTAAAACCACGTTGCAAGACGTCAATTATCGGAGGAATATGGCCCCATTAACGGAAGGGTGTAAAGAATTGAAAATTGACCTTACATTTAAAACATCAGAGATCGTACGGCTGACAACGAAAGATCAAGTATGCAAAAAATGACAAGGACAACCGTCCATGTCCAGCCATAAAATATGTATTGTTTTTTATTATGGTTTTATTTATTTTTTGGATTAAAACTTAAAAATTTAAAATTTTCCTTCGCTTTTATAAAATAATAACTTGAATAATGATAAAAGAATGACATTTGTACGCATATTTTATTTGTACCGTACCACTCTATTACCTAAATTATCTTTTTTTATGAGTTAATGGGATTAGGCACGATGATTTAAATTCAAAATTTTTTATTTAATAATTATATAATTAGATTTTTATAACTCTTAGATTCATATTAAATATAAAAAAATAATAAATAAATTATTATTCAATTATTAGCCATAAAAAGAATTTAAAAAAATATTGTATGAGAATAATTGAAAAAAATTTCTTTATATATAAAAGAAAAAGGTGAAAGCCATTGAATGTGAGAACAACAGCATTATTTATAAAAAAGAAATAAAATTAGATTATATTTAATTAAGTTTGTATTATTTTTAAATTTAAATGAGAAATGAAATAAAGGTAGAAGAGATTGTATTATAATTTGTTATTAAGTAAAAAAGGAATTTTAGAAAAATATTACTTGGGGAGTTTGGAGACACCAATTTTTTATTTTATTTTTTCCCCTCATCAACGGTAGCGTAACATTAGCTAACTTGCACTTTTATGCGCGATGCGCACCATCATAGTCAAATTATAACAACTACTAACTATAAGGTTAGTAGTTAATTATAGTTAATAGAAATAATTAGTGGTTAATTGTAATTGTTAGATTATTTAGTAGTTAATAAGTTTGGTTAGTAATAAAATTAGTATAAATAGTAATCTTTATAACATATAATAGATATATTGAAATGTTATTGAAATCTATCTCTCTTGTATTCTCTTTCTCTAAATCTCTCTCTCTCTCTATTTTCTCCTCCCCCTAATCTCTCTCCTTCTCTTGATCTCACTCTCTATTCCTCTCTTTTTTTAGTTGGTTCATAATAAATTGGTATCAGAGCGTACGATTCTTGGTATAATTCATGACGGAAGATGATTGGAGTAAAAGAATTGACTCTATTATGGCACGCATTGATGACAAATTCAACATTATAATTAAAATGTTTGGTATCGATAAACATATCCAAACTTCGATGGAAAAAAAGCAAGAAAATGAAAAAAAATTGGAAAGTAACAAAACAAATCAAATGGTAAAAGAAGCAATACGAAAATCTATGGAAAAGCAAAATATTGAATCACTTTCTAAACCCCTCGTTTTATTTACGCTTAGTGAAAAAATGTTGAGAGTAAAAAAATTTTAAATATCCAAAAAAGAAGGATCTTGCATGATCAAGAAAGAAGGGTTTTGCAAGATCAAGAAAGAAGTTGTTAATAGTGGGTTTTTGCCAATTCCTTCAAAAATTGAATTTTCGGTATTTATCGGACAAAATTTTTCATCAATAAGAAGTTCAAGAAAAGTGTCTTTCAAATTTCTTCATTTCTATTTTTCTTCAACTATTCTTATTGCAACCCAAATTACATGTATTGTTCGTCTCCATCATCTCATCTCTCAACACAAATGCAAATTTTGATTCAAAATTCATTGATTCAAAATCTCAATTCTTGGTTTTCCATCCTTGAGGACAAAGATGTATTCAAGAGGAAGTATTGTAACAACTACTAACCATAGGGTTAGTAGTTAATCATAATTAATGAGAATAATTAGTGATTAATTGTAATTGTTAGATTAGTTGATAGTTAACAAGTTTGGTTAGTAATAGAATTAGTATAAATAGTAGTGTTTATAGGATATATTGAAATATTATTGAAATCTCTCTCTTGTATTCTCTCTCTCTCTAAATCTCCCTCTCTCTCTATTTTCTCTCCCTAATCTCTCTCATTCTCTTGATCTCACTCTTTCTTCCCCTCTTTCTTTAGTTGGTTCATAACACAAATCCTCAACGATCCCCGAACCAAATCCAATGAGACAATATGCGTAGCCAAAATTCAAACCCAATGCAAACCTGCCTATTACGAATTTTATATTGGATCCCTAATAAATTATAAAATATTATTTAAATTCAATACATTCTTTCACTCAATAAGTCGGTTTTTTGGATCGCGTTCTTTTATTAAATTTGAGGCTATTATTTAATTTCTTGATAAATTGATATAAGGATTCCAAAGGTTACCCGAAAGAAGGTTAACCGAAAAAAGACTACACGGCTTTTGATATCATATTCTCGAAAGCGCGCACCTCTCTCTCTCTCTCTCTCTCTCTCTCTCTCTCCCTCTCTCCATCTTCATAATTAAACTGAAATTAAACAAACCCACGCAAAAAAGACGAGAGAGCTTCAGCTTCGGCATCAATGGCAGATCTTCAAAATCTCAATAATTCGTTCTAATTCTCTCAGATCACAATCTCTGTGTGTGTGTGTGTGTGTGTGTGTTTATGGACTGCAAAAGAAACAGAGATATGACATCACTTCCTCCATTTCCAGACGAAGTACTAGAACGAATTCTCTCATTTATAACCTCACCAAAGGACCGAAGCGCAGTCTCTTTGGTCTCCAAAGACTGGTACAACGCAGAGAGATGGACAAGAACCTCAATCTTCATCGGAAACTGCTATTCAGTGTCTCCACAGATCGTTATTCGCAGATTTCCCAAAATTAAGAGTGTTACCATCAAAGGAAAACCTAGGTTTAGTGATTTCAATTTGGTGCCTCTGAATTGGGGAGCTGACATTCAGGCTTGGCTCCTCGCTTTCGCTTCCGCATACCCGTTCCTGGAGGAGCTGAGATTGAAGAGAATGACAGTTAGTGATGAGAGCTTGGAGTTTCTGAGCTTAAGGTTCTCGAATTTTAAGGCTTTGTCTCTCTTGAGCTGTGATGGATTCAGTACTGATGGTCTTGCTTTTATTGCTTCTAACTGCAAGTAAGGTTCTTTCTTTTTTAAGTTTTTCAAATTTTTATTTTTGGTTTTTGGGTATTATTTTTTTCCTCTTTTATTAATGGGAGATCTGTATGGTCTCATGTGATTATTGGACAATCTGGCTAATTTTTTTTGGCAGTTGGATGAAAATAAGTATGGAAATAGCATCGGTAAATTAATTGATGAGGCAAAAATGGGTATTTTTCATGCAGCTAATGTTTTATTCATTACCATTTTTTTATTTTGGTGTTTTTGTTTTATTAGTGTCGTGGTAAGGAATTTTTTATCAAGTTATTGAGCGGAGTCGAGACTCTTTCTGTGAAATGGACTGTGCTATGAAAGGCTGGGGGGCCGGAGGGGGGGGGGCGAGACCATATTTATAATTAGTGATTAATGGAGGAGGGAAGAAGGGTTGTTTATTTCTGTGCTCGTTTTCATTTGAGTCCTTTTCTTGATTTTGGAAATTTTCTATTAATGTGAAATCTGATTTGGAACACTCACCATGCTATAAAAAGTTGGGGGAAAGATTTTTTTTTTTTTTTTTTTTTTGGGTAATTAATGGTTTGCGGATGAGATGAAAAAAAGGGTATTTTGACGTTTTTGGGTAATTAATGGTCTGCGGATGAGATGAAAAAAAGGGTATTTTGACGTAGATGTGAAATAAATGGATTGGTATGATACATGTTCATTTACTGTTATAGGGGATGCGAACACAGAGGTTTAATTTAATGGATGTGTACCAGTGGCGGTGGGCTTACCTTCTCTTTTCCTCTGCCCTTTTGGTTTTGCTTTCTTGATTTGATGTTTGAGCTGTTGATGTGCAATTAATGGATGGCATATCCTTGATGCCATACCATTCTTTTCCACAAATATACCCCCGATATGATTATTGGGTGAGAGAAAACAACAGCCAGAGAGCTATAGCCCAATTTTTTTTGGTTTTATCAGGCTGGTGGTCGGTGGGCCTCACGTTACATAATCGGATTACCCTCTTATACACTCACTAAATAAATAAAATCACTAGAACATAGAAAGCTACTAGGTATACAACTGTTAGACCATAATTCTAAATTTGTTCATATGAAGTGGCTTTATCAATAGTTGGATTTTCTATGAGACCCCTAAGATGTCACTGTAGTGTCTTATGTCCATTGTTGGTCTCGACTAACAATTAGTTTGGTTTTGAAAAATTCACGACTTTTTGGTGCTTCTTTTCTTTTGCCGAGTAAAGGTATCGCGTCAATCAAATTTAGGACTATTGGGCTTGTGGCATGCGATTATCAAACCTCATCTTTTGTCCATAGTCCTCAAATTTCTTTTATGGGATTTTCTACCCTTGGGTTCATGCATCCTGCTAGTGATGGGGCCCATCTTAATGTGGGAAAATTAGAAAAAGGAGTAAGAGGGAAGATGCAAATCTTCTAATTGTGTTATGGTGTGGAATGCAACTTTATGGAACTTTTGGAGTATGTGGCTCTTGTTTAGGCCGGTTGGTCATGATTCTCGAACTCCCTATGAATGTCATTGTGGTGGCCACAAATAGCAATAGAACCTATCTTTTGGTTGCTCCTGAAAGTTCAACAGTATGACCACGTCTTTCACTTAATATTATTTACTTATATATTTATTTTGGGATTTTGCATGATATTTGGGGTTAAACATCCCCTTCTGGGTTTCTTTGGCTGGATACCTCTCTGTCTAAAACTCAAACTTTTAAAAGCTGATTGTGATGTTTAAAATCCAAGATAACTTTTTTTTTTTTTTTTTTTACTTTATTTTATTTTATTTTACTGAGTGTCTTATCCAAATGTTATAAGCATAAGTGAACAGCCTATGGTTAGTGTTTTTTGAGAGCTGGCACTTTTTCATTCATATTTTTGTTACTACTTTGAACTCTATTTGTCAATATTCTTCTTGCATGAATGTCTTATCTCTTCTCTAGGAAAGTTGGCACAGTTTCTGGTAAGTTTATATATTTACATTATCCTCTAAAATCCAGTTAATTGGTATGGTTTACATGTCTGGGCCTTATAATTTTTCTAGATCGTCCTGGCCTATATATTCTCTTTGTCAACAGTGTATTTGGTGATACCATGTGGTACTTTTTCCATCTAATTGCAGCATACAAAAAGAAGTTCAAAGGATGAGGATGAGAACTTGACTGAGAAACATAATACACTGAAGTTTGATTACACTACAGCTAGAGACAGGAAAATTTATTAGTTTGTTTTTTGAGTCAGCTATTACTTATTTTCTTTTTCCTGCCACATATAGTGATTTCTTTGTTTTGACCGCACCACAAATTCCTTCTTTGCATACAGGAACTTAATCGAACTAGATATACAGGAGAATGCCATCGATGATTTTTCTGGAAGCTGGTTAAGCTGCTTTCCGGAAAACTTCACATCATTGGAGATATTAAACTTTGCCAACCTTAACAGTGATGTGAATTTTGATGCCCTTGAAAGACTAGTAAGCAGGTGCAAATCATTAAGGGTTCTAAAGGTTAATAAGAATGTCCAACTGGGACAATTACAAAGACTGCTTGTTAAGGCCCCTCAATTGACAGAGATTGGCACTGGTTCATTCTTGCAAGAGCTCAATCTTCAGCAGTATGCAGAGCTAGCATGTGCGTTCAATCACTTCAAGAATCTGCATACCCTTTGTGGCTTGTGGGAGGTGACTTCTGTGTATCTTCCTGTGTTATATCCTGCCTGCACCGATCTTACTTTCTTGAATTTGAGCACTGCGGTATTACAAAGTGATGAGCTTGCTAAGGTTCTGGGACACTGCCCACGACTTCAGCGTCTTTGGGTGAGAACCAACACTCCTCTATGCTTCTTTTAGTTCCATCTTGTAATGGTTATAGATTATATTCCTATAAGAAAAGAGGTTGAGACTAGAAGACCAATTATCATTGGGATAGATAAGCCCAATACTCTTCTCCTATGTTTTGGTGGAAAATGATGCATGTATGATCTTCTATTGATCGCATCATTTTATGCATAGACCTTGAACTCTTCAAGCTCTAGGATCTAGGGTCTCTTACTTTTGAGGATTTTGCTAGAAAGCTGTTAAGCTTGAAACTCATAACCTCTAGACATCAAGCCTGGCCTTTTAAATTTCAAGTAGTCTTTGAAAAGAGAGTGAAATTGATGTAAATTCTATTAGTATGAACTCCTAGTACCTGTTACAGTTTGTTCCTTGCAACTTAGGGGGAAGTACTTACCCATGCACAGCAACACTTTATCTCTCCTATTTTTGGAAGAATGCGTATTTTATTAGCTTAATCGTAAGAATGTTAAAGTCATAAATGTTATGGTAAACAAAATGATCTCTAATATTAGCGCCAAGGTATGTGTACCAACAGGCTTCTACTTTTTAACCAGCATATCAATCACGATTTTTGCTTCACGTCTATATTAGTCTTCAAACAGTGTCCTTGAATTGAATAACCATTAACATATACTCTCTTGAAGGGATTTTGCTTCCATTTCCAAAGTGGAAAACATTCTTGATATTAACAGCAGTCACTACTAGTGAGTTTATGGACTTCCCTTCACCATGCAAAGCACCTCTCACCTCTTTGACCATCTCCAGAGCCATCAAAATTTGAGTTTGCATGGAATATCATTGGTCCTTGCTAACAAATTCAGGCATTAGAATATTGCTTATATGATACTATTATTACATAACATACCATTAGAATGTAAAAACATTTTGGATAAATAAGTGAATGAGAATCTTTCACTTATGTAAATGACTTGATTGTGATGATTCAGGATAGCAAAATAGCATATTTTTTTTTCTTCAATCACAAAAATAAAGGTTTTTTTTATTATTTTTTTAAATTTTTTATATGTATATATATTTAGTACCAATCTTGGAAACCAATAATTCTACCATGTATGATGTGTACATCTTAATTTAACAAAAATGTGTCTGATATTTTAAACATTATACTTACCATTACAACACAAATTGGTTACACCTTTAATCACATTCCATTTCTCAAAATTATATTTGGTGGAGATCTAGCTTAGACAAGAATGCCAAAAAAAACATTGACATGAGGAAGGACGTTAGAGACCAAATCTACATTGTTAATTCTAAATTAGCTTGTGAATGACCTTTGCTCAAAATTGCACCAGTAGGAGACCTCAAAAGTTATGTGTGAGTGTATATATATGAATTTAGACACAAATCCTTTACTCAAAAGAATCAGGTGTCGGGCTGACTTTATTTATATACACCACAATTTTGTCCACCAACCATTCAAACATGGAACTCGCAAATCTTCCCCATGTGTGTGAGGTCAACACATCCACCACCAAGCTCCCCCTTCAATTGATGTTCTTCTTTGGTCCACTAAGAGCTATGATAACCATGGAGCCAACCCCACTCAACTATGAGTGGGTGCAAACCTGGAGAGTCCTACTTGACCAAAGCTTAAGCTATTAGGTGTTGGACCAACTTCATTCACGAACACCACATTTTGTCCACCATTTATCGATGTCGGACAACCGTTCATGCATGAAACTCTAAAAAATTCCCCCCTTGTGAGTTCAATGCATCCACCTCTTCAATTGATATTGTTCCTTGGTCCACCAACAGCTATGGTCACCATGGAGCCAACCACAATCAACTATCTGAGGGTGCAAACCATGGAGAATCCTACTCGACCATGGGAAGAAATGAAAACTATGAGAGTTCTCAAGGCTCCATGTCCTAAATGCACTTTTCTGCCCAACTGAACCATCAGCTTTAAGACCGCAGACCATGGAGAATCCTACTCAACCATGGGAAGAAGCAAAAAGCATGAGACCATGTCCTAAATGCCTTTTTCTGCCCAATTGAACCATCAACTCAAGACCAATTAATGGAAGCATGCCCGTGGGATGCCACAGGCAGTTACCACATAATTGTAGATATACAAGACACCAAATCTTTACCCAAAAGTTTAAGCTATTAGGTATTTAATCAATTTTGTATATATACTCTATATTTTTCCATCATTTATCTGATGTGGGACAACCACTCATATGGAACTCTAAATGCCTTCTTTGCCCCCAGCCAAAGGCCAAACAGATGCTAAGAAAACAATTTTATCCCGCAAAGTATGTAAACATAGGGATTGGTCCTTGAAAATTCTTTTATGTCTATCCTACTAGAGATACCATTGACATGAGAAAATTGCTGTTAATTTTTTGCATCCTTGACAATCTGAATCCTTTAAATTCAGAGAAGAGGAAGAAGTGCTCAAGAGGGCTTCAGTTACAAAAGGCAACATCCCACCTTGTATATTGAACATAATATTCCGAAATGATCCTGCAGCCCCACAGTGAAAAAATAGGTGATCTCTTGACTCATCACATTCGCAACGTATTACTTGTATTCTGGGATAGTGCCTTGTGAGGTTTAGCAAGTCATGAGCACAACAATCTTAGCAAAGCTTTAATCCTCCAAATCTCTTACGCTAAAACATAAGGAAAGATTGTTGGTATCCCTGGTCAAAAAAAGAAAAAGAAAAGAAAAACTTGCAAGAAGCAACCGGAACCATCAATGGTCCAAACACTTGCATCAGGAATATTTGAAGGCCAGAGAAAGAGATTGAATCAAATGAGAAATTAACTCAGTGATCTCCAATCAATATTCTCTACTTTCCAGCATTGCTTAACATTAGGCTTAGGCGATATAAGAATGCCATCTGCATGTATGAGATACATAAGAACTGTTTTATAAAAAGTGAACCTATACCTCAAGATATTTTAGCCTTCAGAAGATGTCTGCCTCAACATTCTTAAATAGGTTTTAAAGGTTCAGAGAATGCCCCCTTCTCAAAAGCCTCAGGAAGAAAACCCTTTTTCTATCAGGACACTAATGGCAAAGTACATTGCTTTACTTAGTCAATGAAAATGCCATTAAATCCTAGTTGTGAAAGATATGGATTAAATGGCTCATTCAATTCACTCATCGGTCGTTTCCACATCTAACACAATTAGCAATCTTGCCGATTAACACCTCTACCGTTTTTATGGTGTAAATTTAACTAATTATTGTCATAGCCGATTATGTCACTAAGAACAAATGCACCATCTGATGGGCATACCTATATCTTGAACAAAGGTCTCATTTGAGTAACAAGAGTTTTAGCAATAATCCAGAAATCGCATTGCATGAATTGATAGGCCTGTGATGATTCACATTTTCATGGTTTTCGTATTTAAGAATGAGATTAACATACCCTATACTTAAATTCCTTTAGCATGAAGATGGAATTGGAAAAATATGTAGTCATATATATATAGGGCATCTACAATGGATTTATCAACAATATTCTAACAATTATGATAAAAAACTGTGAATGTAATCATGTAGTGTTTTCTTTTTAGAAATATGTACAGGTTAGGGGTGTTGTGAGACTCCGGTATTGTCACGGGTACCCGTGACACTATCTGTTCAAAGCTCGACTCGAGCTCAGGTAGTTCGACATCGAGCTTGGGCTCAATCCCATTTGTGTCGAGCTCGAAGGCTTGTTGAGCTACCCAAGATTAATTAATTATATTTTTTAAAAATAATTTTTATATGTGAAATTAAGTTTATAGGTATACTTTTTTAAATATATTACCTGAAATCGATTAATTAAAAGAGAATATAATTTAACTAACTCGTAACACTACTTGTGGCACTACCCGATGACACTTCAAGCCGAGCTCTAGCTTAAGCCCACCTAACCAACACTCGAGCCGAGCTCGGATATCGACACTATCCAACTTGACTCGAGTGTCATAACACCTCTAGTACAAGTTGATATGACAATTGTTGAGCATTCCGTTTCTGTGGGATGTGGAGAACGCTTATTGTTCTTCGTGCTTTTGCCATTTTTAGTTTCTCTCACACATGAATGATTTGTGCCACTTATGTAGGATATTATCTGAAAAAGCCATATATGTACTTTCTGTTAAGAATGTTGGCTGAAAGAGGAATAAAAGACTTGATATTGATGATACCCTTTGGGAAGTTTTAACTTTTAAAGGCTCTGTGTAATATAGGTCCTGGATACAGTGGGGGATGCAGGGCTTGAGTCCGTGGGTTCCAGCTGTCCACTTCTGGAAGAACTTCGAGTTTTCCCGGTAGATCCCTACAGTCAGGATATCTTCCATGGAGTCACTGAGTCTGGTTTTCTTGCTGTATCTCGTGGCTGTCGCAGGCTCCACTATGTTCTCTATTTCTGTCGACAGATGACAAATGCTGCTGTTGCGACCATAGTGCAGAACTGCCCTGACTTCACTCACTTCCGTCTCTGCATAATGAACCCTCGCCAGCCGGACTACCTAACAAATGAGCCAATGGATGAAGCATTTGGTGCAGTAGCCAAGACTTGCACAAAACTCCAAAGGCTGGCAGTTTCAGGTCTCCTTACAGACATGACATTTGAGTATATCGGAAAGTATGCCAAAAATCTAGAGACCCTTTCAGTGGCATTTGCTGGCAGCAGTGACTGGGGGATGCAGTGTGTGCTTGATGGCTGCCCAAAGCTAAGGAAGCTTGAAATAAGGGATTGTCCATTTGGCGATGCAGCTTTGCTTTCAGGAATGGAGAAATATGAGTCCATGAGATCCCTTTGGATGTCAGCCTGCAATTTGACTATGAATGGATGTAGATTACTGGCACAGGAGATGCCAAGATTGAAAGTTGAGGTCATCAAGGAAGATGAGAGCGAGGATTGTGTGGCAGAGAAAGTCTATGTTTACCGTTCTGTTGCAGGGCCAAGAAGTGATGCTCCACCATTTGTTCTCACCCTTTAATGTTAGTTAGCTCTCATTCTCTCTCTCTTACCAACTGCATGGATGTGTTTGAAGTTATAAATTATTGTAGAAAAACCAACTGCATGGAAGTAAAAATTAACATTAACTTCATAGATCTATTATCTATGATCCTTTTATCTTCCTCTTTAGGTGAGGAATTACATTAGGTTATGCAATGGTGTAGCTATTTTGAAGTTCATGAAATATTCATTTATTGTACTAACCACAGTTAATGCGTTAACAAGAAGATTTGAACATACAGAATGTGACCGACATTAGGATCCCAAGAGGACATTATTACTGACCTGCCGAGCATTACTGAGTATATAGCTGGAAAGAAGTTTTAAGTTTTTGAAAGACCATGTAACAATTATTGTTATCACAAAGAGGTAATTTTGTTATGTAAATAGCGCTATGGGATAGAAGACATGGTGACATTATGCTTAAGTTGTCAATGGGATAGTTAGTTATTCTGGTGACAAAGTCTCGTTTAATCAAGGCTGTTTTTATGGACTGATTTTTGAAGCTCCAAGTCTGCGGGAAATCCTAAAAGGAATTGACTTTCTTCCTCTCAACAAAAGCAAAGCTGGTTTGCTGGTTGAGAAACTTGTTGAAATCTTGGGGCACATGAAAAGAACCACTTGTGGCTGGTTCCCTTTTATAACATCACAGCATGGTTCCTCAACCAGGAAACATGATCCTTGTCTTTTGTTGATTGCTACACTGTCTAACCTATGACATTTACTTCATGTCACTCTTCACTATTTCTGTATCGGCTTCTTCTAGGTTGGATAATTTAAATGGTGCACTATGTTGAGGTCTTGGGTATGAATTCAGATTTCATGATTGAGCTTGGTGAACTCAGGTGCGATTAGGTTGGTTGATGACAGTCTTTGCTCTTTTTTGTTTGGCTTTGAGTATTTGATATTGCCTGAAAAAGGAAAGCATGTGTGAGTAGGAGGCAGGGTTCTCATGGGATGGGTTGAGAGAGTTGGTGGTTTGTATCATTGTAGCTTGGGATGTAAAACAGTGAAAGTTTCCTGTAAAAATCTATTATGGTTTATCAACAAGGTGCAATCTTTAGTGGCATGAGCTTCCATAAGAGGTGGTCTTTCTTGGATAGCTGGTGATTCATGATGAGGCTTTTGCTTTGCTAATATAGGTTTTGTTAAAGCAAATAGGTTTTCTTTATGCCAGTACAATGGTGAATTAATAACAAATTGTTCTCTCTGGGTCAAGTTATATTTAATTTTTGCTTCTCTGCTTTCAATTTAATTAGTTGGGATATGCCCTAGGATGGCTAGTTTTCATTTTTGTTATTTATTTTTATTTTTTTAGCCATATATGCATCCATTTAGTATGATTTTTCTTTTACTTAATTGCATTACTTATAAAAATAAAATAGAGGAGCATTGCTTTGGTGTTTGGTTTTGGAGTTTGGGCACAGTTTGGGAGGGGAGGGAAGCTGTCAGTTTAGATCATGGATCTTCCAGTAATTCTGAAGATTGCAATGTGTCTTTACATGGTGGTATTATCTAACATCAATTTCAATGCGCAAGCATCTCTTGATCCATTGCACTAAACCATGCAAAAAGTACATTTTTTATGCTGTTGGGTGTCGATCACATTATCCACTCAGACATTTATTGTGTTCCTTTCACCTTCTCTCAACTTGTTTCTCGTTCAAGGCAACCTACCTCAGAGCCCTTTCTTTCCCTTTTGTTGAACTAGGACTTTCTTAATTACTTTGAGTTTGGGATTCTACATCTTTTGTCTTTGTGCAATTCTTTAGCCACACATGAACCAAGTGATTTCTGTTAATCTTAAAAATGTCTTTGAGTTGGTCCTTAGCACTAGATTATGAGGTCTTTGACATTTTCATTTGTCCAATACCGTGTTAAGAATGTTCCAGATGCTAGTTATCATGCTGCCTTTTGTTTATTATGCTTTACGTGTTGAATATATGTCAAACCTTGCAGGTTTGGACGTGGGTGTATTGATTCATTTGAAGACGAAGCATGATATACATGCTATGGAATAATTAAAGGATGGAAGCAAAGAAAGGGCAGATGTTATTTTTCTTATTCACACAGAATCCCCGGGGAGAAGTGAACAGCATCTGGTCAAAGAAAGATGTACGAGAGGCACTATGGGTCGCAGCTAATTTACCCCTGATTCCTTTCCACTCCTAGTAATCGAACAGCAAGATCTGAATGCATGAACGCATAGATCAGCGGCAATGGGTTACTTATGTGCCCAATTCTGTCCCTGCAATGTGCTGGAACCGTGATCAGTATAACTTTTCAACTCTCTGCACCACTAACAAGAATGTCGTGGGACCAAAGGATGAATCAGTTCTTGTCTTCTTATGGGCCTTGAGGACTGGGAAAAGAACTTAATTGCTTTATATTCTATCATATGCGGCGGAAGACAGAAGATACCACCATAATGTTGGCTGGCCAGTGGGGGTGGTAGTATTGTTTAAACATCATATTCCTCTCTCAGATCAAACGACAGCCTTGATCTTGAGGTTGGCTAACCCAGCATTGGTTTCCTTATTATCGACAATATGCAATGGTCAAACACGATGGGAATGAGGTGCAGATCCAATGCTTTGCTATGGGGTAAGAGAGCATGTGGATGGGATCTGACATTGTGGACAAGGGGAGATATCAAGATGAGCTTCAAAGCTGTACTACATTTTCTGTAATTGTACTGATAGATGAAGATAAGCTGTATAAAGATATGCTGGATTCACTTGTGATTTGATAATTCAACATTGGGGAAATGGCGAATAAGTGGGAGATGATTATTTTTTATGTTCTGCGTTTTGCAAATTGTTTACTGTTGACCTTTTATGGTGGGGGTTAAACTTTTCCCTTTGCCCCATGCTCTTAACTCATGCCTCAGTGCTTTGTTTCCCTAGTGTTGGCCAATGGGGTGAGTTTCCTTTCAGGTTTTATGGTGCTGCCTCTAAATGGAGTCATGCTACTCACCATCCTCGCAGAAGATTATGCATTGCCCTTGATCGGAAATCTAGATCCGTTGCCTTCTTTGCTTTTCTTGTTTTTCTTATTGTTCAGGCTTATTGGTTATTTCTTTTGGCTAGTCAGTCATGCATGACAGAGACTACATCTGACCACTGTGCTGTACATAATTCATAATTGGGTTACCTAATGAGCATTGCCCATTACTTTCTCCCAAATTTTCTTCCAACAAAAAGAAAACTCATCCTGCGACCAATTTTAGTGCCCAAATTCAGCCAAACGCCGGAGGGAAGTGATCATTTCGGAACTCAACATCACCAAATCCACCAGGTTAAGAACCCTCTTTTGGCTGCTAAGCAGCAACCTGTTATTGCTCATTAGACAGCATTCTGTGCTAGATATCATTGTGAAAATCTTGGAATCACCTGTAACAGCCATGATAGTACACCATTTTGTTGCACACTGACCTTGACATTGATGCACAGGACTTCAAACTAGGGCACTTTTTGGTGGGTGTCTCTCTCTCCTTAGCAGAGAGGTGGAGAGGGGCCTTCATTTGCTACCTCTTTGAGGGCCCCGGGCTGGCACTTCACTACAGCACTATCAAAACATTAAGCAGGCCAACAAGATCCGTTTGTTGTTTTACTTTTCAACTCTCTAATGTCATCTTGCTTTCTTTAACTTTTTTTTTTTTTTTGAAATTTACCATTCATGTTGGCTATGGAGTAAGGTCTTGTCAACGTGGATGTGCCTAAGGTACCAAAATCACTTGTAGCAATCTCTGTCTCTCTGTTGTGATTCTCAAGCTTTGCAAATTGACTTGCATAGGCATTTTCCTGCAAATTGGACCATTCGCGTGTTGAATAATCTTTGCTTTCAAGCATGAGATCGATGGGGTGGTCAGTATGGCTTCACATCAGTATTCAAATATTTTACTTGTTTGATTCTTGCCAAAATTTTTGTGCAGTTAAGTGAATGAAACTTTTGTCTTAACTGATTCATTCAATTTCTCAAGGACATCGCACTGACCCATCAGATAACAAGTCCTAATCTCAATTCTATGAAGCATCGAGAGCTGAAGCGATGCAGACTCAAATCAAAAAAGTTGTTTGCCATTGCTGTCAAAAAATTCAGAATCCTTATTGCTGAGATTGGTCAATTTAATCATATCTTGAAGATGAGGAAATAATAGAATCTGTTGAAGGGATCTGGTCTAATTAATTCAATTCTGCTTAACTGATCTGTTTAATGTTTCAAGTACTAGATTTTTAAGGATGGACTCTAAGGTCACAGGGTCCTACCAAATGAATCACAAGTCCATTGTTAAAACACTGATCATTTGAAAGCATAGGCCATTATGAATTTTCTTTTATAGGGTCAACAAGTGAGATGCAATGCAAGAATTTTGGTCCCGTTAGGCTAAAGCTTTGGTAGCTAAAATGTCCATTCCAAGTTCTACCAAATCATGACAACAAAATTTTCAAAATTTGATCATTGAGGACTTGTTGGCTGACTAGCTTGCTGCAAAGCCTACAAATGTTTTTTTTTGGTTTTGTAGGCTGTCCAATTCGAATTTTAAGCCAATTATTGCAGTCTAGGCCTTTCGATTCAGGTGGAGGTCCCCAAATTATGATTTAATATAAGCTGAAAAATAAAGCCAAAATTATGAACATTATAGCTTTGTCAATGAGTCAAAGATCCTAAGATTAGACAGGGCAATTTATATTATGCTTTCCATGGCGTTTAGTTTGAATAAGGAGCACAACTAAATCCCCACTTCTCTCCCAAATTAAAAAAGAAAGGAAAAAAGGAAGAAAGAAAGGCTTTATTTTATATCTTTAAGCTCTGACTTGAAAAACATATTGTGGCTTTAGAGATCATGCATGGATTAAGACTGCAACTTGACATACAAAAAGGAGAGTAAAAAATGAAGATAAGAACTTGATCATCTTGGAGGTCAATATCAACCCAACAGTAATGATATATGTATTAAATATCCGATTACTAAAATTATCAAATATAATATATTGTATAGTTTAACCGGTTGAAAATACTTGTATTTGCTTTTAAATAATTTAATTAATTACAAAACACACGATAAGTTTATGTAAAACTACTAATATGAAAACTATCTTTCCATGAATCATATATATATATATATATATCAAAAGATTCGGCATTTAAAATATTTGTAAAATTGTCTTGAATGATAAATAAGTTTCTAGCTTGTCTAATATTCACATCCCATTGAAGGCTCCCATCTATGTTGTTGTACAGTCAACTTGATGCTGAAATAACATGATTGGAAGTTCTATTTTTTCATTTCTTCAAGGTTGAAAGTAAACCAAATGTAGTACAATACAGTTGAATGATCAAATTGCGTAAGGGCAAAGAATGGAAATTTCAAAATCTAATACAACATGCATTAATTTTTATGACACTGTAATAAGAAATCAAGAGTTTCCTTACTTAAGATTAACCATCACCAAATTTGGAATCACCCATTAAAGCAATAACATGACCTCTTTCAAGTATTCCCACTATTGGCATTGATGAACACGAAATATTTGGTATGGTATATAGGATACCCTTTCTCTTCAAAGCTAAGGTATAATATGGTTCTTGTGCTTGGTTGTGTCTATAATATCCCTTGTCTCCTACTCAAAGTTGTCCTCCCAGGGCTATCAATTTTTTCTTGCTTCTTCATGCAAAGGGCCTTCCTACCTAACACACATCCGCATTTAGCAAGCATGACACCATTTTGACACATTCGGTGGCTTAGGCATTACTATTTCCCAACAAAAGCTTAAAGCTTCATCTTTTACCTTTTGGGTACTCTCAAAAAGCACTTAACAAAGTACCCAAAACTAATTAAAAGAAATCTTGCCAATTGTCATGATTCCATGATCTTAATTAAAATTATTAATCTAATCCCAAACTCTCAAATCAATTAGATAGTTGTTTGGTGAGATTATTTTTTTAATTAACTACAATTTGAGTTAAGTAGATGACAAACCCACCAAGATAAGACCACTACTTAATGAGATTGTAAATGCAAAACCTTGCTGGTCCCTGAGATTGGATCATGCCATGTGCAAGGAGAGATTGATGTTGATATACCCAATAATGTCGACAAAGAGAAGATGACCACTAGTGAATACAACAAAGAATTTTTATGATTAAGTGATCACTTGGCCTCCATATTGCCAAGGAAGAGATAAAAGTTAACTAGGAGAAGACAATTAGAAAAAGAAGCTCCCTCTTGAACAAAAAGTGCTGATAGCGCTCACTTTAGTTTAGTGCAAATAATGCAAAAAAGGACTTTGTGTAACTACGCATTGCTCATTGTAAGAGAATCACCCATAAAATAAGCATCCGTGACCAGCAAAATCATGGGTAATTCTTGTCACGTATTGGGTACTAAAATAGACATCGACTCATGTCGTGGGTAATTTTATTCGAAAACATAGTTGTCATTTTCTTTTCTTTTTCCAAGTTACGCAATAAGGGATTCTCAGGAAACATTTTTCTTGTATAAGTAACTCGAAATCTTTATAAATGTAAATTCTTCCGGTATTTAAATCAATCTCAATTAATGACTAATTGGCACAATGATTGGATATTTGTATAATTTAAATAAGGTCTTGAGTTGGAGTATCGTGTATAGACAAAACAAGAGTCAGGAGAGTTTTATTCTGAATCTAATACGATTCGAATCGAATTTAACCGGATTTAAAATAATTATTGAATATTGATGATTTATATATATTATGTATATTTCAACAAATATCGATAACAATTTATAAAATATTAAAATTATTAAAATCTTTTAAAATATTATTTATTCTATAAAAAATTATAATTTATATTCCATCTATTTTGCGAATTATATTTTACCCTGCATTTTTCACTTTGTTGTCTTATTATATATGCAATGTATGTATGTATGTATGTATGTATGTATGTATGTATGTATGTATGTATGTATGTATACGTTGCGCATGAGTTGACAGAGTCTTTTGCTTTTCCATTAACCTTAAATGTCTCTCTCAAAAGCTTATGCTCTCTGATTTATCAAGGGTTTGTGAAATGTGCAGGGCCAATTACGCTTTTCGGGGTTTCCTCTTGCAGTGTGTGTTGACATGGACAGCTTTCGGCTATTGCTCAGCACCTTTCACTATCTATCGACACTAGGGCCACAAAAAAAAGAGGACTTGCTTTCCTTCCCTTGCAATTTGGTTTGGTTATATTGGCATGCGTGAAGGTTCACCCCTACTTCCTATTCAGAGGACGACCCCTCCTAGCTCAAGGCACGGGCACCAAACAACACGCCACCAATGACTTCACATGCTTTGGTTGGGTTGGGTGGTGGAAGTTGTGATATTTCCCTTGGCATTTTCTTGCTGAGAGTTACTCCTCTTCAAGTCAAGATTGATGTGACTCTAAATTTTTTTAAAAATTATTACAAATATAATAAGATAAAATAAAAATAAATTATTAAATATATAAAGAGTGGAATAAAGTTGACTAAGTGGTGAAATAACGCGTTTATCTAGAACAAATTTAATAAAATATAAATCCCATATTACTAGAAGGAGCAGATTCAATAAAATAATTTATATAGTTTGATATATTATAAAGTTTCTTGTCATGGTTAAACTTTATTATATTTCTTGGGTTTTGCATATTGCAAAACAGACGTGTCCCCGCTTTTTTATATTTAATAATTCTATTTTTTCATGCCAGAGTGGCTTCTAATTAATTAATTTAATTATTTATCCTTTTCTAAATAAGCACAATATTTCTAGAAGAGAAGAATAAAATTAAGGTTGTAAGCAGAGTCCTATGAAGGAAAGAGAGGACTTACAATCTTATAGCATATATTATTCCTTATAATGATATAAGCATGAAATGTTCTTATAAGGACACCAAGTGGTAGAGAGGTCTTACTCAAATATCTTTCTCAAAATCTAGTATTTAAATTTTTGTGGATACGGACTTTCATAACTCTATATAATTAAAAAATGATATAAGCATGAAATGAAAATAATAAAAAAAATAATAAATATTCTTAGAAAGTGCCGATTGCTCTGGTTGTCTAATCAATTTTATTTTTTTAATCTCACAAAATTTATATTTTTTCCCAATTGTGATAACACTTTGGTTGACTTTAAGATCGAGGCCAAAATAAAAACCTGGGTCAATTGTATTTATTTATTTGGCATTGGAGAGTCATTTTCCCTAATTAGGTCAAATAAGGCGAACTCACTTCCTTAATATTGTAACCCTTTTGCCAAAAGATTGAAAATATATTATTTTTTTATATTTATAATTGTTTAAATCACATAATTGAGTATTTTTTTTGGTAAATTTCTTAATTTTATTGTAAGTAAAATTTAAAATTTGACTTTTAATATTAGCCAAGAGATTACGTAGCACGACTGAAAATTACTTGTAATAACTCTTTTTATTTTAAAATGAAAATTGGTTGTTATTGCTTATTACTCTAATTTGGAATGTCATGGCATTGAATATGGACTTGTCTATTTAAAATTTTGATCTCAAACATTTTACTTACAAGTCATGGCTAAGGTAAATGACTTGAAATATGTGATAAAAGTTCATGGAAAAAACTAAAAAGGTCATGTGCGGGGCAAGGCCCAAGGGTTGAATAGCTGTAGAGGAACCAAAAATGCCATTTTCTTGATGATATAGGCATTGACAGATGGTACGATTTTGCTTATGAATGAATGCAAATTTCCCATTTTTCATGCTTTAGATTTGAGTATAAAAATCTCCTGTTCTCTTATTATTAGGAAGACTAAACAGACTTCCCCACCGTGCCTCACCGTGCCTCAGTTCACAGACATGTACTTTCTTTGCTCACGTCATAAGAGTTTTTTTTTAAATTATATTCTGAATAATATTACTTGAATATGGTCAAACTCTTTTAAAAAATCTCTTCTAACATAATCTTTTCATTCTCAAAATTTAAATCCAAATTTTAATTAAAAAATTAATATTTTTCTACTAAATCAATTATCGATTAATACCTACCTCTTCTCTGAAAGTCTCTTCTTTCTCTCAACAATTTCCCTAATTCTTCGAGAGGGTACATTTGCCCTTGCTCTCACATTTCATTCCCGCAATCCTCATCGCCAATTAGCGCAAAATTCAATAGAACTCCCCCCCAGTCCCCACTGCTGGTCCACAATAATCCTTTCTGATTCTTCTCTTTGGTCACCGTTTTTCTTCCATCAAAATGCCTCCTTTCTCTAACAAGCCAAACAAACCCGATTCTCCTAATCCCATGTTTAGTCCATCTTAATCCAACTTACCCCCAAAATCCAGAAGGGCACTTATGAAATTTCACCTGTAACGTCCAATACCGTTTAATATCATCACGCGAAAGAATAACATGGGATAAGTACTTGTACATTGTAAAACAAAAGTCCTGAAATCTCTCTCTCGCCCTCCTCTCTGTCTCTCTCTCGAATGTCATCCACTCCTCTCTTCTCATCCCCCAGTCTCTCTCTCTCCCTCTCCCCCAACCCTCGCCGGAATCTCTGACTCATCTCGCTGGAATCTGACCCACATAACTGGAAAAATGTCTTTCTCGTCTTTCTCTCACACTGACTAAAAAAAAAGTCAAAAAAGAAAATCCTCAAGATGGGTGAAGAAGAACAAATTCAAGAACCTTCACCAGAATCTCTAACCGGAAAACCAACTCTCCGGGAACTAATCTCACTTATCTCATCTCTCATCACTCTCTCTCACTCCATCAAAGTCTTCCACTCAAAATGGCAACTCATAAGGAACAAACTCGATGAGCTTAACTCAACCTTACTTGCTTTGGAGAATTGTAATTCTGATCAAAACACAGTGATTTCTGAAATAGTTTTGGAGATTTTCAAGACAGTCAATGAAAGTCAAGATCTTGCTGTAAGATGTGTTAATGTTTCTTTTAGTGGTAAGCTTCTAATGCAGAGTGATTTGGATTTAATTTGCACAAAATTTGATTTTCATGTGAAAAAGCTATCTGGGGTTTATTCTTCTGGGATTTTAACAAATGGGTCTGCACTTGTTGTTTCAAAGCCTGGTTTCGGTGCTACGAAGGATGATATGAGGTTTTATGTTAGGGATTTGTTTAATAGGTTAAAAATTGGGGATATGGGTATGAAGTTACATGCTTTGATAGGGTTAAATGAGGTTGTTACGGATGATGAAAAGTATGTTAAGATTGTCGTTCTTGAATTTGAGGATTTGGTTGGGTTATTAATGAATTTTCTTGATAACTCGGAATTGGGTATTCAAGAAATGGCTGTAAAAGTGTGTTGTATGATTGCTGAGTTTGATTGTTATAAGGGTATTTTGATTGGGAATGGTGTTGTTGCTCCTTTGATTAGGTTTCTGGCGAGTGGGAGTGATATGGGCAAGGAACTTGCTACAGTGTGTTTGATGAAATTGACTGAGAATTCAGATAATGCTTGGTCTGTTTCGGCTCATGGTGGTGTGACTGCATTGCTTAAGTTGTGCGGAAATGGCGCTTGTAGGGCTGAATTGGTTGGTCCTGTTTGTGGGGTTTTGAGAAATCTTGCGGGGGTTGAGGAGATTAAGAGGTTCATGGTTGAGGAAGGCATGGTTCAGGTGTTTGTTAATCTTGCAAAGTCTAAAGATGAGGTTTTGATGATTAATGCCATTGAGTTTCTCCAGGCAATGGCTTATGGGGATGAAGTAATTAGGCAAATGATTATTAGGGAGGGAGGGATTCGGGTTCTTGTACGAATCTTGGATCCTAAAGCTTCGTTCTCATCTAAGGCACGAGAGATAGCATTGAGAGCGATTGAGAACTTCTGTTTCTCTTCCGCCAATTCACTGAACTTATTGATGAGCTATAGGTTTATGGATCAGCTCCTTTTCTTCCTTAGAAATGGGGAAGTTTCAGTTCAGGAACTGGCCTTGAAGATTGCGTTTCGGCTTTGTGGGACCTCGGAGGAAGCCAATAAAGCAATGGGGGATGCTGGGTTCATGCCTGAGCTCGTTAAGTTCCTCAACGCAAAGTCATTCGAAATTAGGGAAATGGCTGCTGAGGCGCTGTCTTGCATGGTTTTAGTACCAAGAAATCGCAAGAAATTTGTGCAGGAAGATGGTAACATTGGATTGCTTCTCCAATCATTAGACCTTCAGGAGGGAAATTCAGGTAATAGGAAGTTCTTGTTCTCCACACTCATGTCTCTAACAAGTTGCAATAGTGCAAGAAGAAAAATTGTGAACTCCGGTTATCTTAAAAACATAGAAAAACTTGCACAGGCTGAAGTTCACGATGCCAAGAAGCTTGTCAGAAAATTATCTAGTAACAGATTCCGAAGCATGTTGAGTGGAATCTGGCACTCATAAATTTTGATTTTTCTTTTGTTTCTTTTTCTTTTCTTTTACCCCCACTGTAAATCTAAATATATATTTTCAATTTTCTATTTTTGTTTCGTAATTTGACCAAATGTTATCTGTCTTTTCCAGACTCTTTTCTTTGGATAAATAACATCAAGAAGAGCTTTCTTATTAGATTGTAACCATTAGTAGGGTTGTCGATAATGACTTGTTGATACAGAATCTCTGGCATTGTTTGTATTTTGCGACAGTAATGCAAGTTAGTAGGTAAATTGAAGATTTTATGTTTGTTTAATTTTGGAAGGTACACATGGGTATAGCATGAGACCCAGATGGGCATGTGAGTAGTAGCCGTCAAATTTTTTGTCTCCATGTTATATACAGAGAGGAGAGAGTGACGGATGATCTGTCCTCCTGTATTTCATTGTCTTTTAGCCAAAATCCATTCTCCAATGTCGATAAGCATTTATGGTTCTTATAATTAACTCAATTACTAATCTAGCTTTGTGCCGTAGTTTTGTGTATCCATGTTGCATGTGCATCATCACCTTAACTAAATCGAAGGATCTAGGCAAAAATTGGATGAATTTTACATATTTTGTACTTGGATTGGTTAAATTATCTGCAACATAAAAAAGAGTTGTGTCTTGGTGTCCCAAGGGGCCTGGACCTAACCAATGAATGCCTCGGGCATTTAATTCTTTGTTGATCAACTTGGTGATGGAGGGGGGCTACGTGGTGGACCATGAAGACCCATCTTGAGAGCCTGCTGATTTGTGTGAACGGGTCATGGACCCCATATGTTCCGATCACGACCTAAAATAACTTTCCTGGATTATCTCAGAAGGTGCCAAGGCTATCTAATCATTCAAGCTGGGGTTGCAAATGAATCTGAATTGTTCATGAACAGCTCGCTGTTTCAATTTGGCTTATTCTTTTAGTTGAATAACTTCGAGCACAGATGCAATTTTGAGCAGAATTCGAAGGAGGGTTTAGCTCTTTTACGTAAGTAGATTTGTTCAAAACTTGGCTTCTTGCAGCCCCAGTTCGGGTCGAGCTAATATATAGACTCAGCAGCAGATGAGATGGAAAAGATACCCTACTCGAAGTAGAACCTACATCAAGATAATCAGACAAACCCCGGCAGAATAACCTAGACATTGTTACATTCTAAAATTATCACGGATTGATCACTTGGTTATTGCACAGGTGATGGCATGACAAATATGTAGAGGTAGTGGTAGATCATGAGACACTAATTTCCCGCCATGTTTTGTGCATCATGGTAATCAGACAAAAGCTTGAAATTATTAGATTAGAAGATTTTTACATTTTAAAATCATCATTGATAAGTATAGTCCTAATGTAGGGGATATCATGTTGAATATCTATAATGTCTGCATTGTGCTAGCTTCTGGACCAACTTGACTGCTAGGCTCAACTCCCATCCCGTCACTACATTTCTTTAGTTTGTTGGTTTGCCATTCGCCGCTTCCAACTGGTATCTTCTTCCCAAGTCGATGTGTATGTAGCCATGCTTTTATATGCTTTTTGATAAGTTGATGGCAATTGTGGGCGTGAGGATGCCCTTTTTATGTTTTACCAAAAATTTTATCTGATCTTGGTTAAATTTAACATCAACTAACTGGGTCCAATAGTTAGGTTGAATCGAAATAATTGGAACCAGTAATATTGGTTACCGAATACTAGTCTTACCATCGATCAGGTCTGGTCCAGTGAATTTTGACTCCAGATAGGGTTTAAGAGCTCGCGGAGCCCAATGGACTGGAATTGTGGGCTTACATGCCACCCACAGCCGAAAGGACAATAGACTGGACCTCTTCTCGTGAGCAAAAAATTGGGCTCTTGCGAATTTGGCCCAACAGGTTGGTCCATTAATGTACACAATCTTTGACCACTCAGTATCCGGAGTTTTGTTTTAACTAATCCGAGTCGGAGTTTTGCTTTAACTAATCCGAGTCGACCTGACTATCAGACTTCCTATAGAGGGGGAGGTCTCCCAAAATAATTTTTTCCGTTTCCAATAAGGCTTAAACCCGAGCACTTAATTAAGAGACGCAGAGCCCTTCACACTGCGCCGACTGACCTTTGGTACACAATCTCTCTATTGCTATACTAATATTAGGCGTTGTACCATCAAATGTTGATGTAGATGGCAAGGACGCTGTTGCCCCTTAACTATGTGGGAGTTCGACTCCCCATGAGAACGGAAAGACATTTGTTGGGAGACTCATCATAGTATATGAGCTCCATAACGGTCGGTTTAGATTAGTCAAGACGAATCTTTGAATTTGGTCAAACAAAAAAAAAAAAATCAGGCGCTGTTGGCGGCACTTTTGATTTGATAAGTATTTTTAATTTTTTTTTTGGGTTTCGTCCATTCGAAGGACAAGCCAAAAAAAGCTACATATATGTTTTAAACCTTGTCTCTGTCTTGTTAAAATCCGGAAACAATTCTATAATTACTTAAAGTCTCTGCCAAGAGTCTTAATTCTAAAATTTTTATTTGTAATAAGTTTCAATTTTTCTTCGTTGCATAATAAAAAGGTGGGTTGACAGAATCCAAAATCAAAGGCTCTTGGATGGTTAAACATGTATTAACTTAGGAGATTTTACAAAAGCAGAATGTATAAATTTCTTTGCTTAGTCAGATTGTGAAGTTTCGGGGAAAAGAGGGAGAGGTGACTTTTGGAAGTTGCCTGCTTCAGTAAACTTCAAGGAATTCTAGTGCGAGAGTACCTATGGAAAAAGGTTGCTTCTAGGAGAATTCAAAAAAGTAAAAAAGCATGAGGTGGTGTTGAAGAATTTCGAATAAAGGGAAAAAAGAGGTAGTGAGAGTAACACATGTTAGGGTCCTATTACTGATTGTTACCCCCATAAATGCTTACTTCTTGGAAACTGTCCTAAAGCCAATTTGCATAAGGGCAAGAAAGAGGAGACGGGTTGGGGGTTGTTTAGGAGGTCACTTTGGAATCTCTAATTTAATGCTCGAGGACTTTTGAGTCACTGGTTGTTCATGAAAATAATTATTATTTTTATAGATATTTATTAAAAAAATAAAAATATTAGGCAAGTGAGATGTCTCTCTCGATGTTAGGATCTAAGTTACTGAGTTATAACTCAATCTTAATCTTAAAATTGAAATGGGTTGGAAATTTATTATTTATGCCATGATCCAACTCCAAAAATCAGCTCAAATTCTTCAAAATTTCATTTTTTTTTTCATTTTTTGAAACCATACATATAAATGTGGAGATAATTGTTAGCATTTGCTGCTTTGTCCTCGGCCCATATTTAAGGAGAGAGATCCCCCCACCCCTGCCGGTTAATAACAAATAAATACGTACAATCTAACCACATACTGAAGATAAGGCTAAGATACTGCTGCCTTGGCTATACAACCTGGTCTAAAATATCTTGGAGTGATTCTCACTGACTTTAGCTAATTGCAAGTTGCAGCATGAGTCTGTAGGTTTGGTGGCATATGGTATCTGATTAAGACATCTCAACAGCATATGCCTTTCCTGTTTCCATCTTTCGATAGCTGGCTATTTATCAAACGAAACTGGCTTCTGAAAAGGTTAAATCTTTGATTTTTGTAGGGTTTTCTTTATTTTTTAAAGCTTTGATTTATTACAAATTACACCTTAAAAATGGAGTGTCTCAAACAAAGACAGGATCATCTTTGCTTGTTTTTTTTTTTTTATTTTATGTTATTTATTAACTTGAAAAAAACTTATTCTATAGAGAAAGTTCTGACATATAAATACAACTCACACGTCTTAGGTATGTTTGGACTCGACTAAATCCTGTTCAAACGTGTTTACAAATCCTTAAGTTTTGCCAATTGCAGAAGTGATTAGTGGGACTTTTATTTAAAACTTCACTCTCATTTTCGGCTAATTTGAACTTGTATTTGGGTAGGAGAACTTATATTAATTATATTTATAAAGAAATACTTCCCATTTTATTATGGGAAAGAGTTTTGGTTTTGATAAGAACGAATGCATTACCCTGCATGGATGAAAATATGCAGACAATCTGATGATTGCAACCTTTCAATTCAAACTTGCCTGTTGCCAGTGGCCAAGTTGTAGAACAAAATTAAATGCAAATGTGAATTGTCATTGCTTCAATTCTGGGTTTGAATAGAGACCCACCAAAAGTTTGGAACGTGTGTGTAGTTTGGTTAAAACCAATGATGACCTGTCCTTTTCTGTTTAAAGGAGCTGCATAATCACTTTGTTTAGTCAATCGACACTCTTTAATCATGGTTATGGTATTAATCCCTACATTAATATCTCTCTCTCTCTTCACTACCACTAATATTCAGAATTATATTTCAATTAATCCGATTTAAACATATATGTAGATCTTAAGAATGACTTTTTTAGTATAATATTTTTTATTTCAAGTTTCGAATCTAAAATTTGGTTAAAAAATTTAAAATCTCATTCTATTAAATTGATTTTCTATTGATTTTCTCTCTCCTATATATTATTTATGTTCTAAATTTGATTTCATAATAGGGAGAAATTGGACAACCGGAAAATTGTCAAAGATACAGCTTGAATTGAATTTGGTATGCAGGTTTGTCTCTATACTTTTGATTTTATTTTATTTTTTATAAATCTATCTCTATACAAGTGCGTGACATTATAGAAAACTAGACAACCTAGGTAAACGTTGGGCGAAAACAAACAATTTTTTTATATAAATGTGAGATGATGCTTTGGCTGGCTATCAGAGCAACCCACCATGTGCATGAGTCAGATTTCATAAGGCAAAGAAGCTCAGGTCGTTTCCTGCCGTTAATTCAATTTGGGGAGTGGACGTGGACTCTTATTTAAAGAGGCGTTGAAGGTTCGTACGCGGGCCTTTCATTCTTCACCTTTTCAAGACCGTTTCTTGGGATTCTCTGCCATTAGTAAGGGCATTGCTTAGGAGATTTGTAATTATCATTCAATGATTACTCATCGTCTCTTTTAATGAAAATCAGTAATCATTGGACGAATCTTCATGCACAACGATTATATTATTTTTTCAGATCACCAAATCAAAGACGTATAAACAATCTCTTTATAAAAATATAAAAAAAAATAGATATATATACGTCCACTCTTTTCTATTCTCACAGTAAATTAAGAGTATTTTATATACCAGATGAATCCTTTAATAATTTACTACTATATTATCCTTTTGAGCCGGGTGAGTTGTGTTGGGTTAATACCTAAATATTGTTTTTTTAATCATGTTTTTATATTTTGAATGATTTGTTCGGTTTCTATCTTTAATTTGATTTATTTAAATAATCATAAATTTTTATAATTTTTATTTCAATTAAATTAAATTAATTGTATTAATTAAAAATATATAAACTTTTTAAATAATTTTTATTAATATAAATATAAATATCATATATAATTAAAAGTTAAAAGAAAAAATATATATTATAACAAAAATTTAAAAGAGAAAAATATTTTAAAGAGTGTTCATTGAAGGATGATATAATATTAGTTTTTTTTTTTTTTTTATTTCATGAACAACAGTCAAGTAGTGAACTTAGTTTATTAGACGTCTCTCCTAGTGGCTCTTAACCCTTTTTATCTAGTAGACTACTTGATTCAAACCTGATAGAATAGCAGTTTTCATCATACATCTACTAAATTATTCATGTCTTGTACCAAACTCACTTAAGAGGAATTATTTGGTAGTTGGGTTGAGTATATCAATCAAAGGACCTACATTACAAAAAAAAGAGGGGGTGGGAAATCTTCTCGATCATTACAATGTCACGAGAAGGGACCGCATGCAACTTGTCCTTGTTTTCTTCTGGTAACATGTACGAGAAAAACAATGGTAAGAAATTCTTTGCTCATGAAAATGATATGTAGAGCAATACAGCTCAAATGATGCCAACAAAATGACGGGACAACTCTGATTATGCTTTGTTCTATTTCAAGTAAAATAGATAATACTGCCAAGAGGGTTTCCTGCTTGCAGGGGTGTCTTAACGTGAATAGCTGTGAAATGGGAACAGGCAGGACTATTCAACTTTGGCACGCTTGGACCCGCAAAATGTAAGCTGCCAAAACCACTCTAGAACAACTACAAAAATGGGGTATACAAAATGGCGGTAAGATCCCCTTGGGAAGGGACTGTCTCATAATGTATCTAAGGTGGTCGTAGGAGACGAAGGGAGAAAGGGGGGAGGGGGAGGGGCCATTCCATGACCTACCCTCAGAATTGGCTAAAGAAATGAATGGATGGTCAGCCTCATTAATAAGTAAAATAAATGATTTTGATTCCTTTTTGTTTTTCTTTTTTTTGGGCCGGGCCGGGCCGGGGGGGGTGTATGCTTGAATTTGTCTTTTTATAATTTTTTTCTCTCACTTATTGTCCCACCTTTTCTCTTACTTATCCTATTATCTTACGTATGTATGTATGTAAACTTAGTTATCCTCTTATCAATTATCTCTACCCTCTTGAATTTGATCTTCAACGACGTAGTGGTGGGTTATTGAGCTAAATTTTTGTAAATGACCTAATTAGAGATCATTAATTAAAAAAAAAAAACTTTTCATTATGCTGGGTGATCGGATATTGTGCTACTTTTCAATAATTATCACACTTGTTGATCCTGTTAGAGTTATAATTATAATTATCGTCCGATATATGTAATTATTTTGGGAAAATAATTTTTTAAAAATATATTTAAAGGATAGTGGCTAATAATTTTTTTTTTTAACCGATCTGGTATCCGCTTACCTGATTAGTTCGGTACAATGTAACACACAAAAGCACATAAACCGCGGCAAAGCATCGGCATGACCAATCCCTAAAATTGATTTCACAGTATTTGAATCGGATTAATCGAGTAAAATCTGGATACTGATGATGAAAACAAAAAATATTGAACGGAAAAGCAACCATTAAACCTGGTGAAAGAAATTAAAATGAATGGAAATAAAAAGATTTTTGCGTGAATGTGACAGATCATTTCACACCATTTTCTTATTTTTCTTTTCCTTTCTCGACAGGCACGTGTGAAACATAACTTGGTCACCAATGGAGTCAAGTGAAACAGAGTGTTAAATTTTTTAATCAAATTTTAGATTTAAAATTTAAAAATAAAAAAAATTACATTTTGAGAGCTATACCCTAAATATAGATTCTTACAGATACTCGAACTAAATTAATTAGAGTTTAAATCTTGATAGTGTGATAGGAAAAAAAAAAGAAAAAAAAAAGGGGCCAACAGGCCTAGGAGAGGGCCCACCAAGAACTCAAAAGTTTCCAAGGTCAAGAACCTACTTTTACTAGTCTGAACAAACATGACCCACTTGAGCCCATAGCGTTTCTGGGCCCATTTTCGATTCTTTAGTTTTTTACTTTCTAGAGGTCACGCTTGCCGGCCACTGCCACAAATGAATCGACTCTTCATGCTGAACTAAGATACCCAAAATATACATGAGAGAGAGAAAAAAATCCAAGCAAAAAATCAATCACCCTCCTTTTCCATCACTATGAAAATCAGGGCCAAACGAGACACATCAATATATATAATTTTCATTAATTAATATGAGAAATAAATATTGCAAGCAGTCACCAAGCCAACCCTCTTCCCCCAAAATTTAAAAAGAATTATATATATATATTTTTCTGATATAACGAGATACGATTAAACGAAATTAAAAATACAATCAATCGGGATCAAATTAGGGAATGAATGATATATGAGAAATAAATATTGCAAGCAGTCACCAAGCCAACCCTCTTCCCCCAAAATTTAAAAAGAATTATATATATATTTTTTTGGTACAACGAGATACGATTAAACAGAATTAAAAATACAATCAATCAGGATCGAATTAGAGAATGAATGATAAAAGTGGAGAGACTCTAACATTTGAACTCTCTGACATATGTATATATATCTATTATAAGTTGCATTCCATCATATAAAACTAAAAGTATTAGAAATATTATAAAAATAAAAAAAATAAAAAATCATAAAAATATCATTAAAACGTTTTAAGATATTATTTGGTAAAAATAATAAACTTTGCTCCTTATCCCCTTTATGCCCTCTTTAAATTAAAATTTAATTGTGTTAACATATACCGTCATATATGATGTCATTCGGCACAATATATTGATATATCATGTATCTGAAAAAATATTTCATTAGTTTGAGTTTAAAGGGTTTTTTTTTTTTTAAATATACATACTTTAACTTATATAAATATCTTTTTGTTCTATGTATTAAATTTTTTTTTTGTTATGATATGAGTCACTAAAATGACTTGCGTTGATAGTGAAGGGTAGCATTGCTCAAAGGGACAAGTTTTTGTGCGTGGATCATGGGTAAGGGTGAAAGTGAGTTTTCAACCTTGAGTGAGGATGAGGATTTTTTGTTGATACAAATACAAAGCGGCTCTTTGGGCTATCTAAGGGTACATTTTTTTTTTTTTTTTTTTGATTTGGGAAGGGGGGGGGGGGGGGGTTAATTTGACTGGTATTTGCACAAGTCAAGGTCTTTTGATATAGATGTGGCTTTTATTAGTCTGTCCCACGATCATCACTAAACAAGTGAGGTGTGCACAGAACCTTGTGCTAAACAACAATAATATCGTCATAAAAAATAAAAAGAAAAAAAAAGGAAAGAATTGATAGTCACAATACACTTTCTATAGATATGTGAGTACATAAATATTTGACTAATCTGATTTGATAAGATAAATTTTTGTTTTCTTTTGAAAAGTCTTTTGAAAAGAGAATTTGAATGGGTTTTTTCTTAAAAGCAAAATGAAGTGATTAGATGACCAATTATGCATTGATTGTAATTTTTATGTGGAAATTTTAAGTCTTCTAGAATGGGTTTTGAAGGATTGTCTTTTTCAACCATGGGACATACCCAAATCAAATTCCAAATGAGTGTGGAATTGATTACTGCTTTCTCACTGTGAGATTTTTGAAGTGGGTATAGGTGATGGGAAATTCATTTCAAGTCAGAAGAACTTGCACCATCTTCTCATTTTCCAACAATTTTGGCATATGAAATATTAGATGATAGTAGAAAACCTAAACAACAAATTTGAATGATCGAATACTCTATTTTTTTAATCGGAGGTCTCGATTTTAAGTTCTGAAAATAACAAAAAAGAATTTGAAAAAATCAATTTCTAAAATTCTTGGACATGACGAAAAAAAAAAAAAAAATCAGTTTCTAAAATTAATTTCATAATATTGGAAGCGTATTAATTAGGTCAAAATCTGGATATAAAAAGAAAATCTAAATGACATCTCAAGCTTTGTCAATTTGCAAGCGACGGGAAAGTACACGAGAAAAAAAAAGCATCAAGAAACAGCAATTAATATTTTTTTAAAAGATTTCTCAAACACCCTGTCAATCTTATTTTGCAATTTTGCTATGGTGGTATAGTTGCTTTTTTTACCTGGATTGGATTTTGCTATTCCAAAATTCAAAAAATATATATATTTTTTATAAATCGTAATTTCATTGGATCAGATTAAATTTGATTTCAGTCCACGTGATCTTTTAAAGTGGTAAAACTCTCCTAATAACTATTTTTTTCATACACAATACTGAAATATTAAATTTTACTTAAAAAGTATCAATACCCAACTATTAAACCAATCAGAGGCGGTTCAAGAAAAAAAAAATCATTTCTTATAAAAGTATCCCATGATTTTCCATAATTACAACTTACAACTAATATTTGAAGAAAAACAAATTAGAAGTCTATCCTATAAAGGTAAAAATTCACTATGACTTACCGATGAGTTATTAAATCTCAGTTACAATAGAATATTAAAATAATAAAGAAAAAGGAAAATTTGTCATTTTAGAGCAAAAAATGGTCACTAATTTTCTCCTTTTATTTATATTTTATTATTTTTATTAATTTTAATTTAATTCAACCATTTGATTCATTATTTTGTATGATTTTTGTTTGGCATGGAACAAATAGTAACTGCAGATTTGCAGTCCCTAATCTGTCATTATCAATCGCCAAAATTTTAAAAAAATATATATAAAATAGAATAAAATATATGGATTTTATACTAAAAATGATGACCCAAATATGGCACCTCATCCTTTTTTGATTATTTCCTTCTTTTATTGGAAATCATATTGATAAGACACATACAATTGGGTAGTAATTGATTGATATGAAAATTGGCTGGAATTGTCATTGACAGATAAAGAAAGACAAATTCCTTAGGGTAACCCTTTCATGTTCTAGGAATTTTTTTTTTTTTTTTTTTTTGTAAATTTCTCAGACACCCTATTAATTTTACTTTTCAAATTTTCTTTTTCTTTTTCTTCGGTGGTATAGTTGCTTTTTTACTTCGTTTGTCTCTTGTTATTCAAGATTCCAAAAAAAAAAAATTATTCATTATAAAATTATCCTTTCAAATATTTATAATTTTTCATGATTAGAACTTCTGAATAATGGGAAACTTGAAGAAAAATAAATTAGAAGGTAGTCTTGCAGAGGTAAAAGTTCACCCACCACTTACACAAAAAATTCTCTCCCTTTTTTTTTATATAAAAAATTAAATTTTTAATTCAATCACTTGAGGAGCAACTTTATTTAAAATTCCACCACTAATTATTCGATCACGTGATCTTAAATTTGAATATTGAAAATAAAAAAACAAGTATTAAGAAAACTAACCCTCTAAATTAGTCGACTAGTCGAGTTTCTGGATATAGTGATAAGTATAAAAAAAAAAAAAAATCCTCAAATTTTCTTGGTTTGGACCATTCTTGAGGGACAAAATTCTTACTATCCATATAAATATTAATATCTATAAGAAGTGGGTATTAATTCTTCATTCAATGATGACCATAAAATGATAAAATGATCGATAATTATTAAATAATTATTTAAAGATAAACAAGAGAAAAATTTTTAAAACCCCATAAACATATTATCATATTGAAAATTGGAATTAGTAATGCAATAGCATCCTCAAAAGTTAAAAATGTTAAAGCTATGTTGTTACAAAGAACAAAAACTCTAGTAAATAAGTAAATAGATTTTGTATATTAAAAAAATTGAACCAAATATGAAACGTCACATTGATGGGATCCTTTTTTAATTATTTTTTCCCTCTTATTAGCAATCATATTAATCATAGAATCATATAATAATGATGTCTCAATTGATTAATATGGAAAATTGGGTTGAAGTCCCATTGACAAATAGACAAAAACAAATTCCTTAGAATTTTTTTGGGATGCTTGGCCATGTGTTCTTGTCACATTACCTTTCCATGTCTCTTCCTCCAGCTTGAGGTGATCTCATGTGGTCAACAATCTGGAATTTGCTGCCCTGGCCAGGGAAAAAAAAAAGAAAAATGTATTGTTTAATTCTCTCCTATTGTTTTCTCATGGATTATTGATCCTATTTTTTGAGCTAAAAAATTTGGTTTGAGTCTTATATATAACAAAAATAGGTTTTAAAAGAGTTTTATTTTTTAAAAACTTAAATCGATTCAAATCAGATTTAATCAAATTTAACGTGATTATTCGATATGTGATTTATAAAAAAAAAAAAAAAAAAAGCTAACAATATAATATTGCTGAAACAAGTAGGCAAGTTTCTTTTATACAGCCTAGATTATGAGATTCCACGGCTAGGTCATGAGTGGATTTATTCTGTGAAATAGAACTCTCTTTTTTTGGGGGAGGGGGGGATGTGATTTATTAGTGGATAAGATTTCCACTTGTCCGCCTATGAAAGAACAACTTTGCAAGCAAAGCATTAACGGGCGGATAAGAATTTTTTTGCTCACTAATGGGAGCTTGAGAAGTTTGATATAAACTCTTCATTCCATAAGGAAACATTGCTGCCAAGTGCCAACTTCCCTCTCTCCTCACCTTGCCCATTTATAACAAAATTCTAAAAGCCCCGTTCAAGAGTTTTCTTTGCATGAAAAGTCCGAAAATATCCGTTAATCAAAGAAAGTGATACTAATTGAATTATAACTTATAGATAAAAATATTTCTTTTATTACTAAAAATTATTATAAAAGAATAGCTCTCTCCTGCTATAAACCTTCTGACCCAACAAAAAGATTTTTAATACCATAAATATCAACCAATCGATAAATAAATATATACTAAGAAACTCATCAAATATGTACACTAATAGGAAAACTATATTTGTTGAACATGTATATTAGAATTTATATATTTAAATTAATTAATTAATTCCAAATTATTATCCTTGATTTTTAAATTTAAACTAAAGTTTGAGAGTGAAATCGATATTAAGGATAAATAAATAAGGCATTTGGTCATTACAAATTTTTTTTATTTCAAAAATAATTAAATCATGTAATAATAAGAACTAAAGTGTCAGCAGTTAAAAAAATTAATCTATATTTTTTTTTTATCAGAAGATTCATATATTAAAAATTAATCGTGTAATAGTATAATTCTTTTATTTTTTAATATAAATTATTATTTGATAATTATATTGAAAGTACAGTATTCTTTCGGAATAAAACGATCTTCATGTATGCTTTATCTATGCATATATATAATTCGAATTTGTGATTACTTCACCGTGGCGCCGGTCGGAATAAATTAAAGTAATAGGTAAACAACCGTTATGTGGGGCGGCCGAGGCCGACCTAAATTCGAGGTTCCAGCCTCCATTTACTACGTTGTTATCCACAACAATATACAACCGATACAAAAGTAAAGAGTCAACGTAGTAAAAATTGGTGAGTAAGCCGTCAAATGACAACTCAGCATTACACGTGTACGGATAATGTTTCCAACAAAATGACGTGTAGTTCACTTGAAAACACCTACCTTACTTGTATTTTCAGCATTTTCCCTTTGACTTTTCACCCATAGAAAATTATCATGTCAACCCTCGATTCGACCCTCAACATCCCACCAAATAATTTTGCTTTTATTTTTATTTTATTTAGTTTTTGTTTTATAAAATGTGAGTTTATTTATAGAAAATTAAAATAATTCATTTTACTGATGATATTTAACTTTAATTGATTTTTCAACTTATTAATGACAAAATAATATTTGTGGCATTGTATTGTGTAAACATTTCGGTTAGAATATTGGCTAATAAAATACAAGAAACTAAATATGGAAAGCAAGAGGTAATTTCACCACTTTAGCCAAAGAAAAACTAAATATTTCTTAATAATTTCTTAAAAATACAATAAGCTTCTTATACAAAATAAATATTTTTGATTCACATTGAAATTTCTTAATAATTATGTTTTTCTGTTTTCAAAACATCATTTATGAAATGTTTTCCGAAATATTTTAACATGATAAATTATTTTTATATTTAGACATTTTTATATTTAATTAATTATTTACTTATTTACTTATTTAATTATTTTTATTTTTATATTATTTTTTATGATTAATAATTAATTTTAAATTTTTATTATAAAATATAGTTGTTATATTATTTTCATAAATAATTATTGTTTACGTAAAAATATTTATATTTTTTATATTTATGCATTTTCTTATATTTCTGTTTCTTTTATTTTTACAAAATGTTATATTTCTATTTCTGTTTTCGTGTAGCTTGGGTTATATATATAAATAATCTCTAAATTATTTTATATAATATTTATAGAATTAATTGACATCTTATACACATAGAATATATCTTTCTTATAAAAAATAATAATAGAGGTGCGCACTCCTTATAATTAACAAACAAAGTAAAATGAGAAACCTCTTTCCCTATAAAATTTTGAAAGACATTTTATGGAAAAATCCTTTTTTTAAAACTCAAATATAGATAGTATCTCTTATTAAAAGTTAAATATTAATATTCTAGCTAATCTATCCTTTCATTATCTAGGTATTACATAACACTTTCATCATACTTATAATTATCATCTTTATTAATATATTTTACCTAAACAAATTGATTGTCTCAAGGAATTATCCTCTTACGAAATATAAAAGGGAAGTAATTATTTTTATCTAATTTTTCCTTTCCTCTAATCTATATATAGTAAAGATCCATGATACTAGGCAAACCTTTTTACGTACAAAATTTTAATTTACTATTTAAGAAAAAAATTATTTATTTTTTTCATTTTTGGAAGTCAAAAATATATTAATGAAACATAATCATAATATTCTGGCTAATCCATTGTCTAGTTATTACGTCATACCGATAATTATCATATTTATTAATATTTTTAGCCCAAGGAAATTGATTGTTTTAAGGAACAATCCTAGTCCAAAAGCAAAAAGGAAGCAAATCCTTTTATTTTAATTTTCCCTATCCACTTTATGAAAGAAGATTTACAACAGGAGGAAGGTGAGTTTAATTTCGGTTCATAAATCACAACATGTGACCATACCAAAACCAGACCCACCATTAATGGAGCATTAAGCTTTTGGGTCTTGCCTAATTTTATCCAATTCCAACCATAAGATTTACATTGACTTTGCATTCAATCTCATCCGACGGTCCACGTCCAATGTGAACACTCTTTCCTTGCACGTACCAAAAACATGAAAATTAAACAAAGTGAACTCTAACGTTTTTCCCATTTAACACCTTCCTCTAATTGCCTCAAAATAAAAAAAGATATCATTTTCATTACAAAATATTGTCACGATTGGCCCAATTGATATAATTTATCTGTACAGCTAAGCACTACTCACATATGTTTAACTCTATATAAACTCCTATATCATTTACCAGTAGAATACTCATCTCTCTCTCTCTCTCTCTCTCTCTCTGTTCATCGTCCTCTGTTTTTGCTCTGTTTCTCGAAAATCCTTAAAAACTTCAGAAAAAGTTCCAAAAATGCCAGCGGTTGGAGGAATTGGGCCTGCAAATGGAAAAGCCTATCCGGGAGATCTCACCCCTTTCGTCACAATCACTTGCATTGTGGCTGCCATGGGTGGTTTGATCTTCGGTTACGACATCGGAATTTCCGGTAAAACAAGAAAACATAAGAAACATGTCAAATTTTTTTTGTTCTTTTTTTGGTTTTTCTTTTCTTGAGTTAAAATTGATGGGTGATATTGTTGTTGGGGCATAGGTGGAGTGACGACAATGGACTCGTTCTTGAAGAAATTTTTCCCATCGGTTTATGAGAAAGAACACGCTGATAAGTCTACGAATCAGTACTGTAAGTTCAACAGTCAAACATTGACGATGTTTACGTCGTCTTTGTACTTGGCTGCTCTGTTGGCTTCTCTTGTTGCCTCGTCGGTTACGAGGCTTTTCGGTCGGAGACTCTCCATGCTTATCGGAGGTATTCTGTTCTGCATCGGTGCCATCATCAATGGTTTTGCCGAAGCTGTTTGGATGCTTATCGTTGGTCGTCTGTTGCTCGGTTTCGGTATTGGTTTTGCCAATCAGGTAATTTCCTTACTATTCCTTTTGGGTTCTATTGATTTTCTTGTTCTGCGTAAAGGCTGTTCTTTGTTTGGATCTAAAGATTCTACAATATTTAATCTGCCTGTAGTGTACAGTATGAAAGAAAAAAGAATGGAGTCTTTTGAGTTCTCTATTTTTTTATTAAATTAATTTTTTTCTAGCTTTTGACTTTTTATTTGTACCTTTTTGTTCTTTTTAATTATTATTATTTTTTGAATGTGAAAATCATCATCTTTCTTTAGATCTGGGCTTTTGTTTGAGTTATTTCAAGCACATGATGAACCAGAGAAGTGTTTTAAAGACTGACACAGTTGGGTTCTTGTTCAAAGTTATTGCTTTCCCAGACCTTATATCACTTTTATTGTCAGATTTTACGTCTCTCTCACAGCTCTCTCTCTCCTCCCTTTCTTACTTAAGAACTTAGGCAAGCAAATGTCCATTGATGAGAGTTTGAAACCTCCTATGTCTTAGTTTTACTTGAAACAGTGTATACAAGATTCCTTTGTTTGTGAAAAAAAAAAGGAAGGGAAAGAAAAAAAAAAAAAGAAAATAAGGACTTTTCCCACTTTCTTAGATTCCTATGCCCATTGATTTTCTATCTTTTTTCTTGGCACATGACGATTTGGTGCACAATTTTCAACTACGGTTTACTCGTATTGGCACGGCGTTGAATTTATAAAACAAAAAATAAAATAAAATAAAATAATTTTCTTTTATTTTGAAAAATTAATAATAAAGTTAACATCAAACTGAAAATGGCTAGTAGTTTGATTGAACGCCAAACTGTTCTTTTCTGCCCCCTTTTGTCCCTTCCTTTTGATTTTCCATATTAGATGACAAAGCCTCGTGGTCACCAAAAATTGACATTTTACACATATACATATATACACTCACCTACGCATGTTTATACCTATGCATAATAGTGTATTTGCATGTATATGCATACATATATATTGGGTTAATATTCTATTCTTGTGACTATCAATATCTACTCGAAACAAATCCTGATGATGCAAATGACACCTGTATTAATATTTTTGGAAGATGCTGATAAAGGGGTAGTTGCCATAGCTGCCCTTGATGCTCAATGTTAACAATTTCATGGAGGAATGAATTAATAAATAAATATTAACTCCATTTTGGTTCTTGTGTGATTGCAGTCTGTGCCACTATACCTATCTGAAATGGCACCGTACAAGTTTAGAGGAGCACTCAATATCGGATTTCAGCTATCAATCACAATTGGCATATTAGTAGCCAATGTGTTGAACTATTTCTTCGCAAAAATCAAGGGTGGTTGGGGATGGAGATTGAGCTTAGGAGGAGCAGTTGTCCCTGCACTTATAATCACCATCGGATCGCTCCTCCTAACTGATACGCCAAACTCCATGATCGAACGTGGACAGTTAGAGGGAGCCAAGAAAAAGCTGATAAAAATTCGGGGCGTCGAGAATGTAGATGAAGAGTACGAGGATTTAGTTGCGGCTAGTGAAGCATCGAAGAAGGTTGAACATCCGTGGAGAAACTTATTGCAAACCAAGTATAGGCCTCATTTGACTATGGCTATCCTTATTCCATTCTTCCAACAATTGACTGGTATCAATGTGATCATGTTTTATGCACCTGTTTTGTTCAAGACCATCGGTTTTGGCTCTGATGCTTCGCTTATGTCTGCTGTGATCACCGGTCTTGTCAATGTCATTGCTACCTTGGTTTCTATCTATGGTGTTGATAAGTGGGGCAGAAGATTTCTCTTCCTTGAGGGTGGAACTCAAATGCTCATTTGCCAGGTATTTTCAAATTTCTTATATACCTTTTATCTTGTTGCATTTGTCTCAATCAGTAACTAGAAATTTTGGTGAAATTTTAATATGATTCCCTTTTTTTTTTTTAATATTGCAGATTGCTGTTGCAGCTTTCATTGGAGCGAAGTTTGGAGTAAATGGTGAACCAGGTGAGTTGCCAAAGTGGTATGCTGTAGTAGTGGTGCTCTTCATATGTATCTATGTTGCCGGTTTCGCTTGGTCATGGGGTCCATTGGGGTGGCTTGTCCCTAGTGAAATCTTCCCACTGGAAATCCGATCTGCAGCGCAGAGTATTAATGTTTCTGTCAACATGATCTTCACCTTCTTGATTGCTCAAGTCTTCCTAAATATGCTATGCCACTTGAAGTTTGGCCTCTTCCTCTTCTTTGCATTCTGGGTTGTGGTCATGTCCATTTTCATATTCTTCTTCTTGCCTGAGACTAAAAGTGTCCCAATTGAAGAAATGGCTATTGTATGGAAGAATCATTGGTACTGGGGAAAATACATTCCAGATGATGCATTGCCACATGGTGGAAAAGGTAATCTTGAGATGGGCAGTGGGGTTAAAAGTGTGTAATTTGAAAGATGAAGAACCATTAAATCCTTATTTTTGATGTGGGTATATATAGTTTTTTAATTTTTCCCTTTGGAGGACAGGTTGAAGAAGAGTAGTGGATACTCTTATGCTTTTAATTTTAATTTTTAATTTAGGCTTTGTCTCCTGTAATTTCCTTTCTTCCTTTCTGGCTGAGTATTGTAGTGGATACTCTTATGCTTTTCAAGTGTCAAAGATTTTTATATGAACTAAATCTCATCTTAATGCCTTTGGTTACAACTCTTCCCATCAATCTATACAAGTAGCAGCCAAAAATTTGGCCTTACAAACTATGATTGCCGGTGTTGATCTTATGTAATCTCCATGAACACAATTATTCTATGGTGTTAGCTGAAATTTCACTCTGGCTCTCCCTCTCTTTCTCCCTTTATATCCTAAAATTGAAATTTGAGGGTATTTCGATTACATTTTGAACTGTCAAATCGCGCAGTTCCTTGTACAGACAGAGACGTTGAAGAACCAGATGCCTGTTTAAATAATGTAATGAGGGATAATGGAATCATGGGATGGGGTGGATAAAGAGTCCATGTATTCGGATGTTACTAAATTGAGTTGAGCTGAAACTAAGTTTTTTTTTAATAATAAAAATTTATTTTTATTTATATTTTTAAATTTTATTTTTTAAAAATACTAAGAATAAGACAATAGATTTAGCCAGAGACTCGAACATTCCCAAGAGCCCTAGAGCATGAGGAGTCATGTGGTCCAAACCTCCATACATTGCGGACTATTTGCTGGAAAATCGGTCAACACGATTTGAGTGTGAAAATTTATTTAATTTATTTTTCCTTTTATCCCAATTTTCTGTGGGGTTAACCTTAATCCTCATGCCCACAAAAATTGATTTATGGGCAGTGAGATCTACGGCTGTTTCTATTGAATTGACAACTTAAGGATTTCATTGGTGCAATTAATAGAATTTGTAATTATATTAAAAAAATTGAATTTTCCACCTATAGTAATGTAAAGAGTTTACCAATTAGAAAAGGTTTGTTCTTACCTTATGTTTTGGTCGAACTTTGACATAAGAAAAATGGAAATGTTAAGCTGATTTTTTTCTTTTTTTAACCACCGATCAAATCCAGTTCAACTCAAGTTAGACCCTTAAAGGTTAAACTCTTCCGCTATCTATTTTTGTCATATATATAAAACTCGAATATGATATCTTATTTAAAAAGTACTAGTGACCCGTCACTTGATCGACTAAGCTGATTTTTTTTTATAATTATGATTTAATAAATTTCTTATGTTTATTATAAGAAATATTTTGAAAATGGTCGCTCTGTTTTTTTTTTTCTTTTTTTTTTTCCTACTTCGAGCAAAATGAAAATCATTTCACTTTTTAATATTATTCAAAAAAATTTAATAAAAAATTGTATCATGCACCCCCGTCTACCTTCTATGTGTTGGTATATTTATAACTGTCACGAATTAAAGGGTTGCTTTATAATATAAATTTGAAATTTAAAACCGGAACATATGAAGAATGCAATTCAAATCTCTATGGTATACTTCGTAACATTTCAAGGTAGTGTATAATCGAATTTTCACCACATAAGTTTTGATCTATATTTACTTTAAAATTTGTATTTTTTTTAAAAAAAAAAATTTGTTCTTAATCAACTTGGAAGTAACAGATACGATTATTTTTTTTAATAAATTATCAGTATCTAATAATTATGATAAATTTGATTAAATTCATTTCAAATAAGTAACAAAACTCTCCCGATATTTTATTCATATACAATATTTGAATTCAAAATTTTATTTTAAAAAAATATATATATACACTCCCTCGACTAACTACACGTATTTGTACATAAAAAAACGAATTGTTCTAAACTCAACTTGTAAAATTTTATAATTTTTTAAAAATTTTTATTTCAATTAAAAGTATTATAATTAAAATAAAATAAAATAAGGCAACATCCTACTGCAAGTTGGGAATCCGAATTCACGAGCTTTCACTTAGAATCTCTTTTCATTTCATTGTCTTTTCGGAATTTGAAATGAAAGGACAGAAAGACCTCTCTTTTCCTTCAACTTTTGACAAGCATCCAAGGAACTTGGTGAGGTTCAATGTTCAAAAAACATAATTGACATAAAATAAAAGTATTCCACAAAAAAGACCTAGGAAATAATCTAGTAATTTCGGTCACGGTTTTAGGAAGAAAGAATCACATGATTTGTTACCCCCTTTAAAGTTTTGGATATGTTATAGGATTTATACATGGATAAGGATAAGAGGAAACAAATGTGTTAACTTGTGGGCAGCATATGACCGAACAGAGATCCTAAAAGTTGTGGAGCTTTCCTGATAAAAAAAAGAAGAAAGTGGTAAATGAATTCGGTCACGGTATTGTAATGTATTGGTGAAAGTGCTTCATGTATGATCACATACTCTGGATTATACTTTTTTAGGTGTTTCTCTTTTATCTCTTCCCACGTCCATTTTCGCATATGTTCTTCGCATTAATGGATAAAATGGAACCCCCCACCCCACTTTCCTCTCTCTCTCTCTCTCTCTCTCTATCTCTCTCTCTCTATGTTTGGGGGGGAACAAGTAGAAAAACTACCATTTGGGCTTCTAATAACTTCATGTTAGAAGAACTCACTCGAATTTTCTTTTTTTTTTCTTTGTATTTTGTTAAGATTATAATGTTTATGGGATAAACTTTGGTCGATGAACTTTATATAATTGGAAACTTAAGTTATTGAGATTTTCAATTATTCTGTGAATCTGTGGGTATCTATTCTCATGAAATAGTAGAAAATTTCTGAATTATTTAGGCACATAGGGATGAATCAAAATGTCCTTTATCTTTCTTTCAAGATAAGACTATTTATTTGTTGCTTTTATAATAATTGTGCTCATATTGTTCTGCACTATGTTTCTCCACTTGATTTACGCCCAGCTAGTATTTAAAATTGTTGAGACACATCCTTTTTTGTCCATTTCACACTTCAGGATGCTGTGATATCACCGATCAAAGCCGGCTTAGTGGGTAAGGGTTTAAATTTTCTAATCAAATTTTGAATTCGATTTTTGAAATAAAAAAAATTATATTAGAAAAGTTATCCTCTAAAATAGGTATGATAAGTATTTAAATCAAATTAATTAGAATATAATTTCAAAATTGATTAGTATAAAGAAATGAAAATGCCGTGACATCTCGGAAAACAGCTGATCTTTTAAAAGCCTTGTCACTAATGGATGGGAAACCCCTTATAAGTGAAAATTCCTTTTTTTTAAATATATATATATATTTTATATCTGTGGGAAAGCCCTATTTGGTGACCGCCTTTTTTCTTTTTTTCTTGTTGTACATGTGAGGATTGTTACTTTTAATTTTTGAGGACCTTAAATGATAAGCCAGACCACCCAAGTCCTATGAATGGAGCTAATGGGGGCATTAAACCCAATAAATGCCAATTGCCTGGCTGTGTTCTACTTCAACAGCTGCCTTCAGAGGTATGTTTACACATGAATATGATTAATTGTTGACCATATATACATACATATATTGTGTATTCTAGTTGAAAACACCATCAACTATATAATTAAACATGGTCTGTGTCTTAGCTAAGATGTTAACTCATGCCTCTTAAGACTCAAACGTGGTAGAAGATTTGAATACTAAATATTTGGATATCAATAGTTAAAATTCCTATATAACAATATTTTTCTACTTAGATCCATTACAGCATGTCTCCTTAGGTAAAAGACTCAAAAAATAACCGTTATCATATGAGTATAATGATCAGACATTAGATTTTAGATTAACTTGACTAATCTCTCGAATTTGAATCTTAAAATAAAAAAACAAGCTTTAAGAAAGTCAGCCTCTAAATGTGTCTCATGTTATTCGAACTGAATTAGTTAAACAGACTAAGTGCTAGTTGGTCAAGCTTAAAAAAAAAAAAAAAAAAAAATCTCAAAAAATTAGAGCTAAGCCCAAAGAAAAAGCCCTTGGCTCCGCGGCCTGACCTTGGGGCAAAGCTCATTCTATGAAGTCCTGAGCAAGCTTAAGCCCAAAAGTCCTCGGGCCTCGATTTTGGTTTGTTCTTTCGATCTCTCGAGCGTGGGGTAGCTTTATCCCCTAATCCTAGGAGAAAGATTCGATTCTGCAACAGCTCTTTCCCTAACTAGGAGGCAAAATCCAGACCAACCCTAGAGAATATATATCAGTAGAAACTAACATTCATATCACTAGTCTTATTTAGGAGGCCAAGTCAATGAACTGCTAGCACAGGCAAGCATATTCAAACCTTCATGCAATGCAAATATGATTAGATTAATACCAAAATTAATAATATGAAGACTTAAAAGATTTCGGATCAAGATTTTGATTTTCCAAAACAATCTTTTAATAACATCATTGACAACCTCACCATCGGCCTCTTTACCAGTGATACATGAAAACTCAACCTCTATGAGTCGGTGACAATTTGAATCTTTATAACCGTCATTCTTTCTCTCTTGTAAAAGACCTTACCCTTATTCAACAAAAACCAATAATGTTGCAGTACCAAATAAAACATTGTGACCCAACAAAAATTTTTTGCCTGTTGGATTCATGTGCGTTAGGATATGTAATCCACTTGATGATTACATTGATGGAAGGTGTAGATGGTATTACATAAATTTTCAAGGACAGAGAACTCTGGGAACGTGGATTCATCGACAAATATCTGTGTTCCCTTCAATTTCCATTACGTAGGTTCATATCCTAACCTACATTCCTGCAAAGCAGCTCCAATACTCAGAAAGAAATTGTCTCAGTCAATATTGGTTTTATGTCATAGAAGTGGTTACTTGGTATACCAAGTCATCCCATGATGAACTGACAAGATGGACCGTAGACATTGAGCATAGGGCATATTTCCTTTTTAATGGATTTACCATCTGCCAAGAAGAGAAGAAATAAGGAAGAGTCCATTGCAGACCAGGACATCAGGAGTATGATCATCGAATCAGACTCCCTGACTTTAGTCACTCTCCTCAACAAGGGTGTTCACAAGCTCCACCCCCGCTTCCCAGCTATTCAAGATTGTTCTCAGCTCATTCAAAGGTTAGGAGCTCCTACTGTCATTCATACCTATAGAGATGGAAACAAATGCGCTGATCACCTTGCCAGTTTGGGACACTCAATTCCCCCAGATCTGCATGTTCTGCATGATCCTCCGGTCAGCTTGTGTAATCTCCTGCATGAAGATGAAATGGGCACCCCTTCTATAAGCGGTTAGCCAGGCTTGTTCTCTTCGGGTTTTGTTCTTTTCTTTTGGGCCCTTTGGGCTTTCTTTCAAACCAGACAGAGAGAGAGAAGGCAGGGAAATTATTTGAAGTTAACACCAACCATAGTCTATGTTTTAGTTCATCTTTCCACCAAGTCCAGTTTGTGTCACAGTCTCCATGAATTATATTCTTTTACCACTCGTGCCATTCCGATTTTTGATAGAACTGACATTTGATTTTGATGAATCTGTAGATTTCTCATAAATTGGCTTGGCCTTTTTTGTGGAAACTAATATGTTCTACTGGTAGAAAATTCCATGGAAACAGAAAAGAACTTCACTGTGCCATAGAACTTGTTATGCAGATCATTCTGACTCATCATTTTTCAAGAGGAGCTTGACAGTTACTTTCCAAACACAAAAGAGCTAGAATGCATTCGCAAAGGAATAATTTTTATTAAAATTAAGTAGAGGACGACTGAACCATCAGGCCCTCATTCATCTACTCCAACAAACCAAAAATTACAAAATAGAGAACTGAACTTTCAGGTCCTTATTCATCCACTTCAATCTTTCTCCCAAACAACTACTTCTAACTTAGTTAAGGCGACCCACTAATGCAAACCCATTGACCAATGAAGAGGTCATCACAGTTGAGATTAGGATTAAGCGAATTGAAAAATTTAAGGCTTATTTCAAAATGCTCAGTAATCTTCTCGCAGGTATCTCCCTTTTTAACACCAATAACTGTGGCACACACTGGTTCAGATTTGGCCTTTGTTGCACCAACTGCACATCATGGAAAACACATATTGTTATCAATTTTAGTTGAAAAAAAAATGTTTCAGGAAAAAAAAAAAAGAAAAGAAAAAACAAAGTTGGTGATTCTAAACAATGTTGTTAAAGTTGGGACTATAAGGCAATCGTTTCTACGGTAAGATGATTAAGGTTCTATTGAGATTTTACATAAAATCATATTGGTGGAAAGGAAGAAATAATAAATCCCAAGAAGTCTAACATATGTACTTACTACTTCTGCTTTCTGCACTGAAGATGAGAATAAGAAGAAAGACCATGAAAATAGTGTTAAGTAGAATAGTCTTTCTGCTGATTGCAATAGCCATGTCTACTGTTCTTTGTTCTCACCCTTCAAGACCTTGCTACTCATCACTCAGTTCTCTGATATTTCATAACTTAACACTCCACTTATTTATAGCCTGAAGTCTTTGAATTCTTCAAAGAATCCAGCCATGAAACACTTAATATCTGAGGTTTTAAAATGGGGCCGGCGATCTTCATTGATTATCCTTTTGAATTCGGTGCTGGCAGATACCATGGTTTGAAAGTTTCTTTAGGAATAAAATGAGGGACGGCATCGAAGGCCGGCGATCTTCATTGATTATCCTTTTGAATTCGGTGCCGGCAGATACCATGGTTTGAAAGTTTCTTTAGGAATAAAATGAGGGACGGCATCGAATGAACATGCTAAACAAAAGCTAATTTTGCACTGTACTTTGAAACCTAATTCTATTCTCCTACTCTAGGCATTTTCATATTTTGAACTAAGTATCATAGGATAGAATTTACAAGAATTTTTAGGAAATTATATTGGTGACTTTTTACTTTCAATAGGACATGAGGAGTACCCATCTCATTCTGTTGCAAAGAAAATTCAACGGAAGCTGTGTTATGTCCTCTCCCCATTTTTCTGATACGGTAGTATTTAAAAATCTCATTCATTATATCGTTGTTTGGGTTGAACTTGAACAAGTCTTCCATATTTTATCCCTAAAAATTTTATGAGGTAGTATTCTTAAACATGGAAATGCTATTACTACCCACAGAGGTTACCATATCTACAGATGGATTGACAGTATTTAACTTCTTGCTCCATTTGTGTGTGTGAGCTCACTAAGTGTATAAAGTATAAAGTGCTCCTTGGCTTGGTGCAAGAATAGGGGGTGGATGACGAATATGTATGCAATCTTCCCCTTACATTTTTTGCAAATATGTTGTTTTCACGTCCAGAGCCTACGACCTCGAGGTCACCAAAAGAGCAATTCTATTGTTGAGCTAAGTTTCGTCTTCTTCTAAAAATACATGTGGAATTAAAGAAAAACCGGGGAAACTTACTTTTGCCGATTTGTGCTGTTATGAATTGAACATTCTGAGTTTCATGTTATACTGGAAATTATATTGATTGTAGCTACTAACAAAATGTCGCGATGTAAGTGAACATTGTAGAGCAACCTAATGGGGAGAAACTAGATTGGGGCAACTTCAAGGTGACATGACATGCCAAAATTTCACAAATCTTGTGGCCCACTTGTAAATGTGGGTGTCTGTAATGGACCAGGATACAAGCAAAATAAATTAATAATGTCCAATATGCTTCAAACTGAAACTAGAATCACAACAGAACTGATACCTGGACCCATGGTCCAAAATTTGCAAATTGACTTCTGCATTGTCATTCACTCCGATACACATGATTAGCAAAATTGATGATCTGAGGGAAAATAATAGCTTATGTACCTTCGAGGAAAATTTGGTCCTGCAAGTTTAGGAAGAAGACAATGAAAGGGCAGCAACTTTCCATCTATTAGTTCCCAGTAATACTGTTGTAATTCAAAAGATAGAGAGGGAATTGGTCTCCGGCTTCTCCTTCATTCTCGGAAAAGATTAGGAACAGGTCACAGTATGAAAATCCTCACGGTCAGCTGCTGAAATCATAAACCAGCCCTTCTCCCATCCCAGTTTCTTTTCAAGAACCATCCAGGATTACTAGAATGCTGGTTAAATGCATTATAAATGTCACGCAAAGTTGGTATTCAGATGATATGCAGTAACATAAGTTACAGGGTAACACGTCGATATTTTGAGAAAGTAAAGGCAAACATATTCTTAAATACGCTGGTAATCAGATGATATGCATGAGGTGAAGAAGAAAGGTTTCCAGAAAAGAATTAAGAATTTGGCAACAGAACTAAGACAAGCGGTCCTCACTTCAAAGAGAAGAAACAAAAACAAATCAAATTTTAAAGAAAATTCAGAGTAAGCTACTGCAACCACAGTCTGTATTGTTAGAATTGAGAATTTTGAAGAATACTTCAAAAAAATCATTTTGTCACTTTAGTTGGTAAAGTATTAGACAAAAAGGAGTGAGAATCCTTATTTTGTGGTACTTGTGTTGATAAAAATTGGATGTGTTAGTGGGGTAGGTAGTCCAGCCCATAGAAAGAACATATTGTAAAATATGGTTGATGTGAATGTAAAAGAATGAGAGAGATACCGCTTCCTCACGTTGTGTGTGTCACCTCTTTTTCTTCTTCTTCTTCTTCTTCTTCTTCTGCTTTCTTGACTTATAACTGATACTTTGACATGTATCTTACTTGGTGGTTCAGCACAAAATTAATTATCTAAGAGTATGATACCTTAAAGCAAACAAGCATAGTGAGAAGTTTCGCTTCGCAGGGTCTGTTTGATATTTTCTTGAAGAAAAAGTAGTGTAATTAAGAGTCAATATTTGTAAACGTGATGATTAAACCTCATAAAAGTACAACCATGCAAGGCAGCTTAACAAACTGGTGGCTGAAACCGAGAACAACAATGAAGATAATAAAAAGAGTAAGGTAATTCAAGCAAACTTTCAAAGATTGTTATCCATTTGCTATATTATATCAGTAGAAGTTATGACATTTCAATAAAGGAGAACAACTTCACAAAACATCCACAAAAGGCACTTCCACATCAAGTCAAGTCCCTCTCAATACTCTGCTTTTACAATGGGTGCAAAACCACATAATGTATATAGACCCACACACACACACACCAAGTTAAGTCCCTCTCAAAACTCTGCTTTTACAATGGGTACAAAACCACATATTGTATATAGACACACACACACACACACGCACGCACAAGTACACACGTGCGTGCGCGCGCGAACACGAGCGTGCGCGCGCACACATGGACACTCGAGCGAGCGTGCGCGCACGCACACACACATCTCAACTTGTTAGTGATCCAAGTTGAACTTATAAAACCTCATCTGGAACATGATCCTGAGAACCCAAGGACCATCTATTCTATCACAATTTTTATAAAATTGTGGAAACCATCAATACATAGACAAAAAAAAGGGATCGCCCAGTATCAATCAATGCAGCAAGGTAGCGGTGAAATCAGAGAAGTTGTCAAATTATACGAGGATCAGTCTACTTGCTGAAGTTGCATATTCCCGGGTCAATGTACTGAACAATTAAAATCTCAACCTGTAATTTCTTTGACCAGCCAACCTAAGGCTGGGTAAGCAGAGTACAATATCAGGAATGATAGAAGTGCCAAAAGAACTGTAACTAGCAGATCTGGCATCAAGATAGCAGCACTGGCAGGTAATGCATAAAAGATGATAATCAGAAATATGATGAACAATGGGAACTGGGCAGTGAAGTTGATTGAAAAAGCAAGAGATTTGTGAAAGATCATCTTCAATGTCTTGAAGTTGAGGTAGTTTGCTGTGTCATTGCCATCATTCGGGTCAAAATCTAATGGTCCTTGACTGTAGGAGACCCTCTTGAGATTACCATTGGTAGCTTGATTTCTAAGAAGCTGACTGCAGCTTGGAGACCAACTTTGTTGTCGATCACTTAAAAAGCATTTAGTGGACTTCATTCTGTCACCATTCAAGCTCTCAATCATCCAAAGAACAAAAAAGTTTTTATGAGGGAATTTAACATTCCCATTGTGAACCATATGAAGGGATAACAGATGACACCAAGAGCAGGAAATCCAAAAAGGGATTGGAATTTGTTGAGAGGGGAATTTCAAGACAGTCCCCTGAAGCCCTAGAGGACAGTTGACACAATGGTTTGAGGTTTGAGGTTTTAAGGCAAATGCTCCAATGAAATAGTAAGCTACTTTTCATCTTGAGTATTAAAAAATTTATAAATAGACAAATGTAGTTCTTACTACATATTTCAAGGTAATGAATCAGCTCTAAGGGCCTTCTAGCCCTAGAAGAAGCTTTCTTCTAGCATGCTTCCCAAGAAGACATGCCTCACAAAATTTATCAGCAGGCATCCCATTCTCTAACTTTTGCTCTCCTAACAATTTCAGCCCACCAAAGTTCAGATGACCAAACCTCAAATGCCAAAGCCAATCTGAATCTTTAACGTACGCTTTCAAACATTTGCCCACATCAGTTTGTAAGTTCAGCATAAACATTTGATTTTTGGACATGGGAACTATAACTAACAAATTACAATTTGCATCTTGTCGCAAAAGTTAAGAATTTATCATTTGAATATCATACCCTTTTTCTAGGAGCTGACCAAGACTCAGAATATTAGCAGATAAATTAGACACATGGTAGACATTTGAAATCAACCTTTGTCGATCATTCTTTAAAAGAATCAGAATAGTACCTTTGCCTTTGACAGGGATTTTAGAAGAGTCGCCAAAAGTAACATTGCCAGACACCTTCTCATTCAGCTCAATGAATTTGCTTCGATAACCACTCATACGATTGCTTGGATACCAGGAACAAGTGTCTAAATGCCCCTCTGTTTTTAGTGTCATCTGCAAGGTTGCCTCGTCTACATGTTTTGTATAATTAGCAAGATTGGCCTGCATGTTTACTGGGCTGCGACATTCCCATGAGAAATGTCCGTATTTGTGGCAGTTGAAACACTCCACATTTGATTTAGCATAGCTTCTTCCTCTTCCTCTGCCTTGACCGTGACTCTGGATGAAGTTTGGCTATTGTCATCGCTAGATGCGCTAGCATTATTTTTGTCGCCTTTACCACGTCCACGACCTCAATAGAAGCCTCTTCCACGTCCACGATGAGATTTATCACTCTTTTCACGAGTGTCCAAAGTACGTTGCAGTGAGAGGTTGCTGTGCAAAGCTTGCTCGACCACAACAGGCTTATTTTTATCCAACCTTTCATCATGGTCACGAAGAGAACCACTGAGCTCATTAATCGTCATAGTGCCCAAATCCTTGGACTCTTCAATTGCTACCACCACATGCTCAAACTAGGAGTCCAACAAGCGTAGAATCTTCTCAACAACTCGTACATCCAACAAAGTCTCACCATCTCTTCGCATCTGGTGGACAATTCACAGGACACGATTAAAATAGTCTGAAATAGATTCAGACTCTTTTTTCTTGAGTGTCTCAAATTCTGCTATGAGAGTTTGAAGTTTGATGTTTTTCACCTTCTCTACTCCTTTGTGAGAGTTATGTAGAACTTCCCACGCATCTTTGGAGGTAGGCTACGTCTGCAATTTTCTCAAATATGGACTCATCAAGACACCAACGAATGAGAGCAAGAACAAACTGTTCTTTCTTTTTGACTTTCTCTGGTGCTATCTTCTCGTTTTGACTCAAAGAATCCTCATTCTCAACCTTTGTATATCCTTTGCTGACGGCGTCCCACACCCCTTGTGATCCAAGTATTGCTTTCATTCGAATCACCCAAACGAGGATACTGGAAAGTGAGTATGTTTTTGGATTCCATAGTCTTTGCTCTGATACCACTTTGTGAGGAAAAGGAAGATGGTGGATCACTAATAACTCATATATGAATAGAGGAGATAGATATTCTGATTTTTGACTCTCTATCTTATTCCTAAACTGGTGAGTACAAAAGGTTTTAATGACCTCAAAATGACTTTATGTTTACTTGAATACATGAATTCATGAGAAAGAACCAGACACGTTGGATGCAGTGCAATCAACTTAATTTCATATTACATTCCCAACAATAGCGTGAAAAAGATATTATCAACCTTTTCTCTTCAATTCTTAATAATGGAGCTTAAGAATATGAGAGAGAGAGAGAGAGAGAGAGAGAAGAGAGAGACTGCTAGTATATTACTGGTTAATTTCTAACTATCTGATCCTTACCAAGGGTACTTGTGGCGTCTGTAATGGAAAGGAAGATAAGGGATATGATCAAAATAAAGCAGAGCATTGCCAATCTCTTCTGTAGGCTGGCCATGGTTTGATCTCTTTTCTTTTGTGAATTATGTAGTCGCCTGTGTTGTACATTACTTTGACCTTGTCTTTCTTTGATTTATAGACTTGTCTTGGAAGAAGATGAGACTAACAAGTACAAACATGCCTGTAAAGAATAACTAATAGAATGATTTAATGATTTGGACTATAAACATCGGTTTGCTAAATTGATTGCAGATGAATATTTTAGGGAAGATACTAGAGAGAGAGAGAGTGTGTGTGTGTGTGTCGTTCTTAATTTAGTGTACATCTCCCTCTTGGGATGGAAATTTACTGAACTTTCTCTGGTCCTTAATCCATCACATGATTTATGTGAGATGAGGGTGCTTCATTCAGTTGTTTGATCCTGTTGTCATGAAGTAGAATCCAAAACTTTACTCTGTGGAACCTCTCAGATATTCTTATCCCATTATGATTGTTTGTGCTTGTGCTTTTCTGTGCCTAGATGTGTATGATCTCTTGTTTGAATTGTAAATGTTCAATCTTGCGCCTTTTCCCTTTTATCAATTTTTTTCTTGATGCTGCCCTTGATTGTGTAGCTCTAGCAAATCTTCCGAATTTACCCACTTCAGTTTTTGTCAGTGCCATAACAATTCACGATACAGCATGCTTTCGATTTGACCAATCTGTTAATAGCTCATAAATTGGCCTTTCTATTGGAAATTAATATGTTCCCTTGGTTGGAGAATCCTTTTAAACAGAGAAAAGCAGGATTGGGCTATCAACTTGCTATGCAGGTCATGCTAAATCATTGATTTTCAGAGGACCTTGATAGTTATTTTCAAAAAGAAAACAGCTATACTGGGAGCTGAAAAAAACACCCAGCCACAAGGGATGGAAGATCAGAGTTTCATTTCACTATTAAGAAGTTTGAGTTGATTGAAATCTAGTGAGTTCACCTTCTTTGAGTTAATTTTTGGAACATTTGTTTCCTGCACCATAAGTATTTGCTTTTAGTTCCTGGACTTCAATTTGCATATTCGGATACCCATTTGGAAGCAAACTTGATATGCATATCATTCTGAATCATTGTTTTTCTTAGTCAGGTTAAGGATGCTATTTTACCCGTTATTCTGCTTGAGGTGGGAGAATAACAATTATAAAGACTTCGTAAGGAAAAATGTGTGTGAGAGAGAGAGATCAACGTAGTGGTATTATGAAAACAGCAAGAGCAAGAAATGGCAAGTCTATTAGCTCTAAATGACAAACAATAAAATGCTAGGGGAAGACAACCAAACTTTCATGTCTTTATTCATTATTGATTCAACCCTTTTGATTCTTTTCTTAATGGTAAAGTGATGGATGGAATTGCTATATGAAGAAAAATGGTAAAGCTTTGGGAAAATACTGGATCTGCTGTAACAAGGCAGCATAGAGCTTGGCCTTTAATATACATGATAGAGCATAGTACAATTTTTCATCAAAATGAAACCACGCAGCATTAGGTTTGGTCATGGCCAAAAAACTTGAACCAGGGTTGATACGGTTACAATAGACAGATACGCCAATCATTGCCTAGAAATGGCTCAAGAATTGTGGAGCCTTCCAAGATCGTCTCCAATTCTTGTGTTTGATAGGGAAATGCTAAAGAAAAATTTTGCATTCTTGCAGAGAATAGTGTAAGTTTTTACCCTTAAAAGCTCCAAAAACAAAATTTATTATTTTTTTTTATAAACTATCAATATCTCGTAATCACGTTGAATTAAATTAAATTTGATTTGAGCTAAATTGAGTTCTTAAGAGACAAATCTCTTTCGGCATTTGTTATCTCCGTATATAAAATTTGAATTCAAAATTTTGTTTAAAAAGAATAGGTAAGGAGAATTCATGTTGTACAGTTGAAATGAAATTTACAGTAGTGATGCTTTTTCGCCCATCGAAAGTCTTCCTATCGGGGGATGAGTCGAGTTGTTGCATATTCAATTCGTACCGGAGGGAATTAAGGAGCATATTTTTATAGGAAAATAAAAATTTTACAAAACTTTCTAATTTTCTCTTAGAGTGAGTTGTCAAAAAGAATTAATGTTCATATTCAGCTTAAATTAAGTTGTGGAAATAAGCTAGGCGCTCCAAACAATTCAGCTTTTCGTAAGGAGCGCTTGGTTGCTCATCTCCTACTCTTATTTTAATCAATAACTCTTCTCGCGAGATGCCTTTGTAGTCAGCAAACAAATTTCTCACAAACAAACCCCTCTCCCTCCCTCCCACTCTGTCACTCACACCATATATATATACATACATATGTTTATGTATGTATGTATGTATGCATGTATTTATATATTATCCACTCCCACCTCTCTTTCACCGTTCTCTCCCTCTCTCTCTCTCTCTCTCTCTCTCTCTGTGCTTCGGATCTTCTCATCAAGGCTTGAAAGAGAGGAGATCAATTTAAAAGTGAGGTACCATTTTATTTTGAACAAGATAATTGTTCATTTTACACTCGTAAAGCATCCAATTACAGGGTGCAGAAAAAGAAAATGGAATAAGCAAAAAGTCCTAATGGAGCCTCATGAGTTTTATCTCCTTATTCTTGCATTGATCTGTAGGCTTTTTAAGGCGGACTTCAGTTCACAGTCCCATCAACACAAATCCATTGAGCCACAAAAAGTGCATCGCAATTGAGGTTGGGGTTGATTGCATCAAAAAACTGTTCTGTCAAGTTGAAGTCCTGCTGAATGCCAGAACAAGTATCCCCACTCTTTACACTGTAAACTGTCTCACAAGTTGGGGTGCCTTTTGCCTTCTCAAAACCAATGGCTGATCATAATATCAAATAAAATTAAAAAGAAAATGTATATCAATTGTTGTAATATCTTATGCCTAAACAAAAAATATCATATAGCGACCAAGTACAATTTGTAGTATACTCACCCCCAATTCTTTTGCTTTCTGCCACCGAAATAATGACAAGAAGTGAGAGCACCAAAACCATGTTGAGGAGCATAGTTTTGTTTGCCTTAGCCATTTTTTTTTCTCTTTTGGGCGGAGACCAAGGAGGACTGGGACTAATTTGATCTTTCGATCTTTCTCCCTCAAATTGAACTCCCGCTGGCTCTTGAATACAAAGCTCTGTCAAACCCTTCTCTTTTATAGGCAATGGACCATGAAGGAGGAGGCAAAAAAGAAGACTTGGCCGGCTTAACAAAGTTTCATGGCGGTTTGCATCAGACAAAAAAATAAGAATTTTGTCCTCAGCACGTTGTGCATATTTTAAACTGAAAAGAGTTGTACTTTAATATGAATCAACTAATATAATTTGAGAAAAAATATGTTAATTGTTCAATTTTTGCAACAATGCTGGTAATGCAAGCAGAGGGATCTAGCACATTCTGGGCACAAGCATACAATAGAGCTTTGCCATTCGATGGAAACAACCTGACTTTCGTAACAAAGTAGCCTGCAGGTTGTTCTATCAATTTGTAATTATTATATTATTCAATTTGAGACTATAAAAATAAGTAGAGAAAGACAATTTTTAAATTAGATCTTCACAGTATTTAAATCAAATTATTCGCTTAATTCAAATTCCGATTAATCAATAAAAAAATATTACCTAATGATTATGCGCCATCACTTTTTATGAAAAATGGTAATGGTCTAATGATTTGCGACGGTATTATCCCTTTTGAGCGGAGTCTGCTATATCCGGTTAAGAAAGAAAAAAAAAATTTAATCATTTTTTATATTTTGGATGATTTATTCAATTTTTAATAAAATTAAAATTATTTTGATTTATTTGAATGATTATTAAGTTCAATAATTTTTATTTCGATCAAACTGATTAAAAATATAATTTTTAGATAATTTTTATTCATATAAATATTAATATATATAATATTATAACTAAAAATAAAAGAAAAAAATATTATAATTAAATAAAACCTAAGAGATATGATATGACAAAAATTTAAAGAAGAAATATTTTAGAGCCTGTTTTATTGAAGGATGATATAATCAATGTTAACGTAATTGTATCATATATCAACTCATAAAATTCAATATATGGTTTAGTTCGATTCAATTTTAAGTCAATACGATCGAATAACTGATTTTTTAATAATAACTAAAATTATATATAATTAGTTTTAAAATAAATATATATTAATTTTGTATTTTTATATAAAAATTTAAAAATGAAATTTTAATAAATATAAAATCTACAATAATAAGAAAAAATAAAATAACAAAATCTCCCACCCCCCTCCCCCGCAAAAAAAAAAAAAAAGAAATCTAAAAAATGGATTGAAAAGCATAAAAAAGGGTAAGCACTCTCCTCGCTCTCTCTCTCTCTCTCTGGTTTCAAGGCTAGGACAGTAATTAGAAACTACGTTCAAATCCCCATTTTTATGATAGAACAGCAAGCACGCAACCTTCCTAATCCTCCTTTCACCATCATAAACTGCTGTTGTTACATCAATGCCTTCATGGTCAAAGCCAAAGTCGCGCCACCGTCCCACCACCACCTCTATTAATGTGATGTTGCCTTGGTTGAGATTAAGGGGCAAGCAAGAGCCCGGTCATCAAAGACCATCTCAGGAGGGTTCTGATTATTTAACTTCCAAAAAGATTTAAGGTTCAAAGAAGTTAGGTCAGACCACGAATTGGAAATTGAAGAAAGCATTTGCTCGAAGAAATCAAAGGATGGAAGTGAGGAGTAGCTGAAGAAGGAGAGACATTGTCAATGGGTTTAAGATTCAATGCAAAAATGGTATTATGGTTGGATCGATTCGTATTATATCTGAGTGACGGTTAAATCAGTCCAACCGGCATGTTAATCCAATTTTAATAATACCGAATTTAATGTTTGTTATTTTTTTTATTTAATGAACTACCAATACAATAGTAAATTTAGTTTAGAAATTTTATATTTTGTTATTTTGTTTGAATTTTTTATTCGATGTATTAAAAATTATAAGTAAATTTTAAATTTTAATTTATAATTATAGATTGATGTGAATAATATATTATAAAGATTCATCCGATATATAAAATATTTCTTGATTTAGTATTGGATAAGGAAGGATGGGCATACATGTATATATATATATATTTTTTTTATATTTTTTATAAAAAAACTATTTTCACGTAAAATATATAATTTTAAGATTATTAAAAAATAATTCCATGGTAATATCAAAATTCGTACTCACGTAACAAAATGCAAGAATTCTAAAAATTGATTCGTGCCGTCAAATCAGAGGTGAAACAAAATCATTTGTTTATACGGGTCATGCTCCTCGTACCCCGAGGGCTTGGCTTTCTCTAATTTTTTTTAAACGATTTTTATCTATTTTAAGTTTCTGTTTGCTCTTCCATTATTCTTCATTGTCCTTGAAATAAATCTCTTGTTTCCATCAAAAATCAAAAAAAATCTCTTGTTTCCATCAAAAGTAAAAGTCCCCAAAAATTTATTTGAGAAATAAGAACTCAACCAATTGCAATATAAACATTCACATAAAACACGATGTATTCTAAGACCTGTGATGCTAAATGAAGCTGCCAACTTCCAACATCTTTTCTTGAACCTGATGCCAGGAGAGTATGTCCATGCGTTCCAAATTTATCTGGATGTGCAGTCAGAGTATTTCCATCTTTGTCAACAAGATAAAAGATAAGATGGGCAACACTCCTTATATTTTATATTTAGATAGATAGAAATAGGGGATAACATTGTTATTAAAAGGTCTCTCGTAAAAATTTTTATAATTCAGCTAATTTATCCGATCGAAATTGACTAATTCGATCAAACTAAATTATCCATTATTTATTTATTAAATTAGATTATAAATATAAAAATTGTATACAACAACAAATAGAGACTTAATCTTAATAATTTAGAAAGACAAATTTATAAATGATTGAAAAATAATAAATAAATAAATAAAAAGAAGAATAAATTAATTAATTAATTAATTAATTAATTAAATATAATATATATCTAAAATATGTTAGATTAATTTGTACAGATTTTTCTACGCCACTCATTTCTATCCAAAATCATTTTCTCGTCTAAATATTTAATTACTATATTTTTACGAATAACATGTATCCAAATTTTTAGCGATTTATCTATATATTTTACTAAATCTCCTATATTAAAATTCTCGATTCTCCTGACCAGTGTGTTCTTAGGTTCTTTTTGCATATGTCCAAACCATCTCAAACGATATTTTCGCATGTTATCCACAATTGAACTAACTCCCAACCTGTTACAAATTTCTACATTTTTAATTTTATTTTTTCTAATTTTACCATACATTCACTTAAATATTTTCATTTTTATTACGACTATTTTTTATTTTTATTGTTATTTAATAGTCAAACACTCAAGATCATACAATAGTACAAGTCTAATCGCGGTTTTATAGAATTTTCCTTTCAAATGCATTAGTTTTTAGCGATCGCAAAGAATTTCGGATATTTTTCTCCATTTCATCCAATCCGTTTGAATTTTATGGTTCACATTCTCATCTATATTGCCATCATTTTAAATGATAAAATCTAGATATATAAATTATTCACTTTTTGGTATATTTTGTTTATCTACTCTAATTGTTTCTTTATCATTCGGATAACTGTTGCTAAATTTATATTTCATATATTCAGTTTTCGATCTACTCAATCCTCTGAATTCCAGTGTGTTGCTACATAACTCTAATTTAATACGAATACCTTCATAATTTCATCTACTAGTATTATATCATATACAAAAAATATATATCCTGATATGTCATATTGAATATTTTTTATAATTTTGTTTATTATTATTACAAAGAGAATAAAACTTAATGCCGAATATTAATGGAGCTTAATGTTAATTGAGAAGTTATCACTCAAATCTCCATAAATTCTTACATTAATTACAATTTTCTCATACATATCTCTAATAAAATTAATATATTTGAAAGAAATCCATTTCTTTTTCAATGCTCACCACAATACGTCTCTAGAAACCCTATTATATATTTTTTTAGAGCAATAAATACCATATATAAGTCTCTCTTATGTACTCTATAAGTATCCATTAAATATTTTAACAAGTGAATTGTTACGTAGTAGATCTCACGTACATAATTATAAAAATTGTATACTCGAATTAAATTAATTATTTCAATTTGATAATTTTGATCGCAATTCGATGAAATGCTCACCACAGTTGAGTATCAATAACCATGGAAACGTTAAAAAGTCTCATTTTTTATGCATATCAATGGATGTAAATATCAATGGATGTAAATGAATCAAAAATCACTGATCATGACTCATTTCTTTTTCTTTTTATTTGGATTTTGTCTTGATTAATTAACAAAAAGATCTAAATACAAATTTAATTGACAAGTTTATATTTCAATCAAGTTAACTCACCCAGTGTGCAAAAGAAACCAAGAGAGCATCGACAAAAATGATAGAAAATCTCATATCTCTTAAGCACGTCAATGGATGCGAAATAATCCGATCTTCACCTTCTTGATTGCTCAAGTCTTCCTACCAATACTATGCCACATGAAGTTTGGCCTCTTCATCTTCTTTGCTACCTGGGTCGTGGTCATGACCATTTTCATATACTTCTTGCCTGAGACTAAAGGTGTCCCAATTGAAGAAATGGCTATTGTACGGAAGAATCATTGGTACCGGGAAAAATACATTCCAGATGATGCATTGCCTCATGGTGGAAATGGTAACTTTGAGATGGGCTGTGGGGTTATAAATATATAATTTGAAAGATGAAGAACCTTAAATCCTTATTCTTGATGTGGATATATATAGGTTTTTGAAGAAGATTTTAATATAGGCTTCCGCAATTTAGGCTCTGTCCCTTGTAATTTTCTTTCTTCCTGTCTGGCTGAGAAGAACAGTGGATAATCTTATGCTTTTCAAGGGTCAAAGAATTTTATATGAACTAATTCTCTTCTTAATGCCCTTTGGTTACAACTCCTCCCATCAATCTATACAAGAAAGATGATGAAAGGGCCCGGGGGACTAATTTGATCTTTCTCCCTCAAATTGAACTCACGCTGGCTCTTGAATACAAAGCCCTGTCAAACCCTTCTCTTTTATAGGCAACGGACCATGAAGGAGGAGGTCAAAAAAAAAAAAAAAAAAAAAAAAGGAAAAAAAAAAAAAAAAAAAACCTTGGCCGGCTAACAAAGTTTTATGGCGGTTTGCATCGTTCGGACTCTGCAATGCATCAGACCAAAAAAATAAGAATGTTTTATCCTCAGTACGTTGTGCATATTTTAAACTGAAAAGAGATGCGCTTTAATATGAATCAACTAATAATAATTTGAGAAAAGAATGCGTTAATTGTTCAATTTTTGCAACAAAGTTGGTAATGCAAGCAGAGGGCTCTAGCACATTCTGGGCACAAGCATACAATAGAGCTTTGCCATTCGATGGAAACAACCAGGCTTTCGTAACAAAGTAGCCCGCAGGCAGCTGCATTGTGATTCACACAATATCTCTTCGCTGATTGAGGGGAATAATAACTTCTTTGAAATGTTGGATAGGTTTCAATTCGCACACTCAAACCTACATGTATGCAGATGATATCGATGTTTGCGCAGAATTTTTTTTTGGGGGGGGGGGTGGTCTTTGCCAATTGCCTCTTGATTGCTAACCCGACTTAAAAAGGCCTCCTCAATTTATAACCCAATGTCGTGTTCACCAAACATCTACTTCAAGTATTGCCTACTCAAGTGATGGCAAAAATTGTATTCAGGACATCACTTGCTAGTATTTGAGAAGATCAGACAATTTGAAAAGAAAAGATTAAGGTTTCAATCGGATGAAACAATGCCATATGGTCAATGATTTGTGAAGCACTATGTACAACACAACGTTTTCAGTTTTTAAAGGGATGAACATATTTTATAGCTTGGCTGTAGTTGTGTACAATCAGAATGATCAAGCAAGGACTTGAGAATCACGTTCTAAATATTGGAATTTGTTCGAGTCTATGGTCATGTTTGAATTATAAATTAACCCATATAATGGATAGGATCAATGACAAGGTTTTTTTATGTCAATGTATTACAATTCTGAGATGGAATCCTGCTGTTAGATGAAAACAACCAAATTCTCGTAATTAAGTAGCCTGCAGGCTGCGACAGGATCAAAGACCGCATAGATTTCCACAACCCCATTTCCAGCTTGCTAAGTTTCTAAATGTTGAAGAGTAACTAGATAAGTTATTCATCATGCTTTAAACATGAAAGTAGTATTTAACATGGAAAAATAAACATGACGTCTTTCTAAGTCTGTAATTAGAGAGAGAGAGAGAGAGAGAGAGAGAGAGAGAATATGCTGATAATATTCAAGTTAATTTGCCATCATGAATGCCCCTTGATTTCTGAACAGAGTTATGTCCTTATCCTGAGCTACACTACATATTAACATGATTTTCCTAGCATGGATTGCTCCCTTTTAGGTGAAAAATATGAAATATAAAGTTCTAGAATAAGAACAAATTGATCATAATTTGGTGAACCAGGAATTATTTTCTCAAATTTGCACTTGATGGAAGCAGTGCCAGGAAAAAGTTGGTTTGGATGATTGTTTGCTTAATTATCCTTGTTCTCCAAGGCAGAAACTGACTACTTAAGCTTTTAATTCTTTTTTTTTTTTTTGATATATAGATTCTTTTATATCAAAAAAAAAAAGCTTCAAATTCTTGTCAGTATTCTGCAACAGATTTTCAGATATATAATTGGAAACATGGGTGTCCAAACTTCGGCTAAACAAAATGATTTCTCCACCGCGGTAGGTAAGAATGGCTAAACAAACGTAGCTGGCCTACAAAGTACTTAGAAAATAATCCATTGTCACAAACTTGAGAGAAAAAGGTCTGAATTTAGCAGCTTACATTTCCAAGACGAACAAGAACATAGATCATTTGCTGTAGACCAATTTGCATGGACCATTACAATGTGAAAAAAGTGAAGAGAATGAAAAACAGTCCTAATGGAGATACATGACTTCATCCAATCTCCTTATTCCTTAAACTGTTTCACATATGCTTATGAGGAAAGTGATTCCAAATTCTTAGTTCACAGTGCCATCAACACAGATCCATTGACCCACAAAGAGATCATCGCAGTCGACATTGGGGTTGATCGCATTGAAGAACTCTTGCGTCAGATTGAATTCCTTTGCGATTCCATTGCAAGTGTCACCACTTTTTACACCAACAACCGTGTTACAGTCTGGCTCACCCTTCTTGCCAAGAGCTGATTAGCCAAAAAAAGGAAAAAAGAGTAAAAAATGGTTAAATTTTATTACTGATCTTTCACAAAATCAGAATAGCATAAACGACTAGCTATTTAGGACTTACCACCAAGTCCTCTGCTTTCAGCCATGGAAATGATTAGAAGAAGGGAGAGCACCAAAATCAAGTCAAGAACGATGGGGGTCTTGTTTGCTGCCTTGGCCATTTTATCTAATTTCTTCTCCTTTTCCTTTTTTTCTAAACTTAAGCTCGATTTTGAAGAGGTTACAATTGCAGGAGACCCTATTTATACAATGAGATGTCTGTGAAAGCCAAAAGGAAAGACAAAAGAACAAGGAGGAACAAAGCCAGGAATAATAAAATAAAGTGAGAGTTGGCAGTTCTACAAGTTCTGTGGCGCTTCCAAGATATGGCTTGGAGAATTTTTATGTCATACAAAATGATAATTGGCTTGAGACTAAAATATGTCTGATGAAGATTACATGGACAAGACCAATCACTCTTTAGTGGCCAATATTAGATTATCCAAGTTTTTTCTGTTTATCTTTTACAAATGAATTTGGTAAAATCACAAAATACCTCAACTATGAATTTCTACTCGCAAAGACAGCACAATATAGAATTTCTGCCTGGAGGAGGACAGACACATTAGGGTCTTAGCAACCAGTACTGAAATTGATAGAGAAACTTTTCGTTTTTGTCTGTTTATACTGCAAATTCACAAGGAAAACAAACCATGATTTATGTCTAGGGTTCTGTCAATCTACAAAAGGCAGTAAAAATTTTGATACAGAATATTGATAGAGAGCAAGATTTAGAGGAGAGAACTATAAAAACAGTTATGGGTGCAAAGAGACGCTGCATGTCTTGTGATAAGCCTACAGTTACTCTCAACCGTGAGCTTCTAATGTTCCAAAATAAGCCCCAATAAGTATGCAAATTGGTAAATTGGTATCACAATGAGGCCTTTGATCCTGAAAATTAGTATCAAGTCTCTTGCCCCACTAATATTTCTCAATGTCATCGGCTGCAACTTTGCAAGCATATCAATGTAGTGTGCAAAGTCGATGAATACTTTTGTTCAAGTCCTTGCACTGATACTTGAAGGTGTTGACAGACCACAACCAATAAAGTCCCGCATAGAGTCCCTTTTTTGGAATCAACTTCATATAGAAAATTGAGTGTGATGCATTAAATTTTTACTTTTGTTAAAAGCTAAGTCATTGAATTGGAGCTATGGTTGATTAGACTTGGAATGCTTGGCCCAGATCTGGTCAGGATGAATTTCTTTATAGGCTCAACTCTGTCATCTGCACACAAGGCAGCTTTTTGGTTAAAGGAGGTTAAATTCTACCTCATTAAATTTACTTATCAAAGAGAGAGAGAGATTTGAAAATTAAAAGGTTTGACATTCTAGTAAGGACATGGTCAGTTTTGACAGACCAATCCAAAAGACAGAAACACATTCTCTTTTCTAAATCTATCTGGGAATGTGGAAGAAGAAAGAATAGAGTGAACAACTCTGCATGGAGGTTTATAGCATCCTCTCCTTATTCATGCATTATTCAACACTTCTTTTCTCCCAGTTAGGCAGCTTAGAACTTCATGCAGTGTCCCATCAGCGCAAAGCCATTGACCCACGAAAAGTGCACCACAATTAAACCTATGGACAGCCCAGTCCCTGGTCAATTGCCAGTTCTGATCCTTGAAAATTAATTTTAAACAATAGTAAGGAGTTAGCTTCAGCCAAAATAACAAAAATGCACAAATAACAAAAATGATGATCTAAAAGCGATTCTTCATGCTTTGGGTTGATCTACATGTGCAGAAGTTCGCATCAATTCTGTCTTTGAGATATTCGAAAGAAGACACAAGATATAAGATCAGATCAAGAGGGTCGCTTCACTGTTTCCTATAGCCTCAGTGGTTTAGTGCCTTTGTTGATAAGGCAACCGAAAGGAACAGACCAAGTAATCAACTTCTTTTGTCCATTTGGAAGACAAAAACAATAAAACACGTTGAATAGGCCAGGATTCAATGATGGCCCCATAAGCAGGCTCCCAGGACTCCCCACAAACAAGACCGAGTACCAAGTTCAAGCTTGTTGGCTCGACTTCAGTAGAAGACTAGCCAATGATTCATATAATCTACAAATGTCTTCATAGGATTCCATGAATATCAATGTCCATTAATCCCTCCACGTTGCCACAGACATTATTACAAAAGGATTTAAAATTATTACTTAATAACTTAGTTACCAAGGAAATGCTTAAAATTATCACCCAAATGATTATCACTTGAGAAAATCTAAAATTCTCATTTGAAAATGTAACATTATCGTTCGATCGAGGGAGATTGTAGAATTTTTCCATCAACAAGATATTTCTTTATTCAAAAGTTCGCATGAAAATGAAGGACAATAAACTTTTTTCACAACGGGCATAGTCCATGCATCGATACACCAAGTAAAAACAATATTATACAAACACATGAAAGGAGAAAAACAGGATACTTAACAAGACATTAAAATGAACTCATTATTAGTATAAGATCTTTTGAGACTTCCTTATAATGCCGTGTCCATACAGGGTAGCGTCCCAATCCATAACCATGCTCAATAATTTTAAAAAGTTAAAAAGGGAAAAACATAATTAGCATAGCAATGCAAGCCATCCCAACACAAAAGAGTTAATTTAACCAGCATGACAATTCGACAAAACAAATAAATAATGCCTCATGTCACATAAAAACAATTTTGTTTGTGTGAAAAAGATCTAGTTATCTACAAGTTGTTGACCACTGGCCAAGGTTTTAAACATCGTACCTCAACAAATTACACTGGAATTTGGATTGCCATTTTTTCTCATCAAAACATCCCTACATGGGGAAGAAACTCTGTTCCAAATCTTCAGACACAATAGTTCAAACACAAAACAAATATATGTGAAAGACTAACATCTTAGATGACTAGAAAATAGAGATGATACTGGTACACTCATTAATTGTACATTACATAATTCTTGTCAACAACCGAAGGCACAAGCTATAAGTTCCACCCTATACTGAGTCCAGCCCTTCAATCTGCTGTCGAGCTAAGTATCTCTCCCTTCTCTCCTTCTGAAGAAGCAAAACACATCAAAGAAAGACAAAAATTTGTTGTCCCAATTCATGGGAAACTCGAGTAAAAAGTGTCACAAGATAATCAGCTTACCCATTCGTCTATGACAAGCCCTTCTCCGATGACCTTGGGACCTGTATCTTCAGGAGGCTTTTTGCGTGCCTCTAGTGCAGCTTCGGCCTCAGCTAGCTGCCGCTTCAGTTTTTCCAGAGCCTTGAGGATATGAAACCAGATCATTATTGTGCATATAGAGCGCACATGAAAAACTAATTCAGAAATAATTGATTCACCAACAACACTTACTGGACTAGGACGCTCCACATCTAGAAAAACAACACGTAGAATCTGCTCTACAGCGACCTGGTCCTTCTGTTCATCAAACTGCAAATGGAAACATGTATTACTACTTAAGGCAGAGGCACCCCTATAAGAGAAAGAGAGAGGAAAAGGAGAAACTGGACTTTTCCACAAATGGAAACAAAAATCTTCAAATACAGTCATGTATGTAGGGAGAGGGGAAACTTCAATAACATCACAATGTGCATTCAAGCAAGGACAAACAAGCAACTTAAGGTGAAGGTGAAATAGAAGCACAAGATTACAAGGTCATCTCCACATTCAAAAGGAAATCATTACCTCACAGGCAACACTATATTTGCAATGGCCAGCCCGAAGGCAACATAAAAGCATGCAAGACCAAGCACATAGCACGGAAATGCTCATATTCATGTAGACAAAATCCAACTTGAGTGATCCATAACAATTTTATTATATATTTAACCGATGTGTTCAGAAGCCCGTTTTAGTGTTCAAAGTCCCATTAGGTACCTAGAATACCAAAAAGTCATCAAGATACCCAATAAAAAAAAAAAAAAAAAAAAAAAAAAAGCAAGGTTCCAATCCTTATGGACAAGCTCGCTGCACTAAAAGCTACAAAATTCTAAAAATCTTGTAACTCAGAAGTATGCACAGCGTAACCTATTAGGATAACCCTGAACATTGTAGAACATTTAGATATAAAAGATGTAATATGTTAATCAAGTGGATATCTTAAACTGTAACTTACTTTTCCCTTTTATCCTATTTTCTAGGGTGATTTACAGTTGGCTGCACAACAGCCAGCATATCTAATATAACATGTAACAAACAAAAATTCATCAAATCAAGTTCGAGACGCACCATTTCAGGCACATAGTCCATTGCTCCTTTCACCTTCAGGCTCATGATCTTAAACTTAACCTTGCACTTTTGCTCTATTGGTTTTTCATTGTTTTCTGGATGTTCCACAAACTTGAAGACTATCAGTTCCATTCAACATCAACAACATAAAAACAAAAACTATTAGACAGGAGAAGTGAGCGGATAGAGGTAAGAGAAGAATTTGAAGCACCAAAAGAAACCATGAGTCAACGGAATTACACCATAAAGCATTACCTGTTGCAATGATACTCTCACCAGGAGCAAGAACAGCACCTGGAGGACGCATGAAACAGCTTTTTGGAGCAGTTGTTTGAAACTAAAGCAAAACAACCAATTCATTTCTTAAGAGCCAATAAGCATAAAGCAGTGCAATAATGACAAAATGGCAATAAGGTGCCAGAGCATGTTAACAAGATTTGAACAGGGAAGAAAAGGATGTATTCTCTCCCATACCTTAAAAGCAACATAAGACTTGCTGGTGTTTTTTATCCTAATGGCACTTCTGACTTGCTTGCCAGGTTCATCTTCAGAGGGGGGAGAAGAAAGACAAAGGAAAAGGAGTGAAGTGTTAATGATTAACAGAACAACAACAGAAACTTTTATTTGCACAATAATAATAACAGAGGTTAACAGTCAATCCTAAAAGATCTGCCTGACTGAAAGAAATAGCAACACTGAAATTTGCTACCAGATGATAACTAAATTTCAGGACAGCTACTTAAGTGATTAAATGCAAAAGGTATGGCATTGGTAAGTTCATGTAGGATGACTAGATTTTGAAATAAAGCAATTTCTGCGGCACCAAGAAAAGGTGGACAATGAGTTATCCCTTGTGGTTTGACCAACACTAACTGTCGGTTGCAAATAAGTTGGATCCCAGGCTAATAGCATATTCTTCATTTGCTTAATCTATCCAATATCTCAGATCCCAAAAATATAACAACATTTATTAATAAGATTTGTCCAAACTTCAAAATCAAATTGTTATGAGAATGGCAAACACAAACAACAAATACACATGAAAAGAACCAAAAGAATGTGGTACAAAGCCACAGGCAAAGGAGCAAAAACTATGATCAGCTAGAGGTAGAAAATTAGTAGAAAATCATTATAGATAAGCTCTCTGTCAAACCAAACTCTAGTAATACACCCAATATACAATATGACCCACCAAACCTTCATGATACATCATGTCATAAACATACTAACATATGAACAGCAAGAAAAACTGTTGTCAATAGAGCAAGGAGCTCCCAAAAAATAAGAACAAGGATTTTCTTTCTTCTTGGCCTGAATTATGAAATCATATTAACCCACTGATGGGATAACCTCTCTATCCTATGCAAAGGTGACATTTATTTTGCATTCCACTTGTAACATTTCTCAACTAGGGCAAAGATTTTTGACATAGCTACCAAGGCTTTTCAAAAATTCATATAATTTTTTCATAAAAGAGTCCAGCGTGGTGGTCATACTAGTAAGTTTTAGCATTGAACATCATTTTTTCCTCCTTCCAAGAGAGGTAGGTATCCAAACAGGGCCCAAACATTTCCTTGCTTAAAGACCTGCAACCACGCTTGCCAGTTAAAGACATAATGCATAATGCCAGCCACTTACTGGTAGAAATTTCATTAAAGTGACCCTCAAGGTATTATGTACAAGAGGGGGCAGCCCCTTCAGGAATTTTGAACAACTTAACATCGCCAACCAATGCTAGTCAGGAAATTTCATTAACGGGAGTACAATGATCAAAGAACCCATAAGCAAGAACATCACTTTAACACAACTGAGTACATAGTATATCCTAATTTGATCCCTAGATGTCAAATGAAAATAAATTTCAATACCTTAGGGGATTTAAACCTATAAAAACCACCATGACAGAAACTGTGAAATTTCGTGATACTACCAAGTTCTCCAAAAGCTTATATCAAAGGGTATGTTTACTTTTTAAAATTTGACAGTTCCCCTTGCATCTAGGACCGGGACAAGTTATAAGAGGGTCCCAACAAGTGCAATATTAAATGAGGTTAATAAATGACTAATAGGATTTGAAATCACGACCTCCAACTCTGAAAGCATAATAAATTTTTTATGCTACTGACTGCTTCATAAGCATGCTTACAAAGGAAGGTGGTCTAACCTACCAGAAACATATAACTTGGCACAAATTTTCCTTCAAACAGGTTCCTTTATGTAGTCATACTAGGAAAATATATTTACCCCAAAAATGTGGGGTCAATTAGGCAAAAACCCACAAACTACTATTAGTACACTTTAATCATCTACCATTTTTGCTCTTATGACTAGCATGAAAAACAAAAAAACGAAAAAAAAAAACAAAGAAGCCCCCTTCGTAACACCCAACTAATGCTTCCCTAAAATAAATGAGATCCATTTTCAGAATCTCCTCAATGACGCATATTCCACAAACGGCTCTCCTAGCGACAAAGAATAAATGAATAGATAAACCCACAAATCAGCTTAATCACAGCACATAAATGTTTAATTTGACGCTTCCATAGGATCATCATAGAAGACCACTAACTACAAAAACTTACCCTAAAAACCCACATCAAAATTAACAACATTTCTCACAAAATTAAACCTAAAATAGCAAAACAGTCAAAACCCAGATTAGAGTAAGAAGATTTCACATGATCATCATATAATAACACCACTATCTACACAACCAAAACCCATCAAAAATATCTCAACAAAAGAATAACATTTCCCACAGAATTAAACCCAAAAACAGAAAACTAAGCAAAACCCAGAAGAGATAAGGACAATAAACATAAAAGGAAACTAAAACATGTTGAGTGGATCAGAATTAACAACATTTATCACAAAATTAGGAAAAACCAAACCAAACCTGACGATAACAAGCGAGAATACATACAAGGAAAGTAGAGTTTGCTGGGGGGATCAAGACGAAGCCTTCGTCGAGTAGGAAGAAGAGATCTGGCAACAGAAGAAACAGAAGTGGAAGAATGAGTTTGAGCACCAGTCGATCCATCAATTTGATTTTGATTCTGCGAAGAAGAAGAAGAAGAAGAAGAAGAAGAAGAAGAGTGGGAATTCGACGATTGCTTGAATGGTAATCGAAATAGTCCCCAGACTTTGCCGTCCGTGCCGCCCGATTTTTGGTCTGAAATTGCCATTGTTTTGACTTTTCGAAAAATAAAAGTCAAATCATCAGCCGGCTGTTATTTATGGAAGAAAGAAAAGGGGTTTTGGAGATTGAACGGTTAGCTTGTGGTCTTTTTGAAATGAAATCTCTGCCGAGTTGCTCTCTGATTTCTGGGATTTTCTCAGAAATGGTTTTGAGATTTGACACTTGTTTTTATTTTGTGTTGTTTTTGGGTTCCGCTGGTTTTGGTAAAGTGTCTTTTTGAGGACTTTTCTTCAAGTCTTCGAAGGTGAGAACTGAGCTGAGACTTTGAAGAGAGAGAGTGAGAGGAGGGAGGAAGAAAGCGGACTGAGTTGGATCAGTGGAGGACTTAATTGAATTTAAATCGGGTGTTACATCCGGGCATGAGAGCTGGCCGAATCCAAGGTTGTACAAACTTCGTTCCATGAAAAATCCGTCCGTTTCATTTTTTAGGTGGGAAAGGTTTAAGGACAATATTTTTTATTTTTAAATTACTTTTATCGAAAATTTTGATAAAAATTAATTTAAAAATAATATTAACCACAATAAATTAAATTCTTTAACAAAAATAATATAAATTTGACAACTAACATGACAGACTAAATTATTTTAGCCAAAAATTAAAAAAAAAAAATTTAAATCGATTAATTTATAATTATAAGTTTTGAATTGAAATTTTATCGAATATTTAATACAAAATTTATCTGAGATTAGTTAAGAAAAAAATTCATTGAGTATGAGTTTGTTTGTTGATTTTTTATTTAAATTTTATTTGATTAATTCGATCTGAGTATTAGATCTCATAAATAAATTGATTTTTTCAAATCTTATTTTTTTCATTCTCTCAAACTATAAATCTATAATTAAAAAAGTATAACGTCTTATCGTTATATTCATAAAAATTTGACCAAGCATGAGTTTGTTTAGGCTAAATTTCAAATTATCTTACTTTTAGGTTTTTCTAATTTTGAACGATGCAAATCAAGAAAAAAAAATTACAAAAATAATGGCCGAAGGCTTAATTTTAAGGAAGGAAATGCTCACGAGAAGCACTGTACATTACAAGTTCATTTGAGTAGAAGACTTGCAATCGGACAAAGTTGGGTGAATGGTTGACGTTTAGGGTTGACTTTGTGTGGGAAAATTTCTTTTTTAAACGATGGTTTGCAGATGGGGTGGTGTTCTCCTGCTCTTGCTCATTAGAACGTGGGCTGGCTTTTGTAGTTTGATTAGTACGGATTAGGGTAGACCAAAGGCTTCTTCTTTTTTTTTTTTTTATATCGTGTGTGTATGCCACCAACTCAGTATTTGAGATTTCACTCTAATTAATCTAGGTTGACCGTTTGTAGGACCCAATTGAGAGGGACATATCTCCTAACGTTGATTTTTTCGTTCCCATAAGAGATCGAACTCCCGACCATAATTAAAAGACGTCAATTCTCGAATCAACTGAGTTATCAGACGTCGATAATAAAGCAAAGACTTTGAAACACCGATTTAAAATAATTTTTTATTCTTAAATCATTTTTAAATTATTAATTTTACGAATCATATCAGTATCATATAATGATTAAACCCTTATTAGCGTTACCATAGCCGTTTAAAATTTTTGCAATAGTATTGGTATGGTCGGTCAATCTCCTGTAATCAAAAAAAGTTCAAAAATAAGTAAAAATAAAAATTTAACTGTAATTAGTAGATAATTCTACAGGGGAATTTGGATGCACTTTTAAGAAGTGCTTATGAACAATTTTTTGTCTAAATATGTATTTTTTTAATTAAAATACATATAATCCATTGAGAAAATTAAAAAAATTAATGAAAAATGTATAAAATCTTTTTATTAAAGTCGACAAATGTTATATTCAAAATACAAACAAAATAAACCATATGAACTTATGATAAGAAGAATCAAATGCTACCTAAACATGTGTTTAAAAAAAAAAAGAAATATTCAATAATACAACATTTTATAATGTAAATTTTTTTTTTAATTACTTAGTCAAATCATGCTCAAGATACCCTTTTTGATATCCATATTTCATAACTTTCTGCAAAATTTACTAATTTTCTTTGATTTCACTTTTGTTAACAAAAATGGAAAAATTAATTATAGCACAAATATTGTCTAAACAGGTTAGTGAGTAAAAATATTATATATTTTAATTAAATTTCGGATTTAAAATTTAAAAATAGAAAAAATTAAATTGAAAAAATTCTTTCTAAATTGTATCCGTTCGAACAAAATTAATCAAAATATAATTTCAGATACCAAATAATTATAAAAAATAAATATTGTTCAAGAGAGAACCGGTTAGGATGATCCAAGCCATCAACGCCAAATACGGGTAGACCCATGCATGAATGGGATGGGCGGATTAGCCTTTTTTGGCACTTTGTTACCATTGTTAGTGTTAAAAGAAATTTAAACATGAAAAACAATAGTAAAGATGATATCATATCAGATATATGGAAATAATAAATGATTAAATTTTCATAGTATTATATTAATTTTTATCTTTTAACGGTCAGTCCCTCGTACTAATTCAAATTTGACTTGTCCTCTCAAATCTCGGACTACTCCAACACAACTTAAAGCGTGCGTCCAAAGTCAAGTGCCCCAATAAGCCTGCGTAAAGGATTTTGGAAACTCCCTATTGAAGCCTTGACCAACCAAATGCTTGTATTATAAAACAAATATTAGCAGGAAAAAAAAAATGATTTCTATTTCAGAAAGTAGTTGTCAACGATTTTGGAGTAGAGACACGTTGAGATAGGTACCATTGCTTAAAACCCAATTTTCAAGTGATTTTCGAGAAATGATACTAAAATTAATGTGATTCAAGTTTTATAAAACTTTATTTAATTTATAATATAAATTTTTTAAAATTTTAAATTTTAAATTTAATTAAAAAATATATCATTTTATCCCAATCGAATAAAAAAGAAAAAAAACACACAGAATTCTGAATCTAATGTTTGGCATATGATTGTCCGATAAAAATCAATCAATCATTCAAAAGAGAAAGGGAGGAAGGGAGAGACTAAATGCATGCTTACAGTTAAGCGGCATAGAAATCGTTCATGAGTACTGAGCCCAGAAATTTCAACCAAACCAGCTTCTTCTAGAGCCAAGAAAACTACGTCCTCCTGTTTTCTTATCCTCATCTTTAGCACTGCATAGTCTGATGCTTAATATTCTTCCACTTTTGATCCTTTTTGCTGCAAAATTGGAATGGATTCTGGATGGGTTTGTCAGTTTTGAGAGGTTGCTTAAAAATTTGGGTTGATAGTGCAACTTACAAGGTTGAAGTGAAATCATAGCTTGAGATTTTTCCGGTAGAAGAATGGTTTGGTTGAACTGTTTTGGGAGCTATGACATTAAAAATGGCGGGCCATGAAGAGGCTTATCGCTACCATGTTTTGCAGGCGAATCAGTGGCGGAGAAAATCTGGATAATCTACCAAACGAGCTAGATGGGCTACTCAGTCCATACAAATAAGGATCATAAATTAAACCAAAATGCATGGGTTCAACAAGAACTCAAAGTATATATTATATACTTATAAATTCATATAAAATAGTACAGACGTACAAACTGTAATCTACTTAAATATGCAAATATATACAATTAAAAGAAATTAAACTAATCATGCCCTTTTGATTAATTAGGACCCCAACAGCTCAAAAACATGACAGTCCTTAGAGACTCCTCGGCTTGCTTAAGCCTGTCATCACCTTTCTTCGGTGCCTTATACGAAGTCGTATCTAACGCACCAGAAAACCACCGGGCTTGCTTTGAAGAAGATGAAGCAGTTGTAGAGTCCCTCAAAGATCTGACTGCAGAGCCTTGGTGATCCTTCATTCCCTGCACAACCCTCGTCCCAAATTGGTACAACACTCGACTCATAAACCTCAAGCTCATTGCTTTTCCTCCAAACTTAAAAATCCTTTCCTCTTGGGCTTATCTATAGTGAGAGAGAGAGAGAGAGACGAGGGAGACATTTTTGGATCACGGGTGACGATAAGGTCGTGGAAATCTATGGGTTGATTGAACAGGAAATCTGGAAAACAACCGGCTATAATGCGGGGAGTGACCGGTGAGTTGCGCTAGGAAAACTTGTGGCATGGGTATGGTACTGACACGTGTAGGTTTTGTTAAGGATGGGGACAAAGTCGGATAAGCACAAGCATGATACCTACGTAGGATTCTGGAATTTTCTTCCTTTGCGGATTGAGATTGACGTTACTTTTCTTCACGCGACGTGAATAAAGCGTTGAAATGATTCTGTTCGCCTGGCTTCGACCGTTTTGTTCTCTTTTATGGTTGAGGGTTTGATAATTTGGTAAAATATATGTTTCAAAACTTATAACCTAACACATGTGTACTACTGTGTCCCTTAATAAAAACTTTTGGATGACCCCCAAACAAGTATATCATTACAGCTTTGTCGTACATATTTTTTTTCTATTGGAAACATGTATTTCATATAAAATATTTAATTTAAATAATCAATTATTTCTTAACGGTGAAATTGTTAAAATTTTAGTTCTTATTTGCTAAATATGTTCCGAATATATCTAAAATTAATATTTTTTTATATTTGACTATCGATATTTAAAAATTAGATTAATCAAATTAAAACAGATATGAGGTCCGATTAAAGGCCGATTCTCTCAATATTATTTTTTCTATTTCCAATACTCATAATCAGACCCTAATCATTAGTATTTAAAATTAAAACTTAACTTATGACTAAGCCTACTCATCTTTTTGAATTCAATAAAAGATTCATGAAATTTAGAGATCAATTATATATATATATATATATATATATATATATATAAAGTAGCGTTCAACCAACAGACAAGTTAACATAGTAGAATGAAATATTGAATTTTTTAATCAAATTTTGGATTTAAAACTTAGGAATAAAAAAATTATATTAAGAAAGTTGTCCCCTAAATAGAGTTTATAGATGTTCAAATTAAATTAATTGAAACATATCGATAGATAATGGTACAAAAATAAATAAATAAAAAATAAACGATGGGGCATCAAGTGCGCCTTTATGGTGGACCTCAACAATACTCAAAGGCTAGCCCAGATGTGGAATCCAATTAAGAATCGATTCTTTTAAAGTCAATTTTTTTATTTTCGATAATCAAAATTAAGATTTTAATTAAAAATATTTAGTATGCGATATTTAAAATTAAAACTAAACTTATAAGTAAACATACTCTTTTTGAATTCAATAAAAGATTTTTGAAATTTAGAGATAATTATTTTTAAATATCTATTAAATAATTACTATTAAAACTTAAACTCGATTTTGAAACCTTCTCCATGCTCTTCTTTTTCTTTTTTAATAAATAAAAGCTGAGTCAATCAACATACAATCGATCTAGGGTATTAAATTTCTTAACCAACTCTCGAATTCAAAACTTAAAAATAAAAAATTACATTGAAAAAGTCATTTTCTAAATAAGATTTTTATAAATATTTAAATTACATTTTTCACGTGCCATCATTTAAGTGATGGAAGCAATAAAAAAAAAAAAAAAAAAAGCTGTGTCAGCAAGTGCGCTATTATGGTGGACCTCGCGATACTCAAGGGCTAGCCCAGGAGAGAAGTAGATGCTTCAGGCCCAAGTAATCATCACCGACCCAAGTTCAAAAGTGACCGTTAGTCTCGCTACTGTCCCCTCCACACAAACACGGCCATGAATTTCTCAATCTACGCCTCTCACCTCTCCGCAACTCGTCCTCTTCATCGCCATTGTTCCTCTGTCTTCTCTCATAAGCCATCTCGCGTCTTCATCGTAAGGTCTTTCTCTCTCTCTCTCTCTCAATTCGCAACACTCTTAACTCTAATTCTGTTGAATTCCCAAAATCTAGGTTTTTTAATTTCATGTCTTTTCTCTTTCCTCTTATTCCTTTTGGATTGAATTGTGCAGATCGAGTCTTCCGTTTCCTCCGGAGAAAGCGAAGTACTACCGAGAGCTTGAAGCCGCAGCCGGTGTTGTCGAGAGAGCTTGTTGTCTCTGTGTTGACGTAATTCCTCTTCGAATTTTGTTTTAGAGTTCCATTTTGTCTATAGAAAAGTGTAATTTTGAAGTCAATGGTGTTCTATATCTTTATTTGTTTGATTAAATTATTTTGAATTTGCCCGTTTCTTGGCTTTTTGGAGAATTTTTTGGGTTAAGAATGAAAATTTTCTCTTAGGGTTTCATTTGGTGTATATGAACATGCTTGTAAAGAATCAACACCAATCCATTCCATGAATTTCTTATTTTCTTTTAATTGTTGAATCAATAATTGCCATTTCTTTGGTAAATTTGTGCCAATTTTCAGGTGAAGAAAACTTTATTCTCTAGGGATGGACGAGTTCTTGAGAAGAATGATCAGACCCCAGTTACGGTCGCAGATTTTGGGGTTCAGGCTCTTGTCAGCTTGGGTAACATTCCTGGTTCACACACCGGTCATCATTTTCTGATGGATTAATTGTGTTGATTAAGAATTTTAATGTTTGACAAGATGTGTAGATTACCTTGTGTACGTGATATGTGACTGGTTGGACTGAGTTAGGATTTGGAATTCAGAGAATACAAATTAAATAATCAGAATATGCCCTTAACCACCACTTTCTTCATCATCAAAGAACTAGAGCAGGGAATACATTACTTCATAGGACAACTATCTTTTCAAAGCCCCTTATTCTGAAGCCTAGATTCTCATGTTCACTCAATCTGGTGGCTTCATTTTTCACTTTGGTGATAGGATAAGTAAAACTATGTAATGCTGATCAGTTAGAATACCATTTAGAGATGCCAGGTGAAATGTATTCAATTTCGAAAAACTGGGAGCAGGGCATTCAGGAAAAGTGAACTTACAGCATGGCTGCATTTCTATCTCGCCGTATTGCTTAGGATCAATGCTGTATCTGCACCTCTAGGTCCTAATAGATCCTTTTACAACATTTTGTAACTTATAATAGTGCAAAACTTTTATGACTTTCTGTCACCATGTTTGTGTCATGTCACATCCGGTGTCCATACCCGTGCTTCACAGCTTAGGATGTACTTGTATTAAAACTTAGAATAGCTAATGAAAGCCAATTTCAGAATACAGGTTCACTTAACTACCAATTGGTTATCAATTGTAGAATTACTAAGCTTCAAGCTACCAGCAGCTTATTTTTCGATCATTTCCAAATTTATTGTGCAGTGTCAGACATTTGAAAGAACTTTCTTGACAAAACACCGAGGTTGTTGTATTTGAGATTCTGAAAGAGGCCTCACAGGACAATCCAGGCTATATGCAAAACTAATGCTGCTATGGAGCTTTGTTCATGTTTAACATCTAGGTTTCTAGCTAATTTGTCAAGGAAAGGGCCTTTAGCATCCTCAGTTGCCATGAGATAAGTTGGTCAGTTTCACTCCTGTGGGCATCTTGATTTTCTCGTATTCAGCTTGAAGGGGTTAATTTATTCTTCTTCTTTCAGTAACTTACAAGCTGTCCTATACTTCCCTGAATTGGATTTTGAGTGTGAAAGTGATGGGCATCCAAAGCCTTCCTCAGGTCCTGTTTTGTTTCTTTATTACATGTGATTATGATTTTAAGCTTGAACTGACTTTTGTTTAATCTTGCTAAACAAATCTTTGTCTGAAATTGCAATAATCATACATCAACCCTAGGAGGGTTAGGATAGTAAAGCCAGTCTTGTGAAAGAACCTAAAATTTTTATTTCTCAGCAGAATTGTTTTATTTTCTTCTTCTTTGACATTATTGAGGTATAAAATAATTATAATGCCCCACTCCATTTGCTTAAAACTTTTGAAAAGCTTGATTGTTTCACATTATATGTATTTTTTTAATTACTTTTAGTTCTTCCAAGAACCAGGATTTTGCTAATTTTTTTTTCCTGTGATAGAGCTGAGCAGACTGTTTCCTTCCATACCCTTGGTGGCTGAAGAAGACTCTACCTTTTTGCGCTCAAATAAGCTGGCTGATCCTGTGGTAAATGCCGTAAATGATAAAACTAACTCTGGTGATACACCCTTGACTCTTACGACAATTATGGAAGCAATTGATAGAGGGAAGGATGCCTGTGATTTTGAAACTAAGCCTGCAACATATTGGGTTAGTCTATTTGCTTCTCTAAGTATGAGTTATCTAGTTGAGGAAATTGTGATATTAATGAGTTCTTATAATAATTTCTTTTGGGAGGGGGAGGTGATGGTATGATCTTTTTTGGCTAAGTATGGTATAATCTTGTTTGTTAAGTACTGTTGTCATCATTCCAATTTGGGAATTTTTTTCCCTTTAGCAACTTTGTCCTGCAACAAGTGGCCATTCTATTTTTTTTTTATTACATTTTGGTGGTAGAGTTTTTGTTGTATGTATTTTAGTCAATAGTGCAAATTGTTTTTAAGTAGTCATGTATGAATGGAAATCTTTAGCAAGAGGCTTGGTCTGATCAGGTGGTTGAGTCCTTCTTTCTTTTGTTTTTCGTAGCTGAAATTTATATTCCATGCGAGAGCCTACATTCTCTCTCTCTCTCTCTCTCTCTCTCTCTCTCTCTCTCATATTTAAGATGCTAGTGTTATTTTGTGGACCTAAGGTTTCCTATCTTGTTTATGTACGATATCTTTTGTTAAGTGTAGGAAGTTAGGGAGAACTTTAATTACTGGTTGTAGCTATCCTTAGCTGGAAGGATGCATTTCTGGTTTCATTCAAGGCAAGATTTATTTGGGATTATACACTAGGTGATAATTAAAATATAGTTGACCAGCTTGGCAAATAAACATTATGTTATTACTAACTAGTCTTCAAACCTGTTCTTAAATTGGTTTTTATGATTTATAGTGGTATAAGTAGATTTAGGGAATATGAAGAGATTTTATTTGGAAGCTGCTCCGATAAGTTTGACTTTCTTTCAACTTGGAGGAAGCCAATATATAAACCCGTTCCTTGTAAACTTTTCCAATAATGCTTATAAATCATCCTTGTGTTTCATATTTTGGCTTTATTAGTTTTTGGCTTCTTGGTTTACACCTCCCATACATAGTTATTTCTCTCTGTTTGATATTTATCAGCAATTCTTGTTGTGGGTCCGATGCAGGTACTTGATCCAATTGATGGCACACGAGGATTTCTAAAAGGCACTGAGGCCTTGTATGTGGTATGGTCTTCCTTTAAGTCCCTTTTTTTTAATTAACTTATTCAGTCCTTCTGGGTTTAACAAGTGTTGGCTTTATAAGTATTTTCACTCAATTTATAAACCAAAGTGCAATTTTGATCGGCAAATCAGGCTTAATTTTAAGAGGCAGAATTATTTGTTTATATACTTACCAGATGCATGTGGGAAATCTCCTGGAGGACCAAGTATAGGATGCTGCAATTTACGATAGTTGTTTGGATCATTCTTTTTATGTTTTTTGTTTTCTAAGAGAGATAACTGGTAGCATGTTCCTATTTTGTGACATGTCATATTAAAGGTTACATTCCTCTTGTTTCTTCCCCATGTTTTGTCTTTTGACTTTCTTGGTTTCTTCTTGTTCCATGGGTGGAAAATAATTTAATAAGAATGGAGCATCATCTTCATTGGCTGTCTCATGTGCAGGACGTTTTGAATGTTCATAATTTTTTAGTGCATTTCATTTTTCAAATCTTACTTAAATAATTTCAATAACCCTTAACCAAGTAATTTCCATCAATTGTGACAAACCTTCATTCATTTTGACGTTCTTTTCTTTCTCGAAACTTTAGAAATTATAAAGTGCTTGCATTTCAGTTCTGTGAGCTCATATTTCTTTTAACATCTTGACTTGGGAGCATGGCTCCTCTTAGCTAGCCAACTTGGCAGCACACAATACTATGACTCATGTCAACAGAGAACAGAGGCCATATAGTTTTTCATTCATATGTTCTTTGGCTGATAATTTTAGATAGTTTATTGGATGAGTTAGAAATCCAACAAAATGCCGGCAACTTGCAATTAGATTCGCAACATGAACCAGGCAACCAAGCAAATATAAAGAATATACTCATTCAAGTATGAAGAACTAGTATGAAGAAATCCAACAAAATGCCGCACATTTTAGGCTTTCAACATCTTTGTCACCTTAATCAAATATAAAGAGAGGTATATTTCACTTGTCCTTTCTTCAAGTGCTTGTGAGTTCAGTTAATATATGTCTCATTCAAGTATGAAGAACTAGTACACACTGAAGTGGATTTTATCCTGGTTGCATAAATATGCTCATTCGGGGTGTGGGAGGAGTATATACTCGTGTACTTCTTATGTGGACTCATATTATACTAGAGATCTATACAGATCCATCCAAAGTTATGTGTTCTCTCTTGGTGGTGCTGTTGTTTGTTTGAGTGCTACTTTGTAATCTATATTGCAATAATCTACTTTGCCAATCTCGTCCTCGAAATTAATTGATGACATTTCATTGCATCTGTCCATGGATAACCCCATTTTCAGATAGGCCTGGCTCTTGTGGTTGAAGGGGAGATTGTATTAGGTGTAATGGGCTGCCCAAACTGGCAAGAAAACATTTCAAGAAAGCCTACCATTGGTGTTGGAGAATGTGATAGCAATCTCTATGGATCGGGGATCATAGTGGTTGCTCATGCTGGCTGTGGGACATGGAGAAAGCAACTCCCTAATGTGGGCAGCCAAACATCCAATCCTTCTAGTTGGATCAGATGCTTTGTGGATGCATGTAGCCTAGTTCTTAAGGCTCGGTTTTGTATTCCAGAGAGTGGGTCATGGGACTCTCTGCCATTGTCTGCTATATTTTCTGCAACAACTAATGCTGATAGCCTTGGGGATAAACAAATTCTTCTGGTGCCTAAATGTTGCGGAAGGTATTGTAGCAGCCTATTGATCACATCTTGGAATATTGATTGCTTGCTTTTATGCGACTGTGTTCATTGAAGTACCCTATAGATATGCATGAGAATCTGCTCGAACAGAAAAGTTTTACTCTAGCATCTCCCTCCTCTCTTCCCTATCTCATGTATAAAGACTTGGCTTCCATGCACATCAGACTTATTAATTTATAGGTTTTGGTTGTCCAGAAAATACCATTTTTATGGTCAAAGATATTAATTTGTAACTACTTACGATGTTTTTAGTAATCTCTTACTGGCTCTTTGGGCGGTGAATTGCGATATCTGGACATGTATCATCCAGACTTTGTTTTAAAGATAGCCCTCTGTTGGGTTTAAGCACTTTGGTTGTTAAAATGGAATGATAAAAGATGTTTAAGTTATATTGTTAAGCTTATAACATGCATTTTGGATTTGCTTACATGCATTTTGTGATAATACTGCTTGAATGGTCATCTTGCTCTCTCCTTTGACAAACTGGAGATGAATTGCTTCTTGCTTTGAACTTGCAGTTTGTGCAAATATTTAATGGTGGCCACAGGTAGGGCGTCCGTTTATGTTCAAGCCCGAGCTCAGACAATCATCAAGGTATCGTATTAGTTCCAACTCTCAACACTAACAGCAGAATTTCATCATCTTGAATTGACGCTCTTTAGATGTGTACAATGTAGATTTGGGATCATGCTGCTGGGATGATATGTGTAGAGGAAGCAGGGGGAAAGGTATTTCTGCAATTTGGCTTATCAATGCTAGAAAATGTCAGTTTAGGTTCTAATGAGCCTTCTGATCATTTGTAGATTTACAATGGAAATACAACAGCAACCTCGAAATGCTATTTCTAAACCATTTCACTGATCCAGTGTCAATTATGGCTCACGTTATTTTGCTATGTTTAGTGTAGAGTTTGTTGGTATCTTTATCGTCATACTAAGTGCCCGTTTGGCATGGCTTTTTTTCGGTGTGTTATTTATTTATTTTTTTTCATCCAACATTAATCACAACATTTGTAATTGCAATGATCATATCTACACTATGACCTGACAATTTTGGCTCGTTCCTTAAGAAGAATATTTTTCACTGAGAGAGCTTTTCTGGTAGGTTACTGACTGGAAAGGGAGTCAACTCAATCTTGCAGCAGATCAAGCTGAACGAAGAGTCATTTTTCCTTCAGGTGGTGTTCTTGTGACAAATGGCTTCTTACATGACCCTATCTTGGAGATGATAGCCTCCACTTCTTCAGTTACTTGATGGTAGGTGCATTCTATATTTAGAAATGTCCTATATCAATTTATGTATTTTTGTTGGTCATTCAGAGAAAATACATTATTCTTTCTTCCTTTATCAAGTTTCACATATTTAGTTTAAGTGGTCAAACCATTCTTGAACAGGCTTTGTTGGCCTTGATAATAAGCCATATTTAGTTTAAGTGATCAAACCATTCTTGAACGGGCTTTGTTGGCCTTGATAATAAGCCCAAATTGTTAACACATTGTAATGTCAATTTTTCTATAATACATGGATTATACTTCACAAATCTCCTATCCAGCTGAAGCTGAAAAGTCAATTGAATTCCATAAAAAAGAAGGAAATGATATATTTTTTGGGGTAGATTTGTTCTTGCACATGCCTCGTTCTAAACCTAGAGCTGCTGAAGAGGATTTATACTTGTTATATCAAGCTCGCCATAATACATCACTTTTCAAGGAAATCAGAGTTGTGCATGTTCCACTTCAAAAATCTCTAAAATCTATTGGTTGCTATAAGTAGCAGATTATCCTAAAACTTACGAGGCCAATGATGAATAGTTGGTCTTCGACAAGAATGGTGCTAAAGCTGTAGGCCACGGTTTACAATTTTTTGACTATTAGTTGCAGCCTTAATTTTCTGTTTGGTTATGAACTCGTTTGTGGGGGAGTCTAGGATTTATAGGATGGAGGATAAGAGGGGCACTTGTACTTGGAGCTTAGAAATGATGGAATTATAAGATCTGTGCTGTTCCAAAGTATAACTTCATGTTATTTCACTCAGGTACAGAAATAGAAAATGGCAAGTAGATGGCCTGCAAGTCTGAGCATGATAAGTTAAATTAGATACTGTTTGTTGATTTCTCTAAAGATAGCACAAATTCTAACCGAAGCTGGAACTTTTATGATAGCTATGATTAAGCAACCAAATGTTGAGACTTCAGACAGGATGAACATAAACCGAAATATTAGCATTTTCGTTTGTGGATTAGGAACTAGTTTGAGGTGGCTAAGGAAATGGACCCTAAAGATTTGTTGATCCTGTTGTTGTACAAGGTCAAGGGTTGAATGCTGTAAAGTTATGGTCACGAAAGCTGAGAAGGATTAATCTATTTGTTTCTAACAGTTGGAACTGAGAGGTTAGTTTGTTCCTTGAATAACACTGCATTTGAAAACAATGTCCTGAGGTTTGTACTATGCCCCCTTTTCACCTTAGGTACGTTTCCTGTCTCTTCTTATCTGGACTTTCTTTCTTCCTCCCTTGTGAACCACAAAGACAATATGTTAGCTTTCTTGTTTTAGTGAAACTGTGTAGAAAATGTCAAAAGAGTGAAAATTATGTTTAGAATGATGAAAGCTGAGAAAACTAGTTTAATTTCCAGTTGAATACTTGTCCTCTACTCGAGCCTCCAAATTTGTCATACCAAACTTCACCCAGAAAGCAGGTGGCCACCTACATCTTGCGAGTTAGTTTAGCTTCTGTTTTGCCTTGACATTCTTTAATCCACCTGGCCATGCATCTCTTGACAACTTACCGAAACATCTGCTTTCGTTATGAGAAGTGCTTAATCTGAAGCAAGTCTTACCTTGGGTTATGTTTGGTTGCATCGTTTTGCTGGCCAAACTCGATTCTTGCATATATATATATATATATATATATATATATATATATATATATATATATATATTTGTTCCTACAATCGGTATTCGGAATTATACTTCAATTAATCTTAGTTCTAACATCTACAAGAACCCTATTTAGGGGATGATTTTGCAGGACGCGTAGTTTTTTTCATTTCCAAGTTTTGAACTCAAGAGTTGGTTAAGAGATTTAACACGATATCCTATTAAACCGACTATCCGTTAATACTCAATTCTTGTATATAATTGTGCAAAATGTCAGTTTCATTAGTCGTTAACCACCGAAGGTAGTAGCTCGTGCTGCACAACCAAAAGATCTTGGGTTTGAACGTGATTATGGGGCTTGCAAAAGTAGTCCTTGAGCTAATTGCCCATGGAGGGGCTCGTAACTACTTGACATTGTAGTAGACTCTAGCAAGTCGTTTGCCCAAGTAATAGTGATTATGGATCAAACTAGACATTGGACAAGAGGTATGACACCATGATCATTAAGAAGATAATGTGACACGGATTGACCCTTAAGAGGTAGAGTTTTTTCGATACATGTTTTTGTCATACACTAGGCTAAAATTTGAAACCTTGTTTAAGGGGTACTAGTGCTCCACTATTGGATCAATTAAACATCGGTAAACATAAGCATTTATGTGTGCATATTTAAGGACGGGTATTTAAGATTCCAACTATTATTTAAAAAGTAAAACATTGGAAGTTCTAAACTCCTTGTAGATGTAAAATTTAGCTCAACATTAAAACATATCTGACAACCCAACATTTACTATACTCTGTTAAACAGTGTATAATGACATCATTATAACTCCCTAACGTCAAATTAACACTTAAACCTTGGTTAATGTACTCTTGGTAGATCGGATTTTAGCTCAATTTGTCAAAAAAGCCGTTTAACTTTAAGCCAAACTTTGAACATTCAGTTCCCTAAAGCAGGCTAAAAAGCACATCGACCCCCTTCAGATCATTATGAAATCATTATGAACTTGGCCTCTGTTAATAATCCAGCCTTCCCCAAACAAAAACCCAAAACATTGACCTCCAGATCACAAACCATACGTGTCCCTTTGCGTTGAAAAACTGCTTACGCTTGATTCAAATCCAGATGTGGATGATCATAATTTTGGGAAAGTTCTGGACGACTGATAATGTCCAGTACTATATTTTATTCCCAAGTATATGATCATCATCCTCAGTTTGGTAATAAAACACATCATTTGACTCATTTCCAACCATTTGGTACTAAATAATGTGCATGGTATTGATTATAATAGTAACAATCGAACCCTGCATCAATAGCCACAAATCCTAAACAATTTGGACTCTCAATTCATAAAAACCCTAAAATAATATTCAGACATTTGTTGGAAGGTCTTGAGCAGGTGACGTAAACTGAAGCTAACAACAAGATTTAGATAATCTACCAAATATATTTGGTATTATGTCTGCAAGTCAACTTTAGAACGTATGGTGCAGACTTTTTATTCTTATTTTTGGGTTAACATGCACTTGCAAACCCTAGATTTTGGACAAGTAATTCCCAGATTGAGTAATCTAGTGTTTATAATTTAATTAAGTACTACCATTAATGGTGATATGCTTACCAAGCTCTTATTCTGGATTTGATTAATATGAAATGTGGTGTTTCCCTGACACTCAGCATGCAGACATTAAGCTTAGACTAAGGTTGTATTAATATAAATAAGCAATAGAGAATGGGTGTAAATAGTCTGAATGGGATAGCTCTCTTGAATTGGGGGCAAAAATGGAACGGGCCAAGGAAGCAAGGTCAAATTTTGTTACTTTAGGGAAAGGACAAAAGGAGGGCAAAATCTTAGTAGATAATTAAAATAATAGTTGAGGCTTTGCCATTGAGATCTTAGGTGAATGTGGAGGAGACACCTCTGCACGTTACCTTTGGTACACTTGATTTGATCAAATAATGTTAGGATCACTGTCCCTCTTGAAAGCTCTTTAAATTTAGAATAAAAAATTTTGAAAAGCTAGAGGCTGCCATTTTTGGATTATGCAATCAAACACAAACGTAGCCCCTCTAAGCTACGACACCTATTCAATTAAAGATTATGCTTTAATTTTTTTATAAATAAACTATTGATATCAGTTACGATTAATCACGTTAAATTCGATTAAATTCAATTCGATTATAATGTTAATCATATATGAAAGAGGATTAAGTTGGAAAGATTACATGTCCCAGTGGCACTACCATGTCGGCATGCTATGATGTGGCAATGTAAAGTGTTTTGAGTTGATCATTGTTCCGTTAGTATTCGCATGTATAATTTATTTGTTATGTTATTCTATGTTTATAGTTATTAGATAATTTGATTTTATCACTAATAAAGAGATCAATTAATAGTATTTTTAAAAGTTTGAAAACTTTTTTTTTAATATTTTGAAATTTAGGAATTAATTTGAAAACTCCATCGATAATTCAAAGATAAGAGATGTAATTTTCCCCCATATATAAATGGCCTTTTCCCGCTAAAACTTGGTGATGCCAAACTTAAATCGGTAAGCTCGAGGAAAAAGAAGAACAATGAAGAAAGGAATTAATTACCGGTTACAGGCTGGGGGAGAGAGTATGACGCCAACCGCGTGCATTGAAAGCGGACAACACGACATCATTTGTCAAATACGTGGCAGTTTTTTAATGGACATGTACATTTCAAAGCCTCTCTGGTTCCCACGGGAAGGCTTGAACGACTCAAAACAGGACACGTATTGAGTTATCTTCCAGGTAATTTTCGGATTATATTTTAATAATTAAAATCGTAAGCTGTAAGATTAGGGCTACACATGACGTATGAGGACGCTGTTCGTACGTTGGAGATCTCCATGCACGATTTTCGTGACAGAGATTTTTTTGTGGTCGAAATTACCCCTTATTATGCACGTGAGCTGTTTGCATTTTGTTGCTTTTTTTGCCCTTTTTTTTTTGGGGTCAAGCTGAAGCTTACGATTAGGCTCTGAGCCGAACACCTAAGTCTCGACTCGATCAGCTTAAAGAATCGAGTCACCGTGAAGCTTTCTTTTTTTTTTTTTTTTCTGGTGAAAATCTGAAGCTTTCTTTTGTGGCCATTTGTTTGCTAATGCTGCTTAAGTTAAATTTTGATTTTTTTTGGAATTATTTTGTTTGTTAATGATGTATTATAATATTATTAAATTTGAAAAGAGTAATTATTTAATCAATTATTTAAATATTTAATTATATTTGTATATTTTATATTATTTTTCTTAGGTGGGACCTAGGGACCTAGGCAGGCTTGGACCTTACTACAATTTAGAGGAGGCAAGTTAACTGCTTATGTTGGGGCGTGAGACGAGCGGAATTTGGAAAGCTAAAAAGGTGCATAAAGGCGTGGGTGGTAGGGCTAGGGGGGTAACGTGGCATGGTACAACTAGCTAGCGTGGATTTAAATTTTAAAGGGAAGATGGGTGGGCCTCCAAACTAATATGGTGGGCCTGAGAAAGGCCCCATTTGTGTTGACCATGGCAACAATCAATTCAAGCTTTCCAACTTTCTATTTTTATTTTTTTTTTACTATACCGATCAGAATTCGAAACTATATTTCGAATAATCCGATTCAAAATTTATAATCACCCATTTAAAAACTATCCTCCCAATATATATTTTTTTATCTAACCCACGAGTCGAATTCAAAAACTTAACTAAAAGAGTTTGTATCATATTTCATTAAATCAATTATTCGTATAGAGTGTTAGTCCCGACTAATTCAGACCGATCGTTATAGTGACTCATTTTCGGAAGACGGGTCTCCTAACAAAAAAAAGCTTTATACATATAAGAACCCGAAACTCCCGGTGGGAATCGAACCTTGGGAGGGTAATGAAATATGATACAAACTTTATACGGATACCAGGCGAAAATAAATAAATAAATAAACCAATTATCCATTTATCTTTTCAACTTTCTATTCGAATAAAGCAGCTTTGCAGCACTTTGAATTTGGTTTCGCTTTTCCTATGTATGTATAATTTCAACCTTTTAGCCACTAATTCCTGCTCGGAAAGAAGACAAATTGCCAATGTTTGTGGCCACAAATGCGATGGAGTTCACTCTGGTTGACTGGGTACTTTAAGCAATTTCATTTCCTTAAAGATTTGGAAATCCAAGTTTGTAAATTTGTTCCATCGGAAAACCCACGGTGAAAGGAGGAGAGAGTAAAGTGAAAATGTGACGATTTGCTATTCGAATGTCACACCTTTTGGTGGACAATTTAAGCTTAATTAGTTCAATAGTTAAATACCTTAATTAAAATTTTGAATTTAAATATAATATATAACAAAAATAAATATAAAAAAAAAATTTACCCTTTAAAAATCCAACCAAACTCAAATCAAATTAAATCAGTAATTTACACAAAAAAATATATACACATTTTTTTTACATAGTAGACTGAAATATTCTAATATCGAGTCATCTTATATCAATAATAAAATTAGGATGGTCACGAATAAAGTATGGAGAACTATAGATTAGAGACACTTCCCTGGCTAGGCCTTGTTTGATATTGATAAGCTAATGGTATATATAAATTTTGTATAGCCAATGAGTGAGGCCCAAATTATATTTTTAAAAAAAAGGGAAAGAGCCTGTGGTCCTTCTTGTAGTTGGGACCTTATCCCTTAAAAATTCAATGCATAAGTAACCCCTCAATAAATGCTCCCATATTTCACCAAAAACACCCAATTCTCAATTATTGCCCCCCATGTTCATCTCAACGTCTATGAATATTATATTTTTATTTTAGAAATTCTAGAAACATGAGTTGACGTTTAAAACCACGTATGCATTTACCCCGCCGAATAAAATTGCCTCCGTTTTTTTTCACATCCATACCCATATTTAAGATTTATTTAGTTAATTCGATTTAAATATTCTTTTTAAAAATTGACTCATCCAAATCTTTTTTCATCATTTTTAAAACTTAAAATTAAAATTTTTTATTAAAAAAATAAAATATCTCGTTACTAAACAAAAAGATTTGAAATAAAATTGCTCTTCTCTGACACTCATGCAAGCATCCAACGTGGGTAAACTAGTCTTTTCACATTATTTGTTTAGCCAATGATCCTTTTTTCTCCTAGAGCAGCTCTCATTTCTTATCTAAATAATCTGGTTTTTTTTTGTTTATCATGTCTTGAATATTGTTTGATATCTAAGATTTTATTCTGATTAGTATGGATTGACCGTTACAATAACTCCTTTTGAAGGATATGTCTCCCAATAAGAAATACTCCATATACATAAGGAGTTCGATACTCTTAACAAAAATTAAATATCGATCATATTTAAATATATTTAACCCTATATCTAGTTGAACAAATCCATGTTAGTTAAATAATCTATTTTTCGATGCAAGGCCTCGCATCAAAATGATTGACACTAAGGTATATATACAATAACAGAATAATATTTTACAAAATAACAAAATAAATTGATAATAAATTTAATTTAAAATTAATACTAAGTAATTATAAATTAAATCAGATATTCTCAAATATAGAGCCGGTGGTCACCTCTCCATCCTGTTTCCTCCTCCCCCAGAGAAAGAAAAGACCAACGGGAAAGCCATTTAAGTCGGCTCGAGAGATTGAAGAAAAGCCATGCAATGCATATAATAATTATATTTACTGTGGAGACGCCGTTAAAGGGGTTACGTGGCTTTCAAAGGTTGGTGACAGCTTGCTAATGTGTGTCCACAGAGCGGGGGGCAAAACTTAAAACTTAAAACTCCCTCCCTCCGCCGGAAAGTGATTTGTTTTGGCGAGATAGAGGGAGAGAGAGAGAGAGGTGACCCATAGTGTGAAAATACTAATGAGAGTTTTGAGGCAGAGCCACATAAACAATTTTAATACCCTGATAAATAAAATATTTGCACAGAGAGAGAGAGAGAGAGTCATAGGTTCTCCAAAGATGGGGGGACACGTTGCACTTGTGATAAACAGAGGGCGGTTCCGAATCCCATTGACTTCTCATTATGTACGTTCCCTTCTCTTCCTTCTAACTATTTATACGCTGGGTACTTCTCATGCGGACCTACATCCACAGCCTCTCTGTCTCTAATCTCTCTCTCTCTCTGTCTCTCTCTCAAAAACTTCATAAACCAACTCAAAAGAACAAAGCCAACCACAACAAAAATAGGACTGCACGCCATGGGAAGAGCGCCATGTTGTGACAAAAATGGACTCAAGAAAGGGCCATGGACCCCAGAAGAGGATCAAAAGCTTATTGATTACATTCAGAAACATGGATATGGGAATTGGAGAACTCTCCCCAAAAATGCTGGTATGTACAAATTTAGCTTTTATTTCCACCCCCAGAAAAAAGGTACGTATACATGGCAAGTTTTTACATAGCTTAATTATTTAACACGACAGGGTTTTCTTTTTTTTTTTTTTGATTGAATCACTGAAGAGAAAAAGTATAACCTTGTTTTGTATGCAGGTCTTCAAAGGTGTGGAAAGAGTTGTCGGCTTCGTTGGACTAACTATCTAAGGCCTGATATCAAAAGAGGTCGATTCTCTTTTGAAGAAGAAGAAACTATAATCCAACTTCATAGTATTTTGGGCAACAAGTAGGTTCCTTTTTCTTTTTTGATTCTTGAAACTTTTATGTTAAAATATTCTAGATTTTTCTAAGAAATTTTAATTCACAATTTGACGATTACGAAAAATTGATTACATTTATTTATGTATGACTAAATATAGGTGGTCTGCCATTGCTGCTCGCTTGCCTGGAAGGACCGATAACGAAATCAAAAACTATTGGAACACCCACATAAGAAAAAGGCTTCTTCGAATGGGTATTGATCCGGTGACTCATAGTCCAAGGCTTGATCTTCTTGATCTCTCATCAATTCTCAATACCTCTCTGTACCACAATTCCTCCCAAATGAATATGTCAAGGACATTGTTTGGCCTTCAACCCTTTGTAAACCCTGAACTCCTAAGGCTAGCTACTTCTCTTTTATCGTCTCACCAACAACGCGAAAACCCTAATTTTGTGCTCCAAAGTAGTGCTGAAGAGCAAACACATCTCTACAATCCTCAACAAGTACTTAGCCAAGTCCAAGTCCCATTTGTCCAACATAACCAAATGTCAAACTCTATTCAAGATTTGCCCACTTGTACCCCATTAGATACAAGCAATGCTACTTTTCCAAGTGAAGCACCACAACTCATGCAAGCCAATGTAAACTACTTTAGTTGCCAAACTACACAGCTAAATGATTGGCAAAATAGTGAAATGGCTTGTTTACCCCTACCAAGTTTTGAGTCTTATGTTTCGGATCAATCCATGATAAACCCTAATTCATCGGACAACAATTTCGGGTTTCAGTCAGTTATGTCAACACCTTCATCAAGCTCAACCCCTTTGAATTCATCATCAACGTACATCAACAGCAGCAGCTGCACAGAATCAACATACATCAACAGCAGCAGCTGCACAGAAGACGAGCGAGAGAGCTATTGCAGTAACATGTTGAAGTTTGAAATCCCAGATATTTTGGATGTTAGTGATTTCATGTAAAACGTTGTCAACTCCAAACTGAGAAAAAAAAATTTTGTAATCCTTTTCTTTGATATGGCATAAGAGGGTTGTTGATGCTTTATATTTTTCTCAATTGTTGCAATTTTCTTAACCTCACAGTACTAAAAATAGGAAACAAAAAATCTATTACTTTTGTTTTTTTGTTCATTCAGAAAGATTGCATTGTTGATTGTTTGTTTGTTTAATCATATCACATTTATCTAATGCCATTCGTAGTGCAGGAGTCAAATGCAAATTTAACATGCCATCAAAAGGATAGGCAGACTAAATCCCATCACCCAAAATTATAAAATATATATAAATAGAAACTAAAAAAAAATCAAATACAATTAAAAAACAAGCAAGAAAACAAACCGAAAATAGAATTATAATTATGTGCATGTCGTGCTTAATGATTACACATTTGGCAGCTTTTATTTTTTTCCTTTTTCTATTCATTAATTTATGTTGGGTGTCTTGAGATCATAAACATATGGTATAAAGGTCACGTTGGTTTCATGGATCCCGACATAGTCTCAGATTCCGGCGAGGACACGCCGGAGAGCTGAAGACGGGCTTGAGAAGTGGACACGTGTCATGACACCTGTACTGTGAACCGTCTTGTCAAATAATAATAAAATAATGTTTTGCATGGAGTTTATTTTATGAATAATAATTGTTAATGGTAATGGAAGGGCTGTACTCAAGAGAATTAATAGGGTACGTGTCAATGATGCAGAGGCAAGATTGAGACTTGTGGGGGAAGTATCCACTAAAATGACAGAGGAGACTGATTTCACTTTTATTGAAAATCTTGGCGTGGGTCTTGTGTGTTTTTCTCTTTCTTTTTGCACCACCCACCTCTCTCCTTCCTTTTTTTTTTCTTTTTTTTTTCTTCACATTTTAGGTATTTCTTACAAAAGTTATGGTGTTTTTGCAAATATATTGATGTAGACTTCGAGTGAAAATCTCCAAATGAGAATTCCTTTTCTTTTAGTATTTACTTAATAATAAAAAAGAAATGATAATAATGAGACCCGTAACTGTTCGAATTCGATTAGTAATATTTTTTGAAACCGATAAATAAATATAAAAAATAACAACTAATTACATTTAAATAAAAATTTGATTAATCGTTCGATCTATACATCATTATTTACAATAAAAAGCTCAAACGATAATTCACAAATGTTTATTTTAAAATATAAAATTATTATATGATAAATCTAGAGATATCTCACCACCCAAGAGCGGGTGATTAGGTTCTTCTCAGAAAACATTATAAATACCTTATTTATAGTAACTTATGTAATTTAAACTATAATTATATAATATTTTATTTTTAATAAGATCTAAATTTGAAAATTCTTTGACAGAGAAATAATACATTAAAACAGTTTAACCACAAAAAATCATGGAATTTAAATTCTTTAAAGAAAAATTAAGTTCACCTTATAGTACTCTTATATTAAAATGAAATGATAATAAGGAGATAGATAATTAAAAAATATAAATATAATAATTAACTTTATAATTATCTCTAATTAGGAATTATTAAGCTAAAATGTCCCCTAGTTGCATAAATGTGTTAATCTATCAAATTTCTTTGAGTAGAGTGATCAGATACTTTATTTCTTAATTAAAGATTTAGAGTTTAAGTTCTGAGAATGACGAAAAAAAATTAAGAGAGTCAATTTTAAGATTTTACGATATTTGAATTGAATTAGTCACGATAAGTAAAAATAAAAAAATAATAATAAATGTGCTTATCTGTGACAGCGTCAATGCCAGCTCCGAATGGGGCCACATGATCATTTTGGACACGTAAGACTCAATAATACAGAAAGTGGGTCCCACTTGTAATGGTTTTGGCTTGTAAAACCCCGGGCTCATCTTTATATATTCGCCGATTTTTGTTAATATCCGCCGATTTTTATTATTTTATTTTTCTTTTCCTTTTTTTCACCCTGTTCTTTAAGAAAATTTATTATTTTTATTTCCTATTATATTTATTTTATTATTTGTATTTTTCCTTTTATTTTTATTTTTTTTTTGCCGATTTTTGTTAATTTAAGAAATTTTTTTTTTCTTTTGAATCATTCCTTTTTTTAATATATGAAACGAGAGGGATTTCGTTAAATAAATTTTTAAAAAATCTCTAATTAATAAATTTGTCGTTACTTCAACAGAAGAAGCATGGGTCTCCCCCCTCGATAGAAGAACTTTTTTGTCAATACAATTATTATTATTATTTTTTTTTTTATTCATAACGAAGCAATACCATTATCGTTAGTCCACCTAATTAATCACACATCACAATCCTAATCTATATATAGCTGCAGCGGCCCGCTATGCTACACACATATACACACGACCACACGCCCATTAACACGTTGCACAAATAATTCAAATAGATGCAAACAAATAATTTAGGTCACTGAAATCAATCAAAATCCATCAATTATGCATGTCATTCATCTCTAATCTAGGTAGGAAAGCAACAAATCCACCACATACGTATGTTGCTTCAGCTTCTCTCTATCTTCACTATATCATCCTCATTTGATCTCGTGTTTAAGACCAGGAAAAAAGCTATCTATATCAGTGATTTCAATGACTAATCTAATTTTCTTGTATAGGGTTATTTTAGATTTTTATGCAATTATTAAATTTTTTTTCCCTTTCTATTATATTTGTTTCTTAAACTATCAACATCAAAAATTAAGATTAAGGTATAGATTATTGTATACCGATTATTGACTTTTTGATATGTAGGAAAACTAATATAAGTTTGTTATATATATATATATGTATCTCGTAAGATTGTAATAAAAAACAATCAAAAACTAAATATGAAGTACCTATGGTGAATTTCAGGTGTCGATTTTCACTCAAAAAATGGTGATGGTAACTTGAAATTAAACCTTTCATCTAAATGAAATCTGTCTTAGTAATACTAGGTGTGATTATTAGATAATAATGCTATTGGAAAAAACTTTATTCTTTTATGCATATATATATATATATATATATATATATATATGAATATATATGATTATTGATCTTAGGTTATGCAGGTCATAATCAAATTTTTTACGTATGGGCATTCGTATTATATACGTCAAGGATGCTGTCAAACAAACATAGCCTCTAACCCTCTCTCTCTCTCTCTCGTTTGCACAACCCTTTGAAGCTGTGTGGAAGAGTCGCATATAAGAGCATTGACGTGGCCATTATCGGACAATTTTCAGAAATAGAAAGGTACGGCAAGCTCTCTTGACCATAAGCCGACATGTCCCTCTCTATTTTCCGCCGCCCAAAGAAAATGCCCCCCCCCCGCTTTTCTCTCTCTCTCCCCCCTCTTCCAATAAGTAAACACTGAAGTGTGTTTGTCTTTCACTCCCCACCCATTATTGTCTATTTTGTTTGTTTCTCGTCTTTCATTTTCTTTCCTTTCAAGCATTTAGGCTTGACAGGGCATTGGCTACCGCAAAATTTTCTGAAGGAATTTTTTCTATTTCTTTTTATATATTATTTTAAGTTTGTTACTTCTCTTTTTCTCCGTCTGACTGACGGCTCCTTTGGCCCACAATTTGGGAGACTTCCAATAAGGTCATTGAATAGCTTTTTGGGGACACGTTTTCCCCTGCTTCAATATTGCAAAGCAACTCAAACCATTAAGTTTCACAGGTTGAGACTTCTGGGGATATCACGGTTTTTAATGAAAATTGGTGAAGGAAGGTTCCTAGTTTGACATATAAAAATGGGTATATTTCGTATTTAGTGAAAAATATGAAAAATATAAGGTAAATTCTCCTATGAACACATGAAAATGTTAAGCAGCCATGGAAATGGATGTTTAAATCAATTCTCGCCAACCAAATGAGAGGAATTCTGACAAAATTTTCCCAAAACCCGTGAACCAATTAAAACCCCGTTGAGGATTTTTCTTTTGTTGTTTTATGAAGGATCATAATTGATCTCCAAGCTCAACAAATATATGGACCTTATCTTCTTTGACTTGATTAATTGATCTGCTACCATATAGGTTTGAAACAAGTTTTCAACCCTCTATGATCATGACGGGATGAATAGACTTAAAGAAGGTCCCAAAATGTTATCACATCAATAAGAAAAAATCTATAAGGAGGATGGACTTTTATTTGCAGGACAAATGACTTGGTTGTAAAGTAAGCTTATTGGTTCATTTATGATAACTTTGTTTAGACGGTTGCTTTTATACAAGTGGAAAATGGTAAAACTATATGAAATTTGAATGTAAATGAGGTAACAATTATAGAGATGCCCAATACAGTAATACTAGTTACTCCGCCTCCCTTTTGCAATTTTTTTTTTAAAGAGATACACCAAAAGAAGATCTTTCTCTTTTTCGTATTATACCGATCGATATCCGAAATTATATTCCGATTAATTCGATTCGAGTGTTTATTAGGCTTATTTTAGAAGATAACTCTCTTAATTTTTTTATTCTCAAATTTCAAATCTGAGACCTAGTTAATGACCTAGTTAAAGGGTTAAACCAAGGATTGCTTAACTGCTGAGTTTTAATATGATTTTGTGTATTAGTGTTGATATGATCGCATCATTTTTTAAATGAGGGTTACAATACGAGAACTTCTTATGATCTTAAATGAGAGGTGCAATATGAGAACTTTTCATAAGATCATTCATCATAATACTATTCTGGTTTGAACACGCTTAACTGTAAAAGTTCTTATGGGATTTGATATATCAGTGTTGGTATGATTGCACCCATCTCTCTCTCTTTCTCTAGAAGGGGCTTTCGCAACGAAGATGGAAGAAAAAGATATGTTAAGAGTTCACCATTCAAGTCTTGTCCATCTTCAATATGAACGTGAATATAGAAATTCAATAGAAAGGAAGAGAAGAAGAGGTAAAATTAGGTGGTGAAGTTGACCGTGGAGGCATCAACAAAAGTTGATTATTCCGTTTTTTTTTTTCCCTCCCAAAACTCCATCTTGCGCCGCTGAAGTTTCCAACAGAGCTGGCTAGAGTATTTAGGCTCTTAAGCGAAGGCCATTTAAGTTTTCATTTTTAAAGCTGTTGGCCCAAATAAGCCTAATTCATCAAGCTTAATCTTCTTGGTTAGGCTTTCAAGCCCAAACCCAATAGAGGCCCATTTATGCACCTCCCAAACACGTCTTAACATGACTAGTTGGATTTTTTTAATTAAATTTTTAAATTTAAATCTTAATAATAAAAAAATAAGTATTAAGAGAGTTTGCTCGCTTAGTGGATCCAATAATTAGTTTGAATCAAATTAGTCAAAAAAATAAATTAATCCCTAGATATCGATCATTTGAGAAAATATATATTATATTGTATCATATATATATATATATATATATATATATACAGGATGCTTTGCCTTAAAATGTAAAATAGATGGTATTGGCTGTTGAAAGCTGGAAAGGTTATCATTTCCTAAGTAGCAAGGTTTCTTTCCCCTTTTTTTCTTTTGTTAAAATTAGACAGGCCAAAAAAAGCTAGTTTTAAATTGAAAAAAAAATTCGCCAAATAGATACCGAATAAGTATTTAAATTTTATATTATATTTGCATTGTCCGGGACTTAAAATATTTATCTTTCCTAATTATATTAAGTACCTTCTCAGTCTCGTAGATGACCAAAATTATACTTCGATTGGCCATGAATGTTTAAGAGAGAGAGATAGAGTTCGACCTCTTTGCAGCAGAAACCGAAGAGGACATGAATAAGTTGTCCATGGTTCCAAGTTCCATGTTTAGCTCAATGAAAAGGCCTTTTGTTTTCCTTTATATAGATTAATTAAGGCTAAAATGCTGATATTGTCTAAAATTACTGATCAGAATGCTAGATTTAACCATATGGAATTTGTGTAACTAATTCCTCTTTTTCAACTTCAAAGATTTATTAAACTTTTAAACTTTAAATTGATATAAAAATTACCAATTGTTGTTGATATTTACTATTCGTATCTATCAAAATAGCTTAGTGAAATTTTTTTACTAACCTTTTCTTTTCTTTTATTTTTCTAAGCAATTTATTTGGGGCTTCAGTGCGAAATGAACTCAGTGCAAAGATGGTCGGCCATATTTCAGTCACAGAGTGCGATGGTGAAAAAAAAATTTCAAGAAACTCAACATTTAAATTAAATTTTATAATATTCAAATTGGATTAATCGGATAAATTCTTATAAACCAAAACAAAAGGAGAGAAAAACAACAAAGGGTGCGATGTTGTGGCCTCTGGGATGATGATGACAGACAGACGACATCATTATGCTTTAAAAGGTGCAAACTATATAATGTTACATCAATTTACATTTTAATTGAATTTAAGTAAACTTTTTATAAAAAAAATATTGAAATGATTATAATTTTTTATTTTTTAATAAATAAATTTTATAAATAAAATAAAATAAAATATAAATTTATTGGGTCGAATAGAGCTAAATTTTATTGTTTCAATCGTGTGTGTGTGTGTGTGGGCGCGCGCGCGCTTTAAATAAAAAAGAAAATAGAATGTTGAATTCTTATAATTTGAGAAATCTTATTTTTAATATAAAACTTTAAAAATCTCTGATTGGATTGAATTAAATGCTAAGGTCAAAGATAAGTGACTTTTCTTTTTCATTTAGATGGAGTAATTTTCTGTCCATATGCGAATGCATGGATAATGCAATATATATATATATATATATATATATATTAGTGGTGTATAGTATTAAAGAGATTTCAAATTGAGTTGCCTAACAAAATTATTTGGTCTATGGTTTGTTAGCTATTTATTCGAAAATAATGCTATATAAATTAAATTGCTTAATTCGTAAACGAACCAAATTCAGAGCATAATTTACAAGAAGAAAAAAAAATCGAATCCTTTTAAATTTTGGATATTTTTGAATTAATCAAAATGTCTTTTATATTAAAAAAAAGTTATATATATTAGATTGAATTATTATTGGAATGCTCGATTTATTTAGTTTTTGATTCATTCGGTTTGTCCGATATAATATTTATATAAATATAAAAAACAAAAAATCGTCTATTTTTCCTATGTACTCAATATATAAATTGTATTTTCTAATTTTTATAAGATATAAAAAAAAAGAAAGTTATTTTTGATACATATTAGTTGTTTTGGTTGAGTTGTCAAATTTATAATTTTACTACCAATTAATTCAAATAATTATGGTATATATATATATATTTTCAAATGTTGGCTTTCCCTCTAGAAATAGAAAATTCATTTTCACCCAAAAAAAAAAATCAGCAAAAAATAGAAAATTCATATTTAAACCATTTAACTAAAATTGACTTTTTCTCTGAGCCATCAGCCATGACTTGGCTTGGCCCCCAAGAACGTTGGGCTTCTTCAGCTTGTAAATTAATTAAAAAATAGTTACTAAGCCGAAGCAGCCCTCTCTCTCTTTCTGTCTTACTCTCTGCCCCCCTCCCTCTGCCGCCGCTTTTAGGGTGTTTCCTGTCTCGCGTTCTTCAAAACCACAGAAAAACATAAGACCTATGAACGTTGACGACGGTGGAAGAAGATCAAAGGCGGTGGAGATTTGATAAATTTGTTTCCTGTGAAGATGCTTTTGGCGAGGACGATACATCACCTCCATATAAATTGGTCTCCTTGGTAGTAGCAAATCGCCATGACAACAAGGTCTCTTTTTTCGTTTTCACTTGCTTCTCTCTCTCGCTCTCTCTCGCTCTCCCTCTCCCTCTGTCCGTCTTGTTAGCCGATTATTAGGGTTTTGTTTAATCTTTTTGTGATTGATTTGCTATGTTATGTTTGGAATTGAGTTGCTTAGGGCTTTATTGTTGTTCGAGAATTTGGGGGTGTGGGTGCTTACTTGTTCAACCCTGTTAGCCTGAATTTGATGTTGAAGCATATATATTTGCTATTTTTCTTTTTTGGTGCTCCTAGGAATCTACAAAGGTCAATAATTCCTTTTCACCGATCAGCCTTTAGGTCTACAGTGGTACATGCATTACAATGGGACCAAAAGCGGAAATATTTTAGAGAATTTGTTCGTGTTAGATATATTATTGGTGAGAGTACTCGTATGGAACCAAAAGTAGAGAGACGATAGAGAACGTGTTTATGTTAGATGGATTATCAGGTGTAATTAGATACCCATGTGGGACCAAAAGTGGAGAAAAGATAGAGAATGTGTTTATGTTTGATGGATTATCTGGAGGTTTTGGTGAAAGAAGAGATTATCAAAGTGTTTGTGGTTTGCAAAATTTGATGGAACAGCATGGTACTGACTCTGAATCATTGGATGGGCATTTAGAAGGACAAGAAGGATATCAAGTATCTCATTTATGTTTCCATGATGAATAAAAAAAAAAGGAAAGGGGAAAGAGGAGAATAATGGGACACCAAAAATGACTGTCCTTCTTACTCCTTAGTTAATATATTGTTTTGGGATAGGCATATGGTTGCATTAAAAATACTGTCCCAACAATTTTGAGGGTATTAGAAAATAGATCGATGATATAATTCATGCTGCTTTTTGGAGAATAGAGAGTGCAAATTTTTTATGATGGATAGGTAATCGGTTGCTGGAAATAGATTATTGTGGTCGGAGCTACATCAGGTTTGAAGTTGGGGATGGCCAGAAACTAGATTTTTGTATTTTCGGTGTTGGAGGTGGTTCTCATTTTGGACAGCTTTCCTTCTAGGTTCATCAATGTGTATGGAGTATAGGTTCTATGAACTCCTTTTCCTGTTCAAGTTTGAAGGTAAGCTTGTTTGTCTTTTCAAGATAACGAGTCAGTGGCAGCTGATGTACACCTGGATGAGTTAAATTGCATACAAGGTAGGTGACAGGAGTGATTCCTTGGAGCAACAGGTCCCTCAAAGGAAGGTTGCCCCTTTTTTTTGATAATATATCGAGTGGAATATTCTTAGTCAAGATAATCTTTTGGGAAGGGGAATAATCACTATCATTTGATGCATTAGGTGACGAGGCATGCGGACCAAGATATAGTTAGCTCCTTAATCATTTTTTTTGACTTAGGAAGTCATAGTAAGTGGTTCTCTCTCCTTCTCTCTATCTTTTTCCCTCTAGATTATGCCACTGGACTATTTGCCCCTATTATTTATTTATTTTTCAATGTATATATATTGGAGACACTGTCTCAGGTGTAAAGTGGGTGGCTTCTAGCTTTATGTAGGGTTGTCACATAGATTTATTTTGGGGTCACAATTGTGGCTCTGTCTGTATTATGTGTAAGGGATGTAATGTAACCCATATAGCCCATTGTGTATTGATTATCCTTTTCTCACATTGTGGAGGTGCCATGGTGGTGCTGTAACCGGTGCAGTAGTGGCTTATACGGTTTTGTAATAGCTGTATGTCCATTGTCTTTGGATCTTTATTCCTTAAGCTAATCCTTGTGTTATGAATGAATTTGGGTGAAAGAAATCAATTTTCCTTTTCAAAGGATTGGATCCAAAGAGTGTATGTGTGTGTGTATATATATATATTTCTTTTCTTATTTTGGACAAAACACGGCTATATTGGTTTACCAAAATAAGATTTATTTGCCTTGGCTTTAGCTAGTCCCAATAACCCTACAAATGGAGGAGTTTGGGAATTTATGCTAGGTAAGAAAATGGAGGAACTTTCACTCAGAGATGTAGTGCATGCATTTTTTTTTTAAATTTAGTAGTGTTCAAGTACAATACTGATCAATTGAAGAATTTGAGCCACCTTGATTTGCCCTTCATTATTTGGTCTTGTTACTCCTGCCTGACCTCACAACCCCTGCTTTACCTTCCCTGAACATCACTTTATTTTATGCATCCTCTTTAAAATCATCTACTATCCTAAAGGTAATAGCTAAGATCTACAGCTTTAAATGGTTGTCTTGTTTCCTACTTATGTGGACGTGTCAGCTGTCTAACTAAAGTGGTAAGGCATGCTGTTCTCATTCAAATCTTAAATGATTAAAATCACAGCTCTTTCTAATGTATTGCCTTTCAATATGGTATCTCTCACCTGTTTTGTCCAGCAAAATTTTTTTTTAATGTCTAAAGATTGATTCCTTTCCATAGTAGATCTCCTAAGTCAACTGAGTTTGGTTGAATTGGACTGGACTTTACCATGCAGCCAATCCTTATCTATATATTTATTAATGATGCCCAGAGTCACTTGTGGAAAATTCTGTGAATAGCTACCATTCTTTGATCTATTGCAATATCATTCTTTGAGAAACTTTGCTTGGTTTTAGATGATGATGCACTTCTCTTTTGATTCAGTAAGTGAAGAAAATTTTGACTTTTTTGCTGTTATATGAAGTTTTATCTTTGAGATTGCTTTCCTCACTTATCAGTTTTGCAAATTGTTGATTTGTAGGCTTTTGATTTCAAATATCAGGAGAGCTGCACTGTTGATTCTCACAAACCAGAGGAGCAGCTATTCTGCAGTGAGGAAATATGGGGTGGTTACTAGCACTGGACAACACTTTCCTGAAAGCAGATTATGCTTACATTCAATTTTCAATAAAAGCCGAGACGGGTTTAGCAAAAGTAATGGTTTTAAGAACTACTCAGTTGTCTCAGCAAGTAACATAGTGACATCTGATGCCCAAGTTGTTTGGAAAAAGCTCCTCCAAATATGCAGGAGCAAAGGCCCAACTATCACACATCGTGCCCAGGTTTCTTGGAAAAGGCTTTCCCAATTACGCAGGAATAGCCCTTCTTTCACACCCATAAATAGAATTGCCCAAGCAGTCAGTTTGGCCATCACTAAATCTCACGTGGTTGTTCCTGGAGTATTAGCTTGCCTATGTGGCAAGCTAGCATCATCACAGAGAACATGGGCAGATTCCCAGTACTTCCCTTCAACAAATTCTCTTGTTGCTCATGCGCAAGAGGGACGTGCTTTAGTGAAAGTGTTATTCTTTGCAGCAGGGGAATGCATTCTCTTGTTTCTGAGGGCTCTCACTTTGGCGTTTCTTTTTTCTCCCAGCATAATCATGGCCCCTTTTGCGGACCGTTTTGGACCTCAGTTTCGGAAAATGTGGCTACACACCGTTCATCGTACATTAGAGCTAGCTGGCCCTGCATTCATCAAGTGGGGTCAGTGGGCAGCTACGAGGCCAGATCTTTTTCCTAGAGACTTATGTGCTGAACTTGCAAAGCTTCATAGTCAAGCTCCAATGCATAGCTTTTACCATACAAAGCAAACTGTTGAAAAAGCATTTGGTCGCAAGCTCTCTGAAATTTTTGATGAGTTTGAGGAGGTGCCAGTGGCATCTGGAAGTATAGCTCAAGTGCATCGAGCATCTTTGAAGTTTCGATACCCTGGCCAACAAGTGAAGCCTATTCTCGTTGCTGTGAAAGTCAGGCATCCTGGTGTTGGCGAATCAATAAGGAGAGATTTTGTGATAATTAATACCATTGCTAAGATTTCAAATCTCATACCTACTCTTAGATGGTTGAGATTGGATGAAAGTGTACAGCAGTTTGCTGTTTTCATGTTGTCTCAAGTTGACCTTGCAAGGGAAGCTGCTCATCTGAGTCGCTTTATCTATAATTTCCGCAGTTGGAAGGATGTTTCTTTCCCAAAGCCGCTTTATCCTCTGGTTCATCCTGCTGTTTTGGTTGAGACCTATGAGCAGGGGGAAAGTGTTTCACGTTATGTGGATGAACTTGAAGGACATGCTAGGATTAAAGCTGCACTGGCTCACATTGGGACTCATGCTCTTCTTAAAATGCTTCTGGTACATATGATATCCTTAACCATTCTTCTTCAAATGATACTCACGCCTTCAACATTTGGTTGTATCCTGAATTAGGGCTTATAAGGCAGTGTCTCTTTAATTCACTTTGTTTCTTAAGCAAAATGATTATAAAAAATGACCTGGGTAAGATGTGTTTTGTTAAATATTTAGTCACAAGTAGATGATTTGATTAATAGAAATGTCTGTCTGGTGGATGGCATGCATTGAGTTGTGTATGCTGGGGGGTTTTCAACTTCGCCTCAAATTCTGAATATGCAAAAGCTGGATCTTGCAGATATTATTACAGCTTCTTGCAATTGAAATCGTAAAGGGTATTTTTTTCCTTTAAATTTTGGGATAGTCAAATTGATTGTCTTTGACATTTCAGATGACTTGCTTATTGTACCAGAGTTTTTGGTTAATTGTGATTGGGTCCTTTTTTTCTTTTTCTGGTAATCTGCTGGGTTTCCTGTCTTTTGATATTAAGAGGTGCCTCTAGGCTTGTGATTTTTGCAATCCGGCCTATGTCTTGGCTTTTTGTGCTGCAAAAGAAGATTAAACTTAAATAGCAGTTGAGTAAAGAGAAGTATGTATATAAATTCCATGATCATGTTCGTCTTTGTTTCAGGTAGATAATTTTATTCATGCAGACATGCATCCCGGAAATATCTTGGTCCGGGTAGCCCAAAGCAAGTCTTCTCGGAAACGACTCTTCAGAACAAAGCCTCATGTCATTTTCCTTGATGTAGGCATGACTGCTGAACTATCTAAAGGTGACCGTGATAATTTATTGGAATTCTTTAAGGCTGTAGCCCTTCGTGACGGCCGGACTGCAGCAGAATGCACACTCAGATTTTCAAAACAGCAGAATTGTCCAAATCCAAAGGCCTTCATGGAGGTGATTTACTGTTTTATTTTCACATTTTTAGTTCAAATGTTGGTAGAAAATTCTTGGGCTTTTGAATGTTGAAAATTTTGCATTTAGTAAGAGTTAGATTCTATATGTTTTCCTCTCCATTAGGTGATAAGGGAATAGTGCTGCTATGCTGGAGGTTTTGAGAGTTCTGGCTCTAAATTCTTTCAAAAATTTATTGGTATGCTGATTTTGATCCACATAACCCCAAAATTCCCATCAAATATAGTAGGCATTTATCTCATGCTATTTAGCATGCTTTTTCTTAGAACCTTTTTAAGTAAATAAAGGTTTCAGTACACCCGACTTACTTCTAGTCTTTGTCTTTAGATCTTGTTGTTTACAATACATATTTGCTCCCATTGAAAATATAGTCCCGATTCTCAGTAAATCTTTAGTCAGATGTCTATTTATGTTGCATTGCAGTTTTTTATTGATCTGGTGCCTTTCCAGATTGAGATTAATACTTCCTGGCATATTGTTCATTTTTCCTCTATCTAACAGGAGTTGGAAGAGGCATTTACCTTTTGGGGAACCCCAGAAGGAGATGTGGTACATCCTGCTGAGTGCATGGAGCAAGTACTTGAAAAAGTTAGGCATCATAAAGTCAACATTGATGGCAATATCTGCACTGTAATAGTGACAACCTTGGTTCTTGAGGTAATTTGTCCATTCCTTCTGGCATTTCATATAATACCAGCATTATGTCCTTTGCTTTGAGTCTGTTCATGTGGACATGCAGCATCAAATCTGTTAATTGTCTATTTCTACAATCTATAGGGCATGAGGACACCATCTAACTGTCCACGTGTCCGACATGTTTTGGAGATGACATGCTGATGACATGCCTACTGCACATGTCCGACGTGTGCCCATACATCCCCAAATTAAAAATAATGAATTTTTATATAAAACATGGCACAGACGTCACTGATGTGGGCAGGAGACGGCTGGCCCTTTTTTATGTAAATAGAAACAATCTTATTTTTAAATTTTATGCAGTAGATAAATATATAAGATAAACTTAAACCCTACCACATGAATCTAATTATATGACTAATTTTAGATTTTGATGATTAATATTTTAGTAATATATTTCTAGATTAGATTTAATTTTATAGTCATAAATTTTAGCATTTACATATTTATATAGGCTTTAATGAACATATTGATACTGATCCAATATCTTTTGAATTTTGCTGTGTCTGTGCTACATTTTCAACAATTTGAAAGTAAAACTGAAAAATCTCTCGAAAACTTATCTCACGACCTACACAAATCCAGAAAAGCATCGAGGGATAAGCCTGATACACTCCTTTTTGCTGGACAACACCTCATAAACTTTACACCCTTGACTCACTCTACATAGTCAAAGTGGGCTGTCAATAAGTATGAGGCAAGAATATCATATATCTACCCCTACAGCATGTGCATCAACAGACAATGTAGATGAAGGGAGCACTCATTGACCAACTCCACTCTGTTGCCCCCTCAAAACTAGATAAAGACTATGTTGTAGTGGCCTGTTAAATGAAAAAAGAAATGATTTGCCTTATTGTTCTCGTAACAAACTGCTTAATGGTTAACACTATTTTGTGTGCTTATTATATATAATTAATTAAATAAGAAGGAAAAGCATCGTTCCTTCAGACCTGTGCAACACACTGTAATACAGTTACCTTTCTTGCTTAAAATTCCTGTCACCCTTTCTTTTTGAAAAAAGAAAAAGAAAAAAAGACCTTTTCGATGAAATTAGCAGATGTTAATGACAATCCATCTACTGAATATGGCTTGAATTTCTGGAGTTACTGGCTCGAATCATGACCCTGAATGTGTTATAGTGACCAATAATACTTTCATTTGTATGAGTCTAGGTGTACTTTAATGCCTTGACTGATGCATACTTTTTACCAACATTTTTCAATGGGCTTAATCTGAAGTTATACCATGATTTTGACTTTGCTTGGTTTTAAGTTTAGAAGCGGCTGCTGTCATTTGGCTAACATGGTTGACAAGAACATGAACAAGAAATTAAATGTTAACTTTCTAATTTTTCCCAGGCCCTGCTTCTAAGAGAGATGTTCACTTTTTAAAGATGCCATGTAAATATATTTGGTAATAAAGGTGGATAATTTCAAGAAATGGGCATATCTATGCAATTGGAGTAATGGAGTAGCAAATGGTTCTTATCCAAAAAGTTGTGAGAGAGCTAGAGAGAGTAGCAAATGGTTTCCTGCATTACATCCAATACTGTTATTTAGTTCAGCTTAAAAATTTTCAAAATCTAATGCTTGTTTGTCAATAGGGTTGGCAGCGGAAGCTTGATCCAAGTTATGATGTGATGCGAACACTACGAACATTATTATTCAAGGCTGACTGGGCAAAGTCTCTCTCCTATACAATTGAAGGGCTTATGGCCCCATAAGGTTATTAACTATTTCTGAAAACAATTTTGTTAGTGTTGAGTCTCAAAGTTATACATGATGTCCTAAGGAAGTATGATCTTAGGACCAATTTGTTTTCATTTATCAGGCTTATTTTGTGCCTTATGCTGATTTTCGAATGGTAATCAAATCCATCTGTAATTATTTTTTTTATTCACGATAATTGATGTTTACAGGAGCCATATAGCTCGCACGCAAAAACTGAGAAACAAGCCAAAAAAAATTAAGAAAAAATAATCCGATTGAAATTTTTTGTTCCATTGTGATAAATGAACTTTGGATTTTGTCCAGGCCAAGAACTTTGCTCTGGTATATATTTGCTTTAAAATTTGTAGCTCGACATATACATCCATACATTTGGTCTGATATTTGTGCCGGTCCTGTGAGGTTTTCATTTTGGTAGTTCATATTACCTGGCCGGCAATGAATTTCTTTGTGGAGCTCTACGCTGTCGAAGGCCGGCATTGGCATGGCAGCAGGTCTGCAAGATCTCTAGTAAAAGAGGTTCTCATACATGATGCCTTTGGGCAAGGCATGTCAAGCGGGGAACATAGTGAGAATGTTATTTTAGAATGCTAGTGCAGTGACCTGTATGCCTGGTGGCTGTTAAGTTTCCGTACAAGGATTTAGTGTTGAATAGTTGTTTTCTTTTTCAATCAAAGTTATTATGAGTTTGAGGTGTACATTTTCGATTCTCCACATTGTCAGAAATTGTCATTGAGGTTGTTCGGTTCTAGGCATGGACTTGCATTTTTCCATAATTTTTGGTTTTCTGCTACCATGTATTCTTGCTTTCTATGGTTTCCCTCTGAACATGGAATCTGAGCAGTTGTTCAAGTGAACAGCTTTCGTTTTTAGTTTTTTGTATGCCTGAGGGGCTAGATTGGGCGCAGTGTTTGTGGTTCCACATACTCATCTGGACGATCCTTTTTTTGTCAATTTTTTGTCCATTTGTTTACCTTTGTCTTTCTACAAAAGTGGTCATCGCTTTTGGACTGGCTGGTGGCTAGAACTGAAAACCAGCGGACTTGTTTAGGTTTGAGCTTGGCTTAGACAGGCCCAACGAACAACTGTAATGTTTGCATAAGCCCCGTGCTATTTTGAAAATGAAAGTACCGAGGAGCCAAGTTTAATCGGAAAGTACAGATTCCATGCTCATTTGCTGTTAGGCCTTTGGGACTGGCTACAATGGACGAGTTCAATTAGGCCCATAATTCTGAGAAAAGTAGCCGAGCCCATTCAAAAGAAGGGCTGGAAACCTGCTTGGCCCATTAGTTTACCCATCATGCTTGTGATTTTTTTTTTTTCTCTCTCTATACTGAGATTTGAACCAGAACTCATCATATTGAGAGAGAAGAATTATAATCATTAAGCTATGCCCCTGGGACTGCTTGTGACTTGATGATCCTATCAAACACCGAGGTAAAGTTCCACATCCAAGATGATCATTATCTAAAATATTTTTAAAACATCCGACATGATGCATAACACGATCCACAACACCAAAAATGGAACTGGAAGTGATGCTCACAGGAAATGAAAGAAACTAATAATTCCAAATCTTTCTGCTTTTGATTAATCCAACTTCTCAAATAATGTTAAAATTGATTACTCGTCACCTGCAATACAGAACGAGGAAGATAACATACAGAATCAGTGGACCTGACAACATGGTAGCTGCTGTTTGAAGATTTGGAACAATAGCAATGGCATTGCAGGGCGTTGGTATACATTTTCGTTGATGCTACATGCTTTCAGCTCCATTCTCCCTTCCCTATCTTCCCATTTCTTTAGTTATCCGTACTTGAGAAGATAGACAAGCATAGCAGAACAAATGCATTTTCCAGACTGAAGGACTACATCTCAGGATGAATCAGATCAATCAACTCGGTCCCTTACCTCTGGTGACAAGAAGCAGCCAATCGAACATGAAGACACCCATGACATCTAAAATTGATGGAGAATTGCTGGCTGTTGGACATCTCGCCTCCATTCCTGTGTCGGAGGCAGAAGAAGACCACACTGATAAAGAGATGCAACTCATGGTAAGGCCTTTATCACATGCAAAATCCTTGGGGAAGCGAACAATGGCTATCTAGCTATTTCATAAGTCAGCATCATCTGTATTCGTAATGTTTTACCTATCACTTCGGTGCAGAAGCTTCATTAAACAAAAAAATGCCTCCGACTTTGTATTAATCATAGGCAGGGCCGTTGAAGATTGCAAAGTATCTGACAGACATGGAGAAAGATATCCTGTCAAATGGATGGATAAAGGCAAGATTTATATGACCAGACAATTAGGCTTACAAGGCAGGCTATTACAAAGAAATGTCAAACTCAAAAATATTAGTTTTCTAATGAGTTACATATTTCATTGCACACTTACTACTTGTATTATTATTTTATAAATGTGATTTTTGCTTGGGCACACCAATATCAAGCATGAAGCAGTAAAAAATTTCTCCATGGTTTGCAATTTGTGCCACTCCAAGTAACAAATAATAATCCAAGTGCAGATGATATAAGCATCAAAGAAACCAGAGCAAGTGACCTGAGATATGGAAAAAGATCAATTTAAAATCCATATTCCTAGGAAGGCAGGAGTTTTCTGAGCTCTAAGTATATTGATCATTATTCCATTATGCACCACCTCAAGATATTACACTGAAGATAGTACTTTTCCTTCGATAGAATCTGCCAGACAAATATTGCTAGCCTTTGGCATCCACTAGATAATTAATGCTAGTATTTGGCATCTGATTTCATCTCACACTACCTGTATTGAGACACCACTCTTTTTGTTTCTTCATAGCTCGTAGAACTAATAAAAAAACTCTCACCAGAATACCTTATGGAATGACACAACCTATTGTCTCCTACAATTATTTATTTGTAGGAGTGAAATCTTAATATAATTTGAAAAAAGCAAGTGACAAGTCCAAAACAATAAAATAAGAAAAATTAACAATATACTTTTAACTTTTCTAGGATTAAACAAAAGGATTTGCAAACCAACTCTAACGAGCTATTGATTGTCATGCCCCTAATCAAGAATGAAAATACAACATGGCAAAGGCGTAAAATCATACTTAACATGCAACACTCGAAATAGCAACTATATGAGCCACCATCTGCATGTGTATTAACACAAAAGGGAAAAGGAAAGAACAACTTGAAGATTTTTATCAAATTCTACATTTTCCAAAAAAGGGCAAAGTTTCCCCTAAAAAGTGACTATCCGGCCATCAGGGCACTCCAAGATAGCCTGATTAAACAAGATTATGTAACACTTATATGATATCATCTCATTAGCTAGGCTCACTGACCCTCATGACCCACCCAACATCCAATAACAAACCTTATATAGTATTAATACTTCACCAAATCAAGCAAGCAAATGAAAGAAAATTAAGCGAAAGAATGCTGACCGGCATGATTGAGGCAAAAAATTAGACCTACCTCATGAATAACTTGCAAGAAGGCCTTTGTCATAAATCAGCTACATCAGTTCCTTACCTCTCCTCCCCCCCCCCCCCCTTTTCAGCAAAATAAGCAGGAGTTGTCTTCAAAGTGAATGGAGAGAGTGCAAAACCTTCAATTTCAGCTAAGGATGCTTCAAACCATTTTGACCTTCAAAGGCAAATGAAGACCTGCCTAGCGCCACCACGAAGGTGAAACAACATGGCTGTTACAGTAAAAGAATCTACAATGATGGACAAGATATGCTGCCATCATGGTCATTGTAATCTTATACTGAATGTACCAAAGGAGCAACGATCCCTTATGGAATGCTTGTCTGATTAGCAGATAAGTCAGCCTACAAATTGTATGTACCCCTTTACAAATAATAACAACAAAATCTCTAAGATTAATTTCTTAAGTGCCTAAACTAAACTTCCAAAACTTCTTGAGAGTTACAGAATCAACTTTACAGTTATGGACAATCAACAACTAAGTTTGAAGTAATTATTTCTTTCAAAGCCAATTTATGTTCCAGGAAGCAAACTATAAACAAAAGAATGTCAAAATCAAATATTTAAAAGCAAAATCCTATCATGGTAGTAATACCAGCTATATTTGCTAATGGCTCCCAATCTCAATTAGCTGAATCTGAAGATTGTAAGGAGACGTTCCTGATACACAAAGAAATGCATCAGAGAAAGGAACTGGTTGGCTGAAGAATATGATATCAAATTCTTCAATTTTAGATTGAGAAAGAATAGTACTTTCACCAGCAGACCAGGAGACATTGTAACCACATGCTTCACTTCACATTTCAACTTCCTGTTCAGAACTCACTTCTTGGTTGATCTGGACTCAGGACTTGGGTAACCACACAGTTGGCTAATAGAAATAGAAAGTTTCAATGCTAATTCATCACTGAAACAACTGATTACAAATTAAGGCATCAGATTGCAATACACGAATACACCTGATGTAGTTCAAATGGGCACAATTTCAGAGCGTTTAGAGCTTACATTCCATGCTTTCAGATTGAGTATTCATGCATGCCTTGCATTCACATGTTTCGCAACAAACTGGACACTCTTTCTCAACTTCTTCTTGCATATTGCAGTACCTGTAAATCTTTAAGTGTTATCTTACAAAGATCCTTGCAATTTCACTTAAATTCGGCATTGTGTAAGACTCTTAGCTACCACAACGTATTTGGCATAAAAACAACAATGCAAGAGCCTGTAATAAACTTAAAGCCATAGCAGAACTAAATGCAAAAGTTGAGCTCAATCAAAAATTTTCATTTCCTATGCTCCATCCCCAACATTATTAGTAACATATTATTCTTCCTTCACTCAAGTTCTGTGCATATACTTGAGTACTGCACTAATGAGAAGAATCATGCATGGCCTTCTATGAGCACATGGGCCATCTAAAAGCTACAGAGATGTAACAAATGATCACTGGATGTCTCGTAATGTCCCTTCTCAGGCTCAAGTGCAACAGTTTTTGTTGCTAATACCATTCATGTGACAGTTAATAACTGGTTGGCTTATTGGAATGGCATCCCTTTGTTCATTAGACGCTCATTTGCTAGATTTGGCCAAGCAATCATTCCACTTATCAATATTGTGCCAGCTGCAGTAAGAAAGCATCAGGTGCTTTTAGCTCTTTAGAACTATTTTTGAGGGGCCAAGTACAGAAAAATAGAAAAGACAAATAAAAAATCTTTGGATGCAAGAATTTGCCTAAATTCCAATTTTGTATCAACTAGAAAATTTAATGCAGCAACTTAACTGAAACTGTTATCCAGCCAACTCATTAATTTGGTTTGTGAGCTGGTTTGTGAGCCTGTCCACCCTTTGGTTTCAATATTGTATAATTACTTCTGTAAACATGTGGATTCAGAACAAAATTACCTACTCATTATCAATAACTATGGCTGGAAACTATGTATAACTTTGATGTATAATACATACAAGTGGCATTTTATGAGCATATGTGCAATCCTAGGTCATAATTCAATTGGCTTTGCTCTTCTAGGTAGGTGGTTTGTCCCTCTGAGTCCCACAGCTTATCAGGATTCTTTTTTCCACAAAAACGAGAGCAAGGTTTTTCTTCATGTGAATTCAGAATAGAGGCTCTATTTGTTTGTTTAAGATGTGCACAACTTAATCTTCACTATAAAAAGGATTACCCTATCACTATTTATCATATATTTGTACGCAAATTATAGTGTAGAAGCAACAACTTATATTTTGAAGTTGATAAAGGGTGTCAAGAAAATCAGCATACGGAGAAAGCAAACCATTCATTGATGCATTCCAAGCAAAAGAACTCTTTTTGGCAGCTGGAGCATTTAATTAGACTCTCAAGATTACTCCTCTGACATCTATGGCAGATTGTCCTGCATTGCATCCTCAAATTTACCACACCCCTAGCATATGGTACAACCTGAAACAATCACCAAAAAACCTAAAAAACCTATTAAATAAAACAAAATTTTACCAGAAGCTATTCAAAAGCCTAAAAGAAAATGCCATGATAGTAAAGGGACTAACCTTCACCGATCCAATAGGGAGAGGCTCGATATTTTTGGACCTAAAGCACCTTCTCGTAAAGCAACTTGAATCAATCCCTAATTTGACATTACAAAAAGAATCAATGCCAGTTAAAAATGGTGATGTAGGTGGAGAAATTGTCATTAATCCATAAGGCAAGTCCCTTATCAACTCTCCCTCATTAGGCTTCTCCAAATCTCTTTGCTTGCACCTTTCCACCTGTCTTCTCAAAAATATTCTTATCAACTCCAACTGTAAATCATCCTTCCTCAGCTTCATCTCCTTCAAAGCTCTGATCAACCCTTCCAAAACCTCCATTGCTCTCTTCTTTTTCTTTTTCTTTTTCTTCTTCTTCATCATAATGGACTTCAATGTCAGTTCATCAGCTTCCCTCCCCTTGGCATCCACACTCCAAATCTTCATCTCTTTGGATTCCACTTTGCTTCCTTTACTTCTTCTTTGAATCTTCAATTCCTCTGGAACTTTTTCTTTGTACTGCCGATGACGACCTTGTAAATAATGAATTTGACAAAGCTTCTTATCTTTCATTACCCGTCTATTGCACCGCCATTTTCGTCCATCTGTTCTACAACAACGCAAATTCTCTGGCAAATTTTCATCTTCTTCCTCCACCACTACTGGTGTTTTCAGTTTCCCCTTAAAACCCCTGCTCTTCCCCAACAAATTTTCTTCTTCTTCCTCCACCACTACTGGTTTTTTCACTTTCCCCTTAAAACCTCTGCTCTTCTCCAACAAAAACTTGATAGGCTTACACTGATACTGCCGAGATCGCATATAGTGAAACTCACAGAGTTTCTTGTTCTCCATCACTCTTCTACTACACCTCCATTTTCTACCATCTGTTTTACCACAACGCAAATTCTCTGGTATGGGTTCTTCTTCATTTATCGAAAAAACACCATTTTCTTGAAAAGTCTTGTTTTTTGGGGAAAAAATAAGCCTCTTAGACCGAAATTTATGGGTTTCATCATCAACATTTTCTTGAAAATCTGCATTTTCTCTGGAAAATTTGGATCTCTCAAACCTACATTTCCGACGTACTGGGTTTTGAAGGTTCAATTCTTTCTTGTCTTCCACACCAACTAATATTACATTATTCTCATCAGAGCTTGCGTTTTCTCCCAAGAATTTCGTTCTCTTAAACCTACATTGACAATCAATTACATTTTCAACTTTACACACCTCGTCATCTCCGTCAATTGATTGAATCCTCGCCGTAAATTCATTCTTCTCTAGGTTTTGAACTTCGCAGTCAACAACATTCTCATCAGAACAAGTGTCTTCCCTCAAAAATTTCGTTCTTCTAGTCTCACATTCACGAACAATTAGGTTCTCAACCTCACACCCCTTCTCTTCCTCTTCGTTATGTGATTCAGTTTTCTCTAGGTTTTCAACCCCGCATTCCTCATTATTCTCAAAACTTACACTGTCACTCGAAAATTTCGATTGCTTATTCTGATATTGACGAAAAGCTAGGTTTTGCGGCTCACATACCTCCTCTTCTTGATCAATTGAATGACTGTCCATGTAAAATTTCGCAAGCTTTTCCTGCCTTCGACGTGTTCGATGAAAGTGCACCTCACAATGCTTCTCGTTGTCGAGAACTCGTCGTTTGCACCGCCATTGGTCGCCGTCAGTCGTACAACACCGAAAATTTTCCGGCACTGGCAACGGCAAATCTTCTTTTGAACGAAGGCGTCGTTTTTGTCCTCTCTGGAAGTGAACCTCGCAGAGCCTCTTGTTCTCCAGAACTCTCCTCTTGCAACGCCATCGACGGCCGTCTGTTCTTGTACAACGTAGATGGTCCGGCACCGGTAGGTCTTCTTGTTTTCCCTTTTTCATTGAAGAGAGAGAGAGAGAGAGAGGATAGATTCAAGAAAGTGACCAACAAATCCAGCAGAGGAATCTGTAAAGCTCTGTTTTCAACGCAAAGAAAATAAAAAGAAAAAAAAAATACTTAGGGTTTTAGGACGAGGGTAGATTTCGTAATTTGGTGTCAGAACAGAGACGAGAGAGAGAGAGAGAGAGAGAGAGAGAGAGAGAGATTATATAACACGTATCTGTGCTTGTTTTGAGTTCTACCTTTTGAACTTTCATAACTTCTGGGTTTGCAACATCAGTTACCAAATCCGCAATTTGAATAATACAATAAAATTTATTTTATAAAAAAAGATATGCCCCCCTTCATTATAAAAATAATACAACAATCAGGGACTCATGGTTTCTAAATCCCATTTATTTGGAATATGAAATTTTTATGACAAATGTTACATTACCCCTTTCTATGTTACCATGCAACATAAATTTTGGAAAAATCAAAGTTTCAAATTTGATATAAGGTGATTTAGTATATGATGGGTTTGCTCTTCAGAATTGATGTACCAATCTGGTAGTTTCATCTAAATCTCCGAGCTAAAGATGTATGGATTCCGATCCGACAATGAAAACCCATCGCGATTAAATACAGAGGTAGCCACTTTGCCATAAGCCACCTCTGTTGGAGCTCATAATTAGAGAAATTTGGTAGATTTATTGTCAAGTTGGATATTCTTGAAATTTTCTTCTGACTCCGCGGTCCACACTGTACTGCATTGTACTGCAGCTTATTGCTCACAAGAAGAAGGTAACATACATCAAGATTAACCACTGGGTATGAATTTATGGAATAAATGTAATAAAAAAACAAAAAAAAAAAGAGACAAGACATTGCCTTTTGATCCAAAGGCGGCAGCCGCCATTGGTCATTTGTTGGCCGCCTTGGAACAGTGGCAAATGTTATTCATCGGAAACCAAAAGGTTTTAAGTTCGATTCGCATCGATGAAACTTCGTACAATGATCTGTGTGAAGTGATTCGTGTGTCGTGGTGGGATTTCGGACCACTGCAGTGCAACACTATGGCAGGAAGAGCTCGGAAGACATAATTGAGTGCAGCGTCGACGAAGTGAAGAAGCCCCAAGTGAATGTCCTTCATGTGTTCATCTTCATCAACGCTGCACTCAATGATGTCTTCACATTCCCCATGTGTCTCCCATCCCATGCTTTGTTGTCCTCTGAACACAACCTGATTCTGCACTGAACATGTTAAATATATGTGGTATGAATCGTACTTTTGAAGTACATTGGCTTCTTCCATTCATATGTTTGGGCCTTCTTCAAACCTTTTCTTCTCTTTTCTCCCCTTCTTTTATTCATGTACCGGAGAAAAATTGTACTGAATTTGTACTGCACCACCCGAACACGGCTTGAATATGTACTGGGAGAAAGGAAAGGGAACTTCTGTTTTCCATTTATAATATAAGTTGTTTGTTATGAAGTCAACTCGTTGATTGTTAGCTTTCAAATTTCAATTAGGTGTATTAGGTTAATATAAAGTATGATTTCTTTTTTTTTTTTAATAAATCCAAGATCCGATAATTCTGTTATATTTAAATAAATTTAATTCAAGTTGCGTTAGATTTTTAAAGAGCAAAACTCTGTTGCCGACGATGAGAGTTAAATTTGAAATCTTACTATTTTATAAAGCAAGATTTAATATTTTATAATTACAGTAGCAAAATTTCGAATTTAATTTATTTAAAAGCTTGTTGGGTGTTGAATAATTTACCATGTAACGTGCATGACCCAAGTAATTGAAAGCGACCACTATGTGAATTCCCTTTTTCATCGATCAGAAAAATACTTTTCTTAGGCCTTGATTTAGTTACAATTACACAAACCATTGTACTGCATGACAAGTTGTTGCTTTCAAAATGGGAAATTGCACTATTATAGAATTGTCAAGATAGCAAAGTGTACTTCCAGTTTGATAGCCCTAAAGATATATACAATAAACATTATTTTTCTTCATATTGTTTTGCTTTATTTTGTCATGGTATCATAGCCTCAAACGCCTTCGTACATTTTTTCTTTTTTTTCTTTTAGCATGTGTGTTTGAGCACCATTGAGATTACAACCCCTTATTCAACCAAAAACATCCTTTTTTTTTGGTTTTTTTCTCTCACAAATGCTTGCTCATTCATCCTTATCGTTGCTATTGAGGTTCAGATAGCTTTTCTGGCAAGGAGTCGTGTTTTTCCTGCCATTCTTCGATCTAACATCTCAGGTCGATGGTTCAGAGATTAGTTGTTCAGAACTATCACCTGCTTCGAAAGTCGAAGACATTGTTAATCAAGTTTATCTCATGCTTTCATAGAATACTTATTCAGAACTATCATCTGCTTCGATGTGATCTTTGTTTAGGAATGTCACTTTCATTCTTGTGGTTGTGTTATATAGAACCTTCGGACAGATTGACAAGCTGTGACACGCCCTAAGGTAGGACGACTCTTTGAGATCAGTACCCTTTATCTCCCAACAAATACACCATTTATCTCTCTTCACTCAGGTACTTCGACATCTCCCGAGCTTTGATACTCTTGTCTAGGACACTCTTCTTCCTCGAAAGTTAAGACTAATTTCTAATGCTTGCTTATGGAAAATTTGTAAAACTATTTTACAAATATTATATTCTTGTGGTTGTGTTATATAGTGTTGTATTTCAAATTACGGTCAAGACAATCTTATTTATAAATATTTTAAAACTATTTTATTGAAAATTTGTAAAGAAAGATGTTAATAATAAAAATATATTTTCAAAAAATATAGAAGTTCTTGATAAATGAAGGATTTTTTTTTTTTTTTTTTTTTTATATATATTATACATCAAGGAGAAAACAAAATATGGAACAAGGGAAATAAAATCACAATTACCAGACAAAAATCTAAAATAGAATTATCCAAAAAAACTATGAAGATGGAAGAGCACAAGGTTAATTCTGTTACTTCATGATAACAAAACTAAAAATTTGGATGGAAATGAAAGAAAAAGCATAGAGGAGAGTAAGTAATCCATTATGGCCTGTAATCATAAATTCTCCTTTTTCTTGAAAAGAAGAGAGGAGGGTTGAAAGCAAAGAACATTCAGAACTCAAACAACACTGTAGTTTAGGGATACCCCAAATGCGAAATTGCCATAAAAGTATGCTTATCAAGAGAAGTGGAGTGAGTGAAATAAGTTTTGAATGGGAGGGAAGAGAGAGGACATGTTTAGACCATTGAAGATTAACTGTAATTAACCGGTTTTTGCTACCAAATTAGTGATGGGTGGGGTCCCGTAAATTCCGACAGTTTTTATCTTTCGTGCCTTCAAACTCTCTTCATTTTTTTTATCTGTTATTTATAATTATATTTTAATTAATATAATTAAAATATTAACAAAATTTTATTTAAGAAATAACACTTTTAATATAATTTTTTTTATTTATAAATTTTAAATCTAAAATTTAATTAAAATATTTAATATTTTTCTGTGTTTCACCGCATGCATCGGTAAGCCTGCGACCTCTCGCAGCGTTCTTAATTGTTGTACCTCCTCATTTGACCAAAGACAAATGGGTTCTTTATGGCTCTGCTTTAGCCATTAATTTTTATGCAAGGTGCAACGTGTCAGTGAAATAAAAATAAAAGATGAAAGGTGTAAATTTCAAAAGAACAAAATACAAAATGATACGTGAAGCAAGATATGGCATGCAAACTGTGATCTATCATATATTATAATATTAATACAAATGAAAGATATTAGTATAAATGGAATTCATTTGCTTAGTAAGTTTTTCTTTTACTTTTTAAAATCTCAAATTTATATTATTTTTGATCTCTTTCATTTTTTATTACATCTCTCTCTTTCTCAATCAATCGTATCGTTGATTTTGATCGATTAGTTTTTGATATAATTTTGATCGAATAAGGATTCAAGGCATGTCGATTCAATGGTATCAAACCCTAAGGTCATTCATAGAGAAGATTGTTTCTAACTAGAAGCATAGGTACCAGCTTCACTGGTTTTGAAAATAGTAGATTGAAATGATTTTTTTAATATTTATTTCTATGATTTTAATGGATAGAATAGATTTATTTTGTTATATTGGAGGTCTCGGTTTTAAGAGCATAATGTCAAATGATTTATTTTTTTTCTATATTACTTAATTAAATTTAGATAATAAAATGAAATTTACCTATAAGTAGTAAATTATTGCGGTAATAAATACCGTTATCAACGCGGGTCGCGGAATGCGCAATTTGCCGCCAGCGTGCAAGTCTACCTTTCCTGCGAGATGGGCGTTCTTCTGAATGTCCACAAGCCCAACTGGGTAGGCCCAAATCATTTAGCCAATTTCATATTTATTTATTTATTTATTTTTGGTTTTTACTGATCGATATCTAAATTTTACTCTATTAATTTTGTTCAAATATTATCAGACTTATATCTGAAGTTGGTTCTTCCAAATTCCATTTCTCCATCACCATGACTCAAATCCAAAACCTATAATTAAGAGAATATAACATTTTATCATTATACCCGTTTGGTTCATTCATATTTTTATACGTAAATAGTTTAACGTGTAGTTCAACTCTTAAGTTTGAACATCAAACGTGGGCCCAAACTTTGGATCTTTATTATTATTAATTTAAAATCATATTTTGATTAATTGAGTTCGAGTATATTAAGTCTAATTTAAAGGCATTTCTTCCGATATAATATTTTTTATTCACAAATTTCAAATATAAGATTTGTATAAAAAATATAATATTTTTATTTATTAAACTAACTGTTTGTTGATTGAACTATTATTATATAGTTTCTTGAGAATTAATAGCTCTAATTTTTATTTTTATTTTTTATTTCATGATTTAGTTTGCGTAGCTCTAAATCATGGTGAATCCTTTCTCCTATATCTGTCCCCCCATTTTCGGGATTAGCAAATATCTTCACGGCCGAAGGTTTAAGAAATTTGGTTATAAAGTGTACCGGTAATTGAGCAACTTACAATGGTGACTCTTTTGGTATTGACTCTATCTCCTCTTTGTCTAATTTTGTATTTGTTTTTTTGTTGATTTCTTGCCATTTAGTAGATTTCAAACCTATCCCTTATTTTTTTCAAAAAAAAAAAAAAATTATTATTTTAAATCTTTAGTCCTGTTTTCATGATTGGAATGGGAACTAAAATCAAAAATCAAAAACTGAATTCTAAATCTAGAACCAAAAATCGATGGTTTTAGAATGAAGAGGCCCTAGTATCTCGCACATACCCTGGAAACCATACTTCAAAATTCAAAAGAGAAACAACTAGAGAAATACAATTATATAGCTGGAACTGGAAGATAAAATTACTTAAATTGTTCAAATAGATTTATGGGAATCCCGAGCATAATAAATTTGTAAATAGCTACCAAATTAAGTTGTAAAATCCAAATTAAGTTGACAAATCCAAAATGAAGAAAAACTCTTTTATATATATAGAGAGATTTGAATTTGAGATCATTAAAAGAAAGAGAGTAGTCGGTGTTATTTGAATTAAAGCTTACTGGTGGTGAAAAACCCACCTCAATATATTCAAAAACAAGTCTAAGAAACATTAATTACATAAACAAAAGATAAAGTAAAGCATATAAATACCTGAAATTTATCAAATAGGAAGAATGCAAAGAGAAAATGTAGCCGAGGAAAATGTAAATTTATATAAAATGAATGCAAGACTGAGTGAATTGGATGGAATCTTATCAAAATATCAAGAGAAACAAAGAGATGAGCTACTTTTTTGTTTTTCCAAAGTGTAGACTCTAAGGACCTGAAAAGAGAGGAAAAAAAAAAAACAAAAGATTCTACCTCACCTCTTTTTGGGGTGCTATTTTGGAATCTGAAACCTTTTTGCGATTGATGATCTGTAAAAGATGACAAATTGCATAATAAAAATGCATTAACGATGTTGAAGGAAGACTCTCTCTCTCTCTCTCTCTCTATCTCCCCCCCCCCCTAGTGACAGTTTCTAATGAGGGAAAGTGATGTTATCAAGAAGACAAATGCAGATGGACGATTGATGAAGCCGTATGAAGTGAGCTTTATATATTCTGAAAACCATGTTTCCCTGATCATTGATACTTGTTAGAATCTGTGAACAATGAAAAGAAGGAAAATTAGTTAAAACTAGTGAACACTAGTAGCTGGTATATACTATGAATTATATCATAGTGTTATATACTCGGTATTGATGTATTAGGTTTATTTGCTCCCAAATATACCAAGAATAAGCATGTGAATTTATCTAGGATCCAATATCAAAAAATAATCCTCTTATAATTAGGCGCATTTTCGATTGTAGGAAGATGTGCAACTCATGATGTAAACGGGTTTAGAAGGCTGCAAATTCTGCAGCCCCTTGGTCATGATTTATCCGCAACCCTTTTAACAAAGCTCTCAAGTTTACTTTGTTTATTAAATCTCTTTCCCCTACCCTTTTCCTTTTGTTTCTCTAGTAATTGGTTGTATTTCTTGCATATATGCAATCTATCCGGTATTACTCGTGAATGAGTCGGCTATTTTAGAGAAGAAGCCATGGGTTTGGAGCATTTGGGATTTGTAATCAAAGAATTTGAGATGTATCAATGGAAAGTTAATCGATGAGAGACGTGCTAAATTCCTTAATTAAGATTTAAGTTCGAATTTTAGAAATAAAAATAATTATGTTTAAAGATCTTTCTCTTAAAAATGGATTTGACGATGATTGGATTGGATTAATCGGAATATAAATCCTGGTATCGATTAGTGAGAAAGTATTTTATGGCACTAAAGTAAAGAAAAAAAAAAATGATTTGAGATGTGGGATATAGGTAAATTGTTGTTCGCTGGTCTAATAAATGCATAAGAGGAGTAATGCTAGATGTGGGTAAGTCAGTTTCAGATTGAAACGAATATTTGATCAATTAGCAACCGGTAGATATCATTTAATTCATTTGATCAAAAGATCATTTGTCTATGTAGTATTATTCTTTCGTATGAAAATTGCTCTCAAGAGATAGAAGTGTTCTCTCAATGTTTCCTAACGTGCACCACCGAGAGAAAAAACAATATTATCATCTGGCGGACAAGGAGTTCCCTCTCCTTCTCTCGCTTTCCTCCCTCCTTTCTCTCCTTCAGACTTGCTGCGCCAAGATGCAAAGCGATAGAGGACGGTAAACACTGTACTGAGTCAAAGGAATTCGACAGAGAGAAGTGCCAACAGAAAGTGAGGAAATTTGAGAGTAGAGAAGGACGGGATAGGGGAGATGGTGGGTAAAACGAAAAAAAGAGGCTACACCTTCAAACGTCACCAGAGGAAAGACATTAAGGTTCAAGCAAATAACATTCAAGTATTATATTTTGATTGGTTTGGTGTGGGTTATGAGACTTTTAATTAGTTTTTCTAATCAATTCAAGGCTCATTTTCATCTCTAAAGTGGTGACATTTTTCTTTCTTTTTCATTTTTTTTTTTATTTTTCATTGGTACAATGGAGGATATTACCAGAAGAAAAGGCTCACCCCTTTTATCGCCTTTTCCCAATTATTAAAAGCAGCAGCCATCGAAGCTCTGGACCAAGCAAGTTGTAACCAAAAGCATGCAGCTCAATTGGAATAACAAAAGAGAAGCATTAAAATGACAGCAGAAAGGCCAAGGAGACGAGACAAACACACTCCCATCTTGCAATATGCTTTTCAGATGTTGTTGATATTTTGATTTTATTATTTAGTAGCATTAGATTACTATTGAGGGAAATGTAACGAAATCATTATGTCAGATTTGAAAGACAACATTTTGGCTTTATACTACATCAAATTTTCAGCCACCATTATAGAGCCACGCTTTCATGTGAAGTCCTCCATGGCGTTAAGCAACTGATATGAATCGAATGGGTACCCTCATAAAGATCGATCAATATATGAGCTTAGTCATCACATATATACAAGAAAAGGCTGATCCATAGTATAGTATAAGGATTTGGAAACAAAAAACATTCACTCACAAGGATTGACTATTAGGAAAACATTTGAAGATTGGCTATAAGCCCAATACTCGACAGCTATAATTAAGTAAACAATCTTTCAACTATTTAACCAGGAACAATTAGCGTGACCTAATCTAAAAGGTTCCATTGCCTATAATCCATAGCCAGTCAAGGGCAACCCCAGAAGATACTCCGCCCAGAACAAATAAGATGAGCAAATTTCCCAATGCATTTTGCTCCGGAGCCTAAAAAATTTAAGCAATGGAACTCAGTGACCACACATTCAAAATTTACATTAGTACTCAGCAAACGTGCATGGAAACTCATACCTTATATCCTTTGGGAGCAACAGTAAGGACACAGACGGTGAGATAACCATTGCTCAATCCTAGCACTGATATGAGCATGATCATCCATCCTTGGTCACCGTATTTTGCTGTGAAGTAGAATGCAGGGACGAGTAAGAAACGACAAAGAATTGCAAGCATAAGGCCCTTTCGAGATTCCAACTTCAAGCAAGGGATGAGAGGAATGTATCTTGATATTAAGTCCCACACATTGTACATTGCAATCAGAACAAGCGGGTACCTGTAAAAATTCCGATTTATAGATTTCGGCATATTTTCTCAAAAGCAATACAACTTGGACTTGTGTTTTCTTACCATGAACCCAATTGGTGAGTTCCAGTGTTTTCATATAAAAATCCCGGGACAATTGATAATGTGAGGACAAATATCAGATACAGATCAAGAGCATAATCAATGTTCTGCAAGAGCAATTGCTTGTTGCTCAATCTCTCTTCATGCTTTTCCTTATCTTCAGCCTGCAAGGAATCCAAAAATCTTTCTTGAAGCTTGGACTAAGAATTCTCTGTACAGCATGATTCAAGATAGACTGGTATATACTAGTATTACCCCTTGGCTTGCATGTGTTTGGATGCCTGCAGCGGCTAGGTCAGCAGAAACAGTGTTTGAACCCTCTGAGGCAGCTTTTGCACGATAGTGCTTAACGATCGGCAATCGGGGGAAGAAGAATGCATAAAGAAGAAAACATATGAACTCGAAAAATGTTGATAATGCAAGGAACAACACTGTCATTAATTTACCAGTAAACTGTCAGAAGATGGCACGTAGTTTAGGAATATATCCTTATTAGCAAAAAATTAGTAACATACTTGTCCCCTTCCGAAGTCCGTTGCTAGATTTTTCAAAGGCAGCTTTTGTCATAAGCCTCAAACCTGATGTTGAAGCTCCTGCAGCAGCCAAACCAGCAATGAAGGACTGCAACATTGGAAAGGAAATATCGAAATTAAAAGCTGCAATACCAGAAGCACAGATTTTCTGAGGCAAGAACTTACTTGGATGAAGTCGGGGTTCATGAAAGAAAGATCTCCCACCATACCTCCTTGAACAAGGGCATCAGCGATTCCAAAACAGGCAACAATAGCACATATGCCAACATATGGACCTATGCCTCCTTTGCCTGATGTTGCTAAATCCAACTACCAAATCGATGAGAAATTAAAACTTTAAAGCCAAAAACTTGAAGGAAATATTCACAACGTAAAAAGCATGTGGCATACTTACAACTATGAGCATGAAAGTGCTAAGAGTGAAGAGAGCATAACCAAGTAAGTTGCGCTTTCTAGTGTCAATCTTTGCTTCATTGTATGCCAGTATTGCCATTGTTCCAAGAGCAAATGGCTGATACACGAGTGTGAGGACCCTTGAAGGGTGGTATTTCTTCAGCCAAAAAAGGAAAACTTTGTGAAAATAAGGACATACTTCCATTGTCAAACAGTAGAAGGGCATTAAGTTTCACTATGCAATTTTGATTAGAAAATTGAAGGATAGCTCAATTTACAATAACAAATAGGGCATGAGGACTCGGATAAAGCATGTTCAAGTTTGAAAAAGAAATTCAGAGTATAGTTTGAACTACATACGGGGAACAACTGATAGTAGTAATCCCCTATAGTCAGCATACTGTACCATGAGATTAGGGACCCAAATCCAAGAATCCAACATGCTACCATGGCACTGACTTTTCCCTGGTCATCAAGAACATGAAAAATGAAGCAAAACCCTAAAAAGGAGAAGTAGAAGAACAACATGATTGTTCATACCTGGAAAGTCCAGATCGGTAGAGTAAGTATTTAGTATACAAATATGTAGAACGTAACATGATTAAAACAACTTAAATAGGAGAAGCAAAGCACAAAATTTTCCCTTCAACTCTAGAACTACATAGCAGAGTGAGTAGTTAGAGATTGAATCACAAACCTCAAGTCTAGTTGGAGCTCCATTTTGACCACCAGTAGTCATTGACTCTGTTAGTCCCCGCGAACAATGAAGAGGGATTAGTTTAAACTAGTGAAGAAGTACCAGTACCTAGTACATATCCTGAAAACCATGCTTTAAAATTCTTAGGAGAAACAACTAGGGAAATATGATAATACAGGTGGAACTAGAATGCCGATATTAAATAAATTGTTCAAATAGATTCATGGAAATCCTAAATTTCTTATAAAACCAAGAGAATCTCTTCTGCATCATAAGTTTACATATTTCTGTCAAATTAAATTAGGAAAAGCAAAATAAAGAAACCCATTTCATTTATTCAAAAGCAAGTCTAAGAAACATAAATACATAAACTAAAGATAAAGTGAAGAACATAAATACCAGATTTTATCAAATCGTAAGAAGGTACAGAGAAAAATAAAAGAGATAGTCGAGAAAGTAGTTTTATTAAGCTATTATATAGTAAAAATAAAATTTTAAATAATAATTAAACTCTGTGATCATTAATTTTGATTTTGATTTTGATTATTATTATGATTTTGATTTAATTTTTGAAATAATTTTTTAATTATATAAGTTTATTATATTTTTTTGCTATATGGTTTTTTCAAAAATTGCCCATTATGTTCCTATCCTATCTTACGAGAGGTTAACTAAAATGGGCCAAAAAGGACTTATCTCTATAGGTCTAAAAGATCACAAAGATAAAAGAGTATATCACTTCCAACCAAAGATGGCCCAAGGATAGAGAGAGAGAGAGAGAGAGAGAGAGAGATAGAGAGAGAGATGCCTGAAATAACTTTAATAAATCAAAAATAGACAATGATTTGTGGGGTGGTCATGGTAGAGGATCTCACTCCCAAATGAGATATGGAGTCTTTGGTTGATGTTGATTATTTTTTAGATACTCAAAAAAAAAAAAACATTATCAACTCGGAATGTGCAATTTGCCGCCTGCGTGCAAGTCTACCTTTCTACCTTTCCTACGAGATGGGCGTTCTTCTGAATGTCCACAAGCCCAACAGTTTAAATGGTTGGAAACTCAAATTTTTTAATAAAAAATTTTAAGTTCAAGTTCTAGAAACGATGAAAAATGATTTGAAAGAGCTAACTTCTAAAATATACCACATAATATTTAAACCGAATTAATCGAAAAACTTTAGATACCGATAATAAAAACAAAAAAAAAAGATTAATGGGAATCCCAAGCATAAATTTGTAAATACCTACCAAATTAAGGTGAAAAATCCAAAACGAATAAAAACTCTTTTATATATATATATATATATAAAGAGATTGAAATTTAAGACCATTACGAGAAAGAAAAAGGTCGGTGTTATTTGAATTATAACTTACTGATGGTGAAAAACCCACCTCAATATATTCAAAAAGTAGTCTAAGAAACATTAATTACATAAACAAAAGATAAAGTAAAGCATATAAATACCTGAAATTTATCAAATAGGAAGAATGCAAAGAGAAAATGTAGCAGAGGAAAATGTAAATTTATATAAAATGAATGTAAGACTGAGTGAATAGGATGGAATCTTATCAAAATATCAAGAGAAAGAAAGAGATGATCCAAAGTGTAGACTCTGAGGACCTGAAAAGAGAGAAAACAAAAAAAAAAAAACAAAAGATTCTACTTCACCTCTTTTTGGGGTGCTATTTTGGAATCTGAAACCTTTTTGTGATTGATGATTTGTACAAGATGACAAATTGCATAATAAAAATGCATTAACGATTTTGAAGGAAGACTCTCTCTCTCTCTCTCTCTCTCTCTCTCTCTCTCTCTCTCCCCCAGTGACAGTTTCTAATGAGGGAAAGTGATGTTATCAAGAAGACAAATGCAGATGGACGATTGATGAAGCCGTATGAAGTGGGCTTTATATATTCCGAAAACCATGTTTCCCTGATCATTGATACTTGTTAGAATCTGTGAACAATGAAATGAAGGAAGATTAGTTAAAACTAATGAACACTAGTAGCTAGTATATACTATGAATTATATCATAGTGTTATATACTCGGTATTGATGTATTAGGTTTATTTGCTCCCAAATATACCAAGAATAAGCATGTGAATTTATCTAGGATCCAATATCAAAAAATAATCCTCTTATAATTAGGCGCATTTTCGATTGTAGGAAGATGTGCAACTCATGATGTAAACGGGTTTAGAAGGCTGCAAATTCTGCAGCCCCTTGGTCATGATTTATCCGCAACCCTTTTAACAAAGCTCTCAAGTTTACTTTGTTTATTAAATCTCTTTCCCCTACCCTTTTCCTTTTGTTTCTCCAGTAATTGGTTGTATTTCTTCCATATATGCAATCTATCCGGTATTTCTCGTGAATGAGTCGGCTATTTTAGAGAAGAAGCCATGGGTTTGGAGCATTTGGGATTTGTAATCAAAGAATTTGAGATGTATCAATGGAAAGTTAATCGGTGAGAGATGTACTAAATTCCTTAATTAAGATTTAAGTTCGAATTTTAAAAATAAAAATAATTATGTTTAAAGATCTTTCTCTTAAAAATGGATGACGATGATTGAATTGGATTAATCGGAATATAAATCCTGATATCGATTTGTGAGAAAATATTTTACGGCACTAAAGTAAAGAAAAAAAAAAACGATTTGAGACGTGGGATATAGGTAAATTGTTGTTCGCTGGTCTAATAAATGCATAAGAGGAGTAATGATAGATGTGGGTAAGTCAGTTTCAGATTGAAACAAATATTTGATCAATTAGCAACCGGTAGATATCATTTAATTCATTTGATCAAAAGATCATTTGTCTATGTAGTATTATTCTTTCGTATGAAAATTGCTCTCAAGAGATAGAAGTGTTCTCTCAATGTTTCCTAACGTGCACCACCGAGAGAAAAAACAATATTATCATCTGGTGGACTAGGAGTTCCCTCTCCTTCTCTCGCTTTCCTCCCTCTTTTCTCTTCTTCAGACTTGCTGCGCCAAGATGCAAAGCGATAGAGGACGGTAAACGCTGTACTGAGTCAAAGGAATTCGACAGAGAGAAGTGCCAACAGAAAGTGAGGAAATTTGAGAGTAGAGAAGGAGAGGATAGGGGAGATGGTGGGTAAAACGAAAAAAAGAGGCTACCCCTTCAAACGTCACCAGAGGAGAGACATTAAGGTTCAAGCAAATAACATTCAAGTATTATATTTTGATTGGTTTGGTGTGGGTTATGAGACTTTTAATTAGTTTTTCTAATCACTTCAAGGCTCATTTTCATCTCTAAAAGTGGTGTCATTTTTCTTCTTTCTCATTTTTTTTTTTAATTTTTCATTGGTTCAATGGAGGATATTACCAGAAGAAAAGGCTCACCCCTTTTATCACCTTTTCCCAATTATTAAAAGCAACAGCCATCGAAGCTCTGGACCAAGCAAGTTGTAACCAAAAGCATGCAGCTCAATTGGAATAACAAAAGAGAAGCATTACAATGAAAGCAGAAAGGCCAAGGAGACGAGACAAACACACTCCCATCTTGCAATATGCTTTTCAGATACTGTTGATATTTTGATTTTATTATTTAGTAGCACTAGATTACTATTGAGAGCAATGAAAATCATTATGTCAGATTTGAAAGACAACATTTTGGCTTTATACTACATTAAATTTTCAGCCACCTTTATAGAGCCACGCTTTCATGTGAAGTCCTCCATGGCGTTAAGCCACTGATATGAATCGAAGGGCTACCCTCATACAGATCGATCAATATATGAACTTACTCATCACACATACACAAGAAAAGGCTGATCCATAGTATAGTATAAGGATTTGGAAACAAAAAACATTCACTCACAAGGATTGACTATTAGGAAAACATTTGAAGATTGGCTATAAGCCCAATACTAACACGACAGCTATAATTGAGTAAACAATCTTTCAACTATTTAACCAGGAACAATTAGCGTGACCTAATCTAAAAGGTTCCATTGCCTATAATCCATAGCCAGTCAAGGGCAACCCCAGAAAATATTCCGCCCAAAAGAAATAAGATGAGCAAATTTCCCAATGCATTTTGCTCCGGAGCCTACAAAATTTAAGCAATGGAACTCAGTGACCACACATTCAAAATTTACATTAGTACTCTGCAAACGTGCATTGAAACTCATACCTTATACCCTTTGGGAGCAACAGTAAGGACACAGACGGTGAGATAACCATTGCTCAATCCTAGCACTGATATGAGCATGATCATCCATCCTTGGTCACCGTATTTTGCTGTGAAGTAGAATGCAGGGACGAGTAAGAAACGACAAAGAATTGCAAGCATAAGGCCCTTTCGAGATTCCAACTTCAAGCAAGGGATGAGAGGAATGTATCTTGATATTAAGTCCCACACATTGTACATTGCAATCAGAACAAGCGGGTACCTGTAAAAATTCCAATTTATAGATTTCGGCATATTTTCTCAAAAGCAATACAACTTGGACTTGTGTACTCTTACCAGGAACCCAATTGGTGAGTTCCAGTGTTTTCATATAAAAATCCCGGGAAAATTGATAATGTGAGGACATATATCAGATACAGATCAAGAGCATAATCAATGTTCTGCAACAGCAATTGCTTGTTGCTCAATCTCTCTTCATGCTTTTCCTTATCTTCAGCCTGCAAGGAATCCAAAAATCTTTCTTGAAGCTTGGACTAAGAATTCTCTGTACAGCATGATTCAAGATAGACTGGTATATACTAGTATTACCCCTTGGCTTGCATGTGTTTGGATGCCTGCAGCGGCTAGGTCAGCAGAAACAGTTTTTGAACCCTCTGAGGCAGCTTTTGCACGATAGTGCTTAACGATCGGCAATCGAGGGAAGAAGAATGCATAAAGAAGAATACATATGAACTCGAAAAATGTTGATAATGCAAGGAACAACACTGTCATTAATTTACCAGTAAACTGTCAGAAGATGGTATGTAGTTTAGGAATATATCCTTATTAGCAAAAAATTAGTAACATACTTGTCCCTTTCCGAAGTCCATTGCTAGATTTTTCAAAGGCAGCTTTTGTCATAAGCCTCAAACCTGATGTTAAAGCTCCTGAAGCAGCCAAACCAGCAAAGAAGGACTACAACATTGGAAAGGAAATATCAAAATTAACAGCTGCAATACCAGAAGCACAGATTTTCTGAGGCAAGAACTTACTTGGATGAAGTCGGGGCTCATGAAAGAAAGATCTCCCACCATACCTCCTTGAACGTGAGCATCAGCGATTCCAAAACAGGCAACAATAGCACATATGCCAACATATGGACCTATGCCTCCTTTGCCTGATGTTGCTAAATCCAACTACCAAATCGATGAGAAATTAATACTTTAAAACCAAAAACTTGATGGAAATATTCACAACGTAAAAAAGCATGTGGCATACTTACAACTATGAGCATGAAAGTGCTAAGAGTGAAGAGAGCATAACCAAGTAAGTTGCGCTTTCTAGTGTCAATCTTTGCTTCATTGTATGCCAGTATTGCCATTGTTCCAAGAGCAAATGGTTGATACACGAGTGTAAGGACCCTTGAAGGGTGGTATTTCTTCAGCCAAAAAAGGAAAACTTTGTGAAATAAGGACATACTTCCATTGTCAAACGGTAGAAGGGCATTAAGTTTCACTATGCAATTTTGATTAGAAAATTGAAGGAGAGCTCAATTTACAATAACAAATAGGGCATGAGGACTCGGATAAAGCATGTTCAGGTTTGAAAAAGAAATTCAGAGTATAGTTTGAACTACATACCGGGAACAACTGATAGTAGTAATCCCCTATAGTCAGCATACTGTTCCATGAGATTAGCGACCCAAATCCAAGAATCCAACATGCTACCATGGCACTGACTTTTCCCTGGTCATCAAGAATATGAAAAATAAAGCAAAACCCTAAAAAGGAGAAGTGGAAGAACAACATGATTGTTCATTCCTGGAAAGTCCAGATTGGTAGAGTGAGTATTTAGTATACAAATATGTAGAACGTAACATGATTAAAACAACTTAAATAGAAGAAGCAAAGCCCAAAATTTTCCCTTCAACTCTAGAACTACATAGCAGAGTGAATAGTTAGAGATTGAATCACAAACCTCAAGTCTAGTTGGAGCTCCATTTTGACCACTATTAGTCATTGACTCTGTTAGTCCCCGCGAACAATGAAGAGGGATTAATTTAAACTAGTGAAGAAGTACCAGTACCTAGTACATATCCTGAAAACCATGCTTTAAAATTCTTAGGAGAAACAAATAGGGAAATAAGATAATACAGCTGGAACAAGAATGCCAATATTAAATAAATCGTTCAAATAGATTCATGGGAATCCTAAATTTCTTATAAAACCAAGAGAATCTCTTCTGCATCATAAGTTTACATATTTCTGCCAAATTAAATTAGGAAAAGCAAAATAAAGAAACCCATTTCATTTATTCAAAAGCAAGTCTAAGAAACATAAATACATAAACTAGAGATAAAGTGAAGAACATAAATACCAGATATTATCAAATCGTAAGAAGGTACAGAGAAAATGAAGCAGAGGAAAATGTAAATTTATATAAAATGAATGTTGGGCTGAGTAGGAAGTGATCTTATCCAAGTATCAAAAGAAAGAAAGAGACGAGGCTACTTTTTTTTTTTTTTTTCCGGTTTTCCCTAGGAATGAGACTCTCATATGACTTGAATAGGGTTAATAAATAAAAAGTTTCGACTTCACCTTTAGAATCTGAAACCCTTTTGTGTTGCGATGACCTGACTTCGAAAAGCTTAGTAACAAAATAAAAACGCATTCACAATGTTAAGGAAGACTCTCTCCCTTAGTGAGAGAGGGTTTCTACAGAAGGAAAGTGATGTTCCAAAGGAGACAAATGCAGATGGGCGTTTCGTTTGGTTTTTGGCAACAGGAGGATTAAGCGCCGTCATTAGGGTCCTAATGAATTGCCGTTTCAAATATAAAAGTAAATAAAAATCTACAAAAATGGTAGGCGCAAGCAAATGAAATGGTTTCATATTTGGGAAGCTTTCATATTTTAAGGATGGCATTCAAAATCATTGGACAAAGGGTTGAATTTAATAAGGAATAGCATCATAGGATACAGCTAGCTAGCTGGTCAAACAATTATTATTGCCTTATCTAAATCGATTAGTATCTAAATTTATAATTTAATCCTATTTAAACTATTATCAAACCCCTTTCTATTATCAAACCCTTTTAAAAAAAAAAGATAACTCACCCGATATTATTCCCTTTTCGATATTTAAATCCAACTTTCCAAAAGATCTGGTATCTTTTTCATTAAACCAGATTTCCGCCTGTCCTGGTCAAACAATTATTGTTTGTAAACATTATTGAAAAGGATCCTGTTGTTTGCATGTTCTCCTCTTTTATTGTGTTTTCATGGATGGCATTTCTCAATATGGTAAAGGGTTTCTGATTGAATCTCACGTGGGTGTGAATTTCCTTGAATTTAACTATTTCATATCATATCATATCATATTTTTGATATTTTTAATTAGAATAAATTTTCTAAAACACACAAAGTTTTACAAATAGGAACTGAAATATTTCTATAAAAAGAACTTAATTATTTTTTATGTTTTTACATTAAAAAATGTAACTAATGTTAAATGAACCTAATCTTAACATTTTAGGTTTTAGTTTGCAGTTTTTTTTTTTTTTTCTCTGGGTTAGAGAAAGGGAGAAAAAGTTACAAATTTAAATTTAAAAGAGGTATTTTAAGAAGAAAAATCGAGAGAAAAATAAACAAGAGAAATTACAAGTGGATATGCAAAGATTATTAGATATTTTTCAAATTAAAAACACTATTAGTAGTTTACTCACATAATATAATAATTAATTGTATAACCTTAACTTTATTTATTTAATTAACTGTATGAAGAGTTGCAACTCTAAGCCAACATACTTATAATATTTGTAAAAAAAAATAATAGAGATAGCCGAGAAAGTAGTTGTATTAAGCTATTATATAGTAAAAATAAAATTTTGAATCATAATTAAATTCTGTAATCATTAATTTTGATTTTGATTTTGATTATTATTATGATTTTGATTTACTTTTTGAAATAATTTTTTAATTATATAAGTTTATTATATTTTTTTCAATATGGTTTTTTCAAAAATTGCCCATTATGTTCCTATCCTATCTTAGGAGGGGTTAACTAAAATGGGCCAGAAGGTCTTATCCCTATAGGTCTAAAAGATTAAAAAGATAAAAGGGTATATCACTTCCAACCAAAGATAGCCCAAGGAGAGAGAGAGAGAGAGAGAGAGATGCCTGAAATAACTTTAATAAATCAAAAGTAGACAATGATTTGTGGGGTGGTCATGGTAGAGGATCTCACTCCCAAATGAGTAATGGACTCTTTGGTTGATGTTGGTAATTTTTTAGATACTCAAAAAAGTAAAGAAAAAGTTAAAATTGGTCTACCATGATGATACCATCCATAGGGAAAGGGATATTCAACTCCCAAATAATTGCTCATCTCAATTAAAATTAAATAAAAATTTTAAAATAAAAAATTATTATATATTTTTATAAATAAATTTATTTTAAATTGTAAACCTCTATACTTCTATTAAAAATATTTTATTTTAATAAAAAATACAAAATAAAATAATAAAAAGTAAGTGTACCAAACTAGCATAGTGAGCACAATCTTTCATTATTGATCATTGAATAATTGATCAAAATCTTATCAAAACTCTGGAGATGGAAATGTGAATGAGATTTAAAAGGCATAGAGGTAACGATATGAAGTTCACATGGCAATTTTCCCAATTGGGATGGGAAATAGTTCTTCTTTGTATCATGAGAGTTTGAAAAGAAAAAGATTTTTTTTTTTTTTTTTTAGTAAAAGTTACATTTATATTTTTCAGTATAAATATACTAAAATGTAAACTCCAACGTATCCACCGTACTGATAAATTCGGAATTAGTTTACAACTTAATATTACAAATCTAGTTCGCATTTCTCTAATGAAGAATTTATCAAGAGAGCACCATTCCTTTTTTTTTTAATACAAAAGACAACATCACAAAATTTACGAGGAGTTCAATCCATGGCCGGAAAGCTGTAAATTACAGTATTGCCCTGATGTCTAAAAACCTAAACTCCTCGCGTCTTCACTCAAAAAGCGATGCAGGGATGGAGGAGGGTCGGAGAAATCCATCCCTCCGTAAGGAAGCTCATACCCTAGTAATTGACTATTAGATTCTCTTAATTAAAATCTTGAGTTTAAATTTTTTAAATAAAAAAATTGATAAATAAATGGGCCCAGTCCCGGGAAAATTGAGCGTAAATTAAGAGGTCCAACCTTGAGTTGGGGTCAGACTTTTGGCCCTTTGTGTTATAAGCCTTTTTATAAACCCAACAACACAGAAACGGCATGGGGGCCCATAATTTCATAGGCAATCGAATATGCCTCAAGTAGTATCCATAGACCAAGTAATGAAGTAGTATCAAGCAACTGAAAATTTCTACACTTTGAAAGAAAGTTCTCAACCAAATTACTTTTGTTAGAGTGATACGATGGCAGAGCTTTGGTAATTTTCCCCCCTAAGTTTCAATAAATCGAGAATTCTTCCGGGAGGCTCGGCGTAGATTTATTCACGGGTATCAACACCTAATTGGTTTAATATTTAGATACTAATACCAATTAACTAAGATTTTGAGTTCGAATTTCATGTATGAAGAGAATAGACATTAAAAAAATTTTATCTTTTAAAGGTTTAATCCGATTCGAATTAGATTTTATCAACTTCAACATGATTACCGGATATCAATGATTTATAATAATAATAATAATAAATCTCACGAATTTTAAATTATTAGTACCTAGTTGGTTCAGTACCTGGACACTGATACCAATTAACTAAAATTTCAAGTTTGAATCTTGTGTACGAAGAAAACATACGTCGAAAGAGTTTTACTCTTTAAAGACCTAACTTAATTTGAATTAGATTTAACCGATTTCAATATCTTTATCGGATATCAATGATTTATAATAGTAAAAAAAAAAATCTCACAAATTCTAAATCATTAATACCCATTTATTGGTAGAATATTAAATGTCACGTGGTTATGGTCCTTGACGTTTAGTGGCATTCGGAGATCTAAATTTTCAATTACTCTTAATTTGCTTTTACTTATTTTATTTTTCATGTTTTTTAATTAAAATAATTATTAAAATATAAAATATTTTACAAGTAGAAATTAAAATTTTCTATAGAAAGATATAAATTGTTATTGCGTTAATATTATTTTACATTAAAAAATTTATCCAATCTCATTTCTATCCAAAGATATCATGAAGTTGGGTAGTATAAAAGAAAGTACAATAATACATGCGATGCATGTAAAGGCCTAAATAATTTTGAAAAATTTTAAGAAGCAAATTTGAGGGAAAAATAGAAAGTGAAGTTATGAATAATTACTGAAAATTTATTAACTTTTTTTTTCATTAAAAAATATTTGAATATTTCAGAGCAATATAAATATATATATATATATATATATATATATATGTTGAGTGATATTATGGCTGAGTTTTGGATAATCTATTTTTTCTCTGATTTTCATTTTGTTTATTTTTTTATTTTTTAATTAAATAAATATTTAAATTTTTATATCATTGGGCTATCTCGTGGACATTTTGTTTATTATACTTCTGCTTGTCCTGTGGGTCCTTGAATGTGCTTGTATAGTCCACAAAGTGCACCACCGAGCCAATGATAGATGAGCTTTTATTTTATTATTATTCATCATCACCGATAATCAAAATTATATTTTGATTAATATGATTTGAACATCCGTAGAAAATTTATTTAGAATGGCTCTCCTAATATAATATTTTTCATTCTTAAATTTTAAATCTAAAACTTAATTAAGAGATTTAACATTCTATTTTACAAAATAAACTGTTCATTTGTGTTTTATCTTATTACTATACTCTACATAATTGGATAAAAATATATATATTTATATGAGAATATAGAAAATTTCAAAATAATATTATAAAATTTCTCTATATATAATAGTTATTATAATAATAAATTTTGATATTAAATATAACAGCTATTTCAGTAGGTATTAGATTTATTCTTTTAAGTAAATCTTTAAAAGTTGGGGATCAAGTATGAGTTTTATTTTCAATAATCATTTTGTAATAGGACAAATATACGCATTTTTTTAAAGACACCATGATTTCACTCACACATGAAACCACGAAAGAAAACAAATTGCTGCAGAAAACAAAAGTTAAGGTTTTTTCTTATTATTTATGAGAATATTAATATTTAGGATGTTAGTGAGTGTTTAGTTGTTAGAATTTTAAATAAGGGTAAAAGTAGGTGTTTGGGTAAAAGTAGGTGTGAGAACAGTTTTATTTTAATCGTCAAGAAAATAATTTAATAATCATAATTTCATTTTTAAAAACTCATCCGGAATTCAAATCCGGATATAATAATAAAAAAGAGTTTTATCTTTTAAAATTTAATTCGATTCAAACTGAATTTAATTAAATATAATATAATTATCAAATATATGATAATTTATAAAAAAAATCTAAATAATTTAAAATTTCTTTTAATTAAAATTTTTTAATAAATAAAAGTTGATTCTAGTTATTCAAGCGCCACTATCTTTTTGTACAAAGCTCGTGAAATAACAAAATAAACTAATAATGGGTAATGCTAATCCAAGGATGAATATCCCCACGATTCCTATCATCAGCACGGTGGGCTCCACCGTAACCATTTTTAAAGTTAAAAAAAAAAAAAAAAAAAAAAAACACACACACACACACAGATTTCTGTCTTTTGATTGGAGGAGACGAAGAACTACATACTACATTGGTGGCACCAAGTCATTTCAGGTCCTTGGACGGAAACGAAACATGGAGCCACGTAAGAATGACACGTGGGTCCCGTCTCAGCCGACCATCGATCCTTCGCCTTTCGATCTTGCAAAGAACAAAAGTTGAAACCTCACCACCCTCTTTCAGAAGCAAAACTTCACACCAACACATCTTCTCTCTCTCTCTCTCTCTCTCTCTCTCTCTCTCCCCACGTATATATACACTTGATTGAGCACAGATTTTAGTTGGAATTCTAACAAAGGGTCTTCAAAGGAAGGGATTTGGTTGAGTCTCTAGCACAAGTAAGTAATGATGTTTACTTTTTTACTTTTACCAAGCATGTGAGTAGAGTAATGGTCAATGGCTTTACAATTTCTTATTGCTTTGTCATTCTTTGAATGCGAATCTCTCTCTCTCTCTCTCTCTCTCTCTCTCTCTCTCTCTCTCATAAAACCCTGAAAAAATCATTAAATCATGTGAATTAAAGCTCTTCTGGTTAATTTTACAGAAAGTTCTGACAGATAACAAAACCTTTTCTTTAAACTATTCCTTTAGTTTGTTTCCTTTTTCATCTGCTTAGCTGAAAGTCTAGTCATATCCTACCTGTAAGAACAGCGCATAAAAGTGATAGCTGTGATACAGACAAGGGGACCATTGAGATTTGGTGATCTAGTTTTTGGCGGGGCGGTGGCCTTTCTTTTAGGTTCATCATAATTTACTTCGGCCCAACCCTGGTTGGACACAACACTTCAATGAGTAAAAAGCAAATACTTTCCATGAAAATATATTTTTTTCACTTCACTACTATTTGAATTTTTGAGTAACTCAATTTGAGTATCCAATAATATAGAAATAAAGTGTCTCGATATCTATTTTTTTATTTATAATACCTATTCTATTTCTCATTCCGTGAAAATACATTTATGAGTTTGAGTATACACCTTTTGTGTACTGTCAAAATTATTAAAGGTTTTAAAAAATAAAATAATTATTTTATATATTTTTCCCGGTAGTTAATATGACTTTCTCATAAATAAATCCACACAGAGTATTAAATATTCATAATTATTGGTCTCTATGATAAAAATGGATGACCAAAAAGTTTTTTTTTCACTAACTATTTTAACTTAATTATATTGTCATGATCTTTGGATTTGGGCTTATTTTTATTTTATTTTATTATTATTTTTGAATAAAATAAAGTTATGGGTTTGTAAATAAAAATTCAATTTTTTTATTGAACAACTAAAATAAATAATTTTTTCATTAAAAATTCGTAAAATCTCACTTTTATTTGATCTCGAAATGGACACATTTATACACAAAAAAATTATAATTATTTAAGTATTTGACAATCAAGTTTGTGAGCAATTTTGTGCCGCCCACAGTTTAACATAGGGTTTGTTCTTACATCACCGACCCGGAGTTAGTAGCCACCCCTTTAGTTCTGATCACTTGATACCCACAATTCAACACCTAAAGGCCCCCACCACAACCCCCCCGCGCCCCCTCCAAAAAAAAAATCAATGTTGACTTCAAATATAATTAGAGTAATTATGGACCTTCATTTGAGAGTGACCGGTCATCCTTCTCTAATGAACCTGTTGAAATCATGATTCTCATTTTTGGGTAAAAGTCATTGTTTTTATTTTCGAATACTTTTTAACCATTTTTTCTCCATGTGGGTTGGCTTTTTTAACATCGGCTGTTTGCTTGAACCCGGGTAAAAGTAATGATACCAGTTAAATTATAATTTATCGACATGTCAATCGTTTATTATTTTTAATTAAATTTATATTAAACAAAAATCATTGAAAAGTTATTATATGGGTATTCACATAACAATAGCGACCAAAAACAAATTCTGAATATTCAACATTTTATACTTAAGAGATTTTTCTTATTTAATCAAAGACCTTATTAAAAAAAATTAAATGATTTGACTTGCTAAAATTAAGCGGAGAACATAAAGAATATAAAGATATATAAAGGCCTAAAATAGTTTTTCTTTCCATGACAAAATGATGTATTCCTATTTTATTATGTGGGAGTAGCTGTAAATGCATGGTGGAGGACGATTCAAGATGAAAATTGTCTTCTTCAATTCTGATCCATTTCACTGTTTCAGGCATTCAAAATGAACTCACACCACCAAATCGATCTAGACACGAGCTCAAACGCATCACCGCCACAGGCACAGCACCTACACAGGCTGCACGACGACTTCTACCAGCGGGTGCGCTTCATGTGCAGCTTCGGTGGCCGGATTCTTCCTCGACCCCATGACAACGAACTGCGTTACGTCGGTGGTGAAACTCGGATTGTTGTGGTTAATCGTTCCATAAATTTCTTATCACTTCTTACCAAACTAGCAAAACTGTCCGGCACAGCAGGCGTAACAGTTAAATACCAACTCCCAAATGAAGACCTCGATGCCCTCATTTCTGTGACAAGCGACGAGGACGTCGAAAACATGTTTGATGAGTATGACCGGCTTGTTCAACAGCTTGGCTCCAAAACCGCTCGCCTAAGGTTGTTTTTGTTTCTCGATGGTGGTGAAGAGTCCAGAGCCAGTAGTATAAGCTCCCTCCTTGACGGCTCCGCTAAGCGCGAACATTGGTTTCTTGATGCGCTAAATGGCGGGCGGGGGCTCGAGCGGGGCCCGTCCGAGGCTTCATCAATGGTGTCTGAAGTGCCTGACTATTTGTTTGGGCTTGATAGTAACTCGGATGAGCCGCGTGAACCGAAAGTAATTAAGAGCCGACACGTTTTGCCGGATAGTGTATCAGCTTCGGATCCGGGTTCTCCTGCTCCGGATGGTGTATCGCCTTTTTGCTCCACTTCATCGGCACCTGTCCCCACAATGACGGATCTTCCGCCTGTTAAGACTAAACTAGAAATGGAGCGGGTTCCTTCATTGCCAGCCGGGTATCCGGGTAACCCATCGTGGGGTCATTATCCTACGGATCCTCATTATTCGGGTCCACCCATGCAACATGTGCCAGTTTATTATATACCTGGTGCAGGCCCAATGCCTGTTCAAGTTGCAACTAGTAATATTTCGGTTCATCCGGCTTCTGTTCGAGCTCCACAATTTGTTCAACAATATCCGATGGCACCACCGGGTCATGTGCCGGTCAGATTCCCCCAACCAGTTCCGGCTATGGGTCAAGTTTACAGCGGGGAAGTGAAGGCTGTGCCCGTCACTACAATGGAACAGTATGAAGCTCCGAGTCGGGTACTTCCGGTTAATCAGCAACTGTACTATGGTGTTAGAAATCCAGGTATGCTTCCGGTTTACTCAGGTGTGATGCACTCGGTTGGGGAGAAGTAGCAAGGACCCGTAATGGATCCGAAAAGTGGTGGGGTTCCTTGAAGAACACTTGGCCTATGCTAATAAAATTAATTATTGCTTGATAATTTTGGGTTGCCTTTTTGTTAATCTACTGTGTGGGTTTATACGAGGTGATTGAAATTGTATTGTAATTAAATATTTCGTATTTTAAATATGTGCAATAAATAAAATATAGATGTGGAAATGTAAATAGATATGTACAATAAATAAATAAAAGGAGCTTGTGTCAAGTTTCTCTTTTTTTGTGTGTTATAAATGTCGATTATTCCTCGTTGTGTACTTCTAATTTATTAATTTAAAAAATTATTAAAAACATCCTTCACCCACAAATTTGGCTCAGTAAGGCGAAAGAAAGACCATAGGTTAACACAAGGACTTGACCCCGAGCACTCACCCCGTCCCCACTGATGACAAACGAAAAGACGATGAATACTGCTTGCAACTAAAAATTTTTAGATTGAATGATCACGTATTTTATTTTTTTAATAAAAAATCTTAAAATTGAAACATAAAGATAACAAAAAAAATTTTTAAAAAATTAATTCTTAAAATAAATTTTATAATATGTAAATCAAATTAATCGAATAAAATTTAGATACAAAACCAAAATTCAATTATGCTTGCAACGTGTAATCCTCCGAACTTTAGAAGGCTGCAAGCACCGTGACTTACGTGGTTCATTGCGAAGGCATGGCTATTACCCAAACAACAAAAAAAAAACGAGAAGGCAGGGCTTTTGAACATTAATCTCAAATCTCCTGTGGATTTGAAAAAGGCTGCGGCTCTACAATACATATATATATATATATATATATTTTTTTTCGATCGATGTTTTAGAGAGGGTAGTACACACCATAAGGAATTGAATCAATGTCCCCGCTTCGGTTTGTAGTCTTCATGTGACTCTCGAGACAGAGAAGTGATTGGTTCTTTTTTTTTTTTTTTTTTCAGTAAAGAAAAAGGGTGAAATCCTCTACAGTAGAGTGCATGCACGAAATGCAAGCTTATGGGCACACGCGCATGCTCTCTCTCTCTCACACACACACACACACACACACACACACACACACACACACACACACGCACGAAATGCAAGCTTATGGGCACACGCGCATGCTCTCTCACACACACACACACACACACACACACACACACACACACACACACACACACACACACACACACACACACACACACACACACATATTTGATATAAATTATCTGGTAATCACGTTAATCACATTAATTTCAATTAAATTAAATTTAACTCAAATTAAGGTTTTAGGGAGGACAAAGCTTTCTCCACACCTGTTTTTACCAAACACAAGATCTTGCTCAATGGGTACCAATGTGTATCTATTGAATCAATTAGGTATCAATAGTTTTTCTATATATATATATTTAGTATATGACATATGAATATAAAATTTCTTTTCCACATTGGTCTTGGCAAATTAAACCTAAGATTTTATACCAACATATTTTAAATCTAACGATAAATCACTAAATTTCCTTAACCAAACTTTCCAATTTTGAGTATTGAGAACAAAGAAACAGACACCTCCCTAAATTGAGTCTCATAATTTTTTAATCTTTAAATTGAGTTCCACAATACTTAACCGAATTAATCTGGTAACTCGGATACCGGTAGTCAAGTAAAAAAAAAAAAAAAACCTAAGATTTTATTTGTTTTAGGGAGATGATGAAAATATTATTTGTATATGTTATTTTTTAGAATTATTTTTATTTAAAAGTTCTAGATTAGTAACATACGATATTATAAATTTTAACTCGATCACCGGCAATGATTTTAAGTAAATTTAAATAAAAATACAAATTTGTAGATAACCCTACTAAATAGACCTAGTTGTATTCCGAGTATCAATTTATTGAATCAGCATTGAATTTAAAAAAAAAAAAAAGTAATTGTCGAACTATAATATGTTTTATATTTTTAAAAAGTAATTTTTAAATCTAGAAATTTTATATTTAAATGGGAATCTATTTCAAGTGCCACATTATACCATTAGTCCGACTTTCCCTCCACACAGACCGGCAATTACATGGGTAGGAAGAACAGTAGAAGCTTCATTTCCATCCCACAGAAAATCAAGTTTTGGGAACTCATGAACTGCAAGAGAAAATAATGGCAGAGAAAAGAATAAGTTACACACCATAGAAGATCACCAGCAAATGCAATGCCATCTTTCCAAAGACAACAAAAGTTCCGATCGGTTTTCACTTGAATTCTTTGATTGCACTGCTTCATAGGATGGCAGGGTCAAGTTTCTGATGCCTGCATTTGAGCAAAATCATATCAAATCATATACCTACAAAGTTGAAGAATAAACAAACAGGGCTTTCCTTCGAAGGGCTTGCTGTTTTCTTACAAAATTACGTTTATTAATGCAAGGGCAATAGCAGGCTTTATGCCACTCTTTATGAAAAGGCTTCCCAAAAGGTGATCTCACTCTTTAGACCCTCAAAGAAAACAATAACAGACCAGGGCTTCTTAAGAAGATGGACAACACAGGATGCATGCCAAAATCTTCCCTAGCAAGAGTTGCTCTGTGCAGCTTCATAGTCTCGTGACTAAAATAGCACAAACAGTGATAGGGGATAGTAAAAACAAGGCTAAAAAATGCTCAACAAAGAAATAAACCTTAATTAGGATCAAATAATAAATGCATTCCCCGAATTATTTATTTATTTTGTGCAAAACAATGTAATGTGCACACTATAAAATATATTCGGCATACCTGTAGGGGCAGAATTCAGGAATAGAACTTTGCAGGGACTGCAATTTTCCCCAAATCCACTCTGATTTCAAAAGCAGAATCAGTTTAGTTTAGTTATTCTACAACTATTTTTATCCTAATACATAGGCAGAAGTGATTAAATTAAGTAATCCCAATCACATCGGACATAAGTATAGACTTTATAGTTTCACATGATGGCGATGGCAATGACAATAATGATTTCATAATAAAAAATAAAAGCAATATGAACTCAAAAGAAGCAACATAGTTTCGAATATCGTTTTCAGTCCAAATGCAACACCAGGACTTTATGCCACTTACAGTGAAAGTTCCAAAATAAACTTCACCCTTTAGGCTCCGAGAAGAAACTAATGGGGCAAGTAACAGACTAGGACTTGTAAAGAAAATGGAAAATTGCTCGTGAATGTCGATTTCTTCCAGAACAAGAGTTTTTCCGGTAGAAAGCTCAGATTCATGACTGCATTATGCAGACACTACGAACAGGGTTGACAAATGCACAACATAGAAATATATCTTAATCAGGACCAAATAGTAAACTTTCTGGAATTCAAGAAGGAACAATTATGTAAATATGAAACACGAGTAGAAGATAAAACATGTTCAGCATGCTTGTGGGGCAGAAGCTAGGAACAGAACCTTGAAAGGATTGCAATTTTCCCCATATGCTCACAGTATTTCTTCAGATTCAACATGCCACTGTGAATTGCTCAATCTGCAATTGTCTGGTGAGTCGCCCCCAGCTCTACTTCGACAGAATTTCAAGATTTTCTGGAAGCTTGATCAAAGAAAAATCTTTTTCATCGAGATTCAAACATGAGCTCTGATCTTGCAACTTCTCAAGCAGAATCCTTAAGAATCTCCAAGTTTCTAGCTATTTTGACATAATCTTCTAGATTCTTCAACTTTGGGCACTGTCCAATTTTGAAAGTCTCCAAAGATGTCAATTGGATCCCAATGCTCCGTAGTTCAGGAAGATCCCATAGATGAATGGTATGTAACTTTGACAGTGAAAGCTTAACAGATTCACCAGACTTGACTATAGTGTCCAAACCATAACAAAACTTGACTTGGAGAACTTCGAGATTCTCCAGCTCCTGGGATGGAGAGAATACATAGGTGAGCAACGGACAACAATCCAGATATAAGCATCGAAGATTCCTGAAGCTGTCAGCATGCACACTCCCATTGCATACGCATTTTAAGCTGGGAAGATTGGAAAGCCATAAAATCTCCAAAACTTTTCCCAAAGTGGACAGTTCTTTTGCATCAAGAATGCATTTTAACTTGCTGCATCTCTCGATCCAGCAGCCTTTCATTTGGTTGATATTGTTTACATGTAAATCCTGTAAGCATTTTATGAAGTCACTATCAACCAAAAATATGTAATTAGCATGCTCCAGAATATCCTCCATGCCGATGGGAAAATTTTCAAATCCTCGAAGCTCCACAGACCGGTCATTCTCCATAGGATCAGAAAAATATCCATTCTGGTAGTAAATGCTTCTATAGAACAACTCATCATTCCAGAAAAATACGTCCCCCACTTCATATTGTTCTATAGGACAAGAGGAAAAATGGAACTTTTTGAAATTTGTCTCCCACAACTCGGGACTCTTCTTTAAAAGATCTAAGAGGTACGTACCTCTTACAAAAGCATGAGGTTTGTTACTGTAAGCAAATTTCTCGGCTGAAAAGTTGGAGACTGCCCACTGACACAGACTTCCATCTGACATCCCATTGTCAACTCCAGGAACATGCTTCATGGCCGGCAAACTTACACCCTTTGCTTCAGCCGTTTCTAAAACTCCATCTGGGACCTTTTTGTTATCGGGAGACAACAGATCAAGCACATTCAGATCCAGGGAATCATCTAAGCTTGACCAATATTGTAGCATAAGCCGACGGATGTTGGTAAGCTTTTTCAAAGGTACTGCCTCAACTGCTGTTCCAGAGAGATCAAGAACTTCAAGTTTTGTAAGGTTTTCCAAATTAGGCACTTTCTTTATGGCTGCACAACCTCGTAGAGAAAGCTGGCAGAGATCAGTGAGGTTCAACATTGATGGCAAGTCCTTAAGAGGTGTCCCAGAGAGGTTGAGAATCTGCAGGTGTTTCATATCCTCCAGGAATTTGGGCTGAAAGTTTTCCAAAGAGCTGGCACCACAAAGATCTAGATTTTCAAGTCTTGACAGGGAATCCAAGCTTGGAAGTACTTGCAAGCTAGTGCAATCCCTTAGTAAGAGGTGAGTGAGATTGCCAAGATCGGAAAGAGATGGCAGCTTTTTAACCTTGGTTTTGGAGAGGCTGAGCCTTTGAAGGCAAGAGAGATGCTCAAATGAATCATCTTTAATTTCAGTCAAGGAACCACAACCAGAAAGATCAAGCACCTCCAGTTTTTTGGGGACACTCAAGCATGGCAGCTTTGTGAGGGATGAACAATTTGGAAGTAAAAGATGACGAAGATTTCTCAGGTTTAAATGTTGATCATTTATCTCTCTCAGTTTAGATCCCCCTGAGAGATCAAGCACCTCAAGTCTTGTGAGTCCTTCCATGGTAGGAAGTTCTTCTAGTTGAGCACAGCCACTTAATAAGAGCTTGCGAAGGTTACCAAGGTTGGAAATTGAGGGCAGCTTTTTAACTTGGATCTCAGAAAAGTTAAGAACCCGGAGATGTGGCAACTTTTCAAAAGAGGAGTTATCAAATTTGTTCAAATCTTTAGCTTTGGAAACATCAAGATACTCAAGACCATGAAAGTTGGCAATGATGGGCAATTCGGTGATTCCACTACCAGATAGATTAAGGAAACAAAGATTAACATTATTTTTGAAGGACTTATCGGGGAGTTTAACCAAATTAGTAGCACCAGAGAGATCAAGTACCTGCAGACTGGTTAAAGAATCCAGCTTGCGCAGGAGGGACAAAGTGTCACAGCTTCTTACTAAGAAATGGGTGAGATTTACAAGCCCATTAACAATTGGTGTGCGTTTTAACTTGGTTTTTGAAAAATTAATAATTTTGAGATTTTGAAGCATGGAAAATGAACTGTCCATGAGGTTCTCCAGTGCGGGAGAACCACAAAGATCAATCACCTCAAGTTTAGTTAAACACTTTAAACTGGGAAGCTCTTTCAGCTTTGAACATCCTCTTAGGATGAGCCAGCGTAGTTCTATCAAACTTTCAAAGATTGATGAAGGTAATAACTCCATTGGCCATTGAGACAAGTTGAGGCTTTTGAGTTGAGGAGTTTTCTCAAAAAGATCAGCTGGGAAATTTTTAAGGGATTTGGCACCAGATATCTCTAGAACTGTTAATAGGCTAGGAGCTTGTATTGGAATAGGGATGAGAATCTCCTCCAACAAAGGACAACCTCTAAGCACAAGTGCACATAGATTATGCATATTGGACAATGACAACGTCAGGTTTTGTTGTGTGCTATTGAAAAGAGCAAGAATTTCAAACCTCTCCATGAGCTTAACTAGGGAACCGGGAGCTTCCCTGGAGAGATGATAACCATCAATTAGTAACATGGATGCATTTTTCTGTCCTTTATCACTGACTGATTTTATCATTCCATTAATCCATGTAATTCTCCCAAAACTATTCCACTCAACATGTGATTCCTCAAGCACATCAGCCATCCCCAGCATTGCTGTACCACCAAAACCATGACAAGGGTCCATTGTACAATCTTCTTCCACAAGGACATCATCACCCTCATTCTTCAGCAACCCAAGATCAACAAGTTTGGTCAAATTACAGTGCCCCTTCTTATAAGCCACCTCAATACTATTGACTTGACCAAGATGACCTTCCAATATCCACTGCACTATTAAATCATTATAATGGATGCTACCATGGCCAGTCAAGAGGTGTCTGGCATGCCAATAGCAGTCAAGCAGAACAGGATTCCAGCACATATCATGCCAAAGCAATTGCATTACATTATAATGTTCATCTTGAGCTGCTTTCTCCAAAGCGTTCTCTAATGCCCACAGCTGAGAATCACTTTGCTGAAGATAACTCAAAGTTTCCACCATCATCAGAACTTTAGCAGGCAACCCCTGACTAGCTTTGACAATAGCCTTGGAGAGGTATTCAACATATGCAATATCAATCTGCTTTTGCTCTGCCCTTTTCTTCAATAAGGAGGAGGCTTCTTCTTCAGACAGCGGTTTTATCATAAACAACTTTTCATTTCCAGTAGAAATATCAGTTGCAATAGGTTCACTTCTTGTGATCAAAATTTTTGGTGACTTCTTATGGCCAGAATGCAGTGGAGGACTAAAGGCTGACCGTATGCTTTCTTCAGTGATGTTATTTCCTACACCATCTATAATCAGAAGAACCCTCCCTTGTGAAAGCATTGAAGATAGCTTCTGTTTCAAAGTATCCAAACTCTCCTCTGTCTCCTGCCCTTCCGAGTTGTTATCCTCGTCCTCATTGCCATCCCATTCTTTAGTCGTGGACGTCAGAGGCAGTTGACAGGCAATGCTTTTGAGAAGATCATTCTCATGCTTCTTATTCATAGAAACCCAAATGATGATGTCAAAGAGGTTTTCTCGGACTGCACGAGCTCTTAACTGTTTTGCCATCCAAGTTTTTCCTACTCCTTTTCTCCCAACAAGAATAATTGTGGTTATCTCATTATCTTGAAGCTCCTTGTATATTGCCTGTTGCTCCGTCATCTTCTCCATCACCAGCACTGAAAATTGCACCATTAAATCTTGTCAAATAATGGTTACATCTCCATCAAAGGAAGATGTTTTCATATTTAACTACCATTAAGAACAACAATAAGTTAAATAAATCCAAATAAACCTAAGTCATTTTCTTAGATTGTCCACTGATCTTGAATGCACACCGCACCATGAAATTAAATATTCCCCTTTTCAGGAAAAAAAATGAGACCAACAACAACAACAATAACAACAACAACAACAACAACAACAATGAAATAAGGAGCATTTTGGAGGTCATCATTTGTACTGCAAGTCCAGGTCTGGATAAACCATCGCATCATCAAGCCATGCAATATTTTAATTAGCATATTGCCAAAATTACTAAAGGGGCAAGTAGGTAATTTTAACTTTCACATACCCTAGAAAAGTTCAACGATAGGGAGTATGTGTTTTAGAGAATAAAAATCGGAAGAGTCAAAAGGAAATGCAATATGTATTTTGGCATTTCATTACAAAATTTCGATTTTATATGATATAGGACTACAGACTGGGTCTGTCAGACCAAATTACGATTTTAACAGATGGTTCATTCGTTCGAGCACTTCTATATAGTAAGCTGGACTGTGTGTTTGCCAGAATTTTTTTCCCCCTTTTTGTTGAATTTTCCAAAGTGGAAAGGGAGCTAGGTAACCAATTTAGCAAACTACCCTGAGTCCAATTATTCAAAGCCATAACAAATCATTCTATATAGACTTTCAAAAGCAACAGAAGTATGTCAAAGTGTCTTTCAATGCGAGCGAAGTCCTAAGGCGTCTACTTGTGAGGAATTGTGCACGTACAAAAAGTCAGACACCAAATTTCACTCCAAAGCATAAGCCATCGAGCTTTAAGGCAACTTATGCACCTAACTCTTCCACTATCGATCTAACAAGTGACTCGCCAGTCGCACATGAATTCCAACAGTATGGTATGGGAGCGAGAAACCCATCAGAACTTTCTCAGGTAGCCCTTTTGAGTGAGATCTCATGTTATTACTTACACCATATGCCCTAGGACTAACAAATTACAAGCGAGAATGACATCCAAGTTTACAGCCAACAAAATCCTGAAGAAGACCAAAAAGATTACCTAGATTTTGTTTCCTAATTCTCCATGACCCAAATAGCCAAAATAGATAATAACACGCATGAACCCCCCCCCCCCCCCCAAAAGGGCTAAACATATGCAAATTTTCTGCTCAGATTATACAGACATGCATATTTAGAGAAATATAAGGAAGTGATCAGTGCCTCATCATCTGTGCAGGGTTGCAAACTATGTATTGGACCCAAAAACAAAAAACACTGCAAACCCCAAATTTCTTAGAGAGAGAGAGAGAGAGAGAGAGAGAGACCCAACCTGAGCGAATAGAAGTGTCGAAGTAAATCAGAGATCCGACGAGAGAGGGGGGGGGGTACCTGATGTTGCAAACTAGAATCGGATCTTGCAATGTTTTGACCACTCTGAACTATAATAAAAAAAACTGCTGTTATTATTATTATTATTAAAATCAGCATTTCAATCCATTATGTTATAAAAATGTAAAGATGAAAATGGGGAATACTTTTTTAAAAAATAAAATAAAATAAAATGGAAAGCAAGATTGTCTAATTTTTCAAACATTTTTATGTTTTTAATTTGATCTTAGAAATGCTGGGGGAGTTGTTTTTTTGTTATATATATATATCAACATCAACGCTAATTAACAAAGGGTGTCGGGGAGAATCACCCTTGGAGGATCATAATTCGGGAATGCAGAGAGCACCTAAAAGCTCTAGGAGTTGAGCGGATTAACCATATTTTCAGAGAAGGAAATCAGTGTACGGATAAGTTGGCGAAGTTGGGTCAAGTTGCTGAGCCGGGCATGCATGTTAGTGAGTCTCCTCCTCCTGAAGTTCGGAGTCTCCTGCAGCAGGATGCTTCAGGCTTTTGTTGGTCCAGAATGAAGTTCTCCTTTCCCCCTGCTGGGTGAGCCAGCGGGGCCCTGTGCCGTTGTGTGTGTTCTTGCTCCTTTCCCTATTCACCCAAAAAATAAATAAATAAATAAACATTAAAAGCGGCATTTAAACAAATTTTTATTAATTTTTTAAATACAACACTTAAAAAAATCAATAAAAAAAGTATTGGATAAGTTTTTATGATGAAGTAATTAATAGAAACAAATCAACTCATCTTAGTTTAATTAAGGGCCATGCTCTAATTAACTCATAATATTGAGACCACCAATTTATCACTTGAAAATTATTAAATTATGATTTTTACTTGTTATTACGCAAATAACTTCTAATGAATTAAAAGAAAAAAACTCCAAATAAAATAAAATTACGAATCTTATCATATAAAAAAGATTCTAGAAAAATTTATGCTGATAAAATATTTAAATAAGTAAATTTATTTACAAAATAAAGATTTATACCTTTTGAGAAAAAGAACAATATTAGAATAAGTATTATCTTAAAATGAAGCACTTTTACTTGCTTCTGGCTTTAGACCACACCATTTACCAACAGTATTATTTAAGTACTTGTTATTCATGGGTTGGCTACAAACCCATTGATGTGTTGGCTCATTCCGACAAGGCTTAGCCCAAGAACAATTAAATTGGGCTTCAGTCCATCAATTTACTTGACTTCAACTTGGGCCATCCGGGCAGCTACTTCGCTCCTATACTAGTTTTTATGGTTTTCAACGATCGATATCTGAATTTCACTCGATTAATTCAGTGCGAATATTGTGAGATTCATATGGGATCCATATGGGATTGGCTCGTTCAAATACTATTTCTTCATTCTCATAACTTGAACTTGAGATATATGATTAAGGGAGTATATCGCCTAACTACTACACCTATAGGAGTTTGGTTCACTCCAATAATAGTTGAATAAGGTAAGAAATGACAATAAATTATAACTCAATTGACAATTGTTCTTTCTTTTAATTTTATATATCCATATGAGACAAGTTTTTTATTCTTTTATTTATTTTATTTTATTTTTGTTACCATTTTGGTAATACATTTGTATTGGCGTGGTATTTTACTCTAGCTATCACCTTAAAATAGGGCTGAATAAGAGAAAACCAAACCCAGCCATAATTATTTTTTTGATTATTTTGTTGGAGCTATAGATAAAATTAATGATTATAATGAGCCAACACTAAAATTGTGGAGGATCTTTAAGTCTGGTACAAAGAGAAGAATAGAAAGATGGAGAGATTAATTAAAAATATAATTTTAAATAACAATCGATCAATTAAAAAAAATAACCGATAGGAAAATATGTTTCTAAAGACAGCTTTGTAGTATTCACATAGACTAACAAACTCATTAGTGACGCTTGGTGAAGTCACATGAATTAAACAAACCCATCACTGTCAGGTTGGCAGCTAAAATCCAAATTCAGACCAACATGCTGCGAGACTGGAATCGTAGAATTGAACTCAGGTTTAACAAAATTTTGAATAGAAGCATACACAGAAAATCAGAATTCTAACATTCATACTACCAGTGACTAACCCTTGCAGGAGATTAGCACCTAATTTGCTTTTCAAACAATTCTCATAATCTATTGTTTATAAAAAGTATCTTCAAGTTTCGAAATTGAACATGACAAGGTAAAATATGTGCTTTATCAAAGTATTCACAAGTGAAAATCAGCTAGACAACGAGTCCCTTTGGTTAATAGTATCTTACCCCATAATCATTAAGTCTGGTATTCGAGTATTCTCCCTCACTCAAAAAGAGCTTCGCCCTTGTTGTAAGACCAAAAGAAAAAAAAGGCAGGTAGTTTGGTGTGAAGCACAAAAACCCATTTTGTGTCCCAAAAAAATATATATCAAGAAGATGCACTACTAGAAAATAGGCCTTTAGCCTAAAATCTGTCGTTAAAGGGTATTAGCGATAAATTTTTTTTATCGCTAAATCTGTCGAAAAAAGACACTCCGCTAAATATTAATAACGGATTTTTTTTTTTGATTGTCAGTAATGGATTTTTCTCCACCCACACGGGTGGCACTCCCTGTTGGTGAAACTTGGTGTTGGTGAGCTTCGAACTCCAATATGTGCAAATTGGTGTTGGTGAGAGCTTCGAACTCCTGCGCAATAGAAAATGTGAGAGCCCGCTGAGCACTTGACTAAGCAAGTTACCTAAATATAATTTTTTTTTACTTATTATCTTTATTTTTTATTTTTTAATAATATTAAAATATAATAAAATTATAATTTATTATAAAATAATAAAATAATTTTATTTTAACATTATTCTTTGCAAAATAAAATAAAAATAATAAGAATTATTAAATAAAATAAAAAATAAAAAAATAAAAAAATCCGTCGCAAATTTTCCATCGATAATTTATCGCTAATCCGTCGCTAATAACTATACATATATTTTTTTTAAATTTTTTTTCGCTTCACTAAATCACCGATAGAAATTAGCGACGGAATATTTCTATCGGTAAAAATTCCGTTGCTAATAATTTTATAATTTTTTTATTATTATTTTTTTAAGATTTAGCAACGGAAATATTTTCGTCGCTAATCCGTCGAAAAGATTTAGCAATGGAAATCACGTGCCAGATTAGGAAAAAGGAAATAACACCGAAACAAGCCTTTCGTAGGAGAAGGTTTCCAAGTGTTTTCATATCCATGTCAATGTCCCAGACGGGTAGCATGACCCGACCCATCCCCCGGGCCCCTTTGTTCTTTTGAAGAGAGTTAATTTCTCTTTATTATTGATTTCGGATTAAAAACTAACAATCAAAATCTAAACAGAACAATTTTAACTAAAATTAAAAACTATGAAATTCTTTCTCATGACCTTATATATAGCAGAGTTTAATATTTCTCTGTCGTACAACTTTTGAGTTCTCTAGAATTGTATATATTGGAGCAGTTTTTCCTTTTTTTTTTAATTGTTATTTTTTCTGTATTATACTCATCGATATTTAGAATTATACTCCGACCAATTCATTTTGAGATTTATAGTAATCCATTAAGGGGGTTATTCTCCTAACATAGTTTTTTTTTATACTTAAACCGTTAGTCGAATTCAAAAACTTGATTAAGCAACCTAATATTATATTCTACCAGATCCAATTGTCTTTTGATATTTTTTCCTTACTTTTGCAACACATGAAAAATCTCTCTTTCTCACGTGTGGGATATGTGGTAACCTGCAAATTTTCAGGAGTCTCGATTAAGATGATGCAAAATTTTGTTTTTCCGATGATAAGAGGATTAAGATGCACGAAATGAAAATGGGAATCTAAAATGATATTGAAATGATATGAAAAATAATATGTTATAAGAATAAAAAAATAGAGATAAAAAAATTGTAAATATAAAAAATATAATAATTTATATATAAATATTAATTTTTTATATAAATAATAGAATAATTATATTTTATAATAAAAATCTAAAATGATCACATATATAATTATTAATTATAAAAAATAAAATAAAATAAAATTATAAATAAATAAATAAATAATTTATTAACTATAAAAAAATATGTAAATATAATAAATATATAAAAATTTTGTATATATATTAATGAATTCAATGTGTTAAAATATTTTAAAAATAGAAAATATTTTGAAAATATTTTAGAAATGGGAAAAAGCTAGTACAGAGAAGAGCACTCAAATAATAATAATAATAATTGGCTCTAGCGTGGTGGAGGTGATATCAACCATTTGGTACGGGTTTTGATGTACGACATAGTCATATAATAATGACAAGTTGTGACCTCGTCACATGGGGAATCTCTAGGACAGGACAAACGTTAGACGGTTAACAGCTTTATATATCAAATTCATAACATTTTAAGATTCTTCGTGATTTCAACAAAACAAAACAATAGACCTCTATCTAAGACTCAAATAAAAATCATTAAATCTATCGATATCTGATGAGTCAATTGATTTGAAAATTGACGTATCTTAATCATGATCGATAGTTCGATCTCTCATAAAAAAAAAAAATTAACGTCGAGAGATCTATCCCTTAATTGGACCCTGTAAGCGATCGACTCAAATTAATCGGGATAAAGTTTCAGATATTGAATTGATGGTCTAATCATGATAAAATCATTAGATCTGATATCAACTAATTATGACACTACACTAACAAATGTTTTGATGACTTGTGAAAAAAACTCACTCACTGATACTTCTCTTGTTACTCTCTATCAAAATATAATGGATGCAAGTATTGAGAAGACTTTGAAGATCCTATTCTATGAGAGATGTCTAGTGGAATGTCCAGCGGAGGAGAGATTTTTATATTTTCCCCTCACTTTGAACTATGTTCACACTACTGTTTCTAGAAATACGTCATCTTCACGCTACACATGCATCAGTGTTATTATTTCTTTATCCTGTATGTATGTATGTATGTTTGAGTAAATAATGTGAGTTAATATTCAACTTTGTTGGAGTAAATTTTCCAATGAATTTGGATCAAAATTTCAGGAGATTGGTTGGCGTGTGCTCATCTCCCTAGCAACTCATGCGCGATCACATACTGCAAGCTGTGCTGTCAGTAACCCTCTTTCAATGAAGAAAAATTACAAAATGGATCAGATTTAGAGAGCTTGAGAGCGTTCATAAAGGAAGCTTTCACTCGAAATATTATTCTTCTGAAGGCTTAGGATAACAGAGAAAAAAATTTAACATGGGTAGATGCTAATCAAATCTTGTGACTATCATGGTGACATCTTGGGGAAATCTGCACTAAAACCCAATGAACTTCAGAGCTCGTAGTTTGTCAGTAAAACTACCTCCCTTTGTCATTTTAGTACTTCATTTTCTTACCTGAAGGCCCGAATATTGATTCAAAATGAAAAAAAAGAGAAAAATCTCCAAGGATGAGTACAGAAATCCAAGTTGATATTTGGGTGGTTTCATGTTGTCTGCGAGAAGTAAAACCAAAGGTTGAATATATGTCGTTAAGGAACAGAGGTAGTGATTTTGATGCATTATTCTTATCCTCTGAAAATCATTTTTGATCAAATTAATGGGAACACTAGGACGAGGGTAGAGACAAGAATGACTTGTTGTAGCTATTATGCCTTCTTTGCCCCCTGGAGACCCCGGGAAGGAGCGGGTTGTCATCTTCATGTGGACTATTTTTTCACTATCTCCCAAATATAATGATTGGAATATTACCATTGATTTAAAGAGTTGTTATTATGTGGTTTGCTGAACTAGTGAGTGTGACAGCCATGGGAGAGTAGAAAGATAAGAAAAATGAAGTGGAAGGCAAGAACAAATGAAAAGGGTATTGGATAAATTAAAATGAAAGTGGAAATTTCTCGAGTTGGAGTTAGAGCAACGTCGACAAGACAAATGAGAAGTGTAAATCTGATGGGGTACCGATATGTACGATGAAATCAATTTGATTCTTAAAGTATTATTAGATGTTTTGTCTCAGTTTAGAGTGGTCATAAAAAGAATAGATTCAAAATCACAATCAATTCCTATTTCACATCATTCTGTAGCAGCACAACCCCCTCCACGCGTGCCAGCGTGCCAGAATTGTGAGGTTATGCTATTGGGAAATTTGCGCAGAAAGGCTAGAAAGAGAGGTCCAGGACGACCAACTTTAGGACATTAATTTGCCTGCCTAAGTTGAATGAATCTAAGACCATGGTCTATTCCAAATTTCTGTGACCTGAGCCTAATATATATATTTTATAACCAACTGGTATTCGAAATCATATTTTTATTAATCTGATTCCGAATATGATCTGAATCCAATTTAAAGAGGAGCTCTCTAAACATAATTTTTTTCATTCCTAAATTTTAAAAATCAGATTTAGTTAAGGGATCTAAAATGTTTATCCACCAAACCGACTATTCGTGTCCACGAGTCTTCTATATAGATTAAAGAAAACACTGCCCAAGGCATTGAAAATTCATGTTCCAAAAAAAAAAAAAATTGTCTACGCTAATTGCTATGCTAAATGCCCCGACCCCTGATGGAATTCTTTAAGTTGATACCACAAATATTTAATAATTCTGAACCTAGATATGATTACAGAAAGTCATTTATTAAAAAAAAAATGCCCAATTCCTCCCGGAAGTTATTATACCTTGGTATAGGTATAGTAATGAATCACAAAAGGAGAATAACTTGGGAAACCTAGAGGCGAGTCTTCATAGTTCATAGTAGAGCTCAACGAAAGCGACCATGCCACCTCTCTCCCTCACCTTTCATTTGGTCACTTTATAAGGCAAAAGTCCTCATAATTATTATCAGCTGGATACAATTAACAAGGATTCAAGAGAGAGATCATAGCTTGTTAAAAGCTGACAACCTGGAAAAAACGCAGAGGATCAATGAAGTGTAAACCCGTCAAGCGCTTAAAAGCTCTTCAGTTTTCATTGCACACAACTATCAAAATACAAATGGGATAACATATTTGCACCAGGATCATAAAGAACTGGCTCATACACAGCTAATAGCATAAAAGAGGATCAAAACAGCTATTTAATTCCCACGGACAAGAGGAAAGTAGCAAATCGACCTCCAAAATGTTAAATTGTACCTGGCCCGACCAGTAAGAGGAATAGGGCAATATGCATTGGCCTGATGTTCCAGCCCATCAGATGCCCGGGTCCAAATAGTCACAGAGCAATAAAAATTAGGGTGCCATCAGGTCTTCGGAGCAGGTCTGACCAAACCCAAGCCAGTGCCGCTCCCTAAATGCTTAAAAGCTGTTGCTTGCAGGTTATCATCATGACTCGCAAAACCAGTTCCTCCTTTCTCCAGTGGAATCAGGCTTTTCTCCTTGCAAGCCTTATTGCAGACTAGACAGACCTTATCAGATTTCATAAACCTATCAGCACACTTCTTGCAAAAGACATGCCCACATGTATTAAGGACCACAAGGGACATAGTGTTCGTCAGAGTAACCTTGCAGCTAGGGCAAATATATGATTGATCTAAAGACTTGGATTTCTTCTGATCATTGCTGTCCCCAGTAAAATGGATTGGGAAAAGAGACTTCAGTTTGAGTTTCTCTTTGCCTTCTGGGCAGGTTGTACTTGTTGATGGGGCTTCCACTTTTACAGGAGCTTCTGGAGTAGCAGAAGGCAACCAAAATGCTTTCATGTTCCGGAGTGCCTCCTCTTCATAAGAGGTGACCTTCACACTGTTTGCCCCATGAAATCCATTCTTGCCTTGGCTGTGACTCTTGTCATTGTATTTAGGTACCGCACCATGATTTTGCTGATCAAATGCATCAAGATCCTTGGCTTTCTGCGCCATCAATTTCTCCTCCTCCTCTTCTTTCTCCTGCTTTTGCAGAGCCACATGGGCAGCCATCTTCCTATTGGATGATATCAGATTTGGCAGTATCCCATCAGTGAGGAGAAGCATAAAGCAGCAGAAGAGAATGCAAGCTTGCAAGAAGAATCCTTATTACAAAATGGCACGAAAAAGGTGCATACAATTGACATTCAAGAAAAAGTGCTTGAAAATTTTGTAATCAATGCCATCTTGAGTAGTTCCATATTATGGTTACCATCCTTGCAATACATATTTTGATGGATCATTCCTTGATCAGATTAACATATACTTGTGGCACTTGAATAATTTAGGCAGACTCCTGGTAGCAAATGGGCATTCTCAAAGTAAAGTGAAAAGGAAGGATTGGTCACAACATCCAAAAAACTGTTCTTTTCAAGTTTACAAGAAAATTGACTAGATTGGAAGGCATATCAAGGATGCCATAAGTCACCTCTAATGCAGCACAGCCTTGGGGAGAACCATGAAACATATCTTGAGTATCACATTGAGAAATCAGTGAGAAGGGAAATCTTATACCATCCAAGGAAAGCACCAGGCAACCAATTTCCATTACAAGGAAAAAAAAACATCAAGCAGTACGAATTTTGTCATGTAAAACATGTGTGAGATAACAGATGTACTTCTCCAAGACAACAACTTCAAAGCATAACCACTGTTCAAAATGGAGATGATAGGGGATGATGCAAGAACCACCAGCTCAAGGCAATCCCACATTTGACCAATTCAGAAATTAGGATAAGATTACTCCTTATTAAGCATGAACATAAACAGGAGACACCGGAGACAACATAACAAAGTGCTGTTGTCCAAAGGTAGTGTCTTTCTAGCAGAGTCCTTAAGACTATGTTGGCCCAAATACTTGAAAACCAAATATAATTCGAATCCAGAGCTGCCAATAAGCAATCTTTTCGCTTGCACATTGTATTCTATGCATGTGAAGTCAGTGTCTTAAGTTTCTCAGAAATCACAAAAAGATCTGAACAATATTGCATGTATGATACCGATCATCAGAAATCAGTGGTTATAAGCTTCATTAGCATTATCAATGGTGAAGGTCCAGTTATCACTATTACGCACGCACACACAAAGCATGAATTCAATTCAGCACGAGTTGTCCATAAATCAAATTCACAAATACTAACCCATAACAAGCATTGAAACAAACCCTAGAGAGAGAGAGAGAGAGAGAGAGAGAGAGAGAGAGAGAATGGATTCATAACAGCGTTTTCCCCAAATCAGATTCACACATGCTAACCCATACCAACCATCCAAGCAAACCCTAACATAAATTGCAATCGTCCAACATGAAACCATAGCAAAAACTTGACAAACATCATGTCGGAAAAATAAATCACGAAATCCGGGGAAAGAGAAAGTTGACCTTTGGATGTCTTTCTTCTGAGAAAGGAGGCATTCGAGAATGCATTCTTTGCAGAAGACGTGACCTTTCTGGCAACAGAGAGGGTCGATGAAAGGCTTCAAGCAAAGACAACAAGCATCGAATGGCTTAATGGAATCCCTGCCGAGTCTCTCCTTCTGAGTCCCATATCCTAGCTTCCTCTTCTCGTCATATGTGAAGAAGGCGAGATCGTTGTTGTTCTTCGAGTGTCTCTGTGGCATCTTCTCTCACTTTCGATTCGATCAATCTGGTTTTCTCCAATTCGATTGAATCATGAACGTCGCCAATTCTCGACTTCGATGGATTGTTCGATCTTAGAAGCCCTGAAGGCTAGAATATCCCAGAGCCGCGATCCCAAACCCAAATAATATATATCTTTCTAATTTGAGATGGAAAATTATCCGTTAAATTAATTAATATTTATATAATTTTTTTTATTTTTTTATTTACACATATTTTATATTTAATAAATTATTTAATTATAATTATAATTTTTATTGTATTTATCTTAAAATTAATAACTCCCTCCAAATACTTTTGTCTTCGTCAAGTTCCAACTCTCTATGAGCAAAATACGAACTGAATTTTTGTTTTTTGTTTTTTTTTTTTGTTTTCTTTCTTTTGGGTTATAGGCTTATATATTGTACATTATGCATCTTTTTAGCTGAGCATTATACATATATTTGTGTTATATATACATCATATTTAGGCATAGCAAAATGTCAACTTTGACCGACCAAAATAATAATAATACAAAGTTGTAATCTTGAATAAACATATAAAAACTCAATCATATATTTATATATAAAGTTACAATGCTAAGTCCATCTTTCATCACTTTTTTTTCTTTTCTTTTTTTGCAACATAAGTATTAAATTATGTAGATATCTCTATTTAAAAATAAAATTTTAAAATTAAATAACTTTTTAAAATTTATATTTTAGTTTTAAATCCTTATAAAATTCAATATTAACGTCTGTAATTTAACGACGAAAAATTTATAATTTAATTTATTTTAAATAAATTATATATATTTCTTGTTTGATTTCACTTGAAAATTTACATAAGTATAATATTTTATTAGGAGAGAGGTCGATGCATGCGGTCATCACATTTGCAAACAAGGATGGTCTATAATTTATATGAATTTTGGTGTTCATGAATTTATATTATAATTTAATGTTTAAAAATTCTTATTTCTTATTAATTAAAATAATAAAATGATTTATAATGATTAAATACTATCCTCCGAGCCCACCACCCAACCGAACATGATTGCCCTTAACAGACACTCTCTCGGTCTCTATCCACATTCTACACTCCCCGGTCTCTATCCATATTCTACACTCCCCCAGCCCCAACCTCTCACCCTACTCAAACCCCAAATCCTCCCTCTCACACACACACACACACACACACACACACACACACACACACACACAATCTTTTCTCTCCCTCTCTCTATCTCTCTCTCTCTCTAAAACACTGGGCGATTTCAAAACCCCAATCAAGTTGCCCAAAAAACCTAAAAACCCGAATTACAAGCTCTGACCTCTCTCTCTCTCTCTCTCTCTCTCTCTCTCTCACGCTCTCCCCATCAATGACTTCTCCGCAGAAAAACCACAACACCACCAAAGCCACAGCCGATCCCGACCGTCCAGCTGGCGCCATCATTGTCGAGCCCTCCTCCCCGCGCTACCCATCGGGAGCTCCTACCGCTGGCGCTCACCGTAAAATCGCCATCGCCGTCGATCTCAGTGACGAGTCCGCTTACGCCGTCAAATGGGCCGTCCAAAACTACCTCCGTCCGGGAGACGCCGTGATTCTCCTCCATGTGCGTCCCACAGGCGTCCTTTACGGCGCCGATTGGGGATCAATCGACCTCTCCGTCGAAACCGACGAGGAATCGCAGCAGAAGCTTGAAGATGACTTCGATAATTTCACTACCACCAAAGCCAACGATCTGGCACAGCCGTTGGTGGAAGCTCAGATTCCGTTCAAGATTCATATTGTGAAGGATCATGACATGAAGGAGAGGTTGTGCTTGGAGGTGGAGAGGCTAGGGTTGAGTGCCGTGATCATGGGAAGCCGAGGGTTTGGGGCTTCAAGACGGAACACAAAGGGAAGGCTTGGGAGTGTGAGTGATTACTGTGTGCATCACTGTGTTTGTCCTGTTGTTGTTGTTAGGTATCCTGATGAGAGCTTCGGTGCCGACGAAAGTGCGGTGAAGAATGCAGCGGAGAAGGGTGGTGGCGATGTTCTTCATCCGGTGCCCGAGGAGGAGGTGGAGTATCATGATGCTTCTGATAAACAGACAGGTAAAATTCTGAGTTTTGTTAAAAGTTTTGTACTTTTTTTTGTTTTTGTTTTCGGTTTTTTTTTTTTTTTTGTGCGTGATAAGTTGTGTGATATGGTTTAGTGCTAGGTTTAGGGCTAGCTATGGTGGTTTCGAGCATGATATCGATATGCTGCTATTGTAGGAAAGAGATTTAGGAGTGCCCTAAATTGTTAAGTTAGGGATGCTTGCTTGAATGTGGCGTCATTGTCATAGGAAAAAAGATATTAAACCTTTTTCTTATTTTGTTTTGTTGAATTTTGTTTTCACATGGTATGTGTTAAACTCTAAGTTTACTAAATTTGGTGCTTATGGTATTTTTTTGGAGTAGTGACTATTTTTAGCGAGAATAGATTTTATACTACCTCGAAATGGTTAGGCCAGGGATGCTTGATTTTGAACATGAATACGACATGCTTTATTTTTATTTATCTTTTGGCGGGGGTGGGGTGGGGTGGGGGATTTTAAGTTTCCTTGCATTATGGGGCTTGTGGGATGTTGATTTTGGTGTGCTGCTTTATCCAATTTATTTCTTTTTCTATGTGTTCTCTTTGCTCAGCTGTATAAGTGACTGCCATCTTATTGGGTAGGGTTTATGGCAGAATTCTACCTTCATGTTGTATGGGGATGGTACTGTTATTAAAGATGGTTTCATTGTTTATGTTTTGACTTGGTTGAGTTGTTTATCCATGATTGCCGAGTTCCTTTCTTTATCTGGGTTGCTCTATGCTGGTGACTGTCGAGCAAGATGTTTCCTTAAATGGGCCCGGAAATGTGTTTTGTTTTTAAGAGGACGCATGACAATCTGTTTTTCCTTGCATTATGGGCTAATTTTGGACTTGCATTTTCTCTATAAGTCTGGAGTCTTGACACTTTGATGGTTGTTTTTCTTGCATTTGCAGTGAATGCTTTCTCAAGATCTTATGTTTGCTTGGGTCATTCTGCTGCGTGCACACAGTTTATAGTCTTTGAATGCTTTGGAGAGTAGAGCCATAACGTAAAAAGATAGTTTTCTGATTTTTAAAAGAGAAATTACTAAAATGTTTCATGTTTGCCTTATGTCACCCTTTTCCATAATCTTTCCCTGTTTGTCCAATGAAGACAAACTTTTTTTTTTTTTTTTTTTTTTGATTTTTGCAAGAGAAATGGATTACAAAATTTCATCTTTGCGGCATGTGCCCCTTGTTCCCAAATTGGTTATGCCATGCACATAATTATAGGAAAAAGTTTAATAATGGGCTTTCTCTTCCAACCATGAAATAGTAGAAGTTGTCTCTTTGTTGCATGTAATCTTCATACTTAGACGGCACCTCCGTGGCATCTTTAATATTTTCTTTTTTACAAATAACGGTGGATTCCAACCCAATTTAAGGTACCCGTTGTTACCTAATTTGCTCTACCCCCTCCCCCCCAAAATGGAATCAGGATCCGGATCGCATGACCCCAAATGTAGTGCATTCTGAATCCGGAACCTTAAAATTATTGATCCCTTTTTTATGTGTAAAACTTGATAATAAGGGAAATAAAGTTATATCTAGTGTCCTACCTTTTTTTAAAAAAAAAAAAAACCATTTCTGACTTTTTAGAGGAGATCAAGCGAAGGCTAACGTAATTTCAAGAGGTAATATCATGGGATTTTCTTAAGGAAGTAAATCTCTATGCTATTTGTCCATTAAAACTTTTTAAATTATTAAAGTTTTTCTTATAAGTCTTTAATGTTGTTTTTTTTTTTTTACTTAAACAACATACACAAAAACAATTCATAACATCACCAAACCAAATCTTTCCATCTCTAAAAGTAATTCAGCAATGCTTTCTGGAAAAAGAAAACAAATGGAGGAAGAAATTGCTTCAGAAGAACAACTCAGCTAATGATGATTCAATTGAGGAAGATGTTGGAGAAACTCCTACTGAGACAACTCAGCCATCACAAACCACTCTCAGTGAGCCTTCACAACCAATCCAGGTTGATCCAAAAATGAAAGCTTTATTGAAACAAGTCACCCTCCTTCGAGCAGCACAAGGAAAAAACCTTGGAGGTCATGGTCATGCAATTATGGCCAATAGAATCATTAGTTCATATACAAGAATTCACTAACACTAGGCCTACCCTCCTTGAACTGCATTCTGCCCACCAGGGGACAGGGTTACTGAACTACATATCTGTATCCCTACCACGTACTATAATGAATCGTATTCTGTGTTACTTTGGCTATTCCATTAGTGTTTCCTTGCTAAAGAATTGGAATAAAAGCGGCTAGTCCTTTTTCAAATTTAAAACCTTCGTAACATAATTAGAAATGCAGATTTTGATACCATGCATTCCTAGAAAAATCAAAGAAACTTTTGTTTTTTTTTTTCTTTTAAAATTCTTATTACGAGTTTGCAGTACAAACTTATTCGGTTCATTGATAGAGGGTGTTCCTTGCAGTTCATTCATTTCATACTGCTATACAAGCTAGTTAAGATTTAAATCATGTGTACTTTTACACATCCCAAAAAATCCTCTCCCACCTCTTTAGCAATTAGTTACCTACCTGAGTCCTATTTAAAATTTTCAGGTACCTTCTATTTTCTAAAGCATGCAAAATTTTTGATGATATTAAGTATTATTTTTATTTTTGTTAGTCTTTTTCTCGTGTTGGTTAACTTCCGTAGTTAATGTTATTAATGATTGTTATAAAGATTTATTTATTTTCTTGCCATTTGAGCCTTCTATTATATGCGTTCTGGCATTTCATAGGTTTTAGGAAGCTAAGCATTGATATTCAGTTTTTAAGTGGTAAGAGTAACTACTGATATATACCAAAACGAAAATATTTTGAGTATGTTACCAACAGCAAACTTTTATGTGTCTGATCATTGGGGGCTATAGCATTGAAAGATCACCTTTGTATTTGACTTGACCTTACCACTTTTGATAGGGATAGTATTGGCCAGTTTCAAAAATTGCAACAATGGCAGATGGAAGTGTTTCAACTTTTTTCCCCAGATTGTTGTACCTATTGGAGATGAATTTTGGTAGACTTGATAGAATGATCTGGCAGTGGTTTAACTTGGGATCTTATTGTATATTTTGAGTGTCTAGAGATATAATGCATGGGCCGGATGTTATTCAATGCTCGTTGAAAGGATGGTACCCTTTGTTGGGCTACTTTTGCATGGGAAAATTCTTGTGAAGGTAAATCAGAAAAAAGAGGTCTTATTTAACCCATGCGTGTACTCTCTGCAAACACTTAACTGTGTGGCTTATCATATCTTGGTATGCCACTTATCATTTCTTGCTATACTGTGTTTCTTAATTCTTAGTTCTCCTGCATGGAGGTGCAGTCCAAAAAGGGTTTGGTTTTAGTTGATTCTCTGGAAGAGTGGTAAATCCTTAGGACTTTTTGGATGGTCTACCATGAATAGCTCCAGCTGCCATACACCATAGAGATGCTAAAAGGATTGCCTTATTGCCAAAGATTGTCCAAAAGGGACACACCAAGGAAAATCCTTGTGTTTCTTTACATCCAAGTACATTAAAGGGCTGCCAATTTAGTGCAATTTCACTGTGTTTTAGTATCCTTCTATGATTTAGATCCTGTACATTTAGGCAGCCACATTGCAAATTGATCGACCCAATCTGCATCAAAAATAGCAAAAGCTCTGCACCAAATAGTCCACGCTACTGTGCAAGCAGTGGAAATGAAGGATGGATTTGGATGTAGGAATTTGAAGTTCTGGAAATTTTTCAATTGGATGTAGGAATTTGAACCAATGCAGTTTGTTTGGGAAGGTGTTGCAAGTGGAGTGGATGCAATTTTGATTTTTAGTATTAGTAGTTAATGGTGTTGGCAATGTGGTTGACTTGAGTGGACACTGGCGTTAAGTAATAGGTCAATGATGACAACAATGATTCCAATACTAATAGCATGTTGGTGTGGTAAACCTTGTGGATGGGTGATTGTTCACAACAATGATCCCAAATGGATGGCTATGCAAAAATAATAAGTGGAAATGTAATGATAATGGTATTTTGAGGGTAAATAATGTTAGTAAAATTCTCGAAAGGATGGATTTGATGTTAAAACATATATGTAGGGATTGCATGGGGTATTTTAACTTCAAAAATTCACTCAAAATCCGTGTACATTTACAAAACTCAAATATTTTACCAAAACAGTGGATTGTTTGGAATTTTAAAAAAGATATGCATTTAACACAATACATATTAGAAGACAGGGCAATATTTTGCTTCATTACTTGCATCATGCCATTTGTGTCACTTCTAATAATAACAATGTTTTTAGCTTGAGGAGGCTTTAACCTTCCAAATAGGACAAGCAAGTTCAAAGGGGGATGATTAGGAATCTTGATCAAATGATTTTTCTTTAGCATTTTGTAAGGACACAAGTCAATTTTACTGTGACTAGTGTGTAAGCAAGTATTGTAGTCCACAAAACTAAGCATCTACCATTTGTGTGACTTCAAATTTATTTGTTTCCTTTTCTTTGAGTTGATTTTCTGCTAAATTAGTCTTTATGGGGATGATTTATGAAATTAAACACTCTAAACTTAGTTACGTAGGGGTTAATTTAAAATTTTCAGTGGATATTCTAAGATTGTGGTGGAAGAAACTGTATTTGATGAATATTTCTTGAGCTATTGCTGTCTTAAGAAGCGAAGATTAGTAAGTTTCTCTTGTATGATTTAGTGTCATTTTCTCAAGTGATCAAATTATTCTATATTTTTTTAGAACAAATTTAGATTGTACTGAATACAAAATTTTGAAAGCTAATGCATACTCTGATCATGCTCCTTTGAGGGGATTTTTACTTTGTAGGATAATTCTTTTATTAATAAGAAAGTAAAAGCAAAGTTATGTCGTAGTTTTTGGTTATGTCTGTGCTTTCTACACGCCTGTGGTGTCCACTGCTCTTACAATGCTTTCCTTGGCAATTCCATGGTCCTGCAGTTTGTTTATTATTATTGTTTTTATCATTTTTTCATCTATTCTCTTTGGTACTTGCTACAAGATGTGGTGACATGTCACTGCCCAGGCAAAAGTTTCTTCCTTGTTAGCAATTTCATCATCTTCTTGTTTGCTATTCCTTGCTCTTATGCATTTTCATGTTCATGCTTTAAGACAGTATGCTTTGCTTTGACAATTTTGTCAACCAACAACAAAGCCATAACAGTTTTATATAAGTCAAAATTAGCAAAGGCTGTAGACAGATATATATCAATAATATGGCTACGTTTTTGGCTCCTTATGGGTTTGGAAGTTGGCGCTGCAACCATGTTTTGTGTTTACTCCTGCTTGGAGGTGCTAGTATTGGCTGGCTTACTTGCTTAGTTTTTCTCGTTTAAAGTATACTAAGCCAGATTGATGTAGCGAGGAGGCTGGAGTTGATTAAAGATATGTAGTGCTCACCAACTTGGAAGAATTTGAGCGAATTTCTTCTAATGGTCTATCAGATTAAGATAGAAGTTCCTTCTTTTGTAGGGATGGTGTCATAATCAATCACACATTGGAGAACATGGTGGTGAATAGATTAAGCTCTGTGACGATTTGAGGTCTTAAGATGCCTAAAAGTGCTGTCACAGACATTGATGTGGTGTGTGCAACTTGTTGGGGCAGTTGTATATGATTAATGTCTAAGGACACTGCTATTTTTTTTATTGACAATTTTTTCTGTTTGCTGATGTTATGTTTTCATGGGTTCAGATTTTTTGCCTTATCCTTCTGGTATTTTGCTTGATGTGTTTTTTTTTTTTAATTATAGTTGCTCAAGTTAATGCAAAGTTGTGCTATCTGCTTTTCTTCCCTCGGGGGACCTTGATAGTATTGACTGCATTTGCTGCTTTAAGTTTTTGATGGCTTCAGCCCATAAGTCTTAATGGCATCTAAGTGTGGAAGGCTGAATATGCTATGCTGGGCACATGAATTTTTAAATAATACAGAAGTCATATATCAAAATATTGACAGCTTAATGCAAATGAAAGCTGTTCTATTGAAATCTTGATGTACAATCACTCTCTTCCCTTATCCTTTGAATGCTGATAATCTGCACCTATATATGTATCTTTTGGAAACTGCTCTGCATGATAACTCTTTTCAACCTTAAATTTATGATCTAAGGCTTGAGTTAGTAGTCCTAGTAGTTTTGGTTAGGACATGCTTTGACCTATTGGTATGTTCAATTAATGTTCACTGTGTTATTTAAAATATGTTATTAATAATTTTGCAGCCACTGGTCCCCAAGACTAAGCGCACCACTCTTGTATATGCATGCATTCCATTTCCTCACCTGCATATTTATGCTGAGTCCCTTTGTGTGTAGCTTCTGTGATAGATGTGAAGCAAATACATTATAGCTGTTGCATGTTGATGTATATGGCAGTGACATTGTTTTTGTTAAGTCATATGAATGTCTTCACTAATTGAAATCATTGCCAGAAGTCATACACGAAATATTAACCTCAGATTTTCTGCATCATCGGCATATGAATTTCTTCACCAATTGATAAGTTCACCATCTGCTTGTGAGAATGTCATCGGCATTAATTGGATGTTTGAATTTTGAGTTGTGTATTCCTTCATTTTCATAGTCTTATATAGTATGAACTGATGTTTTGGTGGACAACAGTATTAACAAACAAGTTTCATGTTGGCAGAAGCAGAGAAGGCTCCTTGAGGACGGAAACTGGATGAATTGCAGTTGTTGGACCTGCTTCTGGCAGAGATTGGGTGGATGCTATCTGAAATGAAGTATGATAGTGTTTGGTCTCCCCTTTATTTGTATTTGTCACCTGCTTGTCAGTGCTATTAAGTGTGCGATGATCCATGATCAATCATGAGTTTCTTGTGGTTCCATTTAGGCTTATTTTGGAAGTTGCACTGCTTTCTCTGTGACACAAGTGTTACCTGAAAAGAGCTCTTTTACTGCTTTGCAAACTTTATCCTTTATGGGTGCTACCTTTGATAGTATGATAGAAGATAGTTTAGATGTCTAGTATGAAATTGCTTTTCCTTTTATGGATAAGGTCAAAATTCTTGAACCTTGTTGAGGTTGTTTATTATTTAAGCAGTAAACAAAGGATCAAAGTATGCTTTGCACTTGTCAATTCCTGTTTTCAGATTTGTTTCTTTATGAAACTTACACAACGATGGTAGTTTTATGGCCTGAGTTGTTCAATTGCAGTGCCCTGTGCTTTTGTTTTTCTTTTTGTTGTTATGAGGTTTGTTTTCTGTAAGGTTTGGTCAAGGCTTATTTTAAGGTGCATTTGTGGGGGGACCTAGTTCCTTGGGTTGGTCAATAGTAGGGGACTATCCACTTCTTCTTGTGTGATCACATCATCCAAACACAGTGTGGATTTTTTATTTTATTTTATTTATTTATTTATTTTTGGGGGGCTCAACATCATCCAAACGCAGCTTAGCTTGATACATCTGTAGTGTTTGTATTACACGGCTCTAATTATCAAACCTTTGCTGGGTTTTGTTGTCCCCAATCAGCTTTATCTTTGTAACCAAGAAATGATTGTGCTTAGTTTGAAGGGTAGAGAGGGAATATAGGCGCACCGGCGCTTGTTTGGGTTTAGAGGACTGTAGAAAGATCACAATGGCTTGAAATTCTCTAGTTTTGGTTCATCGGAAGCTTGTCTGAGCTTAGCTCATAACATTGAAGGGGTTGATCTGGATCTCATTCTTGAGTCTGTTTTAAACCATACTATTTATACTTGATCCTTCTTGCTCTAGCCCAATTTGTACTATAATCAACGCTTAAGGAATTTGGTACATGGCTCCCTCTTATTGTAATTTTTTTTCCACCTCTAGAGAGCATAGACATGGATGGAGATTAAGAGATTTGAAGTCAGCTCATAGGAGCACATGGCTGAAGTGTTTTAGGAAAGGGGAAGATGCTCTGCAGACCAAGTTTCGTAAGACAAATCATGCTTGGCCATAGTATTAAGAGTATAGTTTTGTACTTGACTGATATGTTAGCAAGAAACGTGTGGGAATGGAATTCTATTCCCCAAACTTTATTCAGCTAAATTCGGCTCAAATGATGGAAAAAACATGGAAAGAGGGGGCATCCCTAACATGGTTCTCTGCATGTTCTCATACATGGGTCACTCTCAAATTCGATTTCTTAATCAGTAGGGTAATTCAAGTGAATTGAGTCTCAACGAATTTATTGATTGGATTTGGGATTTTGATAAGAATGGTGAACAAAAACTAGAGTTAAGAATTCCCTATTTCTCTTCTTGAACCCCAAGATGGTTGAAAAATAAATACCTTAGCCACGACGTTCAGAACAATCAGGGACACAACGTTTGGTCTAATCTCCTAGTTATCAAGTAGAGAAAAGATATGTACAATAAAGGTTGAGAATGCCCGACGGTGTCCAATGTCCAAGCAATGGAGTGCCCTGTTTCAGGTTGCCTTTTTAGAGCAAAAGCTTGTCCTCAAATTTTGATTTTGATTTTATTATTACTATTTTTTGTGCATGCCGGGTGATTGAAAAGGTGGATCATGCATACCATGAACAGGGTAAATACTTGTGGTTTTATCTTTCTCCCATCCTTCTAAAATATTCTTACTTGCAACTGGGGCCGCAACGTGAACCGAGTCGAGTTCGGACATTTCGCATGTTGCTCAGATAACGGTTCAACTTTATTTGATTTTGATCGAACTCGACTCTAGTTTGTTATACAATCGAATCAAAATTGAGTAATAAAATTTTAGAGTTAAAAATCTATCGAATAAGTCGATAATATATATTAATATATATTATATATATTTATATATAATTATAATATAAAAAATAAAATAAAATAAAATAAAATAGATTAATATATTATATTAATAATCGAGTTTTTGAGTCGTGTTTGAGTTTTATTATTTATTAGTCGTTGAGTTCAAATTTGAGAACATGGATACTCGAGATCGATTTGATTAAAATACATCCTACTTGCAACAGTTTACATGATGTGCTCTTTCACTTGACATAGACAGGTTAAAAAGGATATGCACGTTATTTTAAAGTATATTATTAAAAAAAATAAAATCATTAATGTATATTGAAAATTAATGAGTGAATTTACCATCATCATCATCATCATTTAAAAGTGATTTTTTTTTATCACTAATATCCATGACTAATTCGCTTCGAATGTATATGAAATAAAATTTACAGGATAATTTTTTTAAAGTAATTTTTTTGATTCTCAAATTTTAAATTTTAAATTTAATTAATTAAAGTAATATCTCATTTACTGCTAATTGATTTTAAAAATGAACTTTTAGTATTTGTACGAGCTCATCTATATGAAAAAGTGTTTCGCTTCTTTATTCCCCCACCATCGACTGGCCAACCCATAGGCAAGTGGCTATCATTTCATTTCAAGTACCCTCTGCCCTGGAGCTAATTCACAAACAAAAGACGAATATTTCTCTTTACTGACTTTGAAATAAAGGGAAGATGGGAAAATCAGTACATCACATGAAATAAGAATCCAAAGATCAATTATGATCTTCAGTTCAAAAAGGTTTCTACCATAGCCACGAACTAAACCACCCTCTCTCTCTCTCTCTCTCTCTCTCTCTCTCTCTCTCTATCTCACGTACACACTGTGGCCACGAGCCAATCCACCGGGAGTAACATGACACGCATCTTGCTTAACAACATGATCCTCAACTACATATTTTACCTCAAGGAGTTAAATTTCATGTCTTGAATACACACGAGAATTTTTTGAATAAATAAGAATTACTTGAACTCAAACCATTTGATAACAAATGATTGTGGCTAACTTCATGTTTTACTAACTTGAAACCAAATGAATTTTATGAAAATTGTAGAACTGATTTTTAATTTTAATTTTAATTTTTGTTATTAATAAAGGTATGGAATTCATTTATAAGCCTATAAAAATTATAGATTTTCAAATCAACAAAACAAAGAGTAAATTTTTAAATAAAACCCTATAAGAGTTTATGGGTCCATGTACATTTATTTGCTCGTGCTATCGTATCATCTTAATTTAATAACCCTGAAAGAATGCTAAACCCAAGACAAATTCTTATATTTTACTTTTTTATTTTAAATACAAAATTTTATTTATAAATAAACTTTACGTTTACTTTAAACAACAACAATCAGATATTTATCCCACTAAATAGAATCTGTTATATGGATTATTTTACGTTATTATATTCTATTTCATATCGCATACTTATATATATGATTGTTTTTTTATACAATAACAATAATCGTAATTTTATTCTACTAATCAATGGTCAATGGACTCTGCACTTCATTTCATTTTAAATTAATTAATTATTATTATTTTTTATTTCAGATATAGGGTTGGCTAATTTCACATTCCTAAATAAGCAAACAATTATTATTTTACTACCCACTACCCTACTCAACTTTTCTCCTTTTTCCCGTTTCAACTTAAAAAAAAGAAAAAAAAAGAAAAAAAAAATCTTTCAAACTTGTCATCCTCATTTGATTAAACAAAAGGCCTTCCTAATCAAGTTGTAATTAAAAAAATAAGAAAACTATTAAATTCGGGCTTTGTGTTAGGCATATGGGCATGTCGGAAATCCCGACCACACTTGACTTTTTTTTTCCTCGGGTCCTGATTTCTTAGAATTAAATTTTAGTCACACAACATTATTGACCCTTTTGTCTTCTTTCCAAATCTAGCTAAAACCTCACCACATACACCTCCCTCATTTTAGTTAATTCTCCCACTATTAGTTTTTAAAGCTAGCCGGCGAGAGGGGCAAGATTTTATATCTCAAGATCTTTTAATAATTACAATCCCAAGATTTTTGCCATAGTTTATGAACCCATCAATGGCTTTCCAAGTATTTGATAAGTTCACCGAATATAATCAATATACAGTTAACTTAATAAATAAAAATATTAAATCTATTAATTAAATATTGGATTTACAATTTTGAAATAAAAAAGAATACGTTGAGAGAGTTATCAGCTAAAATGAATCTGATAGTACTCAAAATGGATTAATTAGAATATGACTCTAAATACGATTAGTGATATTAAAAAAAAACAAAAGATAAGTTTATTGAATATTACTAATGTCATATTAGGATAATCAAAGGAAATTGGACATCACTTTACGTGCCAAAATTATGGGATCCGGGTGACCCACATGCCACATATTAAAAAGAAAAATCCCATGGTTTTCAAAGAAATAATTTTCAAAGAAAAAAAAGAGGACAAAAGTAAGCTTAGGAAATGATAAAAAAATGTGATTAAAGTTTAATTAGTATATAAAATTTTCAAATCTAATCTCACTTTTCTTAATCAAAAGAGAGATAAAATTAATTGACAGTTGTTATAAGAATTTTCATTTAAAATATTAAATTTAAATTATAGTTAATGTATCAGATCAGAAGTAGTAATTATTTGTATGAAAGTTATGAACCATTGATTGTGGTGATCCAATCATATGAGAAAAAATAAAGTTCAAACTCTTCTTTGCACCTTGGTGGAAAACATAATATCATGAACTTTCTTTATTTTCCCATGAGAACAAATTCGGATCTTATCCAAAAACATGTTGGGGTTATAGCCATTGGTGAACCACTCTTTCTATTTGGTGTCCAAAACCAAAACCATTCAATTCCACCCCCAACCAAACACAAAACACTGTGACAAGAATTAGAAGAGATGGGTCACACTCAACATTGTACGATGGACAGACATACACGAGGAACCAACAAATATTTTGTGGAACAAAGGGAAGAAACTTTGAATACAACCCAATGCCTTGTTTTGCAACTACCTTTTTTTTTTTTTTTTTTTCTTTTTTCTTTTTGTATTTTTGCCACTTATCTATTAGGGGTGGGAGCCCACTTATCATTTTGCAAGTTGAACACCAAGAATATGTACCTTTCTCGACCAAATGAAGGCCACCCAATCGACATGTTTGGAACAAAAATGGGAGAAAATCTTCAGAGTAAAGTCCACAATCATTTAGCTGAATACTACTAAGGTTTCATACCCTGATCCCAGGGTTAAGGTTCGAAATCTATTGTCACCCTCCTCATTTTTAATTTAGAGCATCCCCCCCCCCCAAAAAAAAAAAGAAAACCGTAGATAGGACGGAGTCGGAATGAAAATTTAGTAGGGTCAAATATAAAAATTAAGTGGGATCAAATTTATATATTTAATAAAAATTTTTAAAACTTAAGTAAACGGACAAGTGATATAACAATAGTAATCTCTCAGATAATTTTATAAAACTTCTTATTTATTATTATGGATAGAAAATAATATTAAAAATATTTAAATATAATTATGATATCATGAACAAACAAAATATAGAAAATTCTCTATCTTTTATTCTATATCTCTACTTATTTCTTCAATTATAACATATTTAGTTTTTGAGCATTACTTTTCAAAAAGCAAACTCATTGTTATGGTATGATATTAAAATTTAAAGTTTTATTGGTAAAAAAATCATTCATAAATTTATTATTATAATGAGTTCGAATTATAACTATAGCAAACATAAGGTAGTATTTGAAAGAAATTTAATTTTTCTTAATTTCACTCAATTTACTATTATTTATCATATTTTATTTATAAAATTATTTAATTAAAATGAAAATAAAAGACAAAATTTTGTATAACAGTTAGGTCACCGCATACCATCTTGATAGAAGCAAGGAATATCACACGCTGCCGTGGACTCTAAGACAAAAGGGTCCTACAGGCTTGGGTGGAACATTGAGGTCGACATTTTCTGCCATAATTGCATGTACTTGTGCTGTGCCATGGCCCAAGTAGACTTATTTGCGACGAATTTTGTGCCTTTGGTTGCTAGAATTAGGTGTTCATTTAATATAGATTATTTTATTTATTGGACTAATTGGGTACGTTTGAACCTCTAAATTATTTAGATGGTATGACTTTTTTGGGATTGTAGTAGAGATTTAGAGCAATCTACTTTGAATAGAGTTGAACTTTGAGATGCTTTATTTAGATTCTCCAAGTTTAATTTGCATTAAAAATTATTATCTAAACCTTTTTTTTTATTAATTTTGATTTTTTAAATATTTTATCATAAAATCTAATACCCCGTTAGTATTAATTTTAATGATACACTCCTAAGTTGCACTCATGAACAAATGAGTATGCTTATTTATTTATTTTGTTTAAATAGATTACTCGATGAATATCTTAATTTTATTTGACAAATCTAGTTTGAGAACTGTCAAACCTTCATGGAGGGATTAACTTTTCTAAATCTTATTTTTTTTATTCTCCTTATTCATATTTAATATTTATAATTAAAAAATTATAATATCCGATCATTCTACTCGTAAGAGTACGATATACTCAACTTTTCTTTTAACATGATAAAGAATCCAAACATACCTCCTTTCAAATCTTCTCACAAGTAAGACGCTGAAGCTTTTATAATTTAAGATAAACGATCTTTTAATTTTATTATAAAAAGCAGTGTATAAATATAAAAAATGGTGTATTTCTAATTTATAAAATTTATAAAATTCATATTTTTCCCTTTTTATTTATAAAAAAAAATGGTGTATTCCTCTCAAATTCAATTTTTAATTTTTCCTTTTTATAAATTTATAAAAATTTCATTTTCTTTTTGGAATACATCGTGGGCTTCAAAATTTATCAATTCAAGAAAAAATAATTTCCCAAAAAAAACCTTTGCACACATTTTTCATTAATAATTATTTGACTCTAATCTACACCTTTTACTAGCGTACACACCCGCAAAAAGGGGGGGGGGGATGGAAAATTGACTCACGACACGAACTCACCACAAAATATATAGAAATATCTAATTGCAAATAAGACAGCAATTTCCAAGTTAGAACAGTTCTCCCTCTCCAAAATTTCCTTTTCAGAGACAGTAGAATCTACCTCCTTAGATCAAATCATTGCCGAATGTCCTCTCTCATCAATCTCGCCATTCTCAACCGTCTGATTAAAGAAGTCAGCCATCGTCGTAGACTCGGAGGTTGTGTTCTCTTCACTATTATTAATATTAATCACCGACGATGATGATGACGACCAAGGCACCACCTGGTTCTCCTCATTCTCGTCTCCATCAACTTCCTCGTCGTCGTCGTCGTCGTCGTCGTCGTCGTCGTCGTCGTCGTCGTCGTTTTCTTCAACAGGAATGGTGTTATTAAGGTTAGGCTGCTGCACGGAGTTTGAGGCTTGATTGTTGCGGCGGGAGAGGCAAGTGTGGCAGAGAGAGATGGCGGATCCGAGATGAGGACCAGATCCGGACCAAGGAGTTGGGGATTGGCAGAAATGGCAGAGGAGTGTTCGGTTGTGCTTGGCTACAAGGAAGTTTGCTGTGTGGACTTTGACGTCGCACTCCCAACATAGACTAGCTGCGTCTGATTCGCAGTGCATTTTTGCTGGTGATTCACATAGCTCGCATCTCTTCATCTCTCTCTCTCTCTCTCTCTGTGTTTTATGGGGAAACAAGTTGCAAGTTGGGGAGGGGTGATCAGTTTCTTTTTTTTTTTGGGGGGGGGGAAGAGAGAGAGAGAGAGAGAGAGAGAGAGAGAGAGAGGAAAACCAGCCTTGGTTTTGGGCTTTCGAGTTGTACAGAGGTTTTTGTCCTTTTATTTGGCTTGTGAGAATCTGCATCTTTGATATGGCGCCACGTGGCATTGCGCCTGGGCGGTCAAGTCCAATTAGCCTTCTCTGGTGGTCGTGCCTAATAATTAATAACTCTAAATAACTAAAATTTGATCCCAGTAACCGCTACTAAATCTATGAATATGTATATTTTTTGTCGTTAGCATTTTTTGTTATTTATGGGATTTGAATTTAAGCCCTACAAACGTTTGATATTTATATGGGTAAATATGTCCAAGTCAGCAAGATATTAATTATATTTTCAATATGATAAAAAATTTAATTTTATTTTTATTTTGAAAAATACGACTATTCATATTTCAGTACCCATTTCTTTTTTTTATTGGTATAATATATTTCAGGTGATATATATGCAAATTTAATTCCCCGTCCCCTTTTAAGTGTCCCTTTGTTTTTTCATAAAACTAAAAAATTATAATAAATAATATGCCATATCATTCAAATGTACAGTAATGTTATAATTCCACCCTTTTTGAAAAGAAGAATTGTGATTGGTTAATTATTACATTCAGGAAGAGGAGTATGTGACAATCACCATTTCTTCAAAATTAAAGAAACAAAAGAAAAAGAAAAAGAAAAAAGAAATTTAATATTTTCAAATATCCGAAAATGTTAAGTGGACAAACATCTTGTGACACTCCGACAAGTAATGGTGAGACCCTGGGGAGTATTAATAAACATGAATTCCGATTCAAATCTAAAGGTAGATTACACAAAATAAATTCAAACATTGTGTTCCAAGATCCACGACGGACCTTTATTTGAAGAGAAAACAAATTGTATATAATTAAATTTTAAAATTACCTCTAAATTGCTTTTAAAAATAATTTGTAATAAATATAAAAGAAATAATATTAATCAGATTTTGCCTTAAATTTCTAATCTTGTGCTACTTGCCTATAAAAGAAACGTTTGTACCGGGCCTATTTAAAATTAAAATTGACGGGAAGATTTTTTTATATAAATTATTGATATCTGATAATCATATTAGATTGATTAAATTTGATTTGAATCAAATTGAGTTTTTAAGAAATAAAACTCTTACTGTGTTTGTTTTTGTCAGATATAATATTTAAACTTGATCAACACTTGTTGGCGTCAGTGGGAAGAATACATTCATCTCTTAACTAAGTTGAGAGTTCGAATTCCTCTTAATATAGAAAAAATAATATTGAGAAACCTCTCTCAAATAAGGCTCGACAGTTAGGTCGGTCCGAATTAATCGGGACAAAATCTTAGATATCAGACGGTGACTTAGTCATAGGGATCGAAAAAAATAATATTTAAACTTGAGACGTTATTTAAATAATATTAATATTTAATCATTACACTAATTTGGAGGACATTTTCATTTGTTGTTCCTTTGGTAACTAATTGAGTTGTTAATCAAGGCCAACTCTTGATCATTAAAGTTGAGATTTGCCAATTATTGGGCAGATTTGGCCAAGCGATGGTGGAGCCCTTTTGGGTTGGGATAAAATATAAGTTATATTCAAATTTAATCTCACTTGATTTAGCAAATTAACAAACATTTACGAGTTTTCAATATAACAATAGACTTAATCAAACATTGAAAAAACAACCCCCTCGTACTCAGAATTTTCTTCTTGCATATTCCTCAAGGCATCTATTTTCTTGAATTTTTTTGATAGAAAATGCATTTATTTTTTTTTTGTTATATTAAGAGATTTGTGATCACTCGACTATTCTAAATGAAATTCATATATAAATGAGTAATTCAAATGATAAATAAATATAAAAAAAGAATAAAATTAAACTTTTATAATTGTTATAATTCTTCAATTAGTTATTGTAACCTACTTATCGATACTTATTATGATAATTTTAACATGATAAGCGATTTTTACGATCTATCTTATATTTGAATTCATTCCAACTTTCACCGTGATAAATCCCACGTGAATCAGATGACCCGCACACAGCACATAAATAATTATTATAAGCATTCAGAATTAATAAGATATGTTTATCCCAATTTGCCTTCTCACTTTTGCTTATCGGCTTAGGTATCAATGACCCTGATAATTGCTTAAGTAGAATTGGGTTTTTTTTTACAAGGTTAGAGAAATTCATTTTAAGATTAAAATTTCCTCCTGGTGTTGAAATTGACATAATAGGTGTGTTATCCATTGTATCCAAGAATTAATGATTGGTCAGAAAAAGTACAGTACCCTCTGATAGGTTCCTAAATGGCCTCATCTAAACTTGACCCATTTGGTGAAGCTCCATTATCCTGTAGCCCAAGCTGCTCAATGGGCCCATTAATATTTAGTGGGTTTGAGGGTTAACTTTTAATGGCATTTTGTTTGGCCCTTTTCCTTCTTCTTTGGGCCCATGTTTGCTTGATTTCCTCCGTCCTTGTCTCCTGGGTTTTGCACTCGTCAACCAATCACGTTCCTGCACTAAAGGAATATAACATATATCACTCCTAGATGAGAAGATGTTCTACTGCATGATCGTTAAAAATTGCTTAACGCAAATGCTAGATGCCAAACGTGTTCCTTGGTCATCGCATCCATACATTGTATAAAACCCTTTAACGTAGACTATTGATTTGTTTTGTATGACCAAACCTGAGTATGAATTAGTTAGGATAAAAATATTAAATAGTTTAATCAAGTTTCGAATTTAAAACTTGAAATTAAAAAAGACTATTTTATGAGAGTTTCTACCTAATTTGGACTTGACAATGCTTAAATCGGAATAATCAAAATATAATTTCGAATATCAGTTGGTTATTAAAAAAAAAAAAACTCAATATGAATTAGATTGTCCCAGTTCAGGTGAGGATTATTGAAAATATTAAAAGAAAATTTCAAGTTTAAACACATATCTAACAAAGGGTCAGATCTGAGCTTTCCTGTTTCTATCTTTTTGACTGGAATTCTTAAATGTGAATTTATAATTTGAGTCTGACTATAAAAACAATTTCTTTTAAAATGTAAAAAAAAAATGCAAGTGTAGAATTGATTCATGCACACGGATATGTATAATTGATGCAACACAAATGGTTATATGAAGTTGTGCTTTATAGTTGTTGCTATTGAATCAACACGATTATAATCAGTATTATATTTTAAGAGAGAAATTATATGAACCAAATACATATCTTGAAGAACATGAACTCATTATCTTGCATAATCTTCTTTTGAATATAATAATTGAACATGATTTATCAAGGACTTTCTTAAAAAACTCTGAGAAATTAAAGCCACCGGGCCGACCTATTCTTTTTCTATTTTTTTTATTACATGATATTTGAATTTCGAATCATCATATTACGATAGTGAGTTGTGATTATTAGATTGTTTCCTTTTATACCCAAGTCGACATATTCAAATATACTATCGGACACTAACACATATTTGGTTTAGTGAAAAGAATGATAAATCTTTTAACTAAAACTCGAATTCGAATATTGATAATAGAAAGAATTATATTGAAAGAATTTTTTTCTAAAAAAGGTCTGATAACAGTTCGAAACAAATTAGTTATAATATAAATTTGAATATCAATTGATCCAAGTATCAATATATATACCATTGGGCTAGACCCAAGAAAAGTAACACAAAATTCTTGATTTCAACTATTTGAACCATATAGTATTTCAATATCTGATTTGAATCGATGTATAATTGAGCTAAATAATTAAACATTGATATTGTTTAAACAAAATATGAATTTTAAGTTTTGTGTATAAAATAAATATAAAAAAAAAAATTTAATATTTAAACGTTTAACTTGGATTAAATCCAATTTAATCGATCTAAACATGAGTTTAATAATCTATTAAAAAAAATTAGTCATTTGATGGTTTACACTCGAGCCCAAGAAGGGCTCAAGCTCAGTCTAATCTCAGTGGGCAAAAACAGACTTTTGGTTTTGGAAAATTTAAGAGACCATCATCACGAATCATGATTTATCTTTTGAAAAACATTGAACCTTCCTTCATTTGAGGAAATCGATTCTGACAGAATATTTTTCGAGTATTGCGTTTGACTACCAAAAATTATTTCGTTTTTGGTCAATAAAGAAATAAACCGAATCTCTGAATTTTAAAATTAGAAGTCTTCTTTTAATCTAATCGTAATTGACGAAGGGACTTTGTTCAAGAGTTTCAAGTACCTACAGCAAAATAATTTCGTTTTTTAATTCAAATCTCACTTATGTGTAAACCATTTGTATGACTTGTAAAGTCAGTTTATTATAAAAATATTCAGATTAATTCGATAATTGAATACTGATATTTTTTAAATAAAATTTTGTATTTGAGTTTTATATAAGAAAAAAATATATACGTAAAGAATTTTACCATTTCAAAACCCAACCTGATTCAAATTGAATCCAAATATCAATAATTTATAAAAAGATAAATATCAGATATATCAAAACGAACCATTTGAATAAATCTTATGTAATAATTTATATTAATATATTTTAATTAATTATTAATTAAATATTTTTTTGAATTGATTAAATATATGAAAATTTTAATTAAAAATTTAATCAATCTAATATTATTTATATTAGAATGCTAAATTACTTGTGTGCTAAGAAAACTCCAGGACAGCATAAAGGCTTAATTGAATATATACTTCTCTTTACCTCTCGTGTGGGACTTGTTCTGCGTATGAACAAAATGGTGATGGATGTAAGAGACGAAAAAGTAGGGAGCCTGGGACCATACCCTACAAATTGTTGCCTTACAAGAGAAGTATACTCCGTGTATATATATATATATATATATATATATATATATATATATATAGATATTTTGGTGTAAACGAATTTTTCTTATCATCAATCGGTATCGAGTTCTATTTGACTAATTCATTCCAAATATTTTGAAGTCTACTAAGGAATTAACTCTCATAAATTTTATTTTTTTATTTTAATGACTCAAAATGATGATTAAATGAGTATAGCGTCTTACTGCTACATTTATAAGTGTTTGGTGCATATATATATTATAAGTTTAATATATTATTTGCTTTTGCGCAAACTTAGGCCTGACATTTTTTAAACCGATATCAAAATGTAACTCTTATCATACAAGAAATTTATGTATGCATGGACCCTCTTTGAGAAAATTAGAATTATTTTAATTGAGATTAACTCTAATTTTTTAATATCAAAGTTAATATGATGACAATAATATAAATTCTTTTTATAAGTAAATTTTTGTTTTTATTTGTAAAATTTTATATCTTATGTTATTTTTTATTTAATTAAAAATTAGACAAATAAAATAAAAATACGTCAGACTGAGTTCAGGTTAAGAATCGCACGTCCAAATTTGTTGGGTATTGAACGAGGGAGAGATCAAATGTTGCTTTGATTTCCGTGAGGTCACTTACCTGAAATGGAAATTAAACAATAACAGAGAATACAAACCAGAGAATAATAAATTTTATGTAAATATTAATTACATTATAAAAGTAATAAAATAGTAATATTTTATAATAATAATTTACGATAATCAAATATATAATTATTAATTATGATAAAAATAATATGAAAATAAATATTATAATTAAATAAATAGATAATTTAATAAATAATGAAAAATATGTAAATATAAAATATATAAAAATTATATTATAAATATTAATTAATTTAACGTATTAAAATGTTTATAAAATAAAATTTTAAAAATAAAAAAATATTAATATTAAAAAATTTTCATCCATCAAAATTAGCCACAAATGTAGAGCACCGTCTCCCAAGATTTTTGGAAATATAGAACTCTATTTTTGTTTTCAGAATCTTTTATGTCCGTCCTTGAGATTTGCATTACATGGGATCCCTTCCCCGCCAAGGCTCCCTCAAAATTTTCATGCTTCATGGTGACCCCACAACTTTCTAGAATTGCCCTTAACCAGGACAAAATTTTTTACCTGTGGTAAAATGTTTGGTGCAGCTTAGCCATCAATAAACCGTACATTCAGCAGATTCAACTGCCGCAATTATATCATCTGGCACCTGTGCCGTGCAGAAATTACCTTTGCGGTTAAAGGTAATTTGTGGCTGAAGGTCCATCGCTAATGATCTTTAATTACAGTAACGGTGATCATCCTTCAAGAGAGAACAGTGTGCTAGTGTGCTATAAAAATATTAAAATTTTTAATTAATCCTTAAATTTAAAACACAAATTATTAAAAATAATATATCGAAAGAGAGATAATCATTAAACACAGAATGAAGAGCATACAATGATCAATTAAGCAAAAAAGATACCACCCACCTCTTGGCACGATGGTATCAAACTCTCATTCCCCTCGACCTATATGGGTGCGAGTCTTCGCACCCTTTAAAAGAAAAAAGAGAACTAATCTAAATAGACATTGAAATATAACAAATGGGGTGACTTACATCAAACCATTCACAACATTTTCTAACCACTTTCTTGAACCCTCCATTAGACCGGGACTCAACCTGCACATAAGAACACAAAACTCCATCTCATTCAAGCATCCATCCCCATCGGAATCGCCTTCTCTCACCATACACCTGATTTCATCATCGCTCATGTTCTCCAACCCCAACATTGCAGAGTTCTTCTTCAAGCTCTCAAAGGTGATGACCCCTTTGTCCACATCCATCAGTAGGCGAAACCCATTGCACAATTCCTTCATGAATCCATCTTCACCTAGTTTCTCAACCATTGATGGAAAGAAGTCCTCGAATTCGACCTTCCCCTTCGTCGCCATTATCCAAAAGGAACAGACAATCGAACCGCAATCTAGCAAGAGAAACAGTGTTTTTGTTTTTGAGGCTAAGAAATGTGGCACATCGAGGTGGTTGTTGATGGGGGAATATCTATATATATATATATACACGTATATGAAAGAGAATGAATAAATATTTGGAAGGAAAGTACAGATAAGATAATTTGGCGGGAAGTTGTCTGTGTGAGTGAAATTGTGGTTTTTGTGCCGGGGGGGGGGGTGGATTTGGGAACTTGGAAGGAAAATTTCGTGGCCATTTCTTCTGAGAATAAGTTGGTTTCCTCGAAGCTGCATGGGAAGGTACCTCACCTAGGTTTCCTTGGTCATGCAAAACTAATCATAAAATAAAATAAATCATGCTTTCTCCAGCATCTTCCTGTTCTAGGCAAGTTCACATTTACATAAATGCCACTCTTCATCATAATCTAAATCCCCATCATTTTTTTTTCCTAAAATGTGATTAATTAATGACGAAGTCTGGCTTTTAATGAATATTAATCAATAAAATATGTTTTTCTTAAGCATTAAGAACCCTCTAATTAGCTTATTCACATAATTAAGAAAACTAAACTAATTAAAAACTATTACGATATTATCTTTCTTAGTTATTTAAGAATGTTGTTAAGTAATATAAAATTCCAGTAATATTCATGGATTAAATGAATTATGAACTAAACAGGTCAAATTTCATATTTTATATTTTATTTAAAAATAATTTAACAATTCAAAATCACTAAAATTTAAAAGTTTTTAAAATTAGTAAAATTTCATATAGACATGAGTTACTGCTGAGGCCATGTGGATGACATAAACAAATAATAAATAATCTGGTGAACTGAGTAAGGTTCCTCCTGGTCAAGCAGCAGAAAAATTAGAAAAATGAAAAATAAAAAGAAAAGCCTCCCCCCCGTCCTTCGGGTCAAGGTCGATATCTATTTTTTTTAAAAAATAAAATTTGAAGATAAGATGTTAACAATTGCTTTCAGCTTACGCAGCTCAGCATGTAAGGAGTACCATTTTTCCGTATTAAGATGCAGAAGCCAACACGTGGCCTTATGACTCTGGTTTAATAGATTTATTAATATATACCATAAATAATTTATTATTATATTAATATATAATTTTGAATATTGATTAATTTTAAAAAAAAAAAAATAAAAATTATAGGGTTATCCGAACTTTTGATACACTCTAAGGTTCTTTTAAGTGTCCAAAAAATGGAAACCCTAAACCTATCTTAGGATTTTCTCCTTAATTTCAGGGTATCGGGCAAAAATTTAACACCCGCTACATAGCCTAATTAATAAAAAAAAAAAAAAAGAAAAAAGAGAGAGAAATAAATTGAGTTGCAGAGTAGATCAGTAAAGAGTGACGTAGGGGACACTGGACAGTAGGATAGTTCCTGCATGACCCCACCAGCCTATGTACTGTAAAAGCAAGGATTTTTAAATGCTTCATCAACTTACATCCTTTATACAAGAACAAAACAAACAATCCAAAAGTCACCATTAGGACAAAGGAAAGCAGGTAGCTCCCCACTGGGGGAATCACACTAGGGGGTCTTCCCTCCACTCTGCAATGTTCCTAGAACAAGTATATACCCCCAACTCGAAGCCAATTAAAAAACTAACAACGAAGTTTCCCTTTATAACAATGTGCTTGTACCCTTCTCTCTCTCTCTCTCTCTCTTTCTCTCTCTCTCCCTATATACACACACACAATCCTAGTATCATATCGTGACAATGTTGCATGTCCCGACATAAAAAGGGGAGGTGACAACCTTAGATTTTTGCAGCTCCCCATATATTCAAAAGGCAACTACGAAGTTTCTCTTTTTTTAAATTGTATGCTTTGCTCAGCCTCGTAGCTCACAGTCACTCTATCCTAGTATTTGCCCGTGTAAGATGGTGACAAATCGAGTACGGACATAGTAGAGAGTGTGGGAGTGACATGAATGAAGATTCAGGGCAATTGGAGAAGGAGAGTCTCTCATCTCTCACTCACAATTTTTATTTTTGAACTCTCTGCTGGTGGCGGCGGATTCAGAAGCTTTTTTATCCGTAAGGCACGCGCACTGCTCGTGTTTGCATTTATGTACCATAAAAGATAAATTTTCAACGATCATGATAATTTGGTTATTCTTGTGCTGTTAAGACATTACTCAGAAAATTTAAAATAATATTTTACCAAAAAAGATATTATAAGTTAAAGTTTTCACCAAAATTTTATATGTTATAAAAATTTTTTTTCTCATGTCTTGGATACCGTCAAATATTTAATATTTTATCTTGATTAATTCAAACTGCAGCCTTTAGGAGAACGAGTCTCTCAACAGGGAACACTCTATACACATGAAAACCTGATATTCGTAACAGAAGTCGAATATCAGTCATATTTAAGAGTATTCAATCCCATATCCAATTAAGCTATCCCACGTCCAGTTACGTCGGTTATATGTTATCACATTATCATAATATTTGCTATGTGTACTCTTTTGAAAACTAATAAAAGCATAAACGAAAGGTTTGAGGATATCTGTAGTAAGAGAGTAATAATGTGAGAGATAAAAGAAAATTATTCATTCCTATGTGTGGTTGAATTAAAAGAAAATTTTGCCTCTGACGAATTTTTCCTTAATAGTTTTTGCATATTTCATCTTTTTTGAAAACAAAGAGAAGAGAAAAAGCTTTCTAAAAAGGAGAGAAAAAATGTAAGTTTTATATATTTTATAATATATGTATATATATGTATTGGATTTATTTCATCTATTTTGATTTTTTTAATCGACCTAAATAATTTGTCTATTTGAATAATTAAAATAAAAATTTAACTGAATTACTTTATTTGAACTAAATTAGTGGTTGAAACTTCACCGATGGACAGTCAGTATAGTAATTAAGCATGTTAAATTTTTTAACCAAATTTTAAATTTAAAACTTGAAAATAAAAAAAATTACGTTGGGAGATCTCCTTCCTAAATTGGGTATGATAATACTCAAATCAGATCATAGTCAGAGAATGGATCCAAATACTGGTTTGTATAGAAAAAAAAAAAAAAAAACCCTAGTGTATAAGTTGGGCCAGGCCAACCTACCTTTGGGTCAGCTTGGGTTTCTATTGTCCACCACCTGGTAGTTGTTGTTTGTCCTTGGATAGCAATATTAATCGTCTTCGGGTCCCTTTGCCTAGTGAAAAGGGGAAAAGGCTATTGCTTTTTAAATATAAAAGGATAAAAGTTGTGAGTTTGGCTTGATAATATACTATTTTTTGATGTCTTAACATCACATATGTGTTTCCAAGGGGACAGATTAGTGGTACAAATCCTCCCCCTCTAATCTGGTGATTCCAGATTCAAATTCTTGTAAAAAAAAAGAAAAATCACATATGTAAAGTTCATTTTCTTCGTCCAAGAGAATGAGTACGGATAAGATATTTTAGTTGATTTAATGACTGGGTAATGATACTCCTTAATTAAGATCTCGAGTTTAAATCTTGTGTATAGTAAAAACAGATGCCAAAAGAGTTTGTCTCTTAGAAGTCAAATCCGGTTCGAATCGTATTTAGTTGAATCAAATATAATTATCGGAAACATGTGATTTATTAAAAAAAAAAAAAAAAAGAAGGGACTGAGCATGGGTAAAGTAGCCCACCAAATATGATAAATAGGCCCGACTGCTATATGAGATGATTTTATTTTTTTTGGTACAGGGAAAGAGAGGAACAGAAAAAAACACAAGCTACAGCATGAAACCAAAAAGGGAGCCTAAGACAGCACTAATTCAGGTTTCCAGGGATAACATAAAGAGACAATCTTTTTCTTCCTTCTAGCCCAGGCCACCCCATCCGAGTCTATCTTGAGCAGAGGCTCCACCTCCAGCGGAGGGGTATCCGATTTGATGAGCCCGGGTTGGAGACTCTTACCAAGCTCAACCAACTTGTCCGCGCATTTATTGGCTTTTCTATAAACATGGAATATTGGTACCTCAAGTAGTGATATGAGATGATTTTATGAGCTTGTCTAAGCCATGTCTAATCCAAATCTGCACTTAAATGGATTGAGCAAAATACGTCGGCCCAATACAGCCATCGTTTCGGTAGGGCCCAATATAGCCACATTGGAATTTAACAGTTAGATAATATTTGTTAAGCCCGACTTGAGGTAAGCTTAGAATTTTCGTCCTGGGGCTTTCGTTTATTTTTTCTTTTTTTTGGATGAACCAATTGTTATCTAGATTTATATTTGATTAATTCAGTTCAAACTGTTGTCGGATTCTTTTTTAAGAGGATTTCTTTTAATATAATTCTTTTTATTCTTAAAATTTAACACCTACTAATTATCCATGGATGGCTTTCATTTTCTATTACAAGACAAAATCATCAATGATAGCACATGTTTGAGAATAGTGCCGAGGATGGAATGTTAGAAATAAATATGTTAAGCAAAAACTGAAGCAGTACTAATTGTAAATAGGGTAAGAGAAGAATAAGATGGTCTGGAGAAAACGTTAATGCCACTCCAGAAACGGGAAAAAAAAATGATGCATTGTAAATTAAAAGGTGCTTTGAGAATTAGATGAAGATCCAAAACATTGAAAATACACGATATGTTAATTTTTAATTTAATTATGAATATTACTTTAAATTAAACGAAATGGGTATAGTGGATTCATAATGCATGTTGATCCATATTATTTGGGATACCAAAGTTCTTAGTCTCGGAGAACAAGCATATATATTTTTTTAATCATCGTTATTCAAAATTATATTTTAATTAATTTAGTTTAAAAATTTGTAGGCGTCTCTCCTATTGAATTTTTTTTTATTCTTAATTTTCAAATTTAAAATTTATTTAAGAAATTTAATATTTTATCTCACTAAATTAAATTAATTATTCACAAGAAAACTTACCATCCCACCCACCGAGTATAACAAAAGTTTGGTACCATAGTCTCACCTCACGTTGCACTATTTCCACACCAAACAATTAAACCCCAATCGCATGGAGTAATTTTTTTTCTTTTTATTTTCATTGTCAGAATTTTAAATTTTTATCCGATTAATCTAGTTTGAATACTGTGAGATTTATTTTTAAAATTAATTCTCTTAAATTTTTTTTTATCATTTTTAAGATTCAAATTAAGACGTGGATAATTCAATTCAAGAAATTTTAACACATGGGATAATAGTATCGAAATAATACTTCGCAGTTGATTTCTATACGTGCAATACTTGTAATTTTCTATTTCTTGAGTACTTTTCGTACACATGAGCAGAGGGGGTGCCAGGGGCAGTTAGCCTGCTAAATTAATCAAATGGGGTCTCCACCTTCACTTTTTTTATTATGAAAGTATTGGTATAGTTATTATTTGATTAATTTGATTTGAATATTATAAAATTTATTTTAGAAATTTTTTTTAATATCTTATTTTTTTAATTTTAAGATTTAAATTTAAAAATTTAAATAAAAAAGGTTTAATATCTGACTACTGATGTTGGTTCTCTCATCCTTCCTGCGTTGGTGATGCGAGAGGTCTGGGGCGTCATAATTTTCAGCAGGTAATTGTTTTTGACCATTGTATAGGTCTCTCCTCCCTTACCTACAATCTTTGACCTGGGATGCTACGTGGCTTTGAATAACTCTATTTCCTCCCTCTTTCGTGTTGTCTAGACGTGGGATTGTTTTCACAATCCCTTCTTTTTTCCTCATATATATATATATATTATATCGTGTGGCTTTGGATAACTCCTCCTCTTATTTATTTCCTATTTGTATAATAATATATATATATATATATATATTATGTTTGTTGATAATTAGATACTCGTACAAGTGTCCATTCTAATCAATTGAATGATTAGGACTATCTTGTTTTCTTCTGGTTGAAGAAATTTTTTTTTACTATTTTTTGCTTCATTTATTAATTAATTTAGCTCTTTGATTTTTTTATTAAATATTTAAATAATATTTTTATTATCTCTTTTAATATTTTTTATTATAAATTTTTATATTTGGTTTTTAATTTGACCCAAAGCAAAAACCACGGCATTACTTTTCAAACATTTCAATAATTTCCTCCTATAAAACGGTAAAAGACTTGGAAAGCTCTTTAAATAATCTTGTGTTTTTTATTTTTTATTTTTATTTTTATTCATTTGTTTTCTCAAAAATACAATGGCGGGCCACACAAAATATTATTGCTTGTGGAAAAAATAGGTCTTGGCCTATCCGCGATAGTCGGTCTTGAAGAATAAGATACTAAATGTTTTTATCAAATTTTGGATTTAAAATTTGAGAATAAAAAATAATATGTTGGGAAAGTTGTTCTTTAAACACGATTTTAGAGATTTTTGAATCGGATTAATTAGAATATAATTCTAGATACCGATGATAAGCAACAAAAAAATAAAAAAAAGACCCCGGCCCATGGCTATCTAAATCAGGAGTTGAGTTTTTGTTGCGATAATAAAAAGTTGCGTTGGCCGAAATGCAGCGTTTCGCTGCCTCAAGTTCGTTCTTCTACCTTCATTTCCATTCTCGGAGAGACGCGGTTACCCTTTTTAACAAAATTTCTTTACAATGATTTGAAGAGATCTGTCGAAAAAAATTATTATTTTACGAACTATGGATATTAATTCACAAAATCTTTATTTCTGTATGGAGAGAGGTGGTATAAGATTTCAATTTCATTCAATGTAAGGCGAATCGTTTTAATTCAAATTAGGACGAGAATCAGCCTTATAACAATCCGAGTTAGGTTTTGAATTGAGGTCTGGAATCATGTAATTCTTCACCCCTTTCAATGGTTTTGCCAGCATCATGATGCTGACATTGAAGCAGACTCAAGTCATATGACAGTTTTTTTTTTTCATCAATACTGGTTAACCAACAAGTGTGGCGGAGTGGGCGAGTGGTACTTTTCAACTCTTAGTTATACTTTTCAATAGAGTTGAAATAACCCCCATCGACCCCACCACACAAGTTGGAGAGAAATGTCTATATATACATATACAACAACAATAATTTAAATCTTAATTTCAAATTTTAAAGTAATCAAATATCTATATATATATATTAAGTTAAATGGGTGTGCAGGATTTCATAGGTGCAAACAAGAGTAGACTTCAACATATCTATATATATATATACACACACACACATACATGCGCGTAAGTATGTGTATATCAATCAAGTTGACATGTTTGCCGACTAAAGAACGTAACTTCTTCAATTAGGTACGCTTGAAATACCTCCATTTAGAAATGTATATCGTAAGTACCTAAAAGGGAAACTTTTGATTTATAGGGTAAAGAACGGAAATAGGAGACAAGTCGCAGGAACATAGCACTCAATTGTTTAAAACTTACGCACTACATGGTTGACAGGTATGTTTGAATTTTGAGGCCGTACAATGTTGAAAAAACTCTGCTGACTTAGAAAAGTAGTGGGATGAAATGAAAAGATCAATCATGTATCCTGTTGGTACAATTTCATACTTCATTCTGGCCTTGAGTTTCTTTAGTCGCATGAAACAATTCCATTATGAGGCCTGCTGGTGGTATTATCTTGGCAGTTCTTGTTCACACTCTCTTCTATTGTTGCGTAGCCAGAGACACCATTACATTCTCTCAAGTTATCAGAGACCATGAGACAATTGCCTCCGGCAATGGTACTTTCGGACTTGGATTCTTCAGCCTTGACAATTCAAGCAACCGTTATGTGGGGATATGGTATAACATGTCCGAAACAACTATTGTATGGGTCGCTAACCGGGATAAACCAGTTGAAGATTCCTCTGGAGTTTTCACAGTATCTGAGGATGGCAATCTTCAAGTTTTAAACGGACAAGGAGAAATTCTTTGGTCATCAAATGTATCTAGTATTAATGGTAACACAAGCGCTCAGCTTCTGGATACTGGAGACCTTGTGCTAACCGAAGTCAGCACTGGAAGATATATATGGGAGAGTTTCCAAGATCCTTCCAACATGCTCCTGCCCTCGATGAAACTTACTGCCAACTTGCAAACGAATGAGAAGTTGCTCATCACATCGTGGAAGAGCAATTCAGATCCAGTTAGAGGAAGCTTTTCTGGTGGCCTGGATCCTCTTTCCATTTCCCAATTCTTCGTTTGGAATAATAGCCAGCCATACTGGCGAAGTGGCCCATGGAATGGTCAAATCTTTATAGGAATATATGACATGTACTCTGTGGTTACAGATGGGTTTAGTGTCATAACTGACCAAGGAACTGTTTATATGTCTTATAATTATGCAAATAAATCTTATTTAACGCTCTTACTACTATACTATAACGGAACTTTTGTACAAAGGAAGTGGAATTATGGGGAAAAAAATTGGGAAGATATTTGGTTAGCCCAAAAAACAGAATGTGATGTCTACGGCAAGTGCGGGCCTTTTGGGAGCTGCAACCCACAAAACTCTCCACTTTGTAGCTGTCTGAGAGGGTTTGAGCCAAGGCACATGGAGGAATGGAGTAGAGGAAATTGGTCAGGAGGATGTGTAAGGAAGACTCAGTTGCAGTGTGAGAGAAATGACGTTAAAAAGGGAAAAGATGATGGTTTTTTCAAGCTGACTACGGTGAAAATCCCTGATTCTGAGCGGTGGTCTGCTTCTAATGAAGATGCATGTACAAGCGAGTGCTTGAATAATTGCTCCTGTGTAGCTTATGGGTATTATAGTGGAATTGGATGCCTCTCTTGGAGTGGGGACTTAATCGACATACAAAAGTTCCCAAAGAATGGTGCAGATATTTATATCCGTGTTGCATATTCTGAACTGGGTAACACTTCTATTCTTCCCATTTCCCTTCCTTTTCCACCTTCTTCATCCTTATTTTATAGAATTTGATTGGTTTGTAGGAGTAAAAGAAAATTAACCCTAAATTTGTTACACAGCTTCATCGTTGTTCCACACCTTCACTTTTACGTTATTCATTAGTTTTACCTTGCCAGTAACTTCCATGCTGGCAATATGGATGGAACTTAAGCTTTTTCAAAAATTCCGTGTAAATCATTCCAAATTTCATGGTTTTATTGTAGCTACAGTTGACTGGGATTTTGTTCTTACAGATAAAAAGAAGGATGTAATTGTGGTTATCACTATTACAGTGATCATAGGAGCAACGGCCATAGCAGTGAGCACCTACATCATATGGAGACGGATGACTAAAAAGAGAGGTAAACACATGAATTAGCAGGGGCAAAACAAGAAATTTAAAGAGGGGTGAACTACAACATGCATTTGCAATTATAATTTTAGGGGGACTTTTACATTTTTTTGGTTGGGGGGCATTTGCAGACATCATTTGTGATCATAAATATACATTTATTTTTCTTAAAATTTCAAGGGGCAGCTGCTCCCTTTTCACCCTTCTTTCAACCCTGATGTAGCATGATAAATATGCAACAAGCATAAATGCATCACTTACTAACACAACCTCGTATCAGCAATGAAGAGCATGAAAGTGCCGTTTCCATATAGGAAGGATGCATTTCTGACTACTCCAGGCGATAAGTCATTTGAGCAGAGCATGAACCATTGCCAACTTCAAGAATTGTCAATGTTCAAACTTGATATGTTGGCAACAGCCACAAACAACTTTCATGAGGCTAATAAACTTGGGCAAGGTGGATTTGGCGATGTATACAGGGTAATGCTGCTAAATGTAAGGTTTAACTGCGCATTGAAGTTGACCAATGTTTACTAACATGATCTGTTTTTTTACTTCCAAGGGAACAGCTTTGAATGGGCAAGAGATAGCAGTGAAGAGGTTGTCCAGAGCTTCTACACAAGGGATAGATGAGTTTATTAATGAGGTGGTGGTGATTTCTAAACTTCAACATAGAAATCTTGTTAAACTCCTCGGTTGCTGTGTTGAAGGAGAGGAAAAGATGTTGGTCTATGAGTACATGCCTAATAACAGTTTGGATGCTTTCATATTTGGTATTATTTCTATTTTCTTTCTCTTTCTTTGTTTGATAGATTTTTCCTGAAGCTGTGCAGAGTAACGTTCTTTTGATACTTCCCACTTGTCTAGATCCAAAAAAGAGGGATCGCTTGGACTGGAAGAAGCGTTTCAGCATTATTGAAGGAATTGGCCGGGGCCTCCTTTACCTTCACAGAGACTCTAGATTGAAGATTATTCACAGAGATCTAAAGGCAAGCAACATATTATTGGATCAAGATTTAAATCCAAAAATTTCAGACTTTGGCATGGCACGTATTTTTGGAGGCAATGAAGATCAAGCCAACACCAGAAGGGTTGTCGGTACTTAGTAAGTAATTATTGCCAAATCAAATGCTCTCCGGTCTACTTTTTAAGGTATTCTGCCCCCTAACATATTGTTTATTGAACCATGCAATTATGTTTGGAAATTATAGCGGCTATATGTCTCCTGAATATGCAATGGAAGGGCGATTTTCAGAAAAATCTGATGTATTTAGTTTTGGGGTTCTTTTATTGGAGATTGTGAGTGGGAGAAAGAATACAGGCTTTTACAATGAAGATGAAGCATCAAGTCTTCTGGCATTTGTAAGTGCCTCAGGATAATTGTTCCATGACTTAAAAATTGTTTTATTATTTTAAGATGAAAAATATTCATTAATATTTGCTTTAATGCCTTTCTTCAGGCATGGAAAGTATGGACCGAAGGGAATGCAATCAAGTTAGCTGATTTAACTTTATCGAGTTCACTCATCGACACAGAGGTTTTGAGGTGCATCCATGTGGGTCTATTATGTGTTCAAGAATTTGCAAAAGATCGGCCAACCGTATATGCTCTCCTTTCCATGCTAACCAGTGAAGTCACATACCTTCCTGATCCCAAGCAACCTGGATTTGTGGAAAGGCAGATTAGGGTTGATGCTGAGTCATCTCAAGGTAGTCATACTAGAGGCTCCTTAAACAATGTAACCATTACAATCAGTGGAGGCCGATAACATACTATGTTTGGCATACCATGTTGGCCGGTTGATAGTCTTAGATTCAAATGGAAATGCCATCTTCTTTTGTTGTATGACATTTTCAATTATGAGAAGTCCTTGAATTTTTCTAAAACCTGGTACTCCTTTTTCTGATTATCTTGATAGATAGGGACAACATTATATATATATTTTTAATTACATGATATTTGAATTTCAGATTATGGGATTAGGGGAGGGAATTGTAATCATTAGACTGTTATCTTGGGACAACAATATTATAAATTTATAGGACTGAGAAAGTTTCCGGAGCAGACAATATCTAGGGTCATAATTTTTTAAAAATAAAAAATTGCGGAGGGAGTGTGCCCTGCCCACATCTGCCCCCTCTCTTTGACCCTGCTGACAGAAGTTCTTTCATAACCAAAAGCCTAAGACCCAAATTTGACCAAGTGATTTGGGCCCACGCATTGGTGATCCAAATTCAAATTTCAATCTTATTTTGTAAAAAAAATGCACATCTCTGAACATGTGAGATTCAAACTTTGATACACTAAGAAATTTTAAACTCATTCACTAGATTTGGTTTGTGTATTTTGTTCGAGTGACAGATATTCGTATACTTATACTCAAAGATAATTATTAAGATATTTACTGTTAAAAAAAAAGCTGCGTTTTGATTCGAGCAATAGACTTTTGAATTTGAATGCACATTTGGAGTGCACACAAAGAAGAGACAAACGCCTTTATACATAAACGCTGCGTTTGAATCGCAATGTTTCCCTTGTCTCGTCGAGAGAGAGAGATAGAGAGAGAGAGAAACTGGTCCTTTCAGATATATACAAGGGTTTTACCAACAACATGACGCTGGCATTGAAGAAGAAGATTCAAGTCAAATTACTTCTTTTTCTTGTTAAAACTGGCAACTAAAATTGAGTTTTCTTTACTCTCAATTAAATAAAGCCGAGAAATCAAATTATTATAAATAAAGTATAAAAAACATTAGATCATCAGGGTATTTTAATTTATTCAAAATCACATAGGTTTCAAAGTTCTATTTTTTATTTATATGAATAATGGATTTAAGTCATTTAGTTTTTAATTCATTTAATTTATATAATATTAATATTCTATTATTCATTTATAGTGTAGCTTGTATTATTTTCACCATGTACAGAGACATGAACCCTTATCAACTTAAAGGCTAATGAACCTCTTGACTACCACGTGATGTTTTATTAGTTCCATATGTTCCGTAACCGAGAAGACAGTCTAGTGATCATAATCTCAAATTTTCTGATTCCGTAATTTGAATGTTTTTTGACTTGTCCCTTTGTTTATGTCTTCCCTTTTGAAACTAAGTGATCTATTTTGGTAATCACATGTTTTTGAATTGTGCATGCCCATTTTGACTTTGGGGTCTATTTGTTCTAATGAATTTTAGGATTTGCAGTTTTAATAAATCTCATCATCATACTTTCACTTTGTCAAATAGAATCTGTTCAATCTGTTTAATATTTGAGGGAGGACGCACCTACTCTCATAACAGTGATCAGAGGACGAAGACTGTTCGAAAACATTAAAAATCCCTTTAGCAAGTTGGTGCTACGAAGGACATGATCACATCTAATGAAAATAAGACGTATGATTTTCTTTAGCAGAGTAGGTTTCAGAATTGATGATTTGGGACAACAAAAATCTTTTATAAATCCAATTCTTCATGGTGACAAAGGCATAGTTTCCATGTCAGCTGTAAGAAACCTTAAAGAAGCTAAGAAAATTGAGGTTGTTTAAGAAGAAATCACTCTTGGGAAAGTAATTGAATGTGTGATGTTGGTGTTGTGGAAGATATTGAAATGACAATTTAGTTTTTTATTCAAATAAATACCACCAAATTTCCATCGTATCTCAAAGGATGTTTAATCATATTGGTCAATTAAAAGCCTATTACTCACATCAAAAATTCAAAGTTATTTTATTTGTTGCCCTTCCGTATTAAAAACTCAATCTACAGTCGGTGATGGACATACGCCTAACGTTTTGAATTATACCAAAAAAGAACACCTCAGTAAATATGATTATTAAGAGGAAATGTAATTTCAACGAGCATCTCAATAAAACTTGACAATGATGGAGAAGAAAAATCAATGCATTTTAAGTTTTATAAAAATATGATAGGTTTATTATCGTCGTTAATTGTATCGGGACTCTGATGTTTTATATAGTATATTTTTTTATATGATAGGTTTTAGTTCAATTTTAAAGAATCATGTTTAGTAACAGCCAAAAAAAATTTTAGATATTTAAAAGATACGTATAAGTATTATGGTATTATAAGAAATTCTCTTTTCGGTTATATGATTATTTGGATGCAAACTTACTAATCATAAGATAAATTGAAAAAATACAAATGATTTTTTGGGACTACGGTAGTATCATGAAAGCAAAATGCTGTTGTCACTCCTACAGCCGAATAATATATTGTATTTTGTCAAAGTTGTATAAAATATGATTACACTCGTTAGAATATTTCAATTTTCTTCACTTCGTTCACACCCCAAGAAGACCCGACTCCTAAAATTAAGATTTCATTCACCAATAATGTTGTCAAAGTTTATATAAAATGTTAAGTAGATTGAACTTTTTTTTTTTTTTTTTGCTTTTCTTTTCATTCATCGGTGATTCTATAAAATAGAAATGATTCTTTTTTTTTTTTAACTATGTTTAAATTTGATGGCTTGACTGTGGAAAGCCCAGTTATAACAAAAACCCTGAAATGCGGGCCAAGATTAGAAAAGCAAATTTTTCTCACTTTTCAATTTTACTTTTCTGTGTCTTTTTTTCGCTGCAATATTGTGCAGCATTAGATGTAATAACACAAACCCAGAATTTATTTGAAGGAGAAACACTTGTCTCTTCTAAAGAAATTTTTGAACTTGGGTTTTTCAGGCCTAATGGTTCCACTAATCAATACATAGGCATGTGGTACAAGAACGTTTCGGTGCGGAAAATTGTTGGGTGGCCAATAGAGATAACCCAGTTGCAGTCTCAAATTTTTCAGCTAGCCTATCAGTTGGGGAAGATGGAAATTTGAAGATTTTGGATGGTAAGCAGAGAATTATTTGGTCAACCCATGTTGATATTGGTATAAGAAAAACTGTCGCTTTGCTTTTAGATAATGGAAACTTTGTTTTGAAAGATAACGACTCTAGTGTTCTTTTATGGGAGAGTTTTAATTTCCCTGGTAATACTCTAATTGCCGATATGGTTTTGTCCGTGAATTCTAAAACTGGAGAGAGAAAATCTTTGACATCTTGGAAAAGTGAAGATGACCCATCACTTGGTGAGTTTAGTAATGGTCTTGTACCACAAATGCCTCCACAGTGTTTTTCATGGAAAGGTTTGAAGCCTTATTGGAGAAGCGGGGCATGGAATGGAGTGACCTTTCTTGGAATCCAAGGTTCAAACCCTTCATATTTTGAAAAATTTACTCTTAACTATAATGATCAAGATGGTGTGTATTCACTTTCTTTTGATTCTTTCAATGATATGACTGTAATTGTAGTGCTAGAGTCAAATGGGACTTTGAGAAGATTGACTTGGGATGAAACTGTGAAGGAGTGGAGTTTGGAATTTGAGTCTATTATTACTGCTTGTGATGTTTATGGAACATGCGGAGAATTTGGGTTTTGCGATGCTAGAAAATCCCCGATTTGTAGTTGTTTGAGGGGGTTTGAACCAAGGTTCAAAGACGAGTGGAGTAGAGGAAATTGGAGTGGTGGGTGTGTTAGGCGAACTGAGTTGGGGTGTGCTGGAAATTCTAGTAGTGGATTGTCTTCAGAGAAAGAAAAGAAAGATGGGTTTTTGGGGCTGCATGGTGTGAAGTTGCCAGATTTTTCGCTGGATTTGGTCTTTGATAATGCTAAGGAATGTGAAGAGTGGTGCCTGAACAACTGTTCTTGCTTGGCTTATGCTTTTGTTGCTGTATTAAAGTGTATGGTTTGGACAACTGATCTGATTGATACTCAGCAGTTCTTGGTTCCTGGAGGACCAGATCTCTTTCTCCGCCTTGCACATTCAGAACTAGGTGATAAAAACACTGGGATTGAATTCTGCTGTCGGATATAATTATCTGTTCAATTTTCATCTTATCTTGTATTTGTTGAATGTTTTGTAAAATCTTATATACATCTATATTTTTGCAGAAAACAAACAAAATACATCAACAATCATCATTATCTCTATTTTTTCTGGTTTCATCATAATGGGAGGCCTAATATATGGCTTCTTCAGGCAGCAGAAGGCGAAGCAACAAGGTAAGTGGCTCTTGTTCTTGACATCTGCTAATTTCCTCGAATTTCATTGCTATAGAAAACCAAGAACGCTTATTCAGTTGACAGTATATATTCAAAAATCAATATATATATATATATATATATATATATATATATATATATATATATATTTTATATATATCTGACTTCAGCTATTTACTGCTTAAAAAGAAAAAAAGGAACATATAATTGATTAAAGATTTGGCTAGTTGTTGTTCAAATAGCAGTGAGAAAGGAAAGTAGAAAAGTAATGGAGCCGGATGATATGATTAGTGAAAGGCACACTAGCGTAAGCCAAGGCAATCAATCTGAGCTACCTCAATTTATGTTCAACACCATAGTAGTTGCTACTGAGAATTTCTCCATCACAAACAAACTTGGAGAAGGTGGTTTTGGCACTGTTTATAAGGTATTGATACCATGCTTTCTGGAGTTGCTTTTGAAGCCGAGTCTGTTTTCTTTTGAGGCACAAAAGAAGATAAATTTTTGAACTATTGCAGGGGAAGCTGATAAATGAGCAAGAAGTAGCTGTGAAAAGGCTGTCTAATATGTCAGGACAAGGAGTGCATGAATTCAAGAATGAGATCATTTTAATCTCTAAGCTCCAGCACAGAAATCTAGTTAAGCTTTTGGGCTATTGTATTGAAGGAGATGAGAAGCTACTAGTTTATGAGTACATGCCAAACAAAAGCTTGGACACTTTCCTTTTTGGTCAGTTACGAAATCCCCCACCTTTAATTCGGTGTCCATTCCTATGTATTTTCTATGTACCAAGAAGACCAGTTGACTTCTTTACATATCATATGGAGCTTAGGTTTTACTGCACGTTCCTTGTAATATCATGATAACAGTTTCTGACACCGACTTGGTTTATAATTTGAATTCCTTGTTGAGCAGGTCAAACAAAAAAATCAAAGCTTGATTGGCCTATGCGCTTCAATATAATTCAGGGTATTGCAAGTGGACTTCTTTATCTTCACCGTGACTCTCGACTAAGGGTCATTCACCGAGATCTAAAGGTCAGCAACATTCTCTTGGATGAGGACATGACTCCCAAAATATCAGATTTTGGGTTGGCAAGAACTTTTCTAAGGTCCCAAGTTAGTGGAAATACTCGCAGGGTTGTTGGAACGTTGTAAGTTAATGATTTTAAATTGCACATTTGAATTGCTCCATCTTTTTCTGCAGCTGAAGGTAAAGGAATTGTATTGACTGAGTTTCATGACTGATATTTTTTGTGGGAGATGCAAGTGACTTTATTATCACATTTTGTGAAAGTGTATTGAGCTAAAGTGTAGCACTGACCATAGTTTCAGAATGGTCATTTCCATCTCTTTGGTCTAGATTTGCTTCCTGCAAAATTCTTGCTTATTTTGTCTAACTGGCTAATGCCATGCTGCCCTACATATTGTTCTGATCACAAAAATGAGAATGTTGGATCAGTATACATTAGTTGAAGACTGATTGTAATTTTTTTCCCAAAATATGTGCAGTGGTTACATGTCTCCAGAGTATGCAATGGGTGGAATATTTTCAGAGAAAACCGATATCTTTAGCTTTGGGGTCTTGCTTTTGGAGATTATTAGCGGCAAGAAGAATACTAGTCCTCATTTCTATGAACAAACTCTAAACCTTGTTGGTTATGTAAGTAAACAAAGTTAGCATAGCTATTCATGCTTGTCTGTGGATTTAATTGGATTGTTCATAAATGATACAGGCTTGGCACTTGTGGAATGAGGGAAGAGTGCTGGAATTGATGGATCCAGGATTAGTACTCTCATTTTGCACATCAGAGGTATTGAGATGCATACATGTTGGGCTTCTGTGTGTGCAAAACAATTCCAAGGATAGGCCAACAATGTCAGAAGTAGTCCTGATGCTAAGTAGTGAAACAGATCGTCCAGAGCCAAAAGAACCGGCATTTGTTTCTTCTGGAAAGCCATTAGAGCATGATCACCAATCACTGACCAGTGGATTATCTTGGTCAGCGGTCGAAGCCCGATAAAGACTCGCAGACCTGAATGAACTTCTGCTGAAGGATGTAAGTCTTCTTTCTCTCCCTAAAGATGGTGTGTTGTGTGCACAAACAGTTTTGCAGATCTGTTTTGGAATCTTTTGAAAGCCAAACATGGAAAGATGTACAACTTAATTTTTCCTTGTATAGCAAAGATAGAGTTGTCTATGAAGAGCTATTCAATTTCGAATACAATAGCATAACTTTCTTCATTTTCTTCCATACACACCATAAGTGCCAGATATTGAATTTGTATATATTGGGAGCTACCATCGTGCTCCTTGGCACTGTCCTTTTCACAACAACCCCTAATCCCCCATCCTCAAAACTTCACAACCATTCAGACATGAGCGTTGGTTCAGTTCTAAACCGGAATTTAATCCTTGGAACTATAATCTGAAGCCAGTTTCGGTCTGGCTTAAAAATCAAAATCAGAACTCAGCAAGTAGAACCTTGTAAAACCATAAAACTTAAAATAAATAAATAAATAAACCATAAAGGAATCATAAAATATCAATATAAAGAAATGAGGAGTGGAAAGAGAAAAAGGTTGCTCTATACATAAATCAAGGGCGAGGACAGAAGGCAAAGGAAGGGGCAAATCAAAACCTGCTGAAGGTGGTTCGGCCAAAGCTACTAAGGGAATGCCCAAAAGGCGTGTAAAGATTCCATCACTAAGACTGTCTCATGAAGGCTGTAGTCTGGAATGTCAGGGGGTTAAACATGAAAGAGAAACATAAAGTAGACCCCAACTGGGCAGATTTAGAATTTTGGTATAATCAAAATCTTGAGTATCAAATTGTTTTCTTAAATTGTATTATTTGGGCGGGCTTGGGAATTGGGATCTATGCTCCCCTGCTAAGCTCATGGAGTATTTGGTTAAAATGAATGAAATTCAGAAATCAGATTCAAATCTATATAAATTATTTAGATCAATGGAATAGAAATGTAGGTTTGGGAATGAAACCCCTAAAATAAGGTGTTTATAAAATTCAAATAAAAATATAGATTTTGTGAAATGTATAGAAAAATATTTGATTTGGAATCTAATTTTGATATGTAAATATAAAGTGAACATCGTTAACAAAATATATATATATAAAATGTAAACAACCCTTAGTGGGCCAGAAAACGGCAAAAAAAAAAATGTTAGGATGCAGCTCAAGCCGACAGTCATGTGGGATTGGGCCAGAGTGTTAGCCCAAAACCTTTGGGCTTACAAGAACATTTGTTACCCACCTCTGACACCTTTTGTTTTGGGCACAAACTTTTTAGAAGTCAAATATAGAATTTTGAAATGAATTTTATTTTTCAATTGAAATTAACGGTAAGGACTTGACTAATTAGATACCGAGTCCCGTGTCAATTGTGAAATATCTCCCTTCTTTCTTGTAATATTTCGTTAAAAAAACTTTTTATTGACCAAGGGCGGGAAAGAACAAAGCGAATCGATGCCAAACTCTTTTAGTTTGAGTGATCGGATATTTTATCTTTTTTAATCAAAAATCTTAAGTTTGAGTTCTGAAAATAATAAAAAGAAATTTTAGAGAACCAATCCTTAAAATGGATCCCATAATACTCAAACCGAATTAATCCGAATATTAATAATGAAAACCTAAAAAACAAGAAAGTGAATTGATATGCTAACTTCTCGTCCTCAAATCAGTCCTTTCTATAAGTTATTGTTTCCTACAATTATATTAACCTTACCCGAATTTATTAACAAACAGTTGGTTTAATAAAAAATTTCTAAATTTATTAATCAAAATTCAAATTTGAATTTTGAAAACAAAAAAGAATTACATTTGAAATTCTTCCCTAAAAGGGTCAAATAGTTGATCGGATTAGATTAATCAGAATATGAGTTTGTATATTGATTACTCCAATACTAAAAAAAATTAGTAAATCTAATGATAGTATATTAAACTCTTTTAATTAAAATATCAAATTAGAATCCTGAAAATAAAAAAAAAAAAGGTCAGGAGAATCAATTTTTAAATTAGACTCTACAATAATTTGAACTAGATTAATCGGATTTTTGAATAATGTTCAAGTACCAAAAAAACAAACTTTCTTTATATCCCAAAAATGAATAGGTTGTGTTCAAATAAAAAAAATGCTAATTATAATTTCCCTGCAAGAAAATAATTAAAGTATAAACGTTCAAAGGATCTAAATTTAATACAATCCAATGCTTACACCTGGAGACTCGACTTATTTCTTCTACGATTTGTAGGTAAGTATTTCTTCCATCGTACTAGAACATTTTCCGTTTTTTTCCCCTCACATTTACTATTGTGAGACCTCATGTGGATCAGAAATTAGACTATTTTTAAATTAATTTTTATTTTTCAAGAAAAAGCATTAAAAGGATAATCACCCTACTATTTTTTCTAAACATTATTTAAAGAATTTTTATCTATTATAAAATTTCTAATTTAAGGTACAGCTAATGTATATAAAATAAGTCCCATGTGTGTCCACTAAAAACCAATGTCGAGTTAATTTAGTAGTCAGACATTGTTATCTTTTCAAAAAAACTTTGAATTCAAGTATTTTATATGATAAAAATAAGTATTATAAGATTTTTGTCACTTTAAAAATTCAATCTGATTTAAATTAAATTTAGTCGGGATCAACGTAATTACTAGATGTGATGATTTATTAAAAAAAAAAAAATATGTCCACTAAGATGTTAAGGTTTTCCATATGTATAGCCCGCGAAAGACTCTATTATAGAACATAATGTGATGATACTATTTTTTATAATATCAAAAATTTCAACCAATATAGTTTTAAATAAACTCATTGCTTGATACAAATTTTTTATTTCTCAATTGATCCTTCATTTTTTTTTGTTTAATAATACATTTAAAATATTTTTTATCAATAGAAATTAAAAATAGGTACAAAATAAAATTAGTCAATAATAACATATTTTTTTGGTATTTTTAAAATGACTTGTAAGATATATGTTTGATAGTATGCTTAGAGATACTCAATCTACTCATATAAAATGGGTCGAAATTTGTACAATTGAAATAATATTCATATTGGAGATGGAAATTCATCTATATAATCTTGCACCCCATTTCACTGAAAGTAAAAATGTCCAAGTCTAGCGGTCTACGGTGATAAGGTTCACCCTTTTCAACCCACATTGTCAAAGTTGTAGAAAATTATGATTATCACTTGTTAGAATTGTTCGATTTTCTTCAATTTATACAAATGTGAAAAAGACCGCACTCCTCATACGGCACTCTCTGGCGACTGGCGTTGTGGTTAATGTTGCCAAGGTCTTTCTAAAATGTTAAGAGCGATTGATACTGCTTTCTCATTGAATAGTAAATATATAAAATGCAAAATTATTTTCTTTTTTATTATATTTAAATTCGGTTGCTTGACTGCGAAAAGTATATGATAGGTGAACTGTTTAAGCTACAAGTCAGCTTGAGCCCCACTATCAGATTTTTGTGTCAACACTAGCTTTAACGGGCCCAAGGTGAGTTTCTTCTGACTTTTCCTCTCATTGTTCAGAGAACAAAGACTAGCCCTTTTTTTTCGACAAAAAGCTTATGTTATCATTTTTGTCCAACACGATCCAAACCAGAAATGGATGACAAAATTATAAAAGAAAAGTTTTCTCTCTCATCTATTTCACTGTTTTACATCTTTTTTTCATTTCAGTATTGTGCAGCAATAGATGTTATAACACGAACCCAGAATTTACTTGAAGGGGAAACTCTTGTCTCTCCTGGTGAAATTTTTGAACTGGGGTTTTTCAGGCCTAATGGTTCTAACAATCAATACATAGGCATTTGGCACAGGAACATTCCAGTGAGGAAAATAATTTGGGTGGCAAATAGAGAAAACCCAATTGCCGTTTCACAATTTTCGGCTAGTCTTTCAATCGGGGACGATGGAAACTTGAAGATTTTGGATGGTAATCAGACAATTATTTGGTCAACCGGTGTTGATATTGGTATTAATAAGACTGTTGCTTTGCTTTTAGATAATGGAAACTTTGTGTTGAAATATATTGATTCCGGAGTTCTTTTATGGGAGAGTTTTCATTTCCCCGGCAATACTCTAATTGCTGACATGCCTCTGTCCGTGAATTCTAAAACTGGTGAGGGAAAATTTTTGACATCTTGGAAAAGTGAAGAAGACCCATCAATTGGGGACTTCACTAATGGCCTTGCACCAAGTATGCCTACACAATGTTATTTGTGGAAGAGTTGGAAGCCCTATTGGAGAAGTGGGGTGTGGAACGGAGTGATTTTTATTGGAGTAGATGGTGTAATCCCTTCATATTTTGGAAAATGTAGCGTTATATATACTAATGAAAATGCTGCTCTGTCCTTATATGGTGGCAATAATATGATTGTAGTACTTGAGGCAAATGGGTCTTTGAGAAAACTTAGATGGGATGAAAATTCTATGGAGTGGATTGTTTTGTTTGAGATTATTCCTAGTACTTGCGATGTTTATGGAACATGTGGAGCATTTGGGATTTGTGACCCCAAAAGTTCTCCAATTTGTAACTGTTTGAAGGGGTTTGAGCCAGAGTCTAGGGAGCAGTGGAGTAGGGGAAATTATAGTGGTGGGTGTGTTAGGCGAGTGAGATTAAACTGTGTAGCAAATTCTAGTAGTGGATCGTCTTTAGCAAAACACAAGAAAGATGGTTTTCGGAAGGTGGGGGGAGTGAAACTGCCAGATTTTTCCCTAGTGTTGGATCTTGAGGATGAGAAGCAATGTCAAGATTGGTGTCTGAACAACTGTTCTTGCCAGGCTTATACTTACGCTTACGAGTTGCGGTGTATGTTTTGGACAACGGATCTCGTTGATATTCAGAAGTTCACAGTTTCTGGGATGGATCTCTTTCTCCGCCTGGCACATTCAGAATTAGGTGACTTAATCTTCTTAAAGTGAATACTACCATTGATTAGGATTTGCAGTTCAAATTTCATCTTAACTAAAATCTGTGATTTATTTGGTAAAATCCTTTTCTGGTCTGCATATGTCACAGAAGACAAAAAGACAACACCAGTTATCATGATTGTCTGTATTATTTCTGAGTTCATCACAGTGGGATGCCTAGTATATGGCTTCTTCTGGGGGAAGAAGAAGAAGAACCAAAGACGTAAGAAGCTCTTGTACTTGGCGTCTGCTGATTTCCTTATGTTTCTTTGCTATAATCCTATACCACTAAACAAGGAATGCCTATTTAGTAGACAGTTTATATGTCGGTGACCTATGTATATCTTCTAAAGAAATAAAAATAAAAAATGCCTTTGACAGTAGATATAATTTTGGTGATTAATTGGTCTCTGAGCAGTGGCAAGAAAAGAAACTAGAAAGGCATTGGAATCAGAAGATAGCGGAGTAGTGGAGGGAAGGGGGAATGGGGGGTGGCATCCAACCCCTTTTGAGTTCAATACTATCAAACTTGCTACTGACAATTTCTCAATGGGAAACAAACTTGGACAGGGTGGTTTTGGAACTGTTTATAAGGTATTTACTACTTGTGTTTCTTGAAGCTGCATCCTGTGTTCTTCATTGGAGTGACAAATTCTTGACATTTTCAGGGGAAGCTAATTGATGGGCAAGAAGTAGCAGTGAAGAGACTGTCTAACATGTCAGGACAAGGAAGAGAGGAATTCAAGAATGAAATCATTTTGATCTCTAAGCTCCAGCACAGAAATCTGGTTAAGCTCTTGGGTTATTGCATTGAAGGAGATGAGAAGCTACTTATTTATGAGCACATGCCAAACAAAAGCTTAGATACTTTCCTATTTGGTATGGGGGCAACCTCTTGCTTTGAGGTGTCTCGTCTTTTCTTTTCTTTTTTTTTTTTTGGTTTTTTTCCCTACATACTGAAAAGACCAGCAATCCCCTCCTGTCATTTTTTTTACCTTGTTGGGTTAGAAAAATTCTAAGCATCCTTGCTTCCCAAATTGAGATATATTCAGCCCCCACCTCCACCTCCCCGCCCCCCCCCCCCCCAAAAAAAAAAAAAAAGAAGCAAAGAGCCTATCTAGGGTCATCATTCCCTCTGCATATAGCGCATTCCAATAGCTGTACCTCAATTTTTCATATGTTCATCATGCATTCTTTTCACCCAATATTTTTCAGCATTGAATGTTATATTAAGCCTATGTCATACAGCAAGTTTTCTATGGCGTCACCAATTTGGATTCCTTGTTGCCCAGATCGAATGAATAGAGCAAAGCTTGATTGGCCTACACGCTTCAATATAATTCAGGGTATTGCCTGTGGGCTTCTTTATTTGCATCGTGATTCTCGATATAGGATCATTCACCGAGATCTGAAGGTCAGCAACATTCTGTTGGATGAGGATATGACCCCCAAAATATCAGATTTTGGGTTAGCACGAACTTTTCTAAGGTCTCAAGTTAGTGGAAAAACTCACAGAGTTGTCGGAACATTGTAAGTTCATAACTTGTATCCGGCAGATGGCATATCAAACTCCTACTTCCTATATGACTGCTTTTGATGATATTATGTATATATAGTGATTTCCTAATATTTGTTTTTCTAGCTTTATTATGATCTTCATATATATTCAGTCTATTTGACAGTGCCTCCATGCCGAGGAACTTCAGCCCATGCATATCTCAATTTGTATGCAAATAACCAAATCTTCTCACCTTTGTTTGCACACCCTTTTCAATACCTTGATGTAAATAATGTGAATAATCTTGTGCTTAACTTTGGGGGGAGGGGATGTTCCAGAAATCTCACTTTTACAAGTTTTTGGAAGGAGAAACCCAGGGGAGGTGGTTGAGTTGCTTGGACTTTAAATTGCTTTATCTGCTTCTGCAGCTGAAGGTACAGGAATTGTATTGACTGAGCTTCATGACTGATATTTTTTGGTGGGATATGCAAGTGACTTTATCATCACAATTTGACAAAGTGTATTGTACTAAAATTAAGGCACTAAGCCATAGTTCCAGGAGAATGTTCATTTGGATCTCTCTGGTCTAGGTTTGTTCCTTGGAGACCTCTTGCTTTTCTTACTTGCTAAAGTCATGCTGTGCTGCATACTGTTCTGATCATGAAAATGAGAATGTTGGATCAGTATATGCAAGCCAACAACTGATCGTAATTTTTTTCCCCGAACTATGTGCAGTGGTTACATGTCTCCAGAGTATGCAATGGGAGGAATATTTTCAGAGAAAACCGACGTCTATAGCTTTGGTGTCTTGCTCTTGGAGATTGTTGGTGGCAAGAAGAATACTAGTTCCCATTTCTACGAACAATCTCTGAACCTTGTTGGTTACGTAAGTAAACAAAGTTGGCATTGCATTTCATCTTTTACCATTTTCAGGTCTTTGGATTTAATTGGATGGTTCATGAACAACACAGGCTTGGCACTTGTGGAATGAGGGAAGAATGCTAGAATTGATGGATCAAGAGTTAGTGTACTCATTCTGTAAATCAGAGGTACTGAGATGCATACATGTGGGGCTTCTGTGTGTGCAAAACCATTCCAAGGATAGGCCAAAAATGTCAATGGTAGTCCTAATGCTAAGTAGTGAAACTGATCGTCCACAGCCAAAAGAACCTGCATTTGCTTTTGAAAAGCCATTAGAGCATGATCAGCATGCAGTGACCGGCAGATTGTCTTCCCAAAATAACAGTTCTTGGTCAGACCTTGAAGCCCGATAGACTCACGGACCTCAATGTTCCCTTCCTAAACGTGGTGTATGATATGACTGTTCTGCAGATTTGTATATTTGGTTTTGGGTCTTTTGAAAGCCAAACATGTATAGAACTTAGTTTTCTTTTGTACATTGATAGACCTTTCAGAGATTGACTGTGTTTGAGAAAATTACAAGCTGAATAAAAGAATGAGAATTATTTATGAGGAGCTATTGCTATTTCAAAAACAATAGCATTCCCTTCTTTTCTCTTTGTTGGTGTCCACACGATCATCATTTGAACCTTTGTGCTTTGGAACATTTTCACACCAACCCCTCATCCCCCATTCCCAAGACCTTGTAACCATTTGCATCTTATTTCGGATGGATATAAAAGTAGAGACCGGAATGGCAACCATTTGGGCAGGCTTTAACATTATTTTAGGCCTGAAAATGGGGGAAAAAAAGATTAGCATCCAGATCAAGCCCACCAATAATGTGGGCTTGGTCTGAAAAGGTAACCCAAAACCTTGGGGGCACAAGGGTACGTTCTTGCTTTAATCCGAATTCGACTTTGATTGATCACCTTTAACTTAAACTTGGTTGAGTTGATCCATAGTATTGGGCCTTAATACCTCTTGTTTCGGCCACAAAACTTTGTTTGCGTTTAAACCTTTTTTTTTTTCATTTAATGGGTTGTCAAACCCTAAACCTTTATATCTCAAGAATAAATGGGTTGCGTTCAATTCTTAAAATAATAATAATAATAATAATAATAATAATAATAATAATGTTAACTATAATTGTCCTAGCAAAGAAATGTTACAAGTGTTCAATCGATCTAAACTTTATTTAGATTTATTCATACACTTAGATACTGAACTTAGTTCTTAACCATTTTAAATATAATAATTTCTGAGTCATCATTTAAATCAAATCTCATAGTACGGAAACTTCACTCTTTTATTATCTTCTTTAATTAATTTTTATTTTTTAAGAAAATAGCGAGAAAGGATTATTGTTAACCATCTTTTATAAATTATTATTTAAGATTTTTATATTTTATGAAAGATTTAATTCGAAATGTAACCGCTAGCCCTTTATTAGACTAAGTTCACCATTTATCTATGGAAATGATAAGGTCGCAACATCCATGAGTACCAACCATTGAGTTACCCCATAGTATTGTTTTGAATTTGTGATTATGCAGATGCACATTGATGTTAGTAATCTTTTTTATGATATAAAAAATTTCAACCATGACCCTCTTAGAGGTATGTATAGTCGCATACAAAACACATGAATCAAATAATCATCTTGAGTAATTCTTGTTGGGGCACAAAATCTCTCTAATATAATCTTTAAAAATCATATCCTAGAAATACTATAATCTCTGATGACTTGAATTGAGATTTAGATGCACCATATTAATATTATTAATTACTTGTCTGTCATCAGTTTCGGATTAATTAGGCGGGGACGGCAGTCCCCGTTCCAGTCTCGTGGCAGTCGCATATTCCACTAAGGCCAAGCCGCGTAGACGTCAACTTGAACAATGTGATTTTGTAGCGTGCAATTGAGACCAAAATTAGCTAAGTCCCTAAATTCCCATCAACGAGGGAGGCAAAGAGATGACTGCGGCCTGGTTTGATCCTAAGATCGATGGCCCCGCAGCCATTTTATTCTAACTCTCTCTCTCTCTCTCTCTCTCTCTACACTGGAGTGAATGTGCACAACATTTTAGTCCTCATGGGTCACAAAGTTAGAAAGGCTAGTTTTAATCTCTTATCAATTTTACTTCTCCACACCTTAATTTCACTTCAATGGTGTTCTGCGATTGATGTTAGTTTCTCCTAGTGAAATTTTTGAACTAGGTTTTTTCAAGCCTCATAGCTCAAGCAATCAATAGCGCGGAAAATTGTTTGGGAGGTAAATAGAGAAAACCCAGATGCAGTCTCAAATATTTTAGCCAGTCTTTCAATTGGGGAAGTTGGCAACTGGAAGATTATGGATGGTAAGAATACTATTACTTGGTCAACGCATGTTGAGATTGGCAATAATAGCACTATTGCCTTGCTTTTAGATAATGGAAACTTTGTTTTGAGGGATAATATTTCTGGGGTTTTGTTATGGGAAAGTTTATTGGTCGTTATGGTTATATCTGTGAATTCTGGGTCTGGAAAGTGTAGATTTTTGACATCTTGGAAAAGTGAAGATGACCCATCAATTGGTGAGTTTACTAATGGTCTTGTACCACAAATACGTCCACAGTGTTTTGTATGAAGCCTTATTGGAGAAGTGGGGCATGGAATGGGGTGACTTCTATTGGAATCCAAGGTTCAAACCATTCATATCTTGAAAAATTTATTCTTAACTATAATAATCAAGATGGTGTGTATTGACTTTCTTTTGATTCTTTCAATAATATGACTATAAATTTAGTTCTCGAGTCAAATGGGACTTTGAGAAGATTCTTGGGATGGAACTGCGAAGGAGTGGAGTTTGTCATTTGAGTATATTAATACTGCTAGTGATGTTTACCGAACAAGCGGAGAATTTGGGTTTTGTGATGCAAGAAAATCCCTGATTTCTCATTGCTTGAAGGGTCTTGAGCCAAGGTTCAAAGGCGAGTGGAGTAGGGGAAATTGGAGTGGCGGGTGTGTTAGGCGAACTGAGTTGGGGTGCGCTGGAAATTCTTGTAGTGGATTGTCTTCAGAGAAAGAAAGATAAGTTTTCGGGGCTGCATGGTGTGAAGTTGCCAGATTTTTGCTGGATTTGTTCTTTGATAATGCTAAGGAATGTGAAGAGTAGTGCCTGAACAACTGTTCTAGCTGGGCTTATGCTTATGTTGTTGATTAAGGTGTATGGTTTGGACAAATAATCTGATTGATACTCAACAGTACTTAGTTCTTGGATTGAATTCTGCTGTCGGATATAATTATCAGTTCAATTGTCATCTTACCTTGTTTTTGTTGAATGTTTTGTAAAGTCTTATATAAAGCTATATTTTTGCAGAAGACAGACAAAATACATCAACAATGATCATTATCTCTGTTATTTCCGGTTTCATCATAATGGGAGGCCTAATGTATGGCTTCTTCAGGCAGCAGAAGGTGAAGCAAAGAGGTAAGTGGCTCTTGTTCTTAACATATGTTGATTTCCTCGAATTTCTTTGCTATAGAAAACCATGAACACCTATTTAGTTGACAGCATATATTCAAAACTAGATACATATATACTTTTACATATCTGCTCTTCTGCTATTTTTAGCTCAGAAAAAAGGAACATATAATTGATTAAAGATTTGGCTACCTCAATTTATTAGAGAAAGACACACTAGGGTTAAGCCAAGGCTATCAACCTGAGCAACCTCAATTTTTGCTCAACACCGTAGTAGTTGCTACTAAGAATTTCTCCATCACAAACGAAGTTGGAGCAGGTGGTTTTGGCACTGTTAACATTAATACATTGACAGTTAGTTCAGATCTGGGATATATGCAAATCTGACAGGGAAGAATTTTTGTGCAGAAGCAGTTAGTTCAGAATTCGCGGGGCAGGTGAATCACCAGGTAGGATTTCATATTTGGGTTTCAAATTCCAGGAAGATTCGTGGGAAAGCAAAAGTTCCTAGTCAACAAAAAGCTACTCGTTCTTCTTCTCATTTTCCTGAAAATTATTCCCTGCCATTTCAATTTCCATATGACCAAAATCCACAGACCCAGCACACTCACATCCACAGAATAAAACAGTTTCTTCTGTTCTAAAACAGAGATCTCTGTTTCAACACAGAGGACGCAATGGAGTTCTACACTTTGTTCTACATTACACTTCTCTTCACTTCATTCACTTTTTTCCCCACAAATTCCATTTCCTTAGACATCATAACTCCAACACAATCTCTCAAAGATGGAGATACGATTGCCTCCTCCAGTGAACGATTCAAACTGGGTTTCTTCAGCCCTCGGATTTCGAAATCCAGGGATGTTGGCATTTGGTATAAGCAAATATCAGAGAGAACAGTTGTTTGAGCAGCAAACAAAAACAACGCACTTAATGACTCTTCCGGAATCCTCAAATTTGACAATTATTGAAACGTCATTCACATCAATCAAGTTGAAGACGTGATCTGGTCATCAAATCATTCAAGCATAGCCAAAGCAGTCAATCCGATTTCACAGATTTTGGATTCCCGGAATTTCATAATCTGAGAGGAAAGTGATTCAAATGCTTAGAATTATATTTGACAGAGTTTTGATTATCCTACAAACACATTACTACGAGGAATGGAATTGGGCTGGAAATTGAAAACGGGTCTGGATCGGGTCATTACATCTTGGAGAAGCTGGGAGGACCCGGCTCAAGGAGAGTTCAGTTTCAAGGTTGACAACAATGGATCTCCAGAAACTTATTTGTTGAGAAAACAGGAAAGAGAGTACCGGAGTGGGCCGTGGAATGGGTGCCAGTTGAGCGGGGTACCCGGAACGCAGCCCAAGTTCTTATTCAACTTCAGTTTTGTTTCCAACAGTGGGGAAGTTTACTATTCATTTCGGGTCTTAAATGGGTCATTACTTTTAGGGTTAATTGTGCCCCACAACGGAGTTCTCCAGAGATTAACCTTGGTTGAAGCCATCAGCTCTTGGAGCCTTTTCTGGTATGCCCCAAAAGATCAATGTGATACGAACAAGGTTTGCGGTGCCTATAGAGTATGTGACCTAAATAAATTGCCCTTTTGTCAGTGCATGAGAGGGTTTAGTCCTGAGAACCCGCAGGCTTGGTTTTTGAAAGATGGATCGAGCGGGTGTGTGAGAAAAACGAGTTTGAATTGCCGTGAAAGAGATAGGATTTTGAGGTTGAAGGATGTGAAATTGCCCAAGTTATTTGTCGATGAAAATATAAGTTTGAAAGAGTGTGAAGAGATGTGGAGGAGGAATTGTTCTTGTGCCAGTTATGCGAATTCAGGTATTGTTGGAGGCGGGTCGGGTTGCATTATTTGTATTGATGGGCTGGTGGATGAGGGACTATACAGAAGGTGGACAGGAATTGTTTGTTCGCGTGGCAGCTTCTGACCTTTTTAAGTTTTAAATTTCATTGTTTGGTGATTTGTTTCAATGTCTGATCTACCTACCATATATATAAATGTACGTATTTAAAGCCCTAAACTCGTGACAATTTTAGTTTTTGGGTCTTCTATCTCCTTTATTTCATAATGTCGATACTTCGCTAGGGTTTATATCTCTATGTTTCCATGTAAAAGGCAAGTATAGATTTAACAAAAATACTTCGAGCGCCAAAGATTGTTTAGGAAATTATGTTTAATTCAGTTAAAATTGAGAATTTTTAAAATATAAATTATTATCAATATAATAATTTAAACTTCTTTTCCGAAACAATTTAACTTTTACTTGAAAACCTGTATTTTTTATTTTAATTAATAATATTATATATATAATAAGATAAAAAAGTTTAATTGAGACAAATTAATTGTAGTTGAAATTCTTCAAACAATATAAAAATTAGAAGCACCCAAGAAACGATTACTTTGATTTCTCCAGATTTATTTATTTATTTTTTATTTCTAAGTTTTGCTAAGGTGGGTCAATTTGATAGGGCAAGTAGGCGATTGGTGGGGCCAGTTAGGGACCATCCACCCATGTTCTAGGATTGCTCCAAGCTCTAACAAGTTAAACGAGACTTGAGGATGTCTAAATCATCTTGAGTTCCTCCAAGGAAATACAGAGCGCTTGACGTGGTTGACTTATCCTCCAGATGTATGATTCCAATCAAGTGTTGGGACGCATCCGTATCAGGTTACTATGTGTACAAGAAGTTGGAATTTTTATTAAAATAGTTTTTTTGAAACTCCCGTTTGATTAAAAATTTGTGAATATATATATTTTTATAATTTTTGTGATTCTTATATAATAAAAAAAATACTTCCAAGACTATGCAACAGATTGACAGACCATGTTGGTAATTTGAGATGCATCGATTTAAATTACTAGAATTTGAAATATTTTAGTGGATATATTAGATGATAAAATTAAGATTTTAATATTTTTCTTATCTAATTAGATTTGGATGTTTCTTAATAATAACTATTTACAATTAAACACTCACTTTGGGAGAAATATTTGATGACAGAGACAAAAAGTTTAATCGTTTTCTATAGTCGCAACAGATTGAAATTTTGAATATTGAGAGAGAGAGAGAGAGAGAGAGTTGAAAAATTAAATATTTTTTTACTGAAAAAAAATAAGAAAGGGAAGTAGAGAGAATGTGAAAAGTTGAATCACTTCTACAGAAAGATTAAAAAAATTGATTTTTTTTTTAGTAAGAGAAATCATAAGGAAAAAAGTTATTCATAAGGGCGTAATTCTACAATTATTATAAATTAATTATGTTAAAAATTATATAAGAAAGGATTTCAAATGACACATCATTAGGTATTAGCTGAAAAACACTAATTTTGATATTTTGGATTTGGGTAGAGATTCAATTTGAATCCACATCCTCTTTAACCAAACAGACAAAGCAAACATTTTGAATACCTTACTCGACCTTAAAGAGGTAACGTAAGCCAAACGGTTCAAAGCTGCTTCCCATTATTATATTGGCGTAATAAATAATAAATAATTATTTAATAATTTTAAAAGTAAAATAGATGTTTTTTTTTTTTTTTTTTTCAATAACTTACATGTTATGAGCAATAGAACATGATAAAGGTCAATTAAAATATTTAAAATTGAAAGAGATTAGTAAAAGATTAAATTAAAAATGAAATTGGAAATGAAATATTAGTAAGTAAAAGGGAAAAATGAGATACGAAAAATGATTTTCATTGACATTGTTTTTAATTTTTTAAATTTGAAAAAAATTAAATTTTAAGAATTGAATTAAAGATAAAAATTTGTTACATCTAAATTGATCCAAATTCATAGGATTTCCAATTTTCATAATGTTCATTCAATTTTCCAATTTTTAACCTATTCGTACGACTTGCTATTCAAAGCATGCACTTGGAATTTGTACAAGGAAAACTGTGCGTTCACATTTGAAATAATTGACTTCATAATCAAGCCAAGGCATGCACTATCGAATTCAACAAAAATGTCTTTTGAAGTGTTTGACGGGCCAAAGTTTCTTACAAAATAAATAAATAAATAAATAAATAAATAAATAAATAAATAAATAAATAAATAAATAAATAAAGAGACGTAGAATAGATGGATATGGAGGGATCCAGAGACAAACTTGAATAATATCTAAAACACATATAAATTTTGGCTTTCATATTAAATGAGTTGGCCTTAAGCCATTCAAGCTCAACTCAAAAAACAGTTTGCTTAAACTCAAATTCTGTAATTAATAAGTGAATACAAACTCTCGATTTTTGCAAGAGCATTATATCATATATATATATATATAGTGTGTGTGTGTGTGTTACATATCAAATATGACAATAAAGCATATGAAATTTTCAAGAAGTGTTATAGGTCAATTAGTTGAAATAATCATGTCGTCGACAATAATGTGGCAAAAAAAATTCATATGATCTCAATTGGTTGAATTAACCACCCATTTGAAACCCCACATAGAAAAGTAAGAAAATTCATTTTTTGTAAAAATTTCTTCACCATTTGTAATAAAAAAATATAATTAATGTTGGATAATTACTCGTTTGTTGAAATTTTCTACACTAACAAAAGTGACCGTTGTTTTGACATCAAGTCTCTCAAATCACTTTCGAGTTTGAACATTCATTTAGATTTTTGTTCCAGCCTTCTAGTCCTAATTATAATGGTGTCTTCCTCCGAGTAATCTGTCATGGGTTCCAAGGGGTTCCACTCAATATCAAGGATTTTAGTTTTGGAATTTTGTGTCAATTTCTTTCTCTATAGATGCCATGTATCCAAATCAATTCCTTAGAGATGGGGATGTGCTCCTATCAAAAAACAAAAATTTTGCTCTAGGATTCTTCACTTGCAACAATTCGTCTAGTAGACGATATGTTGGAGTTTACATTACAAGAAAACACGTTATCAACGACGAAAAATTATCGACGAAAAAAATTCAGTTGATAATAGTGATGGATTTGTGACGGAAATATTTCCATCGCTAATCTGTCACTGTAGTGGTCCACTGTAAAAAAAAATTATAAACAAATTAGCGACAGATTAGCGACAGATTTCTTTTTCAGTGATGGAAATATTCTGTTGCTAATCCGTCGGTGTATTAGTGAAAGGAAAAAAAATAAAAAAATATATGTACATCAATTATTGACGGATTAGTGATGAAAAAATTAGCGATGGATTAGCGATTGGTTTTTTTTTAATTTTTTAATTTTTATTTAATAATTATTTTAATTTTAATTTTATTTTTTAGAAGAATAATATTATTTTATTATTTTAAATTTTTATTATTTTATAATAAATTATAATGTTATATTGTTTTATTATTATTAAAAAAATATGAGATAAAGATAATAAGTAAAAAAAAATAATTATATCACTAATTTGGTCTTGTGGTTGTGTTGCTCTTACTATTTTAGGTGTGCCTAGGTTCGAAGGTCACTGGAGGCGATTTTCATAAATTAAAGGATGTGGGCTGGTTGGTGGGCGCACAGGCTAGCAAGTGGCAGGGCGCCTGGAGCAACGTGCATTCTTTTTTGAGAACTCAAAAATCAATGACGGATTGGGTTCGTCGCTGATTTTTTTTTCAGTTTTGTTCGTCGTTGATTTTTTTTTTCAGTTTTTTTAGCAATGGATTTTTTTTCGTGGCTAATTATCAACGACGGATTTTTTTCGTCGCTAATCCGTTGCTGATATTAGCGACGGATAGTATTCTATTACTGATATTTAGTGGGGTAACTTTTAGTGATGGAAAAAATCCATCGCTGATACTCTTCGGTGACGAATTTATTACTTTTAGTGTCAGATTTTTCCATCGTTAATGACGTGTTTTCTAGCAGTATTAGTACAATAGAGTGATTGAGAAGCACATTGTGCGGGTCGCCAACAGAGAAAATCCAATCAACAATGCATTTGGAGTTCTTTCAATTGACTCACAGGGTGATCTTTCTTTTGTACGTTGTGAGTAGAAGCACTCTTGACATTTAAGAGAATTTAACTAAGAAAGTTTAGTGGACGTTGATTACATGATTTATTTTCTAGCCCTTTATAATGTGTGACCATGTTGACAAGGGTGCTAAGCTATCTCTTGAGGAAACTCATTTGATTCTGTCCCTAAGCGATAATAATTTAAACCTATTTTAGTGGGTTTCTTTTTTTTTTTTTTTGAGATTTTTCTGCGTTGGGAGTTAGTGAGAATCGATACATTGGGACTAATTCCTTGCCATACCTTTGATATACGAATCGGAAGCATTCAACCTATTTTAGTAGTTTTGCAATTTTCAGTTTTCTTAGTTTTTTGGCCAATGGTAGTCCCAAATCAACCAGGGATTTTAGAGTCTAAGAGGGGAATGAGAGAGGCTGGTCGCACGGGAGGGAGGAGTGAGAGTGTTGGAAAAAGAAAAGAACAGATAATGAATCTAAGAATTGTTCCAAACAAATACTCAAAGTTTATAATAGAAAGAGAGAGATGTTAAAAAATAATCTTGAACAACATCACATAAAATTTTTACTCTTTTTGGAGTGGCTCTTCACTCTTATTAGAATGACTCTCCTCTCTTATCTGAATACATAACATAACCACCTATATATACATTATTTTAGATTTTATTAGTATACTAAGAGACACCTTGAACAACCTCACGCTTCTCTTTGAAAATCACTTCATGATTGTTTGAAATTTACTCATATAACTTTTTATTTTTTCTATATAATAAATTTTGAATTATTCCGACATTCATTCCCTTAATTTAGGGTTTATGTTTTATTATAAATTACTAATACATTATCGTTGCTTTTAGCCTCTTTAGATTCATTTTTCTTCTGTCTTCATCTTGAATTCTTGCCATTCTTTTATAACTTCATTAAAATTTTCTTTTAATTCTTCATGATCTTTCAATCATTCCAAAAAATTTTTGACTTCATATAATTTTCTTTTATTTATATCATTAATGACAATATTGTAACCCATTTCAAATGGTTTATTGCCCGTATAGCTGTTTCATTTTCAGCATCTTTTTTTGTATATGCTTTAAATCCATATTGTTCATGTCTTTCATATTTATCTTCAAACTTCATCTTTGCAATAAAATCTGGTAGATAATTTGGACTAAACTTTGCACATTTATATTCTGTTGCAGACAAATTTAACTTTTTTAGTAATTTCTTGACTATTGTTTTAAATTGTAAAGTTACAATGACAGTAAATTCTTCATTCTCCATTCTTCAAAACTTTTTCTTTTTGGTGTTTTTCTCACGACTCACATCTTCTCAACAGGTTCTCTTTTCTTCAATTCTAGAAATTTCTCAATGGATTCTTTGTGTTTTTTTTTTTTTAAATCCAGAGATATCAACATATGCTTCTTTTTAGATTTTAGAAGACACCAACCTAGGCACAACCTCAACCTTCTCTGATGCCACTTTGTTGGACTGACTCTGATACCACTTTTTGGAAGCCGAAAAGGAGAGCAGATAATAACAAAGAGGATTTTTCCAACTAAATACACAAGATTATACTAAGAAAAGGGAGATATTAAAAGATAATCATGAATATATAGCATGATCACATGTATATAGAACAATACATTATTTTAAACTTTATTAATATACTAAGAGATATTTTAAAAAATCTCACATGACTATTTAGAAATCACTCTATGACTCTTTGAAATTTATTCACATTATTCTTTATTGTCTCTATATCATAAATTCTAAATTATTTCAATAGAGAAATGATGAAAAAGTGCTCCCCTGGTATGATTTCCCCCCCCCTCTTTCTTGAATGTTTTCTTTTTCTTTTTTATGTTTTTGTGAAAATAAAAAGAATTTATATTTTTTTATATATATTGATTATTTTATCAAAAAGATTATAGCAGGACCTATTTTCTCACTTTTCATTGTTGAAGGGACATATTTGGGAGAAAAAAAGAAAAAAATTTCCGGACCCATAAATAACCCCTCTGGTTCAATAAACAATTTTGTGGTTTTCCTAAAATGTTTTCCAAGAATCATGCATGCATACGAAATCAATGAAACTAATATCAAACACAAGACAGTTTGCTAAGAATAAGAGTTTGGCACCTAATTTCCTTGTGATATATGACACATATCACTATTGTCCCAATTCAGGGAAAAATTTAAAGAAGAATAAAGGATTCCTTTCAAAGAAAGAGCTTTTGGTGATTTCGTTCTCAATTGATGGAGTGTTGTTAACTCTTATTTTGGTAGTAGTTTGCATCCAATTGACTAGAAAGAAAAAACTCAAAAAGGCACAAAAATTTAAACTGATTTTCCATCTATGCTTTTTAAAAGATATTATTCTAACATTAAATTGCTTTTGTTTTTGTTTTCTTGGAGAACAGTGAATCAATAGAAACGTAGACCATCGGTCCATATTGCAACAATTTAGAAGCTCTAAAGAAAATTCAAATGCAACTGGTTCCCAAAAAAGTAGTGTTCATCCTAATGTACCTTTCTATGAATTTACAACCATCATTGCAGCCCCAAACAATTTCGCTTCTACAAACAGACTTGGCCATGGTGGTTTTGGTTCTGTTTATAAGGTTAGTGCTACAAAAGGCAAATATTGTAAATCTTCATGAATTTTTTCATGATACCCTTCTGTAATCTTATTTCAGATTTTCAAAATAAAAACATAATAAGATGGAAAATGATGGCGTTTAACATGTTTATTCTAGAGTTAGCTACCTATTGGTGTGGTGATTGTGATAAAAAGGCTTTCAAAAGATTCAAGACAAGGGTCGCAGGAATTTATGAATGAAGTGATGCTTATGGCACAACTTCAGCACTAGAGATCTCATGAAACTCTTGGGTTATTTTATCGAAAATGACGAAAAGATTTTGGTTTATGAGTACTTTTCGAACAAAAGCCTAGACAATTTCATTTTCAGTATTATTCCTCAGGCCTTTTGCTTTCTCGTGTCACAGTTGTTCTCATGGTGGTTAGCAAAGCACCTGACATATATTCATTATCTGAATGAGGTCTTTGTAGATGAAAAAAAGGAAATTGGAGTTTAATTTGGATAAAACATTGTGAGATCATAGTTGGGATTGCAAAAGGGTTGGTGTATCTACCTTAAAACTCGAGATTAAAAATTATTCACAGGGATCTAAGGTAAGTAATATTCTTCTTGATAACAAATGAAACCCAAAAAATTTCAGATTTTTGCATAGCCAAAGTATGTTGTGGGGAACATAGTCAAGCAAACATGAGGAGAATTGTCGGCACTTAGTGAGTTTTGTTTTTTTTTTTTTTTTTTTTTTTTCAAATTCAAGAAAATGTTTGAAAATTTTTTGAATTTAATTCTTGTAATAATTGTATAGCAGAATACTAATCTACTTGATATTATGTAATTCAGTGAGTACATGTCCCCGAAGTATATGATTTTTGAAAAATTCTCAACAAAATCTGATATATTTAGTTTTGGAGTTCTACTATTTGACAACATTAGAGGCAAGAGAAACAATGTTGATTACCAAAACCATCCATCATTGAACTTGATTGGATTTGTAAGTAGATCTTCTTGCTTATTTTTAAATAAAAATCATAACGAAACAATCATTGCGTCCTGATTAATGTCATGATGCAATAAAAATTTCAGGTGTGGGAATTGTGGAAACAAGACAAAGCATTAGACATAATTGACAGTTCACCGAAGGAATCAGGCTTTACATATGAGGCACTGAGATGCATCCAAGTCGGACTACAGTGCATGCAAGAACATGCTGCTGATCGACCTGCAATGTCTGAGGTGTTCTTCATGTTGGGGAACAACACAAGTTTGCCTTCTCCGAAGAAACCTGCATTTGTTTTAAGAAGATCTCCTAATAATCTTGGCAGCAGGGAGATAACATCCGGGGATGTACCACAGACCTCACTCAACAAGGCAAAGGTCTCTTTAAGGAGATAGTGATTGGGTCATCTTGAAAATTACATATGTATAGAAGTTAATTGAGGAAAAGTAAGATATGAAAAATGATTTTCATTAACTGATTTTTTTTTTAATTTTTTAAATTTGAAAAAAAATTAAATTTTAAGATTTAAATTAAAGATAAAAATTGTTGAATCTGAATTGAACCAATTTCATAGGATTTCCAATTTGCATAATATTCTTTGATAATATATAACATGTCACGAAATTTTCTAATATTTAACCTGCGGACCGGACATGGTATTCAAATCATGCACTTGGAAATGGTTTAAGGAAAACTGTGCGTTCACATTTGAAATCGACTTCATAATCAAGGCAAAGGCGTGCGCTAATGAATTCAACAAAAATATCTTTTGAAGTGTTTGATAGGCCAAGGTTTATTGCAAACTTTCATAAATTTAGATCATGAAAGGAAAAATTAGAAAATTTGTCGAATTATAGTTTAATGAATAAGCTCACGAAACATTTATGAAGAAAAATTTCATAGCAAGTAGCCTTTGAAATCATAGCAATAAAATAAACGAAAATTGCCTTGCAAAAAATAAATAATAAATAAATAAAGAGACATAGAATAGATAGATATGGAGGGACCCTGAGCCAAACACTAGGGTTCGGGTTTCCCAGATGTTTTCAACTTCAACAGTTTGAGCTTCATGTGAATTTGACATAGCTAAAACACATATTAATTTTGGCTTTCATACTAAATGAGTGGAACTTAAGCCATTCAAGCTCAACTTGAATAATAGTTTGTTCAAGCAATTTCCTGTAATTAATAAGGGAACACAAACTCGATCTTTGCAAAAATATTATGTCATAATATATATAGTGTAATATACCAAATTTGACAATTAAGCATGGGAAATTTACAGGAAGTCTTGTATAGAGAAGGAACAAGGATTCCAAAGTCAAGATTTGAGCGCAGCTACATTTTGACCATTTTGGGATAAAAAAATATGATTAAAGATTGATAATTACTCATTTGTTCGTTGTGTGGAATTTTAGACCCTAATAAAAGCGACTCTTGTTTTGACATCAAGTCTATCAAATCACATTCAAGTTGGAACATTCATTTAGATTTTTTTTCAAGACGTTAGTTAAAATTATTGTGGTGTCTCCCTCCAAGTGATCCGTCATGTGTTACATAGGGTTCCACTCAATATCCAGGATTTTAGTTTTGGTATTTTGTGTCAAAATTTCTCTCTCCATAGATACTATATATCCAAATGAATTCCTTAGAGATGGGGATGTGCTAGTATCAAAAAATGGAACTTTTGCTCTTGGATTCTTCACACCAAACAATTCCTCGCGTAGACGATACATTGGAGTTTGGTACAACAAAGTGATCAAGAAGAATGTTGTGTGGGTTGCCAATAGAGAAAATCCAATCAACAATACATCCGGAGTTCTTTCGATTGACCAACGAGGTAATCTTCTTTTGTACGATATGAATAGAAGCACTCTTGTTTGGTCTGCAAATGTTTCATCCAACGGTTCCCATATTCAGCTCTTGGACTCAGGAAATTTGGTTTTGGTCGAGGAAAATAGCACACTTTATGTTTGGCAAAGCTTTGATCACCCAACAAACACTTTGCTTTCCGACATGAAAATTGGGCTGGACCGAAAAACCGGTCAGAACCGGTTCCTAACATCTTGGAGATCAGGTGATGACCCTGGTCAAGGTGATTTTATGTATGAGCTGGACCCGAGCGGATCACCGCAGTTCTTTTTGTACAGGGGATCTACCAGAGTTTGGAGGACTTCACCGTGGCCCTGGCACTTGCCAATATTATTTCTTCAAGGCAATTCAGTTAGGTACTTTTGCGTTTTTTCTAATAACCAGGATGGAGTTCTTTTCTCTTACACCTTAGATGATTCCTCCATAGCCACGAAGTTAGAGGTAGATGATTCTGGATCCATCTCTAGGTTTATATGGAATGAGAGAGATAATCGATGGAATTCAATTTGGTCTGCTCCTGGGGATATTTGTGATGAATATAGGCATTGCGGAGCTTATAGCATTTGTGCCCCTAGTGGCACTATTATGTTCGAGTGCTCCTGCTTGCCGGGGTTTAAGCCCAAGTCAACTAGGGATTGGCATTTGAGAGATGGGTCAGGCGGGTGTGTTAGAGAGCAAAATATTTCCCTGTGTGGAAATGGAGAAGGGTTTTTAAAAGTGGCATGGATGAAGTTACCTGACACTTCGTTGGTTGGGGCTACAAAGTTTGTGAACAACTTGGAATGTCAGCAACAATGCCTGAGAAATTGTTCATGCACGGGCTATGCATCATCTATTGGAAATGAGAAGGAAAATGTTTGCTTGATGTGGTTTGGGGAGTTGACGGACATGAGACCAGCACTAGAATGGGGAATTGATTTGTTTGTTCGTGTTGATTCGATTACGTTAGGTATGCTATCATATTCATTCTGTTTATTAAATGATTGTTTTTCTTTTATTTTGTAAAAGATGATCATGTATGTGTTTTTTTTTTTATTTGAATTTGAATTAATTTTAGTTTTTTATAATTTATAAATAATATATTTAAAATGAACAATGAGAAGGGTGACTTATGTTTTAGGTTAAGGTCAATCTTGATAAAATAATTTTCTCAAAGAATAATTTGTAAATAACCTACTCTCAATGCTCCCTTTGTGTTGGGTTAGGTAGAAATAAGTCGTATTGTTCATGGATTTCATATGCCGACTTAATATCATTCGATTTATAAATTTAACCGAATTAGTTAATAGCTGGTCTAAATAATTAATTAAATATAATATATATTTTAAATTAATTTGTATTCTATATATTATTTATAGATAGCAGAGTAAAGGGTGTGGTCATACCTGTAATAATGCATCGGGTCCATCAAAACTCCAAAATCAAGTGTACTTGGTCAAGAGTAGCATTAGGATGGAGTACCGGAATGGACGACCTCTGAGAAATTCTTATGTTGCACCTTTCATTTTTTATCGACCCAAAATTTAGAACTCAAGTTCATCATTGTTGTATAGATATAGTACAAAATTTAATCATTAAATCACAAACACATTATACCAAGTCTAGCATTGTGGCCTATTAAATTTTATAGTAGATCTATCTTATTAACATCTTTAGTTCGGGTTGTAGAATGTAGTTTTAGTGAGTGGCAAGGTGGATTTTCATGTTTGTTGAGGATTGGTGACAGTTCAATCAGAAGTTCTCATTAGAGCTGAGTTTTGTGTAGAGTGCTGTGGAAATGGTTGGAGGTTCTAAAAGTTTTGTGCCTTTTTTCTTTTTATTGGGACTAATTCCTTACCATATCGTTTGCAATTTTCAGTTTTCTTAGTTTTGTGGCCAATGGTTTAGTCCGAAATCAACCAGGGATTTGAGGGCGGTCGCAGGGGAGAGATGAGGGAGATGATTAATGGTGCTTCTGCAGTGTTTTATTTTTATTTATTTTTTCTTCTTCTTTCTTGAATGTTTTTTTTTTCCTTTTTAATTTTTTTGTGGAAATAAAACGAATTTATTTTCTTATATATTATTGATTATTTTATAAAAAAAAATTGCAGCAGGGCCTATTTTCTCACTTCCCATAGTTGAAGGGACATATTTGAAAAAAAAATGAGGAAAAATTTCCGGACCAATATATAACCCCTGGTTCATGAAACAATTTTGCAGTTTTCCCAAAATGTTTTCCAAAGAATCATGTATGTAATACCCAATTAAATTTAAAAAAAAAAAAAGGGAAATTAAAATTAGGGCTTAAAGCCCTAATTTTCTTTTCTCTCTCTCTCTCTCTCTCTCTCTCTCTCTCTCTCTTTCTCTCCCTCTTTCCCTCTTTCTCCTCTTCTCCTCCGCTGCGGCCTCTCCCTTCCGCCACCGCACCAAGCCACAGCGCGACCTCCTTCCCGCGAGCACGCCACTGCGCAGATCGGCCCTCCCGCGAGCGCTGCCGCCTTGAGCTATCACGGCCCAGCGCGCGAGCCAGCGCAAGGCCCAGCGAGCAAGCCAGCGAGCGACTCAGCACGAGCCAGTGCGCGGCCCAGCGTGCGAGCCCAGCGCGGCCTAGCGCGCGAGCCCAGCGCGCGAGCCCTGCGCGGCCCAGCGCACGAGCCCAGCGTGCCACAGCTCGCGATCTCCCGCAAGCCAACGCGCGAGCCCAGCGTGCGAGCCCAGCGCGCGAGCCCAGCGCGCCACAGCGCGCGATCTCCCGCGACCCAGCGCGCGATCTCCAGCGACCCAGCCTGCGCTATCTCCCGCGACCTAGCCTGCGCGCCCCTGCGCGAGCACAGTGCGCAGAGCACGCGACCCATCTGCGCGAGCGCGCGCACCTCACAGCACGCGTTCCAGCTCGCGAGAGCGAGCCCTAGCCCGTGAGCGGGCCAACCCACCAGCGGCCCAAGGCCCAGTCCAACCGCGGCCCACTGAAACCCGCGAAGCCCGCTACGGCCAGCAAGCCGGGCTGAGAGCCGCGAGCCACCAGCGGGCCAGCCCGCTAGCAGCCAGCCTACCGGCCCGCGAGCCCGTGACGGCCCGCGAGCCCCCGACCAGTTTTCCCCTTCGAGAGCTCACCTGCATCTTCTGTACTGCAGGTAACGACTGTATTGATTGAAGTTCTATGGTTTGCTGTTAGAAATTTAGTGGTTTCTAATGCATCTGAAGTTTGGGAAATATTACAGGTTTTAAACCAACCCGACGGGCGAACGACAACTAGGTCTGAAACCCGAAGAACCCTAGGTGAGAGATGAATAAATTTTATTGATAGAATCCCTTATTAGGGTTTTAATCACTATAAATTTGACGATTTGATTAGGTTTGCCTTTTGGAGAGTCGTTGAAAAATAGGGAGTGACCACCCTCCCTAGATAGGTGAGTGAGACTCTAATCTCTTGCATAAAATAGTAAAACGTATTTTCTATCGCATTTTCGATAAAACATGCTTTGATATGCATTCGTTGACGTGTGATATTAAATTTGGAAATCTGTTTTGTGATTTTTGGAGTGTCTTGAATTATATTTATAATGACTATGCATCCATGGTTTGAAATGAAATAATAATTGTGCCATTACTTGAAATTTTAAAATTTCCTTTTCTACCGTCGCATTGGTATGCTATTTGAAATGATTCAATGAAACGTATTGGCACGCAGATTTGAAATGTTTTGATGAACTATGTGGGTTGGATGCCCACTAGTTATGAGATGATGTGATGTTACTTGTGGGACGTTGTGCCCTGGGACGTTGTGCCCTTGTGATACTATGGGACGTTGTGCCCTTGTGATACTATGATAATTCTGTAGCTACGAAGGGCGTTTGTAGAGGCACGGGTTGCCCGGATACGCTTCTGCAGGAGGTATCCGCAAACGTCGTTTATTCTAAAGGCTATAGGCGCAGCCGGTTGAACCCACGTAGGGGGAGGACGTGTGTGACGCCACCGTCTAGCACCGGGCGGGGTCCTATACACGTTGATGAGTTGGCCCCAGCGAGCTCATGGCCAACGTCGGGGTAGAGAGCGTTTTAAAGTCTATGCATAATAAAAAACCCCCGACGCGTCTGTCCTTGGTCACGGTTGACCTTTGCCGGGACTATTTTTGGCTCGCTCTGACATTACTTGATTTTAAAGGGATGCATATATGCTTGTTATCGTGTGATTGGTTAAATGATTTCAAATTGTTATACATATCATGTTTTGTCGCGAAATGTAAATTTTTGTTTCAAATGATATTATTTGACACTCCAATTATTCACCTATGCTATTTATGCTGGATATTACCCCCCTCACTCACTGAGTATCTTCCCATGATACTCACCCCTCTATTTTCTCTCCTCAGACAGGTTTATTGTGATAGAGCGACGTTACAGGCTCTAGAGCGGAGTTGGTATTTCCGACGGTAAGATTTACTTTTAATTTAGTTTCGACCCTGCGAGGTCTTGACATAGAGGTCCGTAGTTGGCCATATACTTATTTTGGGATGACTGTATAATTTAACTCTCATATTTCCTTTGCATTGAGGTGATTGTACGTACTTGAATGTTACTTGGGAAATGTGTTATACATTGTAAAAACTTAGGTCCGCTCGGTGTGGCGGCTGTTCATACTCTAATTGGGCAGGATAGTAGAGGTCTGTAGCTAGAACTGTTAGAAACTTGTAGCCTTGCGTTGTTCTGGATGCTGGCGGTGGTGTTTGTTGATTTTGGAGAGGCCGGGATGACCATTCATTTAAATTATAGATTGATTTTGATTATACATGTTTAATTGTACACGGGAAACCTCCGATTTATGGGGAGGTTTTGCCCGATTTTCTATAAAAATACAGCCGGCATCTTAGGACAACGGGTGGCTGTTCACGATCCCGGTTTGGGGCGTGACAATGTACACATCAAATCAATGAAACTAATATCAAATGCAGTTGACATCTGATTTACTTGTGATATATGACACATTGCTATTGTCCCAATTCAGCGAAATATGCAAAGAAGAATAAAGGATTCCTTTCAAAGAAAGAGCTTTTGGTGATTTCATTCTCAATTGATGGAGCGTTGTTAACCCTTTTCTTGATACTAGTCTGCGTCCGATTGATTAGGAGGAAAAAACCGAAAGGTACAAAAATTTAAATTTATTTTCCAACTACATTTGTTTTGAAAGATATTATTCTAAAATTAAATTGTTTTTATTCTTGTATTCTTGGAGAACAGCTAATCGACAGAAACATAGACTGCTATTGAGAAGCTCTAAAGAAAATTCAAATGCAACTGGTTCTCAAGAAAGTAGTGTACCTTTCTATGATTTTACAACCATCATTGTAGCCACAAACAATTTCGCTTCTGCAAACAAACTTGGCCATGGTGGTTTTGGCTCTGTTTATAAGGTTAGTCCTGCAAAAGGCAAATATTGTAAATCTTCATGAATCTTTTCTTGATATCCTTTTGTAATCTTATTTTAGATTTTCAAAAAAAAAACATAATAAGATGGAAAATGATGGGGTTTAATATGTTTATTCCAGGGTCAGCTACCTACTGGTGTGGAGATTGCGGTAAAAAGGCTTTCAAAAGATTCAGGACAAGGCTCACTAGAATTTAAGAATGAAGTGATGCTTATGGCACAACTTCAGCATAAGAATCTTGTGAAGCTCTTGGGTTATTGCATTGAAAATGATGAAAAGATTTTGGTTTATGAGTATTTGCCGAACAAAAGTCTCGACAATTTCATTTTCGGTATTATCCCTCTGGCCTTTTACTTTCTCGTGTCATGTTGTTTTCATGGTGGTTAGCAAAGCACCTGACATATATTCATTATCTCAATGAGGTCTTTATAGATGAAAAAATGAAATTGGAGTTGAATTGGAGAAAACGCTATGAGATCATAGTTGAGATTGCAAAAGGGATAGTGTATCTACATCAAGATTCGAGATTAAAAATTATCCATAGGGATCTGAAGGCAAGTAATATTCTTCTTGATAACAAATTAAACCCAAAGATTTCAGATTTTGGCATTGCCAAAGTATGTTGTGGGGAACATAGTCAAGCAAACACGAGGAGAATTGTCGGCACTTAGTGAGTTTTTATTTTATTTTTCAAATTCAAGAAAATGTTTGAAATTTTTTTGAATTTAATTCACGTAGTAATTGTATAGCAGAATACTAATCTACTTGATATTGTGCAATTCAGTGGGTACATGTCCCCAGAGTATGCAATTTTTGGAAAGTTCTCAACAAAATCTGATGTATTTAGTTTTGGAGTTTTGCTATTAGAGATCATTAGTGGCAAGAGAAACAATGTTGATTACCAAAACCATCCATCATTGAATTTGATTGGATTTGTAAGTAGATCTTCTTGCTTATTTTTAAATAAAAAATCATAACGAAACAATATTGCGTCCTGATTTATGTGATGATGTAATAAAAATTTCAGGTGTGGGAACTGTGGAAACAAGACAAAGCATTAGAGATAATTGACAGTTCACTGGAGGAACCGAGCTTTTCATACGAGGCACTGAGATGCATCCAAGTTGGGCTATTGTGTGTGCAAGAATGTGCCGCTGATCGACCTGCAATGTCTGAGGTGGTCTTCATGTTGGGGAACAACACAAGTTTGCCCTCTCCTAAGCAACCTGCATTCTTTTTGAGAAGTTCTTCTAGTAATCTTGACAAATTGATGAATAGATTAGGAGAACCGTCTTCGGTACATGACGTGTCAATAACCGTAATTGAAGCTCGATAAAAGTTATCGACTCAATTGATGACGGAGTTTTCTCATTTTCTTGATATTTTGAGTTCTGAATCCCTTGAGAGCCGTTGCAAGAAATTTTCTAGGCAATGGGGAGAGAACATCCAGGTATGAGCCATAGACCTCAGTCAACAAGGCAAAGGACTCTTTACGGAGATAGTGATTGGGTCAGCTTGAAAATTACGAAGTTTTGGGGGCCCATGTTATAATCAACAAAAACCTAGGATGTGTTTTGTGGCTAATGCTAAAACCTAGGTCGTGTTTGGTGGCTAATGCCAGCTGTTTTCCCTGTTTGAATTACAGATAATTCATGATTTATTTATTTACTTTTTTGGAAACGTCATGCGGTAACGTTATGTTGTTTAACTCCTCTGCTTCGTGGTGTTGAATGGCCCAACAGAAACACCTAGAGCACCGGCGGAGCAAAAAGCAATAGAAAACCCCAGCCCAGGAAAGTACCACGCCAACCACTAAGAGCACCATTTCACTCCACATCTCTCTTTTTCCCTCTCTCTCTCTCTCTCTCTCTCTCTCTCTCTGTTTTTTTATTTTATTTTATTTTATTTTTAACCTACCAAACGTTGAGGGTAAAATGACTAAAAATATAAAAAGCAACAAATAGAATTGAACATCGACTCTGAATGGAAACCGTAACATCAGCGGAATTGTGGTTTTAATGCAGCGGCTATATGCCTCCGGAGTCTGTATTATTTGGGAAATTTTCAACCAAGTCTGATACTTTTAGTTTTGGAGTTCTATTGCTAGAGATTATTAGAGGCAAGAGGAGCAATGTCGATTACAAAGAGCACCCTTCATTGAACTTGATTGGGCACGTGAGTAAAGAATTACTCAACACAATAGCTCACCAAATTCTATCGAGTCAAGATTTCGAGTTTTGCGTATAATGATGCCTTGAATAATTGCAGGTGTGGGATCTTTGGAGAGAAGACAAAGCATTAGAGATTGTTGATTGCTCAATGGCAGAACCATTGTTTTGGCTTGAAGAGTTCAAATGCATTCAAGTCGGACTATTGTGTGTGCAAGAATTGGCAACAGATCGAGCTGCAATGTCAGATGTTGTTTTGATGTTGGAGAGCAACACAAATCAATTGCCTTCTCCAAAGCGACCAGGATTTCTTCTGGCAAGAACCGGAAGTAACCTTAACAAAAATATATACAAAGAAGGTCCTTGTTCCATAAATCACTAAAAAGGCAAAACCTTCTCAACTTTTGCAACAGTCATAGAAATCTTTAAACCATAAGGATGGAATTGTATGAATCTTTTTTATCCCAACATACTCATAGAATCTACTTTCTTAACGAATCACAGGGCCAGTAATAAGAGTTCTTTGGATTGTTCAGGGCCTCGGATTGCTGTTGTGATGGGCTTATCGCTTGAGAGGTCCTCCTGATTGCAGGTGCGATGGACACTTGAGTTTGCTTGGACGGCTTCTTCTTGGGTCCTTTGTTGAGCCCCTTTTGCCTGTGACTTGTTCATGAAATCTAGAGCTATTTGTCCTACGTCACTCATTCTCCATTTAAGCTTGATTAGGTTCGTGGGTTTGAGTAATGCAGCCGGGGGCAGGGGTGAGGGGATTGTGGTTAGGCTCATAAGCCTGGTAGTCTTCTCGGTTCTAATCCAATTCAAGCCATAGGTAAGAATTTAAAAAAATAAATAAATAGATCAAAGTATGATGCAGATGTAATTTTTCCCTTAACTCAGCCAAAAAAAAAAAAAAATCTTTGTTGGTGGAAATATTTTAATATGGTCCCACCTCCCAATCCTCGTGTTCTGAAATTTGAAGGATATGCCAAATTTACACTTGTCTCCGCAGCATGATATCAAGGCATGCCACAAGTCGAAATATATCTAAGAAAAGATTTAATTAAAATATATTTTGAATAAAATAAAACAAAATATAAAAACAGGTTGAAAACATAAAAATAATATTATATGTTGCACATTATTTTTCCGAAATATGCAGAAAATGCAAGTTCTTTTTCTTTTTCCTTTTTATATGTTTTTTGTAGCAGAGTGTAATATTTTAATTTTAAGTATTCAGTTTAGAACACCAAAACTATGAAAGCTTTCTTTGGACTGGCTTTAAACCGGAAACTTGTTCAAGTGGAGTGGCCCTTTTGTCGGACAAGCCTCTTGCATTGACAAGTCATATCGTGAAGGAGACAGTCAAATCATCCTCTAGCATGCGAGTGAGTGACCCCATCCCAACGAACGGAGAGAGATGTATTGTTAGACTTAAAAGTCTTTCCATCCTAAATTAGAAGGCTGAATAGGTCCACCAATGAAATTTCCTGTGAGAAACAGCATAAGTTTGCCTTCCCCGAAGCAACCTGCATTCGTTTTGAGAAGATCTTTTAATAATCTTTGACAAATTGATGAATAGATTAGGTGAATCGTGGATAATTGAAACTCGATAAAACTATCGACTCAAATGATAATGGAGTTTTGTCACTTTCTTGAGATTTTGATTTTGACTCCCTTGAAAGCTGTACAAAGAAATTTACTAGGCAACACAGACAGAACATCTGGGCATGAGTCATAGACCTCACTCAAGGACTCTTTAAGGAGATGGTGATTGGGTCAGCTTGAAAATTGCTTATGTATGAAGGTTAATTAAGTAAGAAAAGTGAGATGCGAAAAATGATTTTCATCAACTTATTTTTTTTAATTTTTAAAATTTGAAAAAAAATTAAATTTTAAGAATTAAATTAAAGATCAAAATTGTTAAATCTGAACCAATTTCGTAGGATTTCCAATTGGCATAATATTCGTTGAATTTTCTAACTTTTGACCTACGTGTACGACATGCTATTCAAAGCATGCACTTGGAATTTGTTGAAGGAAAACTGTGCGTTCACATTTGAAATTGACTTCATAATCAATGCAAGGCATGCACTATTGAATTCAACAAAAATGTCTTTTGAAGTGTTTGATGGGCAAATGTTTCTTGCAAACTTTAATAAATTTAGGTCATGAAATGAAAAATTAGAAAATTTATCGAGTCATAATTTAATAAACAAACTCATGAAACATTTTATGATAAAAATTTTTAGAGCAAGTAGCCTTTGAATACGTAGACAAATAAAATAAATAAAAATTTCCCAACAAAAATAAATAAATAAATAAATAAATAAATAAATAAATAAATAAATAAAAGAGATGTAGAATAGATAGATATAGAGGGATCAAGAAAGCACATAATAGTTTGTTCAAGCTCCATTTGAATTTAACATAACTAAAACACACACACACACATATATATATGAATTTTGCTTGGCCATAAGCTATTGAAATTTAACTCAAATAACAGTTTGTTCAAGCTCAAATTCTGTGATTAATAAGTTAACACAAACTCGATTTCGACTAAATTTGGTTTTGGTTTTTACACTTTGGTCATAAAGGTAGATGATCAATAAGAATTCAATGAAATAAATACTTTTATGGTCTACTTGAAGAATACATTATTGAAAGGTATATATAGTGTAATGCTAGGTTGCCCGGGAACTTGAATAGAGAAACAAGAATGAATATGAAAAAATATGAAGAAATAATATTTTATAAGAATTCAGAAACAGAAACATTGACAAATGTGTAAATATAAAAAAAATAAAGATTTTTTTATAAATATTAATTATGTTATAAAAATAATAGAATAGTCATATTTTATAATAAAAATATAAAATGATCAAATATATAATTATTAATCATAAGAATGATAATATAAAAAATAAAAATTATAATTAAATAAATAAAAATTCATTAGATATACAAAAAATATGTAAATATAAAAAATATAAAGATTTTTATATAAATATTAATTAATTAATATATTGATAAGTTTTGAAAATAGAAAACATAAATTTCACAGGTCCCTAGCGGTCAGCGTAATAGTCAGAACCCCCTCCCCAAACCCATGATATATATATCAAATTTGACAATTTGGCATAGGAAATTTCCAAGAAGTGTTATGGGTCAAATAAACAGTGGTCCACAATAATGGAAAATGAAAGAATTCGTATGCTCTCAATTGGTTGAAATAACCACCCATTTGAAACTGCAAAAAGAAAAGTTAGAAAATTCACACACCAAAATAATAAAAATATATATTTAGAGTTGACCTACTCACTCAATTCTATTCTATTCCAAACAAATTATTTCATGGGGGCTTCTTTCTATTATTATTATTATTATTGGAGTTCTCCCAAAAATTTGAAGGTTCCATGTAACTTTAAAATATGGATTATGCCCTCACCCAATTTCCATCTATCACTGCTGCACTACTAAGTTGTCTCAATTTGCCTCTAACTATGCCTCTAACTTGTCTCTATGAAACATTTCAATTAAACTAAAACACTTCCTCCATTCTCTTTTAAGTTTCATTTTGGATGTTAGAACAAAAATTAAAAAATACATTTAGCAATCTTAATTTAAAAATTTTGTAGTAAACAACCTTTTTAAGGAGTATTAAATGGTGATTGGGGACTAAGAGATTTTTAAGAAATTGTAAAGGCTATTTATTGTTGAACAATGATAAAGTTAGAAAAATATAATTTATTCTTCATTGAAATATGAGAACGAAACTTAAAAATGGAAGAAAATTTTCTCTTCAAAATGACATTTAAAAGGGAATAAAGGTATTTTTTTAATAAAAGTATAGAATCTTATAAATAAAATTTATTTAAAAAATAATAAAATTATCAATAATTTTTAATATAAAAAATCCTTGGTCTCAACTTATTCAAAACCATCTATCCCTGCAGATAGAGAGGGAACAAGGATTCCACAAAAAAAGATTTGACCGGAGATGTTACTTTTTGACCTTTTTGTGGTAAATAATATATATAATTAAAGATGGATAATTACTCGTTTATTTGTCATGTGAAATTTTCTACTTTAGTAAGAGTGACCGTTGCTTTGACATCAAGTCTCTCAAATCACTTTCAGAGTTTGAACATTCATTTAGATTCTTGTTCAAGCCTTTTACTCCAAAATATAATGGTGTCTTCCTCCAAGCTATCCATCATGGGTTACATGGGGTTCCACTCAATATCAAGGATTTTACTTCTGGTATTTTGTGTCAAAATTTCTTTCTCTATAGATACTTTATATCCAAATCAATTTCTTAGAGATGGGGATGTACTCCTATCAAAAAATGAAACTTTTGCTATTGGATTCTTCACCCCCAACAATTCTTCTAGTAGACGATATGTCGGAGTTTGGTACAACAAAGTGATTGAGAAGAACGTTGTGTGGGTTGCCAACAGAGAAAATCCTATCAACAATACATCTGGAGTTCTTTTGATTGACCAACACGGTAATCTTCTTTTGTGCGATGTAAATAGAAGCACTCTTGTTTGGTCTGCAAATGTTTCATCCAAGAGTTCCCACATTCAGCTCTTGGACTCGGGAAATTTGGTTTTGGTTGAGAAAAATAGCACACTTTATGTTTGGCAAAGCTTTGATCACCCAATAGACACTATGCTTCCCGGCATGAAAATTGGGTTGGACCGGAAAACTGGTCAGAACCGGTTCTTAACATCTTGGAGATCAGGCGAGGACCCTGGTCAAGGTAATTATATGTTTGAGCTGGACGGGAGGGGATCGTTGCAGTTCTTTTTGTACAAGGGATCTACCAGAATCTGGAGGACTGCACCATGGCCCTGGCCCTCGCAAATAATATTTCTTCAAGGCAACTCAGTTAGGGAGTTTTGTTTTTTCTCTAATAACCAAGATGAAGCTCTTTTTTCCTCCCCTTTAGATGATTCCTCCCAAGTTATGAGGTTGGTAGTAGATGATTCTGGATATATTTCTAAGTATATGTGGAATGAGAGAAATAATCGATGGAATTCAATTTGGTCTGCTCCTAATGATATTTGTGATGAGTTTAGGCATTGTGGAGCTTATAGCATTTGTGCCCCTAGTGCCACTGTTCTGTTTGAGTGCTCCTGCTTGCCCGGGTTTGAGCCCAAGTCACCAGGGGATTGGCAGTTGAGAGATGGGTCAGGCGGGTGCGTTAGGGAGCAAAATATTTCCTTGTGTGGAAATGGAGAAGGGTTTTTGAAAGTGGAACGGATGAAGTTACCTGACACTTCATTGGTTGGGGCTACAAAGTTTGTTAACAGCTTGGAATGTAGGAAACAATGCGTGAGAAATTGTTCATGCACCGCGTATGCAACAGCTCTTGGGGATGGGAAGGAAAATATTTGCTTGATGTGGTTTGGGGAGTTGATGGACATGAGACCTTTACCTGCAATATGGGGAATCGATTTGTTTGTTCGTGTTGATTCTATTACATTAGGTACCCATCGTATTCATTTGTTTATTATATGATTGGTTTTTCTTTTATTTGGAAAAAGATGATCATGTGTGTATGTGTTTTTTTGACTAACCACTCTTATGTAATTTGAATTAATTTTATTTTTTTACAATTTATAAATAACACACTTCAAATTAATGGTGGCTTGCTTTATTAGAAGGGTAATTTATTCTTTAGGTAGAGGTTATCTTGATAAAATAATTTTCTCAAAGAATAATTTGTAAATAACCTATTCAATGCTCCATTTGTGCTGGTCTGGTAGAAATAAATCCAAATGTTCATGGATTTCATATTCTGATTTAATTTAGTTTGGTTTATAAATCCAATTAAATTAGTTAATAGACAGTCCGAATAATTAATTATATATATTAAATATTTTTAATATAATTTAAATTATATATATATTATTTACAGATAGTAGGACAAAATTTATAGAAGTTGTTAAAATTTGTTTATAAATTTGGTTTAATAAGGTAATAAGTTAAATAAAGTCTTGTTAAATTACAATAAGAACCCCTTCAGTGTCCCCTTCCATGTTCTTCATTTTACTCTCTTCTCCATCACATGTTTAATGTGTTCTTGTTTTATTTTTTATTTTTTATATTTGAGAAACTACTACACTTGTTATTTGCTCAGTTTGGGTTGTAGAATGTAGTTTTAGCGAGTGGGTAGGTGGGTTTTCATGTTTGTTGAGGATTGGTGACGGTTCAATCAGATGTTCCTGGAAAGAGCTGAGTTTTGTGTAGAGTGCTGTGGAAAGGGTAGGAGATTCTGAAAGTTTTGTTTTGTTTTTTTTTTCCCCAGATTTTTCTATGTTTGGGATTAGTGAGAATTGATACATTGGGATTCCTTACCATAGCTTTGACATACGAATCGGAAGCATTCAACTTATTTTAGTGTTTTTGCAGTTTTCAGTTTTCTAAGTTTTGTGGCCAATGGCTTAGTCCCAAATCAACCAGGGATTTGAGAGTCAAAGAGGAGGATGAGAGAGGGCGGTCACAGGTTTTTTTTTGGGGGGGGGGATGATTAACAGTGCTTCCCGATTGCTTCATTTTTTTTTCTTCTTCTTCTTCTTTCTTGAATGTTTTCTTTTTCTTTTTTTTTGTGAAGATAAAAAGAATTTACATTTTTTATATATTATTTTGCAAAAAAATTTACAGCTGGACCTATATATAATCCCTGTTCAAGAAACAATTTTGTGGTTTTCCTAAAAATAAGAGTAAGAGTTTGACACCTTTTTTCCTTGTGATATATAACACATTACTCGATTTTAGCCAAAAGGCCGAGAAAGGTATATATATGACACATTACTATTGTCCCAATTCAGCGAAAAATGCAAAGAAGAACAAAGGATTGCTTTCAAAGAAAGAGGTTTTGGTGATTTCATTCTCAATTGATGGAGCGCTGTTAACGGTAGTAGTTTGCGTCCGATTGATTAGAAGGAAAAAGCTCAAAGGTAAAATAATTTAAATTTATTTTCCAACTATATTTATTTTCAAAGATTTTATTCTAACATTAAATTATTTTCGTTCTTTTTTTTTCTTGGAAAATAGCGAATCGAGAGAAACATAAACCACTATTGAGAAGCTCTAAAGAAAATTCAAATGCAACTGGTTCTCAAGAAAATAGTGTACCTTTCTATGATTTTACAACCATCATCGAAGCCACAAACAATTTCGCTTCTACAAACAAACTTGGCCATGGTGGTTTTGGCTCTGTTTATAAGGTTAGTGCTCCAAAAGCCAAATATTATAAATTTTCATGAATTTTTTCATGGTATTCTTGGATAATCTTATTTCAAAATTTCAAAATTTCAAAATATGGGGTTTAACACGTTTATTTCAGGGTCAGTTATCTAGTGATGTGGAGATTGCGATAAAAAGACTTTCAAAAGATTCAGGACAAGGTTCAGAAGAATTTAAGAATGAAGTGATGCTTATGGCACAACTTCAACACAAGAATCTTGTGAAACTCTTGGGTTATTGTATTGAAAAAGATGAAAAGATTTTGGTTTATGAGTACTTGTTGAACAAAAGCCTAGACAATTTCATTTTCGGTATTATTCTTTAGGCCTTTTACTTCGCTCGTGCCACTTTGTTCTCATAGTGGTAGCAAATATTCATTCTCTGAATGTGGTCTTTGCAGATGAAAAAAGGAAATTGGAGTTAAATTGGAGAAAACGCTATGAGATCATAGTTGGGATTGCTAAAGGGTTGGTGTATCTACATCAAGATTCAAGATTAAAAATTATTCATAGAGATCTGAAGGCAAGTAATATTCTTCTTGATAACAAATTAAACCCAAAAATTTCTGATTTTGGCATTGCCAAAATATGTGGTGGGGAACACAGCCAAGCAAATACGAGGAGAATTGTGGGCACTTAGTAAGTATTTTTCAAATTTAAGAAAATGTTTAAAATTTTTACGAATTTAGCCCACATAATATTTGTATATCAAAATACTAATCTACTTGATATTGTCAAATCCAGTGGGTACATGTCCCCGGAGTATGTGATTTTTGGAAAGTTCTCGACAAAATCTGATGTATTTAGTTTTGGAGTTTTGCTATTAGAGATCATTAGTGGCAAGAGAAACAATGTTGATTACCAAAACCATCCATCTTTAAACTTGATTGGATTTGTAAGTAGACGTTCTTGCTTATTTTTAAATAAAAAGTCATAATAAAACAATCATTGCATCCCTTATTTATTTGACGATGCAATAAAAATTTCAGGTGTGGGAACTGTGGAAACAAGACAAAGCATTAGAGATAATTGACAGTTCATTGGAGGAACCGGGCTTTTCGTACGAGGCACTGAGATGCATCCAAGTTGGGCTACTGTGCGTGCAAGAATGTGCCGCTGATCGACCTGCTATGTCTGAGGTGGTCTTCATGTTGGGGAACAACACAAGTTTGCCCTCTCCGAAGCAACCTGCATTCGTTTTGAGAAGTTCTTCCGGTAATCTTGAGAAATTGATGAATAGATTAGGAGAACCGTCTTCGATACGTGACGTGTCAATAACTGTTATTGAAGCTCGATAAAAGCTATCAACTCAATTGACAATGGAGTTTTCTCATTTTCTTGATATTTTGAGTTCTGGATCCCTTGAGATGGTTGCAAGAAACTTTGGCCCCTCAAACACTTCAAAAGACATTTTTGTAGAATTCAATAGTGGATGCCTTGCCTTGATTATGAAGTCAATTTCAAATGAATTAGAAATAGTTCACAAATTTAGGTTATGAAAGGAAAAGTTGGAAAATTTGTCAAGTCATAGTTTAATAAATAAACTCATGAAATATTTTACTATGAAAATTTTCATAGTAAGTAGCCTTTCAACTCATAGACAATAAAATAAAGAAAAGTTATCCAGAATAAATAAATAAATAAAGAGAAGTAGAATAGAGAGATATGGAGGGACCCAGGGCCTAACTCTAGGGTTAGGGTTTCCCAGACGTTTTAAACCTTAGTAGTTTGAGCTTCATTTGAATATGACGTATCCAAAACACATTTGAAGTTTGGCTTAAATATTAAATGAGTTGACCTTAATTCTGTAATTAATAAGTGAACACAAATTTGATTTTGTTATTAATGGATCATAATTTTTCATAATTATTTTTTAGAAAAATGATAATAATTTTGATATATAGGAGAGTTTTAAATTAAAAAAAAAAAGAATGATTTCAATTTAGTTTTAAATTAATTTTAATTAAAATAAATAAATATTTAATTCAAAATATATTAAAATATGTTTATGTGAACAGTCATATAAAATTATGTTTTATTTGACACTTTAAAACTTGAAATTATGTTGAAAAGAATTTGGAAGTTGTTTGTGGGGTGACCAATTTAGGTTCCGGTGATTTTGCTGCCCATGAAGATGGACAAGCATGCGAGGATCAAAATCTATTCTGGAATCATCTCCATCAACAGTCATAATTTGAGCCATTGTGGTTTCTCATGTACCCTGCACATCGTTCATCAATGTGTCTGATCTCTTCCAAAGTTGCTCCTTAGAGCTGCTATCAGAGTGATTACTCCCACGGGCACACATTGGATGGTCATCTCTTGCAAAGTTGCAAGAGGTACTTATTTTAGGAGCCATAGATCTTCTCAAATCAAGCTTATAGATTTACTTTGCAAGTAGTTTTTTTCATACATGGAATCACCGAGACGAGACTGATTGTCCTGGGGATTTACCAAGGCCCTTGGTTCATCGCGATCTTGCAGAAATGTTTCACCTCGCTGTGTCGTCACATGACCATGTCTATTCGCTACGGCCTTGTGCTTATCTAACCAATCAGGATGGCTCCGCAGAGAGACAGAGAGAGAGAAATCCATCAATTCCACCCTGCTCTGCCACTTTATTTTGTATTGATTTGCCTTATTTATAGCTAATTCCGTGGCTAATTAAATCACAGCGAATTTCTGCCGGCACTTTTTTATTTTCTCCGGTTGGATAATGTGCTCCTATATCCCCTTCATTTTTTTTGCTTTGAATTAATTGTTTGGTTAGTTTGAACAAGTTCGGGGGACATAAACAGGGCAAAAGTCTATGGAACATGCGCGTATATAAAAAGAAATTTTTATGAAATATTCATATGATTATGATTAGTAATTATCAGCGGACGTCAATTACTTCATAAAAAAGCTGACACTAAAATAATAATTCAATATGTATTAACTTTATAGATATTAGATTATTAATATCTATAGGAATATATGAAATTTTATATATTTAATATTCTCTCTATTTGTTGGTTTAGTATTTTTTTTTTGTTTGGTACTTTGGTTTGGTTATCCCCCGATATTCAAAGTTTTACCCTGATTAATTTGGATCGACCTCTACAAAACCCACTTTGTGAGAGCGGGTCTCTCAACATTATTTTTTTTGTACCCAGGAGGAGTCGAACTCTCGACCTGATTAAAAGACGAAGGTGTTCATTCCACCTACGCCAACAAGGGTTGGTATTGGTTCATTATTTGAATATTAGTACCCTTTAAGTAACGTTTCAAATTCAGACTTTTTGAATGATAAAAATAGATGTTGAAAAAGTTTTGCTCTCTTAAAAGTTTAAATTAATTTGAATCAAATTCAGAGATCTAATATAATTATAAAATATCATTAGTTTATAGAATGTATATATGGGCTATGTCACCAGAAAGGACATGTTCATATCACCAGGAATATATATATGGGCTAAGTAATTGAGATGAGGGCCGCAACCAAAAATTTATGGGCTAAGTAATTAGTCACGCATATGGGCCTAAGACACAAATACTTTTTTTTTTTTTTTTACCGAGTACCGCCTGATATATAGAGTTTTATCCCGATTAATCTAGCCCGACTACTACAGTGGCTCCTTCCGAATGGCGGATTTTCCAACGGAAAATACTGTTTACACATGAGGGTTTGATACTCTCAGTAAGAATCAAATCTTGATCATATTTAGAGGTACTCAATCTCATATCCAGTTAAATCAATCCATCGGTTAAGATGCAAATACTTGAACAAATTGAAAAGTGTAATAACGTGGATTGAGACATTGAGGGGCAGAGGAACACTAGGGGGGTGTGATTTTGAAATGGACAAAACCCTCTTATCCTTGTTCTGTTGTCTCGCAATCTCGCTTTCAGAAAGCGACAATCTCGCTTTCAAACAAGGTTTTTTTTTTTGGAAAAATACTTTAAATTTTAAAAAAATTAAAAAAAGTACTTTAATTTCTCTAGTTTTGAAAAAAATACTATTTAAATAATTTTAATTAAAAAACATTATTTTAGTAAACAAAAAACAACCCCTCCTTCTCTCTCCTTCTCCAGCTCTCTCCACATCAAATATTAATATAAAAATATTTAATAATAAATATTAAAATATAAAAATATTTAATAATAAATATTAAAATATAAAATATTTTAAATATATAAAACTTAATATATATTAATATTTAATTTCATATTTTATCAATATTAAAATATTAAATATAAAAATATTAAATTATAATTATAATATTTAATAATTTAATTTAAATAAGCTTACTAACAAGTGGTTCACTTCTGACAATTTTAAATATTAAAATATTAAATATTAAACATATTAATATTTAAATAGCGACACAACTTTTTTTTTAACAATTTTTTCCTTATAACTTAATATCATAATTTTGTCCAATAGGCGCACTGACTCATAACTTGCTCAAATTGTATGCACCAAGCAACTTGAAGGCATGGAACACGCAAACAAGTATATGTTTCTTTTTTTTCTTTGAAAATTTTTATAATGCTCTTAATAGTACAAGAGAAATAGAGTAACCATAACCAAGGTCTAGTGAGAAAGATATAATTAGATCCCTTAACCAAGAATTGAATTCGAATCTTATGAATGGAAAGAAATACATTGGAAGGGGTCCAACAATAGTTTGAGTTGGATTAGTCAAAATATGATTGTAGATACCAGTTTATTAATAAAAAAAAATAGAGTAATTAGGTCCAGGGTTAGTTTTATATTAACTTCATATATTTTATTTAATTTTTTTTAGTAAAAGTCGAAACAAGGGTTTTTAGGATTTTTAAAATAAGCAAGAGTTTCAATTCATTTACATGGTCACTCTGACCAAAACTGCTTATCAAAACTCCAGAAACAAGGGTATTTTGGTCTATATCTATTGAGGTCGATACTGTGTGCTACTAAGACTCTTAAACTATGGATTATTCAGATTTTTGGTAACATTTTTTAGTTGGAAGCGTGAACCTGAGACCAGGTTGCATGGTATCGAGGTTACTCGATTTATGATCGATTAGATTCTTTACGATGACTCGAGAGTTGCTTGTTGGATAAGTGTCACAGGTAAGGATACGGAGGAAACCTATTGACATCAAAAATCCCAAATTCACATTGGTGTTGTTTTAAAATCTGTGCTGAAAATTTGGTACATAAAATGCTTATTTAGTAACGGAAACATTAAAAATTACTAAACTAATTGACAAGGTTGTAAACTTATTCTTGTAAGTGTTTCCGAGGTGGAGTTATTTTGTCGGAGTTATGAGACAAAATTTAGTTCGTGGACTCCTGAAAATGATTTTAAGGTTGTATTGGAAACTTGAATTTCAAATATGAAAATTTGAGATGTATCGATTTTAATTACTAGAATGTGAAATATTTAGTGAATATAAGATGGCATAATTGAGATTTTAATATTCTTGTCATCTAATTATTAGATTTGGACGTTTCTTAATAACAACTATTTACAATTAATTAAACACTCATTAGAAAGAAAAAATTTAATCATTTTCTATAGTCAGAAAAAGATTGAAATTTTGAATATGGAGAGAGAGAGTTGAAGATATAAATATTTTTTACTTAAAAAAATAAGAGAAAAAAGAAGTAGAGAAAATGTGAAAAGTTGAATCACTTCTAGAGAAAGATTAAAAAAAAAAAAAAAAACTGAATTTTTTAAGCAAGAGAAATCATAAGGCAAAAAGCTATTCAGAATGGGTAATTACAGTTATTATAAATTGATTATGTTAAAAATATATAAGATAAGATTTCAAATGACACGTCGTCATTAGGTATTAGCTAAAAAAAAAACTCTAATTGAATGCCTTACGTTAGAGCTGCTCACATTATTATATTGGCATAATAAATAATAAATAATTATTTAATAACTTTTAAAAGTGAAATAGACGATTTTTTTTTTCATAATTATAACTTATATGTTATGAGCAATAGAACCTGATAAGCGTTAATTAAAATATTTAAAATTGAAAAAGAATAGTAAAAAATTAAATTAAGAAGGGAAAGGAAAAAAGAAGGGATCAGACACTGAAATCCTAAATGAAATATTGGTAAGTAGACGGGAAAAAAATATGAGAAAATATATGTTTTTTTTTGTTGTACAAATATTTAAATCTAAAATCATCAGATTGGGGAGTGAGTTTGTACTTTAGGCTGTCCCCTTGGGGACAGAGAAAACATATGTATAAAGGTTAATTAACTGAGAAAAGTGAGACACAAAATATGATTTTCATTAACTTATTTTTATAATTTTTAAAATTAAAAAAAAAATAAATTTTAAGAATTAAATTAAAGGTAAAAATTGTTAAATCTGAATTGATCCAAGTTCATAAAATTTCCAATTGCATAACATTCTTTGATAATATATACTGTGTCACAAAATATTCTAATTTTTTAACCTACGTGTGCGATAAGCTATTCAAAGCATGCACTTTTCTTCAAGCAAAACTATGCGTTCAAATTTGAAATGGACTTCATAATCAAGGCAAGGCCTGCACTAGTGAATTCAATAAAAATGTCCTTTGAAGTGTTTGATGGGCCAAATTTCTTGTAAACTTTCATAAATTTAGGTCACGAAAGGAAAAATTAGAAAATTTGTCTAATCATAGTTCAAGGAGCCTTTGAACTCATAGACAACAACATAAAGAAAAATTGCCCAGCAAAAAATAAAAAAACAAAGAAAAGAGATGTAGAATAGATAGATATGGAGGGACCCAGAGGCAAACTCTAGGGTTAGAGTTTCCCAAAAGTTTTTTTTTTTTTTGGTACTATGACACCACTTAATATCCAGAGTTTCATCCCAACTAATTTGAATCGACGGTTGTAGAGCCCATTTTGTGGGGGCGAGTCTCCCAATATTCATTACTAGAAAATGGGCTTTCAGCGATGGAAAAATTTATCGCTGAAAGTCCATTTTCCGTTGCTGATGAGCATCAACAATGAATTTTTTCCATCACAAAATCCATCGCTGATATTTACCCCGCTAAATATCAACGACGGATATTTACCGACGCTATTATCAACGACAAATTAACGACGAAAAAAATCCGTAGCTAAAATGAAAAATGAAAAAAAAATCTGATTTTAAGAGTACTAAAAAAATTGCATTTTGCTCCCGAGCTGACCCAGGACCCCACGGCTCGACCCGCCACCCGTGATCTTTAATATTTGAGAAATGTGTTAGATCATCTTTGAACCGGGGCATTGCGAAAATCTCACAAGTGACTCAACCACCACGCCGTCAAAGTGATCCATTCATATAACCTTTTTCTTTTACTTATTATATATATCTCATATTTTTAATAATAATAATAATATAAAATTATAATTTTTTAATAATATAAAATTATAATTTTTTAATAATATAAAATTATAATTTTTTAATAATATAAAATTATAATTTTTTAATAATATAAAATTATAATTTTTTAATAATATAAAATTATAATTTTTTAATAATATAAAATTATAATTTTTTAATAATATAAAATTATAATTTTTTAATAATATAAAATTATAATTTTTTAATAATATAAAATTATAATTTTTTAATAATATAAAATTATAATTTTTTAATAATATAAAATTATAATTTTTTAATAATATAAAATTATAATTTTTTAATAATATAAAATTATAATTTTTTAATAATATAAAATTATAATTTTTTAATAATATAAAATTATAATTTTTTAATAATATAAAATTATAATTTTTTAATAATATAAAATTATAATTTTTTAATAATATAAAATTATAATTTTTTAATAATAATAAAATTATATAAAGTTATAAAATAATGAAATAATTTTATTTTAGCTTAAAATAAAATAATAAAAAATTTTAAAAAATAAAATAATATTATCCTTTTACAAAATAAAATAAAAACAAATATAATTATATTAAATAAAAATTTTTAAAAAAAATTTAAAATTTAAAAAAAAAAAATTTAAAATTTAAAAAATTTAAAAAAATTAAAAAAATTAAAAAAATTAAAAAAATTAAAAAAATTAAAAAAATTAAAAAAATTAAAAAAATTAAAAAAATTAAAAAAATTAAAAACCGTCGCTAATCCATCGTTAATCCGTCGCTAATCCGTCGTTAATCCGTCGCTAATTTTTCCATCGGTAATCCGTTGCTAATTTTTCCGTCGATAATCCATTGGTAAAATTTCCGTCGGTAATCTGTCACTGATGGGTTTACAAAAAATTTTTAAAAATTTAAAAATTTAAAAAATCCGTCGGTAATCCGTCATTAAAATTTCCGTCGGTAAAATTTCCATCGGCAATCCGTCGCTGATAGGTTTACAAAAAATTTAAAAAAACTTAAAATTAAAAAATTAAAAAATAAAAAAAAAATTATATAAAATTCTTCGATAATCCGTCGGTAAAATTTCTGTCGGTAATCTGTCGTAATTTCGTTGCTATTATCGACATGAAAAATCTATCAGTGATTTTCCGTCGGTGAAAGTCAAATTTCTGATAGTGATTGTTTCCCAAAAGTTTTTAACATTAACAGTTTGAGCTACATTTGAATTTGACATATCCAAAACACAAACGAATTTTGGCTTTCATATTAAATGAGTTGGCCTTAAGCCATTCAATTTCAACTCGAATAACAGTGTGCTCAAGCTCAAATTATGTAATTAAAAAGTGAACGCAAAACTTGAATTTTGCAAGAACATTATATCTTAATAAATATATATCAAATTTGACAATTAAGCATAGGAAATTTTCAAGAAATGTTATGGGTCAATCAGATGAGATAATCATGTGATCCACAATAATGAAAAAAAAAAGAATCCATATGATCTTAATTGCAGGAAATAACCGTCCATTTACCGGCAGACAATCGGCCAGTAAGAAGAAGTGTGTTAGATTCATTAACCAATATTCATATTTGAAACTTAAAAATGATGAAAACATAAATTATATTAAAAGAATTGCTCTTAAAATGGACATGATTAGTGCTGAATAAGAATAGTTAGAGTACAACTATAAATATTGCTCGGTATAGTGTGAAAATAAAATAGAAAAAAAAAAAGGGGAAACCGCACAAAGGAAAGTAAGATAATTCAAAAGGATCCATCCATTGGCAGAATGGGAAGCCCCTTCGGGCCCCCTTTTTGGGGTTATGGAGGCTAGCTTGGATTGGGCCTTTTTTCAACAGACTCCCTTGAAAGCTGTCCAAAGAAATTTTATAGGCAACAGAGAAATTATTTTGAGTTGATAAGATATACCGTGTCACAAAATTTTCTAAAATTTAACCTACGGGTATGACATGCTATTCGAAGCATGCACTTGGAATTTTTTCAAGGAAAACTGTGCGTTCACATTTGAAATAATTGACTTCATAATCAAGGCAAGGCATCCACCGATGAATCCAACAAAAATGTCTTTTTGAAGTGTTTGATTGGCCAAAGTACCTTGCAAACTTTCATAAATTCAGATAATGAAAGGAAAATTTAGAAAATTTTATCCAATCATAGTTTAATAAAATTAGAAAACTTTCATAATTCAGATTATGTAATTAATAAAGGAATACAAACTCGATTTTTACAAGAGCATTATATCATATATATATATATATATATATAGTGTTATATATAAAATTTGACAATAAAGCATGGGGAATTTTCAAGAAGTGTTATGGGTCAATTAGTTGAAATAATCATGTCGTCCACAATAATGTGGGAAAAAAAATTTCATATGATCTGAATTGGTTGAATTAACCACCCATTTGAAACCCCACAAAGAAAAGTAAGAAAATTCCTTTTGCGTCAAAATTTCTTTGAAACCTGCATATGGAGAGGGAACGAGGATTCCAAAATCAAGATTTGACCGGAGATGTTACATTTTGACCATTTTGTAATAAAAAAAATAATTGATGATGGATAATTATTCGTTTGTTGAAATTTTCTACCCTAATAAGAGTGACAGTGGTTTTGACATCAAGTCTCTCAAATCACTTTCGAATTTGAACATTCACTTAGATTCTTGTTCAAGCCTTGTAGTCCTAATTGTAACGGTGTCTTCCTCCAAGTAATCTGTCACGGGTTCCATGGTTCCACTCAATATCAAGGATTTTAGTTTTGGTATTTTGTGTCAAAATTTCTTTCTCTATAAATACCATGTATCCAAATCAATTCCTTAGAGATAGGGATGTGCTCCTATCGAGAAATGAAAATTTTGCTCTAGGATTCTTCACCCCCAACAATTCTTCTAGTGGACAGATATGTTGGAGTTTAGTAGAACAGAGTGATTGAGAAGAACATTGTGTGGGTCGCCAACAGAGAAAAACCAATCAACAATACATTTGGAGTTCTTTCCATTGACCCCCAGGGTGATCTTCTTTTGTGCGATGCGAGTAGAAGCACTCTTGACATTTAAGAGACTTTAACTAAGAAAGTTTAGTGGACGTTGATTACATGATTTATTTTCTATCCCTTTATAACGTGTGACCATATCGATAAGGGTGCTAAGCTATCTCTAGCATAAACTCATGTGATTCTGTCCCTAAGCAATAATAATTTAATCCTATTTTAGTGGGTTTCTTTGATTTTTTGTTTTTTTTTCAGATTTTTCTGTGTTGGGAGTTAGTGAGAATTGATACATTGGGACTAATTCCTTACCATATCTTTGATATACGAATCGGAAGCATTCAACCTATTTGAGTGGTTTTACAATTTTCAGTTTTCTTGGTTTTTTGGCCAATGGTTTAGTACCAAATCAACCAGGGATTTGAGAGTCTAGGAGGGGGATGAGAGAGGCCGGTCACAGGGAAGGGAGGAGGGAGAGTGTTGGAAAGAGAAAAGGAGAGGAGATAATGAATCTAACAATTCTAAACAAATATTCAAAATTATACCAGAAAGAGGAAGATCTCAAAATATAATTATGAATAACACTACATAAAATTTTTATTCTTTTTAGAGTGACTCTCCACTTTTATTAGAATGATTCTTTTCTCTTATTTGAATACATAACATAACCATATATATATAGAATCAATACATTATTCTAAACTTTATTAACATGTTAAGAGATATCTTGTAAAACCTCACATGACTCTTTATTTTCTCTATATCATAAATACTAAATTATTCCAACATTCACCTCATAATTTAGAATTTATTTTCTTCTTGTAAATCACCAATACATTTTCGTTGCTTTTAGTCTCTTCATATTCCTTTTTCTTCTATCTTCATCTTCAATTCTTGCAATTCTTCCATGATTTTATTAAAATTTTCTTTTAATTCTTCATAACCTTCTTTCAATCATTCCAAATAATTTTTGACTTCATATAATTTTCTTTCATTTATATTTTTAATGACAATATTATAAACTCATTTCAAATGGCATATTGGCCGTAGAGCCGCTTCATTTTCTACATTTTTCTTTATATATGTCTTGAATCCATATTGTTCATGCATTCCATATTTGTTTTCAAATATCACATTTGTAATAAAATGTGATAAATGATTTGGACCAAACTTTGCACATATATTTTGCTACAGACAAATTTAACTTTTCTACTAACTTCTTGAGTATTGTTTTAAATTGTAAAGATATAACGATAGTAGATTTTTCATTCTCCATTCTTCAAAACTTTTTCTTTGTAAAGTCTTTCTTATAATTCACACATTCTCAACAGATACTATTTTTTTTTTAATTTAGAAATTTCTCAATGGATTCTTTGTATTTATTTAAAAATCTAGAGATAACAATATATGCTAATAATTTTTCTTTTTTGATCCTAGGAGACATCAACCTAGGCACAATCTCAACCTTCTCTGATACCATTTTGTTGGACCGGCTCTGATACTAATTTGTTGGATGTATTTCCCAGCTTTGATACCATTTTGATGAAAGGCAAAAATGAGAGCAGATAATAAAAAAGATGATTTTTCTAGCTAAATACTCAAGGTTATACTAGAAAGAGAGATTTTAAAATATAATCATGAATAGTATCATATAAAATTTTCACTCTTTTTAGAGTGACTCTTTACTTTTATTAGAGTGACTCTTGGTGGGTGTCAATCCAATAAAAAATGAATTTCTTCTACTTCAAATAACATGAGTATAGTGCAAGTAGGGTCGTATTCACAAGGAACGGTAGATCTATTTCTTTTAAGGAAAATAAAAATAAAATTGGGGGATTTTGAGAATTTATCTAAATCTAATGAAAATAAATAAATCTATAAAATTAACTGGAACAAAATAGTTAAATAATGACAACTAAAGAAACAAATATCAAAGATAATGAAACCTAACCAAAAAAATTATTTCCACCTTGATTTCATGTGATTGATAATCAATCTATTTAAAGATTTTAATAACCATACATAAATTGATTATAGTTGTTCAACGAATATCGAACAACCAATCTCTCCTTATTTCGTCGATAATTAAGAGAAATTCTGTAATTATTTCTCTAACCGAAAGACAACTCTAGAGAAATTTTTAGGATTTAAAGTTTTGATAGTATTAAAATTTAGAGAGACCCAATTCTAAATGATAAACACACAATGAGATTGCTGAAATTAGATTATTCAATTCCATGACACTGAGGTCATTTACCACTAAATTAAAATTAACAAATAATTATGGATTTATTGTTTTAATTGGTTGTAAATTATATTCAATAAACCTTAAAAAATTATAATTCATGAAATACTTGAATTAAATAAATACCTATGATATATTGAATTAATATATCTAATTCGATCTCACAATTATTAAAAATTAAGATTTCAATAAACTTTTAACTAAAAAAATAAATTAAAAATAAAGTATAATAAAAGTAAAACTCACAAATGATATTTCTTGCTTCCCAAGAATGTGAAGTTACAAAAGGAATGAATGAAAATTGATCCCCACGGCAGCAGCCCCTTTGTCTATTATATGTCTCTCGGAGTCGATAAACAAAGGACGAAGAAAATGTGCTTTTTCTCAAGCACCCGGCTGCTGCCCCCTTTGGGGCTGCACACCTCACCAACAATGTTATGTAACTCTCGTACATACATACATACATACATACATACATACATATATATATATAGGAGTGCAACCATGAAAAAAAAAAGAAAGTGGAGTCCTTTTTTTTTCAATTAACAAAATATTTTTATTTATTTTAAGGAAGAAAAAACTCCTAAAAGATAATAAAAAAATTTGCTATAAGATAAAATAATTTGAAATTTATATTTTCAAAAATTCATTTTCATAAATATTAGGAATAGAATAAAAATTTCAATATCTCCAATTCCATTCCAATTCTCTCTTAAATATGCCATTAGAAAATGAAATTTTACTACAATAAATCTTTAAAATCTTGCATTGACTCCTTGCAATCAACGTGTCCACATGTTAATGAGATATCATTGCTGTCCCATTTTTCATATTTTGTAAAATTACTCCAATTTATCTCATTTTTCTTTACTTTCCTTAATAATTCTTCTTAATCAATCCTAATATGTCAAATGTCATAAAATATAAATATTAGTATAATATTAATTCAAAAATAAAACAAAATCAATCATAAATATTATACTCAATTAATCTCTATCAACTCTTCACTCTTATCTAAATACATAACATGATCACCTATATATATATGACCAATACATTATTTTAAATTTTATTAGCATGCTAAGAGATATCTTAAAAACCTCACATGACCCTTCGAAAATCACTCCATAACTCTTTAAAATTCACTCATATTACTCTTTATTGTCTCCATGTCATAAATTTTAAATTATTTCAATAGAGATGATGAAACAGTGCTCCCCCAGTATGATTTTCCCCCTTCTTTCTTGAATGTTTTCTTTTTCTTTTTTATGTTTTTGTGAAATAAAAAGAATTTAATTTTTTATATATATTGTTTATTGTATCAAAAAAATTACAGCAGGACCTATTTTCTCACTTTTCATTGTTGAAGGAACATATTTGGGGAAAAAAAGAAAAGAAAAAAATTTCCAGACCTATATATAACCCCCTCTGGTTCAAGAAACAATTTTGTGGTTTTCCTAAAATGTTTTCCCAAGAATCACGCGTGCATATCAAATCAATGAAACTAATATCAAACATAAGACAGTTTGCTAAGAGTAAGAGTTTGACACTTAATTTCCCTGTGATATATGACACATCACTATTGTCCCAATTCAGGGAAAAATACAAAGAAGAATTAAGGATTCCTTTCAAAGAATGAGCTTTTGGTGATTTTGTTCTCAATTGATGGAGTGTTGTTAACTCTTATTTTGGTAGTAGTTTGCATCCGATTGATTACTAGAAAAAAGCTCAAAGGTACAAAAATTTAAACTGATTTTCCATCTATGTTTTCTAAGAGATATTATTCTAACATTAAATTGTTTTCGTTTATATTTTCTTGGAGAATAGCGAATCAACAGAAACATAGACCACCGGTCCATATTACAACGAGTAAATTTAGAAGCTCTAAAGAAAGTTCAAACGCAACTGGTTCTCAAAAAAATAGTGTTCATCCTAATGTACCTTTCTATGAATTTACAACCATCATTGCAGCCACAAACAATTTCACTTCTATAAACAAATTTGGCCATGGTGGTTTTGGCTCAGTTTATAAGGTTAGTGTTGCAAAAGGCAATCGTAAATCTTCACGAATTTTTTCATTATATCCTTCTGTAATTTTTTTCAAATTTTCAAAATAAAAACATAATGAGATGGAAAATGATGGGGTTTAACATGTTTATTCCGGGGTCAGCTACCTATTGGTGTGGCGATTGCGGTAAAAAGGCTTTCAAAAGATTCAGGACAAGGCTCACAAGAATTTAAAAATGAAGTGATACTTATGCCACAATTTCAGCACAAGAAATGTTGTAAAGCTCTTGGGTTATTGCATTGAAAATGATAAAAAGATTTTGGTTTATGAGTACTTGCCGAACAAAAGCCTAGACAATTTCATTTCCCGTATTATTCCTCGGGCCTTTTACTTTCTCGTGTCACGTTGTTCTCATGGTGGTTAGCAAAGCACCAGACATATATTCATTATTTGAATGAGGTCATTTGAATGAGGTCATTGCAGATGAAAAAAAGAAATTGGAGTTGCATAGGAGAAAACGTTGTGAGATCATAGTTGGGATTGTAAAAGGGTTGGTGTATTATAAACGGTTAGTTGGTCTAATAGGATGTGGTGTTAGCTCCCTTAACTAGGGTCACGAGTTCGACTTGTGACTTGGACATGGAGCAGACTACGTTGAGAGAGTAGTTTTCTTAAATGGGTCATTGCAAATTATGAACCGAATTAATCAAAATATGACTTTAAATCTAGTTGGTATAGTATAAAAAAAATGGTTAGTGTATCTACATCAAGACTCAGATTAAAAATTATTCATAGAGATACGAAGGCAAGTAATATTCTTCTTGATAACAAATTAAACCCAAAATTTTCAGATTTTGGCATTTCCAATGGATGTTGTGGGGAACATAGTCAAGCAAATACGAGGAGAATTGTCGCACTTAGTGAGTTTTTTTTTCTTTGTTTCAAATTCTTCTTTGTTTCAAATTCAAGAAAATGTTTGAAAATTTTTTGAATTTAATGCACGTAGTAATTGTATAGCAGAATTGTAATCTACTTGATATTGTGTCATTCAATGGGTACATATCCCCAGAGTATGTGAATTTTGGAAAATTCTTAACAAGATCTGATGTTCTACTATTAGAGATCATAAGTAGCAAGAGAAACAATGTTGTATTTTATAATAGGAATCTAAAATAATTAAATATGTAATCATTTATCATAAGACATATAAAATCAAGAACAAAAGATATAGTTAAATAAGTAAATAATTCATTAAACTAAACCTAAATTGATATTTTTTATTTTTATTTTGTTTTTTATATTAAATTTGAAGTAATAAATTAAAGATCTAAAATTTAAAAGAAAAATAACATAAAATATTGAAATAATATCAAAAAATATTTTAAAAACGAAAAATGTTTTAAAAGTATAAAACATTAGAGAGGTGAAGTTTGGTGTGCATCGGGTAATGTATATGGAAAACAACATATTGAATTGCCATGGACAATTTAAAGATCAATTGTGTGTGTGAGAGAGAGAGAGAGAGAGAGAGAGAGAGGGCGAGAGAGAATGGGGCGGGGGTAAGTTTTGTGATCATTTTCCTTCTTTTGGGGTTAGGAACATGGCCACATAAAAATTTGGTCAGAGTTTTCAGAACAAATAAAATATTAAAACTCATGGATCCCCCGAAAAATCAGCCATCGTTTATCTTGAGGAATAATATATATATATATATATATATCTTGGGAGATGGATCATTTTACGCTACAACAGTATTTAATGTCTAAGAAGATTTTCCCAGCTTGGAAGATTGCGATGAAGATGCAGAAGAAACCCCATAGAAACATAAATTAAGATCGCGTGAATGCCATGGCTGTAGTTCAATGCTAGAGAAGAACTTTAAATAAACCTAAAGACAGCATGAATCGCGTGGCTATAGTTTAAATATTTATGAAAGTCGATTTTAATCTCCCAAATTGTCGGGATTGATCTGATTTCTGTGTTTCATTCTTGTCTCCAATAATGACAATTATCCGGGGAGACAAGTATTGTCTCAATTGGTCCACAATAATGGGGAAAAAAATAATTCATTTCGTCTCAATTGGTTGAAATAACCATCCATTTGAAAAGAAAAGTGAAAAAAAAAATTCAAAAGGATCCGTCCTTGCGTATAGAGAGGGAACAAGGATTCCAAAAACAAGATTTGAGCGCAGCTACATTTTGACCATTTTGGGATTAAAAAAAATATAATTAAAGATGGATAATTACTCATTTGCTCGTTGTGTGAAATTTTCTACGCTAATAAAAGCGACTATTGTTTTGACATCAAGTCTCTCAAATCACATTCAAGTTTGAACATTCATTTAGATTCTTGTTCAAGCCTTTCAGTTAAAATTATTATGGTGTTTTCCTCCAAGTGATCCGTCATGGGTTACATGGGGTTCCACTCAATATCAAGGATTTTAGTTTTCGTATTTTGTGTCAAAATTTCTTTCTCTATAGATACTATATATCCAAATCAATTCCTGAGAGATGGGGATGTGCTCGTATCAAAAACTGGAACTTTTGCTCTTGGATTCTTCACCCCAAACAATTCCTCTAGTAGACGATATCTTGGAGTTTGGTACAACAAAGTGATTGAGAGGAACGTTGTGTGGGTTGCCAATAGAGAAAATCCAATCAACAATACATCCGGAGTTCTTTCGATTGACGAACGAGGTAATCTTCTTTTGCACGATATGAATAGAAGCACACTTGTTTGGTCTGCAAATGTTTCATCCAGGGGTTCCCATATTCAGCTCTTGGACTCAGGAAATTTGGTTTTGGTCGAGGAAAATAGCACACTTTATGTTTGGCAAAGCTTTGATCACCCAATAAACACTATGCTTTCCGACATGAAAATTGGGCTGGACCGAAAAACTGGTCAGAACAGGTTCTTAACATCTTGGAGATCTAGTGATGACCCTGGTCAAGGTGATTATATGTTTGAGCTGGACCCGAGCGGATCACCGCAGTTCTTTTTGTACAGGGGATCTACCAGACTTTGGAGGACTTCACCGTGGCCCTGGCACTTGCCAATATTATTTCTTCAAGGCAATTCAGTTAGGTACTTTTGCGTTTTGTCTAATAACCAAGATGGAGTTCTTTACTCTTACACCTTAGATGATTCCTCCATAGCCACGAAGTTAGTGGTAGATGATTCTGGATCCATCTCTAGGTTTATATGGAATGAGAGAGACAATCAATGGAATTCAATTTGGTCTGCTCCTGGGGATATATGTGATGAATATAGGCATTGCGGAGCTTATAGCATTTGTGCCCCTAGTGGTACTATTATGTTCGAGTGCTCCTGCTTGCCGGGGTTTAAGCCCAAGTCACCTAGGGATTGGTATTTGAGAGATGGGTCAGGCGGGTGCGTTAGAGAGCAAAATATTTCCCTTTGTGGAAATGGAGAAGGGTTTTTGAAAGTGGCATGGATGAAGTTACCTGACACTTCGTTGGTTGGGGCTACAAAGTTTGTGAACAACTTGGAATGTCAGCAACAATGCCTGAGAAATTGTTCATGCACTGCCTATGCATCATCTATTGGAAATGAGAAGGAAAATGTTTGCTTGATGTGGTTTGGGGAGTTGACGGACATGAGACCAGCACAAGAATGGGGAATTGATTTGTTTGTTCGTGTTGATTCGATTACACTAGGTACGCTATCATATTCATTCTATTTATTATATGATTGTTTTTTCTTTTATTTTGTAAAAGATGATCATGTATGTCTGTTTTTTTTTATTTGAATTTGAATTAGTTTTAGTTTTTTATAATTTATAAATATATATTTAAAATGAACAATGAGAAGGGTGACTTAGGTTTTAGGTAAAGGTCATCTTTACAAAATAATTTTCTGAAAGAATAATTTGTAAATAACCTACTCAATGCTCCTTTTGTGTTGGGTTGGTAGAAATAAGTCAGTATTGTTCTTGGATTTCGTATGCCGACTTAATATCGTTGGATTTATAAATTTAACCAAATTAGTTAATAGCTGGTCTAAATAATTAATTACATATAATATATGTTTTAAATTTAATTTGTATTATATATATTATTTATAGATAGCAAAATGAAGGGTGTGATCATACCAGTAATAATGCAGCGATTCTATCAAAACTCCACAATCAAGTGTACTTGGTCAAGGGTAGCATTAGGATGGAGTAGCCGAATGGGGTGACCTCTGAGAAATTCTTATGCTGCACCTCTTATTTTTTATGGACCCCAAATTTAGAACTCAAGTTCAATTTATCATTTTTGTATAGATATAGCACAAAATTTAATCATTAAATCACAAACAAATTATACCAAGTCTAGCATTGTGGCCTATTAACTTTTATAGTACATCTATCTTATTAACATCTCAGTTCGGGTTGTAGAATGCTGTTTTAGTGAGTGGCAAGGTGGATTTTCATGTTGTTGAGGATGGGTGATAGTTCAATCAGAAGTTCTCGTAGAGATGAGTTTTGTGTAGAGTGCTGTGGAAATGGTTGGAGGTTCTAAAAGTTTTGTTCCTTTTTTCCTTTTTTTTTTTCTGTGTTGGGGGGTTAGTGAGAATTGATACATTGGGACTAATTCCTTACCATATCTTTTGCAATTTTCAGTTTTCTTAGTTTTGTGGCCAATGGTTTAGTCCGAAATCAACCAGGCGGTCGCAGGGGAGAGATGAGAGAGATGATTAACAGTGCTTCCCCAGTGTTTTTTTTTTCTTTTTTATTTTTTTGAGGAAATAAAAAGAATTCACATATTTTTATATATTATTGATTATTTTATAAAAAAAATTACAGCAGGACCTATTTTCTCACTTCTCATAGTTGAAGGGACATATTTGAAAAAAAAAAAAAAAAGAGGAAAAATTTTCGGACCAATATATAACCCCCGGCTCATGAAACAATTTTGTGGTTTTCCCAAAATGTTTTCCAAAGAATCACGTACACATCAAATCAATGAAACTAATATCAAATACAAGATAGTTGGATAAGAATAAGAGTTTGACACCTGATTTACCTGTGTTATAAGACATGTTGCTATTGCCCCGATTCAGGGAAAAATGCAAAGAAGAATAAAGGATTCCTTTCAAAGAAAGAGCTTTTGGTGATTTCATTCTCAATTGACGGAGCGTTGTTAACCCTTTTCTTGATACTAGTCTGCGTCCGATGGATTTGGAGGAAAAAGCCGAAAGGTAAAAAATTTTAAATTTATTTTCCAACTACATTTGTTTTAAAAGATATTATTCTAACATTAAATTGTTTTTATTCTTGTAATTTTGGAGAACAGCTAATCGACAGAAACATAGACCGGCATTGAGAAGCTCTAAAAAAAGTTCAAATGCAATTGGTTCTCAAGAAAGCAGTGTACCTTTCTATGATTTTACAACCATCATTGTAGCCACAAACAATTTCGCTTCTACAAATAGACTTGGCCATGGTGGTTTTGGCTATGTTTATAAGGTTAGTGCAGCAAAAGGCAAATATTGTAAATCTTCATGAATTCTTTCTTGATATCCTTTTGTAATCTTATTGTAGATTTTCAAAATAAAAACATAATAAGATGGAAAATGATGGGGTTTAATATGTTTATTCCAGGGTCAGCTACCTACTGGTGTGGAGATTGCGGTAAAAAGGCTTTCAAAAGATTCAGGACAAGGCTCACAAGAATTTAAGAATGAAGTGATGCTTATGGCACAACTTCAGCATAAGAATCTTGTGAAGCTCTTAGGTTATTGCATTGAAAATGATGAAAAGATTTTGGTTTATGAGTACTTGCCGAACAAAAGCGTCGACAATTTCATTTTCGGTATTCCTCTGGCCTTTTACTTTCTCGTGTCATGTTGTTCTCATGATGGTTAGCAAAGCACCTGACATATATTCATTATCTCAATGAGGTTTTTGTAGATGAAAAAAGGAAATTGGAGTTAAATTGGAGAAAACGCTATGAGATCATAGTTCAGATTGCAAAAGGGATGGTATATCTACATCAAGATTCGAGATTAAAAATTATTCATAGGGATTTGAAGGCAAGTAATATTCTTCTTGATAGCAAATTAAATCCAAAAATTTCAGATTTTGGCATTGCCAAAATATGTTGTGGGGAACATAGTCAAGCAAACACGAGGAGAATTGTCGGCACTTAGTGAGTTTTTATTTTTTATTTTTAATTCAAGAAAATGCTTGAAAATTTTTTGAATTTAATCCACATAGTAATTGTATAGTAAAATACTAATCTACTTGATATTGTGTAATTTAGTGGATACATGTCCCCGGAGTATGTAATTTTTGGAAAGTTCTCAACAAAATCTGATGTGTTTAGTTTTGGAGTTCTGCTATTAGAGATCATTAGTGGCAAGAGAAACAATGTTGATTACCAAAACCATCCATCATTGAATTTGATTGGATTTGTAAGTAGATCTTCTTGCTTATTTCTAAATAAAAAATCAAAACGAAACAATATCGCATCCTAATTTATGTGATGATGTAATAAAAATTTCAGGTGTGGGAACTGTGGAAAGAAGACAAAGCATTAGAGATAATTGACAGTTCACTGGAGGAACCGAGCTTTTCATACGAGGCACTGAGATGCATCCAAGTTGGGCTATTGTGTGTACAAGAATGTGCCGCTGATCGACCTGCAATGTCTGAGGTGGCCTTCATGTTGGGGAACAACACAAGTTTGCCCTCTCCGAAGCAACCCGCATTCGTTTTGGGAAGTTCTTCTAGTAATCTTGACAAATTCTTGAATAGATTAGGAGAACCGTCTTCGATATGTGACATGTCAATAACTGTTATTGAAGCTCGATAAAAGCTATCAACTCAATTGACAATGAAGTTTTCTCAATTTCTTTATATTTTGAGTTTTCAATCCCTTGAGAGCTGTTGTAAGAAAGTTTCTAGGCAACATGGACAGAACATCGAGGTATGAGCCATAGACCTCAGTCAACAAGGCAAAGGACTCTTTTCTGTTTTTGGTTTTCATCACTAATATTTAGATTTCACTCGATTAATCCGGTTTGAACACTCTAAAGTCTATTTTAAGAGTTATTATTTCAATTTTTTTTTATCATTCTAAGGATTTGAACTTAAAAACCTTTAGTTAAGAGAATAGAGTGACTGATCACTCAATCCAAAAACATTTGGTGGCAAAGGACTCTTAGCGGAGATAGTGATTGGGTCAGCTTAAAAATTTCAAAGTTTTGGGGGCCATGTTATAAACAACAAAAACCTAGGATGTGTTTTGTGGCTAATGCTAAAACCTAGGACGTGTTTGGTGGCTAATGCTAACTGTTTTCCCTGTTTAATTCATGATTTATTTATTTACTTTTTTGCAAACGTCATGCGGTAACGTTATTATGTTTAACTCCGCTGCTTCGTGGTGTTGAATGGCCCAACAGTAACACCTAGAGCACCGGCCGAGGAAAAAGCAATAGAAAACCCCAGCCCAAGAGAAGTACCACGCAAACCACTAAGAGCACCATTTCACTCCACTTCTCTCTTTTTTCCCCTCTCTCTCTCTCTCTCTCTCAGTTTTTTTTTTTTTTTAATTTTAAAGCGACCAAATGTTGAGGGTAAAATGACTAAAAAATATAAAAAGCACCAAATAGAATTGAACGTCTACTCTGAATGGAAACCGTTGCATCAGGGGAACTGGCACCTTGTTGTGGGTGATAGGCCCAGCTTACACTTATTTGAACTGTGGAAAGGAGGTCCCAACGTGCCCAAAAAAAAAGGAAAGGAGGTCCCATGACAACCGAATGTATTGGCAATTACAAGTATCCAGAAGCCCACTGAGCCCAATATTGTAGGCCCACATTCAAATAAATTGCAAATTAACGAAATGAAAAAGTCACTCTTGAGACCGATGGACAATTGGCCAGGTATGATATAGTGTTAGGTGACTCAACTAAGTTTTTGAAATCGACTTATGATTTGAACGTGAAAAAAACTATGTCGGGAGGGTAGCCCCCTTAAATGGACCACTACAAATCCCGAACCGGATTAGTCTATGGATTTGGATACCGATCGTTATAGTAAAAAAAAAAAAAAAAAAAAGTCACTCTGGGGGGGAATGAAACAAAAATATTTTTTGCACGAGCTAATGCTCTGGGCGTTTCTTGACTTCAGATGTTTCGTAAATATTGAATAATTATGTGCATTATTAAATTATTAAAATAATAGAAAAGTATTATTCTAATAATAACTTACCATTTGAACTAATAAAAAATATCACAAAAATTTTCATATAATAAAAAATATAACTATGTTAGGTGTTGATTCGATTATATTAGGTGCTCCAAATTTGTTCATTCTATCCATTATTTTTGATTTGCCTTTTCTTTTCTTTATCCATGTATGTATGTATGTATGTATGTATGTATGTATGTATGTATGTATGTATGTATGTATGTATGTATGTATGTATGTATGTATATTAATTTGGTAAAGATTTCCCCATGGCTGTTGTGATTCTTTCCTTTCTTTGACTTTTCCAAGCTAATAACAGGTGGTTCACTTAATTAGTTGGGCATCTATTTTGGGAAAAATATTCCTTCGTAAAATCAAAATTTAGAAAAGTAATTATGCTGGATAATATTGTATGTCAAGTTTGGATTTGAATTATGCAGGTACGTTAATCTTGCAAATGCACATATACTCTTTCTAATTCATTGGGTATCAGAGGAGCATGTGCAATCAATGGCGGATCCAGGACCAAGAGCAGTGGGGCAGACTACTTTCATGAAACAGATTGACGATCATAGTGGGTCGACTGATGATCTTAGCGCCGATAGTATTTTGGGTTGAATAAGGACAATATTTATTTGATATGTAAAAATTAATGGAATTATTTTGGTCTAAAGGGGGCAATTGCCCACCCCCCCGTATATGTAGCTCCGCCATTGAGTGCAATCCATACAATTAAGTGCTAAAATATGGATTCCAACAGCGAAGAGAAGCGCAAATCTAGGACTAAAAAAATTCACAATCTAACGTTTAACAGAATTGAAGAAGCACACAAATAAATATCAAAGCGTAAGAGAAAATTATTCTACAATGAAGGCAATTTTATGTATAAAATACAAAAAGAATACCACATCCAAAATGCCCAAGACGCTCACACCAATGCTCAATACATCAATAATACATACGGAGCTCTTTTGATTGACCAACAGGGTAATCTTCTTTTGTGCGATGTGAGTAGAGGCACTCTTGTTTGGTCTGCAAATGTTTCCATCAAGATTTCCCACATTCAGCTCTTGGACTCGGGAAACTTGGTTTGGTTGAGGAAAATAGCACACTTTATGTTTGGCAAAGCTTTGATCACCCAACAGACACCATTTTGCCTGGCATGAAAATTGGGCTGGACCGAAAGCCGGTCAGAACCGCTTCTTAACATCTTGGAGATCTAGCGATGACCCTGGTCAAGGTGATTATACGCCTGCGCTGGATCTGAGCGGATCGCTGCAGTTTTTTTTTGTGCAAGGGATCTACCAGACTTTGGAGGACTGCACCGTGGCCCTGGCACATGCCAATATTATTTATTCTAGGCAATTCATTTAGGAATTTTAATTTTTTTTTACTAAAAAGAAAGATTGAGTTCTTTACTCCAATTTAGATGATTCCTCCATACCAGCGAGGTTAGTGATAGATCATTCTGGATATGTTTCTCGGTATATGTGGAATGAGAGAGTAAATCGATGGAATTCAATTTGGTCTGCTCCTAAGAAAATTTGTGCGGAGTATAGGCATTGTGGAGCATCTAGCATTTGTGCCTCTAGTGGCGCCATTGTGTTTGAGTGCTCTTGCTTGCCTGGGTTTGAGCCCAAGTCACCAATGGATTGGCATTTGGGAGACGGGTCAGGTGGATGTGTCAGAAAGCAAAATATTTCCTTCTGTGGAAATGGAGAAGGGTTTCTGAGAATGGCACAGATGAAGTTACCTGACACTTCGTTGGTTGGGGCTACAGGGTTTGTGAACAGCTTGGAATGTCGGCAACAATGCCTAAGAAATTGTTCATGCACCGCCTATGCTATAACTCTTGGGGATGAGAACGAAAATGTTTGCTTGATGTGGTTTGGGGAGTTGATGGACATGAGACCAAGTGCAGAATGGGGAATATGGGGAATTGATTTGTTTGTTCGTGTTGATTTGATTACATTAGGTACACTACTATTCATTCTGTTTATCATATGATTGCCTTTTCTTTTATTTGATAAAATATGAACATGTGTATATGTTTCTTGACTTACTATACTTCAATATATGCAGATGTGATTCAAGAAAATTTTGTTATTTTATAAATAACATATTTCAAATAAATGATGGTTCAATTATTAAAGCCACGTTTATATTTAGATAAAAATTATCTTAATAAAATAATTTTTTAAAAAATATTTTGTAAATAATTGATTCAATATTTTATTTGTGTTGCTAAGGTAAAAATAAAATTTTTTATTTTTTAAGTAAAATTTTGAATTCAAATATTATATATAATAGAATAAGTATTATATTAAGAGTAGTCGGTTCTGACATGATTAAACAATCCTGACCCCCGAAGAACTTCCTATTTTAACTCATGAGATTCTGTCCTTAAGCAGTAACAATTTAAAATATCGACAAAATTACAAAATTACCTCCTAACTTTTTCTAAAGGCCTCTCCTAACCATAAAGAGCGACAAAATTAGTGTTTCCTTAGGTCCCATTTTTTTAAAAGAAAATAATAAGTACTAAAGATTTTTTTTTTTCTTTTTCACAAAAAATAATTAAAAAGGGGGGAGCACTGTTCATCGTCCTCCCGCCCCCCTACGACCTCCCCTCTCATCCCTCTCTTAATCTCTCACGTCCCTGGTTTTGGGCTCGGAAATCAGACTATGATCCAGTTGAAATGATGAAATAGAGCTTCAATCTAGTTTGAAAAGATGAAAGAAGGCAGAATAGGAGAAAGAAAGATAAACTTCCGGTGGTGGTGGCGATGGTGGTATCGTGGAGAGAGTTTTCCGGTGTGCAAACGACGAAATTGATGGTGAAGAGAGAAAATTGAGGATGATTAGAAGGTAATGGTAAGAAGAATCGAAGAAAATGGAAGACATTAGAAACAAAGAGATGAGATGGAGGTCGTAGCTGGCATTCTCAGACAAAGCCCAGTGAAATTGAAGGCAAAAATGGGTTTAAGAATGTTTTGCCAAACGTGGGTTTAAGAACCCCTTTAGCCTCCCCTTCCAGGTTCTTCATTTTACTCTCTTCTCCATTGCATGTTTAATGTGTTCTTTTTTTTATGAGAAACTACTACAATTATTATTTGCTTAGTTTGGGTTGTAGAATGTAGTTTTAGTGAGTGGCAAGGTGGGGGTATGTTTGTTGAGGATTGGTGACGGTTCAATCAGAAGTTCCTGGATCTTTGTGTAGAGTGCTGTGGAAATGGTGGGAGGTTCTGAAAGTTTTGTGGGTCTTTTTTTTTTTTTGCAGATTTTTCAGTGTTGGGGGTTAGTGAGAATTGATACATTGGAACTACTTCCTTAACATATCTTTGATATACGAATAGGAAGCATTCAACTTATTTTTGTGGTTTTGCAATTTTCAGTTTTCTTAGTTTTGTGGCCAATGGTTTAGACACAGATCAACCAGGGATTTGAGAGTCCACAAGAGGGATGGGAGAGGGCGTTCGCAGGGGAGGGAGGGGTTGAGATGATTAAGGTGGCGTTTGGTTCGCATTTGGGATACGAATCGGAAGCATTCAACTTATTTTTGCGGTTTTGCCATTTTCAGTTTTCTTAGTTTTGAGGCCAATGGTTTAGACACGGATCAATCAGGGATTTGAGAGTCCATGAGAGGGATGGGAGAGGGTGGTCGCAGGGGAGGGTGGGGAGAGATGATTAAAGTGGTGTTTGGTTCGCATTTGGGATACGAATCGGAAGCATTCAGCTTATTTTTATGGTTTAGCCATTTTCAGTTTTCTTAGTTTTGTGGCCAATGCTTTAGACACAGATCAAACAGGGATTTGAGAGTCCTAGAGAGGGATGGGAGAGTGCAGTCGGAGGGGACGGAGGGGGAGAGTTGATTAAGGTGCCGTTTGATTCGCACATGGGAATCGGAATCCAAACCAAAAACTTTGGTATAGATTTCATGAAATCCATGTTTTTACTTGTTTCACGAACCCTTATTTTTGGGGTTTTATTCCTAAATCTTTATTTCTATTTCATTAATCCGAGCATTCAACAGTGCTTCCCCAGTGTTCTTTCCGTTCTTTCTTGAATGTTTTCTTTTTCCTTTTTTGTTTTTTGTGAAAATTAAAAGAATTTATATATTTTTTTATATATTATTGGTTATTTTATCAAAAAAAATTACAGCAGGACATATTTGGAAAAAAAAAAACGAAAAAGAAGAAAAAAAATATCCGGACCTATACATAACTCCCGATTCTAGAAACAATTTTGTGGTTTTCCTGAAATGTGTTCCAAAGAAAATGTATACTTATCAAATGAGTGAAACTAATATCAAATACAAAACAGTTGGCTAAGATTAAGAGTTTGGCACCTAATTTCCTTGTGATATATGACACATTGTTGTGCCAATTCAGCGGAAAATGCAAAGAAGAATAAAGGATTCCTTTCAAATGCATAGATTTTTGGTAATATTGTGGTTTTGCTGTATTTGTTGTTACTTCTTTATGAAATATGCAATCATTTTTTTTCTTTTACTATATTCTTTTAGTTGCTTATGATCAAAATATTGTCAATTTGATTGTACATTTGGTTTTCATTTTTTGGTTCAATATGGATTGTTGAAGTAATAGATTCAAATTAGCATTTTATACAATTTCAACCCCATAATTTCTTTCGCATATTTATCAATTTCTCATGTGGGGAACCTTTGGAATGTGAGTGTCCTTCCCTCTTATTTTTTTATTATTTTTTTAATTTTTAATTTTTTTTTGCTCCACCTTAGCAATAACCCAATGGCAAAGGCCAATTTTCTTGTTGTGTTAAAAAGAATTAGTTGGAAGTTGTTTCCACGTTGGCTTTGGTATGGTAAAACTGCTGATGAGGTTAGCTGTACACAAATTAGCAGAGAATGAGAAGAAGAAAAGGAGCTTCATAGCAAAGAACAAACGTGTTGTGATTCCCATTTCGTCTGCTGCTGTGGTGTTCACTCTTGTTGTGATTGTGGTCTCCCTCAGCAGAAGGAGGAATCTTAAAGGTAAAAATACAGGACAACCTTCATCCTTATTATTCAGACATTCTTAATGCAAAGACACAACAACAAAAAATTTTTGGAAAAGGAAAAAAAATCTTATTTACTTTTTACTCATATCCCCGAAGACTAACTTTATATATATAAGATGATATATATGAATGAAACTGTACATATACATAACATTTTCCTAGAGAGCTCTAAATTTTCCCTTCTATGGAATTTTGTGTTCAGGGGAGGCAAAGCAAAATCTGGAAGGACTATTTCATAGAGTTACCAATAGTACTTCAAGGCTTTACAAAGACCTTTTGGTAATGAATGGGCAAAAAATCTGTAGCTCAAGTCCTAATTTAGCTTTGTATGATCTCAGCACCATAGTGACTGCAACCAAAATTTTGCTTCGGAGAACATGCTTGGCCGTGGTGGCTTTGGCTCGGTCTACAAGGTAATTTCCTCCCTTCCAAACATCTGCAACTTTTTTCGTATCATTATTCATGTGATTTGTATATACACATCCTTTTTTTTTATTGATCTTAGGGATGCATTAGAGTCACAGTTATTAAGCCTAACCCGCACATTAACCCGTGTGTTTTGAAATTATGGTTCAACCGGTTGAAGCATGGTTTAATTTAGTTTGGAATTAGGGTAATCATGATTTCACATTTTCATTGTCTTAAAATAGCAAAGAAGAGGAGATTTTTTCCTATTTCCAATATCCCTAAATTAAAATTATTTTAAAATTTAAAGTGATGTTAAAATAGTCTTTTACCTTTAAAAACAAAACCCACATGGTTTTGTAAAAACTCACGAATCACACGGGTTGAGCATCAACCCGCTAGTGATCCGCAGGTTTGTATATTTTGATTGTATAAACAGTCCAATTTATGAATCAATCCGTAGAATGTACAGGTTGAGAGTTAAACTGGTCTGACAGGCGGGTCAGTCCGAGTTTAATAACTATAATTAGAGACTTATTTTATTTGTTTTCTTTTTTTTATCGTTTGTATTTTTTTCCTGCATAAATGCTAGTGGTCAACATGTTGCACCATTACATCTGGTGGGATAGACAAGTTATGAGATTCAAACTAAGAACTATGGAACCCCATCCATCTAAATGGATGAAGTAAGCCCCATGGGGTGGTTAGAGTGTAAAAATGACTACTTGATACAATAACAACAACAATAACAACAACAGACTAAATCTTAATTCTAATAATTTGGAGTTGGACATTTGAGTGACAAATTAAAAAAAGATAGATAAAAGAGAAATGAGATACAAAATATATATATAAATAAAAAAATTAAAATAAAATAAAACTAAAAAGAAAAATAAATTAATAAATCAATAGATAAATATCTAAAATGTACTGATTTAATTTATGCAGATTCTTCTACGCCATCTATTTCTATTCAAAACCATTTCTTCTTCTGAACCTTTAGCTTCTATGTTTTTGCGGATAACTTACATCCAAATTTTCAGCGGTCTACCTCTACGTTTTACTATATTTTCTATATTTAAGTTTTTGGTTTTCTTAACCGGTGTATCTTTGGGTCTTTTTTGAATATGTTCGATCTACCTCAAACGACTCTCTCGTATTTTTTTCACAATTGAATTAATTTCCAACTTATGACGAATATTTTCATTTTTAATTTTATGTTTTCTAGTTTTTCCACATATCCATATAAGCATTCTCATTTCTGCTACATTCATTTTTTGTTCGTGTGGGTCTAATCGCGATTCTGTAAAACTTTCCCTTCAAAAGCAATGGTATTGTGCAATCACAAAGAACTCTAGATGCCTTTCTCCATTTTATCCAACCCATTTGAATTCTACGATTCATATTTTCATCTATATTACCAAAAATGACTACTTTACACTCATTTAAAAAAAAAAAATTATGAGTTTCCTTTAAAAACTTTATGTTTCAATAAAGTAATTTTTTGTCATAATAAAAAGTACAATAGGTAAAATAAGATAGCGTATCACAATTATATGAGTAAAGAGTAGAGTCGGAGATATCAAATTACCTAAACATCCCCTCAGAAATGATGACATTCAAATTTCTCTATTGTGTGGTATGTGCAATTCATGAAACAAAATTTCACCCTATAATGTAACTAGTTCGGACCTTAGCCCTTTGATTTGTTACGCTAGGGTCGACTAACAAATGGCGTAGAAATTGCGGTAAAGAGACTGTCGAACGGGTCAGCACAAGGTGTGGAAGAATTCAAAAATGAAGTCATGCTCATTGCACAGCTACAACACAAAAATCCAGTGAAACTTCTGGGCTGTTGCACCCAACAAGAGGAAAAGATCTTGGTTTATGAGTATTTGCCTAACAAAAGCTTAGACAATTTTATCTTTGGTATGTCTCTACGCCATTTATTGTCTTTTTCTCCTCCATTTCTTCATTGTGACTCTAAAGCAATAATTCATGCAGATCAACAAAGAAAATCACATTTGGATTAGAGAAAACGATTCAAAATTATAATTGGAATTGCTAGAGGGATGATGTATCTACACAAAGATTCAAGGTTGAAAATAATCCACAGGGATTTAAAAGCAAGTAATGTTCTTCTCGATGATACAATGAACCCAAAAATATCCGATTTTGGCATGGCAAGAATATTTGAAGGCAACCAAAGTCAAGCAATGACAGAGGGTTGTTGGTAAATAGTAAGTATATGTTTTTGGATACTTGCATAGTATTCATGAATCAAACAAGGAAATATTAATGACTTTCATGTGGTTTCAATGCAGTGGTTATATGTCTCCGGAGGATGTATGATTCGGGAAATTAAGTCTGATACCTTCAGTTTTGGAGTTCTATTGCTAGAGATTATTAGCGGCAAGAGGAACAATGTCGGATTACAAAGAGCACCCTTCATTGAACTTGATTGGGCATGTAAGTAAAGAATTACTCAACACAATAGCTCACCAAATTCTAGAGTCAAGAGTTCCAGTTTTGCGTATAATGATGCAATGAATAATTGCAGGTGTGGGATCTTTGGTGAGAAGACAAAGCATTAGAGATTGTTGATTGCTTAATGGCAGAACCATTGTTTTGGCTTGAAGCATTCAAATTTATTCAAGTCGGACTGTTGTGTGTGCAAGAATTGGCAACAGATCGACCTGCAATGTCAGATGTTGTTTTGATGTTGGAGAGCAGCACAAATCAATTGCCTTCTCCGAAGCAACCAGGATTTCTTCTGGCAACAACCGGAAGTAACCTTAACAAAAATGTTGTGTAATGCCCACGTGGGACTATTTAAATTTCAAAACAAAGGGGGTAATGGGTAGTTACCCATTACCCCACTCTCCCCATTTTTCCTCTCCAAAATAACTCCTACGGGAGTTACAACTGAATGGTGATTTTGCCATTGTGTTTGAGAAAAAAAATAAGAAAAAAAAAGGATAGAAAATAAGAGATATCAAAATCACGAGAGGTGAATTCCGATCAACGAAAAATCACCGGGTTAAGGGTTGAATTATTGTGGTATCATGTTAATAGTTCATCTTACGTAACTATCATCCCGACTGTGAGTTGCTGCAGTTCCAAGTTTACGGTTTCCGAAATTTTTCCGAATCACTAAATAAGGTACACCGTAAACTCGATTTTTATGATTCTGAAAAATATTATTTATTGCTTCCGTTGCGTGATTGAGTTACCATAATCTAACATTGGTATCAGAGCCATGTTAGATATATTTCTAAATAATTTTTCGAAATTTAATTTGGGTATAAAAATATAGGGTATAAAATTTGGGGTTCGGATCACGGATGAATTTCGTGAATCTGATTATACCACTGTGTTACCCAACTCACGTAGAACACGAAAATAATTTTTTCGTAATTTTCTGAGCACAATAGGGTTAAGAAAATTTCGGTTGAAGCATTCGGCCGTGAATAGTGACTGAACACTTCAACCCCAGATTTGGCGAGTTTTAGGTCAAATCAGAGCATGAAAATGGTAGATCTGTGTTTGCCTCTCCTAAATCTACATTTTGATATATATATTGCATGTTGTTTATACCGAAAATTGGGTTTTCGGAGAACCGGGTCGAAAGACCCAGTTGTAGACCCGTCGGGTAAAGAAGATGAGCCCCAGACCCGCGGGCGCGTGAAAAACATGCACCCAGGGGCGCGTGAAAAACATGCGCCCAGGAGCGCGTCCAGCAGGTGCGTGGAACTCACGCCCGAGTAAGGCGCGTGAGCGGTCAGGAACCGGGGCGGGTCGGGGCGGGTCAGGGCGGGTCAAGTGTCGATCCACGACCCGACACGTGTCGGGTCTAACCCGACCCGTTAACCCCCCATTCGGGTCATGACCGATCCGCTGACTCGGCTCCGCGCGTGAGAACGCGCCGCGACTGGGCGGGCGTGAGCCGAGCCGGCGCGGGCGCGTGGAAGCACGTGAGACGCGCGTGGAAGCGCATGGGACACGCGCGCCGCGTGAGCCGAGCCACGACAGGCGCGTGGCAGCGCGTGAAGAACTCACCGCGCGTCTGGCGCGTGATCCAGGCTTCTGCCGGTGCGTGGAGGCGCGTGGCAGGGCCTGCAGACGCGCCGCCGATGCGCGGCGGCACGTGGAGACCCCGGCGGCGCGTCAGGTCGTTCAAAATTGATTTTTTCAATTTTTTTTTTGGGTCCTTTGAGGAAATTTGTGACTATTTGTGGGATTTTGTTCGCTGAATTAAAGTCCGGATAAAGAGTTGAGATCTCGGGTTATGGTGTATGGTGTCCGTTGACTCATATACTTACTTTGAGGTCAATACTCGATTCATTTTGGATTATTAATTCGTAGGGTGTACAAAATTGTGAAAATAAGCATTATTAGTCCCTGACGTCTCTTTTGCTGTGTAACAGAGACATGACTGCTACGAAAACTGTCGTTCTAGATCTCGTTAAGGGAGATAAACTGAACGGTGATAATTATAATATTTGGCACCGAAAGGTTTAGTTTGTATTCGAGGAACAAGAACTCGGGGAAGTTCTTAAGAACGATATGGTGGACCCCGGGGAGGGTTCCACGGCACAAGCACGACGGGATTAGGAGGTGTATCGTGCTTGGAAAAAGAAGGATAGCCAAATGAGGGTGATCCTTTTTAGCTGCATGCACGATGAACTGATTCCGATTTACGAGCAGTATCCTACTGCACAGTCGATCTGGCATGCTCTAAGAGAGCAATATGGCGCCCCGTCAGCTCCTAAGGTGAGGATGCTGACATATAAGTTCATCACTTATAAGAAGAGGCACGATCATACAATGAAACAGCATTTAATGCACATGTCGAGTATGATCGCCTTTCTGAAGAATATTGAGGAGCCGATGTCTAATGAGCTTCAAGTACTGGATGTGATCAAGTCCTTGCGTGACTCCTGGGATGTGGTTAAGACCTATCTCACGCACACTGAGAGTATTCATACTTTCATGGACGTGAGTAGGCACTGTGAGCTCGAGGAGGAGCGTCAGGAGGTGGCTAGGTCTTTTTCTACTCATGCTAATTTTGCGGAGTCGAGTAAGGGCTCCCGGGGTTTAAAGCGCAAGTGGCGCAAGCATGAGAAGATGGCCAAGGGCCAAGGCAAGAAGAAACAATCTGCCAAAACCGACGACAAAAGACAGAAGCGCAAGAAAAAGGAGCTCAATAAGAGCAAAGTCCAATGCTATGTTTGTGGCAAGCTTGGGCATTTCGCACGCGAGTGTAGCGAGCGAAAGGTATACCCTTCTTCTTTACATGGTTTGAGTTACGTGTCATCTAGTGTGATACTCATTAACTCTTTTCCTTTGTGGATTGTAGACTCAGGAGTCACGGACCATATAGTTCGGGACAGGAGCGCATACGTGGAGTTCCGCTGTTTAAGTCCCCAGGCGAGGAGGCTGTACGTGGGGAATGGAGCATTCGTGGAAGTGAAAGGAATTGGCACTTGCAAGCTATTGCTACGAAGTGACCAAGTCTTATATCTTCATGATGTTTTGTATGCTCCTGAGATTAGGCAGAATCTAGTATCTGTCCAATGTTTAGATTTGTTAGGATATTCAGTGTTGTTGGGAAACTCTAGAGTTTCCATTACTTATGACAGTTCTTTAATTTGTTCCGGTTTGGTCCATGAGGGACTTTATGTACTGGATATGATTTCATCTTATGAGATTTATTTTTCTTCTATCGCTTTTGCATCAGATAGTGTAGTGGATGATGTGAATGTATGACATAGTAGGCTTGGCCACATAGGGCAAGAGAAAATGGCCCGGTTAGCTGCGAATGGCCTGCTGGGCCCGCTAACCAAGGTTCAGTTGTCCGTATGTGAGTTTTGTCTTGCAGGCAAAGCCACTAGAAAACCATTTGGGAAAGCGATGAGAGCTGAGACTCCATTGCAATTGGTCCATTCCGACATTTGCGGACCCATGAATGTGAGAGTTCGAAACGGAGTCACGTATTTTATTATGTTTATAGACGATTACACGCGTTTCGGTTACGTCTACCTGATCTCACACAAGTCTGAGGCACTAGAATGTTTCAGGAGGTTTATCAGTGAGATTGAAAATCAGCTAGACTTGAGCGTGAAAATACTTAAAACCGATCGGGGGCGCGAGTATCTGTCTGAGCTCTGTTCCGATAGAGGTATTACGAGACAGTTAACTATTCCTGCTACTCCTCAACAGAATGGAGTAGCCGAGAGAAGGAATAGGACTCTGTTGGAGATGGTGAGGTCGATAATGGCACAAGCCAACCTACCTATCTCCCATTGGGGGATGCGTTATTGACTGCGGCCTACGTCCTTAACCGTATTCCGACAAAGTCTGTAGATAGCACCCCATACGAGCTTTGGACAGGGAGACAGCCTGACCTTAGCCACTTGAGGCCATGGGGTTGCGCTGAGTATGTTCGTGATTCCTCGCATCAGTACGGCAAGTTAGGCCCACGAGGAAAGAAGTGTATCTTTGTTAGATACTCTGAACAATCCAAAAGATATGTGTTCCTAGGAGAATATATGGACGGTACTGTCACCGAGATATAGTCTCGTGATATCACATTTCTCGAGAGTGATTTCCCTAAAAGAGGAGAAATCGATCGAGATCTCACCTTTTACGAGATGGATGAGCCTAGTGGCTCAACCGAACCCAGTGACAAGATTCAAGAGCCGATTATGGATCTTGATCTTAGTGGGAGCAATCCATCTCAAGGTGTGGGACCTCTCTCTTCTCGAAGGAGTAGTCGGGGACAAGTGCCACGTCGCCGTTTCCCGATTGAGGATGAGATCCTCATTGTGACTCCTGAGGACGATGAAGAGCTAAGGACTGCACAGGAGGCTCTTAAGGGTTCAGCAAAGGACCAATGGTTACAGGCCATGCACGAGGAAATGGAATCAATGAGAGTCAACGAAGTCTGGGAGCTAGTTGACTTACCTGAGGAAATAAAGGCCATTGGAAATAAGTGGGTTTTCAAAATTAAAAGAAAGGCCGACGGATCGATTGAGAGGTACAAGTCCCGTCTGGTAGCCAAGGGTTACACGCAGACCAAGGGCATTGACTACGAGGAGACTTTTTCTCCAGTAGTCAAATTTACTTCGATCCGTTTACTTTTAGCGATTGTCGCTAGTATGGATCTTGAGTTACACCAGATGGACGTTAAAACCGCTTTTCTTAACGGGAGTCTGGATGAGGAGATCTATATGGAACAACCCCCTGGGTTTGTTCTGGTAGGTCAAGATGACAAGGTCTGTCGACTTCGGAAGTCGATATACGGTCCTAAGCAATCATCCAGGCGGTGGTACCTAAGATTTCACGAGGATGTGATATCTTACGGTTTTACGATGGTTGAGGAGGATCATTGTGTCTATCTGATTCGGTTTGATAACTCTTTTGTGATCTTGTCGTTGTATGTGGATGACATAATGTTGGCTGGGAACAACATTAAGTATTTAAAGACCATGAAAGCATGGTTGTCATCCAGTTTCGACATGAAAGACATGGGTGAAGCTGAGTTCATTCTTGGAGTTAAGATCCAGAGGGATCGCTCAAGAAAAATGTTGACTCTTTCATAAGAGACCTACATTAAGAAAATTCTCGAGCATTTTGGGATGAATAATTGTAATCCCATAGATACTCCGATCGCCAAAGGTGAAGGCCTGAGCCTGGACATGTGTCCGAAAACTCAGGAAGAAGTAAGGGAAATGAGTAAAGTACCTTATTCTAGTGCAGTGGGAAGTTTGATGTACGCAATGTTGTGTACTAGACCGGACATTTGTTATGCAGTTGGTCTGGTGAGCAGATATCAGGCAAATCCTGAAAGGGGTCACTGGAGAGCAGTGAAAAAGATTTTCCGATATCTAAAAGGAACTGCAAACTTCTCCTTGAGTTACGGAGGAGGCGATTTGCGCCTTGTGGGCTATTCGGATGCCGACTGGAGAGGTGATTTGGATAAACGCAAATCAACATCAGGTTTTGCTTTCTTGCTCAATGGCGGAGCTATCTTATGGAGCATTAAGAAGCAAATCTGTATTGCTCTATCTACGATGGAGGCTGAGTTCGTGGCGTGCTCAGTTATAGTTCAGGAAAGTGTTTAGTTCCGGAGACTACTGAATGACTTAGGGATTGTAGCGGATAGTGGGAGACCTGTAATGATTTATTGTGATAATCAGGCCGCTATCGCTTACACTCGAGACCCTAAGTTTCATAGTAGGACTAAATATATCGACACCAGATACCATTATGTTAGAGATATCATTGAGAAGGGTGAAGTGACCGTCAAGTACATTTCGACACACAGCATGGTGGCTGACCCCTTCACCAAACCCATCACTAGAGACTCTTTTTTAGGGCATAAAGAGTCATTGGGTTTGAATATCTACTGACATTTCTCAGTTTGTACTTAATGATGACGTTGATGCTTATTGATTTTATACATATATGATTATAGTGCATTATTCAGTCACTTTTGTATTATATTTTCCATTAATGCACTTACTTTTAATTATCATATATATGCTCTGAGTGAGCGGGAATGAGACGGTTTCTAGCTATAAGAGGTTTTGAGAGTGGCCCTGCTAGAACATAAGTCGCCCTGATACGTGTTCAGGATGAGGTCATATGCGATATGACCGACATGGAAGTACCCACATCCATGTTGCCTGTGAGAAGCCAGGTTTGAGATCTCGGATATCACCTGTAATTTGTGATATTGTCTCATAGGTACTCTTTCTGAGATCTCTAGGTAAAGTCTTATATGTAGACTGTGTTCTCGTACCTGCACAGTGTTAGAGAAATCTGACACATGCCCTTCTGAGAAATGAAGGAGTAACATTGTGGCACGTGTTTTCATACCACGTGTGAAAAGATGACTTGGGATAGTGGGAGCTATATTACTTGAGACAATAATTTAAAACTTATCCCCAAGCCCCACTGTGTGAGATTCGAGATCCATTGGGTGGGATCTCTTGTGCCCTTATTACTTTCGGCTGTCTCTTAAGATCATGATTCAGTGTTTGCTACTTTAGTCTGTTTACCAATGGTCCGGAAGATAAATTGAGGTCTGAGGGACAGGTTTAGGAAAGCAGCCGAATTAATATCGATAGATTCGAGTTTGGGGAAAGGAAGACCAATTGACATTGCATTGTTATGTTGTATTCACCGACCGGTCTTTTATGTTCATCCATGTAGGGATTTGAACATAATAGTGAATACATAGTCGAGTGATAGCTGGGGATTACTTTCGGTGAGGAAAGTAACTCGATGAATGTAATTAATCTTGGATTTGGGGTACAGCGAGCTTTCTTATGATATTAACGGTGACTACTCGATCACCCTAACAGGTATGTCGAGGAGTTTTTGTTTGCAGGTGTACTCGCTAGTCGCACGACGTCCAACCCTGTATGAAAACCCTATAGGGTGATATGGTGGATCGCATGAGTTGTGATCTTATGACAGAAATAGAATGCCCTCGTGTGCAAGTGGGAGATGTTGTGTAATGCCTACGTGGGACTATTTAAATTTCAAAACAAAGGGGGTAATGGGTAGTTACCCATTACCCCACTCTCCCCATTTTTCCTCTCCAAAATAACTCCTACGGGAGTTACAACTGAATGGTGATTTTGCCATTTTGTTTGAGAAAAAAAAAAAGAAAAAAAAAAGAAAAAAAAAAGGATAGAAAATAAGAGATATCAAAATCACGAGAGGTGAATTCCGATCAACGAAAAATCACCGGGTTAAGGGTTGGATCGTTGTGGTATCGTGTTAATAGTTCGTCTTACGTAACTATCATCCCGATTGCGAGTTGTTGTAGTTCCAAATTTACAGTTTTTGAAAATTTTTCGAATCACCAAATAAGATACACCGTAAACTCGATTTTTATGATTCTGAAAAATGTTATTTATTGCTTTCGTTGCGTGATGAGTCACCATAATCTAACAAAAAATTTATATACAAAGAAGGTCCTTGTTCCATAAATCATGCAACAATCACTAGTGTTGATGCTCGATAAAAAGGCAAAACCTTCTCAACTTTTGCAACAGAGTCATCGAAATCTTTAAACCATGAGAATGGAATTGTATGAATCTTTTTTATCCCAACATACTCATAGAATCTACTTTCTTAACAAATCACGGGGCCAGTAACAACAGTTATTTGGATTGTTCAGGGCCTCGGATTGCAGTTGTGATGGGCTTATCGCTCGAGTGGTCCTCTTGATCGCAGGTGCGATGGACACTTTGAGTTTGCTTTGGACGGCTTCTTCTTGGGTCCTTTGTTGAGCCCGTTTTGCCTGTGACTTGTTCATGAAATCTAGAGCTATTTGTCCTACGTCACTCATTCTCCATTTAAGCTTGATTAGGAGAACATCCGGGTATGAGTCATAGACCTCACTCAAGGACTCTTTAAGGAGATGGTGATTGCGTCAGCTTGAAAATTGCTTATGTATGAAGGTTAATTAAGTAAGAAAAGTGAGATGCGAAAATGATTTTCATCAACTTATTGGTTTTTAAATTTTTATTTACTGTAATATATTTTTTTACAAAAATAAATCAATCATTTTAGATATATAAATATTATTTAAAAATTTTATATCACATTTGAGATTTTGAGAATTTAACAATAATGAAGAAAATATTGTTCACTCAATAATTTATATTCAGAGATGAAAAATAATAGGTATCTATAATTATAATTTTTTAAAAAATAATAAAAAAAAATTTGAAGAATAAAAATATTTATCATCATATTTTTAAAATTATATATAATATATAATAATAATATAATGAAGAAATATATCAAATTAAATAAATTTTTCCTTTTAATTTTCCTATAAAAAATTATTTATTTATTTATTTATTTATTTATATATCCTTCTGACCAAACGAATAGAGACCGAAAAAAAAAACGAATAATAATATATGTTATTCAAAGGCACAATTGAAAGGGCACTTGTCTTGTTGTGGACTTCGCGTGTGCCCATTCTCTGCCCAGAGCCAGATTAAGGGCACCGACCCGAGGCAAGAGGCCGACTTTTGCCACGTGTAGCCCTCCTAGGAGTCTTAGGCACCGACATTGCGAAATTCCAACCTTTCAAAAAAGGGCTGAATTGATCACCTCGTGGCAAAATTGATCACCTTAAAATAACTCCATTTTATTCGTTTGGTCCTTTTGAAGTGTTTGTCGAATCATAGTTTAATAAACAAACTCATGAAACATTTTACGATGAAAATTTTTGGAGCAAGTAGCCTTTGAACACATGTACAAATAAAATAAAGAAAAATTACCCAACAAAAATAAATAAATAAATAAATAAATAAATACATATGATTTTCATTAACTTATTATTTTTTAAAAAAAAATTAAAAAAATTAAATTAAAGATAAAAAATAGTTAAACCTGAGTGGATCCAATTTCATAGGATTTCCAATATGCATAATATTCTCTGAGTCACAAAATTTTCTAATTTTTGACCCACAGGCACGGCATGCTATTCAAGGCATGCGCATGAAATTTCTTCAAGGAAAACCGGGCGTACACGTTTGAAATTGACTTCATAATCAAGGCAAAGGCATCCACTATTGAATTCAACAAAAATGTCTTTTGAAGTGTTTGGTGGGCTAAAGTTCCTTGCAAACTTTCATAATTCAGATAATGAAAGGAAAAATTAGAAAATTTTGTCAAATCATAGTTTAACAAATGAACTCATCAAACATTTTATGATGAAAATTTTTAGAGTAAGTAGCTTTTCAATAAAATAATGAAAAATTACCCAACAAAAATAAATAAAAGAGATGTAGAATAGATAGATATAGAGGGATCAAGAAAACACATATAACAGTTTGTTCAAGCTCCATTTGAAGCTCCATTTGAATTTAACATAACTAAAACACACATATATATACATACATACATACATATATATATATATATATATATATATATATATATATATATATGAATTTTGCTTGGCCTTAAGCTATTGAAACTTAAATAATAGTTTGTTCAGGCTCAAAAATTCTGTAATTAATAAGTGAATACAAACTTGATTTCGATTGAATTTGGTTTTGGTTTTTACACTTTGGTTGTAGAGGTAGAGGATCAATCAGAATTCAATGGAAAAAAAATACTTTTTATGGTCTACTTGAAGAATACATTATTGAAAGGTATATATAATGTAATACTTTTTATGGTCTTAATTTAAAATTTTTGTAGTAAACAACCTTTTTAAGGAGTATTAAATGGTGATTGGGGACTAAGAGATTTTTTAGGAAATTGTAAAGGCTATTTATTGTTGAACAACGATAAAGTTAGAAAAATATAATTAATTCTTCATTCTTATATATGACAAGGAAACTTAAAAATGAAAAAAAAAAATTCTCTTTACAATGACATTTAAAAGGGAATAAAGGTATTTTTTAATAAAAATATAGAATCTTATGAATAAAATTTATTTAAAAAATTACAAAATTATCAATAATTTTATATATAAAAAATCCTTGGTCTCAACTTATTCAAAAGGATCTATCCCCGCTTATAGAGAGAGAACAAGGATTCCATAAAACAAGATTTGACCGGAGAAGTTACATTTTGACCTTTTTGGGGGAAAAGATATAATTAAAGATGGATACTTATTCGTTTGTTCGTTGTGTGAAATTTTCTACGTTAGTAACAGCGACTGTTGTTTTGGCATCAAGTCTCTCAACTCACTATCGAGTTTTGAACATTCATTTAGATTCATGCTCAAGCCATTTAGTCCAAAATATAATGGTGTCTTCCTCCAAGCTATCCATCATGGGTTACATGGGGTTCCACTCAATGTCAAGGATTTTAGTTTTGATATTTTGTGTCAAAATTTCTTTCTCTATAGATACTTTATATCCAAATCAATTTCTTAGAGATGGGGATGTGCTCCTATCAAAAAATGAAACTTTTGCTCTTGGATTCTTCACCCCCAACAATTCTTCTAGTAGACGATATGTTGGAGTTTGGTACCACAAAGTGATTGAGAAGAACGTTGTGTGGGTCGCCAACAGAGAAAATCCAATCAACAATACATCAGGAGTTCTTTCGATTGACCAACAGGGTAACCTTCTTTTGTGCGATGTGAGTAGAAGCACTTCTGTTTGGTCTGCAAATGTTTCATCCAAGAGTTCCCACGTTCAGCTCTTGGATTCGGGAAATTTGGTTTTGGTTGAGGAAAATAGCACACTTTATGTTTGGCAAAGCTTTGATCACCCAATAGACACTATGCTTTCTGGTATGAAAATTGGGCTGGACCAGAAAACTGGTCATAACCGGTTCTTAACATCTTGGAGATCAGGCGATGACCCTGGTCAAGGTGATTATATGTTTAAGCTGGACATAAGGGGATCGTTGCAGTTCGTTTTGTACAAGGGATCTACCAGACTTTGGAGGACTGGACCATGGCCCTGGCCCACGCAAATAATATTCCTTCAAGGCAATTCAGTTAGGGCGTTTTGTTTTTTCTCTAATAACCAAGATGGAGCTTTTTTCTCCATCCTTTTAGATGATTCCTCCCAAGTTATGAGGTTGGTGGTAGATGATTCTGGACATATTTCTCAGTATATGTGGAATGAGAGAAATAATCGATGGAATTCAATTTGGTCTGCTCCTAAGGATATTTGTGATGGGTATAGGCATTGTGGAGCTTATAGCATTTGTGCCCCTAGTGCCACTGTTCTTTTTGAGTGCTCCTGCTTGCCCGGGTTTGAGCCCAAGTCACCTGGGGATTGGCATTTGAGAGACGGGTCAGGTGGGTGTGTTAGAGAGCAAAATATTTCCATGTGTGGAAATGGAGAAGGGTTTTTGAAAGTGGCGCAGGTGAAGTTACCTGACACTTTGTTGGTTGGAGCTACAAAGTTTGTGAACAGCTTAGAATGTCAGCAACAATGCCTGAGAAATTGTTCATGCACCGCCTATGCAACAGCTCTTGGGGATGGGAAGGAAAATATTTGCTTGATGTGGTTTGGGGAGTTGATGGACTTGAGACCATTACCTGCAGAATGGGGAATCGATTTGTTTGTTCGTGTTGATTTTATTACATTAGGTACCTATCGTATTCGTTTGTTCATTATATGATTTTTTTTTATTTTTTATTTGGCAAAAGATGAACGTGTGTGTGTGTGTGTTTTTTTTTTTTACTAACACACTTCAAATTAATGTTGGCTTGCTTTGTTAGAAGGGTAGTTTATTCTTTAGGTAAAGGTTATCTTGATCAAATAATTTTATCAAAGAATAATTTGTAAATAACCTATTCAATACTCCATTTGTGCTAGAATAAATCAAAATGTTCATGGATTTCATATTCTGACTTAATTTAGTTTGGTTTATAAATTCAATTAAATTAGTTAATTGACGGTCCAAATTTGTTTATAAATTTGGTTTAATAAGGTAATAAGTTAAATAAAGTCTTGTTAAATTACAAACGTGGGTTTAAGAACCCCTTCAGCGTCCCCTTCCAGGTTCTTCATTTTAGTCTCTTCCCCATTGCATGTTTAATGTGTTCTTGTTTATATATATATTTAAGAAACTACTACAATTGCTATTTGCTTAGTTTGGGTTGTAGAGTGTAGTTTTAGCGAGTGGGTAGGTGGGTTTTCACGCTTGTTGAGGATTGGTGAGACGGTTCAATCAGAAGTTCCTGGAAAGAGCAGAGTTTTGTGTAGACTGCTGTGAAAATGGTAGGAGATTCTGAAAGTTTTGTTTTGATTTTTGTTTTTTGTTTTTTGTTTTTTTGTTTTTTTCCAGACTTTTCTATGTTTGGGATTAGTGAGAATTGATACAATGGGATTCCTTCCTTACTATAGCTTTGACATACGAATCGGAAGCATTCAACTTATTTTAGTGTTTTTGCAGTTTTCAGTTTTCTAAGTTTTCTGGCCAATGGTTTAGTCCCAAATCAACCAGGGATTTGAGAGTCTAAGAGGAGGATGAGAGAGGACAGTCATAACTTCCCCGGTGCTTTTTTTTCTTCTTCTTCTTTCTTGAATATTTTCTTTTTCTTTTATTTTTTTGTGAAGATAAAAAGAATTTATATTTTTTATGTATTATTTTGCAAAAAAAATAAATTTACAGCCGGACCTAAGGGACATATTTGAAAAAAAAACAAAAGAAAAAAAAATCCCGACCTATATATAACCCCTGTTCAGGAAACAAGTTTGTGGTTTTCCTAAAAATAAGAGTAAGAGTTTGACACCTAATTTCCTTGTGATATATGACACATTACTTGATTTTAGCCAAAAGGCCAAGAAATGTGTATATATAAAAATATATATATATATATATATATATATATATTTTTGGTGAAAAGGAGCAATATATATATATATATATATATATATATATATATATATGACACTTTACCATTGTCCCAATTCAGCGAAAAATGCAAAGAAGAATAAAGGATTGCTTTCAAGGAAAGAGCTTTTGGTAATTTCGTTCTCAATTGATGGAGCGCTGTTAGCGATAGTAGTCTGCGTCCGATTGATTAGAAGGAAAAAGCTCAAAGGTAAAAAATTTAAATTTATTTTCCAATTACATTTATTTTCAAAGATTTTATTCTAACATTAAATTATTTTCGTTCTTATTTTTTTGGAGAATAGCGAATCAACATAAACATAAACGACTATTGAGAAGCTCTAAAGAAAATTCAAGTGCAACTGGTTCTCAAGAAAATAGTGTACCTTTCTATGATTTTACAACCATCATCGCAGCCACAAACAATTTTGCTTCTACAAACAAACTTGGCCATGGTGGTTTTGGCTCAGTTTATAAGGTTAGTGCTCCAAAAGGCAAATATTATAAATTTTCATGAATTTTTTCATGGTACTCTTGGGTAATCTTATTTCAAAATTTCAAAATATAGGGTTTAACACGTTTATTTCAGGGTCAGCTATCTAGTGGTGTGGAAATTGCGGTAAAAAGACTTTCAAAAGATTTAGGACAAAGCTTAGAAGAATTTAAGAATGAAGTGATGCTTATGGCACAACTTCAGCACAAGAATCTTGTGAAGCTTCTGGGTTATTGCATTGAAAAAGATGAAAAGATTTTGGTTTATGAGTACTTGCCGAACAAAAGCCTAGACAATTTCATTTTCGGTATTATTCTTCAGGCCTTTTACTTGTCTCGTGCCACTTTGTTCTCATAGTGGTTAGCAAATATTCATTCTGTGAATGTGGTCTTCGCAGATAAAAAAAGAAAATTGGAATTGAATTGGAAAAAATGCCACGAGATCATAGTTGGGATTGCTAAAGGGTTGGTATATCTACATCAAGATTCGAGATTAAAAATTATCCATAGAGATCTGAAGGCAAGTAATATTCTTCTTGATAACGAATTAAATCCAAAAATTTCTGATTTTGGCATTGCCAAAATATGTGGTGGGGAACACAGCCAAGCAAACACGAGGAGAATTGTGGGCACTTAGTAAGTATTTTTCAAATTCAAGAAAATGTTTAAAATTTTTTTGAATTTAGCCCACATAATAATTATATATCAAAATACTAATCTACTTGATTTTGTCTAATCCAGTGGATACATGTCCCCAGAGTATGTGATTTTTGGAAAGTTCTCAACAAAATCTGATGTATTTAGTTTTGGAGTTTTGGTATTAGAGATCATTAGCGGCAAGAGAAACAATGTTGATTACCAAAACCATCCATCTTTGAACTTGATTGGATTTGTAAGTAGATGTTCTTGCATATTTTTAAATAAAAAATCATAATGAAACAATCATTGCATCCCTTACTTATTTGACGATGCAATAAAAATTTCAGGTGTGGGAACTGTGGAAACAAGACAAAGCATTAGAGATAATCGACTGTTCACTGGAGGAACCGGGCTTTTCGTGCGAGGCACTGAGATGCATCCAAGTTGGGCTACTGTGCGTGCAAGAATGTGCCGCTGATCGACCTGCTATGTCTGAGGTGGTCTTCATGTTGGGGAACAACACAAGTTTGCCCTCTCCGAAGCAACCTGCATTCGTTTTGAGAAGTTCTTCTGGTAATCTTGACAAATTGATGAATAGATTAGGAGAACCGTCTTCGGTAGGTGACGTGTCAATAACTGTTATGGAAGCTCGATAAAACCTATCTACTCAATCGACAATGGAGTTTTCTCATTTTCTTGATATTTTGAGTTCTGAATCCCTTGAGATGGTTGCAAGAAATTTTCTGGGCAACAGGGAGAGCACATCCAGGTATGAACCATAGGCCTTAGTCGACAAGGCAAAGGACTCTTTACGGAGATAGTGATTGGGTCAGCTTGAAAATTACGTAGTTTTGGGGGCCATGTTATAAACAACAAAACCTAGGATGTGTTTTGTGGCTAATGCTAAAACCTAGGACCTGTTTGGTGGCTAATGCTGGCTGTTTTCCCTGTTTGAATTACAGATAATTCATGATTTATTTATTTACTTTTTTGGAAACGTCATGCGGTAACGTTATTATGTTTAACTCCTCTGCTTCGTGGTGTTGAATGGCCCAACAGTAACACCTAGAGCACCGGCGGAGCAAAAAGCAATAGAAAACCCCAGCCCAAGAAAAATTACCACGCAAACCACTAAGAGCACCATTTCACTCCACTTCTCTCTCTCTCTCTCTCTCTCTCTCTTTCTCTCTCCCCCCCCTATCCTACCAAATGTTGAGGGTAAAATGACTAAAAATGATAAAAAGCACCAAATAGAATTGAACGTTGACTCTGAATGAAAATCGTAACATCAGCGGAATGGAAAAACATCATTTCTCGTTTTGATAATTTTATTTTCAAATTCTTATACGATAATAAAAAAAAAAAATTAATTGAACGTCGACTCTGAATGGTAACCGTTGCATCAGCGGAACCGGCACCTAGTTTTGGGTGATAGGCCCAGCTCACACTAATTTGAACTGTGGAAAGGAGGTCCCATGACAACCGAATGTATGGGCAATTACAAGTATCCGGAGGCTCACAGAGCCCAATATTATAGGCCCACATTCAAATAAAGTGCAAATTAAAAAAAGGAAAAAGCCATCTTGTTGGGGGGGGGGGCGCAAAATGAAACATAAATATTTTTTTCACGTGCTAATGCTCTGGGCGTTTCTTGATTTCAGATGTTTCGTAAATATTGCATAATTATGTGCATTATTAAATTATTAAAATAATAAAAAAGTACTTACCATTTGAACTAATAAAAAATATCACAAAAATTTTCATATAATAAAAAATATAGGTACGTTAAGTGTTGATTCGATTGTATTAGGTGCTCCAAAATTTACTCATTCTATCTATTATTTGTGATTTGCCTTTTCTTTTCTTTATATATGTATGTATATATGTATGTATGTATATCTCTAAAGGGACAATTTGATGGTTATAATTCCTCTCCTCTAATCTTGAAATTCAAAATTTAAATTTTTGTGTAACAAAAAAAAAAAAATATATATATATATATATATATATATGTATATTAATTTGGTAAAGATTTCCTCATGGTGATTGTGATTCTTTCCTTTCTTTGACTTATACAAGCTAACAGGTGGTTCACTTAAATAGCAGGGCATCTATTTCGGGTAAAATGTTCCTTATTAAAATCAAAATTTAGAAAAGTAATTATGCTGGATAATATTGTATTGCAAATTTGGATTTGAATTATTCAGGTACTTTAATCTTGCAAATACGCATGTACTATTTCTAATGTATTGGGTATCAGAGGAGCAAGTGCAATCCAATCAATAAAGGCTCAAACATGGATTTCAAGAGTGAAAAGAAGCACAGATCTAGGACTAAAAAAAAAATCACAATCTAATGTTTAACAGAATTGAAAAAGCAGACAAATAAATATCAAAGCGGTAAGAGAAAAAGATATGGTTGAATATTTGCACAAATAAATTATTCAACAATGAAGGCAATTTTATGTATAAAATACAATAGAAGAAGACTACATCCAAAATTCCCAAGACCCTCACACCAATGCTCAATACATACAAGGGGCACTCTCGCAGATAACCTCTCCGTGAGTAGTCTTACACGCCACTCTAGGGCGATACTCCCAAAGGGTCGCTCACACCAGTACTCACGTTACCCAACCCTCTTTTCTCAATCCATATAAGCAGGGCGATAATTAACTCCACATGTAATCAAACCTTTCCTCACCAAAAAGCAAAAAATAGAAGCACTAATTGAGATTGTTGGCGAAGCAGTTTGGACCATTTGACTAAATAATTGCGATGGGAGATATGACATAGTACTACTACAGTTAACTTCATTGTATTTTGCGTTCCTGTCCCAAATTTGAACTCCAAAAATAGCAAGACAACATTAAAAAAAAAAAAAAAAAATTCCTTATAACTTAATATCATAATTTTGTCCAATAGTCGCATTGACTCATAACTTGCTCAAATTGTATGCACCAAGCAACTTGAAGGCATGGAACATGCAAACAAGTATATTTTTTTTTTTTTTGAAAATTTTGATAATGTCCTTAATAGTACAAGAGAAATAGAGTAATTATAACCAAGGACCAGTGAGAAGAGCATTAAATCTTTTAAGTAAGAGTTGAGTTCGAATTTTATAAATAGAGAGAATTATATTGAAAGGAGTCCAATAATAGTTTGGTTTGAATTAATCAAAATATTATTTCAATTACCAGTTTGTCAAGCAAAAAAAAAAAAATAGAGTTATTAGGTCCGGGGTGATTTTATATTAACTTCATATCTTTTATTTAATTTTTTTTTTGAGTAAAAGTCAAAACAAAGGTATTTAGGATTTTTAAAATAAGCAAGAGTTTCAATTCATTTACATAGTCACTCTGACCAAAACTGCTTATCAAAACTCCAGAAACAAGGGTTTTTTGGTCCATATCTATTGAGGTCGATTCAGTGTGCTATTAAGACTCTTAGAACTTTGGAATATTCAGATTTTTGGTAACATTTTTTAGTTGGAAGCCCAGGATGCATGGTATCGAGTTTACACGATTTATGATCGATTAAATTCTTTACGAAGAGTTGCTTGTTGGAGTAGTATCACAGGTTTTTGGATACGGAGGAAACCTATTGGTATCAAAAATCCAAAATTCAGTGATTTTGTTAGGGTGATCAGAATACTTGGTTTTATCACATGCCTACTCTCATTCCTGATAGAATAGAATTGCTTGGATATCCTAGTTGAAAATTAATGGGAAGTGATATTCAGACCAAAATTAACTTAAGGAGGACTATGTGAAATCATATTTTACGGATCTTTTAGCAAGTGCTTCCCCGTGAGATGGGTATAGTGGATATGATAACAGGCTTAATACCGATCAGGATCTGATCCATTTGCATCATCCGGTTGAGTGAATAATTGTCATTAATTTGGGTTTCTTTTTCTTTTAAAAAAATGTTGTAAATGCAGCGTGGAGTAAATGGCCATGCATTGTCTTTAAGAGTAAGAGAAAGGGATGAGTAATTCACATCGGTGTTGTTTTAAAATCTATGCTGAAAATTTGGTATGTAAAATGCTTATTCAATAAGGGAAACATTAAAAATTACTAAGCTAATTGACAAAGTCGGAATGATGAGACAAATTTAGTTTATGGACTCCTGAAAATGATTTGGAAACTTAAATTTCAAATATGAAAATTTGAGATGCATCGGTTTGAATTACTAGAGGATAAAATATTTAGTGAATGTATTAGATGACATAATTGAGATTTTAATATTTTTGTCATCTAATTAGATTTGGACGTTTCTTACTAACAACTATTTACAATTAAACACTCATTCAGAGAGAACAAATTTAATCATTTTCTATAGTCAGAAACAGATTGGAATTTTGAATATTGAGAGAGAGAGAGAGAGAGTTGAAAAATTAAATATTTTTTACTTCAAAAAATAAGAGAAAAGAGAAGTAGAGAGAATGTGAGAAGTTGAATCACTTCTGGAGAAAGATTTAAAAAAGGGAAAAAAAAACAAAACAAAACAAAAAAACTGATTTTTTTCCATAATTTTTAAAAGTATAGTTGATTTTTTTTCCATAATTATAACTTATATGTTATGAGCTATAGAACCTGATAAGGGTTAATTAAAATATTTAAAATTGAAAGAGAATAGTAAAAAATTAAATTAAAGAGGGAAAGGAAAAAATAAGAGATCAGACACTGAAATCCGAAATGAAATATTAGTAAGTAAAAGGGAAAAAAAATGAGAAAACACATGTATAAAGGTTAATTAACTGAGAAAAGTGAGATACAAAAAATGATTTTCATTAACTTATTTTTTATAATTTTAAAATTTTGAAAAAAGAATTAAATTAAAGGTAAAAATTGTTAAATCTGAATTGATCCAAGTTCATAGAATTTCCAATTTGCATAACATTCTTTGATAATATATACTGTGCCACAAAATATTCTAATTTTTAACCTACGTGTGCGATATGCTATTCAGAGCATGCACTTTTCTTCAAGCAAAACTATGCGTTCAATTTTGAAATGGATTTCATAATCAAGGCAAGGCTCGCACTATTGAATTCAACAAAAATGTCTTTTCAAGTGTCTGATGGGCCAAAGTTTCTTGCACACTATCATAAATTTAGGTCATGAAAGGAAAAATTAGAAAATCTGTCAAATCATAGTTTAATAAATAAACTCATGAAGTCCCTTAGGAACGGTTCAAGCAATAAAACTTTTCCACTTCTATTTCTCTTCTCATCGGTTCGATCTCATTTAATTGTATCTTCTTATACAAAAAAAAAAACATGAAATATTTCACAATGAAAATTTTCATAACTAGTAGCCTTTGAACACATAGACAATAACAAAACGAAAAATTGCCTAGCCAAAAAAAAAAAAAGATGTAGAATGGATAGATATGGAGGGATCCAGAGACAAACTCTAGAGTTAGAGTTTCCCAGAAGCTTTTAATATCACCGGTTCGAGCTCCATTTGAATTTAACATATCTAAAACACATACAAATTTTGGCTTTCATATTAAATGAGTTGGCCTTAAGGCATTCAATTTCAACTCGAATAACAGTATGCTCAAGCTCAAATTATGTAATAAGTGAACGCAAAACTTGATTTTTGCAAGAACATTATATCATAATAAATATATATATCAAATTTGACAATTGAACATAGGAAATTTTCAAGAAGTGTTATGGGTCAATTAGATGAGATAATCTTGTGGTCCACAATAATGGGAGAAAAAAGGGGGATCCATATGATCTCAATTGGTGGAAATAACCATCCATTTACCGGCGGATAATCGGTCCACTGAGTAAATGTATTAAATCTATTAATCAAGTTTTATATTTGAAATTTAAAAATAAAAAAAATTTATATACAAAGAGTTGCTCCTAAAATGAGCATTATACGTTCAAATTAGATTAGTTGAAATAATATTGATCGGTATAATGTGATAACGGAGAAAAAAAAAAGTCCTGAAACCGCGCAAAGGAAAGTAAGATAATTCAAAAGGATCCATTCCTTGGCAGAATGGGGAGCTCCTTTAGGAACCTTTTTTTGGGGTTGTGGAGGCTAGCTTGGATTGGGCCTTTTTTCAACACTCCCTCGAAAGCTGTCCAAAGAAATTTTCTAGGCAACAGATAAATTATTTTGGGTTGATAAGATATACCGTGTCACAAAATTTTCTAAACTTTAACCAACGGGTACGACATGCTATTCAAAGCACGCACTTGGAATTTGTACAAGGAAAACTGTGCGTTCACATTTGAAATAATTGACTTCATAATCAAGGCAAGGCATCCACTAATGATATGGAGGGACCAAGAGCCAAACTCTAGAATTAGGTTGGAGCCAAACTCTAAAACACATATAGATCCATGCAATTTTAAAATATTTAGTTGGACCCTAATTTACATCTATCATTGCTGCACTATTAAGTTGTCACAATTTGCCTCTAACTAATTAATGCCTCTAACTTGTCCCTATGAAAATTTTTAATTAAACTAAAATACTTCCTCCATTCTCTTTTTAAGTGTCATTTTAGATATTACCACAAAAATTAAAAAATATATTTAGTAATCTTAATTTTAATTTTTTTTTACTAAACTACCTTTCTAAGGAGTATTAAATGGTGATTGGAGTCTAAGAGATTTTTTTTCCCTTTTTGATAACATAAATGTTACGAATATCATAAAAATACACATGTCCATAAAAGTTCAAAGACTACACCACAGGAAAGAAATTAGAGCAAAATTCTTTAACACTTGAGTGTCTTTATAAAAACAGTCTAACAGATTTTTTTATGAAATTGTAAAGGCTATTTATTGTCGAATAAGGATAAAGTTAGAAAAATATAATTAATTCTTCGTTGTAATATGAGAGCGACACTTAAAAATGGAATAAAGTTTTGTATTCACAATGACATTTAAAAGGCAATAGAGATATTTTTATATATAAAAATATAGAATATAAATAAAAATTATTTTTAAATAATAATAAAGTTATTATTACATCAATTTTATATATTAAAAATCCGTGATCTCAACATCTTCAAAAGGATCCGTCCCTGCGCATAGAGAGGGAACAAAGATTCCACAAAACAAGTTTTGACCGGAGATGTTACTTTTTGACCATTTTGGGGTATGAAAATAATATAATTAAATATGAATAATTACTCGTTTGTTCGTTGTGTGAAATTTCTACGCTAGTAAGAGCGACCGTTGGTTTGACATCAAGTCTTTCAAATCACTTTCGAGTTTGAACATTCCTTTGGATTCTTGTTCAAGCCTTTTAGTCCAAAAGATAATGGTGTCTTCCTCCAAGCTATCCGCCATGGGTTACATGGGTTTCCACTCAATATCAAGGATTTTAGTTCTGGTATTTTGTGTCAAAATCGCTTTCTCAATAGATACTATCTTTCCAAATCAGTCCCTTGCAGATGGGAAAGTGCTCCTAGCAAAAAAAGAAACTTTTGCTCTTGGATTCTTCACCCCCAACAATTCGTCTAGTAGACGATATGTCGGAGTTTGGTACAACAAAGTGATTGAGAAGAACATTGTGTGGGTTGCCAACAGAGAAAATCCAATCAACGATACATCCGGAGTTCTTTTGGTTGACCAACGGGGTAATCTTCTTTTGTACGATGCGAATAGAAGCACTCTTGTTTGGTCTGCAAATGTTTCATCCAGGAGTTCCCACCTTCAGCTCTTGGACTCAGGAAATTTGGTTTTGGTTGAGGAAAATAGAAACCTTTATGTTTGGCAAAGCTTTGATGACCCAACAGACACCATTCTTCCTAGCATGAAAATTGGACTGGACCGGAACATCGGTCGGAACCGGTTCTTAACATCTTGGAGATCAGGCGATGACCCTGGTCAAGGTGATTATACGCTTGCACTGGACCTGAGCGGATCGCCGCAGTTTTTTTTGTGCAATGGATCTACCAGACTTTGGAGGACAGCACCGTGGCCCTGGCTCACGCCAATATTATTTCTTCAAGGCAATTCAGTTAGGTATTATTTTACCAATAACCAAGATGGAGTTCTTTACTCCTACAATTCAGATGATTCCTCCGTAGCTATGAGGTTAGTGGTAGATGATTCTGGATATGTTTCTTGGTATATGTGGAATGAGGGAGTTAATCGATGGAATTCAATTTGGTCCTTTCCTAAGGATATATGTGATGAGTATAGGCATTGTGGAGCTTATAGCATTTGTGCCACCGATGCCACTATTCTCTTTGAGTGCTCCTGCTTGCCCGGGTTTAAGCCAAAGTCACCTAGGGATTGGCATTTGAGAGACGGGTCAGGCGGGTGTGTTAGAGAGCAAAATATTTCCATGTGTGGAAATGGAGAAGGGTTCTTGAAAGTGGGACGGTTGAAGTTACCTGACACTTCGTTGGTTGGGGCTACAAAGTTTGTGAACGGCTTGGAATGTCGGCGACAATGCCTGAGAAATTGTTCATGCGCTGCCTATGCAACAGCTCTTGGGGATGAGAAGGAAAATGTTTGCTTGATGTGGTTTGGGGAATTGATGGACATGAGACCAAAACAAGAATGGGGAATCGATTTGTTTGTTCGTGTTGATTCGATTACATTAGGTACATTATCACATTCATTCTATTTATTATATATTGTTTTTTCTTTGATTTGATAAAAGATGATTGTGTGTGTGTGTTTTTGATTAACCATTTTTAAGTATATGCATATGTGATTTGATTTGAATTTTAAATAATTTTATTATTTTATAATTTATAAATAGCATATATCAAATAAATGGTGATCCATTTTATTAGAGGCACGGTTTATATTTTGAGTAAAGGTAATCTTAATAAAATAATTTTTTGGAAAATTATTTATAAATAATGTATTCAATGCCCCATTTGTGTTGGTTGGGTAGAAATAAGTGCGTCAACACCTTCTTGATCCCGTAATCAAATACTAATATCATTTAAATAAAATTTTGAATTCGAGTTTTATATGTGATAAAAATAGAAAATCCAATCCAATTCAAATTAGATTTAATCGAATCCAACATAATTAAATAAGTTCGATCACTGGAGTTTTTATTCTGACTTAATTTAGTTCGATTTATAAATCTTAATAAATGACGTGACTAATTAATTATATATAATATATATTTTAAATATAATTTATATTATATATTATTTATAGATGGTAGGACAAAGTTTATAGAAGTTAAAATTTGTTTATAAAATTTTGTCAAATTGCAAACAAATCACACAAATTCTAAGATTTTGACCTATTATAAAACATAAAGAGAGATTCAAATCAATAATTTTTCTAACAAATTTAAATTATTACTATATTCTCATAATTTGACCTGATTTATAACAATTTAAAATATTTAAAAAAATTACAAAATTACCTCATAACATTTTTTTAAAAGACCTCTCCTAACCAGGTGACAAAATTAGTCCTTCCTTCAGTCCCATTTTTTTAAATAAATAAATAAAAAGTTGGGGAGCGCTGTTTATTGGCTCTCCCCCGGTACTACCTCTCCTCTCGTCCCTCTTTTAATCTCTCACGCCCCTGGTTTGGGTCTCGCAAATCAGAGTCTGATCCAGTTGAAATGATGGAATAGAGCTTCAATCTAGTTTGAAAAGATGAAAAAAGGTAGAATAGGACAAAGGAAAATGAACTTCCGGTGATGGGGCTAGGGCGCTGTCGGGGAGAGAGTTTTCCAGTGAGCAAACGACAAAATTGATGGCGGAGAGAGAAAATTGAGGATGATTAGAAGGTGATGGTAAGTAGAATCGAAGACAAGGGAAGCAATTAGAAAGCAATTAGAAACAAAGTGATGAGATGGAGGTTGCATCTATGGCGTTCCAAGATAAAGCTCAGTGAAATTGGAGGCAAAAAGGGGTTTATGAATGTTTTGCCAAACGTGGGTTTAAGAACCCCGTCCCCTTTCAGGTTCTTCATTTTACTCTCTTCTCCTTACATGTTTAATGAATTCTTTTTTTTTTTTAATAGAAACTACTACAATTATTATTTGCTTAGTTTGGGTTGTAGAATGTAGTTTAAGTGAGTGGGAAGGTGGGCTTTTTCATGTTTGTTGAGGATAGGTGACAGTTCAATCAGAAGTTCCTGGAAAGGGCTGAGTTTTGTGTAGAGTGCTGTGGAAATTGTGGGAGATTCTGAAAGTTTTGTAGGTTTTTTTTTTTTTTTTTTTTTTGCAGATTTTTCTGTGTTGGGGGTTAGTGAGAATTGATACATTGGGACTAATTCCTTACCGTATCTTTGATATACGAATCGGAAGCATTCAACTTATTTTAGTGGTTTTGCAGTTTTCAGTTTTCTTAGTTTTGTGGCCAATGGTTTAGTCCCAAATCGACCAGGGATTTGAGAGTCTAAGAGGGGGATGAGAGAGGGAGGTCGCAGGGGAGGGAGGAGGGAGAGATGATTAACAGTGCTTCCCCAGTGTTTTTTTATTCTTCTTTCTTGAATGTTTTCTTTTTTTTTTTTTTTTGTTGTGAAAATAAAAAGAATTTATATTTTTTATATATTATTGATTATTTTATTAAAACAATTACAGCAAGAACTATTTTCTCACTTTTCATAGTTGAAGGGACATATTTGGGAAAAAAAAAAGAAAAAAAAATTTACGGACCTATGCATAACCCCTGGTTCTAGAAACAATTTTGTGGATTTCCTAAAATGTTTTCCAAAGAATCATATGTATATATATCAAATCAATGAAACTAATGTCAAATATAAGAAAGTTGGCTACAAATAAGAGTTTGGCACCTAATTTCCTCATGATATATGACACATGTTGTCCCAATTCAGCGGAAAACGCGAAGCAGGATAAAGGATTCCTTTCAAGGAAAGAGCTTTTGGTGATTTCATTCTCAATTGATGGAGTGCTGCTAACTCTTTTTCTGGTAGTACTCATCAGAAGGAAAAAGCTCAAAGGTACAAAGTTTAAACTTATTTTTCAAATGCATTTATTTTAAAAGGCATTATTCTAACATTAATTTTTTTTTTCTTGGAGAATAGGGAACGGACAGAAACATAGATCGTTAGTCCATATTACAACAAGTAAATTGAGAAGCTTTAAAGAAAATTCAAATGCAACTGGTTCTCAAGAAAATAGTGCTCTTCCTGATGTACCTGTCTATGATTTTACGACCATCATTGCAGCCACAAATAATTTCGCTTCTACAAACAAACTTGGCCATGGTGGTTTTGGCTCTGTTTACAAGGTTAGTGCTGCAAAAGGAAAATATTATAAATCTTCATGAATTTTTGCATGGTATACTTGTGTAATCTTATTTCAGATTTTTAAAATAAAAACATTTTAATGTGGAAAATGATGGGGCTTAACATATTTTATTTTAGGGTCAGCTACCGAGTGGTGTGGAGATTGCGGTAAAAAGGCTTTCAAAAGATTCAGGACAAGGCTCGCAAGAATTTAAGAATGAAGTGATGCTTATGGCACAACTTCAACACAAGAATCTTGTGAAGCTTTTGGGTTATTGCATTGAAAAAGATGAAAAGATTTTGGTTTATGAGTACTTGCCGAACAAAAGCCTAGACAATTTCATTTTCGGTATTATTCTTCTGGCCTTTTACTTGGCTCGTGTCACTTTGTTCTCATAGTGGTTAGCAAGGCATCTGAGATATATTCATTATCTGAATGTGGTCTTTGTAGATAAAGAAAGGAAATTGGAGTTGAATTTGAGAAATCGCTATGAGATCATAGCTGGGATTGCTAAAGGGTTGGTGTATCTACATCAAGATTCGAGATTAAAAATTATCCATAGGGATCTGAAGGCAAGTAATGTTCTTCTTGATAACAAATTGAACCCCAAAATTTCTGATTTTGGCATTGCCAAAACATTTAGTGGGGAACACAGTCAAGCAAACACGAGGAGAATTGTCGGCACTTAGTAAGTATTTTTCAAATTCAAGAAAATGTCTAAAAGTTTTATGAATTTAACCGACATAGTAATTGTACAGCAGAATACTAATCTACTTAATATTGTCTAATCCAGTGGGTACATGTCTCCAGAATATGTGATTTTTGGAAATTTCTCAACAAAATCTGATGTGTTTAGTTTTGGAGTTCTGCTATTAGAGATCATTAGTGGTAAGAGAAACAATGTTGATTACCAAAACCATCCCTCATTGAACTTGATTGGATTTGTAAGTAGATCTTCTTGCATATTTTCAAGTAAGAAAATCATAATGAAACAATCATTGTATCCCTGATATATGTGATGATGCAATAAAAATTTCAGGTGTGGGAACTGTGGAAACAAGGCAAAGCATTAGAGATAATTGACTATTCACTGCAGGAATCGGGCTTTTCGTACGAGGCACTGAGATGCATCCAAGTTGGACTACTGTGCGTGCAAGAATGTGCTGCTGATCGACCTACAATGTCTGAGGTGGTCTTCATGTTGGTGAACAACACAAATTTGCCTTCTCCAAAGAAACCTGCATTCGTTTTGAGAAGATCTTCTAGTAATCTTGACAAAATGATGAATAGATTAGAAGAACCTGGTTCAATTTGTGAGGTGTCAATAACTATAATTGAAGCTCGATAAAAGCTATTGACTCTAATGACAATGGAATTTGGTCGTTTTCTAGAGATTTTGAGTTTGACTTCCTTGAGAGCGGTTGAAAGAAATTTTCTAGGCAATAGGAGAACATCCAGGTATAAGCCATAGACCTCGCTCAACAAGGAAAAGGACTCTTTTAAGGAGATAGTGATTGTCTCAGCTTGAAAATTACAAAGTTTGGGGACATGTCATAAAGAACAAAAACCTAGGATGTGTTTGGTTGCTGATGCTAAAACCTAGGACGCGTAGCTCTCTTCCCTGTTTGAATTACAGATAATTCATGAGTTATTGATTTGCTTTTGCGGAAGCGCCATGCTGGTAACATAATTATGTTTAACTCTGCTTCGTGGCGTTGAAAGGCCCAACAACAACGCCTGGAGCACCAGCCAAGCAAAAGCATTGAAGGCCCCAACCGAAGAAAAGTACCACGCAAGCCGGTAAGAGCACCATTTCACTCTCTCCGTCGTATACTTCTCTCATTTTCTTCTTTTTTTTTAACCTACCAAATATTGAGGGTAAAATGACGAAAAAGTATAGAAAGGGCAAAACGGAAAACAAAAAGTCGGGAAATGAATGAAAAAATTCACATCATTGAAGGTTAGATGAATGCAAGATTAAAAGTCGGGGAATTTTTTTTTTGGTACCTTGACTCGGTCACCATTCAGTGTCTGGAGTTTCACCCCGACTAATCTGGATCGACTGTTATATGGACCGATTGGGGATAGATTTTCTAATATTATTTTTTTTATGTTTAAGATGAGTCAAACTTCCGACCTGATTAAGAGATGAAAATGTCCACCCACCTACGCTAACAAGTGTCGGTAAAAGTCATGGAATTATTTGACAGTGATCGAAGTTTAAACGAATAATTAAAATACCCCAAAGTTTGACAAGATTTGTGGTGTTACCCTCATAAAACAATTTCTTCCCTCTTTTATTCCCGGTGAACACAATTACACAAGCTTCAAACTCTTCCATACTCAAAAACTCTTGGCTTCGATTATTTCATAATGAAAGAATATTAAACCTTACTAATATTTATCCTATTTTAAATACTCAGGGAGCGATTGGTTTATATTCAGAAATTGGAATTAGAATTGAAACCAAAGAATTCGGAAATGGGTTTCAGAAACTCTCAAGAGACAAAATGAATGTCTTGGATTCTGGCTAGACTCATTAGATTCTAGCACTCGTGAATGATATAGAGACCATTAAGCAGAGTCACCGCTTGGGATGAAAGAGCTTCTACAAGATCAGCGGAATCCAACTCGATGATCATCGGGAAGATCTTCAAAAGGAGCACCAGCCGTAGCCCCTCCCGAACTCTCCATAACTCCGCCATGAAACTGCAAAGTTAATGCAGTTGGCATTTCTTGACATCAGATCTTTCGTAAATATTGCGTAATTATGTGCATTATTAAATCATTAAAATAATAAAAAGTATTATTTTAACAATAATTTACCATTTGAACAGACGAAAAAGTTTTAAAAATATAGCTATGTTAGGTGCTGATTCGATTACATTAGGTGCTCAAAATTTATTCATTCTTTCCATTATTTATGATTTGCCTTTTCTTTTCTATATATATATGTACACATATATATATTAATTTGGTAAAAATGTCCTCACGGTGGATGTGATTCTTTCCTTTCTTTGACTTATCCAAATTAACAAGGGGTTCACTTAATTAGTAGGTCATCTATTTCGGATAAAATCTTCCTTCATAAAATCAAAATTTACTGCTAGCTTGCTGATATCCGCATTTTTTTTTTCCTATTACAAGTATGTTCAATATATTGTCCTATAACTCAATTGCTATCATCCATTCCTCTTAAAAATATTTAGTTCGAGTGTCTCTTGTGTTAAAAAAAAAAAAAAAACGTTAAAAATTTTGAAGTTGAGACTCTGGTGTAACAAAATAAAAAATATATTGTTAATGAACTATAATTTAACGGATGTCATTCTTTTTTTCTTAGATATTTTGAGTTTGAATTTCTGATATCTGTTAGTCCCATTGTTGTATGTGCGTTATGTTCAAACATACTTTTTTTTTTTATATATATATATATATAAGCAGAAGCTGGATGAGGTACAACGATATTGCTATTTTCATGGTGCACTGTCACAACAATTTCTACCTAATTTAAAATATTATGTTTTAAGCTATAATATCTAAAATGGATTTCATTTTTTTTTTTTTTTTTGGTGAAGCTAAAATAAATTTCATACGAAAGTAACATCTTGGAGATCAGTTGGTGACCCTAGTCTGGTTAATTACACTTTTAAGTTGGGCTCATGTGGACCAAACAAAACCCTTTCGGCTGGATTTGTCCCTATTTTAATTAAGGGCGCAACCATTACCCCCGATATTGGCCCACGGGTGATGATGAAGACAGTTTTTTTTTTTTTTTTTTGAATATATACTTTTTACAATAATCAAAAAGAAGGTTCTAACTTTTTTTTAACATTTTTAACTTTAAAGATCCCTCTATTACGTTGCCATGTGTAGTTATATACCTGATCGTATCAAAGGTCAGTTAGTAGAGTAGGAAGAATTCTATATCTTTTAATTAAGCGTTCGGGTTTGAGTCTTATTAGAAACGAAAAAATCTATTTTAGGAGACATCTCTATCTATAAAAGGTCCAGGGACCAAAAAATAAAAATGTGCCTAATGGTCACTGTGGGCATTATGGTGGTTGTAACCCCAGTAGCAAAGCTGCTTTATTCGAGTGCTCGTTGATGGAAAAGAAAGGAAACAGGAAACGTTTGACATAATTTGGTCTGGGGAATTGATGGACATTACTCCATACTCATATTGTGCTATGTCCCCCTATCTTGGTGTGAATTCAATTGACTTAGTATTTGTCTTTTAACTTTTAAAACTTTTTTTTTTTTGTTTTTTTGCTTGCCAAATGTATATTGTCTAAAAATCCTTAGTCATATGAGGAATATCCTTTATTGTTTAAAGTACATGATGTTATCTTCTTTCTCATAAACTCTTCAACCATAAAGTCATATGAGGAATATCCTTCGTGGAGTAATGTAAAAGTTAGTGAAATAATTGAGTTATATGGTGGGGTAAGTGTTTTATGCAAACATAATTTGTTCTCTTATATTAATTAATTTGAACCATTTGACTAGCAGATTCCAATAATTGCGATGGAAGAGAAGACTCTGATCCGGTTCATTTCACATAAATTTAAAGTAGAGAGAACATTGTGCACTACAGTTAATTTCAACTTATATGCGTTCTTGTTCCAAATTTGTACTCCAAAACTTGTGAGACCATTTTTTTTTAACAATCTTTTTCTTGCGACTTAATATTGCATAAATTTGTCCAATTCTTCTGACTTGTAAGGCACATTGACTCATACTTACTCAAATTGTTTTTTTTTTATATATAAAAATTATTGGTATTCGCTGATCACCGTTAGATCTAACTAAATTTGATTCAAATCGAATTGATCCCCTTAAGAGATAAAATTCTTCCGATACTTATTTTTACCATACACAAGAATCGAAACTGAGATCTCTCAGTAAAACTTGTCCCTTGAAAGGTAAAACTCTTCTTGATCTCTCGACCTCTTGGTCTTCTAACTCCTTGGTCCCTAGACCTCTTGGTCACTCAATTTCTCGATCTCTCGACTTTTCAATCTCTTGACCATCTTCTTTCAGTAAACTTTGTTCACCCGACCTCGTGGTTTGATAGCATCAAGCATGGTTTGGCAAATCTCACTACCATAGTTGAAAACATGATGGATAAGCAGCAGCCATGAGGGAGTAAAAGCAAGAGTCATCTTCACTGGACAACCACCATTCACAAAAGGGCACCATCAATTCCTCCCTTAAGTGTGCCACCACCATCATCATCTCTTGTGACCAAAGACTTGTTGTAGCAAAAAGCCCCTCCTCTCATCCGCAAGCCACCATCATCACTTTTACTCTCCATGGTAGAAAAAAGCAAGGACAATAGCCCTCTCCACCGAGTATCAATCCTTGAAAAGGCATCATCCATCTTCATGTCATCACCCGCACCATTCCTTGTAACCAAAGTCCAAGTACAGCAGCCCAAGATATCCAGCCAACTATTGAAGATAGCAAGAGACAAAGAGGTGCATGTCATCCAAAGGACTGCACAAACACCCCCATCTATCCAAACAAAAGAGGAAAAGATGCAAGAAGAATTTGCCCAACCAAAGCAAGTCATCCAAGAGGTTGTCCAAATGCAACCTTTCAACCAGACAAAAGGTATTTCTTCATTACTCATGCCTAAAATCCAAGAATTCATCTTCCTTCATTACTGATGCCTGCAGTCCAAGAATTCATCATGCAACCCACAGCATCAAGCCACAATAAGAAATTTAGAGGCTTACGCATGCGGAAATCATAGCAAAGCAGCCCAAAGAGCTATGCTCCAACCACAACAAGCTATTCACACCCAAACATGAAAGCAAGCGATCGCAACCTTTCATGATCAAGCCTATCATCAGAGAGGAGCAATTGGAACCCAAAAGGAAGCCCATTGATGCCAACCAAGATGTAGACCAGCAAGATCAAGGAGCAATCACCATGTACACAAAGGCCATCATCAATTGAGAGGCTGCCATGTTTGAAGACAAAGAGTCCTTGCTTAGCGCCATCAACCTCAAGGCAACCAAAATGCTCATATTGATCGAGGGAGCCACGCCACCATTCGAAACAAAGGTGGCCAGCAAAGAGACTCCATCGTATTCAAAGGCCAATCACAACAATCTATTCCATATTCATGGGTATGTCATCAATGACAATTAATTTTCATTACCCTTCATCCAAGTGGACATCATACTAGGCATACCAAGATTCAAGACATTTGGAGGAATCGCAACCAGTCTCCAGGAAATGAAATCATTTATTGTGGCAAAGCGACAAGGCTCAAATTGGACAGTATCAATTGAACCAAGCAAATCAAGGCTTTTAGCACAAGCAGTGAGCCACCAGCCTATACGCAGAATGTAACCATTAGGCAAACATGCACCATCAGTGCAAGGCAACAAGGTAGCAATGCAAGTAGTGTACATGTAGGGCCCTATTGAGCCAAATGTCACCACCATGGCAAATTCTCGCAAGGCAATTGAAGTGGTTCATTTCGAACAAAGGTAGCTCAAGGCATACATCAGCCAAACTTTTGGAATTCAAAGAACATCATGGATCATTGCAAGACTTTATCTCTTGGACAGAAAATTCAAGATATTTGCCAACAAACATCCACCATTTAAAGTGAAAGTTGCTAGCAACGAAAGTTGCTATGCTTCGAGATTCATCGAAACGTCATAATTCAAATCAGGGTATGAAACAACCTTTACTCCTTACCTGTAATTGGAATGTACATTATGTTAGGGGAACAATAGCTCAAGACACTTAGAAAAGTTGTATCCGACTACAAGAGGCACAAGATAGAATTCATGCAGTAAGGATATTGGATTGAACTGGACATCAAGGAGCCATCTAAGGGAGTATAAATTTTTAGATGGAGAAAACCATCTGCAAGAGCACTCAAGCCTATGTCGTGCATGTCTCATTTACACCCCAAGAAGATGAAGCATGGGAAGACTTATTGGAGATTACTCGCAACCATCCATCCTTTGACCTTGAGGACAAGGTTAGTGTCTAAGGGAGGGCGATTGTAACAAAAGAGCAAAGGTCCACGAGCCATAAGGCCAAGAGCTATCGGCCATACGCCACGAGCTACAGGCCATGAGCCATAGACCACAAGTTACAAGCCGTGAGCAGTAGGCCATGAGTAGTGAGTCATGAGTAGCATGCAATGAGCCACAGGCAATGGGCAGCATGCGACAAATAGCAAGTAGCGTGCAGTGTACAGCAGGCCACATGGCAAGCAACACCAAGCCACACGCCACCCATGCACAAGCCACACACCACACGTGCCATAATATATTCATTGGACCATTATTGCTCAAGAAAGATGGCAAGTCATCAAGCCATGGTGCTATGTAGGTGCAAGACTTTTACTATGCAATAAAGGTATTAAATCCTAGGTTTTAATTTAGGAAAGTAGTTATTATGTTTTAGTTAGTGGGGAATAATTATAAAGAGGGGGAATTGAATTGTAAGAGGGAGGTTACAATCTCTTAAGATGGAAAGTCACAAATTAATGTCTCCTAGACATTAATTGGCGGAATTAATGTGCCCATTGGCCTACCCTCTTCCCTTAGCTTGTAAATGGGCAAGGTCTCAAACATTGTAAGGAAGCAAAATTCAGAAATAGCAAATCAGTTTGTCCTTTTTATCTCGTTGAGAGATTGTGAGAATTAGAGTATAGGACTTCAAGTGCCAAGTCATTGTTTTTTTATGCCTTAGTCTTCCGTTGTTCAACACAACTCAAGTGTTCCACAGGTGCTAAGTTGTAAGGCCACACAAGTAATCCTTAGGTGTAGTGTGTTGAGGCCCTTAATCATTGACATGCAACATAGTTCGAGTGATCCCAGCCATGTAGAACTTTGTTTCACCCATGGGTTGTGTGTCATATCTTTTATTCCTTTCTTTTCTTCCTTATTCAAAAAACATAAAAATAACTTTCTACACATCATTCCCTCCATCTTTCATTCCATTCCCGTGGGCCAACCTCCCTTTGTAAGGCAACATCACCCCAAAGAAAGGTGCAGTCCAAAAGGAACTTGCTACCTCTCATTATAATAGTCCCATTTTCCATCTCATCTCGGTGCTCCAAGCATTCACAGCGCGCAAGTGTGGAAGGAATACCACCCCGGTCAGCCTTAGCAGGGTCTTGCAAATCTCTCATCCAAGAAGATTCGACAAATATCAATGTCGGCTTTCCATTCGACAAAAATTTTCGTCGCTAATCCGTCAGTGTATTGGTTTAAAAAAAAATAAAAAAATATATATATACAACTATCAGCGATTCCGATGAATTAGTGATGGAAAAATTAGTGACGGATTATCGATGAATTTTTTTTATTTTTAATTTTTACTTAATAATTCTTTTTATTTTATTTTGTAGAAGAATAATATTATTTTATTTTTTAAATTTTTTATTATTTTATTTTAAGCTAAAATAAAATTATTTTATTATTTTAAAATTAATTATAATTTTATATTATTTTATTATTATTAAAAAATATGGGATAAAAACAATAAGTAAAAAAGAAAAAAGAAGTTGATTAAATATCTTACTTGGTACGGTGGTGGTGTTGCTTTGACTATTTCAGGTGTGCCAGGTTCGAAGGTCATTGGAGATGATTTTCACAAATTAAAGGGCGGTCAGCACGCGGGCTTGGTAGGTGGGATTTTCACAAATTAAAGGGAGGTCAGCACGCGGGCTTGGTAGGTGGGTGGTCGCCTGGGGCACCAGGCAAGCTTTTTTAAGAACTCAAAGATCAATTAGATCGGGTCTGTCATTGATTTTTTTTTTTTTTTTATTAGTGATGATTTTTTCTGTTGTTAATCATTAACGATGAATTTTTTTTTATCGCTAATCTATCGTTGATATTAGTGATGGATTGTAATCCGTCGTTAATATTTAGTTTAGTGAGGTGACAATTAGCGATGAATTTAGCAATGAAAAAATCCGTTGTTGATATTTTTCAGTAACAGATTTCTTAATAGATTTTTCTGATGACGTATTTTCTAATAGTGGCAGTAATTAACTATATACGTAATCAACTATGATGCATGGAAACTTCTTTCGGTACTAATACTTTTTCGTTTTGATACGTTAAATTAATTAATATTTACACAACAATTATTATTTTTTTTGTATTTATATATTTTTCGTATTTAATGATTTATTTATTCATTTAATAGTAATTTTTATTTTTTTGATTATTTTAGATTTTTATTATAAAATATGACTATTTTATTATTTTTATAAAATAATTTATATTTGTATAAAAATATTCATATTTTTTATATTTATATATTTGCTCACATTTTTATTTCTTATATTTTTATGAAATATCATTTTTGGTACCATTTTTTATTCATCAAATTTCTATTTTTTCTATAAGAAATGAAAGCTTTCCTCACCAAAAAGTAAAAAGCAGATGCAATTTGGACCATTTGACTAGCACATACCAATAATTGCGATGGAAGAGAAGACTGTCCGGTTCATTTCACATAATTTAAAGTAGAGAAAACATGGTACACAACAGTTAATTTCATCTTATTATGCGTTCTTGTCCAAAATTTGTACTCCAAAACTTGTGAGACAATTTTTTTTTTCTTTTTACAATCTTTTTCTTATGACTTAATATTGCATAAATTTGGCTAATTCTTTCTTACTTGTAAGGCACGTTGACTCATACTTACTCAAATTGTATTTTTTTATACATAAATTATCGTCATTCAATGACTATCATTAAATCTGACTAAATTCGATTTGAGTCGAATTGATCTCTTAAGAGAAAAACTTTTCTTATGCCTGTTTTTGTCATACACAAAATCTGAGACCAAGACTTTACATACTTGCTCAAATTGTATGGACCGAGTAACTTGATGACATGCAACATGCAAACCAAGTATATATTTATATTTTTTTTTGACAATTTTTGATAATGCCCTTAAATGGAGTAAATATAAGCAGTAATGCCGTTGATCAAGAGGAGACGTTGATTTTGTATTAGCTTCATATCTTTTATTTTTTTTGGGGGGGGGGGGGACTCACAAGGGGCATTTAGAATCTCAAAAGAAAGTAAGAGTTTCAACTCATTTCCATAGTCACTCGGATCAATATTTGTCCCCTTATTAAAATTAAAGCATTTATATCACCCTAAAGAAATAGTGTTTCCCTTCTATAATTTTTATGTTAAATTTTACTTGGTACGTGATGAAGACAAGTCAAAAGGAAGAGTAGTCTTCTCTCAATTTTAGAAGGCTACAATTGGCATTTGTGATTCATTGAACTATAACAGTATTATCAAAGGAGGTTAAAGAAATAGTGTTTTCCCTTCTGTAATTTTTATGTTAAATTTTACTAGGCACGTGGTGAAGACAAATCAAAAGGAAGAATAGTCTTCTCTCAATTTTAGAAGTCTATAATTGACATTTGTGATTCTTTGAACCATAACAGTATTATCAAAGGTAATGTTTTTCCTAATTGGTTGGTGGACTTTGAGCCTCTCCTTCCACAATTCAGGTGAGCGCAAAAATGGTTTCTCTGTGTTTTTCATTGAGATTATTGATTTTGTTACTTCTTTCCAGACAACTTTTCTCTTCTCTTGATACCATCAAACCTAATCAAGTATTCAGAGATGGGGACATCTTGCTTTCAAAGAATAAAACATTTGCTTTTGGCTTCTTCAAGCCCGGAAGTTCAGTTCAAAGCTATTTAGGCATTTGGTACAACAAAATACCTGAAAAGACCTTTGTTTGGGTAGCTAATAGAGACAATCCAATCAATAACTCGTCGGAAGTTCTTTTAATCAACCGATCAGGAAACCTCGTGCTGTTAGATGAAGTTCGAAGAGTAGAAGTTTGGTCTACAAATGTTTCCTCAAAGAATTCAAACATTGCTCAGCTCTTGGATTCTGGAAACCTGGTTTTGATGGGGCAAATTAGTAAGGTTGTTGCTTGGCAGAGCTTTGACTATCCAACAGATACTTTGCTTCCTAAAATGAAGATTGGGATGGACCTAAAAACTGGTTTGAACCGGTTTATAACATCTTGGCGGTCAAGTGATGACCCTGGTACAGGAAAATCTATATATAGGCTCGACTTAAGTGGTTCGCCACAATTCGTTATATACAGGGGCCCAACCCTGGTTTTAAGAACCACACCGTGGCCTTGGACTTGGCCCTCCGGAGATGATAGTTCTGGCATGTACAAAGCTATTTTTGACAATAATAAAGATGAAATTTCCCAATGGTTTATAATGGAAGATCCTTCAATTGTGATGCGCTTTGTGGTAGATGAGACTGGATCATTGAAGCGGCTAGCATGGGATGATCAGAGCCGTCAATGGAAAACGTTTTGGTCTACCCCGTTGGATCCATGCCAAGAGTATGGTCATTGTGGAGCTTATGCGAGTTGTACACCTGGCAGCAGGAACGCTTTCATTTGCACATGTTTGACAGGGTATGAGCCCAGATCACCAATGGATTGGTATTTGAGAAATGGATCAGCTGGGTGTGTGAGAAAAAGGAATTTGTCCATGTGTGGAAATGGAGAAGGGTTTGTGAAGGTGGGCCAGGTAAAATTACCTGATACCTCAGTGGCTCAGGCGTTGACGGGCTTGAATAGCGAACAATGTAAGCAGAAATGCTTGGGAAATTGTTCATGCTCTGGATATTCTGCTGTATACACAATAGAACGGGGAAATGTCTGCTTGCTTTGGTTTGGAGAGTTGATGGACATAGTCACATACACCGATTGGGGTTTGGATTTGCATGTTCGCATTGATTCAATTGACTTAGGTACTTCAATTTACTTATCTACTAGTCTTTTTGTTCGTTCCATACTCTGCAAGTTATTGTCACACTTAAACCTATCATTTAAAAGAAGGGATAGGAGGAAAGAGGAGGGGTTACTGCCCTCAATCTGGAAGCTCTTTGCTCTAACTGTGTTGCATATTTAAGAGCATGTTTGGTGCTTTTTAAGAATACTTAGGTTCTTTACAAAGCCAATATATGATGAGACAAATCTGTTATACTCCCATTCAGCAAAGAAGAATCAAGATTTTTTTTCAAAGGAAAGGATGCTGATGATTCCTTTATTGTCTGTTGGTGTGGTGTCAGTTCTTGTTGTTACAAGTCTCTGCATTCAATTAATCAAAAGGAGGAAATACAAAGGTATGATAAATAGAATCAAGTTTCTTCTCCATTCAACTACATTCAGAAAATTGAGAAAAAAAAATGAAACTATATATGGTAGCTTGATAGTTTTGAGCTTAAATTTCCATTATTTTGTTCGATGACAGTACATCATCAGGTCCTGGGGCAACATAAACGAGTTGGTATTATTTCCACTGCTTTAAGGTGTCCCAAAGGAATTTTCACTACATATAACCTGCAAGAAGGAAATTCTCACGTTGATTTACCTATTTATGATTTAAGAACCATCATAGAAGCCACAAACAATTTCTCTTCAACCAACAAGCTTGGACAGGGGGGTTTTGGCTCTGTGTACAAGGTATTGTCCTAAATAAATGATGCTCGCATCTTTATTGAGCTGTAGGATTTTTATCCACATTAACATTACATGCATCAAAAGTACAAAATTTTTAATCTTACTAAATTGCTTAACTTTGAGCTTCATATTATTGTTTCAGGGCCAACTACCAGACGGTCACGAGATTGCAGTGAAAAGACTGTCAAAGGATTCAGGGCAAGGTCCTACGGAATTTGCAAATGAAATGATGCTTATTGTACAACTTCAGCACAAAAATCTTGTGAAACTTTTAGGTTGTTGCATACATAAAGCGGAGAAGATATTAGTTTATGAATACTTGCCAAACAAAAGTCTAGACAATTTTCTTTTCGGTATGCCTTGATGCCCTCTATTATATTTGTTTTACTCTTCACATTTCCATCCATAAGAAAAATATGAACCTGATCTCCTATTAATATTATTTATAGATCCATCAAGAAAGTTAGAGCTGGACTGGAGAAGGCGCTTTGAAATTATTGTTGGGATTGCCAGGGGAATGATGTATCTTCATCAGGATTCAAGACTAAAAGTAATCCATAGGGACCTAAAGGCGAGTAATGTTCTTCTTGACGTGACACTGAACCCAAAAATATCAGATTTTGGCATGGCCAAAATATTTGAAGGGGAGCAAAGTCAAGGAAACACTAGAAGGGTGGTCGGCACATAGTAAGTATATATTATTAGTATGTATGAAAACAAATGTGTTTTGAATAGCAATATCAATGCTAATTGACTAACAATATAACATATTCTTTTTTGGGTTTTGTTTGTTGCAGTGGTTACATGTCCCCAGAGTATGCAATATTTGGAAAATTTTCAACAAAGTCTGATGTTTTTAGCTTTGGAGTCCTGTTACTTGAGATCATTAGTGGAAAGAGGAACAATGTCGACTTCAAGGAAGATTCTTCCTTGAATTTAATTGGCCATGTAAGTTTGATTAGCTTACATAATGTGCAAAGTTTACAGAGGTATCACCAGGAAAAAAAAAAGAAGGGGGAAAAAAAAGAAATCAATGTCATTCTGACTGGGGTGTATTACAGGTGTGGGATCTTTGGAGAGAAGAAAGAGCGCCAGAGATAGTCGAACCCTCGCTAAAGGAATCACTTCTTTCTAATGAAGTGCTACGCTGCATCCATGTTGGGCTATTGTGTGTGCAAGATAGAGCGATTGATAGACCTACAATGTCTGATGTAGTTTTTATGTTGGGAAGCAACACAATTCTTCCTCCTCCTAAGCAGCCAGCATTCTTTCTTAGTGCTCCTAGTGATGTTGATAAATGGATTATTGGAGCAAAGCAATGCTCTGTGGATGAAGTGACCATAACTCATGTTAATGCTCGATGAAGGAAAAATTCAAAGGGTTCATTGATGCTGCAAGAGATGCATAACAGCAAAGTTTGTATGAGTGCAAGGCTGTTATATTTTTTGCAGATTTTTAAATGAATGGCTTTGAAACAATTTTGAATGAGAATTAATTGTTGATTGAAAGTGATGTAGGCTATTACTGCTTGATTTCTTTCGCAACAAAAATAAAAATAAAAAAAAAGCCACCGACAATAGTGACGCACTTTTGCAACTAGCAACGCCAACCACAACCAAGACCTCTGCACCAGAAAGCACTCTATCACAAAATTTTGCAACGCACACATATCAGTGGTCGCTAAGTTTAGCAAGACGTTTTGCAACCTGCTGCAGAAAGATGGCAAAATGTGGCTATGCCACGCTTGGCAGGTATCACAAATTTTGTGTAACAGGCAAGCATTGCAACGTGCAACATGCAAAGAAAACTTAAAAATGTCTCCCCATTAACTCTTCAATACACAATAAATACTATATCTAAAGAGTTTCGAGATAAAACATATATCAAATATATAAAAATAAGTGACAAAGTGAATGCAAATTATTGATAATCCGTTCTCCTTCAAAATTTTTTAATTTCCAACTTGACAAGACGGATTTTGATCTTGAACTTTAAATATGAGATTTCTAAAATTTAATTATTAAAAAATATGAAAGGTAGGTTTTCAAATAACACCTCATTACTACAAAAAAAAAAAAAAAATGTCATTTACCGGCGTCCCCCCTAAGCAGCGGCCGGGAGAACCGCTGGTATTGGTACTCTTTAGCTGCAGCTGGCTCAACCGCTGGTATAGGTCATATTAAACCTAAAAATCACGCTTTCCCTTTCTTCTCTCTTCACTGCGCTGTTCTCTCTTCGTCTCACCCTCTCCCTGCCTCTTAAGTTAATCTCCATACAAATCGACGAAGGACGATTATCACAAGTTCTCTCTCCCGCTCAGGTACGTCTTCTGTCCTCTCTCTTCTCTTCTCCGTTCAATTCTTCTCCTTCTCTCATCGGCGACGATCTCTCTCTTTTCGCGTCTAGACAGTGACAACGAGTAGTGACGATCGATGACCGCAGTGACGGCTAGAGTTTCGCGTCTCTCTCATCCTTGAAGACGATCGAACCTCTAGGCTAGGGATTAGCATCTCTCTCCTCGAATACGATCGAATCTCTAGGGTTTCGCGTCTCTCATCTGGTTAGCTCTCGCTCTCTCTCTCTCTCTCTCTCCCTCCCTCCCCGTAACTGTAACCTAGGGTTTCTGATCTCTTAATATTATCTATGATAGTAACTTGCTCCATCAATATTCAGAACCTCTTAATACCCCCGAAAGGAATATTAATAGTAAAGAGGAGATTTCCTTCCTCTTTAGGTTTCATAATTATGCATTCATAACCTTTATTCGGTGTGAATAACTTAAGGCTATTAAGGACTAATCTGCTTCATTATCGTTAAGATTTTATTCTCTTCAAGTGCATCAAAGTTTTGCATCCTCTATATGAGCAAAATAAGGGAATGCAAGTTCTGATAAAGGCATTTTATTCTGAGATGTGCAAATAGATTGGATGGCTCCTAATCTCTCTCTCTTCCCCTTCTCTTCTTAATTTTTAATTAGTGCATCAAGTTTTGCATTTCATACATCAATTAAACAAACAGGATGTGAGTTTCAAGATGTTCCATTCTCAATCAAATAATCTCTCTGTCCTTTTTTTTCACTTTTTATTATTTATGTATTTGCTTTGGTTTTGCTTTTTTTTTTTTTTAATCTTCTGATTAAGTCACTCCCTCTCCTTTTTCCTTTTATTTTCCTTTTTCTTTAATGGATCCTATATATATATATATATATATATATATATATAAAAGAAAACTGAGTTTTGATTAAGTGGCTTATTCAGAGAGAATTACTTTTAGTCACCCGGGCAAAGTTCCATTGATTTTCACCATAGTTATCTTTTTTGGGTCGAGTCTTACTAAAATGCCTTTTAAACTATTGTCATAATGGACTTTTGACATTGAAACTGAGCTACAATTCTCCTAAGTGATCTGAAACTGAGAATATTATTTATTTATTTATGCTTCGAATTTGGTGAATGATATTGATACTAGTGCTAAGCAAGAAACTAAGAAGAGAAGTATGCAACCTTTGTGGCAATCAAGTGTCTCTTGTGCATAAAATGATTTAGAATTATTAAATTAACCATTGCACAATTAATTCATGTAAAACAACTAATTTATATAAACACTCTCTCTTTGCTAATCAACAGACTGTTTATATTTTAAAGTATGTGTTAAGATTTTAATTAGACATATCCAAGCCATTCAAGATAACCTCCACTCCAGCCCAAAGTATTTACTGTAATAAAGATTTTGAGCAGGGCCTGTGTTCAGCCTATAGGCTTATGAGCAAAGAGTTTTAGATGTTGAGAATACTCTGTTGCAAGAGACTAAATACTTTGATGGTCAAATTTTAATGCTGAACTTTTATGCTTTTTATCACTTTCAAAGGAATTGAATGTTCCTTGTGCTCTTCAACAGGGTTGGCAGGCCGGCAACTTCTCTTTTGCTTAAATCTGAGTCATTTTAAGGAACTGCTCTTGTGCCTCTGATACTGCTGAAGTCACTTACCGGGCAGTCATAATAAGGTGTGTAGTTTTGCAGCTCTCTTTTGCAGCTCTTTTGCTAGCCCTCCCCCCCCCCCCCCCATAATTTTCTCTGATCAAACATTGAAAGAAGTTTATCCTGTTGATCTTCTCCTTTCCTTTTTTCAAATTATTTTCATGTTAAAAAAGCTGTAAAATATTGAATAAATATTTAAATGTTATGCATATAATTACCTCATGACAGTCTTTGTACCTCCCTTGTTACCAAGAAAAAAAAAGTCCTTTATAGTTCAGTCTTGTCACAGTTCGTCATTTAAATAATTACCTTGTGACATTATTATTGTGAAATGAGCTCAGTCTTATTGTCTTCACATATTCTGTCATCTGTCTGCCCCCACCATAGAAGAGACGGGGAAAACGATGATGTAGGACAAAACTTCTGTAATTCTGATTCAACTTCATGTGCATGACTAGCTAGGAGATCAACCAGCACAAACATTATTCCTTGCTTGTTTAGTGTTTTAATGAACAGAACTTCATCCACTGAAAAATTCTGAGAATACCAGGGAAAAAAGGGCACTGTGAGATTGCATTTCCCAACTGCAAGTGGTGGCTTAAGTGTGAGATTTCACTTGATGTTTCAAATGATTGCAAGAATGCTTGCTTCATTTAGTTTGAAATAATTTTGAAGATATCAAGATTGTCAAGCTGTAGAAGGGGATCAAAACAAGGATAGAATCTCTTTACTTTGAAAACACCCTTGGATCTACCTCCACCATAAGACATATTGCACTTCAAGGATCAAAGATGTTCAGGCATGACACAATTTGAAAACTCAATTTGAATGACTTTTCCCGTCATCCAATTTGCTTGGCATAATGTTAACACTGTGTATCCATTTTTTTCTCCCTGATAAAATAGAAGTTTTTATCACATTTGATCACATTTGGTCTATGTCTTGATGCCCATATGAAAAGAAATGCATCTGCTCAGATCAGGTTCTGGTTAAGTTTTATTAGTTGCATTGGAGGTGTTAATTGTAGCCTTGTCAAAACTATTTTTCCGGAAACTTGAGAAACGAAAGCTGTTAGATAGTTTAGGCTTTATCTCATCTTTACAGATGTGGCTCCCATTTTAGCAATATTTTTACTATGACTTTTATGCAGTTGTAAATGGAAGGTTAGGGTTTTATAGACTTGATTTTTGTACTGTCTTTTCCTTTATCCTTCTTTTTCTGCTTACTAGAAATCAGTCTAGGTGTAGCTGTCACTTGAATAATTAATTAAATCATAGAATGAGATATATGTGGTGAAACAATGAATGACACTACTTAATCTTTTGAAAAATTTAATTTTTAAATCCTTTGAAGACATGGTAATAATCTCATATACAAAACAAGAATAGGTTTAGTTTGTTCTTCACTCCACAAACAAACTAATTGGCTTTGTGAGTTTTCTCTCAGTTTGGCTCTTTGAATGCCTAGATCTCTGAAAGATTAGTCGGGGTCATTTGCCACTTTAGTGCCTCAAGCCATAAATTTCCCTTGTTCAGCATTGTCAACTGTTGTACAATCCTTGATGTGAATTTTAACCTTTGATGCACGTGATTGAATCATCTTAGTTGGACTATTCAGTTATGTTGTAGCCTTATCTAGAGCTGCTTCTTGTTTTCAAATTTGGTTTGGTGATCTCCAATGTTAAAGATTTCTCACTGCTTTCATTTCATTTCTGAATCTTAAGCACATGTCCCAAGTCATAAGAAACTTATGATATGACTAAATTAGAACAAATTTAGAAAAATAGGATGCGTGCTTTAGTATTATTGAACCATCTATGACTTTCTTCCTTTTCTTTGGGTGGGTTGGGGGAGGTCAGAAAATACTATTTTGGTTCTGATAAAGGAGCATCTAACTGCAATTGTCTCAACATTATAATGCACTGAATGCACACATTCACAGATGTGCTGCTTTGACTTGGGTCATCTGTTCATAAAATGGCAAAGCAAATATTGTCCACCTCGTATTCTCTTTGTCCTCTCTCTCTCTCTCTCTCTCTCTTTCTCTCTCTCTCTCTTTCCCCCTTCATAGAAATTTACATTCAATTACAATATTTAAATATGCATCTTTTGTTTTTCCTTGATTGTATCCATTTTCTTCTAATTGTGTATATTTAAAAATCAACTAATTTATTTTATGTTATGTGCTAGTTCCTTGAATATTATCATAAGATGGATAAATCGTGGATATATCTGGATGCAAAAGCAAGTCCACAATGTATGTTTTTGACTGCATCATATTAATGAAAGTCGGCGTTTCAATTTGAAAATGTTGTGTACACCAAGCACAAACAATAAATACCAGGAGCCTGAATCTTGAAATGGCAGAAAGAAATTTACCATCAATTGTAATATTATCATAAGATGGATAAATCGTGGATATATCTGGATGCAAAAGCAAGTCCACAATGTATGTTTTTGACTGCATCATATTAATGAAAGTTAACGTTTCAATTTGAAAATGTTGTGTACACCAAGCACAAACAATAAATACCAGGAGCCTGAATCTTGAAATGGCAGAAAGAAATTTACCATCAATTGTAATATTTGGTCACAAGGCACATGGATAGAAAGAAATTTACCATCATTTGAGTTGATACCTCATATGGCCTTTTGAAGTCTGTCATTTTGCTGCAAACACTGGCTACTGAATCTCTCTTTCTCTCTCTCTCTCTCTCTCTCTCTCTCTCTCTCTCTCAATCTCCAGCCTTGAGTCGTCTTCTTTTTCAGCAGTACTTTTTGTCTCACATGTTTGGTCAGTCGTCACTCTCATCCCATCAGCCTTTTTAGGCTTAGAAAAATTTCTATGTATTGCATTGGATTGTAGTTTCTAATATTAGAATTATTGCCCACCCTAATAAACCCATTATTGTTCATGATTAGATACTGTGGCATAATGTGCACCGTTGATGTGATATTTGGCGGTTATTTTCTCAAAATTCCATGTGCAATGCCTTCAAAAGAGGTGATATTGTATGACTTTGTTGGTTGGGAGGTTGTGTGAAGAAATTTTTATGGATATACTAGGCTTGACATAGATTAACTTGCGAGGATCCACATGAAGAAATTTCTAACTCATAATATGAATGGTTTTCAGGATCCAGATGCTGATATGAGACCTGTTCTCGATAAAATAGGTGAGTATCATTCCCCGAATATGCTTTATATATATATATATTTAATATGCCAGCAAAGCATTATGCTTTTATTATTTTTTGTGCATATTTAATATGAGAGAGAATACATATTGTATATTTCTTTTTTTTTTTTTTTCGTTCTAAAATTCGGTAACTTTAATTTGTTTACTGTTTTAACTGAATATTTTTCTTTTTTAATTTTACTTTCTCAGGGCACCCATGGATAACATTTCCCAGTTGAATTTTGGAAAAAATTGTAATAAAAAAAAAAGGTGAAGCACACTAAGACTTTTGTGTGGATGTGTAAATATAGGGGAGGCCTTAGAATCTGCCTCATGGCTTTTATTTGTTTTTTGGGGTAGATTTTGGTTGGATCGAAGTTTTTGGATTTTCAATCTACTTGAAAAAGTATGCTGCTAACTTTTATTGCATCTGCTAGCTCAATCAAAAAAGGGGCTCCTTTGAATGTGGCGTATTTTGCATCTGCTAACTTTTGTTTTTAAAGTATACCCAACTCATCTACCTAATTCAACTGGCTGTCATTAATTGAACATGAGGATTTTGCTTGCTTACAGATACATTTTTGCAACTGGTTGTTATGCTCCTATTGCATTACTCCCAACCTATGCCAGCGGCCATGTGGCCACTGGCAATCCTATTGCATAACTCCCAACCTATGCCAGCGGCCAGGTGGCCGCTGGCAAATGTCCAGAGCAATTCCAGGGCTACATGGCTGCTGGCATTTCCCTTTACTAGCGCTGGCACAGCCAGCGGAATTTCTGGCTGCCGGAGAAGACCCTAGAGTCTTTGCCAATGGGTTTTTGGGTCTTTACCAGTGGTCTTTGACTGCTGGTAAAGGTCTCTTTTTTTGTAGTGTGTATTCTGGTTGGGTCGCTCTAATTTACTTATTCAAAATCAATTCAAGCTCAACCAGATCAATAACAGTAGCTCAAGCTTGAATTTTTGTAATTAATAAATGAACTCAAACTTGACATCTGTTATTCAAAAGCCTCTCTCCCTGAGCCATTCATATATATACACATATAGACATATATGTGTTTGTATGTCACAAACACGTATACATGAGTAACATATCTAATTTGACAATTACACAGAATTTTCAAGTCGTATATCGTGGGTCTATTAGTTGAAATAACACCCATTTCAAACGTGTGGAAATAAAACTAAGAAAATTCAAGCCAAAATCATTAAGAGGGTATATTTTTTGTTTACCGACTGACTCAAATATATTCGAAACAACCTTTTTTACCTACCGCTCAACTCCGCTGCATTAATCTCAGCATGGCTTCTTTCAGATTTTCTTTGAAATCATTGATTTTGGTCCTATTTTTTAGACTTCGCTTTTCTCTGGACACCATAAATCCAGATCGAATGTTTAGAGATGGAGATGTCTTGCTTTCCAAAAATGGAATTTTCGCCCTTGGATTCTTCAGTCCCGGAATTTCTAGTAAACGCTATGTAGGCATTTGGTACAACAGAGTGTCTGAAAGAAAAGTGGTGTGATTGCTAACAGAGACAATCCAATCAACAACTCCTTTGGAGTTCTTTCTATCAACCAGACAGGTAATCTTGTTCTATATGATGAAAAAATCAAACTTTCTAGCTTGGTCTACTGATACTTCCTCAAAGACTACGTCATATGCTCGGCTCTTGGATTCTGGAAACTTGGTTTTGATGGTGAAAACAAGTAAATGTGTAACATGGCAGAGTTTTGATTATCCTACAAATACTCTGCTTCCTCGTATGAAACTTGGGCTGGACCAGAAAACCGGTCTGAACCAGTTTTTAACATCTTGGAGATCAAATGATGACCCAGCTTCTGGTTACCACAGTTTTAAACTGGACCTTAGTGTTTCACCACAGATTTTTGTTTATAGGGGGCTTGGCCCGGTTCATGAGGTTCGGACCGTGGCCAGGGCCATTGATTTTTCCCCCTTCTAATGACATCACGAGTCGGCATACTTGTAAGTTTTTGATGAACAAGGACGAGATTTGTTTCTCTTATGTGGTAGAAGATCCCTCCCTCGTAACACATTTTTGGATTAATGAATTTGGATCAATTCAGTGTAAAATTTGGACAATGTTACACATTGCTTCTGACTCCGGCAACTGATACTGGGGTCACATCGGTGCAACTTTGCCAATCGTGCAAGTAAAAGACAATGTTTGTTTTGGTCTGTTTTGCTTCTACCAGGCAAATGCCAATGCAAAGAAGCAATAGGGCTATGTTGATTGCTGCCATTTTCTTCTCTTGGGCTGGTCTAAAATTCAATTTGGCTGAGCTATGATGTATTTTTGTTTTTTGGTACCGGCTATGATGTATTTTTTGAGTGCCACAAGTTACGACATTTATGCTTGAGTCTAAGTACTACAAATTTTGCCTCTCTCTCTCTCTCGTATCTTTTTTTTTTTAGGTTGAAGTGGGCAAACTCTTTTTGTTAGAAATGGCCGACAGAGTTTCTAACATTGTTAAGGTTCGCTGGCCTGCTTTTGTTTGAAGACTATTGTTTTTTTTTAGTACTGTATCGATCGATATCCAAAATCATATTCTAATTAATTTGGTTTGAAACTTACAGTGTCCCATTTAAAGGGGTTACCCTCTCAACGTAGTTTTTTTCATGACCAAACTGCAAGTCAAAGTCGTGATCTTAATTAAAAAATTTAACATCATATCCCACTAAATCAACTGATCGTTGATTTTGAATACCACATAAGAGATTTAAGTATTCTTTTTCAGAAAAAAGCTTTTTTCTTTTTTTCTATGTCATAATTTTAAGTAATGTACTAATTCAACTTCAAACCGCGGTCGGTTGTGTGCCTTCTTCTGAGGCATTGTCAAGTGTAAAATTTGGAATTCGAGTAAATAAACTTTCTTAATAAATATTAATTATTTTATAAAAATAATAAGATAGTCATATTTTATGATAAAAATAAAAAATAATTAAATATATAAGTATTAGTCAAAAGATGAATAATATAAAAAATAAAAATTATAATCAAATAAATGAAAATTTATTAAATATGAAAAATGTGTCAATATAAAAAATATTAAAATTTTTGTTTCGAAAACAAAAAATGTTTCAAAAATGAAAGAACGTTAGTTCTGAAAAATTTGTGTGTGTAATATACCAAGTTTGACAATTAAGCATAGGAAATTTCCAAGAAGTGTTATGGGTCAATTAGTTGAAATAATCAAGTGGTCCAGAATAATGGAAAAAGAAAGAATTCAGATGCTCCCAATTGGTTGAAATAACCACCCGTTTGAAACCGCACAAAGAAAAGTAAGAAAATTCAAAAGGATCCAGCCGAGAGGGAACGAGGATTCCAGAAACAAGATTTGACAGGAGATGTTACATTTTGGCCATTTTGGGATATATATATATATATATATTTATATATATAATTAAAGATGGATAATTGCTAGTTCGTTGAAATTTTCTATGCTAATAAGGGCGACGGGTGTTTTGACCTCGTCTCACAAATCACTTCCAGAGTTTGAACATTCATTTAGATTCTTGTTCAAGCCTTTCAGTCCAAATTATAATGGTGTCTTCCTCCGAGTAATCCGTCATGGGTTCCATGTGGTTCCACTCAATATCAAGGATTTTAGTTCTGGTATTTTGTGTCAAAATTGCTTTCTGTATAGATACTATATATCCAAATCAGTCCCTTGCTGATGGGAATGTGCTCCTATCAAAAAATGAAACTTTTGCTCTTGGATTCTTCACCCCCAACAATTCGTCTGGTAGACGATATGTCGGAATTTGGTACAACAAAGTGATTGAGAAGAAGAACGTTGTATGGGTTGCCAACAGAGAAAATCCAATCAACAATACATCCGGAGTTCTTTTGATTGACCAATGGGGTAATCTTCTATTGTGTGATGTGAATAGAAGCACTCTTGTTTGGTCTGCAAATGTTTCATCCAAGAGTTCCCACATTCAGCTCTTGGACTCGGGAAATTTGGTTTTGGTTGAGGAAAATAGCACACTTTATGTTTGGCAAAGTTTTGATCACCCAACGGACACTATGCTTTCTGGCATGAAAATTGGGCTGGAACAGAAAACCGGTCAGAACCTGTTCTTAACATCTTGGAGATCTGGCGAGGACCCTGGTCAAGGTAATTATATGTTTAAGCTGGACGTGAAGGGATCGTTGCAGTTCTTTTTGTACAAGGGATCTACCAGAATTTGGAGGACTCAACCATGGCCCTGGCGCTCGCAAATAATATTTCTTCCGGGCAATTCAGTTAACGAGTTTTGTTTTTTCTCTAATAACCAAGATGGAGCTCTTTTCTCCATCGCTTCAGATGATTCCTCCCAAGTTACGAGGTTGGTGGTAGATGATTCTGGATATATTTCTAAGCATATGTGGAATGAGAGAAATAATCGATGGAATTCAATTTGGTCTGCTCCTAAGGATATTTGTGATGAGTATAGGCATTGTGGAGCTTATAGCATTTGTGCCCCTAGTGCCACTATTATGTTTGAGTGCTCCTGCTTGCCCGGGTTTGAGCCCAGGTCACCTGGGGATTGGCATTTGAGAGACGGGTCAGGCGGATGTGTTAGAGAGCAAAATATTTCCTTGTGTAGAAATGGGGAAGGGTTTTTGAAAGTTGAACGGATGAAGTTACCTGACACTTCATTGGTTGGGGCTACAAAGTTTGTGAACAGCTTGGAATGTAGGCAACAATGCTTGAGAAATTGTTCATGCACCGCCTATGCAACAGCTCTTGGGGATGGAAAGGAAAATATTTGCTTGATGTGGTTTGGGGAGTTGATGGACATGAGACCAATGCCTGCAGAATGGGGAATCGATTTGTTTGTTCGTGTTGATTCCATTACATTAGGTATCCATCGTATTCCGTTTGTTTATTATATGATTGTTTTTCCTTTTATTTGGCAAAAGATGATCATGTGTGTGCGTGTTTTTTGACTAACCACTCTTATGTGATTTGAATTAATTTTATTTATTTTTTATAATTTATAAATAACACACTTCAAATTAATGGTGGCTTGCTTTATTAGAAGGGTAGTTTATTCTTTAGGTAAAGGTTATCTTGATCATATAATTTTCTCAAAGAATAATTTGTAAAAAACCTATTCAATGTTACATTTGTGCTGGTCTGGTAGAAATGAATCAAAATGTTCATGGATTTCATGTTCTGACTTAATTTAGTTTGGTTTATAAATCCAATTAATTTAGTTAATAGACCGTCCGAATAATTAATTATATATATTATATAATTTAAAAATAATTTAAATTATATATATTATTTATAGATAGTAAGACAAAATTTATAGAAGTTGTTAAAATTTGTTTATAAATTTGGTTTAATAAGGTAATAAGTTAAATAAAGTCTTGTTAAATTACAATAAGAACCCCTTCAGCGTCCCCTTCCATGTTCTTCATTTTACTCTCTTCTCCATTGCATGTTTAATGTGTTCTTGTTTTATTTTTTATTTTTTATATTTGAGAAACTACAACACTTGTTATTTGCTTAGTTTGGGTTGTAGAACGTAGTTTTAGTGGGTGGGTAGGTGGGTTTTCATGCTTGTTGGGGATTGGTGACGGTTCAATCAGAAGTTCCTGGAAAGAGCTGAGTTTTGTGTAGAGTGCTGTGGAAATTGTAGGAGATTCTGAAAATTTTGTTTTGTTTTTTTTTTTGTTTTTTTTGATTTTTTGTTTTTTTTTTCCTCCAGATTTTTCTATTTTTGGGATTAGTGAGAATTGATACAATGGGATTCCTTCCTTACCTTACTATAGCGCTTTGACATACGAATCGGAAGCATTCAACTTATTTTAGTGTTTTTGCGGTTTTCAGTTTTCTAAGTTTTCTGGCCAATGGTTTAGTCCCAAATCAACCGGGGATTTGAGAGTCTAAGAGGAGGATGAGAGAGGGCAGTCACAGGTTTTTTTTTTTTTTTGTGGGGCGGGGGGTGATTAACAGTGCTTCCCCAGTGCTTTTTTTTTCTTCTTCTTCCTCTTCTTTCTTGAATATTTTCTTTTTCTTTTCTTTTTTTTTTTATTTTGTGCAGATAAAAAGAATTTATATTTTTTTTATATTATTTTGCAAAAAAAAAAATTACAGCTGGACCTATTTTTCTACTTTTCATAGTTGAAGGGACATATTTGAAAAAAAAAACAAAAGAAAAAAAATCCGGACCTATATATAACCCCTGTTCAATAAACAATTTTGTGGTTTTCCTAAAAATAAGAGTAAAAGTTTGACACCTAATTTCCTTGTGATATATGACACATTACTTGATTTTAGCCAAAAGACAGAGAAAGGTATATATATATATGACACATTACTTGATTTTAGCCAAAAGATCGAGAAATGTATATATATATATATATGACACATTACTATTGTCCCAATTCAGCGAAAAATGCAAAGAAGAATAAAGGATTGCTTTCAAAAAAAGAGCTTTTGGTGATTTCGTTCTCAATTGATGGAGCGCTGTTAATGATAGTAGTCTGCGTCCGATTGATTAGAAGGAAAAAGCTCAAAGGTGAAAAAATTTAAATTTATTTTCCAACTATATTTATTTTCAAAGATTTTATTCTAACATTAAATTATTTTTGTTCTTACTTTTTTTGGAGAATAGCGAATCGACAGAAACATAAACCGCTATTGAGAAGCTCTAATGAAAATTCAAATACTATTGGTCCTCAAGAAAATAGTGTACCTTTCTATGATTTTGCAACCATCATCGTAGCCACAAACAATTTCGCTTCTCCAAACAAACTTGGCCATGGTGGTTTTGGCTCAGTTTATAAGGTTAGTGCTCCAAAAGGCAAATATTATAAATTTTCATGAATTTTCTCATGGTATTCTTGGGTAATCTTATTTCAGATTTTCAAAATATGGGGTTTAACACGTTTATTTCAGGGTCAGTTATCTAGTGGTGAGGAGATTGCAGTAAAAAGACTTTCGAAAAATTCAGGACAAGGCTCAGAAGAATTTAAGAATGAAGTGATGCTTATGGCACAACTTCAACACAAGAATCTTGTGAAACTCTTGGGTTATTGCATTGAAAATGATGAAAATATTTTGGTTTATGAGTACTTGCCGAACAAAAGCCTAGACAATTTCATTTTCGGTATTATTCTTCAGGCCTTTTACTTGGCTCGTGCCACTTTGGTCTCATGGTGGTTAGCAAATATTCATTCTCTGAATGTGATCTTTGCAGATGAAAAAAGAAAATTGGAGTTGAATTGGAGAAAACGCTATGAGATCATAGTTGGGATTGCTAAAGGGTTGGTGTATCTACATCAAGATTCGAGATTAAAAATTATCCATAGAGATCTGAAGGCAAGTAATATTCTTCTTGATAACAAATTAATCCCAAAAATTTCTGATTTCGGCATTGCCAAAATATGTGGTGGGGAACACAGCCAAGCAAACACGAGGAGAATTGTGGGTACTTAGTAAGTAATTTTCAAATTCAAGAACATGTTTAAAAATTTTACGAATTTAGCCCACATAATAATTATATATCAAAATACTAATCTACTTGATATTGTCTAATCCAGTGGGTACATGTCCCCAGAGTATGTGATTTTTGGAAAGTTCTCAACAAAATCTGATGTATTTAGTTTTGGAGTTTTGCTATTAGAGATCACTAGTGGCAAGAGAAACAATGTTGATTACCAAAACCATCCATCTTTGAACTTAATTGGATTTGTAAGTAGATGTTGTTTATTTTAAATAGAAAATCATAATGAAACAATCATTGCATCCCTTATTTATTTGATGATGCAATAAAAATTTCAGGTGTGGGAACTATGGAAACAGGACAAAGCATTAGAGATAATTGATAGTTCACTGGAGGAACCGGGCTTTTCGTTCGAGGCACTGAGATGCATCCAAGTTGGGCTACTGTGCGTGCAAGAATGTGCCGCTGATCGACCTGCTATGTCTGAGGTGGTCTTCATGTTGGGGAACAACACAAGTTTGCCCTCTCCGAAGCAACCTGCATTCGTTTTGAGAACTTCTTCTGGTAATTTTGACAAATTGATAAATAGATTAGGAGAACCGTCTTCGGCACGTGATGTGTCAATAACTGTTATAGAAGCTCGATAAAAGCTATCGACTTAATTGACAATGGAGTTTTCTTACTTTCTTGATATTTTGAGTTCTGAATCCCTTGAGAGCCGTTGCAAGAAATTTTCTAGGCAACAGGGAGAGAACATCCAGGTATGAGCCGTAGACCTCAGTCAACAAGGCAAAGGACTCTTTACGGAGATAGTGATTGGGTCAGCTTGAAAATTACGAAGTTTTGGGGGCCATGTTATGAACAACAAAAACCTAGGATGTGTTTTGTGGCTAATGCTAAAACCTAGGACGTGTTTGGTGGCTAATGCTGGCTGTTTTCCCTGTTTGAATTACAGATAATTCATGATTTATTTATTTACTTTTCTGGAAACGTCATGCGGTAACGTTATTATGTTTAACTCCTCTGCTTCGTGGTGTTGAATGGCCCAACAATAACACAGAGCACCGGCGGAGCAAAAAGCAATAGAAAACCCCCGCCCAAGAAAAGTATCACACAAACCACTAAGAGCACCATTTCACTCCACTTCTCTCTTTTTTCCTCTCTCTCTCTCTCTCTAACCTACCAAATGTTGAGGGTTAAATGACTAAAAAAGATAAAAAGCACCAAATAGAAATGAACGTCAACTCTGAATGGAAATCGTAGCATTAGCGGAACTGGCACCTAGTTTTGGGTGAGAGGCCCAGCTCACACTTATTTGAACTGGGGAAAGGAGGTCCCATGACAACCGAATGTATGGGCAATTACAAGTATCCAGAAGCCCAAAGAGCCCAATATTGTAGGCCCACATTCAAATAAAGTGCAAATTAACAAAAGGAAAAAGCCACTCTTTGAGAGAGGGGGGGGGGGGGGGATGAAACAAAAATATTTGTTTTCACGAGCAAATGCTCTGGGCGTTTCTTGACTTCGGATGTTTCGTATGCATTATTAAATTATTAAAATAATAAAAAAGTATTATTGTAATGATAACTTACATTTGAACTAATAAAAAACATCACAAAAATTTTCATATAATAAACAATATTGTGATGTTATGTATTGATTGGATTACATTAGGTGCTCCAAAATTTATTCACTCTATCTATCATTTATGATTTGCTTTTTCTTCTTTCCTTCGTTTTACTTATCCAAACTACCAAATGGGTCACTTAGTGAGTAGGGCATCTATTTCGGGTAAAATGTTCCTTCCTAAAATCAAAAATCAGGGACGTAAATATGCGGGATAATATTGTATTGCAAGTTTGGATTTGGAGTTATCCACGTACGTTAATCTTGCAAATACTCATATTCTATGTCTAATTCATTGAGTATCAGAGGAGTAAGTGCAATCCAATCAATAAATGCTCAAACATGGATTTCAAGAGTGAAAAGAAGGACTAAAAAAATTCACAATCTAAGGTTTAAAAGAATTTAAAAAAGCCGACAAATAAATAAAAAAAAAGGGGTAAGAGAGAAAGATGTGGTTGAATATTTGCACAATAAAGTTATTCAACAATGAAGGCAATTTTATGTATAAAATACAACAGAAGACCACATCCAAAATGCCCAAGACATACAAGGAGCACTCTCACAAATAACCTCCCCGAGAGTAGACTTACACACCATTCTTGGGCAATACTCCCAAAGGGTCACTCACACCAGTACTCACGTTACACAGGGCGATAATTAACTCCACATTCAATCAAAGCTTTCCTCACCAAAAAGCAGAAAATAGAAGCACTTGGGGTAGTTGGCGAAGCAGTTTGGACCATTTGACAAAATAATTGCGATGGGAGAGAAGATTATGATTCTGAAATTTGAAGGATATGACAAGTTTATTCTCGTCTCCACCGCATGATATCAAGGCATGCCACGAGTCGAAATATATCTAAAGAAGATTTAATTAAAATATATTATAAATAAAATAAAACAAAATATAAAAAACATGTTGAAAACATAAAAATAATATTATATTTTGCACATTATTTTTCTGAAATGTGCAGAAAATGCAAGTTATTTTTTCTTTTTCCTTTTTTTTTTTTTTTTTGATGTTTTTGTAGCGGAGTATCATATGTTAATGTTATGTATTCAAGTTTAGAACACCTAAACTAGGAAAGCTCTCTTTGGACTGGCTCTAAATTGGAAACGTGTTCAAGGGGTCATCAGGTTACCCTTTTGTCGGGCAAGCCTCTTGAGTTGACAAGTCATATCGTGAAGAAGACGGTCAACTAATCCCCGAGCATGCATTTGAGTGTAGGCAGATGGATTTGAATCTCAAATGAGACACGTAAGTAATAACCACTATATCACAATATTTTAAATATTTTTTACGACTCTAAAAGTTTTATTTTAAAATCACTCAAAAAATTAAAAAAAATGATAGTAATATGTTAAAAATTATTTCTCGACAAAAGGGTAAAAATATGAGTTTCAATATAAATCTCGTATGTAAAAATTTATTACTTTTTTCTTAACTTTTTTTTTTCTCGATTACACTGTTATTCTATAAATCTATGAAAGTGAAATAGAAAACAAGGGGAGAAAAAATAAAAGAAAAAAAATAACAACTACACAAGATAGTGTAATCTAGTGGTTATCACTTGCTTGCCTCATAGCCTCAGGTTTGAGATTCGAATCATGTACTTGCACTTTTTTTAACAAAACAAAGAAGGCATAGACTGAATTGGCACTGTTCAATTTCACACTCTCGGAGTGCGAAAATGAACAGTGACACTGTTCATGCACTGTTCATTTCCGCACTCACAGAGTGCAAAATTGAATTTTGTTTTTTTTTTTTAAATAAAAAGCCTTGATTTCGCACTCTGTGAGTGCGAAATCAATATTTTGGGAAAAAAAAAGACCATATTTAAATAAATTTTTTTAACATCACTTGTAATACCGACACTGCAGTATCCGTACTATTGTACTTCTGTTCATAAATTAAATAAAATATTTCTCAATTATATATATAGAGAAATTTTTATTTATTTTGATTTTTGATTTTTGGGAACTTTAAATCGAAATTTTTGGTATATATAAAGTATCCGTATTACCGATTTGAGGCATATCTTATTTTGTTAAAAAAATTTGGAACTTAAAAAAAAAATAAAAAATAAAAATAAAAATAAAAATAAAAATAAAAGAGGGAAGCGCTGTGTTTTGGCCAAAACGCAGCACCCCCCAAATTGGATTAGGGCTTTTAGCCCTAATCTCTTTCTCTTTTTCTCTCTCTCTCTCTTTCTCTCTCTCTCTCTCTCTCTCCCCGACTCTTTATCTTCCCGCGGCCGCCGCTCTCCTCGGCCGCTGTTTCGCGCCTCTCCGCCGCGACACGCCACCACCCAACGCCCATCGCCACTCTCTCTCTCCATTTCAGTCCCTCTCTGTCTCTCTTTACCTCTCGCTGTCTCTCTCTCCCTTCGTTGTTCGCAATCTCTCTGGCAATCTCTCTCCCTCTCGATCTCCTCCGCTGCGCGCTTCCATCCTACGCCACCACCGCGAGCGCGCCACAGCCACAGCCACAGCTGCCTCTCTCCTCTCGCGAGCGCGCCAGCGCGCGATTGCCCGCAGAAGCCACAGCGAGCGACTGCAGCGGTTCCCTCTCCCTCCAGCGCGCGCCAGCTCTGCAACAGCGCGCCAGCCCACGAGCGCGACTGCTTGCGAGCACGCGGCCTTCCCCCGAGCGCGCCACAGCGCACGACTGCTGTCCCAGCCCACAGGCCCGCAAGCCCGCGACGGCCCGCGATAGCCCGTGAGTCTCTGCGTAGGTAACTGACTCAGGGTTTTGATTTTGTTCTAAGTGTTTTCACCTAACTAATAAATTTTGTCTTGATAAGAAGTATTACAGATTTTGGAGTGATTGAGGAGACATTCGAACGAAAGCTAGGTCTGCAATTCGAGGAGCCCTGGGTGAGAGAAATGAAATCTCCTCAACATTTTAATTAATTTTGTCGAAATTATGTTGAATTTAATATCGGAAACTGTATATATATATTCTGAAATACGTTAAATTCGAGAAAAATTAGAAAAATGAGAAATATTGGAAACTTGATCATTTGTGAACCAAATGATTCGAAATTTATGAAACGAGAATATAGAAAGGAGATAGTGTAAATTAAAGTTGAATTAATTAGGAAAGAAAATGGAAAATCCGTTAATAGGCTACTATCTGATATTAAATTGTGATGATCTGATTATGTTGATTTTTTTGGAAACTCGAGAAGTCAGATTGGATAACTTTTGAAAATAGGGAGTGACCACCCTCCCTAGAAAGGTGAGTGGGACCCTAATCTCTTGCATGAAATAGTGAAACCTGATTTTATCGTGTTTGTAATAAAACATACTTTTGATATGCATTGTCACGACGTATAGAATTAAAATTCAAATCTGTTTTGTGATTATTGGAGTGTCGTACTTATATTTTCTACGATTATGCATCCATACTTGAAATGAAATGAAATTGTGCCCTGATTTGAGAAATAGAATGTTTTCTATTCTACCATTGCATTGGTTTGTTGAATTTAAATGATTTCGATGAAATATATTGGCACACGGATTTGAATTATTTTGAAAATATGATGAGATGATTTGGCTATGTGGGTTGGATGCCTACTACCTTGAGATGATATGATGATATGGAATTATTTGATCGATTCCGTAGCTATGAAGGACGTTTGTAGAGGCACGGGTTGCCCGGATACACTTCTGCAGGAGGTATCCGCAAACGTCATATGTCTAATAACTATAGGCGCGGCCGATTGAACCCACGTAAGGGGAAGGACGTGTGTGATGCCACCGTCTAGCACCGGGCGGGGTCTTATACATGATGATGAGCTAGTTCTAGCGAACTCATGGCCAACGTCGGGGTATAGAGTGACTTTTGAACTTTATGTATAATAAAACCCCCGATGCGCCTGTCTTTGGTCATAGTTGACCTTTGTCAGGATCTTTTCGGTTTGCTCTATGATCTACTTGATTTTAAATGGATGCATATATATATGTTATCGTGTAAATGATTAAATGAGTTCATTTTAGCGAATATATCATGATTTAATGCAAAATTTGAATTATTGGTTATGAATATTATTATTTGACACTCCAACGTTCACCTACACTATTAGTACTTTAGATTAATCCCCTCACTCACCGGGTATTTCCTTTATACTCACGCCTCTTCTTTCCCCCCTCAGACAGGATTATTGTGTTAGAGCGACACTTCGGGCTCTAGAGGATTTGGTAGCTCGTTGGCGGATTTGAGTGTTTTTCGACGGTGAGATTTAAATTAAGTTTAGATATAAGCTCCGCACTTTATTTTCAACCCTGTGAGATCTTGATCTTGAGGTCCGTAGTTGACCGTGTATTTATTATGGGATTGACTGTATAATTTTTGTACATTTATTTACGAAACTCTCATATTTTATTTGCATCGAGTCAAATTGTAGTGTTTGAATGTTAATTTGGGAAAATTAGTTGTAAATTGTATAAAACTTAGGACCGCTTAGTGTGGCGGCTGCTAATACTCTAGTTGAGCATGACAGTTGATGAGATCATCAAGATTGTAAGGAATTCACGAGATCCAACTCAAGTCCCAGTTGGGTCGGTGACAAAGGCCCGAGTTAAAATATTCAAAGAAGCAATGAATAACTTAATTCAGAAGACTTTACAACAAAAAATTGGAGTCCAAATAAATAAAGAACCAAAAGGGGCCTTAATTATGCTCATACAAGTCCAGTTTGAAGAATAAAAGGCCCAAAACTACCCAAAATCAAGGGAGGACGAAAATAAAGAAAAATAGCAGCAAGACTTGGTCAAAATAGTTTGATTTATTTAGTTTCCTAATTTTTATTTTTTGTAACTTATGTTTTAGTTTTCTGATTGTTTATTGTTTAAGGAGTTACTAAATTTTTAGTTGCCAATTAAGTTTTGACCTTTAGGCTATAAATAGGTCATTATATATTGTATAAAAGACAACACTTTGGAGAGAATTAATAAAATTGTGAGAATTCTTCACACAGGTTTTGTTCTTTTGAGAACTTTGAACTTATTCAAGATAGGAGTCTTGTTTAGTTCTTTGACTTATCAATCTAGGTTTTGAACCATCTAGATTGTGGCGTCATTCATTCCATCTTTATACCAAGATTCTTGATATAGTGAGAAACGGATCTAAGGTCATATACCTTAGATTCTTCCTCCTTTAGGGAAAAGGTTGAGATTTTTAATTCCACCGGTTCAAATAATTCGTTGGGACGATTTTTGGGCTAAATTAACTTGTTCGTGGGTTTTAGTGTTTTTATATCCAACGGGTTCACATCAGTTGGTATCAGAGCCAATCCAGGTTTTTTTTTTCCTTCGAATTATTCTTATTTAATCTTTTTTCCTTTTTTTGTGTCTGAAAACTCTTATTCCTTATTTTTTCTCTTTTTTTCTTACTTTTTTTGTTATACTTTCTTCTATATAAGTCATTGAATTTCACAAGACAATTATTTTTGAGTTGAGTTCTCGAGTTCAATAAAGAACTTGACTAAGTGAAGTAGAGTGGTAAAAGACAAGAAAGAATTCATTAAAAATAAAAGCCAAATACATTGAGTGAAACACGAGTGGATTTGAGTGAATCATTATTTTTGAGTGAAATACGTGAGGGAGTGTGGTGAGTTTCTTTCCTATTTTATTCTAACATTGTCTTGCAGATTCCAATCATGACTCAAAATCAAAAAGATAACATAAGTGAGGAGATTCAACCACAGGTTGGGTCGAATCTACAACTACAAGCATTTATGGGGGAGATGAGACGGATGATGAAGAGAGAGTTAGATCTTATACATAAAAAGTTGGATAAGGTGGAAGAGAGGTCGCAAAGGGGGCAACCATCAATAGTGCCAGCCCCCTCCAGGAGGAATATGTTTCATCAAAGAGAAACTGAAGTTGTAGATGAGTTTGAAGGGGATGGGTTAGAAGAGGAGTTTGATAGGTTGTCAGTGGGTAGTCATAGGAGACTTGGTCGAAATAGAGAAGTTAATAATCGGGTAGACAACAATTTAGGTAGTATCAAGATGAAAATTCTGTCGTTTCAAGGTAAAAGTGATCCCGAAGCATATCTTGAGTGGGAAAAGAATATTGAGTTAGTTTTTGATTGTCACAGCTATTCTGAATTAAAGAAGGTTAAACTTGCTGTTATTGAGTTTACTGGTTATGCAATTGTATGGTGGGATCAGTTGTGCATCAATAGACGACGGAATGGGGATCGACCCATTGAAACTTGGGGTGAGATGAAGAGGGTGATGAGACAACGATTTGTGCCGAGTCATTACTATAGGGATTTATATCTCAAGTTGCAGAGTCTCCACCAAGGTAATCGAAGCGTAGATGAGTATTACAAAGAGATGGGGATGACTATGATTCGAGCTAATGTGGAAGAAGATAGAGAGGCGACGATGACTAGATTTTTGAATGGTTTAAATCGAGAGATTGCCAACACGATCGAGATTCACCATTATGTGGAGTTGGAGGATTTAGTACATATGGCAATCAAGGTTGAAAGGCAGCTCAAAAGAGGTAACACACGACCAAAACCAACACTACAGATTCCGAATGCAACATGTTGGAGAATGAGCTACCCGAAGAAAGAAGAAAATTCAGTCATCTCCAGAGTTAAGCCTAAACATAAACCAGCTATCTCCACCACGACTTCTCAAAATAAGTCAACCCCTACTTTAACTCGATTTAGTGAAATTAAATGTTTCAGGTGTCAGGGAAGAGGACATATAGCTAGCCAATGTCCAAGCAAGCGAGTTATGGTGATTTGGGAAAATAATGCAATCGAGTCTGAAGATGAAGGTGACATTGATTGTTTGCCTCCATTGGAAGACGTCCTCATCGGAGCTGAGGAGTATGGGGCTGAATATGGTGAGATGTTAACGCTAGTAACATGTCGAGCCTTAAGCTTACAAGCCAGAAGAGATGAAGAAGAAGTACAACTGGAGAATATCTTTCACACTCGTTGCCATGTGAAAGACAAGGTATGCATTTTGATCATTAACGGTGGTAGTTTTACTAATGTTGCGAATAAGACTTTAGTGGAAAAGCTAAATTTGTCAACCACTAAACATTCTCAACTATACAAGTTACAATGGTTGAATGATAGTGGAGAAGTGAGGATTACAAAACAAGTTGTTGTACCATTCGGGATTGGGAAATATGAAGATGAGGTGTTATGTGATGTGGTGTCAATGCAGGCTGGGCATATTTTGTTAGGAAGGCCTTGGCAATTTGATCGACATGTGCAACATGACGGCTTCACCAATAAATATTCATTCATGTTCAACCAACGAAAAATCACTCTAATTCTGATGACACCAAAGCAAGTCTATGAAGACCGAGTGAGGTTGCAAAAATTAAATGAGCAACAGAAACAAAAAGATCAAAAATGGGTTGAGAGAAGAGAAAAAAGAGAGAAAAGAAGAGAGAAAGGCCGAATTTGATGAGAAAGAGAAAAGAGAGAAAAGTTCGGCCAATGAGGTAAAATCCGAAAGAAAACAAAAGAATTTCTATGCCAAAACAAGTGAGGTTAAGTGAGCGATACTCTTAAGATGACCAATGATTGTATTTATGTACAAGGAATTCCTTTTAAACACTGACCAACTTAACCTTTTTTTGTCGAGTGTTATTGTTTCTCTTTTGCAAGAATTCGAATATGTGTTTCCTGAAGAGCTATCCCAAGGTTTGCCACCTATCCGAGGGATTGAACATCAAATTGATTTCATACCCGGTGTATCAATTCCAAATCGTCCAGCATATAAAAGCAATCCAAAAGAGGCGAAGAGCTTCAAAGACAAGTCGAAGAGTTGATGGAAAAGGGGCATGTGAGAGAAAGTATGAGTCTATGTGCAGTTCCGGTGATTTTGGTACCTAAGAAAGATAGAACATTGAGGATGTGTGTTGACTGTCGAGCCATCAACAACATAATGGTAAGATATCGACACCTTATTCCTCGTTTAGATGACATGTTATATGAGTTGCATGGTGCTTGTGTGTTTTCTAAAATTGATCTTAAAAGTGGATATCATCAAATATGAATGAAAGAAAGAGATGAATGGAAAACAACTTTTAAAACTAAATATGGGTTGTATGAGTGGTTAGTTATGCCCTTTGGATTAACCAATACTCCTAGTACATTCATGCGCTTAATGAATCATGTTTTGCGTGCTTTTATTGGTAAATTCGTGGTTGTTTATTTTGATGATATTTTGATATATAGCAAAAGTTTGCATGAACATGTCTCACATTTGCATTCGGTTTTGGATATACTTAGAAAAGAAAATTTATATGCTAACCTCAAAAAGTGTACCTTCTGCACCGACAAGCTTGTTTTTCTGGGTTTTGTTGTGAGTGCTAAAGGTATCGAGGTGGATGAAGAGAAGATCAAAGTCATCCAAGAATGGCCAACCCCCTCCAATATAGGTAATGTTAGAAGTTTTCATGATCTTGCTAGTTTTTACAAGAGGTTCGTGAAAGATTTTAGCACTATCGCTGCACCGCTTACACAAGTCATCAAGAAATACGTTGCATTTCAATGGAATGAAGAGCAAGAGAAGGCGTTTCAACTTATTAAACATAAGCTTACTCATGCATCTTTACTTGCTTTACCGAAATTTTTTAAAACATTTGAAATTGAATGTGATGCTTCTGGTGTAAGTATAGGCGTTGTTCTTATGCAGGATGAAAGACCACTTGCATACTTTAGCGAGAAGTTAAGCGGGGCTGCACTTAACTATCCTACCTATGACAAAGAATTGTACGCCTTGATTCGAGCTTTGGAGACATGGCAACACTATTTGTGGCCGAAAGAATTTGTGATTCGTACAGATCATGAATCCTTGAAACATTTGAAAAGTCAACATAAGCTTAATAAGAGACATGCTCGATGGATGGAATTCATCGAAACTTTTCCTTATGTCATTCGATATAAATAAGGTAAGGAGAATGTAGTTGCGAATGCATTTTCACGCAGGTATGCCTTAATCTCTACTCTTGTTGCTAAATTTCTTGGTTTTGAGCATATTAAAGAATTTTATCATGATAACCATGATTTTGGAGAAATTTATAGTGCATGTGAAAAATCTACAGAGGGCAAATTCTATAGGCATGAGAACTTTTTGTTTAGAGAAAATAAGTTGTGCATGCCAAATTGTTCATTGAAAGAGTTGTTAGTTCGAGAATCTCATAGCGGAGGGTTAGTGGGACATTTTGGAGTTGCCAAAACCTTGGCAATTTTACAAAAACACTTTTATTGGCCACACATGAAGCGAGACATTGAGAGATTTTGTGGTAGATGTATTACCTATAGGCAAGCTAAATCTAAGGTTCAACCTAATGGTCTTTACACACCTCTACCTATTCCTAGTTCTCCTTGGATTGACATTTCAATAGATTTTGTTTTTGGTTTACCTAAGAATAAATATGGACAAGATTCGATCTTTGTAGTTGTAGATCGATTTTCTAAGATGGCTCATTTTATTTTTTGTCATAAATCTGACAATACTTCTCATATTGCGGAATTATTCTTTAGGGAGATTGTGAGGTTACATGGGATGCCTAGAACAATCGTTTCAGATTGGGATGCTAAGTTCCTAAGTTACTTTTGGAAGACATTATGGGAAAAGTTAGGAACGAAACTTTTATTTTCAACAACTTGTCATCCTCAAACTGATGGTCAAACAGAAGTAGTCAACAGAACTTTATCCACTTTGTTGAGAGCTGTCATTAGTAAAAATATTAACACTTGGGAAGAATGTTTGCCACATGTTGAGTTTGTATATAATCGTGTTGTTTACTCTACTACTAAATTCTCACCGTTTGAAATTGTTTATGGTTTTAATCCTTTAACTCCTTTGGATTTCTTACCTTTACCTATTTCTGAGCAAGTGAATTTAGATGGTAAGAAAAAAGCAGAATTTGTGATGCAACTTTACGAAAAAGTACGGTTTAATATAGAGAGGAGGACCGAACAATATATCAAGCAAGCTAACAAGGGACGTCACAAGTTGATTTTTGAACCCGCTGATTGGGTTTGGTTACACATGCGGAAGGAAAGATTTTGGGCACAGAGACGTTCCAAGTTGTTGTCCCGAGGAGATGGTCATTTTCAAGTGCTAGAACGGATCAACGACAATGCTTACAGACTTGATTTACCAGGTGAGTATCATGTTAGTGCTATTTTTAATATTACTGACTTGAGTCCTTTTGATGTACGTGATGATTTGAGGACAAATCCTTCTCAAGAGGAGGGGAATGATGAGATCATCAAGATTACAAGGAATTCACGAGATCCAACTCAAGTCCCAGTTGGGCCGGTGACAAAGGCCCGAGTTAAAAGATTCAAAGAAGTAATGAATAACTTAATTCAGGAGGCTTTACAACAAGAAATTGGAGTCCAAATAAATCAAAAACTAAAAGGGGCCTTAATTATGCTCATACAAGTCCAGTTGGAAGAATAAAAGGTCCAAAACTACCCAAAACCAAGGGATGACGAAAATAAAGAAAAATAGCAGCAAAACTTGGTCAAAGTAGTTTGATTTATTTAGTTTCCTAATTTTTATTTTTTGTAACTTATGTTTTAGTTTCCTGATTGTTTATTGTTTAGGGAGTTACTAAATTTTTAGTTGTCAATTAAGTTTTAACCTTTAGGCTATAAATAAGTCATTATATATTGTGTAAAAGACAACACTTTGGAGAGAATTAATAAAATTGTGAAGATTCTTCATACAGGTTTTGTTCTTTTGAGAACTTTGAACTTATTCAAGATAAGAGTCTTGTTTAGTTTTTTGACTTATCAATCTAAGTTTTGAACCATCTAGATTGTGGCGTCATTCATTCCATCTTTATACCAAGGTTTTTGATCTAGTGAGAAACGGGTCTAAGATCATATACCTTAGGTTCTTCCTCCTTTAGGGCAAGGGTTGTGATTTTTAATTCCACCGGTTCAAATAATTCGTTGGGACGATTTTTGGGCTAAATTAACTTGTTTGTGGGTTTTAGGGTTTTTATACCCAACGGGTTCACATCAACAGTAGAGGTCTGTGGTTAGGACTGTTGGTAATTTATTTAGTTTGACGTTGTTCTGGATGTCTGCTGTGGTTGGTGGGTTATTGTGAGGCCGAGATGACCATTTTATTTTATTCACAGGACGATTTTAAATTATACAGGTTTAAACATGTTTAATTGTACATGGGAGACATCTGATTTATGGGGAGATTCTACCCGATTTTCTGTAAAAATATAGCCGGCATTCAAGGTAACGGGCGGCTGTTCACGACTCCAGTTTGGGGCGTGACATCAATATTTTGGTAAATAACTTATGTATTGTTAGACCGAAAAGTCTTTCCATGCCAAATTAGAAGGCTGAATAAGTCCACCTATGAATTTTTTTTTTTTGTATTTTGGCTTGTCCACCACCCAGTGTCAGGAGTTTCACCCCGATCAATTTGGATCGATCGTTGTAGGGCCCGACTGGGGGTAAGTCTCCCAACATTATTTTTTTTATGTCCAGAAAAAGTCAAACTCTTCGCCAACAAGTGTTGGTCCACCAATGAAATTGAATGTCTTTTTCAAGTGTTTGATGGGCCAAAGTTCCTTGCAAACTTCATAACGGGGGCTTCTTTCTATTATTATTATTATTATTTTGCTTTTAGATGCATGTAATTTTGTATATTTTAATGGCCAAAAATATCAACCAATATGAAGTAGTTTTAACTATAGGTCTAATCAAACTGTAAAACTAAAACAATTCAAACCATAATCAACCGTTTAAAAAATTATTGACTAATTTATGGTTCAGAGACCAAAATTGAAATCATATTTAAAGGTTCAATTTTGATTACTCATTTTAAAGAATTGGAAATTGATAGTTTTTGGTTCAAACCATGATTCGAATCAAACTTTTTTTAAAAAAAATATTTTTTTAATTTGTAGCAACAAAATAAATGATATTAAAAATTGAAAATCTTAAAAAAATACTATTATTATTAATTTAAAGACAAGTAAAAATTTTTCGTTTTAATTAATGTTGAATCTAATATAGATATTAAAATTCAATTATAAAAATACATATGAGTTTTATATTAAAAAAATAAATTTAAATAAATTATTTTATAAATTTAACGGGGAACTAAATATATATCTCTTATAGGCCGCAATAAAATGAGTTTCAAATATTCATTGCCAAATTGATTAATGGATTACATCAACAAAGAAGATATAATAGAATCCTAATTAAATTCATTTCATTATTAATCTGTTGCTATTTTCATAATTACTTTTAAAAAAAATCAATATTTATTTTTATTATCTATTATTTGTTTTTACAATTTTTATAATTTTAAAATCAGAACCAACTATTTTGAAACCTTGACCAGGTATAATGTCATACTATGAAGATTCCACATAATTTTAAAAATATTTAGTTATGCCTTTCAAAAATATGTATTATGGCCTCACCCAATTTACATCTATCACTGTTGCACTATTAAGTTGTCTCAATTTGCCTCTAACTTGTCTCAATGAAAATTTTCAATTAAACTAAAATGCTTCCTCCATTCTCTTTTAAGTGTCATTTTAGGTGTTAGCACACACTACAAAAAAAATACGGTTTTAGCGACGGAATTTAGCGACAGAAAAAATTCGTCACTATTTTGTGATAGATTTAGCGATAAAAAATATTCGTGGCTAAATTAGTAACGGAAACATTATTCATGGCTAAATTCATTGCTAATTGACGACGAAAAATTTTTCGTGACTAAATTTATCACTAATTAGTAACGAAAAGTTTTTTGTTGCAAAATTTATCGCTAATTAGCGATGAATACAAATTTCGTGGCTAAATTTTGCCACGGATACCGTTATCCGCCGCTAAATTTAGCAACAAAAATTTTTCAAGGCAAAGATCGTCGCGAATTAGTTATAAAAATTTTCCGTCGCTAATAAGTCACAAAAAAATATTTGTCACAAAATTTAGCAATGAACACAAAAATTCGTTACTAAATTTGTCACTAATTAGCCACAAAAAATATTCGTGGCAAAATTCGTCGCTAATTTATTACTGATATTTCAAAATTCATGACTAATTTCGTAATTAAATTTCTTCTATTCTCTAGTAGGAAATATTTTCAACTGTATCTCTTGTTTTAACCTATTCTGAATAACGAAATCGAATTGAATATATAGTGAATATTATAATTCTCATCAAATTGACAATTTTCAACAATAAATAATTCAACAAATTTATAACAAGCAATTTTCAATAAGTTGCGGCTGTCGAGTTTACCCATCATGTTTTTCATCTTTTACGTTCGTTCACTTCTTTCATATAATTCAATCATTTTTTAAATTTCAATTGTTTATCTTCATTCATTATCGTCATCAGTAAGGAAGATAGCAAATCATAGATCCACTTTCGGTGATCTATCTCGTCTGGTAAGTAAATCAAACAATAGTTTTTAGAAGACGGCTACATCTTCATTCATTCGGAATCCGTCACTAAGTTAACGACAGATATGGGAATCTAGCGATGGATACGGGAATTCACCGCGACGGATTTACGTATCCGTCGCTAATTTTGGGACGGATTTAATGACAAATATTATACCTAACTAATTTAGCGACGGATTTGAAATTTTCATCGCTAAATTTAGTGACGAAAATCCGAAATTCGTTGTCGAAAATCCGAAATTCGTCACTAAATTAATTTTTTATTTAATTATTATATTAATATTATATGATATTTTTATTATATATAAAATTTAGCGAAGAATTGACAAGTTTGTCGCTAAATTTAGTTAAAGAAATATGAAATTCGTTGCTTAATTAATTTTTCATTTATTTATTATATTAATATTATATTTTATTTTTATTATATATAAAATTTAGCAATGAATTCTCGAGTTCGTAGCTAAATCTAGCGACAAAAATCCAAAATTCGTAGCTAAATTAAATATTTATTTATTTATTTATAATATTAATATGATATTTTATTTTTATTATATATAAAATTTAGCGACGAATTTTCGAGCTCGTCACTAAATTTAGCGACGGAAATCTAAAATTCATCGTTAAATTAATTTTTTATTTAATTATTATATTATTTTTTATTATATATAAAATTTAGCGACGAAAATTTCAAATTGGTCGCTAAATTAATTTTTATTTAATTATTATATTAATATGATATAATATTTTTATTATATATTAAATTTAGAGACGAATTCTTGAGTTCGTCACTAAATTCAACGACAGAAATCCAAAATTCATTGCTAAATTACTTATTTATTTATTTATTACATTAATATTATATTTTATTTTTATTATATATAAAATTTAGTCACGAATTCTCGACTCCGTTGCTAAATTTTAAAATAACATTTTATTTTTTTATATTTTTTGATTCATATATTTTAAAATTATTTTATATTTTATTTAATATATTATATACTATTATATTTTCTATTTACTATAGATATTTTATTTTTTAATTATTATATTAATATGATTTGTTAATATAAAAAATAAAATAATAGAAAAATAAAATAATTTAAAATATTATTTTATTTTTTGAAATCTTTTATTATTTTATTCTAAATTAGTATTTTATTATCTTATAAAAAATTATTATTTTAAATTATTTTATTATTATTAATAAAATATGAGCGTAAGATAACAAATTAAAAAAAAACATATTTTAATTTATTTTATTTTTCTATTATTTTCTTATTTTATATTAACAAATCATATTTATTATTTTATAATATTTTAAATAATATTTTAAAAAAGCTTTTTATTTCATTTTTTTATATTTTATTTATTAAGAAGAAAATTAATATATTTTTTAATTCGTTTATTATTTTATTTGAAGTTTGTATTTTATTATTTTATAAAAAATTATTTTTTAAATAATATGTTATATTTTATTTTTATTTTATCTTTTTAAAGAATAATATTATTTTATTTTTTAAAATCTTTTATCATTTTAGATTATTTTATCATTATTAGGAAAATGTGAGAGTAAGATAATAAGTAAAAAAAATATATTAATTAGATATCTCATTTGGTCCGGTGGTTGTGAGTACTTATTATTGTGATGTGTGCGTAGGTTCGAACCCTCCTGGAGGCATGTGGAGGCATTTCTTGAGGCAATTTATCGCAAGGCGTGGGTGGGTGCGTGCGGGCACGGGCGCGGGCATGGGCCGGTGGTAGCAGGGCGGGCGGGTGGATGTGGACTCGGGCAGGGTGCATGCGGGCACGGGCGCGTGTGCAGCACGCTTGGGTGCATGGGCGGGGTGGGTGCAGGTCCAGGTCTAGGCACCCGTGCGGGGGTGAGGGTGCTGGAGCCTAGCGCGTACTCGCCCATGCAGTCAAGATTAGTGACGGATTTCTAGATCCATCTTTAAATTAAATATAATTAAATTAAATAAAATATCAATATAATAATTAAATAAAATATGTATAATAAATAAAAATGTAATAATATATAATATAATTTAGCGACGGATTTCTTAGATCCGTCTCTAACTTTAGCAACGGAAAACACAAATCGTCACTAAATTAAATATAATTAAATATAATTAAATATAATTAAATAAAATATATATAATAAATAAAAAATATAATTATATATAATATAATTTAGTGACGGATCATAGAAATCCATCTATAATTTTAGCGATGGAAATTCAGAATCCGTCGCTATTTTAGTGACAGATTTCTAGTTTTCATCGCTAAATTTTTGCAACGAGTTATTGGCGATAAAAAATTTTTCGTCGCTAAATCCGTCGCTAATGTTTTTAGTGATGAATTTTTGTAAAATTTTCGTTGCTAAATTCGTTACTAAAATCGTATTTTTTTGTAGTGATAAAAATTGAAAAAATACATTTGTTGTTGAACAAAAATTTAAATATGAGAACAACACTTAAAAATGAAACAAAATTTTCTCTTCACAATGACATTTAAAAGGGTATAAAGGTGTTTTTTTAATAAAAATATTTAATTTTACAAATAAAAATTATTTTTTATTAAATAATAAAATTATTGCTATATCGATAATCTTTTATATTAAAAATCCGTTGTCTCAACTTATTTGAAAGGATCTATCCCAGCGAATAGAGAGGGAACAAGGTTTCCACAAGAGATGTTACATTTTGAACATTTTGGAGTAAATATATATATAATTAAAGATGGATAATTATTCATTTGATCGTTCTGTGAAATTTTCCACCTTGGTAAGAGTGACCGTTATTTTGACATCGAGTCTCCCAAATCACTTCTGAGTTTGAACATTCATTTAGATTCTTGTTCAGTGTTGGTAAATATATTCACACAGGGCATTTACCACAAAATAGAAACAATTAAAATTTGAATTTAAAATTAAAAGAAAATGGGTGGTTAACCCATTATCAACTCCCCCTAAAATATCTCTCTAATGACTACGTGAGTTTTAATGATCTTCTTCAATTGAGACTTGATGTGTAATTCTCACATAGAGAACACTTGTTATTCTTGAAAGAATTGAGTTTAAGTGAAATACATACTTTCTAGATTAAGATCAATTGAGAATTTAGAAAAAATTTCAAGTAGGAAATTTTTACTTCATTTTAATTACTAGATTTAGGGTTATGGTATTGTGACATTGTGGTGATAACTTGTGTTGAGATAAAAAAGTTTTGATGATGATAAAGGGAAAGAAAATAAGTTCAAAGAAAATCAAAAAAGAAATAAGAAATCAGAAATTTACATCATGTCGACCTGATCTTAGAACTCATCGACCTGCATCACAGATCCACCAATTTAAGCCTTATGTCGACCAATTTTAATTTCACCCTAAACACATCGACCTGATGAGCAAAGCATGTCAACCTACGTCATCGGAATACAATGAAAATAGTTAAGTAAAAACACACCGACACACCTGTAAACACATCTACCCATTTCTCACATCGACTTGAATTTAATACACATCGACCTGAATAGTTTCAGGTGGACAAATTTAGAGTCATATGTCGATCAATTTTAGAAGCTCATCGAACTATCTTTGACACACATCGACACACACTAGGCAAAAATACTAGGGCATCGATGTGTCCGATAACTTGTCGACCTGTTTCACTTGTTTCCTAAGCATTACACATCGACCTGTCATTAACCCCGACGACATAAAAATAGCATATCACCTCTTTTATAAGTCATGTTCATCAATTTAGAGAAGACATAGGAACATATCGATGTGAGATCCAACATATCAACCTGGTGTAATGTTTATTAAGTAACATATATCAACTTGCTATCTGACCTTGTCGACATGCTTTAACACGTCGATCAATTTTAGAAGACAGGTCTACCTATTTTATTATTGAATAGTGACATGTCAACGTAGGAGGAGAATATGTCGACCTAGTAGTTTTTGTTTCTTAAGTTCACACATCGACCTGCTCTCATTCTTGTCGACACGCATACACACATCGACTAATTCATTTGTATAGGTCCACCATTTTTTACTTGCATAGTAATATATCGATGTATATAATAGACTTGTCGACCTAATGATTATTGACTCCTTAAAATCATACATCGACCTGTTTTCACTCTTGTCGACATACATATACACATCGACCAATTTAAATCTGTGTATCTACCTGTTTTATTTAGTACATGACCTTGTTGACCTGAATGCAATCATGTCATGTTTGTCCAAAAATGTACTACAAATTTTTGAATTCTGATCGATATCTTTCTTAAATATGTTGACTCGAGATTGTCAGAAAACAAATCTGCAAAACAAATTTGAACTAAACGGCCACTTTATTTCCTAATTTTCTAAAACATTTCCATTTCTATCAAAATTAATGTTCGAATGCAGTACAAACTTGCTTTGATTGGCTAAAAAAAAATTGACACCAGTGAAGGAATGGAGGTTTCACACGAAACATTAATTGCTTAACGTTCCAACACAACAACCCTCCACAACCTCCAACAGATCTCTTCAATGTATCAATAAATACTAGAGAGCTGAAGTGAAGAAGAGTGAGACGAATTGAATACTTGATTGAATATTCTGAAAAATCCTCACTTACATTTGCTGTATTTATTTTGTGTTCTTAAATTCGTTCATCTGTCTCAAAAATTTCACAAACCTGTTCACAATTTGTTGCACCTGAGGGTAGAAAGCCTCCATTCCTGCCATTTATTTTTCAATTCGAACAAAGTGTCAAAAGACTAAAGGGTGTGAATCACTGCTTTATCTCTTAAGAATGAAAGATCAATCTATAAAAGATTGAAACATAGTGCTGGATATAAATACTATAAATGTTAAATTTGAACCTACAATCAAGTTTATATTTTTAAGCTATTAGTGAAAAATCCATGGGGAGTCTGAGAGTGGATGTACACCGAGTTTGATTGAACCACTATAAAAAGTCTTGGTGTTCTTTGTTTTTTATTATTCATTTCTTTTTGTTACAAGTTTAAATTTTAAAGAGGCATAAAAACAATCCATAATCAACTATTCATCATCTCTAGTTGAATATCAACTCATTTGGTGTGGTTATTATCCTGACTGCAAGATCATCGAAAAAGACTTCGTAATTTCCGGATTTTATACTTTTATTTACTGAGATATACCTATAAATACAATCTTTTAATTTTTTGAAAAAATCATCACGCTTTCACCGGTGTCAATTAAATCTAATATTAGAATCAGAGCGAATTAGATTTATTAAAATATTTTTCCGAACTTTTCTGGTATGAAAATGTTGGGTAAAAATTTAGAATTCGAATCACGGATGAGTTTCATGAATTCAATTAAACCACGATATTACCCATGTTTCGTAGATCACGAATATAATTTTTTTTTGTAATTTTTGGAACATATTTAGACCATAAGATATAAGGTCGAAACTTTCGGCTATTAATGATACCTGAAACTTAAAACCCTAGGTCTGTCACGTTAAAGGACAAATTGGTCTATGAAATCAGTTTATATGTGTTCCTGATGGTTTGATCTACATTTTAATATATATATATATATATATATATATGTATGTATATTATGTATTACCGTCACCAGAAACTGGGTTTTCTGACATGGTCGAGAAGGGCCAAAATTTTGGACATATTATTGATCGAGATTAGGGCTTGAATCTCTTAAAAATTGAGTTGAGGATGACTTGGAGAAGTCCAATTTTTTTTTTTGGATGAAATCACTGTCAAAAAGGTGGTCGGAAATTAGTTTTCTGGCAGTCGGACCAAAACAACCCAATTATAGACTCGTCGAGCGAGGAAGAATTAGCCTAGACCCGCGGGCGCGTGAACCACACGCGCGCAGAGGTGCGTGATGCCGACAGGTACAGGTGCATGAAGTTCATGCATGATGAGGCACGTGAATAGGTTCGGACAGTTAGTGTCTGTTCTGACCTGGATCCATGTTTGACTTGTGTCCCGACCCGGTTTGCGACCCGAGAACACCGGTCAAGTGTGTAGGCATGCGGTAGGATGCACTAGGCATTTGGCACTTGCACCAGATTGCTGCCGACGCATGGTGGCACGTCGCCCATGCATGGGACTCCAGGCAGCGAGTCAGGCCATCCTGGATTGAATTTTTCTAATTTTTTAAGGGTTTCACATCCATATATATGACTATTTATAGGTTTTTGTATGCCAAATTCAGGTCCAGATGTTAAGATACAATCTCAGGTTGTGGTGTATGGTATCGATTGACTCATACGCTCGCTTTGGAGTCTATACTCGAATCATTTAAGATTTATTGATTCGTAAGGTGTGCAAAATTATGAAAGTAAACATCATTTATCACTAAACGTGTCTTTATCATTTATCACTAAACGTCTCTTTTTTTTTTCTTTGTGACGGAGACAATGGCTACAAGAAAGATTGTCGCGCTTGATCTCATGAAGGGAGACAAACTAAACGGTAACAATTATGAGATTTGGCACTGAAAAATGTAGTTAGTATTCTAGAAATAAAAACTAGCAGAGATTCTACAGCAAGAGATGAATGACCACAAGAAGAGTACTATGCCTCAGGTGAGATGAGATCAGGAGGCGTAACGTGTATGAAAGAGAAAGGATGGCTAGGATAGGATAATCCTTTCAAGTAGCATGCACGACGATACGATCTCTTGAAAGCAGTACAAAGAAATTTTCCATAACTATAATTAGAACCTCAGTAAAAGCTATTGACACAAATGACAATGGAGTTTGCTCATTTTCTGGAGTTTTTGAGTTTTACTCCCTTGAAAGCAGTACAAAGAAATTTTCTAGGCAATAGGGAGAGAAAATCCGGATACAAGGCAAAGACCTGACTCAACAAGGCAGAGGACTCTTTAAGGAGATAGTGATCAGGTCAGCTTGAAAATTACATATGTATAAATGTTAATTAAGTGAGAAGAGTGAGATAAGAGGAAATAATAGAGTAGTCATATTTTATAATAAAAATATAAAATAATTACATATATAATGATTATTCATAAGATGAATAATATAAAAAAATTATATTCAAATAAATAAAAAAATTATTAAATATGAAAAATATGTCAATATAAAATATATAAAGATTTTTATATAAATATTAATTAATTTAATATATTAAAATATTCTGACAATAGAAAATGTTTTGAAAATAGAAAAATCTTAGTAGTGTAAAATTTCCATGAGAGGTGTAATATACTAAGCTTGACAATTAATCATAGGAAATTTCCAAGAAGTGTTATTGGTCAACTAGTTGAAAAAATCAACTGATCCACGATAATGGAAAAAAAAAATTCAAAGGCTCTCAATTGGTTGAAATAACCACAAACCACACAAAGAAAAGTGAGAAAATTCAAAAGGATCCATCCGAGGGGGGAAAAGGATTCCAGAAACTAGATTTGACAGGAGATGTTACATTTTGACCATTTTGGGATATATATATATATATATATATATAAAATTAAAGATGGATAATTGCTAGTTTGTTGAAATTTTCTATGCTGATAAGAGCGACAGTTGTTTTGATATCAAGTCTCTCAAATCACATTCGAGTTCGAACATTCATTTAGATTGCTGTTCAAGCCTTTTAGTCCAAATTATAATTCCGTCTTCCTCCAAGTGATCGCCATGGATTCCATGGGGTTCCACTCAATATCAACGATTTTAGTTTTGGTATTTTGTATCAAAATTTCTTTCTCTATAGATACTCTATATCCAAATCAATTCCTTAGAGATGGAGATGTACTCCTATCAAAAAATGAAAATTTTGCTTTTGGGTTCTTCACTCCCAACAATTCATCTAGTAGACGATATGTCGGAGTTTGGTATAATAAAGTGATTGAGAAAAACATTGTGTGGGTCGCCAACAGAGAAAATCCAATCAACAATACATCCGGAGTTCTTTTGATTGACCAACGGGGTAATCTTCTTTTGTATGATGCGAATAGAAGCACTCTTGTTTGGTCTGCAAATGTTTCATCCCGGAGTTCCCACATTCAGCTCTTGGACTCAGGAAATTTGGCTTTGGTTGAGGAAAATAGCACACTTTATGTTTGGCAAAGCTTTGATCACCCAACAGACACTATGCTTCCTGGCATGAAAATTGGGCTAGACCGAAAAACCGGGAAAAACCGGTTCTTAACATCTTGGAGATCAGGCGATGACCCTGGTCAAGGTGATTATATGTTTGAGCTGGACCTGAGCGGATCGTCGCAGTTTTTTTTGTGCAAGGGATCTACCAGACTTTGGAGGATTGGACCGTGGCCCTGGCCATCCCCAAAAATATTTCTTCAAGGCAATCCGGTTTGGTATTTTTTTTCTAGTAACCAAGATGGAGTTCTTTACTCTTACACCTTAGATGATTCCTCCATAGCTACGAAGTTAGTGGTAGATGATTCTGGATCTATTTCCAGGTATATATGGAATGAGAGAGATAATCGATGGAATTCAATTTGGTCCTTACCTAAGGATATTTGTGATGAGTATAGGCATTGTGGAGCTTATAGCATTTGTGCCCCTGATGTCACTATTCTCTTTGAGTGCTCCTGCTTGCCCGGGTTTGAGCCAAAGTCGCCTAGGGATTGGCGTTTGAGAGATGGGTCAGGCGGGTGTGTTAGAGAGCAAAATATTTCCATCTGTGGAAATGGGGAAGGGTTTTTGAAAGTGGCAAAGGTGAAGTTACCTGACACTTTCTTGGTTGGGGCTACAAACTTTGTGAACAGCTTAGAATGTCAGCAACAATGCCTGAGAAATTGTTCATGCTCCGCCTATGCAACTGCTCTTGGGGATGAGAAGGAAAATGTTTGCTTGATGTGGTTTGGGGAGTTGATGGACATGAGACCAGCACCAGCATGGGGAATCGATTTGTTTGTTCGTGTTGATTCGATTACATTAGGTACCCATCGTATCCATTCTGTGCGCCTGTTTTTTGACTGACCATTCTTTAATATATGCGCATGTCCTTTTAAAAAAATAAAAAATAAAAGATAAAAAGTCTCAGAGGATTCTTTTTTTTTTTTTTTTTTTAATTTCACAAAAATAATTAAAACAAAAAACAAAAAAGGGAGGCTTATCGTCTCCCCCCTCTACGAACCCCTCTCATCCCTCTCTAAATCACTCGCGTTCCTGGTTTGGGGCTCGGAATCAGACTCTGATACAGTTATGAGGAAGAAAAGAAGACATTTTGAGCAACAGGTAGCATTTTACGACGATGGTGGTCGTATTTCATAGGAAAGGTGAGCAAATAGGGGCGGTGACCGAAATTGGTAGTTGAAATGATGGAATAGAGCTTCAATCTAATTTGAAAAGATGAAAGGAGGCAGAAAAGGACAAAGAAAGAAGTACTTCTGGTGTTGGTGGCGACGGCGGCGTCGCAGAGGGAGTTTTCCAATAAGCAAACAACGAAATTGATGGCGAAGAGAGAAAATTGAGGATGATTAGAAGGTGATGGTAAGTAGAATCGAAGAAAATAGAAGAAATTAGAAACAAAGAGATGAGATGGAGGTCGCAGCTATGGCATTCTCCGACAAAGCTCAGTGAAATTGAAGGCAAAAATGGGTTTAAGAATGATTTGCCAAACGTGGGTTTAAGAACCCCTTTAGCCTCCCCTTCCAGGTTCTTCATTTTACTCTCTTCTCCATTGCATGTTTAATGTGTTCATTTTTTTTTTTTTTGAGAAACTACTACAATTATTATTGGCTTAGTTTGGGTTGTAGGATGTAGTTTTAGTGAGTGGGAAGGTGTGTTTTCATGTTTGTTGAGGATTGCTGACAGTTCAATCAGAAGTTCCTGGAAAGAGCTGAATTTTGTGTAGAGTGCTGTGGAAATGGTAGGAGGTTCTGAAAGTTTTGTAGGTCTCTTTTTTTTTTCAGATTTTTCAGTGTTGGGGGTTAGTGAGAATTGATACATTGGGACTACTTCCTTAACATATCTTTGATATACGAATCGGAAGCATTCAACTTATTTTTGTGGTTTTGCAATTTTCAGTTTTCTTAGTTTTGTGGCCAATGGTTTAGGCACAGATCAACCAGGGATTTGAGAGTCCAAGAGAGGGATGGGAGAGGGCAGGGGAGGGAAAGGGGAGAGATGATTAGGGTGGCGTTTGGTTCGCATTTGGGATACAAATTGGAAGCATTCAACTTATTTGTGGTTTTGCCATTTTCAGTTTTCTTAATTTTGTGGCCAATGGTTTAGACACAGATCAACCAGGGATTTGAGAGTCCTAGAGAGGGATGGGAGCGTGCAGTCCCAGGGGAGGGAGAGGGAGCGATGATTAAGGTGCTGTTTGATTCGCATATGGGAATCCAAATCGAAACAAAAGACTTTGGTATGGATTTCATGAAATCCATGTTTTTACTTGTTTCACAAACCCTTATTTTTTGGGTTTTATTTCCAAATCTCTATTTTCATTCTATTAATCCGAGCATTCAGTGGTGCTTCCCCGGTGGTTTTTTCGGTTCTTTCTTGAATGTTTTCTTTTTGTGGTTTTCTTAAAATGTTTTCCAAAAAATATGTTTACATATCAAATCAGCGAAGCTAATGTCAAATACATGACAATTGGCTGAGAATAAGAGTTTGGCACCTGATTTTCTTGTGATATATGACACAATATTGTCCCAATTCAGTGGAAAATGCAAAGAAGAATAAAGGATTCCTTTCAAATGCATCAGATTTTTGGTAATATTGTGGTTTTGATGTATTTGTTGTTACTTCTTTATGAAATATGCAATCATTTTTTTTTCTTTTACTATATTCTTTTCGTGGCTTGTACATGTAGTTTTCATATTTGATTGTACATGTAGTTTTCACATTTTGGTTCAGTATGGATTTTGAAGTAATAGATTCAAATTAGCATTTTATACAATTTCAACCCCATAATTTCTTTTGCATATTTATCAATTTATCATGTGGGGAACCAATGGAATGTGACAGTCCACCCTTTTTTTTGCTCCACCTTAGCAATAACCAAATGGCAAAGGCCAATTTTCTTGTTGTGTTAAAAGGAATTAGTTGGAAGTTGTTTCCACGTTGGATTTAGTATGGTAAAACTGGTGATGAGGTTAGCTGTACACAAATTAGCAGAGAATGAGAAGAAGAAAAGGAGCTTCATAGCAAAGAACAAACGTGTTGTGATTCCCATATCGTCTGCTGCTGTGGTGTTCACTCTTGTTGTGATTGTGGTCTCACTCAGAATAATCAAAAGGAGGAATCTTAAAGGTAAAATACAGGACAACCTTCATCCTTATTATTCAGACATTCTTAATGCAAAGACACAACAACATAAAATTTTTGGAAAAGGAAAAAAAATCTTATTTACTTTTTACTCATATCCCCGAAGACTAACTTTATATATATAAGATGATATATATGAATGAAACTGTCCATAAACATAACATTTTCCTATAGAGCTCTAAATTTTCCCTTCTATGGAATTTTGTGTTCAGGGGAGGCAAAGCAAAATCTGGAAGGACTATTTCATAGAGTTACCAATAGTACTTCAAGGCTTTACAAAGACCTTTTGGTAGTGAATGGGCAAAAAGTGGGTAGCTCAAGTCCTAATTTAGCTTTGTATGATTTCAGCACCATAGTGGCTGCAACCAACAATTTTGCTTCGGAGAACATGCTTGGCCGTGGTGGCTTTGGCTTGGTTTACAAGGTAATTTCCTCCCTTCCAAACATCTTCAACTTTCTCCATATCATTATTCATGTAATTTGTATATACACATCCTTTTTTTTTATTGATCTTTAGGATGCATTAGAGTCATAGTTATTAAGCTTAACCCGCACATTGACCTGTGTGTCTTGAAATTATGGTTCAACCGGTTGAAACGTTGGATTATTAGTTCAACATGTTGAACCATTGATCTTTTTATTATTTTAAAATATAAAAAATATGTAAATTATATTTTTTAAAATATAAAATATCAATTACAATATCTATAAAAGGAAATATAACCATGAAATAAACATAAGAACTCATGAATTCACATTTTCATTGTCTTAGAATAGCAAAGAAGAGGATATTTTTTCCTATTTCCAATATCCCTAAATTAAAATTATTTTAAAATTTAAAGTAATGTTGAAATAGCCTTTTACCTTTAAAAACAAAATCCACATGGTTTTGTAAAAGCCCACGGATTACACAGGTTGAGCGTCAGCCCACTATTGACCGTAGGTTTGAATATATTGATTTTATAAACAGTCTAATTTATGAATCAATTCGTAGAATGTGTAGGTCGAGAGTTGAACTGGTTTGATCAACGGGTCTGTCCAAGTTTAATAACTAAGACCTATTTTATTTGTTTTCTTTTTTTCACCGTTTGTATTTTTTTTTCCTGCATAAATGCTAATGATCAACATGTTGCACCATTACATCTGGTGGTATAGACAAGTTCCGAGATTCAAACTAAGAACCACGGAAATCCACCAATCTAAATGGGTGAAGTAAGCCCCATGGGGTGATTGGAGTGTATAAGAACTACGGAAACCAACCAATCTAAATGGGTGAAGTAAGTCCTATGGGGTGATTAGAGTGTAAAAATGACTACTTTAAACTCATTTATAATATATATATATATATGAGTTTCTTTTAAAAACTTTACGTTTCAATAAAATAATTTTTTGTCATAATAAAAAGTACAAAGTCACAATTATATGAGTAAAGAGTAGAGTCGGAGATATCAAATTACCCAAACATCCCCTCAGAAATGATGACATTCAAATTTCTCTATTGTGTGGTGTGTGCAATTCATGAAACAAAATTTCACCCTATAATGTAACTAGTTAGGACCTTAGCCCTTTGATTTGTTACACTAGGGTCGGCTAACAAATGGCGTAGAAATTGCCATAAAGAGACTGTCGAACGGGTCAGCACAAGGTGTGGAAGAATTCAAAAATGAAGTCATGCTCATTGCACAGCTACAACACAAAAATCTTGTGAAACTTCTGGGCTGTTGCACCCAACAAGAGGAAAAGATCTTGGTTTATGAGTATTTGCCTAACAAAAGCTTAGACAATTTTATCTTTGGTATGTCTTTATGCCATTTATCTTGTCTTTTTCTCCTCCATTTCTTCATTGTGATTCTAAAGCAATAATTCTTGTAGATCAACAAAGAAAATCACATTTGGATTGGAGAAAACGATTCAAAATTATAATTGGAATTGCCAGAGGCATGATGTATCTACACAAAGATTCGAGGTTGAAAATAATCCACAGGGATTTAAAAGCAAGTAATGTTCTTCTCGATGACACAATGAACCCAAAAATATCAGATTTTGGCATGGCAAGAATAGTTGAACGCAACCAAAGTCAAGCAATGACAAAGAGAGTTGTCGGTACATAGTAAGTATATATTTTTGGATACTTGCATAGTATTCATGAATCAGACAAAGTAATATTAATGGCTTTCATGTGGTTTCAATGCAGCGGTTATATGTCTCCTGAGTATGTATTATTCGGGAAATTTTCAATCAAGTCTGATACCTTTAGTTTTGGAGTTCTATTGCTTGAGATTATTAGCGGCAAGAGGAACAATGTCGATTACACGGGGCACCCTTCATTGAACTTGATTGGGCACGTAAGTAAAGAATTACTCAACACAATAGCTCACCAAATTCTATTCAGTTGAGCTCGAGTTGTGCGTATAGTGATGCCATGAATAATTGCAGGTGTGGGATCTTTGGAGAGAAGACAGAGCATTAGAGATTGTTGATTGCTCAATGGCAGAACCATTGTTTTGGCTTGAAGCATTCAAATGCATCCAAGTCGGACTATTGTGTGTGCAAGAATTGGCAGCAGATCGACCTGCAATGTCAGATGTTGTTTTCCTGTTGGAGAGCAACACAAATCAATTGCCTTCCCCGAAGCAGCCAGGATTTCTTCTGGCAAGAACAGGAAGTAACCTTATAAAAAATATAAACAAAGAAGGTCCTTGTTCCGTAAATCATGCAACGATCACTAGTGTTGATGCTCGATAAAAAGGCAAAACCTTCTCAACTTTTGCAACAGTCATAGAAATCTTTAATCCATGAGGATGGAATTGTATGAATCTTTTTTATCCCAACATACTATTAGAATCTACTTTCTTAACAAATCAAAGGGCCACTAATAACAGTTATTTGGATTGTTCTTGGATTGTTCAGGGCCTCGAATTGCAGTTGAGATGGGCTTATCGCTTGAGTGGTCCACCTGATCGCAGGTGCGATGGACTCTTGAGTTTGCTTGGACGGCTTCTTCTTGGGTCCTTTGTTGAGCCCCATTTGCCTGTGACTTGTTCATGAAATCAGAGCTATTTGTCCAACGTCACTCGGTCTCCATTTATTTATTTATTTATTTTTGTTTTTATCACTGATATTCAGGTTTTGTCCGATTAATTCGATTCTAGTACTGTGGGACCTATTTTAGGAGTTGGCTCTCCGAGATCTTTTTTCACTATTTTTAGGGTTCAAACTCGAGATCTCTAATTAATGGAGTAGAGTGTCTGACTACTAAATTGTTAAAAGAGTTTGGTCTTATTCTCCATTTATGCATGATTAGGAGAATATCCGGGTACGAGTCATAGACCTCACTCAAGGACTCTTTTAAGGAGATGGTGATTGGGTCAGCTTGAAAATTGCTTATGCATGAAGGTTAATTAATTAAGAAGAGTGAGATGCGAAAAATGATTTTCATCAACTTATTTTTTTTTAATTTTTAAAATTTGTAAAAAATTAATTTTTAAGAATTAAATTAAAGATAAAAATTGTTAAATCTGAATTGATACAATTTCATAGGATTTCCAATTTGCATAATATTCTTTGAATTTTCTAATTTTGAACCTACGGGTATGACACGCTATTGAAAGCATGCATTTGGAATTTGTTCAAGGAAAACTGTGCGTTCACATTCGAATTTGACTTCATAATCAAGGCAAAGCATCCCATGCTGAATCAACCAAAATGGTCTTTTGAAGTGTTTGATGGGCCAAAGTTCCTTGCAAACTTTCATAAATTCAGATAATGAAAGGAAAAATTAGAAAATTTTGCCGAATAATAGTTTAATAAATAAACTCATCAAACATTTTATGCTGAAAATTTTCATAACAAGTAGCCTTTGAACTCAGAGACAATAAAAAAAAAAAAAAAAAAAAAAAATTGCCCAACATAAATAAATAAAAATAAATAAAAGAGATGTAGAATTTATAGATATGGAGGGACCGGGAGCCCAACTATAGGGTTAGGGTTTCCTAGAAGTTTTAACCTCAACAGTTTGAGCTGCATCTGAATTTAACATAACTAAAACACATATAAATGAATTTTGCTTGGCCTTAAGCCATTGAAGCTCAACTGGAATACCTGTTTGTTCAAGCTCAACTTCTGTAACTAATGAGTGAACACAAACTCGATTTCGGTTGTAACTAATAAGAAAATTCAAAATTATTCCGGAAACGAGATTTGACAGGAGATGTTACGTTTTGACGCCATTTTGGGATAAAAAATATATATATATATAATTAAAGATGTATAATTACTGGTTTGTTGAAATTTTGCTATGCTAATAAGAGAGACGGTTGTTTTGAAACCGCGCAAAAGAAAAGTTAGAAAATTCCCAAACCTAAATAATTAAAATATATATATATTTAGAGTTGTCCTACTCACTCAAGTCCATTCTATTCCAAACAAATTATTCCACCAAATTTAATGTATTATTAAAATATATTATTATTATTATTATTATTATTATTATTATTATTATTATTATTATTATTATTATTATTATTATTATTTTGCTTTTAGAAGCATGCAATTTTGCAGATTTTAATGGCTAAAAATCTCAACAAATATGATGTAGATATGGCTAGTTCAAATCAAACAGTAAAACCAAAACAAATCAAATCATAATCAACTATTTAACGAATGGCTTGCTAATTTATGCTTCAAAGACAGAATTCGGAACCATATTTAAAGTTTTGATTTTGATTACTCATTTTAAAGAATCAAAAATTGACGGTTTTCGGTTCAAATCATCGGTTTTTTATTTTTTTAAAATATATATATTTTTATTTTCTAATAGCAAAATAAATGGTTTAAAATTTAAAAGTACTAAATAACTATTATTGTTAATTTGAAGACAGGAGGAAAAACTTTTCTATTTTAATTAATGTTGAATCTAATGTAACCGTTAAAATTAAGTTATAAAAATATATATGAGTTTTACATTAAAAAATAAATTTATATAAATTATTTTATAAGTTTAATGAGAGAAATAAAAATTTATCTCTACGGGCTGCAATAAAATGAGTTTCAAATGCTCACCGCCAAATTGATTAATAGATTATGTCAACAAAAAAGATATAATAGAATCCTAATTAAATTCATTTCGTTATTAATCTGTCATAGTTTTCCATAATCATTAAAAAAAAAAAAAAACCAATATTTATTATCTATTTTTCAATTTTTATAATTTTAAAATCAGAATCGAACATTTTGAAATCCTGACCACTTATGGAGAACCATTTTGCTTGTATGGAAGTGTGATTTCATGCGAGTAAACTCAACATTGACAGGGACGGACTTAAAGGGCCCCAAGGCACCTGGAGTCTCCCAAAAATTTGAAGGTTCCATGTAACTTTAAAAATATTTACTTATGCCTTTTAAAAAAATGTATTATGCCCTCACCCAATTTACATTTATCACTGCTGCACTATTAAGTTGTCTCAATTTGCCTCTAACTATGCCTCTAACTTTGTCTCTATGAAAATTTTCAATCAAACCAAAATACTTCCTCCGTTTTCTTTTAAGCGTCATTTTAGATATTAGAACAAAAATTTAAAAATACATTTAGTAATCTTAATTAAAATTTTTTTTCCTAAACTACCCTTTTGAGGAGTATTAATAGTGATTGGGCTCAGGGATTTTTTAAGAAATTGTAAAGGCTATTTATTGTTGAACAAGGAAAAGCTAGAAAAATATAATTAATTCTTCATTGTAATATGTGAACGACACTTGAAAATGGAACAAAATTTTCTTTTCACAACGGCATTTAAAAGGGAATAAGGGTATTTTTTATATAAAAATATAGAATTTTATTAATAAAAATTATTTTTTAAAAAAGGTAATAAAATTATTATTATGTGAATAATTTTTTATATTAAAAATCCGTGGTCTCAACTTCTTCAAAAGGAATAGAGAGGGAACAAGGATTCCACAAAACAAGATCTGACAGGAGATGTTACATTTTGTCCATTTTCGGGTAGATGGATAATTACTAGTTTGTTCATTGTGTGAAATTCTCTACACTAATAAGAGCGAGCGACCGTTCTCTCAAATCACTTTCGTGTTTGAACATCCATTTAGATTCCTGTTCAAGCCTTTTTGTCCAAATTATAATGGTGTCTTCCTCCAACTGATCCACCATAGGTTACATGGGGTTCCACTCCATATCAAGGATTTTAGTTTTGGTATTTTATTTCAAAATTTCTTTCTAGAGATACCATGTATCCAAATCAATCCCTTAGAGATGGGGATAAGCTCCTATCAAAAAATGAAAATTTTGCTTTTGGATCCTTCACCCCCAACAATTCGTCTGGTAGACGATATGTCGGAGTTTGGTACAACAAAGTGACCGACAAGAACGTTGTGTGGATCGCCAACAGAGCAATTCCAATCAATAATACATTTGGAGTTCTTTCGATTGGCCAACAAGGTAATCTTCTTTTGTACGATGCAAGTAGAAGCACTCTTATTTGGTCTGCAAATGTTTCATCCAAGGGTTCCCACATTCAGCTCTTGGACTCGGGAAATTTGGTTTTGGTTGAGGAAAATAGCACGGTTTATGTTTGGCAAAGCTTTGATCACCCAACAGACACTATGCTTTCTGGCATGAAAATTGGGCTGGACAGGAGAACCAGTCATAACCGGTTCTTAACATCTTGGAGATCAGGCGATGATCCTGGTCAAGGTGATTATATGTATAAGCTGGATGACAGTGGGTCGCCACAATTTTTTTTGTACAAGGAATCTACTAGGCTTTGGAGGACTGCACCGTGGCCGTGGCTCTTGCCAACATTACATCTTGAAGTCAATTCATTCAGGTATTTTTATTCTTTTTCTAACAACCAAGATGGAGTTCTTTGCTTCTACACTTTCGATGATTCCTCCCTAGCTACGAGGTTAGGGGTAGATGGTTCTGGATATGTTACTAGGTATATGTGGAATGAGAGAGAGAATCAATGGAATTCAATTTGGTCTGCTCCAATGGATATTTGTGATGAGTATAGCCATTGTGGAGCTTATAGCATTTGTATCCCTGGTGGCGCTATTACGTTTGAGTGCTCCTGCTTGCCTGGGTTTGAGCCCAAGTCACCTATGGATTGGCATTTGAGGGACGGGTCAGGTGGGTGTGTTAGAGCGCAAAATATTTCCTTGTGTCGAAATGGAGAAGGGTTTTTTAATGTGGCACGGATGAAGTTACCTGACACTTCGTTGGCTGGGGCTACGAAGCTTGTGAACAGCTTGGAATGTAGGGAACAATGCCTGAGAAATTGTTCATGCACTGCCTATGCAACGGCTATTGGGGATGGGAAGGAAAATGTTTGCTTGATGTGGTTTGGGGAGTAGCTGGACATGAGACCATTACCTGCAGAATGGGGAGTCCGGTTCATTTCACATAATTTAAAGTAGAGAAAACATGGTACACTACAGTTAATTTCATCTTATATGCGTTCTCGTTCCAAATTTGTACTCCAAAACTTGTGAGACAATTTTTTTTTTTTTTTTACAATCTTTTTCTTATGACTTAATATTGCATAAATAATAATGTGCGTCATTTCAGAATTAATTTTTGTTAAAGATACCAATATATCACAATACCTTGTTGGTTTGAAACCGGTGTATAAATGAAAAAAAAATGGATGTCATTAATTTTAAAATTTTAAGATTAATTTTTTAATTACATTGCTTCTTTATATACTTTTTTATCCTTTATTTTTTATTTTTTGGTTATGAGGAAATGGTGAAGATACTTTTATTAGCTTCATGATTTTAAAAATGATCAAGATGAGACGTCGATTTTGTATTAGCTTCATATCTTTTATTTATTTTGGGGGGGGGGGGGGGGACTCACAAGGGGCATTTAGAATCTTAAAAATAAGTAAGAGTTTCAACTCTTTTCCATAGTCACTCGGATCAAAAATCGTGGTCTATTGGAGCCATATTTGTCCTCTTAATAAAATTAAAGCATTTATATCACCCTAAAGAACTAGGCACGTGATGAAGACAAGTCAAAAGGAAGAACTAGGCACGTGATGAGACCAATACACAATAAATACTATATTCGAAGAGTTTCAAGATAAAACATATATCCAATACATAAAAATAAGTGATAAAGTAAATGCAAATTATTGATAACCCTTTCTCCTTCTAAATTTTTTAATTTCCAACTTGACAAGACAGATTTTTATCTTGAACTTTAAATACGAGATTTCTAAAATTTAATTATTAAAAAATATGAAAGGTAGGTTTTCAAATAACACCTCATTACTACAAAAAAAATGCTACCTACCAGGGACCCCCTTACCAGCGGCCGGGAGAACCACTAGTATTGGTACTCTTTAGCAGCAGCTGGCTCAACCGCTGGTATAGGTCATATTAAACCTAAAAATCACGCTTTCCCTTTCTTCTCTCTTCACTGCGCTGTTCTCTATTCGTCTCACCCTCTCCCTGCCTCTTAAGTTAATCTCCTTACAAATCGACGAAGGACGATTATCACAAGTTCTCTCTTCGGCTCAGGTTCGTCTTCTGTCCCTCTCTCTTCTCTTCTCCGTTCAATTCTTCTCCTTCTCTCATCGGCGACGATCTCTCTCTTTTCCCGTCTAGACAGTGACAACGAGTAGTGACGATCGAAGACGATCGATGACCGCTGTGACGGCTAGAGTTTCGCGTCTCTCTCATCCTTGAAGACGATCGAACCTCTAGCCTAGGGATTCGCATCTCTCTCCTCGAATACGATCGAATCTCTAGGGTTTCGCGTCTCTCATCTGGTAAGCTCTCGCTCTCTCTCTCTCTCTATCTCTCCATCCCCGTAACTGTAACCTAGGGTTTCTGATCTCTTAATATTATCTATGATAGTAACTTGCTCCATCAATATTCAGAACCTCTTAATACCCCCGAAAGGAATATTAATAGTAAAAAGGAGATTTCCTTCCTCTTTAGGTTTCATAATTATGCATTCATAACCTTTATTCGGTGTGAATAACTTAAGGCTATTAAGGACTAATCTGCTTCATTATCGTTAAGATTTTATTCTCTTCAAGTGCGTCAAAGTTTTGCATCCTCTATATGAGCAAAATAAGCGAATGCAAGTTCTGATAAAGGCATTTTATTCTGGGATGTGCAAATAGATTGGATGGCTTCTAATCTCTCTCTTTTCCCCTTCTCTTCTTAATTTTTAATTAGTGCATCAAGTTTTGCATTTCATACATCAATTAAACAAACAGGATGTGAGTTTCAAGATGTTCCATTCTCAATCAAATAATCTCTCTGTCCTTTTTTTTTCACTTTTTATTATTTATGTATTTTCTTTGGTTTTGCTTTTTTTTTTTTTTAATCTTCTGATTAAGTCACTCCCTCTCCTTTTTCCTTTTCTTTTCCTTTTTCTTTAATGGATCCTTTATATATATATATATATATATATATATATATATATAAAAGAAAACTGAGTTTTGATTAAGTGGCTTATTCAGAGAGAATTACTTTTAGTCACCCGGGCAAAGTTCCATTGATTTTCACCATAGTTATCTTTTTTGGGTCGAGTCTTACTAAAATGCCTTTTAAACTATTGTCATAATGGACTTTTGACATTGAAACTGAGCTACAATTCTCCTAAGTGATCTGAAACTGAGAATATTATTTATTTATTTATGCTTCGAATTTGGTGAATGATATTGATACTAGTGCTAAGCAAGAAACTAAGAAGAGAAGTATGCCACCTTTGTGGCAATCAAGTGTCTCTTGTGCATAAAATGATTTAGAATTATTAAATTATCCATTGCACAATTAATTCATGTAAAACAACTAATTTATATAAACACTCTCTCTTTGCTAATCAACAGACTGTTTATATTTTAAAGTATGTGTTAAGATTTTAATTAGACATATCCAAGTCATTCAAGATAACCTCCACTCCAGCCCAAAGTATTTACTGTAATAAAGATTTTGAGCAGGGCCTGTGTTCAGCTTATAGGCTTATTAGCAAAGAGTTTTAGATGTTGAGAATACTCTGTTGCAAGAGACTAAATACTTTGATGGTAAAATTTTAATGCTGAACTTGTATGCTTTTTATCACTTTCAAAGGAATTGAATGTTCCTTGTGCTCTTCAACAGGGTTGGCAGGCCGGCAACTTCTCTTTTGCTTAAATCTGAGTCATTATAAGGAACTGCTCTTGTGCCTCTGATACTGCTGAAGTCACTTACTGGGCAGTCATAATAAGGTGTGTAGTTTTGCAGCTCTGTTTTGCAGCTCTTTTGCTAACCCCCCCCCCCATAATTTTCTCTGATCAAACATTGAAAGAAGTTTATCCTGTTGATCTTCTCCTTTTCTTTCTTCAAATTATTTTCATGTTAAAAAGCAGTAAAATATTGAATAAATATTTAAATGTTATGCATATAATTACCTCGTGACAGTCTTTGTACCTCCCTTGTTACCAAGAAAAAAAAAGTCCTTTATAGTTCAGTCTTGTCACTGTTGGTCATTTAAATAATTACCTTGTTACATTATTATTGTGAAATGAGCTCAGTCTTATTGTCTTCACATATTCTGTCATCTGTCTGCCCCCACCACAGAAGAGACAGGGAAAACGATGACGTAGGACAAAGCTTCTGTAATTCTGATTCAACTTCATGTGCATGACTAGCTAGGAGATCAACCAGCACAAACATTATTCCTTGCTCGTTTAGTGTTTTAATGAACAGAACTCCATCCACTGAAAAATTCTGAGAATACCAGGGAAAAAAGGCCACTGTGAGATTGCATTTCCCAACTGCAGGTAGTGGCTTAAGTGTGAGATTTCACTTGATGTTTCAAATGATTGCAAGAATGCTTGCTTCATTTAGTTTGAAATAATTTTGAAGATATCAAGATTTCCAAGCTGTAGAAGAGGATCAAAACAAGGATAGAATGTCTTTACTTTGAAAACACCCTTGGATCTACCTCCACCATAAGACATATTGCACTTCAAGGACCAAAAATGTTCAGGCATGACACAATTTGAAAACTCAATTTGAACGACTTTTCCCATCATCCAATTTGCTTGGCATAATGTTAACACTGTGTATCCATTTTTTTCTCCCTGATAAAATAGAAGTTGTTATCACATTTGATCACATTTGGTCTATGTCTTGATGCCTATATGAAAAGAAATGCATCTGCTCAGATCAGGTTCTGGTTAAGTTTTATTAGTTGCATTGGAGGTGTTAATTGTAGCCTTGTCAAAACTATTTTTCCAGAAACTTGAGAAACGAAAGCTGTTAGATAGTTTAGGCTTTATCTCATCTTTACTGATGTGGCTCCCATTTTAGCAATATTTTTACTATGACTTTTATGCTGTTGTAAATGGAAGGTTAGGGTTTTATAGACTTGATTTTTGTACTGTCTTTTCCTTTATCCTTCTTTTTCTGCTTACTAGAAATCAGTCTAGGTGTAGCTGTCACTTGAATAATTAATTAACTCATAGAATGAGATATATGTGGTGAAACAATGAATGACACTACTTAATCTTTTGAAAAAACTAATTTTTAAATCCTTTGAAAACATGGTAATAATCTCATATACAAAACAAGAATAGGTTTAGTTTGTTCTTCACTCCACAAACAAACTAATTCGCTTTGTGAGTTTTCTCTCAGTTTGGCTCTTTGAATGCCTAGATCTCTGAAAGATTAGTCGGGGTCATTTGCCACTTTAGTGCCTCAAGCCATAAATTTCCCTTGTTCTTTAGCATTGTCAACTGTTGTACAATCTTTGATGTGAATTTTAACCTTTGATGCACGTGATTGAATCATCTTAGTTGGACTATTTGGTTATGTTGTAGCCTTATCTAGAGCTGCTTCTTGTTTTCAAATTTGGTTTGGTGATCTCCAATGTTAAAGATTTCTCACTGCTTTCTTCATTTCTGAATCTTAAGCACATGTCCCAAGTCATAAGAAACTTATGATATGACTAAATTAGAACAAATTTAGAGAACTAGGATGCGTGCTTTAGTATTATTGAACCATCTATGACTTTCTTCCTTTTCTTTGGGTGGGTTGGGGGAGGTCAGAAAATACTATTTTGGTTCTGATAAAGGAGCATCTAACTGCAGTTGTCTCAACATTATAATGCACTGATGTACACATTCACAGATGTGCTGCTTTGCTTGGGTCATCTCTTCATAAAATGGCAAAGCAAATGTTGTCCACCTCATATTCTCTTTGTCCTCTCTCTCTCTCTCTCTCTCCCCCTTCATAGAAATTTACATTCAATTACAATATTTAAATATGCATCTTTTGTTTTTCCTAGATTGTATTCATTTTCTTCTAATTGTGTGTATTTAAAAATCAACTAATTTATTTTATGTTATGTGCTAGTTCCTTGAATATTATCATAAGATGGATAAATCGTGGATATATCTGGATGCAAAAGCAAGTCCACAATGTATGTTTTTGACTGCATCATATTAATGAAAGTCGACGTTTCAATTTGAAAATGTTGTGTACACCAAGCACTAACAATAAATACCAGGAGCCTGAATCATGAAATGGCAGAAAGAAATTTACCATCAATTGTAATATTTGGTCACAAGGCACATGGATTGAAAGAAATTTACCATCATTTGAGTTGATACCTCATATGGCCTTTTGAAGTCTGTCATTTTGCTGCAAACACTGGCTACTGAATCTCTCTTTCTCTCTCTCTCTCTCTCTCTCTCTCTCAATCTCCAGCCTTGAGTCGTCTTCTTTTTCAGCAGTACTTTTTGTCTCACATGTTTGGTCAGTCGTCACTCTCATCCCATCAGCCTTTTTAGGCTTAGAAAAATTTCTATGTATTGCATTGGATTATAGTTTCTAATATTAGAATTATTGCCCACCCTAATAAACCCATTATTGTTCATGATTAGATACTGTGGCATAATGTGCACCGTTGATGTGATATTTGGCAGTTATTTTCTCGAAATTCCATGTGCAATGCCTTCAAAAGTGGTGATATTGTATGACTTTGTTGGTTGGGAGGTTGTGTGAAGAAATTTTTATGGATATACTAGGCTTGACATAGATTAACTTGCGAGGATCCACATGAAGAAATTTCTAACTCATAATATGAATGGTTTTCAGGATCCAGATGCTGATATGAGACCTGTTCTCGATAAAATAGGTGAGTATCATTCCCCGAATATGCTTTATATATATATATTTAATATGCTAGCAAAGCATTATGCTTTTATTATTTTTTGTGCATATTTAATATGAGAGAGAATACTTATTGTATATTGCTCTAATTATTATTATTATTATTTTTTTTTATACGTTCTAAAATTCGGTAACTTTAATTTGTTTACTGTTTTAACTGAATATTTTTCTTTGTTAATTTTACTTTCTCAGGGCACCCATGGATAACATTTCCCAGTTGAATTTTGGAAAAAATTGTAATAAAAAAAAAAGGTGAAGCACACTAAGACTTTTGTGTGGATGTGTAAATATAGGGGAGGCCTTAGAATCTGCCTCATGGCTTTTATTTGTTTTTTGGGGTAGATTTTGGTTGGATCTAAGTTTTTGGATTTTCAATCTACTTGAAAAAGTATGCTGCTAACTTTTATTGCATCTGCTAACTCAATCAAAAAAGGGGCTCCTTTGAATGTGGCGTATTTTGCATCTGCTAATTTTTGTTGTTTAGGTATACCCAACTCATCTACCTAATTCAACTGGCTGTCATTAATTGAACATGAGGATTTTGCTTGCTTACAGATACATTTTTGCAACTGGTTGTTATGCTCCTATTGCATTACTCCCAACTTATGCCCGCGGCCAGGTGGCCGCTGGCAAATGTCCAGAGCAATGCCAGGGCTACATGGCTGCTGGCATTTCCCTTTACTAGCGCTGGCACAGCCAGCGGAATTTCTGGCCGCCCGGGAAGACCCCAGAGTCTTTGCCAATGAGTTTTTGGGTTTTTACCGGTGGTCTTTGACTGCCGGTAAAGGTCTCTTTTTTTGTAGTGTATATACTGCTTGGGTCGCTCGCATTTACTTATTCAAAATCAATTCAAGCTCAACCAGATCAATAACAGTAGCTCAAGCTTGAATTTTTGTAATTAATAAATGAACTCAAACTTGACATCTGTTATTCAAAAGCCTCTCTCCCTAAGCCATTCATATATATACACATATAGACATATATATATATATGTATGTATGTATGTTCACAAACATGTATGCATGAGTAACATATCTAATTTGACAATAACACAGAATTTTCAAGTCGTATATCGTGGGTCTATTAGTTGAAATAACACCCATTTCAAACGTGTGGAATAAAAGTAAGAAAATTCAAGCCAAAATCAATAAGAGGGTATATTTTTTGTTTACCTACTGACTCAAATATATTCGAAACAACCTTTTTTACCTACCGCTCAAATCCACTGCATTAATCTCAGCATGGCTTCTTTCAGATTTTCTTTGAAATCATTGATTTTGGTCCTATTTTTTAGACTTTGCTTTTCTCTGGACACCATAAATCCAGATCGAATGTTTAGAGATGGAGATGTCTTGCTTTCCAAAAATGGAATTTTCGCCCTTGGATTCTTCAGTCCCGGAATTTCTAGTAAACGCTATGTAGGCATTTGGTACAACAGAGTGTCTGAAAGAAAAGTGGCGTGATTGCTAACAGAGACAATCCAATCAACAACTCCTTTGGAGTTCTTTCTATCAACCAGACAGGTAATCTTGTTCTATATGATGAAAAATCAAACTTTCTAGCTTGGTCTACTGATACTTCCTCAAAGACTACGTCATATGCTCGGCTCTTGGATTCTGGAAACTTGGTTTTGATGGTGAAAACAAGTAAATATGTAACATGGCAGAGTTTTGATTATCCTACAAATACTCTGCTTCCTCGTATGAAACTTGGGCTGGACCAGAAAACCGGTCTGAACCAGTTTTTAACATCTTGGAGATCAAATGATGACCCAGCTTCTGGTTACCACAGTTTTAAACTGGACCTTAGTGTTTCACCACAGATTTTTGTTTATAGGGGGCTTGGCCCGGTTCATGAGGTTCGGACCGTGGCCAGGGCCATTGATTTTTCCCCCTTCTAATGACATCACGAGTCGGCATACTTGTAAGTTTTTGATGAACAAGGACGAGATTTGTTTCTCTTATGTGGTAGAAGATCCCTCCCTCGTAACGCATTTTTGGATTAATGAATTTGGATCAATTCAGTGGGTGACACTGAACAATGAGGATGGTAGATGGTACGTAATTTGGTCTGCTCCACAGGAGCCATGCCATGGATATGGTCATTGTGGGCCATTTAGTACTTGTGAACAAAGTGCTACTAAATTCGAGTGCACATGCTTACCAGGGTACGAACCCAAGTCACCAAGCAATTGGTATTTGAGAGACGGGTCAGGTGGGTGTAGTAGGAATTGAAATGTATCCATGTGTAGGAAGAGAGAGGGGTTTCTAAATGTGGGTCCTGTTAAATTACCTGGTGTCTCAAGAGCTCGTGTTGAGTTGAATACGAGCCATGTAGATTATGAGCTGAAATGCTTGAAAAACTGTTCAAGCTCCGCATATGCAGTAACGGATGCAGGGGACCAAGGAATTGTTTGCTTTCTGAGGCATGGTGAGCTGATGGATATGAGACCCTTTCCACACGTGGGATCGAATTTATATCTTCGTGTGGATTCAAAACTGTTCACCATTTATACTGACAGTCCTTTGCACTCTCAATTTATTAACTAGCATCAAATTTGTCCCCTAAAAATTTTAAGAAAAAATTTCAAATGTTATTTATCACTTCATCTACAAACATTTGACTCACCCACATATATGATAAAATGCCTCAACAACTTTTGGAATATTTACAAAATAACAATTACTCTTGCATTTACAAATATTTGTTATTTGTTAACTTTTAACAGTAGATAACACTTTTATAATAACGCTTAAAAAGGTTAACAATGTTGATATCCATATTCCAGAATTTGTGAAATAGAACTTAGTAGGCTAAGGTTTTTAAAGAAGAATAGCCTACTCTACTGGAAATTAAAAAGGTGGTGGAACATGGCATGGCTTGGGCCCAATGACAACAGTAATGTTGTAGTTGTACAGTAAGATCCTTAGCAAGTAGGGATTCACTTGCTCGAGAGGATCTTTGCTAAGTTTATGCAACTTTACATGAGAAAGTTTCACACTAACTAGGATGGAAATAAAAAATGCCACAATAAAAAAGGTGATTAATTACTCTTGCATTTACAAATATTTGTTCTATTTCACAAATTCTGGAATATGAATATCAACATTGTTATTTGCATATACAAGTATTTATATATATAAAAAAAAATTTTATTTACTTTTTACTCGTTTCCCCAAAGACTAACTTAAAAAAATCAAATGTTATTCATATATATAAATGAAACTGTACATTTACATACATTTTTCTATAAAACTCTAATTTTTCCCTTAAATCAAGAGAGAAAAAAAAAAAGCTTTGTTAGTGAAAATATTTTAATATGGTCCCACCCCCCAATCCTCGTTTTCTGAAATTTGAAGGATATGACAAGTTTATACTCGTCTCCACCGCATGATATCAAGGCATGCCACGAGTCGAAATATATCTAAAGAAGATTTAATTAAAATATATTATAAATAAAATGAAACAAAATATAAAAAACATGTTGAAAACATAAAATAATATTATACGTTGCACATTATTTTTCTGAAATGTGCAGAAAATGCAAGTTATTTTTTGATGTTTTTGTAGCGGAGTATTATATTTTAATGTTATGTATTCAAGTTTAGAACACCTAAACTAGGAAAGCTCTCTTTGGACTGGCTCTAAATTGGAAACGTGTTCAAGGGGTCATCAGGTTACCCTTTTGTCGGGCAAACCTCTTGAGTTGACAAGTCATACCGTGAAGGAGACAGTCAAGAAGTGTAATATTTCAAATTTGACAATTAAGTATAGGAAATTTCCAAGAAGTGTTATGGGTCAATTGGTTGCAATAATCATGTGATCCACAGTAATGAAAAAAAGAAGGAATTCATACGCTCTCAATTGGTTGAAATAAACACCCATTTGAAGCCGCCCAAGGACAAGTTAGAAAATTCACAAACTAAAATAATAAAAATATATATGTTTAGAGTTGACTTACTCACTCAAGTCTACTCTATTCCACACAAATTATTCCATCAATCTCAATGGGGGCTTCTTTCAATTATTATTATTATTATTATTTTGCTTTTAGATGCTTGCAATTTTGTATATTTTAGTGGCTAAAAATCTCAACCAATATGATATAGATATAGATATGGCTGCAGTTGTAATCAAACTGTGAAACTAGAACAGATCAAACCGTAACCAACTGTTTAAAGAATGGTTAACTAATTAATGGTTCAAGGACTGAAATCAAAATATTATTTAAAGGTTCGATTTTGACTGCTCATCTTAAAAAATCAGAAATTGACAGTTTTCGGTTCAAACAGTCAATTTGAATAGAAGATTTTTTTTTTTTTGTGAAAAAATATATATTTTTTAATTTGCTATGAAAATACTCAAAAAACTATTATTGTTAATTTGAACAAGGATAAAGTTAGAAAAATATAGTTAATTCTTCATTGTAATATGAGAGCAACACTTAAAAATGGAAAAATAAAGTTTTCTACTCACAATGACATTTAAAAGGGAATAAAGGTATTTTTTTTAATAAAAATATAGAATTTTATAAATAAAAATTATTTTAAAAAAATAATAAAATTATTATTATATCAATTTTTTATATTAAGAATCCGTGTTCTCAACTTCTTCAAAAGGATCCATCCCTGCATATAGAGAGGGAACAAAGAGTCCACAAAACGAGATTTGACCGGAGATGTTAGGTTTTGACCATTTTGTTCATTGTGGGATTTTCTACGCTAATAACAGTGACCGTTGCTTTGACATCAAGTCTTCAAATCACTTTCGAGTTTGAACGCTCATTTAGATTCTTGTTCAAGCCTTTCAGTCCAAAATATAATGGTGTCTTCCTCCAAGTAATCCGTCATGGGTTCCATGTGGTTCCACTCAATATCAAGGATTTTAGTTCTGGTATTTTGTGTCAAAATTGCTTTCTCTATAGATACTATATATCCAAATCAGTCCCTTGCTGATGGGAATGTGCTCCTATCAAAAAATGAAACTTTTGCTCTTGGATTCTTCACCCCCAACAATTCGTCTGGTAGACGATATGTCGGAATTTGGTACAACAAAGAGATTGAGAAGAGGAACGTTGTATGGGTTGCCAACAGAGAAAATCCAATCAACAACACATCCGGAGTTCTTTCGATTGACAAACAGGGTAATCTTCTATTGTGTGATGTGAATAGAAGCACTCTTGTTTGGTCTGCAAATGTTTCATCCAAGAGTTCCCACATTCAGCTCTTGGACTCGGGAAATTTGGTTTTGGTTGAGGAAAATAGCACACTTTATGTTTGGCAAAGTTTTGATCACCCAACGGACACTATGCTTTCTGGCATGAAAATTGGGCTGGAACAGAAAACCGGTCAGAACCTGTTCTTAACATCTTGGAGATCTGGCGAGGACCCTGGTCAAGGTAATTATATGTTTAAGCTGGACGTGAAGGGATCGTTGCAGTTCTTTTTGTACAAGGGATCTACCAGAATTTGGAGGACTCAACCATGGCCCTGGCGCTCGCAAATAATATTTCTTCCGGGCAATTCAGTTAACGAGTTTTGTTTTTTCTCTAATAACCAAGATGGAGCTCTTTTCTCCATCGCTTCAGATGATTCCTCCCAAGTTACGAGGTTGGTGGTAGATGATTCTGGATATATTTCTAAGCATATGTGGAATGAGAGAAATAATCGATGGAATTCAATTTGGTCTGCTCCTAATGATATTTGTGATGAGTATAGGCATTGTGGAGCTTATAGCAGTTGTGCCCCTAGTGCCACTATTATGTTTGAGTGCTCCTGCTTGCCCGGGTTTGAGCCCAGGTCACCTGGGGATTGGCATTTGAGAGACGGGTCAGGCGGATGTGTTAGAGAGCAAAATATTTCCTTGTGTAGAAATGGAGAAGGGTTTTTGAAAGTTGAACGGATGAAGTTACCTGACACTTCATTGGTTGGGGCTACAAAGTTTGTGAACAGGTTGGAATGTAGGCAACAATGCTTGAGAAATTGTTCATGCACCGCCTATGCAACAGCTCTTGGGGATGGAAAGGAAAATATTTGCTTGATGTGGTTTGGGGAGTTGATGGACATGAGACCATACCCTGCAGAATGGGGAATCGATTTGTTTGTTCGTGTTGATTCCATTACATTAGGTATCCATCGTATTCCGTTTATTATATGATTGTTTTTCCTTTTATTTGGCAAAAGATGATAATGCGTGTGTGTTTTTTGACTAACCCCTCTTATGTGATTTGAATTAATTTTATTTATTTTTTATAATTTATAAATAACACACTTCAAATTAATGGTGGCTTGCTTTATTAGAAGGGTAGTTTATTCTTTAGGTAAGGGTTATCTTGATCATATAATTTTCTCAAAGAATAATTTGTAAAAAAACCTATTCAATGTCCCATTTGTGCTGGTCTGGTAGAAATAAATCAAAATGTTCATGGATTTCATGTTCTCACTTAATTTAGTTTGGTTTATAAATCCAATTAAATTAGTTAATAGACGGTCCGAATAATTAATTATATATATTATATAATTTTAAAATAATTTAAATTATATATATTATTTATAGATCGTAGGATAAAATTTATAGAAGTTGTTAAAATTTGTTTATAAATTTGGTTTAATAAGGTAATAAGTTAAACAAAGTCTTGTTAAATTACAATAAGAACCCCTTCAGCGTCCCCTTCCATGTTCTTCATTTTACTCTCTTCTCCATTGCATGTTTAATGTGTTCTTGTTTTATTTTTTATTTTTTATTTTTTATATTTGAGAAACTACTACACTTGTTATTTGCTTAGTTTGGGTTGTAGAATGTAGTTTTAGCGAGTGGGTAGGTGGGTTTTTATGTTTGTTGAGGATTGGTGACGGTTCAATCAGAAGTTCCTGGAAAGAGCTGAGTTTTGTGTAGAGTGCTGTGGAAAGGGTAAGAGATTCTGAAAGTTTTGTTTTGTTTTTTGTTTTTTGTTTTTTTTTTTCCAGATTTTTCTATGTTTGGGATTAGTGAGAATTGATACAATGGGATTCCTTCCTTACTATAGCTTTGACATACGAATCGGAAGCATTCAACTTATTTTAGTGTTTTTGCAGTTTTCAGTTTTCTAAGTTTTCTGGCCAATGGTTTAGTCCCAAATCAACCAGGGATTTGAAAGCCAAAGAGAAGGATGAGAGAGGGCGGTCACAGGTTTTTTTTTTGGGGGGGCGGGGGGGAGGGGGGGTGATTAACAGTGCTTCCCCAGTGCTTTTTTTCTTCTTCTTCTTCCTCTTCTTTCTTGAATATTTTCTTTTTCTTTTCTTTTTTTTTTATTTTGTGAAGATAAAAAGAATTTATATTTTTTATATATTATTTTGCAAAAAAAAAAAAAAATTACAGCTGGACCTATTTTTCTACTTTTCATAGTTGAAGGGACATATTTGAAAAAAAAAACAAAAGAAAAAAAATCCGGACCTATATATAACCCCTGTCCAATAAACAATTTTGTGGTTTTCCTAAAAATAAGAGTAAAAGTTTGACACCTAATTTCCTTGTGATATATGACACATTACTTGATTTTAGCCAAAAGACAGAGAAAGGTATATATATATATGACACATTACTTGATTTTAGCCAAAAGATCGAGAAATGTATATATATATATATATGACACATTACTATTGTCCCAATTCAGCGAAAAATGCAAAGAAGAATAAAGGATTGCTTTCAAAAAAAGAGCTTTTGGTGATTTCGTTCTCAATTGATGGAGCGCTGTTAATGATAGTAGTCTGCGTCCGATTGATTAGAAGGAAAAAGCTCAAAGGTGAAAAAATTTAAATTTATTTTCCAACTATATTTATTTTCAAAGATTTTATTCTAACATTAAATTATTTTTGTTCTTACTTTTTTTGGAGAATAGCGAATCGACAGAAACATAAACCGCTATTGAGAAGCTCTAATGAAAATTCAAATACTATTGGTCCTCAAGAAAATAGTGTACCTTTCTATGATTTTGCAACCATCATCGTAGCCACAAACAATTTCGCTTCTCCAAACAAACTTGGCCATGGTGGTTTTGGCTCAGTTTATAAGGTTAGTGCTCCAAAAGGCAAATATTATAAATTTTCATGAATTTTCTCATGGTATTCTTGGGTAATCTTATTTCAGATTTTCAAAATATGGGGTTTAACACGTTTATTTCAGGGTCAGTTATCTAGTGGTGTGGAGATTGCAGTAAAAAGACTTTCGAAAAATTCAGGACAAGGCTCAGAAGAATTTAAGAATGAAGTGATGCTTATGGCACAACTTCAACACAAGAATCTTGTGAAACTCTTGGGTTATTGCATTGAAAATGATGAAAAAATTTTGGTTTATGAGTACTTGCCGAACAAAAGCCTAGACAATTTCATTTTCGGTATTATTCTTCAGGCCTTTTACTTGGCTCGTGCCACTTTGGTCTCATGGTGGTTAGCAAATATTCATTCTCTGAATGTGATCTTTGCAGATGAAAAAAGAAAATTGGAGTTGAATTGGAGAAAACGCTATGAGATCATAGTTGGGATTGCTAAAGGGTTGGTGTATCTACATCAAGATTCGAGATTAAAAATTATCCATAGAGATCTGAAGGCAAGTAATATTCTTCTTGATAACAAATTAATCCCAAAAATTTCTGATTTCGGCATTGCCAAATATGTGGTGGGGAACACAGCCAAGCAAACACGAGGAGAATTGTGGGTACTTAGTAAGTAATTTTCAAATTCAAGAACATGTTTAAAAATTTTACGAATTTAGCCCACATAATAATTATATATCAAAATACTAATCTACTTGATATTGTCTAATCCAGTGGGTACATGTCCCCAGAGTATGTGATTTTTGGAAAGTTCTCAACAAAATCTGATGTATTTAGTTTTGGAGTTTTGCTATTAGAGATCACTAGTGGCAAGAGAAACAATGTTGATTACCAAAACCATCCATCTTTGAACTTAATTGGATTTGTAAGTAGATGTTGTTTATTTTAAATAGAAAATCATAATGAAACAATCATTGCATCCCTTATTTATTTGATGATGCAATAAAAATTTCAGGTGTGGGAACTATGGAAACAGGACAAAGCATTAGAGATAATTGATAGTTCACTGGAGGAACCGGCCTTTTCGTTCGAGGCACTGAGATGCATCCAAGTTGGGCTACTGTGCGTGCAAGAATGTGCCGCTGATCGACCTGCTATGTCTGAGGTGGTCTTCATGTTGGGGAACAACACAAGTTTGCCCTCTCCGAAGCAACCTGCATTCGTTTTGAGAACTTCTGGTAATTTTGACAAATTGATAAATAGATTAGGAGAACCGTCTTCGGCACGTGATGTGTCAATAACTGTTATAGAAGCTCGATAAAAGCTATCGACTTAATTGACAATGGAGTTTTCTTACTTTCTTGATATTTTGAGTTCTGAATCCCTTGAGAGCCGTTGCAAGAAATTTTCTAGGCAACAGGGAGAGAACATCCAGGTATGAGCCGTAGACCTCAGTCAACAAGGCAAAGGACTCTTTACGGAGATAGTGATTGGGTCAGCTTGAAAATTACGAAGTTTTGGGGGCCATGTTATGAACAACAAAAACCTAGGATGTGTTTTGTGGCTAATGCTAAAACCTAGGACGTGTTTGGTGGCTAATGCTGGCTGTTTTCCCTGTTTGAATTACAGATAATTCATGATTTATTTATTTACTTTTCTGGAAACGTCATGTGGTAACGTTATTATGTTTAACTCCTCTGCTTCGTGGTGTTGAATGGCCCAACAATAACACATAGAGCACCGGCGGAGCAAAAAGCAATAGAAAACCCCAGCCCAAGAAACGTATCACGCAAACCACTAAGAGCACCATTTCACTCCACTTCTCTCTTTTTTCCTCTCTCTCTCTCTCTCTCTCTCTAACCTACCAAATGTTGAGGGTTAAATGACTAAAAAAGATAAAAAGCACCAAATAGAATTGCACGTCAACTCTGAATGGAAACCGTAGCATTAGCGGAACTGGCACCTAGTTTTGGGTGAGAGGCCCAGCTCACACTTATTTGAACTGTGGAAAGGAGGTCCCATGACAACCGAATGTATGGGCAATTACAAGTATATTGTAGGCCCACATTCAAATAAAGTGCAAATTAACAAAAGGAAAAAGCCACTCTTTGAGAGGGAGGGGGGGGGGGGGAATGAAACAAAAATATTTGTTTTCACGAGCAAATGCTCTGGGCGTTTCTTGACTTCGGATGTTTCGTAAATATTGCATAATTATGTGCATTATTAAATTATTAAAATAATAAAAAAGTATTATTGTAATGATAACTTACATTTGAACTAATAAAAAACATCACAAAAATTTTCATATAATAAACAATATTGTGATGTTATGTATTGATCGGATTACATTAGGTGCTCCAAAATTTATTCACTCTATCTATCATTTATGATTTGCTTTTTCTTCTTTCCTTCGTTTTACTTATCCAAACTACCAAGTGGGTCACTTAGTGAGTAGGGCATCTATTTCGGGTAAAATGTTCCTTCCTAAAATAAAAAATCAGAGACGTAAATATGCGGGATAATATTGTATTGCAAGTTTGGATTTGGAGTTATCCACGTACGTTAATCTTGCAAATACGCATATTCTATGTCTAATTCATTGAGTATCAGAGGAGTAAGTGCAATCCAATCAATAAAGGCTCAAAATTGGATTTCAAGAGTGAAAAGAAGCACAGATCCAGGACTAAAAAAAATTCACAATCTAATGTTTAACAGAATTGAAAAAGCAGACAAATAAATAAATATCAAAGCGGTAAGAGAAAAAGATATGGTTGAATATTTGCACAATAAAGTTATTCAACAATGAAGGCAATTTTATGTATAAAATACAACAGAAGACTACATCCAAAATGCCCAAGACATACAAGGAGCACTCTCACAAATAACCTCCCCGTGAGTAGACTTACACACCATTCTTGGGCAATACTCCCAAAGGGTCACTCACACCAGTACTCACGTTACACAGGGCGATAATTAACTCCACATTCAATCAAAGCTTTCCTCACCAAAAAGCAGAAAATAGAAGCACTTGGGGTAGTTGGCGAAGCAGTTTGGACCATTTGACAAAATAATTGCGATGGGAGAGAAGATTATGATTCTGAAATTTGAAGGATATGACAAGTTTATTCTCGTCTCCACCGCATGATATCAAGGCATGCCACGAGTCGAAATGTATCTAAAGAAGATTTAATTAAAATATATTATAAATAAAATAAAACAAAATATAAAAAACATGTTGAAAACATAAAAATAATATTATATGTTGCACATTATTTTTCTGAAATGTGCAGAAAATGCAAGTTATTTTTTCTTTTTCCTTTTTTTTTTTTTGATGTTTTTTGTAGCGGAGTATCATATGTTAATGTTATGTATTCAAGTTTAGAACACCTAAACTAGGAAAGCTCTCTTTGGACAGGCTCTAAATTGGAAACGTGTTCAAGGGGTCATCAGGTTACCCTTTTGTCGGGCAAGCCTCTTGAGTTGACAAGTCATATCGTGAAGAAGACAGTCAACTCATCCTCGAGAATGCATTTGAGTGACCTTGAATTGACAAGTCATGTCGTGAAGGAGACAGTCTAGTCATCCTCTAGCATGCGTGTGAGTGACCCCATCCTTACGAACAGAGAGAGATCTTTTTTTTTTTTTGGTGAAAACTAGTCGCCCGGAGGGGAGAGAGAGAGAGAGAGAGAGAGAGAGATGTATTGTTAGACCGAAAAGTCTTTCCATGCCAAGTTAGAAGGCTGAATAAGTCCAGCAATGAAATTGACTCATAATGAAGGCAAGGCATCCACAAATGAATCCAACAAAAATGTCTTTTTGAAGTGTTTGATGGGCCAGCGAAGGCATCCACAAATGAATCCAACAAAAATGTCTTTTTGAAGCGTTTGATGGGCCAAAGTTCCTTGCAAACTTCATAATGGGGGCTTCTTTCTATTATTATTATTATTATTATTATTATTATTATTTAGCTTTTAGATGCGTGTAATTTTGTATATTTTAATGGCCAAAAATCTCAACCAATATGAAGCAGTTATGACTGTAGTTCTAATCAAATTGCAAAACCGAAACAATTCAAACCGTACTCAACTGTTTAAAAAATTGTTGACTAATTTATGGTTCAAAGACCAAAAATGAAATCATAGTTAAAGGTTCGATTTTGATTACTCATTTTAAAGAATTGGAAATTGACAATATAATTTTTGGTTCAAACCACGGTTTGAATCTAATTTTTTTTTAAAAAATATTTTTTTATTTGCTAGCAGCAAAATAAATGATACTAAAAATTGAAAATATAAAAAAATATTATTATTGTTAATTTAAAGACAGAAATAAAAATTTTCTGTTTTAATTAACGTTGAATCTAATATAGTTATTAAAATTCAGTTATAAAAATACATATGAGTTTTATATTAAAAAATAAATTTAAATAAATTATTTTATAAATTTAATGGGCAACAAAATATTTATCTCTTATGGGCTGCAATAAAATGAGTTTCAAATGTTTATTGCCAAATTGATTAATGGATTACATCAACAAAGAAGATATAATAGAATCCTAATTAAATTCATTTCATTATTAATCTGTTGCAATTTTTCATAATTATTTTTTTATAAAAATCAATATTTTTTTATTATTTATTATTTGTTTTTGCAATTTTTATAATTTTAAAATCAGAACCGAACATTTTGAAACCCTGGCCGGACATAATGAGATACTATGGAGAACGCTTGTGCTTGAATGGAAGTGTGATTTCATGTGAGTAAACTCAACGTTGACAGGGACGGATTTAAAGGGGCCCAAGGCACTTGGACTCCTCCCAAAAATATTTAGTTATGCCTTCTAAAAATATGTATTATGCCCTCATCCAATTTACATCTGTCACTGCTGCACTATTAAGTTGTCTCAATTTGCCTTTAACTTGTCTCTATGAAAATTTTCAATTAAGCTAAAAAACTTCATTCTGTTTAAGTGTCATTTGAGGTGTTAGCACAAAAATTTAAAAATACATTTAGTGACCTTAATTTAAAATTTTTGTACTAAACTTTAGAAAAATATAATTAAATTTTTCATTGTAATTTGAGAACGACACTTAAAAATGGAGCAAAATTTTCTCTTCACAATTACATTTAAAAGGGAATAGAGGTATTTTTATAAAAATATAGAATTTTACAAATAAAAATTATTTTTATTAAATAATAAAATTATTACTTTAGTAATATTAAAGATGTTACATTTTGACCATTTTGGGGGGTAAAAATATATATAATTAAAGATGGATAATTACTCGTTTATTTGTTATGTGAAATTTTCTATTTTCTGAGAGTGACCGTTCTTTTGACATCAAGTCTCTCAAATCGCTTTCAGAGTTTGAACATTCATTTAGATTCTTGTTCAAGCCATTTAGTCCAAAATATAATGGTGTCTTCCTCCAAGCTATCCGTCATGGGTTACATGGGGTTCCACTCAATATCAAGGATTTTAGCTCTGGTATTTTGTATCAAAATTTCTTTCTCTATAGATACTATATATCCAAATCAATTGCTTAGAGATGGGGATGTGCTCCTATCAAAAAATGGAACTTTTGTTCTTGGATTCTTCACCCCCAACAATTCGTCTAGTAGACGATATGTCGGAGTTTGGTACAACAAAGTGATTGAGAAGAACATTTTGTGGGTCGCCAATAGAGAAAATCCAATCAATAATACATCCGGAGTTCTTTTGATTGACCAACAGGGTAATCTTCTTTTGTGCGATGTGAGTAGCGGCACTCTTGTTTGGTCTGCAAATGTTTCATCCAAGATTTCCCACATTCAGCTCTTGGACTCGGGAAACTTGGTTTTGGTTGAGGAAAATAGCACACTTTATGTTTGGCAAAGCTTTGATCACCCAACAGACACTTTGCTTTCTGGCATGAAAATTGGGCTGGACAGGAGAACCAGTCATAACCGGTTCTTAACGTCTTGGAGATCAGGCGATGACCCTGGTCAAGGTGATTATACGCTTGCGCTGGACCTGAGAGGATCGCCGCAGTTTTTTTTGTGCAAAGGATCTACCAGGCTTTGGAGGACTGCACCGTGGCCCTGGCACATGCCAATATTATTTATTCAAGGCAATTCATTTAGGAATTTTTATTTTTTTACTAATAACCAAGATGGAGTTCTTTACTCCTTCAAATTAGATGGTTCCTCCATACCAATGAGGATGGTGATGGATCATTCTGGATATGTTTCTTCGTATATATGGAATAAGGGAGTAAATCGATGGAATTCAATTTGGTCTGCTCCTAAGGAAATTTGTGAGGAGTATAGGCATTGTGGAGCATATAGCATTTGTGCCCTTACCGGCGCTACTGTGTTTGAGTGCTCTTGCTTGCCTGGGTTTGAGCCCAAGTCACCTAGGGATTGGCATTTGAGAGACGGGTCAGGTGGATGTGTTAGAAAGCAAAATATTTCCTTGTGTGGAAATGGAGAAGGGTTTCTCAAAATGGCACTGATGAAGTTACCTGACACTTCGTTAGTTGGGGCTACAAAGTTTGTGAACAGCTTGGAATGTCGGCAACACTGTCTAAGAAATTGTTCATGCACCGCCTATGCTACAACTCTTGGGGATGAGAACGAAAATGTTTGCTTGATGTGGCTTGGGGAGTTGATGGACATGCGACTAAGTGCAGATTGGGGAATTGATTTGTTTGTTCGTGTTGATTCGATTACATTAGGTACGCTATCATATTCATTGTATTTATCATATGATTGTTTTTTATTATTTTATAAAAAAAATTACAGCAGGACCTCTTATTCCGCTTTTCATAGTTGAAGAGACATATTTGGGGAAAAAAAAGGAAAAAGAAGAAAAAAATTATCCGGACCTTTATATAACCCCCGATTCAAGAAACAATTTTGTGGTTTTCCTATAATGTTTTCCAAAGAATATGCCCCTCTTTTTTTTTTTTTTTGGCTCCACTTGAGCAATAACCCAATGGCAAAGGCCAATTTTCTTGTTGTGTTAAAAAGAATTAGTTGGAAGTTGTTTCCGCGTTGGATTTGGTATCGTAAAACTGGTGATGAGGTTAACTGAACACAAATTAGCAGAGAATGAAAAGAAGAAAAGGAGCTTCATAGCAAAGAACAAACGTGTTGTGATTCCCATATCGTCTGCTGCTGTGGTGTTCACTCTTGTTGTGATTGTGGTCTCGCTCAGAATAATCAAAAGGAGGAATCTTAAAGGTAAAAATACAACACAACCTTCATCCTTATTATTCAGACAATCTCCATGCAAAGGCACAACAACATAAAATTTTTGGAGAAGGAAAAAAAAATCTTATTTACTTTTTACTCAAATCCCCGACGACTAACTTTATATATATAAGATGATATATATGAATGAAGCTGTACATATACATAACATTTTCCTATAGAGCTCTAAAGTTTTCCCTTCTATGGAATTTTGTGTTCAGGGGAGGCAAAGCAAAATCTGGAAGGACTAATTCATAGAGTTACCAATAGTACTTCAAGGCTCTACAAAGACCTTTTGGTAGTGAATGGGCAAAGAGTAGGTAGCTCAAGTCCTAATTTAGCTTTGTATGATTTCAGCACAATAGTGGCTGCAACCAACAATTTTGCTTCGGAGAACATGCTTGGCCGTGGTGGCTTTGGCTCGGTTTACAAGGTAATTTCCTCCCTTCCAAACATCTTCAACTTTTTCCATATCATTATTCACGTAATTTGTATATACACATCCTTTTTTTTTATTGATCTTTAGGATGCATTAGAGTCATGGTTATTAAGCTTCACCCGCACATTGACCTGTCTTGAAATTATGATTCAGCTAGTTGAACCGGTGGATCATTAGTTCAACATGTTGAACAATTGATCTTTTTATTATTTTAAAATATAAAAATATGTAAATTATATTTTTTAAAATATCAAATATCAATTATAATATCCATAAAAGGAAATATAACCATTAAATAAAAACAAAAACTCATGAATTCACATTTTCATTGCCTTAAAATAGAACAGAAGAGGAGAGTTTTTCCTATTTCCAATATCCCTAAATTAAAATTAATTTAAAATTCAAAGTGATGTTGAAATAATCTTTTATCTTTAAAAACAAAATCCACATGGTTTTGTAAAAACCCACAAATCACACGGGTTGAGCGTCGACCCACTATTGACCCCGTGGATTTGTATATATTGATTGTATAAATAATCTAAAAATTCATCGCTAAAAAAGTAAAAAAGTAAAAAAATTCGTGGCTGATTTTAGGAGTACTAAAAAAACTGCATTGTAATCCAAGGAGCCCGACCTGCAGCCCAACCCACCACCCTCCCGCGGCCCGCCTCTTTAATTTCTAAAAATTGCATTGGTTTATGATCGAACTAGGGCATAGTCAACCTCTCATCATAAAATTATAATTTTTTATAAAATAATGAAATAATTTTATAAAAGCTTAAAATAAAATAATAAAAAATTTTAAAAAATAAAATAATATTTTCCTTTTGCAAAATAAAATAAAAATAAAAATAATTATATTAAATAAAAATTAAAAAATTAAAAAAAAATCCGTCGCAAATTTTTCGGTCGATAATCCGTCGCTGATGGATTTACAAAAAATTAAAAAAAAATAAAATTTTTAAATTTTTAAAAATTTTTAAAATCCATCGGTAATATTTCCGTCGGTAAAATTTATGTCGCTAATCTGTCGGTAAAATTTCTGTCGATAATCCATCACAATTCTATCACTATTACCGACGGAAAAAAATCCATCAATAATTTTTCATCGCTGAAAGTTCATTTTCTAGTAATGGTTGAACTAGTCTGACCAGCAGGTCAACCCGAGTTTAATAACTATAATTAGAGACCTATTTTATTTGTTTTCTTTTCTTCAGCGTCTGTATTTTTTTTTCCTGCATAAATGCTAATGGTTAACATGTTGCACATTACATATGGTGGGATAGACAAGTTGCGAGATTCAAACTAAGAACTATGGAAATCCACCAATCTAAATGGGTGAAGTAAGCCCCATGGGGCGATTAGAGTGTAAAAATGACTACTTTACACTCCTTTATAAAAATAAAAATAAAAATTATGAGTTTCTTTTAAAAACATTACGTTTCAATAAAATAATTTTTTTTCATAATAAAAAGTACAATAGATAAAATAAGATAACATATCACAATCATATGAGTAAAGAGTAGAGTCGGAGATGTCAAATTACCTAAACATCCCGTCAGAAATGATGACATTCAAATTTCTCTATTGTGTGGTGTGTGCAATTCATGAAACAGAATTTCACCCTATAATGTAACTAGTTAGGACCTTACCCTTTGATTTGTTACACTAGGGTCGGCTAACAAATGGCGTAGAAATTGCCATAAAGAGACTGTCGAACGGGTCAGCACAAGGTGTGGAAGAATTCAAAAATGAAGTCATGATCATTGCACAGCTACAACACAAAAATCTTGTGAAACTTCTGGGCTGTTGCACCCAACAAGAGGAAAAGATCTTGGTTTATGAGTATTTGCCTAACAAAAGCTTAGACAATTTTATCTTTGGTATGTCTTTACGCCATTTATTTTGTCTATATCTCCTCCATTTCTTCATTATGATTCTAAAGCAATAATTCATGTAGATCAACAAGGAAAATCACATTTGGATTGGAGAAAACGATTCAAAATTATACTTGGAATTGCTAGAGGCATGATGTATCTACACAAAGATTCAAGGTTGAAAATAATCCACAGGGATTTAAAAGCAAGTAATGTTCTTCTCGATGATACAATGAACCCAAAAATATCTGATTTTGGCATGGCAAGAATATTTGAAGGCAACCAAAGTCCAGCAATGACAAAAAGAGTTGTTGGTACATAGTAAGTATATATTTTTGGATGCTTGTATATTATTCATGAATCAAACAAAATAATATTAAAGACTTTCATGTGGTTTCAATGCAGTGGTTATATGTCTCCCGAGTATGTAATATTCGGGAAATTTTCAACCAAGTCTGATACCTTTAGTTTTGGAGTTCTATTGCTAGAGATTATTAGCGGCAAGAGGAACAATGTCAATTGCAAAGAGCACCCTTCATTGAACTTGATTGGGCACGTAAGTGAAGAATTACCCAACACAATAGCTCGCCAAATTCTATCAAGTCAAGAGTTTGAGTTTTGCGTATAATGATGCCATGAATAATTGTAGGTGTGGGATCTTTGGAGAGAAGACAAAGCATTAGAGATTGTTGGTTGCTCAATGGCAGAACCATTGTTTTGGCTTGAAGCATTCAAATGCATTCAAGTCGGACTATTGTGTGTGCAAGAATTGGCAACAGATCGACCAGCAATGTTAGATGTTGTTTTGATGTTGGAGAGCAACACAAATCAATTGCCTTCTCCAAACCAACCAGGATTTCTTCTGGCAAGAACCGGAAGTAACCTGAACAAAAATATAAACAAAGAAGGTCCTTGTTCCATAAATCATGCAACAATCACTAGTGTTGATGCACGATAAAAAGGCAAAACCTTCTCAACTTTTGCAACAGTCATAGAAATCTTTACACCATGAGGATGGAATTGTATGAATCTTTTTTATCCCAACATTCTCATAGAATCTACTTTCTTAACAAATCACAGGGCCAGTAATAATAGTTATTTGGACTGTTCAGGGCCTCGGATTGCAGTTGTGATGGGCTTATCGCTCGAGTGGTCCACCTGATCCCAGGTGCGATGGACACTTGAGTTTGCTTGGACGGCTTCTTCTTGGGTCCTTTGTTGAGCCCCTTTCGCCTGTGACTTGCTCATGAAATCCAGAGCTATTTGTCCTAGGTCACTCATTCTCCATTTAAGCTTGATTAGGAGAACATCCGGGTATGAGTCATGGACCTCACTCAAGGACTCTTTAAGGAGATGATGATTGGGTCAACTTGAAATTTGCTTATGTATGAAGGCTAATTAAGTAAGAAAAGTGAGATGCGAAAAATGATTTTCATCAACTAATTTTTTTAATTTTTAAAATTTGAAAAAAATTAAATTTTAAGAATTAAATTAAAGATAAAAATCGTTAAATCTGAATTGATCCAATTTCATAGGATTTCCAATTTGAGTATCATTCTTCGATAATATATGGCGTGTCACAAAATTTTCTAATTTTTAACCTATGGGTACGACACGCTTTTCAAAGCATGCACTTGGAATTTGTTCAACGAAAACTGTGCGTTCACATTTGAAATTGACTTCATAATCAAGGCAAGGCATGCCCCGTTGAATTCAACAAAAATGTCTTTTGAAGTGTTTGATGGGCCAAAGTTCCTTGTAAACTTTAATAAATTTAGGTCATGAAAGGAAAAATTAGAAAATTTGTCGAATCATAGTTTAATAAGCAAACTCATGAAACATTTTACGATGAAAATTTTTAGAGCAAGTAGCCTTTTAACATATAGACAAATAAAATAAAGAAAAATTATGTAACAAAAAATATGAATAAATAAATAAATAAAAGAGACTTAGAATAGATAGATATGGAGAGATCAAGAAAACACATATAACAGTTTGTTCAAGCTCCATTTGAACTTAACTAACACACACACACACACATAGATATATATATATGAATTTTGCTTGGCCTTAAGCTATTGAAACTTAACTCAAATAAGAGTTTATTCAAGCTTAAATTCTGTAATTAATCGGTGAACACAAACTCAATTTCGGTTGAATTTGGCTTTGGCTTTTACACTTTGGTCGTAGAGGTAGATGATTAATAAGAATTCAATGAAATAAATACTTTTATGGTCTAATTGAAGAATTCATTATTGAAAGGTATTAATAGTGTAATACTAGTTTGCACAGGAATTTGAATACGGAAACAAAAATGAATACGAAAAAATATGAAGAAATAATATTTTATAAGAACATAAAAATAAAAACGTAGGCAAACGGGTAAATATGAAAAACCAAAGATTTTTTATAAATATTAATTATTTTATAAAAATAATAAAATAGTCATATTTTATAATAAAAATATAAAATGATCAAATATATAATTATTAATTATGAGAATGATAATATAAAAAATAAAAATTATAATTAAATAAATAAAAATTCATTAGATATGAAAAATGTGTAAATATAAAAAAAATAAAGATTTTTGTATAATTATTGATTAATTTAATATGTTGAAATGTTTTGAAAATAGAAAACGTTTGGAATAGTCATATTTTATAATAAAAATATAAAATGATCAAATATATAATTATTAATTATAAGAATGATAATATAAAAAATTATAATTATAATTAAATAAATAAAAAATCATTGGATATGAAAAATGTATAAATATAAAAAATATAAAAATTTTTGTATAAATATTAATTAATTAATATGTTGAAACATTTTGAAAATAGAAAATGTTTCAAAAATAGAAAAATGTGAGGTTAAAAAGTTTTATTGCATCTAAGTGTAATATATCAAATTTGACAAATTCCCAAAGGATTATCCTAGTAGTCAGGACCCCTTTCCTCAAACACCATGATTCGGGGTTCAAATATTTTGTAACACAATATATATATACATATATATCAAATTAGACAATTAAGCATAGGAAATTAAAAAAGTATAATTCTAATAATAATTTATCATTTGAACTAATAAAAAATATCACAAAAATTTTCATATAATAAAAAATATAACTATGTTATGTGTTGATTCTATGTTATGTGTTGATTCGATTATATTAGGTGCTCCAAAATTTATTCATTCTATCTATTTTCTGTGATTTGCCTTTTCTTTTCTTTATATATGCATGCATGTATGTATGTATGTATGTATGTATGTATGTATGTATGTATGTATGTATGTATGTATGTATGTATGTATGTATATATGTATGTATGTATATTAATTTGGTAAAGATTTCCTCATGGTGGTTGTGATTCTTTCCTTTCTTTGACTTATCACGTAATTAGTAGGGCATCTATTTCGGGTAAAATGTTCCTTCATAAAATCAAAATTTAGAATACACATATACTATTTCTAATTCATTGGGTATCAGAGGAGTAAGTGCGATCCAATTAATAAATGCTCAAACATGGATTTCAAGAGTGAAAAGAAGCACAAATCTAGGACTAAAAAAATTCACAATCTAATATTTAACAGAATTGAAGAAGCACAAAGGGAGGGATAGGTGGGTAGGCGAAGGAAGTCTTATTGATCATCCGTTGCTTCCTCATTAGAGTGCTCGTCCTCAGTTCAAAGTTGCTGAGTTCATTGACGATGATGGAAATTGAAAATCTCAAGAGTTGAGTGAATGGGTGACTGCTGACTTGGTGAAAGATATCTGTGGGATCCTGATACCCAGAAGGAATGATGCCAGGGATTCCATCTATTGGAAGGAATCAAGTAACGGCAAGTTTACGGTGAGTAGTGCCTACAGCTCCCTCCAATCTGGAATTGTCTGAGTCTCAAGGAGTGGAGAGTTGGAATTGGATTTGGAAGGCCAAGATCCCCGAAAGAGTCAAATTCTTCCTCTGGTCAGCAAGGTGGGACAAGTGTCTAACCAATATGGAGAGGAGAAAGAGAGGCCTCACTGATGATGATCTTTGCAATGCAAAGATTGCACTGAAAGTCTGCTACATGTCCTCCGTGATTGCAGTGAGTCGATGAGCATTTGGAGACTCCTTTGGAAGAATATAGTCGCTGACAATGGCTTCTGGGACAGGAACATCGGCAATTGGTTAAGGTATGGAGACCAAGCCGAAGCTTTCTCAGTCGAGAGACAGGGCCTCCTTCCCCTCTATAATATGGTCCCTTTGGAAGAGGAGGTGCAGGCTGGCCATGGAAAATAGAAGGCTTGACTTATGTACTCTGAAGACTGAGATCCTTAAGTTGAGCAAGGACTGGGAGCTTGCTTTCGAGAATAATGGGAGACTCACAGACAAGTTGAGCTTGAGGGTGAAATGGTCTCATCCTGATGCTGGGAAAATTAAACTCAACTCTGATGGTGCAGTCTGTCCCTCCTCAGGCAAGGCCAGCGCTGGTGGCCTCCTCAGGAGAGAAGATGGAAGCTGGATTAAAGGTTACATCTTGAACATTGGGCATGCAGATGTTATCACTGCTGAGCTCTGGGGCTTGAGGGAAGGCTTAATGTTAGCCAAATCCATGAACCTTGAGCATCTCCAGGTAGAAGTGGACAGCTCGTCTTTAGTCAACCTGATGAAGGCTGAGAGAAATGAAGACCACCCCCTCCAGTTGATCCGCCTTGACTGTAATGACTTGTTGCTCGACCTAAGGGCAGACTCTATCTCGCATGTCTTACGAGAAATGAACAAATGTGCTGATTTCCTTGCCAAGATGGGCTTCAATGCCCCTCATGGAGTTACAATCCTTGACCATCCTCCCCAAGAGCTCTCGAATCTGATGTTGGAAAACCTATTTGGAGCTGGATCTATTGGGAAAATTGGTCCCTCGCTCCCCAGGGCTGGGACCATTGATTTGTAGCTTTCTTGTCTTCTTTTTGGGCCCTGGCCCGCCTCTTGTTACCAAAAAAAAAAAAAAAAAAAGAATTGAAGAAGCACACAAATAAATATCAAAGCGGTAAGAGAAAAAGATATGGTTGAATAATTGCACAATAAAATTATTCAACAATGAAGGCAATTTTATTAAGCCACGTGTATAAAACACAATAGAATACTACATCCACAATGCTCTAATACATACAAGGAGCACTCTCACAGATAACCTCTCCGTGAGTAGACTTACACACCACTCTAGGGCAATACTCCCAAAGGGTCGCTCACACCAGTACTCACGTTACCCAACCCTATTTTCTCAATCTATACCAAGACTCTAAAACTTTGGAATATTCAGATTTTTGGTAACATTTTCAGTTGGAAGCGTCAACTTGAGACCAGGTTGCATGGTATCGAGGTTACTCGACTTATGATCGATTAGATTTTTTACAACGACTTGAGAGTTGCTTGTTTCTTGTTAGGGTGATCAGAATACTTGGTTTTATCACATGTCTACTCTCATTCCTGAGAATATTGTTGAAAATTAATGGGAAGTGGTATTCAGACCAAAATCAGCTTAAGGACTATGTGATGTCATACTTTTAGCGAGTGCTTCCCCTCGAGATGAGTATAGTGGATATGATAACAGGCTTAATGCCGAGGATCTGATCCATTTGCGTCATCCTGTTGAGTGAATAATTGTCTTTTGGGTTTCTTTTTCTTTTAAAAAAATGTTGTAAATGTAGCGTGGAGTAAATACTTTTGTCTTTAAGAGTAAGAGAAAGGGATAAGTAATTCACAATCGGTGTTGTTTAAAATCTATGCTCAAATTTTGGTACATAAAATGCTTATTCAATAATGGAAACATTAAAAATTACTAAACTAGTTGACAAAGTTGTAAACTTATTCTTGTAAGTATTTCCGAGGTGAAGTTATTTTGTCGGAATGATGAGACAAATTTAGTTTGTGGACTCCGGAAAATGATTTTAAGGTTGTATTAGGAAACCTGAATTTCAAATATGAAAATTTGAGATGCATCGATTTGAATTACTAGAAAGTGAAATATTTAGTGAATATATTAGATGACATAATTGAGATTTTAATATTTTTGTCATCTAATTAGATTTGGACGTTTCTTATTAACAACTATTTACAATTAAACATTCATTCAGAGAGAAAAAACTTAATCATTTTCTATAGTCAGAAACAGATAGAAATTTTGAATATGGAGAGAGAGAGAGAGTTGAAAAATTAATTATTATTTACTTAAAAAAAAAAAAGAGAAAAGAGAAATAGAGAGAATGTGAAAAGTTGAATCACTTCTAGAGAAAGATTAAAAAAAAAAAACCGATTTTTTTAATCAAGAGAAATCATAAGGCAAAAAGCTATTGAATTCAATAAAAATGCCCTTTGAAGTGTTTGATGGGCCAAAGTTTCTTGCAAACTTTCGTAAATTTAGGTCATGAAAGGAAAAATAAGAAAATTTGTCGAATAATAGTTTAATAAATAAACTTAGGAAGTCCCTTAGGGACAGTTGAAATGACAGAATCTTCCCACTTTCATCTTCTCTTTTCTTATTCGAACCCCATTTGTTTACATGATTTTGTAAAAAAAAATTAATAAAAAAACTCATGAAACATTTAATGATGAAAATTTTCATAACAAATAACCTTTGAACTCATAGACAATAACAAAAAGAAAAATTCCCAGCAAAAATAAAAAATAAGAAAAAAGAGATGTAGAATAGATAGATATGGAGGGATTTAGAGGCAAACTCTAGGGTTAGGGTTTCCTTGAAGTTTTTAACATCAACAGTTTGAGCTCCATTTGAATGTGACATATGTAAAACATATACGAATTTTGGCTTTCATATCAAATGAGTTGGCCTTAAGCCATTCAATCTCAACTCGAATAAAAGTATGCTCAAGCTCACGTCAAATCCTTGTACAATCAAATAAAAAAAAAAAAAAAAGAAATTTTCAAGGCAACAGAGAAATTATTTCGTGTTGATAAGATGTACCGTGTCACAAAATTTTCAAAATTTTAACCTACCGGTACGACACGCTATTCAAAGCACGCACTTGAAATTTGTTGAAGGAAAACTGTGCGTTCACATTTGAAATTGACTTCATAATGAAGGCAAGGCATCCACTAATGAATCCAACAAAAATGTCTTTTCGATTCGTTAACCTAATCCAACAGAATTTCAAGTTCCTTGCAAACTTTCATAAATTCAGATAATGAAAGGAAAAATTAGAAAATTTTGTCCAATCATAGTTTAATAAATAAACTCGTGTAAATGATGAAAATTTTCATGGCAAGTAACCTTTAAACTCAGAGATAATAAAGTAAAAATAATTTGCCCAACATAAATAAACTTACAAACAAACAAACAAAAGAGACGTAGAATAGATAGACATGGATGGACCAAGAGCCAAGCTCTGTGGTTAGGATTTCCCATAAGTTTTCAGCCCCAACAGTTTGTGCTCCATTTGAATCTAACATAACTAAAACACATATATATATATATGAATTTTGGTTTGCCTAAGGCATTGAATCTCAACTCAAATAACAGAACAGTTTGTTCAAGCTTAAATTCTGCGATTAATAAGTGAACACAAACTCGATTTTGACTGAGTTTAGTTTTGGTTTTTGCACTTTGATTGCAGAGTTTAGTTGATCAATAAGAATTCAGTGAAATAAATATTTTGAGAACCGAAAAATATAAAAATTATAATTATAATTAAATAAATTCATTAAATATGAAAAATATGTGAATACAAAAAAAAAATAAAAATTTTTGTATAAATATTAATTAATTTAGTTTGTTGAAATATTTTAAAAACAAAAAATATTTTAAAAATGGAAAAATGTGAGTGTTGAGAAGGTTTTTATGCATCAGAGGTGTATTCATCAAATTTGACAATTAAGCATACGAAATTTCCAAGAAGTGTTAAGGGGTCAATTAGTTGTAATAATCAAGTGGTCCACAATAAGGGAAAAAGAAAGAATTCAAATGCGCTCAATCGGTTGAAATAAACACCCACTCAGAACCACATAAAGAAAAGTTAGAAAATTCACAAACCTAAATAATAAAAATATATATTTCGAGTTGACCCACTCACTCAATTCTATTCTTTTCCAAACAAATTATTCCACCAATCTCAACACGGCTTCTTTCAATTATTATTATTATTATTATTATTATTATTATTATTATTTTGGTTTTAGATGCATGCAATTTTGTGTATTTTAATTGCTAAAAATCCAACCAATATGATATAGATATGGCTATGGCTGCAGTTCTAATCAAACTGTAAAACCGGAACAAATCAAACCTTAATCGTCCGTTTAACGAATGGTTAACTAATTTATGGTTCAAGGACCGAAGTCAGAACAGTATTTAAAGGTTCAATTTTAATTACTCATTTTAAATAACCAGGGTTCAAACAGTCAATTTGAATGGAAGATTTTTTTGTAAAAAATATATTTTTTAATTTGCTAGCAGCAAAATAAATGGTATTAAAAATTGAAAATACTCAAAAAAACTATTATTGTTAATTTGAACCAGGATAAAGTTAGAAAAATATAATTAATTCAGTTTTCCATTCACAGTGACATTTAAAAGGGAATAAAGGTTTTTTTTTAATAAAAATATAGAATTTTATAAATAAAAATTATTTTTAAAAAATAATAAAATTATTATTATATCAATTTTTTATATTAAGAATCCGTGGTCTCAACTTCTCCCGAAGGATCCATCCCTGCGTATGGAGAGGGAACAAAGATCCCACAAAACAAGATTTGACCGGAGATGTCACATTTTGACCATTTTGCTCATCGTGGGCAATTGGGTTTAAACGAGTGTACCATAATATTTAAATCAATATAATATTTATAATTGATTTTATTTTATTTTTAAATAAATTTTATATTAATATTTATATTTTGTGATATTTGACACAATTGATAAAGGAGGTTTATTAAAAAAATAAAAAAAATAAATTAAATTAGAGCAATTTGTGTAGGATGAAAAATTAGATAGTAATGCACTTTCATTTGCATGTGAACATATTGATTACAAAGAACAATGTAAGATTTTGAAGGTTTACTGTAGTAAAAATTTTCTTTCCCAATTACACATTTAAGAAAAAATTTGGATTGAATTAGAGATATTTAAGATTTTTATTTTATTTCTAACATTTAGGGAAAAATATTTTGAAAATGTAAATCTTAAGTCATTTTATCTTTTAGAACTTTTTTTTATTTGAAATTTCTAAAATATTATCTTTTAGAAATTTGAATAATTTTTTTTAAAATAAAAAAATAGGAAAAAATTTTATCTTGTTTTATTCTTGTATATGTGTGGAGTGTTTTATATTGTTGGGGGAGGTGTGCAGCCCCAATGTGAACCCGTTGGGTATAGAAATCTTAAAACCCACGAACAAGTTAATTTAGTCCAAAAATCGTTCTAATGAATTATTTGAACAGGTATAATTAAAAATCTCAACTCTTGCCCTAAAGGAGAAAGAATCTAAAGTATATGACCTTAGATCAGTTTTTCACTAAATCAAGAATCTTAGTATAAAGATGGAATGAATGACGCAACAACCTAAATTGTTCGAAACCTAAATTGATAAGTCAAAAAACTAAACAAGACTCCTATGTTAAATAAGTTCAAAATTTTCAAAAGAATAAAACCTGTATTAAGAATCCTCACAATTTTATTATTTCTCTCTAAAAGTGTTATTTTTTTCACAATATATAATGATCTATTTATAGCCTAAAGGTAAAGACTTAATTGACAACTAAAAATTTAGTAACTCCCTAAACAATAAAGAATTAGGAAACTAAAACATAAGTTACAAAAAATAAAAATAAAAATTAAGAAATTAAATAAATCAAACTATTTTGACCAAGTTTTGCTGCTATTTTTCTTTATTTTCGTTCTCCCTTGGTTTTGGGTAGTTTTGCACCTTTTATTCTTCCAACTGAACTTGTATGAGTATAATTAAGGTCCTTTTTGATTCTTTATTTATTTAGGCTCCAATTTTTTATTGTAAAGCCCCATGAATTAAGTTATTCAATATTTCTTTGAATCTTTTAACTCGAACCTTTGTCACCGGTTCAACTGAAACTTGAGTTGAATCTTGTGAATTCCTTACAATCTTGATGACCTCATCACATTCTTCGTGGGAAAAGCCGCACATGGGCATGTTTCTTGTATTTTCAACACTCCTTTCATTTTATTTTCCGGCATCAATAAAATTCATCTATGAGTTTTTTTTTTCATTCTTTATTTTTAATTTATTTTATAGTCAAAGATTTATTGAAATATTAATTTTCAATAATTGTAAAATTTAATTGAGTATATTAATTCAATATATCATATGTATTTATTTAATTCCTGCACTTCATAGATCATGATTTTCTATGATTTATTAAATAATGACTAATATTAATAGTTCTACAATAATCTATAATCAATTAAAACGACAAATTCGTAATTGTTTGTTAATTTTAATTTAATGATAAATGACATCTATGTCATGGAATTGAATAATTTAATCTCAACAATTTCGTTGTGTGTTTGCCGCGTAGAATTAGGTATCTCTTGGTCTTAATGCTATCGAAGCTTTTAATCCTAAAAGTTTCTCTAGGATTATTTTTCGATTAGAGAAATAGTTAAAGTGTTTCTCTTAATTATAGACGAAATAAGGAGAGATTGGTTATTCGGTGTTTGTTGAGCGACTATAATCAATTTATCTATTATTGTTGAAATCTTTAAGTAGATTGATATCAATCGAATGAAATCAAGATAGATATAATTTATCTGACTAAATTTTATTTTCATTGATATTTTCTCTTTTAATTGATGCTTTAATTAATTTCATTGATTTTTTTATTTTTGTTAGTTTTAGATAATTTTTTGAACCCTCATATTTCTATTTTTATTTTTATTAAAAGAAATAAATCCGTTATTCCCTGTGTATACGGTTCTACTCACTCTAAACTCATCTTTTGTGGAGTTGGTATTTTTATTTTTGTTGAATCGACACCTACAAGTGGGATTTTCTACGCTCATAATAGTGACCGTTGCTTTGACATCAAGCCCTGAAATCACTTTCGAGTTTGAACGTTCATTTAGATTCTTGTTCAAGCCTTTTAGTCCAAATTATAATGGTGTCTTCCTCCAAGTAATCCGTCATGGGTTCCATGGGGTTCCACTCAATATCAACGATTTTAGTTCTGGTATTTTGTGTCAAATTTGCTTTCTCTATAGATATTATATATCCAAATCAGTCCCTTGCAGATGGGAATGTGCTCCTATCAAAAAATGAAGCTTTTGCTCTTGGATTCTTCACCCCCAACAATTCGTCTAGTAGACGATATGTCGGAATTTGGTACAACAAAGTGAATGAGAAGAACGTTGTGTGGGTCGCCAATAGAGAAAATCCAATCAACAATACATCTGGAGTTCTTTCGATTGACCAACAGGGTAATCTTTTATTGTGCGATGTGAATAGAAGCACTCTTGTTTGGTCTGCAAATGTTTCATCCAAGAATTCTTACATTCAGCTCTTGGACTCGGGAAATTTGGTTTTGGTCGAGGAAAATAGCACACTTTATGTTTGGCAAAGTTTTGATCACCCAACAGATACTATGCTTTCTGGCATGAAAATTGGGCTGGACCGAAAAACCGGTCAGAACCGGTTCTTAAGATCTTGGAGATCAGGTGATGACCCTGGTCAAGGTGATCATATGTTTGAGCTGGACCCGAGCGGATCACTGCAGTTGTTTTTGTACAGCGGATCTACCAGAATTTGGAGGACTTTACCGTGGCCCTGGCTCTCACCAACACTATTTCTTCAAGACAATACAGTTTTCCAATTTTTTACTAATAACAAAGATGGAGTTCTTTTCTCCTATAATTTAGATGATTCCTCCGTGGCTATGAGGTTAGTGATAGATGAGTCTGGATATCTTTCTTGGTATATGTGGAATGAGAGAGTTAATCAATGGAATTCAATTTGGTCTGCTCCTAAGGAAATTTGTGAGTATAGGCATTGTGGAGCATATAGCATTTGTGCCCCTAGTGCCGCTATTGTGTTTGAGTGCTCCTGCTTGCCTGGGTTTGAGCCTAAGTCACCGAGGGATTGGAAATTGAGAGACGGGTCAGGCGGATGTGTTAGAAAGCAAAATATTTCCTTGTGTGGAAATGGAGAAGGGTTTTTGAAAGTGGAACGGGTGGGGTTGCCTGACACTGCGTTGGTTGTGGCAACCAAGTTTGTGAACAGCTTGGAATGTCGGCAAGAATGCCTTAGAAATTGTTCATGCACTGCCTATGCAACAGCTCTTGGGGATGAGAAGGAAAATGTTTGTTTGATGTGGTTCGGGGAATTGATGGACATGAGACCAATACCAGGATGGGGAATCAATTTGTTTGTTCGTGTTGATTCGATTACATTAGGTACACTATCATGTTCATTCTGTTTATTATATGATTATTTTTTCTTTTATTTGGTAAAAGATGATCATCTATGTGTTTGTGTTTTGACTAACTATTTTTAAATATATATATATATATATATATATATATGTGATTTGAATTTAAAATAATTTTATTATTTTATAATTTATAAATAATATATTTCAAGTATACGGTGATTCACTTTATTAGAGGCGCGGCTTATATTTTAAGTAAATGTAATCTTAACTAAATATTTAAAAAAATAATAATTTGTAAATAACCTATTCATTGCTCCATTTGTGTTGCTTAAGTAGAAATAAATGCATCAATACCTAATTGATGCTATGATTAAATATTAATATCTTTTAAATAAAATTTTGAATTCAAATTTTATATATGATAAAAATAAAAACTCAAATTCATTTCGAATCAAAATTAATCAAATCTAACCTGGTTAATCTTAATCCAATGTTGTAAATAACCTATTCAATGCTCCATTTGTAAACAAATCATTCAAATCGTAAGATTTTTACCCATTATAATTTAAATTATTAATATATTATCATGATTTGACCTGATTTATAACAACTTTCATAACAATTTTTTTTTTTTTTTATTGAAAAGACCTCTCCAAACCAGGTGACAAATTAGTCCTTTCTTAAGGCCTTTTTTTTTTTAATAAATAAATAAAAAGTAGGGGCACGCTGTTCATCGGCTCTCCCCCACTTCGACCTCTCCTCTCATCTCTCTTTTAATCTCTGACGTCCCTGGTTTGGGTCACGGAAATCAGAGTCTGATCCAGTTGAAATGATGGAATAGAGCTTCAATCTAGTTTTAAAAGATGAAAGAAGGTAGAATAGGACAAAGAAAAATGAACTTCCGGTGGTGGGGCAGCGACGGTGGTGTCGCGGAGAGAGTTTTCCACTGAGCAACGACAAAATTGATGGCCGAGAGAGAAAATTGAGGATGATTAGAAGGTGATGATAAGTAGGATCGAAGTAAAGGGAGGAAATTAGAAACAAAGTGATGAGATGGAGGTCGCATCTATGGCATTCTCCGATAAAGCTCAGTGAAATTGGAGGCAAAAATGGGTTTATGAATGTTTTGCCTAACGTGGGTTTAAGAACCCCTTTAGCCTCCCCTTTCAGGTTCTTCATTTTACTCTCTTCTCCATTACATGTTTAATGTGTTCTTTTTTTTTTTTTTTTAGAAACTACTACAATTATTATTTGCTTAGTTTGGGTTGTAGAATGTAGTTTTAGTGAGTGGGAAGGTGGGCTTTTTGTTGAGGATTGGTGACAGTTCAATCAGAAGTTCCTGGAAAGGGCTGAGTTTTGTGTAGAGTGCTGTGGAAATTGTGGGAGATTCTGAAAGTTTTGTGGGTTTTTTTTTTTTTTTAATTTTTGCAGATTTTTCTGTGTTGGGGGTTAGTGAGTATTGATACATTGGGACTAATTCCTTACCATATCTTTGATATACGAACCGGAAGCATTCAACTTATTTTAGTAGTTTTGCAATTTTCAGTTTTCTTAGTTTTGTGGCCAATGGTTTAGTCCCAAATCAACCAGGGATGGAGAGGGCTGTCGCAGGGGAGGGAGGAGGGAGGAGGGAGAGATGATTAACAGTGCTTCCCCAGTGTTTTTTTTTTCCTTCTTTCTTGAATATTTTCCTTTTCTTTTTTTTTTGTGAAAATAAAAAGAATTTATATTTTTATGTATTATTGATCATTTTATCAAAAAAATTAGAGCAGGAACTATTTTCTCACTTTTCATAGTTGAAGGGACATTTTTGGGATGGAAAAAAAAAGAAAAAGAAATATTTCAGGACCTATGTATGATCCCAGGTTCCAGAAACAATTTTTGTGGATTTCCTAAAACGTTTTCCAAAGAATCATCTGTGTGTATATATATATATATATATCAAATCAATAAAACTAATATCAAATATAAGAAAGTTGGCTAAGAATAAGAGTTTCGCACCTAATATCCTCATGATATATGTCACATTTCTGTTGTCCCAATTCAGCGGAAAATGCAATGCCGGATGAAGGACTCCTTTCAAGGAAAGAGATTTTGGTAATTTCATTCTCAATTGATGGAGTGTTATTAACTCTTTTTCTGGCAGTAGTCATTAGAAGGAAAAAGCTCAAAGGTACAAAAGTTTAAATTTATTTTCCAAATACATTTATTTTAAAAGACATTACTCTAACATTAAATTGTTTTTGTTTTTGTATTTTTGGAGAACAGCGAATCGACATAAACATAGATCGTTAGTTAATATTACAATAAGTGAATTAAGAAGCTCTAAAGAAAATTCAAATGCAACTGGTTCTCAAGAAAATAGTGTTCATCCTGATATACCTTTCTATGATTTTACGACCATCATCGCAGCCACAAACAATTTCGCTTCCACAAACAAACTTGGACATGGTGGTTTTGGCTCTGTTTATAAGGTTAGTGCTGTAAAAGGCAAATATTATAAATCTTCATGAATTTTTTCATGGCATCCTTGTGTTATCTTATTTCAGATTTTCAAAATAAAAACATTATGAGATGGAAAATGATGGAGTTTAATATGTTTATTTCAGGGTCAGCTACCTAGTGGTGTGGAGATTGCGGTTAAAAGGCTTTCAAAAGATTCAGAACAAGGCTCACAAGAATTTAAGAATGAAGTGATGCTTATGGCGCAACTTCAGCACAAGAATCTTGTGAACCTTTTGGGTTATTGCATTGAAAAAGATGATAAGATCTTGGTTTATGAGTATTTGCCGAACAAAAGCCTAGACAATTTCATTTTTGGTATTATTCTTGAGGCCTTTTACTTGGCTCGTGTCACTTTGTTCTCATAGTGGTTAGCAAGACATCTGAGATATACTCATTCTTTGAATGAGGTCTTTGTAGATGAAAAAAGGAAATTGGAGTTGAATTGGAGAAAACGCTGTGAGATCATACTTGGGATTGCAAAAGGGTTGGTGTATCTACATCAAGATTCGAGATTAAAAATCATCCATAGAGATCTGAAGGCAAGTAATATTCTTCTTGATAGCAAACTAAACCCAAAAATTTCTGATTTTGGCATTGCCAAAATATGTGGTGGGGAACATAGTCAAGCAAACACGAGGAGAATTGTTGGCACTTAGTAAGTATTTTTCAAATTGACGAAAATGTTTAAAAATTTTATGAATTTAACCAACGTAGTAATTGTATAGCAGAATACTGATGTACTTGATATTGTCTAATCTAGTGGGTACATGTCCCCGGAGTATGTGATTTTTGGAAAGTTCTCAACAAAATCTGATATATTTAGTTTTGGAGTTCTGTTATTAGAGATCATTAGTGGCAAGAGAAACAATGTTGATTACCAAAACCATCCCTCGTTGAACTTGATCGGATTTGTAAGTAGATCTTCTTGCTTATTATCAAATAAAAAATTATAATGAAACAATCATTGCATCCCTGATTTATGTGATGATGCGATAAAAATTTCAGGTGTGGGAACTATGGAAACAGGACAAAGCATTAGAGATAATTGACAGTTCACTGGAGGAACCGGGTTTCTCGTACGAGGCACTGAGATGCATCCAAGTTGGGCTACTGTGCGTGCAAGAATGTGCTACTGATCGACCTGCAATGTCTGAGGTGGTCTTAATGTTGGGGAACAACACAAGTTTGCCTTCTCCAAAGCAACCTGCATTCGTTTTGAGAAGATCTTCTAGTAATCTTGACAAAATGATGAGTAGATTAAGAGAACCATGTTCGGTGAGTGAGGTGACAATAACGACAATGGAAGCTCGGTAAAAGCTATGGACTCAAATGACAACGGAGTTTTCTCATTTTCTTGAGATTTTGAGTTGACTTCATTGAGAGCTGTTGAAAGAAATTTTCTAGCCAACAGGGAGAGAACATCCGGGTATGAGCCATAGACCTCACTCAACAAGGTATAGGACTCTTTAAGGAGATAGTGATTGGGTCAGATTTAAATTACAGAGTTTTGGAGCCATATTATAAACAACAAAAACCTAGGACGTGTTTGGTGGCTAATGCTAGCTCTTTTCCCTGTTTGAATTACAGCTAATTCATGATTTCATTATTTGCTTTTGCGGAAACTCCATGCTGGTAACATAATTATGTTTAACTCCTCTGCTTCACGGTGTTGAATGACCCAACAGTAACACCCACAGCATCGGCCAAGCAAAAGGAATAGAAAACTCCAACCTAAGAAAAGTACCACGCAAACCGTAAGAGTACCTTTTCACCATCTCCATCGTACACTTATCTCTTTTCCTCTCTCTCTCTCTCTCTCTCTCTCTCTCTCTCTCTCTCTCTCTCTCTCTCTCTCTCTACCAAATAGGGAATTATTTGATTTTGATTGAAGTTTAATAAATATTCCCAAAGTTTGACGAGGATTATGGTGTTACCCTTATAAAACAATTTCCTCCCCCTTTTATTCTCGGTGAACACAAGTACACAAACATCAAATATTCAACTCTTTGCTTCAATTATTTCATAATAAAATAATATTAAAACATTACTAATATTTATCTTATTTTAAATATTCATAAAGGTTAAACTCTGTGTTTTCTTTTTTCTTATTTTGGTTAAGCTCCAAATAGAATTGAAACTCTGAATGGAGACCTCATAATTAACTGTGTTCAGCTTGTTTAGTGGGATGTGACATTAACTCCCTTAATCAATATCTCGAATTTGACTCGCGATTTGGATATGGAGCAGATAATATTGGAAGGATAGTCCCCTAAATAGGTCACTGTAAGTCTTAGATCGGATTAATCAGAATATAAGTCTGAATACCGATCGGTATAATATTAAAAAAAAAAAAATTCAACGGAACTGGCATCAAGTTTTGGGTGACAGGCCAGCTCACAGTAGTTTGGTCCTATGACAACCGAATGTATGGGCAATCACAACACAAGTACCCAGAAGCCCACAGAGCCCAATATTATATGTCCACATTCCAATAAAGTGATCCGAATACATTAGGTGCTCAAAATTTATTCACTCTCTCTATTATTTGTGATTTTCCTTTTCCTTTCTTTGTATATGTATGTATATTAATTTGGCAAGGATGTCCTCATGATGGGTGTGATGCAGCCAACTTTACCCTTCAATAATTGCGGCTAGTGAAGTGTCCATGCAATTTCAGATTTCGTTTGTAATTTGCTGCCATGGGCGGTGAAGAATGTGGGAGAAAATTCTGGAGAACGGAAAGATACTTCGTTGCTCTATTGCGGCTGTTTGCGGAGGAAAGATTTGGCCCTATGTAGTTATGTGCCAAATGGTCCCTGTGGGCCTTACAGTAGTTGTAACCCTAGTAGCAAAGCTGCTTTATTCGAGTGCTCGTTTATGGAAGAGAAAAAGGAAACACTCTGCATAATTTGATTTGGGGAATTGATGGACATTACTCCATACTCAGATTGTGGTATGTCCCCGTCTGGGTGTTCGCCTTTTAACTTTTCAAACTTATCTCGCTTGCCAAATGTATATTGTCTAAAGATCTTTATTATATTTTTAAAAAACATGGATGTTATCTTCTTACTCATAAACTCTTCAACCTTAACGAGTAGGTGAGACTCGATATCAATGTCTTGATTCCATTTCAAGGGCTTTTATTAGATAACTTTGGTAATACATTGATAGGTTAGAGATTTTATAACTAAACCCTTCTGATACTAGAGTTCGAGGCGACGGACAAGAGAGAGCTACCAAATTATGTGGCTTGATTACCCTTGAACTTAAAAAATAAAAAAAAGACAACCCTAGGTTTGGATGCATGAAAACTTCTTTCGAAACTAACACTTTCCCGTTTCATAAATGTTTTTCATTTCAGTAATGTTTAGACACTTTAAATTAATTAATATTTATATAACATTTTTTATTTATTTTTATATTTATATATTTTTTCATATTTAATGATTTATTTGTTTATTTAATCGTAATTTTTACTTTTTATGCTATTTGTTTTTATAATTATTAATTATATATTTAATCATTTTAAATTTTTATTATAAAATAGAACTATTCTATTATTTTTATAAAATAATTTATATTTATATAAAATCTTCATATTTTTTAGATTTATATATTGATTCATATTTTTATATTTTTATAAAATATCATTTTTTTTGGTATTTTTTTTATATCAATTTCTATTTTTCGCATGGGTAATCAAAGCTTTGCTCACCAAAAAGTCACCAAGAGCGAATGGCAGATGCAATTGAGGTAGCGGGCGAAGAAATTTGGAGCATTTGACCGGTAGAAACCAATTATTGCGATGGGAAAGAAGACTCTGATCCTGCATTCTTACCCTAAATTTGCCCTCCAAAACTTGTGAGACAATTTTTTTTTTTAATAAATTTGTCCAATTCTTCTCACTAGTAAGGCACATTGACTCATACTTAAATTATATATATATATTAATAAATTACTGGTATCCGCCGACCATGGATGTAACCAAATTCCTTGATAATCTATACAGTGTCACAAGATTTTCTAATTTTTAAGCTACGTGTACGACATGCTATGCTATTCAAAGCATGCACTTGGAATTTGTTCAAGGAAAACTGTGCGTTCTCCTTTGAAATTGACTTCATATTCAGGCAAGGCATGCACTAACGAATTCAACAAAAAAAATGTCTTTTGAAGTGTTTGATGGGCCATGGTTTCTTGCAAACTTTCATAAATTTAGTCATGAAGGGAAAAATTAGAAAATTTGTAGAATCATAGTTTAATAAATAAATTCATGAAATATTTTACGATGAAAAATTTTATAGCAAGTAGTCTTTGAAATCGTAGACAATAAAAATAAAAAAATTGCCCAGCAAAAAATAAATAATAAATCAATCAATAAATAAAGAAACGTAGAATAGATGGATATGGAGGGACTAAGAGCCAAACTCTAGGGTTAGGGTTTCCCAGAAGTTTTCAACCTCAACAGTTTGAGCTCCATTTGAATCTGACACATCCGAAACACATGAATTTTGGCTTTCATATTAAATGAGTGGGTCTTAAGCCATTCAAGTTCAACTCAAATAACAGTTTGTTCACGCAAATTCCTGTAATTAATTTTTTTTTGTCCCTATTGTTAGGCAATCGTCCTGAGACTTAATCTCGATTAATTCGGACTAATCTGACTGTCGGATCTCATATAAGAGGAGGTCTCTCAATATTATTTTTTTCGTATTCAGAGAGAGTCGAACTCACAATCTGGTTAAGAGACGAAAATGTTCTTTCCACTTATACCAATAAATATAGATAAATTTATGTAATTAATAAGTGAACACAAAACTTTATTTTTTCAAGAATATTATATCATAAAAAGCATAGGAAATTGTCAAGAAGTGTCATGGTTCAATTGGTTGAAATAATCATGTGGTCCACAACAATGGAAAAGGAAAAAATTCATATGATCTCAATTGGTTGAAATAACCACCCATTAGAAACCGCCCAAAGAAAAGTAAGAAAATTCAAAAGCATCCATCCCAGCATATAGAGAGGGAACAAAGAGTCCACAAAATAAGATTTGACTGGTGATGTTACATTTTGACCATTTTGGGCATAAAAAGAATATAATGAAAAATAGATAATTACTTGTTTGTTTATTGGGTGAAATTGACAAGTCTCTCAAACCACTTTCGAGTTTGAACATTCATGTATATTCTTGCTCAGGCCTTTTAGTCCAAATTATAATGGTGTCTTCCTCCAAGTAATACATCATGGGTTCCGTGGGGTTCCACTCAACAATCAACGATACATCCGAATTTCTTTTGATTGGCCAACAGGGTAATCTTCTTTTGCGCGACGTGAGTAGAGGCACTCTTGTTGAAGGGGCATGATCACTTGCTTGTCTTTTTTGACCAACCATTCTTCAATACATGTATATATATATATATATATATATATATATATATATATATATATATATATATGTGATTTGAATTTGAAATAATTTTATTATTTTATAATTTATAAGTAACATATTTCAAATAAATAATGATATGTTTTATTAGATGAGTGGTTTATGTTTTAGATAACGGTTATTTTAATAAAATAATTTTAAAAATAATTTATAAATAACTGATTCAATACTTCATTTATGTTGACTTGATAAAAATAAGTTCATCAATACTTAATTGGTCTAGTAGTTGGGTAGTCTTACATTTTAAATAAAATCTCAAGTTCCAATTGCTAATACACTAATATGTTATGGCATTTTGACATGATTTATAACAATTCAAAATATTGAATAAAATTATAAAATTACCCCTTAACTTTTTTTAAAGACCTCTCTTGAGATTGACAATTTTTTTTTTTTCATTTTCACAAAAAAATAATTAAAAAAGGGGAGCACTATTCATTCTCACCCCCTCCGCGACCTCTCTCACCCCTCACTTAATCTCTCATGTCCCTGGTCTAGGGTGTTGGATTTTGATACACACATACACACGTGTAGAAATGTGATAAAATTTTTAAAATAATAAAAGTTTAGATTTTCAGATATATCTCGGTGAGTAAATCACAAAAAAATATAAAAGTCACGAATCATTCTTGAATGATTTTACCGTCGGGATGATAATCACGCTGAGCGAGTTATCACTATAGTTCCACAACACTGTAATCCACAATCCAATAACGAAAATGATACAAAAAATTTTTATACAAAATTTTTCTCAAACCCTCTTTTTAGAAAAAAAAAAAAAAAGTTTTCTCTCTCAAACTCATATCTATGTCGCTCAATTGTGCCATGTGCAAAAATTGGTTAATCTTAATTTTCTTTTCATTTCAAAGATTAATTATTTTCACGTAACCATAAAAGGAAATAACATCGATACACATAAGTTATGATGCGAAGGTTATGAAAAGTGAGATTGTTGGATTTAATCGCGCATGCGGAAGCGAGAATTAAATAGATCGGAATTTTCGGGATAAATACCTATATTGGGCGGTCTCCAAAATCCACCGTGTCGCGATGTCCCTTGAACGGATCGCACGGTCGGATGGTGATCACGAGGTTAGTCGAATCACCACCACAGCATCACAACGCCGCAATCCTCATGTCCGGTGAATCGTCTGACGATGGGAGATTTTCCTACGCGAAAATCTCCATCCCTCTCTCTATTTTTCTCTCTCTAGAGAATATGTTTTTGTGAAACCCTAGCCTCCATCATGGTTGCCCATGGATGCTCTCCACACACAAGGTAGGAATCATTCTTTCTCAATTGAATCAAGAGAATAATCTCCATTAGGGTTAAGATTTGGGAGTTACCAAATAATATTGGTTAATATTGGTAAGTAATAATGGGAGTTACCCCATTATCTCATTCTTACCAAATTGCCCCACAATGGGCATAAATCACCTACATCTCCCACTTGCACATTAGGGCATTTCATTTCCGTCAATCACAAGATCGCAACTCATGCAATCTATCGCATCACCCTACTGGACTTTCATACTGGATTGGGCGTCGTGCGACCGGCGAGTACACCTGCAAGCAAAGACTTCTCGATACACCTGTTAGGATGATCGAGTAGTCACTGTTAGTATAAAAATAACTCGCTATACCCCAGACTCAATGCATTTACATCCATCGAGCCACTTTCCTCATCGAAAGTGATCCCCAATCAATTTGCTCGACTATGTATTCATTATTATGTTTGAATCCCAACATGGATTAACACAATAGGTCGACCTATGAATACATAACAATGATGTAATGACTATTGGCCTTCCTTTTCCCAAACTCGAATCTATCGGTCTCAATTCAGCTGCTTTCCTAGACCTGCCCCTTAGACCTCAATTTATCTTCCGGGCCATAGGTAAACAGACTAAAGTAGCAACACTGAACCAATACTTCTAGAGACAGCCGAAAGTAATAAGGGCATAAGAGATCCCACCCAATGGATCTCAGGTCTCACACAGTGGGAACGGGGATCAATATCAAACTATCGTCTCAAATAATAGCTCCCACTATCCCATGGTCGTCTCATCACACGTGGTATGAAACATGTGCCACAGTGTTATTCCCCCATCTCTCAAAAGGCATATGTCAGATTTCTCTAACACCGTACAGGTACGGGACTCAGTCTACACATAAGACTTTACCCAGAGATCTCAGAGAGAGCAACTCAGAGACAATATCACAAATCGCAGGTGTTATCTGAGATCTCAAACCTGGCTACTTACAGGCAACATGGATGTGGGTATTTCCATGTCGGTCATATCGCATATGACCTCATCCTGAACACATATCAGGGCGACTTATGTTCTAGTAGGGCTACTCTCAAAGCCTCTTACAACTAGAATCCGTCTCATCTCCGCTCACTCAGAGTCGGAGGTGGTCACTCGTGTGAGAGAGTCAACCACGCCTGCCTGACACATCTTTTATCACAAGATCACAATACATGACAACAAATAGTGCATGAATTAAATATGTGACCCAATAGTGCATGCATGTCATATATTAAAATAAGCATCTAAAACAGTATATAAGGAGAAATGTTAAAGTACACTAAACCCAATGATTCCTTATCTCACAAAGGAATCTCTCACAACGGGTTTTCTGAAGAGATCAGCTCTCATGCTGAGGTGTACTTAGATGTCACAATACCCTTCTCGGTAATATCTCTCATAGTGGTCTTCGGTATTAATGTGTTTGGCTTTACTATTATACTTAGGGTCTCAATTGTTGACAGTGTCGGTCTGATTATCACAATAATCATCACTGACCTCCCACTATCTGTCACAACCTCTAAGTTTCTCAGAAAATTTCTGAAACCAACTATTCTCATAAACTGCAATTGAGCACACTACAAGCTCAGTCTCTATAGTAAATAGAGATATACAGGTTCTCTTCTTACTGCTCTAAGAAGATAAAACCTTTTGCGTTTATTCAGATCACTACTCCCAATCAGTATCTGAATCTCAACCACAAAACGCAAATCACCTCATCCGTAACACATGGAGAGATCCGCAGTTCAAATGAGATATTTCAGAATCCTTTTTCACTGCTCTACAGTGATCCCTTCTAGGATTCTATTAATACCTACTCACCAGATCGACCATTAAATAAACGTCTGGTTATGTATGCCTCATCGCATACATCAAATTGTATATCACACGTGTATACCTCATCGCATACACTAGAAATGTATTTTGCACTGGAATAAGGGATTCTGCTCATCTCCCTTATTTCTTTATAAATTCTAGGGCATGTGTCAAGATTCAAGTCTTTTTATCTTTAACGATTAGAGTATCTTTTAGGTTGTCATCGCTCTTCTCGAAATGCTTAAGAATCTACCTGATGTAAAACTCTTGTTAAAGAGTCAACACCATTCTTAAGTGATCCCTATGGATCCAAAATCTGAGAATGAACTAAAACCTCATAACCATGTTACAATGGTCATTAGATACTCTCTGTTGTTCCCAGCCAACAGTATGTCACCTACATATGAGAACATGCTCATAAAAGAGTCATCGGGGCGTATCTGATAGATACAATGATCCTACTCGATCATTACTAAACCATAAGATATCACCTTCTCGTGAAATCCAAGCGCCGCTGTCTAGATGATGGCTTAAGGTCGTATTTTGATTTCTAAAATCAATAGACCTTATCCACCTGATCTACTAGAACGAACCCAAAGGGATGCTCCATGTAGATCGCCTCATCTAGACTTCCACTACGAAAGCGGTCTTTACGTCCTTGTGATGTGACTCTTGATCTATGTTCGTGACAATCGCTGAAAGATAAACGGATCGAGATAAATTGGACTATGACTCCTCGATAGTCCACCCCTCAGTCTAAGTGTAACCCTTGGTTACTAGACGGGTTCTTTATCTCTTCATCAATCCGTTGACCTTTATCTTGACTTTGAGAACCTACTTGTTCCCAATAGTCCTTCTGCCCTTAGGCAAATCAACTAGGTCCCAGACCCCATTGATTCTCATCAATTCCTTCTCTTCATTTATGGCCTTCATTAAACGGCATTTTGCATCCTCTCGAGAGCCTCTCGGACCGTTTAGATTTCTCATCATCCTCTAAAGTCGCAATGAGGGTCTCACCCTCAATCGAGAAAACAACGTTTAAATACGCATTCTCGACACTCTTAGGAGGAGAGAAAAATCTTTACCTCTTGATGGATCGCTCCCACTGAGATCAAGATCCGTAGTGGATTCTTGTATCCCGCCGCTGGGCTCCCCGAGCCACTAGGCTAATCCATCGCATAAAGGGTAAGGTCCTAATTGATTTCACCTCTCTTAGGGAAATCATTCTCAAGAAATATAGTATTACGAGACTCAGTCTCGATTATAGTGCCGTTCGTATTCGCCTAGGAACACATATTTTCTCGCGGGTCTAACTCACCGTGTGAATGCGAGAAATCGTGGCACAACCCCATAACCTCAAGTGGCTAAGGTCAGGCTGCCTCCCTGTCCAAAGCTCAATGGGGAACTGACTACTAGTCAGTAGTCTCGTAATACTCTTATCGAAACAGAGTCTCATGTGTAGTTTAGACGAATACTTGCGTCCTCGCTCGGTTCTTGAAAGTCTGTACTTCTCAAATCTAACTGATTCTCAATCTCGCTTATGAACCTCCTGAAGCAGTCAAATGCCTCAGACTTGTGCGAGATCAGATAGATGAACCGAAACACACGTAAACATCTATAATTATCTACACAACTCCATTTCCGGCTCTCATGCTTATGAGACCACAATAAAAAGAAGGAAGGTACAATAGTTAACTGCAATGGAGTCCCAGCTCTCATTGCATCGCCAAATGGTTTTGTCGTCATTTTGCCGACTAGGCAAAACTCACATACGGGTAACTCGAATCTGGTTAGCGGGTCCAAGAAACCTCTCGCTACTAACCGATTCATCATCTCTTACCCCATGTGTCTAAGTCTACTATGTCATTCATTTACATCATCATCTACGCAATCAGATGTAAAGTCAATAGTAGAACTACAAAAAAAAAAAAAACCATTACAAGGAGTTGTACCCAGTGCATACATTCCATCATGGATTAAAACCAGAATAATTTAGAAAATTATCGTATTAAAAACAAGGGAATGATTTCACACATATCGTAGTCAATTTTAGACAAGGTACTAAATTGTAGATCCGTCGAATGCCTACAACATTGAGGACGTCATAGCAAGTGTCGTTCCCTCTGACAACGACAAATGATCTGTCCTTAACGTAAATCCTCCAAGTTTAAGGATTCACCTGACGGAACTATATTTACGCACTCCTGTCTCGAGTTACGTGGTCGGTTGCTCCTGATTTCAAAGGAGAGAAATCAGCGAGTATTATAGTGAATGAGACAAATCTCACACCACGTAAAGAAGAAGAATATTGATTTCTGCTCGTCACACTCACGAGCGAAATGACCAAATCTACCTCAAACGTAGCAATTTACTTTGGTCTAATCTAATTCCTTCTTCTTGCGTTCTTGTACCTCGTTGTCGGTTTTCTCGGATGATTTTTATTACCTAGATCTCGAGTCACGTTCGCTAGGCTTAGCGCCGGGGAAGTCCTTACTTGACTCCTCTGAATAAGCATGACTCGAGTGTGGCCTACTCGCCTCTAGGTGCTCCTCATCGAGCTCACAATTTGTATTCACGTCAACGAAAGTACGAATACTTTCGTCAAATGTGAAATAGGATTTCACGGTTTCCCATGAATCAGGTAAAAAAATGGATCACATCCAATACCCAAATTCCATCCGAAATTTACTCGTCCGTATATATTAACTCGGTGATCATATTCGCCATTTGCTTCATTGTATGATTAACCCTTTTCTTCTGCATCCTCACATAGGAGCCGAAGAGAGCAACACTATGCTCTTTTGGGACGAGTCGAACCGACATGTTCATAGAATATGACTCGAAAAACGAGACTAAGTCATCGTGTATGCCACTGTCAAGCGTTGCCCTAACTTGGCAAATATTCTTTTGTCCCATACACGATAGATCTCTTTATCTCGTATATTCTGAGGCGCGGTACCCACCCTGGGGCCCATCATCTCTTGCCTCAGATTCCCGTTAGATTTTGCCTCTCGAGAATAAACTGAATCTACTGATAAAATAACGCAGATCATATCATTCAGTTTACTCTCCTTGCAAAAAATTTAATACGACAGTTCTCAACGCATTAAGAGAGATATTTGTGACTTGGAGATGCTTATTATCACATTTTTGTACGCCCTACGAATCATGAAGACCAAAATGACTTGAGTACGACCCCAAAGCGAGCGTATGAGTCAACGGACACCATACACCACAACTTGGAATCGCATCTTACCATTTGGACTGTGATTCGGCACACAAAAACCCACAAAAAGTCACATTTATGGATGTAGAACCCCAAAAAAATTGAAAAAATTCAAATTTTAGCGACTTCACGCGCCGCCCGGGGCCCACACGCGCCGCCGCGCGCCGGCGGTGCGTTCCACGCGCCGCCACGCGCCGGCGGTGAGCCTTCACGCGCTGCCACGCGCCTCCACGCGCTGGCAGCAGTCTGGCTCACGCGCCGGACGCGCGGCGCGGCTCAGACGCGCTGCCACGCGCCTGGCGCGGCTCGGCTCACGCGCGCCCAGTCGCGGCGCGCGGCTCACGCGCCCTCACGCGCTGAGCCGTGTTGAGCCGAGTCTGACCGGGTCGGTCAACGGGTCAAGGTTGACCCGACTGACCCGGTCAACGGGTCACGGTTGCCCCGACTGACCGGTCAACGGGTTCGAGTCCGACCCGGTCGGGTCGGTTTGCGGGTCGGTCCGGGTCAGGGTCCGACCCGATCCGCTGACCCCCCTGCCCGTTCACGCGCCTGTGTGGAGCGTGAAGTCCACGCGCCTAGCAGACGCGCCTTCTGGCGCGTGCGTGTCACGCGCCCGCGGGTCTGGGCCGGTTCTTCTTCGCCCGACGGGTCCTGCAACGGGTTTTTCGACCCGTTTTCTGGAAAACTCGATTCCGGCTGTTGTTTCTTGCATTTTTCGACTGGGAAAAATTTGTGGGTATCCTCCAAACATCCTACACTCGATTTTAGGAGGATTCAAGCCCAAAAATGGTGGGATTCAACCACCCCAGTCGCGGCCCTCCGCGGCCATTCGGAAATCCCAGTTTCCGGCACCCAAATCACACAATAAAATATATAAAACCGTAGATCTAGATGCAAGGAACTCATTTCTATCATTTTCATGCATCGATCCGCCCTCTAAAGCCACAGATCTAAGGGTTTTATGTCCGTAGGGTCGCAAACTTCGACCGGACTTTTCATGGCCCAAACATGCTCCGAAAATTAAACAAAAAATATATTTGTGATCCCTGGGCCATGGGTATTCTTGCAGTGTTCTCGGATTCACGAAACTCATCCGTGATCCGGACCCCAAAATTTTAAAAACCCCAAAAATAATTCCGAAAATTATTAAATTAAATCCAACGACCGCTCTGATACCAATGTTGGATTTAATCGCGCATGCGGAAGCGAGAATTAAATAGATCGGAATTTTCGGGATAAATACCTATATTGGGCGGTCTCCAAAATCCACCGTGTCGCGATGTCCCTTGAACGGATCGCACGGTCGGATGGTGATCACGAGGTTAGTCGAATCACCACCACAGCATCACAACGCCGCAATCCTCATGTCCGGTGAATCGTCTGACGATGGGAGATTTTCCTACGCGAAAATCTCCATCCCTCTCTCTATTTTTCTCTCTCTAGAGAATATGTTTTTGTGAAACCCTAGCCTCCATCATGGTTGCCCATGGATGCTCTCCACACACAAGGTAGGAATCATTCTTTCTCAATTGAATCAAGAGAATAATCTCCATTAGGGTTAAGATTTGGGAGTTACCAAATAATATTGGTTAATATTGGTAAGTAATAATGGGAGTTACCCCATTATCTCATTCTTACCAAATTGCCCCACAATGGGCATAAATCACCTACAGAGATAATATAGATCATCGGTTATTCCCAATTTCCAATTTTAGAGTTTTCCAAAGTAAATGCCCCACATGGACATTACTTCCTTCGGCGGGGGGGGGGCGGGGGGGGGGGGGTGGCTCGGAAATCAGACTCTTATCCAGTTGAAATGATGAAATAGAGCTTCAATCTAGTTTGAGAAGAAGAAAGAAGGCAGAACAGAACAAAGGAAAATTAGCTTCCGACGGCGGTGGCGACGGCGGTGTCGGGGTGAGAGCTTTCCTGTGACAAAACCACGAAATTGATGGCGGGGAGAGAAAATTGAGAATGATTAGAAGGTGATGGCAAGTAGAATCGAAGAAAAGGCAAGAAATTAGAAATAAAGAGATGAGATGGAGGTGGCAGCTATGGCATTCTCTCACAAAAGCTATGGCATTCTCCAACAAAGCTCAATGAAATTGAAGGCAAAAATGGATTTAAGAATGTTTTGCCAAACGTGGGAGCTTCCCCTTTCAGGTTCTTCATTTTACTCTCTTCTCCATTACATGCTAAATGCGTTCTTCATCTTCTTCTTTTTTTTTTGAAAAACTTCTACGATTATTATTTGCTTAGTTTGGGTTGTAGAGTGTGGGTTTTCATGTTTGTTGAGAGGATTGGTGATAGTTCAATCAGAAGGTTAGATGAATGCAAGTTTAAATGTCCGGTAATTATTTGATTTTGATTGAAGTTTAAATGAATATTCCCAAAGTTTGACAAGATTTGTGGTGTTACCCTCATAAAACAATTTCCTCCCCTCATTTATTCTCAGTGAACACAATTACACAAACATCAAATACTCAAACTCTTGGCTTCAATTATTACATAATAAAATAATATTAAAACATTACTAATATTTATCCTATTTTAAATATTCCCTATTTGTTTTTTGGTTAAGCACCTAATAGAATTGAATGATAACTCGACTCTGAATGGAAAGTGTAGACCAAATATTGTAGGCCCACATTCAAAAAAAGTGCAAATTAACAAAGGGAAAAGGTTACCCTTGAGGGGCAAAATGAAACAAAAATATTTTTTGTGATGAGCTAATGCTTTGGCGATTTCTTGACTTCTGATGTTTCATAAATATTGTGTAATCACGTGCATTGTTAAATAATGAAAAAATAAATAAAAAACATTATTCTAATTCTAATTCATTGGGTATTGGAGGAGCAAGTGCAATCCAAACAATAAATGCTCAAATATGGATTTCAAGAGTGAACAGAAGCACAAATCTAGGACTAAAAAAATTCACAATTAAAGGGTTAACAGGATTGAAGAAGCACACAGGTACAAGAAAAAAATATTGTTGAATATTTGCACAATAAAATTATTCAAAAATAAAGGCAATTTTATTGTGGCACGGATGAAGTTACCTGACACTTTGTTGGTTGGGGGTACAAAGTTTGTGAACAGCTTGGAATGTCGGCAACAACAATGCCTGAGAAATTGTTCATGCACCGCCTATGCAACAACTCTTGGGGATGAGAAGGAAAATGTTTGCTTGATGTGGTTTGGGGAGTTGATGGACGTGAGACCAAAATCTGAATGGGGAATCAATTTGTTTGTCATGTTGATTCGATTACATTTGGTACATTATCGTATTCATTCTGTTTATTATATGTTGTTTTTTCTTTTATTTGATAAAAGATGATTGTGTGTGTTTTTTATTGACTAACCATTCTTCAGTACATGCATATATGATTTGCATTTGAAATAATTAAATTATTTTATAATTTATAAATTACATATTTCAAATAAATAGTGGTTCGCTTTATTAGAGGGCACAGTTTATATTTTAGGTAAAGGAAATCTTAATAAAATAATTTTTTACTGACGTCTGATGACTCAGTTGGTTCAAAAACTGATACTCCTTAACCATGGTCGGGAGTTCGATCCTCCATAGGAACAGAAAAATCAACATTAGAGATCTGCCCTCTCAATTGAAACCTGTAATTGATCGACCCAGATTAATCGGGACGAAACCCCGAATACTGGGTTAGTGACCTAATCTTGATAAAATAATAATAATAATAATAATTTTCTAAAAAATAAATCGAATTTAATTATATACAACGTAGTTAAATAAATCTAATTGCTTATGAGTTTTCTATTCTGACTTAATTTAATTCGATTTATAAATCTAATTTGATTTGTTAATAGATGACGTGATTGATTAACTATATAAAATGTATATTTTAAATATAATTTATATTATATATTATTTATAGATAGTAGACAAATTTTATAGAAATTAATATTTGTTTATAAAATTTTGTCAAATTGCAAATAAATCATACAAATTCTAAGATTTTGACCTATTATTAAAAAAATAAGTGCGGTTGAAATTAATAATTTTCATAATAAATTTAAATTATTTATACCTTATCACCTGATTTATAACAATTTAAAATATTGAAAAATTACAAAATTATCTCATAACTTTTTTTTAAAGACCTCTCCTAACCATGTAGGATGGCAAAATTAAAGATTTTTAAATTAGTCCCTTTAAATTACAAAATTAGTCCCTCCTCAAGACCCTTTTCTAAAAAATAAAAACTAAAAAGTATTAAAGATTTTTTTTCATTTAAAAAAATTAAAAAAAGGGAGCACCTTTCATCGTCTCTCCCCCTATACGACCACCCCTCCCATCCCCTCTCTTAATCTCTCACGTCCCTGGTTTGGGGCTCGGAAATCAGACTCTGATCCATTTGAAATGATGGAACAGAGCTTCAATCTAGTTTGAAAAGATGAAAGAAGGCAGAATAGGACAAAGAAAAATGTACTTCCGGTGGTGGGGCGACGGCGGTATCGCGGAGAGAGCTTCCCGGTGAGCAAACGACAACATTGATGGCGGGGAGAGAAAATTGAGGATGATTAGAAGGTTATGGTAAGTAGAATCGAAGAAAAGGGAAGAAATTAGAAACAAAGAAATGAGATGGAGGTCGCAGCTATGGCATTCTCCGATAAAGCTCGGTGAAATTGGACGCAAAAAATGGGTTTAAGAATGTTTTGCCAAACGTGGGCGTTTAAGAAACCTTTTAGCCTCCCCTTTCAGGTTCTTCATTTTACCTCTCCTCTATTACATATTTAATGTGTTCCCTTTTCTTTGTCCCTTTTTTTTTTTTCAGAAACTACAACAATTATCAATCGCTTTGTTTTAGTGAGTGGGAAGGTGGGTTTTCATGTTTGTTGAGGATTGGTGACAGTTCAATCAGAAGTTCCTGGAAAGTGCTGAGTTTTGTGTAGAGTGATGTGGTAATGGCGGGAGGTTCTGAAAGTTTTGCGGGGCTTTTTTTTTTTTTTTTTTTTTTTTGCAAGATTCTTCTGTGTTGGGGGTTAGTGAGAATTGATACATTGGGACTAATTCCTTACCATATCTTTGATATACGAATCGGAAGCCTTCAGCTTATTTTAGTGGTTTTGCAATTTTCAGTTTTCTTAGTTTTGTGACCATTGGTTTAGTCCCAAATCAACGCGGGATTTGAGAAGAGGGGGGGTGGGGGGGATGGCTAACAGCAGGACCTATTTTTCTTTCTTTCTTGAATGTTTTCTTTTTCTTTTGTTTTTTTTTTTTATTTTTGTGAAAATAAAACGTATTTATATTTTTATATGTTATTTACTATTTTATCAAAAAAAATTATAGCAGGACCTATTTTCTCGCTTTTCATAGTTGAAGGGACATATTTGGAAAAAATAAAAGAAATAAAATTTCCGGACCTATTCATAACCCCCGGCTCACGATACAATTTTGGTTTTCCTGAAATGTTTTCCAAAGAATCATGTATACATGTCAAATCATTGAAACTTATATCAAATATAAGACAGTTGGCTAAGAATAAGAGTTTGTTATTTAATTTTCTTGTGACACATGACACGTTACTATTGTCCCAATTCAGCGAAAAATACAAAGAAGAATAAAGGCTTCCTTTCAAAGAAAGAGCATTTGGTGATTGCATTCTCAATAGATGGTGTGTTGTTAACTCTTTTTCTGGAAGTAGTTTACATCCAATCGATTAGAAGGAAAAAAGTAAAAGGTATAAAAATTTAAATTTATTTTCTACCTTCATTTGTTTTAAAAGATATTATTTTAACATTAAATTGTTTTCATTTTTATTGTTTTGGAGAACAGCGAATCGACAGAAACATAAACTGTTATTGAGAAGCTCTAAAGAAAATTCAAATGCAACTGGTTCTCGACAAAGTAGTGTACCTTTCTATGATTTTACTACCATCATCGCAGCCGCAAACAATTTCGTTTCTTCAAACAAACTTGGCCATGGTGGTTTGGATCTGTTTATAAGGTTAGTGCTGCAAAAGGCAATTACTATAAATCTCCATGAATTTTTTCATGGCATTCTTATGTAATCTTATTTCAGATTTTCAAAGTAAAAACATCATAAGATAGAAAATGATGGGGTTTGACATGTTTATTTCAGGGTCAGCTATGTAGTGGTGTGGAGATTGCAGTAAAAAGACTTTCAAAAGATTCAAGACAAGGCTCAGAAGAATTTAAGAATGAAGTGATGCTTATGGCACAACTTCAGCATAAGAATCTTGTGAAGCTTTTGGGCATCGAAAAAGATGAAAAGATTTTGGTTTATGAGTACTTGGCAAACAAAAGCCTAGACAATTTTATTTTGGATATTATTCTTTAGGCCTTTTACTTTGCTTGTGTCACTTTATTCTTATGGTAGGGTTAGCAAAGCGACTTATATATATTCATTCTCTGAATGTGGTCTTTGTAGATGAAAAAGGAAATTTAAGTTGAATCGGAGAGAATGCTGTGAGATCATAATTGGGATTGCAAAAGGGATGGTCTATTTGCATCAAGATTCGAGTTTAAAAATTATCCATAGAGATCCAAAAGCAAATAATATTCTTCTTGATAACAAATTAAACCCAAAAATTTCTGATATTGGCATTGTCAAAATATGTGGTGGGGAACACAGTCAAGCAAACACAAGGAGAATTGTTGGCGCTTAGTAAATAATTTTAAATTCAAGAAAATGTTTAGAATTTTTATGAATTTAACCCCCATAGTAATTGTATAGCAAAATACTTATCCGTTTGATATTGTCTAATCTAGTGGGTACATGTCCCCGGAGTATATTGTTTTTGGAAACTTCTCAACAATATCTGACGTATTTAGTTTTGGGGTTTCGCCATTAGAGATCATCAGTGGCAAGAGGACCAATGTTTTTTTTTTTACCAAAACCATCCCTTGTGGAACTTGATCGGATTTGTAAGTAGATCTTCTTGCTTATTTTTAAATAAAAAATCATAACGCATCCCTGATTTATGTGATGATGCATAAAAATTTCAGGTGTGGGAACTGTGGAAACAAGACAAGGCGTTAGAGATAATTGACAGTTCACCGGAGGAACCGGGCTTTTCGTACGAGGCATTGAGATGCATCCGAGTTGGGCTACTGTGCGTGCAAGAATGTGCTGATGATCGACCTGCAATGTCTAAGGTGGTCTTCATGTTGGGGAATAACACAAGTTTGCCTTCTCCGAAGCAACCTGCATTCATTTTGAGATCTTCTAGTAATCTTGACAAATTGATGAATAAATTAGGAGAACCGTGTACAGCACGTGAGGTGTCAATAACTATAATTGAAGCTCGATAAAAGCTATTGACGCAAGTGACAATGGAGTTTGCTCATTTTCTTGAGTTTTTGAGTTTTACTCCCTTGAAAGCAGTACAAAGAAATTTTCTAGGCAGTAGGGAGAGAACAACCGGGTACAAGGCAAAGACCTCACTCAACATGGCAAAGGACTCTTTAAGGACTCTCTCTCTCCCTCTCTCCCCCCCCCCCCCACCCTCTCACTTTCTCTATCCTCCGTTTTTGATTAAAAGGACTCTTTAAGGAGATGGTGATTGGGTCAGCTTGAAAATTACATACGTATAAATGTTAATTAAGAGTTTTCATTTACTTATAGCCTTTTTTTAATTTAAAATTTGAAAAAAAAAATAAATTTTAAGAGTTAAATTAAAGATAAAAATTGTTAACTCTGAATCGATCCAATTTCACAGAATTTTCAATTTGCATAATATTTTTTGATAATATATAGCTGTCACAAAATTTTCTAATTTTTATCCTACGTGGACGACATGCTATGCGAACATCAAATCATGCACTTGGAATTTGGTCCAAAAAAACTGTGCGTTCGCATTTGAAATTGACTTCATAATCAAGGCAAGGCATGCACTAATGAATTCCAAAAAAAAAAAAAAAAAAAAAAAAATTGTCTTTTGAAGTGTTTGATGGCCAAAGTTTCTTGCAAACTTTCATGAATTTAGATAATGAAAGGAAAAATAAGAAAATTTGTTGAATCATAGTTAAATTTTCATTGCAAGTAGCCTTTGAACTCATGGACAATTAAAAAAAAAAAGGAAAAAATGCCCAGAAAAAGAAATAAATAAGTAAATAAAAGAGAGACGTAGAATTGATAGATAGATGGGACCAAGAGCCAAACTCTAGGGTTAGGGTTTCTCAGAAATTTTCAAGCTCAACAGTTTGAATTTGACAAATTTAACTATGAATTTTTCCTTTCATTATGTAATTCATGAAATAAATATTTTCATATTCAAATGGAGCTCAACTCAAATAACAGTTTGTTCAAGCTCAAATTCCATAATTAATAAGTGAACACAAACTCTGCTTTGGCCGAATTTGGTTTTGATTTTTACACTTTGGTCATGAAGGTAGATGATAAATCATAATTCAATAAAATAAATATTTTTATGGTCTACTTGAAGAATACATTATTAAAAGATGTTCAGGGAAACGAAAATGAAAACAAAAAGATATGGAGAAGTGATATTTTATAAGAATACAGAAACGAAAATATGGACAAATGCACAAATATAAAAAAAATAAACTTTCTTAATAAATATTAATTATTTTATAAAAATAATAGGATAGTCATATTTTACGATAAAAATATAAAATAATTAAATATATAAGTATTAGTCAAAAGATGAATAATATAAAAAATAAAAATTATAATCAAATAAACAAAAATTTATTAAATATGAAAAATGTGTCAATATAAAAAATATTAAAATTTTTGTTTCGAAACAAAAAATGTTTCAAAAATGAAAGAACGTTAGTTCTGAAAAATTTTTGTGCATTAGAGGTGTAATAAACCAAGTTTGACAATTAAGCATAGGAAATTTCCAAGAAGTGTTATGGGTCAATTAGTTGAAATAATCAAGTGGTCCAGAATAATGGAAAAAGAAAGAATTCAGATGCTCCCAATTGGTTGAAATAACCACCCGTTCGAAACCGCACAAAGAAAAGTAAGAAAATTCAAAAGGATCCAGCCGAGAGGGAACGAGGATTCCAGAAACAAGATTTGACAGGAGATGTTACATTTTGGCCATTTAGGGATATATATATATATATATATAATTAAAGATGGATAATTGCTAGTTGGTTGAAATTTTCTATGCTAATAAGAGCGACAGGTGTTTTGACCTCAAGTCTCACAGATCACTTCCAGAGTTTGAACATTCATTTAGATTCTTGGTCAGGCCTTTTAGTCCAAAATATAATGGTGTCTTCCTCCAAGCTATCCGTCATGGATTACAAAGGGTTCCACTCAATATCAAGGATTTTAGTTCTGGTATTTTGTATCAAAATTTCTTTCTCTATAGATACTATATACCCAAATCAATTCCTTAGAGATGGGGATGTGCTCGTATCAAAAAATGAAACTTTTGCTCTTGGATTCTTCACCCCCAACAATTCATCTAGTAGACGATATGTCGGAGTTTGGTACAACAAAGTGATTGAGAAGAACATTGTGTGGGTCGCCAATAGAGAAAATCCAATCAACAATACATCCGGAGTTCTTTTGATTGACCAATGGGGTAATCTTCTTTTGTACGATGCGAATAGAAGCACTCTTGCTTGGTCTGCAAATGTTTCATCCAAGAGTTCCCACATTCAGCTCTTGGACTCAGGAAATTTGGTTTTGGTTGAGGAAAATAGCACACTTTATGCTTGGCAAAGCTTTGATCACCCAACAGACACTATGCTTCCTGGCATGAAAATTGGGCTAGACCGAAAAACCGGTCAGAACCGGTTCTTAACATCTTGGAGATCAAGCGATGACCCTGGTCAAGGTGATTATATGTTTGAGTTGGACCTGAGCGGATCGTTGCAGTTTTTTTTGTACAAGGGATCAGCCAGACTTTGGAGGATTGGACCGTGGCCCTGGCCATCCCCAAAAATGTTTCAAGGCAATCCGGTTAGGTTTTTTTTTTCTAGAAACCAAGATGGAGTTCTTTACTCTTACACCATAGATAATTCCTCCATAGCCACGAAGCTCGTGTTAGATGATTCTGGATCTTTTTCTAGGTATACATGGAATGAGAGAGATAATCGATGGAATTCAATTTGGTCATTTCCTAAGGATATTTGTGATGAGTATAGGCATTGTGGAGCTTATAGCATTTGTGCCCCTGATGCCACTATTCTCTTTGAGTGCTCCTGCTTGCCCGGGTTTGAGCCAAAGTCACCTAGGGATTGGCATTTGAGAGACGGGTCAGGCGGGTGTGTTAGAGAGCAAAATATTTCCATGTGTAGAAATGGAGAAGGTTTTATGAAAGTTGCACAGGTGAAGTTACCTGACGCTTTGTTGGTTGGGGCTACAAAGTTTGTGAACAGCTTCGAATGTCTGCAACAATGCCTGGGAAATTGTTCATGCACCGCCTATGCAACAGTTCTTGGGGATGGGAAGGAAAATGTTTGCTTGATGTGGTTTGGGGAATTGATGGACATGAGACCAACGCCTGAACGGGGATTCGATTTGTTTGTTCGTGTTGATTCGATTACATTAGGTACACTGTCGTATTCATTTTGTTTATTATATGATTGTTTTTCTATTATTTGGTAAAAGATGACATGTGTGTATGTTGTTTGACTAACTATGTTTTAATACATGTATATGTAATTTGAATTTGAAATAAATTTATTATTTTATGATTTATAAATAACATATTTCAAATAAATGATGATTTACTTTATTAGAGACGCAGTTTATATTTTAAATAAAGGTAATCTTAATAATTTTTTTTTTGAAAAATTATTTGTAAATAATCTATTCAATCCTCCATTTGTGTTGGTTAAGTAGAAATAAGTGTATCAACACCTACTTTGATCCCGTAATTAAATACTAATATTTTTTAAATAAAATTTCGGATTCGAGTTTTGCATGCGACAAATATAGGAGGTCAAATCCATTTCTAACCGAATTTAATCAGTCTAATATGATTAAATAAGTTCGATCACTGATAGAGTTTTTATTCTGATTTAATTTAGTTTGATTTATAAATATAGTTTGATTCGTTAATAGATGACGTGATTAATTAATTATATATAATATATATTTTTAATATAATTTATATTATATATTATTTAAAGAAAGTAGGACAAAGTTTATAGAAGTTAAAATTTGTTTATAAAATTTTGTCAAATTGCAAACAAATCATACAAATTCTAAGATTTTGAACTATTATAAAACATAAAGACAGGTTCAAACAAATAAATTTTAAAAAAAAATTAAATTATTAATATATTATCATGATTTGACCTGATTCATAACAATTTAAAATATTAACAAAATTACAAAATTACCTCGTAACATTTAAAATATTAGAAATATTCTTATGTCCTTTTTTTTTTTAAATAAGTAAATAAATAAATAAAAAGCAGGGGAGGGCTGTTCATCGGCTCTCCCCAACAACGGCCCCTCGTCTCATCCCTCTTTTAATCTCTTACGTCCCTGGTTTGGGTCTCGGGAAGCAGAGTCTGATCCAGTTGAAATGATGGAATAGAGCTTCAATCTAGTTTGAAAAGATGAAAGATGGTAGAATAGGACAAAGAAAAATGAACTTCCGCTGGTGGGGCAACGGTGGTGTCGCGGAGAGAGTTTTCCGGTGAGCAAACGACAAAATTGATGGCGGAGAGAGAAATTGAGGATAATTAGAAGGTGATGGTAAGTAGAATCGAAGAAAAGGGAAGAAATTAGAAATAAGTGATGAGATGGAGGTCACATCTATGGCATTCTCCGATAAAGCTCAGTGAAATTGGAGGCAAAAATGGGTTTAGGAATGTTTTGCCTAACGTGGGTTTAAGAACCCCTTTAGCCTCCCCTTTCAGGTTCTTCATTTTACTATCTTCTCCATTACATGTCTAATGTGTTCTTTTTTTTTTTTTTAAGAAATTACTACAATTATTATTTGCTTAGTTTGGGTTGTAGAATGTAGTTTTAGTGAGTGGGAAGGTGGGCTTTTTCATGTTTGTTGAGGATTGGTGACAGTTCAATCAGAAGATCCTGGAAAGGGCTGAGTTTTGTGTAGAGTGCTGTGGAAATTGCGGGAGATTCTGAAAGTTTTGTGGGTTTTTTTAATGCAGATTTTTCTGTGTTGGGGGTTAGTGAGAATTGATACATTGGGACTAATTCCTTTCCATATCTTTGATATACGAATCGGAAGCATTCAACTTATTTTAGTGTTTTTGCAATTTTCAGTTTTCTTAGTTTTCTGGCCAATGGTTTAGTCCCAAATCAACCAGGGATGAGAGAGGGCTGTCGCAGGGGAGGGAGGAGGGAGGAGGGAGGAGGGAGAGATGATTAACAGTGCTTCCCCAGTGTTTTTTTTTCTGCTTTCTTGAATGTTTTCCTTTTCTGTTTTATTTTTGTTGAAAATAAAAAGAATTTATATTTTTATGTATTATTGATTATTTTATCAAAGAATTATAGCAGGAACTATTTTCTCACATTTGGAGGGAGAGATGATTAACAGTGCTTCCCCAGTGTTTTTTCCTTCTTCTTTCTTGAATGTTTTCCTTTTCTTTTTTATTTTTGTTGAAAATAAAAAGAATTTATATTTTTATGTATTATCGATTATTTTATCAGAAAAATTACAGTAGGAACTATTTTCTCACTTTTCATAGTTGAAGGGACATATTTGGGAGGGAAAAAAGAAAAAGAAAAATTTGCGGACCTATGTATGGGGGTTCCAGAAACAATTTTGTGGATTTCCTAAAATGTTTCCAAAGAACATATGTGTATATATATATATATATCAAATCAATGAAACTAATATCAAATATAAGAAAGTTGGCTAAGAATAAGAGTTTCGCACCTAATTTCCTCATGATATATGTCACATTTATGTTGTCCCAATTCAGCGGAAAATGCAAAGCCGGATAAAGGATTCCTTTCAAGGAAAGAGGTTTTGGTGATTTCATTCTCAATTGATGGAGTGTTGTTAACCCTTTTTCTGGTAGTAGTCATTAGAAGGAAAAAGCTCAAAGGTAAAAAAGTTTAAACTTATTTTCCAAATACATTTATTTTAAAAGACATTATTCTAACATTAAATTGTTTTTGTTTTTGTTTTTGTTTTCTTGGAGAACAGCGAATCGACTTAAACATAGGTCATTTGTCCATATTACAAGTAAATTAAGAAGCTCTAAAGAAAATTCAAATGCAACTGGTTCTCAAGAAAGTAGTGTTCATCCTGATGTACCTTTCTATGATTTTACGACCATCATTGCAGCCACAAACAATTTCGCTTCTACAAACAAACTTGGCCATGGTGGTTTTGGCTCTGTTTATAAGGTTAGCGCTGCAAAAGGCAAATATTATAAATTTTCATGAATTATTTCATGGCATTCTTGTGTTATCTTATCATAGATTTTCAAAATAAAAAACATTATGAGATGGAAACTGATGGGGTTTAATATGTTTATTTCAGGGTCAGTTACCTAGTGGTGTGGAGATTGCGGTTAAAAGGCTTTCAAAAGGTTCAGAACAAGGCTCACAAGAATTTAAGAATGAAGTGATGCTTATGGCACAACTTCAGCACAAGAATCTTGTGAAGCTTTTAGGTTATTGCATTGAAAAAGATGAAAAGATTTTGGTTTATGAGTATTTGCCGAACAAAAGCCTAGACAATTTCATTTTTGGTATTATTCTTGAGGCCTTTTACTTGGCTCGTGTCACTTTGTTCTCATAGTGTTTAGCAAGGCATATGAGATATATTCATTCTCTGAATGGGGTCTTTGTAGATGAAAAAAGGAAATTGGAGTTGAATTGGAGAAAATGCCATGAGATCATAGTTGGGATTGCAAAAGGGTTGGTGTATCTACATCAAGATTCAAGATTAAAAATCATCCATAGAGATCTGAAGGCAAGTAATATTCTTCTTGATAACAAACTAAATCCAAAAATTTCTGATTTTGGCATTGCCAAAATTTGTGGTGGGGAACATAGTCAAGCAAAGACGAGGAGAATTGTTGGCACTTAGTAAGTATTTTTCAAATTCAAAAAAATATTTAAAAATTTTATGAATTTAACTTACATAGTAATTATATAGCAGAATACTAATCTACTTGATATTGTCTAATCCAGTGGATACATGTCCCCAGAGTACGTGATTTTTGGAAAGTTCTCAACAAAATCTGATATATTTAGTTTTGGAGTTCTATTATTAGAGATCATTAGTGGCAAGAGAAACAATGTTGATTATCAAAATCATCCCTCGTTGAACTTGATCGGATTTGTAAGTAGATCTTCTTGCTTATTTTCAAATAAAAAATTATAATGAAACAATCATTGCATCCCTGATTTATGTGATGATGCGATAAAAATTTCAGGTATGGGAATTGTGGAAACAAGACAAAGCATTAGAGATAATTGACAAATCACTGGAGGAATCGGGCTCTTCGTACGAGGCACTGAGATGCATCCAAGTTGGGCTACTGTGCGTGCAAGAATGTGCTGCTGATCGACCTGCAATGTCTGAGGTGGTCTTAATGTTGGGGAACAACACAAGTCTGCCTTCTCCGAAGCAACCTGCATTCATTTTGAGAAGATCTTCTAGTAATCTTGACAAAATGGTGAATAGATTAAGAGAACCATGTTCGGTGACTGAGGTGACAATAACCAAAATGGAAGCTCGATAAAAGCTATGGACTCAAATGACAATGGAGTTTTCTCATTTTCTTGAGATTTTGAGTTGACTTCCTTGAGAGCTGTTGAAAGAAATTTTCTCGCCAACAGGGAGAGAACATCCGGGTATGAGCCGTAGACCTCACTCAACAAGGCATAGGACTCTTTAAGGAGATAGTGATTGGGTCAGATTGAAAATTGCAAAGTTTTGGAGCCATATTATAAACAACAAAAACCTGGGACGTGTATAGTGGCTAATGCCTGCTCTTTTCCCTGTTTGGATTACAGATAATTCATGATTTATTTATTTACTTTTGCGGAAACTCCATGCTGGTAACATACTTATGTTTAACTCCTCTCCTTCATGGTGTTGAATGGCCCGACAGTAACACCCAGAGCACCGGCCGAGCAAAAGGAATAGAAAACCTTGGTAAGTAAAGGAATAGAAAACCTAACCTAAGAAAAGTACCACGCAAACCAGTAAGAGCACATTTTCACTCTCTGCATCGTATACTTCTCTCTCTTATTCTCTCTCTACCTACCAAATATTAAGGGTAACATGACGAAAAAATATAAAAAATGACAAAATGGAAAACAAAAAATCGGGAGTGGACGAATCCGAAGGTTAGATGAATGCAAGTTTAAAAGTCAGGGAATTATTTGATTTTGATTGAAGTTTAAATGAATATTCCGAAAGTTTTACAAGATTTGTGGTGTTACTCTCATAAAACAATTTCCTCTTTTTTATTCCCAGTGAACACAATTACACAAACATCAAATACTAACTCCTGGCTTCAATTATTTCATAATAAAATAATATTAAAACATTACTAATATTTATCCTATTTTAAATATTCACAAGGGTTAAACTCTGTGTTTTCTTTTTTCTTATTTTGGTTAAGCTCCAAATTGAATTGAAACTCTGAATGGAAACCGTAGAATCAACGGAACTGGCATCAAGTTTTGGGTGACGGGCCAGCTCACGGTAATTTGATCAGTATTGTATGTCCACATTCCAATAAAGTTCAAATTAACAAAAGGAAAAAGCTACTCTCGAGGGGCAAAATGAAGATGTCCTCATGGTGGGTGTGATGCAGCCAACTTTACCCTTCAATAATTGCGGCTAGTGAAGTGTCCATGCAATTTCAGATTTCGTTTGTAATTTGCTGCCATGGGCGGTGAAGAACGTGAGAGAAAATTCTGGAGAACGGAAAGATACTTCGTTGCTCTATTGCGGCTGTTTGCGGAGGAAAGATTTGGCCCTATGTAATTATATGCCAAATGGTCCCTGTGGGCCTTACAGTAGTTGTAACCCTAGTAGCAAAGCTGCTTTATTCGAGTGCTCGTTGATGGAAGAGAAAAAGGAAACACTCTGCATAATTTGATTTGGGGAATTGATGGACATTACTCCATACTCAGATTGTGGTATGTCCCCGTCTGGGTGTTCGTCTTTTAACTTTTCAAACTTCTCTCGCTTGCCAAATGTATATTGTCTAAAGATCTTTATTACATTTTTAAAAAACATGGATGTTATCTTCTTACTCATAAACTCTTCAACCTTAACGAGTAGGTGAGACTCGATATCAATGTCTTGATTCCATTTCAAGGGCTTTTATTAGATAACTTTGGTAATACATTGATAGGTTAGAGATTTTATAACTAAACCCTTCTGATACTAGAGTTCGAGGCGACAGATAAGACAGAGCTACCAAATTATGTGGCTTGATTACCCGACTTGAGAAAAAATAAAAAAAAGTCAACCCTTTTTTCTCCATCTATATATAAGTAGGGCAATAATTAACCACATATATAATCAATTGATGTACGAAAACTTCTCTTCCCCTGTCATAAATATTTTTTGTTTTACTGTTAAATTAATTAATATTTATATAAAAATTTTTATATATTTTTATATTTATATAGTTTTTCATATTTAATGATTTCTTTATTTATTTAATCGTGATTTTTATTTTTTTATGTTATTTAATTTTATAATTATTAATTATATTTTAAAATTTTATTATAAAATATAACTATTCTATTATTTTTATAAAATAATTTATTTTTTTGATTCATAGTGAGAGTCGAACTCAAACCCATTATAAGGGAAGGAAGATTGGTGTCATTTGAACTGAATCTAATTTGTTAAAATAATTTATATTTATAAAAAAATCTTCATAATTTTATATTTTTATAAGATATCATTTTTTGTATTATTTTATATCAATTTCCATTTTTTCTATGGGTAATCAAAGCTTTCCTCTCCTAAAAGTCACCAAATATCGAAAAGCAGATGCAATTGAGGTGGTGGGCGAAGAAATTTGGGGCATGTGACCAGCAGATGCCAATCAATGCGATGGGAAAGACGACTCAGATCCCGCATTCTTATCCCAAATTTGCACTCCAAAACTTGTGAGAAACTTTTTTTTTTTTTAACAATCTTTTTCTTATGACTTAATATTGCATAAATTTGTCCAACTCTTCTCACTTGCAAGGCAAATTGACTCATACTTACTTAAAATATATATATATTTATAAATTATATGTATCGCTGACCACCATTAAATCTAAGTAAATTTATTTTAAGTCGAATTAATCTCTTAAAAGATAAAAGTTTTTTTGATATTTATTTTGTCATATACAATATTAAAAATTGATACCTTATATAAAAGACTTGCTCAAATTGTATGCATTAAGCAACTTGATGACATGGAACATGCAATCCAAGTATATATATAGTTTTGATGAATGCCCTTAAATAGTACAAGAGAAATAGATTAAATATAAGCAGATATGCTGTTGATCAAGATGAGACGTTGATTTTGCATTAGCTTCATATCTTTTATTTTATTTTTGGAAGGAAAACTCGAACAAGGGTATTTAGAATCTTTAATATCAGTACGAGTTTCAACTCATTTCCACTCACTCGGATCAAAACTCTCGGTCTATTGGAGCTATTTTTGTCCCCTTATTAAAATTAAAACATTTATATCACCCTAACTAAAAAAATAGTGTTTTCACTTCTATAATTTTTATGTTAAATTTTACTAGGATTCGACGCCATGGAGAAGAGAGAGCTGCCAAATTATGTGACTCGTCACTTTTGAACTTAAAAAAAAAAAAAAAAAAAAAACTATTAAGTTAATAATTGTATGTATGTTTATTTAATTGATTTATTTATTATAATATTTAGAAGTTATTGTGGGTAAGGTTGGGGTTAATGAAATAATTGAGTTATTCTTGAAATTGGTGGAATAGCTGATTTATGCAACGATAATTTGTTCTCTTTATATTAATTTGTTCTGTGGCTACCAAAAAGACGACCCTACAGGGCAATAATTAACTACACGTGTCATCAAAGCTTTCCTCACCCGAAAAGCAAAAACAGATGCAATTGGTGTAGCTGGCGAAGCAATTTGGACCATTTGACTGGCAGAGACCAATAATTGCGATGGAACAGAAAACTCTGATCCGGTTCATTTTACATAATTTATTTAAAGTAGAGAAAATATGTACTCTAAAACTTGTGAGACAATTTTTGTTTTTTTGCATTCTTTTTCTTTTGACTTAATATTGCATAAATTTGTCCAATTCCTCTGACTTGTAAGGCACATTGGCTCATACTTGCTCAAATTATATATATATTTAATAAATTATCGGTACAAATCTAATTAAATTTTGATTTGAATCGAATTGATTTTTTAAGAAATAAAATTCTCCCGATTCCTATTTTTTTTATACATATGATTTGAAAGAAAGACTTTCCATAATTTGTTTGGTTAAATTGTATGCACCAAGTAACTTGAAGACATGGATGCAACATGCCAACCAAGTATGTGTTTTTGTAAAGCAGTAATAGAGAAATAGTACAAGAGAAATAGAGTAAAGCAGTAATGCCATTGATCAAGTTGAGACGTTATTTTTGTATTAGCTTCATATCTTTTATTTAGTTATTTTTTATATATTCTATTTATTTATTTATCCTTAAAATAAGAGTTTCAACTTATTTCCATAGTCACTCCGGTCAAAGCTCTTGGTCTATTAGAGCCATATTTGTCCCCTTATTAAAATTAAAACATTTATAACACCCTAAAGAAATACTGTTTTCTCTTTTATAATTTTTATGTTAAATTTGACTAGTGATAAAGACAAGTCAAAGAAGGAAGAATAGTCTTCTCTCAATTTTGGAAGTCTACAAATGACATTTGAGATTCTTTGAACCATAACAGTCTTATCAACGATAATGTTTTCCAAGCGGTTGGACTTTGAGCCTCTCCTTCCACAATTCAGACGAGAGCCCAAAAATGGTTTCTCTGGATTTTTCATTGAGATCATTGATTTTGTTACTTCTTTCCAGACAACTTTTCTCTTCTCTCGATACCATAAATCCTAATCAAGTATTCAGATATGGGGACATCTTGATCTCGAGGAACAAAACATTTGCCTTTGGTTTCTTCAAGCCCGGAAATTCAGTGCAAAGCTACTTAGGCATTTGGTACAACAAAATATCTGAAAAGACCTTTGTTTGGGTAGCTAACAGAGACAATCCAATCAATAATTCCTCGGAAGTTCTTTTAATCAACCGATCAGGAAAACTGGTGCTGTTAGATGAAAGTCGAAGGGTAGAAGTTTGGTCTACAAATGTTTCCTCAAAGAATTCAAACATTGCTCAGCTCTTGGATTCTGGAAACCTGGTTTTGATGGGGCAAATTAGTCACGTGGTTGCTTGGCAGAGCTTTGACCATCCAACTGATACTTTGCTTCCTAATATGAAGATTGGGATGGACCTAAAAACTGGTTTGAACCGGTTTCTAACATCTTGGCGGTCAAGTGATGACCCGGGTACAGGAAAATCTATATACAGGCTCGACTTAAGTGGTTCACCACAATTCGTTATATACAGGGGTCCAACCCTGGTTTTTAGAACCGCACCGTGGCCATGGATTTGGCCCGTTGGAGATGATAATTCCGGCATGTACAAAGCTAATTTTGACAATAATAAAGATGGAATTTCCCAATGGTTCACAATGGAAGATCCTTCAATTGTGATGCACTTCGTGGTAGATGAGAATGGATCATGGAAGCGGCTAGCATGGGATGATCAGAGCCGTCAATGGAAAAAGTTTTGGTCTATGCCCATGGATCCATGCCAAGAGTATGGTTATTGTGGAACTTTTGCAAGTTGTACACCTGGTAGCAGGAATGCTTTCGTTTGCACGTGTTTAACAGGGTATGAGCCCAAATCACCAAGGGATTGGTATTTGAGAAACGGGTCAGATGGGTGTGTGAGAAAAAGGAATTTGTCCATGTGTGGAAATGGAGAAGGGTTTGTGAATGTAGGCCGGGTAAAATTACCTGATACCTCGGTGGCTCAGGCATTGATGGGCTTGAATAGTGAACAATGTAAGCAGAAATGCTTGAGAAATTGTTCATGCTCTGCATATTCTACTATGTACACAAGCGAACGGGGAAATGTCTGCTTGCTTTGGTTTGGAGAGTTGATGGACATAGTCATGTACACCGGTTGGGGTTTGGATTTGCATGTTCGCATTGATTCAATGGACTTAGGTACTTCAATTTACTTATCTACTAGCCTTTTTGTTTGTTCGATACTGTGCAAGTAATTGTCAAAAACTTATCATTTAAAAGGAGGCATAGGAAGAGAGAGGAGGGGTTACCACCCTCAATCTTGAAACTCTTTACTCTAACTGTGTTGCATACTTAAGAGCATGTTTGGTACTTTTTACGAATACTGAGGAGTTATTTACAAAGCCAATACATGATGAGACAAATCTGTTATATTCCCATTCAACAGAGAAGAATGAAGATTTTTTTTCGAAGGAAGGGAAGCTGGCGATTCCATTATTGTCTGTTGGTATGGTGTCAGTTCTTGTTGTTACAATTCTCTACATTCAATTAATCAAAAGGAGGAAATACAAAGGTATGATAAATAGATGCAAGTTTCTTCTCCATCCAACTACATTCACAAAATCAAGGGAAAAAAAATGAAGCTATATATGGTACCTTGATAGTTTTGAGCTTAAATTTCCATTATTTTGTCCGATGACAGTACATCAGGACCGGGGGCCACATAAACGAGTTAGTATTATTTCAGCTGCTTTAGGGTGTCCCAAACGAATTTCCACTACATATAACCTGCAAGAAGGAAATTGTCACGTTGATTTACCTATTTATGATTTAAGAACCATCATAGAGGCCACAAACAATTTCTCTTCAACCAACAAGCTTGGACAGGGGGGTTTTGGCTCTGTGTACAAGGTATTGTCCTAAAAAAACGATGCTGGCATCTTTATTGAGCTCTAGGTTTTTATCTACATTAACATTACATGCATCAAAAGTATCTTTAATCTTGTTAAATTGCTTAACTTTGAGCTTCATATTATTGTTTCAGGGCCAACTACCAGATGGTCAAGAGATTGCTGTGAAAAGACTGTCAAAGGATTCAGGGCAAGGTCCTGCAGAATTTACAAATGAAATGATGCTTATTGTACAACTTCAGCACAAAAATCTCGTGAAACTTTTAGGTTGTTGCATACATAAAGAGGAGAAGATGTTAGTTTATGAATACTTGCCAAACAAAAGCCTAGACACTTTTCTTTTCGGTATGCCTTGATGCCCTCTATTATATTACATTTCCTTCCACAAGAAAAATAGGAACCAGATCTCCTATTAATATTATTTATAGATCAATCAAGAAAGTTAGAGCTGGACTGGAGAAGGCGCTTTGAAATTATTGCTGGGATTGCCAGGGGAATGATGTATCTTCATCAGGATTCGAGACTGAAAATAATCCACAGGGACCTAAAGGCGAGTAATGTTCTTCTTGACGCGACACTGAACCCAAAAATATCAGATTTTGGCATGGCCAAAATATTTGAAGGGGAGCAAAGTCAAGGAAACACTAGAAGGGTGGTTGGGACATAGTAAGTATATATAATTAATATGAATGAAAGAAAATGCATGTTGAATAGCAATATCAATGCTAATTACCTAACATCATAACATATTCTTTTTTTTTTGGGTTTTGTTTATTGCAGTGGTTACATGTCCCCGGAGTATGCAATATTTGGAAAATTTTCAACAAAGTCTGATGTTTTTAGCTTTGGAGTGTTGTTACTTGAGATCATTAGTGGAAAGAGGAACAATGTCGACTTCAAGGAAGATCCTTCCTTGAATTTAATTGGACATGTAAGTTTGATTTGCTTACATAATGTACAAAGTTGACAAAGGTATCACCAGAACAATAAATAAATAAATAAATCAATCAATCAATGTTATTCTGACGATGGGGAGTATCACAGGTGTGGGATCTTTGGAGAGAAGAAAGGGCACTAGAGATAGTCGAACCCTCGGTAAAGGAGTCACTAGTCGAGCCCTCGGCAAAGGAGTCATTTCTTTCTAATGAAGTACTACGCTGCATCCATGTTGGGCTATTGTGTGTGCAAGATAGAGCGATTGATAGACCTACAATGTCTGATGTAGTTTTTATGTTGGGAAGCAACACAAGTCTTCCTCCGCCTAAGCAGCCAGCATTTTTTCTTAACGCTCCTAGTGATGTTGATAAATGGATTATTGGAGCAAAGCAAGGCTCTGTGGATGAAGTGACCATAACTCATGTTAATGCTCGATGAAGGAAAAATTCAATGGGTCCATTGATGCTGCAAGAATTGCATAACAGCAACATTTGTATGAGATCAAGACTGTTATATTTTTTGAGGATTTTTGAATGAATGCCTTTGAAACATTTTTGAATGGGAATTCATGGTTGATTGAAAGTGGTGTAGGCTATTACTGTTCCATTTCTTCGCTAAAAAAAATGACAATAATGACGCACTTTTGCAACCAGCGACGACAACCACAACCAAGACCTCTGCACCGGAAAATACTCCATCAGAAAATTTTGCAACGCACACATATCAGTGTTCGCTAAGTTTAGCAAGACGATTTCTGACCTGCTCCAGAAAGATGGCAAAGTGTGGCTATGCCACGCTTGGCTGGTATCGCAAATTTTGTGTAACTGGCAAGCGTTCCAACGCGCGACATGCAAAGAAAACAAAAAAATGTCATTCCATAGGCTTTTTGATAACGTGCGAAATGTTAAATTTATTATTAACATTATAATTTGATTTTGAATTGATTATTGCTTTAATAAATGATTTTTATGATTTTTTATTTTTAGAGGATCGAAATTGAAAAATTGATTCAAAGTGGATTTAAGAAGGCAATTTGGAGTTAAATGGTTCAAGGCATTAAATTTAGGCCTACAAAGAAAAGGAAGAAGTATCAAAGAGTGGAAGATTTTAGGTATTAGTTTTTTTTTCTTTTCTTTCAAGAACATTTTTTTTTTCTTTCTTTTGGTGATTTTAAGAACATGGTTTCCGCCTGATTAGTTTTTTCATTTGATTCAAGAAGAATTTTCATTTGATTGTTTTTATTATGAGGTTATGTGTTTCATTCAATTTCTTGCTATTTTAATTCAACTATTTGTCGATTCTTGATTTATTTACATGAAAGATTGCTATTTATTAATCTAACAATTTAATTTAATATTAATTTTTCTATTGTTATATAGGATTTTAGTGATCCGTAATTATCATGAATGAATGATACAAGTAGCAATTGAGTTATTTATGTTTATGGGTCTTTTACTAATATTCATATTTAATTTAAGGAATCGATAAAATAAAATTAAATAATTGCAGCTATCCCAATTATTTGTATATTGGTTTAACTATTTTCATAAAACTTAATCTTATCATTATATTGATACGTAATATTATCGTATCCAATCGATTATTTTTTACCAATAATCAGTAAAACAATCAAATGTGTGAACCTTTGAATCAGGACTTGGAAAATTGAATTTTTTTTTTCTAATTTTCAATATTTTTGCGTAATTGATTTGTCTCTTAATTTTAGGTTATTAATTTTTGAGTTAAAAATTTATTTGATAAACTCCTTTATTTTATTTTGGCAATTACTAAAAAGTTAAGTTAATTTAGTTTCCGTGAGATTCGATTTGGTACCACTATTGCTCCAAGTTTGTTTGCATCGGGAAAATCGGTATTAATTTGAGGGTTTCGACAAATCCGTCCAAATTTTGGCGTCGTTGCTGGACAACTATTTTAATTTCTTAATTTGTCTTTTTTTTTTTACTTGTGTTGCTGACCTCTTTATTTTATGATCGTTCTTCTTAAGAATGTAAATTGAAATATATTCCCAAAATCGAGAAAATTGTTCGTCGTTTAAGAAAAGAGGCTAGACAGAGGAAAGATAAGCTACATTGGAGGGTAAATTTAGAGATTGATCTGAAGGAGTTGGCTGCATCAAATCTGAATTAATTGTGCATTTAATGCCCAACTCTTGAGGTAGTATTCAAACTTAAATTTGCTCTGATGCATTTACTTGTTATTTTTTGTGGTCTTTCAGGTGAGAATCTACATAAACATTTGAAGGAATTCCACTTTGTTTGTTAGAGTATGAAGTCCGAAGGTGTGACCGGGGAACAAATCAAATTGAGGGCATTTCCCTTTTCCTTAAAAGATAAGGCAAAAGATTGCTTGTACTATCTACCTCTTGGTTCGATAAATACATGGAATGGAATACATAAACTATTTCTAAAGAATTTTTTACCTGCATCTAGGGTTGCCAAGATCAGAAAGGAAATATATGTGATCAGATAGATTGGCGGAGAGATGCTATATGAATATTTTGAGAGATTCAAACAATTTTGTGCTAGTTGCTTACATCATCAAATACCGGATCAGTTCTTGGTACAATATTTTTATGAAAAATTTCTATCCATGGATAAGAGTATGATACATGCATCTAGTTGAGAAGTTTTGGTCAATAAAACCCTTGAAAAATCCAGACAGTTAATCTCAAATATGGCATAAATTCTTAATAATTTGGGATGAGAGTGGATGGAGTTACAAAACCCGTTAATGAGGTAAATCACTCAAATCTTGAAAATCAAATTTCTGAACTAACTGTTTTGATTCGTCAGTTGGCTGCAGGGTAAATGCAAACAACCAAGGTTTATGGTATATGTTCAATTCCAGGATATCCTACGGATGTGTGTCTATATTTACAAAAAGATTTCACTCAATAAGTAAATGTTGTAGGAAGATTTCCCGATCAATCTCAATGTACGTATAATTCTTTCTCCGACCATTATAATTTTGGATGGAGAGATCATCCAAATTTGAGTTATGAAAACCAAGGAGAACGGTCAAAATATTCACCTCAATGTTTTAATAAACCACCACCAGCACTTTCATAATTTTCTAATTTAGGTATGTCTTTAGAAGATATAAACAACGTAGTAGCCTTAACAAAAATATAAACAACGTTGGTCATTATTCCGGGAATCATGTGACCATCACTAGTGTTAAAGCTCAATAAAAAGCATTAACCTTCGGTACCAAAAAAAAAAAAAAAAAAAAGCATTAACCTTCTCAAGTTTTGTAACAGAGTCCTAAAAGTCTTATAGACAGTAGGATTCAATTGCATGAATCTTTTTTCACCCAACATGTCAGGATCTGCCTTTTCTCGTGATCCATTTAAGCTTGAATAAGCTTAGTGGGTTTGAGAAAAGCAGCTAAACCCGTTTGGGGTCCCACGGTGGGGGTAGGCCTCCTCCTGGGCCAGTTTCGCCTGGAATTAAACCAAGACCAGCTTGTTCAAAAGCCTAATCGGGCCATTAATCCATTTCCTCTTCCTTAACCGGACTTTTTTTTTGTCCTTATGAACTTGATCCACCACTGAATATCCAGAATTTTACTCTAACTAATCTCGACCTAGTTGCTGTTGGATCCCAATCTTGAGGGAACTCTTCCAACGTCATTTTTACTACTACCAAAATTCGAACCACAGTTCTTGGTATGGGATGCTAGTATCCTTTCCACTACACCAACAAATAATTGGTCTTTAACTGGACTTTAAAATCAAACCATACTGAAAGAAATTGCCGATAGTTTGAAGAAGAAAAAGAAGCACTACAAAAAAACAGTATTTTCGCCACAAATTTAGCGACGAAAATTTTAAAAAAATTCGTCGTTAAAAACATTAGTGACGGATTTAGTGATAAAAAATTTTTCATCGCTAATAACGCGTCACAAAAATTTAGCGATGAAAATTAGAAATCCGTCGTTAAATTTAGCGACGAAAATTTGAAATCCGTCGCTAAATTTAGCGACAAATAATTTTTCGTCGGTAAAATTCGTCACAAAATTTAGCGACGAAAAATTATTCGTCGCTAAATTAGAGACATAAAAAAAATCCGTTGCTAAATTTAGCGACGAAAATCTAAAATTCGTCGCTAAATTTAGCGACAGATAATTTTTGTCGCTAAAATCCATCGCTAATTTAGAAAAAAAATATTTGTCAAAAAATTATCCGTCCCTAATTTAGCAACGAATAAAAAAATCCGTCGCTAGATTCCAAATCCGTCGCTAAATTCAGCGGCGGATTCCAAATCCGTCGCTAATTTCAAATTCGTCGAAATGTCCAGGGAGCGCACGTGCCGCCCTTGCCCACCCGAGCCAGCACGTGCCTGGATGGCCACGCCCGCCTGAGCCAACACCAACCTGCAACCTGCCCGCCCAGCCAGCACCCCCACTCAGGCGCTCCAACAGGTGCTCCAGCATCAACTCTTGGAAAATGCCGCTTTGCCTTCTACCTCCACCGTGGTTCGAACTCCGAACTCCTGCACGCACACGTAACTTGTAAACCACAAAACCAAAGGATATTATGTGATATAAATTTTTATTATTATTATTTATTATCTTTTCTTCACATTTTTCTAATAATAATAAAATAATATATAATAACAATTTAAAATAATAAATATAATAATTTTTTTTATTTATACCACCAACATAAAATAATATTAATTAAAAATAATAAATATGATAATTTTTAATACAATAAAAAATAATAAAATACTAATTTAAAATAAAATAATAAATTAATTAAAAAAAATATTAATATTATATTTTTGATTTCTTCTTTTTTCTTTTATTTTATTATTTTATTATTTTTTTTCATTTTTATTTTTTTAATCCATCTCAAAACTATAAAATTATAATTATCAATAAATTATAATATATTAATAATTTAAAAAATCTATATATTTATTCACAAAATATTTTTATTCGTTATAATATAATTATTATATATAAGAAATGAGAATAGAAAGGAAAAAAAAATAGAGATGAGAGTAAGAGGAAGGAAAAAAAAAGTGAGAATAGAAAACAAATGAGGAGGAAGAAAAAAAAAATTATCAGACAATACTAAGCGGTGGTGTAGTGGTGATATATATTCTGTTCAAATCCGAAATCTAAGGTTTGAATCCCTTAAATTGCATTTTATTAATATTTTTTAGTATTAAAACAATGAAGGGCGCCCAGGCAAGCACGCCCCACCAGGCGTGGGCGCCCAGGCAGGCGCGCGCCAGCTGGGGCGCGGGCGCCCATGCAGGTAGGCGCGGGCGCCCGTGCATGCATGCGTCGGCGCCCGTGCAAGCTCGCGGTCCTGACGGATTAATATTTAATTAAAAAATTTATATTATTGAATAAAATAATACAAATAAAATAAAAGTTACCTATATAATAATAAAAAATATTAAATAGAACAAAAAAAGAAAAAAAGTAATAAATTAATTAATATATATATAATTTAAATAAAATAAAATATATGGTTTTTTTAAAAATTAAATAATATTATTCTTCTAAAAAAATGAAATATAATATAATAAAATAAAATGTAAATTAAAATATTATAAAATAATAATATGATTTGTTAATATAAATTAATAAAATAAAATAAAATAAAATAAAATTCTAATTAAAAAAGATAAAATTCAGTGACGGATTTCCAAATCCGTCGCTGAAATTATTAAAATAAAATAAAAATAAAATAATCTTCAGTGACGGATTTGGAATCCGTCGCTAAATCAGCAATAGCAACGGATTTGAAAATCCGTCGCTAAATTACCAACGGATAAATTTCGTCGTTGCTAAATTAATTTTTTAATTTAAATATTATATTGATATTATATTTTATTTAATTATATATAAAAAACTTAGCAGGATTGGGATTTCGTCTAGCGACGGAAAACAAATCCGTCTCTAAATTAATTTTTAACTTAAATATTACATATTAATAAAGTAAAAAGAAAAATAAAAAAATAAAATTCTATTTAAAAAAGATTAAATTTTGCGACGGATTTTAAATCCATGGCAAAATTTAGTCACGAAATATTATTCGTCGCTATTTAGCGACGAAATTTGCAAGGAAAAATTTTTTGTTGTCAATTAACAACGAATTTAGACACGAAAATTTTTTCGTCACTAATTAGTGACGAATTTTGTTACGAATGATGTGTCCATCGCTAATTTAGCCACGACTTCCTTTTTATTACAAATTTTGTGATAAATTAGCGACGAAAATGTTTATATCGTTAAATTCGTCGCAAAATAGCGACGAATATTTTCCGTCGTAAAAATTCGTAACTAAAAGCGTATTTTTTTTGTAGTGAAGAAGAAGAATAAGAAGAATAAGAAAGATGCACCTCTAGAAAATTCATCTCCCTCGTCTCGATTCTCTTTCCACCACCTAGCTTATTAGTTTTCTTTCTTTATACATTCCCGTGATAGATCAGCTAGAGACGTGGCTACTACCATGCATGTGTGCCATAAGACTTTTTTTTTGTTTTTTTTTTTTTTGTGGTAGGGTGTGCCGTAAGATTATATTGGTCTGGTCTAGTCCTAAACTTGGAACACCCCTAGATGGGGATGAAGGGCTGCGGTTAGGGTCATAGGTCTAGTAGCCTTCAGCGTTGTAATAAATCAAGTCATAGGTATGAATAATTAAAGAAATAATCAAGTATGAAATCAAGGAGATCTGATTTCTCCTGCAATCCCTTTGAATTTCTATGGTTGAAAAGTGAAATTGATTTTAGACATCAAAAGAAAAATTAAAAACACCTAAAAAATAGCAGCAAAATTGAAATAGGTATGTAATAAAAGTAAACTTAAAATGTGTATTTTTTTTTTGTACAAAAATTTAAATCTGGAAGTAACACCTGAAATAGGTATGTAATCAAAATTGATTAGGGGAGGGGGATTTATACCAATAGACTATTCCTTTGAAAACCTTAAAATGTGTATTCAGAAAGCAACTTGATGTTTTAAACAATCATAAGATGTTTAAAAAAATTATGATTAATCTATGATTAAAAATAGTATAAAGTGGATACGTGTTATGCCAGATTATATGAATTTGAAGTGGATTGAATCGAGGGGAGCCAAATGTGACTTTTTCTCTTTTTTCAAAAATGAACTCTAAAATTAACAAATAATCAATTTAGTGAGATAAGATATTAAATCTTTTAATCAAAACTTAAGAATTCAAAATTTAAGAATAAAAAGATTATATTGAGAAAATTGTTTTTCAAAAAAAACTTCTATAGATATTTAAATTGTATTAATCGGAGCAGAACCCTACCGGTGTTAGGTAAAAAAAAATGGGGCCTAAATGATTGTGTGCTGCTTCAAAATCCTAAAGGTTGAAAATCAAGTTCCTAGTTGGGCTGCCAATGAGCCCATTCGTACTTGAGCGTCTCTTGGGCCAGCTCTTTTATTTTGCACCCCACCACAAATACAAATATTAGACTCGTTAATTAAATGAGGAAACACTAAATGTAAATGTGCCTTTTAGGATTATTTCTATAAAAGGTTTAGATTGTTTAGTATATAAACAAACTTGAAAACCAGTTTCCTCGGCTTGTTCACACTTGTAAGAGTTCAAACCGTAGAGAAGACAAGGTTGCATGAAAACAAAATGAAAAAAGGGTATGAAAATAAGATATTTTGTAAGAATATAAGAAACAAAAAATTAGATAAATGCATAAATATAGAATTTTTATATAAATATTAATTATTTTGTGATAGAATTATTATATTTTATAATAAAAATCTAAAATAATCAAGTATGTAATTATTAATCATAAAACAAATAATATAAAAATAAAATTATAATTAAATAAATAAATAATTTATTAAATATGAAAATATATAAATATAAAAATATAAGATTTTTATGTAAATATTAATTAATTTAATATATTAAAATATTTTAAAATGTTATCACTAAGTTGTTTTGTGCATGAGACGTCATGCTGCAGTATAAAGAAAAGTAGTAAGGGGCCAACCGAGAAGCTCTGCAAGCCAGCCAACCGAGAAAAGTAGTAAGGGGATCGGTGGCGCAGTCCAAGTCAAGAGAAAAGATATGACAAAACATCTAAAGCAAACAAGCGACGGCACTACATTTGATTGAAACAGGATAGGAACATTAATGCTCCAATAAACTACTAGGATACGAAACGATACGCATGTGTAAACTACTAGGATACGCATCAATTCGTTTTCAGTTAATAGACTTTAAAGCTTCAAATTACTTGTTTTCATTTCATTTTTGTAATACTGATTTCCTTACCTCAGCGTAAAAAAAAAAAAAAAAAAAAAAAAGATTCTAATGACTGATTGGTTAAGGAAACTATGAACCCTTTATCCATGGAAATATTGAATATGGTCCCACCCCCCAACCATCGTGTGCTAAAATTTAAAGGATATGCCAAATTTATGCTGGTGTAGAAGTTGACATCTCACCTTATTTCACAGTAAATTAACCACGGGAATTTTTGTTGATACGACAATTAAAACTAATGTTTTTAAAACCGAATTAGTACGATTTACTTGATTATTAGTCAGACCGGTCGATCTATTTTATGGTCAGATGATATTATCATAATATCATATATATATATATATATATAATTTGTATATTATATATTTTAAAATAAAATAAAATAAAATCAATATATCTATATAAAAAAATAAATTTGTATTAGTAACACATGAAAAACACTAACTGCAATGAAAACCAGGTCATATTGGTTTAAATGGTTTATCAGTTTTACCAATTTTGATTAGATTTAAATGATTTTAACAAGATTTGATTTTATCCGATTTAATAGTACAAACTAAAACGGACTATAAAACGGTTCATGGTCAAATCGATCCGGTTTTAAATACACTATTAAAAATTTGTATTTTTTAAATAAAGTTTCGAATTCGAGTTTTATATATGATAAAATAGATGTCAAGAGAGTTTTATTTTTAAAAATTCAATTTGATTCGAATTGAATTTAATTATACCTAATATAATTATCGAATACCAATATAATTATCGAGCGGTAAACGGATGATGATGATGATGAATAATAACAATAATAATAATAAATATTTAATGATAGAGACAAAATGAAGAAGCAAAAATTTTTTAAATGTAAAAGTTGTTGATATAATAACTATTTTTATCATTTTTATACTAATTTAGTTTTTCTTGTAAAATTAATATTCCTTTATTAAAAATTTTTTACTTTAACTTAAATATAATATAATATACCGACAAGATCCCGAAATAGAATTGTAGGCTACACATTTTTTCTAAAAGATGACAATTATTTTACGTCTTTATATATTTTTATATTAAACTACAATTTTTTAATTTTATGTATTTAAGTTAATGGAATGGCTTCAAATTGGAATCATAAGCAAGTGGATTAGAAAAATGTCCACCATAGTATTCTTTATGAATAAGATGGGTCAACCATACTAATGGTATGGATTATCTCAAAATTAGTATCTCTTGTTTTTTTTTCAACACTTTATATCTTCTTTGAATCTTCTCCTCAAAATTCTTCCATTGCTCACACAAAATCACCGTCCTTCAATCATCCAAGCTTCTGCAACATCTCTTTGAGTTTTATCTCATCTCATTTCCTTCAAAATTTCAACAAAAATGACTGGCCAAAGTTTTCGTGTTTCGTATGAAATGTCTTCTCTTGACAGAGAACCGTGAAACAACACAATACTTAGCTCAAATTGAATTTGGCATGTCCAAAATACGTAAATTTTGCCTATCACATCAACTGCGTAGGCCTTGAGCAGTATACTACTTGGATCGCTCGCATTTACTTATTTAAAAGCCCTTCAAGCTCAACTAGATCAGTAACAGTTGCTCAAGCTTGAATTTTGTAATTAATAAGCGAACTCAAACTTGACTTTTGATATAAAGAGACCAACTTCAACAACCTACTACTACTTTTGTTTAATTTCGTTTTTTACGCGTGGTTGTGAAGTTAGATGGTCAACCAAAATTCAATTAAATAGAGTATATGATATGGTCTACTTGAATAAGTTATTGGAAAGTGTTCCCATTATATCATAACATCTACAGGTTCGAGAACTATAAATATATATATATATATGTATGTATGTATGTATGTACACTAAAACGTAGATATGTGGGACATATCTAATTTGACTATTACACGGAGTGAATTTTCAAGACGTATGATGGGTCAATTAGTTGAAATAATAACACCCATTTCAAATCTGAAAGAAAATTCAAGGTATATTTTTCCCAAACTACTTATTTTTCCTACCGCTCAACTCTACTGCATCAATCTCAGCATGGCCTCTTTCAGATTTTCTTTGAAATCATTGGGTTTGGTGCTATTTTTTAGACTTTGCTTTTCTCTCGACACCATAAATCCAGATCGACCGTTTAGAGATGGAGATGTCTTGCTTTCCAAAAATGGAACTTTCGCCCTAGGATTCTTCAGTCCTGGAATTTCTAGTAAACGCTATGTAGGCATTTGGTACAACAAAGTGTCTGAAAGAAAGGTGGTGTGGATTGCTAACAGAGACAATCCAATCAATAACTCCTTTGGAGTTCTTTCTATCAATCAGACTGGTAATCTTGTTCTATACGATGAAAAATCAAACTTTCTAGCTTGGTCTACTGATACTTCCTCAAAGACTAGGTCATATGCTCAACTCTTGGATTCTGGAAACTTGGTTTTGATGGAGAAAACAAGCAAATATGTAACATGGCAGAGTTTTGATTATCCTACAAATACTCTGCTTCCTGGTATGAAAGTTGGGCTGGACCAGAAAACCGGTCAGAATCGGTTTTTAACATCTTGGAGATCAAATGATGACCCGGGTTCTGGTTACTACAGTTTTAAACTGGACCTTAGTGGTTCACCACAGCTTCTTGTTTATAGGGGCTTGGCAAGGCTCATGAGGTTTGAACCGTGGCCATGGCCATTGATTTTTTCCCGTCCTAATGACATCATGAGTCAGCATATTTATAAGTTTTTGATGAACAAGGACGAGATTTATTTCTCTTATGTGGCAAAAGATCCCTCCCTCGTAACACATTTTTGGATTAATGAATTTGGATCAATTCAGTGGGTGACACTGAACAATGAGGATGGTAGATGGTACGTAATTTATTCTGCTCCACAAGAGCCATGCCATGGATATGGTCATTGTGGGACATTTAGTACTTGTGAACAAAGTGCTACTAAATTCGAGTGCACATGTTTACCAGGGTACCAGCCCAAGTCACCAAGCAATTGGTATTTTAGAGACGGGTCAGGCGGGTGTACTAGGAAGAGAAATGTCTCCATGTGTAGGAACGGAGAGGGGTTTCTAAATGTGGGTCCAGTTAAATTACCTGATGTCTCAAGAGTTCGTGTTGAGTTGAATACGAGCCGTGCGGATTGTGAGCTGAAATGCTTGACAAGCTGTTCATGCTCTGCATATGCAGTAACAGATGCAGGGGACCAAGGAATTGTTTGCTTTCTGTGGCATGGTGAGCTGATGGATATGAGATTCTATCCATGTGTGGGATCAAATTTATATCTTCGTGTGGATTCAATTGACTTAGGTACTAGTTTCATTGCCTTTTTCACCATTTATACTAATAGTCCTTTGCATTCTCAATTTATTAGCTAGCATGAAATTTGTCCCCTAAAAATTTTAAGAAAAATTTTGAAATGTTATTTATCGCTTCATCTACAAACAATTGACTCACCCACATGTATGATAGAATGTCTCAACCACTTTTGGAATATTTACAGAATGACAATTACTCTTGCATGTATAAATACTTGTAATTCGTTAACTTTAAATAAATTTTTTAATCATGTAACAACTACTTTTGTTTGATTTATTCATGGAATATATTTATATATGATCATGATTGGAAATGCTCTTGGTTAGATCCATATTATATATTTTATAAAAGTTAGATGATCTTGATGAATAACTATACTCTATGATCAAAATATTCTTCTCATTGCTTATGAAATATGCAATCATTTTTTACTTTTATTCTTTTCCTTGCTTATGATCAAAATATTTTCAATTTGATTGTACAAGTAGTTTTCATTTTTTTTGGGTTCATTATGGATTGTTGGAGGAGCAATAGGTTCAAATTACTGAATCAAATATTTTATACAATTTCAACACCAGAATTTCTTTTACATATTTATTAATTTATTGTGCGGGAAGCCTATGGAATGTGAGCGTCCACCCCTATATTTTTTCTTTTTGACTCTCCCTTGGCAATAACCCAGTGGCAAAGGTCAATTTTCTTGTTGTGTTAGAAAGAATTTGGAGGCAAACAGTTAGCTGATTTTGGAAATTATTTCCACCTTGGATTTGGTATGGTAAAAGAGGTGATGTGGTTAGCTGTACAGAATTAGCAGAGAATGAGAAGAAGAAAGGGAGCTTCAAAGCAAAGAAGAAACGTGTTGTGATTCCCATATCATCTGCTGCTGTGGTGTTCACTCTTGTTGTGATTGTGGTCTCGCTTAGAATAATCAAAAGGAGGAATCTTAAAGGTAAAACTACTAGACAGCTTTCATCCTTATTATTCAGACATTCTTTATGCAAACGCATAACAACATAAAATTTTTGGAAAAGGAAAAGAAAATCTTATTTACTTTTTACTCATTTCTTCAAAGACTAACTGTGTGTGTATATATATATAAGATGATATATATAAAGGAAGTTGTACATATACATAACATTTTTCTATGGAGCTCTAAATTTTCCCTTCTATGGAATTTTGTGTCCAGGGGAGGCAAAGCAAAATCTGGAAGGACTATTTCATAGAGTTACCAATAGTACTTCGAGGCTTTACAAAGACCTTTTGGTTGTGAATGGGCAAAAAGTAGGTAGCTCAAGTCCTAATTTAGCTTTGTATGATTTCAGTACCATTTTGGCTGCAACCAACAATTTTGCATCGGAGAACATGCTTGGCCGTGGTGGCTTTGGCTCGGTTTACAAGGTAATTTCTACCCTTTCAAACATCTTCAACTTTTTCCTTATTATCATTCATGTAATGTGTATATACACTTCCTTTTTCTTTTATTGATACTTAGGATGCATTAGAGCCCTATTTTATTTGCTTTCTTTTTTTCATCGTTTGTATTTTTTTTCCTTTTTTTTTTTCTTTTTTTGCTACATAAATGCTAATGGTTAACATGTTGTCCCTTTACATCTGGGATAGACAAGTTCCGAGATTCAAACTAAGAACTATGGAAATCCACCAATCTACATGGGGGTGATTTAGAGCGTAAAAATGACTACTTTTACACTCATTTATAGAAAAAATTATGAGTTTCTTTTGAAAACTTTATATTTCTATAAAAGAAAATTTTGTTATAGTTAAAGAGTATTAAAAATAAAATAAAATAAAATATCTCAATTATAGGAGTAAAGAGTAGAGTCCGATATATCAAATTACCTAAACACCTCCTTGGAAATGATGACATTCAAATTTCTCTATAGTGTGGTGTGTGTGCATTAATTTATGAAACAAAATTTCGCCTTGTAATGTAACCAATTAGAACCTTAGCCCTTTGATTTGTTACACTAGGGTCAGCTAACAAATGGCGTAGAAATTGCCAACCAAAGGACTTGCTTCCGTAGGAATCCACCAAATCTGAATGGGTGGGGCAAGCCCCATGGGGTCAAAGGCATATTGACCACTTTACACCCATTTAAAGATAAATTTATGCGTGTTTGAAAATGCTAATGTCATAGTCATGGACCCGTATAAGTTAACCAATTAGGTGTTTACACCCTTTGATTTGATTATGGTAGGGTCAACTAACAAATGGCCTAGAAATTGCCATAAAAAGACTGTCGAAGGGGTCAGCACAAGGTGTTGAAGAATTCAAAAATGAAGTCATGCTCATTGCGCAGCTTCAACACAAAAATCTTGTGAAACTTCTGGGATATTGCACTGAACAAGAGGAAAAGATCTTAGTTTACGAGTACTTGCCTAACAAAAGCTTAGACTATTTCATCTTTGGTACGTCTTTACCCCATTTATTTTGATTTGTTCAATTTTTTTTTTTTTTCTAAAGCAAGACTTCATGCATGCAGATCAACAAAGAAAATCACAATTGGATTGGAGAAAACGCTTTGAAATTATAATTGGGATTGCTAGAGGCATGATGTATCTACACAAAGATTCAAGGCTGAAAATTATCCACAGGGATTTGAAGGCAAGTAATGTTCTTCTCGATGGCGCAATGAACCCAAAAATCTCCGACTTCGGCATGGCAAAAATGTTTGAAGGCAACCAAAGTCAAGCAATTACAAAGAGAGTTGTCGGTACATAGTAAGCATAAATTTCAATACTTGCATAGCATTCATGAATTCACAAACAAACTATATATTAATGTTTTTATTAAATGCAGTGGTTATATGTCTCCAGAGTACGTGATATTTGGAAAATTTTCAACGAAGTCCGATATTTTTAGTTTTGGGGTTCTATTGCTAGAGATCATTAGTGGCAAGAGGAACAATGTCGATTACCAAGAGCACCCTTCAATGAACTTGATTGGACACGTAAGTAAAGAATTAGTCTATCAATAGCTCACAAATTCTTTTAAGTCAAAGGTTGGTATTGTGTTTCCTAGTGCCACGAATAATTGCAATTTGCAGGTGTGGGATCTTTGGAGAGAAGACAAAGCATTGGAAATTGTTGATTGTTCGATCGAGGAACCATTGTTTTGGCATGAAGCTTTTAAGTGCATTCAAGTTGGACTATTGTGTGTGCAAGAATTTGCAGCGGATCGACCCTCAATCTCAGATGTAGTTTGGATGTTGGAGAGCAGCACAAATCAATTGCCTCCTCCTAGGCAACCAGGATTCCTTTTGACAAAAACCTGTAGTAGCCTTAACAAAAATATAAACAACGTAGGTCCTTGTTCCGTGAATCATGTGACAATCACTAGTGTTAAAGCTCAATAAAAAGCATTAACCTTCTCCAGTTTTGTAACGTAAAGAGTCTTTTAGACAATGGGATTCAGTTGCATGAATCTTTTTTTTTTCTTTTATCCAACATACTCTGGATCTACCTTTTTTTCTCATGATCCAATTAAGCTTGAATAAGCTCATGGGTTTGAGAAAAGCAGCTGAACCGGCTTGTGGTCCCAAGGTGGGTATAAGCCTGCTTTTGGGTCACTTAGGCCTGGAATTGAACCAAGACCGGCTTGTTCAAAGCCTAACAGGGCCATTAATCCATTTCCTGTTCCAAAGCCAGACTTTAATTGTTTGGTGAAGTACAATTCGCATATCTCAGGACTAAAATCAGAAACCGGACCATAAAGAAATTGCCTATAGATATAAAAAAGAAAAAGAAACGGGCATTTCTAGAAAACTCATCTTCCTCATCTTGATTCTCTTTTCACCCCTCATTTAATTAGATTTCTTTCTTTAAACATATCTATAACAGATCACCTAGAGACATGGCAACTACCATGCATGTGTGCCATAAGATTATAGTATTAGAAAACCGAGGGAAATAGTATAATGGAAATAATGTAAGGTATGAAAAAGGTTGCACACGACTACATGCTCCCTCAAACAAGTGGTCATCACTAGTCATACGTACTACCATAGGTTTTGTCGTCGAGCCTCGCAAGATCTAAAAGGGAAAAAAAAAATAAAGAAAATGATTAACTTGTGAAAACTAAGTGATAAAAAATATTGTTCAACATATAAATATGGTATAATAAATTTCCAATTATTTTGATACAATCACATTGATCATAAGTAATAAATAGGAGCATTTATCCAAATCAACACACCAACCGATGCTCATCGGTCGATACTCAACATGAGATATTAGTATTGGAAACAAAGCTCCACATCCAATTATTTTCGTACTCTCTTCTCCAATTCAATTTCGCATAGTAGCATCTCGTTGTTAAAACTAAAAAAAATTAAAAAAATTTTAAAAATTTTAAAAAAATTGTTTGGTGGCAACAGGCCCTATTGGCCCATGTACAGAGAACAATCACAAAAAGGCTGAATCGGACCAAATTGAGTCGATTGGAGGTGGATTCGATTTAGTTCAACTAGTCAAATCAGGTCAAACTAGGCCCATTGGACCGACATATGTCAAACAAAGTCAAAACACACCAACCATTCAACTATCAAGAAGATGGCGGTTCAAAGCTGCACCTCGTGCTGGGCGGTTGGGGCAATTAACCACGCGCAGACGCCCTTGTGGACACGCATCAGGAGCACATGATAGGTGCACCAGGCTCCACAAGCGGAACTGGCTTCCAGGCATGGCCAGCCACGTGTGATGGTAATTGGTTATCACCCATATCCGGGCTGCTCGTGCTAGTGGCACTCTTAGTGGCGATCCGCACGGCCTTCCACCGCCGCCGAAAGAAGAGGGGAAAGAGAGATAGAAAGGAGAGATAAATGAGGCTTACAAACAGAGAAGGAAGAGGAAGAGGGAGAGACACCACCACCAAACCCCAACTTAAAACACACAAAGCACTATCCACAATCAAATGACAGCTAGGGAAAAAGGAAAGAGAGAGAGGGAGAGAGATCCAAAGAACTTAACCCCCCCCCCAAAAGACAGGGGAGAGAGAGAGAGAGAGAGAGAGAGAGAGGACTCAATCTTAGGGAGAGATGGGGGATGATGATGACAGAGAGAAGAGGGGCGGCGGAGAGAAAGAGAGGGAAGAAGAGAGAGAAACAGATGAGAGTGTAGAAACTTGTCGAGGCACTTTTATATTTATTAAAAACCTAGCCACAGCTCAAAGGAACTTTGAGAAATCACACTTAAGTCCTATAAGCAAGCTCGAGCGATTTCTAGCCTTCGAAAAATTCATCCAAAATGGACCGTGTAACACCTTTAATTTCTATGTATGCCCTTCAACTTGAAGGGCCACATATAGAAATTTTGGCATGTTACAATTCTCTTGTTTCAACTTTCAATCTTCAAATTCTACAACATTAATTTCTCTTTCTTCGATCTTTGCTTTGAATTTAAGTTTCAAATTCAATTTTTGAACTTCAATTTTGTAGGAGAGACTCTTGGATTCCCAAGTTTTAATTTGCAAACTCTATTTCAATTTCAGAGTTCCATTTTTTGAGAATCTTCAACTCAAACCGAGAATTTTCAAATTTTAAATTGACAGTCTACAATCTTAAGAATTTTGAGAATCAAATAAGAGATGTTAATCCTGTTTGAGAGTTGAGGATTTTGAGAATCTTAGATTGCATCAATTAAAAAGTCCATAATCGATTGAGGAACTTTGGTAAGGAAAACTTTTCTACCAAAACTAAGAGATTTCAAGATATTTATTTTTTTATTTATTTGAAACAGGATAGTATCAAAAGAGAGATCTCATTGGAGATCTCATTAATTTTAGCTTTGATTTGCACCGAAAATTCTCTCTCAGTCGCATTAAGAGCCTCTCTCTCTCTCTCTCTCTCACACACAAAAATAATCTCAAATTCCATGTGGAACTGGATTTGCACTGAAAATTGGGAACCCGCATATAATTGGACTGAAATTGGGACGATACTGGAACAGGGACCAAAACCATGTGGAGCGGAACCTTGGTCTGGTCTAGGCCCGAACTAAGAACACCCCTAGGTGAGGATGGAGAGCCGCGGCTAGGGTCATAGGTCATACATAGGTCATAGGTATGAGTAATCAAAGAAATAATCAAGTATGAAATTAAGGAAATCAGATTTTTTTTTCCTGCACTTCCTTTGAATTTCTATGGTTGAAAGTAAGAGTAAAATTGATTTTAGACATCAAGAGAAAAATTAAAAGCACCCAAAAAATAGCAGCAAAATTGAAATAGGTCTGTAATAAAAAGAACATAAATTGTGTATTCACCTACTTGATGTTTTAAACAATCATAAGATATTTTAACAAAAGAAAACAAATTTATGATTAATCCATGATTAAAAATAGTATAAAGTTGATATGATTATGCAAGAGTATATGAATTGGATTTATAAAATTTGAAGTGGGTTGAATCGGGAAAGCCAAATGTGATTCTTTCTCTTTTTTCCGACAAAGGGGGCTAAATGATTGCGTCCTACTTCAATATCTTAAAGTTTCAAAACTTATTGCTTGATCGGGCTGCTAATGAACTAAGGGTGCTATGATATCTGTGGTACTACTTGGTCAAAGATCAAGCTCGAGCTTGGGTATTTCGACATTAAGCTAGAGCTCGAGTCCAAAATGTGTCGAATCTAAGGCTCGTCGAGCTACCCGAAACATGTAAAATGACCGTTATATCCATCCTATTTTTAATAAATTACAAAAAGATAATTGTTAGATTTCAAAACGCAAAAAACGAAAAGGTCATTTTCATCTTATTTTCACATCTCCTATCCTTTGTCTCGTTTCTCATTCTAGATTGTTCTCCTCTCAGACATCAGACCTAGCTCTCGCGGCTCGCTTCTTTCTTCTCGCCTCTTGCCTCTCGATCTCGATTCTTCAAAGTTCAAACTCTTTGTGGAATGAAGATCTTGTTCTCCTCTCCGTCACTGTTGCGAATCGATTCAAGGTAAACTCTCCCTCTCCCTCTCTCTCTCTCTCTCTCTCTCTCTCCCTCTTTGTCTCTCTCTCTAGGGTTTTTGAAAGATCTGTGAATTATGGTTTTGTTCGTGTCCCTTAGTTTTCACTCTTCAGCCATCTCTTTTACTGTACAATAGAGATCTACAAAATGTGAATCCTCCATCATCGTCGTCGTCACTGCAACATCCTTGGGTTTAGTCAAATCGAAGGTAAACTCTTTTTTTTCTCTCTCTATCTCTGTTTTTAGAAAATTAGGGCTTTTTTGTTTCTGTTGAATTTGTTGAATTCTAAAGTTTTAATTTTTGTTTCCAAAAAACTCTCTCTCTGTAAAATTTCTTTCTAAGATTTAAGTATTGATTTGTTTGGATATGATCTCGGGTTCGAGCTCGAGCTCTATAATTATAGACTCGATGAGTTCAAGCTCAAGCTCAAGCTTAACCAAAAAGCACTCGAGTCAAGTTCAGGTATTATTATTGCTCGACTCGACTTGGATATCAAAACATCCCTACAATGAACCCATTCGTACTTGAGCGGCTCTTGGCGCAGCTCTTTTCTTTTGTGCCCCAGCACAAATACAATTTTTAGACTTTGCTGTTGATATTCTTATAAAATTAGGATCGTTAGTCTTTTTTGAGTTTCATGAATTCTGCTCTCTTTCTTGTGAGGTGTACTGTTCTTTAAAATGTAATATTCGAGACATGATTTTTTTTCAATTTAATTCTTTTTGTTCTTTTTCATAAAAAAAAAAACAATTAAACGAATAAAGGGTCTTTGAAGATAGTGTAAAATTAATTAAATGAGCCAACACTAAATGTAACTTTTAGGTTTATTTCTGTAAAGGTTTAGATTGTTCAGAATCTAAACAAACTTGAAAACCAGTTTGCTCAGCCTGGTTACAGCCGTATAAGTTCAAACCGTAGAGAAGACTTGCCGGATGCTGCGGTCTGAAGAAAAGTAGGAAGAGGTTCAGTAACGCAGTCTAAGTCAGGAGAATAGAAATGACTAAACAAAACATCAAAAGTTGAGAAGTGACGGCACAGCAGTTGATGATTGAAATGAAACAGGATTGGAACACAAAGTCAACACACAAATAAACCATTAGGATACACGTCCATTCGTTTTAAGTAATAGACTTTAAAGCTTCAAATTACTTGGGTTCATTTCATTTTTCTAATATTGTCTTTTTTATATTTTTTTATAAATTATCCTTACCTCAGAAAAAAAAAAATTCAAAAGCCTGATTGGTTAAGGAAACTATGGACTTTTTATCCGTGGAAACATTTAAATATGATCCCACCTCCCGATCCTCGTGCGCTGAAATTTATAGGATATGCCAAATTTATACCGGTATCTAAGTTGAGATCTCAGCTTCTTTTCACTATAAACTAACCGCACACTAATAACTAATTATTTGGACTATTACTATTACTATTACTCTTTAAATAAATTTCAGGTTCAACATTTACATATGAAAAAAATAGGTATCGAAAAAATTTTATTTTTTAAAAATCTAATTCAACTCGAATCAAATTTAATCAAATTAAATATAATTATAAGATACTGATGATTTATAAAAAATAAAATATCATAAAATAAACTAACCGAGCTTATAGAGGAAGTGGTAAAAAAGTTGTAAGCCCATTTCAACAAAGTATTAATATTAATATTAATATTAATGATAGAGATAATGAAGTAGCAAAAATTTTTTAAATAAAACGGTTATTGATATAATAACCATTTTAATCATTTTTATACTAATTTAATTTTTCCTGTAAAATTTGATATTTCTTTATTAAAAATTTTCACTTTAACTGAAAATATATTATGAATATAGTATAATAAAAGGGCCGGAAATAGAATTGTAGGCTACACATTTTCTAAACGATGACAATTATCTTTCTTTTTTATATATTGTTTATATTAAACTATAATTTTTTAAAATTTTATGAATTCAAGTTTTGGACCGGCTTCAAATTGGAATCATATTCGCGCGGATTCGAAAAATGTCCAACATAGTTTTCTTTAGGCATAAGATGGGCCATCCATACTTTTTTTGTGGTTACACAAGTATTCAAACTCTAAATCATAGGGTTGAGCGAGGGAAATTGTGACCACCAGTTTGTCCCATCGAGGATGCCATCCATACTATTCGAAAGAGATATATACGGACCTACTTCTAGATCTAGCTGGAAGTTTTTCTGCCCAAATTAGAAGGCAGATTATTTATCAGTAATTATGGTTTATTAGATTGCGCATGCATACCCATGAGATCCAATTTGAGTCGAACCGAAATTAATCAGATCTAAAGTAATTATCGGATGATAATTTTAAAGGGTCATTACATATATACCAGAATTGGGGACTGATAAAAAGGGACATTACACATTTCTAAATAATATGCCAATGGAATGGTTCAACAAAGGTATACCATATGTGGTGTGCAAGTCAACTTTTAGAGAAGCCCATCTTTTGTTTATGCCTAATCTTCCAAACTTAGCAAAATTTTGCTTATAGAGACAGATTATCACACTTTTTAAACCCATCAAATGAATATGTCTATTTCAACCTTAAAAAAAAAAAGGTCAAAGTCAATGTCGTTGTCGTACCTCATAATTTAATTAAAGTTAAAGGATATAGAATGAACAAGGAAGGTGCAAATAGAACCAAACCAGACAGGAGAATTTATTATTTGAAAAGTTGTTTGCCAAATTAGACCGTGGAATTGTCTTCGAGTTGATAGATTAAAATAATAATCATAATAATAAAAACTAAAGGAAGAACATGTTTTATCTCTTTAAACGCTTCAGTACACTAGCAAAAAAGTAAGGGGAAAAAAAAAAACGAAAAACATGTCTTATGAACATGTAATTTTGACATCATTAGCTTTGATTTCTGTTTTCAGCTTTTGTTGTTCTCTTGATACCATCAATCCAACCAACCCTTTAGAGATGGCGATGTCTTGCTTTCTGAAAATGAAATATTTGCACTGGGATTCTTCAGTCCTGGAAATTCTAGCCACAGCTATTTGGGAATTTGGTACAACAAAGTGACTGAGAAAAATGTTGTTTGGGTAGCTAATAGAGACAATCCAATCAACAATTCCTCCGGAGTTCTTTCGACTGATTCAAAGGGTAATCTCGTTCTATACAATGAGAGTAGAAATTCCCTTGTTTGGTCTGCAAATGTTTCATCGAATAATGGTTCATATGTTCAGTTATTGGATTATGGAAATCTAGTTTTGATTGAGCAAAATAGCCAGTGTGTGTTATGGCAGAGTTTTGATTATCCCACGGATGTTTGGCTTCCGGTTATGAAAATTGGGTCAGACCGGAGAAGCGGTTTGAACTGGTTCGGGTGATTTGAGGTACGAGCTAGACCCACTTGGGTCGACCCAATATATTTTGTCCAATCGTAGGAGGCTCCGGGTATGTACCACTACAACTACGTCAAGGTGAACGATCAAGACCAAACTTACATGTCATACGCTTTGGATGATCCATCTATTCTGACCCAAGTAGTTGTCGATAATACTGGGTCGCTCCAGAGGTTAACATGGAGCGATAAGAACCATCAATGGATCCAGGTCTGGACTTCGCTTGAAGGTGTATGTGACGAATACGGTCACTGTGGTCCTTATAGCATATGTAGCCCCAGCACCACTAATGCTTTTGCGTGCTCATGCTTGCCCGGGTTCAAGCCCAAGTCACCAAGTGATTGGTATGTGAGAGACGGGTCGGCTGGGTGTGTTTGGAGCAACAATGTATCCATGTGCCAAAATGGGGAAGGGTTTGTGAAAGTGGCAGGGGTAGTAGTACCAGACACCTCGATGGCCCAGGTCAAAACAGGTCCGAGTGGCAAGAAATGCAAGCAGGAGTGCTTGAAAAATTGCCGTGCACTGCATATGCAGCAACAACTGCGGACGGAGACGGATCAGGGGAAAGTGTTTGCTTCACATGGTTTGGAGAATTGATAGACATAAGACTAGCTCCAAGCTATGGAATTGACTTGTACATACGTGTCGACTCAATTGACCTCGGGACGTAGTTTTTATTCTCCCTCTCCATATACTTTTGTTCATACACTTGGTGCTTGACTCGACCAACACAAAAACCGGCGTGACATTAACATGGTCGAGCAACCCACAAAGTATTTTACAGTTAGCTGCCTTTCTGGACACAACTTTGCTACCTAAACCTAAGCACTTGCCGTCCCTGAGTTGTACTATATATAATTGGTTAGGAAGTGTTGGTTGACTCATGGTTGATATAATGTGAATTGATTGAGCCAATTTTAATACTACATATTTATTTTATATAATAAATTAGCCAATGATGATGCATCGTGTTAACCATGACGCAAATAGAGTTGAAGGAATAATATCCTACATTCCTTGTTGGCTTCATGTAATATTATCGAAAATTATCTATGTTTTTCCTATTCAATGTGATAACATACACTTTTCTGTATCTTTCAGCTGAATATGGAGGGCAGAATAAAAGATTCAACTCAAAGAAGGCGATCATCTTAGTGATTTCCTTGTCCTTTGCAGTCATAGTGTTGTCTATTGCCTTTTTTGCCTTACGAAGAATCGGGAGGAAAATCCAAAGTAAAAAGCACCACACTTGCTATCTTATGTCCAATAACGAATTTATTTAGAGTACGGAAAATGCTACTTATCATAAGAAATTCAACAAGAAGTTTCATTGAATAGGTAACAAACTGTCATCAGACAGACTATTTATGCTAAATTCATGAAAATGTCATCCGCATCTCTAATGCCAAATACATTTCTCTCAGGGTATCATTATGAGAGCAAACAATTCAGGTTATGCCTGTCGAGTAGAACTCTAAACATGCCCCTGTATGATTTACATATGCAATTTCATCATCGTGTTCAAGGACAGTGGAGCAAGAAAACCATGGATCAGTATCATTGTTCAATTCAACAACGTATGCTTCAATTCAACATCGCTGATATTAGTGACAGAAAAAAATCCGTCACTAAAACCGAAAAAAAAGACAAAGAGCAACATCGCTGATATTAGCAACGAAAAAAAATCCGTCGCTAAAACCGAAAAAAAAGAAAAAGAAAAAAAAAACCGGAAATAAAAAACAGCAACGGAACAATGGTGAGATTTGAACTGTGCACTAAAAATAGTGTGAGAACACTCTTGCCACTAAACCAAACATGTTTTCTATTTATTTATATATATATATATATATATATTTGTTTTTTTTTTACTTATTATCTTTATTTCTTATTTCTTAATAATATGAAAATAATATAGAATTATAATTTATTATAAAATAATAAAATAATTTTATTATTACTTAAAATAAAATAATTAAAAATTTTTAAAAATAAAATAATATTATTCTTTTCAAAATAAAATAAAAATAATAAGAATTATTAAAAAAATTAAAAATTTAAAAATTTAAAATAAAATTTAAAATAATTTATTATAAAATAATAAAATAATTTTATTATTACTTAAAATAAAAAATAAAAAATTTGCAAAATAAAATAATATTATTCTTTGCAAAATAAAAAAATAATAAGAATTATTAAATAAAATTAAAATTTAAAAAATTAAAAACTTTAAAATTTTAAAAAATTTTAAAATAAATTAAAAAATAAAAAAATCCGTCGCTAATTTTCCGTCGCTAAAAGCTGTACATATGTTTTTTTAATTTTTTTTCCTTCACTAATTCACCGACGGAAGTTAGCGACGGAATATTTCCATCGCTAAAAATTCCGTCAGTAATCCGTCGCTTATAATTTTATAATTTTTAAGGGTTTAGCGACGAAATATTTCCATCGCTAAAAATTCTGTCGATAATCCGTCGCTGATAATTTTATAATTTTTTTTAAGGGTGTAGCGATGGAAATATTTCCGTTGCTAATCTGTCGCTAATTCCTCAGTAAAAAATCCGACGTTAATTCATCGTAAATCTGTCGCTATTACCGACAGACTTTTTTTCATCGGTAATTTTCCATCGCTGAAGCCGTATTTTCCAGTAGTGGTGCGATGATAGCCGTAGAAGTTCTTATTTTTTTTTAAAATAAATCATCCATCACCATGGATCAGATTTTGTTTGAGTCAGTTTGAGTACTTTTGAGTACTTAAAAAATAAATTACTTTTAGCATTTGTTTTTTCATATATAAAACTCAAACATGAGACCCTATTCAATAAAAATCAGTATTTAATCACTGAATTAATTAGATATTGGTATAGCCTAAGAAGTTCAAGCCTTCCTTGTTAACCGTTAGACGGATCTGGCTCTCCCTTCTAAACCTTCATCTCCCTGTTTATTCTCATTAAATTCTCGTATTTTCTCTTATTACACTAATTAAATTACTCAATAAATTAAAAAAAAAACTTAAAAATATTGTCAATGGGAGTTTCAAACCATCAACCCATCAAAGATGGCCAAATGTCTTGCACTTGGATTCTTCAGCCCCGGAAATTGCACGCGGAGATAAGTTGGGATTAGGTTCTACAAGGTGTCCGAATTGAACGGGGTCCAGGTCCCCAATAGAGATCACCCAATTAATAGCTCTTTGGGAATTATTGCAATCGATGATCAATCTGGAAATCTCAAAAACTACTATGAGAGTATTCTCGCTAATCTTAGTTTATGGTCTACTAACGTCCCCCCCCCCCCCGGGGGATATTACTTAATGGCTGAGCCCTTGAAATGGGGAAATATGGTTTTGATGGAGCAAGAGGGACACGCCGGGTCATGTGGTAAAGTTTTTAATCATGCCAACTGAAGATTACACATCCGGTTTAAAACTCGGGCTGGTCTGGAAATCCGGTTTGTAATTGTATTTGACATCTTGGAAATCACTGGATGAGCCGGAACTGAAGATTATATGATGAATAACTGAAAAATGGCCCCTACCATTGACTTCAATGCAACTTCCACTTTTGTTCAAAATCATATTTTAAATAATTTGATTTAAATATTATCGAACTCAAATTAGAGAAAAACTCTTCTAATATAGTTTTTTCTATTTCTAAATTTTAATACTAACTTTAGTGTATGTGATAGAGACTTAACATGGTTCATGTGGCGCAATGAGGACCAAACATGGCTTTCCCAATAGGCAAATGGAATAGTCAAGCCTTATTATCATATAAACAACTATGACCCTTACGGTAAAATTCTGATTATCATATAAAAATATAAACAACTTTTACTTTGGAATCATTTTTAAGATTTGATTTGCCACACAAACAACATATAGTATAGTCAAACCTTATTAATTAAAAATAATTTAAAAATAAATTGACATGATATGAATATGATTATTACATGCAAATGTTCATTTAAATCTCATTGATAAGAAATAATTTACAAATAATATCAAAATAACAATTATTTATATTTTTAATACCATAAATACTCATCCTCACAAATCGAGTATTTAATCTAATCATGTAAAATTTTTTAAACAAAATAAAAAAAAAACTTTTATGATTTTAACTTAAAATCTTCATAATATGATATTGTTTTATATTTTTTATAACTATCATTATTTTTAAAAATTTATATTCATATTTTTAATTATTATTATTTTTAAAAGTTTAAGTATTATTAATTTTTTATTTTAACAGCAACCTAAACCCAGGAAAACTGAGTTTGAGTGCACGTGTGTACCCGATTATGAACGCAAGTCACCCAATAATTAGGCTGTAAGAATAGGATAGGATAGGTGCATCCAGAAGCCACGTGGCAATGGCACACGCAGAGGAGGTGAAGGATTCGTGAAAGAACGGGAGTCGAGCTTCCTGATATATCCACACTACATATAAAACAGGAGGCTGAGAAAAGAAGAGTGTGAGCTCTCATGCTTGGGCAATCGTTCATGCACGGCTCATACAATGCCTGATACGAAAGTGGGTGCGACTTGATGCATCACACGGCATAGTGAGTTGGCGGATTCCAATCAATATTCTCATGACGATGAAGGACAAGATCCATATGTGAGGGTGGATGCAATTGAGCAAGGTATTTCTTCATTTTTTTTTTTTTGTGGGAGTATTTTCAAAATTAAATTGCATATTTATTCTATATAAAAACTTCAAAAATTTTAGAACCCGAATGGTTTTTAGGAGAATGGTTAAACGATACTTGAGGCAACAAATTGAACAGGGGATCTAATGTTTGCCCCATGTCCTTGCGTCTCATTATTCAAAGAAGTCGAACAATATATTTGAGAATAATTCAATCTTGGGAGTTATGGTTGCAGCCCATGCAATTGCTGCTGCACCATTTTCTATGGTTTCCCTGTTGGTTGTTTCAAAGGCAGAGAAAGGGTAAGGCTGGCCTCAGACTGGGGAGGGTCCCTGGCCCTTAAACAAGCATTTCTAATGTTTCTTTTTCCTGAGTTCAATTATGTACATGTGAATATATATGTTGTTAAAGATGGGTTTAACTCTATAAATGATAACTCTGCTGACTCAAGCGAGATGACTAGCCATCGTTCCATCTTGATTAATGGGGAGCTGCAAAAAATTGTTGGAGGGTGCTCGGATTGATGAAACTCCGACATTTAAGTCAGAGAATGGTTTTCGATAAAAGAAAAAACAGACTGAAAGACAAATTTGTATATCCTTGTGTGCTTTGATTTTCCCTTTTCGTGGTGCATTCTTCTACCCGTGCTACTTTAGGGTCTTCTTTTTTTTTTTTTCTCTCTCTCTATAAGGAGGGCAAGGTCCTAAAAATATAAGGAACACATGCCTATACAAAGCCCAAACCACAACATGAAAGGCAAATCCAAACAGTACATAAAATAAAAAATAGTCTAAACCCTAAAATAGGAGGCAAACGAAAACCATCAAAACTAGAAGAGAAATCTACAAAACAACGTGACTATCACCATTGTCGAATATCCTGCCTCAAATGACAACCACAGAGCAGAGCAAACAAAATATCAATGACGAATTGCATCAAAGATCCATTAAAACACTATGTTGATCAAAGCCACTTTGAGAAAAGATTAGGGTAGCAGTCGTGTCGAGATACTTTCATATTTATTAAAAACCTAGCTACAACTCAACGGAACTTTGAGAACTCACACTTAAGTCTTATAAGCAAGCTCGAGCGATTTCTAGCCTTAGAAAAATTCATCCAAAACGGACTGTCTAACACCTCTAATTTCTATATATGCCCCTTAACTTGAAGGGCCACATATAGAAATTTCGGCATTTTACAATTCTCTTGACAGACATAAGACTAGGTTCAAGCTATGGAGTAGACTTGTACATACGTGTCGACTCAATTGACCTAGGCACATGGTTTTTATTATCTCACACCATATACTTTTGTTCATACACTTGGTGCTTGACTCGACCAACATAAAAATTGTGGTAACATTAACATAGTCGAGCTGTATTTATTATTATTTTTTTGTTACAACAAGTTTTAAATCCGAAATCATCGGATTGGAAGAAAAAACTGTGACCATTAAACTATCCCATTTGAGATAATCGAGTTGCATTTCTACACAAACTTTGCTACCTAAATCAAAGAACTTGCCGTCCCTGATTTGTACTATGCATAATTGGTTACGAAGTGTTGGTTGACTCATGGTTGATATAATATGAAATGATTGACCCAGTTTTAATACTACATATTTGTTTCATATAATAAATTAGCCAACGATGATACGTATTGTTAACCATGACCCTTCATTTTCAAACCCCAACGTCAGTATTAGTTTATTATGTGCATGACAAAAGAACCAAGCAACCCAAAAATGAAATTGTTTAAAAGCATACTAACAAAAGAATACATAAAATACAAAAATTATCATCCATGACCCTTAATTTTCAAACCCAACCTCGGTGTTAGTTGCATGTTGTCGAGATTTATCAAACACGGTGTTAACCAATGAGTTGAATGTGACTTGCCTTCCACAATGAGAAATGTTATCCAATGTTTTGCAGGATTGAAAGGAGAATTAATAGATTAAAAAAAAAGATTGTAAAAGAAAAACCAACTTCTTCGCTTTGAGGAGAAAGACATAAAAAAACAAAACAATATATATATATATATATGAATTTTGAAAAAGGAAATTCAATGTAGATTGAGTGGAAAAAGAAATATTAGAAAAAAAAAAGAAAAACACGATCTGAAAATTAAAATAGAAAAAGTATTCTTTCTTTTTATTGATTAGAAGAATCAATCAAAATATGTCCCTAAATTACTTTTATATTTATGTCATTATGAGAGCAAATAATTCAGGATATGCCTGTCATGTAGATCTCTAAACATGCCCCTGGATGATTTACATAAGCCATTTCATCATCGTGTTCAAGGACAGTGGAGCAAGAAGACCATGGATCTGTATCATTGTCCAATGCTACAATGTATGCCTCGAATTGTACCCATGCCTCTTCAGCTATGATGAGCTACACGAGGGCAGCTAGTTCCCTGATCTACCTTTCTATGATTTAACCACTATGCTTGCTGCCACAAACAATTTCTCCTCAGAAAACAAGCTCGGACAAGGTGGTTTTGGCTCCGTTTATAAGGTACTTTTTCTGGAATCTAAATTCATTGCAAATGCAAAAGAAAAAGGTTGAGCTTACGCTTCTGTTCTTAATTTTAGGGTCAATTACCTAATGGCTTCAAGATTGCCGTAAAAAGACTATCAAAGAATTTAGGGCAAGGCACCGAGGAGTTCAAAAATGAAGTTAAGCTTATTGTGAAACTCCAACATAAAAATCTTGTAAATCTCCTGGGTTGTTGTATCCAGAAAGAGGAAAGAATGTTGGTCTATGAGTACATATCAAACAAAAGCTTAGACAACTTCGTATTTGGTATGCCCTCTACCAATGACTCCAATTTTGTGCTACTTGATCATCTTATAACAATTCTCGTAAAGTTTTTGTGTGCAGATCTAGAAGAAGAGCGTACTTGGATTAGGGAAAGCGATACGAGATCATTCTAGGGATCACGAGGGGGATTTTGGATCTTCATCAAGATTCAAGACTCAAATAATTCATAGGGATCTTAAGACAAGTAATGTTCTTCTTGATGCTGCAATGAATCCTAAAATATCTGATTTTGGGGTAGCAAAATCATGCAAAAACACAGAGTGGTAGGCACATAGTAAGTATAGATACCGTATTAAGTTAACATATGCATAGATTGAGTGGTAGCCCACACATAGCTTCTTGGTGCTGTTCTTAAGAATCAAACTTTGGACATTGCTTAAAAGTAGATGCATCTCTTACAAGTTGAATCGGAATTTGGAGACTAAGAATTGAGAATTTTATTTGAGACTGAAACGTTATAAATTATACAACATTTGGAAAATGCAAATATTCAAAAGCCATAAACAAAATTATTTGATATGCGCATACATCTTAGCCAAAGCCTTGGAGGTCATCACCGAGCTTCAACACTTGTTAGTGTCACTTTGTTTAAGGAGTAAGGCTCTCCTGCGCTAAATGTTGACGGATCATACCACTCGTGATCTTTGTTGAATATAAACGCCGGTTGCTTTGGAGAAGGAAGAGTGGTTTCATTTCCCAACATGAAAACAACCTCTAACATGGTTGGCCTGTTTGCGGCATACTCCTCAACGCAAAGTAGCCCAATTTGGATGCATCTCAAGACTTCGCGAGTAGAAATTGACTCATTCAATGATGGATCAACTATATCCAAGGCCCTGCCTTCTCTCCATAGATACCATACCTAAAACAAAATCACAATATTAGTAATGCCTCAGGTACATTTTAATGCATTATTTCTTGTAAAATATACATTGTTGACTTACATGTTCTATCAGATCCAAGGAGGGTGTTTCATGATGATAGGCATTGTTCTTTTGGCCACTAATGATCTCTAGTAGTAATACCCCAAAGCTGAAGACATCAGATTTTTCTGAAAATGATCCCTTCATTGCATACTCCGGAGACATATACCCACTACAAGGCAGCACAACAAGGTTAAATAGTTTATCACTTTCTCTCTCCCTCACTCTCTCATTGATGATACTTACAATGTTCCAACAACTCTATTAGTATTTGCTTCATTCTGATTCCCTCCAAATATTTTTGCCATGCCGAAGTCTGAAATTTTTGGATTCATCCCAGCATCAAGCAGAATGTTGCTTGCTTTTAGATCTCTGTGAATGATTTTTAATCTCGAGTCTTGATGAAGATATAATAATCCACGAGCAATGCCAGTAATAATGTTGAAGCGCTTTTTCCACTCTAAAGATGATCTTTTCATTTTATCTGTCAAAAACAAGAAATCTGAACCAACAATGTATGTGAGAAGTGTGGGTGTTCACCAAGAGATCAATATGATTACCGAAAAGGAAGGTGTCCAAGCTTTTGTTGGGCAAATATTCATAGATCAGCATCTTTTCTTCCCCTTCAATGCAGCAACCTAGGAGTTTCACAAGATTCTTGTGTTGAAGTTTTGCAATTAAAGTAACCTCATTTTTTAATTGCTCAATTCCTTGGCCTGAATCCTTGGACAGTCTTTTCACAGCAATTTCTTGCCCATTTACAAGCTGCCCCTGAAATCATAATTAAGATACTATTTCATGTAAATTTTCAAACAAAACTTTTCATACTATCAATCATACTACTACCATGTACAAACAATATTGAGAGTAGGTCAAAGTATTATATACAAGCAATTTCTTGCCCATAATTAAGTCCACACTTAGAATACATGCTCTGGTGTCTGCTCGATATGTTTGACATAGATCATCGCATGTGGTCTATGTATATATTGATACATACCCAAAGGGGAAGAATCGTGTTTCATACTATTATTAAGAAAAAAATGGAAAACAGAAGTCTGAATGTTAATTCCCAACGACATATTTCTCTCTTTCCCTTCTTATGGGTTCAAATCTTCGCATGTAAACTGTTGAAAACGTAAACTTGTTTTAATTAAAATAAATAATATGTATTTAGTTGGGAATGTCAAAGGTCTCTTTGTAAGTTCCAAAATGTTTCAAATTCCAATGGGTGTCAGTTACAAAGTATTGTATAAATTATGTTCATCTTGAATGAATAAAGTATGAGAAATATTTTGTAAAGTTAAAGAGTCCCTCCTCTATTCTATACCAACAAAGTAGTATCAGAGCTTTTTCATTTCTCACAAAAAAAAAGAAGCCCTCACGTCACTTTACAAAAAATCAGAACCCTCCTCTTGAAACAAGATGAATGGAACGTTTCCCTTCCAATTTCCAAAACTCACCAAAGAAAATTATGACAACTGGTGCATCAGAATGAAAGCACTACTTGGATCCCAAGATGTATGGGACATTGTTGAGAAGGGCTGTGATCAGCCTGAGAACGAGGGAGCAATGACGACTACACAAAAAGACGTTTTGCAGAAGGCTAAGAAGAAAGACCAGCAAGCTCTTACTCTTATCCATATATACTTGGATGAGAGTATGTTTGAAAAGGTTTCTTCTACAACAAGTGCAAAAGGTGCATGGGAGGTCCTTCAAAATTCTTTTAAAGGAAAAGACAAAGTCATTAAAGTGCGTCTACAAACCATGAGAGGTGAGTATGAAAATCTAAAAATGAAGAACTCTGAATCTGTTGAAAAATATTTTAATAGAGTTTTGGCAATTGTTAATCAACTAAGAAGATATGGAGAAATGATGGACGATATTCGTGTGATTGAAAAAATTCTTCATTCGTTGATTCCAAAATTTGATTTTGTTGTGACTGTAATCGAAGAGTCACATGATTTGGAGCAAATATCAATTGATCAACTTTTGGGTTCTTTACAAGCCCATGAAGAAAGATTGAAGAAAAGAGAAGAGCCTGTCGCCCAAGTATTACAAGCTAAATTAAATATCAATGAAAAGGAGGATGCAAAACAACAATTTGCTAGCAGACGTAGCAGAGACCAAAGCAGAGGAAGACTGAGTGGAAGAGGTTGAGGCTGGACTCGAGGAGGACGTGGAAGAGGCAGAGGAGGCAGAAATTTCACTGATAATGAGGAACTAGATGTTCAGCAACAAAAATCAAGAGGACGTGATAGAGGTGGCTGGTTTCAAAGAGGTCGTGGTCGAGCATTTAGTATACAATGTTACAATTGTCAAGGATAGAATCACTTTGCTGCAAACTATAAAATGCATTTCAACAAAAATGAGAAGGCAAATTTTGTTGAGGTTCAGGAAGATGAAGAGTCCACCTTGCTAATGACTTGTAACAAAAATGAAGAAAGAAATATGGAGTTTTGGTATCTTGACTCTGGAGCCAGCAATCATATGACAAGTAACAAAAATTTGCTTTGTAATCTTGATAAATCTATTAAAAGTAGCATTTCTTTTGGCGCTGTTATGGGCAAAGGAGATATTCTTATACAATTGAAGAATGGAGATCACCAATTTATCTCTCATGCTTATTATGTTCCTGCCTTAAAAACAAATATTTTGAGTATTGGACAGCTTTTGACAAAGGGATATGGGATAATGATGAACTAGAATGGGCTTGTTATGAAAGATGGAAAAGGAAAACTGATTACAAAAATATCATTATCAAAGAACAATATGTTTAAACTGAAGATCAACACTGATATTCCTATGTGTTTAAAGGCTACTGCAGGCGATACATCCTGTGGCATCATAGGATGGGTCACTTGAATTTTGGTGGATTGGAGTTGCTGTTCAAGAAATGGTTGGTGTATGGTTTACCTCCCATAAACCATCCCAATCAAATATGTGAAGGTTGTATGTACAGTAAGCAAACCAGGAAAAGTTTTATGAAGGAGTCTTTCTCTCGAGCCTCACAACCACTTGATTTGATACATGTTGATATATGTGGACCTTTCAACCCAAATTCGTATGGAAAGAGCAGGTATTTTTTATTGTTTATTGATGACTATTCTCACAAAACTTGGGTTTATTTTTTTAAGGAAAAATTTGAGGCATTTGAAACTTTCAAAATATTCAAAATTCAAGTTGAGAATGAAAGTGGCTGCTTAATTAGAACCATTCGAACTGATCGAGAAGGAGAGTTCACATCACAAAAATTTAATCAATTTTGTGATCATCATCGTATCCGACACTCATTGACTGTTCCAAGGTCACCTTAACAGAACGGTGTGGTAGAACGAAAAAACAGAACCATCCTTAACATGGCTCGTAGTATGCTGAAAGGCAAGAGAATGCCAAAAGAGTTTGGGGCTGAGACAGTTGTATGTGCAGTCTATCTGATAAATAGAAGTCCCACAATGAGATTGAAGCAAATGACTCCACAAGAAGCATGGAGTAGGAAAAAGCAAAATATTTCACACTTAAGAGTGTTCGGCAGTATTGGTTATGTTCATGTTCCAGACGAGACAAGAAGCAAATTGGACGATAAAAGTGAAAGGTTCGTATTCATAGGATACGCAAAATATTCTAAGTGTTACAAATTTTATAATCCTCAGAATGGAAAAATTATCATCAGCAGAGATGTGGAGTTTGATGAAGATGGCTCTTGGGAATGGAATATTCCTCAAGATGAAAATTATAACTTTATTCCTTTGTTTGATAATTTTGTTTATGCAGATCAATCTCCAGACCAAATTGTTACTGTTGTTACTACATCACAGACTCCTCCACGAGTATCTCAAACAAATAAAGTTGCTACCACTACGTCACAAACCCCTCTACATGTACCTCAATCAAATCAAGCAGATTTTTCCCCTCAAAGCTCCTCCGAGAGGCCTCCTCGTATGCGAAGTTTGGAAGAAATCTATGCAGAAACGGAAGAACTCAATGATTCCACTCTCTTTTGTTTATTTGCAGACACAGAGACAATAAGTTTTGACAAAGCAGTCCAAGATGAAAGATGGAGATTAGCTATGGATGAAGAGATAAAAGCCATTGAAAGGAATGATACTTGGCAGTTGACAACACTCCCAATAGGAAAACAACCTATTGCAGTAAAATGGATTTACAAAGTCAAGAAAAATATTAAAGGAGAGGTTGAAAAATACAAAGCTCGGCTTGTTGCAAAGGGATTCACCTAAAAAACCGGAATCGATTATGATGAAGTCTTCGCACTAGTAGCTCGCTTTGAAACTATTCGGCTAATTTTTTCTTTGGCTGCTCAACAAAATTGGAAGATTTTTCAAATGGATGTAAAATTTGCCTTCTTGAATGGCATGCTGGAAGAAGAAGTCTATGTGCAGCAACCATTGGGTTATATTATTAATGGTCAAGAAGAGAAGATGCTAAGGTTGAAAAAGGCTTTATACGGCCTCAAACAAACTCCAAGGGCTTGGTAAACATGCATTGATGAATATTTTCAGAAAAATGGGTTTTTTAAGTGCCCTTATGAACATGCTTTATATGTGAAAAAGTCACATGTTGGAGAGATTATGTATGTGTGTTAATATGTTGATGACTTGATTTTCACAGGTGGTAATTTGATGATGGTTGAAGAATTCAAAAGGAAAATGTCTGAAAAATTTGAGATGACTGATTTGGGACTTATATCCTATTACCTTGAAATTGAGGTTAGGTAGAGTGAAGAAGGGATTTTTCTCTCTCAGAGGACTTATGAAGAAGCAATCTTGAAAGAGTTCAAGATGGATAAAATCAATTCAGTTACTATACCTGTGGAGTGTAGAATCAAGTTCTCAAAGTTTGACAATGCGAAAAAGGTAAATCCAAATATGTTTAGAAGATTAGTTGGAAGGCTGCGGTTTTTGACTTGTACAAGGCCGGATATTTTGTATGGTGTTGGTGTCATTAGTCGATACATGGAAGCTCCAACTCTAACTCACATGAAGACAGCCCAGAAAATTTTTCGATATATTAAAAAAATATTGGATTATGGTTTATTTTATACTGCTGCAAATGATTTCAGATTGTATGGGTTTAGTGACAGTGATTGGGGAGGAGATATTGATGATCGAAAAAGTACAAGTGGTTTTGTTTTCTTTATGGGTGCGACTGCATTTGCTTGGAGTTCAAAAAAACAGCCAATTGTCACTCTTTCAACAGGCTGAGTATGTTGCAGTAGCTTTCTGTGTTTGTCATGCCATTTGGATGAGGAGCCTTCTAAAGGTTCTAACGTTTGAACAAGATGGGGCTACTGATATTTTTGTTGATAACAAATCAATAATAGCCTTGGGAAAAAATCCAGTTTTTCATGATAGAAGCAAGCATATCGACACCAAGTACCATTACATCCGAGAATGCATTGCGAAGAAGGTGATTCAACTCAAACATGTGTCGTCTAAGGATCAAGTTGCTGACATATTTACAAAAGCTCTAAAATTTAAAGATTTTTGCAGATTGAAAGCTACTTTTGGAGTTATCAAAGGTTGAATTATAAGTTTAAGAGAGAGTATTGGAAACGTAAACTTGTTTTAATTAAAATAAATAATATGTATTTAGTTGGGAATGTCAAAGATCTCTTTGTGAGTTCCAAAATATTTCAAATTCCAATGGGTGTCAGTTACAAAGTATTGTATAAATTATGTTCATATTGAATGAATAAAGTGTGAGAAATATTTTGTAAAGTTAAAGAGTCCCTCCTCTATTCTATACCAATATAAACTAGACTCTACATGCATGTAGAGAGAGAGAGAGAGAGAGAGAGAGAGAGAGAGAGAGCTCCACGAACACTGTTCTTTTTAAATTCTCACTTGCTCTTTGCTGATTACATAGGTCTTTTTACAGGAGCTAAGCAAAGACCAATGTAGCCTAATCTTGGCAATTATTCATGCCTTTTGCTGATTATCTAGTCCTTCAATTAATATGGCCAAATCTAGGGTCTATTTTTCAAAGAATCTGAAAGAAGATGCAATGAATCCTTTACCCAACCATATAGGGATGTCCATAACAAATTCGTTGGGGTCTTACCCTTAGAAAATCAATTGGTATTCCCATTAGAAATAAGAGAAATGGCAGCCACTCATTCAGGTCTATCATGATAAAGCAACAACACATTTGGCCTCCTGGAAGGTGAAAAGTCTTTCCTTTCGTGGAAGAGCATCTCTTATCCAATGTACAAACACTACGTTAGTTGGATATTATTCACAATGCACTCTTCTCCCTGCCGATAGCTTAAACAAAATCAGTAGGGATTTCCTTTGGGGCTCTTGTGAAGAAAGAAGAGTCCTCTTGTTGACTGGGACATTATCACCCTTCATAAGAGGCTTGGTGGCCTAGGCAGTTTCTTTGTGAATTAGGAAACGAATCATTCAATCAAAATCCAAGGTAACACTTCACTTTATAAATTACGGGTTGCCAACTCACAAATTTTGGAATATGATTAATGATTTCAGGTCCCTGCTGGACGATTTGAGACTTGCAAATAGAGCCATGCCTATCACGAGAGCAACCATTGAGCAAACAGCCATGCAAAGCTAGGGATTATATTGCTATTTTGGATCACCCTCCTGCGAGAGTAGCTCAGTTGTATTTTTATGCAATGGATACTCAAGGTCATGCTTATTGTTTCACAGCATAAGGTTCTGGGCAATAGCCCAAATTTTATATCGGCTAATTTAGTTTAATGAAGTTTCCATTTTTCTTGCAATGAGAGAGAGAGAGAGAGAGAGAGAGAGAGAGAGAGAGAGAGAGAGAGAGAGAGAGAGAGAGAGAGAGAGAGAGAGAGAGAGAGAGAGAGAGAGAGAGAGAGAGAGAGAGAGAGAGAGAGGGATGGAGGGAGGGAGGGAGGGAGGGAGGGAGGGAGTGAGGGAGGGAGTGAGTGAGGGAGGGAGTTACCTTGTAGACGAAACCAAACCCACCTCGTCCGAGCTTGTTTTCTAGAGAAAAATTTTTTGTGGCAGTAGATATTGTTTTCAGATCAAAGAACATAAAATCTTGGTGCCTCCTTCTTTCATCCATCTCTTTCATTTCTCCAACATCATCTCCTTTCTCCTGTGAGCAACCTGTTCACATCACAACCACAATTAGGCGAAGATGGACATTGGTTGGACCCCAGGCGTTTTCCTTGGCCAAGCTTATGTGTGAAGGTAACTCCTGCTTTTGGTTTGGCCACCTTGAGACGAAAATAGAGCCCAACAAATTAAAACAGATATATTTAACAAATTAAAACATAAGACAGTTTGGACTGAGAACAACACTCCACCATGCTCAAGTATAATTATCAAGACTTTAAAATATATTTAACAAATTAAAACAAATGAAAAATAAATTGGAAAAAAAATTCGGAAGAGCAACAAAAACAAGCAAAGATAACCTAGAAAAATTGAAAAATTGAAAAATTGAAAAATTGAAAAGAAATTTGACTACCCTTTTTCTTCTTTATCGCAACCCAATAAATTAAGAAGGCCAATAGAATGAAAAATGTAGCAATTGCCATAATAAGCCCCGCCAACGTGCCTTTGTTGTCAAGAAAGCTTTTAGACTTTCCTCTACTCTCCTCTGAAAACAATAAAAAAAATGAAAAATTGGTGAAATAAAATAAAGAATTTTGTTAATTGTTTCCTTGATGCCCGTGATAAAGAAAAATTACCTAATTCAATGGCATCAACACGCACATGTAAATCGTGATTATAATTTGAATATTGTCTTGTATCAAGTAATTCACCATACCATCTAATGCATCCTTTTTCTCCATTAACGCTAGAGTACGCCACACAAGAACAATTTTTCAAGCATGTTTGCTCACACGCTTTTAGGGTCAAGTTCAATTCCTCACGTGCCATTGAGGTATCAGGAACTTTCACCCGTGGAACCCTCAAAAAACCAGCTCCATTTCCGCACGTGCCATTACCCGCCCTTTTTCTTACACACCCACCCGACCCATCTCTCAAGTACCAATCCGGGGTTGACTTGGGTTCGAACCCTGGTAAGCATGTGCACTCAAAGTTCGGGGCATTGTCCGGGTTGCATAGCCCGGACGATCCACATTGCATGTAATCGTCGCAAGAGTTTTCGGGTGCCGACCAGAATTGGAACCACTGTTGGTCCTCGTCGCGCCATGTGGAGCGTTGGATATGACCTGTTAGATCTACCATTAGCCTAGAAAAGATTGAAGAATTGCGAAGCTGCCACGTGGAATAAACCTCGTCCTCATTATTTACAAAACTCGGCTCAAATATAAAATTTGATGACATGGCCGGTACACCAGTCCATCTCTGCCCATCCCATGGACCCGATCTCCATAACCGGGTCAAATCTTTATACAAATAAAGCTCGGGCGACCCTTTCGGATTCAGGGAAAATGAATACTCTCCGGTTCCGGGGTCATCAGCGGACTTCCAAGAAGTCAAGACGCGATTCAAACTGGTTCTCCGGTCCAACCCGAGTTTCATTCCTGAAAGCATTGTATCTGTTGGATAATCAAAACTCTGCCACACAATATTCTGGCTAGGTTGTTGGACCAAAAGAAGATTTCCAGAATCCAAGAGCTGAACCATTGAGCTATTCACAGTAACATTCGTCGACCAAATAGGAAAACTTCGGCTTTCATCAAAAAGAACCAGATTACCGGTTCTGTCAATAAAAAGTTCTCCAGAGGAACCATTGATGGGGTTGTCCCGATTAGCGACCCAGACCACGGTGAGCTGAGGCACTCGGTTGAACCAAATTCCTAGAAAACGGAAGCTAGAATTGCCCGGCCGGAAGAACCCCAGTTTGAAGCTTCCTCCTTCGGATACCAAAAATTCACCGTCTTTGATGATTTGATTTGGGGCCAAGGTATCAACTGAAGCTGAAAAGGGGAGAAGAAATATCAACAAAAGGCATGCTTTTTGAAAATTTTTGCAAATATTCATCTTCAGAGCAGAGCAGAGCAGCGCTTGACAGCTTATTGGTGAGGTTTCTTGGATTTTGAATCTTTAGGGTACTTGACAAATGAGATTGGAATTCTTAAATTTTCTGGGGTCTGGGGTTGGCAATGGCATGTCCCTTGGCTTCTTCATCAATCAAATGTTTCGTGCCGTGTGGCTAAAGTTGTTTTGACTTCGAGCACGCACAAATTTCTTCATTTAATTTTCATTGTCTAATGGGCCATTGCCTTGTGAAAATTCTAAATAATTAAAATTTTAGTTACTGTACTCAAAATATTTTAACAAATATATATAACAGTAATTATAAATAGTAAAAAATGAAAATTAAATTAAATTATGATAGGAGAAATAAATTGACAGGAATTAATTATAGAGATAGAAAAAATAAAAATATGTTGGTATAAGTTTTGAAGAGTAGATATATTGGCCAACTACAAAATTTAAGTTGAAATACATGATGAAAAGTAACTGTATTGTTAATAAATAAACAGTTTCGAAAGGAAAACAAAACATCTCATTCACAATTTGTCTCATAATCCTAATTTCTATTAATGCTCCTAAATTCTCCGTTGCTTTCCAAAGACAGGAAAAACTTCGCGTCAGAGATGATTTGATTGGTCTTTCAAAAGATTTGTTATCTATGGAAATATAGAGTTGCCGCTTTTGACGGATGAGGCCTTGGCCGATAAGAAATGGACGGGTATAACCTCCGGTCCCCGACTATTAACTTCAATGCAACTTCGGCGTATGTGATATTTGAGACTTATCATAGCTCATGTGGAGCGATGAGGACCAAACATGACTCTCCCAGTAGGCAAATGGTATAGTCAAACCTTATTATCATATAAACAACTATGACCTTTATGGGAAAATTTTAGTTATCATATAAAAATATAAACAACTTTTATTTTGGAATCATTTTTAAGGTTTGATTTGCCACGCAAACATCATATAGTATCCTCAAACCTTATTAATTAAAAATAAATTGACATGATAAAATTGTGATTATCACATAGTGTTAATGTGCAGTTAAACCTCGATGGTAAAAAATAATTTAGATATAATACCAAAATAATAATTATTTATATTTTTAATACGATAAATACAAATCCTCATAAATTAAGTATTTATCTAATCACGTAAAATTTTAGCCATGGAGGGAAATAATTTTACCACACCTTTTTTTCAACTTGTACATATTTATTTAGAACTATTGATGACACTGGGAATATCTTCGATTATCATTTGGATATGTACCATAAGCCTATTGAACATATGCAATATATATTTCACAACAATGCACTTCTGGCAAATACATTTGAACCAGGTATGTGTGGTGTAATACCCAAATAATAAAAAAAAAAAAAAGAAAAAAAAAGGGAAAAAATAAAAATTTCGGCTTAAAGCCCAATTTTCTCCCCTCTCCCTCTCTCTCTTTCCCCCTCTCTTCTCTCTCTCTCTCTCCCTCTTCTTCTCTCCCTTTTTCTTCTCTCTTCTCCCGATCCCCCGCCGCCACGCCTCTCTCTCCCGCTGCCGTCCTCCGCCGAGCGCGATCGCTGCACCACCGCGAGCGCTGCACCACAGTGAGCGCACCAGCGTGCACTGCACCACAGCGAGCGCACCAGCGTGCGCGACAGCGCCAGAGTGCGCGGCAGTGCGAGCCCTGCGCGAGCTCAGCACGCGAACCCAGCCTGCGCGCGAGTTAAGCGCGAGCAGCGCGCGAGCAGCTCGCGAGCAGCGCGCGAGTAGCTCGCGAGCAGCGCGCGATCCCCAGCGCGCGACCCCAGCGCGCCTCAGCACGCCCTAGCACGAGCCAGCGTGCACTCCAGCGCGCGATCCACTGCTCCAGCACGCCCCAGCATGAGCGCGAGCGCTCCAGCGTGCGACCCACAGTGCGAGCAGCGCACGATCCAGCTTGCGAGTGCGCTTCAGCGCGCGAGCCAGCGCCAGCACGAGCGCGAGCGAGCTCCAGCGCGCGATCCGGCTTGCCAGGCCACCAGGCCGCAGGCCCACCAGGCCGCAGGCCCACCAGGCCGCAGACCCATCAGGCCCGCAGGCCCACCAGGCCCGCCAGCCCATCAGCCCGCAGCCCACGGCCCACGACGGCCCGTGACAGTCCGTGAGCCTCTGCGAAGGTAAATGACTTTAAGTTTCGATTTTCGCACTTGGATTTCGAAATTCTTTAGTAATTGGACTTAAATTGCTCGCAATTGTTTCAAATTTGGAAACATTCAGGTTTTAGACCAAACCAACGGGCGAACGAAAGTTAAATTCGAGATCCGAGAAACCCTAGGTGAGAGAAATGAAATCTCTTCAACCTTTGGATAAACTTTGTCAAATTAGGTAGTATTAGTTGGTTTTTAAATTCGAATTAAGAATATGTTTATAAATTGAGGAATTTAGGGTTTGTACGAATTTAAGGAAAATGATAAATCCTGACAATAGTCGAAATCTGATGAAAATCGTGATGATTGAGTAAGTTGGCTTTCTTGGTGACTCGATTGAGGGGTGCCTTGTTCTACGTATTGTGGTGTTATTGGGGAGCGCGCTACCCTCCCCAAAACGGTGAGTGGGATTTATTTTAATACTTTTGTTTAATATATAAATCTTGTTTTACAACATTTTGATAATGAGCATGATTTGTCGTATGTTGGAAATGTTTTGACTGGTTTAAAATTGACTTTTGTGAACCGTTGGAGTGCCCAAAAACTGTATTGAATTATGAAATTATGTATCCATGTGGTTGAAATGTATAATGTGCCATTTTATGCTATATGTTGCATTGGTTTATGAACCTGATTTCGGCACATTTTGATATGATATTGGTTTTGGCCTTGAGGGCTTTGATATGTATTGTTCCGTAGCTACGAAGGACACCGTGAGAGACGCTTTGGTGGCGTCCGGATATGCCTAGGCCTGGGGTATCCCACGAGTTGTCGTGATTTGATTATCGACACGGTACTAGCCAGGTTGAACTCGAAAGGGGGAGGATTTGGATTTGGATTGGATATCCTCTCCAAGTCTAGCACCTGGACGAGGTTCGTCGCCAATGCCGGGGTAGAGAGCACTTTAAAGAAATTTGCATATAACACCCCCGGTGCGCCTGTCATAGGTCGCGTTAGACCTCTGCCAGGACATTTTCGGCTGGCAGCTCTATGATTTTAAATGATGGTACTTTGGATGCATATTTGACTTGAAAATGCATGAAATGATATATTGTTGAAATGAAAAGCATGATGATTTGAAATATGATTTATATATTTATGTTTTGACACTCCAGTTTCACACTCTATATTTGACGATTGCATTGACCCACTCACTCACTGAGTATTCTTTTCCGAGTACTCACCCCTCATTTCCCTTTTGTTTCAGAGATAGTATTTGACAAGGAGTGTCGCTTTTAGGACGCTCAGTATCTTTCGCAGATCAGGCCTGGACTTGAGGAGTCATTGTGTATTTCCGCTGCAAAATTTGTATTGGTGATATATATGTATTTTGAGGTCTATAGATGACCATTTTTATAATTCTGGGATGACTGTATAAATATGGACATTTAAATTGTGGAACTCTCATGTCACTGTATGTCATTGCATTGAGGCATTTCTTCTTTGTTGCGTCTGTATTTGGGAATGTGTCATGTCTTAGAAGTGTCTTCTAGGACCGCTCGGTACCTCCTCTAAATCACAGGAGGGGCGACTGGCGGCTGTCCATGCCTTTGATGGGGCATGGTAGTAGAAGTCTGTGGTTAGGACTGTGGAGAATTGTTTGTTAGCCTTGCGTTGCCCTGGATTGTGCAGTATGGATGATCTGGTTTGTTGTTGAGGATAATTTATGCATTTTGAGGCCGGGATGGCCCCTTTTGGACAGGCAACAGGTTTATTTTAATATGGGAGACCTCCGATATATGGGGAGATTCTGCCCGATTTTCTGTAAAAATACAGCCGGCATCCAGGGTAACGGGCGGCTACTCACGCTCCAGGTTTGGGGCGTGACATGTGGGCTCAAAACCTTCTTGGTGCTGTTCTTAAGAATCAAACTTTGGACATTGCTTAAAAGTAGATGCATCTCTTACAAGTTGAATCAGAATTTGGAGACTAAGAATTGAGAATTTTTATTTGAGACTGAAACGTTATAAATTATATAACATTTGGAAAAATGCAAATATTCAAAAGCCATAAACAAAATTATTTGATATGCACGTACACCTTAGCCAAAGCCTTGGAGGTCATCACCGAGCTTCAACACTAGTTAGTGTCACTTTGTTTATGGAGTAATGCTCTCCTGCTCTAAATGTTGACGGATCATACCACTCGTGATATCTGTTGAATATAAACGCCGGTTGCTTAGGAGAAGGAAGAGTGGTTTCATTTCCCAACATGAAAACAACCTCTAACATGGTTGGCCTGTTTGCGGCATACTCCTCAACGCAAAGTAACCCAAGTTGGATGCATCTCAAGACTTCGTGAGTAGAAATTGACTCATTCAATGATGGATCAACTATATCCAAGGCCCTGCCTTCTCTCCATAGATACCATGCCTAAAACAAATTCACAACATTAGTAATGCCTCAGGTACATTTTAATGCATTATTTCTTGTAAAATATACATTGTTGACTTACATGTTCTATCAGATCCAAGGAGGGTGTTTCATGATGATAGGCATTGTTCTTTTGGCCACTAATGATCTCTAGTAGTAATACCCCAAAGCTGAAGACATCAGATTTTTCTGAAAATGATCCCTTCATTGCATACTCTGGAGACATATACCCACTACAATGCAGCACAACAAGGTTAAATAGTTTATCACTTTCTCTCCCTCACTCTCTCATTGATGATACTTACAATGTTCCAACAACTCTATTAGTATTTGCTTCATTCTGATTCCCTCCAAATATTTTTGCCATGCCGAAGTCTGAAATTTTTGGATTCATCCCAGCATCAAGCAGAATATTGCTTGCTTTTAGATCTCTGTGAATGATTTTTAATCTCGAGTCTTGATGAAGATATAATAATCCACGAGCAATGCCAGCAAAAATGTTGAAGCGCTTTTTCCACTCTAAAGATGATCTTTTCATTTTATCTGTCAAAAACAAGAAATCTGAACCAACAATGTATGTGAGAAGTGTGGGAGAAAATGTTCACCAAGAGATCAATATGACTACCGAAAAGGAAGGTGTCCAAGCTTTTGTTGGGCAAATATTCATAGATCAGCATCTTTTCTTCCCCTTCAATGCAGCAACCTAAGAGTTTCACAAGATTCTTGTGTTGAAGTTTTGCAATTAAAGTAACCTCATTTTTGAACTGCTCAATTCCTTGGCCTGAATCCTTGGACAGTCTTTTCACGGCAATTTCTTGCCCATTTACAAGCTGCCCCTGAAATCATAATTAAGATACTATCTCATGTAAATTCGCAAAAAATATTTTTCATACTATCAATTATACTACCATATACAAACAACATTGAGAGTAGGTCAAAATATTATATACAAGCAATTTCTTGCCCATAGTAAAGTCCACGTTTAGAATTCATCCGCTGGTATCCGCTCGATATGTTTGACATAGATCATCGCATGTGGTCTATGAATATATTGATACATACCCGAGGGGGGAAGAAACGTGTTTCCTACTATTATTAACAAAAAAAAAAATGGAAAACAGAAGTATGAATGTTAATTCCCGATGACATAATTTCTCTCTTTCCCTTCTTATAGGTTCAAATCTTCGCATGTAAACTAAACTCTACATGCATGTACAGAATGAGAGAGAGAGAGAGAGAGAGAGAGACAAAGGGGGGAGAGAGAGGGAGAGAGTTAATCAAACATTGTTGTTTTTTAAATTCTCACTTGCTGATGACATTGCTCTTTTTACAAGAGCTAGGCGAAGACTAATGTAGTCTAATCTTGGACATTATTCATGCCTTTTGCGAAGTATCTAGTCCGTCATCTAATATGACCAAATCTAGGGTCTATTTTTCAAAGAATGTGAAAGAAGATGCAATGAATCCCTTACCCAACCACATAGGTATGTCCATAACAAATTCGTTTGGATCTTACCCTGTATTCCCATTAGAAATAAGAGAAATGGCAGCCACTCATTCAGGTTTATCATTGGCAAGGCAAGAACACAGTTGGCCTCCTGGAAGGTGAAAAGTCTTTCCTTTCGTGGAAGACCATCTCTTATTCAATGTACAAACGCAACCTTGGGCACTGTTCTCCCCGCCGATAGCTTAAACAAAATCAATAGGGACTTCCTTTGGGGCCCTTATGAGGAAAGAAAAGTCCACCTAGTTGACTGGGACACTATCACCCTCCATAAGAGGCTTGGTGGCCTTGGCTATTTCTTTGTGAATTAGTAAAAGAATCATTCAATCAAAATCCAAGGTTGCACTGCACTTCATAAGTAACGAGTTGCCCACTCAAAAAGTTTGGAATATGATTAATGATTTCAGGTCCCTGATGGGACGATTTGAGACTTGCAAATAGAGCCATGTCTATCGCGAGAGCAACAGTTGTGCAAACAGCCATGCAAAGCTAGGAATAATGCAGGAGGTTATTGCTATTTTGGATCACCCCCCTGCGAGAATAGCTCAGTTGTATTTTTATGCTATTGATACTCCAGGTCATGCATATTGCTTCACAGCATGAGCTTTCTGTTACGGGCAATAGCCCAAATTTTATATCGGCTAGTTTAGCTTAATGAATTTTTCCGTTTTTCTAGCAACGAGAGAGAGAGAGAGAGAGGAAGTTACCTTATAGACGAAACCAAAACCACCTTGTCCGAGCTTGTTATCAAGAGAAAAATTGTTTGTGGCAGTAGATATTGTTCTCAGATCAAAGAACATAAAATCTTGATGCCTCCTTCTTTCATGTATCTCTTTCATTTCTCCACTGTCATCTTCTTTTTCCTGTGAGCAACCTGTTCACATCACAACCACAATTAGGCCAAGATGGACATGGTTGGACCCCAAGCGTTTTCCTTGGCCAAGCTTATGTTTGAATGTAACTCCAATACTTTTGGTTTGGCCACCTGGAGAAGAAAATAGAGCCCAAGCCCGACAAAAGACCCGTTTGGACTAAGAACACTAATCGCCCATGCTCAAGTATAATCATCTAGACTTTAAAATACATTTAACAAATTAAAACAAATGAAAAATAAATTGGAAAAAAATTCGGAGGAGCAACAAAAACAAGCAAAGATAACCATGAAAAATTGAAAAGAAATTTTGTCACGCCCCAAACCGGGATCGTGAACAGCCGCCCGTTGCCCCTGAATGCCGGCTGTATTTTTACAAAAAATTGGGCAGAACCTCCCCATAAATCGGAGGTTTCCCATGTACAATTATACCTGTATAATCCAAATCATCCTGTACAATACACAAATGGCCATCCCGGCCTCTCCAAAATCAACAAACACCACAGCCAACATTCAGAACAACGCAAGGCTATAAACAAACCTAGCCACAGACCTCTACTATCATGCCCAACTAGAGCATGAACAGCCGCTATACCGAGCGGATCTAAATTTCTACGATATATATCACATTTCCCAAGTAACGTTCAAGTACGTACAATCGCCTCAATGCAAATGAAATATGAGAGTTAAACTATACAGTCATCCCAAAATAAGTACATGGCCAACTACGGACCTCTATATCAAGACCTCGCAGGGTCGAAACTAAATTAAAAGTAAATCTTACCGTCGGAAATACCAACTCCGCTCTAGAGCCTGTAACGTCGCTCTATCACAATAAACCTGTCTGAGGAGAGAAAATAGAGGGGTGAGTATCATGGGAAGATACTCAGTGAGTGAGGGGGGTAATATCAAGCATAAATAGCATAGGTGAACAATTGGAGTGTCAAATAACATCATTTGAAACAAAAATTTACATTTCGCGACAAAACATGATATATTTATCAATTTGAAATCATTTAATCAAACACGCGATAGCAAGCATGTATGCATCCATTTAAAATCAAGTAATGTCAGAGCGAGCCAAAAATAGTCCTGGCAAAGGTCAACCGTGACCAAGGACAGGCGCGTCGGGGGTTTTATTATGCATAGACTTTGAAACGCTCTCTACCCCGACGTTGGCCATGAGCTCGCTGGGGCCAACTCATCAACGTGTATAGGACCCCGCCCGGTGCTAGACGGTGGCGTCACACACGTCCTCCCCCTACGTGGGTTCAACCGGCCGCGCCTATAGCCTTTAGAATAAATGACGTTTGCGGATACCTCCTGCAGAAGCGTATCCGGGCAACCCGTGCCTCTACAAACGCCCTTCGTAGCTACGGAATATCATAATATCACAAGGGCACAACGTCCCATAGTATCACAAGGGCACAACGTCCCACGAGTATCATCACATCATCGCACAACTAGTAGGCATCCAACCCACATAGTTCATCAAAAACATTTTTAAATTTGCGTGCCAATACGTCTCATCAAATTCATTTCAAAACAGCATATCAATACATTGGTATAAAATGAAATTTATACATTTTCAAATAATGGCACAATTATTGATTCATCTCAAACCATGGATGCATAGTCATTGCAAATATAATTCAAGACACTCCAAAAATCACAAAACAGATTTCCAAATTTAATATCACACGTCAACGAATGCATATCAAAGCATGTTTTATCGAAAATGCGACAGAAAATACGTTTTACTATTTTATGCAAGAGATTAGAGTCCCACTCACTTTATCTAGGGAGGGTGGTCACTCCCTATTTTTTTCAACGACTCTCCAAAAGACAAACCTAATCAAATCGTCAAATTTATAACGATTAAAACCCTAATAAGGGATTCTATCAATAAAATTTATTCATCTCTCACCTAAGGTTCCTCGGGTTTCAGACCTAGTTGTCGTTCGCCCGTCGGGTTGGTTTAAAACCTGTAATATTTCCCAAACTTCAGATGTATTAGAAACCACTAAATTTCTACCAGCAAACCATAGAACTTCAATCAATACAATCGTTACCTGCAGTACAGAAGATGCAGGTGAGCTCTCACAGGGGAAAGCCGGTCGCGGGCTCGCGGGCCGTCACGGGCTCGCGGGCCGGTGGGCTGGCTGCTAGCGGGCTGGCCCGCTGGTGGCTCACGGGCTCTCAGCCCGGCTTGCTGGTCGCAGCGGGCTTCGCGGGATGCAGTGGGCCGCGGCTGGACTGGGCCTTGGGCCGCTGGTGGGCTGGCCCGCTCACGGGCTAGGGCTCGCTCTAGGTCACGAGCTGGGTCGCGCGCTGGCTCGCGCTGGGTCGCGCGCTGGCTCGTGCTGGGACGCGAGCTGGGTCGCGCGCTGGCTCGTGCGCTAGCTCGTGCTGGCTCACGGGAGATCGCGCACAAGGCTCGCGATGGCTCGAGGTGGCAGCGTTCGCAGGAGATCGCGGTGCGCAAGTGAGCTCCCGAGCAGGCGTGGGCTCGCGCAGTGGAGCGCTCGGACAGTCGCGCACTCGGCTGGGCTAGCGCAGCTCGTAGGAGATCGCGCTGCGCGGAGGAGAGGGGCTGCTCACGGGAGGCGCTGCAGCGGCGGGGATCGCGGGAGAAAGGTGGCGCAGTGGGCGGCGTGCGGTGGCGGGAGAGGGGCCGCGGCGGAGAAGAGAAAGGGAGAAAGAGGGAAAGAGGGAGAGAGGGAGAGAGAGAGAGAGAGAAGAGAGAGAGAGAGAGAGAGAGAGAGAGAGAAAATAAAAAAAGAATTAGGGCTTTAAGCCCTAATTTTGACTTTTTTTTTTTTTTTTTTTTTTTTTTTTTTTTGCAGTGTTACAAATTTGATTACCCTTTTTCTTCTTCACAACCCAATAAACTAAGAAAACCAATAGAATGGAAAGTATAGCAATTGCCACAATGAGCCCCGCCAACATGCCTTTGTTGTCAAGAAAGCTTTTAGATTTTCCTCTACTCTCCTCTGAAAACCAAAAAAAAAAAGGAAAAAATGTTAAAATAAAATAAAGAATTTCGTTTACTGTTTTATTAATGTCGGTATAAAAAAAATTACCTAATTCAATGGCATCAACACGTACATATAAATCCTGATTATAAATAGAATATTGTCTTGTATCCCGTAATTCACCATACCATGTAATGCATCCTTTTTCTCCATTAATACTAGAGTACGCCACACAAGAACAATTTTTCAAGCATGTTTGCTTACAAACATTTAAGGTCAAGTTCGATTCCGCACGTGCCATTGAGGTTTCAGGAACTATCACCCGTGGAACCCTCAAAAAACCAGCTCCATTTCCACATGTGCCATTACCCTCCCTTTTTCTTACACACCCGCCCGACCCATCTCTCAAGTACCAATCCCGGGTTGACTTGGGTTCGAACCCTGGTAAGCATGTGCACTCAAAGTTAGGGGCATTGTCCGGGTTGCATAGCCCGTACGATCCACAATGCATGTAATTGTCGCAAGACCCTTCGACTGCCGACCAGAATTGGAACCACTGTTGGTTCGTGTCGTGCCATACGAATCCTTGGATATGACCCGTTATATCCACCATTACCCTATAAAAGAACGAAGGATTGAGAAGCTGCCACGTGGAATAAACCTCGTCCTCATTATCTACAAAACTCAAGTTAAATGATATTAAAAAATTTGATGACATTCGCGGTATAAAGGTCCATCTCTGCCCATCCCATGGACCCGATCTCCATAACCGGTTCGAATTTTTACACAAATAAAACTCGGGCGACCCATACGGATTCAGAGAATATGAATATTCTCCGGTTCCAGGGTCATCAGCGGACTTCCAAGAAGACAAGACCCGATTCAAACCAGTTCTCCGGTCCAACCCAAGTTTCATTCCTGAAAGCGATGTATCTGTTGGATAATCAAAACTCTGCCATACAATATTCTGTCCGGGTTGTTGGACCAAAACAAGATTTCCAGAATCCAAGAGCTGAACCACTGAGCTAGTCACGGTAACATTCGTCGACCAAATAGGAAAACTTCGGCTTTCATTAAAAAGAACCAGATTACCGGTTCGGTCAAATAAAAGTTCTCCGGATGAACCATTGATGGGGTTGTCCCGATTAGCGACCCAGACCACGGTGAGCTGAGGCCCCCAGTTGTACCAAATTCCAAGAAATCGGAAGCTAGAATTGCCCGGATGGAAGAACCCAAGTCTGAATCTTCCTCCTTCGGATACCAAAAATTCGCCATCTTTGATGGTTTGATTTGGGGCCAACGTATCAATTGAAGCTGAGAAGGGGGGAAGAAATATCAATAAAAGACATGCTTTTAGAAAATTTTTGCTAATATTCATCTTCAAAGCCGGGCAGCTTATGGGTGAGGTTTCTTGGATTTTGAATCTTCAGGATACTTGACGAACGGGATTGGATTTCTTAAATTTTCTCGGGTCTGTGGTTTTCATGCTACTTGACGACTTCTTCGATGTAGTGTTTAGAACTAGAAGTGTGGCTAGAGTTGTTTTCACTTTCAGCACGCACAAATATCTCCATGTAATTTCCATGCTGTGCTTGTCTAACGGGACCATTGCCTCGTAAAAATTCCAAATAATTAAAAATTTAGTTATATTTTAAAAAATATATACAATAGTAATTATAAATATAAAAATAAAAATTAAATTAAATTATGATAGAAGAAAAAATAAAAATATATTGGGATATGAAAAGTAATTGTATTTATTAATAAATTAACGGTACCAAAAGGAAAATAAATCATCTCTTTCACAATTTGTCTTATAGTTTGTTTTTTCTTTTATTGGACTTGGTATTTGAATTATTTAATTAATCATATTTGAGTATTGTGAAATCTTTTTAATGATTAATTCTTTTGATATCTCTTTTTTATTTTAAAATTTATAATCGGATTACAATCTGGGCAAGAGTCTCCTGACCCTAATTTCTATTAATACTCCGAAAATTCTTTGTTGCTTTCCAAAGACCAGAAAAACTTGGTATGGGAGATCATTTGATTGATCTTCCGAAAGATTTGTTATCCGCGCAAATAAGGAGTTGCCGCTTTTGACTTTTCCAAAGATAAGGGTTCACAACTCCAAATTTTCTTGTTGATTTTCGTAACAAATTACGCTCTTTTCTTTTGTAACCATGGAACCATAGTCCATTCAAATCTCAGAGAAAATTAGTAAGAGGTCATATGTCTTTCTCTATAAAAATTAATATTCAAATTTAAGTAATTACATAAAAAGAATTTAAAGGTGTTGATGACTTAGATTGCATGAAAACAAAAATAAAAAATAGAAATAAATACGAAATGATATGAAAATTAATATTTTTTAAAGATATAAAAAATGAAAGTGCGGATAAATATATAAATATAAAAAATATAAAACTTTTTATATAAATATTTATTATTTTATAAAAATAATAAGTTAGTCATATTTTACTATAAAAATCTAAAATAATCAAATATATAATTATTATTTATAAAATAATTAATACAAAAATTATAATTATAATTAAATAAATAAAAAATTCATTAAATATGAAAATATATAAATATAAGAATATAAGAATTTTTATGTAAATATTAATTAATTTAATATGTCAAAATGCTTTAGAGACAAAAAATATTAGTATTGAGAAATTTTCGTATATCATAATTCACTACACTGGTATAGTTGTATAAAATCTATAATTCCTTATTTATTACGCATTCTCGATAAATCCGTTGGTCGTATAATTAAAATATAGTGAATAAACTTTCTGCTATTAAAGAGAAAAAAAAAAGCAATAAAAATATTAATAACAATTTTTTGGGGGTGGAGGGAAGAAATAATTATAAAATGATAAAAATTTATACAGATCCTGTCTAATTTAGAGTGGGGTGGAGAACAATTGCTCTTAAATTTATTTTAATTTTTTGGACGTTCTGCTGCTAATATTATTAAATAATTGTAGTAATTTATATAAAATTTTATATATTTACAGAAATTTCCTATAAACAGTCATGCACCAATAGCATATAGCTGCTCTCCTCGTGACCTTAATAAGTACTTGGGTCGAAATTTGAAGGTATTGTTAATTCTTATGGTGTTTTTTCATTTTCCCAAAATTTAGACTAACAGAAATGACACCATAACCAAATCAACCAATCAGATATGGCCAATAAGCTCTTAAATCTCATAAACTACAAGGTGTTTGAATTGAACGTCGTTTGGGTTGTCTCCAAGTGGATTGCGGGATTCAAATCTCATAGAAGCAAAAAAAAGATCCGAGTCGCCAATAAAGATCACCCAATTAATAGCTCTTTGAGAATAATTGCGGTCGATGATCAACCTGGGAATCTCATAAATTGCAATGAGAGTATTCTCGTTAATCTTAGTTTATGGTCTACTAACGTTTCCCCCTATCCCCCGGGGACAATTCAAGTGGTAGAGATTCGATTCTATTTAATTGTATTTTCTTGTATCAAAAAAAATTATTACTCTTTAGTACAAGAAATTGTTAGGAGTATTATTATATGTATTTTACTTATAAGTGTAATGTATTTTTTTTATATACAAAAAATACAATTAAAAGGGATTGAATCGGGAAAGAGAGACTGAAAGTGGGGAGACTCTACTGTTTGACCTGTCCCTAAGGGACTAAGTGTAATGCATTTATGAATCTGGTTTGCAGGCCCGTCTTCATTATAAAAAATTGAAGAATTGGAGAATGAGATTTTGTTGATTGCAAAACTTCAACACCAGAATTTTGTGTAAAAGGTTGTTGCCTTCAAGGAAAACATCTATAAAATTTCTACATTGCAAAGAGTTCAATTTAACTGTGCAAACTTATTCTTACATCCTGTGTTCATAAATTTTCATTTGGGTATGGGACTTGTGGAGAGAGAATAGAGCTTTGGACATGGTTGATGCGTCGCTCAAGAAGTTCCAAGATGCATCCACATCGGGCTCTTGCCCACCCCGTCTAAGGGCAGGCAATAGATAGACCAACAATGTTAGATGTTGTGTTTATGTTATGTAACAGAGCCATTCTTCCTCCCCCAATACAACCCCCACGGGCATCAGTCAATTGACGCCCGTGGCTCCACTGCTGCTCTAATGAGATCACTTTAACTACTGTTGACGCAGGGTAAAGATTCATTACTTTCAATATTTGTAGCACAAAAAAAAAATGTAATGCTTTTAAAAGGGTTTAGATACATAAAACTACTTATGTGTGAAGCTTAATACCATACATAGAGCAATTTTTTAAGACCCAATGGAAAGGAGCTTACTGACCTTTAACTTTGTCGGGCCAAAAGTTGAATCCACTGTCAAGCCCACAAGGCAGGCTGTACTCATTAAGTCAAGTGTCAGGACTGAGTGTCCATTTTCGTTTGCCGGACCCATGATCGGAAAACCTGAAAATTTTGGACAAACCGAAAAGAAACAGGCGACTTTCTTCAATGAGTGTTCCTGCCATTACCATGACTTTATTTACAGAATAAATAAATATTCTGTAAATTTCACTGACTTTTCGAAAGATTATAATAACTCACATGGAGAGAAAGAGAGACTATGGAATAGCTTCTTTAAATTGAATCCAATAAAGTTTGAAAATTTGTCGGTATATGATTGGATACCCATTGAAAAGAGAGTTATAAAAAGAAATTCTGTCTAATAAAATAGAATATTAACTTTTATAATCAAATCTTAAATTTAAAAACTAAAAATAAAAAAATTATATTATTATTTTTAAATAATAATTTATAATTATTTAAATCGAATTAACATGATATTTAAACGCAAAAATTTGCACATGAATCACGTTGGCTTCTTTGGAACAATAATCTTCTTCAGAGGGAGACAAAGTTCATGGCATTGAAAAGTCGAGCCAAAACCTTTTCAACTTCATGCAATTTTTTGCCACGTCATCTCATAGTTCTTTCCTCTACTCTTCTCACACCTGTTGCAGGTAGACCCTACATAAAGCCACTAGTGGGTAAGATTCTTCCACCTGTCTTTTCCAATCCGTCCCATTCAACTTCGCTGTCACGTTTATTTTATTTGGGCAGTCACCGGATGGAAATAATTAACAGTAGCCAAAATTTTCCTTGGATGGAATTAATTTTAAATAAGAATTCTTTTTTTTCTCTTTTTATTTATCTTTCTGTATTTATGGATGAAGTTGAAGACACGGACACACATGGATAAAAAAAACAGAGAGGATTGTATACACTAGAGAAATAGGAGGAGAGAGAATTGACGTAATATATTGTTATCGGTCAATTGATTTTTTTTTTTCCTTTTTGCATGGACTCTTTTTTTTTTTTAACCTGTTTTCTTATCTCAAAAGAGGTAAATAATTCTTTTAAATGAGAAACCGTGAAATTTTGCTTACCAAAATCAAATGGCAAAAACAAAGGAGAAAGTTTATTCCATTTCTACTGAAAAGCATAGGATGATTACTTAGGTTGACTCAACTGAATATGGAGTTGAGTTTTTTTAAGTATGATTAAGATTCGACTCTCGTTGAGAGTATCGGGCCCTCATGTGTATGGAGCGTTTCCCATTGGGAGACCCGCCCTCCGAAAAGAAGCTACTGTACTGGTCAGTCTGGATTAGTTTGGGTGAAACTCCGAATATCGGATGGTGTCCAAAACATAGTATAAAAAAAAAAATAAAAGCATAGGATGATATTAATAAAATTGTATTATATTACTACTTTACGAATTTTTCATTTACCACAAATCTCGTCACTCAAAAAAGAATTTCAATTGTAAACCCTAAAATAGAAGATTAAAATAGAAGATAAACAAAAACCAACACAACCAGAAGAGAAATCTAAAAGTATCGTAACTGTGGCCGTTGTCAAATCTCCTGCCTTGAAGTACAGCGATGGAGCATGACTAATAAAATATCGACAACAAATTGCATCGATGATCCATTGAAACACCATGTTGATCAGATCTTGATGAATACTAACCAAAGGCGATCAACTCCGCTCTCAAGCGTCCCATTGATCAGTTGTGGAAAAAAATGAGAAAAACCAATTAAGCAATCTAATTTCTTTATATCTTCCTAAATGAAAGTTACGTAACGTATGTCTCAAACAACTCTTTTACACACTTTTTCATAACATTTCACTTTAAATACTTTTTTTACTCGTAAGCTATGAAAAAATTCTATAATTCAAATGAATAATGAAAAATAATAATTTTTTTTGTAAGATACAAAGCATCCACGTCAGTGAAGTCCCAAAGAGAAAAGGATATCCTCCGACCTAAAGATTTCAGATTCAAATTTCTGTACAAAAAAAAAGAGCAAAGGATATTTTATCATCGGTATTTCTCTTTGTATTGTGACTAATTAATGTGATATTCTTTTTTCCTTCTTGGAAGTGTTTTAAACTCATACCACAGTATAGTCTATCAATAGTAACAAACTCCTAACTTAAGATGGAAAAGATTTAGTTTAATAATGTCTAACATTACCACTACAAAAAAAAAAAACACGGTTTTAACGATGAAAAAAATTCATCGCTATTTTATGACGGATTTAGAAATGAAAAATTTTTTCATCGTAATTTATAACGAAATTAGCGACAAAAAAGTATCCGTGGTTAAATTACCAATTGATACGTTATTCGTGGCTAAATTTATCGCTAATTGGAGATGAAAAAATTTTCGTTGTTAAATACGTCGCTAATTAACAATATATTTTTTTATTTTTCATTTTTTATTTTTTAAAAAATAATATTATTTTATTTTTTTAATATTTTATTATTTAGCTACGTATTTAAGACAAAATATGTCGTAAAATTTAGCGACGAAAACCGCAATCTGTCGCTAAACTTAATTTTTTATAAATTAACATTTTATATTTTATTTTATTTTGTTATTTTATTATTTTATTCATTTATATTATCTAATCATATTTATTATTTTATAATATTTCAAATTAGTTTTTTTATTATTTTATTATTTTTTATTTTTAAAAGAATAATATTATTTTATTTTTTAAAATATTTTATTATTTAGCGACGGATTTGACAATCCGTCGCTAAACTTAATTTTTTAAAATTAACATTTTATATTTTATTTTATTTTGTTATATTATTATTTTATTCAATTATATTATCTAATCATATTTATTATTTTATAATATTTCAAATTAGTTTTTTATTTTTTTATATCTTTTATTTTTTTAAAAATAATATTATTTATTTATTTAAATATTTTATTATTTAGTGACGAATTTGACAATCCGTCACTAAACTTAATTTTTTTTTAAATTAACATTTTATATTTTGTTTTATTTTGTTATTTTATTATTTTATTCATTTATATTATCTAATCATATTTATTACTTTATAATATTTAAAATTAGTTTTTTATTATTTATTATTTTTTTTAAAAAAAATAATATTATTTTATTTTTAAAAATACTTTATTATTTAGCGATGAATACCGCAAAATAATGGATACCACAATCCGTCGCTAAGTTAGCGACGGATACCGTAATCCGTCTCTAAGTTAGCGACGGATATTGTAATCCGTCGCTAAGTTAGAGACGGATTCCTCAATCTGTTGCTAAACTTTATTTTTTTTAAATTAACTTTTTATACTTTATTTTATTTTGTTATATTATTATTTTATTCAATTATATTATCTAATCATATTTATTATTTTATAATATTTTGTTTTATTATTTTTTATTTTTTATTTTCAAAAAACATTATTATTTTAATATTTTAATATGTTAATATTTTATTATAATAAAATAAAAAATGAGAACATTAATTGTGTAGCACACTTTCACATTTAATTTTTTTTTTGGCACTATTAGCCAAGTGTAGAAAGTTATCTAATTATATTTATTATTTTAATTTTTGAAATCTTTTATTATTTTATTCAAAATTAGTATTTTAATATTTTATAACAAATATTATCATTTTTTATTATTTTGTTATTATTAATAAAATATGAGAGTAAAATAACAAATTAAAAAAAAAACATATTTTAAAATAGCATTTTATTTTATTTTTAGGAATAAAATTAATATATTTTTATTCATTTATTATTTTATTATTTTTCTAAAAATTATCATATATATTATGTTTAATTAATATGCTATATTTTATTTTTTAATTCATTTAGCATTTTATTATTTTATAAAAATTATTTTTTTAATTAATATGTTATATTTTATTTTATTTTTTCTTTTTCAAGGTAGTATTATTTTTTTAAAACTAACATTTTGTTTTTTTATAATAAATATCATTTTTATTATTTTATTATTTTTAGAAAATTGTTAGAATAAGATAATAAGTAAAAAAAAAAGACTAAGTAAGGCAGTTGGTCTTGTGGGATTTTTTCACAATTCAAAAGGGGCGAGCATGGATGCAGGCCAAGTGCGGACTCGGGTGGGGAGCAGGATGTGCGAGCGTGGGCCAGGCACTGACTCAGGTGGGCCGGGTGCGGACCGTGCCCGCTTGGGTTGGAGCTATAGTGGGTGGCAGGGTTCGCAACGGATTTGAAATCTATCGCTAAATTTAATATATTAATAAAATAATCAAATAAAATAAATATTAATATAATAATTAAATAAAATATATTTAATTTATAAAATATAAATTAGGGACGGATTCCTAAATCTATCGCTAAATTTAAAATATTAATAAAATAATTAAATAAAATATATTTAAATTATAAATATAAATTGGCGACGGATTCTTAAATCCGTCGCTAAATAAATATATAATTAAATAAAATATAATATTAATATAATGATTAAATAAATTATAAATTATAAATTTAGCGAGGAAAATTAAATATCCGTCGCTAAATTAAGCGACGGATCTGAGATGTTCGTCGCTAAATTTAGTAACAAAAAAGTTTCCGTCGCTAAATCGGTCGCTATTTTAGTAACGAATTCCTCGTTTTCATCGCTAAACTTTTGGGACGCATCATTAGCGATGAAAAATCTTTCGTTGCTAAATCCATTGTTAAATCCGTCGCTAAAATCGTGTTTTTTTGTAGTGTACCCTGAAAGAGAAATATCACTAATAGATGTATCTAGTAGCTTCATCTTTTAGACTATATTCGAGTTTTAATTATAATTTTGATTTACTTAATAATTATATAAGAAAAAATTATCTTTTATTATATTGTTCTAGGTGTATATAGCTTTTAATATATATAAAAGGGAGGATGTTAGGGACAACAACCATACTTAGATTGTGACCTTGATCGAGAACACAATTAAAAGCCAAGAACACATTAATATAATACAATTAATGACAAATTAATATGTTTTCGAATATTGTGTAGTTCTTTGTTTTATATTTTGTTTCAATGATACTCTCTTTTTTTTAAGGTTGTAAGGAGGATGAAAGCTCAACCCTTAAAAAATGCTAAATCTCGGATATCACTTAACAAATAATCGTAAATCTCACTAGGGGGGAGACAAGATCATGAATCCCTGGAGGGACTCTACGCCCTATCCTAGCGAGAGCATTAGCACACCTATTACCCTCTTTAGGGTAAACAGAATCCCATTAATAATAGTTTTCTTTATCAAACTCTAGGATTCCCTTATAACGTAAAATTGAGAGTTGGTTGGTGCCACCGGTGAGAAGAGGGTGTCCACCAACTCCGCCAAATCAAGCTTCAATATAATGGGGAAAAGTTTAGCCTATATCAAAAAGCAAAGGCTTCCTGAACACCAAACAATTCCGCAGATAAAGCATCTGTCATATTAATGTTAGCCTTGAAGCCACCGATCCACAAACCATATTCATCTCGAACCAAACCTCTAACTCCAGCCACTTGATTCCCAAGATTGAAAAAGCCATCAGTGTTAAGTTTAAAGAACCCCATCGGAAGAGGGTGCCAACGAACCCATAAACCAATCTTAATAGTTCTTTGAACCCTCCTGGCTATAACTATCCACCCACCTCTAGCATATGAACGAGCTTTTGAAGCCGCCACCTCAACAAGAAAATCCACCCCCTCAAATACGTCTTACACCTACTTTTCCAAACAATTGAAAGCTTGTAGACAAGCCAAATGGTCCAAGGGATACCCATATGCAATGCATGTGTTCTGCAATTTCAGATAATCCACTCTATCACTTGCCTTTGGTCCAACACCAATTGAAAGATATTTGAGTTCCCTACAATTCCCTTCCATACCAATCGAGTCCTTCGACAGTTCCAAAATAGATGAGGTAAGGTTTCAGGTTGCTCGTCACATAAGGTACGAAGGGGACTGGAAGACAATCTTCTTCGAAAGCGCACATTGTTTGTCATTAAGGCCCGATGTTTTACCATCCACAACAAGTACTTCACCCTCTCCTGGTATTTCAATTTCCAAATCCAACCATAAGACAACTCTAGGACTAGGGATTAAGTACTCCAAGCCAAATTATAAGCAGATCGAATGTTTCCGATGAAGTACCAGCCTAGTAAATTTTATCCTATGAATCTAGATCCCTGGAAATCGTCACTGCTCTAACTTCCTCTACTATATTCGCAGGAAGCAAAGTCTCCAACTGGGGAACAAGCCATTGGCAGTCAATGGCGATAAACTCAATAACCCTTATATTGAGCGAATCTCCCAACTGATTACCCTGTAACCTTTGGCTCAGTCGCTCTAACCCTACCCATCTATCTGTACAAAATCTAATGCCCATACCACTTCTCAATTGCCATCGAGTGTCCTCCACAAGAGTGTCCCGAATTCATAACAAACCCCCTTTAAAAGGACGAGCAACCAATGTACTGACACCACAAAACTGAATCCATAGAAATCATACACCATCCTAACTTAACTAGGAGAGCCTTGTTCATATCCCTAGACTTCCGAAAACCCATACCACAAAAATCCTTTGGTTGGCAAACAATCACCCATCGAACTACATGGACTTTTCGGGTACCATCCGTCTCCCCCCACAAAAACTGATACTGAACATTGTCCAACTAAGTACAAATACTAGGACACAACCACGCAGATAGCATAGTGTTAGCTGAGATAGAAGATGTGACTGCATGTATCAATGTTCTCCTCCCTACTAAACTCAAACACTTATGTTTCCATTCTATCATTCGTTGTTGGACCTTCTCTACCAAATGTGGATACGTAAGGCGGGTAACTTGACCTTGAATCAAAGGAACACCCAAATACATCCCCAAGGTTCCCGATAATCAAAAAATGACATTGGTCAGCCAAACATCTCTTGAGAGGCAGGGGCTCAAGGGGAAACAAACAACTTCGATATTGTGCTCACATAGCATAATATTTTTTAAATGTGTGACGCAAATCAAGTCTTCTTAAATGGTGTTATGAAAAATTTTAATTTATTTAATTTATAAGTATAAAGAAAATTTATAATTATTTTTCAACTTATAAAACTAATATGTTTAATTTTAGGGAAAAAATAAATTTATTTATTTTATTTTTTAACAGGAGAAAGAAATTGTTAAAATAGAAAGATCAAATATATTCATATTTTAACATTTATATTAAAGAAAGAGAAGAAGAATATATCGACCCTCTATTACTTTCCCTATATATTTTTTTCTTTTCTCGTCTAAACCAAACACTACCTCTTTAATAATTATACAACTTGTATTGTCGGTGTGAAAAAAAAAAGATTATTGTAATTTAAAAGTGCATTTAACAATTTCGTACCAAAAATCCCATGAATATATTCTTGCCACATGAGGGAGAAAAAATGTTATATCTTTTTCTCACAGATTCTTACCAAAATCATACCACCATATCTCATTAACCTTCATCCACTACGCCTAGGATAAGATCTTCATGGATTGAAACCCACATTGGGTTCATGAACAAATGATATATTTTCTCTCACAACAAAGCCGACAAATGGTGTTTTACATTAATATTTTCTTTTCGTTCACGGTGATATTCAAATACGACTCTATTGCAAAAAGAAAAAGAATTGATGATATTCAAATTCGACTCTATTACAAAAAGAAAAAGAATTAATATCATTTAAACTGAAACTCATTCACGTGTTTTATGTTAATATGACAAAAGATGAATAATTGATTATAATATATAGATAATTTTAATAGAGAAAGAGAAAAATAAAAATAAATTTTTGTTTATTACACAATGATTTAAAATCTGAATCCCAAAATTAGGGGAGGGGATTGCGATTACTATTCCCTTGGACAGAGAAAAATAAAAATAATGAAAAAGTATAAATAATACTTTCTTCCTTAATAACTTTTATTCACTCGATACACCCACATATATATATTAAACTATTTATGAATATTTTTTAATTTCTCAAAAGTTATTGATATCATCTCGGGAAATAGGAAGCCAGAGAAAATAAAATGAAAAGTTTCTTGTTAGGAGGAAAAATAATTTGACCCGTCTTACCAAATAAACTAGTAGTGCATTAATAATTCAAAACTCTATATGGGCGAAATTATTAATTTTTTTTTAAAATTTAACAGAATTTTTATGATTAGTTTGATTAGATATTTTTATTTATGAATATACAATATAGAGAATTAAAAATTTTAATAAAAAAATTAAAATATGGTTTTCCATGATAGTATTGTTGAGTTTTACGGGGGAAAACACTTAATTCTAGAACAAAATAAATTTGAGCAGAATTTTCCACAGCTGGGCCCCAGTAAAAGATTCCAAAGTATATACTAGGGCAATAAAGTAATTTCGCCATGATTTTTCAGCATTTGAACGTTGAGAGAACGGTCATGGGTGGTTGACCCCACCCGGTTAACGATATTGATGGCGTAGCTTTAACTCGAGGACTTTTCAGTAATTTGGCCGAAACGTCGAATCCAAAACGCGTTCCCGTGAGCGTGACGACAATAGGCTTACGTTTCACATCAATTAATTGCAAATCGACCGTTTAATAGACCATGTAAAGTACCCAGAATGCCCTTGTAAAGTGCGTGCAGAGCACCTAACTTTCGGTGTCATTAATGGAAAAGTGAACGGAGTGATGACTTTCCTTTCTCTGTCTCATTCTCTCTCTCTCTCCTCTCTCTTTCTCTCTCCTGGGTTTCTAGTGTAGCATTAGGGCAACAGCCCTGGCTTGCCTAGTCCCATTGAATTGTGCAAGATGCCCTCATTAAAATTGTATTCCAAAAAGGTCATCGGTAATGGTATGGACAAAAGAAATAACGGAGGATAATCAAATTTGCTATTGCATAATGTTACTAACCAAAAAATTATACCATCTTCTACTCAAGTTCACTGGCCAAAAAACTTATTATATCCGATTTAAGATTATTTTCTACGGATTTAAAATCTTTATAAAGAAAAAAAAAGACGATATCAATTAAATTATAATATCTCGATGTTTTTAATTCATTATACGGATACATTTAATATTACGGTGATACTTCTATGATGGTTAAATAGTTTTTTTTTCACAAAATTTAAATTTCACAGGATACGAAATTATCTCTGGTAAATTAGTATTTTCGTTATAGAAATTGATTTGAAAATTTTCAAAAATAATTTTTACTTAAACTTGATATATTTTTTATTTAGTATGTTATTAGAATATTTATGTATAAATATTAAGATTATCGATTTTGTATTGTTCGGAGGGAAGTAGTTGGAATGTGTCGATCCATAACATAACATATTTTATCTCACTCAATATTTCGATTCAGAAATTTCATGGATCAATTTTGGCTGAAATGTTCTGGTTATGTTTTCCTAAAGAACCCAAGCCATAATTTTTACATCAATGAGGAAGATCATGTTTGATACTATAATTTATATTCCTCTTGTATTAAAAGCTCTTAATTTGTTCATTTTTTATATTTTATCTATGTAAAATTAATTTAAACACTCTTAAATTTTGATCGTCCGTAAATATTCAAACTTTGAAACTTATTTTTAAATTCTCGATATTGTGCTCACGTAGCATAATATGAAAATTCTTTTTTAGAATTGAATTGAAATTCATGTTTATTAAATTAAATATTTAAATTTATATGGATATTTTGTATATAATTTTAAAATAAAATATCAAAACAACCTGATATTTAAATATATACAGAATTAAAATGAGAACAAAAATACAGCCCCAAATATGGGAAAAATATTGCCCTCACTTGTTAAACTTCTCATTTTCTCAATGCCTTGATCAAGAGTTTGGACTCACATGATTAGTCCAAAAATTTTTTGCTTTTATTGTTGTAAAAATTTAGGGTTTCATTTTTGTTTTTTCGTGTATATTGCCCACTGTCCAAGCAAAAAAGGAGAGTACAACAGAAGTAATTGTGGGGGCAAAATGGTCACTGAAATTATTGGAGGTTCATAACCTCTTGTTTCAACGTTCTCCCGACAAAATAAACCTCATAAAACCCCTCATTGCTCTCTCTCTCTCTCTCTCTCTCTCTCTCTATCTCCTTCCTTGTCCATTTTCTTTAGGGGGAAAAAAGATGACGACTGAGTTTCCCGACGACTTCAAGTGCCCAATATCGCTGGAAGTAATGTCGGACCCAGTGATCCTCTCATCCGGTCACACCTTCGATCGCTCCTCAATCCAACGGTGGCTCGACGCCGGTCACCGCACATGTCCACTTACCAAACTACCCTTGCCGGAAAACCCCTCTCTCATCCCCAATCACGCTCTTAGAAGCCTAATTTCCAATTTCACCAATACCCCTCTTCCAAAATTACACCCAAACCCAGAACCCATGACCCTAATTTCAACGCTGGCTTCACAGTCTTCATCTCTGGAGCAGAAGTTAGAATTGTTAGATCAACTCAACCGATTGTCGAAACGAAACCCTATGTTTCGGCAGAAAATCACTGAATCAGGAGCTGTGTCTGCGGTCCTAAACTGTGTTGATTCCGAGGTCGAGGTTTTGAAAGAGAAGTCCTTGAATTTGTTGTTGAATCTTAGTTTGGACGATGATAACAAAGTGGGTTTAGTCGCGGAGGGCTTGATTGGTCGAATAGTCACGGTTTTATCATCTGGGTCTTCGAATTCTCGAGCTATAGCAGCGACTTTGCTTACAAGTTTGGCAGTGGTGGAAGTGAATAAGGCAACAATTGGGGCGTACCCATTTGCAATTAGGGCCTTAGTTTCACTTCTAAGAGATGGGAAAGGGAGAGAACAAAGAGAGGCTGCGACTGCGCTATATACTATATGCTCATTTCGTGACAATTGTAGAAGGGCTGTGGAATGTGGGGTTGTCCCAATTTTGATTAGGATTGCAGATTTAGGGCTTGATAGGGCAGTTGAGGTATTGGGATTGTTGTCTAAGTGCAAGGAGGGAAGAGATCAGATGATGAAGTTTAATGGGTGTGTGCAGATTTTGATCAGAGTGTTGAGAAATGGCAGTTCTCGTGGGGTTCAATACGCGCTTTTGACCTTGTATTGGCTTTGTTATTGTAGTGAGGATGTTTGTTTGAAGGCAAGAAATGAAGGGGTTGTGGAGATTTGTATGGTTTTGAAGGAGGATGATAATGAGAAGGTTAGGAGGAATGCCGGTGCTTTGGCTCAAGTGCTTCGAAGGAATTCATAGGGGTGTTATCCTTGTTTTGTGGAAGGAAAGGAATTATGAGATTGTCTGGTCTTCGGAATTGGAGGTCAGTTGGATTCTGTTTAATTTGGTTTCCTTTTGTTGCTGAATAGCTTCTTTTTTGTACAAACAAAAGAAAGGAATTAGATTTTGTCTCCAGATGTTGGAATTTTTTTTTTTTTTTTTTTTTTTTGCTATCTTGTACATTAGAATAAAGGTGGCATATATGACCGTTCGTTGCATGTTTATTTCTTCAAAATGGACTAGTTACAATTTGGTTTACTCTGGATTGTAATCTTGCTGAATTTAGATGAAATAGAAAATATGAATAGTTGCTTTTTACACACTGCTTATGTTTGCTTGCTTCATCATGAAGAAAATTTCACTTTGTCGAGAATTTTGCATATCTGACGGCCTGAAAATTTCCCCGTTGTCAATATCAACATTACGTACTAGTAGGTATTGAAACTAAATTCGGAAAATATTGATGCTAAAGTTGATAATTTATCGAAGGGAGGGCCCAAGGTCTTGTTGAGTTATCCTCTTTCTTTTTTTCTATTTTTCTTTCTTTTTATTTTTTTTGTTTTTTCATGATAGATATAGTAACCTTTACATCAAAGTGTTTAGTGTCAATAAGCACAATCAGCAAAACTGTTCCAAGGTGTGACGTAATGCAAAATACTTGGGGGAGACAATATTTTGTATTTGGACTATTGTATCTAATATGGTGTGCTTGCACTTTACACTTTGATAAACATTCTCTTGTTCATCTTTATTTCACAAAGAGAAGGCCTGACATTCTTATGGCATGGATTGATGCGGGAACACTAAAAACTTCAAGGAAGTGAAGACAGGATAGAGCAATGACCAGTGACTTGATGACCTCAAAATAAAACATGATGTACAAAATAATAAGATTTTTCCGTTGGTGAAGGCAAATCAGGTCAGTTGGGAATTCTTTCAACTCTAGTATGTGAAGTGAATGTACCCAAGGATGGGAGTTCAGTCACCGCTGAGGACCTCACGACTCTGAAGAGTAATTACAGCTGAATCACGAAATATCCAACCTTCCCTTCTCTTCCAAATAATAGAAAGTAACCTTTGTAGCAATATAAAATGAAAAACTATCCCCATGGAACTAAGTATTGTAGCGATATTTCAAATGATCCTAATAATAGAAATTACAAAGCAGCCGGTAGAGAAGATGACTTCTCAAAACTAGTTGTTCCAGAGAATATTTTAAATTGGAAGAAATTTACCAAGATTAGTTAGTGACAAAATAGGCATTTCTTTTGCAACTAATAATAGATGAAAATTGAAGGAAACCATAATATGGCTATGCCTCTTTTGAATGTTATAATTCCTAAGGGCTAAGTACTTTTTAATGCTATTTTATATGATTTCTATGGAATTTGCAAATTTAGAAAGTTTGTTATGCCACATCTTCATTTTTTTTTTCCTGATACCTTGGCCTGTTCTGATCTGCCAAATACTCATTTTCCTATTATCATGTCCAATATGTAAAATTGAGTTTCAACTAATGGAACTTCTTGTTACATATGTTGCAGCTTGAAAAGAATAGTTAAGCAATTTCATAGTCATTATATAATACTAACACCCATTGGTCACGGTTTCCTTCAGGGCCTCCTTTTTAAACCTCCTCACAATTTTTATGTGGAACATTTCTTGAACGGATAATGTTTGATAATCTTTTAGTCATAAATGTTGGCATAAGGTCCTTGATGCTACAGAACGCTGAATGTTTTCAGCTGAAAATGGATCTCCTCTTGATTTGGGAGAGTAGGGCTTTAGGATTCCCTTGTTTAGAAATGAATGTATTTGGCAACTCAGTGTACTTTGTTAGGTTCAAGTTTGAGTTATTACGGTATTATGGCCATTCATGGTGATCAGGCTTCAGATTTGGTGTGGTTTTTGTGCTAGATTTATTGTGCACCGATTTCAATTATGTTTCATGTTGTCCTTGTAGACTTAATCTCAATTTCTCCATGCTATTTTATGTCTTAGTTTTTACAATGGTATTAGGTTGTGCTTTCTTTGCGGCCAGGGGGGGAAAAAAAATTCCCCAACTCTTTAAACGTGCAGATTAATGTCCCACGAGCTTGGTACTGCATCTGTACATGATTGGTTTGTGTGCCAACTTACATCTAGGTAGAAATACTATGTACTGAATTTTATGGCATATGCAAATCACTGTAGTCTTTATTGTCAGAAAGAATTACACCTTCTGCTTCTGATTGTCCACATTGATTGCTTCTTGTCTTGCATGTTGTCCTTGTTAGAAACGTGCTTCTTCAAACTGCAGAAAACTAAGTTATCACATCACCGCTCGAGTCTTCTTATGCATGTCACCATGTTGCAGATAAATCCAAGTCATGGAAGAGTGGTTAAGAGTAGTTTAGTCAGGTAAGTCTTCATCAACTAACATTTGGCAGATAATCCTATTTTTCCTTACCAAGTCCACAGTTGGAAGGTTGCTCTAGTTTTTTAGTTCTGCATTGTTCCAAACTAGAGCAATTGTCAAACTATTCTCTATTCTGATTACGGATTGGTGACTTAGATATAATCCCTCTTAAGACCACATTAAATTTTAATCTAAAGAGCAGCCGCCGGCCCATGATAATGATTTTCTTTTTTTTTTTTCTTGAGGGGGATATTATATTAAGCTTGATAGATACTTTTCCGTAAAATAAGTGTATACGGATGTACTTTATAGAGTTCTAATTTGTTCTTTGTTTGCTCATTTTATACATATATATGTGTATATGTAGTACCTTTGAATTGATTATTTGTTTGCCATGTTGGGCTGGCAATACAAAGTACTAGTTATCGGTTTAAATTTGTCAACTTGCCAGTGTCCTCATCAATCTTTTTCTCCTTTATTGAATTTTTTGTAAATTTCTTAGAAGCATCGAAGCAATTGTTCTAGTCCCCGGAATGAAGAGTAATATGCTATTTGAAGGTGTTGCTTTTTGTGCCATTCAAAGTCCACTCTTGGTTTGTGGAATTTGGTTAGAACTGAAGTGAGAAAGGCTTTTGTGTCTCTCTCTCTCTTCTCTTTCCTTTCTCCTCCTTTCCATATTGGTTCAGACTGGCTAAATTAATTAAACCAGTCAAGATTTTTGAGCTCCTTCAAAAAATTGTCACGACTCGACCATGGGCTTTGGGAAAAGTGGTCACACGAATGACTTCAAATCCTTTAATAAAGATTTTTCAGATATAGAGTTTGAAAGTGAGATTAGTAATTAATTGTGGCTGGGTTTTTTTTCGGCTTCTCTTTTCTTTATCCTAGCAAATAGATTCTCTTTTCTTTAAAAATAATTTTTTTTAATAAGAAATAGCTTTTAAGAAAAATCTCTTGGAATGAACTTTTTTTTTCTTTATTTTTTTATGCTAACTTTTCATTTCATTTATATCCTCACTTGAAGGATATGAAATTTCAGATATGTTCATCCCGTAATTTCATTTATTATGGTCTGGATTCTTATTCTTTAACTTTAAATTTTAAGTTTTAAATTTTAATTTTATTTTAAAAGTTATGAAATCAATTTATTTTTAAAAATAAAAGTATTAAACAACTTTTATTTTTTTAAAAAAATTATTAATTTATACTTATCTTAAAAAAGAAAAAAGGCTCAAACGGGCACTAATTATACCAATTTAACTTAAAATAAAGAAATTGTTGGTAAGTGTTGTCACTTATCACTATTCCGAAATTAAGGGATTTAGGAAAAATGAAAATAAAAAGGCCTACAAGTTGTTCCAGTACCAAATAAATAAATAAATAAAAATACAAAGGCCTTCAAGCAAAACCATTTTTCGCGGGGATGCAATGGATCTCTGTACTGACATGTAGGTGACGTCCAGTCCTAGCCTAATTTTTATGGTCCTCAAGCCCTTAAACAAAGGTCGTCCATTCTCTACAGGCCACAGGATATGGCCCAAATAAGATATGTCCAGCTTCGGCCATACAGTTTGATTAGATGACTGGGTTAGAGACGAGTCTTATGGCGGGAGTCTCACAGTTGAGAAACTTAAACATGCATAACCTAGAAAGATGTCCCTTCGGGGACATCCATTAAAATTGGAGAAAAGATTAGCATGGCCCCTGCACAAGGATAACACACACAAATCGTGATAACCTAGCAAGACAATGCCCAACTAATGAGGGATGTGGAGCCACGTTCAGGTTTAATGGGGGATGGGGAGTTCAGGGTGTTTGAACTTTCACCCTTGGTGAGGGCAAGAAACCCCAGTAGAATGGCTAGTGGTCAGTGGTTGGGTATAGTTACTTTATGTTTTTTTTTTGGTATCTTGGCTTTATCACCACCAAATATTTGAAGGTTCACCCCGACTAATCTGGATCGTCCGCTGTAGATCCCATTTTGGGAATAGGTCTCATAATATTGTTTTTTTCGTACTCAAGGGGAGTCGAATTCCAGATCTGATTAAAGGATGAAAGTATTCATTCCACCTATATCATGGTATAGTTACTTTATGTTGCTAGATATGGGTATCTCATGACTTCAGGCCATAGCAGTTTTCTCATCGCATTATAACTGGGGAGCACTCCGGTTCATGAGCCCCGAGAGTGATCCCTTAGCAGGAATCTCAGAACTCTATATTGTAACTTAGAGAACAAATTACTCAATTTAGCTCGGGATTGGTAGGAAATTTAGAATGGACCCCCCCCGCCACCTAGGCAATCATTCCAATGGTTGGATCCTTGAATAAGTTTATAGTATGGCCAGGTGAAATTGGGAGAGATCAACTTGATTTCCTTGGACTTAGGGTACTCTTAGTGGGCGACCGACGAGTTTACAAAATACATTTCCTTTTGGGGAAGAAGTGATGAGGAATTGATGGAGAATAGAAGAGTGAAACCTACAGGAGCACGGAAAAGGGTAAGATGGAAAGATCACTTCCATAATTGTATCCCTCCAAAAGTCCAACAACCGCAGAAAATAAAAAAGGATGTGTGTGTTGTCAAGTGCTTAATGGTTGGACTCTGATAAAGACAGACATTTTTGTCTCCCCCTTACTTTGCAAGCAATGCTAATATTGTTCATGATGCCCAAAAAAGGGGCTTCTTTGCTCAATGGGAGTTCGTGGATCCCAAGCCATTTTTTTGCATGCTCATACCTTTTGAGGGTCCACCTCAGATTGTCATATTGATGTACAATCCGGGTTCATAGAACCTATAACTTCTAGCAATTCGCCGAACCCTAGTTTATCAAACTCGTGACTTGAGTCGGGGGGGATTTTGTCTTCCATCTACAAGGACTTGTCAGAAAAATCGCTAGCCCAAAGTTACATTATTGGCTTAGGCATGTAGAATTTTGCTTAGGTGTTGGATACTCTCATTGTTTGAACCCTTTACACTTCGAACAGGCCCATTGGGAAATTGTGGGCCTGGATGCCTAGATCTGACTCACTGGTAAAAATATTTGTAAGAGTATAAGAGTCTTTTTCTTAATAATATCCTTCTTCTTGTCAAAATAAAAAATAATAATAAAATTACAAGATTAATAATTTTTTTGCTATTTGAAAAATGATTGTTTTTTAATAAATTTTAATAATTATATTAAATTTTATTAAATTCGATTCATTAAACCTACGAAACTTCAAGAAACTTGACAGAACTAATCGGAAAACGATGGGATCCCGGGAAGTGTGAGTCCAAGAGAAGACTTTAATCCCATCACAGCACAGCACAGATGCCAACAAATGCGAAGTCATTAGGAAAAATAGCATCAACCCATATTCATGTGCCAACTCCTAATAATAATAAAATAAATATGGACCAGTAATTATGTAAATTAAATAATGAAGCATGAATGCAACCAAATCAAATAAAAATAATAGTAAATTGAAGATCAATGCAGTTCTGATCCAACAACTTTCTTGCACCTCTTACCTTGTTCTGTTCTTCACCAACCTGTGTAGAGATCATAGTGTCCAGAAAAAGGCCTTTAAAGAGAGAACAAATCGGCTACTCCATCACCTTAAACGAATCATCCCAAAATAAATAAATATTAAGCAAAAGGAAAAAAGAAAAAAAAAATCAAAAAAGTAACGTTATATGATCTTCCATTTATTATTATTAGAAGGTTTATGATCTTATTGCTATATAAAAAAGTAACGTTATTCATATAATTATTAAATTAATTGAAATCATTAGAATTCGAATTTATTATATGAAAAAAATTTACGAAATATATAATCATCAAACACTACTTTCTTATATATAACTATTATTTAGATATGCATTAAAAGTAATATTGTTACACTAAACATGTATGATTATGTCTAGAATTTACTAAAATTGGAACTTTTTTATTAAGTAGATTTGATATGTTAAATCAATAAAAACTAAAGGATATTTGGTTAAAATGAATCGCAATTAAAAATCAGTAAGTCATATGAATTATTTAGATTAATGAAATGAAATGGGGTTTAGGAATTAAATATCGGATTTCTGAAATTTAAGTGAAAATATGAAATTTTTGAAATTTATTCTCAGTATTTTTGATTCCAAATTCGACCCTTGCCCAAAGAGTCAATTTCATGGGCATGAGATTTCCAATTGTTTCTAACATATTGTTGGTGAGTCGAGGCCGGTTGATAATCTGACATAATATAAATAAATTGTTGGTCTCCACATGCAGCAACCTTAAATTATTTATGGGTCTTCTCATTTTTTTTAATTTCACTTCTTTGGAATCATAATATTAAAAATTATTAATCAAATATGAGGTCATGCCCATAAAAGCCCGAGGTCATCTGAAATTAGAATTTAAGGATAAGAGAGAGTTTACTTTCTAGGGCTTTGATTTATAATTAGCAATTTGATTTCAAAGACCTTGCATAACAAGTGCATGCGTTGTGGAAGTAAGACTTTTGTGGCTAATACACAACCGTGCGGGGAATGAATGGCGAACTATTCTATCGCTTTTTACTAAAGACTTTTGTGGCTAATATTTTCTTGACTTAAATGGTTATGAAAATCCTAATTTATCTAATAAAGCAACGTTATACAGATAAAATTAGTAAAATATTATATCGATTAAATTTTATTTATTAATTATATATTTATAAAAATTATGATTTAATTGTGAATTTAGCAAAATAATTTTCAAATAAAATGAAAATTTGAGTCAATTTAGTCTCTGGCATAGCCGATTCAGACGACTTATATATTTATCAACTATGAGTAAAAAGGAAATTGTTAATAAACATTTTAAAGCCTTTATCATGTAAGAAATTGTTTGACATTCAAATGCAACTCCGTAGACAAGATCCCGAACGGGCCAAGTTTGAATTGCGTCGTTACAAATCCAATCTCATAAAAAGTTGTTGAATAAGTTTCGACTAAATCAATCGATAAAATCTTTCCACTTCTATTTTTTATTTTCTGATTTGATATCATTTAATTGTAAGAAAAAAAAGTGTTGAATAATCATTAATTTTGTTTTAGGATTCATGTATCAATCAAGTTTATTTGTAGTACAGGTTGGTTCTGCAACTTTTGCTTTCCTATGACGCAGCAATATGTTGGGACGAAGACGCACCCAAACAAAATGGAATACACCAAAAATTGGAGTTGGAAGTCGGAGCCAACTCATTTTTCCAGTGTCTAATTCAATTTCATGCCCTATTTTTCAAATATATGGCTTTTCTCTCTTTGTATTTTCCATGTTTTTCCTCTTCAATTGAAATGGACCTCAACCTTATCAAGAAGACTTCTCAATAAAGACTTCATAGTTTTTTTTTTTTTTTTTTTCTCTTTCCAAAGAAAAGAGCACGCATTTTTTCTATATTTTAGCGGGTATTACAATCCTCTAAAAAAATTATATATAAAGTGATACAAGTTTAAAATAATCAACAAATAACTAGTTTCATAAATGAAACTGACTATTAAAATTTTTCTTTTATTTTATATAACCCATTGATATGCGATAACAATTTTAAATCTGGTTAAATCTAATTAGAATCGGGTTAGTTCCTTAACGGGTAAAACTCTTATAATATTTATTTTTTCCATCCACAAAACTTGAACTGAATATCTTATTTAAAAAATATCAGTATTCAATCATTGAGCTAATCAGTGATCGGTTCAATTCTATTACAATGAGATGGATAGAAGAGAAGGAACAAACTTTCAAATAATAAAAAATAAATAAATTTTGTGACGAGTGATATGGGATGTCAAATGGTTAGAATTTTAGTTTATTGCTTCTCTTAGATGAAAATTTAACCTAATATGCTTAGCAAGTTCATTTTTAATGAAACTATGATTGAACCAATATTAATTCATGACTATGACTTATGATGCTGCAAAGATGACGTAATAAATACCTAATTTTAAATGATGTATAACATGCATCATAGTTACGTAGGGAAGAATTTGTCTCAAGAATCAATTTGGTATTTTTCTCGTAAAAGTAATGAAAAAATATTGGAATTTTGATGTTATGCATTTGACATGACATGGGCACCGAAAACCAAAGTGCAGCCGAGCACCGAAAACCAAAGTGCAGCCGAGCAGGTACAACAGGAAGCTTCTCATTGTCTTGGTCGACCATGGAATCTGAACACCAAACATGTTCAACAACTTTGATTTTTTTTTTTTTTAAATCTTAAAAATAAAAAGATAGATATTAAAAGAATTAATTTTTTAATAAGTTTCATGATATTTAATCAAAGTGATCGTTAAATACCAATAATAATAAATAATCCCCTTAAAAAAAATCACGTTTTTATTTTTTTCCCCAAATTTTAATTATTTATTTTGATTGTTTTCATCCCATTTACGTTCTTATAATAGCCTAGAATCGTTATTGCTAATGCCATAATTACCTTGTATTGTCACATTTTGATTTCGTTACGCTTTGATCATTCCATGTGTTTCTTTGCTTTTGAGGGGGTGATTTCTTGTCTATGATGCCTTGTTCCTTTCTATAAATCTGCATCATATTCCCTTTCATATCGTATACAGAATTAGTAAGGTTGAATTTTTTCCTATTTTTTTTTTGGTCCTATAAGTGATGATATTTAAATATTACACCCTCAGCGAATTAGATCCACATATAATTTTTGTATATTTATCTTGTATATATAATTTGTGAAACGTAAATATTTTTTAATTTATTTAAAAATATAGATTTGAAACCGAAGAAACTATCCGAATGGTATCAAAATAGATTCATTAAGAACTACAGATATATTTGCCCCTAAGCTAATATTAACTTTTTAAGACTATATTTTCCATTGAGCAAAATATTCTCAAGGAATAAGAAGATATTTTTAAGACTGAATTTAAGTAATATTAGGACGATGAGAAGCTTCCCATTGACCTGCCCGGCTGCACTTTGTTTTTTGGTGCCCATGTCATGTCAAATGCATAACATCAATTCCTACAATTTTAATTATTTTTTATGAGAAAAATACCAAATGGATTCTTGAGACAAATTCGTCCCTACGTAACCATGATGCATGTTATACATCATTTAAAATCATGTATTTATTACGTCATCTTGGCAACATCATGCGTCATAATATGCATTAAATTGAGTTGTGAATTAATATTGGTTCGATCATAATTTCATTAAAAATGAACTTGCTAAGCATGTTGGGTTAAATTTTCATCTAAGAGAAGCATCTCTTGTCACAAAAGTTATTTGTTTTTTATTTCTAAAAATAGTTATTCGTCGATCATTTTAAACTTACATCATTTTACATATAATATTTTTATATTTATTTTTTATAGAGGATCGCAATACCCACTAAAATATAAATATAAATGTTGGTTATTGATGCCCATTATGGGCATTTGGGTAATTAAGCAATGGGGTAACTCCCATCCTTAATTACCATTAACCAATATTTTGGTAACCTACCACCAATTAAGTGATTTGGTCTTACCTTCCTTCTGGGAGAGGAAACAATGGAGGAAACTCTCCTTCTCCTACCTTGTGGGGTGTATAGCAGCCATGAGAGGAAACCATGATGGAGGCTAGGGTTTTGCACAACATATTCTCTAGAGAGAGAATAGAGAGAGGGATGGAGATTTTCGCGTAAGAAAATCTCCCATCGTCAGACGATTCACCGGACACGAGGCTTGAGGCGTCGTGGATTTGAGGTGGTGGTTCGATTGCGTGATCACCATCCGACCGTGCGATCCGTTCGAGGGACATCGCGACACGGTGGATTTTGGAGACCGCCCAATAGAGGTATTTATCCCGAAAAATTCCGATCTATTTAATTCTCGCTTCCGCATGCGCGATTAAATCCAACATTGGTATCAGAGCGATCGTTGGATTTAATTTAATAATTTTCGGAATTATTTTTGGGATTTTAAAATTTTGGGGTCCGGATCACGGATGAGTTTCGTGAATCCGAGAACACCGTAGGAATACCCATGTCCCAAGGATTACAAATATATTTTTTGTTTAATTTTCGGAGCATGTTTGGGCCATGAAAAGTCCGGTCGAAATTTGCGACCCTACGGACATAAAACCCTTAGATCTGTGGCTTTAGAGGGCGGATCGATGCATGAAAATAATATAAATGAGTTTCTTGCATCTAGATCTATGGTTTTATATATTTTATTATGTGATTTGGGTGCCGGAAACTGGGATTTCCGAATGGCCGCGGAGGGCCGCGACTGGGGTGGTTGAATCCCACCATTTTTGGGCTTGAATCCTCCTAAAATCGAGTGTAGGATGTTTGGAGGATGCCCACAAATTTTTCCCGGTCGAAAAATGCAAGAAAAAACAGCCGGATTGGTGTTTTCCAGAAAACGGGTCGAAAAACCCGTTGCAGGACCCGTCGGGCGAAGAAGACCCGACCCAGACCCGTGGGCGCGTGACACACACGCGCCAGAAGACGCGTCTGGCTGGCGCGTGTAGTACACGCGCCACACTGGCGCGTGAACAGGCTGGGGGGTCAGCGGCCGGGTCGGACCCTGACCCGGACCGACCCGCCACCGACCCGACGGGGTAGGGTCGGACCGTTGACCGGGTCAACGGTCAACCCTGACCCGTTGACCAACCCGGTCAAAACCCGGCTCAACGCGGCTCAGCGCGTGACAGCGCGTGAGCCGCACGCCGCGACTGGGCGCGCGTGAGCCGAGCCGGCCCTGGCGCGTGGCAGCGCGTCTGGCGCGTGAGCCAGACTGCTGCCAGCGCGTGGAAGCGCGTGGCAGCGCGTGGCAGCGCGTGGAGGCTCACCGCCGGCGCGTGGAGGCGCGCGGCGGCGCGTGGAGTGCACCGCCGGCGAGCGGCGGCGCATGTGGGCCCCGGGTGGCGCGTGAGAACGCTTAAAATTGAATTTTTTCAATTTTTGGGGGTTCTAAATCCATAAATGTGACTTTTTGTGGGTTTTTGTGTGCCGAATCACAATCCAAATGGTAAGATGCGATTCCAAGTTGTGGTGTATGGTGTCCGTTGACTCATACGCTCGCTTTGGGGTCGTACTCAAGTCATTTTGGTCTTGATGATTCGTAGGGTATACAAAAAAGTGATAATAAGCATTTCCAAGTCACAAATGTCTTTCTTAATGTGTTGAAAACTGTCGTATTAAATTTTTACAAGGAGAGTAAACTGAATGATATGATCTGCACGATTTTATCAGTAGATTCAGTTTATTCTCGAGAGGCAAAAATCTAACGGGAATCTGAGGCAAGAGATGATGGGCCCCAGGGTGGGTACCGCGCCTCAGAATATACGAGATAAAGAGATCTATCGTGTATGGGATAAAAGATTTGTCAAGTTAGGGCAATGCTTACAGTGGCATACACGATAACTTAATCTCGTTTTTCGAGTCATATTCTATGAACATGTCGGTTCGACTCGTCCCATAAGAGCATAGTGTTGCTCTCTTCGGCTCCTATGTGAGGACGCAGAAGAAAAGGGTTAATCATACAATGAAGCAAATGTCGAGTATGATCACCGAGTTAATATATATGGACGAGTAAATTTCGGATGGAATTTAGGTTCTGGATGTGATCCAGTTTTTACCTGATTCATGGGAAACCGTGAAATCCTATCTCACATTTGACGAAAGTATTCGTGCTTTCGTTGACGTGAGTACATATTGTGAGCTCGATGAGGAGCACCTAGAGGCGAGTAGGCCACACTCGAGTCATGCTTATTCAGAGGAGTCAAGTAAGGACTTCCCCGGCGCTAAGCCTAGCGAACGAGACTCGAGATGTAGGTAATAAAAATCATCCGACAAAACCGACAACGAGGTACAAGAACGCAAGAAGAAGGAATTTGTTTAGACCAAAGTAATTGCTACATTTGAGGTAGATTTGGTCATTTCGCTCGTGAGAGTAACGAGCAGAAATAAATATCATTCTTCTTTACGTGGTTGTCTCATGCACTATAATGCTCGCTGATTTCTCTCCTTTGAAATCAGGAGCAACCGACCACGTAACTCGAGATAGGAGTGCGTAATCCGTCAAGTGAATCCTTAAGTTTGGAGGATTTATGTTAAGGACAGAGCATTTGTCGTTGTCAGAGGGAACGACACTTGCTATGACGTCCTCAATATTGTAAGCACTCGACGGATCTACAATTTTGTACCTTATCTAAAATTGACTACGATATGCGTGAAATCATTCCCTTGTTTTTAATACGATAATTTTCTAAATAATTCTGGTTTTAATCCATGATGGAATGTATGCACTGGATATTACTCCTTCTAATGGTTTTTTTGTCGTTCTACTATTGTCTTTACATTTGATTGCGTAGATGATAATGTAAATGAATGACATAGTAGACTTAGACACATGGGGTAAGAGATGATGAATCGATTAGTAGCGAGAGGTTTCTTGGACCCGCTGACCAGATTCGAGTTACCCGTATGTGAGTTTTGCCTAGCCAGCAAAATGACGAGAAAACCATTTGGCGATGCAATGAGAGCTGGGACTCCATTGCAGTTAACTATTGTGTTTTCCTTCTTTTTATTGTGGTCTTATGAGCATGAGAGCAAGAAATGGAGTTGTGTATATAATTATAGACGTTTACGTGCGTTTTGGTTCATTTATTTGATCTCTTCGGCTCCTATGTGAGGACGCAGAAGAAAAGGGTTAATCATACAATGAAGCAAATGTCGAGTATGATCACCGAGTTAATATATATGGACGAGTAAATTTCGGATGGAATTTAGGTTCTGGATGTGATCCAGTTTTTACCTGATTCATGGGAAACCGTGAAATCCTATCTCACATTTGACGAAAGTATTCGTGCTTTCGTTGACGTGAGTACATATTGTGAGCTCGATGAGGAGCACCTAGAGGCGAGTAGGCCACACTCGAGTCATGCTTATTCAGAGGAGTCAAGTAAGGACTTCCCCGGCGCTAAGCCTAGCGAACGAGACTCGAGATGTAGGTAATAAAAATCATCCGACAAAACCGACAACGAGGTACAAGAACGCAAGAAGAAGGAATTTGTTTAGACCAAAGTAATTGCTACATTTGAGGTAGATTTGGTCATTTCGCTCGTGAGAGTAACGAGCAGAAATAAATATCATTCTTCTTTACGTGGTTGTCTCATGCACTATAATGCTCGCTGATTTCTCTCCTTTGAAATCAGGAGCAACCGACCACGTAACTCGAGATAGGAGTGCGTAATCCGTCAAGTGAATCCTTAAGTTTGGAGGATTTATGTTAAGGACAGAGCATTTGTCGTTGTCAGAGGGAACGACACTTGCTATGACGTCCTCAATATTGTAAGCACTCGACGGATCTACAATTTTGTACCTTATCTAAAATTGACTACGATATGCGTGAAATCATTCCCTTGTTTTTAATACGATAATTTTCTAAATAATTCTGGTTTTAATCCATGATGGAATGTATGCACTGGATATTACTCCTTCTAATGGTTTTTTTGTCGTTCTACTATTGTCTTTACATTTGATTGCGTAGATGATAATGTAAATGAATGACATAGTAGACTTAGACACATGGGGTAAGAGATGATGAATCGATTAGTAGCGAGAGGTTTCTTGGACCCGCTGACCAGATTCGAGTTACCCGTATGTGAGTTTTGCCTAGCCAGCAAAATGACGAGAAAACCATTTGGCGATGCAATGAGAGCTGGGACTCCATTGCAGTTAACTATTGTGTTTTCCTTCTTTTTATTATGGTCTTATGAGCATGAGAGCAAGAAATGGAGTTGTGTATATAATTATAGACGTTTACGTGCGTTTTGGTTCATTTATTTGATCTCTTCGGCTCCTATGTGAGGACGCAGAAGAAAAGGGTTAATCATACAATGAAGCAAATGTCGAGTATGATCACCGAGTTAATATATATGGACGAGTAAATTTCGGATGGAATTTAGGTTCTGGATGTGATCCAGTTTTTACCTGATTCATGGGAAACCGTGAAATCCTATCTCACATTTGACGAAAGTATTCGTGCTTTCGTTGACGTGAGTACATATTGTGAGCTCGATGAGGAGCACCTAGAGGCGAGTAGGCCACACTCGAGTCATGCTTATTCAGAGGAGTCAAGTAAGGACTTCCCCGGCGCTAAGCCTAGCGAACGAGACTCGAGATGTAGGTAATAAAAATCATCCGACAAAACCGACAACGAGGTACAAGAACGCAAGAAGAAGGAATTTGTTTAGACCAAAGTAATTGCTACATTTGAGGTAGATTTGGTCATTTCGCTCGTGAGAGTAACGAGCAGAAATAAATATCATTCTTCTTTACGTGGTTGTCTCATGCACTATAATGCTCGCTGATTTCTCTCCTTTGAAATCAGGAGCAACCGACCACGTAACTCGAGATAGGAGTGCGTAATCCGTCAAGTGAATCCTTAAGTTTGGAGGATTTATGTTAAGGACAGAGCATTTGTCGTTGTCAGAGGGAACGACACTTGCTATGACGTCCTCAATATTGTAAGCACTCGACGGATCTACAATTTTGTACCTTATCTAAAATTGACTACGATATGCGTGAAATCATTCCCTTGTTTTTAATACGATAATTTTCTAAATAATTCTGGTTTTAATCCATGATGGAATGTATGCACTGGATATTACTCCTTCTAATGGTTTTTTTGTCGTTCTACTATTGTCTTTACATTTGATTGCGTAGATGATAATGTAAATGAATGACATAGTAGACTTAGACACATGGGGTAAGAGATGATGAATCGATTAGTAGCGAGAGGTTTCTTGGACCCGCTGACCAGATTCGAGTTACCCGTATGTGAGTTTTGCCTAGCCAGCAAAATGACGAGAAAACCATTTGGCGATGCAATGAGAGCTGGGACTCCATTGCAGTTAACTATTGTGTTTTCCTTCTTTTTATTGTGGTCTTATGAGCATGAGAGCAAGAAATGGAGTTGTGTATATAATTATAGACGTTTACGTGCGTTTTGGTTCATTTATTTGATCTCGCATAAGTCTGAGGCATTAGACTGTTTCAGGAGGTTTATAAGCGAGATTGAGAATCAGCTAGATTTGAGAGTAGAGACTCTCAAAACCGAGCGAGAACGTAAGTATTCGTCTAAACTACACATAGGACTCTGTTTCGATAAGAGTATTACGAGACTACGGACTATTAATCAGTTCCCCATTGAGCTTTGGACAGGGAGGCAGCCTGACCTTAGCCACTTGAGGTTATGGGGTTGTGCCATGATTTCTCGCATTCACACGGTGAGTTAGGCCCGCGAGAAAATATGTGTTCCTAGGCGAACACGAACGGCACTATAATCGAGATTGAGTCTCGTAATACTATATTTCTTGAGAATGATTTCCCTAAGAGAGGTGAAATCAATTTGGACCCTACCCTTTATGCGATGGATGAGCCTAGTGGCTCAGGGAGCCCAGCGGCGGGATACAAGAATCCACTACGGATCTTGATCTCAGTGGGAGCGATCCATCAAGAGGTAAAGATTTTTTTTTCTCCTCCTAAGAGTGTCGAGAATGCGTATTTAAACGTTGTTTTCTCGATTGAGGGTGAGACCCTCGTTGCGACTCTAGAGGATGATAAGAAATTTAAAACGGTCCGAGAGGCTCTCGAGAGGATGCAAAATGCCGTTTATTGAAGGCCATAAATGAAGAGAAGGAATTGATGAGAATCAACGGGGTCTGGGACCTAGTTGATTTGCCTAGGGCGGAAGGACTATTGGGAACAAGTAGGTTCTCAAAGTCAAGATAAAGGTCAACGGATTGATGAAGAGATAAAGAACCCGTCTAGTAACCAAGGGTTACACTTAAACTGAGGGGTGGACTATCGAGGAGTCATAGTTTAATTTATCTCGATCCGTTTATCTTTCAGCGATTGTCACGAACATGGATCAGGAGTCACATCACAAAGATGTAAATACCGCTTTCGTATTGGAAGTATAGATGAGGCGATCTACATGGAGCATCCCTCTAGGTTCGTTCTATTAGATCAGGTGGATAAGGCCTATTGATTTTAGAAATCAAAATACGACCTTAAGCCATCATCTAGACAGCGGCGCTTGGATTTCATGAGAAGGTGATATCTTATGGTTTTGTAATGATCGAGTAGGATCATTGCATATATCTGATACGTCCCGATAACTCCTTTATGAGCATGTTCGCATATGTAGGTGACACACTGTTGGCTGGGAACAACAGAAAGTATCTAATGACCATTGTAACATGGTTATGAGGTTTTAGTTCATTCTCAGATTTTGGATCCATAGGGATCGCTTGAGAATGGTGTTGACTCTTTAACAAGAGTTTTACATCAGGTAAATTCTTAAGCATTTCGAGAAGAGCGATGACAACCTAAAAGATACTCTAATCGCTAAAGATAAAAAGACTTGAATCTTGACACATGCCCTAGAATTTATAAAGAAATAAGGGAGATGAGTAGAATCCCTTACTCCAGTGCAAAATACATTTCTAGTGTATGCGATGAGGTATACACGTGTGATATACAATTTGATGTATGCGATGAGGCATACATGACCAGACGTTTATTTAGCAGTCGATCTGGTGAGTAGGTATTAATAGAATCCTGAAAGGGATCACTGTAGAGCAGTGAAAAAGGATTCTGAAATATCTCATTTGAACTGCAGAGCTCTCCATGTGTTACGGATGAGGTGATTTGCGTTTTGTGGTTGAGATTCAGATACTAATTGGGAGTAGTGATCTGAATAAACGCAAAAGGTTTTATCTTCTTAGAGCAGTAAGAAGAGAACTTGTATATCTCTATTTACGATAGAGACTGAGCTTGTAGTGTGCTCAATTGCAGTTCATGAGAATGGTTGGCTTCAGAAATTTTTTGGAAGACTTAGGGATTGTGACGGATAGTGGGAGGTCAGTGATGATTATTGTGATAATCAGACCGACACTGTCAACAATTGAGACCCTAAGTGTAATAGCAAAGCCAAACACATTGATACCGAAGACCACTTTGTAAGAGAAATTACCGAGAAGGGTATTGTGACATCTAAGTACACCTCAGCATGAGAGCTGATCTCTTCAGAAAACCCGTTGTGAGAGATTCCTTTGTGAGATAAGGAATCATTGGGTTTAGTGTACTTTAACATTTCTCCTTATATACTGTTTTAGATGCTTATTTTAATATATGACATGTATGCATTATTGAGTCACATATTTATTTCATGCATCATTTGTTGTCATATATTATGATCTTGTGATAAAAGATGTGTCAGGCAGGCGTGGTTGACTCTCTCACACGAGTGACCACCTCCGACTTTGAGTGAGCGGAGATGAGACGGATTCTAGTTGTAAGAGGCTTTGAGAGTAGCCCTACTAGAACATAAGTCGCCCTGATATGTGTTCAGGATGAGGTCATATGCGATATGACCGGCATGGAAATACCCACATCCATGTTGCCTGTAAGTAGCCAGGTTTGAGATCTCAGATATCACCTGCGATTTGTGATATTGTCTCTGAGATGCTCTCTCTAAGATCTCTGGGTAAAGTCTTATGTGTAGACTGAGTCCCGTACCTGTACAGTGTTAGAGAAATCTGACATGTGCCCTTTGAGAGATGGGGGAATAACACTGTGGCACGTGTTTCATACCACGTGTGATGAGACGACCATGGGATAGTGGGAGCTATTATTTGAGACGATAGTTTGATCTTGATCCCCGTTCCCACTGTGTGAGACCTGAGATCCATTGGGTGGGATCTCTTATGCCCTTATTACTTTCGGCTGTCTCTAGAAGTATTGGTTCAGTGTTGCTACTTTAGTCTGTTTACCTATGGCCCGGAAGATAAATTGAGGTCTAAGGGGCAGGTCTAGGAAAGTAGCTGAATTGAGACCGATAGATTCGAGTTTGGGAAAAGGAAGGCCAATAGACATTACATCATTGTCATGTATTCATAGGTCGACCTATTGTGTTAATCCATGTTGGGATTCAAACATAATAATGAATACATAGTCGAGCAAATTGATTGGGGATCACTTTCGATGAGGAAAGTGGCTCGATGGATGTAAATGCATTGAGTCTGGGGTATAGCGAGTTATTTTTATACTAACAGTGACTACTCGATCATCCTAACAAGTGTATCGAGAAGTCTTTGCTTGCAGGTGCACTCGCCGGTCGCACGACGCCCAATCCAGTGTGAAGGTCCAGTAGGGTGATGTGATAGATCGCATGAGTTGCGATTTTGTGATTGACGGAAGTGAAATGCCCTAATGTGCAAGTGGGAGATGTTGGTTATTGATGCCCATTATGGGCATTTGGGTAATTAAGGAATGGGGTAACTCCCATCCTTAATTACCATTAACCAATATTTTGGTAACCTACCACCAATTAAGTGATTTGGTTTTACCTTCCTTCTGGGAGAGGAAACAATGGAGGAAACTCTCCTTCTCCTACCTTGTGGGGTGTATAGCAGCCATGAGAGGAAACCATGATGGAGGCTAGGGTTTTGCACAACATATTCTCTAGAGAGAGAATAGAGAGAGGGATGGAGATTTTCGCGTAAGAAAATCTCCCATCGTCAGACGATTCACCGGACACGAGGCTTGAGGCGTCGTGGATTTGAGGTGGTGGTTCGATTGCGTGATCACCATCCGACCGTGCGATCCGTTCGAGGGACATCGCGACACGGTGGATTTTGGAGACCGCCCAATAGAGGTATTTATCCCGAAAAATTCCGATCTATTTAATTCTCGCTTCCGCATGCGCGATTAAATCCAACAATAAAAAATTGGGTTCCTAAATTTTATGCTCATTTCTTTTTAAAAAATAAAGAAAAAGAATAGAGAAAAAATTACTATGAAGTTGTTACAACTTAGTATGATAGACTATTAGATTTTTTAATCAAATTTCGAATTCAAAAATTTAAGAATGAAAAAAATTACGTTAGGTTAGTCATCCCCTATAATAAGATTCTCTAAATACTTAAATCAGATTAATCAGATCATGTTTTTAGATGCTAATTGCTAGAAAGAAAAAAGATTAAAAAGTTATCGAAAAGTCTTGCCAAAGTTGAAGCCCACTTCATTTGAAGAGAAAAGGCATGGAAATGCAAAGAGAGAAAAGCCATATATATCGATATATTTTGGCATAAGTATGAAGAATATCTTCGTCTTTTAATTAGGTAAGGGTTTGACTTTCACTGGGTACGAAAAAAATATTGTTGAAGAGGATTTCCTCAATTGAGGCATGACAGACTTCTCGATTCAAATTAGTCGGGATGAAACTCTGGATATCGGATGGTTAAGTTACCAAAAAAAAACAAAAAAAAAGCCATATATTTGGAAATTGGGGGCATGAAAGTGAAGAATTAGTTGGCCGTGACTTCCGATTCCAATTTTAAGTGCATTCCACTTTGTTTGGCATTGGCTGTGTGTTCGTCCCGACGTATTGCTGTTGGGCCACTGAACCAACCTCTGATGTATATGATTTCTGTTTTGCATGCGTATTATTATTAGAGTCAACGATTTGAATCCTCCAATGATTGGTGAGCACTAATCAAATGTTCATAAAAAATGATTTGAATCAAAGCTTATAGACCAATTATTATTAAATGTCCAAAACATTATCTTATTTGAAAAAAGATCGAACTTATGGGAGATCACTTGGTATCGAGACCCTTTTCCCTTTTACCAAATCAAGATCATGGGACTAAGCAATATATATATATATATATATATATATATATATATAATAGAAAAAGGTCGAGGATCCTGGCTTCCATTTCAAGCTCATCTCCATATCCTTCTCAAATGCCATGGAAAATATTTAATATTTTCATTTTCAATTTTTATTAAAGGTTTTTCTCTTATATGTAACGCTAGTCCCCCCCCCCCCCTAATTTATGAATATTGCTAATGGGGACACAGCTTGATGATGACTTAAAATATGTCGGCATTTCGTTTTGTATAATAATTTCACGCATTGAAATCTTTTTAACAAAAAAAATGAAAGGGAAAGATTTGAATGTCTGAATAAATTATTAATATAATATTTTTAGAAAAAGCCTAATAATTTCTTCACAACATTCATATTTTCTTTTTTATTTATTTGATATTTTTCTCTCAAAGTTATATTTTTTTATTTTTCTCTCGTAGTTTATCTATTATTGTTTCATTTTATATTTTTGCACACATTGCGTGCGTGGTATCTCTGTAATTCAGACAATAACTTAACGATGTGAACACATATACTCAATACTAATAAATCCCGTATATTAAATAAACTCAGACTTTAAAGTTCATTTGCTACAAATCCATTCATGGAGGTTGCAGTGATTTTTGCAATGGTTTTTGCCAAAAGAAAATGCAATGGTTCGATCATAACTTGTATAAGGATATGCCTCTCTAATTCAAATCTCATTCTCATCAACTTTTAACTTTTGATCCATTCAAAGAAAATTGCCCCAAAAAAGGGAAAATGGAATATGGTTGCCCTATCTTTGGATATAAGGGAGAGATTAGAACACTAAATCATAAAGTGCTCTGCATTAAATTTGGGCAACCATCAACATCCTCCTCTAAACCAAAGCTTGGGTTTTAAGACAAATGCATGAGGTCCACCAGACCAACCTCTGTGGACCATAGGGAAGTAATTAGTACCAATTAAGTTCAATAAATTTATTTTTAGTACTTAACCATTAGTATCTAGATACCCGATTAATCTGATTTGAATAGTCGTGGGATCTAATTTAGGAATTAACTCTTTTAATATCTATTTTTTTATTTTCAAGACTCGAACCCGAGATTAATTAAGAAAATTCAACACTCTCCCATTATACCCACACATCTTGGTATTAAATTCAATAAATAACAATGGATTGCAAAGTGATAAAGTTTTTTGAGGATATTTTGAGTCCATAGATAGCATTTGCTTTGGGTGGTGACTGTGATTTGTGGGGCATTTTATTATTATTTTCCATAAAATTGAAATTTATGAAGAAAGAGATGGTGATGTGAATATAAAGATAGAGACTGTTACTATTATAAAAAGAAAAGTAAAAAAGGCATAAAATTTCCCATTAATGTAAAATATCAATATGACAAAAAGTTATGGGAAAATTTTAAGTTTTCATTGGTAATAATCATTTCTTATAAATGAATCGATCATTACAAATACACCCATCATAGTAAAATGAAGATTAAAAGGGCAGTCCCTAACATTAAATACGAATTTGTATCACAACTTCCACAATTTATCTTTTGAATTACCAAATCCTCGTGACAAGCTTAATATATATTTCTCTTCATCGATTATCATTACAGTATATTTTTTATAAGTCACTATTATTTTTTATAATTATATTAAATCTGAATAAATCTTGTTCGAGTCTGATAAAACTCTTAAAAATCAAAATTCTCTCAACATTTATTTTTTTTATACGTAAAACTTGAATTCGAGATTTTATTTAAATGATATCAGTGATTAGTCGATTATTTAACTACATTATACCAACCGAATGATTTACTCATGCTATTCAATACAATTTTGATTGATTGCCTAATTTTCAAATCAAATTTTTATTTGGCAAGAGGGGGAAACAGCATAATTATCCCTAACAAAATCTCAAGAGAGGGTTTAATCCCATTTTATATCTTAACTTTGCTTGTATTTTACTAAATATTTTATTTAATCCTATGAAATGAACGAAAACAAAAACTCATTTCATACTCATCATTCATTAAATGTAATCTTGTATTTATTGTCGTAAACATGACTGAGATCCTACGTTATCCATCCAGATAATTTTTCTTTACATGTCATTTCTGTCGTGCAGGTCTTCTTCATACTTCCACTGAACCCCACGTCTTGGTAATGTAACCCAAGTTCAATATGCCACTTTTGCACATCTATATAGATACATGCATGTGTATATTATATAATACACACATACATATTCAATCATATATGGTTTGGTAAACATACATCTGAATTACTTCTTTTATTGAACAGATTTTTTTTTATATGAAAAATTATTTTTGAGAAATTATTTTTTATAGTTCTAAATCCTTAAGTATCCTTTATAAATGGTGTGTGCGTGTGTATATCCAAGTTTAATTAATTAATCACTATGTGCCAAATAAAATAAAAAAATCAATATACAACGACCGTAATATTTAACGTTCTAACTAATAAATAAGTTCTTTTGAATTCAACTATATTGAAAATTATAAAAATAAAATTTTCTACGAATTCAATAAATTATATATAAGCGGTGGTAATTGAGTTACAAAATATGATTACTATGCTAAAAAGAAATATTATGAATCAAGTGAGATAAATAAAATGTTTAAATTGGTATGATAAGAGAATGAATGGGGTAATGTGAATAAACCCCTTACTATAAATAACACTTCCCAAGAATAAAAATAAAGCTTAATTATTCTTAATGGTGAAGAGGAAAATGAAAAGTCAAATAATACAAGAATGATAAATAAAAAAAATAAAAAATTAAGAAAGGGAAGAAAAGATTTAATTTTGTAAAGATATGATGATGATGGTGGTGACATCAACACACAAATCTCCCGATTTAATACCGATATAAAACTATAAATTATAATATAATATTATTATATTATTATTAGTATTGTTACTAATATTGTTATTATTTACGAGGATATTTTCACTGTTTTAGTTAAGTTGATTTTTAAGGATTTAAATTTACCGGTAATTCCTAAAATAACGAAACAAGGGCCGATTAAAGGAGGAAATCCCGTGGTGATGAATTAAATTCAATCTCCTCCAACTATAAATACATCATCGCTCCCCCTCATTTTCACAATCAATCAACGATCTTAACCTTCCTCTCTGTCTCTCTCCCCCCCCCCTCGGAAAATGGCAACCAAAGTGTATATTGTGTATGCATCTCTCTCTCTCTCTCTCTATGTGTGTGTGTGTGTGGATATTTGTGTTTTTCTGAGATAATGCTTTGTTTAATCAATTTTCTGCATTGAAGATTGAATCGATAACCCATGTCCATTATTTCTTAATTGATCTCTCTGGGTTTATATTTTTGGGTTAACTTCAATCTGTTGCCGGTATTCATACTTTGTTGTGCTTGATCTTGAGGAGATTAATTTCTGAAATTTTTCTTACATTTTTTTGAGTTCCAGTTGTTTGATTGTTTGAGAACCATTTGTTGGTTAATCTTTAATTACCCTATCAATTTGTTCTTGTTTGAGTAAAAACTTTTGGTTCTGAGAACTTGTATAACCTTGATTTTTTATTTCGATTAGGGTGGAATTCTTAACTTCTTGACCAATCTAAGCTAAATCATCCAGTTTTGGTAGTGGGATTTACTGTAAATCTTGTTATGGATTTACAAATATTAAGAAATTTGACTTTAGTACCCACATGACACTATCAGTGTTGCTTATATTTTTTGAGATGTGACAGAGTTATGCATCAGGCATCTTCGTGTGCTCTTTTTTTTTCTTTTTTTTTTTCTCCCCGGTGATGAAGATTACAGTTTATCCTCTTAAAAATAAATAGGAATCACGTAGCAGATAAATCACAGTGGGAAAAAAAGAGAAGGAAAATTAAAGTGGTTGTTGGGGGGTGATCTAATACATGATTACCTTTGAATCAATAGAAGCAGCAAATTGATGCCTCTATGCTTTGATCTAACAATGTGGTAAGTCTATTAGGTCTGTAAAGGCGAAGTTCTACTTACATTCTTTTTATACTTCTTCTTAGCCTTTTAAAGGCCCCATATATGTAATGCAATGTTTTGATATCTGTATTACCAAACCTTTTCTCAATGTGGGTGGGTAAGGCCGTCTATATCAACTCCTGTTGCAACCCAGCTAAATACAAATGAATTTGATCCTCCACCAACCTCTTTCACTTTGTTTCTAAAGTTGTGCAGATAATGACTTGGCTATCATCATTGATCAAGAAATGCTACTTCCACATCTTTCGAGCATGCGGACCCTAGCATTCATCATTGGCATTAGCTGATCATCATTTTTCCCTTTTTATGCGCATGCATCCCCTGAATAAGCTAGAAGACTTATGAATGTAGTTGGCAAAATTCAATGTCAAGTTTTCAAAAGTTTTTCCTTTTGTGGTCAAAGGAACTACAGTCTAAACAAGATATTTTAATATCCTAACTGTTGCAGCACTTCGCCATACGTGATGTGCTACTATTGATCTTAATGATTGTCATGTCCTGTGTTCAATGCCCGTCACATTGGTATGTTGCAATATCTTGCATAATCCATCAAGTCATTTAGATGTGGATGTTTACCTTTGGTCTTTTTTTAGTTGTTTTCATATGCTTTTTGTAAAAAGGTAACATGTACGTCTTTGATGCAATTGCAGTTACTACTCTATGTATGGACATGTTGAGAAGCTGGCAGAAGAAATTAAAAAAGGGGCCGAATCTGTGGAAGGAGTAGAAGCAAAGTCGTGGCAGGTGCTTGCTTTTTTACTTGCTCCTTTTCCTTGATGAGGAAACTTTTGTAGCTCTCTCTTATCTACATTATATGATAGTTGGCAAATTGAAGGTCTGGAACTTGACCTTTGGATAAAAAATTAGGATCAATTTTTACTAAAATTTGTGTGAAAGTTATTGTTTTCTATCTTTTTTGATTCAACAGAAACTTCAACTTGAGTAGATATGATCTTTTACAAATTTAGAGGGTTGGTGAGCATTAGCAAGTCAATCTAGTTGGAATCATTTCTGACACTTAGTTATTTAGACAAAGTATAACTCTGTTGCATGCATGCATAGAAGATTTTCTTGAATTTGCTATAAAAATCAATAAAAGAAAAAGCAACTTTTATGGTTGAACAGTTATAGGAAAGCCAATGAGTAATGGGCGTAAATTAGTGGAAAGTAATGGATAGAGGTGTTAGTTATGATGTATAAGTGAGTCTACCATTTTAAGTGGGCATATTTGCAAGTGAAAGAGATGCCTAGAAATCAAGATCTAGATAAATGAAAACTAAGAGTTTGCTTTACATGGACATTTTCTTGCCATAACGAGTTTAAGGGCGGGATCAAGCTTGAAAGAAGTGGATGGGCAGCAGGCTTAATAGTTAAAGCAGAATCCCCTTGTTATAGATATGAGGTCAATGACTTAAAAACTGATGCGAGAAAAACCTTCTTGATTGCGTGGAGCATAGTTTGCTGTAAATTGATCTTGTTCTGATTTTTTTGAGTTTCCTGATCCTTATTATGTGTGTTGGCTTCCACCAGGTGCCTGAGACACTCCCAGAGGAGGTTCTTGTGAAGATGGGTGCACCACCAAAAAGCGATGTACCAGTCATTTCACCTGCTGAGCTTGCTGAGGCTGATGGTCTGATTTTTGGCTTCCCCACTAGATTTGGCATGATGGCTGCCCAATTTAAGGCCTTCTTGGATGCTACAGGAGGGTTGTGGAGGACCCAAAGTTTAGCAGGCAAGCCTGCTGGTATCTTTTACAGCACTGGTTCTCAGGGAGGTGGACAAGAGACCACTCCGTAAGTCCACTATTTGAATATACACTCATTGCTTCGATTTGTCTTGAAAAGTTTCAAAATTTAAAAAATACCTTTAATTTGACCAAGTCTTAAGCCCCAGAATTCGTTTTTCCCATTCTGCTTTTTTGAGTGTCATATCAATTTGTCTATATCTTGGATCAATATGCTTACACTTCTGGATACCCCATTTTGCAACTTAGCTAATTGAGAAATTGTGCAGCTTGACAGCAATCACCCAACTTGTTCACCACGGAATGCTCTTCGTGCCTGTTGGATACACATTTGGAGCTGGGATGTTTGAGATGGAGAAGGTGAAGGGAGGTACACCATATGGTGCTGGAACTTATGCAGGGGATGGCTCCAGACAGCCTACCGAGTTAGAATTGGGACTAGCTTTCCACCAGGGCAAGCACTTGGCTACGATTGCAAAGAAGCTCAAGGGAGATGCCTGATTTTCACCTTCATTTAGTTTACACCATTTGAAGGTCCATATTTTTCCACTTTGATGTTTCAGTTGTTATCCCAGTGTACTTGGAAAAAATAATTTGCACTCTATTGCGTTTCTTAGTTTATCATTACCAATGTTATTTTTGATCGCAAGTTGTATCATGTCAGCCTAGTGTGATTACTTTCACAGGCATACAATGATCTTTTTTTCGTTGTCTCTGGACAGTTTTGGCTTGAACGGTCATCTGAATGATCAGCTTTTTAATCTTACTTCTCTCCTTCCATATAAAAATGTGAAGTTGCTTCAAATTCATATACTTTAGGGATGGCCTGTCGAACGGGAATGATGTTAAAGGTAAACAACTTTAATAGGCACCAGCACATGGAATGCTGCTTATGCCCGGCTTGTTCAGGAGGACTCTCAATGATATACTGTGTCCATCTCAAACCTCGTGGTCCATATACGACCCTTATTACACGGATCAGGTTTCGGGACAGGGGTGTCATAATCAGGATGGAATTTTCTCCATCTCTATCTATCTTTTTCCTCGCACTCTTTTGTTCTTGTTCTCTTTGCTCTATGTTCTCTTGTATTTGCAGATATAAAGGAGGATTCTTGTCGCTTCCTTCTTCTTGATATTTGTGAATTGGGCTTTTAAGATAGAGAAGCCCTGCAATTAAATCAGCCCAATTCTGGCTCCGTGTTATAGTTGCTTGATCAAGTGTTTTGAGCCCCCCTGGGATTTTGTCGAGAATGGGTGGGTTCATATTTGGCCGAATTATAAAAAAAAAAAAAAAATGGAAGAAGAGAAAATGGTTTTTAATCTTTTGGATTAGGATTCAATTTTTATATTTAAAATAAAAAATTTTTTATAAAAGGACCCCAGTATCCTTGATAAAAAAATTTAATCTTTTATATGTTCTTCTCTCTCATATTTTTTGTTTTTTTGGTACCGGGAAATAGAGAACAACACGCAACGAAAGCACACCAACAGAACAGGTGGAAACCCCTCTAATCCTTTCTATGCCCATACGGTCCTCCCAAATGAAGCGGCTCAGGGACAGAGGAGGATCTGTCAACTCCATGAAACCTTCAATGTTCAGCTAGGCTAACTGAGCCAAGTGATCAGCACAAATGTTTGCTTCCCTAAGCACATGAGTGACAGCTTCGACATGCATAGACTTTAGTAGCTCCACACATTCTTGAAGGATAAAAGACAGGGGGTGATCACGGCCCAAATGGTTGGCCAGAAGGCTCACCAAGATAGCAAAATCGGACTCAACCTCCAGATGACTAATGCCCTTCCTTCTCGCCATGTGGAGCCCTTCCCTGAGACCCCAGAGCTCAGCTGAAAGCACCTCAGTCCTACCAATATTCACCGCAAAACCTGCAACCCACTCCCCTTCATGGCTTCTGAAAATTCCTCCTGCGCTGGCTTTCGCAAAAGTTTGGGGCACTGCACCATAAGTGTTAAGCTTGAGAAAGCCCTCTTTGGGCTGACACCATTTAGTCCTTCTCCTGCCAATCGTCAATTTAGTGTTAGGAACGCTGCAGAGCCAAGAAGCTTCCCTCGACATGTTGGTAGCGATATGAGCCAAAACCTGAGGAGCCATTTTCCTCTTTTGAAATACTTCAAAGCATCTACCCTTCCAAAGCCACCACGCAGTGTGGATGAACAAGGAGTTCAGAGTAGATTGACCCCCAACTTCCTTTCGATTTGCTCCTGAATAAAGCCATTTGCGTAGACTGCTTCTCCAGAATTCTGCATTGTCCTTCATATTAGGAAACACCACCTTCCAAGTCTCCCTCGCCCTGCTGCAGTCTCTTAACACATGGACCGACTCATCTTCCTTATCTCTTCTCCTCTCTCTCTTCTCTGCTCCACTGGCGCAGTATTGCAACCAATGAAAAGGGAAGACTATTGAAAATTAAATAGCATTTTCTTTTCGTTCAAAATTTTAGTTATGCCTTCATAATTTATTATGGTCTTTAGTTTTTAGGCCACTGAATCAATGATTAATGACTAGGATAAGAAAAGAATGACCTCTTATGTGGAAAAGGACGAAAAATGCTCTTGGCAAGAGTATGTGATATTTGATATTTCTCATGATCATACCAAATTAAATTTTGAGATGACAAAAAACATTCGATGCCCTTATTATTTATTTCTTTATTTTTGTGTAAGTGGATCATTTACCATCAATTGATATATGGATTTCATCTAATTAATTCGATTCGAGTACTGTAAGATTCATTAGGGGGTTGGTTCTTTCAAATTCTGTTTTTTCATTCTCATGACTCAAACTCGAGATCTATAGTTAAGGACGTGTAACATTCTATCACTGCACCTATGGAAATCTGATGATGTCCTTATTAGAGAGACAGAGAGTTTGGGTTCTCCTATGAATATTAGGTTAGACAAATCCTTGTTTAGTGATGTTTGTTGCCCTTGTAGTTCACTCCTGTAGATACCCTAGCAGAAGTTTGTCTGGGACAGGAAAAGAAATCTCACTGGTAATGTAAAGTTACTGTGGTGCTTCAAATGTGAACACACTCATCTTGTTCAAAAATGGTTGGCCACAGCTAAGCTAGCTTGTTTGATAAGATGCATAACCGGGTTTAGATTTTGATGATCGCCCAAATATAGAAGGGCTTGTTCAAGCCCAATAAAAATTTTACTTGTGGAGTAGTCATGGTCACTCAATTTCGCTTTATATCAAAGCAAAGAGTCTTGATTCTTTCATTGGAGTCTTCACAAGGACCAAACATATGAAAACGAATATTAGCAATCATCACACCCTCTTTTCTCCATTATTTAAACTTTTTTTTTTTTTTTGGAAAATAAAGGTTATAAGAATTGTTTAAGAGTCCATAGAATCGTTTAAGAGTCCATAGAATCATAAATTATCATATTAGAAGTCAATTAAGTATGCCTTATGTTTTCATAAGATTTTTTTTCTAAACTATTTCAATACCACTTTAAATCCAATTAAATTTGGTTTGTACTAAGTTAGACCCATTCGATTAAATCTAATTCGAATCGAGTTGTATTGTTAATGGACAAAACTTTTTCAATATCTATTTTATCCAAACACATTACTCAAATCCAACATTTTATTTAAAGGGTATCATTGTCAATTACTTGAGAAACTATGCGTTCATATGCTTTCATGAGGTATGTTTCTTTATGAAATATAACATATAGTTTCACCAAATATATATATATATATATATAACAAAGAATTTCTGTTATAAATTTGAAAGAAACATAAAAAATTCTAAGAACATCCCCAGCCAAGACTTTTCTCTCAAGGATCAGATTCAAAGGTTGTAAAAAGAAGTAACCCTTTTGAGATCAAAACTTTCATCGGAAGACTAATATGTATAGATATAGCCAAGAAAAAGAGAGGCTATGGTCTGTTGCTGCAAAAGAATTGATTAGCCAAAAGAAACGACTCTTTCCGAAGTATGAAGTAACAGTACCATGATAGTCACCTCTCTATCACAATGATGCTAAGATGCTTTTCCTTTTGAGGATTCCCTTTATTTATTTTTTATATAATATAGTTTCTTCTTTCTTCTTTTTATTCTGATTAAGTAACCTTAGATTGGAACAAAAATAGAATTGAATTCGATAAGGTACTTGAGAGGGGCTCCGATCCTGATGCTTTAAGCAAACGTATAATGCTCTAATCGTTCGATCAATTCAAAAGTCTATCAAGAAAAAGTGCCATGGAGATACCAATCAATAAGAATTTTTATTTTTGTTGTTTTTCATAACATTAAAGTGCTTTTTCATCATTAGTCAGTTGTCATAAGTATTCTTCTCTATTAAGACTCTTTGATATTTTTCTCATACTTGATTAAAAGATCATCAATTGGTTCCCCCTCCCCCTCTATATTTGCATATAAAGGTGAAAATCTCATTTACTATGCTTCAATGCATACCCATAAGATAGACACCTGTAATAGCTCATAAGCGACATACGAAACAAAAACAGAATGACCCTTTATATGAATTTACGTAATAAATTGGTTTATAATCTCTAAATTTACTAATATTTTTTTAAATAGATATTTGTTAGCAATCAGTATCTCGATTTAACTCAACTAATTCGACCGAATATTGTGAAATTTATTAAAAGATTGACTCTTTTATTTTCTATCTTTTTTACTCTCAAAATTAGAATTCGAAATTTTGATTAAGTAAATTTAACGTCGGATCGTTACATAATTTATTGATATGAAAAATCAAAATTTATGAATTTTCAATAAGACGGGGGGAAGTGCATCATAACGGTAGACCAACGGATCATTTTTCAAATATCAGGGCCTCACCTATGTATGTTTGTTGTACAATGCTTGAAAATGTTGTATCTTGAGAGGAAGGACATTGGGGGTACAAGACATTTAGAAAGCATTTTCCAACAAGAATTGACTTGTAGAAAGAGTCCTGTTCCCTGATTCTTATTTTTCCCTTTATTCCATTGTTTGGCCTATTCAAGAAAAAGGAAAAGAAAAAGTTTTAGAATCTTTTGTGCATGTGTAACCTCTTCATGGGGGGCCAATTTCCGATTTTCGTTTTTCTTTGCTGAATTGACCTCTATTACTTTTATTACTAGAAAGTGTCTGTGGTGCCTCTCCTTCATGTTTATTTCTCTCACTTGCAAAAGTCTTCGTACAGCAAACAGGGGCATCAAGCCCTTCACAGCTATGTTTTAATCAGATTATACAATGTATAGCAGAAGTGATATTTTGAATAACACAGACAGCATAAAAAATAGAACAGGGCGTCAAGGACCCAAAATTTATCTTATAATTTATCTTACGGGGTATTTTGTATTTTTATTATGCGGATATATCACACGTCTAACCAACAGACACTTGGTTTAGTTAGAAAAATATTAGTTTCTTTAATCAAAACTCGATTTTAAATTTTAGGAACAGAAAAAATTAAATAAAAAGAACTCCTCCTAAAAAGAGTCTGACAACAGTTCAAACCGGATTGATCACAGTATAATTCTAAATATCAGTTCATCCATCCAAAGTACCAAAAAATATCGTACACCTACCCAAATAGTATATAAGGTGAGCATAAGTCAATATACAAACTCACCTAAGGCTTTCGGACAAATTGTATTAAGAGTTCCTCTCTTGATCTGAAATTTTGAGTTAAATTTTGAACATATATCTCCTTCCTAGGATAGTGCTATAATAATTCTAATTTTTAGAAAATACATATACAATAACTATTTTTAGAAAAACATTGGGATAAAAAACCCTTAATAGATATTTTGAAAAATAACATAGAAATTTTCTAATTTAAATAATAAAATTTTGACAATAATTTATTTTAATTTTTGATAATTTTTGTATAATACAAAACGATTTCGATTTTTGATTTAAAGTGGAAATTCGTGATTTAATTTTAGCTGTTCATTGAAACCTTCTATCAAAAATTAATACCAAACTTAATCTTAACCTTACATCTGTCACCTTTGATCATGTAATAGCGTTACATATCTTGTCTTCTTGTGTATTTTCGCACCCCCATGGGAGCTAGGCCGTCACAAATGCGAATAATAATAATAATAAAAAAGATGTAGTCCTTAAACTGTGCTACCTTTGAAAAAATAATTATAATTTAAATTAAATATTTAATTATGAGCTTACCCTTTTTAATTTATTTATCATTCTACAATACAATTAGTTTTAGAGTCATATTATATAGATCAAATAAATTATAGAATAAATAAATTTAATTTTTGGTAACAGCTGATTTTAATATGTTTTTATTTTTATTTTTTTCTTATCTTGAAAAATATTTTGACTGATAAAATTATTCATATTTAAAAGTTTTTAATATTTTACTCATATTGATTATTATATTAGATTTAGTCTACATAGTATTAATTTTTTAATTTTTGATATTTAAAATAGAAATTTTGTATCTTTGTACCTTTGAGCAATTCAAAATTTAAATGCAGTAAATTTAATGTAGCAGTAAATATCAGAAAAAAAATAAAATATTTTAAAAAATTGAGTAATTTTGGATTAATTAAAATACATTTAAAATTAAGAAAAATAATTTTAAAAATATATTGAGAGACTGAAACAATGGGTATTCATGATTTGATAAATTGTAACATAAAATTTTATTTTATTTTATTTTATTTTATAAATTATTTGATTTATATAATATTACTCTAAATAATTCTTGGCTAATCATTTTCTTAATAACTTTGCTCCAAATTTCATACATTCCCATAAATTGAGGCACACGGGCAAGGAAGCGCGTGAGAGAGGAGGACAATGCTCATCCCCGTTGCACAGCACACATTCACAAAACCCTAAAAGCAGGAACAGTGGGCCGTCCTCTTCTGACCTTTCCTTTCCACCACCACAATTCCAAACAGATAAACAAAACTCAAACCACATATATACACATACACTTTCTATGCCTTGGATTTCAATTATCAACTTTATTTCTTCAACTTTCCCTTCTCTCCGTCAACAAAAAGAAATCTATAAATAAACAAAAAGAAAAGGTGTGGTGTGGTACCAATTCTCTCTCTCTCTCTCTCTCTCTCTCTCTCTCTCTCTCTCTCTCTCTCTCTCTCTCTCTCTCTCTCTCTCTCATTCTGTAATATTTACAAAATACAAGATACAAACTATAAAAACAGGAACAATAAAAGTGCCTTTATCTCCATTTTTTTTTGTTTCTGCTAAATTCAGCTTCTTTACAACCATCAAATTCTCCCTCTAAACTAATCCGAATTATGGCTGAATTTAGCAGATGTTCCTGTTCCTAACCCACCATCAAAATAACTACAAAACATAAATAATACCCATAGATGTTATTACAATAATTTAAAAAATATATATATAACAGAATTTTTATTATTATTTTCCCTAATCTTTTTTAGGTAGCACTACATCATTTGGTCCGCAGAGCTGGCCCCTGTATTGCCTGTCCTTCCTTGAAGAGTCGCCTCCCTTCTCTTCTCTCTCCTCTTTTCCTTTTCCTTTTCCTTTCTTTGTTGTTGCTTTTCTTTACTCAAGTCTGGCACAGCACAGCTTTGTGACCTCTAAAATTCTGATTGTAAGCTTCTAATTTTGGACTTTTATCATTCTCCAACTTGTTTGTTTGATAATATAAGAAAAAAAAAGAAAGCAAAGAAATCCATTGCTAGTTGTGTAGAGAACTTGTTCCATATATATGATTAGCTTCTCTTTACTTTTATGTCTCTCTCTTTTTATCTCTACCTGAATGTTCCCCCAAATGTTGGTGTCCAAAAATCAGCTGTAGTCTCATTTGCAACTGGGTATGTGCTTGATATTGGCACAAGACACAGTCCTCGGCTCCTTAGGTCTTGCTCTGGCCCTTCTGCATGCTTCAACTTATCCAGAGCCTGCAAGAATGAATTTATGCATTAAATTTCTAAAACTCATGTAAAATCAATAACACCTGGCGTGCCAAAAAAAATAGCCAATCATTGTATGACACCTCAGCCGGGACAATGTTTTTCTATCATATATTTATGGAGTTTCAGCAGCTTTTTCCTGTGTAAAGATATAAGAGAGATTAATCAAAATAGAAAAAGAGAGAATTGATTACCTGCTGATCACGATGTTGAGTTGTTCCATTTTTCATGTATGGAGTACTAAGAGCCTAATATCAAATAAAAGGAAAACACAAAGCAATCTTAACCAGAAGATTTCATGAGACAACATGAGTTATTTTTACTTGGTAAAAAGATATAAGAAAAGAAGGAAGCATACATTGACTTGATCATGGAGGAACTTGATGTACTCAATGGCTTCGTGAAGAACAGAAGCAGTGTCAGTCTGAGGAGAACAAGAACATTTTCTTGACACATCAATAAACAAAAGTAAAGTATGTCTTTCAAATGATTTGTCAAGAAAAAGATTACATAGTTTTGTAAAAGAGAGAAGGAAACCAAAAATTTATTACCTTTCCGAAAGGTGAAACCAATTGTTGAAGTGCAGTTATTCGGTCACCAAGCTTTTCTTTCCTAACCTATACAAATTAAAAATGCACAAAAGCCAATAACAACTAATTATTCATCTCTCTCATTTATCTCTCTCTCTCTATAAAAAGTTCAAGAACAATTATAATTAGTACTATGACAAAAGAAAAAGCTATGGAGCTCAAACCTTATCTTAATCAAAAGCTTGATCGTATCAATCGTACCTTAAAAGTTGGCAATGGTGATGGTGTTTCAATTCGCGGTCTTTTGAATACAAGTTCATCGTTGTTGTTGTTGTTGCTTTTCTTCACCATTGATCCAGTGTCACGAACATCTTCATTATTTGGCTGAAAAGAAAAAGATTAGGCAAATCATCATGTCCAAGTCATTTTTCCACAAACCCTACTGACAAAAAGTGCTTATTATTAAGTCAAAAGCTGCAAAAATGATTTTACCTTTGTTGTAAAGTTTTGGCGATTAGGCTTCTCTTCAAATGCTTGTGCTAGCAGTTGTGATTGTTGAGAAGGAAAAAAGGTCGCCCTTATGTCATTGAGAGGTGTGGCCGAGGCATTACAAAAGGCAGTGTCATTGGAGAAGTGTAAATGGCTTCCAACTAGCACTTGTTTTGGCAATGAGGGTTTGGCAAGCAAAGTGAACTTATTGACCCAAATAGGAGACGAGATATCATTGAGATTTGTGGTCCTAAAATCAGGCATGGTGGTGGACGTTGCATAACTTATGCCTCGATTATCAAAGATGTTAGGCTGAGGATGAGGCTCAGGCTCAGGCTCAGGCTCGAATAGGCCTTGCAATAATGGTTGAGCGTAGCCATATTGAGGTGATGAGCACATGGTAAAGCTAGCGGACAAGCCTTGGCAAGTCGTGTTGTAGTCCGCCGTGGAGCCACCACCGTTGTTGGCAGAATTTATGCGGGGTTGCGGTTCTTGTTGGTCTATTAAAAAATCTTGTTGAGCTTGAGTTATTTGCTTGAAAGGAGTGATGGAGGTATCTTCTCCACTAGTTGTTGAAAAGTTCTTTGGACTCCAATCATTTTGAGTTTGTGAAGAATCCATACCCATCTCTTGTCGAAAATTAAGTCTCGAGTTCATGTCTTCTTCCAACATGGAATTATAATTCCCATCAGATCTTCCACCACCACCACCGCTGCGACTGCAAAAAAAAAAAAAAAAAAATGTTGTTATACTTGAAACAACATTAAAAACCGAATAACTTTTCTACGAACCAGATTGATTTAAATTGACCCTCATTTGATGATTGGCTAGACTTCAAAAAGAAGATAATCAAATCTTGCCAACTGATTAAGAGTATAGAGTTTTGTCCGTCTTCCTCAAAATCCTTCTCCCTCTAACACCCCCCCCCCAAAAAAAAGAAAGAAAAATTCTTCTGCTACCATAATTAGTATTTCAACATCAACATATCTTATATAAATCTAAACAACACTCACCATTCGTTTATTTTTATTTATCCAAAAAATAAAATCGAAACACAAAGATATCATGTAGTATAAGAACTTAGATTTTTTTCAACTCACATCAGAGCTTGATTCCACTGATCTGAAGTAGTAGAGCTAGACATCGGCATGGACACCGAGGATGATGAGAGTCCAAAACCTAACTTGTGCAAGGTCGTATCTGAATCAACCACGACCATCGGATTAGTTGAACAAGCCGTTTCTTGATCACATGATGATCCACTACTTGTCTTCAAATCATGACCCTCCATCGCATGACCAGTTGACCAGATCCCATAACTTCCAATATCGTTATTTAGTGCTGCCGATGAACAGGGTGATGAACTGAATGAATAATTCCTTGGTGTCGAATTCCACCAATACCCACCACATATTTGGAACTCATCTGCCATGGAATCAATTGTAATTCTCTCTCTCTCTCTCTCTCTCTCTCTCTCTCTCTCTTGTTTTCTGTGTGAGGTAAGAGAGAGGACTTGGACTTGGTTTTGTGTTGTCTTTAAACTTGGGACGATGAATGAAAATTCTGACACCCTTTTGTTATTTATATTTGGGGGGGGGGAGGGGGGAGGGAGAGAGAGAGAGAGAGAGAGAGAGAGAGAGAGAGAGAGAGAGAGAGAGAGAGAGAGAGAGAGAGAGAGAGAGGAGTGTCCGGACCGGTAGAAGTAACTGGAATCAGGTTGACATTTGGAAAGGGGCCGATGATTGACGAGACAAACCAAAGGGCATTTTTCGATTTCGAATTTGTTCCTAACTTTTCCATTTAAATATTGTTTGGTTATTTCGTCAAATAAAGTTATTAAAATTGCAAAATACACTATTTATAATGATAGGTAGCTCTCCTCCAATTTATTTGAAATCCACGAATTTGATCTCAAGATCTACTAATACAAATCCATGAATTTTTATGTTCTGAAATAATTAATATTCACACAATACAACATGTACCAAGAATATATATATATATATATATATATATGGTATATTTTATATTATATACAACTTTTTGCGACGACACTGCATTATGAGGGTATTTCTCTTAATAAAAATAATTTTTTTTATTGAATATAAGATCTTACGACTTTGATCAATCATTGAAAAGCTCCTAGCATATGACGCATTTATTAAACTAAAAAAATAACTTTATACTAAATTTAATTTTATAGCATTATATATATATTTTTCACAGAGAATATTACTTATAGTTATTTCTTTATTTATATAGATTTCTTTTTTTTTTCTTTTGGTTTCTTAGGAACAAAGTGATGGGGTATGATGAATATGTTTACTCGGGGTGCCACGTCATCGTACGAGGGAAGCGAATAATTTTGCCTTCTATGATTAATCCAACGGGTGATGTTTTTTAAGCTACTAGTTGGGTCGCCCCATGCAAGATTGATTTTTCTTTCATGAAGTGTTCGATTATACAATTTTAACCATTAATATTTTTTTTGAAAAAAATAATCTATATCTATAAAAAATTAATATTGGTTAGTATAAAAAATAACCGCTAAAAAACTCAAAAAATCATAAACTCTAATAAAAGAACATAATATAGAATTAATATGTGATAGTAAAACACAATGAGCGTATTTTGTTGGAAACATGTTTTTAACAATGTCGTATAATTTTATTTTGTGTCAACGTCTAGTTAGTTCGGAAACTATATACTGATATCTTTTAAATATAAATAACAAAAATACCGAATACGAACCAAATTTAAATCATGGTTTATAAAAATATATATATATATATATAATTCTATTTTGTGTCATCTAATATGTTCAGCCAGTGAATTTTAATTCTTTTTATTTAATAAGGTTAGGTACATGGTCATATACGATTGTAATATGGAGTGGGTTCACCTGACTTTCTCAAATACCATAACTCTTAATATATATATTTTTGTATATCTATTCATTCTTTTTATATGTTTAATTGTCTATTTAGCAAAAAATCACACTATTAGTTAGTAATGGGATTTGATATAGACAGGAAAATTGGATAGCCAAAATTTTAGGAAGATTAAAAGAGCCGGAACATGTGACACTTTGACATATTGGTCTTATTTAAATACTTTAGGGGTGCTTTTGGAATTACAAAATTTGATCTCTCCGTCTTTTACTCCTAGTTGCTGCGGAATTGACGTTACTGTACAGGTAATTTTGGGAATAGTGGAGGCTCAAATGATTGTTTTGGGACTTGAAGGTCCCATTTGGGAAAGTTAAGGTTAACTTGATTAAAGTTAAGCATAACTTTTTAAAATAAAATAAAATAATAATAAGTGGAAATTTTTTATAAGTAAATTTTTCTTTTTTCTTTTTACTGTAATAAATAATATATGTAGAATAAAATAAAATAGAAATAAATTAGTTAGGACAACCCAAACACCACTTAAATCGGGTCTAAAGTAGAATTAAGCTATTTAAATCACATGCAGGAGTGGGCGATGGTTGAGAGAGAATTTACATTTCCTAATTAGGAAAAAGAGAAAAAGAAAAAAGCACAATTACAATTCTCTCACATGCAATAAAATTGTGATAATGAAATTTTTATAAATGAACTTAAATTAAATATTTTTGGGATAAATAAAATATAACACGTGGATTTAGTGTTTTGAAACACATTGCTATATTATTTGAGACATTTGCTTGATTCTTTTTTTTTTTTTCCTAATCCTAAATGTAGTGCGAGACTTGTTGCATTGACTATCTAGCACTAAGTATTACTTTAGGGTTGATTGTAATCCCGGTGTGTAAGTGAAGACGAGATCAATGAGGTATCTCTTTCATAAGTATATACATACACACTAAAATTACTTATGATAATATTTAAAGAGAATAACAATGCCGATCATCATTCATATTGATATAAGAACCAAACCCGAAAGACCTATATTAATATTCGTGAATCATGTATATCCATCATAATCCTCAGCTATAATAGTGGGGTTCAAAATTTAAGCTTATAGGAATAGTTTCTTTTTTCTTTTCTTTTCTTTTTTTTTGTCCTTGGACTCGGTTCTCACCATTCGCTGACCGGAGATTTGCCCTGACTAATTTAGGTCGACCCGACTAAGATCTTTCTTAGGGAATGTAGTTGATTTCATGCTCAAGTCACGAGTCGAATTCGTGATTTTGATTAAGGAAAACAGTGATCTACTGCTACACCAACTATACGTTGGTTAAGAATAGTTTTTAAATTGATGATCACTGCATCAACTCCAACTAATTTAATTAAAGAATATGGAATTAATCAAAACACAATAATATTTGATATATTAATTCAACTACATATATTTATCTTCAAATTGCCGAACAATAATTCAATTAGCTTGGTGTAGTCCATAAAAATGGAAAAATAACCAAATTCTTAATTTATTATTATTATATTTTAATTGAACTAACAAAATTAACAAAATTTATTTGCCTAATCCTTACCAAAATGAAAGTCCAAATTTTTATTATTATATTTTAATCGCATCCAAACAATTTTGGGGGGGGGGGGAAGATAGGAACATGAAAGAAAATCAAAACCAAGCTATAAACTTTTCAATACAAATAAAATTTCCAAGAGATTTGGATAATTATTTAAATTTTTTTTTTCCATTTTGCTACATATTTACAAGGACTAAATATAGTTGTTGTTTTAAACGTTACTGGCTGCTTTGAAAATCCGTCATTAACTTTCCAAGTCATGGTCAGAAAGATGTCAGTCTAATAAGCACTTAGGGAGAGATTTGAGTCTGCCATCCCATGTCAATAGGTCAAAGTAAACCCTAAAAAATTATGATTTTCTTCATCACCATCATCAAATCATATGCACATACATTATGATTTGCAGGAAAATCTTAAAGTTTGGTATTTAGGAAAATGTCAAAGTTCATTTACTTCAGTGCGTTGACTAATGTAAAGAACATATGAAGTTGACCTTGCCCCCACGAGCTTCCAAGAAATTCACAGAAAATAAATTGCTTTCACAATAATAATAATAATAATAATAATGTATAAAACAAAATTATAAAAAAAAATTAATGTATTAGCGTAAAACATATGATAGTAAATTCGGTAATTATGTTTGAAATAACTAATATGATCAAATAATTTAAGGGTAATAATTACACTTTTTGCTTTAATTATGTGATCAAATAAAGCTCCTCGCATTCCCTAATTTCCAAATTCAGAGTTGTCAATTTTGATTTCAATTTAGGCAACCCCATGGCGTGGAATTATATAGTTCGTTACAAGCTTTATTCATGTAAGGTAAAAGGCGTCTTCTAATGACTTTTGCCACTCCATGAAGAGTGTGTGTATATTTTCTTTTTCTCTTTTTTTTTTTTTTGTTACATGAGATTTGAAGCTTGAATCACGTGTTGGAAGAAGGGGTTGTGACCATCAGATGCCTAGTCAATAGAAAATATTTCTAAGAATAAAGATTAAGGCCAATTCTTGGAAAAATAGATTTTTTTTTTTAAAAAAAAATAGAAGTCAATTTTTTTTTGCACTAGTTGTTAAAAAAAAATTATATCATTGGTCCAAAATAAATAGGAAAAAAGTCGTAATTGATATTTCACCAAAATAACATAAATGTATTTTGGAAAGTGACCAACTTTTTCTATAGTACCTTTGCCAACATCCTAAGAAGTAACAACCCAAACCAGTACTATGGATATAAATATTAGAAATTAATTGATGGTCAGAAAAATTAAGATAAGTTGCTCGTCGTATGTATTTTTCATGATAAAATGGTACAGAAAACAGCTCTTCGAACCCTACTTTTGTGATGCTCACATTCTACATTTTTTTCCAAAAAAAGGAAAAGAAAATAAAATAAAAGGTTAGCTTTCAATAACAATTTATGTATAAAAGGTAAAGAGTAGGTTTATATTCAGTTATTTTATGAATATTTAATAATAATAATAATTTATTTTATAAATTATCGATATTCGATAAATACATTAAATTAATTAAACTTGATTTGAATAAAGTTGAATTATTAAGAGATAAATTTTTTTTTTTTTGGCTATTTTTGTCAGAGTTAAATTGCTTTGAGTTTATCGTGGGGAAATAGAAGTCATTTAATTATTTAACATGGTCTTGGAAAGAAAAGACCGGAAGTTGCTTTGAGTGTACGTGGGGAAATGGAATTCATTTAATTATTTAACGTGGTCTTGGGAAGAACAAACACTTACAAAGGTAAGAAAATTTCAACTTGGGCAAACTACACAAAGGGGATGCGTTATTTTCTTTTATAGTTAAAGTACCTGTATTTTCTTAATATTAAATATGATATTTTCTTATTTGGATTATTATATAAAAAATATATCAGAACTAATAAAAGTTAAACACGTCTATTTTCAGTTAAAAAGGGGTTTTTTTACCACAAGAAAATTATTTTTATACAAAATTATACATATATCGATAACGGTGACTCCATTTTACAATTTAAAAAGTTACATATTTTATGGTAATTAGAAATTCTTTAATCTTTTTTCAGGCTAAATTGTTAGAATAAAAGTCTTCAAAATAGAAATATTATTTATATTTTTCTTCCATATTTTTAATTAAATTAATTTGATGGAGGAATTATTTTTGTTTAATTTGAAGCTGGTTTTACCAGACACGGCATATGAATAGAGATTAGATGGTTGAGACAGAGACGGAGACGTCATCCTTAGGAGGAAGGGTCAACGTAGGACCCATCCGGCCAGCCCGCGTGCGTCCGACATCTGGGGTCCAGTCCAATAGGGCCTCTTCCCGCCTCGGAAGGGTCAAAGCCCTCCTCATAACGAAAACTCTCTCTCTCTCTCTCTCTCTCTCTCTCTCTCTCTCGATTTGACGTACCATTCACGCACCTTCTCCTTCTTCATTGTTGTACCCTTTCTCTCTCTCTGCGGCCAGGGTTCCGAGGCGTACAAATATAATTATACTAAAAATTTGCATATTGGAAAGTTGAGTCTCAAGTCTATCAACTTTCAACCTACTGCAGAACTCGTTGTGCTCTAAACTCGATCAAGATCAACGGAATCCCCCAACCCCCAATAGAAAATAAATTAAAAAAAAAAAGCGCGTGAGAGAAGGAAAGAGGGAGGGGGGATGGTGGGCGTTGTAGGTAGAGGGAGATGGGGATTGACCTGAAAGGGTAAAGACAGGGAATGGGAATGGGGTACTCTTTCTGTTAATATATGCTAAAAAGGATAATTAGCTCACGCCCATCCACCCTTTGTTATTTCCTATTTGTCCTTTTCCCTTCTAAAGAATGTTCCCATTTCCTCCCCAATAACCATCTTGACCCTCTCTCTCTCTCTCTCTCTCTCTCTCTCTCTCTCTCTCTCTCTCTCTACCGAGTCCTCCTGTCATGGTTTATGACTACCTCACCATCTCCATGGAAGCAGTTGGAGGAAAAAAAACCAAAAAAGAAGAAGAAGAAGAAGAAGAAGAAGAAGAAGAAAGAAATGTCCATCCTCTTGCCTAATGGAAATGCATACGAATTTAATCTTGCAATTGCAGATTATACTTAATAACTTTAATTGTGTTTTTTTTTCCTCCTACTTAACAGTATAAAGGAGAATATAATTAATCTGTTTAAATTTTAATCCGTTTAATGGTATTTAATTAATAATTTAAACTTTAAACTGTTAAACGGTATTTAATTGATAACTTGAGTTGAAACCTGTAATACTATTTGATCATATTTTTTTATGAGCAATCTTAATCTTTAAAATCACTCTTTCAAATAAAGTAGGGTTTTAGAATATTTGAAATATTTTGGTGTCATCTGGAGAAAATATAAGATATGTTATTTATTAAAAAATACTCTCCCCGACGTATATTTACTGTCAAATATTGATTTTTAAAAGTATTATGTATGATATGACTCGATTTACTTGTTAACAAAATTTTTATTTATTTTTATCAAAAAATTATTTATTCTTTTATCGGGCAAGAACAAAAAGACATTTCTCCGTCACCACAATAGAAGGGTCATTTCTCAATCTCAATCATGTAGGGAAGGAACTCCAACTTTTTCTCAACTTGCATAAATACTTACATTTTGCCTCACCAATCACAGTGCAATATGTATATACAACAACAGCAATATCTCCTAAATGGTTAAAGGCGTTGGTTTTATGATCCGAAAGTCGGGTTTGAGTCCCATCGGGACCATGTTTGCATACAAGTACAATGAGGAAAAAAGATCTATATAGTCAACTTTATTCGGTGGAATAAAGACTTGGTAATTGTTCTATCGCGCGCGCGTGTGTGTTTCAAAAACGAGTCACATTATAGGTGGCTATTCTCCCTTCATTCATAAATCTCTTAATCTTGGTAGAAGTAAAATTTGATTCAAAATATTGTAATTTCATGATAAAATTTTATAACATCAACTCCTGACATATTGTACTATACCTTATTATATATATTTAACTTCACCCCTCTTTTAACAACCGAAGAATGCATCAACTTGTTAGAAGAATGGCAATCACTAAATTGGTAGTAATTTCAAAATGACCCACTAGCACGACACACAACAACTCTCATCCTGGCATTTTTCTATCCTTTTGGTTAATGTCATCTAATCATGCAGTGCAACCTTGTTTTGGTGGAACTCCTACTCATGCATTAACCCCAACTGATATGATTTAAGTCCCTCCCATTATCATCTACCCATATACGTACGTATAGCTAATGATATGCTGAGGATGTCAGTCTGAAATCATCATTATGTCATATATACTTTTCTCTTTTTCTGAAAAAGGGGTCAACAGAATTAGGACAGAGAGTGTGACCCTGCCACGTGGCGTTCTGTGAGTGGATAGGAGAAGTTATAAGAGGCAACATAATTTAGCAGAATTGAAAAAGTGAGAGACTCAAATTGTATAAATGGGATGACCATATGGGTCGGTCGCGCGCAGTAGTCGGGACAAATTATATTTTAAGAAAATTGAAAATATTATTTTTATGGACCATAAGTTTTGTAATACCAACGAGCAAACACTTGTGGTGCATTGCAAAAACACACACACACATTAATATAAAGTATTAATAATAATAAATTTAACAAGCTTATATATTGGGAACACAATTAGGTGTTTTTCACGCAAATCATTGATGGCCCATAAAACATGGTTGTTTCCAATTTGGTCTATACACGGGGCGAATGGCCGGAAAGAAGAGAGCAACTACTCTTAATTTTTTAAAATTAAATTTATATATAGTAATTTAAAATTTAAAATTTAAATTATTTGTCCTACTAAACAAAATATAATTCTTATCTTTTTAAAAATTATAACTTTAAATATATATCATATGTCAGACCTTTAAAATAAATTTCCAATTTCATCTATTAATTCTTATTTTGATTTTTTTTGGGGGGGGGGCTTATAGAGGCAAAAATTTTAATTTTTGGATTAATAGCATGAAAACCGTGCAGGAAGTTGGTGTTTGCTCTACCTTGTAATTATTAATCATTCCTTAGTAGAATTTAAGGTTTTCCCTAACTAGCAATATTATAATGGTTATGATTATCAAGTGCAAAAACTACAGTATTTTAAGTAAATATTAAATTAATGAATCCCCATATTAAAATAGGCATTTAAAATTAATTATGAATGTCTCTGGGCGTGCTTAAGCAGAGGCTAAAAATAATTGTGAGACAATGGCAAATGAATGAAATGATCCTAGTAATAATTAATGAAACTGTCCTAGGATTTATCAAAAATGAATGGGGAAAAAGAAAGATAATTAAATCAATGAAGGCAATGCCAAATCAAATTTAATTTTTTCAATAAATATTTTTAAAAATATTAAAAAATTTTAAATTCATAAATTAAACGTCTGAATGATATGAAAACATTTCAGAAACCGAAAATAATTTTAAATAAAAAATGTTAGTATAGAGAAGTTTCTGTATATCACAGTAATAGGTGCAAATTGATGCATCTAATTTTTTTTTGTTATATAAGAATTTGAATCTAGAATCATCACGTTGGGAGAGGGGGGTTTGTACCACTAGGCTGTCCCCTCGGGAACATGTATCTAATTGTCTTTTCTGCCCGACCAACTCTAAAACACCTCTTCTTTAGAAGCAAAAATGATTACCTTGCTTTTCATTAGTGAATGGAACAAAATCTTATGAATGAGATTCTGAATGTTGGCTATTTAATTGAGGAATTTTGAACAAAAAAAAAAAAAAAAAAAAACTTCACATGGCCATGCTGAATAAAATTACAAAGTCTAATTTTAGAATAGATTTTGATAGTTAATAGGCTAATCCTAAGATAAGATTACAAGAATGGGAACTATATCTACACTATTTATTATGAAAAAAATAAAAATAAAAATTACACATGTAAAGATATTGTGGGGTCCCTTTTTTTATTTGCAGAAATAAAAAGAACGGATACAAGTTATTTATTTATTTATTACGACACATACTTTGATATATAACATATAAAAAAGTGATTGTCCTAATTTGTTTATTTTTAGATATAAAATAAATCCCAATGTTTTGTTTAACAGAAGGATATTTACTACAAATTAATTTGGAGATCAAACCCTAAATGCTTGCTTTGCTGCTGGAGTCATTAAAGAAAGATTTTAATTCATATATTTATACTAATAGGGGGTGCTCTCTCTCTCTCTCTCTCTCTCTCTCTCTCTATTTAATTAATTTTTTTTGAAGGAAAAAGAATTTTACTTATTTCCTTCTAGATGTGAAAGTAAATATGTATACATTTTAGAATAGTTATTAAAATTTATTTGAGAAGAAACAAGTCTGTTAACGATAGACCAAGACTCTGAATTAGGTTAATTAAGAATGAGTTCTGTCTTCCCATAGGCCAGTCCTATGTGGGTTGACTTCTATGAGTTGAATTGTGCATAAAATTCTATAAGCTCATTAAATTCCATAGAAAGGCCTATCATTAATGATTAGAAAATTTTGATCTTGTGAAGAGTGTGTCACCAAAATAGTCTTCTTCTGGTCATGCTTTGGGTCCCAACCATAAGCAGACCTTCATCAGAACCCTCTTCGGATGAAAATAAAATTTGAAGACATTGATTGGTTGATGGGTCATCTCTTGTCCGAGGTTGTTCACATACTGGACCCTCTAGGATCATGCTATAATAAAATGATCCTAAATATCCTATACACATTATAACGTGTGATAACACCAACGGATAATTAATCTAATGAGATGAGATTTTAGATTTTTTAATCAAATCTTGGTTCGAAACTTGAGAATGAAAAAAAACTATATTTTGGAAAGTCGTCTCGTAATTAGAGTTCTCACAGATATTTAAATCAGATTAGTCTGAATATGGATCTGGATAATTGTGATTAAAAAAATAATAATAATATGTAGCAATACAAACTTAAATCATTATTAGAGCTTAATATTTATATACCAGTGATCAAAATTTAAACAAAAAAAAAATCATTATTTGCCTAGAAAAATATAAGAGTTCAAATAACTCTTAAGAGCCATTTGGGCACGTCCAGACTGAGACGTGGTTGCAGGTTCTAACCTTATGTTAATGTGAGTCTCATTGCATCGTTATCTCTAGTGGTTACAACATTTGGTGATGGAGTCTAGGTCTCCATCATCATCACTACTCATCAATGGCACAGACTCGCAATCCACTTGTGGGTATGGAAACCTAAGTCCAAGAGAACTTTCGTCCCACAACAAACATTCCATTCCACATGAGCCATTTGATGCCAAAATTTGAAAATAGCATTTCGTGTGGAGACTTGAGTGGGGGAGAGAATGACTTCACCATCTTGTCATAAAAATAGTATAATTTTTTTCAGTTGGTCAATTTTATTTTTAATTGTTTAGAGGACTTGCAAAGAGCCATCGACTAAAAGTGTCGTATGAACAAAATATTGTTTTAGGTTTCATGATGGTAATATGGAGTTGAGAGATGGGTTGGACCTACTCTTTCTTTGTTGTCATAATTACTCAAGAAGTGAATATCCTAAATGCTCATTTTTGTATGTCCACATGAAATCTCTTTTGTCCCTTCATTCACCTTGTTTCAGGTCTTACTTTAAATCTCTAAACATAAAATCTTCTCACCCCCCCCCCCTAACGAGGTTGTTTCAAAGATTTTAGTGTAGTTGGATGGGTAAGTCACTTACCCAAAATGATGAGAAAACATGATATCTTCAAAGGAGGAAAAAGAAAAGGACAATGCTTAATTAATATGGTGCAAGTTTGGAACATCTTAGATTATAAAAAAAATAGGTTAAATACATAAGAAAATCAAGTTGAAGATAAATGATAATTAATTGAAGGTCAAAACAAACTCTTATCTAATTGTTAAAGAGTCAAAATTGCTCAATTCCAAGAGCTAAACTCCAAGAAACCAACAGGAGAAGTTAAACAGCTCTTGTCAATTTCTACAAATTGAGTTGATTATTGTTACCTGCAAGGGTACGAGACAAAAACAAAACATAATGCGGGGACAATGTCTCTTAAATCTAAAAAGAAATTGCAAAGCAAGGATTTTTATTTTTTTATTTTTTTCAATTTTTATAAGGTCGGTTACCACATCATCTATACTCAAATAAGGACATCGAACCAAATTATCATGGGTGTAACAATAAAATATTGTACTTCCTTAATCATATATAGGTCTCAGATATGAGATTTGAGAAAACCAACTCCTTAATGATCTTTACAGTAATCGAATCGGATTAATTAGATAAAATCCAGATATCGATCAGTAAAAACCAAATAAATAAATAAATAAGGACATCAGAGGACCCTTTTTTCGATGAATTTCATGCTTTTAACACTTGATTCCTTTTTCATAATCCAAAAGCAAAGTTTGTTTGATTTTTAATTATCTAATCAAATTCATAGGAGTAAATGATTTTTGAGGTTGGTGACTTCTTGTGATTATCTGTGTCCTTTTCCTTTTTTAATGACTGCGTTATATAATAAAAGATAACTTTTCTTTTAAATCTGTCGAATAGTATAAGAAAATAGATTATATTTAATATATTTTTAGAGTGTTTATTAACTAAATTTGAAACTCATTGATTTGATTTGTGTGGTTTCATTTGAGATCAAAGAACATGATATGAACCTATGGACATTAGGAGTTGGGTTAAACTGAAATTGAAAAGGTGAATTTTTGGTAGAATTGATAAAATGAGATGATTAATAAATCTTAGTTTAATGCTAAAGTTATTTGTGTTTTATCAAAGTTGTTGATTTTCTCCTGAAATCAATTTTTAATCTGGAAAAGAAGTCGATCTTGCCCCATATCTCAACCCCATGTTTAATAGGATATGATTTTTTTTTTTAATTTAAACGAAAAGTGGCAAAATTCTAATGAAACTAGTGCCGGTAAAACAAAAAAATAAAAACAAAAAGAAAAACAAAACATATTTTTTAAACCACAGTATCCGGTAATCACGTGAGACTCCACTAAATCCAAAAATTGAGTTGGATCTTTAAGTGACAATACTCTCTCGACACATATTTTTGATATATACAAGTTTTAAATTTAAGATTTTAATTAAAAGATATCAATATTCGGTCGCTGAGTCACCTACGTATCAGTAAATATATATATATATATATATATGAGATCGATGAATAGACAAATTAATGTTTTTTTGGTTTGAAAATAATTTGCAAGACATATATTACGTGACGTTTGACCAAAATTTTTTCCCCTTTTTTGTTGTGTCAAAGGTGACAAGAGGCAACAAACATAGTTTTTTTTTTTTTTTGCAATATTGTCAAAATCTTCATCAAACATAAAATATATCTGACTCAAGTTATACATACAACAGAGATCAACTTGAAATCAAAGTTACGTCCACACGTGCGTAAGCAAAAGCAGGTAACGCACCGATATTTTATGGTTTAGTTGGTTTAAAAATTAACGTCCCTTAATCATGATCGGGAGTTCGATTTTCATGAAAATGAAAAAATCAGTACTGAAAGACTTGTCTCCTCAATTGATTCCTATAAGCGGTTGAACCATATTAATCGGAGTAAAATCTCAAATATTGGGTTAGTGATCAAGTTATGGTTAAAAAAAAAAAAAAAAGAAGCAGGTAACACAGGAATCTATTAACAAATATTAATTAAATGGTTAATCAAGCCTATATTTTGTCACTTTTCATGTTTCCACCCTTTTTGTTTATTTTTACTCTTCCTATTCTCCCTTTTCCTTGTTCTTTCATATTTTTCACTCTCAGGATAAGTCATGAATCACATTTTTTCATGCAGAGCTAGGTTAGCCCTCCTAGGACACATTTTGGTCAAAAATGGATAGCCCAAAATCAAAATAAATCTCTAACGGCCCTAAAACAACTCGGCAGTTAGAAAGCTGTTGGTTTAAAAAATAATGTTAAAGAGAAGATTCTAAACAAATGAATAATGAATGATTTTGGCTTATTCTTCCTCAAATTCTGCTTGTTTCTTTGTGGTATTTAACCTTAAAATAAACCAAGTTTTGTTGAGGTCCCTATTTGATTATTAAGATTTGGTCACATAATTGTCCTAAGCCTTTCATTTTTGTTTAGAATAATAAACGCGATTCGCTGGCCAAGGACAACCCTGGTAAAAGAGATTGAAGGATGATCAAATGAAGTATTCGGCCAGGCTTTTCTTCGAATTTGTTGAACTGGGTTTGATTATTTCGGTGATGCAACATGGTACCTAATCTTGTTCCTATACATTCTCTAGGGAATTAAATATCAATTAGTCAATGCATGAAGCCATTACTAGTTTCTACAACGTACGAGACTTTTAAAGTTTTTTAGACTAATTCATTCAGATTTCTAGGCTTTCAGGCAAATGCTGTCACTAAGACCAGATATCTAGCCAGGCTGCCATATCAACCTAAGACTTCAAGAGAAAACACCCAAAAACAAGCTTGTAAATTTTTTTGGACCGGACCAGTTTTGAATAGGAGGAAAATGAAACCCGACCTTTGCAGAACTTTGATGAATTTTGCTATTGTTGTAGGGGTATATATGGTCATTATTCACATAAAAAAAAAAAAAAACTCACGATGGGTACAAAATTATAAAATATTTTACTTTTTTTAAAAATTAAAAGGAGAGAGATCATATATACTGTGTCACCAAATAATCTAAGTGTCTATGAGTGTCTTATATAAAGGATAACTCTTTTAATATAGTTTTTTTATTTTTTCAAGTTTTGAACTTAAAATTTAATTAAGAAATATAATATTTCAATCTATTAAATCGAATGTTTGTTTGTGATTTATTTAGATTTCTATTATTGAGGACAAAATGGGGAGACTTGAATTTGGTCTCCAATTGGGTTACCATGCCCCTAGGCCTAGGCAGATTTCTATCATCTTGCCGTAGTGCGGCCAACAAAGGTTCATACTTTTCGTCCGCCGAATTACGCCCTCGGCCTAAAACTACCACATAACCTTGTAACTTTGCCAATTTATATACTATTTAGTAGAAGTATTATATCCCTTCAAATAATATTTTAATTTAGTACCAACAAATCAAAATGGACATTGGACACTCAAGAATTAAATAGATCATAAACTATAATAATATTTCTAGAGGCTATAAAATTAGTTATTTTGAGTACTCATAAGATTTTAAGCCTCTCAATTCCATGCAAACTAACTCTGTTTTATACATGAACAAATCAAAATGGATATTGGACGCTCAAGAAATACTCCATGGGGAGAGAGAGAGAGAGAGAGAGAGAGAGAGAGAGAACAACCCTCTTCTTTAGCAATTGAATTGAATGAAGAGAAATAACACGAGAGAAAGAATCATTTACTTGTTTCAATTTTCAATAGAAAATTCGATGTACCAAAAAGAAATTAATACCCTAAAATAACCAATTCTTTTGCTGTACACATTCAACTGTTAATATTTCAATTTCAAATAAAAAGTTTAGTTTACCCAAAAAGTAAGCAAGTCTTATTTTATACTCCCAAAACGATGCCGTTTCATGAACAATAGTCTGTTCTTTCTCACTCCTCTGACTCGTTCTACCTATCCTTAAACGAGAGAGAATTGAAGTTTTAAGTCTCAAGTCTCTGAATTCTTAATGATCCTGCCACCCCCTGTTAATTATCGAAGGAAAAATGAATTTGTCTAATGTGATACAGTAGTTGGTTTCTTTTAATTATTTTTACTACGATTCTTATGTTCGTTTAATTGCCTGAGAAATTGTGTTTGTCAGCAAATGTGAAAGGTGATGGAGCCAACTTTGCCTGGAGACTTTATATTTATCTAATTGAAGCTAGACAGACTAATAATTGCAGAAATTTCAAAGAATAAAAGGAGAATTTCTGAGACTTTTTGTTCTTAGTACCAATGAATATCTTTTCTTTTCTTCTTTTTATATATGTAAAGAGATACAATCAAACATATCAAATTAAAAAAGAAACAATAGATGTGAGGATGCTTTTGCCACATGAACTGTTCCCGAGTAACAATGAATATCTTTCCTTAGGACGCAAATGCTATACTCACTCCTCTATCTGCAAACCGTGGGTGGGCTTAAGTAACAGTTTCCTCAGTTCACAGGCATAAGCCCATTAGGCAGTTGAACACACTTTGCCCCGGACAGAACTTTTTTTTTTTTTTTTTGTTAGATAAAGATTTGAATCCGAGATCATCAAATTAAAAATGAGAATTTATATTACTAAACTATTCCTTTAATAATCCCAAACAAAACCTTAAAAATACATGTTTACACATTGTACATGACAATCTACCTTTCATGACCGAGGCCATCTGGTGACGTCCCCAGCAAATTCCATAACAATCTACCTTTCATGACCGGGGCCATCTCGTGACGTCCCCAGCAAATTCCATAACATAGGGTTTTGGGCTCTTGGGATAATCAAAGAGCAATCCTAGCAGTATAAATTATGTCCTGATGTCCTGAGAAAACATCCTAATAATCACAATCTATCACTTCTAATTTAATTTAAAGATTCTAAATTTAAATATCCTTGTAACTTTAAAAAACAAAAAATAAAAATAAAATTATGTTCCAAAACTCCTATGCCTATAGCATTTATATATCAAAGAGCTCGCTTTGTCCCCATCTTCTCATTGATAACGCAGTTTGGATTATCACCAAAAAAATAAATAAATAAATAACGCAGCTTGGATTCATCAAATAAATAGAACCATATCCTTCTTTTTTTTTTTTTTTGGATTTTTATCTGAACTGTCCAAACTTTATCCGACTAATCCGTTTTGAATACTCTAGATCCCATTAAAAGATTGACTCTTTTAAATCTTATTTCTCATTTCAATAGATCGAACTCGAGAGCTATAATTAAAAAATGCGCTATTGCTATCTCTACCAGAGTTTGGTGAGATCATTTATGGGCCACTATACGGGGCCATTACAGTTAGCATGATTACCGACACAGTTTCCTCCGATCGTTGAGAGATACCGTGGTGGGTACCTTCCTATTGGACCCACATAAAAATCAGAATGATAGAATTAATTCCTCCTAGTTTTTACCTTCATAGTTAACCTTAATTTGCAATCAATCAATTGTAAACAGCAACATTCTCAAGAATTAAAAAGTTTAGTGCAAGCATACAAAACAGTAACAGTCAAGAAATACTGAAATTTAGGCTGACTACATAAAACCAGGACTTCACTTTGACCTCCAATAGACCACTCAACTACCTAGGCAGAATCTTCATTCATCATCAGGGAGCCAAACGAAGCAACTTGGTTAAAGTGTCACAAAAAGCATCAGCATTGCAACCAAGGCCCTCTATATCCGGAGCATCATCCTTGGAGGGGCCAAATTGTCGGCATATATAGCATACACTAAATCCGAAGGAATGCAGGAGAAGCGTCCTAGCACAAAGAACATATGCCCGTTATTACTAATATCCAAAATTCAAGACGAGAGAAGACAAAAGCATTCATTTGTGAACTCTAAGCACATACTTGGGAGCTCTGGAAAACAATGACTCCATTCCACAACATGAAATCAGAAGCTACCGGCAACATGAAAAACACTCCAAGACTCCTCCCCTAAGAAGGGATCTTCAAACTGGCATGAGAATAATTATTAGACCACCCCAACTCCACAAGCTTCTGCGCTTCCTCACTTTTCGACGTCTTAATCAAACCATCCACCACTTGCTGTAACAATGCCGCACCCAACAAACACCGATGATTAATGCTCTCTACGCACATCTCTTGTGCCTGATCAAATTCACCCTTCTCGCACAGAAGCTTCACAAACGGGCCAAAAGTGTACTTATTCGGAACACAACCCATTTGAACAAGCTCTTTGTGCCACTTCTGAGCCTCCTCCAGCTTCCCATCACTACAAAAGCCTTTAATCAGTTCATTGTAACAAATCACATCCGGCTTAGGTCCATCTCCCTGCAACTTCTCAACCAATTCAACCGCATCCGACATCCTTTTTCCATTAACCAACCCATGCAACCTCGACCTATAACTGACAATATCAGGAACAACATTCTTCTTCTCCATTCGGGCCCACAGTTTCTCTCCATCATCAAACCGATTATTCTCGTAAAACCCATGAAGCAGGGTATTAAAAGTGATCAAATCAGGCTCAATCCCATTCTTCTCCATCTCATCAAGCATCAACGATGCAGTATCCAAAGAACCCATATCGCGATACGCCTTTATAACTGTATTATACGAGACCAAATCAGGTTTGATCAATAATTTCGATGACAATCCACGAAAATACTCATCAATCTTGTCATATTTCTTCGAATCAGCGCATGCACCCAAAATGGCATTGAAAGATTTAACTGACCTCTCGCATTTTAGTTCAGGCATTTCGTCGAACACTTTTAGTGCATGCTCAAACATACCAGATTTTCCATAAAGAGATATTAGACGAACAGTGAAACCCTCTTTGGAAATGTCTTTGAAGGTCTTCTGGTGTTCGAGAATCTCTTCGATCCATCGAAATTTCTTCTTCACGGCGAGACGATGAACAGCTTCTTCGTATATGCCCTGCTTGGCTCGGAAACGATCGATTTCCGAGGATTTTTTGAATTTTTTGACGAGCTTTTTGAGGTTGCACTCCTTGAAGAGGTCAGATGATATGGACTTGATGGTCTTGACGCGAGAAAGAGAAGACATTGTTGCTCTTGGCAGTATTGCTCGTGAATACAAACTTCGAGTCTGCGTGAGTGAGAGAGAGAGAGTGACGGCGGGCAAGGGTTTGTACAGTTTTCGCTTTATATACTTGGTTTTAATTATTTTTGGGGCCGGCTCAGGCGGAGGGCTATGTCATTTTATCCGTGCCTTTGTATATATATATATTTTTTTATAGATACCGATTAATATTTAGAGTTTTGCTCCGATTAATCTAGATCAATAGTTACAGTAGCTCCTTTTGGAGGGTGAGTCTCCCAACAGGAAACGTTCCATATATATGAGAGTCCAATACTGTCAATAAAAATCGAACCCTGATCATGCTTAAAGGTATTTAACTCCAAATCTAATTGGGTCAATCCATGTTAGTATCCGTGCGTTTATCTATGCCCGTTCTAATATCAGGTCAGGGCCAAATATGTCCAAATATATAGATTACGAGGACTAGGACTGTAATATTTTTTTTCACTTAACCATAGCATCCGAAAAATCCAACCGTAATATCTACTTTAGTGGTTGTTTTTTTAGGTATTTATTTTTTTTATTTTTAAAATTTGAATTCAAATTTTTGATTAAAAAAATTTAATATTTTATTATTAAATTCACGTAAAAGACCCTTAATATTACGACGAATACTCTTTTTCTTCCCTGAAAAGGGTATTGAAATATGAAATTGTAGTCTCACATTTTGGTTCAAGCATTTTGCCGAACATCGTTTACAAATTTTGATTATATGGATTTTGATGGGGCTGGTGGGTCGGCTTCTTCGTGGGCTGTGAAATGGAGGTGGCATGGGGAATGGACTTGCAAGGGAGGAGAGGAAGACGTTGATGGGTTGTCGTGTTTGTGATAGCTAGTTGCTCCAAATGTGGGCTTTAGGGTTTTGAGCCTGATTAGCGTTAAACTAAGAGGTAAACTTTACTCTCATAACTTTTTTTTTTTTTGGTCCCACAACCTCATGATAAGCAGTTGGTTCAAAGTGGACTTTAGGGTTTTAGGCTCAATTAGCACTATGCTAGGTTTGGGCTAAATTTAGACAAGGCCTGTGGAGGGCCTGGCCAGAAAAAAAAAAAGTTGGGTCCACATAGGTCCTCATTTTTACGACCACACCACATTGTACAATTTTTTTTTGTTTTTTTTTTTTTATAAACACGTGTTTGAATCTCGGACAACAGAGATTAGGATAGAAAGTTATAACCATTAAACTATCTTTTGCGGACACCACATTGTACAACTATAAATTGCACAATCTACCAATCACTTACAAATATAGCGGCATAACGCTAAATTTTTTTAAATAAAATCTCAAATTCGAATATTGGGAATAAAAAAATAGACATTTGACGAGTCAACCCCTTAATGGATCTCACAGTACTCAACCGAATTATTCAAATGGAACACGGATATCGATTGGTAACAAATATCCACTTATACAAAAGAAAATTAGTAATAAATAAATTACACAATCTAACAATGACTTATGAGTTAACGATTGTGCATTATATTTTTTTAATTAAAATATCAAATTTTAATCTTGAAAAAGAAAGATAGACATTTGGAGATCCAACACCTCAACGGGTTTCAAGTGCTTGTCTAGGTTAATCAGATTAAAACTAAATACCAGATGATGGCAACTATCTCCATAAAAAAAATGGCACAATCTTGGTCATGGCAAGGGGGTCTTATTTATGCCCTCGTGCATCCACATACCTTTTTTTTAAAAAATATATTTATTTAAAATATAAAGCTCGATATAAAAGATTGAGAGCATAACAAAAGTCATTTGGCATTGGTGATAAATTGGATTTTTTGAAAGGACAATAATACAATTATGCTAGATTGGCAAAATCGAAACAAAGTTCCTTTTAATATTTTACAATTTAAATAAAATAATTTTAGATTTCTCTTTCTCACATTTGCAAAATCCAAGTTAATCATTTTAAGAATTGAAGAGTCTAAAAGGGTTATCTAACTTCTAATATCTAATTTCACATTTTTACTTTTTTTTTTGTACATACGATGAAAGAAGATAAATAACAACAAAAGAAACAGAATCTGAACTACAGAAACAAAAAACAACTAGGAAACGAGCACTAGAGCACTAAGACATCTGAAGAAAGTTAGTCCTTTGCAGGCTCATCAGAGAGAAGGTAACTCTTCCTTCGTCTGCACCAAGAAACTCCCTCGGAGTCCAGCAGTAACAGAGGCTCCAAATCAGGAGGAGGCCTCTCAACAACCACCATACCAGACTGGCTCCTTTTCCCTAACTCTACCAGTTTATCGGCGCACCGATTTGCCTCTCTGAAGATATGCTTTATATCTGAGATTTGCAGCTCCCTCATGAGTTCTCTACAGTCCCAAACAATATTCTTCCAGGGATGGTTAGAGCCAACTCCATTTTTTATGGATGATACCACCATAAGTGAGTCACACTCAACCAAAAGCTCCCTCAAGCCTCTGTCTTTAGCAATCTTGAGGCCCTGATTTAAAGCCAGAAGCTTAGATTGGCTGCTGTCAGACACGACAATGTTCGCCCAGAACCCATACAGCCATCTCCCATTGCTATCTCTAAAGAGCCCACCCACACTAGAAGGACCATATTCTGCAGCTGTCCCTCCATCCACATTAAGCTTTATTTTACCTTCAGGAGGTTTTAACCAAGCCACCAGGAGTGTTTCCACTCTCGCCCTACTCGAGCAGAGATTGACAGTACACTTGGACCAACATAGGATCCTGCTAGCAATCTGCTGAGGCGGGTCCAACTTCTTTTGGAGGATGGCACGGCATCTTGAATTCCAAATGGACCAAATAGTCATGGCAAATCCCGCCGCCTCATCCTCCATTCTCAGATGGTACTTCTTATGAATACCATTCCTTAGCCAAGCTTCTCCACCATCCCTCCAAAAATTTGCTGCAGAGCTGGAGTCCTGCCCTAACAATCTCCAAATGTCTCTAGCATGCAAACATTCTCTCAAAGCATGACACAGAGACTCCTCTTCCTTGTTGCAAACTTAACAGATATCTGAGTTCACCACGCCTCTCCTTCTCAACTAGGATTTAGTGAGAATTCTATCCCTAACCGCCATCCGAACGAAGACTTTGACTCTCTCTGGGCAGCACAACTTCCAAACCTGGCTCCAGACTTCTTCACGTCTTGGCTGTTGAAGAACCTCCTTCTTTTGGAGCCAATAAGCAGTGGAAACACTAAAATCTCCATCAACCCTCTCTTTCCAGAACATAGAGTCAGGTCTGGATCTATCTCTTGGGATTGGAGTAGCTTTAATTTCCTCAACTTTATGGTCCGGAAGAATTGAATTTAGCTCTTCCAACTTCCACCCCCAGCCTCCTCCCAGAAGTGGTTAACTTTAACATCTGTAGTGCATTCCATCTGAGGGATCAAGGCATCTCCTACTAGCATATCATTGCCAAGCCACCGGTCATACCAGAAACTAATGGAATTGCCATCTCCAATCCTCCATTTTATACCCTTCTTAAGATACTCCCTGCTTAAACAAATGCCTTTCCACACTGCAAAGGAATTACTCTTTCTCTTGTGCTCCAGCAGCTTCCCTCCTTTGAGGGTATTTGGATCTGAGGATTTTCACCCACAAAGACTCCTCATCATTCATGACTCTCCAACCTAGCTTTGCAAACATTGCCACATTGCAATCTCTCATACTTCTCACTCCCAAACCACCATGCCTCTTTTCCCGGTCTACCATGAATAGTAGGCATTCCCAAATAGTTACCCAAGTTCTCAGTGATCATAAATCTGCTACAAGCCGCAAGAGAGGCTTTAAGATGCCAGGGGGCTTTAGGAGATATCCATATCTTAGATTTAGCCGGATTGATATGTAATCCACTTTCATCTGAGAATTCCTTCAAACAACTAAGAATGTTACTGAGGTTTAGGTGCTCCACCTCCGCGAATAGAATTAGGACATCTGTGAAAAAAATATGCGAAATCGCAAGACCCCCTCTCGCAACCTTCATTGCATTCCAAACTCCCTTTCTCACCTTTTCTTGAATCATTAGAGCAAGCCTTTCCATCACCAGCAGGAAGAGATATGGAGAGAGAGGGTCACCTTGTCTTAGACATTGACCGGGCTTGAATGCAGGAAGCGCCTCCCCATTCCATATGATGGTCGTTTCTCCTACTGAAACTGCAAACATAATCAGCTTGATAAGTTTAACAGGGATGTTGGTCTCTAGAAGAACTTTCACCAGGAACTCCCAGTTCACATTGTCATAGACCTTCTTGAGGTCAATTTTTATCACCATTGAATGCTTATTGCTTTTCGAATTTCTGATAGTGTGGATCACTTCTTGGAGAACGATGACATTATCAAGAGTTCCTCTTCCTGGAAGGAAACTGTTCTGGTGCGGCCCAATTATGTCCTGCAGAAGAGGTCTTAGTCTAGCCACCAAACACTTGCGTAGAATCTTGTAGGAGGTGTTTAGAAAGCTGATTGGTATGACATGAAACCTGGATTGCTAACTTTAGGGATCAGAATCATGAAGGCTTTAGCTATCACCGGACAGAAATACCCATCCTCTATAGCCTCATTCACAAAATTACAAACTTTGTCCTTGACCGTGGGCCAAAATTTTTTGTAGAACATCGGCTGGATTCCATCCGGACCTGGAGCTTTCCACCCATCCATCAAGAAAACAGCATTTCTAACTTCTGATTCCTCCGATTTTTTGCACAAAGCTTCATGGTCTACCTGGCTGATTTTACTTCTCCCTGAACTAAATTTTTCGCTCATCACAGTCACTTCCTTACTAGCAAAAAGCTCAGAAAAAAAAGAGTTTGCATGGAGCTTAAGAGTCTCCTGGTCAGTACACCAAACCTCATGAATTTTCAACGCTGTGATTCTATTGGATCCTCTTCGCATCCTAGTAGTGGCATAAAAAAATTTTGTATTCTTATCACCTTCATTAAGCTAGTTGATTCTTGACTGTTGGCACCAAAACGTCTCTTCTTGCTCAAGGACTTTATGCAAATCAGTTAGCAGCTGAGATTCTAGCTCCTGCAGATAAGGGGACCAAGGATAGCTTTTTGCTTTCTGAATACCTCTTAGTCTTCCCTCCAAAGTCCTTTTTCTATGAAAAATGTTGCCAAATTCTAATCTGTTCCAGGCCTTTAAATCTTCTGCAGTGGAGTGAACCGTGACCTCTAATGGCCCCTCTTCTCTACTCCACGCTTCCCTTGCAAATTCTATCTCAGCGTACATATTGAGCTTCTCATAAAGTAAAGAATAGCTTCCCTCTTTCTTTTTGTTATACTCTGCTTTCATTTGGTGGGTATGATCAACCCAAGTATTTGGTGGATTCAAATTTGAAGCATTTGATCTCTTTGTTTTCTTTTGAGACAAAAAGTTCATCTTTGACCTGTGTTTCGAGCATCATGATTGTAGGAGGATGAAATCATGAATATTAGACTTGTAATATTTCATAAAAGCGTATGACTGCCTCTATGTTAGTTTCTCCATTTGTTATCCTATCATAAAACGATTGAGGTCTTTTGGTTAATGAATGTATAAAGTTTCATCATAATACAATAAAACCAATGGACAGTTAGTCAATGGGATGTGATGTTAGATCCATTAATCAAGTTCTCGAATTTGACTCACGATTTAGGTATGAACAAAATTACGTTGAGAGGATAACTCTATTAAATGGGTCACTACAAGTCCCGAATCGGATTAATCGGAGTATAATTCCATATATAAATTGGTATAATACCAAAAAAAAATCATAATACAATAAAGGATTGCCGAGACCTAATTTGATGCACTAAAATTCATCAAGTGTCTTTTATCCACAAAGAGGGAAATAGCTGGGCCGATGTCCTTGCTAAGCTAGAACCGACTTTCATCCCTGGTTTGCATGTGTTTTCCAACCCTCTTAGTGTGGTGCATAAGTATTTGAAAGATGATATTCGAGAGATGATTTCTTTTAAAAGTTAGTTCTTTTTCGTCGGCTTTTGATAATATAATAAAAATAAAAAGCGTAAGGTTTTTTTTTATATATATTTATTTTAAGTCCCAAAATTATGTTCCGATGAGGGATAGGCACATATTAAACTGTAAATGAAGAAGCTATTTATTTAATCGAACAAATTTAAAGAATTTTCTCGTGCATAAAAGATGCACTGATTGTTGTGGTAGACTGAACGTGAAGTTTGCAACCAACCTGAACCTGAACCTATCCACAACTTTAGCATGGCAGAATGTACTCCATAGAGGGAATAAAAGAAAATGTCAGAACAAAATAGACCCTTTGACCATATTATAAGGCCTCTTGGGTTGCATTTGGCCCAATCCTCGCGGAGAGTAGCGAGTTAGTTAACAAATGAATTGCCTTTTGCAATCGACAAAGAGGGTAGAAAATCAAAAAGCAAATCTCTCTCTCTCTCTCTCTCTCTCTCTCTCATGCTCAAAGTTAACCTCTCTAAACTGTTAACAGAAAACATGATTAGAATTGTAAGGAACTCCAACACACCAAACTAGCAAGATCCTCTCTCTCTCTCTCCCTCCCTCCCTCTCTCTCCCCATATGGAAATGACACTTTCATGAGGAGCAGTTTCACCACCAATCACCCCCACCATCTACTATTTACATATAACATTTCTGCTGCCTGTTTTTAGAACAAAGAAGCTCACTTTCGAAAATCTTCTGACCTTTTCGCTATAATCTCTCTCTGGCATTTATGAATTCGATTGGCAAAGAAGTCTTTGGTGAGGAAGGAAGTGCAAAAGGCAAGCTAGGCCGGAGAAGGTACGAAGATTATGGCACCGGAGAATTCAAATCCAAAAACCTCATAGCCGAGAGGAAGAGAAGGCAGAAACTCAGCGACAGACAACTCGAGCTCCGCGCATTAGTCCCAATCATCACCAATGCAACTTGCCTCAACCCTCAAAAGCCTTCCATACTACTTTTCCAATGTACTATGTTTATGTTATTTCCTCTGATCTAAAATGTTCTATTTTCTGTCCTGATTTCAGATGAACAAAGCAACCATAATAACAGATGCAATCACCTACATCGAGGAGCTCCAGAAGCAAGTGAAGGACCTCAGTGATCAGCTTCTTGAAATGGAAGCGAGTTCCGAGGAAGAAATGAAACCTATGAGTGATGAAATTAATGTGGAAGAATCTTCAAAACAATGCGAGATTAAGGTTGAATTTTCCAACACCATTTGTTAATTTTATTAGTATTGTTTTCCATGAATAACATGGAAGTGATTTTTTTTTGGGGGGGGGGGCCTTTTTCTGTTCTTGGTTGTGTATATAGCCTGAAATACTGGTCATTCGGATCACCGAAAACAAGATGTGGATCAAGATGATGTATGAGAAGAAGAGAGAAGGATTTATAAGATTGCTTGAGGCAATGAGTGTGCTTGGTTTGGAACTTACAGATACAAGTGTTACGACAACCAAAGGAGTGATTCTGATCACTACCTACATTGAGGTACCGTGGAATAATACTTTGAAATCATTGAAATCCTTGGTGAGTTTTTAAGGAAAACATGTGATTGTGTGATTTATGGGATGTCTGCAGGGTTCACAAATGATCACTACAGAGCATATCAGGGAGTTGTTGCTAGAGATAATCAGCGACTCAGAGAAGCATTTAAGGGTTTGATTGATTTATCAGCCACATCCTATAGTACTTCTATAAGTTATAGTCAATATTTAAGCAGTTAGGTATCAACTAAAAACATTTGATGTTCCCTAATATTATTGTGGTCGCAGCAAATATATATATTTATATTATTAAAAAAATGTTGGTTTAATTGTTTTTTTTTTAGTGCAGGTTGATTCTCAAATTATCTTGTTATATGGGAGATTATAAATTATTATCATTCTCAATTTTTTCCCTTTTATCAATCTATCAATCTATAGTTCAATTGACAGAAAAACCACCGAATGTGTGTCCGAACCGCGAGTGACATGCATTATACTAATATTATATGAAAGAATTAACACTAACCAGCTAATTACTAAAAGCTATAAATATATTTATCACATCAGATATAACTCAATCCCACACCAAATCGAATCACAAAATCCAACAAGAGTCGAGTTTTGGAGAGTATTCCGGCTGATAATCAACTAAACAGGTAAGTCCCAACCCAGCCGTTGTGGACAATTAACAACTTACAAACAGCAGTAAGGTTTTGCTCTAGTTTGAACATAGCCGGTCATGTTCAATCATTAACCTGGCAGATGGACTAAGATGCAAAGTGGGCGAACATGGTCGCAACTAGGAAACACTATGCTGTAACAAGGCACGACAAATTTGGTGGCTCATCAGTTTCCAATCTTGGATTTCTATATTGGAGATATTTGACTTATTTAGTGTTGTGCGTGCATACTGACATTAGGGAGGACAAATTAGGCTTAATGCAGCCTCAGAAAAGGCTGCTAAATAACAAAATTCTCTCATGATTTTCCAACACTTTAAACTAATTTTTTAAGCAAAAGCATTTTGGGGGGGGGGGGTTAAAACAATTCAGCTAGATCACCTCGATTGATAATTACTTTACTAATTCTTACTATACAAAAAATTACTGGGGTTATTGGAGATTCACTAGGATTGCTCTTGACAAAAAGACCAAGTGCTCATCAGTCTAAGCGTGACAGACACGCTAGAACTGCGAATGCATTGATCCCTGGTAACATGATAACCCCAAAAGGCATCACACAGTCTAACTAGGGTTAAACTTTGCACAGATCAGACCACCCGACAACAGTCCGCTAAACAGATCACTCCTACTGTCATGTACAACAGTCCGCTAAACCCAACACTAGCAGGAACTAAAAACCAGGAAACATCGACTCCAAGAAGTGCGAGTAATGTCTTTTTTTATTTTTATAGGTGCCATTGTGGTAAGCCTTGTGTTGAGTCTTCCTATCCTTTTATTTTTAAAAGTTCTGAAGTGTGAACTTCAAACCAATGCTAATCAAGCACAGCTGTTATTCTGTGTCATCTTCTTATCAGACAATGGTCTTGCGCTATTTACTTGGTGAAGACCAAATGGTATCTTGAAATTGACAACCCTCTCCCCTACATAAACATTCCCAAACATAACCTTCCCCTGTTAGGAGATCCAAAATCTATCAGACAAGTGGAGCTTTTGTTTCAAGGCTCATGACTTCAAACCTACCATTACCCCTTTTAATAAATCAATCGTAGGTAAGGCTTAACATACACTTAATTATATATAACGCCCACAATCACATTTGATGCACTCATCCATAGTTCAAGTGTTCAGACTTGAAGAGCCACCAGCAGCTCCAGTTCTAGCAATGAGATCTCAATGCTTCTCGCAATGAGCCACTGCAGGTTTCTAGGGTTTGATTCTATGCCGCCAAGGGCTATGAATCTCAGAGCTGAAGCTCAAGTGTTCAGATTTGAAGAGCCACCAGCAGCTCCAGTTCCATCTCCGTCTTCCTTGGAGATGGTACCAGGAATTTTAGAAATTCCAAAAATCAGGCAGATAAGGAAACACCATTTATTGGGTAACTCAACTGACACCTGGATATGTGATTGTGGGAGGTTTCACTCTAGCTCTTCTTGCTGCAATTTTCTCCTACATTCGAGTCACGAGGAAAAGCAAAGAAATATATGAAGAGTGATCACATACTATTAAGCTCATTTTCGTTCACTCCTCACATCCCTCTCAATCTCATCTTTTCTCTTTTCCTTTTTTCCTCTCTATCTTGTTGCTATTTCTTTTTCCTCTTCTTGTTGCTATTTCAACAAATTTGTTGTACATGTCAACTTTACTAGAATTTTAAAAATGTTAATCACTATAAAATCCAAAAGACAAAGAAATCCCCAGTTTAAATAATCAAATTTTGGAAACAACATGCTAGGAGTACTAAATAAGTTTAGACACTTAACCAAACCACCAAGACTTCTATTGCCTAAATCGACATCTGGAGAGAACAAATGAGATTTTTCCTAATTTGGAACTGTAAATAGAATATGAATTTTAGGAACCACAATCTATTCATAGCTTACTTCGTCCATCCTAGCCACATTGCATACCCTAATCTTACTTAAAGAAATAGATGCATTTGAAACCCATGATGTCCTATTGCTGAAAAGGAAGCACTTTGGAAAGTCATCAAGTAAGAAGCACCATCATTTCCGCCACAATCAAAGGCATAGATGCAATAAGACATTGAGATCACATGGAAGATGGTATTTTACATGTTAACTAAAAACAAAAGAGTAATTTTTATAAAAATAGTCAAAGAGATATTTGTAAAATAATGCCACAAACTTCATTACTTAACCATTATATGATACATTACAACTCTTATAACCCTCCTTTTTACAAGCTTATAACATCTAATAAACTCACTTCATATCTCCCTTTTTTTCACAAAATTTTGGGAAAAAAAGAACGAAATAATAACACCAAACAAAGACAACACAAAAAAAAAAGAGAAAATCACAAAACTGAGTTCAAGGAATCATATTGATAATGGAATCACCAAATGAAGAACCTCTTCATCTCTGAGCCTGAAACCCCATGTTTTTTCTGCCTCCATTCTTCTCTTCCAAAACCCCTGAAACAAGAAAACAAATCAGTTATTAAATATGAAAAACCCCATTTGTAAAAGAAATGCAAGTACGAGAGAGCAATAAAGAAAATAGTAAAAATACCCCCTTTATACAAGAATGAAGATTTGAGAGATCAACTAAAAAAATTGGGGGAAAAAAAGGTACCTTGTAAATTAAGAACAATCACCACAACAATAACCGAGCCTTTATCCCACTAGGCGGGGTCGGCCAAATGGATTCAACGAAGAGAAACTAAAAGATTAAGAAGGAAAATAAAACAGAAAAAAAAAAACCCCATCAACATAATCTAGTGCCATTTATGGGAAAAAAACCCTATTAACATTAAAAATGAAAATTTGAGAGATCAAACAAAAAAAATCCCCTATTAAAATTAAAAATTGAAAGTTGAGAGATCAAACAAAAAAAGAAGGAAAAATTTACCTTTTGATTGAGGGTTACAAAGAGGGGGATCTTCAAATAGGGAAAGAGAAAGTTGTTTATGAGCAAGACCAATATCAAACAAAATTAGGCCAGAATTTGGATCATCAACAATAATATCCTTCACTTGCAACCACAAGAACAACTCCTCTTGATAAAGTCCTTGAAGTCCAGTAAGCCCACCATAAGTCAAATTGGCTTTGATGACACTATCAAAGTGGACTCTGTTCTCAAACTTGGCCAAACAGGGTTGATCTAGAAACACTTGTAGATGACTCTCGTCATCTAAATTGTACGATTTGACTGATTGTGGGAAGAGTCCTGCAGGCAAGCCTCTGCTTTGAAGGAGGTCATGGATTGAGTTTTCGGAGGTTGTGAGCAGACAGAAATGAAGGAGAGAGAGAAGTAGGAATAGGAGTTTTGAGGTTGGAGAGAGAGAGTGAAGGAAAGCCATGGATTTGTTGCAGGGAAATGAAGGTGTGGGACAGAGGAAGGTTGGGGGGTTTTGTTTTGTTTTGAGGTTTGAACAGAAGAGAGAGGGTTTCTGAAAGAGAAAGATCAAGGGCTTTGTTTTTATGCTATTTTACTAAATTATTAATTATTTCCTAATACAACCCTTAACCTCAGCCTTAACCTCAACCCTAACCTTAACCTTATCGTGGGACTTGCATTTCGTATTTGTGTTTTTCAGGAAAGAGGAAGCAGGGGTTTCAATAAATTCATTGATCAGGTTTTTATGCGGACAAGGATGCGCATAGTTCAAATTCTATTTTATTATTTACCAAGTAATTGGTTTCATGGTTATTACTATATTTTATCAGTATTTCATGCATGCAATATTTATAACAAAAGATAAATTTTATTTACAATATATTAAATTTAACTAGAGAGAAAAATATGAAAGACTAGTTGAAAGTTATTAAATATTTTCTAATATATAATACATATTTATTTTTTAATATTTTTATAATAATAAAAATATTAAATTTTAAGAGTAGGCTTCGAACATCAAATAGGCAGGTCTTTTTTTATTAATAATAGAAATTATGAATGACTAACATATGAGTGCATGCAATAAGCATACAAAATTTTCATAGAAAAAGAAGAAAAATTTTATAAGAAATATTAGAGCTTAAGATTAGTGAGTAGTTACCATTAGATTTTCAGTATTTTACTTAACAATTGCCGAATTTAAATATTCATCGTATTTATTTATGTTCTTTTGTCAAAAAATATAAAAAAAATAAATTGAATTATAATTAAAACATATTCCCTTTATTAATAAATATGAATGTTTTATACAAAGAAAAATTAAAAATATTGATTTTTTTCCCTCTCGAAGCTGACATATTCGGTGATAGGGAAGCACATATACAATTGGCATAGAGTAAGCCTTTAGAAAAATTTTAACATATATCGAATCACATATGGTATCATTCTTTCTTGTAGCGAAAAATGCACCAATAAATTTCCAAGACATATGCAGCGGCGGGGTGACATAGAAAGGAGAGTCAACGATTGTTCCTATTAAACTAAAATAATTTCATTAGTTTTTACATGTTTGATAAATATTACTCACATTCGACATAAAATATTGCCCCCACTAAAATTGTCGGACGGTCCATTGAAAATATTTTACCCCGACTGTCTTTGGGTCTTGGATCCACCACCGGACATATGTATAATATGCCACTATGAGAAATTTTGCTAAATACATCAGGGTTATATTTTTTTTTTGACCTAATTTTAGTTTAATTAATTTTGAAAATATTGGATCTATTCTTTTTCTTACACAAATGATAATCTAGAAAATTATGAACTCTTGTCGAGCACATCGTAAACCCAAGGTTGTTTTTCATTTGAATTTAATAGTAGAGAGAGAGAGAGGCTATTAAAAACACAATGTAGGTAAAAATAAATAAATAAATAATTTTATTTATAAAAAGAAAAAAGGAAAATGTTTTAAAATATGATTTTAAGAGAAAAATAAGAAAATAGTGTTATATTTCGTAGATGAAAAATTATAAGTATTTTTAATAAATAATGTAAATTTTATTCTTTTTAATGAATATGAGGTGTGACTATGGAAGTTTTTGTAAGGATGAATTTTGGAATTGTGAGTTGGACATGAATATGAGATGTTTTCAGCTCCTAAAACCCTTAAGAGGTGTGTGACCATGGAGGCCATTGCTGCTCTCTAGGATATCAGATTCATTTTGAACCTTCACCTATCACATCCTATCCTATCTGGTACCGGAATATGATACTCTCCTCTCCACACAACCAATCGCATAGAGACAGTTCCCCTTCCCCCCCGCTCTTCTCAGGCCGAAAATATATCTTTAGTAATTCTTTTATATCGTGCTCTTGTCAGCACCTATGGTGTCTTGTAACTTGACTCGCTTAACTCGTGCTTGTGATGGCATAGATGGGTGCTTTTGCCTTTTCTTCTGTCATACTATCTATCCTCCTTTTCTTATAAAAAAAAATAAAAAAATAAAAAAATAAAAAAATAAAAAAATAATTAAAAGAAGAAAATGAAGGAAAATGAATAGTAGAGGTCAAATACACTAACAAACATATAATCGATCTAATAAAATAAAATATTAAGATTTTTAATTAAATATCGAATTCAAAATTTAAGAATAAAAAATTATATAAAATTATTTATTAAATAAAATTTTATAAATATTTAAATTAAGTTAATTAAAATATAATTTGATTTAATTTTGAAAACAATCGGCGTACATGAAAAAAGAAATTCGGATACAAGTTATCGAAACTTGTCGGCCCCCGGGGAAGGCAATGACACGTGAATAGACGTACACAGCTGGCTCTGGCTGATGCTTGAAAGCGAATGACCTGTCTGTTAGTTACGTTAAATTTATGAAAAAACATTAAAGATAACTAAGGTTGCTATGAGGGTTAACGTGGGCAGTAGAACCTGTACTTTACGGTCCTGTCTGTCTGTGGTCATATCAATTGAAGGGATTGTCTCCAAACCTCTAATTTTTATTTTATTGGCGTATAGGGATTCAATTCCTTTGTGAAGGATAACCAACAGAGCTTCAATGCCTTGTAGTGCACACATCTACCAAGATATTTAATAAATATAAATTTTGCATAATTTTATAAGTCAAGCAAGGGAAAGCTTCGATGCTAAGAATTGGGAGATAGGAAATCGACGAGTTGCAAATAGGACATCTTTGTTATTCTTTGTGGGCCCCATTTTCGGAGAATGCAAGGTTATTTGAAAATTTTTAAATTCCCACCAAAAATTTAAAAAATAAAATAAAAATTCACATTTCAATAAATCTTTTAGGGATGTGGATGACAACTTAGGAAAATACTTGGTAGATTTTTCAAACAAATTGTACTTAAACTTGTGTCTTGTGCTTCGTTCAGCATTCGAAGTATTGTTTCTAAATAATTTTCTTCTTTCTAGATTTGCAAAATCCAATGTTTTTAATAAATTAATAAACAAAGAAGTAGTACTTCAAACCGGTTGTTTCATGGTTCCTATGCAGTGAAGGGTTCTTGGAATAGGAATAAATTTATTATTGTTTTTTTTTCTAATATTTATATATATATATATATATTTTTATATGAGAAATGTTAAATTTGAAAACTTTAAAAATAAAAATGGAGCAGTGTGAATTGAATTATAGTTTATTAATTTTATACTTTCTTTGTTTTTTTTACTTTTATATTCAGGTACAACTTCACAAGGGGTGATTGTAGCCATACGAAGACTCACTTTCACTGTGACCCAGGCGAGTTCCCCTACTGTCACCGAGTCATCACCTCATTTTTCTTACATGATAAAATTTTGTTTCACAAGATTTCATATCCCTCATACATTCTCTTCACATTTACGTAAATCACCTTGAAAGTCCCAAGTTTATTGCCAAACAACTCCTCCGTTTATATTAAATTTGATAGGATTTTAAACCATTTCTTAGATTTTTTTTTTTTTTTTTTTAAATCAACAAGATCAAGGCTTCTCATCTTCTTAAGTTCTTTGTTTTATTAATTCCTAAGTGAAGGGTTTTAACGTTCAAAACTCCCTTAAATCACGGGCATTTGCAATATTAAAACATATCATTGAATGCGACTAAAGAAGCCATTAATGTACAGCATTCCACATATTTAATAATATATGTTTCCACAGCCATAAATAAAGTAAGTAATGTCACATTAAAATGATTTTTCTAACAACCCACTTCTCGCTTTCTTTGTCTTTATGACTTTCTTAGCATTTCTTTGATGATATTTTCGTACAAGTGTTGATTGGAATGTCTCTAGCTTTTGTCTTGTAACAGGCCCTAGTTGTCCCTTAGGATCCTTACTTTCCAATGTGTCAAGCCACATAACCTAACCTATGGTGCCCACATTCAACTTGTAATTCTCTAGGACTCTCATTATAAAGCATAAAATGGCATTATTGAAGAGACCCTAACTTGGAAATTTCTTGGCCGCATGACAGAGGAGTATAATGTAAACCGGATGGGATGATGGTGCACTGCCCCTATCCCTGGGCTGATTGGGATTCCTGATCTTTCCCATTGGTTTCAACCGGTTTGTGATTAAGAAAACTATTTTACATTTTTTTTTCAATGAATATGTTGCTTGCGTTGCGCTTTATATTTCAAAATTTTTATCATCCGTATATTAAGAACAATGTTTATGACACTTTTATTTATTTCAAGGATATTGGATGAGTGCTCTCAAGACACTTATTAAGAATCACAAATTATGTTAGTGCATGATTCTCAATAATGTATTTCTAATGTATATTTCTTAATATTTCTAAGATGAGTAATACGAAAATAAGAAAATATTTTCTAATAAAACATATATGACCAGCTTTCTTAACTGATAACTCAGTGTTTACTTATCATTCTCATTTCTCTTTTTTATTATAAAAAAATTAAATTAAACAGAATTTACAAAAGAATATAAATAAAACTTGTCATCATTGGAGGCTTCAGCCCTTCATTTTGTGTAACCTACAGACACACAGTTAAAGGGAAAGATGGTGAGATTGACTCCATTTGAGCATTTTATGGGTACAAGTAGAACTGAAGTGACTAAAATCTATACACAGCTCTCTCTCTCTCTCTCTCTCTCTCTCTCTCTCTCTCTCTCTCTCTCTCTCTCTCTCTCTCTCTCTCCCACCCACCCCAAAAAAAATAAAAAAAGTAGCTCATAAGATTATAAAATTTGCACGGGTTTTCATCCGATGAATTTTTTAAGATGATAGCAGGATCAAACCCGGGATGAGCAAAAAGTACCCATATTATAGTTTAGTCACTTTAATTTAGGCAAAAAAGAGAAAGGAACAAAAAAACTTTTATGACCAAATTGACTGAGGGAATAGAAATTATTGTTGGTTTTTAACTTTAAACCCATCAATAATTTCTCATGAATTCTAGACTTTGTGCACCAAAGCTCTTGTATGAATATGACTTCCACTGTCAAGCACATAAAGCCCTTTGTTTTAGGACAAAACTACAGGATTTGGTAGTAATTTTGAAGACAGTGGCATGTCAATCCATTGCTTATGACTTATTCCGGTGTCTGCTGTTTGGACAACAAATTCATCAAGTGCAATTGCCAGAAGCATTGTCATGTATAGCAGGCCTTGGCCACAACTAATTATGACCTTTTTCTCAATTAATTGCTTCCAATACAACCCTCACCACTCAGTCCACGGGAACGTGCTAATTGACACATCCGTAAGGGTGTTTTAAAAGTTACCTAGAGTTTTAAATCAAATACTTAAATAATTTAATCCTTGCTTATAATAAAAATTAAAATTTTGAGTCTTGTTCTATTCTTTGTTGCCTATAGAGGATGAAATTTGCTTGGTAAATATTTTTAGAACCCAAAGGATAGAGCCATGAATTTTTTATGCTAAGGCTTGGTCCACGGTAATCCTGAAAAGGCAGGGATTGGCAGCTTGGTTCGCGAGGAAGTGGGTTCTTGATCCTTGGTTTCTATTTTGTATCAGCAGTACTAACGGACAATTGATTTAATAAGTAAAGATATTAGAATTTTTAATCAAATATCGAGTTTAGAATTTAAAAATAGAAAAAATAACGTTGGGATAGTTATTCCCTAAAATAAGCCCAATAAACACTCGAACCAACTTAGTAAGAATATAATTTTAAATACCGATTAATATAGTATAAAAAAACTCCTTACTAAGAGTTTCAAAATATGCGGCGGCAAAGTTTTGTGCTATAAGATTTCAGCTGGAGTTGGTATGGTTAAATGGATAAAAGAATCGGATGCTCTCATGGCATCGAAGATGATTAAGGAGGTGGACACCAACTTAAGGCCTTTGGGTGAAGTTGCAAAAGACTATACGAACTCAAAAATCGTAACACAAGCTAAGACGCTTATTTAAGAAGAAAAATAAGTATATAAATTATATTGTTAATACGGTTAGCATCGCTTGTTATTTTTAACTTCTCTTCCCATGATAAACATATCTAGTATTTTGATTCTGAATTGGAATCAAACCAAATTTTAATCATAATTATTGGTTTCCAGAATTAGAAGTGGACTGGAATCATGTGGTTTTGGAATTGAAATTTGAATCATCATCTCAGTTCTGTTCAGACATTTTTTTCTGTTGAACTAAAATCGATTTCGGTTTGGCTTGAACAGTCTACCCCATGTGACACAAAATCTCCGATAGCGGGATAACGTTGTATTTGATCTCTTACCCAAAAAAATTAAAATAAAAGTGACGTTGTCTTTGCTCTCTTACCCAAGAAAATGAGGCGCTGGCGTGGCCGAGACCAACTCGTAAGAAGCTTCCTTTGAACCTTGGCCGAACCTATTATGCAGAAAGCTAGGTCAACTTCTCCAACATTCCAAACTTATACAACTCGAGATTTTACCTCTATATTTGATAGTTTAACTCAGGGTACCGAAGCTAGGTCATGAAAAAGTACGGGGGCCCAATCACACCCAAGGGCCTAAAACCACCCAAAGATTGATTCGGGCCCATTGACAAGCCTTGAAGAGGGTGTACAGGGGGTGGGGGGAGGAAATTTTATAAGATGTTGAAACGGCAAGGCAACAATTTATATTATTTAAAACAGATGGATAATTGGCTTAGCCTCACTCACAAAGGGCAAAGAAGTAACATATCTTCAATGATCACAAGGAGATGGAAAGGAGGCACGTATGATGCCTAAGATCTATTCAATCCCCATCTTCACAATACCTATAATCCTGGACCCAGGTGTTCTCCTCATATTGAACTTGCACAGATTGTGGCTCTTCCCAGTAATGCCTTTCATACCCAAATATAGGATTCTCATAAATTCCAGCCTCATATCTAGGCTCTTCGCTATACCCACATGAACTTCCAAACAGATAATCCGCCGCTCTATTCCATCCATACCCATCTCCCTCCTCGTTCCAATTCCAATGTTTGTCACGTTCTTCCCTCTCATATTCGTCTTCTGGAATATAATTCTGGCTTTTCTTAGACAAACAAGGCCAGTAACCAAAGAACTGGTCGCACAGAGTCATTCCCTCCTGATTGTTTCTGCGGTTATCTCCACAATCATAACCATAAGATTCCCTTGTTTCATTCCCATAATCGCCTTCCCTTTCAGACCAATTAGGAAAGTATTCCTTCTCCTCTTCTGCCGAGTCCGAACTCTTGCTAGTACGATCATCATCTCCAAGAGCAATCTCATTTCCATCTCCACCGCTAACAATCACTTGTTTCTCCTTCTCATTACCCCTCCCTGGCCCAACCCCGTTCCCTTTTTTGGGAACGAGCTCAGCATTTTCAATAGTCTCAGTCGGCACAATGCCATTCCCATGTTTGGCAACATCTTTACCGCTTTCCTCCTCCCCAGAAGGGACCTTAGCAGGACCCAACATAACCCCATCTGAGGAAACCACGTTAGTTCCGGGGGTAGAGCGAGGATAACAAATTTCATCTGAAGGAGGAAGAGGACTCCCGTATGTTGTCTTAGGATCATACCCACCACCATATGGAGTAGGATCATATTCCTCAAACTCAGGCTCATTAAATTCCGCAACAGAGTAAGAAATCACAAATTGTGTCACTTCAGGACTACAAACACCCCCATGAAATTCAGGATCATATACTAAATGTTTTGGCCGGCCATAATTTGCTACCGAATTAGAAAGAAAAGACTGTGTTGGCTTAGAATTATCATAAGCACCATAAAATGAACCTGAATCATAAGCATCATAGAAGGAATAACCGGACGAGAATTGATTTGAAATATTATCATAAGCGCTTTCATATGAAGGGAAATTGTATTCAGCAAGATCATGGCTGTAAAAATTGGGACGATAAAAAGCCATGAAAGAGATCGACCTACCGTAGGAAGTTTGGAGAAGCAAAAGGGGTTTCTCGGGAGAAGAGAAAGGAGAGGATATGCCACCACCAATTGTCAAATTTCTGTCATACCCATCACAGAATAAGAGGATATTGTGATTAATTCGTAGGGTCCTGTCACTATATACCCATAATGTGGAACTTGAAATCAGCCACTCGGATTCTTATCTTGACTAAATTCGTAGGTTCATTGTTGACTGTCACTACTACAATAAATTTCTATTTTTCATAAGCTTTAATTATTGGCAAACATCAAATAGTCAACATGCTTTTCCTCGACTTTTCTCTATTTTATTTTATACTACTCATTATATGATTTAATTAAGTAAAAATATTTTGTAACCATATAAAATTCTGCATCTAAAAGTTATACAAAAAAAAATAAAACCTTTTTTTATTAATTATTTTTTATTTTGAAAACTCCAAACTTTTCCAAACAGCTTCAATATTAAGAAAATTTAAAAAAAAAAAAGACTAATCAATGACCCCATTGAACTCTAAAAATTATGATAAAATGATAATAAATAACATTCCTCTTATTTTCAATGTCATAAACCCAAGGAATACTCAGCTGAGTTGTGGTGTATTTTCATGGTCAAAAGGGAAATGGGATCTTTAATGCAATCCCGCAAATATATTTCTCTATGAAATATTCGTCAATAGGCTGCTTAAAATATGATCCTTCGCACTTAAGTTATTTTTATTTTATTTATAATATTTTTAATTAAAAAATATTTTTTTTCTCAATTAATAAATTTTCCCAATTTCAATTAAATCAAATTTCAAATTTAAGAATCGTGCAATAACCAAATTGACTAAGAAAAAAGAAGTTCTTTCGTGATGACCTTAAAATTCTGTGATGTGGTAGGCACGTTTCACAGTTTTGGGCACATGCGGTGCCTGAGAGCTCACCAGGAGGATGATCCATTTCAAGTCATTTGATTGCTGACGTCTGTCTTTATTCGTGTAATCAGAACCCTAAATGGATTGAAATGGAGGTGGGTGAGCAAGAATCCAAAGAAGTTTTGCTCAAAAAGGCACGACAACAGGCTCGACTCTTGTTGAGAGGTCAGTGTCAAGGCCCTACCCTCACATGAATTAATTAGGAAAAAGGAAACTTGGGGTAATGGTCACTATATAGTTCATAAAATAATTATTTCTTAATTTATTAAAGATTTTCCTTAATTAGTTCTTTGCCGTTCTTTCTTTATAATTTATGTTGTTTAGATTTTTGTTTCAATGTTTTGTTTTGAGATTTATAGGTTTCATTTACAATTTTGGAAAATTTATTGTTTCATTTCATGTTATTCTTTTTGTCTTCATACTCACCATAATTCTTTTGGTTGATTTTAATTTTCAGATTTTGTGCATATTATTGGAAATCAATTATTTATTTTAGAATGCAATTTTTTGGCTCTTTTCTTTTTTTGTTTGAATTTGTCTTTTTTTTTTTATTTCGGATTTTGATATTATGATTTTCTCTCTAAAATTTCAATATGCTAACATCGTCTCCCTCACAATTCATTAATGTCACTGTATTTAATTTTGAAAATAGGAAATCAATACCAAGTAACATGAAAGTGGTAAAAAGAATGAGAAGAAATGGAGAAGGAAAAGTAGCTTCCCTATTAACTTAAATGAGAAACCTGTGGAGAATGGGAAGACATGGCTCCCGTATTTTCAAAAGGCCGTTTAGTCGGCAGATCCACAAATGAATAGGAAAACTGGCTTTTGCCAGCAAGGGGGACGAGGTGTGGGCTGGGATTGATGCACCAATTTCTTCCTACTGAGATACCTACTATTATGAGGGTCAGTTTGTCGGTGTTGATAATTACAAAGGTCATATTGTTGCTTGTGATATGCAAGGCCCTAATCTACCTGCAGGACACATTATTTCATGAATACCTCCCGGTTTAGAAAAAGCGATGGTTGGGTACGAGTTCTATTGAGCAGAATGGTGTGGAAAATTATTGGTGATTCATTGGTCTCTAAATATTAGGCCTAAAGTTAAAAGTATTCTATTTGAAATTGATTTTGCCAATAAAGGGAATTGGGGGGAGGTCACCCAACTAGGGAATAAGGCAATTTTTTGGGATTCCATTCTTCCGTAACAGTTGATGCATCAGAGTTCCAAAAATACAAGCCTAATTGCCTATACATTACAGACGATGTAGTAGAATATTATTTGGATCCAAAAGGAGGTGGCTGAGATATGGGCATACTAATAGAAGCATCGAACTTCACTTTGAGGGAGAATCCTACTCTCAAATAACTCCTACTTGGGTGCAACTAAAATTTTAATTTCTTAGTTTGGTCTCTCATGTTGACTAGAATAAAGATTACTCTTTTTTTTTATTTATTTAGAACTATGTGTATTTAATTATTTTTCGTTGTTATTCTGTTATATTTAAAAATTGAATTAAATTCCACTTTTGTAATGTGCTTATTTTAACACGGTTAATTGTTCTGGCACTTTTAATACATTTGTTCCTCCTTGGATTGCCGGCTTGATCATCTCATTCTACATATCCAATCCGGTAACATGGAAGAAATAGTCACATCCTGCTTCAACTTCCCCGAATCTTGTAGTGTCAGGAAATGCTTCCAATAACACGTGTTGTTGGGAATTCTTTTGATGTTCCCTGAGATGTGATGAGAATTGGAATGCAATGGCACTTAAAATTGCAATGACCATGAACATTCTTTTTGTGTCCCTCAAAATCATTTTTAGCATGAAACGATTTTCCACAGTTTGGAGTTTCACACAGGATTTTTTCATATTCCATTTCATTCTCAAACTTGGTGTTTCAGGGAGAGAAGATAAGATGGAAGAACTCTTTTGCTATACCAAATATTTAGTTTGAAATAGTTTGTGGAAAATGAAAACACGGTTTTGGTTACTAACTTCAAATAGTGAACATGTATAGGTGTTGTTCTCGTACTGTTTGGATCCAATTATGTAGGTTATTTATGCCCATTGTGGGGCAATTTGGTAAGAATGAGATAATGGGGTAACTCCCATTATTACTTACCAATATTAACCAATATTATTTGGTAACTCCCAAATCTTAACCCTAATGGAGATTATTCTCTTGATTCAATTGAGAAAGTATTATTCCTACCTTGTGTGTGGAGAGCATCCATGGGCAACCATGATGGAGGCTAGGGTTTCGTACACTTCTCTAGAGAGAGAAAAAATAGAGAGAGGGATGGAGATTTTCGCGTAGGAAAATCTCCCATCGTCAGACGATTCACCGGACATGAGGATTGCGGCGTTGTGATGCTGTGGTGGTGATTCGACTAACCTTGTGATCACCATCCGACCGTGCGATCCGTTCGAGGGACATCGCGACACGGTGGATTTTGGAGACTGCCCTATCGAGGTATTTATCCCAAAAATTCCGATCTATTTAATTCACGCTTCCGCATGCGCGATTAAATCCAACAAATTATAAGTAAATTCTCAACCCAAACAAATTCAGTGACAAATCAAGATTTCAACTTTTTTTTTTCTTTTATGTGATTTTAGGGTTTGGAGTTAAATGGCAAGAGGGCCGAAGGAAATTAGAAGAATGAAATGTATGGATTGCAATAGTTTGGTGAGGGAATTATTTTCTTCTGGGTGTCTTGGACGATTTTTTGAGGGTGGGGCTCTAATCTATATAGTGATTTTTTGGCATTGTTAAAACTGCTTATGGAAAATGGTGGATACTAGAATGTGTACACAGTAAGAGAGAGGTGTCAGAAATTTTAGGAGATAATAGTAGGATTTGGAGACCCTCTAAAGGTACCTGATAAACAAGAATAACGTTAACATTCAAGGGCATTATCATAATAGAAACACCGGGCATTTCCATAGTGGCAGCAGAATCTTGCTCCTCATGAAACTATCATTTCCGAATCTTGCTAGTTTGGTGTGTTGGAGTTCCTTACAATTCTAATCATCTTTTCTGTTAAAGTTTAGAGAGGATCACTCTGGGCATGAGAGAGCGAGGACCAAATGCAATCGAAGGGTCTATCTATCTTGCTCTGACATTTACCTCTATTCTATTCAACTAGGACATTCTGGCATGCTAAGTTGGGGGTAGGTTCAGGTTCAGGTTCAGGTTGGTTGCAAACTTCACGTTCACTCACTCTACTACAACAATCAGTGCATCTTTTATGCACAATAAATTCTTTAAACTTGTTCGATTAAATAAATAGCTAATTCATCTACAGTTTAATATGCGCCTATCCCTCATTTGAACAAAATTTTGGGACTTAAAATAAATATAAAAAAAAAACCTTGAGTTTTAGATTTTTATTGTATTAATTTTTATGACAAATGGAGGCAGAGAAAGACTAACTTTTAAAAGAGCCATACCCGAATATCTCGCTTTAAATACTCATGCACCACACTAAGAGGGTTACAAAACTCATGGAAATTAGGGAAAAAAGTCGGTCCTAGCTTAACAAGGATATCAGCACATCTACTTCATTTTATGAGGATAAAAGACACCTGATGAATTTGAGTGAGGTCTTTGCTGTAACACCAAGCTTAAAAAAAAAAATAAATAAATAAATAAAAAATAAAAAAATAAAAAATAAAAAAGAAAAAAAAGAGAGAGGGAGAGCCAAAACGCAGCGTTTTGGCCCTCCCCCCAATTGAATTAGGGCTAAAGCCCTAATTCGTTTCTCTCTCTCTCTCTCTCTCTCTCTCTCTCTCTCCCTCTCTCCGCCGACCCTTCGCCTCCCTCCCCCACCACGGCGCTGCTCTTCCCCGCAAGCTCCGCCGGCATCTTCTTCTTCTTCTCCTTCTCCTTCTTCTCCTTCTCCTTCTTCTTCTTCTTCTTCTTTTTCTGCTTCTTCTTTCTTCCCGCGGCTCACTCTCCTTTCTGCAGTCGCGATTGTTCGCGATCTCACCTCCTTCGCAAGCCCCGCCGAGCGCCGCCACCGCGCGATCTTGCTCCCGTCCGCGAACAGCCGCCACCAACAGCAACCCCCTCCTGCCACCATCGCGCGAGCTTGAGCGCTCCACAGCACGATTCCTCCACGCGAGCCTGATCGTGCCACAGCGCGCGATTGCTGCCTCCTCGCGCGATCGAGCCACCATGCGCCCTCCAGCCCACAGCGCGAGCCAGGCCCCGAGCAGGACCCAGCCCGCAGCGCGAGCCCAGGCCACGAGCAGGACCCAGCCGCAGCGTGAGCCCAAGCCGCGAGCAGGACTGAGTCCCTGAGCGCGAGCCCAGGCCGCGAGTGCGAACCCAGGCCGCGAGCGAGAGCCCAGGCTGCGAGCGCGCGAGCCAGCGTGTACGGGCGCGCGGCCCAGCGTGCACGGGCGGGCGGCCCAGCGCACGAGTGTGCACGGGCGCGCGGCCCAGCGCACGAGTGTGCACGGGCGCGCGGCCCAGCGCACGAGTGTGCACGGGCGCACGGGCCAGCGCGCAGCAGCGCACGGGCGCGCGGGCCAGCGCGCAGCAGCGCACGGGCGCGCAGCCCAGCGTGCAGCAGCGCACGAGCGCGCGCGAGCTGACGCACGAGCACGCACGAGCACAGCGCACCAGCGCACGGGCGAGCACAAGCCCGCGAGCCACTGTCGGCCCGCAGGCCCATCAGCAGCAAGCCCACGGGCCTACCAGTCCCATCGGCCCGTCAGCCGCAGACCCATCACCTGCAGACCCGCCAGCCCGCAGGCCCATCAGCCAGAGGCCCGCCGGCCCGTCGGCCCGCCGGCCTGCTAGCCCGTCAGCCCACTGGCCCACAGACCAGCGAGCCCGCTAGCTGTAGCCCACGAGCCCGTGACGGCCCGTGAGCCCGTGACAGCCCACGAACCTCCACGCAGGTAAATGATTTAGGGTTTTGTTTCGAATCTATGTGTTTAGATTAAACAAATAAACATTGTTTTGATAGGAAACCCTACAAACTTTGGAGTGACTGAAGCAACTTTCGGACGAGACTCGGCGCTTCGAGAAAACCCTAGGTGAGGAGATTTCGGCTCTAACTGATACTTTGGATGAATCTAGGATTGAATCTAAGATGAAATGTTTTGTATATGTTTAGAGTGTAAGTGGAATGCGAATAGAATACAATTTCTGAAATGATTTTATCTGACTTTAAAAATTAAGTATAGAATGTTACAGAAATTAAATGATCTGATACGAAAGAAGCGTATTATAGAATCACAAAATTATGTCGAGTAAATTCGAATAGTTTCTTTAGAGTTAAACTTTAGAATATGCATGAAATTATCTGAGTTGTAGGGTTGGAATGAAATGAGCCGTAAAGTGGAAGATATTGTACATTTTAGGTCTTTCGGATAAACCCTAAAAATGCTTGAGAAATTGATATTCAAATTTTGATAATCTGATTTAGGTTGATCTTTTTGGAGACTCGAGGATTCAGATTGGAATTGTTTTGAAAATAGGGAGTGACCACCCTCCCTAGAACTGTGAGTGGGACTTTGACATTCGTTATTGATTGAAAACCATGTTTCAAAAATACTTTTAAATAACATATTTCTACAAATGTCTGATTGGTAGAATTTTCGAATATTTGATGAATGTTTTGTGACCTTTGGAGTGTCTTAACTGCTGACTTTATTGATATGCATCCATGAGTTTTGATAAACGTATATTGTGTCACATTTTCGACATATTGATATGTTTTAATGCTTCCACTGCATTGGCACATGGTTTTAAATGGATTTATTTACACATTTGGGCCGTATGCCCAGCCGACTTTATGATATTATGTTTTGGGCTGTATGCCCGGCCGACTTTATGATATTATGCATTGGGCTATATGTCCGGCTGACGTTATGATATTATGCATGGGGCTATATGCCCGGCTGATCTGGTGATGGGATGCATGGGGCTACGTGCCCGGCTGATATGATATTGTGATCCGTAGCTACGAAGGACATCTGGTAGAGGCACCCCTTGTGTCCGGATACGCTTCGGTCGGAGGTATCCGCCAGATCGTCGTGTGTATGGGTGCCCCAGGTTGACCCTCATCGGAGAGGACATTGAGTACGGCTCCGTCTAACACCAGGCGGGGGCACCATACACGGCTGACTAGTTATATGTACATTATTATTATTTACAGGCTAGTTGGGGTAGTCTGTGGCCAACATTGGGGCAGAGAGCCATTATTTACTACTTGCATTTGGAAAAACTCCCAATGCGCCATCCTTGGTCGAGGTAGACCATTGCCGGGAATATTTCATTGGCCGGCTCTTCACGACATTGATGTAAATATTGGATGCATATATTGCTTTCTGATGTATGCGTATTTTATATGATTTTGAAATAACATGATCGGTTTGCGCACTGTGGATATTTTCTTATCTTATGTTTTGACACTCCAAATTCATCTCGATATTGATAGTATGATGTCAATCCCCTCACTTACTGAGTATCCTCCCATAGATACTCACCCCTCACTTTCTTTCCCACAGGATTAGTGTTGGATCGAGGAGATATCACTGTGTTTGGGTATGGATGTTTTCCATCTCTTCCGCTACGATGATTGGTGATATTGTTATGTATTGGAGATTTTAGTTTGATTATTCCATTTATCTAAATTTTTGGGATGACTGTATAAATTATGGACATTTATTCTTGAAACTCTCGTATTGATTTATTCCATTGCATTGAGCCATTTGTAAATATTTAAAAATAACTTGGAAATTTATTTTATATATGCGTAGAATTTAAGTCCGCTCGGTGTGGCGGCTGCTCATACTCTAGTTGAGCATGACAGTAGAGGTCTGTTGCTAGAACTGCTAGAAACTTATAGTTTTGCGTTGTTCTGGACGTTGGCTGTGGTATTTGTTGATTTTGGAGAGGCCGGGATGACCATTTACTTATATTTTTAGGATGAATATGATATACATGTGAAATTGTATTTGGGAAACCTCCGATTTATGGGGAGGTTCTGTCCGATTTTCTGTAAAAATACAGCCGGCATCCAGAGACAACGGGCGGCTGTTCACGATCCCGGTTTGGGGCGTGACATTTGCATTCCCGCACATCCAGATTTTTATTGTATTATAATGAAGATTTACACATTCATTAACCAAAAGACATCAATTACTTTATGATAGGAGTAAATGAAGTAACTAACGTAGCGGCAGTCCTATGAAATGTTACAAGTCTAAATATTCAAGATTTCATCCTCCTACAATCATGATGCTCGAAACACAAGTCAGAGATGAACTTTTTGTCTCAAAAGAAAACAAAGAGATCAAATGCTTCAAATTTGAATCCACCAAATTCTCGGGCTGATCATACCCACCAGAATGAAAGTAGAGTATGACAGAAAGAAAGAGGGAGGATATCCTTTACTTTATGAGAAACTCACTAAAATATGTACACTGAGATAGTATTTGCAAGTTATAGCGTGACATAAGTAAAAATGTGAAATTAGATATTAGAAGTTAAATGACCCTTTTAGACTCTATGATTCTTAAATGATTAACTTGGATTTTGCAAATGTGAGAAAGAGAAATCTAAAATTATTTTAATTAAATTTTAAAATATTAGAAGGAATTTTGTTTCGATTTTAAAAATCTAGCATAATTGTATTATTGTCCTTTCAAAAGATCTAATTTATCACTGATGCCTTATGATTTTTGTTATGCTCTCAATCTTTTAGATTGAGTTTTATATTTTAAATAAATATTTTTGTATATTAAATAAATATATATTTTTTTAAAAGTATGTGCATCCATGTGGGCATAATGACCCATTGCCATGACTAAGATTGTGCCATTTAGAGTTATACAATGTGGTAGCCTAGCCTAGTGGTCACTGTTCCCTCACCCAACCTCGTGATCTGGATTCCAATCTCGTGTATAAAATATATATATATATATATATATATATATATATTGGTGTACTGAGAAAGAAACAAACCCAAAAAGGAAAACAGAGATCACCCAGCAGGGTGGAGGAAAACTTTCTTCCGGTTCTTAGCACATCCATCTAAATCATGCTGCATAAACCTTGCCATTACAGCTGGAGGAGAGTCACTTTCATGAACACCTGGCTCAGCACTATGATCTATCTCTGCAAGTTTATCCGCACACCGGTTTGCCTTCCTGAAGATGTGGTTAATCTGGTCCAAACCCAAAGCATTCGTGGACTCTTTACACTCAAGGATCATGTTCTTCTAAGGGTGATTTTCTCCCACACCTTTGTTGATAGCATTGACTACTCGCAGGGAGTCATTCTCCACAATCAGAGGGCCTAGCTTTCTTCTTTCAGCGCCGCAGACCCTCCTGAAGGCCCCAAAGCTCGGCCATATCTCCTTGGGTTGTGCCTATGTTGAACCAGAAACCTACTAACCAAACTCCCCTGTTGTTTCTGAAGACTCCTCAGGCACTTGCCTTCTCCCCACTCAGCATTGCGGCTCCATCAGTGTTGAGCTTAATGGAGCCTTCAGGAGGTTTTTTCCAACTGACTAACAACTCTTCCTTCCTCCTACTGGTCACGATACCAAGACTGCCTCTTTCCTTAGCCACACTCATAGCCCTGTTAATTAAGGTTAGAGGCGGCTCCATTTTCATCCGATGCACCCCACAGCACCTGTTCTTCCAAATAAACCACACCGTGAACAAGAAAACCAGATCCTCTTCCTCCAACCCAAGCTTATACTTCTGATTTGCACCATTCCTCAACCAGCTATGGCAACTATCCTCCCAAAAGTTGCTCTTTTTATCGATGTCCTGAACCATCCTATACCAAACATTTTTCGCATGCCTGCAGTCTCTGAGAGCATGTTCTACCGATTCTTCAACCTCCTTGCAGATGGGACAAATTCCTTCCTTGATGATTCCTCTTCTTTTGAGCTCACCATTTGTCAGGATTCTACCCCAAGCAACCTGCCAAATGAAGATCTTTACTCTCTCGGGACATTTTTTCTTCCACACCCAATCCCATTGAGCAATAGAAGCAGGATGGTTCACTGAACAATTCCATTGACCCCAATAGGCTGAAGCAACTGTGAAATCGCCATCTACTTTGTCTTTCCAAAATGGTGAGTCTTTGAGCATTTCTACTCCTGGGGATTGCTCTAATTTCCTCCGTTCAATGTGGTGTGGTTGTCAAAAAGAGGACCCATGAGGCCCAACTTTATTTTTGCTCACCAGCCCCTCAGACCTTGCCTAAACTTAGTCCAAACCCAGCATAGTGCTAATTGAGCCCAAAACCCTAAAGCCCACTTTGGACCAACTGCTTATCATGAGGATGAAAAGAAAAAAAAAATAAATAAATAAAGTTACGAGGGTAACGTTTACTTCTTAGCTTAATGCTAATCAAGCCCAAAACCCTAAAGCTCACATTTGGATTAACTAGTCTTTTTTGTGCTTAGTTAGGAAGAAAGGGGCAGTCACAATGTCAATGAAATATTGGGGATTTGTTTGAGAACACATTTAAGATGTTTGATGAAATTCCTGAGTTAATTTGGTTACCTTCAGCGGCATGTTTTGATTTGAAGAAAATTTAAAGATTGATTATATAGTCGATGATTTATCAGGTCTAAATTCACATGTTTGATAGTCGAAGAAACTTCAAATTCAAGCTTGATCTAATCTAAATTCAGATAGTCGGGAGCATAATAAGACCAACCTGTTGAAAGGGTGTTGAAGATTGGATAGATCAAACAATAATTTTTTTTCAAGCAAAATATTAAAATTACAAAACATGTCATTATTAATTATTTTTTTAGTCTGATTTACTTTTGGTAATAATTTTGGGATCATTAGATTCCTAGGTTAAAATAGTAGTGCAAAAACTCAAAAATCTCTCTTTGGGTGCTTCTCCTAGACTGCAAACAAAACGTCCAGTAGCTCGAGTCGACTCTCTCTCTCTCTCTAACTTTGCTAGAGCTACAAACAAACTTATAACAAGTGGAGTCCAGCTTCTTTCTACATTCCTTTCTCTATGAGTGTGTCTTTGTTAGAGCAACAGGCGAAAGTCAAGTCGAGAATAACTGAACAAATCAAGCAAATTTCTGAACCGAGTCTATAGGCCAAATTCAATATTCCCACACGCATTCCTTTAAATAAATAAATGAGCAGCAAACTTGCAATGAGTGTACTGCTCACAAATATACTCAACTTGTTTGCAGCCTCTTAAAACCTTTATCTTTTGCCAATATAATCAAGCTCGGTCACTGGAATGTAGATGAGATGAGAGCATCTCTCTCTCTAAGCTATCATGCAGGAAGACGTAGTTGAGAGTTACCCGATTATAAACAATCCATTTTAAGACATGGTACAAGAAAGGAACGAATCATGTGTTACCCACAAGGATTTTTGTAATACCCAAAAAAAAAAAAAAAACAAAGGGAAAATTAAAATTAGGGCTTAAAGCCCTAATTTTCTCCCCTCTCTCTCTCTCCCTCTCTCTCCCTCTCCCTCTCTCTCTTTCCCTCTCTCTCTCTCTCTCTCTCACTCCGTCTCTTCCTCTCCCGCTGCCACCGCCAGCACCACCGCTCGCCACCGCACCCAGCCGCCACTCCTCCTTCCTCCTCACGCGAGCGCGCTAGCCGCAGCGCCTTCCCCCTCCGCCGCGAAGATCGCCGCGTGCCACCCACAGCCGCTGCAACTCCTCCCTCCCGCGAGCGAGCCGCTACAGCTCCTCACAGTACAAGCGCCACTGCACTCTCCTTCGCGCGACTGCGCGCTCTCCTTCGTGCGACTGCGCGCTCTCCTGAGCGCGAGGGCGCACAGCGTGAGCCCAATGCGAGCCCAGCGCGAGCAGTGCGCGAGCCCAGCGCGAGCAGCGCGCGACCCCCTGCGCGCCTCTGCACGCTCCTGCTCGAGCGCCAGCGCACCCTTGCGCACCTCTGCACGAGCCCCTGCGCGCCCCAGCGTGCCCCAGCACGGGCTCCCCTGTGCCAGCGCGCCCTCCAGCATGCCCCAGCACGAGCACAGCGCGCTCCAGCGCCCGATCCACTGCTCGAGCGCACCCCAGCACGAGAGCGAGTGCTCCAGCACGTGACCCACTACGCGAGCACTCGATCCAGCTCGCGAGCGCGAGCCCTAGCCACTGCGGCCCAGTCCAGTACGCGGCCCAGTCCGGCCGACGGCCCACCAGACCCATCAGGCCCGCAGGCCTACCAGGCCCGCCAACCCAACAGCCCGCCAGCTCGCAGCCCACGAGCCCGCGACTGCCCATGATAGTCCGTGAGCCTCTGCGAAGGTAAATGACTCAGTTTCGATTTCCGCACTAGGGTTTCGAAATTCTTTGGTAATTGGACTTAAATTGCTCACAATTGTTTCAAATTTGGAAACATTCAGGTTTTAGACCAAACCGACGGGCGAACGAAAGCTACATTCGAGATCCGAGAAATCCTAGGTGAGAGAAAGGAAATCTCTTTAACTCTTGAATAAATTTTGTCAAATTAGGTAGTTTTGGTTGGAGAGAAAAATTGAAAATTCATAACTAGGCCCTTATTTGATATCGAACCGTGGTGATTTGATTAGGTTGCCTATTTTGGTGATTCAATTGAGGGGAGCATTGCTCTACGTATTGTGGTTTTATTGGAAAGTGCGCTATCCTCCCCAAAAACTGTGAGTGAGATTTATTTCAATACTTTTGTTTAATATGTAAACGCTGTTTTAAATAATTTGATAAATGAGCATGATTTGTAGTGTGCTTGAAATGTTTTGATTGGTTTTGAAATTGATTTTTGTGAACCGATGGAGTGCCCAAAAACAGTGTTGAAATATAGAAATCATGCATCCACGTGTTGAAATGTATAATGTGCCATTTTATACTATATGTTGCATTGGTTTATGAACCTGATTTCGGCACATTTTGATATGATATTGGTTTTGGCCTTGAGGGCTTTGATATGTATTGTTCCGTAGCTACGAAGGACACCGTGAGAGACGTTTTGGTGGCGTCCGGATATGCCTAGGCCTGGGGTATCCCACGAATTGTCGTGATTTGATTATCGACACGGTACTAGCCAGGTTGAACCCAAAAGGGGGAGGATTTGGATTTGGATTTGGATATCCTCTCCAAGTTTAGCACCTGGACGAGGTTCGTAGCCAACGTCGGGGTAGAGAGCACTTTAAATAAACTTACATATAACACCCCCGGTGCGCCTGTCATAGGTCGCGATAGACCTCTGACAGGATATTTTCGGCTGGCAGCTCTATGATTTTAATGACAGTGCTTTGAATGCATACTTGACTTGATAATGCGTGCAAATGACAGATTGTTGAAATAAAAAACATGATGATTCGAAATATGATTTGTATACTTGTGTTTTGACACTTCAGTTTTACATTCCATATTTGACGATTACATTGAACCACTCACTCACTGAGTATTCTTCCCCGAGTACTCACCCCTCATTTCCCTTCTTGTTTTAAAGATAGTATTTGGCAAGGCGCGTTGCTTTTAGGACACTCAGTATCATTGGGAGATTTGATCTGGATCTGAGAAGTTATTGTATATTTCCGCTACAATTTCGTGAGTTAGTAATTGTATTAGTGATATATATGTATTATGAGGTCGATAGACGATCATTGTATAATTCTGGGATGACTGTATAAATGTGGACACGTCATTGCATAACATTGCATTGAGGCATTTCTGGTTCATTGTGTAAGTATTTGGGAATGTGTCATGTCTTAGAAGTGTACTCTAGGATCGCTCGGTGTCTCCTCTAAATCACAGGAGGGGCGACTGGCGGCTGTCCATGCCCTTTGACGGGGGCATGACAGTAGAGATCTGTGGCTAGATTATTAGAAATTTTTATAGCCTTGCGTTATCTGGATGTTGGCTTTGGTTGATTTTGGAGAGGTCGGGATGACAATTTGATTTTAATACAGGATGATTGTGTTTTATACAGGGTAAATTGTATTTGGGAAATCTCTGAAATATTGAGAGGTTCTGTCTGATTTTCTGTAAAAATACAGTCGGCATTCAGGATAACGGATTGCTGTTCACGATCCCGGTTCGGGGTGTGACAATTTTGGTATTTGATGCTCAGCAGAAAACATTGTTCCTACCTCAACCATTCTATAATGCTCATTTTGAATCATAGCAACAAAGAATGCATAATAGGACTAACGTTTTTATTACAATAACGGCTAACAAGAGAAATGTGTGAAAGGAGAGGTGAGAATTTGAAAAGAGAAGTGAAGAGAATAATAGAGGAGGTAGGGAAGCAAATGATGTAAACCTAAAGAAGGAAAAAAAAAAGAAAGAAAAGAAAAAAAAAAAGGAAGAATAATCAAGCAATCTAATTAAATATGGTGCCTCCAATTTAATATTGCACTAATTTCTCTAATGTGACATTTTTCTTATTATGCAATAAAATTTAATGCATAGCTCATTTAAAGTTTTGGTAAGAGTTATTTTTCTTAGGTCTCTTATAAATTATTAAGTCGTAAAATTAAAAATGAATTTGAAAAGTTAAAAGTAACTCAAAAGAAATACAAAAACTATATTTCATCATCTCTTCAAAAAGTAACAATGCAAAATCCAGAGAACCCATATTGCACGTCATTTTCAAATCTAGTTTAATCGACTATATCATAAATCTTGTAAAGTTTCTTCCAATCAACACATGACTCCAAAAGGGCAATCAAATGAGTCTGGCCAAATTAGCTTAGGAATTTCATCAAACATCTTAAGTGTATTTTCAAACAAACACCATTTTACACGCAAAAAGAAGAGAATAACCATGAAACACTTTCTGGGGATGTCTTTACAACTCCTTTTGTCTTCGGAGAAGATGTTGACTGTGGTGTAGGGTTTCGAGTAATGAGGAGCCGTGAAATGATCTTGAGAGAAAGTGAAGTAACGAAATTTGGAGGGAACGTCTAATTCAAGTGCCGCTCGATTAGCATAAGCAATTCATGGCCAAGTCAGGCTGGCTCGGACCGAGCCAGGTCGAGGTCCACTAGGGTCTGGACAAACAAGCGTAGATTCTGCTGAGAAATCCATCAATCCTGGCTCATAGTTCATACGACTCAATCAACTAAAATCCAACCGACGGCCTCTCCATGTGCCACCCCACGAGATGGAAGAAATGAAAGAAATGGAAATCCATCAGATGATCCAAAGGTCACACAAGCTGAAAACACAACCCTGGGTCCTGTTGCCGCTTCTTTCTTTTAAAAGGTTAAGAAGGCCATGTTAATATATGAAATGAGAAATATATTAAGCACGAAGATCATCGTTTTTTATTCGATGAATTTGTTATATAATTATGAAAAATATTTTCTCTATATCATTATTGTTGGATTGATCGTAATAGATTTGTTTTAAGATTTCTATGATCTTCTAAATTTAATTATTTTCAATTTTTTATGCGTAAAACAAAAAATGGTGTCATGCAGAACCCAAAATAAGTATATTATAAAAGTAAAATTTAAGCCAATTTTCGAACATAACAAAATAACAATGAACAATAATTAAATTAAATTAAATTAAATTAAATTAAATTAAATTAATAGTTTTAAATGAAAAATAGTAATATTTATTCTAGTCAACATTAGAGGGCAAAATAACAAGTTCAAAAATTAAAATTTTAGTTGCACCCAACTTGGAATTAATGGAGCGCAGGTCTCTCCATCGGTCTCTTCATCGAAGTGAGGCTTTAGCCATCTCGGTATTATATAACGGGGGCACTCTTCCTCAAAGTGAGGTTCTATGCTTCTATTAGCCATGTTATAGATGCCCATGTCTCTACCATCTCCTTCTTCACTTTTATAGCCTTCAAGTGGCTCGTACATGTAAAATAGGCAATTAGTTTTACATCTTCTGAATTCTGATGCATCAACCGTTATAGAAGAATTGTATCCCAAAAAACATTGCCTTATTCCCTAGATGGGTAACCTCTGCCCAATTCCCTTTATGAATAAAATCAATTTCAAAAACACTAAATACTTTAGCATCCCGAATATTCAGAGACCTATGAATCACCACCAATTTTCCACACCATTCTGCTAAATAGAATTTGCACCCAGCCAACTCATTTAAACTAGCAGGTATTCGTGAAATAACATGTTCTCCAGTGGGATTAGGACCTTGCACATCACAAGCAACAATACAACCTTTGAAATCAACACCATAAAACTGATGCTCGTAATAATAGATATCCGAGCAGCTACCAATTGGTGCGTCAATCCCAGTCCATGCCTTGTCCACATTCCTAACAAAAGCGAGTTTTCCAATACCTTCGAATATTATCATAAGTATCGAATCCGAAGACAAGCACGGATCTGCCGACAAAACTGCCTTTTGGAAATACGGGAACCATGTAAAACCATCTTTATCCAAAAGTATCTCAGTTAAACTAATAGGACTGGGAAGCTTTATTGTTCTCCGTAAGAAAGGATGTAATAACATCATGTCGGCATTCGTCTCGGACACTACCACGAGCCATCCTAGAGTAGGAAGAATCTTGCTCCCGCGAGCGACTGGCAGATCAAGTTGGTGAATTTGACCTCCGACTGAGATATCATAGAATTCTCGAGCTTGGGTCTCTTCCTTCTCCACAAGCATTAGCAGTGGAAGCTACACTTGGCGTTGAATTTTGCAGAAGATGCAGCCCACAACCATGGCTTGCACACACATCCGAAGTTGACAAAATCTTGGATCAGATCTATTTTTCTGGATATTTCCATCAAATGTTCTGGAAGAAGGCGAGACCAATCAGCCATGATTAGAGCCTACAAGTTGAAAGAGGAATGAGAGAGAGAGATTTTTTCTTGTCTACCTTGGGGCTAGGGCTTATATACAGTGTTTTCTCCCGATTAAATTTGGAAACTGCCGAGTCCTGCCTACAAGCCAAAATTTTTACTACAATCTCAAACTAAACTATTTAGTTTGAATTTAATAAAGAAAAGGAATCCTAATTTAATAAGAATAAATATCACACGAAATTATTACCATGAAATAGGAAACAAAAAACATAGAATTTATGGGAATAAAGTATTAATGAATTAGGAAGCAAATGATATAAACCTAAACAAGGAATTAAAAAGGAATAGAATAATTAGTCAATCTAATTAAATATTGTGCCTCCAATTTAATTTGACATTTTTCTTATTGTGCAATAAATTTCCATGCTCAACACAATTTAATAAGCAAATTTAATATTTTGAAGTTAACTTTCCTTTAATTATCCTAATTTAATAATTAAGTTAACAAATCTCACGTAATTATCATAATAAAGGATGAATAAATTAGAAAGAAAATGACGTAAACCTAAAAAATACAAGAATAATCGAGCAATCTTATATTGTACCTTCTATGTGATACTGCACTAACCTCTTTGACCTCTTTGATCGTGTTATAAAATTAAATGCACAAGACAATTTATGGGAAGTCAAAAAAAAAAAAAGCATTCTATGCTTGTGCTTGCTGGTGTTTATTTACCTAGAGTGTTTTGAATTCTGGTTGATCATCTTGTATACTTCGATTCTCCTCTTCTTTTAACCTTAATAAGAAAAATAAATAAATAAATAAATGTCATTTGACAAAGAATGGTTCTCGAGGAGGGGGATGTATATTATCATAAGTATCCAATCCGAAAGGCAAGCCCGGATCTGCCGACAAAACGGCCTTTTGAAAAGACGGGAGCCACGTAATCCCATTCTCCACAAGTTCCTCATTTAAGCTAAATAGGATTGGGAAGCTTTATTGTTCGCCGTAAGAAAGGATGTAATATCATCATGTCGGCATTCGTCTCGGACGCTACCAGGAGCTATCCCAGAGTAGATTTGTCTTATTGTTCTCCATAATACATTAAATCTTTCTTCTATTGAAAAATATTCTCTCTATCATTATTATTGGATTGATTAAATTTAATTATTTTCAATTTTTTATGTGTAAAGCAAAAAATGGTGTCATGCATAACCCATAAGTATGTTATAAAAAAGTACAATTTAAGCCGGTTTTCGAACATAACAAAATAACAATGAACAATAATTAAATTAAATTAATAGTTGTAAATGAAAAATATTAATATTTATTCTACTCAACATTAGAGAACAAAATAACAAGTTCAAAAATTAAAAATTTAGTTGCACCCAACTTGGAATTAATGGAGCGCAGGTCTTTCCATCGGTCTCTTCATCGAAGTGAGGCGCCAGCCATCTCGGAATTATATAACGGGGGGACTCTTCCTCAAAGTGAGGTTCTATGCTTCTATTAGCCATGTTATAGATGCCCATGTCTCTACCATCTCCTCCTTCACTTATATAGCCTTCAATTGGATCGTACATGTAATATAGGCAATTAGGTTTACATCTTCGGAATTCTGATGCATCAACTGTTATAGAAGAATTGTATCCCAAAAAAATTGCCTTATTCCCTAGATGGGTAACCTCTGCCCAATTCCCTTTACGAATAAAATCAATTTCAAAAACACTAAATACTTTAGCATCACGAACATTCAGAGACCTATGAATCACCACCAATTTTCCACACCATTCTGCTAAATAGAATTTGTACCCAACCAACTCCTTTAAACTAGCAGGTATTCGTGAAATAACATGTGCTCCAGTAGGATTAGGACCTTGCACATCACAAGCAACAATACAACCACTGAAATTAACACCGTAAAACTGATGCTCGTAATAATAGATATCCGACCAGGTACGAATCGGTGCGTCAATCCCAGTCCATGCCTTGTCCCCATTCCTAACAAAAGCGAGTTTGCCTATACCGTCGAACATCATCATCAGTATCCAATCCGAAGACAAGCACGGATCTGCCGACAAAACTGCCTTTTGGAAATACGGGAACCATGTAAAACCATCTTCATCCACAAGACCATCTTCATCCAAAAGTATCTCAGTAAAACTAATAGGATTGGGAAGCTTTATTGTTCTCCGTAAGAAAGGATGTAACATCATCATGTCGGCATTCGTCTCGGACACTACCACGAGCCATCCAAGAGTAGGAAGAATCTTGCTCCCGCGAGCCACTGGCAGATCAAGTTGGTGAATTTGACCTCCGACTGAGATATCATAGAATTCTCGAACATGGGTCTCTTCCTTCTCCGCAAGCATTAGCAGTGGAAGTCTACACTTGGCGTTGAATTTTGCAGCAGATGCAGCCCACAACCATGGCTTGCACACACATCCAAAGTTGACAAAATCTTGGATCAGATCTATTTTTCTGGATATTTGCATCAAAAGTTCTGGAAGAAGGCGAGACCAATCAGCCATGATTAGAGCCTACAGGCTGTGAGAGGAATGAAAGAGAGAGATATTTTTTTCTTGTCTACCTAGGGGCTAGGGTTTATGTACATTGTTTTCTCCCGATTAAATTTGGAAACTGGGGAGTCCTGCCTACAAGCCATTTTGACTTCAATCTCAAACTAACCATTTTGTTTTAATTTAATAAAGAAAAGGAATCCTAATTTAATAAGAAAAAATATCACACAAAATTATTGCCATGAAATAGGAAACAAAAAACATAGAACTTATGGTAATAAAGTATTAATGAATTAGGAAGCAAATCATATAAACCTAAACAAGGAATTAAAAAGGAATAGAATAATTAGTCAATCTAATTAAATATTGTGCCTCCAATTTAATTTGACATTTTTCTTATTGTGCAATAAATTTCCATGCTCAACACAATTTAATAAGCAAATTTAATATTTTGAAGTTAACTTTCCTTTAATTATCCTAATTTAATAATTAAGCAACAAATCTCACGTAATTATCATAATAAAGGATGAATAAATTAGAAAGAAAATGACGTAAACCTAAAAATACAAGAATAATCGAGCAATCTTATATTGTACCTTCTATTTAAAATACAAGAATAAATTAGTTTTTCTTGTTTCGTTATGTCAACTTTTCATTAAAAAAAAAATACCAATTGAAGTAGAGGATTTCTTCAGACCTAACAAGGATTTGTTAGGTTAAAATTTAAGATATTCGTTGACCTAATAAATAGTTTCTTATTTTTCTTTTTTCTTTTGTAAGATGATTGAACAATTCAACAAAAGATAATTTTTCTTATTTTAATGCTAAAATAATTAATTATAAATTTTCCTTGATTCTATTTTAAAAAACCCTTTTCAATTAAATCGAAGGAAACCTCCTGAATGGCATTTTTCAACATTTTACATCTGCTAAATATATCGATAGTTAATTTATAGTAGAAAAATGTTTCATATCAAAATTTATTTTTTAACTACTTACGAAGTTGTAAATGAGTACAAGTTTTATCTTGAATACTTCTCCTGTTCTTTTAAACCTTAATAAGAAAAATAAATAAATAAATGTCATTTGACAAAGAATGGTTCTTCGGGAGGGGGATGTTTGGATAGATATACGAAAAGTATTAGTTTCTATTTTATTTTGTTTAAAAGAACATATTTATTACAATTTCTTTTTGTGGAGGAGTTTTTGATTTTTTATATCAAACTAAATTTTGACTGCAAGATATTTTAAAACTATCATTACTTAGAAAATTGTTTTCAAAGAAAAATTAATTATTTATACAAAAAAAAATAGTTTAAATAGACATCAGTACTAACAAAAATTGCATCCATATGTTAAAACAAAAGGGTGATATTATATATATCATATGTAAATATAAATTTTCTATTACCCCGTAAATATTAAAATCATAAAAATAATGGCTATAAAATTCTAGTCATCTAAAATTTTCATATTAAAAAAAATGTATTATGGTAGCACTTAAAAAATGTGTTCTCTTAGTTTGGTCATAAATGCATAAGTGCAAGAGTTTCTGAGAGAGGAGAATGCAAGTTAAAGACACTGCAGCGTTTGTTGTTAAACCAAAGGACCTTTTATAAAACATTCATCAAGTTAAGAAATGCAGTTTGACTGAATTCAATCTCTTTAATCAGAGATTTCGAATTTGAATCCTAAAAATGATGAAAAAGAATTTAAGAAAATCAACTTTCTAAATGAGTGTCACAGTATTCGAATCGGATTAATTAGATAAATTTTAAATATCAGTGTGAAAAAAAAAATAGAATTGCAGTTGCAGACCTTGTTCTTGTGCAGTTCGATGCTGCTTCCTTGTACTACTTATCTCATCTACGATTGGGGTTTTTGTCTTCCACTAATTCGACCATGTGAAATAAGGATTTAATTATAAAAGACAAAGTCATGAGGTAGATGTGTCAAAAAAAAAATCATGTATATCAAACTATAAAGATCGCAAACTGTCAAATACAATTGATAATTTATTCGGGAGGATTAATTCCAATTTATCTTTTGCAATTTTATAAAATTTTACGTTAAGCCGTCTAATTTCAAAATTGTCAAATACAATTGATAATTTTAACAAACAGTCACCGACCCTTACCACTTTGCACTTTGGTTTCTCCACGTGGCATGTAAACAATCACTCTCAATGGTTTTTATTATCTGTCACTCTATCATAAACATAGCCATATTCCTCGTTAAATGTTGAGTTAAAATGATGTGATTGATGTTTGAAATAGCGTAACACTCCTAAATTGGCATTGCATCTTAGGACCAAATTGCTGATATGGCAGCCATCATGTCAGTATCCAACCATGCCACACATGAATTGTTGAGCTGCACCTGCCAATCAGTTTATATCTAAAGATGAGTAATATTGTTTCATTCGATTTGTTATGTTGGTGATTTTGTGTCTTCTGAGATATTAGTTTTTTTTTTTTTTTTTTTTTTTAAATCATTGTTAGTTATATTTGATTCTTTGAGAACATACAAAACTGTAGTAAAGAATCACGAGCTATTTAAAATTTTTGTTTACAATGTTTAACGGCAATCGAGGATTTTACAGTTGTGATGTGCTTTATGACATTCGTGTGCTAATATTTGATTTAAAGACCTTGATGTCCTTCTTTTAATATGTAACATGCTCCTTATAAAGCTCAAGATTTCTGATCCCGGTGTGATTTTCATGATAATATCTTCATCTCTAACCCTGTGAAAGCACATGTTGATCTCTTATTGAAATGAGTTTTTGTAATGATATTACTTACCATGCTATTCCTAACCCCTCTTTCCTCGATATATGAGAAATATGTGAGAGACATATTTAGTATTTAAGAAATATTTAAAAGAATATATGGGAGAGTTTTATCTCTACATATTGGTATTTAAGATTCGCGTTTTCATTTATCAAATACTCTATATAAAGAACTGTTCCACCCTATTTGTTTCCCTCGATAAGTCTTTAAAACACTACGCTTCAAAATAAAATGTGTAAATACAAAATCACGTCTGAAAATTCAATCTGTGATGGAAAATCTTTTGATGGTAAAAATATATTTGAGCAATACAAAAAATCTCTTTATAATTATTGTAAATTTATGTGCCATTATGGTTAAATGTTTCAATACTAGGTTTATCTTAGAAAATATGAAAAAAAATCCAAACAATACCTTCCAAAAGAACTATTGTAATTATTAATTTATAATTTTCAATTTATGGTATGTGTTTATTTATTTTTTTATATGTAAAAAAAATGTTTGAATTTTGAATATTTAAGAATAAATAGAATTATAATTATATAAAAAAAAACGTAACAATGTCAAATCAATCAATATAATTCATCTCATGAACTCGTAGATGTTAAATCAATCAATGTACAGATGGTGTCATGAATTCTTAAATGCATTTCACTTTTCGTGTTTCCGTAAAAGTTCCCTCCAATTTCTGGCAAAATTCAACGTTTGTGGGTGGGTGGTAGTATTCATCGCAACAGAGCAATTGAAATTCGATATGGAAGTAAGCTCGGGCTCGACATGCCATCAGAAGAATTTGGTCAGACAAGCAATGCGTAAAGAGAATTTACGGGCGGAGAGAAAGAGAGAGAGAGAGAGAGAGAGCTTTCACGCCTTGGGCACACCACCACGGCCACCATTAGACTGCCACGAACCTCTTGGAGTCTCGCCACCAATCAGAATCGGTCAAGTCTTGTTCATCTTTGTGCCACGTTTTGTGCCTGTGAATGGATGCGGGCCACACTCCCTCATGCTCTATTTGGGGGAAGGGATTAATGCACAAGCCCACGCTTGAAGCCCTCCTGGGAAAGCACATTGCTTTCTTTTTTATTTTTTTGTTCTGTTTTCTTTTAACATAAAGTTTTATATATGTTTAGAGTAGTTATATGTGGTGTATTCAAGTCTCAGCTACAGTAATAGCAAAAGCATCTCTTGTAATAGAGTTGTTTTGAATTTATACACCGGTTTGTTTGGTATCTTTACCTGTTGCAAGTAATTTCTAGATGGTAGTAATTCTAAACCCAAATTGGTATCTATAAATTGCTAATAATTCTAAATCTCTTATTTAGGCTATTGCAAACCTTGGAACTAAATTGATTTATATGTATGTGTAGCTAAACATCTCTAAATCTCTTGTTTAAATTATTGCAAACCCAGGATTGAGTTTTGAATTCATTATTAAATTTAAAGTTAATATGCATAATTTTCCGATAAAAGGATATTATCATAATTCTATCAAAATATTAAATATTAATGGTTTTTTGATAAATATTTTTTATTAATTATATTCAAATCTAAAAGATTAGTTTTATGGGCAGTTATTTAGTTGTAAAAATCTGTTATCAACATTCTTGAATAAGATTTTTTTAATTAACATGGTTTAATCAAATTGAATAACAAATTTGTACGAAAGTAAAATAATATTTGTTTGTAATAAAATGTACAAAAAAAACTATATATGTGTGTGATGTGTGTACCTTCCAAAAGTTTGACATAGCGATTCCCGCGCTTACTTCAGTGTTTGGACTTCTCTCCATGTTCTGTGAGTTTTGATTTGAATTGAAATACCTGACCACAATGACACTCAAACTTGTAATTAAAGAGTGAAATTTCCTACAATGTAAAATATATATATCTTAGAAAATTATAAATTGAAAAAAACTATTGTAATATTGAAATTAAAGAGTGAAATTTCCTACAATGTAAAATATATATATGTGTGTGATGTGTGTACCTTCCAAAAGTTTGACATAGCGATTCCCGCGATGCTTACTTCAGTGTTTGGACTTCTCTCCATGTTCTGTGAGTTTTGATTTGAATTGGAACACCTGACCACAATGACACTCAAACTTGTAATTACCATAAAAAGACTTTTGTGAACCTCGAAAGCCTTTTTAGTATCAAAAGATTTGTCATAGTTTTCATAGAGGAATTTCTTTCCTTTATCCATTACATTCTCAAAATTGTTATTTTTCAAAGTTAGTAAGAGAGAGAGAAAAGGAGATAGTGCTCTGCGGTATATCAGATATTAGTGAGAGAGGTGAAAGAACTATTTTCTGTGCCAAATATTCAGTTTGAGAGCTCTAACATAGTAGACGTTGTTCAACTATGAAATGTAACAAAGTTTATGAGAATCATTTGTTCAGGGAAAAAAAATACCATTGCAATATTGAAATTAAAGAGTGGAGTTTCCTACAATGTAAAATATATATGTGTGTGATGTGTGTGTACCATCCAAAAGTTTGACATGGCGACTCCCACGATGCGTACTTCAATGTTTGGACTTTTCTCGATGTTCAGTGAGTTTTGATTTGATTTGGAACACTTGATCACAACGGCACTTAAACTTGTAATTACCATGAATAGACTTTCTGTGAACCTTGAAAGCCTTTTTAGTATCAAAAGATTTGCTACAGTTTTCACAGAGGAATTCATTTCCCTTATCCATTGCATTCTTGAAATTGTTGTTTTTCGAAGTAAGTAAGAGAGAGAGAAAAGGTGACAATGTTTTGCTATAGATCAGATATTAGTAAAGGTGGTGAAAGAACTATTTTCTATGCCAAATATTTAGTTTGAGAGCATTTATGTAGAAGACCATTGTAATATTGAAATTAAAGAGTGAAATTTCCTACAATATAAAATATATATATGTGTGCGATGTGTGTGTACCTTCCAAAAGATTGACATGGCAACACCCGCGATGCTTACTTCAGTGTTTGGACTTCTATCAATGTTCCGTGAGTTTTGATTTGAATTGGAATATCTGACCACAACGGCACTCAAACTTGTAATTACCATGAACAGACTTTTTGTGATTCTCGAATGACTTTTTAGTATCAAAAGATTTGCCACAGTTTTCACAGAGGAATTCACAGAGGAATTCCTTTCCTTTAGCCATTGCATTCTCAAAGTTATTGTTTTTCGAAGTTATAAAGGCACAGAAAAGGTGATAGTGCTAAGCTGTATATTAAATATTAGTGAGGGAGGTGAAAGAACTATTTTCTATACCAAATATTCAGTTTGGGAGCTCTTATATAGAAGACGTAGTTCAAAGTGTTAGGAATGACAATCTAAATTCAAGAAAACGAATATGAAATTACATGGTGCTTAACTATGAAACGTAACAAAGTTTATAAGCATCCATTGTTCAGGAAAAAAAAGACCATTGTGATATTGAAATTAAAGAATGAAATTTCCTACAATGTAAAATATAAATATGTGTATGATGTGTGTGTACCTTCCAAAAGTTTGACATGGTGACTCCCGCGATACTTACTTCAGTGTTTGGATTTCTCTCGATATTTCATGAGTTTTGATTTGAGTTGGAACACATGACCACAATGGCATTCAAACTTGTAATTACCATGAACAGAAGTTTTGTGATCTTCGAAAACCTTTTTAATATCAAAAGATTTGTCACATTTTTCACAGAGGAATTCCTTTCCTTTATCCATTACATTCTCAAAATTGTTGTTTTTCGAATTTAGTAAGGGAAAGAAAAAATGTGGCAATGCTCTGCTGTATATCATATATTAGAGAGGGAGGTGAAAGAACTATTTTCTACGTCAAATATTCAGTTTGAGAGCTCTTATATAGTAGACTTAGTTCAAGGTGTTAGGAATGACAATCTAAATTCAAAAAGACAAATATGATATTACATGGTGCTTAACTATGAAACTTAACAAAATTTAAAAGCATCCTTTGTTCAAGGAAAAAAAAAAGACCATTGTACTATTGAAATTAAAGAGTGAAATTTCCTACAATGTAAAATATATGTGTGATGTGTGTGTACGATCCAAAAGTTTGACATGGCGACTCCCACGATGCGTACTTCAATGTTTGGACTTTTCTCGATGTTCAGTGAGTTTTGATTTGAATTGGAACACCTGATTACAACGGCACTCAAACTTGTAATTACCATCAATAGACTTTCTGTGAACCTCGAAAGTCTTTTTAGTATCAAAAGATTTGCTACAGCTTTTACAGAGGAATTCCTTTCCCTTATCTATTGCATTCTTGAAATTGTTGTTTTTCAAAGTAAGTAAGGGAGAGAGAAAAGGTGACAATGTCTTGCTATATATCATATATTAGTAAGGGTGGTGAAAGAACTATTTTCGGTACCAAATATTAGTTTGAGAGCATTTATATAGAAGACCATTGTAATATTGAAATTAAAGAGTGAAATTTCCTACAATATAAAATATATATATGTGTGTGATGTGTGTGTACCTTCCAAAAGATTGACATGACAACACCCGCGATGCTTACTTTAGTGTTTGGACTTCTATCAATGTTCCGTGAGTTTTGATTTGAATTGGAACACCTGACCACAACGGTACTCAAACTTGTAATTACCATGAACAGACTTTTTATGATTTTCGAATGCCTTTTTAGTATCAAAAGATTTGTCACAGTTTTCACAGAGGAATTCGCAAAGGAATTCCTTTCCTTTAGCCATTGCATTCTCAAAGTTATTGTTTTTCAAAGTTAGAAAGGCACAGAAAAGGTGATAGTGCTAAGCTGTATATCAAATATTAGTGAGGGAGGTGAAAGAACTATTTTCTATAACAAATATTCAGTTTGGGAGCTCTTATATAGAAAATGTAGTTCAAGGTGTTAGGAATGACAATCTAAATTCAAGAAAACGAATATGAAATTACATGGTGCTTAACTATGAAACGTAACAAAGTTTATAAGCATCCATTGTTCAAGGAAAAAAAAGACCATTATGATATTGAAATTAAAGAGTGAAATTTCCTACAATGTAAAATATATATGTGTGTGTGATGTGTGTGTACCTTCCAAAAGTTTGACATGGTGACTCCCGCGATGCTTACTTCAGTGTTTGGACTTCTCTCGATATTTCGTGAGTTTTGATTTGAGTTGGAACACATGATCACAATGGCACTCAAACTTGTAATTACCATGAACAGAAGTTTTGTGATCTTCGAAAGCCTTTTTAGTATCAAAAGATTTGTCACATTTTTCACAGAGGAATTCCTTTCCTTTATCCATTGCATTCTCAAAATTATTGTTTTTCGAATTTAGTAAGAGAAAGAAAAAAGGTGGCAATGCTCTGCTGTATATCATATATTAGAGAGGGAGGTGAAAGAACTATTTTTTATGTCAAATATTTAGTTTGAGAGCTTTTATATAGAAGACATAGTTCAAGGTGTTAGGAATGACAATCTAAATTCAAGAAGACAAATATGATATTACATGGTGCTTAACTATGAAACTTAACAAAATTTAAAAGCATCCTTTGTTCAAGGAAAAAAAAAAGACCATTGTACTATTGAAATTAAAGAGTGAAATTTCCTACAATGTAAAATATATATATGTGTGTATTGTGTGTGTACCTTCCAAAAGTTTGACATGGCGACTCCAGCGATACTTATTTCAGTATTTGGACTTTTCTCGATATTCTGTGAGTTTTGATTTGAATTGGAACATCTTACCACAACAACACTCAAACTTGTAATTACCATGAACAGACTTTTTGTGAACCTCGAAAGTCTTTTTAACATCAAAAGATTTGTCATAGTTTTCACAGAAGAATTCATTTCCTTTATCCATTGCATTCTCAAACTTGTTGTTTTTCAAAGTTAGTAAGGGAGAGAGAAAAAGTGACAGTGTTCTGTTGTATATCAGATATTAGTGAGGGAAGAGAAGGAACTATTTTCTGCGCCAAATATTCAATTTGAGAGCATTCGTATAGATGACGTAGTTTAAGGTATTAGGAATGACAATCTAAATTCAAGAAGACAAATATGATATTACATGGTGCTTAACTATGAAACGTAACAAAGTTTATAAGCATCTTTTGTTCAAGGAAAATAAAAGACCATTGTAATATTGAAATTGAAGAGTGAAATTTCAAAAAATGTAAAATATATATGTGTGTGTGATGCGTGTGTATCTTCCAAAAGTTTGACATGGCAACTCCCGCGATGATTACTTCAGTATTTGGACTTCTCTCGATATTCTGTGAGTTTTGATTTGAATTGGAACATCTGACCACAACGGCATTTAAACTTGTAATTACCTTGAATTAACTTTTTGTGATCCTCAAATGTCTTTTTAGTATCAAAATATATGTGTGTGTAATGTGTGTACCTTCAAAAAGTTTGACATGGCGACTCCCGCGAAGCATACTTCAGTGTTTGGATTTCTCTCGATATTCTGTGTGTTTTGATTTGAATTGGAACATCTGACCACAACGGCTCTCAAACTTGTAATTATCATGAACTGACTTTTTGTGATCTTCGAATCCCTTTTTAGTAACAAAAGATTTGTCACAATTTTCGTAGAGGAATTCCTTTCCTTTATCCATTGTGTTCTCAAAGTTGTTGTTTTTCGAAGTTAGTAAGGGAGAGAGAAAAGGTAACAGTGTTCTGCTGTATATCAGATATTAGTGAGGGAGGTGAAAGAACAATGTTCTATGCCAAATATTCAGTTTGAGAGCTCTTACATAGAAGACGTTGTTCAAGGTGTTAGGAATGACAATCTAAATTCAAGAGAACAAATATGATGCTACATGGTGCATAACTATGAAACGTAACAAAGTTTATAAGCATCTTTGTTCAGCGAAAAAAAAAACCATTGTAATATTGAAATTAAGGAGGGAAATTCCTACAATGTAAAATATATATGTGTGTAATGTGTGTGTACCTTCCAAAAGTTTGACATGGCGACTCCTGCGATACTTACTTCAGTGTTTGAACTTCTCTCGATGTTCTGTGAGTTTTGATTTGAATTGGAACACCAGATCACAACGGCACTCAAACTTGCAATTACCATGAACAAACTTTTTGTGATCCTCGAATGCCTTTTTAGTATCAAAAGATTTGTCACAGTTTTCACAGAGAAAATTCCTTTCCATTATCCATTGCATTCTCAAAGTTGTTGTTTTTCGAAGTTAGCAAGGGAGAGAGAAAAGGTGAATATATCAGATATTAGTGAGGGAGATGAAAGAATTATTTTATGTGCCAAATATTCAATTTGAGAGCTCTTACATAGAAGACGTTGTTCAAGGTGTTAGGAATGACAATCTAAATTCAAGAGGACGAATATGATGCTACATGGTGCATAACTTTGAAACGTAACAAAGTTTATAAGTATCATTTGTTCAGCAAAAAAAAGGACCATTGTAATATTGAAATCAAAGAGTGAAATGTCCTACAATGTAAAATATATATGTGTGTAATATGTGTGTACCTTCCAAAAGTTTGACATGGCGACTCCCACGATGCTTAATTCAGTGTTTGGATTTCTCTCGATACTCCGTGAGTTTTGATTTGAATTGAAGCATCTGACCACAACGGCACTCAAACTTATAATTATCATGAACTGACTTTTTGTGATCTTCGAATGCCATTTTAGTATCAAAAGATCTGTCACAGTTTGCGCAGAGGAATTCCTTTCCTTTATCCATTGCGTTCTCAAAGTTATGTTTTTCGAAGTTAGTACGGGAGAGAGAAAATGTGACAATACTCTAATGTATATCATATATTAATGAGGGAGGTGAAAGAACTATTTTCTGTGCCAAATATTCAATTTGAGAGCTCTTACATAGAAGGCGTAATTCAAGGTGTTAGGAATGACAATCTAAAGTCAAGAGGACGAATATTATGTTACATGGTGCATAACTATGAAACGTTACAAAGTTTATAAGCATCTTTGTTCAGTGAAAAAAAAAAGACCATTGTAATCTTGAAATTAAAAAACGAAATTCCTACAATGTAAAATATATGTGTGTGTACCTTCTAAAAGTTTGACATGGTGACTCCCGCGATACTTACTTCGGTGTTTGAACTTCTCTCGATGTTTTGTGAGTTTTGGTTTGAATTGGAACACCTGACCACAACGGCACTCAAAATTGTAATTACTATGAACAGACTTTTTGTGATTCTCGAATGCCTTTTTAGTATCTAAAGATTTGTCATAGTTTTCACAAAGGAATTCCTTTCCTTTATCCATTGCATTCTCAAAGTTGTTGTTTTTCGAAGTTAGTAAGGGAGAGAGAAAAGGTGACAGTTCTCTGCTATAGATCATATATTAGTGAGGGAGGTGAAAGAACTATTCTATGTGTCAAATATTCAATTGAGAGCTCTTACATTGAAGACGTAGTTCAAGGTGTTAGGAATGACAATCAAAATTCAAGAGCACGAATATAATATTACTTGGTGCATAACTATGAAACATAACAAAGTTTACAAGCTTCTTTGTTCAGCGAAAAAAAAAAGACCATTGTAATATTGAAATTAAAGAGGGAAATTCCTACAATGTAAAATATATATGTGTGTGTAATGTGTGTGTACCTTCCAAAAGTTTGACATTGCAACTCCCGCGATGCTTACTTCAGTGTTTGAACTTCTCTCGATATTCCATCAGTTTTGATTTGAATTGGAACATCTGACCACAACGGCATTCAAACTTATAATTATCATGAATTGACTTTTTGTGATCTTTGAATGCTTTATAGTATCAAAAGATTTGTCACAGTTTTCATAGAGGAATTTCCTTCCTTTGTCTATTGCTTTCTCAAATTTATTGTTTTTCGAAATTAGTAAGGGTGAGAGAAAAGATGACAGTGTTCTGCTGTATATAAGATATTAGTGAGGGAGGTGAAAGAACTATTTTCTGTGCCAAATATTCAGTTTGAGAGCTCTTACATAAAATGTCACGCCTCAAACCGGGGTCGTTAGCAGCCGCCCGTTACCCTGGATGCCAGCTGTATTTTTACAAAAAATTTGGCAGAACCTCCCCATATTTAGTCACATAACTACTGGACATTCGAGTGTTCCTCGAGGAGGACAGCAGGGAGCACCTGCGCACTCGAGTCACACCGCTTCACGGACAGTAGCCAGGAGCAACACGATGCCAGAACCATCACGACAGCAGTAGAGGACACAGGCCTGTGTATATGCGATAACGCAGGAGGACGCTGAGGCGAGTCCTGACGAGATTTTTGGTGTTCCTCCCACTGATCTCCATATTTAGAGATGTCCATATATTTTCTTTTGAGAACCATCACTAGTTAAAGCTATAGATGCTTAACTATGTTGGTTTGTACATACATTTTGATGTATATATCTATTTAAGTATATATTTTCTTCCATATTTATCAACTGATCCTTTATTTCCTCACATATGAGTTATGAAAATATGGGAAGTCGACACTCGTGTCCTATTTGACACCGGGTCGAACCATTCGTATGTGAGAAGCGTCTTTTGCCCACGGGTTGGGTAAGCCTTGTCGCCACTTGATGAGGAGATATTGGTTATTTCTCATCTCGATAAATAGATACTTCGAGATGCTATCTACAGAGGGAGTAAGGTCATGGTCAAAGATGCGATACTTAAGGTAGACTTGATTCCACTTGAAATGATGGATTTCGATGTCAACCTAGGGATGGATTGACTAAGCCTGCATAGGGTTTCAGTAGATTGCTTCACCAAAGAAGTGGAGTTTCGGAGACCCGAGAAGCCGTTGTTGAGATTTCTAGGCGAGGGGCGAATGTTACCTTGCTATGTTGTATCGGTGATGAAAGCCAAGAGATTGATATGCCAAGGTTTCACGGCATACCTGGCTCATGTTTTTACACTCTAAACATATACAAAACCTTTCATCTTAAATTCAATCCTAGATTCATTCAATTTATCAATTAGAGCCGAAATCTCCTCACCTAGGGTTTTCTCGAAGCGTAGAGTTTCGTCCGAAAGCCTCTTCAGTCACTCCAAATTCTGTATTGTTTCCTATCAAAACAATATTTATTTGTTAGATCTAAACACTTAGATCAGAATCAAAAGTCTAAGTCATTTACCTGCGGGCTCAGTCCTGCTCGCGGCCTGGGCTAGCGCTGCGGGCTTGGGCTGGGGGATAGCGCTGCAATCGTGCGCTCGTGAAGAGGAGATCGCGAGGTGGCAGAAGGCGCTGGGTTGCGCTCACGGAGGCTCGCGGGAGGAAGGAACAGCTGCGGCGAGCGGCGGCAATGGCGGAAGGGAGAGGGACTGCGGCGGAGTGGCGAAGCCGAAGGGAGAGAGCGACAGCGAGAGGGAGAGAAGAAGAAGAAGGAGAAGAAGAAGGCGAAGAAGAAGGCGAAGAAGAAGGCGGCGATCCGTTGGCGGCGGAGCTCACGGCGAAGGAGCGGCATCGCGCCACGGTGCCGCGGTGGGGGAGAGAGACGAAGGGTCGGGGGAGAGAGGGAGAGAGAGAGAGAGAGAGAGAGAGAGAGAGAGAGAGAGTGGGAGAGTGGGATTAGGGTTTCCAACCCTAATCCCCAATTTGGGGACGCAGCATTTTGTCCCAAAACGCTGCGTCTCCATATTTTTTTTTCTTGGTGTTACATAAAAGACGTTGTTCAAGGTGTTAGGAATGACAATGTAAATTCAAGAGGATAAATATGATGTTACATGGTGCATAACTATGAAATGTAACATTGTTTATAAGCATCATTTGTCCAGCAAAAAAAAAAAGACCATTGTAATATTGAAATTAAAGAGTGAAATGTCATACAATGTTAAATATATATATATATGTGTGTGTGTAATGTATGTGTACCTTCCAAAAGTTTGACATGGCGACTCCCTTGATATTTACTTCAGTGTTTGGATTTCTCTCAATATTCCATTAGTTTTGATTTGAATTGGAACATCTGACCACAACGACACTCAAACTTGTAATTACCATGAACTAACTTTTTGTGATCTTCAAATGCCTTTTTAGTATCCAAATATTTGTCACAGTTTTCGCCGAGGAATTCCTTTCCTTTATTCATTGCATTCTCAAAGTTGTTGTTTATCCAAGTTTGTAAGGGAGAGAAAAAATGTGACAGTGCTCTGCTGTATATCGTATATTAATGAATGAGGTGAAAGAACTATTTTCTTTGCCTAATATTCAGTTTCAGAGCTCTTACATAGAAGACGTAGTTCAAGGTGTTGAGAATGACAATCTAAATTCAAGAGGGCGAATACGATGTTACATGGTGCATAACTATGAAACGTAACATAGTTTATAAGCATCCTTTGTTCAACGAAAAAAAAAAAAAAAGACCATTGTAATATTAAAATTAAAGAGTGAAATTTCGTACAATGTAAAATATATATATGTGTAATGTCTGTGTACCTTCCAAAAGTTTAACATGGCGACTCCCGTGATACTTACTTTAGTGTTTGGACTTCTCTCGATATTCTTTGAGTTTTAATTAGAATTGGAACACCTGATCACAAAGGCACTCAAACTTGTAATTACCATGAATAGGCTTTTTGTGATTCTCGAATGCCTTTTTAGTATCAAAAAATTCGTCACAGTTTTCTCTAAAGAATTCCTTTCCTTTATTCATTGCATTCTCAAAGTTGTTGTTTTTCGAAATTAGTAAGGAAAAGAGAAAAAGTGACAATATTCAGTTGTATATAAGATATTAGTGAGGAATGTGAGAGAAAGCTCTTATATAGAATACGTAGTTCAAAGTAAATGACATGTAAGCCCGCTCTTTTTAAAATATAAATATAATTTATTTAATCTTTTATTTTTAAAACAATTAAAAATAACATAATTTGGGCCATGTTAAAAAATTTTTTCCTGACTTAACAATGCCTTTTTTAATTATTTCATAATAGTAAAAGTATTTATCAATACACCCAAGAAGCAATCTTTATTTCTTAATAAAATAATGATAAATATCACTTGAGGGTATCTGAAAATTTTAATTCTATCCTAAAATATTCATTTTCCTGTTATTTATCTAAGAAGTAATTGTTCGTAGGTTTGAACTTTCGAACCTAAGGGAAGTGATTTGAATATCTCACATTATGTTTATTTTTAATAGAAATTCCAAAGCATCAGCTTTTTTAAATGTGATATAAAAGAATGAAATTGTGCTAAAATGGGGAAGTCTGTGAAGGCAGCTGGTGACTCCTTGGCCCTACTTACCCCCCAAGGCTACTTTACGCAACGGAACATGCAATATTTCTAGAAGCCCTTGTCCCATCGTCGACCCAAAAAACCAAAAAAAAAACAAAAACAAAAAGATAAAAAGAAAAGGCCTAGACATCTCTCTCTCTCTCTCTCTCTCTCTCTCTCTCTCTCCCCGTAAATCATTAATTCTTATTAATGATATCTTTAGCACCCATTGACTACCATTAGCCCAGCTCAGAAATTTGAAAACAAGACTCCATCAAAATTAAGAAAAATTTTTACATAGAAAATTATTAATATAGTAATAATTGTTAAATATTTTTTTAGAGAATTTTATTTGTATATATAATATTTTATATTTTTTAATAATGCTGGGAAAGTCATAATAGTAGACTTTTTTCTCTCTTCTGGACTTGGCTATGTTATGTCTTTTCTGTGCTTATACAAGTTCAGTTACGGAACTTCACAAGTAATTTATGTTCTGATGCTACTCTTATTTATTTATTTATTTATTTTGCTGTGTGAAAATAAGTAAATAAATTAATGGAACGGGTATGACCGCCATCCTGCTCTCTTCGTATGGATCCCTTCACTATGGAACGTTTATTGTTGCTGTCTTTGTGAGAATACACATGCAGACACACAACATAAAAGTCTCGTCCTAACCTTCCTTCATCTCTCTCTCTCTCTCTCTCTCTCTCTCTCTCTCTCTCTCTCTCTCCTCTATAAATATATATACATTATGAAAATCGATAAATTTCATTACAAAAATCAGCCATTTAACTAATGGCTGTTCCTAAAAAAAATGAAATAGTTCAAAATAGAGCAAAAATAAAAAAGGAGAAACTTCTTTTGGTTTTTCTATTAGAAGCACAACGAGTGTGCCTTACTCTTCTTGAATAAAACTTACTCTTCTTAAACTTCATGGGCAGGAGGACCTCTCACACCACCCTGTTCCATCGTGACCTCTCTATAGGCTATGATTTCTTGAATAAGAAATCGAATCACTCGAGATCAATTAGTATTATATGTTCTCTCTCTCTCTCTTTCTCTCTCTATATGTAGAATGTAGGAGAATCCTAGTACACTTTTGGGGTTATTAGTATGAGGAAGAACATTTGTGTGGAACGAACACTGCATCAAGGTGAGTCCGAGAGTAAGACCAGAAAATTAATGGAGCATGTATTTATACATTGCAATGGAAAATTGTGACATTGTGAGCTTTAGTTTCTCTTAAGATTGTGACACCTCAACTGGGTTTAATAATGTTTTATATTTCAAGGTTTTTGCTTGCATTCAATTACATTACATGTCTTTGTATTTTTGCATTCAGTTATTTATAAATTCTCTTAATTAATTAGTTGTTTACAAAATACATAGAACTTATGGTGATTAATGAATTAGGAAGCAAAGGATGCGAACCTAAACATGGGGGGGGGGATGGAAGAAGAATAATCAAGCAATCTAATTAAATATGATGCCTCCCATTTAATATTGCACTAACCTCTCTAATTTTACATTTTTCTTACTATGCAATAAAATTTAATGCACAATGAAATTTAATATTTTGAAGTTAACTTTCTTTTTAATTATCCTAATTTAATAAGGAAACAAATCTCATGTAATATATTATCACAACGAAATAGGAAATAAAACTTATCTTATAAAAGTATATTAATAAATTAGGAAGAAAATGATGTAAACCTTAAAAAAAAAATACAAAAAATAATCCACCGGTGTGATTTTCATGATAATATCTTCGTCTCTAGCCCTGTGAAAGCACATGCTGATCTCTTATTGAAATGAGATTTTGTAATGATATTACTTACCATGCTATTCCTAACCCCTCTTTCCTCTCTTTCAGGTGAATATATGAGAAATATGTGAGAGACATTTAATGTTTAAGAAATATTTAGAAGAATATATGAGAGAGTTTTATCTCTACATATTTGTGTTTAAGATTCATATTTTCATTTATCAAATACTCTATATAATGAACTGTTCCACCCTACTTGTCTCCCTCGATAAATCTTTAAAACACCACGCTTCAAAATGAAATGCGTAAGTACAAAACCATATGTGAAACTTCAATCTATGATGAAAAATCATTTGATGGTAAAACTATATTTGAACAATACAAAAAATCTCTTCATGACCATTGTAAATTTAAATGTTGTTATGGTTAAATGCTTTAATACTCAATTTATCTCAGAAAATATAAAAAGGAATCCAAACAATACGAAAGAACTATAAAAATATTAAGGAGATAAATTTACTGTCGTGATTGTTTATTTTTGTTTTAAACAATCACGACAGCAAGGTTCTCCAATCTCTCTTCACGAGAATCATGAAATCTTTTTAAAAAAGTGAATTTCATATAATAAAAAATTATTAAATAAAAAAACAAAACAAAACAAAATAAAAAGAAACAACAAAGATAAACTATCACGACAAGAAGTTCCCAATCTCACGTCACTATTTCAAAGATTCCCCCGCTTAAAAGGTTCAAAAGCAATCATCCATGATAAATCTGAAAAAGGATTTTACCAACCCACACCTCCCCCCTCCCCCCTCCCCCCACCCCCCCCCCCCCCCAAGAATGAACATGTGAAGAGGAAGATTCTAATACATGAATTTTTGAGCATGAGTTTCTAAACATATATAGAAAACAACCACTCACTAGACACAGCTCAGAGAATTTTTGACATTTCTAAATGACCCAAACCCTTCCAACCAATGCAGTTATCATCCAACAAGTTAGTAAAAATTTTGTGTTGTGCTGGTACAAATAGATCATGGATTAAGTTTCATAATCGTTAAGAATACCCATATCCCTATGGATGCTTCTTCATTACAAGGATTGAGATCTTTTAAATTAAAAATAAAACTATTTTCTATATAAAGTATTATAAAAAAAATATGGCATCCCCCGTTTTCCCCTATCCCAGTTTTTGGAATTTGTTGCATCCGCGTTCCAAGTTTTTTGGTTACCACATTATATCTATATCCTTGCTTTTAGCTAAGCATTTCATGATATATCTCCTCCAGCACTGATATCGACACAAAATGATAAATATTCATAACAATTGTATAATATCATCTCAAGTTTTATACTAAAAATTAACTAAAATTACAAACTATAATACTGAAATGCTCAGCAAGAAATCAAATAAACATGAGAACATAAGAAGCATGAGGTTGAGAGGAAGAGAGAGAAGAAAAGACATACATAGACCAATCATAAACCAAAAGTAAAATGAGAAAAAGGTTAACGAAGAGAAGGGGAAATAGGAACAAGAAAACCCAGGCACCCAAGTTCCAAAAGCAAAGCAACACTTTGAAGGTACCTTATAGACCCTCTCAAGCACCAGGAGTTCTTAAGCGAGTGCCTGAAGCCCCATTAACAACAGTTCATCACATAACAATGCCAAACCCCCTTCAAATTTCAGTGTTCAAACCTCCTTCCAAGTCAAAAAGTAACCCTCTTCCTATTGACACATAACCCCCTTCCAAAGAGAATCTGTTTTAATCCTCGACATCCACAACTTCTACATAAATCTTATAGAAGAAGAATCAGGAACTCAAAGGTTCCTAAAAAAAAAAAAAAATTGAACCCCCTCCAATAAAAAAGGAAACGAAATTAAACATCCTTTTTGGGATTCTAACCTCATCTTAGTAACCACCAGGTCTGAATAAGAAATAGAATTGGAATTACCACCTAAAGTGACACCTACATAAGAAAACTGAACCAAATTCAATCCGACCAAATTCAAAGTTCGGTGTTTTTGGTTTGAATTCAAACTGAACCGAATAAACCGAATTTGATATTTGAGATCTAAATTCTCATGTGAACCCTATTTAATTGAATTTGGATAGATAAAACCGAATTCGAATGAATTTTTTTTAGCTGCTAGTTTATTGTTTGCTTAAAAAACAAAAATTGCCAACCCAAGTTTGCATAAAAAGAAAAGAAAATAAATAATAAATAATCAAAATAAATAAAAAGGGGATAATAAATAATCAAAGTTTGCCAAGAAATCAACCGCAAAGCTCAAAGCGGCCAAAAGCTAAGTTATAGTGGTCAATCGCCAAACTCAAAGCGGCCAACCGTTAAGCACGAGTGGTCAACCGCCAAGCTCAAAGCGGCCAACCGTTAAGCACAAGTGGTCAACCGCCAAGCTCAAACAGCCAACCGTTAAGCACGAGTGGTCAACCGCCAAGCTCAAAGCGACCGAACCCTAAGCACAAGCGCTCAATCGCCAAGCTCAAAAAGGCCAACCCCTAAGCACAAGCGCTCAACCGCCAAGTTCAAAGCGGCCAACCACTAAGCTCAAAGCGGCCAACCACTAAGCACAAACGGTCAACCGCCAAGCTCAAAGCGGCCAATCGCGAAGCACAAGCGGTCAACCGCCAAGCTCAAAGCCGCCAACCGCTAAGCACAATTGGTCAACCACCAAGCTCAAAGCCGCCAACCGCCAAAAACAAGCAGACAACTGCCAAGCTCAAAGCTTCAACCACCAAACTCAAAGTGGTCAACCGCCAAGCTCAAAGCACCCAACCACCAAACTCAAAGTGACCAACCACCAAACTCAAAGCGGTCAATTGCCAAGCACAAGCAGTCAACCGCCAAGCTCAAAGCGGCCAATCACTAAGCACAAGCGATCAACCACCAAGCTCACAAGCAGTCAACCACCAAGCTCAAAGCGCCGACCACCAAGCTCAAAGTGGCCAACCGCCAAGCTCAAAGGGCCAACCCGTAAGCACAAGCGGGGTCAACCGCTAAACTCAAAGCGCTAACCACTAAGCACAAGCAGACAACCACCAAGCTCAAAGCAGCCAACTGCGAAGCACAAGCGGTCAACCGCCCAACACAAGCAGCCAACCGCCAAGCTCAAAGTGACCAACCGCCAAGCTCAAAGCGGCCAACCACCAAGCTCAAAGCGGCTTTTATCTTTTAGGGTTTGATAAGATATAATCAATGTTTTTTTTTTAATATCATATATTAAAAAGACTTATAACCCTTTTAACATAAAACCTAATGAATTAATTTCTAAAGGATTTTTTTGTACTTTCATAGGTGAATGAAATCACAATTCGAATTTGAATTCGGTCTTCAGTTTGAATTCGTATTAAAAACCCCAATTCAAAATTCGAACCGAAAATCAAATTCGGAATTCAGTTCTAACCAAAACCAATTCGTAATCCGAAAACCCAATTCGAATTCGGTTGAATTCGATTTGATCAGATTCGGTTATAACCGAATATTGCACACCCCTACTTTGGACCAACCAATCCAGGCCTTGGATGAGCTACATTTCCATGTAGCTCTGAAACAGAATCCACACGTGCAGATTCAATTTGTGGCTGCAGCTGGTTCGCCTACATCCATCAAAACAATAATCAATTTTAAATCTATCATCAAAAGTTCTTGTAAGAACTGGCATTAGCTGAAGCCAAACAACTACCTGTCTATCAACTGCTGGTGGTTCCAAATTCTCCAATGGCTTTGTTCGTGGAAGCAACTTCAACTTTGGCCTCTCACACACCTCAGGGGCCAATGCTTGCTGTAAATCAGACCCAATAGAAGTAGCCATTTTAATCCCATCTTTGTAATTAACAAGGCCTCTATCTTTTTCCTCTGGATGAACCCGCGACATGACTCTCTCATAACCCCGACTTCAATCCTCAACAGTCAAACTCCTTTCCACATGCCTGGCCAATGATGCACCATAATACTCATTTCCCCACATTGTCCCACTTCGCATTTCCGAATGTCCAACATTCTCACTTTCCATCTGATTCAGGCGTGCAAGCTTTGTCTTCCACCTCCCAGATGAAACCTTTTCAAGGGCACTCGCTTGAGCAAACTTCGAAACCAGCACAGACCCACCAGTCCACACAGAATGCACTGGTTCATTGATAGCAACTCCGGCGGCTGCTTCCTTCGTTGCTGTCCACGCATTCGGGTATGAACCCCCAACTGAATTTTGGAGAATTCAACCCTGGATGACTCGGCTCATTATACCTCAACCCGCGAGAACCAGTATTAGAACCCGGAAAATGAGACCCTCCACCAGTAGTGACCTGTCTAGAAGAAACCCTGGTCTCCACACGAGATACCGGAGCCTCAATGCTCTCATCACTAAACGTTCTACGAGGAGCTGAAACCCTATCAAGTGGCTTGCGTTCATCTTCATCAAAATTACGACCAATGTGTATATTATGTGAGAAAAATGGTGTTTTCTCATCAAAATTCCTAGTCGAACCAGACGATCCTGGTCTTAGCCTATGGTGATCTTGTCTGTTTCCCCAACCCCCTTGGCGATCGAAACCAGAGCGATCTGACGGCCTCACAATACTATTTAAAGTAAAATCCAAAAAGATATAAAAGATCAAGCAATGCAAAATTAGGGTTTTCAGTTGCAGATCTAAAACTCCTAATTCTAGGTCAAATAAAATAAGTACATAAAAGAGCAAACAAATCGAAATCAAATCAAGAATAAACGGAGAGAGAGACATACACGCCAGGAGCAGAAGGAAGAGGGAGATCGGAAGGGATAGAGCCGCCGTGAAAGTCTTTCAGTGTCATGGTTGAGCCGCTGAAGGCTTTCTTCTTCGACATTCTTCTCTTTCTCTTTTCTTCTCTCTCTCTCTACAAACTAATCGGGAGAAATCTGTGTGGAATTGGATGAGACCGTGTTGGAACTGCAAATTGTGTTTCTCGCGAGAGGTTTGCAGAGACGATGAATCCCCGGTGTTTTGCCTCCACTCACTCTCAATCTCTCTCTCTCTCTCTCTCTCTCTCTCTCTCCCCCTCCCCCTCTCCTCTTGCTTTTGTTTGGCTCAAGAGGGACACCGAACAAAGTGTGTGGGTTCCCCTGGACATTCAGGTTTCCATTTTCTATTTAAAATAAATAAATCCACGATTTTGTCTTTTTCTATTCAAATCTTTTCTTTAACTTGACCATTTTAATCGTAAATAAAATGTTAAGCCTCGGAGCTATGCCCTTTATAATTAATAAAAATATTATTTTTTATTATGGTATATTTGTCACAAAACTTCTCATAATTCAATTATAAAAAAAATAATTGTGGAAGTAAATTAATTTTTTAAGTTATCACTCTCTCACTCCTACAGATGAGTTGAACAAAAATTACAAACACAAAAATATTTGCTCTCTCCTTGCCGTGGAAGGAATAATCTGACCCTCGTCAACATTTCTGCTGAGGCGACAAAGGAATTATCAGCCCCACATTTGGGAATTTGACTATATCCAGTCGATAAGCAGTGATAGTGACCATATTATACTAAATGAAACATCATCTTTAACTTTTTTTTTTTTGTTTCTTTTAAACGAAAGGATGATGTGGAACGAGAGTGTCACTGCCTTCTTGGGCATTCAGCCATTCTATAATATTCACTTTGAATCATAGCCACTAGTAATGCATGTGCCTTATGTTTTTATGCAATAATGACTAAATGTTGCGTATGCAGGGAGAAATGTGGGAATGGAGAGGTGAAAATTTGAAAAGAGAAGTGAAGAGAATAATAGAGAGTGAAATGTCCAATCTATTTGATGTCGTTCAGTCATTCTCATGTATAAAGATCATGGTGTTTTACAGTAAGTATACAACTATTAAACCTTTTCACCTTCCATGGTTGAAAGGTAAAATGGGGTTAATTTGTTCAAGAGAGAGTTATACACCCAAAGTTTCAGAGAACCCCCCAGTCTGCTGCTCAAGGAAGAAAATAAATATAAAGGTCTTTTAGATTCATCCTCCGATTATAAATTCTGGTTCTAGATGCAGAGCTTCATCTCTTCAGATACATCAATATTGCTAAACAATTATCAATAGCATTAAACAGTCATAAGTGAAAATCACAAAGGTCTGAACATTTGACCTTGATGAAGACACTTCATCAAAAACTCTTTAATATTCAGCGGTGACAGATTATAGAAATCTCTAAACTAATCTTTTATCAATCAATCCAATAATAATCATTGAGATAAAATATTTTTCATAATTATATAATAAACTCACGGGATAGAAAATGGTGATCTTCGTACTGGGAAAATATTTCTTATTTCAAATACTATTGTGGCCTTCTTAACTATGAACAATATGAGATGAGAGTGCTTCACGTTTTTATCCAAGGAAGAAGCAACAACAGGACTAAGTGTTGTGCTCTCGGTCACTTCATGTCGGCTCGTGTGACTTAGATTCAATGGATTCACTTTTTGTGGGCTTCTATTTCTTTGAGTTCTTCATTTCAAAGGGTGGCACATTCAGAGCGTGTGGTTGAGAACACCCTCAAGATCTTTGATTAAATACTGAGTAGTCTCATTTTTCTTCTTATATGTGGTTGGATGCTAAGAAATCTTTTCCTTGCTCGGAATAATTTCTTATTCGATTGAGAAGTGACTTGACAAAATAATTCTAGGAGTTAAAAGATATATTCAAGTATACCAAATTGTTATTTGATGGTGGAATTTTTGTGGAATTAGTATATAGATGTTGACTTTTATCTTAAAAAATTTTATTTTTTTTATTCCTAACTATGAAAAAAAAAGGAGAAAAAAAGATACAAATTTCATTTAGAATAGTAATTTGTATCAAGTATTAATAGGATTCTGGAGTCATTTTAACCTAATTATCGAATAGTAATATGCTCATTTCTCAACCAAGCGTTAAATACATGAAGGCTCCGCCAACAATTAAGTTTGACAAGACACTAGAGCAGGTTAAGTACTTAGGTGCCAGTTTCACCACCACACAAACAGCCCATGCACCCACAATGGTGGTCAGTGCCCCAAAAAGAGTTAATATCCTTCAGGCATTATGTGAAAAATCAAGCAAAAAATTTTGCAGACCAAGCAGGACTGATAAGCATACATTACCCACCTCCTTACTCTACCCATCTAATCACACAAACCACATTTTTGAACTTTAGGAACATGTGTAGTCTTATATATTATTAATCATTCTATTCCAACTTTTCAACTCGGCTCATGCAAAAATAGTTTCACAGTCAAATTTTTCATTTTTTTTTATTTGTAGAAAAAATTTAATTCAAACCCAGAGGTAGATGGATTTTATTGTTCTCCAATCATTTGTTTTGCGTGACTCTCTTTCCAACCATTTATTGCAAGCATTTATTACGACTGATCTATTCTATTGTCCTAAGCCCTCGTTATTACATTTAGATCCATTCCATCTTATCGGCAACACTTTTTTTGATTTCTTTAGATTTAAAATTTTAAATTTTTTGTGCTTTTTGATCTAAAATTATTTAATATTATGGTTTGAAATTATTAATATTTATATGATACAATTTTTACACAAACATTAATATTATCCATTTTTTTTCGTCTTTATTTAGATACATAATCTTAAATAGTTATTTAAATATCTAAATAATGTGTATGATAAAAAGATAAGGAATAAAAAGTATAATTTAAAAAATACCACAACTTATTCCAGAAACCTCTCGTGCTTCCTTCCGTAGCACCGCCTGGTGGCTCTGCCAACCGCTGAATTGCTAAGCGATTCTACCAACCACAGAACCGCATGGCGGTTCTGCAATCCGTAGAAACACGTGAAGTTCTGCCAACTACAGAACCACGTTGGTACTGCCAACAACAGAAACACAATGGTTCTCCAACCATGAACCTACAACAACGAGGGAAGCTCCCTTCCTCATTGAAAACTTTGTCATCGAATACCCAAAAAAAAATTACTTAATTTATTCTATCAAGTGTTTAAATAACCAATATTTTATATATATGACAAACTTTGAATTAAATATTATTATTTAAGTATTTTTTGATTTAAATTATTGAATGTTATATATTCAAATTAATATTTACATATTTTAATTTTTACACACGCATTAATATTATCCATATATTCTTTTTCCTTTTGATTTAAGAAACTTAATGTTTAATAATATTTTCAATCTATAAAATTTACAATTTAGTCAATAATTTAGCATGCTTAATGTTAAAGAATTATTTAAATATTTACATTTCTACACCACGTTGTCATTGGGTGAAGCGTAGAATCATGTGCCACGTTGAGGTTTAGTGAACAGCAGAACCGTTTGTGGTTCTGCAACCCACAGAACCACATGCCACATTTAGACAAGTAACCGGCCCGGTTTGGGCCCGAAAACCGGCCCGGTTGGCCTGGGTAAAGCCCGGACCCGGAACCAGCCCGGCCCGAACCGTTTACTGTAGCGGGCCGGGCTGGTTCCAAAAAAATTTGAACTGGGACCGGCCCGGACTGGAACCGACCCGGAACCGGAACCGGAACCGGAACCGGAACCGGAACCGGCACGGAACCGGCTGGAACCGCCGATTCAGGCCCGGAACCGACCCGGCCCGGCCTATTCCGGTTCAAATTTTTCCCTTTTTTTTTGAATTTTGAAATTTTTTCAATTTTACCCCTCCCAACAGTTATAAAATGGCTACTTTTGTGGTTATTTTAGTCCATAAAGTCAAAAAATTTTCCTATAAATACCTTATACCCCATTTCCAAAATCTCCACAACAAAATCTCTCTTTCTCTCTCACATCTACATTCTCTCAATATTACTACATTCTCTCAATTTTCATTAATTTTCCATTATTATTTCTTTTCTATTACCATTTTTTATATCATTTCCATCATTTTCTACACCATTACCTACACCATTTTTTATACCATTTCCATCAATTTCTACACCATTTCATCACCTTATACACCATTTTCATTTTCTCTATTATCTACATTTCTACCATTATTTACATTTCCACCAATTTTTACACCATTTCTATTATCTTATACCACATTACCTACACCATTTTTTATACCATTTCCATCAATTTCTACACTATTTCATCACCTTATACCCCATTATCTACATTGATCAAGATTTGACAAGATTTCAAGATTGGGAGCTCATTCAAGATTTTACGAAAAACAATTGCGATATTCGTCAAATCGGTACATTTAATTTTTTTGCATATTTATTTTTTTGCATTTGCATTTGCATTACATTTGCATTACCTTTTTAAAAAATTTAAATTTTTAAAATTTTTTAAAAAATTTAATCTTAAATTTTGTTTAAAAAATTTTATCGTATATATTATTTTGAAAATTTTAATCTTAATTTTTTTATAAAATGGCCGGAACACACTCTTCACAATCTTCTCAACAATCTCCTCGTCCTCCATTTTTTGAAATTCTCGATCATATAGATATTGAAACTTTTTTAGAAGAAACTGAACCTAATAACACTGAATCTAACACAACACAAACTAAAAAAAATGATTTTAATATATGGATATTTTTTGAAAGGAAAAATGATGAACAAAAAGCAATTTGTAAAATTTGTCATCAAAAATATAAATTTTTAAAAGGTTGGGGGGTAAGCACACTTAAGAGACACTTAATTAATAATCATTCAGATAAATTACCACAAACAAAACAAATACAAATTTCTACAGGGGGAGGTAATATAATTGGTACATTTAAATATAATTCGAATAAAGAAAAAATTGGACAAATAGAATGGCTAGCAAGAAAAGAATTACCACTTAGTATAGTTGTATGTCCTGTATTTGAAGAATATGTACAAAAATATTTACAACCCGGTTATAAAAAAAGTAGTAAAAAATCCGGTAGGAGGAGATCATTAGATAGATATCAGGAATTAAAAAATAGTATACTTATACAATTTATGACTAATCAATGTAAATTTTCATTAATTTCGGATAGTTGGAAAAGTGAGCATAAAAAAGAATATTATATTGTAGTAACATGTCATTGGATAAATAATTCATGATTTTTAGAAAAAATAATTTTAGCTTTTTAACGTTGGGACTTTCCACATTCCAGTGCACATATAACTAGAATAATTTCAAATGTTGTTTATGATTATGGAATAAGTGATAGAATTTTTTCTATTTTCTTTGATAATGTTTCAGCTAATACTATTGCGGTTAATAGTTTAAAAAATTTTTTAAAAATAATTTTAAATGGAACTTTTTTTCATGTTAGATGTGCATGTCATATAATTAATTTATGTGTTAAGAATGGTTTAGCAATGGGAGAACTATTTTTACAACCTATTCGCGATTTAATTCATCAAATAAGAAATTCTGCTGTAAAAACTCAAGAAATGAGACAATTATGTATTTTACATAACAAAAAATATAAAAAATTTAAAATAGAATGTGACACTAGGTGGAATTCAATATATGACATGTTACAAGGTGTTCTTCTTTTTCAAAATATTTTAATTGAATTTGCAAATTCAAATTACGAATATGGTTTTATTGATAATACCGCTTTTGAATTTGCGTCTACACTTACAAAATTATTAGAAATTTTTATTTATTTACAAATTTATTTTCTGGATATTATTATCCAACTACTCATTTAATGCTACCAAATCTTTGTAAAATTATTTATGTATTTAATGAATTTGAAAATGAAGAAAAATTTGGTGAAATTGTTCTTTCAATGAAAACAAAAATTTTAAAATATTATGAAAAAATTCCAATTTTATATTTAGTTGCAAGTGCATTAGATCCACGTGTTAAGGTTGAAGATGCTGAAATGTTAATAGATTGTTTTGCATAAGATTTTCCATCAGAAATGTCTATTAACCCACATTTTTTAAAACAACAAATATCTCATACTTTACAATCAATATTTGAATTATATGAAAAGGAAATTAATAATTTGAATACTAATAATATAGCTAGTTGTAGTAGTAATAGTATTCAATCATTTTCATTTTCATTTAATCCCTTACACATGTTAGGAAAAAAACAAAGAACTTCTTCATCATCGTTTAATGAATTACTTTTATATAAACAAACAGCTAGATTAGAAGATTTTGATGATATAGATTTATATGATATATTAGGTTGATGGAAAAATAATATATCGTATTATCCAATTTTGACCCACGTGGTTAAAGATGTACTAACCCCTCCGGTATCCACAGTACCATCCGAAAGTGCTTTTAGTGCAAGTGGTCGAGTGTTAACCGAAAAACGTACAAATTTAGCGGACGACACTTTAGAAACTTTAATATGTATTAAAGATTGAAAGGATACAGAAAAAAGAATGCAGAAAAAAGAATGCAAGGAATCATCAAAATCTCAGAAGATTATGAACAAGAAGTAGAAGAAGAAGAAGAATAATAATAATAATATTAATATTTTTTTTTGTTTAAAAGTCATTTTAAATAGAAAAAAAATCAAAGTGATTTAAAAATGAAAATAATATAACAAAAAAATAGTGGATTTTAAAATCCAAGTGATGAGCTTGGTAGTGGACGTACACCGAATTCGGTAGAACCACTCTAAAAATTTTGTGTCTCTAATTTTTAATTAAAAGTGAATTATCAAAAGTGAATTAAAAAAAACAAAGTTAAAAAAAATGGAGTTATAAAATTAAAATGGAATTAAAAAATAGAATTACAAAAAAAATTTAGAAAAATGCAATAGAGAAGAAAAAAAAAATTGGGCTGAACCGGGCTCGGCCCGGAACCGCCGATTCCGGTTCAGCGGGCCGGGCCGGTTCCACAAGAAAAAAAATGGGAACCGGCCCGGCACGGCCCGGACTGGCCTAGGAACCGCTGCCGGCCCGGCCCGCGGTTCCTCGAACCGACCTTGAACCGGCCCGGCCCGGCCCGGTTACTTGTCTAGCCACATTGTCGTTCAGTGAAGCTAAGAACCATGTTGTGGTTCTGCTAACTGCAGGACCACGTTCCGTTCTGCCAAATACGAAACGTAGAACGACTAAAAAAAATTTTAAAAAATTAGGCCTATTTGGCTATAACATTAAACAAATATTTTTTTTTGCGTTTTAATATTATATATTTAATGTTAAATAAAAATATAGAGATTTCATTTTAAAAAAATTATATTTAAAAACAACATACATTTTTTCCCATTTTTATAAGTTTTCCGTTTTGATATGATATATTCATATTAAATCCAATTCTAACTTTTAAAATTAAATATCTAAATATTTTTATTCTTATAAAATTTTAAATATTAATATTTTACTATTTTTCATATTTAAATTATTGAATGTTGTAGCTTCAAATTAATATCTAAATATTTTAATTTTTACATAGACATTAATATTACAAAGATATTTTTTCACTTTTGATTTAACATACTTAATGTTTAATGATTATTAGAACCTATAAAATTTACAACTTAATCGATAATTTAGCATACTTAATACTAAATAATTATTTAAATATTCATAGTTTAGCGCCACATTGTCTTACGATGAACTGTAGAACCATGTGCCACCTTGTTCCATGAAACCCAGAACCACTTGTGGTTCCGCGCACATAATGACTAAAAAAAATTAAAAAAAAATTAAACGAGTTTGATTTTTCCATTTTAATTTAAAAGATTTGTAAAAAAAAAAAGTGTTGCCAGTATTACAAAAACGCCCTTATAAAAACTTATAGAAAACTAAAAATGCAATTATAAAAAATATTTAAAAAAGTTTGTAATATTACAAGAATGCCATAATTTAAATTTATTCAAAATTAAAAAAAAAAAAAGGAGTAATGGCATTGCAGAACCGCAAAACGGCAGAACTACCAAAGCTCGAAAACAAATTACCAAAAAAAAAAAAATCTTCACTATCCAAAACTAAAGAACTATCAATATTCCAACAATGCCATTATATTTAAAAAAATTACCGATATTACAAGAATGACATTATAAAAATTTAATAAAAAAATAAATAAAAGAAGTAGTGGTTATGTAGAATCGCAAAACTACCAAAGGTAGAAAGAAATAAAAACAAATTCCTATACACAACTAGCAGTATTACAAAAATACCATTATATTACAAAAAAAAATGTAGTTCTGCAATTACGGAACAAACAATTCAACTTGCTATTAGAATTCTATTATAAAAAATAATTAAAAATAAAAAATAGTTACTAATATTACAACAATACCAATATAAAAAAAACTAATAAAAAATAAAAAAAGAGTAGTCGTTCTGCGCAATCGCAGAACTACCAAACGTAGAAAAAAATACAAAAAAAAAAAATCTTCTGCAGAACTGTAGAACTACGAATATTATAATAATGTCATTATAAGAATGCCATTAAATTAAAAAAAAAACAAAAAAAAAGTGTAGTTCTACAGTGTAGACAAAAAAAAGGAACAAAAGAGTTCTACAGAACAGCAAAACTAGCAAAAGTAGAAAACAATAAAAAAATTCTTCAGTACAAAAAACTACAAAACTACCAAAATTACAAGAATAACAATATATTAAAAATTTAATAACTTACCAATATTACAAGAATGCCATTGTGAAAGATTTTTAAAAAATAAAAAAAATGAAAAAAGAGGATTACAATGATTCCATTAATAACTTACCAATATTACAAGAATGCCATTGTGAAAGATTATTAAAAAATAAAAACGAATTATAGATATTACAAGAATTTCGTTATAAAAAATTATTAAAAAAATTAAAAAAAAAAGAGTAGCAGTTCTGCAGAATCATAGAACCACCAAAGGCACAAAAAATAAAAAAAAAATCTTGTACAGAACTACAGAACTATGATGATTACAATGATTCCATTATAGTAAAATATAAAACAGTGTGGTTCTGCAACCACAAAACTATTAATTCAACTCACTATTAGAATTCTATTATAAAAAATAATTAAAAATAAAAAAGAGTTACCAATATCGCAATAATGCCGCTACAAAAATTAAAAAAAAAAACTAAAAAAAGTAGTAGTTTTGCACAAGCACAGAACCACCGAAGGTACAAAAAAATTTTAAAAAATTCTTGTGCAGAACTACAGAGCTACCAATATTACATGAATACATTATAAAAAGTTATTAAAAAAAAGAGAATTCTATTAAAAAAATTAATAAAAAATAAAAAAATAATTACCAATATTGTAAAAATACCATTATAAAAATTTATTAACAAAATAAAATAAAGGGTAGTAGTTCTACGGAACAACAGAACTACCGAAGGTAGAAAAAATTAAAAGAAATACTCTTGTGCAGAATTACAGAACTGTCAATATTACAAGAATGCTATTATATAAAAAAAATAAAAAAATTTATGGTTCTCTAGCTACAGAACTACAAAAAGCGTAATGTCATTATAACAAATTATTAAAAAATATATAAAAAATTAGTAATTTTTCAGCTACAGATCTCACTATAGAAAAAAAATTATGAAAATTTTTTTAAAAAAAAGTTGTTTTGCAAAACCGCAGAACTTCGAAAATTAGAAAAAAAAATTTCTTCACTATGTATAGATGCTATTATATTAAAAAATAAAAAAGCATAATTTTGTAGTGTAGAAAAAAATATAAAAAAAGAAGCAAAGGTAGTTCTGCAGAACAGTAGAACTGCCGAAGATACAAAAAAAATAAACAAAAGGAGTAGTAGTTCTTGCCAAAGATACAAAAAAATTAAAAAAAAATTCTTATGCAGAACTACAAAACTATCAATATTACACGAATACCGTTATATTAAAAATTAAAAAAACTACCCATATTACAAGAATACATTATAAAAAGTTAGTAAAAAAATAAAAAGAAAAAGAGGATGCTATTAAAAAAATAATAATAATGATAAAAAGAATTACCGATATTATAAGAATGCCATTATAAAAATTTATTAGCAAAATAAAAAAATGGGTAATAGTTCTACAGAATCGCAGAACTACCCAAGGTAGAAAAACTTAAAAGAAATACTCTTGTGCAGAACTACAGAACTATCAGTATTACAAAAATGCCGTTACATAAAAAATAAGAAAATTGTGGTTTTGTAACTACAGAACTACCAAAAGTGTAATTCCATTATAAAAAATTATTAAAAATATAAAAAAATTGTAATTCTGCAGCTATAGAACCGACTGTAGAAAAAAAATCTATGAAAAAATTTAAAAAAAAAGTGTTCTGCAGAACTGCAGAACAACCAAAATTAGAAAAAAAAAATTCTTCACTATGTACAGATGCTATTATATTAAAAAATTACAAAAAGTATAGTTTTGCAGTGTAGAAAAAAATATAAAAAATAAACAAACAAAAGTAGATTTGCAGAACAGCGAAACTATCCAACGTAGAAAAAAAATAAAAAAAAAATTCTTTAGCATACAGAATGCAGAACTATTGATATCAGAAGAATCCCATGATATTAAAAAATAAAAAAGAAACTTCTCCAGCTATAGAACTACTGAAAGTAGAACCGAAGAAATTTTTTTTTAATTAAAAAAAAGATAGTTTTGCAAAATATCAGAACTACCAAACATAGAAAAAAATTCTTCTTCACTGTGCAAAACTACAAAACTACCAATATTACGATATTACAAAACTATCATTATATTAAAAAAATTTTAGAAAAGTAGTTCTGCATGTACACAACTACAAACGAACCGTAGAAAAAAATAATAAAAAACAAAAAAATAGTTCTGATCTTCATCGTGCAAAACTACATAACTACCATTATTATGATAATGCCAGCATATTAAAAATTAAAAAAAGGGTAGTTCTGCAGCTAAGAACTACGTACAGAACTATCCAAAGAAAAATTATAAAAAAAATTAAACAGTAGTTGTATAGAATTCAGTCGGTTGCTATTTTTTAATAATTTTTTTATAATAGTAGCCCCTTTTTTTTATTACCTTTGTCAATTTAACCACTTACCTGCATTTTTTTCATATATGTATATTTTTTAATTTTAATAATTGCGGCACAAAGATGATGGTATTGTCTACAGAGATGATGGTAAACCTCTTATTCATACCGATGGCATTGGATTTATATCAGAGGACTTGGCTTTGATACGTCCTAAAAGTATTTACAAAGGGAGGCAGATGAATCAAAGTTTTAAGGTTTAAACTACCAATAATTTGCCACCACAAAATTTCCAATATGAATCTATAGTCTGGAAAACCTGAACAAAGGATTTGTCCTAAAAGTATCTATTAATCTGTTCGGTCTCTATTATTTGAAATATTTCATGGAAGATGTGTACCATCCACTCCAATAAACGTGCAGCTCTTGAAAGTAAATTTCTCTCTGTGATGCTATACTGACCTCACAAGAGATAAATATTTTCTTTGTGGTTTACCTTCGAGTTTCAGTGTGACATTGACTCTAGCTTTTACTTTTGTTATGTATGCCTTCATCTCTTTTTCGGAAATAGCATAGAAATTGAGTCTACACTCCTGTGTTGAGTTGTTATTTTTTCTAAATTCTTTCACAGCTTGATGAGTTTTTCTTGAGAAAAATGATTAATGTCCGCAACTCTTCCTGTTTCTATGCATAATTCTTTACCAAAATTTTCCTCATGCCTTTGCCTTGTTTGGTTGGATTTTTCAACAGTTTCACTGAGGTATGGCGAGATGGACAGTTTTAATGTTGCCACAATGATTTTATCTGGAATACCTCTCGAAGAACCTTATTTGTAGAATCCATTGTCGATGCTAATCAATGAGGAAAGGAAACTACTGAAGGGAGGATGGCTTCTTGTTAGCGATTGTTATTACCTTATGGGCAGTACGGATCGGACTGGTATCCTAAAACGTGATGAACACTGCATTATTCTGTAAGAAATTGTGTCATGATAAAGTTTCCATCCACTCCAGACATATTTTCATTCTCCCTATCTCTCTCTCTCTCTAAAATTATTGTGCAGTTGGTAGGATCAGCAGAGTAATTGGTAACAATCAATTATAAAATCTCGTAATTCTAGTTGTTGAATCAGAATGGAACTTATGGACCGCCACTCTCTTCCTCTCTGCATGCAACCAATTTAAAAACTACACATCTCAACTTTGTTTTGTGTGTATGTGTATAGATACATATATTATATTATGAAATGAAAACTTTCATTATTGACTTCCTCTTATTAAAGAAAAAAAACAAACCAACTTTCATCTCATCACTCTCATATGATCAAAGTTGGGAGATTAAAGCAAAAACTTCATAAAATTAACCTTCTTCATTTTTTCCCTCTTATATAATTAAAATTTTTGACCCTTTAGATTTAAAATTTTCAACATCAATACAGAAACCAATGTTTGCGTAAATCAACTTGGTAGTCATAGCACGAGCAATTAAACATCAAGAGAAATATCTACACTTTATAACACTTATTATAAACACAATGGCAAATATAATTTCAACTCCAATTTCAACACCGTGCGCACAGAGGGCACATATCCTCATTTTTGAAACCAAACTTTGAACCCCACACCGCGCGCGATGTACTCCCCCCTAGTATATACATACACGTCGTATGAGTCTATCTCATCTCATTAGAGAATTTCTTCGTAAAAGAACGAAGTGAACTATTAATTTTTTTAAAACAAAACAATGAAAAACTATATATAATATTTTAAATTTTTTTAAATTTTGTTAGTTTCATCATTTCACTTAGATAATACGACAAAACTGTACTATTTACGCTCTCTCTTTGCTTCTCCTTTGTTCATCTTTGTCAACACCTACTAGAATATTAAAATTACAAAAAATGTCATTATTAATTACAAAATATTAAAATTCAGAAAAGCTCCTTTGTTTTAACAACATACCCTGCTGTGTCTTAACCTGCATTCTCCTCTTTCACCAAACTCTTGCACTTATGCATTTATGACCAAACTAAGAAAACATATTTTTTGAGTGTGACCTAAATACATTTTATGATTTATGATTTTAATATTTGCATTTATGCAAAAGAATGGTCTGTTGGTCAATGGAGCTTTTAAAACTCTATCGGTGTAAGACTTGTACTCTTTTACAATTTTGTAAGTAGTTACAAAAACATTTTCCTACTATAAATTGACTGTGGATATATTCAGCAGATGTAAATGTCGTAAAATGACATTCAAGAGGTTTTCCTTCAATTAATTGAAAAGGGTTTTTAAAATAGAATCAAGAAAAATTTATAATTAATTATTGAAGCATTAAAATAAGAAAAATTATCTTTTGTTGTATTGTTCAATCATCTTATGAAAGAAAAATAAGAAAAATAAGAAAAATTATCCTTGTTAGGTTTGAAGAAATCCTCCACTTCAATTGGTATTTTTTTTTAATGAAAAGTTGACATAGAAACAAATCCCTTAAAATAGGCTATTAAATTTGGAATAAATCTTTGTTTGTTAGTTTATTTCTATCATTCGACTAAAATTTTGTTGCCTATTTCTGCATAATACATTGTTGACTTTCCATAAATCGTCTTCTGCATTTAATTTCATAGCACGATCAAAGAGGTCAGTGCAATATTAAATAGAAAGTACAATATTAGATTGCTCGATTATTCTTGTATTTTTTGGGTTTACGTTATTTTCTTTCTAATTTATTCATCCTTTATTATGATAATTACGTGAGATTTGTTGCCTTAATTATTAAATTAGGATAATTAAAAAAATTAACTTCAAAATATTAAATTTTCTTATTAAATTGTGTTGAGCATAGAATTTTATTGCACAATATTTAATTAGATTGATTAATTATTCTTCCGTTTTAATTCCTTGTTTAGGTTTATATCATTTGCTTCCTAATTCATTAATACTTTATTACCATAAGTTCTATGTATTTTTTTTCCTATTTCATGGTAATAATTTCGTGTAATATTTTTTCTTATTAAATTAGGATTCTTTTTCTTTATTAAATTGAAACTAAATAGTTTCGTTTGAGATTGAAGTCAAAAACTTGGCTCGTAGGCTGGACACAGCAGTTTCCAAATTTAATCGGGAGAAAACACTATATATAAACCCTAGGCCCGTACCAAGTGTTGTATAAACCCTAGCCCTAGGTAGACAAGATTCTGCCTGTAGGCTCTAGTCATGGCTGATTGGTCTCGCCTTCTTCCAGAACTTTTGATGGAAATATCCAGAAAAATAGATCTGATCCAAGATTTTGTCAACTTCGGATCAGTGTGCAAGCCATGGTTGTGGGCTGCATCTTCTGCAAAATTCAATGCCAAGCGTAGACTTCCACTGCTAATGCTTGGGGAGAAGGAAGGGACCCATGTTCGAGAATTCTATGATATCTCAATAGGAGGTCAAATTCACCAACTTGATCTGCCAGCGGCTCGCGGGAGCAAGATTTTTCCTACTCTAGGATGGCTTGTGGTAGTGTCCGAGACGAATGCCGTCATGATGATGTTACATCCTTTCTTACGGAGAACAATAAAGCTTCCCAATCCAGTTAGTTTAAGTGAGATACTTTTGGATAAAGATGGTTTTACATGGTTCCCGTATTTCCAAAAGGCAGTTTTGTCGGCAGATCCGTGCTTGTCTTCGGATTGGATACTTATGATAATATACGAAGGCATAGGAAAACTTGCTTTGGTTAGGAATGGAGACAAGGCATGGACTGGGATTGACGCACCGATTCGTAGCTGCTCGGATATCTATTATTACGAACATCAGTTTTATGGTGTTGATTTCAAAGGTTGTATTGTTGCTTGTGATGTGCAAGGCCCTAATCCCACGGTGGCACACGTTATTTCACGAATACCTGCTAGTTTAAATGAGTTGGTTGGGCACAAATTCTATTTAGCAGAATGGTGTGGAAAATTGGTGGTGATTCATAGGTCTCTAAATATTCGGCATCCTAAAGTATTTAGTGTTTTTGAAATTGATTTTATTCATAATGGAAATTGGGCGGAGGTTACCCATCTTGGGAATAAGGCAATTTTTTTGGGATACAATTCTTCTATAACAGTTGATGCATCAGAATTCCGACGATGTAAACCTAATTGCCTATATTACATGTACGATCCACTTGAAGGCCGTTTAAGTGAAGAAGGAGATGGCAGAGACATGGGCATCTATAACATGGCTAATAGAAGCATAGAACCACACTTTGAGGAAGAGTCCCCCCGTTATATAATTCCGAGATGGCTAGAGCCTCACTTCGAGGGACAGACCTACGCCCCAATAATTCCAAGTTGGGTGCAACTAAATTTTTAATTTTTGAACTTGTTATTTTGCTCTCTAATGTTGACTAGAATAAATATTAATATTTTTAATTTTCAACTATTAATTTAATTTAATTATTGTTCCTTGTTATTTTGTTATGTTCGAAAATTGGCTTAAATTGTATTTTTGTAAGCTACTTATTTTGGGTTATGCAAGACATCATTTTTTGTTTTACACATAAAAAAATTGAAAATAATTAAATTTAGAAGATTATAGAAATCTCAAAACAAATCTATTGCGATCAATCCAATAATAATGATAGTGAGAAAATATTTTTCTTAATTATATAATAAATTCATTAAATGAAAAACGATGATCTTCGTGCTTAATATATTTTTCTAGTATGAGCCAGGATTGATGGACTTCTCAGCCGAATCTAGGCTTGTTTGTCCAGACCCTAATTGGCCTCGACCGAGCCTGCCTGACTTGGCCATGAGTTGTTGTGCTTATGGAGCGGCACTTGAATTACACGTTCCTCCAAATTTCCTTTCTTCACTTCCTCTCAAGATCAGTTCACGGCTCCTCATTACTCCTAACCCTACACTATAGTCAACATCTTCTCCATTCGACTCATGGTCGTTGCCAATTGCGACACCTAATTTTCTAAGTTTTGGATGCTGATTCTTGTTTTTAGCTGAAATTGTTGAATGCTGTTAGTCAAACTTTTAACAATCTCTTCTAGAGATATACCTTGATTTGAAGAGGATTGATGTGGCTGAAATTGTGGTCGAAGTTGTGGTTGAAACCCTTGTTGTCTATTCCCATAACTAAAATTTGGGTGATCCCTCCATCCTGGGTTGCAGGTGTTTGAATAGGGATCATACTTCCGTTATGGTTGTCTCGAAATTCCCCCCGCTGCATTGATTTATTCGTTTGAATCTTCTCGAAGGATAGGGCACAAATCCGTGGGATAACCAAAATCAGAACAACCTCCACATGCCTTGACCTATTGTGTTTCTCTTACAATAAAATTATGCATAAGAAAAGTTAGTTCTTTCAATTCTTGACGAATAGAAAAATCACTTACCTTGTTGACCATCTTTGGATCTTCTTGCCTTATTCCAAATTATTGGGCATTGGTTGCCATGTTCAGAAAATCAATGCAAAATAAACTTTCATTAAAATTAGAGAATAATAACTCCCTTAAAGTCTTTTGGATAGCCATATTTTCGTGGTTAAAGTCCTTCTCTTCCATGTCCTCAATAATTTCCGACAAGTTCCCTGAAAGGGTTAGTTTTGAAAACAATGAGAGAAAAAAACTTAAAAGAAATAAATCACATGACATCGTTCCCCAAAAAAGGCGCCAAAATTTGATGTGTCGTCAAATAACCAAAAATAAAAATACCTACTTCACTAAAGATGAATTTAGGGTGAGCATGGTCGAATCCACAGGGAATGATGCATTTATCTCTTTCAAGGAAAATGAAAATATGAGGGGTTTGAATAATTATCTAAATCTAATAAAAATAAATAAATAACTCAATGAAAATTAACTAAAATAAAACAATTAAATAATACAAATTAAAAGAGAAAATATCAATGAGAGAAAACCAGTCAAATGAGTTATTTCCACCCTGATGTATTTGATTGATTAGCGATAAAAAAATTACTCGATATTATGTGAATAAATTAGTTATAGCCGTAAAGTATCACAACACGACAAATCTCTTTTTACTTTTTCGGCAATCAAGATATCATCGTTAATTATTTCCCTAATCGAAAAACGACCCAAGAGACTCTCGTTGGATTTAATATTCCGACAGCATTAAGATCTAGAGAAATTCAATTCTAATCAATATATTCTAATATAAATTTATTTAAATTAGATTATCTAATTTTTTGACATAAATCCTACTATTTGCAAGACTATAAAATTATGTCAATTACTACTCTATTAAAAACATACAAATTTTATTGTTTTTAAATGGTTATAGATCATTATAGAGTTATTAAACATAGGTCTCTATTTAATATTTCCAAAACAATCATAAATATTAGGATACAGAGATTAAATAAATACCCACAAATATCAAACAAATAAAATCTCTTAGATCTCACAATCCTCATTTATCAAGATTTCAATAATTTTTTGACTAGAAAAATAAATTAAAAATAAAACATAAAAGAAAAACTCACAAAATTGATTTTTATTGATGTTGGAAAAGAAAAATGACACTACAAGAAGAATGTCCTTCCCTTCTGTAGCACTTCACCCTAATATATGCATCCCAAGTCAATAAAAAATGAAAATTTGTTTTTCCTTAGGGCTGCCGGCTACTATGGACGTGGTGGTGGCTGCTGCCCCCTTGGGGCTACCTCCAAGAGTGCTTTTTCAAGTCAAGAATAAAGATAATATATATATATATATATATGCAGCCCCTTACTAACCCTAAATAATTACGAAATAAATAAAAAGAAAGTAAAAAAGTAAACTTCCTACAAGATAATATTCTAAGAGATTTGAATCTTTAAAAATTAATTTTTCTAAATATTAGGAATGGAATAAAATTTTTCAATATCTCCAATTTTATCTCAATTTTCTCTTGAATGTATAATTGGTAAAGGAAATTTTACTACAGTAAATCTTCATAACATTGCTTGTCTTTTGAGATTCACGTGTCCACGTGTTAATAAAAGAGTATTACTATCCAATTTTTCATATTTTATAAAATTACTCCAATTTAGATTGTTTTTCTTCTATTTTCATAATAAGTCTCTCTCTAAATCAAATGTCATAAAACATGAATATTAATATAATATTTATTTAAAAATAATACAAAATCAATCGTAAATATTACACTCATTTAATTCCTATCTATTCACCTTCTCATTCCCTTGTTCAACTCACATCCTCTGAATTTAAAGAAGAATAAAACCGTTTATAAGGTCTTAAATGGGACAATTAAAAGTTGTTGAAGGTTACGGTTTGAAAGTAATTTTATTTCTTTTATAAACCATCAATACATAATAATTACATTAGGTGCGACTAAATCCGAACCAAATTGATTTAAGTGGCTGCAAAGTTCTCCCATATCTGTTTTTTTAAACTGAATTTAATATGTTATTTAAAGAATATAAATGTCCGATTATTGGACCAGGTGAAAGTAATTTTATTAATTCAAAATAATTTTAATCTACTTATTATAATTTCTTTTAAAGAAATAATTTAAATGTGATATTTTTTATTGGAAACCAGAAGCATAGGGTTTTCAAATCATACTCAATTCACAGCAAAACACTCGGCAGATCATTTTCAGATTTAATTCAAGGTCGGTCTAGAAATAGTCTGTAATCGGTAATAAATAACTTGTTTATATGGAGAGGGGATGTTCCAGGTCCAATCCTAATTATTTTTATTAAAAGTAATTAGTTTGAGAGGCAATGGTATTTTCTTAGTTACGCCGCAACTCGAGCATCTCGGATGGTGCTCTTGTAAGGATGTCTTGAGTTCTGTGGCTTCATTCGATGTCTTTTGTCTAGGAGCTCTTGTAAACGGTTTTATCCCCTTCCCAATTAGGATAGCATTCCTTATCTTCTTCTGCCGAATCCAAACTCCACCCGGTATGATCATCATCTTCGAGAGCAATCACATTTCCATCTCCATCGCTAACAATCACTTGTTTCTTCTCCTCATAGGCCTTCCCTGGTCAACTCCGTTCCCATTTTTGGGAACGACTAATCACTTTCAATAGTCTTGGTCGGCACCATGCCATTCCCATGTTTGGCAACATCTTAACGGCTTTCCTCCTCTCCAGAAGGGACATTAGCAGACCCCAACAAAGCCCAATCTGAGAAAACCACGTTAGTTTCGGGGGTAGATCGAGGATAACAAATTTCATCTTCAAGAGAATGAGGACTCCCGTATTTTGTCATGGGATCATACCCACCACCATAAGGAGTGGGATCATATTCCTCAAACTCAGGCTCATTAAATTCCGCAAGAGAGTAAGAAATCACAAATTGTGTCACTTAAGGACTATAAACACCCCCAAATCATAAGCACGATAACATGAAGATGAATTATAGGCATCACAGAAGGAATAACGGGATGAAAATTGATTTGGAATATAATGATAAGCGCATTCATATTAAGGGAAATTGTATTCGGCAAGATTAAAATTTGGGACTATAAAAAGCCATGAAAAAGATCCACTTACCGAAGGAAATTTGGAGAAGCAAAATGGGGTTTCTCGGGAAAAGAGAAAGGAGAGGATATGCCACCACCAATTGTCAAATCTCTGTCATACCCATCACAGAGTAAAGGATACTATGATTAATTCCTAGGTTTACCATCCCCATATGCCCATAATCTGGAATTTGAAATCAGAACCACTCGGATTCTATCTTCACTGATTGATGGTGCCACTGAACCCTAAAAGTCAAGATAGAATTATGGTAAATAACATTTCTCTTATTTTCAATGTCCTAAACCCAAGGACTACTCGGTTGAGTTGTAGTCTAATTTCATGGTCAAAAGGGCAATGGGATCATCAATGCAATCCTGCAAATATATTTCTCTACGGCAGCCTCCTTCAGTTTCTATTAATCCGCCACGTAAGCAATAGGGTTTTGACAATGGAACAGGGTGTTATGCCAACTCAGCATAGAATAATGTTGGCTACCCCAAACCCAACATTTAATCTTGAAAATAAAAAATCAATTCAGCCCATGCACCCACAGTGGTGGTCCGTGCAAGTTAAGAACTTGGGTTTAGAAGGGAAGTGCCTGAAACTGTCAAAAAAAATAAAATAAAATAAAATAAAGAAAAGAAACCGAAAATTACTTACGTGCGGGTTAAGTTAAGTACTTACATGCCAATTTCACCACCACACAACACAGCCACCGCACCCACAATGGTGGTCAGTGCCCAAAAAGGGTTATTATGCTTCAGGCATTATGTGAAAAATCAAGCAAAAAAGTTTGCAGACCATGCAGTTGCGGTACTGAAAAGTACTCCAACTCTCACCGATAAGCATCCATGACCACCCACCTTCTTACACCACCTATCTAATCGCAAAAACCACATTTTTGAACTTTGGGAGAAAGTGTAGTCTTATATATTATAAAATCATTCTGTTCCAACTTTTCAACTCGGCTCATGCAAAAGTAGTTTTTCGGTCAAATTTTTCATTTTTTTCTTTGTAGAAAAAATTCAATTTAAACCCAGACGAAGAAGGATTTTTCATTTTTTTTCTTATTTTGTTTATTTGGGATTTCGATATTATTATTTTTTCGTAACTCAAATTTCTTATTGATCTTGGCAAGTAAAATGATTTCAAAACTGAAAACGACGGTGAGAGTTGGCACAAAATATGCACTCAGCTGGAGTAAGAGAATGGCCGACCATAAAAGTAGGGATAACAGTTATGAGATCAGGGTTATTTTCTGCTGTGAATTTCCAAGATGACTTCTCAGCTAGCGCCTTGGAAAGAGGGTAACCCTGCATACGAAGACAATTATTAAGAAATTGAGAAAAAATAGCTGGGAGTGAAAATTATCCTGGGCGGCTTCACAGCGGATAGAAATTCCACGTCATGTTATTATGCATTTGTTGCTCTCAAAGAGATGAAGTATTTTGCAGAAGCATTCTAACCAATAATGAGAAACAATTCTGGAAAACTGAAGATTCTTTCCGGGCGCACAACAAAAGGAACAAGAACGATCACAAGTATTGAACATGCGTCTCTTCCACTTCAAACACAGAAAGTTGGAGCTAATTTTTGAACAAACAAGTGGAAATGCAGATTCAATGCATAGTGATATGGAGAAGATCCTATTGAGAAATGATGAAATGTTCACTTTTAGCAGCTTTAATGTATTATGGAGTTAATCTTCTTTAGCAAATGTGAACAAGAGAGATGCATGAAGTCCCCAGAAAGCACAGTAAATCTAGTACCTTTCCAACGCCAGGATTCTGCTCTCCATCTGGATTTGGCCGAGGAATTACAACATTAACCAATGTTCCTGCAAATCCAATGGAAGAAAGGTTCTTATTACATACATTGGCAGTACAGAAGTAAAAACAAGACTGGTACACGGTAACAAGGCTCCTACAGTTCAGGGAGAACATGTAAAGTTATTGTGTTCTCAAAATCTATATGAACAGACCAACAGAAATGGGCTATTTCATAAACATTCCCAACTCAGATGCATCTGAAAATGAGCATGAGAATCACATGCTACATCCAAATCCCCACATCCTGGCAAGAGGTTTACAGAGAGAGATAAAGATAAGTTGGTGTAGTAGTGCTGTTGGGCTTGTTCTAATATATCATCTTGTTCTGATTTTGTCTGCCCAGTGCTGCAAAATTTGACTGTAAGAAGGTTTCACAAAGCAAAGTATTTTGAGAAAAAAATTCGTTTCTTTTTCACAGTGCTCTTTCATAGAAAAAAAATTGTAAAATTTTACAAATGCGATCAACAAAATATATATAATAAAATTTATATATTCATATTTCAAGTCGAAAAACATAAACACTTGAGCAAGGCCTAATCAAGTAGCCACACAGTAAAGATCAAATAAAAATAAAAATCAGGCTGTAGATGTTGACTAAATCAGGAACTGAGTTGTGATTTGGTTATGTTTGAGGAGGTGGCGGTGGTAGTATCTTCTGGTTGGGGTGGGGATGACCCGAATGATTTGAATCCGAAAGCATCTTCTGGAGTTTTTCGCTATCTGTCTCCGCCATTTCCCACTCTTCTCTCTCCCCCCGACGCCTTGCATGTGCTTCAAAGAATTCCTTGTTCTCTTTCTCCAGTTCCTTCCGCACTACAATCATAAAAGACCATAATCTTCATGATACCTCTGGTCAATTAAATATATAAATATATGAGAGAGAGAGAGAGAGAGACCTGTAGAAGTAATGACTGGTTTGATGTTTGCATGTTTGAAGAGGGCTTCCATGCACTCTTCTTTGCTCATGTTGAAGATTATACACTTCTCTATCAGATGCTGAACCTGAATCATCATACCCCACTTACAGTCTCAATTATTACCTCTGTTATTTGAAATTATACTTGGGAAACCATGTACAAACAATTTGAAGATAATTAAAAAAAATGACAAGAAATAGTACACTGGGTTTTTATTATTTTAAAAAAAAACCATGGTAATATTGAAATTAAAGAGTTAAATTTCCTACAATGTAAAATATACGTGTGTGTGTGTGTGTGTGTGTGTGTGTGTGTGTGTGTGTGTGTGTGTGTGTGTGGGTTTTATTATTTTCAAACCATCGAGTGCGGCACAAGCAATATCTGTAACTGCTGGTTCCTGAAGTGGCTGCACAGTTGCGCTTTGGTGTTTGGAATGACAATCTAAATTCAAGAAGACGAATATGGTATTACATGGTGCTTAACTATAAAACGTAACAAAGTTTATAAGCATTCTTTGTTTAGGAAAAAAGAAAAAAGACCATCGTAATATTGAAATTATAGAGTGAAATTTCTTACAATGTAAAATATTTGTGTGTACCTTCCAAACGTTTGACGTGGCGACTCTCACGGTGCTTACTTTAGTGTTTGGACTTCTCTCGATATTCTATGAGTTTTGATTTGAACTGAAACACTTGACCACAATGACACTCAAATTTGTAATTACCATGAACAGACTTTTTATGATCCTCGAATGCCTTTTAGTATTAAAAGATTTGTCACAGCTTTCACAGAGGAATTTCTTTCCTTCGTCCATTGCATTCTCAAAGTTGTTTTTTGAAGTTAGTAAGGTAGAGAGAAAAAGGTGACAAGTGCTATGCTATGCTCCTCTTTCTCTCTCTCTCTTTCTGTGCTATGCTCCTCTCCGCTCTGCTCCTCCCTTCTCTCTTTTATGGGAAGCTATGTAGACTTTGTGCTAGTTGCTAACTTGTTTCTTCATTGGGAAGTAGCTTAAATTAGGAACTAGTTTTTTTTTCATATGTTCTCTCTCTCTCTCTCTCTCTCTCTCTCTCTCTCTCTCTCTCTCTCTCTCTCTCTCTCTCTCTCTCTCTCTCTCTCTCTCTCTCTCTCTCTCGGATTCCTAGTACACTTTTGGGGTTATTAGTACGAGGAAGAACATTTGTGTGGAAAGAACACTGCATTCGGATGAGTGCAAGAGTTGGACCACCCAGACTACAGGGGAATATTGCATATAATGAAAACACACAACTTAGTGGATTTTTCTCATAAAATTAGAAGTTTTTGTCGTTCAAAGCTTATGAGAATAATTTGTCCGGTTTACATCATTAGGGGAGAAAAAAAAACGGAAGAATAATCAAGCAATCTAATTAAATATGGTGCCTCCAATTTAATATTGCACTAACCTCCAATTTACTTGAAAAAAATACCAAATCTCTCGTCTTCTTGATCTTCTTTTGGTTTTTCCATTAAAAGCACAACGAGTATGCCTTACTCTTCTGTTCATGCACATGTAGCAGCTCATGTAATTGAGAATATTTGTATACATATGAAGAATCATTTCATTCTAAAAGTAGGCTGCTTAGGAACTAAGAAACAAAAATTGGACGGACATCACTTTTATATTATTCGAGGATAAAAATAATAAAAAAAAAAAGAACAAAAATCAACTTCACATATTTTTGTGTGGACATTTTTCAAACCAACGGGAATAGGGCACCTGCAAACTCTGCAAACTCTCATTATGAGAAATAATTAAGAAATTCGGAGGAAGAATATGCCAATGATTGAAGCGAAAAACTACTTCACATAGAGAGAGAGAGAGAGAGAGAGAGAGAGAGAGAGAGAGAGAGATGAGAATAGATGAGATGAAACCACATACTTCTTCTCATTTTCTTGTTTTCCAAAGAAATAAAAAAAATATCAAAAACCCAGAATAATGTTACTTTTTTTTTTCTTTTTCTTTTTCTTTTTTTTCTGCACTGCACAATGGAATAAAATGGAAAATTAGAAATTAATGATAATTTAAATATTTATTAAAATTTTTATTTCTATTTATAAAGAAAAATCTATTAAAAATTAATTGAAATTAATCCCGAGATACACATTTAAAGGAAAAAGAATAAGGCATCATGATTGAAGAGAGGAGGTGGGGGACCTCTCTCACCACCATTTTCCATCGTAACCTCTCTGTAGGCTATGATTTCTTGGATAAGAAATCGAATCACTCGAGATCAAAATCAAACCCAATTAATCCAATTGTAAGTTTAACAAACCGTCACCCATCTTACCCCTTTGCACTTTCTCTTTTTTTTTTTTTTTTATATTTATGTGATACAAGGGAAGAAAACAAAAAAGCAACAAGACACCAAAAAGGGGAAGTCACACCGCTGAGCAGCCGCCTGCACGCCTTCTAACCCCTCCTGACCTATCCTGCAGCAGCAGAGGGAAAATCTCATCCGGAGGGCCACGTGGCATGTAAACATCACTCTCAATGGTTTTTTTTATCTATCACTTTGTCATTAACATAGCCATATTCGCCGTTAAATGTTGGGCTAAAATGATGTGATGTTTAAAATAGAGTAACACTTCCCAGTTGGCATTGCATCTTAGGACTAAATTGTTGATACGGCAGCCACCACGTCAGCATCCGGACATGCCACACATATAAATTATTGATCTGGCACCTGCCAATCAGTATACTAGGCACATGTTTTTCGTCAGATCTAATCTCCCTTCTCTCTCCTCTCTCCTTGATAACCATTCTTTCTACATCTCTCTGTCTCTCTGCATCTCCTCTGCTTCCTCGCACTCTCTCTTTCTCCAATCTCTCATGGCGCTCTCATCGCCTTTTCTCTTGCCTCCTCTTTAAATAATTTTTTTTAACTAAAATTTTTGCCATATTTACTTGATCAATTATTGAGAAAGTCTACATTTAATTCAATTATAATGAAACTTGACCCTGATAAAGCCGAATGTCACATTTATTTCAAATTTTTGTTTACAAAGTTTAATGGCAATTGAGGATTTTACACCTATGATGTGCTTTATGACATTCGTGTGCTAATATTTGATTTAAAGACCTTGATGCCCTTCTTGTAATATGTTATATGCTCCTTATAAAGCTCAAGATTTCTGATCCCGGTGTGATTTTCATGATAATATCTTCGTCTCTAGCCATGTGAAAGCACATGTTGATCTCTTATTGAAATAAGTTTTAGTAATGATATTACTTACTATGCTATTCCTAACCCCTCTTTCAGATGCAAACAGAAGGGGGACATGTTCGGTTGTGAGAATAGAGATCAAAAATGGAAATCTACCCTTGTGATAGAGGCTAGATAAGCCACAACCCGGAGAATAGGGATCAAAAATGGAAATCTACCCTTGATATATAGGCCAGATAAGCCACAACCTTGTACGATATAATAATGACCCACAGTGTTATATTGAACTCAAAATGTTATGAAATGGTGTCTTTTTACAATAAGGGGGCCTTTGATGTTGCTACATTAATACTTGTAGTTTAATACGTGAGTTGTGACATTGCCAATATTGCCTATTGGTTTACCTCGTCTAGGCTTCTTCATGTATGAAATGAGCCAACAGGTTTTATTTGGTCACCTCATCCGTGGAACACAACATGTGCATTAATTGTTGGAAATTTGAAGTAACAGAGCAAAAATTGATATTGCAGCGGATGAAATTGCTAGGAAATCAGATGCATCTATTTTAATAAAGGAGAATGCCCTTTATACAGGCTTATAACCAACCTAAAAAATGCTAGAAAATCACAACTAACATGAGATATTATTGGCACTAAATCACCTAACTAACATGAGAAAAATATGGAATAACAACTTGTAAATGACAGCAACCAACGACTAAATTCAAGGTAACTTTGAATCAACTTACAACACTCCCCCTTGATTCAAAGTTGCACACACCAAGCTTTGACCTGAAATAGACATGCTTGTGACATGGAAGAGCTTTTGTGAATATATCTGCTACCTGTTCATCAGTGTTACAGTACTTCAAGACAATCTCATTTTTACCAACTAGGTCACGAATGAAATGAAACCGAATATCGATGTGTTTGGTTCTTCCATGAAAAGTAGGATTTTTTGTCAGTGCAATCGTGGTCTTGTTGTCACAAAAAATTGTAGTTTCCTCATGTTGTACCTGATGAAAATCACCAAGTAATCTTCTCAGCCATACTGCTTGACATGCTGAAGATGTGGCAGCAATGTATTCTACCTCTGATGTAGAAAGTGCAGTTGTTGCTTGTTTTTTTTAACTCCATGTGACGGCTCCAGACCCCATGTTGAATATATTTCCTGAGGTGCTCCATCTATCATCCAAGGAACTTGCCCAATCGCTATCACTAAAGCCAATTAACTTGAACTCTGAAACTCGATTGTATCAAATTCCAAATTCCAAAGTTCCAGCTATGTACCATAGGATCCTTTTTGCAGCTCCATAGTGATGTTTTGTGGGGCTATTCATAAATCTTGAAACCATACCAACAGAGAGTGAAATATTTGGTCAAGTGTGACCCAAATATATAAGTCCTCCAACTAAGCTTCTGAAACTTCTTGCATCTGCTTTTTCAGTACCATCTTCTAGCTGTAATTTTTCATTCATGTTTATGGGAGTAGCTGTAACCTTGCAATTAAGCATGTTAAACCTTTTGAGAAGATCTGCTGCATATTTTCTTTGTGAAATGAATACTCCATCTTCTCCTTGTTTCACCTCAAGGCCAAGAAAATAATGCAGCAAACCTAAATCTGACATTTCAAAACTTGCCATCATACTACATTTAAATTCATCTACAAGAGAGTGAGATGAACCCATATTGATTATATCATCGACATAGAGACAGACTATGAGAAAATCATTGTTACCTCCCTTCTTCAAGTAAAGTGTAGGCTCATTCTCACTTCTTTCAAACCCATTTTGTAGGAAATATGAGTCTATCCTGCTGTACCATGCTCGCGGAGCCTGTTTTAACCCGCAGAGTGCCTTTCACAGCTTATACACTTTTTCTTCATTGCCTTCAACAATGAATCCTTCAAGTTGACTAACATACACCTCCTCTTGTAATTCTCCATTTAGGAACGCTGATTTAACATCAAATTGATATATAGGCCATTGCAATTGTGCAGCTAAAGCCAAAAGAATTCGCACCGTTTCGAAGCGAGCAACAGGAGAAAAAGTTTCTTCAAAATCGATACCCTGCCGTTGTGAGTATCCTTTCGCCACTAATCGAGCTTTGTGTTTCTGTATGCTTCCATTTGCATGGTACTTTGTTTTGAACACCCACTTCAAACCAATCACGTTCTTATCATGGGGCAATTCACCAGCTCCCAAGTTTCATTCTTTGGGATGGTCATGAGTTCTTCTTTCATTGCATTTCTCCACTCCTCTGTTTCTGTTGCCTCTTTATAAGTTGTGGGATCTGCAACAATTAAAGCAAATGCACAAGTTTCATAGATCTCTTTCAGGGATCTGAATTTTCTTGGTGGTGTTGCATCAGAGGACTCATTTGTAGAAGGTGAGGTGCTGATACTCGGAGTATTTGGAGTTGAATCTATGGGGCTGTTTCTACTTGATGAGGGAGTGGAATTTAGTGAATTTTCTGGTGAGGAATCTGAAACTTCATTTGTTAAAGCCTGAATTTCTTTGTTGCTGCTACTCCAATTCCACTTTACTTCTTCATCAAACACTAAATTTCTGCTAACGATCACTTTTCCACTAAGAGGTTATACAGCTGATATGCGTTGGATTGAGAACAATAACCAATGAAAATACATTTTTCAGATTTCTCGTCTAGTTTTTTATGCTTCTGTGAATTTATCAAAGCATAAGCAATACAACCAAAAATGCGTAAATGGCTTACCGAAGGCTTTGTACCTCTCCAAGCTTCAAATGGTGTTTTATTCAACACGGCCTTGGTTGGTGAAACATTCAACAAGTAGACTAAGGTTGCAATTGCTTCTGCCCAATACTGATTTCGAATCTCTTTAGCTTTAAGTAGACTCCTAGCCATCTCAACAACTGTGCGATTCTTATGCTTCACCATCCCGTTCTGCTCTGGTGTGTAAGGAGCTGTCAATTCCCTACGGATGCCATTCTCTTCACAAAAATGATTGAATTCATTAGATAAGAACTCACCACCTCTGTCTGTGCGGAGAGCTTTTATGCAAGACTCGTTTTGCTTCTCGACAAGAGCCTTGAATTTCCTGAAATTCTCAAAAACCTCTGATTTGTTTTTCAGAAAATAGACCCAACTCATGCGACTAAAATCATCAATCAAGAGAAAAAAATAACGACTCCCTCCAAATGATTCAGTATTCATTGGTCCACACAAATCAGCATGAACCAATTCAAGACAATTAGAAGCCCTCCAAGCTCTTCAACTGGAAATGACCTTCTTGTTTGTTTGCCATGTACACAGCCCTCACATAAATCAAAAGACTCAATTTTTGGCAGTCCAAGAACCATACCTTTTTGATTCGACAACCTCAGCCCATTCACATTCAGATGTCCATACCGCAGATGCCATATCTTAGACTCATTCTTTTCACCAGCAGCTAACGCAAAATGTTCCACATTTGAAACTTCAAGTGGGAACATTCTGTTTTTGCTCATGTGAACATTAGCCATTGTTTGTCCTGATTTTTTTTGTCTTTAATAACACATGCTCCATCATCAAATATTATTGAGTATCTACTAGCCATCAATTGCCCTACGCTCAACAAATTATGTGCCAAGTTAGGAACAAATTGAACATCATAAAGAAGTTTCACTTTACCATGACTAGTTTTGATTGCTACCGTCCCTTTTCCTTCAACTTGAATGTCTTTATTATCACCAAGTTTGACTTGCATCTTCTTTGTTTCATCAAGCTCTCTGAACATTTCTCTTATGCCTGACATATGATTGGAGCAACCGCTATCTACAAACCACACATCACTTGCAACATCATTATTTTCAAAATGGGCCATAAATAACTTACTTTCCTCATCTTCTAATTCTGCATAATTCGCTTCATCATCTTTGTACCAGCAATCCGCTTGAATATGCCCATACTTCTTGCATCGATCGCATTGGATGCCACCCCTATTGCTTCTACCTCTGCCTTTGCTACGGCCTCTGCCACTGCAATATGAACTTCTATCACGTTCATTTCCTGTTGTTCTTTCAGACTCTTTAGAGTTCTCCCCCTTCACTTGAAATGCATTTGCTTCATGTGTCTCAATAGATCTGTTCAACCTAGCCTCATGAGCTTGCAAAGAACCCATCAGTTCATCAAATGAAAATATTGACAGGTCTTTAGATTCCTCAATTGTGGCTACTATGTGATCAAACTTAGAAGTTAAACTTCTCAACACTTTTGCAACAATAGTTTGATCTGAGACTTCTTCTCCATAGGATCTCATTGGATTGACAATTGTAGCTACTCTTGTAAGAAAACTTGCACTGATTCTCCACCTTTCATTTGTAAGGTCTCAAAGTCACGATGAAAAGATTGCAATTTCACTGTGATCACCTTTGAGGAACCTTGAAATGCTATTTGCAATGTTGTCCAAACTTCTTTGGATGTGGTTGCTGCTGAAATTTTGGAGAAAATTGATTCATGAACAGCTTGTTGAATGAAGAAAAGAGCTTTCGAATATTTCTTTCTGTTCTCCTTCAACCGGTACTCTTCATCAGGATCAGCATACCCATTTTCTACCAAGTCCCAAAGATCTTGAGACTTAAATAAAGTCTTCATTTTAATGCTCCAGAATTCATAACATTCTCCTTTGAAGATTGGAATGGCTGGTTGTGACATACTGATTGAACTTCCATGAGTAGCCATCACTTTCAAGGTTCAGTGCTCTGATACCAAGATTGTTGGAAATTTGAAGTAACAGAGCAAAAATTGATATTGCAATGGATGAAATTGCTAGGAAATCAGATGCATATATTTCAATAAAGGAGAATGCCATTTATACAGGCTTACAACCAACCTAAAAAATATTAGAAAATCTCAACTGATATGAGATATTATTGGCACTAAATCACCTAATTAACATGAGAAAAATATGGAATAACAACTAGCAAATGACAGCAACCAACGACTAAATTCAAGGTAATTTTGAATCAACTTCCAACATTAATTGTGTTATGCATGTGTCCAGTGTGATGTTAACCCTGCCAAACCTTCAGGTTACCTGTTCTTCCTATCATACCTTTGAAATTAACACTTAATGATCATATTTACACTTTGGCACGGAAACTTATTCCTGTTGTTTTTGTTTCTATACAAACATCGTTACATCTCACAAGGAGGTATTAACTTGTTAATCAGTCAACGGTTTTGGTCTAAGAGTCATCAAACATACACTAGGAACCGACTACCATTGACTGCAACGTTCTGTCCCGGTCATCTGCCTTGACCCGGTCATCTAATCGTAACCAACACAGAGAGTTTCCGATGTTTGTCATATTTATTTACTAAAATTTAAATAATTAATAAAAAAACATTCTAACAATTTTATAATCACTGATACAACTATTTTACTTTCTCTCATAACGACATAAAAAACAACCAAAAAATAAATGCAAGTATCGAGCAATGATCCAATTGGTCCAGCCTACTCCAATGATTTGTAACTACGTCTTCCATGTTGCAACACCGGTCAACTTTGTTTCTGAAGATCAAGAGGTATGAATACTTTCTGATCCCAGTCGACCCGACCCATGAATTGGCAATCAATATCATGGCCTAGCCTGTTTTCGATGTCACCTAACCTAAAATTTGGTCGGAACCAGCCCGGCCCGGCATGTCCCAACACAGTGGGCCAGGCCGGTTCTGACCAAATTTTTATGGTTCTGGCCTGACACAGCCTGGGATATGCTTCAGAACCACGGCCGAACCGGCTCATGGTGTACCTCACGACGTTGTCTTTTATAATTAAATCCTTATTTCACATGGTCCTACAATTAGTACAAGACAAAAACCCTAATTGTAGACGAGATAAGTAGTACAAGGAAGCAGCATCGAACTGCACGAGAACAAGGTTAGGTCCTTTAGGCTTTATAGCAATATGCAAGACCCGCAACTGCAATTCTTCACTTGATGCATGTTTTATAAAAGCTCCTTTGTTTTAACAACATACCCTGCCGTGTCTTTAACCTGCATTCTCCTCCTCTCACCAAACTCTTTGCACTTGTGCATTTATGACCAAACTAAGAAAACACATTTTTTAAGTGTTACCTTAATACATTTTTTTAATATTAAAATTTTATATGACTAGAATCTTATAGCCATTATTTTTATGATTTTAATATTTACGGGGATAATAGAAAATTTATATTTATATATGATATATATAATATTACCTTTTTGTTTTAACATATGGATGCGATTTTTGTAAGTACTGATGTCTATTTAAGCTATTTTTTTGTATAAATAATTAATTGTTCTGTCAAAACAAATTTCTAAGTAATGATAGTTTTAAAATATTTAGCAGTCAAAATTTAGCTTGATATAAAAAATTAAAAACTCCTCCACAAAAAAAAAAATTGTAATAAATATGTTCTTTTAAATAAAAACAAAATAGAAGCATTATTGAAAGTGCTTTCTAGAATAGAATCAAGAAAAATTTATAATTAATTATATTAGCATTAAAATAAGAAACATTATCTTTTGTTGTATTGTTTAATCATCTTATGAAAGAAAAAAGAAAAATAAGAAACTATTTATTGAGTCAAAGAATATGTTAAATTTTAACCTAACAAATTCTCGTTGGGTTTGAAGCAATCCTCTGCTTCAATTGGTATTTTATTTTATTTTTTTATGAAAAGTTGACGTAAGGAAACAAATCCCTTCCAGCATTTCATAGCTCTTTTTTTTTTTTTTTTATGGAATTTGCTGCATCCCCGCACCATATTTTTTGGTTGCCACATTATATCTATATCCTTGCTTCCTAGGAGAAAATTGAGTAAGCATTTTGGCGGAAGGTGATTGCTTATCGGTGAGGTGGAGCTGATGTGGTCCATTTTATTTCTCTTCGTTTAATTTCTTCTTTTTTTTTATCATATAAGTGTCAACAACCCCTTGTCACCCCTCATCTTCATCTTCAGAAACATTAATGAGATAGATTTTGTTGTGGATTCCGCCTATAGTGGTTGGGAGTACTTTTTAGTAATTTACTTTTTTTCTGCTGTTTTTTTTTAGAATGAACTTCTTATTGCGCTCATGTGATGATTTAGGAGTTTGGGTATTTCTGTCCATTTACCTATCTTTGTATTTTTGGGGAAAATAGTTAAACGAGGCCATTCCTTTTGGTACTCATTGCCTTCTGTGATTAGACTTTCTCTTCTCATTTTATTTACCATATAGATGGAGTAGTGTGATCTTATTTATCATTATAAAAGGGGACAGATGCGTTCTTTGTCTCTTTCTCACTCCCTAAGTGGGGCAAATGAAGATGTTCAGTTGCTCATTATGGAAGTGATTGCTCTCTGGTATGAAGATTTGTGTTAGTCTTACTTTTTTTTTTTTTACATTTACTTTGTTTCACTTTATTCTACATTTATTCTGCTTACTACTCTTCGTGTTTTTTTCTAATTCAAAAATGTTACCTTTTTGATTCCTGTAGAGCGGGGTGATATGCCTAATGATGATGATTGTGATGATTGTTGTGTACGGTGGCGATTCCTCTGTTTTGAAGGTTTGTGTTTCTAAGCATTTGTTTTGCTTGGCATTTGTTTTGCTACTCGTCATGTTTACTGTTGAAGGTTTTTTTTTTCCTCTTTTTTTTTTTTCAACTGCCGAAGAGTGGTGTTGTTTATGATATGATATCGTGTATGGAAGTGATCCTATAAAAACTTATCTATGCTTTTTCCTGTTTCTAAGTATGTGATATCGGGAAATTTGATTTTCGTGTTAATTGTAAAGAACCGTTTACGATTAAGCATTTTTGTATATATGATTTCTGTGTTTTATAGATATACGAGAATAGTTGACTTAAATATCAATGTAGAGTTTATTCTTTGGGTTGGATTTTTTTTCTTGGAACTCAGTTGATTACTATTTTAAGTCATTGAGTTGGTTATTGAAGTGTGTTTGGTGGAATTTCATTGCTTTGCTCGGTTGAGATTTTTTGGTTTGATTACTGTTTTACGTTATTTATTGCAAATTTTGTTCTTCTCTATTTGAAAAGTTTTTCCATTTACTTTCTGATACATTTTTTTTTTAATTGGCTAGTAAACTTGTGGTTTCACAATAAAAAAAACTGTGATTTCACAATCACAAAACTGCAATCACAGAACTATAAAACCACAATCAGTTCATTTGTAGAAAAACTATGATTTCATAGAACTGTGAATTCACGGAACAATAGAACTGTGATTTTGCAAAAAAGTTTGGTTTTGCGGTGCAGAACTTTGGTTCTGCAAGTTCTGTACAAAACTTTGTGGTTCTACGATGCAGAGCTTGAAGTCCTGCAAAACTACAGAACTACATTGCCGAGGTGAAGTTCTGCAGAATTAAGTTTTGCACTGCGGAACTAATTTTTGCACTTAGCAATTCTGCACAGAACAGAACTGGAAATACAGAACTACCAAAATGCATCTCATGTTCGAACCCGAGTACAAACACTGACGTAGAATTTTTTTAAATATTTTCAAAATAGTAATTTTTAAAAATTAAAATAATATGATGGAAAATATTCGATGAATTTAATAAAAAAAAACTAGAAAAATGTGTTCACCAGGTACTACAAAACAAAAAAAAAAAAAAGTCATAGGTTACCACAGGACAAAAAATATTCTGTGTTTTACAACTACTTGTTCTTCCTCCTGATTCTTTGTTCTGGCTATCTTTAATTATTTATTCCATCGTTTTTGTTCTGAAACATAATCTCCATCATAATGACGTGCTTGCTTTTATTCCAGAAGCAGAAACAATATTTTCTGTTATTATTTTTGATGCCTACGGAGTTGAGAAAATTTTTCCTTGGTATCATACATAGTCGGTGTATTCACACATTTAGACTAATATGATCTTTAAAATTTTGCACTGCTCCTTTATTTTCTTTTTTTGCAGGACCTCACTATGTATTCCAATTTTTATACATATATAATAATATATAACAGATTTTGAGAATATGTTTACATAATTTTCATGGCTTTCATTTTCCTATGATTTCTTTTGAATCTGTTTAGATATATTTTTTTAACTTACGAGTGCAAATTACATAAAAAAATTATGATATTCCTCTTTGTTTTTTAAGACAAATATAATTTTTTCCTTAAACGTGGCTTCTTTAGAAGTTTTATTATATTAAATAGCTAATTTAGTATTATTTAATTATTTTTTCTTGTATTATATAAAATTCTATCGTATTGAAAATATTTTATAAAAAACAATCTTAAGTTTTCACAATTGTTTTATGATAACATAAATAGTTAAAGATAATAATTCCATATCATTTGACTTAATAATACTGATATTTTTTATGTTGCCCAAATGTTTTAACATAATAACACAATACCTAATGATAACATAAAATACTATTCAAATCTCAAATATCTAAATGTGGATGTTCTGATTTACCATAGTTCAACTTATTTTTAATATTATCAAAATATTTTAACAGTTGAATGATTTACCAAATTATATTTTTTAATAAAACCTAACCCTCTCACACAACTCTAAAAAAAATTAAAAATCTCACAAATTAAATATAAAATTTTAAAAATCATTTACATGAAAACAATACAAAAATGATTTTTACAATCAGTGAAATTTAAAATTTAGTCAATTATTTAGAAGGCTTGATATTAAAAAATTATTTAAATCTTTAATAGAACAAAGCCACGGTGACGTTTAGCGAAACACAAAACCACCCTGTGGTTCTGCCACCCGCAGAACCGCGTTGTGGTCTGCAAACTGCAAAACCACTTTATTGTTCTCCAAGCCGGAGAGTGCAAAACAACTAAAAAATTTTTTTAAAAAAATATAAACATATTTTGGCATAACATTATGCAAGTATTTTTTTGGCTTTTAATATTATCTAATTAATAGTAAATTTAAATATTGAGATTCCATTTAAAAAAATTTATTTTTCTTTTACAAAACTAATCGAGACAACCTAAATTAAATCCAAACATATTTAAATAAACAACGTAAATATAAATATAACATACATTCTTTCCTATTTTCACGTATTTTCTATTTTAATATAATATTCTCAATATGAAATGCAATTCTGACTATTTAAATTAGATATCCAAATATTTTTATTCTTATACAATTCTATATTAAATAAAAGCAGTTATAGCTCAAGTTTAATTACATTAAATATTAAATCATGATTTAGTTTTATTTTATTTTTTAATATTATCACATTTAATAATGATTTTGTTTTCTATTCAGATCTCAAATATCTAAATATCCAAATTCAAATTTACCACAGTTCAATTATTTTTAGTCTTATCAGAATATTTTAACAGTTAAATTATTTGTCGAATTATATCTTTTAATAAAACCTAACCGTCTCTCACAACTCTTAAAAAAATTGAAAACTCTCACAAATTGAATATAAAATTTTAAAAATCATTTACATAAAAACAATGCAAAAATGATTATTACAATCAATGAAATTTGCAACTTAGTCAATTACTACTTAATATTAAAAAAATTATGTAAATCTTTAGTAAAACAAAGCCATGATGTTGTTCGGCGAAACACGGAATGTAATTCTGCCACCCACAGATCCACTTTAGGTTCTACGAGCCGAAGGACCACGTGGTTTTGCATGTAAAAAGACAAAAAAATATTTAAAACAAAATATAAACATGTTTTGGCATAACATTATACATGTATTTTCTAAACTTTTAATGTTATATATTTAATATTTAATTTAAATATTAAAATTTCATTTTAAAAAATTTATATTTCTTTTACAAAAAATTTATATTTCTTTTAAAAACTTTATACCTTCTCTTCCCCAACACGCATGTGTTGTAGCCTTCTATCCTGAACACCCAATGGAGACCATCAATTGGACACATGCATCTGTCTTCTCTGTTGAATAAATAAATAAATAAATAAATAAACTATAAAATGGAATAAGCATTCATTTTTATATTTCTTTTCCCCAGAAATAAACTTCTATGAGTTGTTGATTTAATATACTTAATGTTTAATAATTATTACAATCTATAAAAATTACAATTTAATCAATAATTTAGCATACTTAATATTAAATGATATTTATAGTTCTGCGCCACGTTGTGGTTCTGTGAAACATACAACCATGTGCCACGTTGCCATTCGGTGAAGCGTAGAACCACTTGTCCTTCGGTGAAGCGCATAACTACTTGTGGTTCTACCACCCGTGAAACCATTAACCACGTTGCGGTTCGGTGAAATGAAGATCCATGTTGAGGTTCTACTAAGCGCAGAACCACGTTGTCCTTCTCCCAAATCCGAACCACAGAACCACTTCTGGCTATCCATGCACAACGACTAAAAACAATTAAAAATATATATAAATATGTTTAGGCATAAGATTACACAGATCTTTTTTAGGGTTTTAATATTATAAATTCAGTATTAAATTAAAATATTGAGATTTTTTTTTAAATTATTTTTCCTTTACAGAACTGACCAAAGACAATCTAGATTTAAAGCAACATAAAACAAAAACAAAAAAAAATCATGCCTCGTTAACCAGGGTACACTGCTCCATCCAATTTAGTAGAACAAAACCATGATATAGTTCGGCGAAATACAGAACCACCTTGTCGTTTTGCCAACCGCAGAACCATGTTATTGTTCTCCTAATCGCAGAACCACTTCATGGTTTTGCGAAACACAAAACCACGTGGTTCTACGCACAGAACCACTAAAAAAATTATAAAAAAAAATTATAAACATGTTTAGGCATAACATTATACAAATATTTTTTAGGGTTTTAAAATTATATATTTACTATTAAATTAAAATATTGAAGTTTCGTTTTTTAAAAATTATATTTCTTTTATAGAACTAACCAAGACAGTCTAGATTTAGATCCAAACATATCTAGATAAAAATCTTAAATCTAAATATATTTAGATATAACATACATTCTTTCCCATTTTCACATATTTTCTATATTGATATAATACGTTCAGTGTTAAATGCAATTCTAACTATTTAAGTTAAATATCTCAATTAACATGTGATTTTTTTAATATAACATGCATAGAATGCACAATGCATTTACACACAAGCTACATTTTCTCACACTCTGATTTAAATTTTCTATCATTAAATACCATCCAATAGAGTAAATCTATTCTATTAAACATTTAATAGAACTGGGAACTAGGAGACACTGAGTTACTTTGCAAAGCCAAAGCTACAGAACTACTTTCCAAAGCAGAACTACGAAAACTCAACTATAAAAAAACGGCATCCACAATCATAGAAACAAAACAAAACTACAAAACAGAACTACAAAAATGCATAACTAACACAAGACTACCTTCAATGAATGCAACAAGGATAAACAGATGGGAGATAACAAAAAACAAATAACTCTTTGCCTCTCTCTTCACAAATTCATCTACTTCGGCTATGAGGCAGAACTAGGCACAAATAAATATACAAAAATAAAAGAAAGGACGAAAAATAACTTTCTCCTTTTGTTTTCACATATTGAGCATAAAAAACAAGCTAACGTCCGGTTAACTAATTATCTAATCACTTTATAGCACAAAAAAAAAAAAAAACTCAAACAGAAGTAAAAAACGTGAAGGATTATAATAGTTAAGTGAAAGTTTATATGCTTGTCAAGAGATTGCAAACAGATACCCACATCAACAGTACAAGGCAGATTTATAAAGCATCTCAGCAGTGTTCATCACGCTTGTGCAGAAGGGGATTGGACACGTTTTTGCTGCAAGCAAATGAAATCCTCCCAAAGAGAAGCAACACGAGAGCCCATATCATCGATTTCTTGACTAACAGAGCCTGCAAAAACTTCTGGCTGCAATCCAGATGAATTACCATCATTGATACCACCCAAGAAGGATCCTTCTAATCTAGCTCTACGAATAAAATCTTCCGCTCTTGACAATTTGTTCGCTAGCTCTTGATTTTGCCTTTCATACTCTTGTTGCATTTCCATCACCCTTTTCTTTGAAGCTTTCAGAGCCTCCCCCCTCTCCTCCGCTAATTTTATAGCAGCCTGCCGCTCCGTTTCAATTTTCCTCAATAAAACATTCAACTTTTCGCATTCTGATATGGCTACGTCAGTCATTTGATGCAATGATCCAACATTGGTCTCCATTATTTCCAACATTTCTTCCTTCTTTTTTACCATCGTGGCCAATTCTTGAATCCTTTCAGCATCCACAGCACTCAAGCCAGACTGCTCCTCCAACTTCGTATGCATCTCATTTATCATTTTTGTTTTCCGCAGTCTTTGAAATTGAACAAGTGTCGCAGTCTAATAAAAAAAAAACATAGATAAAAAACATCTTAATTCACACATATTATATTTTTATATCAAATATATCATATATTATATTTAAACAAAATGTTATTATGTTTGAACAAATTACCTTAAGCAAAAGGCTCATAACAGCATCATCTCCTTCTTCCAAAGATAACCTGTTGAGCAGACCTTCATTGCGAGTGAAATCAATTCCATCCATAAACTTTCTAGCCTCATCCAGATCCAAAAAGCAAAAATCTTGATGATCACAGCTTGGTATCAATTTACAGAACGGCACTACTAGAGCCACTTTGAATGGTTAACATTTCAGTTGTTAACCAAGCTTCTTCTTCTACAGCCAACTCCATGGTCCGCACATCCGATTCCCTCCCCAAATCTGCCTCATTCTGGCCATCATCACCCTCATCACCAACAATGATCAAATCCTTGTGGTTTCTACCATCATCACCAACCATATCACTCTGTTTGCTTCGTTTCCTATTCTCATCAGCATCATTCCCCTCCTCACTCCCAGAGGTCCAAACAAGCTTTCTTTTCCTTCTAGAAAAAGTCTCTCGCAATGTATCCTCCTCAGCCTGACTTTCTATTTCCTCAGCTTTTTTTTGTGTCAAATGCTTTATTTCCTTTATAGTGGTAATTCTCTCCAGGTCATCAACATCTGCGTAACTCAGAAAGTCTTACAACATTCTTGGCTTTTTTCCCTAACAAAAATGACCTTTCGATCTGCAAGTTCTCATGTAACAAGAGACCAGCCAGCATTAGCATTTCATCATGGATGAGTGTTTCCACCCAGATAGCACATTACCAACTGATTTAACAAAACCAGCATGTACCGAAGGAGGAGCCAGGGGGTTGGAGGCTGATACAAGAGGTTGACCATCTACCGGTATAGATGGCATCAAACTTTCCTTTACAAACTCCACAAAGAAAAACTTTTTTTCCACAACCTATCAAGAGTCTCCCTATAAAACAAACTTCCAATTGGACTATTTGCGCAGTTGGACACGGTACCAATCCTCATTTGCACCCCCTGCGGCACACTTTCTTAAACAGAAAACAGACTGCAGGATTTCAAAATCAAATCTCAGACAATAAAAGCTCCGTAAATTGGCAACAGCCACTATCAACCTCCATGCACTAGGGATAAACAAAGTTGGAAATATATTCCAACCTCTCAGAACAACAGCCAAGGGACCTAGATAAGGCACCCGTACACCATATCTTACATACTCCTTATACATTGGGACAAATCTCTCTCCTATTTCATTTGCCCTTCATCATCTCTGGGTAATCTTAAATGAAAATCAGCCCCTAAACCCATCTCTTTGGCTGTGCTTTCCAATTCTTTGCGCGTCATTGTTTTCTTAATGTCGATGATTCTGCCTCCTCTTTCCATTCTGTCGTAACAATCAGACTACACTCTCCCTGAAACAAAACATAAACTGTTTTACTTTCCTTTGGAATTTCTAACAACAGAACAAAGGACATCATGAAAAATACCAATACATTAATTCTGTAAAATTCAATTATTTTACTCTGTAACGAAAGAAAGAAAACAAAAAAAAAATTAAAAACACTAAATGAAACTCAATGAACTCAACAATGATGGCAGTTACATGCTCTGTGCATTTATGCTGTTTCCTCCAAAAATCCATTTTGGGGAAAAAAACATTCACTGTATACAACGAAGTAAAGAAAGCAACAGAACATATACCACCACATTAACTCAAGAAACTCAATAAATTCCTAGGCCCATTTATCCATTTTTGCCTTCATCGATTGTTTTTCAAAAAATGTTTTACTTTGTGAAAGAGGCAAGGAAGCAATAACGCACCATGTGCTGCACAAACTAAATGATACTTTGTACTTGTTTTCACAAGCGTTCTCTTCAAAAAAATTGTTTCTCTGCACTATACTCTACTCTGCACAACCAAGGAGTGCAACAAACAAACGAAACCAACAAAGGAAGAAATACCCTTGAACAAACAAACAGATCCAGCAAATAAAGCTATACGTTGTGAAAGGGATACAATAAAGGAATACCAAAAGGATAGGAGTAAAAGGAAGCAAGGAAGAAGAAAAGACAACAAGCGGAAGAAAGCAAAAAGGCGTATCTCAAAAGATATCAATAAAGTTCAAAAAACTCAGTTGTTTTGCATAACTCTCTTTCCCACCATTTATTGCGAGCATTTATTACGATTGACCTATTATATTGTCCTAAGCCCTCGTTATTACATTTAGATCCATTCCATCTCATCGGCAACATTTTTTTCGATTTCTTTATATTTTAAATTTTAGGTGCGATCTTTAAATTTTAAATTTTCTGTGCTTTTTGATCTAAAATTATTTAACATTATGGTTTGAAATTATTAATATTTATATGATACAATTTTTATGCAAACATTAATATTATCAATTTTTTTGTCTTTATTTAGATGTATAATCTTAAATAGTTATTTAAATATTTAAATAATGTGTATGATAAAAAGAAATAAGGAATAAAAAGTATAATTTAAAAAATACCACAACTTATTCCACAAACCTCTCGTGCTTCCTTTTGCAGCACCGCCTGGTGGCTCTGCCAACCGCTGAACTGCTAAGTGATTCTACCAACCGCAAAACCTCGTGGCGGTTCTACAATCCGTAGAACCACGTGAAGTTCTGTCCACTGTAGAACCACGACGGTACTGCTAACAACAGAAACACAATGGTTCTCCAAAGAAACCATGAACCTACAACAACGAGGGAAGCTCCCTTCCTCATTGAAAACTTTGTCATTGAATACCAAAAAAAAAATTACTTAATTGATTCTATCAAGTGTTTAAATAACCAATATTTTATATATCTGACAAACTTTGAATTAAATATTAATATTTAAGTATTTTTTGATTTAAATTATTGAATGTTATAGTTTCAAATTAATATTTACATATTTTAATTTTTACACACGCATTAATATTATCTGGATATTCTTTTTCCTTTTGATTTAAGATACTTAATGTTTAATAATAATTTCAATCTATAAAATTTACAATTTAGTCAATAATTTAACATGCTTAATGTTAAAGAATTATTTAAATATTTATATTTCTACACCACGTTGTCATTCGGTGAAGCGCAAAACCATGTGCCACGTTGAGGTTCAATGAACAGCAGAACCACTTGTGGTTCTGTGGAACCATGCACCATGCACCACATGGTCGTTCGGTGAAGCTAAGAACCATGTTGTGGTTCTGCTAACCGCAGGACCACGTTCCGTTCTGCCAAATACAAAACTCAGAACCACTTCTGGTTCTGCACGCAGAATGACTAATAAAAATTAAAAAAAATTAAGCCTATTTAGCTATAACATTACACAAATATTTTTTTTTACGTTTTAATATTATATATTTAATGTTAAATAAAAATATAGAGATTTCATTTTAAAAAAATTATATTTGTTTTATAGAACTAACCAAAACAACTTTAACTTAACTCGAAACATATATTTAAAAACAACATACATTTTTTCCCTATTTTTATAAGTTTTCCGTTTTGATATGATATATTCATGTTAAATCCAATTCTAACTTTTTAAATTAAATATCTAAATATATTTATTCTTATAAAATTTTAAATATTAATATTTTACTATTTTTCAGATTTAAATTATCGAATGTTATAGCTTCAAATTAATATTTAAATATTTTAATTTTGACATAAACATTAATATTACATAGATATTTTTTCACTTTTGATTTAACATACTTAATATTTAATGATTATTACGATCTATAAAATTTACAATTTAATCGATAATTTAGCATACTTAATACTAAATAATTTTTTAAATATTTATAGTTCTACGCCACATTGTCCCACGGTGAACCGCAGAACCATGTGCCACCTTCTTGTTCCATGAAACCCATGGTTCTGCGCACAAAACGACTAAAAAATATTTAAACGCGTTTGATTTTTCCATTTTAATTTAACAGATTTGTTCAAAAAAAAAGTATTGCCAGTACTACAAAAACGCCCTTATAAAAACTTATATAAAACTAAAAATGCAATTATAAAAAATATTTAAAAAATAATTAAAAAAGTTAGCAATATTACAAGAATGCCACAATTTAAATTTATTCAAAATTAAAAAAACAAAGAGTAATGGCTCTACAGAACGGCAGATCGGCAGAACTACCAAAGCTCGAAGAAAAAAAAAACCTTCACTATCCAGAACTATAGAACTATCAATATTCCAACAATGCCATTATATTTAAAAAAAAAATTACCAATATTACGAGAATGACATTATAAAAATTTATTAAAACAATTAAAAAAAAGAGTAGTGGTTCTTTAGAACCGCAAAACTACCAAAGGTAGAAAGAAATAAAAACAAATTCCAATACACAACTAGCAGTATTACAAAAATACCATTATATTAAAAAATAAAAAAAAAGTTTAGTTCTGCAGTTACGGAACAACCAATTCAACTCGCTATAAGAATTCTATTATAAAAAATAATTAAAAATAAAAAATAGTTACTAATATTACAACAATGACAATATAAAAAAAAACTAATAATAAAAAAAAGAGTAGTAGTTCTGCACAACCGCAAAACTATCAAACGTAGAAAAAAATACAAAAAAAATCTTCTGCAGAGCTACAGAACTACGAATATTATAATAATACCATTATAAGAATGCTATTAAATTAAAACAAAAAACAAAAAAAAAAGTGTAGTTCTGTGGTGCAGAAAAAAAAAAGAAACAAAAGAGTTTTGCAGAACAGCAGAACTAGCAAACGTAGAAAAAAATAAAAAAAAAATCTTCAGTATAGAAAACTACAAAACTACCAAAATTACAAGATTAACAATATATTAAAATTTTAATAACTTACCAATATTACAAGAATGCCATTGTGAAATATTTTTAAAAAATTAAAAAAAATGAAAAAAGAAGATGCTGTTATAAAAAATTATTACAAAATAAAAAAAGAATTACAGATATTACAAGAATACCGTTATAAAAAATTATTAAAAAAAATTAAAAAAAAAAGAGAGAGAAGGAATTCTGTAGAATCATAAAGCAAGCGATATTACACGAATACCATTATATTAAAAAATATAAAAATTTTAAAAAATAAAATGCCATTGTGAAAGATTTTTAAAAAATATAAAAAAAGAAACAAAGGTAGTTCTGCAGAACAGCGAAACTATCCAACGTAGAAAAAAAATAAAAAAAGGAGTAGTAGTTCTGCACAACCGCAGAACTACCGAAGGTACAAATAAATTCTTGTGCAGAACTACAAAATTACTAATATTACACGAATACCATTATATTAAAAACTAAAAAAGCAACCGATATTACAAGAATACATTATAAAAGGTTATAAAAAAAATAAAAAGAAAAAAAGGATACTATTATAAAAAAATAATAATAAAAAAGAATTACCAATATTATAAGAATGTCGTTATAAAAATTTATTAACAAAATAAAAAAAGGGGTTGCTATTCTGCGGAATCACAGAACTACCCAAGGTAGAAAAAATTAAAAGAAATACTCTTGTGCAGAACTATAAAACTGTCAGTATTACAAAAATGTCATTACATAAAAAAATAAGAAAATTGTGGTTCTGTAGCTACAGAACGACCAAAAGCGTAATTTCATTATAAAAAATTATTAAAAAATTATTAAAAAAATTGTAATTCTGCAACTACAGAATTGACCGTAGAAAAAAATCTATGAAAATTTTTTTAAAAAAAAAGTTATTCTGCAGAACCGCAAAACTACCAAAATAATAAAAATAAAAAAAATAGTTATGAGCTAGAAAACAAAATAAAAAAAATCTTCACTATGCAAAACTACATAACTACCGATATTATAATAATGCCAGCATATTAAAAAAATGGATAGTTCTGTAGCTAAGAATTACCTACAGCACTATCCAAAGAGAAATTATAAAAAAAATAAAAAAGAAGTAGTTGTACAGAATTCAGTCGGTTGCTATTTTTTAATAATTTTTATAATAGCATCGTCTTTTTTTATTACATTTGTCAATTTAACCACTTACAACCTCTGATTCATACTGATGGCACTGGATTTATATCAGAGGACTTGGCTTTGATACGTCCTAAAAGTATTTACAAAGGGAGGCAGACGAATTTTAAGGTTTAAACTACCAACAGTTTTCCACCACAAAATTTCCAATATGAATCTATAGTCTGGAAAACCTGAACAAAGGATTTGTCCTAAAAGTATCTATTAATTTGTTCAATCTCTATAATTTGAAATATTTCACGGAAGATGTGTACCATCCACTCCAATAAACGTGCAGCTCTTGAAAGTAAATTTCTCTGTGATGTTATACTGACCTCGCAATAGATAAATATTTTCTCTATGGTTTACCTTAGAGTTCCAGTCGTGACATTGACTCTGGCTATTACTTTTGTTATGTTTGCCTTCATCTCTTTTTCAGAAATAGCATGAAAATTGAATCTACACTCCTGTGTTGAGTTTTTATTTTTTCTAAATTCTTTCACAGCTTGGTGAGTTTTTCTTGAAAAAAATGATTAATGTCCGCAACTCTTGCTGTTTCTGTGCATAATTCTTTACCAAAATTTTCCTCATGCTTTTGCCTTGTTTGGTTGGATTTTTCAGCAATTTCGCTGAGGTATGGCGAGATGGACAGTTTTAATATTACCACAATGATTTTATCTGGAATACCTCTCGAAGAACCTTATTTGTAGAATCCATTGTCGATCCTAATCAATGAGGAAAGGAAACTACTGATGGGAGGATGACTTCCTGTTAGCGATTGTTATTACCTTATGGGCAGTACGGATCGGACCGGTATCCTGAAACGTGATGAAGACCGCATTATTCTATAAGAAATTGTGTCATGATGAAGTTTCCATCCACTCCGGACATATTTTCATTCTCTCTCTCTCTCTCTAAAATTATTGTGCAGTTGATAGGATCAGCAGACTAATTGGTAACAATCAATTATACAATCCCGTAATTCTGGTTGTTGAATCAGAATGGGATTTATGGACCGCCACTCTCTCCCTGTCTGCATGCAACCAATTTAAAAACTACACATCTCAGCTTTGTTTTGTGTGTATGTGTATAGATACATATATTATATTATGAAATGAAAACTCTCATTATTGACTTCCTCTGATTAAAAAAAAACAGCAAACCAACTTTCTTCTCATCACTCTCATATGATCAAAGTTGGGATATTAAAGCAAAAACTTTATAAAATTAACCTTCTTCATTTTTTCCCTCTTATATAATTAAAATTTTTGACCCTTTAGATTTAAAATTTTCAACATCAATACAAAAACCAATGTTTGCGTAAATCAACTGCGGTAGTCGTAGCATGAGCAATTAAACATCAAGAGAAATATCTACACTTCATAACACTTATTATAAACACAATCTCAAATATAATTTCAACTCCAATTTCAACACCGCGCACACAACACAGGGCACATATCCTCATCTTTGAAACCAAACTTTGAACCCCATACCACGCAAGCGCGGTGTACTCCCCCTAGTCTTACTAATCACCAGGTCCGAATAAGAAATAGAATTGGAATTACCACCTAAAGTGACACCTATATAAGATAATCTACTACATCATACACCAGGTTCAAAAAATTCCGATCTATTTATTTCACGCTTCCGCATGCGCGATTAAATCCAACATTGGTATCAGAACGATCGTTGGATTTAATTTAAAGAATTTTCAGAATTATTTTTTTTGGGGTTTAAAATTTTGGGATTAGAATCACGGATGAGTTTCGTGAATCCGAGAACACCGTAAGAATACCCATAGCCCAGGGATTACAAAACTATTTTTTGTTTAATTTTCGGAGCATGTTTGGGCCATGAAACGTCCGGTCGAAATTTGAGACCGTACGGACATGAAAACCTTATATCTAAGGCTTTATAGGGCGGATCGATGCATGAAAAAGTTATGAATGTGTTCCTTGCATCTAGATCTACAATTTCATGTCTTTTAATGTGAGTTTTGGATGCCGGAAATCAGGATGTCCGAATGGCCGCGGAGGGCCGCGACTGGAGTAGTTGGTTTTTGTCATTTTTGGACATGAATCCTCCTAAAATCGAATGTAAGATGTTTGGAGGATGTCCATTAATATTTTCCAGACGAAAAATGCAAGAAAAAACAGCCGGAATCGAGTTTTCCGGCAACCGGATCGAAAAACCCGTTGCAGGACCCGTCGGGCAAAGAAGAACAGGCCCAGACCCGTGGGCGCGTGACACGCACGCGCTAGAAGGCGCGTCTAGCAGGCGCGTGTAATACACGCGCCACACAGGCGCGTGAAGTAGGGGGCAGGGCAGCGGTTCGGGTCGGACCCTGATCGGACCAACCCGCACCGACCCGACTGGGTTGGACCGTTGACCGGGCGGTCGGGTCAACTCTGACCGACCTGGTCTGACCCGGCTCAAGGCGGCTCAGCGCGTGAAGGCACGTGAGCGGCGCACCGCGACTGGGCGCGCGTGAGCCGAGCCGAGCCGCTCCAGACGCGTGGCAGCGCATGTGAAACGCGCAGCGCGTGAGCCGCGCCGCACGTTTGGCGCGTGCGCCAGGCTGCTGCCAGCCCGTGGAGGCGCGTGGCAGCACGTAAGGCGCATCGCCGGCGCGTGGAGGCACGTGGCGGCGCGTGAAGCGCACCGCCGGCGAGCGGCGGCACGTATAGCCCCGGGCGGCGCGTGAGGTCGCTTAAAATTGAATTTTTTCAATTTTTTGGAGGTCTTATATCCATAAATGTGACTTTTTGTGGGTTTTTGTGTACTGAATCAAAGTCCAAATGATAAGATACGATTCCGGATTGTGGTGTATGGTGTCCGTTTACTCATACGCTCGCTTTGGGGTCTGTACTCAAGTCATTTTGGTATTGATGATTCGAAGGGCGTACAAAAATATGATAATAAGTATCTCCAAGTCACAAATATTTCTCTTAATGAGTTGAGAACTGTCGTATTAAATTTTTGTAAGGAGAGTAAACTGAATTATGTGATCTGCGAGATTTTATCAGTAGATTCAGTTTATTATCGAGAAGCAAAATCTAACAAGAATCTGAGGCACGAGATGATGAGCCCCAGGGTGGGCACCGCATCTCAGGATATACGAGATAAAGAGACCTATCATGCATGGTAGAAAAAAATTGCCAAGTTAGGGCAATGCTTATCAGTGGTATGCACGATTATTAAATCTCGTTCTACCAGTCATATCCTAAGTACATGTCGGTTCAACTCGCCCCATAAGAGCATTGTGTTGCTCTCTTCGGCTCCTAATGTGAGGATGTAGAAGAAAATGGCTGATCATACAATGAGACAAATGTCGAGTATGATCACCGAGTTAATATATACGGACGAGCAAATTTCGGATGGAATTTAGATACTAGATGTGATCCAGTTTTTACCTGATTCATGGGAAACCGTGAAATCCTATCTCACATTTGACAAAATTATTCGTATTTTTGTTGACGTGAATACGTAATGTGAGCTCGATGAGGAGCACCTAAAGGCGAGTAGGCCACACTCGAGTCATGCTTATTCAGAGGAGTCGAGTAAGGACTTCCCCGGCGCTAAGCCAATAGCGAACGAGACTCGAGATCCAGGTAATAAAAATCATCCGAGAAAACCGACAACGAGGTACAAGAATGCAAGAAGAAGGAATTTGATTAGACCAATGTAAATTGTTACGTTTGAGGTAGATTTGATCATTTCGCTCATGAGTGTGACGAGTAGAAATTAATATCCTTCTTCTTTATGTGGTTTGAGATTTGTCTCATTCACAATAATGCTCGCTGATTTCTCAATCAGGAGCAACCGACCACGTAACTCGAGACAGGAGTGCGTAAATAAAGTTCCGTCAAATGAATCCTTAAGTTTTGAGGATTTACGTTAAGGACAGAGCATTTGTCGTTGTCAGAGGGAACGACACTTGCCATGATGTTCTTAATACTATAGGCATTCAACGGATCTACAATTTAGTATCTTGTCTAAAATTGACTAGGATATGCGTGAAATTATTTTTTTTAATACGACAATTTTCTGAATTGTTCTAGTTTTAATCCATGATGGATTGTATGCACTGAGTGATACTCCTAATAGTTTCTTGTCATTCTACTATTGTCTTTACATCTGATTGCGTAGATGATGATGTAAGTGAATGACATAATAGACTTAGACACATAGGGTAAGCGATGATGAATCGGTTAGTAGCTAGAGGTTTATTAGACCCGCTGACCAGATTCGAGTTACCCGTATATTAATTTTGCCTAACTGGCAAAATGACGAGAAAAGGCAAAATGACGAGAAAACCATTTTGGCAATGCAATGAGAGCTGGAACTCCATTGCAGTTAGCCCATTGTGCCTTCCTTTTCTTGTGGTCTTATGAGCATGAGAGCCGGAAATGGAGTTGTGTAGATAATTATAGACGCTTACATGCGTTTCGGTTCATCTATCTGATCTCGTACAAGTCTAAGGCATTAGACTGCTTTAGGAGGTTCATAAGCAAGATTGAGAATCAATTAGATTTGAGAGTAGAGACTCTCAGAACAGAGCGGAGACGCAAGTATTCGTCTAAACTACACATGGGGCTCTATTTCGAGAAAAGTATTACGAGACTACTGACTATTAGTCAGTTCCCCATTTGAGTTTTGGACAGGGAGGCAGCCTGACCTTAGCCACTTGAGGTTATGGGGTTGTGTCACGATTTCTCGCATTCACACGGTGAGTTAGGCCTGCGAGAAAATACGTGTTCTTAGGCGAACACGAACGACACTATAATCGAGATTGAGTCTCGTAATACCATATTTCTTGAGAATGATTTCCCTAAGAGAGGTGAAATCACTTTGAACCTTACCCTTTATGCGATGGATGAGCCTAGTGGTTCGGGGAGCCCAGCGGCGGGATACAAGAATCCATTACGGATCTTGATCTCAGTGGGAGCAATCCATCAAGAGGTAAAGATTTTTCTCTCCTCCTAAGAGCATCGAGAATGCGTATTTAAACGTTGTTTCTCGATTGAGGGTGAGACCCTTGTTGCGACTCTAGAGAATGATGAGAAATCTAAAATGGTCCGAGAGACTCTCGAGGGTTCTGCAAAAGATGGAAAAGACCATTTATTGAATGCCATAAATGAAGAGAAGGAGTTGATGAGAATCAACAGGGTCTGGAACCTAGTTGATTTGCCTAAGGGCGGAAGGACTATTGGGAACAAGTAGGTTCTCAAAGTCAAGATAAAGGTCAACGGATTGATGAAGAGGTAAATAACCCGCCTAATAACTAAGGGTTACACTTAGACTGAGGGGCGGACTATCGAGAAGTTATAGTCTAATTTATTTCGATCCGTTTATCTTTCAGTGATTGTCACGAACATGGATCTAGAGTCACATCACAAGGATGTAAAGACCGCTTTTGTAGTGGAAGTCTAGATGAGGCGATCTACATGGAGCATCCCTATGGGTTCGTTCTAGTAGATCAGGTGGAAAAGGTCTGTTGATTTTAGAAATCAAAATACGACCTTAAGCCATCATCCAGACAGCGACGCTTGAGATTTCACGAAAAAGTGATATCTTATGGTTTTGTAATGATCGAGTAGGATCATTGCATCTATCTGATACGTCCCGATAACTCCTTTATGAGCATGTTCTAATATGTAGATGATATTCTGTTGGCCGGGAACAACAGAGAGTATCCAATGACCATTGTAACATGGTTATGAGGTTTTAGTTTATTCTCAAATTTTGGATCTATAGGGATCGCTTGAGAATGGTGTTAACTCGTTAACAAGAGTTTTACATCAGATAGATTCTTGAGCATTTCGAGAAGAGCGATTACAACCTAAAAGATACTCTTATCGCTAAAGGTAAAAAGATCTGAATCTTGACACGAATTTATAAAGAAATAAGGGAGATGAGCAGAATACCTTATTCCAGTGCAAAATACATTTCTAGTGTATGCGATGAGGTATACACGTGCGATATACAGTTGGATGTATGCGATGAGACATACATGACCAGACGTTTATTTTACGGTCGATCTGGTGAGTAGGTATTAATAGAATCCTGAAAGGGATCACTGTAGAGCAGTGAAAAATGATTATGAAATATCTCATTTGAACTGCGGAACTCTCCATGTGTTACGGATGAGGAGATTTGCGTTTTTCATTGGGATTCAGATACTGACTGGGAGTAGTGATCTGAATAAACGCAAAAGATTTTATCTTCTTAGAGCAGTAAGAAGAGAACTTATATATCTCTAACAATAGAGACTGAGCTTGTAGTATGCTCAATTGCAGTTCATGAGAATGGTTGGCTTTAGAAATTTTATGGAAGACTTAGGGGTTGTGACAGATAGTAGGAGATCAGTGATGATTATTGTGATAATCAGACCAACACTGTCAACAAATGAGACCCTAAGTGTTATAGTAAAGCCAAACACATTGATACCGAAAACCACTTTGTGAGAGATATTACCGAGAAGGGTATTGTGACAGTTAAGTACACCTTGACATACAACATGATAGTTGATCCCTTCAGAAAACCCGTTGTGAGAGATTCCTTTATGAGATAAGGAATCATTGGGTTTAGTATACTTTCATTTCTCATTATATATTGTTATAGATACTTATTGAAATATATGACATGCATGCATTATTGGGTCACATATTTATTTATATTTATTTCATGCATTATTTATTGTCATATATTGTGATCTTGCGATAAAAGATGTGTCAGGCAGGCGTGGTCGACTTTCTCACACGAGTGACCACCTCCGACTCTGAGTGAGCGGAGATGAGACGGATTCTAGTCGTAAGAGGCTTTGAGAGTGGCCGTACTAGAACATAAGTCGCTCTGATATATGTTCAGGATGAGATCATATGCGATATGACTGACATGGAAATACTCACATCCATGTTGCCTGTAAGTAGCCAGATTTGAGATCTCAGATATCACCTGCGATTTGTGATATTGTCTCTGAGATGCTCTCTCTAAGATCTCTGGGTAAAGTCTTATGTGTAGACTGAGTCCCATACTTGTACAGTATTAGAGAAATCTGACATATGCCCTCTGAAGGATGGGGGATTAACACTATGGCACGTATTTCATACCACGTGTGATGAGATGACTATGGGATAGTTGGAGTTATTATTTGATACGATAGTTTGATCTTGATCCCCGTTCCCACTGTGTGTGACCTGAGATCCATTGGGTGGGATCTCTTATGCCCTTATTACTTTCGGCTGTCTCTAGAAGTTTTGATTCAGTATTGCTACTTTAGTCTGTTTACCTATGGCCCGGAAGATAAATTGAGGTCTAAGGGGCAGGTCTAGAAAAACAGCTGAATTGAGACCGATAGATTCGAGTTTGGGAAAAGGAAGGCCAATAGACATTACATCATTGTCGTGTATTCATAGGTCGACCTATTATGTTAATCCATGTTGGGATTCAAACATAATAATGAATATATAGTCGAGCAAATTGATGGGGGATCACTTTCGATAAGGAAAGTGGCTCGATGGATGTAAATGCATTGAGTCTGAGGTATAGCGAGTTGTTTTTTATGCTAACTGTGACTTCTCGATCATCCTAACAGGTGTATCGAGAAGTCTTTGCTTACAGGTGTACTCGCCGGTCGCACGACGCCCAATCCAGTATGAAAGTCCAATAGGGTGATGTGAGAGAACGCATGAGTTGCGATCTTGTGATTGACGGAAGTGAAATTCCCTCATGTGCAAGTGGGAGATATAGATTAGTGTGCCCAAGAGGGGCATTATGGTACCTTAGGGATAATGGGGTAACTCCCATTATCCCACTAACCACCTAATTAACTCCCTAATTATGATTTACCTAAAAGGCAAGTGCACATACCAAGAGGTGATTGTGTGACCTTGGCTCTCCATTCCTGTGTGAGCAGTAACCATGACAGGCAAATGGCTAGGATTGCACAATTCTCTAGAGAGGGAAAATGGAGTGAGGGATGGAGATTTTCGCATAGGAAAATCTCCCATCGTCAAGGGATTCACCGGACATGAGGTTTGAGGCGTCGTGGAATTGCGGTGGTGGTTCGATTGCGTGATCACCATCAGACCGTGCGATCCGTTCGAGGGACATTGTAACACGGTGAATTTTGGAGACCGCCCTATAGAGGTATGCATCCCAAAAAATTTCGATCTATTTATTTCACGCTTCAGCATGCGCGATTAAATCCAACATTTTTAATTTCCCATTTTATTCCGTTGTGCTGGGCAGATAAAAAGAAAAAAGAAAAAAAAAAGTAACATGGCAAAAATAGTTATGGTGTGGTTGTATTTGGTCAAATGCTCGTCCCATCCCAATAATGAAACTAATGCTAAAATTTGTTATTTTGGTTTTTGATATATATATATATTTATTTTATTTCTTTGGAAAATAAGAAAATGAAAAGAGTTTGGGTTTTATCCCTTCTATCATTAATAGGCTCTACAATATGCATATAATCTCATTTTTTCATAGACTTATTACTAATATGATAATCATACTCTTTTAAATAATAGTTATTACTAGTCTCATTTCAGGTGGCTTATTTTTTGATAAAGATTAGTGTCTGCCAAAATATGGTGCCTTCTTCGATTATAAAAACATATTTTTCATAAAATTTATTTTTATAATGTCATAAAATAAGGCATAATACTAATCTTATTTCAGGTGACTAATAACTAAGAAGTTTTTTAGACCATAAAATTAGAGATGGGTAGGGGTCCGTTCTTGTCTGGAAACCAACCCAGCTGTCCCGTGAAAGACCGGACTCGAAACCGGCCATGGCTACAGTAAACCGGGACTAAACCTGCTCGGTTACAACACCCGGGCCGGTTCTTATTATTTTTAATTGATAACCGGCGCTACCTGAGAACTGACTATCAATATCATGGCCTGGCTTATTTTCCATGTCACCTAATTAAAATTTTGGTCGGAACCGGTCCGGCCCTATATAGCCTGGGATATGCCTCGAAACCGTGGCCGAACAGACCCGCTGTTCTTGGGCCCGTATGGTAGGTTCCATTATTTGTACAACGAAAGGGGGATTCTTAAAGAAGAGTTTGTGAAAATTGATGGGCTAACATATACCAGACAAATAGGTTTTATAAGGATTTATCCCCCCGTGTTCAAAGGATAAGAGCAAGGGATACAAAGTGGAGATCGTCAACAGTTGTGACCCAATCCCAGAATCCAAACCATGCAAAAAGAGACTTTTGTAAAACTATAATGATACTAACCATGCTCTATGCCATGGGGTGTAAGCATTTAAAAAAAAATACCACTGCCAAAAACGATGAAAATAAAAAGGGTGAGAATGCTATGGTTGGGGAAGGGTTTGACAAGAAAAAAAATCGACTAGAAGTATGTTTTATTGAAAAAAGGAAAAAAGGAGGAGGCTCGGATCTAGGATAAAATGACAGGGAAAATGAATTAAGAGGTGGTATATAAATTGAAGCTATAAAAATGGAACTTTGACAAAGACAAATAGAAATAGAAGAGGAATGTGTAACCTCATACTATAATCATTGATGACCGAATAGAATGGGAAAAACAAGACTAAAGTAGCCAATCTAACTAATTCGGTGCATGAAGCTTGGTTTTCTCATATCCTAATGGTGCGGGTACACCCATTGACCATACAGGATAGCTCACAATCCATGCGCAATGGGCAAGCACACAAGACAAACCTATGTATAGGCTCAAAACCTTCCTAGTGCATTCACTAAGATTGAAACATGAAATGTGGAACGTGCTAAGTGCAACTTCTACCAGCAAGATGCTATACGATCTTGTTGTTGATGAGACAAATATATTTAGTTCATTTGAAAAATGAGTTTGTTTGCCGCAATTTGAGAATAAGAAAATGGTTAAGTGCACCTATTCCATCTAATGTATGACCAACATGTAACTTGTCCTTTATTTTTTTTTTTTTCCTTGTAAACTCTTATTTTACATGTGATTGAACCTTAATGTACCCACGACAGCACCATATATATATATAAAAGAGGAGGAACAAAATTAGAAATTTAAAAGAAGTTAAATATGATATGTATTTGAAATTATAATTTTGAAATCAGATTATTGTTAGGAATTTTTGAAAAATTTAAATCTCATTAGTTAATGCATTCAAAATGAAATTAATAGGAAAAATATAATCGAAAAAGATTAAATGTGATAAAAAATGGAATGAATTTGAATTGGGATGCATTTGACTAAATTTTTGTGTCTCATTCAAATCTCTACACAATTAATCTTATTTTTCCGTTATGAATATTTAATTAAATTCTCATAAACTCCGTAATAGGTGACACTTATAAAGTTTTAATGGCTCTTTGATGGTTAAGAGTTCATATAAACTCTCTCCTAGTGTATTGGGTTCCTAAATCTAAATTTCAAACTATATATCATCTATTAAGTGAAATTGAGCGTTTAAAAGATTTGTGCACGTTTCAAGAATCATTTTGGTGTTATCATAATTGTCAGAATCAAGAATGATCGGAAGTACGTTCAATCCTCTTTCTCAAATATTTTTATTATATTGAATTATTATTATATTTGATATGTAATATAGTAACTTAACAATTATAACTTTTAATTAGCCGATAACAATTAGATATATACTTTTTAAAATTATACATAATTCTTTTTTAATCTCGAGTGGGCAACTCTACCCTTTTCCTCCCTATATAAAAAGTTCATTTGAGAATGAAAATAACAAAATAAAGACCGTAATAAATAAGTTACATTACACTAGCAACTTGAAGGCCAGAAGTGTCCATTACCAGAAGAAAAAAAAATGGAAGTAAAAAATAAAAGAACCACACCCTCCGGACAGCTCTTTTTTTTTTTTTTTTTTTCTAGCTTTATGACGAAATAATCAGGACAGCTGATTTTTCTTGTAGCCTCCCGTGAAGGCACAGATAAAAGGGGCCCACAGCCTCATGTGAAAATCTTCCGCCTTTTCAAGGTTAGGAGATGATAGGTTTTGGCTGGCATGCATATTTAAGGAACAAAAAGTGAGAGAGAGAGAGAGAGAGGGAGGGAGGGAGGGAGGGGAGAAGAACGATCACTGGCAAATAATCTATTTACATAAAATAAAATAAAATACAAAAAAGAGGGAAGAATTGGTCTTCATTACAAATGTAGTGTCAACTTTTTTCCGGTGATCGAGAAAAAGGGATAGGAGAAAGCTTTTCACTTTACGTCATTAGTTATGGTTGCCCCTTGTATACTCTCACACCGATGGTAGTCACCTTTTTTGTCGGGTCAACATGGAGAATTTAGTTTTTGGATGAAAAATAAAAATGTTTTAATTTTCATTAACTATGTTTAGCCAAACAATTCTTCAACTTCACGTGACATAATGTATAATCCGAGGTAGACCACAACCCTAAACCATGTATTCTTAGTTCTTGGAAGCAGAGGGAGGTGTCCTAAAAGGGTCGTATCTTTTGAGACCCATGACAAATAAAAAGAAGAAAAGTACTATTTTTCAAGGTTGAATTAAAAATAACTTGATTCCCTTGATATGTAAAGATGTAACCCTTGATTTATTAATTTTTATACAATAATTTGATTAATCAAAATGTCCGAGAATGTTAGAATTGTTTACCTAAACGAGGAAAGAAGGGAATGAATCATAAGGCTTGCAGTGTGAGAAATCCAAAACGATTTGCAAACACTCTCTATAAGGCTGAATTTGGGTCTGACTGATCCTTATCCATCTAATTGCCCCCATCAAAACGGAAGCTTTGTACAAGAATTTGTTTTCGAGTTGTACGAGACAATCTTTTGTAACCCAGAAGCTATAAATTGTATCAAAGAACAAAAAATAATATACATTTAAAATTAATTAAATAAAATCATTTTCTCAAAATTTCATGTGAGTAGGCTATGCTCGTTTCTCCTTTTTCACGTCTATTCGAACAAAAAGGAAAAAGATAAAGAAAAAAATGAATTATGTTTAAATACTGTACTAATAAGCAACAATTTCCTATGGACATGGCGATTACAGGAATAAATAAGCATGGCCCATACGTTTAGGATTGCAATCATGCTTGCTGATTTGACTTTCCTTGATCATTATTGGGGTTGAAGTTTTCTTCCAAGTTGGAAGCACAAGCCCGTGAAGCACACTCAAAATCAATGAGATAAAATATTAAATTCCTTAATAAATTTAAAATTTAAAATTCAAAAATAAAAAAAATATATATATATATTAAAAAAATCATCTCTTAAATAGAGATTTTATAAAAATTTAAATTAAATTAATTAAAATATAATTTTAATTATTGATAGAATAAAAAAGAAAAAAAGTGGCATAAGGCCCGACAGACCATCAAGAAATTCCAGGACATAAATGATTTGTGAGTACAATAATTTGCACCGGAAGAAAACCCTAGACAATAATGATTCTGACCCGAAGAATAAGGATCAGAAACAGATAAAATAATAGATCATTGTGTTAGTCATAAGCCCTTACAGCTACCAAATGCCTCACAAATCACAATAATACCCACTTCACTGTTCTATGTAAAGATTTTATGAGGGATCGTAAGCTACATTCTAATGAAAAAAACATAATCAGCTATATTTTTTCAGTTCGATTAAGTGATGGTTATGGCCTCCCAAATTGCAGAAAAAATCTCTATGATTATGTTATTATTTTAGTAGGTCATAATTTAATATTGTAATATATTAGATACTAAATAAATCGTTTTATATAATAATTCTTATTATGAAAAAATTAAAACCTTTGAAAATGAGCCAAAAAAAAAATTTCAAAATATACTGAAATAGAGGGACATGTAAATTTATTTTATGACATTATTCTAACTTAATTGACCATTTTCGTAGAAAAAATTTTATATTAAACCTAAAAATAGAACTTGGTCAAGTCATGCACTAACAAAATTAGGTTTTATGACTAACCAGTAATCTACAACTCATGAACTTTGGCTCTCTTGGCAATTAATCAAACAACCTCTACCACAAAATAGGGAACATATCTTTTCCAGCCCATTAACCCTAACCTTTGATCTTAAGGGAATTGATTGCTTTTTATTAACTGAATTCAATGATATAGGATATTTTACCAAATAACTTCGTTTTGAATCGTATAAATGAACATTTACTTATAAAAGTTGAATCAATAACATAATTCGGTAAAAAAATCCATTTGATTTGACACTTCTTACACATAATGCATGAATCACACAAATTAATTAGATATCAATAATATATTGAGAAAGCTAAAGAGAGATTAAAAACATTAAACTATACCCATTTTATAATACCAAAAGAAAGGGAAATTCAGCAACCCATGCATTTGCTAAATATGTGCTATTAATAGAAGATCGTATGGTGTGGATAGAAAAATATTCCTTTTTGCGCCTCCTACTCTTCTAAAAGATTGTAATTATTTGCCTAACTAATATAATTTGAGAGCCTCTTCTCACGGTCGACGTCGTCGTCATCATCATTATAATATCTGTGCTTAGTTAATCATGGATGCTAGTACCCCTGAACTAAAATCTCAAATTTAAGTTTTGTGTATAAAAAAAATAGTCACTCTGAGGGTTTACCTCTAAAAATTAAATTCAATTCAAATCGAATTTAATCAGAACTAACATAATTACTAAATATAAAAAGTTTATCTCAAATAATAATAATAATAATCCCTTCTATGTTTTATAATCAAATGGCATGCCTTCCGCATGAAAACCAAATAACCCCCAATAAATTATCCTCCGACCCCACTTCTCGTACTTTTGACAAGTGGCAAAATTTGTGCAAGCAATACCCAACAAATAACTGCAAGGAAAATATGACCATCAATAACTGCTAACAACACCAATCTAATAAATAAATGAACAAAAACATGAGTGCCATCTTATGGGTCTAGTTTAATTAACAAAACACAAACATTTATTATTACAAAATATGGACTTTAGTGAGTGACGGTCACATACAAGTAGGGCAGTGGGGGATGTATGAATCTTCTGCAAGGTGTATAAAAGTATCCCATTCCAAGGGCAATAGAACTTAAGCATATCCTCAAGGTTGAGTGTGTGTTGATACCATGTTAGTGTGAAAATCGACCTTCAAATCATTGACCTGTAGGATTGCTGATATACGCTCATCTTTGATATGAAGTCCTTGGTAGAACGAGTGTCTTGTTGTGGCATTTTCAGGTTGTCAATGGCATCTTCAACCCCTACTAGTCCACAGGAAAGGCCTCGGCCCTCGCGCCAGCAGAGAGGCGTTTTGGTGAGGTCTAGATCGGGGCAGACAGTGCAGTGGAGGCCTTCGCTAGGCTCCATTTCGGAGGACAACGCAGTAGTAATGGCAGGGGCTAAAGTAGAACCAAGGCCATCGGTGAGGTCCGGCAAGAAACCGATAGCGAAAGTGCAAGGAAGGCCTGAAACTTGGGAACTTCAAAGGTATGACAACAAGCTTTGATTATAGATCAAGACTTTTGATTCGAACCGTCATTTGTATGACTTGAAATTGTTGCGTGTGAGTATGTTGGATTCGGGTCTTGCTCCCTGCCTGTCGTTAACGCAGGAAGGGAAGAGATTTGATTGTTACTCACTCATTTCCGAGAGTTATTCCTTTGGAGTTTGGTTACAGACAGATAGTCAAGCCTCCCCTTCCCCTCTTGAATCTTCCTATGTTTAGGGAAAGTTATAGCTTTAGTTTTTCTTGTTAGTCAAAGTAATTTCACTCTCTCCTTACCCTTGGACTCCATGACCCCATAACCCAAGGTTTTTTGAAACTATTTCAAGAGTTTTTATTAGCTAAACTTACAGAGTTTTGCTTATTAATGTAACAATCCCATCTGAATCCCCGATGTTGAAACAAGTGTTTCCCGGACTAGATACTGTTTCCGATTCAAACTCAAATACCTAGGTATTTTTAGCAATAAAACCTTCGGTTAGCAAATAAACATGATTATTGGTTGCAAATGACGCATCTTACGGACATAATTGTCTGGTAGTGGAACATTTTCTATTGGCTCCAATTGATTTATCGTGTCTTTTACACGGTTGCGAACCTAATAATAAACTCGAAAAAGAGGGGGAGATGAGGCTGATTTGACCTGTTTATTGATATTAAATATTGTTATCAGATTATATTAGCATTTGTCTGGTATATTAGCACTAGTTGTCTGGTTTCCAAGTAGAATAATGAGGGGTGGTTGATGATCTTATCTTTCAGGCAAGATTTGTCCCAGACAAGCATGTGGGGTTTCAGTCCTGTCGTGCTCTGATGTTAGCTCTCCATGTTCTCTGTCCATCTTCATCTTCTCGGCGGGGCTTTTCTGTGTTTTCAGCGGATGCATAGATCACTTTTGTTCTGTCCGTAATGTAAAATGAACACAAAGTGCAATCTTTAGATTCATGATCATAATGAATTTGTAGCTGACGAACTAGGATATTCAACCAATATTCAATGCTCAGAGGAGCCATCGCACGTGCACAATTGCCGCATGTGCAGCCCACACAGCGCATTGGTCTGCACGGTGCAGACAGAGGCCTGAAGAGGAGGGGAATTGTGCGCATGGACAACCAACATGACAGACAGTCAAACCAGCAATCTTTATATAATTTTAAATCAAACTAATGCAAGCAATTTGCGCACCATAATTCAGAGCAAACATGGTACCCCAAATCAATTTAGCACCAGAAAAAGAGGCTAAAGCGTTTCTATTTAGCATTTGAAAAAATGTCATATCACAAGGAACTTCTCAACCAAGGATTCTTGCAGTGCCCGTCCAGAGTCAAAAATTGATCAGGAATCATGCCTGAAAACTAAAGCAAGAGCTTTGCAATGCCTTTTAACTAAGTTTCAAGGATAAAATCATTAAGGCATTTAAGTAACATGAAATTCCATCATTGTGAACGACTAATATCCTGTAAACCACCACATCCTCCAAATTCAATATTCAGTGAGCAACAAACCCCAAATTTTCAATATGAGAAATGTTTAACCAGATAGCTACGAGCAGGAGCAAAGTTGTTTAAGTGACATCTTCATCTCCATCTGTGATAGGAAGGAAACCTTCTAGCCGGGCCTTGTCAGTGATCTTTTTACCCAAAAAATGATGAAGACCACAAATTATTCCTTAGAGTTCCCCTTCTGTCCATGCCATTTTTGCGAACCACAACAATCTTCATGTGTTTCCTCCAACAAGTGACAACACCAAGACAAACATCAGTAGCCATTTATCTGTGGCCTGGGAGATGGCCCAGTAAGCCGTGAGAAAGGAATCTGCGTGCGGCCAGGAAGACCTCTCTGCCCAGAGACACGATCAGCTGCCTTTGGGTCTGAGACTGATTTTGAAAATGCTTGGGCAAGCTCAAGTGCAGAAGCTGCCTTCCCAAAACGCAGGCCTTGAGCATCTTGTTTTGGTGGCTCAGCTGGCTTGCGCCAGGTATCCGGTGAAGGAGGCCTCTCCTGCTGCTGAGGCTTCTCATTTTCCCTGATGTTCCTCCTATTATCATTTCGCCAGTTCCTCCTCTGTGCATCACCTCTCTCAACATCAACCCTGTTATCCCTTCTCTCCTCAATCTTTCCTATCCTATGACCAAGGGGAGGGGTCTCAACTTTTCCACCATAGTGGATAGATGTTGCATGAGCTGAAATAGTTTCAGTCTTTGGAGCATCAAATTTGACCCTATACAAAACAAGAGATGCATAAGCTAAAGAGGGCAGCGAACAGGTATGCCATTTCTGAATAGCAGTCCAGTTGCAAAAAAAAAAAAATAATAAATAAATAAAAAATAAAATAATCAAATTGTCGGGCCGCCAATACCCGTTTTGAGGTTGACCCAGCTCATGTTCCGTGACAGAAAGATCATCAATCCCTCGCTCCTTTAGAACCTGCAAAGGGGCAGCCAATACCATCAAACATCAGCACATAGAAACAGTTTTGCCAAATATACAGAATTAAAGTCCTGCATACATCAAATAAAATAATTATTCCATCAAGAAAACAACATAGCATCAGCTTAACTAAGGATGGAAAAAAAAAACAATAAATTTCTAAAATAGTACAAAAACAGCATAATCACACGTACCAATTCTCGGGGTCGAGCACCACCAAACAATGCCTTCCTGCAATAGCCATGGTTATATAAACGGTAAGTAACACACACAAGGATGAATCCAACTTTAGCAAAACAGTAATAACCATTGCCCCAAGCAATCAAGATGAATACCATGGAAAACATAGTGCATGCCATCTTCAATAATGGCATGATATCAGGAAAAAGGATTCTCACTTGCATAACAATTCCATGTTAGGGAGGAGCCACAGTTGGAAATGAAAACACCCAATCCCATGAATGTGAGTATCAACAATTGATATTTAGCATCACTTTCAAGTGGAAGCTCCATAGACCATCCATATGATAAAAGGAAGAGTGAATCATGATATCTTTTCAAAAAAGAGAATTTCATATAGAAATAAATACATAATTAAAAAAATACACAAAAAAATAAACAACAAAGATATACTATCACGTCAGGAAAGTTCTCCAATCTCTCTTCACGTGAATCATGAAATCTTTTTTTTTCTTTTTTTTTTAAAAAGAAATTCATATAGTAACAAATAATTAATTAAAAAAAAGTAAACAAAACAAAAATAAACAACAAAGATAAACTATCACAACAGGAAGGTTCTCCAATCTCTCGTCACAATTTCAAAGATCCCCCTTTAAAAGGTTCAACAGCAATTATCCATAATAAATCTGGAAACAAAAAAAAGATTTTACCAACCCACACCTCCACCCTTCCCCCCCCCCCAAAAAAAAGAATGTACATGTGAAGAGGAAGATTCTAATACATGAACTTTTGGGCATCACTTTCTAAACATATGTAGAAAACAACCACCCACAAGGCACAGCTCTGAGAATTTTTGACATTTCTAAAGGACCCAAACCCTTCCAACCAATGCAGGTATCATCCAACAAGCAAGTAAAAATTTTGTGCTGGTACAAATAGATCATGGATTAAGTTCCTGCAACAATGGGTTGTTCACCCACTTATAGTGTTCAATCACTTTTGAACAACAAAAAACAACAGTAATACATCAAACTCAAACCAATTTTCCAAGGGATTCTCAAGAGACACCAAAAACAAGTAATTGTATATCCCACATGATGCTAGAGACAAGGAAATGCGAAAAAAAAATATAATCTTGAGTTTTACTTATGTGATGAAGTACATCCATCACACAATCTTTCAGGGAAAAAACATTGTTAAGTCTCCTTAAACCTAAATGAGAAAATACAGCTTCTAGTAAAAGAATATTCGAGGGTCTCTCTAGTTTCCAGAATGAAGGTTCCTGTCCTGGGACCTTGTGTCCAGTGACATACCTCAGATACAGGAGCATCTTGACAGATGGATTGTTATGGCAGGACGTTGTGGAGGTCATGGAAATGATGACATGGCGCCTACTAAGATGGATGAGGTGGCTGCACCAAAGATTCTGCAGATTTAGAACCGCAGAGGGAAGAGGGGAAGTGTGATAGAGGATGGCAAGTAACAAACTCAACCGCAAGAATCTTAGTGGTTAAGAGGGTTTAAGGGATTATAAAATGTAAGGGGAGGGGAGAAGGGGAGTCAGTGAGGGAATTACTATCAGTGTAATACGGCCATAGGCTGGGCAGTCATGCTTCTTGCAGACTGATATCCATTCTGTAATCAGAGTTTCCATTTTCAATGAAAGATAAGCACTTTGTGCTCTCAAATTTCTGAAAAACTCCTTCTCTGACCTTTTTTTTCTCTTATCTCTCAAATTCTGAGTATAACATGGATATTCATAATAATCTTAGAATGGAATGGGGATTGCAAAAGATCTTGACCAATCCAAACATTACTCCAGAAACAGCACGGGTGTATCATTTCCAACTCTATATTTCATAATTGGAAAGAAAGTCAAATACCTAAGAAACGAAATCTGCAGGGCATGTGCAAGACTACAGGCAAACATGGCATCCCACCAATTTTCCTAAATACCAAAACTACTTTTGATCAAATTATGCCACAAGGAATCAGGTTCTAAGGGAAATTCATATCCATTTCTCCACCAGGTAATGCTTTTGACAATAATTAGGTGCTACACACCCTTAAGGTACCAGGATCCCCATCAACAAGGCCTTGGGCAGTAACCGGTTGAAGTGCTTATCTAAGGAAATAAATTTCTTTTTAGAAAATAAAGTTGATTGGATATCAAATTTTAAAAGAAAATCTAGGAAGCATGGATACTTCAAAAGGAAGTGTTTCCATATCAGAGACATATAATAAAATGCTACATGGATACTCTCCACATCATATGATTTATATCCATTTTATAGTACTTTTTAAATACCGTATATTTGGATACTTCAGTGAACTGTTTCGTGACAATAATATTTTTTTTTAATGTTTTCTAATGGCACATACAATTTATTTATATAAATAGATATTTTAGATATGTATCTATTGATTTATTTATTTATTTTTCCTTTTCCCCTTCTTTTTCCTTTTATATATATATTTTATCAAATTTGTCTCTCAAATAGCCAACCCCAAATATTGGGACTAAGCCTCAGATTGTTGTTGTTGTTGTACATACAATTTATTTATATATTATTTGATTACACAAGAATGCAATTGTTGTATCTACTTGTTATACCTCATTAACACCCATTTTTAAATATTTAAATTACTATTTGCTAAAATAGACTTATTTATAAATAAAATTTGTATAACTATATTTATTCAATCTAAATATATTAATTTTATTATCTTAACATTGTAACCTCAATTCTACTTTTTGGAAATTTGATGTATTTTCATATTTGTGTTGTGTTCAATACCCATATCCCTATGGATGCTTCTTCATTACCAGGATTGAGATCTTTTAAATTAAAAATAAAACTATTTTCTATTTAAAGTACTATAAAAAAAATGGCATCCTCCATTTTCCCATATCCCAGTTTTTGGATTTTGCTGCATTCCCGTACCATATTTTTTGGTTACCACATTATACATATATCCTTGCCTCCTATGAGAAAATTGAGTAAGCATTTTGACAAGCCAACATATTCATTGTCAACTCAAAAGAGAAATTATATAACATCAATACACAGGCCTTGCTTTTAGCTAAGCATTTCAAGATATATCTCTTCCAGCACTGATATTGACACAAAATGATATATATTCGTAACAATCACATAATATCATCTCAAGTTTTAAATTTAAAAAATTAACAAAAATTACATACTACAACAACAAACTAAGCCGTAGTCCCAAAATTTGGGGTCAGCCATTTGAGAGACAAATTTGAAAGGATAAAAGATTAAAAAATAAAATAAAATAAAATAAATAGATAAATAAAAATAAATAAATAAATAAATATGTAAAATATATTAGTTTAATTTGTATGGATACTTCTACATTACTCATTTCTATTCAAGATCATCTTCTCGTCTAAACTCTTAGCTATCATGTCTTTACGGATAACTTGCATCCAAGTTTTTAACGGTTTACCCTTACGTTTTATTAAATCTCCTATATTTAAGTTTTCAATACTCCTAACCGGTGCATCTTTTGGTCTTCTTTGCACATGCCCGAACCACCTCAAATGACACTCGCATCTTATCCACAATAAAACTAACTCTCAACTTATTATGAATCTTTTCATTTATAATTCTATCTATTTTAGTTTTGCCACACATCCACCTAAGCATCCTCATCTCTGCTACAGCCAACTTTTGTTCTTGTTATTGTTTAATAGTCCAACAAAAATTACATACTATAACACTGAAATGTTCAGTAAACAATCAAATGAACATGGAAACATGAGAAGCACGGGGTTGAGAGGAAGAGAGAGAAGAAAAGACATACATAGGCCAATCATAAACCAAAAGTAAGGAAGAGAAGGGGAAATAGGAACAACAAAACCCAGGCACCTAGGTTCCAAGGTCCCATGAACAACTAGGCTAGCCTCTCAAGCACCAGGAGTTCTTAAGCGAGTGCCTAAAGCACCATTAACAACAGTTCATCACATAACAATGCCAAACCCCCTTCAAATTTCAGTGTTCAAACCTCCTTCCAAGTCATAAAGCAACCCTCTTCCTATCGACACATAACCCCTTTCCAATAGAATCTGTTATAATCCTCTACATCCACAACTTCAACATAAATCTCATAGAAGAAGAATCAGGAACTCAAAGCTTCCCCACCCCCCAAAAAAAAGACCCCCCCACAAGAAAAAAGAAATGAAATGAAACGTCCTCTTTGAGATTCTAACCTCATCTTACAAATCACCAGGTATGAATAAGAAATAAAATAAAGTGTCACCTATATAAGAAAATAGGCAACGCTAATCTACTACATCATGCCCTCAAAACATACACCTCTAATACCTCATTTGCCATATGATCCCTAGAATGGTAACACTAGCCATATCAACCAAATTCTCTCTAATAGTAAAGAATCAGGAAGTGCTCATCCTAATCAGCTTGAAAGAGACACAGAGAGAGAGAGGCCAGAAAGCCAATATTATACAACTTAAACAAAAACCAACCAAGATTATCCAAGAAACAAAATCAGGAGCTGGTTCAATTACATTAGTTCTACTGTCTGTTTGAGGATTCCCAATTCTTAACACTTGAAAAATATTGTCTGTGTGCATATGATCTGTAACACTTCTTTAAAGCTCCTGCAGTGACCTACTATGTTGACATATAAGATACTGTGTGAAGAAACAAAGGATTCATAAACGATAAGATGCAGGCAGGTATATATGCCCTGATCTAATATTCATAACACATATTATGCGCGAAGATTGGAAATGAAAATTCTGCACTTCTCTAAAATTGTGATGGACACAACAGCCAACACTTGCCCGATCCATGTTGGATGAGACATTTGATTTTTTCTTTTTTTTTTTGTGTGGATACTTAAGATTATTAGAGTTGGCATTTCACTTTTTTGAATAGTTATAAGAACCCCTCACATCAGAGAAATTTATAATTGTAGTTACATTTTTATTAAATGATTTGTTTATTTCCTTAAATTAAAATTTTCATATGCAAAAATTGTTAATAGATCATAAAATTTGCTATTATAAGACTGTTTTATTGACAGTAGGAGCCGAGATTCGAAACTGGACAAGTAGATTACAAAACATTGGCCATAATTTCAGACTTTCCACCATGGCACAGGAAGAGAAGCTAAGCTTATGTGAGCTTCAAGGCTATCCACTACATAAGCTGGTAGTGGAGAAAGCTTGAAGTGCTTTTCTTCATTCACTTGTTTAACCCTTTGTTCCCCGGGATCATAGACAAGCTCACCTTCTAAATGACTTCACTCGCACAAAAGAGAAAGAAGCTAGGGGAACTGGGTGTCTGCATGGCCCTCACAAACATTTTCCTGCCCAAAACTTAAAACCAAGGCCCTAGCAGACCAAATATAACATCAGTCCTCCCACAACATCATAGAAAGAAAGTTTATGTGGAGCATTTTCCTTGTGGCACAACCACAGTCGAGGGAAACAAATACCAATGTCCTTATAAACGACTAGAATCCCCTAAGGTAGCAGAACCCCCTACGGCCTCAGGCACAAGGCACCATGTTAAGTGCCTGCCTGAATGAAGTGCTGTGCTTGTTCAAGAAAATCCTATTTTGCAAGATAAATAAAATTAAGGCTTAAAATCAAGGCTATCCACTACATAAGCTAGTAGTGGAGAAAGCTTAATGTGCTTCTCTCCATTCACTAGTTTAACCCTTTGTTCCCCGGGATCATAGACAAACTCACCTTCTAAATGACTTTACTCACACAAAAGAGAAAGAAGGTGGGGGAACTAGGTTTCTGCATGACCCTTACAAACATTTTCCTGCCCAGAACTTAAAACCAAGGCCGTAGCAGACCTACTATAACATCAGTCCTTCCACAACATCATAGAAAGAAAGCTTATGTGGAGCATTTTCCTTGTGGCACAACCACAGTCGAGGGAAACAAATACCAATGTCCTTAAAAACCACTAGAATCCCCTACGGTAGCAGAACCCCCTACAGCCTGAGGCACAAGGCACCATGTTAAGTGGCCGCCTGAATGAAATGAAGTGCTTGTTTAAGAAAATCCTTTTTTACAAAAAAATAAAAAATAAAAAATAAAAAAAAATAAATAAATGGAGAGGAAATTAGAACACAAACGCCTAGAAAGAATACTCTATAAACTCATATTTCATCAAGGTGCTAGCCTAGCACATTGGTGCATAGGTGCAAAAGGCAAGGCACCTTGGCTAAGGCCCCTTGTGATGCTGGAGTAGCACCTTAGGTGCCTGAAGTTCCAAGACAGCACCTATAGAGCCTTTGAAAACATTGCCAAATACTACAGCTACATAACCAATGGCAGATCTAATTAGTTTTGTCAGTTGCATGTGGCCAATATGTGTTTCACACTCATACATGAATAGTAATGCATATCTTATGCATGCACAATTACATGATATGTGGAAATAAAAATTATGGAGAACTATTTCACTAAACTAGGTACGTTGGTTTTGTATTTCTTTAAATTTGGGGGGCAATTGCCCCCCAAAGCAAGCATGTGGATCCACCCTTACACATACCATAAGGACAGGGCCTGACGAAGACACGACATACCAGTCTCTCAAATTTGTTCATGTCCATATGGTGAAGTGTCTGTTCCCAGGTTTGCATCCCAGCTTTTCAGCCAAAGGTCAACATAAGGAAGATTAACCAACCTGAACTCCACCAATATCAATCACCACGAACATTAATCTCACCGAAAATAGTTACCTATGCTGATTCGATTGATCTCTTGTCTTAGCATAAAGTACCTACAATCTCTTCTGCATGCATTAAAATGCAATCCAAGAGACTCCAATGATAGGTTCTCACAACATCTCCATAGCTAAAGCCCAAATATCCTTATCACAGAATAGGGATCTTATTTCAAGCATTGAATACCACAAACTGGTCATCAGTTCTAAAAGAGCCCATGGTTCCTTGTTGCACAGCGGCAAGAAACAACGGCTCTAATACCTCCTATGGGGACATAAGATCACTCAAAAAAAATACAAGAGATTTTGTAATATCAATTCCCTAATCCTACAAAAGTAGGAAGTTTGTATATCTAAGAGGAGAATATCATAAAACCTGAAAATGCGCAGAGCCCTGAGAAGGAGCACTCCGAAAGAACTACAAAAGTAAGGGGTCAACAACATTATGTTCCCTCAAAAATCATCCAATTAAGTTCCCTCCACACCAATCACGAGGCACCCAACCATCGTAGTTCCTCAACTTGTAAATAACTACTCTGGAGCAAGACCACTAGGTCCACATTATATGATTTGACACAAGCTCTTCAAATTTTTAGTATAGAAAGGCTAGGATTCCAAAATAAGACATGGAAAAATAAATGCAATAAAATTTCAATAAAACTAACATAACATATGAATTACCAACCTCTCACTTTCAGAAATTCCTTCCAGTTGCTCAATTGGCTGAGTTCGCGGCTTCAAATTTAACTTTGGGCGTTCCCCTGCTCGATTTCCAGTCTCTTGACCAGCCGACCCAGGCCTTGGATAAGCTACATTTCCATGTAGCTCAGAAACAGAATCCACACGTGCAGATTCAATAGGTGGCTGCGGCTGGTACACCTACATCCATCAAAACAATAATCAATTTTAAATCTATCATCAAAAGTTATTGTAAGAACTGGCAGTAGCTGAAGCCGAACAACTACCTGTCTATCAACTGCTGGTGGTTCCAAATTCTCCAAAGGCTTTGTTCTTGGGAGCAACTTCAACTTTGGCCTCTCAGAGACCTCAGGGGCCAATGCTTGCTGTAAATCAGACCCAACAGAAGGAGCCATTTTAACCCCATCATTGTAATTAACAAGGCCTCTATCTTTTTCCTCTGGATAAATTCCATCCTCAACAATCAAACTCCTTTCCGCATGCCTGGCCAATGATGCATCATAATACTCATTTCCCCTCATTGTCCCATTTGGCATTTCCAAATGTCCAACATTCTCACTTTCCATCTGATTCAGGCTTGCAAGCTTTGTCTGCCACCTCCCAGATGAAACCTTCTCAAGGGCACTCGCTTGAGCAAACTTCGAAACAGGCACAGATCCACCAGTCCACACAGAATGCATTGGCTCATTATTAACAGCAACACCTACTGCTGCTTCCTTCCTTGCTGTCCACGCATTCAGATACGAACCCCCAACTGAATTTGGAGGATTCAACCCTGGATGAATCGGCTCATTATACCTCAACCCGTGAGAACTAGTATTAGAACCCGGAAACTGAGACCCTCCACCAGTAGTGACCTGTCTAGAAGAAACCCTGGGCTCCACACGAGTTATCGGAGCCTGAATGCTCTCATCACTAAACGTTCTACGAGGAGCTGAAATCCCATCAAGTGGCTTGCGTTCGTCTTCATCAAAATTACGACCAATGTGTGTATTATGTGAGAAAAATGGTGTTTTCTCATCAAAATTCCTAGTCGAACCAGACGATCCTGGTCTTAACCTATGGTGATCTTGCCTGTTTCCCCAACCCCCTTGGCGATCGAAACCAGAGCGATCTGAAGGCCTCACAATACTATTTGAAGTAAAGACATAAAAGATCAAGAACTACAAAATTAGGGTTTTCAGTTGTAGATCTAAAACTACAAAATTAGGTCAAATAAAATAAGTACATAAAAGAGCAAACAAATCGAATAAAGAATGAAGAATAAACGGAGAGAGAGACATACACGCCAGGAGCAGAAGGAAGAGGGAGATCAGAAGGGATAGAGCCGCCGTGAAAGTCTTTCAGCGTCATGGTTGAGCCGCTGAAGGCTTTCTTCTTCGACATTCTTCTCGTTCTCTCTCTCTCTCTCCAAACTAATCGGAAGAAATCTGTGTGGAATTGGATGAAAGCGTGTTCGAACTGCAAATTGCGATTCTCCCGAGAGGTTTGCAGCGAATGCGAATCCCCAATTGTTCGCCCCCCCCCCCCCCCCCCTCTCTCCTCGTGCTTTTGCTTGGCTCAAGAGGGACACCGAACCCAGCGACGAAGAAGTATATGCCTCTCCAAAACCAAAACCAAAACCAAAACCAAAACCGAATACATTTCTTAACAATGTTCGGGGCCCCCCAGATATTCAGGTTTCCTTTTTCCGTTTTTTTTACAAAAAAAATAAAAAAAATCATTATTTCTCTTTTTTCTTTTCCAATCTTTTCTTTATTAAAAAAGATTTAATTATATTTATCTTTTCTTTACCATTTTTTGGCTTAAAACCTTAATTAATATTAATAAGTTACTTTAATTTGTTCATTTTAATCGCAAATAAAATATTAAGTTTCAGAACTATGTCCGCCATAGGAAATTTTATATTTAATATATAATAGTTAATAATTAAAAATAGTAAAAATAAAATAAAAGGATATGTAAAAAAATTCATTTAATATTTATTTTGTTGCATAAGGTGGACAATTATTGTCTCTTTTTTTATTTTTTTTTATTTTTTTTTGTGATGGGCTTAGTTTCGACTTGTCAAAATTAGTGTAAATTATCAACACTTGTTGGTGTAAGTGGAATGGGTACCTTCGTCTTTTAACCAGATCGGGAGTTCGACTCCCCCTGAGTATAAAAAAAGTAATGTTGGGAACGTGAACCCTATAACTGTCGATCTAGATTAGTCAGAACAAAACTCCAATTACTAGATGATGGCAAAACCATGATAAAAAAAAATAGTGTAAATTTATATACCATAGCAAAACAAAACAAATTAAGAATACAAAGAGCAAGAGAATTTTATCAAAAATGATTCTCATTAAAAGGGTTTAAAAATTTTGATAGCCATATACTTCACTGAATTCAATTGAATTAAATGTTTTGATAATAGAAGTGAATCTAAAAAAACAAGACACCAAATGACATAGTATGAGATAAATATTATACCTAAGTAAATAGTTCATTTATATCATTCTCTTAATGCAAAAAAAAAAAAAATAGTTAATGCAAAAATATCATAGGCCATTCTTCATTTTCATTGCTATAATTAAATTTGCTCTGATCCGATATGGGAGAGAACACTTGAAGAATCTAAGGGAGTGTAAGGTGTAAGCTATCAAGTTATCGATAAATAAGAAAAGATATCACTGATCAAAACAATATGTAAATTTGATGACAGATTATTAAATTTTTTTTAACTAAAATTTTAAATTTGAGCTTTAGAATGAAAAAATGGATATCAGAAGAGTCAGTTTTAAATTGATTCTATAATTATTCGAATTGAATTAATCGGATTTTTGAATTGTGATAGTAAAAAAAAAAAAAAAAGGTAACAAGGGAGTAAGAGCTCTCAAAATGTCTAGAAAGCCAGAAAGGCCCAACAGTCTTATGTTACAAATCCTATATCGGATTCTAAATAGATCAAAAAAATAACACTTAAGTTTAATAGACTCTCTTACCGAACAGATCGATCTTTTGGATTAAGTTTTTCTATTGGGTTTGAATTTATCACCTGAATCCATGACAACCTACTAGTGACCTGCCTTAGCACTCTTTTGGTGGACCTAACCTAAATTGACCCTGCCCAATGAATCTTGAACTAGTTTCCGAGTAGAGCTTGGGATCCTGATCCCTTCCGCTTAAAGGTCGGCCAGCCCATATGGTTCCACCAGTAGCCCGGACATGAAATCTAGACCTGAGCTAATGCATTAAATCATCTCCATGACCTACGCAATGCCGGCCAATCCAATTTGTTTTGGTCAAATTTGTTCTGTTTCCAATGTCACTTCAATCCACATCCTACACTCAACATAAACAAAACATGCCTATGATCACTAAACCTTAACCTGTTTTCTTCTTCTCAATAATGTATCAATAATGTGTTTAAAACATTATGAGTGGATGGCCGCTCATGGAACCCCCTCCCCCCAAACAAAAACAAAACAAAGTCAAATTTCTCAAAATTACCTTATGATTTGATCTATTTTCATTTTGTCCCATTTAATTTATAAAATAGGACAAAACATACTCTTTTTAATACAAAAAAAGATAAAACAATAATTATTTTACGCTGTGTATATTTTGCAAACACTATCTTATTTTATAAATGATTTTGAATTGTCATATATATACACGTACATATACATGTATTACACGCAGAAATTTTAAATATATATCAGTATTTAGTTAGTTTTTGACGACTCATCTTAAACAAGATTTTGAATTCGAATTTTATGTACAAAAAAAATATATAATATGAAAATTTTATCTCTTAAAGGTCTAATACAATTTAAATTAGATTTAGTTAAATTTAACATAATTATTAAATACAATGATTTATACCACTATATATATATATACTAGGAGTACACCGTGCAACACATGGTGTAAAATTTGAATTTTGTATAAAATATTGAGATTATGTACTCATTATAAATAAATATAAAAAATAATTGAAATGTTATTATCATTACAAACTGTGTTGAATTTTGAATTTATAATGAATTAAATTAACATAAATTAGATAAACTCAGATAACATTACCCTCGGTCATCAATTGTCATATTTGACATCATTATCATATATTCAAAAAATCCTTGAAATCTCTCTGATCAAATAGTTCGTTCAAGAAAATTCATTTTTCAAAACCTACTTTTTTTTTCTTTTTTTTTCCTAGGACATTTTTCTCCCCCCTTTTTATGTTGAAACCTACTTGAAAAACTTCAACAGCTATCTACCAAATAAGAAACAGTTCAAAGCAATTGCACCATTTAATTAAAGTTGGCATACTATGTTGAAATGAAAATGCCAATTACATGGCCCCATTTCAATGAAAGCACTACAGAGCTTCTAATCTCTTAACTCCGTCACTTTTTTTCTTATTCTAGACGTATCATTTCTATGAGCAAAGAAGCAACACAATATTGATATTAAGGTCATTCCTTTCTCAAGATCTCCGCATTTGATCCCTAGTAAAGAAGGGATGCCTAAGGGCTTCATGAGAAGTTAATCAGACATTGGAGTCATGCTTTAGTTAAAACCTTCATGAACCGTACCTAAAATCAAGAATTTGGTTTAGATAAACCAATGAGAAATGTACCTAAAAAAAATAAACAAAGAATGAACACTACTGCAAGGAATGAACACATTTAACCACGGACACCAAATTCACCTTAAATTGAGTAAAATTACAAGAATAGATACAAAGATTACAATGAACAAATGGATGGATGGTGCGTGTTACATAGAGAAATTTTACTTACTGGCTACCTCCATCATCATGTCTTCCAAGCAACTGCAGCACATCAATTTCTATCATTGCTGCTTCCCGATATTTCTTAATACCACAAGCAACTTTGATTGCAACCATCTCTCTTGCTTCCCTATCCCAACATCCCAAAACTTGACCAAATGTACCTGCAAAATGAAGTGCCCGACTTATGAAATTCATAGTATGGAGCTATAAGAAAAGGAGACTCTTACTACTCAATGCATAAGTAGAAGCTGACCTTTCCCAATTTTTCTGTGAATTCAATCTGAAGATAAAGGAAGAAAAGAATGTTAAAGCATGCCAGCAAAAAAATAAATAAATAAGGAACAATGTTAACAATCATCAAGAAAATCCCTTTTCTTTAAATCAGCGCAGGATAAAATTTATCAGGGGAAAATAAATTGCAAAATGAAAAAATCGAAATTGAAAACAGTGAAACCGGCAACTGAGAAAGAAAACCATTAACAAATGATAGTATATGGTTAATTAATACAAAAAGTACAAGTAAATACAAAAATGAAACATCCAAAAGAACCCATTAGAGGCGGATAAACAAGTAAAATGCAAAAATGAAACATCCAAAAGAACCCATTAGAGGCAGATAAAGTATATTATAGCGAGGAGTCAATTTCTCGCCATGTGCAAATATGTAATGCCCATCTTTGTCATCCTCACACCATGGAGGAGATCCATTTTGAGGCAATCCCTTCACATCTAGATTAGAATGATCAGCTAGTTGCCTTGAAAATGCACAGCTCGTTGGGTTCCCAACTGCTTTCCCACAAAATAATCTTGATTGAGCCCACACACAACCGACAATTCACTCTCTACTAAACGAGTAACATATCAACACCCTACACTTTTCCCCACGTTAACTTTCACTCATTACATCTTTTCAGAAACACAGTTTAGTACATAGTAAACAAAATCAACTATTCAAAAGAAGTGGGTAAAAATTAAAAGATACGTAAAAACCATAAAATCTATGAAAACAAGAAATTCCTCCCACCATTTTTCCCTTTTCTTGAAGCTTTTTTTTTTCCCCCTTTTTCCCTTATTTTCAGATGACAAAGATCTATCCCCAAAAATTAAAAAGGAAAAAAAAAAATAACATAAAGTCTCTGAAAAATTATGTGAGAACATGATCTCTTACTTCCAAACACCTAAAATCATTTTTTTTTTACACAGTAGCAAGTTTGTCACAGTTACTAAACAGACAGATCAAGATCATAGGATTAAGATAGGAACATTAATGAAGCAAAAAACGTAAAATTTAATACCAAACAAGAGAAGTACTGATAATACAAACTCTATACAAAGAAAGATACTAAACAATCTTAGAAAACGATACCTTGGTTGTCTGATTGACCCCCTAACCCAATTTAGGTCTCTTTCTGGGACAACGATCCATGTGAGTTTCAGTAAACTCTGTCAGACAATCCATTTCTATAGAATCTTAAATCAGACTCGAATTTAATTTGATGAACACAAAAAGAAGAAAATTGAAATCCGAGTAACAAACAAATTGAGAATTTTACGAGATGAAACCCTAACCCTAGAGATGAAATCAGATATGAATCCAGCATCCTGAAGTACGGGTCCTGGCCTATGTATAAAATGGACTCCTCTAGCAGCCAGTCCATGAATGTATTGCCAAAGGAATAGATTTATTACTACACATTACTCAGTTGGTCCAAGCCAACCAAAATAATTCCTGACAATCATTTCCAGGTTCAAGGGAAAAAAAAATTGAAAGAATCTCACAAGGGTTTGTCAAAAATTGATCAGAATATACAAAAAACTTAAAACGAAAATCTCTTTACAATTATTTACTTATAAAACCTTAGATTTATTATTGAGATTATTTACTTTAATTTAAAAACATTACAAGTAAAATAAAGAAAATTAAATATAAAATGTTTGATTTTTCATCTCAAATTTTAATTAAATTATTAAAATTTAATTTGTTACGATTGAATTTTTGAAATTAAAGCCATAACAATTGGATTTTAAATTGATGTCATTTATTAAACAGATATTATCTGTTAATGTGGCATCCTTAGTCGCTTAAATGGTGCTGATGCGTAGATGACATAGGTGTCATAAAAAATTTCCTCCCCATTTTCACATTGAATACATACAAGAAGAGAAATATCATACTCCAAAAGATTTTCAACACAAACAAGGGTTTCTTTAGACTATCTTCCTTTATGCTATGCACATACCAAGCCAATATATGCATAATTAAGTCAATCAAAACATAAATGAAGCAAAATAAGTCAAGTTGACCACGCATAACAAAGAACATTAAGGACAGAATGATAAAGAAGCAATCGGGCAAAGTTAAAAAGGAAATAACATGATCAAAACAACAAACAACATAAATTTGATTGGGAAACGATTTAAAAACAAGCAAACTAATGAAAGTAAAAGATCTATGCTGCATATAATAGAAAAAAGCAAAAGATTTAAAATTGACTTACCACACAATAGAGATGAATGGGATAAGTGCTTTGCTGCTGTTGCTGTAGCTAATAAGAAGATAACAAAAGATAGAAAGTCTTCTCTTTCTCTGATCTAAGTTTTTCTTTTTTGAGGATGCAGAGACCACACTTTGAAAAACAAAGCCTGAAAGACCTGCACACGGTTTGAGCCTGGTGACTGCGAAAGAAAAGAGAGAGACCAACTCAGAGAAAAGCAAAATCCTGATGCTCCCCCACCAAAAAAATTGGACAGCTGAAACAGTAATACAAACAGCGGCATACTCATTTAGCATAGCTGTTTAGTCTACAAGACCTGGCTTCTTTTTTTAGCTTCTAGCATGCAAAAATAAATAAATAAATAAAAATTCGAAAAAGCAAATAGATAGACCTAAAAATTTTAATGCACATAAAATTTTAATGATTTTGATGCATAATCAAGTGCTTTTAACTGACAGCTAAAATTGGATATCCTTAGAGAAATACTTAAATGGTTGCAATTGGAGCAATCAGCATTACACACTCAATCACCCTTCTCTATTGCTTAGGTAACCATACACTCAATCTGCCTCAATTACATATCTGATTATCATTTGGCATTTCTTGTTTAAAAAGACAACCTGCCATCCTAGCAAGTATCTACAAACTATAGTTGGCATTTCTTTTCTCAATCTTACCAAGTCCAGAGGAACACTGCATGAGGACCAATAGAATTTTAAACAAGAAAACCAATAAAACCCATGTGAAAAGACTAAATGATGTGAACTTGAAGACATGTCAATAACTATGAGGAGGTCTAGTGGAAAAATTAAGTTTGAAGTATTACGTTCATGTTCCCCCCACTTGCCATCAGATGGTGCCTTGAACAAGATGCGACCTAGTGGCAAGAACTCATCAACTGGCACATCCCCAGCCTGGATACCGAGTTCATCCAAAAGCTTCCTCTGAGCTGCATTCCTAACCCCTGGTATACAATGAAAGAGAATCCATTAAGGGAAAAATTCAAGAACTTAAAATCAACATTGTAATTATGAGATCCCAAGAGCTTTTTCATGAATAAACACTGATTCAGGGTACAGAGGGTGGCTGAAACACACTACTAGCGACGGATTACCAACAGAAATTTTATCGACAGATTAGCGACAAATTTTTTATAATTTTTTATTTTTTTAATTTATTAATTTCAAGTTTTTTAATTTTTTTGTAAACCTATCAACGACGGATTACCGATAGATTACCGACGGATTAGCAACAAATTACCCGACGGATTTAATTTTTTAAAATTTTTAAAATTTTTAAAATTTTTATTATTTTATTTTAAGCTAAAATAAAATAATTTTATTATTTTATAATAAATTATAATTTTATATTATTTTATTATTATTAAAAAATTATAATTTTAAATTATTTTTTTATTATTAAAAAATATGAGATAAAGATAATAAGTAAAAAAAATAATATGATTAGATCTGTAACTTGGCTTGGTAGTTATGTTGCTAATATAATTTCACTTGTGCCTGGGTTCAAAGGTGCCTGGAGGCATTTTTCACAAATTAAAGGACGTGGGTTGGCGGGTCGGCAGCAGGCTACCAAGAGCAGATTGCAATTTTTTTTGAGAATTCTAAAATCAGTGATGGATTAGGTCTGTTGCTGATTTTTTTTTTTTTTTTCAGTGACAGATTTTTTTCCCTCGCTAATCCGTCATTGATATTAGCGATGAAAAAAAATCCGTCACTGATACCCTTCAGCGATAGAAAAGGGACTTTCAGCGATGGATTTTTCCGTCGCTCAAAGTCCGTTTTCTAATGGTGGCAAGTGCTTGTCCATACCAGAGGGAATGTCACCTTTGTTGCAAACCGTTGCTGCTAGAAGACATACATTAATAATCAATACACAAACTCTCAATCAGCACTGTTAATGCACTTACGACAGACCACTTCAGCAAAGTGGCTGTGACAAGAAACAACACGTTAATGAAGCAAAAGGCTTCCAAGTTGTATTCAAATTCTTAAAAACACAATATTTAGTAAATGATGTCATGATTACAAAAAGTAAATAAAAATAATGTCGGGATGTTGAAGATTGATGTCTGAGAAGACCTTACATCAATACGGTAAAAGTATACATGATCACATAATCCAACTTGTGGTTTGACCAACCGAACAGCTTGAAATTCGTTGTGTATAGAACATATACTACATCCTACCAATGTAAAAGTTTTCCATCCATTATTTTTACCTCCCTTTTCCTTTTCCTCAGCTTTAAATTCTCCTAAGCATCAAACATAACTTGTCCATTTTAGAATAACACAATAAAATACCCATCATTATATGCTTATTTTTCTGGCAATTGATTTCCTCAGATATATGTTGAGAGGAAAAAGAAGAGCCCACGTGTGCTCTTCCAGCTTGATGTCAAGCCCATGGTCATTCTAAGGAAAAAGGAGAACCTAAGTATGTTCTCTTCCAGCTTGATGTCAAGTATATGGTCATTATCTTGTCACATGATACTCAGACAGAATAGTGTCTCCGTTAAGAGTACTCTTCAGTATCTCCATAAACAAGCTAAAAAAAAAAATAATAATAACTACTATAAATGCCAGCTGGTTTTTCCTCAACAACAGATTCTAGATGGCATGTGCAACATACACATGGAGTCATAACCTTAATTCATTACTTACAGGCAAAAGATGCAATTGTTTTTAACAGAACACAGGCATGAATATAATATCATTTCATCATTTCAGTGAACAACATTCTACAGTCATAAATTAGTGATTCCATTCTAAAGATCAATATAAATATTTCATTATATTTCATTATATTTCATCACAGTATAACCATGAATAATCACAACACTTAAAGACCGAACTTTTAAGTTCTATCATCTGCACATATCACTTACAAGATTCATGCCATCACTTGACAACTTATAAAGCTTAGACCACATACCTGAAGGAGCAATTCATATTTGGAGTTAAACAGAAAGATGCTAAAAGCTCTGAGTAGCAAATTTTCAGAATCAATTTTCACCATCAAGTGACCTGAAAATTAATTATGGGATATGAAAGTGAGCTTCTAACAACAAGAAACATAGGGAGAAGATAGAAATGTCACTTACAGTTGTATTTAGAATGGTGGCCAACAACTCAATCATTCTCGTTTACAAGAATACATCTATAGAATGTACATTATTAAGAACCATTAGCAACTACAACAATAACAACAAACCGAGCCTTAAACCCAATAATATTAAGAACCATTAGCAAAAGAAAAAAAAAAAAAAAAAAAAAAAAAGAACTGTTATGTTACTGTGATACTGGCTGCAAGGGTGTTAAAAAAGAAAGGCCTGCTGACATTACTACTAAAAACTGCCTTGCACAGAAATTGCCAACCAACTTAAATTAGCAGCATATCATTTTGCAAACACCTAAGTGTAAACTTATCATATAACATAATCCAGCAAGTTTCGCAATTCCAGAATTAAAGCCATATTACTATGTCCATTCCTTTGACAGTGACGTATAAATGTAAAAGAAAAGTTCATAGTTGTTCCCTAACATGAACAGAAAGATAACAATAATCTTCTCCTTGTACAAAGGAGCAGGATTTGGGCATTAAATGATGCCATTGAAACTTTACAAAGTGCACAACAAGGCAAAATATTCCAATATCTAAGTAGATATCCCCGCTTTACAGAATGCATCCACAGGAACGGATCAAATATGAGTAAAGATACTGAAGTAATAAAAGGCAGAACATGAAAAGAAAAATGTACTTCCAACCTATAACAAAAGTTTAACAGAAGTATTAGTTCAAATATTCCAATCACACAAGATATAAATCTCAACGAAAATACCCAGCAGTCATCAAATGTGCCGCTTGATCTCCAATATTTTGCGGAGTTCATAAGTAGATTAAACCAAAATTGGTCAAACCATGTCATTGAATGGGCTTCTCCGATCATCCTAACTAATCAAAGTCCACAATCAAAGAAACAATAGAGTGATATACTAGAAATTTAGTGGGTGATATAGATCATGCATTTTGGATAAATATTCAAGGAGGTTTATAATTAGTAGGCTAAAGAGCACTTAAGGTTATAATCCTTAAAATTATATATGCTAAATTTTTTTCTTAAAATTTTTGGGGTCCCCCACCCCCCAAAAAAAAATCCCCTCCCTTCACCCCTGGTCTGCAAGGTCCCATAAGCATGGAAGACTTTACACAACGGGCCATCAAAATAATGTTGATATAGGACCTTTTGTCTTTTGAGGGAAAATTAAAACAGAAGTAAAATGCAAACCCTCTTGCATTCTGGGTCGTTTTTTGTCCTCTGGCAAGCTATTGATTAGCAGGGAAACAGTTCAGCCAGCCTAATTCTTTATAATAAAATTCCCTGTTGGATGCCCAAAAATATCAGAAATAGAGAGCTGGTAAAATTTCCCCTGAAATATGGCCGTCAAACAAGATCAAGAGACACCACTTTTCTACTATTTATATTAATAATAAGCTCATTCCATTTCTCCTAAGCAACCCCGTATATAAATAATTAAGAACCAACACTAATCTCCCTAATCTTGATCAAAGTACTCATCACTCAACTGATAAAAATACAAGCTGAAGCCGTAACCTAATTGATTAATTTCCTAAACAATCAGATTAAAGATTATAAAACATAATTAAACAAGGGCAATCAGGTTTCAGCCATCAATTCACCCAGCTAAAACTATCACTAGTTTCAATTAGAAATAAGATCCAAAAATCAGACAGATCACAACTTAATCAGAAAATGAGCATTATAGAGAGATAGAGAGAGAGAGAGAGAGAGAGTACGGAGTCGTCCTCAAACATGAGGCACAAACCCTATCAAACCAATATCTCAAGCAAATTTTCTCTCCAGATTAAATAAACACAGATTCTACAGTATCAATGAATCAAACAACAAGATCTAAAGCAGAAAAAGAAAACAAAAAAAATTTTAATCAACATCAACAGAGCGAGAGACCATAACAAAATTAAAAGGCTCGCAGACTTACGTAATCGAAAAGCAACAGCCTTTCAAGGTAGATCGAGTGAAGGCCATCTTACCCGATCCATTATCGCGATATGGCAAGAGATGAACAGAGAGATTGGCTTATCTGAGAATAGGAGAGAAGCCATAGAAGATTCTTGACAGATGAACAATACCAGAGGCTAGGGTTTTGGAGAGCTTTGTCTCTCTTTCAAGTGAGAGAGAGAGAGAGAGAGAGAGAGAGAGAGAGAGTGATTACTTGGCTTGGATGATTGATCGATTGATTCAGGTGGGTGTGAGATTTAGCTAATGAGCAAACAACGAGGGAGACGGGGAGAGAGCGAGAGACACAGCGAGGGGTGCTTTTTTTTTTTTTTTTTCCCAGTAAGAAAGGAGAGGAGGGAGGGAAAAGGGGAGGTCAAACGATGACAAATCACGTCTTGCCATGTGGAGGATGACGAAAACTTACGTGGCTAGGGACTCATCACCCTTTAACCATATGGTTAATTAATAATAATTAATAATAACGTTCGGTTTCTCTGGATTTGGAAAGCCCCACAAAGGGCCCATTGTCAGTAGCATGTATTTATGGTGGGCACACGGTGATTATTGTCATTGTCGAAAAACCTAAGAGTGACAAAAGAAAATTTGAGATTTCTCGTCTTCACGTAAATCAGAGTGAGAGAATTCGTGAATTTTATTATCTACTCTTAATTATTATTGGGCGATAAAATTAATATTTATTGAATTAATATTTCTCAAGTTTTAAAATTTTAGAGTAAACATTATAATTCCATTATTTATAGTAATTGTTTTAAAAATTAGGTTCTATGGTCTTTACTTTCGTATTTAATGATCTTTCCACATATAAATTTGATACATTATGATTGATTATTATTTTTATTATTTTATAATTCTTAATTACACAAAAGAGTAGAAATATCATGTATGACATTTTGTATTAATATTTTTCTTAACAATATATATATTACATATATTTATATATATAGTTTTCTCCTTTTTCATGTAAGACTTATGATAATTAATTAATAATGAGTAACAAGTGTAGTGTATAAGAGAATTATATCCTAATCTTTACAAAATCAAACTTTTTCTAAAATAATGTGATACTTAAAATTCTTAATATATATCGGTATTTATAAATTCTCAAGTAGCATGATCAAGCTAAGATGCCATTATCATGTTACAATAAACAGAATTTAACGATATCGTCGCAAAACAAAATTAAAATATTTAGAAAAGACTCTCTTTCTCTCTTTCTCTCTTTAGTAAAAATAAAGACTTTAACTAAAAGAAATATATTGGTAAAGGTAAATATATCAAAGAAACATAATATATATATTACAAATAAGTCTCCAAGGAGACAGTTTAATAATACAAACCATTCTTCTTAGTCTGGTGATCCCAACTTCAAATCATTGTACAAATATATATATATATATTACAGATAATGTATACTAAACAATTACATCGGACAAACCTTTTTAAGGGTATGGATACAATTTTGTAGGAACTTATTTAGAAAATCTTAGGAATAGTTGTAGGGTAACCAATTGTATCAAACGATTGGATGCAAGGCATACGCCGATGAACCTGATGCATAGCTATATGTAGACTAGCTTGTTACTTTAAGGTACCCATTTTACACAATTTCTCCGGCAATAATACAACTACTGAGTAGAGCCTGAGTAGAGCCAATTATATTCTAATTAAATTTAAAAACATGGAAGGGAGAATTGAAATTCTCTCTTTTCAATGTTTTCTTCGCTCTTGTTTCATCTTATTAGTTAATATTATTTTTTTTTAGAAATTTTAAATGATATTTTTTAAATCTAATATTCAAATCTAAACTTTGAAATTCAGCTTAGCCCAGTGCCAATGGTTCAATGAGTAATGATAAAATCTCAGCCTTGGTTTCGCGGTCTTGTTCACCAAATCCATCTCCATATTGATAAATCCGTTGTGCCACTCTTGCAACATTTGTGATTAGATTAACAGAAGTTCTGCCCGAAGGAGGTTGATTTAAGCGAATTTTGTTTATTCTCTCCCATGTTTGAATTATTAGGCTTCTTATGTGCTTTCGAGCCACTTCTTCGGAGGCATTCACTTCTCTCATGTAACAAAGGATCGAAGAAGGTGCATCGCCTCTTTCTAGCTCAGCCTGTAAAGAAAAGGTAAATTTTCATAAGTAGAGTATATACTAGACGTGACAAAGATAGTGCTAGATATGCTTGAAGTGAGGCTAGATACCGATGAGGTTCCCAAGTCATTGCAGAGTCGGACTATCATAGATGAGCAATAAACAAGCTCCTGATTTTTCTCTGAAAAGCTCTCTACCTCAACTTTCTTATCATCGGTTAGGGAAAGAAGTATGTGAGTCGATATCACTGGACCCGATGATGAAATCCATGCATTGCTTAGATACTCCTGAAGGGTTGCCGTATAGCCCTGGTTGTACCACTTTGCTTCTGTGAACAGTGCACCACAAAACTCGGCCCACTATCGAAAGGAAAGTTATAACCAAGTGAGAATCTGAGTATGCAGAACTTTCTATAAGAAAAGTAATTAAGATGATCTTGGAAGGACAAGGATAGTAGAAATGTAACCGCTTGCTTTAGGCAAGGCAACACATTGCGGCTGTCCTTTTCAGCTTCACTTTCACAGGCAATGTCGTTCGCCATGTCATAAAGAGCTTTAAAACAAATTTTCATGCACTCTGGCAGTTGTTGAGTTTCATTAAAATCCCACCTGGAATTTGGAAAGCCTATTAGATTAGAAGCATAAACTGTGGACAATTTTAGGTTGTAAGATTATTGTCAAAAACTAACCTATTAACCGCTTCAGTGAATTGCTCTAAATCCTCTAAAGAACCATAAATATCGTACACATCATCAATTATTAGAATCATGATAATGACTTTGGTTAGCCATTTTCTTAAACTTGCATGCTGAGGCTCAAAGGCGACACCCACAGCCCACAGGAAACTTTCCACCAGACGATCTCTTGTGAATGTCAGATTTTCTGTGATGCCAAGTTTTATCCACCACCTGAACAAAACAGAAATGGCCGCAGACAGGTCATGTTCTCTTGGCTTTGCAAGCCTCTACTCCACAAATGCATAGAATAATAGGCCTGTGGTGGCTAATGTACCTGGACAGATTGATGAGGTCTTGTTGGTGTGTGGCTTGAATCATGTTAAAATTAAATTTAGCTAGATCAACCAAATTAGAGCTTTTTCCTTCTTGGGCAGCACACATGTTGATTTGCCACTTTGTGTCAAACCACGGCACTCTCCAATGCAATGGAAGGTCTAAAGCACGTTCCACCTTTTTGGCAAGGTTTCTGTCGGTACGAATTTCCCTCAACTTTCCATTGCACAAAATTTTTGCCTCACAAAGCTTATCCTCGCCTTCTAATGCTAAATGTGAGCACTCATACAGCTCAAGCATTCCTTCAATGTCATTGAATATGCTTCTCTTGAAGCTACCCGCCTTGTCCAAGAAGTTTGTAAACAAGTCTGTCATTTCATACCAAAGCAAAAAAGAATTTCGTTTTGAGTCAAAGTACAAAAACATGTAAAGCGATAATTCCCATTTAGTGGGTAAATTGATCATAGTTGATCGAATTCAATTAGAATTCAACTCATCAAAGGCTTATTAAAAAGAACTGAGTTTGAACTCAATTTTAAGCACATTACTTAGTAAATCGGTGCTCCAAACTATACTCCTCTAATACTTATTTATTATTTCATGTACTCAACTCAGCTCAAGCTTGATTGGTATGAAGCTTGTTCTAGCTTGCAGCTTATAATTTTATCAACCAAATTCCTTCATTTTCACCCACTAGGATAGAGCCTTACCTGATGAGACCTCATATCCATGCTGCCTAAGGAGCCTGAAACGTAGTGCGGTGAAGTAGAGGTTAACTTCAATGCCAGCATTGTTGATCTTATTAGAAGCAATGGCTTCTAGAGCCTCCTTAATCTCCTTGTCAAACAGATAAGCCATACCAAGTTTCTGGATGTTGTCAATCAGCTCCAACTTAGCGGGTTGATCATTTGCTTCATAGAACATGCTTTTCACCTCCATTCTTAGCTTCTGAGCCTCTCTTTCATATTTCTCTCCCTGCAAAAAAAGGAGTCAAAATGGCAAGTATAACTCAATGTTGATCATATAAATGTTTCGTGTTTGCATGAGAATCAAAGTGCATGGTTGCGCGGTGTGAAATAAGAACTCACAGTGTATTTGTTTGAAAGAGACGCTAGAGAATCATAGTTCCAAATGTTAGGCTTGTAATTGGCCGAACGCATTTCATGATCATGTTTTATGTCAATGGTTTCACTCTTAACGTTTGGTGCCATGAATTTGTGGCCATGATCTGCCATGGTTTTAATGGAGAAGATTTTGAGTTTTGATACTTGATATGTTAAAGCTTTGCTTTGATGCCCAATTTATAGAAGTGCAAAGAGGCCTGCTTGGCGCGCGCGAGCGCATGTGGTTTTTTTGGGGCCGGGGGGGGGGGGTGTTTCGCACACTTTTCACAATTGCTCATGCGATAATGCGAAGTCAGACTTTGTGTGGCCGTCAATTCTGTGGACAGGAAGCTTGGTTCCCTTTTTCTTCTTGCTCATCGTAACTTGATGATAAGGATAGTTATATCTTTATTTTAAGGTATTAGATCTAACTCTTGAAAGCAAATTCTTCTTAAACCAAAATAATAATAATTATAAGTTTATGTTATAATATATAAAAATTTCTCAACATTAACATTTTCTTATTTTCAAAATATTTTGACATATTAAATTAATTAATATTTATACAAAAATTAAGATAATTTTTGTATTTAATATTTTCATATTTAATAAATTATTTATTTAATTATAATTTTTATTTTTATATTATTTGTCTTACAATTAATAATTACATATTTAATCATTAAAATTTTTATTATAAAATATAGTTATTCTATTATTTCTATAAAATAATTAATATTAATATAAAAATTTTTATATTTTTTATATTTATGTGTTTGCCTTCTTTTTTGTTTCCTATATTTTTATAAAATATTATTTCTGTGTATTTTCTTTCCATATTCGTTTCGTGCAACCCAGAGCTTATGTGCTTGTTGTTTATCCTTGATCATGCTGTTTTAAATATGTGAACATCCTCGCCAAAAGAAAGGTCCCCTATTTTAATAATAAAATTCTTTTGTCATGATATTACAAAATATTGCTCATGTTTTGTGATCTAAAACCTTGAAACTTGCCTTCAGGATTTTTCTTGTGATAATATTTTGTCTGATACCAGAAATAGTTGATGCCCTCATTTATAATTATTGATAAACATATTCCTTGGGCGCGTTTGATGTTGAACTATTCTTACTTTTTTCTGAGTTATACTGATATTTGAATCCAAAATCATCGAATTGAAGGAGGAAGTTGTGATACTAGACCATGCGGTTGTTAAAGTGAACTTGTGTTTTTATTTCCTCTCGTGTTCTTGAGTACAAAAGAAAGGTTTGTTAGAAGCCACAAACGTGAAAAAAATCGATGTTTCTGCGTTTGGATGGAGTCTCCGAGGAATTTTCAGAAGTTGAACAACCATTCTTGGCAGCATTTCAAAATGAACGTCCATGGCGGATTTCAAGACATTGGCGAACCTTATGATGCTGATGTTACCGAAATTTTGTGAACGTTAAGGATGCAAATGGGTCCCAACATTTATTTGATATATGTGGTCAATTTGCCTACGTCTCCTTCGACATGGATCTAGCACCACGCACTCCCAAACCCATCTTTGTCGTCCTCACAAACGTTGTTCCAATTTTATCGTATGACCTTAAAGGGACGTGGCTTTTCATCGTGAACCACTAGAAGTTAACAACTTATAAAGGAAAATGAAAGTCCAAATTGATATCTTTCTCCTTTTTAGGTATAACCCAAAACCTTTTAAGTATTTTCTTAATACTTCCTTGGGCCATTTTCTTGTGCGCCATTTTCCAAATTTTTCGTCACTTAAAAAACAAAATTATTCACCAAATATTAGTATATGATGACAGAACCTAAAATGGATGAAACATGAGATAGATGGAGACCAGAAAATCACTGAATCAACTGCTTCTTTAAAATGGCTGGTAATGCCGATGAGATTCAGTTCAAATGGCACATTTCCCTTCCCTATATAATATGCTCAAATTCGAATTCCTATGTATATAAAAAAAATGACTGATTATACCACTTACCGGGTAGGTGGACCATCTTTGAAGTTTACCTATTTTACACTAGTATGTTAAAATCATAAAATGATAATTATGTAATAAGATTTTTACTTTTATATTGCTAGTTCAACTAGGGTTGAGACATAAGGAGGGATTATATCGTTATAAAAAAAAAAAGAAAAAAAAAAAAGACCCTTGTCATTTTAATGTATTTCGTGAAAAGAGAAGAAAAGGAGGGAGAGGGTATTGGAAAATATTATTATTTTCAAGTTGGATGAGTAACTTATGTATATAATTTTCATCACTTTAAGTTGAAAATTTTGATATTATGATGTTTAAAGTCTAATTCATAGGTCTAATGCTGTCATAAAACAAATTTAAAAATAATTGATTCATCCATAATAGATGATTATGCAACATTCGGACCAATTTCAAAAGTTACACCCAACACTCATCATGGTGTTCTGAATAAGAATCCGGAGTCCATCAATACGTAGTTAGTTCAGTGATTGAATACTAGTATTTCTTAAATAAACTTTTGATTTCGAGTATTGTGTATTCAAAGAAAATAGACATATAAAGAATTTTGTCACTTAAAAATTTAATTCGATTCAAACTGAATTTAGTCGAATATGATTACTAAATATTTATGATTTATAAAAACAATAATAAAAAATGTCCGGAGTCCTAATATCATTGCTCAATGTTCTTCTTTCTCTTTCAACCTGTAGGTGTAGAAATATGATGCCGTGCATTGATGTTAAGATGAAATTTATGTGTCACACGTTGTCAAGCCGGGTGAAGCTTCTAAAAATTTCTACAAAAATATGTAGTATAAGAAAGGAAAGGAAAAATCTATACATAGCTCGACTTAACAATCCACACAATTGTCTAGATTTAAATCTTGAATTTCAAGATTGATGAAGAGATATTATAACCACTAAATTGTCCTTTTGGAGACTTAGGAAGACTTCCATCAATACCCCAAATGTGCCGGCTAAACTAGATTTCCACGCCTTTCTACATGAGTCCATCTCTCAAAAGATGTATCATGGTAGTCCTAATAATTAAACAAGCGATGCACGATAGCCTTGCATTCATGTATCTTTGTCATTGGGCGGGGGGATTCTGTGTGAAATGAAATAATGGTGTGCAAGGCATTGATGTTAACACGTGATCCGTGAGGCCCACGAGAAACATACAAGGATGTTCAAAAGCACGCGAGCGGAAGCTAGACCATTCAAAAATGCATATTTTCATAAAAATTTAATATGTCTCGTCATATATCTAAGTATTGAGAACCAATATCATAATGTTGACGGATCCCTACAGGGACAGTTTAATGGTATAAACTTTCTTCTCTTAATCTGATAATTCTAAACTCAAATTTTTATACAACAAAAAATATCATAATTTTGAGGGTCTAAAATAAATATCTACTTTCTTTAATAGAGTATGCGATTAAATTTTAGGGACGATAATGCATAATTTCAAGTCTCTTTAATAAATTTTAAAGATTTTTACATTTAATCGCTAAATCTTAATTTGTATCAACGTATAATGGGATAAAATGCATCAATGTGGGTTGACTCAACTGGATGTGGGGTTGAGTTTTCTTAAACATGATTGAGGTTCAACTCTCGTTGGGAGTATCGGGTCATCATGTGTATGGAAAATTTCCCGTTGGGAGACCCGCCCTCCAAAAAGAAGCCACTGCAGCAGTCGATCTAGATTAGTCGGGACAAAACCCCGAATACCGAACGGTGTCTAAGACATGATACCAAAAAAAAGAGATGAAATATTAAATTTTTTAATCATGTTTCGAATTCGAAACTTAAAAATAGAAAAGATTACGGTAAGAAAGTCGTCTCCTAAATAGGGCTCCCACAAATGTTTGAATCAGATTAATCAGAATATAATTCTGAATACCTGCGGTGTGAACTCCAAAAAAAAAAAAAAAAAAAAAAAACCTTAACTTGTTTTCTTCTTCTCAATAATGTATCAATACTGTGTTTAAACATTATAAGCGGTGGGAACATCACAAACAAAGTTATATTTCTTGAAAATTACCTTGTGATTTGATCTATTTTCATTTTATCCCATTTAATTTATAATACGACAAAACATATTATTTTTATATAAAATAAAGAAAAGACAACAATTATTTTACCTTATGTATATTTTGTAAGCACTATCTTATTTTATAAATAATTATAAATTGTCATGTTCATATATTACATATAGAGATTTTTTATTTTAGTCCAAAGGGAGGGCATGGCGTTGGGTTTCTCTCCTATTTGGGGAGCCCAACAAAGAGCCCATCGTAGGTGGTATATTATTTTGCTGGGGACGTAGTGATTATTGTGTGACTGCCCACAAGGTATAATTCCTTTCTTTTGTTTTTTTTCTTTTTTTTTTTCCCTCGGAGGTGGAGCGGAGACATTTGGATTCTCTCTCCGCTTCCTGTTACAGCCGCCGAAAATCTGGGTTACGCGAAAAATAAAAATGAATACGAAACCAAAAAAAAAAAGAGATTTTATAAAAATAGAAGAAATAAAAATGTGAGTAAATCAACAAATATAAAAAATATAAAAATATATTTTTATATAAATATTAATTATTTTACAAAAATAATATAATATTCATATTTTATAATAAAAATTTAAAATAATCCAATATACAATTATTAATTATAAAACAAATAATTAAATAAATAAAAATTCATTAAATATAAAAATTTTTATATAAATATTAATTAATTTAATATATTAAAATGTTTTAAAAATACTGAAATAGAAAAACATCTATGTTGATAAGTTTTCGGAGATAGGAAAACCCTTTTTGTTGCCGCTGCAAAAACTAAAGAGCAACAAAAGAAAATTTGAGACTTCTCTTCTACACGTAAATCAGAGAAAGAATCTATGAATTTTATTATTTATTCTTCATTATTATTGGGTGATAAAATTAATATTCGTAGAACTAATATTTCTCTAAGTTTAATATATTAATATCTTCTAAAATTCTAGAGTAGACATTATAATTTTATTATTTATAGTGAAAGTTTCGTTTTTTTTTTTTTTAAAGTAGGTTCTATGGTCTTTAATTTTGTATTTAAAGGTTTTTCCACATATAAATTTGGGACATTATTTACATGCATATATATATATATAGTTTTCTCTTTTTTTGTGAAAAAGTTTCTGATAATTAATTAATAAAGAGTGAATGCTGTGGATAGCTTGTAAAAGAATTATATCCTAATCTTCATAAAATCAAACATTTTCTAAAATAATGTGGCACTTAAAATTCTTAATATATATCGATATTTATAACTTGTCAATTAGCATGATAAAATATACATATCATTATCATGGTACAACAACATAGAATTTATCGACATCGCCGCAAAGTAAAATTCAAATATTTAGAAAAATGATTTCTTTCTCTTTTTCTCTCTTCAATGAAAATAAAGACTTCAATTAAAGGGAATATATTGGTAAAGGTAAATAAACTGAAGAAACATAATATATTGTAGATAATGTGTATTAAACAATTACATTGAACAAACTTTTTTAAGGGTATGGATACAATTTTGTAGGCTCTGATCAGAAAATCTTAGGAATAGTTGTAGGGTAACCAATTGTACCAAACAATGGCATGCAAGGCATACCCCGATGAACCTGATGCATAGCTATATGCAGACTAGCTTGTTACTTTAAGGAACCACCCATTTTACACAATTTATCCTACAATAATACAGTAACAATATCAACCAAGAAAATTTTACAAATGAAAGAAAAAAAAATCTAGCTATTCTATGTAATGTAAACCAATGAGATTTTCATATCTTCATTTTCAAACCATTTATACTTGACACAATCCTGTTTCATGTATTTCTTCTTTTTACAGAAAAAATATTTGAACTCTTTCTTTATATCCGTTTTTAATTTTGTACTCTTTTGGTTTTGTTTGGATTTGTCCTTCTTCTTTTCTTGTAACATATACACTAACAAAACCTTACTTCATCTCCATCACAGGTCTTCCTTCCTCCATGACCATCAATTCCTTGATAGACTATTTTTCATTATTTGTATTATAGGAGATCTTAAAAGGACCATAGAAATGAGAGATAGAGTTCAAAATAAAGTGTACAAGAAATGATTCGGACATCTCAACCTCTAAATTATTTACTTGAGCCGCAATATCCTACATTCACATGATATTCTCGCGCATACCATATAAAATAGTCAGTCTCATAAAAGAAAATTGCATAATGAGGATATTGGTCAAAAATTTATCTGATACCGCAAATTACTCATCTATAACCTTGAGAAGAGTACGGACATTGGTATATTGGTGGAAAAACTCACGGATAGTAGTTGAAATTTTACTCTTTATGAATATGGTATTTAGGCGATTAGATCGCTCTCATTTTTCATAAAAAGTTTTTTTATCTATAAAGTTGGTATCGGTCACCGGAAGTGTCTTGTCCTTCCATATACGAATAGTATAGTCAATGTTCAAGCAGCCTAAATGGAGAAATATCATTTCTTTCCATTTCTTATAATTCTCTCCATTCAAATTGGAAAAATCAGATTTCAAACCTATAGTTTGAAATACTGCAAAATAAATAAATATATTTACTAATTATATATGAAACATTTAATATATGTTTACCAATGCAAACATATAAAAATAAATCTATAATATAGAAATTATCTGTGGGATAAATTTCTAATTCTATTAAATTTATTTAAACTTATGATAAGTTTTATCAAAATAAATCATTCCCCAATACCAATGAGTTAATTAAGAAACTACCAATATATAGAAAATGGATTTCAACTAAATAAACTACTATTGAAAATAATTAATTTGATATCTTATCTATCATTTTATTATTTTTATATAATAAAAATTCCTGTGGGATAAAATTTATTATATAAAAAAAATTTTCATGACAAATATATTCTTTTTCTAATGTGATCATATCTTTATATATAATTTTCTATTTAATCGTGGCTACTGTGGATAAAGCCTAATTAATTTTAAAAATTATATTGTTTATAAATATAAAATAAAAATATAATTAAATTATTTAATACATTTTATTAATTTTATACCTCCCCTTATATACAAAATATATCCAAAATTAATTTTATGTACAATTTTCTAAAATTTTGGGTTTAGAAAATGTTTTGAAATTTTTTTTTTCTTCGGCGCAAAAATATTTTAATAATTTTGTATGCTCCATTATATACAAAATTATTTCAAAGGTTTAATATGAAACATTTTAAATTTTATTAGGTCTTTTAAAATATATTATAGGGATTTGATTGAAAAAAAATGAATGATCTATTTATGAATTGGGACAAATGTCTCTTAAAAATATTTATTTAAGGAAATCATTTAATACAAAAGATAAATCATTCCCAAAAGAAAGAATTACCATATGTTCATTTATTAAATAAATAAATATTTAAAATATTATAATAAATGTCTTTTATGGTCCATTTATTTTATCTTTATGCACTTTTAATATTGTTTTCGTCACCTAATGGACCCCAAAAGTTCTAATCCGAAACCAATGATTTTTGACAAGTCTAAAACCAATGATTTTCTGTAAATCTATATAACAGTTAACTACGAAAAGTGCAAAAAATACTTCAAAATAATTTTTGTCATTGGGGCTAACATCAGTCATCTCTCAAAAGAAGATGCATCATAGTGGTCCTAAGAATTAAACATGTAATGCACGATGTCCTTGTCTTCATATCTCTTTGTCATTGGGGCGGTGGGGTTAGCTGTGAAATGAAATATCGGTGTGTTAGGCATATTAAGTTACTGTATTGGATATCAAATACAATAATGATTAAATATAATAAAAATAATTTAAGAAAGATGATCGAATATATTTTCAGTCATTCTTGATTCTAACGATTATGATAGTATCAAAATGATCATTGAAACGTGTACAAATTTTCTAAACTTTCAATTTCACTTAACAGATGGTGTGGAGTTTGAAATTTGTATTTTAAGACCCAATGTATTAGGAAGAGATTTATATAGACTCTCAATTATCAAAAAGCTATTAAAACTCTATAATTGTCCCCATAAATTATTACTGGATATTATAAGAATTTAATTAAATATTTATAATAAAAAAACAAGATTAATTGTGTAAAGATTTGAATGAGACACCAAAATGTGACCATCCCAATTCAAATATCTTTTATTTTTTATTATATTTAATTTTTTTCGGTTAAATTTTTTTAATTAATTTTATTTTGAATACATTAATTAATGAGATTTGAATTTTTTTTAAAAGATTCCTAACAAGGCATATTGACATGCAATTCATGGGGGACACATACCATATGAGGAAATTTGAAAGCACGTAAATGGAAGCTAGACCATTCAAAAATGCATATTTTCATAAAAATTTAATATGTCTCATCATATATCTAAGTATTGAGAACCTATGCCATAATGTTGAGGGGGCTAAATAAATATCAACATTCATTAATAGAGTATGAAAAGGATTTTTAAATTTTAGGAGGACGATAATGCAACATTTCATGTCTCTTTAATGAAATTTTATCTAATTATAGTGATCGTCAATGAAATTTTATTAACCTTGAGGGGCCCATCACCCGCTCATAAGCCTACTAGGATCCGCTATTATGAGCCCAACAAAAGAATGCCGTGCCCCACGTTTGACTCAACTTGGATGTCAACCTTATACATTTCGGCAACAACAGAAAAACAATTTGATTATAATTCTGTTCGGGACAATTATAGGTAGAAAGGTCATATTCTTTGGTCATTACCACAAAAATGTATAAATTTTAAAATCAATACTATAATCAAACAAAAATTTCTTTAGAATACCACATTTTTTTAATATCCCAAAATAGGAGGGCGCAGGCTTATATATGAAAAAAAAAAAAAAACAAAAGGCCTCACCAAAGAACTACATCAATCAAGACCGAAGACCAAAAGCACAATAATTTGGAGAAAACAACAAGCAGAATAGATATCCAAAATTCAGTGAAGTTCTATATCCGCACAAAGCCAGAAATGAGAGAGAGAGAGAGAGAGAGAGAGAGAGGGCCACAACCAGAAAATACCCAAGTATGTTTTAAGGCTCCTAAATTGTTTCAAAATTTCTAAAACGCATACTAATATCAAATCTTATTTAGTACCGTACCCCTTTACGGATCATGTGAAATAAAGATGACATTTTGTCCCGGAGAACGATGAGTAATAAGTTTATTTTATACTAACTTTTTTTTTAATATTTAATTAATCGGTATTTAAAATTATATTTTGATTAATCCCATTCGATTTACTATCGAATTCTCTATAGAAAAAACTCTCCCAACATAATATTTTATATTCTCAAAATTCGAACTCGAGTGTTAGTTAAGAGAATTAATATTTTTCTTATTAAATCAATTATTCATTAAATCAACTGTCCGTTGATTAGTCATTTATAGGCTTGTCACAGATTTAAAAGGATTTGAAATTTTCCTAATGGTTTAGATATGGAATCTATATAAAAAGAAAAAAAAAATCTCACGTTAAGCTCGATGAATAACCTGTCTCAGAATGTTTATATCTGTTAATTTTTTAAAATAAATTGAGTTGAGTTTGATTTTAAAAAATTAATCTAAAAAAGTGTCAAAATTCAACAAATTTAACTAGATGAATTCACTAACCTGAATTAGAATGGATCTTATATTCAATTTCTATTTAGGGTTTTCTAATATAATTGTATCATGTTGTTTGCACAAATAAAATTCTCTATCAGTTAAGTCAAAAGTAACTCACAAACTATTAGATTTTTTTTTACAATTTAGTCAAAAATCACAATTAGTTTACTAGGGAATTATTCAAAGACCAATGCTTAGCTGGTCAGGTAGTTAAGCATTGGTTCCTTAAAATTAGTGTTTTTAAAATCGAATCGGTAAACGACTCAATCAACTTATCAGTTTATTAATCGGACCGATCGGATAGTTTTATGAATTGCATGACATCACCATGATATCATATACATAATTTATATATTATATATTTGAAAATAAAATAAAATTCATATATTTTTTTAAAAAAAATTAAATTTGTTTTATTAGCAATACACGAAAATCTATGCTTGTAATAAAAATCGGTCTGACTGGTTTGGTTTTAATGGTTTTAAACAATTTTGATCAAATTTAATTTCATCTAATTTAACAGTGAAAATTGAAGCGAACTATAAAACGGTTCACGGTTAAACTAGCCAGTTTGGACTAGTTTTAAAAACATTGCTTAAAATAAAATCTCGATTTTAAATATTATGTATAAAGAAAATTGATATTATGAGAGTTTTATTTCCTATCTAATTCAGTTTGAAGATTACTAGATATACATGGTTTATATATAAAAAGAGGGATTATCGGGAAAAGTAGGAAATGGGCCAAAGAAATATGTCTGGTGGAAGGTAAAATTTTACAAACTACTTTTGGGGGGGATTGTCCGGAAAGGTCCAATACCAACATCAGGTTTAACAAAGAAAAATTTACCCGAGTAACCCAAAAAAGGGGTTACCGCTAACGAATTTAAGTTAAAATGACACATTTTCTCTCTTCATATGATTCGTTCGAATTCAAGTCCTGCACCAAAAAAAAAAAAAAAAAAAAAAAAGAAAAAAACAAAGGGTTTCCCGATAGAGGGCTCAAGCCCATTTTTCTCCGGACAGACATGTGAACTTTGGCCCATTTTAACCAGGCCGAACCCAGGCATCTTTTATTTTTTTTTATTTTTTGGTACAGAAACCCAGGCTTCTTTAGCGATGGTCTCCTTCCACTAACATTATATATATATATATATTTTTTTTTGTTTTCACCATCGTCGATATTTTAATTTTGTTCGATTAATCTGATTCGAATATTATAGATCTCATTTAAGGATTGACTCTCGAAATTCTTTTTCTTCATTTCTAGAATTCGAAATCAAGAGCCTTGGTCCGCTAACATTATATTAAAAATTGTTTGATATATCAAACAAAAAATTTTAAAAAATTAAATGTATTGAATTTATTGCAGTTTCATTTAATTTGTCATTAAAATAGCCGTAATACTATATATTAGAAATTTTCTAACAAAAATTGGACCATACTGCTTTTAGTTTATTTAATATCCTGATAATTTTTTATAACTTTTATTAGTTGAATCACTGCCTAATTAACCTAATATTTGTGAGGGTATATAGTTTCAAGAGTAATCTTCATGTCTTTTGTGCCATTGAAATAAATGGTAAGGGGAAAGGAGATGAATATGCACCATATCACTATTATAAATAATATAATATTTTATTCAACTGGTATTAGAATAAAACAGATATAAAATAAAATATTAAACTTTCTCTCTGAAGAATTAAAAAAAAAAAAGATTTATACTGAAATTTACACCTACACCTTTGAATAATTTGTTATGCTCTGTCCGAACTTGGAGCCGGGGCCCATTTCTGAGCTGGACACTGGCCGAACCAAACGGCGCATTTGGTACTCTTGCTTAGAAATTCAAATTCTTATGGCCTACTTTGTTTTTATTTTAAATAATAAATATAGCATTTGTCATTTAAATCAAAACTAATATCAAGTTAAAATTATCTATAATTGCTTAGAATTTTCATTAAATCAAATAGAATCATTTTGCAAAAACATTTAATTAAATAAAAACTATTATTATGCAAATCCCGTGAAAAACAGTGCACCAAATGTTGTCTAAAAACTTTTATCATTATTTTATTTATAATTTTTTAATTAAATAAAAAATTAATAAAAATATAAAATTTAACAAATAAGTCATTTAAAGAGAGAGAGAGAAATATTGTTATATCAAAGATTTTTCCGAGTTCCAACTATTTGAAGCAAACCCAAGGGCATCGATTCACATGGTTTTTTTTTTTTTTTGTCACATACATATTCGAATCTGAGATCATTAAATTGGAAGAGAAAGTTTGTGACATGGTATTCTAGTATTTTCACATGGTATTTTCGAACCAATTCATCCAACAACCTCTATGAAGTATTATTTTTTTTGTTCCTATCACATGTGATATACTAACATAACCAGATTTTTGTGAACTATCCATATTCATAACTTAATAAATTTATATTGAGAAATTAACCAACAACTACGTAATCGGTTTGCATCAAAAATAATAAAACTTAAGATTTTCAATAACATAATTTCTACTTGAGAGGAGAACAAATAGAAATATATCCACAACAAATCCATATACAAATAAAGAGACATATTTAAGAGCAGAATATGAAAATTTCATACTCATATACAACAATTCAATAAAACAATATATCTCTAATGAAAATCCAAAAACAAGCATTAAAGAGCAATAAAAACCCTTTTCTAATGCTATATCGAGAAATCAAGAAACATATATAAAAAATTCATATGAACCTATTATATCAAATTAATAAAATACTCAATATTTAATAAAAACTATACGAAGGTAACAAAGAATGAAACATACAAGTTTAAACAAAATACATCTTAATCATTCTTTGGATGGATGTTAAATAAACACCCATAACTCCAATAATAATCGAATGGTATTTTTAAAAATACAAATCGATGAAAGTTTGGTATTCTATAATATCTTTCTCTAACTTTTTTAATTTATTTATTTATTTATTTATTTATTTATTTTTACTCTCTGCCCCTAATTTTGACTTTTTTAAGATTTAAATAAATAAATATTCCACCCACACACTAATATGGGGTGGAGATATAACGATATATTTAATAGTTGAGTGCTCTGGTGTAATTAATAACATTAAATTAAACAATAATTAAATCACAACCTTAAAAAAAATCTATTTTCTTACGTGGCAACCTAAGCTTCGGAAGGCATCTAGATTTTAGCTCTATCCACTTATGGAGCTACGTGACCTCTAGTTTAAAATTTTTGGTGGGGTCATTGGTCAAATAAAAATTCATTGAAAATATGTTTAAAAGTTCAAGTAGTATTCGTAATTTTTTATATTTTCAAAGAACACCAAAAACGACAAAAATATTTGAAAAATGGCAAACACATTATTAATTGCAGTCATTATTTTCCATAAATGTTGGGTAAATCAAAATCATTATAAAAATATACATATGGTATAATATTTACCCAAACAAATGGGGCCTCCATGCCCATTAATTTAAGTAAGATTTGTGCAACTTAGACATCTAAACAGGCATTTATCTAGCAGCACAAAATCGTTAATAGGGCAATGGGGTCTCTTTCACTTTTATTGTAAAAATTTTTTTTTTTATTATTAGCCGTAAAAATTAAAAAAATATATGATAACTTTATCCTAAAGTAATTTCAAATATACCTGACTGACAGATGGATTGCCGGACCTAGAAGGGCCCCTCCCCTCTTATTAACTAGTCCATCAAAGTTGTTGGAAATTTAATTGGGCCACCAAACCTGGGGCTGCTCCAGCAGAAAGCACCAAATGAACGTTGAAAAACAGCTGCACACCAGTACTCGTACCATAAAATACAAAAACCAGCAAACCCTTTCTTGGAAAGCCATTGTTTCTATCTATAAAATTTGACTGCGATGTTACAGAGCACCCCAAAAAGAAAAAGAAAAAGAAAATCAATGTTCGAATGAAATTAAAAAAAAATGGAAAATTAGATTGTTAGGATACGACTTGGTGCGTTGTGATAGGTCAGAATTTGTTACTGCCGATCATTGATGCGCACTTTGGAGCGGATTGAATGCAAGAGAGTGATATTATGATTTAAATAATTAGGGTATACTTTTCTTCTAAATTTGAAACAGTAAATCTAAAAAAAAACATTTGAATAAAAATTATTTATCGATAAGATATTTTTACACGAATAGAATATATGAATAAAATATATAGACATTTGTTATGTTAGTTTATCCCGTTTAGCCAAAATCTCATACTTTTTCTTTGTTGTGTATCATCTTATTTGAGTCATGATCATGATCGATTAAGAATTAATCAGCATATACCCATTTGAATTGTTCTAAGATTTTGTATATTTGGTTCATCTATTATTTTTCTTATAAAGAGAGTAAAGATAGATACATTAAATAAAATTATGGACTAAATGGACAAAATTTCACGTAATATGTATTTTTATTAAATATTTAAATTAATCAAAATAAATATATTAATTATTTAATTAAAAATTAATAAGTATGTGCTGATGCGTCTCGCTTACATCCGATATGTGGCTAAGTGAAATGAAAATTAATATTATTTAGCAGTAAATTATGGTAAATATGAAAAGATAAAATTATAAATTATAGCATACCATTTATACAATAAATAATATTGAAAACAGTCAAAAAAAATAATAATATAGAAAATCTGGCGCCGTTTTGTAGTTATCAGCTGCGCAGCTCGACCGCATAATTACAGGGGGCGGCTTCATCAATTCAATTCTTGAAATCAACGGCAGCGTTTTCGTTTTATTTTTTTTTTTCCCTCAACTATAAAAGCTCGAGTCGCTCGGTTGGACGACCACCCAAATTGAAATCATTTCCTCTGTTTTCAAATCCAATAGTGAAATAAAATATTTCAGATCTTTTTTTTTTGAATGGCTTCTCTTGTTCTTTTGTTCTCCGAATTACTGAGACATGATGGGTTGCAGTTGGCTTATGTTTATTCAACTCAGCATGAGAATTCCTCTTCTGCTACAGCTTTTGGAGCAAAAGGGGTTTCGGATTTCACAGGGAATTCTAGATTTTCAGGTGGGAATTATCAGAAATTGGATTTCAATGTCAATTTGGAAGAGAAAGAAGTGGTTCCGGGATTCAGGGTTTGTGTAGACTTGGCTTGGTCTTAAATTTTGTTTCTTCTCTTTGAAAAAGGGGAAAATTTTGTTCTCTAACTACACCATAATGAAATATAGTAGCCTCTTCTCTCTCTCTCTCTCTCAATTTTTCCCTTTTTTGGTTATGTGGACATTCATAGGTTTCTCAGTAATCGTTTCCTAGCTTGATCCGAGGGCCATGTCCACCGTTTGTTGCATTTGCCTGGTTGGGCTTGAATTCAAGCTATGAGGTTGATGTAAAACTGGGTTTCAGCCACAACACGAACGGAAATTTGTGATTTTAGTCTCCGAATAGCTTATATTTCGTGCACTAGAACTGCGACGAAGCTCACCAATTAGTCACTAGTGTCCTAACACACACACACACACACACACACAACAAATCCACGTTAACTGGTTTCCCATCCCCTTGTTTTAAGGACCCCAAACAAAGGGGGAGAAAGCGGGGTGGAAGAAGTTTGCTGGGATAGGGTAGGAGAGTCTTTTAAATATCTTTCAATAGAGCTGAATGGAAAGAGCTATCCTGTGTTGCCGACCCCAGTTGGGACAAATGTTTGTTGAGTATATAAATTTGTGTATGACAGCATGCATATAATATGCATGTGTTCGCAGATAAACATGAGTCGAGCTTATTCAAATGTGGGGCTTAGGTTATCCACCGAGGTGCATAACAGAGTTGCACTTTGTATCAATACCCCCAATAAGATTAATCTATGTTAAAACAAAAATTGAATGGAGTCATTAGACATGTTGTCCAATCAATCCAATCTTCCTTAGTACCAACGACAATAAGTCTTGCAAGTAATGGGAATACCAGCGACTTCATTTAACAATGCGCCATTAAAGCCACAATCGCTTCAGATATCATGCTTTTAAGACACTAAAATACTTCATGCCGTTTCAATCTTTGTTCTAGTGTTTGATTTTTCTGAATGAAATGGATGGATTTAGCTATCGAGTTCTAATGTTTATTCTTGTCAATTATTCAAATTTTCTTGTTGATGTTGATTACTTTTTTCTCTTGGCAAGTAAAATGTTGAGTTAGGATCATCAATTATCCATATCTTTTTTTCTTCAACCAAAGTCTTTTGTGTGACCACCTCTGATACAATTTGTCCAACATAATCAACTCAAAATGTCAACAAAACTGAAGAAGACAGCATAATATGCATATGTATTGCATTGACAAGATAGATAACGAGTAGCTATTGGTGTCCTACTGTGGAGAGGACAAATAGTTTTAAATACTAGTTGAATAAAGATGCTGCTAGGGTATGTCTTCAAGATAGGTTCACTACAACACCGATAGGTTCACTGCAACACCCTGAACCCTGATCTTTTAATTGCTCCTTCATAACTAAGATGTTGTTATACAAAAATCAGAGACGACCAATCCAAAGCCTTAGTAGGTTGATCCCAACCCATGTTTAAAACTCATTTTCCTAATGGTGGAACTTAGGGCTTCAGTCCTGCAATATGCCTTTAGCCTTGAATAACTCCACAGATTGATCATAAACTTCTTCAATCCCGTACTTAAAACTGAAACCTTCTTTAATGAGCTTCTTCGAGGAGATGATCAACTTGGGTTTAGAGGGGAAGTCTCCAAAACTGCCCCCCAAAAAAAAAAAAAAAGAGGTAAGTGAACCTACTCAGGCAAAAGACAGGAACGCAGAAACAGAACTAAAATTCACAGATAACATAACTTAGTTAATATCCTACACATGCTAAGTGCGATAATCTTTATGTTAAGCATTTACCCCTCTCCTCATCCATCATTACCTTGAAAGAGTATAGCTCTATTAGGGCCCTGACAAAGTTCTAGATATTTAAAAATCTAAGAAGGATCCTGTTCAGTAATTTCATTGTTTCTTACTAATCATCACGTGGTCAAGTAGCTTCAAGTTGCTAGTGTCATTGTAGCATCGACTATTGAAACCTAGTGTTAAATTCAATGAGGCTAGCTGTTCAAATGCTTGCACAAAATACATACTCAGTGGGGACTTTGTAATCTGGATATCTGTTTTTGAGGAACTTTGCTAGCTCTGGAACACTTGTATTGACTGCACAGCATATGTATCGACCAGAAGCAGATTCTTTTTCTGCCAAAAATACGTGTGCACGACAGACATCCTCAACGTGTGTTATGGAGATTGAACCTGACAGCATCTGCATGCCCTTCAAACCGTTTATGAGGAATTCATTTCCTGTGGAAGGTTTAGATCGGAATCAAAACATCAAATCATGCTTCTTCAATATGTTATGACGCCCATTTGTTTGTTAGTTGCTATGCAGTTTCACTCTCAAGCAACATTTGTGAATCAGTAGTGTGACCACAAACAATTCATGTGATTTCTTCTCACCTGTGATCAAAGACATGGCGAGACCAATACTGTCTGGAACATCTGGAGTAAGAGAATGGCCGGCCATAAGAGTAGGGATAACAGTGATTAGATCAATGTTATTTTCTGTGGCGAATTTCCAAGCTTCCTTCTCAGCTAGCGTCTTGGAGACAGGGTAACCCTGCATAGCAAGTGAACCACTTTTAAATTGTGACTATCACGTTCCTTTGAACTTGCTTGATTTTTTGCTTGTGTGTGATGGAAATATTAACTTTTGAAGACAGTTATTAAGAAATTGAGGGAAAAAATAGCTGGGAGTCAAAATTACCCATGTGGGTGGCTTCAAAGTGGATAAAAATTCAACATCAGTCCAGTTTGATTCATCCATGACCAGGTCTGTTCCGTTTAGCTGATTTATTGTAACAGCTGCCGCAGATGATGTCAATATGACACGCTTAACTGTTTTGGCCTTCACGCAGGCTTTTAATACATTTGTTACTCCTCGGATTGCAGGCTTGATCATGTCGTTCTACATATCCAATCCGAGGAAACACCAAAAATTGTCTCAGATTTGAGCGCTTGTTTAATGTCAATTAAGATATTCTGAATCAAAAGTATTCATACCTCTGGATCTTCAGAAGCGAAGTTGACTGGTGTTGCAACATGAAAGACATAGTCACAACCCGCTACAGGAGCATCAAAACCGTTCTCATCAGTTAAATCGGCTCCAAAGATATTCAACTTTCCTGAATCTTGTAATGCTACAAGGTGGGAAATCTTTTTCTGATTGTCTGCAACCGAGAAGGCAACAGTGAGAGATGTTTTTTCCCCCTTAATCTGGGGAAAAAATTCGTGCTTTGCTAATTTGAGAATTTATAGGTTAAGTTTGTTAAGAATAGAAATTTTTAGGTCGTTGTTTGTAGATGTTCCTAACAAAGGAAAATGTTGCAATGTCTCTCATTGCCATCTCATTTTGAAGGTTTCTTTGTGTGGTTCCGCGTTAGAGAGGAAATGAAACAGGATTTGCAACGCAATATTCGAAAGTACAATAGATGCTACAAATTTTGGTTGCTATTAGTAAAAAAAAAACTAGGCAATACCTAGCCAAATTTGAACTGTTTCTATGGCTAATTTGAAGAAGCATTAATGGGCTGGAGACCCTTATTTATTTATTTCTTTATTTGTCATTTTGAGTGAGAAAAGCCAGAGTAAGCCCCTTTTAAAGTTTATACTAAGAAGATCAGCTTTCCTAACTATTTTTGTGCTTTTTTTTTTTGGTTATCTAATGGGCGTCATTCAACATTATAATCAATTCTGAGAGAGAGAGAGAGAGAGAGAGAGAGAGAGAGAGAGAGAGAGAGAGAGAGAGAGAGATACCAGGGTCTCTTACTGTGGTGTTGACTTCATACCCTTTCTCAAGCAGCAACTTGACAATCCAAGATGCGACAAAGCCACTGCCGCCGACGACGCATGCCTTCTTTCCGTTACCCATTGTGGCCATCTTTCTCCTAGCTTTGTCCAAGATTTTTCCTTTAAAAAAAATTATGATCCAATTAAAAGCCTGGATTTTTTTTGAAGGTTAAACACTTACGGAGGTAGAAATCAAGGTTGGCGGACTTCTAATACGTTTGGTGAGACTGTTGAGTGCTTCTTAAATAGAAAAGAGAACGGAGGAAATCATTTTCACTGGGCTAACACCTGTGAAGATGGTAAGCACGTGAACGTGCATGCCAGCAAGTCAAACCCTACACTTCTCTTGGACACGTCCCGGTCCTCCCCCAACAAACCCACTTCACCCAACAAAATATGTATCCAACCTTTTTTTTTTGGGGGGGGGGGGTAAGGGGGTGTTGTGGATATTTTAGAATAAATCATAATTACATTAAATTAAATTAAATTAAATCAAATCTGATTCAAGTCGAATTCAACATCTATAAGATAAAACTTTTTCAACGCATATTTTCTCCATATAGAAAAATTGAACTCAAGATTTTATTTAATTATATCAATATTGATAAATATTGATAAAAATAATTTATTTAATATCAAATTAATTTTGATATGAAAATTGTATCCAAATTCTGTCTTAACATTTATAACGGGCAAGAGATGACCATAAATACAAATTGCACAAATTTTCTAATCCTCCTCTGATGCAAGACCAAGCATGAGAAGCAATGGTCTTGACTTGCCTCGTTTTGTAGATTTGGCAATATGCTCATCCTTCGGGCCTAATTGGGTCTATTCATTTAGACTTAAAAACTCAAAATATTTCGTGATTACAGATGAAATCATTGTTTATGCAAATTACTTGGTACAACTCGACTCAAATAATGAGAAAATAAGCATTCAAAAGTGTCTCTAATGTTTTCTTTTTTGATTGGCCAATTAAAAATAATAATAATTTGTGTATACGAATCAATTAAGAAGGTATATTGATAAAAATCATGAGAGACAGAGAGATATCATAAGATACTATCTAATGGAGTTGGGAGAGTTTTAAACCCTATAAGTATAATTAAAATTGAATTAAATTTATTCGATTTTAATATAATTATCAAATACGGGTGATTTATTAAAAAAAACTTTAGAAATTTTGGCAAATAAATTAGATTTACTATTTTTTTGGTATCTTAGAAATTATTAAATTAAATAATAGTAGCACTTTACTACAGAACTAAAAGTGGATTTTCGAAATTGGAAGTAACACAAAAGAATATAATAAAATAAAAATAAATAACAGAATATATCAACAGCGGGCAAAGGAAATGTCCCAATAGGAGCAAAGATAATCTCCTCAAGTTGCAGCATCCAGGCAGCGCCTCATTTTGAAATTTTGGCCACAGAATACGGTGAAATGGGATCATGGATGCAACTCAAATAGACAGTAAAGGCCCTTAAATGCATCTCAGCTACCTCTGTACACTTGGTCTAGGAGAAAGGAAATCTCTGGGAAAAACGTAGTTCTCTAACAAACTTTAGTCGATCAAATTCGCTATTAACAAATTAATATTTATTTATCGGATATATTATGTTTTCTTCTCTCGTGATTTGATCAAAATCCACGTATTTTTTTATGATAAAAAATATCAATTTATGTCCTTATCGTTTTAAAAAAATATAACAAGTAGACGGATCTGTTAAAAAATAACGGAAAAATAATGAAGAAAAAAAATTTATCCATTATAATCCTCACTCTCTCTCCTTTTTCCACGTTCATTGGTTAAAAAAAAAAAAAAAAAATCTCAGTTTGTGTCCAGAAAAATCATCTTCAAACCCTAACGTGAGAGTTTAACCATCAAACCCCCAAAATTTCTCTGATCACCAAAAAAAAAAAATACTCCAAAACCCTAACATTTCTAGTCGCAGAAAACAGAAACCCAAAAAAAAGTGACCCTCGCTCTCCTTCTTCAACCCGTCAGGTTGGAGGGGTAGATGGGGGAAGGGCTAGCAGAGGTATGAGAGAGCCCCGGAGGCTGGGTAGGGTCACGGACTGACCAACCGCCCTTGCAGACTTCCCTAGTCTATCACTATTTTATTATTATTATTATTTTTTTATTATACAAGAATTTAAACCCTAATAAATCTTAGAAGAAGAATTATAACCACCGGACTGTCCCATTAGAATACTATTTTATTATTTTATGTCCCATTTGAAAAGGCTGATGCTATGAAATTTCGGGTAAGAATAAACACAATATAATATGATGAAACAATTATTTTATTTAGATTTTATTAAAACCATTTCCTTAGACTTCAAAAATTGAAACCCTAAAGAAATTATTTCTTAGATAAATAACTAGAAAAATGATTATTTCAGGATGTAGTTACAATTTTCACATACTCTGATGAAGTTATATTTATCATTATTTTATTAGAAGTAATTATTTCTTGGTTAAGCAATTAATCAATAATTAATTTATTATGAAACAATTAAGAAATGCATTGTTAATTAAGAAACAAATTTTGTACTTGACCCAAAATATTATTTTTTATTTTTAATTTAAAAGACTAAATAAATTATATTGGTATTATAAAAAAATTATTTTTCGAGCCTAATTAAAAATGAATTGTAATCTAATAAGGAAAAAATCACGAAATTATCATTATGAAATAGGAAACAAACTACATAAAACTTATCATAATAAAATATTGATAAATTAGGGAGCTAACATGCAAACCTAATAATAATAATAATAATCATAATAATAATAATAATAATAATAATAATAATAATAATAATAATCAAGCAATTAAATTGAGATTGTAGTAATTATACAAGTTCCTAAACTATGTTAAATATTCTATTTAAGGACATCATATCACTTTGTAACACTTGAAGTTTTAAAATTTATAATTCTGACAAATAATATTATAAATAATATTAATTGCCACAAATAAGATATTATCATCAGTGGAATGTGAAGAAGTAAACAAAGGTGGCATGCTAATATCACCGATCTAATTTGCTTTTTTTTTTTAATCCGATATAGTTAATTTATTGATTTTGACTAATTCATCTCAAGATAATTATCAGGCCTTTTTCATTCGCAAATTCAAATTTAAAAATTTAGTACCCTTTTTACCGGATCACGTTGATTCAAACTTGCTTATGTGATTAACCGGCTAACCCAAGATCCAAAAATCTACTCTCCTTTCCCTGGCTCAATACTTTTCCTAAATTGGGCCGGCATGACCCAAAATGGGTCCAATACTTTTCTTGGAAACTCAATTTTTTTTTTTTTTATACAGGAAAAGAGAAACAAAACAAAGAAAAGAAACGAGAACAACCACCACAACAAAGAGAACAAAAACCTAAAGAGTGACGAGACTCAAACTAGCTCCAACTGAGCTACTAGATGCAATCGGACCTTCTTTCGCCTTCTGGACCAAGCAACTCCCGTAGCCTCAAGCAGCAGCAGGGGAATCACTTCAGATGGAGGCATGTTATTTTCAACCAGACCAGGTTCAGAATTCTTACCCAGTTCCACAAGTTTGTCCGCACACTTGTTTGCTTCTCTATAGATGCGCTGAATTTTCAGAACACGACGATCCCGCATGAGATTTTTGCAGTCTTGAAGGATGTTCTACCAAGGATGGTTAGCACTCACTCCTCCATTCACCGCAGCTATCACATTTAGAGAGTCACATTCGACCTCCAACACCTGAAACTCTCGATCCTTGGCGATCCTTAAACCCTCCCTTAACGCCCATAATTCAGCGAGGTCCCCACCTGTAGATCCCACATTCGCCCAAAAACCATACAGTCATTCTCCTCGGCAATTTCTGAACAGCCCTCCTGCACCGGCCTGCTCCCCCATGCACGTTTAGCTTGATTTTGCCTTATGGAGGCTTCGACCAAGCAACCAGAAAAACTTCCTTCCCTCCTGACTCCCTGTGCAGTCGATTAGAGATGACTTCGATTAAGTCAAATGTTCTGCTGGCGACCTGAGAAGGCGGCTCAAGTTTCTGCCGGAAGAAGCCACTGCACCTAGACTTCCAAACTACCCAAATAGTCAGCACGAAGCCTATCCCTTCATCAACGCCATCTTTCCCAAAGTGAAGCTGATGTTTCCTTGTCGCACCCTTCTTGAGCCACTCCTTCCCAGCATCAGTCCAAAAGCTTGCTGCAGAATCTATTTTGTGCACTAGGTGACCCCAAATACTAGAAGCATGGGGGCAATCACGCAAAACATGCTCAAGAGAATCCTCTTCCAACCTGTAGAGCTTACAAATGTGATCATTCACCACTCTCCTCTTATATAGCTCTGACTTTGTCAACACTTTGTCCTTTGCCGCCATCCACAAGAAAAACTTAACCCTCTCAGGATTTTGGGATTTTCAAACCCAACTTCAGTCCTTGTCAGTCAGCTGCTGAGACCCCCGTATCTTCTTCTGAATCCAATAAGCTGAAGCCACTGAGAACTCCCCGTTCGCATTCCCCTTCCAAACCAGAACATTGTGCCTAGACCTATCTCTAGGAATGGGCAAAGCCCTAACCTCCTCTATTTTGGTTTTGGGAAGCAAAGCTCCCAAAGTTGTCTCCTTCCACCTACCTTCTTCATCCCAAAACTGACTGACTTTGGTTGCTACATAGCTGTCCTCATGAGTGATAGTCGCCTCTTGTACCAGAGGCCCATTCCCGATCCACGGATTAAACCAAAAGCTAATGGAATTGTCCTTTCCAATTCTCCAAATCAAACATTGACTTAGGCACTCTCTACTAGCACAAATTCCCTTCCAAAGCACCGAAGACTTTCTCTTCCTATTATGCTCCAATAAGCTTCCACCCCTAAGATATTTGCTTCTTAGGATTAAAGCCCACAATGCTCCATCTCCCTTCAAAATTCTCCACCCCAACTTGGCCAACAAAGCTACATTACAGTCCCCCATGTTTCGCACCCCCAAACCTCCTGTTCTCTTCGGCTCGCATACTGTCTTCCAATTGACCGGATGAGTCTTCATTTTCTCTTCATTGCTGTCTCACAAGAAATCGCTATTCATTTTGTCTAGCTTGGTACAAGTGTTCTCTGAGAGCCAAGTGGACTACATAGTATAGGTGGGAATTGAGACAGTCACTAATTGGATTAAAACTACCTGCTTTGCTAAGAAGCTTTGCTTTTCAACCCGACAGCTTATTTTGTACCCTCTCAATCAAGTGATGATAGAAATCTTTGGTAACCTTGCCATCGGAAACTCAATACTTTCCTATCCGATTACCTTTTTTTTTTTACCTCTAAAAACTTAGAAAAAGATGGAAACTTGGAGAAAATCTTAAAAACCTTAGTGGTAGTTTTAAGTTTTAAATAATCATGTCTATAAACAAAAATAATCATGATTCAAATTGAGGATTATAGATGAATTGATACGTTATTTAATTTTAGGCTACTTCACAATACTATTTGATTATGATTTGTATAAATGGTGTTGTAGCTTTGAATTTATAAAAATTCTTTTTCTAAATATCTCTGTCTCATGCAATAATCTGTGGCAAATTTGAAGAACTTCTCATAGAGTTTTAATCTGATCGAAGGGATTGCAAATAGTGCAAAACCACTCCTCCGCATTTATCTGAACGTGCAGTTTGGATTTGCATATGATGTACCGTGTTGTTTGGTAGCGAAGACAAGAGTGTAAACCTAATTATAGGGATAACGAGAGTTTAATCTTTCGAACAATGGATAAATGGTCTTGTGAAAAGAATATTAAATCCTTTTAACTAAAAGTGAGATTTAAATTTTAGGAATATAAAGAAGTATGTTGAGAGAGCTCCCTAAAAATATGTTTGATCATGACTCGGATTGAATTAATTTGAGTGTAACTTTGTATAATGATCGGTGGGAAAATGTTTTATGGCACAAAAACAACAACTCGGGGAATAAACATGGTCCAGACTGTAAACATTTTTTCAACCTAAGAAACTTAAATACACAACATATGATTAAAAAGAAAAAAGGCTTGGAATCTTGATAATTCCGAGGGACACATTGACAGTTGACTCCCAAACATTGCTGGCTATCTTTCCATTTCTGGAAAAGGCCATTCCACTAAACATGGTCCAACCCGTTATGGACCACTACTCCACAAGCCCTTCTCCTTGAAGCCATGCAAGTGTATATCAAAATCATATTGTCTGTATAGAATGAGACGCCAATAAACATCACTTTCTTCATTGGAACTCCCTATCCCTATGGTTTTCCCAAAATTTTGTAGCATAATTTTGTATTTTATGTGATTTAGTTTTGTCATGTCTTAGTATTATGAATAATTATTAGACTACAAAAAATAAAAATCGAATACATAAAATAAAATCTCAATACAAAATATATATAATTCTGTTTAATTTGTCTACTCTACTCAAATTAACTAAACTTTATCATAATTCATTCAACACAATTATCATAAAATTTCTTTCACCTCATACTCCAAAACCCAATTACAATTAAATTACTCACCCTTACGGTTCTCTTTCTCTCTCTCTCTAAACCATATGATCCTAGAAATCTAACAATTTCCTTCCACTAAGAATTGTGGGCTATATTGGCACAAGAATCATTTTACGTCACAATAAAGAATAAAAATGATGGCGAAAACCAAACATTCTCTACAACTATAGTTGTATATGACTCTTTCAAGTTTTGAAAATTACCACAAAACAAGGAAGAAGAGCTCCAGGATTCAACAAATATAGTTCTTCAATATTTGAATAGACACCGACTTTACCTGCCAATGAATCAAACCCTGGTTGACCAATAAATTCTTGTAAGTTCTCCATCGGTTTATGCACCCTACCCGCGATCACTCTGCAAATCATTAAGGCCTTCCTAATAGATTCCGGGGTTTCTTCACACAATTCAACAGAATCAAATGCTCTTCCACTGGTTGAAGTTGTGAAGACACCTACACCCCCATTGACAACCTTTTTTATAGGAAACCCATGTCTTAGAATTCGACAAACGTTGCATTTCTCTGATGTGCATAAGCTAGATGACTCGTTTCGGCCTAGAGAACATGTCACCGTCGTGCCGTAGAACCTCAAAAGCTCATTCCCATCGGCTAGACAACGCGGATGCTTCTTGGCTAATTTGCTAGCTTTCATTTTCACCGTTTCTCTGTACTCCTCAAATTGTGCCAGGGTTTTCTGCATATTGTGGACTTTTAGTACTCTCTCAATCCTCCCGCTGTTGCTTTCAGACTTCAACCAGCCTGTTCTGCATATGATCTCTACAATTTTTCTTGATGAGTCTCCTTCCACAAGTTCAGTCACTGCACGGCGAAGACCAAGTTAAGTAATATTCAACACAAAATATCAAAGTCTCTAATAATAATAAAATAATAAATTTAAGAAAAAATTTGTCATTGGTTTTGAGGACCATATTCATTTTAGGCAAGAGGGTCTACGCCACAATCTTAAAATGAATATGATGGATACTGTTAATGAAATTGGATTGATCTTTGTTATAATGATCATGAACTCTTTACACAGAAAGAACATTCTCTATCCTATCAATAGGATAAATTGTAAACAAGTTCACTAATTAAAGAACACAGGAATGACAAAGTTTTGTCTAATTTTAGGCTTCTTAGACTGGAATTTGGTTTCAGTGAACTAAGAAAGATCATAGAATATCATTAGAATTCTTCCATATATAGACACCCACAAATATCATTAGAATTCTTCCATATACACACGCACATATATATACATATAATCAACAAAAAATATATATATATTGGAGGAAATCTCAATGTCCAGAGGAAAAATTCAGTTAAAATTCATCTCAAACAGAAAAGAGAAGAAAATATGTGCCAACCTGCATGCTTGGAAATGTGATGTTCTTCAAGAGCCTCCCATCTCTTAAACCTCTCGCGACATCGATTACATACTATACTTGATGGCCGAAAAGAATCCATCTCTGGAGATTTTGGTGGAATTGGAATTCCACCAAAATCAAGACTACCACCACCACCACCAAATCTTAAACCTTGCCTTCTACTCGTATAAACACTGCTAGGTGACTTTCTTGGAGGGGTACTTAAGCCTCGAAGGTTGTACTTGGGGATTGCTTGGATGCCCTGAGGACCAGGAGTCCCCGGCCTAAGGGTACCCACAAAAGGATTTTCATTTGCACAGCCATTGGATTCACCAAAACTTGTGATCCTGAGCTCACAAGTTGAGTTGTTGAGAATGACTTCATGGGTGATTGGATTTTGGAACTCATTGCTCCCAATTGATCTCGGGCTGCAAATTGTTGTTGGCTTAGATAAGTGTCTCTTGCTTCCATGAATCACATCTTTGAGATTTGAAATTGACCTTGAACAACCTGACCTACTACAACTTGTGCTTCCCTTCTTTGTCACTATGTTGCCGAGTTTTGGATTCGGATTATTGGGATCGTGCACATCTGATGGCACTGGCTTGCAATTTAGTGATCTTTTCACTGCAAACCAAACTGCTGGCATCTCTCTCTCTCTCTCTCTCTCTCTGCAAAAGAAGGTTCACATCATTTGATTATGGTGAAATGCAAAAGCATAAATCAAAGAAGAACAAAGGAAAGGTGTTTATGGTTTGAATTTGAAGAGTATGTTTCTGTTTAGGCATTTGGGGTAATGGAAATCACCATATCTGCTGCATTTATTTCTTTCCTGGGACCTAAATTTTGTAAACATAGAAACCGGCATCTACGGAATGAATATATATATTAGTGCTCATTCAAGTAAACATTTGATAGAATAACACACATTATTCCCACAAAAAAATTAAAAAAAAAAGGTCAAAAACTCAAAATATCAAAAGATTCAAAACTAAATATGGTATTTGGCAAATAATATAATACAAGACGTGATTCTTTAGCTAATGAAAATAAATCAATTCATACTTATCTTTTTATTTTTAATATATATATATATAGAATCTTTTATGATTTTATAAATATAGATATTCATAAAATTAGTAACCGTTAAATAAGATTACTTATTATTATATAATTATTTAATAATTATTGATTATTTTATTATATCTAAATTAAATATCAATTGCTCTTCAGTGTTTTTGGTTTCAAATCTTGTATATAAAAAAATAAATATTAAAAAAATTTTATCTTTTAAAAATTAAACCCGACTCGAACCATATTTATTCAAATACAAAATCATTTGAAAAGGTAAAATAAAATAAAAAATTGATCTCGAGTGCCGGAATATATTGCCCTTTATATTACCACGGGGGAGCTGGGCAAGAGTGAATTAAAATCCACCCAGATATGGTAACCAACCCACACGCGTTACCAACAGGGAATGAATTGAATGCCTACTTTTTAAATGTACCGTCTGGTGTAAGGGTGGGTAACCACCAATACTATTAAAAATTATTTTATTTCACTTTTATTGCTTTTTATGATTTAATTTTTTTAATGGGGTCCACTCGAAGAGACACAAGATGCAAATATAGTAGGCCCCGGACCATATCATACAAACCCTATTAAGGTAATGTTACCACGTTAAACAAGTAGAGAGAGAGAGAGAGAGAGGGGGGGGGTCAATCATTGATCATGAATGACTTTAATTACAAGGTAATTTTGATTGGTAGAGTTGGGCAAGTAGAGGAGTCAAAGTCATTGGCCTAACCATGACTTACAGAGTGCCAAGTTAGCAAAAGGCATTTGTCTTTTCTCTTAAATTTAAGCTGCCAAATATCCCTCAAATTTACATTTGCGTTCAAGTTGTCTCTGTAGATTAAGACACTTACGCCCACGGTTTACTGGATTGTATCGAAGGACAAGATTCTGTCTCCTCAAATTCCTTGCGGCTCAAATAATAAAAATCTAATATTTGATAATCATATTAAATCTAATTAAATTTAAATTAAGTTAAATTTGACCTTTTAAAGAATAAATATCTTTATATATATATATATATATATATATATATATAATTTAAATTCAAAACTTATACTCAATCATTAAACCTATTAGATGTGGTAAAAGTTATCTATGGTACCTTTTCGGCTTACAAATCTTGTAAATAAAAAATGTATATTCGATTTAAATTAATTCTTCAACGCCTACTTAACTGGGGGAGTTACACAATCCATATCATTAAAGATGGGTGCCTTGCCTTAAAGTGAGTATCATTGACTTGCCAAAAGAACATGTCACTCCGCCAAAACTTTTGGCTAAAAAATAATCCCGAAAATTTATGGCTCCATTAAAATTGGCCCATTAACAAGAAAGGAAAAAGGAGCATTCGAGTCACCGCCTTAGATTTATTAATGAAACATAAACATGCAATTAAATGTCATAGTAAATTCATTAACCGTAACTACCAATGAAGAAAAATTTTGATTTTGTCTTTTTCTCTACACCTAGTCAATGCACAACAACAAAATGCTGCGCCGGGCCATCGCTTGATGTCGCCAAAAGGATGTATCCACACACAGCTGTTCTTGCATTCGGTGTATGCAATTGCAACAAAGAGAACGCGAATAGAATTAAACATCAAATTAGTGATGTAATCAAGAGACGAGGCTACCGATAAAATACTAAATCACTTAATTAAATCTCAAATTCAAATTTTGGAAATAAAAAAAATTATATTGAAAAAATTCTCCCCTAAATTAGACACAATATTGCTCAAACCAGATAAATCGAAATATGACTCTGGATATTTGTTAATTATACCAAAAAAAAAAATCATGTGATGAGGCTTAGGGTTTGAAGCATTTGCCAAGTCTGACACACAAACATATAAATATGATCTAATGTTATATCATTTGCCAAGTTAATATACACCCAAAAAATAGTATTCAAAGTTCCCAAATGATTCAAAGACTGAATTGATCTTAAACCTATATATTAATAGCCATGGCGTGATGCACGGCACCAATTAGTCTAGTGAATATACATCAACGACCTAAGTTTCAAACCTTGAGTATATGTCATGTTAGAATGGGTGGGGGCACTAGAAGAAATACATGTAGTCTATCTACTAATAAATCAACACATTAAATATTTCTGTATGAATCATATGAGAGATTATAAATTATCCCAACCACCGGTGGTCACATTGAGATGTAGACTTGGCACATGTTAAGATTCCTCGTGCTTTTTTTTGGGGGGGGGGGAGAGAGAGAGAGAGAGAGAGAGAGAGAGAGAGAGAGAGAACCAGAGAGCCATTGCCATTGAATTCCCCGGGCGACAACTCAAGGACACAATTCGCTTCTTTCACAATAAATCTGAATCTGAATCTGAATCAAGACCTGAACTAATTTAGCACATGCAAACGTAGATAAGAGGGGGGGGAACTGTGATTCAAAAACAAACATAAAACTTTAATCCAAACAACAGTTTCCAAAAAAAAAAAGGTAAAAGCCTCGAGTTTGAGACAATTCACCATGTCAATTCAGTGACAAAATCCTTCGGTCCATACGACTTTTTCCTTCACAACAAGGTCTTATCTGTCCAAATCAGGATAAAAGAAAGGAATTTCATTTTTACCATTTGACTTCCCCTTGACAGTATTAGGATTAAGCCTTAATTTCTTGTAATTGTTATTATTGTTGTCCACTTCCCCCCGACAATTAGGCAGAGATACTTGCCTCGTCCTCTTGTAATATAAAATATGTTTCCACACTAATGAAATTTGAAAACTGTTTACATGTTAGCTCATTAATCAGGCCTATGATGCATCTACTAGAAGTATGCACGCAATACATCGGAGTCAATGCAAAGGATCAGGTTCGTGTTATGAACTATGAAGCACAAACATACACGGAACATGGACACAGTGACAGCCGCACTGGTCACAAATGTTGCATGATACTGTGTCATGCCCAAACAGTTATCTCTAAGAATGTCATGGCAACGCAAGTTCGAAGAAGAATATATCCAAATCTACTAGCAGTGAGTCAAACCAAAATGATACTCAGCGAAGGAATTTTCAGCACAAGCAGCTGCCACAGGATTGTTTTCGTAAATTAACAGACATGCTTAAGCTTTTATAACAATCACAACAGAGCACTTCTTGTTTATGATTACAGTTTATAAACACATTTTCAACATTGAATATCTGTAGTTCAAACCGGGGTTAACAATGCAATGAATTTACATAAATTTTTGAAATTATGAGCTAGAATAACAGCACAGGAAAAACTTGAGACATTTTTCAGAAGTTGTAATATGATGAATCAAGAACAGATCTGAGGCTTTTACCCAGATTACGACCTCGGAGGCACTCCAGATCCATCACCTGAGAGTGATCGACAAAAAGATTCACCTGAAAAATTGTAATTGTTGACAATGATGTTTAGCAACAGTTGATACAGGATAAGATGGACATGATGCAACGAAACAAAATATGAATGGAAAAGTATTATACTTTGGGACCATAATTTTGGATGAACGACTCAGAGGTTCTGGCATTTCATGCTTCAAACATTGTCTTTTCAAGTCCAAGACGTGCTATGATCTTTGCAATAATGTCAGCTCGTACAGACTCTGCATGTCTACGAAGATCATCAGCCCTCAATCACTATCATGTCTGCACCAGCTTCTAAGCATCTGTCGGCCCATCAAATCAAAAGATCTAGATCTTCAACAATCTCTGAGACAGCAAAGAAAGGACTAAGAACAAATACTAGAAACCCACTTTAAGAATCTTTAACAAAAACTATAGTTTGTGAGCTGCATTAAAGAAGCCAATAGTTCTATAATGAATGCTTGGCCATCTTATGTTACTTCCGGTATATTTGAAAATAAAAAATTCACCCTTAATCCTTCATAACTCAACTGAACCGGGTCACGCTTTCTTTTTACTCAAATAAGTTCAACAAAAATAAACTAAAAATAAAAAATGAAAAACAAAACCAACTTCTCCGGTTCCCACCCTGATCATGCCCGATCACCTTCCTCTCTGATCATGCCTGATCGCCTTCCTCTCTCAAAATCAGTGATCTCTAGCTATCCTTTTTTTTTTTTTAGGGGTTGACTTCAAGTTACATGTCCACAGAGACTGCACTACAAGATATACAGCCAAGATTACAATCTATGATGATCAATTACTGGATAACACATAAACCTAGTATGAGTTAACCAAAAGGCTATCCAAGGGGAACTCCTTAAAAGTGGCAGACAGCAACAAATGAATGCACTATGGGAGCAAAACCAAACAGATTATTCGACTCCCATGGGGGAACCTATCTCCATGTGATAAAAGGGATACAAATGACAAGAAGCAGTATATTTCTCTGTAGATTTAATGGCGAATAAGCATTTCTCTCCCAACATTATATCTAGTGATAGAAAATTCCATATATCATCATTATTTAAACTCGACTAAGTTAAACATGCATTAGAAGGAAGTCAAACATGAGAAAACCAGAACAGTACTGTGTCAAGGACCATTTCACAGTGACAGAAGCATAGCTTTCATTTCGAGTATTATAGTTAAGAGAACCATATAATGTGGCAACACTATACGATCTTAATCAGGCCCAAAGATTAAATCATGTTATTATCTTTGATTTTAAGATTTCTAGTTGTCATACAAACATCACAATTTCCCTGTTCCAAGGACAATCAAAGTTTATTATTGCCTAAACTTGGCATGAATGATCATCAAAGCTATCAGGAATGCGGGTCCAACTTTTTACTGTTATCCTGGTTTCCTGAAAATTTCCTAATTCCATACACAGCATAATTGCCACTTCATTCGTCAAAATGACATCAACAAGAAATAGCAAGCACAAGGAAAAACATCATTTGTCTCTGAGTAAGCACAGGGGCAAGGATTAGAAGTTTTCTTTCTCCTCCATTGTTTGCGCCAAGGACATCACTCCATAATATTGCTTACATATGTCAATATATCACTTTTTTTTACCCCCCCTCCTTCAAACACAAAAAGAACCAAGGCATTAATTCTTTCACACTGCTAACTGTTATTTTTCCATACTAGCCTCTAAAAACCAATAAGAAGATTCAATCTGGGCTCCTTGCACAAATTATATTCTCCATTAAGTTCTGTCACTAATTCCATTCTATTTCGTGCTAGCATTGACGATACGAGTAAAAGGGGAGGTAAGCAACTTATAGGAGAATTGCTTGCAAGTTTATATTTGCTTAGTCTCCACTTATAATGGAATCTCTCATTCTTCCCATTCAGATGTGTTTGATGCTCTATAACCCTTTTATATTTGCCTTTTTTTCACAGTAGTATATTCTACCTATGCATACCAAGTTTAAGTCTTATGTTTTTAAATTAAGTTCTTACTTATTAGTGGAAGGTATATGGTCCTCACCAGTCATTGATTTCCTCATAGATCCTCTCTCCTCCTTTTCTACATTTTTGGCAATTAGTCAAAATTGATATCCCGATGTTTCAAAATCCAACAAAATAGAAAATCAGCGTTGGTGAACATGGAAAATACAAATTAGGAAGTAGTAGATAATTATCATGTTGCATACATCACCTTTCAAATTCAGAGAACGTTGCATACTAACCTATTGGACGTTGCTACTGAATCTGTATGACTACACATGAAAACATCAAATTATTATGGCATCACTCATTAATCACATTACGGCACTGACATAGTTTAGATAAATTCTAATGCTCGTACATGCACATAAGCCTACTTTTAGAGGAAAGACAGATCAGACTAGATACCAACCACTGAATCAAATAAAATTAGCCAGGAATTCGAATAGTAACATTTGAAAGCCGCTACATACCAGATGTTCGAGGCACCGGAGCAATGTAAGCCCCAAATGCTCTATCACCACCCAAGGGTAGATCAGATTTGTCAAATTTCACAGCAAACTGAGGCTTAGCCTTCAGGCCACCACTCTTAATTAGGCACACAAATCTCAAAAGGGTTTCTTCAGAAACTCCAAGTGTTCCCACATTTAACTCAATAGTGTCAAAACCCAAATTTCTGCATTCCTGAAAATGACAAGACAAACAAAACAATTTACTAGATAATCTCACTAGGAAATAGGTGGCAGATAAGCACTAAGAGCAGTAGTTCGCACATCTCTACATATTCTTTGAAAGAAGAAGGACCTTTGCGAAGCAATTGTTCAGCCCAATCACCTGTGCTGACATATATGCTATGTTTATGCGCCATGTCAGTTGCTTCCTTGATGAAAGACTTTGGCATTAAACTGTGAGAACCACCAGAGAACTTCAACCTTATGTGATTTTTAGGTAAATAAAACGAAATCTAAAGCATAAACAAAAGAAGAGAGAGAGAAAGAGAGAGTACCTGAAGAAGATTTTGTGAGAGGAGATTATAAGTAGGGCCACGCATTTGGGTGAAACCAAAACGGCGAGGCTTCTCGGGACGATCTTCGTCCTCGTAGAAGCTCTTCCACATATACGCAGACATTTCACCCCCTCTACCAATTCAGCTCCTGATTCCACTCCTCAAATCTTCTTGAATGAAAATTTCCAAGGGTATCGTAGTGGAGGAATTCTACTTGCCGAGGGTTCAGGAGAAGTGGAGCTGCTTCTAGAAGAAGTCATCCAGCCTCATCCCATACATCTCCTGGCCTACGTCGTTATCCAAAACGACCCCCACGGCTGCCCTTCCTAACAAAACAGGGCCATTTTAAACCTATTGGTCTAATAGATATATATGTATAACAAATAAATCAGATACACATTTTAATTTCACAATTAATCTGAAATGCGACAAGTAAAATCACGTGCTCTCTCTTTCTCTTCTCTTCTTCCCCATTTTTTTTTTTTTTAATCAATTTCTCATATATTGAGTAGAAAATTCGAGTCTTAGTCACGGATCCTTGTGATATTATATTCTGGAGTAGTATTCCTTGTCATGATAAAGAACACAACGCATATCGTGGGGATGTTAAACATGTTGCTCATTCTGCCTTTAGTTTGTTATGGGGGTTATCAGCTGGGTGAAGGAATCCTTCTTCCAATCTCCATCTCTATCTTCCAAAGAGCCTTGTTTAATCATTTAGATGTGGTGTATAAGTGGTGCCTCCTTTCTTTTTGTGGCTGTTGTTTGGATAGGAGGAACATCGGTAGAGCCCTGGCCTAGCCTTTACTGTCTTTCCCTCCTAGCCCGTCTGGGATGGGGATTTGCCAGTTTGATTCCTGCTTCGGAACCCAAATAGAAGAGGAAAAAAATTCCTCTACAAAAGCATTCTCTTCCGGTTTGAATAGAACCTCTCTCTCTCTCTCTCTCTCTCTCTCTGCCTCTCTTTCCCTCCAAAATTTGTACGAAATCAACCGCGGGAATTCAAATTCAAATACCCAAAATTTTCAAATATCAAACAAAATAAAATTCGCATTTTACAGATGAACCAAATGAAATAACAAAATAGAAAGTAAAATTTAGTAATCTTTTCACATTTCCATTAATTGGTAAGAAATCATTCCATACTATCCGACGTCCCTCTACAACTTTAGTCGTAATCAGACCCAAAGACCCTTAGAAAAGAAGTTAAAAATCAGCCCCATTCAACTAAAACTCTTCGGTCTTCCTCGTCAGCAGCTACTACCACCAATCTAAACAGAGGAAATCCAAATCTAAATCTAACTATCGCCATCAACCATAGAAGCAGCGGAGATGGATTTCTTGGGCAACAAGTGACTGTGAATGTTGGGCATCACTCCTCCATTAGCAATCGTCACTGCTCCAAGTAATTTGCTCAACTCTTCGTCGTTCCTCACTGCCAATTGAATATGCCTTGGCACAATTCGAGTCTTCTTGTTGTCTCGTGCTGCATTCCCAGCCAATTCTAATACCTGCAATTACACAAAAATTCACACACTGAATTAGAGGGAGAGAGAGAGAGAGAGAGAGAGAGAGAGAGAAGAGAAGAGGGGGCAGAGAGAGGATACCTCAGCCGCGAGATACTCAAGAACAGCAGCGAGATAGACAGGAGCTCCGGCACCAACACGCTCGGCATACTTGCCGACCTTCAGGAAGCGAGCAACTCTTCCAACCGGAAACTGCAGACCCGCCTTCGTGCTTCGAGATGTCGCCTTCTTCGCTGCCCCAGAGCTGAGTGCCTTTCCTCTTCCTGCCATTGCTAGATTTCTGTTGGATTGTGTTCGGGATGAGAGGGAGAGAAAGTGTGTGCGTGCTTGCGTGTTTGCAACTTGAATGCACAGTGATCTGGGTTGGCTTCGTTTATATAGGTGCGGAGAGATGGAGGTTAAGTTTCTGGCCAATAAGACCGAATGACGCGGATCGAGATCTTTGGCCGTTGGTTTTATGAGGAATTGGACGGTTACGATTGTTTGCGACCCGGATCGCGGAATTTTGATTGATTGTGGTGCCGAAGGGTTGATAATTTTGTGAAAGGAGTTAAAATGCCCCCGCCTCAGCGTCAATTTCCTTCTTAGTCCGACTTTGTTTGATGGGCATTGGGCCGAACCTGTTTAGGGCTACGGGCCTATGATTAGACCCTAAAATGTTATTATTTTTAATTTTTATACAAAGACCCTAAAATGTTATGGTCGAGACCATTTCCCGTTACCTAGCCCATGGAAAATCTTTTTTTTTTTTTTTTGATAGTATAAAAATTTAAATTTGAAATTATTATATTAAAAGAGAGGAATTTATATTACTAAACGGTTATCGTTTATAGTAAAAAACAAGAAATCAAAAAAAATTTTTTTAAGAAATTACACTTTATAAACTTTGGCTTCATATTCTTTGTCCAACCTTGGAGAGTGTGATCTAAGCAGAATTAGTTCGGACGCCGATGCCCTATAAAAAATCTCTTGATCTGATTTTATATACAACAAAAATCAAAAGTTTTAAAAAATAAGTTAAAACTTGAATTAAATTTAATTAAATCTAACATATTTATCAAATACTGATAATTTATATTTTAAAAAGAAAAATAACCATAAAGAGTGTGTTCCGACCATTTGTTTTGGATGTTTTAACATCTGCTCAACGATTTCATAAAATTATTGTGATTAAAAAAGTATGAGAAAAATATAAATAAAATTCACCGGCAAGATGTGAATTAATTTCTATAAAACTTGTCTTTGATTCCAGCATGGTAGATCATCAAGCTTAACCTATACTTTCTCCGTGCATCCCAATTACCAAAAGGAAAAGTTTTCTATTAAAAATAAAATCTAAACACCAGAGTCGGATGATTTTAAATTCACTTAAAAAAAAAATACTGGAATAAGGTTCCCTAGGCCTTCTCCATCTCCTAATATTAAAAGATCTGATGGGGTCTGCAACTCCAACGAAGTGTAAGGCCTCGTTTGTATTTTGGATTTGTGTTTTGCCCCTTCAATAAAAAACCGAAGATAATTGTGATTGTCATGTCATGTCATGTTGACTATTTGGGTCTTTTGGTTTCAAAGTTACTAAAGCCAGAGCATGTGATTCACTTCTATACCAAATTACCATTATTGTTAACGTTACAAGAATTATATAATATATATACACGCACAAGTAGAAATGCTGAAAAACAAGCTGAAAAATTCACATCTCAAATATTTTCGTAATCTAGTTGGTTAAGATATTCAGCTTTTATCAAAAAAACCTAGGTTTGATTCCCGATAATGGAATTTAATTTTAATGACAATTTGTGGTCCAATGGTGAAAATTATGTATATTATATATTTTTGTATCTAAAATAAAATACTATGATATATACTTTTATAAATAATACAATGTTGATCACTAAAACTAAAAAGAATATTGGTATTAAATTATAATTATGGAGAGACATATTAAATTTTAGATAATTTAGATTGAATCTATCAAAAAATGAATATATGAGATATATATTTATAATAAAGAAACTATTAAATTAAAAAATCATGACGTATCAAAAAGTGAACATTTTACATATTTTGAGTTCATAATTCAAAATAATAGTAATATAAATGGATATATGAATCATAAGATTCAAGCAAATTAGATGAAATAGAAAAGTGTATTTTAAGTTTTTTATAATTGCACGATATTATTGTAGTTGAAGAAGTTTAATAAAACCACAATAAGTCTGTATTATTGTATAATATCAGATGTCAAATTATTAAACAACAATAAGAGTATAAAATGACTGTAACTAAAATGAAAATATTCAGATAGATATATAGTAAAACTAGAAAAAATAGGATTATAAATGAATGATACATATTAAGTTAGGAATAAGTTTAATTATGGATAATATGCGAGAATATCACCTAAAGTGATTTGAACATATACAATGAAAATCCAAAAATGCACCGGTTAGAAAATGCGAGATAGATTTAGTGAAATGTCGAGATACGTCGTTGAAAACTTAGTGTAAATTATATATAAAAATATGAATGTCAAAAATTTAGTTGAAAAAATAACTTTAAATAGAAATGAGTGATAAAAAAAATTCAAAATAATTAAATTATCTCTTTTAATATTTTAAGTTTCTATAAATAGTTTTTTTGTTATTTTTAGTTTTATTTTTTGTAATGTTTTCTTTTCAATCTTTACTTTCAAATTTTAATTTTATATTTTTCTTTTTTCTTTTCTTTTTTTCATTTTTTTCTCTCTATCCTATATTTGTTTTTCAAATCGCTAACTTTAAAATTTAGGATTAAAACTCATGTTGTTATTGTTGTATGTATATTTTTCCACCTAACGTTCTTCCTCTACGTTCTTCTCAATCCCCTATCCCAATCTCAACTGACATTTTTCCGAAAAACATATTCCCATGGAGAAGAAGCTTTTCAACATAAAAAAAACTAACCGGTAAACCAGATGAAAACGGATTACTCGATAAGTTAATATGCCCTTTGTTCACATGTTCACGTGGTTTTACTAGTCCACAATGGGCTTTTTCATCAATTTCAAAAGCACAAAAGGCCGGTTTACAAGAGAACAAAAACAGAAAACAAAACAAATCAAAAACTCAGCTTTGTTAGAGTCCTTGACGGCAAATGATAACAAACGCCAAGATTTGCTAATGTACTTTGTACTCGATATGTTTTCAACCAATGAGAGTAGATGGCTTTTTTTTTTCGCGGGGGGGGGGGGGGGGAGTAAACAATAGTAGGTAACGCCTGAAATTCCCAAATCTTTAAGCTTTAAGACAGTCCATTAAAGATGGGGAGGATACGGCGATGGTTAGGTTTAGGAGGATACGGCGATAGTGGAATGTCTTGCAGGTAGCGAGCTTGTTGGGACATATACAAGGGCACAAAGGCCTTATGTCACAACACAAGGTTCATATGAATATGCCATTGGTCTAGCATAATCATCTTGTACCAGTTAAGACTGTGGCTCCACACCGCGCCCATCACAGCCCAACCCCAAACGTTAAAGAAGAAATAGCGAGACAAATCCTATAAGGTGATATGGAATCATTATAATTTAAAAAAAAACAAACAAACAAAACTTGTGACGCAAGACCCACAAAGTAACAATGTGGCACCACTACTAAATTGAGAGCTGACAGGAGAAAAATGGCGATCCCTGTACAATTGAGGGTCGAGTTAATATTGTCAAAAACTTGAATCAGGCAAAAAGGTATAATAATTTCAATTTTCCTGCTTAGCTTACAAAAAAAATCAATGGTAAAATTATAAATGAGACCGCCCAATTCAGAATCACAAAGAACTGGAACTTATCATCCACCGATCTCCAGGAGAGAGAGCTTCATAATTTCCAGATTCAAGCCAAAAGAATGCAGCTTTCTCGCAATACAAATTACTCAAATACTAGAATGTCGAAGACTCACGAATGGAATGAAGCTGGAACAAATTTCTTCTGTGTAGCACCAGAAATCAACAATACAAGATTAAGTTTGAATATCAGGAGCAAAATAGCCATAATTTCATGCTGCAATAGTGTTACTAGACCAGCAAAAAAAAGTTTGCGATTATCATTGGACTAACATAGGAAGTGGCAGCCATGAAATGTTCAGAGGAGCATGCTCAAATTTCACAATTTCCAAGTACCAAGGAATGACATTCAAAAGGCTCAAAACTTATTCATTTGATTATTTCACCAATCCGATCAGCAGAAATTCCAATTGACAGTAAGGATAACACACAACATTCACCATGCAGCATAAGATTTATCCTAAATACACAAAATAGCAATAAGATCTCCAATTGTTTTATTCTAAATAAAAGAAACTGCAATGTTCATCCTCAAGTTGTCCATTTCCTTTCTAATCTTCCACAAGAATCCCAGGTATATATATTTTGCCAACAAATTGCACTTTAAAATTAAACGCAATGCCAGGCATGAGTTTTTAGATAACTAATTATATGTACAGCATGCATCACCTCAGGTAGATAAGCACCTAGCAGACTATGACAGAACCAAAGACCTCTGATTAGAGAAGTCAAACCTGTGAAACATTTTTCTGAACTAGTACTTTCTATTCTTCAACGTGAACTGAGGACATCATCTTATATTATCATAGCGGAAACTGCATGCTCCTCTGGTCTATATCACATATTTTAGTCATCTGATGTTGAACAGCATCCAGGTTAGCTCAGTGAAAACATATGCAGGTACTCCTAGATCTAAAAGGATGCCTGTTTGGAACCATTTGTTGTTGGTGACCACATTGTTCTAAAGTATAATCTGAAATCCCTAAAACTACTGTTCTCAAAGATTAACTAAATAAAACTCAAATGTCCCATCTCCCAGGTCACGGCATAGATAATCCTTCTTTGCTGCCCAAAGCTCCTCAATTCTTTTCCATAAGTACTGCACAGTGCACAGTGCTAGACTTTAAAAAAAAATGTTCCAGCAGGGTTCAGGTTGTGCCAACCACCTGCAAGATCAACGTTAAACTTTGCTGTTTGCATGGTGTCAAGGTGCTTACAACCAACCCAGGAAAGGGTCCTCAACAACAATTTGAATCATAGCAAATGCATAAGAGAGCAATTTATGAATCACCAAGGTTGTATCCGAGAGTTTCCTAACAAGAGAAGAAAGCATGTAACACAAGACAACAACTACAAAGGGAGTAAGTAGGGCTAGGGACCAAGGTCTTTCCAACAAATTTTCCATAGCTGATCTAGCCAACTAGTCTGTTGAAAGCTTCTCCTTCAAAGGCGATTGTCATTAATAACTGCTAAAGCTAACTCTTGATAAAACAGGGGCAATGAGTTTGTCAAAAAAGCAATAAAAGGATGGTGAAGCCATCCACTGACAACCTTTTCTAGTTATAAGCCTGTAAGAGCTCTTGACTTATTAAGGACAGTAGAAGCAGAAAACACACAGCATAATAAAAGGAAGTACATCATATCAACATCCAGAGGTGTAACCCTACACAACAGGGACATATCAGACAGCATCATTGAAAGGATTATGATATAGATTCAACCTTCCAAAGTAAGCAAATTTTCCCTCTTTAGCTTAGATTTAGCACTGAAGCTTGTTAGAGCTCATAACCTCTCTTTAAGAATCTCACCATCTCGATTACTCCGATTTTGTCTTCTCTCTCTCTCTCTCTCTCTCTCTCTCTTTCTATCTCACCCAAATGAACTCCCCTCGAAACCCTAATTCGTAACATACGGGCAGACTGTTATAACCTTATTACTTCCTATGCAATCAAAAAAGCAAAGTCTGGAGCAAATTAAGGAAACTAGAAGACTTAAAGTGAAATTTAAGCAAATGGGAAGATACAAGAAAATGTGAAACTTATACAAGCTTAATCAAAAAGGGCAACCAACCAGGTTGCTAGTGCAGATACCCAGGTAAAGATCCAAGGTTCGATAAAAAATACAACTCCACCAATTGCAAAACCACTTACCAATTAAAGGATTCTAATTCATATTACTGATGATTTTAGACTTAAGCGCCATGTGTACCAGCTTCGCCTGCTCGCGTATCAATTCCAACCTCTTCATGAAAATCTCAATTTCGTCAACCTCCAGGCTCCTCCATTTCTCCTCCCATTCATTCTTTTTTGACCTTGAAATCAGCTCCATTCCTTCTTTCATTAAACTCTCATCCAGACCCGGAACACCCAATCTCCTACTATGCTTAATCAACTGACTCAAACATACAGGATCCTCTGAATTGTTCTGTGTCTCCAGCCCATTCTCTTCTTTATCAGGCACGTCCCGCATCTCCTCATCCTTCGGACTCTCAGCAGTCTTCTTCGAACCCTTTGATTTCGCACCCTTTGGGGTTTTCCCATTAGCCTTCTTCGTCTCAACAGAGCCACTGCTCTTCTCTACCTCACCTCCCCAAATCTTTTTCGACAACATAAAGGCCTTCTCATCATGGGGTTTTGTGAAAACTGGATCCTCGCCATTCTTCCCCTTACCCACATTGTCCTTAAACTTCTTCTTCAACCTCCTAATCTTATCCATCAATTGACTCTTACTCACATCAGCACGCAGACTTTTCTTGACAAATTCATGAAATCCATTCATATCCTGAAACGGGTCCGCCCTTTTTTTCGAACTATACTCAGACAGACCCTTGAGAATTGCGATCTCATCATCCTCACTCCAAATCCGAACAAACGGTGGCTTCTTCGGGGTTGCAGCTTCGTCAGTTTTAGCCTTCTTCGAATCCTTTTTCTCTTTGTCATTCTCAGCAGTTCTCTTCACAGGAGTCTCATTCACCTTCTTCTTCGACTTTGAAGTTTCTTCCATCGGTTTCGAGGCGAGAGGCTTCACGCTTGGATCAAGAATTGCAGCGATCTTCCGAGGATTCTCCGTATCAGAATCGTCGGATTCTTCTTCTTCGCTTTCATCTGCTCCGTCAGCTGAGTATGACGATTGTGGTCGGACGGTGGTCTTCTTTTTCGAGGGCTTCTTCTTTGAAGAAGATGGAGGTGGCGGTGGTGGTGGAGGAGCAGAAGCTTTCTCTCCTTCTTCGTCTTCGTCTTCTTCGTCTTCGTCTTCGTCTTCGTCTTCGTCTTCTTCCCCTTCTTCTTCTTCTTCTTCCGCTTCTTCTTCGGATGCAGATTCTGATTCTTTTTCTTCTTGTTCTCGTTCTGGTTCTTCTTGTTCCTTGATTTCTTCTTCAGATGATTCTTCTTCCGACAAAGAATTGGCCGGTGGCAGCACTTCCACGGCTGGACGCTTCGGCGCCATTGAAGAGAGAGAGAGAGAGAGAGAATTAGGGTTCTGAGAAAATTTAGGGTTTGCCAGGGACAATAGCGCGTGAAGGGGAAGAGGCGAAAGGACAACACGGCGAGGGTTTTACTCTGGTGATGCTGAGGTCCGTGCAAGTTAATGTGGGGAGATAAATTCCGTACGCCCGATTGCGTCAACAATTTTTATTGCCGTGGTTCGGACACACGCATGTCTGCGGTTTGAAATTCGAATCTTTTCGAATTTCCAGTATTTTTACTTTTTCTTTTTCCTTTTTCAGAATTATTAAAAATATTAATACAATTGAGTCTGCTATTAGAATATGTTTGACCTAATTTTTTATTAAAAATTTTTATTTTAATTTATAAGTTTGTATAAAAGATAAGAGATTTAAAATTGAAAAGCTATTTTATGATTTATAAATTTAGTAAAATTAGAATAAATGATAATTGACATTAAAATTTTATAAATAATTTATAAAATAAACAATTTTATAAATAATTATAAAATAAACAATTTTATAAATAATTATAAAATAAACAATTTTATAAATAATTATAAAATATTCATAAATAAGACATAAATAATTCAAATTCATAAATATTATAAATATTCATAAATTCATATTTTTTTAAAAAAAATAGTTGAAATAGTTGGAGTTTTTCTTAAATTCATAAAAAATAAAATAAATTAGTCATTTATATTTTCCAAAATAGTTGGAGTTTTTCTTTTAAATATTTATGTATGTGATAGAATTGTAATAGTTGAAATACTTAAATATAATTTCATCTGCACTAACATTTTTATTAAAAAACCCAGGCAAAACCTCCTCTATTTTTTTTTTAATTAAAAAAGTAACTATTTAAACAGTTTTTGAAAAATCATTTTGACTTAATTTTTAACTTTAGATTTATTTTAAACCGGAAAAATGTTAAGCAAATAAATATATATATTTTTTTGGTGCCCTAGATTGTGTTCACTATTGTTTTCCGGAGTTTTGTTCCTATTAATCCAGTCGAGGTGAAATCAACTCCATTTTGGGAGAGTTCTCCCAACATGATTTTATTCATTTTCAAGTCTCGAATTCGAATTCTTAATAAAGAGATCTAACACTTTTATTTTACCAGATCAATTGTCTATCGATAATCAATTATATATTTACTAAAAAAATATATAAATACCATAATAAATAAGATAAAATAGTGAATTTTACTAGTAAGCATTGTTCTTTTATTTTCCCCAAATCAGTAAGTATAACCGTCAACCAACTATTTATTTAGTGTTAAAAAATTTTTAATAATTTTTAGAAGGTAGTGAAAGAGTGATAAATAACCTTTCAGTTAACGAGTGTAAGGGGGATCATAGCCACTCTCTCAACTTGCATTTGCTGATGTTTGGCCTAGCGATATCTGTGTCGATTGGTTTAGTAAAATATGATATTAAATCTCTTAATCAATATCTTAAATTCGACTCATAACTTAACACGAAACAGACTATGTTAAGAGAATACCCCTAAATAGATCACTGTAAATCTCAGATCGAATTAATCAGAAAATTATTTTAATATATCGATTGATATAATTAAAAAAAAAATCTGTGTGTCAGGGGAGAATCTCCCATCATTCTTTCATTATCCCTCAACCAGAGTGGCAGCCACACAAAATAAGAGTCTACAAGGGTGATTTTCGCTAACAAGTTGTTGATTTTCGATAGCAGTTTAAAGGTGTTAATTTGGGTGAGAAAATCTGAAAATCAAAAGATAGTTGAAGGTTCTTGTGTTTTTTGGGTCCGACCAGTGACAGTAGGGTCAGGCTTCCTCTGATTTGCTGGTGCCGACGCGCGCTGATTTTGTTAGTTTTACTTGTCTCCGATCCGGGCAGTGAGTTTTTGAATACGATTATTAAAGATCGACTGTATTCAACGTGTTATGGGTGAAGTTGGTCGTAAGTCTTTCATTGGAAGTAGTTGAAGATCTGATCTACAAGAAGGTGGCCTATGCATTGTTTCTATGTCTGCCCTTTATGGGCCTTGATTGTTTAGGAGTTTGTGTCCTTCCATTATGTGTCTTCATTGCTTTAACCAGCATCAGGACCATTTCAGGAAAGGACGATTTGTTGTTTGCTCTGGGTCCTGTTTTGAGGCCTTGGGTCAACCCCACCCCCCCCCCCCCAAAAAAAAATAAAAGAGAAAAGAAAAGGTGTCTGAAGTAGCTCCCGAGTCTCACTTCTAATATACCTTTTTTTTTTCCACTTTTTATAAACACATAGATAACACTCCTCGATGAAAATTAAAAGAAAGAGAAAATAGGTCCTTTTTATAATTTGTTGAATGGTATTCAGGTTCACATGCCAATGGTGCCCCCAACTGGCTTCCAGTAGCTGCACAAGAAATTTATTGCATATTTTACAATTAGATTTGAAGGATTTTAAGGCAACGCTATGCTAGAACCAAGAAAAACGGGTGCAAGTAATGCTTCTTAAATCCATGCCCCCCCCCCCCGCCCCCCCAAATATATGAATCATCCATGGAAAAAAGGGTCATCCATCAAACCCTACCACGGTCCCGCAGTATGCAACCATGCTTGTATCTGGATGCGGTATTGGGCAGAGCCTGACTGATTCGGGCAAAGCTTAAGTCAAACATAACAAATATCCAAACTCAGTCTGACTACGCCATTGAACATACACAGGCGTTACATTTTGAGAAATACATTTTGAGAAGGACAAATTATGTGAATGGATATGCAAAATAAGGGGAAATCAAGATTTTTTAGGTGACAGGAATTTTACTTTCGGACGAAGCATGCCAGACCCAATTAGGCCTTGAGCACTTGAAGGGTAGGCCAAGTTCATGCACAGGTCTATTTGCATATAGAACATTTTGGACGAAACCTCATGGATAAAGAAGAGAACTGCTCAAAACTAATACAAGAAGAACCATAGTACATATTCCAAGAAGCATGATGATCCAAGCTCATTTCCTACTCAAGTCTCAACTTGCAATGACAAAACTAATTGGTAGCAAGAGACATAAGTTACATAAAACAGGACTTCGACTCACAGCATCCGTGAATTATGGCAGAAAGTGTTAGGGTACTTGCTATAGTGAATGAGAAGCCAAATTTCAACAGCACACCTGAAAAATAAGGAAAGGGATTATGGCAACAGCCTTTAAAAATGAGCACATAATAAACCTACAACAAGATATAAGGAACCTGAATCTCCAATATTTGGATAATCTTCAATAAAAAGGCAAGGACAAATGGGGAAATACAATCTCAAGCCATCTCAATGAACTTAATGCAACAAATATGTTCTAAGGAAGCTTAAACAGACAAGAAACCATATAAGGGGTAGAGCTAGAATTATGGCCAATGGTGCCAAAAGATGGTGAAAGGAAAATGAGATAGTAGGGGTCTTAAACAAAGAATGAACCTTGTGCAAGACACAAGCCTTTAGGAGAGCAAGATCCAGATTACCACAAAACTAATTCTGCAACAAAAAGTGCCATAATCAAATAATCAGATGAAATGAACATACTAGATTGATGGTTCCTCCAAGAGCAGAATTTAGACATTGGCCGCCAACGTCACAAAACAAATAAAAGCATCTTATTCACTTACAATTCACTTAATCTCACTTTTCGCTTTCAGTTTGATCAGTAAATTTAAGTTAGAAAAGTGTCTCAATTGCACAAATAGAAACCAGCCATAAACCTACCCCTAGAGTGGCATGTTTCGTTCCATTCCCCTCACCCTCAATAACCAAATATTCAATTGAAAAACCCTGCACTACTAAAGCAGATAATAAACCCAACAAACAAAGTTAACAAGCAACACAAATCAAACCAAAGTCTCATTTTTCGGATGTTCATCCATGGAACAAACAAAACAAGCTTTCCAATTTCAATTGCACCACCAAAATTGATTCAACAAATGGCTCATGATTTTTCTAATCAACATGTAGCTGCAGCAAATTGTAATCTATCCATCTCCTAAGAACCCCAAAAATCCACCTAACAACTATCAAGAAGCAACACAAAAAATATATATATAAAATTCGGTAGCACCCAAGTCTCTTCCCCCTTCCCCAAGTTAACCACAAAACAGAAACAAAACCCTGCAATTGAACTAGTAATAAAAGGGTCTTAATCTCTGTCACAATCATAGATCAAAAACCACATCTCTGAAAGTTGCATGTTTGATCCAATCACCGAATCCAACTTTTCAATTGATAAAACCTGGACTTCTAGAGCAGATGTCAACCCCACAAATCCAGACCATCAACCAAACCAAAAGTATGCGTGACTATAAAATTTGTAATTTTCACAATAATAAGTGAAGCCCTTTTTCAAACACCAAGTTCACCATGAAATTAACTCACCTTAACAACTCATATCAAATGACTGTTCCAAACTAGGGTTAATTAAAATTCCGTGCCTGAAGAACCCCACAAATTTGCATAACGAAAACAAGCAACACAAGCAAAACCAAAACATGGGTGGTACAAGCAAAAGCTTCATTTACTCCCAATTTAAATAGGAAAACGACCAAAATCCTTTCCTTCAATTTCCACATAAGAAAACTCAACTCAGTATAAGGGTCATGAAATAATTTCACTTGAAGAACACAACATCTAAACACTAAGACGCCCAAAATCAGATTAATAAGTACAAACAAGCAGCATTATACAAAAAAAAAAAATCATGGGTAATAAATTTCTCATTTTTTTCCTTCCAAGTAGTGAATAAAGTAACAAACGAAACCCTGTTTCAAATTCAATTCCACAGGTAAACTCACCAAAGAGTCATCATATCACTTACAAAAGCACAAACATAAGAACACTATCCGAGACCAGGTTGCATCAGAATCCACTCAACAAGCATAAACACAAACAAGCAAAGGCCAAGCAACTCCAACAAATGCATAATAATAGAAAGTTGTTCATTTGCCTTTTTTTTTTAAAATTCAAAGTTGATCCGAGTAATCCACAAAGAAAACCCTTCTCCCAATTCCGAAACTAAACTCAATTCACAAAAGGTCGTAACAGCCCATGGGGTTACTAAAATTTTCACAGTTTTTTCCCCAAGTCGATCATAGTAAAAAATAAAACCCTTTTCACTTTCAGTTCAACAACTAAACTCAAACTCAGAAAAGGGTTATAAAATTGTCTTACACAAAAAACACAAACACGAGATTGACATTCAGAACACAATCCGAAACTGTGGAGCATCAGAATCCGTCGCCTGAAGGATCTCCCACCGGCAAGGCTCGAGCTCGTCAGAGACGGGGCAGAATCCTGCGAGAGTAACCTTATCGGCAGAAGCGGAAACCGACCCGAATTCGAAAACCGTGATTTCATCCGCTCGAGGAACCTCCACGGCACCGCTCATGCCTGGAACTTCGGTCGGATTCTGCGGTTTAGAAATGGGTTTTTGAGTGGGTTTGGACTCCGGAGCCTTCTTGTCCCCTCTCCACCATGACAAAATCCCCATGTTTTAGCTTCTGAAGATGCGAAATCGGTTGGGTTTTCTTGGGTTTTGCCTTTGGAACGAGTCTAGGAGAGCAGGAAATATAGAAGAATGTTGTTCTCAAATGGAACTGTAGTTCCGAGCATAATTACCAAAAATGCCCTTGTGAGGATGAATTTCCCGATGTAGAATTAAGGGTTTATTATTTATTTATTATTTATTATTTTTTTACAAATTGTGTTTTATGGTTGTGACCTAAATGATTATAATGTGATTACTGAAGAGTAACAAACTTTTGGGAGATTTACATAACACATAGGCAAATATTAATTAAGTAATACTAAATTATTGCATATAATAAATATTAAGAGTTTGAGTATGGTTTCCCCTCGTTCCTAAGTCTCACCTCTTCAATTTTATTTTATTTTATTTTTTGATAATATCGATAAATTTTACTACTTGATAAATTTTAAATATAAACCAAAATAAAAATAAAATCACAATGAATCAAAATTATCAAAAAAGAAATTGTGGTACCAAATAATGATATACTCCTTAAGATCTATCTTTGCCGATGTATTTGAACATATGTTAGATTCTCCAAACACATGAATCATTCGCAGTTTTTTAAAGGTTGTATTAAAATTATCAATCAATGTGCTAAAAAGACTCACGAACGCACCGGTTAGAAAAATTGAGAATTTAAATATAGAGGATATAAATTTGGATACAATTTATTTGTAAATACATGATAGTTAAGAGTTTAAACGAAAAGATAATATTGAATAGAAATGAGTGGTATAGAAAAATCCGCATAAGTTAAACTATCACATTTTAGATGTATATATATATATATATATATATATTTATTTATTTATTTTTGATTTTTGATTTTTGATTTTGAGTATTGATTTATTTATTTATTTATTTTGATTTATTTTTATATTTATTTTTTTTATTCATTTATTTTTGTATTCATTTATTTATTTTCTTTTTAATTATCTTCATATTTATCTTTCAAATGGACGATCTCAAATTATTGAGATTAAATCTCGATTTTTTGTTGTTATATTAAAATCATCAACCAAGTCTATTAATAATAGCGATATCTAAAAATTCTTTTAAGTTTTTTGTGAATAACTCCTCTTATATTTTTTTACCACATCAATCTCAAATTCGGATAAAAGAAGAGAGTTGTGATAGATTGACGATCAATATAAAACTTTTATCAAGATCAAATTCGTTTAATAAATACTATTATTACCTTTTTTATTTATTATTTTGGTTTAGTTTTATGTAAATATAGTAAAAAATAAAATTTAACACCAACATATGAATCGAGATGTCCTTTTAGGTTTATGTTTGAAATTAACATGATCCAAAATTTTAGGTCCATTAATGTTTTTATATAATCCAATTACTAAACATTCTCTAAATTCTCTCATCATTAAACATGGAAGAGGATATGATTTAGAGCCAAAAAAAAAAAAAAAAAAAACCACTGATGACGATGGAGGGAAAAGGGGCTCTAAGAAAGGGAAATTTTTAGAGGAGTAATAATATACATGAAAGGTTTGGAATTGATAATCCTTTTCAAGAATTATCTGAAATGATAGACGACATCCTATATCTACTAGCAAATATTGATCCTATTCATTTGTAATTCTTTGCTTACTGGGGAAGAAAATGAGAGTAGGACGAGCAAGGCGGGCGGTCCTTGGCTGTACCTAGTTTGGGTCTACCAAAAAGTTTCGGAACGCAAGCTTAGTCAGGCCAAACATTTTTTTTTTGGTACTGGGAAAGAAGGAAGCAAACAAAACACCAGAGCGGAGAAACCTTAGGTGGAGAGAGAGGTTACACCCCTGGTCCTCTCCAGACCCATACAGTCTTCCCACATGAGGCGACGCAGAGACGGAGGAGGGTCTCTTAGCTCAATCAGGCCATCTGCACTTTGCTGACCCAGCTGAGCCAAATGGTCAGCACACACATTGGCTTCCCGAAGGACATGTCTGATGATGCTTATGTTCAGAGAACACAGCAGCTCTTTGCATTCTTGGAGAATGAAGGAGAGAGGATGATCAGGATCCGTTTGCTTGAGAAGAAGGCCAACCAGGACTGCAGAGTCCAGCTCCACCTCTAGAGGATTGAGGCCATGCCGTTTGGCAAGATGAAGGCCTTCTCTCAGACCCCAGAGTTCAGTGAGAAGAACTTCAGACCTGCCAATATTAAGAGTGAAACCTGTAACCCAATCACCGTTGCTGTTTCTGATGATGCCTCCTGCACTGGCTTTTCCAGAGGATTGAGCTACTGCACCGTCTGTATTAAGCTTGAAGGAGCCTGTGTGAGGAGGATCCCACTTAATCCTTTTCATAGCTGGCCTCTCCCCTACACCGGAAGCCCTCCAAGATCGCAAAGCTTCTTTCGATAAATTGGCTGCATAGAGAGGGTGTATGAAGTTTGCACAACCCCTTCTCAAGCGGGTCGAATCAGGCTTGCGCGGGCCAATTACTGAGGAAGGCAACAAAACCCCAACTTCTATTAGGCCCAAGAGGGTGAGACCCAATTATATCCACGACGTAGAATTAAATCCCTGCCGTTTGTCAAGTGTTTCGTCCACTGATGTTGTTTAAAATGCAAAAAAGTTATGATAAAGCTTAGGAGGCATGTCACAATTTTAATACGTCCCCATGTGGGTCCCATCTCAATGTCTGGGGTAAAATGAAAGGAAAAAAAAAAAAAAAATTACAGCCTCCGCCTTGGCTAGTTATCGGGTTTTAACTAGTTGGTGAGAGACTTTTTCTGCACCATTTTTTAAGCAAAAGTGGGAAAACTTGGATTAGAAATTGAAGTCTTCTAATATTGGAACTCTAGAAAGCTGTAACTCATCAGCGTCTAAAATCCTTGAACTGCTCCTATTAGTTTCTTTAATTACAACTTGTGGTGGAGAGAGAGACCCCTCGTTATCCCCAAGTTGCATGACCTTGATGAAAAGCCTGAGGTTAGGTTTGTCATGTTGTAACAACAATCATTAGTAATTAATCATACTTAAAAATATTAATCAATAGTTTTGATAGTTTCAATTAAAAAGTTAAGAAATTAATGTTGAGTGATTAAATGATTAGAAAAATTAATTAATAATTAGTGAGTAATCAGAGACTTCCCTTTGTAATAAATTCAAATTCGAATCTCATAAAATAGAAATGATATTGTTCTTGGTCTTTCACTCTCTATCTCTTAATAGCTCTTTCCCTCTCTTCTCTTTCTATCTCTCTCCCTGTACATTTTTCATCTCTAGAGTGGATTGTTACACAGATGTATAGCCACCGTTCACTGCATAAGACAGATAAAGAATAGAACTGAACCTTTGAAGCAAGTGATGTCACTTGATATAGAGACGTGACGGACTGTTTTACAAGCACAATTGTGCCACGAGGTTTGTTTTCGGAATGGGGAAGAGTTCGAGCCATAGCTTGGGAAGGTTATCTGGCATTTGCAACTGTGGTGAAGGATGATCTCATTGTCTTGGTGTTGGAAGATCACAAGAGACATAAGTGGAGCAAAAAGCCTATAATTATTCCGCTCAACTTTGGGGTTGAAGTACAAAATGCAGGAGATGCAGTGCCTCTCCTGTTTCAGGATGGGGTTGTGCTGTTCTTGATTGATAAGAAGCGCATTATGTACTACATAGTTGAATCGAAGGCCATTGATGACACTTCGGAAGCACCGGAGGGGAAAAAGTTTGCAGAGACCGTCTTTCTTATTCCCCCAAGCCTGGTCAAATTGAAAGGGATGCAACCTTACGTGACTAGTGATCTTCATCTTTGTCAACCAAGGGAAACAAAGGTTTTCTTTTTTTTTTTTTTTTTTTTTTTGGTGAAAAGGGAAACAGAGTTTGATTAGCAGGAGTTTATGGTATAAACCCATGCTAGGTCGTATTTGTTTTTCTGTTTGATTTTCTTTTCAAGATTACCTTAGACTTCTTTTTTTCTTGTCAGTTGCTGAACAACGTTTTATGGTTTCTGATGTGCAAATGTTTTAAATGGCTTACTCATGTTTGTGATCATTCACTATATGCACCCAAAATGCATGTGCAAGCGTTGGTATGACTTAATTGAGGAATACTTTCTTAGACTTCGTATGAGTCGATCAGTTGCCTTTTGATTTTGTAACTACATAGAAGAAGGCTTATAAGCCCCCAAATCACGATACATTCCCCTTTTGTTTTTGTTATCACATCGCTCGGTCAGGGTAGTGATTATGAAATGAACCACCACTACTAATCCATGATGCACCAACCCAAAGTTCAGTGACCCAAATGACGGAAGAAATTTTTCTACATAAAGATTTCTCAATCCCTCAATCGTATTCCCACTCTAGAGAATATGTGCTTTATCTCTCTCTCAGCTTCTTCTCTTGGGAACGTGCTCTCAAGCAAGATTCAATCCTCTTCTTGTCCAAGAAGTTTTTCCTCCAACATTTAATTGTTTGATAATAGTGTATGCCTATGTTCTCCAAAATGCTTCACACTGTGTTCGCCATTGTTGCATAATCAAGCGAAGGGAAGAGCCCCAAAAGAGAGAGAGACTGTTGTGGGGGAGTTATTGGAGTTTTTTTTTAGGGAAGTTATTAGGGAGTTATTCAATTGGGTTAACTACCCATGTGAATTTAAATTGTTTATATTTGGTAAGAAGAAGGATTATGAGGCTCCTAATCAGGACACATTCCCCACCCCAATACTTGGGACGGTTTGGTTCTGCAAAAAGGCTATCTGATGAACTATTACTTATCCAAATTTTCAAGACAACAATGTCTACGCCTGCCTCCTCCAATAGTTAAAGACAGTCAAATAAGACTCTTATTTTCCATACACTGATGACTATAAAATTGTGTAATTTTCCAAAAGTAGTGCCAAGAGTAGTGTTTGCCAAGTTCTCACCATTGGGAAAAATGATTTTGGTTCGTGGAGATCCTTCGCTATCCCCAAGTTGCAGAACCTTGATTAAAAGCCAGTGGTTAAATCAGTTATTTTGATAGGTATGGTTGTCCATTGTGTAAGGTTTATAAAGGTTGGAACAAAGCCTTTGAAGGAAGCTTTGTCGCTTGACACGGACACACAGCTTTACCCGCAGAATAGTGCTTCATTGATTTTTTTTTTCTTCACACAATGGGAAAAAGTTCGGGCAATAGATTGGGAAGGTTATTTAGCATTTGCTGCAGTAGTGAAAGATGATCTCAGTGTGTTGGTGTTGGAAGATTACAAGAAACATAAATGGAGTAAAAATACAATACTTATTCCTCTCGAAGTCAGGGTTGAACACCAACATACAGAGGATTTTGTATCTCTCATGGCTCTTGAGGGAGTTGTGTATCTCTTGATAGATAAGAAGCATGCAATCTAATATGATGTTGATTCAAAGACCATTCAAGGTACATGATCAGTAGGCAATGGAGTAATATTTATAGAAGAACGTTTCTTTTGCAACTCCAATAGCCTGGTCCATTCGAAAGGAATGCAACCTTATGTCATTGAAAAGTGACGAAGACGTTCCTCAAACAAAGGGATAATGGTTCAGACTGGTAGAAGTTTATCGAGTTTGTGACTTTTCAGATCCGTTTATGTAAAATTCATAGGCTGCAGTTAATGATTTAACACTCTATTAGCAGAAAAAGACTTATGCAAAGGTTGAAGGTTAAATAGGACAAACCAGTTACCACCTTTGCTTTAAATGATCATATATTTCATTTCCTTCTTTTAGCTTCTTCTTTCTAGACTTGTTGGTTTATCGAAAAGAATCCTATTGCCCTCATCAGCTATGCATCTCCTCTTTTTGAACGCTGGTTTTCATTAGCAGCATGGCACCAGCATAGGTCTGAGTAGTGTTTTTCTAACAATATAGTGCATGCTTTCTCTTCTTACTTTCCAGGTTGGTGACAATAATTTAAAGCGGCTTTCTTGAATCCTAAATTCCTCTGAAGTAGTATTTCCAACCAAATAATATGTCTTCATTGCTTGGAATGATGAAGTTTACAAGAAAGGTACATGGATTTCGCTTAACCAAGCTTGGCAAGAACATCATTCAAGGTAGATACGGTCTTTGCATAATACTTCTCTGCTTCAGGAGTGCTCTTTATCTTTGCTGCATGATCCAACTGCCAAATCCATTTTTTTTTCAAAGACATGGTTAATCACATTGAACCCAAAATAAGAACATGTCACTTATATGAAGAAAATTTCTCATGGCAGCTTTCAGGATTTTAATGGAGAAGTAGAATTTTCTATAAATACTTTTCAGACCCCGGAACTTGTGAAACTCGTCGTGAGGTTTTCCTCCAGAAAAATTTTTTTCAGGTTTTGCTACAATCACACTTCAGCTTTAAATGTTATTAGGAGAAAAGAGTCAGAAACTCACCTCGCTAATGGTCTGGAAGAGTTTTCCAGTGAGCTCTTTGAGGGGCTTCTTCTCTTCCTTGGACTTGGCAGAGATGATGGTGTTGAGGTCATAGCGAAGACATTCGGCCTTGAGGCGAAGATCATTCTGAACATAAGGCCAGGCCTTCTTGTCTATAAATGACTTGACACCAACGATGTCCTTAGCCGATTCCTTTGCTCTGGCTGCTGCAGCTACTGGTGGCAGAGGCTGGATGAAGAACCTCTCCTTGAGTGGCAAGTCAAGGTCCCTCGGCTGATCCGAGTTCAGAGTCCCAGCTGCCATTCCCACATAGCCATCCAAACCAGCAACGAAGTTGTTAACAAGTTGTTCAGAGATGCCATACAGAAGCACCAAATAATCCATTTTTGTTAAACAATATTGGGTCCTATAATAGTCGATCTAGATTAGTCAGAATGAAATTTCAAATACTGGGTGTTGCCAAGCCATCGTTTAAAAAAAAAAAAAAAAAAAAACATTAACATGTAATGGGCCACTCAGGCCCAATGTTTAGTCTAGGAATGACCCTGTCTAAGAAGCCCCATCACATGCATTGTAAGTTTTGGAGTGAAGAACCCAGTCCAAACGAGAAAATATCCACTACATAGTGGTGGGCACAGGCTGATGAATATGGGCCGGCTCAGCTCCGGGTGTCGCTTACAATCAGAAATTTCGAGTAAATTTTTTTTTATTTTTAATCGAAGAAGCCAACCTCATAACAGGTCTTACATTGTTCGAATCAGATTAATAGTTGCAATTCGGATACCGACAGGTGAAAAAAAAAAGGGTAACCATGTGGTTTTTTCACGAAGTGGGCTGATTTTCTTAAACAATTTCTCCATTTTAGTCTTCAAAATGAAAAAAAGGTACAGCGATAACTCATTTTTAGTGGGACTTATGGTTAGCTCGAGCTGCATTAATTTAGAAATAATAAATTAATTACTGTACACTGGTCAATAAAAAAAATATGAAAGTGAAACAAATAAATTAAAAATTAAATTAATCAAATCTTATACAATAATTTACATAAAAAATTTTATAATTTTAATTAATTTTATATTAGTTAAAATATTTTACAAGTCAATCAAAAAATAAATTTTAATTTATTTAATGTTTGTGACAAAAATACAATTTAATCGAATGAAATTTTTTTCTTTTTTTATGATCATTCTTTTTTTTTTTTTTGGTTACGTAGCGACAATGAAGGTTGAACAGTAAATTTCTACATAGGAAAAAAACACTTGAGAGCTCTTCATCATTATCGTTTGGCTATCAGACTATGATCATTCTGCCTACACACATTGATCAATGAATTTGCAATCATTAATATCTTATGCAGAGGAGCAAATTGTCCAAAATAATTTGATATCTCATTCCCAAAGTGCCTCATGTCATTCATAGCGATGTTAAAAGCATGAGAGGGTCCTACCAAAAAAAAAAAAAAGCATGAGAGGGAGGGAGGGAGGGAGAGGGGGAGAGAGAGAGAGAGAGAGAGAGAGAGAGAGAGAGAGAGAGAAGGAAAGAGAGTGAGGAACTTACGCAGTCCACCCGATGGCGGGGGAGGCGGGCCAACCTTAATGGGCTTGGCCTCAGCGAGGACGGCCTGAACGAACGACCCGGTTGCCAACCCGGCTGCAACAAGACCCAAAGCAGCCCGGCGGCTGGTTTCAGTCTCTGCTGAGGCTCTAACTGTAAGCCAGGGACGGGTCATGGGGACGCTGCTGCTGCTGGGACCAGCCAAGCGGCTTGAGCCACTGAGCTGGAGACTTCCGTCAAGGACTGCCCGAGAACAGCCACGTAAGCCAGCCATAGAAGCCATTGCTTGTGCCATTCTCTCTCTCTCTCCCTAGAGTTGCCCAAAGCAAGTGGTAGAGAGAGAAATGTTTTGAGTTTAGGATAAATTTGTTCGTGGAGAATATGAATATTTTCGAGTTTTTTCATTTTGGTTGTTTTCTTTGTGACGCAGAAACCTTATCTCGAGTCTCTCTTTGGATACGTTATTAGCCAGTTGGATTTTGCCACGTCGGATGCTCATGTGGAAAGCTGGATTATGTTTTTCTGGTTTTCACTTCTTGTGCCTCTACACTTGGGCCATGTGAGACTTCATTTTCTTTGTCAAAATACCATTTCCCCCTTTTTCTTTTTTTAAATTTCATAATATAATACAACTTGTGAATAGCTACTAACATAGGAAATGTGGACGTAGACGCCGTGCCAACGCGTTGCTTTAACGTCCCCTTTATATAAAATTTAAATGTATCTGTGTGTCTGTCTCTTATGTATAGAATTTAAATTCCATTTCTCTTATATTAATTTATTATTTTTGTGGGCAGGATCATAGAAAACGAAGCTTTGTCTGTCCTGCGATGCCATCTTACTCCATTGTTTGGATATTTATTTTCAATCTAATTAAGTCAAGTTTATTTTATAAATAAATAAAATTATTATTACATTTCGTATTAAGCTCCACTTTCCAAATCATTTTTCATATTACTAAATTTCATTTAAATCGTATTAAATTTTTAATAGATAAAAATTTTTAAACACTTATTTTTTCTATATATAACATTTGAATTCGGAATTTTATTTAAAAAAACATCTTTTAATTCTTATCATTATTGTTTTTTTTGGGGGGGGGGGGAGGGGGAGGACTACGTTAAACAAAAGCATAGAAACAGTAGGATCCAATCTGAGGGTGAGTTGGACAATAATGATGAAACAAAATTATGACTCCATATGGTTTAGGTTTAGTTCAGCTCAGTTGAAGACCCCAATATTAGTTTATTTGACGAAAAACCACTTGAGAAATAGTTTGTATTAAAAATAAATAAACGTAAAGGAGATGAATATGATACTCATGCCATAATAGAAAATATATGAATATAATTTTGATACTGTATTAAAAATAGAAAGTAATAAAAAATAAATAAAAACCTTATACTCCATTGATTTAATTGAAATATTACAATAAGTTAGATTTATAAAAAAAATCATTATTACAAATATAAATATATAATAATACAAATATAAAAATATAAAAAAAATCAAACATGTATGAAAATCAAATTAAAATTGATTTGATTTTGATATATAATATATTTTAATATCTCATTTCAAATTCAATATGATATAATAAAAATCATTTGATTTTGAAATAAAATATGGATTGAGAACCGAAAATCTAATGGATGTTTTTGTCACTTCGAAGAGTAGCTTTCTTCGGAACAAGTCAAGAGTTTCTTGGAGACGCGTGTGAATGTATATTGAAAAACATGTTTTTTTGGTATAAACAGTTTTATGGAGGTATCTGTGGATTGATTTGGGTTTTCGAAACGAACCATTAATATTAAAGTGGCATTTGGTTAGCATTCAAAAATCAAAATCCGAATCAGAATCCAATACCTCCTGCTTGGTTCAAATTACGGATTGAACACAATTAATATTGTTAATATTTTATTTATATATCTTTTAAAATGAGAATTATATAATTGTCAGTTTTGTTTTTTAAAATATATTTATATGAATTAGATTTTTTTATCAGAAATTATGAGAAAATTCTGTGATGGACTACTATAATAATTTTACAAATTTATAATAAAATTAGTGAATTAATTAATTAATTAAACTCAAATGAATTCTTTTCCTCAATGAAATTAATGAATTTCTTTCATATCTTTTTATTACTCTTACTATTACTCTTACTTCGTTTTCCCTCCCTCTGTCAGCCCACGTCAATCAACATAGGTAAATACAATTCGAAGCACCAAGCTCATCATCTGTCATCAACACATCTCCATCTGCAGTGCCAATGGAGTTATCCACAATACGAGAGGACTCATATGAATGCAAAGTGGCTGATGAATCTTTGTTGGCTAATGAATGAATTCCTTGAGTCACTATTTTCAATTCTCCCTACTCCCAAGCACGGCCCTTCAACTTCAACACCGCATACGTCGATATCATCCTCCTCATCCTGCAAACACGACCCACTGAAGTCACACTCAACATCCTCCATCATATCCCGTCCTGAAAGATCAATGTCCTCAAGCTCAGCCTTTATCCCATCCTTATCGGTAACACACACTTCCCTTTCAATGTTGACATTGTTCCGCAACATATGCAAACAACTATTCTCCCTACTTACCACATCCTCCTTTGAATCACAAACCAATTAGGAATGAATTGCCATTTGAAAAAAAAGAAAAGTTCTTATGAGTTTGAGGTTTGACACAAGTTTAGAAAGAGAATTCATTTGTTCTAATATTTTAATCAAGTCATCTCAAGACTGGAGTTTGGAAAAAAAAATTTAATAAAAAATAACATTATTTTTATGAATTCAAAAGTGCGAAGACAATGAGACAAACAAATTGGATGGACCAGCCGCAGGGGTGGGGGTTGGAGATAAGATGAGTAAAACAAATCCATGTATAACATGCCTAGTTGGTTCAATTCCTTTAAAGCAAGTTTTATGCATAGAGCAAAGGAGATTTTGCGCCCTTAGATTACCGATACTTGGCGTAGGTGGAATGAACACTTTCATCTCTTAATCAGATTGGAAGTTCGATTTCTCCTGAATACGGAAAAAACAATGTTGGGAGACCCGCCCCCAAAAATGAGTTTTGCAGCGGTCGATCCAGATTAATCAGGATAAAAATTCATATACTGAGCGGTGGTCAAGCCAATGTATCAAAAAAAAAAAGTTAATGTAGATTCGAACCATATTTAGGTAAGCTCAACATGATACTGGGCCATTCTAAAAAATAAAAGAAAAAAATTATTGGGCCCATGTACAGATTGAAACGGAGTGGAGCCCAAATTAAGCCCATGTTCCGAGTTCAGTGGGCTGGACCTGGAAGCAAGGTAAGGTAGGGACGTTATCGTAATTATACACTAAGCCAAGTACCGCCCTTTCCCAAATTCAAACAATTTCAAAATCTTTCCCCTACGCTCTGAACTCATCCCTCTCTGTCTCTCTCTTGAATTTCGCCACTCGTCATCATCAACACACTAAAACACAAACCCTAACTTCCCTAAGACACCTCTCCGATTTGAATTTCCCAACAAAATCTTCTTCAAATCCTCTTGGTTTCTCTCTTTATCCCTGTAATTTGTCCCAAATTCAAACCAAATCCTACAAATGCAACTCTAGAATTAACCCTAACACCAAAATCACGTCGCACTTTCTCTTCTTCTATCTCTAAGATGAGTTCAAGAAACCAGAACAAGCCTCCTCGCAGTCCTTCGATGGTAAGATTCTCTTTCTAGAGTTAGGGTTTTTTTCTTTGTTCTCTTCTGCCTTTCTCGCACTCGAAAATGGCATCTCGAAATCAGAAAAGGCCTCATCGCAGTCCAACAGTAAGATTCAATTTTTAGGTTTAGGGTTTTCCGTTTTTAACTCAGCATTTTTAGGGCTTCTGATTTGTTTTGTTATTACGTGTGACTTTTTAGCAGAAAAAGGAAGGAATTGATGAAGTTCCAGACAAGAGAAGGAAAATTGGAACAGCGAGAGTGGCCGGGGTTGGGACTAGAGTTCGTGGCCGTCAAGCACTCTCAGCAGTCGATCCTGAACAGAACTCCACTGATCTTGTGAGCAATGCTAGTTCTGATGTTGGAGGTGTTATTGAGTTCACCAAAGATGAAATTCAAGCTTTGCTGAATGAGAAATTGAAGGGAAAGAAATTTGATTTGAAGGTCAGGAGAAATTTTAAGAATTTGTGATTGTTTATTTGTTTTTCCTTGTTGCTGCTGCTGTGGTTTTATGTCTATTTCAAGGGTTTTATCAGAAATCTAATGAGTAGAATCTGGGTTTAAGAACATTGCAGTTAGGGTGTAGCCATAAATTTAAAAGGGGGGACTTAATAAACATGTATTTGGTGTTATAATTTTAGAGCCAATTTTTGAAACTACATAACAATTTTTCGCCCCCTTGCCCCTCTCACATAACACTTTTTTTTCCCCCTTGCCCCTCTCACCTGATCGTAATCATCGTTGTTCTGTTGTTTGATAGTGTTCTGTTGTTTGATAGTGTATGTACATGCTTCTGTTATTTTCAGGGTAAATTAGAACAAATGACTGAACATATTAAAAAGCTTAGACTGTGTATTAAGTGGTTACAAGATGTTGAAGAAGGACATGTAGTTGAAATGGAGAAATTACAAATTACACTGCAAACTGCTGAGAAAAAATTGGCTGATATGGGTAAGTTTCGAGTCTTGTGGTTGTTTCTGTTTGTTTTCAAATTTTTGCAAATGAGTTTTCTACTTTATTTGTAATGGGATGGATTAATCTGTGTCCTTAGAGGTTGAAAAGAAAAACAAGGAGGAGGAGCAGGGTGCACTCATAGCAGGATTGAGGACTGACTATGCCATGTTACAAGAGAAATTCAGAAAGGAGGAGTCAGATAAATTGGTAAAAGATTATCAATAACCTGTCATCATCTAGTCAATCTTGTAGTTTGCGTGGATTTACTTATACATATGTTTCTGTCAACATGATTGTCAGGATGCAATTGAGTGTCACAATAGAGAAAAAGAAGCTAGAGATGCTGCTGAAAAGAGGCAAGCTTCCTTGTTGGAAGAACTTAAGAAAGCTCAGCAGGAGCAACAGACTGCCATTCAAAAAGTAGACAGGACTTTCCCTAGAAACTTATGTTTTTTCTTCCAGTTCAAAGTTCTAACATGATCCCATTGTGGTGAATTTCTCTTGTTTTTGTGTTTGACCATGAAGTTCTCGTCGCTTGAAACTATGTACAATAATTTGCAAGAGTACAATAAAAGTTTGCAGCAGTACAACAGTAAACTGCAGACTGATCTTGGTGTAGCTAATGAGACGGGCAAACGAATAGAAAAGGAGAAAGCAGTTATTGTTGAGAATCTTAGTGGCTTGAGGGGTCACTGTAATTCACTGCAGGAGCAGCTTAATTTGTGTAAAGTAAGTCATGTTCTTATCTCGTGCATTGATTCATGAATTTTGGCTATTTAACCAAACAAACTTCTACCCCCCTCTATCATTAGAAGTTAGTGAATATTGATCGTCTTTTTATATGACTCATTGGCAAGTAAGTTATTTGGAGACTTGTTAGTAGTTTCCAGTAGCTTCAGCTACTCTGATTACTGCTCATTATTAACAACTAGGGCGGGGATTTTCCGGAAAGGACATTCATTTGAAGATGTTATATAAACAATATAATAAAGCAGTTATCATGAAGTTGAAAAGCTTGGGTTAGCAATGCCTCACTTAGATTGCCATGTCAATGTGTTGCTTGTACTTTTACAAGGGTAAACTGATTAACTTTAAGAATCATGGAAGCTGATCTTTTAGTAAGAATTTTTCCTATATGTGGTCCTTAATTAGATATAAATGAGTTCAAAATCATAGGTGTTGAACGTCTAGGTATCGTAAAATGTCAAAACTTGCTTAAACGTTAATATTCATCTAAATCTCTCCCCTTTTACTAGGGGGTAGGCTTGGGGTTAAGAATTAGATTTGCTTCTCATTCTTAGTGTATTCATTCGTTCCTTTGTTATTTTTCCATTTATTTTGCAAAAAGAATCCGGTGCTTTGTTTACCATGTGTTACAATGAAAATCTTCAGATTCATTTTAGCTAGGCATAGTCAGCTGACTCAAAACTATAGCATAGGTAATTTGATTATTTGGTGACTCATGCTTTGTGTGTTCAACATTAAGTATTTTGTCCCGCCATCATGTACATTTGAATAGGAGTGCACCAAAATGGGAATAGGACACGAAACATTGGTCATAATCAATTAAAGTGGAGAAATGCCTTGCAAGTGTCATCCTACTATTACTCTCCTTTGGATCATATTCTTATCATATCTTTGATTTCTTTGCAGGCCTCTCACGGTGAAGTAGTAAAGCAAAAAGAAACATTAGCAAAAGAAGTTGCGTGTCTTAGGGAGGAGCTTCAACGAGTTAGAGATGATCGAGATAGTCAGAAACTGCAGTTGAAAGCCCTAACAGATGAAGTGAAAAAGTACAAAGAAAGCATTGGAAAATCATTCACCGAGTTGGATAGCTTGACCTCAAAATCAAATGCCTTGGAGGTTTGTAGGAACTATCTTGTTATTTCCAGCTATACAATGAATTGCATTGGAAGGAAGGCTATGAAATGTATGGTTCTTTTTTCAGGAAATATGTTCATCTCAAAGAGAGCAATTGCGAATACTAGAGCATCAGCTAGCTTCTGCAAATGAGAAGTTAAAAGTAACACAGATTTGGTATATATGCATCTGGCGTATTCTGCTCAGATAAGGATATACATTGATCAAAGGTGTTCTTTTTTCCAGATGTCTGACTTGTCAAGTTTGGAAGCAAGGACAGAGTTTGAAGAGCAAAAGAGACTGGTAAAAGAATTACGAGAACGCCTTGCAGATTCTGAACATCAAATTTCTGAAGGAGAGAAGTTACGGAAAAAGTTGCACAACACTATTTTGGTAATTCCTTGTCTATGCACATTCCCCTTTTGTGTAAAATATTTCCGGAGTTTGCTGAAGCTGTCCTTATCTACAGGAATTGAAAGGGAATATACGTGTGTTCTGTAGAGTTCGTCCTATGATATCAGATGGCGGTTCAGCAACAGAATCAGCATCTATTTTGTATCCTACTTCATCAGAAGCTCTTGGCCGTGGTGTTGACCTGATGCAAAATGGTAGATCACTTGTAAAATTTTCTGTCATATTCAAAATGGAATGCTTATATATGGACCCGTTTGGTAAAATTTAGCTTAGACTCAACCGAGTTTTGGGGGTATGAAGGCAAAAAATTACTGTATAGTGATATTTTTGGTCATTTTATATAGTAATTTTACTTGAAAAACCCTATATTTCTCCCCTAAAAATTTTTCATATCAGTTGAAAAATTTTGCAAGTAGAATAAAAGAAAGCGGAGCTGAGGTTCCCCCAAACAGGTCCTTTATTTTCGCTTTTAAGCTAGTTGTATACACATTGCTCTATGTTATTTTGGTACTATAACTGAAATGCAAGTTAATAGTCTCATTGGTTTTATTCATCAAAAGAAAAAAAAAAAATGAAAGAAAACTCTCACTGGTTTCTTTGTTAGCAGGGCAGAAGCTTTCTTTCACATTTGACAAAGTGTTTAACCCTGAGGCCTCCCAGGAGGATGTTTTTGTAGAGATATCTCAGTTGGTACAGAGTGCCCTTGATGGATATAAGGTGATACCATTTGCCTCGTTGCTTTGTAGTTTCAGTTTAATAAATGGTGATAATCTATAGCAGTGGCTTCAATCTAATGCGTGATAGATTGTATAATGAAGTTCTAGTTGGAAAAAGGTCATGCGCATAGAAAAAAATTGGGAATGGAAGATTTAGGATTTTCGCTTTCCATTTAAGTTTGCTATGTCATGCAGAATGATAATCCTCGTAGGCATACCTCTTAATGTCCTAGGTTCAAATTTAAGAAACCAAAAAATCACAAATCCCGACCAAGCTGGATCAGGCACCAAAAAATCAAATCACGCTGTGTGAGTTTCTCTAACAGAGGAAGTCTTCTTGAAGTAGCTAAACCTCAAATGTCCTATGCATGGTGGATGAAGAGTGTATGCCTGGGGATGGCAGTCAATGCATATGTAGGAGAAATGCAGTCCATGGACGGATTGTGGGCTTTTGTGGATGGCGCTGATAGCAATGGCAAAAATTGTGGTGGTTGATGAAAATTGATGGCCGATGTTTTGGGTCTTTTTTTTTTTTGGCTAACTCTAGTGCTTGAGTTGGTTTGTTTTGATGTAGGCTATCGATAAATTAATTGTTCACTAAGGTGAAGAAGATATACTGTGCTCACACTGCTTTTTGGCTAAGGTTGATGGTAAGAATGTGGAGTGGCGGGAGGCACCAAGCATATGCTCTTGTTACCTAATGGTGAAACAGTGCTTGAAAATAAGTAGTTATGAGAGGCAAGAAAGGATATATAGGGAAGGATGAAGAAACTGGGTTTAGCAGAAGGTAGGGAGTAGGAGTAGAAAGATTGGGTTGGAGACAGCTGAAACTGTGGGAGGTTCAGAAACTTCGGTATTTTCATTGAAACCTGCCTTGTCTCAATATGACAATATCTGTTTTCAGGAAAATTTTATTGTCTTTTGTCTTCCCAAAGCTTAAAAACCTAGAAGACCTAAAATGCCCAAAATTTGAGTCCTACCAATATCAAAACTAAATTTATTTCTAACAGTGAACTCTTAAACCATTCTCATACATTGTAATCCAATAAGCAAGTTGAATACCAGAAAACTTAACCAAGTAAGCTTGAGCAAGTGTCTTGAGCTGAACTTTGATTTAGCTTGGCCAATGTTTTAGTGTTGGCCTTTCTTGTTAGTTCTTTGACTAAATTATGACTCGAATATTGTTTGAACTTTAATGCGTCTTCATAAAACTACAATTGCTAAAATTATTGAGCTGCATGAAAGAGGTGCGCGGAAGAATTTTCAATATGCAGGTTGGACAGAGCTTGCCTATATTCCAGTTCTCATAGCATATATCCGTATGCTGTACCATATAAGATTTCAAAGGTTGCTGATTTGTTCCACTTGGCAGGTCTGTATATTTGCATATGGTCAGACCGGTTCTGGTAAAACCTATACCATGATTGGTAGGCCAGAAGCTTTGGACCAGAAAGGCTTAATACCTCGTTCGTTGGAACAGATATTTCAAACTAGTCAGTCTCTTTCAAGCCAGGGGTGGAAGTACAAAATGCAGGTAAAATTGTTTAAGACCTATATTATATATTATGAAATTGTTATGTACACTTTATTTCTCTATTCTGTTGATGATTATATTTGATATCTCTTAAATATCGCTAGGCATCAATGCTGGAAATTTATAATGAAACAATTCGCGATTTGTTATCTGTAAATCGAGGAAGTGGGTTAGACATGGCACGTGCAGAAAATGGGGTCTCTGGAAAGCAATATACAATTACCCATGATGCAAATGGAAATACACATGTGGCGGATCTTACCATTGTTGATGTATGTGATACAAGGGAGGTCTCCTCTCTCTTACGTCAGGCTGCCCAAAGCAGGTAATCTCTTGTATCTTGGTGTCGGTTGCGGTCATTATTTTGCTCCTATGATCAATAAGTCAGAGCCTTTTTCCAGCTTGATAAATCAATTTTTAATGTTAGATCAGATCAGATATCACATCAGTGACCACCGTTAATATACAGGGACAATGTAGTTAAGGGCAGGAGTGAGGTGCTTCTTGTAACAGGAAAATGCCTCCTTTACTCCTGAGTTGTCAGAGTCAGTCATAATAAGATATTGATTGATAAGTGGTCATCATAACACGTTTCAGGTCAGTAGGTAAGACACAAATGAATGAGCACTCGTCAAGAAGTCATTTTGTATTCACATTGCGAATATCAGGAGTAAATGAGGTGCGTTTTCTTTTAGTGCTTTATTCTTTTAAATCTTCCCTAAATCTGACAAAATTTTGCTCACTCTTGTTTCTTTTCGATGATTGCATCTTTTACCAGAGCACTGAACAACAAGTTCAGGGTGTTCTGAACCTAATTGACCTTGCTGGTAGTGAGCGGTTGTCCAAGAGTTGGGCAACAGGAGACAGGTTGAAGGAAACACAGGTATCTATTTTTGGTAACAACTTGGAGTTCCTTTGTGATACAGTTTCAATTCTTGAAATAGATTCTGCGAATGATGAAACTCATGGAAAGTTTACAAAAAGATTTAAACCACAAAGAGAATTATTCTTCAGTTGTATTATATAGAAACTATGACATTCTAGTCCCTAAATACATATAAATACTTCAATCCTAACTAGTAATATTTTTGGGGAAAATTTGAGACTCTTTGACCAGTATTTAATACTAACGCTTTCCAATAGTAAGTGCAGTGACTTCAACATTCAAAGACAGACTGTTAAAATTACACTTAAAGTATTGATATATAAACTGCTGCATCACTTTGTAACTACTTTTATTTTCATTCTGCACTTGATATCTTGCTGTGCCTGTCAGGCCATTAACAAAAGTTTGTCTTCCTTGAGCGATGTTATATCGGCATTGGCAAAGAAGGAGCCCCATATTCCATTCAGGAACTCAAAGCTGACACATCTTCTCCAGGTAAATATTTTGTGTATCTTAGCATTTTCTTGCATGCATACCCTGTGTGGGTCTATACCCCTGGGTCTGAATAGGGCTTAAACTCTGGTAATGTGTGTGGTAATGTTAATGGATTAGGTGGCTAACCCTTTCTTTTAAGTGGCTGAACTTTGTTTCCGAACTTGAGAACCACTTTTAAAGTGGTCTATGTTTTTTGTTAATAATGAGTTACAATGTTCGTGTTAAATAAGAATCTTCCACATCTCTGACGTTTTCATTGCAAGTTTCTCTATGAAGCTTGGACTCAAGTATACAATTCTCTGGCATCTGTCTCTCTTGGAAAGCTATTCTTTTCCAAGGAGTTTCTGATAGTGCCCCCTTTTACTGGTCTTTTGTGAGTTTTAGTTGTCCATTCATGTGTTAAACTAGGCTAAGTTATATACATATCTCAGGATGCAAAAAGTGTTAATTTGACTCTGGCCAGGACAATATATAAGTTGTATCTGAGGTACCTAGGTTTTGTTTGGAGAAGTTGTGGTCAGGTTCAAGTAATATTTGGTTGGCTTTACAGTATAAAAAATTAATGAAATAATTATAATTTAATTTCTACTCGTAAAAATTTTTCTTTTTAATCGAAAAATATTACAAGCTGGAGGTACGTTGTGGTTTGCCGAACCCCATGAAAGACATTTCCAGATGAGTCTTTCACAGTAACTTTGAAGATGAAGGCTACCATCTGTGTTCTAGTGTCTAAAATTTGTGGCTGGTTGAACATAGAATGTAAAAGTTCCATTGTTGAAGTGATTTGTTCTTGACCAAAATAGGAATCATTTGGTGGCCTTTTCTAGTTTCTTCTGATATTGAACCATGCACTTATTTGTCTTTTTCCTATTGAAAAATTTGTAAATTATTGTCAGCCTTGCCTTGGTGGAGACTCGAAGACGTTGATGTTTGTTAACATCTCTCCCGAACCCACTTCAGTTGGTGAATCTCTTTGTTCACTTCGATTTGCTGCTAAAGTTAATGCCTGTGAGATTGGAGTACCTCGGCGTCAAACAACCATGCGTCCACCAGATTCCCGCTTGAGTTATGGCTGATTTTAGGTGTTTATTCTGCCCTATCCCACAACTGTAATGTGTAAAAGGATAGAAGGGATACATGGGCTCCTCACTATTTCCTTCCCCCCCCCCGGCCCATTTGTTTGTCTTATAATGTAACAAAGAATTTACATATTGTACCAACAATTATTTTGGTGGTGTCCAGTTACTGTAGTGTGTAATTTTGATGTAGCAACATGACTTGAATGTTATCTGAAATGGTTTTCCAAGGGATGATATATAGTTTATCCCAGGTTCTTTCTTTTATTTTGTCCAAAGCACTCATTTGAAATGGCTGGTAATGATACTGAAGTTGGAAATCTCTCTCCTCAGTCTCTTCTCATTCGGGCCTTGATATTAGTTGGAAAGAATTTTTTTTTTCTTTTCTTTTCTGTTTTTTTTTTTTAATTCTTTTTTGCTGCGGAGCATAATTGAGAGGAGTTTTAAGTCGCGTTTCACGTTGTTACACTCTCCAATCCACATTCATTTGACAACAACAAATTAAGCCCCACTGAAAGCGATTGAGTTGGGAAATGCCAATCAAAGATTGCCTATTGGCCCCTTGGTGGGTTTGCAAAGGATAAAGTTATTATAGACAATTACAAAATATATTTACGTATTAACATTTTGTAAATTTAGTGATAAATATGTTATATTTTTTAATTAAAATTTTAAATTTAAATCTTAAAATTAAAAAAGATTCTGAAAATATTTGATAATTAATTTTAACCGAATTAGTTAAAATCAATACTTTTATTCATCAATGAATGTTTTTTAATTGTCACGAGTCAAAACCCAAATTATTAATATTCCACAAATTATAGGAAAATTATACCAAAGTTCTTAAAATGTGAGTCAAAACTATTTTTAATATTTATGTCAAAAATTTATTATTATTAATTATTATTAATTTTATTTTTTTACCTAATATAATTAGACAAGAGAGGATATAAAATTTAAAACTTTTATTCTCTTGTCACCTATGAAGTAAATAATTTAATCATTGACAAGTATATTTAGTTTCTTTTATATTTTTGTTGTGTCGGCATTAATAAGATTTAATTGACAGTTATCCAAGTGGGTATTGAAGGTCTTGGTGAATTTTTTGATTTATATATATATATATATATTTTTTTTCAAATGAAATCACTAGAAACGACGAATTCATTGAAATATTTATTTTATATACAATGTTAAGATTTCGATGTGTACAATATTATCATGAAAGAAAACCAGTGGGGTCCACAAAAATGTCCTATCTTCCCAACAAAACCAGAGGATCCGACCCAATCAAATCCAAGTTCTTTTTTTATGACCTTAGTGGTCTCTCGTGGACAATCCCTAGTTAGCAATCCCAATCAAAACCCCTGATAATATCAAACCAAAGGAAAGGAAAAGAAAAATCAAAATGGAAGTTCGTGAACAGCTAAACAAGTCAAGAGTGGTGAAGGTTGATTCCGAGGAGTCATGGGATTTCTATGTAACTCAAGCTACCAATCAAGGCCGCCCTGCAAGTCTATCTTATTGTTATCTTTTCCGTTTGATTTTCGTATACTCTATGCTGTTTTTGGTGCTGATGGGTTTCGGGGGGGCTTTGATTGTGTAGGTTATGGTGCATTTTACCGCTTCATGGTGCATGCCCTCCATAGCCATGAATCCATTTTTTGAAGAACTGGCCTCAACTTTCCCAGATTTGTTGTTTCTCACCATCGATGTCGACGAAGTTAAGGTATTACTTTCAATTTCTCAAAATCGAATCTTTTGCTTAGACAAAACATGGGTCACTGTTGTAGTAATTTTCAGATTATACTTTGAATGCTTAATAAGGTTCATGAAATAAATCTCTACTAATTGTGAAATTATAAAGGCGAGAGTGTGAGGACTTAGCTAGATTAAGCATTGCTCTAGGTTGACCGTCCCTTTTTTGGGCATGATTGGATGGTGATATGGTTAGATTATAAAATAAGCCCGGGCTAATATTAACTTTGGTTGTTGTGTACAAACCCTTGAATAACCTATGACAACCCTGTAAGTGTTTACCAATTTTAGTTTAAAATTGAGAAATTTATTGCTACTGATCTTATATTTTCTGTAACTTCCATCTATTCCAAAAGCTTAAGCTAGTGAAAGGAGGTGTTAATTTTATGGCAAAATGTGTGATATGGGGTCGTGAGTAAAGGTTGTGTTTGATGGAGAGACAATTTGGACACACTCATTTCTAGAAGTATCTGATAGCATAAAAGAATGGAACTTATGCAAAACAGTCTGTGAAATGAACTTTCAAGTAATGTGAAGGATACAAAATGAGGCATTCTTGGAAAATTGCATCAGCTGTAGAAGGTTTAAATTCTACATTTAAGTGCAAAGATTCTAGTACAACCATGTTTCATTTCACTGCACCCAGTTTGTAATATGTCTATTACAATATTACCTTTAAAGAATGATACTATGTAATGTATCCAGGAGTCTTCATCCTAAGTGGTCCAAGCAGTTAATTTTAGCCTGTGGGGAACAAAAGTACCATTGATGGTATTTCATGAAAGTGGCCCTTAAAATTGTCAAGGACCATCCACATGTCCTTGACTTTTATGTACTGATAGCTTTCAGCAGTGGCTGTACCTTTAAGTTGCGGATTTATATACGGTCCTATTTATTTACTTCAACGAATCATCCTAAGGCCTAACACATTGGTAGTGAATAGTATGTGGGCTTTGTTCTTGCTCTGGTCTTATGCTTTGAACTTGTATCTCTAAATAAGCACAATGATCAACTTCATATGGGGCTGTGGGTTGAGTGTGTGATTTATGGTTGAATTTAATATAATCTGGAATGTTCTACAAATAACATTCAATTCCTCCATATATTGCAGATACATTTGTGGTATTAAATGCATCAGGCTTTTGTTTTCCAAAGATCTTTATGTTTTTCTGGTTCTTGGGTTTTCCCTTCTTAGTTTATGCTTGCACAGCACTATGAATGTCTCTATACTTTTGGTACTTTTGCTGTTTCAAAAGGATATGCATTCTTTTGCCTCAATGTTTACACCTTGAGTTGCTAAAGTATTTGTATTTGCACTAATGGAAAAAGTATGGTCAGCCATCACAGTTGAGAGTTCAGGCTCGATTAGTTTATATTATTTGTTCGATTATGAACAATTGGACTTAGGATTTCATTTTGTGAGAGAAAGTAGTTATTGTTGTGGCCAGAGTCATATAGATGTCGAGGTGAAGGAAAAACCCTATAAGTTTCTCTCTGATTGTGACTTGTGATCTTTCAAGCGATATTTTGGAAGAAAGATGCTTTTGTATTTAACCATGGACTATGCTGATCAATATTCTGTTAAATTGTAATGGGTGTACAACTGAATGTTTTTGCAGGTCTATTAAATGTCTAAGTCACCTAGTTCTAACAGAAGTAGGCATGTTTATGCGAATGATCACACATCGTGATTGAAGAATTAAAGATTAGACTAAACAAGTAAAATTTACCATGGTTTGTAGATTAAAACTTTTGATTCCTTCTGAAGTTGTGTTAGTTATTAGTGACTGGAGGGTTATTTGTTTGTTACATATTCGAGTTGATAAGGATCGTGATCCTATCCACCTGCCATCCCTGCAACGCATGTAATCATTGTGGTTGGTTTTGTGCAGGCGGTGGCATCAAAATTCGAGGTAAAAGCCATGCCAACGTTTGTTCTCATGAGAAATGGAGCTCCAGTTGACAAGCTTGTGGGTGCTAATCCGGATGAGATAAGGAAACGGATAGATGCTTTTGTTCAGTCCATTCGTATATCCAGTGCTTAGCATATGCCTTTACCACGAAGATCTTGTACGGTATGTGAATCATGTGGTTTTCGAACAATGTAAGTGGACATGTGTATTTCGTATGTAATCGTCTATAGGTGTATAAAGTTGTGGTCGCTATACGCAAGTGATGGACAATATAAATTAGTGGCTATTGCTTGTGGAAGCTTGGATTCTGGCTTTTGGTTGTGTAACATGTAATATCTTATTTTGGATCTTTTGCTTTGGTGCGTAGACCTCAATGAACATATTGTTTCATTGTGGTGAGTGTTCTTTTTTTTTTTTTTGTGGTGTTGAATCAATGAAATTTGGAATTATATTTCGATTGATTTGGTTTAAGCGTTAAGTCTTTTCAATATAATTTTTTTTTTTAAATTTTAAATTTTAAATTTAAAACTTAATTGAGAGATATAATTTCTTTTTCATTGATTCATTGTTGTGAGTTGTCAATGCTTACCTCTCTCTGTCTCTCTCCCCACCGATGGAGATGGGGATATGGATCACACCAAATACATGGTTAGAGACTTGATTGAGAAGCGCTTATCTTTCCGTGATAGGGATGGTGACCCATGATTGTGATAGGATAATGTAAAGTTACAAAAAATGTGGCCGATGATACGAAGCCACCTCAGCCATGAGAAATTAACATTGGCCATCAAGCTTATTGGCTACGGTCTATTAGCAAGACTCGCGGGATTCTTTTTCCAAGTGAAATGAGAACTCAGTGGCTGCAGGTCTACTCTCCAAGTCACTGCCGCTCGTTCTAAATGTGTTTCCTCCGAAAGCCAACTACCACCAGACACATCATTTTTGGGTTATAAAACCCCAGAGGCTATAACTTTAGTGACAGGCCCTCACGGATTAAAGCTTAAATATGCTTCTAAGCAGGGACAAGGCGGAATGAAAGCTACCCATAAAATTTAAAAAATTATAATTTTAAAGTTATTTGAATTTTAAAAAATTAAAATTTCTGTCTTTCTAATTTTACGCCGGCTTCTAAATCTGTTAGGAAACGTAGTCGCTCCCAATATCAAATTAAAAATAACTAAGCAAATAAATAAATAAAAATTTTAAATTGAATGAACAAGGGTGTATGACCTTGAGAAATAGTATAATTTTAACTTTGTTTTCCCTTTTTTTTTGTATTTGATCGATTAGTATTCAGATCCTATTTCGATTAATCCGACTTAAATTACTATCAAATTTGTATAAGGGAAATTTTTCAATATAATTTTTTTATTCACAAAATTTAAATTTTAGATTTAATTAAAAGATCTAATATCTTTTTTATGGTCATTTTTCCGCGCTTAACTTTGTTTTCTTTTGTTTTATACTTTCTATGTTAAATGAGGAAAATGGGGAAAATATGGAATGAATTCACACGTTTCAAAGTGTGTGTAAAACTATATAAATGAAAATGCGATGAGCTCGTGAGAAACTCGTTTTTTCGGCTTTACTAGAATTTTCCGTCTGGGTTATTCTAGAATTTTGTGAACAACAAGATGTTTTCTCCATTTTAAAACAGTGAGCCCGTGAAACTCAATTTTCAGTTTTACTCGATTCCCAACTAGGTACGTGGAATGTATGTAAATTCCTCGTAATTCTCATTAACAGCCTTCGCCAGAAGGCAACGAAATATGGCTCTATGTAAGGGTGGCACTGGCAAATATAAAATTCAGATATATTATGTTATTTATTGGATCTAATAATTCTAATCTTGCTTTCAAAAATAATGTCATATAATGATATATGATTATTTAATTTATTATACAAATAAAATTTTAATATAAAATTTATTTAGTACTGTATATATTTTAAAATAAAATAAAACTAAAATATCCATGAGAAATAGTTTTTTAAACGCATTAAACTATGGCTTCTAGGTGAAGAAAGTATATTCAAGTTTAACGTTTAATTAGTTCAGTGATTAAATATTATATTCTTTAAATAAAATTTTGAATTTGAATTTTATATTTAACAAAATCTGGGAGAGTTTCATTTTTTTTTTTATAATTTAGTCTGAATTGAATCAAATTTAGTAAAATTGATTCATTCATGATGATGGTGTTTATTAAAAAATAAAAAAGGAAGTATATTTGAGCACCGCATGTTTGGAGAGACCCACGTATGATTGGAGAACTAAGAGTAGGGTTAAACCTTCTAGAGACACCAGCGAAGCAAGGAACCAAAACAGAGTCCTCTTTTCGACTGCAATCAAGGAAATCCAAACAAACATCCAAATAATCCAACAAATTCTCGCTCTCCACGTCTCTAATCGGCACTGCCATACGAATCATCTTCAAATCCTTCCCCACATATTCTAAGGCATACAGCAACTTCTCCCCCGACGAACCTTCATCATCTCCATTCCCATAGCTCTCTGAGCCATCAAAATACACTTTCCGAATCTCCTTCGCAGGAATTGAGAGACTCGATCGCCATTCGGTGAAGAAGGAAATGGAGGGGGAACTGAGAACGGAGAGGACGTGAGTGATGTCATCGCTGCCGTTGTCAAGAACCGCAGCTGCGTCGCTGATGTTGCCTATGAACAAATTCTCCCTCACCAAATACGGCATCGATTATTCAAACAATTTGGAGTTTTTTGGAGGATTGAATTTGGGAAATTTTAGGGTTTGTGGTGTTTGAATTGAGTGAGTGATGCTGGGTATGGCTGGAGAGAACAAGATTATGATTATGGATTGCATTCGCATGAATGAACGAGAAAGGGTGGGGGAAGGTGCAGAGAAAGGCGGCAAAAGCCTCTAGGACCAGGAGAGTGGAAGCAAAAGCAAATGCATGGTTATGGCATTGGAGCAATAAATGAGATCTTAAAATATATTTTGTTTTGCTATTTTGCATTTTGGAGCAATCACAAATAATGATAAATAGCAATTGCAATCGCTACTACTGATGCTACCGCCTCAGGTAGCGGTAGGCAGATACCGACCATATTCCCTTCCTCTCTCTCTCTCTCTCTCTTTCTTTGCGTCTAATGAAGAGGAATAGAGAGAGAGAGAGAGAGAGAGAGAGAGAGAGAGAGAAGATATGGATGGACAGGTTTGGGTGAGAGAGAGAGAGAGAGGATTATCGGTTTTGAGATTCTGAGTTACAAGGAAGAGTTTTACTCAGAACAGAATCATCGGTCTTGCTATTTTTGTTTAACTTGCTGTCGAACAATCTCTTCTTTTCCATCTCCTCTTTGATCTTCACAATTTGGCCTACTTCAATACCATGAGACGCTGCAAATTCCTCATGGTTTGATTCTAGAGAAATGAACCTATTGCTTGACATGTCTTGAAGCATTTCTGAATTCAAAAACATCAAGTCTGAGGAACTTACATTGCTCCATCGATTCTTCAAAACAACATCGAATACTATAATCTTGTGCTTCAACTTATGCAAGAGCTTCGAGTCCGTTCCTTCTCCTTGAATTAACAACCTCTCATCATCGCAGTCTTCGCATTTTTCAGTCCTCCTAAAACTGCTTCCAAAGCAAAACCTCGAAGAATTAGGACGATCTTCTTCTCTCTGCACGAAGAACTCCAAGTTGGAATTGGATTCCTCTTATTGATCCCTCTGATTCCACAAGAATCTCATACTATTTGAGTTTGCCAAGAACGAAAGATCATCAACACTGATTGTATGCCGGCAAAGAGGACAGCTCGAGTGCTTCTCTAGCCATTGATCAACATAAGCAATGTGGAAGGCATGCTTGCACTAAGGCAACAATCGCAGAATCTCAATTTCTTCAAATTTTGAGAGACAAACTGCGCACTCAAGCCCTTCTCTCCAACCCTTAAGAGTAAAGAATCGAAAAAAGGGAAGTGACTCGATCACTGTCCTGTCCAATAACAACTGCAAGACTAGGCTTGAAAGCAGTCACGACGTCTTGTGTATTCCCAGGACCTTGAGTGGGAGATTGTCCTTTGACATAGAAGCTCTTGCAAAGAAAAAGTAGATAGAACAACCTTACTTGAGAGAGAGAGAGAGAGAATTGTGGGGAAATGGGTCAAAGAAGTAGAAGAAGACAGTCAGACCCATCGTAAGAAAAGTAAGAGTAAGTTGGATTGGGTAAGAGAAGAGAGGAATAGAGGGATAGAGAGAGAGTAGAAGAGGATGGTGGGACACATCGTAAGAAAAGTAAAAGTTAGCATGCTTGAGAGATATGATAGTAATGTCACGTCATCAATTTGACACTCCACGTCAACAATTTGCTGACATGGTAATATGAAATGTTTTCGATGCTGATATAGCAATGTCAAGTCAATATTCATACGACACGTAAACTGTCACGTCATTTCACGTCAGTAGTTAATGACCACCCTATCGACGTTACATTTTTGAAAGTTTGAGAATCACAAGATAGCTTCTTAAATATAAAGACTAATTTGTAAAAATGGAGTTAATTTTAGAGATCGAGTATGTAATTTATCCTTATTTTTTGGAATTAATAATTTGTCAGCATTGGGATTTGCACATAATTCATTATTTAACTATTTTTGTGGGTAAAATAAAACCAATCATAAAATAAATAATTTTTCTCTATAGGACCTTTGTCAAGGGATCAAACAATGAGTTTATTCATTTCTTTTTTTTTTTTGGGCGGGGCATTTTCACTAAGATGTTTAGATGGGTGCTAAGTAAACTAATAAATTATATACCACAAGCAATGAAATATATATATATATATATAAACAACTTTGTGTTAATTGGTTTATTTTTGAAATTGACAAGTGCTTAAATTTGTTTTAGCTTGTGTTAGCTTATTTCTATTTTGAATTATTTGATTTATAATATTTTTTATTAAAAAATTTTTACAAAAATATGGAGTTTTGTAAGTAAAAATAATACTAAAATTGGGGAGGATTCCAAACTTCAAAACTTCTGACTGATATTGCTATACCTTTATTATTAATAGACGAGTAACATTATTCCCAAACTATTTACCAAAATTACATTCATGTGTTTAGATTTAACAAAACTTTTTTCATAATAACAATATAAATCAGAATGAATCAATTGAGAAAAGATTATAACTTTTGATTGCAACTATCCAAAACCAATTTGAGAAAATAAATGCATATATTTTTAAGCATCCAGATCACCGTAACAAGTTGCAATCATTCCAAACCAGGTGTATTATATATTTCTTTTTGTTTATATAAAAATTTTAAAAATTATAAAAATATATATATTTATAAAAATTTAAACATTATGAAACGGAGAAGGGGGAGAAAAAATTTGTCAAATTAAGGTGGAAAATTGAGACATTACTATCTATAAACCCTAACCTAATCTAATCTGGTATAAAACACAATAAAGGATTAATATCAATGCTAGAAGGAAGCATCAAATTAAGATTCGGTCAGAAAGGATAACCAGAGTTACTGCCAAACGAACAATGAATCTGGACGCGGCAAAACAGCTGGATAAATGCAGAGAATCTGACATGTTCCCTTTTTTTGTTTCGGTTAGAAGTCTTTGAGATTTATATTTATAAAGAATATGTGTGACGAAACAATGAGGTTTTGATGGTGGGAATATAAAACTACATGATTTTTTGTTCCTCAACAGTGCTTTTGTCGGCTGGCGGTAATTTTTGTCTTTTATAAGACCAACACGAACAACTTGACAAGTAAAATACCAAAAAAAGGGCCAGTAAAACAGTGGTTGGCTGCTGCGTGTAAGTGCGTTAACGAGTGGATTCTCAAAACAAAGGTTGCCCCTTCTCCCATTCCTTGCAGATATTCTTCTCTCTCTCTCTCTCTCTCTCTCTCTCGCACACACATATTTGCTCTTCCAATTAGCGAAGAGTCAGGTGAGGTCCCACTGGGAATTCACGACGGCGACAAGAGAGATGGTCTTGCCTCCGCCGTCGGATTCGAATACCAACTGGATCTTCTTCGACGATGGGTTGATTGACGGTGGTGATCTTCCTCCTCTAGACACTGCTTTCAACTGGGATTCTTCTTCTTCTCAGTGTTTTAACTCTTCGTCTGCTCTTAGGTTCGTTAATTTCGATAACCCTTTCCTTTTTTCTGTGTTTGAAGTTTTGGTTTTGAAGGCAATTTCAGCTCTTATGCATTATTTGTTTTTCTTTTTGATAAGAATGAGCTAACAAATGGGTTATTTCTGTGGTGGAGAATGGACATGCCTTCATTTTTAATGGGGATTATTTATTAATATCTGTTTTATTAGTCTATGAGTCTCACTTTGGCAATCGAAAGTAAAACTCTGACCTCAACTTGGTATGAGTTATTATGCTCTATTATTTGTAGGTTATTTTTTTTTTGGGTGGGGGTTTAATCTGGGTAATTTCCAAATTTTGAATTACTTAATTTGTTTAATGGCCTAATAAATAATTTTATACTAATATGATTACAAAATGGTTGCAGTATTCTTCACTTGATTGTATACCCCTTTGAGATTGTGCACCCATCCTTTTGCCTCGAGAGAATTTTATCATGTTGCTGTCCATACTTGTCTTGCAAACATTCCAAATTATTCTCTACATTAATTTCGAAATTAGAGTTTCCAAGGGTAATTTGCAGCATTTGATATAAAAATTTTATTTTATTTTTTATAGCAATATGCAAGACCTGCCATGTCGACAATATGACCAGGAAATGGTAGCAATACTCTTCACTTGATGTATGTTTTATAATAATTTGCACGAACACTTCTAACAGTGAGTGTCCGTAGTTTTTATTTTTTATATTCTTCTGTCCATAATATGCAAGACCTGCTATATCTTTAACCTGCATTCTCCTCTCCGACCAAACTCACACCCATGCAGTCATGACCAAAGTTAGACAATTCAGCGGCTAGAGTGTTACATTGCCTAAAAATAAGCTCACTCATAGCATTACAAGGGTTCTCCTAATGTACGTTATATCTTAGATAATGTATCGATACTCCAAGGCCACTCAATCTCCCCTTGATGGCCTTTATTACCATCTCAAAATCTCCTTCAATAATGAAATTAGCTACCCCATCCTGTTGGCCTCAATAAGATCATCCCCTAGAGCCCTTCAGCCACAATAATGAAGCGTGTTCCATAGTTGCAAGCAGTGTGTCCCTGCTTTGGACATCACATAATACACCACTTTTTAATGTCCAGTAGTGTCAATTTCTTTATAGATTTGTTGTGTTGAGTCCCATGTTCTCTGTGTGTGTCTGTACTTCATAGTGTAACAGAATTTGTTGTTATGCTTTGCTGGATCTTGGCTAAAGAAGAAGTTGCTCATGTTGTGGTGTCTTGCCATTGTTCTGGTGGCTGTCTTAAGGTTATTGCTGCTCCTGGCTTCCCTTCATTAATATGTTGATTCTGCCAATTCAAAAAATGAAAGGGAAAGAAAATCCAAGAAGTTGCTATCTCTACCTTTACATTGTTAAAGACTAGATCTTGTGAGAGTCAACTATTTCACTTTCTGAATGTCAAGCAGTACTTGTTACCTCAAGTCCTTTGTCCATCTTCTGAACATTTCTACAGTGAAAACAAGGGGGAAAGATTGAACCTTTTAAATTGGCAATAAGCTGTTCTGTTATGTTTTCAACCATATAAGTGGATATGGCATTTCATGATAAACTACTATTTTGCCTTTCTTTTGCTTTTGTTGTTATGGAAGATCTTACCATATGTATTCTTCTTTGTGCTAGTGTGGAGTATGATGACTCACTTGGTAACTCAAATGGGCTTAAGGAAAATGGTTCAAAAAAGCGGTATGCCTTTATTTTCCCTCTACAAATTGTTGTTAAGAAAAGTAAGTGATGCTTGATCTAAGGTGTGCCCTTAGATGCATGCTTGCCCTGTGTCAAGTTTTTCTGGATGGTTTCTTTTTCTTTCGTCGGATATTGATGATCTTTTGCACCATCCTTGACGTTATTACCGTCTTTGTTCGTATCATCATTTTGTGATTTCCCTCTCTTGTTATGCACTTGGGATATGCTATTTCATAACAGGTTGAGGTCCAGATCATGCAGCATATCTGGCTCAAAAGCATGTCGGGAAAAAATGAGGAGAGATAAGCTGAATGACAGGCACGCTCTTGCTAGAGTCTAAATATGTTCTTCTCATCTCTTATCTCATATTGACTTTGTTGCTATCCCAAGGTTCTTGGAGTTGAGTTCTATCTTGTATCCTGGGAAACCCCCCAAAATGGACAAGGCTGTTATACTGATTGATGCTGTATGGACGGTGGCTCGATTAAGGGGTGAAGCCCAGAAGCTCAAGGAGACAAATGAAAATTTGCAGGAGAAAATCCATGAACTGAAGGTGTGTCCTTTAGAATTGGACAATGTTGGTTATACATATGTACCTACATTTCCTGATATTCTCGGGGTATAGATGAGCTCAAAATCTGAATTAGCCCCTTTTTGTTATAGGCTGAGAAGAATGATCTCCGTGAGGAGAAATTGCAATTGAAGGCAGAGAAGGAAAACCTAGGGCAGCAAGTAAAAGCTTTAACTACTCAAGCCAGCTTCCTTCCCCATCCTCCCATACCAGCTCCATTTGCTGCTCCAGGTTCTATTGTTGGCAGCAAGCTGGTTCCGTTCATTGGCTTCCCAGGAGTTTCCATGTGGCAATTTATGCCATCCGCTGCAGTTGATACCTCTCAGGATCATGTTCTCCGTCCTCCAGTTGCTTAAGTTGGCAGCATTGTTGTAGCGTGCTTTAACTTTGCAACAGGAACTTATCTTTAAAATCCCTTTTCTGAAACTTCTTTGGTTATAGTCTTCACCCCCGGGATTAGAATGCTAGGTTAGGTAGCTTGGCATAGAGGAACAACTAGTCCCGCTCACATTTCCATCTGTAACTCGGAATGAAAATTTGTTTCATTCCCAGAACGGTGATTTATTACGGTTTCAGATCCTGTACTTTTGATTAAAATGCAAAACATTTGTGGAAAAATTTCTGTGGATTCTTGTTTTCCTTTGCCTACTAGTTGGTCATCATCAAATGGCAGTTCAGTAGCAATAAGGACTAAGATAACACTTCTTAGATAATTAATTGCACTAGTTATTCTCTATTCAGTAAATTACTTCACTAGAGCCTCATTCTATTCCTACCGGGCGTAACATTACTCTTCCCAGGCCCAAATATAGGGACTTACAGCGAGACAGTCGTGGCGACCCATTTACAAAATTGTCTAACAAGGTAATTTGAACCCCATATATCGCCCAGCTGCATAGTCCTCCCAAACACCCATAGCTCCAAAGCTTGTCAAGAGAACTGTACTCAAAGCCATCACTGTGCTAACCGAGAAAACAATGAGGGATGCCCTTCCATATTTCTCTATGGCTCTCTGCACTACAATTAGTCCAATAAGTGAACCAATGAAACATATGAAGGAAAAGATGAGTGCTGCTTCTATATGCGCCATGCCCAAGAGTAGGTACTGGAAGGCTGACATGGAAGATGAGAAGAATACCATGAAGGAGCAAGTTGCTGCTGTTACCTGCAACAAGATATGGCGAAGTTAATACACTTGAGGTCTTCACTCGTGCATGCATTGAGATGAAGGAAAAGAGAACCAACCTCTGGTGGAATGCCAATTTGAAGAAGAAGAGGGCTAATCAGCATTCCACCACCAATTCCAAAAACACCACCCAACATCCCGGCAAGAAATGCCATTACTGGGAACAGAAAGTTGTTTGATCCTGCCTGGGCTTGCGCTCCTGTCTGGTCTCAGAAGTATTTAGCATTTTGTGAGTAAAATTCAGACATACAACTCATGCATAGTAAAGTCAAATTTTGGAAGCATTCAGGTATGTACCTGGTTTGATTCATCTGGCTTGGTGTGCTTACGAGGAAGGATCCAAATAGTGAAGATTATTGCTAGAGGAATTTGGAAGGAAGACAGAATCCAGTGTCCAACTCCACATGACTCTATTGGTATCATACTCTGCATACAAGGTTAACAATATACTATGTTGTCTAAGAACAATCTTTATTTTACGTTTTAAAGAAAAAAAAAAAAAACGTATGCAAAGATTTCCACGAGCATGCACATTTTGATCGATGCTCTTGATGATTGATTCAAAAAGTCCCTATTTTAAATTTACATATTCTAGTTTATTGGGTGATTTCCCTCGGTAGAAACAGAAGTACATGGAAATCCCATTAGTGTCATTATCTCAAGCATAATAAACTAATAATACATATCCTAGACTTAAACATCACATTATTACATCTCAATTAAAGCAAATTTTCGTGATGATTTCCCTATTCATATCTACATCATTTGATAGATAGGGACATTCTAAATGTTTTTTGCCACTCAATTCGTGAGACATCTAGGCAAAAGCCATTATCATATATATACAGAGCAGGGGCGGCAATTGTTATTCCTTCTGGGCATGACCTTGTGAAACAAGTCATTGTCAATTGTTAAACTCAATCTAGGATTAAACATAGCTTAAAGTCAAAGGCATTTATCGATAGAATTTCATACTTAAAAGTGACCATCAGTAGTTAGTGCCAGTAAAACAAAAAAGACCTCTGCATTTATATGATAATGTTTTTGCCTCTGGTTTCAAGCGTAAATCAAGGCATGAGCCGTTATGAACAACAAAACATGTGACTGTCGCAGAAAGGAAAAGGGTGCAGAAATCTAAAGGAAGTAGATTCCATTGAAGGGGCTTTGGCATGGCGACCACAGGACCACATAAAGTTGTGGTGGCTAAACCATGACTGAGATGTGGTGAGTATTCCTCCAGCTGTAACTGCAGTCATATCAATCCTAGTCACTAAAACCTTTGCATACCTTGGAACATGACTCTTAGCCTTCAAACTTGTGATCTAAAAATAAAACTAGCCTTGAGCAAATGTTAACAAAGGAAATGCTAGATAGCACGAATTTGAAAGATTTGGCATGGTAACAAAATTATGCAGAAATTATGTTATCTACACGCTTCTATAAAGGACAAGATTAGTTTCCCAGACAATCAGCATCTAGAGCTGTAGCAACCCTTCCCGCTAAAGCTTGGACACATGCTGAAAGATGACTCTTGACCTTCAAATTTGTGATTTAAAAATGCCACTTGCCTCTTATTATACCCCTTGTAGGACTTTAAGAGCACCGGCATGAAACACACAATATGCTAGACAGGGAAAGTCTGGAGCAGAAAAATTCATGATCCACAGCGTATATCTCATAACAAGACGGAGTTGAATAAGGCTACTAATATCCTCTAACCTCATCACTGCGGAGTATGTACAAGCCAAGTTAACTAATATATGTTGAACTTGTATGTACTATGTCACAATGCTGTTTAATTAAACCAAGTTTATTATTGTTAGAAGAGCATCAGATTGGAACAAAAATAGAAAAAAGAGAATGAAGCCATACCTTCCTATCGCGTTGTCCTCGAAGAAGATAAATGAAGAAGAAAGAAAACCAGATGATCATCAGCATCCCAAATTTCATCCATGGAAACCCCAATTCACATCCCTTCTCCTCACCCAAAAGTGGCTCTTTAATTCCTCCATCCCCTTCGATAACATCGCCGCCAAAATTCCCATTTCTCACAACCCCATTTTCCAAGTTCTCAAACTCATTCCTTAAATCCTCTTCAGACTCGGACATCCAATAAAAAACTCCAGACTTACATGTCTTAAAAGTACACCAAGCAAGGAAAACAGCAAACATGATTGTAATCAACCACTCAGGAAAAGCAACATTACATATGACACCAACACTCACGCCCAACAACATGCAAGGCTCAGACAAAAGAGCTATGTCATAGTCAATCAAAACCTTGTGACTATGTTTAGGACTAGTGATGAACATGTTACACAAAACACAAGCAATTGACCCTCCAGTGACCATAAAGGCCGAGAAACTTGAGGCTGTCTTGAGGTCTAAGCCTGCAACTATAGACAAAATTGGTATGAATAGACCACCGCCACCTATCCCACCAGCACTTGAAATTGAGGCAGAGAGGAAACATAGTATGCCTGAAATTAGGACTTCGGAGGTTAATTCCAAGTGGGTTTCTTGGGATTGATTGAAATATTTTTGAATCCCTTGATGGGTTATGTTGGATGTTAAGAGAGCTTCAAAGATGGGTATCATTTTGTTGGCCATGTGATGGGTTTGAGGGCAATGAAAAGTGAAAATTATGAGAGAATGTCAGAGAATTTAAGTGTGTATTAAGAGAGCGTGCGAGTTTGTATTTATATTGGAGGAGTTTGGGCCTGTGCATGTCCTCTTTTTGTGTACTTCTTGTGGCATGGTGGGCGGCTATGGAAGCAACTTGTCACCGACGTGGCCGGTTAATGTTGGAAATTGGAATAATATACATATAACAACAAACTTTTATCGTAAGAGGGTCAGGTATATATACAAGGAGAGGTTGAAGTCACGACACATTACAAATTTTAGGAAATAAATTTCAAAAGCAAATATTTTCCTCATGTCCTACCACCCAGCTAACATGTTTCTTAGCAATGTCTCGAAAATTTAAAATTTTCCGCATACCATACGAGCAATTTAATTCAATAGCATATAAATAATAATTGTAATATATTGGAAGCAGGAACCCTTTTAAGAAAAAGAAAATAGAGATCAATGAGGGAGAAACTGAGGTTGGCAACCTGTGAGCAGCAAATAATGCTTGGAAAATTACAGGTGGCACCCTCCATCCTTTATGAGACCTTTAAGAGTTGTATGGCAATTATGTGGATACAAACAAAAAAGGAAAGAACTAGAATTAAGACATGATTGGCAATGGTTTTGTGATTGCTCTGTCTTCCATTACCTAATCAAATGCCTCGGTGTGCTGGTTGTGGCTGAGCATGTGCGGCAACTTTTTTGGTGTTGGATTGGTCCGTCCACTAGGTACTCATCAATTATAGGTGTATTATTTGAATGTTAGTGGGGCTCATAATCAATAAATTCTCAAGGAAATTAAAGATGTTTTCTTTTTGCAGAATTAATTTTGGAGGAGTCATAATCAGGGTTAAAATGATGTTTTCATTAAAACCTATGTTTTTAAAATATTTTTTATTTTTTAAAAATTATAACTTCTGTCGTTTTCTGTTCGAAAAGTTCATTATATATATATATATATATATATATATTATAATTTATCTTTTAAATAAACATCTGATTTTTTCATAGATATGAGTTCATTCTTTTCTGTGACATGTCGGCTGAAGTGACTTTTATTCACAGAAAGGGAAATTCCTGTACAGATATACTTGGTTAATTGGGTAGCCTGAGACTCCATGAGCTATAACGCTTTCATAAAACGTGATGTCGAGGGTAGAACTTCTTTTGAAACTTAGACATTTCCTTTTCCCTTGTTAAAAAAAAAAAAAAATCAGCTTAAAATACAAAATTTGAATTTAAAAGCCAACCTCTTTTCATAGAATCAAAATTACTTTTCATGAATAGGATTTGACGACAGTGACGAAAGAATCAAACAATGGGTTCTAAATTCCTTTATCCCCAGCCAATTATTTTACCCAAAATTGCGTTTTAAACTTCCATTCCAATGAAGGACAAGATGAGAAAAGTTGAGTCATGCCATTCTCACAGCAAAATACCTGTGAAACCGCAGAATGGGCCATCTGAAAACTGCAGACTGTTGTTTGCATCTCCAACACGTGGGTGGGTGGGTTTCTGTAGTTTCACAAAAGGCTATGCTCAGAGGCGGACGTAAGAAAAGACCAGGGTAAACAATTGCACCCTTTAACTTTTAAAATACTGTTGGTGTTATCCATATCTATTCTATACTCCATTAACCGTAAATTTGCCTTACTTGCTAAATCATTCATTTTACTAAATTTTATATAAATTCTTTTTTAAAAGTCTTCACATAACAAAAATAAAATATAATATTATTATCACATACTTTAAATAAATAAAAAATATTTTATAATTTTTAAAATTTTAAAAAAATAAAATTACAATTCTAAAAAATATTAATTTAATATTAACAACCCTTTTTTTATACTTATCCTTTTTTTCTCCTATCCTTCCCGGAACTTTCCCTCTCCTCTCCCTCTCCCTCTCCCGCTCGGCCTCTCCCCCATTCATTTTGTTTTTTCCTCTTGTTTTCCTTTCCGTATTTTTTTCAGATGAGGATTTAGGTATGATACGATGAGGATTTAGGTAGGTCTCATGTCCATTCTCAATATGGATAAGGACAATCAGCTTAGCACATTTTCCACTAGCCAGTGCGTACGATGTCCAATGTATATGATGTGGGAGACCGGAGAAATCTGAGGTTTTGTTGCTTGATCATGAAAAATTGTCCCAAGTGAAGAACTATGCATTTTCCCTATGTTTGTAGTAATTATCGGACAATTTAACGGTTATTCACAAAAAAAAAGGATTATTCAATACTAATTGTTAAGAAGAGTTTAGTAATGGATAATTAATAGAGTTGAACATTGAGATTTTCTGGTTTGCACACAGCAGAACACAAATGAAAATGAATAGAAATTATATGAAAAAAAATAATATTTTGTAAAAATATAATAAATGAAAATGTGAAAAAATATGTAAATATAAAATAATAAAATTTTTTATATAAATATTAATTATTTTATAAAAATAATAGAATAATATTTATCATATATAAATCTAAATTTTTTAAATTCGTAATTATTAATTAAAATATAAATAAAATTAAAAATAAATAAACAAATAATTTATTAAATATGAGAAAGATAAATGTTTTGGGGGGGGGGGGGGTAGAGGCCCCTATCAACTTGTTGCCATAAATAATCTACAGATTTATGGAACTTATTAAGCTCATGTTATTGATTTTGATCTTGACCTCTTGCATTTGTCTTATTTATTTGTGGTCACCAAAACAATGACCCAAAGGGTTGCAGTCCTGCAGACAAGACCTCTACCCAGAACTTGGAATTCTTCGATTTGTCACATAATCTTTTATTATTTCAATTAGAAAGTAAATTTTTTAATTGAATCATTACCTTACATATTGGTTGTTCTCATCATGAATATCTATGAATTAACAAGCGTTGAGTGATTAAAATCATTAAAATTTACTATTTTGAGAAAAAGAAATAATTATTTAAATAAAATATATTTAAATTATATATAATGAACGGTGGATAATTAGAATCATCTTATATCAAATTTAGTATCCCTTGTCACATGTTTAACTAAAACAAGCAATCAAAACTAAATTTTTAATCTAAAATTTGATTTTTTTAATAAATTATTGATATTCAATGATTATGTTAACTCCAACTAAATATAATTCGAATCAAAGATAAATCTTTTCTGTTATTTACTTTTTCTAACTCGAACCTAAAAATTGTTTTCCAAGATAAAAGAGTTTTCAAAATGTAATATGCTGCACGGCAATTGCAATTAACTATGAAACAACCTTCAAAATCAAACCGGATGTTGTGACCACTAATAATTATGAACGTCAACCCTTTACTAGAACATGGTGGAGATGGGTCTAGTTTCTCTGCAGCTAGCCATGTGCTTTAAATGATGATTTTTGGAGGTCTGACGTCACCTAGAAAGACCAGGAGGTTTCATTTCTCGGACGGCTCAAATGATAGAATTTTTAGAGGTCTGATATCACCTAATCGAATTAAAATGCTCTTGTATAAATGATTTATTGAATTAGCTGGTGTCTTGAATATGAAATATTTCGGTTTGCTATAAATGAGGTTTGATAGACCATTAGAGTATATAGTTTTATATAAGATTTGTTAGTTTATCGCTTGAATTATCAGTTGGCCAAATAAGTATAGATATAGCTGGTCGTTTGTGTTTAACGGTTGATTATTTATGCATCTCAAGTTATTTACGGTTGGCCATTGGAGCATTACTAGTCCAATCGTTTGAGCGCATTGCACATGCAGTGCACCGGACAGGTATGCGGCAGACCGTCAAGAGAGACATAAGTTACATTGATAAAGAGAGGATGACAAATAGGTAAATAAATAGAAATGGTAAATGAGTAATTTTATGACGGTGTTTTAGAGGGATTAAAAATTTGAGGGTAGGTGTACTATAGAGAGAAAAAGCACATTGGTGTTGGTGTGCACGTGGTGGAGAGATAGGGAGTGGGATAGTTGTGGTGAGAGAGATCGGTAACGGTAAATGGGTAATCATATGCGGTGAGGAGTTTTAAAGAAAGCGAGAAAGATGTCAAAAATGTTGTTTTGTTTTGAAGATTACATATGTGAAGGAGAGAGGAAAAGTCACACGGGTGGCTGTACAAGTATTGCGGCTGGCCACTCATTGTGCGCGGTAGCCCACGCATGCAAGCGGCAGGCGGTAGAAGGTGCCTTACTTGCGCAGTAGGCCGCGGATGTAGGCAGCAGGCAGCGCCTTGCGGCGTGCAGTAGGCCGCACCTTGCGGTGCGGTTGCCCGTGCAAGCGCACGGTTGGCCGTGCCTGCCTCTGTGGTTGGCCTGATGGAGCATTGATTAGACTAGGTCTTGGACCTTATGCATGATGCAGCACCAGTTGGATTAGTCCTGGATCTTATTTATATTATAATAATCATCAATTTATTTAAGATATTATACGTAAATAAAGAAATATTCATATTTAAATTCAATAAAAATAATTTCAAAATTTATTTCATTAAAAATAAAAAGTGAATTCCTTTAAAGAATAACATTATGTTTTTGATCTTTATATGATTTTTATTCGAAAGATTAATGACTAAAAAAATTATGAAAAAATAGGGTTTGAACTAATTGATACATGAAGAATAAAATTTTTATTTTTATTTTCTTAATATTTCAAAAACTCATATTTTTGAATATTTAGACTCTAGGATTTAGTGGGTTGATCAAATCTGAGTTTTTAATATTTTAAAATACTTTATTTCTATTCGATTTCCTTGCCTGAGTACTATTATCTACTATCAGTAATGAATCAATTCTTTTTGTTATAAACTTGTTTTTCAATGATATAAACCATTAAATTTTATATCGATTAATTTTATGCATTTTGTACATGCGCATCATTACCTTTTTCTTTTTGTGAGTTTACTATTTCTTATCTTCAACATTGTTTCCTTAATCATTCTAATCACGTTTATCTCCAAATTCTTTTCTTAATCGAATTAATCATATTTTGTTTATTATCAAAATCTATAAATATGCCAATAAAGAAAAACAAGAAACTAATCTATTTGAAATTGTTTTAAAATTTAGACCATGTAAAGAAAAGAGTAACAAGTAATATAATATTAAAATAAAATTTTAATAATATAATATCAAAATAAAATTTTATTTTATTATAAATTATTATCAGGTTGAATTGGATCGAATTATTCATAATTTAAATCTATATTTAAATTGATCTGACTATTCAAATATTAAAATCCGACGTTAACTCAATTTTTGAGAAAAAATCGATTTGATTAGGATATTTTTGGGTATTCGTCATATTAGATTGGACATTGCCATCCTTAGTTTTCTAAAGTTATTTTGTTTTCTCATTATAGAAATATCAAATATATCTAATAGGTAAACATGATAGATTTATTAATTAAATTTTAGATTCAAAACTTAAAACTGAAAAAAATAAATTGAGAGAGTGTTTTTTTAAATTGGACTTAACAATATTTAAATTGAATTAATTAGAATATCACTTTACATATTAACTGTTTATACCACCGATGGGGCCACTCCGCCGACACCAACGGCACCAAGTAAATTGACACCGGACGACATTTTCCTTTCCTAGTATTAATTTCTTGGTTGCCCATTGCTCCATAGATTTATTATGCTCTAACTGCAAGTAATGCGCGCCGAATGAAAAATTCCAATTCTAATGCAGGGACTCGAGAGAAGGACAATTTGGAGAGGAAAAAAAATATTTAACTTTGAGTTAGAATATTAATTAACAATTTCTTTCCCATTTTGCTTGTTTCATGTATTAGATACTATATGGGAAACTAATTAACAATAATGAATCTTAGAATGATTGTACCAAGCCAGGGAAAGACAGTTTTTCTTACATTTTTCCTCCAACGTTCACAAACAGTAGACAACCTTAGTGTTCAAATAATTGACATTAATTTTTGTACATATATATGATGTTTTTTCCCCCTCAAAAACTTATAAGATAGTAGAGAATTACATATAATTAATTTGATCAAAATTATTATTATTTTTTTAAAATTTTATATGTATTTTTTTTTTAAATATCAGCAGGCTTGGCCACCATACCTTGACTAGGCTTAGGAAATAAGTGTCGGACCCGACTAACCCACCACACCCCCAATGCCTGATTGATCAAATGGTTCGGTTCGACAATGTTACCCTTAAATAAAGATTTGGATTTGAGTTTTATATATAGAGAAAATATAGATCAAAAGTTTTGTTATTTAAAAATCTAATTCATATTGAACCGAATTTAATTAGATCAATATGATTACTGGATATTGATAATTTATAAAAGAAATATCGACTAAAAGATGCTGGCTATACGTTTGTTTTCCTTAGTAACCTTAAAATTTCTAATTTAAATCATAATTATTGATGGCCCAAGGAATATATGATTGACAGAGTTGTCAATGGTAAGATTTTTTGAGCATCAATATGATTAACTCTTAACTTTAATGCGAGCGTAATAAATAGCAATCCAAAATATTGGCCGAAAAGGAAAAATAACAACCAGATAGGTGTCCTGCTCTTGGATTTTATACACAATTTGAATGAAAAGCCAATTTATTGGGAAAAAAAAATCTAAATGTAGTTTCACACTTGTTGCCAGAATATGAGACCATCTATTGTTGATACGGGAAGCAACGTAGGGAATGACGCTTATAGAAAAAAACAAAAACAAAAAAAAAAAGAAGAAAAACCAAGACCAAAGAAAGAAAAAAGCACAAGAACAATGACAAGCTCATGTATTGTAGCTATAGAAAATTCAATTCCAGTTGATCTGACCCTGTTGCCACTGAATTCCAAGTTTGCGAGGTCAGAGGGTGAGAGGACATGGGAAGAGGGCTAGAGTAGTTATTGAGCATCAAAAGATAGAAGCCATTGAAGATCCACCAGCTACATCGCATCATATGTCCAACTCGAACTTACTGCGGTGCCCTTCTCTTCAATTTTCTCCATACCTGCAAATTTATCAACATTATAAGATGATATGTTCGGTGAATGATACTTTCTACGAACTTACTGTACTTACCGTCAACCATTTGAATTGGCTTCCTCTTCCACAAGAAAACAGTGATGAGGGACATAATGAGTATCACTGAAATAGCGGTGACAAGAGCTGTAATGATCATCACCAGAGTTGTGTTAATATTTTCACCTGCAGAACCTAGAAATGAAGTTTAATCAAATATTGTTAGTATTTAAAGTACATTCATCAAAATAAATTTTGAGATTTTTATAAAACCCCTTCACTTTTTGGACAAAAAGCTTCATAAAAACAAACATACCTCTTATGAGATTCGTTGTTGTGATCGTTGCAATGTTTCCAGTTGCATAAAAAGGATACATATCAGACCTAATAAAACAACTTGACTTTAGAATTGATCCACCTTGTACCCCACTACAAGAAGCCTGAAAATCATTGACCGCCCCAGAAAGACAACTCCTGCATTCGATCATACTCAAGTCTGGCGTACACTGCACCATGCCATATATTGTCTTAGAGCTACCTAGATTTGACTCCCTAGTTGCAAAGTACTTAACATCATAACTTGAATTTCCCGCAACAGCAATAATCACCAGACTTTCCATTACGTCATTCCAAGCTTGATTATACAAATTCAGGTTTGTTGATACATTGTTTTTGTTCTGTATGGTCATTGCTGGCTGTGTTTCTAGTAAATTCGTGATGGGTCGATCATAGTGTCTGACTATGCAAGTCCTCTCATAGTTTGGACCCCAAGTGATCGCTTCCTTTTGGTAAGTGCAGCCACTTAAATTGATGCCTTTTGCCAACTTTATGCAATCATAACATGTTTGTGCAGAGTAATCTCCTCTGCATAAAGCCAAAGTGTAGACCATATCGGGGCCTTGGCCTACTGTGGCGGTGTAGCAGTGAGTGTTGGAAGTGACATTTGAAGAGAGAGCAGAGAGAGCGATTTCACGGTTTTTGCTGAAAGTGCTGTTTGGAGTAAAGTTATTCCCATAGCAGTCCTGTGAGGTTGCTGAGTGTGTAAAGAATATGAGAGTGTAAAAGAGAAGGAAAACCAACATATTGGATTGCAGAGAATAAGTGTTTTTCTGTTTCTCCTATTTCTGATTCCTGCTGAAGAAGATAGCGAAAGGAAAGTCAAAGAGGGTAATTATCATAGTTTGATAATATCCTAATGTTTTAGCCAATTAAAACATGTATGCTCCAATGGCACATGCATATTTCAATTGGACCTTATTGTATTTTATTTCTAGAAGACCATATGCCAGTAGCACCCATCTAATTGTCTCATGTACGTCGTATTATTGTGTTATGGAAGAGAAGTTTCAAACTTTTCTAGTCATGTAATTGGCTCATACATACCCCATCATATCCAGACATGAGTTCTTTTAGTCATTATTGGTGTGGTTGGTCTATTGAAGCATTTAATGTGGCTAGTCATAGCTTGTGGCACACTGAAAAATATCCATGTCCCACACCCTCAATAGTTAGAGGCAAAGAAAACACCAAGAACTCAAGCATGCTACTTTTTGAAGTTCACGCTGCGTAATTTTCCTTCAATTTATTCTTCCCCAAATGTACTTTCTCTTCGTACTGTTAACAATATTACACGTGGTCAATCAAATGGTAGCATTGACCAATGACCAAGGGCTGGCGCAAGACTATACACAATGTTCAAGACTGCACATGGTAAATGGCCGCAAGGCATGCACAAGAGAAAATTATGGAGATTCGCACGAATACAAGTGTGCAACCTTTTTTTTTTTGTATAATGAGATGTAACGAAACAGATTTAAATTGAAAAAGAGAGGATGAAAGTTAAAAAATTCTACTGCTTGAACTGTCCCTAAGGGACATAGGTGTCCAACCTTGAGACAAGCTAAAAGGTGTCAACCAAGAGACACCATCATGGCCCGAGGAAGAGTAATCACCTAACGCATTGCATGACTGGTATGTCGTCAAACAACCAAAAATAAAATACCTACTTCAAACAATACGAATATAGCGCGAGTAGGATCGTATCTACAGAGAACGGCGGATTTATCTATTTCAAGGAAAATAAAAATATGAGGGTTTTGATGAAATAATCTAAAATAACTAAGCAAACAAATTAATGAAAATTAACTACAATAAAATGATGAGATAATATCAATCAAAGGAAAAGATGTCAATTAAGATAAAACCTAGCCAAAGAAGTTATTTCCGCCTTAATATGTTTGATTGATCATCGATACAAAAATTACTCGATATTATGCGAATAAATTAGTTATAGCCGCTAAGTACCACGAAGCGACCAATCTCTCCGTACTTTTTCGGTAATCAAGATACCATCGTTAATTACTTCCCTAATCGAAAGACAACCCAAGAGACCCTCGTTGGATTTAATGTTCCGACAGCATTACGATCTAGAGAGACCCAATTCTAATCAGTAAATTCCAATCTTGATTTATTTAAATTAGATTACCTAATCTCTTGACATAAATCCTACCGCTTGCGAGGCCATAAAATTATGTCAATCACCACTCCATTAAAAATACACAAACCTTGCTATTTTTAAGTGGTTGTAGAATATTCTAGGGTTATTAAATATAGGCATCTATTTAACAATCCCAAAACGGTCATAAACACTAAGCATAGAGATTAAATAAATACCTACAAATATCAAGTAAATAAGATCATTTAGATCTCACAATCATCATTCATCAAGGGTTCAATAATTCTTTGACTAGAAAAATAAATTAAAAACAAAGCATAATAAAAAGAAAACTCATAAAAAAGGATTTATTGCTCCTAAGAAATGAAGAAAAGAACAAAGAGTTTCTCTTCCGGCTGAAGGCTGCTACTGTAGACGTGAATAGTGCTGCCCCCAAGGGGCTGCCCGGCTGCCTCCTCCAAGATTCTCTTCCAAAGTATGGAATACTCCTATATATATAGGAGTAGAAACCCTAAAGAACATAGGATTTTTCCTATTTGTAAAAAGTAAATATTTCTAACCCTAATAACTACTAAATAAAAAGAAAGTAAAAAGTAAAAAGTAAAATTCCTAAAACATAATATCTAACAAATTTACATCTTTAAAAATTTCTTTTCCTAAATATTAGGAATGGAATAAAATTCTTCAATATCTTCAATTCCATCCCAATTTCCTCTTGAATGTGTAACTAGGAAAGGAAATTTTTACTGCAGTAAATCTTCAAAATCTCTTGCTTGCCTCTTGAAATCCACGTGCCCACGTGCTAATGAAAGAGCATTACTGTCCAATTTCCATACTTTACAAAATTGCTCCAATTTAGCTCATTTTTCTTCATTTTTCAAAATAAGTCTCCTCCTAAATCAAATGTCACAAAACATAAATATTAGTGTAATATTTATTCAAAAATAATACAAAATCAATCGCAAATATTACACTTATTTAAGCTCTATCAAATTCCCCCACATCTAGATGATGCTTGTCCTCAAGTATCTCTAACTAAAATAAAATTAAAACTATCCAACCTATTTTTTTCTTCCAAACGTCCAAGTTAACAATTACTATAAAAGTCAAACCAAAAACACAATCGAAACAACAAGTATTTCACAGCATTCTGCACTAAAACAATCTCCACATGTCCCAACAATCACTTATGAAATCAAAACAGTAAGATTCGACAATTCTCTCCAAGGGGTCACTCTAATGCACTCGAAATGGTGAAAAATATTTCAATAACACTCAAATCAACACATTGGAATTGACATTACCATATGCTTGTAAATATATCAAATCTCCACCACTTAACAATTAGAATTTCATGTATCAATCAAAATGTCTTTTATTTGGTTGTAATGGGGTTTGGGTAAAAGGGTAGGATAAGGGGATATTTAAGGGTTAAAAAACGTACCAAAAGAAATATATAATTAACTACATAATTCTCATAACATCGATTGATCTTTGCCTCAAGCAATCAATAAACAAAATTTGATTTCTTGCTCTTCAAATATATAGCCAACAGCAAACAATATACAAGATGTCAAATGATTTCTCAATTTTTCATAATTGAAGTATAAATAAATTTTCAATCAAAATACAATACTTCTCTTTCTCATCTTTTTTTTTTCTTTTCTTTTTTCTTCTTTTTTTTCAGCATTTTCTTTTTTTTTTCTTGCTTTTTTTTTTCGAACATATATCATCTTCATGAAAATGTCAACATCAAAATTCCAATCATCATTTTTCTATTGAGGCGAACATAAAACCAAAATCATGCAATTAAATATATATACCTTTGGTACTAGGGTTTGAAACGAAGGCTAAAATAAAAGGCTAGGTGTTGTATTGAGTGGGTTTTAAAGAAGAAAAAAGGTAAAGGCTCAAATTGGGTAACTAAGGGTTTATGAAATCAGAGTATGGATTTTAAGAAAGCCAAAAATGTGGTAAAACCTAAGTGCCTTTGTCATTTCAATGCATAAAATTCTATATGTGATCTTGAAATGCATAACAATGCAAGTTCTAGAATGTGCAATCCAAGTGTGATAATCACTCATCAAGAAAAATAATTTCGAGCACAAAGAATGAATTTGCTCGTTTATGGCTCAAAACCTCACTTTTTAAGTAGGGTTTGTGTCAAATCTTATATGTTCATCATTCAAAGAAAACTATTAAAGACATGAGAAGCCATTTCAAGCACAAAAACACCATTGATACAAGCCATTTGTCATATATCTCTAACCAACCAAATAGCATACATCAACAAAGAAAGTTTGGAATTTTTTTTTTCAATTTTTTTTTCATTTTTTTTCCATTTTTGAAGAAACAAAATTTAAACTAATAAAAAAAACAAATATAGTGTCAAAAACCAAAACAAAGAGAAAAACACTTAACATCCCCCCACACCTAAATCATACATTGTCCTCAATGTATGCTCAAGTTAAGAGAGATAAAAAAAATACATAAATAAATCAAACAAAATAAAAGAAAAAAACAAACAAATAAAAGAAAAATGTGAGAACAATACTCCCCTAGAGCAGAGTGGAGAATAGAGGAACAATTCCAACGAACTCAAGAAAAGAGCTATGACGTGGGCACACCGTAGTTATCAAGCATTTCGGTCCATTATTGAGGCTTCAAGGTAGAGAGAGAAACCCTAAAATAAATAAATAAATAAATGCAAGTGTTAAAATAGAAGTGAAATTCGCCTCTATCTCTCTCTTTTTTTTTTTTTTTTTTTTTTTTTTTTTTTTTTCAGAAGTGGGTTGATTTTAGGGCGTGGGCACACCCTAAATGAAGTGAGATTCTGTCTATCTAATAGTCGAAGGGCCAGACGTGGACGGATCGTAGAGCGTGGTCACGCCCTATCGTGGGAGTACGTCTGCCAGTGGGAGTGATATGGGCAGATGTGGGTAGGAGTTAGGGCGTGGGCACGCCCTATACTACGACCGCTTCTGAAATTTTTTTTTTTTTTTAAACCTAAATCAAGGATCAAAACTAAATCAAATCAACATAAATGAGAATAAATAAACAAAAATAAAAATAAAAATAAACATAAATAAAGTATTGGGTTGCCTCCCAATAAGCGCCTTTGTTTCATGTCTTTGGCTCGACATGATCTTCTCTTTTCAACCTCGCTCAAACATCGGTCCGGTCCATTTTGACTTTAACTTGCCTGGAATGAATTTCAATCTTAAATTGAAATGAAGGGCTTTATGGCCTACCATATATTGTTTCCGATGTGGGAGTTTGTCTTGAAAAAATTTATCCCATTGTGCAAAATTATTTGTAAAATTCTTTTCAAACACAAAATTCAATTTATTTTGCACAAAAGAGTCATGAACAGTGAAGTCCATCTCCTTCTCATCATCTTGTTCCTTGGAATATGTCAACCTACCAGGAAAAGGAGAAGAGATAGTTAGTTTCAAATTTGAGTTGTTCAGTTCCTCACTTACCTTCGTGGCCGATTCATTTAATATTGATACTTTGGTTTGTTCGGTCTCTTTATCTCCTTCAGTTGTCGATGAGTTGTCCTGCAGTTTCCCTTCATTCTTGACCACCATAACACTCACATTTTTTTCCAGGTCAATCTCTACTTGAGAGGTTAGCTTCCCATTATTTTTCTCCATTCGACTTATGGTTTTTGCCAGTTGCGACACCTGATTTTCCAAGTTTTGGATGCTGATTCTTGTCTCTAGTTGAAATCGTTGATTTTTCTGTTGTAACCGTTGGGTTTCCTGTTGAAACAATTGAGTGCTGTTAGCCAAACTTTTAACAATTTCTTCTAAAGACGTACCTTGATTTGAAGAGGGTTGCTGAGATTGAAATTGTGGTCGGTATTGTGGTCGTTGTTGGAACTCTTGTGGCCAATTTCCATAACTGAAGTTTGGTTGATCCAACCATCCTTGGTTGTAGGGGTTCGAATATGGATCATCATAAAGAATGGGACACTTATCGGTTGAATGCCCCATGTTCGAGCAAATACCACATGCTTTCACTTCTTGGATTTGTCCTACAACAAATCTTTCCACAATAGAAATTAGGGAATCTATTTTATGTTCAAGAGAAGAACTACTCACCTCATTGATCCTTGTTGGAACATCTTGCCATATTCCAAATTGATGGAGAGTCTCAATATTAGAAAAATCACTGCAAAAAGCATATTCATTAAAATTAGGAAATAACAACTCCCTTAAAGTCTTTTGACTGGCCATGTCCGAATGTTTAAAATCCTTCTCTTCAATGTCGTTGACAAACTTTCAATAAATTCACTGCAAATATTAGTCCCAAAAATAAAAAGGAAACAAAACTTAAAAGAAATAAATCACTTAACACCGTTCCCCGACAACGGCGCCAAAATTTGGTGTGTCGTCAAACAACTAAAAATAAAATACCTACTTCAAACAATATGAATATAGCGCGAGTAGGGTCGTATCCACAGAGAACGGCGGATTTATCTCTTTCAAGGAAAATGAAAATATGGGGGGTTTTGATGAAATAATCTAAAATAACTAAACAAACAAATTAATGAAAATTAACTACAATAAAATGATGAGATAATATCAATCAAAGGAAAAGATGTCAATTAAGATAAAACCTAGCCAAAGGAGTTATTTCCGCCTTGATATGTTTGATTGATCATCGATACAAAAATTACTCGATATTATGCGAATAAATTGGTTATAGCCGTTAAGTACCACGAAGCGACCAATCTCTCTGTACTTTTTCGGTAATCAAGATACCATCGTTAATTACTTCCCTAATCGAAAGACAAACCAAGAGACCCTCGTTGGATTTAATGTTCCGACAGCATTACGATCTAGAGAGACCCAATTCTAATCAGTAAATTCCAACCTGGATTTATTTAAATTAGATTACCTAATCTCTTGACATAAATCCTACCGCTTGCGAGGCCATAAAATTATGTCAATCACCACTCCATTGAAAATACACAAACCTTGCTATTTTTAAATGGTTGTAGAATATTCTAGGGTTATTAAATATAGACCTCTATTTAACAATCCCAAAACGGTCATAAACACTAAGCATAGAGATTAAATAAATACCCACAAATATCAAGTAAATAAGATCATTGATCTCACAATCATCATTCATCAAGGGTTCAATAATCCTTTGACTAGAAAAATAAATTAAAGACAAAGCATAATAAAAAGAAAACTCATAAAAAAGGATTTATTGCTCCTAAGAAATGAAGAAAAGAACAAAGAGTTTCTCTCCCGGCTGAAGGCTGCTACTGTAGACGTAAATAGTGCTGCCCCCAAGGGGCTGCCCGGCTGCCTCCTCCAAGATTCTCTTCCAAAGTATGGAATACTCCTATATATATAGGAGTAGAAACCCTAAAGAACATAGAATTTTTCCTATTTGTAAAAAGTAAATATTTCTAACCCTAATAACTACTAAATAAAAAGAAAGTAAAAAGTAAAAAGTAAAATTCCTAAAACATAATATCTAACAAATTTACATCTTTAAAAATTTCTTTTCCTAAATATTAGGAATGGAATAAAATTCTTCAATATCTTCAATTCCATCCCAATTTCCTCTTGAATGTGTAACTAGGAAAGGAAATTTTTACTACAGTAAATCTTCAAAATCTCTTGCTTGCCTCTTGAAATCCACGTGCCCACGTGCTAATGAAAGAGCATTACTGTCCAATTTCCATACTTTACAAAATTGCTCCAATTTAGCTCATTTTTATTCATTTTCCAAAATAAGTCTCCTCCTAAATCAAATGTCACAAAACATAAATATTAGTGTAATATTTATTCAAAAATAATACAAAATCAATCGCAAATATTACATTTATTTAAACTCTATCAATGACATTGCACCAACCTGCTCGAGCAAGGACAAGTTGTGCTCAAGCAATGGCATATGACGCCCGAACACTTATGCGCCAAAGGACACAACCCAAGGTCGTAACCTTTCATACCACATTAAACAATCATCAAGCAAATGACTTTAAGAAAGAAGAGGAAGTAAGTGCTCGTGCAATTACACGAGTAAGAAGGCTCCCACTTAAAAGGACACCGTGCGAGGAGACACTATGGATTGAGTAGTCTGCACGTGAGCACATGCCAAACACATACCTGGTAATGCATCCGCATGAGTCACGGTCCAAAGGAGATGAGCCAACACACTACAAGACCAAGCAATCACACACCAAGGAGCTTACAGATGAAGAGACAAGGGGCACCAACGCACGAGGAACAAAAACCATTGCTCGAGAAGATAGAGCTATGGGCGGATAGATGCACTGATGCACATCAATGCGCAGAGCATCACCGTGCCAGCGCAGAAGCCGGCGTGCCCGGTGCATGAGCGGCTCGATTTCCTGTGTGAAAATATGAACCCAGTCTTGCATTCAATTTGATTAGACCCCCCTCGCCTAGATGTGATTGTCCAAGTGCATTGCGAAGTACACAGATCTAATAAATTGCATACTTGTAAAAGTACATTTTTCAGCGATGACAATTAAGCCATGGTTTTGAGAAAAGGCAAAAAGTTATCCAAGCATGTTTGATTAAGCATTAAGTGCTATCCTAACATAATCCCATTTATGTGTTGTGCTTGCCTTGTGAGTTTTTGCTATTGTGCATTTAGAAAATTTCATTTGAATGAAATTTTTGCTTCAAAAAAAGAAAAAAAAAACCCGTTTAAGTTCTGATTTTCTTTGATTGCAAACTCATCCAGGACTTCGAACAATTTTATCGCATTTTTGCAGACAATTTTCTTTAGTCAAATTTAAACTCGAGACCCAAGGTTATGAAATCTTTGATGCATTCAACTCAGAGGCAATGTTGCCCTCACCCACCAAAAGGCAAATAAGAATTTAGGATGAAGACAAATAATTGTAATTCTTATTGTAGGATAGCAAAGACCAAAACTTCTAAATTTCAATGATTTAGATGAAAGAGACCTGGCGGCTTCTAACATAATTAAATCAAAATTTGAATTAGTAAATACGTTTCTTTCATTTAAGCAAAACAGTCAACAGCCCATGTTCTGGATTAAACATTTGGATTCAGGAATGTAATTATAACAATTTTGGAAAGATATTTTATGTTTTTTCTTTTTCGGCGTGATTTGTTTACTCTGCTATATAGCTTCAGCAACCTGTGACATGATTAACTTTAGTATTCTGTAAGCATGATTAGTTTAAGCATTGTGGTCCTATTATTAATTCGATCGAATAAGGACTTGATGTGACTTCAGGCCGAAGACCGGACTCAAACAAATCAGGTAATTAATCTTAGGCGGCCTAAATTTTATAAAGATAGACATAGCTGACTATGGAATAATCAATCTTTCATCGGCTATAGCAATAATATTACACAGACAACGACGGGCTATTGCAATTGCGTGACTATGGAATAATATTACCGTAGAGTGTTAAAATGTTAGATCTTCTTGTCATAAGAATCTGGATTGTAACCCCACGTCCCGTCAACAAGGGGTATTGGAAATGGGTGCAGGTCCGTCCACGAGGATAGTCTCAACCCAGAAAGAAAATTCTCTTTCAAATTTCAATTTGAAATCGAGAGAAAATAATAGAAGTTATTTTTTAAACCACCCGAATTCCCTAGTGTCTCTGATGTCTCTCCCGCATCAATTGCCCAAGAAACTTCCCAATTTTGAAATGTGACGGAAATAACGTTGGGGCATGAGAGTAGTGAAAAAGGAGAGAGATTTTCTCACAAATTTTTTGAGAAACAAAGAGAAAGAGTTTGAAATTTGTGATTATTATCACTGTGGTACTTGGATTATAAATAATAAAGGTAATTCGATTTTATGACATCTTTTCGATCTAGAATACAAATTGTTGGAAAAAGATTGGTGATTCTAATTTAATTTAAACTCTAAAATTTTTGCATACAAAAATTTATTGTCGGTATGTTTTAAAACCTTCAAGAGGAGACAAATATTGAAAAAATTTACATAAACAAACAAACAAATAAACAAAATCAAACTCCCACATGTTTGACAACCAAAATCACTAAATGTATTGATCTTCAATTTAGTACAATTGGAACATGAACATGCCATACATTTTTGATTCTATTAATTTGAATCCTAAAATGACTTTGAATGGGGGCATAAATGTGACAAAAAATTGTGTGAAAAAGAGAGATTGTAATTTATGCTTACACGCACACACTTTTCCGGGGTTGAAATTCAGCAATTGAAGGCTTATTTATTGTGTCCCTTGCCCCTTCACTTGCTAATATATCATGTGCCTGAATCTGGACTCACAGGACTATGCCTGAGAAATGCAGGCCGCGAAGGCACAGGAAGAGTAGTAGAGTAGCTATTGAGCATCAAAACTATGGAAGCCATGGTTGGTCTGCTACCTACATTTTCTTGAACACATAACAGTCCGATGTGTATACATCGCATTATTTCATTTCCTGGGACATTGCTAATTGCTGGATCCACCAAATTTAGTGCAGTGCCTTCTCTCCAATTTTGCCATGCCTGCAAATATACAACTAGGAAAATTAGGCTAACTGAATGAAGTTATTATGATACATGTGCTTGCAAATGAATATCTATATATATTTTCCATACAAAGCTTAACAGGTGTTCTCTGTCCTCCCCAACAATAAAACAGACGTTCTTTTGACCGCTAACAATTTCCAAAACCAGCACGCCGAAGCTATAGACATCTGACTTCACCGAGAAGTGGCCATGGACTGCATATTCAGGTGCCATATACCCGCTGCATATAAAGAACAGTCACTTGTAGCCGCGATATATAGTATTATGTAGCATGGTTTAAGTTCTTCGTCATGAAATTAATACACACACACACACACATATATTGGAAAACTATGTAGGAACATATGTAATCCATCTAGTAGAATTGGTGCTTACTGGGTCTCAACAATCCTAGTTGTATTGCCCTGAGTCTGATCCACATCAAACAGTCTTGCCATGCCAAAATCTGAAATTTTAGGATTCATCTCCATGTCCAAGAGAATATTGCTTGTTTTGAGATCACGGTGAATAATCTGAAGCCTAGAATCTTCGTGAAGATAAAGAAGCCCTCGAGCAATGCCTCCAATGATCTTGTAACGCTTTTCCCAATCCAAATATGCACGCATTGTTTGATCTATGAAGGTTAAGAAATCTTTTATGATAATCTCTTCAAAACCAGTAACGTTCTCATTTAAAATAACAAAATATTCATTAATATGAGAGGTAAGCATGTAGATCATACCAAAAATGAACTGATCAAGACTTTTGTTTGGGAGACACTCATAGATGAGAAGCCTTTCTTTGCCATCCAAAGAAAAGCCTAAAAGCCTTACTAGATTTCGATGATGAAGCTTGGCCACTAGCAACACCTCATTCTTGAATTCTTCTTCACCTTGTACAGAATTGGCAGATAACCTTTTTACAGCAATTTCTTGTCCACAAGGAAGCCGCCCCTGGATTTCCAGCATAGGAAGAGTAATAAAAAGAACATGCAACCCAGAAAAACAAGAAATTTTGTGTATGGTGAATAATAAAATAAAAGCATTTGGGGAGCAAGTTTTAGTACCTTGTAAACAACACCAAATCCACCTTGTCCGAGCTCATTGCTGCTAGAGAAGTCATCAGTTGCAAGCTTTATGATCCCAATGTCATACTGAAAGGATTCTACTTGTATGTCTGCATCCATATCTATATGGAGGAAAATTAAGAGGACTAATGCCACAAATGGCAACAATTTTCAGGCACTGTTAAGTGAAAATGTATGTGATATATGTATATAGCTCACCTTCAAATCTCTCCCTTGGTTTCCTCTTCCAAAAACATATGTTGATCATTGTCATGGTAAATATCACCACAACTGCTGTTGTAAGAGCTGTAATCACGATTGCCAAAGTCATGCTAATCTTCTTTCCTGCAAACCCACAAATTGGTTTTAAGTGAAATTTCAGTCTTATGGTATTAAAGTACAATATCTAGGGTATATGGCTTAGAATCAAAGTAAATTTATTCCTAGAAATCTCAACCATAAAAGGGAAAATAGCACCCATGATAGAAATATAAACAAAGGCTTGGAAACTTCATCCATTTCTAGTTGAATTAGTCACTTGGCAACCCTATGTCTTCAACTTATCAACACTGACAGATATACAAATATACATACCTTTTAGGAGATTAATTGGATTCTTCAGTGAAAAATTCCCCATGGCATAAAAAGGATACACGTCAGATCTAATAAAACAACTAGGTTTAAGAACTGAACCACCTTGTAACCCTCCACAACAAGACTGTAAATCATTGATAGCCCCATAAAGACAACTGGTGCAATCAGTCTGACCCAAGTCCGGTGTGCACTGCACCATGCCATATATTGATTGCAAGCTACTAAAATTCACATAGCCTGCCGCAAAGTTCTTAACATCATATGTCGTATTTCCCAAAACTGCACTCAACACCAGACTGTTCATTAAGTTTGTCCTAACTTGACTGAACCGGTCCAAGTCATTTGTCACATTGTTCCCATTTTGAACGGTAAGCATAGGCTGAATCTGCAACACATCCAGCATCGGGCGATCATAGTTTCGCACTATGCAGGTTCGCTCGTAGCCTGGACCCCATGTGATTGCTTCTTTTCTATCTGGACAGCCACTGAGGATTATACTTTTGGATACTTTTATGCAGTCGGAACATACTTGAGCAGAGTAGTCTCCCCTGCATAGAGCCAGAGCATAGACAATGTCAGGGTCTTCTCCAACCGTCGCGGTGTAGAAGTGCATGCCAGAAGTGACATTTGAGTAGAGATCGGTGAGAGCTATGTCACGGTTTTGGCCATAGGTATCATTTGCGGTGAAGTTGAGGCCATCACAGGATTGTGAGGTTCCAGGGTTGGGGAAGAATATGAGGGCGAAAGTGAAACAGATAAGGCAAAACAGAGTTGGTGGAAGAGACATTAAAATTAAAAGGCCTATGTTCTTGAAATGGATTGAGAAAGCAAGTGAAAATCTTTGTTCCTTGTGCTTGTCAAGGATCCAACTAAAAGGTTGGAGATGGGAAAGTCAAGGGGTAGAAATTATCATGGATGACATGGATTAATCAATTTTTGGTGGGTGTACAAATTGAGTCATCTAAACCAAGTTGCTTTAAATATCATATATTAAATTTCTTAAACATTGAATTATAATAAATAAATAAATAATTAAATAAATCATTTAAAAATACCCTCGTCACATGTAACTCCAAGTCCCTTTAATAAATGAGATTTTTTTTTTTTAATTTTTTAAATTGTATTTTCCAGGAATACATAAGTTTAACTTGCCCATAATTGTTGGAAGAAAATCAAAACAACCATACTAGGTAGAAGATATATTTCTCTCTAGTCGAGGTATACAAGATTCGGGCCACAGTAATTATACCGGAAAAATCTCTAAGACATGCAAAAATTTCTTAGCATACTTTTTCTACGTGCAGGAATTACGGGACCTGAAATACAATTTTTGAGGTTTTCACTTTACATAAATAATAATTACAATTGCATAAACCATTTTATCTTTTTTTTTTTTTAATTTAAATCATTTTGCAAGACACCCCGTGAAAAATGTGATAGATAAAAAACTTCCCAATACTAATATTTTTTCATTTTTGAAATAAACCAATATACTAAATTAATTAATATTTATACAAAAATTCTTATGTTTTTTTTTATATTTATACATTTTTTCATATTTAATAAATTATTTATTTATTTAATTATAATTATAATTTTATATTATTTTTTATGATTAATAATTATAAATTTGATCATGTTATATTATTATTATGATAAAATATGGTCATGCTATTATTTTTATAAAATAATTAGTACTTATTTTTTATATTTCTATTTTTTTTATTTTTATTTACAAAATACTTTCTTTTTATATCATTTCATATTTATTTTTGTTTCTCGTTTCTATTTTTCTTCTGTGCAACCTAGCTCATAACTCGTTCAACCATATTTTCTTTTATTAAGAGAACTGTGAGGATTGGAGGTCAAAAGGATGATTTCTTTTCCAAATTTTGCATTAAAAAAAGGTGGGGGACGTTGGTGCATTTGCAAGCCATTTCTCTAGAATAATTGAACTGCAGATGTCCGAATGGTCCCCAAGAAAAAAAAAAAAAAAGTCAGCAACCAAAAAATACAGACATTTAATGCAGGGTTATATAGTTGATTAAAAAATTGTAATAAATATTGTTATCTATTTTATATTAACTATTAAAATTTTGCTACACCAAGTTTAGCATTTTTGATAATTAATTCTTACCTGGTATTGAACTACTCCGAATTTTATATATTTTTCCGAAAATCTAAGGAAAAGCTTCGGTTTTTTTTTTTTTTTAATTATCTTTTTTCATTGATTGTTTTTCAGAATGACTAGACCCATCTTGATGACTTTAGTTTGAACACTCCTAATTTAGTCAATCTAATATCTACACGACAAGACTAGACTATATTTTGTTTGGTATCTTGGAATTATGTACAAATGGGATTGGTCCTAGATTACACACTTGGAATTGAATAAAAAGTGTTCAAAGGTAATTAGAGCAGGTGTCCCAAACCAATAGGTTCCTCTTAAACTTCGTTTTTAGGAAACTATAAAAACCCTTCTACATGCTTTGAAAATCTTTCTACATGCTTCGAAGTCGTTCACACAGAATCTGAAAATCTTTCCATTATGGACAACATCAACATAGTATATAGGAATTTGGTACCACAATGAGTAAATATAAATTTATGAAAAATTTATGGTTTATCGCATAGTTTGAGATCCAAATCCCACGTTATTCCAAGAACCTTAACTTTTAGAGTTTTACCAATTTAAAATCCCATATTTATTTTTCTGAGATTTCAAAATTTTTCTTTGATTTTTGCAGCCCAAAATACATTTTTTTTTTCCTTTTGATTTATGAAGAAGGCCTCAGCCTAACAAAGGGAAGGGAGGAGATTGAAAATTCTACGCATGTAGGATATTATCCTCTAGTACTTCAATCATCTTTGGACAACCAATGGATGAAGGAAAAAAAAAAAAAAGGGAATTGCAAAAGAGGCAAGGTCGCACAACCGTCAATTAGACATATGGGCTATCAAGTTGACATTTAAATTAAACAAACATTGGTGGGTTGTTTTCATATTTCTCTCTCTTCTATAGGCATGTTTGATGGGGCGTATAATATTGAAAATTCATGGCTGCTCAGATATTATACCATTTGTATGTGTTCTTGTTTGTTTTAATTATAATATATATAGTATTGTTATGTATTATTTAATCATGATGTAATATTTTACTGGAATTTTACACTTATTTATATTTAGGTGCTTGCTATCTGACGGTTGCCAACATTGGTGTAGACATGCAACTTATGATCAGGGCTTTGGTGTCTGCTCTGGCAGAGCATGTTTTCTTTTTTTTCTTCTTCTTCTTCCTAGAGCATGTTTTCTTTTCTAAGCCATTATGCTATTGCAATTCGCAATAACTATTTAATTAACAAAAGAGAACATGGAATTAATAAGAAACTGATTTAGATTCCAGTCTGTGATGGCAAATAGGCTAATATTCTGAAACTTTAAATTAGAGCAGCAATGGAAACCTACTCCAAGAAAATTCCCCAATTTGACCCAAATAAGGAAGCGGTGGGAAGTGCGACCCTTGATCAGGTCGTAAGTTTGATTTTCTATAGACACGGAAAAAATAATGTTGGAAGATCCACCTCCACAAAGTGGGTCCTACAGCGATCAATCCAAATTAGTCAGGATAAAACTCTGGATATTGAGTGATGATTAAACCATGGTATCAAAAAGAATAAAATTGGCGATATTTTGGGCTTTTGTGTTGTTGGGCCTTTTAGCCTCTTGTTGTGCTTAAGCCCGCCCAAGTTAGCTAGGATTTGGGCTGTAGGCTTTTACTTGGGGAGACCCGAGTTCCATGGTGTTCTCTTTGTGCTTGTTGTGCCAAATTGGTATGCATGGGTTTGGGTTTGACCCATTTGTTTCGTGTCTTCTAATTGCTCTTTTTTTGTATATATGCTCTCTATATTCTATTATGTTAGCAAAACATGTTTCCTATTTCATAAATTTAGCGTTTGAACAAGAATGGGACAACTATGATACGTGACTGCTATAAATGATGAAAACCTATCGACGCTTAACTGGTATAGTGACCGAACACTTATATCTCTTAAATAAGATCTCGGATTTGAGTTTTGTATATAAAGAAAACAAAGACACAGAGAGTTTTACTCTTTTAAGGATCTAAATCGGGTTGAATCAGATTTAATTGAATTTAATGTGATTATCAAATAACGTGGTTTATAAAAAAAATAAAAGATGAATACCTTGGGAAAGTTTATGGATAAGAGGGGTTTGAGTTATGATAGTTTCATGTAAATTGATTTGATTTGTGGCGGTAGTGAAGAATTCAAAAGAGGGGACCAATGCAAGGTTTCGGAACAAAATATCATTTAATAAAATTCAAGGCATTTAGTTCAAATGTAACAACGAGTGATCAAGTTGATACAGAATATAACGTAGATGCAGCAAAGTACAGCCAAACCTTCCCTACCTTTGAGATGAAACAGCATGGGAATTTCTCTTTCTTTTTTTTTTTTTTGGGGGGGGGGGGGTAAGAAACAGCAGGGGAATTAATCAATATCACCGTCATTTGACAAATTCAACTCAATATGTTTATGCAGGCGCGGCCATTGGCTCATGCTCACAATTGGGAAAATGTTATTTCAATACGGTGATAATTTTATCTGCCTATTAAAGAAGTTCTTGCAGTCTGGGAAATGCCCATTGTGAGAGGCTACCCCCTCGGGCGGGTACCTTCACTCCAGGTATTATCTTTGTAGGTTAGTCATTCGACCTTTCGCATCCCTGCAGAGTCTTAACGTCGAACTCGCAACCTATTCCTTTACACCCACTAAGGAGGTCGCCTCTCACCAATTGGGCTGCAGCTCATGAGATTGATTGATTCTTACACCCATTCTCCTTGATTGATTCTAGTTTATTTCATGGTATGATAATTGAAACAAACTACTTATAGACTGAACATGCCACCATATTTTTCATAATATCTGATAATTTTATTTAATATAAAGCAATAAAATTTAATTTCCTTCTTCAATTTTATTGGATAAATTATTTTTTCTAATTTTACTTTTTTTACCTTTTTTTTTTTACTTTTTACATTAATATTCTAATTTTATTTAATATAAAATAACAATGAAAATAATATATAAAAAATAAGAAAAATATATTAAATAACTATTTTTAAAAAAAAAATCACACTTTTAGAAAAATATTTTAAATTAAAAAATAAAAAATACATGATGAGAAATATTAAAAATATTATTTTATAAGAGTATAATAATAAATAAAATGATATTTTCTTTCACTTTTCATTCCAATCAAATAAAAAAAAGTACCATTCATTTCTTTCTCCTCCATTCCTATCAAATAATAAAATATATATATATATATATATATTTATTTCTATCAAGCGGAATAAATCTCCCCTTTCCCTTCCCTCCCACTCCCCCACGGAGAACCAAACATACCCTTGGTCAAAATATGTTGGATCAAAGATAGATTCCTGATGTGGTGATAGGGGCGCGCGCGTGTGTTTTTTCTAATATATTTTTTTGGTAGAAAAAGTTCATGCTATTAACAAGAGTTAAACAGTTACAGTCCGACAATAAGAGGATCTCACGAGATCATAGAAATACAGAGGAGGGGCCATGATACAAAAAAGTTGGTTGATCACAAACACCACTCCTAGCTAAAGCATTTGCCACTGAATTGGCTTCTTGATAGATGGGCGTCCAGCTACCCTATCAAGGACCTGCAATCATCAAAGAGAGGAGAGAATTTGTGACGAGGATGGAAGAAGTGATAAGGTCGAGAGCCGCTTGAGACTCTGCTTGGATTACAACGGCCCTAATTCCTAAGGCATTTTTTTTGGTGTGTTTTTATCGTTTGTTATTTGAGATTTATTCAACTGATCCGATCTAAATATTATGAAATTTATTAAACAGTTAGTTCTCTCAAATTTTATTTATTTATTCTCCTAATTCAAACTTAAAAACTATAATTAAAAAAAATATATAATATCCTGCCTATGAAAATTTGATCTAGTTTTTAACTATAGATAAACCATAATTAAAAAAAAATATAATATCCTGCCTATGAAAATTTGATCTAGTTTTTAACTATAGATAAACCATCGCTGAGCCAACAATTCAGCTTCAGTGGAAGAAAACCCCAAATTACAATTGAAACCAATTATCCATCTTCCCAAGTGTTCTCTGACAACACTAGCTCCTGTCGGCCTTGGATTGGCCTAAAGAAGAGCAGTCTCTGTTCAATGTATACCCGTTTTCCCAAGGCATTTTTTTCTATACTGCTTTCACTCCATCCCACTTGACATAAATTTGATGTGCACCGGGTGCAGTTATATTCTTGCAAGATACATTCAATCATAGTTCAGTGGAATTGCTTTGCTCTCTCTCTCTCTCTCTCTCTGGAATTGCTGGTCCATGCACAATTACTCCCGTCATCTTCGATACTGCAGTTTAATTCAATGGCCCCTAGCAATATGAAATTGAACTGTCCAAGTGGACAATTTAAATACATAATATTTAAATTCGTTCCAAGTATCATTTAGTTTAAAATTTTTGTCCAAACTCTTATTTAGTGATAGATTTAGTTGAACTGAGTTTATTACTTAAAAATTAAAAAACAAATTTGATTTTTTAATAGATTGTAAGAATTCTGAGCTTAGATTTTTTTTTTACTTGATTATTGTTATTTAAATTATTTGATTAATTTGATTTGAGTATTATGAGATTTAATTTTGGCCAAACTCTTTGTATATTTATTTATTTTTATTTTTAAGGTATTTAATCATTAGATTCACGCCACGTTGGTGAATTCCAAGCTTTGTATGCGGCACTTCAGACCCACATGTATTACATCAAGATAGGCCCAAATATTGATACCAAGCTTGTTAAAAGGTGGATGTGGGCTGGGTCTAAGGCATGCGGAGAAGAAGGCAATGAAATGTTTTTTATTTTTTATTTTTGATGCAATAAGATATAATTAAGTGAGTTTAAATTAAGAAAAGGAGGATGAAAATGGGAAAGTTCTATCGCTTGAACCGTCCCCGGAGGATGGCAATGAAATGTTACGTATAGATGTTCATGTCATGTCATCAATTTGTCAGCTCAAAAGAATTTCTGGCAACAATATACATTTACCAACCCAACAACAATGAAGACTACAAGAGAATGGGAAAAGGCAATGGGAAGCAAACCATCAAAAGATCATCCGTGCCCTCCGGTTTAGAATAATAGATAAAAGTATGAGTGGGAAAAAAAGATGCTTTTCTCTAAATAAGAAATAATTTTAATTTCTTTAATGTCAGATATGTCCTCTATTATTCTGACATACTTTTTGTAAAATAATTTAATTTTTTATTTTTATAATGATTCATTAATAAAAAATACAAAATCAGTGTTTTTTTTTTTTTAAAAAAAAACATTAGTACTACTTAGGCCATTTGTATAACACGTTGATACATACAGTCACACCGAACAAGATTCGCCCATTAAATTCGGACCCCCTTATTCTTTCATAGAAAGACAGTTTTACGACCGCTTCTCTCTCTCTCTCTCTCTCTCTCTCTCTCTGTATGTGCACAAATACAAGATAGAGGAAATTGTCCCATGAAGGCAAACAAAAATGGTCATTGACTATGCACAAGCAAATAAAACACGCGACTTCAGATGACCTTTCATGGAGTCTACCGAGGATATGGTTCAGAAATAGAAATCTCATTTACCGAAGCCTCGCCTGATTTTTCTCTGGAGATATCAGTGTCTTTCACCTGCGAATGGAATACATTCGAAGTACAACTTGAGCTCCTGCTACTGCGTGCAAAATATACAGGTTGTGAGGGCACGGGAAGAGTATAAGAGTTACTTCTAAGCATCAGAACAACATTAGCCATGTTTGGTCTATCAGCAACATTGTCTTGAACACACAATAATCCGATGTGAATGCGTCTCTTCATTTCCTTTCTTGATGCTTCTCTCAAGGTTCGGTCTACCAAATTGAATGCTGTACCTTCCCTCCAGCTCTTCCATGCCTGCAAAATTTCGTAAAAATAATAAGGAACAATGGTTTATATATAAAGATGTAAAGGTTTAGGAAAGGCTTAAACTTTTGTGAAACAATTACCCTGCTCCGTTGCATATTTGCGAAGGGAATCACCAGAAGCAGCCTGGTTTTTCAGGTCGTTCAATAGACTGCCCAGTTCCTGGTTGAACTCATCCACGTTTGAAATATTTTTAATGTTTAATAAGGAAACCTCAGGTGATGTTTCTTCCGTAGAAAGTATGGATCGGATCGAGTACCTTAACATGCAATTGTCGTACCAACCGATTGCCTCTTTTTGGTTAGGACAAACCTGAAGCAGCTTGTAATTGGCATCATTTAGGCAACTCCTGCAACTATCAAGCCCAACGTCTCCTCTACAAAGCACAATTGCATTGACTTTCACTGTATTTTCACCCACTGAAACATTAAAAAATCCACATCCGTTGCCAGAAGAGTTGGAGGCGGTGAAGGTAGACAAGGCCTTATCCAAGTTTTGTTTGTAAGTACCGTTGCTTGTGTAATTGCCATACTCATTTATACAATAGTAGGACAAAAAATCTGGTTGAGAAATGGAGATAGCAACCAAATGTAACAGAGAGAAAAGGAGGAAAAGTGTTTGCTTCGAAGAATTTATTGCCATAATTGCCTTGCTTTAGTCTCAATAGCGGAGGATGTGGGTTTTATGTAGTTTCAACAAAATGTTCATTCTTGGTTTCCATGTCAGAAAAGCTATATAGCTGGCAATGTTTGAAATATCTTATGCTTTGTCCAAAGTCCATGTATATGCCTTAACATTCTGGTTTATGATTGAGTTGATCGTCTTGAGTCTAAGTAGGTGTGTTGTGATATTCGGGTCGAGTTCGGGTATTACAATACTCGAGCTCGACTCAAGTGTACTTTTGAGTTCGAGCTCGTTGAGTTTATATTTTTCGAGTTTGAGTTCGAGTTCGAAGTTTAATCGGATAGTACGTCAGTAGTGTAGATAATATATTTAAAAAAAATATACTTAGAAGCGTAATTTTATATATAAAAATTATTTTAAAAAATATAATTATTTATAAAAATTATTTTTTAAAAAAATTAACAGATTTCAGGTAATTCATCGAGCTTTCAAGCTTGACATAATTAGGCTCAAGCTCAAGTTCGATACCGAACTATCCGAGGTTGAGCTCGGGCTTGAGCTTTGATTGGGTAGTATCATAGGTAACCCTAAACCCTACCCAGGTGTCATAACAGTGTTATGTCTAATTACCATTTTATTTATTTATTTATGGGAACAACTTTTTTAATTAATGTCCAGGATTACGTGGTCGAAGGACCTCAACAACCCTGATGAATGGATCCCTAACTAATGTTGGGTTGGGATGTGGGACTCCGTGCGATTGAAGTGGTTTAAGGCTATCATGGTGGATAAAAATTTTTCTAACACTGATATTTTCTTATTTCTAAAATATTTTCTATTTTCAAAACATTTCCATATACTAAATTCATTAATATTTATACAAAAATCTATATATATATATATATATATTTATATATATATATTATATTTAATGAATTATTTATTTATTTAATTATAATTTTTAATTTTATGTTATTTTTTATTGTTAAAAATTACATATTTGATATTTTAAATTTTTATTATAAAATATGATTGTTTTATTATTTTCATAAAATCATTAATATTTATATAAAAATCCTTATATTTTTAAATATAAGTAAGGTAACTTTGTTTCCAAACAAATAAAAAAAAATTCTAAATAATAAAGACCAATCCTAATTATTAAATGTATTGGTTTTCTTATATTTTAGTCCTCCACATTAAATACATAACTTTAGGTGCCCAAAAAAATCCCAAACATGAGATATGATCCATTTTTAATCTAAAACAATAATTTCGCCTCAACAAAACACTTCCTTGGCTTTTGCCTTTCCCATGACGTCCACGCATTTTAAATTGGCAAATTCAGAATACTTTCATTGAGGCCACGGTCGAAGATGAAAATGTAAGAGTGGAAGAAGCGGGCGGGAGGTGTCATAGATGAAAAGTAAGGGTGGCTGAGGTGTCAAAGATGTAAAGTAATAGTGGTGGAAGAGGACCGGAGTTGTCTGTGTCACGCCCCGAACCGGGATCGTGAACAGCCGCCCGTTGTTCCTGGATACCGGCTATATTTTTACAGAAAATCAGGCAGAACCTCCCCATAAATCGGAGGTTTTCCATGTACAATTTCACCAGTATATGACATTCATCCTGTAAAAATAAACAATTGGTCATCCCGATCTCTCCAAAATCAACAATATCCACAGCCAACATCCAAAACAACGCAAGACCATAAAGTTTCTAATAGTCCTAGCAACAGACCTCTACTGTCATGCCCAACTAGAGCATAAACAGCCGTCACACCGAGCGGATTTAAATTCTACGCATATATAAAATAAATTCCCAACATTACAAAAAAACACGGTTTTAGCGACGGAATTTAGCGACGAAAAAATTTCGTTACTATTTTGCGACAGATTTAGCGACGAAAATTTTTTTTGTCGCTAATTTGCTATGAAATTAGCGATGAAAAATTATTCGTAACTAAATTTCCGACGGATAGATTATTCGTGACTAAATTTGTTGCTAATTGGGGACGAAAAAATTTTTGTCGCTAAATCCGTCGCTAATTGGTGACGAAAAATTTTTCGTTGCAAAATTCGTGGCTAATTGTGACGAATAATATTTTCGTGGCTAAATTTTGCCACGAATACTCTTATCCGTCGCTAAATTTAGCGACGAAAATATTTCGTCACAAATTTCATCACTAATTAGCTACAAAAATTGTTCGTCGCTAATTAGTCACGGTAAAAATATTTGTCACAAAATTTAGCAACACTCCAAAATTCGTGGCTAATTTCGTTACTAATTAGCCACAAAAAAGTATTCGTGACAAAATTCGTCGCTAATTAGCCACAAATAAAATATTCGTGGCTAAAATCGTAGCTAATTTATTATCGGAATATCAAAATTCATGAATAATTTCCGAACAAAATTTCTTCTATACTCTATTATGAAATATTTTTAACCGTATCTCTCCATTTAACATATTCTAAATAACGAAATCGAATTAAATACATATTAAATATTACAATTCTCATCAATTTGATAATTTTAATAATAAATAATTCAACCAATCTATAACAAATAATTTTCAATTAGTCGCAGCTGTCGATTTCACCATTCGTGTTTTTGTCTTCTACATCCATTCGATTCTCTTATATAGTTCAATTGTTTGTGAAAGTTCAGTGGATCATATTCATTCGTTATTGTCATCAGTAAGAAACACAATATATAATATATTCACTTCCGACGATCTATCTCGTCTGGCAAGTAGATTTATCTCGTCTGGCAAGTAGATCAAACAGTATTTTTCGGAGGATGGCGACAGTGAGACGGATAACAACTGATAAACGGTAATCCATTTATTTTATTTTATTATTCTTTTATTTTATTAATTTATATTAACTAATCATATTTAATATTTTATAATATCTTAAATAAACATTTAATTTTATTATTTTATATTTTGATTTTTTAAAAACTAAAATTATTATTTTTTTTTAATATTTTATTATTTAGCGACGGATTTAGTGACAAATTAGATATCCGTCGCTAAATTTAACGACGAATTAAGGAATCCGTCGCTGATTTAGCGACGAATCTAAACATTCGTCGCTGATTTAGCGATGGATTCAACGATCCGTCGCTAAACTTAATTTTTTTAAAATTAACATTTAATATTTTTTATTCTTTTGTTATTTTATTAATTTATATTAAATAATCATATTTATTATTTTATAATATTTTAAATTATCATTTTATTTTTTTAATATTTTTAATTTTTAAATAATAATATTTTATAATTTTTTAAATATTTTACTAATTCCGAAATCCGTCGCTAAATTTAGTGACGGATACTGAAATCCGTCGCTAAGTTAGCGACGGATTTAAATATTCGTCGCAGATTTAGCGACGGATTCAACGATTCGTCGCTAAGCTTAATTTTTTTAAAATTAACATTTAATATTTTATTTTCTTTTGTTATTTTATTAATTTATATTAAATAATCGTATTTATTATTTTTTAATATTTTAAACTATCATTTTTTTTAATTTTTAAATAATAATATTTTTTATTTTTTAAGTATTTTATTATTTAGCGACGAATTTAGCAACGAATTTTTTTTAACATTTAATATTTTATTTTATTTTGTTATTTTATTAATTTATATTAAATAATCATATTTATTATTTTTTAATATTTTAAATTAGCATTTTATTTTTTTTCTTTTTTATTTTTATTTTTTACAGAATAATATTTTTTTATTTTTTAAATAGTTTCTTATTTTATTTTTTAAATCTTTTTAAAGAATAATATTTTTTATTTTTTTTAATTAATTTATTAGTTTATTTTAATTAGCATTTTATTATTTGATATAAACTTTTATTTCTTTAATTAATATTTAGAATTAGATAATAACTAAAAATAAAATAGAATTATAACTAAAGGTAAGATATGGTCTGGTGGTTGGGTACTCTAACATTTCACTCTTGCGCAGGTGTTCGAACCGGGCTATAGGCATTTTGAGGGTTTTTTCAAGGATTTTTTGCAAGGCAGCTAGGCGAGCAGGAGGCGTGCAGGGGCGAGCAGACGTGTGCAGGGCGTGTCATCGGGTGCAAGTTAGCGACGGATCAAACATTCGTCACTAATTAAATAAAAATAAAATATTAATATAATAATTAAATAAAGTGTAATATAATTTAGCGACGGATTCATGGATCCGTCGCTAATTAAATAAAATATAATATTAATATAATAATAAAATAAAATATATATAATAAATAAAAAAATTATTATATATCATATAATTTAGCGACAGATTTCTTGGATCCGTCGCTAAATTTAGCGACGGATTTTGAATTTCTGTAGCTAAAATTAGCGACGGATTTTTTGTATCCGTCGCTAAATTTAGCGATGAAAATTTTTCGTCGCTAAATTTGTCGCTATTTTAGCGACGGATTTATGTTTTTTGTCTTTAAATTTTTGCGACGCGTCATTAGTGACGAAAAATTTTTCGTCGCTAAATCCGTCACTAATGTTTTTAGTGACGAATTTTTCTAAAATTTTCGTCGCTAAATCCGTCGCTAAAACCGTGTTTTTTTGTAGTGCAAGTTATTTTTAAATATTTACAAATGTCTCAATGCAATGAAATAATCAACACGAAAGTTTCACGAATAAAAGTCCATAATTTATACAGTCATCCCAAAAATTTAGATAAATGGAATGGTCAAACTAAAATCTCCAATACATAACAATATCACCAATCATCGTAGCGGAAGAGATGAAAAATTTTCATACCCAAACCCAGTAGTATCTCCTCGATCCAACACTAATCCTGTGGGAAAGAAAGTGAGGGATGAGTATCTATGGGAGGATACTCAGTAAGTGAGGGGATTGATATCATACTATCAATATCGATAGTGAACTTGGAGTATCAAAGCATAAAATAAGAAAATATCCAGTGTGCAAACCGATCATGTTATTTCCAAAATCATATATCATACGCACACATCAAAAAGCAAGATATGCATCCAATATTCACATCAATGTCATGAAGAGCCGACCAATGAAATATTCCCGGCAATGGTCTATCTTGACCAAGGACGGCGCATTGGGGGTTTTTCCAAATGCAAGTATTAAAGAATGGCTCTCTGCCCCAATATTGGCCACAGACTACCCCAACTAACCTGTAAATAATAATAATGTACATATAACTAGTCAGCCGTGTATGGTGCCCCCGCCTGGTGCTAGACGGAGCCGTACTCAACGTCCTTTCTGATGAGGGTCAACCTGGGACACCCATACACATGACAATCTGGCGGATACCTCCGGCCGAAACGTATCCGGACACAAGGGGTGCCTCTACCAGATGTCCTTCGTAGCTACGGATCACAATATCATATCAGCCGGGCACGTAGCCCCATGCATCCCATCACCAGATCGGCCGGGCATATAGCCCCATGCATAATATCATAACGTCGGCCAGGCATACAACCCAATGATTATATCATAAAGTCGGCCGGGCATACAGCCCAAATGTGTAAGTAAATCCATTTAAAACCATGTACCAATGCAGTGGAAGCATTAAAACATATCAATATGTCGAAAATGTGGCACAATATACGTTTATCAAAACTCATAGATGCATATCAATAAAGTCAGCAGTTAAGACACTCCAAAGGTCACAAAAGATTTCATCAAATATTGAAAAGGTCTAACAATCATACATTTACAGAAATATGTCATTTAAAAGTATTTTTGAAACATGGTTTTCAATCAATAGCGAATGTCAAAGTCCCACTCACAGTTCTACAGGAGGGAAGTCACTCCCTACTGACAAGCCAAATCAGATCTGACCGCTCGAGTCTCCAAAAGATCAACCTAAATTAGATTATCAAAATTTGAATATCAATTTCTCAAGCAATTTTAGGGTTTATCCGAAAGACCTAAAATGTACAATATCTTCCACTTTACGGCTCATTTCATTCCAACCCTACAACTCAGATATTTTCATGCATATTCCAAAGTTTAACTCTAAAGAAACTATTCGAATTTACTCGACATGATTTTGTGATTCTATAATACGCTTCTTTTGTATCAGATCATTTAATTTCTGTAACATTCTATACTTAACTTTCAAAGTCACATAAAATCATTTCAGAAATTGTATTCTATTCGCATTCCACTTACACTCTAAACATATACAAAACCTTTCATCTTGGATTCAATCCTAGATTCATTGAATGTATCAGTTAGAGCCGAAATCTCCTCACCTAGGGTTTTCTCGAAGCGCCGAGTCTCGTCCGAAAGTCGCTTCGGTCACTCCAAAGTCTGTAGGGTTTCCTATCAAAACAAGGTTTATTTGTTAAATCTAAACACATAAATCCGAAACAAAACCCTAAGTTATTTACCTGCGTGGAGGTTCGTGGGCTGTCACGAGTTCACGGGCCGTCGCGGGCTCGTGGGCTACAGCTAGCGGCTCGCTGGTCTGCGGGCCAGTGGGCTAACGGGCTAGCGGGTCGACGGTGGCGGTGGCGGAGGAAGCCGAACGGCCACGGAAGAAGACGAACGGCCGCAGAATAGGAAACGTCGGGGAGAGAGAGAGAGAGAGAGAGAGAGGAAGGGGAATGAATTAGGGCTTTAGCCCTAATTCAATTGGGGAGGGCCAAAACGCTGCGTTTTGGCTCTCCCTTTGTTTTTTTTTTTTTTTTTTTTTTTTTAGTTTGGTGTTATAGTCTGTGAGAAAATAATTTAGTGGTATAAATTTTTTCTTTTAATCTAATAATCTCATGAATAAATTTTTTGTATAATTAAAAAAAAGCTGACCGGAGGTGTCAAAGATAAAAAAGTAAAAGTGGATGGGACGGGAGTGGGTAAGAACAAATTCAGAAATCGAAGATATTTCGGCATGGGATTGAATTTTTTGATTGTCCCAACCTTTCATTTGTATGCATCTTGAGTCATGAATCTTTCTTGATCGTTTCTTGTTGACTTGATACTAATCAAGATTGTAATACCAAGCTTAAAAAAAAAAAAAAAAAAAAAAAAATTTGGAGACGCAGCGTTTTGGGACAAAACGCTGCGTTCCCAATTGGGGATTAGGGTTAAAACCCTAACCCCCTTCTCTCTCTCTCTCTCTCTCTCTCTCTCTCTCTCTCCCGACCTTTCATCTTCCCCGACCCTTCGTCTCTCTTCTTCCACTGCGGCGCCGCCTTCCTCGCTGCGTGTCTCCGCCATTCGCCACCTTCTTCCTCCTTCTTCTTCTTCTGCTTCTTTCTTCCCGCGGCTCACTCTCCTTTCTGCAGTCGCGATTGATTGCGATCTCACCTCCTTCGCAAGCTCCGCCGAGCGCCGCCACCGCGCGATCTTGCTTCCGTCCGCGAACAGCCGCCACCAGCAGCAACCCCCTCCTCCTGCCACCATCGCGCGAGCTTGAGCGCTCCATAGTGCGATTCCTCCACGCGAGCCCGATCGTGCCACAGCGCGCCATTGCTGCCTCCTCGCTCTATCGAGCCACCGAATGTGCCCTCCAGCCAACAGCGCGAGCCAGGCCCCGAGCAGGACCCAGCCCGCAGCTCGAGCCCAGGCCACGAGCAGGACCGAGGCCGCGAGTGCGAGCGAGGCCGCGAGCGCACAAGGCCCAGCACACTATCGCGCGAGGCCCAGCGCACGAGCGTGCACGGGCGCTCGGCCCAGCGCACGAGCGTGCACGGGAGCGCGGCCCAGCGCACGAGCGTGCACGGGAGCGCGGCCCAGCGCACGAGCGCGCGCGAGCAGCGCACGAGCGCGCGCGAGCAGCGCACGAGCGCGCGCGAGCAGCGCACGAGCACGCCCCAGCACAGCGCACCAGCGCACGGGCGAGCACCAGCCCGCGAGCCATTGTCGGCCCGCAGGCCCGCCAGCCTGCAGGCCCATTAGCCGCAGGCCCATCAGCATCAAGCCCACGGGCCCACCAGGCCCGACAGCCAGTCCAAGCCCGCAGGTCCAGTACGGCCCGCGGCCCAGTTCAGCCCATCGGCCTGCCAGCCCGCCGGCCCGCTACCCCGTAGCACGCAGACCAGCGAGCCCGCTAGCTGTAGCCCACGAGCCCAGTCCGGCCCGTGGCCCACGAGCCCGCGACGGCCCGTGACGGCCCACGAGCCCGTGACAGTCCACGAATCTCCACGCAGGTAAATGACTTAGGGTTTTGCTTTGGATCTATGTGTTTAGATCTAACAAATAAATGTTGTTTTGATAGGAAACCCTACAGACTTTGGAGTGACCGAAGCGACTTTCGGACGAGACTCGGCGCTTCGAGAAAACCCTAGGTGAGGAGATTTCGACTCTAATTGATAAATTGGACGAATCTAGGATTGAATTTAATATGAAAGGTTTTGTATATGTTTAGAGTGTAAGTGGAATGCAAATAGAATACAAATTATGAAATGATTATATATGAATTGAAGGTTAAGTATAGAATATTACAGAAATTTGATGATCTGATTTAGGTTGATCTTTTGAAGACTCGAGCGGTCAGATTCAATTTGGCTTGTCAGTAGGGAGTGACTTCCCTCCCGTAGAACGGTGAGTGGGACTTTGACATTCGCTATTGATTGAAAACCATGTTTCAAAAATACTTTTAAATGACATGTTTCTGCAAATATATGATTGTTAGACCTTTCCAATATTTGATGAAATGTTTTGTGACCTTTGGAGTGTCTTAACTGCTGACTTTATTGATATGCATCCATGAGTTTTGATAAACGTATATTGTGCCACATTTTCGACATATTGATATGTTTTAAATACTTCCACTGCATTGACACATGGTTTTAAATGGATTTACTTACACATTTGGGCTGTATGCCCGGCCGACTTTATGATATTATGTTTTGGGCTGTATGCCCGGCCGACTTTATGATATTATGTATTGGGCTGTATGCCCGGCTGACGTTATGATATTATGCATGGGGCTATATGCCCGGCCGACTGGTGATGGGATGCATGGGGCTACGTGCCCGGCCGATATGATATTGTGATCCGTAGCTACGAAGGACATCTGGTAGAGGCACCCCTTGTGTCCGGATACGTTTCGGCCGGAGGTATCCGCCAGATCGTCGTGTGTATGGGTGCTCCAGGTTGACCCTCATCGGAGAGGACGTTGAGTACGGCTCCGTCTAGCACCAGGCGGGAGCACCATACACGGCCGACTAGTTATATGTACATTATTATTATTATTATTTACAGGCTAGTTGGGGTAGTCTGTGGCCAACATTGGGGCAGAGAGCCATTCTTTAATACTTACATTTGGAAAAACCCCCAATGCGCCGTTCTTGGTCGAGGTAGACCATTGCCGGGAATATTTCATTGGCCGGCTCTTCATGACATTGATGTGAATATTGGATGCATATCTTACTTTATGATGTGTGCGTATTATTTATGATTTTGAAATAACATGATCGGTTTGCACACTGTGGATATTTTCTTATCTTATACTTTGACACTCCAAATTCACCTCGATATTGATAGTACGATGTCAATCCCCTCACTTACTGAGTATCCTCCCATAGATACTCACCCCTCACTTTTTTTCCCACAGGATTAGTGTTGGACAGAGGAGATATCACTGGGCTTGGGTATGGATATTTTCCATTTCTTCCGCTACGATGATTGGTGATATTATTATATATTGGAAATTTTAGATTGACCAATGTATTTATCTAAATTTTATGGGATGACTGTATAAATTATGGACATTTATTGAATTATTTCATTGCATTGAGGCATTTGTAAATATTTAAAAATAATTTGAGAATTTATTTTATATATGCGTAGAATTTAAGTCCGCTCGGTGTGGCGGCTGCTCATGCTCTAGTTGGGCATGACAGTAGAGGTCTGTTGCTAGGACTGTTAGAAACTTTATAGCCTTGCGTTGTTCTGGATGTTGGCTGTGGATATTGTTGATTTTGGAGAGGCCGGGATGGCCAATTGTTTATTTTTACATGATAAATGTCATATACAGGTGAAATTGTACATGGGAAACCTCCGATTTATGGGGAGGTTCTGTCCGATTTTCTGTAAAAATACAGCCGGCATCCAGGGACAACGGGCGGCTGTTCACGATCCCGGTTCGGGGCGTGACAAAGATGATATTAAAATTTGGAAAAAAAAGAATACCTTAATATGGATTTTACCATTTTCTCATAATAAAAGTAGAAAGAGTAAATATGATAAGTTTTGTTAATTATCATTAAAATTTTAATTATGTCAATTGATATCTTTCCCTTCTTTTAAGAGATAGTGTATTTTGGAGACCGTGTGTAAAGCAAAATCTTAATCACAATAATATCATATTAACATGATTGATTAAATTCAATCAATTAAAAATAGTTTTAAAGTGATATTAAAATAAGAATTAATTAAATTTGTAATTCCAAAATTAAGATTTTGTCTAATTTTTATGCACATCATGTATAAATCTTTGATTTAAAAATAAATGACAAAGAATTAGATACATCCATCTCTAAAAAGGTAGATCCCGTACAAATTAAAATTTTTGATCAGAATATTGGCATCGGTGAGGAATAAAAAAAAAAAAGATTAACGATAACAAGACACTGAGAAAACGAAGAATGATGCAAAGAATCCATTACATTCACCAAACATCATAACTACAGGAATGTAAACTTATTAGGTCCGAAAATCATTTTCCAATGTTATTGCGGGTAGAACTCAGACATCGTAACCTAATTTTTAGAAGCCTATATTAATTTATCTCTGGATGTATGAGACCTTGGTGCTAGTGAATCATATACATTTGATGCACTACTAGAGCCTATGATATTGCGTGGAAAATATGCAGGCTGTGATGGCACGTGGAGAGCAGACGAGTTGCTGCTAAGCATGAGCACAACAGAAGCCATGTTTGGTCTGGCCGCAGCATTGTCTTGAACTCACGGCAATCCGATGTGAATGCATCTCATTATTTCATTCCTTGGACTGTTCAAGTGGACAATTTAAGTATATAATACCTAAACTCCGTCCAATTCGATCATTAATTTAAAATTTTTTTCCAAACCGTTATTTAGTGATGCATTTGTCTAAACTGAATTTATTACTCAAAAATTTAAAAACAAATTTGATTTTTCTTTTTTAATAGATTGTAAGAATTCCAAACTTAGTATGCGGCACTTCAGATCCATATGTATTTCATGAGGATAATACCTTTCTATCAAACTTCTTTCGATTGAGTGCTAAGATATTCTACCATCTTAATTAGATGTCTCGAGCTTGAGTTCTAGAAATGGAGAAAAAGAATTTGGGAAAGTCAATCTCTTAATAGATTTTATAGTATTTAAACCAGATTAGTTGAGTAATTACGGATATTAGTTGATCCGGTATATAAAAAAAAATGATAATACCTTTCTCGGCCTTCCGGGTAAGATCAATTTTTTCGTTGAGATTGGCCCAAACAATGAAACCAAGCTTGTTAAAAGAAGGATGTGGGCAGGTTCTGGTCTGGGGGAGACGGAGAAAAACGCAACGAAAGGTTTTCTATAGATGTCCCTGTCATATCACCAATTCAGCAGCCCAAAAGAATTTGGGGCAACAATGTATAAGTCTTGTACAAAAAAAATGTTTTTAGTCCTAACCCAACAACAATGAAGACTACAACAACAGTGTGGGCCTTCTTGTATGCCTTTTACCAACGGACCAAGTTGCACCTTGTTCCGGATATGGTGGCGCATAAAGGCAGTTTACTCCTCTCTCTCTCTCTCTCTTTCTCTCTGTATGTGCTGAAGAACTTGTCCCAAGAAGGCAAACAAAAATGATCATTAACTAGTCTGATGAATCAATTACCTACCCTTTACAATAAGCAAACTGCAAAAGTCCAAGCAAATAAAACATGCTACTTCAGATAACCTTTCATGGAGTCTACCGAGGATGTGGTTCAGAAATAGAAACCTCATTTACCGAAGCCTCGGCTGATTTTTCTCCGGAGATATCAGAGCTTCTCGCCTGCGAAGGTAATACATTTGAAGTACTACTTGAGCTCCAGCTACTGCGTGCAAAATATGCAGGTTGTGAAGGCACGGGAAGAGTATAAGAGCTACTGCTGAGCATCAGAACAACATTAGCCATGTTTGGTCTATCAGCAACATTGTCTTGAACGCACAATAATCCGATGTGAATGCATCTCATTATTTCATTTCTTGATGCTCCTCTCAAGGTTCGGTCTACCAAATTGAATGCTGTACCTTCCCTCCAGCTCTTCCACGCCTGCAAAATTTTGTAAAGATAATAAGGAACAATGGTTTATAAATAAAGATTTTAAGGTTTTGGAAAGCCTTAAAACTTTTGTGAAACAACTACCCTGCTCCAAAGGTTAAGCTTATGAGCTGCTCAACTTTTAAGAGGAACCCAAAACATGGAAGATTAAATTGGGGCAGCGGGATAAGTAATTCTTGTAGATTTGAATTCATGACCATTGACTAATTTTGTGTAATAACCAACATTTCAAAACCTAGAAGTTGTGGAGTAAAACCTTTTTTTTTTGGTGTTTTCTAGCTCAACAAAGAAATTCCTGCACTTACGTAGCTTATAAGGTCCTCTACGCCATCCGCAATACAAAAAGAGGAGTTCTTCTGACCACTTACAATCTCTAGAATCAACACGCCAAAGCTATAGACATCGGATTTCACTGAAAAGAGGCCGTGCATTGCATACTCCGGTGCCATATATCCACTGCATTGAACAACTCAAAGCGTTTCTTACTAATTTGAGTTTTATAGAGTAAATAATTTGTGGGTACGGTAGAAGATGAGATACTCACAAGGTTCCGACAATCCTACTTGTGTTTACTTGAGTCTGATCAATAACAACTAGTCTTGCCATGCCAAAGTCTGAAATTTTAGGATTCAATTCATTGTCTAACAACACGTTGCTAGCTTTGAGATCCCGATGAATAATTCGAAGTCTAGAATCTTCATGAAGATATAGTAGCCCTCGGGCAATGCCCACAATGATCTTGTAACGTGACTCCCAGTTCAAGTATTCTCGTTTCATTTGATCTGGGAAAATACAAATTAAAAAAATTTAAAAAAAAATTACTTTTCTGTGATAATTCTTGAGGTATACCATACAATTGAATTAAGGACGGTGTAGATCTTACCGAATATAAAGTTATCTAGACTTGTATTTGGCACATACTCGTAGATGAGAAGCCTTTCTTGACCTTTCAAACAGAAGCCGAGAAGCCTAACCAGATTCCTATGTTGAAGCTTGGCAACTAGCATGACCTCATTCTTAAATTCTAGTTCACCTTGCCCCGAATTTTGAGACAATCTCTTGACCGCAATTTCTGGCCCGTTTGGAATCCGACCCTGAAAATGGATTGAAATAATATTGGTGTCCAATTTACGGAGCCTCAAAATTTTCTGTCTTATTATAATTATTGCATTGATTTTGATAAAGTAGGCAAATTGAGCAGAAGCGCACATAAATTTTAATTTTGTGTTGGGTAATTTTGTTGTTTGTGTCCACTCTGTCTTAGTTTATCGTAAGATCTAAGATTTATTACCTTGTAAACAGCACCAAATCCACCTTGTCCAAGCTTGTTCGCGTCAGAGAAGTTTTCTGTTGCTTGCTTCACAGTTTCAAAGTCATATTGCAAAGATTCCACCCTCATACTTGTATCAACATTATCGGCATTATCATCTATACAGAAGGAAAAGAACAAAGCAATAAGCTATGAGCAGAACACGAAATAGCTATTAATAAAATTTGATTTTTGGAGAGAGAGAGAGAGATGTATATGAACTAACCTTCAATTTCCATCTTTTGCTTCGTCTTCCTAATATAAAAGGTGATCATGATTGTAAGAAGAATTGCTGATATAACCACTGCAACTACTACAATGATGATGACTGTCGAAGATTTGCTGCTTTTACTCCCTGGAAGGAAAAACTTACCAGTTTTAGCGGAAAAAAAGAAAAGGAAAAAAAAAAAAAAAACGGTTACAGAATTTGCAGTTAATTTACCTACTGTGCCCGTGGTATTAGTGGAAGGAGGACAAGCTGTAGGAGAATTATAGAATATGTTGACCTCATACCGAATTTTGCAGCTAGGATAAATCACTTGGCCTCCTTCCTTGGCATAACTACAGGTCGGAATATTTCCCCTTGCACTATCTACACAATTGATGCATTCTGTCTCCGTTAAATCTGGAGTGCACTGCACCAGCCCGTAAATGGTTTGAAAGTCGCCAAACCTTACATCCCCCGTTGCATATTTGCGAAGGGAACCACCGGAAGCAGCCTGGTTTTTCAGGTTGTTCGTTAGATTGCCCAGTTCTTGGTTGAACTCATCCACGTTTGTAATATCGTTTGAAATATTTTGAGTGTTCGACAAGCAAACCCCAGGTGATGTTTCTTCCGTAGAAAGTATGGATCTGTTCGAATACCTTAACATGCAGTTGTCGTACCAACCGATGGCCTCCTTTTGGTTAGGACAAACCTGAAGGAGCTTGTAATTGGAATCATTTAGGCAACTCCTGCAACTATCAAGCCCAACGTCTCCTCTACAAAGCGCAATTGCATTGACTTTCGCTGCATTTTCACCCACGGAAACATTGAAAAATCCGCATCCATTGCCAGAAGAGTTAGAGGCGGTTAAGGTAGACAAGGCTTGATCCAAGTTTTGTTTGTAAGTACTGTTGCTTGTGTAATTGCCATAATCATCTCTACACTTGAAGTACACAAAATCTTGTTGAGAAATGGAGATAGCAACCAAATGTAACAGAGAGAACAGGAGGAAAAGTGTTTGCTTCGAAGAATTTATTGCCATAATTTCCTTGCTTTAGTTTCAATAGCAGAGGATTTGGGGTTTTAGGTGGTTTCAACAAAATGTTCATTCTTAGTTTCCATGTCAAAACTATATAGCCGGCAATGTTTGAAATATGTTATTCTTAGTTCAAAGACCGTGTATGCGCGTTTATATTCTGGTTTAGGATAGAACTTCCCATGAGCTTCTTGGGTCTATGAACCCTTTTATTTCTTTATTTATTTTTATTTATTTCCCGTGAACGTATCGATCCTCGAGTAAAAGTCGAAAAATTTTGCACTTTAACATTTTGTTTCGAAGATAAAATCCAAAATTATTAATATAGATCTATAAATAGCGTCGATCACAATCTGGTTTCATTATGAACTTGTCTATTTGAGGTGACATGATATAGATTACTCTTGAAGTATTAAATATTATATCGGTTAATTTTTATTTTATAATTTTTTTATTATTCATAAATATCTATACGCATAAGGTTAATATTCGTAGAATTATCATTCAGTAATCATATATCATTCTGTCACCCTATCATGTAAAGGTGATGACAATTAGGTGGAGATTGAATCATTATTAGGGAGCAACTGTATAAATTCGTTGACTTTTGATTTTGACATCTAACCATTAGTAAGTCGGTGGACGGTCATTTTAATCGTGCCACTGCTGGCCTACTTGGCCACTGGGAGACAGAGCTGTAGCCTTTTATTTATTTATTTATTTTTGAATAATTTTTGAAGGATCGCTTTAATCCGAATAAGAAAACGAAAGGCCCAAGTTATTGTTTTGGATTAAAAGAGAATTATATTTAACATTTGGGATCGTCAAAGGCATATTTACCATATAGGACTAGGACAGTTTAAGGAATAACATGTTCAGGATCTTGTGGATCTCAATACCCCTGATGAATAGATCCCTACCCGAAGTTGGTTTGGGATGTGAGAATTCGTTCGGTTGAAGTGGTATGATGGATAAAAACTTTTTAATATTAATATTTTCTTATTTTAAAATATTTTTATTTTTGAAATATTTTTATATACTGAATTAATTAATATTTATACAAAAATTTATATATTTTTATATTTATCCATTTTTTCATATTTGATAAGTTATTTATTTATTTAATTATAATTTTTTATTTTTTATTATTTTTCTTATAGTTAATTATTAAATATTTAATCATTTTAAATTTTATTATAAAATATGACCATTCTATTATTTTTATAAAATAATTAATATTTATATAAAATTTTTTATATTTTTAAATATATAAGTAAGGGTAGTTTTTTCTCCCACCAAACCAAAAAAAAAAAAAAATCCAAATAATAAAGACAAATTCTAATTATTAAATGTGTTTGGGTTTCTTAGATTTTAGTCCTCCATATTAAATACATAACTTTAGATGCCCAAAAAATCCCAAACATGAAATATGATTCCTTTTTAATCTAAAACAATAATTTCGCCTTAACAAAACACTCTCTTGGCTTTTGCCTTTCCCATGACGTGCACGCATTTTATATTGACAAATTCAGAATGGTTTCATTGAGGCCACGGTCGAAGATGAAGAGGTGAAAGTGGAAGGAGAGGCCGGGAATGGTCAAAGACGGAAAGTATTAATGGTTGAGGTGTCGAAGATGAAAAGTAATAGTAGTTGAAGAGGACAGAAGTAGGTAGAAATCGAAGAAAATTCAGCATGGGATTGCAAAGTCAAATTTTTTGATTGTCTCAACTTTTGATTTGGATGCATCTTGAATCATTAACCTTTTATTTTAATCGTTTTATGTCGACTTGATTTTTCCAAGTAAACATAGTAATCAAGATAATACTAAAATTTGGGGGGGGGATACCTTAATATGGGTCTTACTAATTTTTCATTATTAAAGTAGTGAGAGATTCTATTGTGAATAAATATGACAAGTTTCTTAATTATCAGCAAAATTTTAATTTTGTTAATGATTTATAATTTAACGGATATTATTCTCCTTTTTTGTTTTTTGAGATATTTTAAATTTGACTCTCTTTTTGTGTATATAAAAAAAAAAACAAAATTTAATCACAAACTTAAAATTAAACACTTTTATAAGTCATTGATTTCAAAATATATTACAAAGAATTAGATATATCTATCTCTAAAAGAGAAGATCACGAACAAATACAAATTTTGGATCGGAATATTGACGCCGGTTAGAAGAAGAAAAAAAAATTTTAATGGCCTAAGAAGTGGAGAAAACGATGATTAATGCAAAGAATCCTTTACATTCACCGAACATCATAACTACCGGCACGTAAACTTGTTAGGTCCGATAATCTTTTTCCAATGTTATCGTGGATAGGGCTCAGACATTGTAACTTCTATTAATTTATCTACGGATGTGTCAGACCTTGGTTCTTGTGAATCATATATATTTGATGTACAAATAGAGCCTATGCTGTTGTGCGGAAAATATGCAGGCTGTGATGGCATTGATAGAGTATACGAGTTGCTGATGGCATGGGTAGAGTGTACGAGTTGCTGCTGAGCATTAGCACCACAGAAGCCATGTTTGGTCTTTCCGCACCATTGTCTTGAACACAGCAATCTGATGTGAATGCATCTCATTATTTCATTCCTTGGTGCTCTTCTCAATGTTGGATCTGCCAAATTGAAGGCTGAACGTTCTCTCCAGCTCTTCCATGTCGGGCAAAACATTATGAGTGATGTTTACAAACGCGACAATGGAAAAGATTTTCATTATGTTTAGGTCTGTTCATTCTTACACTGCAGAAGGTCCTCCATGGTATCTTCCATGGAGAAAGAACAGTTCCTTTGACCACTTACAATTTCCAGTACTAGTACACCAAAGCTATAGACATCTGATTTTGAAGAAAAGAGCCATGCATTGCATATTCTGGTGCCATGTAGCCACTGCAATTAGAACTTTATGAGTCTCGTGGGAGAATCAAACATGAAAGAAATGTGGAGCAAAAGATTTGAAAGCATATTGGCACAAAAACTTAGTAGGTTCCAACAATTCTCTTTGTATTTGCCTGAGTTTGATCAACAAGAACCAGTCTTGCCATGCTACAATCTGAAATTTTAGGATTCAACTCATTGTCCAACAGAACATTGCTAGCCCTGAGGTCATGGTGAACAATTTGAAGTTGAGACCAACCGGAAGTTGGCCATGCCGAACCTGCAGAACTCTCAGTCATGGGTGTTGTCTGAAATCAAAACCAAGGAGTAATTCTCAAAGTATAGAGAGAAGTCCCTCCACTACGCTTTATCGATTACTTGCTACCTTGGTGTTCCAGAAGATCGAGAAACCTCCGTCCAAGGAGGTATTCACCACTCATACCGGCTTTGATGATGAAGGGCTGGTACAATTTACCTCAAGACAACACGATCTTTTGGTTATAATTGTTAAGATAGGGCAATTCACTTTTAAGCAAATCTTCATTGATCAAGGAGTGGCTTGAGACATTCTTCAAGTATATGTGCCTCAACTACACCGACCTCCAATCTCATGCCGGGCCTCTAAAAGGAATCTCTAGCGAATTGGTTTATCTTGAAGGCAGCATCCAACTTCTCATAACTTTATGAACACCACCTAATCATGCTGTTATGATGGTTACATTTAATGTGATAAAGTTGGCATCCCCTACAACACCATATTATGCCGCTCGGGCTTGGATAATTTAGAAACCTTGCTGAGCACCAAGCACATGAAGCTAAAGTTCAGGACGTCGCTTGGTATCGGAACACTCGAATCCAATCTCGATTGTTGCTTGTTTTAGTGGCTTTTTAGTTATGCTATTCCATTGTCTTGATTCTAAATGAATGCTTCTAATAATATTTTGATTTTGTTTCTCTACTACACTATTGCCTACAATCAAAATCCCACTATCTCTCGACTCTAACGCCTTACATGTGTTCCACATCCATCTTTAGTCAACATACGAGATCAAACTTTTGAATTGGTAGCTCCCAACAATCTTTTGGCTCTCACACCTTACATGGTTTTTGCACCCATCTCTAGCCAATGTACGGGATCGAGCTCCCAAGTTGGTGGCTCTCAATGATATTTCGGCTCTAACTCCTTACATGGGTTTCGCACCCATCTTTAGTCTCTATACGAGATTGAACTTTTGATCAGATTACTCCCAACAATCTTTCAACTCTAACGCCTTACATCAGTTCCACACCCATCTCTAACTAACATACCGGATCGAACTCTTGAGCGGATAGGTCCCAACGATCTTCCAGCTCTTGAGTGGGTAGTTCCCAATGATCTTCCAGCTCTAACGCTTCACATGGTTTCACACCCATCCCTAGCCTCTATATGGAATCGAACTCCCGAGTAGATGCCCCCAACAATCTCTTGGCTTGGATGCCTTGCACTTGGATGCTCTACTCAGAATGTTGCGGGAGTGACACCCATTGCATTTGATATCACTACTTGAGAGAAATTTAACTCTACACGTCTGTTTTAGGTCTCACACACTCTCGAAAGCTCCTTACTTGAAGGGAGCTTGAACACCCTATGTAGACATGTCGTATATCTATCATTGGGAAACAACTTAAGCTCATGCGTGTTGCAAACAGTTAACATGAAAAAGAAAGAAAACCATACTAGCCAAGGAAGAAACCATATTTATTTTATTATAGAAGGAGTACAACCAAACCAAGAGTTTAAGCAAAAACCAAAAACAAAGTATAGAGGCAGGAGATAAGATCATGCTTCTTGATCGGGAGATGTATCCTTTTGACACAAGCCCTCAAGACCTGTACGTACACGGATGTTAGCCTCAACTACCAGGGGAGAAGCCCACTTTAGCATTGTCAACTAGGCTCGGACCTTCCATCTCGACATTGGCTCTATTAGTATCATCCACCAACCTTTCCCCATTGCCCGCCTCAAGGTACAACCTCTTTGCCCTTCCGGATATGCAAGTATCTCAGAAAGACACTCGATGACCCTATCTTGCCTCTTGGCTCGACATCATTGTCCCTAGCCTCATGACCAAGAGGAGATTGACAGTAAGGAGAGAGCTGCTCTCCCTCAGAGACGTTGATCTCAACCTCAGCGTCTAGTCTTTCGATGCCCATAATAGCTAAAATTGGCTCTGGGGCTTCCTCTTCCGTAGTGGCCTCTAACTCCTTGCTATTGGTGCTAGAGACTACTAACCTCCTCATTTTCCTCTCGGGAACTAGAGTGGTGATGGCGTGCGCATCGCTAACCCCTTCTCCCGAATCCCTCTCCCTGTCCTCAACATTCTTCTATTTGATGGGATGCATGATCTTGTCAATGGTGGCCACAAATAGGTCACCCCTATTAATGGTATCCAAAAACCTGAACAGCTAGCTGGCCGCTTTTTTCACCAGAAGGGGCTTTTCAATCTTCACCTTCTTACTAAGGAATAAGCTTGCCCTCTTTAGCATTGGTCGTCAAAATGGGCATCCACCTAAATAGACCTATAGTTGTCCTAGCAAAAATACAAAGAACGGGCTGGAACCTTTAATGCTACTATAGGCTCTCCATCAACCCTTGGCAAAACTGGCATCAATTCTTTCTTCTCAAACTCCACAAAAAAGAATTTCCTCATCCACCACTTGTCTTTAGTTTCGTTATAAACGAACCACCATTCAGAGCTCGTCCTTGTCTGGAGACAATACCACCCCCTGATATTCTTGCCAGAACAGCAAAAAATGGAGGACAACATCTCAAAGTTAAAATCTAAGAGGTAGAAACTCAAAAAACTCACCATCACTATGATCAACCGCCAAGCACTCGGGATCAGCACGGTTGAAAAAATGTTCCAACCCCTCAAAATCTCAGCAAAAATGTGCAAATAGGACAACTTTATACCATGCCTGAAGTACTATTTGTACAACAGCAAAGAGCTCTCATGAGCCATATTTGCCCGTTAGTCCTCAGAGGGCAGTCGTACATAAAAGTTGTCTGTCAGACCCATAGCTCGTGAGACATCCTCCAATTCACTCTTAGTCATTACGCTCTTAACATTGTCGATTCCGACCATGGCAATTGCTTTAGAACTTTCAAATATCCTAGATCACAGACCTTCTTTCTCTCAATGAAAGGAATCGCTAAAAACGATTTAGTAATCGTAACCAATTGCAAACCAAAAGATAAAAAGCGTGCTAAGGAAGACTCACTTAAAAGTGAAGAAGTACATATCACATTTAATACTCATAGCCGTGTCTTTCCACTCAAAATTGTTTCACTTTCATACCCATTCGGTTCCCCAAGTCCTTATCCATTTAAAAGTACTCTAACATCATTTCAATAAATGGCGTGGGAGGGAAATGATGATACCGGTTTTGATAACCAATTGATCACACAACTTGCAACCATGGGAGCCCAAAACTCTACTGGTTTACTTGGTTACAATTATGTCTAGAAGACGCCGAACTACCTCTCGATTCCCTGACCTCTTAGTCCTTACCCCCGACACAACAAGTCATACTTGTGATTACCTGATGATGAAGGAAATCTGTGATAAGTTTAAACTTTCCCTAATTCAATATGGGATTGTTACGATCTTTTTCAATTAGGAAACAAATCCCCCTGTGATTCAAATCTTTACGAGTTTCCACGGTGATATTAGGAACTTTCCTATTTCGAAAGATTTTCGAATTTATAGAAAATTTATCGACACAATTTCTACAATTTTGAAAGATCTCACGTGATCTTTCTGCAAGACAAGTAAGATAAACCAAAGCCCTCTTGACACAAGAAAATCTATAAAATAAAAAATAGGAATTTATGTAAATACTTAACTAGCTCACCATCAAAGGAATTCACCTGAGGATATAGGGCTAGATTACTTCTTTATGTGAGAAATCCACCCAACATTAAGAGTATAAGAGAATGCTCTCTTCGAACAAAATCAAAATATTATTGATAACTCACTCTGCCTTTCAATGGTTACAAGAAGGTCTTTCTTTAATAGAGTTAGGAATTGATCATACTCCTACATTATTAACTCCTAATTCAAAGAAGAGAGAGAAAATACATGAAAGATATGTAATTCCCAGGTAAAACAAATGGGTAATAGTAATTTAATTATTATTGTCTCTAGGAAACTCCAAATTATTTAAGACATGACTCATTGAAAACTATGTCCATAAGTTGTTCCAAAGAGTCTTATTTGGATCCATTCAAATGCTCAAAAGGCTGTCCAATTGCAATTGATAATTCATTAAATGCCACACAGTTATTCTACATCGGTGACGGTCGAAGATTTGCTGCTCTTGCTCCCTGGAAGGAAAAACTTACAAGTTTTAGCGGAAAAAAGAAAGGGGGAAAAAAAACAAAAGAAAAAAACTGTTACAGAATTTACAGTTAATTTACCTTATGTGCCTGTGGTATTAGCTGAAGGAGGAGAAGCTGGAGAAGAATTATAGAATTTGTAGATCTCATACCGTATATTGCAGCTAGGATAAATCACTCTGCCTCCTTTCTTGGCATAACTACAGGTCGGAATATTTTCCTTTGCACTATCTACACACAATTGATGCATTCTCTCTCCGTTAAATCTGGAGTGCACTGCACCAGCCCGTATATGGTTTGAAAGTTGTCAAAACTAACATCCCCCGTTGCATATTTGCGAAGGGAATCACCAGAAGCAGCCTGGTTTTTCAGGTCGTTCAATAGACTGCCCAGTTTCTGGTTGAACTCATCCACGTTTGATATATTTTAAGTATTCAACAAGGAAACCCCAGGTGATGTTTCTTCCGTAGAAAGTATGGACCTTAACATGCAATTGTCGTACCAACCGATGGCCTCTTTTTGGTTAGGGCAAACCTGAAGGAGCTTGTAATTGGAATCATTTAGGCAACTCCTGCAACTATCAAGCCCAACGTCTCCTCTACAAAGCGCAATTGCATTGGCTTTCCTGTATTTTCACCAACGGAAACATTGAAAAATCCGCATCCGTTGCCAGAAGAGTTAGAGGCGGTGAAGGTAGACAGGGCTTGATCCAAAAATTTTGTTTCTAAGTACTGTTGCTTGTGTAATTGCCATAATCATCTATACAGAAGTGGTACACAAAATCAGGTTGAGAAATGGAGATAGCAACCGAATACAAGAGAGAGAAAAGGAGGAAAAGTGTTTGCTTCGAAGAATTTATTGCCATAATTGCCTTGCTTTACTCTCAATAGCAGAGGATCTGGGGTTTTAGGTGGTCTCAACAAAATGTTCATTCTTAGTTTCCATGTCAAAACTATATAGCTAGCAATGTTTGAAATATCTTGTTCTTAGTTCAAAGACCGTGTATGCGCGTTTGCGTTCTGGTTTAGGATAGAACTGAGCTTCTTGGGTCTGAGTACTCTTTTATTTATTTATTTATTTATTTTAATTTCTCGTGAACTTATTGATCTATAATTATACTCGGCGTTCGGTGTAAAAGTCTAAAAATTTTGCATTTCGACATCTTGTTTCAAAAATAAAATCTAAAATTTTTAATGTAGATCTATAAATATCATCAATCCGTTTCATTACGAACTCGTCTATTTTAATGTGACATGTTTTCATATTGCTTAATTTTAGGTATTAAATCTCGTATTGAGAAAATGGTTTTCGATAGTAATGAGTAATATAGAAAAATTTATACAAACTAAATCAATATTTTTTTTTCAATATTTGTCTCTTATTATTCTAAATTTGAGATTAAGGTTTAAATTTTTGTTGTTATTGTTATTGTATCTATTATCCATGAATATCGACACTTATATCATTAAGGGTTATTGAATTATCATCAAATAGTTGTATATCATTCCATCAGTCTGTCGTATAAAAGTGATTACAGTTAAATGACAATTAAATCATTAATAACTCTCTAGATATTGATATACATAAAAATAATACAAAATTCATTAATTTAGCAACAGTATAGACTAGCCCTGTGATGACCCGAGTTGAGCTCGAGTATCACAATACCCGAGCTCGTTGAGCCTATCACTCTAGAGCTCGAGCTCGACTCGAAGTGTCATCAAGGAACTCGAGCTCAAGTGTCACGGGTCTCGTGTGGGGTAAGATTGAGCCCGAACCCGAGCTCGAGCCCGAAACTGAAGCCAGAAGAGAGCAAATCTGGAAAACCCTAGAGAGAGAGAGAGAGAGAGAGAGAGCGAGACTTTACCTTCGAGGAGACAAAAGGCGAGATGCGGGAGCTAGGCTGTAATACCCAAATAAATAAATAAATAAATAAATAAAAAAGGAAAATTAAAATTAGGGCTTAAAGCCCTAATTTTCTCCTCTCTCTCTCTCTCTCTCTCTCTCTCTCTCTCTCTCTCTCTTTCTCTCTTCTCCCGATCTCCCCGCCGCCGTGTCTCCTCCCCTCCCGCTGCCGCCGCCAGCACCGCCGCTCACCACCGCACCCAGCCGCCGCTGCTCCTTCCTCCTCACGCGAGCGCGCTAGCCGCAGCGCCTTCCTCCTCTGCCGAGCACGATCGCAGCCACCACTCGGTCCCTTCGCCACGAAGATCGCCGCGTGCTACCCACAGCTACTGCAGCTCCTCCCTCCAGCGAGCGAACCGCTGCAGCTCCTCCCTGTACGAGCGCCGCTGTGCTCTCCTACGCATGACTGTGCGCTCTCCCGAGCTCGAGCGTACACAACGCGAGCCCAGCGAGAGCCAGCGCGCGAGCCCAGCGCGAGCAGTATGCGACCCTCTGCACGAGCCCCTGCGCGCCTCTGCACGCTCCTGCACAAGCGCCAGCGCACCCTTGCGCGCCTCTGCACGAGCCCCTGCGTGTCCCAGCGCGCTCCAGCATGGGCTCCCCTATGCCAGCGCACCCTCCAGCGCGCCCCAGCACGAGCGCGAGCGCTCCAGCACGCGACCCACTGCACGAGCACTCGATCCAGCTCGCGAGCACGAACCCTAGCCACTGCGGCCCAGTCCAGCACGAGGCCCAGTCCGGCCCGCGGCCCCACCAGACCCATCAGGCCCGCAAGCCCACCAGGCCCGCCAGCCCACCAGGCCCGCCAGCCCATCAGCCCTCGGCCCACGGCCCGCGACAGCCCGTGACAGTCCGTGAGCCTTTGCGAAGGTAAATAACTCTAAGTTTCGATTTTCGCACTTGAGTTTCGAAATTCTTTAGTAATTGGACTTAAATTGTTCGTAATTGTTTCAAATTTGGAACATTCAGGTTTTAGACCAAGCCAACGGGCGAACGAAAGTTAGATCCGAGATCCGAGAAACCCTAGGTGAGAGAAATGAAATCTCTTCAACCTTTGGATAAACTTTGTCAAATTAGGCAGTATTAGTTGTTTTTAAATTCGAATTAAGATTGATTTTGATTTTGTTATTTACTTATAAATAGAATGAAATTGATGACATTTGAATATGTTTATAAATTGAGGAATTTATGATTTGTACGAATTTAAAGAAAATGATAAACCCTGACAATAGTCGAAATCTGATAAAAATCGTGATGATTGATTAGGTTGGCTATTTTGGTGATTCGATTAAGGGGAGCATTGCTTTACGTATTGTGGTTTTATTAGGGAGTGCGTTATCCTCCCCAAAAATGGTGAGTGAGATTTATTTCAATACTTTTGTTTAATATGTAAACTCTGTTTTATAACATTTTGATGAATGAGCATGATTTGTCGTATGTTTGAAATATTTTGACTGTTCTTAAAATTGATTTTTGTGAACCGAGGGAGTGTCTAAAAACTGTGTTGAATTATGAAATTATGCATCCATGTGGTTGAAATGTATAATGTGCCATTTTATGCTAGATATTGCATTTGGTTTGTAAACCTGATTTCGGCACATTTTTTATGCGATATTGATTTTAGCCTTGAAGGCTTTGGATTGTATTGTTCCGTAGCTACGAAGGACACCGTGAGAAACGCTTTGGTGGCGTCCGGATATACCTAGGCCTGGGGTATCCCACGAGTTGTCGTGATTTGATTATCGACACGGTATTAGCCAGGTTAAACCCAAAAGGGGGAGGATTTGGATTTGGATTTTGATATCCTCTCCAAGTCTAGCACCTGGACGAGATTCGTCGCCAACGCCGGGGTAGAGAGCACTTTAAATAAACTTGTATATAACACCCTCGGTGTGCCTGTCATAGGTCGCGGTAGACCTCTGTCAGGACATTTTCGACTGGCAGCTCTATGATTTTAATGACAGTGCTTTGGATGCTTATTTGACTTGATAATGCGTGCAAATGACATATTGTTGAAATGAAAAGCATGATGATGTGAAATATGATTTGTATACTTGTGTGTTTTGACACTCCAGCTTCACACTCCATATTTGACGATTGCATTGACCCACTCACTCACTGGGTATTCTTCCCCGAGTAGTCACCCCTCATTTCCCTTCTTGTTTCAGAAATAGTGTTTGGCAAGGAGCGTTGCTTTTAGGACGCTCAGTATCATTAGGAGATTTGATCTGTATCTGAGGAGTTATTGTATATTTCCGCTGCAATTCTGTGAGTTAGTAATTGTATTGGTGATGTATATATATTATGAGATCGATAGATGACCATTGTATAATTCTGGGATGACTATATAAATATGGACACGTCATTGCATAACATTGCATTGAGGCATTTCTGGTTCATTGTGTAAGTACTTGGGAATGTGTCATGTCTTAGAAATGTCCTCTAGGATCGCTCGGTGCCTCCTATAAATCACAGGAAGGGCGACTGGCGGCTGTCCATGCCTTTGACGGGGGCATGACAGTAGAGGTCTGTGGCTAGGTTATTGGAAATTTTTATAGCTTTGCGTTTTCTGAATGTCGGCTGTAAGATTGGTCGATTTTGGAGATGTCGGGATGACCATTTGATTTTAATACAGGATGATTGTGTTTTATACATGGTAAATTGTACTTGGGAAACCTCTGAAATATGGGGAGGTTCTGCCCGATTTTCTGTAAAAATACAGCCGGTATTCAGGATAACGGGCGGCTGTTCACGATCCCGGTTCAGGGCGTGAAAGTTGGATTGGTATCAGAGCGACTTGGTTAAGAGCTATGTAGGAAGAGAGTCTTGGAAACATTCCCGAATATGTTGGTTTTTAAAGTCCTCAATGCTTGAGAGTGTCATACAGTCATGAAGTCCCAGTGCATGGTCATAGGCATATGAGTTCATCTATTTTAGGGGGGTTAGATACGGTTGTATCTAACCTAACTTGCTATATTCTTCTCCTGTTGAACTAAGAATCTCATCCTTTTGGTGAAGGTAGCCATGCTATGATTAGTCCAAAATTCTTGAACTGTGCCTATTTTTTTTATGATACTTAATAAGCATCTTTCTCTTACAGAATTATGCCACCTAGACGTGGTAGGAGAGGTGCTAGATTCGCATCACTTGAGGGTCTGTTAGTGCCAGATGCACCTCGGGCACCTGAGACCCCACAATACTAGAGGACTTAGACGAGTCGGAGGATCGTACCTCGACTCGCGTGCCACCACCTGCACCTACTCAGCCAGCTGCTCAGGTTGAGACTCCCGTACCCACACTCGATGCCTTTCGGCAGGTGTACGAGTGGTACGCTTCGCATGGGGTCCAGATTCCTCCCCCACCACCTCCTACAGCGGCGCCTGTACCTGCAGCAGCGCTAGTTCCTACGGTACCGGTTCCACCGCTGGTGGCCAGTCCTTCTACTTTGTCCGAGCTGAGTGAGACTACATCGGCTATTCTTAGACGGGTACATGAGTTGACTCAGTTGGTTAAGGAGGCCCGTTAGCTAGGGTGTACAGATTTTGCAGGGCTTGGTGATGCTGCGGCAACCAAGCATTGGATCAACCGCACCCGCAGGATTCTGACCGATCTGGGGATTGGAGAGGAGCTCTGCCTGAAAGTGGCAGAGCAATTATTAGAGGGAGAGGCCCTCTCATGGTGGGAGACCCTCACTGATGAGGCGATAGAGCCACTGCGGTGGGACGACTTCTTTCGAGAGTTTGACCGCAGATTTTTTCCACTCTACCAGCAGGACCGGATGAGGTCAGAGTTGGGACGACTTACACAGGGGTCCAGATCTGTCTCGGAGTACGAGGCAGATATGCGAAGACTCGCCGCATTCGTACCAGATTTAGCTACACCTCAGTATTTGCGCTTCAAATTTGAGGACGGTCTTAGTCTCAGCATAAAGAAATATTTGACTGTTACTCCACAGTTTGTACTGGCCAAGGTGATAGACTCTGCTCATCGCGCGGAGGCTTTGGTCCTCACAGAGACTAGGCAGAAAGAGAGCAGAGAGCAGAAAAGAAAGAAAGAGAAGTCTCAGTTTGCGCAGAACTCAAAGAGGGGCAGGGGATCCAGTTCGCACAGAGGCCGATTTGGATATGGATTTCCTGAGCTGGGACGGGGACAATACTCCCACGGGTTTAGACAGCCTACTCTGACTCACCCTGCATAGTGTACTGCTCAGCGGCATCCTTATTGTCGCAGGTGCAATAGGTTCCATCCGATAGGATCTTGTTTAGTGACGGTCACTTGCTTCCACTGTGGGAAGCCTGAACATATTAGGAGTTCTTGTCCTGAGTTAGGACTCGGAGGACAGAGTTCACTGAGCCGCACTAGTACTCTTCGTATGGGACAGCAGGGGTAGCCTGCTGGGCCAGCAGCTTCTACTCCTAAGGTGACCACTGGGAGTAACACAGTGCAGACTCAGGCACGACAGCAGCCTAGGGCTCAGGCCCGGGTTTATGCCATGACACAGGAGGACACCCAGGCAAACCCCGACATCATCATGGGTACTCCTCCTTCTGATCCTGTAGAATAGGATCTCTATTCGTATTTTCACTTCTTTTGAGGATGTCAGCATTGTATCAGTTGTATAGGTATTTTATGTTGTGTTCCCTTTTGTCGACATGATACTACTCTGACATCTTTGTACACTGAAGTTGTAGAGGCCTTAGAGGTTCAACTATTTTGACATATATATATACATATCAAGTTTAAAATCATTCTAAGTCTATGTGCATTTTGTTCAATGATAGCTACTCTACCTATCTTCGGAATAGATGCCCGTATTCTTATTGACACGGGTTCTAACTATTCGTATGTGAGCGATCAATTCTTCTGACATTCTGACAGGCCGCTCTCACCTTTGGACGAGGAGCTATTGGTCATCACTTCTTTGGGTGAGCAGATTGTGCGCGACACAGTGTATAGAGAATGTGAGATCAAAGTTAGGGATACAGTACTGAAAGCAGATCTAATCTCCCTCGCCATGACTGATTTTGATGCCATCTTGGGGATGGATTGGTTACATATGCATCGGGTTTCAGTTGACTGCTTTAAGAAACAGGTGGAGTTTCGAAAACCCGATCAACTAGTGTTGATTTTCGAGGGCGAGAGGCGGGTTTTACCCCGCTGTGTCATTTTAGTTTTGGAGGCCAGACGCATGATTCGCCACGGATGTGCGGCTTACCTAGCTCATATCATTGACACTATTGCTTAGGGACCGAGACTAGAGGATGTCCCAGTGGTACAAGACTTTTCGGATATTTTTCCCGAGGAGCTACCAGGATTACCACCGATTCGGGAGTTTGACTTTGAAATCGATTTAGCTCTGGGGACTACCCCTATCTCTATGCCGCCATACAGGATGGCGCCGGTTGAGCTGAGGGAGCTCAAGGTCCAGCTACAGGAGTTGTTGGATAAGGGATTTATCCGTCCTAGCACGTCCCCTTGGGGCGCTCCAGTGCTGTTTGTAAAGAAGAAAGACGGCTCATTGAGATTGTGTGTGGATTACAGGCAACATAATCGGGTGACTGTGAAGAACAAATATCCACTGCCTTGTATAGATGATTTATTTGATCAATTGCAAGGTGCTCAAGTTTTCTCGAAGATTGATCTTTGATTGGGATATCATTAGTTGCGGATTAGGAGTCAAGACGTGCCAAAGACAGCTTTCCGCACTCGATACAGGTACTACGAATTTCTAGTCATGCCGTTTGGGCTGACTAATGCCCCCGCTGCATTCATGGACTTGATGAACCGAATTTTTCATGATTATTTGGACCGGTTCGTTATTGTTTTTATTGATGATATCTTAGTCTACTCGCGGAGTGATGATGAGCATGCTCAGCACCTTAGGGTGATTCTGCAGACTCTTCGTGAGAGACAACTTTATGCCAAGTTCACCAAGTGTGAATTTTGGCTGCGACAGATTGGTTTTCTTGGCCACATAGTTTATTTGGAGGGTATTTTTGTCGATTCTCAGAAAGTCGATGCCATTACGAGATGGGAGCAGCCACAGACAGTGACTGAGATCAGGAGTTTTCTTGGTCTAGCCCGGTATTACCGTAGATTTGTAGAGGGCTTTTCTCGAATTGCTGCTCCGTTATCTAGATTGACGCGAAAAGGTGTCAAGTTTGTATGGGATGATCGTTGTGAGGTGAGCTTTCAGGAGCTCAAACAGCGATTGACGTTCACTCTGATTCTAGCCCTTCCCACGAGTAGTTGAGAGTATGTGGTGTACAGTGACGCCAGCACGCAGGGATTGGGCTGTGTATTGATGCAGGATGGTAGAGTTATCGCCTATGTTTCGCGACAGCTAAAGAAGCATGAGGTGAATTATCCTACGCACGATTTGGAGTTGGCGGCCATAGTCTTTGCACTAAAGATATGACGCCACTATTTATATGGGGTCACATGCAGAGTGTTTACAGATTACAAGAGTCTGAAGTATCTGTTCACTCAGAGGGAGCTGAATTTGAGGCAGCGGAGATGGTTAGAGCTGCTAAAGGATTATGAACTCTTCATTGACTATCATCCGGGCAAGGCTAATGTAGTGGCTGATGCCTTGAGTCGGAAGTCGTCTTCCTCTACTCAGACTACCGAGAGTACTTATCTCTCATGTTTATTGGGACTCCGAGCTTTGGGAGTCAGGTTGGCTAGTGATAATCAGGGAGCTATACTAGCCAGATTTGAGGTTCGGCCGAGTTTGCTCGACCGTATTAGGGAGCTTTAGTAGAGTGATGAAGAGCTCCAAGGTATTTATGAGAAAGCCAATAGAGGTGATATTAACAACTTTAGAGTTCGCAAGGATAGACTGTTGGTTTTTCGATATCGGGTATGTGTACCAGCAGATAGTGATCTTCGCAGGGCTATTCTCGAGGAGACCTATTTATTTGCCTATGCTTTACATCCCGGTAGTACTAAAATGTACCGCACCATCAGAGACAGTTATTGGTGGTCGGGTATGAAACGGGAAATTGCAGAATTTATTACTTGTTGCCTTGTATGTCAGCAGATAAAGGCTGAGTACCAGCGTCTAGCTGGCACCTTGCAGCCCCTTCCCATTCCTGAGTGGAAGTGGGAGCATATCACGATAGATTTTGTAATGGGATTACCGCGGACATCGGCACAGCATGATGCTATTTGGGTGATAGTTGACCGACTTACTAAGTCCGCACACTTCATCCCGATTAGGAGTGATTACTCATTTGAGGCGTTGGCACGCCTCTATATTGATATGATTATGAGATTGCATGGGGTTCCAGTGTCGATATTATCAGATCGAGACCCCAGATTTACATCCCATTTTTAGCCCAGTCTGCAGGAGGCTTTGGGTACTAGACTGAATTTCAGCACAGCGTATCAACCCCAGACAGATGGTCAGTCAGAGAGGACCATTCAGACTTTAGAAGACATGCTTAGGGCATGTGTTATGGATTTCTGGGGGAGTTGGGATCGGCATCTTCCGTTAGTGGAGTTCGCCTATAATAATAGCTATCAGGCGAGTATTGGCATGTTACCTTACGAGGCATTGTATGGGAGGAAGTGTCATACCCCGTTGTGCTGGGATGAGGTTGGTGAGCGACGACTCACCAATGTTGAGCTGGTAGAAGAGACGAAGGAGAAAGTGAGGATTATCCGTACGCGGATAAAAGCCGCCCAGAATAGACAGAAATCCTATGCAGATCGTAGGCGGCGACCTCTAGAGTTTACTGTGGGAGACATGGTATTCTTAAAGATTTCTCCCTTGAAGGGAATCATTCGATTTGGGCAGCGAGGGAAGTTGAGTCCCAGGTATATTGGGCCCTTCTGTATTCTTGAGAGGGTCGGAAGTGTAGCATATAAATTGGAGCTGCCAGTAGACCTATCGCGTATTCACGATATATTTCATGTCTCAGTACTTAGGAGATATCAACCAGATCCCTCATACATTTTAGAGGCTCCGCCAGTTGAGCTTCGAGAGGACTTGAGCTAACTTGTCAAGCCCGTGACTATTTTGGATCGACAGGTCAAGAAGTTACGGAGCAAAGAGATACCTCTTGTTAGAGTTTTGTGGAGGAGCGACCAGGTCGAGGAACAGACCTGAGAGCCTGAGGAAGCCGTGAGAAGACAACACCCCCAATTTTTCTCTGTATAGTTTCTTTTAGTCTTGAGGACGAGACTTGTTTTTAGGGGGTTAGAAAATGTAATACCCAAATAAATAAATAAAAAATAAAAAAATAAAAAAAGGGGAAAATTAAAATTAGGGCTTAAAGCCCTAATTTTCTCCCCTCCCTCTCTCTCTCTCTCTCTCTCTCTCTTTTTTCTCTCTCTCCCTCTCTTTCTTCTCTCTTCTCCCAATCTCCCCGCCGCCGTGTCTCTTCCACTCCCGCTGCAGCCACTTGCCACCGCACCTAGCCGCCGCTGCTCCTTCCTCCTCACGCGAGCGCGCTAGCTGCAGCGCCTTCCTCCTCCGCCGAGCGCGATCGCAGCCACCACTCGGTCCCTCCGCCGCGAAGATCGCCACGTGCCACCCAAGCCGCTGCAGCTCCTCCCTCCTGCGAGCGAACCGCTGCAGCTCCTCCCTGTACGAGCGCCGCTACGCTCTCCTTCGCGTGACCGCGCGCTTTCCCGAGCCCGAGCGTGCACAGCGGGAGCCCAGTGCTAGCCCAGCGCGAGCCCAGCGCGAGCCCAGCGCGAGCCAGCGCGCGAGCCAGCGCGCGAGCCAGCGCGCGAGCCCAACGCGAGCAGTACGCGACCCTCTGCACGAGCCCCTGCGCCTCTGCAAGCTCCTGCACGAGCGTCAGCGCGCCCTTGCGCGCCTCTGCACGAGCCCCTGCGCGCCCTAACGCGTCCGAGCACGGGCTCCCCTGTGCCAACGCGCCCTCCAGCGCGGCCTAGCACGAGCGCGAGCGCTCCAGCGTGCGACCCACTGCGCTAGTACTCGATCTAGCTCGCGAGCACGAACCCTAGCCACCACGGCCCAGTCCAGCACGCGGCCCAGTTCGGCCCGAGGCCCACCAAACCCATCAGGCCCGCAGGCCCACCAGGCCCGCCAGCCCATCAGCCCGCAGCCCATGGCCCGCGACGGACCGTGCCAGTCCGTGAGCCTCTGCGAAGGTAATTGACTATAAGTTTCGATTTTCGCACTTGAGTTTCGAAATTTTTTAGTAATTGGACTTAAATTGTTCGTAATTGTTTCAAATTTGGAAACATTTAGATTTTAGACCAAACCAACGGGCGAACGAAAGCTAGATCCGAGATCCGAGAAACCCTATGTGAGAGAAATGAAATCTCTTCAACCTTTGGATAAACTTTGTCAAATTAGGTAGTATTAGTTGTTTTTAAATTCGAATTAAGATTGATTTTGATTTATTTATTTACTTGTACATAGAATGAAATTGATGATATTTGAATATGTTTATAAATTGAGGAATTTAGGGTTTGTACGAATTTAAGGAAAATGATAAATCCTGACAATAGTCGAAATCTGATGAAAATCGTGATGATTGATTAGGTTGGCTATTTTGGTGATTCGATTAAGGGGAGTATTGTTTTACGTATTGTGGTTTTATTGGAGAGTGCGCTATCTTCCCCAAAAACTGTGAGTGAGATTTATTTCAATGTTTTTGTTTAATATGTAAACTCTGTTTTACAGCATTTTGATGAATGAGCATGATTTGTCATATGCTTGAAATGTTTTGACTGTTTTTAAAATTGATTTTTGTGAACCGAGGGAGTGTCCAAAAACTGTGTTGAATTATGAAATTATGCATCCATGTGGTTAAAATGTATAATGTGCCATTTTATGCTAGATGTTGCATTTGGTTTGTAAACCTGATTTCGGCATATTTTTTATACGATATTGATTTTAGCCTTGAGAGCTTTAGATTGTATTGTTCCGTAGCTACGAAGAACACCGTGAGAAATGTTTTGGTGGCGTCTGGATATACCTAGGCCTGGGGTATCCCACGAGTTATCGTGATTTGATTATCGACACGGTACTAGCCAGGTTGAACCCGAAAGGGGGAGGATTTGGATTTGGATTTTGATATCCTCTCCAAGTCTATCACCTGGATGAGGTTCATCGCCAACGCCGGGGTAGAGAGCACTTTAAATAAACTTGTATATAACACCTCCGGTGCGCCTGTCATAGGTCGCGGTAGATCTCTGCCAGCACATTTTCGACTGACAGCTCTATGATTTTAATGACAGTGCTTTGGATGCTTATTTGACTTGATAATGCGTGCAAATGACATATTGTTGAAATGAAAAGCATGATGATGTGAAATATGATTTGTATACTTGTGTTTTTACACTCCAGATTCACACTCTATATTTGACGATTGCATTGACCCACTCACTCACTCGGTATTCTTCCCCGAGTACTCACCCCTCATTTCCCTTCTTGTTTCAGAGATAGTGTTTGGCAAGGAACGTTGCTTTTAGGACGTTCAATATCATTGGGAGATTTGATCTGGATCTGAGGAGTTATTGTATATTTCCGTTACAATTTCGTAAGTTAGTAATTGTATTGGTGATGTATATGTATTATGAGATCGATAGACGACCATTGTATAATTTTGGGATGACTGTATAAATATGGACACGTCATTGCATAACATTGTATTGAGGCATTTTTGGTTCATTGTGTAAGTACTTGGAAATGTGTCATGCCTTAGAAATGTCCTCTAGGATCGCTCGGTACCTTCTCTAAATCACAGGAGGGGCGACTAGCGGCTGTCCATACCTTTGACGGAGGCATGGCAGTAGAGGTCTATGGCTAGGTTATTGGAAATTTTTATAGTCTTGCGTTATCTGGATGTCGGCTGTGAGATTGATCGATTTTAGAGAGGCCGGGATGACCATTTGATTTTAATACAGAATGATTGTGTTTTATACAGGGTAAATTGTACTTGGGAAACCTCCGAAATATGGGGAGGTTCTGTCCGATTTTCTATAAAAATACAGTCGGCATTCAGGGTAACGGGCGGCTATTCACGATCCCGGTTCGGGGCGTGACATAGGCTGAGAGGCAAGAGAATCGTAGAGATCGATCGTCGCACACAGAAATTGAAGGAGACCTTCAATTGCAATGGTGAGAGGAGAAGACCTTCGATTGCAGTGGTGAGAAAAGAAAGAGATTTTCAATCGATCGCCTTCGTGACAGGAGAAGGAGACCTCTACGGCTGAATGAGAAGGAGACCTTCGATCGATCGCTGTGGTGAGACTGAGAGGAGAAGGAGACCTCTACAGAGAATGGATAAAGGCTTCTGCGGCTGAAGGAAGGAGAATGGGTAAGGGCTTTTGCGGAAGGAGAATGGGTAAAGGCTAAAGGGTAGGGAAAATGAGAGAAAAAACACCGGATAGCTCGACGAGTTTGGAACTTGAGAGAATATGGGCTCGAGCTCGAGGTCGAGACAGGACTCGCTGAGCTCGAGCTCGAGTCTTGATCGGGTAGTGTTATGGGTACCCGTGATACTATCCGGGTATCATAACAGCTCTAATATAGACTCGTGAATTTTTTATTTTAACATCGAACCATTATGAAGTCGGTGGACGGTCATTCTAATGGTGCCGCTCCTAGCCTACCAGGCAATTAGAAGACAGAGCTGTGGCATTTTCAACTTAACTTGCCTTTTTTTTTTTCCCTTTTTTTTTTAAAGTGCGTTTTACTCTGAACAAGATGACAAAAGGGGAAATTATTGTTTTGGATTAAAAGAGAATTATATTAACATTTGGGATAGTGTCACCCATATTTCATATTTACTATTTAGAACTAGGACCGGTACAGGAATAACTTCGACAAGGTTTGGTTGGGATGTGGTGGGACTTGAAGTGGTTCAAGGCAGCGATGGATTTCTGAACTCTAAGATATATTTTTTTTTATTTTGAAACTTTTTTATACATTAAATTAATTAATATTTATAAAAAAATTTATATATATTTTTATATTTAATAAATTATTTATTTAATTATAATTATAAATTTTATATTATTAATAATAAAATATATGATGATTTTAAATTTTCATTATAAAATATGATTACTCTATTATTTTTATAAAATGATTAATATTTATATAAAAATTTTTATATTTTTAAATATAAGTAAGGGTAGTTTCGTCTCCAAACAAACAAAAAAAAAAATTCTAAATAATAAAGACCAATCCAAATTATTAAATGTGCTGGGTTTCTTACATTTAGATGCCCAAAAAATCCTAAACATGAAATATGATTTTTTAAAATCTAAAACAGTAATCTCACCTCAACAAAAATACGTTCTTTGCTTTTGCCTTCCCATGACGTGCACGCATTTTACATTGACAAATTCAGAATGGTTTGACTGGGGCTGCGGTCGAAGATGAAAATGTAAAAGTAGTAGAAGAGGCCAGCAGGTGCCATAGATGAACAGTAAAAGCGGTCGAGGTGTCAAAGATGAAAAGTAATGGTGGTTGAAGAGGACAGGAGTGGGTGAGGACAAATTCCGAAATCTAAGATAATTCAGCATGAGCATGGGATTGCAAAGCCAAATTTTTTGATTGTCCTACCTTCGATTTGTATGCATCTTGGATCATTAATCTTTTCTGATCCTTTTATGTTGACTTGATTTTCTCAAGTCAACACAAGATAATACTAAAATTGGGGGAGGAAATATCTAATTTGGGTCTTAGCAATTTTAAATAATTAAAGTAGCGAGGGAATTTAATTATGTTAATAAATTATAATCCAATCGATATCATTTACTTCTCTAAAAAAAAAAAAAGAAAAAAAGCAAAATTTTAATCGCAAGGCTAAAATCAAAGGCTTTTACCAGGAATTGCATGGAAGCAGCCATGATATGGCGTTGATGTGACAATAATATCATATTACCATGATTGATCAAATTCAGTTAATTAAAAATAATTAAAAAATGATATTAAAATAAGAATTAATTAAAATTTTAATTCTAAAATTAGGATTTTGTGTAATTTTTATGCACACACGAAAACATGTATAAATCATTGATTAAATAATGCATTACAAAGAATTGAAAGCTCTAAAAAAGTAGATCATGAACAAATAAATTTTTTTTATCAGATTATTGACAACAAGGAAATAAGAAATTCATGAGTTATTAAATTAATGGGTAGTTATATTCTATAAATCAATTTATCTATTTTCAAAACTTAAATATGAGATCTATAGTCATTGAAGTGTAGTGCTTAACAATTATACCATCTTAGTTTGGTAGAATTTCTGGTCTACTCACAATTACTCCTATCATCTTCGATACTGCAGTTTAATTTCTTTTTTGTCACACTAGGATTCGAACCTTGGGTCTCAGAATTGGGGGAGGGAGATTGTGACCACCAGACTGTCTCCTGCGGGACACTACAGTTTAATTCTATGCCCCCTAGCATACGAAATTGGACTGTTCAAGTGGACAATTTAAATACATAATACTTAACTTCGTTCCAAGTTGATCATTAAGTTTAAAATTTTTGTCTGAACTCTTATTTAGTGATAGATTTGAGTGGACTGAATTATCACGTAAAAATTAGAGAACAAAATTTGATTTTTCAATAGATTGTAAGAATTCAAAGGTCTGTGTGTGTGGCACTTCAGACGCATATGTACGGCGTCAAGAGCCCAAACATTCAAACCAAGCTGGTTAAAAGGGGAAGTGGGCAGGGCCTGGGGGCATATGGAGAAAAAGGCAATGAAATGTTTCCTATAAATGTCCATGTCATATCATCAATTTTTCAGCCCAAAACAATTTGTGGCTACAAAGTCTAAGTCTTAACCCTTCAACAATGAAGACTACAACAACAATGCGGGCCTTTTGTTTGCTTTTTGCAAGTGGACGGAGTTACACCTTTTTCCGGAATATGGTATTGCATAAAGGCCCACTAATCCTTTCAGAGAGACAGAGAGAGAGAGAAACCCTGTCCTTATTGCCCACAACCCAAAGCTCAAAAAGCCTCACAGAGAGAGAGAGAGAGAGAGGGAAGAAGGAGGAAGATCCTTCGTTGTTTCAAGAAGATTGAAGTGATGCACTTGTGGGGAGGGCGGGGCCAAGATCGAGCTTTAGGTTCAAAATAATTCCCCTAGCCGTGGAAGGACGATTTACAGCATAAAAAAGAAACATTTGGGCACTGGAGAAAGATGAACCACGCTCAAGAACAAGAGATTACTACTGAGGAAGACGATCACCTTTATAGAAGTACAAAGAAGGCCAAAGCAGAAGGTGAAACATCTCATCATGAGCCAAAGCGCTTGTTTATGGAGATGCTACTAGGCCAATGCAACAGTCTTCCAAGCACTGAGGATATGATTGAACTTTTGACTCTGATTTAGAATCTGAGTATTTAGAGGATGAGGAGTTGATCATACCAGCAAATGGAAGGGAGATACCAGAAGTTAAAGTAGAGAACTCTACTCTGAAGGAGCTGTGGAAGCCTCGGAGGAAAATTACTTTAATCATCAAACTCCTAGGGAAAAACATAGGATATCAGCTAACGTGGATAAAGATAAATCATATGTGGAGGCCAGAGGGTCACTTAGAACTGCTGGACCTAGGATAAGGCTTTCTCCTAATTAAATTTTCAAACTACCAAGACTACGACCATGTGTTATCGGATGGGCCATGACTTATTCATGATCATTACCTTACGGTGAAAAAATAGAGACCGTGGTTCACCCCTGAGGAGGAGAAAATCAAATCCTCTGCAGTATGAGTTCGGCTCCCCCACTTGCCCATTGAATTCTTCAATGAGAACATTCTCTTCGAAATTGCTAAAGCTATAGGAAGCCAATCAATATCGATGTAAATACAGCTAATGCGGTGAAGAGAAAATATGCTAGGATTTGCGTGGAGATCGACCTTGAGAAGGCTTTGGTCCTGAAGGTCAAAATCAGAAAATGTATTCAGAGAGTAGAATACGAGGGTTTGCATGTTATCTATTTCGAATGTGACATGGTGGGTCACAAATCAGAAAACTGCACAGCCCATGGTGGAAATGTTAGCTCTGAGCCTGTAATGGAGGAAGATAAAGCTCTTACGGAAAACCTAGGTGACGGAAAACAGTCTACGGCGAATGACGTGACGAAGAAAGACGTCGAACTTGGACCTTGAATGATGGTCCAGAGGAGACAAAAATTTAACAAAAACGGAAACCTCAGGGGAAGAGAAAGGAAAGATTACCAGTACAAACCGATTCACCAACCTGGAGGATGTTAAAGTTATCAACATCAGCACCTAGTTATCAGCACCTAATTGTGAGGGTGTTTTGTTACTAATTTGTTTCTATTTAATTTTTTAAATAAGCTAAGGGTAGTTCTAGCTTTTAGGGAGTTGTTGCAGTAAGTTTGTTACTGTACATTGTTGTTCCTATTTTTCCTCATCAGTCTGTTGGTGGCTTTGCCTATATAGGCGTGTGTCAGTCATTATCAATAATAAGAAAGTGTTTTTTCTTTCTTCTTCCTCTGTGAGTTCAATTTGCAACAGTGGTATCAGAGCCTTGAGAGTGCTTGAGAGTCAAACACGTGAGGAAAATAGGGATAGCAGTAGGAGTCTCATGCTTGTTGCATTAAGTTTGAGATGAGAGATCTCCAAGTCATTGGTGGAATTAAAAAGCTCAACAACCAAAATTACAATGCTTGGTCGACCTGCATGATATCTTACATGCAAGGCCAAGATTTGTGGGAGGTTGTGGACGGAAGTGAAATTAATCAGCCGAATGCTGAGGATGCAAATGGTTCATTGTGGAAATGGAAGATAAAAGCAGGCAAAGCGATGTTTGTCTTGAAGACAATGATCAAAGAAGACCTGCTAGAGCACATTCGAGATGCCAAAACTCCTCACGAATCTTGGAATACGTTTGCGAAACTATTCTCAAAAAAGAATGACACAAGGCTCCAACTTATCGAGAGCGAGTTGTTGTCAGTCGCACAATGTGACTTGACGATCGCTTAGTACTTTCATAAAGTGAAGTCGTTATGTCAAGAAATTTCTGAGTTAGATCCACAAGCACCAATTAGAGAATCCAGGATGAAATAATCATCCATGGTTTGAGACTAGAGTATAGACGCTTTGTTGCTGCAATACAAGGATGGCCAAATCAACCATCACTTGTTGAGTTCGAGAATTTGCTTGCTGGTCAGGAAGCCTTGGCAAAACAAATAGGAGGAGTTTCACTTAAGGGTGAAGAGGAAGCGCTTTCTGCCAACAAAAGTAAATGGACTTCCAAGTAGCATACCATCAGCACAACTAAAAAGAATGAGAATAAGACAAATTGTAGTCAAGGTGAAAAGAATACCCGTGTAGAGGGAGCCTGGAAAAACTTTGGCAACAAAAGAAAATTTGCAGGGAAATGTCATAATTGTGGAAAGAAGGGTCACATGGCTAAAGATTGCTGGTTCAAAAAGGGGGTCTATGGAGAGTAATGTTGTTACTTCCAAAAATAAGGAAGCTTGGGATGCTGAGCCATTTTTTGCTGCAAAAGAGGAATCAGCTCTTACAGCAACAACATCTGAACAGATTGACTATGAGAAAGATTGGATCATTGACTCAGGCTGCTCAAATCATATGACAGACGATAAAGAAAAGCTGCAAGATTTATCAGAATACAAGGGAAAACATGTGGTGGTGACAGCCAACAACTCAAAACTACCGATTGCTCACACTGGTAATACTGTAGTTTCTTCCAAAAATAATACTAATGATGTGACACTTCAAAATGTCTATCACGTCCTAGGTATGAAGAAAAATCTTCTCTCAGTAGCATAATTAACATCTTCAGGCCATTTTGTTTTGTTTGGTCCGCAAGATGTAAAAGATTATCATGATCTTGAGATTATGGAAGAAATAGTGATGAAGGGACGAAGATTGGAATCAGTGTATGCGATGTTTACAGAAATTACATATGTAGACAAGGCGAGAAACAACAAGACAACAGACCTAGGGCATATGCGGCTAAGTCACGTTAGTTACTCCAAATTAGCTGTGATGATGAAAAGGTCAATGCTGAAGGGACTTCCCCAACTTGAAGTGAGAGAAGATACAATATGTGCATGATGTTAGTATGGCAAAGCGCATCAGTTGCCATATGAAGAGTCAAAATGGAAAGCACAGGAACCATTAGAGCTAATTCACTCTATTATGTTCGGACCTGTTAAACAAGCTTCTCTCAGTGGGATGAAGTACATGGTGACCTTCATTGATAATTTTTTCAGGCATGTGTGGGTGTTTTTTATGAAAGAAAAATCTGAAGTTTTCTCAAAGTTTAAAGAATTCAAGGTGATGATGGAAGCATAAGTTGGTAAAAGAATTCATTGTCTGCGTACTGACGATGGGGGAGAGTATAGCTCAAATGAGTTCCTCTACTTCCTCCGAGAATGCCAAGTACTCCATCAGTTCACATGTGCCTACACTCCTCAGCAGAACAACGTTGCAAAAAGGAAGAATCGGCACCTTGCAGAAATTTGTCAAAGTATGCTTCATGCAAAGAACATTCCAGGACGTTTTTGGGTTGAAGCAATGAAGACTGCAACCTTCGTGATCAATAGACTCCCTCAACAAAGGTTAAGTTTTCTATCACCCTTTGAAATATTTTGGAACATGAAATCTTCAGTTAGCTATTTTCGAGTTTTTGGATATATTTGCTATGTCTTTGTGCCTAACCATTTATGTAACAAAATGGACAAGAAGGCTATGAGGTCTGTTTTTATAGGATATGATAGTCAAAGAAAAGGTTGGAGGTGTTGTGATCCTATAATTAGAAAGTGTTACACATCCCGAAATGTGGTGTTTTATGAATCGTCTTCATGGTGGTCCTCAAAAAGGGAGATATTGTCAGATTCAGAAATTTTTAAGGAGTTACAGTCTGCTCAAATTCAACTACGCTTAGGAGAAGCTGAAAATGTAGCTGGTGATGGCCAACCTCAAAGTCCATGGAAAACTGGTATGAATGGACAGCCAAGTGAACAAGGTGAACCTAGTGGAATCGAAACACCAATTCCATACAGAAGATCAATGAGAACCAGAAGGCTAAATCCCAAATATACCAATGTTACCACAGTAGAAGATGCAAACACAAAAGAACCGGAGACATTTGCAGAAGCATTGCAGGTTCCAGAGTGGAATAAAGCTATGAAAGAGGAAATTATAGCATTAAAACAAAATCAAACTTGGGAGCTCGTACCAAAGCCAAGAGATGTAGAGCCTATTTTTCGCAAATGGGTTTATAAGATAAAGCGTCAGACGGATGGATCAATTGAAAGGCACAAGGCTCGGTTGGTAGCTCGTGGATTCTCTCAACAATATGGACTAGACTATGATGAAATGTTTAGTTCAATTGCAAAGATTACAACTATACGAGTCTTACTGACACTTGCAACTTGCAAAGTTTGGAACTTATGGCAGTTGGATGTGAAAAATGCATTTCTGCATGGGGAGTTGGATCGAGAGATCTATATGACTCAACCGATGGACTTTTAGAGTCAAGATCATCCTGAATTTGTGTGTAAGTTACGAAAGACACTCTATGGGTTAAAGCAAGCACCGAGGGCTTGGTATGGTAAGATTGTTGAATTTTTGACTTATAGTGGTTATTCGGTGACACCTACAAATTGTAGTTTATTTGTCAAAACTAATGGAGGAAAGCTAGTTATTGTGCTAGTGTATGTAGATGATTTAATCATAACAGGGGATTGCGAAGAAGAAATTCGTCAAACAAAGGAGAATTTATCGATACGTTTTTAGATGAAAGAACTTGGACAACTAAAGCACTTCCTTGGTCTAGAGATTGATCATACTCAAGAAGGAATAATTCTCCATCAACAAAGGTATTCCAAAGACTTATTACATAAGTTTGGAATGCTTAATTGCAAGCCAATCTCAACTCCAATGGAGCCCAATGTCAGAATATGTGCTCCGAAGGGAAAGATCTCGAAGATGCAACAATGTATCAACAGTTGGTGGGTGGTCTGCTTTACATAACTTTAACTAGACCCGATATCTCTTATGTAGTTGGTGTGATGAGTCGATACATGCAAAATCCAAAGAAGCCTCATCTGGAAGCAATTCGACAATGTCATGCCCCAACTCTCCCGTTGAGCACGTAACAACCGCCAAGTTATCTCGGTATACGGGCATAACCTTCCCATATACCTGGATAGTGCAAAACATTCCAATTGTATAATAAATCTTCTAAAACATGAAACCCATCAAAATGAGAAATCATATAAACAATACACATGTAAGGAGCCCATCCGGCCCATCACTGTACATATAAGCATACATCGGCACACATTTGGGGAGGGGTTTCTGTATATGCATGCATGCAGTGTGGCCATCCCAGCCAATCCAGAGTCCTCGAGCATTTCATAATAAAAGAAGTCTCAAATCATAATCGCAAGATTTTACTAATACTTGTCTGAAGAAAAACAAACTAGCATCCGTAAATTCCAATTGGTATGAAATATACATAATTTCACAATTCCAAAAGGAACTATCGAAATTTGGAATTACAATCCAAATGTCCTAGTATAGATAAAACATTTTTTTTAAAAAATCGATCAATCAAAAGAATGAAATCCCAATTCATAATTGTCGGATTTTACCAATACTTGCCAAAGAACTCAACCAGTATCAGTAAAATTCGCACAGTATGAGCTCACGGGCTGTCGCGAGCTCTGGGCTACAATGGGCTCGTGGGTTTGTGGGTCAGCGGGCCAGTAGGCTTCGGCTAGCGGGCTCGTTGGTTTGCGGGCCAGTGGGCTAGCGGGCCTGCGGGCTGGCGGGCATGCGGCTGATTGGCCTGCGGCTAGTGGGCTTGCAGGCTGGCTGCCTGTGGGCTGGCGAGCCTCTGGCTGATGGGCCTGCGGGCTGGCGGGCCTGTGGGTGATGGGCCTGCAGGCTGGTGCTCGACCGTGCGCTGGTGCGCGCTCGTGAGCTGCGTTGGTGCCCGCCCGTGTGTCGGCTCGCGCGCTCGTGCGCTCGTATGCTGGTTCGCGCGCTTGCTCGCGCTCGCGGACTGGATCGCGCTTGCGGGCTCGGTTCTGCTCGCGGCCTGGCTCGCGCTCGCGACTCAGTCCTGCTCGTGGCCTGGGCTCGCGCTGCGGGCTCAGTTCTGCTCACGGCCTGGGCTCGCGCTGCGGGCTTGGTTGTGTGCAAGGGCGGGTTGTGCTCGCGGAGGCTCTGCAGTCGCACGCTGTGGCATGCGGTGGTGGAGCTCACTGCGGTGTGTGTGGTGGAAGGGAGAGATCGATCTCGGCTCGTGGCGGAGGAAGACGAGATCGCGAGAGGGAGAGAAAGAAACAGTGAGATAGAGAGAGAAACTGAGGGGGAAAGAAAGAAGAAGAAGAAGAAGATGGTGGCGATGGCGGTGGCTGTGGCGGAGGAAGACGAAAGGCCGCGGAAGAGGAAAAGTCGGGGAGAGAGAGAGAGAGAAAAAAAGGGGTTAGGGTTTTAACCCTAATCCCAAATTGAGGACGCAGCGTTTTGCCCCAAAACGCTGCGTCTCCAATCCTGTTTTTTTTTTTTTTTTTTTTTTTTTTTTTTTTTTTTGGTGTTACACCTATCTTCCATGCATCGTTCGATTTAGTCCGAAACCTGCAATGCTTCCAAATTAAAGCAAAATTTAGCAATCAAACCTAATTAGTAAGAAAATTCGAAGCCCTAGAGATAGGATTAGGAACTAGTCCTTACCTGTGCAAAGAATGGGGTTCGAACTCAATCTAGGGTTCCGAGAATTTGTGGCTAACTGTCGCTTAGGGCTTTAGTGGAGGTTGCAACAAGGAACGCCGCACGCAAGTGAGCGAGCGAGGGAGAGGGAGACAACGTGCTGCTATTACATGCGGGAGAGAGCAGAGAAGAGAGAGAAAGGAGGCGAGACAGTTGCTTGTGGTGGTGGCTCGCCGATGATTAAGGGAAACGCAGTGCAGGAGGGAGGCGGAGAGTGAGAAACAGAGAGAGGGCGACGGACGAGAGGGAGAGAGAGTTCAAGAGAGAGAGAGACGGGTGAAAAAGAGAGATTAGGTTGCCCTAATCGAATTTGGGGGAGAGGGAGGTGCTGCGTTTTGGCCAAAACGCAGTGCCTCCTCTGTTTTTTTACATATATAAATAAATAAATAAATAAATATTCACATATATATTTATACCCACTTCTCACTAAATTTTTAAATTTCAAATTTTATAAAAATGAGATTCACTACGAATCGCGAACACGGCATTTTAAATATACCAAAAATTCAAATTTAATACCCCAAAATCGGAAATCAATAAAATTTAAAAATTTTCCTTTATATTACAAAATATTTAACACAATTTCTAACACCGGTTTTTTGGTATTACAAACAAATTTTGAAATATGTGAAGAGCACGCTTGGCTATGGTATCATCTACAAAAAGGCTGGAGATTGCAAGCTAGTTGGTTATTGTGATGTTAACTATGCAAGTGATCCTGATACTCGACGTTCAACTACTGGTTATGTCTTTATGCTTGGGTTAGGAGCAATTTCTTGGTGTAGCAAAAGGCAGCCAACTATGTCTTTATCAACATTAGAAGCAGAGTATCGAGCCGCAGCAATGGCAGCTCAAGAAAGTGTGTGGCTTATGCAATTGCTGAAGGACCTGCATCAACAAATAGATTATGCAATCCCACTGTACTGTGACAACCAATCAGCAATACGATTGACAGAGAATCCAATTTTCTATGTTAGAGCTAAGCATGTAGAGGTGCATTATCATTTTATTAGAGAAAAGGTTTTAAAAGAAAAGGTTGAGCTAAAGCAAATTAAGTTAAAAGACCAAATTGCTGATATGTTCACAAAAGGACTGAGTGGAAGTAAGTTTGAAAGATTTTGTCATCAGCTTGGCATAGTGAAAAGTATGGAAGCTGATGATGTTGTGGGAGAGTGTTAAAGTTATCAACATCAGTACCTTGTTATCAGTACCTAATTGTGAGGGTGTTCTGTTACTAATTTGTTTCTATTTAATTTTTTAAATAAATTAAGGATAGTTCTAGCTTTTAGGGAGTTGTTACGATAAGTTTGTTACTGTATATAGTAGTCTCTATTTTTTCTCATTAGTCTGTTGGTGACTTTGTTTATATAGGCGTGTGTCGGTCATCGTCAATAATAAGAAATTGTTTTTTCTTTCTTCTTCCTCTGTGGGTTCAATTTGCAATAGAGAAGGTCAACGATACTCTGTCAGAAGGAAGCACGGAATCAGGACATGATGACACTATTAGCAGACCTCCGATGCTGCAAACACTGACCCATAAGAGAAGAGTCAGGGATGTTCTGCTAGGAACGATGAGCAAGAGGATTGCAAAGAGCAATGGGCGAAGCGGTATTAGGAGGAGAGGAGAAGTTTCTCGGGCAAGCTCCAACAAAGGACGAGATGTCTTGGTTTGTGGGACTAGGATCAGATTAAAGCTGATAAGATGGCTCCTCATCAGGACAAGGTATACAAAATGGACTTGGACCCGAAACTAGGTGGAACCTAGGCTGACGCTGCGGCCCAGTTACGGGAAGGTGCAAATGGAGTTTCAACTGCGGTCCAATTGCTAGGAAGTACAAGTTGTGCGGCCCATATGTATTCTACTATTTTTTTTCCTCCTAAACTTGGTCAATCGCTGAGTATCCAGAACTTTGTTCTGATTAATCTCGGCTGAGTTATTGTCGGGTTCCAATTAGGAGGGAGCTCTCCCAACATCGTTTTTTCCATTATCAAAACTCAAACTCTGATTTTTTATATAAAGTGCTAGTGTCACGCCCCAAACCGGGATCGTGAACATCCGCCCGTTGCCCCTGGATGCTGACTGTATTTTTACAGAAAATCGGGCAGAATCTCCCCATAAATCGAAGGTTTCCCGCGTACAATTAAACTTGTATATTCAAAATCAACCTGTAATTTAAACAAATGGCCATTCCGACCTCTCTAAAATCAACAAATTCCACCCCAAACATCCAGGATATCGCAAGACTATAAAATTTCCAACAATCCTAGCTACAGACCTCTACTGTTATGCCCAACTAGAGCATGAGCAGCCGCTACATCGAGCGGACTTAAGTTTATACAATGTATAACACATTTCCCAAGTAGAAAGTTTAAAACGCTTACAGATGCCTCAATGCAAGTAAAATGAACCAAAGCGAGAGTTATGCACACAACTGCTCATAAGTTAGACAGTCATCCCATAATATATACGGTCAACTACGAACCTAAATGTCAAGATCTCACAGTGTCGAAATAAAATAAAAAGTAAATTTCACCGTCATGAATACCAAATCCGCCCTAGAGCCTATAACGTCGCTCTATCACAATAAACCTGTCTGAGGAGGGAAAAGAAAGGGGTGAGTATCATGGGAAGATACCCAGTGAGTGAGGGGTAATATCATGCATAAATAATGTGGGTGAACCATTGGAGTGTCAAATAATATCATTCGAAATAAAAATTTACATTTCGCAACAAAACATGATATGTTTAACAATTTGAAATCATTTAATCAATCACACGATAATAAGCATGTATGCATCCATTTAAAATCAAGTAATATCAGAGCGAGCCAAAAATGGTCCTGGCAAAGGTCAACCGTGACCAAGGACAGGCGCATCGGGGATTTTATTATGCATAGACTTTAAAACGCTCTCTACCCCGACGTTGGTCATGAGTTCGCTGGGGCTAACTCATTGTCGTGTATAGGACCCCGCCCGATACTATACGGTGGTGTCACACACGTCCCCCCTACATGGGTTTAACCGGCCGTGCCTATAGCCCTTAGAATAAATGACGTTTGCGGATACCTCATGCAGAAGTGTATCCGGGCAACCCGTGCCTCTACAAACGCCCTTCGTAGCTACGGAATCATCAATGTCATCATCGTAGTATCACAAGAGTACAACGTCCCACAAGTCAAATCATATCATCGCATAACTAGTGGGCATCCAACCCACATAGTTCATCAAAGTATTTCAAATCTGCGTGCTAATACGTTCTATCAAATCATTTCAAAACAACATATCAATGCAACGATAGAAAATGAAATTTTCAATTTTCAAGTAATGGCACAATTTTTGTTTCATTTCAAACCATGGATGCATAGTCATCGTAAACATAATTCAAGACACTTCAATAATCACAAAACAGATTTGAAATTTAATATCATATGTCAAATCAATGCATATTAAAAGCATGTTTTATCGAAAACACGGCAAAAAACACGTTTTACTATTTTATGCAAGAGATTAAAGTTCCACTTACTTATTTAGGGAGGGTGGTCACTTGCTATTTTTTTCAAATCAATCCAATTGACTCCTCGAGTCTCCAAAAGATAAACCTAATCAAATTATCAAATTTTATATCAAATAAAATCCTAATAAGAGATTTTCGATTTTTCTTTCCAATTTAATATAACATTAATTTACACAATCATTTCTAAATTCTCGTTTCATCAAATTTTGAATCATTTGACTCACCAATGATCAAATTTTCATTATTTCTCATTTTCTCTAATTTTCCTCGAATTTAACACATTTCCAAATGGATATTTAACTTCCGATTTTAAATTCAATCTTAAATCAACAAAATTTATTCAAATTTTGAAGTGAGTACGTTTCTCTCACTTAGGGTTCCTCGGGTTTCAGATCTAGTTGTCGATTGCCCGTCGGATTGATCTAAAACCTGTAATATTTCTAAATTTAAAATATATTAGCAACAACTAAATTTCTAACACTAAACCCTAGAATTTTAACCAAATCAGAGTCGTTACCTGCAGTAAAGATGCAGGTGAGTTCTCAAAGGGGAAAGCCGGTCGCGGGCTCACGGGCCGGCGGGCTAGTCCGCTGGTGGGCTGGTCCGCTGTTGGGCTCGCAGGCTTGCAGGCTCGCAGCCCAGCTTGGTGGTCGCAGAGAGCTTCGCGGGCCGCAGTGGGCCGCACGCTGGAGCGAGCTCGAGCTCGTGCTGGGGTCGCACGTGCTCGAGCTGGGGTCGTGAGCTGGCTCGCATTGGGCTCGCGCGCAGGGCTCGCGCAGTGGGTCGCGCCGGAGCTCGTGCAGGGATCGCGCTGCTCGTGCGCAGGCACGCGGTCGTATGCAGGCATGGTCCCGAGCAAGCGCACGCTCGTGCTATAAAGCGCTCGGGCAGAAGGTTCAGCGCTGCTCGCGCGCTCGAGCGAGGAAGGAGGCGCTGCAGGCTAGCACGCTCGGGTGAGGAAGGAGGAGCAGTGGCGGTGGGTGGCGGAAGGGAGAGGCTGCGGCGGAGGAGAAGGGAGAGGCTGCGGCGGAGGAGAAGAGAAAGAGAGAGAGAGAGAGAGAGAGAGAGAGAGAAAGGAAAAAAAAGAGATTAGGGCTTTTTAGCTCTAATCCAATTTGGGGAATTTTTTTTTTCTTTTCTTTTTTTTTTTTCGGTGTTACAGTTAGTGTCCTTCCCACTAAACTAATGAAGCATTGGTATATGTATTCTACCGTGGAGGAAATTGAAGATGGAGATTTTTATGGGAACTGTGGGCCGCATGAAACTGAATTATAGGGAGCATGGGCCGAACGACAACTCCTGCATTCTTCGTACTCAAGTCTGGCGTACACTGCACCATGCCATATATTTTCTTAGAGCTACTTAGATTTGACTCTCCGGTTGCAAAGTACTTAACATCATAACTTGAATTTCCCGCAACAGCAATAATCACCAGACTTTCCATTAAGTCATTCCAAGCTTGATTATACAAATTCAGGTTCATTGATACATTGTTTTTGTTCTGTATGGTCATTGCTGGCTGTGTTTCTAGTAAATTTGTGATGGGTCGATCATAGTGTCTGACTATGCAAGTCCTCTCATAGTTTGGACCCCAAGTGATCGCTTCCTTTTGGTAAGTGCAGCCACCTAAAATGATGCCTTCTGCCAAGCTTATGCAATCATAACATGTTTGTGCAGAGTAGTCTCCTCTGCATAAAGCCAAAGTGTAGACCATATCGGGGCCTTGGCCTACTGTGGCGGTGTAGTTGTGAGTGTTGGAAGTGACGTTTGAAGAGAGAGCAGAGAGAACGATTTCACGGTTTTTGCTGAAAGTGCTGTTTGGAGTAAAGTTGCTGCCATAGCAGTCCTGTGAGTTTGCTGAGTGTGTAAAGAATATGAGAGTGTAAAAGAGAAGGAAAACCATCATATTGGATTGCAGAGAATAAGTGTTTTTCTGTTTCTCCTATTTCTGATTCCTGCTGAAGAAGATAGCAAAAGGAAAGTCAAAGAGGGTAATTATCATAGTCTGATAATATCCTAATGTCTTGGCCACTTAAAACATGTATGCTCCAATGGCACATGCATATTTCAATAGGACCTTATTGTATTTTATTTCTAGTAGACCATATGCCAGTAGCACCCATCTCATTGTCTCATGTACATCATATTATTGTGTTGCGGAAGAGAGAATTTTCAAGTTTTTCTAGTCATGTAATTGGCTCACACATACCGCATCATATCCATAAATGAGTTTTTTTTAGTCATTACTGGTGTGGTTGGTTTATTGAAGCATTTAATATGGTTAATCAGAGCTCGTGGGCCACTGGAAAATATCCCTATCCCACACCCTCAATAATTAGAGGCAAAGATAACACCAAGAACTCAATAATTAACTGAATGAAGTTATTTATTCTTGAGACTTTATGCTAAATTTAGGAAAAATGTTGTAGGTTGTAAATTGAGAAATCCTTCTCATAAATTGTTGTGCTTTCTGGAACTAGTTATGCAAGAGATAATCATGTCCTCAATCTATTTATATGTAGATATATCATGCATACTTACTAAACATTTTGTGCTTCCCCTATTTTGCTGGCCTTCTCTCCAGATTCAAGTCTGGTGCGCAGAGAAAACCAACCAGCAAAGAATTTAAAAGGGGGGACCAATGCAAAGTTTCGTGCTTCAATTTTCGGAGCAAAATATCAATTAACATAGTTCAAGGCATTTAGTTCACATGTAACAACAATTGACCAAGTTGATACAGAATATAATGTAGTTGCAGCAAAGTACAGCTAAACCTTCCCTACTTTTGAGATACACATCACGGAAGTTAATCAAGATCACTGTCATTAGACTAATAATTCAACTCGATCATGCTTATGCAGGCCTGACCGCTGCCTCGAGCTCGCAATTGGAAAAATGTATGGTGATTATGATATCTGCCCATTAACTCCAAAGAAGTTCTTGCAGTCCAAGAAATTTACCCTTGGATTGATTCTATTATATTTCATGGAATGATAATTGAAACAAACTACTTATAAACTGAGCATGCCACCATATTGTTCATAATATATGAAAATTTTACGAGGAACAGAGCAAGTGCTTGCCTTTAGTCAGTTTAAAGATAGATTGCTGATGTGGTGATAAGGAAACCGGTTCCAAGGCATGTGTTTTTCTTTTTTGGTAGAAAAAGTTCATAATATTAACAAGAGTTAAGAGTAACAGTCCGAGAATAAGAGGATCTCTCATGAGATCATACAAAAAAAAAAGGGCCACATATAGAGGAGGGCCACGATACAAAAGAGTTGGTCGATTTCAAACACGATTCCTAGCTAAAGCATCTGCCGTTGAATTGGCTTCTTGTGCTTAATTTGGAACGGGTCCAGCTGCTTTATCAAGGACCTGCAAGCATCAACGATAGGAGAAAATTTGCGATGAGGATTGGAACTTGACACTCGGCTTAGATAACTTGGGCCCCTAATTCTTTAGTTTGTAGCAATAGATAAACCCTCGGTAAGCCAAGAAGTCAGCTCCAGTGGCAGAAACCCAGCCCAAATTACAATTGAAACCAATTACCCATTTTCCCGAGTGTGCTCTGTCCACACCAGCTCCTGTCGGCCTTGGATTGGCCTAAAGAGAGCGCTCTGTGTTCAGAGTTTACCCATTTTCCCAACGCATGTTTTCGATACTGCTTTCACTCCATCCCACTTGACACGACATGAATTTGATGTGCACCGGGTGCGGTTAACATTCTTGAAAGATACACTCAATCAGAGTTAGTGTCCCTTCCCGATTTAGTTTGATTACATCCGTTGCATCAAAAAAAAAAAAAAAAAAAAAAAGAGTTAGGTGTATTTATTTAATGTGGGAAAGTAATTGGTGAGGGTGGCAAGTTTTTATGTCTTTATTTAAACAAGACATGGATGATATTGATTTTTTTTTTTCTTTCTGTCTTACACTTTGGGAAAAATTTATTTATTACCTTGTTCTCTCTCTTAAATGATTGGCTCACTTTGGGAAAAATTTATTTATTACCTTGTTCTCTCTCTTAAATGATTGGCTTTTTTGTTTCACCGACAGATATCCAGATTTTATGTGAGGCCCCGCGGGATCACACCCAGAACGTAAGCCTCCATAGCCAGGAATTGTCACCACAATTTTCGCATCTATTCGACCGCACCCTGCAGGGCCTGGGCGTCGAACACGGGACCTTGTGCATTTGTCCCCCATCGTGGGAGCGCCTCTCACCAATTGGGCTGCAGCTTAATTGGTGAGAGGCGCTCCCACGATGGGGGACAAATGCACAAGGTTCCGTGTTCGACGCCCAAGCCCTGCAGGATGCGGTGCGGTCGAATAGATGCGGGAATTGTGGTGACAATACCTGGCTATGGAGGCTTGCGTTCCGGGTGTGATCCCGCGGGGCCTCACATAAAAAAGGCATAAAAATGTAACACCACAAAAAAAAAAAAGATTTTAAATTTGGGCTTAAAGCCCTAAGTTTCTCCCACTCTCTCTCTCTCTCTCTCTCTCTCTCTCTTTCTCTCTCTCTCTCTCCCTCTTTCCCTCTTTCTCTCTCTCTTCTCCGCCGCGGCCTCTCTCTCCCGCCACAGCACGCCGCCCACTATTGCAACGCCCTCCCGCGAGCAGCTCCTTCCTCCACGCGAGCACTGCCTCCTCGCACGAGCGCGTTCTTCCGCGAGCCAGCGCGCGAGCCCAGGGCGCCACAGCTCGCGATCTCCCGCGAGCTAGCGCGCTAGCCCCGCGTGCCACAGCGCGCGATCCCCCGGGACCCAGCCAGCGCGCGATCCCCCGTGACCCAGCCAGCGCGCGATCTCCCGCGACCCAGCCTGCGCGCGATCTCCCGCGACCCAGTCGGCGCGCCCCTGCGCGAGCACAGTGCGCAGAGCACGCGACCCATCTGCGCAAGTGCGCGCACCTCACAGCGCGCGATCTTGTCCTGAGCGCGCGTCTCAGCTCGCGAGCGCGCGTTCCAGCTCGCGAGCGTGAGCCCTAGCCCATGAACGGCCCAGTCCAGCCGCGGCCCAAGGCCCAGTCCAGCAGCGGCCCACTGCAACCCGCGAAGCCCGCTGCAGCCAGCAAGCCGGGCTGAGAGCCCGCGAGCCACCAGCGGGCCAGCCCGCTAGCAACCAGCCCACCGGCCTGCGAGCCCGTGACGGCCCGCGAGCCCGCGACCGGCTTTCCCATTTGAGAGCTCACCTGCATTTTCTGTACTGCAGGTAACGACTATATTTGGTTGAAATTCTAGGGTTTTGTGTTAGAAATTTAGTTATTTCTAATATAATTGAAATTTGAAACAATTACAGGTTTTAGACCAATCCGACGGGCGAATGATAGTTAGGTCTGAAACCCGAGAAACTCTAGGTGAGAGAAACGCACTCACTTCGCAGTGTGAATAAATTTTCCCTTATTAGGGTTTTATTTGATGTAAAAACTTGATAATTTAATTAGGTTTGTCTTTGGAGAGTCGTTGAAAAGTAGGGAGTGACCACCCCCTCTAAATAAGTGAGTGGGACTCTAATCTCTTGCATAAAATAGTAAAACTTGTTTTCTGCCGTGTTTTCGATAAAACATGTTTTTGATATACATTGACCTGACGTATGACATTGAATTTCAAATCTGTTTTGTAATTATTGGAGTGTCTTGAATTTTAATTACGATGACTATGCATCCCTGGTTTGAAATAAAATAATAATTGTGATATTACTTGAAATTTTAAAATTTCTTTTCTACCGTCGCATTGATATGCTGTTTGAAAAGATTCAATGAAACGTATTGGCACGCAGATTTGAAATGTTTTGATGAATTATGTGGGTTGGATGCCCACTAGTTATGAGATGATGTGATGTTACTTGTGGGACGTTGTGCCCTGGGACGTTGTGCCCTTGTGAGTGATACTATAATGATTCCGTAGCTACGAAGGGCGTTTGTAGAGGCACGGGTTGCCCGGATACGCTTCTGCAGGAAGTATCCGCAAATGTCATTTATTCTAAAGGCTATAGGCGTGGCCGGTTGAACCCACGTAGGGAGAGGACGTATGTGACGCCACCGTCTAGCACCGGGCGGGGTCCTATACACGTTGATGAGTTGGCCCCAGCGAACTCATGGCCAACTTTGGGATAGAGAGCATTTCAAAGTCTATGCATAATAAAACCCCCGACGCGCCTGTTCTTGGTCACGGTTGACCTTTGCCAGGACTATTTTTGGCTCGCTCTGACATTACTTGATTTTAAATGGATGCATACATGTTTGCTATCGTGTGTTTGATTAAATGATTTCAAATTGATAAATATATCATGTTTTTGCTGCGAAATGTAAATTTTTATTTCAAATGATATTATTTGACACTCCAATTATTCACCTATACTATTTATGCTTGATATTATCCCTCTCACTCACTGAGTATCTTCCCATGATACTCACCCCTCTCTTTTCCCTCCTCAGACAGGTTGATTGTGATAGGGCGACGTTACAGGCTCTAGAGCGGATTTGATGTTCTGACGGTGAGATTTACTTCTAATTTAGTTTCGACCTTGCGAGGTACATTGAGGTCTGTAGTTGGCCATGTACTTATTTTGGGATGACTGTATAGTTTAACTCTCATATTTCATTTGCATTGAGGCGATTGTACGTATTTGAATGTTACTTGGGAAATATGTTATACATTGTATAAATTTAGTTGCGCTCGGTATAGCGGCTGCTCATGCTCTAGTTGGGCATGACAGTAGAGATCTGTGGCTAGAACTGCTAGAAACTTGTAGCCTTGTGTTGTTCTGGATGTTGGCAGTGGTGTTTGTTGATTTTGGAGAGGCCGGGATGGCCATTTATTTAAATTATAGATTGATTTTGATTATACAGGTTTAATTGTACACGGGAAACCTCCGATTTATGGGGAGGTTCTGCTTGATTTTCTGTAAAAATACAGCCGGCATCCTAGGGCAACGTGCGGTTGTTCACGATCCCGGTTTGGGGAGTGACAGTTCTATTGGTATCAGAGCATCTGGGTTTGAGAAATGATGAAAGTCTTCCCAAGTATATGACAAGTCCTCAATGCATTAGAGAGTTTCATACAGTCATTTAAAGTCTCATACTTGGCCATAGGCATATAAGTTCTTTTAGATGATGGAGTTGGATACATAATGTTTTTAACTCGTTATTTCGCATTTAATGCTGAGTCATAGTTCATTTATTTTAGGGGGTTAGTTACGGAGTAACTAACCCTAATTCTTGATTTTTATCTACTAACAATGTATTTTTTTCGCAGAATTATGCCACCTAGACGTGGTAGGAGAGGTGCTAGATTCGCCTCACTTGAGGGTCTTACAGTACCTAATACACGTAGGGCACCTGAGGCGCCACGAGTACCAGAGGTTGCTTCCTCTACTCGAGCATGCTCACCAGCGCCACCCCCAGCACCTCCACCGGCTGCTACAGCCGATATTCCTCCACCACCACTCGATGCCTTGAGACAGTGGCAGGAGTGGTGCAGTAGATATGGGGCGCAGATGCCACCACCTTCACTACAGACTCCAGCGACCGTACCTGCGGCCGTACCTGCTCGTTCGGCACCGATTCCTCCTTTGGTGGCTGGCCCTTCCGTGTCTACTCCGACCGACGAGACGTCGGCTACTTTGAGGCGCATCCACGAGCTCACTCAGTTGGTGAAAGAGTCTCGGCAGCTCGGATGCACAGACTTTTCAGGATCTAGTGATGCAGTAGCGGCGAAACACTGGATCAACAGGATTCGTTGGATCCTTACGGATTTGGGGTTGTCAAAGGAGTTCAGATTGAGAGTTGCTGAGAGACTCCTTGACGGAGATGCCCTCTCGTGGTGGGAGGCTATTCGTGACAGTGCTACATAGACCCTGCGGTGGGATGACTTTTTACGAGAGTTCGACCTCAGGTACTTTACCCCGTTCCAGCAGGACCGGATGAGGATGGAGTTCCTACACTTGCATCAGAGGACGAGGTCAGTATCAGAGTACGAGGCTGAGCTTAGACGACTAGCGGCCTTTGTCCCCGATATGGCTACACCGGCTCAGATGAGGTTCAAGTTTGAAGATGGCCTCCAATTGAGCATCAGGAAATATATGACGGTGACTCCCTCTTTTACACTATCGGAGGTGATTGATTCAGCGTATCGGGAGGAGGAGATCGTCCGAGCGGAGGCGAGACAGAGGGAGAGTCACCAAAAGAGGAAGACTGGGTCACAAGGTGGACAATTTTCGAAAAGGGGTAGAGGTTCTGGATATCCCGGAGGTTTTTCTAGCTTCAGACCAGCAGCACCAGGACAGGGACCTCGACCACAGGGCTTTGGGGCACCAGCCCCTAGTGTCTCTACATAGTCTACTACACAAAGACCGCCCTTCTGCCGTAGATGCAGCTGTCACCATGCCTTTGGGGCATGTAGAGTACCAGTTACTTGCTTCCAGTGTGGGAAGCAAGGTCACATTAGGAGTATCTGTCCCGATTTAGACCGGGGAGGATTGACTTTACAGAGTCGTACTGGTACGTCTGGCACAGGCCAACAGGGGGCACCTGCCACTCAACTCTTACCACTCCCCGAACTGCAGCCGGGAGTAATACAGTACCAGGATCGTCGCGACAGCAGCCTAGGGTCCAGGCTCGTGTGTTTGCGATGACACAGGCGGACGCACAGGCGGACGCACAGGCAAACGCTGATATTATTATGGGTAATCCTCCCGCAGACCCCTCAGTGTAGTACTTTTGTGTACTTTCTGTATGAGCTTATTGTATATCTTGATGTCGATGTACAGTTTTGACTAGTTAAAGCTTTAGAAGCTTAACTAGTTTGATATATATATATTTGTTCACTTTTTTTTCGTATTTTAAATGCTGTTGATCTTTTTCTTACTTTTAGGTACCATACGAATATTCGGTATCGATGCCCGTATTTTCATAGATACCGGGTCAAATTTTTCCTATATGAGCGATACGTTCGCTTGTCATTCTGATAGACCTCTCTCGCCACTTGATGCGGAGATTTTGGTAGTCACTCCTCTTGACAAGCATATCATTCGAGATACAGTCTATAGGGGCTGTGAGGTCGGAATTGGGGAGACAGTATTAGAGGCAGATCTGATTCCGCTCCCTATCACGGATTTCGATGTCATCCTAGGGATGGATTGGCTGAGTTTACACCGGGCTTCCGTGGATTGTTTCACGAAGGAGGTTGAGTTTAGGAGGTCCGAGCAGCCACCGTTAGTATTCCGGGGCGAGAGACGAGTGTTGCCCCGTAGTATTATCTCTGTTATGAAGGCCAGACGTTTGGTACACCATGGTTGTGCGGCTTATCTGGCTTATGTTGTCGACACCACCATTGAGGGACCGAGGCTTGAAGATGTCCCTGTGGTGCAGGAATTTTTAGATGTGTTCCTTGATGAGCTTCCCGGATTACCACCAGCTCGGGAGTTGGATTTCGAGATTGATTTAGTACCGAGGACCAATCTTATTTCTATTCCGCCATATAGAATGGCATCTGCTGAACTGAGAGAGCTTAAAACTCAGTTACAGGAACTTCTGGACAAGGGATTTATTCATCCGAGCACCTTACCTTGGGGCACTCCGGTACTGTTTGTAAAGAAAAAGGATGGTAAATTTCGGTTTTGTGTGGACTACAGGCAATTGAACAAAGCCACCATCAAGAACCGATATCCCCTGCCACGTATCGATAACTTGTTTGATCAGCTGCAGGGAGCTAAGATTTTCTCTAAGATTGATCTCCGTTCGGGTTATCATCAGTTGAGGATTCAGGCCGAAGATATGCCCAAGATAGCTTTTAACACCTGATACGGCCATTACGAGTTTCTAGTCATGCCGTTTGGGATGACTAATGTCCCAGCTGCTTTTATGGATCTGATGAACCGAGTTTTTCACGACTATTTGGATCGGTTCGTCATCGTTTTCATCGATGACATCTTGATATATTCACGGAGTGATGAAGATCATGTTCAGCACCTTCGGGTGGTATTGCAAATACTCCGTGAGAAGCAGCTATATGCCAAATTCTCAAAATGTGAGTTTTGGCTAAGACAAATTGGATTCTTGGGGCACATTGTCTCCGTGGAAGGTATTTATGTTGATCCGCGGAAGGTTGAGTCTATAGTGAAGTGGGAGCAGCCACAAACAGTTACCGAGATTCGTAGTTTTCTCTGTTTGGCCGGGTATTACCGCAGATTTATAGAAGAATTCTCCCGAATAGCTGCTCCGTTGTCGAGATTGACCCAAAAGGGGGTCAAGTTTGTTTGGAATGACCGTTGTGAGGCAAGATTCCAGGAGCTCAAACAACGGTTAATATCCGCTCCTATTTTAGCCCTTCCCACTAGTAGTCGGGAGTATACAGTATACAGTGATGCTAGCCAACAGGGATTGGGTTGTGTTCTGATGCAGGATGGTCGGGTTATTGCGTATGCCTCGCGACAGCTGAAGAAACACGAGGTTAACTACCCGACACATGATTTAGAGTTGGCAGCCATAGTCTTCGCATTGAAGATATGGCGGTATTATCTTTATGGGGTAACCTGTAGGGTATTTACCGAACACAGGAGTTTGAAATATCTGTTTAATCAAAAAGAGCTGAATTTGAGACAGAGGAGATGGTTGGAGTTATTGAAAGACTATGATCTCATTATTGACTATCATCCGGGCAAGGCAAACGTAGTAGCAGATGCCTTGAGTCGGAAGTTAGCATTATCCTCACAGTCGACAGAAAAAGCCTACCTTTCTTATTTAGTGGAACTCCGAGCCTTAAGAGTCAGTTTGACTAACGATGATCAGGGAAGCTTATTAGCCAGATTTGAGGTCAGACCGACTTTGTTCGACCGTATCAGGGAGTTCTAGAGTACGGATGAGGAGATCCAGGGTATTGTAGACAGAGTCCACAGAGCTGAGGGCGGAGACTTCAGAGTCCGTGATGATTGACTCATGGTATTTAGAGATAGAGTGTGTATTCCGGCCGATAGTGATTTTCGGCGTGCTATCCTTGAGGAAGCACATTCTTCTGCATATGCTATGCATCTCGGGGGTACGAAGATGTATCGGACCATCAGAGGTAGCTACTGGTGGTCAGGCATGAAGAGGGATATAGCAGAGTTTGTGGCAAGATGCTTGGTGTGCCAGCAGGTGAAGGTCGAGCATCAGCGTCTAGCGGGCACACTGCAGCCCCTTCCCATTCCTGAGTGGAAGTGGGAGCATATCACGATGGATTTCGTAATGGGGTTACCGCGGATTTCGGCACAGCATGATGCTATTTGGGTGATAGTTGACCGACTTTCTAAGTCCGCACACTTCATCCCGATTAGGAGTGATTACTCGCTTGAGGCATTGGTACGCCTCTATATTGACATGATTGTGAGACTGCATGGGGTTCCAGTGTCGATAGTATCAGATCGAGACCCCAGATTTACATCCAGTTTTTGGCCCAGTCTACAGGAGGCTTTGGGCACTAGACTGAATTTCAGCACAGCATATCACCCCCAGACGGATGGTCAGTCAGAGAGGACCATTCAGACTTTAGAGGACATGCTTAGAGCATGTGTTATGGATTATCGGGGGAGTTGGGATCGGCATCTTCCTTTAGTGGAGTTCGCCTATAATAATAGCTATCAGGCGAGCATTGGCATGCCACCTTACGAGGCATTGTATGTGAGGAAGTGTCGTACCCCGTTGTGCTGGGATGAGATTGGTGAGCGACGACTCACCAATGTTGAGCTGGTAGAGGAGACGAAGGAGAAAGTGAGAATTATCCGTATGCGGATGAAAGCCGCACAGGATAGACAGAAATCCTATGCAAATCGTAGGCAGCGACCTCTAGAGTTTACTGTGGGAGATATGGTATTTTTAAGAATATCTCCCTTAAAGGGAGTCATTCGATTTGGGCAGAGAGGGAAGTTGAGCCCCAGGTATATTGGACCCTTCCGTATCCTTGAGAGGGTCGGAAGTGTAACATATAAATTGGAATTGCCAGCAGATCTATCGCGTATTCACGATGTATTTCATGTCTCAGTACTTAAGAGATATCAGCCAGACCCCTCACACGTTTTAGAGGCTCCGCCAGTTGAGTTTCGAGGGGACTTGAACTTACCTGTTCAGCCCGTGGCTATTCTGAATCGACAGGTCAAAAAACTCCGGAGCAAAGAAGTTCCTCTTGTTAGAGTTTTATGGAGGAACGACCATGTCGAGAAACAAACGTGGGAGCTTGAGGAAGCCATGAGAAAGCGGAACTCCCATCTATTTTCTGTATAGTTTTCTTTTAGTTTCGAGAACGAAACTTATTTTTAGGGCGTTAGAAAATGTAACACCACAAAAAAAAAAGATTTTAAATTTGGGCTTAAAGCCCTAAGTTTCTCCCACTCTCTCTCTCTCTCTCTCTCTCTCTCTCTCTCTCTCTCTCTCCCTCTTTCCCTCTTTTTCTCTCTCTTCTCCGCCGCGGCCTCTCTCTCCCGCCACCGCACGCCGCCCACTGTTGCAACGCCCTCCCGCGAGCAGCTCCTTCCTCCACGCGAGCGCTACCTCCTCGCGCGAGCGCGATCTTCCGCGAGCCAGCGCGCGAGCCCAGTGCGCAAGCCCCGCACGCCACAGCCGCGATCCCCCGAAACCCAGCCAACGCGCGATCCCCCGCGACCCAACCAGTGCGCGATCTCCCGCGACCCAGCCTGCTCGCGATCTCCCGCGACCCAGCCGGCGCGCCCCTGCGCAAGCACAGTGTGCAGAGCACGCGACCCATCTGCACGAGCGCTGTCACGCCCCGAACCGGGATCGTGAACAGCCGCCCGTTGTCCCTGGATGCCGGCTGGATTTTTACAGAAAATTGGGCAGAACCTCCCCATAAATCGGAGGTTTCCCATGTACAATTTCACTTGTATATGACATTCATCCAGTACAAATAAACAATTGGCCATCCCGGCCTCTCCAAAATCAACAATATCCACAGCCAACATCCAGAACAACGCAAGGCTATAAAGTTTCTAACAGTCCTAGCAACAGACCTCTACTGTCATGCCCAACTAGAGCATGAGCAGCCGCCACACCGAGCGGACTTAAATTCTACGCATATATAAAATAAATTCCCAAGTTATTTTTAAATATTTACAAATGCCTCAATGCAACGAAATAATCAACACGCGAGTTCCGCGAAATAAAGTCCATAATTTATACAGTCATCCCAGAAAATTTATATAAATACATTGGTCAATCTAAAACCTCCAATACATAATAATATCACCAATCATCATAGCGGAAGAGATGGAAAATATCCATACCCAATCCCAGTGGTATCTCCTCGATCCAACACTAATCCTGTGGGAAAGAAAGTGAGGGATGAGTATCTATGGGAGGATACTCAGTAAGTGAGGGGATTGACATCATGCTATCAATATCGAGGTGAATTTGGAGTGTCAAAGCATAAGATAAGAAAATATCCACAGTGTGCAAACCAATCATGTTATTTCAAAATCATATATAATACGCACACATCAGAAGGCAAGATATGCATCCTAAAATTTTACATCAATGTCATGAAGAACCGGCCAATGAAATATTCCCGGCAATGGTCTACCTCGACCAAGGACGGCGCATTGGGGGTTTTTCCAAATGCAAGTATTAAAGAATGGTTCTCTGCCCCAATGTTGGCCACAGACTACCCCAACTAGCCTGTAAAAAAATATATAGTGTACATATAACTAGTCGGCCGTGTATGGTGCCCCCGCCTGGTGCTAGACGGAGCCGTACTCAACGTCCTCTCCGATGAGGGTCAACCTGGGACACCCATACACACGACAATCTGGCGGATACCTCCGGCCGAAGCGTATCCGGACACAAGGGGTGCCTCTACCAGATGTCCTTCGTAGCTACGGATCACAATATCAAATCGGCCGGGCACGTAGCCCCATGCATCCCATCACCAGTCGGCCGGGCATATAGCCCCATGCATAATATCATAAAGTCGGCCGGGCATACAGCCCAATGCATAATATCATAAAGTCGGCCGGGCATACAGCCCAAAACATAATATCGTAAAGTCGGCCGGGCATACAGCCCAAAACATAATATCGTAAAGTCGGCCGGGCATATAGCCCAAATGTGTAAGTAAATCCATTTAAAACCATGTGCCAATGCAGTGAAAGCATTTAAAACATATCAATATGTCGAAAATGTGGCACAATATACGTTTATCAAAACTCATGGATGCATATCAATAAGGTCAGCAGTTAAGACACTCCAAAGGTCACAAAACATTTCATCAAATATTGGAAAGTCATAACAATCATACATTTTGCAGAAACATGTCATTAAAAGATATTTTTGAAACATGGTTTTCAATCAATAGCGAATGTCAAAGTCCCACTCACTGTTCTACGGGAGGGAAGTCACTCCCTACTGACAAGCCAAATCGGATCTGACCGCTCGAGTCTCCAAAAGATCAACCTAAATCAGATTATCAAATTTCTGTAACATTCTATACTTAACCTTCAATTCATAGATAATCATTTCATAATTTGTATTCTATATGCATTCCACTTATACTCTAAACATATACAAAACCTTTCATCTTAAATTCAATCCTAGATTCGTCCAATTTATCAATTAGAGTCGAAATCTCCTCACCTAGGGTTTTCTCGAAGCGCCGAGTCTCGTCCGAAAGTCGTTTCGGTCACTCCAAAGTCTGTAGGGTTTCCTATCAAAACAAGGTTCATTTGTTAGATCTAAACACATAGATCCAAAACAAAACCCTAAGTCATTTACCTGCGTGGAGATTCGTGAGCTGTCACGAACTCACGGACCGTCACGGGCCGTCGCGGGCTCGTGGGCCACAGCTAGCGGGCTCGCTGGTCTGCGTGCTACGGGGTAGCGGGCCGGCGGGCTGGCGGACCGATGGGCTGAACTGGGCCGCGGGCCGTACTGGACCTGCGGGCTTGGACGGGCTGGCGGGCCTGGTGGGCCCGTGGGCTTGCTGCTGATGGGCCTGCGGCTAATGGGCCTGCAGGCTGGCGGGCCTGCGGGCCGACAGTGGCTCGCGGGCTGGTGCTCGCCCGTGTGCTGCGCTGGCTCGTGCGCGCTCGCACGCTGGCTTGTGCGCGCTCGCGCGCTGCTGCGCGCCCCTGCGCGCTCGCGCGCTCTGCTCGCGCGCCTGCTCGCGCGCTCTGCTCGCGCACTGGGCCGCGCGCTCGTGCGCTGGGCCCCGAGCGCTCGTGCGCTGGGCCGCTCAAACTCGTGCGCTGGGTCGCGCGCCCGTGCACGCCCGTGCACTCTGGGCCGCGCACTCGGACTCACGCTCGCGCAAGAAGGGTCGCGCGCTCGCGAGCAGTCGCGCTCGCGCTACGGCGTGCTCGGGTGATCGCGCGCTCGCACGAGGGAGGGAATCACTGTTGCTGTGGTGGTGGTGCCTGCGGAAGGTCGCGGGTGGTGCGATTGTGCAGGGAAGCGGGTCGCGCGGTGGCGCGCGGAGGAGGGTAGAGAACAACGAAGAGAGAGCGATCGCGAGAGGGATCGCGAAGGGAGAGAGAGAAACCGAGAGGGAAGAAGGAGGAGAAGAAGAAGAAGAAGAAGGAGAAGAAGGAGAAGAAGGAGAAGAAGGAGAAGCTGCCGGCGGAGCTTGCGGTGAAGACCAACGCCGCGGTGGGGGAGGGAGGCGAAGGGTCGGCGGAGAGAGGAGAGAGAGAGAGAGAGAGAGAGAGAGAGAGAGAGAGAGAGAGAAACGAATTAGGGCTTTAGCCCTAATTCAATTGGGGGGAGGGCCAAAACGCTGCGTTTTTTTTTTTTTTTTTTTTTTTTTTTTTTTTTTTTTTTTTTTTTTTTAGGCTTGGTGTTACAAGCGCGCGCGCCTCACAGCGCGCTATCCTGTCCTGAGCGCGCACCTCAGCTCGCGAGCGTGCGTTCTAGCTCGCGAGCGTGAGCCCTAGCCCGTGAACGGGCCAGCCCACCAGCCGCAAGCCCACCAGCGGCCCAAGGCCCAGTCCAACCGCGGCCCACTGCAACCCGCGAAGCCCGCTGCAGCCAGCAAGCCGGACTAAGAGCCCGCGAGCCACCAGCGGGCTAGCCCGCTAGCAGCCAGCCCACCGGCCCGCGAGCCCGTGACGGCCCGCGAGCCCGCGACCGGCTTTCCCCTTTGAGAGCTCACCTGCATCTTCTGTACTGCAGGTAACGACTATATTTGGTTGAAATTCTAGGGTTTGGTGTTAGAAATTTAGTTGTTTCTAATATAATTGAAATTTGAAACAATTACAGGTTTTAGACCAATCCGACGGGCGAACGACAGCTAGGTCCGAAACCCGAGGAACTCTAGGTGAGAGAAACGCACTCACTTCGCAGTGTGAAAAAATTTTCCCTTATTAGGGTTTTATTTGATGTAAAAACTTGATGATTTAATTAAGTTTGTCTTTTGGAGAGTCGTTGAAAAGTAGGGAGTGACCACCCTCTCTAAATAAGTGAGTGGGACTCTAATCTCTTGCATAAAATAGTAAAACTTGTTTTCTGTCGTATTTACGATAAAACATGCTTTTGATATGCATTGACCTGACGTATGACATTGAATTTCAAATCTGTTTTGTGATTATTGGAGTGTTTTGAATTTTAATTACGATGACTATGCATCCCTGGTTTGAAATGAAACAATAATTGTGCCATTACTTGAAATTTTAAATTTTCTTTTCTACCGTCGCATTGATATGCTGTTTGAAAAGATTTAATGAAACGTATTGGCACGCAGATTTGAAATGTTTTGATGAACTATGTGGGTTGGATGCCCACTAGTTATGAGATGATGTGATGTTACTTGTGGGACATTGTGCCCTGGGACGTTGTGCCCTTGTGATACTATGGGACGTTGTGCCCTTGTGATACTATGATGATTTCGTAGCTACGAAGGGCGTTTGTAAAGGCACGGGTTGCCCGGATACGCTTTTGCAGGAAGTATCCTCAAATGTCATTTATTCTAAAGGCTATAGGCACGGCCGGTTGAACTCACGTAGGGGGAGGACGTGTATGACGCTACCGTCTACCACCGGGCGGGGTCCTATACACGTTGATGAGTTGGCCCCAGCGAACTCATGGCCAACATCGGGGTAGAGAGCGTTTCAAAGTCTATGCATAATAAAACCCCCGACGCGCCTGTTCTTGGTCACGGTTGACCTTTGCCAGGACTATTTTTGGCTCGCTCTAACATTACTTGATTTTAAATGGATGCATACATGCTTGTTATCGTGTGTTTGATTAAATGATTTCAAATTGATAAAAATATCATGTTTTTACTGCGAAATGTAAATTTTTGTTTCAAATGATATTATTTGACACTCCAATTGTTCACATATACTATTTATGCTTGATATTATCCCCCTAACTCACTGAGTATCTTCCCATGATACTCACCCCTCTCTTTTCCCTCCTCAGACAGGTTGATTGTGATAGGGTGGCGTTACAGGCTCTAGAGCGGATTTGGTGTTCTGACGATGAGATTTACTTCTAATTTAGTTTCGACCCTGTGAGATCTTGACATTGAGGTCCGTAGTTGGCCATGTACTTATTTTGGGATGACTGTATAGTTTAACTCTCATATTTCATTTGCATTGAGGTGATTGTACGTATTTGAATGTTATTTGGGAAATGTGTTATACATTGTATAAATTTAGGTGCGCTCGGTATAGCGGCTGCTCATGCTCTAGTTGGGCATGACAGTAGAGGTCTGTGGCTAGGACTGCTAGAAACTTGTAGCCTTGCGTTGTTCTAGATGCTGGCGGTGGTGTTTGTTGATTTTGGAGAGGTCGGGATAACCATTTATTTAAATTATAGATTGATTTTGATTATATAGGTTTAATTGTACACGGGAAACCTCCGATTTATGGAGAGGTTCTACCCGATTTTCTATAAAAATATAGCCGGCATCCTAGGGCAACGGGCGGCTGTTCACGATCCCGGTTTAGGGCGTGACAGTTCTATATGATTAATTCAATCAAAGAATTGTAAGATCCGTTAAGAACTTGGCTCCCATAAATCCATTTCTCCATTATCATGGCTCAAATATGAGATTGATGATTAACAGAGTATAATGTTTAATCGCTATATAGGAGTTTGGTAGAATTGCTGGTCTATTCACAATTATGCCCATCGTCTTCGATACTGTAGTTTAATTCTATGCCCGCTAGCATATGAAATTCGACTGTTCAAGTGGACAATTTAAATACATAATACTTAACTTCGGTCCAAGTTGATCATTAAGTTTAAAATTTTTGTCCGAACTCTTATTTAGTGATAGATTTGATTGGATTGAATTTATTACATAAAAATTAAAGAACAAAATTTGATTTTTCAATAGATTGTAAGAATTCCAAGCTTAGTGTGCGTGGCACTTTAGACGCATATGTTTGGTGTCAAGATAGGTATAAACTATTTTAAGAGATAGTCTATTGATCACAACTCTCTTCATGATTTTAGATTTGAATATCAGTCTAACCAAAAAAAAAAAAACCCATTGAAACCAAACTTGTTAAAACGAGGATGTGGGCAGGGCCTGGGGCATACGGAGAAAAAGGCAATGAAATGTTTCCCATAAATGCCCATGTGATATCATCAAATTTTCGGTCCAAAAGAATTTGTTTTATTTTTTTTTTTTATTTTTTTTTTTTTTAATCATAGAAGGATTTAACCTGGGATCACAGGTTGGGAAGGGATTTTGTACAGGGGACAGCCCAAAAGAATTTGTGGCAACATTGTATAAGTCCTAACCCTGCAACAATGATGACTACAGCAACAATGCGAGCTTTTTTGTTTGCTTTTTGCAAGTGCTTATTCTTTCAGAGAGAGAGAGGGCCTGCAGGTAGAAATGGCTGAGTTGTGGGGTTTGAGAGAGGGCCTGCGCATTGCTAGAAGGAGAAGGTTGAGTCCTTTGGTGGTTGAATGTGATGCTCTTACCATTGTTAGAGCCGTCAACGAAGGAGTGGGAGAAGATCATCCTCGGAGGTATCTGATCCTTGACTGCAGGGAGATCCTCCAGGAGCTAGGCATTAATGAGATTACTCACGTGTTCAGAGAGGCGAATCAGTGCGCCGATAAGCTGGCTAGAATGGAGCAGGGGGTTCCTGCAGGCATTCACGAATCTGATCTTCCTCCTTTCACCAAAAAAAAAGAAAAAAAAAAGAATCTGATCTTCCTCCTGTGGAAATGGAAGAGCTTCTCCAGCTTGATGCTTCTGGGGCTGTCCAGATGAGAAGGCCCTGAAGCCATCCACCTTGAGTAGCTGTTCTATGCTCTGTCGTCCTTGTTGCGCTGTGTTGTTCTCTCCTTTTTGTTTGTGTTTCTTTCTTTTGTAAACCAAAAAAAAAAAAACTGAGAGAGACCCCTGCCTCATTGCCCACAACCCAAAACTCAAAAAGCCTCGGGGAGAGAGAGAGAGAGGGAGGGAGAGAGGGAGGGGGGAAGAAGCAATGGCGGGGGGATCATCGGGAAGGTTACCCACGTGGAAAGAGAGAGAACAACAAGAGAAGATAGAGAAGAAGATGAGTCATAGCTGCTAAAATCTACGCAGGTCTTAGAGCTCAAGGAAATAATAAACTTCCTAAACACCGTGACAACAATGAAGTCCTCAAAGTTCTCTGTGCTGAAGCTGGATGGGTTGTTGAAGAAGATGGCACCACTTATCAGAAGGTCTTCAATCATTTTTCCCATTTCTGAGATCTATATGTCCATTCTCTCTCTCTCTCTCTCTCTCTCTCTCCCTCATGGGGTTTCTCTGTTTTTTCTTAATCTAGATCTGTTCTTCCTAAATTTTCATTTTTATTTTCTGATCTGCGTTTTTGTCTCATCTTCATAATTACATTTTGGTTTGGCCGATAGAATTTTTGGATATTTTAAGAATTTTGGAGGTTTAATTTTTGGTAAATTTGAGGTGTTTTTGTATCTTAAATCCAAGAAGTTCTAGAACAGCAGCGATCTAGGAAGAGAAAGTCCCAGACCTTGATACTTTCTAAAATCAATCGTTAATTGGATAGAATTCGGACCAAAAAAAAAAAAAAAAGAGATTACATGTTACATTAGATTACATTTTAAGGTTATTTATATATAGTGTTATATTTATGTGTTTCATTGTTGTTTCTATCCATTTGGTTTTTGCTAACATGTCTGATCTTGCATTAATCTGTATTCACAGGGATACAAGCCACCTCCTTCAGAAATTGGAGGAATACCAGCAAACACTAGTCCCTCCTCCTCAATAAAATTGATTTTAAAACATTTTTAAAAAATAAAATAAAATATTAATTTTAAAAATATTTTGAAACATATTTTAATTTTAGTTTTAAGTTTAGAAAATAAAATTTAAAATATTTTTTATTAATGATAAAATTAATAATTATATGATTTTCGAAAGATATACTTACCAAATATTAACGATTATAATCATATTCATTTCATAATTTGAACTAAACATTTGATATTGGAATCTGATTCTGATTTTAATTCTAATTTTGATTTTTAAGATTTTTTATTCTTATTCCAGATGCAACAACCTACCTTACTCTCTCTCTCATTCTCCCCCCCCCCACTCTCTCTCTATATGTGCTTAAATAAAAAATAGAAAAACTAGTCCCAAGAAGGCAAACAAAAATGATCATTAACCAGTCCGATGAATCAATTATCTAACCTCAAACTTCAAATGCACAAGCAAATAAAACTTGCTACTTCAGATAACCTTTCATGGACTCTACCGAGGATGTGGTTCAGAGATAGAAACCTCATTTACTGAAGCCTCGCCTGGTTCTTCTCTGGAGATATCAGGGCCTCTCACCCCCGAATGGAATACATTCGAAGTCCAGCTACCGCGTGCAAAGTATGCAGGTTGCGAAGGCACGGGAAGAGTATAAGAGCTACTGCTGAGCATCAGAACAACATTAGCCATGTTTGGTCTATCAGCTACACTGTCTTGAACACACAATAATCCGATGTGAATGCATCTCATTATTTCATTTCTTGATGCTTCTCTCAAGGTTGGGTCTACCAAATTCAGTGCTGTGCCTTCCCTCCAGCTCTTCCACGCCTGCAAAATTTTGTTAAGATAATAAGGAACAATGGTTTATATATAAAGATGTTAAGGTTTTGGAAAGCCTATGTGAAACAACTACCCTGCTCCAAAAGATTAAGCTTATGAGCTGCTCAACTTTTAAGAGGAAACCAAAACATGGAAGATTAAATTGGGGCAGCGGGATAAGTAATTCTTATAGATTTGACTTCATGACCATTGACTAATTTTGTATAATAACCAACATTTCAAAACCTAGAAGTTGTGCAGTATTTTTTTTTTTTTCTGTGTATTCTAACTTAACAAAGAAATTCCTACACTTACGTAGCTTATAAGGTCCTCTACGCCATCCGCAATACAAAAAGAGGAGTTCTTCTGACCGCTTATAATCTCTAGAATCAACACACCAAAGCTATAGACATCGGATTTCACTGAAAAGAGGCCGTGCATTACATACTCCGGTGCCATATATCCACTGCATTGAACAACTCAAAAGCTTTTCATACTAGAGTTTTATAAAGTAAAAAATTTGTGGCTACGAGAGAACATGAGATACTTACAAGGTTCCAACAATCCTACTTGTGTTTGCTTGAGTCTGATCAATAACAACCAGTCTTGCCATGCCAAAGTCTGAAATTTTAGGATTCAATTCATTGTCTAACAACACGTTGCTGGCTTTGAGATCCCGATGAATAATTCGAAGTCTAGAATCTTCATGAAGATATAGCAGCCCTCGGGCAATGCCCACAATGATCCTGTAACGCCTCTCCCAGTTCAAGTGTTCTCTTTTCACTGGATCTGGAAAGTACAAATTAAAAAAAAAAATAATACTTTTCTCTGATAATTCTTGAAGAAAACCATACAATTGAATTGAGGACGGTGTGGGTCTTACCGAATATAAAGTTATCTAGACTTGTGTTTGGCACATACTCATAGACGAGAAGCCTTTCTTGACCTTTCAAACAGAAGCCAAGAAGCCTAACCAGATTCCTATGTTGAAGCTTGGCAACTAACATTACCTCATTCTTAAATTCAAGTTCACCTTGCCCCGAATTTTGAGACAACCTCTTGACTGCAATTTCTGGCCCGCATGGAATCCGACCCTGAAAATGGATTGAAATATATCGAAGTCCAAATTACAAATCTTTCAAAATTTTTGTCTTATTATGTAAATATGATAACTTTAGTTCAATTAAATACATAAATTAGAAAGTGGTAATTTTCTAAGAAATATAGTAAGAAAATAAAAATTAAAAAAAAAAGAAACGTGGGCATGCAAAACGTGGAATTAGAATATTAGAAATTGATGACGAAATAATATAAATGGACTTTGGGCTTTGTTGCTTGGTGTGGAGAAGAGGGGAGACGAGTCAGCTTGTAAGGAGTCATTGATTGGGGAGAAAGAGGTGAGAAAGAAGAAAGAGAGAGAGAGAGATGACTGTGAGTAGTTTCGGACTAACTGGGTTTTGGGTCGCGAAGAGAAAAATTTTATTGCAAATTTATATCTGAATTTATAATTATTGCATTGATTTTGATAAAGCAGGCAAATTGAGCAGAATCACACATAAATTTCATTGTTTGTGTTCAATCTGTATTGGTTTATCATAACAAGATATAAGATTGATTACCTTGTAAACAGCGCCAAACCCACCTTGTCCGAGCTTGTTTGCTTCAGAGAAGTTCTCTGTTGCTTGCTTCACAGTTTCAAAGTCATATTGCAAAGATTCAACCCTTATACTTGTATCAACATTATCGGCATTATCATCTATACAGAAGGAAAAGAACAAAGCAATAAGCTATGAGCAGAACACGAAACAGCTATTAATAAAATTTGATTTTTGGAGAGAGAGAGAGAGATGTATATGAACTAACCTTCAATTTCCATCTTTTGCTTCGTCTTCCTAATATAAAAGGTGATCATGATTATAAGAAGAATTGCTGATATAACCACTGCAACTACTACAATGATGATGACCGTTGAAGATTTGCTGCTCTTATTCCCTGGAAGGAAAAGCTTACCAGTTTTGGCTGAAAAAAAAAAAAAGAAAAAGAAAATAATGTTACAGAATTTGAGTTAATTTACCTTCTGTGCCTGTGGTATTAGTTGAAGGAGGAGAAGGCGATGGTGGAGAAGCTGGAGAAGAATTATAGAATTGGAAGATCTCATACCGTATATTGCAGCTAGGATAAACCACTCTGCCTCCTTCCTTGCCATCACAACAGTTCTGAATATTTGCCCTTGCACTGTCTACACAATTGTTGCATTCTGTCTCCGTTAAATCTGGAGTGCACTGCACCAGCCCGTATATGGTTTGAAAGTCTAAACTTACATTCCCCGTTTCATATTTGCGAAGAGAACCACCGGAAGCAGCCTGGTTTTTCAGGTTGTTCAGTAGATTGCCCAGTTCCTGGTTGAACTCATCCACGTTTGAAACATTATTATTGTTCCGCAGGTAAAACCCAGGTGATGTTTCTTCCTTAGAAAGTATGGATCGATTCGAGTACCTTAACATGCAATCTTTGTACCAACCGATGGCCTCTTTTTGGTTAGGACAAACCTGCAGGAGCTTGTAATTGGAATCATTTAGGCAACTTCTGCAACTAGCAAGCTCAACGTCTCCTCTACAAAGCGCAATTGCATTGACTTTCGCTGTATTTTCACCCACGGAAACATTGAAAAATCCGTATCCATTGCCAGAAGAGTTAGAGGCAGTGAAGCTAGACAAGGCTTGATCCAAGTTTTGTTTGTAAGTACTGTTGCTTGTGTAATTGCCATAATCATCTATACAAAAGTAGTACAAAAAATCTGGTTGAGAAATGGAGATAGCAACCGAATGTAACAGAGATAAAAGGAGGAACACTGTTTGCTTCGAAGAATTCATTGCCATAATTGCCTTGCTTTACTCTCAATGGCAGAGGATTTCTGGTTTTAGGTGGTCTCAACGAAATGTATCCTCAGTTTCCAATTCGGAAAAGCAATATAGCTGGCAATGTTTGAAATATCTTTTTCTTAGTTCAAATACCGTGTGCGCGCGCTTACATTCCGGTTTATGATAGAACTGGGTTCTTGGGTCTAAGTACTGTTTTATTTATATATTTGTATTTCTCGTGAAGTTGTTAAAGACCAATCCAAATTATTAAATGTGTTAAATGTGTTGGGTCTTTAACTCAACTTGCTTTTCTTTCCTTTTTTTTTTTTAAGTGCGTTTTACTCTGAACAAGAATTCAAAAGTAATAGTGGTTGAAGAGGACAGGAGAGGGTGAGGACAAATTCCGAAATCGAAGATAATTCAGCATGAGAATGGGATTGCAAAGTCAAATTTTTTGGTTGTCCCTACTTTTGATTTGTATGCATCTTGGATCATATTGTTTCATGTTGACCCGACTTTTCCAAGTCAACATAATCAAGAAAATATTAAAATTTAGAAAAAAATATCTTAATTTGGATCTTACTAATTTTTCATAATTAAAATAACAGAGATTTTAATTATATTAATAAATTATAATTCAATTGCTATTTTTTAATTCTGAAAACAGAAAAAAAAAATAATCCCAAGGTTAAAATCAAAGGCTTTTATTGGGAATTGCATGGAAGCAGTCATGATATGGCGTTGATATGACAATAATGGAAGGAAGATGGGAGGAAAGTCGATTAAATTCTCTTAAACATTTCCCATAACCTCTACTATTTATACTGAAAAACTTGCAACCGTGGGAATCATGTCTCCACAATAAAATATGGCTAGATTCAAGGTCCTGATGTAAAATCCTGTCAGAGAACCTTCATGAAGATATAGAAGTCCCCTAGCAATTCTCTCAATGATATTGAACTGTGCTTTCCAATCCAAACTTGCACTTGTGTTTGGATCTACAAGGAAATAAGCAATTCCGGAGTTATTGAATTAATCAGTAGTTATATTCACTAATAAATAACATATCCAACTCCTGTTGGACAAGAGAATATACCAAATAGAAATCAATCTAAACTTGTGTTGACAACAAATTCATGAATAAAGATTTTCTCATCTCATTCAGGGCCAAAGCTGAGGTGCAGAACAAGATTTATGTGCTGAAGATTGGCCACCAAGCAGACCTCAATCCTGAGTTTTCTCGAGAGCCTCTTATCTGGTGGCAGAGCCACATATTGCCTTGGGGGACAATGGCCTTCCCAGACTTTGAAAAAAAAAATTTTACATATAAAATTTAAATTTTTAGGGCCTCAAAATTTGAAAATTTTTTATTAAGTATAAAATTTTAATTTTTAAGCTTTGTAGCCTCAAAAAAGAGTTATGATCCCCTCCAAATGTCTAAAACAATAAAATTTATATTTTAAAAGTTTAAAATAATATTATATTTGATGTTTAGGGTTTGTGGGGTTGATCTTCTTTTCAATGAAAGTTTAACCCTAATTTAATAAAAATGTATGGTTTTTGGTTTTTTTTTCCATTCAAATTTTTTTCATTTGGTGATTTTGGATTGTTTTTATTTTCTCATTTAGAGAACCATAATATCAAATATATTTTCAAATTCATAATTGTAGATAATTTAGTTATTTATACTGAAAATAAATTATTAATATTTTTAATTCAGAATCGATTAGAAATGTATTCGAGTCGAGTCAAATTTTGATTATCTCTCAACACGAACTTACACTCGAATTTTTTAATCGAACTCGATGAGTAATTTATATATATATATATATATAATATTCTATTTAATTTAATTTTTATATCATAATAATATATAAATATATATAATATATACTAATATATGTTATTGAATTACTCGATAAGTTTTTAACTTTTAAAATTTTATTACTCGAATTCTCAATTATATCACGAACTCCACTCAAACTAGATCAAAATTGAATCGAGTCAAACTATTGATCGCTGGTTCAGTTTGTAGAATCAATTATACATAAATTTGAATCAATAAAAAAACATAGAGTATAATTTTTATAAATTATTTAATATATTTAATATTTTTTATATCTCTAATTAAAAATATACGAGTTTTTTTTTTTTATAATTTTTATTTTATGATTCCTTCGAGATGAATTTCTCGACTCCACCCCGCTCTTATCAGCTATTTCTTGTCCATTTAGAAGCCTGCCCTGTAATTTTCACCTGCCCATCCAGGTACGTGCATAACTTTTTGTGCCAAATCAATTGTTTCTCATCAGATTGACCACTGAACAAACCTCGGTCCCACTTGCAATCAAGACACACGTGAAAAAGCGAGAAAAAATTATATTATTTGATATGATACAACTGTATGTAAGCTGTGTATAAGATAAAAGTATAATGGGCCCAACTCGAAATATCCGATCTCTTAATGAATACTTTTCTTATTCTCATTTTAAAAACTTTTTATAAATATTAAATATACTTGCTTAAAAAAGCAAGACATAAAAATATAAAATTAAATATATTAAAATTTTAGAAAGTCTGAGTATTTTCAAAATTTAATTGAATGTAATTTTGAGGTATATTTGAAAGTAAGTAACAAAAAAAAAATCGAGTAGAAAGACCAAATTTTGCGGTGAGAGAAATCAAACTAGATCATGGTAAAAAACCTTAACGTAGAAAACGCTGCATTTCGTATGAACAATCAAAGGCACTGCTGAATTTAATCGCACATGCGGAAGCGTAAAATAAATAGTTCGGAATTTTTCAGGATAAATACCTCTATATGGTGGTCTCCAAAATCCACCATGTCGCGATATCGCTCGAACGGATCACACGGTCGGATGGTGATTACGCAATCGAACCACCACCGCAATTCCACGATACCTCAAGCCTCATATCCGGTGTATCGTTCGACGATGGGAGATTTTCCTACGCGAAAATCTCCAACCCTCACGGTGTTTTCTCTCTCAGAGAATTGTGCAATCCTAACCATTTTCTCACTCTTGGTTACTGTTCACCACTGTTCACTCAAGAATGGAGAGAAAGGTCACTGTTCACTCGAGAATGGAGAGAAAGCTCACCTCTTCACCTTTGGTATGTCCACTGATCTTTTAGGCAAGTCATTATTAGGGAGTTAATTAGATGGTTAGTGGGATAATGGGAGTTACCCCATGATCCCTAAAGTACCAAAATACCCCTCTTGGGCACACTAATCTATATCTCCCACTTGCACATGAGGGCATTTCACTTCCGTCAATCACAAGATCACAACTCATGCGATCTATCACATCACCCTACTGGACTTTCATACTGGATTGGGCGTCGTGCGACCGGCGAGTATACCTGCAAGCAAAAATTTCTCGATACACCTGTTAGGATGATCGATGAGTCACCGTTAGTATAAAAATAATTTGCTATACCCCAAACTCAATGCATTTACATCCATCGAGCCACTTTCCTTATCGAAAGTGATCTCCAATCAATTTGCTTGACTATATATTCATTATTATGTTTGAATCTCAACATGGATTAACATAACAGGTCGACCTGTGAATACACGATAATGATGTAATGTCTATTGGCCTTCCTTTTCCCAAACTCGAATCTATCGGTCTCAATTCAGCTGCTTTCCTAGACCTACCCCTTAGACCTCAATTTATCTTCCGGACCATAGGTAAACAGACTAAAGTAGCAACACTGAACCAAAATTTCTAGAGACAGCAGAAAGTAATAAGGGCATAAGAGATCCCACCCAATAGATCTCAGGTCTCACACAGTGGGAACGGGGATCAATATCAAACTATCGTCTCAAATAATAGCTCCCACTGTCCCATGGTTGTCTCATCACACGTGGTATAAAACACGTGCCACAGTATTATTCCCCCATCCCTCAAAGGGCATATGTCGGATTTCTCTAATACTGCGTAGGTGTGGGACTCAGTCTACACATAAGACTTTACCCAGAGATCTCAGAGAGAGCATCTCAGAGACAATATCACAAATTGCAGGTGATATCTGAGATCTCAAATCTGACTACTTACAAACAACATGGATGTGGGTATTTTCATGTCGGTCATATCACATATGATCACATCCTGAATACATATCAGGGCGACTTATGTTCTAGTAGGGCTACTCTCAAAGCCTCTTACGACTAGAATCTGTCTCATCTTCGCTCATTCAGAGTCGGAGGTGGTCACTCGTGTGAGAGAGTCGACCATGCCTGTCTGACATATCTTTTATCACAAAATCACAATATATGACAACAAATAGTGCATGAATTAAATATGTAACCCAATAATGTATGCATGTCATATATTAAAATAAGCATTTAAAACAGTATATAATGAGAAATGTTAAAGTACATTAAACCCAATGATTCCTTATCTCACAAAGGAATCTTTCACAATGGGTTTTCTGAAGGGATCAGCTATCATGCTGTATATTATGGTGTATTTAACTGTTACAATACCTTTCTTGGTAATATCTCTCACAAAGTGGTCTTCGGTATCAATGTGTTTAGCTTTACTATAACACTTAGGGTCACAGTTGTTGACAATGGCGGTCTGATTATCACAATAATCATCACTGACCTTCCACTATTTGTCACGACCCTAAATCATTCAGAAATGTCTGAAGCCAACCATTTTCATGAACTGCAATTGAGTATACTACAAGTTCAGTATCTATCGTAAATAGAGATATACAAGTTCTCTTCTTACTGCTCTAAGAAGATAAAACCTAATATTAGTTTGCGTTTATTCAGATCACTACTCCCAGTCAGTATCTGAATCTCAACAAAAAACGCAAATCACCTCATCCGTAACACATGAAGAGGTCGCAGTTCAAATAAGATATTTCAGAATCATTTTTCACTCCTCTATAGTGATCCATTCTAGGATTCTATTAATACCTACTCACCAGATCGACTGCAAAATAAACTTCTGGTCATGTACGCCTCATCGCATATATCAAACTGTATATCGCACACATCAAACTGTATATCGCACGTGTATACCTCACCGCATACACTAGAAATGTATATTACACTAAAATAAGGGATTCTGGTCATAGGACACATGTCAAGAATCAGGTTTTTATCTTTAACGATAGAGTAATTAGGTAATCATTATCGCTTATCTCGAAATGCTCAAGAATCTACTTGATGTAAAACTCTTGTTAAAGAGTTAACACCATTCTCAAGCGATCCCTATGGATCCAAAATTCGAGAATGAATTAAAACCTCATAATCATATTACAATGGTTATTAGATACTTTCTGTTGTTTCCAGCCAACAGAATGTCACCTACATATGAGAACGTGCTCATAAAGAAGCCATCGGGACATTTCAGAAACATACAATGATCCTACTCGATCATTACAAAACCATAAGATATCACATTCTCGTGAAATCTCAAGCGCCGTTGTCTAGATGATGGCTTAAGGTCGTATTTTGATTTCTAAAATCAACAGACCTTATCCACCTGATCTACTAGAACGAATCTAGAGGGATGCTCCATGTAGATCACCTCATCTAGACTTCCACTACGAAAGCGGTCTTTACGTCTTTGTGATGTGACTCTAGATCCATGTTCATGACAATCGCTAAAAGATAAATGGATCGAGATAAATTGGACTATGACTCCTGGATAGTCCACCCCTCAGTCTAAGTGTAACCATTGGCTACTAGATGGGTTATTTATCTCTTCATCAATCCATTGACCTTTATCTTGACTTTAAGAACCTACTTATTCCCAATAGTCCTTCCGCCCTCAGGCAAATCAACTAGGTCCCAGACCCCGTTGATTCTCATCAACTCCTTCTCTTCATTTATGGCCTTCAATAAACGGTCTTTTGCATCTTTCGCAGAACTCTCGAGAGTCTCTTGAACCGTTTTAAATTTCTCATCATCCTCTAGAGTCGCAACGAGAGTCTCACCCTCAATCGAGAAACAACGTTTAAATACGCATTCTCGATACTCTTATGAGGAGAGAAAAATCTTTACCTCTTGATGGATCGCTCCCACTGAGATCAAGATCCATAATGGATTCTTGTATCCCGCCACTGGGCTCCCTGAGCCACTAGACTCATCCATCGCATAAAGGGTAAGGTCCAAAGTGATTTCACCTCTCTTAGGGAAATCATTCTCAAGTAATGTGGTATTACAAGACTCAATCTCGATTATAGTGCCGTCCGTGTTCACCTAGGAATACGTATTTTCTCGCGGGCCTAACTCACCGTGTGAATACGAGAAATCGCGACACAATTCCATAACCTCAAGTGGCTAAGGTCAGGCTGCCTCCCTGTCCAAAGTTCAAATGGGGAACTAACTAATAGTCAGTAATCTCGTAATACTTTTCTCGAAACAGAGCCCCATGTGTAGTTTAGACGAATACTTGCGTCATCGATCGGTTCTGAGAGTCTCTACACTAAAATCTAATTGATTCTTAATCTCGCTTATGAACCTCCTAAAGCAGTCTAATGCCTCAGACTTATGTGAGATTAGATAGATGAATCGAAACGCAAGCGTATATAATTATCTACACAACTCCATTTCTGACTCTCATGCTCATAAGACCACAAAAAAAGAAAGGCACAATGGTCTAACTGCAATGGAGTCCCAGCTATCATTGCATTGCCAAATGGTTTTCTCGTCATTTGGCCGGCTAGGCAAAACTCACATGCGGGTAACTTGAATCTGGTCAGCGGGTCTAATAAACCTCTCGCTACTAACCGATTCATCATCTCTTACCCCATGTGTCTAAGTCTACTATGTCATTCATTTACATCATCATCTACGCAATCAGATGTAAAGACAATAGTAGAAGGACAAGAAACCATTAGAAGGAGCAGCACTCAGTACATACAATTCATCATGGATTAAATCCAGAATAATTCAGAGAATTGTCGTATTATTAAAAAAAAGAATAATTTCACGCATATCCTAGTCAATCTTAGACAAGGTACTAAATTGAAAATCCGTCGAATGCCAACAGTATTAAAAACGTCATGGCAAGTGTCGTTCCCTCTGACAACGACGAATGCTCTGTCCTTAACGTAAATCCTCCAAGCTTAAGGATTCACTTGAAGGAACTATTTTTACGCACTCCTGTCTCGAGTTACATGGTCGGTTGCTCCTGATTACAAATGAGAAATCAGCGAGCATTATTGTGAATGAGACAAATCTCAAACCATGTAAAGAAGAAGGATATTAATTTCTGCTCATCACACTCACGAGCGAAATGACCAAATCTACCTTAACCGTAGCAATTTACATTGGTCTAAATAAATTCCTTCTCCCTGCGCTTTTGTACCTCGTTGTCGGTTTTCTCGGATGGTTTTAATTACCTGGATCTCAAGTCTCGTTCACATGCTTATACTATTGGCTTAGCGCCAGGGAAGTCCTTACTCGACTCCTCTGAATTAACATGACTCGGGTATGGTCTACTCGCCTCTAGGTGCTCCTCATCGAGCTCACAATTTGTATTCACGTCAACGAAAGTATGAATACTTTCGTCAAGTGTGAGATAGGATTTCACGGTTTCCCATGAATCAGGTAAAAACTGGATCATATCCAATACCTAAGTTTCATCCTAAATTTGCTCGTCCGTATTTCTTAACTCGGTGATCATACTCGACATTTGCATCATTGTATGATCAACTCTTTTCTTCTGCATCCTCACATTAGGAGCGGAAGAGAGCAACACAATACTCTTATAAGGTGAGTCGAACCGATATGTCCATAGGATATGACTCGTAGAACGAGATTAAGTCATCGTGCATGCCACTGATAAGGATTGCCCTAATTTGGCAATTCTTTTCTACCATGCACGATAGATCTCTTTATCTCGTATATTCTGAGGCGCGGTGCCTACTCTGGGGGCCATCATCTCGTGCTTTAGATTCCCGTTAGATTATACCTCTCGAGAATAAACTGAATCTACTGATGTGAAATCTCGTAAATCACATCATTCAGTTTACTCTCCTTGCAAAAATTTAATACGACAGTTCTCAACTTATTAAGAGAGACATTTGTGACTTGGAGATACTTATTATTACATTTTTGTATACCCTACGAATCATCAAGACCAAAATAACTTGAGTACAGACCCCAAAGTGAGCGTATGAGTCAACGGACACCATACACTACAACTCGGAATCGCATCTTACCATTTGGACTTTGATTTGGCACACAAAAACCCATAAAAAAGTCACATTTATGGATATAGAACCCCAAAGAAATTGAAAAAATTCAATTTTAAGCGACCTCACCCGTAGCCTGGGGCCCACACGCGCCGCCGCGCGCCTGCGATGCGCTCCACGCACTGCCATGCACTGGCAGCAGCCTGGCGCACGCGCCAGATGCGCGGCGCTCCTCACACGCACGGCCACGCGCCTGGCGCGGCTCGGCTCACGTGCGCCCAGTCGCGGCGCGCAGCTCCCGCGCTGAGCCGGGTCAGACCAGGTCGGTCAACGGGTCAGGGTTGACCCGACCGTCCGGTCAACGGGTCGAGGGGTCCGACCCGATCGGGTGGGTTGTGGGTCGGTCCGGGTCAGGGTCTGACCCGAACCGGGGGACTGACCTCTTCACGCGCCTGTGTGGCGCATGAAGTACACTCGCCTGCTGGATGCGCCTTAGGGCACGTGCGTCTCACGCGCCCGCGGGTCAGGGTCTGTCTTCTTCGCCCGACGAGTCCTGTAACTAGTTTTTCGACTTGGTTTCTAGAAAACTCAATTCCGGCTGTTTTTTCTCGTATTTTTCGACCGGAAAAAATTAATGGACATCCTCTAAACATTCTGCACTCAATTTTATGAGGATTCATGCCCAAAAATGACGAAAACCAACTACTTCAGTTGCGGCCCTCCGTGGCCATTCGGAAATCCCAGTTTTCGGCATCCAAAACTTACAATAAAAGACATGAAATTATAGATCTAGATGCAAGAAACACACTTATAACATTTTCTTGCATCGATCCGCCCTCTAAAGTCATAGATCTAAGGTTTTTATGTTCGTACGGTCGTAAACTTCGACCGGACGTTTCATGGCCTAAATATGCTCGGAAAATTAAACAAAAAATAGTTTTGTAATTCCTGGACCATGGGTATTCCTACGGTATTCTCGGATTTACGAAACTCATCCGTGATCCGGACCCTAAAATTTTATACCCCAAAAATAATTCCAAAAATCATTTAAATTAAATCCAACAATCGCTCTGATAGAAATGTTTGATTTAATCGCACATGCGGAAGCGTAAAATAAATAGTTCAGAATTTTTCGGGATAAATATCTCTATAGGGTGGTCTCCAAAATCCACCGTGTCGCGATGTCCCTCGAACGGATCGCACGGTTGGATGGTGATTACGCAATCGAACCACCACCGCAATTTCACGACGCCTCAAGCCTCATGTCCGGTGTATCGTTTGACGATGAGAGATTTTTCTACGCGAAAATCTCCAACTCTCACGGTGTTTTCTCTCTCTAGAGAATTGTGTAATTCTAACAATTTTTTCACTCTCGGTAACTGTTCACCACTGTTCACTCAAGAATGGAGAGAAAGGTCACCTCTTCACCTTTGGTATGTCCACTGGTCTTTTAGGTAAGTCATTATTAGGGAGTTAATTAGGTGATTAGTGGGATAATGGGAATTACCCCATTATCCCTAAGGTATCAAAATGCTTCTCTTGGGCACACTAATCTACAGGCACTTTGCCAGGAACGCGAAAGCATGGTTCTTTTTAAGGGGGTACAATAACGCGGTATCTTGTTCGGGGCACAAAGGGGTCGTGTTCTATTCATATTCACAACAAAAAAGACAGTGTTTTATTAAAAAATCACAACCAGGTTCCCAAGATCATGTTTTATTATTATTGTTGTTGTTGTTGTTTGTTGCTGTTTGTTGTTGTTATTGTTAGTCTTGTTCTTGAGATTTTAAGTGTCCCCTTTTCCTTTTTTGGCAAAGTGATTATGAGGCTCCCAAAGAAGACCCCATGAAGAGCAAAGAAGGGGCCGGGAGTTCAAAGTTGAAGATATTCAGACACTTTTATAGAAGACAACAGTATTTGTTTTGCAGGAATGAATTGTTAAAAGGTGAGATTTTGAAGGTCTTTGAGGTTCAAAAGTTTTGAGCAAACAAAAGCCAAAATATCTCTAAACTACACCAGACCAACCCAAGCTTCTTCATAAACCAAACCACTCGTGTAAACAGAATGGGACGCCATCTGACTTGAAACCTTAAGACATTAGTTCTTGGGCCACTCGACAAGAAAGCTTTGCCCCCTCAAATTCTATAGCTACAAGGTTTATAGGGCCATCCGACATAATTCTCCTTGATATAGATAGGGACCACACCAGAATTTTGTCAAGCGGCAAAATTCTTTCTGATGCGATCAATATGGTGGAGGAAAACAAAAATAGACAAATTAATTAACAAAATAACATAGCAGAAAAAATTGATATGAAACTGAATGTATTCCCCCCCCCCCCAAAAAAAAGGCTCTTGCTGGTTGTAAGATCGGCGAGCTGCCACTTGTAGTTCCAAAAATGGTTAAATTGGCAAGGTAAATGCTAATTGATATATGCATGATAAGAAGGTAGTCAACCTTCAATTAGAATCATTGCATGTGTCGAGCTTCAAAGAAAATATCAAAAATATATAAAAAAAAATTGAAAACATACTATGTAACTTTATGCTGGCAATGAATATGTTCTTCCAATCGTTATCTTTGCACCTGCGACTCGTACTTCTTCAAAGGCTAGCGTCCTCAAGCTGAGGTAGAAGAAATCCACAACCAAGTTGATCTGAGCAAGAAAAGATTAAATTGCAATATCTCAATGCAGGATTAGGGCTTAAAATAATACAACATGCATTCCAAGATTATTCATCAGATCCAGAATTTATGAAAAATGACATTTAAGCTAGGCTTATGAAGAGACTAAGAGACTATGGTTTCAAAACATACCATAGCCAATGTTAGGAAATATATTGTACATGTTATTGATTTGATTTTAATATATATTTGATTTTGTTTTATATTTATGATAATAAATTCACTATTAGAAAATACGGTTTCAACAACGGAAAATTACCGACGGAAAAAAATCCATCCGTAATAACGACAGATTTGCGACTCGGATTTTTTACTGAGAGATTAGTGATAGATTAGAGACAGAAATTAGCGATAGAAATATTTCCGTCGCTAAACCCTTAAAAATTTTTTTTAAAAATTATAAAATTATCAGCGACGGATTACCGACGGAAATTTTAGTGACGGAAATATTTCCGTCGCTAACTTCCGTCGGTGAATTGGTGAAGGAAAAAAAATTTAAAAAATATATGTACAGCCTTTAGCGATGGATTAGCGACAAAAAATTAACGACGTATTATCGACGGAAAATTAGTAACGGATTACCGATAGATTTTTTAATTTTTTAATTTTTTAATTTTTTAAATTTTTAATTTTTAAAATTTTTAAATTTTTAATTTTTTTAATTTTTAATTTTTAATTTTTAATTTTTAATTTTTAATTTTTAATTTTTAATTTTTAATTTTTAATTTTATTTATTAATTCTTATTATTTATTTTATTTTTGCACATTTTTTATTTTTTATTTTAAGTAATAATAAAATTATTTTATTATTTTATAATATATTATTTTAAATTTTATTTTAAATTTTATTTTAAATTTTATTTTAAATTTTATTTTAAATTTTATTTTAAATTTTATTTTAAATTTTAAAATTTTAAAATTTTAAAAATTAAAATTTATTTAATAATTCTTATTATTTTTATTTTATTTTTCAAAGAATAATATTATTTTATTTTTTAAAATTTTTTATTATTTTATTTTATTGAGAGCTCTCATATTGAACTTTAGTTCTCTTTGTTTTCATGAACACTATGCAAAATGTATCTTATCCAACAAAATTATTGTGTCATATGCCATTCAGTGTTTTTAATACCCAAAAGAAGGAAAAAAGAATTAAAAATTAGCTTTACCAAAATTTGAAGCTGAAGTTCAAAAATGAGTGCTTTAATATTGTTTTAAATGTCCAGATAATTGTCCAAAAGGCAAATATGTGCGCCTGGCAGTTCAGGCTAAACTTCATGCATAAGCAAGAACTCCACTTAGGCATTACACTGCTGAAGCAAAATCTCTTTGGAGAAAATTATGGTAAAATAAATTAAAATTACGTGCAAACAGAAGTTTACATTAGATAAGACAATTGAGATAACGATGATCGATGAAGAAGAATGGATGCCAAAACTCTACTACCCACATGGTAAAAAAGCATTCAGATTTTGGCCAGGTAATTGAACATTCAAAATTCCATCAAATGCCAAGAAGGATCATTTAAGGAGCAGTTAAAGATTTCTTTCTAGTAATGAATGCAGGACGGTAAAGATGGACATATAGTAGAAAAAGATCATTAATATCAAAATCAAATAGTAAGAAATCTAAGATTAGACTAGACTAAGGATTATTTTGTGCACGAGTTTAAGGCATGGCAACTCCTGTTGATACGAGAGAGAGGGGTGGAGGGAGATCAATAATCCATATCTGGTTCATAATTGAAAAACATATCTGAAGGCAACTTGCTGATGAAATTTGAAACAAAGAATATTAACGAAGCTGAAAAATAAATTCAGATTTCTATTGAAATGAAAGTACAAGGGGCATACATATTTTGAAGCTTTTTTTTTTTCATGGTTTTACAAGAGAAAGATAAGGGTCTTTTATAAGAGAAAATAGAGATCTAGAGATGAGAGACAATGGCCCTCCAACAGCCAGAATTCTGGCCGTTGGAGGGCCTCCAACGGCTAGTTCTGCTGGCTATTGGGGAAGGGCTTTAAGCCCTTTCTTCTTGGGTTGAGGAGGGCCCTTCCTTGGGCCTGTTGGTGTAGGAATATAAGGTGAAATATCTTGATTTGTTTCGAAAAATTGTACGTGCCTCCATTGTTGACTTCTACTCCACTTTCAATACTTACTCTCAAGTTGGGTGTATATATATCTATAGCACCCAACTTGTCCATATATTTGAGAAGATGACAGTTCCTGACTTGGTAAAGATGTTCGCTACTTGTTGATCACTTCTTGTAAAGAAGAGAGTGATGAGTTTATTTTTAATCTTTTGTCTCACAAAATGACAGTCTAGGGTTTAGTGGGTTGGTCAAATCTGAGTTTTTAATATTCTAAAATGCTTTATTTCTATTCGACTTCCTTGCCTGAGTAGCACTATTATCTATTATCAGTAACGAATCAATTCTTTTTGTTGTAAACTTGTTCTTCAATAATATAAACCATTAAATTTCGTATCGATTAATTTTAAACATTTTGTACTTGTGCATCATTATCTTTTTCTTCTTGTGAGTCGACTGTTTCTTATCTTCCACATTTTTTTCCTTAATCATTTTAATCACGTTTATCTCCAAATTCTTTTTTCAATCGAACTAATCATGTTTTGTTGATTATCAAAATTTATAAATATGTCAATAAAAAAAAATCAAGAAACTAAATTTATTTGAAATTATTTTAAAATTTAGACCATGTAAAGAAAAGAGTAATAAGTAATATAATATTAAAATAAATTTTAATAATATAATATCAAAATGAAATTTTATTTTATTATAAATTATTATTGGGTTGAATTGGATCGAATTATTCATAGCGTAAATCCGTATTTAAACTGATCTGACTACTCTAATATTAAAATTCGACCCTAACTCGATTTTTGGAAAAAAAATCGATTCAGATGGGATTTTTTTGGGTATTCGTCGGATTAGATCAGACATTGCCATCCTTAGTTTTCTAAAGTCATTTGTTTTGTCATTATAGAAATATGAAATATCAACAGACAGTGGATTTAATAGGTAAACGTAATAGATCTATTAAGTAAATTTCAGATTCAAAATTTAGAAATAGAAAAAACTATATTATGAGAGATCTTTCTAAATTGGATTTAACAATATTCAAATTGAATTAATTAAAATATGATTTTAGATATTAATCGATTATATTAAAAAAAAATATATCAAATGGGCTGAACCACCGATGGCCCACTCCGCCGACACGAATGGCACCAAGTAAATTGACACCGGACGACATTTTCCTTTCGTAGTATTAATTTCTTGGTTGCCCTTTGCTCCATAGATTTACTATGCTCTAACCGCAAGTAATGCACGCCGAATGAAAAATTCCAATTCTAATGCAGGGACTCGAGAGAAGGACAATTTGGAGAGGAAAAAAAAAAAAACTTTGAGTTAGAATATTAATTAACAATTTCTTTCCCATTTTGCTTGTTTCATGTATTAGATACTATATGGGAAACTAATTAAGAATAATGAATCTTAGAATGATTGAACCAAGCCAGGGAAAGACAGTTTTTCTTACATTTTTCCTCCAACGTTCACAAACAGTGGACAACCTTAGTGTTCAAATAATTGACATTAATTTTTATTAGCTCTTGAATGTAAAATATTGATTCTATCGGCACACAAATCGAAAATTTAGACAAGTTTGTTTTAAAAATTTATTACCATTCAATCCGTTAAAAAAATTTAAAATAACTCTCGTACCATTTTAAAAATACAAAACAATACAATAATATGAAACACGAATAATTTAAATAAATTAGATTTATATAAAAAATTTATTATTAAAATTAGATATTTTTTAAATTAAATTAATTATTAATTTGTTTATTTTTATAATATTTTTTAATAATTGATTTTATTTTGATATATAATATTTTTTAATATACTCTTCAAATTTGTCGGATTTTTTTTTTCTCTGGTGCTAGGTACAGCAAAGGGTTGCTCAATGACATGGGTTAAAAGCTAGTTATTGATTGTTGCTATTGTACTAGCGACTGTGTCATCAATGGCTGCTGTGGGTCCTGTCCTGCTTTATCCAAGAAAGTAAAAAGAAGAAATGTAAATTATACCGCAAATTCAATGAGGTTTAAGTTTGATAGAAACTCATTAACATGCACTCCGCAACCAAAATCAACTTGTGCCTGTTGAGGTTGGATGAGTCAGAGGTAAGATAACTTTTCAATATATAAAACTATTAAAATAATGATAATTTGAATTTTGTGTTGAAACAATTGATTTTTATTTGTAAAATTCTATATTTTTAAAATTTTTTATTCTAATTAAAAATATTATATATAAAATAAAAAATAATAATACAGAGATGAGATAAATTGAACTCAGTTAGATTCCCAAAGTCCAGTATGACAAAGGGAGCCCGTAGGAATTGGAAATGGAAAAGTTTGATTTAAGTTCGACCAAAAGTCAACAATTTTCTTTTCTTTGTGCGTCTTGTAATTATAATACACGTTACTCTCGGGCATTACATTCTCACCGATATCAATGTCATCAAGTTCAATGGGCATTATGGTATTAAAAAACTTTTTGTACATGTATACGATGTTTGCCCCTCTCAAAAAATTATTAGATAGTAGAGAATTATATATAATTAATTTGATCAAAAATATTATTATTATTTTTTTGAAAATTTTATATGTATTTTTTTTTTAAATATAAGTGGGTTCGGCCACCATGTCTTGACTAAGCCACCACATCCCAATACGTAGTTGATCAAATTGTTGGATAATAATACCCCTTAAATAAATATTTTGATTTGAGTTTTATATATAGAAAAAATATATGTTAGGAGTTTTTTTTAAAAAAAAAATTCAATTCACATCAAATCGAATTTAATCGAACTAATATGATTATCGGATATCGATAATTTATAAAAGAAATATTGATTAAAAGATATCGGCTATTTTAACATAGTTGTTTTCTTTCGTAGCCTTAAAATTTCTAATTTAAGTATTAATTATTGATGGCCGAAGGAATATATGATTGACACAAGTTGTCAATGATAAGATTTTTTGAGCATCAATATGATTATCTCTTAACTTTAATGCGAGCATTATAAATAGCTATCCAAAATACTGGCTGAAAAAGAAAAATGACAACCAGATGGTATATTACTCTTGCATTTTATACACAATTTAAATGAAAAGTCAATTAATTGGGGAAAAAAAAATCTAAATGCAGTTTCACACTTGTTGCCGGGATATAAGACCATCTCTTGTTGATATGGGAAGGAATGACGCTTATAGAAAAAAACAAAAACAAAAAAAAGAGGAAAAACTAAGACCAAAGAAAGAAAAAAGCACAAGAACAATGACAAGCTCATATATTGTAGCTATAGAAAATTCAGTTCCAGTTGATCTGACCCTGTTGCCACTGAATTCCAAGTTTGCGAGGTCAGAGGGTGAGAGGACATGGGAAGAGGACTAGAGTAGTTATTGAGCATCAAAAGATAGAAGCCATAGAAGATCCACCAGCTACATCGCCTCATATGTCCAACTCGAACTTACTGCGGTGCCTTCTCTTCAATTTTCTCCATATCTGCAAATTTATCAAGATTATAAGATGATATATTCGGTGAATGATACTTTCTACGAACTTTCTGTACTTACGGTCAACCGTTTGAATGGGCTTCCTCTTCCACAAGAAAACAGTGATGAGGGACATAATGAGGATCACTGAAATAGCGGTGACAAGAGCTGTGATGATGATCACCAGAGTTGTGTTAATATTTTCACCTGCAGAACCTAGAAATGAAGTTTAATCAAACATTGTTAACTCTGCCTGTATTTAAAGTACATTTGTCAAAATAAACTTTGAGATTTTTATAAAACCCCTTCATTTTTTGGTCAAAAAGCTTCATAAAAACAAACATACCTCTTATGAAATTCGTTGTTGTGATCATTGAAATATTTCCAGTTGCATAAAAAGGATACATATCAGACCTAATAAAACAACTTGGCTTTAGAATTGATCCACCTTGTACCCCACTACAGCAAGCCTGAAAATCATTGACCGCCCCAGAAAGACAACTCCTGCATTCGATCATACTCAAGTCTGGCGTACACTGCACCATGCCATATATTGTCTTAGAGCTACTGAGATTTGACTCCCCAGTTGCAAAGTACTTAACATCGTAACTTGAATTTCAGCAACAGCAATAATCACCAGACTTTCCATTAAGTCATTCCAAGCTTGATTATACAAATTCAGGTTTATTGATACATTGTTTTTGTTCTGTATGGTCATTGCTGGCTGTGTTTCTAGTAAGTTCGTGATGGGTCGATCATAGTGTCTGACTATGCAAGTCCTCTCATAGTTTGGACCCCAAGTGATCGCTTCCTTTTGGTAAGTGCATCCGCTTAAAATGATGCCTTTTGCCAAGTTTATGCAATCATAACATGTTTGTGCAGAGTAGTCCCCTCTGCATAAAGCCAAAGTGTAGACCATATCGGGGCCTTGGTCTACTGTGGCGGTGTTGTAGTGAGTGTTGGAAGTGACGTTTGAAGAGAGAGCAGAGAAAGCGATTTCACGGTTTTTGCTGAAAGTGCTGTTTGGAGTAAAGCTATTTCCATAGCAGTCCTGTGAGGTTGCTGAGTGTGTAAAGAATATGAGAGTGTAAAAGAGAAGGAAAACCAACATATTGGATTGCAGAGAATAAGTGTTTTTCTGTTTCTCCTATTTCTGATTCCTGCTGAAGAAGATAGCAAATGGAAAGTCAAAGGGGGTAATTATCATAGTTTGATAATATCCTAATGTCTTAGCCACTTGAAACAACATGTATGCTCCAATGGCACATGCATATTTCAATTGGACCTTATTGTTTTTTATTTCTAGAAGACCATATGCCAGTAGCACCCAGCCAATTGTCTCATGTACGTCGTATTATTGTGTTGTGGAAGAGAGAATTTTCAAACTTTTCTTGTCATGTAATTGGTTCACACATACCCCATCATATCCAGAAATTAGTTCTTTTAGTCATCATTGGTGTGGTCTATTGAAGCATTTAATAAGGCTAGTCATAGCTCGTGGGCCACTGAAAAATATCCTTATCCCACACCCTCAATAATTAGAGGCAAAGATAACACCAAGAACTCAAGCATGCTACTTTATATTTTAAGTTCACGCTGCGTAATTTTCCTTCAATTTATACTTCCCCAAATGTACTTTCTCTTTGTACTGTTAACAATATTACACGTAGTCAATCAAATGGTAGCATTGACCAATGACCGAGGGCTGGGCCGTGTGATGCAACCCTTCACAAGGCTATACACAATGTTTGAGACTGCACACGATGAATGGCCGCAAGGCACACACAAGAAAATTATGGAGATTCTCATGAGCACAAGTGTCCAGCCTCGAGACAAGCTAAAGGGTGCCAATAAAGAGACACCATCATGGCCTGAGAAAGAGCAATCACCTAAGGCATTGCATGAAATTACACCATCCCGCTCGAGCAAGGATAAGTAGCTCTCAAGCAATGGCGCATGCCGCCCAAACACTCACGCGCCAAAGGATGTGACCCAAGGTTGTAACCTTTCATACCACATCAGACAATTATCAAGTAAATGACTTTTAAGGAACACTACAAAAAAACACGGTTTTAGTCACGAATTTTCGCGACGGAAAAAATTCGTCGCTATTTTGCGACGGATTTATGGACGAAAAACTTTTTTATCGCTAATTTGCCACAAAATTTACAACGAAAAGAAAGTCGTGGCTAAATTAGCGACGGACACATCATTCGTAACAAAATTCGTCGCTAATTAGTGACGAAAAAATTTTCGTGGCTAAATTCGTCGCTAATTGGGGACAAAAAATTTTTCGTTGTAAATTTCGTCCCTAAATATGGCAAAATTTTGCTATAGATTTAAAATTCGTCGCAAAATTTAATCTTTTTTAAATAGAATTTTATTTTTTTATTTTTCTTTTTATTTTATTAATATGTAATATTTAAGTTAAAAATTAATTTAGTGACGGATTTGTTTTCCGTCGCTAGATGAAAATCCCAATCCGTATATCCGGTAATTTAGCGATGGATTAAAATCCGTCGCTAAATTTAATCTTTTTTTAATTAGAATTTTATTTTATTTTTATTTTATTTTAATAATTTCAGCGACGGATTCCAAATCTATCACTGAATTTTATATTCTTTTAATTATAATTTTATTTTACTTTTATTTTATTTTATTAATTTATATTAACAAATCATATTATTATTTTATAATATTTTAATTTATATTTTATTTTATTATATTATATTTCATTTTTTAGAAGAATAATGTTATTTAATTCTTAAAAAAACCATATAATTTATTTTATTTAAATTATATATATATGTTAATTAATTTATTATTTTTTTTACTTTTTTTGTTTGATTTAATATTTTTTTATTATTGTATAGATAATTTTATTTTATTTGTATTATTTTATTCAATAATATAAAATTTTTAATTAAATATTAATGCCTGCGTGCGCGGGCGCCGGCACATGCACGCACGAGCGCCTGCCTGCCTGGGAGCCCGCGCCCTGCTCGCACCTGTCTCGGCACCCGCGCCCTGTGCGCGCCTATCTCGGCGCCCGTGCGTGGCCGCCTGGGAGCCCGCGCCTAGGCGTGCCTGCCTGGGCGCCTAGGCAAGCGCGCGGGGCCCAGGCAGGTCCCAGCAGGCGCGCGGGCGCCCAGGCAGGCAGGCATGGGCACCCGCGCCCCAACAAGCGCGCCTGGGCGCCCTTTGTTTTAATACTAAAAAAACATGCCTCGGACTTTGGATTTAAGTAGAATACATATCACCACTGCACCACCACTTAATGTTAGTGTTGTGTGATGATATTTTTATTTTCTTTCTTCCACCTTTTTGTTTCCTATTCTTAATTTTTTTTTCTTTTGGTTTTTTTTTTCTTTCTATTTTCATTTCTTATATATAATAATTTTATTGAAATTTGAATAAAAATATTTTGTGATTAAATATATAGATTTTTTAAATTATTAATATATTATAATTTATTGATAATTATAATTTTATAGTTTTGAGATGCATTTTTAAATTATGGATTAAAAAAATAAAATAAAAATGAAAAAGAATAATAAAATAATAAAATAAAAGAAAAAAGAAGAAATCAAAATATAATATTAATATATTTTTTAATTAATTTATTATTTTATTTTAAATTAGTATTTTATTATTTTTTATTTTATTAAAAATTATCATATTTATTATTTTTAGTTAATATTATTTTAGGTTGGTGGTATAAATAAAAAAAGTTTTTATATTTATTATTTTAAATTGTTTTTATATATTATTTTATTATTATTAGAAATATGTGAAAAAAAGATAATAAATAATAAAAAAAAATTTATATCACAATAATATCTTTGGCTCGGTGGTTTACAGGTTGCGTGTGTGCAGGGGTTCGTGCAGGAGTTCGGAGTTCGAACCACGGTAGAGGCAGAAGGCACGGCATTTTTCAGCAATTAAGAGTTGATGCTGCGCGGGGGTGCTGGCTCGGGCGGACAGGTGGGGGTGCTGGCTCGGGCGGGCAGGTTGCAGGTTGGTGCTAGGTAGGTGGGCACGTGGCTCTGCTGGCTCATGGGCAGGGCATATGGAATCAGCGACGGATTTGGAATCCGTCGCTAATTCAGTGACGGATAATTTTTTGACAGGTTTGTTTTTCTCTAAATTAGCGACGGATTTTAGCGACAAAAATTATTTGTCGCTAAATTTAGCGACGAATAATTTTTCGTCGCTAAATTTTGTGACGAATTTTAGCGACGAAAATTGATTTGTCGCTAAATTTAGCGACGGATTCCAGATTTTCGTCGCTAAATTTAGTGATGGATTTTTAATTTTCATCGCTAAATTTTAGCGACGCGTTATTAGCGACGAAAAATTTTTCGTCGCTAAAGTTTTTAGTGACTAAAAGGCTGTTTTTTGTAGTGGAAGAAGAGGAAGTAAGTGCCCATGCAATTACACGAGAGTAAGAAGGCTTTGGCTTAAAAGGACACCATGCGAGGAGACACTATGGATTGAGCAGCCTGCATGCGAGCACATGCCAAACACATACTGAGTAATGCACCCGCATGAGCCACTGCCCAAAGGAGATGAGCCAGCACACTACAAGACCAAGCAATCACACACCAAGGAGCCTACAGGTGAGGAGACAAGGAGCACCAATGCTCAAGGAACAAACACCATTGCTCGAGAAGATAGAGTTATGGCTCGATGGATGCGCTGAGACACATCAGTGCGCAGAGCATCACCATGCCAGCGCACAAGCCGGCGTGCCCAGCCCATGAGCGGCTCGATTTCTTGTGTGAAAATATGAACCCAAGTCTAGCATTCAATTTGATTAGACCCCCTCGCCGAGATGTGATTGTCCAAGTGCATCGGGAGGTACACAGATCTAATAAATTGCATACTTGTACAAATACATTTTTCAGCAATATGATGACAATTATAAGCCATGGTTTTGAGAAAAGGCAAAAAGGTATCTAAGCATTTGCTATCCGTAAGGACCTGTGCTTACAACAGAATGCTTGATTAAGCCATAACTGCTATCCTAACAGAACCCCATTTATGTGTTGTGCTTGCCTCGTGAGTTTTGGCAATTGTGCATTTAGAAAATTTCATTTGAATGAAATTTTTGCTTCAAAAAAAAAAAAAAAAAGAAATCCGGTTTAAGTTCTGATTTTCTTTGATTGCAAACTCATCCAGGACTTGGAGAAATTTTATCGCATTTTTGCAGACGATTTTCTTTAGTCAAATTTAAACTCGAGACCCCAAGGTTATGAAATCTTTGATGCATTCAACTCAGTGGTAATGTTGCCCTCACCCAACAAAAGGCAAATAAGAATTTAGGATGAAGACAAATAATTGTAATTCTTATTGTAGGATAGCAAAGACCAAAACCTCTAAATTTCAATGATTTAGATGAAAGAGACCTGGCGGCTTCTAACATAATTAAACCAAAATTTGAGTTAGTAAATACGTTTCTTTCATTTATGCAAAACAGTCGACGGCCCATGTTCTGGATTAAACATTTGGATTCAGGAATGTAATTATAACAATTTTAGAAAGATATTTTATGTTGTTTCTTTTTCGGCGTGATTTGTTTACTCTGCTATATAGCTTCAGCAACCCGTGACATGATTAACTTTAGTAGTATGTAAGAATGATTAGTTTAAGCATTGTGGTCCTATTATTAAGTCAATCGAATAAGGACTTGATGTGACTTCAGGCCGAAGACTGGACTCAAACAAATCAGGTAATTAATCTTAGGCGGCCTAAATTTTATAAAGATAGACATAGCTGTCTACGGAATAATCAATCTTTCATCGGCTATAGCAATAATATTACAGAGACAACGATGGGTTCTTGCAGTTGCATGACTATGGAAAGTGTTAATATGTTAGATCTTCTTGTCATAGTAATCTGGATTGTAACCATACGTCCTGTCAACAAGGGGTGTTGGAAATGGGTGCGGGTCCGCCGTGAAGGTTGACTCGACCCAAAAGGAAAATTCTCTTTCAAATTTAAATTTAAAATTGAGATAAAATAATGAGAGTTTTTTCTAAACCACCCCAACTCCCTTGTCTCTCATGTCCGTTCCACGTCAACTGCCCAAGAAACTTCCCAATTTTGAAATGTGACGGGAATAATTACAATTGCACAAACCATTTTCTCTGTTTTTTTTTTTTTAATTTAAATCATTTTGCAAGACACCCCATGAAAAATGTCATAACATTTATACATGAAAACTTCTCAATAATAATATTTTTTTCATTTTTGAAACAATACCAATACAATAAATTAATTAATATTTACAAAATATTATTTTTTATATCATTTCATATTTATTTTTGTTTCTCGTTTCTATTTTTCTTCTGTGCAACCTAACTCATAACTTGTTCAACCATATTTTCTTTTATTAAGAGAATTGTGAGGATTGGAAGTCAAAAAGATGATTTATTTTCCAATTTTGCATTAAAAAAGGTGGGTGACGTTGGTGCATTTGTAAGCCATTTCTCTACGATAATTGAACCGCAAATGTCCGAACCGTGCTATAAAAAAAAAAAGTCAACTACGAAAAAATACAGACATTTAATCTACCGTTATATAATTGATTGAAAAATTGTAATAAATTTTGTTATCTATTTTATATTAACTATTAAATTTTTGCTACAACAAGTTTAGCATTTTTGATAATTAATTCTTACCTGGTGATGAACTACTCCGAATTTTATATATTTTTCCGAAAATCTAAGGAAATGCTTCGGTTTTTTTTTTTTTTTAAATTATCTTTTTTCATTTATTGTTTTTCACAATGACTAGACCCATCTTGATGACTTTCGTTTGAACACTCTTAATTTAGTCAATCCAATATCTACACGATAAGACTAGACTATTTTTTGTTTGGTATCTTGGAATTATGTACAAATGGGATTGGTCCTAGATTACACACTTGGAATTGAATAAAAAGTGTTCAAAGGTAATTAGAATAGGTGTCCCAGACCATAGGCTCCCCTTAAACTTTGTTTTTAGCTTTTGGCTCCAAATCCTTCTACATGCTTCGAAGTTGTTCACACAGAATCTGAAAATCTTTCCATTATGAACAACATCAACATAGTATATAGGAATTTGGTACCACAATGAGTAAATATAAATTTATGAAAAATTTATGGTTTATCTAATAGTTTGAGATCCAAATCCCACGTTATTCCAAGAACCTTAACTTTTAGAGTTTTACCAATTTAAAATCCCATATTTATTTTTCTGATATTTCAAAATTTTTATTTGATTTTTGCAGCTCAAAACACATTTTTTTTCCTTTTGATTTATGAAGAAGGCCTCAGCCTAACAAAGGGAAGGGAGGAGATTGAAAATTCTACGCATGTAGGATATTATCCTCTAGTACTTCAATCATCTTTGGACAACCAATGGATGAAGGAAAAAAAAAAAGGGGAATTGCAAAAGAGGCAAGGTCGCACAACCGTCAATTAGACATATGGGCTATCAAGTTGACATTTAAATTAAACAAACATTCGTGGATTGTTTTCATATTTCTCTCTCTTCTATAGGCATGTTTGATGGGGTGTATAGTATTGAAAATTTAGGCTGCTCAGTTATTATACCATTTGTATGTGTTCTTGTTTGTGTTAATTATAATACATATAGTATTGTTATGTATTATTTAATCATGATGTAATATTTTACTGGAATTTTATACTTATTTATATTTAGGTGCTTGCTATCTGACGGTTGCCAGCATTGGTGTAGACATGCAACTTATGATCAGGGCTTTGGTGTCTGCTCTGGCAGAGCATGTTTTCTTTTATTTTCTTCTTCTTCTTCCTAGAGCATGTTTTCTTTTCTAAACCATTATGCTATTGCAATTCTCAATAACTATTTAATTAACAAAAGAGAACATGGAATTAATAAGAAACTGATTTAGATTCCAGTCTGTGATGGCAAATAGGCTAATATTCTGAAACTTTAAATTAGAGCAGCAATGGAAACCTACTCCAAGAAAATTCCCCAATTTGACCCAAATGAGGAAACTACGAATGTAGGGGCTGCGGATAATGATCTCGCTGAGTTATGGTCTCTGCGAGAGGGTTTAAGAATCGCTGAGGACCAAGCGTTCAGAGTCTTGGAAGTTGAGTGCGACTCTATGAAGGTTATTTCTGCGGTTAATGGGAAAGTGGGAGTTAATCACCCTTGGCAGATCATCATTCGCGATTGCAAAGATTTGATGGAACAGTTAAGTATTTCCCAAATTTTGCACACCTATAGAGAGGCGAATAGGTGTGCGGATAAGCTGGTGGAGCTGGGGAAGCAGTCCCAGCCTGGTCTCCATGAGGCTCATAATCCCCCTCCTGCTGTGGTTCCTTTCTTGTTGCTTGATGCTGCGGGGGTCTCTTGGGCTAGAAGGAGAAAGAGATCAGTTTTGTCTGTCCCAGTTCTGTAATACCTTAAAAAAAAAAAAAAAAAAAAAAAAAAAAAGAGAGAGAGAGAGGAGGTACTGCGTTTTGGCCAAAACGCAGCACCTCCCTCTCCCCCAAATCAATTAGGGCAAAAAGCCCTAAGTCTCTTCGTCTCCCTCTCACCTCTCCCGATTCTCTCTCTCTCTCTCTCTCTCTCTCTCTCTCTCTCTCTCGCTCTCGCACTCTCTGTCTCTCTGCCTCTCGAACTCTCTCTCTCCTTCGCACACTTTCTCTCCCACAGCCGCGCCCGATTCACCGCCGCCAGCACCCAGCCGCCGCTGCTCCTTCCTTCCCGCGAGCGCGCCATAGCTGCCTCACCTTCCTCCCGTGAGCGCTGCCCCTCCGCGAGCGCGACTGCAGCTCCTCCGCCGCAGCGCGATCTCTCCTGCGCGAACTCGAGCGCTCCCTTGCGCGATCTCTCGCGAGCAGCGAGTGATCTCCCTCGAGCAGCGCGCGACCCAGCGCGAGCAGCGCGCGACCCCAGCACGAGCAGCGCGAGACCCCAGCGCTCCAGCGCGCGACCCCAGCATGAGCACGTGCGACCCAGCAGAGCACGTGCGACCCCAGCACGAGCGCGAGCGCGCTCCAGCGCGCGACCCACTGCGGCCTGCGAAGCCCTCTGCGGCCAGCAAGCGGGGCTGTGAGCCTGCCAGCCCACCAGCCCACGACGGCCCTTGAGCCCGCGACCTGCTCTCTCTGCTGAGAGCCTTCCTGCAATCTTCGCTACTCTTTGCCGCGACCGCACTGTTAGAAACCCTAGGCCGCAACTCTTCCACTGCACAGGTAAGGGCTGATTGTTGATCAATAGGTTAGGGGTTTTGATTCTCGTGGTGATTTAACCTAATTATTGAATTTTGTGTCGGTCTAGAAGTAGTGCAGGTCCCAGACCGAGTTGTAGGCGCACAGAAGCTAGGGCTGCAAGCTGCGAAAACCATAGGTGAGGGAAATTTAAATCCTTTCGATAAATTGAGTGAATTTAGGGTAAGAGATCTTGTATATGTTTAGGATGTATGTTATATTCGATCAGAATGTATTTTCTGACATTTTACATGTGATTATTAAGGTTAAGTATAGGATTTTATAGGAATTAGGCTGTTTGATACAAAAGAAGTATGCTTAGGGATGATAGAATCCTGTTAGGTTGAATAGAATAGTTTTCCCAGAGTTTAATTTGAAATGTGTATGAAAAATATTATGGTTATGTAAAATTCAGAGGAAAAATGGGAAAATTGTTAGAAATTAGAGAAAATTTAGAAATATTGGGAATTTAAGATCATTAGTGATGCAAAGAATCTTGGTTCCTGAAATTAAAGAATTTGGTATGTGCTAAATATAGGAAAGTTCATAAAACCTAGAATTTGGGGTGAACTAACAATGAAATTGTGATTATTGGTATAGGATAACCTCTTCGAAGGTTGAGAAGGGTTACCTTGGATTAAATTTCGGAATTGGGAGTGGATACCCTCCCTAGAGGTGAGTGGATGGTTCATTGTGTAGTAAATGAGTAAAATGATTTGAAATTCTTTGAAAAATGATTTTGAATGATTTGTACATGTTTTATATGAAACTATTTGTGATTGTGGGATGTCTAAAATAGAAATTTGAATTACGAATGCATCCTATGAAATTATAAATGAATATGTGCCATTTGCATTGGATATTTGATATGTGAATGCTTGTAGCATGATTTTGGAATTTGTTTGATTGATACATGGCACATTGATGGTAATTTGAACGATTTCGAAATGATGGTGCATGAATGTAATGGCTATAGTCATTCCCTCCACGGAGCGACCCGACGGGGTGGCGTGGTTGGGGTTTTATTGCGAGAGAGGTATACGCGGCCTCTACTCTGCCACGTCGTACTATCTGGATTGCACCCCGGGGAGGTACGAGCCAACGCCAGGGAAGGGGGTAGTGTTTGTGATATTGAAATGGAAAATCCCCTGGCGGGCTTCCATCTTGGTTCGGCCAAACGCAGGACGGAAGTGATTTCGATGGGACCTTTGTGATTTTCTGAAAGAACATTTGATGTGGATGCATATTTTATGAATTATCTGATTTATTGAAAATATTTCGATATATATGAAGTGTTGTTTGAGATATATTTTGACATTCTCACATTCACCCCTTATTTATTACACAATCATATCATTGCACTCCACTCACTGAGTATTTCCCAATACTCACCCCTCTTTAACATTTTTCAGAGGAAGTTTAAGTCTGCTGCAGAAATTGGAGCTTGGGAAGGTTTATTTGCTGTTTTGTGTAGGTATGATAGTGATGTAAGGTTATTTTAGTTGATTTGAAATCCATGGAAGGGAAGACTTGTTTACTTTCTTTTTAAATTCTATTTTTGATAAAACTTATTGTTTGAATGGGACATTTGGTTCGAAATGTTGAATTTTGATACTTTCTTTTGATTTTACGAAGTTCTGTACATCTCATACTGTTTGGACTTTACTGATGCTGGTTTGTTTTCTTCAGACAAGTGTCAGTAAAATCCTACGACTATGATTTGGGACTTCATCTGTTTTGATTTTGAAATATCCTTGAAGTGGCTGGGATGACCACATTACATGCGTGCATGTACAGGAACCCCTCCCCATTTGTGTGCCGATGTGGGCTTGTGTGTACTGGGATGGATCGGATAGGTCCTTTATATGTGTATTGTCATATGATTTTTCCCATTTCTGATGGAGGGTGTATTGGATGAGTTTTGAACTGATTTGTAGCCTTGCGGAGTCCCGGTATAAGGGGAGGTTCTGCCCGTGTACCGAGACAACGCGGTGGCTGTTGCGTGGTCGATCCGAGGATCGGGGCGTGACAAGTTCAGTTAGAGGAGCGTTGAGCTTCCCTGCTCCCCGGCCCTCTGTTTTTGTTTGGTTTGCTTCGCTTTCTGTTTTGCTTCGTGTGTTCTTTATCTCTCCACCAATAAAAAAATAAAATTGGCGATGTTTTGGGCTTTTGTGTTGTTGGGCCTTTTAGCCTCTTGTTGTGCTTAAGCCCGCGCACCAGTTAGCTAGGATTTGGGCTGTAGGCTTTTACTTGGGGAGACCCGACTTCAATGGTGTTCTCTTTGTGCTCGTTGTGCCAAATTAGTATGGATGGGTTTGGGTTTGACCCTAGTTTTGTTTCGTGTCTTCTAATTGCTCTTTTTTTGCATATATGCGCTCTATATTCTATTATGTTAGCAAAAACATGTTTCCTATTTCATAATTTTAGTGTTTGAACAAGAATGGGACAACTATGATATGTGACTGCTATAAATGATGAAAATCTATCGACGCCCAACTTATTTAGTGACTGAATACTCATATCTATTAAATAAGATTTTGGATTTGAGTCTTGTATATAAAGAAAATAGAGACATGGAGTGTTTTACTCTTTAAGAGTCCAAATCGGATTGAATCAGATTTAGTTGAATTTAACGTGATTATCAAATAATGTGGTTTATAAAAAAATAAAAATGAAAACCTTGGGAAAGTTTATGGATAAGAGGGTTTTGAGTTGTGATAGTTTCATGTAAATTGATTTGATTTGTGACGGTAGTGAAGAATTCAAAAGAGGGGACCAATGCAAGGTTTCGGAGCAAAATATCATTTAATAAAATTCAAGGCATTTAGTTCAAATGTAACTACGAGTGATCAAGTTGATACAGAATATAATGCAGATGCAGCAAAGTACAGCTACACCTTCCCTACCTTTGAGATGAAACAGCATGGGATTTTTTTTTTTTTTTTTTTTTTTTGTGGTAAGAAACAGCATGGGAATTAATCAATATCACCGTCATTTGACTAATTCAACTCAATATGTTTATGCAGGCCCGGCCATTGGCTCATGCTCACAATTGGGAAAATGTAATTTCAATACGGTGATAATCTTATCTGCCCATTAAAGAAGTTCTTGCAGTCTAAGAAATGCCCATCCTCCTTGATTGATTCTAGTATATTTCATGGTATGATAATTGAAACAAACTTCTTATAGACTGAACATGCCACCATATCGTTCATAATATCTGAAAATTTTACAAGGAACAGAGCAAGTGTCTGCTTTGGGGTTAGTTTGGTTGGGGTAAAAAGTGGAAAAAAAAAAAAGAAAGAGAAGTAAACGTGAAGGGAAATGTTATTTTTCAGTCGTTTGGTAAAGAAGGAAATATAAAGAAAAAGTAAAAGTGGAATATAATCCCTTCCCTTCCCTCTTAAGAAATCATTTCCATCCCAAAGTGGACGGAAATGGAAGTAAATGAAATTTTTTGACAAATTTGTTTTTAATCTTCTTTAATATTTATGAAATTAGCTATTATTTTTTATTTCAACTTTATTTAATATAAAGTAATAAAATTTAATTTCTTTCATCAATGTTATTAGATAAATTATTTTTTCTAATTTTACTTTTTTTACCTTTTTTTTTTACTTTTTACATTAATATTCTATTTTTATTTAATATAAAATAATAATGAAAATAATTTATAAAAAATAAGAAAAATATATTAAATAACTATTTTTTAAAAAAAAATCACACTTTTAGAAAAATATTTTAAATTAAAAAATAAAAAATACATGATGAGAAATATTAAAAATATTATTTTATAAGAGTATAATAATAAATAAAATGATATTTTCTTTCACTTTTCATTCCAATCAAATAAAAAAAAGTACCATTCATTTCTTTCTCCTCCATTCCTATCAAATAAAAAAAAAAATATATATATATATATATACATATATATATATTTATTTCTATCAAGCGGAATAAATCTCCCCTTTCCCTTCCCTCCCACTCCCCCACGGAGAACCAAACATACCCTTGGTCAAAATATGTTGGATCAAAGATAGATTCCTGATGTGGTGATAGGGTCGCGCGCGTGTGTTTTTTCTAATATATTTTTTTGGTAGAAAAAGTTCATGCTATTAACAAGAGTTAAACAGTTACAGTCCGACAATAAGAGGATCTCACGAGATCATAGAAATACAGAGGAGGGGCCATGATACAAAAAAGTTGGTTGATCACAAACACCACTCCTAGCTAAAGCATTTGCCACTGAATTGGCTTCTTGATAGATGGGCGTCCAGCTGCCCTATCAAGGACCTGCAATCATCAAAGATAGGAGAGAATTTGTGACGAGGATGGAAGAAGTGATAAGGTCGAGAGCCGCTTGAGACTCTGCTTGGATTACAACGGCCCTAATTCCTAAGGCATTTTTTTTTGTGTGTTTTTATCGTTTGTTATTTGAGATTTATTCAACTAATCCGATCTAAATATTATGAAATTTATTAAACAGTTAGTTCTCTCAAATTTTATTTATTTATTCTCCTAATTCAAACTTAAAAACTATAATTAAAAAAAAAATATAATATCCTGCCTATGAAAATTTGATCTAGTTTTTAACTATAGATAAACCATCGCTGAGCCAACAATTCAGCTTCAGTGGAAGAAAACCCCAAATTACAATTGAAACCAATTATCCATCTTCCCAAGTGTTCTCTGACAACACCAGCTCCTGTCGGCCTTGGATTGGCCTAAAGAAGAGCAGTCTCTGTTCAAAGTATACCTGCTTTCCCAAGGCATGTTTTCTATACTGCTTTCACTCCATCCCACTTGACATAAATTTGATGTGCACCGGGTGCAGTTAAATTCTTGCAAGATACATTCAATCATAGTTCAGTGTATTTATTTAATGTAGGAAAGCAATTGGTGAGAGTACCAGACAGTTTTTAGGTGTGTAGCAAGTTTTTAGTATTCATTTAAACAAGACATGGATGACATTGATTTTTTTTTTCCTTCTTACACTTGGTGAAAAATTATTTATTACTTTGCTCTCTCTCTCTCTCTCTGGAATTGCTGGTCCATGCACAATTACTCCTGTCATCTTCGATACTGCAGTTTAATTCAATGGCCCCTAGCAATATGAAATTGAACTGTTCAAGTGGACAATTTAAATACATAATATTTAAATTCGTTCCAAGTATCATTTAGTTTAAAATTTTTGTCCAAACTCTTATTTAGTGATAGATTTGGTTGAACTGAGTTTATTACTTAAAAATTAAAAAACAAATTTGATTTTTTAATAGATTGTAAGAATTCCGAGCTTAGATTTTTTTTTTACTTGATTATTGGTATTTAAGTCATTTGGTTAATTCAGTTTGAGTATTGTGAGATCTAATTTAGAATAAACTCTTTCTATATTTATTTTTTTATTTTTAAGTCTTGAAGAGGTATTTAATCATTGGATTCACGCCACGTTGGTGAATTCCAAGCTTAGTATGCGGCACTTCAGACCCACATGTATTGCATCAAGATAGGCCCAAATATTGATACCAAGCTTGTTAAAGGGTGGATGTGGGATGGGTCTGAGGCATGCGGAGAAGAAGGCAATGAAATGTTACGAATAGATGTTCATGTCATATCATCAATTTGGCAGCTCAAAAGAATTTGTGGCAACAATATACATTTGCCAACCCAACAACAATGAAGACTACAAGAGAATGGGAAAAGGCAATGGGAAGCAAACCATCAAAAGATCATCCGCGCCCTCCGGTTTAGAATAATAGATAAAAGGATGAGTGGGAAAAAAGATATTTTTCTCTAAATAAGAAATAGTTTTAATTTCTTTAATGTCTGATTGTCCTCTATTATTCTGACATACTTTTTGTAAAATAATTTAATTTTTTATTTTTATAATGATTCATTAACAAAATAAGACAAAATCAGTGTTTTTTTTTTTTTTTAAAAACATTAGTACTACTTAGGCCATTTGTATAGTCACACCGAACAAGATTCGCCCATTAAATTCGGACCCCCTTATTCTTTCATAGAAAGACAGTTTTACGACCGCTTCTCTCTCTCTCTCTCTCTATGTGCATAAATACAAGATAGAGGAAATTGTCCCATGAAGGCAAACAAAAATGGTCATTGACTATGCACAAGCAAATAAAACACGCGACTTCAGATGACCTTTCATGGAGTCTACCGAGGATATGGTTCAGAAATAGAAACCTCATTTACCGAAGCCTCGCCTGATTTTTCTCTGGAGATATCAGTGTCTTTCACCTGCGAATGGAATACATTCGAAGTACAACTTGAGCTCCTGCTACTGCGTGCAAAATATACGGGTTGTGAAGGCATGGGAAGAATATAAGAGTTACTTCTGAGCATCAGAACAACATTAGCCATGTTTGGTCTATCAGCAACCATGTCTTGAACACACAATAATCCGATGTGAATGCATCTCTTCATTTCATTTCTTGATGCTTCTCTCAAGGTTCGGTCTACCAAATTGAATGCTGTACCTTCCCTCCAGCTCTTCCATGCCTGCAAAATTTCGTAAAAATAATAAGGAACAATGGTTTATATATAAAGATGTAAAGGTTTCGGAAAGGCTCGAACTTTTGTGAAGCAATTACCCTGCTCAAAAAGATTAATCTTATGAGCTGCTCAACTTTTAAGAGGAACCCAAATCATGGAAGATTAAATTTGGGCAGCGGGTTAAGTAATTCTTGTGGATTTGAATTCATGACTATTGACTAATTTTGTGTAGTAACTAACATTTCAAAACCTAAAAGTTGTGGAGTAAAATGGATTTTTTTTTTTTTTTTTGTGTGTTTTCTAACTCAACAATGAAATTTTTATGCTTACGTAGCTTATAAGGTCTTCTACACCATCCGCAATACAAAAAGAGGTGCTCTTCTGACCGCTTATAATCTCTAGAATCAACACACCAAAGCTATATACATCGGATTTCACTGAAAAGAGGCCGTGCATTGCATACTCCGGTGCCATATATCCACTGCATTGAACAACTCAAAGCGTTTCATACTAATTTGAGTTTTATAAAGTAAAAAATTTGTGGCCACGAGAGAACATGAGATACTCACAAGGTTCCGACAATCCTACTTGTGTTTGCGTGAGTCAGATCAACAACAACCAGTCTTGCCATGCCAAAGTCCGAAATTTTAGGATTCAACTCATTGTCTGACAATATGTTGCTAGCTTTGAGATCCCGGTGAATAATTCGAAGTCTAGAATCTTCATGAAGATATAGCAGCCCTCGGGCAATGCCCAAAATGATCTTGTAACGTGTCTCCCAGTTCAGGTATTCTCGTTTCATTGGATCTGGGAAAGTACAAAAAATAATTATTTTTCTGTGATAATTCTTGAAGTATACCAAACAATTGAATTAAAGACGGTGTAGATCTTACCAAATATAAAGTTATCTAGACTTGTGTTTGGCGCATACTCATAGATCAGAAGGCTTTCTTGACCTTTCAAACAGAAGCCAAGAAGCCTAACCAGATTCCTATGTTGAAGCTTGGCAACTAACATTACCTCATTCTTAAATTCGAGTTCACCTTGCCCCGAATTTTGAGACAACCTCTTGACCGCAATTTCTGGCCCGTTTGTAATCCGACCCTGAAAATGGATTGAAATAATAATGGTGTCCAAATTACTAATCTTTCAAAATTTTTAGTCTTACTATGTCAATATGATAACTTCAGTTAATCTAAATACCTACATATGATAGTGGTAATTTTCTAAGAAATATATAAAGAAAATAAAAATTAAAAGAAGAAATGTGGGAATGCAAAATATGGAATTAGAATATTAAAATTGTGAAGGAAATAGTATTTATCAAAGTTTGTTTCAAAGAAGAAGAAACTTTAAAAATAAATTTCTCCAGAATTTCATTGCACAACAACTTTCATAATTTACAAATGAGAGAACAAGAGCTATTTATAGAGAATATAACAAATATAGCTATTAGACACAAATATAGTTGTTGGACACGTTTTTAAAGAAAGGCAAAAGAACAAAAAAGGTGTGATACTTTTTAAGGACAAAGGAAACAAAATCCTGACCTCTACCTGCTGCACAATATCAAAAAATTTTGGCTGTTATATAGAGCAACGGCTAGTTCATTTGAACTAGCTGTTATGCCCTTTTTGAGGGCTTTCTTGGTTTTCTTTCTTGGTGTGGAAAAGAGGGGAGACAAGAGTCAGCTTGTGAGGGGTAATTGATTGGGGGGGGGGGAAGGGGTAAGAGAAAAGAAAGAGAGATAGAGATGACTATGAGTACTTTCGGACAAATTGGGTTTTGGGTAGTGAAGAGAAAAATTTTATTGTAAATTTATGGCTGAATTTTTAATTATTGCATTGATTTTGATAAAGTGGGCAAATTGAGCACAAACACATAAATTTCATTGTTTGTGTTCAATCTGCCTTGGTTTATCATAACAAGATCTCAGATGGATTACCTTGTAAACAGCACCAAATCCACCTTGTCCAAGTTTGTTTGCGTCAGAGAAGTTTTCGGTTGCTTGCTTCACTGTTTCAAAGTCATATTGCAAAGATTCCACCCTCATACCCGTATCAACATTACCAACATTATCATCTATACAGAAGGAAAAGAACAAAGCAATAAGCTATGAGCAGAACATGAGATAGCTATTTATAAAATTTGATTTTTGGAGAGAGAGATGTTTATGAACTAACCTTCAATTTCCACCTTTGGCTTCGTCTTCCTAGTAGAAAAGGTGATTATGATTATAAGAAGAATTGCTGATATAACCACTGCAACTACTACAATGATGATGGCTGTCGAAGATTTGCTGCTCTTATTCCCTGGAAGGAAAAACTTACCAGTTTTAGCGGAAAAAAAAAAAAGTAAAGGAAAAAAAACTGTTTCAGAATTTGCAGTTAAATTACCTTCTGTGCCAGTGGTATTAATTGGAGGAGGACAAGCTGGCGAAGAGTTATAGAATATGTAGGTCTCATACCGTACATTGCAGCTAGGATAAATCACTCTGCCTCCGTACTTGGCATAACAACAGGTCGGAATATTTCCCCTTGCACTATCTACACAATTGATGCATTCTGTCTCCGTTAAATCTGGAGTGCACTGCACCAACCCGTATATGGTTTGAAAGTTGCCAAAACTAACATCCCCCGTTGCATATTTGCGAAGGGAATCACCAGAAGCAGCCTGGTTTTTCAGGTCGTTCAATAGACTGCCCAGTTCCTGGTTGAACTCATCCACGTTTGAAATATTTTTAGTGTTTAACAAGGAAACCTCAGGTGATGTTTCTTCCGTAAAAAGTATGGATCGGATCGAGTACCTTAACATGCAATTGTCGTACCAACCGATTGCCTCTTTTTGGTTAGGACAAACCTGAAGGAGCTTGTAATTGGCATCATTTAGGCAACCCCTGCAACTATCAAGCCCAACGTCTCCTCTACAAAGCGCAATTGCATTGACTTTTGCTGTATTTTCACCCACGGAAACATTAAAAAATCCACATCCGTTGCCAGAAGAGTTAGAGGCGGTGAAGGTAGACAAGGCCTTATCCAAGTTTTGTTTGTGAGTACCGTTGCTTGTGTAATTGCCATAATCATTTATACAATAGTAGGACAAAAAATATGGTTGAGAAATGGAGATAGCAACCAAATGTAACAGAGAGAAAAGGAGGAAAAGTGTTTGCTTCGAAGAATTTATTGCCATAATTTCCTTGCTTTAGTCTCAATAGCGGAGGATGTGGGTTTTATGTAGTTTCAACAAAATGTTCATTCTTGGTTTCCATGTAGAAAAGCTATATAGCTGGCAATGTTTGAAATATCTTATGCTTTGTCCAAAGACCGTGTATATGCCTTTACATTCTGGTTTATGATTGAATTGATCGTCTTGATCCGTCGCTAAATTAATTTTTTATTTAAATATTATATTAATATTTTATTTTATTTTATTATATATTTAAAATTTAGCGACGGATGGGCATTTCCGTCGCTAAATTTAGCGACGGAAAACCAATCCGTTGCAAAATTAATTTTTAAATTAAATATTATATTAATATATATTTTATTTAATTATATATTTAAAATTCAGCGACGGATTGACATTTCCGTCGCTAAATTTAGCGACGGAAACCCCAATCAGTCGCTAAATTAATTTTTTATTTAAATATTATATTAATATTTTATTTTATTTAATTGTATATTTAAAATTTAGCGACGGATAGGCATTTCCGTCGCTAAATTTAGCGACCGAAAGCCTAATCTGTCGCTAAATTAATTTTTTATTTAATTATTATATTAATATTATATTTTATTTATTATATATATAAAATTTAGTGTTGGATTCGCATTTCCGTCCTGAAATTTAGCGACAAAGATCCCGATCCCGATCCGTCGCTAAATTAATTTTTTATTTAATTATTATGTTATAATTATATTTTATTTAATTATATATATAAATTTTAGCGACGGATTGGGATTTCTGTCACTAAATTAATCCTTTTTTTAAAATTAACATTTTATATTTTATTCTCTTATTTTTCTTTTATTTTATTCTCTAATTATTCTTTTTCTTTTTATTTTTTTTTTGAAACCATAAAATAGTCTATAAATAGACAGCTGTCTATCAGTAGGTATCAATCTCACTGCCGCTGTTTTTCGAAAACTATTGTTTGATCTACTTACCATACGAGATAGATCACCGAACGTTGATTTATGATTTATTGTCTTCTTTGCTGATAATGATAATGAATGAAGATTAACAACTAAACTTTTAAAAATAATTCAGCTATATGAGAGAAGCGAACATATGTGGAAGATGAAAAACATTATGGGTGAACTCGATAGTCGCAACTTATTGAAAATTATTTATTATAGATTGGTTGAATTATTTATTGTTGAAAATTATCAATTTGATAAGAATTGTAATATTTATTATGTATTTAATTCGATTTCGTTATTCAAAGTAGACATGGTTGAAAATATTTCCTACTAGAGTATAGAAGAAATTTAATTACAAAATTAGCTATGAATTTTGAAATATTGGTAATAAATTAGCGACAAATTTACCTACGAATAATTTTTTTAAATTAATTAATGACGAATTTTGTCACAGATATGTTTTGTGGCTAATTAGTGACAAATTTAGTCACGAATTTTCACGTTCATTGCTAAATTTTGTGACAAATATTTTTTTGTAACTAATTAGTGACGGAAAATTTTCGTAGCTAATTCGTGACGAATTTTGCGATGAAAATTTGTCATCGCAAAATTTAGCGACGGATAACGGTATCCGTGGCAAAATTTTGCCACGAGTTTTGTATTTGTCGCTAATTAGCGACGAATTTTACAACGAAAGATTTTTCGTCACCAATTAGCGACGAATTTAGCCACAAAAAAATTTTCATCGCCAATTAGTTACGAATTTAGTCACGAATAATGTTTCCATTGCTAATTTAGCCACAAATATTTTTTCGTCGCTAAATCCATCACAAAATAGCGACGAAAAATTTTTCGTCGCTAAATTCGTTGCAAAATAGCGATGAATTTTTTTCGTCACTAAAACCGTGTTTTTTTGTAGTGATATTAACATGATTGATTAAATTCAATTAATTAAAAATAGTTTTAAAGTGATATTAAAATAAGAATTAATTAAATTTTTAATTCTAAAATTAAGATTTTTGTCTAATTTTTATGCACATCGGAAAACATGTATAAATCTTTGATTTAAAAATATATGACAAAGAATTAGATACATCTATCTCTAAAAAGGTAGGTCCCGAACAAATTAAAATTTTTGATCAGAATATTGGCATCGGTGAGGAATAAAAAACAAAAGATTAACGATAACAAGACCCTGAGAAAACGAAGAATGATGCAAAGAATCCTTTACATTCGCCAAACATCATAACTAGCGGCATGTAAACTTATTTGGTCCGAAAATCATTTTCCAATGTTATTGCGGGTAGAGCTCAGACATCGTAACCTCATTTTTAGAAGCCTATATTAATTTATCTCTGGATGTATGAGACCTTGGTGCTAGTGAATCATGTACATTTGATGCACTACCAGAGCCTATGTTATTGCGTGGAAAATATGCCGGCTGTGATGGCACTGGGAGGGCAGACGAGCTGCTGCTGAGCATTAGGACAACAGAAGTCACGTGTTACGGACCCAAGTAATGGACTCAAGTCAATAGGAGAACTCAGACTAAAAGATCAACCTGTTGGGTGAGAGAGCCTATTGGATTTAAATACTATTTTATGATTCTTGGGGATTTGATGTGGGATTCGTAACATTACTCTCCCCTTTGAGAAGCCGGACGTCCACGGACAGCTCTTACTCTGGACGTCTTGCACTTTGGACGGCTTTCACTCTGGCGGGTAGCCCTTTTCCTCTTCGGACGGCTTTCACTCCGATACTAGATAGTTTTTTCCATTTTGGATGACTTTCACTTTGGCACTAGGTAGTCCTCTTCCAGGTAGCCTGCAGAGATTTTGATACCAATTTATCACGGATCAAGTAATGGACTCAAGTCAATAGGAGAACTCAGCCCAAAAGATCGACTTATTGGGTGAGAGAGTCTATTGAAATTAAATACTATTTTATGATTTCTTGGGGAACTGATGTGGGATTTGTAACACCATGTTTGGTTTGGCCGTAGCATTGTCTTAACCTCACGGCAATCCGATGTGAATGCATCTCATTATTTCATTCCTTGGACTGTTCAAGTGGACAATTTAAATATATAATTCCTAAACTCCGTCCAATTCGATCATTAATTTAAAATTTTTTTCCAAACCGTTATTTAGTGATACATTCGTCTAAACTGAATTTATTACTTAAAAATTAAAAAAAAAAACAAATTTGATTTTTCTTTTTTAATACATTGTAAGAATTCCAAGCTTAGTATGCGGCACTTCAGATCCATATGTATTTCACGAGGATAATACCTTTCTATCAAACTTCTTTCGATTGAGTGTTAGGATATTCTACTGTCTTAATTAGATGTCTCGAGTTTGAGTTCTGAAAATAGAGAAAAAGAATTTAAAAGAACCAATCTCTTAATAGACCCTATAATACTTAAATCAGATTAATTGGATAATTATGAATATTAGTTGATCCGATATAAAAAAAATAATAATAATAATACCTTTCTCGGCCTTTTGGGTAAGATCAAGTTTTTGGCCAAGATAGGCCCAAACAATGAAACCAAGCTTGTTAAAAGAAGGATGTGGGCAGGTTCTGGCCTGGGGGGAGACGGAGAAAAACGCAACGAAAGGTTTTCCATAAATGTCCCTGTCATATCATCAATTCAGCAGCCCAAAAGAACTTGGGGCAACAATGTATAAGTCTTGTACAAAAAACATGTTTTAGTCCTAACCCAACAACAATGAAGACTACAACAACAATGTGGCCCTTTTTGTATGCCTTTTACCAATGGACCAAGTTGCACCTTGTTCCAGAATATGGTGGCGCATAAAGGCAGTTTACTCTCTCTCTCTCTCTCTCTCTCTCTCTCTCTGCATGTGCTGAAGAACTTGTCCCAAGAAGGCAAACAAAAATGATCATTAACTAGTCTGATGAATCAATTACCTACCCTTTACTATAAGCAAACTGCAAAAGTCCAAGCAAATAAAACATGCTACTTCAGATAACCTTTCATGGAGTCTACCGAGGATATGGTTCAGAAATAGAAACCTCATTTGCCGAACCCTCGGCTGATTTTTCTCTGGAGATATCAGAGCCTCTCACCTGCGAAGGTAATACATTTGAAATACTACTTGAGCTCCAGCTATTGCGTGCAAAATATACAGGTTGTGAAGGCACGGGGAGAGTATAAGAGCTACTGCTGAGCATCAGAACAACATTAGCCATGTTTGGTCTATCAGCAACATTGTCTTGAACACACAATAATCCGATGTGAATGCATCTCATTATTTCATTTCTTGATGCTCCTCTCAAGGTTCGGTCCACCAAATTGAATGCCGTACCTTCCCTCCAGCTCTTCCATGCCTGCAAAATTTTGTAAAGATAATAAGGAACAATGGTTTATATATAAAGATTTTAAGGTTTTAGAAAGCCTTAAAACTTTTGTGAAACAACTACCCTGCTCCAAAAGATTAAGCTTATGAGCTGCTCAACTTTTAAGGGCAACCCAAAACATGGAAGATTAAATTGGGGCAGCGGGATAAGTAATTCTTGTAGATTTGAATTCATGACCAATGACTAATTTTGTGTAATAACCAACATTTCAAAACCTAGAAGTTGTGGAGTAAAAGTTTTTTTTTTTGGTGTTTTCTAACTGAACAAAGAAATTCCAACACTTACGTAGCTTATAAGGTCCTCTACGCCATCCGCAATGCAAAAAGAGGAGTTCTTCTGACCACTTACAATCTCTAGAATCAACACACCAAAGCTATAGACATCGGATTTCACTGAAAAGAGGCCGTGCATTGCATACTCCGGTGCCATATATCCACTGCATTGAGCAACTCAAAGCGTTTCTTACTGATTTGAGTTTTATAGAATAAATAATTTGTGGGTACGGTAGAAGATGAGATACTCACAAGGTTCCGACGATCCTACTTGTGTTTGCTTGAGTCTGATCAATAACAACTAGTCTTGCCATGCCAAAGTCTGAAATTTTAGGATTCAATTCATTGTCTAACAACACGTTGCTAGCTTTGAGATCCCGATGAATAATTCGAAGTCTAGAATCTTCATGAAGATATAGTAGCCCTCGGGCAATGCCCATAATGATCTTGTAACGCGACTCCCAGGTCAAGTATTCTCGTTTCATTGGATCTGGGAAAGTACAAATTAAAAAAATAAAAAAAAATAACTTTCTGTGATAATTCTCGAGGTATACCATACAATTGAATCAAGGACGGTGTAGATCTTACCGAATATAAAGTTATCTAGACTTGTATTTGGCACATACTCGTAGATGAGAAGCCTTTCTTGACCTTTCAAACAGAAGCCAAGAAGCCTAACCAGATTCCTATGTTGAAGCTTGGCAACTAACATAACCTCATTCTTAAATTCTAGTTCACCTTGCCCCGAATTTTGAGACAATCTCTTGACCGCAATTTCTGGCCCGTTTGGAATCCGACCCTGAAAATGGATTGAAATAATATCGGTGTCCAAATTACAGAGCCTCAAAATTTTCTGTCTTATTATAATTATTGCATTGATTTTGATAAAGTAGGCAAATTGAGCAGAAACGCGCATAAATTTTAATTTTGTGCTGGGTAATTTTGTTGTTTGTGTCCAATCTGTCTTAGTTTATCGTAAGATCTAAGATTTATTACCTTGTAAACAGCACCAAATCCACCTTGTCCAAGCTTGTTTGCGTCAGAGAAGTTTTCTGTTGCTTGCTTCACAGTTTCAAAGTCATATTGCAAAGATTTAACCCTCATACTTGTATCAACATTATCTGCATTATCCTCTATACAGAAAGAAAAGAACAAAGCCAAGCTATGAGCAGACATGAAATAGCCACTGATAAAATTTGATTTTTGGAGAGAGAGAGAGAGAGAGAGAGATGTATATGAACTAACCTTCAATTTCCGTCTTTTGCTTCGTCTTCCTAATATAAAAGGTTATGATGATTATAAGAAGAATTGCTGATATAACCACTGCAACAACTACAATGATGATGACTGTCAAAGATTTGCTGCTTTTACTCCCTGGAAGGAAAAACTTACCAGTTTTAGCGGAAAAAAAAGAAAAGGAAATAAAAAAAAAAGGGTTACAGAATTTGCAGTTAATTTACCTTCTGTGCCTGTGGTATTAGTGGAAGGAGGACAAGCTGTAGGAGAATTATAGAATATTTGGGTCTCATACCGTATTTTGCAGCTAGGATAAATCACTTGGCCTCCTTCCTTGGCATAACTACAAGTCGGAATATTTTCCCTTGCACTATCTACACAATTGATGCATTCTGTCTCCGTTAAATCTGGAGTGCACTGCACCAGCCCGTAAATGGTTTGAAAGTTGCCAAAACTTACATTCCCCGTTGCATATTTGCGAAGGGAACCACCGGAAGCAGCCTGGTTTTTCAGGTTGTTCGTTAGATTGCCCAGTTCCTGGTTGAACTCATCCACGTTTGAAATATCGTTTGAAATATTTTGTGGGTTCGACAAGCAAATCCCAGGTGATGTTTCTTCCGTAGAAAGTATGGATCGGTTTGAGTACCTTAACATGCAGTTGTCGTACCAACCGATGGCCTCTTTTTGGTTAGGACAAACCTGAAGGAGCTTGTAATTGGAATCATTTAGGCAACTCCTGCAACTATCAAGCCCAACGTCTCCTCTACAAAGCGCAATTGCATTGACTTTCGCTGTATTTTCACCCACGGAAACATTGAAAAATCCGCATCCGTTGCCAGAAGAGTTAGAGGCGGTGAAGGTAGACAAGGCTTGATCCAAGTTTTGTTTGTAAGTACTGTTGCTTGTGTAATTGCCACCATCATCATTACACTCGAAGTTCACAAAATCTGGTTGAGAAATGGAGATCGCAACCAAATGTAACAGGGAGAACAGGAGGAAAAGTGTTTGCTTTGAAGAATTTATTGCCATAATTGCCTTGCTTTAGTCTCAATAGCAGAGGATTTCTGGTTTTAGGGAGTCTCAACAAAATGTTCATTCTTAGTTTCCATGTCAGAGCTATATAGCTGGCAATGTTCGAATTATCTTATTCTTAGTTCAAAGACCATGTATGCGCGTTTACATTCTGGTTTAGGATAGAACTGAGCTTCTTGGGTCTGAGTAATCTTTTATTTATTTATTTTAATTTCTCGTGAACTTATTGATCTGTAATTATACTCGGCGTTCGGCGTAAAAGTCTAAAAATTTTGCACTTCTACATCTTGTTTTGAAAATAAAATCTAAAATTTTTAATATAGATTTATAAATATCATCAATCTTTTTTTTTTATCATGTCTTGTACACCATCCGGTATTTGAGACTTCACTCCGATTAATCCGGACAGATCGCTGCAGTGGCTCCTTTTGGAGGGCGGGTCTACCAATGGGGAACGCTCCAATAAATATCATCAATCTCGTTTCATTATGAACTCGTCTATTTTAATGTGACACATGTATAAGTTACTCATGAGATATTAAATCTCATATTAATTAATATTAGGGTATTAAATCTCATATCGACTAATTTTAGGGTATATCTATTTTTCATGAGTGGCATAAGAGAATTCGTACCAATTAAATTAATATTTTTTTTTCAATATTTATCTCTCGTGATTGATCCCAAATTTAGGATTAAAATCTAAATTATTATTGTTGTTGTATCTATTATCCACGAATATCAACACCTATAGCATTAATAATCATTGAATTATCTTCGAATAAGTCTATCGTGTAAAAGATGATGACAGTTAAATGACAATTAAATCATTTCTTTTATATTTAATAAATTATTTATTTATTTATTTATTTATAATTTTTATTTTTTATCTTATTTTTTTATATAATTAATAATTAAATATTTGATCATTTTAAATTTTTATTATAAAATATGATTACTCTATTATTTTTATAAAATAATTAATATTTATATAAAAATACTTATATTTTTAAATATAAGTAAGGGTAGTTTTGTCATTTAGATGCCCAAGCAATCCTAAACATGAAATATGATTCTTTTTTTTTTTTTTATCTAAAACAGTAATTTCACCTCAACAAAAAATACTTTCTTGGCTTTTGCCTTCCCATGACGTCCCCGCATTTTATATCGACAAATTCAGAATGGTTTGACTGAGGCCACGGTCGAAGATGAAAATGTAAAAGCGGCAGAAGAGGCCAGCAGGTGACATGGATGAACACTAAAAGTGGTTGAGGCGTCAAAGATGAAAAGTATCAGGGGTCGAAGAGACAGGAGTAGGTTAAGGACAAATTCAGTTCTAGAAATCGAAGATAATTCAGCATGGGCGTGCGATTGCGAAGTCAAATTTTTTTATTGTCCCTACTTTTGATTTGTATGCATCTCGAATCATTAATCTTTTTTGATCGTTTTATGTTGACTTGACTTTTGCCAAGTCAACATCGAAACCAAGATAATACTAAAATTTGGGGGAAAAAATATCTTAATTTGGATCTTACTAATTTTTCATGATTAAAGTTGTCACGCCCCGATTCTCGGATCGACCACGCGACAACCGCCGCGTTATCTCGGTACACGGGAAGAACCTCCCCATATACCGACACTCCGCAAGGCTAACCAACTGTACAATATTTCTTCCAAATACAATACACATATAAAAGACCCATCCGGTCCATCCCAGTACACACAAGCCCACATCAACACACAAATGGGGAGGGGGTTCCTGTACATGCACGCATATAATGTGACCATCCCAGCCACTTCAAGGATATTTCAAAATCAAAACAGATGAAGTCCCAAACCATAGTCGTAGGATTTTACTGACACTTGTCTGAAGAAAAGAAACCAGCATCAGTAAAGTCCAAACAGTATGAGATGTACAGAACTTCGTAAAATCAAAAGAAAGTATCAAATTTCAACACTTCGAACCAAATGTCTCATTCAAACAATAAGTTTTACCAAAAATAGAATTTAAAAGAAAGTAAACAAGTCTTCCCTTCCATGGATTTCAAATAAACTAAAATAACCTTACATCACTATCATACCTATACAAAACAGCAGATAAACCTTCCCAAACTCCAATTTCTGCAACAGACCTAAATTTTCTCTGAAAAATGTTAAAGAGGGGTGAGTATTGGGAAATACTCAATGAGTGGAGTGCAATGGTGTGATTGTATTCATAAATAAGGGGTAAATGTGGGACAGTCAAAGCATATCTCATAAATAACAGTTCATATGTATAAAACATTTCAATAAATCCCAATTTACAAAATATGCATCCATGTCAATTATCATTTCGGAAAATCCTGGGGTTCCATTGGAAATCACTTCCGTCTTAGGGCGGCCAAACCCAGACGAAATCCCGCCTAGGGTTTTTCTATCCAATGTCTCAAAACAAACCCCCTACCTTGGCATTGGCTTGTACCTCACCGGGGTGCACCAGATATAGTACGACTTCGGCAGAGGGAGGGATATCTAACTCCCCTGCACATCCAAACCCCAAACCACGCCACCCCGTCGGGTCGTTCCGTGATGGGAATATGACTATAGTCATCTGCGGCACCCTTCATTTCTAAACCAATCCAGTTCACAAGCAATATGCCATAATTTTCCATTAAATAATCAACAATCTCATGCCAAATCAATTCATAGAGCAATATCAAATAGCATATGGTACGGAATCATTTTTAAACACAACGGATGCATTTATACTTTATAATTCAGTTCAGACAGCCCACAGTCACAAAACAATTCGTATAAATCACGTAAAATCTTTCGAAAATCATTTATAAAGCAATTTAAAACAGGTTTCTCATTCATGAACACAATGAACCATCCACTCACCTCTAGGGAGGGTATCCACTCCCAATTCTGAAATTTAATTCAAGGTAACCCTTCTCAACCTTCGAAAAGGTTATCCTATACCAATAATCACAATTTCACTGTTAGTTCACCCCAAATTCTAGGTTTTATGAACTTTCCTATATTTAACACATACCAAATTCTTCAATTTCAGGAACCAAGATTCTTTGCATCACTAATGATCTTAAATTTCCAATATTTCTAAATTTTCTCTAATTTCTAACAATTTTCCCAATTTTCCTCTGAATTTTACATAACCATAATATTTTTCATACACATTTCAAATTAAACTCTGAGAAAACTATTCTATTCAATCTAACAGGATTCTATCGTCCCTTAGCATGCTTCTTTTGTATCAAACAGCCTAATTCCTATAAAATCCTATACTTAACCTTAATAATCACATGTAAAATGTCAGAAAATACATTCTGATCGAATATAACATATATCCTAAACATATACAAGATCTCTTACCCTAAATTCACTCAATTTATCGAAAGGATTTAAATTTCCCTCACCTATGGTTTCCGTAGCTTGCAGCCCTAGCGTCCGTGCGCCTACAACTCGATCTGAGCTCCTGTAATATTTTCAAATTTGAAATATATTAACAACTAAATTTCTAACACCAAACCCTAGAATTTCAACCAAATCATAGTCGTCACCTGTAGTGAAGATGCAGGTGAGCTTTCGAAAGGGAAAGCCGGTCGCGGGCTCGCGGGCCGGCGGCTGGTGGGCTGGCCCGCTGGTGGCTCGCAAGCTCACAGCCCGGCTTGCTGGCCGCAGAGGGCTTCGCAGTCAGCAGTGAGTCGCGCGCTGGAGCATGCTCGCGCTCGTGCTGGGGTCGCACGTGCTCGTGCTGGGGTCGCGCGCTGGCTCGTGCTGGGGTCACGCGCTGGCTCGCGCTGGGTTCGCGCACTGCTCGCGCTGGGTTCGCGCGCTGCTCGCGCTGGGTTCGCGCGCTGCTCGCGCTGGGTTCGCGCGCTGGGTCGCGCCCTGCTCGCGCTAGGTCGTGCCCTGCTCGAGGGAGATCGTGCGCTGCTCACGGGAGATCGCGAGTTGCTCGCGGGAGATCGCGAGTTGCTCGCGGGAGATCGCGCTGCGGCGGAGGAGCTGCAGTCGCGCTCGCGAAGGGGCAACGCTCACTGGAGGAAGGTGAGGCGGCTATGGCGCGCTCGCGGGAAGGAAGGAGCAGCGGCGGCTGGGTGTTGGCGGCGGTGAATCGAGCGCGGCTGTGGGAGAGAAAGTGTGCGAAGGAGAGAGAGTTCGAGAGGCAGAGAGACAGAGTGCGAGAGCAACAGAGAGAGAAACAGGGTTATGCCGGTGGCCATGTGCGGTGGTAGACAGCGGTCGCCAGTGAAAGGGAGGGGAAGAGAGTGGCGGAGGAGAGGGAGCGAATCGGGAGAGGTGAGAGGGAGACGAAGAGATTTAGGGCTTTTTGCCCTAATTGATTTGGGGGAGAGGGAGGTGCTGCGTTTTGGCCAAAACGCAGAACCTCCTCTCTCTGTGTTTTTTTTTTTTTTTTTTTTTTATTTAACAATAGGTATTACAAAAGTAGTGAGGGATTTTATTATGAATAAAAATGACCAGTTTTGTTAATTATCAATAAAATTTTAATTGCATTAATGAATTATAACTGAGTTAGTAATAATATCATATTTGATCAAATTCAGTTAATTAAAAATAATTCAAAAATGATATTAAAATAAGAATTAATTAAAATTTTAATTCTAAAATTAGGATTTTGTGTAATTTTTATGCGCACACACACACGAAGACATGTATAATTCATTGATTAAAAAATGCATTACCAATAATTGAATACATCTATCTCTAAAAAAGTATATCATGAACAAATAAAAATTTTTGATCAGATTATTTTCACCGGTAAGAAGGAAAAAAAAAAAAAAAAAAGAAGATTAACAAAACGAATTCACCGAACATCATAACTACGGAATCATTTTCCAATGTTATCGCGGGTAGAGCTTAGACGTCGCAACCTCATTTTCCAATGTTATTTTTTTGCCCATACGGGTTAAAAATTTCTATTTATTCGTGATCTAATTTTATAAAGATGGATGTATTTAATTCTTTGTAATATATTTTTAAATCAATGACTTATACATATTTTCGTGTATGCATAAAAATTAGACAAAATCTTAATTTTAGAATTAGAAATTTAATTAATTTTTATTTTAATATCACTTTAAAATTATTTTTAATTAACTGAATTTGATTGTTAATACGGTATTACCGGCACGTCAACGCCATATCATCTTCCAAATGATTTTCAATAAAAATGTTTAATCGTGATATTAGGTGTTAATATAACTTGTCAAACTTTTGAAATTTGTTGGAGGCATAAAGCAGAATTAGGAAATTTACACCTCAAATCGTGGTCATTTTTTAAAAGAAAATTTTTAGACCAATCGAAATATTGATCGTAGTTGAATTAATACTATGTTTTTCACGATCTTACGCTTTAAATCTAAATATTTTTTAGGTCCAAACTCAATCTGAATACCAAAGATTTTTGTAAACTCACGTACACTCTATTTTTCTTCATTTGGGAATAATGGAAGGAAGATGGGAGGAAAGACGATTAACTTCTCTTAAACATTTCCCATAACCTCTACTATTTATTCCGAAAAGCTTGCAATCGCGAGAATCATGCCTGTCAAGTCCCCTAGCAATTCCCTCAATAACATTGAACTGTGCTTTTCAATCCAAACTTGCACTTGTGTTTGTATCTGCAAGGAATAAGCAATTCCGGAGTTATTAAATTAATCAGTAGTTATATTCACTGATAAATAACATATCCAACTTCAGTTGGACAAGAAAAACATACCAAATAGAAACCGATCTAAACTTGTATTGGCAACAAATTTATGAATAAAGAGCTTCTCATCTCCTTCAAGGCCAAAGCTGAGGAGCAGAACAAGATTTATGTGCTGAAGATTGGCCGCCAATCCTCAGTTTTCTCGAGAGCCTCTTACCGGGTGGTGGATCCACGTATTGTCTTCTTGGGGGCAATGGTCCTCCAAGACTTTGGCAAAACTTTTGAAAAATTTTTTTATTAAGTATAAAATTTTAATTTTTAAGCTTTGTAGCCCCCCAAAAAGTTATGACCCCCTCCTAATATCTAAAACAATAAACATTTTATACTTTAAAAATTTTAAATAATATTATATTTGATATTTAGGTTTTGTGGGGTCTGATTCTCTTTTCAATAAAAGTTTAACCCTAATTTAATAAAAATATAAATTTTTCTTTCATTCAAATTTTTTCTCAACTTTTTCATTTGGTGATTTTTTATTGTATTTATTTTCTCATTTAGAGAACCATAATATATAACAGTTATTTTGAAAATTAATGAGCGGACTATATTTTATAACGGTAATCTTGAAAAATAATGAAATTTTAAAAAATTTTAATGTTATTCTTAAGAAGTCACGTTTTTTTTAAAGATTTTTTATGGTATAATTGGGATACTTAGTTACTTATTATTTTTTAAAAATTTATCTTTTTTCTTTATGACTAAGAATACAATCATTATAACCATCTATCAAAAAAACCATAATACCAAATATATTTTCATAGTCACAATTGTAGATAATTTAGTTATTTATATTGAAAATAAATTGTTAATATTTTTAATTCAGAATCGATTAGGGGTGTGTTCGAATCTAGTCGAGTTCGAGTATCCCTCAACTCGAATTCGAACTCTACGAATAATTTGTATAGATATAATATATATTCTATTTAATTTAATTTTTTATATTATAATAATATTTACATATATATATATAATATATATTATCAAGCTATTCGGCGAGTTTTCGATTTTTAAAATTCTATTACTCTAATTTGACTCGATTGTATTATGAACTTGACTCGAATTCGGTCAAAATTGAGTCGAGTCAAACTGTTGATTGAGTGACTCTCATAAACTGCTAGCTCGATTTGTAGAATCAATTATACATATATTTGAATCAATAAAGAAATATAGAGTACGACTTTTATAAATCATTTATTTTATTTAATATTTTTTTATATTTCTAATTAAAATTATATGAATTTGTATTTTATAATTTTTATTAGTTTTTATTTTATGATTCCTTCAAGATGAATTTCCCGTCGCCACCCTGCTCTTATCTGCCATTTCTTGTCCATTTAGGAGCCTGCCCTGTAATTTTCACTTGCCCATCATGGTAAGTGCATAACTTTTGTGCCAAATCAATTTTAACTCATAAGATTGACCACTAAGAAGACCTCGGTCCCACTCGCAATCAAGAAACGCGTGAAAAAAGCGAGAAATATTATATTATTTCATATGATTTGAACTGTATATAAGCTCTGTATATAGGTTAAAAATATTCTGTAAACACCATCTCGTATCTCCACCCCTAAAGTTTTGTCATTTATCAATGGGACCCAACCCCAAGTATCCAGTCTTTTAATGAATACTTTTCTTATTCTCATTTTAAAATTTTTTTTTATAAATATTAAATACACTTGCTTAAAAAGTAAGACATAAAAATATAAAATTAAATATATTAAAATTTTAGAGAGTCGAGTATTTACAAATTTTAGTTGAATGTATTTTTGAGGTATATTTGAAAGTAAGTAACAAAAAAAAATTGAGTGGAAAGACCAAATTTTGCAATGAGAGAAATCAAACCAAATGTCCACAATTCGAATTCAAAATATTTTGCCTGTAACCAGATCATGGTCAGAAACCTTAATGTGGAAAACCCAGCATTTCGTATGAACAATCAAACGCATTTTACCAGGAACACGAAAGCTTGGTTCTTTTCAAGGGGTACAATAACGTGGTGTTTTTGTTCGGGGCACAAAGGGGTCGTGCTTTATTCATATTCACAACAAAAAAGGCAGTGTTTTTATTAAAAAAATCACAACTAGGTTCTCGGACCATGTTTTATTATTATTATTATCGTTATTGCTGCTGCTGTTATTATTATTATTAAGATTTTAAGTGTCCCTTTTCGCCTTTTTAGACCTCATGAAGAGCGAAGAAAGGGCCCGGGAGTTTGAAGTTGAAGATATTGAAACTCTTTGATAGAAGACAACTGTAGTTGTTTTGCAGTAATGAATTGTTAAAAGGTGAGATTTTGAAGGTGTTTGAGGTTCAAATGTTTTGAGCAAACGACATACCAAAATATATCTCTAAACTACACCAGACCAACCCAAGCTTCTTCATAAACCAAACCACTCCTGTGAACAGAATGGGACACCATCTGACTTGAAACCTTAAGACATTAGTTCTTGGGCCACTCAACAAGAAAGCTTTGCCCCCCTCGAAGTCTATAACTACAAGGTTTATTGGGCTATCCGACATAATTCTCCTTGATGTAGATAGGGACCACACCAGAATTTTGTCAAGCGGCGAAATTCTTTCTGATGCGATCAATATGGGGGAGGAAAACAAAAATAGAAAAATTAATTAACAAAATAACATAGCAGAAAAAAGTGATATGAAACTGAATGTATCCCCCCCCCCCGGCGCCAAAAAAAAAGGCTCTTGCGGGTTGTAAGATCGGCAATCTGCCACTTGTAGTTCCAAAAATGGTTAAATTGGCAAGGTAAATGCTAATTGATATATGCATGATAAGAAGGTAGTCAACCTTCAATTAGAATCATTGCATGTGTCGAGCTTCATAGAAAATATAAAAAATATATATAAAAAAATTGAAAACATACTATGTAACTTTATGCTGGCAATGAATATGTTCTTCCAATCGTTATCTTTGCACCTGCGACTTGTACTTCTTCAAAGGCTAGCGTCCTCAAGCTGAGGTAGAAGAAATCCACAACCAAGTTGATCTGAACAAGAAAAGATTAAACTGCAATATCTCAATGCAGGATTAAGGCTTACAATAATACAACATGCATTCCAAGATTATTCATCAGAACCAGAATTTATGAAAAATGACATTTAAGCTAGGCTTATGAAGAGACTATGGTTTCAAAACATACCATAGCCATTGTTAGGAAATATATTGTATGTTGATTTGATTTTAATATATATTAAATTTTTTTTATATTTATGACAATAAATTTTTCTATATAAATCTAAATTATTGTAATAAAGTAATTGAAGTAACGGATCATTAAGTTTTATATTACTATATATATTACTCATCATCTTTAACATGGTATGAAAATCATATTCATCTATTTTTTATATTTATATCATTTTTATATTTTTAACATGATTAAAATGAGAAAAAGAAAAAAGCCAAACAGCTCAAATGACCTAGTCATAAAATCTTTTCTGGATGATCCTGATTATAATGTCAACTCTAAGGAGTTGTCATACAAGACTGATTCTGATGGACAACAAATAATGTTGAACAATCTTAATTAGAATAGATTAATCAGGGTAGAAAGTATCAAAAATTATTTTATTTTGCCTAAAGTGGCTTATACACGTTTGTTAAGTTTCTAGATTCAATAATGATCGGTTCCGCATTCAACCTTAAAAACAATAACACTCTCTTCCTTATAACTAAGGGCACTAATGTTCGGAGGAAAACCCAAAAAATAAGCTCAGCATCAAATATAAGTCCTGACTCCGACATGTGTAATACCCCGGAAAAACAGTGGAAATGTTACTCCCCTAAATTTTCAAAAAACATCTCTCTGACAAGAAGGAAAAATAGCCATAAAAGCTATTACATAAAAAATTGTCGAGATGAAATTTCTACTAATCCAACCACATAAGAGGATAATTTATGAGAGCAAATTCTATCTCCAAATCAGTTTTCTCCTCCCATGGCCAAGAAAGAAACTCCAAAAGAATTGAAAAATGAGCAGAAAGACAATGCACATTCCCTTCATATCATTCCTGAAAGATTTCATTTCCACATTTTGATAATATGTTCAAATGAAACTATGCCTAGGACTTAGCAGTAGCTGATTATGATTAGAAGCCATGGTTAACCCATAATTGGTCCGTAACTTTGCCATCTGAACTAGTCAGGAAAAAAAAAAAAAACCAATTGAAGTCTATGAATATATGTTCAAGCCAAATATAAGAACTATATCAACAAAAGCAACTCCCAAGATGGAAATTTATATTAGAAAACACATATCCAACTCACATTAACTTTCTAACATAACGACAAGACAGAATTATTCACACTCATCCAAATGGTACTTTGCAAAACTACAAGGATAGGAGAAAAAGGAAAATTCATACATATAAACATTGGCTTTTTCTGGGTACTTTGGCCATTGCCTTTTCCCATTATTTGGGTTTTGTGGTGGGGGTCTCCTTCAACAATGTACCAACTTGCAACGCAAGAATAACCTGCTATAGCCTATTCTTTAATCAGTCGTAGAAATGCAGCAGCAAATACCGTGTTCCTGACTTTTAAGGACATGAGTGGTTCAGGATAATTTGGATTCGTATAAATTTACTACCGTGGATAAAAATCTGTTATTTGATCTTGGCTTGGATATAGTGGATTTGATGGACTTGGCGATTTCTCAAACTTGCTTGTTGACTCTGTTGTCTCAGAGTAGACCTCTGTTGCAGACATTTCAATACTAGAGCTGTAAAGAGAAGGTGCAGATGGGAATGGAAGAGTGATGGAATGGCTATTAAGCATTAGCACAACGGATGCCATTGTAGGCCTATCGGCTGCATCATTTTGAATGCACAACAAGCCGATGTGAATGCACCGTATGACATCACCTCTTGAGAAGTTATTTTGCATAACTGGGTCCAGCAATTGTATAGCTTTTCCTTCATTCCAAAGTTTCCATGCCTGTGTAATGGTTTTACACAAAAATGTAAATCAAAATTTCCATCTCAAGGGGGAAAAAAAGGGAACCTGTAAAAGGAAGCCAAATATATGAAATTAAGAAGTTTCAAGGTACTTACGTGGTGTATAATGTCCTCCTTGCGTTCCAAATGATAGATACAATTGTTTCTCTTGCCACTAACAATCTCCAAAAGTATAACACCAAAACTAAAGACGTCTGATTTGGTAGAAAACCGGCCAGTCATTGCATACTCCGGGGCCATGTACCCTCTAATTATGATACCAGACAAAATAGCGAGTCAATTAATAGATGATTTGTGACTTATTATTTTCAATATATTTTGGTATTTGAGCACGTCCAAATAATTTTTGTGGCTTAAGTGCAAATTTACCAAATCAAGATTTAATCTTACTGTGTTCCAACAATTTTGCTTGTATTGCCTAGAATTTGATTTACTCCAAAAAGTTTGGCCATCCCAAAATCCGCAATCTTGGGGTTCATGTCTCCATCCAATAAAATATTGCTAGATTTAAGATCTCGATGTATAATCTTAAGTCGAGAATCTTCATGAAGATATAGAAGGCCCCTTGCAATTCCCACAGTGATATTGAACCGTGTTTTCCAATCCAAACTTGCACTCTTGTTTGGATCTGCAAGGAAAACAAATTCTGGAGTTAGTAAACTAATGTTCTAACATAAATAACAAATTCAAGTCCGGTTGGATAAGAAAATACTACCAAATAGAAACCGATCTAAACTTGTGTTGGGGACGAACTCATAAATAAGTAACTTCTCATCTCCTTCAAGGCAAAAGCCAAGTAGCCGAACAAGATTTCTGTGCTGAAGATTGGCCAGTAAGCAGACCTCAGTCTTGAACTCTTTGTTACCTTGTCCTGAGTTTGTTGAGAGCCTCTTTACTGCTATTTCTTGCCCATTTAGAAGCCGGCCCTGTAATTATTGTAGGCAGCAAAAAAACATAAATTTGGACTAAATTAGAGAATATCAATATTTTGCAGGGAAGAAGAGCAGATAATGAAACTAAGGAATTTTAATCGTACAAATACTCAAAGGTTTATTAGGAAGAGAGAGATCTCAAAACATAATAATGAATAACACCACATAATATTTTCACTCTTTTTTAGAGTGACTCTCCACTCTTATTTGAATACATAATATGACCACTTATATATATAATTAATACATTATTCTAAACTTTATTAACATGTTAAAAGACATATTGAAAAACCTCACATGACTCTTTGAAAATCACTCCACTACTCTTTAAAATTTACTTATATCACTTTTTATTTTCTCCGTATCATAAATTCTAAATTATTTTAACAATTATCACATGCCCATCATGGCATTAGCACATAAATTTACAGTTCCCATATGACAACAATTAAGAAACAGGCAAACAGATCCTTTTCATGGTTATAGTTAAGGCATATTACCATATAAACAGGACCAAATCCACCTTCTCCAAGTTTATTATCTTTAGAGAAGTTCTCTGTTGCAGCTTTGATTGTGTTGAAGTCATACTGCAAGGATTCAGAGCTTCTTATCTGAACTACGTGTGCTGCAAAATGAAACAAAAAGGCCATTGTAAGTTTCTAAACCTCTTCTTCTTTTTCATTGAAGGGATGTAAAAGCAACCATTTCCATGTTGTTGATCCTCGGACACTACATATCAAAAGATCAAAGATTTTATCGAATCAATTTTTTCTTTTGCTTTTTTTTGTTTTTCTTTTCAGGATAAAAAAATACAAAAGATATCAATAGTAATATAAGAAATATAAAATATGGTATAGATCTATACATCAAGTGAAGACGGACATGAACAAAATCATCAACACCGGAAGATAAAAATTTTGGAGGTAAGTCGTGTCTAACTTGCAATTTGAGTATTACCTTGGGCGGACATTTCTTTCTTTCTCCTTTTCAGACAGACCAAACTGCCAATGAGAATCAGTGCTGCTGCACCTAGTGTGGGCACCGTAAAAACAACAGGTAGGAGCCCTCCTGCAACAATTTGTCAATTTATATACGGTACACAAACTAAAAAGGTCTAGATGTAGATAAAATTTTGGAGCTTACCGCCACTGGTTGAGCTGGGGGGAGGAGGAGGAGGAGGAGGAGGTGGTGTGACTGCAGGAGGAGATGGCACAGGGACTGGAGGAGAAACTGCATCAGGAGACGCTGGTGGAGTACTTACAGTATAAAATTGGTTCAAGTCATATCTCAGCTGGCAACTAGGGTAAAAGATCATAAACCATTGTCTACCATTGCAACAACTTGGAATGTAACTCAAAGCATCGCCCAAACATGTGTTGCAATCAGATCCTGTTATATCGGGAGTGCACTGCACAAAGCAGTACACAGTTTGAAAGAAATTGATGTCAGCTTGGCCCTCTCAGCACCATAGGCAGCCTTTCTAATAAGTCCTTTCATTGTAGTCGACAATTTCTGATTAAAATCGGAAATATTGGGGACTGTAACATCACTGGGCCAAAAAACCCACTTTTGTGTATTTAAAATGCCAACGATGCTGTTATTTGAATACCTTAATAAACACTCCTCATAGTATATGGCTGCTACTTTCTGAAGTGGGCACTGCTGTATGATTTTTTGCGTTGCATTAGAAATGCAGTCATGACAGACTTGAAGAGTGACATCCCCTCTGCAAAGGAAAAGAGCATAGACTTCGTCAACGCCTTCTCCCATAGTGGTGCTGTAGAAACTCTTCAGGGAAGCTTGAGATGGAAGAGTAGGGAGGAGAAGATTGAGGTTCGCGCTGTATGCACTGTTCTGAGTGTAGTTACCGCTGTCATCACAACTGTTCAATACATAGTTCACTTGAGCATTGACATAAACATGTTTGAATAGAATGTGTGCAAGTAAGATCAAAAGGATGGTTTTGGAAATCCGATAAAGAGGCATCATATTTTACCTCACAAAATATCCAAGCTATCAGGGGAAGATAATTCGGAGAGGATTTTGAGTGCAAAGAATCAAGGACTCAGATAAACTATATAGCAGCAGATAGTACAGTTTGGTCGTTTGTCAATGAAAGCTTACGTATTTACCTTTTCTAAATGGATGATGTCTAAGCCTCTTATGCAAGTTTAAGATTGGAAGTGGATGCATTAAATATGAAAATCATACTCCCTAGTCGTACATCCTGAAAGTTGTGAGGTGTTTCTATATGTATAAAGTAAATACATTCTTTAACGTGGATTGAGTCAAAATAAGTGCGGTGACGAGGACATACCGCCATAGATAGCGAATTCCCCGGATACTAAATAAATAGTACGTAATTAGAGCAAATTTTATATAGCAACTAATGCTGTAACTATACTTGAACCAGCTATTTGACTTGGTCATTTAGATGCCAACTCTTTTGCTTCATTGCAAGTTAGAGACAAAAAAGGCCGATATAACTAACAAACAATCAATTTAATGGGATAAGATATTAGATCTCTTAATCAAATCTCAGTATCGAAACTTAATAATTGAAAAAACTACACTAAACAACCATTTCCTAAATAGGATCCCTTAGACACTCAAACTCGATTAGTTAGATTATAGATCTAGATATCAATGGGTAACCAAAAAAATAAAAAAGCAGCCCACGTGCACATAAACATCGTCATAAATTGTTAGATACAAAGATCTCACAAATTGTTTCCCTATTGGCTGCCAAGTTCATATGATTTGTGGGTCATTGTATAGGTTCGATAAATTTACTGCTGCACATAAGAAACACAGTGGTTGTGGTTCGGGGGGGGGGGGGGGGAAGGAAATGATATCCTTCACTTGTGGAACCATATGCTCTTGCTTAGGGCTTCATGGTTAACCAGGTGACATAATGAGGATGAACTTAGAATTCAGAAAATGCTAAAAATGAAAGGAAGAGTTGTATTTATGATTGAACTTTTTAATTTTTTTTTCCTCTTCTGGATAACATGATCAATCGTCATGATGAATTAACAACTATAAAAATCATCATGATTAATTGTCGACTTTGTGCACTTCTAATTGAATAAATCTTCTGCAATTTTATATCATGACCTGTGTTATAACATATTAAACACAACTATTACAGGTAGGAAAACCCCTAAACAATAGAGATTTTATACTTTAGGAAGTCGAGTATACTAGATAAAAAAAAAGGAAACTCAATAAGGTCGTGCCATGCATATCGCAAGCTAATGTAGAAACAGTCTCAACAACTCCAAAACGACAGGTAAATTATTCATAATTAGGCTTTCTACGCTACACTCTAAATATGTCAGCAAAAACTACTGAAGGTTTCAAGGGTCTTTAAAAAGATTTTTTATTTTTTTATTTTGTTAAGGGCGTTTGATTAACCTTCAAAAGTAATTAGGAACAACAGTTCTTAACACCAAGGTCAGAATTCTATTCTCAAAAACATTTACTTTTGCCAAAGATTTTACAAAAAGATGTTAAAATTGCTTCATCTTTGTGTGATGTTGCAAGTTTAGCTAGATTACAAAGATTTTGGTTCCCGGTTATAATTAAACATAATGGCCTGCTCATCATTCTTCTCAAGGTACCATCATTAATCCAGAATATTTCCTGACTCTATTTGGTTGTGAAGGTTTTAGAAGTCAATTATAAGAGAAGCATTGGAGTAATAGTACTTTGTGGCAATGCTAATTTCTTAAGTTGAGCCACAAAAGATCACAATTTGGATGGAATGTTAAAATTGTCAAGCTTAAAATAAAACAATTTCATTCAACAACTCTGCACCGGCATGACATCACCTAACAAACGGGAATAAGCATGCCAATGTAGAAGTAGCTAACATAATTAAAATGCAACGTCAGCATTCGCAAGAGTCGCCCTCCTCGATTGTGATTGTATGGAAAGAATATCTGTAATCAAAGGAAAAAAAACTATTCATTTTCTGGGAAAAAAAATGACAATCTCTCATATTTAATCATCGTTTAGCTACCTAGGCTTAACATGAAAACATAACAGTAGAAACACCTCTCAAATCAATAAACAAATCGGGGCCACCCCCACACATTTTTTTTTTTTTTTTTACAAGGATTTAAACATGAAATCATCAAATTAGGAAGGAAATTTGTACCACCAACCAATCCACTTGGGGACACCCCCACACATTTCATTCTAGCATATAGACATGATAACAAACCATGCATAAACATCTCCGGTCAACAAATATACATCTAAACTCGTGGTATAACTCATATTACACCAAAAATTCGCATAGTATATATCTCAATACCATACGTATAATAAATCTTTATTACCATACCGAGGGTACAAAACAAAAGCGGTCAAAGACAAAATATGGATTTAAGTCATTCACTCAATGGCATCTACCCTCCGACTCCCAAATCACATGAAAACAAGGATAAAGAGGTCGGTACAAGCTAAGTAAATACTCGGGAAACGAATAACATGCATAACAAGTATAACATACACAGCAAGATCAATATCAGTATGTACAATGCATGAGTCATAATATCAAGATAAACAATGACACAAACATATTGAAAGATACATCAAGTAGCATGTATCGTCTCAAATCACTCTCAATGAAAAGAGAGTGTTGTCATCGTTTTTGAACTTATTCCCAATTCTCATTCACATTGTACTTGTTTTATTATGCAATTAAAGAAAGGAATGGAATGTAGAACATAGTTAGTGTACGAGGGTCTACAAGAGTAAGTAAAAAATTTGGATTCCTAAATGTAATCTAAGGTTGGTGAGACACCTCAAATAATTCACTTGCTTCACATTCTAACCTCAAAGGGATAAGTAAAAAATTTCAATCAAAGATCAATAAGCTTCATCCACAGATTTCGCAAAGCTTTCGAAACTATAACTAATAGCCACACAAATCAAGTTTTTGCCTGCAGGTTTCGCAAAACTCTTGGAGTAGCATTTAAGTTCTCATTATCCTTTCTTTTATTTCTTTTTAATTCACTACATGTCATGACAAGAAAAACATAAAAGTTATCACAAAGATCCACACATATATTTCCATAAAATGTCATGCTTAAGCATAATATATAGCTTACAATCTCAAAATTTTACAATTTTCCGGCAAGAACTAGCCTCAGTAAATGAGTCATATTTTGAGTTATACATCTCGGATTGAGGTGACTCAAATGTTCACTTTAAACTAAGACATAAAGTTATAACTTGTATGTTTATACCTAGACCCAATTTCAATCATACAAAAATACCCAAATCAATGAATTAGTAACACAAGATTTATAAAGACGACAGGAAGAGTCCTAGTAAAATCAACATATCTTGAACTACATATATCAGATTGAAGTGATTCAATCACCCATTTAAAGTGAGACATAGGACTACAATGTTTAAGTTCAGAACTCAAACTAATTCAGCCTAGAGTGTAATTCAATTTAGGTCAAAAGTCAGAGCTGAAAATAGGTCGAAACTGAAACAAGACAATTTTTTTGCAGAAAATGTGCCAATTTGATAACATATTAAAAATTCATTTCTCAATGAAATTCTTCATGTGACATGTCATTTTAAAGCTCGAAATCTAATTTAATTAGGAAAAACACCTTACTCAAATTGGAGTTGTGTAGAAAAAGATATGAGATGAAGAATAGGGCATATTCATGTTGTCAAACATGGCAGAATTCCTAAATTCCATACCTCCCTCATGCCCAAAAACAAAATTTCTTCATTTCTCACTCACTTTACTCTTATCTTAACATAGTAACAACTTAAGACAGAGGTTATACAGGATCATGGAACAACAAATAAGCATACACATGCATGTAATTTGACTCAAACTTGCAATCCTTCCTTGGTCAACAAACCTTCTTTGAGATCCAAGGTTGTTCTCTATGTTCTCTATGTTCTCTATGTTCTCTAGACCACTTTGTACATCCTTAAAACTGGGGATAGCTTGTAATTGGATGAGGCTCCTTATTTCAAGCCTTGATGGTGATTTTAATAGAGTTGAGGGTGAGTTTTCTAGATAGAAAAGGAAAAAATGGAATTAGGGTTTGAGGAAAAGTGAAGAAATGAAGAAATGAAGAAACGAAGAAATGGGTTTTTTCTCTCTTAGTGGGGTGTGGGGCCCACGCATGATTTTTTTTAACGGAATATTACAACAATACACTGTCTAAAAATGTTATTGAAAATGCTATCCATCATGGCTATGATGGGATGTCTAAAGAACTATACAGGATTTCAAGTGTTTGTACTCTCAAATGTAGAAGTCTCATTATGACCAAATGTTAAGAAATACATTATTGAGAATGCTAACAATATTATGTTAACAAAGTAATTTGAAAAACTTAAATTGATGTAAGGAAGAAAAAGAAACAAAGGATTGCCTCGTTATTTCAACAACTACACTCTCAATTTAATGGCAATTTAATTTCCCCAAAGTTCCAGTAAAAGGATACACACATAAAATTCATTCCAATTAGAGTTCTTACATGCAACCAATTTTGATATTCCACCTGTCATTGCCTCCTAATATCATTTGGCCAAATATCACTGACTATGTCATAAATCATAAAAGGCATGCAATTAATAATAACTATCATCTAAACCATAACTGGTGTGTCTTAAAACATGTTAAAAATGATGAAAAGCACTACTCTTGTTACATTTGAAATTGAGAGCTCTCATATTGATCTTTAGTTCTCTTTGTTTTCATGAACACTATGCAAAATTTATCTTATCCAATAAAATTATTGTGTCATATGCCATTCAGTGTTTTTAATACCCAAAAGAAGGAAAAAACGAATTAAAAATTAGCTTTACCGAAATTTGCAGCTGAAGTTCAAAAATGAGTGCTTTAATATTGTTTTAAATGTCCAGATAATTGTCTAAAAGGCAAATATGCGCGCCTGGCAGTTCAGGCTAAACTTCATGCATAAGCAAGAACTCCATTTAGGCATTACACTGCTGAAGCAAAATCTCTTTGGAGAAAATTATGGTAAAATAAATAAAAATTACGTGCAAATAGAAGTCTACATTAGATAAGACAATTGAGATAAGGATGATCGATGAAGTAGAATGGATGCCAAAACTCTACTAGCCACATGGTAAAAAAGCATTCAGATTTTGGCCAGGTAATTGAACATTCAAAATTCCATCAAATGCCAAGAAGGATCATTTAAGCAACAGTCAAAGATTTCTTTCTAGTAATGAATGCAGGACGGTAAAGATGGACATATAGTAGAAAAAGATCATTGATATCAAAATCAAATAGTAAGAAATCTAAGATTAGACTAGACTAAGGATTATTTTGTGCATGAGTTTAAGGCATGCCAACTCCCATTGAAATGAGAGAGAGAGGGGTGGAGGGAGATCAATAATCAATATCTAGTTCATAATTGAAAAACATATCCGAAGGCAACTTGCCTCATATCTAGGCAAAATCTAAAATCGATAGGTGGATGGTGGAATATCTAAACAGACACATTTCTGACTTAGTCTTTTACATCTCAACCCTTTGATACTTGTCAAGCTGTGGCTGAGGTAATCAAAGCTATCAAGTTGGATCAAGGGGTTAAAGCTAATCAACATGTTTCTGTATAGGAAGTTCGAAATCAAGAATGAATCCAGGATTCAACAAAGGCAAAAATTAATTAATTAATTAATTAATTAATTAACAATAATTAAATAAATAAATAATAAAATAAAGAAAAAAATAAAAAGCTCATGAATACCATCTCATTCTGAAATTATTTTCAACCCACCTGCACATATAGTGCATTTGCTACATCCTACCTTGAAAGAGATCTTCAAAGCTAAACATCCCTTGGTTAGGTCCATGATTAACTTCTTGGCACAACTTGAAGGTTGTTTTTTCCTTTGCCCTGATGAATTATTTTTTTGTTGATATCTCATAACTTTGAAGTCAAAGCAACCACACCATATATCATGTTGAAAAGGAGAGAAGTAAAAATTATAGATAATAAAACCTTTGATAGAAGAAAAAATTTCAGAGGAAAATAATCAAATTTTCACAGGAAAAGGGAAAAATCTGAAAATGACTATATCTGCAGCACTGCATTGTGGTCATCTTTTGATGATTCAATTCCCATGGATTACAATTTCACCTCAACAATTTGATTAGCCCTCATAACCACAATACTATGTTCGACACAAGCATAATAATTAGAATCCAAATGGCTTATTTTTTCTCAAGGTTGATGTGGCAAAAAAAAAATTGTCATAAGTAATAATAATTAAAATCTTGAAACAGTCAGGTGTCCTCCTACAACTGCCAAATTGGGATTTTAGAGAACAAATTCAAAACCACTAAAATTTCAGTTTACAGAGCCAGAATTTCGCAGCCATTCATCATTTTCTAATATAAAGGCAATATAAATCTCCTATCTGGTCTCTGCCCAGTTATCTTGATTTGAAGGACAAGGGTGATATTTCAAACTTGCTACCTTAATTTTTGGATGTCACTGAGGAGATATCTGTTGAAGACATTTCAATAATAAGGACGTGGAAGAGTAATCGAATGGCTACCTAGCATTGCCACAAGCAATTTGTAGGAGACAGAATGGAGATAAACTTAGAATTAAGGTTAAAAAAAAAGGAATACTTGTGATTGGAACTCCATTTTCTTGGATTTTCTTAAATCTCAAAGGCCAAAATAGATATAGTATACCAATCTATATATATACATTAATATAAAATAATAAAGTATTTCAAGAGTTTAATTTACTCAAATTAGCATTATTATAAGTTCTTTTTAAATGAATACATTATTAAATTTTTAAGTTCTTGCCGTCACCTACTTTAAAATATGTTGTGGTAGTCACTAAAGCTTTAGTTTTTTGCAATTTAATATACCAAGTCAACAAAGTCTAATATGCCATGATGTTCGCATTAGGCTACTGATACTTGAACAATAAGATCCTTCAAGTTGCCATACGAGTTGCAGACACAGAAAATCCCAAATCTATTACTCTCTCTCTCTCTCACTCTCTCCCTCCATCCCCCCTCCCTCCGTCCCTCCCTCCCTCCAGACATGGAATCATTCATTTAGTCTAATAATAATTGCAAGAACACAGAATGTACATAATGCGGTCTTGATGTGAACCCGTTGGATATACAAACCCTAGAACCTACGAACAAATTAATTTAACCCAAAAAATCATCCCAACGAATTATTTGAACGGGTGGAATTAAAGATCTCAACCATTGCCCTAAATGAGGAAGAACCTAAGGTATATGACCTTAGACTCGTTTCTTACTAGATCAAGAATCTTGGTATAAAGATGGAATGAATGACGCTACAATCTAGATGGTTCAAAACCTAGATTGATAAGTCAAATAACTAAATAAGACTCATATCTTGAATAAGTTCAAAGTTCTCAAAAGAACTAGACCTGTGTGAAGAATTCTCACAATTTTATTAATTCTCTCCAAAGTGTTGTCTTTTACACAATGTATAATGGCCTATTTATAGCCTAAAGGTCAAAACTTAATTGGCAACTAAAAATTTAGTGACTCCCTAAACAATAAAGAATTAGAAAACTAAAATATAAGTTACAAAAAATAAAAATTAGGAAACTAAATAAATCAAACTATTTTGACCAAGTCTTACTGCTATTTTTTCTTTATTTTCGTCCTCCCTTGGTTTTGGGTAGTTTTAGGTCTTTTATTCTTCTAACTGGACTTGTATAAGCATAATTAAGGCCTCTTTTGGTTCTTTATTTATTTGGGCTTCAATTTCTTGTTGTAAAGCCCCATGAATTAAGTTATTCAGTATTTTTTTGAATCTTTTAACTCGATCCTTTGTCACCGGCCCAACTGGGACTTGAGTTAGATCTCGTGAATTCCTTACAATCTTAATGATCTCATCATTCCCCTCCTCTTGAGAAGGATTTGTTCTCAAATCGTCACCTACATCAAAAGGACTCAAGTCAGTAACATTGAAAGTAGCACTAACATGTTACTTACCTGGTAAATCAAGTCTGTAAATATTGTCGTTGATCCATTCTAGCACTTGAAAAGGACCATCTCCTGGGAACAACAACTTGGAATGTCTCTGTGCCGGAAATCTTTCCTTCCGCATATGTAACCAAACCCAATCACCGGGTTCAAAAATCAACTTGTGACGTCTCTTGTTAGCTTGCTTGATATATTGTTCGGTCCTCCTCTATATATTGAACCGTACTTTCTCGTGAAGTTGCTTAACAAATTCTGCTTTTTTTTTACCATCTAAATTCACTTGCTCAGAAATAGGTAAAGGTAAGAAATCCAAATGAGTTAAAGGATTAAAACCATAAACAATTTTAAACGGTGAGAATTTAGTAATAGAGTGAACAACACGATTATATGCAAACTCAACATGTGGCAAACATTATTCCCAAATTTTAATATTTTTACTAATGATAGCCCTCAGCAAAGTGGATAAAGTTTTGTTGACAACTTCTGTTTGACCATCAGTTTGAGGATGACAAGTTGTTGAAAATAAAAGTTTCGTTCCTAACTTTCCCCATAATGTCTTCCAAAAGTAACTCAGAAGCTTAGCATCCCGATCTGAAACGATTATTCTAGGCATCCTATGTAACCTCACAATCTCCCTAAAGAATAATTCTGCAATATGAGAAGTATTGTCAGATTTATGACAAGGAATAAAATGAGCCATCTTAGAAAATCGATCTACAACTACAAATATCGAATTTCGTCCATATTTATTCTTAAGTAAATCCAAAACAAAATCCATTGAAATGTCAATTCAAGGTGAATTAGGAATAGGTAGTGGTGTGTAAAACCCATTAGGTTGAACATTAGATTTAGTTTGCCTACAGGTAATACATCTACCACAAAATCTCTCAATGTTTCGCTTCATGTGTGGCCAATAAAAGTGCTCTTGTAAAATTGCCAAGGTTTTGGCAACTTCAAAATGTCCCATTAACCTTCCGCTATAAGATTCTCGAACTAACAACTCTCTCAATGAACAATTTGGTATGCACAACTTATTTTCTCTAAACCAAAAATTCTCATACCTATAGAATTTGCCCTCTGCAGATTTTTCACATGAACTATAAATTTCTCAAAAATCATGGTGATCGTGATAAAGTTCTTTAATATGCTCAAACCCAAGAAATTTAGCATCAAGAGTAGAGATTAAGACATACCTGCGTGAAAGTACATCCGCAACTACATTCTCCTTACTTTATTTATATCGAATGATATAAGGAAAAGTTTCGATGAATTTCATCCATCGAGCATGTCTCTTATTCAGCTTATGTTGACTTTTCAAATGTTTCAAAAATTCATGATCCGTATGAATAACAAATTCTTTCAGCCACAAATAGTGTTGTCATGTCTCCAAAACTTGAACCAAGGCGTACAATTCTTTGTCATAGGTAGGATAGTTAAGTGCAGCCCCACTTAACTTCTCGCTAAAGTATGCAAGTGGTCTTTCATCCTGTATAAGAAGAGCGTCTATACCTACACTAGAAACATCACATTCAATTTCAAATGTTTTAGAAAAGTTCGGTAAAGCAAATAAAGGTGCATGAGTAAGCTTATGTTTAATAAGTTGAAACGTCTTCTCTTGCTCTTCACTCCATTGAAATGCAACATTTTTCTTGATGACTTGTGTAAGCGGTGCAGCGATAGTGTTAAAATCTTTCACGAATCTCCTGTAAAAACTAGCAAGACCATGAAAATTTCTAACATTACCTATATTGGAGGGGATTGGTCATTCTTGGATGGCTTTGATCTTCTCTTTATCCACCTCGATACCTTTAGCACTCACAACAAAACCAAGAAAAACAAGCTTATCGGTGCAAAAGGTACACTTTTTGAGGTTAGCATATAAATTTTCTTTTCTAAGTACATCCAAAACCGAATGCAAATGTGAGACATGATCATACAAACTTTTACTATATATCAAAATATCATCAAAATAAACAATAACGAATTTACCAATAAAAGCACGCAAAACATGATTCATTAAGCGCATGAATGTATTAGGAGCATTGGTTAATCCAAATGGCATAACTAACCACTCATACAACCCATATTTAGTTTTAAAAGTTGTTTTCCATTCATCTCCTTCATTCATTCGTATTTGATGATATCCACTCTTAAGATCAATTTTAGAAAGCACACAAGCATCATGCAACTCATCTAACATGTCATCTAAACGAGGAATAGGGTGTCGATATCTTACCGTTATATTGTTGATGGCTCGGCAGTCAACACACATCCTCCATGTTCCATCTTTCTTAGGTACCAAAATCATCGGAACTGCACATGGACTCATACTTTCTCTCACATGCCCCTTTTCCATCAACTCTTCGACTTGTCTTTGAATCTCCTTCGCCTCTTCTAGATTGCTTCTATATGCTGGACGATTTGGAATTGATGCATCGGGTATGAAATCAATTTGATATTCAATCCCTCGGATAGGTGGCAAACCTTGGGGTAGATCTTCAGGAAACACATCTTCGAATTCCTGCAAAAGAGAAACAATAACACTTGACAAAGAAGGGTTAAGTTGGTCGGTATTTAAAAGGAATCCCTTGTATATAAATACAATCATTGGCTGTCTTGAGAGTATCGCTCGCTTAACCTCACTTGTTTTGACATAGAAATTCTTTTATTTTCTCTCAGATTTTATCTCATTGACCGAACTTTTCTCTCTTTTCTCTTTCTCATCAAATTCGGCCTTTCTCTCTTCTTTTCTCTCTTTTTTCTCTTCAATCAACCCATTTTGATCTTTTTGTTTCTGTTGCTCACTCAATTTTTGCAATCTCACTCTATAATACCCAAACAAAAAAAAAATAAAAATAAAAATAAAATAAAATAAAAGAAAATTAAAATTAGGGCTTAAAGCCCTAATTTTCTTTCTTTTCCTCTCTCTCTCTCTCCCCCTCTCTCTTTCCCTCTCTCTCTCTCTCTCACTCCGTCTCTTCCTCTCCCGCTACCGCCGCCAGCACCGCCGCTCGCCACCATCGCCACCGCACCCAGCCCCCACTGATCCTCCCTCCTCATGCGAGCGTGCTAGCGACAGCGCCTTCCTCCTCCACGCAGCACGATCTCCCGCTGCCATCCTCCGCCGAGCGCGATCGCTGCACCACCGCGAGTGCACCGATGCGGGCGACAGCTGCAGCGCGCGAGCCCAGCGCGAGCCAGCTCGCGAGCCCAGCGCGAGCAGCGTGCGACCCTCAGCGCGAGCCCCTGCGTGACCCTCAGCGCGAGCCCCTGCGTGCCCCAACACAGGCTCCCCTGCGCCAGCACGCACTCCAGCGCGCAATCCACTGCTCGAGCACACCCCAACACGAGCGCGAGCGCTCCAGCGGGCGACCCACTGCAGAAGCGCTCGATCCAGCTCGCAAGCGTGAGCCCTAGCCACTGCGGCCCAGTCCAGCACGCGGCCCAGTCCGGCCTGCAGCCCACCAGACCCATCAAGCCCGCAGGCCCACCAAGCCAGCCAGACCCATCAGGCCCGCAGGTCCACCAGGCCCGCCAGCCCATCAACCCGCCAGCTCGCGGCCCACGAGCCCGCGACGGCCCGTGATAGTCCGTGAGCCTCTACGAAGGTAAATGATTCAAAGTTTCGATTTTCGCACTAGGGTTTTGAAATTCTTTAATAATTGGACTTAAATTGCTCACGATTGTTTCAAATTTGGAAACATTCAGGTTTTAGACCAAACCGACGGGCGAACGAAAACTAGATCCGAGATCCGAGGAACCCTAGGTGAGAGAAAGGAAATCTCTTTAACTCTTGAATAAATTTTATCAAATTAGATAGTTTTGGTTGGAAAGAAAAATTGAAGATTCATAACTAGACCCTTATTTAATATCGAACCGTGGTGATTTGATTAGGTTGGCTATTTTGGTGATTCGATTGAGGGGAGTATTGTTCTACGTATTGTGGTTTTATTGGGGAGTGCGCTATCCTCCTCAAAAACGGTGAGTGGAATTTATTTCAATACTTTTGTTTGATATGTAAACTCTGTTTTATAACATTTTGATGAATGAGCATGATTTGTCGTACGCTTGAAATGTTTTGACTGGTTTCAAAATTTGATTTTTTTGTGAACCGATGGAGTGTCCAAAAACTGGGTTGAATTATGAAATTATGCATCCATGTGGTTGAAATGTATAATGTGTCATTTTATGCTATATCTTGCACTTGGTTTGTAAACCTGATTTCGGCACATTTTTTATACGATATTGATTTTAGCCTTGAGGGCTTTGGAATGTATCGTTCCGTAGCTACGAAGGACACCGTAAGAGACGCTTTGGTGGCGTTTGGATATGCCTAGGCCTGGGGTATCCCACGAGTTGTCGTGATTTGATTATCGACACGGAACTAGTCAGGTTGAACCCGAAAGGGGGAGGATTTGGATTTGAATTTGGATATCCTCTCCAAGTCTAGCACCTGGACGAGCTTCGTCGCCAACGCGGGGGTAGAAAGCACTTTAAATAAACTTGCATATAACACCCCCGGTGCGCCTATCATAGGTCGCGGTAGACCTCTGCTAAGATATTTTCGGCTGGCAGCTCTATGATTTTAATGACAGTGCTTTGTGTGCATATTTGACTTGATAATGCGTGCAAATGACATATTATTGAAATGAAAAGCATGATGATTTGAAATATGACTTGTATACTTGTGTTTTGACACTCCAGTTTCACACTCCATATTTGATGATTGCATTGACCCACTCACTCACTGAGTATTCTTCCCCGAGTACTCACCCCTCATTTCCCTTCTTGTTTCAGAGATAGTATTTGGCAATGAGCGTTGCTTTTAGGACGCTCAGTATCATTGGGGTATTTCTGGTTCATTGTATAAGTACTTGGGAATGTGTCATGTCTTAGAAGTGTTCTCTAGGATCGCTCGGTGCCTCCTCCAAATCACAGGAGGGACGACTGGCGGCTGTCCATGCCTTTGACGGGGGTATGACAGTAGAGATCTATGGCTAGGTTGTTGGAAATTTTTATAGCCTTGCGTTATCTGGATGTTGGCTGTGAGATTAGTTGATTTTGGAGAGACAGGGATGGCCATTTAATTATATTACAGAATGATTGTGATTTATACAGGGTAAATTATATTTGGGAAACCTCCGAAATATAGAGAGATTCTTCCCGATTTTCTGCAAAAATACAGCCGGCATTCAGGATAACGGGCGGCTGTTCACGATCTCGGTTCGGGACGTGACACACTCGGTTTTCATAGACTTGCTTTGGTGTCATCGGAATTAGAGTGACTTTTCGTTGGTTGAACATGAATGAATATTTGTTGGTGAAGCCGTCATGTTGCACATGTCGATCAAATTGCCAAGGCCTTCCTAACAAAATATACCCAGCCTGCATTGGCACCACATCACATAACACCTCATCTTCATATTTCCCAATCCGGAATGGTACAACAACTTGTTTTGTAATCCTCACTTCTCCACTATCATTCAACCATTGTAGCTTGTATGGTTGAGAATGTTTAGTGGTTGACAAATTCAGCTTTTCCACTAAAGTCTTACTCGCAACATTAGTAAAACAACCACCGTCAATGATCAAAATGCATACCTTGTCTTTCACATGACAACGAATGTGAAAGATATTCTCCGGTTGTATTTCTTCTTCATCTCCTCTGGTTTGTAAGCTTAAGGCTCGACATGTTACTAGCGTTAACATCTCACCATGTTCAGCCCCATACTCCTCAGCTCTGATGGGGACGTCTTCCAATGGAGGCAAACAATCAATGTCGTCTTCATCTTCAGACTCGATTGCACCATTTTCCTGAATCACCATAACTCGCTTGTTTGGATATTGGCTAACTATATGTTGTCTTCCCTGACACCTGAAGCATTTAATCTCACTAGATCGAGTTAAAGTAGGGGTTGAGTTACTTTGAGAAGTCGTGGTGGAGATAACTGGTTTATGTTCAGGCTTAAATCTGGAGATGGCTGAATTTTCTTCTTTTTTCGGGTAGCTCATTCTCCAAGATGTTGCATTCGGAATCTGTGGTGTTGGTTTTGGTCGTGTGTTACCTCTTTTGAGCTGCCTTTCAACCTTGATTGCCACATGTACTAAATCCTCTAACTCCACATAATGGTGAAACTCGATCGTGTTGGCAATCTCTCGATTTAAACCATTCAAAAATCTAGCCATCGTCGCCTCTCTATCTTCTTCCATATTAGTTCGAATCATAGTCATCTCCATCTCTTTGTAATACTCATCTACGCTTCGATTACCTTGGTGGAGATTCTGCAACTTGAGACATAAATCCCTATAGTAATGACTCGGCACAAATCGTCGTCTGATCACCCTCTTCATCTCACCCCAAGTTTCAATGGGTCGATCCCCATTCCGTCGTCTATTGATGCACAACTGATCCCACCATACAATTGCATAATCAGTAAACTCAAAAACAGCAAGTTTAACCTTCTTTAATTCAGAATAGCTATGACAATCAAAAACTAACTCAATCTTCTTTTCCTACTCAAGATATGCTTCGGGATCACTTTTACCTTGAAACGACGGAATTTTCATCTTGATACTATCTAAGTTGTTGTCTACCCGATTATTAACTTCTCTATTTCGACCAAGTCTCCTATGACTACCCACTGACAACCTATCAAATTCCTCTTCTAACCCATCCCCTTCAAACTCATCCACAACTTCAGTTTCTCGTTGATGAAACCTATTCCTCCTGGAGGGGGCTAGCACTATTGATGGTTGCCCCTTTGCGACCCCTCTTCCAATTTATCCAACCTTTCATGTATAAGATCTAACTCCCTCTTCATCATCCGTCTCATCTCCCCTATAAATGCTTGTAGTTGTAAATTCAACCCAACTTGTGGTTGAATCTACTCACTTATATTATCTTTTTGATTTTGAGTCATGATCGAAATCTGCAAGACGATATTAGAATAAAATAGGAAAGAAGCTCACCACACTCCCTCACGTATTTCACTCAAAAATAATGATTCACTCAAATCTACTCGTGTTTCACTCTATGTATTTGGCTTTTATTTTTAATGAATTCTCTCTTACCTTTTACCACTCTACTTCACTTAGTCAAGTTTTTTATTGAACTCAAGAACTCAACTCAAAAATAATTATCTTGTGAAATTCAATAACTTATATAAAAGAAAATATAACAAGAAAAGTAAGAAGGAAAGAGAAAAATAAGGAATACGAAAAGTAGTAAATTTAAAAAGAAATTTCTAAATTAGAAAGAAAACAGTCAAGGAATGAGATAAATAAGGAAGGTGAACAAATAAGAAAATATTTCAAACCAAACCAAAAAAATTTAGAAAATTCTAATTCAAATTTGGTAATAACACTTTAAAATTTGCCAAATTTAAACAAAATCACAAAATGGAGAATTATCAATTTTGCAAAATTTGAAAACTACCCCCTTTTTTTTTCACAGCCTCTTCTCTTTTTTTTTGTGGGTCTTTTTTTGCCCTTTTTTTGAGAATATGACAGCACAAAAATAAAGAATAAGTATACCAAAAATAAGAAATAAACCAACGAATAAAGAGTTTTCAGACACAAAAAAGAAAAAAAAATTAAATAAGAATAATTCGAAGGAAAAAAAAAACCTGAATTGGCTCTGATACTAACTGATGTGAACCCGTTGGGTATAAAAACCCTAGAACCCACGAACAAGTTAATTTAGCCCAAAAAATCGTTCCAACAAATTATTTAAACCGGTGGAATTAAAAATCTCAATCCTTGCCCTAAATGAGGAAGAACCTAAGATATATGATTTTAAACTCGTTTCTCACTAGATCAAGAATCTTGGTATAAAGATGGAATGAATGACGTCACAATCTAGATGGTTCGAAACCTAGATTGATAAGTCAAAGAACTAAATAAGACTTCTATCTTGCATAAATTCAAAATTCTCAAAAGAACAAAACCAGTGTGAAGAATTCTCACAATTTTATTAATTCTCTCCAAAGTGTTGTCTTTTACACAATGTATAATGGTCTATTTATAGCCTAAAGGTCAAAACTTAATTGACAACTAAAAATTTAGTAACTCCCTAAACAATAAAGAATCAGGAAACTAAAACATAAATTACAAAAAATAAAAATTAGAAAACTAAATAAATCAAACTATTTTGACCAAGTTTTGCTTCTATTTTTTTCTTTATTTTCGTCCTCCCTTGGTTTTGGGTAGTTTTGGGTCTTTTATTCTTCCAATTGGACTTGTATAAGCATAATTAAGCCCCCATTTGGTTCTTTATTTATTTGGGCTCAAATTTCTTGTTGTAAAGCCCCCTGAATTAAATGATTCAGTGTTTTTTTGAATTTTTTAACTCGGGCTTTTTTCACCGGCTCAACTAGGACTTGAGTTGGATCTCGTGAATTCCTTACAATTTTGATGATCTCATCAAGTCTTAACAAAACTGTTTCTTCACTCTCTCTCTCTCTCTCTAACAATTGCAACTATCTTCAATGATGAGAACACAGAATGTACATAATGCAGTCTTACCAAAACTATTCCTACATTCTCTCTCTCTCTCTCTCTCTCTCTCTCAAACACAGAATGTACATAATGCAGTCTTACCAAAATTTTTCCTACATTCTTTATTTCAAGTAGAATGGCCTTAATATGAACAAAATTTCATTGGCTCCATACTTCTTAATAAGAATTCTTGATAAACAAGAACTTCAACAACTAAGACTGCTAACCAAATTGTTCATCCACGCCCCGCATCAGAGACAAAGATTTCTGACAATATTCCAGAAGAAATTATGTGATCATTTTCGAAACTAGGAATAATGCACCATTTCTCAATGAATTCGTTTATAGATTATAAGCTAATCAAAAAGTGCAACTGCTTGTTAAATTATTGTGGCATGGATCCTCACAAACAAAATTTTATTATGAATATTTTTTTTTTTGAAAAATTGAATTCCTTGATCTCTATATGTTAATCTCTTTTTTCTATCTTTCTTTCTTTTCTTTTTCTTTTCTTTTTTTTTTTTCCCTGAACATAATTACTCCATGTGTCCTTATAAAAAAGTCCTTAAATAGATCAGGCAAAACAAAAGGATATGAGTAAAACAACCAAATACTAATGGTTTCGAGGGTCTGCTACAAATTCCTTGAATTTTTTTTTCCCATTTGTCAAGGACATAGGCTTAAAATATTTATTTTCGACAAGGATTTAGGCTGATCCTTATGAAACAATTGTTGAAATTGTGCACCCCCAGCAAAAATAAGACAGGGTGACCTGCTCATCATTCATCTCACAGGTACCATTATTCATCAATAATATTTCCCATCTCCATTTGGTTGTGAAGGTTTAGAAGAGAATTTTAAGAGCTACATTGCATTAGGAGTACCTTGTGGCAATGCTAATTTATCAAGTTGACACCAGTTTGCTGATGACAATCTGTTGCTAGACTCTTCTTCACTGCCCTACAACAGCGGCAGCTAGACAAAATAGGGGAAAGGGGATAGAGAGAGAAAGAAGAAACACAAAGAACTTCTTAACATGCGCTAAGAGAGCAATCCATGCCACTGATCCTACATATATTTAGCTAAGTGAATATATTAGCCTAAATTAAGAGAAAACTTAAAAGATAACATGTCAGGCCAAGGAATAATAGAGATCAATTTATGATTTTTCTAATTAATAAGTTTAATAATATATTTTGATTTAAAGAATATAATACAAATGTGTCTTTCCATATTTCTGCCTAAATCATATCAGTTAGTTTTGAGGAAAAATAAACTACATCCATCATTATCGCCACCCTATAAATCTCTATGCATCTCCTGTGAACCATCCTCGCCAACCATGTCCCAAAAATACTTTATGTATCTAGTCTGTTCTTCATTAGAATACTTTTTCCAAGAAAACTTTTTTGCTTCTATACTGTGGCAAAGATTAAGAAGTGCATGGAAAGTCAAAGAATTCCAATGAACAAAATGGCAAAGCAAAGTAACTTGCAATGCAAGTTTTTTTTCCTTTAAACATTGTGTCATTTAAAGAAGAAGGCGGGCGAACTCAGTACTATGTGGTGTTCACGTAGTACAAGTTGTCTTCTCACCATGTTATAAAGACTAAACCAATTAGAAAATGAGAAAAAGTGAAGAGAAGGGCGCAAATCAAACCATTAGAGGACTAACTCAAGATTATAAAGATTCCATTGGATGTGCTCAAGAACAGAGTAGAGGAGGCAAAGTAAAATTTATGAGGGTCCATTGTTGCATTACACATGCGATGTGGATACTACAGGTGAGATCCACTCCCTTGAAGGCTATGAAGGCACCACTATAAACAATCCTTATGGATGCCCTTTAAGGTTTGTACCAAAATTTTGTTGAAGCATTCACACATGTATCAAAATTTTGCTTCATAGTGCCCCAGAGAAGTTGTTGCTTGACGTTTATATTTGCTCTTTTATTTGTTAAAAAATCCCTATAAAAATCTTTGTAAGGTCTGAGCTTTCATGTCTTCAACTTATTTCAAAATGCATTTTGTCATTTATTAATAGTACGAAATATAGCAGTTGAGTATACACAAAGGAGGATAAGGGGATCATAGAACCAAGCCACATTCCTCCCCTTAACCCCACCTCCCATAAATACATAAATTAAAAAGATAAATAAATAAATAGAACCATGTGCACCATCAACCTTAAATTTTGCTTTTGTATGGTCAATAGTTACTTTAAGGCCTAATATCACTTGACATGAAGATTGGAAAACACAAGTTATGCCAATGTAGATCAGAAGCACAAAAATTAGGCCAAAATAAAGATGTGTATAGAAATGAATCTAAACTATATCTGATAATCTGCACACATGGCCCAAAATCAACACTATCTATGCATATTTTCCCATTATTAAATACTCATTAATATAATGAGTGCAAGCATAAGCAAAATTAATACTCACCAACATCAACGACCAAGAGAAATTAGTTCAGAATTCTGCATCCTTTTGGGGGTCCCAGAGAACCCTCTTATCCTCTATTATTTTTCTGCAGAAGAGCAGGAAAAGACACAAAAGTTAATAGAAATTAGTCCGCATTTTTTAGGGTTTTCAGATCACCTGCAAATCTTTTGATTTGATCAAAATCTGATTGACAAATGAGATTTAAGCAACAACCTATCAAATGCATTTTTAGGGTTTGCTGATGATTTGATCCCCACGCTTCTGCTCAACAGGAATTCTGACGATGTGCTGCAGCGTAGCAAAAGTAAAATTTCCTTGCTTGAAAAATAATTAATCAAGTAATATTATGTTTATGAACCTGGATGGGCCAAAATTGTTAGGTTGGGCCTGGGCCTCAATTGGTTGGTTGGGCCTACACCTAGCTGTAGCCTACTAGGGAGGGAGGAGATTAGCCTCCATTTTTTTTTTTTTTTTTTTTGGCTTTTCTTTTCTTTTGGCGTAATGGGAAATTTGCTAATTCACAAGCGAGAGAAATATACATCTTGAATAAAACTATAACTTTATTTATTATAATGAAATACAAATCAATTGATATTAAATTTGAAATTATAAGAAAAGAAAAAAAATTATTATGGGAAAAATATATGAATAAAAAGACGAGTCGTTATTATTTTTAGCGTTTTACTATTTACTAAAATTTAGAATTTGATTAGAATAAATTTCTCATGTTTACAAATAACAAAAAAATCAAAATGAATTTTGTGTTTGTTGCATCGGACTTGAATCAAAATAAAATTAGATAATATCTATGGCTTTTTGTATTTCTTTATTGGATATATTTATCTTCAAGTATTCATTATTACATGGTGTGTAACTTGATGTCCAAATATTTGATATAACATATACAAAATGATAACTTGGATTAAGGAAAAAAAATGAAAATGCCTGCAATATTATGAATTTAAATAATAATAATAATAATAACTAGCTTATGTATGGAGCAAACAAAAAGAATATAAATTTTAAAGAGAGAAATTTTACGGAAAAAAATAGACTTTGAGTTTAATTATTGATCATCTCAGTTAAACATGTTATTTATTCAAAAACACAACATTTTTCTCTATTTTTATTTGTTAAAAATTAATATTTTTAATATTTAATAGTATTTTGATTTCAAAAGTGCAGATATTAAATAATTATTAAATTATATTCCATTTATTATTATTATTATTCAATAATAATAATAATAATCCTAAAGGGATAATTGAGCTTTCGGAAGGGAATCCCCGGTTGTTCGAGCCTAAGAACTCGAATGTCAGGTTGGTCCCGAACAGAGTCCACAGGTTTCATATGGGAGCCAAGGTATCCCAGATGCCAAGATATACAGAGAACTGACCAGCATTTTTATGAGGATCATGAGCATGTATTTTTTTGCTATATTATAAGTAACGCCCCACACCAAGTATATGTCAAGACCAAGAGATGTTAAGAGACAGTTTAGTGGTAATAATCCTCTTTTTCAATTTGAAAATTCTAAATTCGAATCTATGTGTTTAAAAAAAAAAAAAAAAAGGTATTATGGGCCTGATCTTCTGCATTGACTTGTAAAAGGCAATTCGAGGGCATCAATCCGAGAGTATCAGCCAATTTAAGTAATTCGAAACTGCAAATGTTATGCAGTGGCTTTGATGCGATGAAATTCACAATTGTAAGCAAAAGCAATTAAATGGATTAGGGAAAAGCTATTATTCCCTATTCATAAAGGTGCAAGCCCGAAATCTTCTCCACAGAGAAGATGTCACCATGCCATAATTAGAGAGAGAGAGAGAGAGAGAGAGAGAGAGGGAAGGAGAGAGAGAGATATGGATATCAATATATAGTCGGTTTAGTGAGGAATAATATTAAAGTTTAAAATTTGAATATGAAAAAAGTTATATTAAAAGAATTATTTCTTAAAATAATTTTTAATCTAAATTAATTAAAATATAATTTTAAATATCAATTGATATTAATCTAAAAAAATATATATATATATCAATAATTAATACAAACATAGTGTGTATTAGAGCCTTTGGACTTTGTAGTCTTGGTATCAAAGTTTCTTCGATCTTCACTTGGTTTATGAAATTTGGGAAGGTGAAAGAAGGCAGATGGCGTAGACCATTTTTCTTGCTCTTCAGACAATTGACCTTATCAAAGTCAATTTGAAACAGTTGTCCCGTATTAATCATCAATTTGAACTCTTTTTACGGTCTGCTTGGTTCCCAAAATGTCAATTCCTGAAAATCCAATAGGGGCAGTCGGGGCCATCAATATCTATAACCGGTTTTTTAAATACTATATTGTACTTTGAACCGACAAGGTGAACGCATTTTAATCGGTTTAATTAATTTGACAACATAATTTGATATGATAAATAATGAATAATTATTTAATAATTATAAAAATAAAAATAATATTTTTTCATAATTACAATTTTAATTATTACAAATTATAGAATATGGTTAAAAATAAATATAAAAAAGGAGATGAAAGTAGGACAAGATGTCATTAACGGAGGGAAATATGGAAACATCATCGATACAAGTAAAATTATAGAGAAAAAGGATACGAAAATCCATTATTTCATTACCTTTTTATTTTCAAAATTAAAAATGAATTTGAACACTAAATTAAGGATAATAATAATTAAATTTGATTTGTTCCAAATTAAATCAATAACAATTTTTCTATATTTTATCAAATTCGGTATTTCTATATATCATATTGCAAAATTTTCGGCTTTTCCATCCTACCTATTCAACCTAATGAAAGAGTGTAGCATTTAAAACACCCGTCTATATAAAGTCATCTCATGTTTGGCACGGTTTGATAGTGCCGTCTTTATAAGAATATTTGAGTGATAAAAAATTATTTAATTTAATCTCATAATCAAAACTTTACAGGTATATATATTTTTTCTATTTTAAAATTTGGTTTGGTTGTGCCTATTTCTTCCTCTTTTTCCGACGAAGTCCTCAATATTAAATTCTTTTTAGTAGAGAAATTTTATGCTTTCATCATGAAGTATTTGTTCTAATATAATTAATAATATTAGATAAAACAAATGAATCATAATATTTAATTAAAAATCAGATATTAATGTAAACAGTCATAGAAAATTTCTATCAAGTATTATTATAATTTAATTATTAAATAATTTAAGCTGAAAACACAATCAATGGAATATACGAATTAAAATATGAAATGAGAATATCAAATTTGAAATAAGAATGAACAAAATACGATACGATAACGCATAACGCGATAACTTCGAAAAATATCTTTTTCTTGTCGCAAATTTAATTTTTGTAGAAAAATAGATTCAATCACGTGAGGCATAAAAAGTTTCACTTCGTCAAATGGAAATGACACACTCAACAGTTATGGACATGTTCAGATTAATCAAAACTTAAGACCCTAAGACTTGTAATTAAATTGATAATCACCTCGGAAACAAAATAATATTCAACCAATGAATGAATTGGGTCCCAGTCCCCGGGAACTGCTAGTGTTAATTTACACGCGGATTCATTAAAGAATGGATTGGATGTGAGTCAAGAAAAGACATGGGAGGGATTAGTACGAATGATATATATGTTTTTTAATAAGAGGCCAGGTGTATATATATATATATATATATATATATATATATTAAATAAATCGATTAAAACTTAAATATACCTTTTTTAAGAAAATTAATCGGCACAATAATCGTCGGATTACGATTTAAATATGACTTCAGAGAAAGAGATCAGATTTCTACCTATAAGATAACAGGTCGTTAGAATGTTAATTGTCAAACTATGCATTGAATGTTAATTCAAAAAATATGTGAAAAAGAATTGATGAATAATATTATTTTTTTAATGAAAAATAGGGTTTAGAATTACAAAATAGTGATATATAATTATTATATAAAATAATGTTACAAAAAATTCAAATATATTTCTTTTAAAAAAAAGTTAATCGTGCTTAGATTATAACATAATACTTTTCTTTTTTGCCTGAAATTTGTGGCAAATCATTCTGTTACAGCAAATTAAAAAAAAAATAAATAAATAAAAAAAAATCTTGACATTGAAAGTGATGAAATAATTTATTATCTAGGTTGGATGTCTTGGTGCGACCTATTTTTCTTTTGTTTTTTTTGGGGGGCGGGGGTCCATTCAATTGACCAAAACACCTTGGATTACGGAGTATTTGGACTATATGAAAGAAACTATCACAAGAGACAAAGCTGGCATCGTGTCCCAAGATCCAGTTTGCGAACTCCCAACACAGAATTTTATGCTCTTATATTTGTACTAAATAAGACTTGGATTAAAATGCTATTTTTTTTTCTTTCTTTTTTTAGCCTTGAAAATGCTTATTTTTGTTCTGCTATCACAATTTCATCAAACTATAGGAATAGAGATCAAACTATACCACTGGCGCCTAATTGGTCATAAATATTGGCATCAGTTAAGTAAAATTTTGAATTTAAATATTATACATAATAAAAATAAATATTTGAAAAATTTTATCTCTTAAAAATCCAACTCAGATCGAATTGCAATGATATATAAAAAACAAAAGATATCAAACTACACTTTCTCATATTCTCATTAACCAACCAAACGAGGTGCAAGCATATTTAAGTTGGTAATGATGACATAGTAATGTTTGGACTATGATCTTATCTGCTTCTGTCATGAAAATCTCAGCCACTTAAGTTTGGCTAATTCTACTACCTCGGGTATACTTGACTTGTGGATTGATCATTCACAGACCAGTGCATTGCTTCAGCTGCAGAAGATTGACCAGATTCGGTTAGGTCCGCAGTTTCTGTGGCCGTGGTAGATTTGGTCTTGCTTCTATAAAACAGTGCAGGACGATTAGGCAGAGGCAATGTGACTGCGAAACTATCAAGCATGAGAACCACGGAGGCCATTGTGGGTCTATCTGCTGGATCTTCTTGCACACATAATAGGCCAATGTGGATACATCTTAACACTTCGTAATTTCTGGCATATGTATCCCTCATAGTCTCATCAACCAATTCCAAGGGAACATCGTCCTTCCAAAGTTTCCATGCCTTCAACATATGATCTACTAATCTCAATGTCTGATTTAAGATAAGACGTACAAAATCATGAAAAGTACTAGGTTTAGTAAGATCTTACATGGCTAAGAAGGTCTTCCGAAGAGTCTGGACCATATAATTGACTGATTTTCATGCCACTTATGATCTCTAAAACTAGGACACCAAAGCTAAACACATCGGACTTCACAGAAAACTGTCCATGGATTGCATACTCAGGAGCCATATAACCACTACAAGCCAATGCCATCATCATGAGAGGTCAATTAAAACATTTAAGTTCAAAAGATCTTCAACACATAGGACGATTAAAACTTACTATGTTCCAACAATTCTATTTGTATTTCCTTGAGTTTGGTCCCCTCCGAAAATCCTTGCCATACCAAAGTCAGTAATTTTTGGATTCATTTCCGCATCTAACAAAACATTGCTAGCTTTGAGATCACGGTGGATAATTCTAAGACGAGACTCTTCATGAAGATAGAGAATGCCACGGGCTATCCCTCCAATAATCTTGTACCGAATTGCCCAATCTAATTCATGCCGTCTTACCAGATCTAAACATTAATCCCCCCCAAAAAAAAAAGACTCGCCTTAGAATTGTATGTCTTAAAATACTTGAGATGGGCCGAAAAAATAGTACTAGGGGATCAAGATATTACCAAAAAGAAGTTGATCAAGACTTCTGTTAGGGACAAACTCATATATAAGTATATTCTCTTCTCCTTCAAGGCAAAATCCCAGAAGCCTCACAAGGTTTCGATGTTGAAGCCTAGCAACCAACACAACCTCATTCTTGAAGTCCTCTGCACCTTGACCAGAGCCTCTTGATAATCTCTTCACCGCTATTTCTTGTCCACTTGATAGTGTTCCCTAGGTATTTAACAAAAGCAAGCCGATGATTAAATTGTTTGCTTGAATGAACATAACGAAACAACTTCGTAGGGGCAATGTTTCAAGGTTTTACCTTATAGACAGTTCCAAATCCACCCACTCCAACCTTGTTATTCTCGGAGAAATTATTTGTCGCTGCTTGGACTGTCCTCAAATCATATTGCAATGACTTCTCAGTAATGATTTCATCCACTGTTTCACAAGACACCAAACAATTTTTTGAAAAATTCAAACGAAAATAACAAGTAAAACATAGACGAAATTTGAAAGCAACACAAACTGAAAATTGACCTCGATCATCAACCCCTGTCACTTCCCTCTTCTTTTTTGCTCTTCTACTTGCAAAAAAGAAACAAAAGGCAGTCAAGAAAGCTGCAGAAACAGAAGTTGGAACGACAATGGCTATGAGCTTTGATCTTGAAATTCCTTTCTCTCCTGCACGGAATAAGGAAGGGGGTTATATCAATATATACAACCCTTTATCTGATTTAATGAAAATTTGCATAATATGAAAGGAAATATGCCAATCGCTCACCTGAAGATGTTGGAGCAGGAGGCAAAGGAGGAGAAAGTGAGTTCTCTGGGACAGGCGTAACTGCAGGTTCTGTCTCGGCGTAGAACATGTAAACCTCAAACCTAACATTACAGCTAGGGAACAAAATTCTCCCTCCTTGCTTTTGAACCGGAAGAAGATAAGCATTTCCCATTTGAAGACAATTGTAGCAATCAACATATGAAAGATCAGGCGTGCACTGCGCTAAAGCATACAAAGTTTCCAGAGATGAAAAATTCGCTTGCTTTGTCGCATACTTCTTCTCGGAAGTCCCACTTGCAGCCTGAGTCGCTATGTCATTCAAAGTGTCTCCCAGGATTTGTCGAAACCTCTGTGGGTCGGTTATATCTCTAGTATTGTTCATCAGAATTGCGGGCGCGATGGCCACGGTTGAGAAGAATGACACGTTGGAATATCGTAACAAGCACTCATCGTACCAAACGATTGCCCATGTCCCAGCCGGACAATATCTGATCGTATCATTCTGTGCAGTAATCACGCAGTCCTGACAAACTTGTGTGCTGACATCGCCACGACAAAGAAAAAGGCCGTAGGCTATGTCCGGAGGACTTGTGCCCATGGTGAAGTTGTAAAACCCGTTTTCATTTGTCGAGTTTGATGCAAGGGAAGAGAGAAGGAGATTGCGATTCGCTTGAAATGTCCCATTTGGTGTGGAGGCGTTTACAGGTGAACATCTACGGGCTATGAAAGTCGGATTTGCTTTTGTTATTATGCCATAAAAGCCTATGATTGCCATGGAGAGGAAGACATATCTCGAAGAAAAGACAGAGAGTGGGTTGGATAGCCTGGGAGCCATGTTTGTGTTGGTTAAATTTTCCGGCTTCCCTTTTTGCAGGAAACATGAGCTGCCGCAAAAAGCAGAGGAAACAGAGGAGTGAAGAATCCAAATGCTTTCTTTGACTTCTTTCCTTTTCATTTCACAGGATAATTGACTTGGTCCTCCAAGATGATGATACAAGTTTGGAACTATTTACAAGGCAGAAGACTACTAAACTTTGAATTTTCACTCCCCCTGGATATTATCTTGAGAAAAGGCTCAATTGGACAACAACACTTGAGTTCACCTCTGACGACACTGCTACTTATTTTGTCACTCATGGCATTCAAACTGGGGTTTTATTTAGGAGGTAATAATGTTTAGAAAACTCGAACATTCAATGAATGCGGGTTAATGGTCCGATTACGGTTGATTCGTTTAAATATTAAGATATTGAAAAATAAATTATAAAATTATATAATATTCAATATAAACAACTAAATTTTAAAATTTTAAAATACCAACGTGTAAAGCTTATAACGTTTTAAATAAATTAAATAACTCTAACTTACTGCTAAATTCATAACCATTAGACGTGAGGAATTCTACTTTAAATATTGGTTGAGAAAAATACTAAAAATATAAAAATTGTATGTAAATACTAATTATTTCATTTAAATAATAACATAATCATTTTTTATAATAACAATTTAAATGATCAAATATAAAATTATTAATTATAAAAAATAATAAAAAAATAAAGTATATAGTTAAATAATAATCATTTATTAAATATAGAAAAATATAAAAATATATAATAGAAAAATATATAAATATAAAAAATATAAAAAATTTTATATAAATATTAATTAATTTAATTTAATGAGATATTTTAAAAATTAAAAATATTTTAATGAATTTTAATAGTTTTTACAAATTCGAAACCTAACTGATTCTACAATCCCTCATTGCATAGCCTGACCGGTTTGACTGATGACGTTTCCGAATTTTTTGTCCGATTGGTCTGTTTGGTTTGGTTATTATCTAAACATTGTTTACAATTGTTGAAGCTAAAATTGATGTCACGGTAAATCGCTCTTTTGATCTAAATAGGGAATTAGTGAGACGGTCTGACCGGTCTTCACAAATGAATCATGCAAAAAACCTACCCGCGGTGACTCCGACGGAGGAGGTTCTAATGAAAGAAGTGATGATCTTCAAGTAAAAAAGAACGATAAAAGAAGAAAGATTAAAAGAGTATAAATTCTTCATAATCTCTGTGTGTAGTGTGCAAAGAAAGAGAAATGCATACCTGATAGGTTATTTTTACATGGTATATATAGTATGTACGGAGAGTGTCATGTGTTTGGAGTGTAAAAACCCTAGTTATGTTGTGGGAAGATCGTTGGAGTTCTTTTGAGATCGTAAAAATTATAATTGTAGACCTTTTAATAATTTAAAATTTTTTGAGATAGAAAGTTTTCAATTGTTGCTGTGGAGAACTGAAAAATGTCGGTTGTTATGAGATTTACTTCTTAATTAAGTGAAATTATGATAAATTCGTATCAAATTAAAAAAAATAAATTTAGTAAATTTTTATTTTCTCAACGGGTAATCACGACTTATACCGGTCGTGCAATAGGAGTTATTTCCATAGTGTTTGAGGGGACCGAGAGATCATAAAACCAAGACATTAAAGGGTCCTGGCCGAGAGATGGCTTAGTTTTCTATGGGATTGATTGTGGCCTAATAGACCCACTAGAATTTGGGCTCAATAACTGTGAACCGTATCATCATGGCTTGTGAAACTCGGTATCATCAACAATACTCGTAAATCTTAATTAAAAATGGTTAAGATAGTTTCCTGTACAAATAGCACCAATGAGGGTCCAAACCACCCGTGGCATGATATGATGGTAAGTGGGTATTTTTTTATAATCATTTTACATCTAAAATTATATTGAATATTATCAAATTTAATTTAAGAGAAATTTTTTAATATGATTTTTTATATTGTTAATTTTTGAATTTGATATTTAATAAAAAGATTTATTTTTTTCTTGTTAAGTTATACTTCATTTCATAAGAAAAGAGGGCATTTATCAATGTGGGTTGGTTTAATTGGATGTGAGGCTAAATACCTTTAAGTATGATCGAAATTTGACTCCCGTTGGAAATATCGGGCCCTCATGTGTATGGAACATTCTCCATTGGGAGACTCGTCCTTTGAAAGGAGTCACTGTAACGGTGAGTTCAGATTAGTCGTATAAAGTCTAAGACACTGAGTGGTTTATAAGATGTGGTAAAAAAAAAAAAAAAAAAAAAAAAAGAAAAAGAAAGAAAAGAAAAGAGGGCATTTAGATTCTTGACATCATGTAGGTCGTGGTCAACAAAGACAGCGACCATTTAAATAAATTGAATCCATGATTTTATCTGTGCTTGACACTTCAAATAATACAAGTTATATAGTACATTGAGAGTTGGCGCCAGATTTGACCTTTTTCCATGAACTTATCAGTGGAATGGGATGCGCCATGACAACAATGCGCCACAGAGATTTGGACTTTTGGGTTTGAACTAGGGCGGGTTCAAGGGAGTCTAGTCACTACCTCATCCTTTCCCACTGTCACATCAAGCAGTAACCGAACAAATAATGCTCAACCACGACATCAGATTTTGGTACCAGATGCTTCGACTGCCTTAGGCTCTTTCTGGGCCGTTCTGTTCTGCCTGGAAGAGGTGCAGCAATTAGCAATCATGGCTCATTTAAGCAGAAAATCTCGGCCATTATCTCTGCAGTGCCCACCGACGCTCCCAAATTAAGTTTTAATATACAAACTTTAATTCAGAAATATCATTAAAAATTTTAAAAATCCTATTTAAAATAAAAAAATATCAGTAAAATTTTTAAAATGATATTTATTCCTACCAAATCAAAAAGTTTTCACCTCTCATAAAATAAAATTTTAGCTTACCCAAGCAATGTCTTACAAACGACAGCCCCATACGCATACATTAGCAAGCTGAGTGATAGAGATGCATCATTTACCATATACACTAACAATTCCTGTTATATACACAAATAAATTAATATGGAGTCATAGAGATGGCAAAAATTTCTCTGTCTCGATAACTATATACACAAAAGTGCAAATACACCAATATATTAACAAAGGAATTATAGCTAGCAGAGTTCATCGAGAAGCCATTTCTGTTATTGTTAGTTCATTTGCAGAACATGAAGTAGGATTGCCTGAAGATGCAGTTGATGAACCCACTTTGATTTTAGGCGAGTAATCTAATCCTCTACGTAGATAGAAAGCCGGTTCATGAGGCTGAGGCAAAGCAACATCGGGAATATTAAGCATTTGTACTATCATTGCCATTCTTGGTCTGTCCTCCGGATCTTCCTGAACGCTCAACAAGCCAATGTGGATGCATCGTGTGACTTCGTCTCTTGAATACGAATCTTGCAAACAAAGATCCATAAAATTCAGGAAATTGCCTTCCCTCCAAAGTTTCCAAGCCTGCAACATATTATAGACCAATGACATTCATTTTCATTTATAGTGATCATATGAGGCACCAGGTTTGATCCAAAATTGATACTTACGTAGGCTAGAAGATCCTCGGAATAGCAGGACTGTTGGAAGCTGCTATTCCTCTTGCCACTTACAATCTCGAGAATTAGGACACCAAATGCAAACACATCCGATTTCTCTGAGAACTTCCCATGCATTGCATATTCTGGAGACATGTAACCACTGAAACCAACACCTATGATCAAAATCCTTTACAACATTGGTTTATTCAAGAAAAATAATGTAAGAATTTGGAACTTACTATGTCCCAGCAACCCGTCTGGTATTTCCTTGAGTCTGTTCTAAAATTTTGGCCATGCCAAAATCTGAAACTCGTGGATTCATATCGACATCAAGCAACACATTACTAGGTTTAAGATCACGGTGTATGATTGTAATCTGAGAACCCTCATGAAGATAAAGAATTCCTCGAGCTATCCCTTTTATGATTTTGAAACGTGCGAGCCAATCCAGTTGATTTTGCCTTTCCGGGTCTGTACAAATTCAAAATTCATGGTGCAGCTCGGCAACCAAATTGTCATTCGCCTATAGGGAAAAGTAAGTTTTAACTCCTAGTTTGTGCTATTAGAGACAGCATGAAACTAACCAAATAGGTAGTAGTCGAGGCTTTTGTTGGGCACAAATTCATAGATGAGTATTCTTTCAATTCCATCCAAGCAAAATCCCAGAAGCCTTACAATATTTCTGTGATGAAGTTTTGCCATCAAAACTAGCTCATTCCTAAACTCTTGCATCCCTTGCCCCGAGCTTCTAGACAATCTTTTCACTGCTATTTCACGTCCATTTGCAAGTGTTCCCTGCAAAAACAACATATATTCAATCTTTTTTTTCTATAACTTAGTTATTACATGCTAATGTACCACAAAAATTATGTACAGACCTTGATGACCATGCCAAACCCTCCTGAGCAAATTTTGTTTTCCACCGAGAAATTATTTGTAGCTGCTTCAATTGTTCTCAATTCATAATGTAATGACTGCATAACTGTGATATCTTCAATGTCTGCACAAAATTAGTTTCATACTTTCAATTCCATTTACTGCAAGACAAGCAAGTTGTGGTACATTATATGAGTCTTGATGAACTAGATATACCTCTATCATCCAATGACCCTCTTTTTCTCTTGCTCTTTCGTTTCAGAAAATAATAGCATATAATGGAGAGAAGCACTACAGAGCCAGTTAGAGAAACAACAATGGCAATGATTGCTTTCGATGAACTCCTTTTTCCTGCAGAATCATAATATCTCTTTCTTGTAATAAGTACATCGAAAATATCGTGTTGAGTATTCAATTCGAGTGCATAATGGCATTGAAGAAGTTTGAAATAATTTCCTGGTTTGGCAAACCATATCGATTTATGGGCTCTCTAATTCAAATTTCTAAGTTTACAATGTAAATGTTCTTCCAAACCTATTGTTAGCCTTCTATATTCTTGTCAGTTTAGCATACCTATAGTGCTTGGAGAGCCGGGAACATTAGCCCCGGGTAGAGAAGGTAACTCTGTATCGGAAGATGTATAGAACTTGTACATCTCGTATCTGATATTACAACTCATAAGCAAAACCCTTCCTCCGTCCTTTCCGTTGCAACAAATCGGAAGACTAGCCATAGCCATCTTAAGGCATATCGAACAACTAGAACTTGACAAATCCAGTGTGCACTGCACAAGGCTGTATATAATCTGATTCTCTGCTAAATTAGCCTTGTTCGTTGCAAATTTCTTCCCAGACTGATCGTTTGCAGCCTGATTTGTCGCGTAATTCATCGCTTCTCCCAAAACCTCGTTTAAGGCATCCGGGTCTGAAAGTTCGGAGCATTTGAATATGGATATGTAGGATCTTGCTCAACCACAGAGACGAAATTGACGTCAGAGTAACGCATCTCACACAAGTCATACCATATGACTCCTTTCTCTGTTGGGCATCGCTGCAACAAGTCAGCTTCTGCAGTACTTATGCAGTTTTGGCACTGGGTAGTTGAAATATCGCCTGGACATAGAAACATACCATAGGCAGTGTTGCCAGGATCGACAGCGCTGGCGTTGAAGTATCCACTTGGATTAGTTGTGCTGGAGGAAAGGTAAGACAGAAGAACATTGAGGTTGTCGCTGAAAGGGGCAGTGGTTCTTGTGGCATTAGCAGTGATGTTTCTGCAGAAGTGATTAAAGTAAGTTGGGGATGATTCTACTGTGAAAGTGAGGAAGATAAAAAGAACGAACATTGTTGCAGAAAAATGGAAAAGGGAATTTGTTTTGATTTTGGACTTCATCTTTGGATGTTGATGAAGATCATTGCCGGTGTCCCCTCTCCTTTGCTATCCTCTTTCTTTTCACATCCCAGAGGTATTTTTGTTTGCCATCTGTACATTTTTGTTCGACTCATTTTGAAGTGAACATGAGAATATTGAACTTTTCAAGGGAAATAAATAATCCATTGTTGACTTTTCTCCTCTGCCATTGTTATATGTTCATATATGGTTGGCCACGATTCCACAAATTTTCCTCGGTTTAAAGAGAGAAAGTTGGTCTTAGGAGGCTTCCAATATTATTTAAAAATTAAGCAACCCAGCAACCCACTTGCCTTTAAATAAATCTCGAAACAATCCCAGGCAAAGCGCCGACTGACGTGGGAGAGAAACCCTGCAAGCGGAGGCGCATTCAGTCAACGAAGAATTTCCTATCCCTCAAATCAGGAGATGGGGATAAGGACAAGAGCCTCGCCTTTGCTAGGACCCACGATCGGTAATAGAAGCTGGAGCACAGCAGACTTATCCCCGGTGAACGAATCTGCCGCGGCATTAGAAACAAGGAAGACCAACGGAAGGTAATTGTGGAAAGATATTAAATTTTTTAATTAAATTTAAAATTTAAAAATTTAAAAATAAAAAATATTATTATGTTGAGAGAATTATTTGTTAAAATGAAGCTGATAAGCATTCAAATCAAATTAATTAAAATATAATTTTAAATACAGTTGATATAAAAAAATAATTAAAAAGGTAGGGACGTACAGTAAAGCTATTTTTAGGTCTGTATTCACTACTAAATGTTCAATTCAAACTATATTTATTTCTATGGATAATTCCATCATCATAGCCTACAAAAAATGTTAGTGGTCTATTATTCCTCCACAAGATGTCTAGTTCACAAACGACTGCTACAAGCAGATTAGACTTGCTACTTTTGTTCAACTCACACGACATTGTCGTCAGCATTCCACGTTGGTGGCAAAAAATAGTGTTCTGTCCTTAATTAACAAAATAGTGTATGACCAAGAGCAAAAGTTTTCCCTAAATGGCCCACAAAACTGGTAGTAGATTGCATTTTTAGTCTTTACAAAAGGGGAAAGAATTAAGCAAGGTGTTTGATGAATCATTGAATATGTTGGTACCAGATTTATTTATTATGCGAAAGGCAACCTCACACTACTCCGCATTAGAATTATATGACCGAACGGAAGACCGGTATTTTACATCCCGCTATACATTGGAAGTTAAACTCACCGGAAGAAAATGGTGCACAAAATCTCGAACAAGAAATTTTGAGATTAAGTATGACTTCAACGATAAGCAGAAACCACCAAATGTCTAGAGGATTCAAATAAACCGGTCACATCTATGAATATGATGAACGTTTTCACTGTCATTAGGCAGCGAATTTCCTCTGCCACTTCTCTCACATTCTCGAGGGTAGAGGTCAGCTATTGTTGCATCATTTGCAGACCACTGCAGAAACTTGCTAGGAGTTGATAGGACCCTGGTACTAATTCCATCCTTTTTCTAAGAGAAAGTGCTGGTTGATGAGGCTCAGGCAATATGAAAGGTGAAGTGTCAAGCATGAGAGGACCCCAGAAGCCATCCAGGGCCTATGAGCCAGATCTTCCTGCGTGCATAGTAGGCCAATGTGGATGCATGTAATGATTTCATATTTTGTCCTGCAAAAATCTCTCAAAGTCTCATGAACCAATTATCAGGGCATGTTATTTTTCCATAGTTTCCATGCCTGCAGAATTTCATCTACGGTAAAATGAAATACCATGTCTGTGACTGTAACTATGTCTCTGTTCTCACATAGATAAGCATATCATTAGAGAGTAGACTTCTCAGATTCACTCGTGTTGTTCTCTAAATCAATATCTCAAAGCTGCATATAACGTACGTCACCAAATATTGCCCATGTATTGTATATGCTCAGGAGCTATATAACCACTGCAAGCCATTTCCATCTCATCAAACTAAACAAACAGATAACATCACGAAAATATTAGAATTTGAGACTCAAAAGTTACGATATGTTCCAACAATTCTGCTTGTGTTTCCGTAGGGATCCATTCTGAAAATCCTTGCCATACCAAAGTCTGCAATTTAGGCTTCATATCTGCATGTAGCAGAACGTTGCTAGCTTGAGGTCAAATTGGGATTGAATGGGTTCACGCCTCAATTTTCCTTTCTGCAAGGAGAGGGAAGAAGCAGAAACTTCAACCAACAGCATCAGAGAGAGGGAGACGTGTGCAGGTTAATTACCGCGGCCCCGTAGAGACAATATAAAGATATAAAAAATAATAATAGTAAAGAAATAACATCCACATCTAGATATCTTCAAAGTTCCACAATTATCTGTTTCGGTTGTGGAATCATTAGAGAAATCACAATCACCCTTAAAGGGTTGGTTGAAAAATAAAAAAAAAAAATTAAAAACAAAATAAAACAAGAAGCAAGGTTTGACTTTAATCTTTGTTTCCAAAAATTAAGCTGTATAAATATTCTGATTTGGTGTAAAGGAATTGAAACTCACACAGTGAATGTATTTGAAACATTCGGTCATTTTTGTAAATTTTATAGTATTTTATAGCTTTATTTAAAGATCTATCTATGATAATCGGTAATAGGCATGGTAGATCAAAAAGTTAAAATACTATTTAATAACTAATTTTAATATTTTATTTTTAATATTATAACTTATCGATATTTAATATTTAATAAAAAAATCGTCGTTTCTTAGTTTTTCAAAATGAGAAATCAGAATTGAATTTTATAAATACAATTCAAATTCGATTCTTTAATTCATTAAAGAGGTATATGAAACACGATTTCCCACCCTTTCTCCCAACTTATCCGCAAAAACCTAATTTCATTTTTGGAAAGTACATAAATTGAGAATTTCGGACATTCTGAAAATATTCTAGGTAAGATGGAATTGGGTTATGGATTGCCGTCAAAGGAGAGATGTTGTGAGAATTAATAAATATAATATAATACCACGCAAAAATGTTATTTTAAACTTTTCACAAGCCTAGCGAAATTGAAACTTCGATCAAAAGTATAATTTTCCAAAACAAGTGTAAAATGGTCTAAATTTAGGATAATTTTCCTAGAATTAAATCTTGTTGTCTCTCGAACTAAAGGGTATGACTAGTAACTAAGCCACCCTGCAGCAACTTAATCAATCACCATTGGATAAAGATGAATTGTGAATTAATATGATAATAATTCCCCATAGCTGAAGCTCTGGGTGTACTTTTATCTAAAATGGCTACTCCAGGTGTGCTGTAGTGAAAATTAATTGTTTGGTTTTCAATGGCGCTTGCCGCTGCCATGCCCGCCACCTATACATTGCACTCTTACTTTACCGGGGAAAGAGGTCCGTTATGGACATTTCATTTGTTGAAACTGGAATAGGGTTGCCAATAGATTGATCAGTCTGTTGCTCCTTAGCTGGCCACATTGATTCTGATTTTGCTCTATTCCCAGAGAAGAATGCAGGTTGTTGGGGCAGAGGTAGCATGATGGAGAAACTGTTGAGCGCGAGTACCATGGAAGCCATTGTCGGTCTGTCATCCGGATCTTGTTGCACGCATAGTAGCGCAATTTGTATGCACCTAAAGACTTCATCCCTTGAACAAGTGTGTCTTACCTTATCATCTACAAATTCCAGGGGCACATTATCCTTCCAAAGTTTCCAAGCCTGCAAGATTTCGAGTCATAATTGTCAAAGGCCAAAAGTTTACAAGAAAACATGGTAATGACTCTGAGTTTGATTAAGGAAATTAATTTAGTTTTAGATGAACTCACATAGTTGCGAAGGTCATCGCCGTAGTCTGCTTGGTAGAAAGTACTATTTTTCTTGCTACTTATTATCTCTAGAACTAAAACACCAAAACTATATACATCGGACTTGACAGAAAAACGTCCTTGCATTGCATACTCTGGAGCCATAAAACCACTGCAAGCAAAGAATGAGCAAAGTAACAACATTCCACAAAATTCTTGCTGCAGAGTAGATGATCAATACTTGATATATTCAAATGCTCACTTACAATGTGCCGACAATTCGGTTTGTGTTTCCTTGGCTCTCTTCCAGTCCAAAGATCTTTGCCATACCAAAATCCGATATTTTTGGGTTCATTTTTTTGTCCAGCAAAACATTGCCAGTTTTGAGATCACGGTGAATGATTGTCAGGCGAGAATCTTCATGAAGATAAAGAATGCCACGAGCTATGCCTCCTATTATTCTGTAACGCGTCGGCCAATCCAATTGTTCTTGCCTTTCCATATCTGAACACAATAGAAACATACACTCGTTCTGGAATCCACTTCTTATATGTAATGCCACAGTAAAGTAAAAATTATATGATATCACATTTAAAAAAAAAACCTTAAAAAAAGTCTAAACGCAACTTTGATTAATGAACTACTACTGCAACAGACCAACCTGTGGCTTTGCAAATTTGGAATATTTGTCTCTTTTAGCCCACCGTGGAAATCAAAATATGTAATTAAGTAGTTCATGCACGCTTGAAAGAAAAATCACTAGTATAATGTTTTGAGAGCAGCAAACCAAATAAAAGCTTGTCAAGGCTCTTGTTGGGCACAAATTCATAGACAAGTATCTTTTCTTCTCCTTGAAGGCAAAATCCCAAAAGCTTCACAAGATTCCTGTGTTGAAGCTTCGCTAACAGAACAACCTCGTTCCTAAATTCCTCTTCACCTTGCCCTGAACCAGAACGTTTAGTCAGTCGCTTCACAGCTACTTCTTTCCCATTAGCCAGAATGCCCTAAGTATTTACCATTAAAAAGAAGGTTATTGTGAATTTTAAAAAGGAAGTCACACAAATGGATGAAATTTAGTTGGCCACACCTTGTAAACACTACCAAATCCGCCTTGACCAATCATGTTTTCGTTGGAGAAGTTGTTGGTTGCAGTCTCAATTAGTTTAAAATCATATTGAAGTGATTGGACTGTTGAGATTTCATCTTCTGCTTCACAAAAGAGCACGGTCAAATTTTGAGAAAACCAACAAATGAAATTTGAAAGAAGAGTGATATAGCAGAATGGATAAAAAAGAGACAATTTTACCCTTGAGCTCTAATACTGCTTTCTTTGGCCTTCTCTTTCTACGAAGGAAATAGTAGTAGGAGATGGTCACAAGCATTGCAGAGACAGCTATAGGAACAACAATTGCTACGAGTGCCATTTTTGATTTTCCCTTGTTACCTGCATAAACACAGACCAGTCGAAGTTGTTGAGTGACAAAAAATAAATACAAAAAAATATGCCATTGTAGAATAATTTTCCTCGTATTTGATTGTGAAGGTTTTCAAACAAACCAACCAATAATTTTTCGCATGTGAAATTTTTCATATCTTAAACGAGTTATAATCACTTATCTTTTTCCGATAATTAGGCATTCTGGGATAGATGATGTCGCAAAATTGGATTATTCTTTATTATTCACAATCCAAATACCTCTTGATGGTAATGATCGAAATTCTTCAAAACCCTCTCTTTATTTTTAACGTGGGAAAAACCAATTTTCACTCTCTCAATCTTGTGCATACACCAAAAAGTATGCACATTTCTTCCTTCACCTTTTTATTTTTTTATTTTTTTTATTCTACGTGCATCCCCAAAAAAACAATGGAAGAAGGAGAGTTTTTTACCAAAAAAAGGATAGTTAGTTATTGGAAGTTGAAGGGTGGTTTAACACAAAAACCTACTCCTAAATTCTCTCCCATTTAAAATTCAAATTTAAATGGGACTTGGTCTTCAGTCTACCCATGTGGGCGGACTCGCACGTATTTCCAATATCTACCACTTGCACATACGAGCTAAACTTGCACACAGCATGATCATTATAATAGAATATCAACAATTTCATACAAACAAGTAGATCATGTGATTTGCGAGAATACAAAGAGCTCTAAACTTATACACCGGTTAAGAATATATAATAACTTATCGTCAATGTAGTGATGAGGACATCATTTTTCCCTATACTCTAGTTCTCTTTTATTCGACACAATCAATATAACTATCTCTCAAAAACAATATAAGAGTATACTTGACTCAAATCTATTCATATACTCACAATTATATCTAAACATTAAGTTATAGACATAATTGATCGGTCTGTGACTACAAAGCCATGTTTCAATTAAAGACAGTCTTTCTTTCATATTACTAACTTTCAACTTTATTTTAATTGCTTTCCTAGACATGTATTGTCAAATCGAATAAACCATAGTTTTTTGATAACATGTTAAAATAGTAACACCAAAATAAAATATCAAGAGACAGACGAAAGTCCTAAGTATGTAAATTGAGATTAAATATGAACTTCCGAGTTTCACACAATGAGATGAAGAGGAATGCATCATCTCATTTTCTATATAGTCATATAAGCACACGTGGTATAAAACACGAGTTACAATACTCTATCTTTCCATCTGAAAGCGTATGTTTTATTTTCTAAAAAACAAGGTATCATACAGGTCTTACTCCATGTATACACAACACTTGGTCTGAGTTTTCTTTCTTACAAGTTCTCAAAAAATATCACAATATCAAAAAAAAATCACATCCGGCTCTTAAACAAATTCAATGGATTATAAAAAATCCATTTCAATTATCACATATATATAACCGATAATCTCATCTTAGTACTTAACTAAGACGATATAAATATGTGTTAATCCACTACAAATTAATATAGTCTCATCTCTATATACCTCACAGACATTAGAGATAATTGCTCGTGTAAGAGAGTCAAACTCAAAACTTGTCCGACATATTTTTAATGTAGATACCAAAATTTTGGATATAAAAACAAAATTCAAATGTCATTGAATATAAGTATTACATCATATATATTTTGTATATGATTACAATTACAATCACAGTGTTGTCATAATCTACGCAATCCAAATATTCTAGTATGTCTCACAAACATATCTTTATGTGCTGGCTTTGTAAAAAGACCAGCCACCATAAAATGCGTAGGTATATACTTCACTGTCATTTCCCTCTTTTCAATCATGTATATGACAAAATTGATGTTTGTGTCTATGTTTTCTTTTGCCATCATATTTGAAGTCTCTAGTATAAGAAACAAATGATTTATTGTCACAAAATCATAACTCTCACCGAATTGTTTACTACTCCCAAATATTACGAAATTTATTTAACCAAATTTCTCCCTAAACTGCGAAAACATAGGCCACAAATTCTACTTCCACCATAGAAAGAGATACACAGGTTTTTTTCTTGTTCTTTAATGAGATAACGCTATGATTGAGCAAACAAACATAACTATAGGTAGATTTTTGCTTATCTAAATTACCTCCCCAATCACTATCTGTGTATCATTTTAATACTAGATCATTTCCTTAATAACAAAGGAAATTGGACATATACCTGCTGATCAAACCCATAGCATGACAAATATCGGACACAATGTACTTCAAGCACCCAATTGTGTTAGAATGTGGTATTCTGGACATTGCATCTATTCATCAGGAGTTAGGGCATTTTGCACTGCTCGAACTATCGCCTTTAGCTACAGGAGTATTAATGAATTTATAGTTTTTAACTTTGTATCGTTTCAGAGCCTTTATAATATTGGACTCTTGAGATAATCCCAATAATCTTGTGAAACGATTTCTATAGGTTTTAATTCTCAATTTACCTCGACCAATATCTTTCATCTCAAAAATTGGATGATAACCATTTTAAGTTCTAAAAGATATACTCCTTATCATTTGCGACTAAAAATATGTCCTCAACATAGATGGATGAATTACAAACTTATCATCAGATATCTCAACATAGGCACAATGGTTTTCGTTCATCATGATGAAATCGTAAGAGATCACTACTCTATGAAATCTCAAATATCATTGTCCAGAAAACTGTTAAAAACTATAAATTGATTTAGTCAATTTACATACTTTATCTTCTTGGGTTTTAATGACAAAATCTTCTGGTTGTGACATATAAACTTCTTCCCCATGTTCTTTATTGAGAATACAGTCTTCACATTCATCTGACGTAATTCTAAATCTAAATCAGCCACTTTTGCCAACAATAGGAGAAATGAGGTAAATTCCATTATTGGAAAAATGTTTTTTCATAATTATCCTTTTAGAGATTATAATCTATTATCACCGGTTGAACCTTATAACTTTCAATAGTTCCATCTACCTAACACTTAGTTTTGAGAATCCACTTGTTTTCAATAACCTTGCGTCTCTGCAGAAGTTCAACCAAGTTTTAAAATATGATTGGAGCTCATTGACTCAAATTCTTTTTTCATCGTTTTTATCCATTCATCCTTGGCAGGACTGAATAGAGTTTTATCTATATTTTAGGATTTTCTTCATTTTCTGGAGAAACAATAAATGCGTGTCATTTAATCCCAAAATATTGTTTGGGCATACTTTCCCTAACACTTTTCTAAGTTTGTAACTCAGTTGGATCGTTAAAATTTAAATTTTTCCCACTGGGATCAACATCATTTCAATGATCTACTAGACAGAGCCATCTTTTGAATTAACTAATTAAAATAAAGATTCTATGTCATTCATGTCATTTTTGCTAGGAAATTTATTCTTAAAAAATGTGACATCTATTTTCTAATCTCTACTACAGTACCATATTCTTATTCACCATCGAACACTTAACTTTTAAACTGGTCAGAGTATCTTATGATGATACTCTTGCTTTCACAGGGACTCATTTTTCTAAACTTATTGAAAATCTTAAATATAGACAGCTGATCCCCAAGATCTGAAGTTACTCAGACTCGACTCTTTGCCAGTCCAAAGTTCATATAATGTCATTGGTATTGATTTTGAAGATATTTTATTCAAAATATAACACACAGTTAATAGGACATCTCCCAAAAAGAAATTGACAAAATAGTCATATCATCATAGATCTTGTCATATCCAACAATGTCTCATTCTTTCTTACTACAACACTATTTTACTGAGGCGTATAAGGAATGCTCAAATGTCGGATTATGCCTCTTCATTACACAAATCCTTGATTGATCTAATAGATATTCAAGCTCTCTATCTATTCTAAAAACTCTTTATTGTTCTATCTATTTGATTTTCTACCTCACTTATATAATGTCTAAAATACTCATGTGTTTCAAATTTGTGAAAAATCAAATAGATATAGTCAAAACGCGTGAAATCATCTATAAACGTAACGAAACACAAAGTTCCACGTCTTGCCTTCACATTCATTGGATCACAAACGTCCGAAAGGATTAACAACAAGACAAATTTAGCCCGTATGGTCTTTTCAAATGGTTTTCTCATTATTTTCTAGACATGATAATATTTGTCTTAATAGTTAAATATTCGTTCATAATATTATAAAATTATAAAACCATTTACAAACTGTTTAGAATAAATATATATATATCAGTCAAATACAAACTGACCCTATTTCTTTGAAAGTTTAAAATGTAGTCATATTTAAAAAAAAGAACAATAGTAAATAATAAATTTCATCGAATCTCTAACACGTGGAGAATATTATGCAAATGAGAGTTTGACCAATTTATAATTTCAATTTATAAGTGTCAACTCCTCTAACCTTCATTCTTATATTATTCCCCACATGGCTCAATCTCCTACCAGATGGCACTCGAAAAAAAAATTTACATATATCTATGTCTGTTCTTATATCTAGAGTTATTCTTTTGTGATCCATCTCTAATCTCCTTTCCTTTCTTGCTTTTGTTCCAATTCCTCTCATACTTAGAGTTCGAAACTCTCTTGAAACTAGAGTCTACAACAAAAGTATCAGTTGTGGATCTTGTGATACTAAGCCGCTTATCCTCAAGATTAGCATGGAGAGGAACATCTGAGAAGGTTTTTACACTGTCATTGTGAATCAAACTAAAATTCAGGTGCTTCCACTTGACAAGAAGGGATCAGATCAACACTCGAACTTTCTATTTGTCAAAGAGGACATGACAAGTTGACTATCACTTTCTAATCATGTTAGACATAACCCTTAAACACTATTTGATATTGTAGTTATCTCGTTTTTATTTAGTATCAAATTTTATAGCAATTTGTCTAAGATGAGTCACTAGTATCTCCATGTTTTATCTTGAGATACACCCAAATGTCATAAACAGTCGCATATTTATCATATTCGAGAATCATGCCTCAATCACAGAGTTAACCAGGGTTGGACGAACAGTGAAATCTATTATTTTCTATGTCTGGTAAGCATCTTGTTCTCTTATCTACGGAGCAACATTGCCTATACTATGGTCCTATATAACATCTTTGATACCTTCCAAGATATCTTGTTCTTTCAGCACATATATCATTTTATGGCGTCATATCTCATGATCGTCGTCATTCAATTTGTCATCTCTATTCAAGCCAACACAATATATTTCAATGTTATGGTTTGGGTTTTTAAGAGGGTGGATACTAATACTAATACTCATATCCTATATATAATTTTGTATTTCAAAATTAACATTCATGACAGATTAATATTAGATATAAAATCGAAATTTTACTCGATTCTCAATTATCATCTATAATTCTAATGCATCACTATTAAAAATTTAATTTAAAGTTACAAAATTCAAGAAGTTTTAAATGAGAATTACTCAAATTCTTCCAATCTAAAACCTCCCACTTAAATACACTAAGTATTTAAATAATATTTTAATTTTGTATGAGAATTACTCAAATTCTACCAATTCAAAATTTTCATTTAAATATACAAAATATTTAAATAACGTTTTAATTTTTATAAGAATTACTCAAATTCTACTAATCCAAAATTTTCATATAAGAGACCCTAGTTTTCTTTTGTCTACATGATCATACAATTCAACAAATATAGTCAATAATTGTTTAAAAGAAACTTTACATTAAAAAAATAATTAAAAGTTTCTCTATTACATGATCATACTTCTAATCAACAGTCATAACACGTAAAAAAATATGTAAATAAATTATCTTGTTTAGAACACTTAACCCTATGCATTTCTATTAATATGAGCCACACTTTGTCAAGAATCATACTCCTTGTCTCGGCATTCATCTCATCAACCACGCTATCCCAGTAATGAGTTAGAGAATTTCTTAAAAATGTATACATCATTTTCCCAAAAAGCATGACCTAATTTAAGAAGTTTCAGATAGTAAAATATGAGATGAGTTTATCTTATAAATCAATATTTGATCCAATTTTATCATACGTTCTGAATTTCTTAATACTCTAACTCTTTCCGGAGCCAACATTCCATCCGAACATCATCACTACTCTTGAAAATGGAAACAATATTAGGTCGGACACCAAGCCAACTATAAAATTGTAATAAATCTCGAAACATTTATTTTAAAATATTTTCTCAAATTTAAAACAATTTTATGTTAGAAAAATTAATTTTCAAACATAAATAATGAGTAAAAATACAAATAAATAATAGGTGCAAAAAACAAATTTCCACCCGAGTACCAAAAATTAAGAAAATAATTTTCTAGCTTTAGATAAAAATTTTTAGAATTTTTCGCATACCGAAAATATTTTTTTTAATTTTAAATAATTTATAAGTTTAAAAATAAATAAAAATTATTTTTCGATTCTGAAAAATAAATTAAAAATTATAAAAAAATTCAGAGGGAATAAAAAATTATTCCAATGAAAATTCCGATAGAAACAGGGGTTGCCCACGCTCCCACGCACAGTTGGGATGGGCTGTCCAAAATGGACACGTGCCCACTCTCCTTGGGCAGTGCGTACATGTCACGAGCCACATTCTCGACGGTTTCTGGCCACCAAATTTTATCTACCCCATCATTTTAATATCTTTGAGTTCAATGGTACTCTTGGATTTTAAATCAAAGGTCTCTAACTAAGGGGATGGACTTCACTTGCCGCAATTGAGAGTGGGAATAGTGCCTAGGAACTGTTCATTTTCTTCAAAATGCATGTAATTTTCTGGTTTTCGACCAAAATTTTGAATGATCATATATCTCTGAATTCTTAACCATTTTTCGTATTCTTTATATGGTTGAAAAAATATTTTTTTAGAGAAATTTGACTATATAAATTTCATGTCATGAAATACAGTATTTTTAAAAATACGAGTATATTAAGTTTCGATTATGGTTTGTAATATCTCATGATGTATTCATCATATGCCTACCAAATTTTGCAGATTAAATTCTAATGTCACAAACATGCTACTATGTTAAATTGAGAACATTTCGTGAAACCAATTTCAAGTTGCCATTAAAGAACATTGAAAAAATTATTTTAAGCATTTTTCATTTTCAATACCCAACAAAGAGGTAGGAAACACCTTTAAAAAAATTATTCTAGGTATTTTTCATTTTCATTTTTCGTTTTCATTTCAGGTGTTCAAACAAACCAACCAATAATTTTTCATATGCGAAAATTCTCGGATCTTAAACAGCTTAAAATCATTTATCTCTTTTCGATGGTTGGGTATTCTGACTCGAGAGGATGTCACAAAATCGGATCACCCTCTATTGTTCACAATCTAAATGCCTATTGATAGTAATGATCGAAATTCTTCAAAACCCTATCATTATTTTCAATGTGGGAAGAATCATTTTTCACTCTCTAAATTTTGTGTGTACATAAAAAAATATGCACACTTCTTTCTTCGCCCTTTTTTTTTGATTCTACGTGCATCCCCAAAAAACAATGGAAGAAGGAGAGTTTTTTACCAACAAAAAAGGGGAGAGTTAGTAATCGGAAGTTGAGGGGTGGTTTAACACAAAAAACTACTCCTCCTAACATTTCTCCCATTTAAAATTCAAATTTAAATGAGATTTAGTTTATGGGTCTATGGGCGGACCAGCACTCATTCCATTGGATTGAATCTATAGAGCCTACAGAAATTAACCTGGTCTAAATCCATGGGATTATTATTTTTAAAAAAAATCTTATCTGGTCAGTTATGGTGACTTGTGATGAGTTCAATAATGGACATCTATTCGCGTTCCCTACCTTCTTAAAATCATTACTACCACCTCTCCTATCTATTCCGTACAATTGAAGGATCTATAATTCCTGAACTGGACTTGCAAGAAAATTGGTACTCTCCGCTATTACTCCAAGGGACCTCGCCTTAGAGCTACCAATGGAGTCTCAACTGCCTTATATTCCTGTGGCACCGACAAAGATAAAAAAAAAAAAAAATCGGGAAAGTGAAAAAGTTACTTTCCTAATTCTTTCACTCATTCTCTCCCTCTCCCGGTTTACTCTCTCTCTCTCACGAATTCTCTCTCCCTCTCACTGTCACTCTCCCTCTTTGTTTCTCTTGCTCCCACTCTCTCTATCATCTCTCTCCCTCTCTCGATTTTGTGCTCGGTTCCGCCTCCCTCTCCGTCGATCTCTCTCTCTCTCGCACTCTCTGTGTCTCTCTCTCTGCTTTCTCCCTCACACTCACGAGTGCGCCACTGCGCGATTCCCCTCGCACGAGCGCACCACAGTGCGCAGCCTTTCGAGAGTGCACGCATTAGCAGTGAGTGCGCCAGCCCACCAGCCTGCGACAGCCCGTGAGCCCGCGACCTGCTCTCTCTGCCGAGAGCCTTCCTGCAATGTTCGCTGCTCTTTGCCGCGACCGCACTGTTAGAAACCCTAGGCCGCGACCCTTCCACTGCACAGGTAAGGGCCGATTGTTGATTAATAGTTTAGGGGTTTTGATTCTCTTGGAAATTAGGGTTAATTGCTAAAGTGTGTTTCGGTTGGAAACATTACAGGAGTTCGGATTGTGTTGTAAGCGCACGGACGCTAAGGCTGCAAGCTACGGAAACCATAGGTGAGGGAAATTTAAATCCTTTCGATAAATCGAGTGAATTTAGTGCAAGAGGTCTTGTATATATTTAGGATGTATGTTAGATACGATTAAAATGCATTTTTGACATTTGATATGTAATTTCTAGGGTTTTGTCTAAATTCTACATGAATTTAGATTGATCAATACGAAAGAAACGTGTTTGATGAAATTAGAAACTTGTTGAGTCGATTAGGATAGATTTTCTTGAAATTTGAATTGGAATTGTGGATTATTGGTCTAGGTTGACCTTTTTGGAGCTTGAAAGGAGATTTCTTGAGTATCGATAGGGCATAGGGAGTGGATACCCTCCCTAGACGGTGAGTTGATGGTCCGTTGTGTTATAAATGAGCAAAGGAGTTTAAAATTGTCTTATAAATGATTTTGTAAGATTTTTCATGTTTTATATCAATTGCTTTGTGATCGTGGGATGTCCGGACTGAATTGTGAAACATAAATGCATCCATTGTATTTATAAATGCATATGTGCCAGGTGTGATTTGATGTTGCTCTATAAATTGCTATGACATGAAATTGATGATTGTTTGCTAGAAATGATGGCACATGACTTGAGAAATGACATATTTGATAAATGCATAGTGCTAGTAGTTAATGGCTATAGTCATTCCCTCCACGGAGCGACCCGACGGGGTGGCGTGGTTGGGTTTTATTGCGAGAGAGGTATACGCGGCCTCTTCTCTGCCACGTCGGACTATCTGGATTGCACCCCGGGGAGGTCCGAGCCAACGCCAAGGAAGGGGGTAGTGTTTGAAATACTGAAATGGAAAAACTTCTTGGCGGGCTTTCGTCTTGGTTCGGCCAAACGCAAGATGGAAGTAATTTCGATGGGACCCTTGTGATTTTATGAAAGAATACTTGATGTGGATGCATATTTTGTGAATTATCTGATTTATTGAAAAATGTTTCGATATATATGTATGAAATGTTATTTGAGATATACTTTGACACTCCCACATTCACCCCTCATTTATCACACAATTATACCATTGCACTCCGCTCACTGAGTATTTCCCAATACTCACCCCTCTTTTTACCATTTTCAGAGGAAGTTTAGATCTGCTGCAGAAATTGGAGTTGCGGAAGATTTATTCCGCTGACTTGTGTAGGTACATAGAAATGCAAGTTCATTTTGTTGATTTTGAATTCCATGGAATGAAAGACATGTATAATTCTTTTGGTATGGATTAAATTAATACTTGTTTCATATATAAGAGCAAGTATTGATGGAATCCTTACATGGTTTGTACGGAACTTGTTCATTTTCTTTTAAACTCTCATATGGGATATTTGGATTGAAATTCTGAATTTCGATACTTTCTTTTGGATTTGTGAAGTTCTGTACATCTCATACCACTTGGATTTTACTAACACTAGCTCGTTTCTTCATACGAGTGTTAGTAAAATCCTGCGATTATGATTTGGGACTTCTTTGTTTTAAATGTTTTAATTATGCTGAGAATTCTGGAATGGCTGGGATTGCCAATTTTCGTATGTATGCATGTACAGGAACCCCCGCCCCATTCGCGTGTCGATGCATGCTTGTGTGTACAGGGATGGACCGGATGGGTCCTTTATATGTGTCTTGTCATATGATTTTTCTCATTTCTGATGGAGGGTGCATTGGATGAGTTTTGAACTGATTTGTAGCCTTGCGGAGTCCCGGTATAAGGGGAAGTTCTGCCCGTGTACCGAGACAATGCGGCAGCTGTTGCGTGGTCGATCCGAGAATCGGGGCGTGACAGCTTTATTGGTATCAGAGCGAGGTTCACGATTTTTAAAAGTTTGATGGTTTTCGATATAATTTCAAATGTTTCCAAATGTCCCGAGAGCTTTGTAAAAACTTTGAAATGTTTGGTTTTCGAAAAAGGTTTTCGGAGAATGTACAAAGTCTTCCATGGATTTCTTAGAAAATTAGAAACATTCTTTTTAGGGGGTTAAATATTAGCCTTCGCTTAACCGTTTGACTTAATTGTAACTTCTTGTTGTGTAGATCACTATGCCTCCACGAAAGAGAAAGAGGAATGTGAACGAGCTTCCTCTGCCGGAGCATGAGGATGAGTCGTCCTCGCATGCTCTTCCTCCTTCCGTACCTACACAGCCGGCTCCTCCTACCGGGATTTCGGCTCCTCCTATTGCTGCTCTTCAGCAAGTAATAGAGTGGTGGAACACCTTCGGAGCGCAGTACCAAACTCCACATGCGACTTCAGCTCCTCCACCGACCACTTCTTCAGTGCCGGTTGCTACTCCTAGTACCCCACTAGTGCCTCCTCCTCCGGTTGTCACAACAACCGATCGCCCTACTGTGGAGTTATCTAAGTTGATAAAGGAGGCAAGACAATTAGGATGTGAGACATTCGCGGGTACTTCTGATGCTTCAGTGGCCAAGGAATGGATTGGCCGAGTTCAAGAGACCGTCTCCGACATGAGATTAAGCGATGAGATGAAATTATGGGTGGAGGTGAAATTGTTGGATAAAGGTGCAAGAACATGGTGGGAGAATGTGAAGGGAAGGGCTCCTGTTCCTCTTAATTGGACAGAATTTCTTAGGGCATTCGAGGAGAAATACGACACCCGATTCTATCGGGATCAAAAAAGAGAGGATTTTTTCAAATTAGCTCAAGAAAACAAGACAGTATCTGAGTACGAGACAGAACTGAGAGAGCTTGCTAATTATGTTCCGGAGTTTGTGAACTCCGAGGAGTCTCTAAGTTCAAAGTTCGAGTCGGGACTAAATTTGAATATCAGAGAGAAAATGCCCATTACCAAGGGGCATACTTTCCAAGACATTCTAGACTTGGCCTTGAGGGCCGAGAAAATGGTGATGGAGAGAAACAAAGTCAAAGAGCATCATGGGAAAGGAAAGAGGCCTAGTGGCTCCGGTTCGAGTCAAGATTTTAAAAGAAGTCGAGACATGGGCTCTTATAGCGGTAGATCCTTTTCGGGATCGGTTGGCTTTCTTCCAAGGCAATCTACTTTTAGGCCTAGTGCTCCCAGCAGAACTGTTGGTATGGGAGTAGGGTCCATGGGTGGCAGAGGAGAAACTTGCCCAAATTGCAAGGGACGTCATCCGGGTCCATGTGTGGAACCCAAAAGATGCTACCATTGTGGGAAGGAGGGTCACATTCGGCACTCTTGTCCGGAGTTAAATGTAGAAGGGCAAGGAAGCCGACAAGTTAGAGGTCCCTCGAGTGGTTTTAGAAGAGATTCGACGATTGCTCCTACACCTTCCACTAGCAATGCACCGAGGACGGGCACGGGAAGCAATACTGTAGCTGCCCCCACACAACGCCCTCAACCTAGAACTCAGACCCGAATCTATGCCATGACAAATGAAGAGGCCCAAGTGAATCCTGATGTAGTCACAGGTAAATCTCTATTAAATTTTAAGTTTTGAAATTGAAAATGTGACATAAATGGTTTATGATTATAATTTGATAGTTGTGATCATGGCTTAAAGAATGTGGATGATATGACTTTGTTTATGGTTTATAATTATAGGTACAATGAAAATTTTTGATGTTGATGCACATGTGCTCATAGATACCGGGTCTAATCATTCCTTTGTGAGTTCGGGATTTGCTAGACATTCTGATAAGCCTTTAGTTCCACTGGTTGAGAAATTATTGGTTATCACACCTTTAGGAGAACATTTAATCAAGGGAACAGTGTATAAGTCTTGTGAGGTAAAAATCGGGAAAGTAACTCTCGAGGCGGATTTGATTCCGTTGGAAATGAAAGATTTTGATGTCATTCTAGGTATGGATTGGCTGTATCTTCACCGAGCTTCCGTGAATTGCTTCACTAAGGAAGTGGAATTCCGAAGGCCAGGACATCCCTTGCTTGTATTCGCCGGAGAACGGCGAGTGTTACCGAGTTGTATAATTTCAGCTCTTGAAGCACGGAGACTAGTGCATAAGGGATGTGAAGCTTATTTGGCACACATTGTTGATACCACTGTGAGAAGTCCTAATCGGGACGATATTTCTGTGGTGAATGAGTTTCCGGAGGTTTTTCTGGAAGAGTTGCATGGGTTGCCACCAAACCGGGAGTTCGATTTCACAATAGACCTAATTCCCGGTACCGCACCAATTTCTATTCCCCCGTATCAAATGACACCCGCAGAGTTGAAAGAGCTGAAGGTTCAGCTCCAAGAGTTGTTGGAGAAAGGGTTTATCCGACTGAGCACTTCACCTTGGGGTGCTCCGGTCTTGTTTGTAAAGAAAAAGGACGGAACCCTCCGATTATGTATTGACTACCGATAGCTCAACAAGGCAACGATAAAGAATAAGTATCCTCTTCCGAGAATTGATGATCTGTTTGATCAACTTCAAGGTGCAAGTGTCTTTTCAAAGATCGACTTGAGATCTGGTTATCATCAGTTGAAGATCAAGGATGGTGATGTTCACAAGACCGCATTTAGAACGCGGTATGGACACTATGAATTCCTAGTAATGCCCTTTGGATTGACGAATGCTCCTGCGGCCTTCATGGATCTCATGAATCGAGTGTTCCATCCTTATCTTGATAAATTTGTTATAGTCTTCATCGACGATATTTTGGTGTATTCCAAAAGTGATGAAGAGCATTCCAAACATCTCCGAATCATTTTGCAAACTCTTAGGGAAAAAGAGTTGTATGCCAAGTTCTCAAAATGCGAGTTTTGGCTAAGAGAGATTGGATTTTTGGGACATGTGGTTTCTAGCGACGGTATTTTTGTGGATCCAAAGAAGGTGGAAGTCATTCTGAAGTGGGAGCAGCCTAAAAATGTCACCGAAGTGCGAAGTTTTCTTGGATTAGCAGGGTATTATCGGAGATTCGTTGAAGGATTCTCGAAAATAGCAGCTCCGATGACAAGTTTGACTCGAAAGGGAGTCAAGTTCGAATGGGGTGAAAAGTGTGAGGATAGTTTTCAAGAGCTTAAGCAAAGGTTGACCTCCGCTCCTATCCTTACTCTCCCTACTAGTGGCGGTGGTGATTATGTGGTGTATAGTGATGCCAGCAAGCAAGGATTAGGGTGCGTGCTGATGCAAGGTGATAAGGTGATTGCTTATGCTTCTCACCAACTAAAGAAGCACGAAGTGAACTATCCTACTCATGATTTGGAGCTAGCTGCCATTGTGTTTGCTTTAAAGATTTGGCGGCATTATCTATATGGGGTTACTTGCAAGGTCTTTACCGATCACAAGAGTCTCAAATACTTACTCACTCAGAAGGATCTCAATTTGAGGCAAAGAAGGTGGTTAGAGCTGATCAAGGATTATGACTTAGTAATTGACTACCACCCGGGAAGGCGAATGTCGTAGCTGATGCTTTAAGTCGCAAGTCCTCGTCTATGGCATCCCAAGGGAGTTCTTACCTCTCTTGTTTAGTTGGGCTCCGAGCACTTGGAGTTGAGTTGGCTAAGGATGATCAAGGTGCTTTATTAGCCAAGTTTGTGGTTAGACCTACATTGTTGGATCGCATTCGGGAGCTTCAGGCTATAGATGATGAGTTGAAGGACATTGTTGAGAAAATCCAAAAAGAGGAAGGCGGTGAATTCCGGATTCAGGACGATGGAATTATATTGTATGGGAAACGAATGTGCATTCCAAAAAATGAAGATCTCCGGAAGGCTATACTCGAAGAGGCGCATTCCTCGGCCTATGCTATGCATCCGGGGAGTACCAAAATGTATCGAACCATCAAAGAATCATATTGGTGGTCTGGGATGAAGAGAGAGATAGCCGAATTTGTGGCGAGGTGTCTTGTATGCCAGCAGATCAAGGCTGAACATCAGAAACCGGCAGGGACACTTCAACCACTACCAATTCCCGAATGGAAATGAGAGCATATCACTATGGATTTCGTAGTAGGATTGCCACGTACTCCGAGCCGTCACGATGCCATATGGGTGATTGTAGACCGTCTCACCAAATCGGCTCACTTCTTGCCGATTCAGAATACTTATTCCTTAGAAAGATTGGCAAAGTTGTACATTGATGAGATCGTAAGGTTTCACGGAGTACTGGTGTCTATTGTATCGGACCGTGATCCTCGATTCACTTCTAGATTCTGGTCAAAGTTACAAGAGTCCTTAGGGACTAAGTTGAAATTCAGCACTGCTTTTCATCCCCAAACCGATGGACAATCGGAGCGCACCATCCAAACATTGGAGGACATGCTTTGGGCATGTGTTATGGAATTTCAAGGTAGTTGGGATAGACACCTTCCGTTGGTTGAATTTGCCTACAACAACAGTTGTCAAGCAAGCATAGGGATGCCTCCATATGAAGCCCTTTATGGAAGGAAGTGTCGTACTCCTTTGTGTTGGGATGAAGTCGGAGAGAGAAAGATTGAAAGCATAGAAATGATCGATGCCACTAAAGAAAAAGTGAAGCTGATTCGGGAAAGAATGAAGGCGGCTCAAGATCGACAAAAGAGCTATGCTGACAAGAGAAGAAGACCTTTGGAATTTGAAAAATGAGATATGGTGTTTTTGAAGATATCTCCTTGGAAGGGCGTAATCCGTTTTCAGAAACGGGGAAAGCTAAATTCTCGTTATATCGGTCCCTTCAGAATTCTTGAAAGGATTGGACAAGTGGCATACCGGCTAGAATTGCCGCCGGAGTTGCAAAGAATCCATGACGTTTTTCACGTTTCCATGTTGAAGAAGTATTTACCGGATCCCTCACATGCTTTGAAAGCACCTCCAGTGGAATTGAATGAGAATTTGAGTTTCAAGGTACAACCGGTGAAGATCATTGATAGGCAAATCAAGCAATTGAGAAATAAGCAGATTCCTATGGTTAAGGTGCTATGGAGAAATAATCAAGTTGAAGAACAGATTTGGGAAACTGAAGAATTAATGCGGAAGCAACAACCGCAACTCTTTGATGTATAATTGTATCTTGGAATTTCGGGGACGAAATTTGTTTTTAGGGGGTTAAGTGTTGTGGCACCGACAAAGATAAAAAAAAAAAAAAAAAAAATCGGGAAAGTGAAAAAGTCACTTTCCCAATTCTTTCACTCATTCTCTCCCTCTCCCGGTTTACTCTCTCTCTCTCACGAATTCTCTCTCCCTCTCACTGTCACTCTCCCTCTTTGTTTCTCTTGCTCCTACTCTCTCTATCATCTCTCTCCCTCTCTCGATTTTGTGCTCGGTTCCGCCTCCCTCTCCGTCGATCTCTCTCTCTCTCGCACTCTCTGTGTCTCTCTCTCTGCTTTCTCCCTCACACTCGCGAGTGCGCCATTGCGCGATTCCCCTCGCACGAGCGCACCACAGTGCGCAGCCTTTCGAGAGTGCACGCATCAGCAGTGAGTGCGCCAGCCCACCAGCCCGCGACAGCCCGTGAGCCCGCGACCTGCTCTCTCTGCCGAGAGCCTTCCTGCAATGTTCGCTGCTCTTTGCCGCGACCGCACTGTTAGAAACCCTAGGCCGCGACCCTTCCACTGCACAGGTAAGGGCCGATTGTTGATTAATAGTTTAGGGGTTTTGATTCTCTTGGAAATTAGGGTTAATTGCTAAAGTGTGTTTCGGTTGGAAACATTACAGGAGTTCGGATTGTGTTGTAAGCGCACGGACGCTAAGGCTGCAAGCTACGGAAACCATAGGTGAGGGAAATTTAAATCCTTTCGATAAATCGAGTGAATTTAGTGCAAGAGGTCTTGTATATATTTAGGATGTATGTTAGATACGATTAAAATGCATTTTTGACATTTGATATGTAATTTCTAGGGTTTCGTCTAAATTTTACATGAATTTAGATTGATCAATACGAAAGAAACGTGTTTGATGAAATTAGAAACTTGTTGAGTCGATTAGGATAGATTTTCTTGAAATTTGAATTGGAATTGTGGATTATTGGTCTAGGTTGACCTTTTTGGAGCTTGAAAGGAGATTTCTTGAGTATCGATAGGGCATAGGGAGTGGATACCCTCCCTAGACGGTGAGTTGATGGTCCGTTGTGTTATAAATGAGCAAAGGAGTTTAAAATTGTCTTATAAATGATTTTGTAAGATTTTTCATGTTTTATATCAATTGCTTTGTGATCGTGGGATGTCCAGACTGAATTGTGAAACATAAATGCATCCATTGTATTTATAAATGCATATGTGCCAGGTGTGATTTGATGTTGCTCTATAAATTGCTATGACATGAAATTGATGATTGTTTGCTAGAAATGATGGCACATGACTTGAGAAATGACATATTTGATAAATGCATGGTGCTAGTAGTTAATGGCTATAGTCATTCCCTCCACGGAGCGACCCGACGGGGTGGCGTGGTTGGGTTTTATTGCGAGAGAGGTATACGCGGCCTCTTCTCTACCACGTCGGACTATCTGGATTGCACTCCGGGGAGGTCCGAGCCAACGCCAAGGAAGGGGGTAGTGTTTGAAATACTGAAATGGAAAAACTTCTTGGCGGGCTTTCGTCTTGGTTCGGCCAAACGCAAGATGGAAGTAATTTCGATGGGACCCTTGTGATTTTATGAAAGAATACTTGATGTGGATGCATATTTTGTGAATTATCTGATTTATTGAAAAATGTTTCGATATATATGTATGAAATGTTATTTGAGATATACTTTGACACTCACACATTCACCCCTCATTTATCACACAATTATACCATTGCACTTCGCTCACTGAGTATTTCCCAATACTCACCCCTCTCTTTACCATTTTCAGAGGAAGTTTAGATCTGCTGCAGAAATTGGAGTTGCGGAAGATTTATTCGGCTGACTTGTGTAGGTACATAGAAATGCAAGTTCATTTTGTTGATTTTGAATTCCATGGAATGAAAGACATGTATAATTCTTTTGGTATGGATTAAATTAATACTTGTTTCATATATAAGAGCAAGTATTGATGGAATCCTTACATGGTTTGTACGGAACTTGTTCATTTTCTTTTAAACTCTCATATGGGATATTTGGATTGAAATTCTGAATTTCGATACTTTCTTTTGGATTTGTGAAGTTCTGTACATCTCATACCACTTGGATTTTACTGACACTAGCTCGTTTCTTCATACGAGTGTTAGTAAAATCCTGCGATTATGATTTGGGACTTCTTTGTTTTAAATGTTTTAATTATGCTGAGAATTCTGGAATGACTGGGATTGCCAATTTTCGTATGTATGCATGTACAGGAACCCCCGCCCCATTCGCGTGTCGATGCATGCTTGTGTGTACAGGGATGGACTGGATGGGTCCTTTATATGTGTCTTGTCATATGATTTTTCTCATTTCTGATGGAGGGTGCATTGGATGAGTTTTGAACTGATTTGTAGCCTTGCGGAGTCCCGGTATAAGGGGAGGTTCTGCCCGTGTACCGAGACAACGCGGCTGCTGTTGCGTGGTCGATCCGAGGATCGGGGCGTGACAATTCCAGTCAAGATGACAGGGGAGCACCTCTATCCGAAGATGTACCTCTCTAAACAATATCCAACATTCAAATCTTGGCAACTGAACTCTTCAGGTTTTGAGCTCACAGAGGATTACAAGCATGTTTGTCCAGGTGCATCTGGTTTTTGGATTATTGTGTGTATCTCATGGATTTATCAGTTGACCCTTCTTAGCCTTATCAAAAATATGGGAGCTTCCATTTGTCCGTGAAATGGACAGACTAAGTTCTTTCGTTTTTGTTCCAATCCCCCCAAATATCTCTCGCTATTGTCATTGATTGGCACTAGACTATTGTCTTGAGATTATCATCGAAGTTTGATTGCAAAATTAATTCGCAACAATTTGGTAAGAGAAGTTAATTATAAACTTTGATCCTTGGGCAATAAGAAGAATAATTCTAGGAGCATACCAGGAGTGGTTGGTGGTGTTGCGGCCGTTGGTGGAGGTATCGATGGCACTGCCGTAAAATTGTAAAACCGGTAAGTCTCGAACCTGACATTACAACTGGGAAGCAAAACACTTGCACCACGCTTATAGGTTTCTAGATTATTTGTACACATATTGAGGCAAGTATTGCAATCCGAAGTTGACAAATCTGGTGTGCACTGAGCTAGAGTATATATTATGAGATCCTCTGAAAACTCTGCTTCTTTGGTCGCAAATTTCTTATCAGTCCCCCTTGCCACTTCACCTTTTATATCATTCATCGTCTCCCCCACCAAAACAATAAATTTATCTTGCTCAGATGTCATGTAAGCAGCGTTCGACGTATTAAATCCTGGGCTTAAAGCAGGACGTGAGAATATAGACTCATAAGAATAGCGCAACATGCACAGGTCGTAATAAACAATTGCGCTTCTCTCTGGTAAACAGTATTTTGACAGTTTGTCCTGAGCCCGCATGGTGCAATTATGACAGTCATCACCGCTGATGTCTCCACGGCAGAGGTAGTTGCCATAGACTATGTCAGGGGCTTGAAGGCCGACACTTGCATTGTAAAATCCATTCTGGTTTGTTGAATTCGATGCAAGAGAGGATAGTAGGACACCCAGGTTGTCCAGGAAAGTGCTAGTTGATGAAGTAGTTGTTTTTGGACAGTCAAGGGAGAGGAATTGTGGATACATTTGACTGTGAATCCCAAGCAAGCTTGTATAGTATGTGAAGAGAATGAAAAGCAGGGAAGGGAAGTGATGGGTAGGGTGGGAGCTCATCATATTTGCGTGGAGTTTACTTACGGAGCTTTCCTTAACGGAGAAGACCATCGAACAGGTGGAATTTAAGGCTTGATTGGCGATCTATTCAAAATTTCTGCTTCCAAGTAATGGAAACTTTCTAGGTTCATACAGCATACCTGGACCCGGGAAATATGGCGTAAAGTCCTTTCGAAAGCGCTGCTTCCCGAGTGTCTTATTGGAATGGATGACCCCACGATTTTGGACTTGACTTATTGGTGTTGACTGGGGAAGAAAAATGTAAAATTTCGTTCGTTTCTGTATTTGTATTTTCATTTATATTTGTATTTTATTTATAAACACGTTTAATTTTTTCCATTACACTATTTTATGATTTATTAATTTTTATTATATAATACATATTTTGATTTTTATCTTTATAATTTTATCTTTAGATCGAATATATGATTAGGATTGACTTGAGTGCTTAAAAGTCTTCATCGAGAATGTAGACAAAAGGACCATGTTTGGGTTATTGTGTGTGGTTCACAAGAGGCCGCGTAAGACAAGTGTCCTTTTCTCAAGCCCCATTGGGTTAGGCATGCATTAATGGAGGACCCCAAGACATAGAAGTCGTTGCCACCACCTCCTTATTTCTTCTTCAGTTTCACATCTTTCACGGCCCCGTTTTCCCATCTCAACTTCAAAAAACAAAGACTCCAAACTCCATGAAGACTTGGAGATTAAAAGCTTCCTTATAGGATTTAATTGAATATAATATTTATAATTAATTTTATATTATTTTTAAATAAATATTAGAATAATATTTATATTTTTTGATATTTATTTTAGGAGGAGACTTGTTATGAAAGGAAAAGAAAAATAAGTTAAATTAGAATAATTTTGTAAAGTATGAAAAATTAGACAATAATGCCCTTTCTTTAACATGTGGGCACGCGATTTTAAAGAGGTAATGCAAGATGTTAAAGATTCACTATAGTAAAATTTCCTTTTCCATTTGCACATTCAAGAGATAATTAGAATGAAATTAGAGATATTAAAAATTTTGAAAATTTTATTCCACTCCTAATATTTAGGAATATGAAATTTTGAAGTTATTTTATTTTTTAGAAATTTAAAATTTTTTAGGGTATAATCTTTTAAGAGTTTTTCTTTCTGTAAAAGCATGAGAATATTTTGTTAATCGGAAAAAGAAAGGAACTCCACTTCTTTTAGGAAAGGCAGCAGCCGGGCAGCCCCAAGGAGGGGCAGCAGCCCCCACGTCCACAGTAGCCGACAGATTTAGGAGATACATATTTCATTGCTTTTGGACTTGGGAAGAGGCATAATTTCTATGGTGGATAGCAACAGCCGAGAAGACACATTGTACTTGTAGTTTTCTTTTTATTTTTCTAGAATAATAAGTCATTTTGTGAGTTTTGTTTTTATTATGTTTTGTTTTTAATTTCTTTTCTAATAAAAAATTATTAAAATCTTGATAAATTGTAATTGTAAAATCTAAATGATTTTATTTGTTTGATATTTGTAGGTGTTTATTTAATTTCTATTTTTAATGTTTATAATTGTTTTGGAATTGTTAAATAGAGCATTATGTTTAATAATTCTAAAATAGTTTACAACCATTTAAAAACAACAAAATTTATGTGTTTTTAATAGAATGGTGATTGGCATAGTCTCATGACCTCACAAGCGGTAAGACTTATGTCTAGAGATTAGATAATCTAATTTAAATAAATCCAGATTGAAATTTACTAGTTAGAATTGGGTCTCTCTAGATCGCAATGCTATCGAAACATTAAATTCAATGAGAGTCTCTTGAATTGTCTTTCGATTAGAAAAATAATTAACGATGGTATCTTGATTACCGAAAAAGTAAAGAGAGATTGGTCGTTTTATGGTATTTAATAGCTATAACAAATTTATTCATATAATATCAAGTAATTTTGGTATCGATAATCAATCAAATACATTAAGATGGAAATAACTCATTTGACTAGGTTTTGCTCTCATTGACATTCTCTTTTTTAATTGGCATTATTTAGTTGTTTTATTTTAGTTAATTTTCATTGATCTATTTATTTTGTTAGACTTAGATAATCTCTCAAACCCCTTATATTTTAATTTTTTTTAAAAAGAGATAAGTCCGTCGTTCCCTGTGGATACGACCATGCTCACCCTAGACTCATCTTTAGTGAAATAGGTATTTTTATTTTTGATTAGATTGACACCCACCAAATTTTGACGCCGTTACCGGGAACGGTATCAAGTGATTTATTTCTTTTAAAATTTGTTTTCCTTTTTATTTTTGGGACTAATATTTGCAGTAAACTTACTGGAAATTTGTTAACGACATAAAAAAAAGATTTTAAACACTCGGACATAGCCGGTCAAAAGACTTTAAGGGAGTTGTTATTTCATGATTTTAATGAACATGCTTCTTGTAGTGATTTTCCTAATATTGAAACTCCGAAATAATTTGGAATAAGGCAAGAAATTCCAAAGAGGGTTAACGAGGTAAGTGATTTTTTCTTGGTCAAGAATTGAAAGAACTAACTTCTCTAATGCGTAATTTTATAATAGGACAAAAACGATTGGTACAAATTTGTGGAATTTGTTCAGAGATGGATCATCCAACCGATAAGTGTCTCATTTTTTATGATAATCCATATTCAAACATTTACAACCAAGGATGGTGGGATCAACCAAATTTCAGTTATGGAAATTGGTAACAAGAGTTCCCACAACAACCACAATGTCGACCATAATTTTAATCTCAGCAACCCTCTTTGAATCAAGATACGTCTCTAGAAGAGATTGTTAAAAGTTTGACTAATAGCACTTAGTTAATTTAACAGGAAAGCCAACGATTTCAACAAGAGACAAGAACCAGAATCCAAAACTTAGAAAATTAGGTATTGCAATTGGCAACGACTGTAAGTCGAATGAAGAAAAATAATGGGAAGATATCCTCTCAAGTAGAGATCAACCCGAGAGAAAGCGTGAGTGTTATGACAGTCAAGAATGAAAAGAAATTGCAGGACAACTCATTGACAACTGAAGAAGATAAAGAGGCCGAACAAAACAAAACATCAATATTGAATGAATCGGCCACGAAGGTAAGTGAGGAACCGAACAACTCAAATTTGAAACTAACTATCTCTCCTCCTTTTCCTAGTAGGTTGGCATATTCCGAAGAGCAAGATGATGAGAATGAGATGGACTTCATTGTTCATGACTCTTTTGTGCAAAATAAATTGGATTTTGTGTTTAAAGAGAATTTTACAAATAATTTTGCACAATATGACAACTTTTTCCAACATAAACTCCCACACCGAAAGCACTTCAAGGTAGGCCAAATAGTCCTTCACTTCAATTCAAAATTGAAATTCATGCCAGATAAGTTGAAGTCTAAATGGACCGGATCGGTCTTTGAACGAGGTTGAAACGAGGAACTAATGTCGAGCCAAAGACATTAAACAAATGCGCTTGTTGGAGACAACCCAATATTTTCTTTATGATTTATTTATTTATTTATTTTTATTTTTGTTTATTTATTCTCATTTATGATGGTTTGATCCTTGATTTAGGTTTCAAAAAAAAAAAAAATCAGAAGTGGTCGCCTGTTAGGGCATGCCCATGCCTTAATAGAACTTCATGTCTATCCACACTTCAGCCTAGCACTCACGTTATGGCGTGGCCACACCCTAACCCAACTTCACTTCTGCCCACAGGAACACACATTGGACAGTCATACACATGATTTAGAGTGTGCCCACGCCCTAAAAGCCTTAAGCCAAATTCATTTTTAGCCCAATAAAAATTAAAAAAAAAAGAGAGAGAAACAATTAAACTTAACTTCTCACATTGTCTTTCATTTTTTTTAGGGTTTCTCTCTCCACCTTGAAGCCTCAAGAATGGAGTGAAATGCTTGATGATTACAACGTACCCACGTCATAGCTCTTTCTTCGAGTTCATTGAAATTGCTCCTCCATTTTTCACTCTACCTTAGGGGAGTATTGTTCTAACCTTCCTCTTTTATTTCTTTGTTCTTTTCTCTTTTATTTTTTTTGATTTATTTATGCATTATTTTTATCTCTCTTAACTTGAGCATACATTGGGGACATGTATGATTTAGGTGTGGGGATGCTAGGTGTTTTCCTTCTTTATTTTTGATACTATAGTTATTTTTTTTACTACATTAGTTTAAATTTTGTTTCTCAAAAATAAATAAATAAATAAATAAATAAATAAATAAATAAATAAATAAATAAATAAATAAATAAATAATAAAAAAAATTTAAAAAAAATTGAAAAAAATTTCTGAGTTTTCTTAGTTGATGTATACTATTTGGTTAGCTGTAAATGTATGAAAAATGGCTTGTATCAATAGTTTTTGTGCTTGAAATGGTTACTCATATCTTTAATATTTTTTTTGAATGATGAGCATGTAAAGATTCGACACATACTCTACTTAAAAAGTAAGGTTTTGAGTCTAAAATGAGCAATTTCATTCTTTGTGCTCGAATTTTTTTTTTATGAGTAATTATCACACTTGGATTACACATTCTAGAATTTGCATTGTTATGCATTTCGAAACCACATTCTAGAATTTCATGCATTGAAATGATAAAAACAATTAGGTTTTACCCCATTTTTGGCTTTCTAAAAATCCCTACCCTGATTTCATAAACTCGTAGTTAACCCAAGTTGAGTATTTACCTTTTTTCTTTCTTAAAACCCACTCAATACAACACATAAACCTTTAATTTTAGTTTTCGTTTCAAACCCTTGTACCAAAGGTATATATAGTTAATTGCATGGTTTTGTTTTGTTTTGTCTCAATAGAAGATGATGATTAGGAGTTTGATGCTGACATTTTCATAGAAATGATGTATGTTCAAAAAAAGAAAAATGATGAAAAAAAAAAGAAAAAAAAGAAAAAAAAAAGAAAAGAAAAGAAAAAAAATGATGAGAAAGAGAAGCGTTGTATTTTGATTGAAAATTCATTTTTTACACTTCAGTCATGGAAAATTGAGAAAACATTTGACATTCTTATATGCTGTTTGCTATTGCCTATCCATTTGAAGAGTAAGAAGTCACTTTTTGTTTACTGTTTGCTTAAGTTAAAGATCGATCAATGTTATAAAAATTGTGTGGTTAGTTATATATTTTTTTTGATACGTTTTTAACCCTTAAATATCCCTTTATCCTACTCTTTACCCAAGTCCCGTTACAACCAAATAAAAAATCTTTAGATTGATACATGAAATTCAAATTTTTAAATGGTGGATATTTGATATATTTGCAAACATATGGTAGTATCATTCTATGTTGTTAATTTGAGAGATATATACATTCTTTACCTTTTGAGAGTATTTTTGAGTGACCCCTTGGAGAAGATTGTCGAATTTTGCTATTTGGATTTTATAAGAGGCTGTTGAGATATGTAGCGGTTGTTTTAGAGTGGATCACTATGAAATACTTGTTGTTTCGATTATATTTTCGGTTTAACTCTTATGGCATATATTGACTTAGAAGAAAAAAATAGGTTGATTAGTTTTAAGTTTCATTTTTGTTAGGTATGATTGAGGACATGCATCATTTAGGTGTGGGGGAATTTGATAGGGTTTAATTGAGTGTAATATTTACAATTGATTTTGCATTATTTTTTAATAAATATTACAATAATATTTATATTTAATGACATTTGTTTTAGGAGGAAATTTATTATGAAAAGGGAAGAAAAACAAGTTAAATTGGAGCAATTTTGTAAAATATGAAAAATTAGACAGCAATACTCTTTCTTTAACACGTGGGCACGCGGATTTAAAGATGCAATGCAAGATATTGAAGATTCACTGCAGTAAAATTTCCTTTCCTATTTGTACATTCAAGAGATGATTGGAATGGAATTGAAGATATCAAAAACTTTAAAGATTTTATTCCACTCCTAATATTTAGGAATAGGAAATTTTGAAGTTATTTTAATTTTTATGAAATTTTTTTATTTGAAATTTTTTATGATATTATCTTTTAAGAGTTTTTTCTTTCGTAAAAGCGTGAGAATATTTTGATAATTGGAAAAAGGAAGGAACTCCACTTCTTTTAGGAAAGGCAGCAGCCGAGCAGCCCCAAGGAGGGGTAGCAGCCCCCACGTCCACAGTAGCTAGCAGATTTAGGAGATACATATTTCATTGCTTTTGGACTTAGGAAGAGACATAGTTCCTATGGTGGAAATCAGCAGCCGAGAAGGCACGTTGCACTTGTAGTTTTCTTTTTATTTTTCAAGAACAATAATTCACTTTGTGAGTTTTGTTTTTATTATGTTTTATTTTTAATTTCTTTTCTAATCAAAAGATTATTGAAATCTTGATGAATGATGATTGTGAGATCTAAATGATCTTATTTGCTTGATATTTGTGGGTATTTATTTAATTTATATATTTAATATTTATGATTGTTTTGAAATTGTTAAATAGAGCGTTATGTTTAATAACCCTAAAATAGTCTACAACTATTTAAAAACAGCAAAATTTGTGTGTTTTTAATAGAGTGGTGATTGATATAGTTTTATAGCATCGCAAGTTGTGGATTTATGTTAAGAGATTAGATAATCTAATTTAAATAAATTTATGTTAGAATTTTCTAGTTAGAATTGGATCTCTCTAGATCGCAATGTTGTCAGAATATTAAATCCAACGAGAGTCTCTTGCGTTGTCTTTCAATTAAGGAAATAATTAACGATCGTATCTTGATTACCGAAGAAGTAATGAAAGATTCGTCGTTTCGTGGTACTTAACGGCTATAACCAATTTATTCATATAATATCAAGTAATTTTTGCATCGATGATTAATCAAATACATCAAGGTGGAAATAACTCATTTGGTTAGGTTTTGCTCTCATTAACATTCTCTTTTTTAATTGGTATTATTTAGTTGTTTTATTTTAGTTAATTTTTATTGATCTATTTATTTTTGTTAGATTTATATAATCTCTCAAACCCCCATATTTTAATTTTTCTTAAAAGAGATAAGTCTGCCGTTCCCTATAGATATGACCCTATTCACCCTAGACTCATCTTTAGTGAGTAGATATTTTTATTTTTGTTTAAATTGACACCCACCACTTCCATGATCCATATATATTTCATATCCTGTATAAAGGAAGTAATTGGAATACGTAAACTAAGCAAAGAACTTAAAAGAAAGCAAGGAAATTGGAAATTTAAGAAAAAAGTTAAGTTTGGAATTAAGAGAGGCAAATATCATGTATGTATATATTTAATTGATATCTTATGCTTGTTACGTGGTTTTATGATGTTGGGATAAGAATAGCTTGGAATAGAAAATAAGAGAATTTCATTTTTGAACATAAATACATGCAGAACCCTGGATTCTGTATTTTGAACAGCCCGACCATATACTTCTAGATCTACTTACGGGGCATAGGTAAAATTAGCTAGGATTACAACTTCACCGCTTGACACCTAAATTAAAATTGGCTAATTTAGCACCGTTAGAATATATTATTAATTTGATTTTGATATATAATATATTATAACAAGTATGTGATAAAAAAAATATTACTTCTGGGTTCTGGGGCGAGAATATATTATAACAAGTATCAGAAAAAAAATCACCGAGAAGATGCAACAATTGCAACTCCTGGGTTCTGGGGCGAGAGCGTGGCTTAGCATTGGCGGGCTTAACTTGCTTCGGAGTTAAAACGAAAGTGTCAGCTAATCCTTTGTTAGATGCCACTATCACGAAACTTAGGCTCATCGTAGAAATAAATTACTAGGCTTTAATTCAGAGTGAACTCTCAACTTCGATTCTTATTTTATAAGAAAAATCTCACTCAATTGGGCAAAAAAAAAAAGATTATAGTAGTGTTATGAGCTCCTAATAGATGGACTTATGCAGTCACGGGTCTTCGCGTGTATCTATCAAAGTTTATGCAGGGGTCCACTGCAATATATTAGTAAGCATATGAGAAATAATATATGGGAAAGAAAGAAAGAGGAGTATTTATTAAAGTATCAATGATTAAAGTGTGTAACAAAAAAATTGTAAAGGGCAGAAAATAGCGGAAAAAGTGGTTTAAATTGTGTAATGAAAAAAAAGATAAGGAAAAGAGATTTTGAAAATTTGTTTGATATCCATTTAATTTGAAAAATATTATTGCTTTGTTGGTGATATGTCCAAGTGGATAAAATGAAAAAGCAAAAAATTTACAAAATTTAGAATTATTTTGAGATACAATTGCACTATTTTCCAATAATATAATAATATCAATCTTATATTACTATACAATACATACATATTACTCTCTCTCTATAAATATATATTATTATCAATTATATTATTGGAACAATTTAGACACAAGTGGAGGATACTATACTGTTATAATATAAAATTATGATTATTAATATTAATTTAAATTATAATTACAAATATTTACTGTTTAAAATATAAATATTAATAACTCATAATTTAGAAAGAAAAAAGAGAGAGAGAGAGAGAGGTGAGGTAGAGAGCAAGGAAGAGAAGAAAAGAAAAACCACACAAGAAATTATGGAAAGCTAGTTACACAATTGAAATAAGTTCCCTTTTGGTTCAGAGATTAGAGGTTTGAACCTAGGCGCTTACATTTTCTCATAATTTTTTCCATAAAAAAGAAGGTTGCACAGGCCCCTGCATGGCATGTGCGGGCTATTGGGCATGCCACGTGGGCGCCCGCGCATGCCACAGCAGGGCATGCGTTCGTGCAAGTGCCCGCGCATGCCACCGTGCTGGGCATGCGAGCATCGAAGCGGCTGCACGGGTGCCTGGCAATGCCAGCATGGGCACCTGGCCATGCCACCACTGGCATGGCTCTAATTTCTAAATTTTAATATTATTAAATTAATAATTTGTATATTATTATTTTAAATTATTAATATTACTATTTTAAAAAAATAATATTATTAAATTACTAATTTATATAATATATATATAATCAAAAAATTAATTATCAAAATAATATTATAAATAATTTATATGAATTCTAAAAAAACACCCACAGTCAAGCCAAAACATTTTATCATTTTATTTCATTATCAACCAACAACTCTCACAAAAAAACCGGTGGCAAATTTTTTCAAAACTCCAAAAACATTATCATATTATTTCATTTTAGAAACCGTCAAAAATTTTTTATTTGTTTTTGTTTGAACCGGAATTTAGTTTTGAGCGCCAATCATGTTACTTAATTCCTTTTTTTTTTTTACTCTCTTTGCGAAAACAATCACTAAATTCAATTGAACCTACTTGTTAGCGTAATCATATCATCTTACCATAAAATTCATATAAAATTTTTTCTCTCATTACGATAAGATAATTAGAAGATGATGTGGTGGTTTTAACAAAATTAATCAAACGACCTTACCATTGAAAAATAAAATTCAAGGATGTGATGTCTTTCATAGGCAAAAAGTTGAATTACTTTATTCTCAAACTTTGTTAAGCTAATTTGCGAGATGAACACCTTTTCTAAGATTGGTTACCTAAGAACTAGATTAAATCTGTCTTCCAATATATCTGTCGAAGAATAATATTGCTATTGCAATATAAATTTTATCTTGGCCCCTACCAACATTAATTTTGTCTTGGCGCCTAATTGTCAGCATAATTGAGCATAATTGAGTGACCTCTTAAATTATTTATATCATATATGACATCACCTATGCACATTAGTGGGTCAAGTGTTCAAGTTTGTTCTCTTAAATATTATTCCCTAATTGTCAGCATAATTAGGCGCAGTGACTTCTTCTACTATTTATATCATATGATATCACCTACCACATCACAAAATATTTTATCATTTTATTTCAAAATCAAGCAACTCTTATTACAAATTTTGTCAAAACTCCAAAAACATTTTATCATTTAGGAATCAATGTACCATTAAAAACTTTTTATTTGTTTTTTTGTTTCAAGCAGGAATTTAGTTTTGGCGTCAATCATAATCATAATCATGTTACTTACTTGCTTCTATTTAAACAAAAACAACCTAAAATCTCTAAATTAAATTCCACATACTTATGTTTATATTAGCGAAATCAAACCACCTTACCATAATATAAATATAAAAAATATAAAATTCATTATCTCATTACAATATGATTACAAGATGATGTAGTGGCTTTGGCAAAATTAATCAAACCACCTTACCATTGAAAATGTGTTACCTTTGACAAAATTGGGGCAAAAAGCTTAAGCTACTTTGCATAAGATTATTTTAAGCTACTTTACATTAGCGGGAGTAGCAAGATGAACCAAGAGGTGCTAAATCTAAACATGTAACATGAAAACAAGTGGATTTTTTTAAGATCGGTTACTTTAATAATCATCCAACTAGATTAATATATCTATCCAATATATCTATCCAAGAATAATGTTGCTAGTGCAATATATATTTTATCTTGGCCCCTAACAAGTGTCAGCAATGGTAATTGAGCAATAAGGAGTAACCTCTCACATACTATTGCACATGAGAGAAGACAAGGATGTTGTTAGTTGGTAGTACAACTAGTTAGTGTTGCACAACTTGATATTATTCTCTTAAATATTATTGTTAATTAATATTGTTAGTGGGGTTTATTTTCTAACCTCACAACCTTGATATTATTCTCTTACAACCCTTTTGGTTGGTGTTATTATTTGCTCTTTATGATTTACCTCTCTCTCTCTCTCTCTCTCTCTCTCTCTCGCTCTTGAGCTCAACCTAGCTCATCGCTACCACTTCCATGCCACTATGATTGTTTGAGCAGCTCTCCTACGCTGCTCGATCAGGTAAGTTTTCTCTCTCTACACATCCATCTCTCTCTCTCTTCTCTTCTATCTCTCCTCCATGCTCAGAACTCCCTCTCTAGCTCTGCCTTCAGTTCTGCCCCCATATACCCTCTCGCTCACTCTTTCTCTCTCACTCTCTCGCTCTCTCTTTCTTTCTCTCTCAGATCTACCCTATCTCGAAATCCCTCTCTACCTCTCTACCTTCAGATCTACCTTTCCCGTCCATATCTACCTTCGACACATCACTCTTTCTCGCACGCTCTTTCTCTCTTTTGCTTCTCCCTTTCAAAGCTACCTTCATTTCTCTCGCGCAGATTTACTCCGTATCTTTTTGACTCCACCTACAACAGAAACCCTATCTTCAGCTCTATCCCATGTCGAAACTAATCTTATTCTTCTCTTTGCACTCTCTGATAGGCAACCTCTCTCTGCCCTTAATTGCAACTTCCTTAAGAGTTACCCTCTTTCTGTCTTTCCCCTCCGTCTATCCCTCCGCCGTCGGAAAACAGACCTACCGCTTGCACCGCCGCCTAGATCTCCACATCTCTGTATCTCCTATTTGCTAATCCTTGCTCCAGGGACATCCTTCTGTTATCTTCTATCCAGTGGGATCTCTCTATCTCCCTATCGGTGACACCCCCTCTCCCTCTGCCTATTATTATTACTATTACTCTAATTATCATCCCTGCATATTATTAGTATAATAATAATAATAACTATTATTATTATTATAATAAACATTATTATTATTACTATTATAATTATTACTATTTTATTACCATCACCATTAATATTATTATTGCTATTACCACAATTTTCATTAGTGTTATTACTAATAGCATTAGTAATATAAAATCTATTCCTTTAGTATTACTATTATATATATATATATATATTTTTTATGATATATATATTAGTTTATTAATCCTCCCATTTATTTATTTATTATTTCTTATATTTTCGTTAACTCATTTTGCATATCATTATTTGAAGAACTCTACCATAGCTAGTCCCAACCCCGGGTAAAGGCGTAGGGTTATGATAGGTTGACAGCCAGCGTAAAACCTCTTGTCAAATGAAAAATGAGAGACAAACATATAAATATTTTTGGGTGTTTCACCCTAAGCGACTCATTACATTAGATCCCGAATCTAGCGATAAGTTAATAAGGGATCCTAGGGTACAGGTAAACAAAGTCCATGAAGATAGGATTCATCTAACCACTTGGAATATATGATCTTTGACTGGTAAGTTAGGAGAATTAAGAGAAACAATGAATAGACGAAAATTTTATATCATGTGTCTTCAAGAAAGTTAGTGGGTCGTGGAGAAGGCTAGGGGAGTAGAAGCATATAGTCATAAGCTTTGGTACACTGGCAAGGATAAAAATAAGAATGGGGTAGGACTAATCGTATATAAAGATCTATTAGATGATGTAATAAAGATAAAAAAGAAAGGTGATAGAATTATATTTTTCAAGATACTAGATGGAGAAAACGTAATTAATATCGTTAGTATCTATGCACCCCAAATAGATATGGATACAATTAGTAAAAGACAATTTTGGGAGGATCTACATGAATTTATACAAGTCATACCTAGTAGGAGAAGTTATTTATTGGAGGAGATTTAAATGGATATGTAGGAGAGATGAATGAAGGATTCAAACTCGTACATAGAAACTTTGGTTTTGATGGTAGGAATGAGGTAGAAGAGTTTATCATAGCATTCGATCTGATAGTTGTAAACACCATGTTTAAGAAAAAAGACACGCACTTAGTTACATATAGAAGTGAGTCTAATGCTAGCTAAATAAATTTCTTTTTTAGTAGGAGGGGTGATAGAATGACCTGTTAGGATTGCAAAGTTATACCAGGAGAGAGTGTGATAACTTAGCATAGACTCCTAGTTTTAGATATACGTGTATCTAAAAAGCAAAAGAAATATCGTCTATTTGTGGAGTGGAATCCGAAAAAAGAAATATGACAACATTTAGAGATAAATTAATTCGGGTAGCAAATTGATTTACTAATGATAATTTAGAAACAATGTGAAAAGAGATGTCTACTAATATTAAGAATATAGGTAGAGATGTTTTGGGTGTCTCAAAGGGTAAGGCCTCAGTAGGCAAGGAATCATGGTGGTGGAACGAAAAAATACAAACTGTCATTCAGACCAAATGAGAGTGTTATAGGAACCTTAAAAATAATAGTAGTAGTGATGCATATAAAAAATACAAAAGTACAAGAAAAGAAGTGCAAAAGATTATCCAAAAATCAAAGAGTAAAGTGTATAATGAACTATACAAGAGATTGGAGACTAAAAACGGAGAAAAAGAGATATACAGAATTACCAAGATAAGCGAAAGAAAGGGAAAAGATTTAAATAGTGTTAGGTGAATTAAGAATTGAGTTAATGATATACTTATAAGGAATGAGGACATAAGAAAGTATTGGAAGGATTATGTTGATAATCTTTTCAATGTTAAAAGTACTACAGATATATGAAATATCGATATATCTGTAGAAGAGATTAATAGTGATTTTAAATGTAGAATTCGTCCTGAAAGCATTCTCTTATGCATTTACAGCGAAATAAATGTTGAATGTCCCAAGATCTAGAGTCGGATCACTAACCTTTTCGATGTACGGGTCCGAAGAATGTCACCAATGGATCAATCTCCTTTTTCGTTCACAATCCAAGAGCCCTTTTGATGGAATGGAATTATGGTGTATGTAGATCTTCTTCCTCACTATTTTCATATCCTCTCTCCATTCTCAAAAGCACCATTGATGGGATGGATGGTTATGTGGGGAGTTGGAGTTGGTTTTTTCCATAAAAAACTACTCCCTCCCTTCCCTCCTTTGGAAAATTCAAAAATAAGGGAAATGGGTTTGGGTCAAACCCACATGGGCGACCCGACCCGGTACTCCTATAACTTATATCTCCCACTCGCACATGAGGATTAGACTTACATTTTGCTCAATCACTTCCATATACCATCGATTTCATACAGACAAATGGATCATGTGACTAGCGAGTACATCAAGAGCTCATAGCTACACACCGTTTAAGGATATATAGCAACTCAAGATCTAATACTATGAGGACATCAAGTCTCTCTATACCCCAGACCTCTTTTTACTATATATATATAGAGTCACTGTACCTCTTATCCCTCTATTAATGAACGAGAGCATACTTGACTTATCTCAACTATGCATTCACAATTATGTTTCAGAACATCAAGTTAAAAACATAACTGGCCAGTCTGTGAGTACAAAAATTACGTACAAACTTTAAGACAGTCTTCCTTTCGCACTACTATCTTTCCACTTCATTTTAGCTGCTTTCCTAGTCATGCACCGCAAAACCGAATCAAGCATGATCTATTGGTTACATGTTAAAGTAGCAACACTAAAATAAACTTTCAAGAAACAGGCGAAAGTTTTAAGGGTATTAAATGAGGTTAATTACAAACCTCTGGGTCTCACACAATGAGATAGAGGGATTTATCAACTCATTACCCATAGGGTCACTGAAAGCACACGTGGTATGAACACGTGCTACGATGCCTTTTCTATTTATTTAGAAGCGTATGTCTATTCAAAATTATAATACATCGTACAGGTTTTAGTCCAAATATATCACGATACTGACTTGGTTCTCTTTTCTTATAAATCCTAAAAAAAAAAACTTTTCCAAGAGAGAACCACACCTGGCTTCTAGACAAGTATAATAGATTGTGGGAAATCCATTTTGATTATCAAATAAGTAGATATCAACGATAATCTCATCTTAGTTCTGTACTAAGGTGGCTAATTTATGTTAATTATCCAAAATTAACATTGCATCATCTCTACATATCACATAGATATTAGAGGCGATTGCTCGTATGAGAGAGCCAATCTTCCAAACTTGTCCGACATACTTTTTAATCAAGACATAAGAACTCGCAAATGCAAAGAAAGTCAAATGTCATATAATAATAAGCATTACATCACGTTCATTGCTTATACATACAATTACACTCTACGCAATCCTAGAGATTTTACATATTTCAAAAATACATCTCTAGGTATCGGTTTCGTAAATGGATCAGCCACCATTAAATGCGTAGATAAATACTTCAATGTCACCTCTCCTTTTTCAACAATGTCTCGAATAAAGTTGAATTTCGTATCAATGTGTTTAGTTTTCCCATGATATTTGGGATCTCTCGTATAAGCGATTGCTGCTTGACTATCACAATAAATTGTCACAGCTCCCACTGTGTCGCTTACAATCCCTAAATGTTGTAAAAACCGTTTTAACCAAACACACTCCTGAACTGCTGAAGCACAAGCTACAAACTCTGCTTCCATCGTCGACAGTGATACACATGTTTGTTTCTTACTTCTCCAAGAGATGGAGCCTTTATTCAGCAAGAAAGCATAACCTGAGGTGGACTTACGTTCATCTAAGTCACCACCCCAATCAGCATCTGTGTATCCGCTCAATAACAAGTCATTTCCTTGATAACAAAGGGAATAATTCGCAGTTCCTTTCAGGTATCTTAGAATCCTCTTCACAGCTGTCCAGTGACATTTACCTGGATTGGATTGATACCTGCTGACCAAACCCAGGGCATAGCAGATGTTAGGGCGAGTACACATCATAGCGTACATCAGACTCCCAACAGCGCTGGAATACGGTACTTTTGACATATCATGTTTTTCTTCAGCGGTTTTTGGGCACATTGCTAAACTTAAACTTTCGCCTTTAGCCACAGGAGTATCAATAGATTTACAGCTATCCATCCTAAATCGTTCCAAAATCTTTTTAATATAAGATTCTTGAGATAAAACTAACAATCTCTTGGAACGATCTCTGTGGATTTTAACACCCAGTATGTACTCTGCTTCACCCATGTCCTTCATTTCAAAATTTGATGATAACCAACTTTTGATATTCAGGACATACTCCATATCATTTCTGGCTAACAATATGTCATCGACATACAGACTTAGAATTACAAACTTATCATTGGACTTTTTCACGTAAACACAATGGTCTTCGTCTATCATTACGAAGTCCTAAGAGATTATGGATCTATGAAATCTCAAATACCATTGTCTTGAAGACTGTTTGAGACCATAAATTGATCTATTCAATTTACAAACTTTATTTTCTTGACCTTTAACAATGAAACCTACTGGTTGTTCCATGTAGATTTCTTCTTTAAGTTCTCCGTTGAGAAACGCAGTCTTCACATCCATTTGATGTAATTCTAAATCTAAATTGGCTACAATGGCTAACAATAGGCGCATAGAGGCAAATCTCACTACTGGGGAAAATGTTTCTTCATAATCAATACCCTCTTGTTGGGTATAACCTTTTGCCACCAACCGAGATTTGTACCTCTCAATTGTTCCATCAGCTTTACGTTTAACCTTAAAAACCCATTTGTTCCTAATAGGTTTGCGCCCAGGTGGAAGATCAACCAGTTCCCAAACATAGTTGGAATCCATCGACTCTATTTCTTCCTCCATTGCTTTTATCCACTCATCCTTGGCAGGACAAGATAAAGCCTCGTTCACATTTTTCGGCTCATCCTCGTCCTGTGGAGAAATGATAAAAGTGTGCCCTTCAATTTCGTAATGACGTTTGGGCACACCTTTCCTAGTACTTTTCCGAATCGACGATTCTGTTGGATCGTTAGAATTTGAATCCCTCCCACTGGGGTCATCTAGGGATTCAACTTCTCGTAATTCCCTTGATCCATCCTGCACGGAACCATCATTTGAATTATTTAATTCAAATAAAGGTTCTCCTTTTGTTATATCACCTTTACTAGGAAAATCATTTTCCAAAAATGTCACATTTCGTGATTCAATTTCGGTTACAGTACCATCTTCTCTTTCACCGATGAACACATAACCTTTTGACTGATGAGAATATCTAATAAAGATACATTTCTTCCCCCGGGGACCAAACTTTCCAAATTTATTAGAAGGGTCATGAACATATGCTGCCGATCCCCAAGGTCTAAGATCAGTCAGACTTGGTGTCCTACCAGTCCAGAGTTCGTACGGTGTTGTGGGTACTGTTTTTGAAGGCACTTTATTTAAGATATTGGTCGCAGTTAACAATGCATCTCCACAAAAGGAAATTGGCAAGTTAGCCTGCGCCATCATAGATCTCGTCATTTCCAACAACGTCCTATTCCTCCTCTCAGCAACACCATTCTGTTGAGGCGTGTGGGGAATAGTCAATTGTCTAATTATTCCTTTTTCATTACACAGATCATTGAACTGATCTGATAGATATTCACGCCCTCGATCTGTCCTTAAGGCTTTAATCGTTCTATCCATTTGATTCTCTACTTCATTCACATAACGTCGAAAACACTCAAGTGCTTCAGACTTGTGAGTAATCAAATAGACATGACCAAAACGCGTGAAATCATCAATAAAAGTAATGAAATATGACGCTCCATGCCTAGCCTTCACATTCATTGGACCACAAATGTCAGAGTGAACCAATTGTAATGGAAGTTCAGCCCTCACGGCTTTTCCAAAAGGCTTTCGAGTCATCATCCCGGCAAGACAATATTCACAATTCGATAAATCAACTTTAGTAAGCAAACCCAATAGTCCTGCTTTTAGAAGTCGATTCATCCTGTCCTGCCCTATATGACCAAGTCTAGCATGCCATACTTTGTCATCTATATTAGCATTACTAGAAGAACAAATATTTAACGAAATATAACGATCAGTATAACAGTTAAACATTTGTCTGTCACAATCTAAAGTAAGAAATCCATTTAACAGATGTCCAATACCATAAAACACACCACTATTATAAATACAAACCCTATCACGAGTAAAGTTCAAGTCATAGCCTAGTTTAAGAAGAACAATAACAGAGACTAAATTTCGTCGAATTTTCGGTGCAAAGAGAACATCATGCAGGATTAGAGTTTGGCCACTTCATAACTCCAGTTTGCAAGTGTCAATCCCTTTGACTTCTACTCTTGTATTGTTTCCTACGTATATCCATCTTGTACCAGGAGGAATCGACGAAAGTCCACGAACGCTTCTCGATCTCTCGTCACATGGTCTGTTGCTCCTGAGTCTATAATCCACACAGGATATGATTCAGAAAGTAAAACAGTGCTAGAGACATATATAACACTTAGAGAAGCGTTACAAGGTGCTACCTTTTTTGGCTCGGGACATTCGAGTGAAATGACCAAGAGCTTTACAATTGTAGCACTTCAGTTTGCTCTTATCCTTCTTTTTCCAAAACCGCTTGCGTTTGTTCTTGCGGTTGGAATTGCTCTTCTTAAACCTTTCCGCAATGTCCTTCCCTTTCTTGCCCTTGTTCTTCTTCCCTTTCCGTTTAAAGCCCATAACTTTTTGGGAACTTGACTCAGCTACAAAGGCATTAGAAATCGATTTTGCAGCACCAAGCCGCTCATCTTCGAGTTCTACGTGGCGAGCAGCATCAGCGAAAGTCTTAATGCTATCATTGTGAGTCAGATTGACCTTCAAGTGCTCCCACTGGTTGGAAGGGATCGGATTAAAGCTTGAACCTGTTGCTCATCAGATAAAACATGACCTGCTGACTTCAATTCCCTTATCATGTTTGACATAGTTCTGAGGTGTAGTTTGATATTGTGATCAGACTTCTTTTTGTACGTGTCAAACTTGATAGTCAACTGTCTCAGACGGGTCACACTGGTACCTCCATACTTCTCTCTGAGGTATACCCATATGTCATGAGCAGTAGGGAATTGCTCACATTCATGTATGAGATCATCAACTACAGAACTAACCAGAATGCCACGTGCAGTGGAATTTTTCTTCTTCCATGCCTGGTAAGCTTCTTGATCTCTTCTCTGTTGAGCAGTGTTTCCAATTCCAGGGTCTTGCATGATATGGTTGATACCCTCGAAGGCATCATACTCTTCCAGCACATACCATATCTTGTGGCGCCAAATGTCATAATTGTCGCCATTAAACTTATCACCTTTATTCAAATCTGCTATTATTGATTTCGATGCCATGGTCTGGGTTTTCAAAGAGAGACTATTATAAGTATTCATACTCATTCATTCATATAATTTTGTACATGAAATCTAATAAATTTATCATAAACGAATATAAGGTGTAAACTCGAAAGATCACTAAGTTTCCAATCATCATCTATCATCCAAATGTTTGATTATCATAAATTTAATTTCAAAGTAGCAAAATTCTTTCAGTCTTAGGTGAGAATCACTTAAATTCTACCAACCTAAAAACTCCCACTAAAATCATGTGAATTTTAGAACATATCTTTTCACATGCTCGCATAAATATACAAAGTATGCACATTGTTGATATATATATAAAAAAAATTACATCATATGTTCATGACATTGTTCTAATTACAGTAGATAACTATGCACAAAGAAAAAAAATATATATATAATCAAATTTCTTTTTTCTCATCTTTCTTATCTTCCACATACATGCGAGTGACCATATTGACCATCCCAACTGAAAGTCTATCTCTCGGAGTGAATCTCCTAATAGTTTGGGGTGTAGAGCCATTGATCTTTAGAGACAATGCCCTTTTCATTTTAATCTCTATCTCCCTAGCTCTCCACATCTTAAGCAATTTTAGTCTGAAATCCTTGAGGTAGAGACACTTATTATCCTCTAATATTTTGTCAGCCATTCCAACCAAATGATCAGAGAGGGAGTTTCTTATAATTTTAATCTCGGCTTCGTCGCCTCCAAACCAGTGACCCATACGCCGAAATTCATAACGTTTGCGACTCATAACCCACAAATGTTGCGGCAAACTATGCGTTGCTTTCATCTTATAATGCAACATCATATATAGCTTTGTCAAACGTTCTGGGGTCCTCTCATCTCTGCATCTCCCCCGGAGAGGTGTAAGGGCATGTCTGATTCTCACCATATCCCTAAAATCGGGTAAAGATTAGATTGGACACGAAACCAACCAAAAAAAATTTTAAAACACTATCCACAATTTATACTTAAATCAACGAGTATAAATCAAATATGTGTCATAAAAATTTAATTCAGGTAGGCATAAACTAGAAAATATTTTTTTTTCAAACATGTGAGAAATTTTCAGAATTTTGTCTCACTTGTTAATTGATTTTTCTGTAATTTTCAAATAAAATTTCCTAATGAATACTTGCAGTCAAAAAAAACTTTTTTTTTTTTTGAGAATACAGAAAAAACAATTAAAAATAAATAAAAAATAATAAAAAAAGGGGCCTGAGAGGGTGCTTCACGCGCCCTCACGCGCCACTTGGTGGCGGCGGCGCGTGGGTGACACGCCCACGCGCCCAGGCGGCGTGTGAAGCCCACGCGCCGCCTTCCCGGCGGAATCCGGCCACCGGATTTTGCCTACCCCCCCCATTTTTGGGGTCTCTGAATCTAATGGCGCTGTTAGTTTTCTGATCTGAGGTCTGGATCATGACTTTTGGGCTTCACAGCCCACAGCCCGAGAGTGGGATTGTGCTGACGTCACTGCTGACGTCACTTCGTCTTCTTCATGCAGAAAATTTTTTTTCTGCATTTTAACCCTAATTTCCCTAAACCATATCTCATTCATTTCTGAACCGTTTTGCATGTTCTTTATATAGTTGGAAAGGATTTTTGATGGGGAATTTAACCATACAAGTATCAAATCACGAAACCTATCATGCAAATAGATATTAGCATTTTTTTCTTCGACTAGGGTTTCATTTTTCTCCTAAAATACATAACGGCTATGCATGAAACTTTGCAGATCAATTCCTAACATCATGGGTACTCTACCTTTCAAATTTCAAAGCATTTCGTGGTCTATAATGAAAGTTACCATTTTCAATTTTTTTAAGGAAAATAAAACTCAAAAATACATCAAAAATAGGAAACACCCTAAATCATACTCTGATACCAATGAAAGCAATCTCTTATGCATTTACAGCGAAATAAATGTTGAATATCCCAAGATCTAGAGTCGGATCACTAACCTTTTCGATGTACGGGTCCGAAAAATATCACCAATGGATCAATCTCCTTTTTCGTTCACAATCCAAGAGCCCTTTTGATGGAATGGAATTATGGTGTATGTAGATCTTCTTCCTCACTATTTTCCTATCCTCTCTCCATTCTCAAAAGCACCATTGATGGGATGGATGGTTATGTGGGGAGTTGGAGTTGGTTTTTTCCATAAAAAACCACTCTCTCCCTTCCCTCCTTTGGAAAATTCAAAAATAAGGGAAATGGGTTTGGGTCAAACCCACATGGGCGACCCGACCCGACCCGACCCGGTATCCCTATAACTTACACGTCCCCATGAAGTAAAGGAGGTTTTAAATAGAATGAAGAATAATAAAGCCATAGGACTTGATGACATCCCCGTAGAAGTGTGGAAATATTTAAGTGAATTTGGTATAATGATGTTAACATATATTTTCAAAAAAATTTGGCAAACCAAGAGAATGTCTCAAATATGGAGGAAGAGTATAATCGTATCGCTGTATAAGAATAAAAGAGATATACAATATTGCTCTAACTATACAAAAATTAAACTTATGAGTCATACCATGAAACTATAGGAGAGAGTGATAGAATATAGGTTGGCAATCCACCTGTTAAGAAATTTGATAGAGACATATAGAGCACATAAGAGAGACTTATAGATGATATTTATTGACCTAGAAAAAGCATATGATAGGGTTCTTAGAGACGTATTGTGGTGGACACTGATAAAGAAAGGGATATTCTCGAAATACATTAATCTCATTAGAGACATGTATGAGGGAGCTGTAGCTAATGTAAGAACTTGCGGGGGTTTGAGCGATAGCTTCCCCATTAACATCGGACTCCATCAAGGTTCGGCATTAAATCCCCTCTTTTTTATAATAGTAATAGACGAAATAAAAAAAAACATTCAAGATGACATACCATGGTGTATGCTTTTTACAGATGATATAGTTCTAGTTGATGAAACTAAGGAGGATATTCATACTAAATTAGAGTTATGGAGGGTCACACTAGAATGTAGAGGGTTTAGATTGAGTAGATTGAAAAACGAGTATATGAGATATAGGTTTAGTAACAATCATCGAAATGATAATGAAACGATTAGGGTAGATGGACAAAATGTATCTGAAAATGAACGGTTTAGATATCTAGGTTCCATCATTTAAAATTATGGTAATATAGATGAAGATGTGAATCATAGAATTCAAGTGGGTTGGATGAAATGGAGAAAGACATCCGGAAATCTCTGCGATTGCACGATACCAATGTATTTGAAAGGAAAGTTCTATAGAACCGTGATTAGAACTACATTATTATATGGTACTGAGTGTTGGGTTATTAAATAACAACAAGAATAAAGAATGACCGTAGCAGAAATGAGAATATTTAGGTGGATGTGTGGCAAAACTAGAAAATATAGAATTAGAAATGAGGAGATTCATAATAAGTTAGAAATTAGTTCAATTATGGATAAGATACGAAAGTGTCGTTTGAGATGGTTTGGGCATATGCAAAGAAGACCCAAGGACGCACCGGTTAGGATAACCAAGAACTTAAATTTGAGAGATTTAATAAAATGTAGGGGTAAACCGCTGAAAATTTGGATACAAATTGTTAGTAAAGTATGATTGTTAAGAGTTTAGACGAGAAGATGACTTGGATAAAAATGAGTAGCGTAGAAGAATCCGCACAAATTAAAATAATATATTTTAGATATATATATATATATATTTATTTACCTTTTTTTCATTCTTTTTTGTATTTCTATTTTTATTTTTATTCTCCTTTGTATTTTTTTATTTTTGTATTTATTTATTTATTTTTATTTTATTTTTCTTTTTAATCATATTTTGTCTCTCAAATGGCCGACCCCAAATTATTGGGTTTAAGACTCGGTTTGTTATTGTTGTTGTTGTTGATTTGTTTACAAATTATCCAATCATTCTCTATTTTTATATTTTTTTCCCTCTATTTTATTTGGTGTATCATGTGTACTTATATGGGTATAATGCATGGTAACAAATAGATATTCTTATAACAAGTGGTACAATTGGTATAACTAGTAACATGTGCATCTAGTAGGTTTTGATATGAAAACTAAATTTAATCGTTAATTAGGTTTGCTTAATTATGTTAACTGCCAATGACTAAAACAAACTGTGAATACTCCAATTGTATAGTAAGAAGTTGTAACAATATTTTTAAAAATTACATTATATGAGAAACTATAACAAGCATCAAGAAAAAAAAGAGACTAAAAAGATAGGTCAAAAATTGTAAAAATTGTTAGCACGCAAAATTTTCAAGATACTACCCTAGGTTACGTTTAGTTTAAAAACAAATCATTTTATTGTGAGATAAATAGTTCTTATCTATTTCTAATATTTTTTGTAGCAGTTGTCAAAAAATATAGAGACCCAACACGCTAGATTTAGAAAAAGAAAAACGCATGGTTAATGAACCAAGGCTTCTTGCTAGTACTAGGTATCAATGTTATTTCTCTGTTTCACTACAATCTTACTAATTTCACTTTTACTTTTCAAAAATAAATTAAATTATTTGTATTGTTTGCTTTCTCAAATATCAGATACTGGAAGTGTATATAGAAATCAACAATCATCATCATCATCACCGCCTAACCCAAAAGGTAGTATTTTTATTTATAACTATTTTTAATATGTACCATTATATTATATTCATCTCAATACTTATTTTTATTTTATTTTTATTTTATCAATAGAGTGATATAGTCCATCAAAGGTAATATTTTTATTTATAATAATTTTTTACGTGTACCACTATATTATATTCATTTCACTACTTCTTTTTATGAATTAATAGATTGACATGAAAGTGGGGTTGTGCTGGTAATCTTTTTTATATTTGAAGTGAAGCATATGTATGAACATCTTGCAAGATATGGATTGTGGGATATGTAATTTTTTTTTATTTTTGTTATCCTATTGTATCAATCATTCTTTGAGAAGGATTACGGTTATAATATTTTACTAAAGTTTTTAACATTTTCTAATATTTTCTAATATTTTGATACGCAGTACATTTCCCAACCCAGTTTCTTTGTTTTTTTTTTTTATATTTGAAGATATAAGATAGTAACTAATTATAATAATATACGGTAATCGAGTAACTAATGATAAAAGATAAGAGATAGTAATATTTCCTAACATTTATACTAACCGTCCATAAAACTTATAACATTTCCTCACATATGAACAAATGTGGTAACGTGATAATGTGATAACCGACCATTATTAACAGTGTTGCATCTAATACTTCTTAATAGTAACTGACTAGTAATTAATAATGTTGCATTGTAATACTTCTTAATAGTAACTTATTAGTAATTGGCTATTAAGTGACGATAAAAGTAATAACATTTCTTAACACCCGTGTATGGTACCGACGATAAAAACTTATAACATTTTCTAACATATTGATATCTTGTAACCGACCATAAATCACAATAACATTTCTTAATAGTTGCATAACCGAAAACTAAAAGTAATAACATTTCCAAATATGTTATATGTCGTAATATGGTAGTAACATAACTGACATGATAGTAACAACATGGTAACCGACGATAAAAGTAGTAAGATTTTCTAACAATTGTAATCGACGATAAAAATAGGAATTTTTACTAATGCTTTCCAAATATGTCATATGTCGTAACATGGTAGTAACATAACCGACAAGATAGTAACAACATGGTAACTGACGATAAAAGTAGAAAGATTTCCCAACGGTTATAACCGATGATAAAAATAGTAATTTTTGCTGTGGTTTTTAAACTGATGATAAAAAGCCAAATTTTACTAACACTTTTTAACCATCACTGCAACGGTGATCGAGAGTGTCGGAATACACCTATCCCGATTGGTGTATAGCCACCTAAAATCCTATCCGTCGGAGAATGTTCTGCCAATGGTTTTACTAGATTTAGGAGACGATTTTAGTTCGTCAAAATGAGTCACTTGTTCTGTCATGGTAGTAGGAGATGGACACAAGCATTGTAGAGACCGCTATACGAACAACAATTGCTACGGGTGCCATTTTTGATTTTCCCTTGTTACCTGCATAAACACAGACCAGTCGAAGTTGTTGAGTGACAAAAATAAATACAAAAAAAAAAAATATGCAATTGTGGAATAATTTTCCTCGAATTTGATTGAATCTATGGAGCCTACAGAACCTTCATTATTGATTAACCTGGTCTACATACATGGGATTATTATTTGAAAAAAAAAAAAATCTTATCTCGTAAGTTATGGTGACTTGTGATGAGTTCAATAATGGACATCTATTCGCATTCCCTACCCTCTTAAAATCATTGCTACCACCTCTCCTATCTAATTCCGTACAATCGAAGGATCTATAATTCCTGAACTGGACTTGCAAGAAAAATTGGTACTCTCCCCTATTATTCCACAGGACCTCGCCTCAAAAAGCTACCAATGGAGTCTCAACTGCCTTCTATTCCAGTCAAGATGACAGGAAAGCACCTCTATCCGAAGATGTACCTCTCTAAACAATATCCAACATTCAAATCTTGGCAACTGAACTCTTCAGGTTTTGAGCTCGCAGAGGATTACAAGCATGTTTGTCCAGGTGCATCTGGTTTTTGGATTATTGTGTGTATCTCATGGATTTATCAGTTGACCCTTCTTAGCCTTATCAAAAATATGGGAGCTTCCATTTGTCCGTGAAATGGACAGACAAAGTTCCTTCTTTTTTGTTCCAATCCCCCAAATATCTCTCGCTATTGTTATTGATTGGTCCTAGACTATTGTCTGGAGATTATCATCGAAGTTTGATTGCAAAATTAATTCGCAACAATTTGTTAAGAGAAGTTAATTATAAACTTTGATCCTTGGGCAGTAAGATGAATAATTCTAGGAGCATACCAGAAATGCTTGGTGGTGCTGCGGCCGTTGGGGGAGGTATCGATGGCACTGCCGTAAAATTGTAAAACCGGTAAGTCTCGAACCTGACATTACAACTGGGAAGCAAAAAACTTCCACCACGCTTATAGGTTTCTAGATTATTTATACACATATTGAGGCAAGTATTGCAATCCGAAGTTGACAAATCTGGTGTGCACTGAGCTAGAGTATATATTATGAGATCCTCTGAAAACTCTGCTTCTTTGGTCGCAAATTTCTTATCAGTCCCCCTCGCTGCTTCACCTTTTATATCATTCATCGTCTCCCCCACCAATTTAATAAACTTATCTCCCTCAGATGTCATATTAGCAGCGTTCGACGTATTAAATCCTGGGCTTAAAACAGGACGTGAGAATATAGACTCATTAGAGTAGCGCAACATGCACAGGTCGTAATAAACAATTGCGCTTTTCTCTAGTAAACAGTATTTTGACAGTTTGTCCTGAGCCCGCAAGGTGCAATTATGACAGTCATCACCGCTGATGTCTCCACGGCAGAGGTAGATGCCATAGACTATGTCAGGGGCTTGAAGGCCGACACTTGCGTTGTAAAATCCATTCTGGTTTGTTGAATTCGATGCAAGAGAGGATAGTAGGACACCGAGGTTGTCTAGGAAAGTGCTAGTTGATGAAGTAGTTGTTTTTGGACAGTCAAGGGAGAGGAATTGTGGATACATTTGACTGTGAATCCCAAGCAAGCTTGTATAGTATGTGAAGAGAATGAAAAGCAGGGAAGGGAAGGGATGGGTAGGGTGGGAGCTCATCATATTTGTGTGGAGTTTACTTACGGAGCTTTCCTTAACCGAGAAGACCATCGAACAGGAGGAATTTAAGGCTTTATTGGCAATCTATTCAAAATTTCTGCTTCCAAGTAATAGAAACTTTCTAGGTTCATACAGCATACCTGGACCCGGGAAATATGGCGTAAAGTCCTTTCGAAAGCGCTGCTTCCCAAGTGTCTTATTGGGATGGATGACCCCACGATTTTGGACTTGACTTTAATGATCTATATATTAGAAAACTTACATCCTTACCTTTAAAACTTGTTTTTTTTTTATATTTAAAAAAATACGTGTAGTTCTATTTACGGGGCATAGGAAAAATTAGTTTTATAATATATTATTAATTTGATTTTTATATTTAATATATTATAACAAGCACGTGAAAAAAAAAAATCACCGATAAGATGCAACAATTGCGATTCCTGGGCTCTGGGGCGAGAGCATGGTTCAGCATTGGTGGACTTAACTTGCTTAGGAGTTAAAACGAAAGTGTTGGCCAATCCTTTGTTAGATTCCATTATCACGAAACTTAGGCTCATCGTAGAAATCAATTACGAGGTTTTAATTCACGATGAGCTCTCAACTTCGATTCTTAATTTATAACAATAATCTCACTCAATTGGAAAGAAAAGAATTATTTGACGAAATGTTATGAGCTCCTAATGGATGGACTTATGCAGTCACGGGTCTTCGCACGCATCTATCAAACTCTATGCAGGGATCCACTTCCAAGTCCTTAACCAAATTGCTAGGCTCCTTCCTCAAAATTGACTTTAAAATCTGTTGCAAATTGGATAAAATGTTTAATATAGATAAATATCCAATAACTTCTGAATTTAATCCTATTAAAAATTTAATTTCTACTTAACCTTATACTTTTTAGTGAATAATTTGACTTTAGTCAATCATATTATAAAATAAAATTCAATAAAATAGAGAGAAATCGAAGCAAATTGAGTTAAATACAAACTTTTCAAACAAGACAGCAGCCAGAAATTACACAAGACCCAATTCCTCATAAAATCTTAACCTATATTTGTAATTGGGGATGTGTTTGATTATGATGTATTGATTTCAACTTTTTCTCTTTTCAATTTCTTTTTTTTTTTAATTTTTACATTGAAAAATATGTATTTCTTTACATTGAAAAATCTTAACCTATACTTTTTAATTTTTAATTGGCCATGAGTTTATCTCTTAATCTGAATCTAGAATTTAAGACTCCATTTTTTAGAATAATATTCTCCTTTATAAAAGAAAAGTAATAAATTGAAAAAGATATTTAATGTGATATGTAATTAATGAATTTTGACAAATAATATAATGTAATTTTCTATTTAAAGTAAGAAGACTAATCAAACTTTAGAGGGGGAAAAAAAAAAGAAAAAATTGGGCCAACGAAAATATTGAATCGTGAATAAGATTTTTCAACATTATCAAGTGTGAAATCCTAGCCGACCCAACGCAGCCGCTATGTTTATTTCTTTCTTTGTCCAGCAAAATGGAGAAGACGTAAGAAGTCTTCTTTGTGTTGACTGGGGAAGAAAAATGTAAAATTTCGTTCGCTTCTGTATTTGTATTTTCATTTATATTTGTATTTTATTTATAAATACGTTTAATTTTTCCATTACACTATTTTATGATTTATTAATTTTTATTATATAATACATACTTTGATTTTTATATTTATAATTTTATCTTTAGATCGAATATATGATTAGGATTGACTTGACTTGACTGCTTAAAAGTCTTCAACGAGAATGTAGACAAAAAGACCATGTTTGGGTTAGGCATGCATTAATGGAGGACCCCAAGACATAGAAGTCGTTGCCACCACCTCCTTATTTCTTCTTCAGTTTCACATCTTTCACGGTCCCGTTTTCCCATCTCAACTTCAAAAAACAAAGACACCAGACTCCATGAAGACTTGGAGATTAAAAGCTTCCTGCTAGGGTTTAATTGAATATAATATTTATAATTAATTTTATATTATTTTTATAAATAAATATTAGAATAATATTTATATTTTATGATATTTATTTTAAGAGGAGATTTGTTATGAAAGGAAAAGAAAAATAAGTTAAATTAGAGTAATTTTGTAAAGTATGAAAAATTTGACAGCAATACCCTTTTTTTAACACGTGGGCACGCGGATTTAAAGAGGATGTTGAAGATTCACTATAGTAAAATTTTCTTTCATATTTGCACATTCAAGAGATAATTAGAATGAAATTGGAGATATTAAAAACTTTGAAAATTTTATTCTACTCCTAATATTTAGGAATAGGAAATTTTGAAGTTATTTTATTTTTTAGGAAATTCTTTTATTTGAAATTTTTTAGGGTATTATCTTTTAAGAGTTTTTCTTCCATAAAAGCATGAGAATATTTTGTTAATTGGAAAAAGGAAGAAACTGCACTTCTTTTAGGAAAGGCAGCAGCCCCCACGTCCACGGTAGCTGGTAGATTTAGGAGATACATATTTCATTGCTTTTGAACTTGGGAAGAGACATAATTTCTATGGTGGAAAGCAGCAGCTGAGAAGGGAAATTGCACTTGTAGTTTTCTTTTTATTTTTCAAGAACAATAAATCACTTTGTGAGTTTTGTTTTTATTATGTTTTGTTTTTAATTTCTTTTCTAATCAAATGATTATTGAAGAATTGATGAATAATGATCGTAAAATCTAAATGATCTTATTTACTTAATATTTATGGGTATTTATTTAATCTCTATATTTAATATTTATGATTGTTTTGGAATTGTTAAATAGAGTGTTATATTTAATAACTCTAGAATAGTTTACAACCATTTAAAAATAGTAAAATTTGTGTGTTTTTAATAGAGTGATAATTGACATAGTTTTATGACCTCACAAGCGGTTGGACTTATGTCAAGAGATTAGAAAATCTAATTTAAATAAATTCAGATTGGAATTTACTGGTTAGAATTGGGTCTCTTTAGATCGCAATGCTGTCGGAACATTAAATCCAATGATGGTATCTTAGGTTGTCTTTCGATTAGGAAAGTAATTAACGATAATATCTTGATTACCGAAAAAATAAGGAGAGATTGGTCGTTTCGTGGTACTTAACGACTATAACCAATTTATTCATATAATATCAAGTAATTTTTGTATCGATGATCAATCGAATATATCAAGGTGAAAATAACTCCTTTTGCTAGATTTTGCTCTCATTGACATTCTCCTTTTTAATTGACATTATTTAGTTATTTTATTTCAGTTAATTTTCATTGATCTATTTATTTTATTAGACTTAGATAATCTCTCAAACTCCCTATATTTTAATTTTTCTTAAAAGAGATAAGTGCGTCATTTCCTGTAGATACGACCTTGCTCACCCTAAATTCATCTTTATTGAAGTAGGTATTTTTATTTTTTATTGGATTGACACCCACCAAATTTTGGCGTCGTTGCCAGGGGTATTAAGTGATTTATTTCTTTTAAGTTTTGTTTTCCTTTTTATTTTTTGGACTAATATTTGCAGTAAACTTACTAGAAGTTTGTCAACAACATAGAAGAGAAGGATTTTAAATACTCAGACATGGTCGGTCAAAAGACTTTAAGGGAGTTGTTATTTCCTATTTTAATGAACATGCTTTTTGTAGTGTTTTTCCTAATTTTGAAACTCTCAAACAATTTGGAATAAGACAAGAAATTCCAAAGAGAGTCAACGAGGTAAGTGATTTTTCCCTTGGTCAAGAATTGAAAGAACTAACTTCTTTTATGTGTAATTTTATTGTAGGACAAAGACGATCGGTATAAGTTTGTGGAATTCGAATATCTACAACCAAGATAGTGGGATCAACCAAACTTTAGTTATGAAAATTGGCAACAAGAGTTCTCACAACAATCACAATGTCGATCACAATTTCAATCTCAGCAACCCTTTTTGAATCAAGATACGTCTCTAGAAGAGATTGTTAAAAGTTTGACTAATGGCACTTTGTTAATTTAACAGGAAAGCCAACGATTTCAACAGGAGACAAGAACCAGCATCCAAAATTTAGAAAATCAGGTGTCGCAATTGACAACGACCGTGAGTCGAATGGAGAAAAATAATGGGAAGCCACCCTCTCAAGTAGATATCAACCCGAGAGAAAACGTGAGTGTTATGGCAGTCAAGAATGAAAGGAAATTGCTAGACAACTCATCGATAATTGAAGAAGATGAAGAGGCCGAACAAAACAAAACATCAATATTGAATGAATCGGCCACGAAAGTAAGTGAGAAACCAAACAATTCAAATTTGAAACTAACTATCTCTCCTCCTTTTCCTAGTAGGTTGGCATATTCTGAGGAGCAAAATGATGAGACTGAGATGGACTTCATTATTCATGACTCTTTTGTGTAAAATAAATTGGATTTTCTGTTTAAAGAGAATTTTACAAATAATTTTGCACAATGTGACAACTTTTTCCAACATAAACTCCCACACTGAAAGCACTTCAAGGTAGGCCAAATAGTCCTTCACTTCAATTCAAAATTGAAGTCATGCCAAGTAAGTTGAAGTCTAAATGGATCGGACCGGTTTTTGAACGAGGTTGAAACGAGGAGCTAATGTCAAGCAAAAGACATTAAACAAATGCGCTTATTGGGAGGCAACCCAATATTTTCTTCATGATTTATTTATTTATTTATTTTTATTTTTGTTTATTTATTCTCATTTATGATGGTTTGATCCTTGATTTAGGTTTAAAAAAAATATTCAGAAGTGGTCGCATGTTAGGGTGTGCCACGCCTTAATAGAACCTCATGTCTGTCCACACTTTAGCCTAGCACTCACGTTATAGCATGCCCACACCCTAACCCAACTTCACTTCTGCCCATAGGAACACACATTGGACAGTCATTCACATGATATAGGGTGTGCCCACGCTCTAAAATCAACCCACTTCTGAAAAAAAAAAAAAAAAAAAAAAGCCAAAAGTGCTCCTTGCTTAAGGCGTGCCCACACTTTAAACCAAATTCATTTCTAGTCCAAAAAAATAAAAAAAAGAAAAACAGAGAAAGAAATAATTGAACTTTAACTTCTCATATTATAATTCATTTTTTTTGGGCTTTCTCTCTTCACCTTGAAGCCTCAAGAATGAAGTGAAATGCTTGATAATTATGGCGTGCCCACATCATAGCTCTTTCTTCGAGTTCATTGGAATTGTTCCTCCATTTTTCACTCTACCCTAGGGGAGTATTGTTTTCACCTTCCTCTTTTATTTCTTTGTTCTTTTCTCTTTTATTTTGTTTGATTTATTTATGCATTCTTTTTATCTCTCTTAACTTGAGCATATATCGGGGACAATGTATGATTTAGGTATGGGAGGATGTTAAGTATTTTCCTTCTTTACTTTTGACACTATATTTATTTTTTTTACTACATTAGTTTAAATTTTGTTTCTTAAAAAAATAAATAAAAAATAAAAAATTAAAAAAATTGAAAAAAAAATTGAGCTTTCTTAGTTGATATATACTATTTGGTTAGCTGAAAATGTATGAAAAATGGCTTATATCAATGGCTTTTGTGCTTGAAATGGTTATTCATATCTTTAATAGTTTTTTTTGAATGATGAGCATGCAAAGATTTGACACAAAGTCTACTTAAAAAATGAGGTTTTGAGCCTAAAACGAGCAATTTCATTCTTTGTGCTCGAAATTTTTTTTTATGAGTGATTATCACACTTGGATTGCACATTTTAGAACTTGCATTTTTATGCATTTCGATACCACATTCTAGAATTTTATGCATTGAAATGACAAAGACAATTAGGTTTTACCCCATTTTTAGCTTTCTAAAAATCTCTACCCTGATTTCATAAACCTGTAGTTAACCCAATTTGAGCCTTTACCCTTTTTTTTCCCTTAAAACCTACTCAATACAACACCTAAATCTTTAATTTTAGTTTTCGTTTCAAACCCTTATACCAAAGGTATATATAGTTAATTGCATGGTTTTGTTTTATTTTGTCTCAATAGAAGATGATGATTGTGAGTTTGATGCTGACATTTTCATAGAGATGATAAATGTTCGAAAAAAGAAAAATGATGAAAAAAGAAAAATAAAAAAAATAAAAAAAAAAGAGAAAAAAAGGATGAGAAAGAGAAACATTGTATTTTGATTGAATATTCATTCTTTACACTTCAGTCATGGAAAATTGAGAAAGCTTTTGACATTTTTGTATGCTGTTTGCTATTGCCTATTTATTTGAAAAGCAAGAAGTCACTTTTTGTTTACTATTTGTTTAAGGTAAAGATTGATCAATGTTATAAAAATTGTATGGTTAGTTATATATTTCCTTTGGTACGTTTTTAACCCTTAAATATCCCTTTATCCTACCCTTTACCTAAATCTCATTACAAAAAAAAGACCTTTAGATTAATGCATGAAATTAAAATTTTTAAGTGGTGGAGATTTGATATATTTGCAAACATATAGTAGTGTCATTCCATATTATTGATTTGAGAGATTTATACATTTTTTACCTTTTTCGAGTATATTTAAGTGACCCCTTGGAGAAGATTGTCGAATCTTGCTGTTTGAATTTTATAAGAGACTGTTGAGAAATGTCGTGATTGTTTTAGTGCGGATCACTGTGAAATACTTATTGTTTCAATTATATTTTCGGTTTAACTCTTATGGCATATATTGACTTGGAAGCTTGGAAGAAAAAAATAGGTTGATTAGTTTTAAATTTCATTTTTGTTAGGGATGCTTGAGGACATGCATCATCTATGTGTGAGGGAATTTGATAGGATTTAATTGAATGTAATATTTACAATTGATTTTGTATTATTTTTGAATAAATATTACAATAATATTTATATTTTATAACATTTGTTTTAGGATGAGACTTATTATGGAAAGGAAAGAAAAACAAATTAAATTGGAGCAATTTTACAAAGTATGAAAAATTAGACAGCAATACTCTTTCTTTAGCATGTGGGCATGCAGATTTAAAGAGGCAATGCAAGATATTGAAGATTCACTGTAGTAAAATTTCCTTTCCTATTTGCATATTCATTCAAGAGATAATTGGAATGGAATTAGAGATATTGAAAATTTTGAAGATTTTATTCCACCCCTAATATTTAGGAATAGGAAATTTTGAAGTTATTTTATTTTTTAGGAAATTTTTTTATTTGAAATTTTTTAGGATATTATCTTTTATGAGTTTTTCCTTTCGTAAAAGCATGAGAATATTTTGATAATTGGAAAAAGGAAGGAACTCCACTTCTTTTAGGAAAGGCAGCAGTCGAGCAGCCCCTACGTCCACGGTAGCCGGCAGATTTAGGAGATACATATTTCATTGCTTTTGGACTTGGGAAGAGACATAATTTCTACGGTGGAAAGCAGTAGCCGAGAAGGGAAATTGCATTTGTAGTTTTCTTTTTATTTTTCAAGAACAATAAATCACTTTGTGAGTTTTGTTTTTATTATATTTTGTCTTTAATTTCTTTTCTAATCAAAAGATTATTGAAGTCTTGATAAATGATGATTGTGAAATCTAAATGATCTTATTTGCTTAATATTTGTGGGTATTTATTTAATCTATATATTTAATATATATAATTATTTTGGAATTGTTAAATAGAGCGCTATATTTAATAACCTTTGAATAGTCTACAATCATTTAAAAACAGCAAGATTTGTGTGTTTTTAATAGAGTGGTGATTGACATAGTTTTATGGTCTTACGAGTAGTAGGACTCATGTTAAGTGATTAGATAATCTAATTTAAATAAATCCATGTTGGAATTTTATGGTTAGAATTGGATCTCTCTAAATCACAATACTGTCGGAACATTAAATCCAACGAGAGTCTCTTGGGTTGTCTTTCAATTAAGTAAGTAATTAACGATTGTATCTTGATTACCGAAGAACTAAGGAGAGATTGGTCGTTTCGTGGTATTTAACAGCTATAACCAATTTATTCATATAATATCAAGTAATTTTTGTATCAATGATCATTTAAATACATCAAGATAGAAATAATTCATTTGGCTAGATTTTGCTCTCATAGACATTCTCTTTTGTAATTGGCATTATTTAGTTGTTTGATCTTCTTTTTTTTTTTGTTAGATTTAGATAATCTCTCAAACCCCATATTTTAATTTTTCTTAAAAAGGATAAGTCCGTCCTTCCCTCATCTTTGATGAAATAAGTATTTTTATTTTTGGTTGAATTGACACTCACCACTTTCATCCATACGTATTTCATATCCTGCATAAAGGAAGTAATTTGATTACGTAAACTAAGCAAAGAACTTAAAAGAAAGCAAGGAAGTTGGAAATTTAAGAAAAAAGTTAAGTTTGGAATTAAGAGAGGCACATATCATGTATGTATATATTTAATTGATATCTTATGCTTGTTACTTGGTTTTATGATGTTAGGATAAGAATAGCTTGGAATAAAAAATAAGAGAATTTCATTTTTTAACATAATACATGCAGAACCCTGGATTCTGCATTTTGAACAGCCCGACCATATACTTTTAGATCTACTTACGGGGCATTGGTAAAATTAGCTGGGGGTTACAACTTCACCGCTTGACACCTAAGTTAAAATTGGCTAATTTAGCACTGTTATAATATATTATTAATTTGATTTTGATATATAATATATTATAAAAAATATCAAGATATCGGAAAAAAAAAATCACTAAGAAGATGCAACAATTGCTATTCCTGGGCACTGGGGCGAGAGCGTGGCTCAGCATTGGCGGGCTTAACTTGCTTCGGAGTTAAAACGAAAGTGTCAGCTAATCCTTTGTTAGATGCCATTATCACGAAACTTAGGCTCATCGTAGAAATAAATTACTAGGTTTTAATTCAGAGCGAACTCTCAGCTTCGATTCTTATTTTATAAGAAAAATCTCACTCAATTGGGAAAAAAAAAAAAGAATTATTTGATGAAGTGTTATGAGCTCCTAATGGATGGACTTATGCAGGCACGGGTCTTCGCGTGTATCTATCAAACTTTATGCAGGGGTCCATTTCCAAGTCCTTAACCAAATTGCTAGGCTCCTTCCTCAAAATTGACTTTAATACGGATAAATATCCAATAACTTCTGAATTTAATCCTATTAAAAATTTAATTTCTACTTTACCTTATACCTTTTAGTGAATAATTTGACTTTAGTCAATCATATTATAAAGTAAAATTCAATAAAATAGAGAGAAATCGAAACAAATTGAGTTAAATACAAACTTTTCAAACAAGACAGCAGCCGGAAATTACACAAGACCCAATTCCTCATAAAATCTTAACCTATATTTGTAATTGGGGATGTGTTTGATTATGATGTATTGATTTCAACTTTTTCTCTTTTCAATTTTTTTTTTTTTAATTTTTCCATTGAAAAATCTTAGGCTATATTTTTTAATTTTTAATTGCCCATGAGGTTTATCTCTTAATCTGAATCTAGAATTTAAGGCTCCATTTTTTAGATTAATATTCCCCTTTATAAAAAAAAAAAGAAAAGTAATAAATTGAAAAAAGATATTTAATGTGATATGTAATTAATGAATTTTGACAAATAATATAATGTAATTTTCTATTTAAACTTAAGAAGACTAATCAAACTTTAGAGGGAAAAAAAAAAAAGAAAAAATTGGGTCAACGAAAATATTGACTCGTAAATAAGATTTTTCAACATTATCAAGTGTGAAATCCTGGCCGACCCAATGCAGCCGCTATATTTATTTCTTTCTTTGTCCAACAAAATGGAGAAGACGTAAGAAGTCTTCTTGGTGTTGACTGGGGAAGAAAAATGTAAAATTTCGTTTGTTTCTGTATTTTTTATTTTCATTCATATTTGTATTTTTATTTATAAACACGTTTAATTTTTTCCATTACACTATTTTATGATTTATTAATTTTTATTACATAACACATACTTATTTTTATATTTATAATTTTTTCTTTAGATCGAATATATGATTAGGATTGACTTGACTTGACTGCTTAAAAGTCTTCAACGAGAATGTAGACAAAAGGACCATGTTTGGATTATTGTGTGTGGTTCACAAGAGGCCGCGTAAGGCAAGGGCCCTTCTCTCAAGCCCCAATGGGTTAGGCATACATTAACGGAAGACCCCAAGGCCCACTAACATGGAAGTCGTTGCCACCACTACCTTATTTCTTCTTTAGTTTCACATCTTTCACAATCCCGTTTCCCTTCTCAGCTTTGAAAAAACAAGACTCTAAACTCCAGGAAACTCCTTGAAAACTTGAAAATTAAAAGCTTCAATCCATATATTTTTCATATCCTGCATAAAGGAAGTAATTTGAATCCGTAAACTAAGCAAAGAACTTAAAAGAAAGCAAGTTCTCTTAACCGAGTGACAGTTGATTTAGTGAGCCGTGATATTAGATTGCTTAACCAAGTTCTCGATTTCAACTTGCGATTTTGGTATTGAAAAAACTGGTAACCCCCTTAATGGGTCACTGTAAATTAGTCAGAGTATGGTTCTAAATGCCGATTGGTATAGTAAAAAAAAAAGGCAAGAAAATTGGAAATTTAAGAAAAAAGTTAAGTTTGGAATTAAAAGAGGCAAATATCATGTATATATTTAATTGATATCTTATGCTTTTTATGCAGTTTTATGATGTTAAGATAAGAATAGCTTGGAATAGAAAATAAGAGAATTTCATTTTTGAACATAAATACATGCAGAACCATGGAATCTTTTGAACAGCCCCACCATATCCTAAGCTTTGCATAAATTCAAATTGAGTAAAATTCTCCTAATTAAACTAAACTTTCATCTCTATTTTTAATGATTTATCAAAATAGTACATTTTCTTCAAAAATTTGCGATATTTCAACTTTGATTTTTTGACTCAATTTGAATTCAGTTTTAAACTTAATTAAGTTGAGGTCTAAACATAAAGGTTGTAATTTTATCTTAATTTTAAATGGACACATGAATTACTTTAATATGGTATGTATAACTCAAAATATGTAAATTTTACTAAAATTGTTTATGCGGTTGTCATAAATCTCGTATTGTCAATTGACTAAGTTAGATATTTTTGTGTGATTAAAACTGAGTCTAATCATGAACATGAAAATTGTAGTTATATGTTTTAGATTTAGGTGAACGTTTCAATCACAGTCAATTTGAAATGTGTATCTCTAGTTATGACTCATTTACCAATCCTTGCTCATGTTAGAAATTTTATTTTGTTTTGTTTTTGGTTACACAAATATTCGAATTTGGAATCTCTAAAAAAGAAATGTTGTGACAATTAGCCTGTACTCTTGGAACATATTAAAAATTTTATTAAATGTCAGTCTGAGTGGTCAATGAAGTGTTAGACCATTCAACATGTCTAAATATGATGTTTGATAGTAATATATGTATGAGCTTTTGTGATAAGCATTGTTTTGTTTGTCATGAGATGCTAGAATCACAAATAAATAAATAAAAAAGGAAAATAAGAACTTAATTATTTTTATAAAAGTTTTGCAAAGCCTAAATGCGAAATTTAAAGAATATTGTTAGTTTATACAATTCAAAAAACTTGGTGACATCTGTGGGTAAAGTTTGAAGAATTTTAATTGTATCAGTTCTCCCTTCGAGATTAGAGTAAGGAGTAAATGAAGTGTTTAAGGTGTCTCATCCAAAAACCTTAAATTCATTTAGAAATTCTCAAATTTTAGTTTGGTCATGTAAACTCTCATATACCATCTTGATACAACATTCTATTTCTCTGTTTAATTACAAAATAAAACAAGTACAATAGAAATAGAAATAGAAATTGAGTGTGTACTTGCTTAAATTATGGTGACCCTATATCCTTATTTTTAGCTAATTAGGAAGTCGTGAGGGAGAGGGTAGGAGCCAATAAGTTAAGCGAGTGAGATTCCTATTTTGATTTCAACCCCTTTTGCTTTCTATCTTGAGTGGTATCTATTATACCACAAATTTAGACGTATAGATGTTGGTTAATGGGGGAATTTATGCATTGTTTTTCTAGCCATCATATTTATATATTATAATGAGTTGCTCTGTTACTAGGACCATTGAATTGATATCAGTGTGTTTATTGATTACAAAAGTGTTATATATCATTCTATCAGTTTTTTATCGTAATCACGGTGGGTGGTGGTTAAATGGTCACTAAATATAAGAAACATTAACAAAATTTTTAGGAAATAAAAGTTATTTATTTTTTATATACTCTACTAATTTCCTTCGAGAGGAGAATGGTGCTGGTGACTTCAGATGTTTCATTTTAATTATATTATTTATTTCTGCATTTACATGTTTAATTCCCTCAGCTAGGGGTGGGATGTGTGGATAGTAGGTCATTACAAAAAAACGCTATCCTCCACTCAATAATTCAAAAGCTTAATTAGTGGAAAAAGATATAATGTTTTAAATAACACATTCAATCACGTAAAACTTTTAAATGAGATTAGAAAAATGATCGACATGACTTAAAATTCAGCAATTCTAGCTCTGTGTCATCAACTTTAAAATTTTAAGTTAGTAAAGAGGTATAATATTAATTTTTTTTTTTATATCTTGACAATCATCAATAACTAATAACCTAATATACGTTTTATCGGTGATATTCTTCTAAAATCTATTTATATGAGAAAAATGTTCAATTATTACTTTAAATGTAAATAAAATAGTAAAATTTATGACCTTAACTATGGGATTTCCCCGGGGCATAAATTACAATTGCCATAGATTTGGATGAATAAGAGGTGATTGATTTACATTGATAACTTGAACTCCATTAGAGTGTGTTTGGCAACCTTATAGGAAGGGGATCTAAAGGAAAGAAAGGGAAAATATGGAAAATAAAAGAAAAGGGTGGTAAAATTAAAAATCATATTTGATAATAAAATCTTATAATTAATGAATTAATTACAACCTAATTAATTTCTCACTTTTCTTACTTTTTTCCCCATCAGCAGTTCTTAATTTTTTGACTTTCCTAATTTAATATCCAAGTAATATCATTCACATTGATTATTTAATTATAACTTAATAAATCACTTTCTCAAAAATACTTAACAAATTTAATTGATAATTTTGCATTTGAAATCAAATATCTAAAAAAAGTTATATTAATTTTATAATATAAATGAAAGTTTGATTTTAGACGACCAACTCTCTGAATATTTGTTTTTGGTACCTTTACTACCGTCTAGTATCCGATATTTCGCCTAAACTAATATGAACTGATTGTTGTAGGGCCCATTTTTCAGGAACGGATCTCTCAACGTGATTTTTTCCGTTCTCATATCGAGTTGAATCCGGACATGGTTAAGGGACTCAGCACCCTTTGCCAACTGAGCTAATGGTTTTCTCAAAAGGAGTAAACACCGCACATGTAGCATGCAATAAGGCCGCGCGGGCGGCCAGCCATGCCAGTGCGGGCATGCACAGGCGCCCGTGCTGGCATGACCAAGCGCCCGCACGGGCAATGCATGTTTGGTAGCACCGTGCTTGCCTGCGCGGTGGCATGAGGGGGCGCCCACACTGGCATGACTGGGCGCCCGTATGGGTGCTTGCTTGCATGCATATGCCATGCCGACCACGTGCCACTGTTTTATTTATTATATTAAAAATTTCAAATATGAATTAAATAGAATAATGATATAATTAATATTATTAATTTAAATAATATAATAATATAAAATTATTATTTATTGTAATATAATGTAGTAACAATGTAGTAAGTAATACAGTAACAATGTTGTAACAAAAACGAAAACACAAAGAAAATCAAATACAAAAAATATAAAATAAAATTGATGATGTAATAATAAAAAAAACAGTAAAATAAGATAAAATTAAACTCACAAAAGTAAAAAGAAATAAAAAAACGGATTCTAAAAATTTTTTTGAGCAGCTAAACAAATATATTATAAATTATTTCTCACAAACCCTCTTTCCCTTCAAAACCTCTCCTCAATAAGCTCTCCTCCCTCAAAACTCAAACTTTGTGACTTAACCAAAATCTCATTCCAAATTTTCTTAGTTCAATATGGGAAGAACTAAACGAAGGATGATTATTGTTGTTGATTATGAAGAATCACAGCCATCCCAAGAATAATTTCACTTTAAAGAAGTCCAATCATTCCAAGTACTACCCCAGGTTAGGTTTGATTATTGTTGCTGATCATGAACAAGCACAACCATCCAAAGAACAACTTCACTCTAAAGAAGGCCAATCATTCCAAGATGCTACCTTAGGTTACGTTTGGTTTAAAAACAAATTATTTTATTGTGAGATAAGTAGTTCTAATCAATTTCTAATATTTTTTTTAGCAGTTGTCAAAAAATATAGAGACCCAACACGCTGGATTTAGAAAAAGGAAAACACATGGTTAAGAAGCAAGGCTTCTTGCTAGTATCAGGTATGAATGTTATTTCTCCGTTTCACCACAATTTTACTAATTTCACTTTTACTTTTCAATAATAATCTAAATTATTTGTATTGTTAGCTTTCTCGAATACTAGATACTGGGAAGTACACATAGAAATCAACAATAATCATCATCATCATCACCGTCTGACTTAAAAGGTAATATTTTTATTTATAACTATTTTTAACATGTACCATTATATTATATTCATCTCACTACTTATTTTTATTTCATTTTTATTTTATCAATAGAGTGACATACTCTATTAAAGGTAATATTTTTATTTATAATAATTTTTTACATGTATCACTATATTATATTCATCTCACTACTTTTTTTTATGAGTTAATAGATTGACATGAAGGTCGGGTTGTGCCGGTAATCTTTTTAATATTTGAAGTAAAGCATATGTATGAATATCTCAGAAGAATTGTGGGATGTGAATCTCTTTTTTTTTTTTGTTATCCTATTGTATCAATCATTCTCCAAGATGGATTACGGTTATAATATTTTAATAAAGTTTTTAACATTTCTTAACATTTTCTAATATTTTGATACACAGTACATTTTCAAACCCAGTTTCTTTTTTTTCTTTTTTGATATTTGAAGATATAAGATAGTAACTAATTATAATAATATGTGGTAATCGATAGTAACTGATGATAAGAGATAAGAAATAGTAATATTTCCTAACACTTGTACTAACCGTCCATAAAATTTATAACATTTTCTCACATATGAACATATGTGGTAATGTGGTAATGTGATAACCGACCATTATTAACAGTGTTGCATCTAATATTTCTTAGTAGTAACTGACTAGTAATTAACAGTGTTGTATCGTAATAGTTCTTAGTAGTGATTGATTAGTAATTGACTAATAAGTGACGATAAAAATATTAACATTTCTTAATACTCGTGTGTGGTACTGATGATAAAAACTTAATAGCATTTCCTAAAATATTGTTATCTTGTAACCAGCCATAAATCATAATAATATTTCTTAACAATTGTATAAACAAAAATAAAAGTAATAATATTTCTAAACATGTCATATGTCATAACATGGTAGTAACATAACCGACATGGTAGTAACAACATGATAACCAACGATAAAAGTAGTAAGATTTTCCAACAGCTGTAACCGACGTTAAAAATAGTAATTTTTACTGATACTTTCCAAATATATCATATGTCGTAACATGGTATTAACATAACCGATATGGTAGTAACAACATGATAACTGACGATAAAAATATAAAAATTTCCCAACAGTTGTAACCGATGATAAAAATAACAATTTTTATTGTGGTTTTTAAACTGATGATAAAAGTCCAAATTTTATTAAAACTTTTTAACCGTCACTATAAATATATGATATGTTCCAACGGTGACCGAAAGTGCCGGAATATACCAATCCCAACTGGTATATATCCAATTGAAACCCTATCCATTGGAGAATATTCTGTCAATGGTTTTACTAGATTTAGGAGACGATTTTAGTCCGTTAGAATAAGTCACTTGTTTTGTGGTGGTAGTAGGAGATGGTCACAAGCATTGCAGAGACAGCTATAGGAACAACAATTGCTGCGAGTGCCATTTTTGATTTTCCCTTGTTACCTGCATAAACACAGACCAGTTGAAGTCGTTTGAGTGACAAAAATAAATACAAAATAATATGCCATTGGGGAATAATTTTCCTCGTATTTGATTGAATCTATGGAGCCTACAGAACCTTCATTATTGATTAACCTGGTCTACATACATGGGATTATTATTTAAAAAAAAAATTCTTATCTCGTCAGTTATAGTCACTCGTGATGAGTTCAATAATGGACATCTATTCGCATTCCCTACCCTCTTAAAATCATTGCTACGACCTCTCCTATCTAATTCCGTACAATTGAAGGATCTATAACTCCTGAACTGGACTTGCAAGAAAAATTGGTACTCTCCCCTATTACCCCACAGGACCTCGCCACAAAGAGCTACCAATGGAGTCTCAACTGCCTTCTATTCCAGTCAAGATGACAGGAGAGCACGTCTATCCAAAGATGTACCTCTCTAAACAATATCCAACATTCAAATCTTGGCAACTGAACTTTTGAGGTTTTGAGCCCACAGAAGATTACAAGCATGTTTGTCCAGGTGCATCTGGGTTTTGGATTTTTGTGTGTATCTCATGGATTTATCAGTTGACCCTTCTCAGCCTTATCAAAAATATGGGAGATTCCATTTTTCCGTGAATTGGATAGACAAAATTTCTTTCTTTTTTGTTCCAATCCCCTAAAATATCTCTCGCTATTGTTATTGATTGGTCCTAGACTTAGTCTTGTGATTATCATCGAAGTTTGATTGCAAAATTAATTCGCAACAATTTGGTAAGAGAAGTTAATTATAAACTTGATCCTTGGGCAATAAGACGAATAATTCTAGGAGCGTACCTGAATTGCTTGGTGGTGCTGCGGCCGTTGGTGGAGGTATCGATGGCACTGCCATAATATTGTAAAAGCGGGAAGTCTCAAACCTGACATTACAACTGGGAAGCAAAACTTTTGCACCATACCTACCAGTGTCTAGATTATTTGTACACATATTGAGGCAAGTATTGCAATCCGAAGTTGACAAATCTGGTGTGCACTGAGCAAGAGTATATATTACGAGATTCTCTGAAGGCTCTGCTTCTTTGGTCGCAAATTTCTTATCAGTCCCCTTTGCTGCTTCACCTTTTATGTCATTCAACGTCTCCCCCACCAATTCAATAAACTTATCTCGCTCAGATGTCATGTTAACAGGGTTATAAAAATATAATACTGGGCTTAAAACAGGACGTGAGAATATAGACTCATTGGAGTAGCGCAACATGCACAGGTCGTAATAAACAATTGCGCTTTGCCCTGATGAACAGTTTTTTGACAGTTTGTCCTGAGCCCGCATGATACAATTATGACAGTCATCACCGCTGATGTCTCCACGGCAGAGGTAGTTGCCATAGACTATGTCAGGGGCTTGAAGGCCGACACTTGCATTGTAAAATCCATTCTGGTTTGTTGAATTCGATGCAAGAGAGGATAGTAGGACACCGAGGTTGGCTACGAAAGTGCTAGTTGATGAAGTAGTTGTATATGGACAGTCAAGGTAGACGAATTCTGGATACATTTTACTGTGAATCCCAAGCAAGCTTGTGTATAATGTGAAGAGAATGAAGAGTAGGGAAGGGAAGGGATGGGTAGGGTGGGAGCTCATCATATTTGTGTGGAGTTTACTTACGGAGCTTTCCTTAACCGAGAAGACCATCGAACAGGAGGAATTTAAGGCTTTATTGGCAATCTATTCAAAATTTCTGCTTCCAAGTAATAGAAACTTTCTAGGTTCATACAGCATACCTGGACCCGGGAAATATGGCGTAAAGTCCTTTCGAAAGCGCTGCTTCCCAAGTGTCTTATTGGGATGGATGACCCCACGATTTTGGGCTTGACTTCAATGGTCTATATATTAGAAAACATACATCCTTACCTTTAAAACTTGTTTTTTTATTATTTAAAAAAGATACTCCAGATCTATTTACGGGGCATAGGAAGAATTAGCTGGGGTTACAACTTCACCTTGTGACATCTAAGTTAAAATTGACTAATTTAATAGTTTTAGAATATATTGTTAATTTGATTTTTATATTTAATATATTATAACAAGCACGTGATAAAAAAAATGTCTAAGATATTGGGAAAAAATCACGGATAAGATGCAACAATTGCTATTCCTGGGCTCTGGGGCGAGAGTATGATTCAGCATTGCTGGGCTTAACTTGCTTAGGAGTTAAAACGAAAGTGTCAGCCAATCCTATTAAAAATTTAATTTCTACTTAACCTTATACTTTTTAGTGAATTATTTGACTTTAGTCAATCATATTATAAAATAAAATTCAATAAAATAGAGAGAAATCGAAACAAATTGAGTTTAATACAAACTTTTCAAATAAGACAGCAGCCGGAAATTACACAAGACCCAATTCCTCATAAAATCTTAACCTATATTTGTAATTGGGGATGTGTTTGATTATGATGTATTGATTTCAACTTTTTCTCTTTTCAATTTTTTTTTAATTTTTTCATGGAAAAATGTGTATTTCTTTACATTGAAAAATCTTAGGCTATATTTTTTAATTTTTAATTGCCCATGAGGTTTATCTCTTAATCTGAATCTAGAATTTAAGACTCCACTTTTTAGAATAATATTCCCCTTTATAAAAAAAGAAAAGTAATAAATTGAAAAAGATATTTAATGTGATATGTAATTAATGAATTTTGACAAATAATATAATGTAATTTTCTGTTTAAACTTAAGAAGACTAATCAAACTTTAGAGGGGAAAAAAAAAGAAAAAATTGGGTCAACGAAAATATTGACTCGTAAATAAGATTTTTCAACATTATCAAGTGTGAAATCCTGGCCGACCCACCGCAGCCGCTATATTTATTTCTTTCTTTGTCCAACAAAATGGAGAAGACGTAAGAAGTCTTCTTGGTGTTGACTGGGGAAGAAAAATGTAAAATTTCGTTCGCTTTTGTATTTGGTTTTCATATATATTTGTATTTTTATTTATAAACATGTTTAATTTTTTCTATTACACTATTTTATGATTTATTAATTTTTATTATATAATACATGTTTTTTTATTTTTATATTTATAATTTTTTCTTTAGATCGAATATATGATTAGGATTGACTTGACTTGACTGCTTAAAAGTCTTCAACGAGAATGTAGACAAAAGGACCATGTTTGGATTATTGTGTGGTTCACAAGAGGCCGAGTAAGACAAGTGCCCTTTTCTCAAGCCCCATTGGGGTAGGCGTACATTAATGGAGGACCCCAAGATCCACTAACATGGAAGTCGTTGCCACCACCACCTTATTTCTTCTTCGGTTTCACATCTTTCACAATTCCGTTTTCCCATCTCAGCTTTGAAAAAACAAGACTCTAAACCCTAGGAAACTCCAATCAAACTTGAAAATTAAAAGCTTCCATCCATATATATTTCATATCCTGCATAAAGGAAGTAATTTGAATACGTAAACTAAGCAAAGAACTTAAAAGAAAGCAAGGAAATTGGAAATTTAAGAAAAAAGTTAAGTTTGGAAGTAAGAGAGGCAAATATCATGTATGTATATATTTAATTGATATCTTATGCTTGTTATGTGGTTTTATGATGTTAGGATAAGAATAGCTTAGAATAGAAAAATAAGAGAATTTCATTTTTGAACATAAATACATGCAGAACCCATTCTGCATTTTGAACAGCCCGGACCATATCCTAATCTTGGACTTATAATTTCTTTTTTTTTTTTTTGCCTTGCAGAAATGCAAATTGAGTAAAATTTCTCCTAATTAAACTAAACTTTCATGATTTATCAAAATTGTGTCATCAACTTTAAAAATTTAAGTTAGTAAAGAGATATACTATTAATTATTTTATATCTTGACAATCATCAATAACTAATAACATAATTTTTAATGTTTGACTTATAATTTTTTTTCTTTTTTTTTGTAAAACTACGAATTGAGTAAAATTTCTTCTAATTAAACTAAATTTTCAAAATTTTAAAATGACATATGATACGAAAAATTTCATAGAAAAATGAATTTTTAATGATTTATCAAAATAATACATTATTTATAAAAATCTAATATGTTTTGGTTTTGACTTTTGGCTCAATTTGAATTATCTTTTAGATTGAATTAAGCTGACATTGATCTTATTTTTAAATGGATAGTAATATGATATGTGTAAATCAAGATATGGTAACTTCTCTGAAACTACTCCTACAGTCGAGAAGACCATCGAGCAGGTGGAATTTACGACATCATTGGCAATCTGTTCAAAATTTCTGCTTCCACGTAATGGAAACTTTCTTGGTTCATGTGGCATACATTGACACGGCAAATGTGGGACTTAATGTCCTCTAGATGACTCCTCGGTTTTAGACTTGACTTTGATGATCTATATATTACAAAGCTTACATCCTTACCTTTAAAACTTGTCTTTTTTTTTAATTAAAAAAATACTTCTAGATCTACTTACGGGGCATAGGTAAAATTAGCTGGGGGTTACAACTTCATCACTTGACATCTAAGTTAAAATTGGTTAATTTAACACCGATAGAATATATTATTGATTTGATTTTGATATATAATATATTATAACAAGTACGAGATAAAAAAATATCAAGATATTGGAAAAAATCACGGAGAATATGCAATAATTACAAAATTTATCACAAATTAACGACGAATAACAATTTCGTAACTAAATTTTACCACGATTCGAGTATTCATCGTTAAATTTAGTAACGAAAAAATTTCGTGATGAATTTCATTGCTAAATTTAGCAACGAAAAATTTCGTGACAAATTTCATTGCTAATTAGTTGTAAAAATTTTTCGTTACTAATTAGTCACGAAAAAAATATTTGTCACAAAATTTAGCAACAAACTTCAATATTCGTGACTAAATTCATCAGTAATTAGCTATAAAAAAAATATTCATGACTAAATTATTCACTTATTTGTTATCAGTATTTTAAAAGTGATGGCTAATTTCATAACTAAATTTCTTCCATACTCTATTAGAGAATATTTTAACCGTGCCTTCTATTTTAATTTATCTGAATAACGAAATCGAGTTAAATATATAATGAATTTATAATCTTCACTAAATTTATAATTTTATTGATTTAATTTTAATATATAATATATTGTAACAAACATTTGATAAAAAAAATGTCAAGATATTGGGGAAAAAAAGTCACAAGATATGACAGCTGATATTCCCACTCCCAGGCTCTCTGTGGCGAGAGCGTGGCTTAGCACTGGTTGGCTTAACTTGCTCAAGAGTTAAAACGAAAGTGTCCGCCAGTCCTTTGTTAGCTGCGAAACTTAGGCTCATCGTAGAAATCAATTACTAGGTTTTAATTCACGGTGAACTCTCAATTTCGATTCTTAATTTATAAGAAACATCTCACTTGATTGGAAAAAAGAATTATTTATTAAAATTTTAATTTCTACTTAACCCTATATTTTTTAGTGAATAAATGGACTTTAGTCAAGAATATTATAAAATAAAATTAAATAAAATAGAGAGAAATCGAAGCAAATTGAGTTAAATACAAACTTCTCAAAGTAGACAGCGTTCCACAAAATACAATTATACTAAATAAATGATTAGGATGAAGTATTTTAGGAATTTCCAAAAATGAAAAAAAAAAAAACTATATAGCCAGAAATTACACAAGACCGAATTCCTTAAAAAATCATAAGCTATATTATTAACCGGGGATATGTTTGATTATGATGTTGATTTCAAATTTTTCTCTCTTCTTATTTTTCTTTTATTTTTTGTATTGAAAAATATGTATTTATCAATGTGGAAAAAACAAACGTTTATACAAGAATTTTTAGATTCACTGATACCAAGAATTTATCTCTTCATCCGAATTTAGATTTTAAGATTCTATCTTTTTTAGGGTAATATTTTATTTTGCAGAAAAAAAAAAGTAACAAATTGAAAAAGACATTTAATGTGAGATATAATTAATGAAATTGAACAAATAATATAATGTATTTTTCTATTTAAACTTAAGAATACTAATTGATATCTTCTAAAGAAAAAAGGTTTTAGCATGAGTCCTATATAAAATAATCATAGTTAGAAAAAAATAGTGGAGGAAAAAGAAGAGAAATGGAAAATTGATTTTAATTTAAAATGAAATTCCGATATTTGGAACGAATACTAGTCAAATTATATTTTGGAGAATGGAGCAGTAAGTTTTTTTTTTTTTTTTAATACTCTCCTAAAGGCTTTGGAATGAGCTTTGGGAAGGGGAAAAAAAAAAAAATTGGCCCAATTAAAATATTGAATTGTAAATAAGAATTTTCAAGTGTCAAAGCCTGGCCAGCCCAACGCTGACGCTACATTAGTTCTTTCTTTGTGCAACAAAATTGACAATATGTGAGAAGACTTTTTGGTACTGATGAGGGAAGAAAAATGTAAAATTTCATTTTCAGAAACCAAGTACGTATTTGTATTTTTATTTTTTGAACACATTTAGTTTGTTCTTAACCCCCATGGCTTAGTCGTGCACTAAATGAGGGCTCTACAATCCACTAGAGTAGATGTCGTTGCCAACGCTACCTTATTTCATTTTCTCTTTCACATTTTTCATAATCCCATTTTTCCATCTCAACCTTAAAAAACAAGACCCTAAACTCTAGAAAACTCCATGAAAACTTAAAAATTAAAAGCTTCCATCCATATATATTTTAATTTTGATTTATAATATATCATGACAAACACTTGATTAAAAAAAATGTCAAGATATTGGGGAAAAAAATCACCGATTAGATATAACAATTGCTATTCCCAGGCTCTGTGGTGAGAGCGTGGCTCAGCACTGGTTGGCTTAACTTGCTTAGGAGTTAAAACGAATGTGTCCGCTAGTCGTTTGTTAGCTGCCATTATCACGAAACTTAGGCTCATCGAAGAAAACAATGACTAGGTTTTAATTCACGATGAACTCTCAATTTAGACTCTAAATTTATATATATATATAAAAAAATCTCACTTAATTAGAAAAAAGAATTATTTGACCAAGTGTTATGAGCTCCCAATGGAATAATTTGACTTTAGTCAAGAATATTATAAAATAAAATTAAATAAAATAGAGAGACATTGAAATAAATTGAGTTAAATATAAACTTTTCAAATTAGACAGCGTTTCACAAAATACAATTATATTAAGTAAATGATTAGGAGGAAGTATTTTAAGAATTTTTAAAAATGAAAAAAAAAATTTAAATAGTCAGAAATTACGCAAGACCGAATTCCTTAGAAAATCATAAGTTATATTATTAATTGGGGATGTGTTTGATTATGATGTGTTGATTTCAATTTTCTCTCTTATTAGTATCATTAAATGATTAGGGTGAGATTTTGCACGACTGGGGTCCATGAAATGGCTAACACATAGATGTGCGAAAGCAAGTCACCAGCCTTATGGATTGCGGTCAATCTAGACTCCAAGTCTTTGGGTCTTGTCATGGGAAATTAAACCGAACAGGAAATACTAGCATTTCAGTTCCGTAGGATTAGGATGTGGAATTTGAACCTTGTCCCCAGTTTCGAGTTATTCTTGTAAGAATCGAGAAGTGGCCAATAGTCCTGATTTTCATAATTATGGTGTTTAATAAGGGTCCTTTCCATAAATTTCATAAGAAGACAAGATTTGTCGTGGAAAATGAAACCTACTAGCATTTCATCAGTAGGTTTAGGACGTGGAATTTGAACCTTATCCCCAATTTTAAGTTCTTCGAGTAACAAATTGCCCTGATTTTCATAACTATATTATTTAATAAGAATCTTGTCCTTAAATTTCAGAAGAAGAAAAGATTGCCAATAAAGTAGTCATGAATATCGAGTCAATTCCACCAGTTTAGAAGCTGAATTGAATGCTTAAATACAGAATTGAAAAATTTATCTTATAGAAAATAAAATATTATAGTTACTTGTTGAGTTACAATATAAAAATAGTCACTTCAAGTAACAATTTTGAATTTTTGAATATGGATACCACGTTAAATAATAGATGAATAGTATAATAATATGAAATTAATAATATGTGAGAAGACTTTAATTTTTTCACTTGCAGAAGAGATTAATAGAGATTTTAAATATAAAATTCGTTCTCATGAAATGAAGAAAGCTTTAAAGAGAATAAAAAATAATAAAATCATAGGACTAATGACATTCCTATAGAAACGTGAAAATGTTTGGGTGAATTTAATATAAAAGTATTAATAAATATTTTCAATAAAATTTAGCTAATTATGAAAATACCCCAAATATGAAAAAAGAGTGTAGTTATACCACTATAAAAGAATAAATGAGACATATATGATTACTCCAACTATAGAGAAATTAAACTTATAAGCCATAATATAAAGTTATGGGAGAGAGTAGTAGAGCATATATTAAGATCGGAGATCAATATATCTCAAAATCAATTTGAATTATTTGTCAGTAAGATCTACTATTGAAACAATCCACTTATTAAGTCATTTGATAAAGACATATAAAGTATAGAGGAGAGATCTATATATGATATTCACTGATTTAGAAAAAACATATGATAGAGTTCCTAAAGATTTATTATGGTGGGCGCTGATGAAGAAAGAGATTTCTCAAAATATATTAATTTCATTAGAGATATGTAGGAGGGAGCTGTAACTGGCGTAAAAACTTACAGGAATTTGAGTGATAGTTTTCCATTAACATTGGATTCTATCAAGATTCGATATTAACTCTCATCCTCTTTATAATAATGATAGACGAGATCACAAAAAATATCCATGATGAAATATCATAGTATATACTTTTTACAAATAATATAGTACTAGTTGATGAAATTATGGAGAGTGTTAGTTCTAAACTAGAGTTATGGAAACTCATACCGGAATCCAGAGAGTTTAGATTGAGTAGATCGAAAACAAATATATGAGAGTAACAATTATAGGAATAACGAAGAAACGATTATGTTAGACGGGCAACATGCACAAAAAAATGAACGATTTAGATATTTAAATTCTATCATTTAAAATGATAGTAATATAGATAGAGATGTGAACCATAGGATTCAAACTAATTGGATGAAATGGAGAAAGGTATTCGAAATTCTTTGCGATCGTATGATACCATTACATTTGAAGAAAAAGTTCTATAGAACATAGTTAAACCAACATTATTGTATAATATTGAATGTTGAGTTATTAAACAATAACAGAAACAAAAAATGACTGTAACAGAAATGAAGATATTTATGTGGATGTGTGGAAAAACTAGAAAAAATAAAATTAAAAATGAAAAAATTTGTAACAAATCAGGAGTTATTTCAATTCTAAATAATATACGAGAGCGTCGTTTGAAATTCAATTCTAGATAAGATGCAATAGTGTCGTTTGAGTTGGTTCAGGCATGTGCAAAGAAGAACCAAAGTTGTACTAGTTTGAAAAACTGAGAACTTAAATATAAGATATCTAGTAAAACGTAAAGGTAAACTACTGAAAATTTGAATGCAAGTTATCTGTAACGACATGAAAATTAAGGGTTTCGAAGAGGAAATGAATTTGGATAGAAATGGGTGGTGTAAAAGAATTCACACAAATTAAATCAATATATTTTAAATATATATCTATTAAGTTATTTATTTATTTTTATTATTATTTTCTTTTTATTTCTATTTTTACATATATATATTTTTCCTTCCTCTATTTTTTTCAAATTTATCTTTTAAATGATCGATCCCAAATATTAAAATTAAGCCTCTATATTGTTATTATTATTGTTAGTTTTTTCTATTATACTATTTTATGATTTATTAATTTTTATTATATAATACATACTTTGATTTCTATATTTATCGCTTTACCTTAAGGTTGAACATATAATTAGGATTGGCTTCGTCGCTTAAAAGTCTAGCGGGATCCACCAATAGACTACAATAATCGAATTCGAGTCTACCAGAGAACCAGATCAAAGGTATTGTCTGTGGTTCACAAGAGGCCCCATAGGACGAGCGTCCTTTTCTTAACCCCGATAGCTTAGACATGTACTAATTGAGGACCCTACAATCCGCTAAGGAAGAAGTCTTGCCTTGTCTTCTTTTTCTTTTCTTTTTCTTTTGGTACCTTGACTTGGTCACCACTTAGTGTCAGGAATTTCGTTCTGACTAATCTGGATCGATCGTTGTAGGACCCGACCGGAGGTAGGTCTCCCAACATTATTTTTTCCGTACTCAGGGAGAGTCCAACTTCCGAACTGATTAAGAAACGAAGGTGTGTACCCACCTATTACAACAAGTGTTGATGCCTCGTCTTCTTTTTCACACGTTCCTCAATCCCCTTTTCTCATCTCAATCTTCAATAACAGGACCCTAAGCTCTAAGAAACTCCCTGAGAACTTAAAAATTAAAAGCTTCCATCTATATATATATTTCATATTCAGCATAAAGGGAGCAATCTTTTCGAAAAAGTTTGAGAAATGAAAAAAATATTAATGTTGAAGAGTTTTCATTAGAGTATCATACTATGGCCCGTGGATGTTCCTTCTTTCGTTGGGCCTATGCTTCCAATGTCCCTACTGTGGACGCGCCTATTGCCATCCTCATGGCTCCATTTGAGTCTCACAAACCGAATCCCTCTCCGTTTCTCTCCCCTTATAAGTAGAATTGGCTCAAACATGTAAGAAGAAGAAGAAAAAAAAAAAGAAAAAGGCCTTTGATCAACGTATAGTGATCATATATTAAACTTTTTTAACTAAAATCTTGAATTTGAGTTTTAAAAATGAAAAAATAGATACCGAAAGATTTAACTCTTAAATAAGCCCCATATGGTTGAATTTGATTAGTCGGATAACCTAAATACCAATCGGTTAATTAAAAAAAAAAGCTTTGGTTCTTAGTCCAAAAAGAAAAGAAAAGGCCCTAACCTAGGTGGACCGGTCCAATTGATGGGTCAGTTATTTAGGCTCAAGGGTCATTAATGGCTGGATTGGGCCGAGTGGGCTGTTGAGCCATGTGTACATCCCCAGCCGTTGCATTTGGGAAAAGAAATATTTCCAAATCTCGATTCATGTGTGCCACCAAGATGGTTGCACACAAATAGAAGCAAGTTACTTTAAAACCTTAGGATCCTGTTTTGAATCTGATTAAACAAAATTATTTGCTAAAAATATTAAGAATAGACCTTTTTGAGATTGTGAGGCATATTGTGAGTATTTTGTGCTCCAATACATTGGAAAATTACAAATAACTATATCAAGTTTAGTACAAAATTACTCTTTGATTTGTATTATTGAATAAAATAATACAAATAAAATAAAAGGTACCTATACAATAATAAAAAAATATTAAATAAAACAAAAAAAGAAAAAAAATAAATTAATAAATTAATTAAAAAATATATTAATAATATTATTAGAAAAATAAAAAATAAAAAATAAAATAAAATGCTATTTTAATATATTATAACATAATAATAAATTGATTTGTTCATATGTTTTAAATAATATAATTAAATAAAATAAAATATATGATTTTTTTTAAGATTTAAATAATATTATTCTTTTAAAAAATGAAATATAATATAATAAAATAAAATGTTAAATTAAAATATTATAAAATAATAATATGATTTGTTAATATAAATTAATAAAATAAAAAAACAAAAAAAAAATTCTAATTAAAAAAAGATTAAATTTAGTGACGGATATGAAAATTCGTCACTAAATTAACGACAGATAAAATTCGTCATCGCTAAATTAATTTTTTAATTTAAATATTATATTAATATTATATTTTATTTAATTATATATAAAAAATTTAGCGACGGATTTAGATTTTCGTCCCTAAATTTAGCAACAGAAAACAAATCTATCACTAAATTAATTTTTAATTTAAATATAATATATTAATAAAATAAAAAGAAAAATTAAAAAAAAATAAAATTCTAATTAAAAAAGATTAAATTTTGAGACGGAATAAAGAATCCGTCACTAATTTAGCGACGAATATATATCCGTCGCGAATTTAGCGACCGATTTAGTGATGAATTTATATCCGTCGCTAAATTTAGCAACAAATTTTCATATCCGTCGCTAACTTAGTGACGGATTTCTAAATCCGTCACAAAATCCGTCACTAATTTAAATTTTTTTTTTATATAAATTTGTATTTTATATTTTGTTTTCTTCTTTTTTTCTTTTATTTTATTATTTTATTATTTTTTTCATTTTTATTTTATTTTTTTGAATCCATAGAATAGTTTAAAAATCGATAGCCGTCTAACCTAACCATCCGTGCCATCCGTATCATTATCTCTATTTTTCGAAAACTAATGTTTGATTTACTTGACAAACGATCGTCGGACATAAATGTATCATCTATTATCTTCCTTATTGATAACAATGACCTTGTTGATAACAATGACAAATAAAGATGAACAACTGAACTTTCAAATACGATTGAACTATATGAGAGAAGCGAACAGATATAAAAGATGAAAAACATAAATGGTGAACTGTACAACTGTGACTTATTTAAAATTGTCTGTTACAGATTGATTGAATTATTTATTGTTATAAATTCTCAGTTTAGTGAAAATTATAATATTTATTATATATTTAATTCAATTTCGTTATTCATAATTGGTTAAAACGGGGTGACACATTTGAAAATATTTCCTAACAGAGTATAGAAAAAATTTAGTTACAAAATTAGTCTTAAATTTTGAAATATAGATAATAAATTAGAGACGAATTTAGTCACGAATACTTTTTTTGTGATTAATTAACGACGAATTTAGCTATAAATATTTTTTTATAGCTAATTAGTGACGAATTTAGTCACGAATTTTAGAGTTCGTTACTAAATTTAGAAACAAATATTTTTTCGTAAGTAATTAGCGACAAATTTAACGACGAAAAATTTTTGTAACTAATTAGCGATATAATTCATACGAAATTTTTTCGTTGCTAAATTTAGTGACGAAAATTATCACGAACTTTTTTTGTCGCTACGGATAACTATATTTGTGACAAAATTTAGCCACGAAATATTATTCGTCGCTAATTAGCGACGAAATTTGTAACGAAAATTTTTTTGTCACCGATTAGCGACGAATTTAGTCACGAAAACTTTTTCGTCACTAATTAGCGACGAATTTAGCCACGAATGATATGTCCATTGCTAATTTAGCCAGGACTTCCTTTTCGTCGCAAATTTGATCCTTTTCGTCGCATATTTTGTGACAAATTAGTGACGAAAAAGTTTTTATCGCTAAATTTGTCGTAAAATAGCGACGAATTTTTTCCGTAACGAAAATTTGTGACTAAAAGCTTGTTTTTTTGTAGTGTTAGAGGTATTTTTGTTTGCCATGTGTACATTTTTGTTCAACTCATTTTGAAGTGAGCATGAGAATATTGTTCTTAAAGGACAGTTTAGTAATACAAATCCATTTCTCAGTATGATGCTCTCAAATTTAAATTGTTGTAAAAAAAATATATATATATATTGAACTTTTTAAGGGGAATAAATAACCCATCGTTGACTTTTCTCCTCTGCCATTGTTACATGTTCATATATGGTTGGTCACCATTACACAAATTTTCCACAGTTTAAAGAGAGAAAGTCGGTGTTAGGGGGCTTCCAATATTATTTAAAAATTAAGCAACCCAGCAACCCACTTGCCTTTAAATAATCTCGGAACAATCGCAGGTAACGCGCCGACTTATGAGGGAGAGAAACCCTGAAAGCGGTGGCGCATTCAGTCAACGAAGAATTTCCTATCCCTAGAATCAGGAGATAGGGATAAGGACGAGAGGCTCGCCTTTGCTTTGAGAATAGGAGCCGCGGTCGGTAGTAAATAGAAGCAGCAGCACAGCAGACTTATCCCCTGTGAATGAATCTGCCTCGACATTAGAGGACCAACGAACAGAAATTCAACTCGTTCAAAAATACTAAATTTCTTAATCAAATTTTAAATTTAATTATTTAAAAATAAAAAATATTATTATATTAAAAGAGTTGTTTACTAAAATAAAACTGACAAATAATTAAATTAGATTAATTAAATTATAATTTTAGATATTAATCGATAAAAAAATAATAATAAAAAAAGGACATACCGTAAATATTAAACTATTATTCAAACTATATTTATTTCAATGGGTAATTCCATCATCATAGCATACAAAAAATGTTAGCAGTCTATTATTCCTCCACAAGATGTCTAGTTCACAAACGACTCCTTCAAGCAGATTAGACTTGTTATTTTTGTTCAACTCACACGACATTGTCGTTAGCATTCCACATTGCTGGCAAAAAATAGTGTCGTCCTTAATTGACTGAATAGTGTATGACCAAGAGCAAAAATTTTCCCCAAATGGCCCACAAAACTTGTAGTAGATTGCATTTTTAGTCTTTACGAAAGGGAAGGAAAAGAATTAAGCAAGTTGTTTGATGAATCATTGAATATGTTGGTACCAGATTGATTTATTACGCTAAAGGCAACCTCACACTGCTCATTAGAATTATATGACAGAACGGAAAACCGGTATTTTACATCCCACTATCCATTTGAAGTAAAACTCACAGGAAGAAAATGGTGCACAAAATCTCGAACAAGAAACTTTGAGATTAAGTATGACTTCAACGATAAGCAGAAATCACCATGTCTCTAGAGGATTCAAATAAACCGGCCACATCTATGAATATGATGAACGTTTTCACTGTCATTAGGCGGCGAAATTTCCTCTTCCACTTTTCTCACATTCTCGAGGGTAAAGGTCAGCTATTGTTGCATCATTTGCAGACAACTGCAGAAACTTGCTAGGAGTTGATCAGACCCTGGTACTAATTCCATCCTTCCTCTAAGAAAAAGTGTTGGTTGATGAGGCTGAGGCAATGTGACAGGTGAAGTGTCAAGCATGAGAGGACCCCAGAAGCCATCCAGGGTCTATCAGCCAGATCTTCCTGCGAACATAGTAGGCCAATGTGGATGCATGTAATGACTTCATATTTTGTCCTGCAAAATCTCTCAAGGTCTCATCAACCAATTATCAGGGCATGTTGTTTTTCCATAGTTTCCATGCCTGCAGAATTTCATCTATGGTAAAATGAAATACCATGTCTGTGAACGTAACTATGTCTCAGTTCTCACATAGGTAAGCATATCATTAGAGAGTAGACTTCTCAGATACACTCGTGTTGTTCTCTGCACCAGTATCTCAAAGCTGCATATAACGTAAGTCACCAAATATTGCCCATGTATTGTATATGCTCAGGAGCTATATAACCACTGCAAGCCATTTCCATCTCATCAAACTAAACAAACAGATAACATCACGAAAATATTAGAATTTGGGACTCAAAAGTTACGATATGTTCCAACAATTCTGCTTGTGTTTCCGTAGGGATCCATTCTGAAAATCCGTGCTATACCAAAGTCTGCCAGTTAGATTTCATGTCTGCATGTAGCAGAACGTTGCTAGCTTGAGGTCAAATTGGGATTGAATGGGTTCACGCCTCAATTTTCCTTTCTGCAAGGAGAGGGGAGAGGGCAGAAGCAGAAACTTCAACCAGCAGCATCAGAGAGAGGGAGACGTGCGCAGGTTTATTACCGCGGCCACGTAGAGACAATATAAAGATATCAAAAATAATAATAGTAAAGAAATAAGATCCACATCTAGATATCGTCAAAGTTCCACAATTATCTGTTTCGGTTGTGGAATCATTAGAGAAATCACAAGCACCCTTAAAGGGTTGGTTGAAAAAAAAAATATATACATATATATATATATAATTTAAAAACAAAATAAAACAAGAAGCAAGGTTTGACTTTAATTTTTGTTTCCAAAAATTAAGCTGTATAAATTTTCTCATTTTGGTGTAAAGGAATTGAAACTTACACAGTGAATGTATTTGAAACATTCGGTCATTTTTGTAAATTTTATAAATATTTTATAGTTTTAATTAATGGTCTATCTATGATAATCGGTAATATAGGCATGGTAGATCGAAAAGCTAAAATACTATCTAATAACTAATTTTAGTATTTTATTTTTAATATTATAACTTATCGATATTTAATATTTAATAAAAAATTGTTGTTTCTCAGTTTTTCAAAATGAGAAATCAGAATTGAATTTAATAAATATAATTCAGATTCGATTCTTTAATTCATTTATCACAATTCGGTGAGATACGGTTCAAACTGTGATTCAATCTATCTAGACCTGTTAAATAAATGACGTTGAAGGGACACCTATGAAAGTGAAACAAGTTTTCCCACCCTTTCTTCCAACTTATACGAAAAAGCTACTTTCATTTTTGCGAAGATCATAATTCGAGAATTTGGGACATTTTGAAAATTTTCTAACAGGTAATATGGATTTGGGTTATGGATTGCCGTCAAAGAAGAAGATGATGTGAAAAATAACAAAATATAATATATATAATATAATATAAAAATGATATTTTAAACTTTTCACAAGCCGACCGAAATTGAAATCTCAACGAAAAGTATAATTTTCCAAAGCAAGTGTAATATGGTCTAAATTTAGGATGATTTCTCTAGTTTTTCCTAGAATTAAATCTTATTATTTCTTGAACCAAGGGTATCACTGGATTCACTTAGATACTTGAATTCAAATCTTGAAAATAGAAAAATAAGTGTCAAGAGAGCTGGTTCCCTCTATAGATGCTTGAATAAGATTAATTGGATTTTCGGAAAGCCGCGGTCAATTAAAGGGAAAAAAAAAACCCAGGGGTATGACTAGTGACGGAGCCACCCTGCAGCAACTTAATCAATCACCACTGGACCAAAATAAAAGACAAAGAATAAAGATGAATTGTGAATTAATATGATAATAATTCCGCAAAGCTGAAGCTCTGGGTGTACTTTTATCTAAAATGGCTACTCCATGCAAACTGTAGTGAAATTTAATTGTTTGGTTTTCAACCGCGCATGCCGCTGCAATGCTCACCACCTATATATTGAACTCTTACTTTACCGAGGAAAGAGGTCCGTTATGGACATTTTGTTTGTTGAAGCTGGAATAGGGTTGCCAATAGATTGTTCAGTCTGTTGCTCCTTATCCGGCCATCTTAATTCTGATTTTGTTCTATTCCCAGGGAAGAATGCAGGTTGTTGAGGCAGAGGTAGGATGATGGAGACACTGCTGAGTGCAAGTACCACGGAACGCATTGTCGGTCTGTCGTCCGGATCTTGTTGCACACATAGTAGCGCAATTTGCATGCATCTTAGGACTTCATCCCTTGAACAAGTGTGTTTTACCTTATCATCTACAAATTCCAGGGGCACTTTATCCTTCCAAAGTCTCCATGCCTGCAAGATTTCGAGTTATATTTGTCAAAGGCCAAAAGTTTACAAGAAAACATGGGAATGAGACTGAGTTTGATTGAGGAAATTAATTTTAATTTTAAATGGACTCACATATCTGCGAAGGTCATCGGCGTAGTCTGCCTGGGAGAAAGTACTATTTTTCTGGCTACTTATTATCTCTAGAACTAAAACACCAAAACTATATACATCGGACTTGACAGAAAAATGTCCTTGCATTGCATACTCAGGAGCCATATAACCACTGTGAGCAAAGACCAAGCAAAATAAAGACATTCCACAAAATTCTTGCTGCAGAGTAGATGATCAATACTTGATGCATTCAAATGTTCACTTACATTGTGCCAACAATTCGGTTTGTGTTTCCTTGGTTCTGTTCCAGTCCAAAGATCTTTGCCATACCAAAATCCGATATTTTTGGGCTCATTTCTTTGTCCAGCAAAACATTGCCAGTTTTGAGATCACGGTGAATGATTCTTAGGCGAGAATCTTCATGAAGATAAAGAATGCCACGGGCTATTCCTTCTATTATTCTGTAACGCGTCCGCCAATCCAATTGTGCTTGCCTTTCCATATCTGAACACAATAGAAACATACACTCGTTCTGAAATCCACTTCTTATATGTAATGCCACAGTAAAGTAAAAATTATATGATATCACATTTAAAAAAAAGCCTTAAAAAAAGTCTAAACGCAACTTTGATTAATGAACTACTACTGCAACAGACCAACCTGTGGCTTTGCAAATTTGGAATATTTGTCTCTTTTAGCCCACCGTGGAAATCAAAATATGTAATTAAGTAGTTCATGCACGCTTGAAAGAAAAATCACTAGTATAATGTTTTGAGAGCAGCAAACCAAATAAAAGGCTGTCAAGGCTCTTGTTGGGCACAAATTCATAGACAAGTATCTTTTCTTCTCCTTGAAGGCAAAATCCCAAAAGCTTCACAAGATTCCTGTGTTGAAGCTTCGCTAACAGAACAACCTCGTTCTTAAATTCCTCTGCACCTTGCCCTGAACCAGAACCTTTAGTCAGTCGTTTCACAGCTACTTCTTTCCCATTAGCCAGAATGCCCTAAGTGTAAACCATTAAAAAGAAGGTTATTGTGAATTTTAAAAAGGAAGTCACACAAATGGATGAAATTTAGTTGGCCACACCTTGTAAACCGTTCCAAATCCACCTCGACCAATCATGTTTTTGTAGCAGAAGTTGTTGGTTGCAATCTTAATTAGTTTAAAATCATATTGAAGTGATTGGACTGTTGAGATTTCACCTTCTGCTTCACAAAAGGGCACGGCCAAATTTTGAGAAAACCAACAAATGAAATTTGAAATAAGAGTGATATAGCAGAATGGATAAAAAAGAGGCAATTTTACCATTCAGCTCTAATACTGCTTTCTTTTGCCTTCTGTAACACCAAAAATATATATATAATAAAAAAAAAAAAAAAAAAAAAAAAATTCGGGATTGGGGCTAAAAAAGCCCCAATCTCTCTTTTCTCTCTCTCTCTCTCTCTCTCTCTCTCTTTCTCTCCCTCTTTCCCTCTTTCTCCTCTTCTCCTCCGCTGCAGCCTCTCCCTTCCGCCACCGCACCACGCCACTGCGCAGATCGGCCCTCCCGCGAGCGCTGCCGCCTTGAGCTATCACGAGCCAGCGTGAGGCCCAGCGCGCAAGCCAGCGCGCGACTCAGCACGAGCCAGTGCGCGGCCCAGCGCGCGAGCCCAGCGCGCCACAGCTCGCGATCTCCCGCGAGCCAGCGCTCGAGCCCAGCGCGCCACAGCTCGCGACCCAGCGCGAGCCAGCGCGCGACCCAGCTCGCGACCCAGCTCGCGCCCAGCGCAAGCCAGCACGCGAGCCAGCGCGCGAGCCAGCGCGCGAGCCAGCGCGCGAGCCAGCTCGCGACCCAGCGCGAGCCCTAGTCCGTGAGCAGGCCAGCCCACCAGCGGCCCAAGGCCCAGTCCAGCCGCGGCCCACTGCAACCCGCGAAGCCCGCTGCGGCCAGCAAGCCGGGCTGAGAGCCCGTGAGCCACCAGCGGGCCAGCCCACTAGCCCGTCGACCCGTAGGCCCACCAGGTGGCCAGCCCATCAGCCCGCCAGCCTGCGGCCCACGAGCCCACAACCGGCTTTCCCCTTCGAGAGCTCACCTGCATCTTCTGTACTGCAGGTAACGACTATATTTGATTGAAGTTCTAGGGTTCGGTGTTAGAAATTTAGTTGTTTCTAATATAATTGAAATTTGGTAATATTACAGGTTTTAGATCAGGTTGACGGGCGAACGAAAGCTAAATCCGGAAATCTGAGAAAACCCTAGGTGAGAGATGCAACCTTTTCAACATTTGAATTAATTCTATCGAAATTAGATCGAATTTAGATCGAGAGTTACATAATATATTGAAATGCGTGACATTCGAGGAAAAATAGACAAAAAAATGAGAAATATTAGAAACTTGACCATTGGTGAGTCAGATGATTCGAAATTGAGGAAACGAGAATCTATGACGAAGTTTTGTAAATTAGGTGGGAGAAATTTGGAAGGGAAAAATTGAAAATCCCTGATTTGGCTTTTATTTGATATTAAATGTTGATAATCTGATTTAGGTTGATCTTTTGGAGACTCGAGCGGTCAGATCCGATTTGGCTTGTCAGTAGGGAGTGACTTCCCTCCCGTAGACTGTGAGTGGGACTCTAATCTCTTGCATAAAATAGTAAAACGTATTTTCTGTCGCATTTTCGATAAAACATGCTTTGGTATGCATTCGTTGACGTGTGATATTAAATGTAAAAATCTGTTTTGTGATTTTTGGAGTGTCTTGAATTATATTTACAATGACTATGCATCCATGGTTTGAAATGAATCAATAATTGTGCCATTATTTGAAAATGTATAAATTTCATTTTATACCAATGTATTGATATGCTGTTTTGAAATGAATTTGATGAGACGTATTGGCACGCAAATTTAAAAATGTTTTTGATGAACTATGTGGGTTGGATGCCTACTAGTTGTGCGATGATGTGATGATACTTGTGGGACGTTGTGCCCTGGGACGTTGTGCCCTTGTGATATTATGGGACGTTGTGCCCTTGTGATACTATGATGATTCCGTAGCTACGAAGGGCGTTTGTAGAGGCACGGGTTGCCCGGATACGCTTCTGCAGGAGGTATCCGCAAACGTCATTTATTCTAAAGGCTATAGGCGCGGCCGGTTGAACCCACGTAGGGGGAGGACGTGTGTGACGCCACCGTCTAGCACCGGGCGGGGTCTTATACACGTTGATGAGTTGGCCCCAGCGAGCTTATGGCCAACGTCGGGGTAGAGAGCGTTTTAAAGTCTATGCATAATAAAAACCCCCGACGCGCCTGTCCTTGGTCACGGTTGACCTTTGCCGGGACTATTTTTGGCTCGCTCTGACATTACTTGATTTTAAATGGATGCATATATGCTTGTTATCGTGTGATTGGTTAAATGATTTCAAATTGTTAAACATATCATGTTTTGTCGCGAAATGTAAATTTTTGTTTCAAATGATATTATTTGACACTCCAATTGTTCACCTATACTATTTATGCTGGATATTATCCCCCTCACTCACTGAGTATCTTCCCATGATACTCACCCCTCTATTTTCTCTCCTCAGACAGGTTTATTGTGATAGAGCGACGTTACAGGCTCTAGAGCGGAGTTGGTATTTCCGACGGTAAGATTTACTTTTAATTTAGTTTCAACCCTGCGAGGTCTTGACATAGAGGTCCGTAGTTGGCCATGTACTTATTTTGGGATGACTGTATAGTTTAACTCTCATATTTCATTTGCATTGAGGTGATTGTACGTACTTGAATGTTACTTGGGAAATGTGATATATATCGTATAAACGTAGGTCCGCTCGGTATAGCGGCTGCTCATGCTCTAGTTGGGCATGATAGTAGAGGTCTGTGGTTAGGTTTGTTTATAGTCTTGCGTTGTTCTGAATGTTGGCTGTGGTGTTTGTTGATTTTGGAGAGGCCAGGATGGCCATTTGTGTATTGTACAGGATGATTTGGATTATACAGGTATAATTGTACATGGGAAACCTCCGATTTATGGGGAGGTTCTGCCCAATTTTCTGTAAAAATACAGCCGGCATTCAGGGGCAACGGCCGGCTGTTCACGATCCCAGTTTGGGGCGTGACACCTTCTCTTTCTACGAAGGAAATAGTAGTAGGAGATGGTCACAAGCATTGCAGAGACAGCTATAGGAACAACAATTACTCCGAGTGCCATTGCTACGACTGCCATTTTTGATGTTCCCTTGTTACCTGCATAAACACAGACCAGTCGAAGATGTTGAGTGACAAAAAATAAATACAAAAAAATATGCCATTGTAGAATAATTTTCCTCGTATTTGATTGTACTGAAGGTTTTCAAACAAACCAACCAATAATTTTTCGCATGCGAAATTTTTCATATCTTAAACGAGTTATAATCACTTATCTTTTTCCGATAATTGGGTATTCTAGGTCGAAAGAATGTCACAAGTCAGATCATCCTTTATTGTTCACAATCCAAATATCTTTTGATGGTAATGATCGAAATTCTTCAAAAAAATTTAGCCACGAATTAGCGACGAATTTAGCCACGAAAATTTTTTTGTCACTAATTAACGACGAATTTAGTCACGAAAATTTTTTCGTCACTAATTAGTGATGAATTTTGCTACGAATGATGTGTCCGTCGCTAATTTAGCCACGACTTACTTTTCGTTACAAATTTTGTGGCAAATTTGCGACGAAAAACTTTTTCGTCGCTAAATCCGTCGCAAAATAGCGACGAATTTTTTCCATCGTGAAAATCCGTGACTAAAACAGTGTTTTTTGTAGTGAATATAAGAGTATACTTGACTCAAATTTATTCATATATTCACAATTATATCTAAACACTAAGTCATAGACATAATTGATCGGTCTGTGACTATATAGCTATGTGTCGGTTAAAGACAGCCTTTCTTTTATGCTACTAACTGTCAATTTTATTTTAGCTGCTTTCCTAAACGTGCATTGCCAAACCAAATAAATCATAGTTTTTTTATAACATGTTAAAATAGTAACACCAAAATAAAATATCAAGAGATAGGCAAAAGTCCTAAGCGTGTAAATTGAGGTTAAATATGAACCTCTGAGTCTCACACAATGAGATGAAGAGGGATGCATCATCTCATTATCTATATAGTCATATAAGCACACGTGATATGAAACACGAGTTATGATACTCTATTTTCCCATCTGGAAACGTATGTTTTATTTTCTAAAAAAAAAGTATCATACAGGTCGTACTCCATGTATACACAACACTTGGTCTGAGTTTTTTTTTTTGCAAGTTCTCAAAAAATATCACAATATCAAGAAAAAATCACATCTTGCTCTTAAACAAATTCAATGGATTATGAAAAATCCATTTCAAGTATCACATATATAAATAACCGATAATCTCATCTTAGTACTTAACTAAGACGATATAAATATGTGTTAATCCACCACAAATTAATACAGTCTCATCTCTATATATCTCACAGACATTAGAGATAATTGCTCGTGTAAGAGAGTCAAACTCAAAACTTGCCCGACATATTTTTAATGTAGACACCAAAATTTTGGACACAAAAACAAAATTCAAATGTCATTGAATATAAGTATTATATCATATGTATTCTGTATATGATTACAATTACAATCACAGTGTTGTCATAATCTACGCAATCCAAATATTCTAATATATCTCACAAACATATCTTTACGTGCTGGCTTTGTAAAAAGACCAGCCACCATAAAATGCGTACGCGTGTACTTCACTATCATTTCCCTCTTTTCAATCATGTATATGACAAAATTGATGTTTGTGTCTATGTTTTCTTTTGCCATCATATTTGGAGTCTCTAGTATAAGAAACAACTGATTTATTGTCACAAAATCATAACTCTCATTGAATTGCTTACTACTCCCAAATATTGCAAAATCTATTTAACCAAATTTCTTCTTGAACTGTGAAAACATAGGCCACAAATTCTACTTCCACCATAGAAAGAGATACACAGGTTTTTTTCTTGTTCTTTAATGAGATAGCGCTATGATTGAGCAAACAAACATAACTATAGGTAGATTTTTTCTTATCTAAATCACATCCACAATTGCTATCTGTGTATCATTTTTAATACTAGTTCATTTCTTTAATAACAAAGGAAATTGGACATATACTTGTTGATCAAACCCATAGCATGACAAATGTCGGACATGGCGTACTTCAAGCACCCAACTGTACTAGAATGTGGTATTCTGGATATTGCATCTATTCATCAGGAGTTAGGGCATTTTGCATTGCTTGAACTATCGCCTTTAGCTACAGGAGTATTAATGGATTTGTAGTTTTCAATTTTGTATCGTTTTAGAGCCTTTATAATATTGGACTCTTGAGATAATCCCAATAATCTCGTGGAACGATTTCTATAGGTTTTAATTCTCAATTTACCTCAACCTATATCCTTCATCTAAAAAATTGGATGATAACCATTTCAAGTTCTGAAAGATATACTCCTTATCATTTGCGACTAAAAATATGTCCTCGACATAGAGGGATGAATTACAAACTTATTATCGGATATCTCAACATAGACACAATGGTCTTCGTTCATCATGATGAAATCATAAGAAATCACTACTCTATGAAATCTCAAATACCATTATCTAGAAAACTGCTAAAGACTATAAATTGATTTAGTCAATTTACATACTTTATCTTCTTGGGCTTTAATGACAAAATCTTCTGGTTGTGACATATAAACTTCTTCCCCATGTTCTTTATTGAGAAATACATTCTTTACATCCATCTGACGTAATTCTAAATTTAAATCGGCCATTTTTGCGAACAATAGGAGAAATGAGGTAAATTCCATTATTGGGAAAATGTTTTCTCATAATCAACACTCTTTTAGAGAGTATAATCTCTTATCACTAGCTGAACCTTATAACTTTCAATAGTTCCATATGCCTTACACTTAGTTTTGAGAATCTACTTATTTTCAATAACCTTGCGTCCTTGCAGAAGTTCAACCAATTTTTAAAATATGATTGGAGCTCATTGACTCCAATTCTTTTTTCATCATTTTTATCCATTCATCCTTGACAGAACTAAATAGAGTTTTATCTATATTTTAAACTCTTCTTTATTTTCTGGAGAAATAATAAATACATGCCATTTAATCCCAAAATAATGTTTAGGCATACTTTTTCTAACACTTTTCTGAGTTTGTAACTCAGTTGGATCGCTAGAATTTAAATCTCTTTTACTGGGATCAACATCATTTCAATGAACTACTATAGACAGAACCATCCTTTGAATTAACTAATTCAAATAAAGGTTTTATGTCATTCATGTCACTTCTGCTAAGAAATTTATTCTAAAAAAATGTGACATTTATGATCCAATCTCTACTACAGAACCATCTTCTCATTTACCAATGACCACTTAACTTTTAGACTAGTCGGAGTATCTTATGATGATACTCTTACTGTCACGGGGACTCATTTTTCTAAACTTATTGAAAATCTTAAATATAGATGGCTGATCCCTAAAGTCTGAAGTTACTCAGACTCGACTCTCTGCAAGTCCAAAGTTCATATAATGTCAATGATACTGATTTTGAAAATATTTTGTTCAAAATATAAAACACAGTTAACAAGACATCTCCCAAAAGAAAATTGACAAAATAGTCACGTCATTATGGATTTTGTCATATCCAACAATATCTTATTCTGTCTTACTACAACACCACTTTACTGAGATGTATAAGGATTGCTCAAATGTCGGATTATGCCTCTTTCATTACACAAATCCTTGATTGATCTAATAATTACTCAAGCTCTCTATCTGTTCTAAAAACTCTTTATTGTTCTATCTATTTGATTTTCTACTTCACTTATATAATGTTTAAAGTGTTCATGTGTTTCAAACTTATGAGAAATCAAATAGATATAGTCAAAACGCATGAAATCATTTATAAATGTAACGAAACACAAAGTTCCATGTCTTGCCTTCACATTCATTGGATCACAAACGTCCAAAAGGATTAATAGCAAGAGAAATTTAGCCCGTATGGTCTTTTCAAATGGTTTTCTCATCATTTTCTAGACATAATAATATTCATCTTAATAGTTAAATATTCGTCCATAATATTACAAAATTATAAAACAATTTACAAACTGTTCAGAGCAAATATATATATCATTCAAATACAAACTGACCATATTTCTTTGAAAGTTTAAAATATAGTTAAATTAAAAAAAAAGAATAATAATAAATATTAAATTTCGTTGAATTTCTAACACGTGGAGAACATTATGTAAAATGAGAGTTCGACCAATTTATAATTTTAATTTATAAGTGTCAACTCCTCTAACCTTCATTCTTATATTATTCCCCACATGGCTTTATCTCCTATCAGATGGCACTCGAAAAAAAAATTCACATATATCATTCAGTCTGTTCTTATATCTAGAGTTGTTCTTTTATGATCCGTCTCTAATCTTCTTTCCTTTCTTGCTTTTGTTCCAATTCCTCTCATACTTAGAGTTCAAAACTCTCTTGAAACTAGGCTCAACAATAAAAGTATCAGTTGCGGATCTTGCGATACTAAGCCGCTTATCCTCAAGATTAGCATGGAGAGGAACATCTGAGAAGGTTTTTATGCTGTCATTGTGAATCAAAAATTCAGGTGCTTCCACTTGACAGGAAAGGATCGGATCAACACTCGAACTTTCTATTTGTCAAAGAGGCATGACCAGTTGACTATCACTTTCTAATCATGTTAGACATAACCCTTAAATACTATTTGATATTGTAGCTACCTCGCTTTTATTCAGTATCAAATTTTATAGTAATTTGTCTAAGATGAGTCACTAGTATCTCCATGTTTTACCCTGAGATACACCCAGATGTCATAAGCAGTCGCATATTTATCATATTCGGGAATCATGTCTCAATCACAGAGTTAACCAGGGTTGGATGAACAGTAGAATCTATCATTTTCTATGTTTGGTAAACATCTTGTTCTCTCATCTACGGAGAAACATTGCCCATACTAATGTCATATATAACATGTTTGATACCTTCCAAGATATCTTGTTCTTTCAGCACATATATCATTTTATGGCATCATATCTCATGATCGTCGTCATTCGATTTATCATCTTTATTCAAGCCAACAATAATAGATTTCAATGCTATGATTTGGGTTTTTAAGAGGGTGAATACTAATACTAATACTAATATCATATATATAATTTTGTACTTCAAAATTAACATTCATAACAGGTTAATATTATGTATAAAATCGAAAGTTTACTAAATTCTCAATCACCATCTATAATTCTAATGCATCACCATTAAAAATTTAATTTAAAAAAAATTCAATAAGTTTTAAATGAGAATTACTCAAATTCTTCCAACCTAAAACCCCCCACTTAAATACACAAAGTATTTAAATAATATTACAATTCTGGATGAGAATTACTCAGATTCTACCTATTCAAAATTTTCATTTAAATACACAAAATATTTAAATAATATTTTAATTTTTATAAAAATTACTCAAATTCTACTAATCCAAAATTTTCATATACAAGACCCTAGTTTTCATTTGTCTACATGATCATACAATTAAACAAATATAGTCAATAATTGTTTAAAAAAAACTTTACATTAAAAAAAATTAAAAATTTCTCTATTACATGATCATGCTTCTAACCAACAATCATAATACGTAAAAGAAAATATGTAAATAAATTATCTCATTTAGAACACTTGACCCTCTATATTTCTATTAATATTAACCACACTTTGTCAAGAATCAAACTCCTTCTCTCGGCATTCATCTTATCATCCACACTATCCCAATAACGAGTTAGAGAATTTCTTAAAAATGTATACATCATTTTCCCAAAAAGAATGACCTAATTTAAGAAGTTTCAGATGGTAAAATATGAGATGAGTCTATCTTATAAATCAATATTTGATCCAATTTTATCCTACGTTCTGAATTTCTTAATACAACTCTCTTTGAATCCAACATTCCATCCGAACATCATCATTGCTCTTGAAAATGGAAACAATATTAGGTCGGACACCGAGCCAACTATAATATTGTAATAAATCTTGAAACATTTATTTTAAAATATTTTCTCAAATTTAAAATAATTTTATGTTAGAAAAACTAATTTTCAAACATAAATAATGAGTAAAAATACAAATAAATAATAGGTGCAAAAAACAAATTTCCACCCAAGTAACCAAAATTAAGAAAATAATTTTCTAGCCTCATATAAAAATTTTTAGAATTTTTCGCATACCGAAAATAATTTTTTTTGTAATTTTAAATAATTTATAAGTTTAAAAATCAATAAAAATTATTTTTCGATTCTGAAAAATAAATTAAAAACTATAAAAAAATTCAGAGGGAATAAAAAATTATTCCAATGAAAATTCCGACAGCAACAGGGGTTGCACACACTCCCACACAGTTGGGATGGGCTATCCAAAATGGACACGTGCCCACTCTCCTTGGGCGGTGCGTACATGTCACGCGTCACATTCTCAACAGTTTCCGGCTACCAAATTTTGGCTACCCCATCATTTTCAATATCTCTGAGTTCAATAGTACTCTTGAATTTTAAATCAGAAGTCTCTAACCAAGGGGATGGACTTCACTTGCCACAGTCGAGAGTGGGAATAGGCCCTAGGAACTGTTCATTTTCTTCAAAATACATGTAATTTTCTGGTTTTCAATCAAAATTTTGAATGATCATATATCTCTCAATTCTTAACCATTTTTCATATTCTTATATGGTTGAAAAATATTTTTTTAGAGGAATCTGACCATATGAATTTCATGTCATGAAATACAGTATTTTTAAAGATACGAGTACATTAAATTTCGATTAGTGTTTGTAATTTCTTATGATGTATTCATCATATGCATGCCAAATTTTACAGATTAAATTCTAATGTCACAAACATGCTACTATGTTAAATTGAAAGTATTTCGTGAAACCAATTTCAAGTTGCCATTAATGAACATTGAAAAAATTATTTTAGGCATTTTTCATTTTCAATACCCAACAAAGAGGTAGGAAACACATTAAAAAAAATTATTCTAGGTATTTTTCATTTTCATTTTTCATTTTCATTTCAGTTTTTCAAACTAAAAAAATTTGTAAACCTCACTTAAATTCAACCCAAACCGTTCTGTAGCAGGGAGCACCAGGAAAATTCCCAGAAAAGAGGTGGAGCTCGTCTATCATCATTTAAGTACCTCTTTCCTTGGACAAATATTTGTCACTAGACAGAACTTTCCTAAACATGCTATGCCATCGTATACTAGAGAATGGGCTTTACAAAAGTTTAGAACACAAATTTAAATTTGGACAAAGAGAGATAAAAAATGTGATCAAATAAAAGAGAAAAATAAGAAGAAAGATTTATCAAGAAAACAAGAATGAAGAATGAAGAGAATTTTCTTCTATTGAGTGTGAAAGAGAAATTATCTCAATATTACAAAGATAGAGAAAGAGATAGAGAAAGAGAGAAGAGAGGTTTTGGAAGAGAGATTGTCTTTCAAGTTGTGTTTACAAAAGAAGAGAAAATTCCTATTTACAGAAGATGGTGGGAGAGAGAAAGAAGAAAATATAAAAATAAAAAATAAAAAATATTGGATGAAGAGGGAGAAGTGGACAAATGACTCCAACGACTATATAGCCGTTGGAATAGACATTGGGGCTCCAACGGCTATATAACCATTGGAACTAGAGAACATGGGCCTACTTGGGCCAAAAATCTTGGGCCCAAGTGGGTCTATGTATTTTTAACACTCCCTCTCAAGTTTGGCGAATATATGTCGATGGAGCCTAATTTGTCAAGAATATTATTCATGTGATTAGCCATAGTTCCCTTGATGAAAATATCAGCAAATTGTTTACTACTCTTTACGTGAGGGGTGATTATGATCTTGTCTTCAATTTTTTATCGTACAAAATGACAATCTATCTCAATATGCTTGGTACGCTCATGAAACACTGGATTCGATGCAATGTGAATAGTGGATTGATTATCACAAAAAAGCTGAATTGGAATTATGACCTTGAACCCCAAGTCTTCAACTAGGGTTTTAAGCCATATAATTTCACTTGTTGATGCTGCCATAGCTCTATATTCCGCTTCTGTACTAGATCTTGAAACTACTGATTATTTCTTGCTTCTCCAAGACACGAGATTACCTCCCATAAACATGCAAAAACCTATTATAGACCTTCTATAGTGAGAATCTCCAGCCTAATCAGCATCACAATATCCAATAATTTCAAAATTTTGGTTGCACTTCATCCATATTCCACGCCCAAGAGAGCCCTTTAGGTACCTCAAGATCCTTTCAGCTCCTCAAGATCCTTTCGGCTGCTTTCCAATGTCCCACTTTTGGATTATGCATATGCTGGCTGATTTGGCTAACTGCATATGCTATATCTATCCTTGTGATCGTCAAGTAAATGAGTTTCCCAACGAGTCTCTGGTATCTCAGTATATCTGTAAAGAATTGATCATTATCCTTTCCTTCTTCAAAAGTTGAGACAAGGCTACAAGCTGGTTTAGCTCCAATTTTACCTATTTCCTGCAAAAGATCAAACGTGTATTTTCTTTGGGATAGAACAAGTCCTTTAGAGGAGTAGGCAAGTTCTATACCTAGAAAATACCTTAGTTTTCCTAAATCTTTAATTTCAAATTTAGACTTAAGAAAATTTTTAACTTGATCTATTTGCTTCATATCATTCCTGGTTATAATTATATCATCGACATAGATAAGTACAATGGTGACTTTTTCATTAAAAAATTTTGTAAATAAAGATGAGTCACTGTTGCACTTAGAGAAATCATAACTGAGAAGAGCAGTGCTAAGTTTAGCATACCAAGCTCGGGAAGATTGCTTCAAACCATAGATGACCTTATTGATCTTGCATATTTGTCCATCTTTGCCTTCAAACCCTTGAGGAAGTCGCATGTAAACTTCCTTCTTCAATTCTCCTTGCAAGAATGCATTTTTCACATCCATCTGAAACATTGACCAACTCCAGTTCGTTACAAGGGACAATAAAACTCGGATTGTGGTCATTTTAGCAACCGGAGCAAAAGTTTCAGTGTAGTCTTCTCCATATATATGAGTGAAGCCTTTGGCTACAAGTCTTGTTTTGAGGCGGTCAATTGTTTCATCACTCTTATGTTTGACCTTGTAAATCCACTTGCACCCTATCACTTTCTTTCCTTTAGGAAGAGTGGTGATCTCCCAAGTTTGATTCTTGGTAAGAGCATCCAATTCTTCTTTCATAGCGTTCCTCCATCCTTGATGAGCATTAGCTTCTTCATAACTCGAAGGTTCCTGCACTTGGTCAATGCCATTCAAGAACTCTTGATGACTAGAAGAAATATTATTAGTTGTATAAAAATCAGAGATATGATGAGATGTAACTTTGGAGTTATAATAAACTTCCTTATTTAACCATTCCGAAGGACGTTTTAATCTAGTTGATCTTCTGAGTGGAGGAGGTGATGGGGATGGTTCCATAATAATTTCCTCATTAACTTGTTCTCCACCTTGCTCTATATTTTGTTCTAGAACTATTTCTTGGGGAGATTTATTTTCAACCCTTGGAGATTCCCAAAGAAGGATTTGTAAGTATCTTTTTATGAAATCTTTATCTTTACTATGATCTTTGAAATAGAATTTATCTTCCAAAAATATTACATCTTTAGATGTATAGACTTTACTAGTTTCGGGTTTATAGCATAAATATCCTTTTTGAAATGATGCATAGCCTATAAAAACACATCTTTCTTTTCTTTCTAACTTATCTCTTATTTGAGAAGGAATATGAGCATAACATGTGCAGCATAATATTTTAAAATGAGATAAGGATGGTTCACTACTAGAAAACACGGCTTCAGCGACGGAATATTACCGATGGACAAATATCCGTCGGTAATAGCAATGGATTTGTGACGGATTAACGTCGGATTTTTTACCGAGGGTTTAGCGACGGAAATTAGCGACGGATATATTTCAGTCGCTAAACCCTTAAAAAAAATAAAAAATATATATATTATAAAATTCTCAGAGACGGATTACCGACAGAATTTTTAGCGATGGAATATTTTCGTCGCTAATTTCGGTCGGTGAATTGGTGAAGGAAAAAAAATTAAAAAAATATATTTACAGCTTTTAGAGACGGAATAGCAACGAAAAATTAGCGACGGATTACCGACGGAAAATTAGCGACGGATTATCGACGGATTAGCGACGGATTTTTATTTTTTATTATTTTTTATTTTTTATTATTTTTTAATTTTTTTAATTTTTTAATTTTTTAATTTTTTAATTTTTTAATTGTTATTTTATTTGTTATTTTTTAATTTTTTTTAATTTTTAATTTTTAATTTTTTATTATTTTAATTATTTTAATTTTATTTAATAATTCTTATTATTTTTTTTCAAAGAATAATATTATTTTATTTTTGCAAATTTTTTATTTTTTATTTTTAGTAAGAATAAAATTATTTTATTATTTTATAATAAATTATTTTTAATTTTTAATTTTTAAATTTTATTTAATAATTCTTATTATTTTTATTTAATTTTGCAAAGAATAATATTATTTTATTTTTTAAATTTTTTTATTATTTTATTTTAAGTAATAATAAAATATTTTATTATTTTATAATAAATTATAATTTTATATTATTCTAATATTATTAAGAAATAAGAAATAAAGATAACAAGTAAAAAAAAAATATATAATTAGATGATTTGTTTGGTTTAGTGGCAAGAGTCTTCTCACACCAACGTGAGCGCACGGGTTCGAGTCTCAACACCAACGTGAGTGCGGGAGTTCGTCTGTGTTTTTTTTTTTTTTTTTTCATAACTCAAATCAGCGACGGATCCCTGTCCATCGCTGTTTTTTTTTTTTTTTTTCTTCTTCTGTTTTAGCGACGGATTTTTTTCCGTCGCTAATCTGACGTTGATATTTATGACGGAAAAAAAATCGGTCGATAAAAATTTGCAAGGTCACTTTTTGTGACGGATTTAGCGACGGAAAAAATCCGTCGCTGATACCTTTCAGCGACGGAAAAAGGACTTTCAGCGACGGATTTCTCCGTCGCTGAAAGTCCATTTTCTAGTAGTAGTTTTTCTTTTCTAAGTATCTCTAAAGGAGATTTTCCTTTGAGAATTTTTGTGGGAAGTCGATTAATTATATGTGCAGCTGTACTAATTGCATCACTTCAAAATATTTTAGGCAAATTTGCAAAAAATATCATGGTCCTTGTTATTTCTAGTAAATGCCTATTCTTTCTTTCGGCTGCTCTATTTTGTTGTGGAGTATAGGGACAAGATATTTGATGAATAATTCATTTGTTTTCTAGATATTCTTTGAATTCATTACTCATATATTCACCTCCATTATCAGTTCTAAGAGTTTTAATATGAGCATCATATTGTTTCAAGATAAAGTCGTTAAAGTTTTTAAATGCTTCAAAAGCATGTGCCTTAGTGTGAAGCATGTATACCCACGTGTATCTAGATTTATGATCTATAAAGGATATAAAATATTTGAAACCTCTTCTAGATTCAACAAGGGATGTCCATATATCTGAATGCACAAGATCAAAGACATTTTTATAAATAGTTTCCGAAATTGGATAAAATACTCATGTTTGTTTCCCAAAGATACATGCTTCACAATGATCATTTTTACAAACTTTTGTTGGAAAAAGTAATTTTGATGTTTGATCATTTGGGTGACCGAATCTAGCATGCCAAAGTTGATTATCTTCTTCACATGCTACAAGAGCTTGATTGTCTTGATCTAAAAAATATAAATTGTTCCTTCTAGATCTTCTACCAATCACTTGGTTCAACTAGAAATCCTGAAAAACAACAGTATCAGGATCAAAAATAGTCTTACAATTTTGGTCTTTAGTTATCTTACTAATTGATATAAGATTAGAGGTAAATTTAGGAGCATATAAGACATTTGAGTTTTTTCCAAAAAATTCAACTTCTCCAAGTTCTTTAACCTTTAAATTTTGTCCATTAGCTACTTTGACTATTTTAGGATTGAGGAGGGGTTTAAAACGTTTTATTTTTTCTTTGTCCTTAACCATATGATAATCAGATCTTGAATCTAATTTTCAAAATAATAAGTAAAGTTCAAGGAGTTACCAGAATTATTGGCAACTTGTTTTAGTAGCTGGGTGATACATTCAAGAGCCGTTTCCAATGCCACATTCTGTGCTACTTTTGATACTCCTTGTTCTTTCCTTTTGAGATGCTCTTGTTTGAGATGGGGATGAAGAAACCAACATTTCTCTTTGGTATGGTTTAGCCTCTTATAATGTGAGCATCCTTTCTTATGAGGAGGCTGATAGACTTTGTTGGCAATGGATTGTTCTGGTGCAGGAATAGAGACTTGTTGCACAATTTGAAATCCATGAACTTCAACTTTTGATTGTGAAGCCTCCTCAAGCCACATGCTAGCCTCAGCCTTCTGAATTAGGAATCGGATTTCTTGATATGAATGGAAGTCCTTCATCCGAAGGATTTCTTGGCGAACATTTGAGAAGCGTTCACCAAGAGAGACAAGAAGGCCAAAAGACTTATCTTCATCCTTTCGTTTCAACAATATCTTCGGATCACATGTGTGAGGTCTTAGCATCTCCAATTCATTCTATAGATCTTCATATTCTCTTAATAGTTGGGAAAGAATTTTCTCCTCCTTCTGAATATTGGCGATCTTCCGCTTCATTTCAAAAATTCTTTCCACATTCGATTCTTGCCCATATAGATTGTACATTTGATCCCATAGAGATTTAGAGTTTGGACAAGATGATACCATGTTTTTGTGAGTTTGATCCATGGCACTAGAGAGGAGAATGAAGACTTGATCATCTCTTTCTTTCCATTCTTCATATGTAGGGTCGGTAACATCAAGAGGTTCACTTGTTATAAATTTCAAGAGTTTTAAAGTATTGAATGATCTTTTGATGTGTCCTATCCATTGGAAATAATTTGTGGAGGTTAGAATTGTGGAAGAAAAAAGTTGGGTTTGAAATGAAGTAAACGAAGTCGGAGGATTTGCCATAGAATTCTGCTCTGATACCATGTAAAAATTTGTAAACTTCACTTAAATTCAACCCAAACCGTTCTATAGTAGTGAACACCAGGAAAGTTCCCAGGAAAGAGGTGGAGCTCGTCTGTTCTCGCTTAAGTATCTCTTTCCTTGGACAAATATTTATCACTAGACAAAACTTTGCTAGACATGCTATGCCATCGTATACTAGAGAATGGGGTTTACAAAAGTTAGAACACAAATTTAAATATGAACAAAGAGAGATAAAAAAAATGTGATCAAATGAAAGAGAAAAATAAGAATAAAGATTTATCAAGAAAACAAGATTGAAGAATGAAGAGAATTTTCTTCTATTGAGTGTGAAAGAGAAATTATCTCAATATTACAAAGATAGAGAAAGAGAGAAGAGAGGTTTTGGAAGAGAGATTGTCTTCTAAGTTGTGTTTACAAAAGAAGAGAGAATCTTTATTTATAGAAGATGCTGCGAGAGAGAAAGAAGAAAAAATAAAAATAAAAAATAAAATATTGGATGAAGAGAGAGGAGTAGACAAATGACTCCAACGGCTATATAGCCATTGGAATAGACATTGGCGCCTCCAACGGTTATATAGCCGTTGGAGCTAGAGAACATGGGTCCACTTGGGCCAAAAATCATGGGCCGAAGTGGACCTATATATTTTTAACACAAACAAACCAACCAATAATTTTTCGTATGCGAAAATTCTCGAATCTTAAACGAGTTAGAATCACTTATCTTTTTGCGATTGTTGGGTATTCTGGGTCGAGAGGATGTCATAAAATCGGATCACTCTCTATTATTTACAATCTAAATGCCTTTTGATAGTAATGATCGACATTCTTCAGAACCCTATCATTATTTTCAATGTAGGAAGAATCACTTTTCACTCTCTAAATTTTGTGCATACATCAAAAAATATGCACACTTATTTCTTCGCCTTTTTTCTTATTCTGCTTGCATCCCCAAAAAACAATGGAAGAAGGAGAGTTTTTTACCAACAAAAAAGGGGAGAGTTAGTTATTGGAAGATGAGGGGTGGTTTAACACAAAAAACCACTCCTAACTTTTCTCCCATTTAAAATTCATATTTAAATGAGATTTAGGTTTTGGGTCTATTCACATGGGCGGATCCGCACCCATTTCCATCAGATTAAATCTATAGAGCCTACAGAACCTTCATTATTGATTAACCTGGTCTACTTCCATGGGATTATTATTTAACAAAAAAAAAATCTTATCTGGTCAGTTCTGGTGACTTGTGATGAGTTCAATAATGGACATCTATTCGCATTCCCTACCTTCTTAAAATCATTGCTACCACCTCTCCTATCTATTCCGTACAATTGAAGGATCTATAATTCCTGAACTGGACTTGCAAGAAAAATTGGTACTCTCCGCTATGACTCCACGGGACCTCGCCTTAGAGCTACCAATGGAGTCTCAACTGCCTTCTATTCCAGTCAAGATGACAGGAGAGCACCTCTATCCGAAGATGTACCTCTCTAAACAATATCCAACATTCAAATCTTGGCAACTGAACTCTTCAGGTTTTGAGCTCACAGAGGAATACAAGCGTGTTTGTCCAGGTGCATCTGGTTTTTGGATTATTGTGTGTATCTCATGGATTTATCAGTTGACCCTTCTTAGCCTTATCAAAAATATGGGAGATTCCATTTGTCCGTGAAATGGACAGACTAAGTTCTTTCTTTTTTGTTCCAATCCCCCCAAATATCTCTCGCTATTGTTATTGATTGGCCCTAGACTATTGTCTTGAGATTATCATCGAAGTTTGATTGCAAAATTAATTCGCAACAATTTGGTAAGAGAAGTTAATTATAAACTTTGATCCTTGGGCAATAAGACGAATAATTCTAGGAGCATACCAGGAGTGGTTGGTGGTGTTGCGGCCGTTGGTGGAGGTATCGATGGCACTGCCGTAAAATTGTAAAACCGGTAAGTCTCGAACCTGACATTACAACTGGGAAGCAAAACACTTGCACCACGCTTATAGGTTTCTAGATTATTAGTACACATATTGAGGCAAGTATTGCAATCCGAAGTTGACAAATCTGGTGTGCACTGAGCTAGAGTATATATTATGAAATGCTCTGAAAACTCTGCTTCTTTGGTCGCAAATTTCTGATCAGTCCCCCTTGCTGCTACACCTTTTACATCATTCATCGTCTCCCCCACCAAAACAATAAACTTATCTTTCTCAGATGTCATGTTAGCAGCGTTCGACGTATTAAATCCTGGGCTTAAAACAGGACGTGAGAATATAGACTCATTAGAGTAGCGCAAGATGCACAGGTCGTAATAAACAACTGCGCTTTTCTCTGGTAAACAGTATTTTGACAGTTTGTCCTGAGCCCGCATGGTGCAATTATGACAGTCATCACCGCTGATGTCTCCATGGCAGAGGAAGCTGCCATAGACTATGTCAGGGGCTTGAAGGCCGACACTTGCATTGTAAAATCCATTCTGGTTTGTTGAATTCGATGCAAGAGAAGATAGTAGGACACCAAGGTTGGCTAGGAAAGTGCTAGTTGATGAAGTAGTTGTATTTGGACAGTCAAGGTGGAGGAATTGTGGATACATTTGACTGTGAATCCCAAGCAAGCTTGTGTAGTATGTGAAGAGAATGAAAAGTAGGGAAGGGAAGGGATGGGTAGGGTGGGAGCTCATCATATTTGTGTGGAGTTTACTTACGGAGCTTCCTTAACCGAGAAGACCATCGAACAGGAGGAATTTAAGGCTTTATTGGCAATCTATTCAAAATTTCTGCTTCCACGTAATAGAAACTTTCTAGGTTCATACTGCATACCTGGACCCGGGAAATATGGCGTAAAGTCCTTACGAAAGCGCTGCTTCCCAAGTGTCTCATTGGGATGGATGACCCCACGAATTTGGGCTTGACTTTAATGATCTATATATTAGAAAACTTACATCCTTACCTTTAAAACTTGTTTTTTTATTATTATTATTTTTTTAAATACTCTAGATCTATTTACGGGGCATAGGAAGAATTAGCTGGGTTAAAACTTCACCTTGTGACATCTAAGTTAAAATTGACTAATTTAATAGTTTTAGAATATATTATTAATTTGATTTTTATATTTGATATATTATAACAAGCACGTGATAAAAAAAGTCTAAGATATTGGGAAAAAAATCACCGATAAGATGCAACAATTGCTATTCCAAGGCTCTGGGCCGAGAGCGTTGTTCAGCATTGGTGGCCTTAACTTGCCTAGGAGTTAAAACGAAAGTGTCGGCCAATCCTTTGTTAGATGCCATTATCACGAAACTTAGGCTCATCGTAGAAATTAATTACGAGGTTTCAATTCACGGTGAACTCTCAACTTCGATTCTTAATTTATAACAAAAATCTCACACAATTGGAAAGAAAAGAATTATTTGATGAAGTGTTATGAGATCCTAATGGATGGACTTATGCAGTCACGGGTCTTCGCGTGTATCTATCAAACTTTATGCAGGGGTCCACTTCCAAGTCCTTAACCAAATTGCTAGGCACCTTCCTCAAAATTGACTTTAAAATCAGTTACAAATTGGATAAAATGTTTAATACAGATAAATATCCAATAGCTTCTGAATTTAATCCTATTAAAAATTTAATTTCTACTTAATCTTATACTTTTTAGTGAATAATTTGACTTTAGTCAAGCATATTATAAAATAAAATTCAATAAAATAGAGAGAAATCGAAGCAAATTGAGTACAAACTTTTCAAACAAGACAGCAGCCAGAAATTACACAAGACCCAATTCCTCATAAAATCTTAACCTATATTTGTAATTGGGGATGTGTTTGATTATGATGTATTGATTTCAACTTTTTCTCTTTTCAATTTCTTTTTTTTTTAATTTTTACATTGAAAAATATGTATTTCTTTACATTGAAAAATCTTAACCTATATTTTTTAATTTTTAATTGGCCATGAGTTTATCTCTTAATCTGAATCTAGAATTTAAGACTCCATTTTTTAGAATAATATTCTCCTTTATAAAAGAAAAGTAATAAATTGAAAAAGATATTTAATGTGATATGTAATTAATGAATTTTGACAAATAATATAATGTAAATTTCTATTAAAATTAAGAAGACTAATCAAACTTTAGAGGGAAAAAAAAAAAGAAAAAATTGGGCAACGAAAATATTGAATCGTAAATAAGATTTTTCAACATTATCATGTGTGAAATCCTGGCCGACCCAACGCAGCCGCTATATTTATTTCTTTCTTTGTCCAACAAAATGGAGAAGGCGTAAGAAGTCTTCTTGTTGTTGACTGGGGAAGAAAAATGTAAATTTCGTTTGTTTCTGTATTTTGTATTTTCATTTATATTTGTATTTTTATTTATAAACACGTTTAATTTTTTCCATTACACTATTTTATGATTTATTAATTTTTATTATATAATACATACTTTGATTTTTATATTTATAATTTTATCTTTTGATCGAATATATGATTAGGATTGACAGTCTTCAACGAGAATGTAGACAAAGGACCATGTTTTGGGTTTTTGTGTATGGTTCACAAGAGGCCGCGTAAGACAAGTGTCCTTTTCTCAAGCCCCATTGGGTTAGGCATGCATTAATGGAGGACCCCAAGACTTATAAGTCGTTGCCCCCACCTCCTTATTTCTTCTTCAGTTTCACATCTTTCGCAATCCCGTTTTCCCATCTCAACTGCAAAAAACAAAGACTCCAAACCCCATCAAAACTTGAAGATTAAAAGTTCCGTCTGACAGGGTTTAATTGAATATAATATTTATAATTAATTTTATATTATTTTTAAATAAATATTATAATAATATTTATATTTTATGATATTTGTTTTAGAAAAAGATTTATTATGAAAATAGAAGAAAAATAAATTAAATTGGTATAATTTTGTAAAGTATGAAAAATTAGATAGCAATACACTTTCTTTAACACGTGGACACACAGATTTAAAGAGACAATGCAAGATATTGAATATTCACTACAATAAAATTTCCTTTCCGATTTGTATATTTAAGAGATAATTAGAATGAAATTGAAGATATTGAACAATTTGAAGATTTTATTTCACTCATAATATTTAGAAATAGGAAATTTTAAAGTTATTTTATTTTTTAAGAAATTCTTTTATTTGAAAATTTTGAGGGTATTATCTTTTAAGAGTTTTTCTTTTCGTAAAAGCATGAGAATATTTTGATAATTGGAAAAAGGAAGGAACTCCACTTCTTTTGGTAAAGGCAACAGTCCGCAGCCCCAAGGAGGGGCAGCAGCCCAAACGTCCACAGTAGCCGACAGATTTAGGAGATACATGTTTCATTGCTTTTGGACTTGGGAAGAGACAATTCTATGGTGGAAAGCAGCAGCCGAGAAGGGACATTGCACTTGTAGTTTTTTTTTTTTTTCAAGAACAATAAATCATTTTGTAAGTTTTGTTTTTTTTATGTTTTGTTTTTAATTTCTTTTCTAATTAAAAAATTATTGAAATCTTAATAAATGATAATTGTGAGATCAAAATGATCTTATTTGCTTGATATTTATGAGTTTTTATTTAATTTCTATATTTAATGTTTATGATTGTTTTAGAATTGTTAAATAAAGCGTTATATTTAATAACTCTAGAATAGTCTGCAACCATTTAAAAATAGTAAAATTTGTGTGTTTTTAATAGAGTAGTGATTGGAATAGTTTTATGGCCTCACAAGCGGTAGAACTTATGTCAAGAGATTAAATAATCTAATTTAAATAAATTCAGATTGGAATTTACTAGTTAAAATTGGATTTCTCTAAATCGCAATGTTGTCAGAACATTAAATCCAACAAGAGTCTCTTAGGTTGTCTTTCGATTATGGAAGTAATTAACGATAGTATCTTGATTACCGAAAAAGTAAGGAGAGATTGGTCGTTTCGTGGTATTTAACGGCTATAACCAATTTATTCATATAATATTAAGTAATTTTTGTATCGATAATCAATCAAATATATCAAGGTGAAAATAACTTGAAAATAACTTTTTTGGCTAGATTTTGCTCTCATTGACATTCTTTTTTTTAATTGGCCTTATTTAGTTGTTTTATTTTAATTAATTTTTATTGATCGATTTATTTTTGTTGGACTTAGATAATCTCTCAAACCCCCTATATTTTAATTTTTCTTAAAAGAGATAAGTCCGTCGTTCCCTATGAATACAACCCTGCTTACCCTAAACTCATCTTTAATGAAGTATGTATTTTTATTTTTGGTTAGATTGACACACACTAAATTTTGACACCATTGTTGGAGAAAGGTGTTAAGTGATTTATTTCTTTTAAGTTTTGTTTTCCTTTTTATTTTTGGGACTAATATTTGCAGTAAACTTACTGAAAGTTTGTCAACGACATAGAAGAGAAGGATTTTAAACACTCGGACATGGCCGGTCAAAAGACTTTAAGGGAGTTGTTATTTCCTGATTTTAATGAACATGCTTTATGTAGTGATTTTCCTAATATTAAAACTCCCAAACAATTTGGAATAAGGCAAGAAATTCCTAATGAGGTAAGTGATTTTTCCCTTAGTCAAGAATTAAAAGAACTAACTTCTTTTATACGTAATTTTATTGTAGGACAAAGACGAAAGTACAAACTTGTGGAATTATTCAGAGATAGATCATCCAACTGATAAGTGTCTCATTCTTTATGATGATCCATATTCGAATATCTACAACCAAGGATGGTGGGATCAACCAAACTTCAGTTATGAAAATTAGCAACAAGAGTTCCCACAACAACCACAATACCGACCACAATTTCAATCTCAACATTCTCTTTGAATCAAAATACGTCTCTAGAAGAGATTGTTAAAAGTTTGACTAACATCACTTTGTTAATTCAACAGGAAAGCTAACGATTTCAACAAGAGACTAGAACCAGCATCCAAAACTTAGAAAATCAGATATCGCAATTGGCAACGACCGTGAGTCGAGTGGAGAAAAATAATGGGAAGCCACCCTCTTAAGTAGAGTTCAACCAGAGAGAAAACGTGAGTGTTATGGCAGTCAAGAATGAAAGGAATTACAAGACAACTCATCGACAACTGAAGAAGATAAAAAGGCCGAATAAAACAAAACATCAGTATTAAATGAATCGGCCACGAAGGTAAGTGAGGAACCGAATAACTCAAATTTGAAACTAACTATTCTCCTCCTTTTCCTAGTAGGTTGACATATTCCGAGGAGCAAGATAATGAGAATGAGATGGACTTCATTGTTCATGACTCTTCTATGCAAAATAAATCGGATTTTGTGTTTAAAGAGAATTTGACAAATAATTTTACACAATATGACAACTTTTTCCAACATAAACTCTCACATCGAAAGCACTTCAAGGTAGGCCAAAGAGTCCTTCACTTCAATTCAAAATTAAATTTCATGCCAGGTAAGTTGAAGTCTAAATGGACCGGACTGGTTTTTGAACGAGGAGCTAATGTAGAGCCAAAGACATTAAATAAATGCGCTTGTTGGGAGGTAATCCAATATTTTCTTCATGATTTGTTTATTTATTTATTTTTATTTTTGTTTATTTATTCTCATTTATGATGGTTTGATCCTTGATTTAGGTTTAAAAAAAAATTTAGAAGTGGTCGCCTGTTAGGGCGTGCCCACACCTTAATAGAACTTCATGTCTATCCACACTTTAGCCTAACACTCACGTTATGGCGTGCCCATGCCCTAACCCAACATCACTTTTGCCCATAGGAACTCACATTGGACAGTCATACACATGATTTAGGGTGTGCCCATACCCTAAAATCAACCCACTTCTAAAAAAAAAAAAAAAAACCAGAAGTGCTCCTTGCTTAAGACGTGCCCATGCCTTAAGCCAAATTCATTTCTAGCCCAAAAAAAGAGAGAGAGAGAGAGAGAGAGAAACAATTAAATTTAACTTCTCACATTGTCTTTCATTTTTTTTAGGGTTTCTCTCTCCACCTTAAAGCCTCAAGAATGGAGTGAAATGCTTGATAATTACGACGTGCCCCCCACGTCATAGCTCTTTCTTCAAGTTCATTGGAATTGTTCCTCCATTTTTCACACTACCCTAGGAGAGTATTGCTCTCACCTTCCTCTTTTATTTCTTTGTTATTTTCTCTTTTGTTTTGTTTGATTTATTTATGCATTCTTTTTATCTCTCTTAATTTGAGCATACATTGGGGATAATGTATGATTTAGGTGTGGGGGTGCTAGGCGTTTTCTTTCTTTATTTTTGACACTATATTTATTTTTTTTACTACATTAGTTTAAATTTTGTTTCTTCAAAAAAAATAAAAAAAATAAAAAAAATAAAAAAAATAAAAAAAATAAAAAAAATAAAAAAAATAAAAAAAATAAAAAAAATAAAAAAAATAAAAAAAATAAAAAAAATAAAAAAATAAAAAAAATAAAAAAAATAAAAAAAAATTGAAAAAAAATTCTAAGGTTTCTTAGTTGATGTATACTATTTGGTTAGCTGGAAATGTATGAAAAATGACTTGTATCAATGGCTTTTGTGCTTGAAATGGTTATTCATGTCTTTAATAGTTTTTTTTGAATTTGCAAATTCTAGAACTTGAATTGTTATGTATTTCGAGACTACATTCTAGAATTTCATACATTGAAATAACAAAGACAATTAGGTTTTACCCCATTTTTGGCTTTCTAAAAATCCCTACCTTGATTTTATAAACCCGTAGTTAACCCAATTTGAGCCTTTACCCTTTTTCTTCCTTAAAACCCACTCAATACGACACCTAAACTTTTAATTTTAGTTTTCGTTTCAAACCCTTGTACTAAAGGTATATATAGTTAATTGCATGGTTTTGTTTTATTTTGTCTCAATAGAAGAAGATGATTAGGAGTTTGATGCTGACATTTTCATAGAGATGATATATGTTTGAAAAAAGAAAAATGATGAAAAAAAAAGAAAAAAAAAGAAAAAAAAAGAAAAGAAAAAAAAAAGGAAGAGAAAGAGAAGCGTTGTATTTTGATTGAAAATTCATTTTTTACACTTCAGTGATAGAAAATTGAAAAAGCATTTGACATTCTTATATGCTATTTGCTATTGCCTAATCATTTGAAGAGCAAGAAGTCACATTTTGTTTACTGTTTGCTTGAGGCAAAGATCGATAAATGTTATAAAAATTGTGTGATTAATTATATATTTCCTTTTGCACGTTTTTAACTCTTAAATATCCCTTTATTCTACCCTTTACCCAAACCAAATAAAAGACCTTTAGATTGATTCATGAAATTCAAATTTTTAAGTGGTGGAGATTTAATATATTTACAAGCATATGGTAGTGTCATTCCATATTGTTGATTTGAGAGATATATACATTCTTTACCTTTTTCGAGTATATTTGAGTGACCCCTTGGAGAAGATTGTCGAATCTTGCTGTTTAGATTTTATAAGAGGCTGTTGGGATATGTAGTGGTTGTTTTAGTGCGAATCACTGTGAAATACTTATTGTTTCGATTATATTTTCTGTTTAACTCTTATGGCATATATTGAATTGGAAGATTGGAAGAAAAAAGTAAGTTGAATAGTTTTAAGTTTCATTTTTGTTAGGGATGCTCGAGGACATGCATCATCTAGGTGTGAGAGAATTTGATAGGGTTTAATTGAATGTAATATTTACAATTGATTTCGTATTATTTTTAAATAAATATTACAATAATATTTATGTTTTAAGACGTTTATTTTAGAATGAGACTTATTATAGAAAGAGAAGAAAAACAAACTAAATTTGAGTAATTTTGCAAAGTATAGAACATTGGACAGCAATACTCTTTCTCTAGCACGTGGACACGCGGATTTAAAGAGGCAATGCAAGTTGTTGAAGATTCATTGCAGTAAAATTTCTTTTCCCATTTGCACATTCAAGAGATAATTGGAATGGAATTAGAGATATCGAAAACTTTAAAGATTTTATTCCACTCCTAATATTTAGGAATAGGAAATTTTGAAGCTATTTTATTTTTTAGGAAAATTTTTTATTTGAAATTTTTTAGAGTATTATCTTTTAAGAGTTTTGCCTTCCGTAAAAGCATGAGAATATTTTGATAATTGAAAAAAGGAAGGAACTCCACTTCTTTTAGGAAAGGCAGCAGTCGGGCAGCCCCAAGGAGGGGCAACAGCCCCCACATCCATAGTAGTCGACAGATTTAGGAGATACATATTTCATTGCTTTTGGACTTGGGAAGAGACATAATTTCTATGGTGGAAAGCAACAGCCGAGAAGGCACATTGCACTTGTAGTTTTCTTTTTATTTTTCAAGAACAATAAATCACTCTGTGAGTTTTGTTTTTATTATGTTTTGTTTTCTACTTCTTTTATAATCAAAAAATTATTGAAATTTTGATAAATGATGATTGTGAGATTTAAATTGTCTTATTTGCTTGATATTTGTGGGTATTTATTTAATCTTAATGTTTAATATTTATGATTGTTTTGGGATTCACTACAAAAAAACACGGTATTAGCGACGAAAAAATTCGTCGCTATTTTGCGACAGATTTAGCGATGAAAATATATTCGTAGCTAAATTAGAAACGGATACATTATTCGTGGCTAAATTCGTCGCTAATTGGCGACAAAAAATTTTTTATTGTAAAATTCATCGCTAATTAGTGACAAATAGAAATTTCATGGCTAAATTTTGTTACGGATATTGTTTTCAGTCGTTAAATTTAGCGACGAAAGTTTTTCGTCGCTAAATTTAGCCACAAATAATTTTTGTTGCAAACTCTGTAGCTAATTAGATACAAAAATTTTTCGTCGTTAAATTCATCGCTAATTAGCCACGGTAAAAATATTTGTTACAAAATTTAGCAACAAACTCCAAAATGCATGGTTAAATTCATCAGTAATTAGCTACAAAAAAATATTCGTGACAAAAGTCGTTGTTAATTAGACACAAATAAAATATTCATGGGTAAATTAGTCACTAATTTATTACCAGAATTTCATAATTCATGACTAATTTTCAAGCAAAATTTATTCTATACTCTATTAGGAAATATTTTTAATCGTATCTCTCTTTTTAATCGATAAGCGGTTGTCCATTTATCGACATGGTGTCAAAAAAATAAAATAAAAAATAAAAAGAATAATAAATAATAAAATAAAAGAAAAAATAAGAAATAAAACATAAAATGTTAAACTTAATTTTTTTTAAATTAACATTTTATAATTTATTTTATTTTATTATTCTTTTATTTTATTATTCTTTTATTTTATTAATTTATATTAACTAATCAAATTTTTTATCTTATGATATTTTAAATTAGCATTTTATTTTTTTATTTTATACTTTTATTTTTTAAAGAAAAATATTATTTTTATTTTTTAAATATTTATTATTTAGTAACGGATTCAGTGACGAATTGGGAATCCGTCGCTAAATTTAGCGACGAACTCGATGCAATTGGAGCTTTTTATCATAAAAGAATCAATTTAGATAGTCCTTTGTGGCTTCGTTGGCGACTAGATCAACACATTATTGCTTCAAGAGAAGCTCCCATTGAAGTTCACTATGAATCTTTGGATACCTATCATGAGATTTATGGGAATTATTTAATAGTAAGAAGTGTAAAAAAAGAAATTCTTTATATTTACATTTGAACCATTGTTGCTCATATTTCTCTTTATCGAGAAATCGAGAAGCTATGCAAGGGTTTTGTCGAGCCTGTTCATATGGTACCTAAGCTAAAGAATTATATGATGCCGATGTGAATCCGTCGCTAAATTTAGCAACGAACTACGGAATCTGTCCCTAAATTTAATTTTTTTTTAAATTAACATTTTATAATTTATTTTATTTTATTATTCTTTTATTTATTAATTTATATTAACTAATCATATTTAGTATCTTATAATATTTTAAATTAGCATTTTATTTTAAATTCGTCACTAATTAGCCACAAAAAATATTTGTGACTAAATTCGTCGCTAATTAGCCATAAAAAAAATATTCGTAACAAAATTTATCTCTAATTTATTATCTATATTTCAAAATTTATGACTAATTTCGTAACTAAATTTTTTTTATACTCTATTAGGAAATATTTTCATCAATATCCCCCTTTTTAATCAATTCTGAATAACGAAATTGAATTAAATATATAATAAATATTATAATTCTTACCAAATTGAGAATTTTTAATAATAAATAATTCAATCTATGTGTTACAGACAATTTTCAATAAGTCGCGGTTGTGAAGTTCACCATTCATGTTTTTCATCTTTTACATCTGTTCGCTTCTCTCATATAGTTCAATCGTTTTTAAAACTTCAGTTGTTTATTTTCATTCGTTATTGTTATCAACAAAGAAAATAATAGATGATACATCCACGTCGACAATCCATCTCGTTTGACAAGTAGATCAAACATTAGTTTTTGGAGAATGATAATAATGATACGGATGGCACAAATGGCTATTGATATGCGGCTATCCATTTATAAACTATTCTATAATTTCAAAAATATAACATAAAAATAAAAAAGACTAATAAAATAATAAAAGAAAATAAAATAAAATATAAAATGCAAATTTATATATATAAAAAATTAACTTAGCGACGGATTTAGCGACGGACGAATTTTCATATCCGTAGCTAATTTCGCAAATGATTTAGCGATGAATTTTTATTCGTCGCTAAGTTAGCGATGAATTTTCATATCCTTTGCTAAGTTAGCGACGAATCTTTATCCGTCACTAATTAACGATGAATTTTCATATCCGTCGCTATATTTAATTTTTTTTAATTAGAATTTTATGTTTTTTTAATTTTCTTTTATTTTATTAATTTATATTAACAAATCATATTATTATTTTATAATATTTTAATTTAACATTTTATTTTATTATATTATATTTCATTTTTTTAAAAGACTAATATCATTTAAATTTTAAAAAAACCATACGAACATATAACAGATGCTAACATTTAGCTTTGTGGTTATATGGTTTTAAAGGTTTACGCGTGAGCAGGATTTCGAACCACGCAAGGTGCAAAGTGGAGGAATTTTCCAGGAATTAAGTGAGGGTGGGTGGGTGCTGGAGCGGGCGTGTGGGCGGGCGAGCTTGTAGGGGGGTGTTGGCTCGGGCGGGCGGTCAAGCTCAGAGGGCGGGTGGGTGGGTGGGCATGTGCAAGCGAGAGCCCGAGCGGGAGCGCATGCGGGGGCGTGGGCTCGTCTTGGTGGGGGCCCGTCCAGGCGCGGGGCATATTGAATTTAGCAACGGATACAAATTCGTCGCTAAATCTGTCGTTAATTTAGCGACGGATATTTTTTCGTCGCTAAATTTTGCGACAGATTTTAGCGACGAAAAATTATCCATCAGTAAATTTAGCGACGGAGCGACGAATTTCTAATTTCTGTCGCTAAATTTTTGCAACGCGTTATTAGCGATAAAAAATTTTTCGTCGCTAAATCCGTTGCTAATGTTTTTAGCGACGAATTTTTTAAAAATTTTTTTCGCTAAATTTGTGGCTAAATGCGTGTTTTTTTGTAATGATTGTTAAATAGAGCGCTATATTTAATAACTCTAGAATAGTTTACAACTATTTAAAAATAACAAGGTTTGTATGTTTTTAATAGAGTGGTGATGACATAGTTTTATGGTCTTGCAAGCGGTAGGACTTATGTCAAAAGATTATATAATCTAATTTAAATAAATCCATATTAGAATTTACTGGTTAGAATTGGGTCTCTCTAGATCGTAATACTGTCGAAACATTAAATCCAACAAGAGTCTCTTAGGTTGTCTTTTGATTAGGGATGTAATTAACGATAATATTTTGATTACCGAAAAAGTAAGGAGAGATTGGTCGTTTTGTGGTATTTAACGGCTATAACAAATTTATTCATATAATATCAAGTAATTTTTGTATCGATAATCAATCAAATACATTAAGGTGGAAATAACTCATTTGGCTAGATTTTGCTCTCATTGACATTCTCTTTTTTAATTGACATTATTTAGTTGTTTTATTTTAGTTAATTTTTATTGATCTATTTTTTTTTGTTAGATTTAGATAAGCTCTCAAACTCCCTATATTTTAATTTTTCTTAAGAGATAAGTCCGCCGTTCCTTATGGATACGACCTTGCTCACCCTAGACTCATCTTTAGTGAAGTAGCTATTTTTATTTTTGATTGAATTGACACCCACCACTTCCATCCATATATATATTTCATATCCTGCATAAAGGAAGTAATTTGAATACGTAAGCTAAGCAAAGAACTTAAAAGAAAGTAAGGAAATTGGAAATTAAAGAAAAAAGTTAAGTTTGGAAGTAAGAGAGGCAAATATCATGTATGTATATATTTAATTGATATCTTATGCTTGTTACGTGGTTTTATGATGTTAGGATAAGAATAGCTTGGAATAGAAAATAAGAGAATTTCATTTTTGAACATAAATACATGCAGAACCATGGAATCTTTTGAACAGCCCCACCATATCCTAAGCTTTGCATAAATTCAAATTGAGTAAAATTTCTCCTAATTAAACTAAACTTTCATCTCTATTTTTAATGATTTATCAAAATAGTACATTTTCTTCAAAAATTTGCTATGTTTCAACTTTAATTTTTTGACTTAATTTGAATTCTCTTTTAAAATTAATTAAGTTGAGGTCTAACATAAAAGTTGTAATTTTATCTTAATTTTAAATGGACACATGAATTACTTTAATATGGTATGTATAACTCAAAATATGTCAATTTTACTAAAACTGTTTCTGCGGTTGTCATAAAACTCATATTGTCAATTGACTAAGTTAGATATTTTTGTGTGATTAGAATTGAGTCTAATCATGAACATGAAAATTGTAGTTATATGTCTTAGATTTAGGTGAACGTTTCAATTTCGTCAATTTGAAATGTGTATCTCTAGTTATGACTCATTTACCAAGCCCTGCTCATGTTAGAAATTTTATTTTGTTTTGTTTTTTGTTACACAGATATTCGAATTTGGATTATCCAGATTGGGATAGAGATGTTGTGATCACTAAATTGTACCCTTAGGAACATATTAAAAATTTTATTAAATGTCAGTCAGAATGGTCAATGAAGTGTTAGACCATTCAACATGTCTAAATATGATGTTTGATAGTAATATATGTATGAGCCTTTGTGATAAGCACTGTTTTGTTTGTTATGAGATGCTAGAATCACAAATAAATAAAAAAAGGAAAATAAGAACTTAATTATTTTTTTTAAAGTTTTGCAAAGCCTAAATGCGAAATTTCAAGAATATGGTAAGTTTATACAATTCCAAAAACTTTGCGACATTTGTGGGTAAAGTTTGAAGAATTTTAATTGTATCACTTCTCCCTTCGAGATTAGAGCAGAGAGTAAATGAAGTGTTTAAGGTGTCTCATCCAAAAACCTTAAATTCATTTAAAAATCCCCAAATTGTAGTTTGGTCATGTAAACTCTCATACATCATCTTGATTCAACATTCTATTTCTTTGTTTAATGACAAAATAAAACAAGTACAATAGAAATAGAAATTGAGTGTGTACTTGCTTAAATTATGGTGACCCTATATCCTTATTTTTAGCTAATTAGGAAGTCGTGAGGGAGAGGGTAGGAGCCAATAAGTTAAGTGACTGAGATTCCTATTTTGATTTCAACCCCTTTTGCTGTCTTCTTTGAGTGGTATTTATTATACCACAAAATTAGACGTATAGATGTTGGTTAATGGGGGAATTTATGCACTGTTTTCTAGCCATCATATTTATATATTATAATGACTTGTTCTGTTACTAGGACCATTGATGTTAGTGTGTTTATTGATTACAAAAGTGTTATATATTATTCTATCAGTTTTTTAATCTAACCCACGGTCGTGGTTAAATAGTCACTAAATATAAGAAATATTAACAAAATTTTTAAGAAATAAAAGTTATTTATTTTTATATATTATACTAATTTCCTTCGAGGGGAGAATGGTGTTGGTGACTTCAGATGTTTCATTTTAATTATATTATTTATTTCTGCATTTACATGTTTAATTCCCTCAGCTAGGGGTGGGATGTGTGGATGGTAGGTCATTACAAAAAACGCTATCCTCCACTCAATAATTCAAAAGCTTAATTAGGGGAAAAAGATATCATGTATTAAATAACACATTCAATCACGTAAAACTTTTAAATGAGATTAGAAAATTGATCGACATGACTTAAAATTCAGCAATTCTAGCTTTGTGTCATCAACTTTAAAATTTTAAGTTAGTAAAGAGGTATACTATTAATTTTTTTTTTTTTTTTTTTTATATCTTGACGATCATCAATAACTAAATAACCTAATATACGTTTTGTGGGTGATATTCTTCTAAAATCTTTTTATATGAGAAAAATGTTCAATTACTGCTTTAAATGTAATAAAATAAAATTTATGACCTTAACTGAGGGATTTCCCTGGGGCATAAATTACAATTGCCATAGAATTGGATGACTCAGAGGTGATTGATTTACATTGATAACTGGAACTCCATTAGAGTGTGTTTGGCAACCTTATAGGAAGGGGATGTAAAGAAAAGAAAGGGAAAAGATGGAAAATAAAAGAAATGGGTGGTAAAATTAAAAATCATATTTGATAATAAAATCTTATAATTAATGAATTAATTACAACCTAATTAATTTCTCACAATTCTTACTTTTTTCCCCATCAGCACATTCACATTGATTATTTAATTATAACTTAATAAATCACTTTCTCAAAAATACTTAACAAATTTAATTGATAATTTTGCATTTGAAATCAAATATCTAAAACAAGTTATATTAATTTTATAATATAAATGAAAGTTTGATTTTAGACGACCAACTCTCTGAATATTTTTTTTTGTACCTTGACCACCGTTCAGTTTCCGAGATTTTGCCTAAACTAATCTGAACTGATTGTTGTATGGCCCATTTTCCGGGGACAGATCTCTCAACGTGTTTTTTTCCGTTCTCATGTCGAGTCGAACCCGGACATGGTTAAGGGACTCAGCATCCTTTGCCAACTGAGCTAATGGTTTTCTCAAAAGGAGTAAACACCGCGCATGCAGCATGCAATAGGGCCGCACGAGCGGCCGGCCATGCCTGCTCGGGCGCCTGGGCATGCCACCGTGGGCGCCTGCGTATGCCACCACGAGTTGCATGTAGTGATAACTAGTGTTATAAGCTCGTAATGGATGGACTTATGCAGTCACGGGTCTTCGCGTGTATCTATCAAACTTTATGCAGGGGTCCACTTCCAAGTCCTTAACCAAATTGCTAGGCTCCTTCCTCAAAATTGACTTTAAAATCAGTTGCAAATTGGATAAAATGTTTAATACAGATAAATATCCAATAACTTCTGAATTTAATTTCTACTTAACCTTATACTTTTTAGTGAATAATTTGACTTTAGTCAAGCATATTATAAAATAAAATTCAATAAAATAGAGAGAAATTGAAGCAAATTGAGTTAAATACAAACTTTTCAAACAAGACAGTAGCTAGAAATTACACAAGACCCAATTCCTCATAAAATCTTAACCTATATTTGTAATTGGGGATGTGTTTGATTATGATGTATTGATTTCAACTTTTTCTCTTTTCAATTCCTTTTTTTTTTTTTTTTTTTTTTACATTGAAAAATCTTAGCCTATATTTTTTAATTTTTAATTGCCCATGAGGTTTATCTCTTAATCTGAATTTAGAATTTAAGACTCCATTTTTTATAATAATATTCTCCTTTATAAAAGAAAAGTAATAAATTGAAAAAGATATTTAATGTGATATGTAATTAATGAATTTTGGCAAATAATATAATGTAATTTTCTATTTAAAATTAAGAAGACTAATCAAACTTTAGAGGGGAAAAAAAAAGAAAAAATTGGGCCAACGAAAATATTGAATCGTAAATAAGATTTTTCAACATTGTCACGTGTGAAATCCTGGCCGACCCAACGTAGCCGCTATATTTATTTTTTTCTTCGTCCAACAAAATGGAGAAGACGTAAGAAGTCTTCTTGGTGTTGACTGGGGAAGAAAAATGTAAAATTTCGTTTTGTATTTTCATTTATATTTGTATTTTTATTTATAAACACGTTTAATTTTTTTCATTACACTATTTTATGATTTATTAATTTTTATTATATAATACATGTTTTTTGATTTTTATATTTATAATTTTATCTTTAGATCGGATATATGATTAGGATTGGCTTGACTGCTTAAAAGTCTTCAGCGAGAATGTAAAAGGACCATGTCTGGATTATCGTGTGTGGTTCACAAGAGGCCACGTAAGACAAGTGTCCTTTTCTCAAGCCCCATTGGGTTTGGCATACATTGATGGAGGACCCCACGATCCACTAACATGGAAGTCGTTGCCACCACTACCTTATTTCTTCTTCAGTTTCACATCTTTCAGAATCCCGTTTTCCCGTCTCAGCTTTGAAAAAACAAGACTCTAAACTCCAGGAAACTCCATTCAAACTTGAAAATTAAAAGCTTCCATCCATATATATTTCATATCCTGCATAAAGGAAGTAATTTGAATCCGTAAACTAAGCAAAGAACTTAAAAGAAAGCAAGGAAATTAGAAATTTAAGAAAAAAGTTAAGTTTGGAATTAAAAGAGGCAAATATCGTGTATGTATATATTTAATTGATATCTTATGCTTTTTATGCAGTGGTATGATGTTAGGATAAGAATAGCTCGGAATAGAAATAAGAGAATTTCATTTTTGAACATATGTACATGCAGAACCATGGATTCTGCATTCTAAACGGCCCCCCCATATCTTAATCTTTGACTTATAATTTTTTTTCCCTTGTAGAAATGCAAATTGAGTAAAATTTCTCCTAATTAAACTAAACTTTCATTTCAATTTTTAATGATTTATCAAAATAGTACATTTTCTTCAAAAATTTGATTTTTCAACTTTGATTTTTGACTCACTTTGAATTGACTTTTAAACTTAATTAAATTGAGGTCTAAACATAAACGTTGTAATTCTGTCTTAATTTTAAGCGGGCACATGAATTACTTTAATATTATTTGTATAACTCAAATTTTGTTAATTTTACTAAAACCATTTCTGCGGTCATCGTAAACCTTGTGTTGTCAATTAATTGAGTTAAAAATTTTTGTGTGACTTTAATGATCTATATATGACAAAACTTACATCCTTACCTTTAAAACTTGCTTTATTTATTTATTTATTTATTTATTTATTTATTTACTTCTAGATCTATTTACGGGGCATAGATACAATTAGCTGGGGTCACAACTTCACCGCGTGACATCTAAGTTAAAATGGCTAATTTAGCAATGTTAGACTATATTATTGAATTTATTTTGATATAAAATATATTATAACAAGCACGTGATTAAAAAAAAAAAAGGTCAAGATATTGGGAAAAAAACCAAGGATAAGATATAACAACTGCTATTCCTGGGCTGTGTGGCGAGAGCGTGGCTCAGCATCGGTGGGCTTAACTTGCTTAGGAGTTAAAACGAAAGTGTCAGCCAATCCTTTGTTAGATGCCATTATCACTAATCTTAGGCTCATAGTAGAAATCAATTACTAGATTTTAATTCATGGTGAACTCTCAATTTCGATTCTTAATTTATATAAGAAAAAGCTCACTTAATTGGAAAAAATAATTATTTGACGAAGTGTTATAAGCTCCTAATGGATGATCTTATGCATTCACTGGTCTTCGCGTGTATCTATCAAACTTAATTGGAAAATTTTAATTTCTACTTAACCTTATACTTTTTAGTGAATAATTTGACTTTAGTCAAGCATATTATAAAATAAAATGCAATAAAATAGAGAAAAATTGAAGCAAATTGAGTTAAATACAAACTTTTCAAACAGGACAGACAGCGAGAAATTACAAAACATTCAATTCCTCAGAAAATCATAACCTATGTGATTAATTGGGTATGTGTTGGATTGTGATGTATTGATTTCAATTTTTTCTCTTTTCTGGTCTTTTTTTTTCATTGAAAAATATGTATTTCTTGGTGTGAGAAAAATAGATTCGCTGATGCCAACAGTTCATCTCTTAATCAATTTAAGACTCTTTTTTTTTAGAATAATATTCTTCTTTATAAAAGAAAGGTAAATTGAAAAAGGCATTTGATGTGTGATGTACCTAATGAATTTGAACAATATGTGAGAAGACTTTTTGGCTTTGACGGGGAGGAAAAATGTAAAGTTTCATTTTCAGAAACCGAAATGTACCCGTATCTTCATTTATATTTGTATTTTTATTTCTTGATCACATTTAATTTTGCCATTACATGATTTTATGATTTCTTAATTTTTATTATCAAATACATGATTTGGATTTTATATTTATAACTTTACGATATGACTGAACATATAATTAGGATTGATTTAACCGCTTAGTCGATAAGAGAATCGGATTAGAGTTATTTTGTATAGTCCACAAGGGGCCACCTAAGACTAGTGTCCTTTTCTTAACCCCCATAGCTTAGAAGCGCACTAATTGAGGGCTCTACAATCCACTGGAGTAGATGTCGTTGCCAATGCTACCTTATTTCATTTTCTCTTTCACACCTTTCATAATCCCATTTTTCCATCTCAACCTTAAAAAACAAGACCCTAAACTCTAGAAAACTCCATAAAAACTTAAAAATAAAAAACTTCCATCCATATATAGTTTATATCCAGTAAAAAGGAAGTAATTAGAATCCTTAAACTAAGCAAAGAACTTAAAGGAAGCAAGAAGATCATAAATTTAAGAAGAAAGTGAGGCTTGAAGTTAAAAGAGATAAATACTATGCATATGTATGTTTAATTGTTGTCTCATGATAATGTATAATATCCTTCTTATACAATTATAATGTTTGGTTAAGGATAGACCTGAATAGAAATAAGAAAATTTTGGTTTTTTTTTTTTTATTTGAAAACATAAATGACTATGGATTCTGCATTCTAGATAGCTTGATCACATTCTAATTTTTGACTTATAAACTTTTTTTTTTTTGTAAAATTGCAAATTCAGTATAATTTCTTCTAATTAAACCAAACTTTCAGAGTTTTAGAATGGCATATCATATGAAAAATTTTATTGAAAAATGAATTTTTAACGATTTATCAAAATAATACATTTTTTATGATTTTAGTTTTGATTTTTGGCCCAATTTGAATTGTCTTTTAGATTGGATTAAACTGACCTCTAATCTTAGTTTTAAATAGATATTCATATGATATGCGTAAATCAAGATACGGTAACTTCACTAAAACTACTCCTACAGTCGAGAAGACAATCGAGCAGGTGGAATTTAAGGCTTCATTGGCAATCTATTCAAAATTTCTGCTTCCACATGATGGAAACTTTCTAGGTTCATATGGCATACCTTGACACGGGAAATAGGGGACTTAATGTCCTATCGAAAGCGCTGCCTTTCAAGTGTCTAATTGAGATAGATGACCCCACGATTTTGGACTTCCTTAATGATCTATATATTACAAAACTTACATCCTTACCTTTAAAACTTGTTTAAAAAAATAATAATACTTCTAGATTTATTTATGTGACATAGATAGAATTAACTGGGTTTACAATTTCATCGTGTGACATCTAAGTTAAAATTGACTAATTTAACGTTGTTATAATATATTATTGACTTAATTTTGATATAGAATATATTATAATAAGTATTTAATAAAAAAATGTCAAGATATTGGGAAAAAAATCACCATAAGATATAACAATTGCTGCGCCCAGGTTCTGTGGCGAGCTGGCCGGCTTAACTTGCTTAGGAGTTAAAACGAAAGTATCTGCTAGTCCTTTGTTAGCTGTCATTATCATTTTTTTATTTTTATTTTTTGGTGCTCAGCTGTCATTATCATGAAACTTAGGCTCATCGAAGAAAACAATTACTAGGTTTTAATTCACGATGAACTCTCAATTTCGTTTCTTAATTTATAAGAAAAATCTCACTTAATTAGAAAAAAGAATCATTTGACCAAGCGTTGCGAGTTCCTAATGGACTTACTCGGTCTTTCACCCACAAAAAAAAAAAAAAAAAAGAAAAAGAAAAAAAAGGGACTTACTCGGTCATGGATCTTGGCGTGTTGGACTTGTTCGCTCATGTACCTATCAAACTTTATGCAAGGGCCCACTTCAAACTCACCAACTTTCTAGGCTCCTTCCTCAAAATTGACTTTAAAATTGGTTGCAAATTGGATTAAAATATTTAATATAGATAAATATCCAATAACCTCTAAATTTAATCCTATTAAAATTTTAATTTCTACTTAACCCTATAATTTTTAGTGAATAATTTGACTTTAGTCAAGCATATTATAAAATAAAATTAAATAAAATAGAGAGAAATTGAAGCAAATTAAGTTAAATATAAACTTTTCAAACTAGATCGCGTTTCAAGAAATACAATTATACTAAGTAAATGATTGAGATGAAGCATTTTAGGAATTCCCAAAAATGAAAAAAAAAAATCAATATAGCCAGAAATTACACAAGACCGAATTCCTTAGAAAATCATAAGCTATATTATTAATTGGGGATGTGTTGATTTCAATTTTTTCTCTCTTCTCAATATTATTAAATGATTAGAGGGTGAGATTTTCCACAACTGGGGTCCATGAAATGGCTAACACATAGATGTGTGAAACCAAGTCACAAGCCTTGCGGATTGCGGTCAATCTAGACTCCAAGTCTTTGGGTCAATAGGCAAATTGTCATGGAAAATGAAACCCAACAGCAAACACTAGCATTTCAGTTCCGTAGGTTTAGGATGTGGAATTTGGACCTTGTCCCCCATTTCAAGTTATTCTTTTTTTTTTTTTTTTTTTTGGTTAGATTTCAAGTTATTCTTGTAAGAATAGAGAAGTAGCCGATGGTCCTGATTTTCATAACTGTGGTATTTAATAAGGGTTTTGCCCTTAAATTTCATAAGAAGAAAAGATTTGTCATGGGAAATGAAACCTAGTAGCATTTCATCCGTAGGTCTAGGATGTGGAATTTGAACCTTATCCCCAATTTCAAGTCATTCATGAAGTAGGAAACTGTCCTGATTTTCATAACTATGTTATTTAATAAGAGTCCTGTCCTAAAATTTTATAAGAAGAAAGATTGCCAATGAAGTAGTGAAGAATATCGAGTCAATTCCACCGTTTTAGAAGCCGAATTGAATGCTTAAATCCAGAATTAAAAAATTTATCTAATAGAAAATAAAATATTGTAATTATTTGTTGAGTTACAATATAAAAATGGTCACTTCAAGTAACAATTTTGAATTTTCTAATATGAATACCACATTAAATAATAGATAAACAATATAATAATATGAAATTCTAATACTTCATTATTTTTTTCTATATTAAAGATGCAAATAGTATAATAATATAGAACACTAATACTCTCCTAATGTATTTTTCTATTTAAACTTAGGAATACTAATTGATATTCTAAAGGAAAAAGGCTTTAGTATGAGTCCTACATAAAATAATCATAGTTAAAAAAAATAGTGGAGGAAAAAGAGGAGAAATTTTAATTTAAAATGTAATTCCGATATTTGGACCGAATTCTAGTCAAATTATATTAGGAGAATGGAGCAGTAAGCTTTTTTTTTTTTTTTAATACTCTCCCTAAAGGCTTTGGTAAGAGTCCTATATAAAATTCTCATTCTTGCTTTGGGAAGGAGACAAAAAGAAAATTCGGCCGATTAAAATATTGAATTTGTAAATAAGAATTTTCAAGTGTCATTAAGTGTCAAATCCTGGCCAACCCAACGCTGACGCTACATTTATTCTTTCTTTGTCCAACAAAATTGACAATATGTGAGAAGACCATTTGGTATTGATGATGTAAAATTTCATTTTCAGAAACCAAGTATGTATTTGTATTTTTATTTTTTGAACATGTTTAATTTTTTCTATTACACTATTTTATGATTTATTAATTTTTATTATATAATTCATACTTTGATTTCTATATTTATAGCTTTACCTTAAGGTTGAACATATAATTAGGATCGGCTTAATCGCTTAAAAGTCTAGTGGGATCCACCGATAGACTAGAATAATTGAATTTCAGTCGACAAGAGAACCAGATCAAAGTTATTGTGTGTGGTCCACAAGAGGCCCCATAAGACGGGCATCCTTTTCTTAACCCCTATAGCTTAGACATGTACCTTCACCAAAAAAAAAAAAATAGCTTAGGCATGTACTAATTGAGGACCCTACAATCCGCTAAGGAAGAAGTCTTGCGTCGTCTTCTCTTTCAAGCCTTCCTCAATCCTCTTTTCCTATCTCAATCTTCAAAAACACGACCCTAAGTTCTAGGAAACTCCATGAGAACTTAAAAACTAAAAGCTTCCATCCATATATATTTCATATCCAGCATAAAGGGAGCAATCTTTTTTAAAAAGTTTGAGAAACGAAAAAATATTATTGTTGAAAAGTTTTCATTAAAATATCATACTATGGCCGGTGGATGTTCCTTCTTTCGTTGGGCCTATGCTTCCAATGTCCTACTTGGTGCAAAAATCGATACCATATGATAGAAAAACAACAGCATAATTACATTTTTGATCAAATACAATTATGGGCACTAACCTTATTTCTTCTTCATCCCTAGTATTTCTCATCATAGCAGTATCCTGCCTGTTTGGCCACCCCACAAAAGCAGCCCCAGATTTCCTCTACCATCAATGCGAACCTGGAAACACAACATCCCCTACAAATGCCACATACCAAGCCAATCTCAAAATGCTTCTCTCTTTGCTCGAATCAAATTCCACTGCCCCTAATGGATTCTACAACCTCAGCATAGGCAGTGAGCCCCCCAACATAGTCTACGGCCTCTTTCTCTGTCGAGGTGACGTCAGCACCGACATATGCCAGGACTGTGTCGCTGCAGGACGTGACAATCTGTTAAGATATTGCCCGAAAAAGGAAGTTGGAATTGTTTATTTTGATGAGTGCTTGTTGCGCTATTCCAACGAATATATCTTCTCAACTGTGACCTATGACACTAGTTTTGTCTTGCGGAATGTATTGAATGTTTCACAGAGTGGTTTCAAGCAGGCAGTGGCGGAGACCATGAACCAAACAGCAGCTCAAGCAGCCAGAGGGTCTGAAAAGAAGTTCGCGACAAAGAAGGCAAAGCTTACGCAAATTAATGAGACTCTTTACACATTAGCACAGTGCACTCCGGATTTGTCCTCTGCAGATTGCAGGAACTGCCTTCAGACCAGTATAAATGATCTTCAGTGGGAAAGCAAAGGATCCAGAGTTTTGGGCCCTAGTTGTGGTGTCAGATTTGAGCTTTACCCTTTCTATTTTGAAGCTCTTATAGCACCCGCACCCACACCCACGCCCGCACCCGCGCCCGCATCTGCATCTCCATCTCCAACCGTTGCTGTTCAGATTCCTCCTCCTAGTGGGCCAACATCAGGTAATTTGCTCTCAACACATAAAAGGAACGGGGAAGGTAGAAATCATAAAGAAATAAATAAAATTAGCTCACATGGGATGGTTGCAATCTAGAGATTTTGCTTGGAATTTTGTTAGAATATTAACGAATTGGATTTGCATGCCAAATGCTAATTGTTAAAGTAGAGAATTTCACAACTCTATACCACAAATTTGCGAATAGAGTGAGATAATGTGAGACCTAATACCTCTAACCTCCACAAATGCCTATGTGACAAATTCTTTCTTTTTTTTTTTAAACCACGGAATCTGTCAAATGAAAAAAATAGTACAAAATGTCAATTTAATTTTTTTAATTGTTTAGATCAGAAGGCTGGTTGTCTAAACTTAGTTACCATTTTGCACCATGGCATAATATGATATATCTTTGTATATAGGTTGATAACATCTCCATTGCCATGTTTGTGTTAATGCAGGTGAACAGAGAATTTCAACAGCACTCGTAGCAATTCTTGTCCCAATGGCTGTCTCTGCATTGCTTTTTACAGTGTTTCCGCAGCCCTCTTGAAAATCAAATATTATATTGGTGCTTTATATTGTAATTCATCTTTTTTTATGTTTAAGCTTCTTAGTAGTACGAGAATCATCGTCACTTTGTGTTTTGTTATTAATAAAAGAGTAGCAGGAGGATCAACACTTTACTCCGTCTAGACATTACCATGATTATTTAATATCCGATTTGAATCATAACTACTGCTTCAAGCGACTCCTTATGATAGTTCATTGAAGTATCAACCAATTGCGAAAATAGTTAACACTTTGAATTCGAATGACGCTAGGGCGAGGGTTAGTCCCATTAGGAACAATGATGAAACAAAAAATAAGACAAGCAAAAAATAAAAATTGTATGGTTTGACTTAAAATTAAAAATAAAACAATGTGCCATTGAGGCGCTTGCGAGTAGAATCAGCTCACAATTTCTACAAACCGCCTCCGAAAAATTCTGCGGATATTATAAATCAGAAATTGCCTCCAAAATGGTTAAGGTTAAAATCTCCATCCTAAGTAATGGAGAAACTTTAACGGTACAGGATTAAAGGGGAGGAGAAATATAGCTGATGTAATTTTCACAAAATAAAATTTTATTAAAATTATTAAGTTATAAAATAATGTAAACACATATTGTACTTTTAGAGTGAATGATCTTAAATCTACATTTGTTGAAATCTTCACAAATGTCCAAAGAGCTTGACAGTATATTAATTTTGACAGAGCCCGATAGAATGAATTTGGGCTGATTTCGATAGAGATGGATTGATTGAACTTAAGTTTTTTAGTGGGACTCCTTCTAAGTGTATTTGGTAAACAATTTTCCCGTTCCTCTCTCTCCTCCCCCTAAAGTTTGAGGTGGGGGTGTAGGGAAAAGGGAAGGAAAAACCAAAAAGACAATAAATAATGTAAAACATTTATATCTCTCTCTCTCTCTCTCTCTCTCTCTCTCTCTCTCTAAGGAAAAATATGGTTAAAAGCTATTGCACAAAAAAATTCCCGAGATGAAATTTCTACAAATCCAACCACATAAGAGGATAATTTATGAGAGCAAATTCTATCCCCAAATCATTTCTCTCCTACCACAGCCTAAAAAGAAGCTCCGGAAGAATTGAAAAATGGGCAGAAAGCCAATGCACATGCCCTTCAAAATCATTCCTGAAAGATTTCATTTCCACAATTTGTTAAGATGTTCAAATGAAACTATGCATAGGACTTAGCATTAGCTGTTTATGATTAGAAGCCATAGTTAACCTATAATTGGTCCACAATTATGCCATCTGAATTAGTCGGAGAAAAAAAACCAATTGAAGTTTACGAAAATATGTTCAAACCAAATATGAGAACTGTACAAACAAAAGCAACTCCCAAGATGGAAATTTATATTAGAAAAAACATATCCAATTTATTAACTTTCAAACATTATACCAAGCCAGAATTACTCACACTCGTCCAAATGGTATTTGACAAAACTACGAAGATAGGAGAAAAAGGAAAATTTCATACATACAAACATTGCCTTTTTTGGGTACTTTGGCCGTTGCCTTTTTTAATTATTTGGGTTTTGTGGAGGGCTTCAACAATGTACTGACTTGCAGCGCAAAAATAACCTGCTATAGCCTATTCTTTAATCAGTCGTAGAAATGCAGCCGCAAATATCCTGTTCCTGACCATTAAGGACATGAGTAGTTCACGATAATTTGGATAATTTGTAATTGCATATATTTACTACCGTGCATACAAATCTGGCATTTGATCTTTGCTTGGATACAGTGGGTTTAAGGACTTGGCGTTATCCCGAACTTGCTTGTTGACTCTGCTGTCTCAGAGTTGACCTCCGTTGCAGACATTTCAATCCTAGAGCTGTAAAGGGAAGGTGCAAATGGAAATGGAAGAGTGATGGAATGGCTATTAAGCATTAGCACCACGGATGCCATTGTAGGTCTATTGGCTGCATCATCTTGAATGCACAACAAGCCAATATGAATGCACCGTATTGCATCACCTCTTGAGAAGTTATTTTGCAAACTTGGGTCCAGCAATTGTGTAGCTTTTCTGTAACACCAAGCCTAAAAAAAAAAAAAAAAAAAAAAAAAAAAAAAGAGGGAGAGCCAAAACGCAGCGTTTTGGCCCTCCCCCCCAATTGAATTAGGGCTAAAGCCCTAATTCGTTTCTCTCTCTCTCTCTCTCTCTCTCTCTCTCTCTCTCTCCCTCTCTCCGCCGACCCTTCGCCTCCCTCCCCCACCGCGGCGTTGGTCTTCACCGCAAGCTCCGCCGGCATCTTCTTCTTCTTCTCCTTCTCCTTCTTCTTCTTCTCCTTCTCCTTCTTCCCTCGCGGTTTCCCTCTCTACCTCACTCTGTCTTCTCTCCCTCTCGCGATCTTCCACGATCGCTCTCTCTCCGCCTCGCCGCACACTGCCGCGAGCCGCGATCGAGCCACCGAGTGCGCAGCAGCACAGCGCATAGGCGTGCATCAGTGCACGGGCGTGCACCCGCGCGCATCAGCGCACTAGCGCGCGAGCAGGACTGAGTCCGCGAGCGCGAGCCCAGGCCGCGAGCGCGAGCCCAGGCCGCGAGCGCGAGCCCAGGCCGCGAGCGCGAGCCCAGGCCGCGAGCGCGAGCCCAGGCCGCGAGCGCGAGCCCAGGCCGCGAGCGCGAGCCCAGGCCGCGAGCGAGAGCCCAGGCCGCGAGCGCGCGGCCCAGCGCACGAGTGTGCACGGGCGCGCGGCCCAGCGTGCAGCAGCTCAGGGGCGCGCGGCCCAGCTCACGGGCTCGCGGCCCAGCGCACGGGCGCGCGGCCCAGTGCACGAGCGCGAGCAGAGCGCACGAGCGCGAGCAGAGCGCGCGAGCAGAGCGCGCAGGGGCGCGCAGCAGCGCGCGAGCGCGCACGAGCCAGCGCAGCACACGGGCGAGCACCAGCCCGCGAGCCACTGTCGGCCCGCAGGCCCGCCAGCCTGCAGGCCCATTAGCCGCAGGCCCATCAGCAGCAAGCCCACGGGCCCACCAGGCCCGACAGCCCGTCCAAGCCCGCAGGTCCAGTACGGCCCGCGGCCCAGTTCAGCCCATCGGCCCGCCAGCCCGCCGGCCCGCTACCCCGTAGCACGCAGACCAGCGAGCCCGCTAGCTGTAGCCCACGAGCCCGCGACGGCCCGTGACGGTCCGTGAGTTCGTGACAGCCCACAAATCTCCACACAGGTAAATGACTTAGGGTTTTGCTTCGGATCTGTGTTTAGATCTAACAAATAAACCTTGTTTTGATAGGAAACCCTACAGACTTTGGAGTGACCGAAGCGACTTTCGGACGAGACTCGACACTTCGAGAAAACCCTAGGTGAGGAGATTTCGGCTTTAATTGATAAATTGGATGAATCTATGATTGAATCTAAGATGAAAGATGTTGTATATGTTTAGAGTGTAAGTGGAATGCGAATAGAATACAATTTATGAAATGATTATATATGAATTGAAGGTTAAGTATAGAATGTTACAGAAATTTGATGATCTGATTTAGGTTGATCTTTTGGAGACTCGAGCGGTCAGATCCGATTTGGCTTGTCAGTAGGGAGTGACTTCCCTCCCGTAGAACTGTGAGTGGGACTTTGACATTCACTATTGATTGAAAACCATGTTTCAAAAATATTTTTAAATGACATATTTCTGCAAATGCCTGATTGGTAGAATTTTCGAATATTTGATGAATGTTTGTGACCTTTGGAGTGTCTTAACTGTTGACTTTATTGATATGCATCCATGAGTTTTGATAAACGTATATTGTGCCACATTTTCGACATATTGATATGTTTTAAATGCTTTCATTGCATTGGCACATGGTTTTAAATGAATTTACTTACACATTTGGGCTGTATGCCCGGCCGACTTTATGATATTATGTTTTGGGCTGTATGCCCGGCCGACTTATGATATTATGTTTTGGGCTGTATGCCCGGCCGACTTTATGATATTATGCATTGGGCTGTATGCCCGGCCGACGTTATGATATATGCATGGGGCTATATGCCCGGCCGACTGGTGATGGGATGCATGGGGCTACGTGCCCGGCCGATATGATATTGTGATCCGTAGCTACGAAGGACATCTGGTAGAGGCACCCCTTGTGTCCGGATACGCTTCGGCCGGAGGTATCCGCCAGATTGTCGTGTGTATGGGTGTCCCAGGTTGACCCTCATCGGAGAGGACGTTGAGTACGGCTCCGTCTAGCACCAGGCGGGGGCACCATACACGGCCGACTAGTTATATGTACACTATATACTTTTTACAGGCTAGTTGGGGTAGTCTGTGGCCAACATTGGGGCAGAGAACCATTCTTTAATACTTGCATTTGGAAAAACCCCCAATGCGCCGTCCTTGGTCGAGGTAGACCATTGCCGGGAATATTTCATTGGCCGGTTCTTCATGACATTGATGTAAAATTTTGGGATGCATATCTTGCTTTCTGATGCGTGCGCATTATATATGATTTGAAATAACATGATCGGTTTGCACACTGTGGATATTTTCTTATCTTATGCTTTGACACTCCAAATTCACCTCGATATTGATAGCATGATGTCAATCCCCTCACTTACTGAGTATCCTCCCATAGATACTCATCCCTCACTTTCTTTCCCACAGGATTAGTGTTGGATCGAGGAGATACCACTGGGATTGGGTATGGATATTTTCCATCTCTTCCGCTATGATGATTGGTGATATTATTATGTATTGGAGGTTTTAGATTGACCAATGTATTTATATAAATTTTCTGGGATGACTGTATAAATTACGGACTTTTATTCGTGAAACTTTCGTGTTGATTATTTCATCGCATTGAGGCATTTGTAAATATTTAAAAATAACTTGGGAATTTATTTTATATATGCGTAGAATTTGAGTCCGCTCGGTGTGGCGGTTGCTCATGCTCTAGTTGGGCATGACAGTAGAGGTCTGTTGCTAGGACTGTTAGAAACTTTATAGCCTTGCGTTGTTCTGGATGTTGGCTGTGGATATTGTTGATTTTGGAGAGGCCGGGATGGCCAATTGTTTATTTGTACTGGATGAATGTCATATACAGGTGAAATTGTACATGGGAAACCTCCGATTTATGGGGAGGTTCTGCCCGATTTTCTGTAAAAATCCAGCCGGCATCCAGGGACAACGGGCGGCTGTTCACGATCCCGGTTCGGGACGTGACATTTTCCTTCATTCCAAAGTTTCCAAGCCTGTGTAATGGTTTTAAACAAAAATTTAAATCGAAATTTCCATCTCAAGAAGAAAAAAGGAACCTGTAAAAAGAAGCCAAATGAATGAAATGAAGAGGTTTCATGGTATTTACATAGCGTATAAGGCCCTCCTTGCCTTCCAAATGATAGAAACAATTGTTTCTCTTGCCACTAACAATCTCCAAAAGTATAATACCAAAACTAAAGACATCTGATTTGGCAGAGAACTGGCCTGTCATTGCATACTCCGGGGCCATGTACCCTCTAATTATGATACCAGACAAAATTGTGAGTCAATTAAAAGATGACTTGTGACATTATTTTCAATAAATTTTGGTATTTAAGCATGTGCAAATAATTTTTGTGGCATAAGAGAAAATTTACCAAATCAAGATTTTAATCTTACTGTGTTCCAACAATTATGCTTGTATTGCCTAGAATTTGATTTCCTCCAAAAAGCTTGGCCATCCCAAAATCTGCAATCTTGGGGTTCATGTCTCCATCCAATAAAATATTGCTAGATTTAAGATCTCGATGAATAATCTTAAGTCGAGAATCTTCATGAAGATATAGAAGCCCCCTTGCAATTCCCACAATGATATTGAACCGTGTTTTCCAATCCAAACTTGCACTCTTGTTTGGATCTGCAAAGGAAAACAAATTCCGGAGTTGGTAAACTAATGTTCTAACATAAATAACAAATTCAAGTCCGGTTGGATAAGAAAATACTACCACATAGAAACCGATCTAAACTTGTGTTTGGGACAAACTCATAAATAAGTAACCTCTCATCTTCTTCAAGGCAAAAGCCAAGTAGCTGAACAAGATTTCTGTGCTGAAGATTGGCCACTAAGCAGACCTCAGTCTTGAACTCTTTGTTACCCTGTCCTGAGTTTTTCGAGAGCCTCTTAACTGCTATTTCTTGCCCATTTAGAAGCCTGCCCTGTAATTTATCACATGCCCATCATGGCATAGCACAAAAATTTACAGTTCCCATGTGACATCAATTACAAAACAGGCAAACAGATCCTTTTCATGGCTATAGTTAAGGCATATTACCATATAAACAGGACCAAATCCACCTTCTCCCAGTTTATTATCTTTAGAGAAGTTCTTTGTTGCAGCTTTGATTGTATTGAAGTCATACTGCAACGATTCAGAGCTTCTTATCAGAACTACGTCCGCTGTAAAAATGAAACAAAAAAGCCATTGTAAGTTTCTAAACCTCTTCTTTCTTTTTCATTAAAGGGATGTAAAAGCAACCATTTCCATGTTGTTGATCCTTGGACACTACATATCAAAAGATCAAAGATTTTATCGAATGAATTTTTTCTTTTGCTTTTTTTTTTTCTTTTCAGGATAAAAAAATACAAAAGATATCAACAATGATATAAGAAATATAAAATATGGTACAGATCTATACATCAGGTAAAGACGGACATGAACAAAATCATCAACACAGGAAGATATGCATTTCGGAGGCAAGTCGTGTCTAACTTGCAATATGAGTATTACCTTGGGCGGGCATTTCTTTCTTTCTCCTTTTCAGACAGACCAAACTGCCAATGAGAATCAATACTGATGCACCTAGTGTGGGCACCGTAATAACAACAGGTAGGATTAATGATTTTTTATGCCCTCCTGCAACAATTTGTCAATTTATATACGGTGCACAAACTAAAAAGGTCTAGATGTAGATAAAATTTTGGAGCTTACCACCACTGGTAGAGCTGGGAGAAGGAGGAGGAGGAGGAGGTGGTGTGACCGCAGGAGGAGATGGCACAGGGACTGGAGGAGAAACTGCAGGAGGAGACGCTGGTGGAGTACTTATAGTATAAAATTGTTTCAAGTCATATCTCAGCTGGCAACTAGGGTAAAAGAACATAAACCATCGTCCACCATTGCAACAACTTGGAATGTAACTCAAAGCATCGCCCAAACATGTGTTGCAATCAGATCCTGTTATATCGGGAGTGCACTGCACAAAGCAGTACACAGTTTGGAAGAAATTGATGTCAGCTTGGCCCATTGCATAAGTTGGTGTTTCAGCACCATAGGCAGCCTTTGTAATAAGTCCTTTCATTGTGGTTGACAATTTCTGATTAAAATCGGTAATATTCGGGACTGTATCATGAGTGTACCAATAAGCCGACAATGACAATTGTTCATTTAAAATGCCAACGATGCTGTTATTTGAATACCTTAATAAACACTCCTCATAGTATATGGCTGCTACTTTCTGAAGTGGGCACAACTGTATGATTTGTTGCGTTGCATTAGAAATGCAGTCATGACAGACTTGAAGAGTGACATCCCCTCTGCAAAGGAAAAGAGCATAGACTTCATCAACGCCTTCTCCCGTAGTGGTGCTATAGAAACTCTTCAGGGTAGCTTGAGATGGAAGATTAGGGAGGAGAAGATTGAGGTTCGTGCTGTATGCACTGTTCTGAGTGTAGTTACTGCTGTAATCACATCTGTTCAATACATAGGTCACTTGAGCATTGACATAAGCATGTTTGAATAGAATGTGTGCAAGTAAGATCAAGAGGATGGTTTTGGAAATCCGATGAAGAGGTATCATATTTTACCTCACAAAATATCTAAGCTATCGGGGGAAGATAATTCGAAGAGGATTTTGAGTGCAAAGAATCAAGGACTCAGATGAACTATATAGCAGCCGATAGTACAGTTTGGTCGTTTGCCAATGAAAGCTTACATACCATGTAAATGATTAGGATGAAGCATTTTAGGAACTTCCTAAGATGAGGAAAAAAAAGGAGCTATATAGCTAGACACTACACAAGACCGAATTGAAAAGTAATAATGAACTTAAAAGTAATAAACTTTCCTTTTTTAAAATGATATTCGTCTTTATAAAAGAAAAGCAATAAATTGAAAAAGACATTTGCTATGATACGTAATAATGAATTTTAACAAATAATATAAAGTTGTTTTCTGTTAAACTTAAGAATACTAATCAAACTTACATATAACATAGTTGATATATTCTAAAGGAAAAAGGCTTTCGTTTGAGTCATCATCGTTAAAAAATTAGTGGAGGAAAAAGAAGAGTTGGAAATTTGATTTAAGCAATGTACGCACCAGCTTTTTAAAAAGAAAAATTAGAAATAAAATCAAATGTTAAATTTTTTTTTATCGATCGATATTTAGAATTATGATTCAATTGATTAGGTCCGAACATTGTTGAGTCCAATTTAAGAAGAACTCTTCTAATATAATTTTTTTATTTTCAAGTTTTAAATCTCATATTTGATTAAAAAATTTAACATTCTTATCTATTAGTCCAACTCTGTAATATTGCATTACAACATTGATCAACACCGGTCACTATCCAACTTTCGTTCTTTTCTCCCTTGTTTTACCATAAAAACAAGTGATTATGATATTTGGACCCGAAGTCTAGTCAAATTATATTTGGAGAATGGCTCAATTAAAATATTAAATCGTAAATAAGAATTTTCAAGTGTCAAAGTCCTGGCCAGCCCTATGCAGACGCTATTCCTTTGTTTTTATGACGAAATTGACAATTCGTAAAAGGCTTTTTCGTGTTGTCGAGGGAAGAAAAATGTAAAGTTTTGTTTCGAGAAACCATGCATGCATTTGTATTTTTATTTATATTTGTATTTTAATTTTTTTAACACGTTTAATTGTTTCTATTACACTATTTTATGATTTTTTAAATTTTATTATATAATACATGCTTTGATTTCTTTATTTATAAATTTTCTCTAAGGTTGAACATATAATTAGAATTGGCTTAATCGCTTAAAAGTTTAGCTACATCCACCATCACGCGAAAATAATTGAATTTAAGCCGACACGAGAAATAGATTAAGATTATTGGAGAAACTTCAATGTTACGAGGTTCCAGTGGAGGAGAAATATAGGAGATGTAATTTGCACGAAGAGAGGATTAGGGTGGGAGCTCATCATATTTGTATGGATTTTACTTACGGAGCTTTCCTTAACCAGCGAGCCACGAGCAGGTGGAATTCAAGGCTTCATTGGCAATCTATTCAAAATTTCTGCTTCCTCGTGATGGAAACTTCTGGGTTCATACAGCATACCTTGACCCGGGAATTATGGCGTAAAGTCCTATCGAAAGCGCTGCTTCCCAAGTGTCTAATTAGGATGGAAGACCCCACGATTTTGGACTTGACTTTAATGTTCTATATATCAAAAAACTTACATCCTTACCTTTAAAACCTTTTTTTTTTTAAGAATTACTTCTAGATTTATTTAGGGGGCAAAGGAAGAATTAGCTGGGGTTACAACTTCATCATGCGACATCTTAGTCAAAATTGACTAATTTAATAGTGTTAGAATATATTATTAATTTGATTTTTATATAATATATTATAATAAGCACGTGATAAGAAAAATGTCTAAGATATTGGGAAAAAATCACCGATAAAACTACAAAAAAAACACAATTTTAGGGACGGAATTTAGCAACAGAAAAAATTCGTCTCTATTTTGCAACGAAAAAGTATTCTTGACTAAATTAGCAACGAAAAATTTTTCGTTGCAAAATTCGTTACTAATTAACGACAAATAGATAATTCGTGGTTAAATTTTACCACGGATAATCTTATTTATCGCTTAATTTAGCGACAAAAAAATTTTATGGCAAATTTCGTCACTAGTTAGTGACAAAAATTTTCTATCTCAAAATTTGACATTAATTAGTGACGAAAAAATATTGTCACAAAATTTAGCAATCGAATTTCAATATTCGTGGCTAAATTTGTCATAAATTAGGCATAAAAATATTCGTGACTAAATTTGTTACTAATTTATTACCAGTATTTCAAAATTCATGACTAATTTCGTACATAAATTTCTTCTACACCTTATTAAGAAATATTTTTAACCGTGTCTTTCTTTTTAACATATTCTGAATAACAAAATCGAGTTGAATACACAGTGAATATTATAATGCTCACAAAATGGACAATTTTCAACAATAAATAATTTTTAAAATCTCAAACAAACAATTTTTCATCAGTTGTTGCTGTCGAATTCAACTTTCATGTTCCTTATCTTCTACATTCATTTACTTCTCTTATAAAATAGTTCAATCATCTTTCAAAATTTAACTGTTCATCTTCATTCGTCAGCGTCATCAGTAAGGAAAACAATAAATCATATATTCATGTCCAACGATCCATATAAAATGATAATTTTAAAAAAATGATTAAATTAGCGACGGAAATGGTTATCCGTCATTAAATTAGCGACGGAAATTTGTATCCATCGCTAAGTTAACGACGGATACGGAATCCATCGCAAACGTGACGGATATGAGGATTTAGCCATGGATTTTGGAAATCCGTGGCTAAATTTAGCAACGGATATGAGGAATTCGTCACTAAACCTAATTTTTTTTTTAAAAAATAGTATTTTATATTTTATTTTATTATTGTATATTAACGAATCATATTTATTATTTTCTAATATTTTAAATAATATTTAAAAATAGCATTTTATTTTATTTTTTATATTTATTTTTAAAAAATAATATTAATACATTTTTTAATTCATTTATTATGTTATTTTAAGTTCACATTTTATTATTTTATTATTTTATAAAAAGTTATCATTCTTATATTAATATGTTATATTTTATTTTTATTTTTATTTTTTAAAGAATAATATTATTTTATTTTTAAAATATTTTATTATTTTATTTTATGCTAACGTTTATTATTTTATTATTTTATAACAAATTATCAATTTATATTATTTTATTATTATTAAAAAAATGTTACATTAAGCTAACAAATAAAAAAAAAACAAGAAGAAAATTAGATAACTCATTCGGTATGGTGGTTGTGACAACTCTAACATTTTTTGCGTGCACTGGTTTGAACAAGGCTGATAGCTTTTTTCGCAAAAAAAGAAATCAGTAAGCCCACGGGAGCGGGAGCCGGCAGGGTTGGGGCTCACGTGCAAGCTCGTGCGCACGCGGGAGTGGACGCCAACAGGGCTGGGGCATGTGCTGGGGCAGGCATGCATTCGCGTGTGAGTGCATGAAATCACGTGTCTTGCGCTTCAGCGACGGATATCTAAGATTAGTCCCATTTCTACCGTTAAATTTAGTGGCAGATTTCTAATTTTCGTTGCTAACTTTTTGTGATGCGTCATTAGCAATGATAAATTTTTCATCCCTAAAAAAATTAACAACGAATTTTTCTAAAATTTTTGTCGCTAAATCCGTCACAAAATTTTTTTTTTGTTGTGTAAGATGCAACAATTGCTTTTCCTGGGCTCTGAGGCGAGAGCATGGCTCAGCAATGGTGGGCTTAACTTGCTTAGGAGTTAAAACAAAAGTGTCAACCAATCCTTTGTTAGATGCCATTATCACGAAACTTAGGCTCATCATAGAAATCAATTACTAGGTTTTAATTCACGGTGAACTCTTAACTTCAATTCTTAATTTATACGAAAAATCACTATAAAAAACATGATTTTAGCGACAAAATTTGGTGATAAAAAAAAAATTCGTCACTATTTTACAGCAAATTTAGCAATGAAAATTTTTTTCGTTACTACTTTGCAATAAAATTTACAACGAAAAAGTATTCATCACTAAATTAGCAACGATACTTTATTCGTAGCTAAATTCGTCACTAATTGATGATGAAATAATTTTCGTTGCAAAATTTGTCACTAATTAGCGATGAACAAAAATTTGTGACTAAAATTTTCCATGGATTCTGCTATCCGTTGTTAAATTTAGCGACGAATACTCTTTTCATCGCAAAATTTAGGAATGAAAAAATTTTATTGCAAATTTTATCGCTAATTAGCTACAAAAATTTTGGGTCGCTAATTAGCCGCAAAAAATATTTATCATAAAATTTAGTAACGAACTTCAATATTTATGATTAAATTCGTCGCTAATTTATTATTGGTATTTCAAATTCATGATTAATTTTGTAGCTAAATTTGTTTTATACTCTATCAGGAAATATTTTCAACTGTATCTCCCTTTTTAATCTATTCTAAATAACGAAATCGACTTAAATATATAATGAATATTACAATTCTCACTAAATTGACAATTTTCAATAATAAATAATTAAACCAATCTCTAACAAGCAATTTTTCATCAGTCGCTGCTGTTGAGTTCATCATTCATGTTATTCGTCTTTTACGTCTGTTCGCTTCTCTTATAAATAGTTCAATCAGTTTTTAAATTTTATTTGTTCATCTTCATTCGTCATTATCATCAGCAAGGAAAACAGTAAATCATATATCTATGTTTGACAATTTATCTCATTTGGCAAATAGATTAAATATTAGTTTTTGGAGGACGGTAGCAATGAGATGAATACTATTGATAGGCGACTGTAAATTTTCAAGCGATTGAAAAAAATAAAATAAAAAGAAAAAGGATAATAAAATAATAAAATAAAATAAGAAAATAAAATCTAAAATGGTAATTTAAAAAAAAAAGATTAAATTAGCCACGGGTTCCTGTATCTGTCGCTAAACTTAATCTTTTTTTCATTAGCATTTTATATTATATTATATTATATTTTATTATTTTATATTAACCAATCATATTTATTATTTTATAGTATTTTAAAATAGCATTTTATTTTATTTTTTAAATAATATTATTATTTTATTTTTTAAAATCTTTTATTATTTTTAAAAAATGTGAGAGTAAGATAACAAATAAAAAAAATGATCACATAAATCATTGTGGCATAGTAGTTGTCAGAAGTCAAACTCTCTTTGCATGCACGAGTTTGATTCTATGTCGTTACATTTTTTGGGAGAAAAAAAAAAAGAAGTCAGTCGTAGGTGTGGACACAGGCAGGGCGGGTGCGCACTTGGGCCGTTAAGGGTGGGCAGGCGCGGGCAGGTGCAGAGTGTTAACGATGGAAATCAAATCCGAATCCGTCACTAAAATTTAGCGATGCATTTATAATTTTCGTCATTAAATTTTTATGATACATTGTTAGTGACGAAATATTTTTGCTAAGTACATTTTTTTTTTTTGGTAGTGAATCTCACTTAATTGGGAAAAAAAAAAAAAAGAGAATTATTTGACGAAGTGTTATGAGCTCCTAATGGATGGACTTATGCAGTCACGGGTCTTCTTCGCGTGTATCTATCAAACTTTATGCAGGGGTCCCCTTCAAAGTCCTTAACCAAATTGCTTCCTCAAAATTGAGTTTAAAAGGAGTTGCAAATTGGATTAAAATATTTAATATAGATAATTATCCAGTAACTTCTGAATTTAATCCTATTAAAAATTTAATTTTCAAACAAGACAAAGAACCAGAAATTACACAAGACTCAATTCCTCAGAAAATCATAACCTATATTATTAATTGGGTATGTGTTGGATTGTGATGTATTGATTTTAATTTTTTCTCTTTTCTAGTCTTTTTTTTTTTTTTTACATTGAAAAATATGTATTTCTTGGTGTGAGAAAAATAGATTCACTGATGCCAACAGTTTATCTCTTAATCAACTTAAGACTTTTCTTTTTTTTGAATAATATTCTCCTTTATAAAATAAAAATAAATTGAAAAAGACATTTGATGTGAGATGTACCTAATGAATTTGAACAAATAATATAATGTAATTTCTATTTAGACTTAAGAAGACTAATCAAACTTATAACATAGCTGATATCTTCCAGAGGAAAAAGGCTTTAGTATGAGTCCTATATAAAATAATCATGGTTAGAAAATTAGTGCAGGAAAAAGATGAGAATTGGAAAATTGAATTTAAATTAAAAAAGTTATTACGATATTTGGACCCAAATTCTTGTCAAATTATATTTGGAGAATGTAGCAGTGAGTTTTTATACTCTTCTAAAAATGTGAGATATGATGCTTATTTTTGCACCAATCATATGTAGGCTTTCATAATTAAATTTTTTTAAGGTTGAATTTTGAAAATAAAAAATAGATACCGAAAAAATTAACCTCTAAATTGAATTTTATAATTATTTAAATGAAATTAATCGGTTGGTTGAATAAAAAAAATGTTCATTCTTGGTTTAGGACATGTATTAATGGAGGACCCCAAGATCCAAAAGCATGGAAGTCGTTGCCACCACCACCTTATCTCTTCTTCAGTTTCACATCTTTCACAATCCCGTTTTCCCATCTCAGCTTTGAAAAAACAAGACTCTAAACTCCAGGAAACTCCACGAAAACTTGAAAATTAAAAGCTTCCATCCATATATATTTCATATCCTGCATAAAGGAAGTAATTTGAATCCGTAAACTAAGCAAAGAACTTAAAAGAAAGCAAGGAAATTGGAAATTAAAGAAAAAAGTTAAGTTTGGAAGTAAGAGAGGCAAATATCATGTATGTATATATTTAATTGATATCTTATGCTTGTTATGTGGTTTTATGATGTTAGGATAAGAATAGCTTGGAATAGAAAAATAAGAGAATTTCATTTTTGAACATAAATAGATCCAGAACCCTGGATTCTGCATTTTGAACAGCCCGGACCATATCCTAATCTTGGACTTATAATTTCTTTTTTTTTTTTGCCTTGCAGAAATACAAATTGAGTGAAATTTCTCCTAATTAAACTAAACTTTCATGATTTATCAAAATTGAGTCATCAACTTTAAAAATTTAAGTTAGTAAAGGGATATACTATTAATTATTTTATATCTTGGCAATCATCAATAACTAATAACCTAATATATGTTTTGTGGGTGATATTCTTCTAAAATCTTTATATATGAGAAAAATGTTCAATTACTACTTTAAATGTAAATAAAATAGTAAACTTAACCGAGGGATTCCCTCGGGCATAAATCACAATTGCCATAGAATTGGATGAATAAGAGGTGAATGATTTACATTGATAACTTGAACTCCATTGGAGTGTGTTTGGCAACCTTATAGGAAAGTGATGTAAAGGAAAGGATGGGAAAAGATGGAAAACGAAAGAAAATGATGGTAAAATTAAAAATCACGTTTGATAACAAAATATGAGATAGGAAAGTGAGAGAAATGGAAGTAAAATAAAATTCACTTTTGGTTAGATGAGAGAAAGAGAAGAAATATGATCAAAAAGTATACAAATTTACTGTTTTATCATTTTTACTTTTTATTAAAATTTTAAAATAGATAATATAAAAATAAATTGAGTAATTATAATTTTAATTATAACCTCCTTAATTTCTCACAATTCATACTTTTTTCCCTATCAGCAGTTCTTAATTTTTTGACTTTCCTAATTTAATATCCAAGTAATATCATTCACATTGATTATTTAATTATAACTTAATATATCACTTTCTCAAAAATACTTAATAAATTTAATTGATAATTTTGCATTTGAGATCAAATATCTAAAAAAAGTTATATTAATTTTATAATATAAATGAAAACTTTCTATTAAAGTTTGATTTTAGACGACCGACTCTCTGAATGTTGTCATTGAGGTTCAGACAAGTCAATTAGAGTTGTCATTGAGATGCCCCTGGTTCTGACTCATCAATTTGACCCACTTCTTTAATATGACTCCGTGAATATTGCATTAATTGGCTCAGTGTTGGAGCCAAGAATGGTGTTAGCATCACTAGGAAATGTAAAAATAGTATAAGATGAAAAGGAAATGTATGAAATGAAGTTGAATATTATTTCTCTCTTTCTTTCTCTCACTTAACTTCTCTCTCTATCTCTTTCTCTCTCAATAATCCTTTCTATACCTTCTCCTATCTCTATTATACCAAATCTTATCATCTCCTACGTCCCCATTAACCTCCATTACAAACTTCATTCCCCACGGCTTTAGTTGTGTGACAGACATCAGACATATCCCTCTCCGGAGCTCCGTTCCCCCTTGTGGCACCTGTCCCACAACTTACATGATTCGCGAGTAGACTCCTTGATATGTGAAAAATCACAATTTAAAAAAGTTATATAATAAATAATACAAATCAACCCATTAAATATTAAACCATAACCATTTTAAAATTAACTCATTGTCTAAAATTAAATAACCAAATACAACAAATAAATCAACCTATTCTAATGATATCAAAACTATAAATTCTCAGTAAAAAGTTTTTTATCTACAAATTTTTTATATTTAAACTTTCAAGGATCTCGATAACAATCATCACTTGATAAACATTAGGTGAAATTGAAAAAAAAAATAATAACATATTATACTACAGAAGTTAATGAGGTAGATTATAATAATAATTTTATATTAAGGGCAACCTGCGAACATGGGAACACCTCGACATTATCTATGGCCCACCCCGCACCCGACCCGCTGCCTATGGGTACGCCTACGGGTGCCTACCGTGGACGCGCCCATTGGCATACTTACGTCTCTATTTGAGTCTCATATGTATATTTTAATAGAATCGGATTACAATTTTCTCTTTCTTTCTCACAAACCGAATCCCTCTCCATCTTTCTCCCTCTTATAAATATAACTGGCTTAAACTGGTATTATGCTTAAGGGAAGAAAAAAAAAAATTCCCTCTTCGGTACTTATTCCAAAAAGGAAAGAAAAAAAAGGCCCTAAGCTAGGTGAGCCGGTCCAATAAATGGGTCAGTTATTTGGGCTTAAGGGTCATTAATGGCTGGATTGGGCTTAGTAGGCTGTTGAGCCATGCATACATCCCTAGTTGTTGCGTTTGGGAAAGGAAATATTTCCATCTCAATTCATCCTTGCCACCAAGATGGCTGCACACAAATTTTGAATATGATTAAAGAGAATTATTCGCTAAAATATTAAGAATGCACCTTTTGAGATTGTGAAGCATATTATGAGTATTTGGTACACTAATAAATAGGAAAATTACTAATAACTATTTTAACTTTAGTACAATATTACACTTTGCATCTTATAATTTGAAAATATTAGACTTTTCAATTCCCATTACACTTTTCAACCTTCAAGGTTTGACATTCTTTTTATGTAAAACTCTGACAGTGCCTCTTTTAAGTATCCGTGGGGATCTCATTCAGGAGACCATTCTTTCAATATAGATTTTTTCATTCTCAAGTTTCAAACTTGAGATTTGGTTAATAGGTTTAACATCCTGTCCCATTAGATATATTATCAGTTGGCATAGTTGACAATGATGAATGAGGAATAACTTAGATTCTACATCTATAGCTGTATTCCTTTCAAAAATAGGGATAAAAGTGAGAAATAAACTTGTTGGGCACTTATTTAATCAAGTTTGGGTATCTATCTTGCCATTAAAGTCGAGTAAATTGAAAAACACATAAGGATAAAGATTAAAACAAGAAAAAAAAATATGGGCAACAAGTTTTTGGTGGTTTTTCATCTATAAAAGGCTTGAAGGAACACAATTAAAGACATCTCAGACCATACCAACCGATCTTTTATCTTTATTTTTCTGCCTTTTATTTCTTTTGGAGTTTAGTTTCTTTAATTCTATGCATCTTTAATTAGAGTTCAATCGAGTCAGAAATATTTCTTTCTTTCTCTTCATACATCCATATACTCAACTGTATATTGATTGGCAATAAAATCCATATTCTCATTTCCTTGAGGCTTTTTTCTTTTCTTTTTCTTTTTTCGTCTAACAGCTTTTTGAAATAGTCTGAGAATCCATTATCAAGAGATATAATCGATTTCTTGATCCAATCACCAATGGGAATTATGTAGTTTATGTATCAATTTATTAAAATTAGCATATCATATCAGCTAGTTTAAAAATCAACTAACAATATTTTATACCAAAATATACAAAAGATGGCTACATATTTACCACAAAAAAAAAAATCCGTTCTCTCTTGAATTGAATTCATCACTTCATTTCATTTGAAATTAATCTTTTGTTTGGAAGAAAGATGTGAAATATTAAATTGATCAAATTGATATCCATTGTTTAAAACAACTAAAGTTTTGAACTGAATCAGCACCAAAAAGTTTTGTACTGAATTTGTTATTAGTCAACTTGTGAAAGAAAAATCATATGGTATTAAATAAAGTAGGACCCTCACCAGCAAGGACTTTTGGTGACCAGTTGAATGGCAAATTGTACTCCCATTGACCGCCAATGCTTTGACTTCACATTTATAGACCAAGTGAATTTGTATTTTCCAGTAAAAATGAGTTAAAATCATAGAAGAGGGTCTCTTGAATTTTTTTATCTTTGTGATTTCTTTTATTATAAAATAGTAAAACGAAAATGATTACATCTATAATCAAATCCAAATGTTATTTCTCCGAGCTGGAAGCATCTGTGACTGCCTTTGATTACGCCATGGCAACATTTCGTATTTTTCTTTTCCGACTTGCCATTATTTAACTACAAAAAAACACGGTTTTAGCCACAAATTTTCACGACGGAAAAAATTCGTCGCTATTTTGCGATGAATTTAGCCACAAAAACTTTTTCGTCGCTAATTTGCCACAAAATTTACAACGAAAAAGAAGTCGTGGCTAAATTAGCGACGGACATATCATTCGTAGCTAAATTCGTCGCTAATTAGTGACGAAAAAATTTTCATGGCTAAATTCGTCGCTAATTAGTGACGAAAAAATTTTCGTGACTAAATTCGTCGCTAATTGGCGACAAAAAATTTTTTCATTGCAAATTTCGTCGCTAAATAAGTTTTTTATATATAATTAAATAAAATATAATATTTAAATTAAAAAATTAATTTAACAACCACGGTTTAGCGACGGATTTCTAAATCCGTGGCTGATTCAGCGACGGATTCGAAATCCGTCGCTAAATAGGTTTTTTATATATAATTAAATAAAATATAATATTAATATAATATTTAAATTAAAAAATTAATTTAACAACCGAATTTAATTTAGCGACGGATTTCCAAATCCGTGGCTGATTTAGCGACGGATTCCAAATCCGTCGCTGAATAATTAGAATTTTGTTTTATTTTTTTTTTATTTTAATAATTTCAGCGACGGATTCCAAATCCGTCGCTGAATTTTATCTTCTTTTAATTATAATTTTATTTTATTTTTATTTTATTTTATTATTTTATATTAACAAATCATATTATTATTTTATAATATTTTAATTTACATTTTATTTTATTATATTATATTTCTTAATTCTTAAAAAAAACCATATATTTTATTTTATTTAAATTATATATATTTTTTAATTAATTTATTATTTTTTTCTTTTTTTAGGTAATTTTATTTTATTAGTATTATTTTATTTAATAATATAAATTTTTTTATTAAATATTAATCTCGCGGGCGCCGGCCCGTGCACGCACGGGCGCCTGCCTGGGCGCCCAGGCAGGCAGGCGCGGGCGCCCGCGCGCCTGCTGGGGCACGCTGCCTGGGCGCCCCCCCTGCCTGGGCGCCCGCCCTGCTGGGGCGCGCCTGAGCAGGCAGGCGTTGCCTGGGGCGTGCCACAAAAAATATAAATATATCTGTAGTTGGAGGGATTCGAACCTTCGACTTGGACCTCGAAGACATGCTATCACTACCACTGCGCCATGGGTGTTGTTGTGTGACTTACTTCCTCCGCTTTGTTTTCTATTCTCACTTTGTTTTTCCTTATCTCTATTTTTGGGGTTTTTTTTTTCTTTCTACTCTCATTTCTTATATATAATAATTTTATTATAATATATAATAATTTTATTATAACGAATAAAAATATTTTATAATTAAATATATAGATTTTTTAAAATATTAATATATTATAATTTATTGATAATTATAATTTTATAGTTTTGAGATATTGTAATCCATTTTTAAATTATAAATTATGGATTAAAAAAATAAAATAAAAATGAAAAAAATAATAAGATAATAAGATAAAAGAAAAAAGAAGAAATCAAAATATAATATAAACATATTTTTTAATTAATTTATTATTTTATTTTAAATTAGTATTTTATTATTTTTTATTTTATTAAAAATTATCATATTTATTATTTTTAATTAATATTATTTTAGGTGGGTGGTATAAATAAAAAAAGTTATTATATTTATTATTTTAAATTATTATTATATATTATTTTATTATTATTAGAAAAATGTGAAAAAAAGATAATAAATAATAAAAAAGAAATTTATATCATAATAATATTTTTGGCTCGGTGGTTTACAGGTTGCATGCAGGAGTTCGGAAGAGTGCGGAGTTTGGAGTTCGAACCACGGTGGAGGCAAAAGGCATTTTCCAACAATTAAGAGTGGCTGTGCGGCGTGCGGGGTGCGGGGTGCTAGCTCAGGTGGCACGTGCTCGGGTGGGCGGGCTCGGTGGTTCAAGTGGCACGTGCTCGGGCGGGCGGGCTCGGGGTGCTGGGCGGGCTCGGGGTGCTGGCTCAGGTGGCACGTGCTCGGGCGGGCGGGCTCGGGGTGCTGGCTTAGGTGGCACGTGCTCGGGCGGGTGGGCTCGGGTGGGAATTTCAGCGACGGATTTGAATCCGTCGCTGAATTTAGCGACGGATTTTTGCGACGGATTCCAAATCCGTCGCTGAATTTAGCGACGGATTTTTTTTATTATTACAGATTTTTTTTCCCCTAAATTAGTGACGGATTTTAGCGACAAAAATTATCTGTCGCTAAATTTAGCGACGAATTTTAAATTTTCGTTGCTAAATTTAGCAACGGATTTTTTTTATGTCGCTAATTTAGCGACGGATAATTTTTCGTCGCTAAAGTTAGTGACGAATTTTAGCGACGAAAAATTATTTGTCGCTAAATTTAGCGACGGATTTCTAATTTTCGTCGCTAAATTTTTGCGACGCGTTATTAGCGACGAAAAATTTTTCGTCGCTAATGTTTTTAGCGACGAATTTTTTTTTAAATTTTCGTCGCTAAATTTGTGGCTAAAAGGCTATTTTTTTTGTAGTGTTTCTTGAATTTTGTATACAATACAGTTGCTCCGTACCAAAACCAAAATGATAAACTTGATTAATATCTTGATCAAAGATAACAATGATGAACCGTAACCATTCCCATCTCTCATCTTCATCTCTTTTATTCATCTCCTTAGTCATATCTGGCCTATTTAGCCCCATCACATGTGCAACTTTCCTCGGCCGTGAATGTCTAACCTCTCCAACTTTTCCATCAAATGGCACTTACCAGGGAAATCTCAACCTCCTCTTCTCTTCACTCACATCGAATTCCAATAGCTCGAATGGATTCTACAATGTCAGCATCGGCAATCAAGCGCCCAACATAGCCTATGGCCTCTTCCTCTGCCGTGGAGATGTCAGCAGTGACATCTGTCAGGTCTGCGTGGCTGCAGCACAGAATGATCTGATGCAAAACTGTGCAGAACAGACAGTGGCCATTACTTATTACCAAGAATACTTGTTGCGCTACTCCAATCAGTCTATCTTCTCAACTGTGAACACTGACCCTGCAAGTGTCATCTAAAATGATTCAAGTGTGACAGAGCAGCAAGATCAGTTCTACCCAATATTGGCAGTGCTCTGAACGATACAGCACCTCAAGCAGAGTGTGGGTCTGCAAAGAAATTTGCAACCAAAGAAGCCAAGTTTACAGAGAACAAAACGTGGTTCACATTGGCCCAGTGCACCCCAGATTTATCCTCTGATGATTGCAAGAAATGCCTTCAATTTGGGATTAGTAGAGTTATCCCGGGAGCCGAAGGATCAATAGGGATGTTTCCAAGCTGTCAGGTCAGATATGCGCTTCTCCCATTTTACAATGGAGCTTTTATTGCACCGGAACCTTTGCCTCCTAGTAGACCTACGTCAGGTAAACTCTTAATACATTTAAAAGTAACAGGAAAAGTACAAAGTTTGAAGAGAAAAGCAGCCCTTGTTGGATGAATATTTCTTTGAATTTTCTCGATGAGCTTAAGCTTTTGGAACAATCAGCTCGTTACCAAAGTCAAACCGTAGTACAATAAACATCAAATGCATATTTCTTTCAACAAACGAGGTTGCTAGTTGTCTGCAAGTATGTTCCCCCATTGCCCGATGTCATGATTCTATTTAACCTAGTAACATCATTGACATGTTTGGTATTAAACAGGTGACCGGGGAATTCACACTACGACTATCATAGCAACTGTTGTTCCTGCGACTCTTTCAGCATCAGTTTTGATCACCTTATGCTGAAGAAAGAAGAGGACAGTAGTAGTAGAGGATAATGGAAAGACGAAGCTTACTTGTTTGTTCTCAAGTATGATCTGCAATTAATTATTTTTGCTGAATTAGCTGTACTTTAATTTAGTTGATTCGACTATAAGGAATTCTTTTTCAACAAATGAGGTGCTTAGATCCACAGCAATTGGGCTACTATGCGTGAAGGAAGATCCTAGTGAGAGACCAACAATGACTTCTGTGGTTCTCATGCTGGACTGTTCCTCTGTTACAGTTCCTCTGCCTCAACTGCCTGAATTTCCACCATCCACTAGACTGGAATTGAAACTAAATTGTCCCGTGAATGACCTTGACACTGAAGAACCGATGAGCAATGATATTCCAGTGTCAAATGAAATTTCCATAAGTGAACTCGAACCTCGATAATGCAAGCTCTGCTATCGCATGTTGTTGTCCGATATAAAGTATTGGTCTCCCAACTTCATTTTGAATGACATCTCCTCAGTATTAGACTTGCACTTCTAAAAATAAGCATTTCAATATTGTTTTCATGTTGAAAATATCAATTCGAGATTTTTTACATTCTATCATTGTGCGCCGTGTAAAAGAAGAATTGCAATAACGTTTGCGTGGGTCAAAGGGCACTGACTGTCGAGCAGACGGCATGAGGTGGGCTCATAAACAAGTGGGCATATTAATTTTGTTCAGGTCAATCATCTCATGGATTTTTTTTTTTTTTAATTTTTTGTATAGATAGATATTGATATTTATTTTATTTGCATTCCTCTAAATACCTTGCAAAGGCCTTGGATACCGTGTAAGTGCTTTTTTTAGGCCCCAGATACTAATGGGTATCAAAACCCATAAAGCACTATCCTCTTGCCATTATGGTTTGTGTCAAAAAAAAAAAAAAAATGAGAGTGTTGCAAATAGGATAAAAGGTTTATATTATTTGATATGCAACAAGATCATCGATTTGGCTTTGTTCCAATTAGAAAAATGGATATATTTGTTTCAACTCGGAATTACAATGAATGTATGGCAGCTATCATTTGTTTCAACTTCTGCTTGTTCAAGATGGTACTAAAGGTGCATCTAAGGGGAGAGACATTCCAACGTTGTCCAAAACATTTGACAAAGTTTGTGAATTGTGTTATGGGCACCTTATTTTATATATTATGTTTTTTTATATACCAAATTGATATATAAAGATGTAATTGATTGTCGAGGAGCATATGATGGTATTTTAAGTAAATCATGTCACATTAAAGTATCAAACAACTTACAATAGTTCATCAAAGTATCGACCTTGCAAAATAGTTCACACTTCGAATTCGTATGACGCTTTTCGATGTTTTTTTTTTTTTGAATAAAACTAACTTGGCCAAGAGTTAGTCCTGTTAGACACAATGATGAAACAAAAAATAATACAAGTGAAAAATAAAAATTATATATATTTATATTTAACCAGACCATCGATATCTGGAATTATATTCTGATTAATCCGATTCGAGTATTTGCAGAGGTCTTATTAAGAGACTGCTTATTCAATATAATTTTTTTCATTTTAAAGTTTCAAATTTAAGCACCCTAATTCATTGCCTCAATTGTTCGTTCATGAAAAATAAAAATTATATGGTTTTATTTGAAATTAAAAATAAAACAATGTGCCATTAAAGCGCTTACAAGTATAACCAGCTCACAATTATTACAAGCTGCCTCCGAAAAACTCGGTCTCTGTGGATATTATAAATCTGAAATTGCCTCCAAAATGCTTAGGTTAAAATCTCCATCCTAAACTATTGGAGAAACTTTAAACGTTACAAGGTTAAAGTAGAGGAGAAATATAGCAGATGTAATTTGCATGAAGAGATGGGAAGGGTGGGAGCTCATCATATTTGTGTGGAGTTTATTTATGAAACTTTCTTTCTAAGATGTATGAAACTTTTCAATACTAACATTTTTCTTTTTTTAAAATATTTTCATATATCAAATTAATTAATATTTATACAAAAGTTCTGACATTTTCTATATTTATATTTTTCATATTTAATAAATTATTTATTTATTTATTTATTTATAATTTTTATTTTTAATATTATTTATCTTATAATTAATAATTACATATATAATTATTTTAAAATTTTATTATAAAATATAATTATTCTATTATTTTTATAAAATACCGATTTCTTGTATTATTTTATATATGTTTTCATTTTTGCGTTTCCATTTTTGTGCGACATTGCTTTCCTTAACCGAGAAGACCATCGAGCCGGTGGATTTAAGGCTTCATTGGTAATCTATTCAAAATTTCCGCATCCCCACGCTGGAAACTTTCTAGGTTCATACAGCATACCTTGACACGGGAAATAGGAGACTTAATGTCCTATCGAAACCGCCGCTTCCCAGGTGTCTAATTGGGATGGATGACCCCACGATTTTGGAATCGACTTTAATTATCTATATATTACAAAACTTACATTCTTACCTTTAAAACTTGTTTAAAAAAAAAAAATAGAAAGAACTTCCAGATTTATTTACGGGGCATAGGTAGAATTAGCTGGGTTACAACTTTATGGCGAGACCTCTAAAATAAAATTAACTAATTTAACATGCTCAGAATATATTATTAATTTGATTTTAATAAATATTATAACAAGCACTTAATAAAATAAATGTCAAGGTCTTAAAAACAAAAAAAACAAAAAAACAAAACAAAAAACCACCGCTAAGTGTGAAATGTCTTGCATAAGATATAACAATTGCTATTCCTGGGCTCTATGGCGAGAGCGTGGCTCAGCATTTGTGGGCTTGACTTGTTTAGGAGTTCAAATTTGCCATTATCCTATAATATTTAATCAATAGATAGTTAATTTAATAAAATAAATATTAAATTTTTTAATTAAAATTCAAATTTAAATTTTAGAAATGAGAAAATATATATTAAGAGATTTCTTCTTAAAAAAAACCGACAACAGTTTAGATTATATTAATTAGAATATGATTCTAAATATCATTCAGAACGATAAAAAAAATATCACTAAACATAGGCTCATCATAGAAAACAATTACTAGGTTTTAATTCCAGATTAACTCTCAATTTCGATTCTTAATTTATGAGAAAAATTTTACTTAATTCACCAAAAGAAAAAAAAAGAAAAATCTCACTTATTTAGAAAAAAGAATTATGTGACGGTGTGTCATGACTGAGCTCCTAACGGATGGACTTACTCGGTCATGGGTCTTCGCGTGTCGTGCTTGTTGGTTCATGTAGGGCCCACTTCAAAGTCCTTAACCCAATTCCTGGGCTCCTTCCCGAAAATTGACTTTAAAATTAGTTGCAAATTGGATTAAAATATTTAATATAGATAGATATCCAATAGCTTCTAAATTTAATTTCTACTTAATCTTATACATTTTAGTGAATACTTGATTTTACTCAATAATATTATAAAACAAAATTAAATACAATAAAGAGAAATTGAAACAAATTAAATTAAATAGAAACTTCTCAATAACATTACATGAAATACGTCTATTATAATAAGCAAATAATTAGGATGCAGTAATTTAGGAACTTTCGAAAATAAAAAAAAAAAGCTATATAACTAGAAATTACACAAGACCGACTTTAGAAAATCATTAGCTATATTATTAATTGGGGATCTGTTTGATTATGATGTATTAATTTCATCTCTTTTTCTTTTTAATTTTTATATTGAAAAATATGTGTTCCTTGACATGGAAAAATAGACATTTAGAGTTTTAAAATTTAGTTATATACTAATGAAATTGATCGAATAATATAATACAATTTTCTATTTAAACTTACGAATATTAATCAAACTTACTTACAACGTAGTTGATGTCTTCTTATTCAGTTTGAGTCATATATAGAATAATAATGGTTAAAAAAAATTAGTGAAGAGAAAAAGAAGAGAAAGGGAAAATTGATTTATTCAATGTACGCACCCCCTTTTTAAAATTGAGAAATTGGAAATAAAATCAAATTTTAAATTGTTACAATACAATGTGGAACAATGCTAGTCACCCTCCAACTCTCTCTCTCTCTCTGTATTTTTTTTTTTTTTTTACCACAAAAAAGAAGTTATTACGATATTTGGACCGGAAGACTAGTCAAAATATATTTGGAGAATGTAGCAGTGAGTTTTTTTATACTCTCGTAAAAATGAGGGACAAGATACTCATTCTCGTTTTAGAGAAAAAAAAATGGCTCAATTAAAATATTAAATCGTAAATAAGATTTTTCAAGGGTCAAATCCTGGCCGACCCAATGCAGACGCTATGAAAATTGATAGTTTGGAAGAAGACCTTTTCGTGTTGACGGGGGAAGAAAAATGTAAAATTTTGTTTCCAGAAACCGTGTATGCATTTGTATTTGTATTTATATTTGTATTTTAATTTTTTTAACACATTTAATTTTATCTATTACACTATTTTAAGATTTATTAATTTTTATTATATAATAGTACATACTTTGATTTTTACATTTATAACTTTAAGGTTGAACATATAATTAGGATTGGTTTAGTCGCTTAAAAGTCTAGCGGGATCCACCTGTAGACTACAATAATTGAATTTGAGTCGACAAGAGAACCAGATCAAAGTTGTTGTGTGTAGTCCACAAGAGGTCCCATGAGACGAGCGTCCTTTTCTTAACCCCTATAGCTTAGACATGAACTAATTGAGGACCCTACAATCCGCTAAGGAAGAAGTCTTGCCTTGTCTTTCTCTCACACCTTCCACGGTCCCCTTTTCCCATCTCATTCTTCAAAAACAAGACCCTAAGCTCTAGGAAACTTCATAAGAACTTAAAAATTAAAAGCTTCCATCCATATATATTTCATATTCAGTATAAAGGGAGCAATCTTTTTGAAAAAGTTTGAGAAATGAAAAAAATATTAATGTTGAAAAGTTTTCATTAAAGTATCATACAATGGCCGGTGGATGTTCCTTCTTTCGTTGGGCCTATGCTTCCAATGTCCCACTTAGTACATAATATGATAGAAAAACAACATACATTTTTTTTATCAAATACAATTATGGGCACTGACCTGATTTCTTCTCCATCCCTAGTATTTCTCATCATAGCAGTATCATGCCTGTTTGGCCACCCCACAAAAGCAGCCCTAACTTTTCTCCGCGATGAATGCGAACCTGAAAGCACAATATCTCCTACAAATGCCACATACCAAGCTAATCTCAAAATCCTTCTCTCTTTGCTCGAGTCCAATTCCACTGCCCCTAATGGATTCTACAACCTCAGCATAGGCAGTAAGGCCCCCAACATAGTCTACGGTCTCTTTCTCTGCCGAGGTGACGTCAGCACCGAAATATGCCAGGACTGCATCTCTGCAGGACGTGACGATCTGTTAAAATATTGCCCGACAAAGGAAGTGGGAATTGTTTATTATGATGTGTGCTTGTTGCGCTATTCCAACGAGTATATCTTCTCAACTGTGACCTATGACACTAGTTTCGTCATGCGGAATGTATTGAATGTTTCACAGAGTGGTTTCAAGCAGGCAGTGGCGAAGACCATGAACCAAACAGCAGCTCAAGCAGCCAGGGGGTCTAAAAAGAAGTTCGCGACAAAGGAGGCAAAGCTTACGCAAATTAATGAGACTCTTTACACATTAGCACAATGCACTCCGGATTTGTCCTCTGCAGATTGCAGGAACTGCCTTCGGACCAGTATAAATAATCTTCAGTGGGAAAGCGAAGGATCCCGAGTTTTGGGCCCTAGTTGTGGTGTCAGATTTGAGCTTTACCCTTTCTATTCTGGAGCTCTTATAGCACCCGCACCCGCACCCACACCCGCACCAACATCCACACCCGCACCCGCACCCACACCCACACCCACACTCACACTCGCACCCGCACCCACACTCACACCCACACCCGAACCCGAATCCCCACCCCCACCCGCACCCGAACCCGAATCCCCACCCCCACCCGCACCCGAACCCGAACCTGCATCTCCATCGCCCCCTCCGCCCGTTGCCGTTCAGACTCCTCCTCCTAGTGGGCCAACATCAGGTAATTTGCTCTCAACACATAAACGGAACAGGGGAAGATAGAAATAACAAAGAAATAAATAAAATTAACTCATACAGGATGGCTGCAATCTGGAGATTTTGCTTGGAATTTTGTTAGAATATAAACGAATGAGATTTGCATGCTAAATTCTAATTGTTAAAGTAGAGAGTTTCACAACTATATACCACAAATTTGCGAATAGAGTCAGATAATGTCAGACCTAATACCTCTAACCTCCACAAATGCCTGTGATAATTTTTTTTTTTTTAAAACCACAGAATCTATCAAATGAAAAAATTAGTACAAAATGTCAGTTTAATTTTTTTAATTGTGCAGATCAGAAGGCTAGTTGTCTAAACTTAGTTACCATTTTGCACCATGGCATAACATGATATATCTTTATATATAGGTTGATAACATCTCCATTGCCATGTTTGTGTTTATGCAGGTGAACAGAGAATTTCAACAGCACTCGTAGCAATTCTTGTCCCAATAGCTGTCTCTGCGTTGCTTTTTACGGTGTTTCCGCAGCCCTCCTGAAAATCAAATATTATATTGGTGTTTTATATAGTAATTCATCTTTTTTATGTTTAAGCTTATGGTAAATTAAGAATTTTCTTAATAGGACGAGAATCATTGTCACTTTGTGTTTTGTTATTAATAAAAGAGTAGCAGGAGGATCAACACTTCACTCGCTCCAGACATTAACATTATTATTTAATACTCGATTTGATTCATAATTACTGCATTAAGCAACTCCTTTTGATAGTTATAAAATAATATAAACACATGTTATACTTTTAGAGTGAATGATCTTAAATCTAAATTTGTTGAAATCTTCACAAGTGACTAATGAGCTCGACAGATAATTTTGACAGAGTTAGATAGAATGAATTTGGGCTCATTTTGTTGGATTGAATGAACTTAAGTTTTTAGTGGGACTCTAATACTATATTAAGATTAAATATGATGGTTATCTTAAAAATTAATCATTAGGAAAGGAAATTATCATGTTTAATTCTGGGATATTTTAAAAAATATATATATGTATATAATAAACACCTATGATACACAAAATTTTCTTAATATTAATATTTTTACATTTTTAAAACGTTTAAACATACTAAATTAATTAATATTTACATAAAAGTATTTATATTTTTATGTTTATAAAATTTTCTATATTTAATGATTATTTATTTAATTAATTATAATTTTTAATTTTATGTTATTTATCTTATAAATAATTATTGCATATTTTATCATTTTAGATTTTTATTATAAAAAATAACAATTCTATTATTTTCATAAAATAATTATTATTTACTTATATTTTTTTATGTTTATGCATTTGTTTAAATTTTCATTTTTCGTATTTTTAAAAAATATTTTTTAAGAATGATTTCTATTCATTTTTTTTTTTTGTTTCTATTTCGGTGCAATTCAGCAATAACTTTCGAATACGCCACCAATCCAATCCTCAACAAGCCGCGAGATATTTTCAGGTCGACGCGGAGTCATCTGGAAGAAAAATTTATTGCGACTTAATGCAGTCGGCACGGCCTAATTACACTCGCTATCGACCTCTCAACCCAAAAATTGAAGTCCGCTGCAACAAGACTACAGTGAGGCAGACGTAGTACGTTCGGGTTATTTCCATTCGACGTGTCACCAATGAAATTTACCTCTAAAAAGATCACATTGATCCCTATCTCACCAATGAAATTTATTTATTTATTTATTTATTTTTTATAATCGGACAAAAAATCTTATTTTTTTTTTCTAGGGATAGAAGTTACTAAATCAAGTCACTCCTCAGACTAGTAGAGTGATTTTGGGATCCTAATTTAGTCTTGTAGGAAATGAAAATTTTGCTTTTGCTCATAACTAAATGAATAAAGGACTATCTTAATCAACTTGCATTCATGTTCACCAAATCAAATTTTAAGTAACCATTCATTTGATCAAGTGGTATTAGGATTTCATAACCTCACGAATAATAAGAGTGCGAGATTTAATGTTTCTCATGGTGATGATAGAGAAAAGCTACGTTGCAAATAGAAACAGAGAAATAAAAATGAATATAAAATGATATTTTGTAAGAATATAGGAAACGAAAATATGAATATATACATAAATATAAAAAATATAAAGGTTTTTATATAAATATTAATTATTTTATAAAAATAATATAATAGTTATATTTTATGATAAAATTTTATGATAAAAATCTAATATGATTAAATATATAATTATTAATTATAACTTAATTAATATAAAAATTATAATATAATTAATTAAATAAATAAATTATTAAATATAAAATATATAATTATAAAAAATAAAAATATATATATAAATATAAATTAAAATTCAAAAGTGAAAAATATTTCTCAAACGAAAAAAAAATTTAAAAAGAAATAAAAAATCCGTACATCATATGAGAAAAGCCCTCCCTATCAGCAAAAGAAAGGAAAAACATCAAAGTCAATTATTTAGAAATTCACAATACGTGCGACGCAGAGATCAATTGTCTCGGGTGATTGGTCGAAAGAATAAAAGACTATCAATATCCTTTTCTGCATTTTTTTTTTTTGTCTGCGCCCGAAGGGGCTGGACTGAATAAATGTTAAATTTATTCCGACACGACCCTTCTTTTTGGGGAGGGGAGCAGATGATTCCCCTTTTTTTTTTTTTTTCTTATATAGGTGTCGATCCAATAAAAATAAAAATATCAATATCTATTTCATAAAAGATAAATGTATAATCATATGTACAAAAAAACGACAAATTTATTTTTTTTAAAAAAATAAAAATATGAATGGTTTGAATTTAACTACACTAATAAATTAACATAACAAAAAAAAATAATTAACTAAAGATAAATAAATAAACAACTCGAAATTAAAAAAAGAAAATTTAATCGGTATTCAATTTTTAGCCAAAGAAATTATATCCACTTTGATTTCATGTGATTGATCATCGATTTACCTAAGAATTCCAATAAACATAAATAAATTGGGTATAGTCACAAAGATAAATAAATTGGTTATAGTCGTTCAACAAACACCGAACAACCAATATCTTTTTATTTTATCGATAATTAAAAAAATCTTTTTAATTATTTCCCTAATTAAAAAACAATTTTAGAGAAACTTTTAAAATTTAAAATTTTGATAACATTAAAATAGAGAGAAACCCAATTTTAATTAATAAACACACAACGGATTTATTTAAATTAAATTATTCACATGGATTTTTAACAAAACCTTATATTTTTGTCATTCACCACTAAATTAAAACAAACAAACAATTACGGAATTATCGTTTTAATTGATTATAAATTATTTTAAAACTATTAAATATTAGTCACTATTTAATAAATTCTTAAAAATTATGATCAATGAAATATAGAAACTAAATAAATATCTATAATATATTGAATTAATATGTTTAATTAGATTTCATAATTATTGAAAATTAAAAATTCAATAATTTTTTGACTAAAAAATTAATTTAGAAACAAAATCTGGTAAAGAAAATAATCACAAAATGATATATATTGCTGCTGGAAAAGAGTGCTTGAACTACAATAAAAGTTGTGCCTCACCGGCTCTGTTCTCCCTAAACAAATATGTATCCCCCAAAGTGAAGAAATTAAGGAAAATATATATTCCAAAGCTGTCTGCTGCTAACCCTAAAATAAAATGGTGTTTTCCTATTTTTTACCTTAAAAAATTATTCAAATTGATTTCTAAAAAAGGATAAAATTCTTTAAAAGATAATATCCTAAAAATTTTAAATAAAAAAAAAGTTTTTAAAATATAAAATATGTTGAGAGTTGAATTTCTAAAATTTTCTATCGCTAAATATTATGAATTGAATAAAATTTTTAAAATTTTCAATATCTCCACGTTAAACTCAAATTTTCTTGAATTTTCGTGCAAACAATGAGAGATTTGTTAACTTGGCCTCCAGAAAATTTTACAATAGTTGTCATGATCCGCATGCCCACATGCTAATGAAATAGCATTGTTGTCCAATATTCCATCCTTACATAATTACTCCAATTTAGCTCATTTTTTTTCATTTTCTTTAATAAATCTTCTCCATCAATACTAACATATCAAATATTACAAAATATAAATATTAGTGTAACATTTATTAAAAAATAAAATAAAATCAATTAGAAATATTACTTTCATTTAAACTCTATCACTTGAATTCAAGTTCTTCCTCTATATAAAAAAATTTAATTAATTAATCTAATAATAAAACACCGATAATCTTTAAATAATGTTTTAAAATTGAATATTATATATGATGAAAACATATATTAAGAGTGTTTTGTTAAATCTAATCCAGCTCAAATACTGATAGAAACAAAATCATTTTTTTGCTTGTATTGATGAGCTGGATTAACTATCATTTATATTTTTATTGTTGTTTAATGACCCAACGCTCAATTTTATATAATAATATCAGTTTTACTACACTTCTATAAAACCTCCACTTTAACTGCAATGTTATTGTGCGATCACAGAAAACTCAAAATGTATTTCTCCATTTCATTTGACCTATTTATATCATATGATTTACATTTCCATTTATATTATTATTGTTTTGAATAATAGATCCAAAATATGTAAAATGTTCATTCTTTAGTACATTATGTCTCCTTAATTTAAGCGTTTTTTAATCATTCTTATAATTGTCACCAAATATATATCTCATATACTTAATTTTTGACCGATTCAATCTAAATTCTTTAAATTTTAGTGTGTCACTCTATAACTCCAATTAGAGATTAATACCCTCCATAATTTTTTCGACCAGCACTATATCATTATCAAAAAACATATGCCATGATATTTTATTTTAGATACTTTTTATTATTTTATCCATCATTATTACAAAAATGAGAGGAGTTAATGTTGAAACTTAGTGAAATTCAATATTAATTAGAAATGTATCACTTAAACCTCCGCAAATTCTTATATTAGTAATAGTACATCATATATTTTTATAAGATCATTATATTTTAAGAATATTTTCTTTTTCATCAATGTCCATCTTAATATATCTATGAAAATTTATTGTATGATCTTCCTAAATCAATGAATATTATATGTAAGCTTCTTTTCGGTACTCTAAGTACAAATATTTAATTAGTGAATGATTTTGGTGATCGATCATTTTGACAAAAACCCAAATTAATTCTGATACACACACTACTAGAAAACACAATTTCAGCAACGAAAATTATCGACGGAAAAAAATCTATCGGTAATAATGACGGATTAATGAGGGAGGGGTTGCTAGAAGATCAACGACGGATTTTTTTTGTCGCTAATCTATCGCTGATAGGGATTGGAGGAAAAAATATATATATATTAAAAAAAAGAAAAACTATCAGCGACGGATTTGCTACGGATTTTTTCCATCACAAAGCATCCGTTGTTAATCTGTTGGTAAAAATATTCAAAGGTAAAAAAATTAAAAAAAAAACTATTAGGGACGGATTTTTTCCGTCGCAAAATATCCATCGTTAATCTGTTGATAAAAATATTCAAAGGTAAAAAAAATTAGGAAAAAAAGAACTATCAATAATGGATTAGCAATGGATTTTTTCGGCCACAAAACATCCATTGTTAATCCGTCAATAAAAATATTCAAAGATAAAAAAAATTAAAAAAAAAAAGAACTATCAGCGACGGATGTTTTCTGTCGCAAAACATTCGTCGTTAATCCGTGGGTAAAAAAATTCAAAGATAAAAAAAATGAAAAAAAGAAACTATTATCGACGAATTAGTGACGAATTTTTTCTGTCGCAAACAATCCGTTGGTAAAAATATTCAAAGGTAAAAAAAATAAAAAAAAAAGAACTATCAGTAACAAATTTTCTGTCGGTAATAATATTCAAAGGTAAAAAAATTATAAAAATACAATTATCACCAACGGATTAGCGATGGAGTTTTCCGTCATTGATAGTTCCTTTATTAATTTTAATTTTAATTTTATTAATTTTATTTATTATTAATTTTTTTATTTATTAATACTTTTATTTTTATTTTTATTTTATTTTGTAGTAAAATAATATTATTTAATTATTTAATTATTTATTATTTCTTAACAAAAAATTTATTATTTTATAATAAATTATCATTTTATATTATTTTATTATTATTAAATTTTATAAGATAAAGCTAATAAATAAATAAATAAAGAATTGGGTAAGATGGCACAATGTAATCCAGTGGTTAGGTTGTTATTAACATTTTATTTGTTCTAGGTTCGAACGGCTCCAGAGGGACGGAGTATTGTTCACACATTAATGGAAGCGAGCGGCTGGGTGGGCTGTCAGGCGAGTGCGGGTGGGCGGGCGCGTGTGGTCGGGTTCAGAGAAGCTGGGGAGCTGGTGGGCGGTCGTGGCTTAGGAGCCTGGAGCAGCGTGCTTTCTTTTTGTAAAACTCAAAAATCAACGACAGATTGGGTTTGTCACTGATTTTTTTTTATTTTTTTCAACGACGAATTTTTTCCTTCGCTAATCCATCGCTGATATTAATGATGGAAAAAAATCTGTTGCTGATATTTAGCGAGATCACTATTGACGATAGATTTAGCAATGGAAAAAATCCGTCGCTGATACCTTTCAATGACAAAAAATGAACTTTCAGCGATAGATTTTTCCGTTACTGAAAGTCCATTTTCTAGTAGGGACACTTACCTCCAATTTCAATCTATATTTCATCATTTTCTCCCATAATCTCATAACATGATTAATAAGTTTAATTCTCTTATAATTGAAATAATTTTGTATGTCACCTTCGTTCTTATATAGTGGTATAATTGTGCTTTCTCCACATTCTAGGTATTTTTTATTTATCAAATTTTATTAAAAAGATTTGTCAACATTTTTATTTTCACTCAATAGGGATGTCACTAGATTTTATGGCCTTATTATTATTGCATATAATTTTCTTATAATTGTTGCATATGGTTTTCTTTTTTTTCTTTGGTAGTGCTCTTGCATATGGTAAAACTTATTATTCTTCCACACCAATTTTTTTTTAAGTTGAGAGCCCAATTTGTATTATTTCGAGTGGCTTCGGTATGGTACAATTGAGAGCCTAATATTTTTATCTCCATGTTTCATTGTTTCCAAATGGACCAACTCTAGGCCAAGTTAGTTTTACTCGATAGAAATATTAAATAGTGCGTGCGAATTCAAAGTGTGAATTATTTTCATGATTGTTTGATATTTGATAAATTATTATAACAGAGTTGCTTGAAAAACGATAATTATAAATAAAATTGAATATTAAGCATTTACTGTAATATTTAGTTGATCGTACATACAAGGTTAATTACTCTTTAGCTATTAAGAAAATTCTTAATTTCCATATAAAACACCAACACTTGATATTTGATTTTCAAGAGGGCCGCGGAAGCAGCGTAAAAAGCGACGCAGAGACCGCCATTGGGACAAGAATTGCTATGAGTGCCGTTGAAATTCTCTGTTCACCTGCACAAACACAAACATGGCAATGGAGATGTTATCAACCTGTATAAAAAAATATATCATATAAATATATTTTTTTATGTTTGACCGGCTAATATCTAATAACCAATTTATTTATTGATTCTGGCTAATTCGTCTTGAATTAACCATCGGCAAATTAAGGAGCAAATTTTTTCAATGTTTTTTTATTTCATTTTTAAGATTCGAACCCAATAACTTGATTACAAAAATTCAGTGCTATTGAAGTTAGACCAATGGAGAGTGGGTAGTGGTATTAAGTCTCACATCATCTCTCTAACCGTAAATATGTAATATATAGTTGTGGAACTCTGTAGTTCAACAAGTAGCTTTTAAGATGCAAATCTGGTTTGTTTATTTCTAACAAAATTCCAAGCAAAATCTTTAGATTTGCAACCATCCTATTAGAACTTTTTATTATTATTATATTCCCCTGTTCCGTTTATGGGTTGAGAGCTAATTACCTGATGTTGACCCACTAGGAGGAGGAGCCTGAACGACAACAGGTGGAGGTGGAGATGCAGGTGCCGGTGCCGGTGCCGTAAGAGATCCAAAATAAAAAGGTAAAGCTCAAATCTGACAGCACAGCTAGGATACAAAACTCTGGATCCTTTGTTTTGCATGTGAAGATCAGGTATACAGATCTGAAGGCAATTCCAGCAACCTGCAGGGGACAAATCTGGAGTGCACTGTGCTAATGTGTACAGCGTCTCATTAATTTGGGTAAGCTTTGCTTCTTTTGTCGCGAACTTCTTTGCAGACCCACTGGCTGCTTGAGCTGCTGTTTGTTTCACAGTCTCCACCACTGCCTGCTTGAAATAACTCCGGGGCACACTCAATTCATCCCACAAGGCAATACCAACGTCAACGGTCACAGTTGAGAAGATATACTCGTTGGAAAAGCGCAACAAGCACTCATCATAATAAGCAGTTTCAACTTTCTTTTCCGGACAATATTTTAAAGATTTTCACGAGCTGCAGCGACACAGTCCTGGCATATGTCAGAGCTGACATCGCCGCGGCAGAGAAAGAGGCCGTAGAATATGTTGGGGGCCTCACTGCCAATGCTGAGATTGTAGAATCCGTTGGGTGCTGTGGAATTTGTTGCGAGCAAAGAAAGGAGGATGCTGAGGTTGGCTTGGTATGTGGCATTTGTAGATGTTTTATTTTCAGGCTCACATTCACGGTCTAGAAAATTTGGGATTGCTTTTGTGGTGTGGCCAAATAGGCCAGATATGGCTATGATGAGAAAGACCAGGGAGGGAGAGGAGAGACAGAGAACGTTGGTACCCATAATTGTATTCCATAAAAATTTTAAGTATGCTAGTTATTTTTCTCTATCATATAGTGTCCATTTATGTGCTATGGAAGGCCTACTATTTTAAGAACCTTCTCAATTGATCCAACAATTGCATAAATTAAAAAAATTCAGGAGAAAGATTGGAATTGCTTATGACCTTAAGGAAATGAAGGTTGTTTTGACCAAAAAATAGAATATAGTATGATTTTACTTTTTTTTTTAATCAATAGGCTTTTGTCAACTTAGAACTGCAAGTTCCGACGGCTGCTGGATGATACTTGCCATTTGACTAATGCAAATGTCATAATCAACTCTTCTTGGTCTTCCAATAGAAATTGACAATGTAGAAGGCTCTTAGCATTGACCTCTAAAAATAAAGAGAATCTGATTTGATTAATTCCAAATACATAAAAGTAAAAGTTTTTCTAAAAAAAAATTAAAAACAAGTTATAGAAAAGAAATGAGAATAAATGATGAAGAAAAGAGAATTTATATACAGCAATTTTGGATAGATTATAGTATAATTTATCAGAGTTCATCTACGAGATGATAGCCCGGTAAGGGGCTTAACAGAGGATATGAGCCGGCTATCGGTAATCGGGTTATTGTAAATTTTGAACAAGAGTGTAACTAGGTTATGGAAATGGTCACGATGCATGATCTAGACGAGGATTTGTTGTCTGATAGGTTGCAATGATCTTGTTGTCTGATAGGTTGCAATGATCGAATCGATTGGAATACTAATAGTATTATGGGAAAATCATTAACGTAGATGTATTGAATTATGTAAAATATCTTTTATGAGCATCGATGTTAAAGGGGTTTGAGTCACGTGCGAATGCCTCTTTCCGCTATATATATATACATATATGCTTCTTTACTGCCATCTTGACCCAATGACAGCCGCCATACATTCACCATCAATTGGTTAAATTAAAACAACCCTTTTATCAGATTTTGTAAATATCGTACGTGTTGTTGACCACAGACCATAAGACATGTTTGACATGAATGTAATTAATATGCACACTGTTTTTGGCCATTTACCTTCCCTTTCCTGTCTTCTGAATAGTCATTGCCATTTGACCCCATGCATATGTTATAATCAATTCCTCCTTGGTCTCCCACAAATTGACACTTCAGAAGAAGGTTCTCAGCATTGACCTGGGAAACGAGCTTGAACGCCTTTTAGATGAACCCAACATCTTTTTTTCTTTGAAGTGAATGATGTTGGAGTATTTTTAGAATAAAGTAAAAACTTGTCTTACATTGAAAGTTTGAAAGATCGAGCCTTGTTTATTGACATGGATTTTAGTTCTTGCAGGGACATTCAAGTCGTAAAAAATTTTTTTACAAGTATCTTCCCCCCTATATCTTGTGTTCGAACTTTCACGGGTTCATGTATTTTTGCAACCCTATATAAACAATAAAAAAAAAAAGAAAGAAAAATGATATGGGTTTTGGGTAATGACCAAAAGTTAATAGCACAAGTAGGTTTTTTTCAGCTTCCTTTGCCCAGAGCTCTTATACAATATTTGCTGCAGAAAATAAAATTATACTTTCACTTAACAGCTAGATTGTATACCAAGTGGTTCCAAAACTCTACGCAGCCGTGCGATGAGCACAGAGCGAACTATTCTTTCGCCTTTTACTAAAAAAAAAAAAAAAAAAGTGGTTCCAAAACTCTTATACAATATTCTATAGGTGAGATAAAGGTTAGATTGCTTTACAAGGGGTGCGGAGCAAAACAAGCCTCACAGAAATTGTTTTCTTCTCCATTTCTCTGAACTTATATATAATATTTGCCACAAAAAATACCCGTTTCTTATTAAAAACCCTCTTCTTCTCTGTGCTGTTTAATGAATCTCTATACTGATGTTTAATTTATTTTTAATGGAAAATAAAAACTCACTAAGGCTCTGCTTGGATTGAAATAAAAACATATATAGATATAATACTGCTTGGAGTAGAAAAAAATAATGTAGAGTTCATTTTTTAACTCCTAAAAATTATAAATTTTTAAATCAGTAAAAAAAAGAACTTACAAATAAACTATATAAGAGTTTTTATTGTCTATTTAGTTGTACTTTTTATTTACTATTTTATTTTAATTAACTCTAAAAGAAAAGAATTCTAAGGGTAACTAATTAAATTGTAATATATATAAATAAATTCTATTATTATTATTAGTATTATTATTTTTTACTTTTAAAGAATTTAGTTATATTCTAAAAACAACAACATGAGTTCTTTTTCCATAATTCGATAATTAATACAAAGTTGTTTGTGTTTGGACAGTCATGATAGATGAATGTTAGAGCGGCCGTGAGGCCTAAAAGAACACACATGGCTATGAAGGGGAGATTGTCATTTTGAATTGGATAATTTCATGTTTACCTACATTTTTTTTTTACCTTTTTTTTTTATTTTTTATTTTTTGAAATCTGCAACCATCTTTTTGTATCTTTTTGGTATTAAATATAAATAGAAATAATTTTTTGAGTTTGTGACAAATTGTTTTGCAGAAAGCTTTTTTTTTTTGTTTTTTTGATGAAACGGTATTCAAAATTATATTCTGACTAATTTAATTTAAAATATTTTCAAACCTATTTTAAGAAAATAACTCTCTTAATATAATTTTTTACTCTTGCAATATTCAAATACGAGTATTGTTTACGGGATTTGCATAAAGTCTTTGGTTCCAAGTACTCTGATGACTGAGCTTTGTGTCACAAATAGACTTGAGATCCGTTGGATGTTTGTGTAACCATCTATCCAAGCAGCTACAGAACTTTGAAGCTAACGGCCAGTGGGTTGTGAGCAGTTAGTTCTAAAGTCAGTTGGCCAACTGAATTTTAACTGAAGTTGTTGAGTTGTTAGACAGTTAGAGATTACTCCAAGGAATGTATAAATACATGTAAACTGATTATCATCAATCCACCGTTAACGTGTAGAAACTCAGCAGTTTACCATGCTCTGTTTTCTGGTTGCATGCTCTGTTTCCTTTCATTTTTAAAATCCAGCGTCCTTTAGTTCAAGAGGCGGATCCGGTTGTGACAGTTTGGGCCTTGCCGGGCTCGGCCTAAATATAATTCAGATCAAGCCTTCGGGCTTTATTTTATGGGGTCGGCCTGATCATTTTTTGGGTTAGGCTGGTTTAGTTGGTGGGCAGCTTACTCGGTTATTATGTCTAAACATAATCATTTCCTAATTAATGCCATATCTCAAAAGGCTGTACAACTACTAACTATTAATGGTTTTTTTTTTTAATTATTTGCATATTTTTCCATTAATGAACCACCAGAAGGTCCCTAACTAATGCTTAAAAGTCAAAATTCACTGCAAAAGCCATCATTAAGGCCCGTCAAAGAAATTTCTACTTATATAATAATAATATTTTATATTAAAAATTCCATCTAGTGTTTACCCGACTCTAGTTTTCCAAGCCCCACCCTAAAAGTGGAACGAACTAAATTATTATGAGAAAAATAAGCCTTTTTCAATGATTTTCTTCCCCTTTTTCTGTGTGAGGAATTGAGGTCAAATTCAATGATAATGAGGGACCAAGCCAACATTTTTGTTTAAAGGTTAGATTTAATCAAATTCGATTCAAATCAAATTAAATAATTAAAGAACAAAATTTCTATTTTATTATTATTATTTATTTGATTAACAAAATGAAACAAACACTGAGGTTTAAATAAGGCCATAAAATTTATATTTATTCTTCATCCTTTTCATAAATAAATTTCAAAATTATATTTTAATCGACTCATATGAATAAGTTAAACTCTATAAATAGTTTGAATCACTTGCAATCCTAAGCGAGCCTAGAATCAACACATAATCGGTTTAGTGAATGAGAATATTAGATTTTTTAATTAAGTTTTAGATTTAAAATTTAAAAATATAAAAAACTATATTGGGAGAAATCCTTTTTGAATTGACCCTAATAATGTTCAAACTAAATTAATCGAAATATAATTTTAAATTATACTAAAAAAAAAATTTCAAGTGAGCCTAGCTTGGCCCGGGCTATCCTCAGCTTTGCTCTTTAGGTCAGGTAGCACCTTTATGCTACGACAATAGAAATTATAGTGTTTTTTTTTTTTTTTTAAAGGGATGGGAGATGATGAAGATAATATTTTTAATTTTACAATTTAGTGCTAACTTACTGTTAAATATATGATGGAAAATCCAGATCATACAAAAGTACAATCGATAACACTGGGTACAAGGGTTCTTGTGCAGTGCAGTGCAGCCCACTTCAGCTAAATAAATGTTGCTGTAGTTATTCCATCATGCTTTGTTCACCCTTTGATTAGTCAAGTTCAAGAGAAAAAAGAAACATAGAAAAATTATCCTAAACGCCAAAAGTCTAGGGTTCTACCCTATGAAATATGGGAAAAATGATAGACATTTCACATCCTATCAATCGATATGGAAAAATTCTGTACAAGAATAGTTTAGTGATATAAATTTCTCTCTCATAATCTAATGATTTCATATTCAAATTTATATATAATAAAAAGAAATATAGAAAAATTTTTATTGGAAGAAGAAAATTATCACCAAAGCTCAAATGTATATACTTATATACATATATATTTATATATATATATATATATAATTAAAATCTTTAAAATTACAAAAAGGAAATTGATTATGGCAGATGTTAGTGTAACTATTCTCTTTTAAGTATTAATATCATACTAGAGACTTGTTATCAAAACCCTTTTTTTATATTCATAAAGATGCATGTGGACATAGATTTACATAAATAGAAGTTAACCGGATATATATATGTATTGAATTATGTCTAATTGTATGATTTTTTTTTATAAAGTACTGATATCCAGTAATCATTTTATATCCGATTAAATTTGATTTATATAGATTTAGACTTTAAAAGGAGAAAACTCATTCGATACTTATTTTATTTATTCACAAGACTTTAATTCAATATCTTATTTAAAAGATATTTTACACCAAAAAGTTTTATATTAATTAATATTTGAAGAAGCCGTTGGAGAAAAGAAAATACTTGGAACACCTGGACTTGAAATTATTTATTTAGTTGTGAGAAAAATCTCACTTGTGGACTTCAAAGGTCTAACTACGTTGTAAATCAGAAGTTGTCAAATATTTCTTCAAATGCCCAAAAAAATAGTCATTCACATGTTGGAGGCTTCCAGTCACGTATCCATCAAACCTATTGTCCAATTTTTATTTTAGTTTCTGCATATTAAAGTCTTTGAAAGTTACAGAATTTATACTGTTTAAATGGTCAAACGATCCTACCATGGAGCTGGAAGTCTATATAATTAATAAAAGGCAAAAAAGGTTTATTCAAGAAATAAAAATAAAAGAAAAAAAATTCCCTCCACCTTACCTTAATTTTATTTAAAAGCAATTAACAGAAGCAATTTGCTAATGATGTTCAAAATGGAAAAAGGGTAATTTCCACCACACAATGAACGGTAATATCCCATGCCATCACAGAGTTCTATCAAGCGAGTCCCTACATTTTTTGTTGTCGGACCAAAGACCATAATAATGTTGTCGACCATCTCCAATTGAAAGGTCACAAGGTTCTCATCCAACTGCCAATGTCTGCTTGTAACATCAACTTCCCTTCGCCGTGTGCTGAGAGGCAGATAGCTATTGCAATTTGACCCGGCACATGAAAAGTTTTCCAATAGAAATTGACACTTGAGAAGAAGTTTGCCATTGTGATGACTTGGTCAATATCTTCCGGTCCAACCCAACCCAACAATACGTTCATACTGGATAATGAACATTATATTATACCTTGGAACTTGGAAAATGAAAATGCTGGAACTAAATTTAGGCCTGTAAATTGCAATCAGGCGGTATCAACACGCAAGTGGTACTAGAATCAAAGGTTTGGTTTGACATACAAGAGCAGTGGTGTGCACTTCCATGGTTTCCGGCTTTCCATTGATCCAGACACTCCTATTGTTCATCTTCGAAGTCCAGTGGTTAAAATAGCACTTGGTGAATTCTATGGTTAGCATTAGAGGGGAAGCTTAGTGAATGGAACAGACTCACTAAGTGGGAGATTATTAGACTTCCATGTGTAAGTTGGGTATTTCACATGAAATAGAGAATGGAGAAAAATAAACCTTTTGGAGAAAATGCAATATTTTCATAAAAATTAATACATAATTTCCAACATAATGTTACAAGGTACTGTTGTGATTAAAAGATTTATAAGAGCTGATAACAAAAAAAACTTGAAAACATGTTGGATCCTCGATGGGCTTCTGCTCAAACCAGAAGTATTCTCATTAAAAACAGACAAATCACTGGTTCGCACTTTTGTTCTATATTATGACCCCACAAATTTTTTTTTGTATTTTTTGCTTATACACTATTGAAGAAGATTGGTTTTAATTTTGAGTACTCTAGATCAACCATTGCATAAAATATATCAAACTCCGTTTCGTAATAGTTGACAAATATATAACATATACGACTTCATACTTTTCACTCCTCAAAAACAGTGTAAAGAAGAATTATTACAGCCTTTTCCATGACTCGAAAATGTTCATAGCAAATGAAAATATGAGAAAGCTACAATACACGTAACCTCCTGCTGTGATTGGCAACCTGTTTGCACTATCGAGGTTCAAGCTCGGTTATGGATACATCATTCACAGAAACTGTCGTAGACTTGCTGGTTGATTGATCGGATTCTAGCCCCTTTATTGGAAAGCTTAATTCTGTTCTGGTTCTAGTCCGAGCAAAAAATGCAGGTTTTTTTGGAAGTGCCATTGTAACGGAGAAACTGTTGAGCATGAGCACCACAGAAGCCATTGTTGGTCTATCATCCGGATTTTCCTGCACGCATAGTAGACCGATTTGTATGCACCTAAGGACTTCATTTCTTGAATAAGAGTCACTTATGGTCTCATCAACCAATTCCAATGGAACATTTTCCTTCCAAAGTTTCCAAGCCTACAACATTTCATTAAGTTTTATCAACACCAAACCATTGACTTTCTAATAACCACAACTAGTTAATACCACTAAACTGAGTGTCTACTTACATAGCTAAGAAGGTCTTCAGCACAATCTGATTGGTAGAAATGGCTATTCTTCTGACCACTTATAATCTCTAAAATTAGTACACCGAAGCTGTACACATCAGATTTGACAGAGAAATATCCATGCATTGCGTACTCTGGAGACATGTAACCGCTGCAAGAAAAAGCTTTTAAGATTGTGAAGCTCCAAACATGGCAAAAGTATGATACCAAAAGTTTAATTTGCATCTCGATAGACACCCATGAAGCATAGACATAGCTTTGTTTTTCTAAGAGCCGTGCTTGACAGTTAAAACAGTCATTTCTGAAACTAAAAGCGTGGGTGAAACATGAATGATAAACATCAGCACTTACAAAGTACCAACAATTCGGTTTGTATTTGCCAGGGATTGATCCACCCCAAAAATTCTTGCCATACCAAAATCAGAAACTTTTGGATTCATATCTGCATCTAACAAAACATTGCTAGGTTTGAGGTCACGGTGTATAATTTTGAGGCGGGAGTCTTCGTGAAGATACAAAATCCCACGGGCTATCCCTTCTATAATCTTGTAACGTCTTGGCCAATCTAACAGTCGTTGCCTTTCAGGATCTAAAGATTGATAACCACAATTACATGTGTGAGTAAACAACTGATGACAAACAAAAACTTAAATCAACATGTGTTTGAGAAGACCCAAACCAAATAAAAGGTGGTCAAGGCTTTTGTTAGGCACATATTCATAAATGAGTATCTTCTCTTCCCCTTCCAGGCAAAATCCCAAGAGCCTCACAAGATTTCGGTGTTGAAGCTTTGCTACCAACACCACCTCATTCTTAAATTGCTCTGCACCTTGTCCTGACCCTTTTGATAATCTCTTCACAGCCACTTCCTGTCCATTAGATAGCATACCCTGAGTTTTAAGAAAAGAGTTAGCTCAATCTGCTTGCTTTCAAAAACTTTAGAAAACATTCCATGAATATACTGGAAATTTTGTGCATTCTTTTACCTTATATACATCTCCATATCCTCCTTCACCAATCTTATTTTCAATTGAGAAGTTGTTTGTTGCTGTCTCAATAGTTCTTAGATCATATTGAAGAGATTGCACGTTTGTGATCTCGTCCACAGCTTCAGAAAACATAGAGAAATTTCATGAAACCAATTGAATTCTCATATAGCAAAACGACTTACAACACAATAATATAGCTTGATTTTACCGCTGTTATCTTCTACTATTGCAGTGCTCTCCTTCCTTTTTCTAAGGAAACAATAGCATAAGATGGTAAAAAATGCTGCGGATACAGACACTGGAATGACAATTGCGACAAGAGTCGTTGTTGAGATTCCCTTACTACCTGCATTTAAACACACGTCTTTAAGTGGTTTCCGATCAGGGCTAGACTAATTCATGCCCTGATGCAAAACGGTAAATAACCTTGGACAATAATCAACAATATGCTTTGTATTTAATAAAAAGTTTACAACTGATAACTACACATGGGCTAATTCTACCTATCAGATTGCAGAATCCTTTAACACTCCATTCTAACAATTATCCTTGCTAAGCTTAGATCAAAGTTCTTTTATACCAGGCATCACGGATTGATCTATTATGGTCCTAGGCCTAGTTTATTAATTTCTCTAATAACCCCTCAAAAACCCACTTATGCAATAAGCAAAATAAACTAAGATCTTTAGTACGATTTAAGGGATTTTATGAGATAAATTTCAATGACTTGACACAGAATTCAACTAAGTGGGGGTCTCTCAAACTTTTGTTTCTGGTTTTCCCTATTCGTTCTTTTTTCCGGACAGGTAGTCAGAACCGAGTCTCAGTAAAATTAAAGGATTTCATGAGATATTCTATCAAAGACTTTGCTCAAATCTTACCTGCTTTGCTCTCCAATGTTGGCGGAGGTGCAGTAGTATTAGTAGTGGTAGTAGGAGGTGAAAGAGCTACAGGTGCCGGTGCTGGGGCAATGGTTGCTGTGGAATTGTAAAAGGGGTAAATCTCAAACCTGACATTACAACTAGGAAGCAAAGTCCTTGCACCTTGCCTGCCAGTGTTAAGAGCATTTATGCCCGTCATGAGGCAAGAACTGCAATCGGTAGTAGACAAATCTGGTGTGCACTGAGCTAAAGTATACAGTGTGTCAGAATCCGTAAACTTTGCTTCTTTGGTTGCAAATTTTTTGTCAGTCCCCCTTGCTGCTTCACCTTTTATATCGTTCATCGTCTCCGACACCAATTCAATAAACTTATCTTGCTCAACGCTCATGTTATAAATGTTAGTTAGCGTAATTATTTGGTCAAAACTGGGTCTTGAGACTATGGACTCATTAGAGTAGCGCAACATGCACTCGTCATAAAAGTTTATTCCAACTTTTGCTGATGAGCAGTTCTGATTCAGGTCACTGCGAGCTGTGCTGACACAGGTTTGACATGTGTCACTGCTCACATCGCCGCGGCAGAGAAAGAGACCGTAGACTGTGTTAGAGGCCTGATTTCCAACCGAGTAGTTGTAGAAGCCATTAGTGACAGTAGTTGAGTTGGAATCAAGGGAAGAGAGGAGGATGTTAAGGTTGGTTTTGTAAGAGCTGTTTGAAGAAAGGGTTGTGTTTGTGTTTTCACAGATACGGTAGAGGAAAGTTGGGGATGCTTTTATGGTGAGGGGATGGAAGGTTACCGTGCATACGAAGAGAAAAGGCAGAGAGAAGAGATGGGAAAATTTGAGGAACATTTTCTTCGACTCTTTGATGACCATAGTTCGGAGATATACACTTTTTGCAAGAGCATTTCTTTTGGCAGGTGTCAGAGGGCAGGTGGAATTTAATTGTCTTAATTGACTTTTCTACCAGGGAAGGCATGTCTCCGGTGCACTCGACGTAGTGTGATACCAGGCAAGGCAATGCACGTGACAAAATAGTTAAAGTTGAGTTAAACTCTATATTCTTTCTCGACTCTTTCAATAAATGAATTCAAAATTACACTTATAATTAATTCATTTTATTTAATTAATGAACAAACCGAAGCAAAACCAAAGATTGTTGGAAATTTGAAGTAACAGAGCAAAAATTGATATTGCAGCATATGAAATTGCTAGGAAATCAGATGCTACTATTTCCATAAAGGAGAATGCCCTTTATACAGGCTTATAATCAAACTAAAAAATACTAAAAAATCTCAACTGATATGAGATATTATTAGCACTAAATCACCTAACTAACATGAGAAAAATATGGAATAACAACTAGTAAATGACAGCAACCAACGATTAAATTCAAGGTAATTTTGAATCAACTTCCAACACTCCCCCTTGATTCAAAGTTGCACACACCAAGCTTTGACCTGAAATAGACATGCTTGTGACATGGAAGAGCTTTTGTGAATATATCTGCCAGCTGTTCATCAGTGTTACAGTACTTCAAGACAATCTCATTTTTAGCAACCAGGTCACGAATGAAATGAAACCGAATATCGATGTGCTTGGTTCTTCCCTGGAAAGTAGGATTTTTTGTCATTGCAATCGTGGCCTTGTTGTCACAAAAAATTGTAGTTTCCTCATGTTGTACCTGATGAAAATCACCAAGTAATCTTCTCAGCCGTACTGCTTGACATGCTGAAGATGTGGCAGCAATGTATTCTGCCTCTGATGTAGAAAGTGCAGCTGTTGCTTTTTTTTTTTTAACTCCATGTGACTGCTCCAGACCCCAGATTGAATATATTTCCTGAGGTGCTCCTTCTATCATCCAAGGAACTTGCCCAATCGCTATCACTAAAGCCAACTAACTTGAACTCTGAAACTCGATTGTACCAAATTCCAAATTCCAAAGTTCCAGCTATGTACCGTAGGATCCTTTTTGCAGCTCCATAGTGATGTTTTGTGGGGCTATTCATAAATCTTGAAACCATACCAACGGAGAGTGAAATATCTGGTCGAGCGTGACCCAAATATTTAAGTCCTTCAACTAAGCTTATGAAACTTCTTGCATCCACTTTTTCAATACCATCTTCTAGCTGTAATTTTTCAGTCATGTTCATGGGAGTAGCTGCAACCTTGCAATTAAGCATGTTAAACCTTTTGAGAAGATCTGTTGCATATTTTCTTTGTGAAATGAATACTCCATCTTCTCCTTGTTTCACCTCAAGGCCAAGAAAATAATACAGCAAACCTAAATCTGACATTTCAAAACTTGCCATCATACTACATTTAAATTCATCTACAAGAGAGTGAGATGAACCCATATAGATTATATCATCAACATAGAGACAGACTATGAGAAAATCATTGTTACCTCCCTTCTTCAAGTAAAGTGTAGGCTCATTCTCACTTCTTTCAAACCCATTTTGCAGGAAATATGAGTCTATCCTGTTGTACCATGCTCATAGAGCGTGTTTTAACCCGTAGAGTGCCTTTCGCAGCTTATACACTTTTTCTTCATTGCTTTCAACAATGAATTCTTCGGGTTAACTAACATACACCTCCTATTGCAACTCTCCATTTAGGAACGCTGATTTAACATCAAATTGATATATAGACCATTGCAATTGTGCAGCTAAAGCCAAAAGAATTCGCACAGTTTCGAAGCGAGCAACAGGAGAAAAAGTTTCTTTAAAATCGATACCCTGCTGTTGTGAGTATCCTTTCGCCACCAATCGAGCTTTGTGTTTCTGTATGCTTCCATCTGCATGGTACTTTGTTTTGAACACCCACTTCAAACCAATCACGTTCTTATCATGGGGCAATTCCACCAACTTCCAAGTTTCATTCTGTAACACCAAAAAAAAAAAAAAAAAAAAAAACGAAATGTGGAGACGCAGCATTTTGGGGCAAAACGCTGCGTCCCCAAATTTGGCGATTAGGGTTGGAAACCCTAATCCCACTCCCCTTCTCTCTCTCTCTCTCTCTCTCTCTCTCCCCCTCCCTCTCCCGACCCTTCGTTTTTTTTCTCCCACCGCGGCGCCGCTCCTCCTTCCCGCCGCCATCGCCATCTTCTTCTTCCCCTTCTTCTCCTTCTTCTTCTTCTTCTTCTTCTTCTTCTTCTTCTTCTCTCCCTCTCGCTGTAGCTCTCTCCCTTCGGCTTCGCCACTCCGCCGTAGTCCCTCTCCTTTATGCCACCACCGCACGCCACCGCTTGCGATTGCCGCTACTCCTTCCTCCCGCGAGCCTGTACGAGTGCAACCCAGTGCCCTTGCACGCAATCGAGCCACAGCGCACCTCAGTCCGCGAGCGGGCAGGACCTAGCCCGCTCGCACGAGCCAGCGCACGAGTGCGCACCAGCGCAGCGCACGAGCGCAGCGCACGAGCGCAGCGCACGAGCGCGCGCGAGCGGGCGCACAGCAGCGCGCGCACCTGCGCACGGGCGAGTACCAGCCCGCAGGCCCATCAACCGTAGGCCCATCACCCGTAAGCCCGCCAGCCCGTAGGCCCATCAGCTAGAGGCCCGCCAGCCTACAGGCCCACCAGCGGTAGGCCCGCCAGGCCGCAGGCCCGCCAGCCCGCTGGCCCGCAGACCAGCGAGCCCGCTAGCCGAAGCCCACTGGCCCGCTAACCCACGAACCCACGAGCCCATTGTAGCCCACGAGCTCGCGACGGCCCGTGACGGCCCATGAGCCCGTGACAGCCCACGAACCTCCACGCAAGTAAATGACTTTGGGTTTTGCTTCTGATCTAAGTGTTTAGATCTAACAAATAAATCTTGTTTTGATAGGAAATATTACAGATTTTGGAGTGATCGAAGAGACATTCGGACGAAACTCTACGCTTTGAGAAAACCCTAGGTGAGGAGATTTCGGCTCTAATTGATAAATTGAATGAATCTAAGATTGAATTTAAGATAAAAAGTTCTGTATATGTTTAGATTATAAGTAGAATGTGAATAGAATATAAATTCTGAAATGATTATATATGACTTTGAAGGTTAAGTATAGAATGTTACAGAAACTAGATGGTCTGATACGAAAGAAACATGTTATAGAATCATAAAATCATATCGAGTGAATTCAAATAGTTTCCCTTAGAGTTAAACTTTGAAATATGCATGAAAGTATCTGGGTTGTAGGGTTGAAATGAAATGAGCCGTAAAGTGGAGGATATTGTACATTTCATGTCTTTCGGATAAACCCTAAAGATACTTGAGAAATTGATATTCAATTTTGATGATCTGATTAGGTTGATCTTTTTGAAGATTCGAGAAATCAGATTGGATTTGTTTTGAAAATAGGGAGTGACCACCCTCCCTAAAACTGTGAGTGAGATTTTGACATTCGCTATTGATTGAAAATCATGTTTCAAAAATACTTTTTAAACGACATGTTTCTGCAAAATGTATGATTGTTAGAATTTTTGAATATTTTATGAAATGTTTTGTGACATTTGAAGTGTTTTAATTTCTGATTTTATCGATATGCATCCATAAGTTTTGATAATTGAATATTGTGCCACATTTTCGACATATTGATATGCTTTAATGCTTCCACTGCATTGACACATGATTTTAAATGGATTTACTTACATATTTGGGCTATATGCCCGGCCGACGTTATGATATGATGCATGGGGCTATATGCCCGGCCGATATGGTAATGGGATGCATGGGGCTACGTGCCCGACCGATATGATATTGAAATATGCTTCCTATAGCATCCGTAGCTACGAAGGACATCTGGTAGAGGCACCCCTTGTGTCCGGATACGTTTCGGCCGGAGGTATCCGCCAGATCGTCATGTGTATGGGTGTCCCAGGTTGACCCTCATCGGAGAGGACGTTGAGTACGGCTCCGTCTAGCACCAGGCGGGGGCACCATACACGACCGACTAGTTATATGTACATTATTATTATTTACAGGCTAGTTGAAGTAGTTTGTGGCCAACATTGGGGTAGAGAGCCATTATTTAATACTTGCATTTGAAAAAACCCCCAATGCGTCGTCTTTGGTCGAGGTAGACCATTGCCGGGGTTGTTTGATTGACCTGCTCTTTATGAATTGATTTCCACATTGGATGCATATGTTATTTTCAAATGTGTGTCTGATGATATCTGAATTTGTTGAAACAGCACGCTATTTTTCCCACACTTGATATTGTGTTTCATGCTTTGACACTCCAAGTTCACCCTCGATATTGATAGTATGATGTCAATCCCCTCACTTACTGAGTATCCTCCCATAGATACTCACCCCTCGCTTTCTTTCCATAGGATTAGTGTTGGACTGAGGAGGTATTGTTGGGTTTGTATAATTGTGACGCGAACGTGATATCACTGGGCTTGGGTATGGATATTTTCATCTCTTCCGTTACGATGATTGGTGATATCGTTATATATTGGAGATTTTAGTTTGACCAATATATTTATATAATTTTTTTGGGATAACTGTATAAATTATGGACATTTATTCATGAAACCCTTGTATTGATTTATTTCATTGCATTGAGACATTTGTGAATATTTAAAAATAACTTGGGAATTTATTTTTATATATGCTTAGAATTTAGGTTCGCTCGGTGCGGCGACTGCTCATACTCTAGTTGGTCATAACAGTAGAGGTCTGTTGCTAGGACTGCTAGAAACTTTATAGCCTTGAGTTGTTCTGGATGTTGGCTGTGGTATTTGTTGATTTTGGAGAGACCGGGATGGCCATTTGTTTATTTTACATGATGAATGTGATATACAGGTGAAATTGTACATTGGGAAACCTCCGATTTATGGAGAGATTTTGTCCGATTTTTTAAAAAAATACAGCCGGTATCCAGGGATAACGGACGGCTGTTCACGATCCCGATTCGGGGCGTGACACATTCTTTTGGATGGCCATGAGTTCTTCTTTCATTGCATTTCTCCACTCCTCTGTTTCTGCTACCTCTTTATAAGTTGTGGGATCTGCAACAATTAAAGCAAATGCACAAGTTTCATAGATCTCTTTCAGGGATCTGAATTTTCTTGGTGGTGTTGCATCAGAGGACTCATTTGTAGAAGGTGAGGTGCTGCTACTCGGAGTATTTGGAGTTGAATCTATAGAGCTGTTTCTGCTTGATGAGGGAGAGGAATTTATTGAATTTGCTGGTGAGGAATCTAAAACTTCATTTGTTAAAGCCTGAATTTCTTTGCTGCTGCTACTCCAATTTCACTTTGCTTCTTCATCAAACACTACATTTCTGCTAATAATCACTTTGCCACTAAGAGGGTTATACAGCCGATATGCTTTGGATTGAGAACAATAACTAATGAAAATACATTTTTCAGATTTCTTGTCTAGTTTTTTATGCTTCTGTGAATTTATCAAAGCATAAGCAATACAACCGAAAATGCGTAAATGGCTTACCGAAGGCTTTGTACCTCTCCAAGCTTCAAATGGTGTTTTATTCAACACGGCCTTGGTTGGTGAACATTCAACAAGTAAACTGAGGTTGCAATTGCTTCTGCCCAATACTGATTTGGAATCTCTTTGGCTTTAAGTAGACTCCTAGCCATCTCAACAACTATGCGATTCTTACGCTCCGCTACCCCGTTCTGCTCTGGTGTGTAAGGAGCTATCAATTCCCTACGGATGCCATTCTCTTCACAAAAATGATTGAATTCATTAGATAAGAATTCACCACTTTTGTCTGTGCGGAGAGCTTTTATGCAAGACTCATTTTGCTTCTCGACAAGAGCCTTGAATTTCCTGAAATTCTCAAAAACCTCTGATTTGTTTTTCAGAAAATAGACCCAACTCATGCATCTAAAATCATCAGTCAAGAGAAAAAAATAACGACTCCCTCCAATTGATTCAGTATTCATTGGTCCACACAAATCAGCATGAACCAATTCAAGACAATTAGAAGCCCTCCAAGCTCCTTCAACTGGAAATGACCTTCTTGTTTGTTTGCTATATACACAGCCCTCACATAAATCAAAAGACTCAATTTTTGGCAGTCCAAGAACCATACCTTTTTGATTCAACAACTTCAGCCCATTCACATTCAGATGTCCATACCGCAGATGCCATATCTTAGACTCCTTCTTTTCACCAGCAGCTAACGCAAATGTTCCACATTTGAAACTTCAAGTGGGAACATTCTGTTTTTGCTCATATGAACATTAACCATTGTTTGTCCTGATTTTTTCTCTTTAATAACATATGCTCCATCATCAAATATTATTGAGTATCCACTAGCCATCAATTGCCCTACGCTCAACAAATTATGTGCCAAGTTAGGAACAAATTGAACATCATAAAGAAGTTTCACTTTACCATGACTAGTTTTGATTGCTACTGTCTCTTTTCCAACAACTTGAACGTCTTTATTATCACCAAATTTGACTTGCATCTTCTTTGTTTCATCAAGCTCTCTGAACATTTCTCTTATGCTTGACATATGATTGGAGCAACCGCTATCTACAAACCACACATCATTTGCAACATCATTATTTTCAAAATGGGCCATAAATAACTTACTTTCCTCATCTTCTAATACTGCATAATTGGTTTCATCATCTTTGTACCAGCAATCTGCTTGAATATGCCCATACTTCTTGCATCGATAGCATTGGATGCCACCCCTATTGCCTCTGCCTCTGCCTCTGCCTTTGCCATGACCTTTGCCACTGCAATATGAACCTCTACCACATTCATTTCCTGTTGTTCTTTCAGACTCTTTAGAGTTCTCCCCCTTCACTTGAAATGCATTTGCTTCATGTGTCTCAATAGATCTGTTCAACCTGGCCTCATGAGCTTGCAAAGAATCCATCAGTTCATCAAATGAAAATATTGACAGGTCTTTAGATTCCTCAATTGCAGCTACTATATGATCAAACTTGGAAGTTAAACTTCTTAACACTTTTGCAACAATAGCTTGATCTGAGACTTCTTCTCCATAGGATCTCATTTGATTGACAATTGTAGCTACTCTTGTAAGAAAATCTTGCACTGATCTTCCATATTTCATTTTTAAGGTCTTAAAGTCACGACGAAGAGATTGCAATTTCACTGTGATCACCTTTGAGGAACCTTGAAATGCTATTTGGAATGTTGTCCAAGCTTCTTTGGATGTGGTTGCTGTTGAAATTTTGGAGAAAATTGATTCATGAACAACATGTTGAATGAAGAAAAGAGCTTTCGAATCTTTCTTTCTGTTCTCCTTCAACCGATACTCTTAATTAGGATCAGCATACCCATTTTCTACCAAATCCCAGAGATCTTGAGACTTAAATAAAGTCTTCATTTTAATGCTCCAGAATTCATAGCATTCTCCTTTGAAGATTGGAATGGTAGGTTGTGAAACACTGATTGAACTTCCATGAGTAGCCATCACTTTCAAGGTCCAGTGCTCTGATACCAAGATTGTTGGAAATTTGAAATAACAGAGCAAAAATTGATATTGCAGCGGATGAAATTGCTAGGAAATCAGATGCCACTATTTCCATAAAGGAGAATGCCCTTTATATAGGGTTACAACCAAACTAAAAAATGCTAAAAAATCTCAACTGACATGAGATATTATTGATACTAAATCACCTAACTAACATGAGAAAAATATGGAATAACAACTAGTAAATGACAGCAACCAACGACTAAATTCAAGATAACTTTGAATCAACTTCCAACAACTAAGTTACAAGTTGTTAATAAACATTTTGAATCACATGCAATCCTAAGCAAGCCTGGCTTGGCCTAGGCCACACCCACTTTAGGTTAGAAACAACCTTTAGGCTACAACCATATAATTTATGCTTTTCTTTTTTTTTTTTTAATAGATGTGAGATGATGAAGATAATAGTTTCATATTCATAATTCAGTGCTGCCTTACAGGTAAATTATATGGTGGAGAATGTGGATCTTACAAAAATAACAACTTGTGATTGCAAACAATAACATTGGGTACAAGGGCACTTGTGCAGTGCAGCCCACTTTAGCCAAATAGAAAGAAACATGCAAAAATTATTAGGACTAGCCAGATTCTAAATAGAATAGAATGAAAATTCTCAAAATATCAATATAATATATAAGAAAAATGTCATACCATATGTAAACTCAATGATTCCCTATATCCCACAAAGAAATCTTTTATAATAGGTTTGGTAAAGAGATCAACCACCGTAATGTGTGTGAAAATGTACTTGATTGTCACTTCACCATTCTGATGATATCTATCACAAAGTGATATATGGTATCAATATGTTTAATACTACTGTGATACTTAAGGGTATCAAGTGTAAGTAATAAGGGTCTGATTATCACAATAAATCCACTGATCTCTCACTATCATAACCCTTAAGTTATCCAGAAGTATCAAAAACCAAATACTATCTTGAAATGTCGTTGAGTATGTTACAAACTCAGCTTCCATCATAAATAGAGATATGTAGATTTGTTTCTTATTGCTACATGATATGACGCTGTTATTGAGCAAGATAGTAAAACATGATATCGATTTGCATCCATCAAAATCACCACCCTAGTCGACGCTGAATACCCAACGAGACGCAAATTATCTCCTTTATAACACAAGGAGAGATTCGCAGTTTTCTTGAAATATTTCAAAATCCTTTTCATTGCTCTCCAATGATCTCTTTCAGGATTCAATGATATCTATCTACTAAATTGACTACAAAGTAAATGTCTGGTCATGTATATAATATCGCATACATCATACTGCCCAGTGCACTAATATAAGAAATTTTACTCATCTCTATTCTTTCTTCCTGAGTTTTAGGGTTCATGTTAGGATTCAGACTCTCACCTTTAACAATAAAAGTGTTTATAGGGTTACAATCGTTCATTCTGAAACATTCGATAACCTTTTTGATGTAAGACTCTTATGAAAGAGTTAACATCTATCTTGAGCGATCCCTCTGAGTCCTAACTCTGAGAATAAACTTAGTTTCACTCATATCCTTCATGTCAAAAAATCGATAGTAATCACTTTTTGATGGTCATCAGATACTCTCTGTTACTCTCAACAAGAGAATCTCATCCACATATATGGACATTATCACAAAGGAGTCAAAAGTGCATATCATATACACCCAATAATCCTCCTCGATTATCGTAAAATCGTAAGATATCATCTTTTAGTGAAATCTCAGATACAACTGTATCAATGATTGCTTAAGGTCATATATCGATTTTCGAAATCGATAAACCTTATGCCCCTGACTAACAGGAATAAAACCAGATAACTACTCCCTATAGATCTCCCTATCCAAACTTCTATTTAGAAAGGTAGTCTTAATATTCATCTAGTGTAACTTCATATCTATGTCCATGACAATTGCTAAAAGTAAACAAATTGAGATAAATTTGACTACTAGAGATAACGTCTTCTCGTAACCCATGCCCTTAATATGAGTATAACCCTTGTTTACCGATGAGTTTTATACCTCTCCATCGATTCATCGACATTTCTTGATTTTGAGAATTTAATTATTCTCAATAACCTTTCTACCCTCAGGCTAATTAACTAAATATCAGACTTCATGGATTCTCATTGATTCAATCTTTTTTTCGATGTCTTTCAATTAATAATACTTCGCAGAATCATCGAGAGTCTCCTAAACCCTTTTTGACTTCACATCATTTTTAAGAGTAACAATAAGGCTTTCACCATCAATCGGGGCTATCCTCAACTCTGCTCTTTAGGTAAGGTAGAACTTCTATGCCACAATAATATAAATTATATATATGTTTTTTTTTATGGATGTGAGATGATGAAGATTATATTTTTAATTTTACAATTTAGTGCTAACTTATTGCTAAAATATATGGAGGAAAATCTAGATCATACAAAAGTAACAGCCCCGCTCCAATCAAAAACATCGGGTACAAGAGCACTTGTGCAGTGCAGTGCAGTGGAGCCCACCTCAGCTAAATAAATGTTGCTGTGGTCATTCCATCCTGCTTTGTTCACCCTTTGATTAGTCGAGTTCAAGAGAATACAGGAACACAGAAAAATTATTCTAAACGCCAAAAGTCCGGAGGCCTACTCTGTGAAATATTAGAAGAATGATGACATTTCACATTCTTACTTTCCTTTCCCTATCAATATGGAAAAATTCTTATTCCAAGAAGAAAATGATCAGCCAACGTCCGGATATATATACTTACACATATATAATTAAAAATGATAACCCAAATCTATTGAAGTATACTTTTTTATTTATTAAAATCTTTAAAATTACACAAAGGAAATTGACTTTAGTGTAACCATTATATTTAGATATTAATATTATACTCAGACCAGTAATCAAATCCCTTTTTAATATTCAAAAAGATGTATGTAAATGTAGAGTTAAATTTAGTTCAAACAGATTTGAATTCTAAAATAATAAAACTCTCGTAATATCTATTTTTTATTAATAAAATTTTAATTCGATATCTTATTTAAAAAAGATTGATTATTAAAATATTATATTAGTAAATTTTTGATAGTAATATCAAAATTTTATATCAATCATTGAAGCGATAGGAGAAAAGAAAATACTTGGAGCACGTGGACTTAAAATTATTTATTTAGTTGTAAGAAAAATCGCACTTGTGGAATTGAAAAGTCTAATACGTCGACCAGAAGTTGTCAAATATTTCTTTTATATATATATATATATATATATGTGAGATGATGAAGATAATATTTTTAATTTCATAATTTAGTGCTACCTTAAAGGTAGATTTTATGGTGGAGAATGCGGATCTTATAAAAATAACTTGTGATTGCAATCAATAACATTGAGTACAAGGGGTAAAGAACTTTGATTCAAATGGCATATTCCCTTTCTCTCGTGTAATAGATTTTAATTCGAATCCTAATATGTAAAAAAAAAAAAAAAAAAAAAAAAAGAAAAAACATTGAGTACAAGGGCACTTGTGCAATGGAGCCCACTTCAGCCTACTAAGTGTTGCTGTGGTCATTCCACTATGCTCTGCTCACGCTCCGATTTGTCAAGTCCATGAGAAGAAAGAAATATGGGAAACGGATTAGGACTTGCAAGACTATGAATATAATAGAAAGAAAGTTAGCAATTGCTTGAAGATCCCATTAGCTTTCAAAAGACCTAAACGCCAAACTTTGGGGGGTCCATTCTAAAAGATATTTGGAAAAATAAGAGCATCCACATCCTTTCCTTCCTCTATCTTTATCAATGTGAAAAAAATCTTATTTGAGAGCACATCAAAAAATGATATATATAATTAAAGTGACCAAGACTGATGAAATATTATTTTACATTTGTTAGAATTTTTTAAAATGGCACAAGGAAATTATATTATATTTTTAGCATGGTAAATAGTTAATATAATTAATCTTTCTAAGTATTGCTACCATGTTTCAAACTTATTATCAAATCTTATACCGATTAATTATTGAAAACGCACGGACGATTATGTCCTTTTAATTTGATCAATACTGATTACAGAGAAAGATATATTCGGAATATCACATTTCATGGACTTAATCGCATTTGTTTGGTTGGGTTGTAAGAAAAATCTCACTTGACTTGAAAAATCTCTTCTTAAATGTAAAATTCAATCTCTTGTTGGAAAAGCCTAAAGTTACGTGTAGCCATGAGAAATCTGCGGTTGAGCAAGAGAGATGTTGTAACAGTGATTGATTGATCTCGACATGAAGGTAAGAAAGTTCTAGTTTCTATTTTTTTTTTTTTTTTTTTTTTTGGGTAAGAAGTTCTAGATTCAATTCTCACAGGTAAGATCTTTAGTGCTTCTTTAGTATTTTTTTCCTATTCTACTTATCCTTTGCAGAATTGTGATAATTTTTCAAAGGCAACTCAACTTCGTGATGCTTTCTTCACTTATACCATGTGAACCATTTTGTATCATCGTGTCTTTTGTCTCTTTTCCCCATCCCTAATTATCAACACCATGGATAACCCTTTGTCGGACTTGTTATGTACTGTTTTCATCCCTCTTGGAAGAAGTACATATACAGATACGAGGGCATGTCACACGGAAAAATGGGGTGGCGGATTGTTGGGGAAACACTCGAGTTTTTGTAGGATAGAATATAAAATTACTCTAGTAAGGTATTCAAGACCTCGTTGTACTCACTTCATGGTAAACAACACTTAAAGCAAAATTGGTATAACAAAGGACAAGTAATTTAGCTTTGAAAAATAAAAAAGTTTTACCTTTGAGTTGGCTTATAGACTTGATCTTAGCCTAAAGGCCGATAAAGGTATTGGTGGTTTGTATAGACTACTCTTGAGCATTGAAAAGCCCAAAGATAATTTAATGTCGGCTTGGTTTGATGCGCTCGGTAAAAAATTCAGCCGGGTCCAAATTTGTATGCTTTTACACTACGTTGCAAGAAAAAGAAAAATAATATGAAATGATATAAAAAAATGATATTTTATAAAAATATAAAAAATAAAATTAATTATTTTTTAAAAAATATAAGTAACGAAGACAAATTCCTCAAAAAGCCAAATCTTACATTAATTAATATTTTATGGCAAAATCAAATTTTATATCAAATATTTATTTAAGAGATCGTAGAAACGAAAATACTTGGCAACATCGTGGACTTGAATGTGTTTATATAGTTGTAAGAAAGATCTCACTTGTGGACTTGAAGAGTCTAACAACGTTGTAAAACCTGAATTTGTCAAATATTTCTTTAAATGCCAAAGATGAAGTCATCAACGTGTTGGAGACGTCCAGTCACGTATCTATCAGTGAGTCCCTACATTTTTTTTGTCGTGGGACCAAAAAACAAAATGATATCATGAAATATAAAAAATTTTATATAAATATTAATTAATTTAATATATTAACTATTTTTAATAATAAAAAAATGTTAATATTAATAAGTTTAATAGTATATAAACATAATTCTAAGAATTTGAATTTGAAATCATAAAATTGAGGGAGGGAGATTTGTATTATTAGGCTGTCTCCTTAAGGACATATACATAATTATGATTGCATATAAGCAATGTAGAAAAGTATTCAATCTTTCATTTTCAAAATGAGTGGGTCTAGCCTCAAGTAAATGAGATTAAAAGATTTATTCAAATTCGACTTTTTTTACTACTAAAACGATGCAAGTCGACTTTTAAACAAGACGTCTACATAAATCAGCTAAAGCCCTACATTCTTTTTCTACTTTTTTAATGAATGAATTTCAAAATTATATTTATAATTGATTCATTTAATTTAATTAATGAATCAACCAAAGCAAATCAAACAGAGTTAAACAGTTGTTAATAAACATTTTGAATCACTTGCAATCCCAAGCAATCCCGGCTTTGCCCGGGCCAAACCCACTTAGGCACAACTTTTAGGCTACAACCATATAATTTATGCTTTTTTTTTCATAGACGTGAGATGATGAAGATAATATTTTTTATTTCATAATTCAGTGCTACCTTACTGGTAAATTATATGGTGGAGGATGTGGATCTTACAAAAATAACAACTTGTTATTGCAACCAATAACATTGGGTACAAGGGTCCTTGGGAAGTGCAGCCCACTTCAGCCCAATAGATGTTGCTGGGGTACATTCCATTCTGCTCTGCCCACGCTTTGATTAGTTAAGTCCAAGACAATAAAGAAACATGGAAAACTTATTAGGACTTGCCGGACTCTAAATAGAATAGAAAGAAAATTCTCCATTGCTTGAGGATCCCACTTCAGAAAGCGACAATACCCCACTGTGGCCCTCAAAAGACCTAAACTTATATGTTGAAAGCAATACACTTCGAGAGATTTTAGATACACTAGAGCGCGTACACAACACAAAGATTCTTACTATTTTTCAAATCCAAATTAATTTGACCCTTCAATATTTGAAGATGGAATACCACCTTTTACTTTTTTACCATTCGGAGGTGGCCCTCAAATATGCCCGGTTCGGGAGTTTGCTGGCTTAGTGATCCTCATTTTCCTTCATAATGTTGTTAACAAGTTTAGATGGGAATAACTGGCTCCCTTTGAGATGATAACCTGTGTTTTAGTTCCCACTTATTTGCCTCAAACCTATGAGAATATTATTGTTCACTGACTGTAGGGATGCTTGCAAAGGCAGACCAGCGAAGTCCTAGAGCAAACCGCGGCCCCAAAAGTATCAAAGTTTGTGTTGTACTCCACATAAATTGAAATGACTCGCCTTGTGAGCTTGGAATCGTAAAGGTATCACGAAGAGTCTAACTATCGATAAAATTAAACTATTTTGTTTATAAAACAAACTTCTTGTATATTGCCGACAAAACACAGCACTATTAAAAGGACACAGTAGAAAAATTTTGTTTCCCATAGATGGGGCACGGATGGTCCAATCCCGAGGGAATAAGAGCTTTTATTCTATCTCACAGAACTATGCAAAAGTTCCTTGTGGATTGGAAGGAGCCACGGAAACCCAAATTTTAAGGCATGTGGCAGGGTGGTATCTCCTCATTGCCCATTCGCAAATTCAAAATACTATTTAATTTCTAAACAACTGGAGAATGAAAACAAAGAATGGATATGTTACAAGACTTAGTAATAATTAAGACAATTTAAACATGTTTCTTAAGAGTTCCTAACTCAATAAAGCAGATGCAATGACACTAGAATATAACATAATCATCTTAGATCATCCCAAAAAAATCATTAATCAAAATCTTGGAGACGAATAATTTAATCATCTTGTAGATTAAACTCGTGAACATATGCTAACTCGGTGAGGGAAAACGTGAGATCAAACCTAGATACATGGGCTATCAAACTTGTAGGCATAAGTTAGCATACTGGAACACAAGTTTGAACTTGGAAATACGAGCTGAATAAACTTGTTTAATTATCTAATTTAGTTCGTGGGCATGTGCTAGTTGAGGCACAGAAAGACATGAGCTCAAGCCTATATACATGAGTTGGCATACTTGAGCACAAAATTGAAGCCGGAAACATGAGCTAGCACGGGTATCTTATCATCAAATTTAGTTATATAACTTAAAGAAATGGATGTGTAGATAATCTCAGGATTAATCAAAATGGACTAATTAGAAAAATATGCAATTGACAAAACATGTGAATAATTCGGATATTAGTAAAAAAAGATCATGTAAAACTACGAAGGGCCTAAACATTTAAATGATTCAGACATTAATCACCCAAAAAGATAATCTAAAAATGTGAAATGCATCATTACAAAGACAAACCAGACATTATTACAAAAGAAACTTTTAAAACGTAAAATGTAATTGAAGATAATTCTGCGACCAGCCAGCATGACATATCTTAGAGAACATGATAAAGTAAACATAGAGATAATTTGGCTGCTTTCAGCGCAATTTGCACAAATTACCTCAAAGAATACAATCAGATCAAAACTGTAGTTAATTAAAGAATAACAATTATAATAGCACATAAAAATTGTAATTAAGCATTTAAGGTTTTAATAAAGAAAATATATTACTTAGTTTTCACATTAATTTAATCATCAATCAAAACATATGCATAAATTAAAGCAAATAAGGTTTAATTACAATTCTTACCCCTTGATTTGCCCATAGTTTTTGAAGCTTTAAACCCGCAATTTGAACATAAGTTTTTATATATTAGTAATTATTTAAAGTTTATTAAAAAATACATTTTTCAAAATTGCTAATCAAACTTTATTTTTTGAGAAATTACAGTTTGCATAACAATCCGTCCTGTGTGACCGAATTGCTGTGTCATCACATAAAATCAAATTATGGACAAAGAAAACTATTTTACTGGATAAGCAAAATTTTTGTACGGTGTCTACGAAAACTAACAGAGCTGGACTTATAGATGATCCAAATTGACAAAGACAAAAACTTTTTGACATGGTTTGAGCCCGCGTAGTCCGATCTTTGAGCAAAGAAGGGTTTCGTTCACAGCCATTGAGCAAAAAAAAGGTAAAAATAAATAGAATATTTATAAAATTGATAAAAATAAATAAAATAATTATGATATTAAAATTTTAGAAAATTAATATTTTTAATATTTTTTTCATTTGAAAGTCTTTAAAATTTCTTCAATCAAATTTTTTCAATTTTGGAAAGTTAATATTCTTCGTAACACTCACTAAGTGACAGATTGTTAGAGCTCCATGTGTATGTGGCACCGACAAAGATAAAAAAAAAAAAAAAAAAAAAAAAAAAAATCGGGAAAGTGAAAAAGTCACTTTCCCAATTCTTCCACTCATTCTCTCCCTCTCCCGGTTTACTCTCTCTCTCTCTCTCACGAATTCTCTCTCCCATCACTCTCTCTCATCTCTCACCCCCAATCTCTCCCTCTCTGTTTCTTTCATTCTCTCCCTCTCCCGACTCTCTTTATCTCTCTCTCATCCTCACTCTCAGTTTCACTCTCCGTTTCTCTCCTCTCCCGCGCACGCGCGAATGGGTTCTCTTCACCCTTTCCCGAGCGCGCGACCGTAGCGCTGTACTTTCCTTGCTCGCACACTCGCGCTTTGCTCTCTCCCTCTGCCGAAAACTCTTCTGCAGCCCTCGCAGGAGCCCAAGCCGGCAGTAGCAAGAGACATTCGGAACCCTAGGCCGCGACCTGCATTTCATCCCCTACGCAGGTAAGAACGATTCTCTTATCAATAGTTTAGGGGTTTTGATTCTCTTGGAAATTAGGGCTAATTGCTAAAGTGTGCTTCGGTTTGGAAACATTACAGTGGTCTGGACCGAGTTGTAGACGCACGGACGCTAGAGCTGCAAGCTGCGAAACCTTAGGTAAGAGAAATTCTAGTTCCTTCAGAAATTTGAACGAGTTTAGTCCGAATTTAGAATGAGAGATTTGTATATATTCTGAAAATGTCTGAAATTTGAAAAGAGTGCATTTTCCCGAATTTTGATATGTGATTTCTAGGGTTACGTCTAAATTCTACATGAATTTAGGTTGATTAGATACGAAAGAAACGTGTTAGATGAAATTAGAACTTATTTGGCTGATTAGAATAGATTTCTTTGGAGGTTGAATTGAAATTGTGAATTATTGGCCTAGGTTGACTTTTTGGAGACTTGAAGAGTCATTTTGGAAAACTTATGGAATTAGGGAGTGAATACCCTCCCTAGAAGGTGAGTGGATGGTCCGTTGTGTTATAAATGAGCAAATGAGTTTAAGATTGTTTTATAAAGGATTTTGTAAGATTTTTCATGTTTTATATCAATTGTTTTGTGATCGTGGGATGTCCGGACTGGATTGTGAAGCATGAATGCATCCATTGTATTTATAAATGCATATGTGCCATATGTGATTTGATGTTGCACTATAAATTGCTATGACATGAAATTGATGATTGTTTGCTAGAAATTATGGCACATGACTTGAGAAATGACATATTTGATGAATGCATGGTGCTAGTAGTTAATGACTATAGTCATTCCCTCCACGGAGCGACCCGACGGGGTGGCGTGGTTGGGTTTTATTGCGAGAGAGGTATACGCGGCCTCTTCTCTGCCACGTCGGACTATCTGGATTGCACCCCGGGGAGGTCCGAGCCAACGCCAAGGAAGAGGGTAGTGTTTGAAATACCGAAATGGAAAACCTCTTGGCGGGCTTTCGTCTTGGTTCGGCCAAACGCAAGATGGAAGTAATTTCGATGGGACCCTTGTGATTTTCTGAAAGAATACTTGATGTGGATGCATACTTTGTGAATTATCTAATTTATAAAAAAAAAAAATGTTTCGATATATATGAAATGTTATTTGAGATATACTTTGACACTCCCACATTCACCCCTCATTTATCACACAATTATACCATTGCACTCCGCTCACTGAGTATTTCCCAATACTCACCCCTCCCTTTAACATTTTTCAGAGGAAGTTTAGATCTGTTGTAGAAATTGGAGCTCGGAAAGATTTATTCCGCTGACTTGTGTAGGTACATAGAAATGCAAGTTCATTTTGGTTGATTTTGAATTCCATGGAATGAAAGACTTGTATAATTTTTTGGTATGGATTAAATTAATACTTGTTTCATATATAAGAGCAAGTATTGATGGAATCCTTACATGGTTTGTACGGAACTTGTTCATTTCCTTTTAAACTCTCATATGAGATATTTGGATTGAAATTCTGAATTTCGATACTTTCTTTTGGATTTGTGAAGTTCTGTACATCTTATACCACTTGGATTTTACTGACGCTAGCTCGTTTCTTCATGCGAGTGTTAGTAAAATCCTGCGATTATGATTTGGGACTTCTTTGTTTTAAATGTTTTAATTATGCTGAGAATTCTGGAATGGCTAGGATTGCCAATTTTCGTATGTATGCATGTACAGGAACCCCCGCCCCATTCGCGTGTCGATGCATGCTTGTGTGTATAGGGATGGACCGGATGGGTCCTTTATATGTGTATTGTCATATGATTTTTCTCATTTCTGATGGAGGGTGTATTGGATGAGTTTTGAACTGATTTGTAGCCTTGCGGAGTCCCGGTATAAGGGGAGGTTCTGCCCGTGTACCGAGACAACACGGCGGCTGTTGCGTGGTCGATCCGAGGATCGGGGCGTGACAGTGTAAGTTGGGTATCTCACATGAAATAGACAATGAAAAAAAAATAAACTTTTTGGAGAAAAGGCAATATTTTGATAAAAGTTAATTCCCAACAATGTTAAATGGTCATGTTGTGATTAAAAGATTCAAAAGACTTGATAATAAAAAACTTGAATACATATTGGATCCTCGATGGGCTTCCACTCAAACCAGGATCATTCCGATTAAAACAGACAAATCACGGGTTCACCCATTTGTTTTTTATTGTGACCCCACAAAATTTTTTATTTTTTGTTTATACCCTGTTGAAGAAGTTTGGTTTTAATTTTGAGTAATCTAGATCAACCTTTGCAAAAAATATATCAAACTCTCTTCAGTAATTGCTGACAGATACATAATATGTACTACATACTTGTCACTCCTCAAAAACACTGTAAAAAAGAATTATTAGAGCCTTTTTCATGATCCGAAAATTTTCATAACAATGAAAACATGAGAAAGCTACAATACACAAAACACCTTGCTCTGCAACCTGTTTACATTATCGAGGGTGAAGTTCGGTTATGGACACATCATTCATAGAAATTTTCATAGACGTGCTGGTTGATTGTTCGGATTCTAGCCCCATCATTGGAACCAGATCTGGTTCCAATCCCAGCAAAAATGCAGGTTTTTGTGGAAAAGAAGTGTAACGGAGAAACTGCTGAGCATAAGCACCACAGAAGCCATCGTTGGTCTCTTATTTGGATCTTCCTGCACGCATAGTAGACCGATTTGTATGCACCTACGGACTTCATTTCTTGGATAAGAGACTCATATGGTCTCATCAACCAATTCCAATGGAACATTCTCCTTCCAAAGTGTCCAAGGCCTACAACATTTCATTATGTCTTACACCTCATCTTCAGCTTTCTCATAACCACTAGTTAATACTACTAAACTGAGTGTCTACTTACATAGCTAAGAAGGTTTTCAGCACAATCTGATTGATGGAAATGGCTACTCTTCTGACCACTTATAATCTCTAAAATTAGTACACCGAAACTGTACACATCAGATTTGACGGAGAAATGTCCGTGCATTGCGTACTCTGGAGATATAACCACTGCAAGAAAATGCTTCTAAGATTGTGAAGCTTCAAACATAGCAAAAGTATGATATAACCAACTTTATGTGTCTAGTCTAACGACAAAAGTTTAATCCGCATATCGATGGACATCAATGATGCATAGACATAGCTTTGTTTTTCTAGGAGCCCCGACATTTGTGGAACTATGTCGGAATATGGGGTAGGTCCGCCCATGTGAGTAGACCCAATCCTTTCCAATGTATGTTTAAAAATTTGAAATGGGGTGGGGGTGGTTTTTGGTAACCACCCCTCAACTCCCCTCAAAGAAACTCACTTCGAAGAAAAAATGTGTCTCTTCCATTCTTTAGGAAGAGAATGGACGTGAACAACACAAAAAAAAGAAGGGAAACCTCCCGCTCTCTCTCTCTCTTGATTTTTTTTTTTGATGCACATTTCTCATTTTTTGGGTGACGAGAATAACACAAAAAAGGGAATTATGAAGCCACCATTTTTTGTGGAGAAGAAAGAGTGAGATTCAGAGAATTTTTCTCAAGTTTGGGAAATAGAGGAAAAGGATTCGAAAACTTGATCATTTTACACTAGGGCATTTAGATTGTGAAAAATAGAAAATGATCCAATTTCGTGATATCTTCTAAATCGAGAATATCCAATCATCGGAAAGAGGTAAGTGATTCCTATCCTATTTAGATCCAAAAATTTTCGCATAAAAAATTATTTGTTGGTCTATATAAAACCTTCATTGGTATCAGAGTCATTTATAGTGTTTCCTGCCTCTTTAGTTGGATATTAAAAATGAAAATACCTAAAATAATTTTCAAGGTTCATTAATGGCAATTTGAAATTAGCTCAATGGAATGCTCTCAATTTTATACAGTAGGATACTTGTTACATGAGAATGAAATCTACATAATTTGGCAGCATATGATAAGTATGTCATGAGATATTGTAAACCCTAGCTGAAACTTAATTTACTCGAATCTATAAAAATATTGCATTTGATGATATACAATTTATATGATTAGATTTCTCTTGAAAAATGCTTTCCAACGATATAAAGAACACAAAAAATGGTTAAGAATTGAGAAAGATATGACCGTTTGAAATTTGAATCGGAAACCAGAAATTTGGAGAAGAAGATGAATAGTATCGGGGCAATCTCACTTTCGGCAGCGGCAAGTGAGATCCACTCCCTAGGCTAGAGACCTCTGATTAAAAATTCGAAAGTACCATATTTGAACTTAGAGATATTGAAAATGTGGGAGTAGTCAAAATTTCGGAGCCACCCGGTGGCCAGAAGGTGGCGCGTGTAGTTCACGCGCCACCCAAAGAGAGTGGGCTCGTGTCCATTTTGACAGCCCACTCCGACAGCGCATGGGGGAGCGTGAAACCTCTGTTTCAGAGGGAATTTTCACCGGAACAAGTTTTTACTCCCTCTGAATTTTTCTGTTAATTTTAATTTATTTTTTAGATTGAAAAAATAATTTTTATTAATTTTTTGACTTAGAAATTGTATAAAATTACAGAAAAATTATTTCCGGTATACGAAAAATTCTGAAAATTTTTATATGTTGCTAGAAAATTATTTTCTTAATTTTGGTTATCTGGGTGAAGTTTTGTTTTTCACTCACCATTTGTTTGAATTTTTGGCTCAATTATTTATATTCGAAAATTAGTTTTTCTAATATAAAATTATTTTAAATTTGAGCAAATATTTGTAAAATAAATACTCTGAGATTTATTTTAATATTATGGTTGGCTGCGTGTCTAAACTAATATTGTTCTCAATTTCAGGGAAAATGGTGATAATCGGATGTTTTTTTGAAAATCTTCTAGGCTTCTGGGGGAGGGAATGAGATTTGAGAAGTTTAGAGCATTTGTTGAAGTTGGGTCAAATGTTGACTTACAGAATGGACCCATCTCATACTTTGTCAGAACATTTGGAGATCATGGAAGGGAAATGCTTGAACTTATTCAGTTAGGTCATGTCTTTTGGGGGGATGACGTGTACATATTGAGAAACTCTTTATCTCCTTATTGGGCTAGGTAGTTGATGAGTTGATTGCCGAGAATGAGCACTTGATTCTGGATGATGTGAGATCGTCATTAATAGAAAAGTGGGAAGTCAAAAATATACAGAGTCAAATAAAGAAAAGGTTATCCCAAAATATAAATAGTTCTCCACGAGCCATCAAGAGATTTGCACCCAGGGATAGACTATAAGGGAATTGTAAATATGGTATACCAAATGAATTTGTTCTGAACAAGATAGTTTATTTATATGTTTTTTTTACGTGTTATGATTGTTGGCTAGAAGCATGATCATGTAAAAGATAAATTTTTAATTTTTTTAATGCAAAGATTTCTTTTAGCAATTTTTGGTTTTATTTATTAAAGTGTATGATCATGTAGGCAAAAGAAAACTAGGATCCCTTAACTGAAAATTTTGGATTGATAGAATTTGAGTAATTTTCATCCGAAATTAAAATCTTATTTAAATACTTTGTGTATTTAAGTGGAAGGTTTTTTGGTTGGCAGAATTTGAGTAATTCTCACCTAAAACCTATTGAATTTTGTAATTTCAAATTAAATTTATGATAGTGATGCATTATAATCATAGATGATAATTGGAAACTTAGTGAACTTTCGACTCTATACCTAAAATTGATCTGTCATGAATATTAATTTTTTGAAATACAAAATTATTTATATGGTATGAGTATTAGTATAAGTGTCAACCCAGAGATTTGCACCCAGGGATAGACTATCTAAGAGAATTGTAAATATGGTATACCAAATGAATTTGTTCTGAATGAGATAGTTTATTTATATGTTTTTTTTACATGTTATGATTGTTGGCTAGAAGCGTGATCATGTAAAAGATAAATTTTTAATTTTTTTTAATGCAAAGTTTTCTTTTAGCAATTTTTGGCTTTATTTATTAAAGTGTATGATCATGTAGGCAAAAGAAAACTAGGATCCCTTAATTGCAAATTTTGGATTGATAGAATTTGAGTAATTTTCATCCGAAATTAAAATCTTATTTAAATACTTTGTGTATTTAAGTGGAAGGTTTTTTGATTGGTAGAATTTGAGTAATTCTCCCCTAAAATCTATTGAATTCTCTAATTTCAAATTAAATTTATGATAGTGATGCATTATGATCATAGATGATGATTGGAAACTTAGTGAACTTTCGACTCTATACCTAAAATTGATCTGTCATGAATATTAATTTTTTGAAATACAAAATTATTTATATGGTATGAGTATTGGTATAAGTGTCAACCCAGAGATTTACACCCAGGGATAGACTATCTAAGGGAATTGTAAATATAGTATACCAAATGAATTTGTTCTGAATGAGATAGTTTATTTATATGTTTTTTTTACGTGTTATGATTGTTGGCTAGAAGCATGATCATGTAAAAGATAAATTTTTAATTTTTTTAACGCAAAGTTTTTTTTAGCAATTTTTGGCTTTATTTATTAAAGTGTATGATCATGTAGGCAAAAGAAAACTAGGATCCCTTAACTGAAAATTTTGGATTGATAGAATTTGAGTAATTTTCATCCGAAATTAAAATCTTATTTAAATACTTTGCGTATTTAAGTGGAAGGTTTTTTGATTGGCAGAATTTGAGTAATTCTCACCTAAAATCTATTGAATTTTGTAATTTCAAATTAAATTTATGATAGTGATGCATTATGATCATAAATGATGATTGGAAACTTAGTGAACTTTCGACTCTATACCTAAAATTGATCTGTCATGAATATTAATTTTTTGAAATACAAAATTATTTATATGGTATGAGTATTAGTATAAGTGTCAACCCTCTTAGAAACTCAAACTATAATATCAAAATCCATTATTAGGGATTTTGAATAGAGATGACAAATTGAATGGCGACAATTATGAGATATGACGCCATAAAATTTGAAATGTACTGAAAGAATAAGATATCTTGGAAGGTATCAAACATATCATTTAAGACCTTAGTGTGGGCAATGTTGCTCTGTAGAGGAGAGAACAAGAGGTTTACTGGGTTTGAAAAATGATAGATTCCACTGTTCGTGCAACCCTGGTTAGCTCTGTGATTAATGACATGATACCCGAGCGTGAGCAATATGTGACTGCTCATGATATTTGGGTATACCTCATGGTAGAACATGGAGGTACCAATGACTCATTTTAGACAAATGACTATAATATTTGATACCTATGAAAGTGATATTTTCACAGTATCAAACAGTATTTAAAAGTCATGTCTAATTAGAGAATGGTAGTCAGCTGGTCATATTTTCTTCGATAAACAGAAAGTTCAAACCTTAATCCGATCCCTTCCTACCAAGTGGGAGCACCTGAAAGTCAATATGTGACTGCTTATGATATTTGGGTATACCTCACAATGATAGTTTGAAAATTTTCTCAGATGTTTCTTCCCTCATTGAGCTTGAGGATGTGCGGCTTGATGCTGTAAGATCTTCAACTGATACTTTTGTTATAAAGTCTAGTTTCAAGAGAGTTTCGGACTCTAAGTATGAAAGGGACTAGAACGAAAACAAGAAAGGAACGGAGAATGGAAAAATATCACAAAATAATAACTCTGGATATAAGAACAGACTGAGTGTAATACCCAAATACAAAAAAAAAAAAAAAAAAAAAAGAGGAAAATTAAAATTAGGGCTTTAAGCCCTAATTTTCTCCTCTCTTTCTCTCTCTCTCTCTTTCCCCCTCTCTTCTCTCCCTCTCTCTTTCTCTTTCTCTTTCCCGATCTCCCCGCCGCCATGTCTCTTCCCCTCCCGCTGCCGCCGCTGCCAGCACCGCCGGTCACCACCATCGCCACCGCACCCAGCCACCGCAGCTCCTCCCTTCCGCGAGTGAGCCGCTGCAGCTCCTCCCTGCACGAGCTGCCCAGTGCGAACGCGCGAGCTAGCGCGCGATCTCCCTCGCGCGAGCGCCAGCGACCCCAGCGTGACCCCAGCGCCAGCAGCGCGAGCGCGCCAGCAGCGCGAGCGCGCCAGCAGCGCGAGCGGGCGAGCAGCGCGAGCGGGCGAGCCAGCGCGCGAGCCGGCGCGAGCCCGCGCGCGAGCCGGCGCGAGCCCGCGCGAGCCCAGCGCCAGCCCAGCGCGCGAGCCCAGCGCCAGCCCAGCGCCAGCCCAGCATGCCCCAGCACGAGCACAGCGCGCTCCAGCGCGCGATCCACTGCTCGAGCGCGCCCCAGCACGAGAGCGAGCGCTCCAACGCGCGACCCACTGCGCGAGCACTCGATCCAGCTCGCGAGCACGACCCTAGCCACTGCGGCCCAGTCCAGGCCCGCGGCCCACCAGACCCATCAGGCCCGCAGGCCCACCAGGCCCGCCAGGCCCACCAGCCCGCGACGGCCCATGACAGTCCGTGAGCCTCTGCGAAGGTAAATGACTCAAAGTTTCGATTTTTGCACTTGGATTTCGAAATTCTTTAGTAATTGGACTTAAATTGTTCGCAATTGTTTCAAATTTGGAAACATTCAGGTTTTAGACCAAACCAACGGGCGAACGAAAGCTAGACCCGAGATCCGAGAAACCCTAGGTGAGAGAAACGAAATCTCTTCAACCTTTGGATAAACTTTGTCAAATTATGTAGTATTAGTTGGTTTTAGATTCGAATTAAGATTGATTTTGATTTTGTTATTTACTTATAAATAGAATGAAATTGATGACATTGGAATATGTTTATAAATTGAGGAATTTAGGGTTTGTACAAATTTAAGGAAATTGATAAACCCTGACAATAGTCGAAATTTGATGAAAATCGTGATGATTGATTAGGTTGGCTATTTTGGTGATTCGATTGAGGGGAGCATTGCTTTACGTATTGTGGTTTTATTGGGGAGTGCGCTATCCTCCCCAAAACTGTGAGTGGGATTTATTTCAATGCTTTTGTTTAATATGTAAATCCTGTTTTACAACATTTTGATAATGAGCATGATTTGTCGTATGTTGGAAATGTTTTGACTGGTTTTAAAATTGACTTTTGTGAATCGTTGGAGTGTCCAAAAACTGTATTGAATTATGAAATTATGCATCCATGTGGTTGAAATGTATAATGTGCCATTTTATGCTATATGTTGCATTGGTTTATGAACCTGACTTCGGCACATTTTGATATGATATTGATTATGGCCTTGAGAGCTTTGATATGTATTGTTCCGTAGCTACGAAGGACACCGTGAGAGGCGCTTTGGTGGCGTCCGGATATGCCTAGGCCTGGGGTATCCCACGAGTTGTCGTGATTTGATTATCTACACGGTACTAGCCAGGTTGAACCCGAAAGGGGGAGGATTTGGATTTGGATTGGATATCCTCTCCAAGTCTAGCACCTGGACGAGGTTCGTCGCCAACGCCGGGGTAGAGAGCACTTTAAGAAATTTGCATATAACACCCCCGGTGCGCCTGTCATAGGTCGCGGTAGACCTCTGCCAAGACATTTTCGGCTGGCAGCTCTATGATTTTAATGACAGTGCTTTGGATGCATATTTGACTTGAAAATGCGTGAAATGATATATTGTTGAAATGAAGAGCATGATGATTTGAAATATGATTTATATACTTATGTTTTGATACTCCAGTTTCACACTCCATATTTGATGACTGCATTGACCCACTCACTCACTGAGTATTCTTTCCCGAGTACTCACCCCTCATTTCCCTTTTGTTTCAGAGATAGTATTTGACAAGGAGTGTCGCTTTTAGGACGCTCAGTTTCTTTGGGAGATCAGGCCTGGACTTGAGGAATTATTGTATATTTCCGCTGCAAATTTGTATTGGTGATGTATTTGTATTCTGAGGTCTATAGATGACCATTTTTTTATAATTCTGGGATGACTGTATAAATATGGACATTTAAATTGTGGAACTCTCATGTCACTGCATGACATTGCATTGAGGCATTTCTTTTTTTTGTTGCGTCTGTATTTGGGAATGTGTCATGTCTTAGAATTGTTCTTTAGGATCGCTCGGTGCCTCCTCTAAATCACAGGAGGGGCGACTGGCGGCTGTCCATGCCTTTGATGGGGGCATGGCAGTAGAGGTCTGTGGTTAGGACTGTGGAGAATTGTTTGTTAGCCTTGCGTTGCCCTGGATTGTGCAGTATGGATGATCTGATTTGTTGTTGAAGATAATTTATGCATTTTGAGGCCGGAATGGCCCCTTTTGGACAGGTAATAGGTTTATTTTAATATGGGAGACCTCCGATATATGGGGAGGTTCTGCCCGATTTTCTGTAAAAATACAGCCGGCATCCAGGGTAACGGGCGGCTGCTCACGATCCCGGGTCGGGGCGTGACAGTTGGATTGGTATCAGAGCGACTTGGTTGAGAGCTATGTAGGAAGAGAGTATTGGAAACATTCCCGAGTGTGTTGGTCTTTAAAGTCCTCAATGCATAAGAGTTTCATACAGTCATTTATATCCCTGCATATGGTCTTAGGAATTGAGTTTATCTATTTTAAGGGGTTAGATACTAATTCTTATCTAATCTAGCATTTCTTCATTTTCAAAGAAGGAACCAATGGAGATGGTTCTTAAATTGATGATTTCATTCATTTTAGGGGGTTAGTTGTACTAACCCTAATCCTTGAACAATGCCTAATGAGAATTCCTATGTTACGGAACCATGACGAGTACATGGAGCGCTAGATATGTACTCCCTGATTCACTTAAAGAGAGCAAGGATACTTTCTCATTTCTGGCACCCCTTTCGGTGCCGAAGAATACATCCTTAAGGTGTGTGTTTTCTCTGGCACCTTTTCAGCCGGCTATTATACCGTCTCCACCATTTACTCTTGATATTTTTGGGCAAGTGTACGAGTGGTACATGGCACATGGGGTCCAGATGTCACCCCATCACCTTTGATGGCAATGCCGATATCTACGGCTGCGCTTATTTCTCCTACTGTAGTTCTTACTCAAGCGGCACCAAATCGTCCATCGGTGGCCGTTCTTCTTACAGTTTCGAATCTGAATTATAAAAAAATTGCGCCATACTTAGGTGCATCCCCGAGATGACCCAACTAGTCACGGTAGCTCGACAGTTGGGATGCACAGATTTTTGGACTTGGTGATGCTACGGTAGCAAAGCACTGAGTCAACTGAATCTGACGGATCTTGATAGATCTAGGCTTGCACGAGGAGTGCAGTCTACGAGTAACTGAGAGACTATTCGATAGGGAAGCCCTCACTTGATGGGAGGCTATTTGCGATGAGGCTATAAACCATTGCGGCATAGCGATTTTCTAATGGAATTCGACCGCAGATATTTCACGGAGTTTTAGGGGGACCATATCCCCGGTGGTTATATCACCAATCCTAGTACCATGAGCTAGGCTACTGCTCAGCGACCTTTTCTTTGCCGCATATGTGGCAAGCACCACGCTCGAATAAATATGTAGAGCACTTATTACATGCTTCCACTATGAGAAGCCGAGGCATATCAAGAGTTTATGCCCTGATTTGTGACTTGGAGGTTAGTTGGCTTCGAGTCATCAGAATACACCATATGTAGGACAGCAGGGAACACCTGCGCATTCTAGTAACACTGCTCCACGGACTGCAGCCGGGAGCAATATAGTATTAGGTTTTCACGAGAGTAGTTGAGGGTGCAGGCCCTTGTGTATGCGATGACTCAGGAGGACGCTTTGGCGAACCCAGATATGATCATGGGTAATCCTCCTGCGGATCCTTCCGTTTAGAGGTCCTTATGTACTGTTTTCTTTTGAAATCGTGTATTTTGTGATAATATGTACAGACATGATTGTTATACTACTAGAGGCTTAACTATTTTGATATACTGGTGTATATCTCTATTATTTCCGTACTCTTAGTAAATTCTTTTTATTTTAATTTATTTTATTTTATTTTATTTGCATCTTGGTGCTATGGAACTAAATGGAGTCGACGTTTGTGTTCTTATTGGCACAAGGTCGAACTATTTCTATGTGAGAGTTTCTTTCACTCAACAGTCGGATGGGCTGTTATCGTTACTTGATAAGGAGCTATTAGTTGTCGCTCCTCTTGGTGAGCAGTTGGTTAGAGAACTCGTATATAGAGAGTATGATGTCATGGCAGGTGGGACAGTGCTGAGAGCAAATTTGATCCCACTGGATATGACGGATTTCGATGCCATCGTAGAGATAGATTAATTGTATACTTATAGAGTTTCCTTAGACTGTTTTATCAAGAAAGACGATTTTTGGAGGCCTGAAGGGCCACCATTGACGTTTGCGAGTGAGAGACAGGTGTTACCCCGTGGTATTGTATTAGTGAGGAAAGCCAGACGTATAATACGTCGGGGATGTATGATAGATCTGACACATATGATCGATACCACCATACAGAATTCGAGACTTGATGAGATTCTGGTGGTACAGAAGTTTCCTGAAGTATTTCCCGAGGAGCCACCCTAATCATCATTGATTCGGAAGTTTAATTTTGAGATTGATCTGGCTCTAGGGATTACTCTTATTTCTATTCCGCCATATATAATGGTACCATTTGAGCTGAGAGAGCTCAAGATTTAACTACAGAAATTGTTAGATAAATAATTCATCCATCCAAGTACCACACCTTAGGGTGCTTCGGTATTATTTGTAAAGAAGAAATATAGAACACTTAAACTTGTTATGGATTATTGGCAGTTGACTAAGTTCACTACCAAGGATTGATATTCATTTTCCCACATCGATGATTTGTTTGATCAGCTTCTCGATGATAAGGTCTTTTCGAAGATAAATCTTCGATCGCGTTATACTCGGTTACGGGTTAGGGTCGAGGATCTGTCCAAAAATCGCATTCTGTATCAGCATGGACACTTTGAGTCCTTGGTCATGCCATTTGGGCTGACCAATATCCTAGCTGCATTTATGGACCGAATAGATCGGGTCTTTTATGAATTTCCTAGATCAATTAGTTATCTTTTCCACTGATGACATCCTAGTCAGCTTGTAGAGTGTTGAGGAGCATGCTCAGTGTCTTACTCTCAGACGACAGAGAGAGTGTTTACCCCTCTTTATTGGTGGGACTCCGTACCTTAGGAGTCAGTGTGGTTAATGATGTGTAAGAAGCATCATTAGCTAGATATGAGGACAGGCAGACCTTGGTCAACCATGTCAGAGACTTCGGATTCCGAGAGAACAGATAGATAGTGTTTGGAGAACGGATTTGTATTTCAGTTGACATTGATTTTCGCAAGGCCATACTTAAGGAGGCACACTCCTCAACTTAAGCATTCATCCAGATAGTACCAAGATGTATTGGACTATTCGGGATAGTTATTGGTGGCCTAACATGAAACGAGAAATTGAGGATTTTGTGGTAAGATGTTTAGCTCGCCAATAGGTAAAAGGCCGAGCACCAGCGTTTAGCTGGTACTTCACAACATTTTTATTCCCATTCTTGAGTGGGAGTGGGAGTATGTCACGATAGACTTTGTAGTAGAGTTGTATCGGACTTTGGCACAGTATGATGCCATTTGGGTGATAGCTAATTAATTTACTCGGTCCATACATTTTCTCCTTAGTCACAGCAGAAGCGTGTTGAACCCAGAATGCAAGAGGCTTTGGGCACGCGGCCTAGTTTTAGTACAGCATATCACCCACAGACAGATGGTTAGTCGGAGAGGACCATTCAGACGCTCAAGGATCTACTTCGGGTTTGTGTTATGGATTTTCGGGGTAGTTGGTACAGGCATTTACTGCTGATGGAGTTTGCGTATAATAATAGTTATTAGGCCAGCATCGGCATGCCACCTTATGAGTCACTCTATGGTAGGAAGTGTCGTACCCCGTTGTGCTGGGATGAGGTAGGCGAGAGACGCCTTACCACAGTTGAGCTAGTCGAGGAGACTAAAGAAAAGGTCAGAGTGATCCGCGAGCGGATGAAAGCCGCCCAAGATAGATAGAGGGCATATGCGGATCGAAAACACCGACCTTTAGAGTTTGAGTAGGGCGATATGGTGTTCTTGAGGATTTCTCCCTTGAGGGGACTAGTACGACATCGGCAGCGGGGCAAGTTGAGCCCCAGGTACATTGGCCCATTCCGTATCCTCAGTAGGGTTGGGAGCGTGGCATACAGGCTAGAGCTGCCAAATGACTTATCTCGGATCCATGATGTCTTCCATGTATCAGTGTTGAGGAAGTACATCTCAGATCCTTCACACATTTTGGAGCCTCTGCCGATAGAAATGGGAGAGGATTTGAGCTTACCTATCCAGCCCGTGATTATTTTGGATCGACAGGTCAGAAAGCTACGGAGCAAAGAGGTTCCTCTTGTTAGAGTTTTGTGGAGGAGCGACCAGGTCGAGGAACAGACCTGGGAGTCTGAGGAAGCCATGAGAAGACAGCACCCCCAATTGTTTGCTGCTTAGCCTTCTTTTAGTTTCGAGGACGAAACTTGTTTTTAGGGGGTTAGAAAATGTAATACCCAAATACAAAAAAAAAAAAAAAAAAAAAAAGAGGAAAATTAAAATTAGGGCTTTAAGCCCTAATTTTCTCCTCTCTTTCTCTCTCTCTCTCTTTCCCCCTCTCTTCTCTCCCTCTCTCTTTCTCTTTCTCTTTCCCGATCTCCCCGCCGCCATGTCTCTTCCCCTCCCGCTGCCGCCGCTGCCAGCACCGCCGGTCACCACCATCGCCACCGCACCCAGCCACCGCAGCTCCTCCCTTCCGCGAGTGAGCCGCTGCAGCTCCTCCCTGCACGAGCTGCCCAGTGCGAACGCGCGAGCTAGCGCGCGATCTCCCTCGCGCGAGCGCCAGCGACCCCAGCGTGACCCCAGCGCCAGCAGCGCGAGCGCGCCAGCAGCGCGAGCGCGCCAGCAGCGCGAGCGCGCCAGCAGCGCGAGCGCGCCAGCAGCGCGAGCGCGCCAGCAGCGCGAGCGCGCCAGCGCGCGAGCCGGCGCGAGCCCGCGCGAGCCCAGCGCCAGCCCAGCGCGCGAGCCCAGCGCCAGCCCAGCGCCAGCCCAGCGCCAGCCCAGCATGCCCCAGCACGAGCACAGCGCGCTCCAGCGCGCGATCCACTGCTCGAGCGCGCCCCAGCACGAGAGCGAGCGCTCCAACGCGCGACCCACTGCGCGAGCACTCGATCCAGCTCGCGAGCACGACCCTAGCCACTGCGGCCCAGTCCAGGCCCGCGGCCCACCAGACCCATCAGGCCCGCAGGCCCACCAGGCCCGCCAGGCCCACCAGCCCGCGACGGCCCATGACAGTCCGTGAGCCTCTGCGAAGGTAAATGATTCAAAATTTCGATTTTTGCACTTGGATTTCGAAATTCTTTAGTAATTGGACTTAAATTGTTCGCAATTGTTTCAAATTTGGAAACATTCAGGTTTTAGACCAAACCAACGGGCGAACGAAAGCTAGACCCGAGATCCGAGAAACCCTAGGTGAGAGAAACGAAATCTCTTCAACCTTTGGATAAACTTTGTCAAATTATGTAGTATTAGTTGGTTTTAGATTCGAATTAAGATTGATTTTGATTTTGTTATTTACTTATAAATAGAATGAAATTGATGACATTGGAATATGTTTATAAATTGAGGAATTTAGGGTTTGTACAAATTTAAGGAAATTGATAAACCCTGACAATAGTCGAAATTTGATGAAAATCGTGATGATTGATTAGGTTGGCTATTTTGGTGATTCGATTGAGGGGAGCATTGCTTTACGTATTGTGGTTTTATTGGGGAGTGCGCTATCCTCCCCAAAACTGTGAGTGGGATTTATTTCAATGCTTTTGTTTAATATGTAAATCCTGTTTTACAACATTTTGATAATGAGCATGATTTGTCGTATGTTGGAAATGTTTTGACTGGTTTTAAAATTGACTTTTGTGAATCGTTGGAGTGTCCAAAAACTGTATTGAATTATGAAATTATGCATCCATGTGGTTGAAATGTATAATGTGCCATTTTATGCTATATGTTGCATTGGTTTATGAACCTGACTTCGGCACATTTTGATATGATATTGATTATGGCCTTGAGAGCTTTGATATGTATTGTTCCGTAGCTACGAAGGACACCGTGAGAGGCGCTTTGGTGGCGTCCGGATATGCCTAGGCCTGGGGTATCCCACGAGTTGTCGTGATTTGATTATCTACACGGTACTAGCCAGGTTGAACCCGAAAGGGGGAGGATTTGGATTTGGATTGGATATCCTCTCCAAGTCTAGCACCTGGACGAGGTTCGTCGCCAACGCCGGGGTAGAGAGCACTTTAAGAAATTTGCATATAACACCCCCGGTGCGCCTGTCATAGGTCGCGGTAGACCTCTGCCAAGACATTTTCGGCTGGCAGCTCTATGATTTTAATGACAGTGCTTTGGATGCATATTTGACTTGAAAATGCGTGAAATGATATATTGTTGAAATGAAGAGCATGATGATTTGAAATATGATTTATATACTTATGTTTTGATACTCCAGTTTCACACTCCATATTTGATGACTGCATTGACCCACTCACTCACTGAGTATTCTTTCCCGAGTACTCACCCCTCATTTCCCTTTTGTTTCAGAGATAGTATTTGACAAGGAGTGTCGCTTTTAGGACGCTCAGTTTCTTTGGGAGATCAGGCCTGGACTTGAGGAATTATTGTATATTTCCGCTGCAAATTTGTATTGGTGATGTATTTGTATTCTGAGGTCTATAGATGACCATTTTTTTATAATTCTGGGATGACTGTATAAATATGGACATTTAAATTGTGGAACTCTCATGTCACTGCATGACATTGCATTGAGGCATTTCTTTTTTTTGTTGCGTCTGTATTTGGGAATGTGTCATGTCTTAGAATTGTTCTTTAGGATCGCTCGGTGCCTCCTCTAAATCACAGGAGGGGCGACTGGCGGCTGTCCATGCCTTTGATGGGGGCATGGCAGTAGAGGTCTGTGGTTAGGACTGTGGAAAATTGTTTGTTAGCCTTGCGTTGCCCTGGATTGTGCAGTATGGATGATCTGATTTGTTGTTGAAGATAATTTATGCATTTTGAGGCCGGAATGGCCCCTTTTGGACAGGTAATAGGTTTATTTTAATATGGGAGACCTCCGATATATGGGGAGGTTCTGCCCGATTTTCTGTAAAAATACAGCCGGCATCCAGGGTAACGGGCGGCTGCTCACGATCCCGGGTCGGGGCGTGACACTGAGAGACATTTGAAAATTTTCGTCGAATGTCTTCTAGTTGGAGATAGATCGGTGTGGAGAACAATGCAAAAATGGAGGTTAGAGAAACAGACACTTGTAAATTGAAGTTACAAAGTTGTCGAGCTCTCATTTTGCGTGATGTTCTCTGCATACCCGAAATACGAAAGAATATTATCTGTTCTTATTCTTTTGAAACTTAGTTATATTTTGAACTTTCAAAAAGATAAGGTGAATTTACAACTGAATGACATGTGTTGGTTCTGGACAATTTGCAACTAGTTTTATAATTTTGTAATATAATTGATGAATGTTTAACTGTTAAGTTAGACTTTGTCATGCTTGCATCAAAATAATGAGAAAACCATTTTGGTTGAATTTCATTACTATTTGTCCATTCAAACATTTGTGGTTCAATGAGTATGAAGGTAAGAAGACATGGAATTTTGTGTTTCATTACGTTCATAGATGATTTCACGCATTTGGTTGTGTCTATTTGATTTTTCATAAGTCTGAAACACTTAAGTGTTTTAGACATTATATAAGCAGATTAGAGAATCAAATGGATAGATGGTGTGAATATCTATCAGATCGAGTTAAGGATCTATGTAACGAAGTCATATAATCCAACATTTGACTATTTCTTAAACATCTCAGTAAAGTCGTGTTGTAGTAAGAAGAAATAGGATATTGTTAGATATGACAAAATCCATGATAGTGCAGGTTGACTTGTCGATTTCCTTTTGGAGAGGTACCTTGTTAACTACAGGTTATATTTTGAATAAATTGCCTTCGAAATTAGTAACATTAACATTATATGAACTTTGAATTGGAAAAAAGTCGATTATGAGTAATCTCAGATTTTGAGGATCGACCATCTATTCCAATATGTTTGGAAAATTGGGTTTCCATAAAAGTAAGAGTATCTTTATAAGATACTCACATCAGTCTAAAATTTAAATGTTCATTACTGAACAAAAAAAAATGGTACTACAGCAGAGATTAATCATGGATGTCACATTTTTTTTTAGAATGAATTTCCTAGCATAAGTGACATGAAAGACATGAGTTTTTATTTGAATTAATTGATTCAAAGGATGGCTCTGTCTATAGTGGATCATTGGAATGATGTTGATTCTAGTGGGAGGGATCCAAATTCTTGCGATCTAATTGAATCACAAAATGCAGAAAAAAAGTTAGGAAAAGTGTGTCCAGACATTATTTTGAGAATAAAAGGATATATTTATTGTTACTCCAGAAGATGAACAAAATCCTAAAACATAGATTAGGCTCCATCTGATCCTTCCAAGGATGAGGGGATAAAAGTAATAAAAGAAAAATAATTGGAGTTATTGAGTTCTAACCATACATTGGGATTTGTTGAACTTCTATTGGGGCATAAAGTTATTGAGAACAAGTGGATTCTCAAAACCGAATGTAGAATAGATGGAACTATTAAGAGGTAAAAGACTCAACTGGTAGTAAGAGATTATACTTTTTAAAATGGTGTTGATTATGAGGAAATATCTTCCTGGTAATGAGATTTACCTCATTTCGCCTATTATTGAAAATATTGGCTAATTTGGATTTAGAATTATATCAGATGGACATGAAAACTGTCTTTCTCAGTTGAAAACTTGAGGAAGAAGTCTATATGGCACAACCAGAGGGTTTTGTCATTGAAGATTAGGAAAACAGAGTATATAAATTGAGTAGATCAATTTATGATTTTAAGTAGTTTTCTAAACAATGGTATTTAAGATTTCACAAAGGTGTAATATCTTATGATTTCGTCATGATGGACGAAAACCATTGTACTCATGTTGAGATGTCCGATGACAATTTTGTAATTCTATCTCTATATGTCGAGAACATATTATTAGTCGTGAATAATAAGAAATATGTCATTCAGATCTTAAAATGGTTGTATTCCAATTTTGAGATGAAAGATATGGGTTAAGACAGATTGTGAATTAAAACCCATAAAGATCGTTTCAAGGGATTATTTGGATCATCTCAGGAATCTTATATTATAAAGACTCTAGAACGATACAAAATTGAAAATTGCAAACCCATTAAACATTCATGTGACTAAAGGCGATGGTTCCAGTGATGTAATGCCCTAATTCTCTGATCAATGAATGAAATATCCAGAATATAACATATTAGCACAGTTGGAAGCTTAAAGTACGCTATGATGTGTACTCGTACCGATATTTGTCATGCTATGGATTTGGTTAGTAGGTATCTGTCAAATCCATAAAATAATGATTGGATTGATACAAATAGGATATTGAAATACCTGAATGGAACTGCAAATTATTTCCTTTATAATTAAGGAAACGATCTAGTATTGAAATGATACACGATAGTGATTGGCGAGGTGATTTATATGAAAGAAAATCTACCTCTAGTTATATTTGCTTGCTCAATGATAGCACCGTCTCATGGAGAAATAAGAAACAAATCTGTGTATCTCTTTCTACAATGAAAATCGAGTTTGAGATTTGTACTTTCGCAGTTTAGGAGATGTTTGGTTGTATAGAATTTTTGTAATATTTAGGAGTAGTAAACAATTCAGTGGGAGTTACAATGTCTGTGTGATATGTAGATATGAGTTTGTGTTAATTTGTGGTGGATTAACACACATATATGCTGCCTTAGTTAAGTGCTAAGATGAGATTACCGGTTTAGTATACATATGTGAGATTTTTGAGGACTTGTAAGAAAAAAAACTCAGATCAAGTGTTGTGTACACTTGGACTAAGACCTGTACAATTCTTAATTTTAGAAAACAAGACATACGTTTCCAGATGAAAAGATAGCGTATCATAGCACGTGTTTCATACCATGTGTGCTTACGTGACCATAAGGGTAATGAGATGGTGATCCCTCTTCATCTCATTATGTGAGACTCGGAGGTTTAAATTTAACCTCAAGTTATACCCTTAAGACTTTTATCTGTCTCTTGAGATTTTATTTTAGTGTTGCTACTTTAGCATGTCATCAATTAACCATTGTTGATTTGATTTTGCGGTGCATGTCTAGGAATGACATTGTCTTTGACTGACACATTGCTCTGTATTCACAGAGAGGTCAATTATGTCTATGAATTAGTGTTTAGAGATATAATTGTGAATACATGAATGGACTTGAGTCAAGTATGCTCTTACATTATTTTGAGGGATAAGAGATACGTTGACTGTGTTGAGTAAAAGAGATTTGGGGTATAGCGTGATAAGATGTCCTCATAACCACATTGACGATAAGCTATTATATATCTTTAATCGGTATATAGTCCTAGAGCTCTTGATATTCTCGCAGGTCACACGATCTACTTGCCTGTATGAAATTGGTATATAATAGTAATGATCATGCTGTGTGCGAGTCTAACCCTCATATGCCAGTAGTAGATGTTGAAATATGGGACGGGTCTACCCATGTAGGTAGACCCAACCCTTTCCAACGTGTGTTTAAAATTTTGAAACGAGGTGGGGGGTGATTTTTGGTAACCACCCCTCAACCCCCTCAACTCCCCTCAAAGAAACTCACTTTGAAGAAAAAATGTGTCTCTTCCATTCTTTAGGAAGAGAATGGACGCGAACAACAACACAAAAAAAAAGAAGGGAAACCTCCCCTCTCTCTCTCTCTGTCTCTCTCTCTCTTGATTTTTTTGGATGCACATTTCTCATTTTTTGGGTGACGAGAATAACACCAAAAAGGGAATTATGTAGCCATCATTTTTTGTGGAGAAGAAAGAGTGAGATTCAGAGAATTTTTCTCAAGTTTGGAAAATAGAGGAAAAGGGTTCAAAAATTCGTTGATCATTTTACACTAGAGCATTTGGATTGTAAAAAATAGAAAATGATCTAATTTCATGACATCTTCTAAACCGAGAACATCCAACTGTCGGAAAGAGGTAAGTAATTCCTACCCTATTTAGATCCAAAAATTTTCGCATAAAAAATTATTTATTGGTTTATATGAAAACCTTCAAACTAGAAGTGTGGGTGCAACATAAATGATAGACATCAACACTTACAATGTACCAACAATTCGGTTTGTATTTCCCACGGATTGATCCACCCCAAAAATTCTTGCCATACCAAAATCAGAAACTTTTGGATTCATAGCTACGTCTAACAAAACATTGCTTGGTTTGAGGTCACCATGAATAATTTTAAGGCAAGAGTCTTCATGAAGATACAAAATCCCACGAGCTATCCCTTTTATAATCTTGTAACGCCTCGGCCAATTTAACTGTCGTCGCCTTTCCAGATCTAAAGATCGATAACCACAATTATATGTGAGTAAACAACCGATAACAAATAAATTTAAATCAACACATCTTTGAGAAGAGCCAAACCAAATAAAAGTGGTCAACGCTTTTATTAGGAACATATTCATAAATGAGCATCTTCTCTTTCGTTTCCATGCAAAATCCCAAGAGCCTCACAAGATTTCAATATTGTTGAAGCTTTGCAACCAACACCACCTCATTCTTAAATTGCTTTGCTCCTTGTCCTGACCCTTTTGATAATTTCTTCTCAGCCACTTCCTACCCATTAGATATGGTGCCCTGAGTTTTAAGCACAAAGTGAGTTCAATCTACTTGTTTCCGAAAACTTAAGAAAACATTCCATGAATATACTGGAAATTTTGTGCATTCTTCTACCTTATATACATCACCAAATCGTCCTCTACCAATCTTATTTTCAATTGAGAAGTAGTTTGTCGTAGTCTCAATAGTTCTTAGATCATATTGAAGTGATTGCACGTTCGTGATCTCGTCCACAGCTTCGGAAAAACATAGAGAAATTTACATGAAACCAATTGAATTTTCATATAGTGAAACTGACTTACAACACAATAGTATGGTTTGATTTTACCACTTTTATCTTCTGCTGCTGGAATGTTTTCCCTCCTTTTTCTAAGGAAACAATAGCAAAAGATGGTCAAAAATGTTGTGGATATGGCCACCGGAATGACAATTGCTATAAGAGTCGTTGTTTAGATTCCCTTATCTCCTGCATTTAAACACATGTATTTAAGTGGTTTATGATCAACTAGACTAATTTGTGCCCTGATGCAAAAGGGTAAATAACCTTGACAGTAATCAACACTATGCTTTGTATTTAATGAAAAGTTTACAAGTGATAATGTAATACCTGTATATATATATATATATATAAAAGAGAGAGGAAAACACAGTATTTTGCCCAAAACGCTGCGTTTTCTCCTCCCTAATTAGATTAGGGCTTTCAGCCCTAATCTCTCTCACTCTCTGCCTCTCTCCCGATTTCCTTTCTCGCCCGTCGCCTCTCCGCCACCATCTCCACCATCTCCGCCATCTCTGCCGTCCTCTGCCCCTTTTCCCCATCGCTCTGTCTCTCTCTCACCATCTCTCGAACTCTCTCTCGCACTCTCTGTCTCTCTCTTACTCTCTGCTTCACTCTCTGCTTTCTCCCTCCCACTCGTGTGTGACAGCTTCTCCCTTCGCCATTCCAACCACCGCAGCGCGATCCTCCCCTGCGCAATTCCCCTTGCGTGAGCGCGCCACTGTGCGATTCCCCTCGCGTGAGCGCACCACAGAGCACAACATTTCGCGAGTGCGTGACTGCAATCCTTCTCGCAAGTACGCGCCTTAGCTGTGAGCACGCCAGCCCGCGAGCCCGCGACGGCCCGCTAGCCCGCGACCAGTTGTCTCCTTAGAGGGTTCACCTGCAATCCCCGCAAAAACCCTAGGTCGCGGCTTCTTCACTGCAGGTAAAGGCTGAGTTGGTTGTGATTCTAGGGTTTTGATTTCCATAGTGATTAGAATAAATCGCTGAACTTTGTTTCGATTTGGAAACATTGTAGGTCCCGATATGGATTGAATGGTGTACGGACGTTAGAGTTGCGAAAACCTAGGTGAGAGAATTTGACCGATTGGATTTAGACTGAATTTAGGATGAGATGTTTTATATATGTTCTGAAAATGAGTGGAATTTGAAAAGAATGTATTTTCCTGAAATTTGATATGTGATTTCTAGGGATAAGTCTAAATTCTACATGAATTTAGGTCGATTAATACGAAAGAAACGTGTTTGATGAAATTAGAAACTTGTTGAGTTGATTATAATAGATTTTCTTAGAATTTGAATTGAAATTATGGATTATTGGTCTAAGTTGATCTTTTGGAGCTTGAAAGGAGATTTCTTGAGTATTGATAGAGTATAGGAAGTGGATACCCTCCCTGGAGGTGAGTGGATGATTTATTGTGTAGTAAATGAGTAAAATTGATTTGAAATTTTTTGTACAATGATTTTGAATGATTTGTACATGTTTGATATGAAATTATTTATGATTGTGGGATATCTGAAATAGAAGTTTGAATTACGAATGCATTCTATGAAATTGTAAATGAATGTGTGCCATTTGCATTAGATATTAGATTTGTAAATATTTGTAGCATGAATTTGAAATTTATTTGATGAAACATGGTACATTGATTGTAAATTGAATGATTGTGAAATGATGGTACACGAGTGTAATGGCTATAGTCATTCCCTCCATGGAACGACCCGACAGGATAGTGTGGTTGGGGTTTTATTGCGAGAGAGGTATACACGGCCTCTTCTCTGCAACGTCGGATTATCCGGATTGCACCCCGGTTGTCACGCCCCGATCCTCGGATCGACCACGCGACAACCGCCGCGTTGTCTTAATACACGGGCAGAACCTCCCCGTATACCGGGACTCCGCAAGGCTATCAAATTTACAATAAATCATCGAAAGTATAAAACTCTTCAAAATGTGAAATCATATAACAATACACACGTAAGGAGCCCATCCGGCTCATCCCTGAACATTCAAACATACACATTGGCACACATTGGGGAGTGGGATCCTGTATACGCACGCATGCGATGTGACCATCCTAGCCATTCAGAATTCTCACCTCAATAAAGCGTGTGACAAACAAGAAGTCCCAAAACATAGCCGTCGGACTTTACCAACACTTACCTGAGGAAGACAAGCCAATACCGGTAGAGTTCTAACGGTATGAGTTGTATAGAACTTCACAAAATTAGAGAAAAGCATCGAAATTAAGATTTACAGTCCAAATGTCCCAGTACAGATATAAACAGTTTTACAAAAATAATCAAGTAATTAAGATAATATAAAGAATAAATCAAAAATCAGTAGATTTTATCAATACTTGCCAACAACTCGGCCAGTATCAATGAAATCCGCACGGCAGGGGATGTACAGTCTTCTCTTTCCATGTTTTGAGATCTATAAATCTCCAAAAGTAACCCTGCATGTGCCAAATACCTATACAATCCGCAAAAATACTGCACAAGCTCCGTCGAGTAGTCTCCCAACTAAGTCTCCTCTGAAAAAGGGGAAGAGAGGGGTGAGTATAGGGGTATACTCAGTGAGTGGAGTGCAATGGTGTGATTGTGTTCATAAATAAGGGGTAAATGTGGGGCAGTCAAAACATATCTTATAAATAACAGTTCATATGCATAAAACATTCAATAAATCACAATTTACAAAATATGCATCCATGTTAATTATCATTTCAGAAAATCTTGGGGTTCCATTGAAAAACACTTCCGTCTTAGGGCGGCCAAACCTAGACGAAATCCCGCAAAAGGTTTTCTATCCAATGTCTCAAAACAAACCCCCTACCTTGGCGTTGGCTCGTACCTCACCGGGGTGCACCAGATATAGTACGACTTCGGCAGAGGGAGGGACGTCTAACTCCCCTGCACATCCAAACCCCAAACCACGCCACCCCGTCGGGTCGCTCCGTGGTGGGAATATGACTATAGTCATCTGCGGCACCTTTCATTTCTAAATCAATCCAATTCACAAGCAATGTGCCATAATTTTCCATCAAATAATCAACAATCTCATGCCAAATCAATTCATAGAGCAATATCAAATAACATATGGCACGGAATTATTTTTAAACACAACGGATGCATTTATACTTTATAATTCAGTTCAGACAGCCCACAGTCACAAAACAATTCGCATAAATCACATAAAATTTTTTGAAAATCATTTATAAAGTAATTTAAAATAGGTTTCTCATTCATGAACATAATGAATCATCCACTCACCTCTAGAGAGGGTATTCACTCCCTACACCCTATCCATACTCAAGAAATCTCCTTTCAAACTCCAATGGATTGTCTTGAAGCAACCATAACAATTCTCAAGTCATTTCTCCTCCAAACTCAAGGGTTCACAAATTTTCCTAATTTTGTTTAACCATCATTTCTAACATTTTCTTGTTCCTATCCTCATTTTACCAATTTTATCTCCATTTACATCTTTACAAAATTTATATTCACAACTCTCCTAGATTTTCTTAAATTAACATAGTCTTAGTTTCTTCTAATTTTTCCAATTCATGGACATACATTCCAATTCTACCATATTGCAATTATTTCACAATCCTAGAGTTATTTTCAGAAATTAGCCCTTACCTGTGTAGAGAAAGGAGCGTAGATTCAGACCTAGGGTTTTCGCATTTGCCTACCAGACCTTCGTGCGCTGTTCAATTTAATTCGAAACCTGAAATGCTTCCGAATTGAAGCAAAATTTAGTATTTAGGTTCAATCACCAAAGGAAATTGAAACCCTAGAATATATCAATCGGAAATTCATACCACATGTATAGGGGTTGAATTGAAATCTCAGATAGAGTTCTCGAGGGCTTACCGATGACTGCCGAGCTGGGGTCTCTTCTGGGGTTGCAGCAAGTGTCTCGGCAGAGGGCAGCATGCGAACAGGCGAGGGAGAGAAGCAGTGGGCTGTTAGCGCGCGAGGGAGAGGAGTCGCGGCTGGTGCGCGTTGGAGCGTTTGCGAGACGGAGCTGCTCGCGAGCAGGAGCCGCTGTGCTCGCGGGCTGTAGCAGCGCGGGAGGGAAGCCGCGCATTGCGGGCTGTGCAGCGCCCGCAAGAGAGAGAGAGAGATCCGTGAGAGAGGGAGAGATAGAGAGAGAGAGACGGTGAAGAGATTGGGAGAAAGAGAAACAGAGAGGGAGAGTGACTGAGGGAGAGAGAATTCGTGAGAGAGGAAAAATTGGGAGAGGGAGAGAATGAGAGAAATTGGGAAAGTGACTTTCCCACTTAATTTAGATTTTTTTTTGTGGGGTCCGGTGTCACAATACTTAACCCCCTAAAAAGATATTTCGTCCTCGAAATTTGAAAGAAAATTTATACATCAAACAGTTGGTGGTGCTGTTTTCGTATCAGTTCTTCAGTCTCCCAAGTTTCCTCTTGCACTTGATTACTTTTCCACAATACCTTGACCATGGGGATCTGTTTACTTCTCAACTGCTTGATTTGTCGATTAATGATTTTCACCGGTTGTACCTTGAAACTTAAATTTTCATTCAACTCTACCGGAGGTGCTTCCAATACGTGCGAAGGATCTGATAAGTACTTTCTCAACATTGAGACGTGAAAAACGTCATGAATCCTTTGCAACTCCGACGGCAATTTCAACTGATATGCCACCTTCCCAACTCTTTCAATGATTTTAAATGGTCCGATATATAGAGGGTTTAACTTTCCTCATTTCTGAAATCGGATGATACCCTTCCAAGGAGAGACTTTCAAAAATACCATATCCCCTACTTCAAACTCCAAGTGTCTTCTTCTCTTGTCGGCGTAGCTCTTTTGCCGATCTTGCGCTGTCTTCATTCTTTCCTGAATTAGCTTCACCTTTTCCTTGGTAGTTTCAATCAATTCTATACTTTCAATCTTCTGTTCTCCAACTTCATCCCAACAAAGTGGAGTCCAACATTTCCTTCCGTAGAGAGCTTCATAGGGAGGCATTCCAATACTAGCTTGGTAGCTATTGTTATATGCAAATTCAATCAGTGAGAGATGCCTATCCCAACTCCCATGGAAATCCATAACGCACGCTCTCAACATATCTTCCAACGTTTGGATTGTACGTTCAGATTGCCCGTCTGTCTGCGGATGAAATGTGGTGCTGAATTTTAGTTTGGTACCCAAGGCCTCTTGTAACTTAGGCTAGAATCTGGATGTGAATCGGGGTCTCGATCTGATACAATCGATATCGAAACCCCATGGAGTCGGACAATCTCATCAAGATACACCCTTGCTAACTTCTCCAAGGAATAAGTATTCTGAACTAGGAGGAAATGCGCTGATTTTGTGAGTCTGTCTACTATCACCCAAATGGCATCGTGACGACTTGGAGTACGTGGCAATCCTACCACAAATCCATAGTAATATGCACCCATTTCCATTCAGGTATAGGCAATGGTTGAAGCATTCCTGCTGGCTTTTGATGCTCGGCTTTGGTTTGTTGACACACCAGACATTTTGCTACAAATTCGGCTATTTCCCGTTTCAAGCCTGACCACCAATAAGTTTCTTTGATGGTTCGGTACATTTTAGTACTTCCGGGATGCATAGCATAAGCCGAAGAGTGTGCTTCTTCCAGAATAGCCTTCCGAAACTCATCATTTTTGGGAACACAAATCCGTTTCCCATACATGATTATACCATCCTCCCGAACATGGAAATCACTAGTTTCACCCTTGTGAACATTTTTCACTATTTGCTTTAACTCTTCATCAGTGGTTTGGAATTCTTTAATACTGTCTACCAAGGTTGGTCGAACTTCAAATTTCGCTAATAATGCACCATATCATCACAAGCAATTTTGGCTCCAAGAGCACGAAACCCCACCAGGCATGAGAGGTAAGCATCTCCCTGAATCTGAGAAGAAGATGAGGACTTGCGGTTTAAGGCATCAGCAACTATATTTGTCTTGCCCGGGTGATAATCAATCACCAAATCGTAGTCTTTGATCAACTCTAGCCATCTCCTTTGCCTCAAATTGAGCTCCTTCTGGGTGAGCAGGTACTTGAGGCTCTTGTGGTCGGTGAAGATTCTGCAAGTAGCTCCATATAAATAATGGCGCCAAATCTTTAATGCAAATACAATTGCAGCCAATTCTAAATCATGTGTAGGATAATTCAGTTCATGCTTCTTTAACTGTCGAGAAGCGTAGGCGATAGTTCCGCCGCCTTGCATCAAGACGCATCCTAACCCCTGTTTACTGGCATCGCTGTAGACAACATAATCATCATCGAGGGTAGGAAGGGCAAGTATGGGAGCCGTTGTGAGTCTCTTCTTGAGTTCTTGAAAACTCTGCTCACATTTATCCGTCGATTCAAACTTGATTCCTTTCCGCGTCAAACCAGACAACGGAGATGCAATTTTGGAAAAACCCTCTACGAATCTTCGATAGTAACCCGCTAATCCGAGGAAGCTTCTCACCTCAGTGACGTTTTTGGGTTGTTCCCATTTCAGAATTGCCTCAACTTTTTTCGGATCAACAAATATCCCTTCTCCGGATACTACATGTCCCAAGAACCCAATTTCCTTCAACCAAAATTCACATTTTGAGAACTTGGCATACAAATGCTTGTCTCGGAGAGTCTGCAACATAATTCGAAGATGATTTGAATGCTCTTCGTCATTTTTGGAATACACAAGGATGTCGTCAATGAAAACAATGACGAACTTGTCGAGATAGGAGTGAAAAACTCGATTCATTAGGTCTATGAAAACTGCTGGAGCATTCGTCAAGCCGAAAGGCATCACCAAGAATTCATAGTGTCCATACCTCGTCCTAAACGCAGTCTTGGGGACATCATTTTCCTTTATCTACAACTGATGATAGCAGGACCTCAAATCTATCTTGGAGAATACACTGGCCCCTTCGAGTTGATCAAACAAGTCATCAATCCTCGGCAAGGGGTATTTGTTCTTGATGGCACCTTATTTAATTGTCGATAATCAATACATAATCGAAGAGTGCCATCTTTCTTCTTGACAAAGAGAACCGGAGCACCCCAAGGTGAAGTGCTCGGTCGGATGAATCCCTTTCTCAACAACTCTTGGAATTGGACTTTCAACTCTTTTAATTCTGCCGGTGCCATTCGATAAGGAGAAGTGGAGACTGGTGCCGTATCGGGAACAAGATCTATAGTGAAATCAAACTCCCGAATCGGTGCAACCCCGGTAACTCTTCTGGAAAGACGTCCGGGAACTCATTTACCACAAGGATATCGCTCAGGTCAGGGCTTGCTGCCGTAGTGTTAATGATATGAGCCAAATACGCTTCGCAACCCTTATGCACTAATCTTCGTGCCTCAAGAGCTGAAATCACACAGGTTGGCAATACTCGCCGTTCACCAGCGAACACAAGTAGTGCATGTCCTGCCCTACGAAATTCCACTTCTTTAGTGAAGCAATTCACTGAAGCTCGGTGAAGACTTAGCCAATCCAGGCCTAGGATGGCGTCGAAGTCCTTCATATCCAACGGAATCAAATCCGTTTCAAGGATTGTTTCACCAACTTTCACCTCACAAGACTTATGTACAAAATTTCGAATCATATGCTCTCTTAAGGGAGTAATGACCAACAGTTCTTCATCAAGAGGAACTAAATTTCTATAAGAATGTCTTGCAAATCCTGAGCTTACAAATGAATTATTCGATCCTATATCAATGAGTATATGTGCATCCACTCCAAAAATTTTCATCATACCTGTGACTACGTCGGGATTAATCTGAGCTTCTTTGTTCGTCATGGCAAAAACCCTAGCTTGAGCTCTCGGCTGAGGTCGCTGAGAGGGGGTAGTTACTGTATTGCTTCCTGTGCCCGTCCTAGGGATGGTATTAATGGAAGGTGTCATCGAACCTGTTGGACCAGTTTTGGAGCCGCTAGAGGGACCTCTAACTTGCCGACTCCCTTGCCCTTCTTCTGTCAACTTAGGGCAAGAATAACGGAAGTGTCCCTCCTTCCCGCAGTGATAACACCTCTTAGGTCCTCTGCACGGACCCGTGTGATACCCTTTACAAGTAGGGCAAGTCTGCATTCCACTTCCTCTGGGTCTTGCTCCCGATCCAACAATTTCAATGCCAGAAGCATTCGATCTATGAATTTGTTGGCTTTGAGGAAATCCCACCGATCCAGAAATAAATCCACCGCTTTGAAAGTCTGCAGTTCTGTTCTTCTTAGAGCTTTGGCCCGGTACAAATCCGTTGGACCTCTTCTTCCCTTGGTGGTCCCTAACATTTCCCCTTTCAAGCACCATCTGTTCGGCCCTCAAGGCCAATTGCAACACGTTCTGGTATGTGTGCTCATCCGTGACTGACATCTTCTCTCGGATATTCAGGTTCAAGCCATCCTCAAACTTGAAGCGTCTGCACTCTTCGGAGATGATTAGCTCTGGTACGAATGAGGATAGACTTCTAAATTTCGCCTCATATTCCTTCACAGATAGATTTCCTTGGCGAAGCCTAAGGAATTCTTTTCTCTTCAAGTCCCGATCGAATCGGGTGTAGAACCTCTGGTTGAATTCCCTAAGGAAATCGTGCCAAGTGAGAGGTGCAGCTGCCCCTTCCTCTACTCCATCCCACCATGTGCTAGCATCTTCGTCCAACAATCTCACAGCTACCAAGAGTTTCAAACTATCCTCTATTCCCATATCCGTTACCGCTTTTCTGACCCTCTTGATCTATTTCTTTGCTTCCGTAGGATCACCAGATACCGAGAAGGTTCCACAACCAAGCTGCCTTGCTTCTTTAATCAGCTTGGACAACTGAATTGGAGAGCGGCTGTTTGGAGTGGCAATCGGAGGAGTGGGTGCTAGTGGGGCACCGGGTGCAGTAGCTGGCACCGAAGGAGGAACAGGTGGTGGAACTGTAGTCGGCCGCGGAGCTCGGTACTGTGCTCCAAAGGTACTTCATGTCACGCCCCGAACCGGGATCGTGAACAGCCGCCCGTTATCCTGAATGCCGACTGTATTTTTACAGAAAATCGGGCAGAATCTCCCCATATTTCGGAGGTTTCCCAAGTACAATTTACCCTGTATAAAACACAATCATCCTGTATTAAAATCAAATGGTCATCCCGGCCTCTCCAAAATCAACCAAAGCCGACATCCAGATAACGCAAGGCTATAAAAATTTCCAATAACCTAGCCACAGACCTCTACTGCCATGCCCCCGTCAAAGGCATGGATAGCTGCCAGTCGCCCCTCCTGTGATTTAGAAGAGGTACCGAGCGATCCTAGAGGACACTTCTAAGACATGACACATTCCCAATTACTTACACAATGAACCAGAAATGCCTCAATGCAATGTTATGCAATGACGTGTCCACATTTATACAGTCATCCCAAAATTACACAATGGTCGTCTATCGACCTCATAATACATATATATCACCAATACAATTGCTAACTCACGAAATTGCTGCGGAAATATACAATAACTTCTCAGATCCAAATCAAATCTCCCAATGATACTGAGCGTCCTAAAAGCAACGCTCCTTGCCAAATACTCTTTGAAACAAGAAGGGAAATGAGGAGTGAGTACTCGGGGAAGAATACTCAGTGAGTGAGTGGGTCAATGCAATCGTCAAATATGAAGTGTGAAACTGGAGTGTCAAAACACAAGTATACAAATCATATTTCGAATCATCATGCTTTTCATTTCAACAATCTGTCATTTGCACGCATTATCAAGTCAAGTATGCATCCAAAGCACTGTCATTAAAATCATAGAGCTGCCAGCCGAAAATATCCTGGCAGAGGTCTACCGCGACCTATGATAGGCGCACCGGGGGTGTTATATGTAAGTTTATTTAAAATGCTCTCTGCCCCGGCGTTGGCGATGAACCTCGTCCAAGTGCTAGACTTAGAGAGGATATCTAAATCCAAATCTAAATCCTCCCCCTTTCGGGTTCAACCTGGCTAGTACCGTGTCGATAATCAAATCACGACAACTCGTGGGATACCCCAGGCCTAGACATATCCGGACGCCACCAAAGCGTCTCTCACGGTGTCCTTCGTAGCTACGGAACAATACATATCAAAGCTCTCAAGGACAAAATCAATATCATATCAAAATATGCCGAAGTCAGGTTCATAAACCAATGCAACATAGAGCATAAAATGACACATTATACATTTCAACCACATTGATGCATAATTTCATAATTCAACACAGTTTTTGGACACTCCAACGGTTCACAAAATCAATTTTAAAACCAGTCAAAACATTTCAAGCATACGACAAATCATGCTCATTAACAAAATGTTGTAAAACGGATTTACATATTAAACAAAAGCATTGAAATAAATCCCACTCACAGTTTTTTGGGGAGGATAGTGCACTCCCCAATAAAACCACAATACGTAGAACAAGGCTCCCCTCAATTGAATCACCAAAATAGCCAACCTAATCAAATCACCACGGTTCGATATCAAATAAGGGCCTAGTTATGAATCTTCAATTTTTCTTTCCAACCAAAACTACCTAATTTGACAAAATTTATTCAAGAGTTAGAGATTTCGTTTCTCTCACCTAGGGTTCCTCGGATCTCGGATCTAGCGTTCGTTCGCCAGTCGGTTTGGTCTATAACCTGAATGTTTCTAAATTTAAAACAGTTGTGAACAATTTAAGTCCAATTACTAAAGAAATTCAAACCCTAGTGCGAAAATCGAAACTTTGAGTCATTTACCTTTGTAGAGGCTCACAGACTATCACAGGCCGTCTCGGGCTGTGAGCCGTGGGCCGCAATGGACTTGCTGGCCTGGGGCCTGTGGGCTGCTGGGCCTGCGGGCTGCTGGGTCTGCGGCCTGGTGGGCCTGCGGGTTGCTGGGTCTGCGGGCCTGGTGGGCCTCGCGAGCCGGATCGCGAGCTGGAGCGCGCTTGCGCTCGCGCTGGAGCTGGCTCGCGCTGGGTCACACGCTGAGTCGCGCGCTGGGTCGCGTTGGCTCGGGCGCTGGCTCGCGATCTAGAGCTCGCTCGCTCGCTGGATCACGCGCTGCTCGCGCTGGGGTCACGCTGGGGTCGCTGGCGCTCGCGGAGGAGCGTGCAGTGGCGTACAGGGTGAGGCGCACTCGGGCTCGTGCTCGCGTAGGAAGGGTCGCGCGCTCGCGCGAGGGAGATCGCAGGCTAGCTCGAGCGTTCGCACCGGGCAGCTCGTGTAGGGAGGAGCTGCAGCGGTTCACTCGCGGAAGGGAGGAGCTGCGGCGGCGGCGATGGTGGTGACCGGCAATGCTGGCGGCGGCAGCGGAAGGGGAAGAGACACGGCGGCGGGGAGATCGGGAGGAGAGAGAAGAAAGAGAGGGAGAGAGAGAGAGAGAGAGAGAGAGAGAGAGGGGGGGAAAAAGAAGAAAATTAGGGCTTTAAGCCCTAATTTTAATTTTCCCGTTTCTTTTTGTTTTTTTGTTTTTTGTTTTTTGTTTTTTTTTTTCTTTTGGGTATTACATTTTCTAACCCCCTAAAAACTAGTCTCGTCCCCGAGACTAAAAGAAACTATACAGAGAAAAGTTGGTGGTGCAGTCTTCTCATGACTTCCTCAGGCTCCCAGATCTGTTTCTCGACCTGATCGCTCTTCCACAAAACTCTAACAAGGGGAACCTCTTTACTCCGTAACTTTCTGACCTGTCGATCCAGAATAGCCACGGGCTGAACAGGTAAGCTCAAGTCCTCTCGAAGCTCAACTGGCGGAGCCTCTAAAATGTATAAGGGATCTGGCTGATATCTCCTAAGTATTGAGACATGAAATACATCGTGAATACGCGATAGGTCTACTGGCAGCTCCAATTTATATGCTACACTTCCGACCCTCTCAAGAATACGGAAGGGCCCAATATACCTGGGACTCAACTTCCCTCGCTGCCCAAATCGAATGACTCCCTTCAAGAGAGATATCTTTAAGAATACCATGTCTCCCACAGTAAACTCTAGAGGTCGCCGCCTACGATCTGCATAAGATTTCTGTCTATCCTGGGCGGCTTTCATCCGCGTACGGATAATCCTCACTTTCTCCTTCGTCTCTTCTACCAGCTCAACATTGGTGAGTCATCGCTCACCAACCTCATCCCAGCACAACGGGGTACGACACTTCCTCCCATACAATGCCTCGTAAGGTGGCATGCCAATGCTCGCTTGATAGCTATTATTATAGGCGAACTCCACTAGCGGAAGATGCCGATCCCAACTCCCCCGGAAATCCATAACACATGCTCTAAGCATGTCCTCTAAAGTCTGAATGGTCCTCTCTGACTGACCATCTGTCTGGGGGTGATACGCTATGCTGAAATTCAGTCTAGTACCCAAAGCCTCCTGCAGACTGGGCCAAAAATGGGATGTAAATCTGGGGTCTCGATCTGATACTATCGACACTGGAACCCCATGCAATCTCACAATCATATCAATATAGAGGCGTGCCAACGTCTCAAGTGAGTAATCACTCCTAATCGGGATGAAGTGTGCGGACTTAGTAAGTCGGTCAACTATCACCCAAATAGCATCATGCTGTGCCGAAGTCCACGATAATCCCACTACAAAATCCATCGTGATATGCTCCCACTTCCACTCAGGAATGGGAAGGGGCTGCAACGTGCCAGCTGGACGCTGGTGCTCAGCCTTTATCTACTGACATACAAGGCAACGAGCAATAAATTCTGTAATTTCCCGTTTCATGCCCGACCACCAATAACTGTCTCTAATGGTGCGGTACATTTTAGTACTACCGGGATGTAAAGCATAGGCAGATGAATGGGCCTCCTCGAGAATAGCCCTGCGAAGATCACTATCTGCTGGTACACATACCCGATCTCAAAAAACCAACAGTCTATCCTTGCGAACTCTAAAGTCGTCAATATCACCTCTGCTGGCTTTCTCATAAATACCTCGAAGCTCTTCATCACTCTGCTGAAGCTCCCTAATACGGTCGAGCAAACTCGGCCGAACCTCAAATTTGGCTAGTATAACTCCCTAATCATCACTAGCCAACCTGACTCCCAAAACTCAGAGTCCCAATAAACATGTGAGATAAGTACTCTCGGTAGTCGGAGAAGAGGAAGACGACTTCCGACTCAAGGCATCAGCCACTACATTAGCCTTGCCCGGATGATAGTCAATGATGAGTTCATAATCCTTTAGCAGCTCTAACCATCTCCGCTGCCTCAAATTCAGCTCCCTCTAAGTGAACAGATACTTCAGACTCTTGTGATCTGTAAACACTCTGTATGTGACCCTATATAAATAGTGGCGTCATATCTTTAGCACAAAGACTATAGTCGCCAACTCCAAATCGTGCGTAGGATAATTCACCTCATGCTTCTTTAGCTGTCGCGAAGCATAGGCGATAACTCTACCATCCTGCATCAATACACAGCCCAATCCCTGCCTACTGGAGTCACTGTACACCAAATACTCTCGACTACTCGTGGGAAGGGCTAGAATCGGAGCGGACATCAATCGCTGTTTGAGCTCCTGAAAGCTCACCTCACAATGATCATCCCATACAAACTTGACACCTTTTCGCGTAAATCTAGATAATCGAGCAGCAATTCGAGAAAAGCCCTCTACAAATCTACAGTAATACCCGGCTAGACCAAGAAAACTCCTGATATCAGTCACTGTTTGTGGCTGCTCCCATCTCGTAATGGTATCGACTTTCTGCGAATCGATAAAAATACCCTCCGCAGAAACTATGTGGCCAAGAAAACCAATCTGCCGCAGCCAAAATTCACACTTGGTGAACTTGGCATAAAGTTGTCTCTCACGAAGAGTCTGCAGATCACCCTAAGGTGCTGAGCATGCTCATCATCACTCCGCAAGTAGATTAAGATATCATCAATAAAAACAATAACAAACCGGTCCAAATAATCATGAAAAATTCGGTTCATCAAGTCCATGAATGCAGCGGGGGCATTAGTCAGCCCAAACGGCATGACTAGAAATTCGTAGTGCCCGTATCGAGAGCGGAAAGCTGTCTTTGGCACGTCTTGACTCCTAATCCGCAACTGATGATATCCCGATCGAAGATCAATCTTCGAGAAAACTTGAGCACCTTGCAATTGATCAAATAAATCATCTATGCGAGGCAGTGGATATCTGTTCTTCACAGTCACCCGATTAAGTTGTCTGTAATCCACACACAATCTCAATGAGCCGTCTTTCTTCTTTACAAACAGTACTGGAGCGCCCGAAGGGGACGTGCTAGGACGGATAAACCCCTTATCCAGCAACTCCTACAGCTGGACCTTGAGCTCCCTCAGCTCAGCCGGCGCCATCCTGTATGGCGGCATAGAGATAGGGGTAGTCCCCGGAGCTAAATCGATTTCAAAGTCAAACTCCCGAACTGGTGGTAATCCAGGTAGCTCCTCGGGGAAAATATCCGGAAAGTCCTGTACCACTGGGACATCCTTTAGTCTCGGTCCCTGAGCAGTAGTATCAATGATATGAGCCAGGTAAGCCGCACATCCGTGGCGAATCATGCGTCTGGCCTCCAAAACTGAAATAACACAGCGGGGTAAAACCCGCATCTCGCCCTCAAAAATCAACACTGGCTGATCGGGTTTTCGAAACTCCACCTGCTTCTTAAAGCAGTCAACAGAAGCCTGATGCATATGTAGCCAATCCATCCCCAAGATGGCATCAAAATCAGTCATGGCGAGGGGGATTAGATCTGCTTTCAGCACTATATCCCCAACTTTGTTCTCACATTCTCTATACACTGTATCGCGCACAATCTTCTCACCCAGAGGAGTGATGACCACTAGCTCCTCGTCCAACGGTAAGAGCGGCCTGTCATATTGTCGGAAGAATTGATCGCTCACATACGAATAGTTAGACCCCGTGTCAATAAGGATACGGGCATCTATTCCGAAGATAGGTAGAGTACCTATCATTAAACAAAATGCACATAAATTTAAAATAATTTCAAACTTGATATATATATATATGTCAAAATAGCTGAGCCTCTAAGGCTTTTACAACTTCAGTGTATGAAGATGTCAGAGTAGTATCATGTCGACAAAAAAGTACACAACATACAATACCTATACGACTGATACAATGCTGACATCCTCAAAAGAAGTAAAAATACGAATAGAGATCCTATTCTACAGGATCAGAAGGAGGAGTACCCATGATGATGTCGGGATTCGCCTGGGCGTCCTCCTGCATCATGGCATAAAGCCGGGCCTGAGCCTTAGGCTGCTGTCGTGCCTGAGTGCAATGTGTTACTCCCAGTGGTCACCCTGGGAGTAGAAGCTGCTGGCCGAGCAGGCTGCCCCTGCTGTCCCATACGAAGAGTACTAGTGCGGCTCAGTGAACTCTGTCTTCCGAGTCCTAACTCAGAACAAGAACTCCCAATATGCCCAGGTTTCCCACAGTGGAAGCAAGTGACCATCACTGAACAAGCTCTTATCGGATGAGACCTATTGCACCTGCGGCAATAAAGATGCCGCTGAGTAGTGTACTGTGAAGGGTGAGTCGGAGCAGGCTGTTTAAACTCATGGGAGTACTGTCCCCGTCCCAGCTCAGGAAATCCAGATCCAAATCCACCTCTGTGCGAACTGGATCCCCTGCCCCTCTTTGAGTTTTGCGCAAACTGAGACTTCTCTTTCTTTCTTTTTTGCTCTCTGCTCTCTTTCTGCCTAGTCTCTGCACGGACCAAAGCCTCCGCGTGGTGAGCAGAGTCTATCACCTCAGCCAGTGTAAACTGCGGAGTAACAGTCATATACTTCTTTATGCTGAGGCTAAGACTGTCCTCAAATTTGAAGCGCAAATACTGAGGTGTAGCTAGATCTGGTACGAATGCGGCGAGTCTCCGCATATCTGCCTCGTACTCCGAGATAGATCTGGACTCCTGTGTAAGCCGTCCCAACTCTGACCTCATCCGGTCCTGCTGGTGGAGTGGGAAAAATCTGCGGTCAAACTCCCGAAGGAAGTCGTCCTACCGCAGTGGCTCTATCGCCTCATCAGTGAGGGTCTCCCACCATGAGAGGGCCTCTCCCTCTAATAATCGGTCTGTCACTTTCAGGCAGAGCTCCTCTCCAATCCCCAGATAGGTCAAAATCCTGTGGGTGCTATTGATCCAATGCTTGGCTGCCGCAGCATCACCAAGCCCTGCAAAATCTGTGCACCCTAGCTGACGGGCCTCCTTAACCAATTGAGTCAACTCATGTACCCGTCTAAGAATAGCTGATGTAGTCTCACTTGGTTTGGACAAAGTAGAAGGACCGGCCACCGGCGGTAGAACCGGTGCCGTAGGAACTGGCGCTGCTGCAGGTGCAGGTGCCGCTGTAGGAGGTGGTGGGGGAGGAATCTGGACCCCATGCGAAGCGTACCACTCGTACACCTGCCGAAAGGCGTCGAGTGTAGGTACGGGAGTCTTAGCCTGAGCAGCTGGATGAGTAGGTGCCGGTGGTGACACGCGAGTCGAGGTACGATCCTCCGGCTTGTCTAAGTCCTCTGGTACTCGTGGGGTCTCGGGTGCCCGAGGTGCATCTGGCACTAACAGACCCTCAAGCGATGCGAATCTAGCACCTCTCATTCCACGTCTAGGTGACATAATTCTGCAAGAGAAAGATGCTTATTAAGTATCATAAAAAGAATAGGCACGGTTTAAGAATTTTAGACTAATCATAGCATGGCTATCTTCACAAAAGGATGAGATTCTTAGTTCAATTGGAGAAGAATATAGCAAGTTAGGCTAGATACAACCGTATCTAACCCCCTAAAATAGATGAACTCATATGCCTATGACCATGCACTGGGACTTCACGACTGTATGAAACTCTCATGTATTGAGAACTTTAAAAACCAACATATTCGGGAATGTTTCCAAGACTCTCTTCCTACACAGCTCTCAACCAAGTCGCTCTGATACCAATCCAACTGTCACGCCCCGAACCGGGATTGTGAACAGCCGCCCGTTATCCTGAATGCCGGCTGTATTTTTACAGAAAATCGGGCAGACCTCCCCATATTTCGGAGGTTTCCCAAGTACAATTTACCCTGTATAAAACACAATCATCCTGTATTAAAATCAAATGGTCATCCCGGCCTCTCCAAAATCAACCAAAGCCGACATCCAGATAACGCAAGGCTATAAAAATTTCCAATAACCTAGCCACAGACCTCTACTGCCATGCCCCCGTCAAAGGCATGGACAGCCGCCAGTCGCCCCTCCTGTGATTTAGAGGAGGCACCGAGCGATCCTAGAGTACACTTCTAAGACATGACACATTCCCAATTACTTACACAATGAACCAGAAATGCCTCAATGCAATGTTATGCAATGACATGTCCACATTTATACAGTCATCCCAGAATTACACAATGGTCGTCTATCGACCTCATAATACATATATATCACCAATACAATTGCTAACTCACGAAATTGCTGCGGAAATATACAATAACTTCTCAGATCCAAATCAAATCTCCCAATGATACTGAGCGTCCTAAAAGCAACGCTCCTTGCCAAATACTCTTTGAAACAAGAAGGGAAATGAGGAGTGAGTACTCGGGGAAGAATACTCAGTGAGTGAGTGGGTCAATGCAATCGTCAAATATGAAGTGTGAAACTGGAGTGTCAAAACACAAGTATACAAATCATATTTCGAATCATCATGCTTTTCATTTCAACAATCTGTCATTTGCACGCATTATCAAGTCAAGTATGCATCCAAAGCACTGTCATTAAAATCATAGAGCTGCCAGCCGAAAATATCCTGGCAGAGGTCTACCGCGACCTATGATAGGCGCACCGGGGGTGTTATATGTAAGTTTATTTAAAATGCTCTCTGCCCCGACGTTGGCGACGAACCTCGTCCAGGTGCTAGACTTAGAGAGAATATCCAAATCCAAATCCAAATCCTCTCCCTTTCGGGTTCAACCTGGCTAGTACCGTGTCGATAATCAAATCACGACAACTCGTGGGATACCCCAGGCCTAGGTATATCCGGACGCCACCAAAACGTCTCTCACGGTGTCCTTCGTAGCTACGGAACAATACATATCAAAGCTCTGAAGGCCAAAATCAATATCATATCAAAATGTGCCGAAGTCAGGTTCATAAACCAATACAACATAGAGCATAAAATGGCACATTATACATTTCAACCACATGGATGCATAATTTCATAATTCAACACAGTTTTTGGACACTCCAACGGTTCACAAAATCAATTTTAAAACCAGTCAAAACATTTCAAGGATACGACAAATCATGCTCATTAACAAAATGTTGTAAAACGGATTTATATATTAAACAAAATCATTGAAATAAATCTCACTCACAGTTTTTTGGGGAGGATTGTGCACTCCACAATAAAACCACAATACGTAGAACAAGGCTCCCCTCAATTGAATCACCAAAATAGCCAATCTAATCAAATCACCACGGTTCGATATCAAATAAGGGCCTAGTTATGAATTTTCAATTTTTATTTCCAACCAAAACTACCTAATTTGACAAAATTTATTCAAGAGTTAGAGATTTCGTTTCTCTCACCTAGGGTTCCTCGGATCTCGGATCTAGCGTTCGTTCGCCCGTCGGTTTGGTCTATAACCTGAATGTTTCTAAATTCGAAACAGTTGTGAACAATTTAAGTCCAATTACTAAAGAATTTCAAACCCTAGTACGAAAATCGAAACTTTGAGTCATTTACCTTCGTAGAGGCTCACGAACTCTCACAGGCCATCTCGGGCTGCGAACCGTGGGCCGCAGTGGGCCGTGGGCCAGAATGGACTTGCGGGCCTGGGGCCTGTGGGCTGCTGGGCCTGCGGGCTGCTGGGTTTGCGGCCTGGTGGGCCTGCGGGCTGCTGGGTTTGTGGGCCTGGTGGGCCTCGCGAGCCGGATCGCGCCCTGGCGCTGGCTCGCGCTGGGTCACACGTTGGGTCACACGCTGAGTCGCGTGCCGGGTCACGTTGGCTCGGGCGCTGGCTCGAAGTTGGCTCGGGCACTCGCTCGCACGCTGGAGTGCGCTCGCGAGCTAGATCATGCACTACTCGCGCTGGGGTCACGCTGGGGTCGTTGGCGCTCGTGCAGGAGCGTGCAGTGGCATACAGGGTGAGGCGCGCTCGGGCTCGCGCTCACGCAGGAAGGGTCGCGTGCTCGCGCGAGGGAGATCGCGGGCTAGCTCGTCCGTTTGCACAGGGCAGCTCATGCAAGGAGGAGCTGCAGCGGCTCACTCGCGGAAGGGACGAGCTGCGGCGGCTGGGTGCGGCGACGATGGTGGTGACCGGCAGTGCTGGCAGCGGCAACGGGAGGGGAAAAGACACGGCGGCGGGGAGATCGGGAGGAGAGAGAAGAAAGAGAGGGAGAGAGAGAGGGAGAGAGAGGGGGGGAAAAAGAAGAAAATTAGGGCTTTAAGCCCTAATTTTAATTTTCCCTTTTTTTTTTTTTTCTTCTGGGTATTACACTCTACCACTCCATAACTTCCTGAAAAGCAGCGACAGGAGGAGGAGCAGGCCCGGAAGAAGGAGCCGGGAGTGTGGACGTAGGTGGAGGAAGAGCATGCGAGGATGACTCATCCTCGTGCTCCTGTGGAAGAATTTCGCTCACATTCCTCATTTTCCTTCGCGGAGGCATTGCAACCTATACAAAATAAGAAACTAGAATTAAGTCAAGAGTTAAGTGAAGACTAAGACTTAACCCCCTAAAAAATATTCTTAATTCCCTAAGAAAACCATGGAAAGTTCTGTACAATTTTCGAAAACCCTTTAAAAGAGCTTAACCCCTTTTTTTCAAAAACCAAACATTTCAAAACCTTTAGAAACTTTCGGGACATTTGGAAACATTTCAAAACATTTCGAAACCATCATGCCTTTAAAATCGTGAACCTGGCTCTGATACCAATAAAGCTGTCACGCCCCGATCCTCGGATCGATCACGCGACAACCGCCGCGTCGTCTCGATACACAGGCAGAACCTCCCCGTATACCGGGACTCCGCAAGGCTATCAAATTTACAATAAATCATCGAAAGTATAAAACTCTTCAAAATGTTAAATCATATAACAATACACACGCAAGGAGCCCATCCGGCTCATCCCTGAACATTCAAACACACACATTGGCACACATCGGGGAGTGGGATCCTGTACACGCACGCATGCGATGTGGCCATCCTAGCCATTCAGAATTCTCACCTCAATAAAGCGTGTGACAAACAAGAAGTCCCAAAACATAGCCGTCGGACTTTACCAACACTTACCTGAGGAAGACAAGCCAATATCGGTAGAATCCTAACGGTATGAGTTGTACAGAACTTTGCAAAATTAGAGAAAAGTATCGAAATTAAGATTTACAGTCCAAATGTCCCAGTACAGATATAAACGGTTTTACAAAAATAATCAAGTAATTAAGATAATAAAGAACAAATAAAAAATCAACGGATTTTATCAATACTTGCCAACAACTCGGCCAGTATCAATGAAATCCGCACGGCAGGGGATGTACAGTCTTCCCTTTCCATGGTTTGAGATCTATAAATCTCCAAAAGTAACCCTGCATGTGCCAAATACCTATACAATCCGCAAAAATACTGCACAAGCTCCGTCGAGTAATCTCCCAACTAAGTCTCCTCTGAAAAAGGGGAAGAGAGAGGTGAGTATAGGGATATACTCAGTGAGTGGAGTGCAATGGTATAATTGTGTTCATAAATAAGGGGTAAATGTGGGGCTGTCAAAGCATATCTCATAAATAACAGTTCATATGCATAAAACATCTCAATAAATCACAATTTACAAAATATGCATCCATGTCAATTATCATTTCAGAAAATCTTGGGGTTCCATCGAAAAACACTTCCGTCTTAGGGCAGCCAAACCCAGACGAAATCCCGCCAAAGGTTTTTCTATCCAATATCTCAAAACAAACCCCCTACCTTGGCATTGGCTCGTACCTCACCAGGGTGCACCAGATATAGTACGACTTCAGCAGAGGGAGGGACGTCTAACTCCCCTGCACATCCAAACCCCAAACCACGCCACCCCGTCGGGTAGCTCCGTGGTGGGAATATGACTATAGTCATCTGCGGCACCTTTCATTTCTAAATCAATCCAGTTCATAAGCAATGTGCCATAATTTTCTATCAAATAATCAACAATCTCATGCCAAATCAATTCATAGAGCAATATCAAATAACATATGGCACGAAATCATTTTTAAACACAACGGATGCATTTATACTTTATAATTCAGTTCAGATAGCCCACAGTGACAAAACAATTTGTATAAATCACGTAAAATTTTTTGAAAATCATTTATAAAGTAATTTAAAATAGGTTTCTCATTCATGAACATAATGAATCATCCACTCACCTCTAGACAGGGTATTCACTCCCTACACCCTATCCATACTCAAGAAATCTCCTTTCAAACTCCAACGGATTGTCGTAAAGCAACCATAACAATTCTCAAGTCATTTCTCCTCCAAACTCAAGGGTTCACAAACTTTCCTAATTTTGTTTAACCCTCATTTCTAACATTTTCTTGTTCCTATCCTCATTTTACCAATTTTATCGCCATTTACATCTTTACAAAATTCATATTCACAACTCTCCTAGATTTTCTTAAATTAACATAGTCTTAGTTTCTTATAATTTTTCCAATTCATGGACATACATTCCAATTCTACCATATTGCAATTATTTCGCAATCCTAGAGTTATTTTCAGAAATTAGCCCTTACCTGTGCAGAGAAAGGAGCGCAGATTCAGACCTAGGGTTTTCGCATTTGCCTACCAAACCTTCGTGCACTGTTCGATTTAATTCGAAATTTGAAATACTTCCGAATTGAAACAAAATTTAGTATTTAGGTCCAATCACCAAAGGAAATTGAAACCCTAGAATATATCAATCGGAAATTCATACCACATGTACAGGGGATGAATTGAAATCTCAGCTAGAGTTCTCGAGGGCTTATCGATGACTGCCTAGCTGGGGTCTCTTCTGGGGTTGCAGCAAGTGTCTCGGCAGAGGGCAGCACGCGAACAGGCGAGGGAGAGAAGCAGTGGGCTGTTCGCGCGCGAGGGAGAGGAGTCGCGGCTGGTGCGCGTTGGAGCGTTCGCGAGACGGAGCTGCTCGCGAGCAGGAGCCGCTGTGCTCGCAGGCTGTAGCAGCGCGGGAGGGAAGCCGCGCGCTGCGGGCTGTGCAGCGCCCGCAGGAGAGAGAGAGATCCGTGAGAGAGGGAGAGATAGAGAGAGAGAGACGGTGGAGAGATTGGGAGAAAGAGAAACAGAGAGGGAGAGTGACTGAGGGAGAGAGAATTCGTGAGAGAGGAAAAATCGGGAGAGGGAGAGAATGAAAGAAATTGGGAAAGTGACTTTCCCACTTAATTTAGATTTTTTTTTTGTGGGGTCCGGTGTCACACCGGTGAGGTACGAGCTAACGCCAAGGAAGGGGGTAGTTTGAAATATTGAATGGAAAACCCCTTGGCGGGCTTCCGTATTGGTTCGGCCAAAAGCAAGACGGAAGTGATTTCGGTGGGAACCTTGTGATTTTATGAAAGGTTATTTGATGTGAATGCATAATTTGTGAATTATCTGGATTTATTGAAAATGTTTTGATATATATACAATGTTGTTTGAGATATATTTTAACTCTCTCATATTCACCCCTTATTTATTACACAATCATATAATTACACTCCACTCACTGAGTATTTCCCAATACTCATCCCTCTCTTTAACATCTTTAAGAGGAAGCTTAGGTTTGCGGCAGAAATTGGAGTTTGGGAAGATTTATCCATTGTTTTGTGTAGGTATGAAAGTGATAAAAGGTTATTTTAGTTGATTTTGAAATCTATGGAATAGAAGACTTGTATAATCCTTTCGATATGGATTAAATCAATACTTGTTTCATATATAGAAACAAGTATTGATGGAATCTTTACTTAATTTGTAATTGAAATTTGTTTGGAACTTGTTACTTTCTTTTAAATTCCATTTTGACTAAACTTATTGTTCAAATGGGATATTTGATTTGAAAAATTGAGATTCGTTATTTTCTTTTGATTTTATAAAGTTCTGCACATCTCATATCGTTTGGACTTTACTGAAACTAATTCGTTTTTTCATGCGAGTGTGAGTAAAATCTTGAAAATTCTGGAACAGCTGAGATGGCCAATTTTGCATGCGTGCATGTACAGGAACCCCTGTCCCATTTGTGTGTCGACGCATGCTCGTGTGTACAGGGATGGACCGGATGAGTCATTTGCATATGTATTGTTATATGATTTTCCTATTTCTGATAGATTTGTGTATTGGATGAGTTGTTGTGTTGATTTGTAGCCTTACGGAGTCCCGGTATATGGGGAGGTTCTGCTCGTGGATCGAGACAATGCGGCGGCTGTTGCGTAGTCAATCCGAGGATCGGGGCGTGACAGATAACTACACATGGGCTAGTTCTACCTATCAGATTACAGAATCCTTTAACACTCCATACTAACAATTATCCTTGTTAAGCTTAGATCAAAGTTCTTTTATACCAAGTTCACGGATTGATCTAATATGGTCCTTGGCCTAGTTTATTAATTTTTCTAATAACCCCGCAAAAACCCACTTATGCATGCAATAAGGAAAATAATCTGACAGATGGTCAGAACTGAGTCTCCGTAAAATCGAAGGATTTCAAAAGACATTCTAACAAAGCCTCCGCTTAAAACATACCTGTTTTGCTCTCCAATGTTGACGGAGGTGCAGCAGTATTAGTACTAGCACTAGGACGTGAAAGAGCTACAGGTGCCGGTGCAGGGGCAATGGTCGCGGTAGAACTGTAAAAGGGGTAAATCTCGAACCTGACATTACAACCAGTTAGCATAGTTGTTGCACCTTGCCTACCAGTGTCAAGAGCATTTATACACGTAGGGAGGCAAGAATTGCAATCAGCAGTAGACAAATCTGGTGTACACTGAGCTAAAGTATACAATGTGACAGAATCCGTAAACTTGGCTTCTTTGGTTGCAAATATCTTATCAGTCCCCCTTGCGGCTTCACCTTTTATACGGTTCATCGTCTCCCCCGCCAATTCAATAAACTTATCTCGTTCAGTGGTTATGTTAGAAGTGGTAGCGTAATTATTGAGCTAAAAGTGGGTGGTGTTGAGACTATAGACTCATTAGAGTAGCGCAACAAGCACAGGTCGTAAAAAGTTATGCCAACTTTTGCTGATGAGCAGTTCTGATTTAGGTCATTGCGAGCTGCAGTGACACAGGTTTGACATGTGTCACTGCTCACATCTCCGCGGCAAAGAAAGAGGCCGTAGACTGTGTTCGAGGCCTGATTGCCAACCTTATAGTCGTAGAAGCCATTAGTGACAGTAGCTGAGTTGGATTCAAGGGAAGAGAGGAGGATGTTAAGGTTGGTTTTGTAAGAGCTGTTTTTAGAAAAGGTTTTTGTGTTTGTGTTTTGACAGTCACGGTAGAGGTAAGTTGGGGATGCTTTTGTGGCGAGGCGATGGAAGGTGAGCGTGCATATGAAGAGAAAAGGCAGATAGTAGAGACGGGAAAATTTGAGGAACATTTCCCATATTGTTCTTCTGATAATCTATGTTAGGATCTTTAAATAATGTTTCAAAATTGAATATTATATATGATAAAAACAAATATGAAGAGAATTTTATTATGTCTAATCCAATACTGATAGAAACAAAATCCTATTTTTGCTTGTATTGATGAGTCGGATTAACCATCATTTACACCTTTTTAATTATTTAATGACCAAATACTCAATTTTATATAATAATATCAATCTTCTTGTAATTCTATAAAACCTACCATTTAATTATAATGTTATTGTGCGATCGCAGAAAACTCTAAATATATTTCTCTATCTCATTTGACTCGTTTGTATCATATGATTAATATTTCAATCTATATTATCATCGTTTTAAATAATAGATCCAAATATCTAAAATGTTCATTTTTTAGTATATCATGTCTCTTTAATTTAATCGTTTGAATGCAATTAAAGGACCAAACATATATTTCATATATTTAATTTTTAACTGATTCAATCTAAATTTTTTAAATTTTAGTGTGTCGATCCATAACTCCAATTAGATGCTAATGCTCTTCTTAATTTTTTTGACTAGCACTATATTATTATCAAAAAACATATGCCATGATGTTCAATCTTAGATAGTTTTTGTTATTTTATCCATTAATATTACAAAAATGAAGAGAGTTAGTGCTGAAACTTGATAAAAACTGATATTAATTAGAAAGGTATCTTAAAACTTTGAAATTCTTATATCGGTAATGATACATCATATATTTTTTATAAGATCATTATATTTTAAGAACATTTCCTTTTTCATCGATGTCCACATTATTATGTCTCTAAAAATTTATTGTATACTTTTTTTAAATCAATAAATACTATATATTAGTTTTTGTTCCGTACTCTAAACATTTCTATCAAATGTTTAATGAAGTAAACGATTTTGGTGGCGAATCATTCTGACATGAACGCAAATTAATTTTGATACACACTTATCTTTGATGTTAATTTGTATTTCATCACTCTCTTGGTCGGGTTGTTGAAACTCTCAAATTAATACCGATTTCTTCAATACAACAAACTGTAGCAATAGTGATTATCAGATCGAATTCCAAGAGAACTACGTTAACTTAACTTTTTAGTAAATACCAAAATAAAATGGGGGGTTTATAAAAGAAATTCCTAAATCAAAATTAAATAGTTAAAATTAAAAAACAAATCAAATATGCAAAAACTACTAAAATTTAAAAAAGAAATTCAATTCATCAAACTCCGATCCAAGAGTTCATATATTCGATTGTCCTATCGATCAGGTTGAAAATATTATTCTTACAATTCAAACATTTAACCTTAGATCTATTAGGATAGCCATAATAAATCTTGTGTTTTCCTAAAATAATTGACGAAATCCAGCATCCAATCAAAATTTATCATTAATTAACTGGACATGATAGCGTTCCATATCAAATAATGACAGCATTAAGTTCTGTGAAAACAGTTAAACCAAAATGCAAATAACCAGGATAGCCATACAATTATTCGATTTTGTTTTATCGATTTCTTAGGTTAAAATGAATATCGGCAAATGACTCATAAATATATATAACCTATTTGCTACTCGTACCATTTATTCATGACAATTACGAATCACTGAAATCCTAGATGTAGTAGAAAAATTGATATTGAATTAAATTGTCAGATTAACCAATATCAATCCTTCATAAAAATAAACCAAGAATTGATGAATACTTGAATTAAAAATGCAAGAAATTAAATAAAATACATAATCTCACAATAAATAACAATCGATTAAAATTTTCCTTGAATCAGAATAAAGAAATTAGTCACTCATGGTGGTAAGTGTCAACAAAAAAATTAAAGAAAACTAAATGTTTTTAAGAAAGAAATAAAAACCTAATGGAGTATGACTTCTCTCTCTTCCAGAAAGAAAATGCAGCTGCCTCTCTTAGAGTATATTTGAGGGAATGTACAGCCCTGCTTTTGGAAAAATATATATGAAGTGGTTGAATGCAACTGCTTTTGTGTTTAAATAAGCAAGGGCAGCCGGCCCTCTTGGAATGAGAGAATATGCTCTTTCCTTCCATGAGACTTCTAAATCAACTAGAAGATCTAAAATTAGATAAATTATAAAACTTTTCTCCCACTAAAATATTTTTACTAAAAGTAAAAATATTACTAAAATGTTAAAATTAGAATTCAAGCTCCACTTCTTCAAAGCCCAATAAGATGTCTTGACCCAATTAGTTCCAAAATTGCCTCATTAAGCCCAATTTGCTCCAAGTCTTCAATTTCAATCTCCTAAAAATAAAATTCAATAAACACAACCATTAGGGTATTAAACAATCCAAATTCAAACCATAATATTAACAATAAAAATGACAATTTGTGCATTATCATCTCTCCCATAATTTTATAATATAACTAATAAGTTTATTTTTCTTATAACTGGAATAATTTTGTTTGTCAATGGTATAATTTTATTTTCTCCACATTCCAGGCATTTTTTCTATTTATCAAATTTTGTTAAAAAAACTTATCAACATTTTTATTTTTACTTTACCTAAATATTTTTACACCTTAACAGGCATGTCATTAGATTTTATGGCCTATGGTTTTTTTTTTTGGTAGTGTTCTTGCATATGATAAAACTTATCATTTTTCCACACCGATATATATATATATATATATTTAGTCCCTTCGGGGACATCCGATATATATATTTTTTAACGTTGAGAGCCCAATTGGTATTATTTCGAGTGACTTCGTCATAGTACGATTGAGAGCCTAATATTTGTATCTCTATGTTTCATTGTTTTTAATATGGACTAACTCTAGGCCAAGTTAGTTTTACTCGATAGAAATATTAAATAGTCCGTGCGAATTCAAAGCGTGAATTATTTTCATGATTGTTTGATATTTTGATAAATTATTATAACCCGATAATTATAAATAAAATTGAATATTAAGCATTTACTTTAATATTTAGTTGATCGTACTAGTACCCTTTTTTACTAATAATAAAACATACAACGTTAATTACTCTTTAGCTATTAAGAAAATTCTTAATTTACCAAATAAAACACCAACACATGATATTTGACTTTCAAGAGGGCCGCGGAAGCACCATAAAAAACAATGCAGATACCGCTATTGGGACAAGAATTGCTGCGAGTGCTGTTGAAATTCTTTGTTCACCTGCATAAACACAAACATGGCAATGGAGATGTTATCAACCTATATATAAAATATATCATATATATATTTTTATGTTTGTTCGGCTGATATCTATTAACCAATTTATTGATTCTAACAAATTCGATTCAAATTAACTATCGGGTCAATTAAGAAACAAATTCTTCTGATATTTATTTTATTTTTATTTTTAAGATTCGAATTTAATAAATTGGTTAAAAAAATTTATCCCTTTTGACATTGGACCAATAAAACTTCGCTGAAAAAGATATGATATTATGCCATTGTGCAAAGTGGTAACAAAGTTTACACAACTAGCCTTATAATCCGTACAAATTAAAAAATTATATTGACATTTCATACTTTTTTTTTTTTTTTCATTTGTTAGATTTTGTATGCTTTCGAAACATAGTTTGTTTAATTCTTTTTAAGAAATCAAACTGTTAGTCACCACACTTTGATCAACATAAATGGGATATATAAGTTTCTAAGAGCCAGACCTAAGTTAAACCAATGGTTAGGGGTATTAAGTCTCACATCATCTCTCAATCCGTAAATATGTAATATATAGTTGTGGAACTCTCTAGTTCAACAAGTAGCTTTTAAGATGCAAATCTGGTTTGTTAATTTCTAACAAAATTCCAAGCAAAATCTTTAGATTTGCAACCATCCTATTAGAACTCTCACATATATATATCATCTTCCCCTGTTCCGTTTATGGGTTGAGAGCTAATTACCTGATGTTGACCTACTATGAGGAGGAGCCTGAACGACAACAGATGGAGGTGGAGATGCAGGTGCTGGTGCCGGTGCTGTAAGAGATGCAAAATAGAAAGCGTAAAGCTCAAATCTGACAGTACAACTAGGATACAAAACTCCTTTGTTTTGCATGTGAAGACCAGGTATACAGATCTGAAGGCAATTCCAGCAATCTGCAGGGGATAAATCTGGAGTGCACAGTGCTAATGTGTACAGCGTCTCATTAATTCGGGTAAGCTTTGCTTCTTTTGTCGCGAACTTCTTTGCAGACCCACTGGCTGCTTGAGCTGCTGTTTGGTTCAGTCTCCGCCACTGCCTGCTTGAAATCACTCCAGGGCACACTCAATTCATCCCACAAGACAATACCAACGTAAACGGTCACAGTTGAGAAGATATACTCGTTGGAAACGCGCAACAGGCACTCATCATAATAAGCAGTTCCAACTTTCTTTTCCGGACAATATTTTAACAGATTTTCACGAGCTGCAGCAACACAGTCCTGGCATATGTCAGAGCTGACATCGCTGCGGCAGAGAAAGAGGCCATAGACTATGTTGGGGGCCTCACTGCCAATGCTGAGATTGTAGAATCCTTTCGGTGCTGTGGAATTTGATGCGAGCAACGGAAGGAGGATGCTGAGGTTGGCTTGGTTTGTGGCATTTGTAGATGTTTTATTTTCAGGCTCACATTCACGGTCTAGAAAATTTGGGATTGCCTTTGTGGTGTGGCCAAATAGGCCAGATATGGCTATAATGAGAAAGACTAGGAAGGGAAACGAGAGACCGAGAACGTTAGTACCCATAATTGTATTATATAAAAATTTTAAGTATGCTTGTTTTTTTTCTCTATTATATGGTATCCATTTATGTTCTATGGAAGGCCTACTATTTTAAGAACCTTCTCAATTGATCCAACAACTGCACAAATTAAAAAAAAAAATTCGGGAAAAAGACTGGTATTGCCTATGACCTTAAGAAATGAAGGTTGTTTTGACCAAAAAAACAGAATATGGTATAATTTTACTTTTTTTTTTTTTAATCAATAGGCTTTTGTCAACTTAGGACTGCAAGTTCCGCGGCTGCTGGATGATAGTTGCCGTTTGACTAATGCAAATGTTATAATCAATTCTCCATGGTCTTCCAACAGAAATTGACAATGTAGAAGGTTCTTAGCATTGACCTCTAAAAATAAAGAGAATATGATTTGATGGATTCCAAATACATGAAAGTAAAAAGTTCTTTTAAAAAAAAAATAAAACAAGTTACAGAAAAAAAAGGAGAATAACTAATGAAGAAAAGAGAATTTATATATAGCAATTTTGGAGTTCATCTACGAGATTATAGCCCGATAAGGGGCTTAACAGAGGATATGAGTCGGCTATGGGTAATCGGGTTAATGTAAATTTTGAACAAGAGTATAACTAGGCTATGGAAATGGTCACAATGTATGATCTAGACGAGGATTTGTTGTCTGATAGGTTGTAAGGATCGAACCCATTGGAATAGTAATAGTCATAGTATTATGGGAAAAATCATAAATGTAGATATATTGATTGAAGTATGTAAAATTTTATATCTTTTAAGTTTGATTTATTTTTATGAGCATCGATGTTAAAGGGGTTTGAGTCACGGGCGAATGCCTCTTCCTACTATATATATATGCATCTTTAATGCCATCTTGACCAAATGACTGCCACCATACATTCACCATCAATTGGTTAAATTAAAACAACCCTTTTATCAGATTTTGTAAATCTCGTATGTTGCTGACCTCAAACCATAATGACATGAATGTAAATAATATGCACACTTGTTTTTTGCCATTATAGTCATTGCCATTTGACCCCATGCATATGTTATAATCAATTCTTCTTTGGTCTCCCACAAATCGACACTTCAGACCAAGGTTCTCAGCATTGACCTGGGAAACAAGCTTGAACACCTTTTAGATGAACCCAACGTTTTTTTTTTTTCTTTGAAGTGAATGATGTTGGAGCATTTTTAGAATAAAAACTTGTCTTATATTGAAAAATTGAAAGATCAAGCCTTATTTATTGATATGAATTTTGGTTCTTGTATGGATATTCAGATCGTAAAAAGTTTTTTTCAAGTGTCTTCCTCTCGATATCTCGTATTCAAATTTTCGTGGGTTCATATATTTTGGTGACCCCGTGTAAAAAAAGAAAGAAAAAAGAAAAAAGAAAAGAAAAGGGTTTTTGGTGCTGACCAATAGCGCAAGTAGGTTTTTTTCAGCTTCCTTTCTCCAGAGCTCTTATACAATATTTGCTGCAGAAAATAAAATTATACTTTCACTTAACAGCTAGATTGTATACCAAGTGGTTCTAAAACTCTTATACAATATTCTACAGGTGAGATAAGGGGTAGATTGCTTTACATGTGGTGCGGAGCAAAACAAGTCTTGCAGAAATTGTTTTCCTCTCCATTTCTCCGAACTTATATATAATATTTGCTACAAAAAAAAATATATATATATATATTACCCATTTCTTATTAAAGGCCCTCTTCTTCTCTGTGCTGTTTAATGAATCTCTATAGTGATGTTTCACTTATTTTTAATGGAAAATAAAAACTCACCAAGGCTCTGCTTGGATTGAAATAAAAACAAATATATGTAATATTATTGCTTGGAGTAGAAAAAAATATTGTAGAGTTCATTTTTTAACTCCTAAAAATGATAAATTTTTAAATCAGTAAAAAAAGAACTTACAAATAAACTATATATTTGTTTTTATAGCCTATTTAGTTGTACTTTTTATTTACTATTTTATTTTATTTAACTCTGAAAGAAAAGAATTCTAAGGGTAACTAATTAAATTGTAATATTTATAAATAAATTTTTTTTTTTTTTTTTTACTTTTAATAGAATTTAGTTATATTCTAAAAACAACATGAGTTCTTTTTCCGTAATTCGATAATTAATTCAAAGTTGTTTGTGTTTGGACAGCCACATAGATGAATGTTGGAGCCGCCGTGAGGCCTAAAAGAACACACATGGCTATGAAGGGGAGATTGTAATATGTTTGTATTGGATCATTTAATGTTTACCTACATTTTTTTACTGCTTTTTTTTTTTTTAGAAATTTGCGACCATCTTTTTATCTTTTTTGTATTAAATATAAATAGAAATAATTTTTTGAGTTTGTAACAAATTGATTTGCGGAAAGTCCTTGTTTTTTAGTTTTTTTTTTGATAAATCGGTATTTAAAATAATACATGATTATTTCGATTCGAGTTATTAATTTAAGGTAAGAACTTTGTTAATGTAATTCTCTGCCTTTTCAATATTCAAATCTTTGGTTCCAAGTACTCCATAGACTGAACTTTGTGCCACAAATAGACTTGAGATCCGTTGGATGTTTGTGTGACAATCTATCCAAGCAGCTGCTGAACTTTGAACGTAACGGCTAGCAGGTTGTGAGTAGTTAGTTCTAAAGTCAATTGGCCAACTGAATTGTAATTGAAGTTGTTGAGTTGTTAGACAGTTAACGGTTACTCCAAGGAATGTATAAATACATGTAAACTGATTAGCAACAGGTGTGTGAATGAAGGAAAGAATTCTTATTCCTCCTGTCTGTGTCTCCCTATCTCTCTCTCTCCCTCTCTCTCTCTCTCTCTCTCTTCTTTTCTGTCTCTGTAACTCTCTCTTTCTCCTCCTACAAACTTTCATAGCATTTTCTTTATCATCAATCCACCACTAACACGTAGAAACCCAGCAGTTATCCATGCTCTGTTTCCTTCCATTTTTAGAATCCAACTTCCTTTGGTTCAAGTGGCGGATCGGGTTGTGAGAGTTTGGGCCTTGCCGGGCTCGACCCAAATATGATTCTGATCATAATTATTTCCTTGCCCAGCCTTTCCTTCAGGCTTTATTTTATCGGGTCGGCCTGATCATTTTTTGGGTTAGGTTGGTTTAGTAGCTGGGCAGCTTACTCAGTAATTATGTCTAAACATAATTATTTTCTATTGCCAACGTGGGTTAGCTTAACTGGATATGGGATTGAGTTTCTTTAAACATGACCGAGATTTGACTCCCGCTGGGAGTATCGGGCTCTCATGTGTATGGAGCGTTTCCCGTTAGGAGACCCGCCCTCCAAAAATGAGCCATTGCAACATCAGTCCGGATTAGTAAGGGCAAAATCTCGGATACCGAGCGGTTTCCAAAACATGGTAAAAAAAAAATATATATATATATATATATATATATATTTATATATATATATATATAAAATAATCATTTCCTATTAAATAACACAACTCAAAAGGTTGTACAACTACTAACCATTATTGGTATTTTTTTTAACTTATTTGCTTATTTTTCCATTAATGAATCACCTGAAGGTCCCTAACTAATGCTTACAAGTTGGCCCGTCTGAGAAATTTCTGCTTATATATTAATAACATTTTACATTAAAAATTCTATCTAATCTTTACCCGACTCTAGTTTTCCAAGCCCCACCCTAAAAGTGGAACAAACTAAATTATTAAGAGTAAAAACAAGCCTTTTTCAATGATTTTCTTCCCTTTTTTCTATGCGAGGAATTGAGGTCAAATTCAATGATAATCAGGACCAAGCTAACATTTTTTTTTAAACCATCCATTAATCACATTAGATTCAATCAAATTCGGATTGAGTCACGTTAGATATTTAAATAGTAAAATTCTTTTGAAGTATGTTTTTATTGAATTCAAAATTTTATTTAAAAAATATGGATACTAAACTACCTGATCCCATGACTAGACTACTACGTGAACCTACGCGTGGCCAGGCAACCTGTCCAGGCGGCTTGGATTTTCATTGTTTAGCCCATGCCCAATTTTTGCCAAGCCTAAGCAGCCCAACCATAATTTGAGGCAAGACTTGATTTGAGGCATTTAGTGAAAAATGTCACCCGGCCCAAGTTAGTTACATACTCACCCCAGCCCAGTTTTGGTTGAGTTTAGGCGGACATGAAATCTACCTTGGTCTGGTTGGGCTTGGTGACCAAAAATTCTAGATTTTCTTCCCCCTTTCGGCCCAATCTGATCCAATTTGATAGGGCCCAATCCATGTTCACCGCTATACTAATACAGAGCAAGTTTTCATGCCGGCACATCCCCATGAATGATAATATCCCATCCTGTCACTGTTAGACAAGAATGAACAATAGCCAAACTATGTCGGCTCAGGCGAACCCCCACATGTTTTGTCATGGGGCCAAAGACCATGAGACCATAACAGTATTATGGACCATTTGTAACCGAATATAAGACCGTTCAAAGTCACCTCAATCTGTTGTTATTATTTATTTGATTAACAAAATGTAACAAACAGAATTTTAAATAAGGCCATAAACTTTATATTTATTCTTCGTCCTTTGCATAAATAAATTTTAAAATTATATTTTAATTGACTCATAAGTTAAACTCTATACCAACGAACAGTTGACCTATTAGCATATGGTATTAGATTTTTTAATCAAGTTTTCGATTTCGATTCACGATTTGGGCATAAAAAAAATACGTTGGGAGGATAGTCCCCTTAAATGGGTCATTGCAAGTCTCGAACCAGATTAGTCGGAATATAACTCCGAATATCGGTTGATATAGTATCAAAAAAATAAATTAATAAATAAAATATTAGATCCTTTTAATTAAGTCTCGTATTTCAAATTTGAAAATAAAAAAAATTATGTTAGGAAAACTCTTTTTTGAATTGACTTCAATAACGTTTAAATTGAATTAATCAAAATATGATTTCAAATATTGATTTATTATACTAAAAGAAAAAAAAAAAAAATCCTAAGCGAGCCCAGCTTGGCCCGGGGCTACCCTCAGCTTTGCTCTTTAGGTTAGGTAGAACCTTTATTATGCTACAACAATAGAAATTATAGTGCGTTCTTTTTTTTTTTTTTTTTTTTTTTTTTTTTTTTAAGGGATGTGAGATGATGAAGATAATATTTTTAATTTTACAATTTAGTGCCAACTTACTGCTAAAATATATGGTGGAAAATCTAGATCATACAAAAGTAACAGCCTGGCTACAATCAACAACACTTAGTGCAAGAGTGCTTGTGCAGTGCAGTGGAGTTACTCTATTTTAATTTGTTCAGGCTTTGATTAGTCAGGTCCAAGAGAATAAAGAAACATAGATAAATTATCCTAAACGCCAAAAGTCTTTGGGTTCTACTCTATGAAATATTAGAAAAATGGTGACATTTCACATCCTATGAATCAGTATGGAAAAATTCTTATTCGAAGAAGAAAATTATTACCCAACGTACAAATGTATATAATTAAAATCTTTAAAATTACACAAAGGAAATTGATTATAGCATATGTTAGTGTAACTATTCTCCCCCTTTTTTCATATTCACAAAGATGCACGTAGATTTACATAAATAGAGTTTTTCCTTATACAATCACCTAATAAATCTCAAATAAAGTTAACCAGATATATATATGTATTGAATAATGTCTGATTTTCTTTTTTCTCTTTTATAAAGTACTGATATTTGATAATTATTTTACATTCAATTAAGTTTGATTTGAGTAGTCTTGAACTTTAAAGGAAAAAACTCTTTGAATATTTATTTTTTTATTCACAAAACTTTAATTCGATATTTTATTTAAAAGATATTCATTATCAAAAAATTTTATGTCAATTAATTTTTGATGAAGCATAGGAGAAAAGAAAATTCTTGGAACACGTGGACATGAAATTATTTATTTAGTTGTAAGAAAAATCTCATTTGCGGACTTGAAAAGTCTAACTACGTAAATCAGAAGTTGTCATATATCTTTAAATGCCAAAAAAAAAATATGAACACATTATATTTCTGATTAAATTTAATTTGAATAATTTAAAATTTTTTTAAAAAAATCCTTTCAATATTTATTTTTTTTATTTACCAAACTTTAACTCGATATTTTATTTAAAAGATATTCCTCATAAAAAAAAATTTTATGTTAATTAATTTTTGATGAAGCGATGGGAGAAAAGAAAATACTTGGAACACGTGGACGTGAAATTGTTTATTTAGTTGTAAGAAAAATCTCAGTTGTGGACTTGAAAAGCCTAACTACCTCGTACATCAGAAGTTGTCATATATTTCTTTAAATGCCAAAAATAAAGTCATTCAGACGTTGGAGGCTTCCAGTCACGTATCCATCAAACAAATTGTCCAATTTTTATTTTAGTTTCTCATATTAAAGTCTTTTAAAGTTACAGAATTTATAATTTTTAAATGGTCAAACGATCCAACCATGTAGCTGGAAGTCTACATAATTAATAAAGGCCAAAAAAGGTTTATTCAAAAAAAGAAAAAAAAATCCCTCCCCCTTGCCTTAATTTTATTTAAAAGCAATTAACAGAAGCAATTTGCTAATGATGTTCAAAATGGAAAAGGGTAATTTCCACCGCACAATGAACGGTAATGTCCCATGCCATCACAGTGTTCTATTAAGCGAGTCCCTACAACTTTTGTTGTGGGACCAAAGACTATAATAACGTTGTCGACCATCTCCAATTGAAAGGTCACAAGGTTTACATCCAACCGACAATGTCTGCTTGTACCATCAACTTCCCTTGGCCGTCTGCTGAGAGGCAGATAGCTATTGCAATTTGACCCGACACATGAAAAAGTTTCCAATAGAAATTGACACTTGAAAAGAAGTTTCCCACTGCGGTGACTTGGTCAATATCTTCCGGTCCAACCCAACAATACGTTCATACTGGATAATGGACATTATATTGTAACTTGAAGCTTGGAAAATGAAAATGCTGGAACTAAATTTATGGCCGTAAATTGCAATCAGGCGGTATCAACACGCAAGTGGTACTAGAATCAATGGTTTGGTTTGACTTACAAGAGCAGTGGTGTGGACTTCCATGGTTTCCGGCTTTCCATTAATCCAGACACTCCTATTGTTCATTTTCGAAGTTCATTGGTTAAAATAGCTCTTGGTGAATTCTGTGGTTAGCGTTAGAGATGAAGCTTAGTGAATGGAACAGACTCACTAAGTGGGAGATTATTAGACTTCCATGTGTAAGTTGGGTATCTCACATGAAATGGAGAATGAAGAAAAATAAACTTTATGGAGAAAATGCAATATTTTCATAAAAATTAATACATAATTTCCAACACAATGTTACAAGGTAATGTTGTGATTAAGATTTATAAGAGCTGATAACAAAAAAACTTGAATACATGTTGGATCCTCGATGGGCTTCTGCTCAAACCAGAAGTATTCTCATTAAAAACAGACAAATCACTGGTTCGCACATTTGTTCTATATTATGACCCCACAATATTTTTTTTTATTTTTATTTTTTTGTATTTTTTGCTTATACCCTATTGAAGAGTATTCTAGATCAACCATTGCATAAAATATATCAAACTCGCTTTTGTAATAGTTGACAAGTATAAAACAATATGCGACTTCATACTTTTCACTGCTCGAAAACAGTGTAAAGAAGAATTATTAGAGCCTTTTTCCATGACTCGAAAATTTTCATAACAAATGAAAATATGAGAAGGCTACAATACACGTAACCCCATGCTGTGATTGGCATCCTCTTTGCATTATCGAGGGTCAAGCTCGGTTATGGATACATCATTCACAGAAACTGTCATAGACTTGCTGGTTGATTGATCGGATTCTAGCTCCCTTATTGGAAAGCTTAAATCTGTTATGGGTCTAGTCCGAGCAAAAAATGCAGGTTTTTTTGGAAGTGCCATTGTAACGGAGAAACTGTTGAGCATGAGCACCACAGATGCCATCGTTGGTCTCTCATCCGGATTTTCCTGCACGCACAGTAGACCAATTTGTATGCACCTAAGGACTTCATTTCTCGAATAAGAGTCTTTTATGGTCTCATCAACCAATTCCAATGGAACATTTTCCTTCCAAAGTTTCCAAGCCTACAACATTTCATTAAGTTATGTCAACACCAAACCATTGACTTTCTCATAACCACTAGTTAATACTACTAAACCGAGTGTCTACTTACATAGCTAAGAAGGTCTTCAACACAATCTGATTGGTAGAAATGTCTATTCTTCTGACCACTTATGATCTCTAAAATTAGTACACCGAAGCTGTACACATCAGATTTGACAGAGAAATATCCTTGCATTGCGTACTCTGGAGACATGTAACCACTGCAAGAAAAAGCTTTTAAGATTGTGAAGCTGCAAACATAGCTTTGTTTTTCTAAGAGCCATGCTTGGCAGTTAAAACAGTCATTTCTGAAATAAAAGTGTGGGTACAACATAAACGATAGACATCAGCACTTACAATGTACCAACAATTCGGTTTGTATTTCCCAGGGATTGATCCACCCTAAAAATTCTTGCCATACCAAAATCAGAAACTTTTGGATTCATATTTGCATCTAACAAAACATTGCTAGGTTTGAGGTCACGGTGTATAATTTTGAGGCGAGAGTCTTCGTGAAGATACAAAATCCCACGAGCTATCCCTCCTATAATCTTGTAACGTCTTGGCCAATCTAACTGTCGTTGCCTTACAGGATCTAAAGATTGATAACCACAATTACATGTGAGTAAACAACTGATGACAAACAAAAACATAAATCAACATGTGTTTTGAGAAGAGCCAAACCAAATAAAAGCTGGTCAAGGCTTTTGTTAGGCACATATTCATAAATGAGTATCTTCTCTTCCCCTTCCAGGCAAAATCCCAAGAGCCTCACAAGATTTCGGTGTTGAAGCTTTGCTACCAACATCACCTCATTCTTAAATTGCTCTGCACCTTGTCCTGATCCTTGTGATAATCTCTTTACAGCCACTTCCTGTCCGTTAGATAGCGTAGCCTGAGTTTTAAGAAAAGAGTTAGCTCAATCCGCTTGTTTTCAAAAACTTTAGAAAACATTTCATGAATATACTGAAAATTTTGTGCATTCTTCTACCTTATATACATCACCAAATCCTCCTTCACCAATCTTATTTTCAATTGAGAAGTTGTTTGTTGCTGTCTCAATAGTTCTCAGATTATATTGAAGTGATTGCACATTTGTGATCTCGTCCATAGCTTCAGAAAAACATAGAGAAATTACATGAAACCAATTGAATTCTCATACAGCAAAACGACTTATAACACAATAATATAGCTTGATTTTACCGCTATCATCCTCTACTATTGCAGTGTTCTCCTTCCTTTTTCTAAGGAAACAATAGCATAAGATGGTAAAAATTGCTGCGGATACAGACACTGGAATGACAATTGCTACAAGAGTCGTTGTTGAGATTCCCTTACCACCTGCATTTAAAACACACGTATTTAAGTGGTTTCCGATCAAGGCTAGACTAATTCATGCCCTGATGCAAAACGGTAAATAACCTTGGACAATAATCAACAATATGCTCTGTATTTAATAAAAAGTTTACAAGTGATAACCACACATGGGCTAATTCTACCTATCAGATTGCAGAATCCTTTAACACTCCATTCTAACAATTATCCTTGCTAAGCTTAGATCAAAGTTCTTTTATACCAAGCATCACGGATTGATCTATTATGGTCCTTGGCCTAGTTTATTAATTTCTCTAATAACCCCTCAAAAACCCACTTATGCAGTAAGCAAAATAAACTGAGATCTTTAGTACAATTTAAGGGATTTTATGAGATAAATTTCAATGACTTGACACAGAATTCAACTAAGTGGGGATCTCTCCAATTTTTGTTTCTGGTTTTCCCTATTCGTTCTTTTTTCCCTGACAGGTGGTCACAACCGAGTCTCAGTAAATTAAAGGATTTCAAGAGATATTCTCTCAAAGACTTCGCTCAAAACTTACCTGCTTTGCTCTCCAATGTTGGTGGAGGTGCAGTAGTATTAGTAGTGGTAGTAGGAGGTGAAAGAGCTACAGGTGCCGGTGCAGGGGCAATGGTTGCTGTGGAATTGTAAAAGGGATAAATCTCAAACCTGACATTACAACTGGGAAGCAAAGTTCTTGCACCTTGCCTGCCAATGTCGAGATAATTTATACCCGTATTGAGGCAAGTATTGCAATCGGTAGTAGACAAATCTGGTGTGCACTGAGCTAAAGTATACAGTGTGTCAGAATCCGTAAACTTTGCTTCTTTGGTCCCAAATTTTTTATCTGTCCCCCTTGCTGCTTCACCTTTTATATCGTTCATCGTCTCCCCCACCAATTCAATAAACTTATCTCGCTCAATGGTCATGTTAAAAGCGTTAACTAGCGTAATGATTGGGCGTAAAGTGGGTGTGGAGACTATAGACTCATTAGAGTAGCGCAACAAGCACTCATCGTAAAAATTTATTCCAACTTTTGCTGATAAGCAGTTCTGATTCAGGTCATTGCGAGCTGTGGTGACACAGGTTTGACATGTGTCACTGCTCACATCTCCGCGGCAGAGAAAGAGGCCGTAAACTGTGTTAGAGGCCTGATTTCCAATCGAGTAGTTGTAGAAGCCATTAGTGACATTAGTTGAGTTGGATTCAAGGGAAGAGAGGAGGATGTTAAGGTTGGTTTTGTAAGAGCTGTTTGAAGAAAGGGTTGTGTTTGTGCTTTCACAGACACGGTAGAGGAAAGTTGGGGATGCTTTTATGGTGGGGCTATGGAAGGTTAGTGTGCATACGAAGAGAAAAGGCAGAGAGAAGAGATGGGAAATTTTGAGAAACATTTTCTTCAATTCTTCTGATGACCATAGTTCGGAGATATACTCTTTTTTCAAGAGAATTTCATTTGGCAGGTGAAAGAGGACAGGTGGAATTTAATTGTCTTAATTGACTTCTCTACCAGGCAAGGCATGTCTCCGGTGCAGTCGACGTAGTGTACTACCAGGCAAGGCAAGGCACGTGACAAAATAGTTAAAGTTGAGTTAATCTCTATATTCTCTCTCGACTCCTTCAATAAATGAATTCAAAAATTATACCTATAATTAATTCATTATATTTAATTAATGAACAAACCAAAGCAAACCAAACAAAGTTACGAGTCGTTAATAAATATTTTGAATCACTCGCAATCCTCAGCAAGCCTGGCTTGACCCGAGCCATACCCACCTTAGGTTAGGTACAACTTTTAGGCTACAACCATAAAATTTATGCTATTCTTTTTTTTTTTTTTATAGATTTAAGCCGATGAAGTAAATATTTTTAATTTCATAATTTAGTGCTGCCTTGCTGGTAAATTATATGGTGGAGAATGTGGAGCTTACAAAAATAACAACTTGTGATTGCAATCAATAACATTGGGTACAAGGGCACTTGTGCAGTGCAGCCCACTTCAGCCAAATTGAAAGAAACATGGAAAAATTATTAGGACTTGCCAAATTCTCAATTGCTTGAGGATCCCACTTTAGAAAGCGACAATACCTGACTGTAGCCTTCAAAAGACCTAAACTTATATATATATATATATATATATATATATATATATTTGTATACATGAGGACTCAAATTCGAACATATTATATAAAGGAGAGAGAATATATCATTTGAGTTGAATCTCATCGGCCCTAAACTTATATGGAAAGCAATATTCTTCGAGAGATCATTTTTATAAAATAGAGCACCAGCCAAGATAATTACACGAACTCCTAAAAATATATATATATTTTTAGATACACCATAATACATGCACAACACAAAGGTTCTAAGTATTTTTCAAATTTGAATTTGGCCCATCAACGTTTGAAGATGGATAACCACCTTTTACTTTTGTACCATTTGGAGGTGGCCTTCCAATATGCCCGGGGCGGGAGTTTGCTCGCTGGTGATCCTCATTTTCCTTGGTAATGTTGTTGACAAGTTTAGATGGGAAAAATTGGCTCCTTTGAGAAGATAACCTGTGTTTCATCTCCCACTCCAGAAGAACGCTTCCCAATTTGCCTCTGTTGGTTAACACGCCCACACATAGTGAGATTTTACAAAGGTTAAAAAGGTTTTATTTATTTAAATTTTGAATTATTAGTTCAAAATTTAAATAAATCAAATTATTTTAACTTTTAGTGAAATACCTATACGCAGATATTTTAATTAACATCTCTCACTTATACACGAAAATATTTTACGCCTGTCACAAAATTACAACTCATGCAATTTTACAAATCACCCACTGTATTTTCATATAGGATTGGAAGTCATGTGATCGGCGAGTATACCTACAAATAGGGTCTTCTTAATGCAGATGTTAGAAAGATCGAGAAGCCACCGTTAATACAAAAAGAACTCGTTGTACTCCAAATTCAACGCATTATATCTATCAGGGTACTTTACTCATCATAAGTGATCCCCAAATTGTTACTCGATTGTGTATTCACTATAATATTTCAATCATATGGATAAATATAAAAGATCGACCGGTGAATACAATATAATAATATAATGTCGATTGGTTTTCTTTTTCTCTATTAGAAACTATCCATCTCAATTTAGTTACTTTCCTAGTTCTACATCAAAAACTTCATTATCTTTTAGACAATTGATAAACAAACTAAAATAGTATATACTGAACCAAAACTCAAAAAATAGTTGAAATAAGCATACCGATAGGCCCATCCAATAGGTCTCAAGATCATTGTCTCAATATCATCCGATAGGTCTCAGATCTTACACAGTGGGCACGAAAATCAAAATCACATCATTGTCACAGATGATAACTCTCAATATCGTATGGTTGGTTTATTACACGCAATTTGAAACACATGTTATAGTGTTATTTTCTTATTTCTCAAAAAAATATATGTCAGATTTCTCTAATACTGTATATATATGGGATTCACTCTAAACATAAGATTTTACCTACAGATCTCATAGAAATATTTCAGAAATTATATCACTAAATGCATGTGATATCTGAGATTTCAAATCTGATTATTTACCACCAACATAGATGTAGATATGTCCATATCACTCATATCGCATATGATCTCATTTTGAACACGTATTAGAGCGACTTATGTTCTAACGGGACCACTCTCAAAATCTTTTATATTTAGAAATCGTCTCATCCCTATTCTATTAGAGGTAAAGGTCGTCACCCGTGTGAGAGAGTCAATCTCGTTTGCTTTACATATTTTTTATCACATCATATCGCTGAATATACTCTAACAAAAATAATTGAATAATACACGTATGTCATATAAAACAATAAATATTAAAATATCAATATAGTATATATGAAAAATGTTAAACTACATGTAAACTCAATGATTCTCAACATCCCATAAAGAAATCTCTTATAATAGGTTTGGTAAAGGGATCAACCACCATAATGTGTGTGAAAATGTACTTGATTGTCACTTCATCCTTCTGATAATGTTTATCACAAAGTGGTATATGGTATCAATGTGATTAATATTGCTGTGATAATTAGGGGTCTTAGGTATAAATAATAGCAATCTGATTATCATAATAAATTATCATTGATCTCTCACTATCTATTACAATCCCTAAATTATCCATAAATTTTCAAAAGTAAATACTCTTCTCGCTAAGTATGCTACAAACTCATCTTCTATCGTAGATAGAGATATGCATATTTGCTTTTTACTACTCCATGATATGATATCGTTATTTAACAAGATAACAAAATTTGACGTCGATTTGCATCCATCTAAATCACCACCCTAGTCGATGTCTGAATACTCAATGAAATGCAAATCATCTCCTCTATAACAAAACGAGAGGTTCACAGTTCTTTTAAAATATTTCAGAATACTTTTCACTGCTCTCCGGTGATCCTTTTTAAAATTCGATTGATATTTATCTACCGAATTGATTGCAAATTAAACGTTTGGTCATGTATATAATATCGCTTACATCAGCCCACTGTACTGACATAATAAATTTTACTCATCTCCCTTTTTTTTCCTGAATTTTAGGGCACATGTCAGGATTCAGACTCTCACCTTTAGCAATAGAAGTGTTAATAAGGTTGCAATCGCTCATCCTAAAACTCAATAACCTTCTTGATGTAGGACTCTTGTGATAGAGTTAACATCCATTTTTGTGATCCCTCTGAATCTTAACTCTAAGAGTAAACTGAGTTTCACTCATATCTTTTATATCAAAAATCGATAATAATCGTATTTTAATAGTCATAAGATACTCTTTATTATTCTCAACCAACAGAATCTTATCCACATATAAGGACATGATCACAAAAGATTCAAAAGCGCATATCATATACACACAATAATCCTCTTCGATTATCATGAAACCATAAGATATCACCTTCTAGTGAAATATCTGGTATTATTGCCTGAATGATTGCTTAAAATCATATATCGATTTCCGAAATCGACAAACCTTATCATCCTGACCTATATGAATAAAACTAGATAGCTACTCCATTTAGATATCTCCATCCAAACTTTTGTTCAGAAAAGGTAGTCTTAACATCTATCTAGTGTAATTTCTTATCTATGTCCGTGACAATTGTTAAAAACAAATAGATTGAGGTAAATTTGACTACCAGAGAGAACATCTTCTCGTAATCCATACCCTTAATATGAGTGTAACCCTTGTCTACCAGACGGATCTTATACCTTTCCATTGATTCATTGACATTTCTTGATCTTAAGAATTATTTGTTTCTAATAGACTTTCTGCCTTCAGACAAATCAACGAGATATTAGATTTCGTTGATTCTCATTAATTCTTTTTTTTTTTTGACTTTCAATCAATGGTATTTCGTAGAACCATCGAAGGCCTCCTGAATCATTTTTGATTTCTCATCATCTTTAGGAATAACAATGAGGGTCTCACCATCAATCGGGGTTACCCTCAGCTAGCTCTGCTCTTTAGGTGAGGTAGAACTTTTTTGCCACAATAATGTAAATTATGTATATATTTTTAATGGATGTGGGATGATGAGGATTATATTTTTAATTTTACAATTTAGTGCCAACTGCTTGCTAAAATACATGGAGGAAAATCTAGATCATACAAAAGTAACAGTTTGTCCCTATTTTCATATTCTCTTTTTCGATTTGCTTAACTACATCTCATTGTAAAAAAAAAAAACAAAACAAAACAAAAGTAACAGTCTTGGTCCAATCAATAACATTGGGTACAAGAGCACTTGTCCGGTGCGGTGCACTTCAGCTAAATAAATGTTGCTGTGGTCATTCTATCATGCTTTGTTCACCCTTTGATTAGTCAAGTTCAAGAGAATGCAGACACACAGAAAAAATATCCTAAACGCCAAAAGTCTAGAGGTCTACTCTGTGAAATATTAGAAAAATGATGACATTTCACATACTTACTTTCCTCTCCCTATCAATATGGAAAAATCCTTATTCCTAGAAGAAAATGATAACCCAACGTCCAAATATATTTACTTGCACATATATAATAAAAAATCATAACCCAAATCTAATGAAATATACTTTTTTATATATTAAAATCTTTAAAATTATACCAAGGAAATTGACTTTAGTGTAACTATTCTCTTTATGTATTAATACTATACTCTCTACCGGTTATCAAATCCCTTTTCTATTTTCATAAAGATGTATGTGGACATAGAGTTAAATTTAGTTCGAATAGATTTAGATTTTTAAATAATAAAATTCTTTTGATACATATTTTGTATTAATAAAATTTTAATTTGATATTTTAATTAAAGAAAATTGAATATTAGAATATTATATTAATTAATTTTTGATAGTAATATCAAATTTTTATATCAATCATTGAAGCAATTGGAGAAAAGAAAATACTTGGAACACGTGGACTTAAAATTATTTATTTAGTTGTAAGAAAAATCTCACTTGTGGAATTGAAAAGTCTAATACGTTGACCAGAAGTTGTCAAATATTTCTTTACATGCCAAAAATAAAATCTTTCACGTGTAGGAGGCCATCCGGTTACGTACACATCGAACATATTATCCAATTTTTATTTTAGTTTTTGCATATTAAAGAGTTTTAAGCTACAGAATTTATACTTTTTAAATGGTCAAATGAACCTACCATGGACATGGTAGTCTACATAATTAATAAAGGGCAAAAAAGGTTTGTTAAAAGGAAAAAAAAAAAAAAACCCTCCACCTTACCTTTATTTTATTTAAAAGCAATTAACTGAAGCAATTTGCTAATGATGTTCAAAATGGTAAAGAAAAGATACCCAAGGTAGACGATAATTTCCATCACACTATGAACGGTAACATCCCATGCCATCACTGTGTTCTATCAAGTGAGTTCCTACATATTTTGTTGCAGACCGTCCCAAAGGGCAATGTTTCCTTATGCCACCAACTCCTTGTTTCACGGCATTGAAACTTTACCGATGATCAATTGAATTTTGAGACGTGATATTAAATTTTTTAACTAAAATTTCAAATTCGATACATAATTTAAGTATAAAATAAACTATATTGAGAGAATAACTCCCTAAATAAGTTACTATAAGTCTTAGATCAGATGAATCGATATATAATTTTGAATACCGATTTATATAATATAAAAAAAAAGTGCATTGAAACTTTTCCTTTAGCAAAACAGGGTTTTGGCATGACAGAACCCGTCTCGGTGTCAACTTCCCTTCGCCGTGTGCTGAAAGGTAGATAGCTACTGCAATTTGGCACAGCACTTGAAAATGTTTTCCGATAGAAATTGACACTCGAGAAGTTTGCCAATCGTGATGACTTGGGCAATATCTTCCGGTCCAACCCAGCAATTCGTTCATGTTGGATTTATATGCACATACACATGCCAAAACGTGACAATTATTTTTTGGAATCGTAAACGTCTAGGTTTTCTGGGCATACCTCAGTGAGCAAATCGTAGAAAATCTAGGAACCACGAGTTTTGCACGAACGACCTCACCGTCTGGATGATAACCACGAAACTCGAGCTATCATCACAACACCACAACACCGCAATCGAAATCTGATGACGAAAACGACACGAAAAAATCTCTACACCGAATTTTTTCTAGTGCTCTCTCTCAAGGGGATATTTTCTCTCTCAATTGTGCCTTTTTGTAACAATAGGGAAAACTCTAGGGTTTTTGCCCTTGTTTCCTAATCCTTCGTAACCACACATGGTAGGAAATTCAAATTTCATCAGTTACCATTTGAGAATATGAAAAGTGAGATAATTCTTATTTTCATATATGGAAAAATACCTCAACGTGGACATTAATTCCATTATCTCCTAGTTGCACACGAGGACATTTTTATCCGTCACGAGATCACAAGTCATGCAATCTCCTATGTCACCGTGTTAGATTTTCATACATGATTAGGTGTTGTGCGACTGGCGAGTACATTTGCAAACAAAAATTTCTCGATACACTTGTTAGGATGATCGAAAAGTCACCATTAGTATAAAAAAATCTCGCTGTACCCCAGATTCAACACAATTACATCCATCACTTTTTTCATCGAAAATGATCCTCAATATGTACTCGAATGTGTATTTATTATCATGCTTATATCCCAACGTGGATAAACGTAACAGATCGGTCGGTGAATACAATACAATGATGTAATGTAAATTGGTTTTCATTTTCCAAACTCGAATCCATTGGGCTCAATTCAGCTGCTTTCCTAGACCTACCCTTAGAACTCAATTTATCTTGCGAGCCATAGGTAAACAGACTAAAGTAACAAACACTGAATCAAGACTTTTAGAGATAGCCGAAAGTAAAATAAGGGTAACAGAGATCCCATCCAATGGATTTCGGGTCTCACACAGTGGGAACGGGGATCATGACTAGATTGTCTCATGTAATAGCTCCTACTATCCCTAGTCGTCTATCACACGCAGTATGAAACGTGTGCTACAGTGTTAATCCATCATTTCTCAGAAAGGGCATAAGTCAGATTTCTCTAATCCTGTGCAGATACGGGACTCAGTCTACACATAAAACTCTACTCATAGATCTCATAAAGAGTATCTCAGAGACAATATCATTATCGCAGGTGATATCCGAGATCTCAAATTTGGCTACTCATAGGCAACATGGATGTGGGTATTTTCATGTCGGTCATATCCCAGATGATTTTATCCTAAACACATATCATGATGACTTTTGTTCTAGTTGGGCCACTCTTAATACCTTTTATGACTAAAACCGTCTCATCTCTGCTCACTCAGAGCTGGAGGTGGTTGCTTATGTGAGAGAGTCAATCTCGCCTGCCTGACATATATTTTATCACATCAAAATATACATGATATAAACAGGTACATTATTTAAGGAAAAATAATAACTCAAGTGTGACTGAATAATACATAAAATCATATATAAATAAATAAGTATCACATCGTCAACTTAGTACAGAATTATAAATGTCAAAATATTTCCAAACCCAATGACTCTCTATGTGTTACAAATGAGTCTCTAGCGATGGGTTTGGTGAAAGGGTCAGTCATCATGATGCACTTGACGGTCATTTCACTATTCTCGATGATGTTTCTAACAAAATTATATATGTTATCGATGTGTTTAGTTCTACTATGATATTTAGGGTCTCGGGTATAGACTATAGCGGATTGATTATCACAGTAGAGTATCACCGACCTCTCACTATCAGCCACAACTCCTAAATCATCTAATAGTATCCAGAGTCAAACATTCTCTTGAATTGCGACTGAGTAAGCCACGAATTCAGCCTCTATCGTAGATAGAGTTATACAAGTCTATTTTTTATTGTTTCAAGAAATGACACTACCATTGAGTAAGAAGGCAAAATCTGATATCAATTTGCGTTTATCCAGATCACCGCCCCAATCGACATCTGAATATCCCACAAGGCGCAAATCACATCTCCTATAACACAAGGAGTAGCTCGTAGTTCCATTAATATATCTAAAAATCATTTTCACTACTCTCCAATAACTCCTTTGAGAATTTGATTGATATCTACTTACCAGACCGACTGCGTAACATATGATTGGTCGTGTATACAACATCGCGTACATTAGACTTCCTACTGCGCTGGAATAAAGGATTTTACTCATCTCCCTTATTTTTTCCTAAGTTTTCGGGCACATCTCAAGACTCAGGATATCACACTTGATGATTAGAGTATCAATGAAATTACAATCACTCATCCCAAAGCTCGAGGATTTTCTTAATGTAGGTCTCTTGTGAAAGAGGCAATATTCTTTTCGAATGATTCTTCTGGATCTTAAGTCGAATGATGAACTCAATTTCATCCATATCTTTCATGTCAAAACTCGATGACAACCATAATTTGATTGTCATCAGATACTCAATGTTGTTCCCAAGCAATATTATATTGTCACATATAGGGACAGAATTACAAAAGAGTCATCAAATCATATTAGATAGACATAATGATCCTTTTCGATTATCATAAAACCATAAAATATCATTTTCTCGTGAAATCTTAGGTGCCACCGCCTGGATGATTGTTTCAGGTCATATATCGACTTCCGAAGTCGACAGATCTTATTTTCATGACCTACTAGAATGAACCCTGAGGGTTTCTTCAGGCCATATATCAACTCTAGATCCATGCTTGCGACAATCGCCAAGAGTAAACGGATCAATGTGAATTTGACTACGGGGGAGAAAGTCTCATCGTAGTCAATGCCGTTTGTTTGTGTGTAACCATTGGCTACTGACGGGCCTTATATCTCTCCACCGATCTGTTGGCTTTTCTTTTGATTTTGAGAACCTACTTGTTCTTAATGACCTTTCTCTCCTCAGGTAGGTCAACTAGATCTCAAACCCTATTGACTCTCATAGATTTCATATCCTTCTTCATGGTCTTTAATCATTTGTCCTTCATAAGACTCTCGAGAGCTTCCTTCTATGGTCCGAGATTCCTCTTCATTCTCGATAGTCACGATGAGGATCTCATCCTTAATCGGAAAACGACGTCGGGGTATATGTCCCAGACTACTCCTACGAGTAAAAGGAGCCTTCTCACCTCGAGATGGGTCACTCCCACTAGGACCAAGATCCGTTATAGGCTCTTGGATCCCACCGCTGGGCTTAATTGGGCCGTTAGGCTCACCATTACATAAAAGGTGAAATCCTAACCGATTTCACCTTTTTTAGGGAAATCATTTTCTAGGAACGTAGTATTACGAGATTCGATCTCAAAAACCATGCCATCCCTACGTTTACCTAGGAACACATGTCCCTTAGAATATTCGGAGAACTTTATGAAGATACACTTATTTTCTCGCAGGTCTAACTTGTCTTGTGGATGCGAGGAATTGTGAATGTATGCGCACAACCCCATGGCCTCAAATGGTTAAGGTTAGACTGCCTCTCTATCCAAAACTCGTATAGGGTACTGACTACGGATCTAGTTAAAACACAGTTAAGAATGTAGGCAACAATCAACAATGCATCTCCCTAATGGGAGATAGCCAAATTGGTCTGCGCTATCATCGATTTTACCATCTCTAATAAAGTCTTGTTCCTTCTTTCAGCTACCCCATTCTGCTAGATAATAACATGAACAGTGAAGTGTTTTGTAATGCCCCTCTCGACACAGAACTCTTTAAACTCTTCAGACAAATACTTATGTTCTCGATCGGTTCTGAGAGTCTTGACTTTCAAGTTTAATTGATTTTCAATTTCGCAGATACATTTCTTGAAGCAATCTAATGTCTCAGACTTGTGTGAGATCAGGTAGACATAATTGAAACGCGTGTAATCGTCTATGAACGTAATGAAATACGTGGATCCATTTTGGATTCTCACATTCATAGACCCATAAATATCAGAGTGGATCAATTGCAGTGGGATCTCAGCCCTCATTGCCTTTCCAAAGGTTTCTCATCGCTTTACCAACTAGGCAAAACTCATATAGGGGCAACTCGACCCGAGTTAGCGAGTCCAACAAACCACTCATAGCTAACCGGTTCATTTTTTCTTACCCTATGTGGGCGAGTTTACTATGCTAAACAGAAATATCATCAATAACACTATCAGATGTATAGGCAATAGAAAATAAATCAGAAATATTATTTTGGGAAACTATGTCCAACGCATAAAGTCCATCATAGACCAAGCCAGTACATAAAAGAGAGTTATCGCACATGACAGAAACACTTAAATTTATGAAAACAATAGAGTATCCTAAACAATCTAAACAAACAACAGATACGAGATTCCGCTGAATTTCGGGAGCATATAATACATAATGCAGGTATAGGACTTGGTTACTTTGCAGCGTTAGCTTGCACGTACCAATCACCTTCACAATCACAAATGCTCCGTTCCCCATATACAGCCTCATTGTTACTCAATCGCTAGAACTCCACAAATGCTCAGATTTGCTACAAACGTAATATCGGACTTTGCTCTTGTCGAGCTCCTTCTTCTTGTGTTTCTGCTCTCTATCCACGGTTTTCGCTAATGGTTTCCTCTTAGCCTGACTAGGTTTCTTGTCATGCTTACGCCATTTACACTTGACGCCCCTGGAGTCCTTACTCAACTCCGCCACATAAGCATGACCAGAAACAGACCTAGTTACCTCCTGGCGCTCCTCTTTGAGTTCATAATGCCTACACAAGTCTTTTAAAGTACGAATACTCTCAATGTGCGTGAGATAGATCTTAACCATATCTCAGGAGTTAAGCAAAGACTGGATCCACCCCAATACCTGAATTTCATTAGATATCGGCTCTCCTATGTTCTTTAGAGAAGCGATCATACTCGACATATGTATCAAATGTTATTTCATAGTATGATCGGGTCTCTTTTTATACGTGATGAACCTATAGGTTAGCATCCTCAGTTTAGGAGTTGACCAGGAGCCGAGGTGCTCTCTAGAGCACACCAAATCATCATCGCAGTAGGATATTGCTCATACACTAAAATCAGATCATCGTGCATGTTGCTAAAGAGGATTGCCCTAACTTGGCTATCCTTCCTTTTCCATACATGATACGCCTCATCATCCAGTTTCGCGTGAGGCATATCACCCACCCCGGGGTCTGACATTTCGTGTAGTAGGACCTCCGCTAGGTCATGTTCCTCGAAGACAAACTAAACTTTACAGTGCCAAATCTCATAGTTGTCACCATTTAGCTTGTCTCCCTTAACGAGATCAAGCACGACACTTCTCGTCGCAGCCATAGTCTCTATCACACAAAAAGAAAGAGATATCAATGACTAATAATGCTTGTTCTCATAATTTCGTGCACCCTACGAATCATTAAGTTCAAAATGATTCGAGTATTGACCACAAAACAAACGTATGGGTCAATGGATATCATACACCACAACCCGGGATCTCATCTCACCATTCAGACTTGGATTCGACATAGAAAATCCCACAAATAGTTACAAATATGGACATATTACCATTAGAAAATTGAAAAAATTCAATTTGGATGACCTAATGCGTCGCCGGGGTCCCCACTCACTGCCACGCGCCGGCGGCCCGTCTGCAGGCCCTGCCACGCACTTCCATGTGCCAACAGGAGCCTGGCTCACCCTCTGGACGCGTGGCGCGACTCACACGCGCCGCCATGTGCCTGAAGCGGCTCGGCTCACTCGTCCAGTCGCAGCGCATATCTCACGCGCCCTCACGTGCGGAGCCGGGTCGGTCAATGGGTTAGGGGTTGACCCGACCTTCGGTCAACAAGTCGGAGTCCGACCCAACACGTGTCGGTTTATGGTCGGAGCGGGTCAGGCACCGACCTGATCCGGGTCAGGCACCGACCCAATCCGGGTCAGGCTCCGACCTGATCCAGGTCCTAGACTGCTTTACGCGCCTGACTCGCGCGTGAAGTACACGCACCCGCGTGTTGGCCTCTGACGGGCCTCTCTATGCGTGTCCTCCATGCGTCCGCGGGTTTGGGTGTTTTCTTCCTCACCCGACAGGCCTGCAATCAGGTTATTTAACCTGGTTCTCCGAAAACCCATTTTCGGCTAATTTTTTATGGCAATTTCTACCGAAAAATATATTTGAACTTCCCAAAAATATTTTTAACTCATTTTTTGGGAGATTTAAGCCATAAACACGACAAATCAAATATCCAAATTTTAGCCCTCCACAGCCTCACCGGAAAATCCAGTTTTCGGCAACCACTCAATGCAAAATGTCACGCCCCAAACCGGGATCGTGAACAGCCGCCCGTTGCCCCTGAATGCCGGCTGTATTTTTACAGAAAATTGGGCAGAACCTCCCCATAAATCGGAGGTTTCCCATGTACAATTATACCTGTATAATCCAAATCATCCTGTACAATACACAAATGGCCATCCCGGCCTCTCCAAAATCAACAAACACCACAGCCAACATTCAGAACAACGCAAGGCTATAAACAAACCTAGTCACAGACCTCTACTGTCATGCCCAACTAGAGCATGAGCAGCCGCTATACCGAGCGGACCTAAGTTTATACGATATATATCACATTTCCCAAGTAACGTTCAAGTACGTACAATCGCCTCAATGCAAATGAAATATGAGAGTTAAACTATACAGTCATCCCAAAATAAGTACATGGCCAACTACGGACCTCAATGTCAAGACCTCGCAGGGTCGAAACTAAATTAGAAGTAAATCTTACCTTCAGAACAACAAATCCGCACTAGAGCCTGTAACACCGCTCTATCACAATAAACCTGTCTGAGGAGAGAAAATAGAGGGGTGAGTATCATGGGAAGATACTCAGTGAGTGAGGGGGGATAATATCCAGCATAAATAGCATAGGTGAACAATTGGAGTGTCAAATAACATCATTTGAAACAAAAATTTACATTTCGCGATAAAACATGATATGTTTAACAATTTGAAATCATTTAACCAATCACACGATAACAAGCATATATGCATCCATTTAAAATCAAGTAATGTCAGAGCGAGCCAAAAATAGTCCCGACGTTGGCCATGAGCTCGCTGGGGCCAACTCATCAACGTGTATAGGACCCCGCCCGGTGCTAGACGGTGGCGTCACACACGTCCTCCCCCTACGTGGGTTCAACCGGCCGCGCCTATAGCCTTTAGAATAAATGACGTTTGCGGATACCTCCTGCAGAAGCGTATCCGGGCAACCCGTGCCTCTACAAACGCCCTTCGTAGCTACGGAATCATCATAATATCACAAGGGCACAACGTCCCATAGTATCACAAGGGCACGTCCCAGGGCACAACGTCCCACAAGTATCATCACATCATCACATAACTAGTGGGCATCCAACCCACGTAGTTCATCAAAAACATTTTAAATTTGCGTGCCAATACGTCTCTTCAATTCATTTCAAAACAGCATATCAATGCAACGGTATAAAATGAAATTTATACATTTTCAAGTAATGGCACAATTATTGTTTCATTTCAAACCATGGATGCATAGTGATTGTAAATATGATTCAAGACACTCCAAAAATCACAAAACAGATTTCTAAATTTAATATCACACGTCAACGAATGCATATCAAAGCATGTTTCATCGAAAATGCGACAGAAAATACGTTTTACTATTTTATGCAAGAGATTAGAGTCCCACTCACATATCTAGGGGGGGTGGTCACTCCCTATTTTTCAACGACTCTCCAAAAGACAAACCTAATCAAATCGTCAAATTTATAGCGATTAAAACCCTAATAAGGGATTCTATCAATAAAATTTATTCATCTCTCACCTAGGGTTCCTCGGGTGTCAGACCTAGCTGTCGTTCGCCCGTCGGGTTGGTTTAAAACCTGTAATATTTCCCAAACTTCAGATGTATTAGAAACCACTAAATTTCTAACAGCAAACCATAGAACTTCAATCAATACAGTCGTTACCTGCCGTACAGAAGATGCAGGTGAGCTCTCGAAGGGGAAAGCCGGTCGCGGGCTCGCGGGCCGTCACGGGCTCGCGGGCCGGTGGGCTGGCTGCTAGCGGGCTGGCCCGCTGGTGGCTCACGGGCTCTCAGCCCGGCTTGCTGGCCGCAGCGGGCTTCGCGGGATGCAGTGGGCCGCGGCTGGACTGGGCCTTGGGCCGCTGGTGGGCTGGCCCGCTCACGGGCTAGGGCTCGCTCTAGGTCACGAGCTGGGTCGCGCGCTGGCTCGCGCGCTAGCTCGCGTTGGGTCGCGAGCTGGGTCGCGCGCTGGCTCGTGCTGGGACGCGAGTTGGGTCGCGCGCTGGCTCGTGCGCTAGCTCGTGCTGGCTCACGGGAGATCGCGCACAAGGCTCGCGATGGCTCGAGGTGGCAGCGTTCGCAGGAGATCGCGGTGCGCAAGTGAGCTCCTGAGCAGGCGTGGGCTCGCGCAGTGGAGCGCTCGGACAGTCGCGCACTCGGCTGGGCTAGCGCAGCTCGTAGGAGATCGCGCTGCGCGGAGGAGAGGGGCTGCTCACGGGAGGCGCTGCAGCGGCGGGGATCGCGGGAGAAAGGTGGCGCAGTGGGCGGCGTGCGGTGGCGGGAGAGGGGCCGCGGCGGAGAAGAGAAAGAGAGAAGGAGGGAAAGAGGGAGAGAGAGAGAGAGAGAGACAATTGGGGCTTTAAGCCCTAATTTAAAATTTTCTTTTCTTTTCTTTTCTTTTTTTTTTTTTTTTTCTTTTTTCTTTTCTTTTTTTTTTTTTTTTTTTTTTTTGTCTTCTGGTGTTACATTTTCTAACCCCCTAATCAAGTTTCGTCCCCGAAACTAAAAGAAGACTAAACTGCAAATAAATGAGGGTACTGACTCCTCATAACCTCCTCGGGCTCCCAGGTCTCCTCCGTGACCTGATCACTTCTCCACAAAACTTTGACTAATGAAATTTCCTTACTCCGTAGCTTCCTGACTTGTCGATCTAGAATAGCCACGGGCTGAACTGGAAAACGAAGATCCTCTCGTAACTCAAGAGGTGGAGGCTCAAGTACATGAGAAGGATCGGTCAAGTATTTCCTGAGTACTGAGACATGGAATACGTCGTGAATACGGGATAGTTCATCTGGCAGCTCCAATCTATATGCCACACTCCCGACCCTCTCAAGGATACGGAAGGGCCTAATATATCTGGGGCTCAACTTGCCCCTCTGCCTGAACCGTATAACTCCCTTCCAGGGAGATATCCTCAAGAAAACCATATCTCCCGTAGCAAACTCAAGAGGTCGCCGCCTACGATCAGCATACGTCTTCTGTCTGTCCTGGGCGGCTTTCATCCGCTCACGGATAACCTTAACTTTATTCTTTGTTTGTTCAATTAACTCAACGCTGCTGAGACGTCGCTCTCCGACCTCATCCCAGCATATCGGGGTGCGGCACTTCCTGCCATATAGTGCCTCATACGGGGGCATCCCTATACTGGCTTGATAACTGTTATTATATGCGAACTCGACTAGTGGAAGGTGCCGATCCCAACTACCCCGGAAATCCATCACACATGCTCTCAGCATGTCCTCAAGGGTCTGAATGGTCCTCTCAGACTGGCCGTCCGTCTGAGGGTGATATGCCGTACTGAAATTCAATCTAGTACCCAATGCCTCCTGCAATTTGGGCCAAAACCTAGATGTGAACCTGGGGTCCCTATCTGAAACAATCGACACAGGTACCCCGTGAAGTCGAACTATGGTATCAATGTAGAGACGTGCCAACGCCTCTAAAGAATAGTCACCGCGGATAGGGATAAAATGTGCAGATTTGGTGAGTCGATCGACAATCACCCAAATCGCATCATGCCTCGTAGAAGTCCGCGGTAACCCCATCACGAAATCCATAGTAATATGCTCCCATTTCCACTCAGGAATAGGAAAAGGCTGCAGTGTGCCCGCTGGACGCTGATGTTCGGCCTTCACCTGCTGGCACACCAAGCATCGTGCCACAAACTCTGCTATATCCCTCTTCATGCCTGACCACCAGTAGCTACCTCTGATGGTCCGATACATCTTCGTTCCCCCGGGATGCATAGCATATGCAGAAGAATGTGCTTCCTCAAGGATAGCACGCCGAAGATCACTATCGGCCGGAATACACACTCTGTCTCTGAATACCATGAGTCCATCATCACGGACTCTAAAGTCTCCGCCCTCGGCTCTGCGGACTCTATCTGCAATACCCTGGATCTCCTCATCCGTACTCTGGAGCTCCCTGATACGGTCGAACAAAGTCGGCCTGACCTCAAATCTGGCTAATAAGCCTCCCTGATCATCGTTAGTCAAACTGACTCCTAAGGCTCGGAGTCCCACTAAACAAGAAAGGTAGGCTTTCTCTGTCGACTGTGAGGATGATGCTGACTTCCGACTCAAGGCATCTGCTACAACGTTTGCCTTGCCTGGATGATAGTCAATAATGAGATCATAGTCTTTCAATAACTCCAACCATCTCCTCTGTCTCAAATTCAGCTCTTTTTGGGTAAACAGATATTTCAAACTCCTGTGGTCGGTAAATACCCTGCAGGTTACCCCATAAAGATAATGCCGCCATATCTTCAACGCGAAGACTATGGCTGCCAACTCTAAATCATGTGTCGGGTAGTTAACCTCGTGTTTCTTCAGCTGTCGCGAGGCATACGCAATAACCCGACCATCCTGCATCAGAACACAACCCAATCCCTGTCGGCTAGCATCACTGTACACTGTATACTCCCGACTACTAGTGGGAAGGGTTAAAATAGGAGCGGATGTTAACCGTCGTTTGAGCTCCTGGAAGCTTGCCTCACAACGGTCATCCCAAACAAACTTGACCCCCTTTTGAGTCAATCTCGACAACGGAGCAGCTATCCGGGAGAATCCTTCTACAAATCTGCGGTAATACCCGGCCAAACCGAGAAAACTACGAATCTCGGTAACTGTTTGTGGCTGCTCCCATTTCACTATAGCCTCAACCTTCCGCGGATCGACATAAATACCTTCCGCGGAGACAATGTGCCCCAAGAATCCAATTTGTCTTAGCCAAAACTCACATTTTGAGAATTTGGCATATAGCTGCTTCTCACGGAGTATCTGTAATACCACTCGAAGGTGCTGAACATGATCTTCATCGCTCCGTGAATATATCAAGATGTCATCGATGAATACGATGACGAACCGATCCAAATAGTAGTGAAAAACTCGGTTCATCAGATCCATAAAAGCAGCTGGGGCATTAGTCAGCCCAAACGGCATGACTAGAAACTCGAAATGACCGTATCGGGTGCGAAAAGCTGTCTTGGGCACATCTTCGGCCTGAATCCTCAACTAATGATAACCCGAACAGAGATCAATCTTAGAGAAAACCTTAGCTCCCTGCAGCTGATCAAACAAGTCATCGATACGAGGCAGGGGATATCGGTTCTTGATGGTGGCTTTGTTCAATTGCCTGTAATCCACACAAAGCCGAAATGTACCATCCTTCTTCTTTACAAACAGTACCGGAGCGCCCCAAGGTGAGGTGCTCGGACGAATAAACCCCTTGTCAAGAAGTTCCTGTAACTGAGTTTTAAGCTCTCTCAGTTCAGCAGGCGCCATTTTGTATGGCGGAATAGAAATAGGATTGGTCCCCGGTACTAAATCAATCTCGAATTCGAACTCCCGAACTGGTGGTAATCCGGGAAGCGCCTCGGGGAACACATCTAAAAATTCTTGCACCACAGGGACATCTTCAAGCCTCGGTCCCTCAACGGTGGTGTCGACAACATAAGCCAGATAAGCCGCACAACCATGGCGTACCAAACGTCTGGCCTTCATAACAGAGATAATACTGCTGGGCAACACTCGTCTCTCGCCCCGGAATATTAACGGTGGCTGCTCGGACCTCCTAAACTCAACCTCCTTCGTGAAACAATCCACGGAAGCCCGGTGTAAACTCAGCCAATCCATCCCTAGGATGGCATCGAAATCCGTGATAGGGAGCGGAATCAGATCTGCCTCTAATACTGTCTCCCCAATTCCGACCTCACAGCCCCTATAGACTGTATCTCGAATGATATGCTTGTCAAGAGGAGTGACTACCAGAATCTCCGTATCAAGTGGCGAGAGAGGTCTATCAGAATGACCAGCGAACGTATCGCTCACATAAGAAAAATTTGACCCGGTATCTATGAGAATACGGGCATCGATACCGAATATTCGCATGGTACCTAAAAGTAAGAAAGAAGATCAACGACATTTAAAATGCGAAGAAAAAGTGAACGAATATATATATATATATATCAAACTAGTTAAGCTTCTAAAGCTTTAACTAGTCAAAACTGTACATCGACATCATGGTATACAATAAGCTCATACAGAAAGTACACAAAAGTACTACACTGAGGGGTCTGCGGGAGGATTACCCATAATAACATCAGGGTTTGCCTGTGCGTCCTCCTGTGTCATCGCAAACACACGAGCCTGGGCCCTAGGCTGCTGTCGCGACGATCCTGGCACTGTATTACTCCCGGCTGCAGTCCGGGAAGCGGTAAGAGCTGAGTGCGCAGGTGCCCCCTGCTGGCCTATGCCAGACGTACCAGTACGACTCTGTAAAGTCAATCCTCCCCGACCTAAATCGGGACAGACACTCCTAACGTGCCCTTGCTTCCCACACTGGAAGCAAGTAACTGGTGCTCTACATGCCCCAAAGGCATGGTGACAGTTGCATCTACGGCAGAAGGGCGGTCTCTGTGTAGTAGACTGTGTAGAGACACTAGGGGCTGGTGCCCCAAAGCCCTGTGGTCGAGGTCCCTGTCCCGGTACTGCTGGTCTGAAGCTAGAAAAACCTCCGGGATATCCAGAACCTCTACCCCTCTTCGAAGACTGTCCACCCTGTGACCCAGTCTTCCTCTTCTGGTGACTCTCCCTCTGTCTCGCCTCCGCTCGGACGATCTCCTCCGCCCGATACGCTGAATCAATCACCTCCGATAGTGTAAAAGAGGGAGTCACCGTCATATATTTCCTGATGCTCAGTTGGAGGCCATCTTCAAACTTGAACCTCAACTGAACTGGTGTAGCCATATCGGGGACAAAGGCCGCTAGTCGTCTAAGCTCGGTCTCGTACTCTGAAACTGACGTAAGTGCAGGAACTCCGTCCTCATCCGGTCCTGCTGGAACGGGGTAAAGTACCTGCGGTCGAATTCTCGTAAAAAGTCCTCCCACCGCAGGATCTGTGTGGCACTATCACAGATAGCCTCCCACCACGAGAGGGCATCTCCGTCGAGGAGTCTCTCAGCAACTCGCAATCTGAGCTCCTCTGACAACCCCAAATCCGTAAGGATCCTACGAATCCTGTTGATCCAGTGTTTTGCCGCTACTGCATTACTGGATCCCGAAAAGTCTGTGCATCCGAGCTGCCGTGACTCTTTCACCAACTGAGTGAGCTCGTGGATGCGCCTCAAAGTAGCCGACGTCTCGTCGGTCGGAGTAGACACGGAAGGGCCGGCCACCGAAGGAGGAATCGGTGCCGAAGGGGCAGGTACGGCCGCAGGTGCGGTCACTGGAGTCTGTAGTGAAGGTGGTGGCATCTGCGCCCCATATCTACTGCACCACTCCTGCCACTGTCTTAAGGCGTCGAGTGGTGGTGGAGGGATCTCGGCTGTAACGGCCGGTGGAGGTGCTGGGGGTGGCGTCGGTGAACGTGCTCGAGTAGAGGAAGCAACCTCTGGTACTCGTGGCGCCTCAGGTGCCCTAGGTGTATCAGGCACTGTAAGACCCTCAAGTGAGGCGAATCTAGCACCTCTCCTACCACGTCTAGGTGGCATAATTCTGCGAAAAAAATACATTGTCAACGGATAGAAATTAAGAGTTAGGGTTAGTTACTCCGTAACTAACCCCCTAAAAATAAATGAACTATGATTTAAAACATTCGAATGAATTAGATGCGTTATGTATCCAACTCCATAATATAAGCGAACTTATACGCCTATGGCCAAGTACGGGACTTTAAATGACTGTATGAAACTCTCTAATGCATTGAGGACTTTGCGTATACTTGGGAAAACTTTTATCTTTTCTCAAACCTAGACGCTCTGATACCAATAGAACTGTCACGCCCCAAACCGGGATCGTGAACAGCCGCCCGTTGCCCCTGAATGCCGGCTGTATTTTTACAGAAAATTGGGCAGAACCTCCCCATAAATCGGAGGTTTCCCATGTACAATTATACCTGTATAATCCAAATCATCCTGTACAATACACAAATGGCCATCCCGGCCTCTCCAAAATCAACAAACACCACAGCCAACATTCAGAACAATGCAAGGCTATAAACAAACCTAGCCACAGACCTCTACTGTCATGCCCAACTAGAGCATGAGCAGCCGCTATACCGAGCGGACCTAAGTTTATACGATATATATCACATTTCCCAAGTAACGTTCAAGTACGTACAATCGCCTCAATGCAAATGAAATATGAGAGTTAAACTATACAGTCATCCCAAAATAAGTACATGGCCAACTACGGACCTCAATGTCAAGACCTCGCAGGGTCGAAACTAAATTAGAAGTAAATCTTACCTTCAGAACAACAAATCCGCACTAGAGCCTGTAACGCCGCTCTATCACAATAAACCTGTCTGAGGAGAGAAAATAGAGGGGTGAGTATCATGGGAAGATACTCAGTGAGTAAGGGGGGATAATATCCAGCATAAATAGCATAGGTGAACAATTGGAGTGTCAAATAACATCATTTGAAACAAAAATTTACATTTCGCGATAAAACATGATATGTTTAACAATTTGAAATCATTTAACCAATCACACGATAACAAGCATATATGCATCCATTTAAAATCAAGTAATGTCAGAGCGAGCCAAAAATAGTCCCGGCAAAGGTCAACCGTGACCAAGGACAGGCGCGTCGGGGGTTTTTATTATGCATAGACTTTAAAACGCTCTCTACCCCGACGTTGGCCATGAGCTCGCTGGGGCCAACTCATCAACGTGTATAGGACCCCGCCCGGTGCTAGACGGTGGCGTCACACACGTCCTCCCCCTACGTGGGTTCAACCGGCCGCGCCTATAGCCTTTAAAATAAATGACGTTTGCGGATACCTCCTGCAGAAGCGTATCCGGGCAACCCGTGCCTCTACAAACGCCCTTCGTAGCTACGGAATCATCATAATATCACAAGGGCACAACGTCCCATAGTATCACAAGGGCACGTCCCAGGGCACAACGTCCCACAAGTATCATCACATCATCACATAACTAGTGGGCATCCAACCCACGTAGTTCATCAAAAACATTTTAAATTTGCGTGCCAATACGTCTCTTCAATTCATTTCAAAACAGCATATCAATGCAACGGTATAAAATGAAATTTATACATTTTCAAGTAATAGCACAATTATTGTTTCATTTCAAACCATGGATGCATAGTGATTGTAAATATGATTCAAGACACTCCAAAAATCACAAAACAGATTTCTAAATTTAATATCACACGTCAACGAATGCATATCAAAGCATGTTTCATCGAAAATGCGACAGAAAATACGTTTTACTATTTTATGCAAGAGATTAGAGTCCCACTCACATATCTAGGGGGGGTGGTCACTCCCTATTTTTCAACGACTCTCCAAAAGACAAACCTAATCAAATCGTCAAATTTATAGCGATTAAAACCCTAATAAGGGATTCTATCAATAAAATTTATTCATCTCTCACCTAGGGTTCCTCGGGTGTCAGACCTAGCTGTCGTTCGCCCGTCGGGTTGGTTTAAAACCTGTAATATTTCCCAAACTTCAGATGTATTAGAAACCACTAAATTTCTAACAGCAAACCATAGAACTTCAATCAATACAGTCGTTACCTACCGTACAGAAGATGCAGGTGAGCTCTCGAAGGGGAAAGCCGGTCGCGGGCTCGCGGGCCGTCACGGGCTCGCGGGCCGGTGGGCTGGCTGCTAGCGGGCTGGCCCGCTGGTGGCTCACGGGCTCTCAGCCCGGCTTGCTGGCCGCAGCGGGCTTCGCGGGATGCAGTGGGCCGCGGCTGGACTGGGCCTTGGGCCGCTGGTGGGCTGGCCCGCTCACGGGCTAGGGCTCGCTCTAGGTCACGAGCTGGGTCGCGCGCTGGCTCGCGCTGGGTCGCGAGCTGGGTCGCGCGCTGGCTCGCGCGCTAGCTCGCGCTGGGTCGTGAGCTGGGTCGCGCGCTGGCTCGTGCTGGGACGCGAGCTGGGTCGCGCGCTGGCTCGTGCGCTAGCTCGTGCTGGCTCACGGGAGATCGCGCACAAGGCTCGCGATGGCTCGAGGTGGCAGCGTTCGCAGGAGATCGCGGTGCGCAAGTGAGCTCCCGAGCAGGCGTGGGCTCGCGCAGTGGAGCGCTCGGACAGTCGCGCACTCGGCTGGGCTAGCGCAGCTCGTAGGAGATCGCGCTGCGCGGAGGAGAGGGGCTGCTCACGGGAGGCGCTGCAGCGGCGGGGATCGCGGGAGAAAGGTGGCGCAGTGGGCGGCGTGCGGTGGCGGGAGAGGGGCCGCGGCGGAGAAGAGAAAGAGAGAAGGAGGGAAAGAGGGAGAGAGAGAGAGAGAGAGAGAGAGAGAGAGAGAGAGAGAGAGAGAGAGAGAGACAATTGGGGCTTTAAGCCCTAATTTAAAATTTTCTTTTCTTTTCTTTTTTTTTTTTTTTTTTTTTTTTTTTTGTCTTCTGGTGTTACACAAAATGCATGTCAAATTATAGATCAATGCATATGGAACACAAATATGCCATTTATATATATCAAAAATCCATCTATATGGATAAATCTAGGGTTTTAGTTCCGGGCACCCTTTGGGCCCAAAACTTTGGCTTCAATTTTAATGGCCAAAATGTAATTCAAAAATTCTGAAAAAAATATATTTATGACCTACGTAAGATGGGCAACGTTATGATATAATTGGATTCACGAAACTCATCCGTGATTTAAACCCCAAATTTTCAACCCCATATTTTTTATACTCGAAAATATTCCGAAAATTATTTAATAAATCCAACCCTATGGCTCTGATACCAATATTGGATTTATATGCACATACACATGCGGAAGCGCGACAATTATTTTTCGGAATCATAAACATCTAGGTTTTCTGGACATATCTCAATGAGCAGATCGTAGAAAATCTGGAGCCACGAGTTTTGCACGAACGACCTCGCCGTCGGGTTAATAACCATGAAGTTCGAGCTATCACTACAGCACCACAACACCGCAATAAAAATTCGGTGATGGAAACGATACGAAAAAGTCTCTATATCGAATTTTTTCTAATGTTCTCTCTCAAGGGGATATTTTCTCTCTCAATTGTGCTTTTTTGTTACAATGGTGAGAACCCTAGGGTTTTTGCTCTAATTTCCTAATCTTTCGTAATTATACATGATAGAAAATTTAAATCCCATCAATTATTATTTGAAAATATAGAAAATGAGATAATTTTTATTTTTTATATATAAAAAAATACCCCAACGTGAGTATTAATTCCATCTGTTCATACCGGATAGCGGACATTAAACTGTACCTTGAAACTTGGAAAATGAAAACGCTGGAAGTAAATTTACGGCCGTAAATTGAGATCAGGCAGTACAAACACTCTTCTGTCCAACTGGTACTAGAATTAATGGTTTGGTTTGATATATAAGAGCAGTGGTGTGGACTTCCATGGTTTCCGGCTTTCCATTGATCAAGACACTCCTATCTTTCATTTTCGAAGTTCAGTTGGTGAATTCTATGGCTATTGTTAGAGGAGAAGCATAGTGAATGTGATAGACTCGTTATAAAAAGCAAAATAAAATAGAAAAAATAAATAAAGAAAAAAATAGATTGAAAGAGAATGATTCATATATTATGTATATAATAGATTACATAAAAATTTTATTTATATGGTAGTTCTATGACATTGACCCCAAAACATAAAAAAATTAAAATATTTATGAAATTAGTAAGAATAAATTAAATAATTATAATATTAAAATTTTAAAAAATTAATATTTTCAAGAATTTTTCAATAATATTTCTATAATTTAGAAAAATCAACATTCTTTACGAGACTCACCAAGTGGCAGATTGTTAGAGCTCCATGTGTAAGTTGGGTATCTCACATGAAATAGACAATGAAGAAAAAATAAATTTTTTGGAGAAAAGGCAATATTTTCATAAAAGTTGATTCCCAAAAATGTTAAAAGGTCATGCTGTGTTTAAAAGATTCATAAGACTTGATAATAAAAAACTTGAATACATATTGGATCCTCGATGGGCTTCCACACTCAAACCGGGAGCATTCCGATTAAAACAGACAAATCACTGGTTCACCCTTTTGTTTTTTATTATGACCCCACAAATTTTTTGTTTTTTGTTTATACCCCGTTGAAGAAGGCTGGTTTTAATTTTGAGTAATCTAGATGGACCATTGCATAAAATATATCAAACTCTCTTCAGTAATTGCTGACAGATGCATAACATATACTACTTCATACTTTTCACTCCTCAAAAACAGTGTAAAAAAGAATTATTGGAGCCTTTTCCATGACTCGAAAATTTTCATAACAATGAAAACATGAGAAAGCTACAATGCACAAAACACCTTGCTCTGAATGGCAACCTGTTTACATTATCGAGGGTGAAGTTCGGTTATGGACACATCATTCATAGAAATTTTCATAGACTTGCTGGTTGATTGTTCGGATTCTAGTCCCATTATTGGAAAGCTTAATTCTGTTCTGGTTCCAATCCCAGCAAAAAATGCAGGTTTTTGTGGAAGAGCTAGTGTAACGGAGAAACTGTGGAGCATAAGCAGCACGGAAGCCATCGTTGGTCTCTTATTCGGATCTTCCTGCACGCATAGTAGACCAATTTGTATGCACCTACGGACTTCATTTCTCCGATAAGAGTCTCTTATGGTCTCATCAACCAATTCCAATGGAGCATTCTCCTTCCAAAGTTTCCAAGCCTACAACATTTCATTGTATTACACCTCACCATCAGATTTCTCATAACTGGTAGTTAATACTACTAAACTGAGTGCCTACTTACATAGATAAGAAGGTTTTCAGCACAATCTGATTGATCGAAATGGCTACTCTTCTGACCACTTATAATCTCTAAAATTAGTACACCGAAACTGTACACATCAGATTTGACAGAGAAATGTCCGAGCATTGCGTACTCTGGAGACATATAACCACTACAAGAAAATGCTTTTAAGATTGTGAAGCTTCAAACATAGCAAAAGTATGATAAACTAACTTTATGTGACTAGTCTACCACCAAAAGTTTAAACTGCATATCGATGGGCATCTATGAAGCATAAACATAGCTTTGTTTTTCTAGGAGCCCCGACATTTCTGGAACCAAAGTGTGGGTGCAACATAAATGATAGACATCAACACTTACAATGTACCAACAATTCGGTTTGTATATCCCACGGATTGATCCACCCCAAAATTTCTTGCCATACCAAAATCAGAAATTTTTGGATTCATATCTGCGTCTAACAAAACATTGCTTGGTTTGAGGTCACGGTGAATAATTTTGAGGCGAGAGTCTTCATGAAGATACAAAATCCCACGAGCTATCCCTTCTATAATCTTGTAACGCCTTGACCAATCTAACTGTCGTCGCCTTTTCGGATCTAAAGATCAATAACCACAATTATATGTAAGTAAACAACCGATAACAAATAAATTTAAATCAACACGTGTTTGAGAAGAGCCTAACCGAATAAAAGGTGGTCAAGGCTTTTGTTAGGAACATATTCATAAATGAGTATCTTCTCTTTCCTTTCCAGGCAAAATCCCAAAAGCCTCACAAGATTTCGATGTTGAAGCTTTGCGACCAACACCACCTCATTCTTAAATTGCTCTGCTCCTTGTCCTGACCCTTTTGATAATTTCTTCACAGCCACTTCCTGCCCATTAGATAGGGTGCCCTGAGTGTTAAGCACAAAGTTAGCTCAATCCGCTTGCTTTCAAAAACTTAAGAAAACATTCCATGAATATACCGGAAATTTTGTGCATTCTTCTACCTTATATACATCACCAAATCCTCCTCTACCAATCTTATTTTCAATTGAGAAGTTGTTTGTCGCAGTCTCAATAGTTCTTAGATCATATTGAAGTGATTGCACGTTCGTGGTCTCGTCCACAGCTTCAGAAAAACATAGAGAAATTTACATGAAACCAATTGAATTTTCATATAGTGAAACTGACTTACAACACAATAGTATAGCTTGATTTTACCACTTTTATCATCTGCTGCTGGAGTGTTTTCCCTCCTTTTTCTAAGGAAACGATAGCATAAGATGATAAAAAATGCTGTGGATACAGCCACTGGAATGACAATTGCTACAAGAGTCGTCGTTGAGATTCCCTTATCGCCTGCATTTAAACACATGTATTTAAGTGGTTTCTGATCAACTAGACCAATTCATGCCCAGATGCAAAAGGGTAAATAACCTTGACAATAATCAACAATATGCCTTGTATTTAATGAAAAGTTTACATGTAACACCAAGCCTAAAAAAAAAAAAAAAAAAAAAAAAAAAAAAAAAAAAAAAAAAAAAAAAAAAAAAAAAAAAAAAAAAAGAGGGAGAGCCAAAACGCAGCGTTTTGGCCCTCCCCCCAATTGAATTAGGGCTAAAGCCCTAATTCGTTTTCTCTCTCTCTCTCTCTCTCTCTCTCTCTCTCTCTCTCTCTCTCTCTCTCCCTCTCTCCGCCGACCCTTCGCCTCCCTCCCCCACCGCGGCGTTGGTCTTCACCGCAAGCTCCGCCACAGCCACCGCCGCCGCCGCCATTCTTCTTCTTCTTCTTCTTCTTCTTCTTCTTCTTCTTCTTCCCTCTCGCGATCTCCCACGATCGCTCTCTCTCCGCCTTGCCGCACACCGCCGCGAGCCTCCGCGCGCACTACCTTCCGCCACCACACGCGACTGCAGGGCCTTCTGCAGCGCGATCTCCCAGCAACAGCACTAGCCCAGACCGCGAGCGCAGGAGCGCAGGAGCGCAGGAGCGCAGGAGCGCGCGAGCGAGCAGGCGCGCGAGCAGGCGCGCGAGCAGGGCGCGCGAGCAGGCGCGCGAGCAGGCGCGCGAGCAGGCGAGCGAGCAGGCGCGCGAGCAGGCGCGCGAGCAGAGTGCGCGCAGAGAGCGCGAGCAGAGCGCGCGAGCGCGCAGGGGCGCGCAGCAGCGCGCGAGCGCGCACGAGCCAGCGTGCGAGCGCGCACGAGCCAGCGCAGCGCACGGGCGTGCGCCAGCACACGGGCGAGCATCAGTCCGCGAGCCACTGTCAGCCCGCAGGCTCGCCAGCCTGCAGGCCCATTAGCCACAGGCCCATCAGCAGCAAGCCCACGGGCCCACCAGGCCCGACAGCCCGTCCAAGCCCACGGGCCCACCAGGCCCGACAGCCCGTCCAAGCCCACAGGTCCAGTACGGCCCGCGGCCCAGTTCAGCCCATCGGCCTGCCAGCCCGCTGGCCCGCAGACCAGCGAGCCCGCTAGCTGTAGCCCACGAGCCCAGTCCGGCCCGTGGCCCACGAGCCCGCGACGGCCCGTGACGGCCCACGAGCCCGTGACAGCCCACGAATCTCCACGCAGGTAAATGACTTAGGGTTTTGTTTCGGATCTATGTGTTTAGATCTAACAAATGAACCTTGTTTTGATAGGAAACCCTACAGACTTTGGAGTGACCGAAGCGACTTTCGGACGAGACTCGGCGCTTCGAGAAAACCCTAGGTGAGGAGATTTCGACTCTAATTGATAAATTGGACGAATCTAGGATTGAATTTAAGATGAAAGGTTTTGTATATGTTTAGAGTATAAGTGGAATGCATATAGAATACAAATTATGAAATGATTATCTATGAATTGAAGGTTAAGTATAGAATGTTACAGAAATTTGATAATCTGATTTAGGTTGATCTTTTGGAGACTCGAGCGGTCAGATCCGATTTGGCTTGTCAGTAGGGAGTGACTTCCCTCCCGTAGAACTGTGAGTGGGACTTTGACATTCGCTATTGATTGAAAACCATGTTTCAAAAATATCTTTTAAATGACATGTTTCTGCAAAATGTATGATTGTTATGACTTTCCAATATTTGATGAAATGTTTTGTGACCTTTGGAGTGTCTTAACTGCTGACCTTATTGATATGCATCCATGAGTTTTGATAAACGTATATTGTGCCACATTTTCGACATATTGATATGTTTTAAATGCTTTCACTGCATTGGCACATGGTTTTAAATGGATTTACTTACACATTTGGGCTATATGCCCGGCCGACTTTACGATATTATGTTTTGGGCTGTATGCCCGGCCGACTTTACGATATTATGTTTTGGGCTGTATGCCCGGCCGACTTTATGATATTATGCATGGGGCTATATGCCCGGCCGACTGGTGATGGGATGCATGGGGCTACGTGCCCGGCCGATTTGATATTGTGATCCGTAGCTACGAAGGACATCTGGTAGAGGCACCCCTTGTGTCCGGATACGCTTCGGCCGGAGGTATCCGCCAGATTGTCGTGTGTATGGGTGTCCCAGGTTGACCCTCATCGGAGAGGACGTTGAGTACGGCTCCGTCTAGCACCAGGCGGGGGCACCATACACGGCCGACTAGTTATATGTACACTATATATTTTTTTACAGACTAGTTGGGGTAGTCTGTGGCCAACATTGGGGCAGAGAACCATTCTTTAATACTTGCATTTGGAAAAAAACCCCCAATGCGCCGTCCTTGGTCGAGGTAGACCATTGCCGGGAATATTTCATTGGCCGGTTCTTCATGACATTGATGTAAAATTTTAGGATGCATATCTTGCTTTCTGATGTGTGCGTATTATATATGATTTTGAAATAACATGATTGGTTTGCACACTGTGGATATTTTCTTATCTTATGCTTTGACACTCCAAATTCACCTCGATATTGATAGCATGATGTCAATCCCCTCACTTACTGAGTATCCTCCCATAGATACTCATCCCTCACTTTCTTTCCCACAGGATTAGTGTTGGATCGAGGAGATACCACTGGGATTGGGTATGGATATTTTCCATCTCTTCCGCTATGATGATTGGTGATATTATTATGTATTGGAGGTTTTAGATTGACCAATGTATTTATATAAATTTTCTGGGATGACTGTATAAATTATGGACTTTATTTCGCGAAACTCGCGTGTTGATTATTTCGTTGCATTGAGACATTTGTAAATATTTAAAAATAACTTGGGAATTTATTTTATATATGCGTAGAATTTAAGTCCGCTCGATGTGGCGGCTGCTCATGCTCTAGTTGGGCATGACAGTAGAGGTCTGTTGCTAGGACTGTTAGAAACTTTATAGCCTTGCGTTGTTCTGGATGTTGGCTGTGGATATTGTTGATTTTGGAGAGGCCGGGATGGCCAATTGTTTATTTGTACTGGATGAATGTCATATACAGGTGAAATTGTACATGGGAAACCTCCGATTTATGGGGAGGTTCTGCCCGATTTTCTGTAAAAATCCAGCCGGCATCCAGGGACAACGGGCGGCTGTTCACGATCCCGGTTCGGGGCGTGACATTACAAGTGATAACTACACATGGGCTAATTCTACCCATCAGATTGCAGAATCCTTTAACACTCCATACTAACAATTATCCTTGTTAAGCTTAGAACAAAGTTCTTTTATACCAAGTTCATGGATTGATCTAATATCGTCCTTGGCCTAGTTTATTAATTTTTCTAATAACCCCCACTTATGCAATAAGCAAAATAATCTGACAGATGGTCAGAACGAGTCTCCGTAAAATCGAAGGATTTCAAAAGACATTCTAACAAAGCCTCCGCTCAAAACATACCTGTTTTGCTCTCCAATGTTGGCGGAGGTGCAGAAGTATTAGTACTAGCAGTAGGAGGTGAAAGAGCTACAGGTGGCGGTGCAGGGGCAATGGTCGTGGTAGAATTGTAAAAGGGGTAAATCTCGAACCTGACATTACAACTAGTTAGCATAGTTGTTGCACCTTGTCTACCAGTGTCAAGAGCATTTATACACGAAAGGAGGCAAGAATTGCATTCGGCAGCAGTCAAATCCGGCGTACACTGAGCTAAAGTATACAGTGTGACAGAATCCGTAAACTTTGCTTCTTTGGTTGCAAATTTCTTATCAGTCCCCCTTGCGGCTTCACCTTGTATATGGTTCATCGTCTCCCCCACCAATTCAATAAACTTATCTCGCTCAGTGGTTATGCTAGAAGTGTTAGTTACCATAAATATTGAGCTAAATATTGAGCTAAAAGTGGGTGTTGGGACTATAGACTCATTAGAGTAGCGCAACAAGCACAGGTCGTAAAAAGTTATGCCAGTTTTTGCTGATGAGCAATTCTGATTCAGGTCATTGCGAGCTGCAGTGACACAGGTTTGACATGTGTCACTGCTCACATCTCCGCGGCAAAGAAAGAGACCGTAGACTGTGTTCGAGGCCTGATTGCCAACCTTATAGTTGTAGAAGCCATTAGTGACAGTAGCTGAGTTGGATTCAAGGGAAGAGAGGAGGATGTTAAGGTTGGTTTTGTAAGAGCTGTTTGAAGAAAAGGTTTTTGTGTTTGTGTTTTGACAGTCATGGTAGAGGTAAGTTGGGGATGCTTTTGTGGTGAGGCGATGGAAGGTGAGCGTGCATATGAAGAGAAAAGGTAGAGAGAAGAGACGGGAAAATTTGAGGAACATTTTGCCGTATTGTTGTTCTGACAATCTATGTTGGGGAAATTTTCGCCTACGAAGAGAATGGGGAAAAAAATTTAATATGTGCATCCATTAACAATATTTTCCCAAATATAATTAAAAATTTTTTAAATATGAAAAAAAAAATCACAAAAATATTGCTGAAAGCCAAAGACATGGAATTAAAATTTTTAAAATGTCGTTTATTTATTAAAAATAATAATACGTCTCCCTTTACCTCTACCCCTATGTATTGTATTTAACGATGAATTATAAATTTCTTCCCTTAGCTCTCGGTGGATGTATATATTTTGATTCACTCCATAATTCAAACTTCCATTTTTAACCCGAATTGGCTCGACCTCATATCTAAACTAGGTTCAAAATGTATTCAAATTTGGGCCATAAAATTTATATTTGTCCTTCTCCTTTTCTTAAATAAATTTCAAACATTGCGTTTGTAATTGAATTAAACTCTATAAACAGTTTGAATCACTTGCAATCCTGAAGCAAGCCAGCTTGGCCCGGGCTACCTGCAGCTCGTCGCTTTAGGTAAGGTACAACTCTTATGCTACAACAATATAAATTATAGGTTTTTTTTTAATGGATGTGAGACGATGAAGATGATGTTTTTAATTTTACCATTTAGTGCTAACTTACCGGTAAAACATATGGTGGAAAATCTGGATCATACAAAAGTAGCAGCCTGGGGCTCCAATCAATAACATGGGTACAAGGGTACCTGTGCAGTGCCGTGCAGCTCACTTCAGCCAAAGAAATGTTGCTGGGGTCATTCACTTTGATTTGTCAAGTCCAAGAGAATAAAGAAACATAGAAAAATTATCCCAAACGCCAAAAGTCTGGGGTTCTACCCTATGAAATATTAGAAAAATGATGACATTTCACATCCTATCTATCAATATGGAAAAATTCTTATTCGAAGAAGAAAACGATCACCCAACGTCCGAATATATACACTTACACATATATAATTAAAAGTGATAACCCAAATCTAATGAAGTATATAGTTTTTTATTTATTAAAATCTTTAAAATTACACAAAGGAAATTGACTATAGCAGATGTTAGTGTAACTATTCTCTTTTAAAGTATCAATACCATGCTTCAGAGTTGTTATTGAATCCTTTTTTATATTAATAAAGATCCATGTGGATCCAGAATTACATAAATAGAATAAATTCTAAATAACAAGACGTCATTAAAGAGATAGTTTAGTGGTATAAACCCCATCTCCCAATCTGATGATTCCAGATTTAAACTCTCGTATAATAAAAACAAAAACCCAAAACAAGACAAAAAGAAAAAAAGAAAGGAAAAAAAAAAAACAAAAGCCATTTGCACCCCGGTTTTATTTTTTATTTTTCCTTATTCTCTCTCTCCTCCCTCACCTCCTCTAATCACCCGAGAGCACACACCCTCGGCCCTCTCTCTCTCTCTCTCTCTCTCTCTCTCTCTCTCTCAATCATCCTAATCCAACCTCTCAAACAAACCGTTAGAAGATTAAATTTAGAGAAATATTCAAATTTTTCTAGAGAGAAAAAAATTTAAGGTTAGAAGTGATTCAACAATAGATGAATTTAGTAGTTTTAATAAAGGTAATTCTCTTTTCTAATTTTGAGTTTTAATTATTTTTGTATAAAATTTAAATTTATGTTGAGATTTGAGGATTTGTAAAGAGAAAAATTTAGAGTTTGAAGATGACGTGATTAAGAGATAAAATTAGTGGTTCAAATAAGTTAATTTTCCTTTTTTCATCTTAAATTTGAGTGTATTTTTCTAGTATATAAATTTTATGTTGAGGTTGGAAGAATAAAGTTTAGAGATTTAGATTTAAGATATATATAATGTTAAAATTTGAGAAAACGTTAAAAGGAGAATTATTTCTTTAGGTTGGTGATGTGATTTGATAAAATTAGATGATAGATTTGTAAATTTTGAAAAATTAAAATTTGGATTGTACGGAGAATATTGAATTTTTCTAATATTAATTTGTAATTAATTGATAAATTCGTAACTATTGGTTTAGGTTAAGACAATTTAAATGTTAAGAATGATTTATCTTTGATTGGATTATAAATTGAGAGTGATTACCTTTCCAGAAGATTAGTGGATGTATGATTATGATTTTGAATTAGAAAATGTTTTACATTGATTTTATAAATATTTTTTAAAATTGATTTATAAATTAGTTTACGATTGTGAAGTGTTTCAAAGGGAGTTTGGAATGAAATATGTATCCAAATATTTTATTAAAATAATATGCCATATTTATTGATTCATATTGGATATGTTAGTATTGAACTCATTATTTAAATAATATTTGAGCTATTGTGACATATTTTGATACATATGATATTTGTAAAATAGTACTTGAATACATGATCTAATGGCCATAGTCATTCCCCCACGTTGTGGTCCAACGGGATAACGTGGTTAGGAGCGTTTGCTTTGGAAGATAGCCGCGCTCAAAAGGTTTTTTCAAGACCATTATTATTATTTCTCGGATTAACTTGGTAGCACCTCAAGGGAGGATCGAGCCAACACCAAGATTGGGGATATTTGTGAATTAGAAAAACATAAAAACTCTTCACGGTTTCGCCCTTGGTCATGGTAATCCATTGTCGGGAGTTTGATTTTGACAATTCTATAATTTTGGAAAAGTTATAATTTATGCAATCATCAAATTCTTTTGAATTAAATAGTCGGACACTTTACCCCATTAACCAGAGATCTCAAGTTTGAGCGCTGTGAATGACGAAAAATGATTTGGAAAAGTCAACCCCCAAAATAGGTCTCACAGTGATCGAATTGGATTAGTCGGACAAAATCTGGATACCGGTGATGAAAACAAAAAAAAAATAATTTATACGATTCATTTTATATATATATATATATATATATATATATATATATATAGATGTGAGATGATGAAGATAATATTTTTAATTTCATAATTTAGTGCTACCTTAAAGGTAGATTATATGGTGGAGAATGTGGATCTTATAAAAATAACTTGTGATTGCAATCAATAACATTGAGTACAAGGGCACTTGTGCAATGCAGCCCACTTCAGCCTCCTAAGTGTTGCTGTGGTCATTCCACTATGCTCTGCTTACGCTTTGATTAGTCAAGTCCATGACAAGAAAGAAACATGGGAACCGTATTAGGACTTGCAAGACTATGAACATAATTGCAAGAAAGTTATCAATTGCTTGAGGATCCCATTAGCTTTCAAAAGACCAAAACGCCATTGTTTGGGGGGGGGTCCATTCTAAAAGATATTTGGAAAAATAAGAGCATCCACATCCTTTCCTTCCTCTATCTTTATCCATGTGAAAAAAAATCTTATTTGAGAGCACATCAAAAAATGAGATATATAATTACAGTGACCAAGACTGATGAAATATAATTTTACATTTGTTAGAATTTTTTGAAATGGTACAAGGAAATTATATTATATTTTTATCATAGTAAATAGTTAATATAATTAATCTTTCTAAATATTGCTACCATGTTTCAAACTTATTATCAAATCTTATACCGATTAATTATTGAAAAGGCGCAGACGATTATGTGCTTTTAATTTGATCAATACTGATTACAGAGAAAGATATATTCTGAATATCACATTTCATGGACTTAATCGCATTTGTTTGGTTGGGTTGTAAGAAAAATCTCACTTGATTTGAAAAATCTCTTTTTAAATGTAATTAAGCATGATCCGTGCAGCCTACTTCAGCCCAATAAATGTTGTTGGGGTCATTCCATTCTGCTCTGCCCACGCATTGATAAGTCAAGTCCGAGACAAAGAAGAAACATGAAAAATTTACCAAATTTCTTTAAATTGAATGATCAATTACTCTATTTCATTAATTAGAGATATCGAGTTTAAGTTCTGAAAATAGTGAAAAAAAATTTAAGAGAGTCAACCTCTAAAATAGGTCATACAGTACTCGAATTAGATTAATCAGGTAAAATCCAGATACCGATGAAAAAAAAAAAACATGGAAAACTTATTAGGAGTTGCCGGACTCTAAATAGAATAGAAAGAAAATTCTCCATAGCCTGAGGATCCCACTTTAGAAAGCGACAATAGCCCACTGTAGCCCTCAAAAGACCTAGACTTATATATTGAAAGCAATTCCACTTCGAGAGATTTTAGATACACTAGAGCGCGTACACAACACATAAAGACTCTAACTATTTTTCAAATCCAAACTAATTGACCCTTCAATGTTCGAAGATGGAGTACCAACTTTTACTTTTGTACCATTCGGAGGTGGCCCTCAAATATGCCCGGGTCGGGAGTTTGCTGGCTTAGTGATCGTCATTTTCCTTCATAATTTTGCTTGCTAAACGTCATGAGAATATTATTGTTCGCTGACTGTAGGGATGCTTGCAATGGCAGACCAGCGAAGGCCTAGAGGAAACCGCGGCCACAAAAGTATCAAATTTTGTGTTGTACTCCCACATAAATTGAAATGACTCGCCTTGTGAGCTTGGAATCGTAAAGGTATCACGAAGAGTCTAACTATCGATAAAATTAAACTATTTTGTTTAAAAACAAAACTTGTTATATATTGCCGACAAAACACCGCACTATTAAAAGAGCACAGTAGAAAAATTTTGTTTCGCATAGATGGGGCATGTATGGTCCAATCCCGAGGGAATAAGAGCTTTTATTCTATCTCACAGAACTATGCAAAAGTTCCTTGTGGATTGGAAGGAGCCACGGAAACCCTAATTTTAAGGCATGTGGCAAGGCGGTATCTCCTCATTGCCTATTCGCAAATTCAAACACTATTTAATTTCTAAACAACTGGAGAATGAAGACAAAGAATAGAAATGTTAAAGACTTAGTAATAATTAAGACAATTTAAACATATTTATTAAGAGTTTCTAACTTAATAATGCAGATGAAATGACACTAGAATATCACATAATCATCTTAGATAATCCCAAAAAATCATTAATCAAAATCTTGGGGACAAGAATAATTTTAATCATCTTGCAGACTAAACTTGTGAACATATGCTAACTGGGTGAGGGAAAATGTGAGATCAAACCTAGATACATGGGCTATCAAACTTGTAGGCATAAGTTAGCATACTGGAACACAAGTTTGAACTTGGAAATACGACCTAAATAAACTTGTTTAATTATCTGATTTAGTTCGTGGGCATGTGCTAGTTGAGGCACAAAAAGACATGAGCTCAGGCCTATATACATGAGTTAGCATACTTGAGCACGAAATTGAAGTAGGAAACATGAGCTAGCACGGGTATCTTATCATCAAATTTAGTTATATAACTTAAAGAAATGGATGTGTAGATAATCTAAGGATTAATCAAAATGGACTAATTAGAAAAATGTGCAATTGACAAAACATGAGAATAATTCGGATATTAGTCAAAAAAGATCATCTAAAACCATGAAGGGCCTAAACATTTAAATGATTCAGATATTAACCAGCCAAAAAGATAATCCAAAAATGTGAAATGCATCAATGTAAAGACAAACCAGACATTATTACAAAAGAAACATTTAAAAAGTAAAATGTACATGAAGATAATTCTACGAGCTGCCAGCATGACATATCTTAGAGAACATGATAAAGTAAACATAGAAATAATTTGGCAGCTTCAGCGCAATTTGCGCAAATTACCTCAAAGAATACAATCAGATCAAAAGTGTATTAATTAAAGAATAACAATTATAATAGCACAGAAAGACATTTCTACATTTTCTTCCTCTTTTGTGAAAAATTCACCCGACTCAAGTTACTTGCATACTCACCCCAGCCCAGTTTTGGTTGAGTTTAGGCCGATATGAAATGTAAAACATAGGTTTGGTTGGGCTTGGCCACCAAAATTTCTACGTTTTCTTCCTCTTTTGGCCCAATCTGAACCGAGTTGATCCGGTCCAAACCATGTTCGGCCCGTAATAATACAGGCAGGACAAGTTTCATGCTGGCACAACCCAATCTGATCCGTCACATGTTTTGTTATGGGACTAAGACGATAAGACCATTATAATATTATGGACCATTTCCTCTTCTGGACCATTGAAAGTCACCTCAGTGACTGATCTTGCCTTTGCCGTGTGCCTGCCGAGTGGCATGCTACCGCAGCTTGGCCCATGACAAAGTTTTCTGAAAAATTCACACTTATGAAAAAATTTGCCATTTTTGACTTGGGCAATATCTTTCTTGCGAACCAAAAAATCCGTTCTTCTCGGATAATGGACTCCATTGCACCTTCAAAGATGAAGCCTCATCCCCACGTGCATAAAATATTCAGTCACTGCTGCTCCCCCTGCCCCCAAGTTGCGAGTATTAGTATTTAATTGATATTTTCTTGAAATAAAATATTATGACCAAAAAATAAAATTAGAACACATTAAAAAAAAACACTCTTTAGCGATGAATATTTTAGAAAAATTCATTGCAAATTTTCTTAACGACAGATTTAGCGACGAAAAATTTATGATTAGAAAAAAACTAATGAAATAAAATACAAAATATTAATTTAAATGAAAAATATATCAACTTAGTATCCATCGCTAGTTATAAAATAATAATAAAAAAAATACTAATTTAAAATGTTTTTTATAATATAATAAAATAATAAATTTGATTTGTTAATATAAAATAATAGAATAAAAATAAAATAAAATATAAAATACTAATTTAAATAAAAAATATATTAAGTTAGCGACGGATTCCTCAAATCCGTTGTTAATGTTATCGATGGATTCTGAAAATCTATTACTAAATTTAGTCATGAATTCCTCATATACATGGCTAAATTTAGTTACAATTTTCTAGAATCCGTCACTAAATCCTCATATCCTTCACGTTAGCGATGGATTCCGGTATCCTTGCTAAGTTAGCGACGGATTCCATTATTCATTGCTAAATTTTAGCGATGGACTCCACTATGCATTGTTAACTTGGCGACGGACTCCTGTATTCATCGATAACTTAACGACAGATTCATATTTTCGCCGTTAATTTAGCATTGGATTGTTATTTCCATCACTATTAGTAACGTATAACCGTATCCGTCGCTAATTTAGTTTTTTTTTTTTAATTATCATTTTATATTTTATTTTTCTTTTATTTTATTATTTTATTATTCTTTTTCTTTTTAATTTTTTTTGAAACTCTGGAATAATTTGTAAATGGACAGCTGCCCTTAGTAACCATCGTCTCATTGTCACCGTCCTCCAAAAACTATTGTTTGATGTACTTACTAGATGAGATGGATCGTTGGACGTGAATGCATGATCTATTGTCTTCTTTACTTATGACGATGACGAATGAAGATGAATAGCTAAACTTTCAAAGACGATTGAACTATTTATAAGAGAAGCGAACGGACGTAGAAGAACAAAAATACAAAGGGTGAATTCGATAGCAGCGACGGATAGAAAATTATTTGTTAGATATTACTGGAATTATTTATTATTGAAAATTATCCATTTGATTAGAATTGTAATATTTAATATGTATTCAACTCGATTTCATTATTCAGAATAAGTTAAAAAGTAAGATATGATTAAAAATATTTTCTAATAGAGTATATAAAAAAATTTAGTTACATAATTAGCCATTAATTTTGAAATACCGGTAATAAATTAGTGACAGATTTAGTTATGAATATTTTTTTTGGCTAATTAGTGATGAATTTAGCCATAAATATTTTTTATGGTTAATTAGTGACGAATTTAGTCAAGAATATTAAAGTTTGTTACTAAATTTTGTAACAAATATTTTTTTCATATCTAATTAGTGAAGAATTTAATGACAGAAAATTTTTGTAATTAATTAACGACGAAATTTGTTACAAAATTTTTTTGTCGCTAAATTTAGAGATGAATAACAGTATTTGTGACAAAATTTAGCCATGAAATTTTTATTTGTTGCTAATTAGTAATAAAAAATTTTTCGTTGCTAATTTGTAATGAATTTAGCAATGAAAATTTTTTTGATGCCAATTGTTAATGAATTTAGTCACGAATAAAGTATCCATTGTTAATTTAGTCACGAATACTTCTTTGTCGTAAATTTCGTTGCAAAATAATGACGAAAATATTTTTCATCACTAAATTTATCACAAAATAACGTTGAATTTTTTTCGGTTGCTAAAATCATGTTTTTTTGTTAAAATCATGTTTTTTTGTGTTCACATATACTCTTAACAGGGAAAAGAAGAAGCCTTTTCCGTAACTCAAAAAAATTCATGATAAAAAAAAAAGCCACGATACACACAACATCTTGCTTTCATTGGCAATCCCGCTTGCACTATCGAGGGTCAAGCTTGGTTATGGACACTTCATTCAGAGACCTCTTTCTTGTCCTCCCAAAAAAAACTGGTTGTTTAGGAAGTGGAAGTGAAACACAGAAACTGTTGAGCATAGTAGATAAATTTGTATGCATCTAAAAACTTCGTTTCGCCAAAAGCAGTCACTTATTGTCTCATCAACCAATTCCCATGGTACATTTTCCTTCCGAAGTTTCCAAGCCTGCAACATTTCATGTATTTATGTGACGGCCAACCAAACCATCTCCTGATTCATAGAAATGAGTATTCTTCTGGCCAATTATAATCTCTAAAACTATGACACCAAGCTATACATATCAGCTTCCCCTGAGAAAAATCCTTGCACATTCTCAGAAGCCATGTAGCCACTGCAAGCCAGCGACATCTAATTGCTGTGCAAGCCAGCGACGTCTAGCGGGCAAAGCAATATCTGTCACTGATGAAGTACTAAAGCTTGTTCGCCTGTGTAGAAAGTGAAACTTAAAATGTTCCAGCAATCCGGCTTGTATTTCCCTGGGATTCATCAACTCCGAAAATCCTTGCCATACCAAAGAAACTTTTGGATTCATCTCACTATCTAACAAAATATTGCTAGGTTCAAGATCATGGTCAACAATTTTGAGTCGAGAATGTTCATGAAGATTACTTCGAACTATCCCTTCTATAATTTTGTAACATCTTGACCAATCTAATTATCCTCGTCTTTCAGGATCTAAACATCAATAATAGCAAATACTCATGTTAGTACTTCACCATGCTTGAAAGCAAAACAACCAAAGAAACAAATGAATCAAAGTTTAATATGCATGTGAGAGGAGATAAACCAAATAAGTAGTGGTCAAGGCTTTTGCTAGGCACATACTCAAATGAGTATCTTCTCTTCCCCTCCAAGGCAATATCCCAAAGGCCTCACAAGATTTCGATGTTGTAGCCTAGCTACCAACACCCATCATTCTCGAATTCCCGTGCACCTTGTCCTGAGCCTCTCGGCAACCTCGTCATGGCTACTTCTTGTCCATCTGGTGTGTCGTCAAACAACCAAAAATAAAATATCTACTTCAAACAATACGAATATAGCACGAGTAGGGTCGTATCCACAGAGAACGGCGGATTTATCTCTTTCACAGAAAATGAAAATATGTGGGGTTTTGATGAAATAATCTAAAATAACTAAGCAAACAAATTAATGAAAATTAACTACAATAAAATGATGAGAAAATATCAATTAAAGTAAAAATTATCAATTAAGAGAAAACCTAGCCAAAGGAGTTATTTCTGTCTTAATGTGTTTGATTGATCATCGATACAAAAATTACTCGATATTATGCGAATAAATTGGTTATAGTCACTAAATACCACGAAGCGACCAATCTCTCCGTACTTCTTCGGTAATCAAGATACCATCGTTAATTACTTCCCTAATCGAAAGACAACCCAAGAGACCCTCGTTGGATTTAATATTCCGACAGCATTAAGATCTAGAGAGACCCAATTTTAATCAGTAAATTCCAACCTGAATTTATTTAAATTAGATTACCTAATCTCTTGACATAAATTCTACCGCTTGCGAGGCCATAAAATTATGTCAATTACCACTCCATTAAAAATACACAAACCTTGCTATTTTTAAATGGTAGTAGACTATTCTAGGGTTATCAAACATAGGCCTCTATTTAATAATCCCAAAACAATCATAAACACTAAATATAGAGATTAAATAAATACCCACAAATATCAAGCAAATAAGATCATTTAGATCTCACAATCATTATTCATCAAAGTTTCAATAATCCTTTGACTAGAAAAATAAATTAAAACAAAACCATTTAAAAAGAAAAAAACTCACAAATTAAATTAAAAATGAAAAGAAGATGTTGGGTTACATGGACAATGGCTGCCGGTTGCTACTGTAGACGTGAATAGTGCTGCCCCCAAGGGGCTGCCCGGCTGCCTCCTCCAAGGTTCTCTTAACGGTATGGAATACTCCTATATATATAGGAGTAGAAAACCTTAAAGAAAATAGAATTTTTCCTATTTGTAAAAAGTAAATATTTCTAACCCTAATAACTACTAAATAAAAAGAAAGTAAAAAGTAAAATTCCTAAAACATAATATCTAACAAATTTACATCTTTAAAAATTTCTTTTCCTAAATATTAGGAATGAAATAAAATTCTTCAATATCTTCAATTCCATCCCAACTTCCTCTTGAATGTGTAACTAGGAAAGGAAGTTTTTACTGCAGTAAATCTTCAAAACCTCTTGCTTGCCTCTTGAAATCCACGTGCCCACGTGCTAATAAAAGAGTATTGCTGTCCAATTTTCCATACTTTACAAAATTGCTCTAATTTAGCTCATTTTTCTTCATTTTCCATAATAAGTCTCCTCCTAAATCAAATGTCACAAAACATAAATATTAGTATAATATTTATTCAAAAATAATTCAAAATCAATCGCAAATATTACACTTATTTAAACCCTATCAAATTCCCCCACACCTAGATGATGCTTGTCCTCAAGTATCTCCAACTAAAATAAAATTAAAACTATCCAACCTATTTTTTTCTTCCAAACGTCCAAGTTAACAATTACTATAAAAGTCAAACCAAAAACACAATCGAAACAACAAGTATTTCACAGCATTCTGCACTAAAACAACCTCCACTTGTCTCAACAGTCACTTATGAAATCAAAACAGTAAAATTCGACAATTCTCTCCAAGGGGTCACTCTAATGCATTCGAAAGGGTGAAGAATATTTCAACAACACTCAAATCAACACATTGGAATTGACATTATCATATGCTTGCAAATATATCAAATCTCCACCACTTAAAAATTAGAATTTCATGTATCAATCAAAAGGTCTTTTATTTGGTTGTAATGGGGTTTGGTTAAAAGGTAGGATAAGGGGATATTTAAGGGTTAAAAATATACCAAAAGAAATATATAATTAACTACATAATTCTCATAACATCGATTGATCTTTGCCTCAAGCAATCAATAAACAAAATTTGACTTCTTGCTCTTCAAATATATAGCCAACAGCAAACAATATACAAGATGTCAAATGATTTCTCAATTTTTCATAATTGAAGTATAAATAAATTTTCAATCAAAATACAATACTTCTCTTTCTCATCCACTTTTTTTTTTCTTTTTTTTTTTTCTTTTTTTCAGCATTTTCTTTTTTTTTTTCTTGCTTTTTTTTTCGAACATATATCATTTTCATGAAAATGTCAATATCAAAATTCCAATCATCATCTTCGTATTGAGGCGAATATAAAACCAAAATCTTGCAATTAAATATATATACCTTTGGTACTAGGGTTTGAAACGAAGGCTAAAATCAAAGGCTAGGTGTTGTATTGAAGGGTTTTGAAGAAAGAAAGGGTCTCAGGCTCAATTTGGTTCACTAAGGGTATTATAAATTAAGGTAGAGATTTTTACGAAAGCCAAAATGGGGTAAAACCTAAATGCCTTTATCATTTCAATGCATAAATCCTATATGTGGTCTCGAAATGTATAACAATGCAAGTTCTAGAATGTGCAATGCAAGTTCTAGAATGTGCAATCCAAGTGTGATAATCACTCATCAAGAAAAATAATCTCGAGCACAAAGAATAAATTTGCTCGTTTATGGCTCAAAACCTCACTTTTTAAGTAGTGTTTATGTCAAATCTTTGCATGCTTATCATTCAAAGAAAACTATTAAAGACATGAGCAGCCATCTCAAGCACAAAAAACACCATTGGTACAAGCCATTTTTCATATATCTCCAGCCAACCAAATAGCATACATTAACAAAGAAAGTTTGGAATTTTTTTTTTCAATTTTGTTTTTCATTTATGAAGAAACAAAATTTAAACTAATGTAATAAAAAATATATATAGTGTCAAAAACCAAAAACAAAAAGAAAAACACCTAACATCCCCTCACACCTAAATCATACATTGTCCTCAATGTATGCTCAAGTTAAGAGAGATAAAAAAAAATGTATAAATAAATCAAATAAAAAAACAAAGAACAAATAACAAATAACGAAGAAATAAAAGAGAAAGGTGAAAACAATACTCCCCTAGGGTAGAGTGGAGAATGGAGGAACAATTCCAACGAACTCGAGAAAAGAGCTATGACGTGGGCACACCGTAATTATCAAGCATTTCGGTCCATTATTGAGGCTTCAAGGTAAAGAGAGAAACCCTAAAAATAAATAAATAAAATAAAATGCAAGTGTTAAAATAGAAGTGAAATTCGCCTCTATCTCTCTCTCTCTTTTTTTTTTCTTTTTTTTTACAGAAGTGGGTTGATTTTAGGGCGTGGGCACGCCCTAAATGAAGTGAGATTCTGTCTATTTAATGGTCGAAGGGCCAGACGTGGACGAATCGTAGAGCGTGGTCACGCCCTATCGTGGGAGTACGTCTGCCAGTGGGAGTGATATGGGCAGATGTGGGTAGGAGTTAGGGCGTGGGCACGCCCTATACTACGACCGCTTCTGAATTTTTTTTTTTTTTTTTTAAAAACCTAAATCAAGGATCAAGACTAAATCAAATCAACATAAATGAGAATAAATAAACAAAAATAAAAATAAAAATAAACATAAAGAAAGTATTGGGTTGCCTCCCAATAAGCGCCTTTGTTTCATGTCTTTGGCTCGACATGATCTTCTCTTTTCAACCTCGCTCAAATATCGGTCCGGTCCATTTTGACTTTAACTTGCCTGGAATGAATTTCAATCTTAAATTGAAATGAAGGACTTTATGGCCTACCATAAATCGTTTCCGATGTGGGAGTTTGTCTTGAAAAAATTTATCCCATTGTGCAAAATTATTTGTAAAATTCTTTTCAAACACAAAATTCAATTTATTTTGCACAAAAGAGTCATGAACAGTGAAGTCCATCTCATTCTTATCATCTTGTTCCTTGGAATATGTCAACCTACCAGGAAAAGGAGAAGAGATAGTTAGTTTCAAATTTGAGTTGTTCAGTTCCTCACTTACCTTCGTGGCCAATTCATTTAATATAGATACTTTGGTTTGTTCGGCCTTTTTATCTCCTTCAGTTGTCAATGAGTTGTCCTGCAGTTTCCTTTTATTTTTGACCACCATAACACTCACGTTTTTTCTTAGGTCGATTTCTACTTGAGAGGTTAACTTCCCATTATTTTTCTCCATTCAACTTATGGTCGTTGCCAGTTGCGACACCTGATTTTTCAAGTTTTGGATGCTGGTTCTTGTCTCTAGTTGAAATCGTTGATTTTTCTGTTGTAACCGTTGGGTTTCCTGTTGAAACAATTGAGTGCTGTTAGTCAAACTTTTAACAATCTCTTTTATAGACATACCTTGATTTGAAGAGGGTTGTTGAGATTGAAATTGTGGTCGGCATTGTGGTTGTTGTTGGAACTCTTGTGACCAATTTCCATAACTGAAGTTTGGTTGATCCAACCATCCTTGGTTGTAGGGGTTCGAATATGGATCATCATAAAGAATGGGACACTTATCAGTTGGATGCCCCATGTTCGAGCAAATACCACATGCTTTCACTTGTTGGATTTGTCCTACAACAAATCTTTTTACAATAGAAATTAGGGAATCTATTTTATGTTCAAGAGAAGAACTACTCACCTCATTGACCCTTGTTGGAACATCTTGCCATATTCCAAATTGATAGGGAGTCTCAATATTAGAAAAATCACTGCAAAAAGCATGTTCATTAAAATCAGGAAATAACAACTCCTTTAAAGTCTTTTGACTAGCCATGTCCGAATATTTAAAATCCTTCTCTTCAATGTCGTTGACAAACTTTCAATAAATTCACTGCAAATATTAGTCCCAAAAATAAAAAGGAAACAAAACTTAAAAGAAATAAATCACTTAACACCGTTCCCCGGCAACGGCGTCAAAATTTGGTGTGTCGTAAAACAACCAAAAATAAAATACCTACTTCAAACAATACGAATATAGCGCGAGTAGGGTCATCTCCACAGAGAACGGCGGATTTATCTCTTTCACGGAAAATGAAAATATGGGGGGTTTTGATGAAATAATCTAAAATAACTAAGCAAATAAATTAATGAAAATTAACTACAATAAAATGATGAAAAAATATCAATTAAAGTAAAAGTTATCAATTAAGAGAAAACCTAGCCAAAAGAGTTATTTCTGTCTTAATGTGTTTGATTGATCATCGATACAAAAATTACTCGATATTATGCTAATAAATTGGTTATAGTCACTAAGTACCACGAAGCGACCAATCTCTCCGTACTTCTTCGGTAATCAAGATACCATCGTTAATTACTTCCCTAATCGAAAGACAACCCAAGAGACCCTCGTTGAATTTAATGTTCCGACAGCATTAAGATTTAGAGAAACCCAATTCTAATCAGTAAATTCCAACCTGAATTTATTTAAATTAGATTACCTAATCTCTTGACATAAATTCTACCGCTTGCGAGACCATAAAATTATGTCAATTACCACTCCATTAAAAATACACAAACCTTGCTATTTTTAAATGGTAGTAGACTATTCTAGGGTTATCAAATATAGACCTCTATTTAACAATCCCAAAACAATCATAAACACTAAGCATAGAGATTAAATAAATACCCACAAATATCAAGCAAATAAGATCATTTAGATCTCACAATCATTATTCATCAAAGTTTCAATAATCATTTGACTAGAAAAATAAATTAAAACAAAACCATTTAAAAAGAAAAAAACTTACAAATTAAATTAAAAATGAAAAGAAGATGTTGGGCTACATGGACAATGGCTGCCGGTTGCTACTGTAGACGTGAATAGTGCTGCCCCCAAGGGGCTGCCCGGCTGCCTCCTCTAAGGTTCTCTTAAAGGTATGGAATACTCCTATATATATAGGAGTAGAAAACTCTAAAGAAAATAGAATTTTTCCTATTTGTAAAAAGTAAATATTTTTAACCCTAATAACTACTAAATAATAAGAAAGTAAAAAGTAAAAAGTAAAAAGTAAAATTTCTAAAACATAATATCTAACAAATTTACATTTTTAAAAATTTCTTTTCCTAAATATTAGGAATGGAATAAAATTCTTCAATATCTTCAATTCCATCCCAACTTCCTCTTGAATGTGTAACTAGGAAAGGAAGTTTTTACTGCAATAAATCTTCAAAACCTCTTGCTTGCCTCTTGAAATCCACGTGCCCACGTGCTAATGAAAGAGCATTGCTGTCCAATTTTCCATACTTTACAAAATTGCTCTAATTTAGCTTCTTTTTCTTCATTTTCCATAATAAGTCTACTCCTAAATCAAATGTCACAAAACATAAATATTAGTATAATATTTATTCAAAAATAATACAAAATCAATCGCAAATATTACATTTATTTAAACCCTATCACCATCAGATGGAATACCCTGAGTTTTAACCTCCACAAGTTAGCTCAGCCTGCTTGCTTTTATGAACTTCAGAACAGACATGCCACAAAAATAGTGCATTCTCAAACAAATTATATCTCATATACCTTATAGACACTCCCAAAACAGGTTCACCAATTTTGTTTTCATCAGAGAAGTTGCTGGTGGCCATCAAAACTGACCGCAGATCATATTGGAGTGATTGCACGGTTGTGATTTCATTCACAGCTTCCAGATGAGCAAATGCAAATATCATTGATTATAATATAGAAGTAGATATAGCAAAATAGTAAATTTTATATCATGCATATAACAATATTTATTAGGAATTACACTAATATAAGAATAAAATTTATTTTCCGAAATGCAGTTAAAAATCTTAAAAATACAAAATAAAAATTACAAGAACGCCATATCTTTTAATTTTTTATTATTTAAAAATTATAATAACTGATGTCATGTCCCGAACTAGGATCGTGAATAGCCGCCCGTTGCCCATAGATGCCGGATGTATTTTTACAGAAAATCGGGTAGAATCTTCCCATAAATCAGAGGTTTTCCATGTACAAATAAACCTGTATATTCAAAATCAACCTGTAAATTAAACAAATGGTCATCTCGGCCTCTCCAAAATCAACAAATTCCACCACAAATATTTAGGACAACGCAAGACTATAAAATTTCCAACAATTCTAACCACAGATCTCTATTGTCATACCCAACTAGAATATGAGCAGCCACTACACCGAGCGGACCTATATTTATACAATTTATAACACATTTTCCAAATAGAAAGTTTAAAACGCTTACAAATATCTCAATATAAGTAAAATGAACCAAAACGAGAGTTATGCACATAAATGTCCATAAGTTATTAGTCATCCCATAATATATACGGTCAACTACGGATCTCAATATCAAGACCACGCAGGGTCGAAACAAATTACGAAATTCATACTTAAACTTCACCGTCATATATACCAAATCCGCTCTAGAGCCTATAACATCGATCTATCATAATAAACCTGTCTGAGGAGGGAAAAGAGAGGGGTGAGTATTATGGGAATATACCCAGTGAGTGAGGGGGATAATATCAAACATAAATAGTGTGGGTGAACCATTAGAGTGTCAAATAATATCATTCGAAACAAAAATGTACATTTCGCAGCAAAACATGATATATTTAGCAATTTGAAATCATTTAATCAATCACACAATAACAAACATGTATGCATCCATTTAAAATCAAGTAATATCAGAGTGAGCCAAAAATGATCCTGGCAAAAGTCAACCGTGACCAAGGACAGACGCATCGGGGGTTTTATTATGCATAAACTTTAAAACGCTCTCTACCCCTACGTTGGCCATGAGTTCGTTGGGGCTAACTTATCAACGTGTATAGGACCCCGCCCGGTACTAGACGTGGCGTCACACACGTCCTCCCCCTACGTGGGTTCAACCGGCCGCGCCTATAACTCTTAGAATAAATGACATTTGCAGATACCTCTTGTAGAAGCGTATTCGGACAACCCGTACCTTTACAAACGCCCTTCGTAGTTACAAAATCGTCATAGTATCACAAGGGCACAACGTCCCACAAGTCATATCATATCATCGCATAATTAGTGGGTATCCAACGCACATAATTCATCAAAACATTTCAAATCTGCGTGTCAATACGTTTCATCAAATCATTTCAAAACAACATATCAATGCAACGGTAGAAAGGAAATTATCAATTTTCAAGTAATTACACAATTTTTGTTTCTTTTCAAACCATGGATAATCAGATCAATACATATCAAAAGCATGTTTTATCGAAAACACGGTAGAAAATACGTTTTACTATTTTATGTAAGAGATTAGGGTCTCACTCACATATCTAGGGAGGGTAGTCACTCCCTATTTTTCAAATCAATCCAATTGACTTCTCAAATCTCCAAAAGACAAATCTAATCAAATCATCAAATTTTATATCAAATAAAACCCTAATAAGGGATTTTCGATTTTTCTTTCCAATTTAATATAACCTTAATTTACACAATCATTTCTAAATTCTCGTTTCATCAAATTTCGAATCATTTGGCTCACCAATGATCAAATTTTCAATATTTCTCATTTTCTCTAATTTTTCTCGAATTTAACACATTTCCGAATAAATATACAACTTCCGATTTTTAAATTCAACCTAAAATCAACAAAATATATTCAAATTTTGAAGTGAGTGCGTTTCTCTCACCTAGAGTTCCTCAGGTTTCAGATCTAACTGTCGTTCGCCCGTCGGATTGGTCTAAAACCTGTGATATTTTCAAATTAGAACGATATTAGTAACAACTAAATTTCTAACACCAACCCTTGAATTTCAATCAAATCATAGTCGTTACCTGCAGTGAAAATGCAGGTGAGCTCTCAAAGGGAACAACTGGTCGCGGGCTCACGGGCCGTCGCGGACTCATGAGTCGGCGGGCCGGCGGGCTAGCGGGCTAGCCCGTTGGTGAGCTGGCGGGCTTACAGCCCGGCTTGTTGGCCGCAGAGGGCTTCGTGGGCTGCAGTGGGCTTTGCGGTTCAGTAGTGGGCTTCGTGGCCTGGTGGACTCTCACGGGCTAGGGCTTGCGCTAGCGAGTTGGATCGCGCGCGCTTGCGCAGTGGGTCGCGCTGGAGCTCGTGTAGGGATCACACAGCTCGTGCGCAGGCACACGGTCGTGCACAGGCGTGGTCCCGAGCAGGCGCACGCTCGCGCTATGGAGCGCTCGGGCAGAAAGTTCAGCACTGCTTGTGCGAGGAAGGAGGCGCTGCAGGCTAGCGCGCTCGCGTGAGGAGGGAGGGGCAGCGGCGGTGGGTGGCGGAAGGAAGAGGCCGCGGCGGAGGAGAAGAGCAGCGGCGGATAAGAAGAGAAAGAGAGAAAGAGAGAGAGAGAGACGAAGAGAGAGAGAGAGAGATGGGATGGGAGAGAGAATTAGGGCTTAAAGCCCTAATTCAATTTTGGGGGGGAGAGTGCTGCGTTTCACTCCAAAACGCAGTACCTCCTCTTTTTTTTTTTTTTTTTTTTGGTGTTATATTTTTTAACTCCTTAAAATCAAGTTTCGTTCTCGAAACTAAAAGAGGGCTAAACAGCAAATAAATGGGGGTACTGTCTCCTCTTAGCCTCCTCGGGCTCCCAGGTTTCCTCCTCAACCTAATCACTCCTCCACAAAGCTCTGACCAATGTGACTTTCTTGCTCCGCAGCTTTCTGACCTGCTGATCTAGAATAGTCACGGCTGAACTAGAAGACTAAGGTCCTCTCGTAACTCAACAGGTAGAGGCTCAAGTACATGAGAAGGATCGGCCAAGTATTTCTTGAGTACTGAGACATGAAATATATCGTGAATACGGGATAGTTCATCTGGTAGTTCCAATCTATATGCCACACTCCCGACCCTCTCAAGGATACGGAAGGGCCCAATATATCTGGGTCTTAACTTGCCCCGCTGCCTGAACCGTATAACTCCTTTCCAAGGAGATATTCTCAAGAAAACCATATCTCTCGTAGCAAACTCAAGAGGTCGTTGCCTACGATCAGCATACGTCTTCTGTCTGTCCTGCGCAGCTTTCATCCGCTCACGGATGACCTTAACTTTGTCCTTTGTTTGCTCAATCAACTCAACGCTGCTGAGACGTCGCTCTCCGACCTCATGCCAGCATATCGGGGTGCGGCACTTCCTGCCATACAATGCCTCATACGGAGGCATCCCTATACTGGCCTGATAGCTATTATTATATGCAAACTCGACCAGTGGAAGGTGCCGATCCCAGCTACCATGAAAATCAATGACACATGCCCGAAGCATGTCCTCAAGGGTCTGAATGGTCCTCTTAGACTGGCTGTCCGTTTGAGGATAATATGTCGTACTGAAGTTCAATTTAGTACCCAATACCTCTTGCAACTTAGGTCAAAATATAGATGTGAACATGTGGTCTTTATCTGAAACAATCGACACGGGCACCCCGTGAAGCCGAACTATGGTATCAATGTAGAGACGTGCCAACGCCTCTAAGGAATAGTCTCTGCGGATAGGGATGAAATGTGTAGATTTGGTAAGTCGAGCGATAATCACCCAAATCACATCATGCCGTGTAGAAGTGCACGACAATCCCATCACGAAATCCATAGAAATATACTCCCATTTCCACTCAGGAATGGGAGAGACTGCAGTGTGCCCGCTGGACGCTGATGCTTGGCCTTCACCTACTGGCACACCAAGCATCATGCTACAAACCCTGCTATATCCCTCTTCATGTCTGACCACCAATAGCTACCTTCCGGTATATCTTCGTACCCCCGGGATGCATAGCATATACAGAAAAATGTGCTTTCTCAAGGATAGCACGCGGAAGATCACTATCAACCGGGACACACACTCTGTCTCTGAATACCATGAGTCCATCATCACGGACTCTATAGTCTCCGCCCTCAGCTTTGCGGACTTTATCCGCAATACCCTGAAACTCTTCATCCGTACTCTAGAGCTCCTTGATACGGTCGAACAAAGTCGGTCTGATGTCAAATCTGGCTAGTAAGCCTCCCTGATCATCGTTAGTCAAACTGACTCTTAAGACTCGGAGTCCCACTAAACAAGAAAGGTAGGCTTCCTCTGTCGACTATGAAGATGATGCTGACTTCCGACTCAAAGCATTTGTTATAACATTCGCCTTACCCGGATGATAGTTAATAATTAAGTCATAATGTTTGAGGAGTTCTAACCATCTCCTCTGTCTCAAATTCAGCTCCTTTTTGGTAAATAAATATTTCAAACTCCTGTGATCTATAAATATCTTGTAGGTCACCCCATAAAGATAATGCCGCCATATCTTCAATACGAAGACTATGGCTGCCAACTCTAAATCATGTGTCTGGTAATTTACCTCATGTTTCTTCAATTGTCGCGAGGCATATACAATAACCCGACCATCCTGCATCATCACACAATCCAATCCCTGTCGGCTAGCATCACTGTACACTGTATATTCCCGACTACTAGTGAAAAGAGCTAAAATAGGAGCGGATGTCAACCGTTGTTTGAGCTCCTAGAAACTCGCCTCACAATGGTCATCCCAAACAAACTTGACCCCCTTATGGATCAATCTCAACAACGGAGCAGCTACACGGGAGAATCCTTCTACAAATCTGCGGTAATACCCGACCAAACCGAGAAAACTACGAATCTCGGTAACTGTTTGTGGTTGCTCCCACTTCACTATAGCCTGATCAACATAAATACCCTCCGCGGAGACAATATGTCACAAGAATCCAATTTGTCTTAAACAAAACTCACATTTGGAGAATTTGACATATAGCTGCTTCTCATGAAATATCTGCAATACCACCCGAAGATGCTGAACATGATCTTCATCATTCCGTAAATATATCAAGATGTCATTGATGAATACGATGACGAACCGATCCAAGTAGTCGTGAAAAACTCGGTTCATCATATCCATAAAAGTAGCTGGGGTATTAGTCAGCCCAAACGGTATGATTAGAAACTCGTAATGTCCATATCGGGTGCAAAAAGCTGTATTGGGTACATCTTCAGTTCGAATTTTCAACTGATGATAATCCGAACGGAGATCAATCTTAGAGAAAACTTTGGCTCCCTGCAGCTGATCAAACAAGTCATTGATACGTGACAGGGGATATCTGTTTTTTATGGTGGCTTTGTTTAACTGCCTGTAGTCCACACAAAGCCGAAATGTACCATCCTTTTTTTACAAGCAGCACCAGAACATCCCAAGGTGAAGTGCTCGGGCGGATAAACCCCTTATCCAGAAGTTTTTGCAACTGAATCTTAAGCTCTCTTAATTCAGTAGATGTCATTCTGTATGGCGGAATAAAAATAGGATTGGTCCCCGGTACTAGATCAATCTCGAAATCGAACTCCCGAACTGGTAGTAATCCGGAAAGCTCCTTGGGGAACATATCTGGGAACTCCTGCATCACAGGGACATCTTTAAGTCTCGGTCCCTCAACGGTGGTGTCGACAATATAAGCCAAATAAGCCATACAACCATGGCGTACCAAGCGTCTGGCCTTCATAACAGATGTAATGCTGTGGGGCAATACTCATCTCTTACCCCGGAATACTAACGGTGGCTGCCCGGACCTCCGAAACTCAACCTCCTTTGTGAAACAATCCACGGAAACCCAGTGTAAACTCAGCCAATCCATCCCTAGGATGACATCAAAATCCGTGATAGGAAGCGGAATCAGATATAGATATGCTTCTAATATCGCCTCCCCAATACCGACTTCACAACCCCTATAGACTGTATCTCGAATGATATACTCGCCGAAAGGAGTAATAACCATGATCTCCTCATCAAGCGGCGAGAGAGGTCTATCAGAATGGCGAGCGAACGTATCACTCACATAGGAAAAAGTCGACTCGGTATCTATGAGAATACGGGCATCGATACTGAATATTTGCATGGTACCTAAAAGTAAGAAAAAAATCAACAGAATTTAAAATACGAAGAAAAAGTGAACGAATATATATATATATATCAAACTAGTTAACCTTCTAAAACTTTAACTAGTTAAAATTGTACATCTACATCATGATATACAAAAAACTCATACAAAAAGTACAACAAAAGTACTACACTGAGGGGTCTACGGGAGGATTACCCATAATAATATCAGGGTTTGCCTGTGCGTCCTCCTGTGTCATCACAAACACACGAGCCTGGACCCTAGGCTGCTGTCGTGACGATCCTGGCACTGTATTACTCCCGGCTGCAGTCCGAGGAGCGGTAAGAGCTAAGTGCGCAGGTGCCCCCTACTGGCCTGTGTCAGACGTACCAATATGACTCTGTAAAGTCGATCCTCCTCGACCTAAATCGGAGCAGACACTCCTAACGTGACCTTGCTTCCTACATTGGAAGCAAGTAACCGATACTCTACATGCCCCAAAGGCATGGTGACTGCTGCACCTACGGCAAAAGGTGGTCTAGCCTCCGCTCAGATGATCTCTTCCGCCTGATACGCTGAATCAATGACCTCCGATAGTGTAAAAGAGGGAATCACCGTCATATACTTCCTAATACTCAATTGGAGGTCATCTTCAAACTTGAATCTCAATTGAGCTAGTGTAGCCATGTCGGGGACAAAGGCCGCTAGTCGTCTAAGCTCAGCCTCGTACTCTGAAACTGACCTCGTCCCCTAGCGTAAGTGCAGGAACTCCGTCCTCATTCGGTCCTGCTAGAACGGGGTGAAGTACCTGCGGTCGAACTCTCGTAAAAAGTCCTCCCACCGCAGGGTCTGTGTAATACTATCACGGATAGCCTCCCACCACGAGAGGGCATCTCCATCGAGGAGTCTCTCAGCAACTCTCAATCTGAGCTCCTCTGACAACCCCAAATCCGTAAGGAATCCGTAAGAATCCTACGAATTATGTTAATCCAGTGTTTCGCCGTTACGGCATCACTGGATCCTGAAAAGTCCGTGCATCCGAACTGCCGAGACTCTTTCACCAACTGAGTGAGCTCGTGGATGCGCCTCAAAGTAGCCGATGTCTTATCAGTCGGAGTAGAAACTGAAGGACTGGCCACCGAAGGAGGAATTGGTGTCGAAGGAGCAGGTACGGCTGCAGGTGCGGTCACTGGAGTCTGTAATGGAGGTGGTGGCATCTGCATCCCATATCTACTGTACCACTTCTGCCACTGCCTCAAGGCATCGAGTGGTGGTGGAGTAATTTCGGCTATAACAGCTGGTGGAGGTGCTGGGGGTGGCGCTGGTGAGCGAGCTCGAGTAGAGGAAGCATCCTCTGGCACTCGTGACGCCTCAGGTGCCCTAGGTGAATCAGGCACCGAAAGACCCTCAAGTGAGGCAAATCTAGCACATCTCCTACCACGTTTAGGTGGCATAATTATGCGAAAAAAATATATTTTTATTATATAGAAATTAAGAATTATGGTTAGTTACTCCGTAACTAACCTCCTAAAAAAAAGAACTATAATTCAAAGCATTTGAATGCGAAATAATAGGCAAAGCATTTGAATGCGAAATAATGGATTAGATGCGTTATGTATCCAACTCCATAAAATAGATGAACTTATATGCCTATGGCCAAGTATGAGACTTTAAATGACTGTATGAAACTCGCTAATGCATGAGGACTTTTCATATACTTGGGAAAACTTTTACTACCATCTTTTCTCTAACCTAGACGCTTTGATACCAATCGAACTGTCACGTTCCGAACTGAGATCGTGAACAGCCGCCCGTTGCCCATGGATGCCGGCTGTATTTTTATAGAAAATCAGGCATAATCTCCCCATAAATCGGAAGTTTTTCATGTACAAATAAATCTGTATATTCAAAATCAACCTATAAATTAAACAAATGGTCATCTCGGCCTCTCCAAAATCAACAAATTCCATTACAAACATCGAGGACAACGCAAGACTATAAAATTTTCAACAATTCTAGCCACAAACCTCTACTATCATGCCCAACTAGAGTATGAGCAGCCGCTACACCAAGCAGATCTAAGTTTATACAATATATAACACATTTCTCAAGTAGAAAGTTTAAAATGCTTACAGATTTCTTAATGCAAATAAAATGAATTAAAGCGAGACTTATGCACACAAATGTCCATAAGTTATACAGTCATCCCATAATATACACGGCCAACTACGGAACTCAATATCAAGACCACGCAGGGTCGAAACAAAGTACGAAATTCATACTTAAACCTCACCGTCGTATATACCAAATCCGCTCTAGAGCCTATAACGTCGATCTATCACAATAAACCTGTCTGAGGAGGGAAAAGAGAGGGGTGAATATCATGGGAAGATATCCAATGAGTGAGGGGGATAATATCAAGCATAAATAGTGTGGGTGAACCATTGGAGTGTCAGATAATATCATTCGAAACAAAAATTTACATTTCGCAGCAAAATATGATATATTTAGCAATTTGAAATCATTTAATCAATCACACGATCACAAGCATATATGCATCCATTTAAAATCAAATAATATCAGAGCGAACCAAAAATGATCCTGGCAAAGGTCAACCGTGACCAAGGATAGGCGCATCGGGGGTTTTATTATGCATAGACTTTAAAACGTTCTCTACTCCGACGTTGGCCATGAGTTCGCTGGACCATGAGTTCGTTGGGGTTAACTCATCAACGTGTATAGGACCCCGCCCGGTACTAGACGGTGATGTCACACACGTCCTCTCCCTACGTGGGTTCAACCGGCCGCGCCTATAGCCCTTAGAATAAATGACGTTTGCGAATACCTCATGCAGAAGCATATCCGCGCAACCCATGCCTCTACAAACGCCATTCGTAGTTACGGAATCATCATAGTATCACAATGGCACAACGTCCCACAAGTAACATCATATCATCGTATAACTAGTGGGCATCCAACCCACATAATTTATCAAAGCATTTCAAATCTGTGTGCCAATACGTTTCTTCAAATTATTTCAAAACAGCATATCAATGCAACGGTAGAAAGAAAATTATCAATTTTCAAGTAATAACATAATTTTTATTTCATTTCAAACCATGGATGCATAGTCAACGTAAATATAATTTAAGACATTCCAATAATCACAAAACAGATTTGAAATTTAATATCATACGTCATATCAATGCATATCAAAAGCATGTTTTATCGAAATACAGCAGAAAACACGTTTTACTATTTTATGCAAGAGATTAGGGTCCTACTCACATATTTAGGGAGGGTGGTAACTCCCTATTTTTCAAATCAATCCAATTGACTTTTCAAATTTCCAAAAGACAAATCTAATCAAATTATCAAATTTTATATCAAATAAAACCCTAATAAGGGATTTTCGATTTTTCTTTCCAATTTAATATATAACCTTAATTTACACAATCATTTCTAAATTTTTATTTCATTAAATTTCGAATCATTTGGCTCACCAATGATCAAATTTCCAATATTTCTCATTTTCTCTAATTTTCCTCGAATTTAACACATTTCCGAATAAATATACAACTTCCAATTTTTAAATTCAACCTAAAATCAACAAAATTTATTCAAACTTTGAAGTGAGTGCGTTTCTCTCACCTAGAGTTCATCGGGTTTCAGATCTAGCTGTCGTTCGCCCGTCGGATTGATTTAAAACCTGTGATATTTTCAAATTAGAACGATATTAGCAACAACTAAATTTCTAATACCAAACTCTTGAACTTCAACCAAATCATAGTCGTTACCTGTAGTGAAGATGCAGGTGAGCTCTCGAAGGGAACAGCTGGTCGCGGGCTAGCGGGCTAGCGGGCCGTCGCGGACTCACAGGCCGATGGGCTCACAGCCCAGCTTGCTGGCCGCAGAGGGCTTCGCGGGCCGCAATGGGCTTCGCGGTTCAGCAATGGGCTCCGCGGCCTAGTAGGCTCTCACGGGCTAGGGCTCGCGCTCACGAGCTGGATCGCGCGCGCTCGCGTAGTGGGTCACGCTGGAGCTCGTGCAGGGATCGCGCAGCTCGTGCGCAGGCATGGTTCCGAGCAGGCTCACGCTCGCGCTGTGGAGCGCTCGGGCAGAAGGTTCATTGCTACTTGCGCGCTCGCGCGAGGAATGAGGCACTGCAGGCTAGCGCGCTCGCATGAGGAGGGAGGAGCAGCGGTGGTGGGTGGCGGAAGGGAGAGGCCGCGGCGGAGGAGAAGAGCAGCGGCGGATGAGAAGAGAAAGAGAGAAAGAGAGAGAGAGAGAGACGAAGAGAGGGAGAGATAGGATGAGAGAGAGAATTAGGGCTTAAAGCCCTAATTCAATTTTGGGGGGGAGAGTGCTGCGTTTCACTCCAAAACGCAACACCTCCTCTCTTTTCTTTTTTTTTTTTTTTTAGTTTTTCGGTGTTACAACTGACTTCCTCAACCTCTTATGTGTTGTATTTAGTCTGAAATTATAACATTTTACCTTCGTCCCTAGGTGGACTTGAATATATTTGTTTACCTTTGCTAGCATGTTTGACAACAACTTTAAGTCTAATGGAGCCAATCTTTCCTCACATGTGGGGCCAATCTTTCCTCACATATGGGTGAAAAATGCAGTGTTGGAAATTAGCTATTGAAAGTCCCTTTACGTTGCTCTAACCTTCAAGAAGAATCCAGTACTTGCCGATTCTGGAAGGTTCTGCCCAAATTACCAAAAATCCCTATGAGCACTCAAGCATGACGATTCTTGAAGGCATTCCATAGCAGCCCAAACATGTTAAGATTCGATTCATGATCCTGGTTCGATCCGTGTTTAAAGTTTTTTGAAAAGAAATATATATTTTTATAACTAATCAAATATACAGATCAAGAGATATAATATTGGCAGAAGATAGGTTTCACTTTACATATTCAAGAACATTGGTAGTTTTTCTGACTTGCTCTAAATTAATCAATCAATCTCCCATGTCAATCAAATGGGGAAGAAAGCTCGAAGTAAGGAGAAGAACCAATAAATTTTATCAAAGGGGGTAGAGTTCGGAATTTTGAGTGGGGTAAATGAAGACCTTCTCGTCAAACTTTGACTCCAATCAATCCTTTCGCCAATGGGAAGTGTTGGAAATTAGAGATAAATTGTCCAGGCACAAGAGGCCCAATCATAGCCCAAGTCTTGGAGGTCATGCACATACCATGTTCAACCCGGCTTAAACTCTTTAAGATCCAAGATCGAACTCAATTGAAGATCCATTCTCATCCCAAAAAAAAGCCCAAATCATAGGTCAAGGAGTGTCGCCTCCAACTAGCTATTATATTGAAATATTTGATTAATTTAATTAATTATTATGATCGATTTAATTGACCATTAAATCATTACGATTGATACGATCAATCATTATATATTTGATTGATTTAGTCTACATAAAGAATATTTAGATGATTCATATTCTTATTTCTAATAGCTTATATTTCTTTATTTTTTTAATCAAACATTTATATTCTTTTTTTTAGAAAAAAGTGTATGTATATATATGTGTGTGTGTGTGTGTGTTGGATGATTCTCAAAATACATAAATCCAATCTTCACTTCTCTCTCTCTCTCTCTCTCTCTCTCTCTCTCTCTCTCTCTCTCTCTCTCTCTCTCTCTCTCTCTCTCTCAGGACAATCATCCCTTTTATCCTTTCATAAATTAAAATAAGAATTTTCTTATTTTCTTTTAACATTTTTATTCCAAAATATTCAAAATTTCAACAACTCTCAGCCTTGGGCTTTAGGTTGGGTAGAACTTTTATGCTACAACCATATAAATTATAGTTTTTTTTTTTTTTAATGGATGGGAGATGATGAAGATGATGTATGGTGGAGAATCAGGATCGTTCTAAAGGAACAACCTTGGGCTCCAGTCAATAACATTGGGTACGAGGGTACTTGTGCAGTGCGGTGCAATGCAGCCCACTTCGACTAAATGAATATTGCTGTGGTCATTCCATTATGCACTGTTCACGCTTTGACAGTCAAGTTCGAAAGAATAAAGAAACGTACAAAAATTATCCTAAACGCCAAATCTATATACGTAAAAAAAGTCTAGGTTATACTCTATGAAATATTAGAAAAATGATGACATTTCACATCCTATCTATCAATATGGAAAAATTCTTATTCGAAGAAGAAAATGATCACCCGACGTCCAAATATATATACTTACATATATATAATTAAAAATAATAACCAAATCTAATGAAGTATAGTTTTTTATTTATTAAAATCTTTAAAATTATGAAAAAAAAATCGAATATAGCATATATCTCTTTTCAGTATTAATATCATATTATATATGTGTGCGGATATAGAGCTACATAATGAGAGATTTTGCTGCTACATTTACAGAATAAATCCACATGAATGCAGATCTATCAAACTATATCTAATTGTATGAATATAAAATCTTATATTAATTAATATTATCAAATCTTATATCATTTATTATTGAAGGGATTGCAGAAAATGAAAAATACTTGGCAACATCGTGGACTTGAAAGTATTTATATAGTTGTAAGAAAAATCTCACTTGTGGACTTGAAAGTTTTAACTACGTTTCAAACCAGAAGTTGTCAAATATTTCTTTGTATGCTAAAAATAAAGTCATTAACGTGTTGGAGACGTCCAGCCATATACCCATCAAACCTTTTGTTCAATTTTTATTTTGGTTTCTGCATATTAAAGTCTTTTAAATTCTTTTTAAATGGTCAAATGTTCCCACCATGGAGCTGGTAGTCTACATAATTACTGATGGGCAAAAAGGTTTATTTAAAAAAAAAAAAAAAAATCCATCACACAATGGTAAAGAAATTTATACTTCATTAGATTTGGTTATCATTTTTAAAAGCAATTAACTGAAGTGATTTGCTAATGATGTTCAAAATGGTAAAGAAAAGTTACCCAAGGTAGAGGATAATTTCCATTACACAATGAACGGTAATATCCCATGTCATCGCTGTGTTCTATCAAGTGAGTCCCTACATATTTTGTTGCGGACCATCCCAACGGGCAATGTTTCCTGGTGCCACCAACTCCTTGTTTCAGAGCATTGAAACTTTTCCTTGGCAAAACAAGGATTCGGCATGACACAATCCACCTTAGTGTCAACTTCCCTTTGCCATATGCTGAGAGGCAGATAGCTACTGCAATTCGACACGGCACATGAAAAGGTTTTCCAATGGAAATTGAAACTTGAGAAAAAGTTTGCCACTGTGACGACTTCGGCAATATCTTCTGGTCCAACCCAACAAAACGTCATACTGGATAATGGACATTGTACCTTGAAACTTGGAAAATGAAAAAAGCAGAAACTAGATTTGTGGCTGTAAATTGCAATCAGGCGGCACCAACATGCAAGCGGTATTTGAATCAATGGTTTGGTTTGACATACAAGAGCAGTGGTGTTGATTGATCCAGACACTCTTATTGTTCATTTTCGAAGTTCAGTGGTTAAAATAGCACTTGGCGAATTCTAAGGTTAGAAAGGAAGCATAGTGAATGTGATAGACTCACTAAGTGGGAGATTGTTAGAGCCTCATGTATAAGTTGAGTATCTCACATGAAATAGACAGTGAAGAAAAACTTTTTGGAGAAAAGACAAAATTTTCATGAAAGTTAATTCCCAACACAATGGTAAAAGGGCATGTTGTGATAAGATTTATAAGAGCTGATGATAAAAAAACTTGAATACATGTTGGATCCACAATCATTCTGATTAAAACAGACAAGTCACTGGTTCATACTTTTGTTTTATATTATGACCCCACAAGATTTTGTATTTTTTGTTTATACCCTATTGAAGAAGATTTTAATTTTTAGTAATTGCATAAAATATATCAAACTCTCTTTAGTAATGGTTGGCACATACATAACATATACTACTTGATACTTTTCACTCCTCAAAATAGTGTAAAAAAGAATTATCGGAGCCTTTTCCATGACTCAAAATTTTCATAGTAATGAAAACATGAGAAAGCAACAATACACATAACACCTTGCTCTGATTGGCAACCTGTTTGCATCATCGAGGGTGAAGCTCAGTCATGGACACATCATTCACAGAAATTGTCATAGACTTGCTTGTTGATTGTTCGGATTCTAGCCCCATTATAGGAAAGCTTAATTCTGTCCTCGTTCTACTCCGAGCAAAAAACGCAGGTTTTTTTGGAAGAGGAATTGTAGTGGAGAAACTGTTGAGCATGAGCACCACAGAAGACATTGTTGGTCTCTCATCCGGATCTTCCTGCACGCATAGTAGACCAATTTGTATGCAACTAAGGACTTCATTTTTCGAATAAGAGGCTCTTATGGTCTCATCAACCAATTCCAATGGGGCATTTTCCTTCCAAAGTTTCCAAGCCTACAACATTTCATTAAGTTACGTCAACACCTCACCATTGACCTTTCCACAACTACAACTAGTTAATACTACTAAACCGAGTGTCTAGCTACTTACATAGCTAAGAAGGTCTTCAGCACAATCTGATTGGTAGAAATGACTATTCTTTTGACCACTTATAATCTCTAAAATTAGTACACCGAAACTGTACACATCAGATTTGACAGAAAAACATCCATGCATTGCGTACTCTGGAGACATATAACCGCTGCAAGAAAAAGCTTTTCAGATTGTGAAGCTTCAAACATGGCAAAAATATGATATAACTAATTTTGTGTGGCTAATCGACCATCAAAAGTTTAATCTGCATATCAGCAGACATCTATGAAGCATAGACATAGCATTGTTTTTCTAAGAGCTGTGCTTGACAATTAAAGCAGTCATGTCTGAAACTAAAAACGTGGGTGCAACATAAATGATAGACTTCAATGTTGGAATGATGCATTTCTTTATAAATGTTTCCTATTAGTTAGAAATGTTTATTTTAAAAAAATAATTATAGTTTTTGAATGTTTGATTTAGATCCTATTTTATTACCTATTTTATGGTTATAAATTAGGAGTAAATTAGGAGTTAGTTTCTTAATTCTTTATCTATCTCATTGTATATATAGATGAGACACATCACCTCCTATGAATAAGATAGAGATTATTCAGCTAGATATTCTAAAACCTACCAATTTCACATGGTATCAGAGCTTTAGGCTCGTTTCTGGTATCAAAATCTTATCATAGTTTTTCTCTCTTATTTTTTTTTCTGTAGCAATTCTCATCTATTATTTCTAGAACAAGCCACTATGTCCGGCACATCAAGTGTGGGTGACCACATACTTGGTTCTAGTCCAACGAGATCCTCTTTTTCAAAAACCAATATTTTGACTCATGATAATCTCTCTACTCAACCAATCATCCACAAACTCAATGAAGAAAATTATCTCCAATGGTCCCAGTCAGTCAAGCTCTTCATCAGAGGATGAGAAAAGATCGGTTTTTTAATTGGAGTAACAAAAAAACCGGAGGAAGGTCCTGAAATGATTGGGATTTGGGAATCAGAGAATGCCCTATTGGTTGATAAATTCAATGGAACCGTTAATTAGCAAGACGTACATGTTTCTTACTACCACCCAAGAAATCTGGGAGGCTGCAAAGGTGACTTTCTTAGATCTGGGAAATTCAGATTAGATTTATGAAATTTCTACTCAAATTCGGAATACAAAACAAGGTAATCTAAATATTTTACAATATTATAATACTCTCAGAACCTTGTGGCAGGAGTTGGATTTATTTTATGATTATGAATGGTATTGTCCACAAAATAGTATCATATTTAAAAGAATGATCGAAAAAGAACGTGCTTTTGCTTTTTTGGCTAGTCTAAATAATGATCTCGATGAGATTCGTGGAAGAATTCTTGGACGTGAGATCTTGCCATCCACTCGGGAAGTATTCTCTGAAGTCCGTTGGGAGGAAAGCAGAAGGAACGTTATGCTGGGAAAGGAAACTCGAGAGACTCTTGAAACGGAATTATCAGCACTGGCAGCCAAAAGCAATCGATTCTTTAATAACTCAAATGGAGGTAACGATACTCGGAATAAAAAGGGAAACAGACCCTGGTGCAATCATTGTAAAAAACCTGGTTATACCCATGAGACTTGCTGGAAGTTGCATGGAAAGCCTCCTTATTTGAAAAATGGATAATCTGATCAAGTAACTAGCTAAGCTCTTCAAACGGGTTTAGAAGAATCAACACCCGAAAATTCTCTAATTTCCCTCAATAAAGAACAGTTGGAAAGTCTCATAAAACTCCTGAATTCAACTTATATTCCATCTGCCACTATTGCGCAGAAAGGTAATTTTTCTCAGACCTTCAGTGTGCTAACTGAGGACAGAACTCCTTGGATCCTAGATTCTGGTGCCTCTGATCATATGACAGGTTATTCTTCACTCTTCTCCACTTATACTCCTTGTGCTGGTAACTTGAAAGTAAAGATTACTGATGGTTCATTAGCGACTGTAGCAGGGAAATGGTCAATTATTTTGTCAAGAAATCTGATCTTAAAATCTGTACTTCATGTTCATTTGCTTACATGTAATCTATTGTCCATTAGCAAATTCACTCATGATCAAAATTGTGTGGCTAAATTTGGTTTCTCCTCATGTCAATTTCAGGAACTGGTTTCAGGGAAGATGATTGGAAATGCTAAAGAGTGTGGAGGACTTTACTACCTTGACAAGGAAGACTCAAATAGACAAAGTTTGGTTTGCAAATCCTTTTCTGTTTCTTTATGTGAAAATAATGTCATGTTGTGGTACTATAGACTCGGCCACCCTAGTTTTCCTTACTTGAAAATTTTATTTCCATCTCTTTTCAATAATAAAGATATCTCTTCCTTTCAGTGTGAGATTTGTCAATTTTTTAAGCATCATCGTGTATCTTTTCCAGTACAGTCATATAAGCATTCCACCCATTTCTCAATAATACACAGTGATATTTGGGGTTTTGCACGAATTAAAAATTTATCGGGGTTAGATGGTTTATTACGTTTATCGATAATCATACTAGATTATGTTGGATATATCTCTTGAAGGCAAAATCTGAAACAGAACATGTCTTTAAAAGTTTTCACTCAATGGTCGAAACCCAATTTCAAACCCAAATTCAGATTCTTAAAATAGACAATGGGAGCGAATATTTCACAAATGTTCTTGGGACATTTCTTCAAGAAGAGGGAATCATTCATCGTAGTTGTATAAATACTCCACAACAAAATAGGTTAGCGGAAAGAAAAAACAAGCACTTACTTGAGCTTGTCAGATCCTTAATGTTCACCACAAATGTGCCAAAACCTTTTTCGGGGGAAGCTATTCTTACTGCCTCATTTCTCATTAATAGAATGCCTACTTGGGTTCTAGAATACAAGACTCCTCTATAAGTGTTTCAAAGTGTCTATCCAACAAACCACCTAATTACCAATTTACCATTTAGGATATTTGGGTGTACCTTTTTTGTTCATGTCCATTCTATAACCGTAGCAAATTTGATCCAAGGGCTGTCAAATGTGTTTTCCTTGGATATTCACCAACAAAAAAAGAATATAAGTGCTTTGATCCAAAAACTAAGAAGATGTTTGTTAGTATGGATGTTTCCTTCTTTGAGAATCAACCTTACTTCACCAAAAACTCACTTCAGGGGGAGAATGTGACCACAGAAGAGAGTTTTAATTTTTGGAATACATTGCATACTCTTCCTTCAGACCAATCAAACTCAATTAACCCTATTAGTTTTTGCTCTACTCCTTTTACGCCACTCATTTCTACTCATATTTCTCTTCCAGACCAAGAAATACCCACTACAATCATTAAAGAAACAGAATTGGAAATTCAAAATCTAAAATTACTTGTCTGTGAGAGATGGAAAAGAAAGAAAAATGAAGGAATTCACACACTTGAGTAGAACCAGTCATTGGATCCACCAGTTCTTGATGATGCGTCAAATCAAAATTCTCCTACACATCATGCCACCTGTGAAAATCAAAATAATTCAACACTTGTTGAGAATCTAGATATTCCTATTGTTCTTAGAAATGGAAAAAGAACTTGTACGTCTCATAGTTTTTTAGATTATATGTACTATAGCAGTTTGTCTCCTTCCTATCGGGTTTTTGCTACTAATCTGACCAATATAGTAATTCCCAAGTCAATCCAAGAAGGATTGAGTATTCTAGAATGGAGAGCAGCAGTTATGGAGGAGATCAAAGTACCGGAGAAAAATGGAACCTGAGAGTGTGTGTTAATATCGAAGGGAAAGAAAATAGTGGGGTGCAAGTGGGTATTCACAGTGAAGTATAATTCGGATGGATCAATAGAAAGATTCAAGGCTTGATTGGTTGGTTGCAAAAGGATTCACACAGTCCTATGGGATAGACTACCAAGAAATATTTGTCCCGGTAATGAAACTCAACACTATTCATATTTTTCTCTCTATTGCAGCTAATTTAGACTGGGAGATTTTACAACTAGATGTTAAGAATGTCTTTTTAAACAGAGAATTGACAGAAGAAGTTTTTATGGATATTTCTCCTGGTTTTGTAGATGTCTATGGCATTAATACAGTTTGCAAACTGAAAAAATCTCTCTATGGATTGAATCAATCTCCTAGAGCTTGGTTTGATCGTTTCTCAAAGACGGTGAAGAAATATGGCTACACTCAATCTCAAACCGATCATACTTTATTTTTTAAAAAGTCTCAAGATGGGAAGATCTCAGTCTTAATTGTGTACGTTGATGATATTCTACTTATAGGGGATGATACAACCGAAGGAGAAAGAATGAAGAAAGTTCTAGCCAAAAAATTTGAAATCAAGGATCTCGGGCCTATGAAATACTTTCTTGGTATCGAAATTACAAGATTAAAGAAAGAGATTTATGTATCACAAAGGAAATATATCATTGACCTGCTCAGAGAAACAGGTTTTCTAGGAAGTAAATCAACTGATACACCAATTGAAGAGAATCACAAGTTAGGGTATAAGAAGGGAGAGATCCCTGTTGATAAAGGTAGATATCAAAGATTAGTGGGACGTTTAATTTATCTGTCTCATACACGACCTGATATTGTCTATGCCGTCATGTGGTCAGCTAATTTATGCATGAGCCTTATGAGGAATGTTTAGAAGCAGATCAACGTATTTTGAGATACCTTAAGGGAACTCCTGGAAAATGACTTTTTTTCAAGAAAAATGATTCAAGGAAGATAGAGGCATTCACTGATGCTGATTGGGCCGGGTCAGTTAGTGATAGAAGGTCTACTACTGGGCATTGTACATATATGGGGCAACCTAGTGACTTGGAGGAGCAAAAAGCAATCAGTGGTAGCAAGAAGCAGTGTTGAGGCTGAATTTCGAGCTCTTGCACAATGAATATGTGAACTTCTATGGCTAAGAAGAATCATGGATGAGCTTTCACTTCAAGGTAAGAATCCTACGCTACTGTACTGTGACAACAATTCAGCAATCAGTATTGCTTATAATTCAACTCACCATGACCGTACTAAACATATAGAAGTAGATAGACATTTCATTAAAGAGAAGATTGAAGAAAGATTTGTGTGTATACCCTACATTACATCCAAGGGACAACTTGCAGATTTCTTAACCAAAGGCTTATCATGAGTCAGATTTGAAGAACTCCAATCCAAGTTGAACATGATTGATACTTATACTCTAACATGAGGGGGAATGTTGGAATGATACATTTATTTAGGAATATTTCATATTACTTAGAAAAGTTTATTTTAGGAAAATAATTGTAATTTTTGAATTATTGATTTAGATCATATTTTATGGTCTATTTTATGACTATAAATTAGAAGTTAGATTCCTAGTTTTTTACCTATCTCATCGTTATATAGATGAGGCATATCACCTCCTATGAATAAGATGAAAATTATTCGGCTAGATATTCTAAAAACTACCGATTCCACATTCAACACTTACAATGTACCAACAATTAGGTTTGTATTTCCCCGGGATTGATCCACCCCAAAAATTCTTGCCATACCAAAATCAGAAACTTTTGGATTCATATCTGCATCTAACAAAACATTGCTAGGCTTGAGGTCACGGTGTATAATTCTGAGGCGAGAGTCTTCATGAAGATATAAAATCCCACGAGCTATCCCTCCTATAATCTTGTATCGTCTTGGCCAATCTAACTGTCCTCGCCTTTCAGGATCTAAAGATCGATAACCACAATTACATGTGAGTAAACAAGCAATAACAAATAAACTTAAATCAATGTGTGGTTGAGAAGCGCCAAACCAAATAAAAAGTGGTCAAGGCTTTTGTTAGGCACATATTCATAAATGAGTATCTTCTCTTCCCCTTCCAGGCAAAATCCCAAGAGCCTCGCAAGATTTCGGTGTAGAAGCCTTGCTACCAGCACCACCTCATTCTTAAATTGCTCTGCACCTTGTCCTGACCCCTTTGATAATCTCTTCACAGCCACTTCCTGTCCACTAGATAGCGTACCCTGAGTTTTAAGCAAAGAGTTAGCTCAATGCTCTTGTTTTCAAAAACTTTAGAAAACATTTCATGAATAGACTGGAAATTTTGTGCTACTTCTACCTTATATACATCACCAAATCCTCCTTCACCAATCTTATTTTCAATTGAGAAGTTTTTTGTCACAGTCTCAATAGTTCTCAGATCATATTGAAGTGATTGCGCGTTTATGATCTCATCCATACCTTCAGAAAAACATAGAGAAAATTACATGAAACCAATTGAATTCTCATATAGTGAAACGACTTACAACACAATAATATAGATTGATTTTACCACTATTATCTTCTACTGCTGTAGTGTTTTCCTTCCTTTTTCTAAGGAAACAATAGCATAAGATGGTAAAAAATGCTGCGGATACAGCCACTGGATTGACGATTGCTACAAGAGTCATTGTTGAGATTCCCTTATCACCTGCATTTAAACACATGTATTTAAGTGGTTTCTGATCAAGGCTAGGCTAATTCATATCCTGATGCAAAGGGGTAAACAACCTTGGACAATAATAAACAATATGCTTTGTATTTAATAAAAAGTTTACAAGTGATAACTACACATGGGCTAATTTACTAATCCAACTGCAGAATCCTTTAACACTCCATTCTATAATTTTCCTTGTTAAACTTAGATCAAAGTTCTTTTATACCAAGTTTCACGGATTGATCTGACAAGGTCCTTTGCCTAGTTTATTAATTTTTCTAACAACCCCTACTTATGCAATAAGCAAAATAAACAGAGATCTTTAGAACAATTTAAGGTTTTTTTGAGATAAATTTCAACAACTTGACATAGAATTCAACTAAAGGGGTCTCTCCAATTTTTGTTTCTGGTTTTCCCCATTCGTGCTTTTTTCTCCGACAGATGGTCAGAACCGAGTCTCAGTAAAATTGAAGGATTTAATAAAGATATTCCCACAAAGCCTCCGCTCAAAACTTACCTGCTTTGCTCTCCAATGTTGGCGGAGGTGCAGTAGTATTAGTACTAGTAGTGGGAGGTGAAAGAGCTACAGGTGCAGGTGCTGGGGCAATGGTCGCGTTAGAATTATAAAAGGGGTAAATCTCAAACCTGACATTACAACTAGGAAGCAAAGTTCTTGCCCCTTGCCTGCCGGTGTCAAGAGAATTTATACACGTAAGGAGGCAAGAATTGCAACCGGTAGTAGACAAATCTGGTGTGCACTGAGCTAAAGTATACAGTGTGTCAGAATCCGTAAACTTTGCTTCTTTGGTCGCAAATTTCTTATCAGTCCCCCTTGCTGCTTCATCTTTTATATAGTTCATCGTCTCCCCCACCAATTCAATAAATTTATCTCGCTCAGTGGTCGTGTTAAGAGTGTTAGCTAGCATAATTATTGGGTTTAAAGTGGGTGTTGAGAATATAGACTCATTAGAGTAGCGCAACAAGCACTGATCGTATAAACTTATGCCAGCTTTTGCTGATGAGCAGCTCTGATTCAGGTCATTGCCAGCTGCGGTAACACAGGTTTGACATGTGTCACTGCTCACATCTCCGCGGCAGAGAAAGAGTCCGTAGACTGTGCCAGAGGTCTGATTTCCAACCGTGTAGTTGTAGAAGCCATTAGGGGCAGTAGTTGAGTTGGATTCAAGGGAAGAGAGAAGGAGGTTAAGGTTAGTTTTGTAAGAGCTGTTTGAAGAAAGGGTTATTGTGTCTGTGTTTGGACAGTCACGGTAGAGGTGAATGGGGGTTGTTTTTATCGTGAAGCTATGGAAGGTTGGTGTGCATATGAAGAGAAAAAGTAGAGAGAAGAGGTGGGAAATTTGGATGAACATTCTCTTTAATTCTTCTGATGACCATATGTTAAGGTTAGTTTTGTAAGAGCTGTTTGAAGAAAGGATTGTTGTGTCTGTGTTTGGACAGTCACGGTAGAGGTGAATTGGGGTTGTTTTTATCGTGAAGCTATGGAAGGACGTTGGTGTGCATATGAAGAGAAAAAGTAGAAAGAAGAGGTGGGAAAATTTGAGGAACATTCACTTTAATTCTTCTGATGACCATATGTTAAGGTTAGTTTTGTAAGAGCTGTTTGAAGAAAGGGTTGTAGTGTCTGTGTTTGGACAGTCACGGTAGAGGTAAATTGGGGTTGTTTTTATCGTGAAGCTATGGAAGGTTGGTGTGCATATGAAGAGAAAAAGAAAAGAGAAGAGGTGGGAAAATTTGAGGAACATTCTCTTCAATTCTTCCAATGACCATAGTTTGGAGATGTTCGAAGAGCATTTCATTTAGCAGGTGAGAGAGGACGGATGGAATTTTTTTGTCTTAATTGACTTCCCTACCAGGCAAGGCATTTGCACGTCCGTCTCCGTTGCACTGTACGAAGAGTAATATAATGAGAAGATTTTTAGTAGGCGTAACAAAATAGTTACCAAAATAGGTCAATATAGCTAAAAGCTTTAAGCATGCAATTAAAATTTTTAAAATGTCATTTATTTATTAAAAATTATAATATTTGTCTCTTTACCTCTATCCTTATGTATTGTATTTAACGCTGCCTTAGCTCTGGATGTATGTAAATACTTTGTAAGAATAGAAGAAATGGCGTAGGAAAACACGTAAATATACAAAATATAAAATTTTTTATATAAATATTAATTATTTTATATAAATAATAAAATAATCATATTTTATAGTAAAAATCTAATATGATCAAACATATAATCATTAATCATTAATCATAAATCAAATAAAATAAAAATAAAAATTATAATTAAATAATCTAATAATTTATTAAAAGTAAAAAATGTGTAAAAATAAAAAATAAAAGAATTTTTAAATAAATATTAATTAATTTAATATATTTAGTCATTTTAAAAACGAAAATTGTTAGCATTGAAAATTTATGCGTATAGGAATATTAACATATGGCTAGGAATGCATTAAGCCCTGTTGAAAATTATTCAATCCTTCATTTTCAAAATGAGTGGTTCCAGCCTCATAACTAAATGAGGTTAAAAATTTATTAAAAATTCATTTAATTTAATTCAACTGAGTTACGAGTTGTTAATAAGCTTTTTGAATCACAGGCAATCCCAAGCCCGGCTTGGCCCGGGCCACACCCATTTTAGGTTAGATACAATTTTTTTTCTTTTATATACTAAATTAATTGATATTCAAAATTATATTTTAATTAATTTGATACAAACTGTTGTCGGATCCTTTCTAGAAAAAACTTTTCTAACATAATTTTTTTTATATTCAAAATTTAAATTCAAGTATTGATGAAAAAATCTAATGTTCTTTCTATTATTTTAAATTTTATAATTTATTGCTACCTTGCTGGTAAATTATATGGCGGAGAATGTGGAGCTTACAAGAATAATAACTTGTGATTGCAATCATAAACATCGGGTACAAGCAAACTTGTGCAGTGCAACAAACTTCAGTCAAATAAATGTTGCTGTGGTCATTCCATTACGAAAGAAACGTGGAAAACGTATTAGGACTTGCAAGACTATGAATAGGAGAGAGAGAAATTTCACGATTGCTTGAGGATCCCACTTTAGAAAGCGACAATACCTCACTGTAGCTTTCAAAAGACCTAAACGCCAATGTCGCCGGGGGCCCCCGCGGGGGAGGTGGGGTTTCCATCCTTATCGATATTCGGGAAAAATAATATAATTCGCAACCTTAATTTCCCCTTTCTTTGTCAATGTGAAAAAAATCTTATTTGAGAGCACATCAGGAAAATGATATATATAATTAAAGTGACCAAAGTCTGATGAAATATAATTTTACATTTATTAGAATTTTTTAAAATGGTATAAGGAAATTATATTATATTTTTAACAGAGTACATAATTAATATAATTAATCTTTTTAAATATTGCTACAATATCCCGAACTTGTTATCGAATCTTTTATCTATTATTTGCGATTATGCGTTTTTAATTTGATCAGTACTGATTAGAGAAAGATTTATTTGGAAGAGAGATATAACCACTTACTCATGTACTCACTTTAACCCAACTTTGGTTGAATGTAGGCCAAGATGTAGAGGCCAACCGCAAGGTTGGGTAGGACTCGGCCTCAAATTCTGTCTTTTCTTCTGCTTTTGGCACGGCTTGCTCCGGTCCAACCCTTGCTCTCTGGCACTAGTACCGGACAAGTTTAACTACCGAAAAAAAAAATAGAACTGGACAAGTTTTTATGCCACGTCACAATCAATGGTAATATAATATCCTATCCCATCATGATGTTCTATCACTGAGCCCCCACAAGCTTTCAGTGTCAACGCCCCGATCTCGATTCGGTGATCTCAATTAGGTGAGCTGTAACTTAAATTCGATTTATTAGAATCCATTATATTTATTAAAAATTATTTTCAAAATTTTTGAAAAATAAAAATATATAGGATAAAAATTTAGTGTTCGAATCACAGATAAATTTTATAAATTTGATTATATCACGACATTGCTCATGATCCAAGGATCGCGAATATATTTTTTGTTAAATTTTTAGACCACTCTAGAGTTATGAAACTATAGGTCAAAGTTTCCGATCATGAACAATGACCATGATAAAAAAATATTAGATATGTCGAGATTTATGACAAATTGATATATGAAAATGATTTATATATATTTTTTATGTTTTAATTTATTGAGATGAGAGATCAATTAAAATTGTCGTCGTCGAAAACCGAGATTTCCAATATGGTCAAGAAGGGCCGCAGCAGTGATCTTTGATTCAACCAAGTTTAGAGTATAAATCTCCTAAAAATCGAGTTAAGCATATTTTTGGGAGGTTTAATTACGATTTCTAGTCAAAATCGGCACAAAAATCTAATCAGAAAAGCATTTTTTGAGAGGAGCGTGAGGCTCAGGGCAGAAGGCACATGAGGTTCACGCGCGAAGGCATTTTGGGTTGGTTCCGACCAAAATCTGTGTCCCGACCTGGGATGTGGGTCGCATGCATGCGAGCGCGTAATCCACAGGCTGCGCATTTGGCGTGTGTGCCGGTCACAACCAACGCATGCAAGCTCGTGGGGCGCTACTACCGACACATGGCAACGCGTGGGACCTCCGACGGCATCTCATCTCATTCCGGGTTATTTTTTCTTATTTTCTAACGGTCTCACGTCCATATTTATGACTTTTTATGGGTTTTTGTATGTCAAATCTAAATTCGGATGGTAAAATGCGGTCTCAAGTTGTGGTGGATGGTGTCTGTTAACTCATACACTCATTTTGGGGTCTATACTCGAATTATTTAAGAATTGTTGATTCAAATGGTGTACAAAATATGAGAATAAGTATCATTAAATTACTAAAATTTCTCTTATTACAATAAAAATTATCATATTAGATATTGATAAGGGGGATAAACTAAATGATAACAACTAAGACATTTTACACCAGAAAATTCAGTTTGTTCTCGAGAATTAAGATCTATCTGAGATTCTAAGATATGAAATGGTGGATCTCAGGGAGGATACCACAACTCAAGCAAGATGGGATCATGAGGCCTTTCACGAATGGAAGATAAAATATGGCTAGGTTAGGGCAATCCTTCTTAACAACATATATAACAATATGATCCCGATTTATGAGCAATATCCTATAATTATATCGGTTTGGCTCGCTTTAAAAGAAATTTGTGGTGTTCTTTCAACTCATAAGATGAATATACTAACTTATAAGGTTATAACTTATAAGAAGAGAGCGATCATATGGTGAAATAACATTTGATGCAAATGTCAAGTATAATCACCTGGTTGAGGAATGCAGGTGAACCCATTTTGAAAATATTTCAAATACTAGGTGTGATTCAATTTTTACCTAATTCATGGGAGATCATGAAAATCTATCTCACACACAACAAGAGTATTTATACTTTCACTGATATAAGCAAGTATTGTGAGTTTGAGGAGGAGCGTCTGAAAGCGAGTAGGCCGCACTCGAGTCATGCTTATGCAGCGGAGTCAAGTAAGGGCTCCTATCGTACCAAATGATTAGCATAAGTATAAGAAAGAGACTCAAGGTCCAGACAAGAAGAAAGCAATCAAAAAATCCGATAATAAGGTACAAAAGTACAGAAAGAAGAAGTTTGATAAGACTAATGTGAAGTGTTACATCTGTGGTAAATTTGGTCATTTCGCTCGTGAGTATGATAAGCGGAAGGAATATCATTTTTTATGTGGTTTGAGATTTGTTTCATCTATTTTAATACTCACTGATTTTTCTTTTTAGAAGATTATAGATTCAGGAGCCACCGACCATATAACTCGAGACAGGAACACGTATGTTGAGTTTTGCCAAATGAGTCCTTAGGCTAGGAGAATTTACATGAAGAGTGGAACATTTATTATTGTTAGAGGGATTGACACTTGTAAATTGGAGTTGCAAAATTGTTGGATTCTATATCTACATAACGTTGTTTACGCTATGAATATTTGACCATATTTGATTTCAATACTTTATTTAGATCGTGTTGGATATATTTTGTCATTTGTAAACTCTATTATTTCTATTAGTTATGATGGCTCTTTCGTTTATTCTGATTTTGTCCATGATAGACTATATGCACTGGATGATATTTTTTTCAATGGTGTTTATTATTATTTTTTTATTGTCTTTAAATCTGATTGCGTAAATGATGATGTGAATGTATGACATAGTAGATTTGGAAACATAGAGGAGTATATGATGAACCAATTAGCAGTGAGTAGTCTGTTGGATTTGCTAACTAGAGTCGAGTTATCCATATATGAGTTTTGCCTGACTAGCAAAGTTACAAGAAAACCATTTGGTAAAGCAATGAGAGTTGAGACTCCATTGCAGTAAGTCCTCTTCTATATCTATGACCCTATGAGTATGAGAGACCAAAATGGAGTTGTGTATTTTATTACATTCATAAACGATTACACGCGTTTTGATTATATCTATCTGATGTCCTACAAGTCTAATGTATTAGAATATTTTAGGAGTTTATTAACGAGATTGAAAATTAGTTAGATTTGAGAGTAATAACTCTCAGAATCGATCGGAAGCGTGAGTATTTATCTGAATAATTTAGAGAGCTCTGTCTCATAAAGGCATAATAAGACAGTTAACTATTTTTACTCGTCTTAGTAAAATAAAGTAACTAAGAGAAAGAATATTATTTGTTGGAGATGGTAAAATCTATGATTACATAAGCTAATTTACTCATCTTCTATTAGAGAGATACTTTATTGATTGCTGTCTACGTTCTCAATCGTGTCCCACCAAAATCTGTAGTCAGTACCCCGTATGAGTTTTGGATAAAGAGGTAGTCTGACTTTAACCACTTGAGACCATAAGGTTATATTGCATACGTTCACGATTTCTCATATCCACACGACAAGTTAGTTCGCAAAAAAAATATCTTTATAAGATATTCAGACCACTCCAAGGGGCATGTGTTCTTAAGTGAGCATACGGACAACATGATTTTCCTATGAGAGATGAAATCGATTAGGACTTTACATTTAATGAGATAAATGGATCTAGTGGCTCAGTTAAGCTCAGCGATATGATCCAAGAACCCATTACGAATCTTGATCTTAGTAGGAGCGATCCATCCAGAAGTAGAAAAGGTTCTCCCTCCTCGTAGAAGCAGTCGAGAACACATACCTAAACGTCGTTCGTTTCCTAATTGAGGGTGAGACCCTCATTGTAATTCCTGAGAATAATGAGGAACCTAAAGCGGTTCAAACAGCTCTTGAGGGTTCTACCAAGAACCATTAGTTGAAGGCAATGGATGAAGAGAAGCAGTTGATGAGAATTGACAGGTTTAAGAGTTAGTTGATTTGTTTAAGGGCAAAAAGACCATTGAGAACAAGTGGTTTCTCAATATTAAGAGAAAGACCGACGGATCGGTCAAGAGGTATAAAACCCGTCTGATAGGCAAGGGTTACACTCAAAGTAAGGACATAGATTATGTAGGAGATTTTCTTCTCGGTAGTTAAATTTATCTCGATCCGTTTACTTTTAACGATTGTTGCAAACATGAATTTATACCAGACAGACATAAAAACTGCATTCCTTAACATAAGTTTGGCTGAAGAGATTTATATGGAACAACCCTCTGAATTCATTCTAAAAAGTCAGGAGGATTAAATCTATCGACTTTAGAGGTAGATATACGGTCTTAACCAATCATCCAGGTAGTGACACCTGAGATTTCACAAGAAACTGATATCTTATGGGTTTGTGATGATCAAGAAGGATCATTGTGTGTATATCGTTTTAATGACTCTTTTGTGATCATATTCTTATATGTGGATAACATTCTGTTAAATAGAAATAACATAGAGTATCTGATGACCTTTAAAAATATGGTTATCGTCGAATTTTGATACAAAAGACATGAATGAGGCTCAATTCATTCTCGAAATTAGGATTCAAAGGAATTACTCGAGACAGGTATCAGCTCTTTCACAGGAGTTATATATTAGGAAGATTCTTGAACAGTTGAAGATGAATGATTGCAATCTCATGAATACTCTTATCGCTAAAGGTTAAGGGCAAAGTCTTGACATGTACCCTAAAACTCAGGAAGAAATAAGAGAGATAAATATAATCCTTTCTACTAATGCAGTGGACAGTCTGATATACACAATGATATGTACATAACTAGACATTTATTTTTATAGTTAGTCTGATGAGTAGATATTAATTAAATCCTAGAATGGGTCATTAGAGAGTAATGAAAAGGATTCTGAGACATTTCAAAAGAACTGCGAACCTTTTCTTGTATTATGGAGAAGGTGATTTGCATCTCATTGGATATTTAGAAGCTGAGTGGGATGACGATTGGGATAAACACAAATCAATATCAAGTTTTACTATCTTGCTGAATGACGGTGCCATATCTAGGAGAAATAAGAAGCAAACGTGTGCATCTCCGTCTACAATAGAGGCTAAATTTGTGATATGCTCAACGCTAGTTCAGGAAAGTGTTTGACTTCAAAATTTCTAGATGACTTAAGGGTTGTGACAGATAGTGGGAGGCCAATAATGATAATCGGACTGCCATTGTCTACACCCGAGACACTAAGTATCATAATAAAACCAAATACATTGATATCAGATACCAATTTGTGAGAGATATTATCAATAAGGGTATAATGACGATTAACTACACTTCTACAAACAGTATGGTGACCGATCGCTTCATCAAACTAATTACGAGAGATTTTTTTGTGAGACATAGGAAATTATTGGGTTTACGTGTATTTCGACATTTTTCATTATGTATTGATTATGATTCTTATTGTTTTATATATAGGACGTGTGTGCATTATTCAATTACAAGATTATTGGTTGTACTTATTTATTGTTATATATTTCGTAATGTGTTGTGATAAAAAATATGTCACACAATCGTTGTCGACTCTCTTATACGGGTGACCACCTCCAGCCTTAAGTGAGTGGGGATAAGACGATTTTTAGTCATAAATGATTTTGAAAGTGATTGTCACGCCCCAAACCGGAATCGTGAACAGCCGCCCGTTGCCCCTGAATGCCGGCTGTATTTTCACAGAAAATCGGACAGAACCTCCCCATAAATCGGAGGTTTTCCGTGTACAATTAAACCTGTATGATCAATGTCATCCTGTACAATACACAAATGGCCATCCCGGCCTCTCCAAAATCAACAAACACCACAGCCAACATTCAGAACTACGCAAGGCTATAAACAAACCTATCCACAAACCTCTACTGTCATGCCCAACTAGAGCATGAGCAGCCGCTATACCGAGCGGACCTAAGTTTATACAATGTATAACACATTTCCCAAGTAACATTCAAATACGTACAATTGCCTCAATTCAAATGAAATATGAGAGTTAAGCTATACAGTCATCCCAAAATAAGTACATGGCCAACTACGGACCTTTATGTCAAGACCTCGCAGGATCGAAACTAAATTAAAAGTAAATCTTACCGTCGGAAATACCAACTCTGCCCTAGAGCCTGTAACGTCGCTCTATCACAATAAACCTGTCTGAGGAGAGAAAATAGAGGGGTGAGTATCATGGGAAGATACTCAGTGAGTGAGGGGGTAATATCCAGCATAAATAGCATAGGTGAACAATTGGAGTGTCAAATAATATCATTTGAAACAAAAATTTACATTTCGCGACAAAATATGATATGTTTAACAATTTGAAATCATTTAATCAATCACACGATAACAAGCATATATGCATCCATTTAAAATCAAGTAATGTCAGAGCGAGCCAAAAATAGTCCCGGCAAAGGTCAACCGTGACCAAGGACAGGCGCGTCGGGGGTTTTTATTATGCATAGACTTTAAAACGCTCTCTACCCCGATGTTGGCCATGAGCTCGCTGGGGCCAACTCATCAACGTGTATAGGACCCCGCCCGGTGCTAGACGGTAGCGTCACACACGTCCTCCCCCTACGTGGGTTCAACCGGCCGCGCCTATAGCCTTTAGAATAAATGACGTTTGCGGATACCTCCTGCAAAAGCGTATCCGGGCAACCCGTGCCTCTACAAACGCCCTTCGTAACTACGGAATCATCATAGTATCACAAGGGCACAACGTCCCATAGTATCACAGGGCACAACGTCCCACAAGTATCATCACATCATCACATAACTAGTGGGCATCTAACCCACGTAGTTTATCAAAAATGTTTTAAATTTGCGTGCCAATACGTCTCTTCAATTCATTTCAAAATAGCATATCAATGCAACGGTATAAAATGAAATTTATACATTTTCAAGTAATGGCACAATTATTGTTTCATTTCAAACCATGGATGCATAGTCATTGTAAATATAATTCAAGACACTCCAAAAATCACAAAACAGATTTCTAAATTTAATATCACACGTCAACGAATGCATATCAAAACATGTTTTATCGAAAATGCGACAGAAAATACATTTTACTATTTTATGCAAGAGATTAGAGTCCCACTCACCGTGTACGGGAGGGTGGTCACTCCCTATTTTTCAAAAAGTCTCCAAAAGACAAAGCTAATCAAATCAGCAAATTTTTATATCATATAAAATCCTAATAAGGGAAAATTTATTCACACTGAGAAGTGAGTGCGTTTCTCTCACCTAGAGTTCCTCGGGTTTCAGACCTAGCTGTCGTTCGCCCGTCGGATTGGTCTAAAACCTGTAATTGTTTCAAATTTCAATTATATTAGGAACAACTAAATTTCTAACACCAAACCCTAGAACTCCAACCAGATATAGTCGTTACCTGCAGTACAGAAGATGCAGGTGAGCTCTCGAAGGGGAAAGCCGGTCACGGGCTCGCGGGCCGTCACGGGCTCGCGGGCCTGTGGGCTGGCTGCTAGCGGGCTGGCCCGCTGGTGGCTCGCGGGCTAGAGTGGGCCTTGGGCCGCTGGTGGGCTGACCCGCTCACGGGCTAGGGCTCGCGCTGGGTCGCGAGCTGGGTCGCGCGCTGGGTCGCGAGCTGGGTCGCGCGCTGGCACGGGCTGGCTCGCGATGCGTCGCGAGCTGGGTCGAGCAGGGGTAGCGCGCTGGCCCGCGCTGGGTCGAGCGCTGATCGCGGGAGATCGCGCGAATGTGTGCTGTGCAGAGGGTGAAGCGCTGGAACGAGGTGCGCAAGTGAGCTCCCGAGCAGGTGCGGGCTCGCACTGTGGAGCACTCGGACAGTCGCGCGCTCGGCTGGGCTAGCGCAGCTCGTAGGAGATCGCGCTGCGCGGAGGAAAGAGGCTGCTCACAGGAGGCGCTGCAGCGGCGGCGATCGCGGGAGGAAGGCGAGGCGGTGGGCGGCGGAGAAGAGAAAGAGAGAAAGGGGGAAAGAGGGAGAGAGAGAGAGAGAGAGAGAGAGAGAGAGAGAGAGAGAGAGAAAGAGAGAGATTGGGAGAGAGGGAAAGAAAAGAGAGATTGGGGCTTTTTAAGCCCCAATCCCGATAGATAGATATTTTTTTTTTTTTTTTTTGTCTTCTGGTGTTACAGTGATCCTGCTATAACATAAGTCACCTTAATACGTATTCAAGATGATATCATATGCGATATGACCGACATAGACATTGAAATCTCAGATATCACATGATCTAGTGATATTGTCTCTGAAATACTTTCTCTAAAATTTTTGGATAAAGTTTTATATGTAAATTGAGTTCCATACATGCACAGTGTCAGAAAAATCTGACATATGCTCTTTTGAGAGATGAGAGAATAACATTATGGCTCATACTTTATATCGCATGTGTTACAACGATCATGGAATAGTGAGATTTATTATTTGAGATGATAGTGCGATTTTGATCGTTATTCCCACTGTATGAAACTCGAAATTTATTAGGAAGGATTTTTTATATCCTTATTACTTTCTGCTATATCTAAAAATTCTGTTTCAGTGTTTACTATTTTAACCTGTTTATTTATGACCCGAAAGATAATTAAAATTTAAGGGGTATGTCTAAGAAAATAGCTAAATTGAGACTGAAAGATTCAAGTTCGGGAAAATGAAAACCAATCGACATTATACCATGGTGTAGTATTTATTGGCCGGGCTGTTATATTTGTCGATGTTGGGATTCAAAGATAATAATGAATGTACAGTTAAACAATAATTGATAATTACTTTCGATGTCTCGATGGGGTACAACGAGTTTTTTTTGTACTAATGGTGGCTTTTCAATTATTTTAACAGGTATATCAAGAAATCTTTACTTATAGGTGTACTCGTCGATAGCACGACACTCAATCCTATATGAAAGTTTAGTAACTTGATATGGTAAATCGCATGAATTATGATCTTATGACAAATGTAAAATACTCCTGTATACAAGTAAAAGATGTTGATAAATATGCTGGGGACATTTTACCACATATAAATAATTTAAATTTATGTAAATAATTAAGTGATAATGGGTAATGGATAGTTAACCTATTATCCCAACTCACTTGATCTCTTCCCATATAGATCTCTAATCTTCTCTCTACATGAGTATGCATATGTATGAACACAATCAACGAGTGAATGTTGATTTCGTGAGAGAGATTAATTCTCTAGAATAAGAATCAATTGAGGGATTAAAAAATTTCGAATAGAAAATTTTTTCATTATTGTGATTTATCAGGCTTAGTATTGAGGTACTGTGATATTACGGTGATGGTTCATATTACATGATTTTCATCTCGATCGAATAATTCGTATTAGAGAATTCACGGTTTACAAATTTTAAACATCTACGCATCGAGATATCATATGAAATTTAATTTTTTTAATTTTTTAAAAATTGTCGTTCTTATGCCGGTGTCAAATAAATCTAACAGCCAAACTTGTTGCCGTTGAAGCCATTAGTGACAGTAGTTGAGTTGGTTTCAAGGCCAGAGAGGAGGATGTTAAGGTTGGTTTTGTAAGAGCTGTTTGAAGAAAACGTTGTTGTGTTTGTGTTTTAACAGACACGGTAGAGGTTAGTTGGGGATGCTTTTGTGGTGAGGCTATGGAAGGTTAGCGTGCATATGAGGAGAAAAGGTAGAGAGAAGAGATTGGAAAATTTGAGGAACATTTTCTTCAATTATTCTTCTGATGACCATAGTTTGGACATGTTCCCCCTTTTTCAACAGCATTTCACTTGGCAAGTGAGAAAGGACGGGTGGAATTTAATCGTCATAATTGACTCCTCTACCACGCAAGGCATTTGCGTATGTCTCCGTTGCCGTAGCATTAGTACCAGTAGCAGGAGGTGAAAGAGCTACAGGAGCCGGTGCAGGGGCAGTGGTCGTGGTAGAATTAAGTCTCAAACCTGAGATTGCAACTCCTACCTACCCTTTACATAATTGTGATGATTTTTCAAAGTCTTGCCGCGTGGATTGAATCAAACGTGCAATTAAAGGCATGTGAATGAGGTAAATTCTCGACATACCCTTCAATTGTAGGTGAGAACCATTGATCATATGTTCTTCATGTTTTTATTCGCCACCGGCAAAATCCCATTGAAACAGCTAAGCAAATCACCCAACCAAAATTAATGTATTTAGTTTTAAAGACAGAAATTAAATTTGATTTTTCCATTACAAAGAAAAAAATTAAAATTAATGTATTTAAAGAAAATTAATATTTTTATATTCAAAAGTTCTGCGTTCAAAATTTTTAGAAAGATAAATTAAATACGTTTAATTTCAAAAAAGAATTAATTTATATTTGATTGAAAAGAGAAGGATAATATTAAATTATAGGGAATTATATTTACCTCTAACCTTTTCCCCTCTAAATTTTTAAATTATGTCGGATCAAACACTACCAAAAAGTAACAATGTTCTAGCTATAAATAAATGGCTGATGATACTCCAGGCGTTATAGGTTCACGCTGTACCCACACGCTTCCAAGCAAGAGGTTTGGTGGCACATGCAAGAGCAATTCTAGACTTAGAACAGTCTGGCTGCCATTGTTTTGGACAGGCCTTACTGAAAAATGATAAAATTTAATAATTAATATCATGATACTTTTGAGCTATTTTTTCAAAAGATTATTCTCGTGTGAATTGAAACAGCCGCCCAAAGGAAAGGATTATATGTACAATGTTTCAATTTCCCTTTCCCATTCAATTTCAATTGTATGTATAACGTTTCTTTCCGAAAAAGAATTGTAGCCCAAATCAAACTATTATGATTATTCTCAAAGAGAGAGAAACTCACCTTACAAAACTTAAAATTAATAGGTTTAAAGAAAATTAATATTTTTATATTTAGAACTTTTGTATTCCGAAATTTTTTTTTAAAAAAATAAAAAATAAAAAAGAGAAATTCAATATGATTAATTTCAAAAAAAAAAATTATATTTGATTAAAGAAAGGACAAAAACTTCTATGTTCACGCCGTACCCACATGCTTCCAAGAAAGTGGTTTGGTCGCACATGCAAGAACACGACTTAGAGCAGCGTGGCCCCATGGCTTTGGACATGTCTTAAATGAAAAATGATAAAAATTTAATAATTAATAACATGGTACTTTTGATCTATTTTCTTAAAAGATTCTTCTACAAAATAGCCAGCCGATGGAAAGAATAAACAGCCGGCCGACGGAAAGGATGAGGTTTTTCCCTTTCACGGTCAATTTCAATTTTATGGTTAATGTTTCCTTCAAAAAAGAATTGTAGCGCAAACAAAATTAATATATTTAATTTTAAAGAGAGAAAAATTAAATTTTATTTTTTTTATAAAGAGAAAACTTAAAAATAATATATTTAAAGAGAACTAATATTTTTATATTTATAACTTCTATATTCAGAAATTATTAGAAAGAGAAATTCAATATGTTTAATTTTTTAAAAAAATATATATATATTTAATTAAAAAATGACAATATTAAATTATAGGGAATTATATTTATCTCAAATCTTTTCTCCTCTAAACTTTTAAATTATGTCAGAACAGACAATACCTGAAAGTAATATTCTAGTTATACATAGATAGTTGAATTTTTTTTTCTTTAATATAAATAATCTATATTTGGTAATCACGTTACATATAGTTAGATATACCATGTTGGGTATACGATGATTGAAGATACTCTAGATGTTATACATTCATGCTGTACCCACACGCTTTCGAGCAAGTGGTTTGGTCGCACATGCAAGAACACTTTGAGAATTAGGGCAATGTGGCCTCATGGTTTTAGATAGGTCTTACTAAAACATGATAAAAATTTAATAATTAATAACTTGCTAGTTTTGAGTTATTTTCTCAAAAGATTCTACTCTTGTGAACAAAAGCCGAAGGAAAAGATAAGATTTTTCCCTTTCACATTAATTTCAATTTCAATTTTACGGTTTGTTTTTGAAAAAGAATTGTAGCCAAAACAATATTAGTTTGTTTAGTTTTAAAGAGAAAGAAACTAAATTTGATTTTTCTATTATAAATAAAAATTTTAAAATTAATGTATTTAAAGAGAACTAATATTTTTATATTTAAAAATTTTGCATTCAAAAATTTTTAGAAAGAGAAATTAAAAATGTTTAATTTCAAAAAAGAAATAATTTATATTTGATTAAAAAAAGAAGGAAAATATTAAATTATAGGAAATTATATTTACCACTAACCTTTTCCCCTCTAAACTTTTAAATACGTCGGATCAAACATTACCTAAAAGTAATATTCTAGCTGTTCATAGATAGTCCATTTTTTCTCTATGGTGTAAATCACAGGTCTTACTGAAAAATAATAAAATTTTAATAATTAATAACGTCGTTTTTTTTTTTTTTTTTTGCTATATATTTTCTCGAAAGATTGTTATCGTATGAACAAAAACAGCCGGCCTAAGGATAAAATTTTTCCCTTTCGCAGTCTATTTCAATTACAGTTTTATATTTACTGTTTGTCTCTGAGAAAGAATTGTAGCCCAAGCAAAACAGTCGGCTGGAGAGAGAACACTTCAAACAAATTACAACTTAAGTTCAGGCCCACCCCTTTAATATTTTGGTGTGGGAGAGAGGTGGACTAAGCAGTATATAAACTCAACATTGTGATGCATTTCTTCACCTCATACTCGCACATAAAATGTATACGCTTTGAACTCTTTTCTTTGTATCATTGGCTCTTTTCCTCATCCCTTCTCCATCATGGATTACTCTTTATTATATTTGTTAGGAACTATTTTCCTATCTCTTTTTGTACCGTTGTTGCTTTTTCTAGTTGGGCGGAAGAGGCATGGTCAGAGATATGAGGGCATACCACATGGGAAACTAGGGTTGCCAATGGTTGGGGAGTCACTTGAGTATTTGTCCCTTGGAAAACAAGGAAAACCCGAGAAATTTGTATGGGATAGAATGCAAAAATATTCTTCTGAAGTATTCAAGACTTCGTTATTAAAGGAGAAAATGGTGGTTTTTTGTGGTGCCTCTGGGAATAAATTTTTGTTCTCCAATGAAAACAAGTTGGTGATTAGCTGGTGGCCTAGTACCATTACAAGAATATTCAAATCTGAACTTCCAGCTATCGAGGGAAGCACACACTTAAGAGGCGTCTTGTATGAGTTTTTAAAAATAGAACCTCTTAGAAAGTATATACCCGTCGTCGACCATATCGCAAAACAACACTTGAGGGAGAAATGGTGTAACAAAGGGCAAATAATTGCCTTTGAAGAAACAAAAAATTATACATTTGAGGTGGCGTGCAGGCTCCTCTTGAGCGTTGAAAAGCCCGAGATTGTGGCAACCTTATTGAAGCACTTCACCTACGTACTTGAAGGTTTCTTTGCTTTGCCAATAGATCTTCCTGTTACCACTTTGAATCGAGCTATAAAAGCCTCCAAGACACTTCAAACATGGATCTCCGCCATCATCAAGCAAAGAAGAATGGAGCTTACCCAAAAAGGCGAGTCGGCTGCTAGAGACATTTTGTCTCATATGATTGTTGTGACCGATACTGAGGGCTTGTTTGTCGATGACATGGATATTGCCACCAAACTCGTGGCCTTACTTGTGGCAAGCCATGAAAGTACAAGCTCTACTATCACTTTTATCCTCAAATATCTTGCCGAGAACCTACATGTTTATGAGAGAGTTTATCAAGGTAATATTTTCTTTTCTTACGAAATGGTTTATACTGACATAAGAGATCCACACTTCTTATACATATTTAATTTATCCAATTTGAAATTTTTATGAAATTTCACAATCTTTGTTACGGAAAATTGCACCTGCCATAAATAATACGCATGCTTTGCAAACACCAATTAATTTCACTACTATTCATTTGATTAATTTGTTTTTCTCCCCTTAATAAATTTTTTTCTTCTTTATAGCCTTTTGTTTTAAGAAAAAATTACTTTCTATTGTTATGTATACAAGTTGGATCAAAATATGACAATCTTTAGCGGCGAATATAATTATACAATTTTAATTTATATAAATTTTCATGATCCAACATTGTGTTCCATAATTGCTGAATTATTGAGAAAAGAAGTTTAGTAAATGACCAATTTTAACTTGTGTAAATAAAGTAATAAAAGTTTTAACTAGATATTGAAGTCGAGAGTTAGCACATTGCGACATAATTCATAAAATTTATTATAAGTAATTTTTTTAATTATAAATAGCTTCCTCACCTTTTTTCCTTTATTGATGAATATTTTTTTTTGAATTGTGAGTGTCAACGGTTTGGTTGAATAGATAATTTAAAATAAGATGAATAGTATAAGAAAATCTAAAATAGATAAATCGCCTATTTTATTATTTTAAATTTTTATTTTTATATCACTTTTAAGTTGAGAAATACATCTCCCTTTTCTATTATTTCTTATGTGATTTGACTTTCTATACAGAACAACAGGAGATTGCAAAATCCAAGAGAGTAGGGGAGCCATTAAATTGGGAGGACATCCAGAAAATGAGGTATTCATGGAATGTTGCTTGCGAAACACTGAGGCTAAGACCACCCATTGCTGGAACTTTTAGAGAAGCTATAACCGATTTTAGTTATGCTGGCTTTACAATTCCCAAAGGATGGAAGGTACTTATCCTTATCAATCAACTTATACATTGCAAGCCATATTCTTTGAGTGATCATTTTCAGAGAATAGAGACACCAACCAAAATAGTAGAACTAAACCCTAAAATTATTTCATTTTCAGATACACTGGAATGCATACGCGACACATAAAGATCCTAAGTATTTTTCAAATCCAAATGAATTTGACCCTTCAAGGTTCGAAGATGAAGTACCACCTTTTACTTTTGTACCATTTGGTGGTGGCCCTCGAATGTGCCCGGGTCGGGAGTTTGCTCGCTTAGTGATCCTCATTTTCCTTCATAATGTTGTTAACAAGTTTAGATGGGAAAAATTGGCTCCCTTTGAGAAGATAACCTGTGTTTCATCTCCCACTCCAGAAGAAGGCTTCCCAATTCGCCTCAAACCTCATGAGAATACTATTGTTCACTGACTGTAGGGATACTTGCGGTGGCAGACCATAGAAGGCCTAGAGGAGACCGTAGCACCAAAAGTAAGTTTGTGTTGTACTCCCAGCTTGGAATCACAAAGGTATTATGTAGAATCAAACAATGGATAAAATAAAGCTAATAACTATAGTTCAATTAACACCGTCCTTCTTTCCCTTATAAACGTCTCGACCAGCTTCCCTATATATATATAAAAAAAAAGAAATTGTGGATAAAATAAAACTATTAAGTTTATAAACAAAACTTGTTATATATTGCCAACAAAACAAGCCACTGGTAAAAGAGTAGGGTAGAAAAATTTTATTTCACATAGGTTGGGTACTATAGTCCAATCCCATGGGAATGAGATCTTTTATTCTGTCTCACAAGACTTTGCAAAAGTTCCTTCGATGGGATGGAGCCATGGAAACCCTAATTTTAAGGCATGTGGCAAGGTGGTATCTCCTCAATGACTATTCCCAAATTCAAAATACTATTTTCCTAACAACAAGAGAATGAAAACGAAGAATGAATAGGTTGGTAAGAATCAAGGCAATTTGAACGTATTCCTTAAGAGTTTCTAACTTAATATGACATCATGCAGATGCGATGACTCTAGAATATCACATAATCATCTTAGATAATCCAAAAAAATCATTAATCAAAATCTTGGAAACAAGAATGATTTTAATTATCTTGCTTATTAAACTTGTGAACAGATGCTAACTGGGTGAGGAAAAACATGAGATCAAGCCTATATACATGGGCTAGCAAGCTTGCAGACATGAGTTAGCATACTTGAACACGAGTTTGAACTTGGAAATATGAGCTAAATAAAACTTGTTTAACTATCTGATTTAGTTCATGGGCATGTGGTTGCTGAGGCACGAGAAGACAGGAGCTCAAGCCTGTATACATGAGCTAGCGTACTTGAACACGAAATTGAACTTAGAAACGAGAGCTCGCAGGGGCATCTTATTATAAGGTCTAGTTATATAACTTAAAGAAATGGATATGTAGATAATCCGAGGATTAATCAAAATGGACTAATTTTAGAGAAATATTTAAAAAGTAAAATGTACATAAGGATAATTCAACGATCAGCCAGCATAGCTTATTTTAGAGAAAATGATAAAATAAACATAGAGATAATTTGGCAGCAATCAAATCACCTAAAAGAATATGATAAGATAAAAAGTACAATTAATTTCTCCATTCTTACACACATTATTTGCCTATAGTCTTTGAAACTTCAAATCCGCAATCTGAACATAAGTTTTTATATATAAGTAATTATTTAAAGTTCTCAAAAATATATTTTTCAAAATTGCAAATCAAACTTAATCTTTTGAGGAATTGCTGTTTTTTTTTTTTTTGGGAGAAAAATAGAAAAATTTGCGACTATGGTCCCTAAAATTGTTTTACTTGTAATTGACTGCCAAAAACTTAATTTTTATTTCCTTTAGGTCCTTTTAAGTTTTCAGAAACTTTAAAATGTTACAAATAGGACTCTAGGGCTACGACTGTTGATAGAAAAAAAGGGATTATTTGGTTTTTCTGCTTGGTTCTGGTCGTTGTACAGTGACCTACAATTTAATGAAATTGGGGGCTCGATTTGATGAATTGAAGCTGTAATCAAATTCAAGGGCTCAAAAAAGAGAGTTTTGATCATTAATTTAAAGAATTCGAAGCTTACCGCATGGAAAAACTTAGTGTCGTCGCTAATGGCGGTTATTATGGAAAGCTTAAAATTGATGCTCAAGATGTGATTTTAAGTATGCTAGCTAGGATGATGATTACATTTTAATTCATAGTTTTCAGTACTCTTACAAAATATATGATATCACTCTTAAAAAGAATTATATGGTAATGTCAGTATTTGCACTATTGTGCATAGTCTATAGTGTTGTGAGTTTTAGACTTGTGCTACGCTATACATGTGTAAAGAAAAGAAATTTATTTACTTCTTGATAATGAGGTATGGAGATGGAAAGAGAAAACATTAGTTTAACATCAGAAAAAGAGATTGATAATTGGACGTGTGGACAAAGGACATGCAAAAGTGAAAGCCTGAGAAAATATAGGCAGTGGGGGCTCTCGAATTTAGATGATTATGAATTATCGATTTTAATATATAATTTTAAGAATCTATTCAATATTTATATAATTTAAAATATTAATTCAACAAATATGAATTTAATTCAATTTCAAAAATAATTTTCAAAATATACGATATGAACGCAATATTGAGTATTTAAAAATAAGTCTCAATGCTTTAAATATTTCCAAATAGTCAACGCTTAAAAGTACTTAAATTAACATTACATAGAAATACCAAAATATGAGAAACTAAAAGATTTTAACACAGAAATCCGAAATTAGGATTTGGGTTCCTAATTTAGGTACCTTAGGAACTAAAAAATTAACCAAAAAAAAATTAGGATTTAGGCTCTTTAGGAATAAATTATAAATTTGTTCTTCTCTTTTGTTAAAGTTACAATTATGTCCCATGGAATATATCCAAAAATGTTTCGAGCGAAATTTTCAAAACACGGATAGAGAGATACTGAGCGAGATTGAATTTGGCTACTCTGACTGAAACGAAAAGAAATTGACAAATTAATTCTAACACATTACAGTTTTCCATATTCTCAAGATTGAACAAATAATGACCGCTGTTTTATAAGAAACAATATCGTCATATGATAATTTAACACTCATAAATATCTTACTTGCAAGAGAATTATATTTTCAAGCCAGCTAATAGAGACAGCCAATACATGTAATGAGGACAAGGGTCAGCACCTTGGCATTACAGAGGAAGAGGATGTGGAGTTGCCAGAGAGATTGTTTGGGTAGAATGAAACTTGTTAAGCCTTATATGAGTGTGAGGAAAACAAGGCTCTAAGATTGTATGAGTTCTTTCATGAGTGATCCATTCAAGGCTGGCATTTTGTCGTACTTATGGTTTCAAGTCAAGCTTCATCAATCTGTAGCAATAACCTACGTGCGTGCAACCTGTGGACAAGTGGAAATTCAATTGCTCCTCCCCCTTCCTCAATAAAAGGCTAAAAAGAATCCAGTGAAAGAGGTCACATATTTCACCCTATAGTTATAAGGCTATTAAAATATGCAAATTAAATGAGCTACTGCAAACATCCATGAAGATTACCTCATCATCTTTGAGGTATGCTTCAAACCATCTCCATAAAATCTTGGGGTCTGCAGCATATCTCAAATTGAGAAATCCAATCTGTAGAACAAGCAGAAATGTCAAATACTATACATAATATGACCTCAGTATAAAATGACAAATAATTCGACATTGATAAATATGTAGAACGTTCCATCAGGAAAAAATCATAACTGGAAGTAATTTCAAAACAAAAATAACAGCACGCGTGAAAATAAAATCTAAATGCACTAGAGGAAAAAAACAAAATAAAATAAAGACAAAGAAAGAAAGTGAAAACATGCACATGTTGCTTGTATGATGTAATGAACTTTTTATGGCCGTAAATTGCAATCAGGCAGTACCAACACGCAAGTAGTACTAGAATCAATGGTTTGGTTTGACATACAATAGCAGTGGTGTGGACTTCCATGGTTTCCGGCTTTCCGTTGATCCGGACACTCATATTGGTTCATTTTCGAAGTTCAGTGGTTAAAATAGCACTCGGTGAATTCTGTGGTTAGTATTAGAGGAGAAGCATAGTGAGTGTGATAGACTCACTTAGTCGGAGATTGTTAGAGTTCCATGTGTAAGTTGGGCATCTCACATGAAATAGACAATGAAGAAAAACAAACTTTTGGGAGACAATGCAATATTTTCATTAAAATTAATACATAATTTCCAACACAATGTTACAAGGTAATGTCGTGATTAAAAAATTTATAAGGGCTGATAACAAAAGAACTTGAATACATGTTGGATCCTCGATGGGCTTCTGCTCAAACCAGAAGTATTCTCATTAAAAATAGACAAATCACTGGTTCGCACTTTTGTTCTATCTTATGACCCCACAAATCTTTTTGTATGTTTTTGCTTATACCTTATTGAAGAAGCTTGGTTTTAATTTTGAGTACCCTAGATCAACCATTGCATACAATATATCACACTCTCTTTAGTAATAGTTGACAAATATATAACATATACGACTTCATACCTTTCACTCCTCAAAAACAGTGTAAAGAAGAATTATTGGAGCCTTTTCCATGACTCGAAAATTTTCATAACAAATGAAAATATGAGAAAGCTACAATACACGTAACCTCTTGCTGTGATTGACAACCTGTTTGCATTATCGAGGGTCAAGCTCGGTTATGGATACATCATTCACAGAAACTGACATGGACTTGCTGGTTGATTGATTGGATTCTAGCCCCCTTTATTGGAAAGCTTAATTTTGTTCTGGTTCTAGTCCGAGCAAAAAATGCAGGTTTTTTTGGAAGTGCAATTGTAACGGAGAAAGTGGTGAGCATGAGCACCACAGAGGTCTCTCATCCGGATTTTCCTGCACGCATAGTAGACCAATTTGAATGCACCTAAGGACTTCGTTTCTCGAATAAGAGTCTTTTATGGTCTCATCAACCAATTCCAATGGAACATTTTCCTTCCAAAGTTTCCAAGCCTACAACAAAGTTATGTCAACACCAAAACATTGACTTTCTCATAACCACAACTAGTTAATACTACTAAACCGAGTGTCTAGCTACTTACATAGCTAAGAAGGTCTTCAGCACAATCTGATTGGTAGAAATGGCTACTCTTCTGACCACTTACAATCTCTAAAATTAGTACACCGAAGCTGTACACATCAGATTTGACTGAGAAATATCCATGCATTGCGTACTCTGGAGACATGTAACCACTGCAAGAAAAAGCTTTTAAGATTGTGAAGCTCCAAACATGGCAAAAGAATGATACCAAAAGTTTAATTTGCATCTCGATAGACATCCATGAAGCATAGACATAGCTTTGTTTTTCTTAGAGCCGTGCTTGACAGTTAAAACAGTCATTTCTGAAACTAAAAGTGTGGGTGTAGCATAAATGATAGACATCAGCACTTACAATGTACCAACAATTCGGTTTGTATTTCCCAGGGATTGATCCACCCCAAAAATTCTTGCCATACCAAAATCAGAAACTTTTGGATTCATATCTGCATCTAACAAAATATTGCTAGGTTTGAGGCCACGGTGTATAATTTTGAGGCGAGAGTCTTCGCAAAGATACAAAATCCCACGAGCTATCCCTCCTATAATCTTGTAACGTCTTGGCCAATCTAACTGTCGTCGCATTTCAGGATCTAAAGATTGACAACCACAATTACATGTGAGTAAACAACTGATGACAAACTAAAACTTAAATCAACATGTGTTTGAGAAGAGCCAAACCAAATAAAAGGTGGTCAAGTCTTTTGTTAGGCATAAATGAGTATCTTCTCTTCCCCTTCCAGGCAAAATCCCAAGAGCCTCACAAGATTTTGGTGTTGAAGCTTTGCTACAAACACCATCTCATTCTTAAATTGCTCTGCACCTTGTCCTGACCCTTTTGATAATCTCTTCATAGCCACTTCCTGTCCATTAGATAGCGTACCCTGAGTTTTAAGAAAAGAGTTAGCTCAATCCGCTTGTTTTTTCCATGAATATACTGGAAATTTTGTACATTCTTCTACCTTATATACATCACCAATTTGGTTCAATTTTGAGATACCTTCTAGATTGAATTAGACTAAACTCTGAACATAAAATTTTTAGATCTATATTTTATCTTTAATTTGAGATAAGAATTATATGATTTGGATTTATGTAGTGAAAGTTACAGTCATTTTCTCATGACTGCAGTTAAGATAATATAAGATAAATTTATGTGTTTGTGTAATTGGAATAGATCTAAACTATAAATATAAAAATTATTGTTTTATGCCTAGTTTTTAAGTGAAAAATAAAATTTGGCAATCCAAGAATATTAGTTTAAAGTATAATTGTTTTTCTAAAATATGAAAATATAGAAATAAATTTTAAATATGATTAATGAAAGTTTTAGACAAAGAGATACATGTTTTCTTTTTCATATGAGTATTTAGCTTTATAATAGTATTGAATAAGTGCTTAATCTTAATTCTATATTATGATCTATACAATCAACTAGGCGAAAATCTTTCGAATAAGAATAGACTTGAGAATCTATATTAGTGGGAGTGCACACCTTCTCCAAACAGTGAGTGAAACTTTTATGTTATATTAATGAGAAATGTTTTATGTGCTTTGAAAAATATTAATTGAAATGTGGTTTTATTATTCAATTTGAGTATGATGTGTTCTTTTGAAATGATAATATTGAAAATATTTATCACATGATTTATGTTACTTTGTTGATTGAGATTTATTGAGATAAAAATATGAATGAGTTGCAAGTTGATTTTAGAATTTATTTATGAATGAAAACAATATCTTGCTTTCATTTAATCATTCCTTGACCTGAAAGTATGTTTTTATCAGTTCCAAAGTTTTGAACGAAATGCAACCAATTTGATGCAAAGAGAAATATTTTACTTTGAACAAATTAATTGTTAATGCTTTGTGAATGTTTTATGATCTTATGAATACTTTTATAATGATTAAATGAAATTTGTTGTTAATGATTTTAAAATATGATCACACTCCCACTCATAGATATGTACATAGATTTCTCACTCACCGGATATATTTGTACTCACCCCATTTTTTCTCTCATATTTCAGGTTTATAGATAATAAGTGCAGATAAAGGATTTTCTTCCGGAAATCTTTGAGACCCATTTTGATTAGAGTCATACAAATTCGTGTAAGATAGTCTCATTGTGGGTTTAGATAGTTGTAGATAAATCTATGGGAAAGGTCAATAAAAACTGTATTATGTTGTACTATGGATTACTTATATAAGTTTTAATACTTTTACATATATATAAATCTTTATTTTGATTAGTCACTTGTATATGAGTTATATGAATTTTACTTATTTTATTTTGAATGAGATCTCATGGTTAATAATTTATCACTATGGAGAATTATATGAACACAAAGTTCAAGTTGATAACGTCTCCAAAGAGACAACCTAATGGTCAAAATTCTCCTCCTTTGACCTGGAGATCCCAGGTTTGAATCTTTGTACAACAAAAAAAAAAGTTCAAGTTAGCCTTACGGGGTCTCAAAATGCAAGCCCGAGATTACACATAGTTCGAGACAACACGACGATTATTGCGTGCTCGGTTTTCAGAGCACAGTGGGGTTTCTGCCTTGAAATGTTATCGATTAGTTTTTTTAATACATTACGAAAGTGACTTACAAAATAGAAAATATCATATTTGTTTTGTAAAAATAAAGAGAAAACAAAAAATTTTGCTGAGAGAAACTATAAAGAATATCTCTCTCCAGGTACTTTCATGCCTCTAGTTTCGTCCTCCAAACGTCACGCTACTTTCGTTTTGGTCATGTAAGGAGCCCTTCAGTACCCCATGCCCAAATGAACAAGCCTACACTTCTCCTGGATCTGGATTTTCAGATTTCACCTTTTTCCCTGCGATTGCTGTGCCCAGCATTCAGGTTTTTTACTTTTCCTTGTTTGTCATCAGTTAGCTGCTACAAATAAACTGAATTATCTCATCCAACCACTTTAACTTCACAGAATACATAACTTATGCCAAAACAGAAAGTATTGTCGGTACAATATTCTATGGCAGCACAGATGGTTAATAATACGTCGTTCATGTTCTGTCAAAAACAATTGGACACTCATGAGCAATTATGCAGAACAGCTAACCCATTAAATCATAATGGGCACAGAATCCGATTTTAAATATGCTTGTACACTAATTTCCACTGTCAACCTGGCGAAGAAAGAGAAAGGAAAAACAACAATGTAAGACAAGGAGGGAGAGCAAAAATCTTCCCTGGTGAATCCCATGCTGTAATTCTGATACAAGAGCATTGCAATCGACTACAACGTCATGCTACTTCCAGGTAGAGCCACCGAGTCTAATCACCTCTTCACCTCCAGTATCCCTCCCAGGACCCCTTTCTGAGCTTGCACTCCCTTTTTCATTGCTTATGTCACCATATAGATCCTTAAGCTTTGAAAGATTGCTAGATACAGAAGTCCTGTCCTTGCTTCCATCTTTGTGTGGACTTGAATGATAATCCTGCACATTCCGAGCTTGCAGACTATGACTTCTGCTCCGGCTTCTACTCCTACGGGAACCATACTCTCTATGGTACCTTCTACCATCACGGCTGCTCCTCTCATAATCCCTACTGCTACCTTCTCTATCATAATCCCTCTCATAACACCTTCTGCTCTTTTCTCTGTCCCTCTCCCTTTCTCCCTCTCTATCCCTATCCCTATCCCTATCCCGTTCCCTATCCCTATCCCTTTCCCTGTCCCTCTCCCTGTCCCTCTCCCTCTCCCTCTCCCCGTCCCTATCCCTGTCCCAATCCCGATCTCGATCTCTTTCACGATTTTGATCCCAACCTCGATCCCGACCCCTGCCCCTCTCTCTCTCATCATCTCTATCTCGATCCCTGTCCCTGTCCCTGTCCCTGTCCCTGTCCAAATAGTCTCGGTCAGAAATATCATGGCTCCTGCTATGACCATGGCTGGGAGATCTTCTTGAATCATCGCTGCCATTTCTATCATGAGATGGTGTTATGGTGCGGCGAACAGGGGAGGAATCCCTGGTTGATGCTCTATGAGGAGCTCGCTGACCAAAAGACACCGAAAGCGCAGCTTTCACAGAAGGAGGCCGACGGGCAGTCTCATCAGACGCATGACGGTTTGCATCACCAGTCACTCCAGAATGTTTAGTTGGAAGCTTCAGTCTTTCAAGATTGGCAACAATCTGCCGCATTATGGTAACTGGAGTGCGAGGAAATAGAGTATCAAAATAATACTGCAACAAAATAAATGGATCATTACTTTTCCTCTAAGGTAAGGAACAAAAAACAAAAGTACATGTGAACATGAAACCTCGACCCTGAATGTAATGTTAATACAAACAGCATAATAAGACATCACATTCTCTTGAAACGCAAGGGTACATAATCGAATTAATTAACCACAACCATGGTAACAAAACGAATAGCAAATTCACAAGGGGTAACAAACTGACTCCCCAAATACCAAGGCCTTCAAAAAGGCACAAACAGCTTAACAGTTTCGAAGAAAGATGCAATTATCAAAATAATAGGTTGTGACAGCTTGAATCCTCAAGCAAGCTAAAGGTAGTGACCTTTATCTGGAACTAGCTTCTAGGTAGGAATTGTCCAACACCACCCCCTCACTCAATCCCCCGGCCCAAAAGAGACTTAGATACCTTATAGGAAATAAAATTATCAGCAGCAGAAATGTTGAGTCCCTCTTTGTGAAATAGAGGTACCATTACCCATAATTGATTAGTAGTGAACAAGTAACTTTGTTAAGTTGCTTCTCAGAAGAAACATATTGCCATGCTTGTGAAAGTTTCAACAAAATGACCATTATGTATTTCGAACATAGAGAGCAGAACTAAATAACTAAATATTATAAATATATAAATATATATATTCTACTCGCTATAAATGTTTTTCACTTTATTTCTATGGAAGTTGGTAAAACTTTCCTTTCATACTTTTAATCATGAAAAGAGACCAAAGAAGCATTCAGTAAAAGAAATCAGAAGTTGGCAGAGGATGTACCACCAGAGATGAGGTTTAGTTACTACAATTTGCTGAACTTGTAACTAAGGTGGCAACATCTACTTTTCTATGGTGGTTGTAGCAAAATGATCCATTATCAATTAGAGAGAAAATTTGTCTCATAGAGCACTAACACAAAACAGAACCTGTTTAAAATGTCATACAAGAAGCTTTTATACTGTCTAAATGAACCCAAGAAAGAATCCGCACAAATTAAATCAACATATTTTATATATAAAAGGGCTCATCCCATATACAAAGTGCTCCCCGGCTTAGTGCGGGAGTAGTGGGAGTATATATTTTTTTAATCATCTCCATACTTGTCTCTCAAATGACCGAACCCAATTGTTGGGAATCAAGGATCAGGTTGTTATTATTGTTTAAATGAACCCCAGAGAGAGGGAAAAAAAAAAAAAAAAAAAAAAAAAAAAAGAAAGAAAGAAGACAAAAGACAAGAAATTTAATGGGCTCACCCGGTGCACAAAGTGGTCCCCAGCTTAGTGCGGGATAGGGGGAGGGTGGGTGTATATGTACGCAGTCTTCCCTTTGCATTTTATGCAAAGAGACTGTTTCCATGCCTCGAACCCGTGACCTTGAGGTCACCAAAGGAGCAACTCAACCGTTGCACTAAGGCTCACCCTCATAGAAAAGAAATTTAATACTGGTATTTAATTTAGGCCATGTCATATCTCAAACAAGAAAAGAGCCCAACAATGTTCTCTGTTGATACCTTTGTTCCGAAGAAAAATGAAGATATACAGGAGAAGTTGATTGAAGACTACAGTTCAGTAAAAAATTCATCAAATGAAATGACCAGAAACATGCTTGGAACCTAAATATTAAAGAAAATTTGTATTTTTGAGCTTGGACACTAAACATGGCGACATGCAATTTGTAATTATCTTAATTATGAAATAGAAAGAAACTAAACTGGGAAAACTAACCTGTCCAAGAAGCAAGTCCCGCACATAAACACCCATTGTCGTCATTCTACCATTAGATCCAGGAGAAAATTCCTGAAAATAATCCAAAATTGTTTACACAACATCAATTTCAAATAATCCAAAATTGTTTACACAACATCAATTTCAAGATAAACATTTAGTACCATGACAAATTTTAGCACCCAATTTTTCACAATAATTCAGGAAGAATAAACTTCAAAGGTCTTCCTAGTGCATCATGCTCCAAGAATAGATAGCATTCTTAGCCTGCAAAAAAGGAGGCTATTTTGTGGTTTGAACAACTAAGGTAAAAGAGTGCACTAGAAAATAATACAGAAGACCCAAAGATAGCTTTGGGAAGAGTGAAGCTAAAGGAGTTTCACCAATCTAAACATTTCCCTAAAACCGAAACCCAGTTTTTAATATCCACTTTGATTTAAAGAACAAAAGAAATGTAGAAGACACACAAAACATGACCCCCCCCCCTCCAAACCCCCCAAAAAAGCATCTTACAGCTTACAAATCTCAACATCACAAGGTCCCAAAATGATGGTCCATAGGATACCTCCCAGATAAACATATACTGGGCCAAGAAGTCCAATAAAGTTGATTGTGGGCCTTTTTTCATATCTAATTTGCAAATCATGCCCCAACTCCCTCCCCCAAGTTTAAGTCTACCATTTCATGTGCAAACAAGACAGAAATAAAATCAATTTCGCTTCCAAAAAGGAACATTAATACTTCCTGCTACCTTCCATATAACTGTCCAACATCTCAGCATTTAGTTTGGATCGTAGGATCTAGATCCTATGATTCTGGGATGTTTTCCAGGATGGCTTCATCATCCAACTCTTCTTTTGGCCACGCTCATATAGAAATTTGAATTCCATATAACGATAAGGCTTTACATCTCAACCTCAGCAGTCCAATATGGATAGACAAATGATTTCCTACAGACAAGGCCTAGTGAAGCACTCTCCAATAAGGTCTACCTATGGGACATCATGAGGGTGAGGTTTCAAAACCACCTTTTTCTAAAATTGTTTTTGTGCTTGGAATTATTTGCAATTCAATTCGGCATTCTTATGGGGCAATGACTATCAGAAAATGGAAAGATTTTCTTCTCACCAGCACATCAATTATTCTTCTCTGTGCAAGGAACTAAAAACAGGTCTTCAAATTATTTTTTTTTTGAAAATTGTGGCTAGTTGATCGAGTTAGATGGGGCAGTGGTAGCAAAGAACCGATAGGAAAGTTTTTCCAAGTTCCCTCAGGATAACAAAGGTGAAGGTAACGAAAGAGGGGAAGAGAGATTTTAGGTGATATAGCACTTTCTGGTTGCAAAAAGGTTGTAAACACTCATTTCTCACAAAGCTCTGAATATGCATAATCGGTTTGACTACACCAGCAAATGGGAATATCTGACTTCCAAGAGCATTATATTTTCAAGCCAGCTAATAAACACAGCCACTACGTGTAATGAGGACAAGGGTCTTGGCATTACAGAGGAAAAGGTTGTGGAGTTGCCAAAGAGATTGTTTGGGTAGAACGAAACTTGTTAAGCCCTATATGAGAGTAAGAAAAACAAGTCTCTAAGATTATATATGAGGAGTTCATATATGAAGGATCCATTCAAGGCAGGCATTTTCGAACACTGATTTTGTCATACTTATAGTTTCAAATCAAGCTTCATCCATCTGTGGTGATATCCTACATGCGTGCAACCTGTGGACAAATGGCAATTCAATTGCTCCTCCCCCTTCCCAAGTAAAAAGCAAAAAAGAACCCGGTGAAAGAGGTCACATATTTCACCCTATGGTTATAAGGCTATTAAAATATGCAAATTAAATGAGCTATTGCAAACATCCATGAAGATTACCTCATCATCTTTGACATAAGGTTCAAACCAACCCCATAAAGTTTTTGGGTCTGCAGCATATCTCAAATAGAGAAATCCGATCTGTAGAACAATTAGAAATGTCAAATGCTGTAAATAATATGACCTCAGCATAAGATGACAAATAGTCCCACATTGATAAATATGCAGAACCATCCACCAGGAAAAAATCATAACTCGAAGTAATTTCGAACCTGAAAGAACAGCACACATGAAAATAAAATCTAAATGCACTAGGGAAAAAAAAACAAAAAACAAAAAACAAAACAAAAACAAAAACAAAAACAAAAGACAAAGAAAGAAAAATGGTGAAAACATGCACATGTTGCTTGTATGATGTAATGATCTATTTATGCTTCTGGAGAGTAAGAACTATAACTGAACCTTACTTGTGTCAATCCCAACGAAAGCAAGAGTCACTAAAATAAAAGTCTCTTTCCCCATAGGTTCCATGAGTATGTATGGTTCAGAGGTGTTGGCCAGAAGGTAGAAAACAACAATCCAAAAGGTAGTTGACAGGTTTTTGGCATGCTTTCATGGAGTGAAGGGAATCCTAGATGTTGCTTTGATTGCAAACCATGGGGTGCACGTACATTTGAGGGTGGGCAGTAGAAGGGCGATACGTAAGCTGAATATAATGAAAGAGCATAATCACGTCTCTTGGGTGTTTCTATTGTATGTCTTATAGAGAACAGCATTTCCCTTTTTTGGGGAGGGGGGACTAGGTGAAATGGATTAAGAAATGTATCTCAAGCCCCCTTTTTTCAGCTTTGATAAATGGAACACCTACAGCCATCAAGAGTCTTAAGCAACATGATCCCTTATCGCCTTTCCTTTTCATTTGAGTGATAGACGTGCTAAGTAGCATCATCTCTAGTGCAGCAAATTTGGGTTCACTGAAGGGTTTCCAAGAAGGTAAAAGAAATAACATGGTCAAGGCTTCTCGCTTAATAATTGTGCAGGATACATTTATTTTTATGGTGACAGTGTGAAGCCAATTCTTTCCATAAAAGCCCTCTCTTGTGTTTTGAAACAATTTCAGGTTTGGCATTAGTTTGACAATCCAAATATAAGACTTTGGTTAACATTTTAGGTTGCAGGATTGCAAGTTCACTTTTCCTCCTGCTTGGATTTCAGTTTACCTAGGGCAAAGCACAACGACAAGGCTATATGCAATGGAATGGTTGAAAGATTTAAGAGGAAGCTTGCAGGGTAAAAAAGGAATTACCTATCAAAAGGATGGAGGCTGGCATTGATAAAATCACATCAGACCTTCTGGTGTACTTCATATCTGTTTTCCAAATTACTTCCACGGTCACTAAGAAGCTGCAAAGGATCCAAAGGTTGTCGTGGGGTGTTTTAGAGGATAGAAAAAATATGCCATGGTTAGATGAAATGAGGTGAAAAACTTTTATTCCTGGGGGACTTTGGGATCAAGTCATAAGTAGAGTCTAATAATGCTCTCTTTGGGAAGTGGATATGGAGTTTCATAGTGGAAGGCAATGATCTGGAGCATAGAGGACAGATGGCAAAAGATGTCAGGAACCTACAAGGTTAACATTTGGAAGAAAATTAAGAAATGCTGGGGAGAGGCTCAGGTGGTGCTGCTTTTGGGTAGGATATAGAAGAAGGATTCCTTTTTGGAGTAATGTGGTGAGGCCCTATCACTCTTAAGAATCTTCTCTTGGACACTTTTTTTTCCCTCTCGCAAGAGACAATGAAGCAGATGCTAGCTGATCTGTGATTTTAGCAGGGAGGTCAAACAGTGGAATATTGATTTGACTCAGGCTAATAATTAGATGTAGGAGGCAATCTCAAATTATTTTTCTTTTAATGAAGGTGGTTTGTATCCTGTAATGGAGGGAAGACGAGATCATGTGAAGGTGAAGAAACATGAGCTATTTGAAGTTAGAGGTTCTATAAACCCATCCACGATAAGGGTGATGTTAATATGATTTCTTTGTTCCTGTGGAAAGCTTCGTGGAGGAGTTTGGTCCCCTTAAAGGTGGCTTTCTTAGGGTACAAGGCAGCTTGGAGTAGAATCTTGACTTGGAAAATCTCCAAAAGGAAAGGGTTACTTTAGTTAACAGATGCTCTGTGCAAAAGAGATAGAGACTGTAGAGCACACATCATTTTTCTTTGATGAGTGTCCTTTGGATGCTTGTGTTTTCTATGCTTCAATGCAATGGGTGGCCTCCAAATATGCATATAGTCTGTTGTGGGTATGAAAGGGCATAAGTTATTGCACAGTGAAGATTATTTCACGATCCCCCTAAATGTTTTCCGGATGGTGTGGAGAGAGAAGAATATGAGAATTTTGTAGGTGACCAAGAAGCCTCCCTTAAGTACTATAGGTTTTTGGATTATGATGCTTCATTATTTTAAGCCTATATCCACAAGTAAGAAACAAAAATCCACTATAACCAGCAAAAGTAGTGGAGAAGCTCTCGAAATCTTTAACCCCTTCTATACACCCAGGAAACATAAGAGTCTTCCTCAAACCCTAAAATATAAATCATATAGCATGCAGGACATTACAAGATATTTATTGTATCCAAGCACTCATATTTTCTCTTTTTTCCATAGTTTTTCTGTGATTCAATCAGAATCCTGCATTCCATTCTTAGGTCCAGCTCTAAGTTCTACAATACTACAGCCATGGACACCTTAGTGAAGTTCAACTTCTCTGCTAACTTGTGGAGACACCCCCTCCCGAAGGAAATCATTCAATGTACCCTCAATGTGGCTTTCAGGCAGCCTGTTTCTTCCATTGCCGAGGTTTTTGGGAAAAACAAAGGAGAAGCACTCAGATCTAATAGATCTCACGGTCTTTTCAGGTCAGTGGCATCAGGGAAAGCTGCAGCTGCCTTACAAGCTGTTCTACTGGCGTCAAAATGAGGTTTTAATAAGCTGCAGTTGTATGATTCTAGAAATGTGGCTGGCTTTTTGGCAGATTGGAACATATCACCTAACTGGGCCAGTGATGCAGCCAGGAGTTCTCTGGGAGTACTAGAGGAATGGAAGTTTAACACCATTTCAAGCAAACAAACAGCTTTGCTCATGCTCGTTTAGTTGCAGGCCTTGTTTGCCCTTCTCTTTTCCACCTCAGATTTGTGAGGTTTTTGAGGCAGTTTGTAACTTCCTCTTTTAATATAATGCAGTTCACCCTTGATTTCAAAGCACACAGAACACACTGAACATACCATAGGTGAATGTCATCCAATTTGAAATGACCATGCTTCATTGTTTCCACCACATAATTTCAACAAATTAAGCACTGCAGAGAAAGAATATTAGACACACACAGAGAGAAAAGAATGTGACCATTCAATATTTACCGCAACAAAGTGGATTCCTAAAAAGGACATATTATGTAGTATATATCGCAGTAGGAGTGTTAGTTTACACATTATGTAGCATATATCCCAGTAGGAGTGTAAGTTTATCTTACTAGACAAAGAAGAATACATTTTTAGCAAGCAAGAAAGGGAACTAAAAAGTGAAACATATGAGTGCAAAAACGGACAGGTAAGTAATCCCTGCAAAAGTATCCTGCTGCAGTGAAGCCATGTGTTATTTACAAGCAATGTATTAATGGAAAAAGAAAAAAGAAAAAGAAAAAACCATGGAGTAATGCTACTTACCGCCCTGATATATGGAGAATCATTATGCTTCAAAAGTCCATGCATTTGCTTGACAGTTAGCTTCATTGTGAAAAACTTGTAGAGGAGACAAAATGCTGTTGAAGGACCCCTACAATTTCCCGTCATCCATGGCTCCACGTGATCAACTTGATTGTAGATCTCATCAATAACCTCATGGTAAGTCTTCAATTTGTAAAGCTCTTTGAAATAATCAGAAGATAGAATGTTCATACAGAGAACCTTTTCTAACAAAGAATCAATGGGTTTTCCGGAAGTCTGTATCTCCATTATTAATATTCAAATGCTCACAAGCTTTGCCTTCTCAGGATTGAATGTGAACAATGTTCAGAAAAATAATAAAACTTCTACCCTCATTTCTGCAGCAAAGCATGAGCACATCGATATTCGCTTCAACTATTCTTTTATTAGTAAAACAAACCAGAAAATGAAACTACGCCACTAGTGACACCAACAAATCGCCCCTAGTGCAGAAGAAAATTCAAATTGCAGAAAAGAATCTAGAACATTCCATTACGTACTATGATTGTAAGTATCATGGGCTAGAGTTTACCCCCATGCACTACATGTGCACAAACATCTGATAAAATCATAAGAGAGTCATTTTTAGACAGAGCAATAGGAGGGGATACGGGGTAATTTTGTCTTTCTAATAATGTGCCTGAACTTCAAAACCTAGATTCACCGAAAGGGAGGATTTGCTTAATAATATAGACAGATAATAAAGACATATCATTACCCAGATTTTCCAATTCTTGAAGGTCCAATATGTGAAGATTAAGCTTAGGCTTTTCCTATTTCTTGGAAAAGCCAAAGCAAAGCTCAATCTGCACCAACTTTTCCAGAGATTTCGCAATAGCAATGTACCACTACACCCGACAGGTAATGATAATCTCTTGGCTCAAAACCACACAAATCAAACTCTATTAACCAGTAACACAATTAAAAAAAATGGATCACAAGAAACACCAAGGAAGTAGAAGAAGATTCAAATACCAGAACATAATCTAAGGCAACCCATTTCTTCGTAATGATCACAAATAATAATGGCTGAATTTCAGCCAAAAATTTTGCATTAATTGACATTCCAATTGAGTATTCCTCGGATTAGCTTTAACCTAAGTAGTAAATTTCAACGCAAAATCAAAGGATGATACTCCCTTGGATCAATAGAACACAACCCACCTAAGAATTCTACAAAACCAGAACCAAAATTCACACGGCAGCTAAAAGAGAACAACATAAAAAAGATAACCCAAGATTCAAAAAATTTACAAATAGGTCAATTGAATGATGGGGAATAACTACTTACTGAGGAGAGGAAAACCCGTCGGCGAAGAAGAGAAGGGACGGAACTGCAGAAACGGCGGTGGAGACGGTGGCGATGAACGAAGATGACGATGCAGTTGAGATTCAACGACGGAGAGAGAGAGAGAGAGAGAGAGAGAGAGAGAGGTTTTGAAACCCTAATTTCACGAAAGAGGGAGAAGAGAGATGAAAAATGAAGATCCGAGGTCGTGTTCAAACCCGGAACACTTTTAAGGTCTCTCCTCCTCTCTTGCTCCCACGCCCGACTCGTTTTGCTTTTATGGGTCAAGCCGGGCATATATGGTTGAAATTCAAATGTCCTGATCGATATTTTTTTTTTTTTTTTGGGCTAAACATCTAAATACAAATCAATCAACATAAATGGTTTTATTTTTTAAAAGATGCTTGGAGCCTACAAAATAATTTAAAATAAAAAATATTATTATAGAGAAAGGGATTATATCAATCACCACAATAACACAATTTTTTATTAAAATATTTTAATTATAGGGTTCTGCAATAAATTTGATTCAATAGTTATTTAAAATGATATAACGAATTTAAATACTGATTATGTTATTTATAACAATTAACATCCATCCTTTTATCATCTTTGTCTATTTTAAAATTTTTATATTTTTCTATGTGAAACTCAATAAAAAATAAAATTTTCTAATATATTATGAACTATAAATGTGGCTTATAATTAATTTCTATAGGCATGAATTAAATTAATTAACATCCATAAATCAACACTAAACACCCTTACTAAAATTATCTTTACTTCCTTCCCTTTTATCTTTAATATATATAATAGCAATAATAATAAATAATATAATATAATTAGGGTTATGCTATGCTAGAACAATTTTTTTCCAAGAAAAATCTCTCATTCTTCATTTTTAAATATTCAATCTTTTTAAGAATTTTAAAAAAAAAAAATCTCTTAAAACCAAGTTAAGGTGTGATAGATAGGGAAAAAAGGGTTGAAAATTTAAGTTGGGATAATATTTATCCCCTTGTTACTTAAGCTGGTGGTACAATGAAGGGTGAGGCAACAAATAATATAAAATATAATTAAAAAAAAAAACCCTTATATTTTTCTCCTTTTTAAACAATTTTCTCTTTGCTCTTTCTTTTTCTTTCTGAGAAAGAGGGAAAATGTGTGAAAATACGGAAAATTTTATAAATGTAAAAAAAACCCTCATAATTTAACCGTACTCCATTCGTTCCTGTAAATTTCTTTTCGTTTTCAATGATCTCCTTTCAAATACATAGTATGTACAGTCACTTCAACGTCGGTCAAGGCCTTGAGATGCTACTACCTAGTTGAGAGGAGATGTTGTGAACTCATTTATGGATGCAACTGTGGTAGAAAACCCATCAAACTGAACAACTCTACCTACTGAAAATGGTGGCTGTTTTGGTGTAGGAAGCACTGATGATCCACTACTCCCCAACAATGCCATTACAGAGGACATTTTAGGCCTATCGGCTGGATCCTCTTGAACACACAGCAGCCCAATTTGTATACATTTCTGAACTTCATCAGCCGGGCATGATTCTGGCAGCAGTGGATCTATCAGTTCCAATTCTTTTTCTTCATTCCATAGTCTCCATGCCTGCCCAATTCACACTCCCTCGAGTTAAGATTTATAAGAAAATTTTCTCACTGGTCGAGTCAATAGGAATGCTTACATGGGAAAGTAGTGTCTGAGCACATTCTATTTTGTGAAACTCGCTGTTCTTTTTCCCGCTAATGATCTCTAGTAAGATTACTCCAAAACTGAAAACGTCTGATTTCACTGAAAATAATCCCTCCATTGCATATTCTGGTGCCATGTATCCACTGTTCTAGGCGTATACACCAAAATCTTAGTTTACATGAATGTATAAATGTAAAGAGAAAATGCAGAACCGAAGACTTACTATGTTCCTACAATTCTTCTAGTGCTGGCTATGTTTTGATTCTCAGAAAAGATTCTAGCCATGCCAAAATCTGATATCTTAGCCACCATATCAATATCCAATAACACATTGTTTGGTTTCAGATCTCGGTGAATGATTTTGAGCCGAGAGTCTTCATGAAGGTAAAGTAGTCCTCGGGCAATGCCTTCAATAATGTCACGCCGTGCTTCCCAGTTAAGTTTGGACCGCTTTTCTGAATCTGAAATTCAAGTGATTAGGTACATTTGAACATTGAAAACTTTCAATCAAACTGACGAATGCAATGGCTCAAGTAACATACCAAATATATAGCCATCTAGGCTTTTGTTAGGTATATACTCATATATAAGAAGCTTTTCTCCTCCATCTAATCCACACCCCAAGAGTCTCACAAGATTCCTGTGTTGGAGTTTTGCAATCAAGATTATTTCATTTTTGAATTCCTCAAGACCTTGCCAAGACTTCCTTGACAGCCTTTTAACTGCTATTTCCCTCCCATCCAGTAACACGCCCTGGTGAAATTTTCCAAATACAATCAAACTCATTGGCTAAGAAGAGAACAAGTACTATAAACCATGTTTGAACTAGTAAACTTGGTATTACCTTATAGACAGTGCCAAAGCCACCTTTTCCTAGTTTTTTAGAGTCTGAAAAGTTATCCGTAGCTGCCTTGATTGAAGCCAAATCCATGAATGGTATTTCTTGGGTGTCTAGAACATCACTTTGTTGTGTCAAAGTGATTCCAATAGGGACTGTCGAATCATCTAATGGTGCATTTTGGCTCAATGTCTCATCTGCAAGTACATGAGAAGTTTTATTAAACTTAGTACATGTAAATTTGGAATATTTAGTTATCAGGACAGACTTTACCTTCTTTTGTACAGTTTTTCCAGTGCAGGGATACTGCTAAGAAGGCTGCGGTGAGTATGAGGAATGTGGCTACACAGGCAACAATCAAAATCTTCCAACTCTTCCATTTTTTCCCTGATTTTGATCCACTTAATGAAATTAAAAACAAAAAGAAAAAAAATGCATTGGCTATTCTGAACTATTCTTGCACTTCATGGAAACAGCTCTAGCGATGCTAGTATTCTAGAGATGGAGAAAAAAAGTAAAGTACATTGATAGAAGGCAATAGATTCTGAGAAAAAAGGATCATCTCAATCTCTTTTAAATGATGGAGCAAGGTTAGAAAAATAGTACCACTTGGTGAACTTGATGATGAGTTATAAAATTGTTGCACGCCAAATCTCACATTACAATTCCTACTAAGGACAGTGCCACCATCGCGAGAATTACAGCATGCTTTGAGATCTCCCAAGGCAAAATCCAAGCACCCTTTGCAGTCGGCTGGCAATACATCCAAAGTACACTGCACAAGACCATATATTGTGACATTTCCTGAAACTCTTTCCTTCCCCGTTGAAAACATTTTAGGATTGAAAGCAGCTTCCTGAGAAAGCCTGTCTATTAGGCTCACTAGAACTTGGTTAAATTGAAGGGGGTCTGTTACATTTTTCCGTTGATTATTCCACCAATCTGGATACTTCCCTGTATATACCGCAGAAGAAAAGAACATCCTGTAAGAGTACTGAATTTGGCAATACTCATACCATATAATCGCATCATTGCTCAAGCATTCCTTCAATATTTGCTGTTCTGCAACCTGCACACAGCTTTGACAAACATCTTGGTTGACATCTCCCCTACAAAGAGCAAGACCGTAGACTTCATCAGGGCTATTTCCCACAGAAGTGTTGAAGAACCCTCCTGAGATAGAAGTATTGGTGGATAACAATTGAAGAACGCTTTTGAGATTGTGCTCGAATTTGCTATTTCGCGCGTAGTTGGTTGCTGTTTCTGAAGCATTGCATAATGTGTAGAGAAGCAAATTTTCAGCGCAAGCGGAGGAATTGAGCATGAACAGGATTAGGATAAGTGGAAGCATGAGGGGAGAGAAAAAGCTTTCCAAGATTGAAACTCACAAACCCCGACCAGAATTATTGCCCAGTCATGGAGGCCCAAAAGGAAATTCCACATTTTGTGTTGGAATTTGGAAAATTAAACTCCCAATGTGCTTGGAAACTTCCCAGCTTTGGACCACAAATGGTTTAGAAAAATCAAAATATAATTCTATGACGGTGACAAAGATACTAAATTTTGCAAAATTCCAAATCACAAATAAAAAAAAAATACTTTTCTTATCAGTCTAATTGTCTAAAATTTTTAAATGAGATAAAAATCTAACGTGATTGGAATACATCTGACATGATTCGAATAGACCCTTTATAATAAATTTAATAAATTAAGCAAAAATTTCAAAAATTCAAATTTATAAAATGAGATTTTTACATTATCGTGTCTCTCTTATATGTCTTTCAAACGATTGATACGAAAATTTAAAATTAAAATTCAATTTTTTTATTGTGGTAGATTTTAAAATTAATGGAAAAGCAATGGATAAACACTTTAATTTTCTTTAATAAGATAAACCATTAGAATTAAGAAGTGGATTTACTTTATAATGTCGAAAGCTTTTCTTTAATGATTCATTTGTGGTGCATAAAAAGCTTGCCATTTACTTTTTCGATGAATGGGATAAGCTTTCGGATGAGTTTACCTTTAAGGGTGTTAAAGGTAAGGATCTGAATTGTTCATGTGAGGCCTAGTCATCATCTTGTCAATTGTTGACGTTAACAACCTTGACAGATTAAGATATAATTTGAGGTTACTGAAATGAAGGCACTCGATGTTGTCGGCCATCGCCATCACCACCAATTGGGTGCTTCACCTTACTTCTTTGGTTCATGAATGTTGAATGTTGAATTCCATCGACTTGTTGAATGTTGAATTTAATTTCACAAGAGTTTATTTAAATTCATTGTAGATCTTTAGTAGGAATATTATGACGGAATCGAGTTATGCATTTATATATTTCGACAAATAAGATTTTATCACATTTAGATCCTGTATTTTATTTTCGGATATTTTTAATATATTTAATATTATTTTTAGAGAAGTGGAGAGAGAGAGATTTGACAATTATTTATGGACGTGTGTGGTATGGAAAAGCCTTTATTGATTTTTTTTTATAAGTTGTGTTCGGAGTTATATTTCGATTAATTTATTTCAAATATTACATAACCCAAATTAGGAAAGTCTTTAGTGATAACATATCATCAAAACTCTTTTTTTCACTTGATAATCGGTATCCAGTTTATCATACTAATTCGATTCAAATATTGTGATATTCAATTTCGAGATTCTCTCAAAATCTATTTTTTCATTCTCAAATATCGAACTCGATCTCTGTTAAGATAATAAAGTAATCTATCACTAAATTTATAGATCGTTAGTATATCATTAAAAACTCGTACTAAAATATTATTCAAAGTTTAAAAACTCTCCGTACAATTTTTAAAAATACTCAAAAAATTTAAAATACTATTATTTAAAATATTATTTGTTGTGTAACATTTATAACCTATACTATTTTGTCTTCTTAGTCTCTGAATATTGTATTGTACCCTTGATATAAAGTTTTTACTCTTTTCCTTTCTAGAGGGTCTGTCCGGGGGATCCTTAGTGTGGCTTGAACAAAAATGTTAGGCCCAGCCATCAAGCCCGGCCAGGCTTAAGCCTAAACCGTTGTCTTGCCTCTCTCCTTGGGATAGGCCCAGCCCAGCCAGGCTCTCCTTCATTTTTGCCCCTTAAAATTCCGCAGGGGGTTTTCAAGCAAACCATGGTTTGTTTTATCTTTTATTTTTTTTTATAACCAATCGATATTAGAAACTATATTCTGATTAATTCAGTTTGACTATTATCAGACTCAGTTTATGAAGAACTCTCCAATTATAATTTTTTCCATTTTCAAATTTCAAAACCGAAAATTAAAAGATTTAATACTTTTACTCACAATATCAGCTCTCACTTGGATTTTTCGACTTTGAGGATCCATACAAGACAATCGTATTTATATCTTGATTTGATTCATCAATATGCAGACGCAGTTGTCCTGGCATCGTTTTCAATTATGTCCAACATGGGACAGAGAAAGCATACCCCCACCAAATAGAATATTTGGGAGCTGCCAAAAATGACAAGACATAGGACAAATTAAGCACACAATTTTTTTTCTAGGGACCAAACTACATGTAGAGATGTTTGGTAATTATATTGGACACAGAAAATTCAGCATCTAATTTTCCACACAAGGTAATTAATCACATCGACAGAAGAATCGGTGGAAGAGAGGACTTCGAATTGTTGAACTTGTGCAGGATCCTCTTGAATGCACAAAAGAATGATATGAATACATTTCAAAACTTGTGCAGTTGGGCTTGTCTCTGTCAACAAACTATCCACAAATTCCAATTCCTTTTCTTCATTCCATAGTCGCCAGGCCTGTCAAATTCACGCTTCAAAAAGTTATCTCCAGGTTCAATTTATTCAGCGAAAAATTCCAAGTCTTCGCCTGTAAGACCAAAACTCGTATATGCAAGTAGTGTTTGAGCTTGTTCTGTTAAGTATTCCTTTTGCCACTAATGATCTCGAGCATGATTACTCCAAAACTAAAAACATCTGATTTTACAGAAAATAGACCCTTCATAGCATACTACGGCGCCATATATCCACTATCTGAAAGCATTCTCTTCGCTCACAATTGTGCGTAAGAAGAAAGATACAGAAAAAAAAAAAAAAAATAGCGATGTTTTGTTTTTCTGGAAAAATCCTTGCAATGCCAAAGTCCGATATTTTAGCCACCATATCAACAGCTAGTAATACGTCGTTAGGCTTTGGATCTCTATGAATGACTTCAAGAGTTTTCGTGAAGGTAAAGTAGTGCTCTAGCAATGCTTTCAAGAATGTTATAGCGCGTATTCCAACCAATCAAGAATGTTATAAATTTAGTTGTATGTAATTATAAATTCATATAATATGTATTCCGACAGCTTAGTGATCACAACCCTCTCTCTCAACCTGATAATTCCATATTCGAATTCCTGTGTAACAAAAAAAAAATTCATATACCAGGTGTTATTTTGATGAAAAAAAATATGGTATTTATGGTTAACTACTCTTAGTCATTGGTGAATTAAAAAATAAAAAAAAAATCTCACATAATTGAGAAGGTTATTACTTACAAGAAGCATGATTTGTAATGTATATAAACACTGGATTAGGAAGAAGATATATGGTAATGTCTATTTTTTTTTTTTTACAATGAGATGCAATCAAGTAGGGTCGAAATGAGGAAGAGATGATGGAAGTAGGAAAACTCTACCATTTGAGCTGTTCTGAGGGATATGGTAATGTCTTAGCACACAGGTCAATTGTTATAAAATATATATATATATATAATATATCTCAATTTGATGATTTCATATTCAAATCCCTGTAAAAAAAAAATAAAAGGAATAGGTCCCAACAATTTTTATTTTTTTGGTAATGTTTTGGTCCTAAGAATGCCACCATTTTCAAGCCCAAGTTCTAAATTGTAGGGCTTGGGCCTGCTTTGTACACGGTCATATTTTTTTTTCCCAAGAAATTAAATATAGGATTATCAGATTATGGGATAAGAGTTTGTACCACTATCCTGTCCTCTTTGAAACATTTTGTACTGGGTTTTTTTTTTCTGCTTTGTACTGGGTTTATCAATTCCACTAATTGTCCGGCGTTTTATTTTATTATATTTATTTTTTATTTTTTATTTTTTGGTTTCCTGGACTTGATCCATCGCTCAGTATTCAGAGTTTTACTCCGACTAATCTCGACCGAGCTATTGTCGGGTTCTAATCTGGAGAGAGCTCTCCCAACGTCGTTTTTGTCACTACCAAAACTCAAACCTTGATTTTTTTTGTGGGCTTCCCACTAGACCAACGAAGCGTTAGTATTTATTTTTATTATAACAAGAATTCAACCAGAATCATAGGGTTAAGGGAGAAAGATGTGATCACTAGGGGTGTCCCTTTGGGACTTAGTCCGGTGCTTTTAAAACTCAATGAAAGTGTCCCCAAGAAAACAGCCTATAGTCACAACTTTTCTCCTCTAACTTGGTGAACACAGGTTCAAATCACTCTGTAACCAAATTTAAAAAAAAAAAAAAAAAAAAACTCAATGAAGGTAGATTTCCAAGGTGAAATCTCCCCTCCCTGAGCCAAATATGAGTAAAATATCAAGCATCAAGGATCGGAAAATTTAGCTTAGCAGAATGGTATAGTTGTCCTTTTAGTATCAGAAAATAAATTTATTATTATACACACCAAAAGAAATTGGAGAAACACACCAAAAAAAAAAATTTATTATATTATTCGTAATTCTATATATATATATATATATATATATATAATCTTATTATCTTTTATATTATTATATGCAACGATTATAGAATTTTTACGCTAAATAATCTCTCAACTCAATTATAATTTCAGCATTTTTTCTTTGGTAAAGTGACAAGTCATTTGGCATAAGTTAACAACCAAAAGATTACAAAATACTCTGTTTTTCCTATGCATCTTGCTGCTTTTTAAATTTTACCCCTACAAGATCATCCTAAACAAATTTATGGGTCTTGAAGTTATGAAAATAAGCGCAGGGAGAGAATGAAAATGGAAAAAATCTTTACATTTCTATGTGTTGAATAAATTGAATAAATGAAATATTTATACAAATTTGGGTAAGTAGAAAAACCTTAAAATAAATAAAAAAAAATCAATATTTTTCTATATATATAATATATCAACGTATTGTGATATATATAGTAATATAATTTGATATATATGGAGATATGCTGATATGGTGTCTATGATAGAATGACATCATACACGGTCGAAGACATTGGATTAACCTAAATTGTAAAATTTGTGGTTGTGGTATTTGAGAAAGGGATTTTACAAGACTAAAAAGTATGCCTCAAACTTTCCTTCTGATTATAAAAGCTTTGAATTCCAATTTTGGCACCCATCCCCACCCAACCCCACCCCACCCCCCACCCCCCCAAAAAAAGAAAAAAGAAAAAGGAAAAAGAGCATCATCACCTTTTGAAAAGGTCATCCAACAATGTGGATCAGAGACTTGGCCATGAGGGAGGCAAAGTCAATTATGAAAGAAAATTTTAAATTAACCTTTTGCAGTTTTAATTGGTAAGTATAAAAATTAACATTATATGCTTATTGTAATATGAATAAACTTAAATTAATGTAATTAATTTTACTAAAATGCGTGAAACTTCTTAAGTATTTATAATTTATTGGGTGTTTTTGGTTGATTAAGAGAAATTAGTAATTAATACGAAAAAATGTTCGAAAAGATATTTATCAGAAAGATTTTGGTGAAAGTAACAAGAAAAAAGAAAGCAAAGATATGTAATGTGGCAGATCAAAACCTGACATTGATTTGTGTTAATTCAAAATCTAAATCCAAAAAGAAAAAAAATATATAATTTGATTTTTTGTGAAGGACAGTATTTAGAGAAATTTATTTAATTTTTGATAAATGTCAATAAAGATTATTGATGTGTATGGTTAAATTTACCAATTTCTTGCAATTAATATTTTATTTTTTAAAAAAATTATTCCCTTTCTCAACGAAAAGTTCTCTAAACTACCTTTTTTTCTTTTTTATAAAAAGGGGATGGCCTCCCTCTGGTCTCACTAAGGACTCACCCTATATAATAAAATAATAATTCTCAATTATATAATTATTAAATAAATTAAAATCATCAACCATGTGCCATCCAACACCAAACAGGGTACTTTTGATTCCGACAAACCTTGCCGCGTAAACAAAATGAGAGCATTGGATCAAACTTTTACACGCTAAATTATTGGATATTTTATCTCTTTAATTAGATATTTTAAATTTAAAATTTGAGAATAATAAAAATAAATTTGAGAGAATCAATATTTAAATAAATTTTATAATATTTAAATTAAATTAATCTAAAAATAAAAAGAAAAAAAAATGAGAGCATCGGGGGAGATGCCCTCTTTTCCAAAAGGCGTAAAGAGGGACGAAAACCATTTCAACGCACCTTATTCCATCGTTGGAAGCATTTCTTTGAATAAGTCTTCCGAATAAATAGTCTTCCACGAAGTTTTGTCTCAAAAAGCAAAGTTTTGATATTGAATTTTTTTATAGAAAAAAATAAATATTGAATTTTTTTATAGAAAAAAATAAATATTATAAGAATTTTATCTATTAAGAATTCGATCCAAATCGAATCAAATTTAATAGATTCTAATATAATTCCTAAATATCAATCATTTATACAAAAAATAAGAATAACTGTTCCAAATACGGCAAGACTCAAAGGGTTTTCTAAGATAAGACATTAACTCAAGCTATATCACTAATAAGCTTTCCCTTTTCAAACAAGAAAAGGGATGAAATATTAGGGCGTAACTATTACTTCTGAATAATACTATTTGATTTTAGTCATAATTACTATTTATTGAGTATTGGTGTAACATCTATATCACTATATTTAGAAATTTGAATATCCTCTCATAGATCCTTCCTCTCTCATGCCTTTTGGAAGGGGTGGTCATGGGATGGTCATGAAGCAATGATTATGGATCTTAAGTTTAGTTTTTTGATCATCAAAAGAACAAGCTCTTGAATTTAGCTCAGGCACCGCAGAACATCCAAATAAATGAGACTGCAAAGTACCTGATGTGCTATTCTTGGAAATGTGATGAACGTTGGTCCGAGACAAAATGGCCGGTCCATGCATCTTTCAAAGAGAGAGAGAGAGAGAGAGAGAGAGAGTGAGGGAATAAAGCTCAATTTTTGTCGTATCCAAATTGACCAACATTACTTCATTAAGTAGGTATGTTGGATTGTCTCTTATGAATCTCATGGTGCTTGTAACATGACTTCTTTATCTGGCTTTCTTTTGTAAGAGAGAGAGAGAGAGTACGAGGCCCACATGTTGGGCCAGAGACCGTTTTTTCATGCCAGCTCGCCTACCGACCTACGTGAGACAAAATTAGTTGCACATTTCAACGTAGCTTTCTTATTGGGCGAATGATGGCCTCCTAAAGTCATCAAGAAATATGGCCAAACACCGTGAAGGCCTAAAAGTCCAACATATTAGCTTTATTTGTTTCACACCCCCACCAAGCTTTTAGATTTTGATAATTTTTTTATACGATGATTAAATTAGATTTTCGATATCTGTTTTTTTTTTTATACACAAAATTTAAATTCAAGATTAAATTTTAGGATCTCATGATTTTAAATTTTGATAATAATATTGTAATCCTCATCCTACAATTTGTGATGAAGAAACAATGTGGTGCTGAAGTCATCTCTATAAAATTATAGATTTAAGATGGACAATTAATGGGTAAGCCATATTTTTTGAAATGGCATAAACATTTTAGGTTACACTTTTAACTTATTGGCACCTGTGGATTGTCTCGCATTATTTTTTTGGGAAGCACTAGAAAATTTTGTGCAGCTACTCTGGCATAATCAAGTGAAGTTATTTGCTTCGACAAACATGACAAAAGATTAGCTGGAGCCTACAGTGATGCGGGGGAATGCCAGGGTACAGCTTTCTGAGTTAATAACCTAAATTAATAATTATGATTTATGATTGCACCAAGTGTGGGACAAAATTGCACAGGCTTGGACCGGGCCCATGGAGTGTAGTACAAATTTTTTATCGAACCATATTTTGACTAATTCAATTCAAATATTATTGAACTCAATTTAAGAAAACCTACTCTAATATAATTTCTATTCTTAAGTTTTGAATTTAAAATTCAAATAAAAAATTTAATATTTTTCATACTAAATCGATTGTCTATTGATAAGATAATTTTAATCATGATAAATAACATATCTCATATATTAATTTCCAACTTAAATTTGGATCGGACAAAAGTTTTCTATTAGGAAAACAGTTTTGCCTGCCAAAATCGGGTCTAGGGCCCTGTACAGTTGCCCTTGCCTGCTCAAAGATGGCCCGGTGGCTCTACCAAGGGTCTACCTATAATTCAACAAAAATTTTCCCATTTATCCATGAACATAAAACCATGTAAGCTTCTCAACAGCTTCCCACAAAAAACTATGGTTTTTTGATTATTTATCTAATCATCTAAAATCCCATGATTACCAAAGACCTTTCTCTTGAACAAATGAAAGCAAATGACTTGTGCCATTCCATAAAAGGAAGAGGGAATAAAACCACTGAGTAATGACCAAAGCGCCAAAAGAGTTGGGTCATTTGAATAGAAAAAGCTGTTGACCCCCAATGTACCAACCAAAGTAATTATGTCAATCATCATAGAATTCCAAGTTTCACCATCAAATAATTTCTTATGCGCCTGACAAGCAGTTTAAGGACACTAGTTTATTTAAAAATCAGATTAAATGTTCTATGTTACATTTTCCCTTGAGAAGTATTGGGACAGAAAATGCACTGTACAATCATTCTGTGTAAGGATGCTAATCGTGAGTCACTTCACTTGTCATGACATCCCATGAGAGTCTAAACGCGGTAAGCTGATTCTCAGAAGGGTTTGCTTCTGTGGTAGAATGAATACCTCTTCTAACCGAAGATACAGGCTGTTTTGGTTGAGGAAGTTTTGTCAATCCATCGCTTCTTAACAATGCCACCACAGAAGACATGTTAGGCCTATCTGCTGGAACTTCTTGCACGCATAAAAGCCCAATCTGAATGCACTTCAAAACTTCAGCTGTAGGGCAATGTTCTGTCAACAAAGGATCGACAACCTCTAATTCTTTTCCTTCTGTCCATAGTTTCCATGCCTGTTGGATTCACATTTTACGGAATATGATTAACATATATTATCTGTAATCAATTATAAATCTAGTTCCATCCAGAAAGAAACCTTACATATGCAAGCAGTGTTTGATCATGTTCTGTTAGGTGAAACTCACTATTCCTTTTACCACTAATTATCTCTAGTAGGATTACTCCAAAACTAAAAACATCTGATTTCACCGAAAATAGTCCCGCCATAGCATATTCTGGTGCCATGTATCCGCTGTTTAAAGGCAATTTGAATCAACAAACAATTGTACTTAGGGATAAAGTACTAAATACTGGAAAAACATGTAATGCAAAGACTTACTATGTTCCTACAATTCTCCTAGTATTAGCAGCATTCTGATTTTCCGCAAATATTCTTGCCATGCCAAAATCTGATATCTTTGCCACCATATCAACATCCAATAGCACGTTACTTGGCTTTAGATCCCTATGAATTATTCTAAGTCTAGAGTCTTCGTGGAGGTAAAGTAGTCCTCGAGCAATGCCTTCAATAATGTTGAACCGTGTAGTCCAATCAAGTTCTACTCTTTTCTCTGGATCTGAAATTCGGATAGAAATCAGAAAAAAACTGTAAGTAGAGAGACTCATACATTAGCTTATCTTGTCTATTACTGAGAAGGGTTTGAATACTATGAACCAAATATGAAGAAATCGAGGCTTTTGTTTGGCATAAACTCATATATAAGAAGCTTCTCTTCTCCTTCTATGCCACATCCCAACAATCTGACAAGGTTTCTGTGCTGAAGTTTGGCAATCAAGATTACTTCGTTTTTGAATTCCTCAAATCCTTGCCTCGACTTCCTCGATAGCCTCTTAACTGCTATTGCATTCCCGTCTGGTAACACACCCTGACCAAAGTTTCTGAGGTTGATTAATTTGATTTCTTCTAAGAAATAAAGATTGTGAAACATTTTTCTACTAGTAATTTTGGTATTACCTTGTAAACAGACCCAAACCCACCTTGTCCTAGATTATTCAATTCTGAAAAATTATCAGTAGCTGCTCTGATAATCACTAAATCCATGAATGGCATACCTTCCATGGCCAATACATAGTTTTGCTGATGTCTAAAAGTGATGTGCAGAGGGCTTGGTGAAGAAAATAATAATCCATTTTGGCTTTGAACATCACCAGCTGATGAAACAGGGAAACGAAAAAAAAAGGAGTTACGAAATGCCAAATGGTAGTTCAAGAAGTCAGACTGAGATACTCAAAACATGAATACAAATTATACCATTTCGAGTTCTCATCCTCTGGCGTCCACAGACTAAGAAGCCGACGATGACTACAATGAAGAATGTGGATGTAAAAATAATTGCTCCTGCAATCCTCCATGCCTTCCAATTTTTCCCTGACTTGATATGGATGAACCCTGGTTTGAATTCCAATTATTTAGTACTAATATTTGAAGAAGACAAATGGTTTTTGTCTTAAAGAATCGTTAGTCTTTCAACCTACTCTTCTCTTCATCAAATTTTGGTTGCAGTAACATCACTAGTTCTTTAAAAAAAAAGTTCCCTCTAAAAACAACGTACTTACCTATATCAGAACTTGAAGAATTATAGAATTGCTCAACTCCGAATCTCAAATTACAACTCCTACTTGGGATAGTCCCTCCCTCCCGAGAATAGCAACATGCTTTGAGATCTCCCAACGCAGAATCCAAACATTTTTTGCAGTCAAGACCAGAAATGTCCCTTGTGCACTGCACTAGTCCGTAGACAGTAACATTTTTTGAAAATCTTAGCTTCCCTGTCGCAAACATGTTCTTATGATCAAAGGCAGCAGATATCGATAGTTGACCAATCAGAGTCAGTAAGACGTTATAAAAGCTGTTGGGGTCCGATACATTGTTTTGCTGATTATTCCACAAATCAGGATATTTCCCTGTATAAACCATGGAGGAGAAAAATGGTTGATAAGAATAACGAACTTCACACAATTCAAACCATATAATTGCATCTTGACTTGAGCAATTTGCCATGATTTCTTGGCTTGCAATCTTCACGCATCTCTGACAAACATCTTTATTGATATCTCCTCTGCACATGGCCAGGCCATAGATTTGATTTTCAGTGTTATTTCCAACAGAAGTGTTGTAGAAACCAGAAAGGGAAGTATCGGAAGAAAGAGACTGGAGAAGGTGTTTGAGATTGTTCTCAAAGAAGCTATTTCGAGTGTAGTTTATGTCTGAATTACAGAACTTATAGAGAAGGTCATCTGTAGACACCACGCCAGAGAGAGCGAAAAAGTTCAGGGGAAGCAACAAAAGCATAGCCGGAAAGAAAGTATTTATTTTTGTGTTTTTACAAGCATGGGGCTCTATATGAAAAGCCAACATATTGCTTCAAAGCAAACAGAGAGAGAGAGAGAGAGAGAGGATAAGAGAGATATATGAGAGAATGTGGTTGAAAAATGGTTTATGCAAGTTGACAGAAGCTTCCCATCTAATAGTCTATACCAGGATTGTGACCGTAGGCATGTAGTCAATGGTTTTCCATTTTGTTTAATTTGGCTTCTGGTCCTGGACGTGAAAAATTTTCAGTTTACAACTTAAATTTTCTTTTCCGTATACCAAGTTGGAATTTTTTATTCTTATATGTATGTGTGTGTGTGTGGCTACTCCTTGTTGATCAGGAAAGAAGAGGCTCATTAGTTTTGGATTAGTATGTTTATATGAAGATAAGTCAGTGTGATGACTAACGTTGTACAATCGATTTCCAACTCATGACAAAGTTGATTGTTGGATAAATTGAGAATCTGGTGTTCTCTATATGTATTGTTGTTCTGCCTCAAAGGCAAAAGTCAAGTTATGAAGTGAAACTCAAGCTGGAGATTATAAAAATATGCTAAACATGTTTAAGGCCTTAATAAGCAAAGCAAAAACATATGATGAATCTGAAATATATATAGGATTAAGTTCATCATGTACACCAAAACTGCCATTACAATGTAGAATCTGAATCATATCTTCTTCTTCTTGTTCTTCTTCTCAAGAATTGAGCCTGCTCGAGATAGTACGACAAGTCTCTTAAATTGTCACTAGGAAGCCTACAACTTTTTCCGGGCTAAACCTTGCTGATCTTTCCAAATTAAGCTACCTAAAAGTGTAGATACTATTATGCTGATATTATCGCTTTAAAGAGAAGTTTAGACATAATTAAATATAGTTAAGCACAGTGACAGCTTGTCTATTGAATATAATAATATCAACAAACTTGATTCTTTCCTAACTAGTGAAAAATTTTATTCTTTGGATCTTCCCTTGTCAAGGAGAACTTGCTTCACATGCTTTTGGTGCCGGCCACTAAAAAGTTCACGGCAAAGTGCAGAAGACCCCCTTTTGGTTCATCCAATTTGCACTGCACCCCTTCTTTCTCAAAAATTTGGCATATAACCCTCGAGTTTACCCATTAAATCTAAAAGATTGTACAACAAACCCGAGCTCTAAGTAACGATCCCTAACACGAGGTACTGTCTATTTTGATAAAAAAGACGTTACGATTTTGTCCATAAAAAAATGTCTCACTATGTTAGGGGTTGGCAGTCATGTGTGTATATCGATTTTGTCCATAAAAAACGCCTTACGATGTTGGGGGTTGGCAGTCCTGTGTGTATATATATATATGGCCAACAATCACTAATCAAGAATTCAAATTGCACTCACCAAAATCTCACACCCTCAACCTAACGCGGGATGTTACAATGTATATGATTGGCAATATCGTCATCAAGAGCAAGCTATTTTCAAGGAAAGAACCCATTTTGGAATTAATCCCTACTAAGCTCGTTTAATTGTGGAATTTCATTTTGAACCTAACCAAAATTACCAAACTACGCCTCAACATTATAGAGTTATAGAGTTTCTTTGAACAATATTTAAGGAATATTGCAACCAAGTAGTCAAGACAGAAGACATTGAAATTCCATTATCTATTAAACATAATGAATATTCAAAGAATTTGGGCCATATGAGCGGAATAATTTATTACCTGTCGCTGTCACAAAGTTTGATACCAACTTGAAGAAACCAATCATCAGTAGTACACAACCCTCTCAAGTCTGTACTTATCTTTATGTGATGTGCACCCTTTGAAGATCTGAATAAAGTAATATGATTCCATTGACTTACAATATTTTAAGTTACATTTGCTTTGAAAGAAGTTAAATCCATTGTTCAAAGTTGAAATCATAGACTCATCAAGAGGCTTTTTTTTCTCCCTCTCTTTTGTTACGTGAAATATCATAATCAAAATGTTCTGTTGTAAGAACATGAACAAGAGTAAAATTTTTCATAATTTTTTTTAAAAAAATGATTCATTTCTCATAACTCATTCATCATTTTTTTTTCACATAAAACGCACTATTTTTTTTAAGGTCATGACTTTTCAACTCTATACCAAAAGACTCTTTTAACGTATAACTCTTACTTCCCTACTTTATGACTCTTAGACTATCCTACCTTAAAACTCTTGGTCTCCTTTATTTTTTACAAAATAAGAAAGTATATTAATTCTATCACTCTCCTTTAAATGCTTTCTTCTCTCAAACTCTCTCTCTGCATGACTTCTCCACACCAAGCTTTCCCCTCAGCAGCTAAACTTATCCTTTGGTAATGCCTTCGTGAAAATGTCTGCCACTTGCTCTTCAGACGTGCAATACTTCAACCTAACTTCATTTTCCTCTATTGCATTTATGATAAAATAGTACTTGATGGCAATGTGCTTTGCCCAACTATGCTGCACTAGATTTTTGGTTAATGCAATGACTGATTTGTTATCACAGTAAATATTAGTTGCAGTATCATGTTTATCTTTCATATTCTCCAATTTTCTTCTCAACCAAATTACTTGAGAAGTTACCATTGTAATTGAAACATATTAAGCCTTTGTAGATGACTGAGCCATAGATTATTGCTTCTTTGAGCATCATGAAATAGCTCTTGAACCAATCATAAAAACATACCAGATGTGCTCTTCCTATCATCCATACAACCTGCCCAATCACTATCACAAAACCCCTGCAACTCCAATTTTTCACCCCTACAATATTTAATTCCATATCCCTTCATTCCCTGCACGTACCTTATGTCACGCCCCGAACTGGGGTCGTGAGCAGCCGCCCGTTGTCCTGAATATCGGCTGTATTTCTACAGAAAATCGGATATAACCTCTCCATAAATCGGAGATTTTCCATATACAAATAAATCTGTATAATTTAAAATCAACCTGTAAATAAAATAAAATGGTCATTCAGGCCTCACAACAACCTATCAACCACAACAAACATCCAGAACAACGCTAGACTATAAATCTCCAACAATCCTAATCACAGACCTTTACTGTCATGCCCAACTAGAGTATGAACAGCTGCCACACTGAGCGGATCTAAAGTTTATACAAATATACAATAAATTTCCCAAATAAAAAGTTTAAACGCTTACAGATGTCTCAATGCAAGTAAAATGAACCAAAATGAGAGTTATGCACACAACTGTCCATAAGTTATACAGTCATCCCATAATATACACGGTCAAATACAGATTTCAATATCAAGATCGCGCAGAGTCGAAACAAAGTACGAAATTCATATTTCAAATTTAACTCAAACTTCACCGTCGTAACTACCAAATCTCAAGGTATGCTATCAAACCCTCTAGAGTCTGAAATGTCGCTCTATCACAAAAATCCTATTTGAGGAAGGAAAAGAGAGGGATGAGTATCATTGGAAGATACTCAATGAGTGAGGGGGATAATATCAAGTATAAATAGTGTGGGTGAATCATTGGAGTGTCAAATAATATCATTTGAAACAAAAATTTACATTTCGCAATACAACATGATATATTTAGTAATTTGAAATCATTTAAATCAATCGAACGATAACAAGCATGTATGTATCCATTTAAAAATCAAATAATAGTAGAGTAAGCCAAAAATAATCCTGACAAAGGTCAACCATGATCAAGGACAGACGCATCGGGGGTTTTATTATGCATAGGTTTTAAAATAGCTCTCTACCCCGACGTTGGCCATGAGTTTGCTGGGGTTAACTCATCATCATGTATAGGACCCCGCCCGATATTAGACAGTAGCGTCACACTCGTCCTCCCCCAATGTGGGTTCAACCGGCCGCGCCTATAGCCATTCGAATCAATGACGTTTGTGAATATCTCCTGCAAAAGCGTATCCGGGCAACCCATGCCTCTACAAACACCCTTCGTAACTACGGAATCATCAATGTCATCATCATAGTATCACAAGGGCACAACGTCCCACAGGTAAGAATCATATCATCGTATAATTAGTGGGCATCCAACCCACATAGTTCATCGAAAACATTTCAAATCCGTATGCCAATACATTCATCAAATCATTTCAAATCCAAGCCAATGCGACGGCAAAATAGAAAACATATCTAGTTCTCAAATAATGACACAATATCATTTCATTTCAAACATGGATGCATAGTCATCAGAAACATAAATTTACGACACTCCAAATGTCACAAAATAAGTTTTGAAATTTAATATCACACGTCGAGTCAATGCATATCGAAAGCATATTTTATTAAAAACACGACAGAAACAAGTTTTACTATTTCATGCAAGAGATTAGAATCCCACTTACATTTCTAGGGAGGGTGATCACTTCTTATTTTTCAATTCAATCCAATTGACTCATAGAGTCTCCAAAAGACAAACCTAATCAATCATCACAATTTAATATTAAATAAAGGTTTAATATGAGATTTTTAATTTTTCTTTCAAATTTAATATAACTGTAATTGACACAATCCCCTTTTTAGATTCCCGTTTATCACTTTCAATCATTTGGCTCACAAATGATCAATTTTTCAATATTTCTCATTTTCTCTAATTTTTTTCGAATTTAACATTATATAATTTTCGATTCTAAATTCCACCAAATTTCGACAAGCTTAATTCAAATATTAAAATAATTGCATTTCTCTCACCTAGGTTTTCTCGGATCTAAAACATAACTTTCGTTCGCCCGTCGAACTGGTCTAAAACCTATAATATTTCTAAATTTGAAACGAAGTTAGCAACTAATTAAATTCTAAAACGCCAAACCCTAGAATTACATCCAATTATAGTCGTTACCTGCAGTAAAGAAGATGCAGGTGAGCTCTTGAAGGGAACAGCTGGTTGCCGGCTCATGGGCCGACGCGGGCTCGTGGGCCGTCACGGGCTCGAGGGCTGGCGGGCTGGCCCGCTGGTGGGCTCGCGGGCTGGCAGCCCGGTTTGCTGGCCGCAGTGGGCTTCGCGGGCCACAGTGGGCTTCGTGGCCTTGCGGGCGCTCATGGGCTAGGGTTCGTGCTGGCCAGCTGGATCGCGCTCGCGAGTGGATCGCGCGCTGTGAGGCACGTGCGCTCGCGCTATGGGTCGCGCGCTGGAGCGCGCTGGCGTAGTGGGTCGCGCGCTGGAGCGCGCTGTGCTCGTTCAGAGGGTCGCGCTGGAGCGCTCTCGCCCTCGTACAGGGGTCGCGTTGGAGCGCGCTCATGCTCGTGTTGTGGCGCGCTGGTGCAGGGAGGAACGTGCTGCAAGCTGGAATTCGCGAGCTAAGGCACGTGCTCGCGTGAGGATCGCGCTTGCGGGGAGGTTGCGGTCGCGGGGGGGAGGTCGCGCAAGGGCACGCTTTGCTCGCGGAAAGGCGTTGCAGCAGCGGCGAACGCGGGAGGAAGGCGAGGCGGTGGGCGACGGCGATGGCAGAAAGGGAGCGGCGGCGGCAATCGGGCGCAGCTACGAGAGAGGAAGAGACGGAGATGAGAAGGAGAGAGAAGAGAGAGAGAGAGAGAGATCAGGGCTAAAAGCCCTAATCCAATCTTTGGGAGGGGGTGCTACGTTTTGCCTCAAAACGCAACACTCCGCTTCCCCCCCTTTTTTTTTCCTTTCTTTTCTTTTCTTTTTCTTTTTCTTTTTCTTTTATTATTATTATTATTATTATTATTTATATATATATACATATATATATTTATTTATTTTACCCTAATTTTCACGGATACGGTAATAATTTAAATATATCAAAAATTTAATTTAAATACCCAAAAATCAAAATTCAATATAAATAAATAAAATTTTTCGTACAAAAATACGGAATCACAAAGTCGGTGTTACACCTTAACACCATTTTACCTGCTCCATAGTTAAAATTGGTTGGGACAATGCATAAAACATGACAACAAACTTACTGCAAACATAATATCCAATCTGATTGCTGTAAGATACAATAAGTTACCAATCAAGCTCATATATACAACCTTTCATCAACACTTCTTCCACCATCATCTCTCTTCAATTTTTCATTCAATACATTGGAGAATCAAGTAGTTTGCAACCATGCATTCCAAATTTTGCCAGAATTTTTTCTGCATAATTTTCTTGACATATAAATATCTTATTTTCACATTAATAAATCTCTATTCCAAGAAAATGATGCAATAGCCCCAAATCACTCATGTCATATCTCTTCATCATTTCTTCTTTAAATTTTTCAACCATTTTTTGATTATTGCTGGTAAACACTAAATCATTAACATACAAAGCAATAATAAGAATGTTCATATCTTGCTTCTTCACATACAAAGTTGGCCCACTCATGTTTTTCTTGAATTCATTATTGATGAACTAGATATCAATTTGATTATACTATGCTCGTGGAGCTTGTTTTAAGCCATATAATGCTTTCTTCAACTTAATCACTTTGTCCTCTGCATTCTTAGCAATAAAACCAGCTAGTTGCACCACATAGACCTCCTCTTTTAGCTTACCATTCAAAAATACGGATTTCACATCTAATTGATAAAGTGTCCAATCCTCTTGAGCAGCCAATGCTATTAACATCCTGATGGTATCAAGCCTTGCAACTAGAGCAAAGACTTCATAAAAATCCACTCCCATTTGTTGTGCATATCCCTTGGCAACCAATCTTGTTTTATTATTTTGAACAGAGCCATCTGCATTATGCTTCACTTTATAAATCCACTTCACACTAATTAATTCTCTGTCTTTTGGTCTATCTACCAGCTCCCAAGTTTTGTTCTTTTCAATAGCTTCAATCTCCTCTTCCATTGCTCTCCTCCAGTATTTCTTTCTTATGGCTTCTTCAAAACTTTCTGGTTCAACAATACACAAATTGCATCTTGCATAAATATCACTCAATCTCCTCATCTTGATAGGAGTTGAGCTAGGTGTTGAAGAGCTTGAACTAGGAGAACGTGTATCTATTTCTAGACCAATTGCATTTTCTTCATCTTCATTCTTCATTGGCTTTTACAGCAAAATCATCTTTAGCCCATTCTTGATCTCCTGCGATTCATCTTCCCACTTCTACTTCTTATCTTCATCAAATACCACATCTCTACTTATGATCACAGAATAAGACTATATAATCTGTAGCCTTTAGAAGCCAAACTATCTCCCAAAAAAATACATCTCTCACTAGGCTCATCAAGTTTTGTCCTCTTTTCTTTAGGAATTTGAGCAAAACATATACTACCAAACACCTTGAGATGACTAACCGAAAGTTTTCTGTCACTCCACGCTTCAAATGGCGTCCTCTCCTTCAATACACTTGTGCAGCACAGATTGATTAAATACACAGCCGTGTTAACCGCTTTAGGCCAAAACTTCTTAGGCATATTTTTCTGAAATAACATGGATTTAGCCATCTCCATTACTGTTTGATTATTCCTCTCAGATACCCTGTTTTGCTGTGGTGAATAAGCCACCGTCAACTACTTTTCAACCCCTTTATCTTCAGAAAATTGTTGAAACTCCCTTGAATATACTCATTTCCTCTGTCACTTCTCAACACCTTGATCTTCTTACCACTTTGATTCTCAACAAGATTTTTAAATTTTTTGAAAATACTGAACACTTAAAATTTATTTCTTATAAAATAAACCCAAGTTATCCTACTGTAATCATCAATAAACAAAATAAAATACCAATTTTCATTCTATGAAGGTGTTTTCATCGGTCCACACACATCTCTATGCACAAGTTCAAGCTTTTCTTTTGCTCTCCAAGCCACTCCTTTAGGAAATGATTGCCTATGTTGCTTGCCAAATGCACACCCTTCACAAACTCTAATTTTATCATGAATATTCGGGAGACCATGTACCATGCCTTTTTGCTGCATCATCTTCAGGTTTTGAAAATTCAAATGACCAAATCAGTAATGGCACAACCAGCTTTCATCCTCCAAATTAGCCTTCATAGACTTCTCTGCTGGATATTTAAAATTGAGAGGAAAATATCATTTCTACATTTTCACTTTGGCTAAAGCATTTTGAGAAGGACTTTTGTCATAAATTGTGCAATAGTTATCCTCAAAATGAAGAAAATAACTATGCTCAAGCAACTGGCCAAGACTCAGCAAATTAGCATTAGCATCAGGCACATAGAGAACTTCTTGGATCTTCTTGACTCCATATTTGGTTTGAATAGCAACTGTACCAAGCCATTTTGCTTTCATACATTCTCTATTGCCATTTTTTACTTTTGAATGGAAGTTTGTATTCAAATCACAAAAAATACTTCTTTCAGATGTCATGTGATTACTATAGGCACTATCAACATCCCAATGATCATCCCTTTTTTCAATTGCACTTTGACAAGCATAAACATATTATCTTCTGCATCACCCTCTTCCATTATCTTTGCCTGCTAATTAACATTTACTCTACAATCTTTATTCAAGTGACCAAACCTTTTGCAATTGAAACATTGTGGTCTGCTTTTGTGATAGCAATCTTTTACTAAATGCCCTGGTTTGTCACAAATGAAACATTTTTTAAACGAATCTTCTACGTTATTCTTCCTCTCTCTTTCTCTAAATTCACCTCTGCCTCTACCTCTTCCCCTTGAACTTCTGCCTCATCCACTACTTCTAACCAAATCATTTTGTTTTTCTTCTTTAGACACTCCCTGACTTTTTGAACCAAACATAAGTTTAGATTAAAATGCACTTTCTACAGCTTTTTCACTATGATAAATCAATCTTTGCTCAAATGTTTTTAGTGAACCCATCAACTCCTGAATACTCATAGATGCTAGATTTTTGTTTCTTCTATCACAGCGACTTTGGAGACAAACTTTTCAGGCAAACATATTAGCACCTTTTCATTTATCTACTTATCAGTAATTTCCTCACCATTTGCCTTCATTTGATTTACTAATTCAATCAATCTAGTAAAGAACTCTTGCATCAATTCATTTTCTTTCATTCTAATATTCTCAAACTCCCTTCTACAAGATTGAAGTTTTATCAACCGTACCTGAAAATCTCCCTAAAATTTTTCTTGCAAAATATCCCATGCCTGTTTTGCCTATCGCTCTCATGATTCTGAGAAAAATTGTATCAGAAACTCCCCTCTGAAATATGGAAAGAACAGCTGCATCAAGATGTTTCTTCTCCCTTATCTCCTTCCTCTGACCTGCCATCAAAGTTGACTATGATTCTGGCTCTTTGATTCCATTTCCACAAGCTTCCATACATCTAATGACTCAAGAAGAATCTTCACTTTGACATACCATAAATCATAGTTTTCTCCTGTAAAAATAGGGATTTGGACTGCACTAAAATTGACAATAGAAGAACTTGTCATCTATGTTTCAAAAATTATGGAACCTCTCTTGGATTTTCAAGCTCTACTACCAATTTTGTTGTAAGAACATGAACAATAGCAAAATTTTTCGTAATTTTTCAGAAAGAGTGATTCATCTCTCATACCTCATTCATCCTTTTTCTTTACATAAAACACACTATTTTGTTAAGTTCATGACTTTTCAACTCCACACTAAAAGACTCTCTTAACGTATAACTCTTACTTCCCTACTTTATGACTCTTAGACTATCCTATCTTAAGACTGTTGGTCTCCTTAATTTTCTACAAAATAAGAAAGTACATTAACTCTATCATGTTCCATCCCAAGATGGGTTGACTTGTATCTTCAGGCAGAGATATCAGAAATAGTTAGAACATTGACAGTTGAACGGTCATTTGCGACCGTTTCATAGTGGTCAGTGAATGTGCCCACAGAAAAAGCAGGACTCTGAGGTTGAGAAAGAGTGATTGAATTGCCTTTCAGCATAAGAATAACCGATGACATGGTTGGTTTGTCAAACACGTCGTCTTGAACACACAACGGTGCAATGTGCATGAACAACATAAATTCTCGTCATCTGAAATCAAATCATTCAACAATGGATCAATCAAATCTAGTTCTCTTTCCTTGTTCCACAATTCCCATGCCTGTCAAAATGTTTCCAAATACTAAATTTGAGAGCACAAAATATTTTTCAAATGTGTGCTGGTAATATGCAAACTATGCCTACATATGCAAGGAGACTAGGGGGCACATTTTGAGAGATGAAATTCTGCATTTCTTCTCTCAATGATGATTTCTAGAATTAGTACTCCAAAGCTAAAAGCATCAGACTTGATTGAATACAATCCTTGCATAGCATACTCTGGAGCCATATATCCACTAAACCAAAAAGAAATGATATTACTTAGGCACATGAAGTTCTTTAATGTCTTAACATGTTGGACTTTTGATATTAAACTCACCAGGTTCTGGTAATTATAGCAGTGTTAGCTCCATCATCATTTTCTCCAAAAATCCTTGCTGTTCCAAAATCAGCATCCAACAATATATTGCTAGGCTTAAGATCTCGATGAATGATTCTGAGACATGAATCTTGGTGAAGACAGAGAACACCCTTTGCAATTCCATTAATAATATTGACCCATTTCTTCCAACCAAAGTTGCGCACGTTTGCTTTGATCTGCACATAATGTGCTAAGCGCTAAAGAATTGACTTAAATCCTTATATAAGCATTAGAAAAGCTATTAAAAATACGAACATAAGAGGAAGACTTCTAGGCTGCCATTAGGCATGTACTCATAAATGAGAATTTTTTCTTTGCCATCAATGCAAAAGCCTAAGAGCCTAACAAGGTCTTTGTGCTGAAGCTTCATTGGACTTCATTTGCAAATTCATTTAGGCCTTGCTCTGAATAGCCTTTTCATTGCAATCATCTTGCAATCACTAAATATGCCCTAACAAAAGATCAAACATTACTTTAGGAAGTCTTTGCCATGAAACATACCCCTTTTTTTTCCTAATCAAAACTTATTTAGTATCTTGTAAACAGGGCCATAACTGCCTTGCCCAACTTTGTTTTCGTATGAGAAATCATTTGTTGCTGCACGTATTGTTGCCAAATCAAAGAAGGGAGATTCTTCACCAAGTCACCCCTTGCTTGTAAATCTTGTTGCAGGAAAGCAATGCTTTTGGATTCACCAAAGCTACTTAATTGAACTGCCTGACTTGAACTTTAGCTTCTATCTGCAAAGCAAAAATTTAGAGAGAGAGAGAGAGAGAGAGAGAGTATTCTGTTCTTAGCTTGTTTACCTTTTCAAGTTCTTCTCCTGATCACAAGACAATAGACAACCGCAACCAACAGCAACACCATGAAAAATGCAGATAAAATAGTAGAAATTATGCTTATCCATATTTTCCTTCCATTACCTGCTTTTCAAACAATTGAAACTAAATTTAATTGTGTACCAAAAAAAAGATAGCAGCCTTAGTATTTAGAATATTCATATGCTTTAAAAAGGTTCCCAAATATCTACCTTTCTTTGATGCTGAAATTTCAATTTGACCTTCATAGAATGCATAGTACTCATATCTCAAATAGCAACTATGGCTTAGAAGTCTCACTCCTCCATAAAAATAGCAACAACCTAGAAAGTCTGATATGGAAGTTTCAAAGCATCGACTGCAATTACTGGGATACAAGTCCATAGTACATTGCACAAGAACATAGATTTGTGTCTGTACTTGAAAAGGCTACCTCTCCGGTGGCATACATGTTACTCGAGGATCCAAAATCTGCAATCTTAGTAAGATTAAGCAAAGTCTGATTCACAACAGTCTTAAATCTCTCTGGCTCCAAGGTATTTTTCATGTCGTACTTGGGAATATTCCCTGAAACATCCAATTGGCCAAAGATTCACTTGTTGGACTAACGTAATTGGCAGTCTTCTTCCCAAACAACAGCTTCTTCATTGCTTGGACAGAGCATTGTGATGTCCTGTGATGCAGTGGAGATGCAGCTATGGCACATGCATAGCTAGAGTAGGTTAGGCATAAATACAGACTATAAAGTATATCTGGGTCACCTCCAAACGATGTGTTGAAGAACAAGTATTTGAAGGTAAAGAAGGAAGAAGGGAGTTAAGGTTTTTTTCAAATGGACTATTGGAGGTATAATTAGTTGAATTTGAGAATATATCAGATGGTGGATTGGCACATGCAGGACAGACATGGAAGATGATGAAAACAAAGAAGCAAATCAAGATCGATTGAGCAGTTTTCAACATATCTTGAGACTGAAACTTATTCTTGGAAATACTTCAATTTTGAAGTTCAAGTCCTTATGGTGTGTCTTGGCAGCGTATAAGGTTTTCTTGTTCAAATGACTTTTCCCAGTCAAATTCAAATGAAAACGAAAGCAAAGGTGAAAAGGGTTTAATTCCAATGGACATCAACATCAATAGGCAGATTAAACATGGTAGTCTTTTCATGGTAGCTTTTCTAAGAAGGTTATGGCTTCAAAAAATGTGGATTTAAGATGTTAACCTCACATGGGTTGATCGTACCATGTCATTTTCTGTAACTATTGGGCCAGTGGCTCTAACCAGACCTAAACTGACTTTTCATGGTCTTATAGATTAACTCGGTTATCTATATATAAGCAAAATTTCCCTTCTTTCTTCTCTTGGTGAAACTTTAAGGCATACTTGTATTTAGATTTCCCATAATTGGAGCAAGTCTGGTTTAAACCGGATCTAGAGAAGGCATTGAATGTTTGGGAGGACAAAATATAAGATCTATCCTTTTTTTTCCCTCCAGAACAATCATAAAAATATTGAATGTTTTGGGAACCATCAAATACATATATGTATATAAGAAATGAGGAGATTAAAGCACTTGTGATTTGCAAAATGGTGGATTTAGAAAAGTCATGGCTAAATGTTTGGTAGTTCTCTAGCAAGATTTCTTTGTTAACGATCCTTTTTCCATGCATTTTACCTTAATCTGACTTCTTCTGGCAACTCTTATTGCACTTTGTTTCCTTTTGTTCCCCTTGATGAGTTTAGTGTGTGATGTTTTAACGAACATTAGACATATAAACTGTCATAAAATTCAAAAAAAAAATAAAACAAATTCAAAAGAGAGAAATATAAAAAAAATAACAATATAGAGAGAATGATTTTATTTCTCTTGCCATTCTCTATTTAGAGTTTTCACTCTATTTATAAACTCTCAAAAAAAAAATTTTGGATGACTTCATATAAATATAAAAAATAAATTTAGATAACGAGGGAAAAATAAATTTATGGTACTTCAAATTCAGTATGTTCTCAAGCCAACTCAACTTCAACTTTTCAACTTTCCAAGCAGGGTCAAGGCCATTTGAATGGTTTCTCTTGAGCTTGTGTCCCCAAATATGTCTCGGCAAGGCCAGGGCCCTTCGGTTTGCTCATGCCATATGAAGCATGTGATGTGGGGACTAAAGATGCCGCGGCCGTGGTTACTAAGGCACAAAGGCACCAGATTTGACAAAATTGCCCCAACAATTGACTTGGCGGCTTATACGTAACATGAAAATGACACAATCCTCTTTTTTAAACATTATTAATCAGAAAAATTTTGCTTATGACGTGTTTCGCAAGCTTAAGAGCTAACCACGGCAACATGCAAGAATTCATGAGAAACGAGATGACATTATTTTGACTAATAATTGGTTTCTCTTCTTTATAATTACATGGGCTTTGGTGCCTACAACCTGCTCTGATAAATTGTCTTTGCTGTCTGGGCTTACTATGCTGGTTTTTTCCCCTATTGATGTGTCATTGTTTTTAACAAAGGAGAGTTAGATTTAAAAAAGGGAATAGCGAAACCAAACTTGAAATCTCTGGTTAAGAGATAAACTTTTACTATCACTAAACTAAAACTCGAATCATTTAGTGCCGAGTCTATTGCCTACTCTCATTTTTTTTTTTTCTTTTGGTTCTTAGACTAGAAAGACTTGAATCATAAGTCTTTCGATCGGTGTAAGAATCGAATATTTCACGAGGAGGATTAATGGTGCCTACGCTCGCTTTTACTTATAAAACTTTTGGATGTATATAGTAAGGAAGTAACAAATTAGGAACAAAATTTACACTCACAAAAATTAAAATTGTTCATTCACGTGTTTTAATTTGAAAAATTTTCACCTTTGATATATTTTTTCATAATAGATTTACATGTTTCTTCTTTTTTTTTTTTTAGAGAGAAAAAGGAAAAGAAAAAAAGAAATATGTTGAAAAAAAGAGAAAAAAATAAAAATTTAACCATTGGATATTTCCATCCTTTTGCCCTATCTGCAGCCATGAGGAACATATTACCCCACTTAAAATTTAAAGGGAAAAAATTATTTATGAAACACATTTAAAATAAGGTAAAATTAGAAAAAAATATTTTACTCCCTTTGTCCTCCTACTACACATGCCCTCAGTGTCAATATTTACATGAATTACTGATAAATCCCCTATATAGAATTATTTTTAAAAAAAAATTTATCGATATTCGCAAACTATATTTTATTAACCAAATTTTTCATAATATACATTTCACAAGTATTTACATGTCCTAATAGAATGACAAGATCATCGACTCAAAATAGCCGAAATTGTTAAATCATTGACAGAAGAAATACTGGCAATCATTTCATAGTGATCGGTAAACCTGCCAACACAAAAGGCAGGTCTCTTAGGTTGGCAGAGGGTCACATCTTCCTTCTTCAACATCCGAACAACAGAGGACATTGTAGGTCTATCAAATGCATCTTCTTGCACACACAAAAGTCCAATGTGCATGCAGCGTATGAATTCATCCGCACAACTGGAATCTTTCAAGGTTGGATCCATTAAATCTAGTCCTTTTCCATCATTCCACAATTCCCACACCTATCATAGAAAATTCAAATATTTAGACCGACTCTGCTACGATTAATATTCAAAGACTAACAGCATCAACTGAAAAGAACATAATTTATAATTAAAATTAACATACATGTGCTGGAAGACTAGGTGCATTGCCGAAGACATGGAATCCTGCATTCCGTCTTGATGTTATGAGCTCGAGAATAAGAACTCCAAAGCTAAAAACATCGGATTTAATCGAATATATGCCCCCCATGGCATACTCAGGAGCCATATATCCACTAATTAAAAAGAAAAGGTTAAAAGCTATGCAGAAATAATAGAAAAAACCTACCAAAATAGCATTTTTTTTTCGCTATGTAAATATTTGCAGATAAATAAATAAATGAATAACAAGATTTGATGGACTTACTATGTTCCAGCAATTCTTGCAGTGATAGCTTCACCTTCCGTGGCTCCGAAGATTCTTGCTGTTCCAAAGTCGGATATCTTAGGATTCATATCATTGTCTAGCAACACATTGCTCGCCTTTAGGTCCCTATGAATGATTCTAAGCCGAGAATCCTCATGAAGATAGAGAATTCCTCTGGCAAGTCCATTGATTATATCAACGCGTTTGCTCCAGCTAAGTTGCAAGCACTTCTTCTTATCTACAAAATGCATATTCAAGCAATTCGGATTACACAACAATGTATCTGTTTTAGCAATGGCCCAAGGGTGATAAGTACTAACCAAAGAGCCAGCGATCAAGGCTGCCATTAGGCATGTACTCGTAAACAAGTAATTTCTCTGCTCCATTTACGCACCCCAAGAGCCTGACTAGGTTTTTATGCTGAAGCTTCATTATTAGCAGTACTTCATTTCTGAATTCCTCAGAACCCTGGTCAGAATCACTTGAAAGTCTCTTGACGGCAACTTCTTTACCATCACATAATATACCCTATAACATGATCAGAATTTTGTTCAAATTTCTGTCATAAATCCAATGCAGACTTGTTTATCAAGTAAAATACTAGTATTTACCTTGTAAACAGGACCAAAACCGCCTTCACCAAGCTTATTTGAGACTGAAAAATTATTTGTAGCCCTATATATACTAGCAAAATCGAAGAATGGAAACTCTTGCAATTTTGAATTATCCCCTTGCAAACTTTGGTGAAGAAAATGCCCATAATTTGCATCACCAACATTGTTGCCTCTCTGAGTTTGACTTGTCATTAGACAACGACATACAAAAAATCCCGCGAACAGTACAATCAAAGATGATAGAATTGTTGTGACTATAATTGTCCGTCTACTCTCTTTATCACCTGCAAGAAGAAATTCACATCATTTGCAATTCATTCTTTGGTAAGTTGTCACTGCAAAATAAATAAATAAATAAATAAAATAACATAAAAAACCCAGTGAAGTTTACCAACACTTACTTTTGCTCGTCCCTTGCTCTTCCATGACAACTTCATAAAAATGGTAGAATTCATACCTCAAAAAGCAACTACGGCTAAAAACTCTGGCACCGCAACTATAGTAGTAGAGGCCCAGAATTTCAGATATGGAAGTTTCAAGGCAAGTTTGGCAATCATTAGGAGACAAGTCCATGGTGCATTGGACAAGACTATATATAGTGTCAGTCTCTGTGAAGGGCACTTCGCCAGTAGCATACATGTTACTTGAAGGTTCAAAAGCTGCAATTTGGGTAAGATTTCGAAGTGTTTGGTTTACAAGAGACCTAAACCTTTCTGGGTCTGAAGTATTCTTAGCATTTATTTGGTATACGTTGCCCGTAACATCCAAATGTCCAAAAAACCGGTCTTTTGAGAAGCGAAGTTGGCATAATTCTTCCCAAACAATTGCATCTTTTTGGCTTGGACAGTGTTTGACGACATCTTGAGATGCAGTACTAATACAATCACTGCAGCTACTATGTAAGGTGTAGTTGAAGCAGAGGAAAAGACCGTAGACTCTGTCCTCATTATCTCCAATTGAGGTATTGTAGTAGTGGGAGATTGGAGCTTTGGAGCTCATAGTGAGGAGGAGGTTATGGAGATTGGTTTGGAAAAGACTGTTTTCGGTATAATTTCTTGCGTCCGAACAATTACAATAAGGGGGGTCATTATAAGGGGGGTCAGCTAGAGCAGGATCGGGAAGATTGGCAATGGAAAAGACATAAATCAGCAAAAGCAAATGAATTGTTTTCAAAGTGGTTTGTGAAGGAAACATGTTTTGGCCTTGGAGCTTAAGGAACCGTGGTAGTTCTTTGATGATAAAGGATGAGAATTTAATGATTCTTTTATCATTCAAAAAAGAGAAAGAAAAAAGAAAAAAGGAAAAAGGAAAAAAATTCTCATAACATTTTCACAAGTTTAGGTGTATTTAACATTACAAAATGTGTATGATGTGGATACTCACAAATATTGTTGGTCAACTCATGATTAATTATATCTTGCATTAAAAATCTAAGTCTGGATTAAGCAATATTATGCCGTTTTTATTTTCTTCTTCTATTAAGAAAAAAATCAAAACGTTCTATCAGTGATAGCTCAAGCGATAAAATTTTCTCACAAGGAAGATTTTAAATTCTAATCGGAAAAATCAAAAGAATAAATAATTGAAATGCCATTTTTGTATTTTTGTACTTCTCTGTTCAAACCTCAACTTGTATGATAGTGACTTGAATTTTGATTATTGCCACCGATTCAATGTCCATTAATTTCAAAGTAGAAATCTCAAAATAAAATGTCACATAGTGGGGTCAAGAAAAATGACCATAGTGGAACAAGTCCTTAAGAGGACTATGACTAAGTTTTGGTCTCTCTTGCAATTTCATCTTTCAAAAAAGATTATATTTTGGGATTTTCCTACAAAAGCAAATTTCATTAAGCATTACCTTTTTGAAAGTGAAATTTTTAGTTCTTGTTTCCCACTTGCTTCTGATATGGGACTTGAGTGATATTTTCTAGGCAATAAGGGTGCCTTTCTTTGACTTCAGCTAACATTTGACAAACAAGTCAAGCCTTCATCAGCATTTACAGATTTGCATTAAGGATTAAACAAACATTACAATTCAATTAAGACAGGAAAAAGTGAATAAAACCTAAATTTATAAAAAAAAATATATAAAATAAAACATACATGACCCTAAGTGATATGTGAAGATTTTTTTACAAATAATTTGTGAAAGTCAGACATATTATATAATAATATATGGTTATTAAAATCATAAAAAAAGAAAAAATATATCATTATTATCGTCAATTTTGACTAAAATTGAGAAATCAATGGCGCCACAGTTTATATATATATATATAAAAGAAGAGATTATCCTAAGTCGCAGGGGTTAAAGAATAAGATGGATTAGATAAAAGTATGTTCAAAGATGGGGAAATGTGTACATCAAAGCAAAACTAGATGAGCACCACCTTACTCCATGCTCCCTCTATACAACTTAAGTTCATGGGGCTACCATCTTTTCCTCCAATGAGGAAAAAAAAAAAAAAAACCAAGAACACCAATGGGTAGATACAGTGAAGAATATTATTATAAAAAAAAAACAGAAAAATCGATAAGAGTTCTGATTAAAGTCCTCAAGCTGAGCATTACTAATTTATTTAGCAAAAAACTTCACGCATGTTGGTCTATGAGATTTAATTCAATCGGCATCATTCTTCTTTCCTCTCTTATAGGTCTTGAGTTTGAACATCGGAAATTGTTGTAAATGGTTTTCGGATCATCTTGAATTCCCCAAATGGCATAGGTAGGCTTTTTTGGATATAGAAGTGTTGTTTCAGCAAAACCTCTGAAGTTGGATACGAGTCCCCCATTGATGGATTAACCATCTGTGACCCTCTGTTGCTCGTCATAAGTTCCATCCCTACACGTTGTTAACAAATTTTAATGATAGTAAATAGTAATTAATGAAACTAAGAGCCGCTAAAGAGAGCACCACGGTGACCAAGGTGGTTTGGCCGAACGGCAGCACCAGGACTTCATATCCTTCGGGTTATGAGTCCAAGTGCCAATTTAATGAAAGTAGGTTTTGAAAGAGTTTTTGCCTCCGATGGGATCACGGTGATAGACTCTCCCTGGAGTAGTAATTATCTCTCAAAGCAGCAAATATTCTTAATTTTTTTTTAATATTGATATTTAGTAATTATATTAAATTTAATTAAATATAATGATATTAAATTAAGTTAATAATAGATTATATATTACCGGTGATAATAATAATTTGAATATGAATCGGATTTATTCTGAGTTAGTAAACACCAGAAATAAAAATAAAAAATGAAAATTAAAAATAAAAGAAATTAAGAAAATGGAATCTAGGGCTTAATTAACGTTGACACGTTTCATTTTTCAATCCACGAATCTAGCAAAACCAAAACGGTCGCCATTTTACCTTCCGCGGTTAAAAGCTTGGAACTCAAACAATGTCAATCTGCGTCGGAAGGGCTCTTGCTCTACTTCTCAAGGGCCACTTTGCCGAAGAAGCTCTTAGGACTTTTTCTTCATCAAGGCTTGGGTCCGGTGGTTGCAGTCGTCTCTTCTCGTCTACATCGATTGATGGATTTGATTCGAGGTGTGGTTCTATTAGGGCTGGTGAGTTCATCACCTTAAACATTTTCGCTTGCCATGAACATTTTGATTTTTTTTTTTTAATTTCCTATTCTTTTTGAGTCGTGGGTTTTGTGCATTTTAGTTGTTCGTGAAAATGCCGTCAAGAAGTCACTTTATTGGACCAAAAGCTTTATTATGGAATTTGGGTTTATGAGAATCCAATCATTTTGGTTTTTCACCGAGGCTTTTTATATGTTTTTGTACTTGTGGTCTTTGGGCTTTTGAGTTGTGGGTGAGGTGCAGTTGAACTGTTTGTGAAAATGTCTTCTGGTAATTACAACATTAGGAGGGAAATCTTTATAGAAGATCGGTTTTAAGAGAATACAATGTGAGTTCTGCATCAGTTGATTTTCTAGAAAAGATTTCTGTCCCGAAAATTTAAACCCATCTGTGTGGTGATTTGGGACCAAGCAATGCTACTCAATGTGACATGCACTGTTATTGTTTTCTTGCAACTGTATTATTTTGAAACCCCCGTTTTAAAAGGCTTACCAAGAGAACTTTTTAAGCTCTTGTTTGTTATCATGTGATTTATGTCTAGCATTGAAGTGTCGTTAGTCAAAAAATGAGGGAAAAAAATGAAGAAAAAAGTCAGAACCGCACGGGGTTTGAGAGATGGCCAGTGCTTTACTTTCTCATGTTGTATTCTTAGTGTTGATGCTTGATTTTCCATTTCTTTTTTAGTCTTATTTAGTGCAATTTCTTTTTCAAGAAACAAGCAAGTGTTTGATTTGTAGCAGAGTCAATAATCCCCATTTTCTTTGTAATTTAACTGGTAAACTTTCGTTATTTTGAAGGTTAGAGGATGGTGCTGATATAAATTATCAAGAGTTCATGGGTTTAAAAAAAGGTGGATGAGCTAAAAATTATACGCAACTCTATAGTAACTAGTTGAAGTTTGAGAATATAGGATGCAAAAAACACTATCGATAGGATAAAGGAAGAGAAGAATCGTCTGTTATGCTATATTCAAGAGCTTGAGAAAATGAATTTGACATTGAAACAAGAGATTTTGAGCTTCTAGGAGGTGAAGGAAAAGAAGTTAAAATCCTTTTGGAAAGATTTCATACGCATAGATGGAATATTGTCAATGGGAGTTCTCTTTTTTGATCTTTTGTATAAAGTTGAATAGGATAGGGTTTTACCAATATCTGATGGCTCAGTTGGTCCGGAAACTGACGCCCCTTAACCATGCTCGGGAGTTTGATACCCCATTGGAACGGAAAAATTAGCGCTGGAAGATCTGTCCCCTCAATTAGACCCTACAAGCGGTTGACCCAGATTAGTCAGGGTGAAGTCCCGGATACTAGATTTGTGGCCTAGCCATGGTACCAAAAAAAAGAATAGGATAGGGTTTTATTAAGAATGTTATAAGTTTATGTAATTTTTTTTTTTTTGGTGAAAACACTTATGTAATGTTAAGAATTATATATAATATTATGAATTCTTGCACTTTTGCTTCATTGAACGAGTTTATGAGTTTCAAACAATCTGAGCACCACAGTCTGAGCATAAAACATCAGTTCTGAAAACAATCACAGGTTTCTGAGCTTCAAAACATCAGTTTGTGATGCTTTTTTTTTTGTATTTTTGCTTCATAACATCAGCCTATATTTGTGAGCATATACATCACAACATCACAACATCACAACATCACAACATAAACTTGAAACATCACATTCTCAGAATAAAACAACTAAGCTACTGGATACCTACAGTTAATAAATTCCGAGAAGAAAAAAAAATTATAGTTCAGAAGTTCTGAGCTTAAAACTTTAGCACTTCATGTTTCTAACTTTAAAACATCAACATTTAAAGTTTGCAATTGTGAGCATAATACATCATAGTTCAAAACAATATTACAAGTTTGCAATTCTAAGCTTAGAATATCATTTCAAGTTTTGCAATTCAGAAATTGAATCCACTATATTGTTCAAAACATCATTACAAGTTTACAACACAGGTCTTGTAGTTGAGATAAAGGTGGCTAGGATGCTTGTGAGATGAATTGTTCAAAACATAAAAAATTGAATCCACTGTATTGTTGAGATGAAGGTAGCTAAGATGCTTGTGATGCAGATTGGGTTTTGAACCATTGAGATGAAGGTGGCTATGACCCTTATGATGTTTTCTGAACTACCACATGTCTGGGCCTACAAGGAATAATTGGATTAGTTGTTGATCCAAATAGTGCTATAAGTATGGTATGAATCCAAATTTAATTATTAACTTTTTTTGTATTTGAGTCACATCATCTCTTGTTGTGTCATGCTTGCTTGTAAATAGTGCACTTGATGATGGTTCCAACTAAGTGAATGTAGAATTTTAGATAGGATATCAGTGGACTCCTTTCTCTATTTCTTTTTTTTTTTTTTTTTTTTTGACTGGCCTTCTTTATTTTCTTATATAGTTGTGAGGTAACAAATTTGCGAATTAATATTTGTCCCATACATTTGGTCCATTGCAAGAATAAATAATAGATGTATAGCACTCCATATAATAGACTGGATTATAACAACTAGATACATATTTATCTATTTCTTTACAAACAAATATACAACTAATTATATGGGTAAAAGAAATGTCACATGATTGCCATAACCTATAAGCAAAGGTCCTATTATCCAAATCAACCATAAATTTATTGAAAAATGCTATCACTTCATAAATCCCACCACCAGCAAAGGTTGGAAAGCAATGTCTACTTAGCCTCTTTTGTTTTTTTAAGTTTCCTTTGAATGATGGGATAAATATCACCATTGAAAGATGATATTTTATTCTTATTTTCAGAATAAACCTAATTACCTCTAGCAAACTGATAACGGGTATGTCTCTTGCATCTAAAATTTTAGAATTGAATGATTTAAAAATATTATTAACCAGCAAATCACACTTACTATAACTAGAAATATAGACCATTACCATATTTGGGTATGCTTCTCCATCAACCATGCATAGACACTGGCATTTGATATTTGAATCTCTCTCATCACTTGAATGAACTCAACCTCATATGTGGCCATGACAATAATATAGAACATGTTTTTCGACTCTAAGTCTTTGAACTTCTTATATAGATTATTGTAGATATGCCGGATGTTCTTCAACTCCAAGACTTTGAACTTTTTGTGCAGATTATTGTCGAGATAGAACACATATTCTATGTTCAGAATATGGAGATAAGGTTGAAATAGTATTAATTAATCCTTACACACAAACATATACATGTCAATACAATTGTATTGCGAGAAAAAAAAAAGTCATAGGTTCCTATATAATTGTCCAATTTTATACCTTCTGCTAGTCTGATATAAAAATCCATTTTCTATCATCTCCAATATCCTAAAGTAAATGTTGCAGGAACTATATCTGAGAATCTGTCTCCTCCAACTCTAAAATTGCAAAAGCAAGTAAAAAGATTCTATCATTTGGATCTTTTCCAACCACAACTAACAACTACCCTCTATAAGTAGATTTCAAAACGTATCCATCTAATCTTATAAATGGCCTACAAATTGTCAAAAATCCCCTCTTACAAGCCTCCAAACCAATGAACAATTTTTTGAATATTGGAGTTAGAGGATATTAGATGGATAAGGGATGTTCATCATCATAAGGTAGATAACTCTTTATTTTACAAGTACTTCCCTTATTTGTTCTCAAAATCTCTTCCAAATACTTAACAAGAAAAAATGCTCTTTATCATTGCCTTCAACAAGTTCTTTAGCCATAAGTCTTGCCCTACAAGCCTTCATTCTTCCACAACTAACCATATATTTTTTTTAGCCTTTTGTTGAAAAGTATGTAATTTTATGTTAGAATCACTTTGGACACTATTCACTCATTTCCTTGCAAGCCACTTTGTCGTTACATGCTTATTATTCTCAATTCTAGCATACATGTATTCAGGCTTACATGTCACTACCATTGTTATCTTCTCGTGACTTTTTGAATTTTTTTCGCATACATCAACCATTGATAGCTCTCAATACATCTAACTCTCACTCCATCCTTATCATTTTTAACAAATCTGATATTTCTTCTATTGTAGACAGCATAATCTTTCAATACTTCTTTAAAAAATTTCAGACTTTCGAAAATTTGGCCCTTGTGAGTGTCAGTGCAACCAAAAATAAGAATACATACTTCACAAAAGATGAATCTAGGGTGAGTAAGGTCATCTCCTCAAGGAAGCGATGGATTTATCTTTTTTAAGAAAAATATAGGAGGTTTGAGAAATAATCTGGAACTAACAAAATAAATAAATCAATAAAATTAATTAAAATAAGAAAATTAAATAATACTAATTAAATAAGAAAAATATCAATCAGAATAAAATTTAGTCAAATGAATTATTTTCACCTTGATATATTTGATTGATTATCGATACAAAAATTACTCAATATTATGTAAATAAATTGGTTATAGTCATTAAATATTACAAAATGATCAATCTTTCCTTATTTCTTCAATAATTAAGATACCATCATTAACTAATTCACTAATCGAAAAATAATCCAAGAGACCCTCATTAGATTTAGTATTTTGACAGTATTAAAATGTAGAGAGATTCAATTCTAATTAACAAATTGCAATATGAATTTATTTAAATTAAATTATCTAATCTCTTAATATAAGTTAAACATATTACGAGATTATAAAATTATATCAATTACCACTCTATTAAAAATAAACAAAGTTTGTTGTTTTGAAATAGTTATAAACTATTATAAAGTCATTAAATATAAATCTCTATTTAATAAATACAAAATAATCATAAATATTAGTATATAGAGATTAAATAAATATTTATAAATATCAAACCAATGAAAACATTTAGATCTCACAATTTTCATTTATTAAGATTTCAATAATCTTTTAATTATAAAAATAAATTAAAATAAATTAAAATAAATTTACGAAGAAAGAGTACTCACAAAATGATTTTTATTACTGCTGAAAAACCGAAACTATAAGAAAATTGTATTCCTTCCCGGCGGCAACGTCCTCTCTACAAAGAATATGTCTCCTTCAAAGAATATGTCTCTCCAATTCAAGGAATAAAGAACGTGTCAACCCCTAAGGCTGCCGGCTAGTTCTTAAGCAAAAAGTGATCCCTTTGCGCTTTCTTTTTCACCTTCGGAAAAATATTCAAATTGTTTTCTGAGAGACGATAAGATCCCTATAAAATAATATCCTAAAAATTTCAAATGAAAAAGTCTTAAAAAAACAATAAAAGATCTTAAAATTTACATTTTAAAAAAATTCATATCCCTAAATATTAGAAATTGAATAAAAAAAATCTTCAAAAGCCCTGCATTGCCACCTTGAAAACAGTGTGTCCACGTGTTAATGAAATATCAAAGTTGTTCAATTTTTCATCTTTACATAATTGTTTCAATTAAGTTCATTTTTCTTACATTTCTCTATGTATCTTTTCCGTCGAATCTAACACATTAATCACTATAAATTAGTATGATATTTTTTTAAAATAATGCAAAACTTAATTACAAACACTACACTTAGACTTAATAATAACTTGGCTATCAAAACATGCAAGTTATTAATAATTTGGAGAGTTTTTTGTCCCCTTTTTTTCTTCTTACCGCAACCACGACATCTCTAGCTACTATGGCCATAAAATCGGCACATGAGACCACCCCTAGACAAGCTTTTTCCAAAGCAGTCTTGACCCTGTCAATGACTTGGAATCCTCTTAGACTTAAGTTGGGGATTGCATTCTTTTCGGCTTGGTTTGTTGAAGAATTTGACAGAACTGAACCATCACAACCCTACGTTAAACCAACAAAAAAGTTACGATACAGATAGTAAGTGCTTATATGTGTGTCAATGTTTGTAAAATGGAACCGATAAACAACTCGACTAATCTAACGGTTCATTAACTCATTGATCGGATTGATCGAACCATTTTACGAATCAAATGATATCATTACGATATCATATATATAATTTGTATATTATATATTTTAAAATAAAATAAAGTTCATAATTTTTTTTTAACAGATTTAAACGGTTCATTGATTTTATCAGTTTTAAATGATACTAACGGAGTTTGACATTATCTAGTTTAATAGTAAAAACTGAACCAGATTATAAAATGGTTCTCGGGTCCGATCCAGTTTTAAAAACACAGGTGTGTATACACATTCCCATATAATTCATTAAAGTAAAAATAGTTATTGTGATCCTTGTTGACTTATAGAGAACAATTAGATAACAAAATAAAAAATTATGTAAAAAAAAAAAAATTTGTCAACCACATGTACACTTGGCCTCGCCAATTTTTTTCTTTTTTTTTTTTTGAAAAAAAAAGAAAAGAAAAGAGGATGACCAAATCCTGCAGGCAATCGTAGAGAACGTTGGTTTTGTAACCATAGAGATCAAAATTTTCTCGTAAGTTCAATATATCAGCTTTTCTGCTGATGTTCAATGATTAAATGCATAACCCTTATACAGTATATAACTTTCCGAAAATTTGGATTTAGGAATTAAATTTTTTTTTTTTGGTTACATGGAATTGAATTCCATTTCACTGTCATATGTCCAAACGGAGGAATCTGCATTTGGGGATGGCAAAATTTAAGGAAATGAGAAAGATTTGGAAGACAACTAAGATATAGCTCAATTGATGTCAACAATTGGTGGCCATTTTCAGGTCACTTTTGTTGAATTTGTGGTGTGGCAGGTAATCCCTCAAAAATTTTTGACCAATTGGATACCATTGGATAAACTTTACTTAGATTTGGAAAATTGAAATCATTTACTACACTTTCCTTCCTTAACCCTTTGAATCGGAAGTAAAATATATAAATTAAGTAATAGATTACTCAAACTCGATTTTTCATCATAATGTTTTAGTAAGTCCAATTCGAGCATCAAGTAATAGCCGGCCAAGTGGATAATAATATTAGATTTTTTAATTAAATTTTAAATTTAAAATTTAAGAATGAAAAAAACTATATTAAGAGAGTTATTTCTTAAAATGGGTCAACAATACTTAAAATAAATTAATTAGAATATGACTCTAAATATCTATCCATAATATATCAAAGAAAGTCCAATTCGAGCTCCTCTCGTGATTTTACGGCCTATCAACGCATCCTTCTCTGGTCATATTGTTGGTGATCTCCACTCTACCGATAAAAAATAGAGAAATATCAATCTTTAGAATGCTAGGAAATTGATCATATTCTATACTAAATTGAACCATTGACTAATCTAAAATTCTGGGGACATGTGAGAGGCCTAGCTTTTGTGCCATTGATAAAGACTTGAGTTTGACCCAATCTTCATATTTTGGATAGTGATATGGAGATAACAAAGTAAATTTGATCAAAGGAGAAAACAAAAGTTAATGTGCACAAAATAACTAAAACTAAGGATACTTAATTTATGTAAAAGGGCTTTTTCGGATCACGTTGGGGGTGATCATTTATGGGGTGGCAAGCAATTTGCTCTTCCTCACGTCTTTGAGGGTTCATAATTTTAATTTTTAACTAAAATTGAAAGCGTCAAATCAAAGTATAGTGTTGTCCTTACACCCAAATAATTAAAAACTCTTATTCAAATGTCTTTCTTAAAATCAAAATATATTCGACCCATTTCCGTGATTTTCGCAAAACCATCAAAGCATAGAGTGTTGCATAATAGTACACTAGTATTGTTAGTTTTTTTTTTCATTAAAAATAACATTTTCCACCTTAAAAATCTTACCTAATACCAATTCTAGTCAAACTGGTTTTCACATATTTGGTTCTTACCAAGATAGTTAAACACCGAAAATCTCTATAAATAATACAGAAAACCTAGTCTTTACAAATCATATCCGACTTAGGTGTGTGAGATGCGTTTCTTTCAAGTTTTCTTATTTGATGAGTGTAATTTGTATTTTTTTTTTCTTAAGAAAAAATGACTGAATAATATTTTAATGATACACACCCGGAAATAAAAGGAGTAATAATCGAAATTCCCAGGCCACCCAATAACCCTGTTAAGAATATTTGAAAATGTGAAAATAAATGAACTTGGTTTAAGGTTCTAATACCGTATTAAAGATATTGGAAGGGGTAATTATAATAATAATAGTATAAACCCCAATATTTTTTTAATGAATTATTACAATAAATTAAATTTATATAAAAAATTAATTTTATAAATATATAAATATAAAAAAATTAAATATTTTTAAAATTAAATCAATAATTAATTTGACTTCTAAGTAAACCAAAATTGATACCTATAACCAACAGATAGTCGGTATAATAGGAATGGTACTAAATCTCTTAATCAAGATTTTGACTCGAATGAAAAAAATTATATTATGAAAGTTTTTTGTTTTTAAATGTTCAATAACAATTCAAATCGGATCGATTAAAATATAATTTTCAATCCCAATTGGTCCGTAAAAAAAAAAAAAAAATTGACACCCTTCAAAACTGTGACGTGAGACGAAGTCCATTAAACGCAGACAAATTTGGATTTGAAATGGGCCACAAATTAGATATTTCCTAATGCTGGGCCTTGGTGGCTCCTACAAAGGGGCCGTAAGTAATTCCAGTTCTTTCCTCCTCTAAATTGGTCCAACGACGGCCTATATCCTTAGATAATCCTACTGTTGCAAATAATATCCAGATATATTATCTTTTTATTCAAAAATATATCAATTTGTGAAAAGTCTAATCATCTACAGTCACCTATGCATTTGTAGGGTTCGTAACATTTGGAATTACCCATGAAGAGAACAAATCCCGCAAACGTCTAATCAATTTGTGTACCATTTGAAATTAGCCCATAAATTATCTAATCATCTACACTCACTTATCATATTATCTTTTTATTGAAAAAAATGATAATCATTAGATAATCCAACCGTTGCAAAACCCCAAAAACCCAATAAATCTAAATTCCCACGAAGAGAATGACTAATGAAATCAAACCCCCACGTTATGTCATAGCGATGTAAAATTATACTTCTTTTAATTATAAATTTTAGATTCGAATAATAAAAATAAAAAATTAAAATTTTTGAGAGTTAATTTCTTAATAAATTTTATAATATTTAGATCGGATTAAAATGACAAATTCAATTGATAATAAAAGAAAAATAGTGACTCATGAAACGAAAGATAAGTAACGGACGACTCAGCATAATTGGCTACAACTTAGGCCGAACGTCTAGAAAGTCTAATATCCTCAGCCAAATTTTCTGAGTTTTAATTTGTTACGACACTCATAAAAGTTTGAACCGGAAAATGACTTTCATTAAATTGTCTGGACATCATTTTTCTCTAGTTGATTTTTTATTTTTATTAAAATCTAAAAATATTTATTCATTTTGGGTCAAACATGAAAAATATATATATATATATGACAACTCTTTTTAAATGTCACGCTAAAGAACTATCTAATTCAAATCTTAATTGCTTGTGTTAGGCAAGATGAGTACCATAGTCCTACAAAGAAGCAGCACAATAACCCTTTCTAAATGTTAACTAGAATAAGTTGCAGACTTCTATAAATATCTATTTTGGGTCATAACAGCTGGTATGAGAGGTAAGTTCCACACAGTAGTATCACAACTAAGGTTACAACTCTTTCTAGCTAGATGTTATCTTTGACTTTTGTGAATGTGGGATTTAAATGAGAATTGGCAGTACTAGACAAATTCACCATTGTCATAGTTAATGTCGATTCAAAATCTCTTCTAATGTCATTGTGCATCCAAAATTCTAATCTTTATGAAGTGGATAAGACGGCTTAGGGTCATGCGAGGATCATGCGAGGATAGAGAGAGAGAGTCAACTACGTTTTTGAGTTCCTTCATAGCCGGGGCATAAACCTGGACCGCAATCTTATCCTTGGTGAGTTAACATTTTTTCAAACTTCAATAGGCATGCTTGCAAAAGGGTGTTGTCGACATCCCCTTAGAGCAAAAGCTACGTTGATGTTTTGATTTTGAAACCTTTTTGCATTCTATATATATGTTATTTTTTTTTATAATCAACAATATTTGAAATCATATACAGATTAATCCGATTCAAATATTGTTGATCTCAATTTAAAAAAAGTTGTCTCAACATAATATTTTTTATTCTTAAATTTTAAATTCAATATTTAATTAAAAGATTTAATATTTTATCTATTAAATCGATCGTATATTGATCTATATATCAATTTTATGATTTGTTCAAGTGCAATTCATATCCTTCTCAATTCGAGAATGATTTTAAAGGCACATTTAGATATACCTTTTAGCTCCATTTCGCAATGAACATCCCTGCAACGTTCACCTTATTCCTGTATATATAAAGCGGGGAAGGCACTTACTGTGCAATTTTTTGGATAGTCATCTCATATTTGTAGAATCTCTTTATTTTCTTTTTCATTCATGTTATTGTACTTTTTTTTAACCCCTTTTTTCTTAAATCTTTCGTTATTTTGGATTATATTTTAATTTTATTCATTCATATCTTTACATTTTTTTTTACTTGTGACCACACTTTTTTTTATTCAAATTCTTACACTTTTTTACCTCATTTTTTCACTTAATTCCTTCATCTTTTTTGGGACTACATTTTTTTTTTTTCATTCAACTTCTTACACATTTTTTACCCCCTTCTTTTGCACACAAGTCTTTTGTCTTTTGGGGACATAAATTTTTTCTCTTTTATTTTTGAACCTATGAATGGTCGTCCTTTATTTTTAGGTTGCAGTGTTTTATTTTTTTCATTTAAATTCTTACTCTTTTTATTTTTATCCATTTTCTCCTCTTAACTCCTTGTCTTATTCGGACATAAATCTTTCCCCTTTTGTTTTTTTGTTTTTTTTTTTACCTTACAGATGGTCGTTTTTTATTTTTAGACCACAGTTTTTTATTTTTTTCATTCAGATCTTTTATTTTTTAATCCAAATTTTTTTTCCTTAAGTCATTTAGACATAAGTTTTTCTCTCCTTTTTTTGGCCCCACTTATCCATTCAGTTCCTTACTCTTTTTCTTTACCTATTTTTTTCACTTTAATCCTTCATTTTTTTTAAAATAAGTTTTTTCTCTTTTGTTTTTTTTTACCCATGAATGGTAGTCCTTTTATTTTTAAATTATAATTTTTTATTTTTTCCATTCAGATTTTAGTTCTTTGTATTTTTTATCATTTTTTTCCTCTTGAATCATTCGGTTTTTTTTTTTTAACATAAGTTTTTTCCTTTTATTTTTTTGAGCCCACGGATGATTATTCCTTTATTTCTATTACATTTTTACTCTACTTATTATTCTTTTTTACCTCATTCGTTGGTTCTTTTTAGAACTCCAATGGTTAGACCCTTTTTTTTTCTATCGCTGATATACGTCATATTTTTAACTAATTTGAATAATAATTTAGTTTAAATATTGAGTTAATTATAAATATAACAAAGGTTTGTATAATGAAAAAATATGATCCACTTCTCGTGGACACCTAAGATGTTAGCACGTGGCAATAACTAGTAATACAAAAAGAAACAAATGAAGGAATCAAATTATACCCCCCTTCTCTTTACTTCTAAAATCTGTGCTAGAGATTTTACGAAATCATTTACAGGATTCTAGTGATGTCAAATTATCAAAAATAAATTAATCAACTTCACTAAATATTAGTATAAAGTGAATAGAGTCGTCTTTTTAGGAAATGGTGGATTTACTTTAAGAAATTAAAAATAATAAAATATGATGGGTTGATGGTTAACTAGACTAATAAATTAATTAAAGAAGATAATTGACCAAAAATAAATAAGTCAAAATTAAGAGAATAAAAATTAATGAAAAATTAATTTTTAGTCAAAGGAATCATATTCATATTGATTCGAGTTGAATGTTTATAGATCTACCTAATAAATTCAACAAATTATAAATAAATAGGTTATAATCATTCAACAATCGTTGAACAACGAATCTCTCCTTACTTTATCGATAATTAAGAGAAACTCATTAATTATTTTTCTAATCGAATGACAACCCTAAAGATACTCATATGATTTATTGTTCCAATAGTATTAAGATCAATAGACATCTAATTTTAATTAATAAACATACAAGCAAATTCATTTAAATTAAACTATTTAATTTCATGACATAAATTAGACTAGTTGCAAAACAGTAAATTTAGGTCTTGCCCCGCTATATTTAAACAAACAAATAATTATGGATTTGATATTTTAATTGGTTGTAAATTGTTTTAGGATCAAATATTAACCATCTAGTCAATAAATTCTAAAAAATTGTAGACACTAGAGTATGCAAATTATATAAATACCTATAAAGTATTGATACAACATACTCAATTAGATCTCAAAACCATAAAGAATCAAGATTTCAATAATTTTTCAATTAGAAAAGAAAATTAGGAACAAAATATAAAAGAAGAAGAAAACAAGAAAAATAAATAAATTCTACAAAAAATACTATAAACTTATCTCCCTTTTGAAAGAGTTTAATACCTCTTTTATAGGAGTAGATCTCTTATTTTAAGAGATTTTTTTTTTTAATTTTGATAACTACTAAAAAGTATAGTTTTATTACATTACAAAAAAACATGATTTTAATGATAGATTTAGCGACAAAAATTTTAGAAAAATTCATCGCTGAAAACATTAGCAACGGATTTAACGATGAAAAATTTTTCGTCGCTAATGACGCATCACAAAAATTTAGTGACGAAAACCAGAAATCCATCACTAAAATAGTGACGAATTTAGCGAAAGAAAGTTTTTCGTCGCTAAATTTAGCGACGGATTTGTGATTTCCGTCGCTAAATTTAGCGATAGATCCAAGGAATCCGTCGCTAAATGATGTTATATATTATTATAATTTTTATTTATTATATATATTTTTTAATTATTATATTAATATTTTTTATTTAATTATATTTAATTTAGTGACGGATCTTATAATTTGTAGCTAAATTTTATATTATTATATTTTTTTATTTATTTAAATTATAATTAATTTATTTAGCGATGGATCCAATAATCCGTCGGTAAATTTAAATTATATTTAATTTAGTGATGGATCCTAATACGTCACTAAATTAAATATTATTTTATTTTGTATTTATTTAACAGGATCTGCCCACCCGCAAGCACCTGCCTGATCGAGCAACCGGCCCGACCAGCCCTAACCAACCGACCTTGCTCGCCCTCCCCGACCGGACCGGCCCAAGCTCTAGCTCCTGCCCACACACTGCCCACCTTTATTTTGCCAAAAATGCCCCTTCAAGCACTTCTCATGGGACTCAAACGTGCGCACCAACAAAGTATAAGAAGTACCACAACTATCGGATCACAAAAAATTACCTATCATAATTTTTTTTTTTACTTGTTATCTTTTACTAATATTTTTTTAATAATAATAAACTAATATAAAATAATATATTATTCTTCAAAATAAAATGAATTAAAAATATATTAATATTATTCTTTAAAGATAAAATAAAAATAAAATATATTAATATTAATATGATAATTTTTTAAAAATAAATATGATAATTTTTTATAAAACAAAAAATAATAAAATTAAAAATTAAAATAAATTAATAAATAAATTAAAAAATAAATTACTATTGTTCTTAAAAAATAAAATAAAATGTTATAACAAGAAATCGTATTAATATAATAATTAAAAAATATAATATATATAATAAATAGAAAATATAATAATATAAAATATATTAAATAAAATATATAATAAATATAAAATATATGAATTAAAAAATATAAAAAAATAAATTGTTATTTTAAATTTACCTACAAATTGGGATTTTCGTCACTAAATTTAGCCACGGAAATGTCAATCCGTCACTAAATTAATTTTTATTTGAATATTATATTGTTATTAAATTTTATTTAATTATATATATAAAATTTAGCGATGGATTTGTATTTTTATCGTTAAATTTAGCGACAGAAATCTTTCTCCGTCACTAAATTAATTTTTTATTTAAATATTATATTAATATTTTATTTTATTTAATTATATATATAAAATTTAGCGACGGATTGGCATTTCCGTCGCTAAATTTAGCGACTTAGCGACGGGAATCCCTATCCGTCGCTAAATTAATTTTTTTTAATATTATATTATTATTATATTTATTTAATTATATATATAAAATTTAGCGACGGATTGACATTTCTACCACTAAATTTAATATTTTATTTAAATATTATATTAATATTTTATTTTATTTTATTATATATGTAAAATTTAACGATGGATTGACATTTCCGTCACTAAATTTAGTGAGGGAAATCTCTATCCGTTGTTAAATTAATTTTTAATTTAAATATTATATTAATATTTTAATTTATTATTATATATGTGTTACAGTTTCAGGGGCCATGGACCACTATTTCAGATTGGCCAGATAAAGTGTAAGCAGATTTAACCTAGAACTCACCTGATGATTCACCTGCCCAACAAATATAATCTGGTGTGTTAGGATTCTGTGTGATAGGTATCGCTCTTATTTTATCCGCTATGTACTCGGGAAGAATACCTTCTAGACCCGTTAAGCTCCAAGTTCGTCTTGATGTTATAAAATCACTCACTTTGATTGTACGATACCTTCTGCGCTGTCAACTCGAATCCTCTGTAGCAGCGGAACTACACGAACCTAGATACCCTCCCAAAATCTAATTTCGGACCCATTTCCAATTTTCCAACGAAGCCCGCTCCCAAGAACATTCCTTACCCGTAATAATCCCCACTATAGAGAGGAGCATCCGGAAGTGACTACAAAAAAGCAAAGAATTTTGCCCCAGGTATTTTCCCTTAAGACCTCACACCAAAGAGACGGATCCCCTGAAATTAATTTCCAATCCAATTTTGCCAGGAGGGTTTTATTCATCTCCCGGCTGCTCGAATACCCAACATGTTCTATTACGTGCTACACACACACACACACACACACACACACATATATATATATATATATGTTCATTGTATACCGATTCACAGGAAGAAATTTTATAATTTTCTAAAAAAATTTATATTTTTATGTAAAATAATTTTAGGTAGGAAATATTGCGAACAAAGTAAAAGAAAAAGTCAGAAACCTTTTGAACACTTGGCGTGTAAAATTTCTAGCATATGTTTGAATTTGATAGATCTACTTAGGCTCAAGAGCCTTGCTCAATTGATTGCTCTGAGGTATATTCTTGCCTACTTTAAAAAAATCTAAGTTCAGTTGTGCCCCCTCGCTCTATTGACAAGCACAAGAAAAATAAAACAAGAATTTTTATTTTTTCCAGTTTGAATGGCTAATTAATAATTCTCACTATCCTAATGAAAAAGTGCCATAATTTTTGAGACCCATAAATTTGGAGTTATATAATAAAGGATAATTTTTTCTATACAAAATTACTAAAATTTGAATATATTCTTTATAAAAAAATTAATTAGTTAAAAATTTAAGAGACTATATCTAGATATTTATCTGCTCATAAATTATATCCTCTTTTTTTATATAAACTATTGATATATGATAATCACGTTGATTTCGAATAAATTTGAATCGAACCGAGTTAAACTCTTAAGTCAGAATTCTCCCATCATTTTTTTTCATCATACATAAGATTTAAATCTGAAACATGAGATATCATATATAATTATTGAAACAACTAGACATCGATGTCTTACCGTTCCGTTCTCCTTCCTCGTAAGCAAACAAATCAGGGGAAAGCAGATACAGAAACACCATCAGGAAGCACGTACGTCTCACCATACTATTAACATAATGAGGAAAATACCATGGGCATGCGCCGCTGCTTCATTCCTTGAACATGTGCTATTGGTGGCTAAGTTGTTTGAACCGACAATCATTCACTAAATTAAATATATATTTTTCCATACCATATTTTCAATTAATCTTTGTCATTTTGAGTAATGTAAAATTTTTGATATTTTTGTCCATCCCTTTCTCGATCTGGCAAACTGCAATTTGCTAAGGTCTTGTCTAAAAATCCCTCCCATGCTCTGCTGTTTAAAAATGGTACGTACGATTCTTTGCAACCAATTCATTAATGATACTAATCATAAACAAATAAAACTATTAATTAAGATAATATTTATACCTATATTTAATTGATCGAGTGACTGAATACTGATATTTTTAAACAAAATTTTGGATTTAAATCTTATGTATAAAAAAAATTTATATGTGGAGAGTTTTATCATATAAGGACCTCATTCAATTCGGAACAGATTTAGTTGGGTTTAATATGATTATCGAATACCGATAATTTATTAAAAAAAAGATAATATTTATTAATCATTGAAATACAATAATTACTTACTAAATTAAATATTTATTAATCACTTTTGAATTATAATAGTTTATTTTTAAAAGCACACATAGTAGTTGTTATTGTAATTAGACAATAATTATTTTACTATTTATGACTATTCAAATTTATAAAAAAAAATATTTAATTTTATATAAGACAACTGAGTTCACAAGAGTACATAATTTTAAACATGATAAGTCATACAAAAAATAATTATCTTATAGAAATTTGAGAGTTACACCTGACAAGAGCATTTCTCATAATAATGATAATAATGAAAATGATTATGATAGTGATGACAAGTGATAATGATGGGGTTTGGGTGGAGAAGAAATCACTAGAAATTCTTTGGAGACCGATTCACGCCTCTTCCTCCAACCAAAGAAGAAGCCGACGCCCCATCTGTTGTATTTTTGTTTGTTGCACTCCTTTGTTTTTTTAATTATATAAAAATTTAAAACTGAAATCATCGTATTAAAAGAGAATGATTTATATGACTAGATTATCTCATTAAGAACACGGCACTCCTTATTGTTGACGAGGTGTTTCCTGCAAATAAAATAGAGGTGCATTTAGTTTACAATTTTCAAAATATTTACTATATACATATATTCATTCTTATTTGTTTTATCTAAATGTTCTCTTTGTTTCATGCATCAAATGGGATAACTTGTAGATATTTTTAAGTTTTTTTTTTTTAAACATAAAAGAAAGTCAATCTTGAGATCTTTAAGAGGAAGAACATATTGTAAGTTGAGATATAGTTTATTATTAATATTAACGAACAATTAATTTAGTGGATACGAGTGTTAGTTCTCTCAATTAAGTGTTAGACTCAAAATTTGAGAATGAAAAAAATTATATTGAAAAAAATTCTCTTAAATTGGATCTGATAAAACTTCACGATTTAGTCAGAATATAAACCTGAATACTGTTGGGTTATTAAGAAAAAATCATTGGCGATAATTTAAGTTAGTAATAAAAGATTTTGAAGTTTAAATTACTAGAATTTGAAAGGTTTTCTATTGTATGATTATAGTATTTAAATATATGTATAATACATTCTTGTTTGGCAAAGTCTTTTTCTCTGCAAAAGATAATAGATTATATTATATAAATAAATTATCACGTAAATCACTATTAAGAGGAGTAAGAACATAAATTTATATCCAAGAAAGAAGAATAATATATATATATATATATACATATATATTTAAATTTATAATTTCAAAAAAAGATTATAATTTGTATAAATAAATAATACTTAAAGTTGTACATTTTAAGATTATATATATATTCTTAAAAATTTGAGCGCGGTGCCCCTTCCCTTACCTTGACCGAAAGTCAAGTCTCATTATTTCAGTCAAGTACAACCATCCTCAATCTCCTGCAACAAAAGCGGGCTCAACCCTACACAGAGAAGGGGCTTTCAAGCGGTAAGCCAAAGCATAAGCATATATATATATATACAGATATATATTAATTATTACTGAATATTTAATATATTAATAAATTTAATTATCACTTCATGGTACATAAATACTAAAATTTAGATCAGCTGCTTTCATCATCTCTAAGACAAGACAGTAAGTTGTAAATAACAACGAAAAAATCGATACTGATAAATGGGTATACATTAATCTACTAAAAAAGAAAAAAAAAAGATTGATAGAATGGAAGGGGGGAGAGAGGTTGTTCTTAAGTAGACAGTCTAATAGTGTAAATTTTTTTCTTTTAATCTGATAATTTTAAATTTAAATTCTTATATAATAAAAAAAAGAGTGAAATAGGCTTTAACGATGAAAAACTTTGTTCCTCCCATTGAGCTTGCTTGACTGTATTTTGTCGTTGGTAAGTTTATCTACATTAGTTCAAAAATAAACCAAATTAGTGAATTTTAAAAACGCACCATAAATAAAAAAGAAAATGCGAAAAAGAAAAAGCAATTTCCAATAAAGGTGAAGGGATAAGACGGGAGCTACAGTACATGAAAACTTCTCAACACTAATATTTATCCATTGTTAAAATATTTCTCACTTTTAAAATATTTTAATACATTAAATTAATTAATATTTATACATAAATTCTTATATTTTTCATGAATTATTTATTTATTTAATTATATTTTATTTAATAATTACATATTTTATCATTTTAAAATTTTATCTATTATTTTTCTAAATAATTAATATTTATATAAAAATTCTTATATTTTCTTTATATTTATGTATGTTTCAAAGTTTCCGTTTCCATACAACTTAGAACTTAGGAGAGGAGTAATGGCCTCCAAAAAATTATATATATGAATTAAAAATTAAAAATTTTAATATTATTTGTTTTTTAAAAAATTATGATTACACCCCTTAATATTACAATAGTAAACACTTATGGTACTTCAAATAATATATATGATATGTAGTTTCACAATATTACCTGTAATTAAGGCAAGGCTTATAAACTTTAAAAATGGCACGACGAAAAAAAAAAGGGGAAAATCATCAATTCCAATGAGGATCAAGATGGATCGGGGACAAAGCACGTTAACCCTACTCATACTAGATAATAATTTATAAAATATCAATAAATTATAAAATATATAAATCATAATAATACAAAAAAGGAAAAGAAATTATATAAAGCGTATTAATTGATTAATTTATTATTTGAAATATGTGTATATAATTATTTATATAGTTATGTGGTACACTACGTGCTCAATCAATGGACTAAAATACTCAAAAAGGAGTAATTATATTTAAAATATTTAATGTCATAAACATGATTAAAAGAAGAAAAAAAAAAAGGCGCTCTTCCTAAGAACTCTATCTTATTTATTTACATAATAATCTTAAAAGAACTATGAATTGAATGATCAGCATTCTATCTCTTAATAAAAAATTTTAAGTTTGAGTTCTGATGATAAAGGATTTGAAAGAGTAAATACTTAAAATAGATTTCACAGTACTCAAATCGGATTAATCGAGTAAAATTTGGATACCGAGGGAAAAAAATCAATTTTTTAATCGACACCCGCAACACACGATCACACCTCCCAATTCTATATAACCCCGACCGTCCTTGTGTCGTCACGCTCTCCTTACTTACATTAATCCCATCTTTCTCTCTCTCTTTCTCTCTCTGAAAGATCAAGAATCGTTTTCTTCACCACACAACTAGAAAACTCCGAAGTAGTTAAACGCCAGGTTCATATTCAAACTGTTTTTTTTTTTTTTTTAATCTTAATAGTTTATATTCATTTTCATTTCTCTGTTTCACTCTTACTTGAAATTGACAGATTTTCCAAAAAAAATAAAAAATAAATAAATAAACCACTTGATTGAAGATGGCTACAAAATCCAGCCAATAGAGGGCTGTCACTTTTCGCCGTCTCGTCTCGTGCCTTCAGGTTTGAATTTATTTTTATTTTATCTATTTTTTGTGTGTGAAAGCTTTCGTGATCAGTCACGAGGTTTGGTTTTTTTTGAGGTTGTTTATCCGTGTTAAACCTCTTAATTTTTTGGTTTTCATATTTGGGCCGATAGTGATTATTCTAAATTGTGACTCTTTTCGTTCTCGATAAGAGAAAAGGAAAGAAATTGCTCTGTTTTTGGTTCTTCTGAATTTCCTCTGTTTCTGACAAAACTTCCCCCTTCCTCTTTTTGTGTAGTTTCTTCAGACAAAATTTGGGAGAAAATGGTGGAGATTCCAAAGTTGGTTAGCATTTTTATTCTGGGATTTGTTCTTTTTTTTTTGAAATTATTATCTTGTATAAAATTTTCAATTTTGGCAACTGTTTCATTGGTCACCTCTCTCTCGCTCTCTCTTTCGTCTCCATCTCCATCTCTGTCTCTCACTCGACTGAAGTTCAACTTTATTTGCAGGAATTTGGATATGGTTCATTGAGTATTTCATGCAAACCGTGTGGATTGGAAAAAATGGAAACCCAGAATTCTAATCAAATCAATGAGAAATCTGATAGCTTTGTCGTCGATATCGAGAGTATCAGTAAAGGCATCATTTCCGATTCCAAAATCAAAGTACGCTCTCTCTCTCTCTCTCTCTCTCAATTTGGATTAGAATTTTGAACTAGGCAGATATTGTGGGAAAAATAGTTTCCGACTTTATTGAATTTGATGGGAATAAATAACAATTTTTGTCAGCCATGACCATGTGTTTGCGCATACATACTCTGTTGTCCCGAGGCAAAAAAAGTCTAAAAAAAAAACATATATTTTTTTAATGTAAATTTAGTTATGGAAATTGTTGTTTTTTTCTTGGAATTTTTAATGATTGTTTTGTAGTTGTTACTGTTTCTGACATTGTTTCGTTTTGCAATGGACGATGAAATGTCGCAGAGAAGTCTATCTAGGAAAGGGTCTCTGAGAAGCGGTGAGAGAAAGACAAACTCTATTGCTGTTTCTGAGAAAGATACCAATACCATCGTCTCTGCCTCATCCTCTCCTAGAGGTAACAATTTTTTTCCCCAAATCAATATGGAGCATTGTTTTTAAAAATATTTTTTCATAACTTTCCCTTTAGTTGTATTTATTTTAGTCAAATTTTAAATTTTAACTTCATTTCTAAGTAAGATTTTATGGGCAGATTAATTTTAAATTTTAAATTTATTAATTTCTATAAAATTATTATTTCATATGTTTTGTATATGTTTTTGTTTCCTTACAACTTAGCTAACCTACCTGCTATGAAATTTATTTATTTTCTTTATGAGAATTCACTAAGCTGTTTTTAAAAATCATAATTTAATATGTTTGCCAAAATGCCCATGTGGATGTTCCTCTCATGGTTTGAGAAATTTCAATTCTTTCATGTGTTTACTTTATTTTTCATCTTTACCATTGACTACAACAGCCAAACCTAAAGTTTCTCCGTAGACAAATTTACTACTACCAATTCAACACATGATGGGTTAGTTCAAATCAAGAAATGCCCAAAATACTTTAAATTTCTTCTCCATAATATCTTTTGACCAATAACCTGCGACCCACGTAATGTTGAAGCTTACTCTAGGGTTCTAAAGTCCCATTTCAAATAAGGACTTAAATGTGTCATAACTTGAACAATTGTCCCATTTTAGGTTAGGGTTTGGTTACAACAACCAATCACCAAACCTTTTATCTCTCACTTCATGGTGGGGTCTCCCAATCTCTTTCCCCCTTTCTTCTTTTTGCATTTTTCTCTCTGTGGGTATTCATTTCCTTTTTAGATTATGAATTAGTTTGCGAATGATTTAGAAGATACGCATAATTGTCCTTGAGCCCACTCTAAGGTGTTAAGAGTGGCTATGAATCAATTCTAGCAGTTAATGTGGTGTCATCATTGAAAGAGTTGAGGAGGTCAGCTATATCAAAATTGATTAGGAGACAATTATTGATTAGTGGTTAGAAGTACAAATTACCAAATATAATTCCTTTTGTTTCTATGCCTCTGAAGCATGTGCATTTGCACTATTGGAACAAAACAAGTCATAAGTGTGGCGACCTATATAACATATTCTATATTCTGCATCTCACTTTCGTATATTTAAAAAACCTGCAGCTACACCTAGCATGAGTGGGGCTAGCACGCCCGAAAAGGCGGTCTCAACGCTCGCAGCAACAGCAGTGGCGGTGGGAGCCACCAATCACCCATTCAACCCTCAGCCACATAACCAAATTACTATCACAACCAGCAACGGGGGCACCGCCACCACCGAAAGTAGACTGGGGAAGAAATCCAGTTTTAAGAGGTCTTCTTCGCCGTGGGTTGTCAACCCTAGGAGGATACTTCTCTTCTTTGCTACCTTGTGAGTTCATTGCACCCTTTTGCACACTGGTTTTGGTATGAAAATATCATATTTCATAAAGCATGTTGCGGTGGGGTGGGGGGCAAGTGGGTCAATAATGGGGGTCTAAAATGTCAACCCTTCTTTATCTCTCTCTCCCTGTTGTGACAGGTCTAGCATGGGAACCATATTACTCATATACTTCACTCTTTCCATGGGCAAGGTTGATGGTGATGTTCTTGATTGGTAGCAGTCATTATAATAGCCAATATGATAATTGCTTACGTTTGGGAGTATTTCGGAAGAAGCATAGATCAATACAATCAATCTAGATGGTGGGAACTAGTACTTGATTTGGTCGGCTGAGATCGAACCAAGTTTCCACAAACTAAAGAACAGAAAGGACTAATATTCTATAGGCATGGCTTCACTATCAGGCACTACTAGAACTGTTGCATTATTAAAAACAAGCTAAAGACGAAGACAAGGATACAGAGGAGGGCCAAAAAGATGAGGCACATTCACTTAAAATGTATGCGTGTCCTTTTTCTTTTTTGTGGAAGAGATTAAAAAAGAAAACAATCGTTCTATGTTTCTCACTTGTATGGTATTTTTGTCCATCTCTACACAAAGTTTAATGGAAGATGAGAAAAAAGTGTTTACCTTTAATCTCATGTTGTTCCTTCTTTTTCCTCTTCCATACCTTCCACATCACTTTGCACTTTTTGCGGACACAAGCATGTTCTTTTTTTTTGTTGTATGTGACCATGTGTGAGTGAATGTGAAGAGCACAAACCATAAGTTTACAAAGAAAAAGGGATTGCCTAGTAAACCAGTTTATGCTTTGTCTACATTAAATTTTTTCCTCCTCTGGAAATATTCTTTCATCTGGCATGACTTTGTTGAAGACAAACGTGATTAGGTAATCAGGTTTGTTAATGGCACTAATTTTGTGACCCTTTATTGAGCATAATCTCTCTGCCCTTCAAAGTTTAAGGGATAATACTAAAAATGGTTATATTATTTATGTACCAAAGGTTTAGTACGAGATTACCTAATGATTCAGGAACATCATCGATGTGCCTTGCTTATTAAGAAGCTAAACATCATTTCAAAGCTCACAACTAGAACTTGGCATCTCATCTTTCCTCACTGGTAAAAAGAACCTTCTGTCTCTAGTATCTTCTTGAAATTCTAGAAATCAAGCTCTTCTGCTTTCTGTCATGATAAATCCTCAAGACAACAGCTGCAGTCTCTTCCATTGCTTTCCCAGTTACCTCTGCAACCAAAGCAGGTAATAGCATGGCCATTAGGCTAAAACAAATTTTCTTAAAATCCAAATTAATACGTGAATATTCATGCTTACCAATTACTGGCCAGACAGGATTTTGGGCAAAAATCTTTCCAGCAAAATCCAACTCCTCTCTGACATAGTTCATCTCTGAGTAGTTGCTCCTAGCTTCTTTTTTTAAGCCTAGAGTTTTGGCTCTTGCTCTCCTAATTGTTTGAAGGACAACAGGGTTTATAGTCATACCAAAAACCTTCTCCTGGTCAATCTCAAATAGAGTTCTAGGCAACGCCACACCCATCACAATTGGGACATTTGCTACTTTGTATCCTTTTTGTGCTAGATAAATTGATAAGGGTGTTTTCCCAGTACGAGAGACCCCAGTAAGGACAATGTCAGCTTTGTGCAAATTTTGAGGCAGGGCGCCATCGTCTTGCTTGATGGTGAACTCTATAGCATCAATCCGTTTAAAGTATTCGTCTGTAAGGGCATAACTTCTGCCCGAAGCTCCACGAGGAAGGCCATAAGGTGACACACCAAGATGGGATGCAACTGCTTCTGTTATTGCACCGAGTACATCAGCGGATGGTATTCCCCAATGCCTGCAGGCTTGTCTGGCAGATTCTGCCATGGAAGGATCAGCTAGAGTGTAGACAAGCATTGAACCTTCTCTGGCAGCTTGCTTTATTACCTCTAGTAATCGCTCAAGACTATCAACCTGAAAAGCGTGGGCAATGATAAATTGCTCCAGATGCCCATAAGGAAATGGTTAAGAATGTACTATGTGCCCACCGTATGCAAGAAATCCCACAATCAAGAATCAAGCACAGGGTGTTACTGCAGAGATGGTCCATCATTGTAGTAATTAATGAATAGGGCAATATTCTGGCATTACCTATTAAAATGATATACTTCCACTCTTGTGCCTAACCACAAGTAACAAAGTCTTCTGCTTTCAGGAATCTAGAACCCAGTGCCTACAACCAATATTATTAAAATCGGATTGAACCGCCGGTTCAACTGGTTCAACCCTTTTTTTAATTATTTTGTGATTCGGTTGAATAAAAATACCGTTTTACAATTGAACTAGACTGAACTAGTGGTTCAACTGATGTTCAACCATGAACCGAGGTTGAACCGCCGATTTAAAAATCCCGCGGTCTAGGGTTAAAACCTAAAAAAAAATAATTTTTTTAAGATTTTTTTTTTTATTTTTTTAAATTTCTATGAGACGTGAAATTATCAATTTTTGATATTATGATTTTAATTTATATTTTATATGACTTTATAATTTAATTATTTAGTTTTTAATTATCATATGAGTTTTAAAAGTAATTATTGATTATATATATATATATATATATATATATGTATATATATTTAATTATTATTAAAAAATCAGCGATTCGATCATATTGATTTACGGTCTAATCGGTTCAACCATATTTTTAAATTTTACGGATCAATATACAGTACTGTTATGATAACATTGCCTACAACCGTCAAAATCGACCAAACAACAAAATCACCCGTGAAGTTTCATTACATCATTGACGTGATCTCATACGAGTTGTTCAGGCACAAGATCAGGAATACATGCAAATAATGTTTAGAAAGTGCCCAAATTAACAGACACTGGTTCCCGATGATGAGTAATAATACCATATAGAGAAGGTATGAACAGTTATACATCCCAAAAGGTGAAACTAGGCCTAATCACATCTTATGAGGACACATAAAATGCCAAAAATGCAGTAACTTGAGGAGAATGTATCGTGGAGCAATTACCTTGTACATTATTACCTTCATTAATTGCTACTGGCCTTTTAATGTGCCCCTTCCAAAGATTTGATGGGATGATCATTAGTCCTTCGACGCCAAGATCATGTGGAGGATATTTAGGTATATTTTATGTTTAACAAATGTTAGATGTACTAAAAAAGTTTATTAAAAAAATAATGTGAATAATGCAAAATATTCATTTGCTGAAACATTAGATATATACCATAATATGCTTTTTAATTACATTGAAATCTGTACAATGTATTATGATTTTAATCACCTTGGCAGGTTAATAAACAAATACGCATTAATCTCTGTCATATGGTGAATATGACTAAATACTATAAACATGAACATGAATAAATATATACATACAGTGAAAAGACGAAATTACCCCCGGGAATAATTGGGTATTCACGGCACAAGCCCTACCCTCAAACTGAGCCAAAGCAGCATTAACAGAGTGCTCGGCAGTCCACCCACTCCGATCAGATACCATGTATATACTCTTGCCTCCCACTGCCATCTCATCCTCCACCTCCACCCCATCCGGCGGCGACGGGCTCAACGGCGAGTCCGCTATCTGGACCAGGGAGCCTGTATGGTCCAACCGGCGTCCGGACCGAATGGCACGGGCCCTCGACCATCGGTTTAACTGGGGACTGGCTTTGGATTTCCGGATTTGGTGTTCGGGATCGGAAAGGTAAGTCTCGGATTGATTTGAGGTTGGTAGGGAAGATGGGGTTGATGGGGATGATGAGCTGGATTTGGATTCGGGGATTGTTGGTGGGTTTTGGTTAGGGATTGAGATTTTAAGATCGAGTCCCGAAGATAGCATTCTTTTTTCCATTTTTGGTGTGGGTTTTTAAATATTTTGGTGATAAGGAAATTCCCCTATATATAAAGCGCCGATAGGAGCCGCCGTTTACAGAGAATTCGGACACCCTCGGTTGGTCGTCCCACCGTTTTCGGACCACGGTTTTTTTTCTTTTTTCTTTTTATTCAATTCAGGTTTTGCACCCACCTTTTTTTTTTTTTTTCTTTTAAACCTTGCCCATTTCAAAAAATTAAAAAGAAAAAAGAATTGAAAAATTCGGCGCTATCGTTCACAGAGAATTCGGACACCCCCCAGCTGGTCGTCCCATTGTTTTCGGACCACAGCCTTTTTTCTTTTCTATTTTTTTTTTCAATTCACGTCCTTGCTTTTGTTTTTCACCTACCTTTTTTTTTACCCATTTAACCCTTTTTTTTTTCCCATTTTAAAAAATTAAAAAGAAAAATGAAATGAAAAATTGACCAGCCTGCAAAGGGCGTCTCTGACGGGTTGTATACCGTCACCTAATTTTTCAACGACAGCGGGAACAAGTGCATTGAAGTGAAGCCTGAGATGCTCACCGGATTAAACCGCAGCAGAAGCAAAAGCTTGAAGAGCACCTTGAGAATTCCTAAAATTGTTGTCTTTGAGAAGATCTAAGCAGGTGTCGACCAGAGACAGAGAGATGACTTCGGAGGAAGACAGGCTCCTGCGAGAAGCTTCGAGAAGTTCGTGAAGTCGCTCCACGCCCGCCATTCGCTCCTTCGTGTCCTACGCGCGTGCCGTCTACAGCGCTTCCTCCATTAGATCTGGTGAATCGCAGTTCAGATCTCCATGTGAAGCGTGTCTAGAGAGAGAGAAAAGGAGAGCGTTGAGTGTCGAAAGCGGGAGGGAGAGGAGAGAGAGATGAAAGTGAAACTACCGTTGTGCTTCTATCTGGTGGGTGGGTTCGGGCATTGACACGTGTGCGGGTGTTTTTACGGAAGGTGCCACTATGGTGTGAGTGAAATCGGTCAGCCTTGCTTGGCCCTTGCTGCTGGGTCAGGACACAGCAAGTCAACGTCGGATGAGAAACTTAGGAACGTGTCAGTCCAGTATGAGAGCTTGATCCGGTACTAGCTCCCTTTTTTGGGTTGAAAGTTGCAAGGGCCGACGGCCCACAGTGGAAAAGAAACAAACCAAGCCAACCGGGTTATGTGTCTGGGAACGACGAAAAAACCAGAAAAAGATTTTGGAAAGTACATTTTAAAATAAATTTTATAATATTAATAAAATAAAATCTGAATAACGATAGTAAAAATAAAAAAAAAAAAGTTATGTGTTAGAATTTTTTTAACTAATTATTTTATAAAAATAATAAAATAATCATATTTATAATAAAAATATAAAATAATCAAATATATAATTATATTGGTCCCCCAAAAAAGAAATTGGAATTGGGATTGGACCATCCTTTATAATGGCTAAAGCTTAAGGTTTTCCCTGTATGCTTCTGCATGAGCATGGACCTGACTCAAGCAGCTGATTTTTTTTTTTCCTCCTTGTTTTCAAAAAAAAAATTTAAATCGACCCAATTAGCCTCGAATTCTAAGAGTCGGACCAGGATTTAGCTTTATTCCGGAAATCTCCCTCAGTCGGTTATTGGGACCCAATTTACTTTATCTTTTATCTGGATTTTTTTTATTGTATTGTGTTATCTGGTACTCGATTTCTTCTTTCGGTTTGACTTTTGTTTTGGGTTTTGTTCCTGTGTGTGGTATTCTTTTTCCCTGCGTATACTTGCTCTTACAAATGATGTTTTTAATCGCTTTCTGTCCTAGGTGGTGTTTGTTTTCTCTGTCATATTTCTGATTAAATTCCGTTTTCCTACCATTCTTACCCTTCTTTGGGGTTTCTTTTGACATTTTGTTTCTCCTGTTGTTATTATCTTCGTTTCTTTATCCTTGTAGTTTGGTTCTGAGTATATAAAGATAAGAATGCTTTGCTTTGTCATGACTAATGATATGTTGTCCTCATGTTCTTTAGATCTGTGGCTTCTATTCATCCTTGCTGTTTGTTTTGCTGATACAAGTATGTCATATACTATTTTATAATATTATGTTACAATTTTATCGATTACTTTAGGAAAATTTGTCTGCAACGTGGTTTTTCCTTTACTTTCTTGTACTATGTGCCATCTGTTCCAATTTTTGGGTTGTTTAATTCAATTTCGTTCGTCCTTGCTATATCATGAACATGGAGGATCATCATTTGGGAAAACCTGATTCATCCTGTGAGAATTTAATTGTGGAGGAATGTCGATTAGAAAGAAATTGTAAAGGCGTGAAATGTATGCGGCAATGACATATGAGGAAGAGCCTTCACTTTTGTTGAAAAGAAGACACAATCGGACTATGGCTTAGGTTGGGAAGCCTTTGACCAGTGATGTCAGACAAACTGGTAATGTTCTTTCTATTGAAGAAAAGCGTCGAATTATCGAGCAAGGGGACAATATCGTTCTATGACAGATGAAGAAAGACAGCAGATGTTATTTAAAAGGAAAAAAAACTTGGATTGAGATCCGAACTCGACAGATTTGCATTGCTAATGAAAATGCTGCCCATTCTAACCTCGAAAGACTTACACCTATTGGTTCTTCAGTGATTGGTGATGCTGGTGTAAGATTTTTGCCAACAAAAATAATTTCATCAGTTGATTCTGTTCCGCAATCAAGCTCCTGATCACCAAATAAGCAGTGTTGATGGTTTTGGCAATGTGTTAGAACCTTCTAAACCACTCTCTACAAGTGCATTGATGTTTTTCAATACTAATTTCTTCTACCTAATTTTATATGCGCAAGTTTGACTGATCACTCAAAAAAAGGAAAAAAGAAGCCTTCAGCAGCCTGATACAGAAAATGATATTGCTTTCCAAGGTGATGAATTAAAGGCTTTTATTTTGGAGCGAGGCAATGCTTCTACAAAGGAAAGATATGTTCCCTCAACATCTTATCAGACAACAAACGACGCCTCGTTTATGGCACAAAGTCATGATTCTGACACTATATTAGAAATTATCAATCCTGCAAATCAAAGTATATCAATATTACTTTCGATTGGTATGCTTTGTTTTGTGTCATGATAATTAAAAAAAAATGTCGTTAATTTATTCTTACATCTTAGCTTTTATAAAATGATCACTCATTTCGGATAGGACAAATGGCAGGCTGCCTTCTATGCTTGGTCATCTACATGGTGTCATTTCTTGTAACAAACATTACACACGAGAGAAAATGCAAGATACTGCAATACATTGGAAGTCTTAAGTCCAGGCTTTGCTTCATTTGAAAGCAGGGAGCTGCACCCTGATGGTTGCACTGGTATGATAGATGTTTCTTTCTACAATTTTATGATACAAATCATTTGCATGTCATATAGTACATTTTTCCATTATCAGGCCATCAATCGAAAAGAAAAACACTGCTTGAAAAAATTTCAGATGCTCCTTATATTTTGCCAACAGTTCCCAACTACCAGCATTGTGGGGCTAAAAGATTCTATGGTGAACCTCCTGGATTTGGTTGCTCAGAAGGTGAAGTCAAGTTGATCGAGAGTCAAATGCCTGCAGAATTAATTAGGCTATACACAACGGATGATCCAGACTGCAAAGAATTCAGAGAACGTATTAGAAGCTATAATAATATACTTGGAGTCACATCATTTGGAGCACACTGTGATACAGATCTTAGCAAAAGGAACAATGGTATCTATACATTTAGAATCCAAGTTCAGGTTTACCATTACACTAGTCGTCTTCCGCACCATCCTGGCGAAGATCCATCCAATATACAACTTTATTTTTATGATAATGAGCATGAAATGGGGAATCGCCTTGCCATCTCTGGTAAATTCCGAAAGTCAATTCTGGATCAACTTATGCCATTGACTATAAAAAATCCATATGAACAGTTTTTTCGATGTCTTGCTAATGTGCCAAACTTATCGGAATACAAATTTCCTTAAAGTCTGATCCAGCATGAGACGAGCAAGTTTTCAATGTCCCTATAGTTTCGCAAGTCAATGCCATGTGATTAGAAAATGATAATCACATTGGGGACTCATCCCATAGATACAGGTTTACACAACAGACACTCAAATCCTTAAAACATTACTATGGATGTTATGATCCTCTGCGGTATCCATTGATTTTTACAAAACGAGAACCTGGTTGGCATGAAGGAATTCTTAAAATTCAAAAAAAGCTGGCATGATGCTTTCCGATGAGACTTGTGTGGTACAAAATACCATTTCTCCTCAAAATTATACAAATGCAGCTACCGAAAAACGAACTTTTAGTGATGAAAAAATTTATCATTGAAAGTTCTTTTTCTGTCACTAAATACGTCACTGAAAGTCACTCCGCTAAATATCAGCGATAGATTTAGTTACGTCGCTAATATCAGTGAAGAAAAAAATATATCGCTGATGATTAATGAGGAAAAAAATCCGTCGCTAATTAAAAAAAAAAATCAACAACGGATCCCAATCCGTCACTGATTTTTGAGTTCTCAAAAAAATGTATTCGTCGCGAAATGTCCCTTTTCCATCGCTAAAGAGTATCAGCGACAGATTTTTTCCATCGCATACGTTTTTTGAGAACTCAAAAATCAACGATGGATTGAGATCCGTCGCTGATTTTTTTTCTTATATATTTTTTTTTATTAGTGACGGATTTTTTTTCTGTCTTTAATTATCAGCGACGGATTTTTTTCGTCATTGAAAAAAATCTGTCGCCGAAAAAAATTCGTCAAAAAATCCATCGTCAATAAAAAAAAGAAAAAAAATCAGCGATGGATCCCAATCCGTCATTGATTTTTGAGTTCTAAAAAAATGCATGCGCTACTTCAAGACCTGTCGACCCGTCCATCAACCTGCAACCTGAACACAATGGAAATGGCAAGAGTAGCACCACCACTAAACCAAGTAAAGTTTATAATCATAATTTTTTTTACTTATTATCTTTATCTCATATTTGTTAATAATAATAAAATTATATAAAATTATAATTTATTATAAAATAATAAAATAATATTATTCTTCTACATAATAAAATCAAAATCAAAATCAAAAGAATTATTAAATAACAATTAAAATTTAAAAAAAAATTTAAAAAAATTGAAAAAAAAACTCCATCGGTAATCTATCGGTAATTTTTTGCTAATTTTTTCGTCGCTAATCCGTCGCTGAAAGCTTTATAAATTTTTTTTTTCTTTTTTTTTTTTTTTTTTTACAATTGACCACTACAGAGACAGATTAGCGACGGAAATATTTCCGTCGCTAATCTATCGCAAATCACTTGGTATCCTGTCCGATAGTACACCGTTGGAAATCCCTCACTATTAACGACGAAATTTTTTTTATTTATAATTTTTCATCGCTGAAAATCTATTGTGAGTTGCTAAAAAAGAAGAGGTAGGTTGGTCATCATAGTTTGGTTTACTTTTTCTTTCTTTATTCTTTATTACTATTATGTTGTTTGCAAAATAATTTTAACATATTGTATGCAGAAAGAAAGATAGAAGAATGGTTGTTTCTTGTCGTAAGTACTATGCATACAAATTCCAAATGAGGGAAAAAGACAAGTCTTGGTTACTGCATACCGGTAGGCTTCTCCAACAATTTGCTTTTGATCGATATGTCAAATTAGAATCATCCAGGCTTGATTACTGTTGGGTTGAACTTCACCCTTCCTCTAAAACCATTTTGTTTTGAGAACAGAGGATAATTTTAAGAAAAATAGTATTTATACTTTGTTATATATCTCTCACTATATTGACACTTTGTTGAACTTAAACTAAAATAGAAAATATCTATATTTTTTAAGACGAAGACTATACGGTAAGAATAAGAATATTAAACATATGAATACTCAAAAATTAATTAAGAAAAAAGAAATATATTAAGATACTCATAATAATATTACATAATAGTTTCTCACTCTTATAGAGTGAATCTCAACTCTCTTCAACGATTATATAGAATGACTATCTATTTATAATATCACTTAAACATACTAAGCAACACCTAAACATCACACAATGTCTCTTTAAAAACCTAAATTTGTTTGACATAATAAACTCATAACTTTTGACACTCATCATAAATTTAAACTCTTGAATTTCACTATAATAATTCTAAACTCTTGACATGATTTTAGATTCTTTATTTTCTTCCTACAATAAATTCTAAATTATTCCAATAACCACTATCGAAACAAATAAAGAGAAATCATGACTGATGTATATCAAGGCTTACTTGATCTAGTATGCTTCAGGAATAAAATCAACAAAGAAAGTCGGTAAAAGAATTATTTTGCCAACTTCGTTCATCGGAGAAACAATCATCTTTAAGAAGGAATTCTCTCAACGTAATTATTTCTATTCATAGGATTCAAACATGAGTCTTGGTTAAAGAGTTTAATGTTTTTCATGATAAGATGTTATGTCTTCTTTAACAATTGTTTACTAAGATTTTTCTTTACATGATGAATCTTGTTCCTCTCGGTCTTGGAATATAAATATAAGCAAAATCATATGAATATGGTATTTACTTTTTCTTTTTTGTGCTCTTTTTTTTTTTCTTGCTATAGAACAATTTTTTTCAAAAGTATTTCAAAAAAAAAAATCTGTGTCTATCGAAAGTTCCATTGAGAGATGCTAACTTGGTATTCGAAGCATTCGTCATCAGTAGTAATACTAAATATAAACATTGAAATGTTTTAATAACATTTTGCTTTCTCATGAAAGGAAAAATGAAAAAAAAAAAGTGAAAGCATCCATCGACAATGTTGTAATACCCAAAAAAAGAAAAAAAAAAAAGCGGGGAAAATTAAAATTAGGGCTTAAAGCCATAATTTTCTCCCCTCTCTCTCTTTCCCTCTCTCTCTCTCTCACTCCGTCTCTTCCTCTCCCGCTGCCGCCGCCAGCACAGCCGCTCGCCACCGCACCCAGCCGCCACTCCTCCTTCCTCCTCACGCGAGCGCGCTAGCCGCAGCACCTTCCCCCTCCGCCGACCGCGATCGCAGCAACCACCCGGTCCCTCCGCTGCGAAGATCGCCGCGCGCCACCCACAGCCGCTCCAGCTCCTCCCTCCCGCGAACGAGCTGCTGCAGCTCCTCCCTGCACGAGCGCCACTGCGCTTTCCTTCGCGCGACTGTGCGCTCTCCTTCGTGCGACTGCGCGCTCTCCCGAGCCCGAGTGCGTACTGCGTGAACCCAGCCTGGCGGGAGTCCAGCGCGAGCAGCGCGCAAGCCCAGCGCGGGAGCCCAGCGCGAGCAGCGCGCGAGCCCCACGCGAGCAACGCACGAGCCTAGCGCGAGCAGCGCGTCACCTCTGCACGCTCCTGCTCGAGCGCCAGTGCACCCTTGCGCGCCTCTGCACGAGCCCCTGCGCGCCCCAGCGTGCCCCAGCACGGGCTCCCTTGTGCCAGCGCGCCCTCCAGCACGCCCCAGCACGAGCACAGCGCACTCCAGCGCCCGATCCACTGCTCGAACGCGCCCCGACACGAGAGCGAGTGCTCTAGCGCGTGACCCACTGCACGAGCACTCGATCCAGCTCACGAGCGCGAGCCCTAGCCACTGCGGCCCAGTCCAGTACGCGGCCCAGTCCGGCCCACGGCCCACCATACCCATCAGGCCCACCAGGCCCGCCAGCCCATCAGCCCGCCAGCTCGCGGCCCACGATCCCGCGACGGCCCATGACAGTCCGTGAGCCTCTGCGAAGGTAATTGGACTTAAATTGTTCACAATTGTTTCAAATTGGGAAACATTCAGGTTTTTGACCAAATCGACGGGCGAACGAAAGTTAGATCCGAGATCCGAGAAATTCTAGGTGAGAGAAAGGAAATCTCTTTAACTTTTAAATAAATTTTGTCAAATTAGATAGTTTTGGTTGAAAAGAAAAATTGAAAATTCATAACTAGGCCCTTATTTGATATCGAACCATGGTGATTTGATTAGGTTGGCTATTTTGGTGATTCGATTGAGGGGAGCATTGCTCTACGTATTATGGTTTTATTGGGGAGTGCGCTATCCTCCCCAAAACGGTGAGTGAAATTTATTTCAATACTTTTGTTTAATATGTAAACTCTGTTTTACAGCATTTTGATAAATGAGCATGATTTGTCGTATGTTTGAAATGTTTTGACTGTTTTTAAAATTGATTTTTGTGAATCGATGGAGTGTCCAAAAACTGTGTTGAATTATGAAATTATGCATCCACGTGGTTGAAATGTATAATGTGTCATTTTATGCTAGATGTTGCATTTGGTTTGTAAACCTGATTTCGACATATTTTTAATGCGATATTGATTTTAGCCTTGAGGGCTTTGGATTGTATGGTTCCGTAGCTACGAAAGACACCGTGAGAGACGCTTTGGTAGCGTCCGGATATGCCTAGGTCTGGGGTATCCCACGAGTTGTCGTGATTTGATTATCGACACGGTACTAACCAGGTTGAACCCGAAAGGGGGAGAATTTGGATTTGGATTGGATATCCTCTCCAAGTCTAGCACCTGGACGAGGTTCCTCGCCAACGTCGGGGTAGAGAGCACTTTAAAGAAATTTGCATATAACACCCCCGGTGCGCCTGTCATAGGTCGCGGTAGACCTCTGCCAGGATATTTTCGGCTGGCAGCTCTATGATTTTAAATGATGGTACTTTGAATGCATATTTAGTTTGAAAATGCGTGAAATGATATATTGTTAAAATGATAAGTATGATACTTTGAAATATGATTTATATACTTATGTTTTGACACTCCAATTTCACACTCCATATTTGACGATTGCATTGATCCACTCACTCACTGAGTATTCTTTCCCGAGTACTCACCCCTCATTTCCCTTTTGTTTCATAGATAATATTTGACAAGGAACGTCGCTTTTAGGACGCTCAGTATTTTTAGGAGATCAGGCCTGGACTTGAGAGTCATTGTGTATTTCCGTTGCAAATTTGTATTTGTGATGTATATGTATTTTGAGGTCTATAGATGACTATTTTTATAATTCTGGGATGACTGTATAAATATGGACATTTAAATTGTGGAACTCTAATGTCACTGCATGACATTGCATTGAGGCATTTCTTTTTCGTTGCGTATATATTTGGAAATATGTTATGTCTTATAAGTGTACTCTAGGATCGCTCGGTACCACCTCTAAATCACAGGAGGGGCGACTGGCGGCTGTCCATGCCTTTGATGGGGGCATGGCATTAGAGGTCTGTGGTTAGGACTGTGGAGAATTGTTTGTTAGTCTTGCGTTGCCCTGAATTGTGCAGTATGGATGATCTGGTTTGTTGTTGAGGATAATTTATGTATTTTTAGGTCGGGATGGCCCTTTTGAATAGGTAACATGTTTATTTTAATATGGGAGACCTCCGATATATTGGGAGGTTGTGTCCGATTTTCTGTAAAAATACAGTTGGCATCCAAGGTAACGGGCGGCTGCTCACGCTCCAGGTTTGGGGCGTGACAAATGTGGGGTCGAGGATATGAACAATGTGTAGGCAAATGTTGAGTCCTTAAGGACCTTACCTGCTTTCAGTTCTATCATCTTATAGTCTTAAGTGAACATAGAAAGTTTAGACATATGGATAAGCAGTGGGATCTTTTACCTTGATACAATCTATTAATCAATCAAGGGTCTCGTAAGCCTAGAGCTCAATCCACTTGCAATCATCACTATCAAACTATGGAACACACCAGGGTTTCAGGAGCCCAAAAATTTATATAAAATATCGAAATATAATATGTGTTTGAGATTATAATTTTATACTATAAAAGTTATAATTTTTAGGAGATAAATAATATTTAGAATTATAAATGTTTAAGATTATAGACATATACAGATAAAATTCTTAACATTTCATTGAAACAGCTATCCCTCCAACCCCTCACCTTGCCCTGGAGCACACATATTTCGTCCAAGTTGCTGCCTTAACCTGCCTGTCTCTCTGACTTATTGTCGGAATTTCGTAGAGTGAGAAAGAGAGAGATTGTCTTATTCTGTTGGGTGTGCGGAGAGATAGTGCCAGAAACAATTGTCCTTACAGAGTTATATAAAAAACCAGTTGTGAAGAACAATCTCTTTAGAGTCAAGAGCGAGAGAAGTGTATATATATGTGTATTTTTTTTTTTTGTTTAAATAACAATTTTGTGTTAATTCATTGCAATCGCACATTTATTGAAGTATTTCTCATTAATCATATAGAAAATGATCATTCCACCACAATGTAATCAGATAGACCTATTATATCGTGATACGTACATGTTTATACCATATAAAGCAAAGCTTGAATCCCCATTTATTGAAGCCAAAATCAAGCTATATAGAGATTAATATTTCTTATGTTTCCCCAACCAAAAACCTAGCAAGGCCTACTTTGTCTCCCATGGTTTCGATATCTCTCCACACCTGCTCTTGATATTCATTGAAACTGAATGGCTTATACTTGGATGGCTCACCACAAATCGGTATCACGACATCTTTTAAGGGAGAGAGGAAAAACACAGCTGAAAACCTCTCCACATGTTCATTAGCAACAACACGATGCTCGACACTTTTGTAAATGCCATTGCTCCATGCCTGCACACATCATACGGATCATATGTTTAAAGAAAATGTATCTTGGATTCATGAGTAACATTCATGTTTTGTATAGAAACATAAGAAATGACTCTATGTTTAATCGATTAAGGAATGATACTATGTTCTGTAATAAGATATACCTGAAAGAAATCTCCAATGTTGATGAGGACAGCTTGTGGATTAGGTTTGACGGCTATCCACTTTCCATCTTTCACTACTTGCAAACCTCCGATATCATCTGGGCTCACTATAGTTAGGAAATCGGTATCAGTGTGAGGCACCAAGCCATACAGTCCGAGAGAGAGGGGACATGGTGGGTATCTATTCAGTCGAAGATAGCAAGAGCTAGACACGCATGTTTCCTTGAAGAATGTAGAGTTCTGACACAATTTTTCAGCCAAAATTGCAGCTAACTTTTGTGCCACTTCAAAAACAACCTTAGTATATTGCTCTATGGTCGAGCTGAAGTAAACACAACACAAACATATCAAGTTTTTTTTTACCCAATCATATTGCAAAGGAAAGTATACTATCAACTCTATTGAAATAATATTAAGACATCTAAATTCAAATTTCTGTTAATACAAGAATTTGGGAAAAGCCATCTCTGTTGTAACTATATGGGGGAAAATATATATTATCATGATTGGATAACTAGTTAGAAAGGGTACTCAGTCAGCTTTGATATTGGGATCGTCAAATGATATGACAGAGGGACAGGTACTACTATAATGTCACTAAGTCATGCGAGAATCTTAAAGGGTGGTGGGCACCAAAATAGTACAGGAATCTAATCCGAGATAGAAGCACCAACTATAAATATATTGTTGAGCTTTCAAAGCCACATACATGGGACTAATCTTTCCAGGTTAGGACTTCTGCCACCTGTGTAGGATAAGTCAGGAAGGGGTGCCAATGTATCATGCCCCAAATATGTGGCAGCTACCCCATAAGTTTTAGTATACCACCTCTCTCTCTCTCTCTCTCTCTCTCTCTCTCTCTCACACACACACACAACCAGCCGCATTTGTCTTCTATTATTATATCTTATAAAACTAGAAAAATTTAGGGACAATTATGTAGTAAGAATAGAAAAATTGCATATTGGCTTGTCTTCTTGTTACATGATGGTCCCAAAAATTTAAGCTTTTCAAAAGATTGTTTAATGTGATATATTAAAGACGTGAATTAAAAGGATGTTTGGATGTAAAGTGAAGAAATGCAATTGGGGATAAGATCTTTTGTAAACTTGGTAAGTTATCCCGAATTTTCAAAAAATTACAAGAACCCCTTTATAGTTTGCAAAACTAACAATCCCCCCTCTCCAAGTTTTTAAAACTAGGAAAGATCGCCTAAATACTACTTCCTAAGAGGCAAAGGAATAGCAGTTGAAGGGCTAATGATGAAGTAATTTGTCAGTTTTACAAATCACAAAAGGGTTTTAAGCAATTTTCAAAAAATTCAAGGGGTAACTTTTTATCATTTTTGCAAACTACACGGAGTAAATTGGAATTTCATTTCCTACACCAAGGGACAAAGAGCATAGTACTTTCTAAAGGGTGTACTTAATGAGCAATGCCAATTAATTGGCAAAGTGGCAATAAATTAGACATATAACATCAATATGAAGGGACCAACCACCACTTTCCATCTCCAACTAGACGTTGCTCCAACATCATTTATCTCGCTAGCGAGAGAGAGAGGGAGAGAGAGAGTACATGCACAAGTCCGGACAGTAAGGATATCAATGCATGCAATAAATGGCACATAGAAACGATTTCAATATGAGATGTTCAAATGTGCGCCCCTATGTCGGGGTGTTACCCTTCCTTGTCTCTCCCTGTCGCCGTAAAGAAAATTTTTGGTCCCATGCCTTTTGCCTTCCTACATTCGGTGAATATTTTATTTTATTTTATTTTTTAATAAATTTCTCATAGCCAAAAAAAAAGAACTCTACAGATATTTTAATTTCTCCTTGTTTTTATATTGGATACACTGTATTTATGGTAAACTCTTACCATTTTCTCCCAATTATTTAAAATGGTAAAAAAAAATTGATCTTTTTGTTGAAAAATATTAAAAAAAATCTAGAAAAGAGTATATTTATTTTGATTTATAAATTTGTTAAATTATTTTCAAATAAAAAGTAAAAAGCGAGTAAATGTCTATTTTGGATTATAAATTAACAAAACTATTTAAAATAAGTTAAAAAGATAGAAGTATGATTCACTTATTTCTCAAAATTAACTTTATCACCATAGTTACTTTTTGACAAGTAAAAGACTGCATGTCCCTATTATTTTTAAAATACCAAAGCGACTATCATTCTAATTTACATCTGACAAACTTTATATAAAAGAGTTATTAATGTGTGTGTGTGTGTGTGTGTGTGTGTATAAGATGAAAAAATAATAGTCAGATGAAGAATTATTTAAGTACCAAAACTACCCTCATTAATATTAATGCAAATAGTTATATATATAAGATGAAAAAAAATATTTTAGTTAAGTTTAATTTGAACTATATATTTAATTTCATCAAGAAAAATAACGACACGCCATTTCTGGTTATTTTAACATATACGTTGCTTAAGTAAAATTTTAATAATTTTGTGAAACATTGTAAAATTAATAATACCGTAATGGAAGAAATGGTAAATCTACCGATAATATTTTTGTGTGAAGAGAATTATTTAGTTTTCTATTGCTTCTTAACAACAAAAGTCTATATTATAATTGAACTCCTTAATTGTTGGAGAATTTATATGGTTTCAAGCCTAATCATGGCGCTACTTTTGATCGTTATGGTAGCATGTTCCAACCTTCTATCCCGGATGTATTGATGTTGAATCAGCTAACAGTCAACGTTGCAGATGAGAGAGAGAGAGAGAGAGAAACCTGAGAGTGGTGTCATTGAGAGAGCCAATATCCTCCAAAGGGATATGCAAGGCTTCAGACCATGAAATTTGTTGAATGCAAGTAGCGCTGGGTACTGTTCCCCACCTATAAGTTCCCGGAGTGAGATTCAAGAACTTCTCACCACTCTTCTCGACAAGAGGACGTCTGAACACTTTCACTTCCTCACGTCTCATCTTCTCCAAAATCTCCGCAGGAATCCCATGATTTACAATCTGAAAGAATCCCCACTCTCTTGAAGCCTTTGCTATGTCTTCCATGCACTCCTCTCTCTCCGCTCCTCCTAAGCTCAGCTTCCTCAAGTTGATAATTGGAAGCTCGCATTCCTCGATGATCGATGACTTGTCGATCATTGGCCTTTGAGATTTGGCCGACCCTTCTTCAATGAGGGGTTTGTACATTTCATAAAATGGTGGGTCGGATGAATTCATCATGCTTCGTCGTTGAACTCCAACACCAAGGAAAGTTGAAGCAAGGAGAAAATGTTATAGCCAAAGATGGTATGCAAGTAGCATATAGCAAAGTTTTATTTTTAGCTAAGGTATTTATAGAGATGGGGAAAATATAATGTCTTGGTCATGTAAATAGCTAAGGGGACAAAGAAACAGTACTGTTATCTCATCGTACTATAGTGAAGTTAATACAATGATTATAGAGAGGCCAGATAAATCGAATCCTTCTTGGTCTGTATGGTTTAATTTTTTTCTTTTTAATTTAAAAAATATTTTAATCAATTCTAAATTATTTAAATTTAAAAACTTTAAAAATTTTGCTAATATGAACCGTTAAGTAAGATTTGATTCATTTGGTTTATGTAAAACTACTCTTAAGGGATTTTTAGATATTCTAGTGAGCCCAACAAGATTTTTAAATATTCTAACCTCTTCTAGAGCCCCCACAAGATTGTCAGACTTCAACATCGTATCACCAGAGCATTTTGTTACCTGTCCATCGTAATTCAGGAAGAAGAGCAAGATCTATTGGATGAAGGACCAGTTGTACAACCGCAGTCTCCTTAAAAGAGAAGTCGAGATCGATCGGGAGACTATATATAATTATTATTTTATTTTTACATAGTTTGTCTAATTGATCTGTTACATGTGTCGCCCTAATAGAAACTAATTGATCTGTTACATGTGTCCTAATAGAAACTAGAATGGTGCAATCTTGATGAATAACTTTATATTTTTTTAATTTATATTAGACATATATATTTTGGTATAAACTATCGATATTTGATAATCACGTTGGATCCGATTAAATTTAGTTTAAATGGTGTAATTTTAAGCAAAATTTCATATTCGAATAATGTATATATAAAAAATAGATATCAAAATAATTTTACCTCTTAAATAGTCCAACCTAACTTAAACTGAATTTAATTTTGTTTAAAAAACTTTTTAATAGAAAAAAGGTGTCAAAAAAATTTTGCTTCTTAAGCAAGGTGTCAAAATTATTTTTATTTGGCTATCTAGACTCATTAGAACTTTAGAATGCATTCATTTAAAACTCCTGCCTGTCTGCTTAAATAATTATTGATTTAGAGAGTTTTTGGAATATTATTAAAATCTTGAGATTTTTCTTTCAATCCTTGATTCTAAATGCAAAGCTTTAACACTTGTGCTCTAATAAATTGCAACCACACTGTCACTGTCTCAACTTCTTGGCAGGTCTGGCAACATCTAAGCAAACACTCAGTCCCATTATCTAGAGAGAAATTATTGTTTAGTCCTGGATTTTCTCTTAACTCACAAATTAGTTTACAAATTTTAAAGTGTAATGATTGAGATCCTAAATTTTACAATGGGTAATGAATTGTTCCCTCCGTTAGTAATAACGCCAACTTGACTGTTAAATGCTGACATGATACCACGTGACAGAGGACGTATTATATCACTGTAGCATTATTAATGATGTGGTAATATTATATGTATATAATACTAATGTGTTAAGTAGCACGCTAGAAACGAAAACTAACTCAGAATTTATCATATCACGTTATTTGTCACATGGTGCTGTATCAGTATATAAACACTAGGTTAGTATCGTTACTAATGAAGGGATCAATTTGTTACTAATTGTGAAACTTAAGTTTTTAGTTGTTGTATTCTGGAATTCAAAAATTAATTTATGAACCGAGTTCATAAACTAAACAAGTAGTTTTCTCATCCTAAAAAACTAAATTTAGTTTCCATTAGGACAAAGTTGTACTTGTGAGTTAAGACCTTGCCAAACAACATATAGAGCTACACTCTGTTCCATGATATGAAAAAAGCGTCCTCAGAGATGGGACCAATGGACCTAATCTCCAAAGTGTAGGCTCCCTACATAGGGCAAAGAGGGTCATCGCAAATGTCAACCAGATTATCATCATTCTTGATGAATCGACATGTACCCGGTAGTTGGGGAGTAGGATAAGCTTCACTGTTTTGGTCTGGCTTGCATCTGCATATTTGTTTGCCAACCTAATGCTTTCCCAACAAGTCAAAACAACTGGTGGATGAAAATAACTCAACTCTTTCTGGGAAATTTCAAGTCAAATTTTGGTAATTGTACTGAAGCAAGTTCTGACTTCACACACAAGCGTTTGTTTAATGGGCTTAATCGGCCAGCTGATGAATGTGTTGTTACCAAATAAATTTAGGATAAGTTTGGTTTCGGAAGGGGAGGAGGGGGAGAGGAAAGGGAAAGGAGAGATTTACTTTGGCAGGTGGAAATAAATATATTTTTTTATTTTATTGGTTGGGAATGAAAGGAAAAGAAAGGAAATGAATATTATTTTGTTTGGTTAGAGAAAAAAGTGGAAGGAAGGAAAAAAAAAAAAAGTATTACTCTCCTTAGGCCATGTAAAATAATTAAAAAAAAGAGAATAATTTTGTTCACAAATTTCGTAACACTCCCAATCCATTCACAAGTAGAGGGAAATTTTTCCTGTCATGAAGGGAGTGTTATTTTATCCATTTTTTACTTCCATATCCATTTTCACTCCAAACTAAATGAAAGTAATCTCTTATTTCACCCTATATTTACTTTTTATTCCTTTTTTTTTATTACTTTACATTCCAGCCAAATTTATTGTTAGGGTCTTTTTTTTTCCTTTTTTTTTTTCTAAAATCAAATTCAAAGCCCCAAGAAATTGTTCATGAAATATTTCTGGGGGATGCTAATGAGAAGCCATCCAAAGAGGATTAAAATGGTGGGGTTTAAGGGACCCCTAGGAATCTCGAAAAAGTCGATCGAGATTGGAAAAGTAGCAATATATGTCCTTCGTACGTGTAGAACTTTGGTGGGTGAATCAAAGCAATTGCCCTTTTGCACCTTGTGCTTCTAGGTTCTCTGAACAGACATCGAGCAACGCTTATTGCTTCCAATTGCAAGACCATGAACAGCCATGGCTACAATAACCAGCTAAGAGTCGGTACTTGTCGGTTAATTGAAAACATGTTAATGAAATTGTCCCCAGCAACAAATAAATAGGGAATGAGAATGATAGAGATTTAAACAAAAAAAAAAAAAAAAAAAAGCCCAAGTATAACTAAAATGACAATTTTCTCCCAATCACATATGTCGCTATAAGTTTCAAAAACCAGAGAAATTATTTAGTAGAACAAACTTCAATCTCTCTACAATATTATATTTTAAAATTTTATGTGCTATTATAAATAGCATGTCCATCTAAATATTAATTTTTTATTCCAAACATATGATTTTATTTGTAAATGGATTTCACTAAATGATTTTTTATTCCAAAGTATCACTTTTAAGCATTCCTTCTCCGAGTAAATTTTTCAAGAAAAGGAAAAAAAAAATCTCATATCGGGGAAATTAAATTTTGGGTCTATATTTATTGTCAAATCAAATTACTTATTTTTATTCCGAAACGGAATAAAAATTCATAATTCAAAAAGAAAAATGGATAAAAAATACTTTAAAAAAAAAAGAGCAGCGAGCAGCATGGTAGGGCCCTAAATCTAGTCTTGCACGTATAAACAAACATCATCATCTCTAATTATTTTGGGAGAGAGATAAAAAAATATATCCAAGCTGTCTCTCTTAGATGAAATGCCAAGTGTTTCATTATCGTTGTTGAGAGAGCTTTTCAGGGTCCACTTCGACACTTTTTGTACCTTTTAGGGACTTAAGTTTGTCCTGAATCCTGATATGTCGGCTGTCAACAAAATGGCAGCATCTGTCTTTTCTTAGTACATAAGGTCTCGCAAGTCAGATTGGATGTGCCCTTCCCTTTCACCTTAAACACGGACATGATTTATACTGAACATGAATATTTTGGTGTTGCCGACAATCGATTCTTGCAGCATCTGCACTGTATTTATGTGTTGGTAATTTTCAACTCAAGGGTAAAAGGGCAATGCAAACCAGAAAAGCAATTGGTGTTAAGGGGAGACGAAAACACACAAGAAATTTGTACAAAATAATTATCTCTTATTCCACACACAACATAATAAAATTCAGATTATACGATTGAATTACATTATAAATAATCCAGTGTAGATTCATAAAATAAAAATTACATATAATTCACAATTCAATTCCTTATTTATTTTTTTTTCAGAGATCTCTTGTCCAAAGAAACCGAATCGTTTTTGTATGTGAAAACGAGTTGGTTCACTCTCTCTCCCCTCTCTCTCCCCCTGTTTCTCGCACTATCTTCTTTCTTGTCTCTTATTTGGCAGTACATACAAAAATATGCGCTTGAGGTTTTGTTTAAAAATTTAATTTTGGGACGGTGGAGACAAAATTGATTAGCCGAACCATCATGCGCCCACAAACATTGACTTTTTATATCTCGGGCTTCCAACAGATGTCCTACAACATTTCACAATGCCGTTTTCTCCCTTTGTGGGCAAAAAGTTTACTGAAGTTACTGACCATTATGATGACCAGCTGCTGAACAGATGGGGTCCAAAACAAGGGAATCTGCAGGCAAATGTTGGGCCTGAAGATGACCCTAATATTAACCACCCTGACACAAACAGCTAGCCTCGAATTACTGAAACCATAGCTTTGATTTATAGAAGTAAACAAGCATGATCGTTGTGCTATCAATCAGATCATGGGGGTCACATGTTGAGATGCCCATTCATTCCCCACGGTCCGGACCAAACCACTTGAAATCATCGATGCCCTCTCCAACACACATACCTCATCCAAGTCTGCTAGCTTAGTTTGTGTTTATCCCAATTATCAGGAAGAAAGAGACAGACAGAGAGACACAGAGACACAAAGACAGAAATTAAATATCCCCACGAGTCTACGGATAGATTTGTCCTTCTTTGTTGGCTATGAACAAAGTATTATAACCTTGTCCTTGGTAATGACCTGAACACTTTGTATGATTTTACGTGACATTAACTGCATGCTTTTACCCTTTTATGACATTTGATTGAAGAACGCAGTGGCAACACATTGCTAGTTAAAAGACCAAAATTGAGACATCCACCTTCTAAATTTTATACCATCACAGGGTTTTGATAATTAATGGTAATTGCACCTTCTTACATGCCATACAAATGTACCACAAAAGAAATGCCCCTTTTTTGCTGATTGCATGCCCCCTTTTTGCTATCTTAGGTGGGTTTCGCTCTTTGTAAAATGATCCATCTCCTACCCATCAGTATAAATCTTGACAAGATGATAGGGATTTGATCCATCTACTGCGCACAAGATATTGATGTGGTTACCACCGGAGACGAACCTACGTAGAGGCGAGGGTAGATAATTGTATCTTCTCATTCTTTTAGAATTCGATTAATGTTTATGACTTATACTTATTTTACACCTATTTAACTATAATTTTGCCTCACTTATATTTTTTAAAAATTTATTCATTTAACTAAATTTTATATAAATCTTTTTTTAAGAATCCATTATAAACAAAAACAAAATATGATATCATCGTTGTACTTTAAATCAATAAAAAGATATTTTATAGTATTTAAAATCAATAAAGAAAAAGATAAATAAAATTACAACCCAAAAAAATATTAATTTGATCTTGATAATCCTATTTCTCAGGGTATTAGATTCCCCCTTGTCTCACTCCTCCGTTGATCTCTCTCTATTTTTCAAGACTCCATTAACATAATTTGAATCGAAACCCTCCCACGCCATCATCAGATTCTCACAAATTGTTGGAAAGACGCATCGTGAAGCTCCAATAGCCATAGTCATAGCTAAGCTCCCATTTGCCAAATTAATACTGATATTCATCATATTCTATCTCTGTAAATATGTCTAAAACTCGGAGCATCTCCGATTTTTTCACAATCTCTGTCCTTGCAGGCCAATAATCGACCAAAAGCCTCGCAGTCGACCATTAAAGCTTCAAATCATTTCGTTTCTTCTTGCTGTTCATGTTAAAATCAACCACAAAAAATTAACTTTTCCTATTCGTTACAAAAATTAAAAGTTTAGGGGGGCTATTTTTGAAAAGGTGAAATGTTAAGGAGCAATTTTGTAATTTTCCGGATATATTTTAAACCTTTTCATCATCCTGACAAGGGCCTAAACCATCTCAACCTCTGAACACATTGTTTGCTAAAGTGAAGCATCTTTAAGATAAATGGTATGACAGGTCTCGGTTGCCTCACAAAAATAACTATCCAAGTTCATCATTCCTATAGTATGAGAAGCATTTGATTCATTTGTTAAGTCAATTTACATGTAAATTTATTTTAAAATTTTATTTATTTTTTTTTATTATTCAGAAATTTGACAAATCTAATTTGAGAAATTATGAAATCTAATTTAGGATCTATCTCTTTTTACATCTATTTTTTTATTCTCAAAATTTGAATTGAGTCCTTTATTTTATAAATTTATATATTATGCTATAGTTTAGAGTTATTGACCAACGGACAGTTGGCGTAATGGGTATGCTTCTTTTAACCAAGGTCACGATTTCAATTCGTGACTTGGGCATGGAGTCGACTACGTTGGGAGAGCCCTACCCCCTAAGAAGGACCTCAATCGGGTCGACCTGAATTAATCGGGGCGAAACTCTAGACACCGGGTGGTATACCAAATCTGAAGGCACAAAAAAAATGGTTTAGAGTTATTGGGTTACACAACTCTGTTATAAAGCCCATGCATTCTGTGGCCCATAACTAAAAATGCGGGAGCAGAGCACCATGCCTCCGTATATGAGACCTAGGCCCAGTTTGACTCGGAGCTCAAGGAGAAACAGCAAACCATGCCTATTTTTTTTTTTTGTTTTCTCTATCGGTATCCGGGTTTTATTCAAATAATTCGATTCGAGTATTATGAGACCTATTTTAAGAATTAGTTCTTCCAAATCCTTTTTCGTCATTCTCAGAGTTCGAATTTGAGATATTTGGTTAAAAGGGTACAATACTCAACACTCAACCCAAAGAAATTTAATAGCAAACCATGTCTATGACAAAAGCCTCCTGAATTAAACACAATTCTCTCTCTCTCTTCCTCTCTCTTCCCATTTTAACTATCATAGAATTATATTTTTTTAAGACTTAATTCATGTTTTTAATATTTTTTGCCATAATTTAAACTCACCATTTTTTGTCTAGTGGAAAGGATACTAACATCCCATACTAAGAATCGGGGTTCGATTCTATTCTTGGTAGTGGTAAAAACGACGTTGGGAGAGCTCTCTTCCGATTGTGACCCGATAATAATCCGGTCGATATTAGTTGGAGTGAAATTTCGGATATTCGGTGATGGATCAAGTTCCAAGGATAAAAAAAAAAATTGTATGTGCTGAATCAGCTGATTTGAGAGGAATGTCGTCTTTGCAACAGTTAGAGCAACACTCAAACCCATTATCTGAAAACTTGTCCTCAAAGATGGGACCAGATGGGCAAAGTCGAGCCCAATGGACCAAATCTCCTAAGCACATACCCCTCCACACACGGTAGCCACACGGACTCGGACCAAAGAGGGTCATCAAACGTCAACTAGATTATCATCTCTCTTGATGAATCTTCCCGGTGGTTGGGGAGTAGGATAAGCTTTACTTTGTTAGTTTGGCTTTCGTACTTAATATTTTGCTATTTTTAAAACCAAATAGTAAACAAGTCGGCCAACTTATTGATCTATCAGTTCATTGATCATACGGATCAAATCGTTTTATCGAATAACGTTATCGTAATTCCATAAATATAATTTATATATTATATATTTTAAAAAAATAAAAAATATATATTTTTATAAAAAAAATAAATTTATTTCATCAGTAATACATGTTTTCTTTATTCTATATCTTATTATAATAGAAACAAATAAGTGGGGGAGAGAGGAGGGGAGTGTCACGTTGGATTTGAACAATGTGTTACTGTTCATTCCTTGTTTTTGTTGGTTTCTTCTTTTCTTGTTTCTTTTTTTTTCTCTTTTCCCTTATAAAAAAGAACAAATTGGGAAAAGGCGTAGGAGAACGTGCTACCTCGGATGGGAACAGTATGCAACTGTTCCCTTTTTATTTCTTTTTCTATTTTTTCACCAATTTATTATTTTTTTTGCTTTTTTTTTTCACCATTCTCCTTTTTTTATTTACTTTTTTTTCCACACTTCAACCTTCTTTTTTTGTCACTCTTTTTTTCTTTTTAGGTTCCACGGCTATAGGTTTGTTCCTATTCTTTTTTTTTTCACTTATTTACTCTTTTGTTGCTTCTTTTTTTTTTTATTTTTTTCACCCTTCACTCTTTTTTTTATTTGTCTTTTTCAGGTTTCACTATTACCGATTTGTTACTTTTCCTTTTTTTACTTCTTTTTTTTAACCCATTTACTCTTTTTTTCCTTCTTTTTTTTTCATCATTCACAATTTCTTTTTTCTTTTAATTATTTTCAGGTTTCTTCCTTTTTTTTTACCCTTCACTCTTTTTCTTTTTAACTCCCTTTTTTCTCACTATTATAGAAAAGAACAAGTGGGGGAGCGGTGTTGGAGAATGTACCACATTGGATGGAAACGGTGTGCAACTGTTCCCTTTTTTTTGTTTCTTTTTCTTTTTTTTTTTCACTTTTTCCCTACCTTTTTTTTTGCATTTTTTTGGATTTCTTCTTCTTTCATTTTTGTTTTTACTTTTTTTTTTCACCCTTCACTCTTCTTTTTTTCACTCCTTTTTTTGGATTTGACGGTTACTAATTTGTTACTGTTCTTTTTTTTTTTACTTCTTTTTTTCACCTATTTACCCTTTTTTGTTTCTTTTTTTTTCACCATTTGCCCTTTTTTTTGGGTTCCACTGTTACCAATTTGCTACTTTTCCTATTTTTTTACTTCTTTTTTTTACCCATTTACTCTTTTTTTCCTTTATTTTTTCATCATTCATCCTTCTTCTTTTTTTTTTAAAACTTTTTTGGATTTGTTTTTTTTTTTTACCCTTCAACCTTCTTTTTTTTCTCTACCTTTTTTTTTGAGTTTCACGTTATCCGTTTGCTACTATTCCTTTTTTTTACTTCTTTTTTTTGGATTTTTTTATTTTTCATTTTTACTTTTTTTTCACGGATTGGAACGGTTGACTACTATTTTCTCTTTTTTTTAATTCCTTTTATGGGATTACTTTTTCCTTTTTTTTCTTTTCTTTTTTCTTTCTTTTTTCACCCTTCACTCTTCCTCTTTCTTTTTTTTTTTAACTCGTTTTGGGTTTCTTTTTTTTTTTACCCTTCACGCTTCTTTTTTTCATTTCTTCTTTTTTTTTTCGGTTTCCACTATTATGGTTTGTTACTATTCCTTTTTCTTTTACTTCTTTTTTTTTTTATTTCTTCTTTTCTTGTTTACTTTTTTTTTTCCACCCTTCACTATATATATATATATTTATATATATCTTATCTTAATTTTAATTTTTCTTCATCTTCTTAATTAATAATAATAATAATAATAATAATAATAATTTTAGAAAAAAACAAGCGGGGAGGTAGTGTGGGAGGACGTGCCACGTCGGATGGAATTAGTAGCACACTGTTTCCTCTTTTTTTTCTCTCTTTTTCCTGGGTTTCTTTCTTTCTTCTTCCAAAACAAGAAGCAAGTGGGGGAGAGGAGGGTAGGAGAGAGTTGCACTTTATATAGGAACAATAGATAATCGTTCTCTCCTTTTTTTTTTCGTTTTACTTTCTTTAGGGTTTTTTTTTCTATAATGTTAATCTTATTTTAATTTTAATTTTTCTTATCTATATATATAAAGAAACAAGTGGAGAGGGGGTGGGAGGAATTGACACCTCGGATGGTAACCGTTTGTTATTGTTCCCTTTTTTCTTTCTTTTTTGTGATTTCTTTTTCTTCTTTTTTTTTTTTACTTTTTTTTATCCTTCACCTTTCTTTTTTTTTTGCTTCTTTTTTTTATTTCTTTTTTTTTCACTCTCCATCCATTTTTTTTCACTCTTTTTCTTTTGGGTTCCATTATTACTGGTTTGTTACTATTCCTTTTTTTACTTCTTTTTTTGTTTCTTTTTTTTTTTTTACTTTTTTTCCCACCCTTCACCCTCCGTTTTGTTTTGTTTTTTTTTTTTTTACTTTTTTGCGTCTCTTCTTATTCTTCTTGTTTTTTTTTTAATTTTTTTTTTCTTTTTTTTTTCACCTTTTACCTTTTTTTTACTTTTTTTTTAATTCCACTGTTATCGGTTTACTACTATTCCTTTTTTTGGTTTTCTTTTTTTTCTTTTTAACTTCTTTTTTTCTTCATCACCCTTTTTTCCTTTTTAATCTATCTCTTCTCGTCTCTCCACTTTTTTTTCACTTCTTTTTATGTAAATTTCACTATTTTCACAACTCTCTTTTGAAATTCTTGCTCCTCTTGATGTCTCTTGGTGCAATTTGGTTTTTGTCAAGTCATTTTCTTTTTTGAGCCTTTTTTTATTATCTAATTTACTAAAACACTCTCTGATAAAAACCTGTATACATAAACACCTATACACCATTGAAGGTTTTTTAAAAAAAACCAAATTGGGAAGGGGAGGTAGAAGGAATTGTCATTTTGGATGGGAACAATTTGCTACTGTTTCTTTTTTTTAGGTTTCTTCTTTTTTTTTTTACTTCTTTTTTTTATCCTTTACCCATTAGTTTTTTCTTTTTTTTTTTTCTTTTTTTTCACTCTTCACCCTTTCTCTTTTGTTTTTCACTTTTCACTCTTTTTTTTTTCACTCATTTTTTTTGAGTTCCCATGTTACCCATTCATATTATTCCCTTTTTTTGCTACTCTTTTTTTATTTATTCTTTTTCTTTTTTACTTCTTTTTTTTCTCTCTTCGCTCTTTTCTTTCAATAATTATAATATATATAAGAAAAAGAAAAAAAAATCTGGGCCAAGGCCGCACCTTGTGCGGCCAGAAGCCTCCTAGTATTTCTATAAATATAAAAAAGAGAGAATAGAAAAACTTATAGATATCATCTTTTTTTTTAGACCAGTTTGAACTGTTTACATGTTTTACCGGTTTTGATCGATTTTAATCGATTTTTATTTTATCCGATTTAATAGTAAAAATAAAATTGGATTATAGAATGATTACCAATTGAACTAGCTGGCCCGGTCTGATTTTAAAAACACTAATCGCCAACCTAATGCTTTTCCAATAGGTCTAAATAATTGTCGATGAAAAATTTTGAATAATGACCAGGTAATTTCTCAGGAACAAATATCGGCTATCCAAAATTTTTAAAGAATTTTTTTAAAGTAAAATTTTGAATGAGCAAAATTTGTGTAATTTATGTCGAGATTCAATAACCATTGGGACAGTTGAAAATAATTTGTATCATTTACGTCTGGTGTAACACTTATATTTAAATTTACTGCTTACTCGAAATGGATTTACCGTAAAAATTAGGCTTTACAAACACAGATCTGCAAGAGTGGATGTCAAATATAAGCTTACGCATATCTTACCACTAAGATTTTTTTTTTTTTGTTATATGATATTTGAATCTCAAATCATAGGATTAAAAGTTGCGACCACTATATTGTCTTCTTAGGGACTATTGATCAAATAGCTCACCGACTGCATCTCTACCAAATGGGCCATAATGACAGATTGATTGTCATCTTTGCATAAGCCAAATTATCCTACAAAAACATCCAAAGAGGATTAAAGTTGACGTGGAAATATCAAATCAGATATCGATATTTATGAAATTTGTAGTCATTGAATTATAGTTATTATTTTGTGACGTGAAATTGTAGAATAATTAGCAACGGTTGAATGATAAACTAGCAAGTACGAATCTACCTACGTGTATTTCAATACTTATAAGTTGTTAAGTGCATGACTAATAAAGCAACTGTGAGCTGTGTCCTTAGTCGATGTAGAACTTTGGTAGGTTGATCAAGAGAATTGCCTTTCTGTACCTTTTGCTTCTATGTTCTTTCCTACCGGTTCCAATTGGAAGAATGTTAACAGCAATGGCCACAATAACCAGCTGAGTGTCCCTACTTTGTCAGTTATTAATTAAGTGAATCGAGAGAAAAACAAAGTTTAATAATTATAATAACAATAATAATATATCAAAATGTTTTACAAAATCTGAATAAAAAATATTTGTACTTCAATAACCCTTAAACAATAAAAAGAGAAATTTAATAGAAAAAAAAGCAAAAAATTAGAAGGATCTCATGTGGGATCCTGTCAAAACCCATGGCCCTCATGTTTAAGCACCATAGCGCCGAAACGGTTGTGCCACGGTGCAACTCTTATAGAGTTTGCTGTGCACAATGGGGAGCACGGCGATGCTTTCCAGGTGTGCCACGGCTTTTTCGCATCAATCATCTCCTATTTTCTTTTTTTGATTGTACAAAAATTTAAATTTGAGATTATAGAGAAAAATTTATATTAGTAAACTATCCCCTTGGGGACATCAACCATCTCCCTTTGCTTCATGACATGTTACTGTGCAATTTTTATGACTTAGGAAAAGTATTTTAGAGCCGTAAATAGGACACAAAACATAACATAGTCCGTATTTAAAAGTATCATGGCAACATAAGCAAATGCCATCACCTCTAATAATTCAAGAAGAGGGATAAGCTTGGAAGCAAAATATATGGCCACTCTCGGTTGAAATGTAACTCCGCCATGGCCGGCCCAAGTCTGGGTAGAGGAGGATTGCGGTAAATTGACGGGTAAGTATAAAACTCTTTATCAAAATCAAAATAAAAGGCAAAGATAAAAATTTTTCTCTTCTATAACTATTTTTCAAACGGTCATCCTAAAAGTTAGAATTAAGATTCAATTTGTCATTGTTATTATATTCTCGGTTGAAATATCATGTATTTATGGATTGTTTTATGATCTTTAAAAGTATTAATATTCATGAATTTATGGCTGTTAAATGATGATTTAACAACTATAGATTATTTCATTAGGCAATTGGTGATTAAAGATCTAATGCCACAAATTCTGTCGATAATGATACTCACAAGACAGTAAAAAGTGATAAATTATCATTATTGAGAGAGCATTTGCGGGTCCACATGAACCCTTTTTGTACAAAAGGTCTAGAGGGATCTTAAAAGAGAGCCGGAAAGGGCTGATGGATCTCTCCAGAAGTTGTCCTTATGCTGACAGTTAGGTTTTGCATATTTAGGCAACATCGTGCACCGATGATTTTCAACTCAAGAGTAAAAGGGCAATGTAATCTCAAAAGTTAACTTATTAGCCTCATAACTATTATATTAACCGACTTTTTCTTGTGTTGACACTTTTAGAAAGACACTTTTAGAAATGAAACCGACACAAACACGATACAACTAATTCTCAGCTAAAATGCTAGTAGTAATAAGATTTTAATAGCTTTCTGCATCATCGTGCTTATGTTATTTGTGTTGTCCTGGGTCTAGAAATAGGCATTGCCTGACATATGAGAAAAGGAAAGCTGCTAAATTCTCTGTTTACAGCCTAAATAGAAGAGCAATTCTGGAGACTCCGCTCAGTTCCGCCTTCTTTCAATGGGGAACTATGGTTTTTATGACTATTTTCATTCATGTTGAAGCAATATTTTCAGTCGATTGTTAAGGCATTCTACTGAATATGCGGGGTCCAAAACAAGGGACACCGCGCACAAATGTTAAGGCAGAAGAAGACCATAATATAACAATGCTGACCCAAGCAGCTAGCCCCCACTTAAGGCATGGGTTTGATGCAGAGCACTAAATAAGCATTGTCGTTGAGCTATCACTCAGATCAGGGGGTCACATGTTCGGAAGCCTAGTCATTTGGCTCAATCCTAACCACCGGAAATCATCAATAACCTGTGGAACACACATGCCTGATCCCAGTGTTCTAGCTTAATTTGTGTTTCCCCCAATTATATTGTACTTTTGTCTTGAGAGAGAGAGAGAGAGAGAGAGATGTGGTGATGTAGAGGGTTAAAGGTGCTTGCAATGGAAAATAAATTACAACAACGACTAGATTTGTCCTTTTATGTTGGCTATAGACATAGCACTATATCAATTGTCCTTAATAGTGACCTGAATACTTGTATGATTTTAGGCGACATTAATTGCATGCTTTTCCACTGTATGTCTTGCATATATGTTTCTCCTTGTACAAACGTTTGATTGGAGAGCTCAATTTCTGCCAATTGCTAGTTAAAAGGCCAAAATGAGACACCCATCTTCCAAATTTTATTATATCATGGAAATTGCACCTTTTTGCATTAAATACACATTTACCTCAAACCAAATGCCTCTTTTGCTGATTACAAGAGCAAAGAGTAGTAGGAGGGAGGCTATCTCTTTTAGGTGGGTCTCGCCCCCTATAAAATGATTGATGTAATACCTATCAGTTGAGTTCATTATTAAAATTCCACCAAAATATTAATGATTCAATATTTGTCCACAAAATTCTTGATTCATGAAGGTTAGTGTAGTGGGAAGAACATTGATCTCTTAACTAAAACTCGATTTCGAATTTTGAAAATGAAAAAAATTATATTATGAAAGATTTTTCCCAGATCAAGAGGGTCTGACAACAGTTTGGGTCAGATTAGTCGGAGTATGATTTCAAATACCGATTAATTCAAACAAAAAAATAAAAAAAAAAAAAAGAAAGAAAAAGATGTACTTCTGCAACTGAGTTTGAATTCATGACCTTGTGAACGCGTGAGACATTAGTTATATTACCATTATATGTTGTGGTGTCAGCAATCACCAAACGAATGTTCTTGAGAAATATAACAATCATGTCATAGATCTATGGTGCACAAGCGCAAAGGGGCTACAATGATAACTCATTAATCATAAAAGGGCACAATCCCTTTATTTATGTAATCAATGGACCTCTTTTGTGATCCAAATGAGTCTATACACCGCAAAACAAGCTTTATAATCCTCATTTGTTTGAAACTAACATTAATATTCTTACGATGCCCCAACCAAAAACCTAGCAAGCCCAACTTTCTCTCCCAAATTCTTAACATCTTTGTGGACCTGCTGTCTATATTCCTGGTAACTGAAGGGCCTATACTTGGCAGGCTCACCACAAATTTGTATCATGGCATCTTTTAAGGGACAGACAAAAAATGCAGTCGAGAATCTCTCCACATGTTCATTGGCAACTACGCGATGCTCAACACTCTTGTAAATGCCATTGCTCCAAGCCTCCTCAAAATGTAACATACAATCATAAACGTCATAACAATGGCTATGGAGACATGTATAAAATGTGCTATATTTTTTCATGATAAATGACAATTTTCATATAAGATATACCTGAAAGAAGTCACCAATGTTGATGACAAGAGCTTGAGGATTAGGTTTGACTGCTATCCACTTTCCATCTTTCACCAATTGCAAGCCTCCAACCTCATCTTGGCTCAATATTGTTAGGAAGTCACTGTCGGTGTGTGGCATCAAGCCGAACAGTCCGGGGGAGATGGGGCATGGCGGGTATCTGTTCATCCGAAGATAGCAAGAGCTAGGAACACATGTTTCTTGGAAAAAGGTAGACTTGTAACCCAATTTTTCAGCCAAAATTTCAGCTAACTTTTGTGCCAGTTTAAGGACAAGCTCAGAAAATTGCTCTATGGTTGAACTGAAATAGGCACAACAAAAACATATTAAGCTTTTATCCAAATAAGCATATTGTATTGCCAATATATCAAGCAAATAAACACATTAAGCTTTTACTAATATTGAATAACTTAGGTTGGAAGGGTAATATCTACCGTGTGTCAAATCAAATCACGCAGGGAAAAGGTACACCCATAATGCAAACTGTAGAGGAATCTTTAGGGTAGTGGGTACCAAAGTTGTACTGGGATCTCATCCAAAACCAAGAAACATCAACTATATTGTTGAGTTTTCAAGCCACACAGATGGAGCCTAAGCCTCTTTTCAAGCCTAGAACTTCTCCCAACCTTAGTAGCATAAGTCAAGTCGGGGTCACAACGTGAAACTCATGTACCACTTATTCCATTAATTAATAATTTTAGATTTAAATTTTTATATAATAAAAAATAAAAATATCACTTATCCACAAATACGTGGATATCAACTTTTGTGTAAATCATTTAATGCCTCACGCTCCCCCCCCCATGGGGGAACTACCCTATCAACATTTGTGTAATCACCCCTCTCTCTCTCGCTCTCTCTCACACGCGCGCACATGTGGCTACATCCCCCCAACCCCACTTGAATTTCGCGTGGTGTCATGTCTTAAGAAAATATGCATATCTTATAAAGCTAGAATAACTTTTAAAATTTTCTATTTTTCAGAGTCAAAGATATCTCTAAATTTCTTATGGATAAATGTGCCTACTTTTTCATTGAGTATGATATATTTTATAAAATTTTTTATGTGAACGGTAACTAATTAAAATTAATAAAGGATTATCACATTAACTTTAAAAAATAAATCTAATTTAACCATAATGAATAGTATATCTACTATTAAAATATATATGTAATTAGCCATATTAACTTAGTATATCGTAATAGATGTTAGATATTAACAGATAATTGATCTAGTGGAATGTGGTGTTAGATCTCTTAATTAAGTTTCTGAATTCGACTTATAGATTGGATATTTAAAAAATTACGTTGAGAGAATAATTCCCTTAATGGGTCACTGTAAACTCTGAACTGGAGTAGTCGAAGTATGGATTCGGATACCACTATAAATTTCGAACCGATTAATCAAAATATGATTTTGAATATCTATTAATATAATATCAAAATATAATGGATGCTGGACATCCCATCAATCCCGACTAAACAATTGATCAAAACTATTTTGATCATAATAAATAATAGAAAATCTTATCAAGTTAAGGTAAAAATTAAATATCACATCAATTACAGCTAACAAAGCCCTGATTTTCCACCTCATTCTATGCCTTAGTGAACTCTTTACACTCTAGGGAGTGAGAAGAGTACTTGCTCTATAAGTCCGCACTGTAAGGATCTAGGCATGCAATAGTGGCACGAGCCACGAACAGGAGTTGTTTGAGTGTACACCCTAAAGTTGTATTCTACCCATCCATGTCCCTACTTGTCGCCCTAGGAGAACTTATGGTCCCGTCCTCTTGTCTTCTCTATATATAGTTAACCATGTAAAAGTTTGTACCTCTTCTCTCTCTCTCTCTCTCTCTCTCTCTCTCTCTCTCTCTCTCTCTCTCTCTCTCTCTCTCTCTCTCTCTCTCTCTCTAAGGGCCTATTGCTATGGGATGATTTCGAGTTAACTGCACTAGACATCGGTGTATTGTCACCACAGGGACTATGTACTACTTCTGAGTAAAACTCTTGGCTAAAGTGGGATCTTTCTAACATGTGAGCTTCTGAAGTAAAGTGACTTACGTGAGGGACCCTCAACGACCATCCTCCACCACTAAGGTGGTTTGGCCAGATTTCCGCCTCACAGATGTTATTATCCTAAGACCCTGAGTTCGGTTTCCAATTGATAGTTTTTGATTTTTTTTTTTTTAATTTAGACATTGCATCATTCTCGCACTTTCTTGTCCCTAAAGATTTTGAGGATTATGAATCTGAATCTACCAAGGAAAATTTGGGTCAAAGGTAGAGATATCGTTTTGGAGAAAAGATGGGTAAGTGTAAGGGCCAAACTATGTTTTGTTGGATAAAAAGATAAGGTTTAGCCCTTAACATCAAACAAAAAGATACTTTGCCTCCTTTATCTTCAACAAAGAAAGCAATGGGAATCCAAATATGCTATTCATCCAAGTTTCTATTGGCCTTAAGTACCTCAAGAGTCCATGTGACCTTTTTTCCAATTGGTCATTGGTTATTGCATAAAAACAATCATAATCAATAATACAATTAGGTGGAAATCTAGGGAGCAAAACTTTGAGGTTTTAATAAAAACATTAAATTTAGAAAATTTGAAGTGAGACCCTAATTTTTTATGGAAAAGATGTGTCTAAATCTTATATTTGTGGTACACTTTTTTATAAAATGATCCCAATATTTTCATTTATGTGGAACAATGAATGGTAAATTGTACCATCCCACTCTTAAAAAACCAAGACTTCTTTGAAGGCATTGCATATCTTCAGACTTAATGCCAATATTTTACCACTAGAGCTTACCTATAGTTTAGGTGTAGTAATATGCAATCAACTATATTGTACCAGTAGATTGCAGGAATGACTCATGTAACAAGTTTTAATCAAATACTTTTTCATGTTCTAACACCTAAATTCTTACTTACTAATATCTGTAGAAACACACACATATGCATACTTTTTCTCTCTGAATTGTTATATCGATCAGCAAACTCAATATTTCTTAATCCTATATGTTGCTTTACTTTTTTGTTTCCGTTATTGAAAATAATTGAGAAGTATATGAGAGAGAGAGAGAGAGAGAGAGAGAGAGAGGGAACCTGAGAGGGGTGCCCGTAAGAGAGCCAGAAATATCCTCTAAAGAAATATGCAAGGCTTCAGACCATGAAAGTTGATGAACACAAGTAGCACTTGGAGTTCCCCACCTGTAACTCCCGGGACTTAGATTCAAGAATTTCTCACCAATCTTCTCAACAAAAGGACGTTCAAAAATATTCACTTCTTCATGTCTAATCTTCTCGAGAACCTCCATAGGAATCCCATGATTCATAACCTGGAAAAAGCCCCACTCTCTTGAAGCCTTTGCTATATCTTCCATGCACTCCTCTCTCTCAACTCCTCCTAAGCGCAGCTTACTTAAGTCAATCATAGGAAGCTCACATTCCTGGATGATCGATGGCTTGTCAATGATTGGCTTCTGTGCTTTGCCCAAGCCTTCTTCAATGAGGGTTTTGTAGATCTCGTAAAATGGTGGGTCAGATGAATTCATCATGCCTAGTGATTTAACCTGTAGAAAAGTTGAAAGTGCAAACAAAATGTTTTAGCCAAGATGATATGGATGAACAAGTGAAAGGAAGTATGCAAACACGTTCTGTAATATTTTTTGGTGTGATTTGTGTGGAGTGCAAATGGCGTTGCTTTTTCCACGTTTGTGCATTAGGGACCAGTTTGGTTGCATGTCATTTTGTGGGAGAGAGATAGAGAGAGATAGAGAGAGAGAGAGAGAGAGAGAGAAAGTTGGGCTGATGCTCAGTATATTTGATGGACCTTCCTTAAGGTCGGCCCGAAGTGTATTTATGGGCAGTTTCGTTGAGTGGGACCCTCCGCTATGTCGGCCGATATTTGGCTGAGACCCTGTGGCTTATTTTTGTTTTTGGCCCAAGATATATTTTCTTGTGTTTTATTAGTACAGGAATAAGAAAAAATAAAAAATAAGATTAAAGAAAGAAAGAAAAAAAGAAAAAGAGCACACTAGTAAATCATTTTAATATCTCTTTCCTTCTTTAGGAGGTATAAGTTTAGACTACTAACAGAGTTATTCAAATAAGTGAGAAATCAATTTTATAATAACAAGATCCCGAGAGTTTGATATTCTGATTAGAGAAAATCTTTATAAAATTAATATTGACTATGGAAATTTTATTACAACTCCAAGATTATAGTGACAAAAACTGACCCTAAAAGTGATTGCTCATACCAAACATTATGGAAGGAGGCCCTCAAACTGGTAATGCTAGACCCCTCAACCAAGGTGAAATCAAATAAAAATATTTGCTTAATTGTTTGAGCCTAATTAGGCTTCCCCTCGCCATTTCACTTGGACATTCCCAATCGCAATCCCAATCCCAATAATAGTAGTTTTAGCCTACTAAAAAATTGAGTCATGCAAGTAATCTAAAACTAGCGATTGAGATGATACCTATTTTTTATTAAAAAATATTTTTTTAAAATAAAAAATTAAAATAAACTCAGCCCAATAAAATTTGTTCAAAGACAAGAAACAAGGATTGAAATAAGTTATGAACATTATAAAAAAATCCAAAAAAAAAAAAATCTATATTTTGACACACCTACCTGTGTTTCATGTGAGAGCAAATTTATTTGTGAACAAGAAAAATCTATCACTTTCCCATTATTAGGGAATCAAAATCGGTGGTCTTAATGGGGTGAGCATCTTTGTTGAAAAGAACCTCCAATAGTCCTAAGTGATTATGATCGAATGGACCCACAACCAATCATTTGAATCCATGACATTTTCAGACTTTTAGGGTAATCTCCCCAATCCTAATCCCAACCAAGTGCCTAACTCTTGCCCCTTTAGGGATGCTTGGCAAAAAAATGATGACCTAATATTTACAGTGAATTCTAGTGTTAATATTCATATAGGGCAAAACAATTTTGACATCAAAATTTTTAGGTATTAGGTTAAAGAACTTTAAAATAATTTGAAAAGTTGGTAATGTGGGATGATGTCTGTGTGTACGATAGCAAAACCAAAATTTTATTTTGGGTGGCCGAGGACAAAATTCAAGCGGCAACGGATGGAATGAATAGACACTTTATTTTTTTAGGATTTTAATAATATTTTTTGTGAATAAATAATAATACAAATTTTAACAGTATTTTTAATAATTTTAGTAATATTTTAATTTTTAAAAATATTGTTAAAAGTATATATATTAATTTCAAAAAAAAATTCAAGGCAATAGCCCTTTCTTTTTTTTTTATTTTTTATCATCGATATCCAGATTTTATCCGACTAGTCTGATTCGAGCACTGTAGGGTCCATTTTAGATATCGGCTCTCTCAAATCCTTTTTCAACATTTTTAAGACTCAAACTCGAAATCCCTGATTAAGGGATAGAGTGCTCTTAACCACTCAACTCAAAATAATTTTGTCAATTAGCCTTTCTGTCCCTTTGGCTCCTCCCCCGTATGCGTATTATATAAGATTAAAAGTTTTCCATTTTAAAACCCTTTCTCTCAAATCCTTTGACTGCAACCTTTAAAACCAAAAGTTTATCTCTCAATTTGTTAGAATGAGATATATATAGAATCAGAAAATTTTTCATTTAACGGTCAATTTTTCAAATTAAAATAAGGTTATTAAAGACAAGATATTAAATAATTAAAGATATTTTCCGTCGGCAAATCCTCAATAAATCAGAAACAGAAGCATGACAAAGAAATGATATAACATGATGGTGTATGTCCACCATTAGCTGCTAGCCCGAACTGCGACTGCGATGGTGACTACCACAACGAAGGTTACCTCAAGACCTAAAGGTCCTCAAAGTCCTAAAAGTCCTCAAAGTCACCTCCATTGTCATTACCAAGACTTACTTTGTTCATGAAACTTCTGGGCGAAACTAGTAATTTGGATGAAACGAAAACACTAACTAAAGTTTTGGTTTTTTTTTTTTCATTCTCTAATGTTCCTTAACTGTATTGAAGATGAAAAGAGTTAAGGTATTTAACAATGACGATGGCCCTTTATTATTTCAAATTTTTTAAATTCTTTTGAGGACACAAAAATACCCTTCTATAATTTGAAGCACGAAGAGAGAGGAAAGAGAAATTGACGGGGTAGAGGGAGAAAGAAGAAAAAGGAGAGAGAAGAGAGAAACCAACCAGATGGGAGAGATGAGAAAGAAGAGAAACAAAAGAGAAGAGAGAAAAGATTAAGAGTTTTTTGAAGGGCACTATGGTTATTCCACTAAAAAGTCGAGAAATTTAATTGTGAAAATCGAAAGTTTTCTTATTATAATCCTAAAGAGTAAATATATCTCTAGAATATCCCAATCTTAAATGGTGTTTTCTTTCCATCAAAATTTTTAATTCCACTTTACCTTCTGGGTATGAGACAAGAGTAAGGAGTAATTTTTTATTATTTTTTATTTTTTATTGGAGGTAATTGAGTTATACAGGGTTGAATTTTTTTCTACTAAAAAAACCCTTTAACCCTCAACCCTCAACTAGCAAGATTTACTCTCAAAATTTCTTGAAATAATCTCAAAGAGATTTTAGCAAATGATTCAACCATATTTCAATAAGTGCCAATGTCATAAGTCTGATTTTTTCAAAACTTGAAATGTCTCAATTTTAACGATTGTGGAAGACTTTTCCATGAAATAATTTAAATTTTAGTTTATACAACAATCGACAAAAATTCTACATTTGTCTTCAGAAAATTAAGGCTATTTTAAATATAATAAATAGTACGAGAGAATTGTGAATTAGTTTGGAGTGGGTTTTCGATCGTCTGTGTATCTACATATATGGGAATAATTCAATAACCACCAACCTTACGTGACGAAACAATAGGTACATGGATGATTCATTGGATCAAATGAATAGTCGATCTGATCTAATAGATAAGGGTACTAGATCATTTAATCAAATATTGATTTTAAAATTTAAAAATGAAAAAAATTATATTGAGAGATTTCTCCTAAACTAAGCATGATAATAATCGGATCAAATTAGTAGAAATATAACTATGGATACCGATTGGTTATTAAAAGAATAATAATGAATGATTCATTGGCCACTAACTGTGTAGATATATTTTTTTTCTTTTGTACTTGATTATCAATACTTGGGTTATTCGACTAATTCGGTTCGAGTATTGTGGGATCCAATCTAGAAATAAATTCTCTCGATATTTATTTTTTTATTCTTAAAACTCAAATTCGAGATTTTGATTAAAAGAATATAGTGTCTTATTACCAACTCCCATGACATTGATTTCTATATAGATATTAATATACACATAAATGAATAATAATAAAAAAAATTCTATATGCCGAATTCAACAAAAGAATAGATTTATGTTTACTAGAAAGATATGATATGCCCATGTCTTAGTAGGAATTTCATGTCATGACAGCAAAGAAACACAAGTCCATCTCGGGCAAAAACACCCTGAGAAATTCCAAGGTTGGCAACGCATAAAGATGGAGAAATGTCCTATATTTCCAAGGGTTTGACTATGTCAAAGATACATGATTTCAAATTCATTCCTTTAGGGGGAGGGGGAAATAAAAGCTTTTTGTGTATGGATAGTATTTTCCCTAGACATGCCACTATGAGCCACGTGAGGATGACTCACAAGTCCCTCAAATTGGTGAATCTATTTACAGGGATGAGATTGCATTCATTTGATCCTTTCGAAAGACTTAGTTAACGATTAAAGTTTCATTTTCTGTCCTATATCAGTTATGCCCAACGAAATAGTCATAGGAAATAATAAAATTCTACTAAAAATTGAAGATACACTAAGAGCATTTGTTAACAAAAAATTTGGGGGGAAAAAAAAGAATGAAAGAAAACCCAATTATTTTACTCAGAGAAATAAGATTTTTCATGTGTCTAACCTCTTCTAGAGCCCCCATAAGATTATCAGACTTCACCATTGTTTCTTCCAAGCTTTGTGATACCAGTCCAGCCTTCTCCAAGAAAAAAGAGAAGAAAAAATGAAGTCAGGTTTTGATTTGGAGTAATAACCATGAGAGAGAAAAGACACCTTAACAATGAAGTTTAGAGAGAGAGAGAGAAATAGACCTTTTTTGCATGCAATTCACCACGCATAAAGATGGAGAAATGTCCTATGTTTCCAAGGTTTGACTATGTCAAAGATACATGATTTGGAATTCATTCCTTTAGGGGGAGGGGGGAATAAAAGCTTTTTGTGTATGGATAGTATTTTCCCTAGACATGCCACTATGAGCCACGTGAGGATGACTCACAAGTCCCTCAAATTGGTGAATCTATTTACAGGGATGAGATTGCATTCATTTGATCCTTCTGAAAGACTTAGTTAACGATTAAAGTTTCATTTTCTGTTCTATATCAGTTATGCCCAACGAAATAGTCATAGTAAATAATAAAATTCTACTAAAAATTGAAGATACACTAAGAGCATTTCTTAACAAAAAATTTGGGGGGGAAAAAAAGAATGAAAGAAAACCCAATTATTTTACTCAGAGAAATAAGATTTTTCATGTGTCTAACCTCTTCTAGAGCCCCCATAAGATTATCAGACTTCACCATTGTTTCTTCCAAGCTTTGTGATACCAGTCCAGCCTTCTCCAAGAAAAAAGAGAAGAAAAAATGAAGTCAGGTTTTGATTTGGAGTAATAACCATGAGAGAGAAAAGACACCTTAACAATGAAGTTTAGAGAGAGAGAGAGAGAAATAGACCTTTTTTGCATGCAATTCACCACGCCAAAGAAGTTGGATATCTAAATTTCACACTTCTGCTATTGATTATCTTAAGGTGAGTGTTGCTTGCTCTTGGTACTAAAGTATTTTTGTTGGAAAAGGTTTGAGAGAGACATTTATATATAAAGGGAGGAAAGATCTAGGCTGATCCTATCATATCTTTAATAAATCTGAACAAATCCATTTCTAAATAAAGTAGAAAATAAAGAAGCAAATCCATTTCTTTAATAAGGTAAAATAAAAAATAAAAAATAAAGAACAATGTGATACAATGTACATTGATGCATGCTACTTACACAAGAGAAGCTGGCTGAAGAGAGAGAGAGAGAGAGAGAGAGAGAGAGGCGGGGTAGGTCTTAAACATTAGGAAAGAGTGAGATATTTTTATAGGATATAAAGTTCTTAAATCATAATGTGACAATGAGGGTACATTTGTGGATTGAAAGTATATGTTATAGAGAGGAACACGTTTCTTTCGAAGCTATCAGAGAAAAATAATGGCTCAATTTCTAATGTCTCCTAAATCTAGCATAATCCTATTCAAGATTTTCTGTCCCTTAATTCCTATGCTATGCCCATGTATTATAGAGAGGGAGAGAGAGAGAGAGAGCGCTTAATCAGTTCTCATGTCAATCTTTCCACCAATTAGATGCTTTGTTCCCCCTAAAAGTCCAAGTTTATCCTCTCGCTTTCTACTTTCCTTTTTTGTGAATCATTAAAGCAATTAGTTGACTTACTTAAAATGATTACATTTTCTTAATAAAATTTCAATAAAAATTTTAAATTATTACCTTATACACGAAAGAAAATACAGAAAAAAAAAAACAGCATACCATTTATCACGCTATTTAAGTTTAACAAAACCCATCTAAAAATCAAAATAAATTTTATTTAAAATTTAAATAACATTATTTTAATTATTATTTAATAATCATCATTATGTGACATTGATCTCACAAAATGATAGAATATCCATGTACTCTTTTCATATCAATCAAAATTCATTTGGCTCTCCTTCCTCCAAGTCTCTCTCTCTTCTCCTCTTTCTCTCCCCCTCTCTCTCTCTCTCTCTCTCTCTCTCTCTCCCTCTAACAAGGCACATGATTGGGTGAGTGACCCAACCGTACAACTGTAGTCCTAAAAAATAAGTCCATGTTGATGGCACACGTGGCATTTTTGTTCTGAAAAAATAATTGAAAGAGGGTTCACATGCTTAGTCTGGAATCCTCGTCAACATGTACAAATAGGACTGATACGAGAATTTAAGGGCTTGCATGTGACTTGCTTACTGTAAAAACGACATCTCCATCGCTGTTTTTGCAAGGACTCCCTCCCCTATATTTGAAGGTTGACGGGTCCTCCTATCCTAGGCCTCCAAAAAGTGCACTATAGAATATTCCCTCCATTTTATACATCCAAAAAAAAATCTAATTATTTTTATTCGAATAATATATTATAAAAATGCAAAAGTCCTGATTATAGAATTTTAAAAAATAATATCTATTTTGAGATCTCTTGTAAAATATTTTTTATTTTAAGAGTTTGAACGACTATATGTCATCTCCACATAACACATTTCGTTTTCTGGTATAAACGATCATTATTAAATAATGATTTTGAATATAATTAAATCTAATTTGAGTCAAATTGAATTTTCAGGAGCAAATCTTTCTCAACATCTGTTTATGTCATACATCAAATTTGAATCTAAAACTTTATTTATAGAGTATCAATATACGGTCACTAAACCAATAAACGTAAGATCCAAACACACTCTGAGCATTCCATGCATTCACAACATTTTTATTATTTTATTTTCTATTTTCTAGATATCGCCGGAACAATTTTAGAGGGGACACAGGGAAATTATATTAATTTTCTTCAATTATGAGCTAAATCAGACCCTAAAGGTGAATCAGATCTAGACATGGTCCCTAAAATAAATATGGAAAGCTTGCATGTGAGGAAGCCTCAAGCGAAGCAACACCTTTTAGTTGTAAATGGGCCAATATTCGATTAGTTTTTGTCTTAGTTCACGTACCTTTACAATTCTAAAATCAGACCATATACATCTTTAATATAAACCACATAACTCATACCTAATAATTCATAATATTTTCTGTCATCTATGTGGGAATGTTACAAATTTAAATAAGGGTGTGTAAAATAGAATGTAAAAAGGGTAAGGGCAGAGAGTGCAAAAGTTATGAATTTAGTGAATAAATATTATTTTAAAAGACTTTAAGGGGACATTGTAAAAATTTTTAGTAATATTTTTAAAATTTTTAGTGATATTTCTTTGCGGGTTTTCCTATGACCATCTTCCTTGGATTTGCCTCTTTTTTTATTTTATGAACCATCCGTTAAATTAGGTTTAAATCAAGTTGAACTTTTAAAGAGTAAATCTCTCTCGATATCTATTTTTATTCTACACAACTTAAAATCCGAGATTTTGGTTAAAGGGTATTTTGTTTTTTTGGTCAAATGTTAAAGGGTATTAGAAACCAACAAAGTGTTGGTCCTTGGCTAAAATTATTTTTATGTGAATTCAATCTCTAGCATGTCTTCATAAATAAATACTCATTAGGTTTTATTAAATATCCACGATGTTAGATAGACCAGACTAATAGTTTATATTAGCTAAAATTATTCCTTTCATCCATCTAAAATTATTTTTTATAATATATTACCAGGGTACAACTATAGCATTATTTCAATCTGTTCCCACTTCTACATTTCTCAGGTTCATACCTATAAAAAATAAAATAAAATAATAAAAATAAAAATTCTAACATTATCTCCATAAAACTTAGCATTTGCCTATATTCTGTTTGATTTGACGATAATTCATGCTCCTTGAGATTAGTAAAAAATTACAAAAAGTCCTCTTTTTGGGAGCTTTCTCAGTAAAAAAACATCCTAAGATTCAATAATATCATAGTTTAAAGCTATGAGTTCTAGGATCCTCTTAAAATACAGAGTCTATTATAAAAGTTTAGAATAGATTCGACTAAAATTAAATAAATTTTTCTATAAAAAAATTATTGGTATTCAAATAATTTTAATCTAGTTTAAGGAGATATTTAAATTTTTATTTGTAAAATTTTATATTTTCTAAAAATATTCAAATAAAATAAGACAAGTTGAGAGAAATTCAATAAGTTATAGTTTCCAAAGAGCCACTTAATGACTTAAAGCACATCAAATGCATTGAGAATTCGTATCTATCTAAAACAAAACCCTTAGTTTCTTAAATAAACTCTAATTTGATTACAAATATGATTTTCTTTAAATGAAAAGGGATTTTTCAAATTTTGTAAGTGATTTATGATATCAATTAAACTTGATTTGATGATCCCTTTTCAAAAAATGATTTAATGCAAACTTCCCATATTTTTTCATATCGTCGGAATCCTATAGTTATGCCATATGCAAAAAGTGAAAATCCATCAAAGCATTAACGCAATTTTGCATGTTGCGAACGGGTGGACGCTTACAATGGTGGATTATTTAGGGAATGCCTTCTGTATTAATTTTTTGATAAAATCTTAATTAATTGTTTGACTTTGATCAATTATATCATGTTGTATTAATATTATATTTTTTTACATATAAAAAAGTTTCGAACTCGAAATTTTAAAAGAGAAAGAGATGCTATAAGTTGGGTTAATAGTTAAATAGTAATATAAGGGAGTTTGACCATCTTACTTAACATACCATATTTGATCAAATCTCTTTTATCTGATAGCTCGAAATGATCTCGATATATGAATTATTTATATTTTTAATTTCATGATTAGGATTTTACTTAGATCCTTTTTTAGTATCAATTTGATAGCATATTTTATAATTTTAATCACATAACAAAATCAATCAATTTATATTATTTCAAATAAAATTATACACCGTATCTCCAAGGGCAAAGGGAGATGGTAGATGCAGCTGACTTTGCATTTTAAAAAAAACAGATTATATGTAGTTTTAGAAATCATAATCTAAATATTTTTTGCCTCATTAAAAGTTACAATCCTATATTTCAAAATTATAATTCTAAATATATATTAAATTCTATTTCGTCTCACATTGTATCAATCAATATATAATCCATGATCTAGTAATTTAATCTAAGATTGGATAAAATACCTATAACAACAATGACGATGACGACAACAATAATATGAACCTTAATATTAAATTTTGTAGTCAGTCATTTGAAAAACAAATATAGAATAGAGAAAGAATACCTACTAAAATTTTACACTAGTCAAACTACTGCAATGCTTCTCCTTCGTCTGGATTTGGGAATGGTCATGGTAGAGTTGATAAAATACCTACTAAAAATAAATAAATAATAAATAAATAAATAAATAAAGTGAATAATGTCAACAGATGCATGTTTTTTTCCAGCTAAGTATCCTTACCAAAGGGTGCCAATTTAGTCAAAGTGGAAGGGGAGGAAGCATGGGGCTCAAACAGGTTATGACGTTGTTGGTTTCTTTATCAGATCTTCTCCTTTTTAAAAAAAAAAAAAAAAATTAAATTTTCAGTTTTGATTAATATTATTCTTCTTTTGATTTTGCAACCTTCAATCATTGGATGACCAGATATTCCAACCTTTTTCATTTTAAAAAAATAAAGTGAACATGTTGTCACACATGGATATTTTGGAATGAAAATTAATAAAAAATATATATATATTTCAAATTTTAGGTTCAGTCATGCTCGATATCATGTGCATTGCTTCCCATAGTGATGTTTGTTTATTTCATCTTTGAAAGTTCTTAGTTGGCAATGTCAATTTTTTTTTTTTTTTTTGGACCATAAATTCATTTCCTGCAACGGCCTTTCTGTTGGCACCAATGAGAAGATCAATTTGGTGTCGATTAAGAATTTATTATCATGATAAAATGATATTGAGAGCAATGTTTGTGGCTTTACATGAGATTAACGAATAGTCGATTTAATGGGTAAAAATATTAAATCTTTTAATCAAATTATGGGATCAAAATTTAAAAATAAAAAATATTATATAAGGAAAGTTTCTTTTAAATTAAATCTGATAATATTCGGATCAAATTAGTTAGAATATAATTATAAATATTGATCGGTTATAAAAGAGATAGAGAATTACTTGAAATTAAGGTGGGCTTGATCCTTGTTATGTAGTCCCCCTTCTTGGGTTCCCTAGCGGCACTCTGCCTCCTCCGCCTATACCACTCATTGAGTCCATGGCTCAATGCTTATTGTCTTTATTAAATTCTTTTAAATTGAGTGATCGGATATTTTATTCTCTTAACTTAAGATCTTGAGTTTGATCCCTGAAAATGATAAAAAATAATTTAGGAAATCTAATATCTAAAATAGGTTCTACGGTATTCGAACTGAATTAGTCGAATAAAATTCAGATACAATAAAAAAAAAAAACAAAATGCTTATTGCCTTTTGACCGATTGTTCCGGAGTTAGCCGGGGAGCCATGCTCGGCCTGGAAAGAGCCTTTGGATTCTGCTCATCATACAGCGGCCCTGGATGGATCCCTAGGGTGCTTTGGACGAGCTGGGTTCAGTTCAATAATTATCAACTTTCTGGTTAAATAATGATGGTAAAATAATTTTGTCCCGTATTTAACTTTTTGCATTTTGCATATGTTTGAGAAAATTTATTTTAATTTTATTAGAAACATCACTTTTCTTTTTCTTCTAACATTAAAAGAAGAAAAAAATCCGATTTGAGATACAGTCTAATAGTTTTTTTTTTATCATTTGTATCCAGATATTTTTCGATTAATCCGATTTGAGTATTGTGATACTTATTTTAAGAGTTGGATCTCATAAATTATTTTTTATTATTTTAAAAAATCGAACTCAAAATCTCTGATTAAGGAAATATAATACTTGATCACCTAATTTAAAAAATTTTAATTAGTCTAATAGTTGTGTCTCTTGTTTCTCCGTGTGGTCTAAGGAATAAAAACTAAAATTATTTAATAAAAGGAGATTACCGTAAAAATGAAAAATGAGAGAACCACTTGTCAATTCCCATGCTAATTAGGCTTATAATTTTTGCAGCGTCTATAATGATATGATGTGACCCTCCCAAATAACATTTTAATGTCAGGCAGGACATTGAATGACAGCATAAAGATAAGAAGTTGAAAAATACACACAACCAAGTCAAATTGAAGACGGCATGAATGATATCACGTTTATGGTTCTCTTAAATGGGATTTCACCAAACCCAACAATCGTTCCCATCCCATCAATTTTTTTTTTTTTTTTTTTTTACGAGAAAACACGATCAAACAAACGAAATCAAATAAAAAAAAAATAAAAAGATTTTATCACTTAAGTTATCCCGAAAGATCATCATTTTTCTTTTTATATCTATTCATATCTAAAATTATATTCTAATTAATTCATTTTAAATATTTATCAAGTTTATTTTTAAGAATAACTTTTTTAATATAATTTTTTTTTATTTTTAAATTTTGAATTCGAAATTTGATTAAAAATTTTATCTGTTAAATCAATTATTTCAATTTGATTCAAAGATATAATACTGATACTTATTTAAGTGGCATTGTTCCTTGATTACTCCCATCCCATCATAAGCATATGTAAGGTGACAATATTAGGAAAAATTAAAATAAATTAATATAAACAGAGAGGTTGATGATTAAGGTATGGCTATATGAGAGACTAAAATGTCTGAAGTCGTTCGGTGGAGTACCTGTAGGAAAAAATTCCATTCTTTGCGGCCCAAAAATTCCGAATATTTTTGGAATCTCAAGTTATTCGTTGGGCTGGCTACTTTTGTTGGAATTTTGTCAAAATACGTTATGATCTGATTTATTCATTCAGAAAAGGGGCTACGCAACCTCGAAGAATTTAGGCATTGGGAGGGGGGATTTTGCAGGCGGATGTTTGCGCTACGTGTGCATGTAAAGCTTGATGACGCGCCGTGTGAACTCCATAGTTGCTCATGCGACTCCTGATCAAATATTTATATGATGACATAATAAATAAAGGGAATCTGTAGATGGAGCAAAATTATGCTCGTGGTAGGATATGGATATCACCCCTTGATTTTAGAGTTGGACTCGTTTTCTTTGGTGTAGACTCTATCCATCGACAGTCTCATATGTCGAGAGAATGTCAACTTTACCGTCAAAAAATATGATAACAGTGACAAAATATTATCGATAGACAAAAATCCATCACTAATAGTGATGGATTTGCGATGAAAAGAATAACGATGGATTAGAGATGATTAACAACGAAAATATTTTCGTCGCTAAACCCTAAAAAATTAAAAAAATTATAAAATTATCAGTGACGAATTACGGATGGAATTTTTAGTGACCGAATATTTCCGTCGTTAATTTCCATGGATGAATTGGTGAAGAAAAAAAATTACAAAAAAAAGAAAAATATATGTACAGTTTTTAGCGCCAGATTAGAAACGAATAATTAACGACGGATTACCAACGAAAAATTAACAATGGATTACCGACGATTTAGCGACGGATTTTTTTTAATTTTATTTAATAATTCTTTTTCATTTTATTTTATCTTGCAAAGAATAATATTATTTTATTTTTTCAAATTTTTTATTATTTTATTTTAAGTAAAAATGAAATTATTTTATTATTTTATAATAAATTATAATTTTATATTATTTTAATATTATTAAAAAATGAAATAAAGATAATAAGTAAAAAAAAAAGAAATATGATTAGATAATTTGCTTGGTCTGGTGGTTGACGTGCTCTCACATTTTCCTTTGCATAGGGTTCGAAGCTTCTGCAAGCAATTTGCACAAATTAAAGGCGGGTCGTGCGGGTGGGCAGGTCGGGTTCAAGGTGGGTTAGGGGCCTTGCTATTATCCTTATTTTTCAAAACTCAAAAATCAGCGACGGACCTTAGTCCGTTGCTAATTTTTTTTCTTTTTTTTTTCAGTTTTTTTGTTTTCAGTTTTAGTGACGGAAATATTTTCGTCACTAATATTAGTGAAGCATTTTTTTTGTTGTTAATTCGTCACTGATATTAGCGACGGATTTTTCCGGTCACTAATATTAGCGACAAAAAAAAAAATCTGTCGTTGATATTTAACAAAATGTTTTTTTCTGACGGATTTAATGACGGAAAAAATATGTCGTTAATATCTTTTAACGATAGATTTTAAGCCATCAGTAACAGATTTTTCCATTACCGAAAGTCTGTTTTCTGATGGAGCTTGTTATTCAATAGTTGTAGGTGAAATCTGTCCTTCACGCTTTTGCTAAATTAGGTCATAGAGTCCCCCTTGAGTCCACCGATACAACTCCCCCCCGGGGGAGGTGTATCATGTTTTAAAAAGGAATATTCAGGTTTTGGCCTCTTCCAGAGGCAGTGTTCTCTTTTCTCTTGTAACAAAAAAAAAAAAAAAAAAAAAATTATGATCGTGGTGCAAATTGAGCTACATACTCCTAATTAGTTCTATTAGTTTGACTTTATCATACGGCTAATTCATAATATACGGATTTTTATTATGTTTTTAAGGCTTCCAAAAGAAAAAGGTTGAAGTAGATACAGTCCAATTATTGTATACGAGTGGCATAGCCCAAGCATCTTATGTAAGACCCAAACTTAGCCCACCTTGGTTGTCGGCCTCTTACTTACAGCCTCCAAAACAGGAAAATGACTCTAATCTCGACTTACCATCCATCCTTTTTCTTTCTTTGAATAAGTAGTCAGATTATAACACACATTTCAGCAAACAATATTACGCTTACAGCACAAAATCTGGCATTGGTCTGCGATGGGGAATGACAAAGTGATTGTATCTACCCTATTACACATATTACTTCATAGATTTGTTGGGAACTTTTCCCACTTATTCTTTGGAGAAAGGAGGCAAAGGACACATTGTTTGAGTTAAATCTCTTCATTTACTAATGACTTGGCATCAGCATTAGGTCATGTGACTCATGTCCCCTTAATTACGCCATTGGATGTCCCCAAAGGGACCCCTTAATTATTCTATTAGATTAGGATATCAATATCATCGGATAATTAGTTTAATATGTAAGGATACTAAATCTCTTAATTAAGTTTCGTATTCAAAATTTAAGAATGAAAAAAATTACGTTGTGAGAGCTCCTCTAAATTGGATCTGACAACGCTCGAATTGAATTAATCGAAATATAATTTCAGATATCCAAGTACAAAAAATATATATATCAATAAATATCCTCTCAATATTACATCAAAAAATTTCAAATATTTCCTTAATTTTCTTTTGCTCAGCCAATTCTCTAATCTATGACTAAATTGTTTGCTGCGGTATCACCACCGTAGTTCAAGTATTCCCGTTTAGTCTTGCCGGTGTTTTTTCTTAACTTGTTTGAAAAATCTCAATTTCCCTCGAATTATTCCTATTTATTTTATTATATTTTATTTATAAGATTTTTCAATTAAAAAATTTTTAATAAAAAATATAACATTTTGCATGACTAGAAATTATCTTGGAAGCACCTTTTAATCTAAAGTAAGTATACTCTTGGTTTTCCTAGTATGGTCCGTAGTGTGAGTTTTTTTTTTTTTTTTTATTACATTAATCGATATTCAGAATCATATTCTGACTAATCTGATCCAAGATTTATTGTAGTCTATGTAGGTAGCTGCCCTCATAGAGTACTCTAATCTATAACAAATTCGAATCCAAAATTTTATTAAAAGAATATTGATATCCGATTACTAAACCTACCAACGTGGCATTCAAACACACTCCGGGCATTCCATGCGATAACAACTCTTTTAATTATTTTATTTTCTATTTTCTAGATATCGCTCGAACAATTTTAGAGGGGACACATGGAAATTATATTAATTTTCTTCAATTATGAGCTACATCAGACCCTAAAGGTGAATCTGGAAAACTTGCATGTGAGGAAGCCTCAAGCGAAGCAACACCTTTTAGTTGTAAATGGGCCAATATTCGATCAGTTTTTGTCTGGTGCACGTACCTTTACAATTCTAAAATCAGACCAAATACACCTTTAATACAAACCACATAACTCATACCTAATAATTCATAATATTATTTTCTGTCAGCTATGTGGGAATACTACAAAATTTAAATAAGGGTGTGTAAAATAGAATGTAAAAAGGGTAAGGGCCGAGAGAGCAAACGTTATAAATTTAGTGAATAAATATTATTTTTAAAGACTTTAAGGTGACATTTTAAAAATTTTTAGTAATATTTAAAATTTTTTTTTTCTTCATGGGTTTTCCGGTCACCACTCTCCTGGGTTTTGCCTCTTTTTTTTTTTTTGAACCATCGATTAAATTCGGTTCAAATAAGGTTGAATTCTTAATAGGCAAATATCTCTCTATATCAATTTTTGTCATACACAAAACTTGAATTCTGATATCTTATTTGAAGGATACTAATGTTTAATTATTAGACCAACTAGGATGTTGGTCCTTGGTTTTGCCCCTATGTCAACCACAAGAGGAAATATAATAAAATAAAATGATAATTATTTTTATTTTTTTAGTACAAGGAGATCTAACCAAATAGTATTGAACCGGAAAATGGATGTTGAAAGTGTGGAGACTCTATCGCCTGAACTGTCCCTAAGAGTCGATAATTATTTTTATGTGAATTCTAAATCTCTACCATGTCTTTATAAATAAATACTCCTTTGGTTTTATTAAATATCCACGATGTTAGATAGATCAAACTAATAGTTTATATCAGCTAAATTTCAATTAAATTATTAATATATTAAAATTAATTCAAACTAATACTTAATTAAAGATTTATTAAAATATATTGATATAGATTATGTGTTAAATCTAGTATATTTGATTTATGATTCATTTGATCTAGAGTCATTTTTTCTAATATACTACCAGAGTGCAACTATAGCATTGTTTCAATCTCTTCACACTTCTACATTTCTCAAGTTCATACACATAAAAAAAAAATAAAACAATAAAAATAAAAATTCTAACTTATCTCTATAATTAATGATAATTCGTGCTCCATGAAATTGGTGAAAAATATAAAAAGTCCTCTTATGGGGAGATCTTTCTGTTACAAAAAAAATATATATATATCCTAAGATTCAATAATATCATAATTTAAAGTATGAGTCTAGGGTCCTCTTGAAATTCAGATTCTATTATAAAAGTTTAGAATAGATTCATCTGAAATTAAATAAATTTTCTTATAAAAAAATTATTGGTATGCAAATAATTTTAATCTAGTTTAAGGAAATATTTAAATTTTTATTTGTAAAATTTTATAATTTCTAAAATATTAAATTGAATTGAAAAAATTATGAATAGAATCAAACAAAATAAGACAAGTTGAGAGAAATTCAATAAGTGAAAGTTTCCAAAGAGCCCCTCGGTGACTTAAAGCACATCGAATGCATTGATAATTCACATCTATCTAAAACAAAACCCTCAATTTGTTAAATAAACACTAATTTGATTACGAATATAACTTTGTTTAAATCATAAGGTCTTGAAAGTGATTTATCATATAAATTAAACTTGTTTTGATGATCCATTTTCAAAAAATCATTTAATGCAAACTTCCCATGTTTTTCATATCGTCCGAGTTCTATAGTTATGTTATGCGAGTCCCCAAGGGAACAGTCTAGTGATACAAATTCTTCTCCCCCGACCTGATGATTCTAAATTTAAATTTTTATACAAAAAAAATAGTTATGTTATGCGAAAAGTGAAAATCAATAAAATCTCTAAGTGAATTGAACTAACTCATTAGTAATACCAGAGAGATTGACCATCATGCTTAACACAGGTTTTACTTAACATAACTTATTTGATCAAATCTCTTTTATGGGAGATAGCTCAATAATCTCAATATATGAATTATTTATATTTTTAATTTCATGATTAGGATTTTACTTAGATCCTTTTTTAGTATCAATTTGATAGCATATTTTATAATTTTAATCACATAACAAAATCAATCAATTTATATTATTATAAATAAAATTATACACCGTATCTCCAAGGGCAAAGGTAAAAGGCAGATGCAGCTGACTTTGAATTTTTTTTTTTAAATTATATGTAATTTTAGAAATTATAATCTAAATATTTTCTGTCTCATTAAAAGTTACAATCCTGTGGTTTATAATTATAATTCTAAATATATATTAAATTCTGACTTTGTTAACGTTGGTCTAACAGTGTATCGATCATTATATAATTAATGATCGAGCAGTGAAATCTAAAATTAGATAAATTATTTATAATAAAAATAAAAATAACTTTAATTTAATTTTAATTTAAAATTTTAAGATCAATAATTTGAATGATAAATATAAGAGAGAGGAAGAATATCTACTAAAATTTTATGCTCATTGTCAACGTATCAATCGTCCTCCTTCATTCAGACCTGGAACCAACCATTGCAGAATTGATAAAAGGCCTACTAAAAATTAAAAAAAAAAAAAAACAAATAAATAAAGTAAATAATGTCAACAGATGCATGTTTTTCGAGCCAAGTGTCCTTATCAAAGGATGCCTATCTAGTGAAAGAGGAAGGGGAGTAGGCATGGGGCTCAAACAGGTCATGTCGTTGTTGGTTTCTTCATCAGATCTTCTCCTCTTTTTTTTTTTCAACTAAATTTTCAGTTTTGATTAATTTTATTCTTCTCTTGATTTGCAACCTTCAATCATTGGAAAGTGAACATGTTGTCACACGTGGATATTTTGGAATGAAAATTAATTAAGAAATATATAAATTTCAAATTTGTTCTTTTTTTATTTTTTGAACTCTACGTGAAGAGAGAGACAGAATCACATGAAATTAAGGTTGGCTTGATCCTTGTTATGTAGTCCCCCGTCTTGGGTTCCACAGAAGCACTCTGCCCCCTTGGCCTATGGCACCCATTAAGTCAAAAGGCTCAATGCTTATTACCTTTCGACCGATTGTTCTCGAGTTAGCCCCGGAGCCATGCTTTGCTTGTAAAGAGCCTTTGGATTATACAGTAAATATATCAAATTTTTTAATTAAATTTTAAATTTAAAACTTAATAAAAAAATTTTATTAAAAGAGTTTTCATTAAATTGATTTTAATAATATTGAAATCAGTCGGAATATAATTTTAAATATTGATTAATTATATATATAAAAACAATTATTAAGTGGCCTTGGATGGACCCCTAGGCTTAGCTTTGGACGAGCTAGGCTCAATAATAATCAACTTTCGAGTTAAATAATGATGGTAAAATAATTTTGTTCTATATTTACATTTCTGTCTTTTGTATATGTTTGAGAAAATTTATATAAATTTATTAGAAACATCACTTTTCTTTTTCTTAAATTCTTTTAACATTGAAAAAAAAAATTCATTACCAAGTGGTTTGTCAAAATGGTCGTTTTAAGATATAATCTAATAATTGTAAGTGTCTCTTGTTTCTCCATGTGGTCTAAGGAATAAAAATTAAAATTATTTAATGAAAGGAAATTATCTAAAAAGAAAAAATTAGAGAACTGTCCTAAAGAGACAGCCTAATAATCATAATCCTCATTCCATAATACGAAGATTTCATATTCAAATCTATATATAAAAAAGAAAAAAAAAAAAAGAGAGAACTACTTGTCAATTCCCGTGCTAATTAAGCTTACAAGGCATACAATTTTTGCAGCGTCTGTGATGATGATGATGATGATGATGATGATGTCACCATCCCGAATAACACTTTCATGTCAGGAATGATTGAATGACAGCATAAAGATAAGAAGTTGAAAAATGTCACACGGCCAAGTCAAATTGAAGACGGCATCAGGGAATATCACGTTCATGGTTCTCCTACATGGGATTGCACCAAACCCAACAATGGGACAACCTCAGCCATTCAACCCTTCACTCCCGTCCCATCGTTTTTTTTTTTTCGTATTTATTATTATTTAAAATCATATTTTAATTAATTAATTTTAAACATTTATCAAATTTATTTTAAAAAATAATTTTCTCAATATAAATTTTTTATTATTTTTAAATTTAAAATTTAAAATTTAAAATTTAATTAAAAATTTTAATACATTAACTTATTAAGTTTACGATCCCTTCCTTACCCCCATCCCATCATAAGCATATGTAATGGTGACACTATTAGGAAAAAAGAAAATAAATGAATAAAAACAGGGAGGTTGATGATAAAGGTATAGCCATATGAGAGACTAAAATGTCAGAAGTCGAGCAGTGGAATACCTGTTGGAAAAGATTCCATCGTTTGCGGTCCAAAAATTTCGAATATTTTTGGATTCTCTCAAGTGATTCGTTTGATTGGCTACTTTTGTTAGATTTTTGTCAAAATACATTGTAATGTGATTTATCCATTGAAGAATTTAGGCGTTTGCCCCATGTGTGCATGCAAAACTTGATGACACGCGGTGTGAACTCCATAATTCCTCATACGACTCTTCATCAAATGTTTATATGATGACTTAATAAATAAAGGAAATCTGTATATGGAGCAAACTTATGCTCGTGGTAGGGTATCGACATCATCCCCTGATTTTAGAGTTGACCCGGTTTCTTTGGTAAAGGCTTTGATTTTTTAGATTCTTTTTTTTTTTTTTTTTACTGTACTAATAAATATCTGAAATCATGATCCGACTAATCCTTACAGTGATCTATTTAAAAAGTTACCCTTCTAATATAATTTTTTTGAACGTAAAAACTTAATTAAGAGATTTAATACCATATTTTACTAGATTAACCGATCAGATTCAAACTATCTATCTGCAGTGTCACCTGTTGCAAGAATATCAGCTCCTTATCCAACGGTTGCCGGTGAAAATCTGTCCTTCATATTCCTAGAGAAGGAAATAAATGCGTAGATGCTCTTGCAAACTTAGGTTATAGGGTCCGCCTTTGGGTTCACCGTTAGTACCCCCCCCCCCCCCCCCCAAAAAAAAGGGAGGAAGGGATATCCTGGGTTTGGCCTAGGCAGGTGCTCTCTTCTCTCTTGTAACAAAAAAAAAAAAAAAAAAAAAAAAAAAGAAAGCTCGTGGTGCAAATTGAGCTAAATATTCTTAATTAGTTTTATTAGTTCGACTGTATCACACAGCTAATTTACAATATATGAATTTTTATTAATTTTTTAAGGCTTCCAAAAAATAGTTGAAGTAGATATAGTCCTGTACCAAAAAAAAAAAAAAAAAGAAGAAGTAGATATAGTCCAATTATTGTATATGAGCGGCATAGCCCAAACATCTTATGTAAGACCCAAACTTAGCCCACCTGGGTTGTTGGGCTCTTACTTATAGCCTCCTAAACGGGAAAATGATTCTTTTTTTTTTTTTTTGGTACCATATCTTAGATACCACCCGATATTTGGGGTTTCGTCCGACTAATCTGGACCGACCGTTATAGTGGTTCCTTTTCAGAAGGCGGGTCTCCTAATAAGGAACGCTCCATACACATGAGCGCCCAATATTCCCGGTAGGAGTCGAATCTCGGTCATATTTAAGGGTACTCAACCCTACATCCAATTGAGTCAACCCACGTTGGTAACTCTTTTTTTTTTGGTACAGAGGGAAAATGACTCTAATCTCAACTTACATCCCTCCTTTTTCTTTGGATAAGTGGTCAGATTATAACACACATTTCAGCAAACTATACGCTTACAGCACAGAATCTGGCATGGGTCTGGGATGGGTGATGATAAAGTGATAGTATGAACCCTATCACATATATTACTTCATCGATTTGGTTGGAAGTCTTCCCACATATTCTTTGGAGAAAGGAGGCAAAGGACACTTTGTTTGAGTTGAAGTTGAGTTAAATCTCTTCATCTACTAATGACTGCACCTGCATTAGGTCATGTGACTCACGTCCCCTTAATTATGCTATTAGAACTAACAAACATTCAGTCTATTACGATGGGGAGTTAGTTCTCTTAATCAAATATCGAATTCAAAACTTGAAAATGAAAAAAATTATGCTGGAAGAGCTATCCCCGAAATAGAGCTCTCGTAGACGCTCGAATCAGATGATTTCGGATACCGGTGGTAGGGAAAAAATTATGCCATTAGATTAGGATATCAATAAATACTCTTCTCAGATTTACAGCAAACAACTTCAAATATTTCCTTATTTTTCCTTTGCTAAACCAATCCTCGAATCTGTGATTAAATGGTTTGCTGCGGTATCACCACCATAGTTCAAGCATCCCCGTTTAGTCTTGCCCGCGTTTTTTCTTTACTTGTTGGAAAAATCTCAATTTCACTTGAATTATTTCTATTTCTATTTTATTATATCTTATTTATAAGACTTTTTTAATTAAAAATTTTTAATAAGAAAATATAAAATTCTGCATGACTAGAAATTATCTTAGAAGCACGTTTTAATATCTGATGCGTGGGTCATTGCCCGCATGATATTAAATTAAATTTTTAATGGGGAAGGCCCGTCAAGTAGCTTGCTGCTTGGGCCTTAGAGCGTCGCCTATGGTTGCATTACTACATGGACCTGGTGCACCCACAAAAAAAAAACGAAAAAAAAAAGAATAAGTCTATTCTTGATTTTCCGAGAATGGCCCATTGTGAGATAACCACCGTTGTAGAACTCTAGTGATCTATTTTGGGCCGTCAATTGCATTAGAACATGATGAAGCCCCATAATTCCAGACACTTGCGAGACCGAAGAAGCAGACATTTGTATTGCTTTGCAATTTTTAAAATTATGCGTAGGATCATATTAAATTCAATTTAAATCAACTTGAATACAGGTAAAACTTTTTTAACATTTATTTCTATCGTCTACAAAATTTGAATTTAAAATTTTATTTAAAAAATATCAATATTCAATTATTAAATCAATAAGAAATTAACAACTTCGTTCGTTACGACGCAAAACGAAAAATTTCTCAAATTGAAGAATTCAAAATTCCAAATACCATTAAAACCGAAATCGAAATAGTAGCACCAATGGATAGTTGAGTTAATGAAATGTGATATTAAATCTTTTAACTAAGTTTTTGAATTCGATACGCGGTTTGAGTATGAAAACTACATTGAGAGAATAGCCCTCTTAATGAGTCAATGCAAGTTTAGAATCAAATTAATCAGAATATGACTCCAAATATTGGTTGGTATAGTAACAAAAAAAAAAAAAAATTGAAACGGTAGCCTTGTCCCAAGAGAAAATTACCATTCTACCCCAGCTGGCCATACCCTTTCTTATCTATTTGACTTGGTCCACCGTCAAGTTTTCGAAACTTTATTCTGACTAATTTTGGCTGAGTTGTTGTCGGGTTCCAATCGGAAGTGAGCTCTTCTAATATCGTTTTTGTCACTATAAAGACTCGAATTCTAATTCTTGATATGAGATACTAGTATCTTTCCTATTAAACCAACGAATCATCGGTACCCTTTTTTATCTCTCTCGCGCCATTTCACATGCAATAGGTAAGGTTTATTTCTGTCTTTCCGTAGCTGTTCTTTCTTTGTCTTTACTGACAAAAACAAAAAAGGAAGAATTCTCTCTGTCTCTCTCTCTCTCTCTCTTACACAGAGAAAAGAGGAAAATATTCTCTATTTTCTTTTTCCCTTTTATTTATTAACAAAAATATAACAAAAGAAAATAAATTATTAATTATTAATATGAGATGCGAAAGAAAAAAGAGAGAAAAAATGATCATTCAAAAGAAAGAAAGAGAGTAAAAGAGATTGATTTAAGAAAAGAAGTCAGTGGGGAGAAGAGAGAGGGTTGTGAGATGAATTAAGAGGGAGAAAGAGGAAGAAAGATTTTAGGGTCAAAATGGGTATTTTGAATTTTTCAAATCGTGAAATCCACAAATTTTTTTCCGAGAACTAAGCAAAATGGAAGATTCATGAACTCTTTTGTTTATTTATTAATTTTTTGTTCTTTCTGTAAACCCAAATACGCGCCACTTCATTTAAACTCCAAAATGCCGCGTTTTATTAAATCCTGTCCTGAAAGCACACCGTCTTGGCTTAAACGATCCGTTGGAAAACGGAATTCCTTAACCCGATCCGAACCAATCCATTTCGTCCAAACTGAACCGGCGACACCGGACCGTGCATCTCTGCAAAAGAAAAAGAAAATAATAAAACGAAAACCATCTTGTACAATTTGGTAATTTCACACAAACTGAAGAAGAAAGAACCGCCCAACTGAGGCTCCCAACAATGATGGCAGCTCCGGCGAAGCGCTGGTCGGCGGTTGTCGCTCTCTCATTTTCTGCATTCTAATACATCCTTCGATCTCCATTTATAGCGGCGACGACGATTGTTACGATCTTCTAGGGTTCCTCTCTCTCTTTCTCTCCGGTCGAAGTTTCATCCAATTATTCTTTTGGTTTTTAGTCATTTGTCGTTTTCTTTTTTGATTGTGGAAATTTAGGGTTTCTCAAAGCGCGAATGCTTCGGAAATCAAGAAAGCATAATAGAAACTCGCATTGAAACGGTATGTTTTTCTTTCATTGATTAGGGTTGTGGTTTGAATTTTGTGATTATTTTTGTTGTTCGGGTTGGAATTGTTGTTAATGTTTAGTCATCCAGATAAGAATCCTGATCCGGAATCATAGAAATTGTTTGTCAAAATTGCAAATGCTTATGATGTACTTCGGATCTTGTCTCTGTTTCATTGCTTCCTTAAATTCGTTAGACCTTCTGTCAAAACCTTGTTCTGCTCAATGTCTACTTCACTTCCATGTCACCCAGAAACTGATGTTTGATGACTGGCTCAATGCTGCCTTTTTGGTTATATACTCTGAAAAACTGCTAAACTTTGGTTCCTTATCTGTAATTAGGTCAAAAAAGTTAAGCTAGAATTTTCTGGCTTATTGCTGGATATTGATGCAAAAATTTTAATCAATTGCATTGTTTGTCAATTTGTGTATTTACATTTTCAGCCGCATATTTTACCGTACTTCAAAATTCAGGACTTGTAGAGGCAGTGATTAATTTGCAGTTTGTCAATGAAGTCCTTATTTGATCAATAATTTTGCTGTTAGAATGACATTTTGATGTTCTTTTCATGCTTAGTCTTAAGAGTTTTGAATAGGACTATTTGGGTGATAGGAAATATTGGCATATTCCACAACATGGAGAATTTTGTCATGCTAAGGCCTTGCTAAGGAGGTGTATGAGGAGATGATCATTTGGTTTCTTAGAAGGATTTGTGGCATTTTTATGTGCATAGAGTTGCTGCAAATGATTATTATAAATTGATCCGATAGGTTTATCCCACCTAGTGTAGTGGGCAAACGATTTTCATGGTTGCAAGTATTGTATGACTCAAAAAACTAAGATTTGCGTAATTTGCTAGCTTTGAGGAATGCTTTTCGAGGTTAGCCACATTTTTGTTAATAAGAAAACAAATATAGATTTTATCAAAAGAAGCAAAGGGTAAGTTACATCATGGAGTATAATTAACCTTCCAGACAAAATGAAAAGGAAAGAAATCAACGATGAATGAAGAAACTATCACTTGGAACATCATGGAGGTCATCCCCCTTGAAAGAACCATATGCCGCCAACAACAATGATGCTGAGAAAATAACCTTGTCCTTGGTAGAAACGAACCTGAATGAAAATTCTGGAAGGGTCTTTCCCCATATACAGTTACTTTGAGCTATCTTCTGTCATTCTGCCAGTCTACTGTTGTTGTTCACATAGTGTGGCAAAAGATTGATAAAATGTTGAAATGTTGAAGATTGAGTGGCATCAAGAACCTTTGGCTCTCTAAATCCTCTCCCATAAGAAAATGGATGGTGTATTAACTGCAATATTTTTCACATTTTAGTTCAAAGCCTAAAAGATTATCAATATGACAACCAAAAATATGTTTCACCTCATTTGAAGAACACCTATTATATAGTTGCTTTTGTCATTCTCCAGTATAATATTGTGGTGAGACTTCTTTCTTTGAAGGATTACTTGACATGTATGAATTATTACTTTCCTTCTATTTTTGAATCTGGCTAATGGCACTATTTCCACTGGTACAGATTCTGAAGGATGAGGCAACTTGGGAGCAGTATGATTTTGTGATTGCACATCCAGAGGAGCTATCATCGAGTTCATAGTTAATTTTGTTCCTCGCTTACAAATTTTTTATGGTTATGTGCTACCATTATGTGTGGTATGATTCCACTTCCTATGGGTATGTTAGGAAACGCCTAATTAACCTGCTCATGCTTTAAGTGGTTGGTGTTTTAGGATAAGTGCCTAAGCCATGCAGAAGAAGAAGAAGAAAAAGAAGAATGCTTGAATAACGTATAGTTAAGGGCCTTTTTGTAGAAAGGAAAAATTTTGGCTGGGAAAAAGTACTATTCTGTAGAAGGCCTTTTGTTGGGGTTGAAAAACACTAATTACTTGAGTAGTGCATATGCCCCCCATAAACACATAATCACTGAGTTTCCAAATGTGACCATAACTTGTCAGATTAGTTGTGTAAATACTCCAAGTCAACTTTACAGTCAGTACACCTGGCTGCTTCAAAATCTATATGATTGTTGCAAGCAAATCAAATTTCGTCAAAGTGTTGTCTTCACATAATAATTCACGTGGTCAGTTACAAAGTACCTGGCTTTGGCTTGAAAGTATTGGAGAATTTGAAACCAAGTAAAAATTTCTCAAACTAATATTGTCCTTGTACGGTTAACCATGGGATTTATTGCAGAAACTTAATAACTTTTTGTAAAGAGTACTATTAATTTTTTTGTAGGCTGGTGGATTTGCGTATTCCACTTCTACATTTTTTAGGTGCATAATGCTGATATGCCGTTAATCTATGCCCAATATTTGAAATGCTAAATCCTCCGCAATGTTATTCACCATAAGGTGCACTGACTAAGCATTGGATAAGACACCTTACTGCCATGATCTGTCATTAGTTGCATCTTTAATGATTAAAGTCACAGATAACAAATTTTCTTGCCAACAATCACTTGCTGAAGCTTGGTTAGCCCTTCTATAACAAATGCTTTCTTGGTTTCTCTAACATAATGCATGACTTGCGACTTAGGCATTTTTCTGTTAAGGGCTTGAAACTCTGTCCAAAATCTCTTTGCAAAGGGTGGTATTACAACATCTCCAATTTATGGGTTACACCTTTGTCAATAGATGAAATTTTGCATATGGGTTTGCTTATAAATATCAACATCTCTCAGATTCTATCTCTGTGTGTAACTAAACCATCAATGCTTACATGTCATTATGCTTGCAAGCACACATAGAGATAAAAGGCAAAGCTTGTGCGAAAACACACATAAATAGATATTCCCCTACAAGGAATGCATTAACATGACGTGACCACATTAAGTCTATAGTGGATGGCTTATTTGATTTCGAAATATAGAAATAACAATATAATTGTCTCAATGAAGTAAAGGAGGTAATTACTTTTCTTTGTCTTGTCAAATTAGGTGTTCTACAATACAGCTCGGTATTACCAGGCATATTATGGACACAAAACTGTAAGATTTCCAAACTTATGAAGCTTTTTGTTCTACTTGATCACTGTTATTCTTTATGGTTTTCTTCTGGGAGTTGTTGGTTGAAATGTTGCATTGCACCTAATACCTAGTTGACTACTCTTATTTGCTATTCTAGGATCCTCGCGCTATCCTAGTCGGCCTTCTTTTGGTTCTTTCAGCATTTCAATATCTAAATCAGTGGACAAGGTATTACCAGGTATCAATTATCCTCACGGATGAGATGATTATCACTTTTTTCTTTGATCTGTCGAATTATTAATCTGAATCTTGTGCCATACGGTTATGCATATAAAGTATGACATGAAGATGAAGTGGCAGGTTGGATTCTTGCAACATGACTGTTTTAATTTTTAATAATTTGTTTTTGGCGACCAGCACAATGTACTGGACAAATTCATATTGTGTCTTGAGCTCTAATATACTCTAATTCAGGTCTTGAGCTCCCCCCCCCAAAAAAAAAGAAAGTTCTTTTGCCCCCGTTTACCCCCATTAAACCAAACTTTTGCCCCCCACTGTAAAAATTTTCTGGCTCAGCTTCTTCATTTAGTTAAATCTCAACAAATCCTTCAGCTAGGTGGTACCCTGTAATGTGGTCTTTTGTTATGTTTTTAGATAAAATTTTGTTTTAAACTCTCACTTTAAATCATTGAGAACATTTTTGCTTAATATTTGTTATGTAAACATAATAATTGATTTGTTTCTCTAAATTTCCTCTGCTAACAAAGGTTTTCTGTAACCGTCTGGGAATCTTTGTGTATTGTTGTGTCTGCTTCAATTATGAGGTGTACCGTAGCCTAGTAACAAAACATTGTGCTGATAACTTAATCGTGTGCTTCAATTTTACCTTTTGTTATGCCAACACTTTTGGGAATCACATCTTAATCATTCCTTTGCTACTTCTGATGACTGCAAGGTCTGTTTGCAGTATGATCCATGCGGTTCAACTGCCATTCCAAAATTCTTCTGCAAGCTACTGACGGCCTTTGCTGCTAATACCTTACAAAAAACCTTGTGTGTTTATGATTAGAAAGGGGAAATTGGTCTGAGATTGTTCCTGCAACTACTTTTTCGATTTCTACTGTTGAAAATTATTTATTTTATAGCAGGCTATTGACATGGTCAAGAGGACCCCTGCTTACAAAAATAGGCTTCGAGCATTGGAACTTGAACGAAGTGGTGTCACCAACAAGAAGAGGAGCAACAAACAAATGGACAAGTATGGCTTTTTTCTTTATTTATTAAATAAATAAATAAAAAGAACTCCTATCCTGAGTCATTGCTTGATTAGTTTATAGTGTTACTGAACATGCTTTAGTCCAGACAGCAATACTTGCCATTCTCTGAAACTTCTCATATGGCTTGCACTCATTTAGATGGACAATGAACTAAGTTTTATATAACTGCAAAAATCATTAGGCAATAGATTATTATTTTTTAATTTATTTTTATTTTTATTATTTTTATTATTTTTTTTGCAGGAAGACAGAAGAAGACCTCAGCAAGGAGCTTGATCTACAGATCAAGGGAGCTGAAAAACCTTCCGTGTGGGGCCTACTTGGAGTCCGTTCATACTTCTACCTTACACCATTGGCAAGGTAACTTGTAGTTTCCCATTCCAGCAAGAAATCTCTAAGCTGTTTCAAAAGTGCAGGGAAACCCTTACTGCTCCCCTATTCTTCTGTTGTTTGTAAGATTTTGTGATTGCTGAATTCTGCTCATGTTTCTAGTTATTAATGCTTCATTTTTGTGATCAATGTAGTTATATTATGGCAATTGTGTTGGTTATGGAGATATTGCATTAAGGGTGCTCCATACATCTGGGAAGATGCCTCTTGCCTGACCCAGAGATCCCTTGGACTTCCCTCTGATGCTTGGAAAAATATTGGTGAGTTCGTTGTCCTAATTCTTGGTATAAATTTGCTGAGGCAATGATACCCTTGAGTAAATCCACATTCTTGGCATCATTATATTGGTCAGCATATCGAAATCCTGTTATATTCCTGGCAAAATAACAAACTGGTAGGTTGCAGTCCTTAGCCTGTAACACTCAGCAAAAGTATTTTTCTTAACCATCACATATTCACTTAATAAGATGATATTCTTAACCAGAAGCCCACATCGATGCAACTAATCATGCGGGACATATCCCTGCCCTACACATGCTTTTCAATGAGCTGCCTTTGAATAATTTAAAGAAGTTCAGTAATTAGGTGGACTATACGTGCTAAAGATCCTCAAGAAGAAGAATGAGTTGCAATTCACTAAATCCTAACAGCTTTTAATTTAGTTACTTACAATTGCTGCACGATTATCAGATGATATGACAAAGTATGGTCTTGTTCAGGGACGTGTATGGGTGAAAGCTAATTTGGAGAAAGCAAAGCGCAAAAAATCGCAATTTTGTTTTGATGGCGTTCATGCGTTGTATAACCATCATTTTCCCCCCTCTTCTTTTGGAGGGGTAACTTTACCTGCAGCCTATGGGTGTATCCTTATTATTCTCTTTAACAAAAACGTTCGGATCCTTCCCAAGTTTGAGGACAAGCCATGTTGACGTGATTGCTATCATAAACGTTACACTCAATGGAGCAACAACCAGAGCTTCAGCATTGAGCGGCATCTTTGATATACCGTCTCATCTTGGGCGATGCCAATGCCAATGGTTATATTCATATGAAGTTGGTGACATTTACTGGAAAAAAATGATCACAGCACAATCCACAAATCTTGACTGCATTATTTGGTGAACACTATTCCTAATTAATTAAGATGAGATTGATCATATAGTTTGTTCCGAATCACTGTTAGGGCAAAAAAGGCAATTGATATGAATTAGCTTCGCCTTCCTTTTCTTTTTCTTTGTTTTTGAATTAGGATCAATTTGTTATATGGGTTTAACAAGCTAAATCCCTGTGGTTTGGATGCCTTTTCTCATGGGGTGAGCAAACTATTACTTTAACCCTTTTCTTTTCTTACATTGTTGAGAGGAGAGCATTGCTGTATCACAAAAACAATTTGGTGCCAACATCTAGTAGGTCTGATGTGTGGTATGTATCACCACAGAAGATATGGAAAGAGTTTTATTATTTAAGGGTTCAATTGGATTGATTCAAATTTAATCAGGATCAATGTGGTTACCGGCATCACTGGTGATGATTTATAAAAAAAAAAAAAATTAATTTGATAGTTTTTCTTCTTCTTTTTTATATATTTGCAAAAAATGAAAGATTTTCCAATAGTTTGTATGGAAATTATTTGTTATTATAACATTTGGTCTTGTTTGGAGTAATCTTACCACTCTTATCACCCCCACATCAAGGCAAGTCAATTACTTCCAAACATTTAAATAAATAATTTCTCAAATTTAGTTCAACGTGTAGTTCAGCCCGATCAAAATATAAATAATTTCTTAAATTTTTATCATAATAATTTACTTCCAAAATTTTAGTCCATCTCCATGCTCACTTGCAAGGCACGTCTTTCTTTTTTCTTCCTCTTGCTAGCTAAAACTTAAAAAAAAAAAAAAAAAAAAAAAAAAAAACAACCCAAGAGAGAAAACGGAAGAACGTTATTTGGGGCTTAAATATAGAATTATAAAAAATTTAGTTGAAGGTCAAATTCGGTGAAAAAAAAAATAATAGTTGAATGATAGAGAAATAGACACCCGAAAAAGTTCATTCGAAATATTAGGTAAAAATTTTCTGAAAAATTTTATTGAAGAGGAAAGAAAAATGAAGAAAACAAATTATTTGCACAAATTGGACTTGACAATTATTTAAATTAAAATTTTTAATATGTTATTAAAAATTATCCATTATTATTATTATTTCTTCGATCTATAATTTATTTTTATTTTTTCTTTTCATTATTTTTATTTTTTAGTTTTATATTCTCAATTTTTACTTTTAAAATTTTAATTTTATATTATTTTTTTCTCCCCTCTCTCTTATATTGATTTCTCAAACAATCAATACAAAATTAGGAATTAAAACTCAGTAATAACTTATTAACCATAATAAAAAATTAAAGTAGTTATTTAAAAAATAAAATTTTAAGAATTATTTCTAATTTGATTTTGTAACTTTTTCTGTAATCTCTATCACTATATTTTTGTTAAAATATTAATTGTAGGATACTTGTTTGTAAAATACATGGTCAACGGTTCAAATTTAAAGTCGGGGATTTTATTTTGCTCCCTTTTGTTTATCAGGAGCGCAATGCTAGAGAGAAAAAACGATGATATAACGAAAGATAGGTTTTTTTTTTTTTTTTTCGTCGTGATATTCAGATTTTATCTGATTAATTCGATTCGAATATTATAAAATTTATTTTAAAAGTTGATTCTCTCAAATTATTTTTCGTCATTTTTAAGATTTAAACTTGAAATCTTTAGTTAAAAGATAAAGTATCCGACCACTCTTAAAAATTTTATTAAAAATTTCTCCAAATATCTTAAAATTATTTAAGAGATTAAATAAAATTTGTCTAATAAAATTTTTTAAAAGGTTATAAATTTTAAAAATAAGATATTTATACCTTATAAACTTAAAAAAATAATTTTACTTAACATTTTTTTAATGTAGTTTATAAATTACTCTTATTAATATTTTACTTAAAAAATTTATTTTAGCCTATAACTAATTGACACTAAACATGGCAATGAATTAAAACATAATATTTTCTAAATTTTATAAATTTAGCTACGATAATTTAAAGTTAAGATTTTACCAAGAATAATAATATTTTGGAGATTAAATAAAATTTAAATTAAATTTAAATTAAATTTATGTTATATATATATTTTGATTAAATTTTAATTTGCCATGCCACGGTGAGATCCATATTCAGCAGATGCATCGAATACTTTAGTACTAGTATTTTCTCGAACAGAACCAAAAAAAAAAAAGAAGAAAAAGAAAAAGAAAAAATAGAAAAAACAACCCACTCATTCATGTAAAGTGCTTGGTTTTAGGAAAAACCCTCGTCAAGAACTCAACAATGGCGAAATCATCTCAGGTAATTTTCGTTTTACATTTCTCCAGCTTCAAAGTTTTGTGTTTCTTCAAATGGTTCTCTCATTTCAATTCATTTTATTTCTGTCTTGCAACAAAGATTGGATTCTTGGTCCCCCTAAACCCTTGTTTAGGTGAAGATGAATCAATTCCAAAAATCCCAATTTTTGAAGGCCCCAATCTCGTTGGTCGCAACACCCTTCCTCTCTTGGACAAAAGACTTAGCCGCAAGCATATTACCTTAACACCCATGATCAATGGCTCTGCTGATTTGCTTGTGGTATATTCATTTCCTATTTATTTTTCAATTTTATGGTTTATAACACATTTACTTTGTGTTTTTACGGTATTATGAATTGAATTTTTGTAGGAGGGAACAAACCCAGTTGTCATAAATTCTGGGGTGGAAAGGAAAAAATTGAGTTCTAGAGAGAAATGTGAAATTAGTGATGGGGATGTCATAGAATTGATTCCTGGGCATCATTTTTTTAAGTATGCAAAAGTGGGGAATGGCAATAGGACGCCACAAAAGCGGAGAACTGATGAGATTTGTGAAGGCGAGGAATTGCACAAGAAGAGGGTATCTGCAGTAAAGGATGAGGTAAAATTCTCTTAGGTCTTGTTTATGACGGTTAATTTGTATCATTTTTGTATTATATATGCTTCTTTCTACATTGGACATGGGTCGTAGAGGATGGCACGATAGACTGGGTGACATGATAGTTTAAAGTGGTATAGCACAACACAACAGAGACACACATGAAGTATTTTATATATTAAAGAATGTAATGTAATGTTTTCATTGTTTTCTAAATTACTCCTTGTATTCCATTGCAAGTTAGAAATGAGCGTGTTTATGCAAAAGTTTTGTCACTTTTTTTTTTGGGTTGTGTCCATGCCATGTTGTGTATCATGTCTTTTGTGTTGTGATTCTATGACCATGCTTCCTAGATTTCTCGCATCTTATGTCTAATGTATAGACTAGTTTAATTCATTGATCATGCCTTTTAAGATACTAGGATATCCCGCCCTTGATTCTTCTTGTTGCAGAAGTGCTTTCGGCATGGACATAAATTTATTGTAAATTTGGCTCAACTGGTCATCCGAATTGTATTCAATTCTTGACTGTCATAAAAGTCCAAGTTCGAATTTTATTCCCCTCCCCTTGCTGGGGAAAAAGAGAAAAATAATTTCATTTTGAATTTTGCTTCATGAGCTGTTTCCTATTTGTTCTTTGTTATTTCTTGTATACCAGTGAAACTAACTCTAGTTTTAATTTAATGCTGTTCATAATCAGAAGAATAACTGTATTAATCAAGCTGTTAGACCTTGAAATCCTTACTGTGGAGAGGGGAAGGGTGGAGGATCAGTTAGGCCTTGCTTCAAATGCATTGAGCCCATGAAAATATATGTATGCCCATTTGACTTGATCTATTTGATTTATAGACTGACTCGATCAAAGTTGGTGGAAAATTTGTAAAGCTTGTAAACAACTACTAACTGGCTACTTGTATTCAAATGAGCAGTCCTGGCTTCTCTGGATCTTTGAATTCTTTTTCTTCTTGTGTAAAAAGAGCTTGAAAGTACCCATGTTGGCATAATTTGTAAGGTGAGTGACTTGAGTGTAAAAAATATAGCGGATAATATATTTGACAATCTTTATGGTTGAGACCGTGAAAACATATGTATGCCTATATGACCCCAACCAATTTGATTTGTGGACTTTGAGACTGACTCAATCAAAGTTGGTGGAAGAATTTGTCAATTTTTAAACAACTACAATTGGCTACTGTTATTCAAATGAACAGTCCTGGTTTCTATGGATCATTGAGTTCTTTTAATTTGTGTTAAAAATTTTTAAAAGCACCGTTCTGGCGGAGTATGTAAGGTGATGACAGGATAAAGGATAAAAAAAAAATAGATAAATGGCATTCTTTATGGTTGAGGTGACAAATTTTTAACAGTTTATAATCAGGTACATCTTCTTTAGGCAAATGGAAACTGGGAATTTGATCTTCTTTACTTTAATTGTGTAATGCTATATGATAAAAAAGGGGGAGGGGGAAAGAAGCGAGGAACTATTTTTTGTCTGACCGCATCTACATTGTTGTGATGTTTTTCTTGCACCTTCAAATACAGGCCCAGAAAAATAATAACCCCGTGGGAGATAGTTCTTTGGTGGCAGAGAGTGCTAGATACTCCAATTCTGTGAAAGAGGAATCTTCTTGCTGGACCTGCTTCGAGGGTATAGGTGACTTTAAAGTCCCTAAGGGGAAATCACCTTTGACCTTCAGACTTTTGCGGGTAAAAGGACTCCCAGCATGGGCAAATACCTCTTCCGTCTCTATAGATGATATAATTCAGGTATAATGCTTGCTTCATCTTGCACAATTTTCTTGACCCTAGTTGTCCTGAATTATGGGAAGAATATTGCCAATGCATAACATCATGGTGGAATGCTAAACTTTTTCTATCGTCATGAGACGAGCTCCAAAATTGCAACATGTCAGTCAGATAACTAAAATGCAGTTATTGACTTGATCCATTGAAGTTAATAGTGCAATATGTTGGGAAAGTGCAATTGGAAATGCTATTTTAATATTTTTCATTCTATGTAGTTAACTTGGTAGTGGTACACTACATTGTCCTATATATGCAAATCTCTATACACTTATGGGCTACTTGGTTAAACTGAAAATCTGTTCTGAATGGTCTGAATGTTGATAAAAAAGCAACAAATTTTGAAAAAAAAAAAGAATTTGTAATGAGGAAAATTTTGTGCTTCCATCATTCAGCAATAAGTGAGCTATGAATATAGATGTGCCAGTTTCCCTTTGGGGATACATTGCTTTTTCCTATTTAATATAGGCAGTTCACTAATCATATGGTCAAGAAAGACAACAAAAAGAGATCTTTTCACCTGATGGCTAACTTGACAACTAGTTAAAAGGACAGATTCTCTGCTTTGCCTGCTTTACAAGGTCTTCTAGTCGATGACATGGAACAGGACTATTATATGGTGAAGAACTACAGTCAGTTTTATATGCATATAAACACACGCACAACACCAAATTTATATATATCATTTCATTACATATAAATTGCCCACCCGAGTTCCCTTGCGTTTGATGGGATGCTTTAAACATTAGGTGAATTTTTTATTTTATTTTACATAGAAATTTCTATCTCTATGGAATTTGTTTTCGGCAATGGTGTATATATATATATATATGCTATGCTATTTTGTGTGAACCTTTTGGATACTGATTTCCAATTAAGAGGATTGTTTTCTCACAGTGGAATTTAGGACTTTTTGTAATAAAACATTCCTGCTCCTTCCCTCCTCCCTGAATTTTCTGACCCTGTTTTAAAGTAAAGCTGAAAGGTTGTTGTTGCAGTACATTGTGAAACAGACTTATCGTTGAAAAGTTAAATATTAAGCCATCTTTTAGAATTTTTGGCTATTGAACACCTCCCATAGTTAAAAAATTTGCTCCTAGGCTTTGAAGGAAAATTCAGGTGAGTACTTAAGCATGACCAATTTTGATCTTGATGAATATTAAAGATTTTGAGATACTGGCCTAGGACTGTTCCTTGTGCTTGCTGGAATCATTTTTAGACTGATCTAATTAGGAAAATGTGCCTTTTTATTCGTTTAAACTTTTATATGTGCAGATGAACCTTTATTTCAAAGCATGTCGATTCATCAGTCATTGATTGATCATTTGGGGGGGGGATTGATCCTATATGAATCTGAAACTCATTATTACTGTTAGCTGTTATATATTGAAAGGTCAATTTCTTTAATCTGTTTCCATTTCTATGCCCCCAAAGACTTCTGTATATTGAGAACAACCAAAAGTCTGTGGAAATGGGACAAACAGATGAGGCTAATGGTTTATTTGGCTTTTCATTAGGGGGATATTCTAATTGCTGTTGTTTCAAATTATATGGTAGACATCGATTGGTTGCTACCTGGTGAGTTAAATTCACAGAAAGTATTGTTTTTCTTGTAATTTGGTGCCTGATTTAACTTTCTAATTAACATTCTGTCAAACTTTCTCTATGCTCTTGATTCTGGCGATTGATGATTTTCTCCTTGACTAATTTACTTTATTTTCATAATAAGGTTATCAATCTCTTCTACTTCATATGGGGCTAAAATTGTTGTTGTGGAGGTTCCTCTATGTTTGAGCAAGTGGCATTTACTATGAGGGTGTTTACACGTCATATGATAATTCTTTTTTTCTTTTGAATGGCCTCATCGTGATACTTCTTTTCCATCATTGCCTATTTTTTTTCAAGAGTAGAACATTGCCTTTCCTTTCCCACCATTTGCCATGCTCTATCTTGGGAGTTAGATTCTCTAAATTGTTTCTAGTGAAAATTTTATGTAACTGTTCTAGGTGAGTCATTTTATGTTTGTATCTGCAAGTACACAAGTCCCATTTTTACTTTTAGTGTTGTGGATTAACTCCCTCTTCTTTGTAGCATGTCCAACACTCAAGAAAGTGCCTAATGTTTTGGTTATACATGGGGAGGGTGATGGGACGTTGGGTCACATGAAGGTTTGTCGTTTTCCATTTTTCATTGTGCCTTTGCTTAATTGTCTAAGCCATCACAAAGGCTCCCGGAGTTCATCAAGATTGTTGCTTTCTTCATGCTGTAGAGGAACAAGCCTGTAAATTGGATTTTGCACAAGCCGCCACTACCCATTTCATATGGGACACACCACTCCAAGGCCATGCTTCTTGTCTACCCTAAAGGAGTGAGAATTATTGTACACACGGCGAATCTAATTTATGTTGACTGGAACAACAAAAGTCAGGGTTTATGGATGCAAGATTTCCCTTGGAAGACGGATCGAAGTAATCCCGGAAAAGGATGTGGTTTTGAAACTGACCTGGTTGATTATCTTAGCGCATTGAAGGTATTAACATAATTAGACAACCTCTGGCATAGTTGTATCTGTAACTTGATTGTTGGAATCTGCCCTAATAGCTTGTTTGAAATTAATGTTCTTTTTGCAAAGTTTCATTATGAGCTGATATGTGTTTCTTTGAATGTATTCAGTGGCCTGAGTTCATGGTTAATTTGCCATCCCATGGAACATTTAAAATCAATCCATCTTTCTTCAAGAATTTTGACTACAGCAGTGCAGCGGTATATAACTTTCCCCCTCATTTAAGTTCTTATCGGGATGTTGGAGGATAAGTTTTTTCTTTGAGAGTAGCATTTGACATGCCATTTATTATTTATATTTTTCTTCGAGTGTAAAGTAGATTGCCTATTGTATAAGCTATCTTGTGTGTTGTGTGAGCTTGTGCCACATCTGTGTTTGCACACACGAGGGTTCTTTCTCTCCACCCAGACTCTAAACTGACCAGAAGGCCGGATCTCTTTTGTTCTCTTTTCTTGAGCATTGTTTGATTAGTGCAAAACCTTAATATCCTAGTTCCTAGTAATGCAATCCTATGTTGTGTTATTCATGAACTTTTATGTCTAACCTGAAATAGGTGACAATTTTCTCATAACTTTTGCTTTTGCAATTTTTTGTTATTATTAATTATCTCAAAGCGTTGGCATGAATTCAATGGTGCTAATACAATGGAATACTAAACTATGGCCCATCAAATTCCCATGGAGTAGAATAAATGAAGCTTGGATACTGCAATAGAATAACAAAATCTTAATTTACATAATAAGATAGTATATCAAATTAACAGATGATTGCACTATCCTCCATGGTTTTGAATACAGTGTGGCTTGTCGTGTTTCATGAGTGATGATTTCATTTGCAAAAGCTTGAAATGATTGATCTTCTGCGGAACTGGTGAAATTATCTTTTACAGTAAGATAATACACTGGTCTAGTCAGCTTAGTTGTCCAAATCTATTTTTGAATCAATGTATCCCATGTTTTACCCAATTTGTATTAAAATCATGCTGTTGGTCTTGAATGGAAGTTTTGAGCAGGTTGCATATTATGCTTCCTTTATTGCAGCAGTATGTGCTTGATGATTAAAAATGGCAAGTGAAAATATGTTACTTGGGAATTTAAATGTTTCACTTAGTGACAAATCTAAACCTTTTATCCTATAACCTTTGTTGTTGAATTTGATTTGAGGCATCGTTATTTAGTTCTTATCCATAATATATATCTGAAACCTGTTATTCTAACTTCCAGGTTAGATTGATTGCATCAGTCCCGGGTTATCATACAGGTCAAAATCTGAATAAGTGGGGACATATGAAGTTACGAAATGTTCTGCAGGAATGTACTTTTGACAAAGAGTTTCAGGAGTCTCCTCTAGTTTATCAGGTAGAGTTGAAATTTGAAATACTTATTAATTTGTTTTTAATGGAAACTGCTCACTAGTGTGTTTATTCAAAAATGATGTTGTTTGCCAATTGCTTTCTTTTTCTTCTTTTCATATCAAACACCATACAATGTAATATTGGTTCTTCATACAGCAGTGAGCCGCCTGAACACTGAGTCAAGGTAAGAAGAAAACTCTAATTATTAAAAATTAGATTTGAAAACAGCATATATATGATTTAAAACCTGATTGGTGGAGAAGATACACATCTTGGGTTTGCCTATGATGAAGCAGAGAACCATGCATATTTGTTCCTATTATACAATGTCCAGTAGTCACTTGTGCAGGATATCCATCCTTCTGAAATGTGGCACTCTTCAACCTAAGGTCACTTTCCAGGCACTTGCGGCTGGTGATTGAGCTTTAATTTTCATGTTGTGCATAAGGGAATGTCAATAGCATATCTTAGCAATAGCACCTCTAAGGAGTACATTGCATTATTTTTTTTCTCCTCTCTTAAGAGAAGGAGAATGCGTTTGAGAAAGGATTAGATAATATGTTGTGATTGGAGGATGAGACATCTTCCTTAGAAGCATTCGATACAAGTTGAGGATCAGATCTTTCTACGTGTTGATAAAGACAACACTTTCAAGCCCAACCTGCCAAATACCATGAATAAGTTACTGCAATGACCGTGGTCCTGAAAACCTGATGAAACTAAAGTCTTCTCTTCATAGATCTGGACATATGCACCACAGTAGCAAATGAAACATCCTGTAATTCCTTTCCTCCTCTTCCTTTCCAAGACCCTTAAACTGATGAGAAGTAGATGCAATACTTTTCCAGGAAAAAAAATCATCTTCATTTATTCTAAATAAATGAAGAAAGGAAGCAAGAAAAAAAGAGATAATTATCCATCCCATTTCTCTTACAACATGGTATATATGAATTGGTACGTTATGCTTTTGTAGTCCTCAAATGGAGGCAGTTTTTTTTTAATCAATAGCAAGGCAAAGAATTTCATTGAAAATCAAGCATGTACAAAGAATTAAAGAGAAGATAAGCATCATGAAAGAAGATAAGAAAGATTCTATCAATATGATATGCCTTTTGAGTGATTCTTATAAATTTCTTTTTGACTATGGACCATATAATTCCTTTGAATCATTTTTTTGCCTTCCTTCATGATGTGATTATCAAGACTGCAAGAAATTTACAACATTCAACTCAAGTTCCAGTTGGGCCAGTAACAAAAGTTCGAGTTAAAAGGTCCAAAGAAGTACTGAATAACTTAATTCAGAGGGTTTTACAATAAGAAATTGGAGCCTAAATGAATGAAGAACCAAAAGGGGCCTCAATTATGCTCATGCAAGCCCAGTTGGAAGAATAAAAGACCCAAAACTATCCAAAACCAAGGGAGGACGAAAATAAAGAAAAATAGCAGCAAGACTTGGTCAAAATAGTTTGATTTATTTAGTTTCCTAATTTTTATTTGTAACTTATGTTTAGTTTCCTAATTCTTTATTGTTTGGAGAGTTACTAAATTTTTAGTTGCCAATTATGTTTTTACTTTTAGGCTATAAATAAGCCATTATACATTGTGTAAAACAACACTTTGGAGAGAATTAATAAAATTGTGAGGATTCTTCACACAAGTTTTGTTCTTTTGAGAACTTTGAACTTATTCAAGATATGAGTCTTGTTTAGTTCTTTGACTTATCAATCTAGGTTTCGAACTATCTAGATTGTGGCGTCATTCATTCCATCTTTATACCAAAGTTCTTGATCTAGTGAGAAACGGGTCTAAGATCATATACCTTAGGTTCTTCCTCCTTTAGGGCAAGGGTTGAGGTCTTTAATTCCACCGGTTCAAATAATTCGTTGGAACGATTTTTAGGCTAAATTAACTTGTTCGTGGGTTCTAGGGTTTTTATACCCAACGGGTTCACATCACTTCAGCCATTCAAAATCTCTCACAGGCAAAAGTGAAAATGCAATTTGGACCTTTACTGACAATTACTCTAATTCTTTGATGATATTTTCTTATTTCAGTTCTCTTCCCTTGGTTCTTTGGATGATAAATGGATGGCTGAGCTAGCATCATCAATGTCATCAGGATTTTTGGAGGATAAAACACCTCTAGGTTTAGGGAATCCACGGATTATATGGCCCACTGTGGAAGATGTCAGGTGCTCTTTGGAGGTAATAGCTTTGATGTTTTTGATTCTTTTCAAACTAATGCATACCTCTGCTACACAATCTCAATAATTATAGATGATTCCCGTATATTCTGGTCTACACTTCTATTTTGTACTAAACTTCTATGTCAGAGAGTGCCATACTAAGGCCAGGAATAGGAAAATCTTGCTAGGTCTCACTGGGATGACATGCTGCTCTTTTATTAGTAAAACTCTTGTGAACATCAGTTGTAAAACTGAAAAGGCAAAAGAAAAGGTATGAAATGTTTGCCACCTAGTTGTTTGGGAGGAGACGATTTATTTTACTCGAGTAATTGCATTTGTAAGGATTGCCACTTGGGAAGCATCATTAAGAGTTTACCAAGCCTTTTATTTCTCAGTAACTCCGAATGTGTACTGCTTGGGTGCTTATATGGAAGAGTATTTCATGTTTATCTTTGAAATTTTTATCTGTTTGATTCCTACTTTTAGGAGCATTTTGCATTTCTATTGACCTCTGTGTCAGGGTTATGCTGCGGGAAATGCTATTCCAAGCCCACAAAAAAATGTGGAAAAGGAGTTCTTGAAGAAGTATTGGGCAAAATGGAAAGCAAGTCACACAGGTCGCTGGTATTGTAAACATCTTTATATATATATATTAAAATTTGTGCAATTTGATCAAAGTCAACCTTAATTAATTGCATGTATGTCCCAACGCTCATGCCTTAGTTGCTATGCTTTATGGTCTAGAGCTGAGGTGTGACAATGGTATATCCCCATAACGTTTTAACCATTTGCATGGATGTTCCTACGTTGCTGGTGCTTCTGAATTGGTGTTACCACCTAAGCAGCTTAACTTCTTTTGAAACTAGACTTTTGTTCATTTAAAAAAAGGGTCCTTATCTTCCAAATGTTGAAACCACATATCATACTCTCAGACTGCTTTAGTTGAAGACATGATTCCAAAACACAGGTCAACCACAGTCTAAGGGTTCATGTCATCCTCGCTCTAATTGGACACATATATAGGATACCTTCGTTAGGGTTTTACAGGGTCTGTTTGCCTAAAATGAATACCAAAGAAACATATTTCATGCTGATGGGAAAAAATTTATGAGGTCTTATGGCTTTATGTCCCATCAACTTTTTGCGACACAGATTTGTCCATTAGACTAATTTAGAGGAAGTAAGAATGTGCTGTTGAGATTCACTAGATTTGGAAATTAAAAGTCTTGATTATAAATGCTTTAAAGTGGATATTCAAAATTCCGATGTGATATTTTTGACTTAAATTCATTAATTTTACACCTTTTTCCCTTCCTTTTCCCTGGATTCTCATTAGTTGCTAGTAGTGATTTTCATAGTGTAGGTTAACTCTGTTGCTAATGTTGGATTACTTTTATTTAAGTTGCTGTACTACATATGCTTTCTTGCTGTGTCTGAAGTCTACAAGCATTTATTCATATATTTGAAGCTGTGTCATGAATTTTCTCTGGTTTGGAAGAGATGGAAGTATACATATTGTTCACTTAAAATTGTTCACTGATATAACCAACATAGTCCATGATGTATCATCTGGCAGTGGGCCCCAAATCAGCTGCAAGCTGACAAATGAATGGGATTATAATTTCAGTGGGAATGGCTTTTTATATTATTGTCAGAAAATCATTAACTTGCTGAACTATGGGATCTGTCATCATCTCTCTTGAGGATGCAATTTTAGGTTGTGTTAGAGAGGATCAAAGTGTACATTTTACATGACTAGTGGCAATCTTTTGATCATGTACTATGCTAGCTATTTGCTCCAAGACTGGATGAATAAGGTAGACAGAACTGCCTTTGGCAACTTGCGAAGTAAAAACCCAATGCCAAGAAGACAGAAAACTACGAATTTTTTTCCTTGTTTAAAACAAATGTCTAACTTATTCTTCTTTTACAAAATGTAATATTGTGACAGAAATTAGTAATCGGAATTAATTAAAGTATGTGAAGGCACCAAGTATGGGTTCCAGTAGTCCCTCTCTCTATCTTTCTCTCCCTTCTCATGTTTGATCTCCCTCTTCTTCGCTTGAATCTCTCTTCTCCTGTTGTCATTCTACATTAGGAATATTTTTGTGATTTTGGCCCTTTTCTTTTGTTCTTGAAATCATATTATTGCAACTGTCAACTTTTAGTGATTCTTATGTTGCATTTGAGATATTTAACTTATTACCTTCTATGGTTCTCATCTGCTGTTTATTTGATGTTTCAGTTGTGCAATGCCTCACATTAAGACATACACCCGTTTCAGTGGTCAAAATCTCGCGTAAGGGTCCTATTAGTCTGTGGTAGTCTTGACCAATTTATGATTGATCATTAGTAATAGATTACTCAGCTGCTAATTTCAATTTTGAAGTTTGGTAAATGTTGTTCTTAATTTTTTCAACAGTTGGTTCTTGTTAACCTCAGCAAATCTCAGTAAAGCTGCATGGGGAGCCCTCCAGAAGAATAATTCTCAGTTGATGATTCGCTCATATGAGGTCCATCGTTAATTCTCTCTACAAGTTCTATTTGTGGATGTTGACCCTAAATGTGTTTTCATTTCATTTGACAACTCGGGTGCTAATATGAACTGTATAATTTCCACATGACCTTTCTTTTTCTTTTTCCTGATGTGAATGGTGGTTTCTCCATTGTAATTGCACTATCCGACAGTTGTGCAGTTGCTTTTTGATTACCAAACCTTGTTCTATGATGGATTTCCAATCCTGCATGATAATTTTTTTTTTTTTTTTTGGTGGGGGTGGGGGAGATGCCTAATTAATGAATTTATACAGTGGAATCATCATGTAAAAGGCATGTTGATATCTTGAAAATAATTCAGAAGAGATCTAGATTCATGCCTTCTATCTTTCTCATTTTAGCATGCATACTTATTACACCTTCACTTTCTTTTTTCTAAAAATGATTGGTAATCCTTGAAAACATGATGCGTAAAACTTTGTAGGTGCATGATCTTTCTTTTTGGAAAAACTTTTTGCAATTTGGAGCAACTGTGCTGTTTCAACATTCTGTTATCTCCTGGCTTTCTGACATCAATGAACTCATTAGCTTTCTTTGATTGGACTATCAAACTTAGTTTGTGAAACTAGACTGCAGTTTTGATATATCGATCTTCTGTGGATTATATCAGCTTGGGGTTTTATTTTTACCATCTGTTGTCAAGCATGGCTGTGATTTTTCTTGTACCGACTGGGGGAGCCCATTAGAGGTAATCGCTTGACACAGTCACCGAATACTCCTCATGAGTGACTGAACATTCAGTTCTACATTTTTGTCAAAAATAATGTTATCATTACTGTGTTGTCTTCTGATTCTCCAATCTATTCCAGAGAAAGAGTGGATCTTCGGAAGTTTTGACAGTACAGAAGACAAAATTGGTTACCTTAAGTTGGCAAGGAATCGAAAATGTAGATTCATCAACTGAGATAATTCCATTGCCTGTTCCTTACGAGCTCCCTCCAAAACCTTACTCCTCTGAAGGTATTTTCACTCAAAATATCCATGGAATGGGTTAGTTGCCTGAATTAAATAATAATGAGTTCTTATTCTTATGCAGATGTTCCCTGGTCTTGGGACCGGAGATATTCCAAAAAGGATGTTTATGGTCAAGTTTGGCCCAGGCGTGTTCAGCTGTATGCTAGCCTAAATTAATACAATTTTAGGCTAGTCTAGTTGAATAGTGGTTTTTAGGGATTGAATTCAAAATTTTAGAAGAAACTCATTTCAATGTTTATGGCTTCTTTCCAACACAAAATCAGCCATCTCCCGGTTGTTCATTGCCTGGTTGAAGTATAATTCAAGTTTGTCAGTTTATGTTCTTCTGCAGATTTGGTTTCATCGGCACCTTTAGCATTTGCATGGTCTTTTCATTCTGGAATGTGAATAAAGAGCACTCTTAACCTAACAATGAACATATTGTCATAGCGTGGATGCAACATCAACACCTGGTTGTTCATAGCCTTCTCGAAAGGAGGGTCTATGTTTGGGACCAGGGCCTTGACCAACCCAAGCTCCCCGCTTCTTGCATCTTCCTCTGTCTTACTTTGATCTCACTCCCATCCATTATTTCCCTCCATGAAGAGCTCCATGTGAATGTCGTTCCATCTCCAGTCGATGGAGTAGAAGTGCAAGGCTCGATGTCGTTCACACATGGAACTTCTGGGCGGTGTGTGTGTATATATATATATATATATATATATATGTATATGCATATTCTTTTATAGTATATATAGGAACATCGAAATGTTCTGATACCAGGTATTTCGTATTAGTTGTAAAATCTGTATAAAATGATAAAAGGACACAGCTGGTATAATAACAAGCATAATTCCTCTGTCCGTTATCACAAGGTTTCTATTAGCTTTTTCTGTTATGTAACTTCGAAGGTAACTGATATTGAACTCTGCAACCATGGTAAACAAAATAGCCCACAACCTTGAAACAAAAATTAGTACTGGTACCAGTCCAAGGCTGTCTGAAAAAAAAAAAAAGGGAAGGGGAACTACCACCAAGAATAGCTAGAAAGTTCCATGCACCCAAAGGTTGCTAGTAATGGTGGTGCATCAAATCATGTCGTTTAAAAGTACATTATGGTGCCACTGAAGGAGTCTGCTGATTTGATTGCTTAAGTTTGATGTCAACAATGGAAAGATAATTTTGTTTAATATATATACATATCGATATTTTTTTATTTTTAATCTTTTCTAACGATATAATATATCATGTAATAAAATCAAATCAATCATTAATTTTATTTAAAAAATATATAATTTTATTTATTTTTATATTTTATATTTATAATATTATATTTCTATATTTATAATAATAAATTTTTTATATAAATTTAAATTATTATAATATTTTAATTGAAACAATAGAGTATTAGAGTTTTCTATTATTATATTACTGCTAATCTTTTAGTATTCTCGATTCTTCGGACCAAAATTTTAATTTAGAGTTCTTATCCTTGATGGTTACAAATTTAAAATTCAATTAGAGTTTATAAATTTTGTGTTTTTTAAAATTTAGATTTTTTATTTATTGTTTTAAGGATTATATATATTCATATATAATATTATCTATATTAAATTATATTTATGAAATTTTTATACTAAAATGGTTTGATCCCGGTTCAACCTACATTAGACTACTGTACCATGAACATAGGGTTGTGGGAGAGTTATACAAATGTTGTGCCCTTGGACTAACTAACAAGCCTAGGTAAGCCTATCTTGCATGGAAACTTCATAGTGTTTTTTCGTTTTCGAAACGTTTTAACATGTTAAATTAATTAATATTTATATAAAAGTTGTTAAATTTTTTATATTTATAAAATTTTTCATGTTTAATGAATTATTTGTTTATTTAATTATGATTTTTATTTTTTATATTATTTGACTTATAACTAAGAATTATGTAGTTAATCATTTTATATTTTTATTATAAAAGATGTTTATTTTATTATTTCCATAAAATAATTAATATTTATATAAAAATTCTTATATTTTTTATTTTTACGCATTTGTCCACATTTCTATTTCATACATTCTTATAAACTATCATTTCTTTGTATCGTTTTGTATCAATCTCCGTTACTCCGTTTTCATTTTCATGCAATCTAGGGCCAAGCCACATGTTCCTGCCCCTATTCATGCTCTAAGTCTATGCAGAACTCCAAATCTCACAATGATAGGAGATGAATCAAAGATTAATAGCATTTTAACAAAATTTTAATTATTGAAGGTAAAATTAGTAATTTAGATTATACAAATATTATATGATTTTCAACTGAAAGCTAACAGCAAGTGCCCAAGTTTCCAGTTGTGGAATGTAGAAACATTCAACAATTTTTCATGAACCATTGAATGAAAGTTGACATGGAAAGTCAGCCTGCAATTTGTGTTTAGATCAATAAATTCAAATTGTATACATTTAATAAAGTACTAACTAAAATTTAATAATAATTTTATAACTCTGTATGTAGAATGTATTTGAGTTTAACAATAGCAAAAGGGTTTAAATCTTTATTTTGATATGGTACTCGCATAAAATTAGATGATTAATCGCAGTTTTATGATTTTTAGATTGAGGTAAGTAGAATCGATTCGCCGCACTTCTAAATCAAATTTATAATTTTGGAAATAAAATAAATATGATTTTACTTTTAGTAAAAGTAAATTAAATTTAGCACTAGCTCAATGGTTGATATGATATATGTTACTGACATTTTATTAGTTCAAAGGCTGTGCACTAATATTTCTTAAGCGAGATCTTAGTTTTGAGTTTTGTGCATTGCAAAAATAAACATCAGGAGAACTTTGCTCCTTAACAGCCCTATCCGGCGGTCCAACTCAACTTGAATCGGTTTTAATCGAATGCAAAGTGATTTCAGTTTATACCAAATAAAAATATGCATGTTGAAAGTTAAATGACTAATATTAGTTTCGAAACTTTCTATCTTATGGCACTTGATAAATAGAATGAATTTGATTTTATTGTTAACAAAAGTAAATTAAATTCAGCTCCCGTTCAAATACAATATGGTACTAATTGGGAATTAATAGAAACTTTACAAAATTAAAGCTGTGGTAAGTAGAATCAATTCAATTTTGACAAAAGCAATATATACTTTTTTTTCCTTGGTACATTTACATTAATTTTTAATTAAGGCAAGTCGCGAAAGCATAATGTTGCATTCGAAAATGGGCAGTAGGTTCTTATAAGACAATACTTCAAAATAATTAAAGCAAAACGACAAGAATCCGATCACATTAAAGAACCAAGACTGTGCAAATCCAGTTGATCTCAAATCTCAGTAAAAGTTCTCACAAAACCTAAAATCCCAAAAAACCCTAAAAGAGCATCAATATCAGCACCCCAAATCAGCTCAAAATAGTTAGAAAATCAAGGATACTGTTACAACAAGCCAACCCCATAAAACCCCCTAAAAACACTCAACCAAAGATACACATACACATACATACAAGCACCAACGCAAACGCAGTCAAGAAAGTCATACCCAAAACCCATCTCTACCTAGTTGTTTTCAATCATTTCAAACCATCGATGGATGTGATTTTTGAAAACCCCAAAATGAGACCCTTTACCATTGAAGTGGGTTTCTTTGATACGGTCCTTGAAATCAAGGAAAAGGTTCAAAAGTACCAAGGAATACCCATTTCAAGACAAACACTTATTTTCAACAACAAAGTTCTTCAAGATGAACAAGATGTGGCTATTTGTGAACTCCTCCAAGATTCAAGGGTTCAAATCATCATTTCCCAGGAACCAGAAAAATCCAATCTTGTCAAGCTTGAAGAAGCACCACCCATCAAGAGGATTGAGCTCCTCCTCCAGATGGAGCACTCAAGTGTTCCTATGTCACTAGAAGTTGATGTTAGTGACACTATAGGAAAGTTGAAGGAAAGAATACAAAGCATAGAGTCTATTCCAATGAATAGGCTGGTGCTTAGCTTTTTAGGAAATGAATTGAACAATCATAGGTTCATTCATGAATGCGGTTTGCATCATCAATCACAGATTGAAGTGAGCATTAGACCGTCCCCACCTACTGCCTCTTCAACAGCCTCCGGAGGCAATGCGGGTTCAAAGAAATTGAAGCTCCTGGTTTTGCCAAAATGTGGAACCAAGAAAATTCCTGTGGAAGTTAATGCTTCTGACAATGTGGGAGAGCTCAGGAAACAATTGCAAAATTTGCACCAAAAGCTGCATTTTAACCTTCCTAGTGAAGGGTACTTTTTTATCTACAAGCAGAATGTGATGGACGACGATCGATCTTTTCGCTGGCACCATGTGAATCAAGGTGATACCATTGAGATCTTTAATGGGAGTGTAACCGGTGGATCATAAAAGATATCATTTTTTTAAAGTTACATTTATTGGGGTTCTAGGGGTTGAGTTCCATTGTTTTGAAGTTTTTAGACTTAGAGATGTCACTTGCTTTGGAATATAATAAAATGTATCAATCCTCACATTTTTTCAATTGATTTAGTATTTTTCCCTTTTGCAATTTTTGTGCACTTAGCTTGTTTGTTAGAAACTTCAGCCAAAATATTTGATATTCAAATAATTTTGACAAATTCAAACTTATGCCCAATAAATTTTAACTTATGAAATTTCAGAAACCTTGATGAATTGATGGTACCAATGAGCCTATGACCTTATTATCCACTTTTAATTTCTTACTTTTTTTTTTCTTTCTTGCCAAATACAAGGGTGAAAGGGCACAACTTGAGTATTACGATCATAGTCATACATAAATCAGATTCATCGATGCAATTTGAGTAAACCCGATACTCTTGTAACCAAGGTCACCTACAAAACTTCAGGTCAAATACCCTAATTGGGATTTTCACCAACTTCAATCCTAATTCATTTATCATTCTCTGCACCAGAACACAACTAGCCTAGAGTCGGAATTCGAAAAAAATTAAGTAAAAATTATGAAAAAAAAAAAAAAATATATATATATATATATATATATATATATATATATATACATATTATTGTGTAGAATTGTTTGTTTCCCCCGTGAAATGATGCTTTGTGAATTATTTTCTTTTAGAAATATCTCCAAGACCAAATTTCCAATTTCCAGAGGTTCGAATTTGAAAACACCATATTTTGTAGGCTTTAAATTCAGCATTTGTAGTTTGTCTATCCGACTCGTTGTGACCATCCTTTGATTCAAACCGGCCTTTTAACCCGGTTTGATTGAGTATCGGCTATTTTGCAATTTATCAGAATTAAGTGTGACAATTATCATCACTTATTCTATACATAATTTTTTTTTAGTCATAGAAAATAATATCTTTTTTATTATTCTTCTCTTTATGAGTTTAATAAAATTGGAATAAGTTGATGAGCATGACACAAAAAAATTCACTATTAACAAACCATGCAAAACGGTATTAGAATCTCACTTTTTAAGAACCTCTAATTGTGAAGGTTTTCCTCTTCATAGCAGCTTTTTTTTTTTTTTCACCAACCGTATCTAAAGTTTGTCCTACTAATCCGATTCGTAGCAGCTCATAGTTCCAAGCAATTGTATTATCAATTTAACAAATCATGATTATCGTATTGCTATTTTAAAATCTCTACATAATTGTTCAGCTGTTAATACCAAATTTAATTTTTTTTAAACAAGTTCTATGCACTAATCTAGTAACTTTCGATAGGAGCTGTATCAAATATAGATCTGAACATGAGTTGAACTTAATCTACTTTTACTAATGGTGAAATTGAATTCATTCTACACACAAGTGTTATGATTATAGTCATATATTTGCAGTCCCAATACACTTCATAAGTGTAACATCCTAAATTTCTATACCACAGTACCCCTTGAGTTGGGTGACATACATAGAGACTGGGGTGTCCATGACCTGTTTTGAGATTTTTTTCAAAATCAAGAAATCCTCCCAAGTTAGAATTGGGTGAGTATTCAATTAAAATATAATCAAAATAATTAAAATTGAAATAAATGATTTAATTCGGTTATACGATTTTTATAATCATAACAAAACGAACAAAAATCAAAATTCAATATGATCGAATTAGGCAATAAATTCGGTTCGGTTACTTAAATTGATCGTATTATTGAAATCTTTATATAGGATTTAAGAAATGACGCCTTTTATTTATGTGTATGTAATATAATATATATCATTTGTATAAACGTATGACTATAACCTGTAATTTTAAAATTTAAAATTCACTAATAATTATAATTTATTAAATATCAATTTCAAATTTCAAATTTAAAATAAAGTAATAAAATATGAAACTTTTAAACTAATTCTACTATTCCACTAATAATTTCATAAAATAATAGAGATTTGAAAATCAGTATTAAAAAAAAAAATGAACAAAGCACCTACCCTAAAATAACAACAAAATAAAGATTGGGGGTTGGGAAGAGAAAACCTATTTTTAAAAATTTAATCCATATCGCATAATGTGTATGCACTACATATGGATTTCCATAATTTGAATACTGTTATGAAATACTTTAAGAAGAAATAATGTAGAACAATTTAACTTAAGGAAAAAGTTTGTACATTATAGAGAGATTGAGAGAATAAAATTTCATTTCATTTTCTAGAGAAGAATATATAAATTAGTTTTAAGGGGTGCTATTTATAGATGTTCAAGGAAGTGATGAGTTAGTACTCAGATTCATGATGTGTTGACATGTAGCACAAGCTTTGAGTGAGTCAGGTAACAAAAGTTTTAGGTGAGTCAGCACCTAGGTTAAGATATGTTAACACGTGGCAAGAGTTTTAGCGGGGCCAGCACCTGGTTGAGCTAGATGATAATACGTGTTTTGCAAGTTGCCATGTGCAAACAAAGAAGACATTTGTACGAACATGTGTCAGCACGTGATCACATGTGTTTTGGACATATTCCCATAATGGATATCTACTAGATTGTTTGACATTCATAACTCTCTCACTTAAATGTCCATTATACAAAAAATAGATCTCGTTAAAATTTTACTAGAAAAAAACCCAAATAAGAAAAAAAATCTTAATGAAAGAAAAAATATGCTATTCAACGTGTTTAATAATGCATTTACTCATCTTATTGGAAATATCTCTTGAAATCTTTAAGTCGATACATTCATATTTTCTTAATTAATCTTTCAAATATTGCTATCGGTAGTATCTTAGTAAATAGATCTACTAAATTTTTACTTGATCGGACTTATTACATATCAATTACACCACTCTTTTGAAGTTCGTGTGTAAGAAAAAGTTTTAGTGAAATATGTCTAATTCGATCTCCTTTGATGCATTCTCTCTTTAATTGAGTAATGCAAGTAGTATTATTTTTGAATAATATTATAGGAATATTTTAATCGGAGTATGTTTCAATATGTATTGAATCATCAATCTTAACCAAATACATTCTCAACTTATTTCATGAATTGCTATAATCTCAACATGATTTGATGAGATGGCGGCTATATATTGTTTTTTAGATCATCATGAAATAGCAGTATCTCCATACATAAATAAATATCCAATCTGAGACCGTGTTTTATGTGGATTAGATAAAAATCCAGCATCCATATATTAGAATAGAACAATCCAAAATTAATCGTTTCTTGGAGATATCGAGGCAAATGTTTGACTCCATTCCAAAATAGACCATGTTGGAGAAGATCAAAATCTTGTTAATATATTCATAACAAATGATATATTAAATCTTGTGCGATTAGAAAGATATATAAGTGCTCCAATTGCACTAAGATATGGTACTTCATGACAAAAAATTTCTTCATCTTTTCCTTGTGGTCTAAAAGATTCTTTTCAACATCAAGTAATCAAACAACCATTAGAGTTCTTAATGGGTGTGCTTTATCTATGTAATAGAAATATTTTAAAACCTTAGCAGTATAATTTGATAGATGAATAAATAATTCATCTTCTAGATACTTAATTTGTAAATCAAGATAAAATTTTGTTTTTCCAAAATTTTTTGTTCCAAATTCTTTTTTCAAATATTCAATGGTTTTAAAAATCTTTTCAGGAGTTCCAAATAGATTCAATCTTCGACATATAACGCAAAGATTACAAATTCTATTTCAGTTTTCTTAATAAAAACACATGTACATATTGGGTTATTGGTATAATCATTTTTAAGTAAACATTCACTTGACTATTTTAAGTCATACAAAGATCTTTGCAATGTAATAAAGTAAATTTCTCGATAGTTTGGATTATATATTTTTGGCAGTTTAAATCTTTCAAGAATTTTCATATAAATATCTTCCAATGTCTTATATAAGTAAACAGTGACCACATCTATTAAACATATCTTAAACTTTTCATATACCACTAAAGTCAAAAGAAATCGTAATATAATTACATTCACTATAAGGGAATATGTCTCGTCATAGTCAATACCTAATCTTTGCAAAAACCTTTGTGCTACCAGATGTGTTTTATATTGCACAATTTTATATTTTTTCATTTCGTTTTCTTACAAAATCACATTTATACACCTTTGGATGTTTAGACTACTGGTCCAAAAACCTTGCGTATAGTGAGTGAATCCAATTCAGACTGGATCACACATTTCTATTTTATCCAATCATTTCTTTGCTGACATTCCTCAATTGATTTTGGTTCAAGATTCTCGATTTCTTCTATAATTTTGAGTGTTACATTATATACAAAAATATCATTTTTTTCCATTCGATCCCAACATATTCTTGTATTGGTAAAATTTATGAAAAATTCATTTATATGCTCTTCAGGAGTTTGAAACTTGTGCTCTTCAGGACCTATATCTGACCCTGTAGGATTATAAATTTTGTCATAAAAAATCTCATAAGATTCTTTATTATTCGATTCTTTTAGATGATCATATCAATAGATTCTCTTTTGAGAATTTTTATTTTTGGTGCCAAGAGGTCTAACTTTAGATTTATTTGCTATAGTACTTGGGGATTGTCTAGCTGGAACATCAAGTTTGATTGGCACTTTTTAGCAAGAAAATATAATTTTGTAACTCTTTTTGAGTCAATGAACACATCAAATAATTGGTTTGCAGTTCTTTGCAAATGTATTATTCTTTAAACTTCTAGTTCATAAATTTTTGTTTGAGGATCGAGTGAAGTTAATGATGATGTATGCCACACGATTTCCTTTTTTTGATTGTTTATTTTCTCCTCCTAATGTTGAAAATTTTGATTTATCAAAATGACAGTCTACAAATCTTGCAATGAAAATATTACCCATTAAAAGTTCAAGATATCTGATGATTCGGGGTGACTCATACCCAATGTATATTCCCATCCTTCTTTGGGATCCCATTTAGTCCGATCCGATGTCGTTATAGGGACATAAACCGTATATCCAAAAATAACATTAAGCTCATAGTCAAAAGCCAATTGTAAAGAGAAGCGTTTATGATAATTTATCAACCTTATAAATATAAGTGCTGCTGCATGTGAAATAGCATGTCACTATATAGAAATAGGGAGTTTTGTTCTTATTAATAATGGTCTAGCAATCAATTGTAAACGATTAATAAATGATTCAGTTAAACTATTTTGTGTATGAACATAGATTAAAGGATGTTCAACACAGACACTAATAGACATACAATAGTCATCAATAGTATGAGAGAAATATTCACTGACATAATCTAACTGAATTGTTTTAATTGAATAATTTAAAAATTGTACTCTTAACTTAATTATTTGAGCAAACAATTTCACAAATTCCAAGTTACAAATTGATAATAAACAAACATGTGATCATCTTATAGATGCATCAATTAACATCATAAAAGATCTAAAAGCTCTACATGGTAGATGAATTGGTCCATATATATCACTATGAATTCTTTTCAGAAATTCAGGAGATTCGATTCCCACTTTCATTGGTGAAACTTTTGTAATAAAATTTCCTTGAAAACAAATAGCATACGAAAATTCATTTGATTTTAGTATCTTTTGATTTTTCAATATATGACCATGTAAATTTTCAATTATTTTTTTTATCATTATCGACCCAGAATGATTTAGTTGATTTTGCCAAGTGAGAAAATCGTTAGAATCATTAAACTACTGGTTTACTAAATGGTGTTTTTCAATTGTACTAGTTTTGTTATGATATAAGCCAAATGAAAGATAAGACAATTTGTCGACAACACATTTCTTTTCAACAATGATATTTGTAATATATAAATATTCTATATTTGTATCATTCATTGTCTCAATGTAATATCAATTTCGGCGGATATTTTAAAACTTAGTAAATTCTTTCAAGATTTAGAGGAGTATGGTGCATTATGTATAACTAATTTTGTTCTTTTAGGGAGACATATATTTGCTCTGTCGGAACCCTCTATTAATTTTATAGTACCATTTATCGTATTAACGTTTATTTATCTCAATTTTAGGTTGGAGAAATAATTCCTATTTTTAAACATGGTATGTGTTGTAGAACGATTAATGAAATATATATCTTCTTCATTTCTCATGGATCCCAAGTTACTGACAATATTCATATCTTATTTAAGAAAAATAAAAGAGAGAATTAGTCCTTTTATATACAATTATAAACAAGAAAAATGCATCATATAACAAAATCATTAAAACTAAATATATTTATTCAAAACATAGATCTAGAAATTTCCATCATTGATCAAATGATCTATTTTTCTTTTAGGATTGTCAAAGAAATCGAACATATCAAGATGAGATATATCCATATCATTATCACTACATGGGTCGGCAAAATTTGTTTCCACATCTTTGTCTTTCTTCTTTGAGGAGGTTTGATATAATTTGTCAAAATGTTTTGAAGTTCGGCATATACGTGACCAAGGTCTCTTGGCACCACACCAATAGCAAATATTATTGAAACCTCTTGAGTATTTTCTCTTTTTCTTTCCCATTATTATTGACCTACTTCTAGTGGTGATTTTACCCTTTTGATTTGATGGGCCATGGTGGTTACTAGCATCATTATTGTAATGATCATTTCATCCTCAACCTTATTGCAACTGCGACCATGACCACGGCCATGATTATGACCCCGACCATGATTATGACCCCGTCCTCTTTCATATTCATATCTAGTTGCATCCGGGAATGGACTACTATTTGTTGCTTGGGTTTCCTGATTTTTTATCAATAATTCATTATTCTGTTTGGGGACAAGAAAACATGAAATCAATTCAGAGTACTTTTTGAATCTATTTTCTTGATGTTGTTGCTACAGGAGCAAATTCGAGATATGAAAAGTAGATAAAGTTTTTTCTAACATATCTTCTTTGGTAATGTTTTCTCCATATAATTTTAATTGAGATGTGATTTTGAACATTGTAGAATTATAATCACTAATAGACTTGAAATCTTGCAATCTCAGATGTATCTAATCATATCGGGCTTTAGGAAGAACAACCATCTTTAGGTGATCATATCTTTTGTAAGACCCCAATTAAATTTAAAAAAAAAATAATAAGATTATTGCTCACCACTTGGCACATACACACACCACACTTGTTGTTATGCACTTGACACATAACATACATGTTGGGCCCCACAATCCACTTAGAATTGTAAAGAGAGAGGAAGAGAGAGAGAGAGAGAGAGACCTACCTTCTTCCTAAAAACACATTTTCGGATTTCTCATTTCCTCTCCCAAAACCACCCCAAAACTCCATTAAAACACCTATCTAAGCTTGGATTCAGCAATCTCCATCCAAGTATTGGGTGTCCCCAATATAAGGAAGTGTAGAAAAGGAGTGGAACAACCCTAAGACAAGCCGAAATCACTGAGAAGCAAGGGGTTTGGATGAATAAGAACATAGGAGGGTAAAATGGATTTTATGCTTTCAAAAGCAAGTACTTTACTTTGAATTATTAAATTGATGCCTAAGAATACTTGGAAACATATTTTTGGATAGGATTATGTTGCTGGAATATAAATGAAATGCTGTAGGGAAAAGAGGATTTCATTCGTAGATGAAAATCTAAAATTTCTGCATGGTGGATAGCCTAATTAGTTTATGGTTTTTTATCGATAACTTTTTCTGCAAAACTCAAAATCATGTGAGATTTTCTGCTAAAGAAACCAGAATCCTGTAGCTTTAGAATGACATATGATTCATCTAATTTCATTGAGAAATGGATTTTTGGTGAATTTTTAAAATTGTATATTTCTGTAGAAAAATTTTCCTGTTTTCTGCCCTGTTTCTGTATTGATCTTTGCTGCGATTTTTAGTGACCATCCAGGATGAGCACTCAGCCACAAATCGACCGTGACTGCCACATCTCTACGGGTGAGAGAGCATCAGATGATAGCTGAGTTTGAAAAGCTAAAGATTGATGCTGAAGTTACTACGCAAGGATCTCTTTTGGCTAGATTTATTGTCCAACTAGATTTATCGGATCGTATTAGGGATGCCCAGCATACTGATGAGATGACGATTAAGCTCAAGGGAGATGTTCTGAAAGGAGAGAAGCCCGAATTCAATATCTCGAGCGAGATAGTTAGATTTCGGAATCGGTTGGTCGTTCCGAAAACTCAAGGATTGCGGAGATTGATTTTGGAGGAAGCACATAATTCATCTTTTTCTATTCATCCAGGATCCACCGAGATGTATAGGGATTTGCGTCAATCCTTTTGGTGGCCTAGTATGAAGAGAGATATTGCCGATTTTGCTCGGAAATGCTTGACATGTTAACAAGTAAAGGCCGAGTACCAGAGACCAGGGGGACTATTTGAGCCACTCCCTATTCCGAAGTGGAAATGAGAACATGTTACGATGGATTTTGTCTCAGGTTTACCTAGGACTCCAAGGGGCTATGATGCTATTTGGGTGATAGTGGACCGTCTTACTAAGTCAGCTCATTTTCTTCCTGTAGCGGTGACTTATTCCACAGAGAAGCTGGCTAAAATTTATGTGGATGAGATTGTGAGACTGCATGGCATACCGATATCTATTGTATCTGATAGAGATCCAAGGTTTGTTTCCCGATTTTGGTAAAGTTTTCAGTCTAAGTTGGGGACTAAACTTAACTTCTCTATGGCATATCACCCTCAGACAGATGGGCAGTCAGAGAGAACGATACAGACTCTAGAGGATATGTTGAGAGCTTGTGTTATAGAGCTTCGAGGTAGTTGGGTCGAACATTTAATGCTAGTGGAATTTGCTTATAACAACAGTTATCACTCCAGCATTGGCATGGCACCATTTGAAGCGCTATATGGGAGAAAATGTAGAACCCCTCTTTGTTGGGACGAAGTAGGAGAGAAACGGGTGCTTCAATCTGAAACAGGACCTGCTTACTTGCAAGAAACCACAGAAAAAGTTCAAATTATTCGAGATAAACTCAGAACAGCACAATCTTGCCAAAAGAGTTATGTGGATCAAAGGCGTAGAGAATTGGAATTTGAGGTCGGAGATAAAGTTTTTCTCAAGATTTCTCCAATCAAAGGGGTGCTGAGGTTTGGACAGAAAAAGGGAAAGCTCAACCCTAGATTTATTGGTCCGTTTGAAATTCTAGCCAGAGTTAGCTCTCTGCTTACGAGTTAGCTTTGCCTCCGACACTTGAGGGAGTTCACCCTACCTTCTATGTTTCTTTGTTGAGAAGGTACGTTCACGATCCTACGTATGTAATCAACTCTGAGCCACTTCAGGTTGCAGAAGATCTAACTTATGTTGAGCAACCGATTTTGATATTGGATTCTCGAGAGCAGAACTTAAGGAGCAGAATAATTAGGTTGATAAAAATTCTGTGGAGACATCATATCTTTGAGGAGGCATCTTGGGAGCTGGAGTCAAAAATGAGGGAGAGGTATCCTTATCTATTTGAGCATGAGCGACGATCCGGAGGACCGGATCTTTAAAGGGGGGAAGAATGTAAGACCCCAATTAAATTTAAAAAAAAAATAATAAGATTATTGCTCACCACTTGGCATATGCACACACCACACTTGTTGTTATGCACTTGACACATAACATGCATGTTTGGGCCTCACAATCCACTTAGAGTTGTAAAGAGAGAGGAAGAGAGAGAGAGAGAGAGAGAGAGAGAGAGAGATCCACCTTCTTCCTAAAAACATATTTTCGGATTTCTCATTTCCTCTCCCAAAACCACCCCAAAATTCCATTAAAACACCTATCTAAGCTTGGATTCAGCAACCTCCATCCAAGTATTGGGTGTCCCCAATATAAGAAAGTGTAGAAAAGGAGTGGAACAACTCTAGGACAAGCCGAAATCACTGAGAAGCTAGGGGTTTGGATGAACAAGAACATAGGAGGGTAAAGTGGATTTTATACTTTCAAAGGCAAGTATTTTGCTTTGAATTATTAAATTGATGCCTAAGAATACTTGGAAACATATTTTTGGATAGGATTATGTTGTTGCAATACAAATGAAATGCTGTAGGGAAAAGAGGATTTCGTTCGTAGATGAAAACCTAAAATTTCTGCAAGGTGGACAGTCTGACTAGTCTATGGTTTTTTATCGATAACTTTTCTTGCAAAACTCAAAATCATGTGAGGTAGAAACTAGACTCCTGAAACTTTAGAATGACATATGATTTGTCTAATTTCATTGAGAAATGGATTTTTGGCGAATTTTTAAAATTGTATATTTCTGCAGAAAAATTTTCCTGTTTTCTGCCCTGTTTCTGTATTGATCTTTGCTGCGATTTTTAGTGGCCATCCAGGATGATTTAGGTTGAGGTCTGAACATAGAAATGGTAGCTCTACCTCTTATCTTTAAATGACCACTAGAATCACCTCATTCCGATATTTGTAGACGAAGTTATGTTACTTTTTCCATGACTGCGCAATAAGTATTGTAATCTATGGACTGCAACATTGCTTGAATTAATACTTTTTGTGTAATTGGAATTGACTTTGGTGATAAACATGAGAGTTGTAATTCTAAGTCTTAAGTTTGTGTAAATATTAGATTTATCTTCATTCTGGTATTGTAACTCAAGATATGATAGTTTTAGGAAGACTTATTTGCATTGATAACTCATTGAAATAGCCAAATGAAATGCTATGAGTGAGCTAGCTATACAAATTGTGTATTTGTGATGTTTGGCTGTGAAACTAGTATAAATCTTTTGGTAAATAGTAGTGTTTATATTATAGGAAATAGAATGAAAAGTGAAGAGGAAATAATAGTATGAAACATTCTTCCGAAAGTTTGTGCGAAGCCTGCGAGCGAAGCTTGAAGAATACAGATTGTATATAGAGTTCCAAAGCTTGTACGAAGCCTGCGGGCGAAGCTTGAGGAACTGTGATTGTATCTCTTCTCTCTACGAGAGTAGAAGTAGAAACAAGTGAAGTGTTTGAGGCGTCTAACCTAAAAAGACCTAGATTTTTCTTAGAAATACCAAAATTTGGCTTCCTCTTAAAACCCTCATGCACTAACTTGGTTCGAACTTCTATTCATTTCTTTACTTACTAAGTTATTTAGAACATTGAATATGGAAAGGAATGGTACCTCTATGAATGACGATCATGTTGTTTTCTTAAGGATATGGTGATATATTTGCTACGTATACATTGTTGTATGAAGATGTTGATATCGGGATACTTATTTGCTTGCCATGCATGTCTTTGGTCCCCTATGTACTTGCTCAGCGTAAGTTGACCCCGATATCCTTATTTTCAGGTGACTTGGGAGACGAGAGAGAATCATCGGGTAGAGGCACTTGAGCCGAGGGATTTAGATCTCTACTTGTCTTTGTCCTCTTTTATGTAATCTAAGGCATGTAAATATTGATATTTTTTTGAGAATTTTAACTTATGTTGCATATATAGATATAAGGATTGGACACAAGAGACTTTTATACATATATATGGTATTTGGTGCTGGGCAGCCAGGTGGACCATTGATGCCAGCTTGTCTAAAGATAGAAGTGCTATTTTGAGGTCAGGTTCTTGTATTTATCCCAGGTAGCCAACGGTCACTAAACAGGGGAAATTTTGCCAGATTTTCATTTGAAAGATTAAGGAAATGATTTTCTTTTTATTTAAATCTCCTTCCGTGTTATCACACACCGGGAGTGCGACTGTCGCGAGTCCGGACGTCGTATTTTAAATGTCTTTCTGGCTTCCGCATTATGCATATTTATTCTTCCCTGCTAAGGGGTGCGACGCCTGGATAGCGGGTGGTCACATCTTTCCTTTAAATTCTTCTACAACTCAAGCAAACTTTTAACAGTAAGATATTCTGTTTCAAATTTTCATCAAGATAATGTCGAATGAAAATCATTGCCTTTGCTCAATCTTGTATAGTAGCATTATTTGTTTTAATGGTATCTTCAGCGTCAAAATGTATTTCAACATCAAGAACTCATGATAAATAATTCTTCTCAGAAATATCAAGAGATAGAAATTCAAGTTTAGCAAAATTGGCCAATAGAAAGGAATTGGTAAAAACGTATTTGATTATTTTTGAACGATGAGACTTCTTTCTTTATTATATTTCTCGAAGGTAGAGTTTTATACTAATAAGGTGTTATGAAATACTATAAAAAGAAATAACGTAGAAGAATCTAACTTAATGAAAAGTTTGAATATCATAGAGAGATTGAGAGAATAAGATTTCATTTCATTTTTCGGAGGAGTATATACAAATGACGTTTAAAGGGTGCTATTTATAAATGTTGAAAGATACAACAAGTCAGTACCCAGAGTCATAATGCACTGACACATGGTACAAGCTTTGATTGAGTCTACACCTGGGGTTGCGATGTATTGACACGTGGTAGAAGATTCAGGTGAGTCAGCACCTGGGTTGCGAGATGTTAACCCGTGGCATGAGCTTCAGGTGAGTCAATATCTGATTGAGCTAGATGATGACACGTGTCTTGTAAGTTGCTATGCATAATATAAAAGAGACACGTGTACAAATACGTGTCAGCATGTGATGACATGTGTTTTAAACATATATCCTACAATAGACATCCATCAGATTGTTCGACGTTTATAACAAATACAAGAATTAAGTTCTTTTTTGTTTGTTACAAAATCTGGACTTTTCTTTTTTGTTTGGTAGTCAAAATTCCATTTGACAGTCAATCTATCTACTTTGACAAATCAAATCTTCCTTTCAATACAATTATTCCTAAAATGCTATAATAGATCCAATATGATTTGGGAGAAAAAAAAGATCTCAAAGATTCAAAAATGAAGTTGGGTTGAGAGAGAATGGACTAAATAAAAAGAAAAAAAGAAACGATGACCGCAAAGATTCAAAAATGAAAATCAATTCTGCATTGATTCTGAGGATGAGTCAAAATATTTCTACATAAGTGTCATACAAGTAAAATTTTTTTAATATTATATCAATCGATAATTAAAATTATATTTTAATTAATATAATAATTAACGAATCTAACGTATTTATCCACCGAATCAACTATCCGTTAATATCATATAAGCATTTTGTCCATTTGATTAAAGCATTACTCTATCCTTATAAAATTTCAGTTAGCACGATAATAGGCCTTTAGCTAGGAATTGTCCGTTTCAATCCTGATTGCTCTCACTGGTTTATATTTGTTGTCATTTAAACAAAATTTGTGGACAAGCATGTCAACAAGTGTGGTATGTGATTGGACAAGCATGTCCAAAGTGGTACGTGGCTTGAAAAGAATAATGGAACCATCAAAAACCTAGAAAAGGCAGCGTTCATGAATGAGTAAGACAAGGTGCAATAGTCTTTTTTTTTTCTTTTTTAAAAGAGAAGTAGATTATATGATTAGCTGGTCGCATTGGATGCATGAATGGTGATGGCAAGGAGGCAAGCCAAAGATTTTGGTACATATTTACATCCGCTCTTTTCTCTAACTGAAAACTAGGCCAGGTCACCTCCTCTCTCTCTTCTTTTTCTTCATCGAAGTGCCTAAAAATATTAAACCGTCATTCTCTCTGTATTCTTGTCTCTCTCTCCCCCAGCCTCCTATCTGTCCTGATGGAGAAGGTCGGATGGAGGGGGAGAGAGATAGATGATTTCCGATCATCATACCGAGCCATTGATCGCCACAAGAACCTCCAAAATGTCATAATCAAACGGGGGTTCGGGGTGAGCCATCTTTACGATGTACAGCCTCGATCCCCACCGTCTCAATATTATCACTATTCCATGCAGACGAATAAGGTTGCTCCTTCTTCATCGTGGTCCTTCAATGATGCAGAAATGAAGCGCAAGAGGAGGGTTGTAAAGTACAAGCTTTATTCCATGGAAGGGAAGGTCAAGTCCTCTATCAAGCACGGGTTTCGTTGGTTCAAAAGAAAATGTGCTCGCATGATACGTTTCTAGGGATGTGTCCTCTGTGTGTGGACAGGGACGTGTTTCTCAAGAGAGAAACATATATATATCATACATGCATGTGTATGTATATGTATGTGTACCTTGGTTTATTGCAATCTTTATGTGATCATGTTTTTGCTGTTTTGTTGTGTTGTTATGGATCCATTTGTTTTTGAGAAATGTTTATTCCGACTTTAGAGACTGGTAAGGCTCATCAGAACATCTTCTCTCTCTTTTTCTCTCTATATGTTTTCCTTCTTGGCTATTTTTTATCGCTAATAACATAATTACAATATCACAAAGATTAGAACAGGAAAGACATGTTCAGCAAGAAACAGTAGCTCGCGTTCCCCATTCTGCGCAAGCAGAAAATAACCGGCATAGTTTCAAACGGTACGTTGCAAAATCAAGGCCAACATATTTTCCTTTTTGTTTGGGGTTGGGGGGGGGGAAGCGGGGAGATTTGTTTGACAAACGTATCACCTCCGCAACACCAACATCAGCCTTCCAATTTATGTTAAGGGTCACAATTTTTCCTCCCAGGTCCTCTTGAAAATAAAGGGTGCAAGGCGCACGAAGAAAATCTCAATCATTGTACTAAATAAGTTTTGAGCTCAAAATCAAACACAATATTTCTGCTGTATGATTGTTTAGGATACATTTGCCGAGGTTATTATAATTGTTTGATAAGTTCAGGGAGACATTCTTGAAAGCCCGTGGAAGGTTCCACTATTATCCGAAGAAAAAGAATAAAAAAAAAAAAAAACCCCCAGAATACCAGATTTACACAAAATTTACTCGATCTTATGGATTAGGCTTAAACTGGAACCTGGAAGTCCAGGTGAGCAATTGACAGACTCGAAATTCTTGGATCAGCTGTGAAAATATTGGCTTTTGCTTCACCAATGAAGCCCACATGGCCTGTTTTGAAATGCGGAGGCGGCATCATCTTTTGCAAACGGGAAGAAAAAGAGAAAGAAAAGAAAATAACTTTTGGAAAAAGGCGTTTAGAATTTGAAGGTGGACACGAAAGTTTTGCTTATTTATTTATTTATTTAGCCAATTAGAACGGTATTTGCCCGAGGCGCTACTCTAATGGTTTCTACCGCTGCAAAAGCTCCTCAGAGTTGAGTTTTGGTCATTCTTCTTACTTTGTCAAGTCCGAGGTTCAGTTTATTCTTAATGTGAGTCTTTTCTCTCTCTCTCTTGTCTGATTTTTTTTTCCTATTTTTCAAATCTTTTTTTGCAATTAATTTCTCCTTGCATACAATTATAAGGAAGATTGTTGTGTTTCTGTTAGTATTTTGTCGGTGGGTAGTCTGTTATGTTTCCGCGGAGAAGAGGGTTAAAAGAATGCTGGGTTTAATGCCCTTTATTTCGAGTGCCTTTGTTGCTTTGGTTTTGTTGTTTTCCCTTTTCTTTTCCTACGGTTTTTGTGAGTGTATTTAGCTGTGTTTATGCTATGTACGAGCTGTAAGTACAGGCGTTAACCTGATATGCTTGATTTGAGCTGCTTTTGGCATTTGTTTGCTCCGTGCCTGCAGTATCTTTATCCGCAAAGTCCTATTAGATTACATGTATACTTTGCTTCGTATATTATTGTAACAACCCAATTTTACATACTGCAATGCCATTCAGATTGGAGGCGCACAAAAGAAATTAGAGATATCAGACAACTGTGTTTTGGAAGGTTCTCCAAGTTTAGAGTTCTTACTCTTGTCTAGACTCCAATGTCCTTGTTGCGCTTTTATCCGTCTTGGTGTTTTCTAGGTCATATTGCATGTTAACCCTGCTTTGCATTGCCTCTCAGGTTGTGAGGACCTAAGTATGATCTTTTTAATGGGTCTAATGAGAGTAACTCAAAATCCTGGTTAATTATATAAAGTATTCCATGTGGAACACCTTTGTAATTACTCAAAAATTTGGCCTAATAGGTGAATCTATTTGTTGTCTAGGTAATTCTCTCCTCTCCCCTAAGCCGTCTATCTCTACCTCTTTTTGCTCTTCCTCTACCGTTCTCTCTCTCCCCCTCTTGTTCCCTCTCTCTTTCTACCTCTTAAAACCCTAACCACAATGGGATTCTACCTTGATTTCTATTCCCTCTTTTGCGAATTCTGTTGTGGTGAGCTAATTGCTCTCTCCCTCTCATTTTCTCATATTGCTCTAGATTTTCATTTGTTGTATTTTCTTAGTTGGTGTGCCCTTAGATTGGATGTAGGGTCTCAAGGATTCGGCCATCTTCTTCTCCTTTCTTTACCCCTTTGGTGAAATCAAACTTATCTTTTCTAGAATCTCATGCCTTGCAATGTTTTTAGATTGCTTATACCTTGTAACTTATGCCCCTCGGCATTTTAGTGTATCGTAGGAGTCGAGACCCTTGAATTTAGAATAAACTACGATTACCTCTCTATATTTATAATAAGGCCTACAAAAGGCCTCTGTCTTGTATCATGATAACAATACCCCTCTTGCAGTTACAATAGTAAGCAAAGTATTTCTCTACCCCTTACTGTAACTAGATGACGTATCGTAATTCTACGATGGACCCTTGTGTATGATCCTATCTCCCATCGACAACCACCTGAGATCTAAAACTCTAGTTTGTGATTCTTTGGACTTGAGGTTATTTTGATTTGATCTAATTTGGCTCAAATTAACTTACCTTAATCAGGACCAGTTTGGCCTAGTTTGACTCAATTTCACCCACTTAAACTTTATTCGACCCGGTTTCGCTTGCTTGATCCTATTTGGCTTGTTTCGACGTCCTAGGAGACCAAGTATAGTAGGACCTGCAAGACATAGAATCATAGTTGTTTTGTTGGTTTGTTTGATAATTTTCGTGTGTTATGTGATATTAATGATATAAGCTGTGTATCGTAAATTTATCATGTTGAGTTTTTTCCCTCGGATAAGTGATGGGCAATCCGTATGCTCCATTTGGCCAATATACAATTAGATTTTCTCTTTCTCACCTTGCTATAATATTTTGGTGTAGTATCTGTATACGTATATATACACTTCATGGGTGGGTTTTGCACATGCGATTCTATATATATGTAAGTCGCATATCATACATCAATCACTTGATTCCGATTCTCTCTGGCCAGGTCCAGATAATCTGCTGTCTGGATTAGATTTTTATGCCTCTGGTCGGGGTCAACAAATGGTGACTGGGGTCTGATAAGTTTGGTTTACTTTTACTGTCTAACATTATTTTCAAACCTTTGAAATTTGTAACGACATCTTGTGGGCATGAGCCTCTAGATAAATAATAATATTTACAAATGGATTCCACATTTAATTTTTATTATTTTAAATAAGAAAATCAATTAAATTTTATATTTTAATTTTTAATTTTAAGTACAAAAATTCATTTAAAAATAAAATTCATAATTCAGTTTATTTTAAATGAATTAAATTTATTTTTTATTTAGCGATAAAATAACTGGAGTTTTTTTGGAACCACCCAAATAAATTTTAAAAATGGAATTAATTTGCCATCTCCAAGCTGACTTGCTAACTCTTGTTGTTGGCGTTTATCCCTCAAATTTTGAGAGAAGAAACAAGGGGTAGTCCAAGGGATTGTCGATCCTCTTTTATCATTTTGACCTTGCCTGAGTATTTAATTTATCTTATTAACTTTATTTTATTTATTTGTTATATTTTTATTAAAATTAAAATATAAAAGTTGTAGTTATTATTATTATTATGTTTATAAATTTTTTACATTAAAGTTCCATGTGGACGGATCCTAGGTCGTAGAAAATGATGATTAATGTCGGACTCTGTCTTTTTCTTTTTGGTTCATCTGGGTGGACCGCCACGCAATGACCAACAAAATAGAACGTCAAAGGCGGAGAAATTTAGAAATAATAAAAAGAAATACAAAACGGGTTTGGTCAAAGTTTGTGGCCTGTATCCCGTCTTTTTTTTATAAGATTTTCCTTTCTCTGCCCAAGTAGCACAAACCGACACTCTCTCTCTCTCTCTCTCTCTCTCTCTCTCTCTCTCTCTCGTTCTGTTCTTTATTCTTGATCGAACCAGGTACAATTCTCACTGGGGTGTTCTATTCTTTTGTGATATTTTCTGGGTTTTGTTTCATATCTTGAATTTTGCCCCTTTTTCTTCTGGGTTGTTTGATACGAATCCAATTCTGGGATATCTTTGTATTTAGTGTTTTACCCCCGAATTTCCTATATTGGGGTTTCAACTAATTTGTTTATGAGAGTTATTAGAATTGTGGCTCTAATTCTAGTAACACCCATATTAGTTTTTATCCAAACTTTTTGCTTTTTTATTTTTAGGAATAAATATTGGCCGAAGAACATGACCTATTGGATTTGGCTATTTAAAATTTTGTATTTGATTATTAGAATTAACATATTTTGGAGATTGTTTAATGAAAATGCAAGGGAGAAAGTAGGAATTAAAGAATGGAGAAAAATCTAGCCGTGAAAATTAAAGATGCATAATTTTCTCTTGCAGTGGTATAAACAAGGAAGCATGAGTGAACAATGTTTCACTTTTGGCTTCGTGAAGTCTTCTATAAGGTCTAAAACTATGTTAATTTTAAGGCGGTGACAATTTTGATACATGGTACTAGTCTTGATTGCAAAATTTTATTTGGAATGATAGGTGATTAAGTGTTGTTTGATAAACTGTAGTAGCAGTAAGTAACGGTGCAGAGGAAGAAGAGGAAGACAGAGAGGAGGAACAAGTAGGGTATAGATTTATTTTATATAGCACATAGTGGTTAATGATAAGAGTGAAAAATAGAAGAGTACAACTGAATATGGTTTAGATATATAGCATGGGGATGGACTTATAAAGTGGGACACAACCCAACATATATGCAATGACATGACATTGCACTGTCCCAACACAATACAATGACATGACATTGCACTGTTATAAGTTAAAATGTTTCATGCTTCTGTTCAAAATGTGTTGGACATGGATATTGACTCGTAATTTCTGGTTAGTCAAGCTCATCATAGGATTCTAGTTCAAGCCTTGGTCCTTTAGGTTATGAGTTGAGCTTGAATGAGCTTTGTGCTTGTGCTAGTCAAGCTTAAGCAATCTTTAGTAGCATGCTAAACTTTTTTATAATCAATAAATAGGATTTGATTAGTAAGTTTCTCAAGCTCAATGCTTCAAGACTGAGCTCAAACTTAAATGTTATCTAGATGGTCAAGCTTAAGTGGAGCTCAAATTACTTGGTTTTTCACATTCATAACTGCCCGTTGTCAAACAGTAGGGTGTCAGAATATTTCCCAGCTAGGACCATTGTAATTGTTGAAAATAACTATGAGTAGATTTCGAGATAGAGGCACCAAACTCGTGCTCCTTGAAATCAATATGATAACTTGCCATTCGTGTATTATGTTTAAAATTTTAGGAATTTAATTGAATGAGGTGAAGTTCAAAATAGGGTTCCAGAGATGCAGCAAGAGAAAGCGAATTAAGATGGTAGAAGCATTTAAAACCAACACTTAAATTATGATGCATACTCAAGGATATAAATGTTTATTTTTTTCTTACCAGAAATTTTTCTCTTTCTATCACCGCGGTGAGATCAACTTTGGACATTTTAATATCATTTTGAACATATATTAGTTAATGTAATGGTCAACTCCAAAACTTCTGCTCTAATTTAGGGGATCCTAATCCTGACAAAGGTACAAGAGGTCTACTTTCTTGGCAATCAATAGGGAACTAAAATTTTCAATTGGAAAACATGGAAAAGCACTGAGGGATCGATGTTGGAGCATAAATTCTTCATACAATATCTTCCTTTTCATTATATTGGTCATAGCCATTCTGTTTGTTATATTGCAGAAAATCTTTTATGACAAATAGGAAATAAAAAGGATTATCATCCTACTTAAAGGCATCATGATTGCTAGAGGTGACAAGGCATTATATCTCAAGACAAGAAGCAAGATATCAATTTCTGTCCAAGAGACGCGAAAGCCCCATTGGGTTTATTACAGTATGAAATTAGAATGCATTTGTAATATGTAGACTAATATGCAAAAACATAAAAATATAAACTTGAAGAATTGGGAAAATGATTAGGATTATCCGATTGTTTGACCAAATCTTAGTTTCTTAGGTTGGCCACCCCCATGGAATTGCGATCTGGGTCATGCGACCCATGATCCCTGTCACCCACATCCCAAAATTTAAATGTGGAGATTTGAAGTAGTAAACTTTCTTTATTATTTAGATTTTCTGGGTCATTCTTATTTTCTTGAAGCCGTTATGGTGGAGATTTGAAGTTTTAGAATCTTATGTTCTGTTTCTTGTTTTATGTTATGGACTTGGAATTGGTATAAGTTTATTATACTAAGGTTTTAGATTCTGAATTTTATGTTTTAATTCTGCTTTGATGAGGATTTTTTTTTCTCTTTTTATTAAATATTTCTTACTTTTTGAACTACTAGAGATTTAAAATATGTTCATGGTTTACCTATATACACTACATATATAAGAATGACTCATTCTAGAACTCCTAACTGTATCACTAACCGAAATAGCGATCCGAAGAAACCTATTCCCCCTCCTTGTACCATAGGAAATGGCATATCAAGTACATGTACCTGTCCCGCATTCCGTAGCCTACAGTGATCCTGGTAACTGCAGACCTAATTTAAAAGAAATAGCTATCTTCTAAAACTCAGCAGTTTGCTCAAAAAGAGATGGTTTTTAATTTTTTTGGATTATTTCACATATTTAAATAATTCTTTTTCTATAATTCACGCACACACCTCCTCCTCATCATCATCATCATTGGGATTAATTTTCTCTTTTCCTTCTTATTAATATGTGTATGTAATATATAATTGTCAAGGTAGCATTGTTTGTTAAAATCGAATAATCCAAACATCACTTTAATTTGCTATCCTTTTACAATCACATGTATGAAAATGCATCATACATGTCCCGCATTCCATAGCCTACCATGATCCTGGTAACAGCGAACCTAATTTAAAAGAAATAGCTATCTTCTCAAGCTTAGTAGTAGGCTTACTTTAAATTTGGTTAGTTACCCTGTGGCTTTGTAAGCCTTCAGTAACAAGGTTGATTTTGTTTCTATGAAAACTGGTCTTAATATTTTGAGGTGCCAAAACCACCCTGGTTTTCTATTACATAATAGTTAGATAATTATTGGTGTGCCGTTAATTCTATTGTGACTGAAGTTTATGTTATCGTCCTCAGTTTTGGACAGTTATCATTGATTGGACTTTTATTGTTTATTCAGCTGAGGCATTTCCAAGTTACTACTTGCTCATTGGTTTACTCTATTTGAGACAGCGAAGGTTCATGTCTGAGCTCAATATCCAGATTCCTACTGCGTTTGGTACATATATTGCTTTTCTTGCCTTTTCTGATCTTCTATGCCATTAAAAATTGTCCAATCCAACCCCCCCCCCCTTTCCATCACCAAAATAAAGGGAGAGAAAAAAGATTGAAGAAGTCTAAACTTACATAGTTGTACTTGTTTAGAATGACACAACAAGACTATGCATGCTTGCCTGTTACTACAAGACTAGAAGATTGTCAAGGAAAATAACAGCCAACACTGTCTGTGTCTCTCTCAAACCATAATTGAAGCAACATGTAGATGGGCAGAGATCTTAGGATGTAAGCTTCGCTAATTCATTCAAACTACGTGGTTGGCTTTTGAGAATGAAATGTTGGGCCAAAATTGTGCAGTATTTAGTTATAGTTTTGCAAGCTGTGGTATTTAGTTATAGCTTTACAAGCTTGTATCAATATGTTGTCTGATATTTTGTGGTATGCCTATTGCAGATCCATTCGCGGAGGCAAATGCTGATGATTCAGGTGCTGGGTCAAAGGAATACGTACACATTCGTGTGCAGCAACGCAACGGTAGGAAAAGCCTGACTACCGTCCAAGGGCTGAAGAAGGAATTCAGCTACAATAAAATACTCAAGGACCTCAAAAAAGAGTTTTGCTGCAATGGCACTGTTGTCCAGGACCCAGAGCTGGGACAGGTCTGGCTTTTGAATGCAACCACCCTTACCATCTTGGCAATCTTCATTCTTTTTTAGTACTTTTCAGTGTTAACATAAATGATTAAACAAAATAAACTATTTTACAGGTTATCCAACTTCAAGGTGATCAGAGGAAGAATGTTTCGACATTTCTTGTGCAGGTAAAGTTGCATCACAGACTCTGTTATGTTTTTACACTTGAACTTAAATAATGCTATATGTAAAGAATCAACTACAGTACCTAATGATGCTGAATTGGCACATGCTATGTTGCACGGACACTTAGAAATAAGTGCCCATATTATACACGTCTTTTAGACATAACATGACGCCACACTTTTTTTATTATGCTGTAATGTCATCGCGTGGGTGCCCTCTTTTGGGTTTATTTTCACGCCATTGGAGCACACATTTACTGGTCAATGAAAAGCAATATTTTAACCAATTAACTATACAAAGTCATATTCCTTAGATCTTCTAGTTGTTTATTTTCAATTTGCAGAGCATTACTCCCTCAACTTGTTGGGTTGCTTATTCATTTCTCTGTGTTAACAGGCTGGTATTGTAAAGAAGGAACACATCAAACTTCATGGTTTTTAACCTGGAAGCAGCAACAGCAGGATTGATCTCCATTAGGTTACAAAAATGCTGCTTTAAATAATTGATTGAAAGTCCTGTATAAGCTCCCAAATATAATCTGAATTTGATGCCGTAGATGTGCTTGCTGTTGGTGGTATTTGTGCATTCCAATTATTAGAGTCGTGTTTAATTCTTAGTTGTCCAAGTATATGTGCTGCTGTAATGTTTTGAGTCTGAGACTTATGGGTTAATGCCGATTCTTCAAAAATATTATTCACTATAATGGTGGCTTTTTTGTTCTCTGGGTTTCTTGTTATTGCTTTACTGCGGGTGACATTACCTAGTTAGCGAGTCCGCAACTGCAGTCTCACTGTGGGCATGCGAGTAATGTGCTGGAATGCAATCACTTGTAGGCCTGCTTCGGATGGCATAGTGTTGTAGTTGCTGGAATGTGCACTTGTGGCGAACTCAAGCTTGCACGGTTGTGGCAAACTCGTCTTGCTTCTTGGAACAATGATTAAGAAATGAGCTGCGTTTAAGCTACTTTAGGAGCAGCCTGTTGGTCTAGGCAAACAAGATCGATGTGACCCGTGAACAAGCTAACTTAGGGTTGTTTAGATGGTTGACTATGCTGTGTGTTGACTTCAGTTTCCTGCTAGATTAACGTATAAATACAGCTTAAACATTTTCTAGATTTGACTTGCTTTGGCTGTTCGTCTTTTGCAACTTCTCCCAAGTGGAAAAGTTTTAAGAGGATCTAGGACCTTCCTTTAGCTCTTTATTGTCTTGAGAGAATGGGGGTTGGGGGCCCGGGGGGGGGGGTCTTCACGGTAGTGTCGTCTTGTTATTAAAAGATGGAGCGCTGTCCTTGCCATGTTTAGTGGTGCAATTTGTTGTTGGATAGCCGCGCACGTGGAAATGGAGAGCTGATCAATGAAGGAGAAGCGGAGAATAAAATCGATGTTAATTTTTTTTTTTATTATCGGTATTTGAGTTTTATTCTATTAATTTGATTCGAATATTATAGAATTTATATTTGGGATTGATTTTTCTAAATCAATTTTTATTATTTTTAAGATTTAAATTTAAAATATTTGATTAAAAGAATAGAGTGTTTAATAACTTAATTTAAATGAATTTGGTAAAGGCAGTGTCAATATCGAATAGAAAAAGCATATACAGCACAAAGCTTAAAAAACATGTGGGATCCTCTTGGATGTTACCCATGAAGTTGCTGACAAATAATTCAAATACGAATCCTTGGATGCTCCATCATTTCAAAACACAACAAAAATGTTTGTGGACATCTTCCGGAGAGAATGACAACCCTGATGGGACAGCCTTTTTTCTCCTTTTAAATGACAAATGAATGAGAAAAATAGCAACCATCATGATATTCGATTTTCAATCGATAAACACTTTGATTTAATAAAATAAATATTATATCTCTTAATTAAATTTTAAATTTTAATTTTAAAAATAAAAAATTATATTAAAAAATTTATCTTTTAAATAAGGTTTTTATAAATATTTAAATCGAATGAATCGAACTATAATTTCAAATATCGATAATAAAAAAAAAAAATCATTTTTAATCGGACATAGACTTGACTACCATATGATGGGTGGGGTGAATAATTTTTTAGAAATCGAAATTATTAATGGAATTTAAATATGCTCACTTTAGATATATTCACTTAAAATAATTTATTAGATACATTAAATATTAAATTATGTCTACATGTATTTATAAATGTAGAGATTGGAGATTCGTTGGTACGCTATTTTTGCACATGTCAGGAACATTGACGTGGAATATTGGCACCACCACCGGTAGGGACAATATGTGAAACAAAACTGTACAGGCCACCACGGGCACTGGACCCTTTTTGTCAATCTTCAATTCCATTTGGAACCCAACACATTGTTACCATACCATTTTCAACGATGAAGAAAGAATGATAATGGTCTTATGATTTCATCATCCATAATCAATTGTCAATACTAATCCAAGGAAGAGCAAAAGTGTGAAAGAGATGATATTCTCACTTGTCCAAACCTTCCTTTTTTTTATTATAATCATTGTTATCTGATATCAACTAAATCCAGTTAGAGTTAAATTTATTTTTTAAGAGTTAAAATTCTCTCGATATTTGTTTTTATCCTAAATAAAACTCAAATTCAAAACTTTATTCAAAAAATATTAATATTCAATCCCCTCTGACAAGAAGATTACATGGCTCTTCACATGGTTGCGAAAATCTTTTTAATCATGGGTACTCAAGTGTCATACACTTTTTTTTAATCATTTGTTTGATGATAGAAAGGAAAAACTCGTATTCCAAGCAATTTTGATAATCAACTGAGTCAAACATTGGCCATGTAATTTACCAAGGTTTGGATTCAGTAGAAGTTAAAGTTCTTTCAAGTATTGAATTCGAATCTTATTTCTTAAAATAATACTCTTTTTTATATGAAAAAAATTAATAAGATAAATAAATATATAATTTTGACATTTTAATCCATGATAATAACGTATTTTTTGTAGTTTCACAAGAATGAAAGTTAAATAAAAATTAAAGGACCAGGGAGGATTAAGTGAACTTACAGAACCATTTTCAGATTTGATAATCCTCTCCTACCCGTATAAGATCCTTCACACACATGAAAAGGCAATGATATCATATAGTATTCATCGTACATACCAACAAAGCAAGATATGATGGGCGCAAACACCAAGAATATAATAAAGACACAAAGCATTAGGAAGAAGCAGCAGCCTGGCTTTGTTGAGCCTAATTCTATGGGTGTCCAAATGGTAGGACAAAAATCGCCGGCCAAACCTCAGACTTCATGGGCGGATGTCGGCCCCTCATACAATGACTCAGGAGTATATATGAGAATAAATTTCTCATTACCTGACTAAAATAAACCTACCAAGGAGCCGACAGCGACATTACTCCACTATATTTTATGAAATATATAAATATATAATTTTGGGTGAAATTCTTGGATTATATAAATATTTTTACGTTGTTATTCTTTATTTCAATAATTTATAACTTAACTAATACCGTTCTCCTCTCTTTTATAAAAGTCTCGAGTTTGATATTATTTATATACAAAAAATACTCATCTATATAGTTATTTTTTTTTTACAACCATAATGATCGTGATTTTATTTCATTAAGTGAAATCGATGATATGAATATTTTTATGCATTGTTCTCTCTCACGTACCATATCTTAATTTATAATTATATATTTCACATCTATATCGATTGAAATCACTAATATGCGCACCATTGGCATATATCACTTAAATAAGATTCAAAACCCAAGACGAAATCAGCATTTATCCGATGGTACAAGGAATAGCCACACAACTATGAAAGACAACATGACTACTGCAGCCTCCGCAAAAGAAGAGTATTAGCATTTTCTAGCTCGGAGGCATGCACATCATGCTTCACCACCAAAGCTCTTTGAACACTTTGCAGGGTCTAAACAAGAACATGGACTCTGTGTTCGTCTCACTCACTGGCCTACATTTAGCATGTCTGATCAACATGACTACTTTTTCACATGATTTTATACTTCCATTGTACCATTTTGTCGAGAGAGAGAGAGAAAGAGAGAAAGCTAAGTATGCCAACAGAAGGTGCATCTGATGAATAAAAATACTAAATTTTTTAATTAAATTTCAGATTCTAAACTTAAAAATAAAAAAGAAAATTCCTTTTAAATTAGAAATGATAACATTTGAATCGAATTAATTGAAATTTAATTTCGATATCATCAAGGATAAGTATGACAAAAAGCATGAAGCAAAGCAAAATGATGTTCCAAATAAAAAAAAATGAAATGACCTTTTAGCCCAGGGGAAATGCCTGTTTTCAACTACCCATCAAAGTCCTTATAATGCGAAGTATCTTCCAACTACCATTCTTCTACTTCACCATCCATTCTTCTTCCATCCAATGGCTGTTGGCAAATATTCCCTCCTATTAATACGTTTACTTCCAACACAATTCACTAACATCTTCAGTTGCTTTACTATTCCTTATCAGCATAAAAATGGCCGACTCCGAATTCTCATCTTCCAACGACACTACAGTTGATTCTCAAGGTATCCATTGCATTATGTAAATAACTTATAAGGTCCCTCACTTGGCACGTACACTACACTACTCTCTCTCTCTCTCTCTCTCTCTCTCTCTCTCCATACACAACACACACATCTTATGCGGGTGAGTCTGTCTTACCATTGACATGGGGGTAAATCTTACAGAAGACACAAGTGAAGAATCTAAACATGAATTCTCAGAAGACGAAGAAACACTTATCGTTAGGATGTTCAACCTTGTTGGAGAAAGGTTAGTTATTTTCCCTTAATTCAATTTTCTCAACATTCACAGAATTAGTGAAGGCTAAATACATCTCTTCTTTTCTATTCCAGGTGGGCCCTAATTGCCGGGAGAATACCTGGACGAACAGCAGAGGAAATCGAAAAATACTGGAATTCCAGATATTCCACAAGCGAATGAAGTTTTAGCCTTGATAGTTTTGTGGTGTTCTTCTACAAGCATGTCTCTGATTTTGGGAGATGATTCATTGTTTGGAAGCAGTTTCAGGATTTGGAAGTTCAAATTCTGCATTTTGCCATTTTCGACTAGAAAATCTAAACCTCTGCCCGCTTATATCATTACATCCTCCAGACTTCCTGCACTATCTACTTACTATGGATGCTGTCTTCCTTTTTTCTTTTCCTGGTTTTTGGATGGATGATCTATGGTGATTGTGAATATGCTATGGTATGCATCACCAATTCTGTAATTTTACTATGAATCTGAAAGAATTTTAGATTTTAACCATCACCAAATATGCATATCTTTTCCCCGGATCTTTAGGTCTGTATGTAGTTTCAAAATCAGATCTCCCAACTTTTCTCATTTTGTTACTCAGAATTCCTGGCTTTCACCATCTTCAGTGGAATTTTTGTCATGTAAATTATGTGAGAAGGCAAGTTTCCACTAGTCTTTGTCCAGCACCAAGGAATAACTTCCCAGGATTTCTGGCCTTATTTTCTTCAACCAAAGAGGAACTTTAAATCCACTTTGAATATTTTACTACAGTTGACTCAATTATCTGTTACCCTCTAAAAAAGGCTGACAAACATTTGCAAATTATGTAATTAAATAACAACGTATCAGTATCCAAATCACAGAAGCTAAGCCCCACAAAAACTTGGATGTCTTTGATGTTGTCAGAAGCATATTCTGATCGAGGCTTATGTGGGAACACCCTAGTTTCTGTGTCTGTTAAGACTGTGTAAGCGAATATGCTACTCAGGGACCAGCTGAACCAATGAATGGAGAAATCTATTCCCTGAGAAAAGGTAAATATAAGAGGTAATAATCAGGTAAGCTTGGAAGTCAAATCAAGTCCAACTGTAGCCCTAAAGTGAACTCATCACAAACCTAATATTTTAGCAGATCAACACTTAACTATGATCGACACACTTAGACTATGTTCCCATCTTCCAGGCATTCTATTTACCAGCCTTGGTCCAAAATTTCAAATAGTTAATGAGTACCGTAAAGGAAATTAGAGAAGACACCTTGCATTATTAATGCCGGTGAAAACCTCTGCAACACAAAAGGTATTTTGGAAACCATAGTTCTTTCGGAATCTCATCGATGAGATAACATGATGACATAACCTTTGACAGGGTCAAATTTCGGAATGAGGTATTGCAGGAGATGCATATTGTAAGGAGGGGACAACATTATATCCAAGTGTTTTTCATCATGATGGGCTTCATCATTTCTCCTGGTTTCCGAATAGATCAAATCAGCGAAGACAACACCAGCATATAGGGTACACTTTCATCCAGTTCCCTAAAGTAACTGCAAGAAGCACGTTATAGAACTAGCAGAACACATTTGAAAGGGACCTCTCAGCACCTCATGAGGAAATAACTTTCCAAAATTCCAAGCAAAAATTGCTTTGGCAAGAATGCAAAAAATCATATTTGATCCCCATGAAGCTGCTAGTTCAGCTAAAGCATGAAAACTAATAAATAATAGCACTAATAATACAAGTATCGCCAACAGATTTAAGTAGCATTAACACTACTTAAACCTGGTAATAGTGTATTATTATTGGCAGGAAAGAGTGTCTCACGGAAATACAATTCACGGGAACCTTGATCTTAATTTACTTGGGGCCGATTATATAAATCCGACTTTCCCATTCGACTCTATTGTAAATCATGTCCATGGTATTTTTCCGATGAACAAAGGAATAACAGTTGGAATAATCAGATATGAGAAACTAATACAGAGTGCTGGATTGAATAGGCAGACTGCATTTCATTCTATTAGAATTGAGAAATATACACGTAGAGTACATAAATGTTAATATAAGTTGCATTACCAGAATTAGAATGACCGAGTTAGCGCTTCCGGGTACAAGGTAATTAACGAAATCCTAGTTAAAAATGGTGGCATCACATGGGTAAGAGAAAACAATGAGAGCACTAGTATATAATCTGATTCGGCATTATACGTTGCTCTGTTTGTAAAACTTGGTGTCAAGAACCTGCTTGCCGCACATTGCACACACTCCTGCACAATATTGGACAAAATCACAAGACAGTAAAAAAAAAGTGTTAAGGTATCAAACAGAAAACATAACTAGAAAGAAACCCCTCCCCCCACGCCTAAAGAGAACACCAAGTACCTTTGCTATAGGCACAAGTGTGACAATACTTAGCATCCTGGTGAACCTGTTGCTTGCAGATAATACACTTTGTGCTTCCATATGGTGTCCACCTGCAAAACAAGAAAGAAGAGATTAGTATTGGCCTAATGTTACTAAAGTTCAACAGAAGAGGCTTGACTAAAATGTACATGGATGCCTGACAGAGAAGACCTTGCATTTATCAATCTAGTGAATTAAAGATGACCATACAAAGAGGTAGCTAATAGAAAGAACAGAAGCTGAAAGGGCAGCAAAACAGAACATCCTGATGGTATTCAAAAGAGGCTCGTCAATAGTTCAGTGCAAGGTGCAATGACAACTTAGGCTAGTTAAATCTTAACAACTTAAGTGGTTAAAAAATATATATATATATATATATATATATATAAAAGGTCAAAACAATTTTTCTCCAAACAAATAGGTAATAACCTCACGAGTCCCTTTGCATGTTCCTTTACATAAACAATGGCTTTTGCAGATATCACCAGCACCAAAGGGTTATCTCACAACTTATGGTTCCTTTTTCCATGGGAGCACCAAGATGGTGAAAAGGAGACAACCTAAACTTCCTGAAAGAGATCTATAAACAAAACAACATCTTCAAACTACAAAAAAGAACTCGATGAAAACCAAGAAAAAGGTCTTTAGCCAAATATCAGCAACAAGAAGAGGCTTTTTGGCATCCTAAAACATTCGCCATTCCTTTTCCTCCACAAATTGGTAAGAGGGATCAAATGAGCAAGCACTTTCTTTCCATGATTAAAAATTATGAACTGAGCTTTTCAAACCATTTATACTCCTCTCAAATTCAATATTTTCTAGAGAAACCAAGAAACTGGCTACATATTCTTCCTTGAGGGCTTCATAATCAGAAGGTACGATGTTCACTGATGTTTGATAGTCCCACCTCAGGTATAAATTCTATACAATTCTTTTCCTCGCATTAGGCACCCAATCTAGCATTTTGCTGCATGCAACCCTTGGAAGTATCTGATCTCTGTTGCTTCAAATATGACAATTACTGGTCATTTTGCAGCTTTTTATATTTGACACCAGCATCTACTTCAGGCAATCAGCTAGAATGCTGCCATCAGAAAAGGAGGCAGATAGGAATACCCATATGGAAAAGAAAAGAAGTCAGGTCCTTGAGATCCTTTACAAGGTAAATGAGATGTAATAAACCACAGGATGTCCTGGTTTTTTATATCAATGGCAAGATCCTTGAGATCCTTTACGAGGTAAATGAGTTGTAATAAACCACAGGATGTCCTGGGTTTTTACATCAAATGCAACCAGAAAGCATCCTTTACGAGGTAAATGAGATATAATAATCCACAGGATGTCCTGGCTTTTTATATCAAATGCAACCAGAAGCTTCAGCATGTGACTCTTTCTCAAGTTTGCAGCTAATATTTGAAGGCAAATATTCCATATTATTCTAGGGTTTCTTTGTGGCACAACATATGGTGTAACCTGGTCGTTTAAACTGTCACTTCCCTAATCTTTTGTGATTTCCTCAGGAGACAATGATGCATGTACAGTGTTGCATAATGAAGACTCTCTCCAACTGAATGTTTCTTTCACAAGATCAAATCTTTCAACAAGCATCTTAGATGTTACGCCAGGGAAATAATTCTATAGGAAATTCAAATGGGACGTTACAGTTCTACTTCTAGCCAAGGTTGTGTTCTTCACTTGAGAATTACTTCACTGTCAAATTTAGAACTTTGTTATCTTATAAGATCTAGGAAGGCTTTTAGCTAATAAATACTTATTTGGAAAGGCATTAATGAACTATAAGTCATGTGTTGCATTGCCCTTGGATGAAAAAGTTATCAAACTTGCCAATTGTTGAAAAAGGCCCAAGTGCTTGTACAGAAGAGATGTTCTCCTCATTCTCCCCATTTTGCTTTGGTAAATGTGAAAGAAAAGGAGCAGCAAGGGTTTAAGGAAAATGAAAACGTCCCTGAGAGGTCCTAGAGTTTACCTTGAAAGACCACTTCATTTTTTGTATGGGGGTTTGTAAACAGGTCAGAATCCGAGCAAACCAGCAGAGCCAAGACAGATTAATGGTGTTTGGTTGGCCTTCTTTCATGTGAATGGTTGGCATGGTTTAAAATTTGAAAGCTGATCTAAATCTCGGTTGGCCCGAATTGGACCATCTCCAAACCGCAATAAACTAAACCAGCCAAATTGTCATGTTGCCTGTTAAATATATCTATATGTTTAAGAAAGTCAGGGGTAAATAGGAAACAGTATCATTTTCTTGTATCAGAAAGAAAAAAAATCCTAAAATTTTATTCCAAAGCCACCACCATCATCTCTCACTTCTCTCTCCTCACTCACTCTGCAGCAATTACTTGCAAAAGAACATTGACAAATTTTCAGTTATCTCGCTCAATGCTGACTGAAATAGACCATTGCTGACCAAAACTGTTTGTGTTGATCATCACCAGTTTTACTAACATTTTGGTCAGCAACAGTTTTGCACTTCACAAAATCACATTCCAGTTCAGCTCAACAATTGGGGTAAACATCAGTTGTAACCGATTGTGTTCACCCCTAATAGAATTTAATTTTAGAAATAAAACAATTAAAGACCTTTCTCCACCAGATACAAATTTTGAAACAGATGGTAGTTTGGTATTTACCTGAATGGATGCAAACCCCTGACACCAGCCTAGTGAGTTCCCCCACACGCCCTCCCAAAAAAAAGGGATAGAAGGGAACAAGTCTCAGCTACTGGTCATAAGATTTTGTAGTCAAATCACCAATCCAGCATCCCATGAAGAAAAAGTTGAAATAGAAAAGAACAAACTAATTAGTGCTTTCTTCTCCTTTGTCAATAAACCTCAACATTTGATTAGTCAAGACTCACCAGAAGAGCATTACACCAAACCATAATTTTACAAAAAAAAAAGCCAGTATCAGTCCCCATCATATAAGCCATATCAAGACAAAAGTCCTTTCCGTATACCTAAGAGACCTTCTAAACATCCACTCGCCCAATTCTCAACCTTAGATATCCAACTATACCTTGTCTTGCAACAAAAATAATACACAAAAAGCTGGTATTTTTCCTAGTATAAGCCTCAAAAACCACATCCCCAGTTGAACTATGGCTGGAAGCTTTCAAACTTGCAATCTCAAGCATGTTAACAAGAACCTCACCAGACCACATCCCCAGTTGGAGGCCAAAAATATACCGAGAAACCACAATTTGAAAAATTGGCCATACCAGCAATCACGTGAAGAGCTAATTGTGGTTTACAAGCCCTATTTTTGAACCTTGCAACCAAGAATGAGTAATCATGCCCCTTTCTAATAAATCTCCATACTCAAACACCATAAACCCGCCCAAATCCATAGAAATAGATATATTGTGTTCCTCTATGTCCTTGCAATAGTGATATTTCTCTGAAACTTTTATCTCTCTACCATAAGTTTCCATTGTCATCCTTACAAATGCCCATTTAGATTCCAATACAGACATAATTATACTACTCAAACCCTCGACATGGACCAGCAATTTCAACATCAACAACAGACATTATGGTAAACCTAATCCATCTCCCCTTCTTTAACCCACTAGGCCAATGCGTTTTCCTTTATTCTTCTGGCTTAATCTCTTTCCCTCTATTCTTGATGAGTGCTAAAAATTTTTTGGGGATTTGATACCCAAAATCAAAAATTAAACTAGTACTTTGAAGTCAATCATCACAATTCCTCAGTGAAATTCTGATGAATATTCCCACAAATCCCTGATTTTAAGTTGGGTCCTCTTTTTACATCTTTCCTCCATATGGTTTGTACCATTAGAGGGAGTAAAAAAAAAATTCACAGTTCCACACAATACAATCGTGTCAGAACATTACAACACAGACGAGAGCAAGCGAGCAAGAGAGAGAGAGAGAGAGAGAGAGAGAGAGGAAAATTGTTAAAACCCAGAAGGAAAAGAAAATGATATGTAATAGATTCAAGCTGAAAATCTACAAACAAGAGAGAGAGAGGAAAGTAAAGGAACCGATTTTTCTTGGAGAGGAGTTTGTTCTCGTTGATCTTACGACCACCGCTTTCGTTAGTATTGCTTGCACCTTCTTTCCACTTGTCTGGAACTATTACTTTCGCTAGTTTCTTCTCACCTGCAAAATTCAAAAACTCAATCTCCTTTAATCCTTTCCACTTTCTATAAAATTATCTCTCTCTCTCTCTAAATTGGTAGAAAGAGAAAGACGAACTTACACTTCTCGCACACCATTCTTCCTCGCTGCTCTCTCTGTCTCTCTCTCTCTCTCTCTCTCTCGATTCCTGTCTTCTTTCTGAAACCCTCGTCGTCTGTCTCAATTTTTGTGTAATGTCGGTCCAAAAACGTTGAGTCGAAGAAACTGGCCCCAAGCTTCGGAGACCAATGAAAAAGGAAATAAAAAGACTAAAATACCCTTCCAGATTATGGGATCGATAGGAAGACTTTGTAATCCTGCTTCCATACTTGAGGTTGATAGGCTGGATATCAAAATGTGATGTTATGTAATCATTCGTTTGAAAAGTAATTTTTTTTTTTTTATTGTATAGAAATTTGAATTTAGGATAATTAGATTAAAAAACGAGATTTGTACTATTAAATTATTTCATTTAAAAAGTGATTAGTAAGTGGATTAAGCTTTCAAGGCTTAAAACCCCTTTTTCTCATCATACTTTTCACGTTTACAATTATAATATGATATATCAACTTATACTAAAATTTTATTTAGAGACAAATTAAAAAAAATTGTTAAAATTAATAAATATATTAATTATTAGATATCGATCTAAATATATCATATTATATAAAAATATTAAATTACTCTTAACAAACAGTTATTATATCGGGATAAAATATTGAATTTCTTAATCAAATTTTGATTTTAAAAATTAATAATGAAAAAAATTATATTAAAAGAATATCCCTCCAATAAAGCCCTCACAAACATTCAAAATGAAATAATTAAAACATAATTTAATATACCGGTGGTGACGATGGGAATCAAAAAGAAAAAAATATATTGAATTACTCTTCTTCTACAAGCCCATTTCGTCCCATGGACTCAAGGGGCAGTCCGGTGGCAAAGTAGGGCACCTCTCCTACCCCTTGCAATAGGCATAAATAACAAGGTTTCTCTCAACCCAAGCAAAATCCATTTTTTGAGTATCGGATAGATGCTAGAGACGTTCCCAAATGACCCCCAAAAAAAATTTTTTTTTTAAATAACCCCGACCCAAAAAATTTCCCCAAATAACCTGAAGACGCGACAAATCCAAAGTCCAAAGAGAGAGAGAGAGAAAGAGAGAGAGAGAGAGAGAGAGAGAGAGAGGGAGGGAGGGAGAGGAGTCCGCGGGGGGGAGGGAGGGAGGGGAGGAGAGCGGCGGGGGAGGGAGGAGCTCGGCGGGGGGCGGCGGGGGGAAGGAGAGAGAGGGGAGGACCGCGGCGGGGTGCGGAGGGGGGAGGAAGGGAGAGAGAGAGGGGAGAGGGCCGCGGAGGGGGGAGGGAGAGAGAGAGAGGGAGGGCCGCGGGGGGCGGAGGGGGAGGAGAGAGACAACGGAGGGGGGAGGGAGAAAGAGAGGGAGGACCGGGGGGGAGGGCCGCAGGGGGCGGAGGGGGGAGGGAGAGAGAGAGGGAGGGCCGCGGGAGGGAGAGAGAGAGGGAGGGCGGCGGGGGGGCGCCCCCTCCGCCCGGCCCTCCCTCTCTCTCTCCTTCTTCCCTCCGCTGTGTCTCTCTCCTCCCCCTTTACTACAGTGACAAATTCGGGTTATTTGGAGAAATTTTTTTAGGTCGGGATTATTTTAAAATTTTTTTTTTGTGGGTCATTTTGGAACATGTCTCTAGATGCTAAGCATCATTTTGATTCCACCAATGTTGTGTAGCAGTGGATACACATTTCGGGTCAAGGGTCTTCCCACTTGCAAGCTTCCCTAAAATTTTAAATAAAAAAAAAAATATATATATATATATATATAAATAATAAATTTATTAGTATTTATACTCATAAAAGTTATAATTTGTAGAATTATAATTTTATATGTATGCTTTACTCACCGGTCGATGATATAAATTTTTAGATTCACCAGTATAATTAGAAAGAAAAATAAATACTATTAAAGCACAAAAATATGTAATTTTAATTCCATTGGTTAGATTTTGTACCCTTTGCTATGGAATTTCTATTGAAGCTATGTTGCACTATGCCTTCAAGCTCTCGAGTCTACTAAATAACTTTTTCAGAATATGGGAAAACATAAAAAGAGAAATATTCCTAAGGGGTTATTCCAAAAGTCGAGTTTTATGCCTTAAAAAATGGAAGAATACATGAAATTGCTAGTCAAAACAAAACAGATTAGTCTAAAATATTTTAACTTGGGGCTTGTCTGGGAGACCCTCTTTTTTCCTTTTCATGAATTCCCAAGAGTAATTTGGGAATCTCTTTTGGCCTTCCCTCCTCCGAACAATGCGCCCAATCCCTCTGCCCAAATGGAGGTTGGGAGAAGAGGTCTCCTCCTCCATGCCTTTTGATCTACAATCCTAAGCACGACTTGGCTGATAAAGTGAGCGTGGTTTCCAATTTTGTTTTATTCAAAATATTTTTATTTAAATTATATTTTTTATAAAATAAGTAAAATTTTTTAAAATAAAAATTAACTTTCTAAAGAGCTAAAATTATCATAATATAAATAATTTTCATATTAAATGTTTTATCTTTAATATAAAGTTTTGTGAGCGGGTGCATTGATCTTGGAAGCGGCAACAATCATATCCTAAACTCTTGAACAGTTTGGCCGAGTGTTCTAAGGTATCAGATTTAGGCTCTGGTCAAAAGAATGTAGATTCAACATCATCTATGGTCTTTTCGATAATTACTTATAATTACCAACCAAGTTGATCTTTTAATGAAAGATTAATAAGTTAATAATTTAAATAGTTTTTTTTTATCACCGATATTCAAATTTTATTCGATTAATTCAATTTGAGTATTGTGAAACCCATTTTAAGAATTGTCTCTTCCAAATCATTTTTCGTCATTTTCAGAATTCAAACTCAAAACTTCTGGTTAAGAGATAAAATATCTGACTATTAAATCTAAAAAAGAGTTAAGTAATAGTTTAAATAGTTTTGCGCATGCATAAGAAACTACCATATACACACCTTATTTGATTTTATATATCTTATGTGATTTAGAAATTAGTCTCACGTATCCAAACATGTCCATTTATATTTGCAATCAAAATATTACATGTAATTCTATATTTCTCCTCATATTTATTTATTTTAATAAATCCAACTTGTTCGAGTTTTACTTCAATATTTTATTCATAAGATAAATATATTTTAATTTTAATTAATATTAGTAAAATGAAGATTAATCAAATTTTAAATTTTTAGAACAGAATTTACATTTATTAAATAAGATGAATTTAAGTTTGAACCAAATTTAGAACTAAAATGAATAATTAAATATGAGGATATGAAAAATTCTTTTTGTTCCAAATCCGCCGCATTGCCATCCTTGCACCTTCTTGACTTCAACCAAACATTGAAGCAAAATAACAAAAGAACAATTAATATTTTAATTCTAATAAAGTTTTTCCTACTCATTTTGCCCTTTGCATCAAATATCAAAACTCAGCCGGACAATCCAAAAAAAAAACAAAAAAAAAAAAAAAAAAAACAAAAACAAAACAAAAATATCCAAACCCAAGTCTTATCCCAACCTTTAAAATTCTATCCTGCCCTTCGAGACATTTCTCAAGATATTTTCACCTTTTCCTCCCCTCCCCCCAGCCTCTCTCTCTCTCCTTTACATAGGCCCCCGTCAAAATCTCACACTCAAATGTTACTCACTCTCAAGCATACATTACAAGGACGGGTATTATACATATATCAATTGAAGCAAAATCCTTCATTCAGTGGCTTCCATGGCTATTACTCTCACATCTTCTCTCTCCTCAAACAAAGCCATCTTCTTTGACAACAAGTCTTACTTCTATAGCACACCCATTAATTTTTCTTCCTCTAGACTTCAACCCATCAAAGCCCAACAAAATTTATCAATTTCCATGTCATCGTCGCCATCATACATGTGTGTGTTTGTTTTGAAAGTTTAGGATTAAAAAAAAAAAAAAAAAAAAAAAGATAAGCTTAATCCAGGGTAGGCTTAATGATTATGTAAATCACTCCATAAAATTGCTAAAATGGAGTAAATTCAAAAATTTTTATCTGAGGAACATTGAATTTATAATTTCAGAAGATAAAAATTATAATTTTTATGGGATAAATAATATCTGAAAATATAGTTTTTATAATTATAATATATATTTTTTTAATAAAATTTGGGGGGGACCGGCTCTACCGCACTAAAACTTTTATTAAACACTTGAGAAATCATGAAACTAATGTTCTTAGGCATATTTCTTCTCTTAAAATAGACAAATAAAATGGTTTGTGTATACGTTAGTCTCTTACAAATTCCTACTAACGGTAATGTTTGAATTCGTCACTGATGTAGGCGGTGGTGCCTGGTTGGGCGGACAGCTATTCTCTGCCATGGTAGTTAGAAAGCCCGCACACAGATTCCTCGACGAGCTCGGAATCGAGTATGATGAGCAAGAAAATTACGTTGTTATCAAGCATGCATCTCTCTTCACCTCCACAATCATGAGCAAGCTCCTTGCACGCCCCAATGTGAAGCTCTTCAACTCTGTAGCAGCCGAGGACTTGATTGTGAAGAATGAAAGAGTTGGAGGAGTTGTCACAAACTGGGCCCTTGTGTCCAAGAACCATGACACACAGTCGTGCATGGACCCGAATGTGATGGAGGCCAAGGTGGTGGTGAGCTCGTGCGGACATGACTTTGGTGCCACAGGAGTGAAGAGGTTGAAGAGCATTGGCATGATTGATAGTGTGCCCGGGACGAAGGCGCTTGACATGAACACGGCCGAGGATGCCATTGTGAGACTCACCAGGGAGATTGTGCCCGGCATGATTGTTACCGGCATGGAGGTGGCTGAGATTGATGGTGCTCCTAGAATGGTAATTCTCAATTTCCTTATCTTAAATCGTTTTTTACCATGGGATAAAGTAGTCAAAGGCAAAACAGACTAAATAAGTCATGAACTACTTAAATTTAATTTTACGCGATGATCCAAATCAATAATATTTTTACTAATTCTTAACTAAATATTTATTAAAATTAGTCAAGATATGCTTATTATTTGATTTTTAATTAGTTAGCATATATGGACTCTCATATATAATTTGCTCTATTTTTTCTATCTAACGTTTTTATTTCAAATCTAACCTCATAAAAAAGATACATATATTTTAAACACAGAGACTTTTTAAGACATTTGGAATTTTTTTGACTTGAATCGAAGAAATGATATATAATACAAATGGATATATATGTCTCGTGAGTTTAATGATATGTCATTGTACTCTTTTAAATAAAATTTTGAATTTGAGTATTAAGAATAAAAAATAAATATAGTGAGAGTCGATTCTAGTTAACTCTCACATATTTAAACCGAATTTAACAGTTAACCCTGATACCAGTTGGTCAAGACAAATACATACATATATATATATATATATATATATATATATCATACAAATGGATGTATAATGGGGGGAAATATTCAGAGCCAAATTAGGTCTGAGTTGATTAAATTAAACAGCTTAAAAAAGACATCAAATATGTATTACAGTTGGAACTCACTAATCAGGTTAGATGGATAGAATAATCGAATTTAAATCTACCCAACATATAAAGTTAAAAATTAAAAGGGTATAAATATTGTTTGGGGGAAATGGTATTTTGAATGCTAAAATAATTTTAATTGCAATTTTGATAGGGACCGACGTTTGGGGCTATGATGATTTCGGGGCAGAAAGCAGCCCACTTGGCATTAAGGGCTTTGGGTCAGCCCAACGCCATCGATGGATCCCTAACCGATGTGGGAACCTTTCACCCAGAGCTCATTCTTGCAGCTGCTGAATCTGCAGACATTGTGGATGCTTAATTGTTTTATTTGAAACAGAGCTTGCTTTATTGTCTAGGCAATCGATTCATATGAAACACCCAAAAGAAAATTACCAAAAGACTATAGAGGAGATGTTGAGCTTTGAATCTAAGGGATGATTGATGGCATGTGAGAGTTTTGGTCATGGGACTGGTGTTTCATCTTTAATGCATATTAATCATTGAGATGGACTGCATTTTCATTTTTCGTTTTTCTTACTTATAACTATCATTTTTTGTATCCATGGATTCCTTCGTTGAAAGGTTTGATTTTTGTAGAAACACTCGAGTGATAAAAAAATTTTTATTTAAATATCTTTCTCAAGTTATGCTGTTTAAATTCTTGTGAGCATATGTATTTTTAAAATTTTTACGATCATATATAAGAAGAAAAAAAAAAAAGAGGTTCAATCTATAATAGCTAATATTAAATTTTGTAATATATATAAAATCTGCATCTTATAGTCTCATAATTTATATAAAAATATGTATCGGGTATAATTATTTTTTGTCAATATTACTCTAATTAAATATTAAATTTTCAATACGACTCCTATATATGTTAATAATCTTTTAAATCTCTCTTTTCTTCTTATATATTTTTGTGTCTCCAAAGATAATATTAACTTTCTTTTTTCTTACACATACTATTTTATAAATTTTTATATTATACGTACAACGTGCGATTCAAAACTAGTATATTAAATAGTTATTTTATGTATAAAAAAAATTGAAATAGTTAGCAATAAGTAATTAGGATATTGCTATTAAGAATTCTTTAATTAAATTCACAAATGGGTTATTTATTTTTTAGATGGCTACCCGAAAACCTAACAAGTATAGGAGCAAATTAAGGAATCTAATAAAGGAAGTGAAAAGTTATATAAAGAAAAAAAGGGGGGGTCTCCAAGGAGACAGCCTACTGGTACAAACTCTATCTCGTGATTTTAGATTTAAATTTTTGTACAAAAAAAAAAGATTTAGAATAGTCTTCATCTAAATAAAAATTAAAAAAAAAAGTAGAAACAAAGTTTACAAAAATGGAATGATATCTCTTCCTTTTTTCCCCTGTATATGATAGACTTCTTTGAAAAAAGAAGTATAATCATTTTATAAAAAATAAATAAATATCTGAAATATTAATTTTTACTAAATTTATTTAAAGAAATCACTCAAGAAGGAAGTGATGATTATTTAATTATCTTTTTCCCTAAATCTGTTTAGAAGGTTCAAATGCATTTAAACATAAACTCTGAAAAGGGTTATGTTAGATTAGTCGTTGTTATGAATCCCAAATCAGATAAGGTACAAATTTTTGGTAATTTGCCATCAACCAGGGGGATCTCCATGTGAGATTGAGACGAAAGTTTGAGCTCAAGGAAGGCATTGATATTGAATGCAACTACCACAAAAGAATTACTAAATTACTTGCTATTATTTACGCTCATTCAATTTTATATTTGTTTCTATAATTAATTGCTATCTGAAATTATAATCCGATTAATCCAGTTTGAGTATTGTCCGACCTTTCCGGTGTAGTATTTTCTATTTCTAAATTTCGAAACTTAAAATTGATCGAGAGATCTAGAATGCTTATTCACTAAGTCAATTATCTATTGATTTCAATTTTATATTTTAATATAAAGTCAAAACCTTTTAATTTTATTGTTATATATTATCAATTAACATTCCAAATCCTGGTGATTACTCTTCTTTGCATTTTTTTTTTTTTTTGTAAGAAATACAAGTTGTTAACTATTTTGTCACGATAGGTTTATTAAATAAAATCCCTTACCATAATTGCACCCTTTTGTTCTATTATAAACCTTTACAAAGACTACTTTTTCATAATTCTCCAAGCAAGAAAAAAAAAATAGAAGTTTTGATTAATGGCAGGACAAGCATTTCTTACCAAAAGCCTCTTCGTATCCATCTTATATTTTGCTTTGCTCCTTACTATAGGTTTCTCTCTCTCTCTCTCTCTCATATGTTTGTATTTTAATATATTCAGAATGTGACAATTACAGGGGAAGCAGAGCATTGGACAAAGACGAGAGTTTGTCTGCATTGGACCATGCAATAAGTTCACTCACTTCGACAGTACATGCAGGGACTTTGGATTTGACAATGGCCATTGCCGACCATCCGATCATCAATGTTGTTGTAACGTTTGATTTTAACGAATTGATGAGAATGGAAGTCTGTCCCATTTTTTGACTTAATTCCAAAAGATGCAGTTTTTGTTGCTTTTTAATTTTGAGAGAAAGTCCCTTCAGGTGACATCCATTTCCCGGGGGTGTGGAGATTATAGGGTCACCCTGTCTTGTATGTCTGGATCATCTCCTCTAAAATCCAGTAAACTTCCATTTTTGTGCAACATTTTAAAGCATGAATCTATGTATTTTAACGTGGTTATAAGGATCGCCTTTGAAGTGTCTCACATTCATTAGTCTTTCATTTAAATTGTGTGTTCTTGTAACTAAACTTATTTGAACCAATAAATAAAACTTACTCTCTAAAATTTTTTCCAACCCCTCTTACAAATACATCTACTATTGCCGTCTAATATATATAATACCAACAGATAGTTGGTTTAATAGAATATGACATTAGATTTTTTAACTAAAGTTTTAAGTTTGACTCGGAACTTGGTTATAAAAAAACTATGTTGGGAAGATAACCCACTTAAATAAATAAAAGTTATATTTGTACCCAAAAAAAATAGATAAAAGTGATATTACATTCGAGTATTCAATAATTTTTGAGTCAGAATAATTGAAATTTGATCAAAATATGTGATATTCAAACTTAATCTAATCTAAGTATTTTCAGATTTTGCACAAAGCTACTTATTTATAAAATCAGTTCAGGAATTTTTATTCATGATATATGCATATTGAATTTTCAATATATTAAGAGACATCAAACCCTTTGTCCCCAAGGGAACTACAATCTCCCTCCTCCAATCCTGAAATTCAGGATTTGAATTCTTCAGTGACAAAAAAAAAAAAAAAAAAAAAAGACTTCAAACTACCGTCAAAAGTTGTTGCCAATTTAGCTTATGGGCTTAATGTCCCGCCAAATCTGCCCCGGTACCGGCCCACAGGGCCAGATCTATTGGGCCTCACAGGCTATCTACGTCTTAACCCAATTTGAGCCCGCCGAGCCCGGCTTGTTCTATCCTCACCATCTCCTTCTCCACTTGGGCAATGGCAATCGGCGTATGTTAAGAAAATGAAAGAAAACTGAGATTTGTACCCAAAAAAAAAAGAAAAAGAAAACTGAGATCCAATTCGATGAAGACTAGCGGCCAACGGCAGTCAACGTCGAAAACATCTCTGAATTAGAGAAACAAAGTAAGACAAACCCAATTGGTCTCACAAATTTCAACAATTCGTTCTTTCTGGCAATCTCTCTTTCTCTCTCCCCAAATTAGCCCCGTCTCTCTTCCTTCAATTCTTCACAAAACCCAACAAAACCCTAATCTTTCACTTTCTTTCTTCAAATGGGCTCAGAAGAATCTCGGTTTTGTCCAAGACCTCAAATGTCACCTAAAATCATCCAAAATTTAATCAATTCTAACATTTCAGAACCTTCAAAACCCTTATTTGAAAATTCGGTTCATAACCATCAGAGTTCTCTGCTTGTTGATTAATTGCGGTGAAGACTCTCAATCTCTAATTGATGGTTTCATTTTAGAGTGGTTTTCTGAAATGAGTTTCTTTTTAGAAGGGATAGAAGTTTTGAGAAATTTTTGGGTGTTCGGATAATATTCCTCGCATTTCTGGAATCAATTTATTGTTATGTGAATTAGAAGAAAAAGGTGAGACTAGATTGGCTTGGTCTGTTCTTGGTATAATTCGGAGAAACGGGGTTTTGTTGAATCAGTCTAGTTGGTCTATAATTGCTAAGCTTCTTTGGAAAGATGGGAAGAGAGAGACATTTGAAGAGACGATTAATTTAGGTTTATGTGACTCTGTGATGTATAATTTGGTTATTGAAGCCAAAAGGGGATTTTGAGACTGCTTTTAAGCATTTAGATGAGATGTGTAATAAAAAGCTTAATCTGGGTTTTGATACCTATTGCTTGATTCTTGATGGTGCTTGTAAGTTTGAAAATTCTAATGTGATTCAAAATCTATTGTGTTTTATGGTGGAAAAGAAATTGCTTTTGAAATTTCCTTTGGCTGAATATGATTTTGCAATTCGCAAGCTTTGTGAGTTGGGGAGGACGATGTTATTTGAGAAAGCTAGTGATGAGAGGATTGCATTAGTCAATTTTACTTGTGGGTGCACGCTGATGGGACCGTCTAAGAAAGGGAGAGTGAAGGAAGCTACCACGATTTATGGACTCTAGAAAGACGCGTTTATGTGAATAAAGATAGTTACAGTGCATTTGTAGCTACTTTTTGCAAGGAAGACCCATCTGAGGATGTGTCCAAGTTGTTGAAAGATATAGTTCAAAGAGGTTAAGCGCTTGTCCCTCAGAGATGTCCAGCTATATTGCTTGTCAATGCAAAATGGGTAAATGGAGAGAAGCTGAGTGTCTCCTATATGTTGTGCTTGAAAAGGGGTTCTTACCGGATCTTTTTTGCTGCCACTTGTTGGTAGAGCATTATTGCTTCTCCAGACAAATCAGTTCTGCAGTTGCCACATGAGAAATTGGAAAAACTTGAAGGCAATTTGGATGCAGTGACCCATAATGCACTTCTCAAGGGGCTTATTACCGAAGGGAAAATTGAAGAAGCTGTCAAAGTGTTTGATTTTATGAAAGACAAAACTTCGTGAGCAGTTATAGCTTCACAGTAATAACCAAGTGGCTTTATCAAGAAAAAGAACTGAGAAAGGCCATGAAACTTCATGATGAGATGCTGAAGATGGGGCTTAAACCTGATAAAGCATCATATAAACGGTTGATTGCTGGGTTTTCGTGATGCTGATGTTGTTACTGGAGGTCATTGACAAATAAAGATTGGTATGGCACTGGAAAGTCAAGCTCCTTCACTTTTCTTTCTTGGAGGTAGTGATTCCATCTTACTCCTTTTCCTTTAACGAGGAAACTGTACTAATATTGATTAGTTTGTGTCACAAGGTACCTGAAATTCTGGTATTTGGCTTGTTTTTATACTTTAAAAGGCATTTTGCTTGTTCCTATACTTCAACAGATATGCTCTTGGGAGCCATGTTCTTATGTATTATTAATGATCCAACAAAATTTAGAACTTATTTCATTTGTTATGATAAGATTCCATCAAATAAAACCTATATGCTGATGTGATTTTTTTTTTATGGTAGAAGTGTCTTCTTTAAGCAATTCTCATGATTTGAAGCATGATACATAATATTACTTTTTTTCATTTCATTAAGCTGAGGTTTGGATTCTTGACTAATTGAAAGCTTAAATACTCCGGCACAAGACTGTCAGCGAAATAAAGTTGGGTTTTAATATGGCTGAATTTGGATCTTACAAGATCAGAATGGAAATCATCTTGGCGGAAAGAATAAAACATGCTAATCGCACAATTAGAACAATCAGAAAAAATTGAAAAGGGAATAAATTTTATTCTGGGTAGGAAAGTAGAGCCATTCCTTGGATCCCAATTCAGTGCGAGCAATATTATGGCACCAATTCTTCATGGAACACGTATTAGCCATAATTGAGACGAAATATGTCATTTTGCACACAAAAGCTTCCATGTTGCGTTGGAATCAAGTGGAACATCTACAAGATAACAATATAGCCATGAGACTTTTTCTACTATATGTATCGTTGGCAGATAATCATACAGTAATATATATATATATATATATATATATAACATTGATTTGCTACACTGTGTATTAGACGACACTCAAAGGCATGTTGCTATTCATTGCAGTTAAATAAATTTCATAGAATTCAAACTACTGAGCATGATTATAGATTTCCTGCCTTGAGACAAGGGAATTGAAGTAATGAAATATAAAATATGCTTTGAGAATGAAATATAGGGACAGGGAAGATGCAGCCGCCATAAGTTTCCATTGTCAAAAACACCTGACATCGTTGCCTTTCAACTAATGTAATTAGACATTAGTGTGGAACAATGATTTGATGTTCACCATTGTTTTAATACACGTTGCCTTATAATCGGATAGATTTCCATTTTCTAATTAAGCTATAAACTTCTTGGATTCAACGGAATAATGTGGACATCTTGTCACAATAGAGTTCAATTTGAAGGACTTGATTCTCGACGGTAATGTGTCTTTAATCTAGTTTAGTACATGAATGCAAGGGGATATGTGCACGCGTGAGAGAGAGAGAGTTAGAGAGAGAAGAGAGATTTAACTACCTGGCTAAATCTTAGTTCATGTTCTTCTCCAGGTAATTTGAGGCTGCCACTAACGAAGACCATAATGCCACCGGTGGGAGCTGAAGGCTGAGCATCAGTTGTGCTAATCAGGTGTACACATTGATCGAAAGGAAGCTGATTAAGCTTTCTAGAGATGTCATCTACTCCTTGTATCTTCTGTCCTTCAAAGGTCAGTAGGGACATCGGATGGTAAAGAGAAGAAAGAGAAGCGCGATCATTATCGAAGAGATGGTAGTAATGATCAACAAATGCCCTCCCCACCAACTCAACTTGTGCCTCCATCTCTATATTCTCTCCTCTCCTCCTACACTAAAACACTAACAGAATATAAAGACGGATAGGCTCAGGGGTAAAGTTCAAAAGCACACTTCCTAAAGTGCAAGGACTAATGGACTTTGAATTGTTTTCTATTAGAACCTCTCAAATGGGCATGAGATGTCTTTGCGCGGAATCAATGTTGGGTAATGTGGGGGAGTGCATGAATGACGAGAATAAATGGCAGTCGAGGTGAAGAATCAGATCAGCTGCAAATGTACGCAAAGAAGCAAAGGATCTGAGGCAGGAAAAAAGGTTAATTTTTCTATTAATATTACGTTGCTTTTTAGTATCTATTTGTGACTTGAGGGGAAAAAGGTCTGATGGTCGGTGTGTGTATGGTTTGGAGTGCTTTTGGTAGTGTCTTTTTTTCCGGTGAAGATGAGTTGGTGTGGCTGACTTTTGCTGTGGAGAGCAGGAAATGTTTAAGAATATATTCTTGGGAAAATGACAAGAGCAAGTTTGAAAATGCAAGGGCACTGAATTCTTGTATAAAGGAAATTATTTTAAAGGACATAAGACATCTGATTTAACTTACGTATCAAACAAATATTGGACCTGAATGAATAATTGGTTAGCGTAATATAACAATTTCTAAATGACCAAGTTTTTTTGGCCTAGCATTCATAGCTTGTCATGATCATCTGCAAATGATTAGGAGATTTTTGAACTCAAAATCTATAAAAGGAAGGAAATGATATCGGTTAAATTATAGGTCATTGATCACAAATGAGCAAGCTATCGTAAGTAATTGATGGTGGTTGAATTTATTGAACACTTGATTTAGCACTCGTTTAGTTAATTATAATTCTTAGACTTTATTAAGCTAACTGTGTTTGAATATTTGCAAATGACTCGACTTGGTACCCATTTGGTAGATTTTTTTTTTAGTTTCTTTTCTTTTTAAAATGAGAAACCCTACTAAACAGAATTCTTTTACTTAATAATAGCTTTGTTTAAGAAAATGAAAAAAGAAAAAAGATTCGAAGGAGAAGCTATTGGAAGGCGTTTTTTCTTTTCTTTTTTTTTTTTAAATAATCCAAATTTTTCTGTACCATATTTTTTTATCTCGTTTATATTCACACTTGAATGATACGAAATTTAAAATATGTTCATACTATAAATATATTCATAAATGCTATGACTTTGGTGGATTTAAATTTTTTTTTATATAAATTCTAAATATGTTCATAAATTCTATGTTCATCAATAAATTTTTACTCTATTTATATAATTTGGGTGTTCATAAATATATGATTTATGTTATTTTCAAATTTCTTAATTCTTTATATTATATAAAATGATTTTATATTTAAAAATGTTTGATTTTAATAGTTTAGAAAAATAATGAATTTATTTTTATTTTAATTACTAGTATTTATATCTTTTATTTTAAAATATAAATAGATGAATTTTATTCAATCGATGGTGAAGAGAAAAAATTATACTTTATGTATATAACATTTACAATAATTTTATTAAAAATAGAATTTATAAAAAATATTTTGTCAAACAGTTTATTTATAAAAAGAAGTATAGAAATAATTTTAAAAATAAAAATATCAAATAACTTTTAATTTTATTTTAAAAGAAAAAACTTTATTCTTCTTAAAAGGAAAAAAAAATAAAGAGAAAAAAAGTCCCACCAGAACTTAACAAATTCCATGAGTTGATTTGGACAAAAATTTTAGACTCATTCATAAAGATTCACCCTATAGAAAACCAAATGAGGTTAAAAATCCTTTAAATCAATTTATTTATAGTTTCATCCGTATTTAATTAAGAATTTCAATCTTCGTACAAAATCAAAACCTAGTACTCAAATTATTTATAAAATGAGGGGCCGAGCTGAGTCTCACTTTGTTTAAATTTAACTTATTAAGTTTTTTTTTTTTAAAAAAAGTATTCTACACATGCACAAACTAAACTACTTAAAACCCGCGTACAAAATCAAATCAAACTTTTTTCTTTATTTTAAATTATCAATATCCGACAATTATATCAGATTCGATTAAATTTAATTTAATTTATATTAGATTCGTAAAGAGCAAAACTCTTATATGTATGTCTAATGAGAAAACAAATCAAACTAAATTATTGACGATCAGTCTATCTAATAACATGGAGTACTAAATCATTTAACCAATTTTCGAATTTCGAAACTTAAAAATAGAAAAAAATATATTAAGAAAATTACCTTTCAACAAAAAAAAAAAAAGAGAGAGTTACCCTTTAAATATGATTTTTATAAGTATTTAAATCGAATTAGTTAGAATATAATTTTTAATTAATTTGATTTAAATATATGTAAGAATATAATTATAAATATTAGTGTTGAAAAAAAAAATCAAACTAAACCTTCCAATAGTGGAGCTCTTAGTTCGATTGCGGCCCAACCAATACTTACCGGGTCTGTGGGGCTTCTACTGTTAGAAGGTGGTTCGAAGGCCTCATCTGTGTTGTAAGTTTCTGCCCTTTGCTTTTGGGGTTTGGGCCATGTGCCTGAAGGGTTTCCCTCCGATTTCACTTCCATCTTGCAAGGTCCATGCACAATAATTTGACAAGAGAAGGCGTTTTTTTTTTTTTTGTACCATATCTTGGACACCGCCCAGTATCCAAGGTTTCGTCCCTACTAATTCGGACCGACCACTACAGTGGCTCATTTTCGGAGGACGGGTCTCCCAACGGGGAACGCTCCATACACATAAGGGCCCGATACTCCCGGTAGGAGTCGAATCTCGATCATGTTTAAGGGAACTCAACTCCACATCCAATTAAGCCAACCCACGTTGGTCAAGAGAAGGCGTTTTAAAATAATTTCTTCCCGACATCAACGGATAATTGTTTTAATAAAATATAACGTTAGTTTTCTTGATTAAATTTATGAATTCGATTCGTGATTTAGATACGAAAAAAACTATGTTGAAAGGGTAACTCTCTTAATGAGTCACTGTAAGTCTCGAATCAAAATAGTCAAAATATGACTTCAGATACCGATTAGTATAATACCAAAAAATAATAATAATTTCTTCCCGACTAATGATCCCAATTTCAAATCTTTATACGATTTAATATAATAAAAAAAATAAAGATATTTTAAAAATAATATATATATATATATATATATATATATATAAGTTCATAATTTCTTTTAGTAAATTTTTAAAAGAGTTTATAAACTTTTAAATTAAAATATTTAAAATTTATAAGTTGTTAGAAAATGGTAGCTTCAATGTAAGGCCTTTTTTTATATATACATATTATGACATGTTTTATTTTAATCATAAAATAGTTATTTAATAATATTAATGATATCATATTCTTTTTAGTTATTTCAATATTAAAAAAAATTTATAACGATTTTGTGTTAACAAACACAATAATAATTTATAAATTGAACTTTATTTTATTTAAATACTTTATTTTAAAAATAAAATGTAAGAGTATATAAATTCAAAAACATTTTATATGTTTTAAAATCTCATATATTATTTTAAAATAAATTTAATTGAACACCCTCTAAATAAATTTAGTTTTAAAAACTTATAATTTTTTTAAATTATGTCTTGCAAAACACCTTTTAAATGAATGAAATTTTACGTAACAATCTATATTGTTAATAAAAAAAATTTAATCGAATATTTTTAATTAATCATAATATCTTTAAATCTAAAAAATTAAAAATTATATAAGAGTAAACTCTTGATTTTCTTTTTTATAGAAACATAGGTTTAATTCATTAAAAAAAAAAACAAAAAACATTTGTAGAAAACAAAAAGCAGTTGCTCCATTTAATATATTAAAGACAAAGAAAATTAAAAATATGCTTAGTGCAATTTGATTTACAAGCTGACATGTCTTAATAACGATGGAGAGGAATGAGGTGGAAGCCACTGATTGGCTGGCGGCTTCACAGTCACAGCCTGCACACGAGTCAATGTCTTCGACCATTTTCCTCCTCTTCTCCTTCCCCCCAAACCCTCAGAACGCAGAAACCCGAAAACAATGAAAACACTCGCAGCCAATCCTCTCTCTCTTCTTCTAATTTTCTCTCTCCTACTTTCTCTCTCCCCTATCAGATCCGATTCGGATCCTCGGATCTCCGAACTCCTTTCTCTCCAATCCAAATCCTCGTCCGGCGTAATCCACCTCACCGACAGTTCTCTCTCTCAGTTCCTCGCCTCACCTCGTACCTACTCCCTCGCAATCTTCTTCGACGCCGTACAACTCCATGACAAGCACGAACTCCACCTCAAGGACCTCAAATCCGAATTCTCTCTCGTTGCTTCTTCCTACATTAAAAACAACGAAAAGTCTCCTTCCTCGACCAAGCTCTTCTTCTTCGACATCGAATTCAAGGAATCCCAGTCCAGTTTCGCGCTCTTCGGCGTCAACGCACTTCCCCACATTCGCCTCGTAAACCCTAATGTCGCTAATGTCAAGGATTCTGATCAGATGGATCAAGGAGATTTTTCCCGATTGGCTGAATCAATGGCGGAATTTGTCGAATCGAAAACGAGGTTAAACGTGGGTCCAATTCATCGTCCTCCGATGCTTTCGAACATACAATTGGGTATAATTGTTCTTTTCTTTATTGCTTGGACTCCATTTATGATCAAAAAGGTGATTTCAGGTGATACATTGTTGCATGATTGGAAAATTTGGATGAGTGGGGCGGTGTTTGTCTATTTTTTCAGTGTATCTGGAGCTATGCATAACATAATTAGGAAAATGCCCATGTTTTTAGCTGATCGAAATGACCCCAATAAGCTGATATTTTTCTATCAGGGGAGTGGAATGCAATTGGGTGCTGAGGGTTTTGCTGTGGGGTTCTTGTATACAATTGTGGGGTTGTTGTTGGCATTTGTGACTCATGTGCTTGTTAAGGTTAGGAATTTGAATGTGCAGAGGTTTGTTATGCTGATCGCATTGTTTGTGTCATTCTGGGCTGTGAAGAAGGTGATTTATTTGGATAATTGGAAGACTGGTTATGGGATTCATGCGTATTGGCCTTCTAGTTGGAAGTGAGGGATTTGATGACATAAAGGGTAAGGTTTTTTTTATCCTTTTTTGGTCGATTATGATTATTAGGAATTTGGATTTGCGAACTTCGTTACATTTGACATGCTCCACAATGCTCATTTGATCGATTGATCCAGTTTAGGGTCACTATTGCATGCTTTGCTAGGAATTTTTGTACTTGGTTGTGTTAATGCTGTGAAGATTCAGTGTTGTTGCTGTTTCATTTCAATAGCTTTGACAATGTACTCAGAATTATTGTTAAGATTTTTACAGAGTTGTTACTTACTTCATTATCTTTGGTTGTTTCCTTGCTTACTTTGACAATGTGCTTTTGAATATAAATCGTGCTGCAATACTGTGTAGAGTAGCTGGTAGGTGATGCACTTCTTTCTACGTAAGATCTGAAATTCAATTCTTTGCGATTGTGTTGGGAGGCCTTAAGTTCACAAACAGGGTTTGCTTAGTGTGCTTGAGTGATGCATGTGGTTTGAGGACTCTTATGGATGCCTAAAATGCATACTTGAAGGGTGGAAGCTGAGATTCTCACCTTTATTCAAAAGATAAAGAAGCATGTTCTGTCGGAAAGTCTTTGCTAGATAGAGTTAAGCTGATAAAATATCTTTGTACTGTCCCCAGTGAGCTTAGGGTTTCTTTTGTTAGAGTAAACTTTGGGTTTCTAGCATGAGCTTCGGTTTGATTGGTAGTGTTCATGCTGTGGAGCTGCAGTACTACTACTTTTCCAGCTTTCTCATTGTATGGAAATTTTTTGTGGCTACTCTATGTCGAGCTGTTAATTTATTCTGTTACTTTGGCTCTTTCCCTGAATAATCTATTCTATGCAATGTGGTTTAATATGGGTTATGTCTTAGTTGCTGTACAAAGGTTTTGATTTGCTAGCAAATAGAGTAACACTCCAGAAAATGATCAGACTAGCACCGTTGAAACCGGTTCTTGCTTGTGGGAAGCTATGTCGTTTAACTAAATTGTTTTCTTCTTAACTCTCCTGGAATTGGTGTTCGCTTCTTTCTCACATCAAAATGTATCTTATTTCCCTTTTAGGTTTGTTCTCTTGTAGATATTGACTGACTTGGGGTGCACACTTCTATAGAAAATATTTTCTACACATTGAGGTACCAGGTCTTTACTATTGAAAGCACCTGACAATTTGAAGAATCCGCTAATATGTAAAGAAATTTGAAGAGTGTAGTAAAAATTTCTTGTAACCTTTGTGGAACTTTTGTGCGGGTCATCTCCTTTCCTTGAGTACTTGGTTACTGCCTAATTGTTGATTATTAGTCTTTCATTTTTTCCCAACTGAGAGTGAATGTGTAGTGTAATGGTAAAGCAATTCACAAAACAACTTCTTCTAAATAAAAAGAAAGTAAGGTTTCTACATATTTTGCACCTTGGGGCCCATGTGTTCGGTGGGAAGCTTTAAGCACCATAGAATCCGATGTGTTTGGCACATGCTTTTTTTCCCCCAATTTTTTCCCCAACTAAGTTAGATTGTCAAGTACTTTCTCATGACAAGGTTGGCCACTACTAATGATACGTGAGGATATTAGAGGATGATGACAGAAATTTTTTACAAGTACTATTATATAGCAAAGTCATGGAGGAATCAAGGAAGAATCTGATTTTACCTGTTGAAATTGGAATATATAGGTGTTAAGTTTGAAAAATTCGAGCTCAAAGAGATTTTAATAAAGATGGGATTAGGTAATGATATTGGGCTTGATGGTTTTCCTTCGAAGTTTGAAAGTGTTGATAAATGTGTAATGTGGCCAAGTAACTTATGGAATAAAGTAGTTTAGACTAGATATGGGCCTGGTGAACGGAGAAAAGCTTATCGGTTTGGTGCATAATGGAGCTGTGTCCAAAAGAATCGATTTATGCTATCAAACTTAGGAAGGGAATTTCGGAATCAATGTTATGATGTAAAAATGTAGCATGCGTGACCAATTTAGGGAAACAACTTACTCTTTTGGTGCTTGCTGGAAGTATTTGTAAAGAGAAAAGGTTTTGCATGGCATTGGTTTAATTTGGAGAAATAAATTAGGATTGAGTCCCCATAGACATGATAAGGAAGATTTTAGGTGGGGAAAAAGGAAAAAGGAAAAAGAAATTGTTATTGTAGACCATATCAATTCATTCAAATCATACATGTATGATGGCATGGTGGATAGTGTTAGGATAAGAGATGAACATGATTTCAATTGTCCTAGGTGTCAGCCGATGATTAAACAAATTTCTATCCATTTGCATGTTGATGAATGAATTGATTTAACATGTTTAGGATGGAAATTTTGATGTATTTTCTCTGAAGATGTCATTCTATTGGTTGATTGGAGTAGGCAAGGCATGAAAGAAAGGCTCAAGAAATGGCAATATAGCCTAGTGTCAGAAGGTTGAAGAACAATATAACCATATAAAATACATGAAATGAAAATTTAGTAAAATAAATGATCTAAACGAAGGGGTTGCTAAAATTGATGAAGGTGAAGTGATGGGGAATGATGGATCTATCATTTGAGATGATGAAAAACTTGAGGACATTGTGGCATGGGATTAAGTGGAGTATTCTTAGAGAATTGAGGGTGATGTGGCATGGGATTAGGGAGGAAAATGAAGTGAATAGTAATCTTAGAGTGTTTTTGATTGTCCAGTTTTATTTAAACCTAAAGAAAGAATTTGGAAACTTGTATTAATATTATCAATCAAAGGGCATGTTAGAAAAGCACACATTAAAATGGGAGTTGCAAAGATGAAAATACTAGTGAGATGAATGGTGACGCAGAAAAATCTAAAATTACAAAGGAATGTGCTTTGGAATGTATGGGATAGCTTCAATTTACACTTTGCCAAGAGAAAATAAGTCTGGGAAGCCAACAAAGTGAAACAATGGCTCATAACTTTAATGTCATAACTATAGGAAGGCACTACAAAAACCATAATTTGAAATTGAGAAAGATATACATACAGTTACAATGGACACAGTCTTCGATTATGTGGAATGTGAAGTCACATTTCGATACGAACCCTATCTAGTATTGAATTGAATCATTTGATTAGGTGGCCATTTGATTTGCTTGAAAGAAGAGGGAGCAGTATTTAATGTTAAAGCCAATTTTGCAAAGTTCCCAACATGCCAGGCAAAAAATTAGAAGAACAATGGCTGCCTGGTTGTTCTTGTGGAATTCCCCTATTTTCAGCAAATCAAAGTCTCCGGTGGGTGCTATCTTAGTAATTCTCAAACCGACAATCGCCACTCCATGAAAAATTGCATGCTCCAATGTGTGCATCTCCATTCCCATCAAATTGTTGTCCATGAAGTGCTTTGGTCACCATTACTATGATTAGAGGACTGATTCTTAAGTTTCTTAGGCTTAAACTACTTGTGACCAACATAGCTATGGATGAATATTTATATATATATATAATATTTAAAAAAAAAAAAAACTGCAATTTCTGTTGTGCGGTGCTGCAGTTTACATTAGTTGAAACTTTGTTACCCCCATTCTGTCAGGCCCACAATGGCAATAGAAGATTACCCCTATCATATTTTATACCTTTTGTTGCCTGTAAGTTTCTAGGTTCTTGTTTCTGCTGAGATGGACTTTAGGTGTCTTGTGTGCTCAATGATCTTGTTGAAATGCTAGCACCTTAGTCTATTTACTGAGAACAAAAACAAAACAAGTAGATAAAACAATGCAAATAGCTTGAATTCCTTTTTTGTTCCGTCCAATACATTGTTGTTTTTGGCTTCAGCTGAGCAATTGAGAAACCCAAGTTTGTGTCTGATCAGCGTCGATTCCCTCCAAATGCTGTCAAAATGCAGATGATGTCTTGGGATGGTAGCTAAAATAGCTACACCAGTGGTCACTTTGGTAGCACTTGTATGCAGGGCAAAGGTAAAAACTTATACAAGAAACATGATAACATGTATTTAAAATTATAATTCAGGAGGTGAGAATTATAATTCTGAGGGACAATCACCATTTAATGTTACTATTATTTCCTTAAAATTTTAGGGGACAACAGCCCGCCTCCCCCTACTTTTGTCCCGGTGAGCATGTATTGGAGAAGACGACCTATTTTATATAGTCTATCCCCTCCCCCTCCTTAAAACAACCCAAGACCTATTTTATATAGAAAGAGCCACAAAATTTAGAAAGAGTGCTATCTTTTGTGCTGAGTGTTACATGGATTCCACTTGTATGGGGTTGGATTTGTGCTTTCAGATATTTGATGGAGTTTATTAGTGGGGATATCTGTACATTGCATGGCTTTTATGTGTTCTTACAAGCACTGTCAAAATTGAAGTTGGTCAGAATTTTGCATAATTGATGGATGTTGGTGACTGAGTCCGTTCAAGGTAAGAGAGCCGTGGTGGATTTCTTTTGTGGAAAAATAATGATTAAACTTGGTTTATTTGTAAATTATCAGGGTTTTACATTTGATGGAAGAAAGTTTACTCTGGGAGAACATTAGGAATTGGCTCCCCAGTATCGTAGGGCACGACTTTGTCCGGTAAAAAAGCAATTTTCTTCCCATCTTTCTATTTATAAGCCGCAGTTGACTTTCCATAGAATCTCCTGTGCTTTTCTATATATTATGTCTCTCTCTCTCTCATTTTCGTATAATCAAACGATATCCGGAGTTATAGTTCGATTGATTAATTAGATCCGAATATTATCAGGTCTAATTTAAAAAAAGTTCTCGAAACTTGGTTAAGATTTTGAACACTCTTACCCACTAAGTCTCTCTCTCTCTCTCTCTCTCTCTCTCTCTCTCTCTCTCTCTCTCTCTCTCTCTCTCTCTCTCTCTCTCTCTCTCTCTCTCATTAGGATAATTTGCTATGTCAATGAGAAATTCTACCGGTTCTTTTATTCATCAAAGGTCATTGTAATCTCATTAGAGATCACTGCCTCAGCCATGACCGATCATTTATATAATGGAGTTCCTCATTTATTGAAGTATTTTTCTTTCTTGTAAGAAATTGGGTTGCTCCATTACATCTGGCTGGGAAAGAAGCAATGCCATGGATATTATCACTGATCAACACCGATTTAGAAGAATCATTCTAAATGATTCAGGTTAGCAGGGCCTTCATTTTTCTCTCTCCCATGATTTCCCTTGGTCAACAACAAAAACCACTGGATGTCTTGTTCTAAAGGTCTCAAAGTCAAATGAAAATTAAGGTTAAAAATGATCAAGCAATAAAAGGAAAATCTATAATATAATATAAAAAAATAACAATAATCTTTTTTTCCCCTTTTATCTTCTTTGTTGGAAAACAAGTTTGTATTCACCAGGTATGAAGCTTTACTTCAACCAGGGATAACCCTTGTGTTGGGCTCAAAATTTTCCTTTTTAGAAAAAGAAATGTTAACCTAACTCTATTTATTTCTATTTTTTATTATTTTTACTTGTAATATTATTTTAACTAAAAAATAGATTTATAGGTAAAATAGAATTTTTAAGTAGAAGACTAATTTCCTCCTAGAAGGTATTATATTTAATTATTAAAAATATCATCCAATCTCAATTAATTTTAATTCAAATTATTTGGTACTTGTTTACACCGGCCCCACATGAATTTGATTAAAATCTATCACAACCATCCATGACTGCAAAGGCAATGACTTCTGGTTAAGGGTGAACATTCGGTATTTTTATCTGATTTCCAATTATTTGGTTTTTGGTTCACTTTGGGTTTTTCTATTTTTTTTTTAAATAAAATGAATTTCTACGATCGCTTAAAATAATGTCAATAAATAAAAAATTTTCAAAAAATTAGTGTTATGACCTAAAAAATGAGCCCAAACCAAGTTTGTGTGTTATGATTCAAAAATAACGTAGGGAAGTCAATTTCTGTTTAAGCGAAATTTTTATAACTGATTGTACCAAATTAATCGAAATTAGTTCAGTTTTAGTTGTTAAAAATTAAATTTAATAAAATGTTTAATTCAATTTGGTTACGCTAACATCCTGTAGGTCTAATGGCATGACACTAGACTTTTCTTAATCATGATCTTTCGAGTTTGAGTTTTAAAAATAGAAAAATAGGTACCGGAAAAGTTAGTCTTTAGTTTGAGTTTTACAATTGTTCAAACGAAATTTGTTGGGTTTTTAGATACACGTAGTCAAGTAATAAAAAAAGGGTTGCCGGTGGATTTAGTTTTATCAATAGAAGAAAAGACCTGACTCCCTAAGGAAATAGTTTAATGGTTATAATTTCTTTTCCCAACTCTATGATCTAGAATTCAAATCATTGTATAAAAAAGGGTAAGGCCTGGCCCACGTATTTACGGGCTTTAATTTACAAATTATGAGTCAATTGGGATTGACTCCATGTGTTGCTCAAGACGGGCTGGCCCATCTAGGTCCATATTAGATTCACGTCTACACATGATCTTACCGAAAACAAAATACCTTTAGTTAAGTGATTGACCATTTTATCCCTTAATCAGTAATCTCGAGTTTGACTTCTAAAAATGAAGAAAAAAGATTTGAGAGAATCAATTCCTTAATAGACCCCGTAGTATTTAGACCGAATTACTCATATAAATCCCAGAAATTGGTTGGTCAAGTAAAAAGACAAAATGATCTTAGCAGAAAGGCCGACAGAGGTATTTATTAGATTCTAGTCCTAGAGTTTCTCTAGCAATACTAGTTGCATTTTCACCTTCCAAAGTTGATTTTCTTCAACCCTTGAAGGGCAAATTTCCTTGATGGGTCACTCACGGAGATCGAAAGCTCCTCGAACCATTGGCTAACTAGATCAACGCCACCATTTCGGTGGCCCGAGATGGGAGCAATAGATACCAGATGGTAAAAGAGGCTACAGTAGTTCCTAGAAACTCTAAAACTTAGTATATTATTTATATCAAGAAGGGTACAAAGAGCAAGTAGATTTCCCTTCAAGCAAAACGAATATCATGCTTACAGGTGATGGCATGGATTTGCTTATCATCACCGACAGCCTGCCTGTGGTTGATGGATCAACAACCTTTAAGTCTACAACTGTTGGTAAACATCTTACCACTACACTCCTTACGCTTGGTTTTTGCTCTAAGTTATATTTGCCACATTTTTTTTCCTTATCATATGGTCATCTATGACATTGACATGCTTTTTTGGGCAAAGCAACAAGAAAAAGCATAAATTAGCTGCTGCTTCTTTTTTCCTTTTGACTTGTTTTATGTTTTGGGCCCAATTTTTTTTTTTTTACACAGATTTAAATCTGGAATCACTAAATTGGGGGAAGGGGATTTGTACCATTAAGTTATCCTTCGGGGACTTTGTCCCAATTTCATTGCGATCTCTACTGATAGCTCTTTTAAAAAACAGTGGACTCAGCACAATACATCCCGGGCCCAAAAAACCAAGGCAAGTTTTTTTTTTTTTTGGTACTGACCAAGGCAAGTTTTTGACTACACCTGGGAATAGAAGTGGCCCAAGTAGAATGTGCTAGGAAAGTGCTAGGAAAAGTTTCAAGCCAGGCCAAAAATCTCAAGTTTACATTAAATGGACATTCTTTCTTATGCAGCTGCTGTTGGAACTGGCTTCAATGTTCAAGATATCTGGTTCCAAAACATTGCCGGGCTGGAGAAGTACCAAGTCGTGGTGTTATGTCTTGGCCCCGATAAATCAGTGATCAATCGGTGCAGAATCGACGACTACCAAAATATGGTTTACTCTCACTCAAACCGTCAATTCTATGGGGATTGTCACATAACAGTCACCTAGGACTCCATTTTTTAACTTTTTTTTGCACCAAACTACCGGTATTAGAAAACCCGATTGATCCGACTCGAGTGACTGTGGGCCTAATTTAGATATTGACTTTTTCGGCGCTTGGTTTTCTGATCCAAAGATTCGAATTCAAAATTTTGGTTAAACGAATTTAATACCCTACCACTATGGACTTTTTTTTTTTTTTTATCACCGTTATCTGAGTTTTGCCTGATAAATCCAGTTCAAGTACTATGAGACTTATTTTAGGGATTGGTTCTCTCAAATCATTTTTTGTCATTTTCAGAGCTCGAACTTGAGACTTTTAGTTAAAGTGGTAGAATGTCCAATTAATCAACCTAAATAAATTTGGTACGGTGGACTTTATTTTGGCTGATGCAATCGTTGTGTACCGAAACTACAAACTTGTGGACAGAAAACCCATGTCCAACCAACAGAACATGGTAACGGCCCAAGGTCCAGAGGACCCAAACCCAAACATAGGAACGTCAATTCAAAATTGTAACATTATAGATGGAAGTGACGTACAGCCGGTGAAAACTATCATAAAAACATACTTGAGAAGACCATGGATAAAGTATTCCAGGACAGTGGTAATGAAATCGTATATTGGTGACCATATAAACTCCATCATATCATATGGAGCGGCGAGCTCACACCGAAAACGTTGTATTATGGTGAATACAAGAATAGAGGACCAGCCAAAGAAGTTCAATTTAAGCGACATTAATCTTCTTTTTCTTTGTAATAAAGTCAGTTTTGAGTTTCATTATGAATAATAAAAAAGAAAAAGAAATAGAAGACCAGGGTCTGATACCAGTAAGAGTGACATGACCCGGCTATCATGTGACTACTAATGCAAACGAAGCTAATAAGTTGACTGTGGGCGAGTTGATTCAAGGTGGTGAGGGGTTGGATGGTACTAGTGTGACTCATACGGAGGGATTCTAAGTAAAGGAAAGCGTTTGGTTTAAAATGAATTTGATTGAAATTTATATAATTTGTTTGGATTAATGAAATAAAATAAAATTTAAAAATAAAATCACCAAATTAAGGGATTTCTGGAATATAAATGAAAATATAAATTTTTAAAACCCATTTTTATGAAATTTAATTTCAAATTCAATTTCGAGCGAATCAAGCATACCCTTGGTTTTGATTAGGTTTTGAATTCCAAGTCTTTAACTTGTTGTAGGGTTTTTTTTTTTTTTTTTTTTTTTTTCAATGATTGTACTTGTATGTGAAGAGAGTTCTAAGTCTTTTTTTCAATCAATTTTTGCTCTCCTCCTATAAATTTTTTAAACTTAGCTCGTTTCATAAACATGAATATTGATTTATAAATTTTTGCCTAAGTTTGAGCAATGCTTTTTATTAAATAATGGCAATAACCTTAGCTGCAACTTTTTAGATATGCACAAATAATTAAAAATACCAATATACAAATCTTAATTTACAAGTGACCCTTATATAGAAATTTGATTATTTAATTGATTAACTAATCTTAATGAAGGATTAGTCCTCCCCCACAATTGATTGAGATTAGTTTAATAAACCTATCTATGGTTGACAATGTTAAATGAGACTTGCTAATCTTATATTAAAAATGTAATTTGTAGCCTGGCATGGTAGGTTTGACATAAGTGTACGGAATCTTGACTCGTTTAAATGTTGGATCTGACATATCTGGTTAAATGTTAGGTTTGACATAAGTGCATTTTTAATTAAATGTTAGGTTGGAGTTGTTTAAACGGTGAAATTAGGCTGATTAGTTAGTCTAATAGAAGAATTTGTTATTTTTTAATTAAATTTAAAATTTAAAAATAAAAAAATTACAGTTACATATACTCGAATAAGATTAAATAAAGTATGATTTTAAATATCAATTATCGATAAAAAAGAAATATATGAAATCAGGCCCATATAGACTCCCGGAGGATCAACGTTAAATGAGACCATTTCATTCAGCCGTTCGGTCATATCCTCCTTGACCAAGTGGCACAAAAGTTGGATCCCATGAGAGGTTTGACATAAGTGTTCTCGAAGTTAACATATGGGCCATGAGATCTTTCGGATAATTAATTTTTTACTAGAAACTAAAGTCGATTTAAGCAATTGAAGAGGCATGATGTGTTAACATCTCTGGATTTGTAAAGTTTTGTCAAACAATGCAACTGTGAAATGATATATTGTTTTTGTATGCAAAAATAAAATAATTTTAACAATTGTGACTATTGATATCTGAATTATCGAATTAATCTGATATGAATATTGTATAGTCTAATTTAGGAACGGACTCTTTTCATACTTATTTTTTTACTTAAACTCGAGATATTGATTAAGAAAATTTAATATATTACTATTAAATTTATAGTATGTTGATAAATAATTTGAACAATTGTATTAATATGGTACCAAAATAAAAAATGTTTGGACATTTGGAACACAGCTAGACAATCAATCTCACAATTATCATTTAGTCAAATTCAAAGTGATCATCAGATACTAGTAATATTGTCAAACCAGTGATACTCTCAAACCAATTTGCTGATGGACTTTCACTTGCCAACGCACAATTCTACCATTTAACTAGGTTCATCCAATCCAAGAAGTCAATTGATTTGGTAAAATTTAATATTATACTTTATAGAAATCGATAAGAATTTCTAAATGTTCTCAACCATAGACTAGGATAAGTTGAGTTTAAAGTAAAGATTAGTAAATGAAGATTTTTCAAAAATAACTAAGTTAAATAGAATTATATATGTATTGAGTGACTTTGTTCATTTTTTTGATAAATAAAACTTGAATTTCATAGCATAAAAAACACATTGAATGTTAAGTCGTTTAACTAATTAGACAACTTAAATTGAAATCTAAACAAAGTTATATATAAATAAATTTGAATCCTTTGTTTAAACTTAACTCATTTGTTTTTAAGGGAACAGTCTAACAATACAAATCATTATCTTCTAATCTAATAATTTTAGATTCAAATACTTATATAATAAAAAAAAACTTAACTCATTTAATGATTATTTTTCAAATCCCATAAACTTCACTTAACTATTGATACACTCCGCAATTGGTATCTCAACAATCCATTAAACCAAAAAGAATTTCAGAAAATATGCGGATGCATTGACCAAGGATATGATTTTACATACGGATAATTAATTTAATGAGTAAGCGTATTAAATTATTTAATCAAGTTTTAGATTTAAAATTTAGAAAAAAAAAATTATGTTAAAAAAACCATCCTCTAAAATGAGTCTGGGAAACGTTCGAATCAAATTTATCGAAATATAATTCAAAATACCAATTAATATAAAAAAAAAATTAGATCTCATTTTTGAGACCTATTTTCATCGATCTTCTGCAGGAGAATATTAAGCCAATCATATTGGCACATCCCATGTTCAAGTAATCTGGGAGGACATTAAATCAAATCAAATCATTTATAATATTGCATTGTATCTGTCACGAGCGTGACCAACACATTTCTATTTTTCAGCCAAATGTCAATAAAAGAGTAAGATTTTGTGTGTCGCTTACATCCCAACCAGCTACATCAAACGTGCCCCCAACCATCACCAAAATCTCCTATTATCCAAAAAAATTAAAAAAGAAAAAAAAAACAACTAAGCAATATTAATACTTCTTTAATATTTCAAACTATTAAAATATCAACATTAATAAGTTAGTATATGTTGTGAGCAATTTGGCATATAAATAATTTGGAAGATGATTTGAAAGCATAAACAAGGGATTACAAATTGCATCAAAATGCACAGTTTGTGCATCAAACATTATATTATATTTGCCTACGATTCCAGGTTACAATTTTTTTTTTTTGGTACAAGACGATGCAATTAAGTGGTATCGAATAGAGGAATTGAGGATGGAAGTGAAAAAACTCTATTATACAATATTTAAAATCAATATTATCCGATTGGACAGCACGAGAGATAATTAAATTTTATCATTTTTTATAAATTATTGGTATCTCGTAATTATTTCGGATCCGACTAAATTTGATTTAAAATAAATTCGACACTTAAAAAATAAAATTTTTCGAATACTTGTTTTTTCTATACATAAAATTTGAATCCGATATCTTAAAAGAGTATCAGTGTTCAACAATTACACCAATTAGAGCTGGTAATAAAGTTTAATCATGTTTTTGGTGTGAATTAATGACTCACAATTAAGCTAAAAAGGTCAAAAAAATAAAAATTTTAGAGAAAAGTCCATTGATAAGATGATAATTGAAAATGCCCTAAAGCTTATCCCAAACCTTCGTTGGGTTGTCCCTTTAAATGGGGTGTAACGTGTGGATGCAGCATGTTCACCCTGCCACAAGATGCCTAGCTATGTTTGGGAAGCGCATCAAACATGTCCTTCCACAGTAATAAAAGGGCCTTAAATCAGAATTAAACGCCCATTGAGAAGCCCTCCAAGGCTTCCCAGTTACGAGGTGCGTGTGCGTGTTCTGACCGTCTCTCTGCTTTATAATTAGTGTGAGACAGACACAACACCAGCCTCTCTCTCCCTCTCTCTCCCTCTCCCTCTCCCTCTCCCTCTCCCCGTCTCCCTCTCCCTCTCTCTCTCTCTCTCTCTCTCTCTCTATTTTTTATTTTTGCCCGCATTCTAAGAGAACCATTGCGTTAATTGACAGGAAAAAGACATCAGAGGCAGCAATTTAGTATTTCAACGACAAAGTAGGAGACATCGATTAAAGCAGCATTAAAAGACTTCTCACCTTCTAATATTTTAATTTTTTTTTCATATATCTAATTTTATTTTAAGAAAAATACAATTAACTCCCTTGTAATTACAAATTATTGACAAATTACTTACTATAATTTTAAAGCTGAAGCTGACAAAGAGCTCCCTGATGTTCACCCTTTTTGGTAACTTGCTCATGTGATTTTAAAGTCGGCAAAGGGTCCCCAATACTTACCCTCATAAAAAGAAAAAACAAATGAAAAATAGGTGAGAAATCCAAGTATCAAAATAAAAAGATAAAAAAAAAATTCACGCCGTGTCACTGTCCTCTTTACCATTTTTTTTAATACATCACAAATATTTAAAAATTTGATTAATTCAATCAAATAGTTATAACATTTAAAACTTGTTTGTTTCTTTTTTTATTTTTAAAACTTGAATTTAAAATGTCTGCCATTAGGGTTCTTCTACTTTCTCTTCTTCATCCCAAACTATCTTCATTCTTTCCCTTCCTTGTAACTTCAACCATCTTTTTCTTCCTTTTTCCGGGACAACTACACTTAATATGAATAAAACTTAAAAAAAATAATATGATTAAAATTTGACAAAGAGCACGGTGTGATGCTCGAGGATAAAACTCAAAAACATAAAAATGGAATCATTCCTTATTTTTTGTGAATGGACATAATTGGAAGCAAGTGTTTTCATTGGAGTAGAGTTGCCGGTTTCACCGCCGGAAAACTTCTCTTTGCCTTCGACGATCCCTCAATGTTCCCCGGGTATTTCAGTCTTCCCAGGATATAACGTTCCTTTTTCTTTTCTGGCGCAGGTTTTTTTTTTTTTTGATTTTGTAAGTATTGTTCTAATTCTTTTTGGGTTATTTTTTTCTCTAATTTGAAAGAATTGTGGAATTAATCATGGGTTTTCATTATCGGGTGTTTTTGGGTTGTCATTTGCACGAAAATGTATATATAAATTTTACTAAGCATCTAATTATTTTAACAGAAAAATTAAACAAAATGGACTAATTTTGCCACTAAGAAAAGTTGGGCGAGGGGGGCATTGCCAACAAAAAAAGTACTGGGAGGAGCTATTTGATAATGACACAACGTTCTGGGGGTATTTTGTAATTTTTTTCATTCTAAATTCCTTTAGGCAAAGGAAAAGTTAAAATTCTCCAAAAAAGGTAACTCGAAGCAAAATAGTTAATAAAATTGAATAATATGATAATAAACCAATTAATTAATTAATTAATTAAATCATACGGCCACAATCTTTTGTCCTGTCCTCTCTTTCAAAACCCTCCCCAACCCTCCGTTTTTGAGGTTTTCATGGTGGTCCACGCTCCCCCCCTCTTTTCCTCTCTCTCTCTCCCTCTTGCTTTTTTCTTCGTCCTCTACCCCCGAACAAAAGATCTCTTTCACTTCCATCTTTCTTCAATCTCTCAACCTCACCTACTTCATTGCACTCTCTCTCTCTCCTCTCTGCTTTTGTTCTTCTTTCTCATTTTTTAAGGTTTGGCCTTAATTGGGTTTTCTTTCCTTTGACTCAAATCATCAATTCCTCTTAAAATCAGAATCCCATAAGTTCTTTCCTTGTTTTAGAATCTGGGTTTGTTCCACTTTTCCTCAAAATCAGAGAAAATCCAAAATGTGGTTTTGCAAACTTAGTACAAGGTGAAAATAATTGAATCTTTCTTTCAATGTTTCATTGAACTAGAAACCCAATTGTTTTAAATTCTTTTTAATGTATTTGTAGAGATTCCGTTCTGTTTTCTGAGGCAAAAAAGCTTTAGTAAAAGCAGCACATTTTGGGTAGCCTTCACTGTTACTCAAAGCCAAACCCTTTATCAAAAGTTCTTTTGGTGGGGCGGGGGGGTGGGGGAGAAGGAACATTAAGCCCATTTTGGTCCGAGTCTTTGAATTCATTTAGAGGGTTTGATTGGATAGTTCTATTATGGCTACAAAAATGAAGGGAATGTTTAAAAGCTTCAAATACATCTCTAATATCTTTGGTAATCCCTCTCTCTCTCTATATCTCTCTCTGACTTTTTCATGCGGGTATTTAAGATTATTGATAAATTGTTGATTTTGTGATGTTGAAGTTGTCAAGGAGAGAGAAATGGAAATTGGGTATCCCACAGATGTTAAGCATGTGGCTCATATGGGTTGGGATGGTCATTCTGGTACCGCACCTAGTTGGGTATGTTTTCATTTTCATTTTCACTCTCAGTTTTCTGTGGAACTCATCACACAAATATGGAGATTTCTGTTTTTCCTAATTTTGTTCCTTTTTTTTTTTTTATAAAATTGAAAAGCAGATGAAAGAATTCAAGACAGGTTCTGATTTTTCGACGACATCGCTCGGTGACATTGGCCAATCTAATTCTATTGCTTTTTCCACCACATGGTCCTCTCAAGGTATGTTCTGCATGTGTACTACAATTTGTGATGCTTTTTCTTCTACTCAATTATTTGTACATTTTGGCATGTTGACTAATATTTTTTTTTGTTGTTACATTGAAAGTTTTTTTTTTCCCTAATTTTTTTGGTAAAGGTAATTAGAGACAGTTATGGAGGTTTAGCTTTCAGGGCTTCTCTTCAATTGTTTGTTTGCTTTATCTTTAGTTTTTATTATTTTTTATGTAAATTATAATCATAAAGATTTATGGAGAGGATTGATTGTATAAACAAATTAAAATAAATTCCCCCTTTTTTTTCGGCGTGTATTTAGAATCTGTACGAGCTTTATAAATAAAAATTCTTTTGTACCACTATCCTTGCAAGGTTGATATCAATCAGCTGTGTTTATGAGGAGACGAGCATAGTAAGAACTTTTCACCGGCTGAATATTACAAAGGAACAATCTTAAGACTTCAGTTCAGCTAAAACTGTAAAAAGATAAAAATAAATGATGATGATGATGATGATGTAGAGGTCAGGGAAAATCCAGGGAGATTCTTTGCCTAACATGAGGGGGTTTGGCTGTTGTGTCACGGGACAACTCTATGTGTGTCCCCTTCACAGACCAAAATAAGTAAGGGACCTCATGTTGGTTCCCAATTTTTTAATTCCATTTACTTGATGCCTTGCCTTTTATCAACATGTGTAGATTCTATTAGTTTCATTGTTTTTCAATCCATTTCATTTGATTCACTTTAATAATTATTCCTTTGTAATACTTCAATCCCTCGTGGGAATTATCCATAATACCTTTAGTAAAGTCTAGTTTTGGTCAATGTATCTGGTTGCTCTTTGTAACTTAATGTTTTCAAGACAATGTGCAACTTCAAATTATTCAATTCAACTAATACTTGGCTTGCACTCTTTTGTTTGGTTTTGTTAGATTTCACATAAGCTATCTCCACCTATTAGAGTAAGGTACATAAACCTCAAAACTCTTTACCTTAAAAGTTGGTTCTTAAAGTAGATATCAAGTTTTCTAGTAAGTTTAAATGTCAATCTACTGGTAAAGCAAGTTTAGCCATTGATTGATCTATGGTGGAGTTTTGAAAATGGAAGGGGAATTAGACAAAGCAGAGGAGAAAGTTTAGCAATTTGAGACGAAACGTAGTTAGGCAGCCAGAATTGCAAATGTTGATCCGTGCGTCTTCAGATCACCAAATTTCTGATGAAGTAATTAATTAGGAAGAGTGTCCCATTTCAGTTCCTACATAGATGATTCTAATTTTTATTCTAAATTGTAGTCTATCTATTTATGTCCTTCAAATTATGTCCAACTACGTTCATTGTTTTTTCTGTTTGTGGAAGTTTGGTAGGAGTTGGAACTTTGTTTGGAAATGGCATGCGGTCTTTCTCAATGGATATTAATTACATTGCATTACTTCTGACAGATTTTGATGAAACAATTGGATGCCAACCCATGGCAGAGATGTTCAATGACTTCCCCACCATGGATCTTCCCAAGGCCCCCAAGAAGCACAAGCGGAAAAAGTCATCCAAATCAAATTCCTCTCCAAAGGACTCCTCATCTTCAAGATCATCAAGAACTTTGAAGCATAAAACACCACTTGAGCCAATGCCAAAATTACAGCTTTAGTAGTGATGGTGTATATTATTTGTTTGGCTCAAGCAATGACGAAAATTTGCAATGTGGATAGTGAATCAAAGCTACGATCCCTTTCATCATTCATCGACAGGAGAGTGACATAACCTGTTGATAATGCTGCTGTTGGTTCAGAAGATCAAGGCACATCTAAGTGAGAACAAATGGAATGAGGAATCTAATTGGAGATCCGAGAAAGGGAAGAGTGTCCAATATTTAAGGTCAGGAGGTTAGTGAAGCTTGTTCAAGTTTTGTGCATTAGATGAAAAATAATTATGAAAAGAGTTGGATCACACAGAAGCTGTGATGAGTGGAAGTGTTTAGTTAATTTAAATTATTTGACTCAAATAATGTGTATAGTAGGCAATGCTGATTTCACCGATCAAATGGACTTGTTGCCAAAATGTGAAAAAATTAGTTTCTATTTCTTAGTTTCAGCTCGCCAAAAGAGAGGTGTGACAATTATTTGCTACCCTCTCTAACCGTGAGCATGAGTGTCTCCTCTTACTCTAGAACGTCCATTTGAAACATAACTACTGTCATCAGGGCGAGCCCATCACCCGTACCCATCAAAATGCCAAAAAGTCTAGGTATATCTACCATAACTTGATGCCTAGTTTGATGAAGTGAATTTCAGTTGCTTGCATTCCCTATTTTTCGTGTGATCGGGAAGAGAAAAAGAGACAGACAGGATGTCACTAGAGGAGGTCTACAAACAAGTCATTCCGAAGATTATAGGAAAGAGGCAAATCCAACCATGTTCAAGTGGAATGATAATGCTAAACCACATGCAACAGAAAAGAGAAGAAAAGAATGAAACAATCCTTAATAAAATATGTGGTATGTTCCAGAAGTCACTCTAAGCAACCAGAGATGCTCAAAATTGTGGAGAACCACCAATAATAAGCCTCCCCCTACTCAAATTCCAAGACATTGAATACGAGTGATTACTAGAAACCTGATGGATATGAACTCACAAGGAAGGTCGAACCCCTTTCTGATAAAGCTTTTGTGCCTAAAATCTCTGTTTAACTGAATTTGGTAAGAAAGACCTTACAAATTCAAGGCATACATAACACAAAGCAAGAGGCAATCTTTACTTCCATGACCTTTGCATTTTAGTATCACGATTTTTGGTATGATAATCATTTTATATAGGAGGAAATTAAAATTTTTTAAAAATCCTACATTTTTATATCAATATCTTTTATACTGATCGAAAAATATTACAAGTAAAATAAAATAAAATATGATATAAGGAGCAAAGGGCACAAAAATGCACCCATAATTCAATTTATAGCAATCCACATCATATGAGCTTTAAATTAAATTCAAGGGCGTTGAGCTTATTAGCATCAATTCTAAAATGTTCTGACATGCTCCATCAAATTCCAAGCAATGACTAAATTGAAAGAAATTCACTCAACACCAGAAGTTCCAGTAATGCACTGAAAATTGCCTGTAAATGCAATGATAATTCAATAACAATTCCAAATACTTTTGAGAGACTTGAGAATTTGCCAGTTTGGGAAGCGGGGAAAAATGAAAGTGACCCCAAAAGCTCCAAACAGAAAAATATGGTTTGTATTATAAAATGAAATGAGTGGTGGTTGGAATATTAGGAACAACCACACAACACAAATCTCCAGCTGATTGCTGCGTCCAGGATCATACAACATTCAATCCAAATCTAAAGTCCAGAATCCAGATTCTTTTCCTGTGAATGGTTCAAAGAATCAATGCACATGTTTCCTTTTGTCATTCTCTGAACCAAGGTGGGGTTGTTATTATCAATTAATTTAATTTAAGTTTGGATCTATGGCACTAGATCCCTACGTGGTATCTCTCTCTGATCAGGATGCTACTGTCATTTGGCACATGGACACCTGAAGAACAATGTTGATTCAAAACACCATTGGGAGTTAAGCCCACCCAATCCGTATCCTTTAGAAGAGGAGATTTCGGATGACTTGGTCTTCACTCAATTAACCGTACACCTAAAAAAAAGAAAAGAAATCTGAATTTTCCCTTTGCTCCCTTCTCTCGAACTCGCTGCATCTACTGCAAATCAAAACCTAAAAAACAGCATTCCAATCAAATCCCAGAAAACCATTTTCTTCTTGGACTCGATCCTAAAAACCCACATTTCATCTTCCCGAATTTCACCTTCGAATTAGTCAACATTCATCAAGATGCAGATGAAGATGACACTAAAACATAATCAGAAGTGGATTCTAACATTCTCGAGCCTTATGACTTGGTTTCTCGAACAAAAGAGTATTCGCGTGTCAAGAACACGTCTGCAGAATCTTTGGCCTTCAACTCCACAGCCTAAGTGTTGAATATCCGTACAAATGAGAAGATCTTTGTCAGGTTTCACACAAGGACATTTTAGTATCGGTTGGTGGAGGGGTGCTATTAATGAAAATTTACCTGCCGCTTTGGGCAATGAGACTTATCTTTCAGGCTAGCCTCAAACAGATTTGTAAACATCCATTGATACAGCTGGAGTTCTAGACCAAATCCAAGCCAAACTTGAGACTAAAGGGACTCAATTCAGGGTTAAGCCACCCGGTATTCCGATGCCCAAAACAATTAAGCTTGTAAATAATGGATACCAATGTCTTGCCCAAAAAATTCGAACCGATTAGCAACTAGATTTCTTTGAATTCGTTCTTGTTAAGACAACAAACACACGAATGAATACCTCATTGTCGATCAGGTTGAATTTTTAGAGCAGTTGGCAGTTTGATTGTTTGCTTTTCTTCATATTTTTTTGGGCTTCTTTTATTGAGACTTCAATGCATGTATGTTGTAAAAGAAATCCGAAAATTGAAGTTAAAAGAGACAATTGTGAAGCACTTGCCAAGACAAGACGGGGACTATTGATCTCCTATGATGTTATACAAGAATATCAAGAAAACTATCTTGCCCAACTGACAATGGAGAACAATCACCCTTTAGGGTCTTGATCATTGGAACTTGACATGGGAGTGGATGAGGGGAATAATTAATAAACGCAATGAGAGGAGCATACACTCTCGAGATAGATTATTCCGATTGCATCTATAGATCGGCTGCACAATACCGTAAATCACTGGATTTCTCCAAGGTCATGAATTGCCAAAAGCATCCAATCATAGCGGATTTACCACCGGAGAGACCCAAGGATGAGAAAAGTGGGAATTTGCCCTATTGTTGTAAGAATTGATCTCTTTTGCCAACGGCACAGAATGAAACCAAATCCAAGGGAGTGTTCCTAAGCCCCAAGTTTTCAAGATTTTGTTGGATCATTGATCTAACGTTGAAATTATATAATAAAATAATTATGTATTATATATTTTCATTTAACTTAAAATTCATATAAAAGTGATTTACTAAATTTAAAAATTTGAATTTAATGTATCATGAAAATAAATAAATAGGGAATATAGAAGGGTGATTTAAGAACAACCGGCATAAAGTGAACATACAGATTTGAAAAGTAAAAGTCAACCTATGGCTATAAAAATGGTTATGTTCCCCTTCGATTCAATTTTTGGCTATGGAATTAAGTACCTTTTCTATCTCATCTAAGTTTTCAATTTCTGTAATTAAGTTTTTTAATTTCAGTGATTTAACATGATGTATGGGTTAGTTTTGCATTAAAATTAATTTTTTCCAACAGATTCCACTAAATTTGCACCTAAGTAGTTGGATTTCTCAATCCGGACTGCAAATATGGACCACCGATAAAAGTAGACCATGCAAAATTTCCTCAAGTGGCCTAGATGCAACCACCTTCGCTGTTGCTAGCTGGCAAGTGATTTGGAACATCACAAAACCGACGTCTGGGATCTTTAGATGTTGTGTTTCCTTCTCTGCATACTACAATGAATCTGTTATCCCCTGTGACACATGCTTGTGGATGTAAATATACTGATCAATACAATCCTAATGCAAGGGCGATGCTTCTTCCCCCTGAGGCACTTCTTGTCCCATTTGTGAATAGAATTGCGAAGGCCAGAGCAAAGGCTAAGATGAAGGACTATGAAATTCCAAGGTCATTAACTTGCTGTGACAACTTTGGAGTTGGTATAAATTGGCATATCGATGCGGACTATAGGAATGGTTGGACTGCTCAAATGACTATATTCAATTGGAAACAATTGATCTTGAGGATTGGTTTGGTGCAATTCAGATTCCAAAAGCTTATCGCAGGTATGCAGATGTTTACTTTTTCAATGGAACCAAGGTCGTATTACTTGATAGGTATTACAAATTCATCTAAGTCAACTCATCTTTCCGCAGACATTGTCATTTCCCTTTGGCAGCACAGAGTCGACCACAATGCCTTTTGGTTTGCACTATGCAAATGGATGCATACCAACTTATATGCAACTGCTTTTACCTCCCTTTTTTATTTCAATCAAGCCAAACAGACGTCAAAACAACAATAACCAGAATCAAAAGAAACCCCTACGACCAGCGAGGCTAAATCAATTAAAAAAAAAACACGCTCTGTTACTTTCATCACCAAACATTGTCATTTCCACATAGGACGATCCTCACTTCATCCCTTGAAACAATCTCCATATTTGCCTTTTACCGCACTGTCTTCACCTTATTGCTAGAAACATTAAATTTCTTTAAATCTTAACCTTTGTAGTCATCAAAACTTCCCCAATCTCAATCTCCTAAAACTCTGCAATCATGAGCAGAAGCAAAACTTCTTGCAAAGGCCTTAAAATTTGCTGCGCCATTTCTGCAATTCTTTTCCTCGTTATTGCAGTCGTTATAGTAGTCTTACTCTTCACTCTTTTTAAGCCTAAACAACCTAAAGTCACCGCACAGCCTGTTACGATTAAAGGCTTCAACTCCTTTGTCTGGCCACTGCTAAGTCTAAATGTAACATTAGGCATAGCAATCACAGTTGATAATCCAAACTACGGGAGCTTCAAGTTTAAAGATAGCACCGCTTACATTAACTATCGCGGGACTATAGTTGGACAAGCACCAATTGCTGCAGACACAATTCCAGCGCGTGGGAAGCATAACATGAGCACATTTGTTGATGTTTTTGTCGACCAGTTAATAACAAGCGGTGATTTTAGGACTGATTTCTTATCTGGGGTAGTGAATTTTACCTCGACCACGACTCTCTTTGGGAAAGTGAGTGTTCTGAAACTGATTAAAGCAAAAGCAACCAGTTATTGCACTTGTGATATATCTGTTTATGTCGTGACTAAAACTTCTGAATCTGTTTGCTCTTCTAAAGTCAAGCTTTGATGTTCTTTTATATAGGATTATCCATGTATAAGAAAATTGTTGGATTGATCTTTCACTCCCGCCACCCGCCACCCCCGCCCCAAAAAAAACTTTCCTTTTGTTTTCTGCATTTGAAGGCCATAAATTTATATCTTGTTCATCCTCCAAGAAGCAGATATTAGTAATTCAGGGTTGAAGAAGAAAATTTTAAATCCAAGAACTTATTTCAGAGAGTCATTCAAATGACCAGAATCCTATATTAAAGATCTGGGGTTCAAATTTTCTCTTTTTTTTTTTGCCCAAAGGAGGAAAAGAAAATTGATGAAAATGCTAAGCATTGCATTAGACTTCTGCAAAACATGAGTGATTACATTATTTCGTATCTCTGAAATATTCCAAAAACACAACCATTGGCAGGGTGTGGGGTGGTGCAAACAAATATTGGAACCACAGACAAACGCTATAGGCCATTAAACAGACATGAATCTATTTTCGCTTAATGACAACGTTGGACAGGACAGACGTTTCTTGCATAGCATATGATTGAATTCAAATTATCTAAAGTGGTGAATTAGTAGTTATAAAGCACATGGAGAATGAAACTTATATAATTACAGCTTCTAGCTGTTGAAAATTCCTTTAACTCTAGGTTGGAAATTTTGATTGAGGCTGCATTAAGCAGAACAAGATGGCTGGAAGAGAACAAATATCGGTTAAGATCACATTTTTGGGGCCATACTCATGAATGTTTCATAATTCTAGATGGCCACTAACGAACAGTCAGCCTAATGAAATTGGGTGTTAAGTCTCTTAATCAAATCTTGAGTTTAAAACTTAAGAATAGAAAAGACTATGCTAGAGAGTCACCCCATAATAGGGCTCTACAGATGCGAACCGAATTAGTTGAATGGTTCCAGATACCCATGGTAGGAAAAAAAAAATTCTAGGTAATCTAATCACGGGGCCAGACAACTTATAAGCAAAGGTCCAAGATGGCCCGATTTAAAGATAGGCCTAGGAATTGTAGCCAAATCCAGCCCAATTTCAAACATGGCTCCAAAAAATTTCAGACAGGTTAAGGTTAAAAATTAAATCTAGAGGGTAATGCTCAAACTTACTGAGGTCTAATTTTAGGACTGGAATACTAAGACCGAAATACGATTGTTGTTGAAGCTCCCACTCCCCTCACAAAATTTCAGTACTACTAAATAATTCTCAAATTCATGAGATTATCCCCTAAATAATTCTCAAATTCATGAGATTATAAACCCGAACAAGTACTACTAATGTAAATCTCTAGCTTTGATATAAATTTCTGGCTTTGAATCAAATCGGCTCATAATACAGTACTACTAATACCACTTCTAACAAGCATAAGCTGGAAACTGCGGGCCTATGTTTCTCATTAAACTTTATTGTAATTTGAATGACATTCTTCCCTACGAATTTCAACCTGATATCACTTAATTTTCACTTCAAATTTATCGTAATTTGATACATTTCATGTTCGATCTGTCATTAAAGATGAGTTAAATATTTTTAAGACAGTATTTGGTTTGAAATACGATACAAAAAGAACGAGATGGAAAACATGAGATAGAACAAAAGGGAGTGGATCAAAATTTTAAAATTACGTAAAGGCAAAATTTTCGTCTCCTAAAAAAAAAGGAAATATAGAAATTTTGCTTTTTTTTTTTGGTTTTTTCCATTACCTCAATTTTTGTAAATTAAACATCATGTTTTCTATCTTATACATGTTCCTTCCATACTGTCTCTCATTTCAAAAGCTATTTAATTTTTACCTACTAATAGCCCTTTTCGGGAATAAAAATTTTCGGTCTTCATTCTACATATCTTTTAAACATATTACATCTTGAAAATGATCATTCCATGACAAAATTGAATGAGTTTGAATGAAATGGCAACATAAGGTCAACATCCAACTACTAATAATGCAGCAAAAATATCAATATCCCCACCATATGTTAATCTCATGCCATTCATCATATGTATAATTCTGGGCCTTTACTTAAATATTAACAATGTTTCATGGTCCTAAGGCATTGTGACATCTCTTTCTTGATTAAGATTTTATAACAAAGCCACCCCCTTATTCCTTGTTTGGCCACGACACCGATCTAATACTCATTGTCCCGTAAAGGCTTGAAATTTGTGAAGTTTTATCAACTATACTCTGAGTAGAAAAAGCAAGATTGCTTGAAGAGTTTATGCAGAGAAGGACAAAGACTAAAGTCCTACGATTGTGATTGTAGTATTTTAGGAGTCAAAAAAACAGTTGAAGGAGTAAACAAGGCTAAAGAGATCATTTTTGTCACGTAAAGCTCATATCTTATCGATACTATCATTGTTTATACAGAACATATGGCATGTTGAGCAAAGGAGAGTTCACACCAATTATTTATTTTTTTTTTGTTTTTATCATCGGTATCCGAACTTTATACGATTAATTTAGTTCAAATAATGTAGAACCCATTTTAAGAGTTAGCTCTTCTAATCTTTTTTCGTTATTCTCAGAATTCGAACTCAAAACAGATAAAATGCCCGACTATTCAACCCAAAAAAATTTAATGAGTTCACACCAATTATAGTATGTACTAATTAATTACTATGCACTCCACGTTTGTATGTGGAGAAATCTAGTATTGAATAACATACCTATGCTCTACCAACGGCCTATGTGGGTTGAGTAGGAGGGTATTAAATAATCTTGTTCTCATTATTTTGATTGACACTTGCAAAGGGTGAAATTCGTACCATGTTAAACTTTGAACGACGTAGTAGCTTTAAGGTACACACAACTTTTTCATAGACGTGTTTTTGGTGTTTTGTTGCTTAATCATAATGGCGACATCCTCAATCCTTTGGGACAATTTTCATACTTTTCATATAACCAGATTTTTTAGCCTTTCTAGTTCCATGTAGTTAGGTTAGGTCTCATGCTCTCACAGGCAACAATATATGGGTAACAAGGAAACTCATAACCCTTTTTGGGTACTTTCCCGAGTTGTACTCGCAAAGCACTTACTTTTTGCCATTCTTTCTTTTTCTCCTTGAAGGATGGGTGCGATTTAAAAGATTGCTTTTGTGACTGTGACTCGAATACTCTGTAGTCCCTCTCCCCCAAAGGATATCAAAAAGGTCATTCAAGTTGGAATTTAAAGAGGAATGATAGAATTCTCATCAGACATCTCTTTCTTACGTCCGAAAATCAAAACCCATGTTTGCTTTGCGGACCTTGCTTCTTATGGGCAACAGGATAAAGTCAACCTATAGCATGTAGAAGGGCTCAGCTTCAACTATAGGGAAATGGTAGTCTTACCATATATGTGATTCCGTAGTAATTGCTAGTCACTGATGAAGAATTTGCCAAAATAGGTTAGATTTACAACTACCCATCTCAATGTCCTCGTCGCAGGAAAAAATATTTCTCCTCCCATTTGAGAATTTGGATAAAATTTTCGCCCAGCTTAGGAAAAAAAAATGGTACCACAACTCTTTATGCCTGTTGTACTCGATTGATATTGTTTACGGTGTTATTCATTCATTTTCACCGTTTAGCCAAATAAAAACACTTGTACCCGCTCGTTCAGCTCTCCTTGCTCTCCCTTCGTTCGGACTACATAACTCTTTCCTTTTCTATTTTTCACTATACTAACTGATATCCAAAATTATATTCTGATTAATCCGATCTAAAATTTACAGTGACCCATTTAAAGAGATTACTTTCCCATCGTAGTCTATTTCATACTCAAATTACGAGTCAAATTCAAAATCTTGGTTAAAAGATAACATCAACTCTTTTTTTTTGTTTATAGTGAAACTCGAATTCAATTCTATTGCAAAGAGGAGGGGATTAGTACCGCTTGAGTTGACATTCATTGGTGCCAAACATCAACTCTTTTTTAGAGTTGTGCTCAATGATATTGATTACTCCTATATTCACTCATTTTCACCGCTTTCCCATCATCCATCATCCAACGATGAGTCTGTTCTCCCAATTTAAATCTGAAAACATTCAAATCAAATTAATCGAAATATAATTTCAAATATCAATCAATTATTAAATAAAAATTCACTATTAACCAAATTAAAAAAAAAAAATCTTTAACTTTGGTTCTTGTCAAAGATTTCATGTTTGAAGCCCAAAAACGAAGCAAATGACACAGTTAGGAAGAGTAACGTTAAACACCCAGCTTTTTTCTCTTATTTTCACAAATAAGAGTCTTTGGATATCATTTGAATTTTGATATTGCCTATAATTATTATTAAAAAAAAAAAGAAGTCGTGCTTCTTATCATTATATACTTGACAATCTGTCAATGATTTATAATTCAACTCACACCGTCCTCTTTTTAAAGATCTCAAATTTGAGTCCTTTTACGTATCCAAAAAATATATATATATATTTGACAATCTAAAATTTTATTAAATTATACGCGATACTTTTTAGTTTTTAACTATTTTTAGATGATATAACATTATTGTTTTCAAATCCATCACGGGGGGATCGAGATACTAAGGTCAATTCAGCACCCCCATTTTTTCAAAGAAAAATCAGGGAATTTGAAATTGCAATACATACTTCATACAGTTATATATATATTAAAAAAAAAAATGAAACCACTGTCCAAATTCAGGAAGAAAATTAACTATATGTGGGCATGTTTAGATTCAATGGGGTGGGGTGTTTCCAAAATTTCAATACGCCAGCCATCTGTATAAATTTCTGAAATTTCCGTACGGTTATGCTACTGAAAGGCAATAATTCACACCCACAAAAAAAAGAAAAAAAAAAGTGCTTTGGATTACAAAAGATAATCCAAAATTTTGTAGGGCAGCACCTTGGTTTTAGCTGCATTTTGACCGGCGGAAATTATGGTGCCTGCTACTTTATACCAGTGGTACGTCCAATTTTGGGTTAATCGCTCTTCAGATAAATTACAAATAATATTCCCACAAAGACCAAAATAATGATTCCTAAATGTATAGTATAGGAGTCCTTTTCCATTCTACCAAAAAAAAAAAAAAAGAATAGGAGTCCATTTCCATGCATCTATAAAGGGAAAGTATCACACACCAGAACTATGTAAATGCAATTTTAAGCTAGGGTTGTTGTTCAAATTATTACAATAAAATAAAATTTCTCACAAAATTTTATTCCTTGAAAATCAAATTTCAATTTATTTTCTAATTTTTACTCTGGGGTTTATTGTAAATTAGGAAAAATTGATCTAATGATAAAACCAAATATTTAAAATAAGTAGACGTAACTCGTTAGCTTCTTCTGTAATAAAAAAAAAACAAAAAAATAAAAAAACAAAAAAAAAACAAAACATGTAGCTTCCCTTAAGTAGAACAGGTGTAAATCCAAGCGACTGATATTTATTTAGTAATTATACGTAGAGCATTATTATAATCTTAACACCATAAACTTCTAAATACATATATTAAAAAAGGTTAAATATCTGAGGGTCAAGATGATACAAATTTGAAGATTCATTTGGTTAGTACTCAGTAGGAGGTGGGTGTTGTCCCAATATTGAAGTTACTGTGATTATCATAGCTTTAAACTACGCAAATCACATTCTAAAATCTTTTGGAATATAATTTAATGAGTTTGAATGTCATTCTTCAACAGAGTGGGAGAATTTATACCAAACCTAAATATTTATACCTTTTTGAATTAGAGTTTTGTATATATATATAAAAGAAAAATAGACATCGAGAGAGTTTTACTCCTTAAACATCTAACTCTGCTCGAATCAAATATGTTTATAAAGTTTTAGATCAAATATATATAAAAAAATAGAAACACAATGTATTAGTAATTCAAACGATATGCTTATATGGTAGAATCAAAATTTTATATTAAGAGAATTAAATATACTATGTAGACAGCAGGCCCAACGGATAAAGATTATAATTTTCGGGGGAATATATAATATTTTAGGTGAATTTATTAATATTTTAACATATTTAATGGTATTTTTAAAATTGTTAATAATTTTTTTTAGACTTTTAATAGTATCTATCAAAATAATTTATAAATATTACATATTGATCTTTTTTAAAATAATATATTTCGGGGTCGACCCTTTGGCCTTTCTATTGCTTATATCTACGATCATTATGTACTACTTTTCATTCGTTTATTCGCATCAATTAAACATAAAAATCAATTACTCCCATCAATTATCTTTATAATCAATCATTATAACTAAATTCTTTTTTTTTTTTTCAATTACATCTTCGCTCAAATATAAGCTAACTTCATAATCTTTCCACATAAACAGGTATCTATTAATAATACCACAATCCTTACAAACAGATTTTAATGATCAACTTTCATTTTTTTTCTTGGGGAAAAGCCCATGACCCATATCTTTTTTTTTCTTTTCTTTTTACTTAATCAACCGGGATTCGAAATATCCAATTAATCCATCCCGAACTACCGTCGAACCCTCTGTAGAAAGCTTCTCCTAGCATAATTCTTTTATTCTCAGGATTGGAATTCAAATCTTATTTAAAAGATTTAACGTTATTCTTATTAGGTCACTATCCATTATTCTCATAACCCATATCGAATTTAATATAATCTTTTATATTTTTTAGGAGTAATAAATTTAAATATTAAACAAATATTTTTTCAAATATTTTTACACAAAATATTATTTTATATTATGTTACTCATATGGTTGAACACAAATATAAGACTTATTAAAAACAATAGATGAAAAGGGTCTATTCGAAAAATAAAAAATGGACCCACCGGTTAGGTGAAATATTCTATTGCACCATTCAATCTGCGTTAATACCTTGAACGGTGGCTCTTGTGTGCTCTCATTTCGTCCTCCCGATTTATGAGATAAAATCACCCCCAGAAAAGATAATAATAATAATAATAATAATAACAAAAATCATAAAAGAATTTCTCCTATAATTACTACAAATCGATAAAATCAAAAAGAATATGATTATCTTCCATTGTATTAGTTATAAATTATTAATTTTTTGTTGAACCTAAAATAATTTTTTTGAAATATATGCTCTAAGCTTTCTCTCTCAAGTTTACATATATAAAAACAAGTGATCACATAATTTTAGTACATTACCAAACTTATTTGGGTTGAGTGATTAAAAACACTCTATCCCATTAATTAGAAATCTTGAATTCAAACTCTGAGAATAATAAAAAAGGATTTATAAGAATCAACTTTTAAAATGAGTTTTATAATACTCGAACCATATTAGTAAGATAAATTCTGTATACTCGTGGTAAAAACAAAAAAAATAATTTGAGTACACTCGTTTTTTTTAAGAGTTAAGCGCCAAAAGTGTAATTAGCCCTTAAGAAAAGAAAAAAAAAAAAAAAAAGAGAAAAAGAAAAGAAACGATACTAATAAAAATGAAGAAAAGATTTTATGAGATATTAAAACAAGGAAAATGCCACCGTGGCCTTTTGTGAAGAAGAAGACCGAGGAGAGCGAAGATTACCACAAATAAGTTCTAACCAATAAAATCTCTGTGATGGTGATGACCATAAAAGCTCCATAAATAGATAGACAATCCAACGGCCTTAAATGTTTCATGTGGGTCCCACTGATATTGGACAAAGCGATCGTCTAGTCGCCCCGCGATTACATGTAATTTTTCTTTAATTTAATCTTATATTAAATGTAATTATAGACCTACCATGCCAACAAATTAGTGACCAAAAAATAAATTTAATATTATAGTATAAAAATTAAAATTAAAATTAAATATGAAAAAATATAAAAATATTTATATAAATATTAATTAATTTAGTGTAAAATGGTAAAATATTACACTTGAGAAGAGTACGGAAGTGTTTGGTGAGTGTTAGGTCAAGTGCTATTTGTTAGTGTGGTTTTTATTTTTTAAAGTTTTTATTGAACTCAGTAAGATGGCTGGTGCAATTACACTTGCTGCTGTGCCTCTGCAAAATCCCCCCAAACTTATGCAATACGATTTAATTTGAATTTATTGTGAACAGTGAACACGTTTTTTTTTATTATACCATCGGTATCCGAATTCATATTTTAAATAATTCGATTCGAAATTTATAATGATTCATTTAAAGGGTTACTCTCTAATATAGTTTGTTCCATATTCAAATTACGAATCAAATTCGTGATTTTGATTAAAAAATCTAATATCACATCTTATTAGATCAATCGTCGGTATTAACACACAGAAGGGGTAGTAGTATCATTATTGCAACTGTTTATGCAATAAGGTGCAATGCTACCATGAGAGAGAGGGAGAGAGAGAGAGAGAGAGAGAGAGATATGATGTTTGGGAAGAAGTTCCTCTTCCTCTTTGCCTAATAATGGTGGACAGGGATATCCCTGTACCCCATTCCTGGAATGGGAACAAAGAGGTGGAAACAGAAATTGAAACTCGTCAGGAGTTTCAAAGGTAGAGAAGGTTAATTTCGATTCATGTTTCCAATTCCTAATTCCAATGGAACCATAATAATTATGGTTTTCAAAACCAACATTGTAGCTCCAAAAATTTAAGAGAAAATAAAAACTGTCTTTGTAAAGGCACCCGAGTGGTAAAATATTCTTACTCAAGTATCTTTCTTAAGATCAAGTATTCGAATGATCGTGAATTCATGTATTTATGTGATTTTCGGGACCTCTATGTAATAATTAAAAAAAAATGAATTATGCTGTGTTTCTGAAGGAAAAACAACCAAAACGGTGACAGCGATTAGAGTGGTTCATTAATCACAGGGTTTCAGAGAATAACATAAGTTTTGATTCCTCTAAGCACAAAGGATGAAGAGGATACATCTTTAGAAAGAAGTTCAAACTATTCTTTCATTAAATAAATTTTTTTCAAAGTAATTTATAATTTTTCAATAAAGAATTAGTGTATTCATAAAAATGACACTGTTGTTATGTATAAATATTTTTATATATTTTTTAAAAAAATTATTAAAAAAAGATATTAAAATAGAGCCAATATTAAAATCATATAAAATAATAAAAAAAAGAAATAAAATTAGAAAGTAGAGGAAGTAAATGGAGTCAAAGGTTTCAGCTCTATACTAACGTCCTGTGAGTTTAGTAGTAAGGTATTAAATTTCTTTAACCAAGATTTCGAGTTCAATTTTTGGGAATAGAAAAATAAGTATCAGAAAAATCAGTCCCTAAATTACCCTGCATAACTATTTAAATAAGATTAATTGGATTTACGAATATCGGTGGTCAAGTAAAAAGAAAAGATTCTTGTTCCATTCATCTAACTATAGAACGAAAACTAACATTTTAGTAGTTCCAAAACCATGGTCAAGATTATCTTCATTTTCTTATTTCTATCTAATCTATTTAATGTAGTATTTAATCTATTTTATTTGTAATATATTTTAACTTGACAACATAAGGTTCTAATTTTAGTGAAGCCCACTAAATGTTATTTACATAAGTCATTTCGACTCTATAAATAACATTGGTGAGTCAAACGAAAACGAAGTTAAGCATCCATAGCCTTGGTAGGCAATGATGGTTCATATGGGTTTGAAATTTTAAAGATATGGCTTGATGAAGCAATCCAAGAATGAATGAGATGGAGATGGGGATGGGGAACTAAAGAAATGATTAGGATAGGAAGAGTTGGTGACCTCCAAATTCTCAAGGATTAAGGAACACAGCGACCTCATTTAACATAGTTTGCAATTAGGTAGGGTAGATTGAATTAAAAAAAAAAAAAATCAGTTTCTTTTTTGAGTTAAAAATTTAATTTTCATTTTCGTGTTCAATGCTCTTATGTTGATGCTAAATTCAACACGAAATTAAGTAACCTAGCACATACTCAATATATAGAATCTACTTGGCATAGCAAGTAGCAATACTTTGGGATTTAACTTTTGATTAATGCTAAATAGTAATCGATGCTGATTTAATTATCAGAGAGCGTTTTATTGTCAAAAAAGTGTAAGTCATATGCTTGCAAAATTTTAGAAGCAATACTTGGGATCATGAATGGAATTTTTGACACAGAGAATAATAAATCAAACTCTCACTACAAAAAAACAGAGTTTTCCGATATAATCAAACTCTAGAGTTCGTGATGTCTAAAGACACATAGCAATATCGACATTATATGTTATCATCTTTTTTAATAACTTTTTGAGTTTTTATTTTCCGATTTCTAAAGTTCTAATTATTTTTACATTCCCATTAATTAGTGCTAGATCCCAATAATTTTCTCATGATTTTGGTGGATTTTACAATGATTTTCAAATATGAAAATGCATTTAATTTTCATCTGACCCCACAATTTGCAGGAAGAATAAATTTTCCCAACATTTTGTGTGCAAACATTATCCAATTTGTACAATGAGCTACGAGTTGTATAAAAGCAAAGGAGTCTAAATTGATGATAGATGGATTCTTAATTTTGTAGGGTCTTCATCATACTTTATGCAGCAATATATATTGAAATGTATCAGTAGCACAAAACAATTTAATGTCATAAATGCACTAGCCTCAAACATACGGAATGCATTATAATACAAGATAAGACATTGGCCTTTTCCTTTCCTTTTTGGTTCATTAAAAGATTCACAGATATAAATTTAATTTTCATCCATCCTTATATAATCACTAAATAAAGTAAAGTCATTTGAACTCTCGAATCTGCTATGTGAAGGAGGCGATACAAAGTGCACAATTATCATATTATGCATGTTTGTACATGAGAGCATGTCCGCCTATGTACATATACATACATGGAGAGAGAGAGAGAGAGAGAGAGAGAGAGAGAGAGAGAGAGAGAGAGAGAGAGAGAGAGAGAGATGTAAAATGACTATGTTAAGTTTAATGAAGAACGGGGCTGTGGACAAGGGAGGCGTTGAATGATCTCTCTTCATGCAAACATGAAGAACCTCCCTTTTGTAGGTGTAGCAGATAAACAATTTATTGAGATGTTGCAAGGAAATGGGAGTAGATGACCAAATTTCTGGTCATGGTAGGATTAGAACTTGTAAAAGGTTTTAAGATTCCCCCACCAAAAGTAGCTCAAATTAATTAATTTTCTTCATGGGTAGCTTTCGTAGCTTTATAGATTGCAAAATTAAAAATTGAAGTTTCATGTAAAAGCATATATCATCGTTAACTGTGAACAGTTTGGTGGTTATAATCCCTTTTCTCCAATCCTAAAATTCAGAATTCAAATCATTATGTAATAAAAAAAAATATATCATCATTAACCAAATAAATTTACATAATTGAAAAAAAATGAAAAGCAAAGAAAAAAAATGAATTTTGAATAAGATTTTGAATTCAAATCTTATATATGATAAAAATAAACATTAAAAAAATTTTACCTTCTAAATATCTAACTCAGCTCTAATCGGATTTAATTAATATTAACGTGATTATCGTATATTAATGATTTATATAAAAAATTATTGCTCAATTTTAAATATAAACAAGCTTTTTGGGTCATCCCACAATAACAGATAGTCCATCAACAACAAAAAAATAGCAGATAAGTAAAATTCAAGAAGTAAAATTAGATTAAGTAGAGGTTGAGAATTGAATTTTAGAGCAAAATCAGCAGCATATAATGTCTTACTTTAACTTTTTTCTCAAAATATGATCCTTAGTACAGCTCTTGTCTTTTATTGAATTAAATTTGATACAATTAAGAATATGTATACACAACCCCCCGCAGGAAAAGCAGCAGTGCAGCACAGAGTGAGTCCCCGCCGTAAAGACAGTGATAGGTGACAATTCTAAGTTTTATAGACCCACCACCTTTCACCTGTTATTTAGTAATTAATATTGTTTGACTCAAAAGTTAATAAAAAATTAACAGAGTATTGCGTGACAAAATTTTATTAAGATAATTGTTTAAATAAAGAAGTGCTGAGATCACTGCCGTTTGGTTGAGGTAATACAGGGATTCTTTTAGTGCAAATTCAAATTTTCATTTTTGTTTTTGGCATTATATGAATGGCACAGTCCTCGAGCAGGGGGGGGGGGGAGTGGGCTTGCTGTTGATGTATGGTTGGATAAGCTAAGTTGCAAGTTAGCCCATTGGTACGTGCTCTTAGTACAATTAGAGCAGTTTCAACTCGCTTTCCCAATAGTCCTTTCTTAGCAGTATGGCATGATGTAGGATTTTTGACTTGAGAGAGAGAGAGAGAGAGAGAGAGAGAGAGAGAGAGAGAGAGAGAGAGAAGAGCACGTGCTTGTGTCACTCCTGTGCACGTGCATATTTGTATATGTATTTGTCTCCCATATATATATGTTCGGTACACTAATAATTATCAACAGGAAATAACAAATTTCCATTACTTATTCAAATAATTAGAATCGGAGAATTGAAACTTTTTTTATGCAAACGAGTGGTCGCATATGGATGCAGATTGTTTATCTGAGATTTGATATTCAAAATCTTATTTTAAATGTATTTAAAGCCATCAAAAGGGATCACTTTCTCTTTTCTAGTTAAACTCCTAATTTTGATATAAATGAGATTTGATTCTAAGTTCTCATAATTCTATGACAATCTTCTTTAGTACAAGTCCTCCTTATCAAACAATTCAATCGGCAACCCAACATGTCTCACCTAAATACTCATCCTGCGAATCGCCAATTTCAAAAAAAAAAAAAACAAATCTTAGTCGCCGGTTCATAATAATCAAGTAATGATTCTAGATGACCCAGAGCCCCGGTCATCGCATGATAGTAATTAGATTACTTTGAAAGCTTAGCAAGGTAGAAACCCTCGCCATATCACAAATCAAGCTCGGCCTCGACTTCCCAAAGCGATAGAATGTAAGCATGCAAAAAATGATATCTGAAGTTCATCGTAAAGACCTCATCGAGGGCGAGCTTGATTTGATCTGTAAAGAAAAGAAAATGTGCAAGATTTTTATAAAAATATATATAAAGGAACTGATGTAGCCAACTTGTGTATTACATAAAACAAGGAAAGAGATTTAATTATTCTAATGGATAGATCTGGGTATGTAAAACTTACATACTTCATGGAAAGCTATAGAATGTTAAGGATGGAACTACGTATTATTTTGCAACTCATAGATAAATTGGTGAATAAAAGATGGTTATATCCATTTAGAGAGATGGCGACCTTAGGAGGAGGTCACTATTTTTCTTTGGACTAGTGCAAAAACTCAATTGAAATCATAATCTTCAAAATAAATTTGAAAAATCAGAGGGATTGTAAGTAAGAAGTTTGGTGAAGTTTTGAATGGTTTATATTTTCTAATTAGTGAAATTGTTAAGAGTCTGAATTCTAAGTTCATAGAAATTGTGAAGACCTTCTCATCGAACAGTTCAATCAGCAACTCAGGAAGTCTCACCCAAATAGCCGTCGTGCGAATAGTCAATTCGAAAGAAACAAACCAATGTCACCACTTAATTAGGCTTCTCTATTACTCCTTGTTACCCAAAAAAAAAAAAAAAATCTATAAAACTTCGATAATCTTATTTTCAAGAATTTTGAACTCATATGAGTTTCTTTATCCATTCTACATAACTTATGAACTATTGGATGTATTTATCTCAAGTGTAATGATGCATACCCAATGAGTAATAATTAAAATTTTCACTGTTTTTTTTGTTTATAAATAATAAAATTAGAAATTTTGATAACTAATAGAAATATTATTACACAATAACTAACATCTATGATTATCTCATCAAACAGATGAATTACTAAAATTTCAGTGGTATAATATTCATTCGTTCATTTATTTATTGTCCTTACAAGAAGGGCGAGAAAAATTCAAATGATCGGTAAATTATTAATTTTAGTAATATAAGACTTCCTTTTTTATTTTTTTAATTATTTTTCCTACCTTAAAGTAAGGAAACATTTAATTGAAATATTGCAAGACAAACCATTTTTTAACATGTCAAGAAAGATATATGATTCTCAAGTAGATAGATACCATAGAATAAGTATTTTTACCCAATTACACCAAATCCCATTATTGTTTAAATAGCAAAACATTTATACTGATTGAAGAAGCTTGATTAACTGAAAATTAAATTTCAAGTACCTTTATAAATTTATTATGCCAATTTAAAACACTACATTAAAAAAAAAATGAAAGAAAGTAAATTCATAACTAAAGGAAAATTATTGTTGTTAACTCAGAAAAAAAAATCTTGAACTTTTCATACGTCGATAAATGACATGCATAAATTATCAGCGTCTGATATTAAGTTTTTAAGTACATAAAACAAAATTATTAAATCCACAAGAACATAAGCCAAAGCATAAGTTTCAAGAGTGAAATAATTATGAGCAACAAAGAGGATGTTATTAATTGAAGTAAAAGGTCTACAACCTTTGGGATAACTAGGTTTCCTCTTAACACCAACCCACATAGTCCTATCATAGACCATTTTGAGCCAAAAATTACACTTTTTGTGGAAATTGAAACATTTATGTGACAAAGGAAATGATCACATGATTTTATCTCAAGCTTGATGGGGAGTGAATTAATTGATTTAATATTATGTTTCATACTTTTTCGTATAATGAATTAATTAATTATAACATTTTACGACAAAAACCAATTTGGACTAAATAACTCTTCACATATTACATTGTGTCGTATATACTATTAAAATATATTATATATCAAAATAAATGAGTCACAGCTATGTTAAAATTTCTTTTAATTTGGTATCAGAACCCGAGCTAGAGAAGACAATGTCTAACCCAGAGCCATATTAAATTTTTTTTTCACTAATACAAACAACAAACGAAAAACTCAAAAAAAAAAAAATGTTAGTGACTTTGCAACGTAATTATGCATTTTCTCGTTTATCAAATTTTTTCTTTTTACTAAATCAACTTGGAAAACTAATGGAATGTTAACCTGTGGTGAATATCAAGTGTTCAAGTTCCTATATTGGATTTTTTTTTTCTTTAGAAAAGGGAAAAAAATTAATTAAAAGGGAATAATTTCACTATAGACTTGATATTACTATTGATTGTACACCAGATAGAGGTAAAATCATTTTAATGATCCTGAAGTTGTGCTTATATGGAACTAAGCACCATAAATTATGACTATTTGGCACTCTCCACTTTGTTTAAAGGAAATAATCCATTTATTCTCTCAACCATGATATTATTCTATGAAGAGTTATATGCCTTTGTCCTAATTACTTAATCTAAGAATTTCTTTTTTGGATAATCATTTATTTTTTTCCCCATTAAAGATGGGAAATACAAAATATGTTTCTTCTTTATCAGAATATGTACCATGCAAGCTATTGTTTCTATCTTCCCTCATAATTTCTTTAAATTAATTATTTTCCATAATTTTCAATAAATTTGACTCTATCTAATTAACTATAGCGATTGCGTGTTTAAAAAAAAAAGAACCAAAAAAAAAAAACTTATTGAGTAATAACTAGGTTGAAACTTTTTCAATATGGACAAATAGAGATCCATTATGAATGTGCTTTAATAAATATTGTATCAAGATAGAGAAATTTTAAATTATTGGAATTCGTCCGATTAAAAAGTAATTATATTTTCTTACAAGTATTACCTGAATATAAATGTTCGACATGAAAATAAGGTTGTCTTTGAAAGACCTAGAAGGTTTCATATCATTGGATTAATTTAATTATATAGAACATCGCCCCATGAATGCCCTTTCATGCCACTATGCTAAGACTTAAAACCCAAAAGAAAAATGAAAATTAAAACAACAAATGCACGTTCATTAATGCATCAATGGCGCATCATATAAAATGATGGATGTTTTTCCTTTTGATTTTATCTGTTTAAATTGGCTCGTGATAAAAATCATCATTGTGAAGATATAAGATACCCATCATTCAATGAGCAGATTTTAAGCAAATTCTTGACATTAATAGGGATTCAAAAATAAAAAAAAAAAATCTTTCTCTCACATATATCTTTGCCCTATTTCTCTTATTACTTCCTAGGGTATGATTCAATCGGATTGACAAAGAGAGAGATGATTCTACTTTAATGTTCCTGTGATAAGAAAAATTTAGGGTTGGTACGCTGGGAAATGATTCAAAAGATCATTAGATAACTTTAGGGTTGGCATGATATGAAAGTTTAAAATCGGGCGATTTGTATTGATTTACAAAATTATTAGATACAAAAGCGTTATTTTTTGTGATTTTGCTCTGGGATCAATGTGAATACAAATTGATACACAAAATCGCTAATAAATAATAATTATTCATGATTTTTTTAGGTTTGGTGTGATACGAAAATTTTAGACTTTAAATGATACGGTATGATTTACAAAATCTTGAGATAAATAAGATAAGAATTAAACTGTTATAAATAGCATTATTCTTACATGAATTATGCATATGCCATCTAGGAGGTATAAGAAAAGTCTTTAGTACTGATATGAAGGGATTTTGGGAGAAACTCGAGGGTTAAGACAGCTTGATCGTTCGGTTCTTGATTTGGTGAGAACACAAAAGAAACCGTAATTCATTTCACCTCACCCCTTCTGGTGGAAATTTAAACATCAAACACTCTCTCTCTCTCTCTCTCTCAAGCCGTAATTCATTTCACCTCACCCCTTCTAGTGGAAATTTAAACATCAAACACTCTCTCTCTCTCTCTCTCTCTCTCTCTCTCTCTCTCTCTCTCTCTCTCTCTCTCTCTCTCTCTCTCAAGCCGTAATTCATTTCACCTCACCCCTTCTAGTGGAAATTTAAACATCAAACATTCTCACTCACTCTCTCTCTCTCTATTCACACCCAAAAATAATAGCTTGGCTAGCAAAGCAAAGCATTGCACACACCTCCCTCCCAATCATAAATGCTATCGCACCCTCTTTATACGCTCTGCAATAACTCCTTGCTGCCACATCCTTCACCACCTGTTCCCCCACCCCCTCTTTCTTCTTCCTCTCTCTCTCTCGTTCTCTTTCTCTCGATTTTATATCTCCTCTTTTTCGTCGTCAGTTTTTTCTTTCTCTATGCCCTTTCTTTCACTTCTCCACTCTCTCTCTCTCTCTCTCTCTCTCTCTCTCATTCTTCTAAGCAATAAAAATCTCTTTATATCTCACAAACCCACTTTCCTCAAACCCTCGAATGACTGTTTCCTTTAGTGACGTCTACTTGTACAAGTCACGAAAACACAAGAGATCTAATCAACTCGCAGCTGCTCACAGGGTTTTGATACGAGGTAAGTTTTCTTATCCATTTTCACTTGGTCTTCTTACTTTTTTTGGCATTTTTTTCTTTGGTTTCTTCTCCAGAAGCTTTTGAGTATCTCTCTCTCTCTCTCTCTCTCTCTCTCTCTCTCTCTCTCGTTTGACATGAATATTGATTCCATATATTTCCGTTATATTTGCAGATAAAGAAAGAGAGAAAGAGATTGTGTTGATTTGTGCGAAATGATAGTGGGCGTTATGTTCATGGTTTTAGGTTTCTGTTGAAAAAACAATTTAGATTGTTAAAAGGCCCATTACACCCCGTACTGTCAACCCTTTTTTCTTCTCTACAACTTGCTTTTTGGCACGTACCCCAAATAACTTTTTTAGTGAGAGAAAAACCCTAGTCAATTCAGCATTTTTGGGGGGGTTGGGGTGCTTATATGTAATAAACCAATTAGTGTGGTCAGACAAACACATCCAGAGAATCTTAAAACAAGCTGATCCCACAGTGCCCAGGAGAGAGAAAGTAAGAGAGTGTGTGGATTATTTAGGGCTTTTGAGGAGAGAGAAAAAGAGAAGTGCGGTTCCGAAATTGAGGCAATCGGACAACTCATGCAAGCCATTAGAGCTAGAGAAAATTTCTGGATTTTGGAATTCTTTCCGGTTTGTTCTCACTCAGGTTATCTCTCTCTCTCTCACAGACACACAAAACCTAATTTATTTGTGTCTTGCATTTTTGGTTTCAGTATAGACTGCTTGAGATTCTGTATATCTGATCACTGTTTCACTGCTATTTACCCCCATATAAAATTTTGCTACCGTTGAACTGCATAAGTATTTTGTTTTAGCAAAAATGAGCACAAATAGTTAAAGGGGGGGGGAGAGGGAAAATGAAGAGGAGGAAGAGACATCTTTGTTTGCCCTTTTAGCCTAGCAAGTATGATCATCTTCTCATTTGAGGGTTACACATATATTTCAATTTTAGGAAAATATGCAAGAAAGATTATTAGCAAAAATGGGATATGGAATCATCTTCCTCAATTACTAGCTAGTTGCTGGAATTGAATTCTGTATCTTCTCCATGTGCGCAGCGCGTGCATAAATGTGCTTAAACTTGCCTTTAAAAAAATTGAAAAGCTGATACAATCTCTCATTGCCTTTTTGCAGATTGATCAAGTGATTCTTACTCTGGAAAATATACCCATTTTACCACATCAATCAAGGAAAAATGTTTCAGCCCAATATGTTTGAGAGTCACCCTTATGGCCTTGACATGCCTCATAAGCCTCCAGAGAATGATTTGAGCAAGATCACCAGAGATGATGACTTTGAGACCAAATCCTGCAGTGAAAACATGGAAGCTCCTTCGGGAGACGATCAAGATCCCAATCAACGCTCCAAAAAGAAGCGGTATCATCGTCATACTCAGCATCAAATCCAGGAAATGGAAGCGTAAGTCGTACACTACTTTCTAAACAAAGAGATAAGAGAGAGAGAGAGAGAGAGAGAGAGAGAGAGAGAGAGAGAGAGAGAGAGAGAGGGAGAGGCCATATCAAATGCTTGGTTCTAGAAGATCATCGACCATTCGGCCTTGTGGTTCCGAGGGCTTTATGCCATCGCCAGTTATTGGGGTTTCCCTCTCCTTGGTTGTAAAGATGGCATAGCCTCCAGATGAAATTAAAAAAATATATATATAGACATAATTTTAATGGTTGTTCTATGTTTTGTTTGATAGTTTCTTCAAGGAGTGTCCTCATCCAGATGACAAGCAAAGGAAGGAGCTTAGTCGTGAGTTAGGCTTGGAACCTTTACAAGTCAAATTTTGGTTCCAAAACAAGCGCACCCAAATGAAGGTAACATATGAAAAATTTACGCATTTTCCTAAAATTGTAGAGCTTATTTAGGCAATATAAGGTATCCCTTTTCCACATTTTGTGCAGGCACAACATGAGCGCCAAGAGAACACACACCTAAGGAATGAAAATGAAAAACTTCGCGCAGAAAACATAAGGTACAAAGAAGCTCTCAGCAATGCAACCTGCCCTCACTGTGGAGGCCCTGCAGCCATCGGAGAGATGTCTTTCGATGAGCAGCATTTGAGGATCGAGAATGCTCGGTTAAGAGAAGAGGTTGACACATCATTACATGAGACTGTTATAGTAGTCCTAGTAATTTCTGTCTCTACAAAGAGTGATTTGGTTCTTTTTCCATTTTTGTAGATTGACAGGATTTCGGGGATTGCTGCAAAATATGTAGGCAAGCCTATGGTTTCATATTCTCATCTTTCTCCTCATCTACCCTCCCGTTCACTTGATCTAGGGGTGGGAAGTTTTGGGTCACAGACAAGCATGGTGGGGGAGATATTTACAGCGAGTGATCTACTTAGATCAGTCTCGGGGCCTACTGAAGCAGATAAGCCGGTGATCATTGAGCTTGCAGTTGCAGCAATGGAGGAGCTAATCAGAATGGCACAGCTTACAGAGCCCTTATGGACTCGAAGTTCTGATGACACCATAGATATTCTTAATGAAGATGAGTATCTAAGGACATTCCCTAGAGGAATTGGACCAAAACCACTGGGGCTAAGTACTGAAGCTACAAGGGACACGGTCGTCGTGATCATGAATCATGTCAGCCTAGTTGAGATTCTCATGGATGTTGTAAGTATCTGAACTTTTCTTTCCTGAGTTTTGTTATTAAAAATGCTAAAATATTTGTTGATGAATGCAGAATCAATGGTCAAGTGTGTTCTCTGGGATTGTCTCAAGAGCCTTGACCCTTGAAGTCTTGTCAACCGGAGTTGCAGGAAACTACAATGGAGCGTTGCAAGTGGTATTCTACCATCCCTCTGTCTCAATCAATATATGCATCCTACACCTAAATATCACACGCTTAAAAACTTGCAATGATCCCGCAGATGACTGCTGAATTCCAAGTCCCTTCACCTCTTGTCCCAACCAGAGAATCCTATTTTGTGAGGTACTGTAAGCATCATGGAGATGGAACTTGGGCAGTGGTTGATGTTTCCTTGGAAAATCTGCACCCAACCACCATGACAAGATGTCGTAGAAGGCCATCAGGATGTTTAATCCAAGAAATGCCAAATGGCTACTCAAAGGTGACGATGAATCATCTATATCCATCTTCTGATTGTTGAGATTGTTATGTGAAATGACAGCAATTTCAATCTATGAAACCCGTGTAGGTTACATGGGTGGAACATGTAGAAGTAGATGATAGAGCTGTCCACAATCTATATAAGCCTCTAGTAAATTCAGGTATCGCTTTTGGGGCAAAACGCTGGGTAGCTACATTGGATCGACAATGCGAACGACTTGCAAGTGTAATGGCTAACAATATTCAGACAGGGGACGTCGGTAATATTCTTGAAAAAACATCTGAATATATGTTGTCATCAAAATTGTGACATTATGCATACAAAACTTCAATTAAAACTGAGTTTTACCTTGTACTGCACAGTTATAACAAGCCAAGAAGGGAGAAAAAGCATGTTGAAGTTGGCTGAGAGAATGGTGATGAGTTTCTGTGCTGGTGTTGGTGCCTCAACCGCACATACCTGGACAACCTTGTCTGGCAGTGGAAGTGATGATGTGAGGGTCATGACCAGAAAAAGCACAGATGATCCAGGCAGACCTCCGGGTATTGTGCTGAGCGCTGCAACTTCTTTCTGGATTCCTGTTTCCCCGAAGAAAGTTTTTGATTTCCTCCGGGATGAGAACTCAAGAAGTGAGGTACGTCTACCTAGTTCACAGCACTTGTGTCCTGAATTACAAGGTGATGACCAAAAGGTGAATGAAATTATGCCATGAATAAAAAGGAAACACAAGCTGTTAAAATCATATAGTAAAGGACTTGCTAATGCTACCAATAATTGCATCATTTTCATAGCCATGTTGACAAAAACGTGTCTCCCCTGTTTATAGGGCATAGCATTAAGCATCCGAACCAAACATTACCTTAGTATTCCTACCCTGTAGTTGTTACTACATCTGATTGGTTTGAACAACATCAATTAAGAAACGAACAAGTATTCAGTAAGGTATTAGCATGATGATGTATTTTAGTATAGCTATCACTGAATGCAGTATCTGGAAATTAGTCTCTACATAATCAAAAGTAGTCAATGATACACAGATCCACTTACTCATCTTTGTTGATTTTTACCAATAGTGGGATATCCTCTCAAACGGAGGCCTAGTACAAGAAATGGCACACATTGCTAATGGCCATGACCCAGGCAATGCTGTCTCTCTACTACGTGTCAATGTAAGTCGCAGCTACAAGCTCAAGTATCAGCTTCACACCCCCACCCAAAAAAATAAATAAATAACTAACACTTGCCCTTCCAACAATTGCAGAGCGCAAATTCAAGCCAGAGTAACATGCTCATACTGCAAGAGAGTTGCACCGACGCAACCAGTTCTTATGTGATCTATGCTCCAGTTGATATTGTTGCCATGAATGTTGTGTTGAATGGAGGGGATCCAGATTATGTTGCCCTTCTTCCATCAGGTTTTGCCATACTCCCCGATGGACCAGGATCCCTTAACGGAGGGATCCTTGAGGTTGGGTCTGGTGGAGCTCTGCTAACCGTAGCCTTTCAGATTTTAGTTGACTCTATTCCTACAGCAAAACTTTCACTTGGATCAGTAGCAACTGTAAACAGTCTTATTAAGTGCACAGTCGAAAGGATCAAGGCAGCAGTATCATCTGACAATGCATGACTAATATCAGAGTGAGGTAATTCTTTTTAGTTAGTTTTTGGTTCTCTATCGGCAATTCTCTGTACCACTTAACAGAAAAGAGATCAAGAAAAGTTGACCTTAAGTTCTAACAACGACCCCAGTCAAATTTAGTTTCATAATGCATTTGAGTTGGTGACATGAGAGAGTAGAAAATAGCATATTCGACATATGTGCTTCAGGAGTACTTTTTCATTCAGTTGCTTCCATTCAATAAGGAATTGCATTCGCAGGCAGACCTGGAGCTTTGAGAAGGCATTTTATAGCAAAATATGAGAATCATGAGCACAAGAATAAGAATGGAGCGCACTTGAAAAACTCACAAACACACGACACAACAATTATAAATCCATCTTTGTTCTTCATTTCCCAATAGTATTATAATAGCTTTGTAGATATCAGCCCTAGCAGCTCTTTTATCCATTTTAACTATTTTCGCTGGTTACAGTAAGAATCAAGGGATGGGAATGGATGACGCAAGGAACCTGAAGTTTACTCTTGTATCTGGATGAAATGAAGAAGTCAAGAACGCACCTCAGATGATCCCTGCCTTGTGGTGTTTGTTATGGAAGAGAAAATGTAGGAAAGGAATTTCACCACCCTGCATGGATAATAGGTTCGGGTATTGACTTCCATACAAACTGTATACCAAGAGACCTTGTCGTATAAGTTAGGACCCCTGATTCACATGAATGACATCCTGTTTCATTTTAGGCTTAGTGTTTTCCTTCCGACATGTTTAGTCTTCGGAACAAACATTTGCTGTTAGACAGTTGGGTGTATCGACCCATTAACAAAATCAGTTTCTTTTATGTTCTAATAATTTTCGGGATGAATCAATTTTGGGTGTTGTTTGATAACCATTTAAGTGTTGAAAATTAATTGAATTCAGTACTTGATAATCATATTTGAAGACAATAAAACTAAGTGCTAAGTTTCAAGAATAAAATTTATACATCAAATTTTTTACTATGAAAAACTTGACTGAATGTATTAAGCCAAAAGGGGGTTCAATCAGTTTCTTATTTGTTTTAATGAAAAACTATGTATTCTTTTTCATTCAAAACACTTATAGCCCTTAGAGATGTAAAATCTATTTTTTTCAAATAAAACTTTTCATTTAGAATAGTAGAAATTTCTAATACCCTCATTTGTATTGGAAATAAAAGTTCTCATAAAATTCTCATTAATAACTACATTCTAATTAAAATATTAATAGAAGAATTCAAGTTTAACTCGTGAATTTATTTTCCGCGAAAGTGGGTATTTTAGTTGTCTATATTAATTGATATTTAAAAAAAAAAAAAAAGTAGTTAATATTTGTTAAATGAAAAATAGATGGTAAACCTCTTATCTCATTTAAATTTATTTTTACTTTATTTTATTCGTTTATTTGTACTTTATATCCCATGAAAGTGGATATTTCCTAGAAAGTTGATAAATAGAAGAAATAATAAAATGATAATTTGTTGTGTTAATTACAAAATTTGGATATTACGTTTGCTATAATTGTATTCAGATAAATTCAGCAACTTAATTTCAGCGCTAGAATTTTGGTTTCTATGGAAGAGTACCTTAGTTTGAATCTTGTCTGTCATATTGATAAATTCAAATTATCAGCATGGGGATCTGAGCTGACACTGCATATTTCTCAGATTTTAAGCTAAACAAGATGCTAGATAAGATCGGACATGCAAAAGAGACAATCTTCCTTTCTTGCCAATGCAAAACCAGGTCCTCGACCTAATTCAAAAGCAAACCAAAAATGCATTCAAGAAATATGAAACTGAACCGAGTAAATCTTGAATTATCCAAAACTCTTCACAGCTCAAATTTCTCCACTCAACTGAACAAAGACTTAAAAATCCCAAACCCGTTGGGGGTTGGACCAGTTTTTTCCATCCATCTCAATCTTTTGAAGATGGAACCTTATTACCATCTTACTTTGAGGCATTCCTTCATATCCCAAGCATTAAAATAATGGGATGTGATCTCCCAAGGCTTCAAAAGGTTTATATTAGAGACACCAAATATTGGATATACGCAACTAACTTAGTGCAGCATTATGCCTGTAAATATTATCAGTAACTAGACTCCATCAATATGACACAACAAGGATTGCTCTACTGTTGCCGGCTCATTTTTGGTATTTCCACCAATGAATCATCTTAATGTCACCACCAGGATGGTGGCATCCATCAAAAACATGATCACCACTGGCCACCATATTACCTGCCCTACACCCATCAATATAACAGCCTCACATCTATGGATGCAGACTCTTACCAACAGATCATAGCCAATACCACGGACCCCTTCAAGACCACCAACCATATCCATTCATGATTCAAGCCTGGGAGCAAGGAGTTGATATAATGTCCCCATGACCTAAAAGTATGAAGCAAAGGCAATATTACTTTTATGCCACCTTATCTCTGTCAATAAAGTCGTGCTTCTATTCCTACACATTAGGAAAAATGCCTGCGTTTATCAAGTGTCAATGCGTTAAAGTTTAACATCTATAGTTTTTTTTTTTTTCCTTTTTTTTTTTTTAAATAATAGCTTAATGAAGTTATTTTCATGTATGGTTATAGGATCCTAGATTTCTTCTTTGTTTTCACCAATTATTTTTTAATCATCACCTTGAAAAAGCCTCACCTATTTACCTACACAAAAGCCTTGTCTGACATGGTTTAAATGCACTCTCATGGCACTTTATAACTAAGAATATATATTTTAAAAACTAATAACCAACAGTATACCAGCGAGAGCAACAGATCTTTAAAGCCACATAGATGTCTCCTTATACTGAAACTAGCATTACATCCTGAAATGATCGGTGACCCAAGTAAGGAGAGATATTAAAGAAGTAGTCATTCCTTAGCTCCCCTAATTTGCCTTTGACTATTTCAACAGTCAGCAGCCAATACCTTCCTTCAAAAGGTAAATGAAGTTAAATGTACTTGATTTTCCAGCACCCTAGTCTTGGATGTATCCCCCCCCCACCCCACCGTTGTAGGTGTAGGAAAGGTTAATATGGCTGCAGAAAAACCTAAAGAGAATCTTTCTCATTTATAGCAATGGCTTACACAACAGAAGCTTAATTGGTTATACCCTAGTTGTTGGAACCAATCAATGGGGCCCTAAAGATAAAGCTGTAGGATTATGCTCCCGCTGCTGTCAATGCAGCATTCAAAGCACACAGCCTTCAAATTTGAGACCAAAATTTCTATATTTAGATTAACATGTGTAAATAAATGTCATTATCATCCTTCACTATGTACAGTGACATGGGGATAAATTTAATGGAGGGAGGGTCACAAAAATACTGTTACAATAGAAAACAAGTTGAACATAAAACTTGTCTAACCACTCAGTGGACTTCAACTAAAAACACGTATTAGAAGATACCATACTCAAGACATTGGGATGAAAATGCTTAGTATTTTAGCATAATAAGCAACAAGGTAATTGTAGTATGACCTCCAGATTCTAGGTCAATTGAATCTGGATACTTGAGGGAATTGGTAAAAATTCGTCCTCTAATACTTGAGATTCATGAGACTTCTAAAAGATTTGGAATCAAAAAATCTCTGTTGAAGAACCAAATTCATGTAAAGGCATAGCTCAATGACCAGAAAGGAGATTAAATCTTGTCATGGTAGTAGATAATAGTAGATGATGATGTAACCTGGTGCTTAAAGATCCCTCCGCAAATGGAGCTTCAGACATGAAGCAGAGATGCATACAACTTTACCATGAAAATGTTAATTGATGCTAGAACTCATAGGTTGAGTTTGGGCGGCTTAACACCAAAACAGTTATAACACTTGGATCTCAATAAATAATCCAATTCGCGTAAAATGCAACTCTAGAAGCTCATTGTTAAATGTGATATTGGCACTTAGCTTAAGCTTTTCCTGGTTAGAGTTTTTAAATATTACTATTACAGTGATATTGCTATAATTGTATGGTTACAAAAATTTTAACTAGACTAAATCAAGTCATTGTCTATAAGGATTCAAATGAGCTATGGATTCTCTTTATTTTTTAAATTATTTTGATAGAAGGCCTAAATTCAAAACTTTATTTTCAAAACAATGAAAAAAAAATAAACATGGAAGTTGTTGCGGTACTCTGACTCATTTTTAGATCTTTTATCACAACAAAAATTTTCTTGCACCATTTTCATGCATAGTACAAGATCCATAGTGCTACAGTAGCTAGAGATAGTCTGACATTGTATTTCCTTAAATGCATCTCAAATGTATAAGGCACTGGTGTATCGCTCAGGATTGTAAAAGCAAATTTCTCAAATCAACAAAAGATTAAATATTGGTTTAAGTATCACCATTGAACATTACATAATCATAGAATGGCTTCTAACACAACAAAGAAAGTGCTAGGAAAATATCAAGGGCAGAAAAAATTACAAACAAGGAGTACCATTGTTAATGATGCTTCCTTAGAATTTCAAATGATGTTGTGATTCCGCGTGATGCCAAAGAAATCATGGCCATGGGCTAACATAGTTGACTCCTTATCATGGATAGATTCCCTGCAGGTATAATTTCATTAAAGTCAATGCCTGGATTGCAGAAACATTAAATTGTATAAGAAATAAGCCACCTAAAAGTATATAATTTCAGAAAGTACAATAAAGAAAGAGATTGGTCATAAACTGGTGTAACCCAGAATTAGATAGGATGGGCATAAGTAGTATCAGAAGAGACAGGGATTCATTAATAGCTAGAGACAGATTTGACAGCAGAAATTCACATGGCAGCAGCTGCAGCTGCTGCAGTTGCATCCTATTCGAAAGACAATGGACAGTTCACACAGTTGCAATCTGGCAAATAAAATTAACATTGTGCTTTTATTGAACCCATGTGAGGAAGAAAAAAAACAAAGGGCTGTTACAACATCACTTTGAGCTCAGAGTTGTTGGGTGGAACTATTATAATTCTATAAAAGTCCTAGGGAGGACAAGAAGTTAAGGCAAATGCAGTAACAAGCCTGTGTAACAACATATATTGTTTAAGAAATTTCATAATATGGCTAAGATAGTGATCAGCTTATTCTCATTTGGATGAAGTAAAAAATTCTGGCACTAATCCATTCACTCATGGGACAATGCAAGATTTCAAGTCTTTTCATTACTATTAACTTACTTTTCAAATAGACCTAACATTGATTGACTTCCTAAACATAAACCCCTGCTAAAAGTGCTAAATCACCATAAGCAGGTTCTCACAGCCAAAACAAAATTCACATGATGAAACATCAGTGAAGCCAATACAAGTGATAAGAAATACGTGACTCCATCCATCCTCATCTAGCCAGAAGATCAAACCTGACAGATTTTGATGAATACTTATTCTACATTTGACCAGAGAAAACACAAAAGCTATAGGGTTAATCATCAAATCTCTTTTAAAACATGTAAATGAAAAGTAAAACTAGAACTAAATCTACCAACTCTTTCCACACATAATCCATAAAAATCTAAAGCAACAAAATTATGATAATTACAAACAATTTTATACTGAATGCTTATTTCAAGACGAGACAGTTGAAAAAAGTAATGCAACTTTCCTGCTTTAAAGGTCATTCAGTGTTTTCTTCAATCACGGCATTGTCTAGTCATCACCATTCTAAAATTCATTCCAATTTAAATCATCAGTGTCAGATGTATATATCGGGCTAAACAAACTGTCCTATTATGAATTCCTCAATTATTGAAGCTGTATTAGCAATTATGAAATGGAACACCACCACAAACTTTGCATAGGCTGCTTGTTCTTCATAGTTTTATTAAGCATACTGAGGATCATTACGCTTTATGAGAGAAATCCAACCGAAGTCAGCAGATTTCCAAATTTTTCCATATGTAGTCAACATCAACTCTCAATCAATCGACCCAAAACTCACTTTTTTGGTATTGGAATTGGGTTAAAATAAGACATATAAGAATTTCAGCCTTGTAGTTTCCTCCGTATCAATGGTCAGGAAGTCAAAACTGTATAGTGATAACTATAAAAATTATAAATTTTTTTTTCTAGGGTTAAATTACAATTTATCCTCCCGTGATTTCATGTTCTACCACAAACTATATCTGTATTTCAAAAACGGCCACATATCCCCCAGTGGTTTTCAAAAACGTGGAAAGTAACGGAAATGTGCAGAAGGTAACAGAGATTGAGAAGCACGCGTGGGAACTTCCTTTTTACCAATTCTACCCTCCTCTGCCGCATCTCCAACCTCCGCTTCATCCTCCATCACACCGACCACAGAACAGAAAAAGAGATAGAGAACAAGAGATAAAGCTATCTATGAAAGTCTAAGAAGAAAATCTGACACCCCTTATCAAAGCAAAGCTTCCAGTGTCAGTCTTCACCCTCCCTTTCCTCTCTGACAGTTCTCAGCGACTCCTCCTATCTCTCCTTCAATCTGCACACCAGCTTCTCCTCCGACCTTCACTAAGGCTCTAAAATCTGGGGTTGACCTCTTTGGGATCCAGAGATTGTAATTTACCCTATTTTGACAAAAAATAAAATAAAATGGGAATTTTGGCACCATTTTCTCTTTTGGGAATTTCTCTAACAGTAAGTTTGGTTGAGGTGTAAAATGGAAGGAAAAGAGGACGGGAAGTAAATGTGAGATGAAACAGGAGATTACCCTCATTTGATTCAGAGTGAAATGGGGAATAGAAGTAAAAGAGTGGTGAAATAGTACTCCCTCCATATCAAAAAAAAATTCCTTCCACTTGTGGACGGATTGGGACTATAACGAAAATTTATTGAGAAAATTATCCTCTTTTTTTTTTTTAATTTTACATGACTTAGGAAAAATAATACTCATTTATTTCCCCTCCCCTCCACTTTTCACTCCAACCAAACAAAGGAAAGTAATACCAATTTTCTTCTCTTCCACTCCTATATAATAAAATAGATGTAAATGTATTTATTTCCACCCAGTGAAGCGAATCTCCCCCTTCCTTCTCTACCCCCTCCCCCTCAAAGTAATACCAATTTTCTTCCTTTCCACAACTACCAAACAAAATAGAAGTAAATATATTTACTTCCAACTAATGAAATAAATCTCCCCCTTCCCTTCTCCCTCCCCCACCCCCCTCCCCTCCCCCGAACCAAACTTACCCTAAAATTTATTTTCTTAGGATTTTGGAGATTATAATTTACCCTATTTTGGTAAAAATAAATAAATAAAGATAAAATGGGAATTTTGACACCATTTTCTCCCTCGGAAATTTCTCTAAAGTTTATTTTTTTAACATTTTCTCACCATTTTCTCACTACCTCTCCTCTCTCTCTCTCTCTCAAATCTGTCTTTGGGTTCTGGAGATGATGAGGGTTCTAAAGATTGTAATTTACCCTATTTTTACCCAAAAAAGGGATTTTTGGCTCCATTTTCTCCATTAGGAATTTCTCCAAAATTTATTTTCTTAACATTTTATCATCATTTTCTCACTTCCTCTCCTCCTTTCTCTCTCTCTCTCTCCCCCCACAACTCCCCTCTCACCGTTTCTGCCAATTTCTCCCTCCCCTTGCCAAACCCGTCTCCATCTTTCTCTCTCCTCCTCAAACCCCAATCTGGAGACTTCTCTCTCCGTAAAAATACCCTCTCTACATCAAACAATAACCCTAATCCCAATTCTGAAAATATCTTGAATGGGGATTCTTATTGTGGGTTGAATTTCAATGGGGCAATTGGGATTGTTCCAAAGAGGCCATTGACATGGAGCGAATATTGAAAGTGGGGTTGAATTTGACATAGGTTTTGGCAACTGGGGTCGAGAGGGTTGTGAAAAAAATGAAAGTGAAGAAGAAGAAGAAGAATGAGGATAATGCAAGTGAAGTGGAGTTTTTAAACGGGACGTGTCTTTGGGTGAAGAGAGACATTAAGATTTCGGAGAGAGAACAGGGACATGAAGAGGCTTCTAGAGGAGATGAAATGGGGCAATTTTGGAAAGAAAAAAAATTAAGATTTTAAAATTGGTGGAAGTTCTGCGCATTTCCCGCATGTGCTTCTCAATCACCATGACCATCTGCACATTTCCATCACTTTCATTTTTTTGAAAAGCATGTGGCTATTTTTGAACTATAAGGGTAGTATGTGGTGGAACATGAAACCACAGGGGGGATAAATTGTAATTTGCCCTGTTTCTAGAGAAGAATCCAGATACCAACATAATCCGTCAAGATTTAAATGTTCAACCTTTCTCCCAAGGAGCATCAGGATACCAACATAATCCATAAAGATTTTAAGCGTTCAACCTTTCTCCCAATTTGTGTTTTCCACGAATGAACTTTTGCTTTCTGATAGAATGGTAATCGTAAGCAAGAAGAATGAGTCTCACACCGCTAGGAACCTAATGTCTAATTCGCGGAGGAAACACATCATGTATGAAAGAATATTGCTTTCTGATAGAATGGTAATCGTAAGCAAGAATAATCAGTCTCACACTGCTAGGAACCTAATGCCTTATTCACAGAGGAAACACATCATGTATGAAAGAATATCTACAGGCTAATCATGATGTTCAAGTCCTGCAGCATATTTCGTCAGGGTAAGCTACACCGTGTCGTTTAAATCTCTCAAGTCAATAGGCAACCTTATAGCATGAAACAGTATCTTGCGGGCTTATTTCCTTCTCCGGTACGATTCTACTAATAGAGAAATTCATGAACAAGAAAAAATGAATTATTGCTTGAAGCTAGTAATAATTCTGTAAGAACTATGTGATTAATGGTTTCATTCAAGGAAAGCCAAACAATAAGTATCCTCTAGTTCTTTCGGTGTAAATATAACATAACTCCACTTAACTGAAAATAAGATCACGAGGAAGGAATAGTCACTTAAATGCCAAAAAAAAAAAAAAAAAAAAACAACATAGCAATTAAACATAAATTGGAAAAATAAAAAGATTGAAAGTAGGCGGAAAACCCACTCCAGATAAAATAAGAGGAAAAATCTTCAAAAAAAAAGGGTGGGTCATAGAACCCAATGAAAATGTATGAGGTAGAACCAGGAGGTTTGAACAATAACAACAATAAATGGCATACCAAAAGAAAGCACAAGTAAAAAAGTAAAAACCCTTGATTGAAGCAAAAACAATAACCAGAAAATTTGACTATCATTGATAAGAACAGATCTGTTTATTAACTTTAGTTTGATTAATATGTAAAACCTTAATGTAAAGAGTATAAAATACATTGAACATCTGGAAATCTACAACCACACATTTATGAGGGAACGTATGAGGGAGCATATGAACTTTTAGTGTGATTGAGCAATATTACAATAAAAGGGAAGGAGTTCAGAAAAACTAATTTCTTACTTCAAGCTAAAAGATATACAAGAATTTGGGTAATAGATGTATAGAACTATAGATCAATATGCATAGCTTTGGCAGGCCAACCTTTGACATGTATAGATACATATATATAGGGAAACTGTTATTTAAAGAATAAACATGATTTCTGTAAATATAATGAAGTTAAAGTAGTGAGGACCCTTTTAAAATTTTCAAAAGTTTGTGAGGCCCCTATAGGTCATCCTTATGTCCATATATGCATATAAAAACAATGAAAAACATCAAAATATGACAATTAGCATGATAACAAATATATATACATGAAGCTTTCATATAGTGAAAAAATAGGGAAAAGACAAAGACAGGATCATTTGACAACTTCTTTCCCCTCAATCAAAGAACTAAATTCCAAATTCAACTCCTGCTTTAGACGCATCATTAAAAACTCAGTTTGTGTACGAATATAAAGGTTATCATGTTTCACACCCAATGCCATCGCAAACAAGGGTCATTTGAGTAGTTCAGGAGACTTTTCACCAACAAAAATCATGGAGCTCTTCTACAGGGGGACCATGACATTGTAACATCACCACTGATGCCAACTATGCAGCAACCATTGACATGACACCAAGCTCAACTCTTTTTCATGCAAGCCCACCCAAACGCACAGTCACATATTGGTTGTTCTGGAAAGTATTTTTGGCGTTTGCCACAGCAGACCCCTCTCTAGGCCAATCCAAGCAGACTTATGTACACTGAACCCACCAAATTCCTCAGAATTTCTCCCCACAGCCTCCGAAGAGCCAACTTCATTTGGTACTCCACATATTTGCACTTATCGCACCAAGCATTTTGTAGTATCAATAATGCGGAAAAATAAAAGATTCCTCAGCCTACATCATAGAAGAAACCAAACACAGAGCAAACCCATTTGCATCTCTCTTTACTTTTTGTCAACAATATCCTCATTGATTTCAAAGCATTCGAAGGTTGAACGTACATCACTTGAATCATCGATACCCATCAAATTAATCAAAATATATCTTGCTCCAAATGTACCAACATCAAATCCTAAGTAGTCAAAATCATATTTCTAAGGAAAAAAATTGTTCGGAAAATTTTCTTAACCACACAAGTCATAAGCACCACAAAATTATTTCACGTGAATCACAAAAATTTCACTGATTGAGACTAACCCACGATACAATGAACACTTCAGGTACGACATTTACAAACATAACATCAATGCAGACCAAAAATGAACCAAAAAAAGAAAAAAAAAATTGCAGAATTGTGAGATTGGATTACCTTTGAAGATTGAGAACTCCAAAGAAGTCTCGTCCGATATCGTTGTTCTTGCAAACCCTAAACCCTAAAAATCCCCAAACCTCTGGTAAAGTTGGCTTTGAATCTTAACCTTGGTTTCTGAAACCCTAGATTGGTTTCGATTTGTTAGATTGATTACTATTTATTTGAGTTTTGGGTTAGAGGCACAATCTGAATTTTGGAGCTATTTATTGAATTGAACTTGTATACTTTTTTTTTAATTTTTTGAGGCAGAGAAGAAAATTTGAGTTAAATTATGGATATTTTCTCCCTAATTTAACATAAAAGCCCAAATTCTTATTTAGTGGTTAAAAGCATATAACTCTTATTTTATGATTAATTTTAAAATATTTTTTTAAGAGAGTTTAATTAATCATAGCAATACAATGTTAGAGACCCTTTTCCCCTTTATCTTCCTAGCAGGCTTTTCATTTCTTTTCTCCTCTGTGTCTTCAATCTTCCCCTCTTCTTCCTTCTCATTCCCACAACATCCCTACAAGGTCACTCTACCAACTTCCAATTCCTAATTGATCAAAAATTGAAAGTGGGGGAGAAAGGGAGAAATTATTGTTCACAGGCGAAAGAAATTGAAAGTGAAAGCTGAGAAGTGGAGAGAAATAGAAGATGACAATTGGATTGAAACACATTGTAAACTTCTTCTCTTCTCCAATTTCAATATAAATAGTAAAAATCTTTGCCTGGAGGTTAAAGGGGGAGGATGAAGAAACCAAATCAGTGACAAAATTATAAAAGATTAGGGTACGAAATGATGAATTAATGTTAGAGAAAAAAATCAATTTGACACTTCTTTACCAAAAATGCCGCAATAGTTTTGTTAAATTTTTAGCGGCATTTCAAGGCATTCTCCAAATATATCATTAAAAATTGGACAAATTGAAAATTTTCCAAAAATTTTATGAGGAGAGGGGAGGAATCCCGTGGCCTTGCTGCTCGATAATAATGGTGATGATGGTAAGATAATAGGATTCTCTCACTCGCTCCTCTCCCTCTTGTTCTTCTTCCTCTTTCTCTCGTTCTCTCACTCGTTTCTCTCTGGCTCTCTCACACCTCACCTGCAATCTCAGAGAAAGTCACGATTTTACAAAGGATGAAGTAGAAAGAGATAACAGTCACACGCGGCAGAAAGAGAGAGATGACCATGTAGGGTTTTTACTTGGAACAAGGTGGAGCAGAAAAAGAAATTGTAACATATCTTTATTATCAAAAGTTAAGAGGTAACATCGTAAGGATACGAAAAATGTTTTTTTTTTTTTTTTGTCATAAAGGATTTTAGGATTATTTTTAATAGTTCATGCGTTTTATAATAATTAAACTATATAAAAAAAAGGTTACTAAATTTTTATAATAAAATAATACTGTTTTTTTGTGAAATATAATATCACATAAAGATAATGAATTTCTCCTCGGATTCAATTTACATGATTGAATGATTAATCATAATATGGGACACATGAACACAAGTTGCACGCAATTTGCAATTGCAATCTCTCTTTTATTAAGAAACTGACGATCATAATTTTTTTTTTAATATGATTATTCCAAATTCATACCTTTATTATATAAGGGCCGTGGGTGCAAATGGATTCAATGGTTGTCCCAATTAAAAATCTAAGGACTCTGAATTGGGCAATAAAGGCCAAAAACTGGTTGGGAAAGTGATCGACAAGATAGAATTTGACATGTTAGGTCTGTGGACAACGTATTTGCAACCTACACGCACCTGCAATTGGGCCAGCCACCTCACGAACTAAACTAGTTGTAAAGCCGCCGGTGCCATGTACATCCTGCATATCTATTGCGTGTTGTTGGCTAGTCATCTGTTCTGTATCCTTCGAGCTCTTTCGGCCTATGAGTAAAATATAATGGACATTCTTTTTTTTTTTTTTTTTTCAAGAGTGGGAATCAATCGATTCATTTGAGATCATTTGTAATTATACGTTAGTTAAAAGTTTAGATCAAAACATGATTTTGAATAAAAATAAGTGATGTAAAAAAATCGTATAAATTAAACGAATATATATATATATATATATATATCGAGTCTGATCATCCACCTCTTCGAACGATCAAAATTCCTGTTTGTACAAAAAATATTGAGACTAGTCTTTATAAAAAATCCCAAAAAAATGACTCTATAAATTTAAAAAATATCATCATTCAAAATAATTATACAAATGTATATTTACATACAATTGGAAACCAACTTTCCAAAATCGAAAAATCACAAAAAGAACCCACTGAGTCTAATAAAACAGAAAAACTTAAAAAATCAAAAGACCCTATTTTAAAACACTATCAAATTTCGAACCAAACCAACCAAAAAATCAAAACCAATAAATAAGAATTCTTGGAAACCATAAAACTTCAACTTAGTAAAATCGAGTTATTTTCAGGACAATCCAATCCAATTATCTCTGACACTCCTCAATCTGTAAATCAGAATATTACAGTTCTAAATAAAATCTTTTCATCCGAGTTAGATGAGGATAAAGAAGAATTTTTTCAGAAACAGAATTCTGAGATAAACAAATTTCTTTAGAAAACTCTCAAATCCGAATATGTTAAAACCAGATTACCTGAATTAAAAATTGGTAATCAATTCGAGATACTGGTCCAACTAAAATACAACACAAATTCTATCTATGTATGAAATATAGATGGAATGAGTGAATATCAAATCATGAATATATTACAACAAATGACGATGGCATCCAATGCCTACAAAACCCAACAAGAAACAACTGATAAAATAGTTACAGAACTCCTTATCGTAGAATTTTCTGGACAATTAAAAGGATGATGGGATTTTCATCTCACTAAAGAACAATAATTAGGAATTCTAAATACAATTCAAATTGATGAAAAAGGTGAACCAATTTTAAATCATTTAGATGAACCAATTCAAGATACTATCATAACACTCATATTCACTATATCACTTCATTTCATTGGTGACTCATCCCATCTAAAAGATAAAAATATCGATTTATTATCCAACCTCCAGTGTAAAAAACTCAGTGACTTCCAATGGTATAAAACAACCTTTTTATCTATCATGCTCAGAGAAGACTTTAACCAAACTTTTTGGAAAGAAAAATTTCTTGCCAGACTTCTAATTTTATTAGGAGAGAAAGTAAAGAATACCATTCGTGACAGTTTTGGTAATCATATTATTCCATATGATCAGCTCACTTATAGTGAATTGATCAGTTTCACACAAAAGGAAGGTTTTAAAATCTGTCAAGATTTAAAATTTCAAAAACATTTAAAATGGGAAATGAAGAAAACCAAAAAGAAATTAGGATCATTTTGTGATCAATTTGATCTTAATAAACATAAAGTCTGTAATGGAGAATGTAGTAAAAAACAATTCAAAAAATATTTTAAAAAATAATATCCCAAAAAATTCAAACCCTATAAAATATATAAAGATAATTATTATAAAAAATCTTATAAAAAATCCTGTAAAACTAAGCAATATAAAAAGGAAGAAAAACCTTCAATCTCAAATCATTAAAAGATATAATATATTTCAAATATGGAAAAAAAGAACATACTTCCAAATATTGTAGAGTATTCAAAAAGATTAGAGAATTTCATCTAGATAACGAAATTCTAAATAAAATCTCAATTTTATTAGTAGACAGCTCTGACACTGATACAATTAATTCAGAAAGCTGTACTAGTAATCCTCAAATTGATGAACTTATAACCAGTTCCAATAACACAGAATTTGATTCCGACTATTCAAATTCAAATCATATAAATATGATAACCAGAGAACAAATCTTAATTCTGAAAGTCATTCAACATATAAATAATCCAGAAATCCAGAGAAAATATTTGGATCAACTAAAACAATCTCTAGAAGGAAGTTCTGAAAATCTTTCTAGTACTACTCATATTAATACTGGTATGTACAATCTTATTTCCATATTAAGTAAAAAGAAATTCAATAAAAAAATCATCTATAACCATTTCAGAATTGCAAAAAAAAATAAAAACAATAAAAATAGAATTAAAAGAATTAAAGGACAAGCAAGAGGAAGATTCTAAAACCATTTCAATCTTATTATCTCAAATAAAAGCCAAATATGTAGTTACTGATTCCAGCAATGATGAAAAAAATTCGGATCCTTTGATTGTTTCAAGCCATTGGAAGTAAAATTGACAAACATGATATTCCCACCAAAACCAGACCAATTCAGATAAATGCTGAATTAAAACAATATTGCAAAAAAGAAATTCAAAATCTTGAATCCAATGGATTAATTTCAAAATCTAGATCTCTATGGAATTGTGCAGCTTTCTATGTAAATAAGACCTCAGAAATAGAAAGAGTAACCCCAAACTTGGTCATAAACTATAAACCTCTAAATGAATCTTTAAAATGGATCCAATATCCAATCCCCAATAAAAAAGATTTATTACAAAAACTAAACTCCGTCAACATATTCTCAAAATTTAATATGAAATCAGGATTTTGGCAGATCCAAATTCAACCCAAAGATAAATATAAAACGGCGTTTACTGTTCCATTTGAGCAATACGAATGAAATGTTATGCCATTTGGTTTAAAAAATACACCTTCAGAATTTCAGAGAATTATGAATGATATATTCAATCCATATTCAGAATTCTGTATTGTGTATATCGATAATGTGTTTATATTCTCATCATCAATAGAATAACACTTCAAAAATCTCAAAACGTTCTTTTATGTTTGTAAAAAGAATAGTCTAGTGTTATCGGCTAAAAAAATATCTTTGCTCCAAACAAAAATAAGATTTTTAGGTCACACATAACTTGTGAAACCATAAAACCAATAGAGAGATTTCTGGAATTTGCAAACAAATTTTCAGACAAAATTCTTGATAAAACTCAATTTCAAAGATTTCTAGAAAGTATAAACTATGTTCTAGATTTTTTCCCGAATATCAACAAAATTGCACAATCTCTTCATAACAAATTAAAAAAAACCCCAAACTTTAGACAGACGAGCATACTAACACTGTCCGACTCATTAAAAAACAGATTTTAGAAATTCTCTATCTTCTGCCAATCCTACCCTCCCTAAAATTATTGAAACCGATGTTAGTGATCTAGGATATGGAGGAATTTTAAAACAAATTCAGGATAACAAGGAAGTCGTAATTCAATATACTTCTGGTCATTAGAATCAAATTCAAAAAACTATTCTATCATAAAAAAAGAAATTTTGTCAATTGTTTTATGCATATCAAAATTTCAAAGTGATTTATAAAATCAAAAATTTTTATTACGCATTGATTGTAAATTTCCAAAAAAAATTTTATAGAGGAATATCCAAAATATTGTTTCTAAATAAATTTTTGCACGATAGCAAACCATATTATTTATATTTGATTTTGATATTGAATATATTAAAAGTGATAATAATTTCCTATCTGATTTTCTAGCCAGAGAATTTTTACAGGATAGATAAAATTGATATAACCTCCTTTGCAGATGACTTATTAGAGCACATTTGCTGAAATAAGAAATAAAATCTATTGATTAAAAGCTGAGATCAAGACCTTAAAAGAACAACTAAAACATGAAAGGCGATGAGCGCATCGTAACATTCTCTATGCAGATATTGAAAACAATTACACTAGAATCTGTCTTATAGAACTCAGAATGAAAAATTATGTCTTTTAAAACACCTAATTTTATTTTATTTGTTTTGTGCAGATACAATACCGTGAAAAAATACAGGTAAAGGCAAAACCAAAATTGGAACAGACCCTACAAAACCTATTACTTCAGCAACACCCATAAAATCATGATATGAAATGATAACCAAAAAAGAATAAGCGGATAAAAGGGTCAAGACCCAAAATGAGAACCTATCTAAAACAGTAGCCAAGTCTGAAGACAGACTATCATTGATCCAGAAATGGGTCGAATCGGTTCCAGATAAACCAGACCTATGGAGCCCCGAATTCTTCAGGAAAGGTTTTATTGGATTTTTCGAGATATTGGATGGTCTGAGAATCTAAAAGATCCTCATCTGAATTCTCTTCATTACTGCTGGAATCAGTAACTATATTTTTTGCTTTTATTTGAGTTAATAAGATTGAAATGGTTTTAAAATTTTCCTCTTGTTTGTGCTTTAATTCTTTTAATTCTTTTTTGATTGTTTTTATTTTTTCTTGCAATTCTGGAATGATTGCAGAGAATTTTTTATTGAATTTCTTTTTACTTAGTATGGAAATAAGATTGTACATACCAGTATTAATATGAGGAGTACTAGAAGTATTTTCAGAACTTCCTTCTAGAGATTGTTTTAGTTGATCCAAACATTTTCTGTGGATTTCCGAATTGTTTATATGTTGAATGACTTCCAGAATTAAGTTTTGTTCTCTAATTATCATGTTTATATGATTTGAATTTGAAGAGTCGGAATCAGATTCTGTGTTATTGGAACTGGTTATGAGTTTATCAATTTGAGAATTACTAGTAGAAGTTTTTGAACTAATTGTATCAGTGTCAGAGTTATCTACTAATAAAATTGAGATTTTATTTAGAATTTCATCATCTATATGAAATTCTCTAATCTTTTTGGATACTCTACAATATTTTGAAATGTGTTCTTTTCTTCCACATTTGAAACATGTTATATCTTTTAATAATTTTGAAATTGAAGGTTTTTCTTTCTTTTTATATTGCTTAGTTTTACGGGATTTCTTATAAGGTTCTTTATAATAATGCTCTTTATATTTTTTTATAGGGTTTGAATTTTTTGGAATATTCTTTTTTAGAATATTTTTTAGATTGTTTTTTACTGTATTTTTCATTGCAGACTTTATGTTTATTAAGATTAAATTGATCATAAAATGATTCTAATTCCTTTTTTGTTTTCTTCATTTTCCATTTTAAATATTTTTTAAATTTTAAATCTTGATAGATTTTAAAACATTTCTTTTGCGTGAAACTGACCAATTCACTATAAGTGAGCTAATCATATGGAATAATATGATTGTTAAAAGTGTCACGAATGGTATTCCTTACTTTCTCTCCTAATAAAGTTGGAAGTCCCGTAAGGAATTTTTCTTTCCAGAAAGGTTGGTTAGAGTCTTCTCTCCTAGATAGAAAGGTTGTTTTATACCATTGAAAGTCACTCAAGGTATTGATCTTCCTAACACCTTAAAACTTCTATCAAAAAAGGCCATTCTCTTTGGAAGAGGCATGACTTGAACTTGAAAAATACATAACAAACATTTTGAGAGCACAAACTTGGGAGGAGGAACTTTAGGAGCATTATGAAATCTTCTTGAGTGTTCATTCTCTTTTCTTTCTATTCTTATCTATTGTAAAACCTTATCAAGATCAAGACACAAGTATTTAAATGTAAACTCTTTATCTTATCTTTATTTTATGTAAACTTTTACTTTTATGAATAAATTGTTTATATTTCATTCATGTTATCTAACTTTTCTCTTCTTTAGCTCTCACTCCAGAGTACGGTCGGCTCTGCTGCCCATAAATCTCTGGTCCTATTTTTATTTATTTATTTATTTGTTTGTTTAAAATGGTGATTAGCGGTCGACTCTACCGCCGAAAGATCCCATTACTCCTGGTCCTTACTTTATTTATGTCTCTATAATCACTTTTATTTTTTTATTATTATCATTATTATTTTATTTATCTATCATTTATCTTGATTACTCATTTATTTATCTATTATTTTTAAGGATTATTCTCTTGTTATCATTTAACTGTTTATTTATATCCCCAAGTTCTTGGGGTTTCTTGGTATCAGAGCCACGGGAGATAGTATTATACAAAGTATAGATAAAATTGTTTAAAGTTCTAAACTTCAGATCTGATTATATACCAAGTCCTTTAGACACCGGTGGTCCAGGCGAAGTAAGACCCAGGAGGGACAGTAAAGCCGTTGGACATCCCAGTATTCCGTAGGTATATATTTAGATTTGTAGTGCAGAATTAAAACGATGAACCCTATATTCTGTAGAACTAATAACTCTTCGAGTTTTATGTCAAGTTTTTCAAGAACTAAAGATATAATAAATAGTGAAAAAATAACAATCGAAGATTTTGAAAAAAAATAGATAAATGGGAGATACCCAAAATAAGTATAAATCAGATATACAAAACACCCAAAATAAATTTATTTAAAACAGATTACACCATTAAAACTAAAAAAAGAGATATTCAACTTTTAAAATCTTTTGAAACTATATAACTATTTTCCAAAAAATTTTTTGAAAAATATATGACCAAAAAATATAAATATATCCATATCGGATTAGTCCAAATCGGTCTTAGACTCTTAACAAGAGAAGGTTTAAACACTTCTATTCTGGTAACTCTTAGAGATGTCAGACATAATAACTTCTCAGATTTCTTATTAGGAACTGTTGAACCCAATCTATGTAAGGGTCCAGTTTCCTTCGATTGTTTCTCAAACCTTATAATTTCTTTGAATGATAAAAATATATTGAGATCTTTGATTTTACAAGTTAAAATACATAATTATGATATGATGGAGGGATCAATTCCAGTCGCTCTAATATATAAAATACATTATAAAGTCATGACAACAGCTTTCGGTTCAAAACATAAAATCCAACACAAAAAAGGAGAAATTCTTCTTCTCCAAACCGATATCACAAAATCCAACTTGGTTATTCCAAAACCTATCAGATAGGAAGAAATAACCCTTTCAGAGGATTGGATGCTGGAAGTAGCAGTTCAACCTAAATTAAACAATGACATTCCAGAACCAAGTACCAGAATAAAACAAATAACGTAATATATAGATAGTAATGTAAAAATAAATTTTGATAGATCATTTTATAACTCCAGATTTTCGGATACATCAACGATATTCTCTAAATATATAAATCTGAGAAAAATCTCAAAATTACCGTCCATCATAAATCTTCATGATAAAAGCCCAATAAAACCTTCGAGATATTCGATCTCAGATATTCCAATAACCTCTCTAAAAACATAGAATTAGGAAAAACAATTTCACAACTAGTCTATACACGTTCTCAAACAGAAAAACAAAACTAAATTGATTCAAAATCGATCTCTCCAACACCTTCAGCTATAACAGAAAACGTTGGCAGAGAGAATGAATTAAACGTTTTAGAAAAAAAAATAGTTTTGATAAAACATATGATGAGAATAAAATTTTGACAAAACTCAATATTTTCATAAAAAATGATATTTTTAAAACCCAAGATAATTTTGAAATAAACAAAGATTACTTGGAAAATGAATTTTTCTCTGATGAAAATAAAGAAAAAAGAAATTGGTTTTTTAAAATTTTTGGAAAAAACATTTTTAAAATTTAAGAAAAACATTTTAAGTTTTGTAAAAAAAATAAAATAAATATTTTATTTTTCACATAACTTGAAACATATACTAAAAAACATAACATTAAATATTCATTTAAAACAGCTAACCCTATCATAAAAAGAAATAAAAAACCTTCATGGGAAATCAAAGATGGTGAAAATATCGAGTCTGATCATCCACCTCTTCAAACGATCAAAATTCCTATTGGTACAGAAAACATTAAGGCTAGTCCTTATAAAAAACCACAAAAAAATGACTCTGTAAATTTAAAAAATATCATCATTCAGAATAATTATACAAATGCACATTTACATACAATTGGAAACCAACTTTCCAAAATCAAAAAATTACAAAAAAGAACCCACGGAATTTAATAAAACAGAAAAGGTTAAAAAATCAAAGGACAATATTTTCAAACCCTATCAAATTTCGAATCAAACCAACCAAGAAATCAAAACCAATAAATAAGAATTTTTGGAAATCATAAAACTTCAACTTAGTAAAATCGAGTCATTTTCAGGACAATCTAATCCAATTGTCCCTGACACCCCTCAATCTGTAAATCAGGATATTACAGTTCTAAATAAAACTCTTTCATCCGAGTTAGATGAGAATGAAGAAAAAGTTTTTCAGGAACAGAATTCTAAGATAAACAAAATTCTTTGGAAAACTCTCAAATCCGAAGATTATCTTAATTGGATTTCATATATATAAATATATATTTTTTCACATTTGTCTCTCAAATAATTGATCTCAATTATTGGGATTAAAATTCAAATTATTATTGTTATTATTGGATTTCTATCATCGATATTCAGAATTATATTTTTACTAATCCGATTCGAACGTGTATAAGAGTCCTATTTTTGAGATAATTCTCTCGGTGTAATATTTTCTATTTCTTAATTTTGAATCTAGATCATTTTGATTAATTCGATTTAAATGTATGCGGGAGTTCTATTTTGAGAATAGTTCTCCCAATATAATTTTTTCTTTTTTTAATCTGAGCCACTAAACCGACATTTCTTTGCTTTTAACGTTACCCTCTGATTTCACATTTGTTGATGTATCGCATCAAACGTGGTTCAATTTACTATTTTAATATTATATAATGTGCCATGTTTTGTATGTCTTGTTTAATTTGTATGCAAATCAACATGTTTCTTTTTTCCGAACCCGCCGAGGTACGAGGCTAAAGAGCTTCGAGGAAACATATTGTTAGATTTTTACACCTATAATTTCATTTTCTTTTCATATTTTTGAATTAGTTGTTACATTTCTTTTATTTCATATTTTATTCGGTTGATATACTAAACCCTACTTTAATTCCATTTATATTAAAATGTAATTTTAAGGTTTTATCCTTTTATTCGTGACTTACATTCATGATTTATGTCCTCCTTTTAGCCTCTCAAATAAACATTAATAGGTCATGCTTTTTTATTATAATTAATTAATATTTAAAATCATATTTTGATTAATTTAATTTAAGCGTTATCCGATGAGTGTTTGAGAAATTTTGAAAAGTTATTGAGCAAGAGACCCATATTCCTTTTTTAATGAAAATATTAGTTTTTATTCGATATTTTCTTTTTATTTATATAGCACCACAGTCACGTCTATATCAGCATTGTACTTTTTTATTTTTGTTCAAAAAATTTATAAATATATATAATCACGTAACTTTTCTCCATAAAATATAACTAAATAAATCAGAATCAATAATAGAATTCACATCTATCATCTTGTGGAGATTATGAGATGTATTAATCTTGGGATTATATTTATTTGTGTGTATATATTTTTTTTTATTACTTGACTATTGATATTTAGAAATTCAATTAATTTGATTTAAATAATTATGAAATCTAATTTAGGAGTCGACTCACTTAATATTTATTTTTTTATTTTAAAATTTTAAATTTTAAATTTTAATTAAAAAAATTTATTATCATGTTATTAAACTCACATATCGTGAAAACCGAGATGGTCACCGATGAAATTAAATCATTAAGTAATATAATTTCTAAGAAGAGAAAAATAGTATGAATTTTATTTTGGACTCCACTGTAAATGCGTGCATTGATACGTACGAAGACTGAATTTTAGAACTACCAAGGATCTAGTGCGAGATTGTCGGTTTATTTGACCGGACAATTCTATCCACTCGATCATAAAGTGAAATTTATGGTTCAGGTTACGTAAGGGCCGTCTGATGTGACTGTTGTGTAGAAGGCAACCACATGGTGTCGTCTTCCTATTCATAGTATTTAACTCATGAAACTCGTTTTATGACTTTCTCTATCACAGCTTATGAAACTCGTTTTATGATTTTCTTCCCTATCTCGCGCGCGCGCTCGCGCAGACGCACCTTTTGTCCGCTCAATATATAACCCCTCCCACTGACTTTGTAGCTACGAACTGGCAAACGGTCGATAAGATATTTCCTCTTTCTCCTCTCTCTAACGCTCATCCACACTTTCTCAACTCAAAAACCTCCCGCCAACGTTGTTACCAGGCCAAGGCAAACAGCCAATATTTCCTCTCTCTCTCCCCTCCCCCTCGCGCACGCGCACACATACTCATACACAAACACCCATGTCTTGCAATTTCTCAACTTCATTTCTTCCTCGTCCAAAACTGTCCCTAGCAAATGAATCGTCATGTAATGGAACAGCAAAGTCCAACAATATGCCAATTGCATGTTCGGTCGTTACATATAAAAAATTGGAAAATTTGGCAACGCTCATCCCAAACCCTACTCCTCTGATAATTAGGACCAACAACTTCCAAATTGAAACCCAAGAAAACAAGTCAATTACTAGTGGAAAATTTGGAAGATTTGGTGGAAAGTACGTGCCTGAGACATTGATGAGTTGCTTGAGCCAACTTGAAGCTGAATTCAATTTGGTTCTAAATGACATTGAGTTTCAGGTTTCTAGATTTTCTTTTTTTTTCTTTAAGTCTTAAATCACAACATCACATGTAATGGTTCTTTGAAATACCAATGGCACATGAAAACTCTCTCTTCCCAATAATCTTGGGATTTTACTTTATGCTACTTTCCCTCCCTATTTTACCATGACCTCATGTCAAGCTTAATTTTTTTTTTTCGACCTTTATATTGTCGTTGTTTTAATAATAAATAGATAACTACTGTGATAATGAATATTATTTCTCCTAACAAATACCTTATGCATCACATGCAGACAGAACTTGCAACTGCGTTGAGGGATTATGTAGGAAGAGAGACACCCTTGTATCATGCAGCGAGGTTAACGAAACGTTACAAAAATGACAATGGAGAAGGGCCAGAGATATACCTAAAGAGAGAAGATCTTAACCACGTAGGAGCACACAAGATCAACAATGCAGTCGCGCAAGCAATGCTCGCCAAGCGCATGGGAAGAACAAACATTGTAGCTGTCACCGGAGCTGGACAGCACGGAGTTGCAACGGCGGCAGCCTGTGCTAAGCTTGCACTAGATTGCACCATCATTATGGGCACAAGGGACATCAAAAGACAATCTTCTAATGTCACCTTAATGAATCTTCTTGGTGCCAAGGTATTAATCATCAAAACGGTCCTCTAGGACTATGAAACTAACAGAAGTTCATGATTTAAATGTAATGTTTAATAGAAAGTGGGGCCCTTAATATGGCATGCAAAAAGGATGGCAAACGTTATTAATATATCTCCAGCCTTTTACTCGGACAAAAAAATAAAAACACAAAGACAAATAGTTATTAAGTCGTACATAGTGCGACTAAAATTCGGTCCCTATTGCTAGACCCATGCCCGAGCTAGAATTGAACTGTTCACCTTTCGCGTTCCAACGCTGGACCGGAACCGTACGGACAACAGTCTAGTGGGGGTGGAGGCGCGCCGCATAGAAAAAAGGACCATGCAGGTTAAGTTGGAGAAAATTACCATGCCAATATATACAGAACGTGGTTCAGGAGAAATATGTAGAGCTTGGAATTGGGGCAATGAGTCAGATGGCAGAACATAGGCAAAAACTTGTCAGGAGTGTGGAGATATGTTATTAAGATAGGTGAAGAAGATCTCAAAAATCACAATAAAATTTCAAATAGTTTCTCATTATGTCTGGGGAATGGGGAGGAAATCAGATTTTGGGGGATGACTTTTGGAAATGGTGAGATAATCAGATTTTGGGATGAATTTTGGGTTAGTAATGCCCCATCAAAACATAGCTTCCTTATAAAATATTTGAGTGTTAAGATTATATAGTTAAATTTTATCTGATATTTGTGTATCACTTCAAACATAAAATATTTTGTTGCAGGTAAAATCTGTTGATGGGAATTTCAAGGATGCAACATCAGAAGCAATTAGAGAATGGGTAGGCAACCTGGAGACAAGCTATTACTTGACGGGAACAGTTGTTGGGCCACACCCATGTCCAACCATGGTTAGGGAATTTCAATCAATCATAGGAAAGGAAACAAGAAAACAAGCAATGGAGAAATGGGGTGGGAAACCAGATGTAATAGTCGCTTGTGTAGGCAGCGGGTCTAATGCATTGGGAATTTTCCATGAATTCTTGATGGATGATGATGTGAGGTTGATTGGAGTTGAGGCTGCTGGGTTTGGACTTGACAGTGGGAAGCACTCTGCCACATTGACTACAGGGGAAGTGGGTGTGTATCATGGGGCTATGAGTTATTTGTTGCAAGATGAAGAGGGCCAAATTGTTCCTCCTCACTCTATTGGTGTTGGGTAAGCATCAAAACGTTTTTCCCCTCATTTTTAGGAAAAAATGAGCTACAACTATATTCAATTCAAAATCGTGTCAAAATATCCTAAACATTTGCTTAACCTTCTGGCTTGCAATCATTTAACAACCAACCCGTCCTGTTAAAAAATCTGTTAATTGTAGCATCTGTCAAAAGTACATGGGAACAATATTACATACATGAAATCAGTCCAGAAGCGGATCAAGCAAAACATTGTAACATCTGCATATTTAGCAAATATGACACTAATTCATTAATTCTGTGCATTTGCAGGTTGGAGTACCCGGGGGTTGGTCCAGAGCTAAGCTTTCTAAAAGAAACAGGAAAAGCAGAATTTTACACGGCCACAGACCAAGAAGCCATTGATGGTAATTAAAGCCCATAATTAAAATCAGAACTAAAAAATAATAAAATTTTTTCCTTATTTCTATCACAAAAGATTGCTAAAACTATTATTTCGTTTTCTATGAATTCAATCCTTTTGCAGCATGTGAAAGATTATGCAGATTGGAAGGCATATTTCCAGCGTTAGAGACCTCACATGCATTGGCATATCTAGAGAAGCTTTGTCCCACTTTACCTAATGAGACCAGAGTTGTTGTTAATTGCAGTGGGCGTGGAGATAAAGATGCTGATGCAGTTTTTAGACTCAAGTACAACCATCTTGCATGAGAAAGATTGAAGACCTAAAGGGCATATATGTATTTTTCTTTTTTCTTCAATTTTAACTTTTTATCTTATCATATATAATAAAATACTAATACCATGGATAGAAATCAATTTAGAAATTGCGATATAGGTTTGATTTTCAATTAAAGGTCCAGAGAGATGGACCAAACCACGACCCAGCTTTCATTGAAAGCCACTGATATATAACCCAACTAATATTATCCCATTTTTCTAGAGATATCGAGTTAATTTCTCATATATATATATATAAAAAAATCAATTAAAGAAATTATATAATTAAATTTTATCTAATATTTGTTGTTCACCTCAAACATAAAATATTCAGACAACTTGAATCATTGACCAATGTTTTGATCCTTTGATTCCAATTCTGGTCTGTTTTAGGAATCGGGTTTCATGTTATCGTTCAAACCTTATCAGAGATAACATGAGAGGATGAAAGGATAGGACATTTTTTTTTCGATTTTAATTAATTCAGTTTCTGATTATTCGACTAATCTGATTCGAAATCTATTCTGGAAACTTACTCTCTCTATATTTTTTTTTTAATTTGAATTCAAAATCTTAATTAAAAGAGTTTACTACAAAACGATAGATAAACCACTGATTCCAAACCCAAATGTTAAGTAGGCATTCCGATCACTCAATTAATTCATTTCGAATACTGTAAAATCTATTTTAAGAATTGATTTTTTGTATGTTTATTTTTTTTATTTTTAATATTTGAATTTAACATTTTAATTAATTAATGAAAGTTAATATTTTATTATTAAGTCCAATGATCGACACTAGACAGACGACTCATTTCTAGGCCAAACGTTCGGTGAGCATCCCAACAAAAAAAATCCGGCAAAATGTGCACGGCTCAGCATAAGGTGGTCCATTGCTCGTGGAGGGACCATTTCTTCCATTGTCCAGTGAAAGATTCATTTATTGTCACACACGTAATATAAGGGGAAAAAAAATCAGGTAGAATTTTAAGGTGCCAAGTTTTTGGCTTCAGTGGGCATTCCAACAAAGAATCGAACTACTGTTTTGACGACCTCGAATATCTCAAGATAAATGAATTTTTAAAATATATATGGAAAGCGAATTCTAGATTAACGGTAAACTTGTTATTTTTTATAATCTCAAGATCACGGGATTCGAGACGTATAAACAGTTATTCATCCATTCTTCTCCTATCCTCACATTAAATTGGGAAACACTTTGTATACCAGATGAGTACTTATAAATATATATATATATATATATATATATATATATATGCATTTCACTTGGTTGTATTTTGGAGATGAACTAAATGAAAATAAGTTTAATTCATTATAATTAAATTTTTTAATTTATTTCATTTTTAGACCAGATTCTTTTATTTGGAATTAAAGAAGAAAATATAGAATTCAGTTAAATTTAATTGATTGTTACAATCAAATGCTCTTAAATTTTAATTCCAAAATTATTATCTAGAAAAATTATGTAGAACTCCCAAAATCTTTTAGAACCTATTTTGAATTTTTTTGACTGTTTACAAATCCTATTTTAATGAAATTAAATTTGAATTTCATTTTTTAATTATATTCTAGTAGCAGTATACCCCGCTATCCTTGCGATTTTGAAGAATTGAAATTAAAATTGAACTCCATCATTTTTATTGAATTCATTTGGTACAACCTTAGAGGAATGATCTTGGAATTAGTGTGATAATAAATATTAGTTATCCTGACAAATACCGTATGCATCTCATGCAGACGGAACTAGCAACTGCGTTGAGGGATTATGTAGGAAGAGTGACACCCTTGTATCACGCAGGGAAGTTAACGAAACATTACAAGAATGGCAATGGAGAAGGGCCAGAGATATTCCTAAAGAGAGAAGAACATAACCACGTAGGAGCACATACGATCAACAATGCAGTTGATCAAGCAATGCTCGCAAAGCGCATGGGAAGAATAAGCATTGTAGCTGCCACCAGAGCAGGACAGCCCGGAGTGGCAACAGCGGCAGCCTGTACTATGTTTGCTCTAGATTGCACCATTATTATGGGCACAAAGGGCATCGAAAGACAATCTTCTAATGTCAGCTTAGTGAATCTTCATAGTGCTAAGGTATTAATGATCAAAACCAACTTTTAGGGCCATGAAAAATAACAAAAGCTTATTGGTCCTCGTTAGTAACGGAGATAATTATAAAGAGATAATTATGGCATACAAGGGTAAGAAACGCTAACAATATATCTCCACCCTTTTAATCCGACATAAAAATAAAGAGGTAAATATATGTTCAGTCTCTGAATCAAGTTCCCAAATTAGTTCTTGAACCTCAAAATGCTACGAGAGAATCCTCAGAATTCCAAAAGTGTCACTAATTGTTCTCTCCATTAATAACGGAGTCAGATTATCCGTTAAATGCTGTTATGTAATAGTGACGAATGAACTAGATGTACAGATGATGACATGGTGGTGCCAAGTCTTCATCCCAAAACACTTTACACTGCCACGTCAGCAGGTCATGCAAACAACTTGCTGACGTGGCATGCTACATCGGCAAAAAATCTTACACCAAATCAGTTAGGAAAAAAAAAAAGCACTCCTATTCTCTCACTCCCCTCTCCTCTCTCGTTGAAAAAAAAACACTCCTCTCTCTCTCTCTCTCTCTCTCTCTCTCTCTCTCTCTCTCTCTCTCTCTCTCTCTCTCTCTCTCTCTCTCTCTCTCTCTCTCTCTCTCTCTCTCTTTCCTGTTTGCAGAAGCTTCTCATCAGGTACCTGAAATTCCTTGGCAAATTTTGCTTCTTTTTGAGGAGTTATTAACAGGTTTTCCCAATTTTAATTTTTGCAATTTTTTATTCATTGGGTGTTGTAGGAATGGAGTGTATCGAAGCCAGAGCATTGAAACCAAGTTTCCACCCAGAAAATGCGAAGAAATCGATGACCCAACAAGCTTTTTCTCGACAATTTGTGGTGTGTGAATGGAACTAATAATTCACCTGAATCATGTGTTTCTATTACTAAAAAAAAAAAAAAATCATGTGTTTCTATTTGATATTATCGAGTGAAAATAACGTAAGAGTGTGGAATTATGACACGGGGATACCATGTTGAAATTTTTGTAGTTCACAAGAAAATTCACTTTTGTGGACCTCCTTTGTACCATGCAAGTCTCGCAAAATTCCAAATCTTCTTAAAAACAGTAGGGTCCAGAGAGATGATTCGGACTTTGGTTCCAATTCTGGCCTATTTAAAGAATCGGGTTTGATACCATGGTTCAAACCCTACCATTTCAAACCCAAATGTTTCTCATTTTGGGGTGTAGCAAGAGATGTACGGCTCAGCATAAGGTTGTCCATTGCTAAAGGAGGCACCATTTCTTCCATCCAAGTCGAGTGAAAGGTTCATCTACCCATCAGCCCAGAAACTTATTGATGCTTAGATTGTGGAACTTTTCTCTGTTTGGCTTACTTCCACTTAACTCTTTAACCGGCCTCTATTTTATTTTATTTTATGTTTAATTTATAATAATAAAATATTTACAATCTTGTGAATCCAAATCAAATTTCTATAGAAAATAAAATACTAAAGCTATCATCGGATTAAATCTAATCCCAATTTTCTAAACATACCCTGAAGAACGCTAAAGCTGACGACCCTACCATGTTACTCATTGAAATTGACCAAGCTAAGAACCATCAAGCCATAAACAAGCAACCCTCATTTATAACCTACTGTTTCTCCAAATTCTCTAATACAAACCCAACATCAAGTAAGCTACTGACATGAGGAGTGCAGGAGGCAAGTTCAAGAGTTGAGGGGAGGAGGAATCGCATTATGGTCATATGGAAGTTTTTTCTTGTGTATGCACCAGTATATAAAAGGTTCATTTCTTATGCCCGCAAAGAACAATACATCCGTACGTACATACAGATATACAGCCTTGAACATTGTTACCCTGATGGTGTAATATCTAATACTGCTGAGTCAAGAAAGATGTCTGTTATGCATAGTTGAGCTGAAGCTGAACCCTAAGTAATTCTATCAATGATTGCTGCACTTCATATGACAAATGAAGATCTTCATTCTGACTTATGAATAGAACCGATTAATTCATCATCAACTATATTACTCTCTTTGACACGATCAACTTAAGGTTCTTCAAATTGATCCCAACATCCAAAAAGAAAAATAAAATAGATATAATAATAAACTAAATATGCAAACATAAAGATAATAAAAAAAAAAGAAGCAAGCATGAGCAGAACGGCTTCAGAGGCCGCTAATAGTTGCCGCTGGGCAGAGAGCTTCTCTCAAAACATAGCTGCCAAGTCCCAACTGCCTCATCAACCAGATATGCTCATGGAAACCAAACCACAGTGTTGTACTTCCCCACCTGCAGAACAGAGAAGGAAACCAAAGAAGAAAGAGGAGAAAGAAACATAAAATACGGAAAATTGAGAGTCCCATTGATCTCCTCAAAGAAAGCATGTCTCGAAAGATCCTTCAAAATTTTAGGGTTCTGGCTAATTAATAGCTAAAAATAACTGATCTAAATGGCCCTCAGATGATTTTATCTCAAAGGAAAGAGAAAAGGCTCCAAAGGTTATGCTGCAAAAGAAATTGTAAGCTTTTGCTGTAAGGGTACAACTGCTACTGTACATGTACATGATGGCTATGGCATAGCGCCAAGAGAAGCAAGCTCCAAAGCTACGGTAAAACTTAGCAGCGCATACCATTCACCTGAAGAAACTCAAGACATAAGTTACAAGCGGAGAAAGCTGGTCCAACTGATGCTAGCTCCGCAGCCGTTTCCTTTCAATACCCTCATCAGCATTTCCCTGCATGTAATAAGACCCAAATTTACACACACACACACACACACACAAAACCCAAATATAAATCCTACACAATTCTGCTTGATCATCAGTTTGACCAAGAGAGTAAAAACTTGAATGAAATTCATTATATCAGAGTCTGTAAAAGCAAACAAATTGCTTGGGAGAAGAAAGATGGACCAGAGAATATGATTAAGAAGTTTAAAGGAAGAGGGATGCTTACCCTATCGTCTTGTCCAAAATTTTCGAATGGAACAGAACTAGATTCCGACCTGCATTTAGCATGTACTATAGGACCTAACTGAGATCTATCCATGCCGACTGTTGACCCATTGGGGGCATTCATGTACACTGCCCCTTTATACATCCATTCCTCAATTTCATCACTATAAAAATCATCAAAAGGCTCCCCACAAAGTGCGCAAGCACGTTGATCCTCATCGGCAGGAACAGCCATCTCTTCATCATCCTTCTTCTCAACCACTGTTTCAGTGGGCAAAAACCCAGGAACTGCATCTGCTCCCAATGCCTCTGCACCACTCAACCACATGGTAGTATTTACAAACCACTTACGAGAAGGATTTTGCTTGCGGTTTTTTGATACCCGGTTCTTAGTCACATGCCAATCCATATGACTACTGTGCTCCTCTTGGCCCTTAAATCGAAGGCCACATGTTGTGCATTGTCTTGGAAGATCGGCATATAGTGCTCTTATTGCCGATTCATGTCGCACCTTGAGAATCTCTGGATTAAATTCCAGTCCCACGGAGTCCTAAAATTCAAATGTTCAAGCAAGAAAGAATCTTATGGGAAACAAATCAAAGAAAAAACATCAAATCAAATAAAGCATGTCAAAAAGGAGATAAACAGATAACACTCCGAAAAATACCAGGATAGAGTCTTGTTTTGTCAAAGAGATCAATCCCTGTTGCATGAGACAGCTAAATAAACCTGAATATTGACTTGCGGGCTGCTGTTTAGAGATAAAGGGATTTGCATTTTGGGGAATGGATAGCATTGACAAAGAAACAGGAGGAGGGCCAGGAGGAAGATGTGGCAAGGATACTCCTTGCAAATGCATGGAGTTATTATTTATATTCGGGACAGAAAATGGTATGGGTACACTAGCTACTGGATTTGACAAGGCATTACTTATTATAGGACCATGCCCCATAGGAGTGTATCCATGATTCAAACGCGGAACACTTGAATGAGATGGACGTGGAACTGCTGCAGCAGGAACATAACCTTCACGAGCCTCCTGGGATGGGAGAAATTGCGGTTGTGATAAAGCAACAGGCGCTTGATTCGGTTGATTGAGAGTAATCACTCCACCTGGATGGTAAACGAAAAAGTGGCAGCCCGTTTGAAAAGTCCTACTGCAAATCAGATAAAAACAAGGACTTATTTGTACCTGGATTTAGAGCAGGATTGCCCATGTTTAGAAAATCTGACTGACCCCTAATTCGATTCTGTTGTGGATGAACAGGGAGCAAGCGAGGTGGCTGGGATTTGGAAACATTCACTGCAGGCCATACTGTTCCTGATGCCACCAAAGTAGAAGGCAATGAATCCACATTTGAATTGTCAAGACCAGAAGAACCCAACCTTGATGCAGCAGTAGGAGGCCTAAGATACTGCCCATCAGCTTCAAACATACCGTCAACATGTGGTGGTATTTCCTCAGCCACTGCAGAAGATACTCCAGAAGATAATAGAGGCGCCTGAAAACTCCTTCCAGTTCCCTTGGACTGCATATGCTTAAGCAAAGGCCGAGGATGCTGGAGTCGTGAATTCAATGCCCCTTGAGGATAGCCTGAATAAGGAATCTGAGCTCTCTCACTTCGCAAGCCAGTAATTTTAGTTGATAATCCACGGCCAGACTGACAAGAATTTTTTGGATTGTAATACAGGGTCAGTGATGAACTTGGAAGTCAGTTCTTTACAAGATGATGATCAATAAAGTTGCCTTTTCTATATAAAGATTTGACAATACGGGAAATGTTACAGAGCTGGGTGGGGAAAGGGGAGAAAGAATTATCCTGAATGGAAGCATGATCTTTGCTTACTTAAATTATATTAAAAAAAAAAAATCATTGGCATGATACTTCATTTGGCCACCATAAAAGGAGATGAGGGCACTAGAATAGACTCCAATTTAATTAAAGTGCGAAACTATAAATAAATGGTTATAAAGAGCAGAAAAGCACAGAAGTAAGAAAAACCGAGTGAAGATCAAGAATAGCAACTAAGATGCTAAATCTAAAGCAGTCAATGTTAAGGTTAAAGACTCGGCCAAAACTGAACTATAAAAAAATGTTTCTGACTAACCCTAGATATCATCATCATCATCATCATCTATGTTCTTTTTGGATTTTGTTTCGTTATGCCAAACTCTTAGATGAATCCAGTGGATCAAGATGGTCAAATGTTAAACCCGCATAATGGAAGCAATGACTATTCTAGAAGTCAAAAGAACATCATTAAGAGCATTTATAATGTTTGCCTCTTGCCAGCTTTGCATAAAGCCCCTGAGGATTAGTGTTAATGGACAAAGTTCTCATTATTTTCACTGCAGCATCAACCAAGTCATTATCAATGTTATGACTATTAAATTGATTGATCGGCGCCCGTAATGCCTGAACATTTCCCAGGACCAGTTAACATTAGCTTTCAAAAAGTATATACTCATCGAAGATATTAATCATTCTGGATGCAGTACTTAATAGTGAATCAATAATACAAGTTCATATCCTCAGTTGCAAGTATCTGAATACTCCTGAAAGGTTCACAGAGTATCTTTGTCTATATGTTTTGCATGACTCTGGTCTTGAATATGTAAATGTGGCCATTGCAATCAAAAAAATAAATAATAAATCAATAAATAAATAAACAGACAAAAAGGAAGGCTTGCACTAACTACTGGAGGATTCAACCTCGTCTTGCATAAAGTTAAACACTTTACTTCACTGGCTTTCGGCTAGAGGGTGATATCACAACTGACAATAGACATAATTATATTGGCATAACAATAGAAAATAAAATAAAAGAATTGAGGAAACATACACCCCGTATGGTGGTCACATCTTCAGCAACATATGGATAGTCATCCAATTTAGACGGCTGAGGCTGACCAGACAAGTTGCTCCTCCAAACATGAGGTTCTAAGGGAGCAGCACCAAGTCCCGTTCTGTGCCTTGCACTGACACTTCCAATGGGTTGCATTGACACTGGCAACCGATCATTGCTCCTGTGATCCACTAAAGTTGGGCTCATGTCTTCCCAATCAAACTCCTCTTCTTCAGTATTCTGCCATGCTTTCATTGCCTCCTTTCTGTCCATGCCATTAATATCCAGGCGTTCAACCCTCACAGGCTTATCATCCAGAATTTTTTTTCGTCTATCGTTTCCATAAGCATCAATTAAGGCTCTTGGACTTTGACGCTCGTGTCCATTACCATAACCGTATGCAACAAGTGGTTCAAATTTCTGACGATTACTATCAGGCCAATTTCTTTTCCGCCCATCACCCCTCTCCTCTTCCCTCCCAGCCACTTTGCCAGGGCCATAATCATAGGGAGGACAAGAGGGAGAGGCCCTTTCAACAGCCCTTCTAGGAGAATCATCCATCGCAAATTCATCAATTCGGGGTGATACTGACCGAACTAGCCCAACTCTTGGAGACAATGGTCTCACAAGTCTTGGATTTGAGGAAGGCCGATTTTCTGCACCAGTCATAAATGATGCTTGGCCTGAACTTCCACCTGAAATCATTCTGTGGGCTCCAACCTGTGAGGATGAAACCTCTGCAAGATCATTATCATAGTCATCATATCCAATAACTGGATTTTGTCCATATATTTTTAAACTTGGTGAACTTCCTTGGTTATTCTGAATGTTCTGCACTCAAAAGTTAATTAAAAGATAAAATAAAATAAAGATCTACACACGTTTTTGTATGATAATTAGGCATACAATATTTTGAGAGAATATATCATATACAATCATATGAGACCATAAAGCCAAACTAATCATCCTTGAGACTCGAGCACAAACAAGTCCAAGAACCCACTTCCCAATAAAAGTTGGCAAGGAACGCAGGTACACAACGAACTAGGCGAGTAAAGAGAATGAGAGGAAAATTCACTAGCCTGCCCAAGTGCAACAGCTAATGGGTAAAACCAGGACAGTCAATGGTTCAAAAGCCCTCCCTAATCATTTCAAACCAACCAAAAATGGATATTGTTTCACCTCGGAACCCAAAAACAAAAGGACACTTATAGCAAACAAATAAAGTTCCCCATGGGATTCTAGCCCCGTTAAGAATGAACATCCAACCAGAACGGAAGACCAGGCTTTAAAGGACAGTTATATATCAAAACTCTCTTCCCATATAGCTGATATAACACAAAAACCTGTACATGGCTGGATTTGACCCATGTACACAGAAATATAGGCAGTTGGTCCCAAACAGGCCCTTGTTTGCAGATTAAGTAGTTCAAATAGCCATGAGAAGGAGGCGGGGAGGAGAAAGCAGAAAGTAAAAATATTAAACAGGAGGCAACGAAGAATAACAAGTCACAATGTGGACCCAAAAAAAAACCTTCAACATGTGTCAAAATTACAAGGCCAAAGCCCTTGCCAAGTAAAAGGGGGGGAATCAAAGGTCTGAAAAAGCTGAAAACAAGAAAACAATGCAAGAACTATGAAATTAACGCCAAAGAATTGAAGTAAACCTAATTTTACTCCCAAGCGGCATGCCCCGTATTAGCATACCTGGGCAATCAATTCATTCTACATCCTGACTAAGATAAAATAATAATAATAATAATACCCACAAGACATTAAGACAACTTCACTAGAAAAGCAATCAAAATAGGCATGCATATGCTTGAATAAACACAACACGAGCCACCTAAAGAAGCCTATGTAGACACACAAGCACATACACATACAAGTGTGTGTGAAATGAAACATGGATAAAGCTTTCTTGAGAGGCACAAACTCGAACAAAGTCATCGACGAGCTTAAAGTTCTTCACATAAAAAATTCTAATTCACATCTTAATACCAAGTATCTTGGATTGACATGGATCTGGGCTGGTCGAGGAGATTCAGAAGCCCTCAATGAAGTCACACCTGATGACTGATGATTCACTGAGGGTGAAAACTGCAATTCCGCCTCAATCTTTCGTAAAACAGAAGGTGGAAAAACTGCTGACCATGTCCTAAAGAGGTGGCGCATAGCAGAATACATACTCGGGTGGACTTGCCTATATGCCCCACAGAAAACCTTCACATAAGACAAACCACATATGTATCAGAATACAGCAAAAAGAGAATGATGTACACTCAAGGTACCAGAAGATAACTTGCACACCTCAGGCAGACGAGATGAGAAGTATTGAACATATTCTCGGCCAATGTTTTTGACAATACTGTCTAGAAGGTATAGGGATGGTAGCTTTTGGTCAACAGGAACCTGCCACAAAAAGGCATAAACAAGGTTCATTGAGCACATAAAAAATCTATGCCATTGAATTACACATGGCATGCTATTTGAGAAGCCAGTACTTTTGGCACCAAGCATCAAGGTAGAAAAACTCTTTCCTATGAAGAGAGAGAGAGAGAGAGAGAGAGAACTTTTTGCAATCCAAGGAGTTTTATAAATACATAAAAGTACCGGGATACTGAAGACTCCAATTCAATTTCATTTCATCAAAGTATGAAATTTCACTAAGCAAAAGAACAAAAAACTACTCTAAAGTAGAAAGGATGAACAGAAAATGTACAAAACATCAAGAACAGGAGACCTAAATCTACAAAATCAGTCAAAAAATAAGCATCTGAGGGCACCACCTTTTAGAGTAAAACATCAACACATATTCATGTTTTCATCATTCTCTGAAACAGGGGTGCTTTAAGGGCTTTTTTTTTTGGGGGGGGGCATTTCAGAGTTGCTGAATTCACTTTCTTTTGGGCACACACATGGCACTAAATCAGTATTTTTCATGTAACATGTCACTCAAAGGTATCAAACAAATTTCCAATAAGCGCCCAACAATTGTGGTGCTGGCAACCTGTTTGGCATGAACGCAGCTTACTTTTGAATATCCATGCTTCAAAATTCACCAAAAATATTTTTTCAGTCAATAGTCTACAACAACTAAAAAGACTTTTGATACTCCCTCAAACATTCTCCAATTGCACTTTCCACACGATCCCTGACATACAAAATAGAAAGAATATTCTATCCACATCTTAATAGAGGGAATAATGTATGCCCATAACTCCACCCTTATAAAACCAAGGAACATTAGAGATTTCCTAAGATAGCAAAGCAAACTCCCAAACTGTCCTAGATCAACCATAACACAGAAGAAAATCTTAAGAAAAGATACACCATGAATCACAACCTTTTAGCAGGTTATCCCTCTCCTAACCCCCTCCTCCAAGGAAACAAACAACCAGAATTTCCCCTTCCAACCCTGCTAACATCTCATAACACCTCTTTACCTGAACTTATGAAGCCTGTCTAGCAAGGCAGACCTCATCATCCCACAATGCCCATGCTATACTATTCAAAACTTCAATAAAATGAAATAAAGCTTTATCACTCACATTCATGTCCAGTTCTACTAGAAGAATTTGTCCAAGGAAACTCAAAAGTTTTAGCTATAAGGTATTCAGCAAGAAGTCTCATTCCCTAGTGAAATTTGATTGTCTGAAACTTTTGCTTTTATCTCCTAATGCAAATTCCATCATCTCTCTCAAAGTTAATAATACAACTCATTAGCTTAGCACGTCTATAGTTTGAACAGTGCTCAATACCACCTTTGTTCAAATATATTGATACTAGAATACTTTTTCCCCGCTCATCCGGTATTTTTCCAGATTTAATTATCTTATTACATAGTTTAATCAACCACACTTCCTCGCTATGATGTTATGTTTCCCATGGCATTGATTATTTCCATCTGGCTTAAAACCAGATAAATGAGTCTCCTTCCCCATGGCATTCCCAGTTTTCGTCTTCCTCAAATCATCTTTATTTCAAACTTTTAGATACTTCTCATATACCTATAGTTGTGCATCCCATTAGTGGCATTAGGTTCTTTTGTATTTTCTGCATGATTGGTAGTAAATAACTTATCGAAATCAATTCTCCAACTATTGTTGACATCCCCAACTTTTACTATGAGATTCTTATTCTCATCAATTACACTTAATTTAGGTCTCTTATTGTTCTCTCTCTTACCCTATCTAGCATATATGTTTCTTTTTCAGCCTCTTTTGTTCCTAATTCACTACATAAGTTCTCATACGCTTAATTTTTAACTTCTACTACAGTTTTTTTAGTTTATTTCATAGCCAGTTCATATTTTGCAAAGTTAACCTCATTGCTGCACAAAATGTAAATTTTATAACAAGTTCTGTTCATTAGGGCTGCTTGTATACTCTCATCCCATCACCAACCCTCTTTTTCAAAATATCCACTTCCTTTAGGTTCTCTGAGCACCTCCGTTGCCATTTTGATGACACACTTACATTTTGTCCCAAATAACACTAATTTCTGCATCTAGAGTCCAGTTTGGTACCTTTACAGACCTATCGTTAGATTTTGCCATCTCTATCTCATATAAATTCCGCCACTTAATTTTACTCTTACCATTTCCATAACAAGTTTTTATCCATCTCCTAGTACCAAGATGTAGTACCACTAATCTATATTAAACCGTTAAACTGTCACCTAGTATTGCTTTACAGTTTTTGCAAATTATTTAATCTAACTTTCTGGTAAGAAAATAATCTATGTAGCAAACTCCTACACCACTTTTAAAGGTTATAAGATATCCACCTCTCTTTTCAAACCAAATATTAACAATAACTAAATCATAACAACTGCAAAACCTAAAATAGCACTACCAAGATCATTTCTCCTGTGTAGCCATATCCATTTTGATTACATGCTCATTTGTTCCCAATTTAATTTCTATCGAATTTGAACTCCACCTTAATAACTTTTATCCAACGGACTCAAGTTGAACAATCAAACCTAAATCTTCCGAAATTTTGTCACCTTACATCCCATCAACACCTATTTTTGAGGCATATGCAGTAATGATGTTAATTATCTGTTGTGCTGACAGTAGTTTCACTAGAATTATCCAATCCCCTTTGCGTGTTATTTACACAACCTTATTATTAAAATTCAGATCAATTAAAATTCCTACTCCATATCTGTGTTTGTCCTTGGCTGAACATCAAAACTTAAAGCCCCCTCTCCAGAGTCTCCCTAGATTCTTCTCCCATGCGTTTGATTTCTTGTAAGCAAATTATTTTGATTCTTCTTCTACTCACTGTGTCAACTAATTCCATTCTCTTACCTGCCAAGGGTCTACATTCTAACCAACTACTCTAATCTTGTTTCTCCTGGCCCAGCTACCCTATCTGCACCCGTCCATGATAAAAACCCTTGTATATTTGGAACCATACCCAGTGGCAATAGGCACCCCTTGCTCTAACACTACACCTCGGAAGATGTAGTCCATCACATGACGGTGACATCCTAGCCTTCACGATATATGTGTCTGATCCATACCCATGAATGTTCAGCAGAATTTTATGCTGGCTGCCAACCTAATGCAACCCTCTTCCTTAAACCGAGTTTGGAACCAGCATACAGATAGGCAGAGTTGCTTGGCACCAAGCAATATAAAAGATAATCTAATAGTTCAATAAGAAAGAGTTAAATCTGAGCCCCATATGTAACTAGTATTATCCCTCTCACCTGACTAGCTTATTCTTAAACTCTTGAGTGAAATTTCGAATGCTTAACTCCTTCAATTTTGCACAAGGGAAGTTAGAAAAATGTCACAAGCCAAAACTCCCATCACTACATTCTAGATTTGTAGTGGAACCTTACTAATTCAAAATAGTTCATTTATCCAGAATTCCTTGATGCTGAGTGGGCATGCAAGACTGTGTTTTAGGCATTGCACCTATCTAGGAAGTTTAAAACTCAATCTTGGAACACCAAAATACATTTCATACTTCAAAAGCACCAACTAAAACCTTGATGGCAAATCCAAATAAAACAACACTATAATGCTACAACCTGTCAACCTGAAGAAAGAAAAACACAGATTATATCTCAGGAGAGAGAATGCTTGATTGCAATGTAGCAGTCACATGTTTATATGAGCTATATGCCAATTGATTGAATCAATTCTTCAAAATTGCGCTGCCAAGGGAAGATGGGTGCACTTTCGGTCTTGGGAGACAATACAACACAAGTCAGAAAATCCCATTCTTAATAAGTTCAGAGCATTTGGTTGATGGGCTGTTCGGAGTTCTCTATACTTGCTTACGAAGGGTTATAATGCCTATACTCATTAATAAAGCAAAAACCTTCGATTTTAGTAAGATTAATTTCAAAGGGCAACCTCATTTTTGAAGGATGAATTTCTCAAAACTACACAGATTGCAACACAGGTGCTTGTGGCAAAGTCTAGAAAGGTATGACTAAAACCCAAGCACAAATTTTCAAGATTTTGAAAATAAACATCATTATTGACCCGCCACACTTCTTTCAACTCTCTCATCACAGTTCATTCAATTTACAACAAATTCCACACTTGGATTCTGCATTGCCTTTTCCAACACATAAACCCTAAAAGGACCATTACCTTTCTCCAATTCTCTTACACAAGCAATTCCACAAGAAGAGACCAAAAAAATACAAGATCTCAAAAAATGAACAAAAACAACAATAAAAAACAAGATTCACACGATTTCAACTAAACCCCAGCACAAAATTACCTTTAACGCACCAAAACAACAAATACTGCAAAAAAGTCATTTAAAAAATAAACAAAAACTGAAAAATGATCCCCACACTTAATTTCTCTCAACATTGTTCATTCAAATTACACCACCACTAAGTGAATAACTTATTCCTTATACGAATTTTACATTCTTCCACCACCCAAATTTCCATTGCGCAATTTTTCCAACACATAAACCCTACAAAAAACCAATTCTCTTGAACTATCAAATTCCCCATCACAAGGGAGAGGGGCAAGGAAGAGAGAGAGGGACGGACGAACAGACGGAAAGGGGAGAGGGAGCGAGAACCATCTTGCAAAATCACAAAACCAAAAACGACAGGAAAACAAAATTCACACATTTCAACTGAGCCCTATCACTAAAGAATACAAATTTAACAACCAAATAACAAATACTGCAACAATTCATTCAAAAAAAATAAAAAATAAAAAACCCTAAAAAAACACAGAAAACGAACCTCACAAATCCGAGCACAAATCGCATCAGCAATTCCCTCACCATGCTCTCTCTGCTCACCGGCAATTATTGTAAGGTCCGTAATAATAGGCTTCGAATTGGTAGTGAGTTCCGACAAAACTACTTCGTAAACCCTCACAATCTCGTCAGTAGTTAAAACAGGAGCATCGTCGATATCCTCAAGTGACAAAACCCCTCTAATTTCGTCTTCTCTCTCCTTCAACAGAGCCCTAAATCTATCGGCAATTGACGCCGTCGTCGGCTTCTGTAATACGTCACTAGCCATCGCTTTGCTCTGAACAAGAACAACTCCGTGATGTTGATTTCAAGGGTTTTCGTCCACGGAGGTTCTCGCTTCATCGTATTGCGCTTTCGAAGTTGATTTTAAGCGAATTAGCCATTGAAGCTCATAGAGAGAGAGTAATGTGCGACTGTTCGCCTTGATGAGTTTTTCCGTTTCCTTTCCCGTGAAGGTGAGTTAATTAGGCCATGTTTGTCGAAACAAGAAAACCTAATTTCAAAAAGGAAAAAATAAAAATAAAAATAATTTAAAAAAGTTTATAGAATTTAATATCTCCTAATTTTATTTAAATAGTATTTTACGTAAATAAATATAATATTAGATAAAATAAAATAAAATGAAAAATTAAAAATGCAACACTATGCAATAAATGGCATTTTCCTTAAAAAAATGGTTATACGATGGATCAATAGAGGAGAGAAAGGAGAGAAAAATAATAAAAAATAATATAAATTTAAAATTAAAAAATATAAATATAAAAAATAAAAAAATAAAAATAAAAATAATGAAAAGAGAGAAGTAAAAATAAATTATTTATAAAAAATTATAATAATGATAATAAGTTATATATATTTAAATAAATTTTTGATAAATTTTGTTATTTCAAATATTTCATGCTTCATAGTTCATGGTCCGATCTTAGCTTCTCGTTTGTACGTGTCTCCACAAACCTGGGAGTGCGCATGCACACATGATTGAAACCCAGATGGAGAAATCGGACGGCTCAGATTTCATCCGTGTGTGTGCAAGAAATAGAAACTGTGGACCCTAGATTTGGTGTTGTTGGTCTGTCGGATAGAGCCTCGGCTTGTTGAGGATGCCTTTTGCTTTCTATTTTTGGAAACTGAAATTGACAGCGTTGAATTTTTCGTTGTGTTGCAAGTGATTGGAGTCTTGTCTTTTTCCAGATATTTATTTAGGCAATAATTATTTTATTTTTTGAAATTTCCCAACTTTCATAAAATTCTCCAACAAATTGGGAGGACTTTTATGCTTACTCAAGAAGGAAAATAACATTTAATCCAAATTGACTTACCTCTGCATTAAATCGTAAAAAGAACACAATAACCAATATTATTTGTTTTATTTGATTAGGATAATATTTGAAAATTTTTTATTTTTATTAACTTATTTTGTTTTATTTTATTTATACTATTTTTCAATTGAAATAAAATAGTTAAAACTTGTATTCTACTTATGTGTGTATGTGTATGGGTACTCTCGTGGGTGATTAAGATTTTCGACCATGAAAGTGAAATTGATAGATTAATTTCAGTTCGAGTTCGGTTTTAAATTCTTATGTACTTATATCTGATAATTTCATTGTTGATTTTTTGGTTCGACAAGATATTTCTTGTGAGTTTTTTTATATTGATTGTAATTTAATTTTTAGTGTTTTTTGTGAATTGATATAATATTTAAAGTTGTAATATTTTAAAATTTTTCAACAGTATAGTGAATAAAAATATTAAATATTTTAATTAAATCTCAAATTATAAATTTACAAATAAAAAAAACTAAATTTGAAAAGTTATTCTCTAAAATAGACCCGATAAACATTTAAATCGGATTAATCAAATCATAATTTTGAATATCGGTCGATATAACAAAAAAAAATATTGATTTGATGATTCCATAGTTCATGAGATGGAGACCCGACTTCCTTGTATTAGTTCCTGGAATCTAAAAGGGATGATGTTAACTCGGTATTTCGGGCATCATTTCCTCCCTTAGGATGGGTTATTTCCGTCAGGGAGGAGAAGTCAAGGATGTGGAAGGTCCTTGTATAGGTACAATTGGCTTTCTAAAGGAACTCACCCCTCTGGTCCAAAATTCTTATGGAACCTAAGGTAATCAAAGACACGGATCCCATCGATTGCCTCTTCCATTAGATGGGTGGCCTTGGTCTTGTATGCAAGGGAGTGTCCAAAATCTAGGGTTACCTTTTTGGATCGACTCAAAGTCTGATTTCGGTTTGAGTCATGATTCTTTATATATAATGGGGTAATGTCTTTCTTCTCATCATGTATTTGAAATTGTTCTATGTTATAGTTTTGTTGTAAGTATATTGATATCATTCTATTTAAAATTTTGAATTTTTAAACCCGTTCTGAATTTCAATATTCTTTTTTAACCTATTAAAATCTATCAAAATAACAAATTATTCATCTTTCCCCTGTACAATTGAGGGATTGGCTCAACATTATTTATAGTTGTAAGTATTCGTTTTTGAGGTAATTTCCAAATTCAACAAGATTTGAAAAGGCTACTCTTCAAAATTACTTGTGGGCTTTTTGGGTATGCACACTCGAGGATTCCATGCTTGAAGAAGAATAGAAAAATAAAACTACTTGCGCACAAAAGGTTAATAGATTGACATTCACTCACTAATTATTTTTTTTACAAGAATTTGAATATAAAATCATCAGATTGGGAGAGAAGAAATTGTATTACTAAATTATATAAAGATCGAGATTCACTCACTAATAGTACATTTGCATTCATGTGATTATAGTTACAAGAGCAAAGAATTTTATTAGGTACTCTATGGTCATGAATAAAATGAGTTTAATTAATTTATGAACAGTTCATCATCGATAATTGAATTAAAAAAATCAAATTCATGAACAAATTCATGACGTATACTTTTTACCTCTAATATGAGCCAAGTCCGAATTAAATGATGTTTGATTTATTTGGTTCTTGATATTACTCGATATATATATATTGTAATTTAATTTATAATATTTATTAAAATTAATTATATGCATTTTATTTTGAAAGTTCCTTCTTATGATATTTTGAATATTTATTTTGATTTTATTTTATATTTGAATTTTTATCGATTCTCTAATTTGAATATTTCGTTTAGAAATTTAATTAGATTTATATATGGGAACTCAAGAATCAAATTGAACCACTTGTGAATTTGGTATGCACCAAATCTGACCAAAAAATAACTCATAAAAAATAAATCGAGTTATAACTTACACAAAATTTAATTGAATCGAACTTAAGCTACCATCAGCTCAGTTCAAATCAATTCGACTCATTTTCACCCCTAATTCAGAATATATGTTTGAAATCCCCAGACCGGCCATAAAAAAAAAAAAAAATGGCTCATTTAATTGTTGGAGTTGAACTGCTACAAAGACATTGATTTATCAACTACTCCTATGCCTAAGCTATAAAAGTTTTTATCTCTCTACATTAATTTTTTCTCAATAAAAGAAATTTAGTTGGTATGCTCTCCCACGTTTTTATTTTAACTTTTTTTTTCTAAAAAAATAAATTTAATTTTTCTCTATCTAAAATTAAATATAATAGTTTTTTTCTATCTAAAAAAATTGATTTAATTCATTTTTTCCCTTTAAACACAGCCATATTAAATTATCTCTCTCTAAAAAAACAAAACTTAATTCTTCTCTCTAAAAGTAAATACATTAATTTTTTCTTTTTATAAAAACCAATTTTATTCATATTTTCTTTTTCTAAATATATAAGACATTTATTTTAAAAATTTTTTCTTTCATCTTGTTTTACCATATTAGTTTAAAGCCAGTGGACCACAAAATTAAGACTTTAAATATTTTCTCTCCTACAATTCACTAAAAAGAAAAGATTTTTATTTTTATTTTTTGGAAAAACAGATATATAAATTATGGTATTACTAATGATATCAACAGCGGATTCTTAATTTCATTAGGTTCAGAAATAAAATTGTTAAAAAATCACTCGTATTTACATATATATGGAATTCGATGAAAAACTCTTTAAAAGTAACAAAATAAAGCCTAACCCTTCTGACCAATTCTTGAAGGTTTCCAGGGGGTCCAAATCAAAGATATCTTAAACCTCTGGTTCATTTGCCACTAGGAAGCCCAAGCCAGAGATCTCAAAATCAAACCCCCCCCCCCCCCGAAGCAAAGTTCCAGTACTTTTACCTTTGTATGCAACCGAAAACGATCAGGTCTGTTACTCTACAACCTATTCCTAATATGGGTTATTGTGAATTTATTTATTTACTTATTCATTTTGGGACTTTTCTGATTGTATATTGGTATAGTCGAATTGAAGGAAAAGGTTGAGATTTCTTTGTGTTAATTTCCTTTCCTATTCAATACAAATAGCCCCAAATAATTCTTGTCCTGGTAAATGTTTTCTATAATGGGTTTGCGGAAAAAAAAAATGAATATGGTGTTCTATTGTTTAATTTGCGCTAACGGTGGTCAGTTTAAAAGAAATGAGCCATTTCAGGCTTGTGTATCAAAGATTTCAAAGAGAATGTAGGTATATTACTTTGGTTATTTAACCAATTCTTGGTTATAGTCGAATTGAAGGACAAGGTTGAGATTTCTTTGTGTTAATTTCCTTTCCTATTCAATACAAACAGCCCCAAATGGCGATTTCATGTATTTGACATTAAATTCTTGTCCTAGTTAATGTTTTCTATAATGGGTTTTGCAGAAAAACTATGAATATGGTGTTCTATTGTTTAATTTGCGCTAACAGTGGTCAGTTTAACAGAAATGAGCCATTTCAGGGTTGTGTATCAAAGATTTCAAAGAGAATGTAGGTATATTACTTTGGTTATTTAACCAATTCTTGGTTATAGTCGAATTGAAGGACAAGGTTGAGATTTCTTTGTGTTAATTTCCTTTCCTATTCAATACAAACAGCCCCAAATGGCGATTTCATGTATTTGACATTAAATTCTTGTCCTAGTTAATGTTTTCTATAATGGGTTTTGCAGAAAAACTATGAATATGCTGTTCTATTGTTTAATTTGCGCTAACGGTGGTTAGTTTAAAAGAAATGAGCCATTTCAGGGTTGTGTATCAAAGATTTCAAAGCGAATGTAGTTATATTACTTTGGTTAATTAGCCAATTCTTGTCCAAGTTAATATTCTTTATAATGGGTTTTGAGAAAAATATGAATATGATATTCTATTGTTTAATTTATGTTAATGATATGTGGTTTAAAATAAATGAGCCATTTCATTGCTTTTGTGTTGTCAAATGTTTCAAAGAAGATGTAGTTATATAAGTTTGGTTATTCAATCAATTCTTGTCCAAGTTATTTATTTATTTATTTATTTTAATAATGGGTTTGGGAGAAAAATGTGAATATGATGTTCTATTGTTTGATTTGACATAATGGGAACCAGTGGTTTAAGAGAAAGAGCTATTAAGATGGTTAATTATTTTCTTTACTGTTGTCTATTTGATTCTTAATTCATTTTATTCCTGTCCAAGTTAATGTTTTCTTTGATGGGTCTTGTTGGATTGTGCAGCAAAAATGTGTTTGTTGTGTTCTATTGTTTGATTTTTTGTTGGCAGGAAGAATTGTAGAGAAAATGCCAATTTTACGGGTTGTGTGTCAATTGTTTCAAAGAAAATGTAGTTATGTTACTTTGGTTGTTAATCACTTTATTTTTGTGCTCTTTGATCTTCTTCCTTTACTGTACCACTCCTCAAAACTGTCCATTAATGCCAGTCCAATAGTGGTTTCACCTCATTTTACTAAGGATTGGTCTTCTATTTGATGTCTTGGCTCTTCTGCCCTTTTTTCCCCAAAGCAACATTAAATCAATATAGGTTTGTCATGTGCTTAGTCAAACTTCATTATAAAAATTTCAGTTTCATTTTATCAAGGTGGTATATAAGATCATGATTTTCTTTTTTCTTATCTGGATCTTCCCAATATTTTTTATTTGTTTATTTATTTTTTTAAATTTTGGAATGTGAACAAGTTTCTAAGTGGCAGTTTTTCAAATTCATAAACTTTTCTATGAGCGCATCTTTGACGATTAACATGTCAGGTTGCATATGCATTCTGATGTTATTTCATTCTTTTAGCTTCTGCCCTTGAATACTCATGCTGATTACTTTTGAACTTTTGAATCTGGGGAATGGGTTAATATGCAATTAATATTTATGTTGGGTGACTGGAAACAAGGTTTAGTAGGTGTGATATTCATTTTGTGACCAATTAATTTGGACTCAACTTAGATTCACCTTTTGTCTTGAACTAGCTGGCCTTTATTCATGATATTTTTCCCTGGATGCAACTTGATCTAGGTTGGATTCGTTCAATTATTTTGAGGGACCAACCCGACCTCTGTCACTTATCAAATTTCAAATCTAGGATCAACTCAAAATGTGAACAACTAAACAGCCCAAAACCAGAATTTCTTACATTCAGCATTTCTTCACACCCCCACTTTTGTGCTGTTCCTGTTTCTCAAGAAAGGGATGCTCCTCTTCTTGAAGTATTCTCTACTCCCTGCATAATGTTGGTTCGGCAAAAATACACTTTTGTGCCACAAGGAGTCAAGAAAACCATGGATCCTTAAATGATGAGAGAGATGTCCAAGATTCCAAATACGTCCTCCAAAACTAGGGCCATAGGTATGTTAACCATTTAGATTAGTAAGAGGTTAGATAGGATATGCAACCTTAAGTTAGGAAAAAGTAAAGAGGTGAAAGGGAGTCACAAAAGATTGCTTCAACTATCAATTTGGAGGAGTTGAAAGGGAAGAGAGACTAAAGAAAATACATATTTAGAATAATCATAGTAAAAGTTGGTCCATTAAAGTGATTAATTGAGCTTCGCTTATTATTTTAATGATCCAACAAACCAATTTAAGGTCATGTCACACTCATCACGAGCATTTGGGATCCTATCTTGAGGATTGGGCTTACCTTCCACCTTATGGGTCATTTTGGGAGATTTAGTTTATCTTAAACACAAGTGTTGCTAATAACACCCAATCACTTGTGCCACTTCTCTCCCTTAATGCTTCTAAATTTTAAAAGCCAATGGGGAGGCCAGGTGGATGCCAACCATTTATGGTCCGAATAGACCTATATTCTAAAATAACTTCATTTGTGGTCTCTCTTTTAGTTGAAATTTATAAGCTGACTTTTACACATTTAGGTTGCTGAAATGAGAGGCTTGCATATTGTAAATGAGGCATTTTGGTGTTTATTAGGGAGAGTCAACTTCCCTCTGTCTAGTAGTAAACACACCGGCAATTCTTGTGAGCATTCAATTATGTCCCACATTGACATATCGTACTTCTCTAATGGCCAAGAAAATGGTTTCTCTAAGCTAGACCATGTATTGTCCAGTGTGAGACCACCCCCCCATTTCAACCTGTCAGCTTAATGGTTTTCGATTGGAGAAGACCATGTATCTTTTTATTGTTTTTATTTAGATTGTACTTCTGGTGCACTGGCCACTATTCTCCGAAGAACTAGATTGTAATTAGCTATTCTAATTCCTTGATCCTTGTCTCTGAGGGCCAACTCTTGTTGTGAAATTTGGTGTTTTGTTGGGGAAAAATACTCTTCATGAACATCCTTGTATTGCCAACCAGGGGACCGGTTATAGGGGCTTCAAAAAACTTGTAGATTTTGAGAAGCAAGGTCTGGACCAAGTCTTATTATGATTCTCAAATCTGTTTCCAAGAAAACAGCAGGGAATATTCTCTCTCAGAATAAGGTACATATAAAATATTAACTATAGGTTACAAAATCTGAACTGAACAAAGGCAACACTGAGAACTGTTTTGCCTGATGTGTATTGGAAAATAAAATTTGTACTCTAGTGAAGTTGGGAAGTACTTGGCTCCAGACCTCCAACTTCCTCGTACCTTGTCAGGAACATTTCAAAATTCTCCCGGGCTACTTGATGCCGCTTCTTGGTGGTGGAGAATACATAGAGGGCTAGATTTCTGGCGTTGTTGTTCAGAAATTTGAGAAGCTCCACTGCACTGATATTTCCATCAAAGAAGTGAGCCAAATCAGAGGATCCAAGCCCGCTTCTTTGGAAATCAGGAGCAGACTGTTCATACTCCACAAATTTCAGGTTCTCAAAGTGATGCTTGGTTTGGATCTTTATCTTTCTCCAGTATTTAGTTTCCACAAAATTCAATCCTTTTGAAAAGTCATGAACCATCTGAAGTTTCAGGAACAGAATGCAGCTTAGAGTTGGAACATAAAAGAAACATAGATATCAAGTTCATGAGTATATGTTGTTCCCTACCAGTTGTTTGTCCATGGGAGGTATGATTAGATGAAGATTCTCAAGGCAAGAGCAAGACTTTAGCATGTAAGCAATCCCTGGTAACTCCCATTTCCGAACTCCTGTATGCAATTTTAGATTGGTGCACTGAAAATCTAAAGTCGCAAATGTCCGCATCTTCATTTTGGAAATTAGCTGCAGATAACAAATATCCCTTTAGCAAGAGCAAATATAGAAATTTCTTTGTGATTTCATTGTTGATTTTCGATAATGTAGCTCTCCATGCAATGGATTAGGCATTCATTATTGTTGTTCTTCACCTAGTTTGTGTTTGTTGGCAGCCAAATGAACTGAAGTGTGGCATGTATTGCTTTAAATTTATTTCAAATCAGACTGGAGCTTGTCAAGTAGAAAAAATTTTGCTTCTGTTTCATGTTTTGAAGAGAGAGAGAGAGAGAGAGAGAGAGAGAGAGAGAGAGAACCTGAATGCTCCAATTGCACAATTCAAGTGCTTCCACATGGTTAAAATGCGCAAGGAGATTGAACAAATGACGTTCATATGTTATCGGTTGCAATAGTTCTTCTCCCAGTTCTGTATTTCTTTTGTCTAGCATTGCATCCAGATTCAGGACAAGCTTCTTGCAATTCAATACATTCTCTATTCTGTACCTCTTCCTAGGAATACCCTGAAGGAATACAATCTCCGGTACAATGTTTGATGCATCAATCTTCATCTTTGTCTCTCCATCTATTCCAAGAATATCTTCTTTAAAAATCAGTCTTTGTAACTTAGAATTTGGTGAGATAAGAACATCTAGATGATGGAGTTTATTGCAACACTCCAACACTAGCTCTTGTAGAGCTGGAGCATTGGAAGTTAGAGACTCTAGTATCCATCTAGTAATCTCCATGTACCTTAAGTTTACCTTCTGAAGATTGGGCAAATTCATGGAATCTGGCAACTCCAGGCGACAGAATGTCAACTCAAGACTGACCAGTGATGTGCAGTTAAAGATGCATGAGTCTAGCTTATAGCTGACACTGTAAGTGGTATCCAATTTTGTGCACCAATCATCAACATCACAATTAAGATGTAAATGTTGAACTCTTTTCTGCACTACAGATTTAATCCAAAAATTCACTTGCTTTTCGAAGTTCCAATCTGATGTATTGAACTCAACAAAGAAGTCTCTAATCTCATCACCTTGGTGATTAGAGACAACTTTGGTGACATACGGAACAATATCATCTCTTGATACTTCTTTCCATGAAGAAGAATCCAAGTGTATTCTTGTCATATGTTTCCACACGTTTCTCCATGGACGTGCCAGGCAAGTGGTTTTCACAGCATCTTCAAGTGGGAGTCTGTCAACTATCAAGAGCAGGATATCGGTGGGGTATCTCTCTGGCTTTTGTTGCACCTTCTCTCGCTTGCTTGTGATTTCAGCCATGACTGAATTTTGAGATGCTATGCAGCTAGGAGGTGATATTGGAAAGATATAAAAAGAATACATATCGAATGTAAATCAAGTGAACATTAATATTGATAAAATGTAATATATAGCACATAACCTATTTATTAGAATCAAGAAACGTGTGAAAAAATTGATGGAATTGATAATTAAATAATTGCTAACTGCATCTTGTATTTATGTATTTATCTAGATGCATTCCCTAGTGCTTGCAAGCATGTGTGGTACACACACACACACCATTCCTATCTTTTTAGAATCTACTTTTAATGGTGTTTGTGTGTATATTGAATTTAACTGTGTAATCTGCAGTAAAGCTAAGAGTTAGGCATCTATATAACATGTAAATACGCACTGCAGGTACAGCAAACATCTGAATCATAAGCAGGAGAACTCACTCGAACTCAATAGGGTCAAGATTGTTCAGCATTTCTCAACATAAACACTACGAGGTGAGGCTTGTTTCATTGCTATATATGTTCATTCACCTTCTGATTTTCAGAGTTTACCTATCTCAACCCAAATTTTCTTGCTTTCTGTTTACTTTTGTTTGAGTGATTGCGTTTAAATATTTAGGCATTATAAATTGGCACACTGACTTGCATTTTAGTGTTTTCCCCCCAAGAATATTTTATTTTTACTATGGCCAAATTTGACACTATTGGAACATATTGGAATAGGCATCTTCACTTTTGAAATAGAAATGCAAATTTAAACATAGCCACTTCAGTTCATAGGAGACTACATCTAAAAGACATTTCAAAATATTTTACTAAATGCGTTTTCCAATTTTGGACAATGTTCTTCGTTAACACTTATATAATTGTTCAATTCCTAGAGGGGAAATTTTAAGTATGTATATAATATATATAGAATAATGTATTTAACAGTTACATAGAATTTCACATTAACAGTTATAGAGAATTTCACTTTTTTTTCAGAAAATAATTTGAGAATGCTAAATTAACCAGCATATACCAAAATCCGGTTCCCAATCTTTTTCCGGCCATCGCATATTTTGTTAATTTTAGATCTTGCCTCTGAAAGTGGTGAGTTCAAAAATCTAAGGACATTTATTTTAAATGCATAATGGTAGATCAGAGAACCTATGAACAAATTTTCCCTGAACAGGTTCCAATTAGACTTTTCCTGTCCATGTATCATCATTTTAAGGCAGAAACCTAGGTTTAGGCTTTATAAGCACACTATAGGAGATCAAAAAATATATACATAAACGAATCTGGGTGAGAGCTTATCTGTGAAACTTTTACGGTACATATATTATCATCAATTAGCCTTAACATAGGTTCAGAAAAATAGATCTAGCCAAAAATTACCTGAATCCAGATACACGTTCTGACTCTTTTGTTTGCTGAAGCGACTTGGATTCAAACTTCAAGGTTTTGCATAAGAATGCACAAGGAAAATTGAGGAAGCGCTGGGTTTTAGATCGTTGAGGGGACTAGGGATACAGGATGACGATCGCCAGTTTGATTTCTGGCTGCCTACCGCTTGGGCGTGAATTTTTGTGTCAAGCGGCAGTTCACAACTTGCATAATAAATATTATGGTAAGTGTTAGGCCTAAAGCGACGCGTTTTGTTTGCATTCCAACTCTAAAGATGTCTAGATATGGTACACAAACTATGTTTTGGCATTACAGGTGATCATAATGTGTTTTCCTCATAATGATATGCATTATTCTACAAATAAATCTTTTCTTTTTAAGGGAAACTATAGCAAAATAAGGACCATCAAATTTGTCTCAAAGGGTTTGTAAGGAAAGAGCCCTTGAATACTGTGTCAATTGCAAAAACATGTCTCTAATTTTTTTTTTAATAATTTGAAAACAGGTTCTGATCTTTTAAGAAACTAAAAAATAAATTTTATATTCTTGATCCAGTAATATTGGCAAATTTATAAAGTTATTGCATTAAAAGTGTGCCAAAAAAAGGTATTAAAATACATTATATATATAGGAAAAAAACTACTGAAAAAAAATTGACCTCATTTTTCTGACCTTAAGCCAATGCTTAAAGTATAAGCTTTAAATCTTGTTCAGGGCCTAGTTCATGAATTTTTAAAGGCATTCATTTTTCATTTTTCCTTGTTTAACAAATGCTATTTTGACCCACTACAAATATCTGACTAGGGTCTCGGAGAGGGAGTGAGCCTATATATATAATCTAATGAAGCAAATTCCTTGCTTAGCATCGATTGTTGTTAAAGGATAAGCTTGGTGATTGTTTGGTAAGCTATTTTGCCAACAACAAGCTTTAATGTGCAGTTGTTACCCATGCTTGGTGATTTTTTGGTAAGCTTTAATTTCTTTGATTTTACAGCTTTGCATCGATTTCTTGCTTAAAGGAGAAAGGGGAAAAAGCATATGTTTGTTGTTTTATATTGCGCATATTCTTTACTCCAAATCCTATTTTATGCTTTTTCTGTTCTTGAAAATAGAATTTAAGAGTTGATGAGATGGAATTCACTTCTCTTTAGTGCATCAGATTGGAATTGACTTTTGTGTGCATGTGTGATTCATCATTTCATCCAAAATTAAAGATTTCCTGCTAGGCATATTTGATTACTTCGATACTTTGACACTTTGAATTAATGCGGAAGTTCAATTTTGTAGTCAAATTGGTTACGAAATATTAATCCTTTAAGCATTATCAATGACTTTGTTGGAGAAAAATATGCCTTGTTCCAAGTGATGCCACACAACACTAGTAATTATAGGATGTATTTGATTATTATTTAGGAAAATGTTTAGTTTCTAACTGTAGTTTGCTTTTGCTAGAATTTTAGAACTTATTATTTAGTTTCTGATATATGTTTAGGATTTAAGGCCTATAAATATTGACCCAGGGACAAGGTTTTTATTATATTGTTAAGCTTTTGAATAATTTGGTATTTCTATCCTTCTCTCTCTCTCTTGGCTTTGATTGACAGATGAAGAAGAAGAAGGAGATAAGTTCCTTTCCTTTTGCAAGCATTAAAATAATTGTCTATTCTTCTTCTTCTCTTCTCACCCCCAAACTCAATTCTTCATCCGTTTGCAAGAGTTTCCACATTCCTCATTACCTGTCAATCAAAGCATTAAATTTGCAATACACAATTTCCTTTTTTTTCTTGTTATGGTTGGAGATAAGTTCTTGTAAATAGACTCAAAATGTTCCAATGGTTTAATTGGAAGACTTTAAAATATTTGCCTGTGAAATGTACTTGACAAATGACCCGCCGGTTAATTCCTTTCCATCTCTTTGTGCTTCACAACCTTGGCATATTGTAATTGACCTGGAAATGTAACTTGTATGTGTATGTGGTACAAAAAACTGGTAGACATTCACACAAAACTGGAAAGCTAGAGTGGAACCTCTAATATGGTATGATTGTGGTTCATGTTAAATTTTAGTACAATCTAGTTTCAGTTTTATTTAAATGCTATATCACTCGGATTAGCTAGTGCTGTTACATTTGGTTCAGCTGTTTAATTTGGATGTTTCTTTCCAGGCTACTGCCGTTTCAGACACTGACAATGTTGAAATCCCATAGAAATGAAGTCATCAATGACAGAATTTGATAGTTTTGACGTCTCCACATCGACCACCCCCAGAGTTAAAAGAGCATGAACAACAGCAATACATATTGCCAAGCTCTTGTTGACAACTTATCCCCGGTTGGTTTTCTACTTGAATACCAATAGAACTTAATACTCTCAGCTTTATGGGAATATATTACATACGCAAAAAGTGTTTTTTAAGCTTTGTGGGGAACTGAAGCCTTGTGCTTGTGAAGAAGCATTTGTGTGTGTGTGTGTGTGTGTGTGTGTGTTTTTTTTTTTTTAATATATTGGCATTAAAAATCAGCCATAAAACTGCATTTTCATGTAGATGAGTGGTATGTTATATGTAACTCTAGTTTTGCCTTTATATTGTTGATGCACTTCGGAAAGTGAAGATTTGTAAACTGAGATTAGATAAAACATTTTAATGCAAAAAAGTATTACTATAATAATAGGAAATTTGATTTGGATACCATGTTTCTTTCTAGCCTTTTATTCTCCAATATGAGCAAGTTTGTTGGCCATTAAAGAACCCCTTATCATTTGGTGCCTTCTCTGATTTTTGGGCTGTGCTGAAAGCATCCATAATGTCAAAACTTTGATATATTCCATTTTCCCTTACCAAAAAAAAAATGCTAGGCCAAAAGGTTGGGAGGGGCAACTAACACAGCATTCGGTGGGCTTAATTGGGCTCAGGTAGGCCTTGTCGGGCCAAGCCCGGTCCAACTCGATGGTGGGCCTATTCATTCAGTCCAAGCCCTCGAGGTTTTCGAGGTTGGGCAAAATTATAGCACATAACACATGGGCAAGTCTAAGCCCCCCCTCCAACAGGGGAGATTAAAACTCGATTTTTAAAGGAAAGGAGTTGGTGCCAATTGAGTTACAGTTTAACGAGTTTGAGTTATTAATGCGAAGGAATATATCAAACTTGATGATGGTCCATGGGTCTTGAAGGGCCGGGTGGGTAGTTTGGGCTAGGTTAGGGTTTACTTACCCCGTAGCAATTAGCATGTCGTTGGTAATCTATCCTGGACTTGAGTCTTTAGGTTTTAATTGTTACAAGTAATTTATTTGCAGTAATTTAATAACCAAAAAGTGCTTTTGGAATGCCGTATAATTTTAAAATCTTTTTGGCATATAATTATTAAAAATTAAATTCTTATATTTTTATTTAGAAAGAGATACACACGTGTGGATTTGACACGTGCTTCACTTGACCAAAGCCTTGAACCTAATGGTACCAAAAACTCATCGTTTTCATCTCTCCTCCTTCCGCGCAATACCCTTCTCTGTAATAAAATTCAATGATATCTTTCTTAATTTGGTTTATTTTTTACTTTATTCTATTTATATCATAATTTTTTTATAAGAAACATCTAATTTTATAAGGAAAGAAATCAAAAATTGCCTAACATTAATTGAACGGAATCTTAATTTCCAAAATTATTTTATTTATATTGGTCAGTAAAATTAATAGGACATTTAAAATTGAAGAAAAATCTAATTTTATAAGAAAAAGAAATCAAAATTTACTAATATTAATTGAATCAAATCTTAATTTTCCAAAAATATTTTATGTATATTAATTGAATCCCATGCCAATGACCAAACTTTAAATTTTTTGTAAGAATATTCTCATAAAAAGGGTATTATTCTCCGATCCTAAAGAATTCGAACATGGGTTTCATCAACGGATTCAACATTATTATTTTCTAGTCATTCGGTCAAAAAATTTGTCTTAATGTACAAAAGAATTGATATATAAATTATTGAGAAAAAATGTGAAAAACATTTTCAACAAAAATAAATAAATTAGCCCTGATCCAAAATTAAATAATTTTGCAGCACTTTTAACAAATTAATTATTATTTATTATATTAATTATAAAATTCTTTTACATGAATAATTATTTATTTAATATAAAGAAAAGGAAAATAAAAATGAAAAATGAAAAATAGGTTTCACCAAACCAAATCAAATATCAATTTTCATATTAAATTTTATTTAATTTTTTAATTAAATTTTATAATTATTTGAATTGAATTAATTGATTTTTTTTGTTATATCGCGATTATCGATTTTTTAGATATTTTAACAAAGAAATATTATCAACGATCAGTTAGTTTAGTGAAATATGGTGTTATATTCTTTAATCAAGATTTTGGATTCGACTCATGATTTGGATATGGAATAAACTCTATTGGGAGGGTAGCCTTCTTAAATGGATCACCGTAAATTATAAATCGGATTAATCAAAATATGACTTTAAATATCGATCAGTATAAAAAAAATAATAAAACAAAATAAAGAAAAGAAACATCAATTTATGGACAGCCCATCAAGCGGGGGTGAGGGTGCCGCAGGCACGGGCCTGTGTGTTAGGTGGTTGCCAACCCATGAAAACTACTGCTATCACGTGACAAAACACGTGCTTATTGTGACATTTTGAACAGAATCAACCGTAAAAAATTGACTACCGTGAACCTTTAACAGAATAGTTTAGATTATAAAATAAATAAGTAATATAATAACAAATTTAAATATTTTTTGGACTTTGCCCTAATTCTAAAAACACATAACCATTATATTTTTATTCTTTTTTTCTTTTGGCTAAAAATAAAAGAAAAAGACTACTAAAGTGATAACATTATAAAATTTCAGCTATAATAAATATTTAATATATATATATATATATATATTATAATCTTGCACCAAGAAAATGAAAAAAGATGAAATGATATGAAAAAATGATATTTTATAAGAGTAAAGGAAAGTAAAATATGAGAAAATATATAAATATAAAAAATATAAAATTTTTTATATAAATATTAATTATTTTGAGGGCGGATTTTGACGCAACGGTTGAGTTGTTTTTTTTGTAATCTCGAGCTCCCGGATTCAAGACATAGAAATACTCTCTTTGCATCAAAGGGAAGACTGTGTTTATATATGTTCATCATTTCTTTGCCTCCGCACTGAGTCGGGTAGCACTTGCATCAGGTGAGTCTTTTTTTTTTTAATATTAATTATTTTATAAAAATAATACAATAGTCATATTTTATAAATAAAAATTTTAAATCACCAAATATAAAATTATTAATTAAAAATAATATATAAATAAAAATTACAATAAAATAAATAAATAATTCATCGTATAGAAAAGTGTGTAAATATAAAAAATATAAAGATTTTTATATAAATATTAATTAATTTAACGTATTGAAATTTTTCATAAAAAATATTTAAAAAATGTTTCAAAAAAAAAACATCTGTGTTGAAACATTTTCATACATCTTAGATTATAATTATATTAACCGGACGAGTATATTATTGATCTAATTAAAAATATTAATAACTATGTACTTTCTATAAGATACTTAATTCATCAACGGTTAAATTTTGAAATTTGTGAGCTTGCACCCATATCTAAGGCTAATTGTAATTGTTGCTTTGGCAAAAGATACTGTTTCTTGTTAAAAATCATGACAAAAAAGAAAAACTAGAACAGTGTAAATTTGGTTAGAAGAGAAATGATCCTTGCTGCTCGTTCTCTCTCTCTCTCTCTCTCTCTCATCCGGCGGCAGACCGAGGTTATGTACGAAGTGGGCAATTGCACCTTCTGAATTTTCTAAAATTTAATTAGTATATATAATATATATTTATTTATACATATTTAATTATAATTTTACATTTTTATCCATATTTGTTGCTTAAACAAGTATTTTATAAATTTTTTACATTCCTGCCTCCGGTTATAAGTCCACCGATGCTCATCTCTTATAAGTGATTCATTTTTTTAATACATTTTCTCTCACTTTCTCATTATGTCTATGGCTCAAATTTTGGCCTTTCTTTCTTTTTTCAATCAATTTTTTTTAGTTATTCAATCAAAATATAATTAAAGTCGTAAAAATATATATAAATGACTTGTGATAAATAAAAATAATAAAAAAATATAAAATTGATTTCTCTTATTATTACATTTTAAAGGGAATGAATATTGAAAAAAACTATATATGAATTTAGGGTTTATGATTTAGATTTAGTAGATAAGATTGTTAAATCTATTAATTAAATTTTGATTTAATATTGAGAATGAAAAAAATTCTCGATCTAATAACAACGTTTGAATCGGATTAATAAGAATAAAATTTTATTTTGTTATAAAAGAAAAAAATGATAGAAGGTTTCATTCAAGCGAGGAATGGCCTCCGTTCATGAACCCACCGGAAAATATGGTGTCGTTTTGTTTTTGGGTACTTGGAAAATCCTGGTCTTGAGGGCCTCTGGACCCTGTACCGTAGGTGTCTCCCAGAGGGAGCAGATTTGGTTGGTCTCCACGTGTTGGTAGAGCAGACATTTTAGTCCTTTAAAAGAATGACACATTTCACTTTTTCTTATTTTGATGGGATTTTTTATTAAAAAAAGAAAAAGATAAAAATCATGATATAGCAGAATAATTATTCATAAATGTTTATAGAATATTAATTTTTTGTATAAGAATTGTTTTTTATTTATAAAATATTATTTGTTTTATAAAAATATTTTATTTTAATTAAAAATATTATAAGTGATACAAAAATGAAAAAGGAAAAAGAAAAGAAAGGCAGGAGTTAAAAAGCACGAAAAAAAGAATTTTTTCAGAACCGTAGGTTTCATAAAATTGCTTACGACAGCTCATTTGTCGTGTTGCAAATATTCCGTACCAACGGCCTAGATTTTCTTATGGCCTTTATATTTATTTTATTTAAAAACTTTATATTATATTTATTCAGATGGAATAATAATAAAATTGATTAGAAGCTCCGAAGGTCAAGAAGGCAGCTGGCTCAAGTTTTCCTCCGAGGATCATCCAACATTTTTTTTTTAATTAACATATCTAAATTATTTAATTAATTCAATTCAAATATTATATAATTTAATTTAAAAAAATAACTTTTCCTGAATTTATTTTTTTCATTTATAAAATTTTAATTCAAGATTTTCATTAATAAAATTTAATTTCCTACCATTAAACTCACAGAATATCAATATATCAATGACCTTTCTAATATCATGCACACACTCTCTCTCTATTATCAGAAATATTTTTGGGAGCCCAAATTTATTAATTTTGCTGATTTGTACTGTCATAATTTGTTGTCAATTTTGAGTGAAATAATAACAAAAATTAAATAAATTTTAAAAATCAAAATTGTGATATTCAATTTTAATTTCAGATTTTGTTATTTGGGTGCAGTAAAAAAAATTATAAAATTCAGTTTTAATTTCATAAAAGGTGAAGATTTATAAATTTGTTAGAAAAAGAAAAAAAAAATGAAGTACACAGGAGTCCGAGAAGTTGCATATGATAAGTGATATTAGATAACAATCTTAGGATTGGTAGGTTAAGGTGAGTCGAATCAAAAATCAAATTAAAATTTATATAATTTATTTAAATTAATAAAATTAAAATGAAATTTAAGAATGAAATCCATATAAACGGGTGGATTTTTAAAATCCAAATGAACACATGGATTTCTTAAACCCAAGTGAACACATGGATTTCTAAAACCCAAGTGAATATATGGGTTTCTAAAACTTATTCTCAAATATTTGATTTCAAATATAATTCCAATTCTCAAATATTTGATTTCAAATATAATTCCAATTCTTGAGTGCGAACCAAGAACCCTGAATTAAACTTCAACTTCCCTTGATTATTTCAAGTAATAAAAGAATTTAATTATTTATTTTAAAAATGAAGCATATTAGATAATTCAATTAAAACAAATAAAATTTACTTTTCATATGATATCAAGCATAACGATTAAGACTATACTAAACAAGTAAAGGAAAGAAAGAAAAGATATACTTTTGATTAATTATTTTATTTCTTAATAACCAAAAATCCCCGATCACTATTGAAAATGGGTAAATTTATTACGCTTATACGATAATCTCATGTTTAATTATAAAATAAAAGGAAAAAAATCGCATATTATAATTTATTTTGCACATCTTTTCTTTACTTACTACAATACAATGGGAATATGCCAAAGTTTTTTATTTTTCAAATCTTAATTTGGAAATAATGATCTTTTTTTGTGGTCTACATGGTAAAAATGATATCCCCTTATCCTAATGTCATCCCTAAATTTTAAAGTAATCCATTTTGATGTGTCTTTCATTTACATGTTTGCTTATTTTGAATGTATCTTATTTTAATTTTTTTTTTATTTTTTTATATTTAAAGTCAAACTCAATCCGGTTAACCACTTCAATATCAGTTAATCACTTGAATCCAACTGAATGCGGTTTGAATTCTTAAAAGAACAAAACATTCTCGACATCAGTTTCCCTTTACCAATCACAAATAGATAAGAGTTTCAGTTCTATCGTTATAATTAATGAATCGGTGACTGATCACAAATTATGTTTTTGAAAATTAATATAACTAGATTCAAAGGGTTTTGACTAGTGACATGATATGATAATATCAAATTGACTTAATTTTTCTACTAGGAGGACATAATAAGGATAATTTTCTATATAATCATCAAATAAATCAGAATAATAACTAAAATTTAAATTTTCTCATGGATACACTGATCATAAAGTTTTCTATTTGTGCAACATTAACTTTTTTCAATAGTACTTTGGACTCAAAGCTTAATTTTAGATATACATAATAGTTCCTTATTCATATAAAATTCAATTTATTTCGTTTTTTAACTCGTTTAGTCTCTTAACATAATCAATTGATAATTAGAAAATTAATTTTATTTTTATTTAAATTAAATTACTATATATATATTTTTATATTTTTTATGCCTTATAGCATATAATGGAATTGATGAATTTGTAGATAATCTCGGAACAGAAAAATTGTAAGATTAGTAACCCTAAACAACCCGAAAGGTTCATATGTATGGATTGCAGCCGACCAGTTAAGAGTCGAGAACAGTCGCATGACAACCATAGCCCACGTATGTTGAAACACAATCCTGTGCAGAAAAGTATATTCCAACTCCCAACTGGATCTTAAATTAATTTCTCAGCTGTCAACAGCCTTCATCGGTTTAATAAAAATCTCCAATTTTAATTATCATTATTACTATTATTATTTTCCTTAGGAAAACCAACTGCCCCCTTTTGTTGATTCTCTAAATTACGCAACTTTGTAGACGGGGTTTTGCACTCTTCAAATCTTTGACTCTCTCTCTCTCTCTCTCTCTCTCACCAACTTCTCTATATCTTTCTCTCTCCAACCAAATTCTGAAAATTGAAGTTTCCAAAGCAAAAGCCTCAGTTTGCCTTCTCGACCAATCCGTCGACCCTTCACAAATGTGTAACACATTCTGAGATTTCAAAACCAGTGAAACCAAAACTTCTTGAATTTCAACCCCTCAGGAATTCATCAATTACTCCAGTTGGCAAAGTTCAATTTTGGGATACACCCATAATTGTTTGGTTCATTTTTAACAAGACCCAGTTGATTTAATCTAAAAATTTCAATCATGATCTGCTCTATAAAACAATCAGTCACTACTACAACACCATCTTCAAGTCTGTATTCTGCTTTTGCAGTAAAAAGGTCTCTTCTTTTGAGACCGAGATCTCAACTTTCTCTACCAAATCCACCATTTTCAAGTTTTTCAAAATCTTCTCTCAAAACAGACAAACCCCTTTATTTATCTTCGATTGGAATTAGAAAAAACTCAATTGAATGCAAAGCTTATGAGGCTGATGGATCACAGCCTATTGATATAAGCGTTGGTGTTGAGAATCAACAGAGATCAGAAGCTGCTCAGAAGCTTAAAATCAGCATCTATTTTGCCACTTGGTGGGCTTTGAATGTTGTTTTTAATATATACAACAAGAAAGTTTTGAATGCTTTCCCTTATCCATGGCTTACATCGACTCTGTCCTTGGCTTGCGGGTCTCTTATGATGTTGATTTCTTGGGCTACTCGGATTGCCGAAGCTCCTAAGGCAGATCTTGATTTCTGGAAGCGGCTTTTTCCCGTAAGAGTTTCAATTTTTGATCTGTTGATTTTTTTCCTGGAGAATTTTTGTGTAATTTGGGGTTTTAGGAATTGTTGTTTGATGGGGTTCAGGGTTTTAGTTTTGAAAATTAGGGCTCTGGGGTGTTTGATTGTGATGTTTATGGGGCTTTCTTTGGTGGGGTCTGATGTTTTTGATGAATTTTCTTGAATTCGTGTGGTATGTAGTTTCTTATCTGCGAATTTGTTGGTGGGTTTCCGGGTCTAAGTTTTTAAGAATTAGGATTCTTGGGGTTTTCTAAAGTTGACGTTTTAGGGCTTTCTTTTGTGGGGTCTGGATATATTTGATGAGATTCCTGTAATTTGTTTTGGGGCAATGTTTTCGTCTACAAATATGTGTTTGATGTATGTGAGTTGGATTCTGGTCATTGACTTTGATGGTTTTGGGGCTTTCTTTAGTGTGGTTATGACGTTTATTTTATATAGTTTGTGTGGTGGGTAGGTTTTTGGTTGCAAATTAGTGTTTGACATATGTGAGTTTTGTTAAAGTGGTTTTTGAGGGTTTGTAAATTTTGTTGTGTAGGTTGCTGTGGCACACACAATTGGACATGTAGCAGCCACTGTGAGTATGTCAAAGGTTGCAGTTTCTTTCACTCACATCATCAAGAGCGGTGAGCCAGCTTTCAGTGTGCTGGTCTCTAGGTTTTTTTTGGGAGAGATTTTTCCGGTGCCAGTTTACTTGTCATTAGTTCCAATCATCGGTGGTTGTGCTCTTGCTGCTGTTACTGAGCTCAATTTCAACATGACTGGTGAGAATGCTTCTCACTGCAATATACTTACAGGCATTTCATACGGTTGTGTAGGATCAACTATTTGATGTTTGTTCTTGTCAATTTGATATGTGCTCTAAATTGACTAATTGTGTTGGTGGTGGTGTAGGATTTATGGGAGCTATGATTTCAAATCTAGCATTTGTTTTCCGCAACATATTCTCAAAGAGAGGAATGGAGGGCAAGTCTGTTAGTGGGATGAACTACTATGCTTGTCTATCAATTTTGTCCCTGCTGATTCTTACACCATTTGCAATTGCGGTGGAGGGACCCCAGATGTGGGCAGCTGGTTGGCAAAATGCTCTCTCCCAAATTGGACCCAATTTCATATGGTAATTACAATTTTCCAAAACTCTCTTGAAATTTGGTGGTTTTGTTTCTAGGTATTGCTAATTCATCTGTGTTCTTTACATGTTTTGATTCTATAAGATTATTAAAAACTCTCTTCTTGAGCATGTTTTGTTTGGTAGTGTAGGACTTCTTCAATTAGCTAATCAAAACAAAGTTGGTGAAGTGATTAGCATATCTTCAACCAGTGCATGAATCTTCAAGACATCTTCGTTAATCTCTACAATTTGCATTTCTTGACCACTTGTTTTTATGTACTTTTATTTTCAGGTGTTTGATGCCCTCATAGACGTATTATTTTCTCTTTTTTGGTTTCTTTTGGTATTGGTAGCAAATATGATTTTGATAGTTTTTGTATCTTCTGCTTTTGATCTTCCTTTCCTGAAATTCATTTTCCTTTTTTGACCATCTTGCTGAATTGATTATTTGTGGCTCTTATTTGTTCACAAAGGTGGCTGGCTGCCCAGAGTGTATTCTATCACTTGTATAATCAAGTCTCATACATGTCCCTTGACGAGATCTCTCCTTTGACGTTTAGCATTGGAAACACGATGAAACGTATTTCTGTCATAGTCTCTTCAATCATTATCTTCCACACACCTGTCCAACCCATCAACGCACTTGGAGCAGCTATTGCTATTCTTGGCACCTTCCTCTATTCTCAGGTAATTTCTGGACATTCACTTGAGGTTATTTTTGATGGCTGAGATTGCCCCCTGAGATAGTTTCTCTGATTTCTTATTTGAAATTTCAATATTTTGATTTTTACAATTTGGACCACTAATATGAACTCAGATGTAGACAAAATGATGTACATCTGCTTTTTCTCCGATTTCTTATTTGAAATTTCAATATTTTGATTTTTACAATTTGGACCACTAATATGAGCTCAGATGTAGACAAAATGATGTACATCTGCATTCTCATACTACCTTTTGTTTTCCTTTAATGAATGATACAAACAGAAATCAGAAAACGCTTGAATTATTTTGTTTCCTATCTAGGGCCATTTTCATGTTGGAAGATGCGCCTACCCACCAAAAATTGCTTATGCTGCTGCCATGACTGAATGGAGGGAAGTTGAATTGCTTCAGAGATTTTCCCCTTCTTGTCATCGATAAGCATGTTGAAAGTTTAGTGAATCCTAATAGTCTGGCTTTGCCTTGAACATGTTCATATTGCTACATAACATCCCTTAGCTTTGTAACTAACTTTATGGGCAATTCTCACTATCACATGATAGGTAGCAGACAAATATAAATGTGATGACTTTGGCACTTTAGTTTAAATAAATAGGTGATGTAATTCAATGACACGAGATCCCTTGCTTTCTTGTTTCTTTTGTTTTTATGGTCCCCATTACTGCACTTTGATCTTCAATATCTGCCAATGTCGTTGTTTAACCTTTTCTGTTTGAGATCTGTATGGGCTGCAAATTATATTACTACACTACCAGCTATATCGAGTGGAACATTTAATCATTTAAAAAATTGCATGAGTTGTTGGACTGAGTATGTGGCCTTCCTGTCAAGATAGAGTACAACTATCAACAAAATCTAGGAAACCTCACAAAGGAAATGGAGCTCAGCACCTTATCATCATATGCCTTCATGTGATGTCATATCTTACCTTTAAGATATTTCAATGATGACAAATTTTTTTAGCATCAATCAAATTGAGCTGCATGAAAAAAAAAAAAGTTGTAGACTCAGGTCTTAGCTGGGCTGATTCAATTAGAGGATTCTCTTTTCCCCATTATCCTTTTCTCTAGGTTCACTTCGATGATTTTCTTGAACATACACCTTTACATTTTGGTGATTTGTGCAATTCGTCTATTGTTATTTCTGCAATTGAGCATGGAATTCTATTTTGAGTTGATGAAAATATTTTGTCTTGTTTCTCAACAGGCTAAGCTGTGAAAAAGACTGGATTTAGCTTCATATTGCTATAGAGTATACTACGAGGAGATGCTACTGTTGGGATCAATTTGGCTGGAAATGGCAGTGAGGGAAGTAGTTCAACAGCCATTTGGTGCCATAATTTTCTTTGGCAAGATAATAATAATAATAGCAACAATAATTTATTGCTACACAAGCAGCCTTGTATATTACACTTCTTGGTTAAGTAGATTAGGGAGTGTTCAGATATGGACCAAGATGATGCTTATTTCCAATATTAAGGATTTAAAATAATAGACTATGGTTTTTTTGTTGATTTACTTGTGTGCTTTTGACGATCAAATATGTGCAATGTTTTTTGGATTAGCCGAGCAGGTGGTTTTATCTTTTTTTTTTTTTTGGGGGGGGGGGGGAGGGGGGGAAGGAGCATTATCTGAAACGAGTCCGGGGGCTTGCTGTGTGATGCCTTGCGGCCATAATTAGGTTTTGAGATGATGAAATGAAGAATGAACATGTTAAAATTTAGTCGATTGAGGATTCATTTGCTTGCAAAAGGCACATTAATCCTTTAGAATGGCTTCAAGCTCCTCACAACATTCCCATATGTTCTAACCATACCTGCATGGCAAACAAGCAACGCATGCTGGGGAAGCACGTTGAGCAACCTTTGCATGAACTCAAAACCTTCCATTTGCAATTTTGTGTCGACAAATTTTTGCTTGCTATGCAAAGAGAATTGTTCAAGACCTGCTTTGTTATATAGAATTGTGAGTGTATAAGGAGGGATTGCCTGACGGATATATGGTCGATTGGCTTCTCTCACGGAATAGGTTTAAGTTTTAGTGATGACAGATATGATCAAATGGGTAGAGTTATCTCATATCTTATAGTTCTATAGTTTATTGCGTTTAACCAACAGATAATCAACCTAATACGTAAAAATATTAAATTCCTTAATCAACTCTCGGATTCGAAACTTGAAAATGTAAAAGATTATATTAGTAGAGTTTTTTTTTTTTTTTGAAATTAAGTTTAACAATATTTAAATTGAATTAGTAAGAAAATAGTTTTAAATATCGGTCGTTAAAAAAACAAAAAATTCTTACACTTAAAAAATTTGATGAGTGACTTAAATCAGGTCAAGTTACATAAATCTGTGGAGTCCCAAAATGCAGCGGAGCCTCCAAGAAGTCAGAAGCGCAAAACACATGTCGTAAATGGTTTAGAATCAAAGTCTGTGACTTAAGAAGATCATGAATTTGATATAGTCAGAAACAAAATAAATTCCTCTGTTCTATAGAAACAATTAATTTTCACCATACTGATTTAAAATACTTACACGGAAACTCTTGTATATGCTTGAAATCCTAAACTCGAATTTTGTGTTACTCATTGTTGCCTAACCCCGTCAAAGAAAAAAAAAACTTATTTGCCTAATTATTTTGAGGCGAATAAAGCCCATAGTTTTGACATTATATATATTTATTAAACTCTTGCCGGTGTTATAATAGAGTACTATATTCCTTCAATCATAGGTTTCGGGTTTGAGTTATGGGAATCAAGGAATGAGATTTTAGAGAGTCAATCCGTTAATAAGTTTTATAGTATTTAAATCTGATTAGTCGGGTAAAATTTAGATACTGATCGGTGAAAACAAAAAAGAAATATATGTACACGTGTATATATATATTCCCCCCAAAAAAAATCAGATTTGGGAGCGAATACCCAAAAACTAGGCCCAAAAGGGCAAGGAACCAGAAGCACGAAAGGGCCCAATTCAGAGCCCACTAACAATTTAGGAGGTTTGCAAGAGGACGATTCCGTTCCCAGTTCAGACTTCAGAGCACGGAGAAGGCCTAAACCCAGACACGGAGAGAGAGAGGGGGGGGGGGGAGGAGGGAAAGAGAGATGGGTAGTGAGAGTGAGATAGAACCAGCAGTGACTCCGAGACCAGTGCCTAGAAGAGAGAGTCCATGGGGTTCGCCTGATGGTGACAAACGTCAACCTCGGCCTCATCGTTGCAACGATCGTGCTGAAGATGTCATTCAAGTAACTCTCATTCTCTCTTTCCCACATCACGAGTTTATTGAATTTGATTGGATTTTGATCATGATTGAAATGGGAAAAACATGTTCATGAGGAATTGTGGTTTATCTTATATAATTGCAATATAGTTCCCTTCTACTTAGAAATGGGACCTGAAATTTTTGTTTTGAGGAAACCAAAACTTGGTAAATTTAGCTGCGGTTTTTGTATTTGATCATAAATTTAAATAATTCAAGTTGGCAGAAAATTGGAGACCATATGAGGTTTTGTGACAAACTGTAATATTGAGTGCAAATTCAAATAATGGTACCATGAAATTTGAACCTAACACTGACATTATTCCCTCCCTCTATCTCTGGTTCATGGTGGAAATTCAATTTCATTATAGCATGTACTGTTGAGTTTGGTGGTCATGGCTTGCACCTTTGGAGATAGTTCAAACAATCTAGAATTTTAGAACCGGGGGCAAAGCCAAAAAATTTTTATGAGGACGAAATACAACATGCATTTGGGGTTATAATTTCGGGGGAACAGGAGTTATAATTTTTAGGGGGTGAAAACAACAATTGGGATTATAATTTTTGACATTATATATATATATACAATTTATTTCTATTGCTGCCCTCCCTCACTTGCCCTTAATTAAAGCTTAAGTTTTTATGCCGATGCATCTTATTATCATATGCCCATGCTGTTGATTCGTATGGGATTAAGTAAGCATTAGTGCTTTTTTTCCTGCCATGGTTTGTTTTATGTTGCACGGACACTGAGGTCTATGGACATAGCACGGTATGATACTATTACAACATTGTTGTTGTGTGGTGTGTTTGTGTTTGTGCTTCGCAGGTTTTGATGCTTGTACTGAGAGAATCTAAAATAGTTTCTACATCTACATTTGTGACCAAAAATTTTTAGGAAAAAAAATATGTTAGGAATCTATAAAAATGGACAGGGGTCCGTTAATCCTCTAGACCAGAATTCTCCCCACCTGGATCTGCATGGACTAAAAAGTTGCCAGAGTAATCATTTAAATAAGTTTTCTCCTTTCAATTCAACACCTTAGACCCTTACTCTCCACATCCACAAAATGCTATGTGCAGTTTCTGTTGGTGCCCATTTCACATAGCAAAGGGAACGCCATCTCCCAAAGCAATGATTCCATGAACAATAATATTACAGGTGATCAACCAACTCAAGTTCTCTTTTACAAAGATGGCTCCTATTCACCTAGATAATCCCACCTTTTGCTAATTTTGCTCGGGCTGCCCCCATCTTTTCCAAATCCCTTCATAGATAGCCCTGTGGAGCACCATAGCCTGGGCTTTGATTTGTTATTCTCCTTGCTCTGTACCATATCCTCCATTTACGGATGTAGGAGACATAGGTGTAAAATTTGTCCAACTGACAAAGGCTAGTGCATGCAACAGCTTGCTCAGACATGGGATACTTCCTCTGACAGGTATAGTTCATCCAAAGATTGGAACTGATGACCACTGTATGTTGCAAACGGAGGAATCATGTGTTGAAATATTGAAAATGCGAATTAGGTTTGTAGATGATCACGATCTGTTTGAAGTGGGGTTGCATAAAATTTTGTCTTGAAAATTACTAGCAATGATGCTACACTCTTCATTACCAGAAAAGACAAAAAGAAAAAGAAGATGATGCCACACTCTTTTCAATTTGTTAGTTTGGCTATAACTATATTGTAGAATGTTGGTAATTTTATTTCCCAGTTTTCTCTTTTCTTACTCTCTTTTTTCTTCTAAATCATTTTTCCTCCCCTGCTTTAATTTCCTTATACTACAATGCATGACAAATGTCCTTCCTGGGAAAAAAAGTGCTCACTGAAAGATACACATAAGTGCATCCATACACTACACGCACACATTTTTCTGCTTTGAATTTGTGTTGCACTTGGCGCTGAATATGATAAAAAATGTGCACTCTTAATGTGTCTGGCATGTTATGTAGGCCTGTTTTGAAGGAAACCCATTCAAGACAGTACCGGCCCCTTTCAAGCTTTTCTGACAGACTCCACATGATGTGACTTGGGTTCAATATTTCTCATTGTTTTACCTTTGAGATAATTATGTCTAAGTCCTTGAACTTTATTTTAAATTCATAAATTAGTCTATAAACTTTAAAACGCAACGATTGAGATTCTAAACTTTAAAAATCATAACTTGTTAGTCCTTTCATTAGTAACGGTGTCTAACTGGTCGTTATATACTGAGGTGTCTTAAGGTGACAGATTATGTGGATGCTGTGTCAGAAATTGTTGACGTATCACGTGACACGTTAGTACCATCACACAACATTACCACGTCAGCACTAATGTTGATATGATAGTGTCGCGTCGTCATCCTAAATTAATAAAATTTAATTTTTTTAAATTAATAAAAATTTATGTTCTCTCACCTTTCATCTCTTTTGAGATATGTATAGAATTATACCCATTAATTTTTTTTAAATGAACTCAGATAAAAAATAATTCCTTCTATAACCCCTATTTGTTATGGGTTGCATCTGCGACAGGTTATGTTGTGGGTTGAATTCGTGACAGTGACGTGTCACCATCCTGGAGGAGGGGAGGTGCCATGCCGTACATGTCTCAAAGGGGGAGGGAAGGAGAGAGAGGGGAGGGGAGGGGAGGAGAGAGAAGATAAAATTTTTATTAATTTTAAAAAATTAAATTTTATTAATTTTGAACGATGACGTAACAATATTGTGTGTGATGGTATTGATGTGTCACGTGACACGTTAGTAATTTCTAACATGATATCTATATAATTTGTTATCTTGAGCCAACTCTGCACATAACGGTCCGTTAAGCGTAACGGTTAGTTAAGTGTTGTTATTAACGGAAAGATTAATAAATTATGATTTTTAAAGTTTAGGTTTTTAACCATTACGTTTTAAAATTTAAGAATCAATTTATGAATTTGGGTTAGAATGCATAGACTTGTTACGTAATTATCTCTTTTACCTTTACCTGGAGCTGGGCTGCCATTTTATCTGTTGTCTCAGGTTGGTGCTGTCTGGAATCACATATTTTCTTCATTCATTATAATTGTCCTTGTTCAGAAAACTGGGTTTCACTATTCTATTGAAAAGAATGGGTCCAGCTCCAAGCAGGGTAACACCACCCCCCCCCCCCCAAACAAGAAAAAAAAAGTCCTACGAGAAACAAAATGTGTGGATTGCAATCATGCTGCGAAATTGTCCAGTTCTTTTGATTAGGAAGGCAAGTAATATGAACAAAATATATCCAACTCGAGGCCAAGAGCTTTGTCTTAAATGGTCGGTTAAATGATTTGAAACTTCTGCTTTTCATGGCCTATGCCATTGCTAAGTCCCACGTGGTACTTCTATGATCGTTGAAAGGAATGCAAAATCGATAGTTGGCAGGGCTGAAAGCTGCATATAACTGGAAATGGTACCGGATGGCCCAATGGGGATAATCTAATTTTTTTTGTTGGTATTATATCAATCGATATTTAGAATCATACTCTAATTAATCTGATTTAAAATTTACAGTGATCCATTTAGGAGGTTATCATTTTAACGTAATTTACTCTATACTCAAATTGCGAATCGAATTCAGAATGTTAATTAAGAGATTTAACGTCACATCTTACTAAATCAATTTATTAAATGAAAATCTAAGAGGAAAATTCTAATGTCTTATTCTGTCCAAGTTGGAACATGAAGCAGAAGGAAGTGGGATGTTGATATCTAAAATGATAGAAGAAGCACATATTCTTTAGGTGAGAAAGAGAACATCTCATTTGGGTAAGATTTTCCCTCAACTCTAAAGCTGACTCTCGAAAACTAGGGAATCCCATTTAAGGTCAAGTCCCGTTTTATGCAATCAGGCAAATTGTGGTGGCTGAATAAACAAATTAGGTCTTAATTACAAGCAAAGGGGGCCCAAATTGAGGGTATGAAAACCACATTAATCATTATCTCATAGTTTGAAGATAGCGTAACTTCTCGAGTTTGAGTATTAGGAATGAAAAAAAGATATTAAGAGAGTCGGTTTTTAATTACATCTTATAATATTCGAATAATTACATCTTATAATATTCGAATCGTATTAGTTAGATAATCCAAATAGTACTTGATCAAGACAGAAAAAACAAAAAAGATAGCATAGCTTGGATTAGTTTCAAAACATCCTCTTTTAGTAATTGCCAATTGACAAGTTTTGACGTCCAATTGTTTTTGGTAAGTTCCAAATTGTTGGTTGATATCTAACAAATTAGAAGGGTAAGCTATAACATCAAATTCAAACACAAACTTTTGCTTCAACACCGATGTCGTTTGTAATCCTAAATCTAGTCATAGATTTGTTAACTTTAAGGAAAAAAGAACAATTTAGCGAGAACTCAATAAAACAGAGAGTGAGAGAAATATTTTTCTTCGCATAAAAATTGCATATAACTCTCATACTTTACAAAAAATAAGAAAGATGAGCATATCGATAACTTATTAAATTAATTCGCTAGATCAACGATAAGTTAGTTTAATAAAATATAACGTTAAATTATTTAATTAAGTTTTTAAATTAGATTCGTGATTTGGGTACAGTGTAAACTACGCTAGGATGGTAATCCCTTTAATTGGGTCATTGTAACTCCTGCATCGGATTAATAGGAATATGGTTTTGGATACCATAGGTAAAATACTAAAAAAAATTAAATTAATTGGCTTGTCACCGTTATTCTTCTGCGTTTTATTTAAGGCGAGATTATATATCATGAAGATTGCTTGCTTGATTATTCTCTCCCTTTTTTATCGCCGGTTTTAGGTTTATATTAGTTCCTAACTTAATACTTTATTATAATAAGTTTTGTGTAGTTTGTTTACCATCATATGTCGATAATTTTATGAGATTTGTTTTTTAATTAAATTAAGAATTATTTGAATTAAAGAAATTAAAATCAAAATATTAAATTTAAGCAATATAACAAAAAGTCAGTAAGAAGAGGAAAAGGGAGACACAATGGAGCACCAACAGGGGACAGGAGCAGGACCTGATTCTTTTGAGGACATCTATTACCCATGTAAGGAATATTAAACTATTACCCCCCATTTGAGTGAATTTCTGCTTTTTGTTCTCTCTAGTTATGCTCTCTCTCTCTCTCACACACACACACACACACGCACGCGCACAAAGGAGAGACACACAGACACACAAAAGTCACTACAATATATAAAAGCATCCAGTTTGTACTTTAACTTGAAAGATTGTGAAGAAATCAGAAGATGAGAAACTATTCTCTTTACAACTTCATCATCTTTGTGATGATCTTGTTGTCATCTCTTCAAGTATGGAGTGATCTCATAACTCGAAGACACAGCTCTGATCCATCACTTTTTCCTCCCAACTTTCTTTTTGGCACTGCTTCCTCTTCTTATCAGGTTCCTCTCTCTATCTCTCTCTCTCTAGAATGCATGATCTTTGTTAGTAAGTACGATTAAATCATTTTTGTTTTCCTTAGTATGAAGGAGCTTTTCTGAGTGATGGCAAAGGCTTCAGCAACTGGGATGTTTTCACTCACCAACCGGGTTATCAAATTCAAGCCTTAATACCTTAGATCAAAATTTTTTCTTCTCTTTTCTTTTTCTTCTCGTTTCTTTTATTTTTCTTTATAATCCAATAGGCCATTCAACTAATTTTTGAATGCCATATTGCGTAGTTTTTTTTATAGCACTCTCCTATGAAACCACATCATGTAGAATTTGGTTATTGATATTTTTCTTTTCTTTCATAAAATTTTTTCTCTTATTCAAATTTTATTATATCCATTCTCTCCCTCCCCCTCTCTCTCTCTCTCTCTCTCTCTCTCTCTCTCTCTCTCTCTCTCTATGGTACGAAATTTGATAATGGAAAGGCTATTATCTCCAAATGGTTGCAGATACCATAATTGATGGGAGCAACGGAGATGTAGCGGTGGACCACTACCACCGGTATATGGTACCACACATATAATCCTCAACCCTTCAAATTGTGCAATTATTATTTGTTCTCTGTAGAAACATTAAAAATTATTGAGCATGAAGGACCTGTTGGAATCAAACATCATTGATGGGACCCCATATATCTTTATCTGGACCCATGCGCCAGACAGAAGGGACCACGAAGTTGATGTTTGATTCGATCTTTGTGACCCATCAACACAAATGAATGATAAAAAAGTGATTTGGCTGAGAACTTGGAATTATTCTAGTCTAATATACAGCTCATTTTTTCTAAAATATTATACCCCTACAAACTCTCGTTTGCAAATTTTAATAAAAAGTTTAAACTACTGGGTATTTAAAGATCCTCTCTCCATCAATGTTACAATTTTTTTCCTAATCACCGATTACTTTGAATAAGATCTTGCACTTAAATTTTATATATCAAAATATAAGACACCGAAAAAATTTTTCTTTTAAAAATTTAACCTAACTCAAATAAAATTTAATTAAAAATTAATATAGTTATTAAATACCGATAATTTATTAAAAAATATATATATATATTTTTTTAATTTTTGGGGATCCAAATACAATTACCCTGAATTTATAAACAATATCTAATTGTTTTTCTTGATTTTGATTCGTACAGGAGGATATAGATTTAATGAAATCGATGGAAGTCAACAGTTATCGCTTCTCCATTTCATGGGCAAGAATTCTGCCAAGTGAGTCAGTTTGTATGTACTAAATCTTGTAGCTGAATGTGAACCCTAAGTTGAATATAAAGTTTCAGCCTGGATTTTCATGTAGGAGGAAGATTTGGCGATGTCAATTTGGCTGGCATTCATTTCTATAACAACCTCATTGATAGACTCCTACTCAAAGGTAAGCCTAAAAATGCCTCAATAAGAGAGTGAAAGCCAGTAAACTATCAAAAAAAAAAAAAAAAATCTGCTTCTTGGAACTTCTGACTTCATGTAGCTTATTTGCCAAACACAGGAATTGAACCATTTGTAACATTGAATCACTTTGATATTCCTCAAGAACTCGAAGATAGATATGGAGCATGGCTAAGTCCGGAGATAAGGTATTCAGCTCCATCGCAAAGCATAAAAATCTAGTTATTGCTGGGAATGATGCAGAAATAAGAGACTTCAGAGCATTTTACTGTAAACTTCTTCTGATATGCAGGGAGGATTTTGGACATTTTGCAGAAATCTGTTTCAGATTTTTTGGGGACCGAGTGAAGTTCTGGGCCACCTTCAATGAGCCAAACATTCTAGCCAGTGGCAGCTATCGATCTGGTGTATACCCACCATCTCGGTGCTCACATCCGTTCGGAAATTGCACAAATGGAGATTCAGAGAGAGAACCCTTCATTGCAGCCCATAACATGCTTTTATCCCATGCTAATGCTGTACATATATACAAAACCAACTATCAGGTATAGAAACACAGACTGTGAATTAATAGCATCAATTTCTTAAGGCATTACAAACTGACCTTGGTTCAGGAAAATGTCTAGAAAGAACAAGGTGGTAGCATTGGGATTGTAATGCATGCGGTGTGGTTTGAACCGATCAGCAACTCCGCGGCTAATAAATTGGCTGCTGAAAGAGCCCAATCCTTCTTTTTGAACTGGTTAGATATCTTACTTAATAATGAACTCACAAAGCATTTGCCAATAAGCACTCTGAATGTATAAAAATTGTAAATGATGACTGCAATGTAGGTTCTTGGATCCAATAACATACGGAAAATATCCAGAAGAGATGATAAAGATTCTTGGATGTACCTTGCCAAAAATCTCGAGGAATGACAAGAGGATGCTCAAGAAAAGTTTGGACTTTATAGGCATAAACCACTATACAAGTTTCTATGTTCAAGACTGTATATACTCCACCTGTGCACCAGGAAGGGGAGTTTCCAGGACAGAAGGTTTCTACAGTTTAACTAAACAAAGGGATGGCATCCCAATTGGAGAATCAGTAAGAAACCTCACTGCACCACTTTTGACAACAATAATTCTTTCATTGTAACAGAAATGCTCAAGAATTTTTTCTATCTTGTAGACTGCTATGGAGTGGATCAATGTAAACCCAAAAGGAATGGCACAGATGGTAAACTATGTCAAAGAGAGATACAACAACATGCCAATGTACATCACAGAAAATGGTGAGAAACCAGACATACAGTTTTTCTTGATGGGGAATGTCAAGGCACACCGAGTATCCTTCTTAAATGTCCATTGGCCTTGTAGGATATGGTGAGGAGAACAACCATTCCACCACTGAAGGGTTTCTCCAGGATGACAAGCGAGTGGAATACATGGCTGGCTATTTGGAAGCCCTGTTGACAACAATGAGGTAGAAGTATGTTAGAATACAATCAAAACGAATTTCATGCAAGATGATTACAATGACATGAGACAATCAAAATCTTGTGATCTCCACCTTGCTAATTCTGTCTGGTTTATATTCATGCCATTTTTCCTCTCTACCACAATAATATCACATAGGAGACTCCACGACATGCTTGTTAACGCAGCTATAGGTTTCAATCACCCTAAACATATGTGGTCTCCACAAAATCCCCTCTCCCCCACCACCAAGAAAAAATAATAATGGCAAGAAAAAATCATTAGTCTAGCAACTGAACTTGGATTCTTCTGATCTTGTTGACTCATCCAGATGTTACTTTGAATGATCAGGGAAGGTGCCGATGTCCGGGGATACTTTGCTTGGTCTTTGCTTGACAACTTCGAATGGAAATATGGCTACACAATAAGGTTTGGACTTCACCATGTTGACTATACCACATTGAAGCGAACTCCAAAACAATCAGCGACTTGGTACAAGCAGTTCATTGCAAAGCACAAGAATGGCACGAATCATGTGCTGAAATCTTACTAGTATAACAATGTTCACACTAGGTACTATTGTTCAGGAAGAGAAGGAAAGTTGGCATTTTTGACCTAATAATCACCATCATGTGTTGGGCATTCCACCAGCAAATCAACTCAGCTTTCAAACCCACGGTTATATTGGCAGAATGTTTTAGTGTCAATAACCCAGTGCAAAATGTCATGTTGAATTATGAAAATTAAGTTCTTGGAAACTGGTCTATCAAGTTTAGAAGCACACTATGCATTTTAACACAAAATAGATGATAAAGACACTCAATTCAGTCACCATCCCAGTTCCCTGACTTGATCAACCATCATTGATAATGTGGATGATAAACAGACAGTTTGGGAGGTCAAAATACGGGACAGGAAAAGGCAAGGGAAAGTAAGCGGACTCATCTTAGTGTCTGAAATTTACTGGAAAGGCTAGACAAAATTAGGGAATAATTTTCATGCCACTTTTATTTCATAAATAGGAGAATATCTTTTGCTTCTTCAATATTTCTTTCCTCCAATCCCGCTCTATAGGAGAAGGCACTGGAGGAGATGAAAAACAAAATGAAGTGGGCAATCTTAGAATAAAGAGCCAAAAGTGCCAAATTTGAATGATCTAATTAACTAAAAAATCGGGACCGACCGTTTAGAGAATAATATAGGAGAGAGAGGAAAAAAATATAAAATTAAAATTTAAAAACAAAAGTAGAGAAGATAAAACTAAAAAATAAAAATAAAAATAGTGAAAATAAAGAAATAAAAATCAACTATCATAGAAACTGTTACTACTAAAATAATAATAATAATAATAATTCAGTTGGTTTGAATTTTTTTACGCTACTTATTCATATCTAAAGTCATTTCTTTAATTAAATCGTTGACACTCATATTTTTATAGATAATTTATATTTAAAATTTTAATATAAAGAGGTATTTTGGGAGATATACGGGACAAAAGAGACGATTTGAGAGATATAGGGGACAGGGAAAGGCAGGGGATGAACTCGTAATTAGAAAGAGAGAGAGGAGAAAAGAAAAGACAAAATTGGGGAACAATTTTGATGCCAATTTTATTTCGTAAATAAGACAAAATTTTTTGCTGCTTCAAATTTTCTTTCCTCCAATCCTGTTCTGTAGGAGAAGGCACCTGAGGAGATGAACAACAAAACGAAGTAGGCAATCTCACTGTAAAAAGCCGAAAGTACAAGCAGTTAGAATATGATATTTTTCTTATTACCATGGATTTGTTTTACATGTCTTCATAAAAGATGTATCATAGATGATCTAATCCCAATTCAGCACGACACTTGGGTGCAAATCGGCTCCCATGAAATCATAGCTTGCATTTCATAGGATCAGTGAAGATATCAACTCCGAGGTGCCAAAAGAAAAAAAAAAAAAAAAAAAGAAAAGAAAAATAGTAATCAATGGGACATGCAAAAGCAAAGGTAGTGATTTGGTGGCTGAAGCTTTTGCCCCATCCTAAGTTGAAACTTTTGAAAATTAAAGTTTTGGATAAATTTTTAGGTTCGGCCCACAAAACTTTTGGAAATTATAATTTTATTTTTAATTTTTGGGCTTTTTCCCTCTTTTGTATTTTTTTTTTCCTATCTCTAGAAACTCAAAGAGAGAAAGAGACAGAATCAAAGACAAAATGATTAATTCCTTTTTTGAAGAAAAAAGGTTGCAAGTGAATTAAAGAACAACATGATTTCTCTCCTAACCAAGATCATGCTTTCCTTGGAACATGATCTAACACTTTTTTTTTTTTTTTTTAGTTTAAAATTGATTATAGATGAATTTAAGTCATTTAGGAATCATTAGAGCACAATTTTTATAAGTTATTTAATGATTTTAATATTTTAAATTAAAATTAAATGAAAAATTTAAAATATATTTATATTTTTAAATTATATTAATTATTAGCTTATGGGCCCCAAAAGAATTTTCTTCCTCCGCCCTCGTTAAAATCGGTGGTAACCATTGAGAACTGAATGATTAAGTTATAATTTTTTTTTGTTCATCATCGATATTCAAATTTTACCCGATTAATTCAGTTTGAATATTATGAAACTCATTTTAAGGGTTGGTTCTCCCAAATCTTTTTTCATTATTTTCAAAACTTGAAGTTTGATGATTAAGTTATAATTATGCTGTATCTAATAATAATCATATCATATCTACGATCATTTTTCTACAAAAGAGTGATCGCTACTAATGGTTAGAAGAATAGACATAGGTCAATGAACTATAATTTGACTAATATCGTCTCTCTTCCCTCTTGTAAAGGTATCAGGTATAATCCTCTCTATTTAACAAAAAAAAAAAAAAGAATAGACATAGTTCATTTTTTAAAAATGACCTCCTTAATAGCCCAATATTGACGAATAGACAATCTTAATTCACATTTCATTACTGAATTTCTTCCTCTTGCCAATTATTTCGATCAAATATAGTTTGTGGTTAAAAGCTCAAGAGCCTCACTTCTGAATTTTACTACTACGAATAATAATAATAATAAAATCACTTGCCAATTCTTTTTTTTTTCATTGCTGTTTTATTTCTAATTTTGGTTTAAAATTAAGAGGTAAGATATAATGGATCGAATATTACATAAAATATTGTATATAATAAATTAACAAATGTGCCACAATAATTTGAGGCAAAATCAAGCTCGTTGAATCTTTTTAGCTTTTCAATTTTTGGAGTTTCTTGTTAGACAATGAGCACTAGTTGAGTAATTCAACTAATCCAACGCTCTTAACCTGTCTTTCGCAGTGAGGTTGACGATATTTTTCTAGCTTAGAAGGCCTCGTTAGGCCGATTACTCTAAACCCGTATGTATTATATAGAAAAAATTTCTTTCATATGATAAGTATTGATACTCGTAACTATTTAATGATCGTTATTTTTTGGGAATTGATTTAAAAAATGAAATGATTAGGAGTAGCAAAACTCGGTGTAGTGACAGGACACTGCATCTCTTTAGCTATAGATATTGGATTCGAGCAATGAAAATAGAGAAATAAGATTTGAGAGAACCAATATTTTAATGGATCCCATAATATTCAAACTAGATTAATAAGATAAAACCTGAATATCGGTCGATAAAAAAAAAAATGATAAGCAGTAATTGAATGCAATTCAATGACCACAACCCCACGACATTAATATTTATGGAGATTATAGAAAAATCCGGTAGAAAAATTCAATTTTGCTTGGCCTGATTACCAAAATAATATAGGCAAAATATAAAAGCCAACCATCAGAATTCAAGTGAACACTACATATTTATGTTTGGCCGACCTAGGCAAGGCCAAACCTTATGTATATTGCTTGCCTCGCTTTGGTCTGCATCTCATAATGCATTTGTTAGAAAAGAGGATATTAGAAGAAAAACTTGTGATTTGAGAAGCTACACCCTGGCTAACAAAATTGTAATAAAAAAGCCATGCATTGAAGCCCTGAATAGCAAGCAAAAGGGCTTCTTGATGTTTAAGAAATTGTTTGGATATGCAACTCTCTAACCAACTGATGTAGAACTATTGCAAGATTAACTATGATTTGGATCAAGCTAAAGTATGCCCCATTTGTCGTTGAATGGTGTCTTTCCATTGGTTTTTAATGTGAGAAGTGGAGTGCTTTATGTCATATCTTTTGTAGGAGGTTTGAGGAATGTGCTTCCTGCGCTAACTTCAATAATAAGCATTCGATTAGTTCAAGTTCACTTTTCTCAAAAGCCTACTCAAAAAGTGATGGAGGATTACCTTCCACCCAAGAAACACTTGATGGTGGCTATAACAACCCTTTCATTTTTTTGGATTTTTATGAATGTTTTTGGCTGTGGAAGATGGATACCAACTTCTCTGCATGATATGATATGGATATTCACATGTCCAGGACAAATAGGGGTTCAAGCGTCATGTCATGTGTCCTATTAACTCTATCTATTAAGTTTTTGTATATATCAACACTTGGTTAATCCAATGATCAAAAATTGATACTCTTAAAGAAAATATCCGGTTTAAATCTTGAGTACAGAGAAAATATGTGTCGGAGAAGTTTTGTCCCTTAAGAATCAAACCCGACTTAAATCAGATTTAATCGGATTTAAATTGATTATTGAATATCGATAATTTATATTGAAAAAAAAATTAAGTAGTTGTATATACAGAAATCTTACCAAAAAAATTTAGTCCTTTCACAATGATATCACTACTTATCATCGAGTTGTGAGGATATATTTGGACCTTAATTTCAAGAAATTTGCCATAATTTTCCACATTTATGGTCTTATTTGGAAAAGTTGAAATTAGGTTAATTAAAGATTATGTGGGGTTTATAATACAAGAGAATTACGCACACACATGTATATATATCGATAATTTTTACTCTTTTTACGGAGAGATTGGCTTTTGTTTACAAATTTTATATTTTCTATTAAAAATCTTTTATTTAAAAAAAACTATAGATAAATACCACAAAATATAGGTCACTGGTGAGATAAGTTAAAAAGACAGGAAACGGTACTTAGAGCACACACGAGGGAAGAGTGTCTTGGTTTAAAAGAATTTGGTCCCTTGTGCATTGCTCCAGGCCGGTCATCATAATAATGGAGGGCCAAAGCCTCAAAAGGCATTGTCTTTTGATAAATCTAATGGTTCTGTCTCCAATTATTTGGTCGTATACGACTAAGTATTCCTAACCTTGACTATGTTGATATACAAGAATTTGCATGAACCCCAACTAGTATTACAGATTTCTCTACTTCCAACGGGTTAAAAGTTAACATGAACGAGTAGATTAGGTACGCTTAATTTTGTGCAAGAAGTAGATAGTATTGCTCATTTTTCTTGTTTTCTTCCTCTTTTGAATGGTTTTGACAATTTCCTAGGGAGAGCAAATTTGAATTTTGGTGTTTACCTTAAAGCAACAAATAAACCTCTCCTACGAGCTAAGTGAATACTTCTATGGGACTAAGACTTCTCCATCGTCAATGAAGTCAATGTTCATACTTGGGTGTTTCTGTCTTCTTATGCCCATATTTGGAATTATGTGCATAACCATAACAAAATTAATTTCTCTTTTCATCCAAAAAAAATATAATCACAATTTTTTCAAACAATTTTATCTAATGTCGAAATACACTACATAAAAAAGATTTATTTATTAAGAAATACATTACCAAAAAGAGTTTTATTTATTAAGAGTTTGCTCGATGATTCATTCAAACCAATCATGAGTATTGCACTAATGATAAATTTTTAATTTACAAAAAGATCTATACACACAGATACATATATATATATATTACAAAAAGATCTATACACACACATACATACATACGTATTGCACTTAGATATCATGTCCCAGTGCCCAAGTACTAGACACAGCTTCAAGCGTGATGGGAGTTAGAGAAAATCTCAGTCACTTGACATGAAGTCAAGCCAACATTGATCTGATTTCTAACTGCAAGACAAGGATTATAGGCTGATTAATTAACTAGAAGCAAGATCCAAAGAGACTAATGACTAAACTGTTTGACAAAATTAATGTGAGGATTGACAGGGAGGTTTAATCAGAAAGTTTGGTATAAAGGACACATTTTGCCAATGTGTCCTAAGAAACACATGTTGGTGATGTTGCAACAGAAGAGAAACAAACACAGAAAATTACAACCCTCCAAACAACCATGCACTCTCTTCACTTATAAATTCACTTCTGTTCAGTGATACCTTATTCATTGCATTCTGTTAATCGACCTTAAGCTACTCAAATGGACAACTCAAGGGCCAAGTTTGCTCAAAAGGTCTTTTTTATCTTCTTCATTTTCATTGCTTTAAATCACTTCTCTCTCTCTCTCTCTCTCTCTGCAGTTCAGAATATGGTTATTAACCCCAGTTTGGTTGGTTTTTATTTTGTGAAGTTGATGAAGAGTAGCTCATTGTCTGCAGCTACTGTGGGCTCTAATGCTAGAGAAATGGTGAGATAACAAGCGTAATGTTTTGAGCAGATTGATTTTTAAAAAAAAAAAAAAAAAGAATTGAGGTTCAGTCTTTTGTGACGTAGCAAGCGAATAGGACGCGTTGCCGATGCATCTAGTATCTGAAAAATCATAAATTACCTTTAGTAATTTGGTATGTCTATTTTATACGTTTGACTAATCAAATTATTATATGTCCCAGAAAATTTAGCCTAGTCAATAACGATATTCTTGTTATCAAAATTGCATTAGTAATTACATTTCCCCTTGAACATAAGAAAAAAGGGTTGCAGAGAGAGAGAGAGGTCAAAATAACTGCTTTTACCTAATGAAGTTTTCACCAATCACTCTCTCTCAATAGACTTCTCCAAAGCCTTCTACAAAAGAGAACACCAAACCTCAAGAGATCAAACTCCACACACAAGAAAGAGCTGCCAAGCGTGCACTATTCAACCACTCGGTGAGGAAAAGCTTGTTGTAGGTTCTTGTAGTTCTTTCACCATTCATGTCCGAAATTTGATTATAGCCCCTCAGGTTCCCTTCAACATACAAATCTGCCAAAAAAAATTTCAGGTGGCAACCAAGCTCTATCTCATTGAGAGACAAAGGAAACTAGAAGAGAAGATACAAAAGGTAAGACATTCAAAAGCTCACACATAATGTTGGATTACTCCAATATTATGACCTTGTATTTTGTGAAAAAAGATCATTGAAGAGGAAGAGATTAGGATGCTGAGGAAGGAAATGATACCAAGAGCCCAGCTTATGCCTCTTTTTGACAGACCTTTCTTTCCACAAAGGTAAAATCTATGTGACAAAACCCATACAAGGAATCTTCTGTATTTTGAACTTATGATTTTCTCTTGTGCAGATCGAACAGGCCGTTAACAATTCCTAGAGAACCAAGTTTCCATTACATGAGCAGCAAATGTTGGGGATGCATAGACATGTACCATTTTCCACATTGTCAAGCTTACAACACCTTCTGAAATAAGTCATTTGCCACTCTAGCAATGTTTGGGATGCATTAACTCTCCTTTGCTTTCTTTGTACAATTTGTATCTTTAGAAGGATTTTGAATTTTTGAGTGAGTTTGATTGAGACTTCTTTGTACCCGCAAAATTTTAATTTCGCTATTGTTGAATTTAGCACAATTTTTCGCATCGTAATTTGACAAGGAAATCAATCAATCAAACTAATGTTTGGGTGACCCTCTTGACTCGTAGTTGTGGGAGTCTCATCTATTAGATCTCTAAAAAAATTGTTAATCTTGAGGAAGAAAGCCAAGGAAATTAGTTCCTTCGTAAAAACTAACCTAATGTAAAAGTATTTATTTATCAATCATTTGGTTATAAATTTGACACCTAGCAAAATCTTAATTTTAAGGTTAAAAATATAAATAATTTTTATTTATATCGTCTTTAAATTATTTCTAATTAAAAAGATTTAATCGGTTAAATTAACATCATATCATTACTACTTTCAAATTAATTTTGATTACAATGTTCGACTATTCCGCATAACACTAATACAACTAGTTAAATTCTTTAATCATAGATATCCTAAAACAAGGATCATTTGTTTTTTATTTTATAATTAAGATTTTGTTAGAATAAGGTGATTGTGATTATGAAAAAATGCAACCATATTTATTGGACAATGGAAATTGCTAAAAGAATATGGTAAAATAAATTAAAATTTGTGGTCGACCCTATGAAGAAAAATGGCCAGATTCCTCTGGCCGAACAATCATACTCATGTATGCTCAAATCTCAGCTTCCACTTCTCAAATTTCCTCAATTGGCATTCTATGAGTTCTTTTTTTTTTTTTTTTTTTTTTTTTGTCTCCTGACTATCTGATATCTGAGATTTCATCCCAATTAAATTTGGATCGACCTGTCTAAGATCTCTATTCGGAGGATAGGGGTCTCCCCAATGTAATTGCTTCTTACCCAAGTCACAAATCAAACTCGTGACCTTGATTAAGGGGCCGAGTGATCCATCTACTCGACCAACTGGGGTGACATCCTATGAGGATGTCACCAAATTCCTTAATGGTGTTGTCCATGCGACAATAACGTACTGTGAGTATAGTAATCGAATACTAAATTCTTTTAATTAATATGTCATATTTAATTTTTAAAAATAAAAAAATAGACACCGAAAGATCTAACTCTAATCTTATATAATATTTAAATCGAATTAATTATATAACTAATTGCTCAAGGAAAAAAAAAAAAGCCAAGGTAGAATTCAGAAACAAAATCATCTCTGCATAGTAAAGGGGGCAAGTATTCGAGGCGATTGTAGATGAAACCGGACCACGCAAGATTTCGAACGCAAATGGCATTACAAATCGGTCAATTCCTTTTTTTTCTGGTACACTTTAGGGTTTACCCTGATCGGTCAATTCCTTGGAACTTGCAAACCGCGTTGAGATTGTTGGGCTTCAAACCGTGAACGTTAGGTCGGGCCAAGGGTGAGAATAAAGCAAAATAATCGATTGACCTGCCCTGCCCCTGCCACATGGATGGACCAACATAATTAAGGCAAGGGGAAGTTTGACCTTTGATTCACTCTTTGCAATAAATATATATTTTCATTATTCAAAGAAATTAAGAGTGTGGATTTAATTGAAATTAAGTATTATAATAAAATGCTAATAATTATTTATGGGGAGACTTGATTTTATCTATAAAAAGTTCAAGAAAAAATATAAAATTTCTTTAAAAATAGACTATGTATAGAATAATAAATTGTATAGATAATTCGTACACAGTTTCAATGTATTGGGTTTTCAGTGATAGGATTGATGCAGAAAACGTGTACGATGTTTTAATTGTTTTTGGTACTATATTTAAAGTGATATTTTAATTAATTTAATTTAAAATTTATAATAATTTATTTAAAGAGTTATTCTTTCAACGTAATTTAATTCATATTGAAGTCACAAATGAACTCTAAATCTTGATTGTGTATCATGTTTTAATGGTTTTAATTAAAGATGACAACTAAAATCTCCAAAAAAAAAAAAAGAAAAAAAAAGAAAAGAAAAAGATGGCCAAAAAGAACACCCAAAAAGAAAAAGAAAAAGGAAATTGCCAATTGCGGAAATGCCATGTAGCAGAGATACAGAGACTTCCAAGTCTAGCCCATTGGAATTCAGCTGAACAAGAGACAGCGTAATTATAAAGAACCTATGAAAATTCAAGAAAATACAATATGTCATGGTGAAAAATGGCCACAAAATATTCATGGTAACATTCCCACACTAGCAGAATTTTAAATCATTCTTATTAGAAATTTTATTTATGGCCATTGGATGTTTGTGTCAAATTGCTATATGATCATTTCACACACACACACACACACACACATATATATAAATATATATATATATATATATATATATATATATTGTTTTTACAAAATAATACCATATTTTATACATGCATAATAAGTAATAAACTTTATTATATTAATTTTCTTGAGATAAAAGTACGAGTAATAAATCTCTTTATTAATATTTAAAGGCCCTTTTTTATATTGGTAAACCCCTCCAACAAGGTTTTCTGGGAAAGGGCGGTGATCAAAGCCTACGATCCAACGGTGCAACTTTATTTCTCCTTAGGTTCTGACAATATGAATAAATGCAAAATCACTGCAGTAGAAAAACAGGTGCGTGGCTTTAATTACTATTCCATCCACCGCCTTCAAACTCTATTAAATCCCCATGGCAGGCAACATACGCTCTTCACTCCTCATCAACAAACCGCAACTCTCTCTCTCTCTCTCTCTCTCTCTCATATTATTATGGCAGTGGAGATGTTAGTTTGTTTGATGTTGTTGTTGCTGAGTGTTGGAGTAAGAGGACAGGGTGACGATGATGCATTTGCACCAGGAAATGGACAGAACAGGCCAAGAGAGCAAGTACCAGCAATGTTCGTATTTGGAGACTCTCTTATTGACAATGGCAACAACAATGATCTTCCTTCTTTTGCCAAAGCCAACTACTTCCCTTATGGCATCGATTTTGAAGGCGGAGCCACCGGTCGCTTCTCCAATGGTTACACAATGGTTGATGAAATTGGTACTCTCTCTCTCTCTCTCCCTCCCCCCCCGCCCCAATTTCATTTTTGTTGCTTGGTTGAAGTACCAAGCCAAATATTTTATAAACTAGCATTAATGGGAAGAAGGGGAAATTTATTTTTTTTAGGGCTGATGTGTGTCCTGAGCTAATTGGTGCTGGTAAAATAAAAGAATCCGCGACACAAACAATCTTCCTGGCATTTAGTTTTTGGCTTAAAAATAGCATCATATGTAACACATTAAAAGACAACTAACTAAAATACCGAATTTAAACTCTCTCTCTCTCTCTCTATCACTATCTCTCTCTATACAAATATAAATACAGACAATGGTCTACATGGTTGACGGACCACGGATTTTATTCCTTCTCATTTATTACAGCGCGTAAATTGAAAGAACTTGTGCCTGCCCACACCCTTTCGATGACAACATCTATGGCAGATCATCTCAAATTTAGCATTCATTTCCACCTTTCAATCCTCATAATTATCACTAACTATAAGTTTGATTTAATTAAAAAACAATGAGCAAATAATTATATATTATTTGAGTTAGGTGGCATACGATCCAAAAGTACTAAATTTAAGTTATTTTTGTAGCTGATCTTTTGGGACTCCCTCTTATCCCTGCATACTCTGAAGCTTCCGGCGAGGAAATGCTCCATGGAGTCAACTATGCCTCCGCAGCTGCCGGAATCCTTGATGTCACCGGAAGAAACTTTGTATGCTCCTGGAAACCCATACTCTACTTAGACGCATAATATGTGCTTTTTTAGTATAATCATTGAAGAAATAGTAATCCTTATGAAAGCTTTTCTTGTCCTTTAGTTTTCAGTCAATTAATTTTGAACCGAAAATTCCTCTAATGCGATTTATGCAAAATGACTACATGCATATATTTTGTATGCCCAAGTGGCTTTCTTTTAATATTTGATAAAAATATAATGTTTTTTATAGGTGAGTCGGATACCATTCAATCAACAAATAAGAAACTTTGAGAACACACTGGATCAAATGACAGACAATCTAGGAGCAGACGATGTAGCAGAGGCAATAGCACATTGTATATTTTTTGTGGGAATGGGCAGCAACGATTACCTCAACAACTACCTCATGCCCAATTACCCTACTCGCAATCAGTACAATGGCCAGCAATTTGCCAATCTCTTGGTTCAACAATACACTCGCCAACTTAGAGTAATCTCTCTCCCTCCCTCTCTGTCTCTCTCTCTCTCTCTCTCTCAATATAAAGTGGGCAAATATTTAAATTGTATTTAAATAGTGAAAATTTTAGGTATAACTATCTCTTCATTTTTCTAGTCAACCCTGTTTGTCGTAATCATGCCAGTGATGAGCAAAACGTGGCAATGAGAAATGAAATGAACGTAGCATTTTCTAAGTCAACGCTTGCATTAACTTGGCAGCTGATTAACACTTTCTCTTTGGATTGTTTGATCTGGGCCCACACCAAATCTGTGTTCAATGGGCACATATTGCTTTGGTCAAACTTAAAAAGTACTTAAAAAAATTAAAAATAAAGTTTAATTTAATTTAGACTTCTAATATATTGCAATTAAATGGTACTTCCTAGTAAAAAATAGGCATTTGGGCTTTTTTTTTTTTTGGGCTGAATGTATTCTGACTTGGTCTATTTCATATTGTTAGACACTATACAACCTTGGAGCTCGAAAGTTTGTGATAGCAGGAATAGGGTTAATGGGATGTATCCCGAGTATCCTAGCTCAGAGTACTACAGGGCAATGTTCGGATGACGTGAATAGACTCATTCTTCCCTTTAATGCCAACGTGAAGACTATGGTTAACAACCTCAACTCCAATCTTCCCGGAGCTAAATTAGTTTATATAGACATCTTCAGGATGTTCCAGGACATTCTCAGCAGCCCCAGATCCTATGGTAAACATCCTATTACTCTTCACATTCTTTCTGCCAAAACTTGCCTCTTGTAATAGGTTGAGATCAAGTCATATCATGCCATTTGTTATTAGGTAGTTTTGAATGATACATCTCTAAAAAAAAAAAAGAAAAAATTTGCATTCTTGTGCATTTGCGGAAACCTCCTGTGGATATCCAATTCTGCTCAGGAATTAAGCCAAAACTTTATATTTGAAGGCGAAGAACAACATGTTACTATGTCTAGAGACTTATTTAACAGGATGGAGCTAAAATCATATTCCAAGCCAGGCAAACTATGACTATGTTTGTGCATGTTTGTTTGTGTGGTGAAGGTTTTAGTGTTATTAACCGAGGTTGTTGCGGCATCGGAAGAAACCGAGGACAGATAACATGTCTTCCATTCCAGACTCCATGTCCAAACAGAGACCAGTACGTTTTCTGGGACGCCTTTCATCCGACGGAGGCAGTGAATGTTATTTTGGGAAGAAAGGCATTCTTTGGGAATCAGTTTCTGGTGTATCCCATGAACATTCAGCAACTTGCAAATCTGGACATTGGGCCGAACGAAGTAAAAGCAAAAGAGGATGGGAATTAAACAATGTTATGTCAGTGACTAAGGTTATGTCTTTGTGTTTGTTGTCTGTCTTGTTATGTGACTCTTGAAATTGTTTCTTGTTAGTCATAGAAAAGGAGCTGTGTAAGTGCCCAATCATCCTAGAGGATTATTGAGCCTGGGGATTGAAGTGCTCAATCTGAAGTCCGCAGCTCAGTCATCTAGAGGAACTTCTTCTTTTTATTTTTTATTTTTTTGGTGAGTTTGACTATTTATAAATTGATTTAATTAATACCCACAAAAAATGAACTTAATTAATGAAAAATAATTATGAATTTATAAAAAATAAAATAAATTCTAAAGTTCTAAACTATAGTTCGATATCATTATTTAAAGTATATAACATTCATAAGTATGTTTCTACAAATCCCTTTAGTATCCATCACTAATAAGTCAAGAGTAAAGGACTATATCCTATTTTCATGATATTCAATACTAAAACAAAATAGGATCCAATTAAGCATGAGGAAATATGCTGATATCAATTTTGCCTTCAGAAAAAGCATTTGTGGAAAATACCCATTAAAGGAAATTAAGGGAATTTTTTTCCCTTTTATTTTCCCAAACAAAAAGTATTTTCAGCTTTTGATTCAAAAATACTTGTTCATGAGATTCTGTTTATTCCTACAGAGGGCAACAGGTGTGTTGATGCTCTCACAAGGATAGGGCCCATGGTTCCTCCTGGGGGTTTACGAGCTTGTCTTCCCCCCTAGTGAGGTCTACCACTATTTGTTAACCTTCATTAGGAGTGAGTTTTCGTTCTTCTTGTAACAAAAAAAAGAAAAAAAGTTTTTCCCTATCCCTTTTGTCATAAAAAAATAATAGTAACGGTAAGAACTCAAATCAAATCTTGTGTTATGTTACTAATATGCAAAGTTTCCAATTTGATCAACTATTGCACATTTTTTATTTGCCAAAAGAAAAAATCCTAGAGGCGTATCAGCTGCTTCCTTTGCCTACAAAATAAGGGCAGGAAAGGAAAAAAAGAGACAAGGATTAAACAAAAAAAAAAAAAAAAAAAGGATTTGAGCCCAAAGGAAGAAGAGCAAACAGCAATGCACAAGAGGAGACTGTAGAGTAGACGTGCCCAAAGTTTTGAATCTAATTGAAAATGGATGATTTTAGTTTCATAAGAAAAGGTATGAAAATTGGGATGATGGTTCTTATTTTGGTTTTAAACTCAATAATTTTGGTTCTGGATCAACATAGTTTTGATTTTTATGATTTTTGCAAATTTTTACTAGTTTTTGTAATTATTTTAAAATTTAGATTCCCATTTCAAAATTTTTTAAAAGTTTCAATTCATTTCTAGTTCTAAAAATAAAACGCGGAATTGAACTAATGATTTGGAGGTTTTAGTTCCAAAATCGGATTGTTATCATTTTCATGATTTTGGTCGATTTTATAAAATTTACTTTGGCTTCAATTTTAATTCAGAATAGAATTTTAGACATATCCATCGTAGTAAAAGAAAGAAAAACTCACAAAAAGAGAGAAAAAGACATGAATGTCACAATTTTCCAAAGCCAAAGCTGATTCACAATTATTCATGGCAAGAAAACAGACTTTCAGATACGGATAATTACCGATGAAAAAAATTCTATCGCTAATAACGGACGAATTTCTGACGGAATACCGTCAAACAAAATACCAAGTGATTTGCGATAGATTAACGACGGAAATATTTTTATTGCTAATCTGTCTTTGTTGTGGTCAACCGTAAAAAAAAAAATTATAAAACTTTCAACGACGGATTATCGATGGAAATTTTAGTGACGGAAAATTTTAGTCGCTAATCCGTCGGTTTATTGGTAAAAAAATAAATTAAAACAAAAAATATTTACAGCGATCAGGAATAGAAAAATTATAGACGGATTACTGACGGATTTTTTTTTTTAATTTTTAAATTTTTAAAATTTAAAATTTTATTTAATAATTCTTTTTAATTTTAATTTATTTTATTTTGTAGAAGCATAATATTATTTTATTATTTTAAATTTTTTATTATTTTATTTTAAGCTAAAATAAAATTATTTTATTATTTTATAATAAATTATAATTTTTTATTATTTTATTATTATTAAAAAAATATGAGATAAAAATAATAAGTAAAAAAAAGAATATGATTAGAATCTTTACTTTGTATCGTGGTGGTGCTGCTCTTGTCATTTCCATCGTGCTCGGGCTCGAAGGTCAGTGGAGGCATTTCTCACAAATTAAAAGATGTGGGTCGATGGGCGGGCTGGCGGATCAGCGGGCCTTGGAGCAGCGCATACATTTTTTTGAGAACTCAAAAATCAGTGACGGAATTAAATCCGTCACTAATATTTAGCGGAGTGACTTTCAGCGACGAATTTATTTTTATTTTTATTAGCAATAGATTTTTTTCATCGTTAATTCGTCACTAATATTAGTGACGGAACTAAATCCATCGCTGATATTAGCGACAGAATTAAATCCGTCGCTGAGGAAAAAATCCGTCACTGATACCCTTTAGCGATGGATTTTTCCATCACTGAAAGTTTATTTTCTAGTAACAGTCTAAGACTGTGTTAGAGATCTCAACTTTATTCGATTTATTTTAATTTACTTGTAATATTTTGTATTTTATTTATAATGATTTATTTAATTTTTTATAAAAATATGAAATTTTGTTGATACAATTTAATTTTTTTTATAAAACAAATTAATATTATCACCATACAAATTAAATTTTACAACAGAGAAATTATTTATGTTTAATTTAGTTTACACTCCTCATTTGTTTAAATGGGATGTAAAAACTCTCTATTTGGAATGTGAGTGAGCCGAGCCGCATCAATACTCCTTGTTGTCATAACATCTACACACACAATTTTTTTCAGATTTACGTGGGAACAAGAAGGCTCTAGATTGGTTTGCTAGCGGAGTGTCACTACCCAAAGAATGATAGAGGGAATTTTTTTTTTTTTTTTTGTCCGTGAACTTGGTCCACTGTCGAGTATTCAAAGTTTTATTTCGACTAATTTCGACCGAGCTACTATCAGGTCCTAATCGGGAGGGAGCTCTCCCGACGTCATTTTTATCACTACCAAGACTCAAACTCCAGTTTTTGGTACGAAGTGTTAGTACTCTTTCCACTATATCAACGAAGTGTTAGTAGAATGATAGAGAGAATCGTGGTTAAGAAAGAATACGAAAGAAAGAAAGATCAAGGAGAGAAAACAAAGTGAGAGAAGAGATTGTAATACAATTCCATATCATGTAATATGCATTACATATCACGTATTACATATGTTATTTATATTATTTATACTAAATATTTAACCACTTCTACGATAACAACAAAAAATTGTAACTTAATCCCAATAATTAGAGTAGAGATAAATTTGAATGTGATTAAAAAAAATAAATATCTAAAACATGTTGGTTTAATTTGTACGGATTTTTTTGTATCACTTATTCCTATCCAATATCATCTTCTCCTTTAAACATTTCACTATCATGTCTTTACGTATAATTTGTATTTAAGTTTTTAACGATTTATCTTTATTATATTTTATTAAATTTTGTATATTTAAGTTCTCAATTATCTTAATTGGCGCATTTTTTTTATCTTCTTTACACATACTCAAATTATCTCAGACAACACTCTTATATCTTATCCACAATTGAACTAATTCTCAATTTATTATGAATTTTTTTATTTCTAATTTTATAATTTAACTACTAACTAATTTATTAATTATTAACTAATATTTTTAACCGTGATTAACTATTAAATATAATTGTTATAATATTTTTTCCTTTGAAAACATTTTTATCTTAAAAAATAAAAAATCAAGAATTGAGATTTTGAATTTAGGAATTTTGAATCAAGACTTACATTTGTATTGAGAGATAAAGTGATGGATACGAGCCAATATATGTAACTTAAGTTGCATGGAGATTGGTGGGAGGAAAGTGGAGACAAGAGAGTTTGAGAAAAACTTTTTTTTTTAACTTTTTTTTTTTGTGAAAGATTTTGCCGAATGAATACTAGAATTCAATATTTGGAAGGTTGGCAAAAGCTCATCATTTATAACTTTTTTTTTTTGGGATATCCAATACTCTTTTTCTAACCTCAACTTTTTTTCACTAAAAATATGTAGAATGAAATATCCTAAAAGTGTTACAATACCTTATTTTTTTATGGATTTTGATATTATTTCTTTTGTCATTTGATTTGTTTTATTGATATTTTTTTCATTTTCTTGCTCTCTTTCCACCAAATTTTTGATATCATTATTGATACCCAACATTGTTAATAGAATGTTAAATTTATCATCAATACATGCCTTTTTATTTTTTCTTCCATTCTTGCCTACGAAGCTCCTATTCTTTTTTATATTCTTTAAACAAATTATCTTCCATAATTAATTATGTCAATAATCATAAATTTTGATATTAATTTGTCACAAACTAATTTAAAAAAGTGGTAAAAAAGAGAGAGAGACCATAGAAAAAGAGATAGAGAGGGAGAAAGAATGTAGAGAAGAAGAAAGAGGAATTTCAATACCATTCTATTCAATGTCCATTACATGTTTTGATATAACTATTTATACTATTTCTACTAATTATTTAACCACATCTACTAACAATTAACTAATCTATTAACTAGTAACTAATTTATTAATTATTAACTAATATTTTTAACTATAATTAACTATTAACTATAGTTGTTATATAGAGCAACTAAAAGACTCGATCACTTGCAGGAAAAGGCCAAGCGTCATTGTAGTTTTAGGGTTTGTTTGAGTTAATTGTGTCAAAAGGATTGCACACCACACTACAAATAATTTGCAGGCAAATACTTTAGTTTCTTTATACCTGTAAATTGAATTGAAATCCTCATGCGAAGATTCAAACAACTCTATAATCATGTAGAAAACAAAAATACTAACACCAGAACCCAATTAACAAAATTTTGGGTTTGAATACTGTGTATGAACCGAAGAGTTTTGCTCCCTTAAGAGTTCAATTCGGATCAAATCATATTTAGTCGAATTTAATATGGTTAGCTGGTTGATAAAAAAAAAATATTTATATATATATATAAAACATAAATACTAGCCTAGGGGTGCATCTTTATTTGATTTTCATTATTTGGAATGATTCCCCCATGTCCCCTTAACAACAAGAGAGAGAATTGAAAAGGGAAAGGCATGATACATGAGGAAAGAAAAAGTTGCAAAATCGCAATAAGCGGAGGGAAGATGGAATTCTCTATCAATCAATGTTTTGAGTTTTGACTAGGCAACAACAGAACAGCCTGGAGTCATGCTTTAAAACAAACGATGGGGTCAGCATAGAAATGATTCCACGAGAAAAAAAAATGGCGAAGGTATAAAGACTGCAGGAGCTTGAAGGCGCACCGCAGGTGCAGTTTATCAAAATTGGCTGAGCGAGAAACTCAATATGGTATATAAGCATAGATGCTCTTATAAAGTTCGGGCTCCATATCAGATTGAATAAGCATGGATGCTCTTATAAAGTTTGGCCTCCATATCAGATTGAATTGAGTGGAAAACTCATGTTCCTCTCTCTCTCTCTCATTAAGTGTTCTTAACATCGTCATAATACTGACACTGGGTGACAAAAGTTAAATCTTCTAATTGAAATTTAACACCAATATTTGAAAACTGATCCACCAATGACAAAGCCAAGTGTCGCATCTTACACCATCTTATAGAACATTTGAACGTTAGCTTTTCTGCAGTGGCACACACAATGGCCTGATTGGCATGCTCATCTAGGTCTCTGAATTTCGCAACACACACAAAAGAAAGGTTGTCTGGTGCTAGTTTTATGTCTGAGCTACATGGTGATTGTGAAAACCTGGCGATCTTGACATCCCGAATTTCTTCTTCATTCTTGCATTCCATTTCTAGGAAGAAATGCGACATGACCATAGAAATGGAAATGAAATCATGCAGAAAAAGAACATATCCCTCGTATAATCTTCTCCAAAGCTTCGCTCTGCATATGTTCTAGAGTAATAGGAACATTAAGGTCACGGAAACAGAATTTTCAGATCAGGAACCAAGTACTCCAGAATCTTATAGAATGATATAACTTTATGTTGGATCTTGGGACCTAGGATTTTCCATAACAATGTTGCAGACAACACCTAAGAAGCTCAGTCAAGGATGATCGTATCAACAAATGAGTAGCAAAAAGACTTTGATAGTATCGTAGTAAAATACATAGTCGAAGAACAAGCAAAAATCTACAAAAAGCTTTCCAATAGAGATCTCATCACGCCATAGACTTAAAGTCTTAGGCATGACTTGTACCCTTTCAAGCAAGAGACCGACAAATGCTTATTTGCTCGACCTCAATGCCTTAATCAATATCAGCTCTAAGATTTCTATAACTGAACCCGGGAATTCCATTCAACTGATCACTTTCTGCAACGTCTATGGCAGAGCAAGTGTTCGGTCGAAACCAGCTACCTCTTCTCTTCTTTCTCTTCCAAGTCATCATCAATAGGAAACCGAAACTACGCCTCCAACGGGCACTACTAGAAGCCATTTCAACTATCTGTGATTGAGGTTTGCAAGAGCTCACACCACTGTCTAACTCTAGTCTTCTGAAGTATTCAATCTCCTTCATGAGAAGAGATCCTACAGTGCCTCTTGTGCCTACTTCAAGAGGAGCTGTTGCAGCCATTTTTTCTGGGAAACTTCTTGTGTGGTTGGAGTCATATAGCATGTTTTTTCTTGATTGAGGAAGGTTCTTAAAATGGAGAAGTAGAGGTGGTGGGTCTTTGTCTTGGAGGAAGGGTTGCTTTATGTTTGGAGCATCTCTTACTTTGGCTTTTTTCAAAAAAAGAAAATAATAATAAAATGTACTTTATTAAAGGCAATAAGGAGCATGAGATTTTTGTTCTATTGGAGGTTTGGGTATGCATTCAGGCATTTATATTCTTTGTTGGCAATCAAAACATGTGTCTTTCTTTTCCTTTTTGCCCTTTTGACAGCTTGGGTAATCTTCAAGGTCTCTCTGACGAATGTAATTGAAATTTTAAATCTCTGCTTTTCATATAAATTCAATTTCTTTATCAATTTCTACAGATGGTAAACTGTTAGCTACAAAAGTTATAGATGTGAGTGAAAATAATCCCTAGTCAGCTATAGAAGGACCTGATGAAGGGGTGATTTAATGCACCCATTAAATTTTAATGCACCCAAAGCTGGTAAAATGAGATTTCATGTTGACCATCTCGTGTAAAACCGGAAAAGTCCTTCCATCCAATCCTGTCAATCCCTAACAAATTTGATGAGCTTGTATGATCATCTCATCGTTCCTCTTTCTTACTCTTCTTACTCGAAACACTTTCCCTTGTCATGGTTACACAAAAGGTGGCATAAGCTTTAATTAAATCTATTCAACTTGCATGCTTTGTACGGTCCTGGGTGCTCTCTCTCTCTCTCTCTCTCTCTCTCGCTGTCATCTAATTCTTATTTAAAAGCAAGATGATGGAATACTTTGATATGGATCCCACTTTTAAAGCACCATAGGGTCTCAGGCCTGCAATTGATTAAATTCATTGTGGGTAGTGACATAAATCATTTCCTTCTTTTAATTTTTTTTTTTGGTTCATAGATTTCCTTGTTTTAATGGGGTATGATAAAACTCGGTGAAGTATATAATATTATGAGGAGTGGGTATTAGTCCTCTATCATGCTTACGTAGCTGGGCCAATATTTGTTAAGATTTAGTTCAACCCGTCTATAATGTGTTCATGACTTCACTTATTGGGTTTAGGACATTTTGAATTGTAGTTTATTTTGAAGTTAAACTATTTTTTTTATAATAATTGATATTTAAATTCATAATTTGATTAATCTGTTTCTAACATTATCTAGCCCAATTTAGAAGAGTTTTTCTCAATATAATTTTTTCATTCTCAAATTTTTAATTTAAAAATTGATAAAAAAATTTAATATTGTTACTCACTAAACCAACTATCCATCGGTAAAGTTAAACTAATTCATCTAACAAGTTAAAATACAAGAATCTGAGTCATTTTCTTCCTTTTTCTCAAGATAAAACATCAAATTGCCTCAAGTGACCTTAAAGCATGATTCAAAGATCGGATTAGATGAGGATCCTATGTTGGATGATCTATTTTTGTTTTCTTGCGAGGATCGAATGTCACATTCTCATGTTTCGCTCTGCTAGTTTGTATTTGTCTATTAGGACTTGAGACATGATTTATGTAAGGTGAAGTCTACACCTAGGTAATATCAAGATTACAAGTCCTCCCCCCCCCCCAAAAAAAAAAAACCAAAAAAAAAAAAAAGGACCAATGCCTAAATTATATCAAAGGAAGTAGTAGGTTCCCTCCATCATTTTCTTCTCCTCTGCATGCTTTCATATCTCTCTCTCTCTCTCTCTCTCTCTCTCTCTCTCTCTCTCTCTCTCTCTCTCTCTCTCTCTCTCTCTCTCTCTCTCTCTCTCTCTCTCTCTCTCTCTCTCTCTCTCTCTCTCTCTCTCTCTCTCTCTCTCTCTCTCTCTCTCCCACCCACACCCATTACTAATAGAGATGGTAAGGGCAAGGATAGAGGTGATCACATCTCATAGAATAATAGGATAGCTGATGAAGTATTGGCGCGTAAATTAATGGTGTGAAAAGGTTGTCAGGCAACAAGGATTGCCCTCAACTTTGAAACTGGAAAATTTCCGGGTGGAAGACGATATCTATCACGCCGATTGCGGTGAAGATTTGTCTGTTTACAAAAACTAATTGAATTAATTTGTCAGTCCATCAATGGTAGGGTTCTTTTAATTATGCTCTGAATGTCCAGGCTGATCCACTTTATGGGTATATTCCCCTTCCGAAAGGCACACACATGTCGATGTCTATCAAAGGCCTTGAAAAGAACCTGATGCATATCAACTAAGAGAGCCTTTTAGGTCTAGCTAATAATAATTCCCAACAGCAACAATATATTTATTAAGAGAATCAATTGGTACGACTCCCCCTCTCACTCTCAACATCAGGCCACCACCACCACCAGCAGCAAATTGATAATCTATCTGCCATATGCTCCGACTACATTTCACCAATCGATGAAAACGTGGCTTGACCAAAGTGATTTTTAACCCTAATTGATGTTCTAGGCAATTCACGCCTCAGCTTGGAAGCAAAGCCACATGCACAAGCTACTTCATAAGGCATAACCGATTCTGATTTCCCATAACAACCAAGCTATCTTTCATTTTGGATGCACAAATCTTCTCACTGCCTATGTCTACCATAAGATCGATCGACTTTCTCCCTAAGGCCACAATCAGACACGACCTACCTCTGTGATCAGTCCCAAGCATACTTCTCAATATCTAGTTCAATATTGAAAAGGAAACTAATGACGATAGATATCAGAAAAACATGGATTATCAATGATCAAAGTAGCAGCAACTCTAAATGGAACGGCAAAAGAACCACACTGCATGGGCACTTCTAATCACAAGTAGATATCGATACAGACTAAGGGCACGTGTAATGAGAAAATCTGAGAAAATTGCATTGAATGTAGCAGGAATCCATGTGGTTCAAGAATTACAATGTAGCAGATTGCTTAATTTAAAGCCTCAAAATTGTAATTGTCATCTTTATCTCTATAAATCTCTTACCATTTATGTTTTATTATTATTTTTTTCTTTTTTTCTATTTTTCCCCCCACTTTTTTGGTTTTTCAATTACTGTATACAATTGCCCAACAAACTATATTGTATTGGGAAGATGGCATGAATACCTCAACTTCCGGTGCAATGCGAGAGCATGTTGTAATGCCATCTTTACCGTTGCACCTTCACGAAACAAGGAGTCATACAACTGACAGACAAATTGTGATAATTCCTCCTCATTACCATCCCAAAATCCCATGGGGTGATCCCCAGTCTTCTCGGGATCACTGTCTTCCCAGTCACTTACAGGACTAGTGGGCTCTTTATCAGCATCATCATCATCTGCATCCTCCTCTCCAATCTCGAATTTCCCATTTTCAAAAATGCTAAACTCACCTGAGCCACTGAATGTTGTCAACTGTGCCTCTGGAGGTTCAGTTGAAGAAGATATAACAGCTTTGGCACCAGAGTCTAAGAAGGCCTTGACCAAAGCTGAGATAGGTCCATATGTTCCTGTGCAGAGTATGATCCTGTCCCTCCAAGCTCCAACCTAGGTTTCCACAAATTAAATACCACATTTCATGTCAAGGAAGGAGAAAGCAAGCAATACTTAACAAATTAACAACAAAACCATGAAACAGTTTCACATTAATCTTCAATGCAGTGTCAGACCAAATGTAACACAAGTTAAAACAAGAACAGCAGAAGACTAGACAAAGCAAGGTATAACTCTGTAACAACATCATAGGTATTTGATCCACCATTCATACATTAAATAGGAGGAAGAATCAAAATAAATGTTTAAACTCCCCAGTCATCAACTTATCTTGTTTAGATGCCACTCACTAAGAGATTATTCAACTTGCAAACTTAATTTATTACTATTGTAAAGGAAGCTGGTTTTTCATGAAGCTAGGTTTTGAAGCCCAATCCCATTAAACATAACTAGTTTGTATCTTAGTTTTTCATCTGATTTTAAGTAGATTGCAATATAGAAGGTGGAAACGATTATGCACATAATTTCAAATAATTTTGAATTTCAGCAAATTTTCTATAATGACACCCCCTAATTTTTCTCTAAAAATCATCTCTTTAAGAACTCACTCCCCCTCTCTCTTCTTTCTCCCCCTCTTATTTCTTAAAAAATTGCCCACGTATCTTCACATACACAGAGTGTAGTTTTCTGCCAGATCAAACACTTCTAAATTAAAGCAAGAAACCAAAAATGATTGATGATATACCATCCAACGAACATCGTCTGGTGTCAAGTGCATGGAAGGAACAGTTCTTCGAAACATATAGGCACCAATTTCCTGGTTATCCTCCATCACCTTCACATATGTGAAAAAATTAGCACTGTTATAAATATTCACAACAGATGTAATTTATAAGAATGAAAAATGAGGAAACATGAAAGATGTGACAAGTACTTGCGTCTGGCGTCCGATATAGCGGTGGACTACACCCCCCACCTGGAAGCATGGCCATCGATCAACTAAGTCAGCAATTGTTGATATGTTTGCAAGCATTGAAGCATCATTTCTGTGGTGGCCTAGTGACATGGACAAGTAGCTGAGCTTAACAGTCTGAACAAACTTATCTGCCAGTTCTCCAGGTTCAGCAACCACAAATACATCATTCTGCCAACTATAGAAAAAGATGTACAAGTTAAAACCAAATAGACAACACATTTATGAGCTAAAAAACACCTGTAAGACACATCGTGGCAGTGAAAAATAGAAACCTTAATATTGAACCAGATGAGTCATTTTGGAGAGCCAAATGCACAATGCCTACTTGTGGTGAATTCTGCAGTTTTTCATGCAATGACTTCACAGGTACAGAGAGTTGTCTAGGTCCAGCAGGCGAGTCACTAGTTGAAATAGAAAGCTTTCCCCCATCCAAACTCAATGGTGGCACTAAATCAATCCGACCAACCCTTGCCTGGTTCACATCTGGACTATACAGAAGGGGGGTTGAAGGAAAACTTCCGGTGAATAAAGGTGACGCTGATGTTGGAAATGTTGTTGCAGGTATCATCTTAAAAGTTCCTGACAGTCCATTCATAAGAGAGAGTCTTATTCCATTACGCAGACAAAATGTCTCGAGTGATCGAGCATGGTGTGGAATTCTTCCTGAATCAGGACTATGAGAAGCTTCCACAAGTAGTACATTGCGCCTCCAACCCAAAGAAGGGCTATCATCATCTTGCACTGGAAGTGACAAAATATTTATGCCCATGAAGAATGACAAACAAAATTAGAGGATAACAAAAAACATCATAGCCATATATACCATCACTTGAAGTCTTTGCTTTGGGAAATTGCTGATACTTCATATTTATAGACCACTTCTCTTCGTGCTGATATTGCAGAGTAAGTTTTCCACAAACACTTTGGAATACCTCAGCATTATTCTGGATGTACTCATCAGCTGCCTTTTCCAATTTCGCCCAGACCGCAGGGTCAGTCTCGTCCAACTCCATATCACAACGTTCATCAACTAAGACCAAAAGAAAATTAAATGCTCAGGACTTTAATATTCCGGTATTTTTGAGCTACAACTGGTCAAAAGTTAAAAATAGCTTTTAGAAATTGCAATCACAGAATCCTGAGGGTAGCATAGATATTCTAAGCTGCCAATTCACCTGGATTAAATCTATAATAATTTATTTCAGGAATCATGGGTAGCAATGTGCTCAAAGCTTCCTCTACTCGATCTACCGAGCATGCACTCTCAATTAACACTTGTCCAGTATCCAAGTAACGCCAACCGCCCTTCCGAACCTGAAACAACAGCATTTTATTGGACAACTAATTATCATAATAAAAAAATTGATGGTCAACCACAAGCAATCAAATAATTAATCCTTCCAAGGAAAAGTAAAATATAATGTGATGTGAACCACAATGCCTCAAAAGTAGCTCCATCGCTAGGCCATCTTAGGAAAAGTATGGTCAAGTTCTAAAAGAATTTGTCAATGGAAAGCTACTGTTTTCCATTTAGAAGTTCCAAACCACATAACAGCAGTCACTTATCAAGCACCTTTATTCACGACCTGTTATGACCAGAACCATCTAGCATGACAAAATAAAGACCAAATGAAATGTCTGGAAGATTACAAAGACCAAATATCAGGAGAAAGGACCTAGCATCTGCTATCATAGCCTTCACATACCATCAGGTAGACCAAGAGGCCAACTTGACCATTTCAGCTTTGAAAATGGGTTTTGTGCCAACTTGGCCATTTCAGCTTTGAAATTGCTTTTACAACCTATACAACATCTATTTTCAAAGTGACTCACAAATTAGCCTCAATCCAGCCCATAATCACGCTTGGTCAACAGGACAAGGGGAGATTGAAATGGACTAGTTGTCCAATCCTATGTTTGGTTAGGTATAAAATATAAATAATTTTAGTGGGGGATTGTTCAATACTAGGTACAGCCTTTTATGCACCACAACGGAATACTAATTCCATTCATCTCCACAGGATTGGGTAGGATTGAATAAACTCAAAATTATGTTTATTCACATAGTTCCAAATATTAATGTGCGCCGACACAAATATATAGCCATACATATCTGTGCCTGCGCATGCATGTTAGAGAGAGATATCCGTTTGCATAAAATAAGGACATAAACTAATTTGCAGAATACTTCCACAGTTACACATATAACATATATAAATTCATGTGATCTGCATATCTATGGCACTTATAACCTACATCTATAGCAAAGATATCCCATCAGGATGCACATCAAACATAAATAAACCTATCCAATCTAATCCCTATCCAATCCAGTCTGACCTATCCTATCCAATCCAATCCAACCTTGCATACCGAAACATTTCCTAAATCTGAAATTTTCAAGTTCAATGGCCTAAAAGTAATTTAAGATTTCTTCTTAAAAGTATTATGGAGCTTAAACTATGCCAATGTTAAAGGTAATTTGATCACTTTATACCTTGTTCTTTTTGTTTAATTTAAGCTAGATTACTATTTCCACAATGAATTCTTTCACTTAGTGAGAACAATCAACAAAACCCAAACTTTTGTGACTTGGTTGATTTAATTGCAGAAAATAAAGATCTGAAAGTTTCACCGGGATCCCTAATTCATTGAAAACCTGATCCAAGTTACATACATTTTACATTCTGGAAGTCTCTCTACAAATATGTTATATATTAAAAAGGGAAGTCCTTTAACAATAGAGGTATTAAGGCATTAAGAACTTTTGGGTAAATATCTTTGTTGACTACTAATTGTTTTCACTCAAAAATTAACAGTCATAGAGAAAAGTACTTTTTCTACTGCATTGACAAACATCCCTTTTCTAGAAAAGAGCTTTTGCTCCAAGGAGAATTTTTTTTCCTCCATTGTTCAAACACCCCAAAACAGACTTCTGATTCTCTTTTAAAGATCAAATGTTGAACTCAATTTTTATTGGCATGATATAATGGGTTGATTCACTAAACAAAATCAGATTTATAATATATGAGTCCAGCACACTGGTGCACCAAGTTTAATAACTTGTTGCTCAAAGTGAGGATGGAAACCAGATTGAAATCTTTTCCACAAACATCTTTCTAAAATGGAAATAGAAAGAACGCACCTTTGTAGGAGTAGAACCGCAACCAATTGAAACCAGACAGTCAATCCTTGTGTCCGGCCAAAGGAATTGTGCTTCTCTTACAGCGAAAATAGTGGGATTATTTGCTACAATTGCACCGTCCTGCCAGCGGTTCATCTCTGCAGATATGAATTAATAATTGACAAAAGGACCTCTCAAGACAAGACAAACCCCTCGAGTTAATCAATCAACATCAGAGACGGAATGGCACCGCGAGTAGAGAATGAAGCATGCAAAGGATGCGTACCATCAGCAAAATCATCAAGATAATATGGAGCAGCAGATGATGCTCTGATGGCTTGCCATATATGATGTTTGCAACTGCCTATGGAAGCACTGCGCTTATAGCCAACTTGAGCCCCAATAGTAGCAGCTCCTGGCCCACTGATTGCAAAACTTTCTGAATTTCCAAAGGGTATTTCTGGTGTGCCTGCAGGGTACTGCAAAGAAAACATGGAACAACTAATCAATAAATTCAATGAACAAGGAAATGATAAAGACAACTAGAACTTCAATTTCAAAGTTAGCAAACAAAACTTGCTAAAACAAAGCTTGCTAGTTACATCTTCACTGAAAATAAAATATTTCATGTCACAAGACACAAGGTCATTTTAGTCAATTACCTGATAGTTGCGAAATAAGAAGGGTTGAGCTGGTGCCACACTGACCAAAGATGATACCACAAATACTTTAGGAATGCTTTTGACAGCTGACTCTATCAACAAGTCTCCATCCTCATCAGCACACATCTCTTTTAATAATCTCTCAAATTGTTCTGCACTGTGCTGAAAGAAACAAACATCATAAAACATTAGTAAAGCTTATAGAAAGATCTGTATTTCTGATACAAGGTATGCCAATGGCGTTGTATACTCATTTGCATCATTCAATAGCCCCACTAAACAAACAACTCCTCTTAGAGAAGGAACACAACAAACATTAAGGAATAGAGAGAGATATAAGGGGTGAACAAGTAGGAAAAGAATCATGAAAGATAAGTGTAAATTTTGCAAACATTCTGAATAGAGAAGTACCTAAGTTCAGAAGAGGTTTCAAAAATTCTTAGATGACAGTCCCATGAAACCCACCCCCCCCCCCCCCCAAAATTAAACAAAAAAATAGGAACGGAAATGTAATTTTATAAATTGGGTAATATGGATGCTACTTGTAACCTAAAGAGTACAAACTGTAGGGAAAAAGAAGAAAATTAAAATGAGTAGTTTATGCGGTAGTGTTGTCAACCAAAGCTAGAGTTGAATAGCATAGCTATCTTTGTCCCTCATGTAAAGAGTAGTATCAGGTAATATCAAAAACAATAGTGAAAGGAACAAATACATTTCTGGTAACAACCTAAGGAAATTGAAGGGGCAGTGAAGCAATGGAACACTACATACCCAAAGAGAGGTTTGAAGGAAAATAATAAGTAAAGCCATAAAAAAAGAATAACACCTTAGATCCATGCACAACAACTCGGAAACTCTGCGATGAACTCTTGTAAAGCTGATCTAACTTATCTCTCCAGCTTGCTGCCTCATTGTCCTTAGGCACAGGTTCAGCGAATACCAGTTTCCCTAAAAATCCATAATGCAAAGACATGGTACCTAGTTAAGAAATAAAATCTGATCAGTTAACACCATTTATGTATGCAAAGCACTCACCAAGCTTTTTGTATATCTCTTCACATTGATCCAATGCCATTAGTTTGACCCCAAGGGCAACAGCAAGCATGCCACCCGTTGATGTGCCACATATGAGATCAAACATTTCATGAATCCGCTTCCCAGTTCCCTTCTCAATTTCTTTAAGAATTTGCACTGTTGTCAAACCTTTCATGCCACCCCCATCCATAGAGAGGATGCGCAATCCTTGCTTAGCAACTGGTCTTCCTTTTAAAGCGCGCCGCAGATTCTCATTCTCTCCTAAAATGGGCAAATAGGATAAATAGAGCTCATGAGGATTCAAAGAAATTCAATCTGGAGAAAAAAAAATATGAAAAGAACATAAACCTAGAATTGCTAAGGCACGCGCTGCAGCCTTATTTACGTGCGGGTTAGATGCAACTGTCAACCGCAGCAGAAGCTCCCGCAAACTTTCGGAAGTAACCAGAGTGCGACGATTTTCCAAACAGAAGGCCAGATTTCCAACTGACAGCAATGCTAATCTTTGTACCTAATGAAAGATAAACCCATCCATGATGAAAAAAGATTTAGGTGAGGTAATAGGCAAATCCTGAAAAGCAGCGAATCAAAACAACAAGATGAGGCACCTGCCTCTGGGCTTTTGTAGGCACACAGTCCTTTCAATGATCTAAGCATGTCCTTGGTCAACACCTTTTGAGCTACACTATCAGATGCAAAGGCAAGGTTGGTCACAACTTGCAACACAGAAATTAGCTCCTCCTGCCCAGCAGATCTCAGTACTGTTTCAATAGGTTGCATAATGTCACATTTCATTAGCTGCATTGCAACAGTAACATCTGCAGCAAGTGCTGAGAGTGCAAAGCATGCTTGTTCAACCTGTAAATCAAATTACTGTGTTTACACAACCAAGAAATTAATCAAAGAAAATAACTTCTATTCTAAAGCATAAAACATACCACATGATGATTGTCACTACTTATCATGCTTATCAGCTGCCGTATTGCATTCTCATCTTTACCAACAACTACACGATTGGCATGATCTTGCATTATCTTTGCCAAAGCGGATGCCAACAAAGGGTGGTGACATGATGAAAAACGAAATATGAGAGAGAAGAAGGCACTTAGCTTCTGTTTAGATGCACCAAAATAAGAACTGTTTTCCATCTGTAATCAACCGCAGTTAAAAATCATAATCAACTAAAATTTCATCCAATTCACCACAGCATATAACAGAATACTGTTTGCAGCATAATTTGGTACCTCGATTTGCACAGTAACCGACTTTAAATTTTCATCGCTAACAACCCTAATATTTGCGAGAGAAAGGTGTCGGAGTTTGTGTAATGGTAAAATTTCAGGAAGGAACTCTAGAGGATTATCAAACAACCTCAAAACCTGTATCTCAGACATAGCCCTGCCATTGCACTGAGGAAAATCATTAGAGCTCAAGGAAATATAATAAAAACTTAAAAACGTTGCCATTCACATTTTAGAGGTTATACTGATCAATGATGATGACAATTATAAATGACCTGAAATCAAGGAGAGGCCGGACAAGCTTGTTGTGTTCCAGTGACAATTCCACAAGTCCAACACACTGTCTTAGCTCCACTGCTCCCAGTTCCCACAAGTTAAACATAAGAATATATTGTGAAAAAGATCACAATAGATAATCCAAGACACAATGTTTCTTTTGTTTCTTTACATTGAGGGTAAACTAGGTAGAGATTCAATATGCATAATATCATTTGAAGTTTGTTGAACATACAAATGTCAATGCTTACCAGGCACAGACACCAGCATGTTGTTGTCAACCCTGAGAACTTTCAAATTTTTCAGGTCACCAAGCTCAGGTGGCAAAACAGATAGCTTATTGTTATCTAGATATAGCTTCTCAAGAAGAGGCAATCGGGTTAACTCCACTGGCAAGGCCTGCCAACAAGTGCCCAAGAGAACAATTATCAAAGTGTACCACCCTCTGCAGCATTCAGCAAAAAGATTTCATAGAAACACCTCCCCTTTGGATAGGTTAAGAGATACTCATGAACTGGTGTGTCAAAAATCAGTACATTCTGCAGTGTTATATGTTGCTTTCACTAAATAAGTAATAAGCCAATTGCATTTGTAGCTAACACTTTAGTCAGTTAATTCACACAAAGACACACATGTGTGCACATGCACACACACAGAGACAGAGAACTATCAGCAGAATGATTTGATGGAGGTCCAAAGCTTCTTTGCCAGAAAGAAAGGGAAAGATATGTTTTTATCTTTGTGGAAAAATTAAAAGAAAAAAAAAAGAGAGGCGACAAGAAACAATGGATGCCACTGGTCGAAAGGAATAGGCTTGTGTTATGCCTCATGATAGATACTATTCTAAGGCACCAGTACAAGATCCGAATAAATTTCCATAACAAAATAAGGAAAGAAGATTTGATTTTCTTTTTGTAATCTCACTTTTATAAGTCACACCGCACCATCATCCCATGAGATTGAGCAATACTCAAGCAAAAGCAAAAAGCTGAAACCCGGCAAAATATTAAACCAAAGCATAAAAAGAAATGCAACTATAATGATTGAAACAAATATTTCATCATTTGCACACCCATATTTCTGACCATGCAATAGAGCAAATTGCTGATTGCAATACAATATCCAAGAATTCTTTAAAAATGTAGTGCAGCAACCAATAAACTTTTGCATTTGTGTATTTCTGAATTTCTGATGACAAAACACTTTGCTGATTGCAAATAACCATAAAAGAACAAACAAAACCTCAGCAATTAATATGCATTTACATTTTTCTGATCATGTGTTAGAGCATACATGAAGAATGCATCACACTAACCAATACACGAATCTCTTTCAAAATGATATATACCAAGCTAAAAATATCAATAAACCATCAAAATGGCATACCAAAATCAAACCCTCCCACAGATTAAGATCATGCATTCAACTGAATTCTTTCAAAATGAATTGCACCAATCTACGATCAAATATTCACTTGCTAATAAATGTGTGCGTGCGCGCGATCCTGTGTGCGTGTTCGTATGGATCATCTGATGGGAAATTTATATGATCAAAACTGAGAAGTGGAAAAGAAATCTGACCATCAAACCACAACCACAGAGACTGGCAACGGTCACACTCCTCCAATGCTCCGGAATGGAACTCACTGACCCATCAGCATTTCCAGAAGCCGAAGCGAGATTAGAGCTAATCAATCTCGTCAAAACCCCAATTCCATCGCTCTGTTGTCCGTGCCCAACTGCCTTCTCCATCTTCAAAACCCTAAGAGGCTCTCTCCTCTTCACAACCTTCACATCCACACCCACATTTCCCTCTTCTTCGTCCGATTTCAGTTCAAGAACAACTGAATCTTGCGGCGAAGGCAAGGCCACCATTAGCTGCGATTGGAGTCTTAATGCCACCTGATCTTCATCGTCTCCCGAGTTCCAATCCAACGTAATTCGAAAACCCAATTCAGGATCCACATTTTCTTGATCGTTTTCGATTTGTTCGTCGGTTCCATAATTCAATGTCAGGCGAAAGACTTCAGATTGTCTCTTCCATCCTAATCCCCAAGACATTTTATTTTAATTTAATTTGATCAAATCGAAGTAGGGTTTAGGAAATGCGAAGTGAAAACCCTATCATTGGATTTGAATTGATAAAACAGATGCGTTTATGTGTATTCGTAAAGAAAAAATGTGGATTTAATTGGGTTAAAGAGTAAATATAAATTGCTCCGTTTTCGGAAATTAGGGTTGCACTTTCTGGAATATAAGATGAGAGAAAGACAGAGAGAGAGAGAGTTTATTTGCACAGGAGAGGAAAGGAAGAAACGGAAAGGCTCCTGATCTGATCGGTCTTTTCGGTCTTTTCATTCACTTTCCTTTCCTCTTTATGTAGATATTGAGATTTATATAATTTTATAGCTATTGAATTTGATAAAATAAATAATAATTATTTAATAATAATTTAATGATTATAAATTTTATGGTATTAATATTTATATAGCGTAAAAAGCTTTAACTATAATATACATATCGCAGCTACTGAAAATGTAATTTGAATAAATTAAAATTAAAATTTTAATATAAAATAGTATTACAAGAATATATAAATATTTGAGATTAATTAACTTTAAATAAATTGAATTCACAAATTTAAAATTTTAAAATTGTGATTTCAATTTTTTTACGAACGATAAAATAATTGAATCATTCAATTTTTTTATTTTTTATCAATTTATTTAGATTATTGTTTGAGTTATAAAAATATTTTATAAATTTTTTCTATCTTAATTGTAAAATTAAAAAATAATAATTATAATTTAAATCAAATATTTTATATGATTTCTCAACTCATTCTCAACACCCTTTTGAGGAGCTAAAACATATTTTCATAAAAATAGCTTCCTACAACCTCTGGTTTCGTGGTAAGTGGACTATTTTGCCCTTTGAACCCCATTTTATCAAAACGGTGTCGTTTGGTTGTTTTACGTAAGGCATGACGCGTAAAATCTGTGTTGTTGAAGGATGGTCGTTTCAAAACCGGTGACCACTTAAACGAAGACGTTTTCAAGCGTCTGAGAGAATGTTACGACGTCGTTTTCTTGCCGACAAATGGTTCCCACGTTTTGACATTGCCACCTATGAACGACAAAGTTGATCATTGTACGTACAACTTTCGCCAACATAAGGCTGCGTCTCCCCCCACCTCCCCCCCCCCCCCCCCCGGCCTTCTCTCTATCTCGCTCTCGATCCTTTTTTTTTTGGTACTTGATATGTTCAAAAAATTGAGTAGTCCAATTTCATATAAAATTCAATCTAAAATTCTTCGGGCATCCTATTTTTTTATAAAATTTAAATTTAAAATTTTAATTAATAGAGTTTTTTTTTTTTTTTATCATCGATATCCCGACTTTATCTAATTAATTCGATTCAAATATTATGAAGTTTCTGTTAAGAGTTGATTCTCTCAAATTCTTTTTCATCATTTCCATATCTCTAACTCAAGAACTCTAATTAGAACGTAAAATATCCGATAACTCAATTCAAAAAAATTTAAAAATAGAATTTAATACTCTATCATTAAACCTATAAGCCATCTGTCTCTCTCTTAACCTACTGTGCTGCTGGATATTGCTTCTTTTATTTATCTCTATCATATTTATATACTTTTAATTCTTTTACTTGTATGTAAATTTATGTTATTCATTATTACTTAAACCGTAGTCCACGGCACCGCTTCTCGTGTCTTTTGCATTGTTAATATCTGATGTATGAAGTTTTGTCCGTTTTAAAGATTATTAGCCATTCAATTTCCATTTATTCATAATTTAGCTTTGAAATTCCCCAAAAAAAAAAATGAAAAACATACTCACAAAAAGAAAAAGAAAAAGAAAAATGGAAAATGTACTCATAAGAAAGAAAAAAGGAAAATTGAAGTATTCTTATTCCATGTATTCATGATTTATACTTTGAATTTCTATAGGAAAAATAGATAAAGTAGCTTACTCTTATTCCTTAATTAAAAACAACTACATTTCATGCTTAAGAGTGCATTTTCTTTTCTTTTCTTTTCTTTTCTTTTTTTTTCCTTTTACTCTTATACATTTGTCATAGTTTAATTGTATGATTTGTATGATTTTTCTCGTATTTGAGCATGTTACAACGCAATTTTGATCATGTACTTTCTTTTGTTCATCTCCAATCCATGCATTGGACACGTTTGTGCATCCAAAAATACTGGACATAAGTTCTTACCCAATTCAACTTTAGATTCCGTAGCATGCCAATCCAAAACTTCAATGGAATGTTAACCCATCATCGGCTGACCCTTTGAACCTCAGTTAAGTGCAGCCCCAAAAGCAGCACAATCCGCATTTTACCAAACACCAGCAAATTTATGGTTGAACCATACATAACAGAGATCACACATGGAGAGAGAGAGAGAGGGGTTAAAAATCAATGATCCAATTTTTATGTTTTATTCACATCTCAGAGTCACTTTGTGAACAAAGTTGCTCTAATCTCTAAATGCGCTCAAGTTCTTTGCTACTTGCGCTCTTTAAGTTATAATTCCAACTTTTTTGCAGCTGAATCAAATATCATCCTCAACTGAGATTTCACTCCATCATCTGCAAATATGAACTCGATGGCATCCCTCGCAAGTTCAAAGATCTCCTTCTCTCCAAGACCTTGGTCATTGACAAAAGCATGATAAAAGAAAATATTAGCAAAAGGTTATGAGTTTCATTCACTATCTGGAAAGTGAGAACTCACCGAATGACGAGGCTGCAAGTGTGTACTCCCTTGTAAGGCTAGTAGAGAATACCCCTTTATCATCAGTGCACAAGACCATTGGATGCTTATGCTTATAAAGATCAGCTGCATCACCCCAATATAACCAAGCAAAGGAAACTTTAAAAATCAAACAATGAACTAGCCAAATTCTTCAAAACCATGTTAAGGACAGATATTTGAAGGATTACATGTTTCATTAGCAAATTGGAATGATACAATATTATTGTGGCAGTAGATTACCAAAATGATGTTTGTCAATATCGGGAATTGTCTCAGTCACAATATTCGATGTCAAGCATATCTCAACCTGCCAGAATTGCAAAATCAGACAAACTTCAAAGATCAGCAGCCTCATGAGGATTATGGATTTCAGGATATGTAGACGACAAGTCTTCCCGCCTTCATTACATATGTGAATAAGATATTTTCATTCAAAAATCATATATCCAGTTCATCAAATCTATAAGGACCAAATTTATTTGCAGCCTTCCTGGCATCCGTATCAGCAGAGTGGCAACTAGCATAGTGATTCAATGGATTTAGTAGTCAATACTGGGGTTAAGCATATAGATCTCACTGGAATTCTTGATGATTTTAATTTTCTCCATGAATCCTCTTCGAAGCAACAAGCATGACCAATCCTCTCTGGACAAAAGTCTAACATCGCTTGGACTTCCTCATGGTTGGGCACCTACAAGTACTAAGTTTGAAATTTTATTGGTTAGAATACTTGAAGAGGCCATGGAATCTGGAAACAAAAGCTGAATCCTAGAAAATCAGACGCACCTCTCCACAGTGAAGTGTTAGACGCAGTCCATGTTCTCTAGCATATTTTAGTGCCGGAAGAAATGTCGCCCTTTAACAAACACACATAAACAAAAGAGCCCAATCACAAGTTTCTATAAAAGGTGCAGAAAAACATGAAAGACACTAGTTGTACGTCATCTAAAATTTTGAACATAGAGGAAGTACCATGCACCAACAACAGGGTTGCCTGAAAGATCGATACCAACGACACCCAAATTTCTCATCTCTAGTGCTAGCTGAACCTATTGTAAGAAAGTGGAAAGTAATCACAGAATAAAATCAACTAAGCACGAACTAGAATTATCACTATTTCCAACATACAGTGTCCATTGCAGTTGCGGTCGTGTCACGACGATGAATACTGAGAAGAAGCCCAACATAGATTTTTTTCCGTGTGATTCCACTACATGTATTATGAATATCAGGGTTGATAATAGAATTTTCAGTACCAAAACCAGAAGAAACAAAATAAACGTCAACTGCTGTGACTGCTTTCAAACCCTCTAGAACGGCTTCCATGTAACTGCGCTTTGTCATGCCTATGGAATCATTTCTCTGAGGACAAAATAAAAACGAACACATTATTTCAAGCATCTTCAATTTTACAAACTACAGAAGATCCTTAGGTTTATACTACTATGAAATCAGTCAGAATTTTTGCATACTAGGAAATAGTCATGTCTAGACACAAAAATTTATCTTTCCTTTTTAATTAAAAGAAACTATTATCTTTTTAGGAGTCTAGTTAATGCAACTAAGGACACCCAACTATCAATCACGCAGATGAGAAGACACAGCAAATTGAATTTTAACATTTTCATCCAACAGATTAAACCTATTTCAAATATTGCAATAATCAAAGGGAACGAATATAATAAATATAGAACCTGGAAAAGAAAGGACAGAAAAGCCTAAAACCTTGACAATAGAAGAATTTTGAAATGATAATGAAGCATATTAAGATCAATCCAAAACTTCAACATTTATATAAACATGACCTCAATGTAACATAAATCTCTCTCTCACTCACAAGAAAAAGAAAAAAAAAATGAAGGAGAAGAAGACGAAGAAGAAACTGCCGCCCTTCGCATGGAAATGAGAAACCAGCGATTTTGATGATTGAAGTGTGACAGTTGTAACCTAAATTCCCCCTAACTACACACCAATGATGTGACATCAAAATAGGATTACAAGGTGCAGTCACTTTCCAAAACCATATTAAATCTTCTTTCCCCAAAAGAAACAACCAAAATTAACAGTTTGAAGTGGGCTTAGATCTAAGTAATATACCTCTATCTAAGTAATATACCTCTTGAAGGCATCTTAATTCTAATACCAAAGTATTTCAAGTGACTATGTAAAAATTAAGAAAAATAGTACCTTTGGAGTTGTTCTAAGCTCCAAATAAACAACATTTTCAGCAGCAAAATCCTCAATAACCTAAATTATAAAATATATATGAACATCAGTAATACTGAAATTTCAATGAATTGTTCGAAAAAGAGAAAAGGAAAATAAAAGAGAGACACACACTTCTTTGGTAATTCTACTAACAGTCTTGTAGTCAGTAGTGAGAATGTGAATCAGATCGAACAATTTGAAGACTTCAGTCAATGACCTATCATCTGGGTATTACACAATAAGCCCCAAAATCATCAAAATGTTAGAGAGAGAGAGAGAGACAGAGAGTAATTGGGAGTACTTTTAATGATGACTTGTTCAATTTCTGAGAAATTAACGATGCCTTTGTCGCCCAAATTTCTAGCAAGTTCACTGTTTCAAGAAAAAGCCCAGAATTATTCAAAGGAAGACTGAGACGGGGTTTAAAATTTAGAGAGAGAGAACAGTGAAAGTAAGAGAATCTGGTGCTTACAGTAGAGTGGAATCTCTGATGGAACCATTGAGGTGAGCGTGAAGTTCAATCTTTGGCACTAAGGTCCACCACTCCATCTCCATCTCTCTCTCTCTCTCTCTTGTTTTTTGTGGCTTTTTCTTCGCTCTACTGTGTTGCGAGTTGTTTGCTCTTCTTGCTTCACGCTCACTCCTTTTTCTTTCCTCCTATTCTTTTTCTGCTCCCCTCTTATACGCTTCTTTTTTTTTTTTTTCCTTTTTTTCTTTTTCCAAATCACCAAACTTAAAATAATAAAATATAAATATTTAAAAAAATTTTCTAACTTTTAAATTATTTTTAATTAAAAAATTTAATCAATTATATTAGCATTTCTTATCAATTATGTTAACATTGCACGGAACTAAATGTGGGAAATGAATCAAAAATACGCGTAGCTGATAAAAATTATGAATATGAGAATATTAAGTGAATGTGCGGAGACACAAGCACGAAGAAAATAAGAAATTAGTGTATAAGGAAAAATATTGGAGTTACGTCTGTGAAAAAAATTTTAAAAAATACTATTAAAATATATAGACATATATATAAACAAATAATAGAGGCACTGGTTCGACAATGTAAGCCTATGATACAAGATTATGATAAATACTCATATTAATAAAGGAAAATAGAAATTAAAAAAATTTAGATAATGATAATAAAATATGATATGGATTATCTAAATATAAATAAAAAGATGATATAATATAGAATAAAATTACGTAAAAATATTCATATTATTAATCTTATTTAGTAAAATAAAAATATGATTTTTATTATCATATAAAGAAAATAATGATACCAACGATCATGTGATATAAAATAAAATATTATGACGTAAAAACATTTATATAATCAACTTTACTTAATAGAATAAATATTTAATTATTATTATTATTATATGTTCGCATTACATCAATACGATATAAGTCATTAACATTTTAAAACTATTTTTGATTAAAAATATTTAATTATTTTAGGTGATGCTAATGTAACGTATCAAATCACCTTTACTGCAACCCAATAATTAGTTTTTTTTTTAAGCTAATTGAATGCCCGAAAATTATGATCGTAGGATTGAAAACTTGAATTAATCCCTTTAATAACTTTTAAATTATTTTTAATTACGAGAATTTGACCACTTTGACTAATGTGACCAATTAATCTCTCTTCTCAAAATGATTATAGTTTTAATTTTATAAAATTAAAATTTTATCAAAATGACAACTTTTAAATGTTATTATTAGAAAATGGTTATGATAACAATTATAAAGAGTTTAATTAAAATTATTGGCTTCACTTTTAAATTATTTTCAAATTTGTCATTGCAATCTCCGCATAAAATATTATTGATTATCTCAATTACTAATGCGATATTACAACTATGCATTCGTGTTATCCTACTATATTTTGGCATTGGAGTTCTCTCATTTAGTAAAGTAAAGACTATTTTTTTAAATATAATATTTTAACTAAAATAATAAAAGATAAACATATAAGATTATGTGTCTTTAACTCAATTATGAATCCTTTACTTTTATATTTTTATATACCATGAATTCTCACCAATCCTATGATAGGATCCAACAACGATAGCTTGAGCTATGTAAGTGTTTCCAAAATTTAATACAATAATTAGTAGATTGAATCTTCCGATTGCCAGAAGATAATAATTAGGTCACATTTCTTGCTTGCCTTATAAATGATTTTGTCCCTGACCATGGTGATGGTGGGGAAGCTGGTTCATGACGATTATGGTATGGCAATGGATTTGCTTCCTTATGACTCAAATAATGAGATGGATGTCATGGAAAGTGACTCTGAGGAGGAAGATGAGGCTTGCATGGACTTATCAATTCCTTCGGTGTCAGTGTCAAATGCTCAACTGAGACTATTTTGAAAAAGATGGAAGCGGTCGGTGATAGTGAAACTGTAGGGTAAAACAATTTGGTATCATCTATTAAGTGCAAGAAATTAACATGGGAGAGGGTTATTATGTGGTAAGCTTTTGATTCAATCAGACTTTATTTGAGCTCTCACTAAGGGCCTTTGGATCATTCATGGGCATTACTTGGTTGTAATGAAGTGGCGACTATGGTTTGTGCCATCGAAGTCTACAATCACCCGAATTGCTACGTGGGTCCGACTACCATAACTCCCAATTGAAACTGGATTTCTTGCCTTAAAATAGATGGAACTTGATGTTATGATCAACAGCGGATCTTGCGATAGATTATTTTAGGGTTCAATTTTAGGGAAGACCAATTTGGATAATTGATGGTCAAATTTGGGAGGGTCGGCAGATTATCGACCACTCAGATCAAGTAGCGTTGATTCATCTTGTCGAGTTGTCTGAGGTAAAGTCAATAGTTTTCTCCATAAAGGGATTGAAAGCACTGGGGCCGGATGGTATTCAACCTATGTTCTATCGGAGGTTATGGGAGGCAGTACATCCAACCATCTTCAAGTTCATCGAGAGGGTCTTCAGAGAGGGATGTTTTCAATAGAATTCCTCCGGGCATATATAGTTCTGATTCCGAAGTTGGAATAGCCAAGCAACTTGAATGAATTTAAACCGATCAACTTACTTAATACGAGTTACAAAATCATGTCTAAGGTGTTGGTCTCCCGTCTTAGTCCTATAATGCATAAAGTGATTGATTCTTTTCAAAGTAGTTTTCTCCCTAACCATGGTATCTTGGATAATATCATAATCATGCAAGAAATCGGGCACTCTATCCGCTCTTCCCAAAGTAGAATATGGAAGATAAAGCGTATGATAGCATTAGTTGAGAGTTTCTTAGGAAGACTATCTAGGACTTCCACTTCTTCACCCAATTAGTGCGTTTGATTATGTTTGTGGTGACCCATGCACAATCTGCTCTTCTATAGAATGGTGAGACATTACCTGATTTTAGTCTAGGGAAGGGGTTAAAACAAGGTGTCCACTATCCACATATTTATTCATTCTAATCATGGAATGTTATCTTATGAAATACAAAACAGAGTCAACCAAGGTACCTAGAATCCGATTAGCATCTCTAGATCGAGATTGGCTATCTCACACCTCTTCTTTGAAGATAATCTTATGTTATTTGTAGATGCTAATAGTAGAACGTTGTGAACGATCTTGGAGTGTTTTGGGGGGGGGTTTTGTATACTAGAATGGTTGTTAGATTAATCTTAGGAAATCGAAACTTTTTATCTCTCTACAAGCCCCTCTAGCTTTGAAAAAGGGATTAGTGAATCTCTGTTGTTTTCAATACTTGGTTGAGCAAATCTAGAATAAGATTGCAAGATAAAAGACTAAGACTTTGAGTAGAGTAGGCCACCTTACTCTTATCAAGTGTGTCACCTCTGCTATTCCAAGATATGCCATGCAATCTATGTGGTTACCTAAACAAATTTGTGGGTAGGTGGATAGAGTTAACCACTAGTTTCTTTGGGGTGAGGTGGAAGGGAGATGCCGAGCCCATGTTATAAGATGAGAGGTAGTTTGTCAACCTAAGGATTATGGGGACTAGACATTTGGGCCACAAGAGATAAGAATAGGGCTCTTTTGGCGAAACTAGGTTGGAGGATTCCATGTGAGGAGTCGTTACTATGGTATGAGGTTCTTTAAGAAAAATACTATCATACCAAGAATTTACTAAGTTGTTCTCGCTTTTCTATTGGTTCACCACTATGGAGAGATATTCTAAGAACTTTGGATTTAATTAGGAGAAATGTGAGGTGAAGAGTAGGAAGTAGGAGTATTTATCTTTAGGAAGATAATTGGGTGGATACAATCCTGTTGGCTCAAAGGATCAATGGAGATATTTCCCTAGATGTGGCTAAGGTGTATGTTAATCAGTTTATAACACCGAGTAAAGTTTGGGATTTGCCTAGGCTTGAGGCTATTCTCCTAACAACCATCATCAAGGAGATTAAGGCAACACCAATTCCATAGGACCAAGGTTTAAGCGATCATATTTACTGGTGTGGGGAACCACTGAGGATATATTCCATTAAATTAGCTTACCTAGCTTTGTGTGGAAAGGACGTCATTATGGCTACTTCAGGAAATTGGAAAGTGGATTTGGAAGTTGAAGTGCCAAGAGAGGGTCAAATTTTTTGTTTGTCTTTTTGTTCATCGAAACTTAATGATTAATGACACTTGCTTCTGGCGAAGAATTGCAGAGAACCCTCATTGCCCTCTTTACCATGAGTCGCCTGAAATTTTGTCTTAACTTTTTTCGAGAGTGTGTGGTTACTCGTCAAGTATGGTTTTGGACTATTTGATCTCCATATTTGGTTAATCTTGTATTCTCTGAAAAACCAGTATATTCATCCAATGCTATGCAAAAGGATCTTTCTTGGGGTATGATCTTCTTATACACCCTCTAGTCGGTTTGAAAGGAGAGGTGTCATGTAGTTTTTGAGGGAAGGTTCTTCTCCATGGAGCATGTAGTGTCTATGGCCAATTGTTATGCACAGGATGAATGGAGAGCAGCCCTTGCCCCTCTCCCGTGGAAGGGAAAATGGATTAGATGGATTCTTCCTTTGGCCGGTGTGCTAAAACTGAATACAAACGGATCCATAAACATCACTTTTGGATTAGCAGGGGCAGGGGCATTATTCAGGATGAGTATAGTTTATGGATTTGAGACTTCACTTGTAAACTAGGTGTAACTGACTCATTCATGGCAGAACTATGGAGAGTTAGAGAAGGCCTCACCCTTATTCTTTGTGCTAACCCCTCCTCGATAATCTTGGAGTTGGATTTGATAGAAATAGTAAGGGTAGTTATGACGGAACTCAACCGACATCATTTTATTTTTAACATTCTCAGAGAATGCATCTAGTTAATGCGTCTCGCAAGGGTCCATTCCATTCAGTTTGTTCCAAGGAAAGCTAACACTTGTGCGGATAATTTAAGTTGCCTTAGTCACTTGATTTCTCATGAATTTCATGAATTGATGTCTCCCCTTAGAGAAATGTGCTAAACTTTGTTTTGTGATATTTGAGACCTAGCTTCTTTTAGAAGTTAGTGATCTCGTTTCATTTGTACAAAAAAAATAAAAATGTAAATCCATAATTAGAGGACATATGAGCCTCATGCCCTAAGTGGGCCCACATAGACATGTAATGTCACTCTTTCTACGGCCAAACTAGAGACTTACATGGTACTATAGTACAAATTCTCGTAGGTGTAGCGGTCAAATGTTGTATTTTCTTAATTATAGATTTTGAGTTTGAGCTATAGGATTGAAAAAATAGGATTTGAAAAAGTTAATTTCATAATAAGTCCCACAATATTCGTATCGGATTAGTTGGGACAACTAGTATACCAGCCGGTGAAAAAAAAAAAAACTAGAGATTTACATGGTAAACTAAAATACTACATATATTTGTAATTTTATAGAGATGAAATTTATAACTTTTAAGAGATATATAATATTTAAAATTATAATTTTAAATATATATTTATATATATATATATATATACTTTTTTTAGAAAAATTAAAAGATATCTAACCTCTCTTTTTGTTTTTATTTTATTTTAAATAAAAATATAAAATTAAAACGATCTTTGTAGCAATGGTAGTGCGTCTGACTCTAAATCAGAAGGTTGTATGTTCGATTCATGTAGGGTTTAAATTCCTTTGTATTTTAAAATAAAAATATCAAAAAGATTTTGAAAATAAAGATTAATATTTAAACTCTATAATTTAAATAACAATTTCGATTTTCAAGCCACGTAATCATGATCCTAACTCCAATTAATTAAAGATCTATTTTTTTCCCTCCGATCAAACCAAAATTTTTGTAGCATAGCTCCTTTTTCTTTTTATTTATTTATTTAAATTCTCAAACTTTGTGGTCAAGTAAGAGTACTAACAAAGAACTTGTACCGTAAACAAAATTTTGCTCAATAATTATATACTTTGTTCATGATAACGATAACAACAACAAACTAAATTTTAATTTGACAAAAAAAATAAATCTTAATCTTAAATTTTTAAATTGATTGTTTGAAAAACCAATATGAAGAATTTTTTTTTTTTAGTGAATTAAACTAAAATCTCATACTATTGTCATGTGTTTATGATAAGAAATTAAAAGGAGAAAAAAAAAACTCTAACTTGTATTTTAAATAAGATTTATTCATATGAGAATTTTATAAATTATTGAATAAATCGTTTAAGTGTTATTTTAGCTTAAATTTCAAATAAACACTCTGAAAGAGTCACTCTCGTGTTTGGGAGCAAAAGAAAGGCCATGGAGGATAGCTTACAAGTTTGTGACCGTTTTTGAACAAGTCCTGGACAGAAAGCCAAACCAGCTAACCATTCACCACCATGCTAGCTTGCATCATGCCTAGAGCTCTCCTCTCTCTCTCACTACAACTATCACACATATATAAAAATTTAACCCACCTAGTGTGGAAAAAAAAAATATATATATATATATATATATATATATTGTTATTTAGCAATATTAGAGTTTATTAATATTATGATTATTTTATATTATTTAAAAAAATTAGAATATATTAAAAGGTGTGACTGTCTAAAATCTTTTTTGTCTTTAAAAATATTATATCAGCAGGAAAAGTAAATACTCTATAAATATGATTCGATATATATATAAAAATTTAAGATCAAATTAAAACAAATTAACTTTTAAAAGATATTAGAAATGTGAGTTTGTATCTATTAGAAAGATGATTCCGGATCCGGTGGGAAGGATATTTGATTCTTTAATTAATATTTAAATTTAAAATTAAGAATAAAAAAATTATATGAGAAGGATTTTTTTTAATAGAAAATTTAATAATAATTTAAATCAAATTAATTTAAATATAAATATAAATAAAAGAATTGATTACTTTGCGTATCCCAGGAAGGTCAACGTGTTGGCGGATCGCCGGGACGATACTTTGTGTTAATACGTCAATAATCCATTTTCCTTCATCTTTCGTAATTTTGAAAGGAAAAATAATTTTTTTAATCCAAAAAGGATAATCTTTCGTCCCAGCAGCGGTGACTTGAGCATTTCTTCATCTTGCCCATTTTCCCGTCCAGCCTCCCCTTGGATGGACCAAACTTCTCATACAACCATCTCTGCGTCAAACGTGTCCTTCCCCCACATGTGTCATCAGTCACCTCCCCCAAGTCTAAGGCCCTCCCAAAAACTTAGCACCCCTCTCGTTGGCCGTTGCTTCCTTCTTGGAAGACAAGGGAAACGAGAGAGTGCGAGAGACATAGAGAGAGAGAGATAATTGAAATGATTGAACAATGACGATCTTTAGATCTCTGAAAACCCTAATTAGCAAAAACTCTAAACCGAAGACTTTTCTCACTCTCTGTTCAACTTCCTCTCCCTTCCCATCATCCCCTTCTCTCTCTTCTCTTCCTCTCTCTCTGTCTCCTCCTCTTCCTTTCGGTTTCCGTCTCAGAAACCCTCTCCTCCCTCCCTTCTCCGATTTCCTTTTCCCTTTTCCCTTTTCCAGGTCCTCTTTTCCTCTCATCTCCCCCATGGAAACCCTCTTAGTCTGCCACTCCTCTCTACCTTCGAGGCAATCTCGTTCTCCGCAGAGTCGAAGCTCTCAATCTACTTCACAGAAGACAAGGAATGTTTCCGATCAATTTACCCTCCGTTCCTGGATTGCTTCTGAACAAGAAGAAATCCAGTGGTTGCGATGTGAGGGTTAATGATGGCGGCGGTTTTTCCGACAGTTTTATGAATCTGCCGAATATGATCTCGATGGGTCGTTTGGTTTCTGGTCCGTTTCTTGGATGGTGAGTTCTGGATTCGTTAATTTCACTTTCTGATTCACATGTTTGGTATACATTGAAACGTAGTTTGGTTTCTTTGTTGGATGATGAGTTTTGGATTCATGAATTGGACTCTCGGATTACAATTGATACTTAAGGCTTATAGATTGGGATAATTTGTTTTCATCATGAAATGTTGCTGTGAAGTACTAATCTAAGAATAGGGGGATCAAAGTTTTGTTGATATTTGACAGTGCCCTAGTGTTTCTCCCTTTTGAACCTCAAAGAGGGAAGAAAAAACATTGCCTTTCGTCAAGAATTCATGTCAAATGGTTCCTGTTGTAGTAACCAAGAAAGGTTGGCTCATTTGGTAAGGGAATTTGCTAATCCCATTTTGAGTTGGACTCAATAGGAGGTTGTCAGAAGAAATTCTTGTGAATTTGCTAGGTCTGGTGCAGATTCGCCTACTTGGACGGGCATGTAGAGGGGACTGCTAAAACCTTATACCCCTTGTTGCCCTGCACTTCTAGAAGTGAGCATGTTTGAGTTATATCCGTACAGACACTCTTTTGTAATTGTCCTATCATGTTATGTTCCTGTGTTTGTGCATCATAGCTCATACCATATTGCTTTAGAAAATGATTTGTTGGAGGTAATTTACCATATAATGAATGTAGTCCCACTAAAAGAGTTCTTTGCTATTTGTGTAGGATGATGATGAATGAGATGTATGATTTGGCATTTGTTGGGCTTGCCAAATCTGGAGCATCTGACTGGGTATGGACACAATGAATACTTTTTTTAAGGATTAAAATATAAATTTTTTTTTGAATACGAGGTTTCTTTCTGTTTCTCCCTATCTGTGATTGTAGCTTGATGGATACACAGCTAGAAAGATGGGCATCAAATCTGTTGTTGGCTCCTACCTTGATCCTCTTGCTGACAAGGTAAATTTATTGGGATTCATCTTTTCCAATCATTTGGACATTTGACCATCTGTCTTTAATGTTTGCCTCTCATTGATGCAGGTTCTGATTGGATGTGTTGCTGTAGCAATGGTGGAAAGAGGCCTTCTTCACCGTAAGTAGATTCTATTGGCTCTATATTCATGGGTTAATTACTTTGGAATTCTTCATTTTTCATGTGTGTTGGGGGGTGGGGGGGGAGGGGGAGAGAGAGAGAGAGAGAGAGAGAGAGCATGGTGCTAATTGGAAATTTAAGGTCCTAGTCCAATACTGGCAAATAGAGCACCGTATTTTTTTTCCACCTTGTTCCCATTGATGTTCTATTGGGGTCACTTTCATCGTATGCATAATGTTATGGACTCCTACGGTATGTGTGCCGTATCATAGGAAAGAGATGCCTACATATGGTGATGTGGTATTAACTGTTTAGAACAAAGTGTAGGCAAAAAAGTGAAATTCATATACAATATGCTTATGTCGTTGCTTAAGGGTTAGTCTCATTCTTTTTTCTTTTGTAGCAGTATGAATCGGAGTAATGCAATTTGCATGTGCTATGGTTCTATTATGTTAGGTTTTCCATGCAAGTGTTTTGGTTGACGATACTAGATTAGAGATTAATCATCATAAGTTTGAACAGCGTAAAATCATACTGGAAGTTTGCATGTGAGAAAGGCTTAACATGCAATTTTAGTAGAAGTGAGATATAGACTTTCAATTCCTTTTTACATACTTTGTGCCTTAAAGAAACAAATATAGAGAAGAAGAATTTTTTAAGACATGCTGAGGGAACCCCATGGGAAATGGTATACTCTATAGAGATATTTATTCGTTGAAAATTAGCTTTAGTTAAGATTTTTCCCCAAGCAACTTCCCTAAAAAAAGTAGACCACCTTTGGTGAACAGGACTTTCCAAATTGCTTTGCAAGAGAAGCATTCTCAACAGTCTGATGGGGCTTCCTTCCTATGAACTTGATAGTGGCTTTTGACTATGGAACTCCCATCACTACCAGGGGTGGCAATCGGGCCTTTTGAGCTGGGCTTTACAAAGCTCGGCTCAGCCAGTTTAAAATTTTATGGGCCCGGGTCAGGCCTGAGCCCGAGCCAGGCTCGAGCCCGAGCCAGGCTCGAGAAGGCTCAAAGAATCAAGGCTTGAGCTAGGCCCAAAAAAGTCAAGGGGCCTCAGGCCTTTTCCGGGCCAAGCTCAAGCTGGAATGAAACACAAAAAAAAAAAAAAAAAAAAAAAAAAATTCAGAGAGAGAGAGAGAGAGAGGAACCAAAGGCGATCGATCTTGCACTTTCAACTTCTACTGCCCTTTTTCGGCATCGGTAGCCACTGTCAACACAATCCTGTTCATCCGCCGTTGACCCTTTTCCGGTGAACCAGAGGTGATTGAACATCGCCACCATCATCGAATCTCTCTGCCAAGATGAGAGAATCGATCATCCATCGTTGTTCATCGCTGTTCATCGCCTTCTTTTCTGCCACCGCAATCCTGTTTTTGATGAGCAGCAAGCACCATAATCAAATAGAGATGCCGACTGGACTTCATCTTCATGAGACCGAATGGAGAGCTTCAGAACCATCGAACAGAAGGAAACATCAAATTGATTAGTCACTGGATCCATCATCAACATTCCCCAATTGACCTTCTCCAGCATCTAATCTGGCTTTCCGGCAGCTTTGTTGGTGGTGGAGCAATGGACGGCAAAGGCTTGTTGGCAGAAGTTTGAAGCTAGAGTAAGAGGGTTCTATTAAAAAAAAAAATAGAGAGAAAAAAAAGGAAAAAAGAAAAAAGAAAAAAGAGAGAGGGTCTCTGTGGTTCTATGTTCACATTAAACCCAAAAAATTAAAAATTTGTATTGTTTCTGTCCCTCTTGCATGTGTTGGTTTGAGATCCATATAATGAATCCTCCGTTGGGCTGGGCCTATAACAGGCTGGGCCCACTGATGTTCAAGCTCAGCCCGTAATCAAAACAAGCCTAAATAATGGGTCCGAGCTTGGCCCGGCCCTAAAATGAGCTGAGCTCGGCCATTCAAAATGGGCTGAGCTCAGGCTGGCCCGGACCAACCCAATTGCCAGTCCTAATTGCTATTGCTCTTTAAAATCATTCAAACCTCTCAATTTTGAGCAATTTGAATCTTCCAAAGTCTTCTAGCATCTAAAGAGTCCTTGCCCTCAAAAAACATTTGTATTATGGGTCGATTGATTAAGTAATTGAAATAAAACATAGCTGGTTTAGCAGCATCTTGAGAAGACAATGATAAAATGCTTCCTGAGACCAGTTACATCAAGAAAATTTGCACTTCTAATCATCTGATTGAGTGGGGTCTCGGTTCATTGATCTTGCTTTGTTGGTGTGTTTTCACCAATCCATTTCGAAGCCTTTTTTTTGGTAGTCCACAGGTTAACAATTTGAATCTTTTCCAAAGTCTTCTAGCAATTTGAATCTCTTGCCATCACTTTTTGAACATATCTCACCCAAAGTTTCTTCTTGGATTCTAAACACTGCATCCTTTATGTTATCATTTCTTTCATGCTTGGTGCATCCTTCCTTTATCCAAATTGTCACAGATGGAGATGCTTTTTTCTTGTCTTCTCTCATTTCTTTTCATTTCTAGATTGCTCAAACTTGATCTTCTCTCTTTACAAAGTTTGTAGCATATGAAACCTGATAATACTATTATTAGTTGTGAAGCTCAAGATTCTGTTGGCACTTATCAGAATGAATATTCTTTGCATAGGTTGCCGAAGGTTGGGGATATGAATAAGCCATCATTCTATTCTGGAAAGAGGTGCACCAGTCTAGTGTTTGAATGCTGTGAGTCAAATTGTTTCACCTGTGCCCTTAACAGGCCAAGTAACTTAAATCTTATCTTATGGTCATGTGTATTTTATCTGTAAATCAATACCTGTGATCTGTAGTACCTGGAAACTGCTCCTTAGATGCTCTTGTTGTTCATATTCTTAGTATTTCCGAATGATCCTTTGATGGGTTATTCAATCGTGAAAACTGTAAATGTTGTAGAATGACCAAAAAAATATCTTAAGGTAAGTGCATAAAAGAGCATGCGAGTGGCCCCCAACATTTTTAGAGATTGATTACATATCTTGCATGAGTGTGCATTTTGTTGTTTTGTTTTGTTTACATTTCCAAGTCGTTCATATAGCAGTGGGAGTGTTTTGTTTTGCTTTGCTTTGTTTTGTTTTGTTTTTTAATGTCTGCAACTTTATTTTTCTTCCTTAAAAATATATTTTCACGTGTACCTTGACACTAGAATTGTTGCATTCAGAATTGTTCATTTGAATAAAGTTTATTGATTTATTTTTCTCTGTCAGTGGAAAAGTTGGTCTGACTTTTTCAACTTTGACGGAATTCAAGCAGAGAAAGTAGAACCCCTCTTCATAAGCAAGGTAACTTCATTTTTCCTTGACTGCTTCGATGTTGGTAATGGAAAACACTGAAGACCAGCATATATATCCTTCAACCTTAATTCAGTTTACTATAATCGATCTTGATTTGTCCCAAAAAAATTATAAACAAGTATTTTCCACATGTCAAGAGCTTCTATATATGTAGAATAAATAGCAAAAAGTAAAAAATAAAAAATAATAAAAATAAATATAACAACAAACCAACCTTTATCCTATTAAGTGTGTCGACTGTATGGATCTTTCTACACCATTGTACTCTATTTCATATCGCATGTTCATTTATATGATTGTTTTCTTTATACGACAGCAAGAATTGTGTTTTTATCCCATTAGATTGAGTCAGTAATATGGATACTTTTACGCCATTGTATTCTATCTTGTATCATGTTTTTATCAATATTTAGATAATTCATATCATATTTTATTGTCATTATCCAAGTCTTCGTAGATCTCCTTGTCTCTCGGTTAATATGAATACTTGTCATAGTCTCACACCTTCTAACTGGAGCCTCTATCGGTCGCTTATGTACGTTTGTATATCATCTTAATCGTGTTGTCCTCAATTTTTTCTCGATAGGTAAAACCCCAACTTTCTTTTTAATACACTCATTTCTTATTTTATCCATTCTTGTGTGTTTGCACATCTACCTTAACATCTTCATCTCCGTGACTCTCATGTTCTGCTCATGCTTTTGGTTCATTGCCCAACATTCAGATACATACAACAAAACAGGTTTAGTTATATCTGCAGTTGAAAAGGAGGAAGGAGGCGGGAATAATTTTTCTTGAATTTTTATGTGGAAAATGCCATCTCAAATATTCTCACCTTTGTGTCAGGGTTTTTTTTGGGGGGGGGGTGAAAAGATTATAAAAATCAGCAATAGATGCACATATTGATGAACTTTTTTTTTTTTTTTTGCGTTGTATGCCAATTAGCAGGCTGTGATTGTTGATGTTGTGACCGGAGGGAGAATACTGTTGTTATTTCTTGTTTTTAATTGTGGTTGGTTTGGATGAAGATTGGAATTGACTTTAATGAAGAGGAAAAAGTATCTCTATGTACCCAATTAAAAAAAAAATCTCTTAGGTTCCTGGATGATTCTAACTTATTGATGTTGCAAAAAAATTTTCTTTTCCTTTTTTTTGGGGGTCGTTGCTTAAGCTTTTCCATGAGATCATCCATGAAAGTCAATAAATTGTTCTCAATGTGTAGTCAATGTGCGTTGATGCATTAGTGATCAGAGGCCTTCATGAACCTCCTATATCTGATCTTAGTCTATTACAATATTTTGCAGGTAAATACATTCCTGCAACTGGTCCTAGTTGCTGGAGCCCTTCTTCAACCAGAATTTGGGACTGAAGCAACTCAGACGTGGATCACATATTTAAGGTGATTGGGTGGACATTTCAGCAACTTCCTACTTAATTCTTGGTTTCCATAGGTTTCCAGTTCTAATTGATCTTGATCTTCCTTTCTACAGGTGGGCAGTTGCTTCCACAACAGCGGCCTCTAGTGTTGCATATGGTGCACAGTATATGAGAAACAGATCCATTTTGGGCACAGAACTAAGTACTTAATGATCTCAATTGGCAGCACTAGTCTAACTGAAGTCTAGTGTGTTCGCTGTATTGACAGTCAGTAAAAGTGCCTCTGGAGGTTGGTCGACCAACAACGAAGATTTGCCATCTTTCCATATGCAGGAAAGATGACTTTAATTTTTGAAGTTCTTGTGGCATTACACTAGCTTGTGCATAGACCAAAGCAAATGCTAAGACTGCTGTTTACATGCTGCCATTCACAAATTTTGACACTTCGGGCAGTCACAGATGCCAGCTAAACAAGCTCCCCAGCAGTCCTGAAAAGTCTGGGAGAGAAAATTGAAGTGTCGTGCAACATCAGAATCAAGTAATAATGAGACGTCTCTTCCTTCTCAATTTCACGGTTACAGATATTGTTGAGACTTTTGTTGATTGTCACTGATTTGGGTTAACTTCCTGCTTTGTACAAGCCTAGTCCAGCCACCGATTGTTGAATAGTTATGGTGGAGATATGGGATCATCCATGCAATGTAATTGTATTGCTGCTTGTGTTACCACCCGAGTGAAATGACATCTTTTCAGCTGAGACTTGTTTTACCTTTTCTTGTATAATGGGATGCCAAAGGTTATTCTTGTTACAATTTTTGTTAAAATGCATACGGTTGCTGTAGCAGCTGTTGGGGGTGAGTATTATTCGGTCAAAACCAGAAAAACTGTTTTCTCATAATTATTTTTTAAACTTTTGAGTGGTCTGCTTAAAAATATTTATGCTTTTTAAGTAGTTTTTATTTATATAAATAGTAATATAATATTATAATTAAGAGTTAAAAGAGAAAAATATTTTAAAAGTTATTTTACTGAATAATGATGTAATGTTATTTATTTATTTTTTAATGAATTACTAGTAGATTAGTAGAGTTAATTTAAAAGTTTAATATTTTATGATTGAAAATTTGAATTCTGAAGTTACGAGAGAAGAGAGCCATGTCTTGATGAGAGAGAGAGAGAGAGGGAGAGAGAGAGAGAGAGAGAGAGAGAGAGAATTTGATTGTGATCGGAGAATGAAGTTACTCCGACTGATGTATCGAGAGAGAGAGAGAGAGAGAATTTGACTGATCGGAGAATGAAGTTACTTGTTACTCCGACTGATGTATCGAGAGAGAGGGTGGGGGAAGTTTTAGGGTTTTTTTATGATTTGTTACCAAAAAAAAAGTTGAAAAAAAAATACAAATCCGATTATAATAGGGATTTGAACCCGACGTGAATCAAACAAGCAACCTTCTGATCTGGAGTCAGACGCGCTACCATTGCGCCACGGATCCAATTGCTGAAAGTGCAACATTCATTATATTTTAGTGATCGAAGATACTCCATCCCACATCACAAAAGGCGAAATTACAAATAAAATTGAAATTATGTTCAAATTCAAACTAATGTTAATTTGGGAGTAAATGGAGTTTTTATAAATATCAGATCAATTGTTAATCCTCCAGGGAACCTCCCCAAATTAAATATGCCAATGCCTCGACCCAATGCAGAAGTAACAAATTCCATACTCCTAGGAAAAGTTCAAACCCCCATGAACACAAAGGATAAGAAAGGATTTATCTCATACATCAAAAGCTTTTAGAATAAAAAATTTCCTTTTATTCTAATTCTGGTTTGAGGTCTACAGACTACATTAGCAACATTTGGGAGGATTTTAAGCACATTGTATTTTCTTCTATGTAATTATGGGGTTTCTAAAAGATTAAAATCTAATTTCTTTTATGGATTAGTATTAAATCAATAGCCTACAAACAAACACTTACAATACCCTAACCAAGATTTTTGTCAGTGTTGAATGATCAACATTCCTGCCTGCTCGTAAGCCCTTCTCCATGATCTATTTTCAAGTGAATTTTCTGGGTATAGTTCCAATTATTATTCCTTTTCTTTGTTACTGATAATTGAGCCCATTGCTATCACGCGGTTATACAATACCTTGCATCACACACAATGCACGCCTCTCTGTCCTTCAATCTGTTACCTTTTCAACACCTGCTACAAACTCCTCTCTTTCTCAAACCCATTTCTTTGCACCCAGAAGCCACGGGAGGTGCCGCAGGATCAGCCACGCTCGACATTGGAGACCAAGAGAATCCATTTTCTTCTTCTCCTTCATCGTTCTCCGAAGATGAAGCAGCCAAACTAGAATCCACGACCTCATCGAATGTTTCCCCATTTTCAAGCACAAATTGGGCTCCCGAAACAGATGAAGAACTCATAGCATTAGCATTAGCATCGGAAACGGAAACAATCGAAGATGCTCGAATGGAGGCGGATTCGAGATGAAGTTATTCGATCGTGGGGAGGTCGTGGGTTATGGGAGGCCCATCGTTCTCGACGGCTATGGAGCGATCGAGGTGATCTTCATCGAGAAATGGAGATCCGGCGCAAAATATTGATCGCAAAACTTCTTCACAAGTCGAATTCTCCTCCTCTGCAACAGAAGACATGGTGTAGATTTTGGAAAAGGGGAGATTAGGGTTTTGAATTTGATAAGTAAGTGGGTCCAATGTGCTGACCGTATTCCAGGAGCTTGCTGACTGGACCTGATACGATGACTCCACCGGCACGTGGTGTGCTGAATGGACCCCAGGTGGCAACTCACTGGGCAACGTGGTCTCTTGGATGCTGACTTGGCTACCACGTGGCCTTTTGGTGGGCCTCTATGCCGATTGGACGCCAGGTGGAGATGACAGGACCGCATAGGTTGACTTCACCGCCACGCTGTCTGCTGACTGTACCAATGTGCTGACTCGACTCCAGGTGGCATGCCAAGTGGACAAAGTACGCTGACGTGGCAACCAAGTCGCGATGCATCTGGTGGCCCTCTGGTGGGCCACGATGCTGATTGGACCCAAGATGGCGATGACTGGACCTGATAGGCCGACTCAACCGCCATGTCATCTGCTGACGGGATCCATCTGCCGGGTGTCATGCTTATTCGAAGGCAGAAGCTGACATGGCAAAAACGTGGCCTTATCTATGGGTCCCGCAGTGGCGGATGACAAGACAAGACCGGATGACTCAGCAGCCACGTGTTGTGCTGACCGGATCACGCCGCCAGGTGGCATGCTGATTGGATGGCTGTAGCTGAGTTGGCAAACAGGTGGCCACCGTGTAGCTCAACAATGCTGATTAGATGCCAGGTGGAGGATGACTGAACGAGACCCGCTGACTCATCCGCAACGTCTTCTGCTGAGGTGATGTGGCAGCCCCGTGGCGGATGACTGGACCGGAGCCGCTGACTAAGCCTCCACGTGTTGTGCTGACTGGATCTGGCAGACAGGTGGAGGATGACTGGACAAGACCCGCTGACTCAGCCGCCACGTCTTCTGCTTCGGTGATGTGGCAGCCCCGTGGCGGATGACTGGACCAGACCCGCTGACTAAGCCTCCACGTGTTCTGCTGACTGGACTGGCAGCCAGGTGGAGGATGACTGGACAAGACCCGCTGACTCAGCGGACAGGTGTTGTGCTGACTGGATCTGGCAGCCAGGTGGAGGATGACTGGACAAGACCCGCTGACTCAGCGGACAGGTGTTGTGCTGACTGGATCTGGCAGCCAGGTGGAGGATGACTGGACCAGACCCGCTGACTAAGAGTCCACGTGTTCTGCTGACTGGATCTGGCAGCCAGGTGGAGGATGACTGGACCAGACCCGCTGACTAAGAGTCCACGTCTTGCACTGACTGGATGTGGCGGATGACTGGACAAGACCCGCTGACTCAGCGGACAGGTGTTGTGCTGACTGGATCTGGCAGCCAGGTGGAGGATGACTGGACCAGACCCGCTGACTAAGCCTCCACGTGTTGTGCTGACTGGATCTGGCAGACAGGTGGAGGATGACTGGACAAGACCCGCTGACTAAGAGTCCACGTGTTGCACTGACTGGATGTGGCGGATGACTGGACAAGACCCGCTGACTCAGCGGACAGGTGTTGTGCTGACTGGATCTGGCAGCCAGGTGGAGGATGACTGGACCAGACCCGCTGACTAAGCCTCCACGTGTTCTGCTGACTGGATCTGGCAGCCAGGTGGAGGATGACTGGACCAGACCCGCTGACTAAGAGTCCACGTGTTGCACTGACTGGATGTGGCGGATGACTGGACAAGACCCGCTGACTCAGCGGACAGGTGTTGTGCTGACTGGATCTGGCAGCCAGGTGGAGGATGACTGGACCAGACCCGCTGACTAAGCCTCCACGTGTTCTGCTGACTGGATCTGGCAGCCAGGTGGAGGATGACTGGACCAGACCCGCTGACTAAGAGTCCACGTCTTGCACTGACTGGATGTGGCGGATGACTGGACAAGACCCGCTGACTCAGCGGACAGGTGTTGTGCTGACTGGATCTGGCAGCCAGGTGGAGGATGACTGGACCAGACCCGCTGACTAAGCCTCCACGTGTTGTGCTGACTGGATCTGGCAGACAGGTGGAGGATGACTGGACCGGAGCCGCTGACTAAGCCTCCACGTGTTGTGCTGACTGGATCTGGCAGACAGGTGGAGGATGACTGGACAAGACCCGCTGACTCAGCCGCCACGTCTTCTGCTTCGGTGATGTGGCAGCCCCGTGGCGGATGACTGGACCAGACCCGCTGACTAAGCCTCCACGTGTTCTGCTGACTGGACTGGCAGCCAGGTGGAGGATGACTGGACAAGACCCGCTGACTCAGCGGACAGGTGTTGTGCTGACTGGATCTGGCAGCCAGGTGGAGGATGACTGGACAAGACCCGCTGACTCAGCGGACAGGTGTTGTGCTGACTGGATCTGGCAGCCAGGTGGAGGATGACTGGACCAGACCCGCTGACTAAGAGTCCACGTCTTGCACTGACTGGATGTGGCGGATGACTGGACAAGACCCGCTGACTCAGCGGACAGGTGTTGTGCTGACTGGATCTGGCAGCCAGGTGGAGGATGACTGGACCAGACCCGCTGACTAAGCCTCCACGTGTTCTGCTGACTGGATCTGGCAGCCAGGTGGAGGATGACTGGACCAGACCCGCTGACTAAGAGTCCACGTCTTGCACTGACTGGATGTGGCGGATGACTGGACAAGACCCGCTGACTCAGCGGACAGGTGTTGTGCTGACTGGATCTGGCAGCCAGGTGGAGGATGACTGGACCAGACCCGCTGACTAAGCCTCCACGTGTTGTGCTGACTGGATCTGGCAGACAGGTGGAGGATGACTGGACAAGACCCGCTGACTAAGAGTCCACGTGTTGCACTGACTGGATGTGGCGGATGACTGGACAAGACCCGCTGACTCAGCGGACAGGTGTTGTGCTGACTGGATCTGGCAGCCAGGTGGAGGATGACTGGACCAGACCCGCTGACTAAGCCTCCACGTGTTCTGCTGACTGGATCTGGCAGCCAGGTGGAGGATGACTGGACCAGACCCGCTGACTAAGAGTCCACGTGTTGCACTGACTGGATGTGGCGGATGACTGGACAAGACCCGCTGACTCAGCGGACAGGTGTTGTGCTGACTGGATCTGGCAGCCAGGTGGAGGATGACTGGACCAGACCCGCTGACTAAGCCTCCACGTGTTCTGCTGACTGGATCTGGCAGCCAGGTGGAGGATGACTGGACCAGACCCGCTGACTAAGAGTCCACGTCTTGCACTGACTGGATGTGGCGGATGACTGGACAAGACCCGCTGACTCAGCGGACAGGTGTTGTGCTGACTGGATCTGGCAGCCAGGTGGAGGATGACTGGACCAGACCCGCTGACTAAGCCTCCACGTGTTGTGCTGACTGGATCTGGCAGACAGGTGGAGGATGACTGGACAAGACCCGCTGACTCAGCCGCCACGTCTTCTGCTTAGGTGATGTGGCAGCCCCGTGGCGGATGACTGGACCAGACCCGCTGACTAAGCCTCCACGTGTTCTGCTGACTGGACTGGCAGCCAGGTGGAGGATGACTGGACAAGACCCGCTGACTCAGCGGACAGGTGTTGTGCTGACTGGATCTGGCAGCCAGGTGGAGGATGACTGGACCAGACCCGCTGACTAAGAGTCCACGTGTTGCACTGACTGGATGTGGCAGCCAGGTGGCCGATGACTGGACAAGACCCGCTGACTCAGCCGCCACGTCTTCTGCTTAGGTGATGTGGCAGCCCCGTGGCGGATGACTGGACCAGACCCGCTGACTAAGCCTCCACGTGTTCTGCTGACTGGACTGGCAGCCAGGTGGAGGATGACTGGACAAGACCCGCTGACTCAGCGGACAGGTGTTTTGCTGACTGGATCTGGCAGCCAGGTGGAGGATGACTGGACCAGACCCGCTGACTAAGAGTCCACGTGTTGCACTGACTGGATGTGGCAGCCAGGTGGCCGATGACTGGACAAGACCCGCTGAGTCAGCCGCCACGTCTTCTGCTGAGGTGATGTGGCATCCCCGTGGCGGATGACTGGACAACACTCGCTGACTCAGCGGACACGTGTTGTGCTGACTGTATCTGGCCGCCAGGTGTCGGATGACTGGACAAGACACGCTGACTCAGCGGACACGTGTTGTGCTGACTGGATGAGGCAGCCAGGTGTCGGATGACTGGATAAGACCCGCTGACTCAGCCGCTACGTCTTCTGCTGAGCTGATGTGGCAGCCCCGTGGCGGATGACTGGCCTTTTGTGTTGGTCCACAATGCTGATTCGACGCCAGGTGGTGGATGACTGGAGCTGCACTGCTGACTCAGCAGCCACATGTTATGCTGATATGACAAAGGGAGCTGACTTGGCGAACACGTGGCATACTCAATGGTTCACAGTATTGATTAGACGCCAGGTGGCAGATGACTGGACGTCGTCGGCTGACTCAGCAGCCACATGTTCTGCTGACTGGATCCATCCGCCAAGTGGCATTCTGATCGGACTTTAGAAGGTGCCTTGGCATCCGTCCCCTTCTGGTGGGCCTCGATGATGATTGGACGCCAGGTGCGTACGAGTGGACTTGATTGGCTGAGTAAACCGCCACGTAGTCTTCTGACTGGACTCCAGGTGGTAGCTGACTGGCAACCACATGGTCTCCTTGGGGCCCATCTTGTTTACTGGACGCCAGTGGCATACGTGGTGGAAGTCTGTAGCTGACTTGGCAAACACGTGGCTTCCTGGTGGGCCCCTGATGCTGATTGGATGCCAGGTTGCGAATGACTGGACCAGGTGCGCTGATTCAGCCGCCACATGGTGTGCTGACTGGACTCCAGTTGGCGGCTGACTGGGCAACCGCGTGTCTCTGGGGGGCCTATCTTGCTTACTGGACGCCGGGTGGCCTACGATTAGGGTTTTATTTTAAGAGTCCTGCAACTGGTCGTCTCAGTCGTTGGGTTCGCTACCACCGATGGCCGTTGTCGTTTCCGGAGCCAATGTGATTTCCATTTCAAATTTTTTTGATGTATGTATTCCTGTTCGTTCTTTCCCGAGATAAAATATTTTCTTGGGGTATTCTGATTTTTGTTTCCTAATCTAATTTTGGTGCATGTTTAAATACTAGGGAATGTCTTTAAGGTTGGTTGGAAACCTGAGTTGTTTATTCTCATGTATGTGGGTTTTAAGTTTAAGCTAATCACCGCTTTATTTATTTTAATGCTTTTGAATTCCTGACGTGGTTTTCGCCTTGGTTACTGAGAAAAGTTTCATCTGGGTGTTTGATAAAATGCCTGACTTAAGTTTAACGTTGCTGACCTATACGCCTCCTCCATATCCTGCTCATATTTCTTCTCATAAATTTGTTGTTCTTGTCTGATAAAATTTTTCAGGAGAAAGAGAATGTGTTTTCGTTGGTACTAATTTGATGCAATGTTGGGGCCAATTCATGTTGGACCAGACAAGCCGCTGATGCATGTACATGCTTGCGGGCTGCCTGCAACCCTTGTATTTTGAAGTGAAAGATTCGAATCAACTTTCTATGCTGCCTTCTGTTATTTGGAAATTTTGTTTAGTGCAATAACCAAAGTTAAGTTTGAAAAATAATGCTTTAAAAGACTATTCTTGAGCACGACTACGCAATCAGAATCTAAAAAGGTTTGTGTCATGTATCTCTGATGGATCAATCTGCTAGAAACGAAATCAAAGGACAATATATCTGCATAAACAAAGTCAAAGGTTTCTAGATAAGTTAAGGGTAGTGTTCTCTAGATAAATTTGAATTTGGTTGTAGTTGAAACTCACTTAGGAGTAACCAAATGAATTCCTTTTCTTTTTGTAACGTATTTGTTTTTCAGCAGTAGGCAGTGCTGACTGAAACAAATTAAGCTTCAGTCTATTGGTGCATCACTGTGATATAGTTTTCCTATTGGTTTTCCTTCATCCATCAACTAGACTTCCATCTTTTATTTTCACTGCGTCAAATTGATATAGCTTATTCTCGAGGCCTGGATTTCTTGTTCTGCATATTATGTGGGACTCTTCTATCTTTAAATTCAACTAAGTTTGCTGAATGCCCTCTTTGTGGCACCAAGCTGAAAGCTAAAGGTACAATCACTTCTTTGCAGATTTCATAAAATTTTGCAACTGTATGTATTCCATTTACAAATAACATCTGTCATACCCACTTTCTCACATGTCTGTGTCATATGTCCTATGTTATTTAGATAACTGTATTTTAGCCTATTGTTATCAATTGTTATGGTCACATATTGCTTCACACAGTTCAGGAGTTTTGTTCCTTGCTCTACAGTGTAAAAATCAGTAGTTCATTTGTCTGTGGGATCTGAAAATTCTTCGGAAATGTGGCAAATAACTTTTTTATCAATTATTTCAGAGATTGCTGGAAAAGAAACGTGGTACAGTGTTACTGCAGAGGTATATAATGTATTTTCATCTTTAAATATGTTAGTGCAATTATTCTTTGGCATTTTGGGGTTGTATTTAACTGTTTATGGTCCCTCTATTTGTATTCTCTTATTGGAGACGACATCTAAAATCCTGTATAGAAGCTGATGAATGTTTGTTTAAAAAGATTACTTGTTGAGATAACTTATTTTGTCCAACTGATTGCAGATAGATTTGAAATGACTAATTTGATGAGTTTTCTTTGCATGGGTGTTGGACAAATTTCTCTGAACAAGTGTTCTGTCTTTATGAATTACTGTTGCTCGTTCTAGTTGGCTTACTCCAGTTGTCTATGCCATTATAGTCAGTTCGTGCCCACATTGAATTTTGTCAATTGGGTAGTTGGTATTCTCAATCAATGTGGCCATCCTTATATTGTACAAATGCTAGATTGAAAGTTGCAAGGAGAAAACATGAATAAAGAGTAATTAGAATGCTGATGTTGTCAATATTTTGAAATCAGGGGCTAACTGGTGAGGATGGATATAATATCACAACTGCAAGAGCAAGTGAATGCAGTAGCAACTGTTGCTTTCAATACCTTTGGAACACTGCAGAGGGATGCCCCTGCAGTCCGGCTCTCCCCAAATTATCCTGAACCACCTGCTGGTCCCATTCCCAATCCCAATCCTAATCCAAATGTCAATCCCACAGAGGATGCTGCAAATGTCACTGAGCAATCCAAGGTTATGAGTGCTGCTCTAGTAAAGGCTGCTAAACAGGTAGGTAGTACTTTTCCTGTGAGAGTATTCCTTTAATATGTTAAGAAACTTCGGTACAAAAAATGGATGTCATTTAAGAAAAACATTTTGGATTTTTGGATGGCTAGTTGCTACTAAAGAACTAGTTACCATTTCATGCAAAGATTTTTTGATATTAAACATATCATTCTTCTGTTTTGCTATTGATTGCAAGGCAAGAAGGTTAATGCAGCCTGCAAGTATTTATATCCCCTTTTAACTTCTTCATATTTCTTATAATTTTTTTTTTTATTGGCAAAAATATATTAATGAGAAAAATAGAAGAAAATAACTCAGAGCATCCCCTACAAACAAAAAGAAACTGACACCAAGGGCAACAACTTGACCTCCTGGAAAAGTGTCAAACTCTGTAACCATAATTTTTTTTTTAAACCACAACCGCCTTGTGCCCTGGTGAATGGGATTTTGGGACCCATATTATTAGATGATAGAAACAAGATCACAGGGAGAGATGAACATCCCCTGCAACTCACTTGGAAGCGAACTTGCAATGGCAAGCGATGGGACTCTTCTGACCTAATGTCCTACGTGATGCTCCTGCAAGTATATATGTTAATTTTAGGATCTCCTTATACCTATAAACTATCGATTGGAACCTGGAACTGCTCCAACCTCCCAAGTCTTGCGTCCACCCTGATTTTATTTTTTCACTTTCTTCTTTTGATATTGAAAGTTAATTACATTTTTCAGTTTCCTTTTTGCACCTCAACATGATGTTTCAAAGTGGTGATATGGTCCAAGATCTGCCACCATAAGAAGTAATGTTCATCCCTCCCTATCCTAATAAGTCTTCACATCTTTGACTGCACTGCAGTGTAACTTAAGGCTGTCTTACCTGGGAAAAGCTTTCAGCACAATAGTTTGCTTCTCTTCCATATGGTCATGATTGCAAAACATGTGCATCCTCCTTCTGATGGCTTTTCAATGATTGTTCCGAGGATGCTAAGTGGCATCTCTTCTCAGATCCTCGTCACAAACCTTTTTTCTATAGATCTTCCTACACTGTCTCTTTGTTTTCTTGTCCATAATTATTTCAGCTTCCACATCATTATTTAATATATTTCGCAAATGCAAAGCTATTGTTTAATCAGCTCCTTTTCCTTGGTATGAACACATACACGATTGCCCTGGTAGGCTGGAGGATTTGATAATGATGAAAATCTGGATGCTCTGAGAATGCTGTTGTGGTATAGAGAAACGCCATAATTTTGGTCTTCTTATCCATTTGGATGGAGAAAAATGCCAGAATTGTTATAGGCAATTTATCTCTTGCTTCTTTTTTTTTGGGGGGGGGGAGATAGGATTGTCTTTTATGCTTCTTTGTGTATAATTGCATTGGGGGCCTTTAAAAACATAAGTTTAAGAATTAAACCACTTGAGAGTTTTACCTATGTAGTTCTTTTTATTTTTGCTTGTTTTGACATTCAATATTCTGTTTGGTTGAAATTTTTGTCCCTGATTTCTCTTAACTGTCCTGCCAACTGTTTTGCCTATCACTCAAAATTATTGGACTATGTAGGGAGAGAAAACATCAGGGATTGGAATCACCATCCATAATCCTGAAAAAAGCAAAAGCACTTCACGCCCATTTACATCTTAATGAGAACTCTGGGTGTCTCCAGATTTTGTGGTTGATTTTCATTTGCAAGCAAGTATATCATGTTTATACTAATTAGGTGATTACCAACTCAGCAGGCTTTGGCCAACCACTATTGAACTACTGAAATGCACAACCTGTGGGTTCGAATAGCAAAAAGAAAGTAACACATGCAGCTTTCACCAACCTCCTTTGAGTTGTGTGACTTGTACTAACGAGTTTGATGACCGTTTCTTGTTAAGAGGCACAAATATGAATAGAATATTGTATCGGACATTACATGGATACATGTACGGAAACACAACAAATTTCTAAAAACTGGGCCACGGATTTTGAAATAAATAAAATTAAAGGTGGTTGCTAATGAGATGCAAAAACTAAGCATAACAATTGTGGTTCCACATCACTATACTGTATAATCAATGAACAAATAAAAGATTATACATGTCATTAGTGAATATAATTGTCAAAAGGTTCACATGACGTGGGCATGAAGTATTGTGCGAGAATTATTTTGACAGGTGGTTAGAAAATAGAAACACAACTCAGAGTTTATGACGTTTATGCAGCCCATATCCATGGAGTATCATATCGCATTTGACATGTGTCTGATACGGACGTGGTCTATGTATTGAAAGTATCTATGCAACTTGGGTTTCTTGTATTCACCAGTGATTGAGCAATGACCTTCAAATGTCTTATGTTATTATTTAAGAGATTTCAAACATTTTTTTTTTCCTTGAAATGCCTCTAATGTATTGTTACTGTCCAGCTTGACACGTTAGTTGCAGCACTGCCAATATCTGAGGGGGGTGAAGAAGCTCAGTTAAAGAGAATTGCAGAACTTCAGGTGTGATAGAAAATCTTCTCTTGCACACTCACATGCTGGAGTCGTGTAATCGGTAAGGATTTATATTTTCAAGAATATTGTGCAGGCTGAAAATGATGCCATAGGACAAGAACTTCAGAGGCAACTTGAGGCTGCAGGTAGGCTTTAGGGCCAGGCTAGTTTCAATCATTTACACTTGAGCATGTCTGCGAACAGCTAAGTTTCAATTGTAAATCTAGTGGGTGGGTGGGGGTGTCTGTGCGTGTATGAATATAGCTTTTGGGAACAGTCATTTTTTTCCTAATACTAGAAATCCCGCTCATGGCTAATTATGGTATAAATCTTAATGAATTTACATGATTTCATGTCAAAACAATGTTTTCATTTCTGAAATGAAATGAACTTTATTCAATTTGTATGACTATCGAGCAGACTCTTAGTTAATGACTTGGTTCTTTCGAACCAAGTGCAATTGTGTAAACATAAATACTGTATCAATGACCACTGGAAGCTGACTCATCTCCTTGATCTATCAAGCTCAATTCTGCAAATAAGTGACAACAGGAAGATTTTCGTGAATATGCTAGGCCCCATGTAGATTTATCAGTTAAGACCAGGACTTCTAAGTCATTCCTAGCCAAAACATAGTTTCAGGGGGCTGTCACTTGCTTTTGAACTTTAATAGTCTCCGGGTTAGATTAATAGAGAATGGCTTTATGAGTAAAACTAATTGGAATAACGAATCAGATAACAGTAATATGGTTGAGCTTAATTTTGTCTCCTGTGATTTATTTCCTTTTTTTTTTTGCTCCCTTTTTAATTCCCCCTCCCCTTCTTGTTTGGAAAGTCAATTTACCTTGCTGATATCATATTTGGGTTTTGTGGCTACCAGAAAATGAATTGAAGCTGGTCCAGGAGCTCTTTAGCCAAGCCACAGACAACTGCTTAAACGTAAAGAAACCAGATTGAAGACTGCAACAGCATGACACCTTCTTTTTTTCCTTGTACCAATTTTTCATCTCTATGTTTTCGAGTGGTTGGTGTATGGTAATAAGGGAAAGGATATAAATTAAACCCAAATTGTATGTTGCAGACTAGTTCAACCCAAACCGAAAGAGACATAATTTGCTGCCCCTTTGGAGACATGAAATGCCTATTTTGGCCAATTTATTGGGATATTGCCTTAGATTTGCTTCTTTGCACAATTCAGGAAGAAATTTGACTAACAAAATGCCAAGGAAGTCACTACATGACTATAATAAAGGCAAAGCTACCTTTCGTTTTGCAAGCAAGCGTAACCTTTCAAAGAAAAGACAAATTATGAGCAAAGGCCCCATAGCTTGAATAAGAATGCAAATCCAAACAAAGGTTATATCTTACAAGTGATTAAACAAGAAAGCATAAGATAAATAACAAGCGTAACCTTTCAGAGTTTCAAACTTAACACCATTCTCAAGCCCGGGGCACACCTTACGTCTGGGACATAAAACTAAACAAACCTCAAACATCAGAAGAAAGGAAAAAAAAATTATGGCCCAAATGTTGGAGTAGGCAAGAAAATTTCCCTCGGACAGCTTCTGGGTGAACCTACTAAACTAATGGGACTGAACATGTAACTCGAGGTGCCAGCAGCAAGAGGAAAATGATTCTCCCAAATGACCAAACAAGCTTCAGCATGTCCATCGGTTGTCACTGGCCTTAATTGTGTCCAACTGCCCGCGTGCTAAGCGCATCACTGAACAAGAGAAACATAACCAATCAGAATAAAATCTTACTCCGATCCCAAAAGACTCTTGTAGAAAAGTATCCGCACTTCCAAAGGAAGCTCAAAAATATAGTATGGTGAGAAGTTTCCTTTATCAAAGGGCAGCACCATGCCATGATTCAAAGGAAAAGGGGGTAGTCTGGCATTTCCACCAATGCTATGGTAAATGTTTACATTATGGAGACTTATAAGGCTATGAAACCTGTTGTTGAACAGAGTCCTTACACAAGCACCAGGCATGTGATTTACTCTCCTTTCACTCTGGCATGCACCAAAGAACATAAAAGACACAAAACTCGTGCATAATCCCGAATATTTTTTTAAAAAAAATTGGCTGACAGAGGTCTTCAATTTAAATACTACCAGCTGTGGCTGCTGTTGCTGCTGCTGTGGTTGCATATAATTTCCATAACCAGGGTAACCTCCATAGTACATACTGGGGTCTTGAGCAGCTTGGGCATAGCCATACTGATCATATCCAGCAGCATACCCATAAGATCCACCACTATACTGGCTCACATCATTCTGAGGCTGGAAAAATCCAGCAAACCAGATTTGTCAATATGCATACAAAAATGTGAAAACCTGCAGAAGGAAAAATAAGCAACATGATATTAATAACCTGCTTGTTTGAAGGACTACGACCCCATGAAAGCCGAATATTCTGTCCCCCTAACTGAGTTCCGTTCAACATCTGCAATGCCTCCTCTGCATGACTCCTGATGCATATGAGAAATGCCACAGATTAGATGAGCTAATAGTCCAATCTCATGGGATCTGTAAAGATAGGCAATTAGCTTACCGGTCAGCAAACTGAACAAAACCACATCTCTTGCCCAGAGGAATTTTGACATGAACCAACTCACCATACTTGCTGAACAATTGTTTTAACTGGTCATCTGTAACATTGGAATCTAATCCACCAACAAATATCTGCAGTGAATATCATTATAAGCACGTGGCCAGAGAAACCGTAGTAAAACAAGCTTTTACATTCTAATAAGGTACTGACAGTTGTATTATTTGGATCGCTCTCGCTTTGACTGTCTTGGTTATTCTGGTAGGAAGCTGCATTAAACAATAAAATGAAATGAAATAAATTGCAGGAATAATATGAGCTGGGTTAACAGTTCCGAATCAGAACAAGAGAAAATGGAATACGAGGCTAGAACCCTTGCAACACAATTTTGTCCAGCAATATCAGCCAATGCATGTAGTTAGTACTGAACATGTTGAGAAACGGCCACAAGCTATAATGTCAACAAAAGAAATGGGAAACAGGTTTTTATAGTCACATGTTGACAACAGCTGACTTAAATACTTGAGACTTTTCTTCAACTTTGAAATGTGCACATGATTCGACGTGGAAAATAAAACAAAAACATCACATATCATGATTATATGTACGTCCAGAAATCAATTTTGGATCACCAACCTATCCTAGCGTGCTCATCCAGATGTAACAGACTGCAAACAATGACTTAAATCCTGGGGGATTTAATGTTTTATTAACGATGGAAAATGTTCACAGATGACCTTCAGACTCTGGTTAAGAAACTTTATTAGGTTTGATTCTATTTAAAACAAATCCCTGATACTGTATTTACTCATTTCACGAACGTTAAAAAGCATGTATTATGAACGTAAAATTACTGTCATTTAAAAATCATTTATTTAGGAAAAGGTGATTCTCAATAAGTGCTCGGCAAGCACCTGTCAACAAGACCCTTTTATAAATGTACTTGCAGAAACTTGTTTCAGACTAGATACCAAAAGACTGAAAGCAGCTAGCCAACTCACCTTCTGTCCTGCACTATTCAGACTTGGGAAAAAGAACCCAGACAAACTTTATAGTCACTGCCAATAATACATAATTTAAAAAGAGAAACAGGAAAAAGGAAAAGCATACAACTTCATATGCCAGCAAATGAACCCTTCCAAAATAAAGCATCAAGGCATCCACATCCGATTTAGCAATTAACAGGACACATATTTGCTTCTCTTGATAGTTGTTGAAGATGAGGTGAGGTGAACATTATCTCCATGCAGATCAAATGCAGGGAGTTCAGATTCAAGTATTTCTGGTCACATGAAAGACCTAGAATTAAATTTACTTTGCATACAGAATCATAAGGCTTTGGACTGTGACAATGAGGAAGGCTACCACCGGTGCCCAGCCATACTGGCCTTTGCACAACAACCCAAAAAAAAAAGTAAAAAAACCAGGTAATATGGACCAGATTTCAGCAAGAAAATAAATTGGAGGAATATAAATAAACCATATTTCAGGAACACAAGAAACAAATAGGAAGTACTATGAATGGGATCAAAAAAAATGAAACTAAGAAACAAAAATGCCCCCCCAAAAAAAGGGAACTTCTATGAACCAAAAAAAAAATACATAAAGAAACTGCTATTAAGGATTTTAACTTGCTGCAATTTGTATGCACCTCTTATGGGAACCAAGAGGAACCACAAAAATGAAAAGGTCTTCAGACCGACATATACAAGTAACAAAGGAATGGTAACTGACATGAAAACTTGGTTGAAAAGCAATATATGTAACCAAAGGAACAGTAAAAGTAACTTCACTGACATCTCCATAAAGTAAAGGAGCTGGAAATAATTCGAGAAATGTAGCCAAAAATGCCACCAAAACTGAAATGATGGTGAAAACTTAAAATTTACCGCATGAACAGGAAAACTGACCTAGGCGAGGCACCGAACTAAAAGGTAACCATTTCGGCTGATATCAGTTCCAGGCCTCTAAATCATAGAGCATCCTGAGATCCTGCTTTGAGATAACAGGAGTTTTATAAGATTTTGCGTTTCTCAATACTTTAACAAATCTTAATTTTTCCAGTAACTTTCTGTAAGGAAATCGCGTGAAGGAAAAAAGACTCTTTATACCACGAGTCTTCAAGAGCATAACCGTAACAAAAAAGAACTTGATGAAAATGTTCAACCAGCTTGATATTAAGAGTACGACAAGTTATACCTAATTCACCTTTCAACAGAAAAAGTATCAAATTCAAAACATCAGCACAAAAGTCAACTAATAAAATTTGCTTGCAAGTATTGATGACTATCACATGAAAATAATTGATAAACAACAAAAGGGTGGTGCATATGTAATGAACAGAACATACCTTTTATGTATTGCTGACCTCCCACAGCCTTCTTATTGGCAGCAGGACCAATGCGCATGGGCCTTGAAGAACAATACATCCCATTCATCTCGGTCATAGCTCGTTGCTGTTCAGATTCATCTCCAAACCTAACAAAACCATAACCCTTTGTGCGACCAGTGACCCTGTCAGTAACAACTTTAGCACCCTTGACTGAAGGATAGTTAGCCTTAAATGTCTCTTGCAGCAAGTAGTCTGTGACATCAGCAGCCAAGTCTCCCACAAAAATAGTATAGTCAGGACCATCATCTGCATGCTTCTCACCCCCACTGAAAGATGCCCAGTTCAATCTGAAATTCTGCTCAACATTAGGCATTAAGCTACCATTATATGTCAGCAGAAGTCTTTCCGCCGCAGCACGATTGACAAACTCGATAAAGCCATAACCCTCAGACTGCTGAGTTACTTTGTTGCGGATAATCTTCACGTTAGTAACCTGGACATGCAACAAGAAGATTCTATGTAACACTTGAACATCACCTTCTAGCAAACACATTAAGCACAAGGAAATAGTGTTTAAATAATGATAAAAAGGAGAAAACCCCTCCCTCCCTCCCTCTCTGAAACCATTAGCGTTTTCAGCCTCTGCAGAACAGAAAAAAATACATGCATTCCTTAACACATTAAGATAACAGGTATCCACTATAACTCATCTTACTTCCTAAATATACACGCATAGAAGCGACATGCTAGGCCACGAACAATTAAAGTCCCGCGCATGGCCCAACAGTTAACTAGCCATGGACCAAAAACACAAACAAGAACATGAGATCAAATACAATACCCTTGCTAGGGTTACAATTTATTACCATACCAATCACAGGGAAACTCTAATTCACTAACCCAAGACCACCAAGAAGAGCAGCTTGTTGCCAACTTATATAACACCTTTTACACAATCAGTTCTGCGCAAAGAACAAGACTTTGATGCTTGAACACTTTAAAGCTTGAATAACAACCATAACAAGAACAGGGATTATAATCACAACACAAGAATCACCGCGTAAACAACATAAAACAACAAGACACAGAGAGAGAGAGAGAGAGAGAGAAAGCTGTTACCTCTCCGGTATGAGCAAAGCAGCTATAGACGTAAGTCTCATCCATCCAGAACTGCAAATCGCCGATCCAAAGAGTGCGAACCTCATCGGCAGAAGCTGGCTGCGGAGCAGCGGCGCCCCACCCCTGCGCCATCACTTGCTGCTGCTGCTGCTGCTGCTGCGGCTGAGCCGGAGCCGGAGCCGAAGCCGGCTGCTGCTGGAGCTGCGGCGGCGGTGGGGGCGCTTGAGAGTACCAGTTATAGGTATAGGGATTAGGCTGCTGGGGTTGTTGCTGATACTGTTGCGGAGGTAGCTGTTGTGGAGGCTGCTGCTGCTGTGGAGGCATCATCATCCATGGCTGCTGTTGATGTTGAGGGTACTGGTAGGGTTGTGGTTGTTGTTGTTGTGGAGGGTTTTGATGATCCATTGCTGGAGGTGCCATTGGTGATGGAACCACGTTTGCTCCTGGTTGCATCATTCTCTCCGTGTGAAGTGCAAACCCCTTTACAGAGAGAACGGCGGGCGGGGGTGGGGGGGCTGATTTCGTGTGGAAAAGAAACCCTAACCCTAGAGAGTTTATCTCGATCGGGGGTGCGAGTGTTATAAAGGTAACGTCTCGGGCCTTTGGGGTCTCGCGAACGGGGTTTGATTTTCAGAAAGAGAAAAGGGGGAGAGAATAAAAGGTTAGCATTTTTAGAGAATAAAAGGTTAGCATTTTTTTTTTTTTTTTGGCCTTTTCGCGGAGGAAAATAATTAAATATGGAAGTTTCAAATTAAATCTGAATATTATTTATAATTTAAATTAAATGATTCGTCCGTAAAATAAAATAAAAGATAAATACCCCCTAACAGACTCCTTGAGCCCTTTTTATGAACAAAATCTTAATATTTTGAATAAATATGATTTGAATTATATTAAATTTTTAATTAATAAAATTTGTTTGATACTTATTTTCTTGATATATAAAATTTTAATTCAAAATTTTATTTAAAAAATATTATAACTAACCAAATAAGCATAAAAAAAGTTAGTCATACCCCCAAAAAAAAAAAGCTTACATTTACATTTACCCTATGGCCTTTTTCTTTTGAAATTTTTTATACCCTAGGGCCTAAATTGTATATTACATGATTCACTTTTTATCTCTGAATTCTGAGTATCCTTTTTATTAAAAGAAAAATTGATTTCAAGAGAACAAGAGGTAAAAAAGAACAATTGAAAAAAAAAAAAAAAAAACCAGAGAACAACCCGATGACTAGGGTCTTTTTAAGTGTAAAAATTGAAAAAAAAATTTAAATGAATATTAAAATATCAAAAAGATAAATTAATTAATGAAAAGGAGGAATAAAATTTTAATAGTGGGAGGTTGAGGGCCATTGCCCCCGCCAGATCCCCTGGCCCCGTCCTTGGCTGCTACCAAACTCCGTCTGGGCAAGCTCTGTCTCATTATTTTTTTTTTTTTTTAATTCATTATGTTAGCATCAAACTCAAATTTTAATTATTTTTAAAAAAAATAAATGCAAAATTTTTAATTTCTTTTATGAACTTAATTGGTTATACTCATGTTTAGTCCGTAATCTTTCCAAAAGACAATAAGGTATTACACTTAATTTATTTACTTTAGGGATTTTTTCTATATTTGTTTCACTCTGAAATCTTCTATTGCAATCAAAATTTTAACAAAAATACTCCCTATTGTGTACTCAAGTGGGCAGATCTTTACTTGTCTTAATGTCTATATTTGAAAACAAACGAAAAAAGGCAAATTGGGAGAGAAAAAAGACGAAGAGATAAAATATCAATCTACATATTGAAATTAGACCTCAAATAATAAAATCAATGTAAGAAAGAAATTAAAAATGAAATAGAATTTCCAAACAAGGGAAGCGATGAAGTTTTAGTTTTTGAAAATGACAATATAATTTTGAATATGATAGTCGATTCAAATGTCAATGGCAGAAAAAAATTGAACGAGCGGATGTTAAAGATACAAGACAATGAAAACAAATGTCAAAATAGAAATGGGTGACAATTGGCAAACGGTGAATAAAGAATCAAAGGTGATGAGATAGAAAACTAAAAACAAATTTCTTCACAGTCATTTATGGAGGTGATGAATGACAAAAATGAATCAATAAGAACAGAGTCAAAGTATTCGAATAAAGAGATAGAGAATCCATTGAGAAGAGAGAGAATGAGATATAAGAGAAGAAACATGAAAAGAGAAAGTTGATCAACCAAAACAGAAAATAATCGATTAGCATATTGGTAATTGAAAATAGAGAAAATTGATGAAGAATAAATGAGTGGAGAGAAAAATAGCAAGAGAGATTTATGGGGGCAGAGAGAGAGAGAGAGCCAGAGAGGGGGGGGGGGGGAGGGAGGGAGGGAAGGCAAGGAAAGTGGTGACGAATTGCGAACATTTATGGTGTGATAAGATTTTAATATGATTGTTTTGTTTTTATTTTTAAAATAATACAATTATTTTGTTGATGAATTGTAAAAATTTTTGAACACTAGCTGACATAGATTTTGACCAAATTACTTACAACAAACATCTTAAATTATGCATTTGTTAACCAATAAGATTTTAATCTTTGATTTGCTATATTTAAATTTTAAAATTTTATTTTGTCGCAAATGATATTCTGCCACTATTGAATATTAATGGCGTTAGGCATGTCAAATATTTTGAATCGAACCAAAATGGATGATTCTAGTTTAATATGAAAATGAACCATAATCAAATTCGGAATAATGGCGTTAATTATCATATCATATCAGTATATGATGGTTTTCATTTGAATTGGTTTTGAATTTTTTTTTCAAAATTTTATAGTTTTTTAAAATTTTCCTTTGTTTCTAATTTTGACTAAATTTAATATTTTTAGAAACTTCAAACTTAGGTTTTTATAAAATATTCCCTCCTTCCTTCCAAAGCAAATTTGTCCATTCAAACCTACACAATCAGTGAATTGAAAAATTAGAAATTGATTGCGATTTATGGATTCTAATCATGTCTTGAGTGACATTTGTGATACATTATCAGTATAATTAGAAATTGTTATGTTATTTATTTAATTCTTTGATGAATAATTGCTATGATATTTATTCATTCTCTCTGTTAATATAATAAGTATTCGATGTGGTACAAACGAAAAATCAAGCCCCTTGTCAGGTTCCTGTTGGGGGGCCCCCCGGTTTCCTTTTGGACATGGGAGTTTGGCTCAACCTTGAATGCAACTTTTGTTCCTTTTTGACCCATGAAAAGGTCTTGTCAAAACCACCCTTGAGCCTTGAGTTGTAAAATTTGTATATGAAATGATAAAATTCTCAAATTGGGCTCTTTAAATTAAGAGTAATAATGGTTAATTATTTTAGTAAAATGGAGTGTTAAATTTTTTAATTAGTTTTAGATATAAAATTTGAAAATAAAAAAAAAAAGGATACGTTGAAAGAATCGTTTCTTTGATATGATCTCTGTAAATATTTAGAGAAAAAAAAAACTCCCATGTTATCGTTGTTTATAAGTTTAAAATTCTCCTCGACACATTTCTTCATTTTCTTCTCCTCGTCCCCGATGACAAGTAGAAAGAAATAGTTGAATGAGAATCGCAACAGTAAGAAATAACAAAGAATTGCAATTAATCAATTGCACTGAGATTAACGAATCCACAACCTTTCTAGGACAATTTCTTAAATCAGTGAACCAATCTTTAATTATCAACATATCAACAAATCACGTTGAGATTAACTTTTAATCTATCACTTTTGTGATTGAAATCGTAAATAAAAATCATTGTTCAATTAGATAAAAACCCTACATTTCCCCCCCCCCTTCATGTTAGAGTCGTCCTAAATATTTTTTTCGATTTTTTATATCAAGACTTAATTTTTGAAAAGGGAGTGATAATCATCAAAATCCCAAATTATAATTATTCACATTCACTATAATCCCCCAAATTATAGTTATTAACTTTCATGGTAGCAGCATTAAACCTTAATTCGTACTTTTTTCAATAGTTATTCAAAATTTTATTTCATAGTCAAAGAGATTAACTGAATAAGAAAAACAGTTATTTATTTATTTTTTTTGGGGTTATTTTTCAAATTAATGGCTCACTAGCACAGAAGACAATGAGATCTGATAGGAAAAGGATCAACGTTTGCTCAAAAGAACTACAGTTGCTTGATCATTAGTTAATTTGTTATTATTATTATTTTTTTAATAAATTCTTAAGTTTTATTTTAGTATGACTTTTGTTTACATGAGAATGGTTCTTGTGAGTGAGAATTTTATATAATTTATTTACCTTAAAAGATTCGACTTCAATCAAGCACCGGATTTTTTGTTTTTTTTCGTTACATAGAGATTCTAACTTAGGATTACTAAATTGGGGAAGGGTTTGTGACCACTAGTCTGTCCCCTTAGGGATAGCGCCGATCTTTTATGTTAGAGTGCAAGTTCATAATATTTGAGTAAATTTCTCTGCTTTTCAATTTTTCTATATTAATCGAGGGAATGAGAAAACTAAAAAGAGTTTGACAACAATAATAAAATATTATATGATTTATTTAAATATAAATAAAAATATGATGTAAAATCGAGTACAATGGTATAAAATTATTCATATTATTTACCCCATTTAATGGAATAAAAGTATCATTACTGTTATCATATAAATAAAACACTCATTTACCTGAGTATACTATATAAAATCGAGTATAATTGCATATAAAAATCCATATAAGCGTCCAAGAATCCATACAATTCACCACACTTAATGGGATAAAGATAACTCCGATGTTATTGTTGTTGGTTGGCTTTTTTGTTTTGCCTTCTTTTGAGATTTTTTTTTATAAACCAATTAACAAGTAATGATATTAATTATTTTTTTAGTTTTCATCATCAGTATTTAGAGTCATGAATTGATTAATTCGTTTTAAGTATTTACGGAGGTTCTGTTTAATGAGTGGTTCTTCCAATACAGTTTTTTTTATTTTTAAATTTTGAATCTCAAAATTGATTAAAAAATTTAACATTACATCTTACTAACTCTGTTAATAATGATTTTGATTATGACCGTTCATACCTTGTGTTTGTAAAATTGTGGAATTATGAATCTTCCCTTGATTTTCCCCAACTTGGTATGCTATGATAATTATTTTCTTGCTATATTTGCTAGAGTATGGAGAAAGTTGTGAACTGATGTTTGTGATTTGATTACAAGTTGCTAAATATTCATTACCCATGGAAAAATGAAGAATTCTCAAATTCTGTAATGGACAAACAAAAATAAATAAATAAACAAAACAATTTATGTTAGAATATTAAGTTTAAAATTATTTTTTAAAAATCAACAAGAAAATGATATTAACTTATCGGGAATAAATTGAAAAATACACTAAAAATTAATAAATATAATACCAACAATCAAACAAAAAAACAAAGAAAGTGTCATACATTGTTTTACGTCGCCTGACACTCAGTGTATACGTCCACGAGGTATCCAAATTTTTTTATTATAAGAATAAATAAATATAACTGGTAATTTATTGTTTGATAATTTACCTAAACCCCAATGCCCACACCCAATAAATTTTCAAAAACTTTTTCAACTACGGCAATAATAATAACCCGACTTTTAATCTTAAAATTTGAGATCGATTATAAAAGACAAATATCAAGGAGATTAAAAAAAAGTATTGATTTAATTTGTATGGATTCTCTTACGTCATTCTCTTCAATTAAATTCTTAACTATTATATTTTTATGGATAATTTATATCAAAATTTTCAATGGTTTATCTCTACGTTTTACTAAATTTTCTATATTTAAATTCTCGATCTTTTTGAATGGCATGTCTTTAGGCTTTCGTTGTATATGTTCAAATCATCTCAAACGATATTTTTACATTCTATTCACAAGTAAATCTATTTCTAACTTATTATATATCTATTCATTTCTAATTCTATTTTTTCTAATTTTAACTCTGAGAACATTATGGCTTCATCCCCTTGCTCAAGGGACAGCTTATTCAACTCCAAGTCATAACAGTGAAAATCCACTTGTTTTGTTATTTTCCTCACTTCGCTGGGGTCCACATAATTGTAGCGATGGTCACCTGCACTCATTGTTATAATCTCATGTTCTCGCAGTCTACAATGACCATCAAAAGACGAAACAAGGATAAAAGGAAGAAGAGTAACTCTCCTAGACACCTTTTGTTTACCCGGTATCAGGGGAATAGCCGAAGAGAGCCCCACACTAGGCCCCTCAATTGTCTCTAGGGGAGCGCTTTTTGGGTCCCCGTTACCTCCTTCCTCTACTCCCTCTCTTTCCTCTTTAGGGCCTTTGGGAAGACAACCCCAGTCTCCTCATAGACAACCCCAGTCTCCTCATAGACAACCTCAACTCCCTTCTCCTTGACATCCACATTTTCTTTCTCCAGAGCATCCTCATCGACAGCCTCAATGTCTTCCAAGTACTCCACCAAGACCTTTACATTTCCCCATGCTTCAGATTCAAAGCCTTCAGTCCCAATAGCCCTCAATGCATCCGAGCGTCCCCCTCTTCGTTCCCCCTTATGACCTCACCCGATGAACTTGACCATCGAACCCTCCTTTTCTCCTTCACCAAGGTCGAAAATGGGAGCAGTATCGGCCTCGACATTACTGTTTCAGTAGCCCCTCTCTTCAACTTGGACCTCATCCATTTGTCGGAGGTAATCTCCTCAAAATCTTCTTCCTCAGGAGAAGCAAGAAAGTCCACGAGATCCTTCTTCTTCTTCTCCACTAGGAGAAGCCTCTCAATCTTCTTCTTCTCTTCCAACAACAAACCTGCCAAAGCTAGTTGGGCTTCCATCCAAATGCGTCGATCCTTAGCTTTGCAGAAACCACCATCCGAGCGAACGAATCTTGAATAATGAGAAGGCTGAGGAGTCTTTAACCCGAGAAGCGGCTCCTTATTGGCCCTTGGTAGCACCGACATCAAGTCCTTGTTCAAGAACTTTACAAAAAAGTCTTTGTTCAAGAACTTTACAAAAAAGTACTTCTACATCTAATTTTTGTCGATGCTCTCCTTATAAAGAAACTGTCAATCAGATTTCAATCTAGTTTGTAAAGAAAACCATCCTTTGGTAGAACCCCGCGAGCATATTTCTTAAGAGAGAACACCAATACCAAAATCACAAAGTCGGAGCGAAGATGGCAGAAAGTCATTAACTAGAACAATGTGACCACCAAGCGTCAAGTGCTAGGAATCAATATCATTGAAAAAATGTTCCAATCGAGTAAGATCTGGGCTATGTCACCCATATATGGCACCTTCAGACCATATTTGACGCACTGTTTGTACATTGGAACACGGGTTCCCAATGCTTTGTTAGCTTTGTCTTCATCCATAGCTGACCAAAGGATATAATCACCTCCCAACAGCATGTCATTTTGAATATCCTGAAGTTCCTCCCTTGTCATGACACTCCTAATGTCGTTGATACTTGGATAAGCTCGTGATGACTAATCCTTAGCCACTTTCGACTAGTTTTTCTTTCTGAGTATCACTAAAGGATTTAAAAAAGGATTAATCTACAAACCATCTTTCTGTGAGAAAGTTAAAACTGTTGAAAATCAAACACAATAGTGCAGAAACCAATTACACACGTCTTATAAAGCATATCGAAGACAATTCGTAGGAGTGAAAGCAGTACGTGCCGCATCTAATGCTAGTAGTGACATCTTTTCAAATCCTTATCTGTTTAATGCTACTCCTAGAGCCTTATAAATGGAACGATGCCAATAGTTGAGGGCAAATGATGGAACGTGCCCAAAGGCCCACTATCGCAAGACTTGGAACCTTTTGAAAATCTGTAACCCATTGGACACAACATGCTAGAAGCGTGTCGTCAATATAGGATTTATCTCCTAAACAGGTAGACACAACCCTCTCTCTTGGTAAACGTCAACCATATCCCTCTCAACAACTATTTGATCAACTCTCAAATCTGTTCGGTGCTCCATATCCCTTTTTGGCTAAAGATAACATATCTCTCCCCTTAAAGCACGGAGTCAACCCCTCTTAATAGGAAAAGGAAATCTTTGACTATGCCTGATAAGGAAAAGAATCTCTGGTGATTTGAACTTCTTCGAGTAATAGTATCTCAAATCTTTTAAAATCTCTTGTTATTATTCCCGTAATCTTGAAACACCTCCATAAAAAAAAAATAAAAAAAAAAGAAAAAAACTATGATTTTAACACTCTGAAAATATACAGAACTCATACGGGGTGGACCATATATATACCATGAACTCAACCGATCATGTATGTTCTCACACTTTTGAACTTACACATAACACACAAAGATACTTATTCGGATAGTGAGCCTAAGGCTTTTTCTTTTTAATTATAAATCACTTATATCTAAAAATTGATCAAATTTTTAAAAATAAAACTCTTCTGCGTTTATTTTAATACGAGATTGGTGGCCAAATTTTGGCTGTTCCCAGGTTCACAAAAGGCTGGTTTTACCTCGTGTCGTGGCATTCTTTAATCAATAACGTAAGAAATTTCAAGAGAAGAAAAGAGTGTCGAGTCAAACATTTGTCTACGCTGCTTGTCCTCCGTTGTGCAGATCTGTCTCGGTCTCAACTCCTACCCTTCGCTCCATCAAATCTCTGTCTCTCCCTCACATTCTTAATTTTCAATACGGTAATGCCTGATTTCTTCGTCTCTAAGCTTTAATTTTTGGATTAGTTTCCCCATTTTCCCTTCATCTTCCGATGGGATTTCTAGGTGTTTTGCATTCATGATGATTAGAATCCTTGTAAGACAGTTGCTGATAGATTTTCATGCGTTGAATGCATTGAAAACTGTCAATTTCAGCCTTTCGAGGCAGTTTGGGCATTGTACTGTAAAGGGTATTTTTCTGTTATTGTAGTACTGCATTCGGGGTTCTGGGAATTGGTGATTATTGGGGTTTTGTGACTCAATTGGTTGGATTTGAAATTGGGTTTAACATGGATTTGCATATGAGGAATCTATTTGCTAGATTTCAGGAACAATTTGGGTCTGCTCCTGGACTAGGTCCTGGGTCAGGAACATGTCTTATGAAAGTGCAAGGCATTGCTCCTGCTTTCATTTAGTCATTATTTAGGGCTTCTGCAGCTCTTAACAGAACTGATCCATGGAAGAGATTGCGACCGGGACATCTTTTTGGTATCCGGGTAGGGAAGGATTCAGAGTGGTCTGTCAAGAAACAGCCTTTCCTTGTATCTAATTTATCGGTGGAGATGGTGGGGATGTGGGGTTTCACGTGTTCCGATCAGATATTGATGCTTAGAGAATGACCGGTTCTAGAGAAACTGTTAGGTTTCCTAATGTGGAGCTTTTGAGGGTTACTTACGAGCCAGAGTCATTAATGTTACCTTCTAATAAAAGAATGATTAGGTCACTGTCGTTGGAGGTGTCGGGAACTGATAGATATCCAGTTATTGATGTTGCACGTTGTATGCCTGAGGGTGGGCTTCTGTTTAGGAATCCAACTTTTGAGGAGCTTAGGTTTGTCTATGCAATTATGAGAGCGATCTCTCTTGTGCATCCATGGCTTCAGCAAGATAGAGATGCTGCTCCAAAGTGGTTGAGATTGATGTGCTTTGAACCATTTATTGAAACTGTTGACGTGCAGTGGCCTCCAGAGATAGCCAAGGGAAATTACCTTGTTGCGGTTACAGTGTCTCACCCACCTGGTCAGGCATATGATGAGAAGTTCAGCTCAACAGCCAGCTCTACACCCACCAAATATGCTGAACCGCCAAAGGAGGTCTTTTTTGATGCTAAAGGCAATTATTCTACTGTTTTGAGGCAATGTGCAATGTGCAATGTTCAATGTGCGAGGAAGAAGTTCAAGGGGACAAGTCTCTTTGTTGTGGCCGATGTCGTGATGTGGTCTATTGTAGTTCTATTTGTCAGCAGCAGCAGTGGAAAGAAACACATAAGAGTATTTGTGGACTTTATAAGGCCATGATGGAAAGGGAAGAAGAGCTGGCAATGAAAATCTTTACTTTTACATGTGTAGTTGATCAACCTTGCAAGTGGCTTGAAGCAATGGACATTCATCAGAAGGGTATGTGGTGGAGAAAATGTAGTTGCTATTGTCACTGTCCATTTGGTCTACTTCCTGTTAAAGGTGGGCCGTGGGATTTGTGGGGTGGATTGGATGATGAAGAATACCCTCATGATTCCCCTATTCCTAGCCATCTGAGAGATGGCGTCTCAAGCCCAATTCTTCTCTCTAGTGGTCCGAGTACTATAATCTCAGATCATTGCCATTATCCAGCCCAGTAGCAGATATCCTTTCCCACCCGTTGATGGTTTTTTACATGTTAACAACACTAGGAATCAGCACAAAGAACTTGCTATTAAAAGGAAAAGAGGTGATTCTCCATTACCTTGGACCAGAGGGAGAATTGGATTGGATGCCGGCATTTGCTGAGCTTGGTTATCTACTCAATGGATTGGGCAATATACAGATAGTGATGGTTGGGCGTTCCAACAAACTTATCAGGGACAACATCGGGAATAAGCAGTAGAGTGAGACTGAATCTTGTTAGGGGTGTCTATCAGGAGGAAGCCACTTGTTAGGGGTGTCTATCAGGAGGAATAAGCAGTATAGGTGCAATAGCGTAAATAACAAATGAGACTATGCCACATTGAATTTTGTCAATTGGGTACTTGGTATTCTCAATCAATGTAGCCATCCTTATATTGTACAAATGCTAGATTGAAAGTTGCAAGGAGAAAACATAAATAAAGAGTAATTAGAATGCTAATGTTGTCAATATTTTGCAATCAGGGGCTAACTTGCGAGGATGGACATAATATCACAACTGCAAGAGCAAGTGAATGCAGTAGCAGCTGTTGCTTTCAATACCTTTGGAACACTGCAGAGGGATGCCCCTGCAGTCCGGCTCTCACCAAATTATCCCGAACCACCTGCTGGTCCCACTCCCAATCCCAATCCTAATCCAAATGTCAATCCCACAGAGGATGCTGCAAATGTCACTGAGCAATCCAAGGTTATGAGTGCTGCTCTAGTAAAGGCTGCTAAACAGGTGGGTGGTACTTTTCCTGTGAGAGTATTCCTTTAAGATGTTAAGAAACTTTGGTACAAAAAATGGATGTCATTTAAGAAAAACATTTTGGATTTTTGTATGGCTAGTTGCTACTAAAGAACTAGTTACTACTTCATGCAAAGATTTTTTTATATTAAACATATCATTCTTCTGTTTTGCTATTAATTGTAAGACAAGAGGATTAATGCAGCCTGCAAGTATTTGTATCTCCTAATAACTTCTTCATATTTCTTATAATTTTTTTTTATTGGGTAAAAATATATTAATGAGAAAAATAGAAGAAAATAACTTAGAGCATCCCCTACAAACAAAAAGAAAGAAACTGACACCATGGGCAACAACTTAACCTCCTGGAAAAGTGTCAAACAAATTCTGTAACCATAATATTTTTTTAAACCACAACCGCCTTGTGCCCTGGTGGATGGGATTTTGGGACCCATATTATTAGATGATAGAAACAAGATCACGGGGAGAGATGAGCATTGCCTGCAACTCACTTGGAAGCGAACTTGCTAATGGCAAGAGATGGGACTCTTCTGACCTAATGTCCTACATGAAGCTCCATTGCAAGTATATATGTTAGTTCTAGGATCTCCTTATACCTATAAACTATTGATTGGAACCTGGAACTGCTCCAAGATCCCAAGTATTGCATCCACCCTGATTTTATTTTAGTTTTCTTTTTCCACCTCAACATGATGTTTCAGAGTGGTGATATGGTCCAAGATCTGCCACCATAAGAAGTAATGTTCATCTCTCGCTATCCTAATTAGTCTTCACATCTTTGACTGCACTGCAGTGTAACTGAAGGCTATCTTACCTGGGAAAAGCTTTCAGCACAATAGTTTGCTGCTCTTTCATATGGTCATGATTGCTAAATGTGTGCATCCTCTTTCTGATGGCTTTTCAATGATTGTTCTGACGATGTTAAGTGGCATCTCTTCTCAGATCCTCGTCACAAACCTTTTTTCTATAGATCTTCCTGCACTCTCTTTGTTTTCTTGTCCATAATTTTTTCAGCTTCCACATCATTGATGAATCTTATTTAATATATTTTGCAAATGCAATGCTATTGTCTAATCAGCTCCTTTTCCTTGGTATGAACAAATACACGATTGCCCTAGTAGGCTGGAGGATTTGATAATGATGAAAATCTGGATGCTCTAAGAATGCTGTTGTGGTATAGAGAAACGCCATAATTTTGGTCTTCTTGTCCATTTGGATGGAGAAAAATGCCAGAATTGTTATAGGCAATTTATCTCTTGCTTTTTTTTTTGGGGGGGGGGAAGGATTGTCTTTTATGCTTCTTTGTGTATAATTGCATTGGGGGCCTTTAAAAACATAAGTTTAAGAATTAAACCACTTGAGAGTTTTACTTATATAGTTCTTTTTATTTTTGCTTGTTTTGACATTCAATATTCTGTTTGGTTGAAATTTTTGTCCCTGATTTCTCTTAATTGTCATGCCAACTGTTTTGCCTCTCACTCAAAATTATTGATCTATGTAGGGAGAGAAAACATTAGCGATCAAAATCACCCTCCATAATCCTGAAAAAAGCAAAAGCACTTTATGCCCATTTACATCTTAATGAGAACTCTGGGTGTCTCCAGATTGTGTGGCTCATTTTCATTTGCAAGCAAGTATATCATGTTTATAGATACTAATTAGGTGATTACGAACTCTGCAAGCTTTGGCCAACCACTATTGAACTATTGAAATACACAACCTGTGGGTTCGAATAGGAAAAAGAAAGTAACACATGCAGCTTTCACCAACCACCTGTTGTGTGACTTGTACTAATGAGTTTGATGACCGTTTCTTGTTAAGAAGCACAAATATGAATAGGTTATTGTATCGGACATTACACAGATGCATGTATGGAAGCACATCAAATTTCTAAAACTGGGCCATGGATTTTGAAATAAATAAAATTAAAAGTGGTTGCTAATGAGATGCAAAAACTAAGCATAATAATTGTGGTTCCCCATCACTATACTGTATAATCAATGAACAAATAAACGATTATACATGTCATTAGTGAATATAATTGTCAAAAAGTTCACATGATGTGGGCATGAACAATTGAGCAAGAAACATAACTCAGAGTTTATGGCATTTATGCAGCCTGTATCCATGGAGTATCGAATCGCATTTGATATGTCTGATGTGGACGTGGTCTATGTATTGAAAGTATCTGTGCAACTTGGGTTTATTGTATTCACCAGTGATTGAGCAATGGCCTTCAAATGTCTTATGTTATTATTTAAGAGATTTTGAACATTTTTTTTCCTTGAAATGCCTCTAATGTATTGTTACTATCCAGCTTGATGCATTAGTTGCAGCACTGCCAATATCTGAGGGAGGTGAAGAAGCTCAGTTGAAGAGAATTGCAGAACTTCAGGTGTGATAGAAAATCTTCTCTTGCACACTCGCATACTGGAGTCGTGTAATCGGTAAGGATTTATATTTTCAAGAATGTTGTGCAGGCTGAAAATGATGCCGTAGGACAAGAACTTCAGAGGCAACTTGAGGCTGCAGGTAGGCTTTTGGGCCAGGCTAGTTTCAATCATTTACACTTGAGCATGTCTGGGAACAGTCAATTTTGGTATATGCCCAGTTTCAATTGTAAATCTAGTGGGTGGGTGGGTGCGTGTGTGTGTGTGTGTGTATGAATATAGCTTTTGGGAACAGTCATTTTTTTCCTAATACTAGAAATCCCACTCATGGCTAATTATAGTATAAATCTTAATGAATTTACACGATTTCATGTCAAAACAATGTTTTGATTTCTTAAATGCGATAAATGCAAATGAACTTTATTCAATTTGTATGACTATGGTGCAGACTCTTAGTTAATGACTTGGTTCTTTCGAACCAAGTGCAATTGTGTAAACTTAAATACTGTATCAATGACCACTGGAAGCTGACTCATCTCCTTGAACTATCGAGCTTGATTGTGCTAATAAGTGACAATAGGAAGATTTTCGTGAATATGCTAGGCCCCATGTAGATTTATCAGTTAAGACGAGGACTTCTAAGTCATCCCTGGCCAAAACATCGTTTCGGGGGCTATTACTTGCTTTTGAACTTTAATAAACTCTTGGTTAGATTAATAGAGAATTGCTTTATGAGTAGAACTAATTGGAATAACGAATCAGATCACAGTAATGTGGTTGAGCTTAATTTTGTCTCCTGTGATTTCTTTTCTTTCTTTTTTTTCTTTTTTTTTTTTTTTTTTTTTTTTTTTGCTTCCTTTTTAATTCCCCCTCGCCCTCCCCCTCTTGTTTGGAAAGTCAATTTACCTCGCTGATATCATATTTGGGTTATGTGGCTACCAGAAAATGAATTGAAGCTGGTCCAGGAGCTCTTTAGCCAAGCCACAGACAACTGCTTAAACGTAAAGAAACCAGATTGAAGACTGCAACAGCATGACACCGCCAGTTTTTCCTTGTACCCATTTTTCATCTTTATGTTTTTGAGTGGTTGGTGTATGGTAAAAAGGGAAAGGATATAAATTAAACCCAAATTGTATGTTACAGACTAGTTTAACCCAAACCGAAAGTGACCTAATTTGCTGTCCCTTTTGAGACATGAAATGCCCATTTTGGCCAATTTATTTGGATATTGCCTTCGATTAGCTTCTTGGCAGAATTCAGGAAGAAATTTGACTGACAAAATGCCAAAGAAACCACTCCATGACTATAATAAAGGCGAAGCTACCTTACGTTTTGCTTCATGCCAAAGAAGTTTCCTTCATCAAAGGGCAGCACCATGCCATGACTCAAAGGAAAAGGCGGTATTCCAGCATTTCTACCAATGGTATGGTAAATGTTTACTTTATGGAGACTTATAAGGCTATTAAGCCCGTTGTTGAACAGAGTCCTTACACAAGCACCAGGCATGTGATTTACTCTCCTTTCACTCTGGCATGCACCAAAGAACATAAAAGACACAAAACTCGTGCATAATCCCAACTTCAATTTAAATACTACCAGCTGGGGCTGCTGTTACTGCTGTTGCTGCTGTTGCTGCTGTTGCTGCTGCTGTGGTTGCATATAATTTCCATAACCAGGGTAAACTCCATAGTACATATTGGGGTCTTGAGCAGCTTGGGCATAGCCATACTGATCATATCCAGCAGCATACCCATAAGATCCACAACTATACCGGCTCACATCATTCTGAGGCTGGAAAAATCCAGCAAACCAGATTTGTCAATATGCATACAAAAATGTGAAAACACGCAGAAGGAAAAATAAGCAACATGATATTAATAACCTGCTTGTTTGAAGGACTACGACCCCATGAAAGCTGAATATTCTGTCCCCCTAACTGTGTTCCGTTCAACATCTGCAATGCCTCCTCTGCACGACTCCTGATGCATATGAGAAATGCCACAGATTAGATGAGATTATAGCCCAATCTCATGGGATCTGTAAAGATAGGCAATTGACATACCGGTCAGCAAACTGAACAAAACCACATCTCTTGCCCTGAGGTATTTTGACATGAACCAACTCGCCATACTTGCTGAACAACTGTTTTAACAGGTCATCTGTAACATTGGAATCTAATCCACCAACAAATATCTGCAGTGAAAATCATTATAAGCACATGGCCAGAGAAACCGTAGTAAAACAAGCTTTTACATTCTAATAAGGTACTGACGGTTGTATTATGCGGATCGCTTTGACTGTCTTGGTTAGTCTGGTAGGAAGCTGCGTGAAACAATAAAATGAAATGAAAAAATTGCAGGAATAATATGAGTTGGGGTAACAGTTCCGAATCAGAACAAGAGAAAATGGAATACGAGGCTAGAACCCTTGCAACACAATTTTGTCCAGCAATATCAGCGAATGCATGTAGTTAGTACTGAACATGTCGAGAACAGCCACAAGCTATAATGTCAACAAAAGAAATGGGAAACAGGTTTTTATAGTCACATGTTGACAACAGCCCGGAATGGTGGCCCAAATTTTGGCGGGTAATAATGGTAAATAAAATTTACTGTTCCCAGGTTCACAAAAGGACGGTTTTACCTCGTGTCATGGCATTCTTTAGTCAATAACGTAAGAAATTTCAAGAGAAGAAAAGAGTGTCGAGTCAAACATTTGTCTACGCTGCTTGCCCTCCGTTGTGCAGATCTGTCTGTCTCAACTCCTACCCTTCGCTCCATCAAATCTCGGTCTCTCCCTCACATTCTTAATTTTCAATACGGCAATGCCTGATTTCTTCGTCTCTAAGCTTTAATTTTTGGATTTGTTTCCCCATTTTCCCTTCATCTTCGGATGGGATTTCTAGGTGTTTAGCATTCATGATGATTAGAATCCTTGTAAGACAGTTGCTGATAGATTTTCATACGTTGAATGCATTGAAAACTGTCAATTTCAGCCTTTCGAGGCAGTTTGGGCATTGTACTGTAAAGGGTATTTTTCTGTTATTGTAGTACTGCATTCGGGGTTCTGGGAATTGGTGATTATTGGGGTTTGTGACTCAATTGGTTGGATTTGAAATTGGGTGTAACATGGATTTGCATTTGAAGAATCTGTTTGCTAGATTTCAGGAACAATTTGGGTCTGGTCCAGGACTTGGTCCTGGGTCTGGAACATGTCTTATGAAAGTGCAAGGCATTGCTCCTGCTTTCATTAAGTCATTATTTAGGGCTTCTGCAGCTCTTTATAGAACTGATCGATGGAAGAGATTGCGACCTGGACATCTTTTCGGTGTCCGGGTAGGGAAGGATTCAGAGTGGTCCTGCAAGAAACAGCCTTTCCCTTGTATCCAATTTATCGGTGGAGATGGTGGGGATGTGGGGTTTCACATGTTCCGATCAGATATTGATGCTCAGAGAATGACCGGTTCTAGAGTAACTGTTAGGTTTCCTAATGTGGAGCTTTTGAGGGTTACTTACGAGCCAGAGTCATTAATGTTACCTTCTAATAAAAGAATGATTAGGCCACTGTCGTTGGAGGTGTCGGGAACTGATAGATATCCAGTTATTGATGTTGCACGTTGTATGCCTGAGGGTGGGCTTCTGTTTAGGAATCCAACTTTTGAGGAGCTTAGGTTTGTCTATGCAATTATGAGAGCGATCTCTCTTGTGCATCCATGGCTTCAGCAAGATAGAGATGCTGCTCCAAAGTGGTTGAGATTGATGTGCTTTGAACCATTTATTGAAACTGTTGACGTGCAGTGGCCTCCAGAGATAGCCAAGGGAAATGACCTTGTTGCGGTTACAGTGTCACACCCACCTGGTCAGGCATATGATGAGAAGTCCAGCTCAACAGCCAGCTCTACACCCACCAAATATGCTGAACCGCCAAAGGAGGTCTTTTTTGATGCTAAAGGCAATTATTCTACTGTTTTGAGGCAATGTGCAATGTGCGAGGAAGAAGTTCAAGGGGACAAGTCTCTTTGTTGTGGCCGATGTCGTGCTGTGGTCTATTGTAGTTCTATTTGTCAGCAGCAGCAGTGGAAAGAAGCACATAAGAGTATTTGTGGACTTTATAAGGCCATGATGGAAAGGGAAGAAGAGCTGGCAATGAAAATCTTTACTTTTAGATGTGTTGTTGATCAACCTTGCAAGTGGCTTGAAGCAGTGGACATTCATCAGAAGGGCATGTGGCGGAGAAAATGTAGTTGCTATTGTCACTGTCCATTTGGTCTACTTCCTGTTAAAGGGGGGCCGTGGGATTTGTGGGGTGGATTGGATGATGAAGAATACCCTCATGCACTGATCAATCTGAAATCTCATGCACAATTGACAACATGTTCTTCGTAGTACTCGGACTTCATATTTATGCTGGGCTTGAAGCAATGCACAATTGGCTAGGGGAAAACATAAATAAAGAGAAATCATCCATGGGTGTTCCGGCCTTCTTCACTGATCAATCTGAAATCTCATGCACTGATGCAAAACATGTTCTTCGTAGTGCTGAACTTCATATTACTAATCCTGTGACTCCAAATCCTTTCCGGTCTCCATTGAAGAATCGTGGGCCCTCAAGCAATCTTCCCTCATACAGTAACTGTTTTGTTCTTGGAGTGAATACATGAATGTGAACCATGAATGCCATGTCCAGGTTCACCAACTATAATATGAATTGTGTAAAGCCAACAACACTTCTGGTGAAAATCCAGAAGAATAAACTTCTTTGTTGGCCGGATACCAAAAACCTTCAAGCCTGCCATTCTTTTTATTTGTGATTATATTAACCTGCTCGCTGTAAACTTGTTTTTTCTTTTCTTTGGTTAGGGGGGTGGCGGCAAAAAAATGCTGTTGTTCTGTATTTCCTCTTCTCTAGTTCTGCTACTAATTTGCTGCAGGCAATTATGTGAACATGCTCCCTGGCTATTGAACTGCACCTCTGAAATATATTTCAGTTAAGGAGATCGACTGTATTTCATATTGATTTCCATTTAGTATTCTGTAGTACAAAAAGCAATTGATTTGCTATTCAAAGTTGAGTAGAAGTTTCAAGTATGAGTGGAGTTCAATTTGTTATATTAGAGAATGTTAAATATTCCTCTAGCTCATATGGTCGAGCCGTTTTGGCTCCATGAATTTATGTTTTATTGGGGCATATGAAAAAGTAAAGGGAAAAAAAGATAGAAAATTATGGTTCTGCTGGAATATCAGCTGGATAAATTTGAGTGCTAGGTCTATGTAGATGCTAGTCCCCATTTGATACCACGCAAACCTTTTCTTCTTTTGTCATGTATGGTTTTATTCCTACACTTATCACCACCATGAATGCATATATGAAATCATTGAATTTTCCCTGCCAAATTTCATCTCAGACCCTCAATAATATAAATAAAGATTCGAAGTTTTCTCTTACCCCGATCTCCAATTAACCTGCTTCGACATTTTAGATGTGTTCCCATTTTCCTTTCTTCAGCACCGGTGTTCTGAACAATCAGGGATTTGAGGAGTGTTGGGTCTGATGTTTAATATTTTATTTCACCCGAGAGCTTTGTTCATGAGTACAACCTTCATTGACTAGCAGACTAGGATTCCACATGAAGACCACATTCCTTGAAATGAACGTTCAGCTTCTTGAGGATTATAGACTTATTTTTCTTTTCTGTGGTCAAAGAGGTTTCAGACCAGTTGTTCATATCTCAGTACTGAGGAAAATTGATATTCCAATCCTGCACGGAATTAACAAAGAAGGCTGATTCTTATATAGAACTAATACAATCACCTTTTCAATTCTCCTGGAAATTTGTTTCTTTTAGTAAATCTACTTAATCTCTGCAGTCAAATTTTAGTCCAATAATCAAATTGAGATAAAGTACATTGATAATTAGATCACTGGTGTTTTGTAGTTGGGCATATTCATTCCGGCTTCTCTCTATATTATTGCTGTTGTTTTCAGCAAACTAGTTACTAGATGGTGATGCTTATGAATGTTTTTATGAGAAATGTGAATTAAAGGCAATTTCTTCCTTGGCCCATTTAAAGCTAGACTTTTCCATCTGCATCTTCTGTGTTCTGTTGATCTATGTAATTTTTTGAGGCCAAAGATATCATATGAAGTATCCGACCGTAGCTGTTGCTATGAGCTTTACCCGAGCAGGTTGCAAGTTGATGTTCACACCGTGATTTTCATGCCATCTGTAGTCCATGAATCAGAAAAGAAAATGGGGGCATGAGGAATGAAATTTCTATACCTTTGGTGTTGATAGAATTTGGGAAATTTTCTCTGCATGATTATTTGCCCTTCATTTTGGCTGATCTTTGGGATCATCTTGTACCCTTTGTGATTTATAATTAGACCCTTTGGGAAGGGCAAAAATCCTCTTTTATTTATTTTTTATTTAAATTCTTGTACCAAGATATTGCATCAAATGTCCGGGGTTATTTTTGTCATTGCATCAAGATATTACATGTATTTATTTATTTATTATTATTATTATTATTATTATTTATTTATTTATTTCTGTTCCAATGCCCTTCCCATTCTAAGCCCACCAACCCAAATCCTGTCCTATTATAAATAACAACCTCAACTATCATTTCCCTATTCTTCTCATTCTCATATCCTTCCCAACAAGACAAGAATGGAGCTTCCAACTCTGCAACTTTCTCCATGGAATTTCCTCCTCTCCTCCCCTCCTCTTTTCCCTTACCAATTCGCCCCAGAAAATTATGTTCACTGGACAGAAACCCCAGAATCTCATATTTACACCGCAGACCTCCCCGGTAATCCTTAATCCTTCAATCTCTTATTTTTCTGAACTTCAAAACAAGGTGTGGTGTTTAGGCGTTGTCCATTCTAGGTTTACTAGAATGCTTTAGGTACCCGGTGGCTTATTGTTTATTAACTTTTATTGTGGGGTTTGGTTGTTTCTCCATGGCAGGTGTTAGGAAAGAAGAGATCAGGGTGGAACTTGAGGATTCAAAGTACCTTATAATACGTACAGAGGCTATGGATGAATCAACAAAGCCTGCAAAACAATTCATGAGGAAATTCAGGCTTCCTGATAGTGTTGATGTTGATGGGATTTCTGCTGGATATGAATATGGGCTTTTGACCGTTAGAGTTCCAAGATCATTTGTTAGAAGAGGATTTTATATCGATCCTGCGGATTTGCCAAATCGCTTGGATTTACTATCAGGTGCCAGTGCTGCTTGAACTGTTGGAAGGAATTCGGAGGGTTTGGTAGGTTAGGGAATTGAATTCCATGAATTTATGTGAAAAGGATTCTGGGTTTCAACATTGTTGTTTGAGAAGCTAGTTACTGGATTTGGATCTCTGAATTTTTGTATGGGTTTTGAGAAACAATTGATGTTATCAAATTTAATTAAAGCTTATAATTGAAGTTTGGAGGAGGCTTTTATGGATTTTGACGACTTTTCTCGAGAATTTACCAAAGATGCTGGATTTCTGTTTTTCTGTTTTGGAGGATATTTTTTTTTTTTTTTGTGTTAATTAACGTAAAAAATATGGCCCCCGTTAATACATCATCACATCGGTGCTTTTAACGTTGTCACTTTGTGTCAGATTTAAGGCCTGTCAATTGACTGAGACACGTTTGGCAACATGAAATTTTGGGTAATGTAGGGACCTACCACATTTTTTTTGGCGGGGACATTAAGTGGTACTATTTGATTTTGACAGGAAAAGAAACATTATAGTCTAACAAAAGAATAATCATTTTCTATATTAAAGATTTTAATTTTGTCATGATTTGATGTAATATCTTGGTATAAAATTTAAAATTGTTAGATTATTAAATAAATTTACTTGTAAAATTTAAAAAATTATTTAATAACTTAATATTTAGGTATAGTTATGCCACTATGTTAACTCTAAAGAAGGGTCTGAAAGTTTTTAACTAAGAATGTTTATCACGTTTCATGAATTGATATTTTTAAACTAAAGGAAAAACTTTTTAATAGAAAATACAAGTTTTTCTTTTTAAAATAAAAAGAGAAATCAAATTTTCAATGTAAGGGATATTTAAGAGGATCGCATTTAAAAATTAAAATTAAATTTAAAATCAAATATTTTGAAAATAGGTTTTTGAAACTAATATTTTCTTTTGAATTTCAGAAATCTCATCATTTCTATTTCATTAATCGAAACAAATTATATAAATTTCGATGATCGATTTCAATTCACTTTAACCAACCATTTTTTAACTTATTGGCACATAATATAATATCTAAGCAAGAAAATCTTATTGGGCCTACAAGGAAATGCCCTTTTTGTTTGAGATAAGAAAATATTAAAAAGTTATTGATTTAAAATGAATATTTTAATATTTAAGTAAAAGATATATCATTTAAATTATAATTTATTAATTCAGTTTTTACGTATTCTTAAGTAAGTACACACGAGATTCAATTCTAATATCTCTTTGTTTATTTATTTTTATCATCTACATTTTTTACTTTTTGTTTTTGAGCAAAAGAACTATGTAGTCTCTATGTAGCATCCTCTTTTCTTTTCCTGAGCTAGAGGAGGCTGTTACATGTCGAGGACCCCTGGTCACCCCCACCAAAGCGGAAGAATAAAAGTCCATTCTCAAAAGCGTTTTTCCCTAAAAGAAAACTTAGTCGGACTCGGACACAAATTTCATGACAATAATCTTGAAGAGTGCATCTATTGAATTTCATCCAAACTTTAATTAGCTTTTAGCAATTTTTTTTTTCTAAAATCTCTTGGATAAGAATTAAAAAGAGTTGAAATACCCTAATTGAATATGTATTTGACCTAAACAACAGTTATATGCACTTGAAATTGAGAGAGATGAGAGAAAATGTAGTACTAGATTTTTTCTATGAACCATGTATGCCAACGTACTAAGAAAATTTTGTGATATTAAAACCATTGTAATACTCTAAAATATTGAAAATACTACAAAAACTAATATAGTTTCAAGAGACGATAAAGCGCATGCCACTAAGCCAAAGTTATCGATTATTATAATGTAACGAATGCAAATGATACACCTAGGACAAAAAATGATTTTTGGATTTTGAGGCAATGCCTTGGAAGTAGAAAACACAGAACAAAATTATAGGAGAAATAGGTCAAAAGATTTCTAGTAATACTTTCATTACCACCAAGTTCATGTGCATTTTAATACACATCCATCTGCTAACCAAATCGCACAAACCTTGCCCCATGCCATGGGACGAGTGACTGCGGCAGAACACAGATCCATCAAATGTTTCTTTCAATGCGTGAAACATTGTTTTCCATACGAATGGAAAAAAAGGAAACAGAAGATTGCTCATAGTTAATGTTAGTGACACTGGGTGAAGCTTTAGCCATTTGTAATAAGATACAAGAGCTCAACAGCTTCTCTCAACCTTCTCTCAGTATTCTCTTTTACAGCCATACCACGAATATTCCTGCACAGCAAATTTATGGACCTAAGTGATCATAAGAATATATAAATGCATTCGAATAATTTAATATACAAGGAATATGAGTTTCGCCAAAGTTCAAACCTCCTTTCATTTTTTGCTTTCCTTCTGAGATCTTCAACAAGGCTGTGTAGCCTTTTTAACAGAGGTGGAAACTTACAAACAGCTTCAACACCTTTTTCTTTCAAACAAATCCTCTTCAATAGCTCAGAAGCAATGAAATATCCCTCATCCTTGTTCCTAAACAGTTGGATAAGTATTAAGGAACAGTTGAAAAGGGAGAACCAGTAGATTTTACAATGGTGTTGATGAGTTCTAAAACAATCTCAAACCTGAGAAACTCCCACAAGATTGTGTCAACGGAACCATTAGTGTCTATTAGGACCTCAGCTAGATGTGAATAGCGGGCAAGGTTTCTGAGCGTGGAGAGAGCATGTTTCAGAACCTCCTGATCTGGTATGCTTCTACTCACTGAGCGGATCAGTTTTAGCAAAGTGCCAATAGCCCCAGCTGCCACTAGTTCCTCACAACATTTCTGAGAATGCTCTGTGGCCATAGCTACAAAACAGTTTGGTACTCAGGAGACTTAGTTGCTAGATGAAACTTAATCGTAGGAGGAAAACAAAAGGCAAAGATCCTTAAAAATCATATTTGTAATTTCTTAACTTCGAGAAAAAACGTATATCCCTTGAAACATATGATGTAAGCATCGCAGACATTATCCTTTTTTCATATCATATATAAACTGACATCCACTCACCCAGGGTTGCACATGTATGAAGAATGTTGCTGACACTTTTCATGCTCAACAATTCTGCAAGGGCAGTTAAAAGCCTGTTTATGATACGCATGCCCTCATCCACATTTATAGCAGACTTTTGCATTCTCAATCGCAAATCCACAAGTTGTCCTCTTGTTTCCTTACGTACAAGGTACCCTTTCCAGTATGCCTACCAAATTTTGAAATGCATGCCAAAGGTCAATGGGAATATGATTCTGACAAGTCAACGAAATGTACTTTAAACATGACTATTGCATTTATATTAGTCTGGAAACCATGAGGCATTCCCTTGACCCACAAAAAAAAAATGAAAAAGAACAAAGGCCTTTAAAGACAGGTGAGGATTTCATTTGATCACATTCCTTTTTGACCCCTTGCCAGGGAAGTATTACTGGACGGGGCTGGACGATGCTGTAAAAGTGATTACCTATCAGTAGCAAACATGAAAGACCAAGCATCAAAGAGAGTAAATCATGTTTTAGTAATTTAGTGATCCAATTTTATGGTGTCTTAGCAAAATTGTAATGGAAATTCCAACCCAAGCCTAAGAGCATATCTTTATCTTCAACCAGTGGTACTGGTGTAACTATGCATTCTGCTGTCCTAAAAACTTCAGTATGACCTTTTATCATATCAATAAATTGGAAGGTCCACAGAACTTTGTGAGGTAATAATATCCAAAAGATGTAATTTCTTTTTTCCCTTCTGACCAAGGCTCAAATCGTTTTCCAAGTCACTCGAAATCCTTTATAAAGGTCCAGAGTTCCACTTGTCCCCCTCCCCATTGCCAAGCAAAACAAGGAAAAAAAGAAAAAGAAAAAGAAGTCCAAAAGATGAAGATCTCTGCAAGTCCAAGCCAAAATAAGATGAGTTCCATTCCAACCAAACATACTACTTGAAGGGATATAGATTCCAAAAGAGAAATAGTATAGAAGATTTCGTCTTAATAACTTCAAGAGAATGAGAAAATACTTTATTCAGACAGAGAGTTTGCATTTATCTAGAACATGCAATGGGAAGAAAGAAGCCAGGCATGGATAACTAAATTAATGTTCAGGACAAACTCAGTTCTTGCAATCATATCAAACAAAAACTCATGGATTTCTTGATTTAATTGTCAATGAAATGAAATATCTATAAATATTTTCTCAGCATGCATGTTTAATAGGAAAGAAAAAGGTATATGATGTCCCAGGAAGGGAGCAAGGACCCAGATCTTACTTGGACCACAGAAGCACGTTGATTATCTCTGCTAACCTTTTGCCTTACAATCCAACCCCGAACATGACACTGGATAATGACAGCTGAGTTTGATCTTAATTTTCTCCGTAAAACAATTCTCCACCAGAATTGCAGTTTCAAAACTGAATGCATTACTATTGATAATTCAAAACTTGGAAGGTTATCTACTGAGGCCTGAAAATTATGACTATGACATGCCGCTGCACAACAAGAGGCCCCTGCATCATCCCCACATTGATACAAAAGTGCTTAAGAAAAACATGATTTGATTAGCAGCTCACCAGTAGAAAAAGAAAATTTTGAAATACCTAAGAGTCTGGCTCTGGCAATCTGACCCCTGACAAATCGTTGAATTTCAACAGCAGCATGTCTGTATGCATGGAACTCTTTCTGGTTCTTCAGGCTTCTAAAAGCATTTTGGATCTTTATCACAGCCACTCTTTGGATCAACAACAACCTCCTTGTCAACCAGCCACGGCAATGACTCTGCTCAATACAGATAAATTATTTCTTTAAATCTAAATGAAATATAAAATCATTTAAAAATAAAAATTAATAATACTGAAGGGGAATTGGAAGCTATCATCAAAGATGGACATCATAACAAGTCCAAAGGAAAAAAAGAAAAAGAACAGAAAAAGAAGGATTCCTAGGAAACAAAGATGTTGCCATTAAGTTTCTAAGCAGATGGTAACAACTAAAACTACTTACTTGGATTAAAACAATCAGATACCTCTGCCTACAAGCCTCTCTTCGAGCAGCCCATCCACGTGCAAGACACTGGATTTTAATGGCTGACCTGGACTCAAGTTTATATTGGTTAATATCCTTCCAAAATATGAAAGATCGAAATCCCTGTTGTATTTTTATTACTGCTTGCTTTTGTCTTAAGAAACGTTGCCTCAAGAACCAACCCCGATAATGACTTTGAATTTTAATTGCTGCACAACAGGAAGAAGCCCCTGCATCATCCCCACATTGATACAAAAGTGCTTAAGAAAAACATGGTCTGATTTGCAACTCGCCAATAGAAAAAGAAAATGTTGAAATACCTAAGAGTCTGGCTCTGACAATCTGACCCCTCACAAATCGTTGAATTTCAATGGCAGCATGTCTGTATGCATGGAACTCTTTCTGGTTCTTCATGCGTCTAAAAGCATTTTGGATCTTTATCATGGCCTCTCTTTGGATCAACAGCAGCCTCCTTGTCAACCAGCCACGGCAATGACTCTAATCAATACAGATAAATTATTTCTTTAAATCTAAATGAAATATAAAATCATTTAAAAATAAAAATTAAAAATACTGAAAGAGAATTTGAAACTATCATCAAAGATGGACATCATGACAAGTCCCAAAAAAAAAGATCCCTAGGAAACAAAGATGTTGCCATTAAGTTTCTAAGCTGGTTGTAACAATTAAAATTACTTACTTGGATTAAAACAATCAGATACCTCTGCCTACAAGCCTCTTTTCGAGCAGCCCATCCACGTGCAAGACACTGGATTTTAATGGCTGACCTGGACTCAAGTTTATATTGTTGAAAATCCCTCTGAAATATGAAAGATCTAAATCCCCGTTGTATTTTTATTACTGCTTCCTTTTGTCTTGAGAAATGCCGCCTCAAGAACCAACCATGATAATGACTTTGAATTTTAATTGCAGCGCACTGTTTATGGCAGAAAGATTTACTATCTATAAACTTTTTCCAAGCTTGCTGAATTTTTGCTGCTGCTTGCATTTGACAATCAACTTCCTTTTCCTCAAACATTTGAGAAACATTTCCATTGTGATTGATTCTGTTATGACACTTATTCCTTTCTGTCCATCGACGGAAATATTTCTGAACAACAATGGCAGCATTTACAATATCAAGAGTACATAATTTCTGATGGATTCCCCATTTACTCTGATGTTTTTGAGCGATCCATCTCCTTGTTGCATGTTGGATGAGCAGCACAGACTTCTTTAACTTGATATAACCATGCCTGTCAAGCATGAAGATGGTATACCTCCCAAAAAACTCAGTTTGCTTCCATCTTTCTGTTGGACCAAAAAAAAAAAAAAAAAAAGAAAGCGCAAGTTTCTAATAGAACTACACTGAGAAAATGCAAGGGAAAAGTGGAGTTTCAAGCAAAGCAAATACCATATTGAAGATCTTGCCCCCAGCTAATACCAAATCTGATGAAAGCTGATTTATGCTTTACTGTTAGCCAAGCACGAACAATTGATTGCAGAAAAGAGACTGCACGTTTCTTCTTCAAATAAATGGACCGTTCAATTGATCTTCTAAAATGGGACTGTATAATTTTTGCAGCATTATCTGTAATTCAAAGCAGAGGTTGATTGGACTTGAAAACCATCCGGTTAAGATGCCAATCTTGTCAGTGACGGCTAAAAATATCATAAGCAAGATACCACCGGCAGGACAAGAGACAAGGACATAAAAATTCACCAACAGCAGCACAGAAAAACTCAGGCGAGAGGCATTTCTTATTAAGTTTGAGTTCTGTGGACTTATCATGACTACTTTGTACCATATATAAATAGAACGACTAATTATAGTATTTAAGTTGACAAGAAAAGTAAAGAACCACTTATTCCAACACTCTAACATGCTTTTTGTTTTTGTTTGCAGTACTGACATGCACAATGCAATTATTATAGAATGTACATATCATTAGAAAGAGATCTTTTGTGAGATATTTAAAAGCTAATAAAAAAAATATTTTTAAAAAATAAAAAATTTCTTATTTTAATTTATAACTATCTTTTTAAAAATAACAATTATCTTATTTTAAAATTCTTTGTATTAGAAATAATTTTGAAAGTTCATTTTTAATAAAAAATCTATTATATTGCAAACCTTACTTTCTCCTGTTTAAAGTGAGAAGGGAGTAAAATAATAAAGAAATAAACCTAATTATCGTAAAAGAAGTACTATAAGAAACTTATTAGGAAATAAGTTTCCAACCGTCGAACCGAGAGTCTAAGAGAGGGAAAAGTCTAGTAAGGGGAGAAAGAAATTCCCTACAGAGTATCATTGACCCGCTCTATACTCGGACTCATATCAATTTGGTGTCAGAGTCAACCATCATAGAAAGTTTTGTAGAATTGTTTTGTCACGTGGAGAGATTCATGAGGGAATTCGAGCAGTGAATGGGGCAGTAACTGACTAGGGTGGAGGAACTCCAACAGTCCAACGAGAAGTTACTACAGCAATAGCAGACAACACTGATCTTGTAGATTTAAGGGCTTTTGCAAGAGCCGTAGGGGTGCAGCAAGGTCCAGAGGTGAGGAGGAGCAGCCACACCCTTGCTGACCAAGGGAGGAAAGGAGTAGTCTGTTGGAATGAGGGACTACCATCCCTAGAAAGTACCCTGACATTAGGGGTGCAGCAAAACCACTCAATATAGCATTAGATGAGCGTGTAAATGTCATAAACGTGCCTATTACAAATGCTTTTGTTTGCAATTGCGAAATGGGTAGACGAAAAGACAACCATTCTCAGGGCAGAGTCAACTTCACCTAAAAAGAAGTGGAGGCTCAGGCTAGGGATCTGGGCCAAAGGAAGAGGAACTCGAAGAAAAGAAGAGAGTGGCGGGTGCAAGTGTTGAAGGACTTATGTTGGTCATTGCTGCTGCCGAAGAAGAAATTACATGATGGAAAGTGGCTGCACAGCAAGATGCTGCAGTGGGTAGAGTTGTTGAGCAAGAATTTCTGGGACAGTAGGCAGCTCTCCGCAGGAACTTGAAGTGGTTAAGCAGGGTTTGATAAAGTCCAAAGAAGAGGACGAGGGTAGAGGTTTCTTGGGAGTTCTTGAAGTCTTCACAAGGCCCATCCTGAATTCAAGCTTCGGGACAAACACTTTGCCCAGAAAAGGAGTAATGATATGCAAAATCATATCATTAAAAAAAAAAATTGTTATAAGAAATGCATATCTGGAAAGAGATTTTTTACAAAAATATATAGAAAGAATATTTAGAAATCAGTAAAAAAATATTTAAAAAATAATAATAATTTCTTATTTTAGTTAATAATTATCTTTTTCAAAATAATAATTATTTTAGTTTTTAAATTATTTACGTTAGGAATGATTTTGAGAGTTTGTTTTTAATAAAAAATCTATTATATTACAAAACATACTTTTCTCTGTTTAAAAGGACTAAAATCAATAAAAAAATAATTCTAATTCTCATAAAAAAATATTATAAGTCGTCAAACCTAAGATCTAAAAGAGGAACAACTCTAACAAGCGAAGCAAGGAATTCTTTATAAAATATTCATTGACCAGATCATGTACCAGAGCCTATATGATACTCCCATTGTTGAACATGCTAGTTGCACCAGATTTAAAAATGTCAACACATAGACAAAGAAGCACAAAATAAAAATGTTGCTATCTTTTTTTTCATTCTAAAAATGCATTATAAGTCGTAATAAATTTACATAATGCATTCTTTAAAATGATGTTCGGTTAAAAGGTTTGATAATGCATTTTATCAAAATATATTTTTCACTTTGAATTTGAATTTGATACTTTTTTTCATTATAAAATGTATTTTAATCCTTATTTTTAAACAACTTTTATAAATAGCTTTAATATTAAAAATCTTATCATCTAAAAATATAATTATAAATATATCGTTGCCTTTAAATTTGAAAATTTTTCAATAAATTGGATTTTGTGAGTTATTTAACCAACATTTTGTATCACCATGTACAAAACATTATTTTCATCAAAGTTAATGTTTGAAATTCAAACTAAACACAATTCAAAATGCATTTTCCATTTACACAATTTATTTACGTAAAATTGCTTATACAATGTATACGATTATGCATAAACTACTACTTGAAAGAAGAGAAGAGGTAACACTTCATCCCTCTTACCCCTTTGAATTGGAGTGCCACTTTTGCTGGTTGAGAGCAACTTAATTGCCATATCAGTTGGTTTTACTTCAGTTTTCCAGTTCATTTTAGCCCTATCCTGCCACCAAGCCTGGATAGTCTTAAACTTTGTGAAAGCATCTGTCTCAAAATATAAACATCAAAAGAAAAAAAAAATGAAAATAAATTTAAGATTCGATTGCAGCATTACAATATTTAAGGCAGTGTGTATATGATAACATTGTATCTTTCATGCTTTACTGCAAGACACTGAAAAGATTCAATTGCAATGCATAAATTACAGGACGCAGGGGGGGGGGGGACCAACTTAAAGCAAAATGACTGCAAACTTGGGCATAAACAATATCGAATGCGAAGCAATCCTTTCCAATCTATAATGTGTCTAACTACGTCAGCTACCTTGCAACAATCCACAAAATAAAATAAAATAAAATGAACGGCTAATTTCTACATTATGTTATACCTACTCACAAAATGATAAACTAGAAACGCAACAATATTTACACACAATCTTTTTCGTGACAGATGTTACTTGTTATAAATGAATAAGGACATATACAAAGGTCTTAGACTTGAGATAAGGCCAGCAATCACAAATACAATACAACCCAAGAAATTGTCAAAACGTTAAAAAAAATGGTTAATCTCTAGCACCAATCTCTTCACATGTTATTGTTATAAAACCTTGGAGAGTCCTTGTTGGCAATTAGATAATGCAGAACAATCATAAAAGGATTTCATTTGTGAATCCGTCAGCATAATTTCCAGAACTAGTGACTTCCGTTGTTTTCCATAATGAAGAAAATACGACAGAGATATAGTCTAGTGGATCAAGAAAGAACCTTCAGCTCTGTGCCCACCTGCTTCATGGTTTCCGTGCATTGCAGAATGTTCCGTGATTGAATATCTTCTCTCGGGACTTTGGCAATTGCAACCCAACAATTTATGATAATTCTGAAGATCCTAGAATGAAAACCAAGTTTAGCGATATTTTGAACAAAAGATAACTACCAAAGCCAAGACATTTTCAACCTTACCATTTTTTTCCTGACAATGATTTGGGATGAAAGAAATGCCAGCAAAATCAAAACACATCGCTCATTGCATGGACCATTATTTTCCAGAACATCGCTGATTTGCAAAACCTGAAAAAAGGCCATATAGCGTAAGAGCTGAAGGTATCGCCATGGTTATCTTGTTTTTCTACGGTTTTTAATACTGTCTTCAACTAGGTAAGTTAAAACCACATCTTGATACACTGAAGACCATCATCACGTGTACAATTCTGTACCACGCCTTAATTTACAAATATGAAGCCTTTCTGAACCATTTAGCTGTCCATAGTGTTTCAGTGCATCAGAACATTGGCCATTATACAATTTTACGACACTGTTGAAATAGGTTTTCGGACATAAATTTCCATTGTGTTTAAGATCGGAAGACATTCCAAGTCATTAAAGTTGACACAAACATTTTAAGGTTTTTGGATTGCAAATCAATTGACCTTTTTAAGCATATACCTCTGGAAAATTTCCTCCAGACATTGCCAGCTTTTGCAGTAATATAAAGCTGTATATTGGATCTGCACTACCAATGGCAGACAGAGTAGATTCTTCATCAGTAGTTCCATTATAATCCTGTGAGCAAGTTACAAGCGGAAATTGAGCAACAGAAACAAGGACGGTGGTGCGACTGGGATAAAATAAGGAAAGAATATTAGCCCACCTTACAGAAATAAGGGCAACGAAGCTCCTTCATGAAATAATACTCCAAGAAGCACCACATAGCTTTTCCATTAACCAATGAACTCAAATTTTCAAATTCAAATTGATAACCCTCACAAATAACCTGCAGATAGAAAAAGGCCAAATATTTAAATTAGAAATTAATAATGGATCACCCCAGTGCAACTGCTGTACACTACTTAGAGGACTACTTAGAGGAACAATAGCTCCTGCAATTAGTAGAAGAAATGTAAGAAACATACAATTAATTCTGTTGCCACAATACCTGGACCCACTTCAATATCATATTGATAGGAGTTGAAGCTTTTCCACCAAAATAATTCTGCAAAATGGCACGTGAATAATCCTTAAATAGTCACATAAAATGAAGATGAGCAGAATGCTGAAAAGGATACGAGAGGATGTAAAACAAACAGGAACCAAAAAAAAAAAAAGAAAAAGAAAAAAAATCCTAAGCCTGAGGATTTGCACTTTGGATTCAAAGGTTGCCTTCCTAAACAAAGTGATTTTGCAATACTTTTTCTGTACCTTCTGCTGAGTATCAAAACTAACCCCTGAGCTGACCCCATGAAAACATACCTCATCAACTCCACGAATTTTTGAAATTTCCTTGAGTAAGAGCTTTTCATTTGTCAAGAGTGGCATCTGGGGGTTGGAATACAATGCAAGTCAGTCCAAAGCTAGAGTTGGAAGTATGGAAAAAGCAATTCCAACCCTAAATTCTGTTTTGAATATTTCAAGGTTTTGATGCTCAAGAATAAAGCCAGAAAATAGACACCTGCAAGTGAACAAAGATGTTCCAAAGCAGTGAAAGTGTAAGTTCCTTATCTCCATTTGCCACATCTTCTGCAACAATTACTGTTCCATCTTCATCTGTCAGTGGAACACCTGCCTTCTTGAGATATTGTATGGCAATGCCACAATTCATCAGATTCTTCTTGTGAGTATCTGAAGGAACTACAATTTTCTGCCACAAAATATACAAAAAAATAAAAAATAAAAAAAAAATTAGTGTAGAAGTAAGCAGATGAATTGTATCCTACTAAATGCTTATTTCTTAAAAACCAACCGTTAGAAGAGAGGACTCATGTTGCAAGAGCTGAATGGCTCTGCAGAGTCGCACCCCATCCTGAAGATCTTCAAACAGGTCTTTCACTCTGAAGTTGTACTCAATAAGAGGACTCTACACCACATTGCATTAGCTAGTAAAATTCCCATCAACAGTTGACTAATTATATTGATACAAGCCATTATAAGTTAAATATGAGCTTGATCATGATATACAGGAACTAAAGCATTGGCCAGCAAACATATGGCAACCAAACTGAAAACATGAGCACCAGCCCAACACTCACTTGAACATGCATACCATGTAAATAGAGCTCTTACCTGCTCGTATGATACTTTGTACCCAATAATCACAAGATGGGCAAGTAGATTCCCTTCCCCATGCATCACTTCCATCGACAAGAAATCTAATTTTTACCAGCAAGAGAAATAGTCAAGCTACAATAAACAAACTCATAGGTATATCTTTAAACAAAGAAGGGAAACAACCATAAAAGTTTGCACAGTCACCTCGTATCATTTGCCTGCTCGATTTGATTTTGGAGTTCAAAACGAACAATAAAGGAGAACCTCCATCAGTTCCATCAATACCATGCATGATTGGAAGAGCACTTTGTGATTTAGCTCTATCAACTATAAGGACAAGCAACAAGAATCTCTTCAATATAACATTTCCCAAGTTTTCAAAATAACCAGGGCGATACAACCCCTCAACTAACTTGTTATAAGCATACACTTTTGCTAGGCCTGCATGAGAGAAAAACTGCTTCTCTATAATCATCTTTAAGAAGGTAATATCTTGATCAGAATCAATACTTCCATTTGGGACCAATGAGTCACCACCAAAAATAATGTACAATCCAATCCGAAGCCAAACTGGGTTATAACTCATAAGGATTCTGAAAGCCTTCTCCTTTTCTCCGACATCAGTTACTAGGGGGCAATGTGGCTTCATTTTTAGTCTCCCTTCATCGATATTCTGAAAATTTTGAAGTAAGAAATAATTTTATTTATTAATAAAGAAATAGCAGAGTTACATTCAAAGGTTATATTAAAACAAGGTATGGCCCAAGACCAAATCCAATTATCACAATTTTCCACTAAAGGTACTAGAATGATGAAATAGCTATTTCTATTGGACCTAAAAGTTAGAAACTCAAAATGATATTTTTTTTTTTGTGCTGAAACTACAATTCACTTTTCTTTGATATTGAAACTCGAAAACCAAACTCATGATTTAAGTTTATGAAGCCCAAAAATATTTTTTTCAAGGCCTTCTTCTTGTTACAAATAAGATTAAAGTACAAAATTTTCACCAAGGTTGCTGATAATATCAAAATGCTTGAGGTGCTACGCATTAGCGGATGTGCCGCCTAAGTGAGGCTACACACTATATAATAAATAAGTGAGGCTGCACAATATACGATAAAATATATATGTTATATTGTAATATATAAATAAAAAATATATATCCTAGAAATTAAAATTTGATGATTATAAATCAAAATAAAACTCAAATAATTGTATCTCCACTTGCGATCTTTCTTGCTCCACCTTGATGACTCCTCACTAGTCATTTTTCTGCAAAAGTGAAATGTAAAAATATTATTAAACATAAATCCAAATTATAAAATCACAGGGAACTAATTTTTAATTATTATGGCAAGTACATAAGAGGATGTTAACAAATACACTAATAGATTTTTGAAATTATTTCAGAAGGAACATCACTTTGGTCACACAGAAGCCAGATCAGATCTCAACACCGAAGCATTCAACAAATTAATTTAAAAAAAGGACACATCTTCAGGAAAAAAAAAAGGATCATAGTCGAGCAGAATTACCTAAAAAAGAATAGTATTCTACAAATGAGACAAAAGAACACATCTTAAAAAAAAAAAAAAGAAAAGATCAGAGCAGAGCACAATTACTAAAGAAAAAAGGCCAAAAAAAAAAAAAAGCATTCAACAAATTAATTTTAAAAAAAAAAACTTATATCTGCTTGTCAAAGAAGAGAGTAAAGAACATGGCAACAAATAATAATTAAAAAAAAAAAGAGGCAACTAATTAATCAAAAAAATTTCGGCAGCATAACAGCATAAAAAGAAGATGACGAAAGTAACCTCTCAGCGTCATCTGATGTCTTATATTCCTCTCCTCTGCATCCACTTCTCAGCATCGTCTTCCTCTTCTGTTCTCCTCAGCATGGACTTCCTCTTCTCTTCTCTCCTGTTCTCAGCATTGTTTTTATTTTTTATTTTTTTTTAATTCTTTCTATTCTAACCTAATTGTGTTACAATTGCTGAAAAACCCTCAACTTTTAAATCCAATTGTATAAAACAATGGCAACAATTGGTCTATAAAAAGAAATAAAAAAAAAAACTCACATCTTCATGCAGGTGCTCAGAGCCTGAGCTGCAAGCCGTAGCCTACTAGGCAGCGCCTGTTTGAAGGCCACCACTTGAGGCAATTAGAGGCACAGGGGGCTTGTCTCGCCTGGGGGCACCTAGACAAGCACCCCAGGCATCTTGGCAACACTAATTGGAGTATTCATGGAGTCCTTGATTCGTATCCAAGCATTAGAATACAAAATTTTGTGTTTGGGTATTGTGCATTAAATAATGATGCTGACTGCATTGGAACTAGGGTAATAATTCTACACTCATATGGTAACAATGTTCATTGCAGGAGACCCAATATTAGGGAACAAATGTCATTGTATTGGATTAACAAGAAATTTCTTTTTAAATTAATTGAGTTCAGATTTATTGTTGGACTCAATCTGGCAAGCAAACAAACAAGCTCACGTAGACCTGAACAGGGCTCAGTGCACATAACCCACCTTTTATACAAGATTGGCAACCTTTCTAGGCACATTAAAATGTGATCTGATTTGTCTCAAATCTTTTTTAGTAATGGTATTGGGATTTCTCCTACCATTAAAAGCTCAGCCTACCCATGTCTTGGCCGGAGTATTTAGACAGCGAAGCATTGTGGATAGGCCAATCTACACTCACCTTCCCTATAAATTATTTTTCTTTTTCATTACTTGGCTACCTTCCCTATACGTCTTATACTATGCTCTTTTTTGTAATGTAAAGAAAATGTACAACTTCAGAAACAAAGAAAATCCACAAACACCCATTTTGGCAATGATACCATCACGAACAGCCATTCAAAGAAAATGCACTTTCCATAGTTGTGAAAATTCCTATTCAAGTGCTCCAATTTTATGGCATTGCAATGATTAGATTCAAAACTTTTGTAGAATCCTAACCCCCCAAATCATTGACTCAACCCTTAAAGCAAGGCAGGTAGAATACAGATTCTAATAACCCTAGCACAAGATTCTTAACCAACAAAAGGCAACATTTGAATTACTTCTGATGAGAAATTCTATATGGTAGAATACAGATTTTAACAGCCATAATACAAAATTATTAACCAACAAATAGCAACATTTTTGAATTATTTCTGATGAGAAATTTTATACACATACCTTGGTGACTTGAGTCATCATGGTAAACACTTCCTTACATCCAGCCAAGCTCAAATAACTCCTCATCCGCTGTGTCAAGTCATTGAAACTACAAACATCGCTCAATGAATTCCTCAAAGCCGAAAACATTGAATTTGGAAATACCACATCATCTCCATCACACTGCCACGTCAAATCCCTCTGCCTCTTCGTATTCCTCCACGGCCTCTCTATTCCCACCCTCTTCCCATTCATCGAAGCCCTAATTCCCTCTCCATCATCAAACCCTGATTTTACACAACCGCAAGAACTAGGACTTTGGAAGAGGAAATTGAGCCATGATGTCAACGAATTGGAAAGCGCTTTGAAAGATTTTTCCTTCTTGATTTGGGCTTTGCGCGATGTCTGTGATTGCTCAAGCTCGAAGGCTTTCAAGCGTCGAGCAGCAGTGGTTTTGGATTTTGAGAGAGAAGAGGGGGCGAGAGAAGAGCGACGAGTTCTGCGGAGAAGTGTTGAAGAGGAAGAGGATGGGGTATGTTTGGATGCGGTGAAGAATTGAGGAGTAGAGGGAGGGAAATTAGGTTTAGGGTTAGAGTTTACAGAAGAAATGTGCTTTGGTTTTGGTGTTTTGAAGTTCGAAAGATCACGAAGAACTGAGAAATTAGGGTTTCGCGATGGAGACGGTGATGTTGGACATGGTTTTTGATCGTTGATGTTCATTTTCTGATCCTCTTTTCCTCTCTCTCTCTCTCTCTCTCTCTATCTTGTCCGTGAGAATTTCAGGAAGATTTTGTCTGAAACGGAAAGTGCAGAGAGAGAGAGAGAGGGAGAGAGAGAGAGAGAGAGAGAGGGAATTTGGGTTTTTGAATTTTGAAAGAGGGAGAAGCGCCAAAAGATGTTTCTTTCTCGTGTCACGTGAGAAGCACGTGATGGATTCGGATCTGCAGTAATCATGGGAAAGGAGAGGTGACGGAGGTAGCGAAATAGAATAAATGGAAATATTTTTTAGTCCGTTTGATATCAAACAAAAATTTTTAACGTAAAAATTCTTTTACTATAATAATAATTTTATCTTTTATAAAAGAGTTTATATTTTTAAAATCTTGTAATTTTATTAAAAAATTATTATTTTTGTTAATAAACATTAAAATTAAAAAAGATAAAGCAGATGTAAATTAAAATAAACTAAGACTTGTCGAGTTGACGTTATTTTTAATCCTGTAAAAATATGTTCATAATTAGTTCATGAAATTTTGAACTAAATTCACGCTTAAAAAATTTTCAAAAGTGTATGAATTAGATTGATAGAAAAAATTCAAATAAATTAGTCACTTAGTTCTTAGGTATGAATAACAAAATAAGATTATCTTTTCCGACAAATAAGATTCTTATATTAATAAAATTGTATTACACATTAAATTTGTAATTTTAATTATTAATTTCCAAAATAATAATTAAACAAGCGCATGGTTTTACGTCGACAAGCAACAAAAAAGGGAAGAAAAAAAATTATCTAACAGTTTATTTCAAATTGATCCAAATTGCATTGTTGTGTCAGAAGAATAATATCTATATTGATTCGGTATACTCTAAAGACACCCTTGATACAATATTGACGATTTCACAAAGAAATTCTATTTAAATTTCAATGAATTTTCATTTATTTATCTTATTTTTTATGAGATCGGCCTCCCTTGATTGTACAAGAATATGTGGAGCACAGCATTTCTAGAAGTATAGAAGAACGTTCTTTTGTTGATATTATTATCAGTATTTGATATCAGGTCATTCATAGCATCACTATACCTTCCCTATTTAAATAACAAATAAAGCAAATAAAAGGGATGCCATGATATGAAAAGGTATCTAAGCTTGTAAGCAATTAGATTTTGCAAAACATAGACAGACTCAAGTTGGCAACTAGAGCTCCATTATATCTCAAAATGCATAGATAAAAAATTCAATGTTTTACCCTCCCTTTCTCTCTCTGTCTCTGTCTCTGTCTCTCTCTCTTTCTCTCTCTCTCTCAAGGATTTATAGTTACCATACAAATTAGCTATAAACATCTTCCTACTAAAATCTTTGGAAAAAGTGATTAAGATTCCACAGCAATTGTTATACAAGTCAATTTTTGGCTTTTTCATCAGCCCAAATGTCCTAGACATTAAAACCCATAAAGTCAGTCCAATAACTCATCAATCTTTGTAATTTAAAATTTTCAATAAACTAAGACTAGGACAGCATCTTATAACATATAACAACAAATAGAAAATGTTGGCTCCCTTGAAAGTTTCACTCCCAAAGTATAGATCTAATAGATTCCTAAAATTGAGAAACAATAATTGATTATATATAAAAGGATTTAAAGTAACCAATAAATTGTCAATTTAGTAGGATTGACCGATATCATTTAACTAAATTTTGAGTTCAAAATTTAGTAATGGAAAATATTATGTGGAGAGAGTTACTCTCTAAATAGGGACTCGCAGACGCTCGAACTGAATTAGTCGAAACTATAACTCCGAATATCAGTGGGACGTACCAAAAAAATATAAAAAGAGTTTGAAGTATATTCTGAAATAATACCAAACAGGAAAGATAAAACAAAATTAAGACAAAAGAAATAACCAAATGGTAATGAAAAAAAAGTTATTGATTATTTTATATTGATATATTATTTAACACAATTTTAAAAGATGAAAATTATAGTATTTGCCAATGTTCTCTAAACTTTCATTATTTAACATTCCCAGCCTGATTAGTTGTTTACAGGTTCTCCGCTCTCCTAATTCTTCCCCTCCCCATCCCAGCCAACCATGGATCTTGCAATTTGTTTCGGATTAGCTCTAATTGTTCTTCCTCTTTATGTTTTCATCATCAAAAGGAGGTACAAGAGAGTACCACCAGGGTCCCTTGGCCTGCCAATAATGGGCCAAAGCCTTGACCTTTTAAGAGCCATGAGGACTAACACTGCAGAAAAATGGCTTCAAGAGAGAACAAAAAGTTACGGTCCCATTTGGAAGCTCAGAATTTTTGGCACCCCAACAGTCTTTTTACAAGGACAAGTAGCTAACAAGTTCATATACACCTGTGATGGCAGCTTGCTTTCCAATAGGCAACCCACATCGATCAGAAGGCTTTTGGGAGAACGAAATCTCTTGGAGATGAGTGGCGATGATCACAAGCGAATAAGAGTAGCACTTTTATCATTCCTAAAGCCTGAAGCTCTAAAGCAAAATGTTAGGAAAATGGATGAAGAAATTAGACTGCACCTTGAGATGTACTGGCATGGAAAAGAGGAGGTCAAGGTAAAATCTGTACACATCTATCCTCAAATATTGAGAACATTACTCTACTTCTAGTGCCCTTTTAGTCGTTTTTAAAACCAAACCAGACCGGCTGGTCGATTAGTAACTATTCTATAATTCGTTTCAATTTTCATTGTGAAATTGAATAAAGTCAAATTCGATTAATATTGTTTAAAATCGATCGGTACCGTTTAAAATCAATCAAAACCAGTAAAATTAGTGAATCATTCAAACATATGTCAAACATATGCAATCGGTTTTTTCATTGCAAAACCAGTATTTTTCACATGTTCCTAATGGACAAATTCATTTTTTATAAAGATATATATATATATATATATTATTTTATTTTAAAATATATAATATACAAATAATATATATATATGATATTATCGTAATGTCATCCGATTCGTGGGTTGGTCGAGATGTTCACGGGATCAGTTTTAAAAACATTGAATTAGAGGATTCTTCCACGAATCGAGGCCTTAACCTTCTTTTTGCTGAGAGTTTGGTCGGCACGGGAGATAACTAGTTTGGTGGGCACGGGAGATAACTTGGGTTACCATTTCTTTGGGCATTATCAGGCCCACATGGAATGTGTGGTTTGAATTGTGGCTTATGTTACCCCAAGTGTTTTCAAGTTTTCATTTCTTGGATAAACGTAGTGAATATTTAATTGAAACTGATCTTTTGATTATGTACAGGTGTTACCACTAGCAAAGATTTTGACCTTCAACATACTGGCCTCGCTTCTATTTGGAATGGAAAGGGGAGCAAGAAGAGATAAATTCATAGAACTATTCCAAATACTGATGGAGGGAATGTTGTCATTTCCTATAAACTTGCCTTTTACGCGCTTCAGCCGTAGCATAAAAGCCCATATGAAAATTAAAAACATGTTATGGAACCTTCTACTCGAGAAGAGAGCAGCCTTAGAGCAACAAGTGCCCTCAATCAATCAAGATCTCATTACGTGCATGCTTCGCTTGCGAAACGAAGACAACTCAGCTGCACTAACTGACGAAGAGATTTTAGACAATTGCATCATTACGATGGTTGCTGGACATGACACATCCTCTATCCTAATCACCTTCTTGGTCAAGCTTTTAGCGGGTGATCCATCTGTGTATGCTGCAGTTGCTGAGGGTAAGAATTTTTGATCGCTAGAAGATGGTTTAACAAGTTGAAAGCAATGATCAATTTGCTTGACGTTGCTTTTTGACATGAATGTTGCAGAACAAGAGGAGATAGCAAAGAGAAAGGCTTCGGATGAGCCTCTCACATGGGATGATTTAGCCAAGATGAAATATACATGGAGAGTGGCAACCGAGACTCTGAGAATGACTCCGCCGGTTTTTTTCTCCTTCAGAAGAGCCCTTCAAGATATTGAATTTGGAGGACATGTCATTCCTAAAGGGTGGCAAGTATGAGCAAATCCTTTTATTCTTAATCTCTTTTCTTTTTATGCATTCTAAAAGTTACTTGTTCAATTTGCATGAATATGTATGGCAAGGACATGTTATTTCTCACGGCTAAAATGACCCTAATTTTGCCTCCGGATTGATGTAATAAATTTGCCAATTATTATACATCACATCAATCCCAAGACAAAATCAGTCATTTTGTCAATGGTGAGAAACACATTCTCTATGCGAATTGATCTAAGGAATGTTAAGGCCGTTGATTGGTCGCAGGAAGGTTTTTGTCGAATCACGGGCTGCCAGCAACCCTTCGGGAATAGTTTTGTGAATTGATCTGCAAAGATCATAAAAAAGGAAAAAAAGTACTAATCTGCAATTTTTTTATGAATAGGTGATGTGGGCATTAAATACGACACACATGGATGAAAATATTTTTCCAAATCCTTCGAAGTTTGATCCAACGAGGTATGAGCAGGCAACACCCCCACCATTTAGTTTTGTGGCATTTGGAGGAGGTCCACGGATGTGTCCTGGATATGAGTTTTCGAAACTTGAAACTCTGGCCACAATTCACTACTTGGTGACTCGATTCAGATGGAAGTTCAGTATTGCAGATAATTCCTTCAGCAGGGATCCAATGCCGGTTTTCAATCAAGGGCTGCTAATCCAAATTGAGAAGAAGAAACAATTTGACATGTGAAAAACATGCAATGAGCATACATGTGTATGCCACCTACTGCTAAAGTATTTCCGTAATATGTGAAGAGAAGCTATGGCACATTCCTTGGGGACAAGGGGTTATAGGACCAGAGGAGTGAAAATCATAGAATTGGCAGCTAAAAATGTTCAATGCTAATCGTCTGTTAATGGAATTGTGCTACTTCAGAATTTCTCATTTTACTCGTGTAAAAATAACATCATTTGCAATGAAAAGAACGAGTAACAAACAAAGGGTCAAAAACGATATCTTGAAAAATAAAGGCTTCTAATCTTTTAGTCAATAAGGTTTTGTAAAGCATGAATCCACTCAAGTTGGCAACTAGGGCTCCATTATAACTCAAAATGCATGCGCAAGAAGGATTTTCAGAAGCAAATAAAAGGTATTGTTCAACTAGAAAAATCTTATAGAAGCCAGGTGCATATTGTGATTAAGATTCCATACCAATGCTTACTAGAGTCAAAATTATTCTAATTTTGGCGCTTTTGAAGAATCCCTTGGATGAATATAAACTTTTAGAATATAAAACCCCCCCAAACTCATAAAGAAACATAGGAAAATTTTATGATTTCCATAGTTGTCAATACCCATATCGAATTATCACTTGAAAACCTAATACTACAACTAAAAACCTAAAGTTATAACTTGGAGGTCTAAAATAATTTCCTGATATCAATAAACAATTATCCTAATACGAAAAATACTAAATCACTTAATCAAAACTCAAGTTAGAATTTTGAAAATAGAAAAAATTACGTTATGAAATCTCTCTTTATAAAAGATTTGACAATTTATCGAACTGAATTAATTATAATATAATTTCACATATAAATCAATTAAGTAATAAAAAAAATGACTACTTGATCACATCCGATGTTATCGCCAAAAAACACTAAATGTGAAAATAAAGAGTCTGCGTGCTTGCGCGAGCACGTGTGAGAGAGAGAGAGGGCCGGGGGGAGAGAGAAAAAGGGTTGGGGGGATAAGCACACATTGATGCGTATGCTATTCTTTTATAAGTTATAGTTAGCGTACCGAAATAATGGAGTTTGAAATTCTGCTTTGAAAAAATAAAGTTATACAATTATTCATTTTAAATACTCCATAAATTTTAGATTATTTACAAAATACTTCCCTAAACTTCATTTTTTATAATTAATTTACTTGAACTTTCAGATTTGGTGAAATTAGGTTATGAAAGTAATGGAATTGTCAAGAGGTTAAAAACTACCAACATGATAAATGAAAAGTAATTTTCTTTGTAAATTCACATCCAGAAATTAAACAAAATAATTATTTATCTAGTAATTTTGGTTTTGATTAAATTCACTTTTCTTTATTAGGTGAGAAGATACTTTTAAACAAAATTTCAATTTCGAATCTTTTGAATGGAGAAATCAGGCATGGGGAAAGTTTTTCTGTTCAATTCAGGTCAAACTGAATTTAATCAAATATAACATATAGTTATCGAATATCAATCGTTTATAAAAAATATATATAAAGAAATAGAGAAGTCTTTACACTATCGATGCTTAATAAATGAAGTAAAATGTTTTTACTACATATTCACTATTAATAATTGTTGTAAATTGTTTAAAATAATAATTTAAAAATGTTAATTTTGGTACTATACCAATCGGTATCTGAAATTATACTCTAACTAATCCAGTTCCAACACTTCTAATAACCCATTTAAGAGAACAACCCTCCCAACGTAATTTGTTCCATATTCAAATCACGAGTCAAACTCGTGACTTCGGTTAAGGGATGTATCGTCACATCATTACTAAAAAACATGCCATCAGCGATTGAAAAATCTGTCGCCGATGGTATAAAATCCGTCACTCAAATCCGTCACCGGAGGCTATCAACGATAGATTTTTTTTGTTATTAAATTTGTTAAAAAAATGCACTTTACTAAATATCAGCGACAAATTTTTTTTGTCGCTACTATCTGTCGTTGAAATTGAAAAAAAAAAGAAAAAAAAAGAAAAAAAGAAAAAAAAAAGGGAAAAAAAGGAAAAAAAAATCAGCAACTAGTCCGTCACTAATTTTTGAGTTATGAAAAAAAGAAGAATTTTAACAGGGGGCCTTGACCTTCGAACCCCTGCGCAAAGAAAAATATTAGCCACTAAACCAAACAAGTTATTTAATCATATTTCTTTTTTTTACATATTATCTTTATTTCATTTTTTAATAATATTAAAATAATATAAAATTATAATTTATTATAAAATAATAAAATAATTTTATTTTTAGTTATAATAAAATAATTTTATTTTTACTTAAAATAAAATAATATTATTCTTTGCAAAATAAAATAAAATTAAAAATAATTATTAAATAAAATTAAAAAATTAAAAAATTAAAAAATTAAAAAAATTAAAAAAAATCTGTAACTAATCCATCGTTAATTTTTCGTTGGTAATCTGTCGCTAATTTTCCGTCACTAAATGTTGTACACACATACATATATATATATATATATATATTTCTTTCACCAATTCACCGACGAAAATTAGCGACAGAAATATTTCGTCACTAAAAATTCTGTCAATAATCCGTTGTTGATAATTTTATATATTTTTTTAATTTTTAAGGGTTTAGTGATAGAAATATTTTCATCATTAATCCGTCCGTATTCTATCCGATGGCAATTCGTCACAAATCCGTTATAAATCTGTTGCTATTAGCGATAAATTTTTATCCGTTGATAATATTTCTTCACTATTATTGTGTTTTATGATAGTGTATCCCATTAAACTAATTCACCGTCAGGCAAAAAATTTCCAAATGTTTCATGAACATTGGCTTGTTTCTCAATTGTCATCTTTCAGAACCGAATCTTAATACTATTTGCTGCGTCCTCTGCTGTCTCAAATGTCCCCTATACCAATTGAAATAGGTTGGTTTCAGAAATTTTGGTCGGTAATTTTTGACAATCAATTTTTTTTTTTAATTACATACCTATTATTCTATTGATATTTCTTTAAATTTGAAAAAATATATTTTTTTTAAATTAAATATGAAATTTTATGAAAACTTCATATGGTTGGAAATGGTCCAAAGTTATCAAGTTAGAAATCAAAATGATTCATCGAAAATTTTAATTACTGCTATATAAGTTTCTTGAACTTGCTTGACTAGGAAGAAAGAGGGAATAAATGAGATGCATGCACAATCATCTACAAGCAAGAAACATATTCAGAGCTATTTTTATTCGATGACTTTTACATATTTCTTAGATATTGTTATTCATTTTTTAAGAAGCTATGGCTTGAACCTTCATGCCCATGCTACAATGGCCTGGCACAGTGCAGATAAAATAGTTAGGTCCTTTTGACAATACGATCTTATCGTTTCCACTGGTGTATGTTGGAGAACCTGGTGCTGCACTGCAACTTCGGTATCCATTGGCATCAACCTTGACCACATTGTGCGCTTGAGGGTTATACTTGAATACTGCAGAATAAAAACACAAGATCGTAATTAATTAAATCCAAGATAAATCATTTTAATGACATTGCGAGTAAATAATTACGAATTTTCTTCTCAAAATCTTACTAAGATTATCGCCGGCTTTAAAATTTTTCCCATTTGACCAACTTTGGACATTAAAACCCCAGCCTTTAGCATCACCAACAATAAAATCAGTGGCTCGGACAGTCTTCAAGTGAAGTGCTAGAGAAACGAGAAGAATGGTGACCATAGCTATAGCCTTGAATGAATTGCCTCTTCCTTGGTGAGCCATTTTATGAATTCTAAATCCCAACAGAAGATGTTAATTAAGTAGAATTTGTGATGCTTGAAATGTGCTCAACACTTGGATATTTAATAAGAGAGCAATTATGCAATGGGTTCATCGGTCCTTCCATCTAAGGAAATGTATTAACTATTTAATTATGATTTAATTTCTTTTATAGAAGAAAATCTGTATTTTGTGTAAAGGGGCTAATGAACTAAAGTATTTACCCTTTATGAAGCTTTTTAGATTTGATAAATAAGTAATTAATTAAGTAATATTATACTTTCCCCATTATAATTACGACATGAGTAAAAGATAAAATAAATCTATTCAAAAATTCTTGGTATATATAGCAGTGGTTTAACAATTTTTTGTGAATAATAAATAAATAAATAAATTTACAAACTTATTTATATTAAAATGAAATATAAATTTTAGAGCCAAATTTTCAGATTTTGAACATATATAATCTAATTCCAACAAGAGTTTTGTGTTAAATATTTATTTCATGGTTCCAAAATATGACGTGTTAAAGTTTTTAATTTGAATTTTACTCAATTCTTATTGTCGAGAAAAAAAAAAAAAACTTAATTTTCATATATTTAAAAATTTTATGATCGCATTCACAGAAGGTTTAAGCATCATCACCTCTTTTCTTTTCTTTTTTTCTCGTTTTTTTTTTTATATAACCGATCCTATTAATCTGATTTGAGTATTATTAAGTTCAATTTAGGGAGAGTACTCATAACATACTTTTTTTTTTTTCTAAAATTTTGAATTTAAAATTTAATTAAAAATTTTAATATTTTTACTGACTAAATCGATTGTCTATTGATCTTTTTTTTATCCTTTGGAAAGATTTTGGAAGGTTTTGTTGTGTTCACCTAAAATGAGATACACGACAGTTTATGACATTTCCACTAGGAAAATTTACCAAGAAACAAAGAGCCATCAAGATTAAGCTAAGGTTACAACTTGGTCCCAAGGAGAGATCCCCTAAAATAGGAATAACAAGATCCGACCTGATTGCCACTTGATTAATGGATTATGAGCGAATTAGGGGTGAATTTTTTTTAATCAAGTTGATTCGGATATGGATTTAATTATGAAAATTCCGACCCTAATCCAATACTCAAATATAAATTTTTAATAAAATAAAATTAAGATTTAATAAATTTTTTCCCCAAAATAATTTGAAATCATCTCATTCCTAAACTAATTGACTCACTCGTGCACCATGCATATACAACCCCTCCTTTGCTCTGCCTCCTTCCTCACCACCAGCGACCTTTCTTCCTTTTTCCTCCCTTCAATTTCAATTTATTCAAGTCCTTCTCCTTTAACGATTTTGATCAGATTTTGAGAAATCTAAAGAGACAAAATTAATTTTTAAAGAAAAAGAAGATAAATGATTTCGATTTTTAAAATTATTTATCATGTGAAGTTAAGGATATTATGTGATAGTTATGAATATTTTCATTAGCAAAGTTTATAATTGGATAGATTCTGAGCTTTTGAGGCTAATGATATAATTGGATTTTAATCGAAAGTAGACGAGGCTAATAATGCTTTCTATAGTCAAGTAGTTAGTGTCATGGATATTTTCATAGGCTTTAAATTGTTTGATTTTGGGTTGATACTACAGCAACTAATTTGATTGGATAGAAGTTGGGTGTCTTGTCAAGAAGAAAAAAAAAAGCACATAAATTTATGAAATGGAAAACGAAAAGGACCAAAAAGGACGATGTTAGGTTGGGTTAAATCATTAAAAATCCATAATTCGATTTAGTTTGATTTTTTGAAATTAAATCTTAAAGTCAAATATGGTTTTTTTTTATTTTATTGATCCGAATAGGATGAGGGTTGAATATGAATCATATGGTTAAGATTTTCATGCAGATATGGTAACAAAAAAACTGTACCATATCTATCTCTCACCCTAAAATCGATTAATTTGCACCAAGTTAGTTTAGGTATTTTCTTTCATACTAAGTGTATAGATCTAATTTTCAAATAAGTTCTTGAATCGGACGAATCTTGTTCGTTGCTGAAATCAGCGACGAATCTTGTGTTCGTCGAAATCAGCGACGAATCTTGTGTTCGTCGCTGAAATCAGCAAGCTTGTGTTCGTCGCTGAAATCAGCGACGAAACATGTGTTCGTCGCTGAAATCAGCGACGAAAGAGGTGTTCGTCGCTGAAATCAGCGATGAAGGTTGTGTTCGTCACTGAAAGCAGCGACCTCGCTGAAATCAGCGACGAAGCTTGTGTTCGTCGCTGAAATCTGCGACGAATCTTGTGTTCGTCGCTGAAATCATTACCTTTTTTGGTTATTTTAAAGTTTTTTTTTGAATTAATTTTATACATGTCTGCGGAACGGAAAGTATGCGCAAAGATCAATTTCATGACATGCTATTATTATTTTTTCATCTCATATCTTTATATATTTTTTTATTTATTTTAATTACTAACTATCTACTTAATTAATTACTATTACTAACTAACTAATTACTCTGTCTTAGTTGATTGCCTTTTCCTTTTGGCATCCTTGCCACGTATTTCGGCTCCAATTGCGTGAGCTTTGGGTTCCCTTTCCTATTTTTAGGCAAAGTGCATTAAGCACATTAATGTGCATTCGTGAGGGGCAAATTGTACAAATATAGAGGAAATGCATGAAGAATTGTGCATAAATCAACACTAGCGACGCTTTCGACAGTTTCATTTAACTATTACAATACTTAATTATAAAAATGTGCACTTTCATTTAATAATATTTATATTTGATTAGGAAAAATGTCATGTAAAATTTAAACATTTTTTAATTTTTATTAAATATAAATAATGAATTAGAAAATTCACTAATAGAAAACAAATTTTTAGCGACAGAATAATCCATCACTGAAAATCTCTTTTCCGTTGTTCAAAGGCATCAACGACCGATTTTTTTCATCACGAACCATGTTTCGTCGCACATATCAGGGACGAATGTGGTATTTTGTCATTTCATTTGTGGCCAAATTTTAAATTCAGCAACAAATATTAATTTTGTCGCTAAAATCAGCAACCAAATTCCTAGTTATCGCTGAAATCCGCGACAACAAAAATGTTCGTTGCTGATTCTGCGACGAAACATTTGTTCGTCGTTGAATCTGCAACGAAAAGCTCTTTTCGTTGCTATTTTATCGATGAAATCTCTGCGCGTCGCTAATTTCAGTGACGAAACACTTATTCGTTGCTGAAATCTACAACAAATACCTATGCGTCGCTAAAATCAGCGACGAAAGACGTTTTCGTCTCTGAAATCTGCGACGAAATACTTCTTCGTCGTTGAAATCTACGACGAAATACGTTGTCGTCGTTGAAATTTGCGACGAAAATCGTTATCGTCACTGAAATCTGCGACAAAACACATTTTCGTCGTTGAATTTGCGACGAAAAAGTGTTTAGTCGGAGATTGCAGCTACGAAAGTGAAATTCGTCGTTGAAATCTGCGACGAAACATCTGTTCATCATAAATTCATCAACGAATTTGTTTTTGTCGCTAAGTTAGCTACGAAGTTTCTTTCATCGCTAATATCATTGGAAAATGGCTATGAAAAATATTTTCGTCGTTAAATTCGTCGCAAAATAGCAACAAAAAATGTTTGTCGCAAAGGTCCATCGCAAAAGCAGTGTTTTTTTGTAGTGAAATAAAAGGTATTGTTCAACTAGAAAAATCTTATAGAAGCCAGGTGCATATTGTGATTAAGATTCCATACCAATCCTTACTAGAGTCAAAATTATTCTAATTTTGGGGCTTTTGAAGAATCCCTTGGATGAATATAAACTTTTAGAATATAAAACCCCGCCAAACTCATAAAGAAACATAGGAAAATTTTATGATTTCCATAGTTGTCAATACCCATATCGGATTATCACTTGAAAACTAATACTACAACTAAAAACCTAAAGTTATAACTTGGAGGTCTAAAATAATTTCCTAATATCAATGAACAATTATCCTAATACGAAAAATACTAAATCACTTAATCAAAACTCAAATTAGAATTTTGAAAATAGAAAAAATTATGTTATGAAATCTTTGTTTATAAAAGATCTGACGGTATATCGAACTGAATTAATCATAATATAATTTCACATATAAATCAATCAAGTAATAAAAATATCTACTTGATCACATCCAATGTTATCGCCCAAAAACTTTTAATGTGAAAATAAAGAGTCTGTGTGCTTGCGCGAGCACGTGTGAAAGGGAGAGGGCCGCGCGAGCACGTGTGAGAGAGAGAGGGCTGGGGGGAGAGAGAAAAAGGGTTGGGGGGAAAGCACATATTGATGCGTATGCTATTCTTTTACAAGTTATAGTTAGCGAGTCGAACTCGTGACTTTGGTTAATGGATGTATCGTCACGTCATTACTAAAAAACATGCCATCAGCGATTGAAAAATCTGTCGCCGATGGCATAAAATCCGTTACTGAAATCCGTCACCGGAGGATATCAGCGATAGATTTTTTTTTGTTACTAAATTTGTCAAAAAAATGCACCTTACCAAATATCAGCGGCAAATTTTTTTCGTCACTATTATCTGTCGTTGAAATTGAAAAAAAAAAAAAAAAGAAAAATAAAGAAAAAAAAGGAAAAAAAAAGGGAAAAAAGGAAAAAAAGGAAAAAAAAAGGAAAAAAAATCAGCAACTAGTCCGTCGCTAATTTTTGAGTTATGAAAAAAAGAAAAATTTTAACAGGGGGCCTTGACCTTCGAACCCCTGCACAATCATATTTCTTTTTTTTACATATTATCTTTATTTCATTTTTTAATAATATTAAAATAATATAAAATTATAATTTATTATAAAATAATAAAATAATTTTCTTTTTACTTATAATAAAATAATATTATTCTTTGCAAAATAAAATAAAAATAAAAATAATTATTAAATAAAATTAAAAAATTAAAAAATTAAAAAAATTAAAAAAAATCTATAACTAATCCGTCGTTAATTTTTCGTTGGTAATCTGTCGCTAATTTTCTGTCGCTAAATGTTGTACATATATATATATATATATATTTGTTTTTTTTTTCTTTCACCAATTCACCAACGGAAATTAGCGTCAGAAATATTTCGTCGCTAAAAATTCTATCAGTAATCCGTTGCTGATAATTTTATAATTTTTTTTTTTAATTTTTAAGGGTTTAGCGATGGAAATATTTCCGTTATTAATCCGTCCGTATTCTATCTGATGGCAATTCATCGCAAATTTGTCGTAAATCCGTTGCTATTAGCGATAAATTTTTATCCATTGGTAATATTTCTTCACTGTTATCGTGTTTTCTGATAGTACATTTCATTAAACCAATTCACCGTCGGTAAAAAATTTCCAAATGTTTCATGAACATTGGCTTGTTTCTCACTTGTCATCTTTCAGAACCCAATCTTAATACTATTTGCTGTGTCCTCTGCTGTGTCATATGTCCCCTATACCAATTGAAATAGGTTGGTTTCAGAAATTTTGGTCGGTAAATTTTGACAATCAATTTTTTTTTTAATTAAATACCGATTATTCTATTGATATTTCATTAAATTTGAAAAATATTTTTTTAAAATTAAATATGAAATTTTATGAAAACTTCATATGGTTGGAAATGGTCCAAAGTTATCAAGTTAGAAATCAAAATGATTCATCGAAAATTTTAATTACTGCTATATAAGTTTCTTGAACTTGCTTGACTAGGAAGAAAGAGGGAATAAATGAGATGCATGCACAATCATCTACAAGCAAGAAACATATTCAGAGCTATTTTTATTCGATGACTTTTACATATTTCTTAGATATTGTTATTCATTTTTTAAGAAGCTATGGCTTGAACCTTCATGCCCATGCTACAATGGCCTGGCACAGTGCAGATAAAATAGTTAGGTCCTTTTGACAATGCGATCTTATCGTTTCCACTGGTGTATGTTGGAGAACCTGGTGCTGCACTGCAACTTCGGTATCCATTGGCATCAACCTTGACCACATTGTGCGCTTGAGGGTTATACTTGAATACTGCATAATAAAAACACAATATCATAATTAATTAAATCCAAGATAAATCATTTTAATGACATTGCGAGTAAATAATTACGAATTTTCTTCTCAAAATCTTACTAAGATTATCGCCGGCTTTAAAATTTTTCCCATTTGACCAACTTTGGACATTAAAACCCCAGCCTTTAGCATCACCAACAATAAAATCAGTGGCTCGGACAGTCTTCAAGTGAAGTGCTAGAGAAACGAGAAGAATGGTGACCATAGCTATAGCCTTGAATGAATTGCCTCTTCCTTGGTGAGCCATTTTATGAATTCTAAATCCCAACAGAAGATGTTAATTAAGTAGAATTTGTGATGCTTGAAATGTGCTCAACACTTGGATATTTAATAAGAGAGCAATTATGCAATGGGTTCATCGGTCCCTCCATCTAAGGAAATGTATTAACTATTTAATTATGATTTAATTTCTTTTATAGAAGAAAATCTGTATTTTGTGTAAAGGGGCTAATGAACTAAAGTATTTACCCTTTATGAAGCTTTTTAGATTTGATAAATAAGTAATTAATTAAGTAATATTATACTTTCCCCATTATAATTACGACATGAGTAAAAGATAAAATAAATCTATTCAAAAATTCTTGGTATATATGGCAGTGGTTTAACAATTTTTTGTGTATAATAAATAAATAAATAAATTTACAAACTTATTTATATTAAAATGAAATATAAATTTTAGAGCAAATTTTCAGATTTTGAACATATATAATCTAATTCCAACAAGAGTTTTGTGTTAAATATTTATTTCATGGTTCCAAAATACGACGTGTTAAAGTTTTTAATTTGAATTTTACTCAATTCTTATTGTCGAGAAAAAAAAAAAAACTTAATTTTCATATATTTAAAAATTTTATGATCGCATTCACAGAAGGTTTAAGCATCATCACCTCTTTTCTTTTCTTTTTTTCTCGTTTTTTTTTTTTATATAACCGATCCTATTAATCTGATTTGAGTATTATTAAGTTCAATTTAGGGAGAGTACTCATAACATACTTTTTTTTTTCTAAAATTTTGAATTTAAAATTTAATTAAAAATTTTAATATTTTTACTGACTAAATCGATTGTCTATTGATCTTTTTTTTATCCTTTGGAAAGATTTTGGAAGGTTTTGTTGTGTTCACCTAAAATGAGATACACGACAGTTTATGACATTTCCACTAGGAAAATTTACCAAGAAACAAAGAGCCATCAAGATTAAGCTAAGGTTACAACTTGGTCCCAAGGAGAGATCCCCTAAAATAGGAATAACAAGATCCGACCTGATTGCCACTTGATTAATGGATTATGAGCGAATTAGGGGTGAATTTTTTTTAATCAAGTTGATTCGGATATGGATTTAATTATGAAAATTCCGACCCTAATCCAATACTCAAATATAAATTTTTAATAAAATAAAATTAAGATTTAATAAATTTTTTCCCCAAAATAATTTGAAATCATCTCATTCCTAAACTAATTGACTCACTCGTGCACCATGCATATACAACCCCTCCTTTGCTCTGCCTCCTTCCTCACCACCAGCGACCTTTCTTCCTTTTTCCTCCCTTCAATTTCAATTTATTCAAGTCCTTCTCCTTTAACGATTTTGATCAGATTTTGAGAAATCTAAAGAGACAAAATTAATTTTTAAAGAAAAAGAAGATAAATGATTTCGATTTTTAAAATTATTTATCATGTGAAGTTAAGGATATTATGTGATAGTTATGAATATTTTCATTAGCAAAGTTTATAATTGGATAGATTCTGAGCTTTTGAGGCTAATGATATAATTGGATTTTAATCGAAAGTAGACGAGGCTAATAATGCTTTCTATAGTCAAGTAGTTAGTGTCATGGATATTTTCATAGGCTTTAAATTGTTTGATTTTGGGTTGATACTACAGCAACTAATTTGATTGGATAGAAGTTGGGTGTCTTGTCAAGAAGAAAAAAAAAGCACATAAATTTATGAAATGGAAAACGAAAAGGGCCAAAAAGGACGATGTTAGGTTGGGTTAAATCATTAAAAATCCATAATTCGATTTAGTTTGATTTTTTGAAATTAAATCTTAAAGTCAAATATGGTTTTTTTTATTTTATTGATCCGAATAGGATGAGGGTTGAATATGAATCATATGGTTAAGATTTTCATGCAGATATGGTAACAAAAAAACTGTACCATATCTATCTCTCACCCTAAAATCGATTAATTTGCACCAAGTTAGTTTAGGTATTTTCTTTCATACTAAGTGTATAGATCTAATTTTCAAATAAGTTCTTGAATCGGACGAATCTTGTTCGTTGCTGAAATCAGCGACGAATCTTGTGTTCGTCGAAATCAGCGACGAATCTTGTGTTCGTCGCTGAAATCAGCAAGCTTGTGTTCGTCGCTGAAATCAGCGACGAAACATGTGTTCGTCGCTGAAATCAGCGACGAAAGAGGTGTTCGTCGCTGAAATCAGCGATGAAGGTTGTGTTCGTCACTGAAAGCAGCGACCTCGCTGAAATCAGCGACGAAGCTTGTGTTCGTCGCTGAAATCAACGACGAATCTTGTGTTCGTCGCTGAAATCAGCGACGAATCTTGTGTTCGTCGCTGAAATCATTACCTTTTTTGGTTATTTTAAAGTTTTTTTTTGAATTAATTTTATACATGTCTGCGGAACGGAAAGTATGCGCAAAGATCAATTTCATGACATGCTATTATTATTTTTTCATCTCATATCTTTATATATTTTTTTATTTATTTTAATTACTAACTATCTACTTAATTAATTACTATTACTAACTAACTAATTACTCTGTCTTAGTTGATTGCCTTTTCCTTTTGGCATCCTTGCCACGTATTTCGGCTCCAATTGCGTGAGCTTTGGGTTCCCTTTCCTATTTTTAGGCAAAGTGCATTAAGCACATTAATGTGCATTCGTGAGGGGCAAATTGTACAAATATAGAGGAAATGCATGAAGAATTGTGCATAAATCAACACTAGCGACGCTTTCGACAGTTTCATTTAACTATTACAATACTTAATTATAAAAATGTGCACTTTCATTTAATAATATTTATATTTGATTTGGAAAAATGTCATGTAAAATTTAAACATTTTTTAATTTTTATTAAATATAAATAATGAATTAGAAAATTCACTAATAGAAAACAAATTTTTAGCGACAGAATAATCCATCACTGAAAATCTCTTTTCCGTTGTTCAAAGGCATCAACGACCGATTTTTTTCATCACGAACCATGTTTCGTCGCACATATCAGGGACGAATGTGGTATTTTGTCATTTCATTTGTGGCCAAATTTTAAATTCAGCAACAAATATTAATTTTGTCGCTAAAATCAGCAACCAAATTCCTAGTTATCGCTGAAATCCGCGACAACAAAAATGTTCGTTGCTGATTCTGCGACGAAACATTTGTTCGTCGTTGAATCTGCAACGAAAAGCTCTTTTCGTTGCTATTTCATCGATCAAATCTCTGCGCGTCGCTAATTTCAGTGACGAAACACTTATTCGTTGCTGAAATCTACAACAAATACCTATGCGTCGCTAAAATCAGCGACGAAAGACGTTTTCGTCTCTGAAATCTGCGACGAAATACTTCTTCGTCGTTGAAATCTACGACGAAATACGTTGTCGTCGTTGAAATTTGCGACGAAAATCGTTATCGTAACTGAAATCTGCGACAAAACACATTTTCGTCGTTGAATTTGCGACGAAAAAGTGTTTAGTCGGAGATTGCAGCGACGAAAGCGAAATTCGTCGTTGAAATCTGCGACGAAACATCTGTTCATCATAAATTCATCAACGAATTTGTTTTTGTCGCTAAGTTAGCTACGAAGTTTCTTTCATCGCTAATATCGTTGGAAAATGGCTATGAAAAATATTTTCGTCGTTAAATTTGTCGCAAAATAGCAACAAAAAATGTTTGTCGCAAAGGTCCATCGCAAAAGCAGTGTTTTTTTGTAGTGAAATAAAAGGTATTGTTCAACTAGAAAAATCTTATAGAAGCCAGGTGCATATTGTGATTAAGATTCCATACCAATCCTTACTAGAGTCAAAATTATTCTAATTTTGGGGCTTTTGAAGAATCCCTTGGATGAATATAAACTTTTAGAATATAAAACCCCGCCAAACTCATAAAGAAACATAGGAAAATTTTATGATTTCCATAGTTGTCAATACCCATATCGGATTATCAATTGAAAACTTATACTACAACTAAAAACCTAAAGTTATAACTTGGAGGTCTAAAATAATTTCCTAATATCAATGAACAATTATCCTAATACGAAAAATACTAAATCACTTAATCAAAACTCAAATTAGAATTTTGAAAATAGAAAAAATTATGTTATGAAATCTTTGTTTATAAAAGATCTGACGGTATATCGAACTGAATTAATCATAATATAATTTCACATATAAATCAATCAAGTAATAAAAATATCTACTTGATCACATCCAATGTTATCGCCCAAAAACTTTTAATGTGAAAATAAAGAGTCTGTGTGCTTGCGCGAGCACGTGTGAAAGGGAGAGGGCCGCGCGAGCACGTGTGAGAGAGAGAGGGCTGGGGGGAGAGAGAAAAAGGGTTGGGGGGATAAGCACATATTGATGCGTATGCTATTCTTTTACAAGTTATAGTTAGCGAGTCGAACTCGTGACTGTGGTTAATGGATGTATCGTCACGTCATTACTAAAAAACATGCCATCAGCGATTGAAAAATCTGTCGCCGATGGCATAAAATCCGTTACTGAAATCCGTCACCGGAGGATATCAGCGATAGATTTTTTTTTTGTTACTAAATTTGTCAAAAAAATGCACCTTACCAAATATCAGCGGCAAATTTTTTTCGTCACTATTATCTGTCGTTGAAATTGAAAAAAAAAAAAGAAAAAAAAAAGAAAAAAAAGGAAAAAAAAAGGGAAAAAAGGAAAAAAAGGAAAAAAAAGGAAAAAAAATCAGCAACTAGTCCGTCGCTAATTTTTGAGTTATGAAAAAAAGAAAAATTTTAACAGGGGGCCTTGACCTTCGAACCCCTGCACAATCATATTTCTTTTTTTTACATATTATCTTTATTTCATTTTTTAATAATATTAAAATAATATAAAATTATAATTTATTATAAAATAATAAAATAATTTTCTTTTTACTTATAATAAAATAATATTATTCTTTGCAAAATAAAATAAAAATAAAAATAATTATTAAATAAAATTAAAAAATTAAAAAATTAAAAAAATTAAAAAAAATCTATAACTAATCCGTCGTTAATTTTTCGTTGGTAATCTGTCGCTAATTTTCTGTCGCTAAATGTTGTACATATATATATATATATATTTGTTTTTTTTTTTCTTTCACCAATTCACCAACGGAAATTAGCGTCAGAAATATTTCGTCGCTAAAAATTCTATCAGTAATCCGTTGCTGATAATTTTATAATTTTTTTTTTTAATTTTTAAGGGTTTAGCGATGGAAATATTTCCGTTATTAATCCGTCCGTATTCTATCTGATGGCAATTCATCGCAAATTTGTCGTAAATCCGTTGCTATTAGCGATAAATTTTTATCCATTGGTAATATTTCTTCACTGTTATCGTGTTTTCTGATAGTACATTTCATTAAACCAATTCACCGTCGGTAAAAAATTTCCAAATGTTTCATGAACATTGGCTTGTTTCTCACTTGTCATCTTTCAGAACCGAATCTTAATACTATTTGCTGTGTCCTCTGCTGTGTCATATGTCCCCTATACCAATTGAAATAGGTTGGTTTCAGAAATTTTGGTCGGTAAATTTTGACAATCAATTTTTTTTTTAATTAAATACCGATTATTCTATTGATATTTCATTAAATTTGAAAAAATATTTTTTTAAAATTAAATATGAAATTTTATGAAAACTTCATATGGTTGGAAATGGTCCAAAGTTATCAAGTTAGAAATCAAAATGATTCATCGAAAATTTTAATTACTGCTATATAAGTTTCTTGAACTTGCTTGACTAGGAAGAAAGAGGGAATAAATGAGATGCATGCACAATCATCTACAAGCAAGAAACATATTCAGAGCTATTTTTATTCGATGACTTTTACATATTTCTTAGATATTGTTATTCATTTTTTAAGAAGCTATGGCTTGAACCTTCATGCCCATGCTACAATGGCCTGGCACAGTGCAGATAAAATAGTTAGGTCCTTTTGACAATGCGATCTTATCGTTTCCACTGGTGTATGTTGGAGAACCTGGTGCTGCACTGCAACTTCGGTATCCATTGGCATCAACCTTGACCACATTGTGCGCTTGAGGGTTATACTTGAATACTGCATAATAAAAACACAATATCATAATTAATTAAATCCAAGATAAATCATTTTAATGACATTGCGAGTAAATAATTACGAATTTTCTTCTCAAAATCTTACTAAGATTATCGCCGGCTTTAAAATTTTTCCCATTTGACCAACTTTGGACATTAAAACCCCAGCCTTTAGCATCACCAACAATAAAATCAGTGGCTCGGACAGTCTTCAAGTGAAGTGCTAGAGAAACGAGAAGAATGGTGACCATAGCTATAGCCTTGAATGAATTGCCTCTTCCTTGGTGAGCCATTTTATGAATTCTAAATCCCAACAGAAGATGTTAATTAAGTAGAATTTGTGATGCTTGAAATGTGCTCAACACTTGGATATTTAATAAGAGAGCAATTATGCAATGGGTTCATCGGTCCTTCCATCTAAGGAAATGTATTAACTATTTAATTATGATTTAATTTCTTTTATAGAAGAAAATCTGTATTTTGTGTAAAGGGGCTAATGAACTAAAGTATTTACCCTTTATGAAGCTTTTTAGATTTGATAAATAAGTAATTAATTAAGTAATATTATACTTTCCCCATTATAATTACGACATGAGTAAAAGATAAAATAAATCTATTCAAAAATTCTTGGTATATATAGCAGTGGTTTAACAATTTTTTGTGTATAATAAATAAATAAATAAATTTACAAACTTATTTATATTAAAATGAAATATAAATTTTAGAGCCAAATTTTCAGATTTTGAACATATATAATCTAATTCCAACAAGAGTTTTGTGTTAAATATTTATTTCATGGTTCCAAAATATGACGTGTTAAAGTTTTTAATTTGAATTTTACTCAATTCTTATTGTCGAGAAAAAAAAAAAACTTAATTTTCATATATTTAAAAATTTTATGATCGCATTCACAGAAGGTTTAAGCATCATCACCTCTTTTCTTTTTTTTTTTCTCACTTTTTTTTTTATATAACCGATCGTTATTAATCTGATTTGAGTATTATTAAATTCAATTTAGGGAGAGTACTCATAACACAATTTTTTTATTCTAAAATTTCGAATTTGAGATTTGGTTAAAAATTTTAATATTTTTACTGACTAAATCGATTGTCTATTGATCTTTTTTTTATCCTTTGGAAAGATTTTGGAAGGTTTTATTGTGTTCACCTAAAATGAGATACACGACAGTTTATGACATTTTCACTAGGAAAATTTACCAAGAAACAAAGAGCCATCAAGATTAAGCTAAGGTTACAACTTGGTCCCAAGGAGAGATCCCCTAAAATAGGAATAACAAGATCCGACCTGATTGCCACTTGATTAATGGATTATGAGCGAATTAGGGGTGAATTTTTTTTAATCAAGTTGATTCGGATATGGATTTAATTATGAAAATTCCGACCCTAATCCAATACTCAAATATAAATTTTTAATAAAATAAAATTAAGATTTAATAAATTTTTTCCCCAAAATAATTTGAAATCATCTCATTCCTAAACTAATTGACTCACTCGTGCACCATGCATATACAACCCCTCCTTTGCTCTGCCTCCTTCCTCACCACCAGCGACCTTTCTTCCTTTTTCCTCCCTTCAATTTCAATTTATTCAAGTCCTTCTCCTTTAACGATTTTGATCAGATTTTGAGAAATCTAAAGAGACAAAATTAATTTTTAAAGAAAAAGAAGATAAATGATTTCGATTTTTAAAATTATTTATCATGTGAAGTTAAGGATATTATGTGATAGTTATGAATATTTTCATTAGCAAAGTTTATAATTGGATAGATTCTGAGCTTTTGAGGCTAATGATATAATTGGATTTTAATCGAAAGTAGACGAGGCTAATAATGCTTTCTATAGTCAAGTAGTTAGTGTCATGGATATTTTCATAGGCTTTAAATTGTTTGATTTTGGGTTGATACTACAACAACTAATTTGATTGGATAGAAGTTGGGTGTCTTGTCAAGAAGAAAAAAAAAGCACATAAATTTATGAAATGGAAAACGAAAAGGACCAAAAAGGACGATGTTAGGTTGGGTTAAATCATTAAAAATCCATAATTCGATTTAGTTTGATTTTTTGAAATTAAATCTTAAAGTCAAATATGGTTTTTTTTATTTTATTGATCCGAATAGGATGAGGGTTGAATATGAATCATATGGTTAAGATTTTCATACAGATATGGTAACAAAAAAACTGTACCATATCTATCTCTCACCCTAAAATCGATTAATTTGCACCAAGTTAGTTTAGGTATTTTCTTTCATACTAAGTGTATAGATCTAATTTTCAAATAAGTTCTTGAATCGGACGAATCTTGTTCGTCGCTGAAATCAGCGACGAATCTTGTGTTCGTCGAAATCAGCGATGAATCTTGTGTTCGTCGCTGAAATCAGCAAGCTTGTGTTCGTCGCTGAAATCAGCGACGAAAGAGGTGTTCGTCACTGAAATCAGCGATGAAGGTTGTGTTCGTCACTGAAATCAGCGACCTCGCTGAAATCAGCGACGAAGCTTATGTTCGTCGCTGAAATCAGCGACGAATCTTGTGTTCGTCGCTGAAATCATCACCTTTTTTGGTTATTTTAAAGTTTTTTTTTGAATTAATTTTATACATGTCTGCGGAACAGAAAGTATGCGCAAAGATCAATTTCATGACATGCTATTATTATTTTTTCATCTCATATCTTTATATATTTTTTTATTTATTTTAATTACTAACTATCTACTTTATTAATTACTATTACTAACTAACTAACTAATTACTCTGTCTTAGTTGATTGTCTTTTCCTTTTGGCATCGTTGCCACGTATTTCGGCTCCAATTGCATGAGCTTTGGGTTCCCTTTCCTATTTTTAGGCAAAGTGCATTAAGCACATCAATGTGCATTCGTGAGGCGCAAATTGTACAAATATAGAGGAAATGCATGAAGAATTATGCATAAATCAACACTAGCAACACTTTCGGCAGTTTCATTTAACTATTACAATACTTAATTATAAAAATGTGCACTTTCATTTAATAATATTTATATTTGATCAGGAAAAATGTCATGTAAAATTTAAACATTTTTTACTTTTTATTAAATATAAATAATGAAATAGAAAATTCACTAGTAGAAAACAAATTTTTAGTGACGGAATATACCATCACTGAAAATCTCTTTTCTGTTGTTCAAAGGCATCAATAACCGATTTTTTTCATCACGAACCATGTTTCGACGCACATATCAAGGACGAATGTGGTATTTTGTCGTTTTATTTGTGGCCAAATTTTAAATTTCAGCAACAAATATTAATTTTGTCGCTGAAATCAGCAACCAAATTCCGCGACGACAAAAATGTTCGTCGCTGATTCTGCGACGAAACATTTGTTCGTCGCTGAATTTGCAACGAAAAGCTCTTTTCGTTGCTATTTCATCGACGAAATCTCTGCGCATCGCTTATTTCAGCGACGAAACACTTATTCGTTGCTGAAATCTGCGACGAATTCCTTTGCGTCGCTAAAATCAGCGACGAAAGACGTTTTCGTCGCTGAAATCTGCGATGAAATACTTCTTCGTCGTTGAAATCTACGACGAAATACATTGTCGTCGCTGAAATTTACGACGAAAATCATTATCTTCGCTGAAATCTGCGACGAAACATCTGTTCGTCGCAAATTCATTGACGAATTTGTTTTTGTCGCTAAGTTAGCTACGAAGTTTCTTTCATCGCTAATATCGTTGGAAAATGGCTATGAAAAATATTTTCGTCGCTAAATTTGTCACAAAATAGCAACAAAAAATGTTTGTCGCAAAGGTCCGTCGCAAAAGCAGTGTTTTTTTGTAGTGAAATAAAAGGTATTGTTCAACTAGAAAAATCTTATAGAAGCCAGGTCCATATTGTGATTAAGATTCCATACCAATCCTTACTAGAGTCAAAATTATTCTAATTTTGGCGCTTTTGAAGAATCCCTTGGATGAATATAAACTTTTAGAATATAAAACCCCGCCAAACTCATAAAGAAACATAGGAAAATTTTATGATTTCCATAGTTGTCAATACCCATATCGAATTATCACTTGAAAACCTAATACTATAACTAAAAACCTAAAGTTATAACTTGGAGGTCTAAAATAATTTCTAATATCAATGAACAATTATCCTAATACGCAAAATACTAAATCACTTAATCAAAACTCAAGTTAGAATTTTGAAAATAGAAAAAATTAGGTTATGAAATCTTTCTTTATAAAAGATCTGACAGTATATCGAACTGAATTAATCATAATATAATTTCACATATATATCAATCAAGTAATAAAAAAAATGTCTACTTGATCACATCCAATGTTATCGCCTAAAATCTCTTAATGTGAAAATAAAGAGTCTGTGTGCTTGCGCGAGCACGTGTGAAAGAGAAAGGGCCGCGCGAGCACGTGTGAGAGAGAGAGGGCTGGGGGGAGAGAGAAAAAGGGTTGGGGGGATAAGCACATATTGATGCGTATGCTATTCTTTTATAAGTTATAGTTAGCGAGTCGAATTCGTGACTTTGCTTAATGGATGTATCGTCACATCATTACTAAAAAACATGCCATGAGCGATTGAAAAATCTGTTGCCGATGGCGTAAAATCCATCACTGAAATCCGTGACCGGAGGGTATCAGCGATAGATTTCTTTTGTTACTAAATTTGTCAAAAAAATGCACCTTACTAAATATCAGCAGCAAATTTTTTTTCGTCGCTATTATCTGTCGTTGAAATTGAAAAAAAAAAGAAAAAAAAAAGAAAAGAAAAAGAAAAAAAAGGAAAAAAAAAGGAAAAAAAGGAAAAAAAAGGAAAAAAAATCAGCAACTAGTCCGTCGCTAATTTTTGAGTTATGAAAAAAAGAAAAATTTTAACAAGGGACCTTGACCTTCGAACCCCTGCGCAATCATATTTCTTTTTTTTTTACATATTATCTATATTTCATTTTTTTAATAATATTAAAATAATATAAAATTATAATTTATTATAAAATAATAAAATAATATTATTCTTTGCAAAATAAAATAAAAATAAAAATAATTATTAAATAAAATTGAAAAATTAAAAAATTAAAAAAATTAAAAAAAATCTGTAACTAATCCGTCGTTAATTTTTCGTTGGTAATCTGTCACTAATTTTCCGTCGCTAAATGCTGTACATATATATATATATATATATATATATATATATATATTTTCTTTCACCAATTCACCAACGGAAATTAGTGACAGAAATATTTCTTCGCTAAAAATTCTATCAGTAATCCGTTGCTGATAATTTTACAATTTTTTTTTAATTTTTAAGGGTTTAGCGATGAAAATATTTCCGTTATTAATCCGTCCGTATTCTATCTGATGGCAATTCGTCGTAAATTTGTCGTAAATCCGTTGCTATTAGCGATGTATTTTTATCCATTGGTAATATTTCTTCACTGTTATCGTGTTTTCTGATAGTACATTTCATTAAACCAATTCTCCATCGGTAAAAAATTTCCAAATGTTTCATGAACATTGGCTTGTTTCTCACTTGTCATCTTTCAGAACCGAATCTTAATACTATTTGCTGCGTCCTCTGCTATCTCAAATGTCCCCTATACCAATTGAAATAGGTTGGTTTCAGAAATTTTGGTCGGTAAATTTTGACAATCATTTTTTTTTAATTACATACCGATTATTCTATTGATATTTCATTAAATTTGAAAAAATATATTTTTTTAAATTAAATATGAAATTTTATGAAAACTTCATATGGTTGGAAATGGCCCAAAGTTATCAAGTTAGAAATCAAAATGATTCATCGAAAATTTTAATTACTGCTATATAAGTTTCTTGAGCTTGCTGGACTAGGAAGAAAGAGGGAATAAATGAGATGCATGCACAATCATCTACAAGCAAGAAACATATTCAGAGCTATTTTTATTCGATGACTTTTACATATTTCTTAGATATTGTTATTCATTTTTTAAGAAGCTATGGCTTGAACCTTCATGCCCATGCTACAATGGCCTGGCACAGTGCAGATAAAATAGTTAGGTCCTTTTGACAATGCGATCTTATCGTTTCCACTGGTGTATGTTGGAGAACCTGGTGCTGCACTGCAACTTCGGTATCCATTGGCATCAACCTTGACCACATTGTGCGCTTGAGGGTTATACTTGAATACTGCATAATAAAAACACAATATCATAATTAATTAAATCCAAGATAAATCATTTTAATGACATTGCGAGTAAATAATTACGAATTTTCTTCTCAAAATCTTACTAAGATTATCGCCGGCTTTAAAATTTTTCCCATTTGACCAACTTTGGACATTAAAACCCCAGCCTTTAGCATCACCAACAATAAAATCAGTGGCTCGGACAGTCTTCAAGTGAAGTGCTAGAGAAACGAGAAGAATGGTGACCATAGCTATAGCCTTGAATGAATTGCCTCTTCCTTGGTGAGCCATTTTATGAATTCTAAATCCCAACAGAAGATGTTAATTAAGTAGAATTTGTGATGCTTGAAATGTGCTCAACACTTGGATATTTAATAAGAGAGCAATTATGCAATGGGTTCATCGGTCCTTCCATCTAAGGAAATGTATTAACTATTTAATTATGATTTAATTTCTTTTATAGAAGAAAATCTGTATTTTGTGTAAAGGGGCTAATGAACTAAAGTATTTACCCTTTATGAAGCTTTTTAGATTTGATAAATAAGTAATTAATTAAGAAATATTATACTTTCCCCATTATAATTACGACATGAGTAAAAGATAAAATAAATCTATTAAAAAATTCTTGGTATATATGGCAGTGGTTTAACAATTTTTTATATTAAAATGAAATATAAATTTTAGAGCAAATTTTCAGATTTTGAACATATATAATCTAATTCCAACAAGAATTTTGTGTTAAATATTTATTTCATGGTTCCAAAATATGACGTGTTAAAGTTTTTAATTTGAATTTTACTCAATTCTTATTGTCGAGAAAAAAAAACTTAATTTTCATATATTTAAAAATTTTATGATCGCATTCACAGAAGGTTTAAGCATCATCACCTCTTTTCTTTATTTTTTCTCACTTTTTTTTTTTTTTTATATATCCGATCGTTATTAATCTGATTTGAGTATTATTAAATTGAATTTAAGGAGAGTAGTCATAACACAATTTTTTTATTCTAAAATTTTGAATTTGAGATTTGGTTAAAAAATTTAACATTTTTACTTATTAAATTTATCATTCCTAAAGCCTGAAGCTCTAAAGCAAAATGTTAGGAAAATGGATGAAGAAATTAGACTGCACCTTGAGATGTACTGGCATGGAAAAGAGGAGGTCAAGGTAAAATCTGTACACATGTATCCTCAAATATTGAGAACATTACTCTACTTCTAGTGCCCTTTTAGTCGTTTTTAAAACTGAACCAGACCGGCTGGTCGATTAGTAACTATTTCATAATTCGGTTCAGTTTTCATTATAAAATTAGATAAAGTCAAATTCGATTAATATTGTTTAAAATCGATCGGTACCGTTTAAAATCAATCAAAACCAGTAAAATCAGTGAATCATTCAAACATATGCAATCGGTTTTTTCATTGCAAAACCAGTATTTTTCACGTGTTCCTAATGGACAAATTCATTTTTTATAAAGATATATATATATATATATATATATATATATATATATATATATATATATATATATATATATGATATTATGGTAATGTTATCCGACTGGTGGGTTGGTCGAGATTTCGAGATGTTCACGGGATCAGTTTTAAAATCATTGAATTAGAGGATTCTTCCACGAATCGAGGCCTTAACCTTCTTTTTGCTGAGAGTTTGGTCGGCACGGGAGATAACTAGTTTGGTGGGCACGGGAGATAACTAGGGTTGCTATTTCTTTGGGCATTATCAGGCCCACATGGAATGTGTGGTTTGAATTGTAGCTTATGTTACCCCAAGTGTTTTCAAGTTTTCATTTCTTGGATAAACGTAGTGAATATTTAATTGAAACTGATCTTTTGATTATGTATAGATGTTACCACTAGCAAAGATTTTGACCTTCAACATACTGGCCTCGCTTCTATTTGGAATGGAAAGGGGAGCAAGAAGAGATAAATTCATAGAACTATTCCAAATACTGATGGAGGGAATGTTGTCATTTCCTATAAACTTGCCTTTTACGCGCTTCAGCCGTAGCATAAAAGCCCATATGAAAATTAAAAACATGTTATGGAACCTTCTACTCGAGAAGAGAGCAGCCTTAGAGCAACAAGTGCCCTCTATCAATCGAGATCTCATTACGTGCATGCTTCGCTTGCGAAACGAAGACAATTCAGCTGCACTAACTGACGAAGAGATTTTAGACAATTGCATCATTACGATGGTTGCTGGACATGACACATCCTCTATGCTAATCACCTTCTTGGTCAAGCTTTTAGCGGGTGATCCATCTGTGTATGCTGCAGTTGCTGAGGGTAAGAATTTTTGATCGCTAGAAGATGGTTTAACAAGTTGAAAGCAATGATCAATTTGCTTGACGTTGCTTTTTGATATGAATGTTGCAGAACAAGAGGAGATAGCAAAGAGAAAGGCTTCGGATGAGCCTCTCACATGGGAGATTTAGCCAAGATGAAATATGTGACACCGGACCCCACACCAAAAAAAAAAAAAAAAATCATCTAAATTAAGTGGGAAAGTCACTTTCCCAATTTCTCTCATTCTCTCTCTCTCCCGATTTTTCCTCTCTCACGAATTCTCTCTCCCTCAGTCACTCTCCCTCTCTGTTTCTCTTTCTCCCAATCTCTCCACTCTCTCTCTCTCTCTCTCTCTCTCTCTCTCTCTCTCTCTCGGATCTCTCTCTCTCTCCTGCGGGCACTGCACAGCCCGCAGCGCGCGGCTTCCCTCCCAGCTGCTACAGCCCGCGAGCACGGCGGCTCCTGCTCTCGAGCAGCTCCGTCTCGCGAACGCTCTAACGCGCACCAGTCGCGACTCCTCTCCCTCGCGCGCGAACAGCCCACTGCTTCTCTGCCTCGCCTGTTCACGTGCTGCCCTTTGCCGAGACACTTGCTACAACCCCAAAAGAGACCCCAGCTCGGCAGTCATCTGTAAGCCCTCGAGAACTCTAACTGAGATTTCAATTCATCCCCTGTACATGTGGTATGAATTTCCGATTGATATATTCTAGGGTTTTAATTTCCTTTGGTGATTGAACCTAAATACTAAATTTTGCTTCAATTCGGAAGCATTTCAGGTTTCGAATTAAATCGAACAGCGCACGAAAGTTTGGTAGGCAAATGCGAAAACCCTAGGTCTGAATTTGCGCTGCTTTCTCTGCACAGGTAAGGGCTAATTTCTGAAAATAACTCTAGGATTGTGAAATAATTGCAATATGGTAGAATTGGAATATATGTCCATGAATTGGAAAAATTAGAAGAAACTAAGACTATGTTAATTTAAGAAAATCTAGGAGAGTTGTGAATATGAATTTTGTAAAGATGTGAATAGCGATAAAATTGGTAAAATGAGGATAGTAACAAAAAAATGTTAGAAATGAGGGTTAAGCAAAATTAGGAAAGTTTGTGAGCCCTTGAGTTTGGAGGAGAAATGACTTGAGAATTGTTATGCTTACTTCAGGACAATCCATTGGAGTTGAAAGGAGATTTCTTGAGTATGGATAGGTTGTAGGGAGTGAATACCCTCTCTAGAGGTGAGTGGACGGTTCATTGTGTTCATGAATGAGAAACCTGTTTTAAATTGCTTTATAAATGATTTTCGAAAGATTTTACGTGATTTATGCGAATTGTTTTGTGACTGTGGGCTGTCTGAACTGAATTATAAAGTATAAATGCATTCGTTGTGTTTAAAAATGATTCCGTGCCATATGTTATTTGATATTGCTCTATGAATTGATTTGGCATGAGATTGTTGATTATTTGATGGAAAATTATGGCACATTGCTTGTGAACTGGATTGGTTTAGAAATGAAGGGTGACGCAGATGACTATAGTCATATTCCCACCACGGAGCGACCCGACGGGGTGGCGTGGTTTGGGGTTTGGATGTGCAGGGGAGTTAGATATCCCTCCCTCTGTTGATGTAGTACTATATCTGGTGCACCCCGGTGAGGTACGAGCCAACGCCAAGGTAGAGGGTTTGTTTTGAGACATTGGATAGAAAAACCTTTGGCGGGATTTCGTCTGGGTTTGGCCGCCCTAAGACGGAAGTGTTTTTCGATTGAACCCCAAGATTTTCTGAAATGATAATTGACATGGATGTATATTTTGTAAATTATGATTTATTGAAATGTTTTATGCATATGAATTGTTATTTATGAGATATACTTTGACTGTCCCACATTTATCTCTTATTTATGAACACAATCACACCATTGCACTCCACTCACTGAGTATACCCCTATACTCACCCCTCTCTTTCCCTTTTTCAGAGGAGACTTAGTTGGGAGACTACTTGACGGAACTTGTGCAGTATTTTTGCGGATTGTAGGTATTTGGCACATGCAGGGTTACTTTTGGAGATTTATAGATCTCAAACCATGGAAAGAGAAGACCGTACATCCCCTGTCGTGCGGATTTCATTGATACTGGCCGAGTTGTTGGCAAGTATTGATAAAATCTGCTAATTTTTTTGATTTGTTCTTTATTATCTTAATTACTCGATTATTTTTGTAAAACCGTTTATATCCGTACTGGGACATTTGAACTGTAAATTTTAATTTCGATACTTTTATCTAATTTTGTGAAGTTTTGTATAACTCATACCGTTAGAACTCTACTAATACTCGCTTGTCTTCCTCAGGTAAGTGTTGGTAAAGTCCGACGGCTATACTTTGGGACTTCTTGTTTGTCATACGCTTTATTGAGGTGAAAATTATGAATGGCTAGGATGGCCACATCGCATGCGTGCTTGTACAGGATCCCACTCTCCGATGTGTGCCAATGTGTGTGTTTGAATGTTCAAGGATAAGCCGGATGGGCTTCTTGCGTGTGTATTGTTATATGATTTCACGTTTTGAAGAATTTTATGCTTTCGATGATTTATTGTAAATTTGATAGCCTTGTGAAGTCTCGGTATGCGGGGAGGTTCTGCCCGTGTATCGAGACGACGCGACGGTTATCGCGTGGTCGATCCGAGGATCGGGGCGTGACAAAATATACATGGAGAGTGGCAACCGAGACTCTGAGAATGACTCCGCCGGTTTTTTCCTCCTTCAGAAGAGCCCTTCAAGATATTGAATTTGGAGGACATGTCATTCCTAAAGGGTGGCAAGTATGAGCAAATCCTTTTATTCGTAATCTCTTTCCTTTTTATGCATTCTAAAAGTTACTTGTTCAATTTGCATGAATACGTATGGCAAGGACATGTTATTTCTCACGGCTAAAATGACCCTAATTTTGCCTCAGGATTGATGTAATAAATTTGCCAATTATTATACACCACATCAATCCCAAGACAAAATCAGTCATTTAGTCAATGGTGAGAAACACATTCTCTATGCGAATTGATCTAAGGAATGTTAAGGCCGTTGATTGGTCGCAGGCAGGTTTTTGTCGAATCACGGGCTGCCAGCAACCCTTCGGGAATAGTTTTGTGAATTGATCTGCAAAGATCATAAAATGGGAAAAAAAAAGTACTAATCTGCAATTTTTTTATGAATAGGTGATGTGGGCATTAAATACGACACACATGGATGAAAATATTTTTCCAAATCCTTCGAAGTTTGATCCAACGAGGTATGAGCAGGCAACACCCCCACCATTTAGCTTTGTGGCATTTGGAGGAGGTCCACGGATGTGTCCTGGATATGAGTTTTCAAAACTTGAAACTCTGGCCACAATTCACTACTTGGTGACTCGATTCAGATGGAAGTTCAGTATTGCAGATAATTCCTTCAGCAGGGATCCAATGCAGGTTTTCAATCAAGGGCTGCCAATCCAAATTGAGAAGAAGAAACAATTTGACATGTGAAAAACATGCAATGAGCATACATGTGTATGCCTCCAACAGCTAAAGTATTTCCGTAATATGTGACGAGAAGCTATGGCACATCCCTTGGGGACAAGGGGTTATAGGACCAGAGGAGTGAAAATCATAGAATTGGCAGCTAAAAATGTTCAATGCTAATCGTCTGTTAATGGAATTGTGCTACTTCAGAATTTCTCATTTTACTCGTGGAAAAATAACATCATTGGCAATGAAAAGAACGAGTAACAAACAAAGGGTCAAAAAGGATATCTTGAAAAATAAAGGCTTCTAATCTTTTAGTCAATAAGGTTTTGTAAAGCATGAATTCACTCAAGTTGGCAACTAGGGCTCCATTATAACTCAAAATGCATGCGCAAGAAGGATTTTCAGAAGCAAATAAAAGGTATTGTTCAACTAGAAAAATCTTATAGAAGCCAGGTGCATATTGTGATTAAGGTTCCATACCAATCCTTACTAGAGTCAAAATTATTCTAATTTTGGCGCTTTTGAAGAATCCCTTGGATGAATATAAACTTTTAGAATATAAAACCCCGCCAAACTCATAAAGAAACATAGAAAAATTTTATGATTTCTATAGCTGTCAATACCCATATCGGATTATCACTTGAAAACCTAATACTACAACTAAAAGCCTAAAGTTATAACTTGGAGGTCTAAAATAATTTCATGATATCAATGAATAGTTATCCTAATTCGAAAGATTCTAAATCATTTAATCAAAACTTGAGTTAGAATTTTGATAATAGAAAAAATTACGTTATGAAATCTCTTTTTATAAAAGGGCTGACAATATATCGAACTAAATTAATCATAATATAACTCCACATATAAATCAATCAAGTACTAAAAGAAATGAATACTTGATCACATCCAATGTTATCGCCCAAAAACTCTTAATGTGAAAATAAAGAGTCTGCGTGCTTGCGCGAGCACGTGTGAGAGAGAGAGAGAGAGAGGGCCGGGCGCGGGGGGGGGAGAGAAAAAGGGTTGGGGGGATAAGCACACATTGATGCGTATGCTATTCTTTTATAAGTTATAGTTAGCGTACCGAAATAATGGAGTTTGAAATTCTGCTTTGAAAAAATAAAGTTATACAATTATTCATTTTAAATACTCCCTAAATTTTAGATTATTTACAAAATACTTCCCTAAACTTCGTTTTTTATAATTAATTTACTTGAACTTTCAGGTTTGGTGAAATTAGTTTATGAAAGTAATGGAATTGTCATGACGTTAAACACTACCAACATGATAAATGAAAAGTAATTTTCTTTGTAAATTCACATCCAGAAATTAAACAAAATAATTATTTATCTAGTAATTTTAGATATTTTTATTTGACATTTTAGGGTTTTGATTAAATTCACTTCTCTTTAGTAGGTGAGAAGATACTTTTAAACAAAATTTCAATTTCGAATATTTTGAATTGAGAAATCAGGTATGGGGAAAGTTTTTCTATTCAATTCAGCTCAAACTGAATTTAATCAAATATAACATATAGTTATCGAATATCGATCGTTTATAAAAAATATATATAAAGAAATAAAGAAGTCTTTACACTATCAATGCTTAATAAATGAAGTAAAATGTTTATTACTACATATTCACTATTAATAATTGTTGTAAATTGTTTAAAATAATAATTTGAAAATGTTAATTCTTTTTTTGTACTATAACAACCGGTATCTGAAATTATACTCTAACTAATCCGGTTCCAACACTTATAGTATCCCATTTAAGAGGACAACCCTCCCAACGTAATTTGTTCCATATTCAAGTCACGAGTCGAACTCGTGACTTTGGTTAAGGGATGTATCATCACATCACTACTAGAAAACATGCCATCAACGATTGAAAAATCTGTCGCTGATGGCATAAAATCCGTCACTGAAATCCGTCACCAGAGGGTATCAGCGATAGATTTTTTTTGTTGCTAAATTTGTCAAAAAAATGCACCCCACTAAATATCAGCAACAAATTTTTTTTCGTCGCTACTATCTGTCGTTGAAATTAAAAAAAAAAAAAGAAAAAAAAAAGGAAAAAAAAGGAAAAAAAAGGAAAAAAAATCAGCGATGAACCTAGTCCGTCGCTAATTTTTGAGTTACGAAAAAAAAAAAGAGGGGGCCTTGACCTTCGAACCCTTGCGCAAAGAAAAATCTGATAACACATTAGCCACTAAACCAAACAAGTTATTTAATCATATTACTTTTTTTTTACATAATATCTTTATTTCATTTTTTAATAATATTAAAATAATATAAAATTATAATTTATTATAAAATTATAATTTATTATAAAATTATAATTTATTATAAAATAATAAAATAATAAAATAATTTTACTTTTACTTATAATAAAATAATTTTACTTATAGTAATCCATTTAAGAGGACAACCCTCCCGACGTAATTTGTTTCATATTCAAGTCACGAATCAAATTCGTGACTTTGATTAAGGAATGTATCGTCACATCACTACTAGAAAACATGCCATCAGCGATTAAAAAATCTGTCACTGATGGCATAAAATTCGTCACTGAAATTCGTCACTGGAGGGTATCAGCGATAGATTTTTTTTGTTACTAAATTTGTCAAAAAAATGCACCCCACTAAATATCAATGATAAATTTTTTTTCGTCGCTACTATCTGTCGTTGAAATTGAAAAAAAAAAGAAAAAAAAAGAAAAAAAAAAAGAAAAAAAAGGAAACAAATGGGAAAAAAAAGGAAAAAAAAAATCAGCAACTAGTCCGTCACTAATTTTTGAGTGATGAAAAAAAGAAGAATTTTAACAGGGGGCTAACAGGGGGCCTTGACCTTCGAACCCTGCACAAAGAAAAATGTGAGAGCACATTAGCCGCAAACCAAGCAAGTTATTTAATCATATTTCTTTTTTTTACCTATTATCTTTATTTCATTTTTTTAATAATATTAAAATAATATAAAATTATAATTTATTATAAAATAATAAACTAATTTTATTTTTACTTATAATAAAATAATTTTATTTTTACTTAAAATAAAATAATATTATTCTTTGCAAAATAAAATAAAAATAAAATTAATTATTAAATAAAATTAAAAAATTAAAAAATTAAAAAATTAAAAAAAATCTGTAACTAATCTGTCGTTAATTTTTCGTTGGTAATCTGTCCCCTAATTTTCCGTCGCTAAAGGCTATATACATATATTTTTTTATTTTTTTTCTTTTACCAATTCACCGACGAAAATTAGCGACAGAAATATTTCGTCACTAAAAATTCTGTTAATAATCCGTTGTTGATAATCTTATATATTTTTTTAATTTTTAAGGGTTTAGTGATAGAAATATTTTCGTCATTAATCCGTCCGTATTCTATCCGATGGCAATTCATCACAAATCCGTTGTAAATCTATTGCTATTAGCGATAAATTTTTATCCGTTGATAATATTTCTTCACTATTATTGTGTTTTATGATAGTGTATCCCATTAAACCAATTCACCGTCAGGCAAAAAATTTCCAAATGTTTCATGAACATTGGCTTGTTTCTCAATTGTCATCTTTCAGAACCGAATCTTAATACTATTTGCTGCGTCCTCTGCTGTCTCAAATGTCCCCTATACCAATTGAAATAGGTTGGTTTCAGAAATTTTGGTCGGTAATTTTTGACAATCAATTTTTTTTTTAATTACATACCTATTATTCTATTGATATTTCTTTAAATTTGAAAAAATATATTTTTTTTAAATTAAATATGAAATTTTATGAAAACTTCATATGGTTGGAAATGGTCCAAAGTTATCAAGTTAGAAATCAAAATGATTCATCGAAAATTTTAATTACTGCTATATAAGTTTCTTGAACTTGCTTGACTAGGAAGAAAGAGGGAATAAATGAGATGCATGCACAATCATCTACAAGCAAGAAACATATTCAGAGCTATTTTTATTCGATGACTTTTACATATTTCTTAGATATTGTTATTCATTTTTTAAGAAGCTATGGCTTGAACCTTCATGCCCATGCTACAATGGCCTGGCACAGTGCAGATAAAATAGTTAGGTCCTTTTGACAATACGATCTTATCGTTTCCACTGGTGTATGTTGGAGAACCTGGTGCTGCACTGCAACTTCGGTATCCATTGGCATCAACCTTGACCACATTGTGCGCTTGAGGGTTATACTTGAATACTGCAGAATAAAAACACAAGATCGTAATTAATTAAATCCAAGATAAATCATTTTAATGACATTGCGAGTAAATAATTACGAATTTTCTTCTCAAAATCTTACTAAGATTATCGCCGGCTTTAAAATTTTTCCCATTTGACCAACTTTGGACATTAAAACCCCAGCCTTTAGCATCACCAACAATAAAATCAGTGGCTCGGACAGTCTTCAAGTGAAGTGCTAGAGAAACGAGAAGAATGGTGACCATAGCTATAGCCTTGAATGAATTGCCTCTTCCTTGGTGAGCCATTTTATGAATTCTAAATCCCAACAGAAGATGTTAATTAAGTAGAATTTGTGATGCTTGAAATGTGCTCAACACTTGGATATTTAATAAGAGAGCAATTATGCAATGGGTTCATCGGTCCCTCCATCTAAGGAAATGTATTAACTATTTAATTATGATTTAATTTCTTTTATAGAAGAAAATCTGTATTTTGTGTAAAGGGGCTAATGAACTAAAGTATTTACCCTTTATGAAGCTTTTTAGATTTGATAAATAAGTAATTAATTAAGTAATATTATACTTTCCCCATTATAATTACGACATGAGTAAAAGATAAAATAAATCTATTCAAAAATTCTTGGTATATATAGCAGTGGTTTAACAATTTTTTGTGAATAATAAATAAATAAATAAATTTACAAACTTATTTATATTAAAATGAAATATAAATTTTAGAGCCAAATTTTCAGATTTTGAACATATATAATCTAATTCCAACAAGAGTTTTGTGTTAAATATTTATTTCATGGTTCCAAAATATGACGTGTTAAAGTTTTTAATTTGAATTTTACTCAATTCTTATTGTCGAGAAAAAAAAAAAACTTAATTTTCATATATTTAAAAATTTTATGATCGCATTCACAGAAGGTTTAAGCATCATCACCTCTTTTCTTTTCTTTTTTTCTCGTTTTTTTTTTTATATAACCGATCCTATTAATCTGATTTGAGTATTATTAAGTTCAATTTAGGGAGAGTACTCATAACATACTTTTTTTTTTTCTAAAATTTTGAATTTAAAATTTAATTAAAAATTTTAATATTTTTACTGACTAAATCGATTGTCTATTGATCTTTTTTTTATCCTTTGGAAAGATTTTGGAAGGTTTTGTTGTGTTCACCTAAAATGAGATACACGACAGTTTATGACATTTTCACTAGGAAAATTTACCAAGAAACAAAGAGCCATCAAGATTAAGCTAAGGTTACAACTTGGTCCCAAGGAGAGATCCCCTAAAATAGGAATAACAAGATCCGACCTGATTGCCACTTGATTAATGGATTATGAGCGAATTAGGGGTGAATTTTTTTTAATCAAGTTGATTCGGATATGGATTTAATTATGAAAATTCCGACCCTAATCCAATACTCAAATATAAATTTTTAATAAAATAAAATTAAGATTTAATAAATTTTTTCCCCAAAATAATTTGAAATCATCTCATTCCTAAACTAATTGACTCACTCGTGCACCATGCATATACAACCCCTCCTTTGCTCTGCCTCCTTCCTCACCACCAGCGACCTTTCTTCCTTTTTCCTCCCTTCAATTTCAATTTATTCAAGTCCTTCTCCTTTAACGATTTTGATCAGATTTTGAGAAATCTAAAGAGACAAAATTAATTTTTAAAGAAAAAGAAGATAAATGATTTCGATTTTTAAAATTATTTATCATGTGAAGTTAAGGATATTATGTGATAGTTATGAATATTTTCATTAGCAAAGTTTATAATTGGATAGATTCTGAGCTTTTGAGCCTAATGATATAATTGGATTTTAATCGAAAGTAGACGAGGCTAATAATGCTTTCTATAGTCAAGTAGTTAGTGTCATGGATATTTTCATAGGCTTTAAATTGTTTGATTTTGGGTTGATACTACAGCAACTAATTTGATTGGATAGAAGTTGGGTGTCTTGTCAAAAAGAAAAAAAAAGCACATAAATTTATGAAATGGAAAACGAAAAGGACCAAAAAGGACGATGTTAGGTTGGGTTAAATCATTAAAAATCCATAATTCGATTTAGTTTGATTTTTTGAAATTAAATCTTAAAGTCAAATATGGTTTTTTTTATTTTATTGATCCGAATAGGATGAGGGTTGAATGTGAATCATATGGTTAAGATTTTCATGCAGATATGGTAACAAAAAAACTGTACCATATCTATCTCTCACCCTAAAATCGATTAATTTGCACCAAGTTAGTTTAGGTATTTTCTTTCATACTAAGTGTATAGATCTAATTTTCAAATAAGTTTTTGAGTCGGATCGAGTGTTGAATCTCTTTATGAGTCTTGATTTAGGCCATATATATATATATAGTTGCATTTGTATTTATTAAAAAATATTTAAAGTTCTTTGTATTTCTTCCTTATTTAGCACTCTCTCTCTCTCGTGAGCTCTATAAATTTTAATCCTAAATATTCTTAGTTTATTTAAAATTATAATCACGCTTCTAAAATTATAATTATAAATATATTTCGTATTTTTCTTTAATATAAAATTTTTAATTTTTCCTAAAATTAGTTAAATTCTAGACAATATCTTAATTTTAGAAATCACTTTTATTTCAAATTAAGTAATTTAAGGAAATCTCATAACTATCAAATTTGCGTCACATTAGTATCATTTTTATATTATTTTATAGCAAAAAAGTTTGAATATCTTATATAATGCTGTGTTGATACGAAATGTCAAAAATTTTAATTAAAATTAATTTAAAATTTATATTTTAATTGATTTAGTGATCGAATATTATTATTATCTAAATAAAATTTTATATTGAAATTTTATATATAATAAAAATAAATATTATGAGAATTTTATTTTTAAAAATATTATTTGTTTCGAGTATTTATTTAATATATATATATATATATGGATGGGTGGGTTTGAGTCTTATCATTGTTTTGAGTCTCGAAAGGGGACAAAATTGAAGTAGCACGCGGCCTCTTGGCTGTGAACCAATCAAAGAAATTGGTGCTATCACCTGATTGGCCAGACCACTTCATATGTTGACTCGTATTTTCGTGTTACCCAAAATGATACAAAACTCGAGTCGGGTTCAGATTCCTGTTCTTCCTTTATACCCTTTCCAAGATTAAGAGGGAGAAAATGCTGAGCTGTGTCTTGTCTACAAACAATCGTTAATTCCCAACTCTCTCTCTCTCTCTCTCGCTCTCGATCGACTGTAAAGGAATTGGAAACTTATCAGTCTTCGATTTGTTCGGATTGTCGAGGCGTATTCGTTTTGCAAAATTAGGGTTTATTTTGTTTGTGGGTTTTGTTCGTGATTGGGTGAAATTGAATGGCTCAAGCAGTGGAAGAATGGTACAAGCAAATGCCAATCATCACTCGTTCCTATCTCACTGCAGCTGTCGTCACCACCATCGGTTGCTCTCTCGATGTATGTATCATCCCTCTCTCTCTTTCTCTCTCTAGGGTCTTTTTCCCTTTTAATTTGGGGTGCTGAATTTGGGTTTTGAATTTGATTGGTTCGGTGAAATTAAAAATCCCTTTAACTTGGATTTGAAGATTGGGAAATCTTAATTTGTTGTTAGTGTCTCAAGATTTAAGCTAAGGGGGTCTCTTTTTTGTGTTTTTGCAGATAATTTCTCCATACCATTTGTATCTAAACCCTAAACTTGTGGTGAAGCAGTATCAATTCTGGCGTCTTATCACCAATTTCCTTTACTTCCGCAAAATGGGTACTTAAATTTAAAATTTAGAATTAAAATTAAAGTGTGATTGATGTTGTTGTCTGGACATGATGATTGATGCTCGTGTCTGGACAATGATGAACCGTCTTTCTTTGTATTACATAGAATGTGGATAAACCTGATCAATTCAAGTGTTTCTATATTAGGATGTTATGTTTTTCCTTTTTTCTTTTCTTAGGGGATTGGGGGGGGGGGTTGTCATTTATTAATTTAATACATTTAATAGAATTTGATCATTTAAAGTGATAGTGCAAAGTCACAAGTTCTAATCCTTGCAGTAATAGTTCATGAACCACAGACCTTGCTGTTGGTTGTTGAACTGGTATCACTTTGGTAGGGATGTGATGGGTGCACTTGTGGTCATGCCTGTGCTGTTCCCTTCTTCCACCCATTTAATCAGCCAAAAAACAAAAAAAAAAAACAAAAACAAAAATTTGCAGGTGTAGCTAATAATGGCCTCATGAAAAAGAAAACTGTAATTGAGCCTGTAATTTGGTTTCTTCTCGAATATGTCTCACGGAGCTTTAATTCATATTTTCCTCCTTCATCGTGTGCAATTCTATGGAGATGTAGGTATGCAGGTGTGCCTTTCCACCCTTTTAATTATCCCTCCCCCAACAAAAAAAAAAAAAAAAAAAAAAAAGAACAAGAAGACTTGCAGCTGGTGTATATATTTGAGCTCCTAATTTTGTGAATGTGTCTGTAGGAGCTTCAGATTATATTTTGCTCCTTGATGGTTTGCAATACTGTGGATTATCTTAGTAGAATGAGGAGCTTCAGATTATATTTTGCTCCTTGATGGCGTGCAATACTGTGGATTATCCTAGGAGAACGACTTCATTTCTGTTCATCATGTGTATGGTGAAATTGTATGGGCAGCATTTTTTTGTGTTTTTGGTTCAGTTCACGACATTTAATTTGGTCATGATGTCACACATAAGATGGCATCTAATTCTGCATATGTTGAGTTCTTTGCCTTACAAGATCTAGAAGTATATCCTCTTCTACTCTTCTTGGAAATTGGGAGTTGGTAAGAATCCTAATTTATTTCAATCAATTCTGTTAAGTTAAAAAATAATTAGGACACGTTACTCCATCATCTTAGGCCACATCTAGGAATAAATTGACTCTCAGCTCCGTTTAAACTTCCTTGTTTTCTATGGATGATGTTTTTAGGTTGTCATTTCGAATTCACATATCTTACCTTTATTTGGTGCTGATGTTCTTTTTGAATTGCCAGATTTGGACTTTCTATTTCACATGTTCTTCCTAGCACGATATTGCAAGCTACTTGAAGAGAATTCCTTTAGAGGAAGGACTGCTGATTTTTTTTACATGCTTTTCTTTGGTGCTTCTGTGTTGACTGCGATTGTTCTTATTGGTGGGATGATACCTTACGTGTCAGAATCTTTTGCAAAGATTATCTTTCTTAGCAATTCATTGACATTCATGATGGTCAGTTTTTCCTTCTGATATGTGTGCAATTTGTCCATTTCTTTCTATTCACCTTCATATCTATATTCATTGTTATGTAAGCCTTTTTTCCTTTTGATTCCACAGGTTTATGTATGGAGCAAGCAGAATCCATTTATACATATGAGTTTCTTGGGGCTGTTTACTTTCACAGCTGCTTATCTACCATGGGTGAGTGGGATTAATTGCTTTTTTAGTTCAATATTACTTTATTCTTCTTCTTTCAATATGCACTATTCAATGGTCGCTTTTGTGCCTGAAGTAGAGTTCCATGGCACTTATAACTTTAGAAGTTAATGCCCACATTGTTGAGCCTTTTGTGTAAATAGTATGTAATAATTTATTTTTTTCATTTCTAGTGATAACATCACCATGTTAGTATCACACCTTGGAGGTTGGTATTTGGAACTATTTTATGCTTTCGGCCTCGGTCATTATACATTGCAAACTTGTGATGTGTATTCCTCCTGCAAATTTATTGTCAAAGCTCAACTTTTTAAACTGATATTGTGACTGAGCCATAATTGCTAAGAGCCTGGCAAGAAAAGTTGGCTCATATTCTCTACCAGTTTAGCACAGGGTAAGAAAATTGCGCAAATCCTGAATGGATTTTTCGTACTTGTGCATTATGGTATAATCTTCCATCTTGTATCACATCCTATTTGGAATGGTATACTGTGTTTTCTTTCTCAATTGTATAAGATAATCTCCTACTTTCTAGTAAAGATCAACTGCAGGAGCATAGTCCTCTGGTTTTGAAGAACTGGATGCTCTTGTATATTCTGCTTAATTTATTGCTGCCTCTTAGTTTGGTATGTTGGCTGTTGAAATCCGAGAAGGGTTTAGTAAAGGTGTGAATCCAGCTCTAATGGTTTTTTTTTCTCTAACAAAAAACTGAAGGGGATAATAGCTTCTAAAAACTGAAGCTTGTTTATCTGTTGGCCGAATGCAATTGGACTGTATAGCCTCCCACATTAGTTGTAACAGTCTGCAATTTTTTGCATGAAGATGTTTTGAAAAAGATGGAAACAACTTGGTTGGTGCATATACATGCTCTTGTTGTAGGGTGGAAGCATGACAAATTGGCAATTTTTTGTGGAAAGACATTTTGAAAAGATGGAAACAACTTGGGCGGTGCATATACATGCTTTTGTTGCGAACAAGATATTATGTTCCTAGAAGCATAACAAATTGGCAATTCTTTTGCAGAAAGACATTTTGAAAAGATGGAAACAACTTGGGTGGTGCATATACATACATGCTCTTTTTGCAAATAAGATCTTAGGGTCTCCAGAAGCATAACAAATTGGCAGTTTATCCCTTCCAACTCGATTAAGTTTTAAGATATGAACTTGACAGGGTTGTTTATATGAATCAGTTTCAATTATTAAGTTAAAAATTAACCTATCTTCTTAGCCTTTTTTAGTTGTTGGAACACTTGAAGTTTTTATACGCTATTGCTTCCTTTTATCAGAGCATTAAAAGGTCTTCTTTTACCATGACCGAGCTACCTAAATCCATTTTCTTTCATCTTAACTCCCAGTTGGGGCTACCTCTATTTTTGGTCCAATGTATTTCTGGTCATATCCCCTCTCACTTCATCCATGTAAACATTCTTATTTTAGTCATGGTCATCTTCTTCATTTTTTATAGGCCAGTACATGCAATTTTATGAAAGGAATAAATCTCTGAAAGATATACATGCAATTTTTGAACATACATAGTGAGTTTGTATGAAAATCTCATGGTTGCTGTTATTCATTTTGATATAACCATTCTTGAAATGATATTTTTTGTATGGCTTAGATTCTTATGTCTTTAACTGCTAAAACATAGTGAGCTTTCTGTGGAGAGAACATCCTTCACAATTTACTTGGAGACCGTATGTTCATGATTTACTTGATGATTGAGTGTGCCTGGGTTGAGCTAGGTAGAAGAGACTCAATACCTGCTCGTCTGATGTGCTTAGTGCATGTTCTTTTATCAATTTCAATTGGTCGGAAGCGTCTGATAACCCTGGAATTAGCCTTGTGGTCTAGCTTTGACAACATGCCAAAGTTAGTGATTCCAAAATGTAAAGTGCTGTGAACCTTGTTGAAAAGCTTCTAAAATTTTGTGTTTGACTCCATATATAGCCATGGTTTTCCAGATATGTTTAATATGGCACAATGAATACTTAATAACCATTTCATTAGCATGTAATCTATGTAATTTACATATTAATATATGCTCAAAAGCTGAAACCGTGAGGTAAAATGTGTTTCAATATTCAATCCATTAAGAAAGGTTCAACGTGTAAACGTAGAGAGAAGACAAATAAATGTGTAAAAAAAAACAGTTGAACAAAGAAGAATTAATTGAAAAAGTTAACACTTCAAACAGCAGTTAAGATCGAAAAGATGAATGAATAGATCTGTGAAAGGGATCTGGAGTCAAAATGTTTGGTATGGAAGCCCTTCCTGCGTTCGAAACATGTTGGATGCCAACACTCATCTAACGCGTGTAAGAGACTCCAAGTGACATGTTCAGTTTATTCTTTTAAATAATGCATACTTCTTGAACACTTACAGAACACTTTTCAGATGCTATGAAGACAATTTATATAATTTATAGAACAGTATACTCACAAGAGTCTCTTGTTCAACTGTAAATTGTAAAATTTGAAATATTAAAATTATATATATGGGTCTGTATTAATTTTGTAATACCTATAGGCAAAATTTGTTGATGCTATCTAAGTTCATACTAATACACATTATTGTAATATTATTTTGTGAAGAGTCCCAGCCATGTCCAAGTCCTTTCGAAAATTGTGTCCCCATTTCCGTGCGTCATAGTGTTTGATAGACTATTAGCTTTGATAAGACAACTGAAATGAAAGCTTTCTATATATTCACATGGTTTCTTATTTTGGCTACTTGTGACATACCATTAATTGTTTCTAATGAAGTACAAAGGAGGTCCAGCCCTTGCAACTTTGAGAATATATGTACTGAAGATGGTAGAATGACATTTACCTTGTCTGTTTGCAGGTTCTCTTGGGTTTCTCTATCCTTGTTGGAGCTAGTGCTTGGGTGGATCTATTGGTGTGCCTCCTGTGCTTAACTGTTTAATGTTTTGATCTTCTTTCCCTTTCCTCCGATTTTCTCACCCATTATGAACTGTTGCTTTAACTGAGTGAACACTACGGGACCGTGAACTAAGAAGCTTAATCATGAGTGATGAAGTTGTTCTTTGAGAACCCATCCCAGTAGGTGAATCACAAAGTCAGCTGTTACAAGCATTTCTAAATTGCAACATGCAACTTGACATTATATGAGGAATTAAAAGGGGGCATAATGGCAGCAACTGCAACTGACATGACCCATTATAGGGGAGCAATGGCTGTTACATCTGTGACAGCTGCAATAAAGCCATTATGGCTGCAACTAATTGCAGCAGCTGCATTATGATCTGCATTATGAGCTGCTATCTCATATTTCATCTCTGACAGTGCATCAGTATAGGAATATCCTTTTTAATTATTAGTTATTAGTTGTTTATGGGGGATGCCTGATTTTTGTGACTCTCTTCTACCATGCTTGTGCCATCAAATCTTGGAACGTGCACATCGAGAATAAAACCTTGGATAAGGGTGTACTAGTTCTGTTCTCGGACATCTCCTTTTTGTGGTTTTGGACCTTGGGCTGGGTGGGTTAGAAAAATTTTGGAGCCTATTTCTTTGATTGCTGTTCTGGTGTTTTCTGTGGTGCAGCCTTCCTGTGTTTTAAAGAATTGCTCTCTGGTGGTTTTGGTTGTTCACTTTGTCTGGATCTTTGCCTTTGGGTTCCAATTGAATAAATTTTTGTTACCAAAGAATAAAAGCATCATCCTTATTTGACTGTCCTTATCTGAACCTGGCTGTAGACTGATTGAGTGCCTAGGAGTCATGGACCCAAACATGAGACATGGACATGATATTAGAGATAGAGGCAAAGTCAGAAATTATGGACAAAATATCGCATGAACATGCGCCAAAACTAAACCATATTTTGCAATTGAATTAATACTAACTGATATGTCGAAGCAAGTAATAAACAAAATTATCTGTCTGTTGTTTTAGTCACTCCTATCTTAGTAAGATCTCTCTTCCCGTCAGTTTAGGTGGACAACTGTTCACTTCGTGTTATGATATTTATTACATTCTTGTTTTGGACCTTCTAATATAATACCACAAATATAAATTCTTGTGTTGATGTTGCAATGAGGTTCCTAGAAGTGAACGAAATGTAATGGTTGAAAAAGAAGTGTTTAAGCTTGTGGACACAGTTGAGTTGTATATGTCCTCAAGATGTCTTTTGGTCTTCTCTGCCATGGTCCAGATGTGCATGGCTCCTTTCTAGAACTGTCCATGCTAGTTTGGTGATAGCATTTTTTTGTTCGTGTATGGATCATTTCTACCTTTCATGCTTACAATTCATTTGGATCTTTTTCTATGCGTCAGGGAATGATAGCTGGTCATGCCTACTATTTTCTTGAAGATGTATACCCACAAATGACGGGTCGCCGACCCCTAAGGACACCAGCTTTCATAAAAGCACTTTTTGCAGATGAGGCAGTTGTAGTGGCTCGGCCTGCAAATGTCAGATTTGCTCCCCCACCTGTTGATGAAGTTCATCAAGACTAATGAATTATTGGCAGATGAGGCTTTGGAGACAGATGGTTGGATTTTGCTCAATTTCATCGACCTTTGAACTGAGTAGAATGGCCCCGACCGAGGATGGTTGATCTTTTTCTTTTACATTTTGAAAGTCTTGCGTCACTGGTCGTATCTGCTTAACTTTAAATGATGCCGTTGCTTTGCCTATTTAGTCTTGCAGGTTGAGTTATCATACATGTATACTCTCTATTTGGCATAGGGTGCTTCTTTGGCTTGTTAGACTGATGAAACCTTGCAAATATGGATTGGGACCATGCCCAAGTTTGAGAAAATACGGTGTTGCCCACTTCTTGGTTCCTTGCCCTAATTACAAATGTGTTTTATTTTCCCTGCACGGATCAACTTGGGTACCTTAATAATGGAAGAAAAGTTGTAGATGGCTGTTCTTTCCTAATTTTGGTTGGCATTTGTGTTGTGATTAAAGTTCATGCATTATTATGCATTGTGAGTTTGCAGTCTCTTGTATCTGGCTATGATAATAATTTAGTGAATGCAATGGACAAAAATGCAGATGTTAAAATAAGAAAAAGCATTATCATCCCCCTCAACTTGGTATAATGGCAGTTTCTGACGGAAACTTAGCTTTTGTGATCTCATTGGATTTCGCTGATTTCGGCCTTTTATGGCCTAGACATGGTTTCTTAACTTGATTGAGGGCGATAAACCTCTGTAGCTAATTGTAGAAGAGTATTTTTTTTTTGGTGATGTAGGTGTATTTATCATCAACCTGGATCTGGTTAATTTGATCAAATTTTATTTAATCATTGTGCGATTCATTTTAGGGGTTAGTTCTCTTGACGCATGTTTTTTTAATTTCAAAACTTGAATTTAAGTTCTTGATCAAAAAAATTTAACGTTTGGTAAACTGTATCTGCATAACGTTGGTTAGAAGTTTTTTCATACCTACGCTACAAGGGTGCTTCAACTTTGCCCAGGATGCATGGGTAAAAAGAAGGGAAAATGTAGGAAACAAACAACGAAGTAGAAAATCAAGGAGCAAGAGAGATCTAGGATTGGAGCTGTTCCTATCCTAATTGTCGTACAACTTCAGCAGTAATGTTTAGTCCAAAAAGGTTCCAGTACATTGAACTTTGATATTCTCCTTTACTTTAAAATAACCAATAATTATTGAATTGTGCGGATTTTCTTAAATTTGTGAGTCTCTCCGGGCCAGTTAGCACTATAGGTCGAGTCCTTTCTTTTGCTTCCCTAGAAAATTAGGAAACCAGACTAAAAAGAACATGCAGATCCATTTCGCAACTTGTAGACCAAATTGAAATTTCAATCAAATGTAGCAGGGAAGTAACATGACACAAAATATTATATTTGATGTGGGGAGATTGAGACAAGATTAAAAAATTATCTCCATTTTTAAAATAAGAATAAGTTAAAATTTCTATATATACTTTTTAGGTGATATGGTGACAGAGATGTAGATCGAAACAAAAAATTTAATAATTTTTTTTCCGAATCTTGTTCTTTTGCAGTTTTAAAATATCCGTCCCACCATTGTATTAAAGAAAGAGAGGTCTTTTGATAAAAAAGAGAGTATTTTTTTTTTTGGTGAAAATAAAAAAGAGAGTATATTTCATACAAAAGGGTGCTGTTTACCATGTTACATGGGGAAAAATGGAGAAAGAGACCTAAAAGGACAAATAACAAATCACAACCTACAATACAGTATTCAGTTGAGGATTTCCTCCTACAAATAAGAAGATGCATCCAAACCATCCCATACACCAGTCTCCAATCATTGTACAAATGCAAATGCAAGCTAATCTCAGCAAACCGTAGTTATTCCACAATGCACAAGAAAAAGAAGTTGTTGCCGATGCCAGAGCCATTCTAAGCAAATGCATCTGAAAGACTAATTTGGCCTGGCTTCTCTCGCTCAACTCAAGCTGCAATTAACTCCCGGATTGTGGAAAAACCTCTTCCAAGTAGGAAAGAATAATGATATCATGAACGACTATCCACTACAGTTATTGGATTGGGTGATACTGTGCTGATATTCTTTTGGGAGGCAATTTACGCAAAATGTAAAGGACCAGAGCTGAGGGTAGTATCTCAACCAGCTGATCATCAAGCAAAAGGAATTATTAACATAATCAGTAATATGTGTCATAGTTTTTCAAGTATAAGCTTAGAAGAATACCATGTAGTAGATTAAATCTAGAACTGGGTGATACATGACGTCAAGTGATGCGTCTGAATCAAATGCTGATAAAATTTCCTGCAGGTGGAACAGTTATGGAGATGCTAGCAATGTCTATGCTTACTTCATTTGATGTAAACTGAGAAGACATCTAAAGTTCACATTAATATAAAATACTGGCCATTATACGAAAATTCCTTCTAGAATCTGAAATTGAATATTGCCACACAAGATTGCAAACCAGATTACCATCCAGCTTCTTTTCCATCTTCTATTGTAAAATTAGAGACATGCAGAAAGCCAGAATGTCTCCCTCCTGCGTCTCATTATGGTTGTTTTAAGTGTCTTGCCTTGAGTAGCATAGTTTCTAATGCCTGGGCTGGTCTTGTTTCAAATTTCAGGATAAAACAAAAAACATAGGAGGCAAAGAAATTATAAAACCATGCACCCTTTGGGTCTTACTTTTGTATAAATATTTCTAAAGCTGATTATTTAAGTATTTTAAGAGTAAAGCCTAATATTTCTTAATACTATTCTCTTGCATCAGAATAAGGGAGATACGCGCAATATATATGATGGGTAAAGACATCCTAAAATTCAAATGTATCTCATGAAACCTGTAAACTTCTCTTCTTATTGTTCTTGAATAGATCAGCACATTAAAAAAAAAATTGCATATGTTTTTTGGGAATGCATACTTTATAAATGTTTATGTGGAAGGATTCACTTCACATTTTATGATTTTGGATAAAATACTTGGCAGAAATTATTAAGCAGTGACGTAATTATGCAAGTATCATGCATTTAAAATTTCCTTGTTCATTTGTTCTGGTGATCCACTTGGACATTACAGGGAGTCTAGTCTATGTACTGCAATCATGGTGTTAAAGATGGCAGTGGTCAGAGAAGAAAGGGTTTTCCGTACATGGGTGGACAGAAAAATACAAAAGTGACTTCTTGTTGGTATCTGTATTGTAGTAGGGTCAACATTATTTGCGGCAGCAGGGGCTGAAGCTAAATTTGACATTGATGGTGAAAATCAAGAGAAAGTCATGAACAAATCTGAGGGATTGAAAAAGAAAAAAAGAAAAACGAAAAAGAAAAATATACTGATAGGATGGAAAGACAGTGTTCCAGTTATTGCTATTTAATATTAAGAAAAAATTGTAGTCTTAACTATTGTGGGAATTGAAATTCCCTATAAATGGAATCAAATCAGCATGATTGCATAAAATTTGGTAAACATACAGCAAGGTTTGGCCAAAATCAGATTGCATGTCAAAAACAAAAAAATGAAAACAAGGACTGACCAGGGAGCCCTGTGTAGCTTAGGCCACATTACTCTATGCAGTGTGATCTTCTGGTTTGATAAGGATCAGCCAGTTACCTAAAAACACAGCTATTGCTGTTGGCAGTACTTACTATCATGCCTACTACAATTCATCCAACTTTGATAAGTCTTTCAGCAAGATTGGAAGAGTGGTGCATACGAATGCTTACGCTTAAAGATTTAATCAACTAATAATTATAAAAGCAAATAGTCACACCCATATTGCACAGAAAGTCACAGAAGAGAATGTAGTATAATGACATTGAAAGAGCATCACTGACTTCCCTGAAAGTAGAGATTTTCATGCATACTTCTAAAGGATACAATCTTATCACTGTTAAGAATTACAAATGGAGAACCTTACCACAACGCATCTCACAAGAAAGCAGGTGAAACATATTCCTGTAACAGATCCAACCTGTAATGAAGAAGGAATGTTTGGTTAAGCAAACATGAAAGATTAATTCATGAATTTATTTTGGGTTATATGTGCTTGACCAGTTACCACTGTATACTGATTCGGAGATGTTATCAATAACAAAATTGGTTCATCATAATCTTGACATGTAGATGCCAACCCAAAATTGAGTACATATTAAGAAAGGCTTCTGTATAAATAGAAAATTAACATACTTTAGGACTAAAGTTGACACAATCATATCATGGAACTCTTTGACACAATTCTTCAGCATAAATTTCCTGAGTTAATGAGGTCTAAAAAAGGTTATATGTACATTTAAGAAGGCTGGTGGGGTTTGGGAAACTGATTAATCAGATACTCCACTCATAAAATTTTGAAAATAAAATGTGCAGTTGGTTATATATTGACCATCGCAACATATTCTGCTGTATTTGAACAACTGCGAGTCTCCTGCTAAATGGAGTTGCAATTTTTGTTTTGTTGTGGTAGCTTTGAGTAGATATGTTCCAAATACAACTACAGATTTAATGTAAGAAGCAAATACAACACCTAAACAAGGGGTCCAAACTAGTTTCTTAATTAACCAAAAAAAAAAAATACTGCTAAACTTCTCTAAGAGTTCAATTTGGATTGGTCAAAGAACCCTAGGAAAATATTTTAACGTGCTGGTTTTCATGCTCATATACAGCATGATACACAAAATATACAAAGCACAGCATGGAATGCATTGAACTAAAATAAATAAGTGATCTCTATGATTCCCAAAATAAAGCTGTTCTAAATGTAGCCATCTGGTTTCAGATGTAAGGCCTTGATTTAGAGTTGCTGATACATGTAATTTTGTTGCAGAATGGCCATAAAAGCGGACTACAAATTTGCATCCATGAGGCAAACATATATGGGAAGCACAAACCTCACGGAGCTTTTTTCTTCTTCCTTTAGATTCGATGGGGAAGCGTCTTAGCATGAAAAATAACCTGCAAGCAAACAGGGTTATTCAAAATCGGATAGACAAGCACCTGCAGAACAAGCAGAGTTATGAAATTCAAGTAATTAAATACTATACAAAAGAAAAGTTCTCTTCCAAACACACCTTCCTCCATAGAGTAAGAATCCTAATGCAGCAACAATTGAATACACTGAAAATCAGAAAAGATGAACATTAAAATGCTTTGTGAGGCATATGATCTTATGCATGGTAAACGAAATGACATGGTGTGCAGAAGATGAATTCCTAATCTTTTCACTGTCATCAAGGTCTAACCTGCAATGAATATCTTTCCAATTAATTCCACAATGCTGTTGTCATCTATCCAGAGATACACCCAGATGCCGATCTGACACCAACAACTCTATGGTAAGCTTCATTATATATTGTCAAGGTCCAAAAAGTTTTGTAAATTGCTTAGGCTTTTTCATAGTCTTTTCCTACAGGGGTCCTGCCTGTCAAGTATTGTAAAAAGAATGTTGGGCACCCTGAGAGTCCATGCCTGACTAGCAACACAAGGCAAAGAATAATTTACTCTCTTGGGCGACTAAGAATGGACTAGTCTTGAACATGAGAAATTGTATAACACTTCAAATATTTCTGGAAGTATCTCTCGCACTAAAACTTCAGAACTAGATTACCTCAAAGAAGGGCTTTACCACTTCAGCTAAAAATGCAGAAAAACATAGTAGGTTTAGTAGGGAGAGCTCAAAACTCATAAATCACAAGAGAATCCTTCTAATGAATCCTTTTCATCCCAAACAGATGCAATACTACAATGAAGGGCATGTTCCATCCGAGAACTTAAAGGACTACATGGTGCAGGGACAAGGAAACATGGCACATTTTATTTTATTTCTTAAGTTTATGATGAACGAGTTCGCCCACAATTTTCGTGGTGCAAACCATCATACTCTATAAATTAATTTTGTACATTGAAAATAACAAATTATAATGAAAACATTCCTCAATTTGGGGCACAGTTACAGCTGTCACAATGGACTAATAGAGATACTGAAGCAAATGTCATAAATAGTTTAGCAAATTTGACAAGAATCCAACTGCTGCTAGTAAACACTCAAAATGTTATAAAGAAGCATGATCTATAGAGCTCAAATATTCAAACTGTGATTTAAAATAATCATGACAATGAAAGATGGACCAAACCTGGATAAGATAAATTCCACCATTAACTGAAAGATAAACAATCCTGAGTTTGTCTGTAGGTAGACTTCTTGCCTGCCCATTAATGGGGTCAAGGAGACAGAGAGTTAGCTAATCAGTGTGAGATGTGCGCCAGAGACAAGGATGGATATGCCAAAAAGAAAAAGAAGCACCTGTACTTGCCTGACGATAGATCTCAGCCCAAAATAGAACAAGCAGTGTGTATGTAGAGAAGAAAAGAAGCCCAGGAAGACCCAATAATATTAGAATCAGCACCTGTTTCACGATTCATCAGCCTCATATCAATACAAACTTCTAGCTCTAGGATGCATTCTAACTGCAAAATTGATTTTATTCTCATGAAATCCAGTTCCGATTTGTCATGTAGAACAGGTTAGTTGAACATCATGAATGATCTATCATGATATTTTGCACTATGTTGCATTCTGCAAATTCTAATTTTCTTACTACAAGATAATTCCTTTAGATACATGTTCCACAATATAATGTTTCAAACTATATCTGCACCTATTTTTGCACATAGTAAGAGTAAAAAACTAATCATGTAGAAAAAAGTTCAACCCGCTTAGAGCATCCCACAACATTTGAGGTCCAAAATGGGCAATCTGAAGTGGGTGGGCATTGGATTAAAGCTTGCATATTACCTTCTCTTTTCTTCTGTTTTTCTTTGTTGGGTGTACAGCATGCTAGTAGATGCAAGAAGCAACTTCTTATGAAAAGCAAGTAATTTGTAAATTTCCTATCTTCACTACGTTGGAAATGATTGCTCTTTGTTTACGTGCAAAAGGCACTATTTTGTTTTTTGAAAAGTTTAACACATCCCAAATTAAACTACAAGTTTTACATTGTTTGTATAATTCATAATCCAAGGTGTTTAAAAAGGAAAAAGGAGCTGATCAGGGTGCTGCTCACGGGTATTTGAGCACTCATTTGACATGAAAATGCATTTTTCCAGCAAAAATAGTTACCTCAGACTCCACATTTATATGACTCAGATTGAAAGACAGAAAAGAGAGAGGGAGTGTGACAAAGCAAAGCACATCTAGTCTCCAACCTGGGGGGCAAGAGTCACAGCTTCACACAATTCATTTGAAAGCACAGCCAATGATAGGTGCATTAGACCCCAAAAAGGAGCATTTTTCTCTCCATCACAAAGCTAACAACAGGTGGTGATGCATTTGAAGCAAAGGGACAAATCCAGGAGAATCATAAATAGAAGCAAAATGGATAAAAGCCTTTAAACCGAAAAGCCAAACAAGTTGCACAATAATTTAGTACAAGCCTTTCAAAATGACATCCAGAATTCCATAGAAAGGAATGTGGTGCACTTTTATGAAGGTGATATTTCTTAACCCTCCTATGAACTGTGAGTTCATTGAAGTTCATTCATCATTTATACAGTTATACAATAAGGGTGTCCTAGGCTTTGCCTTAGTAGCAAATTCACAATAAATTACTTTCCCATAGCCACACCCTCTCAGCAAGGTCAAACTTTCTGGCTATATAAACCAACCTCTAATATGAAGTTCATTAATTTCGATCTTTCTCAAATGGAATAGAATAAGCAACACGAAAAAGCACTCGAATATGGAAACTATGGATCATAAAAATATATACTAATCCATAAAGCAGACTCCCATTTTTGGGGTGACCCAGTTGATAAAATTGCGCCTTTCACACTCCCGTACCCAAACCCCTTCTCTCTCTCTCTCTCTAAAACGTACCCATAATTTTCATATCAAGTATTAACTAATAACAGGAATCAGAGGGTGTGGGAGAAATAGGGAATGCCACAAATCGGTCACGTTAAAAATGGCAACGCAAGGGGGAAAAGTCACTTACTTTGGGGGTCAAGTTGAAGACTTGATTGTGAAAGCCAAAGACAACAGCACGCACTCCATTCACTATAAAATTCATCAAATGAAAAACCTTCTGCGTCGTCCATCCATATTCTGGAACTCTCAATTCAATCCTTATCAATTGAATCTGCACTCAAATTCCACTTCCAAAATATAAACAACTCCAAATATATAGAGAGAGAAAAAGAGAGCGATACAAACCAGAGCGACGGAGGAGACAAGCCCGTAAGCAGCACAGAGAAAGTAGAAGATGCCATCTTGCCAAGCAGAGGATTCATTGATCTCTTCCCACCAATCTGAAATCAGAGAAGTCATTTCCATTGATGTAGTCAATGTGATGTTCAATGGCATTCTCGTCATTTTCCCAGAGCTTAGCTTCTTCTACCGAAGCAAGCTCTGCAGATAAATAAAGTCAAAATCCAGAGAGAGAGAGAGAGAGAGAGAGATTGAGACTTTGAGACACGACTGAGCTGAGCTGAGCTGCCTTTTGAAAGAGAGAGTGTTTGTTTTGATTTGAGAGAGAGAGAGAGAGAGAGAGAAGAGATTTGTTAGAGAGAGTTCAGTCCTCACCAGACGGTCTTCTGAGAGACGGGTGAGGTCTGAACTCTCTAATAAATCTCTCTCTCTCTGTCTCACCTAAGCTTCCACGGGCACAAAATTGAGGAGGGTGTGAGAATTTGGGTAGTTGGACTTGGAGATCAGAAGAGATAACAGTTTTCCGTTTTTTAAATTCAATAACATGGAAAGCGATTTCAGCTTAGGTTCCCGTACGCCCTCTCGTGTTCAACTCATTTTTATTTTGTAGTTAAAATAAAAATTATTACAAATAAAATTAAAATCTATTTTTCGAAATATCATATATAAATAATTTTTTAATGAAAATTTCAATTAATTTCAATCTAATTACATTTTTTTAAAAATATATATATACTTTTTAAACTAATAAGATTATAAAAAATACAATAATTTCACAAGAAATATACCATAACAGAGTTAGTCCAAAAACAAAAAAAAAAAAAAAAAAAAAAAAGCAAAGTTACATTATGTTGGTAAGTATAAATTAGTCATAAACAAGACTATTGCTAATGCTAAAATTAAAACTTGGTAAGAAAACTACTCCTTTTTTTCTATGTAAGAGAAAACTACTTTCATTGAAACTGCTTCCTCAATTAGTTTAACCTGGGCTTCTTTCTCCTTCGATTGATGGCTGAAATTCTGAGGAGATATTTAGTTAAAGGGTATGAAATTTATATTAGTTATTTAGATTAACGGAATGAAAATGAAGATTTGAAAGTGAAATTCTCGATATATAAATTTTATAAAGCTCAAATAAAATGTTAAGTTTGGATAAAAATCAATATCTGAAAACCACGTTACAAATCCTCTCCCTCTCATGCGCACACACACACCCACACCCCCACCACCAACACCCTCTTCGGCAATGGTGGCTCCCATCCTAATCGGTGATGGTGACGCCATCACCTAAACCATTTCCGAGCTATTAGGTCCGATTGGCCTCTTACTCCTTTTCAATCATTCTCCTTCTCCCCATCCAATTCCTCTCCTCTGATTGCACCTCCATCTCCGGCTTTTTCTCCACCTGCAAGCCCGACACCAAACCCAAACGCCACCTTAATTTTTTAAGGTGACCTGCCCTAACTCTTTGTTGCATTGGTCGGTGAACTCTTTTGTCCAGTCTTTTAAAAGGGTTGAACTTGTTAGCCCCTTTTTTTCAAATGTCTTTTGATTATAGTGCAATCAACTCTTCAACCTTACAAAATTCATAAACCACCAAGCTTTGAAGACACCCATGCTGGTGGCCAACTAACCCAAAATTGCAGGCCAAGCTGCAAATGCTGCTCTAGGAAGATTTCCACAATTTGTGTTATTTTACCTTGTAGCTTTTGACAACACTGATATCTCTTACATTTGCAAGTTTGCGAGTTCAAACCAATTCGAACCAATAGTTTATACCTCCTTGCAAGTAAATGTTATACCTCTAATATTTTGGGGATAATAATGAGGGGCTAAAAGAAATCTTAATTATAGTATTCCAAAAATTAAATAGTTCTCATTTTGAGTTCCTTTGTATTATTTCTAATTAAAATGGTTTAATTTTTTTTTTATTTGATCATGAGTATTTAGAAATTTGATTAATTCAGTTCAAGTAGTTGCAGAGACTAATTAAGGATTGTCTCTCCCCGCGTTTATTTTTTCATTCTTAAGATTCACTCAAGATTTTGATTAAATGAATCTATGGATCCACAGGTTATACATAGAAATTTGATTGTTTGTATCTATGCATGCTAAAGCTAATATCATAACATGTGAATTTTGCCCCTGGATTCACCGATTAAACATTAACACTAGAATAATAGAAAAGGCGGGACACTGGATAGCCATGCCCTCGTCATCGCTCGACTTTTCAAAAACATCCTTGTGATGGCTATTGGAAGAGTGATGAAAATGATTCCATAGCTCATAAGACTTGTTGGCAGAAGTGTAAAGCGCCATATAAACTTTCAAGTTGTCAACATCAATTTTTTCATGTTAGCCTTTATACTTTGCTAGTTATAAATTTGAACTTCGGTTATCTAATAGTCAAAAAGTTCAACATGAGACCCAAAAATTCTTTTCTGCTAGTGTCCCACCTTTTGGTACAAAACATAAGTCAACATTTTCTACGGAAGGGAGACATGGCCCTCTCCATCAATCTTCTACGTGGGCTCACTCTGTGATTTTCTTTCTTGCAAATGGGGACTGTCTGGCAATACGTTTTAATTCCAAATGCATGCTTAATATTTAAGTTTGAAGATAGTAGTCTTATGAATTTTCTCCTCAACCACTATCTTGGCTGCGATATGATCTTTATCGCATGTATTTGAAACCTTAGCTCAGTGGTGTGGAAAGATCGACTTCATTTAGTGAGATGAAGATTTGATTATTTTTATTATTGTATATTTGTATTTGAAATTTCAGTCAAGCTGAATTTGCTTTGATTTATCTTATTTTATTTATAATTTTTTAAATTAAGTAAAAAATTCATGGCAGAAAAATTTTATAAGTAAAAGAAAAATCTTTTTATAAAAATAATTAAAAAATATGATTTCTTTGAGAGCTTCGTCTAAACTCAATAAAACCCAACCGCAAGGTTCCCAACTGGTGTAACTCTTTGAATGTATTAGTATGCACCGAATAGTGATGCAACTGAGTGATCTAATTGATTTTTGTCTATTTAATAACATTTGCATTACAAGTTTGGGACTGTTTTTTCTTTGGGATTTACCAACAAGGGAAGATCACAAAGTATTAAAGACATTACAAAGGAAATGGAAATCTTTCGCCTTTCGGACCAGCAAACCAAACTTATGATCGAATGGTAAAAGACTTAATCAAGATTTTACGGCATAACTTTGTCGAATCAATGGACAGTTGGTTTGATAAGATATGGTGCTAAATCCCTTAACTAAGTTCTCAAGTTTGATTCGCGACTTGAGTATGAAAAAAATTATATCGGAAGGGTAGCTCTTTTAAATAAATCATTATAAGTATTGAACCGAATTAATCGAAACGTAAGTCTGGATATCGGTTAATATAGTACAAAAAAAAGTATAACTTTGTCGAGATAGCGCTCTTTGTCTCTGTCTTTGTCTCTCGGTCTCTATCTCTTTGTGAACATGAAACCCAGATGGAATTATAAGAATAAAGACTCAAATTCAATGAAATCCTCATCAAAACCCCAGTTTATAAATATATATATGTGTGTGTGTGTGTGTGTAACACACACTATACATTAAACCCCATGATTTCAAGTGAATGGAAGAAGAAAAAGATGAAGAAAGTTGGGATTTTGTTTGAAGGGGTTCCCCTCAAATTCAATGTATAAAAGGGATAAGAAATCTGGTCACCCCCTCCGCCTGGAAAATTCAATGATGTCTAGAGAGAGCAAAACTGATCAATGCAGTGCTAATTAATTTTCTAAAATTGAATTTTTCACCCAGCAAATCTTGCATTGCCTTGGCAAAGACATGGCAAGAATACTAATTACTACTTATTCTTTCATCCATGCCGGTAAGGTAAGTAAAGACATGAGAACAATTAATTAATTTGAGATCCTGCCATTAAAAATCTTCTAATTAATCCCATATGGAGGCCAAACAAGAGCATTTCTTTTGCTTACTGAACTCCATCAATGAGGGATAAGTTCCACATCTGTTTTCCAAAAAAAAAAGAAGAAGTAGAAAATCTTAATTTGTAATTAATATTATTAATACTCGAATTTGAGAATGACTAATCTAGAGGAGGAAGAAATAGCCATTCTAATTAACTAAAGCTATCAATCACCATACTCAAAAATTTAACATCCCTCTAATTCTATTTAATGAGTCCTAAAACTTAATGCTTTAAAATGGAACATAATAGACATTTGTAAACTTCTTTCAAGCAAGTGTTAGGCCTAACACAATTTGTTATACCAACGTTTAGTCAATCGTTAGATATTAATATCTTTTAAATAAAATTTTGGATTTAAAATTTCTATATAGAGAAGACAGGTATCGAAAAAGTTTTGTTTCTTTAAGAGTTAAATCTGATTTGATCCGAATTTAATTGAATTTAATATAATTATCGAATACTGATAATTAACCATAAAAAATAGAGACAGCCGTAGCATCACTAAATAGGAAAAAAAGACTAATATGAGCAAATATGAAAACTAAAAGCTTTCAACCCGTCCATTGGCAAAATAATTCATAATATAAGCAATTGTATAAATGGGTCTGTGCCATGAGAGACACCCTCCTACGCTGGACGCAAAATAAGGATGAACTAGAGTCAAAAGGTAGAGAGGAGAAGTGGGCAATCCAAAGCAAGCTCAAATATAAGTGATACTTCACGAAAAGTTTTTGGGAAGATAAGAGGGTTGTCTCGTACTGTTTGACAAAGTTAAGATTAATTAAGATAAGATAGAATAAGAAATTATTAATATATCAATAATTTTAATTCTTTTGTAACCTTACAACAATTGGTTGATTTTGGCCTCTAAACATGGTTTCTGCTCTCGAGGGAGATAAACCTACACTACAAGGTTGCTTCAACTTTGCCTAGGATGCATGAACTAGACCATGGGTAAAAAACTAAAGAAAATTATAGGAAAGAAACAACAAAGGGGAAATTCAAGGAGCAAAAGAAATCTAGGATTGGCGCAACTAAGGCATTTATCGTAGAAGACACATAATTCAAAGCCAAGCAAAGGATACCTAGTTTTGTAATCAATGATGATGAAAACAAGGGTCATCTCTAATCTCCCAAGAATAAGGTGTCATTCTTTTCTTTGTTCTTTTTTCCTACGATCGGATTTTGTTTGACTAATATTTTTGAATATTATGGAATCATTAAAAAATTAATTCTTTCAGATCTTATTTTTTTTTTTTATTTTTATGATTTAAATTTGAGACTTATAATTAAAAGTATATAGTGTCCTATCATTACGTTCATTAGAGTTTGGTAAGAATAAGGTATGATTCACGAAATAGGTCTGCATCTCTTGGAAAAATAAAAAAGATTTAACATATTATACAAAAAGATTAATTAATAATATTGAAGAAGGTTATATTTTGTACAAGACTTTTGTATAAATGGTATTAATGCCCGGTTACTAAGCAACTGGGTGTTCTTTAAAATTTTTTATAGTTGGCGAAATAAAATTTAGGCATATATATATTTTTTGATTTTCTTAGGCATATATGTTTTTTTTTTACCGTATCTTGGATATCGCCCGATATCCGAGACTTTGCCCTTCTAATCCATACTGACCATTTTAGTGGCTTCTTTTAGAGGTCGGATCTCCCAACGGGGAACGCTCCATACACATGAGGGTCTGATACTCCTAACAAAAATCAAATTTTAATCATACTTAAGAGTATTTAACCCTACATCTGATTGAATCAACCCACTGTCGGTTAGGCATATATGTTTCATGAGGCAACATGGACGCCCAAACCGAACTCATACCCGGCCAACTCCAAACAAGTACAAGATGAGCCCATACGCTAGGACCAATATTTTAAGTAAGCCCGAACTTATGAAATCATGGGCCCTTGTGGGAAGGCTAGTCCAACCATCGGTCTACGGGAGTCTCTGAGGGGATAGTTCAATAGCTATAACCCCCTCTTGTCCAAATTCAAATTTCTATATAATAATAATATAAAAAAAAGCCGTTATGCCAAACCATGCACGGGTAATATTGACACAAAATATAATTTAAGGAAATATTTTTCCAAGATCTTGGTGCATTGGTTTCTTTGAAATTATTAATCCTTAGATTATCTTGATTATTTTATTATTTTATTTTATAAGAATCGATAAACGCTTGATAATAATTTAACAATTATTGATTCTATACGTAAACATCAATGTCTAATTGATTCAGTGGTCGGACAATAAACTCTTTAAATAAAATTTTGAATTTAAATTTTTTATATCGAGAAAATAAATACGAAAAGTTTTACTTTTTAATAATGTAACTTATCTCAAATTAGATTAAGTTGGGTCCATATGGATGGTTTTTTTTAAAAAAAAAAAACATAAACAGATGGTACAATATTTCAAAATGAGTGTCAAGTTTCTATTGGAGCCGGTGATTATTTGATGATTATTTGCAAGTAAAGCTCTGCACTAATGATTTTCTTATGTTCCAGCGTGATATCTAAGGTAATGTCAAAGCACAGGTGGGGGTGTTGTCATCTCTCTCTCTCTCTCTCTCTCTCTCTCTCTCTCTCTCTCTCTGTAGCTTTTTATAAAATTGCAATAATTTATTTTATTTTATGAAATGCTTAATTTTGGCCCAAAATATAAGCAAATAAATGGAAAATAAGTGGCTTTTTGCTCTTGAACTTTTCTTCACTTTGTTGGAACTTTTTTTCCCCTTCAAACTGTTTTTAAATATTTCATAATTTTCTTTCTCCTTCGCCGGTGGAAATTTTGTCCTTTTTTTTTTATAATTTGAAACGAGCTCTTATGTTATCCTCCTTTGACTTTAAAGCTCATTCCACACCAACCCAACATTATTTAAATCTATTACAAGCTCAGGATTTAGATTTTTTAAAAAAAATATTTGAGAGCGGTGTTTCCATTTTACAGTGCAATAGAGAGAGAGAGAGAGAGAGAGAGAGAGATCTGTGTAATAAAACTACAAATATAAAGAGCATTACCATAACCACACTTCATTGGGCTTATTGTTAAGGGTTTCTTGACTTCACCGGTGATGAGTGTTTGCAAAATATTCTCATTTAAGTAATAGAAAATATTTTTAATTTTTAACTCTAATTATTTTATTTTATTTTATTTTTAAATAAATTAGATATAATAGTTATTAAATGAAAATGTTAATGGTATTATTTACCAAACATATTTCGAAAATTGTGAAAAACTTGTTTTCCAAGTCAGAATCGGTGAAAATTTCGGAGAATCTCATCTTAATCTTCTCCAACTTTAGTTATAATTTTGAAAAAGAAAAACGCTTTTTATCATTTTCCATTTTGAGAAAATAAAGTTTTCTGTTTCAAAATATTCAAGAAATCTTGTTTCTTCAGTTCTCCGCCAAAAAAAAAAATAAATAAAAATTTAGAGTATATAATCTGTTTTTGAGCATTCTTTGTGTATCTTCCTTGTAAGAGAGTATTGCTCTCCCAATCATAAAAAAAAGAATAAAGAAGAAAAGACCAACATAAAGAATGTCATATAATGGATATGGGAAATTTAAATATGAGAAGCAATATAAAAAATATGAAATGCTAATACTCTATTATTTTTCATGTTTAAATTTCTTATTTTTGATATTATATCATATTTATATTTAGATTTTTTTTAATAATTAATCGATATTCATAATTATACTCGTATTTATCTGATTTAAACGTTATTAATTTCAATTTAGAAAGGAACTCTTTTAATATATTTTTTTTCATTCTCAAATTATGAATTCAAAATTTAATAAAAGGATTTAGAATTCTTATCCAATAAATTGATTGTTCGTTGATATATTTAGAATTTTTTAATATAATATCCGAATTATATTCAAATTTATCCAAAAAAGGTAATTAAGGTTTATCCGACAATTTATTAGTACCATTATTTGAGTAGAAAGGTCATAATATGACAACCAACCCGAATGAGGCCACAAATTTAAGGGATGATTGGTTATGCTAATTATTAGTACCATGTTTACAGCAACTCTTACGTTAAAAAAAAAAGAACACTTGTGTTTCTAAAATTGTCGTTAATATTTTCTTATCTAAGTTTTAAATGTATGATATTATTTTAAAATAAAAGAAAATCTCATAATGGAGCCTTTGACCATTTTTTTATGGTGATCTTCCCATTTTATGCAAAATTAAATTTATAATTCCGATCAACTACTATGGTTTCCCCCAGATTCCTTGTAATTTTTCTTCCTAATTGTTTAAGCCTTTTCTAAATAAAATTCCGAACCTTTTTTATGGGATTTTTTTTTTTATTTGGTGGGGAGGATGGAATCCTAGTTATGATTTTATTTTCAAGCAACAAGCTTCATTAGGTTCCAAGGAAGCTCCAAACTTGAAATAAAAACAGATCTATTTATGACTTTAAATTATTGGAAATAAATGTCCCCAGTTACTTGGGTTTTTTCAATTTTATAAGACGAAAATAGCTAGAACCCTTGTACCCACGGATCATAATTTTTGGCCAGCTAAGAGAAGTCCTGACCTGATTTCCCCCCCCCCACCCCCCATTACTTTTATCACCAAACATTAGTGCACATGCATTGCTTCATCATCACATGACCCCACGAAACCTAACTTCCCCTATATATATGTGAACCTTCCAACCATCTTCCTTATCATTGGCTTCTCAATCAACTCTCTCTCTCTCTCTCTCTCTCTCTCTCTCTCTCTCTAGTAGGTTGCTGCACAAAAAAGACAAAAAAATGACTCTTCTAAAGAAGCCATATTGTTACACAAAGATGGAGATGGAAGACCCAGAAGAAGTAATGCATAGAAGAGCTCAATTCTTGATCTACAAAGTGCTAGAGCAAGCAGATGCGCGGAGAAGACCATCGACATTGAGAGTGAGAATATGCAGGTTGAAGGTCAAGATTGGGAAGAGATTGAAGAGGTTGAGGAAAACCATGCCTTCCAATTTGTCTATGGTCAAATTAAGTGTTTACAGACAAGCTCTTAGACAACTAAAAGCTTGGAAGGCAATTCTGAGTGGTGGTGCAAAGGCAACTTTGGCTAGTCTTCCTCCTTTGTTCAGTTGATTTTTTGGATGTACAAGACTTTGTTTTATGTTCCTTGAGAGGAGTGGATTTTGTTATCTTTTCATTGTCAGGGCACTCTTTCAAGATAAAAATGAGGTTGACCCTTTTTGCCCATTTATGTTTCCCATGGGATAACATGGTTATTTTTTATTAATTTTCTGTATTCTACGTTTGTGCCAAATCTCTCTCTCTCTCTCTCTCTCTCTCTCTCTCTCCCCCCCCCCACAAACATTTCTCCCATTTCGTTGTTATCCAATGTATTTTTTAATTAAAATTAAAGATTCAATATTACATTTCTTTTTGACAACGGGAAGAGAGAGAATGCTTGAGTCGAAATTTTTATAACAGGCAAAGTAGATCATCAACTGAGCCGAAACACTTGGTAGATGTGGAAATTGGCCAGGCGGCCTATTAGGGGACCTATTTTCCACCTAATCTGGTATGATCTTTTTAATTATACATGCGAGGCCATCGGCCTGAGAGGCCAGCTTGTTAAACATTTTTACAACATAGGCTATTGTTCATACTTCTTGATAGGTCAAATTAAGCCTAAAATTTGGCAGATTTAGACCAATCTTTTTTACAATGCAGGCTTGGACTAAAGGCAAAGTCCTGTCTTGCTTTGATCCATTTCCACCCCGTCCACCCCTATACTTGAGTATCATTGCTTGAACAGATTTTCACTTTTTAAAATTCAAGTTACATTCAATAAGCACCATAATCTATGAATTATCATTGGTAACAAAGAAGTACGCTTGAGAAAATATTCGTGTAGACTTAATTCATTGATTTCTCATTCAATCATTGGTTATTTGAAACTAGGAAAGTAATTGCTAATTCCATTCCACGTGAAGCACAAAATTGTTGAAGCATGGAATTAGATTAGTCTGACATTTGATGATTGGAAGAGATCAATGGCAATAGACTAAGTGAAGACCAAGACAATTGAGAGAGAGAGACAGTGAGAGTATATCACTGCATATTAGGCTTAGTAGGATGAATATTAGATTTTTTAATTAAGTTTTGGTCAGAAATGAAAACAATTATATTGAACTATTTATTCTCTAAATAGGATTTTTATAAATACTTGAATTTAATTAATTAAAATATAATTTTGAATATGTGAGTGAGGGGTACGTGTGTGCCTCATGCTTTAGTAGTCAAAAGGCAATAACATTCAACTTCAGTGGACGTCCACAAGCACACAAAGAGAAACCATTCCTATTTGAAAATGGGAAAAGGTTGAAGCTACAAAATTTTGACTGGTCTCATGTGATCCCCGCCATCAAATCTCGGAACAAGGCATTACATTGCAGGGCAATTATTGATATTGCTATCTATTTATATATACTGTGCATTGGTGCAACTAATGGTCATGGTTGTCATAATAGGACCAATGTTATTATCACGGGCCCAAATGGAAGCCACGAATTTTAATATAAATACATATATATATAAATATAAATATATAATTTTAAATAGCAATGATTCAAATATTATTTATTCTTTTAAAAATATTATTAATTGCATGAAAAATGAAAAGATTGTTATGATTTTAAATACCAATGATTCAAATATTATTTATTGCATTCTCCTTCTTACATTCTCGTATTATAGAGCGGAATACTCCATTCAACTACAAATGGGGCATGATTACGTTAGCCTTGGTCCAATCGTCGTTAAAATTGCACCAGTTTTGTATTGCTTGGTTTGGGCAAGATATTAATTTTAGAGTTAAAAATGTATATATATATATATATATATATATAATCTCTATTTTATTTCTAAATTATTTTTGACAAAAAATATTTAACTGATCATGTCAACACTATAACTTGTTAAACTATTTTGATGAAAAATAATTGAAATTATTTATATTTTTATTGCATAATTACGATTTGCTGTTGGTTTGAAACTTTCCTTTCTAAACAATTTCTTAACATCAAGAAGCCTTTTGGCTGCTACGCTATGCTTCAGTTGCGATTTTGTTAGTCAATTTGTAGCTTCTCAAATACCACGTCTTTGGCTTTTCCCTCCTTTTTTTTTTCTCTCTTTTTTTTTTTTTTTTTTTAAGAAATGCTTATGAGAAGTAGAAAAAATATTGGGCGAAAGGAATTAATTAGAATATATTTTTAAATACACGTGATTTGATTAAAAAAAAAGAAAAACACTGGCCGCTGGATGAACAACATTGGGCCCGACCATGCCAGGGTAGGCCCAATATAAATAAGTAGTGTTCAGTCGAATTTGGCCCAAAGATGAGGAATCTTTTACATGTTTAAAATGGGCAAATCCCATTTTGCATGATATGTGTATATATATATATATATATATATATTTTTAGGTGAACTGAGCAAGAAGAAACAACACAGAGCAAAAGAAGAAGCAGGGATCACCCAGCAGGGTGATGTCTAAACCTGTTCCTGATCTTGGTGCAGACCCCTGCCATTCCTACTGGAGGACAGTCCCTTTCATGCACACCCAGCTCAGCACTTTGCCCCAGCTCCGCAAGCTTGTCTGCACACTGGTTAACCTCTCTGAAAATGTGGTTTATCTGACTCAAGCCCAAAGCATTCATGGATTACCTACAATTTGAAATCAAGTTCATCCAAGGGGTGGTTCCCGCCTGCTCCTTTGTTTATTGCATTAACAACGCATAGGGAGTCACTTTGGACCATCAGGTAACGTAAATGCCTTCTTCTGGCAATCCACAAGCCCTCCCTCAAGCCCCAAAGCTCTGTTATATCTCCCTGAGCAACGCCTATGTTCATCCAGAATCCCACAAGCCAGTCCCCGACACTGTCTCTGAAGACACCTCCCGCGCTCGCCTTCTCACCATTTAGTCTCGAAGCTCCGTCTACATTGAGCTTAATTGTGCCTTCTGGTGGTTTCTTCCGGCTGATGAGCAGCGCTTCCTTCCTTCTGATGTCCTCCTTAACTGGACTGCCTCCGCCTTTCTCCCAACTCATTGCTCTGTTAATTAAGGTAATCGGCGGCTCCATTTTCTCCTGATGAACCCAACAACACCTATTTTTCCAAATGTTCCACACCATGATCAAGAAGGTCCTATCCTCCTCCTCCAGCTCCAGATTGTATTTCTTCCCAGTACCATTCCTCAACCAGTTGAAAGTGTTATCCTCCCAAAAGTTGCTTTTCTTCTCAATGCCCTGAACCGTACTAGTCCATTTTGTATGATCTGTTTCAACAGAATATCAGACTTTATAACGAGAGCATGTAATGAATTAATTAATTTATTTATTTATTTATTTTTTATAAATGATTAATATGGATGTTGGACTTAAATCACAAACCCGCTGTGAAGATATAAGCTAGACTTTTTTAACTAATTGAGTTACTCAATTCATGCTCATACCTAATCATCTTGATTATGTCACAAATTAATATGGCACTTTGATTAATTTATTACATAGATAAGAAAACAATGTAATACTCTATCTATCATATCATATGAGATGTCTATCGGTTATAATACAACAGGTACATCATTTTTTTTTCTAAAAATCATGAATTCAAGTTTGTTCGATATATAAAAAAAATCATATCGTACAAAATCAATTTAAAAATAAAATCAGAGGCAAAATAGCTTCACTAAGGTCCACAAATGTTTCACAATATTGTCTTACAATTATTTATATTATTTTATGACTACAAAAAAACATGATCTTAGTGATAGATTTAGCGATAAAAAATTTAGAAAAATTCGTTACTAATTTTTTTAGTATCATATTTAGCAATGAAAATTTTTTCATTACTAATAACACGTTGCAAAAATTTAGCAATGAAAATTAAAAATTTATTGCTAAACTAATAACAAAAATAATTTCGTCGCTAAATTTCGTTACTAAATTTAGCTATGGGCCTTCACTTTTATTGCTAAATTTAGCGATGGATCATATTTTTCATCACTAAAGTTAGTGATAGATCGTAATTTTCGTCAAACCTAGCACCGTTAATGAAAAGAAATATTCATCGCTAATTTAACGACAAAAAAAATCTATCGCTAAATTAGCAACAGATATTAATTTCCATCGTTAAATTAGTAACGAATATTGGTTTTCGTTATTAAATTTAGCAACGGATAAATGTATTTGTCGTAAAATTAGTGACAAAAATAAGAATTCGTCGCTAAATTTAGCGACGAAAGTGATTATTAGTCTCTTATTAGCGATGAAATCTAATTTTATTCATATTTTACAATGAATTAGCAATAAATTAATTGTTTACAATGAAATTAACAGCGAAAAAGAAATTTTCAGAAATTTATATCAAAATTAGAGATAAAAAAATATTTATCTTGTGATTCATTGATATTGATTTTATTATTTAAATAAATTTGTTACTTTTTTTAAAGTTATAATTGATTATATTAGAATAAATACAAATTCCTTTGCATAATTTCTAAAAATATTGTTCAACATTAATTTAGTATTGTGCTTAGCCAAAAGATAAAACATATATTTATAGAAGTAAGATCTTATTAGTGTACATTATAATATTTCATTAACAATTGACTGAATTATTTATTATCGAAAATCATCAATTTATTGATAATTATAACATTTATTATGCATTCAAGCTAATCCGTTATTTGAAAAAAATCAAAAAGAGAGACAATTGGAGAGTATAGAAGAAATTTAGCGATAAAATTGATCACGAATTCTGAAATACCACTGCAAATTAAGGACGAATTTAGTCATGAATAAATTTACATGACAAATTAGCGATGAATTTTGTGTCGAACTTGACTTTCATCGCTAAAATTAGCGACGAACTCTCTGTTCATCGCTAGTTAGACATGAACTTGGCCATGAAAATATTTGCGTAGCTATTTAGTCACGAATTTAATCACGAATTTTTTATTTGTTATTAATTTTGCCACGAACAGTAGTTCGTCGTTAATTTCGTTACAAATTAACGATGAGTGAATTTTTTATGGAAAAATAGTGATAATGTTTTTCGTTATTAAATTTCGTCATTAAAATCAGATTTTTTATGTAGTGTTCTAATGGATTGTCGAAAGTTTTTCTGAAATTTTTTACCATACGATTACAAAAAAGAAAAACAAATAAACTTTTGGACAGCAGAAATACATCCTTGATAAGAAAGGAATGTTTCAAAATTCATCAGGCCAATTGCCTCGATCGGATGTTGTGGTAGAAAACCACCACTAATAAATAATATTTTTCCTTAGCATGATAATAAAATATTTATATGCATAAAATTGATAAAAATAAAATAAAATAATTCGCCTTTATCTGCCCAAAAAAAAAATTCAATCTACTAGTGGAAATTAAAGTAAATCTGGCAACACTCAAGCAATAAGTGTCGAGCAAGAGATTCTGCTATTTCGGGTGTTAACAATGGTTAAAAATAATGATAACGATAACTAGAATTTTATTAAATTGGATGAAATAATTACAAAATGTCAAGATTCAAAATAACAAGAAAAAAAAATCAAGATTTTTAGAATCTCTCTATGCCAGCTACGAAGTATTCATTATTGATTTTATCGATCGATTTTTCTATTTTTAAGACTTAAAATTTTGACCGTCTTTCTATTTTCTAAATTGACTTGAAGTGTTAACTTGTTTCCTAACTCTTTTTAAATCCCACGTTGAATATTTCTCAAAATTTTAATAAAGAAATCTCAAAACGTTACTGTCCATTGTTTTTAGCAAAAGAATCTTAACGTGTTACTGTTCATGTCTTGGTAAATGCCTGCAAGGGGTGTTTTAGTAATTTTAAGATAATGAGCTAACCTCAATTATCCAACTAATAATGACTCCCTTGATTAACCTTTGAGCTTGAAAACGTGAATCTTCTTCCAAATGCTGAATTGAAGAATAAAAGAAACAGGTTTTGAGTAAAAAAATTTTAAGTAGAGAATTTTCTGTGTCATTTTTATCATCGAATTGAGTATTAAGATATCGTAAAGTGATAATTCGTTTTATGATCATCATTCTAATTGTGAAATCGATCAAATCGATCAAGAAATTGTTTGTGATTCTTGATTCTAAAAATTTTATCTTTTAATTATTTTAAAAAACTTATTATTCTTCCACTCGTGCATAAACTAAATCTAACAATGTCATTCTATCAATTTGATTTGCTTGTCACGTCAAGAGCTCGTGGATATACAACCTCAGGCCACAAAAAAGGGTATCAACACAATCATTTTAAACATTATAAATTATATAACGCGGCCTACAATTACTCATTTCTATAAATCCCGCTTCACCAGCCTCCTTTCCAATCACATTGTGGGATCCTCACCTGGTTTGTCAACTCGGTCACAAAATTCCGCCGCGAGGACTGCCATAGAGGGCCGTACTTCGTGCAGTTATGGAGCAACTTCCGGCGCTGAAAAATTTCCGGGTCGGGGACTTGGGTAGGCGGCTTGAGAAAATGTGACCCTTTTGGACGAGGGTTTCATGGATGAATTAGGCACTAGTCACAAAATCCCCGCCAAAAATGAAGCAAGATGGTTATTATGGTGAGCATGAAAATGTCTATCAATTCCATTCTTGGGGGGGGGGGGGAGAGAGAGAGAGTCATGGTTTGTTACAATATGTTGAAAATAACTTCACATCTACCCAACAAGCTTATGAAATTAATTTCGTCGTTTTGAACCCTGAGTGAAAAGGAAAAAGCTTGACATCGAACCACCTACCAACTTATAAAATTTGTTGCATTAATCGGCACAGAATCATAGATTCTTGTCCTATCTTATCATTGTGTAATATCCCATGGAATGTCTATTTTGAAAATATTAATGTTTGACATATCTATTCGCGTATATAGTGCATTAGTACAAGCAATAGTCATATGGTGGTCATCAATCGGCCACCCCATAGATCATCCTCCTCCATTTCTCATCATTGTGAAGAATGCCCGTGAAGATATCTGTTATTAAATTATCATAGTAAAATACTCATTTTTTTGGTCAAAAAAATATGGTTCAATATGCACCTTTAATTATTGTATCGTATTTTCATCCATTGGTCTACATCTCAAGGGAGACATTCAAGTTTGGTAGGAGTATCATCCTTTATCCTAACCTCATTTGGTAGTGTTGCTAGGTGCAATGGAATTATCAGGGGTGAATGCATCCAAAAGCTGGTCCAACTTCAAAATTTTGACGTTTCCGTTTCCATTTAGTTTAAGTAAAAAGTATCAAGAAAATCAAATTCAAAATCTCTAAAAGGAAGAGAATGATGATAGTTAATCTCTTTTTTTAATTTGAGCACTAAGAGCTTGTTAACCAGTAGTAAATGTTATACACGTAATATTTAAAATTCCTCGCTCTGTATCAGGTAATTAGTATTTTAGATTTACAAAATATGATTAAATGTCAAATTAAGCCCATGATAATTTTTAAATCTCTGCATCCCATCTCTACTTTCACAAAGACTTTTTTTTTTATATATTTAAAGAATATATTCAAATAAAAAAAATAAATAAAAAAAATCTATAAAAATATACTTATATTCAAAATAGTGAATGAGTTTGATACTGAGACACGTACTATCTTGTTTAAGATAGTGTATTATTTGAAAAAAAAATGTATTAAAAGAGCTCTAAAAATTTTTGGCATGACTTGGTATATAAACTTTTATGAGGCCAATTCAAGTGTTTTGATGACTTTTTTTAAGCTGTTAGATAACAAAAAATAAAAGAAAAAAAATACCACTTATATTTAAAAAGTTAAGTTTTTTTTTTTTTTATTATTGTTAATGCAATTTTTAATTTTTTATTTGGTGTAATCTAGTATATTTACTTATGGTATCTTCTTTATAGATTTTAATATTTAAATAGACTCGTTGAAATAAGTCTAACCATCATATTTTTTAAATAACCAAGTACCCTGAACTATTCTAAGAGACTAGTAGTTATATTTTAAATATTACTTTAAAAATTAATATTTAGTAGTTATATTTATGAGAGTTTTTTTAATAAATTTTCGACATTCGATAAATTATATTGGTTCCGACTAAATTTCGTTTGAATTAATTTGGGTTTTTAAAAGATAAATCACTTTTTGTATCCATTTTTTTATACATAAAAATTAATCGATATTTCATTTAAGAAATATCAATTTTTTATCATTAGATCAATAAGATATCGTTATATCAGAGATGGTGCATGTATAACATTTACTTATGCCCATCCAATGAAAGAAATGAAAAGCAATGGCTAAGGTTTCTATTTGATGAAGTTAGCGGCCGAAAATACATCGATAAGGTAATACCAGGTAGTTGATTAAGTGGATCATTCGATTTCTTAATTAAAATTATGAGTTTGACTTGTAATATGAATATGGAACAACTATATTAAGAAGATTTTTATCATTCGAATAGAGATTCCAGTTAGATTAATTCAGATTAATTGAAATAAAATCTCAAACACCAGGTTATCAAAAGGGATCGCTTGACCAAAAATATATATATACACTCCCTGGTTCAATTCTTCTAATAAAATGAAACGACTCAAGGTTCAAGGATTTGATATTAAAGATTCTTCCCATGATCTTATGGGGTGTTACCGGGTGGTGCCAGTAGGGATAGTCAAATTGAGTAGGAGGCGGTGAGTTTAATATGGTCAACTGGGATGCCGATTTGAGTCACATCTCCCAATACAAAGAGATCCGAATATGGCTACAATACCCACTTACCTTGATAATTTAAAAAAAAAAAATCATAAAACTGTCCCTTAAACTATAAATCACGTACAAATTGGTTCCTAAACTATTTTTTGGTACAAAAGAAAATTTAAGTATGAAACTATTGCAAAAAAAGAAAGAAAATAGTGATAATTGAATTATAATGCATTGATCTATAAATCGTGTATAAAAAAGATAAAAAAAAAATTATCTTTTCATTTAAAAATACAAAAGAAAAAATGGGAGGTATGTTTTAAGGGAAAGGTCTTTTGTGCTTTATATTTTTCACTGCAGATTCAGAGAGGTATGATGATGCTCATCCATTGGATGATGAACTCCAATACATGCACTCCCTTTATTTAATTATTGAAAACTCATTCTATTATGCATAAAAGGGTGCCCGAGCCAGATGATTAAAAAAAAATTGAGTAGAAGAATAGATTTAATCTACATAAACAACTAGATGAGTTCAAAACCTTTTTCTTTAGCATGACTGAGATTGAGATTGAGCCTGCTATTTGGCAAAAATTGTCTTCAAGTTGCACAAAATGGCACAACATTTTGGCCTTACGAGGAAATCAAAAACCTCCCGGATTTTTAATTCTTTACCCTACCCTGGTAAGAGAAATTCAAAATTTTTATTATTGATGTACATCAAAACTCAAATATCAACGATAAAAAATGAATTAAACAAGATGTTTTCGACCGTCTTTAATCTAAATCCAAAGAGTGCAACGTGGTACCTTCACTTTAAGACCATGCTTGATTGTTGAAGTGACCTAATGCAGGATGGATAGGAATCTAACCTCTGAAAAGATTTTATCCTTCAATGCATATTAGATATGTGCGGCTAGACAGACAATGTAACAAGGAGAGCTTATCTACCATGGAAAGGGGAGTTCTTCTCTTGCTTTAAAATTGGAGTATTTAGTACTTAATAAATAGTTTAGTGATATAAATTTCTTCTCAATCTAATGATCATAAATTCAAAAAAATGGAAGCATTTAAAATGTGATTCTCACCCGTCAAACCAACAAACCCAAAGGTCAGGCCTATTATTGACTAATTCTGGTCGACAAGTCACACTCTTCTCTTTCAATCTACCGTAAATACTTGAGCCTTAAAAGCAACAATCAATCTAATAATATAAAATATTAAAAATTTTAATTAAACTTTAGATTTAAAATTTAAAAATAAAAAAGTCTACATTAAAAGAATTACCCTTAAAGAATTAGGTTTCATAAATATTCAAATCAAATCAATTAAATATAATTTTTGTTACTGTGATCAGAAAAAAAAAAAAAAAAAGGAAAAAAAAAAGCCCTCAAAAGGCAAATCATAAGACCCAGTTTGGACGGCCCCCATTTTATCCTTTCAAGTACAACGTTTGCCTTCTTGTCCTTTCCCCATCCAAAAATCGTGCCAAAAAATAATATTCCTTCCACAAAATAGGCAAATACGCTCCCCTCATCCTCTCTCTCTCTCTCTCTCTCTCTCTCTCTCTCTCTCTCAAAATTTTAACAGGATTCTTTCTTTTCAATTCAACAAATTCTGAGGTTTTCAAAAGTTCGTTCTAGTTTAGGTCAAAATGACTGCTGTTGGATTCGACATCGGAAACGAGAACTGTGTAATCGCAGTCGTCAAAGAACGAGGAATCGATGTATTGTTGAACGACGAATCGAAACGTGAAACGCCGTCCGTCGTTTCTTTCGGCGAGAAACAGCGATTTCTTGGCTCCGCCGGAGCTGGTTCTGCCACTATGAACCCTAAATCGACAATTTCCCAAATCAAGCGTTTGATCGGTAGAAAATTCAGACAACCTGATGTTCAGGAGGATCTGAAATTGCTTCCGTTTAAAACGTCCGAAGATTCTAATGGGGGGATTTTGGTGAATTTGCAATACCTAGGTCAGATACAGAGTTTTAGTCCTGTTCAGGTTTTGGGGATGTTATTAGGGCATTTGAAATCCATTACTGAGAAGAATTTGGAAATGCCAATTTCAGATTGCGTTATTGGGATACCCTCGTATTTCACTGATTTGCAGAGGCGTGAGTATTTGAACGCTGCATCAATTGCTGGGTTGAAACCCTTGGGATTGATTCATGAGTGTACAGCTATAGCATTAGGGTATGGAATTTACAAGAATGATTTTTCGAATTCAGGTCCGACCCATGTTGTTTTTGTCGACATTGGACACTGCGATACGCAGGTTTGTGTTGCAGCCTTTGAAAATGGGTATATGAGGATATTGTCTCATGGTTTTGACAGTAATTTGGGTGGGAGAGATTTTGACGAGGTTTTGTTTAGGCATTTTGCAGCACAGTTTAGGGAGGAGTATAGGATTGATGTTTATTCGAATGCTAGGGCATGTATTAGATTGAGGGCAGCATGTGAGAAGGTGAAGAAGATTTTGAGTGCAAACCCAGAAGCACAGCTTAGTATAGAGTGCTTGATGGAGGAGAGAGATGTGAATCTTAGTATTAAGAGGGAGGAGTTTGAGAAGTTGTCCTCGGATTTGTTGGATAGGGTTTGTGTTCCCTGTCGTAAAGCTATAGCTGACTCTCGTTTGCATGTAGACAAGATCCATTCGGTTGAGCTTGTTGGTTCGGGGTCAAGAATACCAGCTATCACAAAGCTGATAGCTTCTACATTTGGTAAAGAGCCTAGAAGGACATTGAATGCGAGTGAATGTGTGGCACGTGGTTGTGCCCTGCAGTGTGCAATGCTCAGTCCTTTATTCCGTGTTAGAGATTATGAGGTTTGTGGTATTGCCTTAAAATCTTCATTCGTGTAGACATCCTAAGTTTGCTAGCTCTTTGAGAGAATTAATGATTTTTCATTTCAAATTTTATTGTTGAATAATTTTCCCCTACTAGGTAACCGTTGGTCTTTTTGAGTATGACTCTGCATGCATCCTTGAGGAGTGGTTATGATTCAAAATTTTGTGTCATATCCTAACTGCACAACTTGAAAGACCACCCTTTCCTCGGGTGCCCCAAAAGGCAAAAACTCCCAATCCTTGAACCAAAATCCCTCGCACTTGTAATTAGCCTAATGTTAAAAGACCTTATGCTTGGTCCCCTGAAGTGACACCATGTGAGGGAGGCTCTTACAATTTTCTTCTTCACCTTGACAAGCTGATCGTCTCACATTCCAGCTTATTTTCATGATGACAAAGAGTTATAACCCCTCTTAAGATGTTTCCAACAATCTACAAAACAACCCATTCCTTTCTCGGCGCTGTTGGCATTTAAAGCTAGAAGCTTTATTCGACCCTTTTAAGATGCCTCAAATAATAATATGCAAAACAAATAACATTTCTTTCTTGACAATGTTGGAATTTGTAGACAAAAGGTGTACTTAACTCCTCCTAAGATGCTTCCGGTAATAATCTACAGAACAATTAACTTATTCCTTTCTTGACATCGTTGGCACTTATAAGTAGAGGACTTGCTTCAGTTGGCTTCCAATAATAATCTACAAAACAATTAACCTATTCCTTTCTTGACATTGTTGGCACTTATAAATTGAAGTTTCCATTTGCCAGATGATGACAAACACACACACTGACACACACAATCAAACCAAATCCACATCATAAAGGTAGGTTGAATTGGAGAAGACTCCACTTGTGGGATCTCTCTCTTGCAGTCAACAATTGCTTAAAAGTTGTGGATTGGTGGGTTTTGCCTATAAGTGTGGTCTTTTCCTGCTCAACCTCTGTTTATGATGTGGATGTGGCTTGATATTGTGCATTTTTTTGTCGTTATCTAGAGGAAAAAAAAAAGACATAGTAGCTCTCTCTCCACTCTTATTCCCCCCCACGCTTCTTTCTCTCGCAGACTCTTACATTCGTTGTTATCTTTGTTTCTTTCCTGCAAGATTAGTGCGGCGCCTCGTTCTTTATGGAAGCGGATCACTGTCCTGTTTGTTCCTTCCATCCTCTAATGTCTTATGGTCTGATTCTTTCACTTCACATCCTCAACTCTATTAGGTCTTGGCAAAGTTCGGCTCAAGGCAGCCTGTACAGTTAGAGGTAGAACTGTGATACACATTCTATATGATGATGATTTGTCGATTAGAATTCTAGTCTCCCATCAAAGCACCTGAAATCTAAGGCTATTAGAACTCTGAGTTCACAGAACAAAGTGAAGATTCAAATTAGATAAAAGGAGGGTTAGAGTGAGAAGAAAGACATCTCTACTGGATTCTTTGTCTTCCTCTCTTTTGTGCTTCTTATTTTCCCGTCTTTCATTCCAATAATTTCTTTTGTATTGGGGGAAAAAAATTGGATCCAGGTTCTGTAACCTGTAAATATATATATATATATTTGAATCTATTCAGCTCTTGCAACAACTTTTCCATTAGTTCTGCAGCGTTTATGGTGTATTGTGGTAGACGCATCATGTTTTCAGTTGCCTTTTGGGCCGAATTGATGGGGTTAGACTGCACCTGCACATTTAAGAGGATCTGTTTGCAGTCAACAATGAGAAATAGAAAATCAACCAATATTTTGCAATTTTGGGCTCATTGAGTCTGTTGCCTGTCTTTTATCATCGTTATCCTGATGGAGGTCTTGAATTCAAATCTAATATTTTTGAGTTTAACTACACGTGACATGGTATCAGTTCAGAAAATCAAATGATGATGTTGTTTTTGCTAAAATAAAATTGGACAGGATTTCCTCCCACATAGGTGGGCATAATTTTGGCCATGATGGGTGGGGTGACGGTGAAGAGAGTAGTGTTCATATTTTAATTTGTGTATGTTTATGTGGCAGGTTTTATTTTGTTGATGCAGCAATTTGATATTACTTACTGCTTTGTTCTTTTGCATGGAAATTAACAGCTTAAGTTCTGTCTTTGGTGCTCGGTTTTGTGACTTTTCTGAGTATATGGGACTCTGTCCAGCTTGTTCTCTGATGTCTGGGTAAATGTTTTTATTTTCAGGTTCAAGATTCTTTTCCTTTCACCATTGGTCTGAAATTAGATGAAGGTCTAATTTGTACACAGTCAAACGGCACGTTGTTTCAAAGAGTTCAATTATTTCCAAGTCTTAAAATGGTTACATTACGTAGAACTAGCATGTTTCATATTGAAGCTTTCTATGCTGATCAGAATGAATTGCCTCCAAGCACATCAACTGAGATCAATCGTTTCACGGTATGGCTACTGTTCTTGCATGCATTTGTTCAATAGTTATGTGAAATTCTCTCTTTGTTTTTTAGGAGAAATACAGTGTTTGGGAAACCTCATCTTGCCTCAATTTGGCTCAACTTGTCTCTATTTTGTCTCATTCTACTTGTAACACTTTTCAACAAAAGAAAACTGTTTTTGGTAAGAAAGGTTTTGTAAGTAGAAGTCAAATTTCTCCATTAAAACAATTTTTTGTATTAAAAATCTCACTTAACCTCAGTTAAGCCGCCCATAACCTTCTCAAATGGGCCAAGTATTTTCTAATTTGGGTGGTAGAGCTTTGATGTTATGATATATTACTGAAGACAGATATCTAAATATCATAAATGATGATTATGTGTATTCTATAATGTTTTCTTAAACTCGTGGCTCTGATTTTTTATTTTTTTATTTTTTTAAACAGAGAAAGCATAAAATATTATTTATGTTGGCCCTTGGATGGTATTGGAAACATTTGAAGTGTTTGTCACATTGGAAAGCTATCAAACATAAAATCTGCTGGCTTAAAACTGTGCTCTATATATGCATATATATATTTGCATGTGTACTTCCACTAAAGTGTGGAAATGAATGCACAGGCTAGTTGAGGGGGCTAGTTAACTACCATTTCTCGATATTAACAACTGTTACCAACAAAAATCATGAGGCTTGAGTTTGCATCAGGTTATCATCATAGCCAAATGATAAGTTGCTCTGTAGAGCTGCATGAATGTATAATGTGAAGATGGCACCTCAAGATTGTTATGGTCATAAGAATTGGTTAAACGCAAGCCTTTATTTCTGTGTGTTTTTGAAGACTGTGAGGATGAAGGTGCTTCCATGGGAATGTGAGCACTCTTTTGGTAATATTTTTTATTACAATTTTCATTCATGAGAAGAATATCAAACTTGGTATTTACTTTGTATTTGTAGAGGGGAAAGACTAGGTGTTTCCAACAAGGGGATTCATCTAAAAACTTGAAATATACAGATACAAGAACTATAATTATCTCATATGCCATGGCTATAGATAGCTTTGGATCAACTAATAAACCAATAAATAGAGTGTAGTTGTCCAATTGATCATGATGTGTGAGTGGCACATCTAAGACTCATTCTCAGATATCCATTCATAAAGTTTTTTTAATAAACCATAACGGTACATGATAAAAGTCTGGTACAACTTTAAAATTCTTTGTTGAAATCTATAAAAATGGTACAAAGTGCAAACAATGAGTTACTGAGGCTAGGGGCCTACTTTGGATTGCTATATTCCAATATCCTCCAATTTGAGGGAAAATGATTACATTTGGGGCTCACCCTTAAAATGTGTTTGAAAGCTTGAAAAATAAGTAGTAAGGGCTTCACAAAGGAAGAGGCACGGAGGGAAGGGAAATACTTTGGATGGGTATGCTTGTACTTAATGCGCAGAGGATACAGGAGAAAGGAAGATTTTAGTTTATGCCTACAGTCACCAAGTATAGAAAATGAAGTAGGAAACCAGGTATAGAAAATGAAGGAGGAAGTATGCAGGAAAGATATCTCCAAACGCCTTCTCATTTCACCTTCCTTTCCCTCCTGCCCACACCCTCCACCCCAGAAGTGACGTGATCATCCAATCCCTCTCCTCAGTTCATTGCATGAAAAGCTTGCATGCATAATTGGAGAGTTTCCTTTTCTCACTTCCCCCTTCTGTTATTCCCATCCTTATGAGGACAATATGGTCTTCAAAAAGCTTATGAAAAATAAAATATAATAAGACGTGTTCATGCTGTGGCTAGAGTGCAGCATCAAAAGGATGTATTTGTTGCCAATATAGTTCCTTGCTTTTCTTTGGAAGTTGATCAGTATATCTTGTATGTAACTTCAACTTGAGTCTCCCTTTGCCCTTGGATGTTCTTAATAAGTACATTTAGATTATTGATTAATTTAATTTAGCTCAATTAATGACTTTAGGCCTATAAGTTTAATCACTAGTTTTGTAGGATTTTAGTAGACATGGAACCGGGCCGGGCCGGGCCGGGCCGGGCCTGGTTCGGCCCGTTTTTTTTTTAAAACTTTTTTTTAACTCTATTTTTTAATTTTATTTTATTTTTGTAACTTCATTTTTTTTAATTTAGTTGTTGTTTTGTTTTTTTTTTTCTTGTAATGATTTATTTATTAATTTTGTCTTTTTTAATTCATATTTTATAAAAAAAATAAATTAAAAATTAGAGACACAAAATTTTTAGAGTGGTTCCACTGAATTCGGTGTACGTCTACTACCAAGCTCATCACTTGGATTTTAGAATCCACTAATATTTTTTTTTACATTATTTTGAATTTTACATCATTTTGATTTTTTTGGTTACATTATTATTATTCTTCTATTTCTTCTTCTTCTACTTCTTGTTCATCATCTTCCGAAACCTTCATGATTCGTTGCATTCTTTTTTCTACATCCTTCCAATCTTTAATGCAAATTAAGGTTTCTAAAGTATCGTCCGCTAAATTTGTACGTTTCTCGGTTAACACTCGACCATCTGCACTAAAAGCAAACACTTTCCGATGGCACTGTGGATACCGGAGGGGTTAGTACATCTTTAGCCACTTGGGCCAAAATTGGATAATACGATGCATTATTTTTCCACCAACCTAATATATCATATAAATCAGTATTATCAAAACTTTCTAATCTAGGTGTTTGTTTATATAAAAGTAATTCATTAAATGATGACGAAATTTTTTATTTTTTTCCTAACATGTGTAAGGGATTAAATGAAAATGAAGTTGATTGAGTGGGATTACTACTACTACTACCTACATTATTAGTATTTAAATTATTTTTTTCCTTTTCATATAGTTCAAATATTGCTTGTAAAGTAAAAGATATTTGTTGTTTTAAAAAATGTGGGTTAATAGATACTTCTGATGGAAAAGCTTATGCAAAACAATCAATTAACATTTTAGCACCTTCAACTTTAATACGTGGATCTAATGCACTTGCAACTAAATATAAAATTAGAATTTTTTCATAATATTTTAAAAATTTTGTGGAAATGGTATAGAAAATGGTATGGAGAATTTAAACAATGGTGAAAAGGAAATGATAATGTGTTTAATAAAGATAATGGTAGAAATAATAATGAAAATAGTATAGAAATCGGTGGAAATATTGTAGAAATCGGTGGAAATGGTATAGAGAATTTAAAAAATGGTGAAAAGAAAATGATAATAGAAATAGTAATGAAAATTGAGAGAATGTAGACGTGAGAGAGAGAGAGAGATATTTTGTTGTGAAGTTTTTTGAAATGGGGTGTAAGGTATTTATAAGAAAATTTTTTGACCTTATGGACCAAAATAACCTCAAAACTAGCAGTTTTATAGCTGTTGGGAGGGGTAAAAATGGAAAAAATTCAAAAAAAATGGGGTATAGCCGTTGGAACTGCCAGACCGGGCCGGTTCGGTGCTGGGACGGGCCGGGCCGGGCCTGGATGGGCCGGTTCACGGTTCCAAAAAGCCCTGAACTGGCCCCGGCCCCGGCCCGGCCTGCTAAAGTAACCGGTTCGGGGTTACTGTAGTATCGGGCCGGTTCGCGGGTCGGCCTTTTTGGGGCCAGCCGGGCCGGTTTTCGGGCCCAAACCGGCCTGGGCTCATATCTAGATTTTAGTTCAGGTTCTAGTTCATGGCTAAGTCAAGTTTCTGAGGAGGCTTTTTTTTTTAATCATTCAGAGTCTTGTACGAGATATATTTTGGATGCAACTAGTGAGTGTGTGGAGATGGAAAGAGGAGGCATAGAAAACTCATTTGTTAAGTTTGATTTTGATAAAGCCTGTGATAGGGTGAGTTGAATTTATCTAGAGAGTAATGGAAGCAAAGATTTTGGAGAGGGAATGGATGAGAGGATGCTTAGGTTCCGTGGTTTTTCAAGTGACTGACAGTAGTTTAGATCCTCTAGGGGCACAATCGGGGAGAGTATTTAACCCCTTTTTTGCTTACCCTTGTGGTGGAAGCCTTTAGAGGTTTAATGGATAGAGGTGTTTAATGGGGTGAGAGTGGGTTTTGATGAAATGTGGTTGACATCAACATTTTGTAGAAGTGGGTTTAAACATTGCAAGGAAGACCCGAGTAACATGGTCTTTTCCTCACTAAAGAAGAAGAGATTTAATTTAATTAACACATTATATTTAACCATTATTTAAGTCTCATGTAGTTTAAAGGTTTTATTATAAAAGGAGGGCAAATATTAAGTCCCATTAAGTAAAGTTCATTTGAGAAAGGCTTTGCTTTTCTAGCATTAACACTTTATTGTAAGAGCCTATGCTGTCATGGAAACAGACAGTGGACATGTCAAACTTCGAGAAACTAGGACATGGACGCGGCCACGGCTGGGAAACAGCGAAAAAAATAATATATAGATTCATGATAAATGTAATGTAGCAACTAGAGAAAAGGCCTTTTATCTAACACATGGAATGCAGTTGACTAAAGAAGTCAAATAAGGCTTAAACTTTGTGCTGTGAAGCTGCTATAAGCGAAAGTGATAAAGGAGAAGTGAGAACAAAGGACACAAAGTATTAAAAAAAGAAAAAAAAAGAAGAAGAATGCACAAAGCCATGAAGACCAAGAAGAGAAAGTCTTAAAAAGGGGTAAAATCTTCTGCGATGAGAAGAGAAAAGAACTAGTTCATTGCACATGAAGAGAAAAGAATACAAGAGAAAAGGCACAATCTTGAGAACGAATATATTGTTATTGTTATTGTTGTTGTTTGTGTTGCACATGCGGTGAAAGAGTACAAGACAAAAGGCACAATCTTGGAAATTAATATATTGTTATTGTTGTTATTATTATTATGAGCGATGTCGTTTTTTTTTTTTAGCAATAATACAGTCTTACTTTGTGAAATCCTCAAAATAATCATAATTTTTTTTCCAAAGGTCAATAAGGCCCTTCAAAATTGTAAAAAAATTCTTTAAAAAAAAAAAAAAAAAACTCTTTTGGATCCTCTCTTGTGTTAAGGACATGCCTCCAAAGTTTCCCATGCATGTCTTAGCATGTACATAATTTCAAAAATAACAAAATAGAAGACATGGCACATGGTATTGTGAGGGTTCCCACATGTCCAATTATTGGTGCTCAATGTAAATTGCAATTTGTGCTTCATAGATGAGAGCTTGTGTAGGTGGTGTCTTGTCCAATATCGAAGATTCTTAGGATGTTATTGGATATTTATCTAGGACTAAACAAAAACATTGGTAACTCATTATCTAGCTCTTTTGGGTGAGACCATGTGGTGTTACATATGGTATTGGAATGTACCCATGCCCATATCCACGTGTTGGTGGGGAGCATGCCAGTGTGTCCAGCATGATTTACAATTGCTAATCATGGGGTGCTTTTAACTGGACTCAGTTGAGATCTTACGTCCCTTTTCAAGCCAGACAGTATTGTATGGGTGTAGGAGTGTGTTGAGGGGGGGGGGGGAGATTGTGAGGAGCCTATGATGGTGAAGAGTGTCATATGCACATCAGAACTCACTGGAATGATCTTGGGTGTTTGTATAGGACCAATGATGCCATTGTAATCGCAACTCGTTGGGTGTTGATTAATCCTTTTAGATGAGTTAGGTTGTGTTGCACATCTGATTAATCCTTATATAAAATTATTGCAGATTGATATAAATGATCAAAATATTCTAACTGTAGCTATCTTTTAGGAACCTGCCATATATAATGTTAGTGTGACATGTTTATGATATCCATATGATGTCTTATCCTGGCTCTTTATATTATTACTGTCTGTATTCGCATTCTGATATCTACCTCAAAACAGGGTATTTTTCCTTATAAGCTAATAGTTTTAATTGTTGTAGATTGGCCCATTCCAAGTTTCTAATCCTGAAAGGTCAAAGATCAAGGTGAGGATTGAGCTGAATCTGAATGGGATTGTCACCATAGAGTCTGCATCAGTAAGTAAAAAAATGTCTATCTTCTGTCTGGTTAAAAAAAAAAAAAAGAAAAAAGAAAAAAGAATGAGTTCTGCTTGTGCAGCAATTTTGTGGTTTCCTTTTGGAGAAACTATTCAAATTTTTAGTAACCCCTGACCAATTATCAGCTAATTGAGGATCAGATGGATGACTTTGCTACAAGAGGCAATACTCATCCAGTTGCAGAGCAGGTGGAGACTGAATCTAATCAAGGGTCTTCCCATGCGGCCAATGGTGCCGAAGACAGTTATCCTGGACAATCTAGATCTATGCAAATGCCTTCAGTAAGTTTGGTGGACATCCGTCTTTGATTACTTGAATTCTTATTTGTACGTTTTTCCTCAGAATGATTTTTCTTGAAAATGATTTTCCTTGTGTATCAAGATCACCTTGTTGTAACCTAGACATTACAATGTTAACTTCAATATAATCCGTTATTGGTTCAGTTTTACTTTATTTATCATTTTTAGGATGCATTAGAAAAATGCGATGAATATGTTCTGATCCATTCTTCACTGTTCTTATAAAACTAAACGAAATCTCATGTCCCATTGTAGTTGGCATTATTTATAGGAATCCATTTTCTCCCTTGCGCTTGTGTAAAGCTATCTTGTCGGTCAATGATATATTCACATGACTTTTCTCACCACTATATCCAAAATTCTTACCATTTTCTCTATATGAGGCCATGTTGTTAGTTAATAGAAACTGTCTGAACATATTCGACAATTGAGTCAATATTGTCCATCATGTTTCAACTTTGTATGTGTTTCTTATAGGAATGGATAATACTAGTATATTAATCGTAGTTCAACATGATACTAATTCATTTAGCTGTATAACTTTATAACCCATATGTTTAAATACCTCTAAAAGTTTAAAAAACGAATAATATAAACCTTTATAAGTCATAGATCTAAGAAATGGAAAAGTTTGATTGTATATCAAAGACTATTGAGAAGTTTATTGAAACTCTGAATGAAAAGAATATAATGAACAAAAGTTTGGTTATATACCAAATAAGGTTCTTCTGTCTCAAAGATCTAAGTGATAATATCAAATTTAGTTTCAAATCAGCAAAAAGGGTGAAACTCATTAAAAGAAAAGGGAAACTTTCTTGGTTTTACTGGCTAGGTCTTCCCTTGTGACAAATTGAATCTTTGACATAACCTTTTCTTTAATCTTTGAAACACTTGAAATTTTTAGCCTGTAACTGTCTGGTGCAACTTTTACTCCTCTGTTGATATCTTCTGAACTGGTGATTCGAATTATGGCCATAATAGTCAGTTTCAAACATTGTGAGCAGCTCCTTTCACCCCTTTTTGTTTTGTGATAACTCACTTTTTAACAGATTCAGAAACATTTGCTTAATTTTTAAGGTGCTGCATCAGAAGTGAGGGAGAACAGTTGGACTGAATGGAATCAATTGAAAGTCGATATTTTTTGTGAAAATAGTAGTTTTCAAGTGAAATTTTTGTTTATGGATATGCTTTCCTTTTATTCTGTCATATTTGGTAATTTTTGCAGTTTTTCTAATAGTGGTTTAGAAGTTATGATGCCTGTTGTTTTTCTTAATGGCTATCTTTTGAACCGTAAGCACATTGTAAAATGTTGGAAAAGAGGAAATCTGATACTGTAGTTTTGAAATTTGAGCCAGAATTTTTGGTCACAAGGATGAGACATGTGCCTTGGAGACTGAAAACATCATGTTAAGTATACACATACTCTGTTAGCTTATTTTCTTTAATAGGACAAAGGGACTTGAATTGTTGAAAATATGAGGAATTTTCTTTATACAGCCAATCTGAGGAATTCTAGAAATATGGGGAATTTTCTTTAGTTAAAAGTTGGGCTTCAAATATTTGGGAGATAAATTGCATATCTGAGTTCCTTGTGGCAAATTTTGCTAAGGAAACATGTATGAATATTTTTTATGTTCAAGTGATGTTGCATTTAATGATACTTATAGGTAGTGAGCTCAAATATGTGACATGTTTGTCTTTTCTGGTTATAACAAAATGTCATGTGTGCAGGCTGATGAAATGAGAAGAGGGAACCCCATTAAGAGGCTGGATATCCCTGTGAGTGAAAATGTACATGGTGGAATGACAAATGCAAAGCTCCTGGAGGCCCAGGAGAAAGAGATCCGGTTGGCACAGCAAGACATCAAGATGGAGCAAGCAAAAGATAAAAAGAATGCCTTGGAATCATATGTTTATGATACACGCAACAAGGTAAAACTTCTGAATCTTATTATGGTTTCTGTATTATTAGCATGATTAACTATTTTAATGAGAACCCCAATATGATTATTAAAGCTCAGATTAAATTTTGTTAAATATCTATCCACTCTAGAAGTTTAAACATACAAGTGGAGGATTATTTATTTATATTTTAAATTTTATATCTTAACACTTCCCCTCGTGTTGGGTAGAATGTTGAATCACATGGCATATTGAATAAGACGAATAAATGAGTCTCATAGGATTTAAACCATAAAACTTGTAAAAGGTTGTGAAAGAGTTGTCCACTCCCAAAGTCCAAGTTTGTCAAGCCGGGTGTTATTGTTTTTATAACTTAGCACGCCTTTTTATATGGGGCTAGTGATGACTTAAAGAGGGTCCCATTAGGTGATATATCAAATGGGGATATATTGAACTCACCACCACCAATACTAGTACTGTCTTAAATTTTGTAAAATGACTGATGCTTCCAAAAGCTCGAGCTTGTGGAAGACGTGGTTATATTGTTTATGTAACTCAACATCTCTCCCACGCATGTGCCCCAATGACAACTTAAAAGAAGGTCCTAACATGTGGAATTTAAATGGAGATAAACTATATCTAGTAGGATTCACGACTTCAAGCTTTGAAACTATCTTAAATTTTGCCAAATGGATCCACTCCAAAAGTTCAATGTTTTAAAGAGAGTAGATTTTTATTATTTTATATGTTTAATGCTCCTCACGTATTGGGTAGAATATCGAACCATGTGGTATGTTAAATAAGCAGAACTTGTGAGATTAAAAGTTCAACGGAACCAGCTGAAAGAATAAATCAGTCTGCGTTGTCTAAGTATCTTGTCTTCACAAGGATTATGGGAGATGGATCTGACCTTGACAGTAGAAACTCTATAATTTGAAACATGCTCACAATCCTTTTTCCCTCGAGATTCAGTCAGGACATGAGAGTGCCATATTTCAACATGTCACGCCTTTAAGCTCCCGACATTCAAATTGAAAGGTATGGGCAGAGTGCTGATAATGCTAAAGAAACCCCTAGATAATGAAATGTGAAGTTCCGGATTCCTCTTGAAATGAATAGTGAGGTAACAGGTAGTCTACAACCTGGTTGTGACGTTGGGAATGCAACCATCATTTGGAGAAGCCTTATTCCTTCTTCTGAAAGATATGAGCCATAAATGAGAGAAGCCTTGTTCCTTCTTCTGAAAGATATGAGCCATAAGTGAGACTGCCTCATTGCATGAAATTTTACTGGTTCTTTTTCTGCAAAAAACTTTTTCTTTGATTATACCGGTGGATCTCATGAAACTTTTGGACATCAAGGAAATTATCAACTTTAGTTTTGTCTGAGTTTGCCTAGATTGTTGCAATTTAGCACTTCAGGGTTCAATAATTTTAAAAATAGGTATTTATGGTTTTAACCAAGATAAACTTCAAGAAGGGGCTTGACTTTGGTCAAAAGATGTCCAGGTACGGTTCAGATTGAGTCAGTTGACTGTATGTTGCTTCAGTGCCCGTGGATTTTTTTACCTTGGGGTTGACTGTATGTTGCTTCAGTGCCTGTGCATTTTTTTACCTTGGGGAAAGGTGTTCTATTTGCTTCACGACCATTGGGTATCTTTAAAGTCTGTGCACAGTGAGTTGTGGTCACAGAGTGGTTGAGGAGCCGTATAGCAAGGAGAAGAATATATAGCATGCTTCCTTTACCAATTTTTTGGTTGGTATCGAAGGAAACAAATAGGATAAGTAATGAGTCTGTCGAGAGTCCCCGAGGCCTCTTATTTATGGGTTTGTTCTTGAAAAGTCTTTGTTTTTGGGCCTTCCTCAAAAGTCTCCCTCTTCTTTGAAGGAAGTAGCTAATTGTTGGATTTTTTACTTGTGTAGTTTTTTCTTGTTTGCACCCTCTTGATGCTTTTCACTTATTATATGTAACCAAGAAAGTATCCTTATTTCGCATTCCTCACCAACTGGTTAACAAAATTGATAGCATTCAGAGAAGATCTTTTGTCAGGGCAAGTTAGAGGAAGTGGGGAACCAGTTTAGCTGGGTTGGAAACCATTTAGATCCCCATTCACCAAATGTGCTTAAGAATTAGAAAAAGGAAAAAAAGAATACACACACACACACACAACAAAAAGGTAAAGAAAGTTTATTAGAAAAAGAAAATCTGATACTTTTTGTTATATATAGCTAATGTTGTATATACTCTTTTTTTCTTTTTCTTTTTCTTTTCGATGGTAAAGAAAGTTTATTAGGAAAAAAGAAAGAATTATATGAAAGATGTTGAGTCATTCCTAACAATAGAAAGCAAAAGTGGGAAGCAAAATGATGAAATAAATCAAGCTTCCAATCCTTACCATGTATCCAGGAGAGGGGAATCTTGATGCCCTAATTATTATACATATATATATGTATATTATATACATCTATAACTGATAGTTGATAGAAAAGAGTTATATAATAATTCAAATTTTTTCAACATTTTGTCTCTAATGATATGTAATTTTTGGGCTATTGTTCAATGCTTGCGATCTCACCCACCAATTTAGATCATGATCTCCCAATTATTATTGGCCACTTTCAGTTTCCAAAATTTTCCTTCTCTCTCTCTCTCTCTCTCTCTCTTTTTAATATATATATGTATGTATACGTGACTGGTAATTAAGAGAAAAGGGTTATATGATAAATCAATGTTTCAATATTTTGTCTCCAATTGTACCTTTAAATATGAAAATTGTCAGAAAAATAAAGGGTAAACGGTGGTGTTGATTTAATATCTAAGAAAGTAAGAATACGGGAAAAAAAGATTCCTCAATAACTCCATTTAAATAACTCATATCTCCTTTATTCCATAATTCTGTGAGACTTGACTATTTCAAATTCTTTTTCTCTTTATATATTTATTTATTTTTTATCAAATTCATTTTTGTTTTTACATGCATCACATGCAATGTGCCCTATTTTAAAAGCCCCAGTTGCCTGACACCATAAAGATCTAAAGAATTGGTTAAGGTGACATAATTCAATCTGAAATCCAATACCATGCATGAATCAAAATTTGAGTGATAAAACAAGTATAACAGTAAAGTTTGAGTTTAAAACTTTATGTCGCCTCATTCTAAGCAGGCGCGTTGTATTATTGAGGCTCTGATTGCTTCGTGAAAATAACTTTTTAGAAAACATTTTCCTTGCAAGTCCCCAGGTTCCATAAATTCACCTTTTCGTGTTTTTAAAATGGAGTTGATTCAGAAATCTTGACCTTGTAGTTACATGGTAAACATAAAAGAGGCTAATAATGGATTTCTAAGAACGTAATAAGTAGAAACATCAGAAGCAAAAATTCAAGGTGGAAAATTGAGTTAAAAGTTCATTTTCTATTGATTCTTTATGCAAAAACACTTAAGGTTCTATGGGGATGGTGATGTTAAATGAATGTGTTTTTCCAGATTTTAAGTACATACCGGAGCTTCATTAGCAAGTCCGAAACAGAAGGAATCTCAAAAAGTTTACAACAAACAGAGGAATGGCTATACGAGGATGGTGATGATGAATCCGAAGATGTTTACACTCAGAAACTAGAGGGTCTGAGAAAGGTGCTTATCAATTGTCTTTGATAATATGCTTCCTTGTCCCTGCTGCCTTCCATGTTCAATTATTTTTTTCAAATTGATTTTTCTCTTCATTTTATAATAGTTGGTGGATCCCATTGAGAATCGATATAAAGATGAAGAAGCCCGAGGTCAAGCAACAAAGGACCTATTGGATTGCATTGTTTCTTACAGGACGGCTGTGGGATCACTTCCAGCCACTGACAGAGATGCAGTATGATATTTTTCTGGAGATTATGTGCTGGAGAATTTGCTAATAATAGACAAAAATCTATTGATTGCCCTTTATTCTCCTTTTGTAGGTTATTCATGAGTGCAATAAAGTAGAGCAGTGGTTGCAAGACAAAACTCAGCAGCAGGATTCATTACCTAAAACCTCTGATCCAGTATTATGGTCAAGCGAGATCAAGAGAAGAATGGAGGCTCTTCATGTGTATGGTTCCCAGACTACTATTTGAACCAGATATAGTTTTCCAAATGAATTACAGGATACACCATAGTATCATTATTGGGCAGACTGCCTACAGTAATGTGCTACATTATAATTGGTCCTCTCGATCCTAATTTTCTATTGGTCATCATAATTCTTGCATATAATTACAACAACATGGACTCGAATGTCAGTAGAAAGTCATACTTATTGCTATGTAGGTTTAGATCTGTTGCTGTACATGCTGAGCATTGGATCACATGAGTTATTTTGGACTTTCCAACATTTCTAGGTCTTAAAAGTTGGGGCTGAATTTGAAGTATTGCTTAGTATAATGATTTAATGCTGTTCATAGATCCCATTAACTTTTGCGTAGCATTTGAGAGGTAGACAGTGTTTCTGGAAAATTATTCTTTCTCAATCCCAGTAATGCATATGATGTCTAGAGAACGACTGGATCTGTACTGCCTCTAATTTAATAAAGTAGTGTATTTGCCTAGAGTTCCATGTGATTCTGTGTACTGTGCAATGGTCTTATTTCCTTCAAATGAGCTAGAGTGTATTATGCCATGGCCAAGTGATTTAACTTTTCTCGATCTTGGTATGATATCTCTTCCATACTTTGGATCATTGTCCTGATAATTTTCATGAATTCTTTCAGGTCATGCAAGAATGTAATGGGTGTCAAGCCTTCAACCAAGGGAGAGGACAACGCCATGGATTGTGACCCAATAGACAAACCGGATTCCAAGCAAGTAGATTGATGTTGCTGCATTTATGGAAATTAAAGCTTAGCAAAAGGAGACCATCGAATAGATAAAGGAAAAAGGGGGGAAAAAAGGATCCCATACTGTAACCTTATAGTAGATATAGTTACCTTGGACCATTAACTCAATTTGAGTTGCCTATTGCTTCTTTGCAGATGTAAATCCTCACCCCTGCCAAGGGAAAAGCCCAGGCTATAGTTGCTCAAGGTTAGCAAATTTTGTGCTCTTTCTTGCCATGTTTGTTTACTGGAAGAGGAAGGGGAATATGAATTCTTGTAGGAGTATATGTTACTTGTCTTAGTGTCTATGCTCCATCGATGATCGAGTTTCTACTTGTAACTCACAAATACTGAAAAAAAAAGTGCAGTGGTTGGTAACTGTAGGTATTGATTTTAACAGATGTAATTTTCTTCACAATTATAAGGCTTGTGTTGCCTTTTGATGAGGTAATGCAACTTATAGTTGGTCATCATTATACTTGCTGAAGCTCTCTTTGATTATTATTATTATTTTTTTGGTGCTAGACGATGAAAAACCAAACACAAAAGCCAAAGAAAACACACAAAAGAAAGCCTAAATAATAGCCTTCTTCCTATTGACAGAAGAGTAAACTGCTACCCTTTTGGAATTTCTTCCTCTTGTTTTCTCCACTCCCAATTTATCATCTTGAATGAGCTTCTTGATTTCATCGGGAGGATCGACCCTTCCACAGCTACTGTTTTGACCCAAAGAAGCCTTATCAGCACAGCAGTTGGCTTCTTTGAAGATATGGGTAATAGAGCTGTTTTTCAAAGAATTCAACTACTCATGGCATTCCTCAATTATATAGCACAGAGGATGATCTACTTTAGGAGGATTTCTCAAAAGATTGCTTAACATGGCGGAATCTGTTTCAACCTCAATTTGCTTAAAGCCTTTACTCTTTGCTATGAGCAAGCCTTCTCTGAGACCCCACAATTTAGCTATGAGCAGTTGAGCTTTACCTATACTTATCGAGAATCCTGCTACCCAATTCCCATCAGTCCCTGAAGATGCCCCCTGCGCTTGCATGCTAATACACTTTTGAAACTGTTCCGTCCAAATTTAACTTCATCTTTCCTAGAGGGGGTGCCATCCATTCTATCTTCTTGCTGCCTTCCAGCTTATTCTCCACACTCTTGCTCCATATAAGGGCTGCTTCCCTAGTCATTCCCGATACTATAGCTGCTAGCTCTTTAGAAGAACGGCTACCTCCTTGAAAGGCCTCCTTACATCTTCCCTTCCAAATAGTCCAAATTGTACTAGTGAAGATTGCGGTGGTTCTTGCTTGTCTACTAGTTCCTACCTTCATCCACTCAAAGGGATTAAAATATGACCAGAACTAGGTACTAACATCTTCTGCCACCATAGCCCACACTAGATGTCAAGTCTCTGAGGCCTTCCTGCAGTCTCTGAACACATGTATGATGGATTCAGGTTGTCTCCTCACAGAACTTTCTTTTGAAGCGCTCCATATTGGTCATCAACTTTCCTGCACTAGCTAACCACACGAAGGTTCTGATTCTTTCTTGGCACTTGATCTTCCAAATTCAGCTCCAGTCCACTTGGGATTGATTGCTTTGCTGACCGTGAGTTGCAGAAACTATGATTTTATGTGCGGATATTACAGAGAACACTCCATTGTTGGAGCCTCTCCAGACAAAGCTATCCTCAGCTCTCCCAGGAGAAGGGACCAAGATACCTTTAATCTCCTCCACTTTCTCCCTCGGCAGAACCGCACACATGGCCTCCAAGTTCCACGCACCTCTCTCCGTTAAGAAATTGCTAACTTTGATGTTATGGTCTTCAATCCTTTGAGGATGATCTATGCTGTCCTTGAGATAACTATCCCCCACCCAATGATCAGACCAGAACTTGATATCTCTTACATTTCTTATCCTCTAAAACATACCCTTTCTGATGCAACTCTTACTCTTAAGAAGGCCCCTCCACAAATGGGATCCCCCCGAGCTTCTTTCCTCATTTAAGTAGCTGCTTCTCTTCAAATACTTTGCTTTGAGCTCTTGACACCAAAGAGCATTATGGCTCTTCTCTAACTGCCATCCAAACTTTGCAAGCATAGCTATGTTATTATCTCTCGACTTCCTTAATACCAACCTTCCCTCCTTTGTTTTGGAAACCTTTTCCCACTTCATAAGGTGGATTCTTCTGCCTCCTCAGTGCTTGTCCAAAGGAAGTTTCTATTGAGCCTATTCAATCTACTACAAAGATCACTTAATAGCCACGCCGTTTGCATAGAGTATACTAGCATTGCTAACATAACTGATTGGATGAGGGTTTTCCTTCCCACCATACTAAGGAGTTTAGACTTCCAACTACTAAGCTTCTTTTGCACCCTATCAAGCACATGCTGATGAAAATTCTTTCCCATCGTCTCATGACTGATATGCACTCCTAGATAAGAGTCTATATTATCTAAGAGCGGCACTCTACTCACAATTGCAAGAGAGTTCTTGAGAGTCCATGGGGCCCTTGGAGAAATCCACGGCCGTGAATTGTTGAGATTCATACTCATGCCATTTTACGCCGAGAACTCCTTTTAAGCAACCCATAACTACGCTGAGGTTCAAATGCTCCGCTTTTGCAAATAACATCAAATCGTCTGCAAATAAGAGATGGGAGATAGCCGGCCCTCTTCTAGTGACTTTCACTGGATTCCAAAATCCTTTTTTGACTTTCTCTTGAATCATGTACGCCAATTTCTCCATAACTAGAATGAAGAGATAAGGAGAGAGCGGGTCTTCTTGTCTTAAGCCTTGCCCTGTTTTAATTGCCGGAAGGATCTCACCATTCAAATGAGGGATACCTCACTACAAGAAACAGAGAACATGATTAGCTTAACAAACGGGATAGAGATGTTAGCATCTGGTAAGACCCTACTAGGATAGCTCCAACTCACATTGTCATATGCTTTTTTGAGGTCAACTTTTAGCACCATGTTATATCTTCTGCTCTTGGACTTACAAATGGCATGGACGGCTTCTTGTATTACATTATGTTGTCCACCATCCCTCTTCCCGGAAGGAAGCTGCTTTGATGAGGGCCTATGATCTTTTGAGGATAAGGCGTTAGCCTTTGCACAATAACCTTTGACAGCACTTTGTAGGACGTGTTTAGGAAAGTAATGGACCTAAAATCTTCCATGGAGCTTGGCTTACTTTGCTTTGGAATGAGAACCATCAAGGCTTTAGAGTGCTCCGGATGGAAGTAACCGTCCTTAATAGCCTCATTGACAAACTTACATATGTTCTCTTTCACAACTTCCCAATGTTTTTGGAAGAATATAGGTTGTATGCCGTCGGAGCCCCACGCTTTCAAACATTTCATGGCGAAAACAGTTGCTTTCACCTCACTTTCATTTGCTTCTTTGGTGAGCTTCGGTGTCGATTTTCACCACCTTTCTACTGAGATTGTCAATTGGAGAGACCACGTGTTTGCTGTTAAAAAGATTGGAGAAATACAACAGCACGTGCCTCTTTAGTTCCGCCTGATCATAACACCAACTTTCCTCCACTTTAAGGCCTGCAATCTTGTTCGATTGCCTTCTTATCTTGGTCAGCGTATGAAAGAACTTAGCGTTCCTATCCCCGTGAGAAAGCAAGCTAGCTCAAGATTTTTGCATCCAGAACACTTCCTCTTGCAGGAGGACCTGATGGTAGTCTTTTAGGAGATCATTCTCTAGATCCCTACGGGATCTAGAATGCTCACAATTCCTGGCCTTTTGGATACCCCTCAGCCGACCTTCGATCTCTCTCTTGCGCCTAAAAATGTTCCAAATATCTAGTGATTCCAAGCTTTCAGTTCCTCAACTGTGTTCTCGATGGAGCTCAGGAGGGGGCCGTCATCCGCAGTTCAAGCCTTAGTGAAAACTTTTGAGAATTTTGGATGTTCCAACCATGCCGCCTTACTTCTAAACGGCTTGTTCTCTCTATTAAGGGTGGAAGTCATGCGCGTACACAACATAATAGGGCAATGATCTTCATGTAAACGATGAAGAATCACCTTTGATTATACATGTTCTGTCCCGGCTTGTATAACAAAGTTGTGGATTTCATATTCAAAGAATAGTATTGATTCTTTTTGCTTTATTTGTTTAAATATAGAGAAAGTAAAATTGTTTGCATATAATTTATTTTAAATTTTGGTAATTTATTAAGTAATACTTAATATTTTAAATAGGGTTTGCCTTACTGGGATGATGACACTTGAGTAGGGGTGGACATTGGTAGCCTGCATGGTCGACCGGGCCTGGCCTTGCACGGGCTCATCTGATGGCCCAGAAGTTATGGCCATGGGTGGGCGAGCTAGCTGCCATCATGAGGGTGCTCACCTTTACTCAACCTTTTTTTTTTTTTGGTGAACCTTTACTCAACCGAGAAAAAGAGAGATTCCCCCCCCCCCCCCTCCTTCCCCCCCCAAAAAAAAAGGGCCGGTTAAATATGGTACGAATCGGGTTAAGCTTAATTGACAAAGCTCTTCTAGTATCTATTTTTATCTTATAAAAAATTCAAACACAATATGTTATTTAAATGATATCAGTTATTCAATCATTGAATCAATTAAATATCGGTATCAACATTGATTGGTGCAGCTGGCCAAGGGGCTACATCATTTCATTACTTTCGAGGTTTAATTTAGGGTGGAAGGAGAAAAAATGAATGTTGGGAGATCCACCGTCACAAAACAGACTCTACAACGATCGGTCTAGACACTGGGCGTTAGCCCAAACAACGTACGAAAAAAAAAAAATCAATTAAACATCGGTAGAAAAAGAGAATGTCCTCAATAACACTAAACTATGTTGGGGGTAATATTAGCTTTTGTTAATATCATGTTATTTTTCATTTCTTTTGTTTTTTTTGTTTAATTAATAGTCGCGGGAGCATATGCTCCGGCGATACTACGCACACTTTGGATGTTGCTATATTATTTCCAAACTAGTCTTTATATCTGAACAATTTACAAAATTATCTTATTATTCTGTAATTAAACAATTCTTATAAAAATAATTTTGGATGTATAACTGATAATGCAGTAAAAGAAAAATAGAAAACTAATTATTGTAGCATATAGTTTTAATCCCCAATAATACTATTTATGTATTAATGATAATTATTGTCTTTAAATTCATTTAATTTAAATTCTAAAATCTAAACAAAATGACACCTACTTGTATTATTAAAAGTATTAAATTTTCTTTTATATCTTTTATTTTTTAAAAATAAGAATATCGAAAAAATTATGGTTGTGACACATGGGAATTTGTACATTATACGTTCACTAACATATTAAAGTGTAATAGAGCAGCTGGTAGAGCTACAACATCCTTGCTCTCCCCACCCCACCACAACCCTAAAGAGAAAAAAAAAAAAGGAAAAACAAAAGGCAGCACAAGTAGATGAATCACTTTGAAGCTAACCCTACTTGTGCCAGTGGAAGATAGTTAGTTGAGAATGTTAAGTAGTGCAGCAGCTACCCAGATTTGGATTTTGATATTTCATAACTTTTAGTATCCAGAAGGATCGAGCAATATGGAATTAGAGAGGAAGCAAACTTCGCTTTTGCAGCCCCCAGCCTCAATTATTATCAATCAAAGCCATAGCTCTTTCTTCTTTCCTGTACCCGTCAAAAAGTCATTTTCCCCTTTTTTTTAAAGCAAGATAAAGATTAGAATTTGTCACATCACGGATTACACATGGTAAACTATACCCATGCAACTTTCTTTTTTTTCTTTCTTTTGCACTTGATCGATCGATTTTCGTAACTATATTCTGATTAATCCATTTTAAATTACTATCAGATTTTTTGTATGAGAGAATTCTTATAATATTATTTTTTTTATTTCTAATATTTGAATCCGAGTTTTAATTAAAAAAAATAATATCTTTTTTATTAAATCAACTATTTGTTGGTATATCGTGCAAAGAGAAATTGTCATCTTGAGAGAACAAGAGGATCTTCCGTCAAACCAAACTTAGAGCATAGCCTCTTAAAATACCATCATGCTCAACAGGAGGTCCCTTTTCCCGGGTCCATTCGCAATTTATCCTTTTCCACCTAAAATTCAACATTGTGAGCTTATCCATGCACAGTTACACCACACCCTCCTGCGTGCTGTGCCGTTTCTTTCTTTTCCTCTTTTCCTTTGCCTTTTCAAAGAAACGAAAAATTTTATTAAGAAAAAAAATTCAATCACCCTAGTACGATTGCAGGTTACATAGTAAGAGAATTCTTCATCAAATTACATATGTTATTCGACAGCTCTCTAAAAGTTCGCATCAATCTCTCTCTCTCTCTCTCTCATTCTGGAGAAGAAGAGGTTCCTTCAGCTGTGCCCATTTGTCCATGCGCAATTTAGCCTTTTCCACCTGAAAGTACAATGCAGCATGGTTATACCTTTTCCTTCACTTTTGGTACACATACATACTGCGCATTAAAAGTAAATGTTATAAAGTAGTCATCTTCAAATGACTTGATTCATTTTTAATGAACTCTTCCCATATATATGAAGCCACATTTAATTTTTTATTTTGTTAATTTCTATAATATTTGATATAAAATTTAAATAGTACTTTCAGAACGATGTCAAATATTAGAAATTTTTGAGATAAAGGTTTAACTTTTTACTCTTAAATTTCTATTTTCATCGATTTTAATTAGATTCACAAAATTTTTATCATTCAAAATTGTTATCTTTAAAAAATATGTTTTGGTGAATGATTTTTTTGGGGTGTAATTAGAAAAGGATATATTAGAAGAGCTCCTCTTAGATTACAATTTTTTTTTGATTTAAAATTTAAGAATATAAAGATTATATTAAAATAATTTTTTTTAATTGGGATAATATTCGAATTGAATTAGTTAAAAGATAATTCTACATCGATCGATTAAAAAAATAAAAAATTTCTTTGGTCCAAATTTTTTATTCCGCGATGGATAAAAGTTACCTCTTTGTCCCAGTCCGTGCGGGAAGTGACCCATATCAATATCAAGGTCTGCGTCAGTGTCCCTCCAATCATGCCCCACCATATTCCCTACAAAAATATATTTGGTCAATTTGTCATATGAGTTGGTCATTGAAATTTCATAGACCATAATTAGGAGCAAACGGCAGTCCTAAGGGCCAAATGGTACTATAGTCCCTCAAAATTTTTAAAAGTATTATTTTGTAAAAGACAAATGATATTTATACTTCAAACTTTCTTAATTTTTCAGGGTTCGACCTATATTTTCTCTAACCAATATAGGAATTGCGTATGACATACCTTAGCACCAAGGTCGAACACGAAGCCAAGAACGCAACCCAATGGAATGCCAACTATATAGTAGCATCCCAAGTTGACGTATGCCACAAAAGCTTGCCATCCACATCCGACTGCCACTCCTTGGAAGAGAGAAAAAAAAAATCGAATTCATATTTTTATTGAGTTTATCGTGAAAATAGATATTTATAATAATATGAAATATAATATTTATTTGGAATTATTATGTTATGGGTGGAGTTATGTGATAAATAAATAATATTTAAAATTATAATTCTTAAAATTATAATTATTATTGTAAGGAAGTATTTCAATAATTATATATAAAAGTTATTTATGCATATTTAACAAAAAAAAAAAAATGTGCTAAATGGATTATATTGTGCTGCCAGTTGTGCCCTTATCTGAGAGGTAATTATGTAATTGAGTCACGTCAAATTTATTAGGAAAGTCAACACAAAGGGACCCCTGATGGTCAAGGTTATTTATAGTATGTTGAAAATTTTAATGAGGGAGAATATTAAATTTTTTAATTAAATTTTAAATTTAAAAATTAAAAATAAAAAAATTATATTAAGAGAATCAATTTTTTAAATAAGGTTTTTATAAATATTTGAATTGAATTAATTAAAATATGATTTTAAATAGGATAAAAAAAAAAAAGAAAAACAAGAGAGAAGGCAAAATTGTCAATTTCATCACTCGTATTCATATCAAGGAGTGTGAAAACTGACCTGATAACACAGGTTGGATGCCATTGAGGATAAGAGTGACAGCAAGCAAGGGGCAAAGGTCAGAGACAGCCTCCGCCACGGTCTCACCGCTGGTGAAGGCGTAGCTAATGACATGGCGCAAGGCCAGCACCACTATCGCCTCAATTACAGCTATTATGAATGAAACCAAATTCACCATCACAACTGAGAATGCCGCTGATTTTGGATTTCCAGCCCCAAGCTCATTGCTTACCCTCACACTGTTGTTTTTTAATCAAAAATGCCCAACACAGATAACTCATTTTTCATAATTTATATACATTCAAATAACAAAAATATGCAGTGAAAAAAAAAATACTAACCTTGCAGCTGCATTGAATCCAACGGCAACCATGAGCAACAATCCAGCTATTGACATGCTGTGTAGCAAGGAGAGTGAAATATCATTAAAAAAAAAATAATGTCACGCTTATTAAAATTTCATTTAAATTTGTTACAATATTACTAAAAATAAATAAATCTAGATTATGAAAATACATTTGATAGATATAGCATATATGTGTGTATACCAAAATTTTTTGGGTTGAATGGTCAGACATTCTACCTCTTAACCAGAGATGTCGAGTTCGAGATTTGGGAATGACAAAAAGGATTTGGGAGAGTCAACCCCTAAAATGAGTTTCATGATACTCGAACTGGATTAATCAAGTAAAACTCAGATATCGATGGGAAAAAAAAATGTGTGTGTATATATATATTCCATTTTATCGTATGTCAATTAAAAAGAGTAATGCTATAAAATTCTACCCTATACACTACTCATTTGGCTTAATTCCCCTGAAACATGTCATGAGTGTTGTTTTTGTGTTCACTATCCCTTTTCTTTTTCTGGGAAAACAAGAACAGGAAAAAAAAAACCTTGAATTCTTAATTTTGATCGAACTGAAATTTTATTGTTCATACCTTTCCAATATAAAAACTTTGAGATATATATATATATATATATATATATATATATTATAATAACATCTTCCTCCACTAATTTAAACTTTTGAAAAGGATAATAGTTACATGAAAAGCAGGAGATTCTGAAGGATTTTGGGTTTTTTCAGTTCTTTTTGAAACCTTCATATGATAAGATGAATTTTCAAGTACATGAAAGAGAGTGGTAAGATAAAAAATAATTAATAATATTTCGTTCCATTAATTTGAACTTTTAAAATAAATAATAATTATATAAAATATGAGGAACTATTTCATAACTAGGCTAATTACCAATTCCTTTTTTCTTCGACTAACTTGGATTCAACTTTCCCCCAAAGTATACTATTGCTACCAACCCACTGTTATGGGAACCTTTTGTTCTGTAACAAGACCAACACATTTTATATAATTAATTCGGTTAATATAAAAATATAAAAAATATTGGTAAGACGGGATAAGGAGTATTCAATTGATCCGAAAATATTAACGGATAGTTGATTTAATAGTCTGGGGTATTAGGTTTTTTAATCAAATCTCGAGTTTAAAACTTGAGAATGAAAAAAATTATATTAAAAGAATCGTACTAATTCATAAATACTCAAATCAAATTAATCAGAGTAATACGTAATAAAAAAAAAATAAAAGTGATCCAAGAATCAAAAGGCTTGTCCTTATTTGTTTAGTTGTGTTTGCTGGACTGCAATGAAAAACATTTTTCTTTTCTTTTTTTTTTTTTTTATTTTCCATTACAAACTTCTAAAAGTGTCAACTAAATTAAATGCAACAAACCAGACCAGAAGTTGGATTCATTTAGATAGGATCAGTGATCATTTTACTGATATTATTTAATGCCGCGTCATATTGATAATTTAGGTTACGACTCTTTCCAAATTTGCCCTGACCTACATGATGGCTCGGAAAGTCTCTGTTCGTCAAGACACCGTGTGGGTCTGGGCTCGAGCCTAGTTTCTCGCCAACCTCCATGCTACCCAGGTCGTGCCTGAATGCTCATTCTTAGAATAAATGATTCACATGGTCACAAGTGTTATTAGCCGTATAAAATGAAACTTTACTATATTAGATTTTGTTATTTTGATTCAGGGAATTTATGTTAAGAAAAAGTGAATTTGCTTTTTCACTTACCAGACAGCGAGAGAATCCAAGGCAAGCTCAGCGTTCTTAAGCAAACCGGCCACCAACACAAGTATCTGCATATACCAAATCTCCAAGCACAGCATAACAGCCGACCCCGACGACAGTTTAACGAACTCCGGCAGACCAGAAAAGGCCTCAAGACTGAGCCCTTTCCAAGTGGGCTTACACTTATCGCTCATCACAATGTACAGAATTTGGGCCCCCACTATGATCCACCAACTCAGGCTTAAGACCAGTGACGCGCCGAGCAGGCCTAGTCCCAACATGTAAACGGCAAGCCAACTTAGCAAAAGGTGCACAAAGAGTGTGGATCCTGAAATAATGGCACTTGGTGTTATGATCCTTTGTGCTTGTAGAAATTTTTGTATTGGGAAGTTTACGGCGTAGGCGAAGATTTGTGGGATTAGACCGTATATGAATACCGCGGCAGCGGAGGCAAGCGTGGTGTTCTCGCCGAGCAATACCAAGATGGGCTTGGATAGAATGTAGACTATGGTGAGTGGGATGCCAGTGATTGTTAGTACTATAGTTGCTCTTTGGAGATATACTCCTAGCATTTCATATTTTTGAGCTCCATATGCTTGCCCACATAGTGTTTCCACTGCACTTCCCATCCCTAGCTGCATCAAATTCAAAGAAAAATATTACTTGGAATCATTTAATAGAGTGACAATATTGGTATGAGAGAGAGAGAGAGAGAGAGAGAGAGAGTACCATGAGGCCATAAGCCAAAAGTTGGATTCCACTATTGCCAAGTTGAGCAGCAGCAAGCTCAAGATTGCCAAGATGACCACAAAAGAGACGAGTAGCCAAGGACATGGAATTATTGATAAGATAAACCATCACAGCGGGAGCAGCCAAATAGAACAAAAGCTTCAATTCTATGGTGGTCGCAGACAGGAAACGCTGAAACGCCGACAATTGGGTGTCGGAGAGTACCATTTCAAGTCTAGAATCATAGTGGTTTGATGCTGCTGCTGGTGGTTCGGCTGATTCTACTAAGTGATCATTTAGCTCATTATCTCGAGACGCCATGTGGTGCTTTGTGAGTATGTGTAGGTGTCTGTCTTTTAAAATAAATACTAGTTTTCTGATTCTCTCTCTCTCTCTCTCTCTCTCTCTCTCTCTATGTATGTAGTGTCATTTCGACGAGCCTTCCTAACCAGCTCTACGATTCAATTAATTTTGTGATCCCTCTTGGCAACCAAAACGAATCGGTCCCCCTCCTCGGTCACTCCCCCACTGTCATCACGTGTTCATATTTGTGCCACTACAAGAAAAAAACATAACTTTTTTTGAAATTTTTTTCTCGATAGTTTAAACACTGCATTGTCAATATTTTTTTTCGATGTTTTCCAAAAAAAAAAAGAAACGTGGACCAAAAACCTGTTTGATGATGTTTGGTACCAAAACATGGGAGAAAATTGTTGACGCGCAAAAATTAGCTATGAGGGAAATGTTTTCTTACATTTTTCTTGTCAAAACAATGACAAATTATAATTTTTGTCAAAAATGTCGGAAAAATATTTGACTTTTTTTTCCCAACATTATATTTTTCTTTCGTCATTCCAGAGATGATTATAAAATGTTAGAAATAAACAAAAAAAGTCAAAAAAAAAAAATTGTAATGTACAATAATAAAAGGATAGAGAGAAAAATATTTAAAAAAAAGTATGAGTAAAAAGATAAATGAGTAATGTTTCCCTCCTTGATGTTTGCTATTCATTAACATTAACACTTAAGTAACCTTTACTTCTCTATAATTTAATTATTGTTTTTCTTCTTTCAGATTGAATTTATATAAATTATCTTTTTCTAAAACTAAACATAAATATTTTTGGTTTTTAAAAAATCAATTAACTTCAATTTTCTCTTTTTGAACACAATATTTTACATTTTTCTCTCTCTAAAACAATGAAAAACTAGGTGATTTTCTCCTTAAACTAATCAAATTGATTTTTTTCTCTCTAAACAAATTGAATGATTTTTAAATTTATTCCTTTAAATGCATTAGTTCTAAACTTTTTGTCTCTCTAAAATGAATTAGTTTTAAAATTTTTCTTTCTATAAAATAAAACGATGAAATTAAAAAGATAGAACGTATCAAAAAAGTGAATCATAAATAGGAATATGAATTATAAAATTCAAGCGGATTGAATAAAATAGATAAATATATCTAAATTTTTTTATGATCACACAATTCCATTACAGTTGAATGGGAAGTCTTATAAAATCACAGTAAAATCTGTATTATTATATAACACCGAATGTTAAATATTAAACAATAATAATAATATAAAATGATTGTAATTAAAATGAGAATATTCATATTGATATGTAATAAAATTAGAAAAGTTAAAATTAAAAATGAGGAGATACATACTAAATTCCAAATGAATTCAATTGTGAATGAAATGAGATTGTATCATCTAAGTGGCCGTCAACATTTGCAACAAAAACTAAAAAATGCATTGATTAGGAGCAGCGAAACCTTAAATGGTGAAAATTTAGTGAAATGTCTAGTTAAACTGTTAAAAATCTGAGTATAAATTATTCATGAAGAAATGAGCATTAAAAATTTAGTTGAGCAGATGATTTTAGAGAGAAATGAGTAATGTACGAGAGCTCGAACCAATTAAATTATTATTATTATTATTATTTTAAGTTTTTATAGATAGTTTATTTTAATTTTTTCTTTTCATTATTTTTCCTTTTATTTTTAATTTTATTTTCTCTATTTTCATTCCCAAAATTTAATTTTATATTTTTTCTATCCTTTATCGGTCTCTAACCAAAAATTTGATATTACGACTGTTGTTGTTGTTATTGTCGGTGTTGTTGTTGTTATTGTCGGTGTTGTCGTTGTTGTTTCTTTTATAAAATTAAACACATTAATTTTTTTTAAAAGTCAATTTAATTCATATTTACTCTTCTATACACATATATTTTAGTTTTTTTTTAAGATTTTTTCTTTAAAATTAAATATATTAATTTTTCTCTCTAACGATTTTAAATCGTTTTAAATTTTGTTATTATAGATACATTGATTTTAAATTTTCTTTTCAAAAAAAATATAAATTTGATTTTTCTCTAAAATTAAACCTATTATTTTTTTCTCTTTAAAAAATTAATTTAATTCATATTTTATCCTTCTAAACACATTAATTTTAACATTTCTCTCACTAAAAGAATAAAAATTCAATTTCCTCTCTCTAAAACTAAGAATATTTTTATTTGAAAACTTAGATTTTGTCTCTTTAAATATATTAATTTTTATTTTCTATCTCTAAAAAATCTAAATTCAATTTTACTATCCCTAGAACTAAATATATTAGTTTTAATTCTCTAAAAAACAAGTTAATTTATATTTTTTTATGTTTAAATAAATTGATTTTAAAATTTATCTCAGCAAAAACCCACATTTAGTTTTCTCTCTAAAAACATGAATCTTAAGATTTGTCTCTCTAAAACTAAGTAATCAATTATTTCAATTTAAAATTTAATTTCATATTTTGTTTCTGAAAATATTAGTTTTAAGTTTTCTCTCTCTAAATATATTGAATTTACTTTTTTCTTCTCTAAAATTAAACATATTTACTTTATGTCTTTAAAAAATTAAAATTTTATCTCTTTAAACATAATTGTTTTAAACTTTCTCCTTCTTTAAAAAATAATAAATCCACTTTTTCTCTCTCTAAGACTGAACTTCATTCACCTTTTCTCTCTCTAAACATATTAGTTATAATTTTTCTCTTTTTTAAATTACAAATTTAATTTTCTATTTTCTAAAATAAAATACATTAATTTAATTTACTATTTTATTTAATAACGGGTAATTCTTTTGACCTCTTCAAAAAGATAGGTAATGCTTTTAACAATATTTGAAAATACTTTTACCCTCTCCATAACATGTGTCAAAAGATATCATATATTATGAAAATATTTGATTTTGTCGGAATAGATTATATAATAAAATCAAATCAATTATTTATTTAATTTTGAGAATATTTGATTTTATTTGTTTCTGTATTTCTCATAATTATTTCAATATTTGTAACAATAAGTTTTCTACATAAAACCAATATATTGTTATAATTTATCAAAAGAATAGAGTATGAAAATTCATACTATTATATTATTTTCTATCGTCAACGTGGTATGGGAATTCTTAACCTTTATATCTTCAAATTTATTTTATTATAACATGATTGAATTGAATTTTATATACAAAACATGAAAAAGAGTAAAAAGCGTTCGGCTAATCTTTACTCCCCTTTCTATTATTAGAATTGGACTTGGAAAATTTTGTCTGTACATTCATCACACAATATTGGACTTAAGGAATCAACACATATTGGCGTAGCTAGGAAGGGCACCTTCGTCCCTTAATCAGGTTGGGAGTTCGATTCCCCTGGGTACGAAAAAAACATTATTGGGAGAGAATCTCTCAATTGAGATCTGACAAACTTCTCGATCTGGATTAATCGGGAAGAAACTCCGAATATCGGGTGTCAAGGTAAAAAAAATATATTGGACTTAAGGTTAATGGATTGACGTATTCATAATTATGGATTTTTTCTATAATAGCATTTTCTGAAGGAAAGAAAAATGCACCTATATACTTATGTGTTTCACAAAACCTAAATAATTATTTCCAAAATTAAGTTGGGTAAAGAAATTTACGTTAGATTGTTGGTGACACTATAAAAAACATAACCTTTTCCGATATTTTTGTTCGACATTTTAGCAATGAGTCGCCAATATATTTCTTTTAGCGAAGTTTAGGTACAAAAATATAAGGAAAAGTCATTGACACACAAAAATGAACAGTGATGTTAAGTGTTGCCAATATTTCAACACTATGCATCGTTGCCGACATTTTTGTTTAAACATCGGCAAATTGCCCATTTTTTAACTACAAAATTGGTAAATTGCTGATATTTCAATTACAAAATATCGGTTGCCGACGTTTAGTGTAAATGGCTTTCCTGAAGTTTTTCTTATTCAAAATCTCAGCAAATCAAAACTTTTGCCGACGTTTTGGGTACTCAAATGCCGTGGAAGGTGCAATTCTTTCATGAAATTTTGCAAATAAATATTGGTAAAATCCCCTATGCATTTTTCTTTGGTCTCCCTAACTATTTGCGAAGGTTATAAAATGTCAAATAGCATATTATGTTTGAAATGTGGTCTTCATGTGCTTATTTTACAGATGTTACAAACCAATAAGAGTTTTAGAATTTTTTTTTTCCCTTGACTAAGGCTAAAATCAATTTTAAATAATATCACCCTTTTTAAAAAATTGATGACCTTTGTCGTTTTGGACTATGTGATGCAAACAATTTTGTCTAAATCATGAAATCCCATTGCCAACTCTAAAATCTGCATTGAATGCCCCTCTGTTTGTTTGGGGTTGATGTTGGGGAGGGACAAGCAAGGTCTGGCCTACCAGCTGGTTGTGTTCTGTGCAATGTGTGGGTCTTACAATGAATCAATAGGAAAATTTTGCATTGAATGTGGAAGAGACCGTTTGGAATTGCTTAAAAAATATCGTAACTTTTTAGCTTATAAATCCATTTTAAATTTTTTTAAAAATAAATTATTATCTGTTTGAATAAATATTATTTAAAATTAATTATTTGTTTGGTAAAATAAATACTTATAAATTATATAAAATAGAGAAAAGACCATAATGAGCGATGTAGTATAGTTTTAATTTTTGTTAAATACAAAAGGATAAAAATATATTTTTGTTGGTCAAAATAATTTATTTTAGTTGTGCTTAAAAGCATCAAAATAATTAAAAAAAATTAGTGGGAGCAGCTTATTTTTTTTTGTTTATAAGCATTTTTTTGGTTTATAAGAATTTTTACAAATTTTAATTACTAAACAGTTATAATTTTAATTTTAACTTATAAGTTGGTTTCACCGGCTTATATGTAATCCCAAATACTCTCAGAAATATTTGAATAGTAAAGAGTTTTTGTTCGAGTGTTTCATGTATGAACTTTCGTGGGCATATATATTTTTGTGATTTTTGCGATCTTTAAATAACCAAAAACCAAAAAGAAAAACACTTGTAAAGGTGTTTGGACATAACCTTTAAGACTTTTAAATTAGAAAATTCCTATATTTTTATATAAAAATTTATTATGAATAAGAATATTACAAATATAAATCAATTACTGTACTATTGTATTATGTGAATTTGATAAAAATAGAAAGGAAAAAAAAAAGAGAAAAAAACAGAAAGAGGAACAGTCTCCTCCCAAATACCCACCCTTTTACAAATATTCAAAATTCCTCAAATTTCAATAAATATTTGCTGGGCCAGAAAACCAAACGTCCAGCTAAACATACCATCGCTCTGTTGATTAAAAAAAAAAAAATTACTATCGTTTTCTCATCTATGCTTCTTTCCCATGAGTGAGAAACTCATGTAAATCATTAAAATTCCTCCCGTGACTCATCATGTGCTCCATTGGTACTATCAACACTATGGGCACCGTTCAAACTATTCAATGTTAAACTAAGAGAATGAAGTTGGGTGGGGGTGGGGGGGGGAATAAATATACTTAATCCACTATGGTTTCACGTATTGTCGCTAATTCGATGTGAGATACAAGATTGAAAACGATGTTGATGACGATAATCAAGGATTTTGAAAAATAGAAAGAGGAGATTGGAATGGGTGATGTTGCGGATGGGCAAATGCTGTAATTAATGTTGCCTATGATAATCAAGGCATTTGAAATAGCAGAGAGAGAGAGAGAGAGAGAGAGAGAGAACATTATTTTGAAAGGAAATTCTGTCCATGCGATTTGTAAAGAGAAAGAAAATCACATTTTGAAAGTAGAATCGGTTGCAAATGTCAAAGTGATGGAATACTCAAGTGAAGCAAATCATATGGGCCAAAATAGTAACGAGGGGATAAAGTAGTAAAAATTGTAAGCATAGGGGATTACCTGAAATTTAATAACAATATGTAAAACAATGGGTGATTAAACATATTTATCAATTATTATTAACAATCTCAACAATTATTAATTACTAGTTGTGACCCACCCCTTACATAGAGCCCTGCATATTGTCTAATCGAATTAGTAAAAATATGATTTTTAGATATCGGTAGTCTCTGGAACAAAAAAAAAAAAATAACTAGTGTGACCCTTAAGTTTTATGGTGATAAAGCTAACATTATGCATGCATATGTAATGACCAATCATTAGACCAACATCGATGCTTAGCTGGTCTAATAACCGGGTATTAGCATCGTTAAGTAAGTCATGGATTTGAATTCCATATATAACAAAAACATGCGTTGATACCCAATTAGACTGAAAACAGATTTATTCAAATTAAATATGATTATCTAAAAAAAAATTCATTACCTCAGACATCCTACTCTTTCATTTCAACCTTAACAACTAATATTTTCTCGCGAATAATAATGAGAGACAGATTCTTAGCGCCATTTCCTATGTATAATGAGAGAGAGAGAGAGAGAGAGAGAGAGAGAGAGAGAGAGAGTAGCAAGAGACCAAAAGACCAAAAAATGGCAAGAAACCAAAAGTCAGTTGATCATGAACATCATCACTGCTGATACTGCTACTTGGACGAAGACATTCCATATTCAGTTCAATCCAAGGTAGCTAACAAAATCCTCTCAGACCATTTGATTGTCTGTTAGAATTTGTTCAAGCCAATTCATTTTTGCCTTTCGTGGTGGTTCTCTTGATTGAATCATTTGTCGTTGAAAATGAGTTCATCAATGATTAATTCAATGAATTAGAAAATTATATGAATCGAAATTTTTAGTTTATACAAAATATATGAGTTGAAAGATTTTTGACATATTTGATTGACTAGCAGTGGATCATGCCTTCAAGTGGTGGAAAAAGCTACAAAAATCGCATTATCCCACTGAATATTACTTGTAAATTGATAGCTTTGATCTCTACACTTATAAATAAAGTTTCTAATAATCTAAATATACCTTATTATTTTTATTATATTTTGAAAGTTTCTTTATGATATTAAACAATTTACCGGTATTAAATCGATGCATATAAACTAATGACTCAAGTCGAATCGATTGTGAGTTTAGAGTAGTAGGTTGATGCTGAGTCAAAAATCTGACTTATTAAAAAATAAATTGAATTATGAGATGAACAAGATTTAATTAAACTAAATCTAGATCCAAGTAGTTCAATTCATTTTTACACTCGGTTGATAATATGTTTTTCCCCTTTTTTTGTTATATGAGTTTGAATCTTGGATCACTGGATTGAAGAAAAGGGATATGATCACTAGACTGTCATCTTGGAAACACTTGGCTGATAATATGTTAGGGTGCTGTTATGAGGCCCAATTTTCCTTCACTCGAACACCTATCCGATTATTCTGGTCATAACATGGCAGGTTAGGGCAAGGCACTATATTGCACCTTATAGTGCCCACACAAGGCACTTGGAACCCAATATCTAGTAAAAAGATGTCAAATGATGCTTGAACCTTATGTCATTCACAAAAAAAAAAAAGAAATGCTTTAATATATTTGAAAATTTGAAAGTTAGAAACTTTAAAATTTTGGTGGAAACTCTTAAGAATCAAATGGCTATCCTGCAAGTATTGAAAATAAAGTGTTTGAATAGAATGACGATATTAAGGACAAGTTGAGTAAAGCAAGCTCACATGATTGCAAAATTTTCCAAAAAGCAAACTCATGCATGGACGGAAAAAGTAGGGGCGTTGTGTACTTTTTTAAGGGGAAAAAGCCAACGGGGACGACACGGCATGGTCATATAGGCAGTTGGTGGATCACACTTCTAAATATATGTTGGCTTTCCTTTTTTCCCTTTGCGGAGGGGGGGGGGGGATTGAAATGGCTTGCGTTAATCCCCATCAGGTAACACAATCGATTTCTGGTGTTCATGGTATAGCATAAATATTTAAGTTCACGAAACACTTTTTAGAATTCTATTCATCAAATTTGGAGACAGTTTGAAACCTTATTATACTTACGGTCTGAGCAAACATACTCATGAATCGGCATGGTGCTGCGACAGCAGCCACTTTGCGACCAGCCCATCACGGGACTTGCTAATTTGATCGTAGCACAAGCACATTTGCTTCCTTCTGCTGGGTTTGGCACCGTATTCCTTTTTCTTGATCATATATGATAATTAATCTATTACTCGACTAATCTGATTTAAATTAACTATCGGATTAATTAAGAAACGATTTCTTTCTATATTTATTTTTTTATTCTAAAATTTGAATATAAAAATTTGATTAAAAAATCAAGTCTCGTTACCGTTTCGGTGGCTTGGCACAGCATGAAAGCTTTGAAGGTTTGCTTTTGGTTACGCAAAATAATGACACTTCTTTGAAATGACCCAGTGGGGTAGCCTGGTCCCCAGGCCTTTGTTTGTGTCACCAAGTGGAACGGCCGTCAAACGGAGCCCACTATTTCAGCCATCCAATAACCGGCTGGGGCTCCAAAGTAACCTTCAAACTCGATACGATAAAAGCTAAAAAGTTTCATATTAAGGCAATGTTCCAAAACTTTAATTAATAACAATTTGAGTTAAAGCTTGATCTGCACGATAGAATATTGCTATCCATTCAATCATGTTTTTTTTATTATGTCAAAAAAGGTGATTAACTAAAACACTAAGGTAAAAATATTATTCAATGAGAGAGAGAGAGAGAGATAGAGAGAGATTATTGTGAGGGAGAAAAAGAAGATTTTGCATGGTACTTCAATGGGGGGGGGGGGATCGCTTACATACTGGCTTTGGTGGTCCAACAGTGTAATAGCTCGTTATGCCCAAAATATGATTTTGTGAATATTTGTTAGTCCGCTAAAAGGGGTTCCTTCTTGTCTTCCCATACATCCAAGCGATTTTTTGCTTTCTCTACCTAAAAAGAAGAATAGAAATTAAGATCAAAAAGGAGATTCATACACACACACAAACATACATACATTACTATCTTATGGACATAGCTCAATTCAAGTTACCAGGTTGGACCGCTTTCACCTTGCATGGTTCATTAGCCTCTAAGGCCGCATTTCGAGCTAGGTTCATCCATTCCAAATCAGTGCCAGGTACCTAATCAATAATTGTTCATTTTCTTTGTTTGCAATTGCAGATCTTTTATTGTCAATATCCATCAACTCAAGTACAAAAATTTTTGGGACCATCTAATCTTGACTAACCATTTCTTTTATTTGTTTTCTCTTTAATCTTCTTCTTCCCCTCTCTCTCTCTCTCTCTCTCTCTCTCTCTCTCTCTTCTTTTATTTTATTTTATTATCAATGGAATGTCATCATCCCACATCACCATTGTCTGCGACGGCGCTAAAGTTCTCTTCATCCTTCTTTGTTCTTTTCCTTTTCCTCCTCCACTCTTGGTCTTTGCTCCTTGTATGAAAGTCAAATTCAAGAATGTTAGGACGAGGAGGGCTCAAAAGTTAATTGTTGAGAATGTGTGTTTTTTTCCTTTACACGTTTTTAGGTCTCATATGTTCGGTTTCAATGTCATGGGGGCAAATGAGAATGTTAGGTTGGCTTGGCTGTTTCCAATGCCAATGTGAAGGGGTTGACATTGGAACCGAAATATCATGGTCCAAAAGTCTAGTTCAAATTGTTATCTTGCAATTACCATAATTTGTACAAAACATCGATGGTGACCGACTGTTGGCGGGCTCAGAATGAGTAAGGTTTGGAATGCATGCACGCAAGCTATGCCAAGTCCAAGATTTGAGCACTATGACCCTCCAATTTTTTATGTCTATATTAATAGAAAATTTCCTAAAAAATAAGATAAAAAATAGATTCATCTTTGTAATAAGGGTTTACCGATATGAATATGTAAAAAAATATTCAAACATAAAAAGATAAATGAAAATTAGAATTATTCCACTATTTTCATACAATAAATGAAAATTCCTCAAAAAATATGACAAAAATAGAAGCAACTTTATCTTAGATTAGTGTTTACTAATATGAATATAAAGAAATATTCAAACACAAAAATAAATGAAAATCAGGATCATGCTATTTTGCTCGTGGGAGTCAATACAATGGTAAAAGATTACCTCTTTGGTCCAGTCAGTGCGATATGTGACCCACATTAAGATAAGAGTCTGAATAAATGTGCCTCCAAGCATCCCAGACCATATACCCTGCACATTTAATCCACATAAAGGTAAATACCCTTTTTACCTTTTTTACTTAAATCCCTTCAAAGGACCTCTCAATCCATGGGTATAATAACTATGTATGAGTTCCATAAAAAATCGCAGGTCACACAGGTTATCAGTCAATCCACCATTGACCCACGGATTTGTACTGATCGACTATATGAAGGGTTCGATTTATTAATCGACCCATAGAATGTACAGGTCAAGGGTCAACCCAGTCCAATCGATGAGTCGTTCCGAATTTAATAACTATACCTCAATCTATGTTCTTAATCGGGAACATAGCATATATGCATTCCCTTTTTTTTTATAAGGAAATGCTTGCCAAATGGCACCGGAGGACTTCAACAATTGGCGTGATGGTACCAAGGTTGTTGCAACAATTATTTTGATGCATTTCAAGGCCATTTTAGTATTATTGGAGCCGGTGCCAATAGCATTCCCAATTTCTTTTTCAGGCCATTCGCATGGTTGCTAACCATTCACCGAATGACACTAGTCAACAGAATATCAAAGGATATGAGAGGGGTAGCATACCTGAGCCCCTAAATCGAAGTAAAAGCCAAGTAATACACCCAAGGGGATACCAATTATGTAATAGCATCCCACATTTACGTATGCAACAAATGCTTGCCATCCACACCCAACAGCCACCCCTGATTCATTTTCAATGCTTTTTGTCATCAATTACAAAAGCAAAACAACATGTGTGTGAGGGTATGTGTAGATAGAGATAGAGAGAGAGAGAGAGAGAGAGAGAGAGAGAGATGTTCATCGACTAGCCCTTAGGTGGATCTAAACCGTTGGGTTTCAATCTTAGTTGTGAAAGTGATGGATCCTTTGGCCTGACCTATAATAATCATGTAAGAGATTCTTTCCAAACGGAGCTAGAATTGAGGCAAATTCCATTTTGTTGGTAGAAAAAAAATTTTTAGGTCTGTCACTTGAGAGGCCACGTTTAGAGCACCCAAATAGAAGAAGCCCCTCTAGTCATGAAAAAAAAAATTTCTATGAGATTATATGAGTCTTGCTTGAACATTTCACTGATAAGGATTTTTCTCCCAACACAAGGCATTTCCATCTTTTCATTAAAAAAATAAAAAAAGAAAAGAAAAGAAAATTAATACTTCTATCCTAAGATAGAATAATTGTCATTTCCAATAGCTTGGCAGGAATGAGGTCTCTTTCTAATGATTGAACAGTCTCTGATGAAATCTCAATCAATTCTTGTTTCTTTGCAGACAAAAGAGAAAGAAGGAAGACAAGCACTTAGCTCTCTGGTGTACCCCAATAGTTCTTAAAGGCTCAACTAGGAGGAATGATTCAGAGTGACTAATTTATCTGATTATTTTTTCATTTTTTATTAATAAAAATAACATATATTGTAATTTTATATATCTTAATCTAGTTTGTAGGCTAATAATCCTCGTCTTACTTTGTTGTCGCATTAGTAAAAAATTTATGAGATTTAGACTTCCATCCCCTGATTGAGACAATGCTTTTGTGCCGTTTTCTATATGATAGTGCACGAGATACCTAGAGGTCTAAAGAGAGTCAAATGCCAACAATCTCTCCTTCCTTTTGGTAGTTGAGACTATTTTAGTGACTTCAAACTTTATCAGCCCAAGGTCATAACCTGCCAAAACGTACATCCTGTATACATACTGTACACACAAAATTGCAGGCAAAAAGATCAACAGAAGGAATCCCATTACTTTGATTCAACTATGGTAACAGATTTCTTCAAATTATGCCTTAAATCAAATGTTACACAGCAAGAAAAGCGCTCATAATAATATTTAGAAGAACAAGACGACAACAACAATGGCAGCTAGGTTATTGCAGGGTCATTTGAAAAGGGTTGAGGGTAATTGGCATTGCTATCCCTTGTTGGGGTTAGCAGGAGGCGTGACCGTGGAAGCATAAAATGGGACCATGTGAGATGCTAGCGCAAGTGTATTGAGGGGTAAGAGTGCCATGAAAGGTTTATAGATGCAAGAACATGATTCCATATGTTGTTTTCTTTCTCTTTTTGGGACAAGAAAGTTTGTGACCTGCCAAAAGAGTCCCCGCTAGCAATTCCAAATTCTTAAAGGAATACAATATATATAGAGATATATTATGCTTTGTTTGCTCATGTTTTTTTATGAAACGATAATGCTCTAGAATATTGCTATTCTTACTATTTAAATGCAGCTTATGGAATAGAGCAAAATTTAATATTCCTAAAAGATAAGATGACCAACTTTTAAAATTGTCTGGCAATACTTTTTTTTTCATCATCGGTATCCAAAGTTTACACAACTAATTCGGTTCGAATATTAAGGGATCTATATTTTATGTTAACTCTTCCAAATCCTTTTTTGTCATTCCCAGAGTTTGAACCAGATATCTGATTAATGGGTAGAGTGTTCGATCATTTAAACTAAAGGAGTTTGGTATTTGTGTGACAATACTTATGGCTTACTATCTAGTGATGTATTGCTACGTATTTGAACTCGTTTACAGTAGTAATTTAAGAACAATGTTAAAAATATTAGAAGTGTGATTTTTTTTCTTTATATTTATAAAATTTATAATTATTGAATTGTCATTTAATAACTGTTGTGATAAATAGTTAGTATTATTAGATAAAATCTATTATTTAGTAGTTATTATTATATAAATATTAGTTTCTAGAAAATTGTCAAAAAAAAATCCTTAAGAATGGAAATTCTTTTCACCTAAGTAGTCTTAAGAAAGTTTCTTGGTTACTCCTCTCCTTCTTTAACTATAAAGAGGAAAAATGAATTCAACTATATATTTATATTCTTAAAGAAATATGTGAGGAAAAGGAAACATACCTAAAGATTTAATGGCCGACTATGTGGCCTTTCTACTGGATAAATCATAATTCAAAGTGGTTTCTGTCTGCCAACACAGATAACATATAATTCGACCAGATTACCTCTGATTCGCCTTCAAAAAAATCCAAAATTGCAACTTTGTCGTAACCCTTGAGCTAGCAAAAATTGAATTGCCAACTAAACCTACCATTCAAATGATATTTCTTTGGAGAACTCAAGTCTTTTGGAATTTTTCCTTGCTCATTAATATCCTTGTATTAGTGAACACAAAGCTTCAAGTTTTTGTCGACAAGCTTTTAAGCTTTGCCCTATCTAGACCTTATATATGTATATTTATTTTTTTTATTTGATTACTGGTATTCGAAAACCTGATTAATCAAATTTGAATAGTTATGAAAGTCAATTTAGGAGTTGATTTTTCAATGCCTGTTTTTTCATTTTCAAGACTTGAAGTCGATACATTGATTAAGATTGTTTAGTGTTAGTCGTATAGATTATTAGTATATGTATATTTATATTTAGACAATTTTATATTTTGGAGTCCTTCAACCCAAATTAGAACTTTCAATATAGGGACTTGCTTGAACATTAATTTTAATAATTATAATCAAAGTTTTAATGAAAATTTAATCTTTTTTTTTTTTTTTGATCTTTAAAGTGCAATCTATAAACTCAAATAGATCAAAAAAAGAAACGAAAATTACCAGATAAAACAGGTTGAATGCCATTGAGCATGAGAGTGACGGCAAGGTAAGGGCAGAGGTCGGAAACAGCCTCGGCAATGGTGGTGCCGTCGGTGAAGGCATAACTAATGACGTGGCGTAATAGGAGTGTTAGGATGGCCAAAAGAAAGGCTATGATGAATGAGGTCGATGTCACTACAACCACCGCAAATGCTGCTGATTTTGGATGTCCGGCTCCAAGTTCATTGCCTACCCTCACACTGTTTCGTCAAACTTCTAAGATATGAACACACTCCAAAACCATATATATGAGTGACAAATATGAAAAATCTTGTGTTTTCATGTTTCCATATGGTAAAAACTCAATTGAAATTAAATAAAATTTTCAATATAGTAATTTAAATAATTTAAAATTTTCATATACTTATAAAAATTTATATTTTTTTCTAATAAAAAATCAAATTAAATTATGAAGAGAGAGAAACAAACCTCGCAGCAGCATTGAACCCAACAGCAATCATATACACCCAACCAGAAATTGTCATGCTGCAGTACTCGATGAGACAAGATTAGTTCAGTTGCAGGACAGCCAAAGACAACAATAATGGCACGGACTTGGAAAATGCAATAATAAGAATAGGCACCGCACACACATCCTTTTTATTATCTTTTTTAGCTACAAGGAAGGTGGGGGGGGGGGAGAACCAATATAATTTTAGGATAAGAGTTGTATTCATTGTAAGATATACTAACCCACACACTTAATTTTTCAGGATATTGTGAAAATATTCCAAAATTTCTTGTAACTTGTTTCAAATTTGTCATTCTTTTGATAAAATCACAAGATTTTGGGAATGACATATTTTTCTTTATCACTTGATATGCAAATTTTGGTCCAAATTTGAGATAGAAATCACCGTATCATTGATTCAGTTTTGATTTTAAATTGTTCAAATCGAAATCGGCAAAAACATTTGAAACTCCAATAATCAACTAAATTAAAAACAAAAAGATTAAAGAAACTAAACAAAACAAAATAATTCCAAAACCATTTGAAATAGAAACCAAATTAAAATCAAATTAATATCAGTTGAATTCATCAACATGTCTAGATAAACCAATTAGCAACATTACGTATGGTATCAAACCTGACATGTCTAGATGAACCACTTAGCTACATTTGGTATTACTACCGTTCATGCAAACTTAAAAGTGGTGATATTTAAAAATCTTTTGACAATTCTTTTGATTTTCTTGGGTTGGTAACTTTTTTAAGAAGTTGATTATTTGTTTTATACTTCTATTTCTCATTTCTGTCCAAATGTTCATATAAAATATGCGGAATTTTAAAAAAAATTTAAAAAAGAATTGTCAAAATGAGGAAGAGAAGTGTTTTGCTAGCCGTAAAACTTACCAAATGGCAAGAGCATCCAAAGCAATCTCAGCATCAGGCAACAAACCAGCAATCAAAACAAGAATCTGAAAATACCAAGTTTCCAAACACAGCATAACAGCAGACGCAGCAGATAATTTGAAGAAATCCCACAACCCAGAAAATGCCTGCCAAGAAAACCCAGTCCAAGTAGCCTTACATCTACTACTCACCAATACGTACACAAACTGTGCCACCACTAGAACCCACCAAGAAAAGCTTAACACTAGTGATGCCCCCAACAGTCCATATCCAAACTTGAACACCACAAGCCAAGTGAGCAACAAATGTGGAGCAATTGTCACTGCAGAGATGAGTGCACTTGGTTTCACAATGCTTTGTGCTTGTAAAAATTTTTGTATTGGGAAATTTGTGGCGTAGGCAAAGATTTGAGGGATTAGTCCATAGACGAAGACTGCAGCGGCCGAAGCAATTTCTGAGGATTCACCTAGCAAGAGCAGGATTTGCTTGGAGAAAATGTAGAGGATTGTTAGGGGAACTCCTGTTGCCATTAGTAAAATTGTTGACCTTTGCATGTATACGCCTAGCATTTCATATTTGTGTGCTCCAAATGCTTGTCCACATAGTGTCTCCACCGCACTTCCCATTCCAAGCTACAAAACACCCTCAAATCAAGTTAAGCACATCCCTACTAGCAAATAATGAAAATGTAAATTATTTAAATTAACTAGTAAAGTCTTCTGACTAATTGTGACCTCCAGTGATTGAATTTCACACTTTTAGCTCAATAGGAGATTTTTTGGCCACTTTTAATATGGTTCATATAACTATAAAAGAGATTAAGAAGTGTCATAGAAGTCAATTAAGTAAAGTATTTGCGGCCATGCTAGATGGTCATGAAGATTGAGCTCCAGACTTTTGAGTGAGAGAGAGAGAAAGAGAGATGAATTACCATGACACCATAAGCAAAGACTTGAATACCAGTATTGCCGAGGGAAGCAGCAGCAAGAGCAAGATTACTAATATGCCCACAAAAGATTTGTGTGGACATAGATATGACATTATTAACCAAATAAACTATAACCGCCGGACCCGCTAGCCAGAACAGCGTGTGTAGTTCAATAACCATACCCGACCATATGCGTGAAAAGTATGGCAATTCAGGGTTTGAGAGCACATCTTCTAGCGCAGAACTCACCGGCTCTGGCTGTGATTGAGACTGTAAAATTGGCTCATGGAGGTCACTGTTGTTGGACTCCATGCTTTAGCTTCTGAGCTTTTGTTCTGAACTTTTAGATGCAAAGTATTTTGCATGAACACCGTTGAAGCAGCGGGGTGGCACCGGGGAGGGGGGTTGTTTGTGTGCCCCCAAGGTCTGTGAGAGGGTTGAAGTGAAACATGGCTATGGCGCATATATATAATTTATATAAATATATATTTTTTTATTTTCATCGATCGGTATCCAAATTTTATCTGATTAATTTAGTTTAAGTATTATAGGACCTATTAAGAGATTAATTTTCTCAAATCCCATTTCTTTATTTTTATGATTCAAACTCAAGATTTATAATTAAAAAAACGTAACATCGTTTATATAAGAATATATTTGATACCGGTGCTTCTTCCACAAAAAGAAGAAATAAAGTGAAACACAAGAATTTATTCGTACGCCCTATGACATAGATAACTTGCCAGATGGGCATCGTGTGTGGAGGAGTGTGTAATCGTCCACCGCATAATGAAAAGGAGTAGTACCGTGACTGAAGCGGAATAATATTGTTTGGAACCCTACCACAGATCAAAATCATTAGAAGTTATAGTCATTAAATGTAATAATATTACTTTATATAGTCAAAATAACTTAATTCTTGTCGATGGTTAATGTACCCTGAAATGATTACGTATTTTCGCTGTTTCCTTTTTTTTTTTTGTTATTATACATTAATCATAAAAATAATAGAAATACAAATGTTTAAAAAAGTTAGACCTTATCTCCAAATATATTTATTTCTTTTCTGTATATATATAATGAGATTTGAACATCGGAATTCGGGGTGGGAGGCAGGGATATGAATTCGGGGTTGGAAGACAGGGATACGACCAATAGACTATCCCTTGGGGGGGACCGAATATACTTATCTCTGTGCTTCATGTGGTTGCTTCTTTGTACCATAAAAAAAAATGTGGTTGCTTCAATCAATTTTGCAGCACTATGTATATACTTATCTCTTTGTAATCCATTTTTTTTTAATATAACCTTTTGCTTATAGAAAAAGAAAAATGGATTTTTTATTTTTTATTTTTTTTAAAACCATTTGGTGTGATGGGAAAGTGAAAAATGTAGTTGAAAACTGGCTGCCCAAAATGGTCAGGCACCCCCCTTGACCCCCTCGAGTTTCCAAAATTGTTTTTACATATAGCGTTTTAAAGGTTAAAAAAATAGTAAGTAAAGTTTTGGCCCCCTATTTTTTTTTTAACTATTCTATTGTATTCTATTTTTCCTTTTTTGAAAAAAAAAAAAAGTGGTAAAGGCTGACTTACCTATATGATTATTACTCAATAATGATGGAAACTGTTATAAAGGATCTGAAAAATCTGCACAGAGAGAGAGAGAGAGAGACTTATGATGAATCTCAAGATTTTATTAAACTAAATAAATAAACTACTTGTACCAAGGCATCCTATATTTCATTGTGTAAGGGCTCGTGCTCACAGTAAAATCAAGGGAAGTTTTTTTTTTTTTTTTTTAATTAATGCAAATTTCCACTAAGAATTAAAATTATGACATGCCTGGCTATTTTATGAGGATAATCCTCGGATTACATATGCATACAAGTACATAGCAATTTAAATTCATGCCAGGAAATTTTTATAATATCCTACATAATTTAATTGTTTGAATATATTTGTATAATATAATCTTCTTTCATCGAGTAGACACGGCAAGCTAGGAAGAACACTCCATCCACAACCATTGAGACCCACTTATGACAGTCAACCCGTCGGAAATGGTTTTGCTCTGATGAAATCTAAGCCAAGCCCATCACCCATGGCTAGCTGGGAGCTCTTCAACCATATTATATTATTTTTTATAATCTAACCGTTTAGTAATCGCACTTAAAGTCAAAAAGGTTTTTCCACCATCATTCATGGGATGGTGGCCAGTAGTCAATCTATCATTTGAGATGGTTTGGTTTAAAAAAACAGTCCCTTCCATCCATATCTTATTGGTTCACTGACTATTGATCAAGTTATCATATTCGAATATTGATAATAGAGAAAACAAAAACCAAGAGAATTCACCACTTAATGAGCTCAGCAGTTAGCGACTAATAAAATTGAGAGGGAAAAAAGAGTCCCTTCCAAGTCAAACGATAATCTAATTGGACACACCCAACAATGTAAATACACTTTTTGAATAAAAAGAGACAGCAAGAGCCTTGGCTATTGGTTCCAAACAAGATTAAATATGACATTATGTATAATATATTTTACATCACAATACGAACGAGATGCTCTTTTCTGCCCTCCCATCCATATTTACACTGTGTTCCTAACAACTATAAGGTGCAACATGACCCAGCTAAATTTTTCTGTGAAACTTTACAAAAATTTTATTGCACAGGTAAGCAAAAATCATGAACTTATGAGGGTTGAAGCGCAAACTTGAATTCACGTTTTGATATTCTCTTCCAAAGCAAGAAGCCATCTCAGATTGATCCTTTCAAGAGTTGGGACTCGGATCAAACCTTGTTTAACATGATTCTCTGCAATGTGAAATTTCTTGTCCTAAGCCAACTTTTTGGGCTATCCTATTTAATTGAAATTCTAGCAATGGCTAGAGGAACAATATCTCGGACCAGAATTACCAGAGCATCATCAAGACAAGCAATAAAACCAAGAGCAGGGGCAACAGCACATCTTCACTGTGAAGAGCTGCAGAAGTACAAGCGGAGGATGCGCATCTTTAATGACAGATGACTATAGGAGGCAAGCATTTCTAAATAGTGAAAAACATCTTAAAAAATTAGCATGTTCAAAATCATCCAGGTTTTGGTGCAAAGTGAAACACCACAAGGCCCATAGCAATACCCAAATCAACTCCTTTACTAGTACTGCTCGATGCTTGTAGCCAGTCAAGCACCAAAAAAGGGATCTCTTCCTGACCATGTGAAAAACTGATAAGAGATCAATATAGGAGAGTTAATCGGACAATGGGAAAAACCAATAAGGGATCAGTCGCGACGAATCATGACGCAAGCACAACTGATGGTAATCATAACTCCCTGCACCATTTGTAGCAGCTTATTTCTAGAATGCTAGTACTCCATTTTTTTCTCAACCAGAAAGCTAATCCAATTTCTAGCCTACGCAATACATGAATTAGCTCAAGACAGTGAAAACCGAAGCAAAGTCCGAGGTCAGAGCACAGAAGTTCCCAGAACATTTAATGGTTGTCCATAAATTGTTTTGCACAAGCTGTTATGTGCAACAGGAAATACTGCAGATCTGCCTGGAGATAAACTGCTACCGTTGCTAAGAACCATTAAGACTATTTTTTTTTCATGTTTTCTTAAAGTAACTGAGTGAGAGAAAGGACCAAAATTGAAAGGAAAAGGTCTCTGGGAAGGTCCAAAGGTGCTGCTATGATGCTCGAGTCAAGGATTAGTTAATTGTACTAGAAATATTTATGGGAAAACATCCATTAGCAGAAGCCTTGAAGCCAATCTCATGCACTAGGGTAGTAAAGCCCGTGAAAGAAAATTATAGTTCAACATGACAGCCATAGTTAAATCAAGTGGATAATGGAATCTAATATGCCTGGGAACATATGCAATTCTTGATAACAAATTCCTCACTGGCACTACTTCATCCATCATGTTTTAATGACACATGCATCCTCTCCAAAACGACTACAGAGCTCTTACAGTGGAGTAATTTGTCTCATGTATTTAGCAATTAGCTAAGCAACATGCTATACTTGAACACTTCCAAGCTTCTCTGTAAGTGCAGAGTCAACTTACTAGGAAGGACTCGTACAAGATACCCACGCTTCAAACTCAAAGATAAATATAGTGAAACTGAGGAGACGCTCCTGGTGATCATACAAACTTATATGGTCACAAATGAAGTTTCATGGTCAAGTGCATGAAAATCTGTAAATGAGGTTTCTAGGCCAATAAAAGTCCATAGAAGCTAACCTCAACCAGACAGTGGGGTGTTTCTCACAGGACTAGATCAAGAGTGGATACCCCTTTCCAGCAAGAAAACTAGAGCATTAAGGGGAGGGGAGGTTGTAAAAACTCATGCTCTTGGAACTGTCTCTTGTCTGGACCAAGAAATCAAATTGTTGGCCAACCCCCTTGGGTAAGGTCTTGAGATGTCACAATGATCCCATTGAGTGCCAAACCTTGACAAGAACTTGCTCGTTCATCCTCTACGATCATTCTTTGTCAAAGAAAATATAATGTAAATATTCCACAAGAATGGGTATAACTCTTCCACATAATCAACTACTTAGACATCTCATTCATCTCAGGATCACTCATCCCAACATCACATGCAGTACATGTTTGCATTTAGACGCAACACTTTGTGTTTTACGCCATCTTAAGTCCTCACAGGTCAAAGTACTTTGTTCTTATCCACCGATATGCTTTTGCATGCTTACTTCCACACTCTTCTTTGAGAGTTGGGAATTCTTAGTGTCCGAGTGGCATGTGCCAAATGGTTTCAGGTAGAGGCGCTTGGCCAAATCCTAGGAAAGTTCAAGATGCAATTTTGTGTGCATCGCTTCACAATCAATAGATGCAGCAAATCTTGCACATCTAAGACATTCACAAACAACAAATCAGAGTAGTTCCACAACTAACTGGTTTCTGCAGGGGATGAGGTGCTTTTGGAAACCCAAAACTATTATGTCAAGCCAAGCCTGCCTTTATTCCCCTATTTAGTAAAAGGATTTGATGTCATACTCACATATGAATCACCTCTAAGTTTAATACAAGGTCTTGTCTGAAAACTCCCAATGCACAGCAATTAATGGGAAAAACTACCGTTTTCAATATGCTCTGGATATTGTAGATCCGATGAGTGAGTACAATCTCTATGCTTTTGAGACTGAATCTCCAGATGGTCCTCATCATCGACTTCAGATGACCAATGTTAGGTTTTTGGAGAAGATCAGTGCAAGGAATGAAGCAGGGTGTCCGCATATAAAGAAGAAAATGACAAGTGCCAAAAGGTAATGTAGAATGAATGCTAGGCCTCTTGAAGACAGTTTAAGCCTTATCCTAGGACAAAACAAGTTTCCTCTCCAGCTCTTGATTGTGAAACTCACTTCTGCTAACAAATTGGTCCTTGTCCATAGTGTTACCAAATATAAAATAGTTGACTTTGTATATTTGTATTATTGACATAGGTAATGACATTCTGTAAATTGGCATTTATTAGGAGAATATTTTTCCAAAACCCCAGGCAAGTTCAAGAATGCTATTATTGTTTTTTTTTTTTTATTGATTCACAATAAATGGGTTCAGAAGCATCTTGGAAGTCTGAAACATCCACCAGAAACCAACTTGCAACTGCAACTATTCCTTATTTTAACTGTTTCCTCCAGGGGATGGGGTGGATTAGGAACCAAGTATATGTCATCTCAACTTTCCTTTCCTCCCCTCTCCCGCCCTGCCACCCCAAAAAAAAAAATAAATAAATAAATAAAGGCTGCCACTATTTTACCGTAACTTAGAGTTAAATTGATGAACTTAATCCTTTTTTTAACCTTAATTTAGGATGTTGTTCAGAACTCCAAGCAGTCAGCAATTGACAGGAAAAGCTGCCAGCATCAATCTGCTACGGGCATAGAAGATTAGATGAGGAAGGACAATTTCTATGCATTGGGGACTGAATCTCTAGTCCTAATCATCACCGCTGGGTGATGAAGGTGAGGTTTTTGGGGAAGATGGAAATATGGAACAGAAGAGGGTGTCCATATGGGTAAAGAAAAAATGGTATGACCGGGCTAAAATCTTGGAATGCAAAATGCAGGGTTATGAAAATAAATTTTTTGAGCTCCTAAAAATGATTTGACATTAATATAAGACAAGAAACTGAATTGTTTGGGAGGAAAGAAAAGGTTTTGTGTAAAACAGTGAGAAGTTGATGCATCTTGAATAATCGGTTATCAAAGAAAGAAAGGGTACCAAAAAAAAAATGTTGTGCTCAATGAAGGGGGGACAGACAGTGATTGTTTGAGGTTGTTGGCCAAGGTTATCTTGTTGAATGCACTGAAATGAATAAGTCAGGTGGCTCCTAACTAGACGAAAGTGGATATTGCTTTCCTGTGATAAACCAAAATCGGGAATTGCAGCTGCAAGATATAACTGCCCTGTTCTTCCAAAAGTTGAGAGAGCAAGAGATGGACATCTTGTGTGGAGGAAGACTATAAAAGAGGTTATAGTTGGTGCAAGGAGAGATAGAAATCATTTTTTCTTGAAAATAATACCAACTGGTCTATAGGTGGACAGATTCATCCATGGTGAGAAATAGATGGCAAGGGGTGCAGATATTGGAGAGGATCTTAACATGGTAATTTATCATTACCAAGGAAAAGGAACAGAATGGGAAGGAAAATGCAAGGATGATGGACAACTGCCCTTTGGTTGACTTATTACAAGCTAAGGGTGCTTTCACGAGGTCCGCAACTGGAGAAATCGATCCTTGCCAAGGTTGGATAAAATGCAATCTGAAGAACATGTTTTAGAATGTGACACATGATTGATGCCAAGACCAAGATTTTTCATCATCCCATCTTGCTTGTTATGGGGGTAATCCCCGAGAACATGCAGCCACAAAGGAAGAAGATTTTGGGAGCTTGTGAACCAATGGCGGAACCACTTCAAGGTGAAAAGGCAAGCAAGCTACATGCCTGATATGAAGTTGAACTTGCCAAAGTAAGAGGTTGGCTTTATTCATCTTAGAAGAACAACAGTTTCAAGGAGATAAGCCGGTTATATGAGATGGAGAGAGATTGTGGTCTTCTTAAGAGGGAAAAGGAGATGAGAATGTTCTTTAGCAATGGCTTTGACCCATGTTACTCGTAAGTAGAAAATGTCTCAGCGAAAAAACTCTCTGCCATTGTGGCTTGATGAAGGGAACAAGAATACAGAGTTCGTCCCTAGGACAGCTCATATGTACTCTAGGCTCCACTTCCAGAGTAGGGAGGGAGATGAAGCATGCCATTTATGGCTTTTATGAGGGGCTTTATAAGACTCTGGGTAAGAACTAAGAACCCTGGGGCAGATGATACAGTGTAGATATGTTTATGAGGAGCAAGCTAATTCGGTAGAACTTTTATGCTTTGATGAATTGTTACGAGATAAAATCTCCAGGCCCAAAGATTCTAGTATCTCTTCAAAAGCTAATTGGGACTTATGGTTTTGAAACATTATGCTGTTCTTTGTGAACTTTTTACCCAGAGAAAGCACTTTTGTGAAGGTCATTCCCATCCTCTCAGCTTGGTTGGTAATGGTAGTGTGCAAAAACTTTTGCCTATGGTGCTGGCTAGAATATTGAAAAGGTCATTCCCATGTAGTGAAAAAGTTCCAGAATGCTTTTGTGAAGATGCCACACCAAAAAAAAAAAAAAAAAAAAAAAAAAACCCGAATTAGTCAATGTTTAATCGAGCAACCAATGCCACATTAGACCCATCCTTGGATTTTAATTTCCACCTAAGTACCATCGGCCACCAACATTGACTCTGCCTGTTCCATGGTTACCATTTCTTTCCCATCTAACATCTCTACATGGTTCTCTTATGAATCCACAATTCTCAAATAATCTGGGAGTAAGGTTAGATACAACACCACCTTTTTTCATCCTCAATTTTTATTTCAATTTTCTTGAATTGATCAAGAATCCCATTGCACTCGTGCTCCACCAGATTTCAACCTACTTCAATCCAAAGTTTGTACAACCTTGTCTTCAGATGCAACTTGTTGATCAAATTTTTTCACGAAGTAAAGTTTTTCCAACTTTTTCCAAATCCTGATAACAGAAGTGTCATCAATAACTTCATTAACATCGTTATCAACAATGCAAAGTCAGATTGTACTTACACACATTTCTTCAACCTCCCAGTCGTCATCACTCATTGTTTTTGATTTGGCTTTCGGGCACAAAGACCACCACCTTGCCTTTTTGAATGAGAAGATCCTCTACTCTTCTTTGTCATAGTACAAAACCGTTCCGACCATAAGTTTGAAGAAACACTTGTAATGTTAGTTAGATTTTTTTGATAATCGACCCACCACTCCAATAATACTTATTCAGAAGTAGCCCAAAAAATCCAAAAAATTTACGAACACAATGCCCACAGCCAAACCAAAAAATAAATAGAGACAATTGTTTTGCATGGCTCAACACCCTTTGCCCGGGTCTATGAGGGATCCAAATTCTTTTATTATGAGAATAAACTACTACAAGTAGTAATACCTACTTTGAGAATCTATACAACAATAACAACAACAATAATTTGGACTTTAATCTCAAATTTTTGGGTTGGTCATTTAAAAGATGAATACAAGAGATAAAAAAAAATACATTGTTAATATATATATAAACTTAAAATGACAAGACAAGTACTTTAATTTGTTCGAATTCTCCTACATCACTTATTCCTATTTCGAACCATCTTTTCAACTAAACTCATAACTATCATATCTTTACGGAGAATTTGTATCTAAATTTTCAACAATTTACCCCTACATTTCACTAAATTTCCTATACTTAAGTTCTCGATTCTCCTAACTAGTGCATCTTTGAATCTTCGTTGCACATGTTCAAACCACCTCAAACAATATTTTCACATTTTCTCCACATTGAACTCGCTCCCAACTTAGTATATATCTCTTTACTTTTAATCCTATCTTTTCTAGTTTTATCACACATCCACCTAAATATTCTCATTTCAGCTATCCCAATTTATGCTCTTGTTGTTGTTTAATAGTCCAACACTCGGTGCCGTAGAATAGTGCAGATCTTACTGCGCTTCTATAAAACTTCCCCTTTAAATACAATGGTATCGTGCGATCGTAAAGAACTCTAGAAACGCTTCTCCATTTCAGCCAACCCGCTTGAATCTTATGGTTCACATCTCCATCTATATTACCATCGTTTTGAATAATGGATCTAAAATATCGAAAACGTTCATTTTTTGGTACGTCCTTTCCTTTTAGTTTAATCTTTTCCTCATTTTTTTGATAATTATTACTAAACGTACATCGCAAATACTCAGTTTTTTATCGATTCAATATGAATTCTCTAAATTCCAATGTGGGCCTCCATAACTAGAGTTTTGCACTAATACCCTCTCTCATTTCATCGACTAATACTATATCATTTGTAAAAAACATAGAACATGGTATTTCTTCTCGAATACTCTTAATGATTTCATCTATTACTATTATAAAAAGGATGGGGCTTAATGTCAAATCTTGGTGAAACTCAATGTTTATTGGAAAGCTATCACTTAGACCCCCGCAAGTTCTTACATTAGTAACAGCTCTCTCATACATATATTTAATGAGATTAATATATATCAGGGATATTAACTTTTTTATCAATGTCCACCACAATACGTCTTTAGGAAGTCTTTCATATACTTCTTTTAGGTCAATGAATACCATATGTAAATATCTCTTCTACATTCTAAATGTCTCCGTCAAATGTTTTAGCAAGTGAATTATTTCGGGGGTGGATCATCGTGGCATAAATCCAAATTAAATCTGAGATACACTTATCTCCAATATCAACCGATGCTCTATCACTCTTCCCCATAACTTCATAATATAACTCATAAATTTAATTCCCTCGTAATTAGAATAATTTTGTATGTCTCATTTATTCTTAAATAAGTTTAATTCCCCTATAAATTGAATCATCCAAACCCAATTATCTTTGCACACCCTCTCACAAATCCCAAAGAACTCTCTGTGCCCTCTAAATAACTAGAGAAAATTAAAGTCCCCAAAGTGTTTCACCCAACCCTTTACCTTAGGCACTCTCTCTTTTGGCTTAACACCTAATAGAGTTGTATACGATGGCATTTGTAGAGTTTCCATTTTTCCTAAAAAAAAAATATAATTCTAAATAGCAAAAATAATACAACCCATATAAGAAAACTTGGCACCTGCGAACAGCTATCTATTTCCTAAAATATGAGCCAATCCTAACAACTTTAAAGTGAGCAATGGTCCAAGGATTTCTTCTTATACAAATGTTTGGTGTGAAAATACAGAGCACATATATTTTCCTCATTTGTCCAATATTGCTAGGCACAAGGAAGCGTTGATAAGTTTAATGTTGTAGTTTTTAAGGACCTCAGAAAAGGAAATGTAGAGATTCTAAGGCAAGAAAAGCATTGGGCTTCAGGAAACTTCTTCAACATTTATGGCATTCTTGAAGGTGTTCGTTCGCCAAGAAAAAAGGCTATTCTAAGGATGCCAAAAGAGAGACTGAGGTTGAATGAACAAATTTCTGTTCATTATAAAGCTTTCTAGAAAGTTTCAACTCCTTCAAGGGGGTTTCAGTAGGAAATTTTGCTCTCAGTTACCCAATCTCAAGAAAGGAGGGGTTTAACCTGGTCAATGGATTCATATGCATTGGGTGCCTAATAAAATTGTGAACAATATGTTGTTGGCGTGAAGGGATATAGATGTTTTCTAGCAAAGAGGAATATGATTTGTTTAATTTTTCTAAAGATTTTTGGGAGTTAGGTACCGGACAATTTTGGCTTAAGCTCCTTTTTTTTTTTTAATCTTTTCAATCCATGCACTTCTAATGAGGATATTGCTTGTCTTAAAAACTCCTTGTTTCTCCTGGAGTGTTAAGAATGCAATCCTTTGGTGATCGTTTTGATACATAGGCTCTTTCTTGTCGAACAAAGTATATCGAATTTGTGAATTTTATTTTTATTTTATTTTATTTAGCTTTATTTGTGATAGAAATCAAATTTATGAAACATATAGGAAGGGGTCTATGGGATCAATCTATTTCAAACCCCTCTGAAGAAAATTAGTTTATTAATGAATCGAGGCAACCAAATTCCAAAATTGTGTTCCCACAAATAAGTGTCAAAAGTCTATGACCATTGCCAGTACTTTCTTGCCATAGCCGTATGTTCTGACTGTTCCTTTAAATCTCTTTAGTTGTAGATTTCTAGGCAGTGTGCAAACAATGCACAGAGTGAGAGAGAGGGTCAATGATGATATTATGGTGATGACATGACAATGAGGAGAGAAAATAGTTAAATTATGGCAAACTTTCCTAAATCCAAGCCTAAATAGCTTTATGGACATAACAATCATATCATGTGATGGCTTTTATGCTCTAATCTTCCCACCTCATGGTAAAATCGAATTGGCATTCAATCCCAATATGTTTTCCGATATTTGAGAATAACACAATTACATCACATGGTAATCACTTGATGTGCCAATCTAGAAGGAATCGCATGTTTGCTTACCGGTTTGAGCAGATGCTACGGCAGGAAGTGCTGGAATATTGACAGCTGCAATTCCAATAGGTTCAAGCAAAATTAATACAAATGCAACAAGAAGGTACTATAGTTTTGGTAAGCAGAAGGTTCTTCCAATAACTAAGCAGTTTCCATCAACAGATGCTATTAAAAATACAAACTCAGGATATAAAAAACATACTGTTATTGCACGATGAAGCAGGTAATTGAGTCAGAGATGGCCAAGGAGCTGGAATATTGTCATTCAAGTCGCATTTGAAGATGATCCCAGATGACTGGTCATATGTCACATCTGAGGGTAAACTTGGCAAGAGGCATCCAGACTCTATTTCAGAAAAAGTAAAGGAAATGAGATGTGGGCCCTAAGAGGCAAGATAACAGAAAAATCAAAGTTCTTGATTAGACAATAGACATAACTGATCTTTACTAATAGATTGCTTACATTATCCAAATAAGAAGAACCAAAACCGTACCATAATCCAATAACTTCCAAACAAGGGAAAAGAACTATAAATATACACATGCATATAAAGAGCTGACACATCTTACCTTGAGTTCCAACTGGCACATCAAAATAGTATATTTCCCATCCATGGCAAAGAAGCAAAGTGACAAAGGAATGATTTGTCAGTATCAGCTCTAATATGCAAGTAATGAAAAGCAATGTGACGCAATACTGACCTTGGACAGACAAATCCTTGAGACTAATGTGACAGAGGTTGTATATATTTTTAGTTATATTTGCTTTCTGCAACTTCCTTCCGAGAGATGCCGCACAATCTAAAGCTTGTAAATTGGTTATGAAGCTCTGATTTTGCAAGTGAGACACATAGAGCTCCATGGAATTACAGCATGCTGTCTCATTACTCATCCCATTTCCGCATGTCTCCACAACATGTCCCATATCAGGGAAAACAAGTGGACAAACTAAGCAGGAAAAAGGGTAATAAAATCCATGTTCAGAATACCAAGCTACAGCAGGCAGCACATGGAGATAAGGTAAAAAAGCTAATTTAATCAGACCAATTCTTTCTCAAAGGAATCAACCCATGATAAAAAGCCAAATTTGAACAAGAAGTGCAAATAGATTACAAGCCAGCTAAAACTTACTGACACCACCAGAAGGTGTTAGGGCCTATGAATCATGCTAATGAACAATATTATCTTCCTGATATACCTTATCCTTAGTTTGTTATTTTGAACTCCTAACCTTTTGTACATTGGCTTTATTTCCCCTTTTTAACTTCAGAAAAATTTGATGCTAATAATGCATCCGAGGGACCAATAGAAGACCTTAACTAGAGTCACACAAAGTGAAGTTATAAGAGATCATTCTTCTCTTAATTTATTAGAGTTACCTTTATTAACCTTGCAGTTTGAAAGTCCTCTCAAAACTTCCTTTGCATGAGAAGGATCAAGCCTACTTGCCAAATATCGCAATGCAATACTTTTGCAATCATCATAATGAATTGAGTGCTCAGGCAGGTTGTGGGAAGCTCCTGTCCTCAAAAGATCATAAGCTTTCAGTGCAAGTTTCCTAGAAGCTTCAGTTATGGCATTCTGACAAGTTTGCTCACAGCACTCCTTCACCATATCAATATTTTCACAGGCTGTAAGAAGATTAGAATAATCCACAATGCTCTCAAACTCATTAACATCTTTCACTGGGCAAGAGGCTTCAGTAAGTTTTGCAGGATGAATTGAGCATATCTGCTTAAGGTTCTCACTGGCTCCCTGACCCACCAAAATTTGCTCGATATCTGCAAGGCAGTACTTTGCAGTGATCCGATTTAAAGCAAGCAACTTTGTACTTCTACTGGATTGACCAATTAAAATCTCTAAAGTGGCATCAAGTTGTGGACAGCAAATCACATTTGCGAGATATGGTGCAAATCCAGCCATGCAATCAGTGGAGGTTGTACTCATCAAGCTATCAGTGGCAGAGAAGTTTAATGTACAATGTCCTGTCATAGAAATAAGGTGTCACACAAATTGGTTATCACATTTTCCAGCCAGATAATCTCAAAATGTGCAAAAGGGAGAACGCCGACAAAACCTGATAACCTTGGGACTGTGCCATTTGTAAATGGTGACACTGACAGTGGAGAAGGAGCAAGACGAGGCAAATAGGGCTGCGGTTCTCCAGAAGGGGATATCTTGGGCAAAAGAGCATCTAATCTTTTGTTAATTGACACAGAACCCTTCAAATGATTCAATTTGAAACAATGGGCTCCATGGAAACCTGTTCAGAAGTGAGGAATGATTCATACTTAATAGATGTACCATAACCCAAACTTATCATAAGAAAAACCAAAACTTAAAAATGGCAAATAAGATTCAAACATTATTGTAGCAAAAGCATGTCAAACATTGTCAAACATCATCATCAGAAAAATTGGAACTAAATGTTGCAATTAGAAAACTAATAAGGTGACATACATGAAGTGATCCGAGACAGGTCAAATTCAAAATAAGAAAATTTGGTCCTAATACACACTTGAGCGCCATTATGAACAGCCATACAAAACCCATCAGAAACTTAGAGATGGAGACAGGAAACTTTATGGGGTTGAGGGATGAGTTTCCAATTTTGGGTATGTTCAACAGCTTGACCAGAGGCATATCAAGGATTTGTTGCACCACTCTTGTGTAAAGAACAAACCCTTTTCAACAAACACATAAAAATTGTAAAAGCTTTACTGATCATTGGGTGTAATATCAGACCATGAACACAAGTTGTTTGCATTCAAAGTATAACACAAAATACTTATCAAACCTTGCCTTATCATCCACAACTTCAGAACCCTAAACTTAGATCACTCGAATAGGCTAGCACAACACCATAATGACTAGGAATACCATGCAACATTGCAAATTATAAACCTACACAGAACAGAGAATACACATTCTCAAACTAAAAGCAACCAGAAATGTAAAATTTATTCAATCCAAAAGAAAAAAAAAATTAAATTAATTCTAAAGCCAATGCACCAAGCACAGGATTCTAAACCTACACCCCCCCAAAAAAAGTAATACCATTAAAATCACAGATAAAACCTAATTTCCCAGACCCAGAAAACATTACCAAAACTGAACCACACCCACATTTTTGCTTCCAAAATAAAGCGCACTCACAAATGACTCATGAAAAAGAAAAGAGAAAGTATTCAAAAAAAAAGACAAAAAAACACTCACAGAAAAAGAAGAGGAGCATGCCTAGAAGATTGAATTGGAGAGTGAGAGACACAGCTTCTCTCATGCCTGCACTTGCATAGAAAATCAAAGAGACGATAATGAAAATAAATCAGAAAAAGGGTAAAGGTTGTTTGGACTGAAAATTCAAAGAAATGAGTATCGTTTGTGAAAGGCAAAGGTGGAGAAGAGAAATTAGAAAGAGGGAGTTTTGTGTGTGTTTTAAGTGTGGGTTCAGAGGGCATTTAAGTGTGGGTTCAGAAGCCATGAATGAGAGTGCGAGTGTGGGGTCAGAGAGCAGTTACATTTCAGCAATAGCTGTACTACTACTTTCTCAGGACAGAACCCCATACACTCTCTCGCTCTCTATCTCCCTCTCTCTCTCTCCATCTGCCTCAGATTTCCTCAACCTCTTTGTCGGGCATCACTCACTCACCACACTCTCGCTCGTTCGCTCTGGTTGTTGGTACCGTACTTTGTTCGTTTCCCATCCCCCGCCCACCCGCCCCTCTAATACTTTGCTACATTGTGTTTTATTAGGAGGATCCTGGCCGCACCTGTGCGCCCATGACCAAGATTTTTTTTTTTTCTTGTATTGTATTGTATGTATTATAATTATTAAAAGAAAACAGTGAAAAGTAAAAAAAAAAAAAAAAGGAAAAAAAAGAAATCAAAATAAAAGTAGAAAAAAGGAAATAATAGGAAACGAGTAACAGAAAACCCAAAAAATAAGAGTGGAAAAAAAGGCTAAAGTTGAAAAAAAAGTAAAAAAAAAAAAAAAACCAAAAAAAAGTAAAAAAAAAAAAGAAGGGTGAAAGATGAAAAGAAAAAGTAAGAAAAAGAAAGAAGAAACCCAAAAAAGGAACAGTAACAAACTATTTCCATCCATTGTATCAATTCTTCTCACCTCCCTCTCTCCACTTGTTTTTTCAAAAAAAATATTTAACGATGTGTAACTGTACATACATACAGTTTTTTTAGCGAAGAGTGTTTAATAAATTAGACAATTAAAAAGAGACCAAAAAAAGGAAATGACTCAAAAAAATCAAATTGTACCAAGAGATATCAAGAGGAGTGGAACTTTCAAAGAGAGTTACAAAAACAATGAAATTCAAAGAAAAAAAAGGAAAAAAGAATGGTAAAGGATGGAAAAAAAATGAAGTAAAAAAAAAAAAAAAAAAAGGAGGAGGAAAGGTAAAAAAAAAAAAAAGGAGGAAAGGTGAAAAAAATAAAAAAAAATAAAAAAACAAAAAAAAGGATAAATGAGTGAAAAAAAAAGTAAAAAAGATAAAAAAAAAAAAAAGGATGAATAGTAGCGAACCGTTCGCTCGGAGGTGGTAAAGCTTCACAGATCCCCTCCCACTTTTGTTCTTTTTCTATTATAGTAAGATTTAATCCAAATTTCATCCTTCTTTTTTAGCATATTTAACGTGTTGAAAAGCTGAAATTGCAATAAATGTTAAAAATTCGTAACTCAATAATTAAAATATTTTTATAAGACTGAATGGAAAAATAAATTAAATATTTTTTAATAGAAGATTTATAGATTTAGTGTTATATAATGAATATATCACCTAAAATATAATTACTAAATAAATCAAATTATTATTAAAATTCGAATTTATTCATTATAATAAAATACCAGTCCCAATAAAATCACTAAATAAATTTTTACCACCGTAATTTGAATATATACCATAGGTACAGATGGCTTATGTTTACTACTATTACTCAAAATTAATTTGGTTTTTAATAGAAAACTTAAAATTAATATATTTAAAGAAAAAATATAAATTAAATTGATTCATTTGTTGATATCATTTCGTATCTATTTCCGTTTCTTTATTAACGGATGAGTTTTGAATGTGTTTAAAATCTCAATTAACTTCAATTTGTAGCTTGTGATCATCTATCATGTATTCTTTGCTTGATATATATAATTTATACACTGCCTATGTGAATGTGACTGCAAATGGAGGACAACCACTTCATAAAATTTTAAGGAAAAAAATAATATATAAATAACTTCTATAAACTATAACTTCAAATATAATTTATTTTACTAAAAATTAGAATTTTTTTTCTGAAATTATAACTCTAAATACATATCGATTTTATTTCATTTATGAATTTTTGACTTTGCCCAAATAATGGTAATGGGTGATATGGAGGAGGAGCATAGCCTAGAGTCTGCATAGATGAGCTTCGCATGTGTTCAAAATCTCAACTTGTGATCTCCTTGATTTAAGAAAAGTGATTAGTTCAAGAAACACCTTAAAGATAAGAAGCCCACAACATGATATGCCTTCAAGGACAAGCATCGACGAAAACGAGATGTTTGAGGATGAAGCAATGCCATATTTTATTGCATATCTAACTTTTTTAAGGATGAAGCATCGAGTGGTGAGAGCATCACACTTTCACTGGCAACCAAAGGAGTCTTTTGTAGGGTTAAGCTATTGCATAAGGAATAAAGAGTTCCAAAAATGCAAAAGAAATGGATCAAACAAAAAGAGGGCCGACATCAAAAGCAAAAAGTGTAAGGGTCAATGATTGAAAACCTATGGGAATGAATGTTGACTCAAATAGCAATGCCGAGCATAACCTTTTCCCTTCTTTTTTTTTTTTTTTTTTTTTATTACAATGAGATTTGAATCTAACAAAACTATCTTACTTAGTTTAGATTTAAAAATTTTTGTGCCCTGAAATTTCAGATTTTTAGTCCCATACCGACATTCGTTTGCTTGCGAAGGGTTCAATGTAAGCAACCACCAAAAATTTGGCAAGAGTATTAAATGACACCAGCTATAAAGTGAAATATGTAAGTCGGTAAAAGACTAAAACTCAAATCAACTGTCTAGAATTGTACACCGTACTTCTCAAGTATATATGGAAAAACTCCAACACGATAACATGCATACGAACTAAATTGCATAATTTATCCTATTAGGGAACTATCATGTGCTTAGTGTATTTGTATCTCAAGTGAATTGATAGCTGTTCTAAGAAATTACAATGTTCAAACTTTGGTAATTTTACGAGGAAGCTTCTGAGTTCATATAATATATATATATATATAATCTCTCAAGGTGTGCCTATTTGATGAGCCTTGACGTGCTAACCCAACAAGGGACCCAGAAGTTTAACAATATTTTTTTGTTTGATACACAAAATTTAAATTTTGAATCGCAAAACTGAAAAGGATATTGTAACCATTACATTATCCACGACAACATTTTATATTTTACTGGACATAACCCTAGCCTAAGTATGGCAACGACCGGGCTAAGGTTTCGTAGGGCTTGGCCTTTCGGCTAAGATCAAGTAGGGCTCGAGGGTCTCAGTCCATGATTTGGATGATCGGGGCCTAGGTTACTCCAATTGGGCCAAAGTTGAGCAAAGCTCAAAAAGAAAAAATATGAGTATGAAGAGGCTTGAGCCCAGTCAAGGTGGGCTCTTTTGAAGGCCCAACAATGAAATCCTAAGCAGGCAAAACTCAATGTTCTAGAGCGCAAATCAATACGAAAAAACCAACCAAACTTTTTTATATTAAATAATCGATCACTCTATCTTTTTAATTAAATATCTTGATTTTGGATTCAAAAAATAAAGAAAAAGGATTAAGAGAGCCAACCCCTTAATGGATTCGGATCAAATTAGTCGAGCAAATCCTAAATATAGGTCGGTGGAAAATTCCTCACTTATACCCAAAAAAAAAAAAAAAAGCATATTTTTCTGCGGTTTTTCCTATGTACTAGGAGAACTCGATGAGACAGCTTTTGAAATTTGAATTGTATTTAGGCTTTGACCTTTATAATCATAGAACAATGGAAAATTTCCAACTGTGACCCATTTCAAAGCAAATGTTGTTTTGTCTCCTAATAAAAGTCTGCATTGACATATTATAGTTCAAGCGGTTAAAGCTCATGTTATAGTTCAAGCACTTATTAGAAAGGAAAGGAAAAAAAAAAAAGAATTCACTCTCCCGAAGATCAAAAATCTCTTACTCAACACTTCAGAAGAAGATATCGTACTCCAATACTGTGTTTAGGAGATGTGATTGACACTTCTCAAGAAGAAGCAAAGAGCTCTTTTGTCCCTCTATATTTTAGATCTTGCGGTGACTTGAAATACAAAGATACATGAGGGTCCTATATCTAGTGCTCCAACTTGTCAAGCAACTATCCGTTACTAAACCCTACTTTTAAAAAATATATATATATATATTTACTCTAAGTTTTACCTTTTATTTTAATTAATTCCGAGTATTAGAAAAAGCTATTTTGATGATATATCCATAAATAAAATTTTAAAATTTTAGCGTGTAATTATAATTTTTTTAATTTTAAACATTTCTAACGAAGAGAAAAATCAAATCATAAAAGTTCAAACCGGCAACAAGCCCGCTACCCATCCATAAGGGGAATTATTTTTTTTTTCCTTGTAATGTCATTTTGAGTCATGCAAAATATAAGGTCTTGTATTAGTAGGTGAGATTTGATGAAAGGGGAAGAGGAACAAGTCAAGTGCAAGAAATATAATATCCTATATCAATACAATGAAAGAAGGAAGCACCAAAGGCCAGGTGCATGTATGTAATATATCAAATTTCAGTATTAATATTATATATACAAGGAATAAAAACCATATACCTCCTTTCGAAAATATTTGAAAATTTGAAAAAGGAATGTATTGGTTGCTTATCATTATCTTTTTTCTTTTTTTTTAATTATTATTATCTTGTATTTGATAGAATTGATACAAAAGGAAAAAGTAATGTTTCTCACCTCTTATTTGATTGGAATATGTGAGGATCAATGAGAAAGGAAGAATTTGGAAAAAAAAAAAAAAGTACTTCTCCGAATATTGTAATACCATATTTAATAATAATAGGTTATTTTTATCAAAATAAAATACGGCGCACATCGTCTCTTCTAATAAGTTGATATACTGCGAGTGAATATATATTTGTGGAGAGAAATAAAAGGAAATATTTGTCTATTTTACTTTTGGCTTTCCAATTTATAATTATTTTTCAAAATAAAAATTAGAAATTCCAAAATTAAGGATATTATAGGAAAAAAATGTTGATACATTATATGAAACCTCTTTTCTTATAGTATTGATCTATGATACACAGAAATTTCTTAATACTAACATTTTTTTTTTGAAAAATTTAATATGTTAAATTAATTAATATTTACAAAAAATTCTTATATTTGTTATGTTTATGCAATTTTCCTTATTTAATGAATTATTTATTAATTAATTATAGTTTTATTTTTTATATTATTTGTTTTATAATTAATAATTACATATTTGATAATTTTAGATTTTATTATAAAATATAGCTATTTTATTTTTTTATAAAATAATTAATATTTATATAAAAATCATTATATTTTTCCCCTTACCTAGTGGGCAAAGATTGACCTCCGTATCCATTTCCATTTTCCTATTGAATAATAAAATATGAAAGGAGTGCTTTTAGAGAGTAAAATTATTTTCCTCAATTTTGTGAGATTTGTCACTCTTTCATGGTATTCATCTGCTAAATAATTCTTACTGCCTGGACGCAAGAAAAAGAATTGAATGGGAGTTGGTATTTTGTTTTTGTTTTTGTTTTGTTTTTTGGTTTTTAAAAGGCAACTTATTTATTAAAATGGGCAAACAAACCAAGCTCAAATAAAAAAAATAAAAAAAAAAAGAGGAAAGAACTCAAAAATCCAAGTTTCCAGTAATTTGGATTTGAGCATCTTTATCAAATATTTAATTGTATTGAAAATTTGCGATAAGATAAATACATAAAATTGCTCCTAAGGGGACAGCCTGATGATTACAATTTCTCCCAAATCCTGAAATCCAGGATTGGAATCCTTGTGCAACAAAAAAAATAAATACATAAAATTGTTCTAAACATAAATCATAAGAGTATAATAAATTCAGTTCCTAAGTCTGTTGTTGCTCTATCGGAGCACTCACGTCTTGAAGTAACTTCTTTGCCAAATTCCGCTTGAACTTCAGCCCCACATCACCAAGCCTTCTCCATGAACTTCAGAACAGCGCTTGCCTTCTGGAAAGGCATCTACAGCAGCAGAAGCCCTTTTATGATGAGCACAAATGTATGTATGAAAAGGAAATTCATAAACAAATGTGTTAAATTAAAACAAACCTCCTAAGAATTCCAGGGAAGAAGTACAAAGCAGGATGTATTGATGCAGGATGAGCTACAAATGCTTGGCAGCTTCTGCACAATCCCACTCTTTGCTCAATGTTGCCAATGTCAAATTTCCCCCTACAAGAAACAAAATAAACAAAGCCCCATTCAAATCTCATGAGATTTGTTACCTTCTCACGTCATCCAAAATAATTATTTTCTTTTTATATTATTAATCGATATCTGAATTTATATTTTAACCAACCGAAATCCATTTTTGGGGTAACTCCCCCAACCAAAATAATTACTAAAGGCAAAAATATTCAAACGATAATATAATTACATGATAAGTGTTTTTCGGAACCCTACTACTATTGATTTGATAAATAAAAGTTTTAAATAAAATAGATACGGGAATATGATTAAAGAAAAAAGGGTAATTATACAAAGAAATAATAAAAATAAAACAAAAAACCTGCAATTGAAATTATTGTTTTTCTCACCTTAATATTATATCTGATACACATGAGAAAATACTCATTTGAAAATCAACGAGAGATAATTCTTGATCCTCCAACTCCTCCATATTTATCACACCAAAAAGGAGAAAAAACAAGAGAGAAAAGCTTTTTCTCTCTCTTCAAAAGATCAAAGTTTCTTGGATATTTAAAGATCAAAATCCCTTTGTTTGTTGAAATTTTCAACAAACTCATAGATTTAGCATAAAGGAAAAAAATATGGCAAAAGGGGCTCCGCAGCAACCCCAATAAACTTAAAAAACTAAAGATATTGAGGAGAGAGAGAGATGATTCGCACTTTGCAAGCCCCTTTATCTGTCTCTTGTGGCTTACTGAGATGCAATGGTGCATTAGAGTCCTATTTATAGAGATCCAACATGGGAGGCAACAACTCCTTCGCCAAACCCTATTTTTTTAACATACTTTTAACTTCTTTTCTTTTAATTCTATATATTTCAAGTTTTATATAGAAAAATAGGAAATTTTTTTGTGATATTTTGATAAAAAATAATAGACATATATTTATAAAGTTCACAAATTTTCTCATATACATTCTAATACAATATAATTATATACAAATTTTTTAAAATAGTTCAACCTCTTCTTTTAGCCGAGTTAATTGCTGTACTCTTTAACGATAAAACCAAACTTTTAAAAAATCTCGCGGTTCATCTGATTATTATTTTAGGCGTGGTTTTAATTAGTACCATTAAGTCTGCAAATAATCTAAATTCATGCAAAATCAAGGGTAAAAGTATACGATTAAATTTCAAGATAATAATTTGCTTGGCAGGAAGTTTCATTTCCTCATACTATAAGAGAAATTTTCTTTTTTCTTTTTTTGTCAAAAGGTGATTAGTCACACAAATTTTGAGTGAGTCCCATTGCCCACAGCACTCCAACCTTATAAATTCCAAGCACAGCCTATATGTCAATATCAATCCTATATGTAAAAGGAATTAAAATATGTGCATTTTTTATTGTAATATATAAATGTATAATATGTATAATATGTATTATTTTTTTAATTATCACAAAATATTGTTAATAATGGCAAAGATATATCAAATTCAGAAAGAAAAAATATGAACTTACCTTTGCATTGTCATGCTAAAATAGAAAAGGACTTGTTTTTCTTTCTTTTTTTTTTCTTTTTTAAATGTAATCAATATGAATCATAGAGGTGGCTCTCCCCTTCCCTTGCTCACAAGTCTCCAACCCTTATATAGTTGATTTGCTGAAAGGGGTAGAAGGATTGAGTGCCAAATGCAGGCAACATATAACATATAAAATGTAAATAAAAATCATTTCTACATCTGACTTTTTGTTACATTATTGATAATATTTTGGAAATATAGAAAGTATTAAAAAAAGTTATTTGATTTTCAAAAAGGGTGGAGTGATTGTGACTGCAAATCAATCGTATCAATTGGGCATGGGGGAGAGAGGAGTCCCCTTCTCTGGTTAAAGTAACCTAGTGTTCACACAGAGAAAGAATACTTCTTTAATTCGTTATTGCTTTGTTTATAAGATTTCAAAATTGGAAGTTCGAGCAATTATTATTCAAATTATATTTATGTAGATAAATTAAATTATATATACATATAATTTTTTTATTTCTATTATTTAAAGCCATTAAAATTATATATAAATAATTTGGTTATATTTTTGTATTAGATTTTAGTTATATAATATTTATTTTTTATTATAAATCATTTAATATAGTTTACCCCCTCAAAAAAGTTCCTAAAACCATCACTATCATCATTCAAAAGTCACTATCGTCTTAAGTATCAATGCATGATAGCATCTAATGAATTACTCCCATCTTATTGCATCGCATCAACTCTCGAGTAAACTTAGAGGAAAAATTGTATGCCATTGCAAGTGCATGCCACGATTTTTCAATCAAGGAAAATGAGATTTCAACTCCTTTTGCGATATCTACGTCGCAATATTTTTCAAAGCCTTTTGCGACAGTAATGCGCTCGCAAAAAGCGAGCATTGTCGTGTCAATCTTCAAAAATGGGAATTTGTTACAAATTTTTTCCTGCTTCACTTTGCGACGGAAACAAACATCATATTCCATTTTCGATTTTTTTTTGCAAGTGCGATATACAATGATTATCGGTGATGTAAAATTTGAAATTAAAATTTAATTTATTAGTTTGTACTGATGATTCACACTGTACTGTAATGTTTAAAACCGAATTATAATTATCCCTCCCTTTATAATTTAGACCTTAAGTCAAATTAATGTTTCCAATCAAGCACAAATTTTGAAGTTGTTTAATGTTTAATTTAGACCTTAATGAAGCCAAATAGTATTAATTAAGATCCGGCGCTTCTCATAAACTTAGAATACATATGAAGGAAGCTAAAGCTCTCCTTTTGCATATTTTATCTTAGAGTGGATAAACAATTAGCATAAACAAAGAATTATGATTGAACTTTTTAAAGTGAGAATATTGAAAATAAAAATATAAACGGAGACTCCTAATTGAATTGTAAAGAAAGAGACCAAAGAATATGCATGTAGAGAAAGCAAAATGAAAAGAAAAAAAGAAAGAGAGAGAAAAACTCTTCTGGCACATCACAAGAAACCAGACTGATGGCGTCTCTTTTCTAAAGTATTAATGTTTATAATCATGAAAATAAAAGGTCCATTAACATGGTATTAGATTTTTTTAATCAAAATTTCATATTCGAATTTTAATAAAGAGAAAACAAACTTTGAAAGAATCCATCCCTAAATTGGATTCTATAATATTCAAATAGGATTAGTCAATAACTCAGGATATCGGATGTCAAGTACAAAGAAAAAAATATAAAAATAAAGATGAATAAGATTTATAAAAAAAAATGAAAAGGGTGTTTTTGGAGAATAAAACAAAAGCAGCCTTAAAATAATAAAATATGAATTTTTTATTACATAAATATAGTAAGAAACTAGGAAAAATAGAAATAAAGAGACATAGGAAATTTCAGTGGTAAAAATTCAACTTAAATTCTCTTTTGGTTGCAGGCCTAAGGCAACTACTATTGCATCAAACCCTTGTAAATCATACGTGACGAAATTAAAAGGGGAGGAAAAATCAGCTGCGTTAGGTTTCATTTTCCTCAATTTAGGTGAGAAGAGGGTAGTGAAAAAACCAAGGAATGATGAGATTTCTCATTGATTCTTGGTATTCATCTGCAATGAAGTTGTACCATTTATCCTAGTCAAGTATATATATTATTTTCTGTGTACAGGGATCTTAAAAGTGACTATAGGAATATCCAGCATTTGTACATTTTTTTGTAGTTGAACCCACATGGGTATTTTGCTTTTACTTTTGCATTTTTTTTTTCTTTGGGATAAGCAATGTATTTATTGAAATGCTCAAACAAGCCTGAGCTCACAAAACATAAGAATACCCCATCAACCCAAGCCCAAGAAAAAAAAAAAAAGGAAAAGAACTCTCAAAAAATCAAAGATTTCAACTCTAACACATCAATTCAGCTCTACTCATAGTTAACAAGATGGAGTTAAATACAGAGGTTGCGGTACTCATAATTAACAAATGCAATAAACTCCTTGAATTGCTATTGCTTCAATAAAATTCAACTCCTTGAAATTGCTGTTTGCTTTATTCCATTCCTCCCATCTTGAAGAAGCAACATTCACTTCTAAATCCCTCTTGAAAACATATTTTGGTACACCAGCAATTCCTCCATGAATGGAAGATTTCACAAAAAGCTAATAGCTCCAAAAGAGTTATGTGGTGAATAGAGAGGATTAGATGTCAATCTAACAATTTAGCCTTTTATTGTCTCAAAGCGCCCAAATCACAACTCTTTCTAGGAGAGTAGCAGAAAGCTTACTTCCAAAACTCAAGGGATAACTTAAATTCAATTAACCTATTTTTGATTCCATATTCTTAAACAACACTCTGCAACAATTCCTCATGGTCCTCCTTGGAATGAGAGGAGCATAAACCAATCATATTGCCGGCATAGCTCCCTCTCTGTGGAGGATGAATGTTTTAAGGTCCTCTGGACTTCATCTAGATAGAGGAGATTCCTCTGTAATATGAAATCTTTCCCACGCTTCCCCGCACCAAGCCTGCAAACAATTTTAATAAGACAGAAAGACTGGAATTGTTTCCAAAAATTATCAGTAGGCTTTGGCTTTTTACTACGGCGATAGAATCACCTAGTAACCATTATACTAACAAGAAAAGTTGCATTTGCAAATAAGTAGACATGGGAATAGGTTATGTATGAAAATAGAAAATGGGAATTATAAAATATATATAAGAAAAAACTTTTAAAAAATTCTCTTTTTTCTTACCTCAGGATTTAGGTTCGTTCCCTTCCAACTCATAACTGGCTCACATATCAAGACACTTCGAGATCGAAAAAGACACGATTCTTTGTTCTCAAACGCCTCCTCCACAATATAAAATAATAATAATAATAATTCTCTTTTCAAAAGATCAAAATCTTATCCAAGGAAGAAATTATCTACAAACTCAAAGTTTTAGGGAAGGAAAAGTACAGAAAATGCACTACACAACAACCCCACAACAACCCTCAATGAGCTGAACGTATTGAAGAGAGAGGGAGAGAGATATGATTGACACTTCTCAAGAGGAAGCACAGTGCTCTTTTCGTAGTAATTGTCTCCCTACATTTTAGATCTTCCTGTGACAAGAATACAAAGATGTGTAAGAGTCCTATATGTAGTTCTCCAACTTGACAGGCAAATGTATATTCCTTATAAAACCCAATTTTGTTTTAACACACGCTAACTTCTCTCTTTTATTTTTACTAATTCCGAGTTTTATATAGAAAAGTTATTTTGGCCATATTTCGATTAATACATAATTTTAAAATTTTAGATTATAATTACAAATTTTTAATTTTAAACATTTTTAGTGAAGTGAAAAATCAAATTGTAAAAATTCAAATTGGCAACAAGCCTACAACCTATGCATAGTTATGTTATAAGGGGAACTTTTTTTTTCCCCTTAGAATGTGATTTTGAGTCATGCAAATGTAAGTCAAGTGCAAGCAATATAATATCCTCTACCAATAGTATATAACCCCCCAAGATGGTACAATGAAAGAAGGAAGCACAAGGACCAAGTGAATGCAACATATATATATCAATATCTGTATTAATAGCGTATATGTATAGAAGGAATAAAAATCATATACCGCCTTTTGAAAATGTTTGAAAATTCAAAAATACATAGAAAGTATTGAAGAAAGGGAATTCAATATTTCAAAATTTGATATTTCCAAAGAAAAAATATTTGAAATTTTGAAAAAGAGATGTGTGGTTGCTTATACAACATATAAGGAGAGAGAGAGAGAGAGAGAGTTAATTAGTTAACTTCTTGTCATTATCTTTTCTTATCATTATCTTTATTTTTTTATGATTATCTTGTATTCAATTGCTAAGATTTGATTACAATAAATTACCTTTAAGATAAGAATTGATAAAAGAAAAAGTAACATTTGTCACCCTTATTTGGTTAGAATATGTGAAAGTGAATGAGAACGAGAAAATTTGTAAAAAGATGTACATATCAAAATATTTTAATGCCATATTTAATAATAATAGATTATAAACACTACAAAAAAACAACAACTTGTGACAAAATTTGCGACAAATTTGCAAGAAACACCACACCTCAAAACAAATTTGCGACAAATTTTGTAACAAATTTTTTTTTGTTACTAATAAGCCATCGTAAAATTTTAGGACGAAAAATTAATTATTCGTCGCAAAAATGTCCAACAAAAATTTTTTTGTCGCAAAATTCATCGCAAATTTGCGACAAATTTAACAACGAAAATTTTATTCGTCACAAATTTGCAACAAATATTTTTTTATCGCAAATTTTATTGGTCACAAATTTGCGACGAAAAATATTTGTTGCAATTTGCGACAAATAACATTTTTGTCGCAAATATGGCGACGAAAATTTTATTTGTCGCAAATTAAAGATGAATAACATTTTCGTCGCAAATTTTGTGACGAAAAAATATTTGTTGGAAATTTTGCAACGAATAACGTATTTATTGTAAATTACCAACGAAAAATAATTGTCGCAAAAATATTTCCATCAATAATTATTTTAACATTTTTGTTGGAAATATCTTATTGACATATTTTATCGTAAATTACCAACAAAAATATTTCCATCAATAATTACTTATCCAAATCATTTTTTATATCAAATTTCATCCGTCTATACTCATCAATATAACTAACTATTCAATAAGATAAATAAATTAAAAATTTAACAAGAAATCATAATAGTAATATCAAAGATAAAAACAACATCAAGTCTAAATCTTAAAATATCAATAATCATACATAACTAAAAAAATCAATGTAACGAGTATCAAAAAGTAACAGTCAAATAAATAGCAATACATAATTTCAAACACGACCTCCACCATCATCATTATCATCAAAAAAATCATCACCTTCATCACTTTCATCACCATCGCGAGTATTATTAGGAGGAGAAATAAAAGGGGGAATCTAACTTGGAGCGAAGGCTAACTGAATATACTACATGATTAACATTTACTGCATACGGAACTCGTTCATTTCTTGTGTGTGCTTTGCTTGAAGTTCATTGAATTCCTAATCTCTTTGCAGCAGTAACTCCTTCAAATAGCTCACCTCTTGATTAAATTGATTTATTTTTGTCCTGACTACTGGTGCGGTGGAAGAAGATAAACCAGTAATTTTGTAAATTCTGCTAAAAAAATCTAGCCCAATTACTCTATCCTCTTTTGGTCCACCAGTCACCCCAAGTCATGTTTTCATACTATCAACAGATGGCTCAGATTCGTCAGTATTATCACTATCACTCGAACTTTTGCGTGATGGCTCATCATATTTATCCTGTATTGTCATGAGAAAAATTAAAATAAATTTACAATAACAATATAATACAAACACATATAATCTTGATTATATATATATATATATATATATATATATATGAAAGAAAATAAAAAAATTTGTAACATAAATCATGAAACTATATAAAATCTAAATTATGAACATTTATATTAATATTGAATAAGTTGAAATTTATGGAAAAAAAAAAAGAAAATCTCTATCGAGTAATTCATTAGAAATCAAATAATCAAGTCAGCAATAAAAAAAAATTTGGGAGAGACTAACCTAATAAATTCATCTTTCTACATTGTTATGATATGTTTAACATTATATGTTCAAATCAACATTGAAAATATTCATTAAATAATTGAAAATTTTGAAATTAGAAACCTTAATTGCTATAACTCTCTCCCCACCTCAAGTCTTGTATTTTTTTCTGAAATGAGCACGTAAAAGTATCTATGAATGAAGACTCGATTCCCGTTTCCTTGGCCTAAAATAAAAAAACACTGTTAGAAATAATGAAATAATTTAAATTAGATTAAAAAAATTAGTATTTGTATAAAATTACCAATCTATTTCTATCTTTACCGATATTGATCGAGTCTCCCGCATACATCGCAGACAATTCCCTTGAATTATAAGTTCTATTTTTTTTATTCTACTCACATTTTCGTTTGCTCTCCTCCGATTCCCAAAAATTCACAATCATGCCCCAATTTTGCTCGGTGATGCAGTTTGACTTTTTTTCGTATCTCTTCGCATGATTTAGAACAGCTTCCAATCCAAATATTCGAGAATCGCAAATTTTGACACATCAAAAACAATTATAAAGAACTAATATATTATTAAATCAATATTATAAAAACATTTTTTAAATAACATTTATCAAAAAATTAAAAAAAAATCCATAAAAGTAGAATGTTGGATTGGGCCGGGCCCAATGGGCTGAGCCGAGCTATGCAAGGGCCCAGGCCCATGGGCCACATTAGGTTGCGCAGGGCCCTGCGGCCCCATTGCAAGGCGCGGCTGCGCAGGGGCCAACGGCCCCTTCACGCGGTGGGGTCGCAAAGGGGCGGCGGCCCCTTCGCGCAGTAGAGCGGCAATGGGGTCGACGGCCCTTTTGCGCGGCTGGGCCGCTCAGGGGCTGCGGACCTTTGCTGCGGCTGGCCCGTGAAGGGTAGATCCGGTAGCTTGGCCGTCAAATCTGCCTTCTAGAGCACAGATCCAGGCTAGAGAGAGAGAGAGAAAGAGAGATTACTTAACACCATCGTAGATCCGGCATTTCTTCTGCCATCCCTTCGCAGAACCACCTTCGCAACTATTCAAAAATTGACAAAGCGAGAGAGAGAGAGAGTAAGAGTGCGAGTAAGAAGGAAGTGTAGAATATATTGAAATTAGGGACAAAAATTTTTTGTCCCTGAATGAGGGACGAAAATTTTTTTCGTCCCTTTGCAAAACCACCTTCGTGGCTATTCGAAAATGAACAAAGAGAAAGAGAGAGAGAGAGAGAGTAAGAGTGCGAGTGAGAATGAAGTGTTGAATATATTGAAATTAGGGACAAAATTTTATTGTCCCTAAATTTGTCCCTGAATCAGGGACGAAAATTTTTTTCATCGCTAAAATCTGCCACAAAAGAGTGTTTTCGTCACTAAATTTCCGATAAATATATATTTTCGTCACAATTTGTAACGAATTTAGTAACAAATAATTTTTTCCTTTACAATTTACAACGAATTTAGTAACGATACTTATGATTTCTGACAAATAAGTCATTGAATGCATTAAAATAGAAACTAAATTGATAAACTATTAATAATATTTGCATACTATGATATAATTATAAAAAATATTCATTATATTGATCATTAATTAACAAATATTTTTACTTTAACTCTTAGTTTAGTTAATCGAATACTTAAACAAATTTATAAGATAAAGTTATCAGTGTTGGGAATAGAAAATTAAACAGATAATTAATAGAAAATGAATGTATTAATAATAATCTTTTGAAATAATTTAAAAAATTTGTAAAGTTATAGATAATGAATGTACCAATTTAAAATATTACACTATATTATCATTCTTTTATATAAATAGATAATTAATGAACTATTTTATATAAAGTTTTGTGAATATCTTAAGATTTTATATGCTATCAGTACATATCATCGTTTACAAATCATTTTTTAATATTAAAAAATATTTATAATACAAGTAATTAAAAAAGTGATCAAAAAATGAATTTTAGCGACGAATTTTACTACAAATATTACATTTGTCGCTAATTTGCAACAAATTTAGTAACAAATAATCGAATTTGTTGTAACGAATATAAATATTTGTCGCTAAATTTGCGACGAATTTAGAATTTCGTCGCAAATTTAGGGATAAATTTATTTTCGTCCCAAATTTAAGGATGAATTGAGAAATTCGTCGTAAAATTTTGGAACAAATAAGTGAATTCGTCTCAAATTTAGGGATGAATTTTTTTATTTTATTCCAAAATTTTGGGGCGAATTTTTTTTTCGTTCCAAATTTAGGGACGAATAGTTAAATTTGTCTCAAATTTAGGGACGATTAATTTATTCGTCACAAATTTAGAGACGAATTTTTAATTCGTTGTAAATTTTGGAACGAATCATAAATTCATTGCAAATTTAGCGATGAATTTTAAAATTCGTTGCAAATTTAACCAGTAACGATTTTTTTTTTTGTCGCAAATTTGCAATGAATTTTGTGTAAAAAATTTTTTGTCAAAAATTTGATTTTGTAACGAAAATTTTTTTTGTTACTAATTGTGTGACGAAAATTTTTTTGTTGCTAAAATCATGACTAATTTGCGACGATACCATTTTTTGTTACTAAATTTGTTACAGATTTACAATGAATATTTGTCGTTACAAAAATTCGTCACTAAATTCTTGTTTTTTTTGTAGTAAAGTTAATTATTTTGGAATATCAAATTTAATCAAATAAAATAGTTAGTTTTTATCTCTTCTAAAAAGGTAGAAATACTCTCCGAATATGTATGGGGGTATCTGTGTGAAAACAAAAGAAGAGCCAATGTGTCTATATGGAGAGAATGAAAAGGGAAATTTTAGGAGATAGAAGTCATTTGCTTATTTTACTTTTGGCTTTCCAATTTATCATTATTTTTTAAAATAAAAAAACTAGATATTACAAAATTAAGGATATTATAGGAAAAAAAAAAGTCGAAACATTATAGGAGACCAGACTAATGGGTTCTCTTTCTTATGGTATTGATAAAGATGTACGTGGCAGAGTTTTGCCCTTTAAGATGCAATGCAGTTTGAAACATATTTAGCCAGTTTTAAAATCGTTATCAGATACCAATAGTTTAAAAATAAAAAACTTATTTTAGAACCATAAAATAAAGATGACTGGTTTTGGATAATAATTTAAGAAATGGGTACTTTTGTAGAGTAAGTTTTATTTTCCTCAATTTGCTGAGAAGATGGGTAGCGAAAAATCAATGGATGTTGAGATTTTTTTTATAGTACCGATAACTATAATCTTGTTTTAACTAAGGATTTATAGAGATCCTATTTAGAAGTTGGATCTTTAAACATAATTTTTTCTATTTTTAAGTTTTAAATTCAAAACTTAATTAAAAAATTTAATATTTTATTTAATTAAACCGATATTTTATTGATTCCAAGTATCCATCCACTAAATAAATCATACTATTGGACATTTAAAAAAGGTAGTGTGTAGAAGATCCATTGCGTACATTTTGTGCAATTGAGTGGGGAATTGGTGTTTTACTTTTTATTATTTTTTTGGCATAAGTAACTTTTTTTTTTCACCATCGATATTTGAGTTTTTATTCGATTAATTCAATTCGAGTATTATAAAATTCATTTTAAAAATTTTCTCTTATTAAAATATTAAAATAGGCAAACAAACCCAAGCTCACAAAGCATAAGAGCACCAAACCAAACCAAGGGAAAAAAAAAATAACTCATGAATCCAAATTACGGCGGTGATGTCAAATTCAAATCCCATGTAACAAAAAAAAGGATAAAAAATTCAGCTCCTAAATCAGTTGTTGCTCTTTGAAATTCCTCCTATCTTGAAGTAACTCTTCTTCGTCAAATTCCTGTGGAAACCCACCGACAGGTCCATGACCAATGCAATGCAGCTCCTCAACACTGAAACTTCTCCATGAAAATCGGAAGAACAACATTCTGGATCTACAGCAGCAGACGCTCTTTTAGGATGAACATAAATGTATATATGCAGTGCAATGTAAACTCGTAAGCAAATGTGTGATATTAGAATAAACCTCTTAAAAAACACTGGGTAGAAGTACAAGGCAGAAATTATTGCTGCAGGATGAGCTATGAACCGTCTTTACAATGACACTTAAGTGATAAAGAACTCTTATTCAAGTGTTTTCTCCGAGATCTAGTGTTTAAATTTTTGTGAATGAATGTATTTTTACATTTTTCGCAATCTTAGGTAATCAAAAAATATTTATATAGTTCTGCAAAGTCCACCTTTAAGTTCAATCTTTGGAATGTCAGATATATGCCCCTACAAGAACCAAAAATAAACAAGTGTAATATTGCTCCTTATATATTATTATGCAAAAGAAACTGAAGTTTAATATCACTATGTTGATGTGAATTTTAAGTTTAATGCTCCTTATATATTTTAGATCAGGCATATTTAACATTTTTATTTTTAAAAAAATACATATACTTTTAACATTATAATTTTATTTTATTATAAATTCTTATTTAAACATGTTCACCCATAAATCTTCTTTTATATATAATTAATTATTGTCAATCATGATTTTAAATATCATTCCCCCTTAGACATAGGCAGCAAACCCATAATAAATTTATTTCATTATTCTTTTGTAACATCAATTAGAATCGTGCCGACTCAATTGACATTATTTTTCGGATCTTAAATTCGGGTCTCTTCTATTACATGACGGGTGAGGTGATTTAATAAGATACCGCGTGAAACTTGTACCGGTTGCATATGAGATTTTTTATTATATCATATGGGGGCGGTGCCACCATTGAATCACTATATGATAATTATTGAATATTTTACTATTCAATCACACGGAAAAATAATGATTATTGGATTGGTAAGCGATTGCCATCAATTGCCATCATTCAGGTATATACATATTTAACTGTTATATGTTTGGTAAGGATCATTTGACCAAGACTCGTTGGGTGCATCGACCCATTATGCAGGCAATTTCTAAACACTAATATTTTCTTATTTTTGAAATATTTTTTATTTCTCATTTTATAAATAAACGTACTAAATTAATTAATATTTATACAAAAAATATTATATTTTATATATTTACATATTTTTCTATATTTAATGAATTATTTATTTAATTATAATTTTATTTTTTATACTATTTGTTTTATGATTAATAATTACATATTTGATAATTTTTTATTTTTATTATAAAATATGACTATTCTATTATTTTTATAAAATAATTAATATTTACATAAAAATATTTATATTTTTTTATATCTACGTGTATACTAATATTTTCATTTCCTATATTCTCTTATAAAGTATCATTTTTTTATATTATTTTGTATCTGTTTTTATTTTCCGTTTAGGTTTTTTTTCAACCCAGGTATTCACAATCTCATCTCTCTAGTCTCGTGAGCCTCCAATATAGATTTCAGCAAGGCGTCACAGAATTAACGTTAAAAAAAATTTAGTAACTTGTTCTCTTCATTTCCTATGGTACAAAAGGACATTCACTTCGGCAAATTGCAAACCTTTGATCAAGCCAACTACTATTTTTTTGGTTCTTTTTTATATGCAGACCATAATGTAGTTCTTTAGAAATTGACATGATAAGAAAAAGAGTCACCGAAATAATGGCACATAACAATAATTGGGAACACTCAAAAAGTTTACTGACACATATTTGTTAAGTGATGGCTCCTGTCCAATTGTTCATAAGAAAAAAAAAAAAAAAAAGTGCTTGGAATTTTAAGAATTTTTAAAATTTCCTTTCAAAAATACCATATTCTTTACTATCTTATCCTAAAAAAAAAATTCTTAAAAATTCTGATTGATTTTAATGCTCATTATATAAAATTACAAATAGGATTAGAAAATCCCCCTAAAGTAAGAGTAATAGTAATAATAATAATAATAATGGGTATGAATTTGAGTTTTGAAAATGATAAAAAAAGATTTAAAATGGTAGGTCTCTTGATATTTTAATCAGATTAATCGAGTAAAATTTAGATATTGACGAGGAAAACAAAAAATAATAATAATAATAATAACGACGACAGTGATAATATAATAATCACCGAGTAAAAGTTTTATTGGGGTTGGGCAAAATATCTCCTTGCTAATAATTTACACTATTTAATCAGTGGGTCTACGCATACACATGGACATATTTATCATTAAATAAATATAAACCTAATTTTATTTATTTATTTATTTATTTATTATTATTATTATTATTATTATTATTATTTGATAAGAATGACATGAAAAAAGTGGTGCAGTGAAGATCAATAAAGACGAGAGACATAGAATAAGGAGCCTGGCATGGTTAAATTTTTCCAACAACCGTGACGAAGCAATTTTAATTTCACAGCTGCGATTTTCTTGACGTTATTTATGCATTTTCCTAATATTTCTTCAATGCTTTGCTGAAAATTTAAGTGGACAATAATGGTGAAAAGACATTTTTTGTTGGGTGATATATGTAAATTCATGATAGCGATTTGTTTATACGTGGACAGACCAGAATTATGCCCCACACAATGTGGGGGAAAAAAAATCAGTAGAGAGAGAGAGAGAGAGAGAAGAGAAAGACAGAGAGAGAGAGGGCGGTGATTTAGATTTAAAATTTAAAAATAAAAAAATTATGTTATTTTTTAATTTAAATTCAATAACACTCTAATCAAATTAATTAAAATATAATTTTAAATATCAATTGATAGTACAGAAAAAGTTATTCTAAAAGTTTAGAAAAAAATTAATTCAGATTCAAAGTATTAGTTATCCATTTATCGTTTTAAGAAAATATATATATTATATTGTATAATTCCAATTACATTTTCGATATAAAAATCTAACATCCCTTTTTATAGGATTAATTTTACTATTTTCAAAATGTAATTCATTTTTAAATTCACCAAATATCAAAAGTTTTCATAGAGATCGATTAATTCTATGGTATTCATAGCATGCTTGTATTTTAGAATTTTGCAAATCAGCACTCTATATTTTGGTATATTTGCATTCAATAAAAGTGCCATCTTGTTTAACAAGTAATTTCATAGAAATGAATTATTTAATTAATAAAAATTATATTTCAACAAAAATTCAAAACTCATTCGTTACAAGATTTAGCGAGAAGTTATGATTCACACGAACATTCTATAATATGAGGAGATTCATATAATCAAATGAAGAATAACAATAAGTCATTTCTGTTTATGTCAAGAAAAAAATAAATTTAAAAATCTCATATGATTTTTTAAAAATAAATAATTATACAAATAATCACGATATATATCTTATAACTGAAATTCTAAATTTTAGTCTGATTAATATAAATTATTTTTGGAAATAAACTCAAAATATTCAATTTTGGAATGCTCTATGGCCTTGATATTTTATCAATGTTGATTCCTATTTGTTAAATATGTAGGCATGTATATATGGAAAAGCTCCCTAAATTATATATAAAAATTAGAAAATTATAACACACAATTAAATTCTCATGTCTTTGACTACATTATGCCTCCAACTAGAAAATGGGGGGCAAACGGCCAAAGCTCGCACCCCAAACCCGAAACAACCAAACCGCATAAGCTTTCCTCGTATACCACCAACAACGCCTTGACCCTAGTCCCCTACCCCTCTCTCCCTCTCTCTCTCTCTCTCTCTCTGCGTGTCAACCCGCCTGCCAAAAGAATAACCCCAAAACTCGAGAATCGTACCACCTCACTCTCTCTCTCTCTCTCTCTCTCTCTCTCTCTAGAACACGAGGGCTATTTGGGGAGCTACTATGGAAAGAAACCCACCATTCCAATATGAAACTCCGAAATGAGAAAGAATCTCCGGTGCATCTCCGGCGAAACTTAAATGAAAACTCCAATATTCACCAAAACCCCTCCCCTTGTCCAATTACTCGAAAGTCGAGTCCCAAAAACGTCAAAATTCGTCTGAAAACATTTAGGTTGGTTCTTTCTAAACCAACTGCTAGTGGTGGAAAGACAACTCCCTTGTTAAAATGGAAGTTCAGGGACGACGTTTCCCACAGTACAACTCACGAGAATGCCGCTTTGACTTCGGCAAGGAAGCTCGGCTTGGCTCTCTGGCAGCTTCGCTTAGTTGATGTTTCAGCCGCCGTCAATGACACACGGCAAGGATTTAAGGTAGTCTTTCAAACCTTATGTTGAATGTATTAACTATTACGAGCTCTTTGGTGCTCATTGTGAAATGTCTAATTTGAAATAAACCCTTTTGGGCTAATTGGCCCAAATCATGTAATTTTGCAATTATTGTTATTTAGTAAAAATTCAGACTCAAAATCTTTTGATATAAAGCATGTAGCAGCCCACCTGACCTAGAATGTATGTTACTGGTTGAGTGGCCACAGACTTGATACACAATGATTGAGCATAAATTTAGTACTGTGGAGAGTATTGTGGTCCAAATAGTTCCAAACCATGAGCGGTCTTAGGTGGACCACAGTTTCTGGTACTACAGACCATACATTGGTACACTTGTATCATAAAAAGAAAGAATTTCTTGTCATAGACCTTTGAAAAATGTCATATTTTTTGTGTATATATTAGAAATCTAGAATGCTTTTTGTTTTTGTCAAAACTAAAAGTGGGATATCTTTTGTATAATGAATTTAAGTCTTCTTAAAGCTTATTTTGATCTTATATAAAAATGTGTCTGCAGAGAATGTTTTGACTGAGTTTTGTTGCATCTTTGCCCACAGTCAGGTACTAAAAATAGGAGGAAGTCATTTGCTTGGAGCGTGAATGGCGATCAAAGCATTCATGAAACAAGGGAACTTAGAAATAGAGCACCGCATTCGGTATGTCATTTTCTTCAACAACAGCATTTCATTCTAATCATCTTTTCTTTTTTATAGTTCCTTTATCTGTGCAAATAATTGTGCTTGTTTCTGTGTTATTCCTTTGTATTGGCCCTAGTCATTTTGGACATGAAGAATAGCATCGTACATATCACTTGTCTATGTATGCATTAGGTTCATTATGAATTTTGTATGGATCAGCAAATCTAGTATTCCAGTTAATGTCTCCTGCTTCGTAAATAACTAGACTTTTCATGTTTTACTAATTTCTCAGTTTCATGAACCGAGAACAAAATTATTAATTCTCTCCCTTTACCCCCCTTCAATGTCAATTAGATCGAGTCTCCTTTATATCATTCAAAATTTGCGATGGAAGCGGCAACAAAGTGGGACCCTGGCAGCAGGAAAACAACCAATGAGATTGTTCATTTCTGCAGCCGTTTCAGACTTCTTGAAAAAGAGCAGTATGCCACTGCCTCAGTTGCCTCTGATCTTCGAGCAGATCTTATGCAGGCTCAGATGCACATTCTAGACCTTCAAGTAGAGCATCGGTCCCATAAACAGAAACTTCAACAGTTGTTGAAGAAACTCGGTGAGGAAAGGATTGCTTGGCAGAGGAAAGAACACCGGAAAATCCGGGCAGTAATTGTTCACTTGAAGGAAGAATTGCATAGAGAGAGGAAAAGTCGTGAGAGAATGGAGATTGACAACTCAAAATTAGTCAATGAGCTGGCTTGTGTGAGGTTCTCGTCCAAGCAATTGATGCAGAAGTATGAGGAAGAAAGGAAAGCCCGGGAGTTAATTGAACAAGTCTGTAATGAACTAGCCAAGGAAATTGGCGAGGACAAAGCTGAAATTGATTCACTGAAGAGGGAATATTTGAAACTTCAAACTGAAGTGGAAGAAGAAAGGAAGATGTTGCAGATTGCGGAGGTATGGCGTGAGGAGCGGGTACAGATGAAGTTGGTTGATGCAAAGCTGGCTCTTGAAAATAAGTATTTTCAGGTAAACAAGCTTATCAAAGATCTTAAAGCATTTTTGAGATCAAGAAAAGGAACCCTTAATGTGATGGATATGGAAGAGGCTGAGGTGATCCTGCAGGACACTACAGTAAAGATTCAAGAAATTGAGGAAATTTGTGTTGTGCCCCCAGGATCAAATGATTCCATGGCTGTGCTCGTTAATGTCAATTATGGTAAGGGTAATAAACAGGCCTATACAATGAGTCCTGAGGTTGGTGGTTCTAACAGAAATGAAAAGCAGTCAATTGTTCCTGTTGATAGTATTAGTGGGGTAGAAGAAGCCAGTGGCCTGGAATCTATCAGCCATGCCCCCGTGGGGACTAATCTCTCTCATAAGAAGAATACACTTAGCCAAGAGAGTAACGTTACAAGTAGTGGAGTTGAATATGCTAAAACCAGTGAAGTCTGCTCGATGTCTGCAAAGCAACCAAAAAAGAGAACATTTGTATCTAAGCTTTGGAGAACAAATCCAGGCAATCTTGACAGTCACAAAGCAACCACCACTGATGACAATGGAAGGGTTTCTGAAGTGACAAGTTCAGATTTGGATATATGTACCAGTTCCCAGGGTAGAGTGTCCCTATCAGGTGAAGGAGAGGTTAGGAACCCAGACCCGATGGGGCAACCCGATTTGGGAAATCCACATATTGCTCGAGGTTTGAAGGGTTGTATTGAATGGCCTAGAGGAATTCAGAAGAGTAGTTTTGAAGGCAAAGGTTTTGGAAGCAAGGGTTGAGAGCCAGAAAACTCAACTAGACCAAGTTATTAGACAAAAGAGTTTGTCGAAATAAGTCCTTCAGATTTTGCAGTTTGCAGTAGTATAGAGGAATTAGTGGTCACTTACCCTCCCATTTTGCAAGATACAGTTATCACTGGAATTAGCTCAAGTTGATGGGCACGAAAGCATTTTAGTACAAGCGGCAACCAGTTCAGCTGCCACCAGGTCTTTCCACTTGAATCACTTAGATGTATTATATGACTAGACATTAGCCTTTTGCTTTGGCAACTACACCATCTTGTTTTCTGAAGGCAAGATCAAAGTACGCAAAACTTGTAATGTACTTTTTATTCACATAAAATAGAATATAGTTGAAAAAATGATTAATCTTGGATTTTTATGGCTCTATACATTCCGGCTTATTGGTCCTAGAGTGATAACCATTGATGTCTCCAAAACACCACTCCAAGTGAGCAAGTAGTCCCTTACCTTTCTTCTAATACGCTTATGATGATTTTAGAAGAATGATGATTCTACGGATATTAATTGAAAGGTATCCTCTTGTTACTTTTTATTGTTATGTTAGAAGATAACGTGGTTGTGTTCTTTCGTGCCTGTTATTTGTAGTGCCGTGAACTATTACATAACCATTACAAGTAGAAACAAAGGGGGACAAAAACAAAAGGTAAGGTGATAGGAAGAAAAATGTATTCCGAATGCCTCAATTATTTTGTGACAATCTTGTGAGCCCCTTCTAACCAATAGTCTGTGGTGCAAGTTGGGTGGCGGGTCCTGAGTTTTTCTGTGACACCTCTAGCTACACTTCGAGAGATTTCTCTTATTGCATGTAAGATTCAGCATTTGATTCTCTTATGATGGATGAAGAGGCAGGAAGTTCCTGTCTTCACAAAGAACATACGTTGGTTTTACAGGAAGACGGCAGTAACTATGGCAGTTGATGAATGAAACGTATAAAATAGAAGGAATAAGTGGAGTTCTTCCATGCCATCTCTTGGAATTCCCAAGACCTTTTTTCTGTCTGGAAGTTCTGAAAGCATTGGATCATCTTTGTATCCCTTTTGACCCTGTTGGTTCACCAAATTTTGATTTTCTACCGGTTACACCCTATCAATCTCATTATTAAAGCCCAAACACCTTCGATTTCTGCAAAAGTAACATGTCTAATCTTCTTTTTTTTTTCTTTCCATCTTTTTGTCCCTTCAACTTGTGGTTCATGGCCAGGAGCTGGAGCATGTATGATTCTTCTTGCCTGTTCTATTATTGATTCCATCTTGTTTCCTGAGAACAACTACGAAGCAGGTATAATATACAAGAAGCAGCGCACTACGGACACATCGATTTGAAAAAGTTAACAAAATTTTACACTAATATGAGTTATAAATCTTTCAGTCGTACGACAAGTCAAAATCATGCCCGTCATGAACAGAAAACAAGATACGATTATTTTTAGAAATCATACAATTATTTTAGAGCTCCAGATCAATAGGGCGTTTACATTGCCGACAGCATCACAGTACACAACAACATGATAGATTTTCTTTGACGTAATCAGTGATGCATGCAAGCCCCATTAAGATCTTTTTGGTATTTGACCTGTATGATTGAGCTTGGGAAGATGTATGATATTTTCAGTCTTAGAAACAGTTGCAATCTAATTTTTTCTCGATTCCCCGAAAGTATGTCTCTTGATTTGACGCAGATAAAGACATATCGAGTTGACTGTCTTCTTTGGAATTTTGATTTGCAGTAGAATCGAAGTTCAGTGCATGTGAAGAGTGAAATCTCAAGTCCCATTTAGATTGCAGTGGAGATTATATTTCATGCTTTCTGCACTACTTGGCCTACTTGGTTTATCTCCCTTAGAGTTTTTATTTATTTATTATTATTATTATTAGGATAGTTTAATCCGTCGGCGACGGGATTTGAATCTGCGGGCTATCCTGGGCCATGATTCTATCTAAATCCCCTTAAGATGACATGTTTTAGGCTAAGTCCTTTTGGGCTAAGTCGGCGGGTGATCACGTACATCTGTTTTTTTTTTTTCATCTAAAATCTCACCGTAAATAATTTAATTCAAATATTTATAGACATCTTATTTAAAGATGATTCTTTTTGTATAGTCATTTTCATTTCTAAATTTCAAATTCAAAATTTAATTAAAATACCAAACATTTCATCACACTAGATTGAGTTGATGCCATCTCCATACACATTAAAAACAAAAAAAATTGAGAAGTAAATATTCGATTTTTCCTTCATGAATTTGTGCATTTTAAGTTTCTTATGATCATGGTTGAAGAGGGTGTCATTAAATAGATAGCTTAATGGTTTAAATCTTTGTTATTAATATAATAGTTTTATATTTAAATCTTTATATAATAATAATAAATAAAAAAAAAAACTGATGAGGGTACTTCTCAACCAGCGAAAAAGATAAAAACAGTGAGATCAGGTTGGGTAAATCATCGATTGCAGGGGCCTAGCGACAGTTGCAAGTCACATACGTTAAAAGATTCCAAGCTGATCATTACCCACTACTATTTTTTAGTAAAAAGAGCTACCGGTGCAATAGACACCACACCATGAATCATAATGATGAGAAACAGACTTGTTAGCAATCCCAAGGCCACGAGCATCAGAGTCCAAAATTGAAGGGAGTGTAATTTACCCAAACCCCTGCTAATATAAAGTGCATGAGATGATACCTTACTGATCTCTCTCTCTCTCTCTCTCTCTCTCTCGTTTAGGAAGAGAGTGGCACTCGAAAGATAATTGTCTTGACAAGAACATATATGAGTGTAATACCTGAAAAATTATATTACACCTCAAATACAATAATAATTAAATATAAATAAAAATAATTTTAAAAAATAAATCAAATGTATCTCATGTCGATGAACTCCGACGATTGTGATAATACCGAAATGATCATTGGATGTGCATAATTTTTCTAAATTCTCAATTTCACTCGATAGATAATATAAAATTTAAAAACTTGGATTTAAAAACCCAATACACTGAAGGGTGTTTATATAAACTCTCAATTATCAAAAAACCATTAAAACCATATAATTATCACCCTAAATTATTGCTGATTATTATAAAAACTCAATTAATATTCAAAATAAAAAAAAAATTAATTGTGTAAAGATTTGAATGGGACACCAAAATTTAATCAAATATATTCAAATTCAAATCATTTCCATTTTTATCACATTTAATCTTTTTTCGTTATATTTTTTCCATTAATTTCATTTTAAATGTATTAACTCATGACATTTGGATTTTAAAAAAAAATCCTAATATTGTCTCGTTTGGTTTAGCAAACCGACTTGAAATCAAAACCAAGTCAACTCTATATGAAAATGAATTACGGCAATAAGTTTTCTGAAAGCGAGTATTATTTTTCTTGTATTATAATATATTCTATTTTCTAATTTTATAATAACATTTACTTTGCGAATAAACTTTACGTTTATTCGAAATCCAAATATGATAAATTTATCTTAAAACAACATGTAAACAATTTTATTGAGAAAATTCATTTTTGAATTTTATTTAAATAAGAAAATAAGCCAATATTTACAAAATGATTCCTAAATCTACTTGGTAACATACGTTTGATTAAGGGATCGATAAATATACAATCAGTGTTAATGTATTGAATTACAAATTTATTTTCCAACACTATTTCTCTAATGACTAAATATTTTATGTCGATGTGTTTAATTAGAATGCCACTATTATTATTTTTAACCAAAAATATAACAGATAAATTATTACAAAATACATATAATCGATTAGATACAAAATCTAAAATTTTAAACCTAAATATGAAACTCTTGAATCACACCGCAAGTGACATAGTCTCAAAACATACTACGAACTCAGTTTCTATAGTAGAGATCGTAATCAACGTTTGCTTAGCACTCCTACATGATATAGTTCCATCGGCCATTACAGGAATCAACGCAGCCTACAAAATCTGAATCTGAGTACCCGACTACTTTCAAACTGTCAGTTCTTCTGCATGTAAGCATGTACTTCTTGGTATCTTGTAAATATTTCAACACATTTTTTGCTACCTTCCAATATTGCAAGCTTGGATTACTTTGATATGTAGCTAATATCCCTATAGTATGCGCTATATCAGGTCTTGTACAAACTTGTGCATACATGAGACTTTCAACAACGGAACCATATAGGATGTTAACTATCTATTCTCTTTCCAAATCTATCCTAAAGTATTGGTCAAAATTAAATCTATCCCCTTTGACAATTGGAGCTATACTTGGTGAACAGTTTTTCATCATATATCTCTTAAACACTTTGTCGATATAAGTCTCTTGAGATAATCTCAAAATTTTATAAAATTTATCTCGATATATTTTTATGTCAATGGCATAAAATGTATCATTTAAATCTTTTATCTCAAAGTTTTTAGAAAGAAACTATTTCATCTCATGCAGTATCCCCTTATTATTGGTGACAAGTAATATGTTATCCACATAGAGGACAATAAAACAAAATCTATTTCAATTGAGATTGAGGTATATGCATTCATCAACATTATTTTCTTCAAAATCGAATGAAATGACTATATTGTGAAATTTCAAATAACATTTGCATGAGACTTGTTTTAGTCTATATATAGATTTTTTGAGTTTACACACTAAATGCGCATTACCATTAAAGGAGAATCTTTCAGCTTAACACATGTAATCCTTTTCCTCTAATTTCTCATTAAGAAAAACAGTTTTCACATTCATTTGTTACAATTCTAGGTCGAAATATGTAACAAATTCTAAAATTATGCGATGAGAATTTTTCTTAGACACCGGAAAAAATGTCTCCATTTTTTTTTTTGAGTGAACCCTTTAGCAACAAGGTTGGTCTTGTATTTCTCGATATTGGCTAATAAGTTTGTCTTAGTTTTGAAAACTCATTTATATCTAATCGATTTTACCCCATCTGACAACTCTACAAGATTTCAGATTTCATTACTTCTCATGGAGTCCATCTTATCTTTCATGGCGCTTAACTATAAGTTCGAGTTCTTAAACTCATAGTTTGTGAAAAACATTTCTGGATTCTCTACGCCTCCAACGTTATAGTCAAACTCTTGAAAATATACCATATAATCATTAGGCATAGCTGACGTTCTTTCTCAAGTAGATCTTCTTAATGTAAGTTCAACATTCTCCGTATGAGAAGATTAACCAACTTGATCTTGTTCAGCTGTTTGTGAAATTTCTTGGTTGTCACCCATACCCTGAATTGTGTCCATAGACACTTGAGAATTATTTTGGATGATAACTAACTTAGTATTTGAAATTGATAGAATATTTGATAGATTCCTTTTAGGAGTTAACTCTCGAAAGTATTTTTCCCACTGATCAAGTCATTCTCTAGAAATCTAATATTTCTAGATTTCACAAATCTAGTGTGGTAGGATGGAAATAAAACCAGTAACCTCTGCACTTTTCAACATAATCGACAAAGTATCCACTCATGATTCTTGAATTCAGTTTCTTTTCCCGTGGATTGTAAACTCTTTTCTCTGTAGAACAACCCCAAAAACGTATATGTCTCAAACTAGGTTTTCAACTCTTAAATAATTCAAATGGAGTTTTGACTACTATTTTGATTAGAACCTTGTTTAGAATATACACTGTCATCTTAAGAGTTTCAATTTACAAAAATTTAGACAGTTTGGAGTTAATCATTATTCTCATAAGCATATCAAGTAAGATCTTATTCCTTCTTTCAGCTATCCCATTTTGGTCAAGTGAATCAGGTATAGTGTATTGGGTAACAATCCTACTTTTCTAAAAGAATTTTGTAAATTGATTTAGTGTTTGTCCATCGTCTGTATATATTTTATAATATTTCTCACATCTATTTGATATCATGATCTTTATTTACTTATCGTATTATTTCCCTAACTCTGCCTTAAAACTTTTAAAGGCATCCAACGTCTTGTCTTTATAGTGAAAGATATAAGATACATATATCGTGAATAATCATTTATAAATGAAATGAAATAACTATAATCATACGAATTTGTATCTGAAATACAAATGTCCATTTGTATGATTTCAAACAATTCTCAACTTTTTCTGACAACTTTTTGAATCTTGTTAGTTTGTTTTTCCTTAATATAGTCCACACAAGTCTTAAAATTACTAAAGTCTAGGGTATCAAACACCCCATTCTTTACAAACTTTTATATTCTCTTTATAGAGATCTGTCATAATCTCCGGTACTACAATATGAAAAACTTTTTTTCAATTACACTTCTTTTAACCCATGTATGTATTACATTTATACAAATATTATCTTGTAAATTAATAGTATACACTCCATTTAATAATAGATAATAACAATTGATATTTGAATAATAAAATAACATCATTTTGTTACTAAATTGGAAAAAATAATTGAATTGTTTAAGTTTTGAAATGGAAATTAACTTTCTTGAAAACTTAAATATATAAAATATTTTCTCTAATTTTAAGACATGTCTGCTTGCCAATATGAGTTTGTAATCTCCAATGGCCTTTACTTGTGAATTCATCTTATTACCTGAATAGATAAGTTGTTCACAATTCACTTGTTTTTTTAAGTTTTGCAAATCTTACAACAGATTCGTAATGTGAATGGTACAACTATAATCAATCTACCATGTGTCATAAAAAATTCCAATCATGCAAAATTCGTAATAAAGTAATGAGATTTCCATACATTTATTCTCAAGTCACCGTTTGTAATTGGCACAATGCTACTTCATGTGTCTCTTATTTTTACAAAAAAACATTTGTACTCTTTCATTATGTTCGCTTTTAATTTTATATTCTTTGGTTTGGTTTGAACTTACCGTTCTTCTTTTCTTGTACGGCCACATATGCACTAATAAAACCTTGATTCATTTCCATCAGCAACTTTCCTTCCTCTTGTACACATATAGCTATCAATTTATTGATAGATCATTTCTATTTATATGTATTATAGGAGATTTAAAAAAAAAACCGTATAGTTGAGGGAGGGAATTTAGAATAAAATGCACGAAGAAGGGTTCAGAAATCTCAACCTCCAGATTCTATAGTTGAACCACAATATCCTGCATCTGCATCATGTGCTCGTGCACACCGTGAACAGTAGTGAGTCTCATGGAAGAGAAATGCATAATGAGAGTATCGGCAAAAAATTTCTCCAATATCACAAATTACTCATCTCTAGCCTTAAGAAGAGCACATATATTGTTATACTGGTTGACCGATCCATAAATACTAGTCGAAATTTTGCTCTTTATAGACATGGTACTTACGATTCAATCATTTCCATTTTTCATGAAGAGTTTTTTCGTCTATAGAGTTAGTATCGGCATTTCCATTTTTCATGAAGAGTCTTTTCGTCTATAGAGTTAGTATCGGTCATCAGAATAGGTTCGTCCTTCCATATAGTATAGTCAATGTACAAGCAACCCAAATGAAGAATTATCATTTCCCTCCGTTCCTTATAATTCTCTCAATTCAAATTTGCAAAATCGGATTTTAAATCTATGGTTTGAAATACTGTAAAATAAATAAATATAATTACTAACTATATGTTAGACATTTAATATATGTCTACCACTGCAAATATATGAAAATAAATTTATAATATAGAAATTGTTTTGGGACTAAATTTATAATTCTATTAGATTTATTTAATTTTATGATAAAATTTATCAAAAATAGATCATTCTCCACTATATGTTAGGAATTTAATATATATCTACTGCTACAAATATATGAAAATAAATTTATAATATATAATTTATTTTTGGGCTAAATTTTTAATTCTATTAGATTTATTTAATTTTATGATAAAATTTATCAAAAATAGATTATTCTCCGATGTATATGAGTTAATTGGAAAAGTCTCAATAGTTAGTCTTTTCTTGATCACTTTATCATTTTCTACTTAACCGTGTAAGACGACGCATCAGGTAAGTTCCCAAGTAGGTGGTGGGTCATATGGGATCGTTTAAAAACCAAACAGTTTTAGACTTATTCTCATTTTTTTTTTTTTACAGAACTAGCCTAAACATGCATTAGATCATTCATATTTATAGTACTATATAGAAAAGTGATTTCAATCAAATAGACTACTATTAAAAATAATTATTTTGATATCTTATCTCAATTTTTATTATTTTCATACAACAAAAATTCCTATGAGATAAAACTCATTACATAAAAATAATTTTCATAACAAATTTATCTCTTATTTAATGTGATCATGTCTTTATATATAATTTTTTATTTAATTGTAACTGTTATGATTAAACTCTAATTAATTTTAAAAATTATGTTGATCACAAAAATAATATTATTAATTAATTTTATCACGTTAAAGTGTATAAAATTTTAATAAAAATATAATTAAATTATCTAATGCATTGCATTAATTTTATACCTCTCTTTATGTACAAAATATAATCAAAATTAATTTTATATACGATTTTCTAAAATTTGGGTTTAGAAAATACTTTGAAAATTTTGAAGATTTTTTGAAAAATTTTTCAAATTTTTCTCCCCAAAAAAATATTTTAATAATTTTGTACACTCCCTTATATATAAAATTATTCCAATATTAACTTTATGCATAATTTTAAATATCACGTTCCAAATTTTTATTTATTTATTTATTTAATCCAAAAGTCTAATATAAAACATTTTAAAATTTATTAGATCTTTTTAAAAAATATTGTAGGGATTTGATTATAATAGTTAATAAAAATTCAAAAATTATGAGATTATTAAAAATTGTAGGACAAAACCATAATTCTTTAAAAAATACATACCAAAACGCACACAATGAGAAGTTATTAATTGTTCAATCACAAGACATTCAAAATACAATCCACGAATTGGATGTTTGATCATTCAATCACAACTCATAGGATTTCAATTATTCACACGTGTTGGCTATCTTAACATATTGAATGTTCGAACCCACCCGAAAGATCTCCGACTACCGAAGCTCCGTTGGAAAATACATGAATATACCAAAATTATTTTTGAAAATATGGTTTTGACTTTAATGATGTAAAAATGTCAATTTTGGACTCAATTTTTTGAAAAAAAATTAAGATTTTTTGGACCAAATATTCAAAAATCTGAAAATCCTAATTTTTGAAAATTTTTCACCAAAATCTTGAATGTAGAGAACAAAATTGCTCTGATACCAAATATAATATTATATTACATACCAAATATAATAATTGTTGTACACAAATAAAAATAATCCGAAAAAGGAGATTGAATGTACCTCCGGCCATTCGCAATTCCAACGAGTTCTAACGATTGTGATAGTATCAAAATGATTCTTAGGATGTGTATAAATTTTTTAAATCTTCAATTTCACTTAATAAATAGTGTAAAGTTTAGAAATTTGGACTTGACCCAATACGCTAGGAGAAGGTTTATAAAAAAACTATTAAAACACTATAATTGACATGCTAAATTATTGCCGCATATTATGAAAATTCAATTAAATATTCAAAACGAAAAAACAAGATTAATTGTGTAAAGATTTGAATGTAATACCAAAATCCGGTCAAATATATCCAAATTCAAATCACTTCTACTATTTATCACATTTAATGTTTGTTTCGGTTATTTTTTTCTCATTAATTTTATTTTGAATACATTAACTCAAGAAATTTGAATTTAAAAAAAAAAATTCCTAACAATATCTCGAATAATTTTATCTTATCTCATGTTAATTGGACAACTCATGCCAAGTGTTTTCCGTGGAAAGCATCAAGCGTCCCACTAGTTCATGATTCAGTTCAGTGATATACATCTGATATTTCTCATTAGATGTCATTTTGGAATTGGACCCATTAAATGCCAAGTTAGAGGGGTACTTGTATTTTGCTCGAGACATGTAAGTTCGTGGAGTGGAAGAGTATCAGAGTGATTACGTTTTGAATGGATCAGTAATTTTGCAGACTAATTAGGCACAAAAATGTATAGTTTAGTTATGCAATAATGCAGCTAAGATGTTGGGTCTCATTTCAGATTCAGAAGGGCAAGATTTTCATTAGTTATTTAGTGTATTTATTGCATAAAGACATAGGAGAAGGAGAATAATTAAAGTGGTCGTTGCTAACATGTAATTAATAAATCTAAGGAATCAGAATAATACAATTAGGAGGAATGTTTACATAGAAAGCTGTCTAGAACCTAAAGATATGTCAGAAATGATTTGATATGAAGAAAAAATGGGAGTATGCTGAGTGACTTGTTGGGTCCGCCTGTGACTACCCAAGAAGAGTAGGTGCTTAGTGATTGAAGGATTTCTCAACTAAATCATTCAATCGCTCATTGTGGAATAGATAAGACCAATCAAATTTTATAAAAGTTGGTTTCGATCGTGGCTCCATTTGAATTCATGAACCAACAAAGGGGGCTGCTAAAGCTATTGAGAATTTCTGCGTACTCGTGGTGAAAAAAAGGCTTCTTTTAACTACTTAACAGTGATGTTCATTTGCATTTGTATCATGGGGGAGGCACACTCTACTCTCTCTCTCTCTCTCTCTCTCTCTCTCTCTCTCTCTCTCTCTCTCTCTCTCTCTCTCTCTATTCCGGTGTTATGGTTTTCCTTTTGCTAGTCAAAAAGGATGGAGAAAGAAACTAACATAATTATTTTCTTTGGGCGATTATAAAAATTTCACTTTATATAAATGATTAGTTGAAATATAATGCACACAGAGAGAATTTTTTTTTTTTTTTGTTCAGTAGAAAATTCACGAGCTAAAACGATACAACGAGGGTGACTCTTCATATACAAATAATTAAATAAGTTATAATCACAATTAGAAGTTGAATTTATTTCATTGAAAAAGGTTCATATACTTTTAGATTATATCTGCTTGTTCATAGACCAAAAACTCTTTACAAATTGAACTTGCAGAGAATGAAAAGTGCCATGGTGAATTAATGCGTAAAAAGAGCTACTTATGATCAAGAAATATGTTTCGTCCATGGAGTCCACAAGATTGCAAGGGCAACATCAATTGCTTAAAGGGAATGAGCTGGGCACATGTTAGGAGATAAAATTTAATTTTCTGGCCCACACAAGCAAAATCACCATACAAAAATGACACATTGTGATCCTTGTCACTTTAGTATCAAGTTGAATGGAGAACCCCACCACTGAACTTAAAGAATCTCTGAATCTCTCTGCAGAGGATTTTAGGATTCTAGTGGTGGACTCCCCCCAATATTCCTGCATGGTAAATTAATATTTATATGCTTTTTATAATGTTGGTCCCTTAGGAATTTAGGCTACATTTGGCTGGAAAAAGATTTACTTATATGCTACAACTGCACACCATGGAGAGAGAGAGATTTCCTTGTGTTTGGCTTGGAATTGCGGGGAAGGGAGACTTTATGGACCATTGCAAATTGATCAAAACGGATGCATATGAGAAATTCATTCCGTCACCACTTTTGCATATTTCTGAAGGGAGAAATTCTTTAGTCTAAATTATGAGTTGTACTAGTTCAACACCGATCACTTGTTTCACTCAGCACTTGCATTCAGAGATCTGAAAGTGTCCAAGGTGGTCTCATGAAGTATATATTCTGAAAATCTTACAACGGCCCACAAGTTTTTTTCTTTTTCCTACCTTTTCTTATGATATTCTGATTGATTCTATGATTTTTGCTAGCTTTATGGATTCCTTTTTGTACTAAAGCGTAGAAGTGCAAAATAATTTCCTGGTGCAATTTGTTGGGGATGATTTTAATGTGGTTCAAACACACTATAATGTGGGTACAAGCTTTAGCTTTATTAAAATGGGTTTCTACCTCTACCAACGTAATACGGATATAGTAAGCGAGTGATAAATTCTTTTAATTCAGATCTCGAGTTCAAATATTAAAAATAAAAAAATAGATATCGAGAAAACCAACCCCTCAAATGAGCCGTAAAATACTTAAATCGGAATAGTTGGATAACACATATACTGATCCACACATGCACACAAAAAAAAAAAAAAGAAAAAAAGAATTGGTTTCAACCTCAAGCCCTAAGGATGCATTCCAAAACAATAAATTTATAAAATAAATAAATAAATAAATTTTATTCACTCATGTTAAAATAGTCCTGTTATTTTAAAATGATATATGAAAAAAAAATCCTTTGTCTTGGGCTTGGGCTTGATATTAACATGTGGGAACCACGTCCCTCACATCATGGAACTGCAACACGCTTGATAAGCACGTGCAAGATTCACGATTTCATTGGCTGCTTTGGGAAGCCCAAACCCCAAGATGTCCCACAAAACGACAATGCCTCCCTATTTTTATAGTCTTTTGCCCTTATTGTTCTTGTTCTTTGGAAGAACAAAAAGACCATTCATGATTAGCTAAACCCGCATAAGAAAATTAAAGACAATAAGAAACCCACCCCAAAAAATAATAATAAAACCCTAATTAGGGCAATCATCATGAATCTTGTGATCCTCTAGATCTAGTTCTATAATTAAACTATACCATCAAACATAATATGTAATCACAGTGGAACTCTCTCTTATTTGCTATATACCGATAGATTTTCTGATAAATGATTGATTTAATGGAACGATATATTAAATTCATTAATCAAATTTTGAATTCAAAACTTAATAATAGAAAATATTACGTTTGAAAAACCTCTTCCTAAATAAGACCCTACAAACGTTTTAATCGAATTAATCAAAATATGATTTTAAATATCAATAATAAATACTCAAAAAGAAAAATATATATATATACCGGTCCCCTTATTGTGTAGGTCCGGCAAAGGCTGCAACTTGAGCAAAGTGTATTGCCACAGTACATGGGTAGATAAAATGCATATATATTTTACCGTGTTGAATTATGTTACCATCTAATTATCTAATTGAAGTTTATACATATAATTTAATCAATTTAATTATGTTGAGCTTAGACTCGGGCAATTGAATTTTTGTTTTAGGTTAGTGTTAATGCTTAACATGGCTTAACTTACTTGAGTTGTATAACTATGTTACCTTAGAAAATTTAAAGCATCCTTTCGAATATAGATATTTAGACACCCTTTAAAGTTTTAAGCAGCAAATCGTATTAATCAGATCAGAAATATTTTCAAACGCATTTATTACAATATCAACCCGATTGCAAAATTTCTTCAACTCTATATACCAGATCAAAAGCAACTCTAAGTAATTCAAAAAAAAAAAAAAAAAAAAACTAATGATGTGCCTACAAGTATTATAAATTTTTCTCTTTGTTGGCAATTTATAGAAAGACGGTGAATTTCGGAGTCGAAATCATATAATCTCTTTAATCTCTTGTTCTAAATTCTGAATTTGGTTGAAAAAGTGAATATTAGATTAAAATTAATTTAATGGAGTTTTCAATAAAAATTTATTGGTATAATGATAATTAATTTCTTTTTTTTTTTGAGAAATTTAATTCTGTTTACAAAACTTCATTTTTAGTTAAAATAGTTACCGGTTGATAAAATAAAATAAATAAAAATTGAGCCAAAGCCAAATAAAGATTTACCTAATAGGCCAATGGTAATGGTGAGCTTGTTTCCACTTCATCAACATGCCGCCTCTGTTCGTGTCACAGGGAGAAACAGAGGACCACAATTTTTTCACTGCCCTTGAGGAAAGTGTGGCGATTGACTATGACGCACCGTGTTCCTTCATCTTTTCCTATCTCCTATTCTGGTATTCGAACGACCCTCCTTTCCCCTGTTAGGAATCCTTTTCGATGAAATAGGATCTTCAAACACCTTATTAGAGGATTGGTGAACGACATCCTCTGTTGCGTGTCATTGCAGTTCTATTACTGTTGTATTACACTCTGTTCGGCATAGTATTCAGATTTATCGGATATTTCAAAACTTATCATGGTACCTATATGTTCATATTCATTTTTGATATATTGATTCTTTGAAATAAAAAAAAAAAAAAAGTGAACTTATTAATTACCCTCCCCTTTGCTTAGAAATTAAAATAACCTTAACCCTTATACTTTCATACAAATGAACAGATCAATCCAGACATACACTTAAAAGCAAGTTAAGTATGGTGCTCTGAGCCAAAACCAACAATAATTCAGGGTACTTAGTTTTTTTTTTTTTTTTTTTTACTATGTCTTGGATATCGTCTGGTATCCAGAATTTCACCCGACTAATCTGGACCGACCGCTGCAGTGACTCCTTTTGGAGTACGGGTCTCCAACAAAGAACACTCTATACACATGGAGACCCGATACTCTAAACGAGAGTCAAATCTCGGTCATATTTAAGAATATTCAATCTCACATTTAGTTAACCAACCCTAAGTACACTTAGTTCATAAATCCATAAACTAATCCATCTGTAATCCATGAGATCACATGAAGAACACTAGGGGTTTGTTACTTAATTTTTTATGTAAAAAGTTTCAGGGAACATGGTGGGGTTGCGGGACTAGAGCAAGTAGCAGGTGAGATTCTGATTCTGAAAAACTCTTTTCAAATGCATTACGAAATCATTTTCTGATTTCTGATTACCCAGCTTGGCTGTTTTGCCAAAGGACACGAATGGGGGCTCCCACTTGTACTATTTATATTCATGCGAGTATCTATTTCTTGTATCATATATAGCCTTTTATTTTTATTCAAATTTTAAATATATTTTTCTACACTAGAAAAATTTTGAACCCACCTTAATGGTATGTTGATTTGACATTCGTATCTTATAAGTTATTATGTGTATTTAATAAATTTATTAATATATATTTAAAAACTAATAACCGATAGTTTGACTATTATAAAATCAATAATTCTCTATTTAACGAAGCTTGAGTGATCCAAGAATCATGATAGATCAGTTATGAATAGGTAAAAAAATTCTAGCCATCAGATTGTCTGTGAGCGTCTGTAAGCATGCCTCCCTATGGGACATAGGATGCTCGATTATTCCCAATGATATGGTTCCATCATTGAACCTGTGTCCGGACCCCGTGTCCACACGTCTGTCTGCCGATGCATAACCAGTACACTATGCGGGTCCCAAACAAGCCTGGCCACCCAAACAAGCCTGGCCACCCCACCGCACCATCACCACCACCCCCGTTGTCATACTCGCATCCCCTCTCTCTCTCTCTCTCTCTCTCTCTCTCTCTCTCTCTCTCTCTCTCTCTCTCTCTCTCTCTCTCTCTCTCTCTCTCTCTCTCTCTCTACATTTAAAATTATAATTCAATTAATCTGATTTAAATATTATTAATTTTAATTTATAAAAATATTTTTTAATATAAATTTAATTTTAATTTTAATTTTAATTAATATTTTTTTTTCTCATTATCGCGAGAGGTGATCACTCTCCAAACGAAAATCACGATACCGAACACGTATAAACAATGATGTAACAAATTTGCCCGAAAGAGAAGCCAGTCCAAACTGTTTAGAGCCAAAATAGGATTTCATTGTGAAGGTCTTTTTGATGGTGACGTTTGGTTTTATGCCGATGATGATGGGTTTCTCACCTTTTCCTAAACGACAAAGTTTTACGTATGAGGGTCCCACACTACTCTCGACCGTCCAATGTGCTCAATACCCAATACTCAATACCCACTAAGGAATTTTCTAAAACACTAATTTGGAGATTAATTAACCTTAATTTAATATTCGATTAACCTTAATAATGTCAAGCGGAAGTCCCAAAAATATTTCATTAAGTTGGGTCGTAGGTTGACGGTGTATAATTTAATAATAAACTTGAAATGATTTGCCTTTGAGCTTACCGTAGGCAACTCATGATTCCCCAACTCAAATACGAAAGTATAATGTACGAGAAATAGGAACAAAACGCAGGAACACAAATTTTGTAATTTTTTAAAAAATAAATAGGTGAAAGAATTTTAATAAAATTTTAAAAATATTTAATAATATTTATTAAAATATCACTAAAGGAAAATTTTATTTTCAGAGAATAATTATCAATTTCTCTATTTATATTGTTAACTGAAATTTAAAAAACAATCTAAATTTAGTATAATTAGAAAAACAATATCTTACATGGTGTCAAGCTATAGAATAACTTATGATATATGGAAACTTCTCTATTTTTCTATTTTGAAAACATTTTCTATTTCTAAACATTTTTAAAATGTTTCAATATACTAAAATAATTTATATTTACATAAAACTATTATATTTTTATGATTACCAATTTTTTCATATTAAATAAATTATTTATTTATTTCATTATAATTTTTATTTTTTATATTAATTGTCTTAGCATTAATAATTACATATTTAATAATTTTAAATTTTTGTACAACATATGACTATTCTATTATTTTTTATAAAATAATTAATATTTATATAAAAATTCTTATATTTTTTATATTTATGTATTTATTTATGTTTCTATTTTCTATATTTTTATAAAATATTATTTTATTATATTATTTTATAACCGTTTTCAATTTTTCGTTTTCGTTTTCACGCGAGATAGAGAATAACTATAATATTCAATGGATTATTCTTACCCAAAATCAATTGAAATGCAAGAAAAAAAATTTTTTCTTTTATCTTTTTTTTTTTTTTTGAGGAAAAGGAAAAAAGAAAATTTGATTACATGCATTGGTGGAGACTTGGTGGGGTCTCTGTTGTAGAGATATTAACACGTGTCATAGGATGAGAGGAAGATAGTGGGGCAGGTACCCACGTGGAGAGTGAGACCCGCTTTGGCTGCACCAGAGAAGCGAAGGAGTCAAACACGAGTCGTTTAGGTGGTGGGGTCCACAAGTTTAATTGCTATTTCCAAAATGGAAAGAAAGGTTCAACCATTGCAACCAACAACTTAAATATATTTTTTTTATAATTTTAAAGGAAATAATAATTTTTAAGGAGAAATAATATTAAAATTATAAATATTAAGAAAATGTATAATTACATACATAGTTCCAGATCTTTTACCTATTTTTTTTATTTAATTTTAAAATTTTAAAATTTTCTATTGAGTTTTTTTAAATATTTAATTTTAATTATGATCCTACTTTTATAAAAGGACAAAGAACTGTGCACCACAACATTCAAAATCATGTGATAACCCACGTGCAATCGAGTCGATATTTCTACCATAATATTAATTTTATGTTAAATTAATAAAGTCACGGTCGACAATATTTTGTAATTTTATTATAAGATCAGAATTATAATCAAATATATATATATATTTAAAATTCAAAAATTATAAATAAATTAAAGAATTTTTTTATTATATAAAAATAGTAAAAATTATAAAAATATATAAATTTATAAGATTTAAATATTAGACTAATTTTAAAAAAAATATATTTAAGAAAAAACTCTTTAGTTTTTACAAAGGTATTCCGTACGTTATATTTGAAAAATTGAAACCAAAATTTTTATAAAAGCAATTACCCAAAACAAAACATTAAGAAATCCAAACATAATCCTTCGATTAAAGTACAATTACTGTACTTGTGAATTTATGGCTAGGGATGAAACAGCTAATGCATCCATCCAAACCTTACATCAATCAACACCAATAATTGACTTTCTCGGGCAATTATTGGGGCGTTCTGTCTACGCGCTCCCAATCGCGCTTGAGACTTAACGACGAAATTAATATTTGTAGTTTTTCCACGGCTTTGTGTTCATCTTTTATTTTTCTTTCCTACCATTCTCTCGTAGAATCTCTGATTGCGAATTCCTTCCCATGATTCGCTTTCTCCCCGATTTCACTTATCTTATCCACACATACTTCAGGAAAAGAAATCGATCTTGACCCGTTTTTATTTAAATATTTTTTAATTAAATTAAAAATCAATCACTACGAAGAATTTGGTAAAATATAATTAATAATTTATTTGATCTATTGGGTTATATTATTTTATGTTAGTTTTTAAGACACTAACGATTAGTTAATCTATTCACACATGGTGTTAAGTTTTTTAATTAAATCTCAGATTTGATTTACGATTTGGGTATAAAATAAAAAACAAATGGTATATATTATTAAACTTAGTAATAGATGGGTAAATATTTAGATATTTAAACAAATGGTGTATTTTAAAGATAACAATGGTATTGGCGTTAAATGAGTTATTACAAATATCGAAACAGATTAGTTAGAATATGAATTTAGATACCAGTCGGTATATTAAAAAAAATATTAGTTTTTAAGACCATGACAATTAATCTTGATAGTTATCCTTCCTTTCAAGTAATAATATGCATTTTTTTTAATAAATAAGAGTAATTTGGAGAAAAAAATAAAAAGTTATAATATTTCATATGATAAAATTTATTGAAACAGTGCTACGAAAAGATGTAAATTTTTTTTTAAAAAAAAAGAATTATAAAATGTAGTGTTTTCTTATTTATATTTTTGATTCACAAATTGTGAATGGTGTATATTATTAAACTTTAGTAATAAATTTATCAATGTAAATAGAATCTTTATTTTTTCTTTCTATGAAGATTAGAATTTTAAAACACTTTTACCCTAAACGCTTACATCTTCATTATCATTTTTTCTGTCAGCCATCTCTTCAAAAACTGCCTTTTATTTTTGAGCAAGGCGGAAAATCTCCTTGCAGTGTAAACATCTAGTTTTCTTCTCACAATCTACTCCAACAACATAACACCAAAGTACTTGCCTAATGTCTTTGAAAAATTTTCGTTCCAAAGATTTTAATATCCTATTTTAATAAATTAATTAATCATTTAATTTATCTACGTAAACACATACAACAACAATGACCAAATATTTATCTTACTAAGTAGGGTCTGCGTTATTGATTTTTTTTTACATCATTGTACACTATTTCATATTATATATTTACTTATATGATTATTTTATTTATATAATAATAAAATTTATACTTTTATAATAATAAATAGGATCGATAATATGAATATTTTTATATCATCTTATTTTATATTATTTTATATTTAAATAATTTATATCATATTTCACACGGATTAAAATAAAAAATTCTCAAATGAACTTTTTAAACAAATGGTATCTTCCGCTATCTAATTTTTAACACTCCAAGATATATTATTTTTACGTGCTAAACTTTTGAAAATGACATTAAAATTTTTTATTGCAATTTTATATTGAGACTCTGGTTTTTGATAAGCAACCTTACCTGCTTTTAAAAATTAGCATATGTTAAAATAAAATAATGCTATTTTAGAATCCTTATATTATATATATATATATAAATGAAACCCAGTTGAAATGAAGTTCAAATTTAAATGAAATTAAGTGGGCCCCAGTACCTCCCTGAAAAATCATTTTCGTGTGGATATATATGCCACTTCTCGCTCCGGTTTTAGTCTCAGCATCTTTATTTCTCTGTATATGAGCTAGATTGATCTATCCTAGAAATAGTTGTCACGGGGTGTCCTAGATTCCGGTCGTCGGAGAAGCCGGCGACGCAATAGGAACTGGACACGTGGCGTGATATGGCGAAGGGTCGAAAACTTACGACTAGTCGAAGTGAACGGTATTTGGGGGGAGGCTATGGTTACAGCAACGGACTGGGCGCGTCGATCACAGAAGAATTCGGCGAAGAAGATGTGTGGTCTACCGTTGATGACGCGGCCGATTGCGACGATCGATCAATACCCAACGGCTCACAGGGAGAGTGGAGCTCACGCGATTCCGATATCGGTGGGCTTAGACACGGCAGTCGGATTCCGAAAGGTAACGGCAGCCGCCGCGTAGGCGGTCTGTCACTGGCGTTCGAAGATTCGGAGAAAACGGCGTCGTCGAGGATTGTACACCAGTACCGGAACCAGGACAGCGCGGCGTCTCCACGTGGAGGAATGCACATGGCCACGTCAGCTCCAGTAAACGTGCCAGACTGGCACAAGATTCTCCGAGTCGACTCGGTCGAGTCCCTCCATGACTCGGATGATGACCGCGACTCGGAGTGGATCCCACCGCATGAGTATCTGGCACGTGAGTACGCGCGCAGCCGCGCGATGGCGGCGACCTCGGTTTTTGAGGGAGTGGGTCGAACCCTCAAGGGCCGAGACATGAGTCGGGTTCGTGATGCTGTCTGGAGTCAAACCGGGTTCGATGGTTGAACTCAACACTCATATTATCCGTCACCAATTTAAATTTACCATTTTATCACGCAGAAAGGGGGGTTTAAGCGCGTTAAATTGAGAGAACCAAGGGCAATAGAGATTTATGGCAAAATCAAGTAGTGATAAATAGCAAATTGGCTATTTTTGGGATATGTAGAACTTTTGGGGTCGAATTTAAAAATTTTTTATATTCAAAGAAAAAATTCTCAGAGCGATGATTCGGCCGAGTTGACTCAATTCCTTTGAGTTGACTCCGTGGCGATTGAGCCTGAGGTGTGTGGGGTTTGATCGGATGGGGGAAAATGTACCGCTATTGCATTAAAGGGTATTTTCGTCATTTAGCTCGATGATTTGTAGCCACGGCTGTGGAGAGCACATTAGTGATTTACTTTTTTTTATTTAATTTTTTTTGGCGGACTGTGATTTTTTTTTTTAGTTTTTATTGTCGGTATCAGAATTTTATCAGATTAATTTGATTTGAATATTGTATAATCTATTTTAGGGATTTATTTTCTTAAACTTTTTTGTTATTTTTAGAATTTGAATTCAAAATCTCTTATTAAAAAAAAAAAAAGTAGAATATTCAATAATTTAATTTAAAGAAGTTTGGTCTACGGGTCGTGATTTGTGCGTTTTATTACCAACAATGAATTTTGCGATCATTAGAAAGGTCGGGGCGTGTGTGCGTATTTTTTTAATAATTAATTTATAGATTTCAATGGCTAAAAGGATATAATTTTATTTAATGCTAATTCCTTTTTTTTTTTTCAATAGTGGCCTCATGTCCAATAATTTTTTAAGTATTTTGGCTTTTATGTAAATATTTTTTTCAAAATCTAATATTTCAAATTTTTATGTAATTGTATATTTTCCTAAATTTAGCCCCGAATAAAAAAATTCTTAATAATACTTAATAATTAAGTCATGGTGTCATGACTTTAATTACATTTTCTACCTTTAAATACCCTATGCCTTAATTATAAAAATTGTTGCATTACATTAATTTCCTAAAAACAATAAAATTTTTATCATAGTTTTCCATATTTCCTAAAACATGCCCCTTCAAATTGACAAAGACCAACGTAAAGTTCTTGGAAGTTCCCCCGAATGAAAACGGTCAACAAAACAACCGTCTGATTTTCGGAGCCAAGAAATGTCAAAAAACTGAAAAAAAATTACAAATAAGCCTGAAAAATAATCCTAGTTATCTATATTGAAATAGTTATCCTAAATAAAATTTTTTAAAAATATATTAAAATAATTATCTAATCAGATTAATCGAAATATAATTTTAAATATAATGATATATATAATAATAAAAAAAATTACGTGTTGACAATTTTCATTTCGAGAGAGAGAGAGAGAGAGATATGAATGAACAACAGTGCCGAGGGTGGAGTTTTGATGCTTTCCTTTTCCTTTCTCTTGCTCTGCCTTTTCCAAGAAAGAGACATGAATCTTTTTGCTGGGTTCACAAAAAAGAAAAATAATAGTAAATGAAAAGGAGGGGGGCTTTATTTTGGGACTTGTGAACCATTGGTTCTTTCTGTGTGCCACATTAATAATTTGGAGACTTGTATTGGATCTTTATCTTGTGAGAGAAGAAAAGGGGTGGGGGGGGGGTCCATAAGCGTGAAGATGACCGGTTTAAACAGAGCACATGAATTCAGTCAATTGATTCGATTGCAGGATGGTATTTTCCAAGTCCTTTTTTCAAAAGAAAATTTATTTTTCTGTTTCGATTTTATTACTAACCTTGATTTCACGGTGTCATCAATTTGCAGGGCTCTTGCACTGGAAAAGGCACCTTTCTTCTTGCCCTTTAAAAAAAATGTTACTTTTGTTAAAATTAGATTGAATTTTAAATAAAAGTCATTAATCTAACAATTATTTTAATTATTTTATATTTACTATTTTTATAAAACAATTTTATTTTAGTTTAAGACATTACAAGTATAATAAAAAAAATAAGTAAAAGCAACTTTAGTTGAATTGAAGGCTTAAGTTTTATATTTGCGGAAAAATTTTACATTTTGTTTTGAAAATCCTAACAATTTCATATAAAATGTTTGGAAAAAATTCATTTTGCATGGAGGGGTTTTGCCCAAAATTTGGTTCAAAATGCTCCTTGAAGTTTACTCCATTATTGCTTTACCCTCCGTCTAAGTAAGGATTAAATGTCACAAAACATAATAAATTAATGAAATTAGAAAATAATAAAATAGGAAAAATAAAAATAATTTTATAAATTGTGTTTGCTCCGTGGCCTCAACCCCCACCATTCTCTATTTTCTAGTTTCCTAATCGCAATGCCTCCTCGATGTCCGATGATAGTCATTCGGCTCTATAAGGCAAATATTCACTATTCCCGAAAATACAATCTAAAAGGCTTGTCATTGCTATTGACCCACGGGGGCATATCAGCTGAAGTATATTGTCAATATGAGATTTATCTCTCAGTCGAGTGAACACGGCCCATGCCTACTCAGTATTCACCGAGTAGGCCCTAACCAATAGATAGTTGCCTAGTCACAATGCCTTCTCGATGTCCGATGATAGTCATTCGGCCTTATGAGACAAATATTCACTCTTTCTAAAAATGCAGATAGAATCTTCATTAAGAAAGAAAACTCCGGATCATAGAAAACAATCTTTATAGTCTATCAAACTTTCCTAATCGACAGCATTTGAAATCTTTTGGATTCCCCCGTCGTGATCCTAATAATCTCAGGAACCTTTCATGAGGTAATTAAAGTTTTAATGTCTCGCATATACATGTCTTTCCTACGAGATAATTATATATAACCCGTGAAGTCAATCAAAAAGAGGTTTACAGACCTTTCCACTTATGACTATACATTTTCGACATAATAAGATTTCTTTCAGTCTGTTTTTTTTTTTTCTTTTGAAAACTATTCTCTAAGTTAAACATCATATCCTCCCGCCGAAATACCCTCCAACAATTTTTTATAGCTCATATCTATCAGAAAACCTAAACGGTTGAACACTCTTGTTCGAGTTAGTAGAACCATCATCTGTGGAATCAAATACATATCCAATACAAATAAATTTTTTATATTTGAATTGAAAAAATTTGTAGTTCTTGTATTGTTGAACTTGATTTAAAAAAAAAAGAAAAAAATGTTTAAAATTGGAGATTTTAATGAATGATGATTTGTTTGAAGAAAAGCAGTTTTGAAGAGAGAATGAAAACCTAATTTTTTATATCAATTTTGAGTTTTAATTTTTTCAGTATTTTTGTGACATCTAATCCCATAAACTAAATACCATAAACTAAATAGATGAAAAAATAATAAAAGAGTAAATATCAAATCGACATGGAGGGTATTTTTGTTCAAACAACAGGTAACAAAGTCCTCGGATGGGGGCTTTTCGATAAACTTGGGTTTGGCGGATGCGTTTATGGTAGAATTGAGGGGAGTACGAGAATGATTGTATTACTAGGATAGAATGCAGTTATTTCCGACGATTTTGGAGCAAGATTCGGAGAGTTTAGTGGATGTCTTGTCTTCTACCGTTGACCCATGCACCTCTTTCCTGAGAGAGCGTCAAGATTTGACACGGAAAATGGGCGTACATAGAGTATTGTTTGTTTCTAAGGAGGGTAATGTACGTGCTTATGTGTTAGCAAAACTTGGACATTTGATCCCTCTTGGGGTCTATGAGTTTGTTGCTCTTTTTAGTGAAATGTATCGTTATTTTCTTAATGATATTCAGGGTCTAGCCTTATTTAGAGGTTAGTCTTTTAGCCCTCTTGTAACCACACTTGAGCACAGCCATTCAGAAACTAAATTAATTCAATTCGAATAATTTTGAGATTCAATTTAAAAGTTGACTTTTTCGACATCTATTTTTTTATTTTCAAAATTCGAATTCAAGATATTAATTAAGAAATATTAGTATTTTGCCACTACACTCAGATGTTAGTTTTCTTTTTAAAACATATAACATATGAAATCAACGAAAATTTCAACTTGGACAGAAATGAGAAGAGGAAGACCCTTTTTTTGAACGCCATCATAAAATAATTTAAGTGCAAAGTTCTTTTTAGGGTTTCATTTTAGGCACAAACCTATTGTATCATCGTTCTGCCAAATGGACCCCAATGCTAGTCTCTTTCTAAGGTCTTCAACATGGGTCTATAGTGCAACCAAAAAAAAAAAAAACAAAAAACATGGGTCTATAGGGTGGGCTAGGTTGGGTCTACAAAGATTATTGTCACTTTTCTAGCCTTGAGTTCCATCTGGACTTATCACCACGACCCAACCCGAACCCATTTGGAAAACTGGCTGGGGCTAGGATGGGCCTTTGAGATTACCAGGCCTAATCATCCATCTAAATCTCATGTACCCTTTTCTTCTCGCTGTCCAGAAAACTTGATTTTGACTGACGGACAGTTGATCTAATGGAATATAGTATTAGATTCCTTAACTAAATTCTCAAGTTTGACTCACGGTTTAGGTATAAAAAAAACTATGTCGGAATGGTAGTCCCCTTAAATAGGTCATTGCAAGTCTCGAATCAAATTAGTCGAAATATGGTTTCAGATACCGATTGATATAATGTAAAAAAAAAAAAAAAAGAAAACTTGATTTTGTCCGGGTCATGATGAGTCACACTAATTACTAAATAATAATTGACTATAATTTGCTATCGTTAGTGAATAATAATTTATTATGAGATGTCTGTATCATTGTTTTTGGTAATATAAGCAACTTTATTTCTTCACGTGTCTACTTTGACGACGATGTTGTTTTTATCTAGTTTATTTTTATATTTAGAATTATATTTTAATTAATTTAATTTAAATATTTATGAGATCTTATTTAGGGAATTAATTTTTTAATATATATTTTTTTTAATTTTAAATTCAAGATTTAGTTAAAAACCTAATATTCAATTCCATTATATCAATTCTCCATCGGTTAAAGCTTCATTGGATTAGCTACTAAAGGATAAAGGTTTGAATATAACCCTATTCATTGTCATCATCATCACCCTATTCATTATATATATTATAAGGAGACACTACAAAAAGAAAGCATTATGATGATCATTAATTAAAATTGATTAATCATTATGATTGAAAAACACATATATTGCAAATGGTGGAGTCTTATATTAATTACAATCTAAGACTTGTTGTCTACAAATGGGACAGGAACCATCCCTAACAAGCCACTCATCTATGCAAAGTGCATGAAAACAGTGTCTGCACTTTGGAAATCTCTTGCCACATTCTCCTTCCTCGAAACCCTAAACCAAAAATCCAAACATACCCTTTTATGGCATATTAATTATAAATTTAATTATGATAATAAAATTAAATTTTACCTGTAGGCAAATTGTGCATGGGTGATCGATTCTGTTTTGGTCATGAAAATAGAATATGGGAAGCTTTCTTATCACTTCACATGATAACCCTTTGCTTCCATTAACATCGAAAAGATCATATATTTCTTCGTAGTTCTCCTCGTTTATGATCGTCTGAAATTATAAATATAAATATAAATATAAATGTATTCAATTAATTTAAATTTTTAGAGCAGTCAGTGTTTGTGTAGGTGAACCAAGCTATACTAATACACTTACTTGCCATTGACATGCCTTCAGCAAAGCAGGAGTGACCAATTCTTTGTAGAAGTTGCCATTAAATGAGCTACCAAAAAGGGTAATCTGTGAATTATGATTATGGAAATCAGTGGACCACAACAAATGCATCATATAAAGCTATGCAATAGATTTTTTTTTCTTTTTTTTTTTTTTGGTTAGAAATCATAAGATATAGAAAATATTTCTTGGTATTTGTTTAAGGTAAAGATGTTATTGCTTATATACTTTTTTTTATGAACAATCACCGGTCGATAATTATAATTATATTGGATTCGATTAAATTCGATTTAAGTTTGATTAGACTCTTAGAGGATAAAACTTTCTTACACTTGTTTTCACGGTATACAAAACTCAAATTCAATCTTTTATTTAAAAAATATCAGACCACTTACATTAGCATATTTAAATTATGGAAGTCACGACATTAATTGCATTAGAAGGTGCTATTTTATTAACTATTTTTCTTCTTTCTTGGAATTTATATTTGACTCCTACATGTTCATACAACGGAAACTAGTAATAATCTTATGTTAAATGTTATCTTGTTTGACCAAAAATAAGAATTTTAATACAATAATATTTTCCTGTTTATTTATTTTTTAATTATATAATAGTATATGGCATAAATATTTTTAATTACCAAAAAAAATTAATAAATTAATTGAAGTTTGTGTCTTCTAATTGAGAAAATGGGAAATGTTGTCACCTTGGACAGGAATTGGCCCTCCACTATTGAGTCAAGCAACTCAAGAGCAACAATGGCACCAGACACGACACCTATTCCTGCTCCACGAAGAAAACCTGTTTCTGAAGTTTGGCCTGTAATGGCTCCCACTGGGCATCCTACCAGAGCCCCTCCTAAAAATTCCACGCAATGCAGAAGATAACAAAGAGAAAAGAACTCATAACATAAACTAGCATGAAAAGATCCATTCTGAAAAAAAAAAAGAGTTTAACTTTAAATTTAATCCTTAAAATAGTACTAAGTAGATTCTAAGCTAGGATACGGTGTTTATCTATTGTGTTTATCGAATACTTACAAATTGTCATTGTGCATATCCAATAGATTTACTGTTACGCATATACAAAATATCATTATTAAAAAAGAATGAAAAAACCTTGCATGAAAAGTTAATGGAAGCTTACCTAATGAGAAAATTCCTACTAGTGCAGCCCAAACAACTTTCTTCCCCGCTCTAATGCAATACTCAGCTCCAAGTCCACTCATTTTTGTGCATCCGACACGCTTATCAGCTGGAAATAAGTGTCAAAGTTCTCTGTAGAGAGAGAGAGAGAGAGAGAGAGAGAGAGAGAGAGAGAGAGAGAAACGAATATGTGCATAAGAGTTGGGGTTGGGAATGCAGGAGCATTTAAGTGATAGATGCGCACACCCTCCGAGACTAAACTCTAAATGCTAGTAAACTGGATTTGTGTATAACATTTAAGATAAGATTTTGCGAAAAATAAATAAATAGGAAGATATGGTGGGTGGTGGGAGACCCAAAAACCAGGTGCTCCAACAGTGGTTAACAGCTTTTGTGGGGCTAATTTGTATGGGGCTTTTGATATACAAGCTACCAGTTGCGTTTCAATTTGTCGTTTTGGAATTAAATGTGTCACTTGTCATGCCTATTGTCCATCAAAAAACTTAAATGTGTATCAGATGAGATTATTTGTTCGATGGGCTTCAAGTGTGCCAAGTTGAGAAATCAACTCAACTTGGCAAGTGAGGCTATGAAGTCTTGCTAGTTGGCCATTATATCTCTTATTTGACGAGATGGTGGCCATTACAAGTCTTGCTAATGGGCCATTGTATTCTGTTGGGCATCTAAAGTTTCATTTGGGTATGGACCAGTCATGAAGAATCCAAAGTTTACGCGCACCCTGATTCTTTACCCTTAGTATTAAAAGAAAATCAATACCTAGTTAGTCCAGCAATTGATCATTGCATTCTTCGATCAAAATTTTAAATTCAAATTTTATATATGATAAAACTAAATATCGAAAGAAATTTACCTTTAAAAAAATCGATTTAAGTCGAATTGAATTTAATCAAATTTAACGTATTTATCAAATATGAATGATTTGTAAAATAAAAAAAAAAGTATTAAAAGAAAATAATTTGATAAGGATGAAAGTACCGATACCATCAAAATAACAGAAGTCGCCAAGAACTCGTTACTTGATACCAATCACCGGGTGGTTGCCTCCTTGCCTCATTTGACTCCGACCCTTATCACCACTCATTGCAAACACAACAAATGGACTTTAACTTTATTTTGAGCTTATTGGGTATCAAAAGTTTAATTCGGGTACCGATGTGATGAGAGATGCCATGGGAAGCAGCCCAGGTACAGTCCTACTTCTTTATTGACCCATTTCGATAATTCCCACACACTTTTCGTTCTCCTATGAGGGTCGCCAAAACGATTTTCTCCTTCACATAAGTATATCACAATTGCCACCCATCCAAAATATTACCCACTCTGATATCAATTAACGAAGTAAAAGTATGATTTCTTTTACTAGAATATAAATTCTAAAAACCCTTACATCGAAAATCCACGTATAAGATAAAATCTAATCTAAACATAAGAAAAAAAAATTCTCAAAATTTATTAATCAAAGTCTAAATAACTCAAAATTCAAACCAGAGTTTATATCTTTTTTTGAGTTTTCTTTTTCTTGTTTAAGTGGTAAAATTTTCATTTGCAAATGAATTGTGTTAATATAATTATAATAACACAACATTTATAATATTTAGTATTATATTAACATGATATTTATAATATATTGAGAATATATTTGATTTATATACTAGATCACCCTGATAGAGGGTTTGCACAGCATTCGAAGTAAATTGGTCAGAAATATAATTTTGAAAATTTGGTGATTTTGAACCAAGGCACCAATATATACAAATATTTCTTGATTCTCTTATTTTTTAACATGGTTTCAGGACATTAGATTTTTTTTTTTTAATCTCATATGGTCAAAATTCTTAGCAATTACTCTCTCTAAATACTATCCGCCACCACTCATCCCCTACTATTGCGAACATTGTTATCGTTGCTACGTAACCCTAACTTGACGCCATTAACACTACCAACCTTAACTAAACCAACTCTCTTCGTCCTCAGCTTCTCTCCCACCATCGCCAAAAATCGCTAGCCTTACCGGGGACAATGATGTGAACCTATTCGGTATAAAAACTCTATAATCCACAAACAAGTTAATATAACCCAAAAGTCATTCCAATGAATGATTTTGAACTGTTGGAAATAAAAATCTTAACCTGTTGCCCTAAAGGAGAAAAACCTAATGTATAAGATTTTAGATCTGTTTCTCACTAGAACAGAAGCTCGGTGTAAAGATGGATTAAATGATACCACAACATAAATAGTTCAAAATCTAGATTGATAAGTTAAATAACTAAATAAGATACCTATATTGAATAAGTTCAAGAATTCTCAAAAGAATAAGACTGGTATGAAAAAAATCTCACAATAATGTTAATGTTCTCAAAAATTATGTTTTATATAATATGCAATGACCTATTTATAGGTTAGAAATAACTCATAAAATGACAATTAAAATTTAAAAAACTTCCTAAAAAGTAAAGAAAATGAAACTAAATAAAAATAAACTATTTTGACCAAATTTTTTTATATTTTGACTAAAACAAAAAAGATGTCAAAATTTGTTTCAAAACATATTTTAATCAAGTTTTTGCTCCTATGTACGTCATCCCTTAGTCTTGAATAGTTCTTGACCTTTTTATTCTTTCAATTGGGATTGAATGAGCATAATTGAAACTTCCTTTGGCTCTTCATTCACTTGGACTCTAACATTTTATTATAAAACTCTTTGAATTAAATTATTCAACTCTTTTTTGAATCTTTTAACTCGAGCTCTTATCATCTGACTAATTAAAACTTGAATTGAATCATGTAAACTCCTTACAGCTTTGATTTCCTCATCATTCCCTCCTTCTTGAAAATGATTTATCTTCAAATCGTTACCTACATCAAAAGGACTCAAATCAGTAATATTGAAAGTAACACTAATATTGTACTCATCTAATAAGTTAAGTCTTTAGTATTGTCGTTGATCCGTTCAAACACTTGAAAAGACTCATCTCCTCATGGTAGTAATTTAGAATGACTTTGTGTCGGAAATCTTTCTTTCCTCATGTGCAACCAAATCAAATCACCGGACTAAAAAATCAGCTTACGACGTCCCTTATTGGCTTGCTTGATGTATTGTTCAGTTTTCCTCTCTACGTTAAACTGCACCTTTTCATGAAGTTACTTCACAAATTCCATTTTTTTCTTATCATCTAAATTCACCTACTCAGAAACAGGTAAACGTGATGAATCCAAAGAAGTTAAAAGATTAAAACCATAAACAATTTCAAATAGTAAAAATTTAGTAGCAGAATGAATGGTACGATTATTAGTAAGCTCAACATGTGACAAATAATCATCAAAAGTCTTAATATTCTTACTAATGACAGTTCTCAACAAAGTAAATAAAGACCTATTAATTACTTCTGTTGGCCGTCAGTTTGAGCCAACTAAGATAGCAACATAATCCACTTCCCCTATCCGGTGATTTCGAATTTAAATCTTAATGTAACAAAAAAAAAAACTCTATTTCTATGGTAGTTGAACATTTGGGCTTGTTATATTATCTGATGGGCCGGTTGAGTCATACATAGCAAAAAACCCGATCCCAAACTGAGGCCACCATTAGTTTGGCTTGAGTTGAGCTTGAAAATGATGTTAAGTTGACATAGACTTTGGGTTGAGCATGAGCTTGTGCTTGATCAAGTTGAATGCTTGTGTTACAATCCAAGCAAGGTAGAGAAAGAATGTGAGAGAAAGAGAGAAATTAGGGAAAGAAAACAGAGAAGAGGGATAGAAAGAGAGCTAGAGAGAGAAAAAGGGTTTTCAATATAATTTTATTCAATTCAATATTATTACATGTATTAGAAATTACTATTTATATTATTTATACTAACTAATTCTATTAACTATTTAACCATTTCATCGATTAATTAATTTTGTTAATCATAGTTATTATAATATTTCCCCTTGAGAATATCTTTATCCTTAAGGGAAAAAAAATTAAGAATTGAGATTTTGAATTCATGAATTTTGAATCAAAACTTATATTTGTGTTGAAAGATAAGGTGGTGAAGACAAATAATAGATGTGACTTAAGTTGTAAGGAGAGTAGTGTGAGAAAAATAGAGATTCAGGAACTTAGGGGAGACTTTTCTTGAACTTTTTTTTGGTGAAAGGTTTTACCCGATGAATAATAAAAGTTTAATCTTTGGGGAGATTAGTAAGAATCTGCCATCAACAGCTTTTTTTTTGGACAATTGAAATCTTTTTTCTAGTGAAGAATTTTTCTCAATGAATCTCAAAATTTCAATTTTTGAAAAGTTTGGCAAGAAATCATCATGTTCTTCTTGGCCATTTGCGACTTTTCTTCCACTCTCAATATTTTTTCATTAGGAGTAGATAGAATAGAAGACACAAAAAATATATAAATATCTTGTTTTTCATGTTTGTCTTTATTTATCATCTTTATGAAGGTGTTGATTTTGTTATCAAAACTTGCTATTAAAGCATTCAATTTTTTTATCAATTTTCTTGTTGATTTCCTTCATTTTTTTTGTCAATATATGAATGAAATTCTTATATTTTAATTTCTTGCCTTTTGAGATGTACTTCATGGTTTCATACAAAACTTCTTCTTCAATAATTTCAGACCCAATTTTTTATACTATTTTTCAATACTAGCCAAGAATTCGTAAATTCTTATACCAATTTGTCACAACCCAAGTAGGGTAAAAAACGAATGTGAGAGAAAGAGAGAGATTAGGGAGAGAAAATAGAGAAGAAGGGATAGAAAGGGTTGCTAAAGAGAGAAAGAGAGAGAATACAATAGAGAAAAAGATAATTTTCAATACAATTCCATTCAATTCAATGCTATTACATGTATTGGATATTTCTATTTATACTATTTATGTTAACTAATTCTATTAACTACTAATTAATTTTATTAACTATTAATTAATATTTCTAATTATGATTAACTAATCTTGTTAACTATAGTTGTTACAATACTTTTTCTTTGAGAATATTCTTATTCTTAAAAATGGAAAACTAAGAATTGATACTTTGAATCCATGAACTTGAACTAAGGTTTGCATTTATATTGAAAGATGACATAATGAAGATAAACAATAGATATGACTTGAGCTGTAAGGAAAGTAATAGGAGAAAAATAGAAATGGAGGAGCTTAAAAGAGACTTTTCTTGAACTTATTTTTTGTGAAAGATTTTACCCTATGGATAATGGAAGTTCAATTTTTTGGAGAGTTCGATAAAAATATACCATCAATAGATTATTTTTTTGACAATTGAAATCTTTCTTCTAGTAAAGAATTTTTCTCAATGAATCTCTAAATTTCAACTTTTGAAAATTTTGGTAAGAAATCTACATTAATAGATTCTTTTTTAGTCATTTGCGACCCTTCTTCCACCATCAACATTTTTTTGTTAGGAGTAGATAGAATGGAAGACTAAAAAATGTATCAATACATTGTTCTTTATACTTGTCTTTATTTATCGTCTTCATGAGGGTGTTGAATTTGTTATCAAAACTTCCCATTAAAGCAGCCAATTCTTGATCTAGATGATTTCTTCCATTTTCTTATCAACATGTGAATGGAATTCTTGTATTTTAATTTTCTACCTTTTGAGATATTCTTCCATAGATTCGTACAAAATTTCTTCTTCAATAGCTTCATACTCAATTTTTTCTATCATTTTTCAATAATTCGTAAATTTTGATACCAATTTGTCACGATTCGAGTAAAGTAGAGAAAGAATGTGAGAGAAAGAGAGAGATTAGGGAGAGAAGATAGAGAATGAGGGATAGAAAGAGAGCTAGAGAAAGAAAGAGATAGAGAATACTAGAGAGAGAAAGAGTTTTCAATACAATTCCATTCCATTCAATGCTATTGTATGTTGTATTAGAGATTATTATTTATATTATTTATATTAATTAATTTTATTAACTATTTAATTATATCATTTTATTACTAACAAATTTATTAACTATTAACTAATATTATTAACTTATAACTAATATTTTTAATTATAATTAACTAATCTTATTAACCAGTTATAGCTTGGCACTGAAATCTCCGCTGAACCTGTCAACCTTAAGAATATAAATTAGGCTTATTACGACAATTGTCGATAGGACTAGACTTTTCAAGGATGAAGTCATATAATTTTTTGAAATTTTGGATAACATTGGAGAGCCAATATTAAGTGTTCTATTTCTCTTTTTTTTTTTTGAATTTTTATCCCTAAATAAATGCTAAGCATTTTTAATAAGAATTTTATGTTTATGAGATATAGACTTCCACAAACACGAACATGAAATACAATATGATAAAATTGAAAAATATATATATATATATATTATACCCTAAGATATAAAATATCATACACATGCATACATAGTCAAATCATCAGTCGTCACCAATTAATTCAACTCCACCCAAAATTTATTTAGATGGAGTTAAAATTGCAACACGTTCACTATAGTTTAATTAAAAAAAATCCTGGAACAATTTAATGGTTATTACCTCTCTCTCTCTCTCTCTCTCTCTCTCTCTCTCTCTCTCTCTCTCTCTCTCCCCTCCCCCCAAATCAATGATTTGAGTTCAAATTTCATATAACTAATAAATAAATAAATAAATAAATCCTCCAATTTGCTAACCACAATATATATATATAGATATATTTCAACTTATTACAAAAGTGGTAAGAGAATTATACACCATGTAAAAGTGATCATTTTTAATAAAATAAATAATAAATAATAATTAATAATTATCAAATAATAATTTAATGATAAAAATTTTATAATAAAAAATCATCAAATTAGCTAATTTTATGTTTAGAAAAAATTCAAACGCGACGTTTCCGAATTTGTTGCAGTTCCTTCCAACAGACAAACAATTTAAAAAACAGCAAACACTCGAAAAGACAAAAAGCAAAAGTAAAGATAATCTACCTTATTTTCCTCATCAAAGAAATCATTTTGACGTTTCCTACCCTTTTCTTGTTGGACAGAAAATCTAAACAAAAACGCTTCAAAACAAAACGATCGAACCGAAGGAGGGCAAAATCGTCCCTTTACGGTTACAACCTGTGTCTGCTCGGAAAAATCAAAAACAACTTTGTTCAATTCAAAGCAAAAGAACGCGCTATCCTTTTTCCTCTTTTTAATATTAAAATTGCTATTCGCTTAGCTCTTGAAGTCAACGCAGAATTCTGATGTTTGCCTGAGCTTCTCTCTCATCGGTGTCTCAACCCAATTCCTGGGTTAGTACTTCTGTTCATTGATATTTCATATCTTTTAGTACCAACTATGAATTTTTAGCTATTATTGCTGTTCAATAACCTTAGAATCTCGAAATCCCAAGTGGTGTTTTCCTATATTTCACTTTGTCAATAAGAAACATGGGTTGTATTTCAAGCAAGAAGGCTTCAGAACCAGATGCAAAGGGGTACAGCAATAGATCTGGTAGAGGAGGTGTTAATGTTAACACCACAACAGCTGCACATGCTCATCATCATAATCATGGTTATCAACAACAACCTATTGCTTATCTTCATCATCATCAGAAACCTCAACCTACACAATACAACACGCAAGAGAAAGCTCCTATTCCTTCCCCAGTCAAACCCTCACAACCCCAGAAACCTAAACCTGCCATAATCTTGAGTAACATATTGGGGAAGCCTTTTGAGGATGTTAGGGCATTCTACACATTAGGGAAAGAATTGGGTAGGGGTCAGTTTGGGATAACTTATTATTGCACTGAGAACTCAACTGGGCTACCCTATGCCTGTAAGTCAATTTTGAAGAGAAAGCTTGTGAGTGTGAATGATAAGGAGGATATAAGGAGGGAGATTCAAATTATGCAACACTTGACTGGTCAGGCTAACATTGTGGAGTTTAAGGGTGCTTATGAGGATAAGCATTCGGTGCATCTTGTGATGGAGTTGTGCGCGGGTGGGGAGCTTTTTGATAGGATTATTGCTGAAGGGCATTATTCGGAAAGGGCTGCTGCCTCGATCTGTAGGGCAATTGTGAATGTTGTCCACATTTGTCATTTTATGGGTGTGATGCACCGGGACCTTAAGCCCGAGAATTTCTTGCTAGCTAGTAAGGATGAAAAAGCTATGCTCAAGGCAACGGATTTTGGATTGTCAGTCTTCATTGAGGAAGGTTAGTTTTTTCTAGTCATTTTTAATGCTTTTTGTTTGGTGAATTAGTCTTTTTTTAGACATATTATATTTTCTTATAGGATTTTGATGAAGCTTAAGCTTGTTGCCCAAATTTGATTGTCGGAATGGGAAATATGGAATCACATAATATTTGAATTCTTTTTATGCTCTAGAATATAAAATGATTCTGTCTTGTTTTGGTCTTAATGATTAATTGGGAAAATCCGAAGTATCTAGAACTGAAGAGCGTTTATGTTTGTAAAGTAGATCAATTATTTGAATATATTTGATGGTCAAATGCTTATGGGAAGTGAAAATCATGATATACGATCTTCCAAGCAGAACCGTCATAGATTTCAGAAATTTGATTGTCGAAAGGAAGAATTCTCTGCCAATTCTGATAAAGCTGATATGACAGTCTGTTCTGGATTTTGGCATTTTTTTCCTTCTCTCTCTCTCTCTCTCTCTCTCTCTCTCCCCTTCGTCCCTCCCTCCCTCTATGTGCGTGTGTGTGTGTACTCCCCAGAAAAAGTAAATGTTCTTCCGAAAGCTGAAGCAGCCTACCTAGCTTAGTCAATCTTTGTTGTTTATCTAGAAAGCATTAATGATGCCAAAATGTGTAGAGGCTTTGGACATTAAGTAATGAGCTTCCATTATTCATATGTGAGGCTATTATTGACAAATTGACTGCCAAAACTAATACGAAATCCTATTTTAAACTTTGTTCCTCAAAGTTATGTTTGTTTAGTTTATATTGTTGTTTGCTGATCCAAATTGAGAGATGCCAATGACTCCTGAGAAATTTGGAACATGCTACAACTTTCCTGGTGCGGAAGGATATGATCAGTGACTAGAAGAGTGTGGTGTATAGTTCAAATATGGCTGCTGTTATAACTTAATCATGTTCAAAAGATGATTGAAAAGATATAAAACAAAGCTCTAGGTTCTTAATCGTATTCATAGCATCTATCCAAATCACTTGGAAGTATTCAAAAAGTGTCCAAGAAGCATTGGGTTCTTAGAAGGAAAATAAAGAATTAGACACACCATAAGGCATAACCATTATGCACCGGATGATTGTTGAGCGATGGTCATGGACATGGCTTCTATTTTGAAATGTCCATGCTTCATTGGACTCATTAAAAGGAAGACAGTAAAATTTGCTAAACTTCTTGTAATCATTCTTTGATCCGTTATAAAGCTTCACTTTGAGAAAATTAGTACTACAAAGTTCTTTCGCTTTTGGGATTGATGTTATTTCTTAACTGTTATGGAGTCATGACTGAGTCCTATAATGAAGTCTGGTACCTACCCAACTGGATTGCTTGATTTGTGCGGTTTCATCTATTCTTGTCAATCTACATGTCCAAAGTGAGAATTGATGATAGAATTCAATATTTTGCCTATAATAGACTGCAAGTCAAAAGGAACCTTGGCCACCCTTCAAAGGATCGAAGTACACATGATTTAAAGCAAAATCTGAAAGAACTGCCTTTTTGATATCATGCATCTTCCTCATGAAATTATTATCTTGTGTGGCACTGCCTTGGCAAATTAGAGTGGCCAAGGGTTATGGCCATACCTAAGTCGGTTAGGTCAACTGGTGTTAGTTAAATCTAAAATAATTAGTAAAATGCAACTCTATATTTGAGATGGATGAGAGATAATAAGTTTCTGTCAATTACTGATAATGTCACATGGGGTGCTTTCTGTGCAATTGTTCCTTATGCCCTTATATAATTTCTAATTTATTGGTTTTCAGATCCTAGATTTTGGAATTCCTAATTCTTGGGATGTCCGCACTGCATCCTATGTAAGCTGTAATTTGAAATTAATAAAAAAATCACCTTAGTTGACAAGAATTACTTTTGGCCATAAATTGCTGAAGGCCAAAACCACAAATAACCTTTTAAAATTTAGACCTACTTCTTAAATAGTGCCCTAAACTCTTATTGCAATCAATTATGTTCTAAACTATTGAAATAGGTTTTAACCTGCCCCTTAAGTGGATGATGTTAAGGTTTTGTGTTGGGTCTTTTGTATCGAACTATTGTGAGGAATCTGAATCTAGCCTTCAAATTGTGCATGCGACTTCTTCTTTTTCTTTCTTTTGTTTGCACATAGGGCTCATAAAAGTTCTTTGAATATCTAACATTTTTTGGCAAACCATTTTGGGTTTTAATTTCTGTGTCCTAATAATAATTTTTCATAAGTTTTGATTCTCCCAACTGAAGGCGTCACAAGAATTTATATTTAGCATCCTATTGAATTTTTCCTCTCTCTCTCTCTCTCTAAATGTGTTCTTTTTGTCCTGAGAGGGAGAAGGAAAGACATAGGTCAAGTGCCTTGCACATGACTTTAAGTGGATGAAATCTCAATTCCTTCCACTTATGGGGTTGATTGACATTTATTTTAAAAGTTTTTTTTTTTGGGGGGGGGGGAGGGACTGCTGCAACGGAAGTTCGTGGGGGCTATTTGATAATCGGCCTGAAATTTAGGGGGTTATTTGTGGTTGTTGCCATTGCCAATTGAACTACACCCTTAAGCATGTCCAACTAAAAAGGAAAAAACCTGCATGATTAGCCTAATTCATGACAAACTTTTTGCAATACAAAATTTTCGTCAGTGGCCCCAGTAATGTATGATGATCCTCTCCTGTCCCACCCCTAAAGCCTTTAATATGTGAAGACTGTTAGGGGAATTTATATTCTCAAAAATGATTAGTATTCTTGGAACTTGTCCCCTTCCAGTAGGGAAAAAAAATCCATCTATGATTATGTGCACATGTAAGCAAAAGAGTGTATATACTTGTTCAGAGATCCCCATCAAGGTTGGCAGGAACAATGTGAACTTATAAATAAACTGCAAGGTTTACGCCACTATGTTGTGGCTTCAGAGTTCATACAGGTCCTCCTCTGGCATGAGTCAGGTTCAACATAAGACTATGTTTTTGAATAAAAGGGAAGGGGTCAATAGCATTTGTACTTTTTTGTTTTGAATGTTTACAGGCATTTTCTTTTTGAAAAGATGTGGATGAAATCTATCAGCTCCAATTTACTAAATCCTTTTTTGTTTTTGTCTTTTTTTTTGTGATTTTCAATTTCCCAAATTTTCATCTATGTAGCTTTCAAAGACTACTTCTTCACGTAAGCATTTGATTGATCCGGCTATGGATATTTATGGCATAAGCGCTTATGGTTCTTGACCTTTTCCCGATGAAACTCATAACAGGAAAGGTTTACCGTGATATTGTGGGAAGTGCATATTATGTTGCACCCGAGGTATTGTGGCGTAATTATGGCAAGGAAATTGACGTCTGGAGCGCGGGAGTTATTTTGTATATACTTCTTAGTGGCGTACCTCCATTCTGGGCAGGTAACGACTTACATCAACGAGGTTCATGGATATATTCTTCTGTCACTGTCAGCACATTAAATTCATGTGCTTCACTGTGTATAACAGAAACAGAAAAGGGTATATTTGATGCTATTCTTGAAGGATACATTGACTTTGATAGTGATCCTTGGCCATCTATATCAAGCAGTGCAAAAGATCTGGTGAGGAAGATGCTGACCCAGGATCCCAAAAAGCGGATCACCGCTGCTCAAGTTCTCGGTATTCAGTTCTCCTTCCATTTATTTTATAAAATGGTCTATTATATGCAAATATCAGCACAATGCTGAGTTCTATAAAATACAATCTGTTTTGACTTTTCTTTCTTCCTTTCTTTTGCGGATCACTTTTAGTACTGTATTTTTTTATCACTAGCATGACATCCCATTGTTAGATGCCAGTAGTAGATAAAAAGAGCTTAGTATAACTTTTATTCAAAATTGACATTATGATTTTATGATTATTCTTTCATTTGTGTTCTCCTGAATCAATGTAATTGTATTGTTGTTGATATCCATAAGGCAGCCATGAAAAAGTTTTTACATTATTGTAAGTTACAAGTCTTTTCATGTTCAAGGGATGTGGCATGACATGGATAAGGCTCATTTCCAGATATGTTCTTGAAACATAAGTTAATATTGAGAAAAAAGAAGAGGAGGTTGAAATTACTTATTCATGGAGAATATAATTCTAGCATTGTGAGAATCTTTAATTATCATCTCAACTTGGTGATGGCTAAATTGTCTATAACTTTTGGTCATGTTAGCTAATGCCTGTAGTGCGCTTGGCTTAAAATCATGATTCTGTGCCATTGGTAACCAATTTATCCTGTTTTTGTGTTGAGTCAGAACATCCATGGATCAAGAATGGAGAAGCCCCAGACAGGCCAATAGATAGTGCAGTTCTCTCTAGAATGAAGCAATTCAGGGCAATGAATAAGCTCAAGAAGCTTGCTCTGAAGGTAAATTTTAGCTCCCTTTTAATATGCTAAAATTTAAAAGCAGGATAAAATTGTTGAACTTCTATGTCCAATACCTATTTGTACTATGCCATCATTAAAGTAGCTACAATCCAAATCAACAATGTTAATGGCATTCGCCTAAATTCACGAGTATTTCTATGTCCATTAACATTGTTGATTTGGATGGTAGCTACTTTAATGATGGCATTGTCCAAATAGGTATTAGACATAGACAAGAATATGTACCTGAAGCAACACAAAAGCTTGTGAATTTAAGGCATGACCATGACCATGGCCATGAGGAGGATATGCAAATTAATAAGAATTAAGAAACACTTGTTAATAAGTTGTGTGCACAATGATTGATAAGCATTTGCATTGTGCTGTCCATATATAACTAGGTATGTACATGTGATTACTACATGCCTTTTTCCTCTTCTTTTCACTATTTCGTTTCCGTAAGTGAATTGATGGTCAAGATGCGAGAGTGTCGTCTGAAGTGGTTCGGGCATGTGCAAAGAAGACCCAAAGATGCACCGATCAGGAAAATCGAGAACTTAAATATAGGAGATCTAATAAAACGTAGAGATAAACCGCTGAAAAGTTGGATGCAAGTTATCCGTAAATACATAATAGTTAAGAGCTTAAATGAGGAGATAGTTTTGGATAAGAATGGGTGACGTAGAAGAATCGGCATAAATTAAACTAATATATTTTTTATATCTATTTATTTATTTATTTTTCTCTCAAATTTGTTTCTCAAATGGCCGATCCCAAATATTATGATTAAGTCCCAGTTTTTTGTTGTTGTTGTTGTAAGTGAATTGATGGTCACCTGGCCACGAGAAAAAATCTGTGAGGAAGGAGAGCAAAGAGAGGAGGTATTTAAAAATAACTCGAATGTACAATAAAGGTTGTAGCACTCCTTCCAAACCTCAAAAAAAACAAAAGGAAAAAAAAGAATAAAGAAAAATGAAAAATGAAAAGTGAAAAATGAAAAAAAAAGAGAGACAGGTAAGAAAGAGCTGGAAGCAGAATTTAATTAATAAATAATGTTCTGATCATTAGTCAAAGCTTCTTCCTATCAACAGAGCAATGCTTATTTCTGGATGAATAGTTAGTACTAAATCAAAGAGAAATGCAGAATACATCTGAATTTTTAATTAAAGCTTAAAATATCTAATCAAATTCCTAAAATAAAAAATAAAATAAGATGTGAAGGTCCCAACAGAAATTGATTTTGGAGCTTGTTCTTGCTCATTCCAGTGATATTTGTCATTGTCCAAATCTTTTTTTTTGGGGGGGGGACTAGTGGATTTGATTGTATATTTGTTGAGTGGAGGAAGCCTCTGATATGAAAGGCATGTTGATGAGTTGGACAAATATGGAGAGCCCCCAACATGTGTCGATGGAGTTACAGGAAAAATGCTTTCCAACAAAGATTCACCTTCACAGAATTCATGTCCTTTATAGAGGAGCAGGGGGCATACAGCTATTTGCCTTTTGCCTCTCCTGTTGATGTGGAATACTGCATACGTCAGGTATGAAACTACATCTATCTTGATTTAGTTCGAGAAAAAGAAGAGAACCGTCACTCCCACAACTTGAATGCCCTACCTCTGCTCTAATATTAGGGGTCTGCTGCAAAACCCAACTGGCCTCTTGGCATTTCCTTGGCTCCTATTGGGTAAAGAGAGAACGATCCATGTGGATCTGTTGTAGTTTTTAGAGAGTGAGTTCCTCTGATCTTTCCTATGAATGTATACCAACTGCTTAATTTCAAAAATCGGTTTGCACCGGCTCTCTTGTCCTTCTTCTCTTGTGGTAAATCTACCTTCACTAGGAACCCAGTTTAGGACCAGGTGCATGAATCAGACTATGAAAACTTATATTGGGTCATTATTTTAGTAATATGGTAATATTACTAAAATAATGACAGAATGTGGAATTTAGACTTTGTAGGATAAAAGACAGAATATCTGCAATTTAAGTTTAGCAATATTAGCATTAGTGAGGCAATTGTTAAAATAGGAGCTGATGAATTATCTGTAAGAGTTTTAAGTATCTAGAATCAATTTTACAAAAAGATGGAGGGATTGACATGGATGTATCACATAGAATACAAGAAAGATGATGGAAATGGAGAAGTGTATCGGGTATTTTATATAATCAAAAGGTACCTATAAAACTTAAAGGGAAGTTTTAGAGGATGATAATTAGACATCTTTTGTTGTGTGGATCTGAATGTTGGATAATGAACCAAAAGTACGAGTAGAAGATGAGAGTTGCAGAGATGAGAATGTTAAGATGGATATGCGGACATATAAGGGTGGACAAGATAAAGAAATAAGTGTATTAGAGAGAAAGTTGGGATTGTGTCAATCGAAAAAAAATTGAGGGAAATATGATTAAGATGGTATGGACACGGATATAGGTGACTAATAAAGACTCAAGTTAGGTGGTGTGAAACTATGATAAGTATTCATATTAATCGAGAGAGAATGAGATTTAAGAAAATATGGATGACGACAATAAAATATAATATCAATTATCTAAATATAGATGAAAATATTATATAAAATAGAGTACAATAGTGTAAAAGTTTTCGTATTGTCGACCCTACTTAGTGGAATAAAAGTACAATTATTGTTGTCGTGTAAAGAAAATAATTAGATAGGTGAATATGTGATATGAAATAGAGTATAATGTTATAGAAGGTTCTATATATCCGACCCCACCTAGTGGGATAAAGACTTAGTGGTGGTGGTTGTTGTTGTAATATGGTGAGTTAAAATATCTGAAGTATTATTAGGTCACCAGCAGGGTAGCACGTATTTTTGCTTTTGATTTCATCTAATAAATATGTAATTTCAAATTTCCTGTAGGTCATTGCTGAAAATCTTTCCCAAGAAGAAATCCAAGGTCTTAAGTCGATGTTCACAAACATGGATACTGACAACAGTGGCTCAATTACCTATGAAGAACTGAAGACAGGATTGGCACGCCTTGGATCAAAACTATCTGAAACCGAAGTCAAGCAACTCATGGAAGCTGTAAGTATTATGGACCCAAAAGACCACTTTTTGTGCTGGCCTTGTCTTAATGACTTTGATCAGTTCATTTCACTCTTCCATGTTTTAGGCTGATGTGGATGGAAATGGAACAATTGACTACATTGAGTTCATCACAGCGACAATGCATAGACACAGACTTGAAAGAGATGAGCATCTGTATAAAGCATTTCAATATTTTGATAAAGATAACAGCGGGTATGTCCACAGTTGTGATGCTGCTACATTGATATGCTCTAAACTTGTTTATTGCAGAGTTAAGCTCCTGTTTCTTTATTCACTTGGAGGCCATTCAAATTTCTTTTTGTTTTCTTATAAAGAAGCATTTTCTATTTGTTAAGAATATTGATATTCTTAAATAATTTTATTGAAGAAGTTTTGAAAGTTTCCAAATTAAAGAACCCTTGAAAATATTGATATTTCTAAATTTCTATATTGTAATTATTTAATTTATTCTTACCAATTTTGTAAAGATTCTATTTTATTTTTATTTTTTATATTTTCTTGGAATTACCCTATAAATAAGATTTTTGTATAACCTATTGACAACACAATACAATACATAATATATGAGTTATTCTCTGTCAGTCTTCTTTTTTTATTCTCTATGTTCTTTCTGCTTTGTTTTTCTTTTTCTAACATGGTATGAGAGCACTAGGTTTCGATATGATATTTTTTCTACTCTTCTCATTAATTAGACATTTTACCTAATTATTGAGAAATTAGATATTTCTCAACATATTTCTGTTGTCCAAAATCATTCTGCTGCTGGTTCTCGACAATATCTTACGGTCTGTTGCTTTTCTGTTCTTGAAGATTTTACTTCATTCCTCAATCCTTGTGCTTTATTCTGTTTTATCTCATAGTTTGCTATTGTCGCTGCTATTGAGAATTCTGCTGTTATCGCCTCTTATACTCGGTTCAAGTATTCTGCTATTCTGCTTGGTTCTTCAATCCATTTGCTTTTTCTCTGAATTTGCTGCTAAGGATTCTGCTATTACATTCTCTTCTACTCAGTCTGTTTTATTCCCTCTGTGTTATTCTGTTATTGAGGATTCTGCTATTATATCCTCTTCTACTCAGTCTGCTTATTCCTTCTGCTTTATTTGTCTATTTTCTCTGAGTTTGCTATTGAGGATTTTGCTATTATATCCTCTTCTGCTCAGTTTTTTTTCCCTAATAATTACAACTATAATGCACTCTACGGTATCAGTTATGTGTTTATTCTGATACTGATTGGTCTGATAATCCTACTAATCGATGGTCTACTACAGACTATTGCATTGTTCTTGGTGGTTCTTCAATATTCGGCATAAGACTTCTCTATGATCTTGACTCATCTTTATGAGTGTTATGATAACTTACTACTCAAACTTAAGATCACTTATTTACTTCCATCTTGAGTTTGAGGAGGGGTGTTAAAAATATTGATATTCTTAAATTGAAGAAATTTTATTAAAAAAGTTTTGGAAGTTTTCAAATTGAAGAATCCTTGAAAATATGGATATTTCTAAATATTTATATTGTAATTATTTCATTTATTCTTATCAATTTTGTAACGATTTTATTTTATTTTATTTTTTATATTTTCATGGAATCATCCTATAAATAAGGTTTTTGTATAACCTATTGAAAACACAATATAATACACAATATATGAGCTATTCTCTCTCAATCTTCTCTTTTTATTTTTTTTGTTCTTTCTGTTTTATTTTCCTTTTTCTAACACTATTTATGTAATTCAAAATTTGCTTACGGTATACCTCTTAAAAATATCAACATGATTGAGATGTCCTTTGGATAGTGCAAAATGTTTAGAGCTTTTTAATGTTGTTATGCCAACGTTGTGTCCTGTATCCATGTTCATGCTTCATAGCAACATATGGTTCAACGTTATTGGGTTCTTTTTCTGGAAAGAAATGATTAATTCAGCTCACGGACTTTGGCAAAAACTTACCTAAACTCGGGGCTCAAGTAATATTCATATTTCTCTCAAATATCATGTGACATTCATATTTCTCTCAAAAACTTACACTTCTATGACTCGTGGTATGATATTTGTCGAAGTTTCAGATTTCAATATTTGAATCTCGTTACAGGTTTATTACAAGGGACGAACTGGAATCTGCCATGAAGGAATATGGAATGGGTGATGACGCCAGCATCAGGGAAATAATCTCCGAGGTTGACACTGACAATGTAAGTTTCTTAAAATGCAGAAACTGTTTCTTCGATGATGCATTTTTTACTGAATTTTGGAAACTGATAGGATGGACGAATCAACTACGAGGAGTTCTGTACAATGATGAAAAGCGGAGTGCAGCAGGGCAAGCTATTCTAACTCGTGTGCCAAGCAATTTGAAGACAGTCCTTAAGGCAACAACATTGAGCTACTTAGGTGGTTATGCTCAGAAATCAAATTAAACTGTTTTTGAGTTATACCACCACTGGGCTTGGTTCCTCGATCTTAAAGTACTTTGTTTTTCTTAAAATCAATGGACAAGGTTTATTTGCATTCGAGGCTAATAGTTTTTGATTGCTTAGTGTGACACAGTCTGTGCATATTTATTTATTTTTCTTTTTTTTTTGGGGGGGGGGGATATTTTGGTAGCAAAAACAGATGACTTTCAATGAGAGGCATGTGATAATGTTAATAACAGATACTGAGAGATTGCGTTCACTTTTATGTCGGAAAGTTCTTTATATTTTTCTGTAAATTGCCTTGCTTGTCTAAAGATCTCTTACAGAAGCTATTTTGGAGCTTTACCATGCCGGCCAGCGACCCTTGACCCCTTGTAATACCAGGGGAAGTAATCCAGCTACCAAATCATTCTATTCGATATCCCACATTGTACAAAGTAATCTCTCCTACCCTTGTACGTGTGTGTACAGGTTATTGTTGAGAGATTTAGTACAACTCTTTTGCTGCAAAAAGAAATGGTTATAATCACTTCTAAAAGGGATATCTTTGCTGCCAATTACTAGTTCGAATCCATGTTGCACTGGCATCTTGTGTTCGCCTTATACACATCCTAGGACACGACATGATATAATTCTAAAGTTTTGTATAGGTTTGTCATGTGAATGCATTTGTGTGATTGTTGTCAATTTCTTTTGGTTGCAGTCGTCATTTTAGTTTTCTTACTAGTATGACACATTTGGTATTAGAACATTTCAGCATTTTGTTTTTGGGTTCTCTATATATAAAAAATATTTGTAATTTAAAATATCAACAAACATGAATTTCAATTCAAATCTAAAAATAAATTAATTTCATATTAAGTTTTAATATTTAAAATATTTTAAAATGATCAAGTAGAGCATATTTGGAGCATTTCAGTTGATCCTTGGTCGAGAAATCTTGGATGGGTTGAAATGCTGAGCGAAATACCAATATTGGTTGGTGCAGATGGCCAAGGGGTTGCATTATTCCATCACTTCAGACAAGTAACCGGGCCGGGCTGGGCCGGTTCAAGTTCGGTTCGAGGAACCGGCCCGGCCCGCTGAACCGGAACTGGCGGGCCGGGCCCAGTTCGGCCCAATTTTTTTTTTTCTATTGCATTTTTCTAAAATTTTTTTTGTAACTCTATTTTTTAATATCATTTTAATTTTATAACTCCATTTTTTTAACTTTGTTTTTTTTAATTCAATTTTGATAAAAAATAAATTAAAAATTAGACACACAAAATTTTTCTAGTAGTTCCACCGAATTCGGAGTACGTCCACTACCAAACTCATTACTTGGATTTTAAAATCCACTATTTTTTTGTTATATTATTTTGATTTTTACATCACTTTGATTTTTTTTCTATTTAAAATGACTTTTAAACAAAAGAAAAATATTATTATTATTATTATTATTATTATTATTATTATTATTCTACTTCTTGTTCATCACCTTTCGAGACTTTGATGATTTATTGCATTCTTTTTTCTGCATCCTTCCAATTTTTAATGCATATTAAAGTTTCTAAAGTTTCGTCCGCTAAATTTATATGTTTTTCGGTTAACATTCGACCACCTGCACTAAAAGCACTTTCGGATGGTACTGTGGATACCGGAGGGGTTAGTACATTTTTAGCCACTTGGACCAAAATTGGATAATACGATTCATTATTTTTCCACCAACCTAATATATCATATAAATCTATATCATCAAAATTTTTTAATTTAGATATTTGTTTATATAAAAGTAATTTATTAAATGATGATGAAAAAGTTCTTTATTTTTTTCCTAACATGTGTAAGGGATTAAATGAAAATAAAAATGATTGAATACTATTACTACTAATACTAGCTATATTATTAGTATTTAAATTATTAATTTCCTTTTGATATAATTCAAATATTGATTGTAAAGTATGAGATATTTGTTGTTTTAAAAAATGTGAGTTAATAGACATTTCTGATGGAAAAGTTTGTGCAAAACAATCTATTAACATTTTAGCACTTTCAACCTTAACACGTGGATCTAATGCACTTACAACTAAATATAAAATTGGAATTTTTCATAATATTTTAAAAATTTTGTTTTCATTTAAAGAACAATTTCACCAAATCTTTCTTCATTTTCAAATTCATTAAATACATAAATAATTTTATAAATATTTGGTAGCATTAAATGAGTAGTTGGATAATAATATCAAGAAAATAAATTTGTATATAAATAAAAAATTTCCAATAATTTTGTAAGTGTAGACGCAAATTCAAAAGCGATATTATCAATAAAACCATATTCGTAATTTGAATTTGCAAATTCAATTAAAATATTTTGAAAAGAAAGAACACCTTATAACATGTCATATGTTGAATTCCACCTAATGTCAGATTCCATTTTAAATTTTTTATTTTTTTTGTTATGTAAAATACATAATTGTCTCATTTTTTGAGTTTTTACAGAATAATTTCTTATTTGATAAATTAAATCGCGAATAGGTTTTAAAAATAGTTCTCCCATTGCTAAACCATTTTTAACACATAAATTAATTATACGACATGCATATTTAGCATGAAAAAAAAGTTTCATTTAAAATTGTTTTTAAAGAAATTTTTAAACTATTAACTGCAGTAGTATTAGCCGAAATATTATCAAAGGAAATAGAAAAAATTCTATCACTTATTCCATAATCATAAACAACATTTGAAATTATTCTAGCTATATGTGCACCGGAATGTGAAAATTCCCAACGTTAAAAAATTAAAATTCTTTTTTCTAAATACTATGAATTATTTATCCAATAATATGTTATTACAATATAATATTCTTTTTTATGCTCACTTTTCCAACTATCCGGAATTAATGAAAATTTATATTGACTAGTTATAAATTGTGTAAGTATACCATTTTTTAATTCCTGATATCTATCTAATGATCTCCTCTTACTGGATTTTTTACTATTTTTTTTATAATCGGGTTGTAAATATTTTTGTACAAATTTTTCAAATACAAGACATGCAACTATATTAAGTGGTAATTCTTTTCTTACTAGCCATTCTATTTGTCCAATTTTTTCTTTATTTGAATTATATTTAAATGTATCAGTTATATTACCTCCCCTATAGAAATTTGTGTTTATTTTGTTTGTGATAATTTATTTGAATGATTATTAACTAAGTAGCTCTTAAGCGTGTCTATCCCCAACCTTTTAAAAATTTATATTTTTGATGACAAATTTTACAAATTGCTTTTTGTTCATCATTTTTCCTTTTAAAAAATGTCTATATATTAAAATCATCTTTTTTAGTTCGTGTTGTGTTAAATTCAGTGTTACTAGATTCAGTTTCTTTCAAAAAAGTTTCAATATGTATATTATCGGGAATTTTAAAAAATGGAGGAAGAGGAGATTGTTGAGAATATCGTGAAAAGTGTGTTCCGGCCGTTTTATAAAAAAATTAAGATTAAAATTTTTAAAATAATATATACGATAAAATTTTTTAAAGGAAATTTAAGATTAAATTTTTTTAAAAAATTTTAAAATTTAAATTTTTTAAAAAGGTAATGCAAATGTAATGCAAATGCAAAAAAATAAATATGCAAAAAAATTAAATGTACCGATTTGACGAATATTGCAATTGTTTTTTGCAAAATCTTGAATGAGCTTCCAACCTTGAAATCTTGTCAAATCTTGATCAATATAGATAATGGGGTATAAGATAATGAAAATGGTGTGAAAATTGGTGGAAATGTAGATAATGAAGAAAATGAAAATAGAAAATTGAAAATGGTGTAGAAAATGATGGAAATGATATAAAAAATGATAATAGAAAGGAAATAATAATGGAAAATTAATGAAAATTGAGAGAATGTAGTAATATTGAGAGAATGTAGATGTGATACGATAAAAGAGATTTTGTTGTGGAAATTTTGGAAATGGGATATAAGGTATTTATAGGAAAATTTTTTAACCTTATGGATCAAAATAATCTCAAAAGTAGCCGTTTTATAACCATTGGGAGGGGTAAAATTGAAAAATTTTCAAAATTCAAAAAAAGGGGGGAAAATTTGAATCGGAACCGGTGGTTCCAGCCGGTTCCAGGCCGGTTCACGATTTAAATTTTTTTGGAATCAGCCCGGCCCGCTACAGTAAACGGTTCGGGCCGGACCAGTTTACTGTAGCAGGCTGGTTCCGGGTCCGGGCTTTACCCGGGCCAGTTGGGCCTGTTTTCGGGCCCAAACCGGCCCGGTTACTTGTCTACATCACTTTTGGGGTTTGATTCGGGATAAAAGTGAAAAAAATGAATGTTGGGAGATCTACCTTCATAAAACGGGTCCTACAATAATCGATCCATAATAATCAGGATAAAATTCTGAACTCAATCAAGGTAACGGGCGAAATGAAATTTGTTTCATTTCATTATACTCTTTGAAATAAAACGAGAAATTCTAATTATGTGGATGATTCTATTTTTTGAAATGAAACGAAAAATTCTGATCACGTGGATCACAAGGAAACAAAATTGACAAATCTAGTTCTCCTATCTTTTGTCTCTAACTCTGTCTGTGTCCATGGTTTCTAGGATTATGGAAGCGTTATTACTTGATCCTTGTGTTATCATGTAAAATTCCTCAAATCTTATATGATTTGTTATTGTCATTAACAATTTCAACTATAATATGTGTACCTTTCGATATATATATATATATATATATTTTATACAAAAAAAAATACAATCAAACAAAATTAAATTAAGAAAAGAATAATAGAAGTGGAGAGTTTCTGTTTTGAGCTGTCCATCAGGGGACATACCTTTCGATATCACCAAACACAATTACACATCATGTGAAGAAACTATCAACAGACAGTTTAACAGGCGGTCAGGATAGTGAGAAATATATTAAATTTTTTAATCAAAATTTAAGTTCAAATTTTAGAAATGAAAGTATTACATTGAAAGAATTTTCTCCTAAAAAGAGTCCGATAATAGTTTGAATTTAATTAATAGGAATATAATTTTGGATATCAATCGATCAAATAAAAAAAAGTAAGTGAATAAGCTAATCCGTACATAAATAAAATCATCCTCCACACACTTTATATTTTTCTTTCTTTCTCAATTGAAATGCACCATCCCATTACTAAACTCTGTGGCAAACTTTACATTTGTGTTTAAACTTTTAATGTGATATTTATCGTAAAGATCTAATTAGACATAATATTATAATGAATAATAAAAAGAAAAAAGAAATCGTTTCAATAGTCATAAGGTTGAATTCATTTTTAGAATTAAATATTTTAAAATAATTATAAAATGATTACTCAGCCATAACACACCCATTATCCTCAATAAAGGCAGCATGTTTGATTGGAAATCTCTTTGGCAAAGTTCTCTCCAATCAAACACACCTGGCAAGACAAAGAAAAGATGGTAAAAGTGAAAGGAAAAATAAAATAAAATAAACCACTTGCGCCACTTTTGCAACAATGACTAATTAAAATACTATATGTGCATCTAAAGAAAATAGAAGGGCCAGAGAATCAAAAGGGTTGTGTGGGCACTCATTGTAGGACTGTCTTTCCCTTCACCGGCACGTTCTTCCATTAAACCCTACCACGATTATTTTAGGCATTTGATGTGGACCCTCCTCATTTTTTAAAAAAAATTAAGAGAACCCTTTATTGCAAAGACTATTATAACCTCGATAAGACCTTGTGGGCCAGCAAAATGAAGGGGCAAATTTGGTGATTTTATGAGATGAATTACGTTGAGGAGTGACAAAATCAGAAGGGATCGGGATCGGGTTTAGTCTTATCCTCTCCGACAAACTTGAGTCAAAAATATTAGTAAACAGTTGATTTAATAAAAAAATATATAAATTTTTTAAGTAAATTTTATATTTTAAATTTGATAATAAAAATAATTATACGGAAAATATAATTTTTTAATAAAATTTTTATAAATATTTAAATTTAATTATGTGAAAAAAAAGGAGTCAAAAGGACCATTTTAAGTTGCTATTCCACTTTTTTATATGCATTGAAGCTTGTACCCCACGAAGCGGATTTCCTGCACGTGTGCACACATTCTTTATGCCTTGGTATTAGGGTCTTGGACTCAATTGTCAAGAAAGACGGCATTTCAATCTCTTTGTTAAAACTTTATCACCACCACTTCTTTATTTCTTTAGGACAATTGGTTTTGTCACTCTACACTCACCATCGGAAAACTCCAAAAAATAATAATAATAATAATAATAAATAATAAATAAATAAAATAGCGAGACAGAATTTTTCATAATGATTTAGTAAAATTGTTGATTATGGTTGAGTTGTGAACAGTTTCAGAGATCTCTGTGTATAAATTCTTTATGTTATAATATTGGTGGGTAATTGTTGCATACTTCAATTTATCACCATAAAAAATTATTAGAAATAGCAATTTCCAAAAAGAAATATTATATGGGTTTGCTATCCCCCATAACCCTAGTTTGAGTTACAACTTACATGTATGTAAGACAAGTGGAATGATATAACCTGTTCAGTGGTCTAAGACTCCAGAGTTCTAGTAGAAATCACAGAAAGACAATTGGGCTGCAAGAAAAGTTCCAGTTGCCATGCATTCAAGTGCCCATTTTTGTGCCTAATTAATGGGTTTTTTTTTTCTTTTTTTTTTGCTTATTTTAGGTCAACATAAATATAGTTTTTAATAACCAACTCATAGCCTAAGATAGTTACCAACATTCATGTGCCAAGCTAGACATTTTGGGCTACTGTTGAAATCGGGCCGGGCCGGGACGGGCCTGGTCGGGTTCAAGGGCGGTTCCCGGAACCATGGGCCAGGCTGGCTGCGGTTCCTAGGCCGGGCCAGGCTGGGCCGGTTCCAAAATTTTTTTAAAGTTGAACCGGCCCGGCCAGCTGAACCGGAAGCGCCAGGCCGGGCCCGCTTTGGCCCTTTTTTTTGCTCTTTTTTTGTAATTCTATTTTTAATTTTATTTTATTTTTGTAACTCCATTTTTTTCAAATTTATTGTTGTTTTGTTTTTTATTTTCTTGAAATGATTTATTTATTCATTTTGTTTTTTTTAATTCATATTTTATAAAAAAATAAATTAAAAATTAGAAACACAAAATTTTTAGAGTGGTTCCACCGAATGTAGATGTGAGAGAGAGAGATATTTTGTTGCGAAGATTTTGGAAATGGGGTGTAAGGTATTTATAGGAAAATTTTTTGACCTTATGGACCAAAATAATCTCAAAATTAACCATTTTATAACTGTTGAGAGAGGTAAAATTGAAAAAAAATTCAAAAAATAAAAAAAGAGGGAGATATAGCCGTTGGAACGGGTCATGCTGGGCCGGGCTGGTTCCGGTTCCAAAAATCCCTTGAACCGGCCCGGTCCGCTACAATACCCGATTCAGAGTTACTGTAGCACAGGCTGGTTCACGGGCCGGGCTTTTTCAGGGCCAGCCGGGCCGGTTTTCGGGCCCAGACCGGCCCGGGCGCATGTCCATGTTGGGCAGCAAAATGGCCATTTTAGGGAACATAAAGGAGCTGGAGTTTTGATTCCAAATCTCTAAAGATATGACAAGAGGTAGAAGAGGAAAAGATAGAACCGGTAATTCTCAAATTTTTTTTACATATAATTAAAGTTTGAACAAAGAGTAAATATATTGTAAATTTATACGAGTATTTTTACATATAAATTTTAAATAAAAATCTATTTCATTTATATTAATAGAACGAACCGAATCTAAATTCTAATAAATAGTTAGTATAAGAGTTTAAATTTCAAACATTTCATCTTCTTTTAACTAGAAGATTGAGTATTTAATCACCCTCTTCTACAATATAATTTGCAATTTCTATTTGAATATGCAAAATAGTTGTCTCCATGGTCCGAAATTAGAAATTCGTTTTGATATTATTTCTTTTCAATTTAATCCAAATAACTACTATTTTTAGCACCTTTTTTTCTTCTCTACATTTTTTGTCAAAGCAAAAATAAAACCACATGCTGATCTCTCAATTCAAAAATGTCTTTAGACTGTATTTCAATCATTTCAACAATTGTCTATGAAAAGAAAAAAAAAATTGAGATCAACTAATTAGACAAATCAATGGTTAGAAAACAATTAAATGTGGGGGGATCAAGTTGCTCGGATGCTCGAGATTATCTAGTATTTTATGAAAAACATCATCCCAAACCAACTCTCAGCAGTGTGCTCTTGTCTCTAAGTTTAATAAAATTGCATATTATTATTATTATTGTTGTTGTTGTTGTGATTTCATGTCAAAAAAAGGTCTGTTAAATATTTATGAACACCTAGTTCGTTATGAGATTTTTTCTAATTTTCTGGGTAAAAAAATTACATTTCCATTGAGAGAGAGAGAGAGAGAGAGAGAGAGAGAGAGAGAGAGAGAGAGAGAGAGAGAGAGAGAGAGAGAGAGAGAGAGAGAGAGAGAGATAGAGCATGTGGTGTTGCATGCCTTAACTCTAGGCGCTCTCTTTTCCTTTACAAAAACCAGGAAGCAAAAATCTACTCATCCATTTTTGTGATTATATGATCTAAAGTAACTTCTTTCCCCTCTCCCTACCTTTCTGTCACGTCATATGCTTGTGTTATAAGCACGCACTTGGTATTTACTTTTTTAGCTTCAGGTGTTGTAGAAGACCCTCAACTCCACTTTTGGGTTGGCTATCTAATTTCTTTTCAACCTGATTAATGCTTCTGCATATTTTAAAGAGTTGTCAATAACAATTATTATTATTATTATTATTTCACTTCGTGGGTAATGAAATTTTTATCTGTAAAGCATTTCTATTGGGTTTTTATTAGTAGGTACCAATTATTATTTGTTGGGTCTTGAAAATTTTGAGTATTTTAATATGGATTTGCCATAATTTCTGTATATTTCACCCCGAGAAAAATTAAAATAAATTGTTTCCTATAATGATGGAGATTCAATCATGTAGTACTTTAATCAATGCTTCTGCAGTATGTGCAAAAACCCGAAATTGTACTTCAGAATTTCCTGCACATACTTCGGAACATCAATTCCAAGAGCAAAAAGTGAGCGGAGAGAGAGAGAGAGAGAGAGCATCATTGCAGAGATTCAGCGGAGTCGGAGATGGAAAGACAAAAGAATGCAGAGCTTATGAAGAGCGTATCAATGCTAGAAGCTCAGACAAAGCAGAGAGAAGACTCTACAACTTGCTTAGACAAGTATGATTTCTTGTTGTCTTTGCATTTTTGTTTTTGCTAATAGCTTTCTTGTGCCATTTGTGGTATCGTAATTGAAGAACCTCAAATTATGCAATCACATATGAATTGTCAAGTTTATATCGATAATACTCACCAATGCAGTGCATTGCAGATAAGAAGCTTTTCTTGTTTCTCTATTAAAGAAACCTGGTAAATCCTTGTCCTACCATCATGTTTTAGTACATCATGTTGTGTGTCACTCTATCACTTTAAACAAATTTGATGACTAAAATCAAAATCTGTTCTAATGCACCTCCTTGCATTGAGTTGATCAGAGTTATTGCATTCATCAGAATTTAGTAAGCAAAAGAATAATGATATTTTTTTCTTTTATTTTTTCCATTAATGTTTATATTTAGGAAAATATTGGGTTGTCAAATATGAATTATTTTATTTTTGGTATTATAAGGAATGCTTATTAGAGAATGCAGAGAGAGAGAGAGAGATCGTATTGCAGGTGGAAGCTAGCTTAGTTGATAAAGACCTTTAAGTTGGAAATAATTCTGGGATCAGCATTTTCTGTGTGGGTCAATCATCTTCGAACACAAAAAATTAGAAAAGAGAGATCGGTTTGATCAAATCTCGAGTCATATCCTAGTTAATAGTGAACAGAACAAGTTTGTGCTAGCCTAAAAGAGTATGACTGTATATGGGACTTCATAGTTGAAATCCCAAAGTTTCTAAGCACATTCTTTCTCTCAGGGTATTTGTCCCAATGCAACAGGAAGAAAATTCAACAGGTTTAAAAGACAGAAGACAGAAACAGGTCCAAATCCAGTCGAAGCTACAAATGCCAAAGCCATCCCTGAAAGTGCTGAAGATTAAAATCTTGACAGCAATATTGTCAACCCGATGAGCATGGATGTGACTCAGTTTCTGCATTTCGATAAACTCTGGGATACCAACTCTGTGGCTGATTGCGAAGAGAAAAGCCTCAAGGAAAATGAAAATGATCACATTGCTGCCTATGAAATGAAGGGACATTTTCATCCAACAGGTTTGGAGTATTTAGTCGGGCCTGAAAACAATGAGAAGGTGACGAGATGAAGGAATGTGTTGCATCACCAGTAGTTTTAAGTTTGCAGAAGAAGCCTCCCAAGGTTCCTTTTTGTCCAAAAGAAGTCAAGAGAATAATTGAATAAAAAGCCCTTTTGGTTAAGAATGCTCAGCCACATTCCTTAAGGAAAATCATTATTTTTGCTTATCTTGGTGTAAGGCATGGATGTGAAGATAGGTATGACTTGGACTTCAATCGCTTCAGCATTTTAAAGAAGGGAGAGCCTTATGTGGCTGTGGAAAATCCTGGGGTAAGAAATGACATGGTTTTCCTTAAGATGCTATATATATGATATTGTTTAAAGCATTTGCCTAAGTTGCTGAAGCTACATTGTTTGCAGGAGCATGTCTTATATGAGAATCCTGGTGTCCGGAGGAAGATTTTCTAACCAAATCGATTAAATCCAATGTTATGTCCTGTTCAAGTGCTTGAAGAGGAGAAGGCCGTGCGCCAGCTGCCCGTCTTGCTTCTTTCTGTGCATCAAATATGGTGGAAAAAGAAGAAATCTCCCACAAAATGAGTAAGTAATACTAGTATATGTACCAAGGAACATAAAAGACTTTTAAAAGATACTAAGTACGGACACAGATGCAGGACATGCATAAGGTCATTCCAGAAGAGTCAGGGCTGCATAATTTAACAGCGGTGCCTAATATATCATGCATACTAAGGTCATTGCCACCGTCCTTCAAAACAATTTTCACATTTTCTGTTGTAGATATGTCAGGCAAAGGATGGGAAGAATGGGAAGAAACAAGCTAAAGTCATTTGGGCTACTCATCTGCCGGATGGCAATGCTAGTCTATATTTGCAGCGGGAGCTTCTTCTTCAAGGCCTTGGGCATTACGCTTCTGTTCATGGCTGGCTTCCCAGATGATATGGTTCAAAGGGAAACTAAATACAGGAATTTGGACTTGCTTCAAAAGTATTACAGGTGCAGGACACTGCAAAATTGAAGCATATTTAGTTATAATATGAGTAAACTTTATAACAAGCAACTCGTTGACAACCATTAGGACTGTGGTGTCTGATGACAGAAAGCATAGGCTGCTTTTAGTTGATTTCTAGAATGGTTATTTATGCGTAGTTTCTTCTCAAGGATATGAATAGTTAGTATTCTGTACTGCTTAAAAAGATGACCTTTGTGGTGCAGGACCGATGATGATGCAGCAGGCGAGGAGGTATTTCTTCCACATCAAACTGATAGAACTGTAAGATCAAATTCCTGAACATTGCTGCTGAGACTTGTATTTTGCCACTTTGCAAATCTCATTCTGCTATAAAAATGGACAATATTTTTCAAACAAATGGTCAACTTATGGTTGAAAAACATTTTCCATATAAAGGGGTAGAATTTGTCAATATGTACTTGAACCAGAACTTGTGCAAATTGCATATATGATTATTCACATTCAGCAGCCAGATCGGTACCAAAAGCTCAACCCAGTGGTGTTCTGATTGCTATTGCCAAGACGTCTAAACCTAGAAAATTCTTAAGGGAAACAAAAGTTTAGGACAAGATCTTATGAGTTTGGCATGTATCCCATAAGGTTGATCAAGTATACGTTACATTGCTGATGAAATGTTACTGTCTCGATTGACTTGATCAGACAAGTATGCATCCTTCCCTTTTAAGTTTACTATTGAAGCAATTCGAACTAGTTGGGTATGACACTTTGTTGCATCATATAATTCACTGCCTTTCAGCAACTATGCAACACATACCAGTTGAAGCTTTATATGATTACTTCTTTAGGTTTCTATTTCTATGTACAAATTTAGCCTCCAATATTACGGTTTTCTTCTTTGAGGAGTCTACTCCCCGAACCAAGAGAAATTTGCAGGAAAACCAACGTCAACAAAATCCAAGGGCAAAAAGCAAAGAAGTGCAACAAGCATAGCTAACAATGTGCTGCAGTCTGCAACTTCAACCTCTCCATGTCCTTCACGATTTGGACTAACGGGATACACCTCCACTCGGAGTCATGAAACAACGGTATCAAATGAAGTGCCAAAAACCTCAACCCTAACCCCTAGTGTCCCTTACAGTTATCAAACACTTTATCATGTTTTCCCTTTACAAACGCCCAATGCATTCATGCCAATGATGAATTGGCCACCCCCTCAAGGGTACCCTCCTTGTCCAACCCCACCTTCCTATTGTTATGGGTCTTTTCCTTATGGTGGAAGTCACATGTCCATTATTATTTCACAGCCTACTTTTAGCTTCCCTCACTGTGATCCTTTTGTTCCAAAAGTTTCAAGAGGAATTTAGAAGAATGAACCAGCATCAGAAAATGAAGATAGTGAGACTGATAGTAGTTCAACTCATTTCAGAGCCAGAGAAAGCAATCGAAATTAAGGGTTATACATAAACTTTTGGAACAACTATTTACAAGTGAAAAATGATTCGAGTGAAAGAGGCACGCAAGTTGCAATTTTGAGCCTTTTGGGACTATGTTGGGAAATGCTTTTGGTCGCGAATAGTTTGAATATAAAAGTTTCACAAATATAGGCATCTTATAAAGATCAGATATCTTTGTAATATCAACTCATTGAAAATTATGCAGAAAAATCTACTGAATAGAAAATTATAACAGAAGTTTTAATAAAAATTATAATAAGAATTTTTGTAAAGGTTGTTGCATTATCTACTGGGTGTCGGTCATTGAATCAATGGACCCTGTTATTGTGAGATTTCTTCTCATTGCAATGAAAACTAATGATAACATAAGTGTTGCAAGCTTGTCATAAGAAATGCCAAGTCAGCGTCGTCTACAGTCTTCGGCCAAAAATGATTGAAAGTTGGGCCCCTTAACAGCTCATCGATAGATATTGGTACTTACAAGAATTGTACAAATTATGAAAATTGAAGGAACCTTAGAAATGGGTGCAGTACTTCAGCTTCGACTTTCCCAGTGAAATGAGATTGAAGAGAAGTCCAAGAAACTTTGAAATGCATGACTTGGTATTAATATTTATCATTCAACAAGAAATGGCCTTCGAGATTTGGAAACACTATTCAATGATTTGCTTAAGATATTCTGACCCTTTTGTGAACGAAATCAAGAGTCACGAATAATACAAAAATATATTAACATAGAAATATAAATGATCAGTTAATTAAAAATAATAAATAAATAAGAACATAAATAAGATAATAATAGAGTAAATAAATGGTCATTTCATTTTTAGCATGACACAATAACTTCACATTTGATAAAATACTATATCTTTAAAATTTTCTCGGTATTTGTACAAACCCACATGATCATTTTAAAATTACAACACAAATAATTTAAGTTTTCTTAATCATGTAAACACCCGATATCCTCTTTTCATATTCTCTTGTCCCTTTCACCCTTCAATCTTTCCCAAGGATTTTTATTTTTATTTTTATTTTTATTTTTATTTTTTGACTTTCTGAATAGGGTATGCAGAGGAAATACTTATAATACGTTTTTATAATTTATGATTTTTGTATACAACTTTATATAACCTAATATGTCATCTAAGATAGTTAAATACATGCAAGATACATCAAATCATATATTTTTCAAACATATTTTTCTCGAGACAAATAATATTTCTCTTGCTTTTCAAGAAACAATGGGATTCAATTCATCTTATCACCCCTCTTTGCTCAAGAAACTTAAATGCACCATCCCCATTCAATCAAGCCAATCTCCAGTAATTTAGAGATGTAGACCTTAAGCCCCACAGGATTGATTTGGACCATTTGAAAATTTTACATGAACTGACTCGGTAAGTGGGACCATCTTGCTTAAACTAATACGGTAACACCAGAATTGCATCATACTTTTGGCCATGGTATCAAGATTTGGCCCATTGATTCATAGGTAACATTTTTCTTTTTGTTTGTGTGTCAGTTTTTTTTTGGGGCGAGGGCGGGGGGGGGGGGGGAGGGTGGGCAATAAACTCCAAATTTTGTTTGAATTATATCAGGTATGGCTCGTATCTCCAAAGGTGACAGGTGGCATGCAACGTGTTTATCTCAAGGAATCTTATCCTGTTTCTGGGCCTATCAGCTTGTCACTAACTTTTTTTTTTTTTAGCCACCCCGCGGGCCGGGGGTGGTTGCTTTCCCTTTTCTTCCCCTTTTCTTCCGGTTCTTTCTTTCCTTTCTTTATGGGGTACCCTATGGGTCCTTTTCATTCAATGCCGTGTCCTAGTCTCGGTACATTAATCGACATACTTTATAGAACACGGGAGAGAGAGAGAGAGAGAGAGAGAGAGATAGGAATGGCATGTACATGAACATTTATTATCACAGCAATTCATACATCAAACGCCACCGTTCATTCTACATTCATCCATAGATCCACATCCACCGAGCCCCACCACCACCATCATCAACCTCACTCGAGCAAACACAAAGAAAGAAACCTAAACTATCAAACAGTGGAGGCTATCACCATCTCTCTCTCACCGACAGTCTTCATGCCACCACTCACTCCAACAAAAGCACTGCCAAATTTAAAACGAACCCACTTGGGAAGCCATCTTATTCATTCCATTCACTCACTCTCTCTCTAGCGAAGCTTGTTGGCTACATAACAATGCTGCCTAATCTCACCCTTGTCACCAGTGAGAGGATTATTCTCTGAAAGAATAGTAATGGCTCTAGAGAACTCCTTATGCCAGTACTCTTGGCTCTTGGCCATTTTCTTCACATAAGGCTTAGTCCTCTTGTCTTGGGCAAGTTGGTGATCAACAATCAACAAACCCTTGTTGTCCAATATGTTCCTGTAATAGTTGTTGTCAAGAATCATAGGGGTACCGCGATCATTTCTCACATACTGCACGGCCTGGGGGTCGGGGATCGGATCGGGGCACTTGTGGAGCATGTGCTCGACATGGTCTGGGTTGAGGGCTGGGTCCACTTCTGGGTACAGTCTGTGGACTAGCTTGACACAGTGGGTTCTGCCCACACTATGAGCTCCTACATAAGATAAGGAATACGATTAGGATGTATGTACAGATATGTATATATGTGCATGTATTAATGTATTTTGTGTAAGAGTGCATGTGTACACTTGTAATATATTATTTTTATAAAAAATGCAATTCTTTACGGCTACCTTTCTTCTTCTACCTAAAGAAGGCAAATTTCTCTTATTTATTGCACATACAAAAAAGGGGTTCCTTCCATACAAACGTGCCACAGTTGGACCCCTCGGTCCTGAAAAATTAGGGTCACTTTTGACAACGGGGGCATATCATTTTCCTTGCTTTATTTAAGTATCGTGACCATTTTTCGCCGAGGAAAATAAAATTGCGCGGGAGAGAGTTATGGGTGTACCTAGGAGAGCAACAACTCCAGGAGTGTCAATCCCAATTTTTCCAAACCTCTCAAGAACAACAGAGATGCTCTCATTGTGGTCTGGGAGGTATTGTTCAAGCACATCAGCTCTGCTCTTCCTACCATCTCTCCTTCCTGTCTTCAAGGGAATGTAAGGTCCTCCAAGCTGTTTAAAATTATATTAAAAAAATGTAAAATTTTACAAAATGAATACTTCAAATTAATGGAGATATTGGATCCATAACACTAACAGTCCATTTTGATATTTAGCTTCAAAGGTGGAAGTATAAGACTATCATAACTCACAAACTTCAAATCTGAAAGTGGTAAGTCTCAAATGGAGCATTTAATGTTGCTTTCTCCCAAGGGAGAGATCAAGATGACAAGTGCAATTAGTGTAGACTAGAATAGCAGAATAAATGTAGATAGTTCAAAACAAGGAAAAAGTTCCTACCGTTTCTAGACCTATTGTGTAAAGAAACCTTATGAAGCAAACAAAGTAAAATTGAGCAGAACCCCTGACTGAAAACCCAAAATCAAGCCTAAAAAATATTGTAACTTTGTGATGAAAACGAAGAAAATTAAGCAAAATCGATAACCCAAAAAAAAAAAATTCAAAATATAGAGACACAGAGGGAAAGGACCTGAACAATGCCATCTCTAGCAGAGAGAACAAGGACATCAGCACAAGAAACAACAGCAGGACACTCTCTTTCCACAGCATCCTTGATGTCCTCAATGTACCTAAAGTTTCTGAGACCGAAGCTCCTATCTGTTTCCTTCTCAGACAAGGACCTCCTTGTTGAGTCCAGTAGCAATGAAGCATCACATGACTAAAACAAACAAGACCCACATCAGAAACAAATTTATTTTTCTATTTTTTGTTTTATTTAAGACAAAAAACACAAATAGATGGTAAAATTACTACCTCAACAGCACAGTCATGGAAGAGGTTTCTAAGCCAAGAAAAGGCAGTGTTCTTATGGCGTTTATAGAGAAGTCTGACTTGTTCTCTGATTATGTCTTCAGCTTGAGGACACGTATCCTTGTAAAAGTTCATTACAAGACCAGGGTCTTGCTCATTCTCTGCTGCAACTAACACAGCAGAGAAACAAATCACAGCTAAGAAGAAGAGAGCTTTGAAACCCATTTTCTCCCTCTCACTCCTAACCTCTCTCTCTCTCTCTAAAATTGTCGGTGAACTTCTTCACTCACTAGGGGCGTTCTTAAATACTGCAAGAGAGAGAGAGAGAGATCCAAAAGAAATCACGATAAAGTAAAAGACACATGTTATCGATTGCAGCTCATTCTTTTGCTGCCACAGTATATTATTTAAAAAAAAAAATATTGTGAGTGTTATTTTAGTGATTAGAATGATAGAATTTGACATATATAATGTAACCTTACCGTTAGAATTATTAGCTAATATTAATATAATAAAAGAGATTAAATCAGCTAAAATTGAGAAAATAAAAATTTTATATAAAAGTCTATTTCAACATATTTTTTTAAAAAAATTTATCTAATCTGAAAGGTATTTTGATAAATTTAAAATTATTTAAATTAAAAAATTTTAATTCTTTTACTAATTCCACCTAGGTTACTTAGCATTTCATTGTACAGTGATTTCGAATGAATGCGATTAAAGTTTACAAATAATTGTCAATTAACGTAACTCTCTTTCTTTATCCATATTTGGAATCGGTCGTGACAGAATTATGCGTGATAAAATATGGAAAAGAACCGATATTTGAATTGAATACGCCAAATATGGAGAAAAGAAAATTAAAAGAGTTAGAAGGAATACTTGAATGTGGATTGAAATTTAAAGATTTTTTTTTTTTTTTTTATATTCAACTTTGGATGACATAGAATAAAAATAAAAATAATTAAGAAGGCATCGTGTTGGTAGCAGCGTGGAAGGCGCCGTACGCTACCATATTACATTGTTTACTTGTGCAACTAGAATGATTAGATCAGATCTTAGGGCTCCAATAAATAAATAAATGATCATTGACTGGTCTTGTATAAGATAAGTAGTTTGAACTTTTGAACTTTGATAGATGGACAAACATATAGGCAAACAAAATCCCTAATTGGGATTTCTAAATACAAAAATAAATAAGTTTACTCATTCATTTGCAATTCAACTTAGCAATAGACGGGCCTAAGTAGTCCTTGCCACAGTTAATATTCCTTTACCTTCTAATGGGAAAAAAAATTTGGTAAAGACGACAAATTCCTTACAACTGCGTTAAAAAGAAAGTCCTTTTATGTCTCTAAATAGACAGTTTAATGATATAAATTTCTCTCTCTTCACTTCCTGATAATTCCAGATTTAAATACTTATACAATATAAAAAAAAAACCCTTTTATGTGCACCATGATTAATATATTACAAGTTAATATTTACAAACCGAATTGATATGATGATTTTGAATTTGAATTTGAATTTTATGTACGAAAAAAATAGATTTTAAGAAAATTTTATTATTTAAAAATTTAATTTGATTTAAATCAAATTTAATTAAAATTAATTTGATAGATCCGAGTAGTTTATTAAAAAAGAAAAAAGGTTAGTATCTCATAGAAAATACTACAGTGATCTGTGAAGTGCCCTTATTCTAATAATTAACTAGAAATGAAGTGTTGAAATTGATTGATTTGTTGGCCACGTAAAGGTAAAACACAAACCCACCTCCTTTAATGACCACCTGTCCATCTAGATTTCATAGAATTTGGATTTGGACCCAACAATTTCAGATTTGGAGAAGCAATAAAATTTTGAAATTGTCGGCGTGCCCATGAAACCAGAGAGAGGTGGGGACCGACCTTTACTTGTCTAAGGGCGTACTAACTTTTTTTATGGGGACATGCTCAATTTATTTAGTTTACATGGTTGGTGAGAAGTAGTCATCCTTATCAAATGAAGACAAGGAAATGACTTGAAATAATGCGTATTAATAAGTCTCGGCTAATTGGTATAACCGTTGTGTATTAATAATTTTTAAATAAAATTTTAAATTTAAATTTTATATATAAAAAAATAAATATGTTCATCTTAAATTAAATTTAGTCAGATTTAACGTAATTATCAGAGAATGATAATTTATAAAATAAAAATTATATATATTATTTGATTGCTTAGGAAAGCTAATTATTTTGATGTTTGGTGGTTTGAAATACGAAAGTAAGTTAAAAGAAAAGGGTTAAATCTTTGATCTTCTTAATAATATTTGTTAATATTTGATATTTGGATCAATTAATGATAGACACATTATTATTATTTTTGGTATATTATTTGTTATTCAAATTAGAAGTTCTCAGAAGGAGAATGATATTTATGGTTGGTCGAACGTGATGATCATGGATGATTGTTCCCTTGTTACTCGCTGTGTTTTCCAAAAATAGTTCGATCACAATTTTTTTTTTAATTTAATGAATTTATATTTAAATTTTTATATAATAATAATAATAAAAAAAGAGACGGTGGCTGCAGGTCACTGGCCTGCACCATCACCTTCCTCTTGTCCTATTTATTGTGGTGGGGACAGGCAAGGGAAATGCACATGCACCCATATCCCAACGCACTGCTAAAAGTAGTTTTCGTTTTTATATATATAATTATTATTATCTAAAATTATATTTTAATTAATTTAATTTAAATATTTATAAAAAAAAACCATTTAAGAACAGCTCTCCTAGAGTGTGGTTCATTTGATATATAGAAATTTTTAACACTGACATTTTTTATTTTCAAAATAATTCGATACGTTAAATTAATTAATATTCATTAATTAATATTTATATAAAATTTATTATATTTAATAAATTATTTATTTATTTATAATTATAAATTTTATATTATTTATTTATTGATTAATAATTATATATTTGATTATTTTATATTATAATTATAAAACATTTTTATTCCATTATTTTTATAAAATAATTAATATGTTTTAAAAATTTTATATTTTTTTACAGTTTCCGTGGAAGAAATGCGCGTATTACTTGGGACGACACCTTGGACCAGTGCCCATGTGGACGACAGAAGGACCATATTACCCGGTACGGTCACGTGACCTCCCTTTCTTTGACATTTCATCTTCAATATTTTTTTATTATTATTTTATTGTATTTCCTTAGCAAATTTTGCCTCTTCCAAGCTTCTGAGGATTTTATTTTTCTTGAAAATATCTGCCACCTTGGCAAAAGATTTCCAGCTTCCTGATTTGAAGGGCATTCATATCTAAATAAATTCTCATTTTTAAATTTCAACAATTGCATTATAAATATTTTAAATTTATCATACATAATTTTTCTTTTTTATTTCATCGTCTGTATCCGAAAACTCAATTCTACTCAAACAGTTATAGAACATAATTTAGGAATTAACTCTCTCGATATTTATTTTTTCATTCTCAAATCTTGTCTTCAAAATTTTAGTTAAAAAATTTTAATATTTTACTATTAAATTTATAGAAAAATTGGTTAATTTATCTAACATAAAGTACAAGGGGTGGGAGGAGAAAGGAAATGAAATATTATTTTCTAAATTTTTTTCCTCTTTATGTAATTTGTTTTCTCCTAAAATTTAGGGCGGATAATATTTACCATGTAGTAAGTGTTATATATGATTGAGGATACGATAAAAGGAGTGGAAATTTTTTTAAAAAAAGTTTAAAAAATAATAAAACTTTTTTTTTTTAATCTTCTCTCTTCCTCTTACTCAAAAAAAAAATATTAAAAATGAAAATTCTCCTAATTCAATTACAGAAAAGGAAACGAATAATTTTTATAATCTCTCAAATTATTCTACTACCACAAATATTCTTGAGAAAACAATTTTGATTGCCTTGGGAATGCTCTAAAGGTTCATTCGTTTACATTGTGAATAGACCAATGTTAATCTCGAGGTCTTTCTTTTTATTTGTTGCAAATTATGATAGATCTGAGTTAATTTCACCCCATGTGCCTCTCCTACTTCCAATACCCTAGACTTGAAGAAATTAGAAATTAGAATTGCCACACAAAAGCACAAGTTTTTATTTATTTTTGGTTATTTTGTTTTTTTTTTTTTTTGTTTTAACCGACAGTATTCGATTTCTATTCGATCAATTCGATTCGAATACTGTAAAATCTATTTTTAGGGATTGACTCTACTAAATTCTTTTTTCGTTATTTTTAACGTTCGAATTCAAAATCTCTAATTAAGAGAGTAGAGTATTTTTAATCATTCAATTTAAAAATAGTTCGGTGATTATTTTGTTTACGAGACAATGGGGACCTTCAAGCAATGAAGGATCCAGCATAGATGACCTTTGGTTTTTATTTTTATTCTTTATTTTTAGTAGGGTAAAAAATTCAAGCCCATTTGTATTTGAGACATTGTCTTTGTAGTTACACCAAAGAAACTGATTATATACACGTATAAATATTGTGAAAGTATTAATAATATGTGAGTGTAATGACCAACACTAGATTCCCTTAATTAAGATCTCGAGTTTAAATTTTGAAAATAGAAAAACAAACATAAGAAAAACTAACCCTTTAATGAGCTCTATGTTACCCGGTCATATTAATCGAGTTAAAGTCGGATATCGGTTGATAACAAATTATCCACTTATACCATAAAAAAAAAAAAAAAAAAAAAATTGTGGAAGCTTAAGCATAGAAGCTTGATACTCATAAATGATTAAAAGGCCTAAAGAAACCAGCAGCTGGATTCTGTGTATTACTACAAATATATAATAATAATAATAATTAATAATAACATATAATATAGTTTTCCATTTTATTTTCAGGTACTTAACCGACATACAATGGCCCTCTTGATTTTGATACAGCCAAACGTGTCTCAACTGCCTATTAAGGACAACCATATAGACAAGGGTATTGTCCAAAAATGCATTACAGCCAAGAAAAAGGTCCAATTGCAACCAAACCAACATAAATTTATGATAGAACAATCACAAGAATGGAAACATTACAGAATTAGTTCAATAACTTAGAGCCATTATTAGTAACAACAATTTAACTAACAAAAAACTTTATGACGAATAATCTCTTTGTCCAATGAAACAATGTGAGGTTCACCACTTAGGCAATCACAAACCCTAGTAATAGCACCGATACTTCCACATGACAGATACCGAGAGCAGGTTGAAATTTGGGGATTTTTGAGAACCACCATGAGCAGTCCTGCCTCTCTGATTCTCCAGTTCTCCCATTGAACACAAATGGCTCAAGAGAGTCCATCTCCAACTCTATACAGGAAGCTCACCATCCCCAGTAATAATCACTCAATTCTAGGTATGAAGTTATTGGCTTTCATCAGATTACTGACCTCTCACCCTTTTAAATGCGACATTTTGTATACTGGTAACTCATAACAGCAGACCATTTAGGTTGGATATGTGACACCACATGAATAAATCAACTAGCATCTTGTGCAAAGCCGCCCAATGTGGTAGTTTTGACAGTAATGCACCGCTGAAATTATCATCCCAAATTCACTCTGCATCTTACATCTGCAACAAGATGGCGTATATGTGGCGCATACCATTTTACTCTTTCTACATGTTCCACTGAAACCTTCCAACTATGACCTGCTACCAAACAAAATTTTAACAATGATAGATATTTTCAATACATATGAGAAAACAGCACATAAGTTGCAGGAGCAATATGTGATAATACCTTCAGATCGGGCAATTTCACAAATTGATTTTGAAACATGTTCCGCCCACAAACCCTCCTTTGAATCCTTGACATTGCCGTGCACATGAAGAACTCCACCTTCCCTCCTGCATTATGAAATATACTATCAGGTCCAAGGATCAGACATAAAAAGAGAACATCAGATAGCTCCCAAAGCTATCATGTTTTAAGAAGAACACACATTTTCCTGATTTATAGACCAGGTCATGCCAACAACAGGCAGAGGACATGACAATAGATTATTTGTATCATCACTAGCATTAATAGATTTTTTTTTTGAGGGGGGGGGGGGGAAGGAGGCACTTTATAATGAAGATTGTGCATGAGAGAACTATATAATGGTCAGATATAACACCTGAGCGCCCTTACAGCAGTAACCCAGCTACCCTCACTGGATGGCAAGAGACCAAGACAGACTCGATCAGCAATGCCCTGTAAGATTAATGGATAATAAGAGAGACAACTTTAGGAAACTGCTTATGGATCAATAAAACCAAAATGTTGAATTACATCTAAATAAGCATTGTCCTTAATCAAATGCTATCTGAAGCAATAGAACATCCAAGTAAGGTCATTTTTCTGAATATAACTACAAATCCAGTTTGCACAATTCTCAAAAGCTACTGCTATCGAGCAGTCCAAGGATTATCATTGTCGACTCAAAACTTTACAACAAAAGAAGCAGCATCAACTAAAAAGTGATGCTAAACTAAGAGACAACCAGCAGTGACATAAAATTGATCTAGGACCTCTGTTGTTAAAGCTTGTGCTAAGTTGACCAGACCAGGTCACACGATGTTAATTTATATAGGACATGCAGCAAACCTTGTCTCTTTGCTGATCTAAACAATGAAAATGTGCATAATTTATTTGCTCTTGGAATTCTGTACCTTTAAATTAGTTTTCAAAACTTGCAACAAAAACAAAAACAACAACTTGGACCTTAATTCCAAAATTTGGGATTGCCATTTGAGAGATAGATATGGTGAAGGAAAAAAAAAGAGTACAAAAGTGTTGATTTAGTTTATGTGGATTCTCCTACACTATTCATTTCTATCCAAAACCATGTTCTCAACTAGACCCTTAACTATCATGTCTTTACGAATAACTTGTATCTAAATTTTCAACGGTCTATCTCTACGTTTTACTAAATCTCATAATTTAAGTTCTCGATCCTCCTCACCGGTGTGTCTTTGGGTTTTCGCTGCACATGCTCAAACCATCTCAAATGATACTCTCGCATCTTATCCACAATTGAACTAACTCCCAAGTTATTACATATCTCTTCGTTTTTTATTCTATTTTTTCTAATTTTCCCACACATCCAACTAAGAATAAACCAAAATTGTTGAACTTTGAAAACATAGATGATAAAAAAGGTCCAACAAGAATTAATTAGGAGGAAAGAGGGCTTACATTTTTCTCTTTGGCTTAGCAACAGAATAATCCAGAATTTACATGCGAAAGAACAATACAACATAAAGTAACATTCTTTGTGTCTGTTGTGTGTTTGGCACAAGGGGTCAAATTTCAAAGTTCAACTATATGACAACATAAAGAAAATATTCAATAGCATACCACAGGTGCTGTTAGCCGATTGTCCCCTTCAAGTATAATACAGCGATCACCCACGGTATTGGCTTGAACATTATGTCGGAGTGCCTCAATGGCAAGGGGATTCCACTCACAAGCATAAACCAGCTTTGCCTTGGCCCTGGTTGAGAAATTAAACATGAAATAAGAGTACAATAATGAGTTTTGCTGCATCTGCAAAACATGGATCAGCCTATAATGTGGTAAATACAAGAAGCGAACTCATATGTTATCAAACACACCTATATTGACAGCATTCTCTACACAAAATCTTAGAGAAACTGCCAATAAAAAATACAAACTTATCAATTAACACAAGTCTCAACTAATCTGGGAAGCTGAAATTCACTAATCAACCAACCAAACGAATGGTTTAGCTTAGAAGACAGAATGTGGGATCTTCTCTGCCCCTGTAATTCAAAAACTAATCTTTCCATGACTCCAGATTAGAAACAGATCCCTCCTCAACTGAGTCCAAAAAGTAGCAACTAAAGAAATATGGAGCCTCGCGTAAAGGATGATTAATTATGTTCAACCAAATGAAAGCAAAAAATGAATGTGATGGTAAGGGTAAACCTCACAAGGAAAGGCAGCACAAAATATCCAATTCCAGCAAACAAGTCCACAATAACCTCGTCTTTGCAATCCAATCTGCCCATTCGGAGCTTCTCTGAGAGATTGCCCCATGAGAACATGCACTTGGTAGCATCAAATGCATAGATAATCCCATTCTCACGATGATTAACCCAACCATCGTCCCCCACAAGAATCTCCAAAGTGCTGTCTCGTGTTCCATTTGGTGCAATTCGACCCTAGAACGCCACAACAATCTCAAGTGAGAAAAACTATTATAGTAACTGGAAAGCAACTCATTTGAATTAACAAAATCACAGAAAAACAAAAACGAAAAATGAAAAAACAAAAAACAAAACTTTCTTCCTAGTGAAATTTTCAAGAGCTTCCATAACTTATCAAGATGACAATATAAAAAATCATCACTTTTAAATGTCAACAACTTGGAATACTGTGGATACCATGTCAAAATCAAGCAATGGCATATATAGACAACCCTTAGAATGTTGATACAAAATTCTTCTCTAAAGCTTTTGGAGTAGTTGATTGTGTAATATGGTATAGAGCATGAGATCTTGATAAAAACTTGAGAGGCCCCCTTCCCCTCATTTAAACTTCCACATATTTGAGGCCCTTCACAAGTCATCTAGTGCCAGCATATGATGGGGTGTGTCAGAGTACAAATATAAAACATAACATTATCCATCAACTTAAGCTTCTGGGCTCAATTTGTAAATGATTTTTAGCATAGAAAACCTTGATACTGACACCGTGACGAGATCGTCACGAACACAGCAAAAGGGCCAAATGCATTTCAGCATGGAGAACTGATAGAACTATACAATACAATCAAAAGATGCATATATAAAGATGGATCAAGATAAAAACAGTTGTAAATTGTTAAAACCGGGACTGTGCAATTAAACAGATAATATTTTACAAGTCACTCTACCATGCAGGTTTTCATTCTCAAGGAATTAACTCTCATCCACATTATGCAGAATTAGGAGATATCTGGAGCAACTCCAAACAGAATCAAGTTATTCACAAACGATATAGAGGAAAGCAAAGTTACAAAATTATTTAACGGTTGCAATTTTCCTAATATTTCTTTCTATTCTCTTTTTAACTTTAGAGGATGCCAGAAGCCTGATCCCCTTTGATATGAGTTGTGTTCTCTTTCTACCACACCTATAAATGAAAAATTGCTCAAGAAATCTGTCACTAGAGTCACAAATTTTGAAATCTGGAATTTCATACGTCATCACAACAACACAGCATATGGTATAATTCCCTTGTTTACCATATCATCTCTTTTGCCAATTTCTTTTTCTTTTTTTGGAATATTCAATCATATGTTCCAACAACAATTAAATGATCAAAGGTTGAAAAAGTCTTAGACACCCATTTGCATCTCTTTGTGCTTCGTAGAAAAGCCTTTTCCACCCTTACATCAAAAGGTGCTTATTTATTAAACCACATGAAATTACTATTCTCCTCACACATCCAAAAATCCTTTTCAAACAAGCACACGATCCAAACTAGGCATTAGAATAAAACATGCAGCAGAAGCACAACAATCAGAAGTACATTTAATGCATTTTTCATATAAGCCTTACTTGTCGAGCTAGACGACTAGCATCAAGTGATTTGGCAACTACAGGCCAAAGCTTGTCGCTAATAATGTCCCATATTGGATCCTTGAAGGATGTCACCGGAAGCACAACAATATCCCCCAAGCGTTCCCATCTGAAACATCAAAAAGATATTCATTGACACAGAAGAAAGGGTTATGGTATTTCATGAATGGATAGATCTATCATACAAGTCCCTTAGTAGCTCACATATAAACAACCAATTTTCAAATGTAACAAAATTATCTTCAAATGAAGGCTAACCTTGTCGGTAACTCCTTTAGAAGTTCTTCTGATAAACCATGATGCTGTATGATAGAAGCAACAGCTTCATGCAATAACTTTAATGGAGAGTTTGGAGCTTTTCTGACTTTGACAACTTCAGTTGCACATTTTGTGGCACCACAAGCCATCAAAAAATCCATGGCCATCGAACAAGACATCTCATTTAGTGAAACTTTCTCTCTGGCCCAAGGTCCAACTGCAGGGTCATTACAATCTCCCAATTCACCTTGCTTACTGTGAAATACTGCACAAAATTTTTCAGTAACAGGGAAACAAATACAAGCACCATCTTGCCTAGTGTGTACCTTCTTCCCCAAGTCTAACCATCCAAACTTCTTCAATATATCCTTCACTAACTTCGCATGCTTTGGTTCTACTTCTACAACCCAATTAGACGCAGCCGTATATTCAGTAACTTCCACATCAGGAATTCCCATCCCTTTAAGCAAGTCAGTGACTTCATCAAGGATTTCTCCAACTTCATTTTGAGGACCTTTAGAATCACCATTCATTTTGATTGCTACCCCATCATTTTCATTATTAGCAAGATTTCCTTTTACTTCGGAAGACAGAAGAATATCATCTTTAAAAGGCAAGCGGCTCATGTTAATTCTTGTTGGCTCACTAAACTTTGTCCCAAAAGCATAACATGACACCCCACCACCAATTATAATTAGATCATCACCGACAACATTAGCCGTGCTCCGAACAAACAAATCTTTACCTACAGAATTTAAACCCACATACTGCCAGACGCGAAATCTTAGATCAAGCAATGCTAATTCTTGATAGTGCTGTGTAATGGGACAGCCCCCAATAATGCCAAGATAGTTTTTAAATACAAACATTAAATGTGAAAACCTTGGGTATGGAGCTTTCCCTGTCATGGTTTCCTTCTTCCACAAACATTTCTTAACATCATAACTATAAAGGTCCCCCAGTGCTTTTTCACCATTGTGTCCGCCGAACAGAAACACCTGAGATCCATATACAACCATCGAATGAGAATGGCGCGCGCATGGCAACTCACCCTTGGGCTGTATTAGATCCCACTGCAAACTATTTGTGCTAAGGACATAAAAAGATGAATAGATCATTTCATCATTGATCCCGCCAAATACATATATACTTGAATCCACGACTGCTGCCGCATGCCGATGCCTATATATCATTAAAGGTTTGAAAAACGAAGTTCAATCAAGTGTCAGAATTATTTGACAAAACAAAGTTCAATCAAGTGCCAGAATTATTTGACTTTAACTAATATAGGCATGACTAACATGTACTTTTGTTTAACTATACAAGTAATAAGAAGGCGAGGTGCAGGTTAACTGCAGTTAATTCAATGAATTGTCTCTGGCTGAGAGAACCTGATGAAAGTGGGTAGGAATGACAATATCCATCAACATATGCTAGTCACTACTTTGCAAAATGTGAAGACTAGAAAATACAAATGCATAGCACCTTCCTACTAGGACATATAGCCCAAACAAAAAGGTATCAAGCACACTCAAAACATATTTGGCATATCAGTCAGCATATTTTCCTTTACACAAGAAATGAGTCCGATCAACTTTGAAAGATTCAAGCTCATTCTAACTGGGCTAGAACGCGAAATGCAAATGTGATATATGATTTTAATTTTGAACAAATTTGTATTTCTGAATGATATTCAAAGGCATGCATAGCTACATGCATCCTGAATGTACAAGTTGGAGGTTGAAAGAATTATCACTCCGATGAAATTAGAAAGTGTGAACATGGTAAAAGGCTAAACACATTAACAGAAGGTCATAAAGACACTGTTCACTGATTTATATCGCCTTGTTGCACTCTCCAACCTTCTTCCTTCTCCAAATGTTTCTCACGAAAGGCAATTCACCAACATAGTATCTTTGCCAAGGGCAAGATTTACATGTAAAACCAAGGCTAAATTCATTCCGAAGTCCAAACCAAAAAAAAACTTCAGAGAGAAATGGTACTGTGACCAATAATAGGTAACAAAGAACTAACCTTGGAGGAAAGAACCCACCAGTACATTCTAACAACCTCCATTCATTCTTTGAAGTGTTGAAGACCCAGACTTCATTAAGAATAGTTGTAGGATCAGCCCTGCCACCAATGACAAACATACAATCTCCGACCATTGAAGACGTGTGACCCATTCGTGGAGATGGAGCACCACCAACATCAATTGTTTTTAACGAGCCAGAGAATGGGTTAAACAATAAACAATCATTCCTTCTTGCATGTCTTCCACTGCCACCAAAACCACCAAAAACAAGAACTTTTCCCCCTAGTGCGTCTATCAACGTACAAGTTGTATGACCCCATAGAAAAAGCTTCTCAAGGGGTTCACCATCAACATCCATCGGATACATAGATAGAGCGCAAATTGATACTCCTAATGACCCTGCCAATGATTTAAAGATTCAGACTTCACTGTCACACTAAATGAGCTCTCCTGCAATAAAATACATATCAGTATGCAACTGCACCCCTAAAATTAATAAAGCACACAACAGACAGAAACCTAACATGACTTTCACAAACTTCCAATTTCTTGTCATGCAAAAACAACAAAAACAACAAAAACATTTTGTCCTTGACTTGCCAATTAAAAGTATGCAGCAAGAAACTGGGCTTTTGTCATCAAGCAAGATGATTGAATTCGTGATTTCTCACAAAAGAGACTCATCGTCTAAAGACTGTTATCCCTGCCTTGGATTTTTCTAAATATGGGCACTGTTTGTTAACTGACTAATTCTTGAAGGAAAACATCTCATATCTATCATTTATTGAATACATCTCATACATGTCATTCATAGCAAACTATTTACAATCAAAATTGTAATGTCATCAATGCTATTTAACTTACTCCTCATGCAATCTCCAAATTTCTAGTTCAGGAGCATCATTTTCAACAGATAAAAATTAAACAATAAATAAAGACAGAGATAAATTTTCAGTTGATAAAACAAGCTTGGAGATTCAAATTTCTTCAAAATTTGAATCACAACCAAAATTCCCAATTATGAGCATTTAGTAATTAGTCAATTCAAAAATTAAAATTACCAGCACGAGCATCACCATATGCCTGACATGAACTGACCAAAGCTTACTTTCTTTATTATTCATGTGTGCGCGTTTTTGGAACAGGAACTTCCTTCAAATTTTCCAGTATATGAAACAAATGCTGGGACAAAACTTTGTTGAAATTTCCAATCACAACCAAAAATCCAATCATGGGCATCCAATATTCAATCAAACAAGAGTTAAAATTAGCAGAACAGGCAACTTACTGTGTGCATTGAATGTTAAATTCCGAATTACTTTTTTCATTAGTGATAGACTACTACTTCCAGTTTAGGAACTTCCTTTTAATAGTTAAAAATTCAGCAGTTAACGCAATCCGTGCTAATTACTGGTTTATGAAACAACCCCTTAAGATTCTAAATCATAATTTCAATAGCAATATTTAATCAAACTAAAAATCAAATATTACCAGAACACGCAACACCATCAGCCTCCTGAGCTTCAAAATCCCCATCATTACCGTCACTCCCACTTGTTCTCTGAAACTCCAAAAACTCATCCTCAGCACCCACTACCCCATTCCTCTCGAATTCCTCACAAACCACACCATCATTTCCCAACCCCGCGAAACACTTCTCCTTCAAAGCCCTCAAAAACCCCTCACTCCTCCTCCAATTCTCTTCCATTTTCCCATTCGCAATGCTTACGAGAAACCTCATATACTCCTCGGTCACCATAACCCCACCTTCCATGCCCAACGGGACCTCCATCCGAATCGAACTCCGTATTCCCACAATCACTCTCCTCCCCACACCAGTAATCCCAGACTCCCTAAACCCGCTTGATATTGCAATCCTAACCAAATTATCAGCAGAATCCACATCCCTACACTCCACAGCCAAAATAAGGGGCTCGAATCGGAAAACAAGCTCTGAATTTTGATCGGACGGTGAGGATTTGTTGTTGAAGAGGAGGTTGACGACTGAATCAGGGTTTGCTAATTCGTGGGTTATGTAAAGCCATGAGCCCCCTCTAGCTTTTTTACGTGGTTTGGCTGTGGAAGTGGTGAGTGGTGTAGAGAGGATTGAAACTCGGCCGGAACAAGAGCTAGTGGTGAAGAAATCGGGGTGGGAATTTAGGGTTTTGAGAAGTGGGATAATGGGTGCGTCGATTGTGCCTTTTGGGGATTTGTCTGGGCTTACAGACTTCATTGATGCTAGTGTTTCCGATTTTCTCTTCTCAAACTCCATTACAGAACTCTCTCTCTCTCTCTTTCTCTCTCTCAAATTGTACTGTGCTTCTCTCTTAAACCCTAGTACAACTTTTAAACCCTAAGACCTAAATCCGAAAAGCACAAAACCAACACCGGTTTCTCGGACCGAGGGACGGACCAGTTTAACTCATGGGCTGGTAAATGGTAATGGCCGTCAACCCAGCAGACCCATAGCCTATAAGGGCCCCACCTGCTTAGATCCGCTCTCGCATTGACGAGTAATGCTTAAACAGAGTAAGAGTGCGCTTGCCTTGGTCGATTAAATTTAGCCGATGGCTGATATTTGACGATTAATCATTGATTAAGAGTGGTATTTACCGGAACGTCCGAGCGGTAAACATAAGTATTTTTCTCAAAATTTAATATTTAAATTTTTTTGAAAATATAATTTTACGATTTTTATAACCTTATCTAAATAAAATAAAACAGTTTCTGACTCATTAGTTTGTAGATCAGAGGCAACCAAGTCAGATACTGATGAGCCTTACGATTTGAACTATTTGTACTTCCTAGATTATGGAGGGTCTCAATTTGAAGTTTGATTTCTTGGGATTGAGGATGCTAGAAATGTTTACAAGAACAAGCACAGAAGAAAAACATCATTTTAAAAATGGAGATAAATGAGAACAGAAGTGCTTTTGAACCATAAAACATTTTCCAATAAAGATTGCAGCTTATCCTATAAAAACCAATACTTTTCATCCCATTGCGATGGGACATGGTGTAAGATCTTGAAGATCAAACGGCATCTAACGTTTGTTTGCCCCCAAGGCAAAGGGAGGAGATTGGAAGGCAACTTCCCCTAAAATTTGATGTATAAATTTTACGTATTATTTATATTTTAAAAATTATAACTCCATTAAAAAACATTTTTGCCCTTGTTGGAATAGAAGTTTTCCCTTTCTGGCTTTGCCTATTTGATCCTTCAACCCTATTTGATCACATTCATACAAGGGGTTAGAATGAATACACAAGTGATTTAACTTACAATTGCATACATAAATATATATACATATATATGTGCCATCACCATCTTAAACGTGTCGCATAAATTTAGTACCTCAGTCCCTTACTGACATCTGGTTGACTTTGCTACTTCTAAATCCCAAACCCAATAGAGCTATACAAAAGTTCAGTATACAAGCAAGAGTCATTTCGATCATTGTTGACTTGATGCACTTGAAGAATGAGTCGAAGTCCAATACTTCTCTATCTCTTCAGCTGTTCTTCCTGGAATTCTCCCAGCAATCAGAGACCACCTAACCAAAATTCAGACGAAGACAACACTAATTAGTACAAAATTGAACTGAAAAGGAGCCTGATACCTGATAAAGCAAGAAAAGACAACCAAGAGAAGAACAAAAAACCTTGGGAAAGAATACCTTTTTCCAACCAAACTGAACATTCTTTCTATGAGTGTAACCTCATCTTCAGAGAACTCCAGCTTATGATCATGGTTTGTTAGCCCTAAAATAGAGTAGACCCAGATCATAAATCAACAAAACAAAGATGAATATGTGTTGAAATAAGATTAATAACCGTTAAATTCAAAAGGGGTTACCTTTGTTTTCCCCATTATTGTCAGCAGGTGTTTGATCCAAGTCTCCCATATTTGTTTTTCTCACAAGCAAGCAGTACAGCAAAGTCAGGGGACGGTCTCACTGGTTGTATTAATAGATGAAATTGTGGGAGGTGTAATAAAGATCTGGTGGTTGAGAGAGAGAGAGAGAGGTATGACTGGTAGTTCTCAGGTTTGAGGGGTTGTTGAGGGTTGGAGTTTGTTTGTTGGTTTGGCTTTTTGTGCCTAAATGACATTGCAAAACTATTCACCCTTCATTCATTAATAAAAAGGTTCATGGTTCTGACCTCAGGGTCCTTTTCTAGCTTTTTTCCTAATACTTAAATAAATGAGGCTAGACTCTTTAATTTATTATATAATATGAAAAGTCATCAACCCTAGGAAAAATTTTATTTATTTTATTTGTACAAAATTAAGAAAAAATTATAAAATGAATTATAATATATATTTGGTATATAATTTCAAACGCAACTACAATTTTTAAAGGTAAACAATATTTAAGATTATAATTTATAAAATAATAAATATAATTTTAAAAAAGATTTCAAAACCGTATCTATCCACTCCTCCCTTCGCTTCGTACTATATAAAATAAATGTACAAAATATTACATAAATTTTCAAAATTTGATTTCCAAGGACCTACTTTCTATTAGTATGGGAAGTATTCACTAAATAACTTCTTTATAGATTATAGAAATCCATATATTTTGTCATCTAATCTAGAAAATCAAGTAATTATTATTATTTTTTTAACTATCAATATATTATTGTGAAATAAGTATTCCGAATTAATCAATTAAGTTAATTTTCAAAGAAAACATCATCAAAATATAATTTTTTTGAATATCGTAGATAAATAAATAATAAGAATTTTTTTCATCGATACAAATAAAATATTATAACTATTAAAAACTCAACGTGATCTGTTCCTTGAATCAAATAATCGGGGACAATAAGGTTATTGATATCGAATCATTTTTAGGATTCACATTTATTTATTATAATCTTTCTCGCTCTCTCTCAAACTATATAATAAAATAATAAAGTGCTAATATACTTTAATTGTATAGATGACATAAATTCTTCCTTATCCACAAAGCTAAAGTCCAAGACCACCTTGCTGTGTTTCATGGACCTTCTACTTGTGATAATGTTGGAGGGTGATAGGCCATGATTATGCATAAAAGCTGGATATCATAAGGATGAAGAATGCAGCTTTCTAGATTTCATCTTTGACTTTGAATAATTATTCAGTTTGTTGCAAAGAATAGAAGCTCCGGGTCAAAAGTGTCAATAAACTTTTTTAATGGTTATGGAATGACGTGTTATACTTTTTCTGATTTCTGTCATTATTTATTAACTTAACACTATTTTATCTTATTTATTTTTAATTAAAATAAAATTTTAATATTTTAAAAATAGAATTCAATTTTTTATTTTTTTTTACATAAAAGTGATGTAAACTATTTATATTGATAAATTTAAAAAGCATAGTTGAGTTTAATATCAATTTTTTAAATAAATAACTATTCATTAGTTACAAATAACATAATATCATATTAATTAATTTCATTGACATATGATAATTAGTTTGACCTCAATTAAATTTGGTTCGAACTAAATTAGTTTATAAGAGGTAAAACTTTCCTGACGTCTATTTTTTTTCCTACACAAGACCCAAATCGAGATCTTAGTTAAAAGATACTAGTGTCCAGTCACTTGACCAGATAGGCCTTGGTATTATATCTCCTGGTTTTTATTTCCATCGGACTATACTAATTGCAATGTTGTGAATATTAGTAATTTTATTGGGTAATTAAAAATGAATTATATATGTATTTTTAATTATATTAAAATAAAAACAATAATTACGTTCAAATCTTCACTCAGGTCTACTTGTTTTTCGACTTATGTGTGTTTTATATATATGGAGGGTCGAGTAGAGGACACAACGTATCTACACCAAGTAGGTAGGGGTGAGTATCCATCATGTCGGGTACAAATTACCATCCCTAATTTTAATAGATCTAAAGTCTCCAAATCTCTCTCTCTCTCTCTCTCTCTCTCTCTCTCTCTCTCTCTCTCTCTCTCTCTCTCTCTCTCTTTCATAGAGGGTCACTTCAACTACATTAGATTTTTAGAAGGGAAGAAATTAAAAGTCATTTATGTGTTAATTATTTTTCAAAAAAAAAGAATAATTGACACTACCAATTTTCGCATCTTAATATTCCTAATTTTGAGGAATTGGTGAGAAGGTCATTTTAATTTTAGATTTACGGGAAAAAAAAAAAGAACATAACCCTTGTGGCAAGTACAAGTAGTTTCTAATATAAAGGTTTTACATAAAGAAAACTAATAAATTATTGTAAGATAACGAATTTTCTTTTATTTTTATATTTAATCATCGATATCTGGATTATTCGATTAATTGTTATTCGAATATTATAGAACCTAATTTAAAAACGTGTCCTACTTGCGCTTATTTTTCCATTCATAATATTTGAATTTAAAATTTTATTTAAGGAAATCTATTTTGTCATTAAATCCATGTAACGTCCGTGGTATCGAAATTTCTTACGGGATAAGTTATGCAACGCACTTTATCTCTAATTTTTCTATCAATAATTTCATTTGCATGGCATGCAAATTTTAATGTTTGAAATCAATTGCTAAGTTTTTCAAGTCTTTCTCCAGGCTAGAGGAATTGGCATGCAAATGATCAAACCTTCCATCATCGCAGAACTCATACTCTAAACATTGCCAAACAACCTAGAGAAAATTCTATTTATTCTCATGAATTAAGGTAAATTTATCTTATAAAACCTACTCCATTATATTTGCAGTAATGCTTAAAAACATCTTGACTAAGATTGCCTCAAAAGGGTGCCGTAAACAAATAAAATAAATTCAAATCGATAGCTTAGAAAACAGACCCTTTTTTCTTTGCTTTTTCTTTCTTTGATATTATTATTTATAATTGGTATTTTTGGGCATGTGAGGTGACAATGGACAAACTACATTCTTGAGAAAGCTAAGAACATATACAAGTACCCTGAACAAATTAATATGGAAATCCACAGAAAATGGAAACGATAGCCGTAATTGTATGCAAATCCATAATAGATGAACCCCCCCTGCTAACAAAATCCATTGCGAACTGACTTGAAAATTTTTTGCTGATTTATTGGACAAGTTCCAAATTGTTTATCAAAGCGTTCTTATTTGGAGAGCAGTGAGCGTTGGTGGGAGGAAGACGGCGACTTCAATCCATTCCACGAGGAAACGCCTTCGGTGAAAGCATTTTCGTGTCATCAAGGCACAGGCGGTGTACTGTTTAATAAATTTCGATTCAAAATTTAAATATAAAAAAAAAATTACTTTAAAAGAATTCAAATTTAATAATGTTGGAATCGAATTACTCGAATTATAACCGTAAATAACGATCAGTTATACCCAAAAAAATCTTCAAGTCTGAGGTCAGAAATTCAAGGAGAAAGAATTGAATGGAAACGACAGCTTGGTTTAACTCCTTACCTTTTTCATGGGTTTAATCAGCATCAGAAAGCAAAGTTGCGTGGTTTAAAGCATGTTCAACTTCTTATTCAGGTGTTTACTCTTTACATTATTGACTCTTCTAAGAGATACATGGTCAACCAAGTCCGGGAAATTCTTGACTCCTAAGAATTGATGAGACCTATCTGAAATTGAGCTCAAATTTCACCTAAATCCGGTGGGTTGGGAGTGAAATTAGGGACTTGGGGTTAAATTGATGAAGATTGCAGAGAGAGAAGATGAGAACGAGAGAGAGAGAGAGAGGTTAACCAGACCACAGCACTTTCATGACGCCCTTATTGACCCCAAGTTTCCTTTTCCTATCTTCCCTTCTTCCTGACTCTGCTGAAACTATCATCTTTCTATCCTTAACATCAGCAAACATAACATCCTAGATTTGTCATGGGTTTTATTTTCAAGAAGCAATAGTTGAGAATGTTCTATAATAGAGGATCCAAAGTTGGCAGAGAGAAGAATCCAGTGGAGACTGTTTGGTACCCCTTTGGTGCCCTTAATAAATTTGTTTTTTACTGATCGGAAAAAAAAAAAAAAAGAATGCAGTGGAAAATGACCTTCCAAACAATACGAAAGAAAAATATTTTTCAGGAAAATTTCGGTTAGTTCCAAACAAGTGGAAAAATCAACGGTTGATTCAATTGAATGTGGAGTTGACTACCCTTAATTATAATTGAAATTCGACTCCCATTGAAAATATCAGACTCTCATATATACGGAGCGTTTCCTGTTAGGAGATCCGTCATCCGAAAGGAGTCACTACAGTGATAGGTTTGAATTAGTCGAGACGAAATTTCGGATACTGAACGGTGTCCGTAAAAAAAAAACAAGTGGAAAACATTTATTGGAAATTATATTTAAAAATAATTTTCCTCTTGGAGATTATTTTCCATCAAATAAACACAACCTTAGAAGGAGAACATTCTAATTTGGCCCTTGTAATTTTTTAGACATTTCTTCTTGGCACCTAGTAGTTTTTGAAATGTAAGCTCAATTCAATTAGATCTTAAATCACAAATTGTCCCACGCTAACCGAAAACTTTATAAATTGCTTAATGCTATCTAATCAAAAACTTTTAAATTATTTAGGTCGGTCATGATGGGGCCACAAGTTCAATATGGCCTCCTTAGGAAAACATTCGACTTACTTCTCCTCGTGACTGTGTGACATGGATCTTTAATAAAATCAACACATGCAGTTTAATAATAAAATATTAAATTTATTTAATCAAGATTTTAAATTTAAGTTTCAGAAATGAAAAAGAGAAAGTCAGCTCTCTAAATTAGATTTTATAACTGTTGGATTCAGATTGATTAGATTTTCAGATACAGTTAATCAAGAAAAAAAAAGATTATGTAATAAAAAAATTGACTCTAATAATCTTTTTTTTTTCTGGGTTAATGCCCGATGTGACCAACTTCGGAAGGGTTAACTGATGCAGATGTGATTGTTAAGCAGATGCTTTGGTGAAAGAGGTAATTATTTGGTAACCATGAAAACAACTTACGAGTGTCGGCTCATGTTGTATGAAAATACAGTATAAGATGCAACTTAGAGATTCTTATGAATAATGAGTTTGGCCATTTTATGATTATGGTATCAAGAAAAGATTGCATCACATGCAATATGGAATATATATATATATATATATTTTTTTTTTTTGTTATATAGATATTTGAATATAGAATTATCGGGTTAGAGGAGGAATTATAATTACTGGGCTATCCTCTCGTGGATCATAGACTATGATGAAACCTGAGTTTGTACATGTGGACGCTTCGACTTCAACATTATTATTAGTGAACAACATTGTTCAATGATTTTTCTTTTTTTTTTTTTTCCTCCTCATTCTCCTTTCTTGCAGGCAGCTCGGAGGATGAAAACCTCTCCCTTAACTGCTGAGGAGAAAGCACGTATTCTTGAGGTAGGTTTTTATTTTATTAACCTTTAGATGCACTCAAAAGTAATATGTCTTGTGATTCATGGCATGACATCGTCAGTCTGTTACATCACCTGAATCTTTTAGTGACTCAAGGTGTATAAACTCGAGTGGATTTGGATACGAAAACATTTTCCTCATAGAGATCCATCCTTGCTACCTCGACAATGGATTTTGACGTAATATTTTTTTTTTGACCAAGAAAATGTATTTAAACGAGAGAACAATATAAACAACAATAACAACAACAACCATAATAATAATAATAATAATAATAATAATAATAATAATAATAATAATAATAATAATAATAATAATAATAATAATAATAATAATAATAATAATAATAATAATAATAATAATAATGATAATAATGATAATAATGATAATAATGATAATGATAATAATAATAATTGGTACATAAGATTTTTCTTTTTTTCTTTTTTCTTTTTTTTTTTTTTACTTAATGAAATTTTTAAACACAAGAATTCACAAATTATACACTACATATATAAAATCACAAGTTTTCGTGTGAACTCAAAATGTTTTGAATGTATCAAAACGTGAGTCGCATTCCGCATATTCCTGCAGCTGGAGTGGAATTGTCCAGCCACTCACACACAACCACAATTAATCAAACATGAGTCCAGAAAAACTCTAAAATTGTCTTCGCCAAATCAAATAATACCCCTCCCAATCTCCCAACAGTCAAAATCCTTATCCCCAAACCTCATCCACCTTCTTTCTCCCACCGCCTCTCATTTCATTCCTTTCCTCTTATACTCATAACCACATCCCCTGAAGCACATTTGAGATAAGAACTTAGTGAGAGAAAAAGAAGCACAAAAAATAAAGACCGAGAACACCCGGTCTACATCCCTCTTCCTCTCTCTTTCTTTCACAAAAATCCTTTCTAGAGAGAAATCCCATCTGACGAAACCATGTCTTGCTCAAATCTGACAATGTGGGTGTCCTCAAAACCTTCACTTTCTGATAGTTCTTCCATCTCTTTTTGCTCTGCAATGAACCCTTTTCAGCTTCCGTCCCAGAATTCCCTCACTGCTAACCAATCAAGATCTTCCTCTGTGACCCCAATTCACTGTGGTATCCGTGAGCTCAGAGAGCGTATCGATTCAGTGAAGAACACCCAGAAGATCACTGAAGCAATGAAGCTTGTGGCAGCTGCAAAAGTGAGAAGAGCTCAAGAGGCTGTTGTTAATGGAAGACCTTTCTCTGAGACTCTTGTGGAAGTGCTTTACAATATTAATGAGCAGCTTCAAACTGAGGACATAGATGTTCCGCTTACCAAAGTTAGACCTGTCAAGAAAGTTGCTCTGGTTGTTGTGACGGGTGATAGAGGTCTTTGTGGTGGATTTAACAATGCAATCATCAAAAAAGCCGAAGCTCGGATAGCAGAACTGAAGCAACTTGGTCTTGAATATACTGTCATCAGTGTTGGCAAAAAGGGTAATGCTTATTTTCTTCGTAGGCCTTATATCCCGGTTGATAGGTCTCTTGAAAATGGATCTCTTCCCACTGCAAAAGAAGCACAAGCAATTGCTGATGATGTGTTTTCACTATTTATAAGTGAAGAGGTTGATAAAGTTGAGCTTTTGTACACCAAGTTTGTGTCATTGGTTAAGTCGAGTCCTGTGATTCATACCTTGCTTCCTCTATCACCAAGAGGAGAGATTTGTGATGTGAATGGGGTGTGTGTTGATGCAGCTGAGGATGAGTTCTTCAGGTTGACAACCAGGGAAGGGAAACTGACTGTCGAGAGAGAGGTTAGAAGGACGAAAACCGAGGAATTCTCACTAATCTTGCAATTCGAGCAAGACCCGGTGCAGATTCTTGATGCTTTGTTACCTCTATATCTGAACAGCCAGATTTTGAGGGCATTGCAGGAGTCATTGGCCAGTGAGCTTGCTGCTAGGATGACTGCCATGAGCAATGCAACTGACAATGCTGTGGAATTGAGGAGGACCCTGTCAATTGCCTATAATAGAGAGCGACAAGCAAAGATTACAGGAGAGATCATTGAGATTGTATCTGGAGCACAAGCTCTGGTCTAATAAAAATATTCATAAATAGGTACTTTTACGGTTGTTTCTGAATTCGGTTTCCATATTCCTGTTCGAGAAGTAAAACACTTGCAGATTAGAGAACATTTTAATTCATAATTCTCAACTGCGTACAAATTTGGGGCACAATGAGAGGACATTCCACTTATTCTTTATGCTTTTTTTTTCCTCCATATAATATATATATGATGTCAATATTTGCTTGGACTTCTCACCTTGTGTTGCCTAATGTATGTTTAGCAGTTCTGACTCCAACGCAATTTTGAGAAATCCTCTTAGACATGTGTCTGTATCAATGTTTCATCTACACGCAACTAATTTTGTACTTGTCGATCTAAAATGGTTTCCTAGGACTGATTCTCTTTTCCTGGAGAGCTATTTGCACTCTCATAGATCTACGTCACTCTGTCATGTGACAATACTTCAACAATCGAAAGAAAGAAAAAAAATATGGAGAGTGCTCATCAAATAACTCAAATGTATCCAAGGTAACAAATAATTGATGTGACCCCCAAAAGGGGTAGCAAACTAGCCCTCTTCACCCTTTTCTCTGGGCAAAATGTAACTAGTGTTCCCTACAACATCACAAGTTCTAGCCTACTACTAATAATGGTTCCAGAGGGTCCTTCTTTAATGTTTTTCTAGTGCTGAGTGTCTTCAACTAACCTGTAAACTTTCTTACCTATGGTGTGTTTACCACTACTGTATAATGTGACCTAAGACTGCGGACTAGTAAACTAATGTGACCTAAGAACAATACCTTATTGGTTTAGAAAATTATTCAGGAAGTTCAAGAAACAATAATTTAAATTCTTCTTTTCAATCAAACTTTGGCTACTTTTACAAACTAAAAAAGGTCAATCATATGACATGAAGCATAGGACATCAGTATGAAAACAACTAATTCAGCTATTGTTCAAAAAATATCAAGTAAATTATTGGATCCTATAAGTGTGCTTTAGCATCTGTTGCTCTTCATAGAATATTCCAGCCAGATAGTTTGTTCTTCAATACATCAACAATTATGTGAGATATTTCCCAAAAAAAAAAAACAAGAGAAAAAGAAATGAAAGGAAAGAAAAGATGGGTCCCTCGGTGTAATCTGGATGGCAAGAACATCTAGATGTGATGGAAATATAAATATCCCACTCTGTGGCATGATTGAAGCGGTAAAGTAAACACAGGAAGGCAGGGAACCAAACATGGGACTCGGTTGAAACTTGCAACCTGAAGATTTTTGTATAAAAATATCTCCAAACAGCAAACACTACCCCAAAGAAAAGGATAGTGGACTTTCACGGTAATACAAAACAATCAACCTAAATAAACCTTATGAGAGAGATCTTGGATTAAATCAATATTGATAATGCTAATTCAATGTAAGATCTTGGAACTGAAATAAGTCCGGTGGTGGATCACAAAATCTTAGTGGTCTTCTGTCTTATGAATGGGGAGTCCGAGGTATTTTCTCTACCCCTTCTTACCATGAAAAATGAGGGTCACCTTGCATCCTTGAACTGATAACCATTTTTTGACTACCTTGCATCCTTGAACTGATAACCATTTTTTGACTAACTTAGCCTCCTCCTTTTCTAGGACTAACAAGGGGGCAGCACAAGAATATTCACCTATTGTCCATCGAATATGTCTTTCAAATGATCTTAGGCCTTGACTCATCCTCGATGGACAAACCTTGTGGAGGAAACCTTAGGTTTTGGGGCATTGGATTTTCACCAATGTTTGCATTACTCAAGCTAATGGTTAAAATGGTTCTGATACAGGTTTGGAGAAACCTTAGGGGATAGGTGCATAAAATAAGGATTAGGGACTTGGTGGTGAGGGCGGGGGGAGTAAAAATATGAACACCAAAGATATAGTCCTTTTATGAGGCTATCCTGTTACATCCCTACAAAGGTGTCCTTTATGTCTCCACTCCCTTTGGTGGTGCCTGCGAGTGATAAACTACTAGAGAAAAGATTGAAGGCCTCTTTTAAGGATAAGGTAAATTTAAAATACATGAGGAAAACTCATGGAATTGCACTTCCTCAAAGCTTCTTCGCTGAGTGCACTAGAATAATTGATTTGTTAGTACCTCTCATCAATTACAGCAAATGGACTTGGATCAAGCAGCAATACACTAGGTTTATCATAAACAAGAAAGGTAATCACATTCAACCTCAGCCTAATCTCAACTCCTGTGAAGATCCCTCAGGCGGGCTTGACTCGTATGATAGAAAAGCCAAGCTCAGACGTAGATTTATGCTCATTAACCTTATTAAATCAAATCTGAACAATATACTATTCAGTATGAATTTGATTGTTTTTGCCCTTATACGGACCTTTGATAAACAAGTGTTTATCAATATAAATTTCTGTATTCAATGAAATTGCAGCTGAAAGTCCTCTTATATGGTCACTGAGATATCCATGACTCTGCAGTAAAAGACAGGGATATGAATGTGTTACCTCAAGATCATGCGCATGTAAGCTATAAAATAGCAGCCCTTGAGCATAAATTCAGTAGCCACACTTACAATCAACACTGGGGCAGAATGTGCAATGGGTACACCTTACAAAGCGAACACCTTTTGAAAATGTGGGCCTTTCAGCAATCCCTGGGAATGAAATCTACTACAAAAGTTCTGATAAACTAAAAGCAACAAAAAAACATAGAACATAAAGAAGAATTACTGATCTCTAGCAACATTAGAACCAATTGAAAACCCTAAAACCACCTTGATGACAATCAAAGTGGAATTTCCTCAGCTATGCAGTTCAGTGTATTGTTTGTACATTGTTGAAACAAACATGTACGATGAGATTATCTACTACTACTTACAAAGCTATAGCATCTAAAGTTACCAATGAAAGAGTTAGATCAAGGAGCGAAAGGAAGGTTCCTTGCGTTGTTCCTGTCCTTTTCAAGGGCTTGGATAGCACTATGAGTGCATGCCCCTGAAAGGCCAAGTTTCTTCTTAAAACAATGCTCACAGCAGATATATGTCTCTCGCACTGAAGCAGCCACTAGGAAAGTAATCCCTTCCAATGTGATCAAAAGCAGAAGTGCAGGCAGATCACAGCTTCACACAGCAACTAAGGGCATTTTCCCTAATTTGAGACCCAAATCCTTGGATTTGGATATGAATTATATGCCATTTAAGAAGCATTAGACCACCGATGTAGTAGTTTAGCGTAAACAATACTAATATCTCGTGTTTGCAGCATAACGAGTTCGAATTTACATCTGCAAGTAATTCGTGAATCATACACCCTGTGAATAGGTGATGGACCACTAGGACTCGCCAACAAGCAATAGCTATGACCACGGGCAAATGGGTCTGGGGTCTTGTATGTGTTATTACACACACACACACACGTTTTAACCCAAACATCGTTAGCCCCCTTGAAAATTATAGTTCCATCATGAAAACTAGTCACTATCCTTTTACCATCTTTGCAAAACAATCCCCAAAATGCAAGACTTCCGTGCCCAACAAAATTGATAACCCAACTAAATTTTCTAGGGCATGTCGAAAAGGAAGCAGCATATATTACATTACCCACCACAGATCCAGCACAAACTAAGATAATCCACCACTACAATTATAGTGAAAAAGCAAGAATCAACGAGAATAAAAGCAGTAAAGAGGTTCAATTCGACAACAAATTAAATACCTGAGTATTCATTTAATGAACATTTCAAATACCAATAAAAGTATGTTTTTATTTCCTTTCTTTCTATTTCATCAATTACATCGAAGCAAAAAACTAAGAATTAAGAAAAGGGATTACAAGGAATCGGGTTCGATGAAACAGGGTCTGACGGCGACAATTTTTCTGCGGTGCAAGCGTCTAGGGCAACGAGTCTTGAGGTTAAAACAAGGAAGGAGAAGATGGGTGTTCGTTGATTGGGTCGGAGTGTCGGTCTGAGATGATGAGAGAGAGAGGATCTGAATCTGAGAGAGGGAGTGTTGCGAAGATCGAGAAATGGAGAGCATTTTGGAGTATCTGAGTTGAGCAAGAGCTCCTGGTTTTAGGTATTTGTGGATGCTTGATCTGTTTGCGCTTCTGAGTTGGGACTTCATCTTGTGGTCGACACAGAGAGAGAGAGAGAGAGAGAGAGAGAGAGTCAGAGATATGAGATGGGGAAACGTGAGGGGGCGGCAATAAAGAAGGGGTGAGGGGCGGGAAAAAGAGGAGAGAGAGGAGGGTCTTTGGTTTGAACCCCCCTCTTGGCGCGGCCGCGGCTGTCTAGGGTTTCTTTCCTTCCCATGGGCTCGACTCTGGTTTGGACCGGCCTCTCTAATTTTGAGTCCTAAGCGTCGCGCCATGTCACCTTTGGGCCCTTGTCACGGCAAGGCATCCCCTTGTAAAGCCATGAAATTACAAACAATCAATTTAATAGATAAACATGTTAAATTTCTTAATCAAATATCAAATATAAAACTTAAAAATAAAAAAATTACATTAAGAAATCTGTCCCCCTAAACTGGACCCGACAAATACGTGAATCAAATTAGTCGAAATATGATTTCGAATATAAGTTGCTATAGCATAAAAATTAATATAATTCAATTTCATATAAATATCCAACAAAAGCGAGAGCTCTTTTCTTTTGTTATTTAGGAGAAATATTCTCGATCCCATTAATTATTTTTTTTGAAATTTTTTCAAACAATAATACTCTTGATATAATATAAATATAAAAGATAAAAAGAATTCAAATAAAAAGACTCTGTTTTTTTTTCCCTATTATTTTCGGATTTGCTCTTGCGAATACCGCTTCAATGATTGCTACCCTTAGAATTGTTTGTTGTGTTGTTAGATTTCTTTAGTTGTATCTCCGGCTGTGTCAAAATTTAATTTTTTTATAATGCATGCTTTCAAACATTCATATTTTTTTTTTATTAATATTCAGATAAATTTAATTAATTCGATTTAAATATTATAAAATCCATTTTTATAACGGATGAATACGGCTATTATTGCAAAAGCGTCCGATGCAAAACTCAAATTTGGCGTAACTAGGGATAAAGGGTCCTTCACCCTTACAAAAGCTCTTTCTCGCTTCTTTTTCATGATTGCTTCTATTATACACTCTTGTGATCAAGAAACCATAGATAATGAATAAAATTAATATATTTTTATATCAAAATAAAACATAGATAAGATTTAGACGATTTTGTTGAGAGAAAGTATAATTTTACGATATCAAATAAGAGGTATAAAATATATAAAAATAATGGGTGGGTTCCCTTAATTGGGGTTAGATTAAGTGGATGTAAGATTGAGTTTTTTTAAATATGATCGAGATTTGATTGCTGTCAGGAGTATCAGGCCCTAATATGTATAGAGCGTTTTTCATTAGGAGACATGCTCTCGAAAAAAGAGCCACTATAGCGATCGGTTCGAATTAATCGGGACGAGACCCTGGATACCGGACGGTATCCAAAACATAGTAAAAAAAAAAAACAATATGCAACACCCAATGGCAATCTCTTGAAAAGGAAAACCAACTAAATCGAAAATGGATATATATATTTTGGAAACTAAATTAATAGTAACCGAATACTCTAAACCGAAAACACTAATATTCGTTACATATATACCAAAATTAAAATCCTAACTTAAAAAATATAATAGATGGGCTTCGGGTCGGACCAAAAAGGAATTTGGGTCACCATAATCATGCTCTTATGCCGTACATGTTTTTTTTTTTTTGTGATTCAAGTAATGGGATTGAATCGGAGAAAGAAGAACAGAATCGAAAAGATTTTACTATTTGAGTTATCTTTTAGTAACTTATGCTATAATTGTTTTTAGAGTTTAGGAATATAGAGAAGTAAATTATTATTTTAATTGACTATTGATTAATTAGACGTTTATTTTTTTATTTCATAATTTAAATTTAAAATTTTAATTAACGGAGTAAATTATATAAAGAGCTCTTACTTTTTGACATTCATTTGCCACTAACATTCACAAAACAACATATTGATTTTGTATAAAAATAAATTTTATTACCAGATTTGTTGTTAATCGCTGAGTCGGGTCACTCAACTGCAAGCCGAAGGGCAGTACCCGATATATAAATTTAACGAAGCGAAGGGTGAAACGGTGAGAAGCAATCCATACCATGGATGTTGCAATCATCTCAGAGTGGCCCAAGGAACGTAAGGGTAGAATTACCCCTCCATTCCGCCTTGTTTCCCTTTTGTCTCTTTTGTCCCTATTCACAAAGGTTGTCGTGTTATATTTTTTTATTCGATAAGTGTATTTAGTAATTGATATTTGAATTATTTAATTAATTTGATTCGAATATTATAAAATTTATTTTAATAATTGATTCTCTCATATCTGGTTTTTTATTTTTAAAATTTAAATTTAAAATTTCGTTTAAATAAATTTAATATTTGACCACTATATTTAGTTCAAATTTATCATGTTTGTCGTGGCTGATTGCTTGCTTTAGAATTGAAAATATTAAGGTATTTTGTAATCAAAAGAAAAAGAGGAAATCCTTATGTGTTTTTTTCGCCAATATTAAAATTTATTTATTAAAAATCTAAAAATTTTAAGCAAAAATATCTTATTGAGAAAAATAAATATCCTGCAAATGCCATTTACCCTACTTTTGTCTTCAGCTCTTTTTTTTTTTTTTTTTTTTTTTTGTGAAAATGTCTCATCTTATTTTAGAAAGGAAAGTATTTTATTAAATCCGAAAACCCCTCACCGGTAGTTTTAATAATAAAGATTTATTCTTATTACGATATTATAACATAATACCTCATTTTCTTAAAATAAAATATTAAAACATATTATTTTTCTTTATAAAAAAATTATATGATTTTGTATTCATCCTTCATGATTTTTTTTTTAATTTTTTTTGTTCATGTGTTATCATATATTGTAATTAAAGAATATTATTAATTAATTTATATAGAAGTAATATAATATCACTGAATGTTTGCTTTCCAATCATATATGTTTTCACTTCAAACAACCCAGCCAAAAAAAAATCAAAATTTAATAAATTCTTAATTTTTTCTTTAATATTATTTTAATTTTTTTTTTTATAAATCACTTCTATTCAATAATCATGTCAATCCTGATTAAATGCAAATTTGGGGTTGGAATATTTTCATCAGTTTGACAAACTTTAGTTTATCTTAGTTTTGTCTTTTTTCTTTGTATTATTTTTAAATTAAGTTTTTTTGTTTCTTTTTTACAAAAATATATATTTTTACAAGTAAATATTGGATTCCTATAAAAAAATTGAAGTTATTCTTATATTAATAATTTTGAATATCTAAAAATTTATGTAATTTTCATGTCAATTTGATGCCAACTTAGACATTCTCAAGGTTTCAATTCTAAATCGAAACCAAATCTTATAAAATCAAAGTCATCAAGTTATTAGTTCGCTTTGAATTCCTAATTTATGGAATCAAAACAAGAACCAACATATGAATCTTTAAAGAATTATAGAATTGGAACAAGAATGGAATTCTGAAGTCCTCAAAACAAAAAAAAAAAAAAAACATTGGAACTGTAAAAAATGATCATAAAAGAATTGCAAAATATTTTGTAAATTCCATAAAGAAATAGGATTACATCAAAATCAAAATTGAATCGAAACTTAGTTCGAATCAAAACTCAGTTCGAATCGAAATTATTTAGAATCAGATTGAATCAAAAACCATCTGATTTTGAGATCAAAATCGAAACTATCATCCGATTCTAGTTCTTTTTTCTGCCAACTCAGGAACCATTCGGTGTAATTAATTTTCAATTTGAATCAAAACTTGGAGCCTCTCTAAGTCAATGGGGAGGGTCTAAACTATGAGCTTTGCCTTAAAAAGAAGGTGCTTCACTTTTGCAAGCGGAAAGTTTTAGTTTTATATCACATCCCAAAGCAATTACTAAAGATTTCACCTCATTGATGCATCAAGTTGGCCAAGTCAATCTAGGTACCCCTTTCGTAGCCACAAAATGTTGCTTATTTAACTTTAGTTTGCATTGCATTGAAGCAGCCGCGAACTTGAAAATAAGAAAAAAAATATTTCTCAATTAAAATAATAAAATTATCAACTAATATTGTATTATAATGTATCAATAGATAATTGTTTAATAGAAAAATATGTTAAATTTTTTAATCAAAACTCGAGTTCGAATATTGAAAATAGAAATAATTATATTAGAAGAGTTCCTCCTATAGAGGGTATGATAGTAATTTAATCAAATTAGTCAGATTATAACTCTGAATACCGATTAGTTATATATCAAAAAAATATTATAATTATGCTGTCAATAAACTGTAGTACAATTGGCATCATCTCTTTTCCCGTTTCGAGTTTGAACCTATCTTGTATATGAAAGATATTGTATTATGCCTTTTTTGGAAGATCAATTAGTTAATTGTAATTGAGCACTTAATTTTTGAGATAAATTTGATTCCAAAATGTAAAGTGAATACCAATGATGGATATTTGGACTTGTGTCTTGTGAAGTGGTGGCTGACCATGAACGAGAGAGATCTAGGAAACAAAATCTACTGGCCTTTTTTCGTAGGGTTTTAAGACCCCATTTGCCTTTAAAAAAGATTAGTAATTTGCAAGGTAGATAAGAGACTGTCTCTTGAGTGTGCTTATCTTACCAGGTCCGAAAAAGATCAAAAGGCAAACAACATATTGGAGGGTGGAAAATAATGATTTGATTGCCCTTATAGCCCATCTCGATTCTTATCAATCAAGACTCTCCTACTTGAATTCCACTTAATTGCCAACTCTAAAAAGTGGGCAAAACAAGTAATATGAACAATGCAAACTTTGTGTTGTTTACAATCTCGTTCCTCCCTTTTTTTTCAGCTATATATAAAAAGGTTGGAACTCAATATATCTACAAAGGAAAAATGAGGCAATGTTAGTTGAGTTATAGATATATTTATGATCTTGCTGACATATCGGCTGAAGCACAAGTAGTTTACCTCCTTGGGTCGCCCACCAATGATCTCAGCATTTGAAAAAAATAAAATAAAATAAAATGACAAAATGACATTATAGTAATAACTTTAAATACTTAAAAAAAAATTATATAAGGATGAAAATGAATCGGGCTGAGTTGAGTTTAAATATTGTGCAATACTCGACTCAAACTGAGCTCGATTGGCTTGCTGATGAATTCATCTACATCAATCTAATTAATATTATTAAATCAAATATCTAAATTAGAGAATTCAAAAACCAACGACTGTGATTATGAATTCACAACATAAATTTATTTCAAAACCTAAAAAAAAAAAAAAAAAAAAAATTATTTTTGGGTGGCAATCAAGTCACGACTTTTAACCTTTAAGTCAAAGTCAAGAAACTCTTGAATTTTTTTTTAATCTTTTATGTGTCTTCTTTCAGGGTTTGGAAAGGTCCTACACTGTGACCAGTCCTTTGTGGTCATTGGGTTTTTTGGTTATTATTATTATTCTTTTGATGTATGATGGTAGTGATACACCTTTAAAATGAATCTAATCAAGATTATCACATATGGAACCAGCTCTTGAAACAAATGAATTGACCACCCTCTGGTCTAAGTTGGGCTCATATGTAATGAAATTATTCGTGACTCGTGAGTTGGTTTAAGTCATTTCCACTCATAAAATTATAAAATACATGATCAGACTTACAAAAATATGGGGCATAATAAAGGAACAATAAGTTACTAATCAGTTACGGCTATCTAGCATATGATTTTCTTTACATTTATGGTGAAACATGATTAAGTTAGTGCATTAATTTAATCTAATAGATACTTTGAATACACAATTTGCTTTTGTTAAGAATAAATAATGACTAGTGGGTTTAATGGTAGGATATTAAACTCTTTTAATTAAAATTTCGAGCGAATTCAAATTTTGAGAATAATAAAAATGTGACGAGGGAACTAACCCCTAAATTGGAACCTACAACTCCACGCACTAGATTTGTGCGATTTTTGGATATCAATGTTCAAGTTAAAAAAAAAAAAAAAAAGAAATACCTCAATGAAAGTCCATAAATAACTAGCAATGAATATGCCCAAGGGTTGCCTAGCTATATATGTGGAAGAATGATTCCACCGTGCAGTGAACTATCATCCAGAAGTTGAGAAAGAAAAGAAAACAAAGATTGTCTTAATTCCTTAGTTTCAAGGATCTAATAATTAACAAAGGCTGCCCAAGATTCCGATGAGCCCTTTTGTTAAAGGTAAGATAATATTAGTCAATTGTACAACGAAAATAAACAAGTGAGAGAGAGAGAGAGGGAGGTGGTATTTGTATCATATGGTTGAAAGTATGTAATGGGTAATAACTTGTGTAGCTAGAATAAATTAGGACAGATTTTTGTTTAGAATTTATATTTTTATATCTTATTTATGCTCATACAAATTCGATATAAATACCATTCTCTCTCCTCAATTCTACCAAAGATAAAGCACAAAAAAGAAAGACCCCACAAAAGCAATGATCATGTTACCATAGCAGGGTTGTCCCTTTTCATGGCAGTGATTCCAAGTTTCAGCTCAGAAAAAAGGAGGATTCATTTGTAAAACCGAACAGCGATCATGACTCCCCCCCCCCCAAGTCATCAAAAGCATTCATATGCCTAAAATAATTAGACAAAATAGTAAACTTGGCATTCTTTTGTTTCTTCATATGTATCATTCTTATGCCCCCAAATATGGAATTATTTCTCATGATTTGCTCCTAACGTTTGAAGGCTGCTGTGGTTCTTTTTGTAGCCAATGACGGATTCCTAAATTTAGGTTATAACAAAGTTTCCCCTGCACTCGAGAACGAGACAAAGATGGATGCCAAATTCACCCTCCTTGAGGTCAGTTTTTCTCTTCAGCTGCTTTAACATAGGCCAACTTTTGGCTTCTATGCCAGTTGAAACATATTAGTACCTCTCAACTTTTGGCAAGGTCAAAAAGCGCAAAGTAGAAAGTAGTTTATTGTGCTACTGTCAATTAATTTAACTAATAAGTTTTTAGAATTGAATTCTATGTGTATTAGTAGAGGAAAAAGGGAGGGTGGGCTAGAGAATGTAGCCCCTTAAATTATAAATAATAATAATAATTTCAAGCATTGTAATCCCAAATATTTTTACCCTTTAAAAATGATTTTAGGCCCCTAAAATTATAATTCAAACACAATTTTTATTCGGAATTTATCAAATTTTGGTTTCACCCTGACATATTAGGTCGGAGGATTTATGGGTGAAAAGAAAATTATTTCATTGTATGGTTCAATTACTTTTAAACAAAACGAGTAAGAGATATTAATCTAAAAATTAACTCTATGAATGTTTTGAATGCTTCAAAATTTTGCACCAAAGAAGAATGTCCTATGCCTTCAAAAAGTGAATAACTTACCTACATTCGAGGGCATATTATTCTCTATTTGGTGCAAGTATACAAAGTATGCTAACAAAAAACTCGATTTTCAAGATTTGTAGTTTAAAGTTTATAAGATTATATCATTGTAAACTAGGCGGTAGATATGCACAAGTTGTAGAAGTCTTCCATAATTCATGTGGATCACAAAGTGTAACACTTCTATTTAAGTTTTTCGCAACTAGTATTTTTAAATATATATATATATATATATATATTTAGAAAATTTTCAATCAGAATTAAGATTTTTAATGGATTAAGAGTTTGTCATAAATCAGGTCGACTTATTTATATTTATAGTAAAAGACTACACCACATAGTTCATAGATGTTCATTGATGTTGAGACAATTAATGTGACCAAATGTTACTCTTCTACTATTTCCCCAATCAAACCTCCTTATTCCTTCTTTGTTTCTTGCCAAGCTAGGAAAATGTGGCTTTTTGCATCAGCTAACTAAAAACAAGATCTCTTGATATTTTAAAGGATTTTAACTAATAAATTAACCGATATTCAGTATGATCTAATCCAACTATTGTTAAAAAAAATAATTTTTATTAAAAAGATAAATTACAAAGAGATTGTGTGTTAACACGTGTAAATAATACTCAGTTAAAAGATAATACTTATTTAACTTTAACAAAGTTTTTACTCCAAAAATCACAAAATTATAAAATTTATGATCAATACTGTGTGTTTGGATAGAAGAAATGTTGTCGAGTTTATTTATTTATTTCTTCAAAAGAATCGATAGTTTCATGTTATTAAAAAAAAATTAAGCATAAGTATGATTGTACCACTGTTTTGTAGCTATTTATGTTTTCTTATAATTTTTAACATAATTAAAATCAATGATAAAGGGCCGACGTTGTATTTAATTCTGGTGCCTTTTGTTAAGGAAATAGTATTTTTGTTGCGTGAGAGAGAGAGAGAGAAGATGCACACAGGAGCTGAAAAGAAAGGGTTGTACAACTACATAGCCATGAATGATTAACAAAAAGAAAAGGTAGGGTAGACCCTACACACTACTCACATGTCCCCATCTACACCCGCCATTTGACACGAACTTGAGAAGACCTCTCTCTCTCTCTCTCTCTCTCTCTCTTCGTAATCCCCAGAAACCAGGAAGCATTGCGAGATGAGAAGTTCATCCATCTAAAAAAAAAGAAAAAAGAAAAAACCGAAAAAACCCTCCACAAATCTCTATGTGTATTAGTATTAGTATTAGTACTAGCTTTTACTCATTCTGAGAGAGAGAGAGAGAGAGAGAGAGAGAGAGAGAGAGGGAGAGAGCGATCCTTTCTCTGCTTCTCTGCTTCTCTGCTTTTGTCACTGGTGATCGCCGAATTGGCTGTGGATCCGGATAAGGTTACGGATTTCTGCAAAGTTTGGTCAGTCCAATCAAAAGGCAGTCCTTTTCTTTTTCTTTTTCTTTTTTTTTCTTTTGTATTTTTGGGTTTTTTTTTTTAATTTTTTTGAAACATCGGAAAAGACCCTTATTAAAGAAACAAAATTTGGGCAATGGCAGTTATCTTAATAAGGAAAAAAAATGTGGGTTATGAATGACACATGGATCGGATGGAAAAATCACTCAACGAAGTTCATTGATTTTCAAGCAACCCTTTGCATTCCTGTGGGCTGGTTTGAATTTTTCCACTGTTTTTTTTTTTTTTTTTTTGATTTATACTTTCAGCCTTTCGTTTTTGCACTAAATCCCACTTTTTGCTGTGAAAAGTGGGTAGTGGGTAATTCCAAAAATTGAGACAAGTTTCAGGTAAGATTCATTATGGCGACTGAGATTCTTCCATCAATGCCATACCATCAACTTTTCTTTTTTTCTCTTGGCTCATTAAAAATGGGGAAAAACAACAAATTTACTGTTTACAAATAACATAATATATTTTTAAAGAAAGCCCAGAACCCAGTTCTTTATCTGCTGTTCTTTTGTCTTCTCTCTTCCTTGAAGTCTGTGATTTCTGCAACTCTTCATTCAGGTGGTTTCTCTCTCTTTTATTTTTATTTTCTAAAATTCTGTTCTGTTTTCTTGGTTTTTGGATGTGGTTTTTGCAGTTACATTTTAGCTATCATCCTTGAAAAGTTTCTGCTCATTTTTGGCTCTATTTAAGCAAAAGGGCAGGGTAGATTCCTGTTTTATTCCCTTTCACCTCTTTTTTTATTTTTTTTACTTTTTTATTTTTCTTAAAAAACTCTTTGATTCCCCCCAAACACGCCCTTAAGAAAAAACCCTCTTTTCCTTTCTCCTATATAAGTTGTTTGTGAGTCTTTGTTGGTCTAAACCTATTCTGTATCTTTAGCATACCCATTTGGTGTTTTGGTGAAAAGAGGTCATGGGTGATAGATTTGGCGTCATCAACAAGAGAAATCATGAGAGAGAAGTTGAAGAAGAAGAGTTTGAAGAAGAAGACGTGTGGGGCGTTTTGAATGAGAGAGAAGATGCGAGTCCTCAAATGGTAATAAAATCCAAGGACACTTCCTCTTCTTCATCTGCAAGGAGAGTTCCAACTCCTTCAAAGATGATTCCTAGAGCTCATAATGAACCATCATTTTCAGCACCAATGAAAATTCCTGACTGGTCAAGAATTTACATGAAGAACAACAACAACAACAACAACAAGAATTATTCAAACAAAGGTACTTCTTATGGGGATGATGGTGATGGTGACAATGTTTGTTATGATGATGATATTCATGATGATACGGATGAAGATGAGGATGGTGTTATGGTCCCTCCACATGAATTGATTGCTAAGAAGCTAGAAAGGAGTCGGATTTCATCTTTTTCAGTGTGTGAAGGAGTTGGAAGGACCTTGAAAGGTAGAGATCTTAGCAAAGTGAGGAATGCTATTCTCACAAAGACGGGTTTCCTTGAATGAATCAATATGAAGCCTTTCATTACCATCATCATCATCATATCATTGTCTTGGAATTTTTTTTTTTTTTTTTTTTTTTTTGTGTGTGGGGGTTAGTCAAAGAAGGTGTAGGAGAGAATTTCTTAGAAATATGATCAGAGCTGTCCTTTTTGGCTGGGGGAAGGGGCGGGTTTTTCTTTTCCTCAGAGTGAATGAAGCACATTTTGGTGGACTGAGATTTTTGTCTGATAAGATTTGTGTGACTGTTGTCCCCTTCTGGGTATTTGGTAGGTGAATGTAACAGAGTGATCTGATATTAAAAAGTGAATTTAGTCAAATCTTTTTGGTTGTTTTCTATCTGCATTTGTGAAATTTGGTTTCTGTTGTGGTACAATTATTACATATTCGGTTTGAGCCTATCTTCTTGCTGGGCCATTCATATATATCGCAATCACAATGTCGCCTTGCCTGGGAGCATGACTTTACATTAAAATGTCCCAAGCAAGTGGCACCTTTATTATGATTATTATTAGGAGATAAAGTATGTACTGTTATATTTGTTGCTGGATCTCACAACCTCTGCAATTCGCACCCTTTTTCTTTAGTTTGAGTGGATATTATCACTATTCAAATTTAATTTGATTAATTATGAAATCCATCGCTCTCTTTTAATATTTATTTTTTTATTTTTAAATTTTGAATTATAAATTTTGATTAAGAAAATTTAGTATCGATCATTACACATACAAATTATTGAAAAAATTCAAAAATTCTATTCTTAAAGATGGTCCACAATGATCAGTGCTTGCCATTATTCGAACTGCATTGGTTCCTTGTAATTTCATAAATGGTCTAATAAAATAAGCTATTGATCCTAAATAACTTGTAACTCGACTCGGCTATTAGAAAAGGGAAGAAAAAACTCGAAACTCGCATAAACTCTTCTAGGGTTTGGCTCAATCGGTAGAAGTGGTTAGTCGAACAGAAATTGAGTTTGAAAAGGCATTTTAAGATCATAACACGAAACAAATTTGGCTTGTCAAGGTCGTTTAATTAGGAATGATAAGACAAACTTATTTGTAGCAGAAGAAAGATCATGAGCCTTGGACCCCAATCTGTCACCCCATAAAACAGGCTTGATGCGGTGAGCAAGCGACCCTAGTTAGTGTGGACATGAAGGGTCATTTAATATTTTAATAACAATAACATATTTTAAGTATATGTTGATAGATTTATTAATTACATCTAATAATACATTATGTTCATCATGTAATTACACCCTGTAATTCCACATATGATGTCTAATAAATATAGGTTAAGACTTTCCGCTCTAAGAATACCTACAATTGATCGGTACTAATTCTCGTCACCGGTATGTTTTAAGTAATCTCAAATTCAAATTTTGTATATAATAAAAACAAACACAAGAGAGTTTTATTTCTTAAAAATTTAATTCGAGTCGAATCAAATTTAATATAATCCCAACAGTTAAACACGGTGGTCTATTCACAACAAAACGGGGTGTATCATGGCGTTTAAAGAGCTGGTTATTTGCATACTGGTTTCTATACTGTTGCTACAGAACAAGGGGCGGAATATATAGAGAAAAATTTTTGGTAGGGTGATGTTTGGGAAGTTTCAACTTCCTTTAACTTATATCAATTTATTTATATTTATTTTATTTTATTTATAATATAATAAAATAAAATAAATTATTTTTAATAAAAAATAAAATTTTGTCAACAAAATTTCTACATAAATGAGATTTAAATGATTATTATATTAATATTTTTTTTAAAGTCTGTCTAATTATAATTAAACTATCTAATTATTGGCAGGTTGTAATTAAAAGAAGAAAGAGTGGCGACCAAAGATTGAAAGAGTCCATTTGGTGTCTTGTGGAACAAAGGAGTCCACATTGCAATAAAGTTATTTATTTATTTATTTTTATTAAATTTCCATGTTTAGGGTTTCCCTTTGTGAGAAATATGTATGCAAATTTTATTAATTTTCTGATATGGTGCCATATCATATTGCCCCTTGTGCTACTTGGAATTGGAACTATTAATTTGAGAAATACTCAAAAAATACCCTCACATTATAATCCATTACATTTAGTATTAAATTCATTTTCTTTAAAAGTTCAATATTATAACTCCACGCCCATCGTTTAATTGTTCTAAATATTTTACGAATGGCCAATGACATATAACTCAAATATCACTATCCCCTTTCCTTTAAAAATTTTGAATTTAAGTCTTTCCTATATATGAAAGAAATATTTTTGTGAACTTATTCCGAGATAATTCTATTCTTTTTTTAAATTCTTTTATTTATTAGGGAATAACGAAACCTATTTTTCGTCGATGTACTTATAATATTGTGACTTTTCAAAATTATTTCGGTAAAAATTATTATAAAAACTTAAGTTTTCTTACAAATGGTAATGATGTAATAGGAATATTGCTAAACTTAATTTAACTAAGAATGCAGTGAATTTCCATAAATAAAAGGTAATTGTAATCGATTACTTTAATGACAAATTGAATTTCACAAAGAATTTATAATATAAATTGAATAAAATAAATTAAGTAAAATTCTTCTAGATATATTGAACAAAATAAATTAAATTTTGGAGAAAGTTAGGATAATTCCAAATTTATGAGTTATTATTTTTAAAATTTTGAAGCATTTTGAATTAAAAAAGTGGGTCCCAAACGATAAATAAAAGAACACAAACAACTAATGCTTCAATGTACCACATGAGCATACCATGTTGGTACCTTGAAGGGGTTCGTTAACGAGGAATAGTGATTTGTTAAACTCTCTTATGCTTGAGTAATTCGGAGTTCAGGAGCTCTTGCCTTGGAGCTTGATGGTGGCAAGGAGGGAGCCCTCGCCTCGACTAAACTGGCACCGTCTTCATACCGAGCTTGAAGCTGTCCGCTTTAAGACGGAGAAGTTATAAGGATGTGAGCTTGGGCATTCTGCGATGAGGATCAAAGGGCTCAAAGGCACACACTATACCAAGCATGTAATATAAGATATTTGTCTTTCAATTAATGTCAAATAATCAAAAATCTCATTCATTGTCCAACCACTATCAATTTTGGTCCGCAATCAAAATCCTAGAAGACATATCAACACATTACAAGACTAATATTCGTAATACAATTTTATCTTAGGCATTATTGCAAAATTCAACCAGAAATTTCCCTTAATACATTTATATCTTAGGCATTATATCTGCTTATGCCAAAATCAAAGATTTTTTCATCTTCCAACTTTAGTTGAAGTCAGATCATTAATATTGAAATTGTATGTTAGGGTACAACATTTAATTTCTTAAATGATGTTGATGAGATGCAAAGTGTTATTGGGATTAATTTTTTTTTTTTTTTGTTCAAGTTATTGGGATTAATGCAATTTGTAATTTACAGTTTGATAAAATAGTGAATTTAAATCAATAATACAAAAAATATCCACATCAAAATAATGGCTATTGTGCTAATGTTCCAATGAATTTTCTTTGATTCAAATGAATTTATAGACATTCTTATCATCTTTTTGTGGTTATCATATATTTTTTTTTTACTATTTTTATAATAAAAAAAATCATCAAACTTAGAACTTACATTACCAATATCATGATCCTTTATAAAGAAAATTTAGATTTTTGAATACTGATATTATTTGAGGAGATGGAGAGATAGGCGAAACCCTTAACATATCAACTAAAATTAAAATAACCCAAAAGAGGTAAGACGAAAAAAAATATATATACTGCTATTGCTTAAGACAACAAACATTGCAGTGCACTGTACTACTTAATTTTGGCATTAAAATTGTGTTCGGAAATACTATGTATTTTTATTGTACATTATATAAATAATTTGAAACTAATTTATTTTATGTATGACAAATATGTTTTAAAATTGTGATTCGGTTCAAAATATATTATTATTATTTTTTGATAAAGAATGGTTTTGACATAATAATGTAATATTTAATAAATAATTGAGAAAAGATACTAATATTTGTTCTCATGATTTAGATGGTAAATTTTTAAAACTAAAGATTTTTAAGAAAGTTCCTAAAATTAAGGATCCAAAATCATTTTGTAATGAGGAAAAGAAACAAAAAATTACTTTATAAATTTTTACTTTTCCGATGTGAAGTGAAGAACGCTCGCTAATTGAACTCAGTAATGGTGCTCTTAACCAAATACCCTTCTTGAAAATATTGAAAATACATTATTGAGTGTATGTGTATATATATTGGTTACGGCTCGGGAGAAGGAAGAATTAGCACCTAAAAAATGTCTTTCTTCGAATATAAAGCAGCACACCTCGTGGTGAGGAGAGTCTAACCTTTAAAGTTTAAGTTTGGTTGCATTGTAAAGCGAGAGAAAATGATAAAAAAAAATAAATATATAATAAAATAAAAGATTATCCTTATTTGATTCGGAGTAAAAAGGGGATGAAAGTAAAAACATGAGTGAAATAGCACCCCTCTGTATTAGAAAAAATTTTCTTCAATTAGGTGAAATAAATCTTCTCCTTTCTTTTCCCCTCCCTCTCCCATCCTGCGAACCAAATTTACCCTTAATGCACCAAGAATATCTGCACAGTTATTTTCCTCTATATTATTGAGTGTATATAATATTTCGCAATGCAATCTATGGGATTTTTCTACGTGGGAGGCTGACTCAGACTGATTCTTGTACCATAGAGAGAGAGAATCGTCTCATAGAATCTGAGGCTTCTACGTTGCTAGGTTTTGGCACTGCACAAACCAGAGGCTGTTAGGTTTTACGTTGGACGTCTCTTTCAAGAAAAGATCGACGCAAATAGGCTTTCATATTTATCTTCAACAACAAGCACAAAACCCACTTGCACTCTCATATCAAACACGGCCCTCTTCAAATCTTTGAGAGGTATTACTCTTTATTCTCTCTCTATCTCTTTCTCTCTCTTTCTCTCTTCACAGTTTTTCTTGTTTAAATTTTTCTTAGATTATGCATTATATTTGTATGTCATAAATTTGGAATCCTCACTGTATTAAATTCCCTTCTTGATATTCGTTTTCTTTTCTTTATTATTTTTCCTGGAAAGCTTGTTCATATTCTTGATATCGATATAAATTGACAAGCGTAATCCAGGTGTGTTTGTTTTTTTTTTTAATTCATGAAGAAATCAAATGTGATTCTGATTTAAGTAGAAAAGGAGTCCTTGACTGGTTAGGAATGAAGAATTTATAAATCAGGATTTTTAAAACCGGTAATGGCAATCATACAAGTTTTAAATGTCTTCTTTTGGGGTTTATACCCTAATTCCGTAGTGTTCCAGTCTCCATTATTATTTATAGCTAGAATTTGAATCTGATTCTGCGTCCCCCCCCTATTGGTGAATCTCATTCTTTTTTTTTATTATTATTTTTTGGTTTGAGGAATGCCACAAACCCCCCACCAAGCCGCCTGAATAGGTTGCAAAACTCTCTAAAATCGTGAATAAAAACTATATATATTAGAATTTTAAAATACAATCATGATTAGTTCAAAAGGGATTCCAACTACGATCATGACAAAATTTAGATATTGTTGTTTATTTGTGTTGGTGAAACGAGGGAAAATATGCACCATATATAACAAGATACCATCACTTCATAATTTTGTAACACCGACGCCCTTGTTTTCTCTTTTTTTGTTTCCGTTTAGACGGCAATTATGGTGAGTAGTAGTGAAGGTGGTGGCAATACATTGAAGAAGAGGACTAGGCTATGTGGTTGCGCAAAAGATGACTTCTTACCAGAGGAGTCATTCAAGAGTTGGGGCAACTATGTCAGTGCCCTTAAGGATACTAAGTCAAGACTCAAAGACAGGCTCTTGTCACGGTCGAATGACAGCCTAGAGCTGCAGGAAATCTGTGCCCGAAGCGAGAACCAGATGAAGAAGACCCTAAACTGGTGGGACTTGATGTGGTTTGGTGTTGGTGCCATAATGGGTGCCGGAATATTTGTGTTGACAGGAGAAGCCGCAAGAAAGGATGCAGGCCCTGCAGTTGTGCTCTCCTATTTGATATCTGGCATAGCTGCATTGCTATCTGTCATGTGCTACACTGAGTTCTCTATAGAGCTTCCTGTGGCAGGTCAGTAACAATTAATTAGTATCTATAAACTGCAGAGACAGACGCAGATACATGACACTTTGTAAATTGAATAAATTGGAAATGTAATATAATATGAAAGTTTCTTGATCTGCCATTGTGACAGGTGGATCATTCGCTTACCTCAGAGTAGAGCTTGGAGATTTCATAGCCTTTATTGCTGCAGGGAACATCTTGCTTGAGTACATAGTGGCGGGTGCAAGCGTGGCACGGTCTTGGACATCATATTTTGCTACATTGTGTAATAAAAGTCCTAATAGCTTTCGGATCCATGTTCCTGCCTTTGTGGAAGGATACAACTATTTGGACCCAATTTCTGTAGCTGTGTCTATTGCTATTTGTGCTGGCGCATCCATTAGCACAAAAGGTTCTTCACGGTTCAATTTGGTCATGTCTGTGATTCATGTTGCGGTCACTGCTTTCATTCTTGTAGCAGGGCTAATGCATGCGAACCCTGCAAATTTCTCAAACTTTGCCCCTTTTGGAGTTCAGGGAATTTTGAAGGCTTCTGGGATGCTTTTTTTTGCGTATGTTGGGTTTGATGGAGTAGCAACCCTCGCTGAGGAGATCAAGAACCCTGCAAGAGATATCCCAATTGGACTAATTGGTTCAATGGTGATTATCATCACTTGTTATTGTGCCCTTTCAGCTACTTTGTGCTTGATGCAACCATTCTGGAAAATTGATACGGATGCCCCATTTACCGTTGCTTTCCAATCCGTGGGAATGAAGTGGGCTAACTACATTGTTGCTTTAGGAGCTTTGAAGGGTATGACCACAGTTTTGCTTGCTAATATCATCGGTCAAGCGCGATATTTCACTCACATTGGACGCACCCATATGGCTCCTCCAATTCTTGCAGCGATTAACAAGAAAACTGGGACACCCGTTAATGCAACAATTGTAATGACACTTGCAAACTCTGTGGTTGCATTCTTTACAAGCCTAGATATATTGTCCGACCTTCTCTCAATCTCTACATTGTTCATCTTTACGCTTGTAGCTCTTGCTCTGATCGTCAGAAGGTACTATGTAAGCGGTGAGACATCCAGTGCTGAGAGGAATAAGCTCATTGGATTCCTGTTTTTAATCATTGCATCTGCAATTGGCTCAGCGATTTATTGGGGACTGAATGGGAGGGGTTGGGTGGTCTATATGGTGATTCTAGTGATATGGTTTGGTGCAACTCTGGGGCTCAAATTGATGGTGAAAGAAGCTAAGCAGCCAAAGGTGTGGGGAGCTCCACTCATGCCATGGTTGCCATCTACCAGCATCCTCATCAATGTGTTCATCATGGGCTCCATTGACGGAGCCTCCTTTGCTAGATTTGGTGTTTGGACATTACTATTGCTCTTGTATTACTTATTTGTTGGTCTACACGCTTCATATGATGCAGCTCAAGAGATTCAAAAAGGAGCACAAGAGACTCAAGCAGCCGGTATTGAAGCAGGAACTGCCCCTCAAGTAAACTGACACAGGAAGATGGTGTGTGAGGGATGGTAATTGTGTTAGGTTTTTGGTGTACTCTGCTTTTCCCTTCTCTAGATTTCGAAATTTCTTTTCTCACAATAGCTGGAGGGAGCCCTTGCGCATGTGTAGGGACTTTCGAACGAGCGGCGGCTGCCCAACGCACTATTCTTTCATGTATTGTTTTAATTTCCAATACAATTGAAAAAGAAAAAAGAAAGCTGGGATCAATTTTCTAAACCATAACAAGTTAAATTAATCACTTTTGGAAAATTTCACTATTTTTTATCTAAAGAATATAAAACATATTCCCATTCTATTATTAGTATTTTTTGGCACTAATATATTTTTACACATCATTACATAATGTACAAACAATGTTATTCACTTGTATTTCAAAGTAGAGTTATTTTTTCAAATATACTATGAAATAAAAATTGGTATTCTATAATTATATATAGTTCATATATTTTTAATTACATATATATGAATGAATTTGCTAAACCAGTGCTATATACTTTTATGTATTATGGGTGAGACATTTTACAAGTTAAGAGTTTCGTAAATTATGTATGTAATATTAGTTTGTTGAGATATGCGTATAGAATATAGAAATCTATATTAATTGTATCAAATATCACTCCCTTAGATCGTCCCCAGTTGATTATTCAAAATTCGGTTTGGTGATAAGATATTATATCGGATATTCTTAAATTTGTCTAATATTAATAGCCGATGTAAAATAAGTTTGACATTCTTGGATATTCCTTTTTTTTTAAGACAAAATATTTAATGGAATTAAATAATTGAGAAGATGATAGTATATTAAATTTATCTTATCTCATTACGGGTGTCACGTAAAGGAACCATACATAGAAATACATATACATCTGTGACAAAGCAATAATTTATTATTGCTTAACTTTTATAAATAATAAATTATTCATTTTAAAGTGAAATTTTAATTATTTAATGAAATTAATTAAAATTAAAATAATTCTAATGTAGCTAATGGATTGGGAGATTATATTATAATCATTTTCGAAGTCAAGATATTATAATTTTTGTGTTAGATTATATAGAAAAGAAAAAAAAATGGAGAGAAAGATAGAGATTTGAAGCTAAATTGTAGTTTTTAAAAACTAGTACACTCATTTCATAATTTTTGAAAAGATTTACAGTTGTTTTATAATTTTAAAAAATATTATTAACATTTTGAAAAGATGATAGTATTTGGTGTTTGGATCATTGCCTACTTGCATTATTAAGTGTTGTTTTATTTCTTTAAGTCATTTTTTCCATTGCTTCAAAATCATATTAAACAATGTCCATTTACTAATTTAATATTCAATTCATCTAATAATTTAATTGTTGTTTAAATGCACACCGGATATTATATATAATGTCACCGACATCTAGTTGATCTACTGTCGACTCAGCACAGATTCACCTTAAATAAAATCTTGAATTTGAATTTTGTATATAAAGAAAACAAATACTATAAGACAAATTTAGTCAGGTCAACGTAGTTAACAGAAATCGATGATTTATTAAAAAAGAAAAGAGATATCACATATAATGCCAAAATTTATTTGTATAATTACTACTCCTATACTTATTTACCCTATGATTGGATCCAAATGTTAAACAGGAATTCAATTAATTTAAAATGAATTGAATTATGTATTGCATTTGCAAATGAAATCCCTCCATATGAAATCAAAAAGAAAAAAAATATATAGAATTTAATTAAATTTCTTTATTTGAATAACAAAAAGTAAAACGAGGGTTCATTCTCTCGAAGTATTTTTAAATTCGTATTTATCTTTATTATAACTTGAAAAATAAAAGCAAAATACTATATGGCTATAAATGATCAAAATAAAAATTTTTATAAAAACATTCAAGAAAAAAACTTAAAGAAGATAAATCGAGAGCCTAATCATTTTTTTTTAAAGCATGCCATTCAATCATAGGTGAAAAAAGAGGCCCTAGGAAGTGATTATGCACCATAGGTTAAGAAAGAGAGATTCATATCAAGAAGTAGAGCCACACATGCTTTCCCCAAAAAAATAAATAAATAAATAAAAGAAAAAGTTTTTCCTTCCCTATCAAATTAGAAATAAATAGTAATTAAAAAGTAATTTTAGATGGAGTTATATAAATCCCTGTGGATTTTAGTTACCATTTTTCTTCTTTTTTTTTTATTTTGAAATCTATATATTTGTGGATTTAAAAATGAATTCTACAATATTTGCTTATGTTAATGCAAATATACTTTGGAGTTGTTATATAATAATGGATTTCTTGATATTCCATCTTTGTATATATATTTGGAGTTATTATATAATATTTAGACTGATGTTTAATTGAGTTAATAAATGAGTACTGATATTTTTTTAATAAAATTTTGAATTCAAATCTTATATACAAAGAAAATAGATATCGGGTGAAATTTATTCTGATTTAATTTGATTCGATTCGAGTTTAATCAAACCCAACTGATTATCGAATACAGTGATTTATTAAAAAAGAAAGAAAGAAAATCTTTGATTTCTATGGATTGTCATGATACGAGAAATCAGCCTCAAAATTTGTCCAACTGAATAACACTTCCATCCTATTAAATTTTTTTTAAATTGAGTGATTAGATATTCTATTTTCTTAATCAGAATTCTCGAGTTCGAGTGCTGAGAATGACGAAAAATGATTTTAGAGAGTTAACTTTTAAAATGAATCCCATAATACTCAAAATAAATTAATCGTATAAAATTCAGATACCGATGGTAAAAGCAAAAAAAAAAAAAAAGAAACAACACTTCCATCCCGATCGGAGTTGGCGGCACAGGGGACCTCATTCTCAATGTCATCATATTGCCATCCTTAACATATGATAATTATTTTGAATCAAATTTAAATTTTAAAAAAAAATGAAACTATAGTATAAGAAAAATACAAAACATATGCATTATAACCTTTTTCTTTTTGTCGTTTTAGCATTTTTCATTTTTTTGATTATTATAAATTTTTTGTCTATTTTCAAACCAATTTAATATTTTAATTGTTATTTTGGTATCACTGAATACTTTAACAATAGATTAAAATGAATATGAAAGTTAATATTTATAGTTAAGAGTAAGACCATAGGTATTAAAATCCGATCGATGGGTTTGACCTGAACAATTAGAAGTTGGTTTATTCAATTAATCATATGATCCCTTGGTTCAAAAAATACAAAAATAGGAATATTGTGGTGTTTGGTTAATGGGTATGAGAATCGGAAATGAGCTTGAAATCCATATAAATTATTTGGATTAAAGGAATGAAAATCAAGATATAAATATGAAACCTCAAATCCTGAATTTTGTTAAACTCAAGTAAAATGATGGGTTTTGATTAAAATGCACGGATTAAACTCATGAAAAATTTTATCTCACTTTTTTTCATTCCATAAAATATTATTTTAAAACATTTTAAAAAATAAAATAAAATATTAATTTTAAAAATATTTTAATTTTAGTTTTAATTTTCAAAAATAATTAAAGAAAATAAAATAGATAATAATTATAGTTTTAATTTTACAAAATCAAACAAAATTTTAAAAATATTAATTTAAAAATATTTTTTATCAAAAATAAAATTGATAATTATATGATTTTCATTCCAAAAGACATATAAATGAAATATCAATATTAGTAATCGAATTTATTCTAGAATTTGAATCAAATTAGGAGTTTTGGATTTCAATTTTGATTCTGATTCTTAAGATTTTTTACTCCAATTTCGATTCTGATTTCCAAATACAAACCAAACCCCCCCCTAAATGATTATTTGGAGGTTATTTACAATGACAATCAGATTATTTAAATCAAGATTATAGATGGATCTAGATCTAATCATGTTATATTCTAACTTTATATTTTTAGTTGTCTTTTTATATAGATATATATATATATAGATTAATCGATATTTAAAATTATATTCTAACTAATTATATTTGAGTTATTGTTAGACCCAATTTTTCTAATGTGTTTCTCATTTGATCAACTCTAGTGGATTTAATTGACTTTTACGATGGTAGAAGATAACGAGTAAGAGTATCAGTACTAAATACTCAATTTTTTCTTTCTTTTTAACATATTTTAACCTAATTGATTTATTTATATTATTTTTGGGATATTTTAATTTTTGTCGGTTCTCACTTCTTTATATTGTGTTTTACATAATTATTTATTTTCATATAATTATTATACTATTTCTTTCATAATTTTTATTGTGTTTTACATAATTTTTTTGTAGATTATTATTTCGATTGGTCTGGCAGTTAACCGGGGAAGGGCCGGTCAGACCGCTGACTCGGTTACTTGTCCGGGTTAAAAACGGTCGGATTCAATATTGCTGATTTTCGGGATTTATTTTCAACAAAAATTAACAAGAACATTGTAACAAAATGAGAGACATGCGTTTGCCCTTGTCCGGTGGGCTTCACCGACACGGTGGATAATCCTGGATTATTAGCCACAGAGCAAAGCAACAACCCCCCGCCCCCTCCATTCCACTTAACACCGTAACTTAACGTTTTCGTTCTATTGAAATGTCGGTTAGGTGATGATTGAGACATTGGACAACAGTTGGTGGTGCGTCTCTTCCTCTATTTCTTTCTTATTACTTGCGTTTACTCTCTTCAAGTTTTGCTCCTGAAATTCTCACTCATCTTCTTGTTTTTGCCCAATTCTTTTTGGGTTTTCTAGTTGGCTTCATCCCCAACACAATTGCAGTTCCAACTAGTTGTTTCATCTTCTCATGGTCCATAACCATGTCTTTGAAGAGCAGAGGAGGAGAGTTCTCTTCAAAGAGTGTGATTTCTGCCAACTGGGTATTGTTACTTTGCTTAGGTAGTTTTTGTGCTGGAATGTTCTTCACTAGCAGGTGATTTTCCCTTCTGGGTTTCTCTCTCTCTCTCTCTCTCTCTCTCTCTCTCTTCATATTTTGCATTTTCTATCATGCTGTGGTTTCTTTAATTTCCACACTGACTTGTGCATTTTGTATCAGTGAAATGAACTATGCGTATATCAAGTGTTGTTTTTTGATAGGTCTTTTGGAACTTGTTTTTTTTTTGGATTGATTGTTTGTTTGTTTTGATGAAGTGGCCGTTGTAATGTGAAGTTTTTGTTTCTACCATTAGGGTTTTTAATGGATTTCAGCAGGGCATGATATTCAAGTCTTATGCTGAACTTAGTCTCTCCATGTATGTGTACTTTTTATTCTAACCTAGTGATTGTGTTGTCAGGATGTGGACATTGCCCGAACCTAAAGGCCTATGGACCACCGCTAAGATAGAAGATCAAAAGATACAATTAGCTTCTGAGGATTGCATTCCCAAACTTGTGAGTTTATGTTAATTGTTATATTGTCACTATAACCTTGTATGGCCATGTGGACTAATTCAGTGGAAGGGCTCTCCTATTATGTCTACTATTGTCATGGCAAACTTGACAACACCATGTGTCATATGCTTCATTTTAAACCTCAACTGTAAAGCATAAATGTTCCATCTAGTTGTAACTATTACAGAAGTTAATTCCTACATTAAAATCTAGTTGTTATGGTTGATTGTTTCCTAGTTAGGATGTCATGACAGGTGGAATCGAGACTTTTCATCGCCCCACCACATATGGCTAACTTCCGCCCAATAGAACGGGATTGGGATTTGTCTCTACTACACTTTTAGAAAACTTGGACGAATGTTTAAAACTAGTTATTAAAGAGAAGAGTTCCCGGCTTATATATTGCTCCTAGGGCATGGCGGCAATATTTTATTCCATTAGATGTGTAATGGTGGTTTATTTGAAACACTAGATAGATTATCTATTACTTATATTGCTCCTATCAATATAAAATAAGTTATATTAATAATCTCTGTGTGTGTGTATTTGCATGATTTGGGTGCTGTATTTTTCTTTTCCAAGGGTTTCAGGGGTGAAGGTCAAAATGATAGAATTTTTAGGTGACTATTCTAGGATTTGTTTGGCAGTGCACATTGAGTTGAGAATCTTTATCTTAAAATGTGGTTAAATGATTACCTTTTACAGCTTTCATGTCTGTTGCTTTGGTATTGTTCGCTTGCCAAATTTTGTTGATGAATATATCATCAATTGAAATGTGAAAGTGATACTCCCCAAACTTCTCATTTTAAGGGAAGAAAGCGTGGATTTGAACACCTTACAGTGGACAAATTTAACAACTACAATGCAGAACAGTAAGTTCTGATGATGCTGGGTTAAAATTATTCTTGAATTGTATTTTGAGTAATAGAGAAACCGAATGCATTTTTTTATGTGATATTCAGAACATTGGATAAGACGATTGCAAATCTAGAAATGGAACTAGCTTCTGCCAGGACAGCTCATGACTCCTTAATGAATGGCTCACCAGTGTCAGAGGGCTTGAAGCTTGCTGAATTGACTACAAAACGGAAGTATTTGATGGTTGTAGGAATTAATACAGCTTTTAGCAGCAGGAAACGAAGAGATTCAATTCGTGAGACTTGGATGCCCCATGGTAGGTGAAATACAACGTTTCTGTTGCATTTCATATATATATATATATATATATATATATATATTCTAGCTTATTGGATTTAAAATATGACTAGTAGGTCTTTGTCATAAAAAATGAAATAGGGGAGAAAAGAAAGAAGATGGAGGAAGAGAAGGGCATTGTTGTACGCTTTGTTATTGGTCACAGGTGGGTGTACTATTTGCATCTGTTTTTGATCAAGAGAACACCTTCTAAGACTTTAAGTGCTTCATATTTCATGCGCCTGTAATGCATTCTTTTACCATTTCACAAATTGGTATTCAAAACCTTCCTCTATGTGGTCAATCAATCAGAAAAGGAAAGGAGAAGAACTTGTCATCTACTGTTGACCTAATAACAATACAATCATTAAATCCCTTTTCTTTTGCCTACATGTCATGGACTTGGTATTCAGTGCTTATTGCCCATAACCTCCATTTTCATCAATGTCAGAAAACTTGCAGATTTGATACATTTCATCAGAGTCATCAGGAGAGTTTTATTCTTATTGCTGATAAATGTTGTGAACATGGTTCAAACAGAAGTAATTGAAAATCTGTGTTCTTGATTGATTAGTAGCTGTAGGGCCCCAGGTAGTTCTTTTAGAAAGCATAAACTAATTATTGATCTGATAGTAAGCCATGTTTTGAGTATCTATATACTGGTGGGAACACCTTCCTCTAACCCCACAACACAGCAAAAGATGATAATTGCATAGATTTCTTGATAAATACAGAACAAAATTTTCCTGTAGTGACATGATGAATCTTATTCGCCAAAGTTGGTGTTAGGATGTAAAGCATTGCATTGAAAAAACCTTGGTACTCTGTTAAGTAGGCAATTGTTGCAAACAATGCTTTAATGTGTCATCCTGAAGGTGGCATATTTAAAATGTCCCCTAGTTTGCATCATGAATTTTATCTGCTTTTGTAATATTGCACAGTCCCAAATTCGTATTCTAGAAATCCAAGTCCTCAGGAGTTATATGATGGAAAATTATAGATATGATTAATGACAAGACATGTTGTTGGCTTCTCTGCTTCTCCTTTTCTTCCTCTTTGGTCAGCATTAACCATCTTCTTGTTTTTCTGTCTTTAGCTCAACATCTGGTGGCATACTTGATAGGGCTATTGAAGCAGAAGACAGAAAGCATGGAGACTTCTTACGACTGGTGATGATTTGTTCTTTCACTTTGTTACAATTTATTCTACCAAATTCACAAAGATAATTATTGTCTTATTGGTCTTAAGAAACCGAATTATTTGATTGGCCTTGCTTGTGGCTGATATAGTTCATGTATGCAGGAACATGCTGAGGGTTATTTGGAATTGTCTGCTAAGACGAAGACCTATTTTATTACCGCTTTAGCCTTATGGGATGCAGAATTTTATGTCAAAGTTGATGATGATGTCCATGTTAACATAGGTAAGATTACTGTCATTTACAATGCATTAGGCCTTTTATGCCAGTGCCTTTTGTATAAATATGCTTTAAGATATTTAACAAAAGGTGCAGTCTGGGACAGATATAAAATGATTTTTGTATGAAGAAGAAGAAGGAAACATCATAGGCATGAATGCCTTTGGTCAATAAGTTTTTGGATCTTTTCAACTCTCTTAAGATTTATCTAATGCAACACAACATTAGTTGTAGAAGCTAGAAATAGCTAAGTGACATATCTAGGACACTACGAAGCATGGATTTAAATGATTGTCATCTTGGTAATGGCCTTAGCAGATGTTGCATAACAGAAGTCACCCATCATATAGTGACCTAGTGTCCTGGTAGTGGTGTGGCCTTAATGGCCTTGTCGCAGCTTCTTTGTAGCTTGTTATCTCCAGTTGTCATAACATGATATATGGTCGCAGCCTGTAATGGCCAATATTCAAATCTATGATAAGATGGTGATTTGACTGATTTGTAAGTTTTGGTTACACACTCGATTAAAATAAAACTTCCAGAGTAGAATCACTTTTTTTCTCCTTTAGAATAAAGTTAGCCAAAGAGACTACCAATCAAAAAGTTTTCGGCAATACAATAAACTTCAGTTCAGTCCCTTGTTAGTGTAGGTTTTACCTCAAATGTCAATCAGCTCCTTTAGCTGGTATGTATATCATGATTAACCATGGAAATGAATACCATAATCTCACACAAGAGCAGCACAAAGTGAAAGCTAGGAGTTTTGTGACCTCATCCTTTCCTCAACAAAGTCATTCTCTTTATATTGACCATCAAGGAACTCTAAAACAAAAAAGAAACCTCAATCCATCAAAAATAGACTGAAAAACATAAAAAAATCTTGAAATCTTTAAAAACCTTTGCAAATGAAGACAAGTAATCTGATGCACTATAGGGAGAATGGGTTTATTGTACAAAGGTTGGGTTACTTGGTGTGGAAGTTGGTTACATTGATGTCAGCATCATGACCAAAGGCCCACAATATCCCACCAACCCCTCAAGACTGAGACTTGATATGTCTCCCCCACCTCAATTTACCAAGCAAAAAAAAAAAGGGATAGCATCTTGAATAGAACAATTTGGAGACATTAATTGTACTTGCAACTTAATGAGCATGACCTCCATTTGGTAGGCATGTTCTTTCCTGCATCACCATTTTTCAAGGATTATTTCACCTTAAAATTGGATCATGCATCTTGAAAGCAACGTAACTGCTTTCATTACTTGGTAAAAAAAAAAAAAAAAAGTAAGTCCTATTGAATTTGGTATATAAACTAAATTCATGTCTTCTCTGATCAGTCTGTGTGAATTTGGTATATAAACTAAACTCAAAAAATGAATCCTTTTTTTTCTTGGGTTAGCTTTTCTCAGTGTATTCATTTTCATTTGTGCATTTCTGAGTCCATATCTGCTCTTCTAATTAATGCAGCAACACTTGGTCTGACCTTATCTAGATATCGTTTGAGTCCCCGAGTTTACATTGGTTGCATGAAGTCTGGTCCTGTCCTTGCTCGGAAGTAAGTACAGATGCCTAGATTTGTTTAGAGGATATCTGCAGACAGATTAAGAAGACTAACAGATGTTCTTATAACAGGGGTGTGAGATACCATGAACCTGAGCACTGGAAATTTGGGGAAGAGGGTAATAAGTACTTCCGCCATGCTACAGGACAAATATATGCTATTTCAAGAGATTTGGCTTCCTACATATCAATAAACCAGTGAGTGACATTCCATCTAAAGCATGATAGACATAGCACTAGTAGTATGAAGTTGTCTGAATAAACTTGTGTCAAACTTTCCAGGCATGTGCTGCACAAGTATGCCAATGAAGATGTTTCGCTAGGATCCTGGTTTATTGGATTAGATGTGGAGCATGTGGATGATAGGAGACTCTGCTGTGGTACTCCACCTGGTAATATTTTCTTTTTTCTTTTTACTTTTTCTTCAACATATCATTTTATTTTATTGTGATCTTTATATCTTTATAGAAAAAGTACTTTGGTTGAGATGGGTTTAGTGTAGAGTGTATCGCAGTTCATAGTCTGCTGTAACACTGATTAGAAGAATCTCAGAAATTCAATAACTGTAGGACACCAGTTTCTTGTGGACCTGGAGAGACAGATTAAGAACCCACTGATAATTGTTGAGCCCATGATATCTCCTTCTAGGATTTGACACATACAAGTTTCAACATTTGTTTGTTCTGAAAGCAGCCAAGAACATTTAGGATTCCTCCCTGCTGTGTTGACTCTAAAATAGTTGTCTTTTTCCTTTCTTTTGTTGTAAGTTATTCGAACCTAAGCAGCTAGGTTGTGCAAAATATTCAATGGGGTGAGCTAGCTGTGAACTATGCTGCACCAACACTTCTAAAAAATGACTGCATTAGTGTTGTGACTGTGTCAGAGACAATTGTTAGACTTAACATAATGCAACACTTTGCAACTTATATTGGTGCAAAACTTTTGTAATTTTTCTAATGTTACTGTGTCTTAGTCTTGTTATTTCCCTGCTGAATCATTAGTGTGGCCTTCTCCCAACCCTTTTCATCTTACTGTTGTTGTGAAAAAAAAAAAGGATCTGGTGTCGCGAGTGTACAAGGAAAAAGTTGTGCAAATATATCTGGGTTGCATCCGCAATCCTGCTTATTCAGATATATTAGAACTGCCAACTGGTAAGCATTTCAAGACTCTTCCCAAATTCATTCATAAAAGGGTCTTTGTACACATGGAAACTTAGAATTTCTTTGGATGATTTTAGAAATGAGATTAGTTCAAATTTTGTACTGCCTATCCAAAATAATTCTTTTCATGTAAGGTTTGTCTAGGCAAACAATGCATTTGTCAAGGTAAGAACATGAGGGTGCATATATCAACATTTGAGGTGCTGAGACTGTATCTAATACAGAACAAAGAAAATGGGGAATGTCAGCACCCATTTGATTCTTTACCATCAAATTCTTTGTTTCCTACACCCCCCCCCCAAAAAAAAAGAGAGAAGAAAATGAAAGAAAAAGGGAAGTATAATTGATATGCCAGTCGGTCATTGTACTTGTTACTGCAGATTGTGAGTGGAAGGCACAGGCAGGAAACATCTGCGTTGCTTCATTTGACTGGAGATGCAGTGGAATTTGCGATTCTTCCGAGAAGATCAAGGAAGTCCATCGGCAGTGTGGAGAGGGTGAAAATGCTTTGTGGAGTACACACTTCTGAAACATTATGAGAGAAGATTGCTGAAACAAGCTGTATGTCTTGCAAAAGTGAAGCACCGGATGATACAAAAAAAAACTGACGACATGCCTTGATATTTTACAGGCCTTTCCTATATATATTGAAGAGAGTCACTTCTTCAGATGGATGCAAGGGAAAACCATAACCGATTCTTCTCATGGTCAGAGGGCTGTTTTGAGAGCTACGCTGCCATGACCAGTAGCTGCCCAATAAGAATCCTCACGGACTGTAAATTAGCCTCTTGCGTGATGGGTTGAATGGATTTTTCTCCATTTTTTCTCATAAGTGCGAGCAAAGTGATGATTCTATTGCTTTCCATTCCACAAGCCTTTTTTATCCTCTCTTTTTTTTGGTGAAACTTTTTTTTCCTCTATGCTGAAAGAAATGTTGGGAGTATCTGTGTAGAAATGGAATTCTCAATGTATTCTTCCATGGTTTAATCCTTAGCAATTGTATTAGTGCATGGTAAAATTAACTCATTATTGCATCGGTGGTGTATATAATTTTGGATGCATAGGAATGAGGGCTTTGAACCCCCATGACCATTATGGTGGTCCTAAAACAAATGCTGAATATGGAATATATAAGAAATAGACTTGGCTTATTTGGGAAGAGGTTGGATTCAAAAGGTAGGTTTAGACATAAAGACTACTGATATAATAATAATTTAAAGTTTTATGAAAAAAATTGACATCTATTTTCAAAGTCCTATATTTAAAAAAAAATCATTTAATTGAAATATATTATAAATATAAATAAAATAAAGTAACACAGATGTGGATAGAAGCAAAGCGACTCAAATTGAGGATTTTTTTTATCAGAGATCACCTTAAAGGGTACTAATAACGGGGATAGATGATATGAAGAGATCAATTCTACCAAGTTTTGGTCCTAACTTATGCTATGTGCTTTTCTGTTAATTAACCATGACGAAGAGCAATATGATTCCATTAGGGTTTTGAAGCCTGTGAAGAGCATGTGTATGATTTCTAGCTATATTGTTGAAATTTAAGCAAGTCAATATCTTACATTATTTTTTGGTTTTCACCTGTATATCCAGATTTTGCTTAACTAATCCGATTTGTATATTGTGGATTCCATTTTAGGGGTTGATTTTCTTAAATTCTTTTTCATCATTCTCAGAACTCAAACTCAAAATCTTTAATTAAGGGATAAAATATCAATCACTAAATTTAAAGGAGTTTAGTAATCAATATCTTACATTATATGAATAACAAAATTGTGATTTGCATATAAGCAATATGTTCGTTCAATATAGTATATAAAGATTTGATCGAAAAACAAATACGGTATTTAAAAATTAAAAAGAAAAATCTTAAATTCAATGATTTTTAATTGTTATGAACAGAAAGAAGCCTTAATGAAAAAATCCATGGCCAAGAGTTCAAATGGAGTTCTCATCCACAATAATTATTACTTGTATAATTATTAAATAAATCATGTCTATTTATTTGAAAAACGTTAATGGATATATTAATCCTCTAATTATATAATATTTTTTTTAATTATTTCATATCTCAACATATAGTACTAAAGGTATTTTGATTGAGTGTTATATGTCAAGATATCTTTCGGTAGTGCTATATCTCGACACATAGCACTCCATCAAAAAACATTTTCTAAACTAACAAAAAATAAATAAATTGTTGTATAAAAAAAATTAAACGGAAGACAACAAATTCTCAAAGAGCCGAGATGAGGTTTCAAGGAGATGAGGTTTCAAGGGAATAATTTAATGGTCATAATTTTTCTTCTTCGATGTTAAGATTTAGGGTTCAAATCGATGGTAACCGGGAAAATAAAAAAAAAAAAAAAAAAAAAAAAAAAAAAAAAAAAAGAGGATCGAGATGGCCATATCAAGTGATGGGAAAGACCCAGTTAGAACCCAAGGCCCATTAAGCGCCGTAAGAGAGTTGAGTATGCTTGTAGAAGGGGAAATTCACAAACAAATATAAGAGGCGGCTTTCTTCAGCTTCTGGGTTTCGTGTTGGAATAGAAACAAACATTGAAAAGCAAGGAAAGAAAGAAACCTACAAGAAAACAAACCTTATTCTCTCTCCTCTCAACTTTATCTTCATTATTCAATTATAAATACAATCACAATCTCTCTCTCTCTCTCTCTCTCTCTCTCTCTCTCTCTTTCTCTCTCTATAGACAGATTGACATTGATCGTTCCACCAATCAACCCATCAGTCAATTGCTGTTTTTGGGTAACGAAAAAATTTTCAATTTCAAAGTTTTCCTATATGAAGTTATTTTTTCTGGGTTCTTCTGTTCTTTGTATGTCCTGTTTTGAAACTTTTGTTCTTGGTCTATCAACTGTTGAGCCTGATGGTTTTTGGTTGCTTTAAGCTTGTACAGAGAAATTCAACTAGTTTGATTCCCGACATGGCTAAGAAATCCTTCAAGTCTGAACATCCTCTTGGTTTGTCTCTTTCTCTCTCTCTCTTTTAATTTTTTTTCTTAAGTGGGTATTTGATTTGACTATGTTCACCTCATGTGTTGATGAAATGTTACGTTGGGTTTATTTTTTATTTTTGCTTTTTTAATTTTGGGTATTTGATTTTTTATCATGTTAATGAAATACTTGCTTCATGTTGTGAAATATTCAGTTGGGTTAGTTAGTTCTGATGTTCAATATAGGTTAATTCAATTCTGAAATTAATGCTGTTAAATGGGAGGGGAAAATTAAAAGGAAACATATGGAGTTAAAGATTTTCTGACGAAATGAATTGAAAGTCTTGCTTTTCATTAGGGTTTCAAGGTATTTAAACATTAGGGTTATGATTTTATTTGGTCCATTTGGTAGTGCTTTTTATAGAATGAAAGAAGGTGGGCAGGGTTGGCGCCGTTAAAGAGATTTTGATTTTCTCTTTTTTCTTTTTTTTTTTTTTAATGTTATGCCATTAAGGAAATCTTGCTACTTCTTGATGACATTGGTTATATCAACAAGAGGTGTTTCACCTTTTGTGTTAATAAATTGAATTTTAGGAACCCTGATTTGTGTAGAATGGACAAGCAAATTACATAAATAAGCACATAATGGTGATCTGAGAGTGAAAGAGAGAGATTAAGAAATAGAATACTGATTTTGATGCCAGTCTCTTAGTATAAGGAAAAAGGAAATGAGAAGAATTCATGGTTAATGTTCTTAATTGTTGAGCCAGCTCTTAGGAAAAAGAGAAGTTTTTTGTGAGGAAGCATGAATTTGTTTTTAAATTAAAAAAAAAAATCAATAGATGGGAAGCCTGTAATTAGGTGTGTAGATTATGATCATCTTGACCATACTAGTAAATTGCAGATTGTTAATATGTTATTTTGTCCAAGAGAAGTTTTTTGTGAGGAAGCATGAATTTGTTTTTAAATTAAAAAAAAAAAATCAATAGATGGGAAGCCTGTAATTAGGTGTGTAGATTATGATCATCTTGACCATACTAGTAAATTGCAGATTGATAATATGTTATTTTGTCCATTGAATTTTTTTTGTGGAAATCTCCAACAATGAAACCAATAACTGAAAACTTCAATCAAGAAGCCATCGCAGTTTATCTAGATAATGCCTACATGAACTTTAAAAGTTCTAATGTTTATTTGAGGAAAAACTTGTTGTACCTGTTGGTTTTTTTCTTTTTCTTTAATGAATTATTGGGATTTTTTCTCAGAAAAGAGGCAGGCAGAAGCTTCCCGCATAAGGGAAAAATATCCGGACAGAATTCCAGTAAGATATTTTGTCTTTACTATGTTATCGTTGATGAGGTCCTCATATATTCAAACCATTTTTCAATGTTCTCATTGTATGACTGTACCGCCTTTAAAATTTAGGTGATTGTGGAGAAGGCTGAGAAGAGTGACATTCCTGACATTGATAAAAAGAAGTGAGTCACAACAATTTACTTTTAGCTTGAGAAACTCTGCCCTGTGAAATATTTTTGGTCACTTCTCAAGTTTTCATTGTATATGGAGATGATATTACACATCAATATAGGGTCCCCAAAGGGACAGCCTAGTGGTACAAACCCTCTTCCCCCAACCTGATGATCCTAGGTTCAAATTCTTGTACAACCAAAAAAAAGAATTACACATCAATATAGGGGACTAATTAAATTTTTGTCTTGGGATTTTTTGAAGGGTGTAATTCTGCTGATTTCCTAACTATGAATATGTGGTTCTTTAGCCCAGGAGCCTAATGCTTGCAACTTGGACACATGTTTTGCTCCATTCACTTTACTTAGTTAACAAAATTGCTTTTTTTTTCTTTTTTTTTTTTTACTGTGTGTCCCTTTTTGTTTTTGAAGTTAAAACTTGGCTTATCCTAGTTTCTCTGTTTTAGGTTTTCTTTTGAAAATTTGTTGGTTTTAATATGTTTTCTTTTTTATGCTTTTCTATGTAGTGTTTTCAATCTACATTTTAGACTATGTCATTTTGTATAACATACACGACAAAACTGCATCAATACTTTCGTCCGGTGGCTATATGAGAAAAATAGTAAGGAATCGGCACTAGGCCTTGGTTAAAACTTCATCTTGTTTGAAACTCTCATGTTCTGATGTTGTATTCTACCATTAAATCACTATCTATCATGTACGTATGTTTGTTTAGCTTTATATTATCTGATTACCTCTAACATGGATTTTCTCAATCTTGTTTGTGCTATAATTAATTGGATGTGTTTGCGCATGCTATTGAGGATGTAGTACTTGCCCATTTATGGGGAAAAGTATCGAAAGAACTTTTGTATTTCTGATATTACTACTGCAATTTGTATTATTTTCTTCTATCTTTTTGTTTTTAACCTTATTTTTCTTATGTCATTGACCTAGTAAAAAAATTCCCCAAGATTGTGGTGCACAATCTTGTTTATGAACTCATGTGCCCCTCCCCTCCCCCCCAAACCTCAATCTTGGTGGTTGAATATGTTTACCCCATCCAGGTCAGAGGTTCGAGAAAGTTTATGTTTCCGCAGTTGCAATATTTTTTACTGCAACATATTGAAGGGCCTATTCCTTCTCCATGTATGAAGTCCAAACCGTTCCTCCCAAAAGTATTTCTCTATGAAATAGGGGAAATGGGGTTCGACTAGGTCACCCGTCCAATACATATCTCATATTGTACTCGAGAATAAGTTATATTTCTCTCTTCTATACAAGTAATCATTTAATCGCTGAATATCTTACTCAACCATATGTCAAGGATGATTGGGAAGTTTCCTGGCCTGGTACTGTACAACCCTGGATGTGAACCCTGCCTCTTTCCGTCCTTTCACACACACCCCACCCCCCCCCCCCCTCTCACACACACAGAGACAAAGGTGATGTGATAAATCTATTTTTGACTGAAAAACAGGTACCTTGTCCCTGCGGATTTAACAGTTGGGCAGTTTGTTTATGTTGTTCGCAAAAGGATCAAGCTCAGTGCAGAGAAGGCCATTTTTGTCTTTGTCAAGAACACATTACCTCCAACTGGTGAGTTGTTGCCTCTCATGTCTTAACATATTCTTTATGTCAAAAATTGTTTCTAATTTGTACTTGTTTTGTGTGTTGCAGCTGCTATCATGTCTGCAATTTATGAGGAAAACAAAGATGAAGATGGTTTTCTGTATATGACCTACAGTGGGGAGAACACATTTGGATTCTTGGAGCATTGATTGGATTCTTGGTGCATTGATTCAAACGTGTGCAGGTACAAGTTTGAAATCATATGAAGTTGTACATTCTCCCCCATCCCTCGTAGTGAAATCAGATTGAGATCACTCAGTCTCTATTACTAGTTGATCTTGCTCTGAATTTGGATTAATGGAAAACATTGGATGGTGAAAGTATTGGATTGTTTTGGATGATTCTGATGGGATTTAATCAGATGATGGAATTATTGGATTAGTGTTGTATTGGCTCTCTCTCTCTCTCTCTCTCTCTCTCTCTCTCTCTCTCACTATGTTCTAGCTTGTATGGATCCCCCCGTCCAAGGAAAGGAGAACTTCTCCTGCCTAATGATCTTCATACAACATTCTGAGGTTTTATGATTTGCTTACTTGGCTTTCACTTCATTGTTGACCTTTTGGAGAATCCAAGAACTATTGCTGCTAACATTTTGTTGAAATTAAAGTCTTCACATGCTATAAGTTCAAGTAGGCAAGAAATGAATGATGCAGGAAAAGCAGAGGAAAAAAAATAATAATAAAAAAAAAAGATCTCTGGATACCTTCAAAGAGACCATTTTTTTAATTGTCTTAAACTTCAAAACAATTTCAGGTGTTATTTCACATGCTTACAAGAGAAATTAAAACAATTATTTGGAACTTCTTTTCTGGTATTGATCCTTGACCCATTTGATACCACTAGATGTTCCGCTCTTCACCTTCCTCGCTCCAACAAGGGCTGCAGCTTTGGCCTTGCCAAATCCTGCAGAAGCAGCAGCCTTTGCACTTGCCATCTTGTTGCTGCTACCAGTTTCTTTTTTCGCATCTTTCAAGTTTTCATCTCCATCCATATCACCGAGCCCTCCTGTACCCCATTGCTCTGCCCAGCTTGGTGGCTCCCTAGACATTGATTCTAGGATATCCTAGTTTATCAGATCAATGAAACAGGAACATCAATAATGTCGTATGCCCCATGTTGTTCGATCTTTTTAGTTATTGCAAATGTACTTCTTTATGAATATGATGAATATCGTGTCTCGGATTGCTATGGAGGGAATATGACTGAATTATTCATTGATGGAAGAGGGAAAGAAAGAATAGATGAAGATTTAGTCCCCAAAATTGGACCACATGGAATTGAACAGAACAAGACGGAGAGCGTTGAGTTCTCAACAACCAAGTGGAATTGAATAAAAACTAATAAAACGCATAGCAGACTTATCCAAAAATCTCAAAGATCTTTAGTGCAATCGATAGAGAGAGAGAGAGAGAGAGAGAGAGAGAGAGAAGGGTACCTTGTAGTTGACTGAATTTGGGGGCTGGCGATCCTCTCGATGAAGAAATCAAGTGTTTGGTGCAAAGCTTTGATCTTGGAGACCCGAAATGAAAATGGGTATCAAAAATAAAAAGAGGGTTATTACATGTGCAAGACCAATATTTTATATAGAAAGGGACTTGCCAACTCATAAGTTACCAATTGTTGAAGCAAACCATGTTTGGCTTTTTTCTTTTTTAGGTTTGGAACGAAGACCATGATCTTTTCTTTTCTTCTTTTCTTCTTTTCTTTTAACCCTTTATCTCTCCTCCACTCGGCATTACAAAATGAAGATTTGTTTGATGATTGTAGGACCCTCTTGAGACACATGGGGTTTTTTTTTTTTTTTAATTCTGAGGTCTCTGAAAAAAAAGTTTTCTTTATCATCGAGCAGTTCAAATTGGATAGAAGACACCCAAGTCACAATCTCTTGAACCCAACGACAGTAAAATCCCATTCCCAATTTGCATGGCACGACCGTGGAGAATACGACAAGAGGAAATCAACGAACAATTAATTTAATAAAAATTAACAGTTAAATCATTTAATTAAAATTTAAATTTAAATATTAAAAATAAAAATAATTATATTAAAAAAAAAACTTTATTTTAAAGAATGTTGAAAGAATTTTTCCTTCAAAAAAATCTGATAATAATTTAGATTAATTAGTTAAAATATAATTTTAAATATTCGATCTAAATAAATAATAATAATAATAAGACGTGAGGAGACAAACCTACCCTTAATTGATAATTGAATTTCCCAAAACTAGAGTGACCACCTTGCTCCCATTTTTAATGCCCCGAATTTTTTTATTTTTTTATTTTTTTGTATAAGGATATGAACCCTGAATCTCAGGATCGAAAAAAATGGATTGTAACAATCAAACCATCTCCTTAACTTTTAATGCCTCGTATGGGATTTGGCAAAGAAGTCAAACATTTGGGGCATGTTTGGTAGAAGAGAAAAAAATTTAACACGTTAGTTGGAGAGGAAAGGGGATGAAAATTGCTCTTGAGAGTATTTATTTTTACCCCTTAAACTTTCATGGAGGATAGAGGTAAATGTTACCTTAGTTGGGATAGAGAAATATAAGAAGAAAAAAAACAATAAAAGTTAAAAAAACAAAAAGGTATTTATAGAAAAATGTTAATTAAATTTAATTTTTTTAGAGAGAACGGCCTAAAATATTAAATTTAGAGAGCAGGATAAAATAATTTGATTTTTAAAGAGAAACTTAATATGTTTAGTTTTTAAAAAAGATATTTTAAATGTTTTTAGAGAGAAAAGTAAAAATAAATGTGTTTAGATAGAGAAAATGTGAATTAAATTGATTTTTTAGGAGAGAAAAACTAAATTTTATATTTTTTAGAGAAAGAAAATTACAATAAATGTGTTTGGAAAGAGAGAATATGAACTAAATTAATTTTCTAATGAGAGAAAATTAATGTGTTTAATCATAGGAAGAGGAAAATTGATTTGGTTTTTGTAGAGAGAGAAAACTTAATATCAATGAATTCAAAGAAAGAAAATGTGAGTTAAATTAATCTTGTCAAAATTAATATATTTAGTTTTATAGATAGAAAAATAAAATTTTATTTTTAGAAAGAGAAAATTTTTTTATTTTTGTAAAGAGAAAAAAGTTAATATCAATAAATTTGGAGAGAGAAAATATAAATTACATTGATATTTTTAAAAAGAGAGAATTAATGTGTTCATTTTTAAAGAGAGAAATTTTAATTTTAATTTTTAAGGAGAAAATTAAAAATTAATAGAGAAAATTTGAATTAAATAGAAAAAAATTAATGTGTAATTGATTTTAAAAAGAGAAAAACCGAATTTTGTTTTTCGTTTAGAGATAGAAAAATCTAATCAATGTGATTAAAAAATGTAAACTAAATTAATTTTTCATCTCATCTATTCTTTTACTTGTTCAACTAAATAAAAGAAAAGTGATCCTTATAAGGACACGAGCGGTAAAAAGACTCTTATGTAACAAAAAAAATAAAAATAAAAAATAAAAATGTTACATTTGAGGATATACATATAAATTGCAATATATTAACGTATAAATATTTTATCATTTTATATTAAATACACTCAAGATTCAAATCAAATCAAAACTAAAATAAAACCGAATGATTTCAATTTATCAGGTACAAAAATAGGAATTAAAGCGGAATTAGATTCGGAATGATGGTACCGATTCTGACCTAGTTTCATTTTGACTTGATTTCGATTTTTTGCGGATTTTATATAACTTTTTATTATTCTCACGTTCAAAAAAAAATCATTGTTTAATTGCCGGTTCAAATTCTATAGTTCTTTGAAAATTCTGATTCATGCTCTAAAAATAAAAAATTATAGTCAAACCAATGACACTGCGGTTTTAATTATTTTTAGTTCCAAGCGTGGCTTCTAAGGAGGATTTTCCTTGTTTGAAACAAAATCAAATACTAATGAAATCCAAAATACAATATTCATTGAATTCACGTATAATATAATATTTTTTAATATATATGGGTCGTGAAAATCTCAAAAAATACATATACCCATAAAAGTTCAAACACTTGATCTCAGATAAAACACTTGGGTAAGAGATTTTTAGTATTCGACTGTCACATATAATATAATATAATATAAAACCAAACATTGTGTCAAATACTAATGTCATTTGATCATTTCCTATCATTCAATATAATTATGTATAAAAATTCGAGAAAGTTAAGATTAAGTGTGAACTTTTTATTAAAAAAAAATTTATTTAATGATAATATAAATCCTTTTTACTATTAGAAAATTTGATATATATTTGCAAAACCTTACCCTTTTTATAAAATGTTTTTACTGTAATTATAAAATAGTGTACTTAAAAATAAAATAAAATTCAATAATTAAAAAGTAAAATTCTACTTATTTAAATTGGTTATTAAAAGGCATACTATGAAGCTTGTACGTAGTTTCATATCCATAAATATGCTCTTTCCAAATTTCTTAATTCTTTTTTTTTAAATACTATTGAAATTTTAGCCGATTACCTATTATTGAAACTAAATAGTAATGAACAGTTAGTCTAATAAATAAAATTATTAAAGTTTTGAATTCAAAATTTAGAAATAAAAAATACTATGTTAATAAAATTTTCTCTAAATTAAATCTGATAATAATTTAATCAGATTAATTATAACTTCGGATATCAATCGATTGAAAAAAAAAAAATGGTTGAAGCAAAAGTACGTCTCAGATCCACAAATATCCCCCCAATCAGCCAAAGAGATTTTGGGTAAGTGGGCATTTGTTGTGAGAGTGAGTACATTATGCAAAAGCAAAATGGAAGATTGGTTGATGATTTTAGGGCCCTTTTGAGGCACATGGGTTTTCTCACAATCTTGGGATGGTGAAAAAAATTGCTTTTCTAGATTGAGCGGTTCAAAATTAGTTAAAAAGCACTCACTCACGCTCTCTTGGATCTAATAAAAATAAATGCCAAATACCAATGTGCCTTGCACATAGTTGTTGCCAATAAAGAACAATAAGAATGAGACAAAGTCCACCCTCCACTAATCGATTTGGTATTGGAATTACAAAAAAGTATGGTGACCACTTGCTCTTGTTTTCACGTGCTTAAGTTATTTGATGACCTTATTGGATTTAGCACGAGAGTCTGGGATCAAGGAGCAAATGCTTATAGGATAAAAATCATTGTTATGTACTACACATTGTGCGAGTGTGTAAGGGGAGGCCACAATGCATTCATTGTTTTCACGTGCTTATTTGTTGATTATTGTTACCCACGGTCTATTCAAATAAGGTCGTGAAAACCAACCGATAGTTAACTAATACAACGTGATGCTAAATCTTTTAATTAGATTTTTAAATTCGATTCGTGATTTAGATACGAAAAAAATTACGTTAAAAAAATAATCCCTTAAATAAATCACTACAAGTCCCAAACCAGATTATTCAGAATATTACTCCGAATACCGATTGGTATAGTAAAAAAATAAATAAATAAAATCACGAAAAAGATTATATCAAATGAATTTCTTCTAAATTAAACCCAATAATAATCAAATCAAATTAATACTAAATATTTTTGTTATTAAAAATAAAAATTATTACCCACAGAATTAACGATCGTCGAGTTCTATTGCTTCGGAGATGATAAATAATCACAGCATTAGGCAAAGGACCCTAAGAAAACGTCTGTTATAAGTAAGGATACGATGATACGGAGGAGATTTAAAAAAATAAATCCCTTTTACAATATGATAACAGTGTCTCTTTCTTAAAAACAATTCGCAGATACGTGCATGTCATTTACACCAAACCCTCACGGGGAATGATACCAAGTCAGAATTCTTGTGCTTGTCAAACCAAAACTAGGCATTCATGACAGACCAAGAGGAGCGTGATTCTCGTGTTCACCTTGCTCGTATAGCTTTCCTTGTTTAAGTCTACTTGGTCCATAAGAAACCAATCAATAACAAGATTTAGAGAAGAGAATTGGATGGAAATTGCCATAATAAATGAGCAGATTATGAAATCAGAAGAACCAGAAGAAATGAAATACATTCTGGCAGGGGATTCAACAAAATTTGAACTTTATCTACACTAGGGTGTTAACAAGTTGAGACAGCATAGGTCATCAGATTAGAGCTTTCGTTACTTGGATTTCCTTGTGGACTTAGGTTTTCTCATTTTACGTGTCTTAGTTTCATCTGCGGTGGTCCACATATAATCACTAGGTATCGCAAATGGGTCTGACCGTTGTGCTCCAATTGGTTGCCACTGCTCTGGTTGCTTGAAGGAGCTTGCACGGCTGTTTGAGCGTCTTAGCCAGGATGATCCAATCAACGGTGTTGAACGTGAGTAGCTGTCGCTGCGTTGATCATTCTCATCGTCAGTGCTACCATTACTAGAGCTGCATTGAAGGAAATGTCTGGGACTTGAGAGCGGTGTGAAGAACTCTTCTGTAGGTTGGAGGTCCACAAATTTTGTAAAGGTTATCACCACTCTCACTGTTGGGACCACTGGAATTGCAACCTGCAGCACCATTAACAATCACAGAAAGTACATGTGATGGCGCTCTCACATATTCATAGGGACCGACAGTACTGTCCTAATAAATGGAGTGAAAGAATCTGCCGTTGGCATGCGGTGGCAGTCCTTGGCATTGAAAGATCAGTTTTCAAGGTACAATCAAAATAACACCATATGGATTGTGCAATTGGGCAGGGAATACTAAGCATATTGATTTAAACATCATATAGGATAGACATCAGATCTGAAACTTTTGGTTTAGGGACAGTCATCAGTCTTGCTCAAAGCATCTACAAGGAGAAGTTATCTTCACAAGCACATCTCTTGACAAGTTTCCAGAAAATAAAGGGACCATTGAACTAAATTTTGTGCTTTTTGCCTACGTGGCCTGATAAGCTTTTTCCTAGATGATGTACAACAAATATCTTGCACAAATTTCATGGTCTCCTGACGTCCTACATTTAAACTCTAGAATAATGGAGAAAAACTCCTATGTTTTTTATCGTAGCACTTTCATGCCCTATACATTAAAATTTCATAGCTCAAACTCTAGGTTTACATTGTGGTGTAAAAGTTGCCGAATCAACCATGGAAAGGGAAGGGAAAAAATGAATAGGGCCATGGAAAAGAGCATGGCAACTGCTATTTTTTGCGACCGTGCAACGACACACTCTATGGAAGTGCATGCACAGATGAATGTTCAAATGCCAACAAAAAAATAAATAAATAAATAAAAACCAACAAAAACAAAAACAAAAAAAACGACAAAAAACAACAAAAAAGCCAAAGCAGATTCATAATTTCTATTGTTTATGATAACCTTAATTTCTCCTCTTCTAAAATCATCACAACTCCAAGTAGACATCACATTTCCATTTATTCTTCTTCTGAGTTTTAAAACATACCAGCAGCAGTATATGATTCGAAAAACAATCAGGAAAAGGCACAAAAATGTCAAAGCCATCGGAATGTGCATGACCAACTCCCACAGAAATCTACTTTGCCCCCTTAAAGGGGGGACAAGCATCAAAATTCTACCTAGATGATGGTCCTTCCTAAATTTAAGGCCTTAAAGGAGTCAAACTAAGCTTAAACTCAACTTAGATGAACCTAAATATTTTTTTTTTCAAATTCAAGTATAACTAGTTGAGCCAAACTACAAGTATATACCTTCCAATAAAAAAAATTCTCCAAATCATAGTCTGGCTTAGTTGGTAGTTCAAGTCGTTGGACAGGACAGGCCATGTCCAACCCAGCTTTGAAGGAAGTTAAATGCATCATTCAAAAATATCTTATGTTCATTTGCAACACTAATTCTAATCCCTGATTAAGGTTCTACCCACTTAACCGGGTCAGGAATGAAATTCCCACGCCTAATTATCACATATGTACCTAGGGTACAAAACCGAAAAGAACAAACCAGGGCCAGCTACTGGGTCACGAAAAGAACAGGCCCTGACCGAGATCTCCAAATTGGGACAAGGATCAGATTCCTACATCCCTCTCCGGGCCATCCGGTAAATGTTGAATCAACATAATTGGCCCAAGACCTCAAATCTCATGGTATCTCGTTTCAGTTTTCTCATGGCTGATTGAGATTCAGACTGCAAAAAATGATGTTGGACACGAAGGGCAAAACACAACAAACAATGGAATGATATAGGGTCCCACATCTGATTACATCAGATCAATGAAAACTCGAGTCCACAGGATTCTTCCACGTCCAATGAACCCACCAATCTGGGCCCATCAAAGCTTCTCAAGATCCGCCGCAGAGGCAGAACTGAGAATTCAGCATCAAAAGAAGCAAAAAGAGAAAGCCAACATACAGGAAAAGACCAAATTGAAAGCTTTTGCAGGACCCACTAAACCCTAAACACAAACAATTTAAAATTCCAAAAAAAAAAGGATTAAATACAGAATCAAAGCCTTAACTTTAGAAACGTTCAAATTAACCCTTTTAAACTTTTAGACATAAGTGTCCACAATTTCTTCAAGATGTTATTGAACTTTAGAACTGCCATAAATATGTAATTTACGCCAAATGTAAAGAAATCATGACAATTTATTTCTACATTTTCCCAGTAAAAAGGAACCAACGATCAGCTTATGTACAATAAACCTAACAAATTTATAAGAATTACATTTGCAATCGCACAAGAGATCTTAAAAGTAAACCTATCATCAAATCTTACAATTATGATTTTCCAATTAGGAGATATTCATAAAGTATTGTATCTATCCATAAAACACAATCATATTCAAAATTCAAAAGTAGCAACAAAACCACAAACATTTTTTAATTTATCAATTTTATTGCAGAAATAAATAAAATAAAATTAAATTAATATATTACCTTGACCGGAAAAGTGCCCGGAGGAAACTTTGTAGTGAGCAATTCCCTCATTCGTCTAACGGCTTTCACTTTATTGGCCAAAATATCTAGTAACGGCAAAAGCTCCTCCGTCTTTAACGGAAACTGCTCCGTCAACCAAACTGACGGCCGTAAACTCCTCACGTACTCTTTCTCCTTCGTCTGCGGCGTCGACATCGCTGTCACTGCCGCCGTCCTCCGCCTATCCGCTGCAACGTCCACACTCTTCCGGCTCACTGGAACAAATTCTCTCTCCTCCCGAACAAAACTACTATGCCTTCTCCGATCAGGAATGTTGAAATTTGGATACTCCGCGACGAGAAATCCTTCTTCGGAGTCTTCGTCGAGCTCGAGAGGAAGAATCTGTTCGTTTCCGGCCAGGTCGTTGTCAGCGACGACTTTTCGAGAACGGAAACTGAAAACGACGTTGTGAACTTCGTAAACCTTCGCTTTCCACTCTCCGATCATCTCCGTTTTCTCTTGCCGTCTCCAGTTCATTCTTCCGACCAGCTCCGCCTTCGTTACATCCATTCCTGGCCGATAAACGCTCGTTTGTGAACAGAATCCGGCAATGTCGCTCTCACTCATCGCCGATCCGGCATTTTCAAACGCATTAAAGATCTTCCTCTCATCGCGATTCAGTACAAGCAACGATCCACACGGAATGTCTAAATCGTCATGTCCGTCGCCGAGAAAGAGGAAGCTCTGATCGGCCCGTTGAATCTTCAATCCATCAAAACCGGAAAGTGTTGTATCCGCTCGGAGATTTCCGTTCAATTTCCAGATACGATACGTATCCGACGGAGCAATTTTTCCGACGAAAGGCACGATCGAGCTCTCGAAATGAAATGAAATCTCCATGTAAAAATCTCTCATTCGATTCAAAACAGAGATCAGTCTCGGCAATCTTCGTTTCCATTTCTCCCAAGCGGACTTGTGGTGCTGCTGAAGCAGAGTTAAGGCAATCTCTGAGTTCCGACGACATAAGGCTTCCTGTAGAGGATTCCAACCGGCGGCGTTCTGGAGGGACACGTCAGCACCGGCGGCGGAGAGGAGTTTTGCTGAAACGGCGTCGTTTAGCCGGACAGAGAGATGTAACGGAGTTTCTCGAAAAGGCACATCGCGGCGGTCGAGGACAGAGGAGATTTGATCGGCTATTTTTTCCTGGAGAAGAGAGTCGGCTTCGGTTAAAATGCGGTTCGGATCAGCGAGTTTTGGGAGGGAAGAGACGAGTTTGGAGAGCCTTGAGTGGTCGCGCAAGACGACGGCGAAATGGACGGGACTGTGACTGTAGTCATCGGGTTTGAGTGTTTGCGGCGGCGTCGGCGCCGTGAACGACGTCGTTTGGTGGTGCGACATTTGCCTGTTCGGTTTGTGAGCGAGAGTTCGGAGAAAGAGAAGAGAGCGTTAAAAGGGAGAGGGAAGCCAAGCGGGGTAGAATGGTAATCTCAAGGGGAAGATCTGTTTTTATTGGGATGCGGAGAGAGAGCGAGTACGAAACTAAGAGAACACGCAATCGGCGCGACTTTTTGTAATTCCATTACAGGAGTCGTGCGTTTTTATGTAGCATTCTCAATCTTCTATCCCTTTTCTCTTCTCACTCACCCTCCCGACCGGATTGCAGATAGCACTACGATGTGGGGTCCGCAGCGGCGGTGCAGGAGTCAAGGGAGGGTCAAACGAAACGGAGAATTAAGCAATATCGGCGGTGACTGATTAGTCAATGTATTAATATCACTTCGACAGATTTGCCATAATTCTTATTAATGGATTATTGCATAACTCTATTTGTACAAACCAATTTTAATTCATAATTTGTAAATTCATTAGAAAAAATAATAAATTTATGATTTTTTTTTTAAATTGATATTCGTATTTTTACTCTATTAATTCGATTTGAATATTATAAAATTTATTCAAAAATTAACTCTCATAAATTCTATTTTTTCATTCATATAATTCAAATTTAAAACCATTAAATATATCAAGTAGAAAAAAAAAAGAATTTTTAGAATTTATGACTTTTTAATTTAGATAAAGGTACAATGATAAATTTATTTAAGAAACATTAAATATAATTTGAATTAAATATATTCAAGGAAAGAAAAAGAAGAATAGAATCAAAACATAATACATGTAGATAACTAGAGTTGTTATGTAAAACGAGTTGAGCTCGAGTCGCTCGATCAAAAATTTGACTTGACTCAATTTTAATCGAATTCAAATTGAATTCGAACGGTTTTATCGTACAATTGAATCGATTTTAAGTAATAGAAATTTAGATTCGAAAATTCGTCAAATAATTTGATAACATATATTAATATAAAAAATTATTATAATATAAAAAATTAGATTAAAAGGAATATATTAATATATTATATAAATATTACTAATGAATTATGAATCGAATTTTTGGATCGATTTCGAACTTATTAAATTATAAATAAATCAAATTCGATCATATTATTTACTATTCATCGAGTTTAAATTCAAGTTTAAATACCAAGTTCGAATTCAAGTATAAGAGTATCGAGAATCGACTTAACTTGAATACACCCCTATAAGTAACCATACCTAATGACAAAAATAAAGAGGTATATGAAATAAATATCACTTTTTAGAACTCTTTTTGGGTGAATTTTTAGAGATATGAATTTTGAATTTTACTCTATTTGAAAAAAATAAAATGATGGGATATACTAACCAACACATGAATTGGGATGTTACCGTACAAAATAATCCGTAACACTTACCTTCACTAAGTTTAACCGATATTTATTCTACAAAATATAAGTTAATTATTTTGTATGTTAACATCATCACATTGCATGGGATTTTTAGATAAGAATCAAAGGATGTATCATGATTTGAAATCAATGTTGGCCAAAAACTTCTTGGCAAACGTTTTCGTCTTCAAAAGAATGTTCATATGAATGCTTAGAAAAATGGAGAGGTCGGCAATAATCAACGTTGATCAGCAAAATCGGTATTTTTTTTTTTTAACCTAGAAGAGAGTTTAATTTGAAATTTTTAAAAAGTAACGAATCAGAATAATTGAACTATATAACTTATTGAGATTAGCAAAACTAGTCTATAAACTTACAAATCTATTTTGAATCAATGAAATATGTTTAGATCGGATGTTTTTCAGTATAATATGAGTCGGATTTTAAAATAAATTATTATTATTAATTTTAAAGATTTTTATATTTTTTTATATGTAGTTACGTTAATCTAATTAAATTCGATTTGAATGAAATTGAATTCTTAAATGGTAAAACTTTTTTAATACTTAGTTTTGTCATATACGATATTCGAATTTAAAATTTTATTTAATGAATATCGATATTTATTAAATCAATAAAAGGTTGGTTAGTTTTTCCTACTCTTTTGATGCATATTTTCAACCTTGAAGTCCCTCTTTGTTAGGGATCATGGCGGAAGAGGTATGATGCGTGACTTGTTTTTTATTTTTATTATATGTTCAGAATTTTAAATTTAAAATCCTTAATTTTATATTATATTTTTATAATATTTTTACAATCAGATGGTTTGCCATATTTCTGACCACTAAATTATGAATCGGGTAAACATCGGTTGGCATGACTCTAACTCGGAATCGCTCCAACACAATTTTGAATTTTATAATTATTATATTTTTAATAATTCCAAATTTTTAAACTAATTTCATAAAATTCTAAACTTAAAATAAAAGGCGAAGGTTGAAAACTCGGTTGTCTCCTGAAAACTTTAGTAGCATTTTGGAGTTGTCTTAATACGGATTCTGCCGTGCAAAGCCTTTTGTGGTTATATACCCCACCAGACATTGAAAACAAAAATAGCCTCAACCTAGGCAATTCCAACATCAGGATTGGGTATCCCATGTCCTAGTCAGGCCAACGTATAGGTCAGACCACGCCAAGGCCTCCTGCCTCTTGACTCATGGCCCTTGGCTCTGTATTTTTATTCCATAAGGCCAAATGAGATTAAAGTTGAAAAAAAAAATAAGTTTAATGCATTTTGAGTTATTGGGAGTATAAAATAAGTTTTTTTTTTATATATAAAAATTATGAAAATTATGAAAATATATAAATTTATAAAAATTTGAATATTAAATTTAGAAAAAAAACACTTGATGAAAAGTTTTCACCATTCGATAATATTTTTAAAACCAAATCAGTAAATAACTCAACTAACTTACAGGTTTATCAGTTCATTGGTTAGATCGGTCAAAGCGTTTACAAATTGAATAATATCACCATGATATTATTTATATAATTTGTATATTATATATTTTAAAATAAAATAAAATTCATATTTTTCTTTAAACTAATTTGAAAAGTTTATCAATCTTATCAATTTTGATCAATTTTAATTAAAATTTGATTTCATTCGATTTAATAGTAAAATCGAATCAGATTATAAAACGGTTCTCAGTTCAGCCTAGTTTTAAAAACAATGCCATTTGGGTGTCTCTCGTTTCTTATTTTGGGTTGAGAGGAGGAGATTTTGCCCAGTGACATGTAAAACTTGTTACCCTCTCTCTCCCCGCTTCTCCAACCCAAGAATGCCATTAAACGCAAACTCCTCTCTTGCTCTCCATACCAGCCCCATCAAACCAGTAAACCTTTCCCCCGTAGTCCCCTTCTCTAATTCGAGCTGAACTGGTGGTGGTTAGGGCTACCCACAAACATGAGAACACTACCAAGCTTGGTCAGCGCAAACATCTCATATAACTTGGTCTTAATGTGTCATTATCATCTTATGAGAATTGCAGGCCCATGGTAATGATATGGTTGATGTGATTGGAGGAAAGAGGACCGAGGAGGGGAGAGGAGGGGAGGGACCCTTGTCGTGACCATGTGCTCCTGCAATCAAGGAGCTTGTCTGCAATTCAGGACAACCTCTTTCACAGTTATCGAGGCACATCCCCTAGGAAAGGACAACCTCAAATTACTTCATATCCATACCATATGCAATCTTAGTCCTACATTCTGCCATGTGGCCATGCCCCAAGCCCTTCAACAAAACATATTTAGGGTCATTACAGGATTTCAATTTAATATCCTCCGATTTTAAAACTAACAATTCATTTACAGCAAAGTAAGTGTATTATTGAAAGAAAGTTAAAGACAAGGCAATGTACAGTGCCTTTACTTCTCTGCCCAAAAGTGAGAGAGGAGAGAGACGATGAACGGTGTTTCTTCCCTCTTTTTTGGTTTTGAATGTGTTGTAGGGAAAGAGAGAGTGAGGAGAGGACACACGATTTCAAAAGCCAAATGTTTTCTCTCAATTTCATTTTAATTTCTTTAATTATTTTATTTTACTATTATTATTTTATTTCGTATCCTTTCTTTCCTTTTTGTTCTTTTCGATCAAAAACATCTGCCGCCTTCGGCCTACATATCTGATGATTCAGAGTGAAAAAGTACAATTGTTGCATCGAATATTAAATGATTGCACGAAAAGTTTAGTACAAGAATATTATACGATTTTAATTAAAATTCTCAAATTCAATTTTTAAAATTTAAAAAATATTAAAAAATTAATCACTCAATTAAACTCGAACTAAATTAATAATTTAACTATCAATTAATCAATAAAAAAAACTTTTTATAAGAATATAATATATTTTTTTATTTTTATCGATCGATATTTAAATTTTATCGATGAACAAAGATTCCTTCAGAAATTGAGATTGCATTCACGTGAATACCCTTTTAACTGACAGAACTGCAATGAGATTAGCCATATATCAGTCACGATGAAAGAAGATATTAAATTTCTGATGGGTTAACTCTATTTATTGGTATATAAATTATTATTTTTTAATTATATTCTATAATTAGATTCAGCATATTGCCGCCATGTAGAAGCACCGACCCATTCCTTTTGCTTGTTTTGTTGGACATTGACAAAAGAAGATTAAAGAAACGTAGACAAGTTAGTTTTTATTTGAACATGTTGTCGCCCTGGAATTGTCTCAATCGAGATAGGGACTCCTAGTCCCATGTTTGCTGAATAGTGATCAAACGGCCCCCGAAAAGAAGATGATTCCATTGTGCCCCGGCAGCCGTTTGATATGAATCACTACAAATATGTATTTCTCTAAATAAAAAAAATTAAATTTTGATAATTTCTCCGATATTTTCTTAAAAAATAGCAGCTAAGCTAAGACAACAAAGGAAAAAGGCATTTCTCCTTTAGTTTGGTGAAGAGCTGTGAAGCATAATCACGCAACTAAACTAACTAACAAATAGAATACATCCAACATATGATAAGTTCGGTTATTAAACTTTTTTGAATTGAGTGATCGAATACTCTATTTTCTTAAGTAAAGATGATTTCAGATTTAAATTTTTATATAACAAAAAAAAAAGACTCAGAAGCTCTCAAGCTTATTAGAGGTTGCTATACTACTATTTGCCAAGCCAAGTTTGAAGCTTTTTGAGTCTTCTTCGATGGCTAATTTTTTCTCTTCTCTTCTTCTTCTTCTTCTTCTATTGCTTCTCTAATTCTCAACGGTGGCATGTGAGGGGATCATGTTGGTGCAAGGAACACATCGAACAAATCAGTGTCCGATGACACAAGCCCTCCGATTCCCGTGCCCCACTTTCCGGTTGGAACAAGATTGTCCGTTTTATAAGGATGGTTCAGTCCTTGTAATACTTGATTAACAAAAATTATGACGCACAACAGAGGCAAATAAGCAAACAATTGGACATTTCTCAAGTCCTAAGTACAAGTAAGGAGAGGCTGTTAAGCTGCGGCAAGAATAGTCAAAGTAGGATAACCTACAATATATGCTCCAATCACCTTGTTTTCTCCAAAGAAACCACAAACTTTCTCAATCTTTATTATCATTTAACACCACAAAAATTCCCAAGTCATTTCCCTCCTTGAAATCATCCATAATTCATGAATTGGGCGATTAAGAAGCACCACCCGACCTAACCTATGCCAGGGTCATGAACATGTTGCATAGTCAACATCTTTTGGTTGTATTTTTCAGGATTCAGCCTATAAAATTAACAATTGGTCTGTATTTTTAAAAACAAACGTTCTTATGACTAAATTTAGATGTCTAAATTTTGAGAAATTGCATTTTTCTTCTCGTGTAAATGTTGAACATGAAACATGACATTAAAAACGTGAGTTCTTACACTTGATTTTTATTTATTTGTTTATTGTTGGTGAATCCAGGAATTTTTCTTTCAAAAGGATAGTCCACTAGGAAGGCTGAGCCAAAATTATTGGATCCAAACACAAGCCAGGCCGATGCAAAACAGATGTCAAGTCAAGAGTGACCTAAGCCTCAGTATTGTTGAATTCACCCACACCAATTTTGTCACCCTAATCAATAGGTCCCTGAAAAGGCTACCCTTATGTCAACAGATACCTGCATGACCCTTTGCATGGGAGCCAATTTTGAATTATTCATATTCATCAGACTACCCCTGCTGGATATGATTTAATGAAATATATCTTTTCATAAAATTAAAAATATATATATTTTTTTCACTAATTCGTTTGCTTGAGATGAATTTGTTCACGTAATATAATATTTCCTACTATTTTTTTTTCTTTTTGAGTTGTGGGATAATATGTTTGCCATTTTGAGTAAGAATGCTTCACTCGGCTAATGGTTGTCACAGAGGGAAGAACGCGTAATGGGTTTTGTTTCAAATAATTTGGATGTTTTCCTAATCTATTAAAAGCCAAAGAGTGATTTTGTTGCGACAATGGTTGCAAAAACAATCAGGGTTGTGGATATGTGAACTTAATGTTAAACCTCCTAGCACCATCACAATACCTCCGATTTCACTTCACCTTGCCTAAAAACACTCCATGGCTGCTACACCTTGAAGTTCCAATTTTGATTCTTGTCCAATTTCAGTAATTTTCTTCCTTCTAAATTTATTACATGGTTCAAAATATGATTTCTCTTCATCTGACTCAATCTCTGTTCTTTTTTACCATGGAGGCGAAATCCATGGTGTTTCAAGGCTAGCATTTGCTGAGGACATCAGCACTTAAAAAGGTTTTTGACTTTTGAGAACTTGTACGAAATGACCAATTTCACAAAAATTAAAATTTTATGGAAGGACTTATCAAAATTAAAAGTTGAGACCAGTGATGGGTCAGTGAAAAGAAATTCATTCCAAATACCAAGTTTCCAGCCAACTTGGAGTAAGGAATCATATTTTGCCGACATGTGATTTCTCCATCTGTCCCTTTAACTTACCATGTAAGTAATTTGACAAAAATAAACCTTCCAAGACACCAAATTCTCATTGTTTAGCATTACGCTTTCTTAATTTTAAATCTCAGGCTGAAACTATAAAAATAAAAAAATAAAATTTAAAAATATCAATTTTTTAATAGATCTCATAATATTTAGATCAAATTAATCAAATAAAATCTGAATACCGATAAAAACTTAATAATAATAATAATAATAAATAAACCTTCCAAGACACTTGCAGGAGATTTCAATAGAATACGTCACAAGTTTGAATTTTGCATCTTCTTTTCCTTAGCCCCCAAGTTGTCCTCTATGGATAATGACTAGAGAAGTTACAATCTCATCTTGTTTTCTTTATCAATATTAATTAAGGTTGTTACAAAACACAGCTTTTATGATCTGATAATCATGCGATGAATAAGTGTGCACAAATGGTAGGGGGGTCATGGCCGGGGACATTTTGCAAGTCTTAGAACTAGCACCTACCATAACTCTGCCTCGATTGAAATAGCCACTGAGGAGGAGTTAATAGGTTCCTTTGTTTCATATAAACGTTTAACCATTTTTTGGTAAAAAAAAAAAAAAAAAACTATTTTCTGGATTTAGCCTCCAAGAATTTCAGTGATAACCCTAACAACCCCGATTGATCAGTATTTTCAAAAACAAAAATTATTATGATGAAGTTTAGGGGTTGCTCAACCCTTGATATGCTCCTCCGGCTACAATTTTGAGTGATGCATTTTTCCCCTCTGCATTATGTTAAGATTTAAAAACTTTGATAATGTCTCTCTCTACCAGTTTAAATTTTTAAATGGATAGTCTACACATTCAAGAATATATATAGAAGATAAAAAATTTTGACATTAAAAAATTCATTTACTTCCTTTTGCTCAACTCTTGATATGCTCCTCCGTCTTGGCATGTCCCTATTAGTCACAATCTCGACCATGATCAACCCCCCTAGACATTTCTAGGCAAATTCAGAGAAAATTCAGTTGATAGAACTCAAATTACACACACCCTTTTTTGCTTGAGCTCTAAGGATCAATGACTCGAAAATTTTCATCATTGAAAATTAAACAAGTTCTTTTTGCTTTCTAGCAAAGAAACCCATTCTCCCCCCACTCCCCCAAAAAATCTCTCAAAATGGTTTCTTTCCTCTTGGCCTTGTTGGTTGCTTCACCAGTGAGGAGGATATTCCATTAATGATGGACTTGGGTTTTTGGGTTCTCGGGGCAAAACTAGGAAAGAGTTTTGTCCTTCATTTGAGAATGATTTTCTCGGTTGCGTTTTGAGTAATTAGTGATGTGTCAATGGAAAGAAATTCATCCTCCGTGTCCTATGCTGATTTTTCCAAATACCAAGTTTCTAGTCAAATTCAAGAAATCACATTTTGCCAAACATGTGATTTCCCCACCTGTCCCTTCCAAGACGCTTCTGGGTCATTTGAACAGAGAAAGTCACATTTTGAATTTTGAATCTTTCCTTTCCTTAGCCCCCAAGGTTCCTACCCCACGGGCAATGTTTATCCAAGTCTCAATCTCAAGTGTGTATATAAATAGAGAGAGAGGGAAGAGAAGCAAAGAACATATTCATACAAAACTAAACTAAGCAAAGCTTTTTCTCTAAAGATCAACTTCCAAATGACGTTCTTTTCTAACTTGTTCACTTGCTTCTCGGAGCCTACTCAAGTGATATGTGAAGAATTCTGCACTCAAACAAATTCAAGCAAATCGCAAGCTGCGGACACAACAAAATCAAAGACCAAGTCTACCAAAAGCCCTCCAATTCCAATGACCTACTTTCCGGTTGGATCTCAAGTTTCTCGCTTATAAGAGGGTTATTAGATTTTTTTCAAGAGAGAGAAAAAAACGATGATGGGCACCAAATCACATTGTTTTCATTCATTCTTAGTATTCTTTTTTATTATCATTAATTTTTGTTTAAACTTCGTATTATTTGTTTAGATGAAGAAAGCAGTAGTTTGTTGGGTTCTGTAATCCTTTTTACTCTGTGCTGGGAAATATAGGAAAAGAAGAACAGTAAATTTTGTGCACTCTCTCTTTGGGTGTTTTTTTTTTCTTTCTTTCTTTCTTTTAGTATTATACCAATTGATATCTTAAGTCATGTTCTGACTAATCGGGTCTAGAACTTACAGTGGCAAGCTACCCTCCCAATATAGTCTATTTCATGCCAAATTTGCAAGTCAAACTCGAGATCTTGATTAAAAAATATAACGCTGCGTCCCACTGTTGGTGCTAATATTATGGGTGTCAATATTATGGTCCACACATCGATTCTTACAAGTCTTTCATGACTCAGAAATGCAATACTAAATTTCATAGATTAAACAATAAAGGATTAATGATAAATTCTCTTTGATCTGTTGATCATAATTCAGTCCGTTCCAATTCTCCAGTTCAATTGAAATGAGTATACGTAGAGAAAGGATGTTAGTGGACGTTTTGGAGTTCTAATTTATTCGTGTGCTACAATGCAATTGATATGGACCACTTAATTATCTTTTGGGGGGAGAGAGAGAGAGAGAGAGAGAGAGATTCAATGGACCGAACCCCGTCCAAACTTGACCCCGATGAACAAGTCTATCCCTTGGGGAGCTGCTGTGCTTCCAATGTGATTGGTCTGTTCTCCTGCTGCCTCGTTTGTTCGTTTTCATTGTTTCTTTTCGTTTCGTTTCTTGTTCGTTGCTTTGTGAGTGATGTTTCTTCTTACCACCAAAAAAATAAAAATAAAAATTGGTTAGGACGGCCCAAGCCTAACACAATTTTCCCTTGCCCAAACCAGGCCAATTTCCGAAGTTGGGCCTAAACCATGTCCAAAAGTGATCGTTAATCTTTTTTTTTTTTTTTTTTTTTACACTGACATTTGAATCACGAGTCACGAGATTAAGAAATGAGTATTGTGATCACTAAACTACCACCTTAGAGACCAGATAATCTATTGATGCATTAGAGGTTAAGTTAAAAAACTATATATCATTCATTGCTATTTAAATTTATTTTCTTAACTAAACGCTTAATACTCATACATTTACAGATAATTTACATTCAGATTTTCAACAATTTATCCCGTCATTTTACTAAATTTGATATATTTAGGGTTTCGCTTCTCCTTTGTTTTTGGATATTTGATTCGCATGTTAAAACTATGTTAGGTGATATTCTATCATTTTATTCACAATTGAATTTATTTTCAATTTAATATATATCTATTCATTTATGATTCTATATTTTCTAATTTTATTATATATCCATTTGATTATTTTCATTTAAAATATAATCATTTTATATTCTTATTGTTGTTTAATGGCTTAACATTTGGTACTATACAATAATGCAAGTCTTTTTATAATTTTATAAAACTTTTTATTTAATTGCAATGATATTGTGTGATCGCAAAAAACTCAAAATGCATTCCTCCGATTTTCTTGTATCCTATAATTTATATTGTCATCTATATTGTTATCATTTTGAATGATAGATACAAAATATATAAAATATTCATTATTTGATACGTAATCTCTTTTTAATTTAATCATTTTTTTCATCAGTTTAATAATTATCACTAAATGTACATTTCATATATTCAGTTTTTTACTTACTCAATTTAAATACTTTGGATTTTAATATATCTTTCCATAACTCCAATTTAAAGTTAATATTCTCTTTAGTTTCATCGATAAGTACTATATCATCAGCAAAAAGTATACAACTTAGTATTTTATTTTGAATATTTTTTATTATTTTATCTATCACTATTGCAAAAAGTAAGAGTTTAATGATGACCGTCGGTAAAACTCAATGTTAATTAAAAAACTATCATTTAAATCCTACAAATTTTTACATTCCTAGCGGTTCTCTTATAAATATGTTTTATGATATTAATATATTTCTAAATAAAAAATTATAAATAAATAAATAAATAATTTATTAAATATGAAAAATATGTAAATATAAAAAATATAAAAAATTTTTATATAAATATTAATTAATCTAATATGTTAAACCATTTCAAAAATAAGAAACATCTCGAAAATATTACTATCGAAAAGTTTTTATATATAAAAAATTATCATTTTAGTGACAATTGTATTTAATTTTTTGCTCCACTGTAATTAATATATAAATTTGCCTAAAAATAATGGGAAGATTTTTCACATAGCCATTGTTACCGATTCTAAATTCATTTCACTAAATAGATATATATTTTTTTTCCCATTTCATTAAAATTGTTCAATTTTACGTATCCTAATAAGAAATTTTAATAAATTCTAAAAGAGAAATTGTGGAGGCATGTGGGGCCAGCATATCTCCATATCAAAAGACACTTTCATAGCTCGAACTTGAATTTACATTTTATTACTTTATTCCCAAAAATTTCATACTTTAACAATAAATTATGTATTTAAGATAAATAATTATAAATAAAAAGTCATATGCACATTTATATATCTTTGAATTTATAGTTTTAGTTTATTAATAGCAGAAGAAGAAGAGATTTTTATTTTTTTTAATACATGGGAGATAGTCGAATTTAAGACTTCTAAAGAAAAAGAAAATGTGTTGGTTGATAAAGACTTTTATAATTTGATCTTGTAACGATCGAAACTTATTGAAAATATTAAATTTATTTAATAATACTTATAGACATAATTAATATACTCAATTTAATCACAATTAGTGAACATAAGAATTCTGGAAAAAATGAAAAAAATTAAAAAATAAATATTTTTTATACACAAAAATAATAAATATATGAGTTTTAAAAATGAAAAATAGCATTTTGCAGTCATAAATAACCTCATATTAGGCGTATAGGAGAAAAAAAGAAAAAGAAAAAGAAAAGAAAAGAAGAGAAAATGCAATTCACCACCCCTGGCGGCTCCTTCCCACCAAACTGTTCATTACATGGAAACTCTCCTCTCGCGTTCTCTCTCGCTCTACCCTTATTCTTGAAGAGACGTGTCTTCTACATTCTGCTCACCTACTTCCTTTTGTTCTCTCTATCTCTCTCTCTCTCTCTAAATCATTTGTCCTAAATTCTTCGATACTTCTCCTTACGTTTTATTTTCTTTCTCCTCCGAAACACATACACCCCCTCTATTTATCTCGCTGGTCTCTCTCCTCGACAATGCCGAAGTGGGTCTTTCCCAATTTATATCAAAACTCTCTCTCACTAGTCTTTAATTCGAGGAATTGAAGAGAGAGAGGAAAATTTTTACTTGAAGCCTGAAATTCAAGAATGGCTTTGTTGCAGTCTGTATCTCTGTGGGGTTGTTCTCAATTGAATTTGAATGTGAGTGGTGAATTGGGTTCCAAGAAGTGTGGATTATCTCTGAATTTCAATAATTCTGATTCTTATTATCAGAGATTGAGAAAATGGGAATGTCGTGCTTTGTTGGCTCAGAGGCCTGTAACCGCAGTTGAAGATGAAAAGCAACCCTCTGCTGCTGTGGAGCTTCAGCCCAAGAATGATCAGATCAGCTCCAATGAATCTTCTGGATTGCATAGAGACTTGAATTTTCTTCCAAGTGAGTGTTTTTCTGAAGATCTATTTTTTCCTCGTGTAATTTTATTTTGACATTACTGTGATTATTTTTAATAAATTTTTGTCAATGGGTCTACAAAATTTACTTCTTAGGGTTTTTTTTTTTTAAATTGCTGGATTTCTAAAAATCTGAAGTCCGTTTGTAGTTTTTTGATTGTGATATGTATGGTATTATGACAGGATGCTTTTGTTGGTGCTGTACGAGTGTTTGTAGTTTTGTGCTAGTGTTTGATGACGAATGTTCTTTTTTTTTTTTTTTTTTTTTTTTGGTTCATGTATGAGTAAATGAAAAATCTGAAGTGGGGTTTGAAAGTTTTGGTTAGGATGTGCCTTGAATATGACTCTTTCGTGATAGTTGCAGAAAGTAATTGTCCGGTGTTACACTAGTGATTGTAATTTTTTGGTTGGAGTATGGTGATCAAAGTGCATGCTTATTATTTAAAGTGACTAAATTTGATGAGTAAAGACCTTTATCATATATTGATTAAATTTTGATAAAGACTTGTTTCCCACTGTAGTCTATATTGAGTGAGACTGTAAAGAAAAGCTTTTTGGTGCTTGTACAGTGGTTGGAATTTTATGTACTTCAGAAAAGAACTTTTTATCGCTCAAGCGGGTCTTAAACTTTAGACTATTTCTTCAGTGGTTGTATTTTTAACTACAATGCGGAAATCATGTTACAAGCTTTTGAGAAAAGCAAGGGCATTTGATTTTTGGCTTCTATTTGTAGTAGATTCCCAAAACTTCTCAAATTCATTTGGGAGTTTCCCTTTGAAAGCTTGAGTCCTATTTGTTGCGCATGCCTTAAACACTAATAATGAAGGTGATAAGTTGCAGGCTAAACAATGAGCTTGCGGACTTTGTAGATTCTTTATCTTCTAATATTGGTAGATGACTTTCTTGGTTGTGCTCTTTTCTTTTGAATCTTGTGAATATATAAATATATATATGTTTTTAAGAAAGTTGCATGCTAAACAACTTAAGGCCAGCTCACATATTAAACCTTGATCACTTCCTTTTTGCATTTTATTTTTTGACAAATAAGATGTTAGCTTTCCTCAGTAGTGGAAAAATGAGAAGTAAACCAAACATATACATAAGCCAAAAATTCTGCAAAAATTGAGAGGGGTCTCTCACAACCCTAAAAAACTCTCAAGTTTTTCTCCCTCCAAACTAACCACAAGAAATGCTAGAGAATTGGGTGAATTCACCCTTTTGTAGATTTTTCTCTCTCCAAACTCAAGTTCTTCAATGCACAACATTTCAAACCCCACTAAACCACCATTCCAAGAATTCGCCTTCCAAGAATTCGCCCTTCGAGGGCTCCCATCTGAAGTGGAGAATGTAATAGGTCATCTCCCACAAACATCATGTCCAGGAGCAATAAGTAATGGATGAGTAACATTCTCTTGCTCCTTTTTGCAAATAGAAGACCTATTTTACAAAAATAATTTCTTTTCTTCAAATATTCTCTTGGCTTAGGATTCTAACTCAAGTTGCTTCCCAAATAAAACAAGCCTCCTTTATGGGAAGTCCTTTCGAATGTCCCCAGTACCATTCTGCACCTTACAGACCATTTATAGGAGATCCTATCTGAAGGGATTGATCAGCATATGTCAAGGCAATGCGTCTTGTGGAGGGTGTTAAAAGGTCATAACTATATCAAACTTATCAAAGATAATTAAGGAGGCCAATGACCTGTATTTCTTTGCCTCTATATTTATTATTTTTCGCATTAATTTGGTTAGGCATTCTATCTTTACAAAGATGGTGTCAAACATCATGATGTCTGAAAGGAAACTGATTCAGGTGCTTGAGCCATTATTATTGTTTTAATTCGATGACAATTTAGGAAATGAAGCTAAAAGTATTTGAGTTTTGACAAATCTAGAGAATGTTCCAGCGCAGTCGCTTGAGCTCCCCCAAAGCAATCTGTGTTGTTATTCTATGTTGATTCATTTGAATCTTTAACCTATCTTTAAGCTCCAATGAAGCTTAGAGACCATAATATCCAGCTTGTTATAATAAAAACTAGAACATTGACAATCTAGACTTTTGTCATTAAAAACCTAATATTCTCCTTTTTTTCCCCCAAAAAAATAGGATTTTCTTGTCCTCACTTCAAAATTCTATAGAATGGTCATGATTGTGAAATACATCACAGAGCACCTTATTATTATACTTAGCAGTATAATGTCAACAAAAAGTGCTAAGCACCCATTGTGTAGATTTTCTTCGTGTTTTCTATTTCTTAGGGTTGTGAAACCCATATGGCACAGGGCAAGAGCAGTGAACTACTTGTTCTTTCATAAGGCTTCAAGCACGCATACAATTTAGAAGTTGTGTGAAGAAACCCGAACTTTTATTATTTTAAAATTGCTAAGTCAATAACTGAATAGACCTAGGGCTTACAAGCAAATTTATGGCATTATACAAAATAATCGAACAACTAAAATTGGAACCGCTAATTACTGAAAAGTCATCTATTTGAATAAGGAAAAGAGAGAGAAAAGGAAACAACTACTGAATCATATGATTGGCGCACAGTGTGCACAATTAGAAACGAGCTCAAAAACCCATTGTGACATACATTTTTGTTGTTGTTGTTGAAGATGGGGCCACTGCTGTGCTGGGTATGCGTGGGAGCTTTGAATCCACTTTCCTACTGTTGGCTCTGAATAACTCCAGCCTATTTAGAAGTTAGGGCCAAAATGCCCTTACGCCTTTTTCTCGGGGCATTTGCTTCCAACATTTGGCCCAGTCCATGTATTCTACCATACAATCTGTGTCATCCTCAACCTTAAAAATACTCTAGGATCAGAAAATGTAGTAGAAAGCTTTGGCTGGTGATTAGTTATGGATACCATATTGTATAATTTTCTCTGGAACATCATTCTAGGTTACCAACTTTGGTTTTTGCATGTAACAGTTCCCCCCTCCCCCCCAAAAAAAAACCACATAAAAGGAGATAAATTTAATACTTACTAGATTAATACATATTTTGACAATGGTTGATTTTATGGTCATCATTGTGGTATTATGATATAATAATAACTTGGACATTATGTTGTGTTCATATATGTTTCTCCATGTATATGCTTTAAATAAACTTGTCCATTTTGTGTTTCATTGCCCTATAACCCTGTACTCGGCTATGTGCTTGCTTTATGGCCAAATCATGATGATCCCTCAATGCATCATATATTTATCTAAATCAGCACCAAGCTAGATAATATTTCTTGAGTTATATAGTTGCGTGATTTGCTTCTGGTTTGACACTGGTTGAGATGGATTGTGGAGGTGACTGGGGAATGAGATATATGCAGCGGTTAATATTCTTCAAGGCAAGGTATCAACCTTCAAAAGGTTGATTGATGAAGCTTTAACCATATCTCTTCCAATCCCAACCTCTCCCTAGTCAGAGAAATTTCAAAATAACAGCTTCCCGTACTTTAGTTTCTGAAATAAGACCAGCTCCACAAAAGTCTGTGGTCTGTCCAAATAACAATATACAAATTAATTTCCTGATACTGAGTCAGCATCTTCTTCTATACTTTACTAAATCAAATACTCTTCAAGATAATCTAAAATGAAGTAATTGCAGCATAGATATACCACATGAACCATTCATTAGTCACTAGGCCGCTTAGTTTGTGCTTTAGTGAAAGTTGCTGTTCGTGATAGAGGCTTCATGCATTGCTGTTGGGATTGAAAGAATTCGAACCAAATAAACCAATGGCTTAATCATTATCAGAAATACAACTTCATTAATGAAACCTTTTTTAGAAACAACGATCTCTATTCATTTGGTCACAAATTCTTTTATTTTGTGTGACATTTTGATATTTTCTTTGGTAAAAGCCGCTGTTTCCAGCAGAGAATTTGTGCATTTTTTCCTTGATGGTAATTGACAATTCCGACCCAGGCTGCTTAGTTTATGCTTTAATAAAAGTCGCTGTTTGCAACAGAGTCTTCATGCATTATCATGGATTTAGAATCTGAGACCAAATAAACCAAGGGCATAACCATTACCATAAATAACGTCTTCATTAATGAAACCTTTGTTAGAAACAATGATCTCTATTCATTTGTTCAATTTGATCACAAATTCTTTTGGTCATTGTGATAATTTAATATGTTCTTTGGTAAAAGCCGCTGTTTCCAGCAGAGATTTTGTGCATTTTTTTTTCTTGATGAAAGTTGACAATTCTGACAAGACTAACTGGAACAGCAACTTAACTTTGTCTTGGCCACAGTTTCTTGCAATTTATGTGTACTGAGGCTGCATTTGGTAAATGTTTCATCTCAAAAGATCTTTTCGTAGTCTAGATAGTTGTGGAAAATGCTTTTGATGAGATTGTCTTTAGAAATTTGTAGAGATCACTAGACGGGAAGATGGTCTAGTTGTGACATATTTTTAGTGCACTCTTTAGACCTAAATGTTCTTTTGTAGTTCTAGGAGATTTTTGAAAAGCACTCCCAAGAATATCCCCAATTTACTCTCGTTAGCATACAACAAACTCAATATTTCAGATCCATCAGAAACTTGTGTATTGGTACATGAAAAAATGATATGTGCTGAATGTGATGACCTGCTGTTTTGTCTGTTGTATGTGTAATTTGTGACTGTATGCCATGATTCCAGACATGCATCGCTCCGTCCATATTTCAGGCATGATTCAGGGTGCAAATGTCTAATATTTATGACAATAATGGCCCCTTTGACTGTATTGCGTTTAGAAAAATATAGAAATAATATTGTCCTGATCCCTAACACGTGCATTTATTGCAGGGCCATTATCAGCAACCGACCTTTCCAATTCACTCAATGACAGTACATTGGTGCGAGTCGCTTACCAGGTGCAATGCTACTCTTTTTAAATTTCCTGATAGTTTCATAAACTTTCTTATTCTTATATTGGATTGACATGATGAAGGGGATGCCTGGTGCCTACAGCGAGGCAGCTGCACTTAAAGCATACCCCAAGTGTGAGACTGTCCCTTGTGATCAGTTTGAGGATACATTTAAGGTTCAGAACTCTTCCTTCTTATTTCCCTCTTTTTCTTTCTGTTGGGCAGCGTGGCTGCACATGCTTTTATGTGTATATGTGTGTCCTTGTGGCAAATTTTCTGCGTTCATATTTTTATGCATAATTGAACTTATGCTGCAGTTTAGTCTAAAGCAGAAGCCAGTTGCATGCACTAATATGCCACAAGATTATTTAACTCAATGCTATTATTCTTGTCATTTGACAGGCAGTTGAGTTGTGGTTGGTGGACAGGGCAGTTCTGCCTATCGAGAACTCTTTAGGCGGAAGCATACACCGCAATTATGATTTACTTTTGCGACATAGGCTGCACATTGTAGGTGAAGTGCAGATGGCTGTTAATCATTGCCTTTTGGGGTTGCCTGGAGTCAAAAGGGAGGACCTAAAACGTGTTTTGAGCCACCCTCAGGTCAGTTAATTTTGTATTTTATTAATTTATTATTTTTTATTCTAGAGGAAGGCTAGTCTGTACCGCAGTTGTGCTGCACAATTAAGGTAGACTCCGAAATGATGGTTATTTTAACATGTGCACATGTCAGGTTTTCTTAATCCTACATTGTAGTAGTATGCAGATAGGATTGTGTGAAAGGATCGAAAATGGTTTTGAAGTCGGTCTACTAATACTCAAGTTCAAAAATGGTTTTAAATTTGGTCTACTAATACTCAGCATTAAATTATGAATGGCATTAGACAAAGAAAAACATTTCATGTCTGTACATACTCATGATGATGCAGCTCTTGTCACATGTAGGCACTTGCACAATGTGAGATGACATTAAGCAAGCATGGCATTGGTAGAATTAATGCAGATGATACCGCTGGTGCTGCTCAGGTAATTGCAGACAGCTTTGTAACCTTTTTCTTTTAAAAAATGAAAAATAAAAAATCAGTCCATGGCGCTATTAACAATAAGCAATTATATTCTGTCATAGATGGTGGCCTCTGATGGCCTGAGAGATATTGGAGCAATTGCAAGTGCACGGGCTGCAACAATTTATGGGCTTGACATTATTGAAGAGGGAATTCAAGTATGTACATGGCTTAACTAAGTTTTTCTTTACTGTCCTGTATATTATTCTTGAAAAAGAAAAAAGGACCTGTTAATGAATTTTTCCTATGTCCTACTTTTTGTTTCACGTAACTCAGTTTGTTTCTATACTTGGTCATTACATAATTGTTTCTTTAAAAAGTAATGAATTCATGTAACTGCTACTTTAATTTTGGTTTGTTTCAAAATGCCTTGATCAGGATGACCCGGATAATGTGACTCGTTTTTTAGTACTGGCAAGGGAACCTATAATTCCAGGAACTGGCAGACCTTACAGGGTATCATTCCTGTATATAAAACACATCTAACATTTTGGAACTTTTGACATTGGAAACATCTTTTCTTCTTTCCAGACTAGCATTGTCTTCACATTAGAAGAAGGCCCAGGAGTATTATTCAAGGCTTTGGCAGTGTTTTCTATGAGAGGCATTAATTTAACTAAGGTAACTTCTGTCCGGAACTTGATTGCTTTTTACATAACAATGGATCTGAAGATTGCAGGCTTTAATCATTATCATTTGCTCTGATGCAAGAGTAGATTGAAAGTCGACCACAGAGGAAGCGTCCTGTAAGGGTTGTCGATGACTCCAACAGAGGGAGTGCCAAGTTAGTACTTCTTTCTTTAAAATTAAGAAGTGAGCACTTCTTTCTTTAAATTAAGATTAAGTACACCTCTGGGCCAAGCATGCAATACATATATGTTGGTTAGCAGCGGCAAATCCCAATTATCTTGGATAGGTTCTATTTTCTCATTCCTCCTGCTCATTGCAATGTATTTACTCTGATTGATCAAGGGGCTAACTGCATAGAAAATTCAGCATAACTATCCTTTATTGTGGATTTTTGTCATCTCTCTCTCTCTCTCTCTCTCTCTCTCTCTCTCTCTCATTTATGAAAGACTATGTTTTGTGGTAGATTGCAAGCTATCATGAATTTGTTGCGGAACCTTTTGAAGAAATGGCAACACAATTTTCTCTTTTGATGTAGGTTATAGTTAGGAGCTTGTGTCTACTTAAAACTTGATAAGATGCCAAGAGTTAGGTGTCATTCTTTTCCATACTTCATCATTAAAAAGCATAAACCTGTTAACTTCTTAATTCTCTTTCTTTGTATTCTAATACACATTCTTTTTTTTTTTCATAAAGAAAGAAAAAGAGAAAATGGAATCATATCGCAGCATCTCATTACTAGGTAATTTTCTCTTTTTCCAAATGATAATTATTTGTTAGAAAAAATGGACTACAGTTGAAAATTATCCATAATTTTCCATTCTTCTAGGCAAAATAGAAGTCCATTGTATATTCCTTCTTGCATTTGTTTCAGGAAAATGATCATTCAAACAAGAAAATTTTATATATGAAGAACCATTGGAAAGATGGATGGACCTTGTAACCAACACAAACTATTCCTTTTTTAGACAACCGTAAAAGGCACTTGGATATGATAACATATCATTCAAATGTGATTGTGATGCCAAGGAGGGAAACTACTCTGATTTAAATTAAATTGGAAAGGACTTAAATAGCCAACTAGGCGGCATTAGCTGCATTGCTCCTTTTTTTCATTCTCAACACATACGCTACTGAGAGCATTGCTGCTCCACAGCATCAGAAAGACACTGCTGAAGATACAGGGCCATTTCGAAAGTTAAGGTTGCACTGATTGTCCATTTTCAATGCTTAATAGTTGTGTTTTGAGGTCCCTTGATACTGGAAAGAAAACAAAAACAACTCTTTTACCAAGATCCACCAACTCCGTTACAGAATTCTGTTGCTTACATAAAGAAGATTCTATTTTTTATTTTTTTATTTTTATTTTTTTACTGTATGCATGACTTATTTGTTCACACTTTACAGGTACTTTGACTATCTTTTTTATATAGACTTTGAAGCATCAATGGCAGAGACTCGCGCTCAATGTGCTTTGGGACATCTGCAGGTCAGTTTCTGATTTTCATGACTGCTATAGTTCTGTATCATTATTGTGTAATGATCATATTATCTAGAAAGCAGAACACTGCCATGCACCATCTTTAGTTGAATTATCTCAATATGTATTGTCTTGTCATCATTGTCGATCTTGAACTGAATCTTGTTAGCTAGTCATGAAGTGTCTTAGGTTCTTCAGGAATAATTTAATGGGCCATGCTAGTTATAATTTACAGCAGCAAAACAACTGGTGTGAACCTTTTATTTCTTTCATCATCATCAATATTTTTGTTTTGTTTTTGTTTTTGTTTTGTTTTGTTTTGTTTTGTTTTGTTTTGTTTTGTTTTGTTTTGTTTTGTTTTGTTTTTGTTTTTGTTTTTGTTTTTGTTTTTGTTTTTGTTTTTGTTTTTTTTTTTTTTTTGTTTTTGGCATTGCACTGACGCATGTGTACTAGGCTTGCCATTTTGTAGGCTTTCTTTCCAATATTAAGGCAATGTGGTGCTTGTTAACCTGCAACCTGCTACAACCACACCCTTAGTTCTCATTTATAGGCCATAACAATAACAAAACCAAGACTCCATTATGTTTCTTTGCTGCTGCTATATGTCATCTTTTATTTTTGGAATCACCCTTAACTTTGTTTGGTGGTTTAATTTGAAACCTTCCCCCCCCCCCCGGGGGAGCATATTTTTGGTGCCCGTAATCTTACGGCTGGTTGTGACACTTCCATCTCTTTTTCTTTTCCTTCCTTTTTTTTTTTTTTTTTTTATTTAAAAAAAAAAAACAACAATATTGCATATCAATTAGTTTCATTTTGTTGTTGCAAGATTGCTTATTTAGGATTCACATTTGATGCAATGTATTCCCCTGCAGGAGTTCTCCAAATTTCTTCGTGTTCTTGGTTGTTATCCCATTGATTATCCTAGGTAGATCTGCTTCCTGGACTTGGGATGCCTCATATGCTTCAGTCTCCAAATCTTCTCAAATTAGAAAAAGGAAAAAAAATGTACTTGTTGTACATACATTGGATCCCATTAAACCCCGTGATGGAAGAGACTATGAATCAGCTAGTAGAAGCATTTCATATAGGAGAGATCAATAGAGTCATTTAAAATTTTATAGAATCTTTTGATCCTTCTTCTTGATAGTTTTGGCAAATCTTTGAGCATAGGATGTGGAAGCCAGAAGTAGTTAAGTGTCATGTATGGTCTTCCATTGTGACAGATCTTTAAAGGAGGCAATTTATGTGTCGATGAGAGAGACGATACAGATTCAGAAACAAGGGGGGAATGGGTAGCCTCTGTGAGACAAAGGCATTTGGTGGTGGGTTCCTGATCATCTTTTCTGTCAAACTTTATCTTTTGAAAACCATTGGGACTGTAGTATGTACCATCTGAAATTTATCAATTTTCCGCTATAGACAATTCTAAACAGTAAATATGCAATTCAATGTTGAACTATGCTGGATAGAAAAGCCCCATTTATGCTTTTTTATCATCTCTTATATTGCTCTTTCACTATCTTTGTTGCAACATGCTTTAAAAAAAATGGTAGGAATTTAGCCACTACCTTTCAGATTGTACAAGTAAGCACATGGGGCACATGCAATGGGCTACAATCCCGTTCATGGAGACCTTAAATGTATGCTCAAAACCTCCCTATAGGAAGCTTTTGATTCTGAATTTTGCCAGGAGATTTAGAACTCCTACCAATTAAGCTGGGTTTTGGATGTAAGATGCCCATTTGTTTGTATTCTCATCATTTATTAGCATGTAGCTGTCAAAAGAAGTCTAGAAGAGGCTAATAAATCTCGGTTCTTCATTACAGTAGTCAAGCTTGAACAAGTTTTATGAGTCGAGCTTGAGCTTGAGTGATCAAAATAGTGCTCAAGCTCGATGCATTTCTAATATCTTTTGCGCATCCCCCTAGTGCCCTCCTCATAGGTTTAGGTCTTGACCTCAAAATCTCTGGTGTCTAACCTCAACCAGACTGCTAGAGATTCTTCTTGTATCAAGATCTGCCAAATTTTGCTGGTTCAATCCCCTAGCGAATCACACATTTCCCTTCTACTTTTGCAATTCCTTATATATAGTTTGAGATGTTATTGACCTACATTCTTTGAGATTGGTCCATTCCATGGTCAACATCCTGTGTGGTGCAAATAGTGAACAGAAAAGGAAATTCTGAAACTTTCCTTCAACCTATTGAATGAACATTTGCACCTCCTCAAGCTACCAGACTTAACACCGCGCCCCCCCCCCCCAAAAAAAGCATTAACACAATAAGAATTGCCTCAAGTGCCCCCTTTCGCTGTTGACTAAGAGCAATTGCTCTTTTGGGCAAGTTCGTCGCTGACTTAGGTAAAAGTTAGGGCCATTCAAGGCCATGACCCCAATTTGCAACTCACATTGCCAAGAACTCTCATCAAAATACTTGCATATAGAAAGTTTTAGTATCATCCAGCATATTTAAGTCAATTAATATTTTCAATAGTGATAGTAGAGCCTATAAGCTTTAATTAGCATGTAGAAGAAGCATTTTCAAGTGTATTCATATCATTCTTGCTTCAGTTCCGCAAGAAAATCTTCATTGTCTACCAGAACCCTCATCAAAAAATGAAACAAATGAGCTTTTGTTAACAAAAGTGTTCGAACTTTTCATCTTCTCTTTGTTTTGTAAAGTCTGGAGACCGGAACTCTTACCTTTTCCAAGGAAGGAGGTAATCTCGGTAATTCCAGGTTTTTCTCCAAGCTCTTGAGTCACCAACTTCACATCCTTCTGGGTATATCTTCAATGCTATCCCTCATGGACAGCTCAAACAGTAGAAGCTTCTCATTTTTATCCTTCCTTCCCTGATTCGATACCGCTTTATTACATCTCTTTGTACCAAAAGATTAAAAAATGCGAATAGCTACCCGGATTTGGGAACCTTGTATGTGGATCCATTTAAAAATGATTGCGTCAGTATGGTAAGTACAGTTATTACATACAATATGAAACAATAGTTTGTAACTTATGATAGTACCCAAAGAAAAAAGTTCGTGTTGCGTACAATGTCTTGCGTCTGTGCCTAACTGTTCTTAAACAAACCATGTGTTGTGTCAATTTTGACTAAAGAATGATTCCCTATATATCAGGTGGTTTGAGTCCAGCATGAGATTTTGCTACTTGACCGTGAGTTCCCTGGACAACTAGAGTAAGCCCATGGTTCGTAATTGACTTTCCCAGCCAGATGAACAATCGACCTTGTATTGAGGGCTATCAATGGTCCTTAACAGCTCCATCCCCGAGGCCTGCATTGGGGAATCACGACCCGATGCAATTGGATGGTACTGTGAGTACTCTTTGCATCGATCAGGATGGCCATGGCTTGGCTACGGTCTCGTGTCCACCAGTTGCCGTCCAGTTCAGACCTATAGTCTTAACCTTATTTTATTTTTGAACAACCGTTGTGGTGGTTCATATCAGGGATGTGTCACCCTGCTTCATAGCTACTTAGCATTGTGGATTAATCTAAATGCCCATTAAAACATGCAAAACAATAGAGTGATTGGGTGATAGTTGTCAATATCGTACCAGTAACCTTATCAATTTTGCAGAGATGAAATTTTTGGGTATCGGAGCATGTAGGTGTATGTATGGGAGTTTTATAGTGTAGAAAATATATTCATGTATCTTTATTTATACACCAGAAGTTCAAAATAATGATTTAAAAATTAAGAAAAATAAATTCTTACTCAAATATTCAATGGTAAATAAATTTCAAAATTTTCTAATAAATTCTAAAGTCTATATTATTACAAAATGCTTAAAAGAAAATTTAAAATAATCCGACAAATAAGATTTATATAAATATCATACTTGCTACATAGCGTCTCAATTTCAAAGAAAAGCATATGAGTAAAATAAATTAACTTAAACATATATTTTGAGATATTTAAATCCTACACAAAAAATTTAAAAAGAAAAAAGTTTTAACGACAACAATAACAATTTTACGACATAATTCATAAAAATAAAATTATTTTTATAGTAGAGATAAGTGGTATGATACCGGCTACGGTCTATATGTAAGGGTTGATATTTGATTAATATTTTCGAGATGAGTCTGTAAAGAGGGTATGAGAAAATAGAGGGTTAGAAAACCGTGTTGACATGGGAAATCTTGCCCCGGATAGTGATGGATCGTCGTCTTTCAGACGAGCTCTTCAGCGCCAGGAAGAGAAATGGTGGTTACCTGTGCCTAGAGCTCCTTCTGGTGGCCTCCTTGAAAATTTGAGGAAGCAGTTGCAGCACAAACCAAATACTAGAAGCTGCCATGGCTATTAACAGTGTTACTCTATCTTGAAAATCTTGCCAAGGTGGGCTAAATTTTCAGGATATGCAACCAAAGTGCAATATCAAGCTCAAGTTTGAATTTAATTTCAGAATAGAAGAGCTAGTTGGGGAGATCTTATCCATCGGTGCATTGCATCAGACCAATTTTCGCCTGAACGCCTACTCGATTGCCTTGATCTATCTTCAGAACATCAAGCTTCGAAGATTGCCAGTCGAGTAGAGACTTCTATCTAACTCAAAACCCGTACATAACACTACCAGGTCGACTTCCAAGTCATCATGGGAGATGGTTAAGGAGTTGGTGACCGACGGGGACGAGGGAATTGCTTGCAGCCAGAGCAGAAACCCCTTCTGGTCTCAACCTTGGACATGAGCAAAATCTAATGCAACAAGGTTTCGGTTTTTTCAAGTTGCCTTACACTTTTATCAGTGATAATCATTAGATGTCTGTCTGAAACTGAACTTGCACAGGGTGTTGGAAAATCCATGCCGGAGAGCCTTGCATTTGACCAAGCCTTCTGATCAATTCCCATCAATATCAAAAGTGAGCTCACAAGAGTGTAACAATCGCTTACTCGGTGACTGTCTCAAGCACTCCTTACAAAACAGCATATACCACACCAACCCCAGCTTCTCGCCGGCTCAGCTACTGTGTCCCTGTACGTCAATTACTACTGAGAAACCCATGTCACAAGATCTAAATCTATTGTAATTCCTTTTTGACCCATATGCACACCCATTTTTTTTATTAAAAATAAGAAATTTAAATTATTCATGCAACAATTTAAAGAAAATTTCTCTCTTCCCACATGGATTGTCTTCGATTTTCTTTAATTTTATCTTAAAGTAAGAACTCACTCTCTCTCTCTTGCTTTTTTTTTTTTTATAATTATTCTATCAAATTTTCTTCTTTAATTAGCTCTTCTTCTATCGAATGATTCTCAATTATGTTCATCCAAATTCTTTATTATTTTTAACTATATTTCATTAAAATTAAACCAAACACTATAATATAAAATGCTTATTCTTTTATAAATAAGAGGATTATGAATTTTATTAAAAAGTCAATTTTCACTAGTCACCGAGTAATTTTCCTTTTCTTTTTTCTTTTTGCGATTTAAACTAATCTAAAGAAAAGGTTTGGATTTGAAAATAACATGCACAAGAAACAAAAGAAGTAAGTAATTTTTTTTTTTATTTGGTTCAAGCAATTATTATTTTGGGATATCCCTTTCATAGTTTAAGCTAATTTTATATTAATGCTATCACTCGATATATCTTGTATTATATTTCACCTCCTAAATTTTTTTTTCTAATTGCATCCGCCTCAATACCTCCGACATGGTAGTCTTGTAAGCAATGTGAGGAAATTTAAGGGCACATATCTAAGATTGGAGAGAAGAGGAGGCTAGGGTTTGTCATATGAGTTTTTTAAAGTGCCAAACATAGAAGAAAATAGATCACATTACTCACAAACACCAACAAATAATGTCATCTCAGATAAGAAAATGACACATTAGCTTACAATTAGCAATAAAGGAGTCGGGAAGTCGTCTGCCTACTCAAAATGATTAGCAAATATTAAATTTGTTCTTTAATTTTTTTTAAATTTTTTATTATAATATAATTATTTTTTATTCTTTATTCTTTATAAATTCTATTATTCTTTTAATTCAATGATTTATTTAATTATACTATATTATAATGGTATTTATTTATAAATGATAAAATTATATAGGAATTTAGAAGAGTGAGAATGTATCTAAGAAAATAGGCATAATTTAGGTATGAAACATATAACATGGGCTTAGGCATAATCCCCCTACAAAATCAAAAGCGAGGAGAGACCTTTGTTTCAAGCTTAGGCTTTATATATATCCCACTTGTGAGGATACGGCGCACCCCACTCTCTCCTCAAAACTCATGGACCCACCCAGGAAAAAAAATAATAAATAAATAAATTCTGCCCCTGCAACACTAGCTATTCAAGGTGCACAGGCCCGATCTTTTGACCCAAAATATTGAGGGCATACTCTACTAAGCTGTGAAAGTTTAGTGCCACAAGGCATCTTTCAAGTCACATATAGAGAAAACATAATAGAAAGCGATATCATTATTTCCAGCAATGCTTTAATCAACGCATGCAGAAGCTTTCCCATTTTGTTTATATCATTCCTTCTTCAGTTCCGCAATAAAGTCTTCATTGTCAACCAACACCTGCATAAAATGGCAAATGAAGAGAACTTAGAGCAATGAACTGTTGTCTTCAAGCTGCAGTATCATTAAAACAAAGAGTATGACGTGGGCAGAGCTATAATGATCATGAGAATGTAAACAACTTAAGTGTGAGGTTTATATCATCGATCACGGTTTTCGAAGATACAGCTCAGATCAATAATAAAAGTTAACTCGAGCAAGTTCATGTGGTTCAATTCTTAGATGGAATGAATCATCTCAATGCAAAATTACTCGCAATGAAAATGCCCATCGTCACTCACAGTCATAAGGGGATGTGGGTATCCTGAGAGAGGTGGTCAAAAATTGCTGTAACACCCTTCAGAGGCCCAGTTAGGTACTACAGACCCACAATAATGCCAAGCCACTATAGGCCTGTAACATTCACAGAAGTGGCTCTGACATTCACTTCAAATTCAGAAGTAAGATTGTGGGTGCTAACATGACAATGAAGTTCTTAATGAGATCTCCTTGAGATTAAGGTGTAGTAAGGTTTGGGGCCAATCATCTAACAGGGCATGCCTTTAGGAGGGAATCCTCTATTTCTTAGCTTTACGAGGGAATCCTCAAGGTCCCTTAAGCAGCTGGATGGTTATAGGGGGCTCCTTGTAATCCAACTGGAGTTTCTAATCTGTTGAAGAAAATAATTATGCAGAATTTCTTGTGGTCAAGGCCAAGGGTCGGTGAGAAATAAGGTTGTAAGAAGTGTCATCTAAGCCCGAGGAAGATTATGATCTAGGCCTTCTGGTGCCAACAAACACTGCTCTTGTAAGAAAGTGGCTTTAAAGATCTCCTTAAAAATCAAATATCTTGTTGCATACAGTTATAAAGAATTAAGTTTGACCCCCACTGAGATAATGAGTGCAATGCTCAGGGCTGTGACAACAGTCACTTACTTGAGTCCATGAAATTCGTCAATTAGATTTACACATATTTCCATCCTTGTTATAAAGTGAGTGATGGCCCTCATGTTTGCTAAGTGTTGCATTCCATCAATCTAAGCCATGAATGGATAGTCAATAGCAGAGGAGCCTTCAATTGAAAAGAAGCATCCAGACTTTTATCATAAGTAGTGATAAAACGTGTTACTTAGATGTATTTATGTCCTAAAACTTTTCATTATCTTGTTTATAGAGTTGGGAAGCAAAAATTTCTTACCGTTTTCCAGCCATCTGGGTCGAGGAAGGAGGTAATCTTAGTATTAATTCCAGGAATCGGACCTGGCTGTCGAGTAATTTTTCCTCCAAGCTCTTGAATCACCAAGTTCACCACCTCAGCACTCTTGTATACGTCATCAGTGCCAATGGCAACCTGGAAACAAGAAACTTGAGTGAAAAACATAAACCCTTTTTTCATCTTCTTTTTTCTTTTTTTTTGGAGCGGGGGGTGTTAGGTTCATTTATTACAGTTCCACAAACCTGAGCATATGCATTTCCTTTGGTGTATTCTGTTACACCATAGTTATAAGCCAACTCCAAAACAGTTGTTTCTTCTTCTTCTGCGTACCCCATCAATGCAAGTGTGTACTGCAAAGAAAGCAATAGAGAGAAAACCGCACAAACTCAAAAACCATGGATGGAATGACATTTACAAAAATAAGTATACATACATACATACATACATACAAACATATATGTGTGTGTATAAAAGAATGGAAAAAGGACAAGGCAAAAGCTCACCTTGTATTCAGGCCTATCAATCTTCCTTAACAGCTTCATCCCCAAGGCCTGAATATGGGATCCATAAGAAGTTATACTGAATAAAACAATAAGTACTCTTTACATGGTATAGGATGAACATAAAAGGAATGTTAACAATATGACACTAGACAGCATTGGATTCTTACAATCTTATTGTCATTACACTAGCATATTCTTATTTTCATGATCTTGCTGTGAATGAATATTTCATTTAGCATTGCATCTTCAACAGCTTATGTTAAGAAAAATATAACTGTGGCTGTACAATGCCAATGTAGTCCTGCTAGCAGTGTGATTAAATTCGGACCGGACGAACCAAGTCCAACCGGTGAAACAGTATAGTAGGAGGTCAACAATGTCCTGTTCTCTAACAAAAAATAACAATAATAATATTAACAACAACAACAAGAACAACAATATCTCAGTTGCTTAATGAAAATTTTCAATTAATTAAGGCAATAATCATGATAACAAGAAAGCAGAACCAAAAAAGACATCAACAATTGAATGAAATTATGACTGATCCTCACAAAGTCCAAAGAGAAAACAACGAACGAAACCTTAATCCCAAATTTTAGGATCGGAAAAATTTTGGGGTTACAAAGTCCAAAGAGAAAAATGAAAAAAATAAAGACACTAAGTAGTTACATTCTCATACTCTTCCAATTGAACAAAGCAATTATTCATGGGATTCCTCAAACTCCCCTAGGTTGTTTTTTCAAAGGACATCCTCATTTTTTTTTGGGGGGGGGGAGGTCAGGCAATTATTTCCTGCTAGTCAGGAAACATAAATGATTACATTGTATATCAAACAAATGTCAGGCCATAAAATTAAGTGAGAATCCCGGGGGGTCTCTACTTCTTTTGAAGTTTATTTCTATAGGATTCCATGTTATGGCATTGGAACCAAAACCTCCATATATTTTAAGTTTCATGATAGAAAGGCAATATACATAATGCATAAATTACTGATTTCCTATGTATTTAACCCTCCCAGTGCTATATATCACTGTAGGTTCACTTCAATTAACAGAATACATGAAACTGTAAAGCGATCAACAAGATCCAAGTACCTTCTCATAGAACTTGATGGATCTTTCCAGATCTCCAACACGAAGCATTACTTGGCAGAGAGGTTCAGGAGTTGGTTCTCTTTGAATGAGTTCAAAGGTATAGCCATCAGGATCCTTCACAAAGGCAACGTGTGGTGTACCACATTTAACTGGGCGAGGCTCTCGAGTGACATTCCCACCCTTGGCTTGAATATTTTCAACCAATTTATAAACCTAAAAGTCAACAAAATGAGGAAAGATATTCAGCAAACAGCACACAATCATTTCAAAAGTACAAGAATAATATCATCAGTTGCAATTGCAAAATGCCCAAAGCCTGTCCCGATGTCAAAACTATCCACTCCTTAATCTGTAAATAGTGATGATTGTTAGAAGCCTACACCTAACATATAACAAATAAAATGGATAACTCCCACCATAAATACTTTGAAAATTGAGTGGGGGATTTTCATTGCTTTTGCACAGAAAACGTTGCAATTTTTGTTTGATCTTTCAATTTGAATCTATCATTCCTCAAAACAAAATAACTTAGAAACCATAAATGTAAAGCCCAGAAAAAGAAGATCTTTGTTATTTACTGTATGTTAATTCCACCACAAAATGAGATTCCTCCGGGCCAAACCCAAGAAAAGCATTCGAATTTTTCTCTTCGGGAATGTCTCTTTTTCTCAATAGCTTCATCCCAAAGCATTCAGTATAAAACCTGACAGGAACACCATCAAATTCAAAAAAAAAGAAAATGAAATCCTAAAAGCCAACAACTACAGTTGATTCAAAAAATTCATAAATAAGAGGCAACAAAGGCCTACTTGATGGTCCTGTCAAGATCACCAACTCGATATACAGCATGAAGAAAGCTTCTATTATCTTTCTTTGGCCATTCCAACAACTCAGATTGTTCACCTGGCTTATCCTCAGCCATTTCCGGATTAAATGAATCAGCTTTGTGAATGCTCACAAATAAGCCAATCATTAGCACCAAAATCTGCAACTCCACTCAAAGCTTCAACATAATGATCCACGAGTGCTTACTTGGGCGCAATCAGAGAAACAAAAATGCAAAGATTCATCTCAAAATAATACTCCTAAAGAATTGAAATCACGTAATAAGCACCGACAAACTTGGGAGAAAAATCAATTTTGCTTTCATGTATGATCTGAAGCCGCTTAATAAAGCTGTGGCTCAAAACATTGTCAAAAATACCCCATTGTGCTTTAGTTTGTTTTCCAAAGTGATTCCCCGGGCTGAAGGGTGGGAGAGGGGGCAGAAACAAATTTATATACTAATTTCAAAATTTATAATCTCAATATTATTTGAACCTCTAATAATTTTTTTTTTGGTGGTAAACCTCTAATAATTATAAACTCCCTGTTATACATTTTATATTCTGCCCGGGATATAAATTTCTGGTTTCGCCATAATCCTCTCCGTTTGTTTCTATCATTCAAGTATTTCGTCTGACTCCCTTGTGATTTGACTCAAAATCACTAGACTTGTCATTATAAAAATGTATTAAAATGACATCATTTCCTCCTTAAATCTCCCTTGCCCTTGTTTGGGTCCTTTTGACCGCTCACTGTAAGAATGGGATCATTATGGCTAAACGGGGGCTACTAAGGGGTCACTTTAACCCTTTCGAATCACAAAGGTGATTGAGTATTCAACGTGTGAAACGTAAGAAGAATCGAGAAGATTTTCCTATTGCCCTATTGAGATTACCAAGTACTAAGAAATTCTACAATTTTTAACCTTGTTCGAGTCAAAAGATATGCATTCCCACTTTCGTATTGCTTGGGAGTGAAAAAACCTTCAACAATTCGTACTCCTTTCTCCCCAAGGATGTCCAAAGGAATGATCAATAGAAATGAAACAAGAACAGAAAATATGAATTTCACAGAGTGAACCAACCAACAACATTCGCCAATTGTTTACAGATTATGATCACTAGCAGAAGACACTTAATACATTAAAAGAAATCGAAATAATTGGAACAAATTGAAATAGATAAATCCCTAATCGATCGAGAGAGAGAGAGAGAGAGAGAGAGAGAGAGAGAGAGAGAGAGCGTGTCTACCAGTGGTTGTGGGAGGGTGAAGCGGGTGGACTTCCGACGAAAGGCCTAAACGGTCATTAGAATGGGCACGCAATTTAAAAGAAAGCCCCCCGGGAGTGGGGTTATGAAATTTGCTAAAGTGCGCAGTGGTAACGGAATTATGGTTGACAATCAAATCATCGCCAGCCAAATTTTGGGAAAAGTTGGATTTTAAAGATCAACTGAGATACGATGAATCGGGACCGCAATGACGGACAGATAAAAGACAAGAGTCGAACGTCATTGCGGGCCCTACAAGAAATGAAAATGGAAAAATGATATAAAGAAATAAAAAACCGGTTTCAAAAATTTTTATTCTCCAAAATCATACAAAATTTCATTGAATCATTGAATAGGGATAGCTGTGTGAAATACCAATCTAGCCCCACACACAGAAAACAACATACTTCCTTCCAAATCTACCTCTTCTATCTTCTCCTCTATCCCTCCTCCCTTTGATCATTTTCTCTCTGGATCGATCAACACAACAATTGAAATTAACAAAAAAAGAGAGAGAGAGAGAGAGAGAGAGAGAGAATACGGAAGAAACGAAGAGAATTTTTATTAAGACAAAAAAGAAAAAATCGAGTGAAAACAAATAGAAAGGATAAAGAAAAGCGAAGAAAAAATGGAACAAAACAATTGATCAATGGTAAGAATGAAGAAAATAAAAGATTAAGAAAAAAGATAGGGATTTATCATTTAACTAAGGGTTAGTATAAAGATAAAATATTTATAGATTTAACAAAAATCAATTTTGGAATTTTTATTGTTTGGAGGTGGGTATTGTTTGATAGATAATAGTTTCGTTGATTTGAACGGACGTATGGTTATTGAGACTTCTGGATGATGGAAACCTATCCTTTAGGGAGATTTTGATACTTAAGTTAGAGAGTGATTTTAAAAAAAAAAGACCGAAAGAAAGAACCAGAGAGAGAATTCTGTGTTGCTTTTTTTGTGCTAAGTGTTTAGTCCAAAAAATATACTTAGTCGATGGCTTTCATGATGTTATATGTAGTTTAGATGTACGGTAAGTTCCTGTATGTTGCTAGGGTGTAGGAATCTTAATTTTCTTGTAAAAATGTTTCAAGATTATAAAATTTTTAGTGAAAGATTTTTGTGAAATTTAGGATTCTAATATGTTAGATTATTTCATGACTCTATCATACAGCGGAAGTATTAAATAATTTCATAATTAAAAGTGTAGGGTTTTGATAATACCTCAATGAGCGATGCAGTAATCCATGGGGAATCACGAAATCCACGTCTCGATCTACCTCGTAGTCGGGATGATAATCACAGATCGGATTATCAACTCAGTTCCACGACGTCTCAACTCTAGATCCGGTGATGGAAACGCCGTGTGACAAAATCCTTTAATTTCTCTCTTGTGCAAATATCAAAATTCTCTCTCAATCTTTTGAATTCCCAGATCTAGATTTTTTGTTGTGTTATTCCCTTCATGCTGTGTGTACAGTGGGGCTCGGGCCTCACGTAGTGGGGCTCGAGGATAAAAATTTTTAATCAGTGCCTCAAACTAAATGGCTTCCACTATCTCTAGTCGTCTTTATCACACGCGGTATGAAAAGCATGCCACAATATTATTCCCTATTTCTCAAAGGGCGTATGTCAGATGTCTCTAACACTATGCAAGTATGGGGACTCAGTATACACTTAAGACTTTATCCAGAGATTTCAGAGAGAGTACCTAAGAGACAATCTCACAAATCGCAGGTGCTTTCTGAGATCTCAAACCTGGCTTCTAGCAGATAACATGGATGTGGGTACGTCCATATCGGTCATATCACATATGATCTCATCTTGAATACATATCAGAGCGACTTATGTTCTAGCAGGGCTACTCTCAAAGCCTCTTACAGCTATAAACTGTCTTATCTCCGCTCGCTCAGAGTTGGAGGTGGTCACTCGTGTGAGAGAGTCGATCTCGCCTGCCTGACATTTATAATAACGTTACAGTATATATATATATATATATATATATATATATATATATATATATGATAATAAAAGTAAGTGCATTATCTGAAAATGCAACACAAAAGTGACTGAATAATGCACTATAATCATATGTATAGAAAATCAATAAGTATTAATGTCATCAATAAGTATAAATTGAGAAATGTCATAAGATACTCAAACCCAATGACTCTCTATACCCTAAAAAGGAGTCTCTAGTGATGGATTTGGTGAAGGAGTCAGCCACCATATTGTGTGTCGAAGTATACCTGACGGTCACTTCACCCTTCTCGATAATGTCTCTTACAAAATAATATCTGGTATCTATGTGTTTGGTTTTACTATGGAACTTAGGGTCTCGAGTATAGGCGATAGCGGCCTGATTATCACAATAAATCATTACTAGTTTCCAACTATTCACTATAATCCCTAAGTCATCTAATAGTTTTCGGAGCTAAACACTCTCCTGAACTGTAACAGAACAAGCCACGAACTCAGCCTCCATGATTGATAGAGCAACATAGATTTGCTTTTTACTGCTCCATGAGATGGATTCACCATTGAGCAAGAAAGCAAAACATGATGTCGATTTATGCTTATCCAAATCGCATCCCCAGTCGGCGTTCAAATAACCCACAAGGTGCAAATCGCCGCCTCCGTAACACAGAGAGAGGTTTGCAGTCCCTTTAAGAAATCGGAGAATCCTTTTCACTGCTCTCTAGTGACCCCTTCCAAGATTCACCTGATATCTGCTCACCAGACCGACTGCATAACTTATGTCTGGTCTTGTACACAACATTGCATACATTAGGCTTTCCACCGTACTGGAGTAAGGTACTTTACTCATTTTCCTCACTTCATCATGAGTTTTAGGACATATTTTCAGACTCAGGTCTTTACCTTTGGCAATCGGAGTATCTATGGGATTACAATCACTTATCCCAAAACGTTCGAGAATTTTTCTAATGTATATCTCTTGTAAAAGAATCAACATTCTTCTCGAATGATCCCTTTGGATTTCAACTCTAAGGATGAACTCAGATTCACCTATGTCTTTAATGTCAGAGTTAGATGACAACCATGTTTTGATGGTCTTTATATACTCAATATTGTTCCTGGCCAACATTATGTCATCTACATACAATGACAGGATCATAAATGAATTATCATTCCATATTAGATAGACACAATGATCCTCCTCGATCATCCTAAAACCATAAGATATCACAGCCTCGTAAAATCTTAGGTACCACCGCCTAAATGATTGTTTTAGACCATATATCGACTTCCGAAGTCGACAGAGTTTGTCCTCTTGACCTATTAGAACGAACTCCGAGAGTTGTTCCATATAGATCTTTTCATCCAAATTCCCGTTAAGGAAAGCGGCCTTAACGTCTATCTGGTGTAACTCCAGATCTATATTAGCAACAATTGCCAAAAGTAAACGGATCGATGTAAACTTGACTATTGGGGAGAAAGTCTCATCATAGTCAATGTCCTTTGTTTGTGTGTAACCCTTGGCTACAAGACGGGTTTAATACTTTTCGATCGATTCGTCGGCCTTCCTCTTGATTTTGAGAACTCACTTGTTCCCAATGGCCTTTCTTTTTTCAGGCCTCATTGACTCTCAATGATTCCAATTCTTCCTTCATGGCCTTTAACCATTGGTCCTTGGCAGGATCCTCGAGAGCCTTACTGAATGTCCTTGACTTCTCATCGTCCTCAAGAGTAACAATCAGGATTTCATCCTCAATCGGGAAGTGACAACGTGGTACGTGTCCCCGACTACTCCTACGAGGAGGAGGATCCATTCCACCTTCAGATGGAACATTCCCACTAGGACCAAAATTCACATCAGGTTCTTTAGTCCCGTCGCTGGGTTCGGCTGAGCTGTTAGGTTCATCCATCTCATAGAAGATGATGTTTCGATTGATTTCACCTCTTTTAGGAAAATCATTTTTGAGAAACGTGACATCACGAGACTCTATCTCAGTCACTGTGCCGTCCGTATGTTCTCGTAGGAACACATGTCCCTTGGAGTGTTCAGAGTATATAAGAAAAATACACTTCTTTTCTCGCGGGCCTTATTTGCTATATTTGTGCAAGGAATCATAAATATACGCGGTGCAACCCCATGGTCTCAAATGGCTAAGGTCAGGCTGTCTCCCTGTCCAAAGCTCGTACGGGGTGCTAACTACGGACTCTGTTGGGATACGGTTAAGGACATAGGCAGCAGTCAATAACGCATCCCCCCAATGGGAGATGGGTAAATTGACCTACGCCATCATCGACCTCACCATCTCTAAAAGAGTTCTATTCATTCTCTCGGCTATTCCGTTTTGCTGAGAAATAGCAGAAATAGTCAGTTATTTTGTAATACCTTTATCGAAACAGAGCTTTTTAAATTGTTCTAACAAATACTAGTGCCCTCGATTGGTTCTTAGGGGTTTCACCCTCAAGTCTAGCTGATTCTCAACCTCGTTTATAAATCTCGTAAAGCACTCTAATGTCTCAGACTTATGTGAGATCAGGTAGATGTAACCGAAACGCGTGTAATCATCTATGAACATAATAAAATATACGACTCCGTTTCTGGCTCTCACATTCATTGGTCCGCAAATATCGGAATAGACCAATTGCAATAGAGTCCTATCTCATTACTTTCCCGAATGGCTTTCTAGTAGCTTTGCCCGCAAGGCAAAACTCACACACGGGCAACTGGACCTTGGTTAGCGGGCCTAACAAGCCACTCATAACTAACCGGGTTATCCTCTTTTACCCTATGTGGCCAAGTGTGCTATGCCATACAAACAAATCATCCACAACACTATCAGATGCAAAGATAATAGGAGATGAAGGAACATTTTCATAAAATGAAATAAAATTCAGTACATAGAGTCCCTCACGGACTAAACCAGAACAAATCAAAAGACTGTTATTATCATAAATGAAAATTTTAGAGTTTCTTAACAAAACAAAATATCCCAACTAGTCTAAACAGCGAACAGAAATGAGATTTCGTCGAATCTCAGGAACGTACAATACGTCATGTAAATACAGGATTTGGTCATTATGAAGCATCAACTTGCATGTGCCAATCCCTCTGACTTCCACAAATGCTCCGTTCCCTATATATAGCCTCCTCGCATGGGAACTCAAACGACGGAATTCTACAAATGCGCTCCTGTCACCAGCTATATGGTCCGTGACTCCTAAGTTTACAATCCATGAAGGAGAAGAGTTAGTGAGTATCACACTAGATGACACATAACTCAAACCATGTAAAGAAGAAGGACTTACCTTTCGCTCGCCACACTCGCGTGCGAAATGCCCATGCTTGCAACATATATAGCATTGGATCTTGCTCTTGTCGAGCTCTTTCTTCTTTTGTTTCTGTCCTTTGTCGTCGATTTTGGTAGATGGCTTCCTCTTGCCTTGGCCCTTGGGCTTCTTCTCATGTTTGTGCCACTTGCGCTTGATCTCTCGGGAGCCCTTACTCGACTCCACGATGTTAACATGAGTAGAAGTGGACCTCACAATCTCCTGGCGCTCCTCATCGAGCTTACAATGCCTACTCACATCCCTGAAAGTACGAATACTCTCAGTATGTATGAGATAGGATTTAACCACATCCCAGGAGTCAGGCAAAGACTGGATCACTCCCAACACTTGAACCTCGTCAGACATTGACTCCCCCATACTCTTCAGAGAGGCGATCATACTCGACATGTACATCAAATGTTGTCTCATGGTATGATCAGTTCTCTTCTTATATGTAATGAACTATATGTCAGCATCCTCAACTTAGGAGCTGACGCAGAGGCAAAGTGCTCTTTCAGAGCAAGCCAAAGTGACTTTGCAGTGGAATATTGTTCATAAACTGAAATTAGTTTATCGTGCATACAGCTAAGAAGGATGACCCTAGCTTGGCTATCCTTCTTCTTCCAAGTACGATACACCTCCTGATCCCGTTTTTCTTGTTCTGTTGGAACCTCTCCTGGGTCCACCATCTCGTGTCGAAAAACCTCCCTGAGTTCTTGTTCCTTGAAGAAAAACTGAATTTTTCAGTGTCAGATGTCATAATTGTCACTATTCAGTTTCTCTCCCTTAACGAGATCCAGAACTACAGATTTTTAAGATTTCTTTCCTGAGAGGTTGTTTTCTGTTATTAAAGAAAAATGAATATTAGTTTAGTTGATCAAATTACAATATCGAGAGCAGAAAGGGTGCTTTCATTAGAGTCTAGCCGATCCAACGACTAATCAAGAGGGATTGTGTCAATAGTTGCTGAGAAGATAGACCGCGTCTACCCGACATATTGAGACGCGTTTCATTGGCTCCCTTCCATTGGACTATTGGCTTAGCGCACATCAAATCCTATGATAATGGGTCTCCGGGTCATCTTCCATCGCCTGTTAACACTTGGAAATATTGGAAACTTGTTATTCCTTTCTCTCGTCATTTTTTCCCAATAAAAATTCATTTGTGCTTGGGTCCGGTGTTTAGATAGGTAGTGTGGTTTGAAAATTGGAGGTCACTGTCCGTGACGCTAGAGATCTTAGATTCCAGCAGCAGGTTGTAGGTAAAGGTTGTGGCTAAAGCTTAGCCACTACTTGGTAGGTTTTGGAGTTTTGGGTCTGTTTGGAGCAGTCTCAAAATTTTTGCCTAAATGGGCTTTGCTTTGGGTTGAATCATCCAAGATCAAGTTTGAGAAGTAATTTTGGAATTTTGAAGCAAAACATCCTGCCTTTGGAATTGAGCTCTGATCGTTGAACAACTCAGTTCTGCAATTCCTGCTTCCTAGCAGGACGCTTGACAAGCATCTCGGGTGCACAAGGTTACAAGTTCAAATCCCTTCCCATGGCTCATAAGGTCACAAGTGTGTTGTATTGTGTTGGTCGTTTGCTTGGGCACATGATTTTCCTAGTATGCTTATGAGATACACATGATTAATATGTCACATTTATGAAAATTAAGAGTGAAATAAGAGCACAAATAACATTTTCTTCGAGAATTAAAATATTTAGAGTGCTAGCAAGGTTAAATCAAAATTTTGATGGTACAAAATTTGGCCTATTACTAAAATAAGAATCTACATCATAGAGTGACAGGACCAATTAAAATATTGAGCTACATAAGCCATCATAAAGCCTGATGAATGTGCATCGAGGGTTCCTTAGGGTACAGGTTTGAGATCTAGTAATTCTATTTTATTTTGTTTTAAGATCTAATAATTTTATTTTATTCTGTCGTTATATGAGTCCACTTACTCGATAAACTAAAAAAAAAATAATTGAACCTTTAATAAATTTGTATCCGTAAAATACAAAGAATCATTTTTGTTGTAAAGAATGTTATTAGAGCTGGGTTTTGTTACACAAATAATAGTTTCGTTGACTCCAGTGAGGTGAGTGATTGTTGAATTGTCTGGTTGATCAAACCTACAAAAGACTGTTAGAAGGTGCTCCGATGAGAGAGATATCGACGCTTAAGTCAGAGAGCGATTTTCAAAGATAGAAACAGACAAAATGAAAGTTTCATAATGCCTTTGTGTGCTACATGAGAGCAGAGAGAACATACCTAGGCGATGACCTTATGAAATATATATAGGCTCCCTGTCTGAGTTCTGTGTGCATTCGGGGTGTTGAAAACTCTAGTTTCCTTGTGGAAGTATCTCAAGATTGCAAAATCCTTCGTAAAAAATTTCTAAAAGATCTAGAAATCTTCTAGTTAGAGAAAGTTTTAGTTGTCAAAGAATTCCTTTCCTTATTGATTAGGGTTCAATATTTTCTTCCTAACCACTGGATGTTGTTTCCGGAATTTAAGGAAAAGTGAATATTACCCTAACTTGTCAAATACCGAGCACTGTTAGGCGTCGAGCCGATCAGTCGAGAAGGATCTAATCGATGGGTACCGAGAGGGTAAGTTACATCGACCTATCGGGAGACATACGTGTGCTTTGTCCTGTTGGTGTGTGAGCTAAAAAGGACCTCGGATCTTGAGATGATGGGCTGATGGGCCATGTTCCATTACTTGCCCCCACTCTTGACATGTTTTGGAGAAAGGACCTTAGGAGTAGCTCCAAATGGGTGACAATCAGAAAAGATATCAATTAAATGCTACTCTACCAGTATCATGGCTTGGCATTAGGGATGTAAATTAATACGGTAGTAATTAGGGAAATTGAAAGGCACAAAGTATCATGGTTGAGCGGAAAAGATGCAATGGGAAACGTTGGTGGTAAGGTGTGGTCATTAAATATGGAACGCCTTTCCAACTTTTAGGATATTTGGCGATTTGGTTCCCATCTTTGAGCTATATATACATATGACAATGAGAGGTTGGATTCAGGACACCACTTATGAGAGAAAGGTCATGTCTTTTATGAGAATTCATAGTTGAGAGGGGGCCTTTTCTTCTATGAGGGTTTGGCTTCCAAAAGGGTGGCGGTGGCAAAAGTTACAGGTACAAGGTTCTATCAATGAAAGAACTGCGGGTATAGGGTCCCATCATATCAGTTAGGCAAGTCAAAGGCTGCTGTTATGACAATCTTGTGTTGGAGTGTTTTGACTAGCCTCCGAGTAGTTCATCATTGCTCTTATGCTCATTTGCTATCAGGGCTTGAGAGTAACTTGATAGGCTGTAAAGTCTTTTCTAACTTTTGTTTAGCATCTAGTTGCTTTTCTAGTTTTATCATCTTGCTAGGTGCTGGATGAAGATTGAGAGATTCGTAGAGTTCATCTAAGAATCGGTTGAGGAAAATGTCGGTCACTTTGGTAGGAAGGAGAAGGTTTCTAGACTCCAAGGGCTAATCCATTTAGGAAGACGAAGATACTCATCATTTCATTCTTTAAGATTTTCCTTTTGATGTAATCTAGTCTAACTTAGGAAGGTATAAATTTTCCATTGTTTTATTCCTCAACTATGTACTTTGATATGGATTTATTGCTTTGAAATAATAAATAAAGTTTCATTACTTACTTGTTAGTTTTGTCTTGATAGAGAGATGATTGTTTTGCTTGTTCATGATCCCAGAATATCGACATGAGAGGTGTACTGCTACTAAAGTTTCCTTTACTGATGTCGTTGTAAATGGTCTGCTGGCTTACCCAATCTTTAGGTATAGCATCTCGTTACTTCTCAATAGACCTTGGTGTGTTTAATTAAAAGAGTGGGCCATACTCATCCATTAGGGAGATACATCCTTTATTTATATTTCATTTGATAGGAAGATTGAGTTGTGCCTACCCATCAGGAGGTACATTCCTTATTGATAGCATGTTCATTTGATTGGAAAGTTGGACCATACCCACCATTCGGGGAGATAAATCCCTTATTGACAGCACGTTTGTTCGATTGGAAGGCTGGGTCTTGCCTATCCGATAGGCATATATATCTCTTATTAACGACACCTTCGTTCAACTGGAAAAGTGTGCTAGTAACATGTAAAAGAAATAACATTCTTATGGATAGACTGAGAGGGCATGCATTAACATCAATGAGAGGGATAGAGATTACTGGTGACAGATACGCAAATTCTCTGAGTTCCATGTTCTCGGCATGACCAAACTGTCTACATGGTTAAGTTGATACATTCTTTGGTAGACCACCGAGTGTATTTGCTAGGGACTTTCCTAAGTAGTCGCTAACTTGTTCCCTAGATGAGGTTATCCTGTAGCTTATACTTTACGGAGGACCAGATCCTTTGGTTTGAACACTCTGGGTTTTACATGTATGTTGTAATTGCATAACATCTACTACTGATAAACTGTCATTTAAGCAGACATAGTTCTCTCAGTTTTAGGAGTAAATGTAATCGTTCATGTAATGCGAGCTTGTTCTGTCCATACTCGTATTAATCTACTCAGAGTAAATGAATGTCGATCTCCACTAGTATTACTAATTTGTAGCTATAAGTTAGGCTGAATAGTGTTTTTTTCGTTACTTTTTGGGGCGTTGTTTAGTAGGCAAAGAGGATACTGTAGATCTCGTCAACCCAGTGAGCTTGGACTCCATCTAGTGTGGCCTTTAATCCTTGTAGGATTGTTTGATTTGTTATCTCAGTGAGACTATTAGCTAGCGGGTATGCAATAGAGGTGAAACGATACTGAATTTTCAACTTCTTGTAGAAATCTTTGAAGTTTTTATTATCAAATTGTTTGCCATGTTTGCCATTTTTTGTAATTAGAACGTTAGGCATATTGAATTTGGTGATGATGGACATCTATACGAAATATTATATCTTGCAGGTGGTGATCGGTCTAATGGTTTGACTTTTACCCATTTGGTAAAGTAGTCGATAGTTATGATCGGAAACTTTTGCTGTACAGTAGCCGGTGGAAACGATCCAAGGATATCCATTCCCTACTGTGCGAACAGCCATGAGCTAGCTATCAGGCAGAGTTGGGTGGAGGGTTGACGTCATACCAATGAGAAACATTGGCATGTATTACACCTTCTGACATAACTATCCTCATCAATCTTCATGATTGGCCAACAATACCCTCATTGGAGGGCTTTGTTCACCAGATTCCAAATGCCTAAGTGATTGTCACATATCCCCTTCATGGATCTCTTGAAACATGTAATTTTCTTCTTTAGCGTCAAACATTTTAGGTATGGATAGGTAAAGAACTTCTTATAAAGATCCTTATTGATGATGGCATGGTGGGCAACCTTACGCCTCAGTTTGATGGCCTTGAAAGGCAAACTTAATAGTTGCTCGTGTTTCAGATAAATTTCTATAAGGTCCTTCCAACTAGGTAAACTATTTGTCGATAGGATTTGCTTGGATCGTCAATGATCGGGTATGACAGGCTCTCGATATAGACTATCCAGCTGGTGGTGATCGAGTCAAAACTGACTAACTTGTAGAGCGTGTCGACTCACGTGTTCTTTGATTGAGGAATCTACTATATGCCCACCTTATCGAACTTACGCCTCACATAACTTAGACAAATATTTGGCCATCGTTGACTCCTTAGTTTCATAAACTCTTTTAATCTACTTAATGACCAACTGGCTATCGGTGAAAATTTGTATATTCTGGGCTCCTAGCAATGTCGTGATTCATAATCCTGTTAGAAGGGCCTCATACTCGGCCTGATTTTTAGTTGTTTGAGAATCAAACTGAAGGGCATATTTGGGCTTAAAATCATTCAATCCTATGAGAATGAGTTTGGTTTTGCTTCCTGAGAAGTTCAATGACCCCATTTACATGAAGGATCTACTCCGACAATAAGCATTCTTTTCGATCATCACTGGGGGCTTGCTCAAAGGGTGTTAGGAATGTGCATTCAAAGACAAAATCAGCAAGGGCTTGACCTTTGATTGTTGGTCTAGATTGATATTCGATGTCAAATTTGTCTAGTTTGATACTCCAATTAAAGAGTCAACCTAAGGTATCCCTCTTCTATAAAATCTATTTCAGAGACTGGTTGGTCAATATCATGGAACTAAGGATAGAGGCGTCTAGTAGTACTGACTAAGGCGAATACCATCTTCTCGATGGGTTTGTAATTAACCTCCAACTTTTGAAGTGTACGGCTAACATAGTATACTGGTTTTTATGCGGTAGATTCTTGCTTTACAAGAATAGATAGAGTACTTGGTCTGAAATGGAGAGTTAACAACAGGGGTGATATGAGGTATTCTTTGAGCCATTTGAACGCTGCTTGACACTCTGGTATCTACGCAAACTTCTGAGATTTCTTTAGAGTATCATAGAAGGGTTTATATTTCTTTCTCACTTTTGATATAGACCGATTTAGAGTCGTGATTTTCTTAGTGAGACGTTGCATTTCCTTCGGCGTTCTTGGTGGTGCCATGTCTAGTATGCTTGTATCTTCTCTAGATTTGACTCGATTCCCCAATTGATAATTATGAAATCTAGAAATTTTTTCGACATGATTCCAAAAGCGCATTTCGCTAGCTTCAGCCTCATGTTATAATGTTCTAGTATTTGGAATTTTTCTTCCAAGTTTGTGATGTGATCTTTGGTTTTAGCACTCTTGACGAGCATGTCATTGACAAGAGCCTCGATAATTCTGTCGAACTATTTGCTAAAGACTTTGTTGACCAACAGTTGGAAGGTTGCTCAAACGTTCTTGAGGCCGAATGACATAATTCTATAATAGTAGGTGTCGAACTCCGTGATGAAACTGGTTTTTTTCCTAGTTTTCGAAGGCCATACGTATCTGGTTGTAGCCAGACTACACGTCTATAAAACTCAGGAGTTTGTGAGCTAATGAGTTGTCTACCAATTTATCGATATTAGGAAATGGATAACTGTTATTCGGGCATAAAATCAGTAAAATTTACACACATTCTTCACCTACCGTTAGCCTTTTATACCATAACCATATTATCCAACCACTCAGAGTACTCTACTTCTCAAACAAACCTACTGTTATGTGCTTTCGAACTTACTCTTGTATTGTATGATAACGTTCTAGTACGAATTCCCTCCTTTTCTACTTAACAGGCTTTTGACTCACATCTATGTTTAATTTGTGAATTATGACCAAAAGATGGATATCTGGCATGTCTTTTGGGGACTATGCGAAGATTTTTGAATATCGCCAAAAATAATCCACAATTGCTTTCTAGAGAGGTATCGATAGGTGGGCGATAATTTAGATTGTTTGATTGGTTACATCTGTGATGGGAACTTCTATCACTTTCTCTTCGGGATGACGCTTGGATGATTGCTTGGCATCATCTCTAAGTTTCAAGATGTCTACTGAGAAGACTTTGCTTTCTTCTCTAGCTATGGGGACAGTTGACGGGTCGGGGTCATTATGAAGTTTTGTAGCTCTTAAACGTATTTTGAACTTGATTTTCATGTCTTTTGCGCTTGGTAACGCTTTGAGACTGTCCAAACTAGGGCGGCCTAGGATTGCATTATAAGGACTCGGGAGTTTCACCACATGAAAAGTAGTTTTTGTCGTAGCATGGAAAGGAGGCATTCCTAAAGTTACAAGTAATATAGTACCTTCTAGAAGTATACACTCATTGATGAATCCTTTTAGGGATTCATCAGAAGGTTGAAGGTGGGATTGGATGAAACCCATTCGTTGGAAGGTATCCCAGAATAGGAGATCTCTATCTGCCCTTTGATCAATAAAGTTCTTTTAATGAAGAACGATTTTATTCTTGTTGTAATGGCTAACAGGTCGTTTTAGTTAATGTTAACCCCTATCAAATTGATATAGTTACAACCAATTATTGGTCTTTTCTTTTTAGTCGGTGACATGACTGTGGAAGGAGGAAATAAAACGAAAAACATGTTCAACTGAAAGTATCAGTTTGTTTCCACTAACAGCGCCAATTTGTTGGAAGTAGATTTCGCTCCCCAGATAATAGCACCGCTAACTCGAGTGAAGCGAATGATTGCTGGATTGTCTGGTTGATGAAACCTACAAAAAGCCATCGAAGGGTGCTCCGGCGGAGAAATTCAGACGCTCAAATCAGAGAACAGTTTTTGAAAATAGAAACAGATAGAAAAAAAATTTCGTAACACTTTTGTGTGCTATGTAAGAGCCGAGAGAACATACGAAGATGACGACCTTATGACGTATATATAGGCTTCGTGTCTAAGTTCCATGTACATCAAGGGGTTAAAAACTAAAGTTTTCATGTATAAATATCCTGAGATCGTAGGATCCTTAATGAAAGATCTTTCAAGGATTTATGATTCTTCTAGTTAGAGAAAGTTTTAGTTATCAAGCGATTTCTTTCTTTTTTATATTGTTTTCAGAATTTAAGAAAAAGTAAATATTACCCTGATTAGTCGAATATCAAGTACCGTTGAGGCACCGAGTTGATTAGTTGAGAAGGGTCTGATCGATGGACACTGAGAGAGTGAGTTACATTAACCCATCGAGAGACATCCGTGTGCTTTGTCCTGTTAGACTACGGACTCTAAAGGACATCGGATCTTGAGATGATGGGTGATGAGCCATGTTACATCAAATACAAATCACAAAAATGAAGAAAGGGAAAGGATCTTATCTTGGAAATTTTTTTGGGAACTTTTATTATTCAACTGACCTGTTGTTTCAATTTGGTTGCATATGCTTATCAAGTCCAGAACATACCTTCATTAGATTAGATCCAAAGTGTCCTTACGTTTGACTTTTTTTATTTGAATTTTCTTGTTGATTTGAATTTGGTTCTTGTTAATGGATGAAAAAAATTAGACTAAATCACTGATTTTTACCTGACAGGATTTCAGGATAGCTTCTCCATGCGGATAACACAATTTTTTTTTCTATTTTTGATTCATCGATATCTAATAATTAATTTATTAATATCTATTAATTCAATTTGATCTAATTATCAGACTCATTAAAAGGTGATCTGCTTCAATTCTTTTTTTCTTATTTTTAAGATTCAAATATAAAAATTTAATTAATAAAATTTAATATTTGTATTGTTAGACTAGTAAGCCGTCGCAGCGGATAACATAATAATATCCCAAATTACAGAGGGAATTGCAAATATCTCTCTTTGCAAGCAACTCCCGCAGCCCTTCTCAAATTGGACCATGAGTTAATTGGCAGGTGTAACCTTTTTTTAACTTGTTCAAATATCTAGATTGAGAACATTTGCGTGGAGAGTATCGAGGGCCGTAATTGTTGATAGATCAGATGAGCTCGAGGAGTCTGATGTTGGCACTGTTTCTGGATTCGAGGTCAACAAGATTGGTGGTGAGTATTTTCCATACCTTGTTGGTGCCAAGATACGAAAGCATGCACTGTGCCCTCAAGCGGTCCCTCTAAGGAAATATGGAGGTCAGTGAAATGTTCATGCACATTGCTCTCTAATATTTAGCTCAAAGTTGGTTCATTCGGACATTCCATTAGATTGTGTTGGAGAGATATGTACCAAGAGTAATTTAGAATGTTCAAAGTCCCCTCGGGTCTTCTGTTTGATTATAAACTTCTATCTGGATGTGGGTCCAATATGTTCCATTTCCAATGTTAAGATCAGCTCGAGTCCAACTCTTATGTATGAATATTTACCATAGATCTGGACCGGAACGAACTTAGGCCCCCTCCCAGGGGCATAGTCAATTCAAGACTCTGGCAACCTAATCAGAATTCCCATCCCATTCTCTCTCTGCTGTCCCAAGAAGTGCACTCAAGATTGCAGACGCAATCAGAGACAGATGGACCGCAAGTGTTTCGCACACAAAACGAAAGCTTCTTGTCATGAAACGAGTCCCAGCCTGGCTGGCTGCAAAAACACTAGCCGCCAAAGAATTAAAAAAAAAAAGAACGCCTCTCATCCATGTGAAATTACCAAAATTTCCCCAACCACTCCTCTCTCACGGTCTCCCCCTCCCCCACCTTCTCTCTCTCTCAAAAGAAGAAAAGGAAAAGGCCCTTCATTTGATTCTTTACCCTCCTAAGTTTCTTACCCTACAAACACCGGTAATTTAAACCCAAACCCAAAAGAAAGCCCAACAAAACCAATTCCGTCATTTCACCCCCACCCAAAACCCCCAAAATCTAGCCAAAGATTTTCACTCTTGCTCTTACAACTCTTTGCTTTGCAAGTCCCAAATCAACAGTGCTCCCCCTCCCCTTTTTTCCCAACAAATTTGTGATTTCTTGTTAATCTCTCTCCACTCTTCCTCTCTTTCTCTCTCTCTAAACCTACCAAAAATTTCGATTCAGATAATGCAATGCAAGAACCAGAAGAAGAAGAAGTAGTATCTCATTTTCCTTTCCCATTTCCATGGCCACTCTAATTAATATTTGTTTTCTTTTACTACTTGTATGCTGCTGCTTTCCGACAACCTTAGCCGACCGCGACGAGCCCTACGTCGGAGTAAACATCGGCACCGACGTCTCAAACTTCCCTTCCCCATCTGATCTAGTCTCTTTCCTCCAATTCCAAAAAATCAGCCACATCCGACTCTACGACGCCGATCCCCAAATCCTCAAATCCTTTGCCAAATCCAAAATTCGCATCATCATCTCTGTCCCCAACAACCAGCTTCTTGGCATCGGCTCCTCCAACACCACCGCCGCCACTTGGATTCAGCGCAACGTTGTTGCTCACTACCCCGAAACCTTAATCACCCACATTGCTGTCGGCGACGAGGTTTTCACTACCATCCCGTCTTCCAACCCAATTCTCCTCACGGCCATGCAATCTCTCTATTCGGCCCTCGTTGTGGCAAATCTTCATCAAGATATTAAGATCTCAACCCCCTGTTCTGCTTCCATTATTCTCGACCCTTTCCCGCCATCTCAGGCTTTTTTCAATCAATCTCTTGTACAAACCCTCCTCCCAATCCTAGAATTTTTGGGGAAAACTGGGTCTCCTTTAATGATGAATTTGTACCCGTACTATGTTTTCATGGAAAACAAGGGTGTTGTTCCGATTGACAATTCTCTTTTCAAGCCATTGATTCCGTCGAAGGAGATGGTTGATCCGAACACCCTTTTGCATTATACGAATGTTTTCGACGCCATGATTGATTCAGTGTATTTCTCGATGAGGAATTTGAATGTGACAAACGTTGTTGTTTTGGTTACTGAGACTGGTTGGCCATCGAAGGGTGATTCAAAGGAATCATTCGCCACCGTTGATAATGCTGACACTTACAATTCCAATTTGATCAAGCATGTGCTTGACCGCACAGGAACGCCACTCCATCCTGAAATCACCTCCAATGTTTTCCTCTATGAGTTGTTCAATGAGGATCTCAGGTCGCCTCCGATTTCTGAAGCCAATTGGGGTTTGTTCTACGGGAATACTACCCCGGTTTACTTGTTACACGTGGTAGGATCGGGGACGTTCTTGGCGAATGATACGACCAATCAGACCTACTGCATTGGCATGGACGGTGTGGATTTGAGGACATTGCAGGCTGCTTTGGATTGGGCATGCGGGCCGGGCCGGGCCAATTGTACTGAGATTCAGCCCGGGGAGGCCTGTTATCAGCCCAACAATGTAAGGAATCATGCTTCTTATGCCTTTGATAGTTATTATCAGAAGGAAGGGCGGGCTCCTGGGTCTTGTGATTTTAAGGGTGCTGCCGTTGTCACCACCACTGACCCAAGTAATTGCACTTCCTTTATTTTTCTAATTTATTTTTTTTCCTTCGGGGTACTTTTTAATTAATTTATAGTATGTTTCAATTATATATATTCTTGTTTCTCTATGCCCTTGAGAGATTTATGGGTTGGTGCATGTTGGCGTGTGGCATTTCATATGGCTAACAATAATGTGGGACGGATTGAATTTGAATGCAACGTAGGGGTACCATGAAAATTATAAACTTCCCATTTTAATTAGTACCCTTGAGCTTTGTTAAGCTTAAATTTTTCCTGAAAGTGATAACTTTAGATCTTACTGTGGTAATATCAGGCTTTTGAGTAATAACTTTAGACCTTTCTTGCAAACATATAGGGACCCATGTATATGGTTCGATCCCCATAGGATCCTAGAATGACCCATTACTTGAGCAAGAGTCACAGAGTTGTGAATTGTGTGTGGGGCACATTATGTGGAAACCAGCTTACACCAACTGTGGCTCATGAGTAATCCCAGTGCAGAGTGTGCTTTTTATCTTTGCCAGGTAGAGGCAGTCATTGTTATATAGAATCTATAGCATTTGGTTCAATGATTAAGTTCCTATTTTTGTTTCATAATTTTTCGCCCTATTTAGCTGGTCAGAGGAGTATTAAATCGATGCTTTATTTAAGATCAGATCTATTTTCAAAAATTGGCTTATATTTTTATTTATGCTTTGCAAGTGCTCATTAAAATATGGGCTACAGCACACAAATCGTGTTTGTTTCACAATGTCACCTAACTTTGAAACCTTATAAAACACCTCAAAAAAAAAAAAAAAAAAAAAAAGGGCTCTATCCCCTTTTGATTTCTTTTTCTTTTTAATTACAATGTGGTACAAATTATTATCAATTTTAATCTAATACACGTTTTTCTCTTCTTTTGGTCTTTGTTTGGTTGGAAACATTAGGTCACGGGAGCTGTATATTTCCTGGAAGGTGAGAGAAACATAAGGCTGGCATTTGTTGGTGCTTTTTTGTCCGTTCTCTCTACTTTCCCTTTCCCCAGATTTTTATAATTTTCCGCAAACAGTTTTCTCCATAATTTTATTAGAGTTGTGCCATTTATTCTTCATGAGTGACATCAGTCAGCTTAAATGTGCAATTCGACACAATTTTTCTTTTTTTTTTTTATTATAATTTTTATTTATTGAATGTTTTTCAAACCTTTGGTACCACATTATTTATTGAATGAGTTTCTACTCTACTCTGTATCTATATTCTTGAGTTACTGTTGCAGTATGAAGACGAGCAATAAAACAATGGACACGGTAAACAACCCAGCTGAAGCAAGTGGAGCCCCAAGAGTGAAGTCGTTTGTCATCATCAGCAGCAGAAGAACAAGTGCAATCCACAAGGGTTCACGCTATTTCATCGCTGTTGGTCTTATTTCCTTTGTTTATCTGTTCCTTCTATGACAACATCCATACACAGGTACAAGTACTACCAATTATTTCTCTCTTTATTATGTACCATATAAACTGTAAATGTCTTTTAGTTACGCAAGGGATGCATCTCTCTCTCTCTCTACCATGTTTGAATTTTGGAAATTGTTTGGTAGGGATTTTACTTATTAAAGGTTGCATTGTCTCACTGTTATACAAAAAAAAATACTATAATCAAATTAATAACTAAATGAAGGGACCGCCATGGATAAACCTATTTGTAAGAAGTTTGCATTCAGATTCTTGTGTGTGTGTATATATCGTTTTCCTTTTCTATTTCTTGCTATGCTTGGTTTTCAGAACAGAATTGTGTATTTAATAAGTTTATTGGTGCAGATGCAAAGAAAGGCCTACATATATTCTATTTTGCTTATTTATTGAGATGCATAAAGGGACTCATACCATGGGAGTTTTGTTGGTGCAGGATGATGTCCTTTAGGTGGGTTCCACATGGTGATGTTGTAATTATATTTTCCAAGAAGGGGAAGTGAGGGGTACCCACCACCACCACCACCACCACCGCCACCACCCCCACCATGACAAATATAGAGAGAGAAGGGAAAGAAGGAATTAAAGCCTTAATCAGGGGAACACGAGTGGAGATGTAGCTGAAAAAGTGAATATGTTTTTTGGCTTTCTTTTTTGTTCCAAAAAGAAAAGATGAATTTGTATTCACCATCGTGTATCATTATTGTATTTTTGGATTGGAAGGATCTAATAATGTTAACAACGTTTTCCACTTTGTCTACCAAAAAAAAAAGGTTTTCCACTTTCTAGTGACTGACTTTGCATCTTTTGGTTGATTCTCGGGGCCTCTGTTAGATTGAACCCATTATTGTTACTTCATGGATCGCTTGTTCTTTCTGGGTCACCTGGCATAGCGAGTATGTCCTCAAGGATAGTTTAGTGGTTATAATTCTTTTCTCTCAGGTAAATCCAGTTTCGACTCTCTGTAACAAAAAAAAAAGCATAGCAAGTATGCGCTGTCCTTTTGGGGCTATCAGAAATTGTTCTATAAATTGCAAGGTGATATCCCCTTTTGTTTCTTTTTTTCTTATTTTATAGGGAATCTTGAATTCAAAACCTTTACCGGGAGGAAGATGATGTACTTTTTTGCTTTGTTGTAGCAAGAGAATGAAGTTCAGACACTGTAACAAATGATTTGTTGAAGGGAGCCATTTTGTTGAAGGTGGTGGAGAGAAAGGAAACCAGATTTCTTTATTGACATAAAAATGCAGATGCAAATCTAAGAACTTGAATTTTCCTCGTTGATAACTCAAGATTTTAATTCAAAATGACTATTTATATGACTTCAAACTCTTATTTATTATAAAAAAGTTTTGATTTCAAATTCTTATTGTCATAAAAGGAGGGTAGTTTTTGTAAAATTGATTTTTTCTTAGGTATCAATGCCCAAAACATTTTTAGAATAAGTCACCCTCATTGATATCATCCCAGTCCTTGTGTTCTTTATTATTAAAAAAGAAAATAAAAACAAAAATAAAAACAAAAACAAAAACATAACATAAATGGAGGAAGCATAATGTTACCGGTGAAGACTATTTATTATTTTTTTTTACATGGGAAGGACTGAATCTTTTCAAAAAAAGAAAAAAAAAAGAGATAATATTAATTAAGTTATAACCGATTGATTGATAGTGTGTATGAACACCGACGTGGGTTGGCTCAATTGAATGTGGGGTTGAGTACCTTTAAGTATCACGGGGTTTGAGTCCCACCGGGAGCATCGGACCCTCATGTGTATGGAATATTTCCTGTTGGGAGATCTGTCCTCCGAAAGGAGTTACTATAATGGTTAGTCTGGATTAGTCGGGACGAAACCCCGGATATCGAGTAGTGTTCAAGATATAGTACCCAAAAAAAATAGTGTGCGTGAACAGTTAGGCATACGATTTGAGTGGGCTTTGGGCAGCTGTTTCGGCCTCAATGACCCACTTGAGGCAGAACAATTTTAAAATCAAATTTGGTTTTCTGGTGGCAAATTTTGGGGAAAAGGCCAGTATTCCCAACCCAAAAATTTCATCAATTTCTACCTGGGTCCGGCGTAACCTCTTACTCCTTAATAAGAATGTGTAGAATGTGAGCCCTCAACATCAAGCCGGGCTTTTCCAACTATGCTCAAATCAATTAAAAAGAATAATAAAATTATGTAGATAATCTCTACAAATTTATGAGAGTACATATATTTATTTGCATTCTCTAAAGTTTTTTTAATAACTAAAGGCTCCTCTTCCTTCTATATTTTAAAAGTATACAAAAAGGACAAAAAAATTGTCAATAACTATTTTGTAATTAGGGGAACAACTTAGGTTGGTGTTGAGACCAACTTAGGATAAGCCATATACCAAATTTGGATGCAAACTTAAATTATTCCTTAAATTATTCATTTGTGCTTCTTTGTCTTTAAAAAATTATTTTGCAAAAGACGAAAATATTTTTCATCCTGCAAAACGTAATGTATGGTTAAATTCCCGTTGTTATTTATTTAATTCTAGGTAGATATAACCATCAAACTTTAATCTAATTACATGGGAACATATCTCCCGCTCGCTCATCGAATGTTGGACAATGATGTTTGGGAAACAGTGTTCCTTCTATGTACAAATAGAGGCGTCCATAACAAGACCTTCTACTTCAAACCCTAGAAAGACCCTTCTTTACATTCAAATCCAACCAAAACCCATGTCTTGGACTTGCTCCAGATGCACATTCCTTAACCCATCTTCACAATCTTCAACATGCGAAATATGCTTCAACCCTTCTTCATCAAACCCTTCTTCATCCCAATCATCAGAATCAAAATGGTCCTGCAAGGCCTGCACTTTTCTAAACCCATACAAGAACTCAAATTGTGAAGTGTGTGGGACTAGGGCATCCGCTTTAGAGTTTGATTTGAGTGACCCAGATGGCGATTTGGGTAATTCTGCAGTTGGGTCTGTTTTCTTCCCTCTTAGGGCTTGTAAGAGGAAGAAATTCGATTCTACCGTTGATGATAATGGTGTTGAAATCGGTGGGTTTCGTGGTGCGGAATCGAAGAACAAGAACGGGGCTTTGTCGGGTTTGTTGATTTCTCTTTCTTCTTATGTTTCCTAACAAGTTCCATGCATGTTGCTTGTCTTTGTTTGTTGTATTTCATTCACTCAATTTCGAGATATAATGATAGGGTTTAGTGGGTGTGAGCTAGTTCATTTTACAAAGGCTTTTGACCAAAAAAAAAAAGAGATAGGATTTAACATAAACCCATTATCGGGGGAGGTGTAAACGGAGGATATGAGAAGAGTGTTTGTTGTTAGGTCTTGTAGTAGGATAAGCAGTTGTGTTATGCCATGTTTGGAATTTTGCATGTGAACGCCAAACTGAAATATTATGCCCAATTGCCACTATAATGTAGAGGGTCATAATGTTGAATTTCCTCTTGAAAGGAGTCATAAAATGAATTCTATTTAAGGTAGCCAGGTTTGGATATCAATGTATAAGTTTAAGAGAAATGTCTTGATTGAGAGTAAGGGTAGGGATCATTAAGCGTATGAACTATTTTCCAGACTTTAGGATCAACATAGAAATACTAGAAGTGCATCTAAGTGGCATGTTGTTCACCAAAATGAATGTCTGCGAAAGCGGAGAATTATTAACATCGGATATAATCCAGCACCTTTCTTTTTTGAAGCCTCCTACAATTTTTCGTTAGGCATTCAAATAATGACAAAAGCCAGCACTTATAGTTACCGGAAATTGTGAGAATCCAAATGGACAGCTGTATCAATCATTTAATTTAGAAGGCCTGGAGATCTTTCATTACATAAATATAGTTTTGGAGAACTGGAACTCAATAGCGTTGGAAATGATATCAGTTGTTAATGCTGCATTGGAATTGATAGGAGTTTATATGGCACCGGAAATAATAGGATCATAGGAAATATTTGTTCTAGAGTTATTATTCGTGTAAATATAGGTTGTGTTCATTCTTTGATGTACATAAATTCAGTCTGCTTATTGCCATTCACTTGAGCAATGCACAAAATCCTTGTCCATCTCTATTCAAGTTTGTATTGGACAAGTTCAATCCCGCTTCTGCCTTGTTCTTGTGGGTCCACCTTCTGGTCCAGTAGTACCCTAATCTCCAGAATTCCTCAGTCATCTCAAAATCTGTTCCAGCAGTTTCTGGTCACATCTGTCAAGCTTGCTGAGCTTCTTCAACTCATCCAATCAACGAGGGAGGACCACCAGCCATCTAAGAAACAATTCACCCTTTAAGAGTCAGATTACTTCTGTTCTTTATCAAAATGTCTTTATTTGTGTCAGAAACTTCTGGATCACACCAACAGCAATCTGGGTCTTCCTCTGGAAGAAAGAGTTCATCTTGTCCTGCCCCTTTTGTGTATGCTTTTTCTGGTACTCTCCCTTCACATTAGGATTTGCTTTTACATGTTTTCTAGATTACCAGCAGATGCTGCTCCCAGTTTGTATTTTTGTATGTGGGTTTGTGTATTATGGAGTCCTATGTGAAGATCTATTTGTTGTGCACTTCTTTATGTAATTTGTCTGCTGCAGGTGCCACAGATGCTGAACTAACTTTGAGTTCAGTGAAGATTTTGAGTTACAATGTTTGGTTCAGAGAAGACCTAGAGATTTTTGAGAGAATGGGAGCAATAGGGGAACTTATCAAACTACATTCTCCACATGTGATATGTCTCCAGGTTTTTCTTATTTTTGTTTGTCCTTCCAACATGAGAGTAAAGCTTAAACAGTTCTCTTTTTGAGACCATACATTGATTGTGTCTTTTAGGAGGTTACACCACGTATATATGAGATTTTTGAGCAGTCCAGCTGGTGGAAGTCATATCGCTGTTCAGTTTCAAGTGAAATGGCCAAAACTAGAGGATACTTTTGCATGCTGGTGAGATTCTTCTTGATTATCTTCCCATTAATTCATATTTGATCTGTGTGTTGGGATGTGACTTGTGCCTTTCGAGTGCACCCTGTGCATAAAGAAACAAAAGGGTTGTTCAACCTGGTCCAAAAGTGCATGTGGTGAACCTGTTTTACCATTTGGAATCCTGTCTTATTTAAGTTTCATCCCCACCAATGCCCAAGTCCTCACTTATGGCATAATCCCAGAGAGCTGCCTCCCGGTTTGATATTTTCGGTTGGTATTGTATTATTTCTTCCTAGGCAGTTTCATTGCTGCTTTAGTTGTCTAAAAAATCTGTATCTTTCTTGACATATCGTCTCCAAAGCCCTCCACGACCTCATTCTCATCAAACTTGGATATGCATCATGTTGCTAATGGATTTTAACTTATCAGGGGAGATAGTATTAATGGGACATAACTTTTATGCAGCTAAGCAAATTGCCAGTAAAATCGTTCAACAATAAGCCCTTCGCCAACTCTATTATGGGGAGAGAACTTTCAATTGCTGAGGTTAAATTTCTGGATGAAATGCCTCTTGTTGTTGCCACCAGCCATCTTGAGAGTCCTTGTCCAGCCCCTCCAACATGGAATCAGATGTACAGCAAGGAACGCGTAGATCAGGCGAAAGAAGCGGTTACCCTTCTAAAGAAGTACCCAAATGTAATTTTTGGAGGTGACATGAATTGGGATGACAAGCTTGATGGAGATTTTCCATCGTCTGATGGATGGGTTGATGCTTGGAGAGTGCTGAAGCCCGGGGAAAATGGATGGACATACGATACCAAGGCCAACCAGATGTTGTCTGGTAACCGTACATTGCAAAAACGATTAGACCGATTTGTTTGCAGTTTTCACGACTTCAAGATTGCTGAAATTGATATGATTGGAATGGAGGCAATCCCAGGTCTATCCTATTCCAAGGAGAAAAAGGTGAATAAGGAGGTGAAGAAATTGCGTCTCCCCGTTTTGCCTAGTGACCATTACGGCTTGCTTTTAACCATATGCAAGAAGTAGCTTCCTTTTGCTTGGTGAATTTCTTTTTGTAGTGCTGTGGCCTCTCCCAGATGTTTGGAGTTTTTGTATAGTTGTAAGGCCCAAATTCGGAAATGAGGATTCGGTGAAAAGGGGCTTTGAATTTTTGTATCCATTTTGCTATTGCTAATTTTGGGATATAAATGATGCATGTTAATGTCATGTTGCTGTCCATTCTGTTTGAAGATCTTACCAAGATGAGTTGGATGCTTCTTGTACCTTCAAGATCACCTTGCTGCCTTCTCTTACCAATCGGAGTGTTATATGCATACACTACTTACATTACGGTGAAAAGAAAAATCCCTATTTTCTGTTTCTACCTCATGTATTAACGAAAGTTCTGAAATTAGTTTGCAGGTGATGAATGAGAGATTTCTGAAATGAGAACTGATGATTGGTAATGGATTTTGCATTACGAAGTTTAAGTGAGAGAGCGCTATGCTCTGGAGGATAGGGTTGTGATTCAGCCGAGTTGCAGAGGTTTTATAAATGAGCCTGAAAATGCATGCAGCTGGCTTTAACTAGTCGAACAAGTTGAGTGATATCTACACAAGTCTACTGACATAAGCGAGCTTGAACTCTGTTCAAATGCTGAGCTTATTTAGTAAATGGGTTTTAAAATGGTGTCCAAGCTGGCTTACGATTACCAAACAGTTCAATTCATTTATAGTCTTAATTGAACATATAATCAATTTGGTAAACCCTTAAAACTAATTGCTCTCAGAAATGAGCAACACATGCGAGATTATGGGTAGCTGAATCAGTGAGAACTTTCTTGACCAAAACAGATGCTTGGACCATCCTTTTCAGTCTCCTCAGCTATTCAGTTTCTTTCAGAGGTCGCAGGAGCTTCCAGCCTCAAGTAATCATAGAGTATACCGCAAAGAGAGTCTCCTTCCCTGGCCTGTGTCAGGTATATCAAGTTGTCTCCCTTATTCAACAAGGACGATGAAATGTCAATACTGAAAAGCCTGTAGAGTCCATGAATTCCATGGCGGCAAACTGTATTATCTGTCCCCAAATTCATCACTTGGAGCACGTTGTGTTCATCATCCACATAATTGACATGGACCTACAATAAGTGAAATAAATTTATAAAATTTTGAAATGTGGAATAAAATTGTAAAATTTAGTCATTACCTGGAGATCTGAACGTGTTGCAGATGCAATTGCCAGCCTCAGTTTGTAAACACCATCGCTAACTGACTCAAGATTAAATTTGATTTTCCATGTGGTTGGAAAATATTTGCCTCCCGCTCCTCTCCTGTTAAAAGTTCTACTCATGTTATAGGCATTACCTTAAATTTAGATGAAGAAATTGAACAGAATGAAACCTGGCAACATGAGCAAAGAACCAGTCTTTTTTTGGATCGCTGATGCCTATAGTAAAAGCTTGATCAGCTTCAGGATGTAAATCTGTGTATCTGTCCCATAAGCCGTACTGCCTATACCTAAATTGTTCACAACTTTAATCATTAATTAACTTTGAGAAGAATCTTCCATATTTGCCAGAAAAATGTATGTCATGAGCAGAACAAGTGATCGGAGCAACAAAAACTAAAACACAAAGAAATTAATGTTGCTTACTTTTCAGGGCTGTTCACAAACAACTTGTTGACAAACTTAGGATTCACATCAGGAACATAATATCCAATAGCTGTGCGATCTGGATAACCTATCTCCCAAACCGTTGGACCATCTCTTGGAGGAACATAAGTTAGATCTCCAATTTGCACTTGTGAACCTATTACATTTCAGGCATGTTATAACAACCTATTACATTACCTAAAGAAAGTTGTACCATTGATACATTACAAAATGTGAGTTGTGACTTTTTGTTCTTGTTTTTTTGTTTTTTTAACTGAAAAAGTACCAGAGGTGATGGTTACAGGTGCGCTGTCCAGGTAATCACCGATAAAACCAGGAACAAATCCATGAAGTCTGTAAGTTCCTGGAATAGCATTTTTGATTACGAATGCTCCACTGGAATCTGTTTGCACCCAAAATTGATAACCCTGCATTTTGGAAAATTTTAATTTATTTGATATTGTTTTAAGTGAAAGAAAAAGATGGTATAAATTAGAAAATTACCTTGCTTTCTGTTTGCCATGATCCTTCAGTTGTTGCAACTGATAGACCTACATATGCAGATGTTGCTGGGACCAGAGATTTTGACAAATATCTGGATTTTCATCATGCCCATAATGTTAAAAAATAAAATATAATAAAATAAAATAAAAAATTGGGAACTTAGTTGTGCACCTGTCTTGTACAAAGAGTGTTCCCGTGGCTGAGCCTCGTTCTTCCGCATTACGATAATAAGGTGATGAGATGAAATTATAGGGCCATCCAGCTTCTTCAAGCAGCCTCTAGGAGGAAACAAGGATTAAGAAGCGACCCAATAAAAAAACTATCTTCCACAATCTAAAAGAATACCTGCTTTTTTGCATTTGTCCATAAACTGTATGCCTTAGAGACATTGTCAGTCGAATTTAGGTATATAAAGAAGGGGCCAAACACTTTCCTCCATGTGTCACCTTCTTCAAAATGAGCCACCATATCATCTCCAATATAATGAGTTCCCTGCAGCATCTGTCTTTCACACCAACAAGACCAACAAGAATTATTAATGAGCATGATTGATGAAATGCAGGAACTTTTTATGTTGTAGCTCGGATTGAGAGATTTACGGCCAAGCAAAAAGGACCAGTGTGGACAGTAAGATTTTGCTTGGTTGGACCACCATTGCGAAATTCATTGCTAGGAAAGATGATCCAGAACCCGATCATGGGGTTGGAGCTAATCCATCCGTGAACTCCTCCATCTTTATTGTCCATGGAGTACTGATACTTATCATCAACCTGCATTTATTAACATACCACGTTACAGTGTCCTTAAAATTAAGGGCACATGTCCTGTAATACTCACCTCGCCTTTAAGGTCTGGATTAATGGGGTTTACTAGTAAAACAGATTCAGGCACAATTAGTTGTTTTCCTCTACCGGGAAGTAGGTCTTGTGGCATTGGCATTATCCTTTGCTTCTCATCCGTGATTGCCATATAGTGGAACCTAATCTCCCATTTCATACAAACAGAATTTTAGGAATTATAAGGTTACATTAAGGTTTGAGGTATGGGAAATTACTTATGATCTATATGTCTACCTATCTTGTCTCAATTTAAATGCCATTCTTGTCTGGGCAAGATCAAAAGGGCGACAGTCTGGAGGACGCTCATATATCGCATAGCAGTAAAAGCCAGAAACGCCACTTCTCAGTATGTACCTAAAATATGATGTCAAGGGTCACTGGTCAGAGAGAGAGAGAGAGAGAGAGTGAGAGAGAGAGAGATTTGTTTTGTTGATAGTGAACCTTATGTCAATGCTTAGTGGCAGTATGACTTCCGAAGTTGGAGTGTAAGTACTCCTGAACGAAACCTCTGCGCTGTTATCACTTAAATTAATGACATTATATTCATTCCCCTGAAGTCTGTCATAGAACATAAAATTTTCTCAGTAAGGACTTTGTTTGTAACATGATTTTAAGCCATTTAGTTCTTAGAGAAATTAAGTGCATACATATGATATCTATTTTGTCCTCCTGGCAAGCTCCAATTGATGTCCCAATATCTGCAGAGAATAATCCACATAAAAATGGGTTAAAAAGTGAAAGCCTTGGACATAAGCCTTGTATGGACCGAAAATGTCTGTGTCAAGTTGATTTTGGGTATGGATTCATAGGCACTGTTAAGAAAATTAACCTTTTGCTCCTCTCAAACTTAGATTATTTTAATCATGGACTACTTTTTTTCTTTTTTTGGTACATACAGCTTTAGTGGCTTCATAACGACAATCCATTATTAGTGGTTATATGCACAATTTTGTGGAGAGCTATGCCACAAAAATGAAGCTTGGTTTTTCTGAATTGGACTTGAATTTTGTTGAACACAAAAGGGGGGAAGTTATTTGTAAGACTAACATAATTGTAGAGCTTACCCTCTACTAGATTCACCAGACTTGATATCCAGAACGTTGTCGAGCCCTCCATACTTAATTCCTGTCAAATACCCTTGTGGTTTCAATATTGTTAATTTTACTAACCCATTGCTCAAAATCACCTACAACCAATCATAACACCACAGTCAAAAACTGGAGAGAGAGAGAGAGAGAGAAAGAGAGAGAGAGAGAGAGAGAAGACCCACATAAGAGCCTTGGGTGGTCAAGCTGACATTCTTCTTAGCCATCACAAAACGGAGACGTTTTTATCCAGAGATCAAGTAAAAGTTTCTCTTATACTGAAGAATAAGGTGAGATGATTAAAAATGTGTTTGGATGGAAGAGATGGGAATTTGAAGAAAAGAGGTCGTTGTTTACTAAGACACACCGTAACAAAGTGTTAAGAAAAAGAATCAAATCCATTTAGGAATGTCCAAAAATGCAGGGGTCTTTTTTTTTTTTTTTTTTTTGTTAAATCTGATATCATCAATTTAGGAGAGGAAGTCTATACCATTAGATTATTCTCTTAAAGACAAAATACAGGGGTCTTGTTAATATCACCGGTGTGATTGATATTTATATTGATTTGGCTATGTACGGATAGCTGGCCGTCTTCCACAAACCTGCAAATTTGATTACAAGAAAAGTACCTGTGGTGAGCATCCATCGAATACGCAACCTTCGGATCTTCAGAGCTATACCAGCTTGTTGAGCTCTTCAGATTACATTTGTAAGTGGTTCTTTTTTATCGTCGTATGATTTATACTGCGAGTCTTTTAATTATTATTACTTTTAATTTTATTTTTTTAAAAGTATAGTTTAGTTGGTTGGGGCATGGTCATATGGTCATGTGAACTTTTTCAAGGCTCATACTAATATGTGACAAACAAAATTGATATTTATAAAAAAAAATCATGATAAAAAAATTATAAATATCAAAATTAATACTAAATAAATTCAATTAATAAATTTTCTAAAATTCATAAAACTGGTTAGAGTTTTAAGTAAACTGGCATGTATCTTTTTTTATTAAGTAACTCAATTTTTTTTTTTAATTTTTATAGTAAAATAATAAAACAAAATTCTCATGTATATAAATAATTTAGTAAACATAGCCATAACAAGGCACAAACAATCACAACATAATGGTAAGAATACTGTATAATCTTTTTGAATAGAGTAGATTTCGGTTTAATAATAATTCTGATTTATTTAAATAAACAGCATCTGGGAATGTGAAATATTGCAGTTTCCATAAATATTATAATAATTTTAGTTTTTTATAGAGAAATTATATAGCTTATTCCACCATTATAGTATGTTGTAGACAAATAAAAGAGTATGAAAGAGAGAGAGAATTCAAGTTGTCTTAAACAATGGGAACAGACCTTTCTCATTTATCAATACGATGCATTTTGGACATATTAGGAACTGATCAGCTCAGACTCTGATGGGGTTGAGAAAAGGTCAAAAAAAAAAAAAAAAAAAAAAAAAGAGAGTACAAATAAAGTTCCCGCCTTGTAAAAGTCTTCAATTTCGGATTCTTTCCGGACTGCACGTGACATGGTTATCTTCCTATTTTTAATCATTTTCCTTACTCAATGCATTAAAAAAAAAATAGTTCAACAATTCCTTTCATTTAATCTTTTTACATATGTTAACAAAAAAAAAAAAAACAAAAAACAAATTGTTAAATGAATTAATTTTATACAAACAAACATATAAACTAAAAATTTTGTACAAACAAACAATTTTAAATTTGTAACTCATCCGGTGTCCACAGCACTATCGGAAAGTGTTTTGAGTGCAGGTGATCGAATTTTAACGGAGAAGAGTACAAAATTGGCAAACAACACTTTGCAAACATTGATTTGCCTTAAAAATTGGAATGATATGAAAAAAAGGAAACAATGCATAGAAAATAGCTCGAAAATAGAAGATGTAAAAGAAAAATAAATTTGTAGTGCATAAAAAAATTATGTAAATATATAATCAAGAAAATTTTTTTTTGTAAAAATAAAAAAAATAACCATATTAAGTTAGTGGATTTGAAAATCTAAGTGAAAAGTTTGATAGTAAACATATATCGAATTCGATGAAACTATTCTAAAAATGAATTGTATCTCTCATTTTTTTTTCTATTTATTTGTTGATTTCAAAAAAAAAAAAGAACCGACCCGGGATGGTTTGGCTTAGCGGGCCTGGTTCACCAGGCGGGCCTCGGAACCACGGCCAAACCGGCCTGTGGTTCCTGGGCCCGTCCCAGAACCCGCTTGGAACCGGACGGCTCCCAACTTTTTGTTTGGCTAGCATGTAACCCTTAGTTCTTGAGAAATTAAGGTCACTTGAGGACATTTGCATACATCCAAATAAAGTTCACTCTCTCTCATATAGTTCGACAGCTTTCAAGAAGTGTGGAATACCATATCCTTGTTTGTGCACTCAGACACCTCATACTCATACTATCCCATTTCTTTTCTTCTTTTTTCTTCCTGTGCTTATAAAAATGCTTTGCTCAACATAAACAGAATTGGGGGGGGGGGGGGAGAGAGGGTTTAGATTTAGATTTAGAGAGAGAAATAGTTTCTCTCCAAAACATGACACCATAGAAACTGCATTTTTCAGATCTCTCTCTGTCTCTGTATTTAAACAAGCCACTCAAGCTCATTCTATCCCCACCCAACAAAAATGAGAGAGTGCAATCTTCTTTTTTCTATCATTTTGGCTTTGTTTATTTTAAATGGAGTTAATGGAGACGACCCATATAGATTTTTCACTTGGAAAATCACTTATGGTGATATTTATCCTCTTGAAGCCAAACAACAGGTTAGTAATCGTTTTGTTTGTGAAAATACTCTGTTCCTTTTTCCTCTGTTTTTATCCTGAAAAATGGTATTGTTTGTTCAGGGAATATTGATAAATGGGGAGTTTCCAGGGCCTCAAATTGATGCTGTCACTAATGATAACTTGATTATTAGTGTCTATAACTACCTTAAGGAACCATTCCTCATCTCTTGGTATGTCCTCTCTGTTTCTCTCTCTCTCTCTCTCTCTCTCTCTCTCTCTCTCTCTCTGTCTGTCTCTCTCTCGCTCTCTCAAATTTCTTGTTAAATCATTGAAAAATGCTACCATTTGGTCTCAGAAAAGTGATTTCTGGTCAAAAACCTATTGTCGTCCATTCTCGAGGAATTGAAATTTCCTATGAAATTTTGTCTGTTTTATGGGCTATAAGATGATGCAATGCACCCCAATGTTTGCCCAAATTCTAATGAAAAATATAAACCAAAATATAGGGTTGATGAAAATTATCTTAAAGCAAATTTTTGTCTCTGTCTTTTTTTTTTGTAATTATGAAAAAAAATACTCAATTTTTATAAAACACCAGAATTTCTGTAACTTGTTACTAAGAATTTTCTGTGGAAATATATATATAAAGGTAGATTTTTTATTGAAAGTGATGACGGACAATAGTGGGTGGTGGGTGCCAGAAAAAACATGCCAATTAGGAAAAAGAGAATGGCAGATCTTGGGTGCCAAAGGAAATACAGAGAAGGAATGATGGGTTTTTGCTCTTGTTGGTCGGAGTAGGGCTGTCTATGTTAACTCAGTGTCATGTGTGATCACACTCGACAATCACGGGCATGGTATTGTCATATGTCAACATGGACTGCTGCTGCTTGTTTGGACCCATCAAGAATTCATGATCCTCTTTTTTTTTTCTTATTCTGTCTCAATGACAACTGTCTATGAGCACTTTCTCTGACCCTCATAGATCTCAGACAGCTCCTTTTTATTATTTTTCTTTATTTATTTCAATTCAACATTGATCTTAGATTCATTTGGCACAAAACAATAATGTCTGAACATTGTTTAGGTTTTCAATTTCCATCTCTTGTTTGTGATTTTTTAAATTTAGCTAAATGATCAAGATCCGATTTTTATTAAAACATGCAAGAGGAGGGTTTTGAGTTGGTAGAGTAAGTGTGATTCAACTATTATACATATATTCCCTGAATTTTTTAATACTCAATTAGAAAATAGAAAATAAAATAAAAAACTCACTCAGACGGGGAGAGTTGTTATACGGATTTGTTAAATTTAATGCAGGTAAGTTGTTTGAGGAAATTCATAATTGAATATGATGGGTCCAATCCAAGGCAAAGTGAATCTAAAGACATTGCCAGCTCGCACCGTCGGGCTGTAGATCAAAGAATTTACTGCTCCTCCATAAATTCGCTATCGACCGGAGAGAGATCTATTAGATGCTCTCTCTCTCTCTCTCTCTTTCCTCCTTTTTTTATAGTGAGTTTTATATTAGATGCTTTTATATAAGCTTGAGATGCAATTCAAAGATTACGTATGATACTTAGAAATAATACAAATATAAGAGATATCATATTCATTAGTATTGATGCTAATAGATTTATTCTCATAAATATTGATATTCATGGGTTAGTGTTCGATGAGTTGTCTCCAGCAATCACCGATAATTCTATAATTCAATTTCATGAGAAATAATGATCGATAATTGATGATGCAATAGGCAATACTCCCATAGATATGAATTAACGGGGATAATAGGAAATTTATACCCATGAGAGGTAAAAAAAATTCCTAAAGTGTGGGTGTCCATCGGTTCAACTGGTAAGGTCTTATACTGTGGTGCTGATGGCCTAGGTTTGAAATCACACTGCAGTCCAACTGGAGGGATTTATGGACAAGGGAGACTACAGTTACCCGGAAAGGCTTGAAAACTTTTAGCAAAGAAAGAAGGGGATAAAAATGAACCGGATTTCAACATGCATATCCCATGGTCTGAGTTTAGCTAGAAAGGGTCTATTTGAGTGGAAATTTAGTCAAGGACATCCTATACTCCAATCTGAAGTTGTTCGTTTTTTGTGACTTTGAAATGCAAGTTTCGCATTAGACAAATTTCAACCTATAATTGTTCCACATCAGTCCTGTCTGCATGGTCTAATACTTGTAACGGGGTCAAGTGTTTTTTTTTTTTTTTTTCTGGGAAAAAGATTGACTGTTTTGCTACTGCAGGAACGGATTGCAGCAGAGGAGAAATTCATGGCAAGATGGAGTTTTTGGAACAAACTGTCCAATCCCACCAGGAAAGAACTTCACATACATGCTTCAAGCCAAAGACCAAATTGGCACCTTTTTCTACTTCCCATCACTTGCCTTCCACAAGGCTGCTGGTGCCTTTGGTAGCATCAGGATTTGGAGCCGCCCTGGCATTCCTGTGCCTTTCCCTTCTCCTTCGGGAGATTTTGTTGTTCTTGCTGGTGACTGGTTCAAGAGAAATCACTATGTAAGTCCATCTGATTCATATCTCTCCTTTTATAACATTTGTAAAGGAAAAAGAAAAGATATACTAAAAATTATGTTCATTTCTTGTAGGAGTTGAAAAGCATTATGGATAGTGGACATAATCTTCCTTTCCCTGATGGTCTTCTCATCAATGGTCGCGGTTGGAATGGAAATAGATTCACGGTTGATCAAGGTTTGTCAAGATCAGGATTTTATCAGACCAGTTTTAATAATGCAACCATAGAATCATGTCCAAATGCTTAATCTTGGATCAAAGTGCTTGTATAGTTGTTACATAATATTGGCAAACTTTGGGATTTTAAGGACTATGCTTAGGACATTATTCTTGAAAACCAAATTTTCAGGGAAGACATACCGGTTCAGAATAACAAATGTGGGACTTACATCATCAATAAACTTCAGAATCCAAGGACACAAAATGAAGCTAATTGAGGTAGAAGGCTCGCATACTCTCCAAAACACATATACTTCGCTTGACGTCCATTTGGGACAATCCTATTCGGTGTTAGTTACTGCCGACCAGCCTCCACAAGACTACTATACTGTTGTTTCTTCGCGGTTTACCTCTCCGGTGCTCACTACAACAGCCATTCTTCACTATAGTAATTCTTTTACGGGTGTTTCTGGTCCTGTTCCAGGTGGACCAACCATTCAAATTGATTTGTCTCTCAGCCAATCTAGATCAATAAGGTATTGCCAAGTTACCTTTGAAATGCTTATGTTCGTCCTTGCTGTGCTACCAATTTACTACTCTTGTCAGTATATTTGCCACATTAGCTGAGAGGTGAAAATTTCTAGATGTGCTCCTAAAATTCTCCTGTGACAAATATTTGTTTGTGAAACCAGGTGGAACTTGACAGCCAGTGCAGCTAGACCGAATCCACAAGGCTCATACCGCTATGGAATGATCAAAACAAGTAGAACAATTCTGCTTGCAAACTCGGCTCCAGTGATCAATGGCAAGCAAAGATATGCTGTCAATAGTGTCTCCTTTGTGCCTCCTGACACACCATTGAAACTTGCAGACTACTTTCAGATTCCTGGAATCTTCAGTGTTGGAAGTATCCCGAGCAACCCCACATGGGGCGGTGGATATCTTGCCACATCCGTCATGGGGGCCGAGTACAGATCCTTTATTGAGATTGTTTTCCAAAATTGGGAGGACACTGTGCAGTCATGGCACATTGATGGCTATTCGTTCTTTGTCGTAGGGTATGTTTATGTGGTTAAATTGTTGCATTGCTAGATGAAAACTACTTATTTGGCACTTTGCTAGATGAGACCTTTTATATGAGCTTGTGATTTAGGATGGATGGAGGACAATGGACAGCTGCAAGCAGAAACAGCTACAACTTGAGAGACACCGTTGCTCGTTGCACTGTTCAAGTATGGATGACTCAAACTTCCATCTTTTTGTGCTCTCTATTTTTGTTTTGAAGAAGTCTATTTAAAATTTTCTCTTTGAACAAGATTTGAACATATTCTGGGCTTGAGTTGCCATTTTAAATCAGACAAGTTTAACTTGGTCCCGATCGAGATTTAGCTTCCCTTTAACAGTTTGGTCCTGCTTCATTTAAAATTTTAACTTCCAAAGAGACTTGAAGATAAGTCAGGCTAGCTGCATTTAGTCAAGACCCCAGATTTGGCTTCTTTTTAGAAGCGTCTCGCCCTTTGTCATGCAAGCTCAGTTTGCGCTGGCATTAGAGTGGTATGGACCCAACTTTTATCCCTTTTCATCCGAGTCAAAGTTCAAAATGTTCAAAATTTTGGTGCAGGTGTATCCAAAGGCATGGACTGCAATCTACATAGCATTGGACAATGCAGGGATCTGGAATGTAAGGTCAGAGAATTGGGCAAGGCAGTATTTGGGGCAGCAGTTTTACCTAAGAATACCCTCGCCGGGTTCATGGAGAGACGAGTATCCCATCCCCAAGAATGCTCTTCTTTGTGGCAGAGCTTCCGGGCGTCATACTAGACCACTTTAGAGATCACATATCAAAGCTTCTCAGGTCTGCCACGAGAGGGTGACAGGCTAGAAGTGCTAGAAAGACGTCGAGTTCTATCGTATGGAAGATGTTGCAAAAGCTCAACTTGAGCATTCATTCATACTTTCTTCCATATTTTCGGATTTTATTTAAATTTTATCCCTTTTATGTTTAAGCACAGAATCTGTCACCTAGATATATAGTTTTGTTTTATGACCTTTTAGAATAAAATTTTATGTTGCTTCTCACCAAGGTTGGAACATCATAAATTTCAGTAACTATGTTAGATTTTGAGGGTTATATGGGTTATAAATTATTGGACTGTCTAGTAGTTACCTTATACCATAAAGTCACTAACAGTAACGCCATATTTAAGGAAAAATTTATAGCTATATTGTGGTTCAAATTTATACCGCCGAGAGCCCCAAACATCTTTTTTTTGATGTATCATATAACTAAATTGTGCTTTAACTGCCAACAAGCTTTCCAAATTATGCTTGGACAAAAAAGCTTTCCAAAATATGGATAAGTGGGAGTTTACATTAAAAAGAAAAAAAGGGGGAGAACAAATGTTTTTTTTTTTTTTTTGTTACACTAGAATTGGATTCGGATCATGGAATTGAGAAAGTGAGTTATAACCAATAAATTGTCCTCTTGTGGATGCAAATATTATGTATAACCCCACAACACTTGGTAACGAAGATAGGAAGATAGGCATGGGGCAGAACAAATCTGCATTTGTGTGGGTACAAGAAACCTAATTCGGTTGATCCCGCTGAATGTAAAATTTAGACAGGGTCTGGGAAGTTAATTCATGGTAACGAAAACCGTCAGAGAGTCGAGTGGTCATAATTTCAGCAACTCATGTGGGTTTGAAATTAGTGCACAAAGGTCGGTCGGGCCGATTAAGGTTGGCGGCCCACCCCGCCATGCCCATAGAGACTGCAAAGCCGGCAAAGGCTCACGGTACCACGTACTAATTGGCAGCGTAGATTTTGTTTAGGATGTAAATCATATTAAAGAGAGTTGATTATTGAGTGTTTAATTATATTTGTTTATTGTTTCGGATAAAAATGTAAGGTATAATTGTTCTTACTTATTTTTGTGAGAGACGGACCATGTCCATGGTTGAGAGTAGGAGTCCTTAACCATTGCGGTGGGGCATATTTGGATGGGGATGGGGGGGCATTTTTCGGATGCTTGCTCACGCTAGCAATTCAAAACTTGTCCATGTTTGTTGAAATCCAGCCAGAGAATATTCCCAATTTTTAAACCCCCTCCTCTGCAATTCTTGGAAACCCTCTTGTGGCTACCCTACCTCACAAATCCTGACATGCCCCATTTTGGCCTTCACTGACCCCATTTCACCAATCCACCTCTCCTATTCCCATGTGACGCATGACATTGAAGAAGACCCACATCTCCCAAATTGAATTAATATTTGAACAAAATTGTACCAAATTCCCACCTGTTACTTTTGATTATTGATTTTCTTTTGTCAAAATAACATCATTCAACCAATATATGTCGGCGTAGATGAGAAGGGTATTTTTATCTCTTAATCAGATTTGGAGTTCGACTTCCACTGGATATAGAAAAAATATTATTGGGAGATAACCCCCTCAATTAAAGTCTGATAGACTCTTCAATTTGGATTAGTCGGAGTGAAATTTCAGATACCAGATGGTCAAGTTACAAAAAAAAAAAAAAATAACATCATTCATTTTACTTCCTTCAAAATTTCTTCTTGCTGCCGTTAGTGGGATCTGTTCTTACTTTTTTTTCCTTTATTTGGGTAAATTATAAATTGGCATCGTAATTTTAAAGGCCTTATTCGATAAATTAGGGTTTTAATGGATAATATTTTTCTTTTTTGTTTTTTTTATACATAAGGAGAATCAAATTCTAAATTTTTATAAGAGAGAGTGAAAATCGTATTCGTTGAACTATAACTCATTAGGTTCTATTTTTTCCGTATATTCCTTTTTTTTTTTAAGCAAAGCTAATCTCATTTTCTCACAAACTGGACTCGTCAAAAAGCCAGCTTGGGTACAAAGCTTCAAGAGCTATGTGTCACTTTTAAAGCGATCTGTGACATATAAAAGAATGACATGGCAAGCAACATCTTTACTAATTTTTTCACGAATTAACTATAACTCAATTAATACTACTCCTCTCTATCTTATAATGGTTTCAAGTTTGAGTTGCTTTGTGTATCAAATATATATATATATATATATATATATACTAGTTTTTTCTAGAGCCAAAATAGTACCTAAATGTTTTTTTTTTAATTTTTTATTTATGTAGAATGACTGGGTCACTCTTAGTGTGCTACCCTCATACACTCGTTAGCATGAGAAATAGCATTGCTCTAAAAACAATGGGAGATGAAATCATTTGAATGTGAAATCAGCATACGACAAAGTCATGGTGGGGGCCATGATGAGAAAAAAATGACCGGCCAGAATAAAGGGAGCTTGGGTCTCCAAAATGAGTAAGATTTTTGAAATTCTTAGCCCTTATCTTTGGTATGTTCCCTTTAAGCTTCTTTGGTATGTTTCCTTTAGGACATGCATTGCTTATGTCACCAATTAATGCTTCACTTTTGGCCATTTTTATTTAACGTATGAGTTTTTTGTTCTATAGTGAACCCAACATTATTTCTCTGCTTTGAAAACTTGTTGTATGAACAAAATAAATTTGGCCCAATGAGAAGAACATTAATTCTCTTAACTAAAATTCGAGTTTGAATTTAAAAATTGAAAAAAACTACGTTGTAAAAATTTTCTCTTATAGAGGGTTCAATAATAACTCGAGTTAGATTAATCGAAATATAATACTAAATATCAATTTGTCTAAAAAAAAAAAAAAGAACTTATAACATGTACCGTTGTTTTGGTCTTTGGTAATTATCTGGTGGAATTAGGGTTTGTTCCATTGCCTATGCATGCTTTTGAAAGACACTTGTCTTTTTGTTCCTCATTTTAAAATAGGTGACCTCATGAAGAATATTACTTTGATTCAGTAAAAATTCAGGAGATGAAGATAAGAGATACTTTGATATAAATTAGTAGAGGTGAAAATATTCTTCTTTCCTTTTGTTTCATACCCCTTTTGTCATGCCAATTATGGAACAGTGGTGCAAATATCCCTTATTTAAATTAAATTTTTTAATCATTTTGTGGTATCATTACTTATAAAAATAATAATCATTGAACTGATTACAGCAAATGACAGATTATCGGCATTTCTTTCTCTCTCTCTTTTCGATCAAATGAGTAAACATGACAGTAATATAATTTAAATCTATGTTAATTTTATGGAAAGAAAAGTTTCAATCCATGCCCTAAACATGGTGTAAGTAAATCCCAAAAGAGACTTAAGATTCAAACCCTTATTCAAAATTTGTAAATCCAACATGCTCCCCTCCTTTTTTTTCACTATAAAATGTCTAATGAAGTCTACCAAATATCAGAGACATCATATCTCGTACATAAAAACCTTTACTAAAATCTAATGGCAAATATAGCATTTACCTAATTAGAAAGAATGTTTATAATTGTCTAATCATAATGGAATTCCGAAATCAGAATTTCCCAGAAAAAGATATTATTAATCATCAAACAAGACATTTTTATTATCATTACTAGGTATCATTAGAAATTTTTATTTTTCACATGGTAACCCTTTTTCTATTGTTTTTGCTAAAAGCTATTTTTCGGTTACAATATTCCCTTTCACCCAATCATGAAGCAATAGGTTGAAATTTCTTATCTCAGTTCTCTGAAATTCCGTAGAGAATTTTCCCTTTTCCTTAATGCAAATTCATGGTGACCAAACTAACCTCAGAAAGTTCAAAAAGTAGCAGATGGAGACAAAAACGCTAAACTGAGTCTCTCTTAGCATTTATTCCCTTCTGTTGCAGAACAAACCAAGTTTTTCATCCCCATCTTAATCTCTCTCTCTCTCTCTCTCTCTCTCTCACATGAAGAGGGTAGACTGTGAGAGTTCTTTCATGAGATCTCCATCTTCTTCTCTAGACAATAGCGAAAACCCTTCACCAAAATTTGGTTTGAGAGCTACAGGGCCAAAGATTGATGTATTCAAGACCAACTTACATTTAAGTTCACCTGTTGTTAGACCTTACATCAGATCCAAAATGCCAAGGCTACGCTGGACACCGGATCTTCACCATTGCTTCGTGCGTGCCGTGGACCGCCTTGGAGGAGGAGACAGTAATATATACACATACATACATGCCTACATACATACTCACATACACACATACATATATACTATTTCTAATTTTTTTTGTCATATATAATTTTTCATTTTTTTTCCTGGCAGGAGCTACTCCAAAGATGATCTTACAAATAATGGACGTAAAGGGACTCACTATATCACATATAAAAAGCCATCTTCAGGTCCTTATTATTATTTTTTTCTTTTATAATGCTTGAATTAGGAGCTGTTCTGTCATAGTTTTGACTATGGTTTATGTGTGGACAGATGTATAGGAGCATGAAGCACGAACAGGTCCTTCAAGGTAAAAAGATATACACATTTTTAATGAATTGTGCATGTTCTTTTTAGTTGCACTCAATAAGTTTTTTCATGTTTTAGGGTTACACTTTTCATCTTTTTAGATTTTACTCGAGCTGGTTTGTTGTTTTTGGATGCCCAGAATGGAAGAAAGTTAACATTGATGTTTTCGCCATGACGATTGCACTAGGATTCAGGGTTATATTGTAACTTAAAAGCTCATAATTAACAAATTTAGAGAGAGAGAGAGAGAGAGAGAGAGAGAGAGAGAGAGAGAGAGAGTACAATGAACTCTTTCAAAGATGAAAAGAGGACTAAAAATAAGTAAGGTCCTTGTAATAATGACTTCCATTTAATGAAAGAGATGATAATTCATTTGAAGGGGGAAGTCTTTCAATGGCCGTTTTCAGACCTTGAAAATATTTTGCAGGCTATCTACATAGTTTAGGCTTTCTGATTTCATTACTAGTGTTTGTGTTTGATTATATTCCTGCTATAATTCTATGGCACTTTTGTAAAAATTCAACTTAACTCAATTTGTCATTATCCTCTCTCTATTTCATTTTATTATATTTATTATTTTTTCAACTAAAACAAAATATTTTTCACCAGAAAATTTGAGTTTTAAATGCCCAAGTCAATTTTCTACATAAAATGCTAAGATTATTTTTCTATGTCGAATACTTTACCTAATCTTTTACTTAAATTAAATCTCAATTTTCCGAGTATATCTCATTTCTATTTTTCATATTAATGAATTTAATTAATTCCTTATGAAAACAAATATTATAAATTAAAAGTTACCAGCTAAATCCATTTTAGGGAACATAAGTAAAATGCGAAAAAAATGAGTCTGTGTTTTAATTACTTCGGTTAGTAGAATCTCTTTTATTTGTTACTAGAGATTTAAGTCGGTGTGAATGATTAAATTAAATATTTTGTTTTATTAATGCGCTACTAGGAATAACTATATGCTATTAATTTGTACATATGATATGCTCTTTTCGACTCATACTCAAGCCTATATGCAAAAATGAAATTAAACTTTTTTTTTTTCCTTATAAACATTTTGCCTTGAAGAATCAAGTGCAATAGGGAAAAGAAATGATGGAGTACAGGATATAATGTGGCTCAATCACATCCAAATGCCTCATGAGAACGAAAAGAGTGGAGTCAATGACAAAACAGTCCTCTTTCAAGGCTGCAGAAATCAGTTTTTTGAAGATCCTGCACTCAATACTCCCTCTGCACCCATGCAATGGTTTGGATTTTCTTCTCTTCTTCTCTTCTATTTTGTAGTTACAATTTGCTATCAGCAAAATAACTAGAGAAAAAGGGCATGTAAAAGGAAATTACTCATCCCTTGAATGGATATTATGAGTTTTAATTGGTAAATTGAAGATTAAACAGTTTAAATTTGTAGAAAAATTCTAATTTTTTTAAAAGGGTGTGACTGAAACTAATGAAATAGACATATTATTAAATAAAAAAAATATAATATGACATATTTAATAACTCCTTAATTGTAAAATAAAAAAGAATAAGAAATTTTATTATTATTATTATTTTTCATCAACCAGTATCTGAGTATAGCCTGACTAATTCGATCTAAATACTGTAGAGCATGTTAAGAAGTTGGTTTTTCCAAATCTCACTTCTCTGTTTCCATAGCTCAAATTGAAAACCTAGAATTAAGATGGTGCAACATTCTATTGTTATATTTATAAGAGTTTGATTTTATTATTTGTTTATGTGATTGGAATCGGATGGACCTAACTTATACTTAGTATTAACACTTAATCATGTCATCAATGATGTGTTCTATGTGCTCAATGATACATTGTTCTGAACTTACATTTCACATATATTTGTAGGAATGAGAAACAAGACGCAAGGTATGGACAGAAACAAATTGAAGCATGCCAAAGTGGGTCTCTACAGACCCTAAGTTCTTACTATATTTTCAAGGATCTCGCTAAAACCTACACTAACCATGTAAATAATTTTTGTCCCTTGTTCTCTTCAAGTTCTCAAACTCTAAAACAACTGACTGTTTCAAAAGTTTTAACGTCATATACTAATTATGACTCTAATTATTAGTCGACTCTTCTTTGCTTCAGGATGCCGCAGCTAATTGCAAGAGCTTGATGTGTCAAAGACTTGATTGTCCGTATGAGACAGTTAGGGGAGCAGCTAACGATGCATTGTCCCTTTCTTTGGGATCACTAGGCCACCATCCTCCTGCGGAGACAAGCCAAGACAGTGATCTCTCTCTTGAGCTTACTCTCGCTTAGCATAATAAACATAACATTCGACAGAAAATTAATATATGGACTTCAAAATTAATCTTCCATTTGGAAATTATTATTTTTTGGTAAAATTTTATGACAAAATATTGTTGTGGTATATAATAACCCTTGACAACATAGTTGGTATGCTAAGGTTTAATTGGTATGCTTAGGTCTAATTGGTATACCAAGACTGTAGTTAGACATAATATTTTTAAAATAAGATTTTGAATTTGAATATTAAATATAATAAAAATAGATATTAAGAGAGTTTTATTTTTAAAAAATTTAATTTGATTCGAATTAAATTTAATTAAATATAATATTATTACCAATTATGAATGGTTTATAAAAAGAAAAAGATTACCTTATACAGCCCCAAATATCGACTCGGGTATGAAAATTTGGGCCAGCTACTTCGTGACCAGCCCATCAACTCAAATTTTGATTTGACCTCATCGACTAATTATTTGTTGTTATTTTTGAGTTTTTTTTTTTTTTTTTTTTTTTTTTTTTTTTTTTCTTCCTTGTATCGGGCTGGGATTGCTACTTGTATTCAAATCTTGAAATGAGAAAATAAGCATAAGGGTATCCGACGGTTAATTCGAACTGCAATAATCAGAACCAAAAAAATTAGTTACTTGTTACTGGATAATTGTAGATCCAAGGCAAAATATATGTATGTATGTATGTTATTGTTGGTTACAATATCATTGTTAGGATCATATTATTAGAAATGAACATCAACGGGTACTTGCACTCTGATCCTAGGTTTGAATCAAATTTTCATGAATATAACGATAAGATATTATACTCTCTTAATTATAAGTTTTGGATCTGAATCATGAGAATGGAGAAATGAAATTTGAAAAAATCAATTCCGTAAGTTTTAACTCAAGTGACACCAATTCTCATTTTCTTTATAATAGACTCGAGTTTGAGTCTTATTATAAAAAATATGTATATATATATAAATATATAATATAATTGTTACATATAATGTATAGTATAATTTAATTTTTATATATTCATGGTACATTAACTACCGGACTGGATCCATAAACCAAATCTAAATATTTTAGACGTGCCTACTTAGATCTTTCTAAACATCTTGACATGACTTCTGTGGTTGAAAGGCCGAAAATAGACCGGGCCATAGCCCCCGGTAGGCCACGAGGCTTCTTTTCACCCCTTGGTTTAGTCATTACAAGGTTTGATGCCCATGCTTTTTCTCACACAACATGATGTATGTTAATAGTAATTATAACTTTAATATGCATAATTAAAAGTAAAAAAAAAAATGAAAATTTTGAAATTATATTTAATTGTTTTGCAAATTTTTTCTTTTAATATTTGGGATAGATTTTAATTTTATTATAAAAGTTATCATCATCGTCATTATTATTTTAATATTAGAATGATACCGAATATGCGTTTTTATATCAAAAGTATATTTTCTTTTTTTTTAATATATATAAGAAAGACTTGAGTTTGAGATTTGGATGATACCGAATAAGCATATCAAAAATATATCAATTGTATAACATCCTTTCTATACGTAACTTTGATGAAACATTGTTGATTTATTGAAAAAGGCGTATTAATATACTTAATATAACCACGTTAATTACATTATATGATATAACGATACATTAAAAGAATTTTTGTTAACTTTTTTTCTCTTTTTCTATGCCTAGCATTGAAATTATTCTAGTTGGTGCAAAGACCTAAATTGCCATATTTTAATAAAAATGTTAATAAAATTTATTTGTTAAATACTACAAATTAGGAAAATAGCTATCTTGTTAAGAAATTAATAGAATCATACATTTTTTTTATATGTGTACATTTTTACTTTGTTAATGAAAACTAATAACTCTCTTGGTATGATATTTGGGTGGTCTGTAGGTCCCTTGATAGAGGTCTTCGAGAGGTATGTCATTGAGAGATCAGGTTTTCTTGGTGGATGTTTTGTTCAAGATGTTTTTGTTGGCAATCATTGGTTAGAGTATATCCAGGGCACTAAGTAACGAATTTCGAGATCGATGAGAGTCTTTTCTGAATTTCTATTTATTGTTGGATGTGACAGAATTGTGTGGATTCTCAACTCTAGTGATGAGTTCTCTATTATTTCAGTTTGGAAGAACGTCAAAGATTCCCATTACGATGTGTCGTGGATGGATGTGGAATTGTTTCTTGGAGTGATTTCTCGATTTGCATTTATCTTGTGGTTTGTCTTCATAGAGCGGTTTCGGACGAGTGACCATCTATTCAGACTTGAACTCTTGAGTTTCTCGATTAATATTAGATCATTTGTTCTATAGATGCCTCTTCTTCGGGGAGATTTGGGGACTAATCGTGGCAAACTATGTTCCTGTGACTTTTTCTATCCATTGATCCGGTATTCGAACGACTCTCCTCTCCCCTACTTGACATCCTCTTCAACGAAATGAGATTTTCAAATATCTTCTCAGTGTTTGTATTTACTATATATAGATAGAGAGGAATGAAAGTAGAATTGATGAGTGACAGTTTCTTTTATGAGCCATCGCGACATTTATTAGTATAGTCTTACATGCAATCGAGACTAGATCATAGTGATTTTTAATGAGTCTCATATAGAGGTTTGTTAATTTTTTTCTCATATATCTCAGAATAAATTTTGATATTTGTATATTCATTCATTTTTTATATATTCATTCTTTTATATCAAAAAAATGAAAAATAATATTATGACTAATGTGTTCAAAATATAATTTTTATGTGTGTGTGTTTAAATAATAGCATGATTAATTTGTTTTTCCGCATTTACAAGCTTAGTCGTGTTATGGGCCCTTGGTCTTTGTTCGGAGGCCAAGTTTCTTTTTTAGATCCTAAATTTCTTTTTATTTGTTTTATTAAAATTTCTAATTATTAGAATTCACTTTTTTCAATTTTACAAACCTATTCTTAACCATCCATCCTTGGTAATCTTAGGATCTTTGATAATCAAACACGTTACGTTTTAATCACTTAAAACTCATAATCTCATCCCTTGAAACTTTGTTTCATCTCCCAAATTGGTATCAAATAACTAACACAGTTAACATTTTTTAGGTCTTAATTTTAAAATTTAAAAATTTAAAAATAAAAAATTCATATTTAATTTTTTTTAAAATTAATCCCGATAATATTTAAATCGAATTAGTCGAATTATAACCGGTTTCAAATCAATTAAAAAAATTATAAAAAAATAAAGTTTAAATTATTAGAATGTTTAAATTATTATAAAAACAATTAATTAGTCGACAATGTTTAAATTATTGGAATTCCCAAATTGATTGATTAAAAAAAAGAATAATTGGTCTAAAATATCCATATATTAAATGTCAAATTGTTCGCTTAAAACAATCTTAGCCATCCGTTGGATCTCTGTCCGTGTCTTCTTCATCTCTCTCTCCTACCTTCTTCTCGGATCCCCTCTTTCTCCCTCTATCTCTGTCTTTGTTACAAATTACGGTGGTGACAATGTCACCGCTGCAATCTTACACAACCATTGAGTTCTAATCCTCGTTAATGGCTTCTCTAGCGCTCTTGTTTTAGCACAATCTTGCTATCTCTTACTCTTTTGACGTCAGTTCCAACCATTACAATCGAATTCCTCGACTATTCCCAGCAGCAAAGGCTATTTACTTGACAACCACTCTCTCATTCGCTTCCAGAGCAAAAAGCTGCGACAAAACCATATTTTGATAACAGAAGGTTGCTTGGACCCCAAATAATGTTACCTCTTGAGATTTTAGTCTATGTTGTTTCCTAGCATAGTAATGGATATTGAAATGGGTTTGCAAAAGAATTTGATTCAACCCTATCTGATACATTTTCTGAATTGAAGCCAATGTTGTCATTTTTTGTTGAATTTTGATAGGCCCTTACTGCTTTATGTATCCCTTCTTGTTTTCTCGGAGGATTATTTTTATTTTCAAAACATGTTTGGGGTATGTCTTATGATTACTTGCAGGACATTAAAAATAATATAGAAGCCTACCCAGATACTAAATCATGAAGATTTTGTAATCTCAAACCTGGATCAATGTTTTCTTACATTGATCATGTCTAAGCAATTTAGAATCTCTATTTTTTTTGGCTAATCATAAAGGACCGGAGGGGGGGATGAATGATGCTACTCCCTCTTGTTTAAGCGTTAGAATCTTTCATTATGTTAATGTTCTATTATCTGTTTTGATTCTTTTTCCATTAAACTGCTAATTGCCATTTTTGCAAATATTTTTGTGTTGCTTCTGATGGCGATTCAATTGTTTCACAAAAAGAACAAGAACTAATTGGATTACCTGTATGATTGTGTCATTAATCTTCATGAATTGAATTTTTTTCATGTGGAATAATCAGTTTCTCTAACAACTTAAGATTATGGAAAGGGTGATTATAATTTTTATGTGCATTGCTTGTATGATTGTGTTACTAAGTTTTAAGATCATGGAAAATGGTGAATAATTTCTCGAACACGTGAATAAAGATGTCTGACATGATTCAAACTCAGAACCCTTGGCTTAGCTGATGGAATGTGTAAAATAATTCTAATGCCTTATCTTTTTCACCTTTGAGCAATTTAAGTGAAATTTTCATGTATTGTGTAGGTTAAAGTTCAGTGAAACCCCAAAAAAGCATATGCTTCCCATTTATTATGACTTCACTTCTCCAATCCCCGCAACAAGGTTGCAAAAGCTCTTGAGGGAAAGGGAGCTAAGAGAATGCAATGGTTATTAACACCCAAATGCGATGCAATTGGTGACAAGGAGAGTGATCTGTTCTCATGCAAAGGCCATAGCTGGGGGTTTACCTCTGATGAGGAATTCTTGGAAGCAATTGCATCTGCAAGATCATTCAGTGAGAGCTCTGAAAACCAAGATGGGACATCTGTCAAACATTGTTTATTTGTCGTCACAAATAAGTTGCCCCATCTCTGCAGTTAGGAAAGGTGTGGTCTCCTGGCAACTAGAGATGAGTGTAGGAGGGCTAGTCACCGCAGTGTTAGGTCTCTTATGCTAAACTTTTATCATAATTTTGCTTCATAGTCTTTTCATTTGCATTTGCATGGTTGTTTTCAGTACTTATGAGAGAAGCCTAATTGATGCCACATTGCTTTCTTGAAGGTGTGAAAGGGTTTGAAACCAGGTGGATTGGGTGGGCAGGTGTAAATGTTTCTGGTGAAGTTGGACGGAGTGCTCTGAATAAGAAATTAGCTGAAAAGGTACAAAATATTTGGTTTGTCAAAGTTTCCATTGATCTTGAACTTCCTTGAACTGGATTATCTACTTAGCAGCAAATATGATGCTTAACTTTTGGTTGATGGATCTAACTTGTTGCTTCAATGTTAATCTTGCGTTTGCCTGTGTGAGATTGTGTCAAGAGAGGTATAATTTTCTCTAAATCTAGGTTTCTTAAATTGATGGCAGAGGTGCATTCCAGTTTTTCTAGATGAAGAAATCGTTCATCAATATTACATGGGTACTGCAATCTTGGCCTTCCACCAGAAGACTGCCTTGCAACTACCTGATGTTTTGAGTCACAATTTGATGCATATATAAAGGCTAATCAAAATATTTGCAGAGGTGGTAAACGAACATTATGTGGAGGGTGATGTTGTATGGATCCATGATTACACCTGATGTTTCTCCCAAAATGTCTCAAAATGTACAAGAATATGAAGGTTGGTTGGTTTCTTCACACGCCATTTCCCTCTTCAAGAATTTACAGGACCTACCATCTAGATCAGAGCTGCTATTTCCCATCAGAAGAAACTGATGACTTCATGCATTTCCTTTCCTTGCACCCCAGCTTTGATTTTATTTTTGCCATTGAAAATTTGTTTGGGGCTAGCTAGTAGTTTTCATGCCTAGGTAGAAGTTTGTACTTTTTGAGACTCTGAATATGTTGCAAGATGAATGAGTATAAGTCCACTGCAGTTGGAATGCTTACAGCTGTAAACTGAGAAAGGTAATGATCTCAGATGCAAAGATAGTTGATTGGCTGAATCCGTGCATAAGGAATGATTGTATTCTATCCCCTTCCAAATTCTATGGACCCTTAATGTTCTATTCCTACATCAACATCCTGATTTGAATCAGGTCTTGCAAAATCAGATTCAAATTTTAAGTTGAATTTTAGAATTGTAGTATCCTTTGAATTGTACAGGGATTTTAATGGCTATGACTTCTTTTTGCTAAAATTTTGTAGGTGAAGTAAGCTAAACAAGTTATTTTTCATATTGATTTTGATACTTGGGACAAATTGATACGTTGAGTAAATTTCATAATATGTTTTGATGTGAGGTGCTTTGTCAGTGCCTGCACTTGTGTGCTTGGACTTGAGGGTACACATGAAGGAGTTGAGGACTATGGAAAGTTAACTCATGTTGCTGCAGTACATTTTACTTGATGGTTCAGGATTTCAATTTGTGTATACTCCAATATAGAAATAATATACATTTATGTGTGTGTGTATTTGAACTTCATGATCTTTCAATCTGTGATTGAATTACTCCTCATAATGCCATATTTTCTTTCTTTGTGAGCTTGACACTACAGTTTCCCATTGGAATAGATTCTAATCAGTTCATTCGAGCACTCGAACTCCCTCAAGTCCGCAATCACATCAAAGAATTGCAAGAAAGATTTTCAGGCTGGCAGGTACATACCTTTTGCTTTTTGTTGTTTTTGTCTTGCAATGGTCATATTTTCTTTGGCAGGATATAGTTTTCATGCTTTGTGGTCAATGCTTCTAAATATTACATTTTCCATTCTAGTTTAATCTGCTTATTTTGGTGATTTGAGGATTGGTAGGTGATGTTGGGTGTTGACTGTCTTGATATGATTAAAGGAATTCCCCAGAAGGTATTGGCATTTGAAAAATTCCTACAGGAAATTCCTGATTGGCATGATAAAGTAGTTTTATTGAAAATTGCTGTGCCTACAAGGATTGATGTTCCTGAATGTAGGTTATGCTTACAACATGTTTCTTGTTAATTTAGCTGGAGTAGATGATTAAATTTTTTACTGCATTTTAGATTTAGGAGATTTTGCAAAGGTTTTTAAGTGGAAGTTTTGAATCTCAAGGCCCTAGAATCAAGGTCTTTATAGATTAGTTCCCGGTATGTATATTAGCATGTGATGTGCAAATTACTGAAGCACATCCCCTTGAATTCAGTGGTCAATTGATATTTAATACACTTAAGTCCTCAAAATACAATTTTTGATACCTGGAAATAGAGTAACAGTTCTATTACGGCCTTTAATTCCCATCTTTTCTTGCCAAGTCCTAGTGCCAAAACTTCTTTGAATTTGAGTTTTCTTAGCTTTATGTTGACAGTTCATATTGACAGTTTGATTCCTGGAAAGAGAGTAATATTTCTATGAATGACCTTTAATTTGCTTCTTTTCTTGCCAAGTCCTAGTGCCAAATTTCTTTGAATCTGAGTTTTCTAAGCTACCTCTCGAGAGTTCATCATTGATGTTATTTGTACAGATCAAAAGCTGACAAGCCAGGTTCATGTAATTGTTGGACAAATTAACTGAAGATTCAGAACCCTTACGGCTGTTCCCATACATCATCTGGTATGTTGTTAAACAAAATGCTAACAAAACAACCATGCAAAACATATTCAGTAGAGTTTTAGGGGACAATAGCTCAACTCTGACAAGCATCTTGATGACTACCTTTTATGTAGACCTTTTAAAGTCGAGGAGGTTGCAGGAAGAGTGCAACAGAAAAATGATTAACTTCTAGGATATATTTCAACATTGTTAAAAGAAATAAATTGAAAAGAATTATCCCTATGAATGAAATTTTTGTTGACATGTGTATTATGTCAAACCAATATCCCTTTTTATCTTACACCAACACTTCTGGATATAATAATTTTTGTATTGTGTCTGTGTTGTGCATGGTTCTTAAACATAGCATGACACAACACTTGGCTACTTATACTAGTGTAAAATTTTGTAGCTTTACTGTGTTACCTTATCTATGTTGTACAATGCCCTGTTCTCTTCGTCCGTGTCCATGCTTCATAGGTACCTCTTCATTATAAGAATTTCTTACAGCTCAGGTTATAAGAAAGTAAATGACTAGAATTTGGTTTAGGGACATTTTTTTACATTAGGAAAGAATTTAATGAAAGAGTAACTATTTTGATGTTGAATGTCTGCTTGCCTTGAGTTTGGTTAAATTTCAGCTCTACAAAATCCAAGTGCTTGTGATGATGAGGAAAAAAAAAATCATGATTCATAAACTTAGTTTTATATTGTTTCACATAAGAGATTTGATGAAATACAGATCACAAAGGAATGGAAGAACGATCCTATAATATGAGCCATTTACACATTAGTATAATGAAAACCAGTAGATTGTAGCTCGATAGATGAGTCTTAATGCTGAAATCACATATATGCATCTCAATGAGAGATAAAGGTTTAAGAATGCAGGAGTAAGACTAGTCTGATACGCCCTTGACATGTCAATTAATTATACATCAACATTTCAGATTGCTATAAAAGGCTATTGCCAAGAAACTATTTTGAAGAGGCATACTCATCGTTCTCCAATGGGACAGTCTAGTGATCATAATCCTTCTCCCCCAACCTCATGATCTGGGGTTCAAATCTTTGTGTAACCAAAAAGAAAAAAAAAATGAGACATACTCATCCATATGCACTCTTAGATCAAGTATTTACCCAGATGGTGTTTCTTCCTCCTCAATATTGCTTGACATTTGGAACAGGTCTCAATGTCAATTGTGAAGCGCTCTAATGCATCTTATATTTACAGGATTGATCACTTGACTTTCATGCATTATGTGCTCTGTATGCTGTCACTGGTATTGGGCTCTACTTGGAATTTTCACTTACTGTTGATTCCATTGGCTAGATAAGTCTTGGCATTTCTAATTTTTATAACTTTCCTCTAAAACCAAACTGAAAAAGCAAAATGGAGGCAATTAAAAAAAAATAAAGAAGATTTAATTCTATAAATCTTCACAAAGCTTATAGTGTGCTTAGTCGTGGAAGTTTTTGACAACATACAGAGATCATTTATCTAATATCCTCCTTTATACTCTATCATAAACTTGGATGTAGGTAGATAAAAATCAATTGCAGACCTATAAATTCTTCTCCATATAATTATGCTCACTCTCGTCCTCATCCTAGGAAATACTGATATTCCAAAGAAAAAAAAAAGATGAATGATGAATGAATACTTTCTTGAATCCTTATAAAGCAGAAAATTTTTAACTTATGGCAATTCTTGTATAATCTTGTCTATACTTATCTTGGTTGCCTAAATCTGAATACAAGTAGAAATGCTCAAATTTATGTGAAAGAAAGGAAGTTCGTGAATCTGGAAGTGCCTGACTGATGCAACGGTTTATGAAACTTGTCTATGGGAGGATTTGCCAAACGGCTTGTTTCCAAATCATCTTACTGTGGTTTCCTTCCTTACTTTTATTTTCTTGTCATCTTCTCCTTGTCTAGATATTGTGCTTGTCACATCTTTAAGGGATGGAATGAACCTTGTCGGCTATGAATATGTGGCTTGTCAGTCTTCGAAGAAAGGGGTTTTTGATTTAAATGAGATAACTTCAATTTTATCTTTAAGTTCATGTTAACATTTTATTTAAATTATGGTATATTTGTCTAGGAAGTAAAATTAGCTTCCCAGTTAATAAATGGGATAAAAACTTCTGCATAAAAATGAATCCATTGGTGTCCATCTATGCCTAAATTACGCATTGCTTAGGCAAAAAGAAAAAGTGACATGTCGATTGAAAACTATGATCAGATAAGGAATCCATACGTCAATTATTTTTTTTCATTATTTTCATGGGTGCCATTGTCTAAGATTTTGACCAAAGGTGTTATACTTTGAAGAACTCCATTTGTTCCGTTGATCCTATACACTCATCTTTCATATATATCATTTTTCTAAGCTGCACAGTAAACTTAGATAAAGTATATATTTGTCCCCATTTTTTGTCTTAATTTATGATAAATAATTTCTTCGCAATTTGAGACTCAGTTGTGGGTTACACTCGTTCAGTGTAAGCCTGTGAAATATATTTGTGTTACATCTGTGGTCTGACCTCTACCGTAATGACAAATCTTTGGATTTATTTCTGTTCGCTAAAGCATTTATTTTGTTCTTTCCCAGTTTGCAGGTGCTGCACAGTCTCTGGGTGTTGGGGCGATTCTAGTAAACCCATGGAAATCACAGAAATGGCTGCATCTATATCTTATGCATTAAACATGCCAGCTGATGAAAGAGAAAAAAAGCACCCATACAAAAGAATGGGCTTGAACCTTTGTAAGGCATGAACAATTTTATTTTATTTTATTTTATTTTTATTTTATTTTTATTTTATTTTTTTTAACATGCTACATTCTTATCAGACTATTATACTAAAAATTTGTTGATTTATTTGTTTGAAATTATATCAGTCAAAGTTATTGCATGGAGCTGCAAATGCGGTTAAACAAAAGCCCAAAGCTTCTGTTATGAGCTGCATATGGCTTTTCAAATGTCAATTTTACTTGAATATGATGTCAGAGGCAACTAGAACTAGGAAAGCATTTTTGTGAATCCCACTTAATTTCATTAGGAGATACATATGGATAGCTTAAAGTATGAAGTCTTCATTGTTAGGAGCTCATGTTAGGGTTTGTGGCTTGGAAGGAATTAGTACTGAGGTGAAAGTGAAGATCTGTTGTGGAGTAGAATGGGTGTCTGGGATGCTGAAATCTTGATGCTGATGTCCGGACATTTCAAAACTAAAATTTGGAAACACATTATTAAAGGTGCATTGTTTTTGTGAAGATAATGGACATAATACAGTTTAGCCTGAGGAAAAATACGGTAGCCCACTAAGCTACTGAACTAATAATTGTTTTTGGCAGTAAGATTAGTATGTAGTCCATCCAAGCGCATGCGACCACGTACTTCTGCCAAAAATTGAAGTTTGCAGCTAAAAGTTTGTGGGAAGACTGCATCTACATGCATGTGAGCAAATATGTTCTTGTTATATAGTTCAGCATTTTTCCATTCCAGTGCCGTCAAATGTGCCCTAGGCGCTCACGTTGGTGAGGCACTAGACCAGCGCCTTTTGGTGCTTCATCAGCAACCTTCAAAGAGGTGCTCACCTTTTGCGCCAAGGTGCCTGGCAAACTCCTCTTTTAAAATTCAAGCTTTTGAGTATGCTCTCGAGTGCTGATTGTTTTTGTTTTTGTTTTTGTTTTTGTTTTTGTCTTTGGTTTTCCTTTTTTTTTTTTTTTTTTTTTTTTTTTTTTTAATTTTTGGTTAGACAAGTACTTCATGCAGCGAGCGATTAAAACCTCAGTCAATATCCGGTCCTAGCACCTGGTAGGTGTCTAGCAACTTTGACAACATTGCGTCAATAACTTGTCCAATTGTAATGTCTGTCATAGGAGGAGTCTAAGTTTGTGCAGGCCTACAGGTATGTGAGCAAGGGGTATTGTAGAGAACAATGAGGAGAGGGAGTGGAGTACACTGTGCCACTCATTTATTGCGGAGAGTCGTGGTTATGCAATTCTAGCCTTTATCACTGTTGGAGTGTCTTTTAGTGGTTGCAAAATATAGTTCAGGTTCTTTTTTTTTTTTTTAATGTTTTCCAATAATAAAATATTTTATTGGAGTATATACTTTTGGAAAATTCATTCCATATTTTTAACAGTATCTAAAATATTCCTAGAAAATAGTTTCATTGTTTGGAATGTTTTTAAATTCTGCATCTAATGAGAAATACATGGCAAATAACACAACTAAAATATATATAAAAAAAATTACTAGTGAATTATAATTAGTACATCTGTAAAACAAATCCCAACCAAGTCAACATATTATTAGTCATTTGGAAATTAAAAAAAAAGAGAGAGTATTGGGACTAATACGTTTGTTGTTCTTCAGAATATGAAAAATAAAAAAAAGACTTGGGAAATATGAGTTGTATCTATTTTGCTTGGAATGCTCCTCTTTTGCGTGTGTTTAGATATGAACCTGTTGAGTGTGTTTAAGCGGTCAAGCAACTTCGTCATAAGCAATGTTGTTTCTCGTCCTCATTTCCCAACATAGTATCAGAGTGAATTATTATCCTCCAGGCTCTTTGAGCCACTCTTTTGTTGTCCTTCATTCTTCTCAAAGCTCATCTGCCATCTGGTCTGGCAGGGGTTTAATCACGTTTTCCTGTAGTCTGTGGTCAGTCAGTCCTGGGCCACTCGAGTCCTGTCAGCTTCCAGTCAAGCTCGAGTAGTTGTTCTTAGTTCTTCCTCCAGTCAAGCTCGTCGGCCATGTCGTCTGGCAGGAGCTGCCGTAGGATTGCCATACAGTCAAGGAGTTCTCAAATCTCCGATACACAACTGCAATATCAATATCTGCTTTCTTCAAAACACAAGCATTATTTACACCATCAAGGTTAGAAGTTTACGGGGGTTGAAGACCATCTTTAGAGCCAAGGTTCTATCCTGCTCCTCCGGTGGGTCTGTCATTTGGTCCAGCAGTACCAGTAACAGCTTACTTATCTCTGTAGCATCTAGGCAGTCTTGCAGAAAATCTAGTATCTGGTCAGTTCACTTTCAGAAGCTTCAAAATGGTCATTATATTTGCAACAACTTTGGTGCATATTATCGATATGCTCCAGCTTGAGGTAGAGCATTGGAAATAAAAGGAAATTAATATTGGGACTAATAGGTTTGTTGTTCTATGGAATATCAATAGCAGACTTAGGAAACATGCACCGATTTATAGTTCTTGGATGCTCTTCTTTTGATATACACACATATGTATTATATATAAATAAATATGTACATATATATATATAAACCTGTTGAGCCTCTGTAAGCAGTCAAACAACTCAGTCATAAGCAATGTAGTCTCTTCTCTTTCTTATTCAGCATCATTTAATAATAAAATCTCTAATCATTTCTAGTTAAACTAGCATAACTTATTTATGTGTGAAATAAACTTTAGATGAGCCATAATAAATAATTAATGTAATATGTCCCTAAAACTGTTGCATTAAGCTCTTACAAGTGAATTTATGTGATATACCTTGATCTGATTCCCATTTGGAAAATAACATGCCAAAATCTCCAATTTTCCTTCTATTACGGAAAACATTCTCCAAGATTTCAAGAGATTTTTGTGAAACAAATACAGAAAAATATCATTTTCCCAGATTTTATTTTGTTTTTGCAGAATTTCTGGAGAAACAAACATAACTTAGTTCAGATAGAAATCCAAATTTTTAGATGATCACTGTCACTGCACCACACAAAGCAACATGTGACTTTTATAACGTTAGGACAGTGGAGGAGTAAAGTGCAAACCTTCTTAAATCCTTCCTCAGGGGCAGCAGCCTTATATGCCAAGGCTTGCTCTGTAGGACACCCTAGTCCCTTCAGTTATGAGATTTTTCAGGAATCTGTGTGACACAACATATGGCAGGAGAAACCCCCGCCCCCGGGGGGGGGGGTTGGTTATTTTATTTTAGCTTGTTTATTGATTTTACATGTGTATTTTTGGCTTAGCTCTCTCACATGTATTACCAATCTGTGCTTAATTTCCATATATGTCAGCTATGATTATTTTTATTTTATTTTTTGAATGTGTAGAAGTTGTTATAAGAATTGATGGAAGACCACGGTGCATGTTTCTCAGCAATAATTTCACATTCCATTCTTGAGCACCTTAGAACGATTTTGATTTTCTCATTGTTTTGAAAGGGTAAGGGCGGCATTTGGTGATTGGCCCTGATTTTTAAGTTTAGAAGTATTATATCCCTGTTTGCAACCTATGCCGAAGGGAATGGCCATGGTGTAGTGTACCTTTATACGCGGAAGATATCATTGATATTGTCATTGAGAGATTCTACCTTTTACATGTGAGGTTAATAAACTAGTTCATAATCCATCAATTTCATGCATTAGGACGTTCTCTTCTGTTCTCCTTTTTCCTTGTGCTCATCTACCTCAAGCAAAGGTTCAAAGATTCTCCTTTGAGAGAGAGAGAGAGAGAGAGAGAGAGAGAGAGAGAGAGAGAGAGAGAGAGAGAGAGAGAGAGAGTTCTTATTTTTCCACGAAACAAAATCAAGTTGGAACGAAGGATGTATGGTCCACAGAACTCCAAAGTAAATCTATGATATTGCCATACAATGTATCAACAAGCATATTGAACAATGGTGAAAATGGAAAGAAGGTACCTCTGCCATCTGTTCTTTTCCCTCCCCTTCTTAGGGAGCAAAGTCAAATCATTCTTAGGTACAAGAACTGCTTGAATAGAAGTTATGGATCGCTTTTGGGCAGAAGTAATTCTTTCTTGTAAAGAAGAGGTAAGAGGGATAAGATAGTTGTCCCCAAGGAAAAGTTTATTGTGTAGTTGAGAACGAGCACTCCCTAGCATATGTGACCACATAAATTTAAAGGTAAGCAGGCTGGTGTGACATTGTTGAAAATCTAAAGCATGCATGGATGTTGACGGTCACTTTAGGACAAGGACCACTCTATGTTCTAAACCATATGGATGGTAAAATTCTGCTTTGCTCAATGCCCATAGATTTCGTCTACAAAATCATCCAAAATCAAAGATGCGTCATATCTTATCAGCATTCATCCATGCAGCCAAACTTTGACATTATGCAGAGGGAGAAAAAGAGACTTAACTGTTGAAACCTATTAAGAGACGAGCTCTCTTGATGCAAATCTAATGTTTTTACTGTTTTTACTGCTAAACTAACAAGGTGTTGATCAAACTTTGACATTATGGAGAGAGAGAGAGAGAGAGAGAGAGAGAGAGAGAGAGAGAGAGAGAGAGACTTGTATTCAATTTCATCATCTCTTTTACAAACAGAAATCCAACGTTTAGAGTTTAAATTTTGTATTAAGAATGTTTTATATGCGGCGTGTTATGATCCAAATATCTTTACTCAAATTTAATTTAAAAAATAGAGAAATTTCTCATGAAATAGGCGGAGGATTTTTTTTTTTTTTTTAAACCCTATGACATATTTATTAATGATATTGTTAATCAAGGTCAATGCTTTTAATGGTAGCACTTTTACAACATCAAAAGGATGCAATAAAGCAAGGACATTAATTTGTATATTGGCAAAATTTTGACGTTTTTGAGAGTTACTTGCACATTTAGGGAGAATCCAAAAAAGGGTTGAATCTCTGTTAAATTCCTTCGTGCAAGCCTTTGGAATTGGTGGTCCTCCGTCACACAAACAACCCCACACTTTGGGCCCCTAGACCTTTCCATCTATTAAAAAAAAGGCTCATTCGATACCCTAAATACTCCTGATTTAATATGGGGTAACCGAAAAGTAGGTGTATATATACATAGTTTTTTTCTAACATTTTTACAAAGAAACTGTTTTAACACCTTGAATCTATAATTTCAAGATCATAAAAAAAACAACTCTATCGTTACGTCAAAATTCACCATCTTTCCATCTATCCGAACTAAGCCCATAATAAACGGTGCCCTACTTTGCTCTGCTCGAATCTCCTTCTCCAACATTTGGTCCAATTGTCATGAGTCAGCTTCCGGTGCTGATAATCACATTGTTGTTAGACTTGAATCTTATTATTCAATTCTTATAGGGACAAATAGAGTTAAAATATCATTGTAACATGGAGATATTGGAAATATATGAAATTTTTTAACATAAATTATTCTAAGTACCAAAATCATTGTGTATGCAATAAACACACCAAAATAATTGAATTTAATATATATATATATATATATATATATATATATATATATTTTAAGCAACCCTTAGTTGGTCTTGTAATTGGACATTGATACCCCTTAAACAAAAGTTTAGATTTGAGTCTTGCGTATGACCAAACGTTCGGAGAATTTTATCCTTTAAAAGTTCAACTTAAATCGAATCGGATTTAATCGAGACTGACGTTGTTATCGGATACCAGTAATTTATAAAAAATATATATTTTTTTAAGAATATAGTAAAATATTATACAAGGAAATTATATTAATTCGAAATTTGTCATGATTGTTCAAACTTGCATATATTTTTTATTGGGTTGTTAGCTGTATGTTGTATCAAAGTGTGAGAAAATTTCTACTAAATTACAGCTAACCAATCCCCCTGAAATCCTTAATATGGATATGTATATCGTGAAAAGGAAATCTTTATACAATCCAATCCATTAGAGTCCGCAAAATAAGAGATTCTCTTGGTTATGTTGTTCTTTTTTTTTTTTTTTTTTTTTTTCCTTTTTATGAGAAAGAAAATTAATAAAATTATAGAAAATGACTTCCAAAATAAATTTCAGCTGCCATTTACCAAATCTCTTGACTGGGGAATAAATTTAGAAAAAAAATATTATAAAGTAATATTATTTTGACATTTCAATTTTCTAGGTTTTTGATGGAGGGGTGAGGAAATCCTTTTCCTTACCTTGATTTTGTGAGGAACAAAGGAGTCCTATTATTTAGTTAATAATTTTCAGAAGAATTATTTTCCAAATGAAACAGCTAAAGGTCAAAAACTCTATATTTGGACAATTATACCCTCCTCATTCACCACACAAAAAATTTGCAAAGGGATATGATTTGTCCACAAAGGAAAATTCATACACAAAGATAAATACATATAATAAAAAAAAAAATTGAAGAAGACCCAGTAAGATTGTGATATGCAAAAAATTCGGAAACTTACATATATTGCCTAAAATATCAAACACCCCCAACCCCATAAGTCAAGCAAGCAAAAACTAAAAAGAATTAAAAAAAATGAAGCGTAGCTTCTTCTTTCCAATTCTTCTTCTTCTTCTTCTTCTTCCTCTCCTAGCCTCTTGTTCAGAAAAACAGGTTCTTGGTTTACTTTTCTTCAAGAAATAAATGAATGATTCATTTAGAATAAAGTTTATTTTTATGTGTGACACTTTTATATCATTATTTTTATATTTTTTGGGGCAGGTGTATATAGTATACTTTGGAGAGCATGATGGAGAGAAAGAAGCGAATTTAATTGAAGAAACCCATCACTCATATTTGTCATTTGTGAAAGAATCTGATGCTGAAGCAAGACATTCGTTGCTTTATAGTTACAAGCATAGCATCAATGGTTTCTCTGCTCTTCTCACTCCAGAGGAAGCTTCCAAACTTTCAAGTAAATAATTACCCTCTCTCTCTCTCTTTCTCACTCTCTCTCATGATTGGATTTTCTGTTGAGTAGAATTGGAGGGAGTGGCGTCTGTTTTCAGAAGCAGGCCAAGAAAGTACAGTCTGCAGACAACAAGGTCATGGGAATTTGTGGGATTACTAGAGGAGGATGGACGTGCGAAAAAAAATACAAGAGGAGAGAGTGATGTTATCAGGAAGGCCAAATCTGGCAAAGATGTCATAGTTGGGCTCCTTGATAGTGGTAATAATTCAAACTTCACATAATTTATTTTGTTATTATACTTATTAACCTATTGTAAATTTTTTATAAAATTAATTTAAATTATGGCCAATTGAGGGCGTTGAGATGCAAAAAAAAAAAAAAAAAATTATTTGTGTCACTAATTTTTTAATACATATAGAAATTTGTTTTATGCTATATATTTTAGATTTTTTTTCTTATTTTAATAAATTGATGGCAGGAATAATAATTATTACAATTTTTTTTTTTTAACTTAGAAGCCACTAGCAAGTTTTGGTTGATTCCATTCTTTTCTAGATTGGCATCTTGTGAGAGAAAAAATTTGTGGATAGTTTTGTAAAGTGTTTGATGGGTCGAAGGCAAAATGATTGCATGCATGTGATATGACGAGACTCATTATTGTATGTTTGATATATATGTGTCATAGGGATATGGCCAGAGTCCAAGAGTTTCAGTGATGAAAACATGGGACCCATCCCCAAGTCATGGAAAGGAATCTGCCAAACAGGCCCCTTCTTCAATTCTTCCCACTGCAATAGGTGAGATGGTTTTTCCTTCCATCTTTTGTTTTCCTTTACTTTTTATTCCAAAAGGAGGCATATTATGATACTCACAAATAGTTTATAGGAGAAAAGCAAAAAAGGGTGGGGGGGGGGGGGTTGGGTTGCACCCACTAGCAAGGACACGAAGGCCAAATTCTTCTTCTCACTCCTCTTTTTCCCTACCACAACAAGTTATGACCCTTCTCAAGCTTTAAAAGTGGGAATTTCATGGTCCATTTCGGATCATGTAAAAAGATAAGAATTTGGCATTTTAGCTATTTTATAATTGGAAAAATACTTAAAATCTCATCCTCTCTGTCCATTTATTTATTTATTTATTTTTGAGTCGACATCACACATTGCAAATTTCTTGTATATAGCCCATGAAAGTAAAATGAGGTCGGTTTTATTCAAGTTGCCACTATGTTATAATATCATATAGACTTTCTTAAACTATATGTCACACCGTATCATAACTTGTTGAGTCTTTCAATTTTTCCTTTCTAAAATATTATTTTTACGCTGGGCTCTACAAAGAGACAGCTAAGATTTTAAAAATATCAAACAAGAACCACATGATTTTAGTTTGATAGAAAAAAGAAAAAAAATCAGAATTGAGTAGTTGATTATGGTTTCTGTCTCAAAACTAGATAATTTTGATCAAGTTCTTGTTCTAGATCACTATTTTCTAATTCTGATTGAGTTTTGATTTGATTTCAATTTTTATCATCTTTATATGATTTATATATATATTTTATTATTCTTTTGGTTTCTAATTTCAATTATAAAGTAGTATAAAAGTTTCAATTCTGATTCTAAAAATCAAAAATCTTAATCGAATTAATAGTTTGGAGGTTTCAACTTGAAAATTGAATGAAAACTATTTTCATAATTTGAATTTGATTCTATAAAATTTAGTTCTAATTCTCTCCCCATTTAGAATGGGAACTTGAACTTGGATGTGTTTATCTACAAATTGTGATACAATTCAATTGAGATCATAACTTGAGCAAAACCACTCCCCAGATAGGATATTGTTTCATAATTGTTATTATTGGAAAAGAACAAGGAAAAGAAACTTCCAAGAAGACTTGATTAATGCAAATGGGGTCCCCAAGGGAACAGCTTAATGGTACAAAATCTCCTCTTCTAATCTGATATCCTAAATTCAAATTTTTATATAATAAAAATAAAAAAAATAAATGCAAATGGGCCAAACTTCAATTGTCCTATAGAATGTCGTTTTATGGATATCTAGTTGGATACCCTGTTTTAGCGTATGTGTGGGGAAGACTTTCCAATATGTACAGTCCACATCCAATTGGACCAAACAAAGGAAATATTAATGCACTTGTTTCCTTATGGCCCATATATATATATTTTTGGCCTCTCTTTTTTCCATGTCGTGACTTTCGTACATCACTGAGGAGTCAATGCTAATTATTGCAATTTACATTCATTTGTCTTCTTCTTTGATCCCATAAGAGTCCAGATTCTAATAGATCCAACTTTTTTGGACGTTGTTGATTATATTTCTTACGATTAAAACGAACCTTCATCAAATTGAATGAATTGATTTATGCATGACTTTGTTTTGATTGTATATTTTATTACTTAAATACTGTTTAACGCTACGATCGTTAATTAAATTTTGATATTTATTAAGATTATATTAAAAAAATTTTATTTTCACATAACATATTTTCAATAATCGTGGAATATATGATAATTAAAATTTTCTAAGATAGTATTTATTTTTTGAATACATTGTATAATTTGTTGCGCCAATTATGTTTCTTTTATTTTTATGAATTAATGTTTTTTTTAAAGAAAAATCATATAAATGGAAATTGAAGTATTTCTTTCTTGCTTTCCCCTTTTTTTTTTTTTTTTTTTTTTTCTAAAAACACAACTCGGACAGGAAAATAATTGGAGCAAGATACTACATCAAGGGATGGGAGAGCTACTACGGCCCTCTAAATTCTGCCCTAAATGACTACAAGTCACCTCGGGACTTTGACGGCCATGGCACCCACACCTCATCCATTGCTAGCGGGCGAAGGGTCCCCAACGTGGCCGCCCTTGGTGGATTTGCCCGAGGGACTGCATCCGGCGGGGCCCCGTTAGCCCGTATTGCCATGTACAAAGTCTGCTGGCCCATTCCGGGTCAATCAAAAGCATGGGGCAACACTTGCTTCGACGAAGACATGCTTGCTGCAATCGACGATGCAATAGCTGATGGGGTCCACGTACTGAGTATATCTATTGGGTCATATGAACCAGAGAACTATACCGTGGATTCGCTTGCAATCGGATCTCTTCATGCTCTTAAAAAGAATATCGTGGTGGCCTGTGCTGCTGGTAATTCGGGTCCTGGACAGTCGACATTATCCAACCCGGCTCCGTGGATTATTACTGTCGGAGCTAGTAGCATTGATAGAACGTTTGTTGCGCCCCTTGTGCTCGGAAATGGCATGAAAATTGCGGTAAAATCAATGTATTTTTCCTTTTTTTAAAAAAAAAATCAAAATTAACGTGATATTTTTAAAAGAATTTTCTAATTCTTGTGGATATCGATAATTATTGGAAGATGACCGAGAAAATTTCTCATTATTTTATTATTATTTTTGTGGGTATCCCCACGACAATTTATTAACTCATATTTTGATTATCTTTTTCTATAATAATTTTTGAAATAACTCAGCATCGTAATGAATTCCATTTTTATACCCTTGTAGGGACAATCAGTCACTCCATACAAGCTAGATAAAATGTATCCACTAGTTTTTGCAGGAGAGGTAGCCGGCCATAAAGTACCCCAAAGTTTAAAAGGGTAAATTTCTTTGTCAAAGACTTAATCCCAATTTTGAGGTGACTAATATATGTAGCAATTGTGGTTATGTGCTTTAATTATTGTTGCAGACAATGTTTACCAGGATCACTGTCCCCGGAGCAAACAAAAGGGAAAATAGTGCTATGTCTGAGAGGAAATGGAACAAGAATAGGCAAGGGAGAAGAAGTGAAGAGGGCTGGTGGCGTAGGTTTTGTTTTGGGAAACAGTGCCTCTAACGGTGCAGAGATATCGGTCGATGCTCATGTTCTTCCTGCCACTGCAGTGGTTGCAGATGATGCAGTTAAAATACTTGCCTACATTAATTCTACTAAGAAACCTATGGCTACCATTTCACCTGCAAGGACTGAGTTGGATTCTAGACCTGCACCTTTCATGGCTGCCTTCACTAGTAGGGGTCCTAACATCATTGATCGCGATATTCTCAAGGTAATACAAGTTTTTTCAGATTAATGTGACAAGGTTTCAATATTTTTTGTGTTTTGAAATGTTAATGATGTTTGGGGTATGTGTAGCCTGATATAACGGCACCGGGACTAAATATATTGGCAGCATGGAGCGAAGGGGATTCGGTAACAAAGTTGAAAAATGATCGCCGTATTGTCAAGTATAATTTTGATTCAGGAACCTCAATGGCTACCCCTCATGTTGCTGCTGCTACTGCCCTTCTTAGAGCCATACACCCCAGTTGGAGCAGTGCGGCTATTAGATCTGCCATCATGACGACAGGTAACACCTAGTAACATCTTTTTATTTATTTATTTTGTACTATACTAATAGTTGGTGTCCGGTTATTATTAGAACATCTTTTTATCTGCATTGCTATTCATAATGACCGAAAGTGGTATACAGAAACAAACTAGTATATCATTTGGTGTTTAATTACTATCTCCATAAAACAAGGCAAACTGGGAAATTTATATTGTGAGCGAACTATAATATTTATTTCGAAATATTATAATTATAGAGTAACAAGATTATGATTTTTAGTGGAATAAACATTTGATATGTTATTTTTCTTAAAATTTCAAGAGCAACTCCCACTTGCCCTTTGCCCCACTCATAAAGCTATCGACGTTTTCTGATATTTTGATTTTTTACGTTCAAAATCATGGCAGCAAGGATGACTAACAACATCGGAGAAGGAATCACTGATGCTGAAGGGAAGCCGGCAGACCCCTTCCAATTTGGCTCTGGCCACTTTGAGCCAACAAAGGCGGCAGACCCTGGACTAGTGTATGATGCTTCATATGAGGATTATCTCCTCTATCTATGCAACATCAACGTGACAAGTCTGGCACCAAAATTCAGATGTCCTAAAGTGGCACCCAAAACAACTGATCTAAACCATCCATCCTTGTCAATTTCCAAGATTCGTGGATCGGTGACAGTTAGGAGGACAGTTACAAACGTCGGCGGCGGTAAGAGTTTGTACTTTGCAAGTGTCAAGCCACCTATGGGATTTTCAGTTGTGGTCAAGCCTAGCATCTTGAAATTCAGCAAGATTGGGGAAAAGAAGATGTTCACAATAACAGTAAAACCTCATAAGGATGCAAAAAGCACGGTTGGCAATAATGGGTATGGTTTTGGTTGGTATACTTGGACTGATGGAGTCCATATGGTAAGAAGTCCTATGGCAGTGTCCTTATCATAGAATAGAATGAAGTAGGAGTCCGGTTTTCATAGCAATTAACCACTTTTTCCTTTTCGTTCGTTTGGGTGGGGTGGGAGAAAATTTAAATAGAAAATTGTTTACTGGATCTTGGTCAGTTCAATGAAAAGAGTATGGCTGTTTTACATTACATGTTGTACACAGTGCCCTCGTCTAGATCAAAAGGAAAAATAGGGAACCATGGCACATCAAGACCCCAAAAGAATAAAGTAAGATATGCCAAATGGTGTCATGTCTGTCTCCAAACATGAACAATTATGTAAAAGTACGGTGAATCATTTAGGAAACCTATTTCTCATTTTGTTAAAATTAATTTTCACAAAGAATAGTAACATTTTCATAATATATATAAATAAGGAGAAATTGTTATAAATCAAAGAGAATACTAATGATAAAGAAGAAAAATAGAAAGAGAAAAAGAAAAATTTCTTATTATTTTGTATATCGAATGAAGTTATAAAAGGGAGAATTTGTATAATTTGGGATGTGTACATAAATGAAGAGTTCAAAAGTCAAATTAATCAAATATTTTTCTAAATCTGTGAAATTTTCATATTGTGATACAATATTGGTATCATGCTTTATATATTGAACGTCTACCTAAATTCCTTAGAGTTTATAACACTCCACCTTTAATATCCATTACACAGAATAGTTTTCGTTAAAACTTTACTAGAAAAAAACCCAATGAGAAAAAAATTTTAATGAAGAAAAAGAGTACATTATTCAAAATGTTTGACAATGTACTTACTCTTTCTGTTTAGAATATCTCTTAAGATCTTTAAGTCGATACATTCTTATTTTATTTACCATTCTTGTAAAGGTAGCGGTATACAGGAATTTCATAAATAAATCTGTTAAATTTTCACTTTATCGAATTTATTGAATATCTATATTACTATTTTTCTAAAGTTCATGAGTAAAAAGGAATTTTGGTAAAATATAATTTGTTCTATCACTTTGATATATCAATCTTTGAGTTGATATAATCATCATATAATACCGTTGGTGCCTTTTTCTCTCTCGATAAACCACAAACTTTTTGTATGTACTGAATCATAAATCTTAACCATATGTATTCGCGACTAGTTTCATGGATTGCCAAAATTTCAATATCATTAGAGAATATAACTACTATTGTTTGTTTTATGGAATGCTACGAAATAACAGTGTCACCATATATGAATATATATCCAGTTTGTGATCGAGTATTGTGAGGATCATATAAGTATCTTGCATCTACAATTCCAATCAAATTTGTTTTGAATAGTTTAGGAAAATACAAATCCATATCTTTTGTACCTAATAGGTAACAAATTACATGCTTATCCCCTTTCTAATGTTTTCGGGTTGGACAAGAGCTGTATCTCGCTAATAAGTTAATGAAGAATGACATATTAGGTTGTATATAACCAACGAGATATATGAGTGCTTTGATTATATTTAAGTATGGTATTCCAGGATCAAGAATCTCATTATTTTTTCGAGGTCAGAAAGCGTCTTTATTTACATTAAGTAAGCACGGTGTTCAACGGATGTATTTTGTTCATATAAAATCGTTTTAAAACTTGTTCTATATAATTTGTTTGTTGCACAAGAATTACGTCATTTAAATTTTCTATTTGTAACCCGATACAAAATTTTCTCTTTCTAAAATCTTTAATCTCAAATTCTTTATTCAAATACTCTACTGCTTTCGAGAGCTTTTCAGGAGTTCCAATGATAAAAATCACTCTTATATCACATTCAGATCTTTTTATAAAAATACATAAGCAAACATGATCATTCTTATATCACTCTTTTAACAAATACTTATTAAGATGGTTATATCACATGCCATCAGATTCTTTTAATCCATATAAAGATTTATTTAATTTGATTGAATAATATTCTCGAGAACCGAAATTACATGTTTCTGACAATTTAAATTTTTTTGGGAGGTTTTTATAAATGTTATAATCCAGTGGGTTATACAAATAAACTATAACAAAATCCATTAAATGTTAATCGAGTCCCTTTTGTATAATCAAACTTATTAGAAATCGAAAAGTAGTCACAAGATAGTATGTCGTATCATAATCAATATCGACTTTTTGTGAAAATCATTGTGCAACTAAACATATTTTATATTTCATAATTTCACCTTTCTCATTTTGATTTCACAGAAAGATCTATTTGTATCTCAATGGTTTTACACCAATAGGTGAATGGACTATTGGCCCGAAAACTTTTTTTTTTTTTGTCAAAAAATTTCAATTTTAACTCAATTGTATCTTTCCATTTTAGCCAATCATGTCTATGTTTGCATTCCTCAATAGATTTTTGTTTAAAATTCTCATTTTCATTCTCAATACTCATTGTTATATGGTATGCAAAAATGTAATTAACATTAACATTATTTCGATTTTATATTTCTCCAACCCTAATATAATTTATTGAAATCTTATGATTATCAATATTTTCAGATACATGATACTCTTCTAGAATATTGTCCATGTTGGTATATCTTTAAGGCATACAATATTTTCATTTATACTATCCAATTTCTTTACTTCTTTTTTATTTCGAGAATTTTTATCTTTCGAATAATTAGTCTATCACGTTTTGTATATGCTTTAGCGTCATTAACAATATTATGTTGTCTTTCAGGGACATCGATCCTAATAGGAGTATCAATAATTGGAATATGTGATTTACTCACTCTTTTATGGTTAATAAATGCGTTTGGCAGCTGATTTGTTATATTTTGTAAATGAATCAATTTTTTGAACTTTCAATTCATATTGCTTTATTTAAGAATAAAGATAAGATAATGATAATTTATTTCAAATGATTTTATTTACAGACTGTTTATTCTTTTCTCCTCCTAATGTTGGGCAAATAGATTGGTTAAAATGACAATCAGCAAAATAAGCTGTAAACAAATCTCCTGTGATGAGTTCAATATATTTAATAATCGATGGAGATTCATACCCAACATATATCTCTAATCTTCTTTAGGGTCCCATCTTAATTCATTGTGGTGGAGTGATAGAAACATATACTATACATCCAAAAATTCTCAAATAGAACATATTCGGTTCTTGACCATAAATTAAATGTAACAGGGAGAAATTATTATTATTTGTTAGTCGGATATGAATAAGTGTTGCTGCATGTAAAACAGCATGTCTCCAAGTAAAAACTGAAATTTTTGCTCTCATAAACAATGGTCCTGTAATCAATTGAATATATAATGAGCGATTCTGTTAGACCATTTTGATGTGAACATGTGCTATAAGATATTTTACACTTATCCTAATTGACAAACAATATTCATCAAAACTTTAGAATGTAAATTCATTGATATTATCAAGATGAATTTTGTTGATCGGATAATCTGAAAAATATTCTTGTAATCTAATTAATTAAGTAATCTTGCAGATACTAAGTTGTGAGTTGATAATAATGATATATGTGACAAGCTAGTTGATGCATTAATCAAAACAATAAACTATTTAATTGTCCATATGATGGGTGTATAGGCATATAAATATCTTTGTGTACTCGTATTATAAATTTAAGAGACTCATAATTTATTTTAGCTGATGACAGTCTCACAATTAATTTGTCTTGAGGGCAAACAACACAAGTAAATTCACTAGATTGAAGAATTTTTTGGTTCAAAGAATATTCACATAACTCACTTATAATTTTTCGCATCATTATTGATTTAGGATGACCTAACCGATCATATCAAACAATAAAATCATTCAACTTAGTAAATTTTCTATTTACTGTTGTATATGTTTTTCTTGCATTAATGTATATGTAATACAAACCTGAGGATTATATCGATAATTTTTAATATCATTTTATCATCCAAGATTATACTTGTAATGTGAAAGTATTCAATATTTACTTCACTTGTTGTTTTAATATAGTACCTATTTTTACAAATATTTTAAAACTTAATAATTTTCTTTTGAAACCTGAGAGAGTATGATATTTCATCAATTTCAAATTTAGTTTCTCTAGATAAGAATATGTTAGGTTTTCCAAAATCTTTTATCAATTTTGTACTGCTAGATATAATATTAACATTGTTCCCCTTCAATATCAAATAAGAAAAACACTTCTTATCTTTTATGTGGTGTGCGTAGAGACACTATCTGCGAGATATATATTTTCACCATTTATCGTGAATCGAACCAAGAGAATATCTATATTTTTCAATAAACAAATAATTATTTTAGAATTCATGACAATATTAATACGAGTAAGTTCTAGAAAATTTATTTTCATGACAAAATATATTTATTTAAAATAAACATATCAACATAATATTTAAACATGATAAATATTTTAGAACTTAATATGTTTAAAATAAAATACAATTATATTTTGGTGAGTTCTAAGAAATTTATTTTTTGTACACTTCCATCGCCAATTAAATGGTCAATTTTCCTTCAAGGAGACATGCTTATACTTTATTGGAGCCTTCAATTAATTTCGCACTACCACTTATGGTATTAATTGTTGTTTCTCTCAACTTTAGGTAGGAAAAATAATTCTTATTTTTGAGTATTGTATGTATCGCAACACTATCAATGAGTCATTCATCCTTTTCACCTTTTATGATCTCAAGATATTCGCGAAACCTTTTGGGAACTTATTTTATCTTTTCCTATCATTATTGTCCAATTTTTTGTGGTGATGTTTGCTTTTTTAATTTGAAGGTCCATGGTTACTAATATCATTATAATTATTTCATTCTTGAACACGACCACAACCACGGTCACGATCACTTCTGGTGATCATTTGGTACAATAAAAATAATTATAAATCAATAAAGGAAATAAAAATCATTAGATCAATTAATATTTTTCATTTTATCTTTGTCTTATTTTTCATTATGATTTTTTCACTTCTGGTGGTTCGATAAATTTGTATAACTACTTCTAGTGGTTTGATAAGTTTGCATAATCACGAAAATCATTACGGTAAAATTTTTAACTCCAATCACAACCTCTTCCATATTTATAATAATATTTAATTACATTTTATTCAGTCACAAGGAGATATAAAATCAATTCAGAATATTTTCTAATCTCCTTTTTCCAATATTGTTACCATATGAGCAAATTTGAGATACAAAAAGTGGAGAATTTTTTCTTAATGAAAGTTTGTTGATTAAATACATGGCTTGTTTCATCAAATTTATGTTCTTTAAAAAACTTTTGGACCAGTAGTCTGCAAGATTTGGTTTCCAGCCTATATACTTAATCAATAATAAGATTATTAAATTAAGAAAACAATGAACAAAACAAAACTATGATAATTTTTTTTCTAATGTAGAAGATCAGACTAAATTACAATCACAGAGTATATTTTGAAAAATCATAATTTTTAATAAAATCTCTATATAAAAATAATAAATAAAAGTTATAAAAATTCATGCCAAAAAAAAGCTTATTTTTCGTCGGTGAGAACTTCATGCTCAATTGGACAAAGTTTTGTACTGAAAACATATTATAAACTATAAAGAATACTAACAATAAAGAAGAAAAATAGAGAGATAAAGAGAGAAATTTCTTATTCCCTTGTATATCGAATTTACAAACGGGAGGTATTTATATAATTTGGGATGTGTACATAAATGGAGGGATTTAAAATCAAACTAATCAAATATTTTTTTTGAATATGTGATATTTTTATATTATAATATTGACATATACAAATGTACTGTTAATAGTAATATTGATATCATGTATATTTTTTTCAAATATTCACTTTTCATATATTAAACATCCACCCAAATTCCCAAGGATTTATAACAAAGATCAATTAATTTGTAGCATGATTTATTTAAATTGAGCAAACTAACAAACTTGATATATTTCCTCTTTAATTAAAAGAAATTGATTTACATATAGGAGATTTTTTATTTTTATTCTATTTTTTTTTCATTATTCAATGCTAAGAAAATTACACATTGAGCTACTAGGCATATAGCTCTTTATTTGGTTGACTTGCAAATAATTTATTTTTAACCAGGTATAAAAAATTCTAAAGACTGATTACCTTTACCTGGTCTTGCCTTAAATCTCTTATGGTTATAAAACTCCAAAATTTGGACACCAATAGTCTCTTAATTTATCTCTAACAACAACAAAATACAAATTTACAAGAGACCTGCAAAGAGATCAGATAATTAATTATTTCCGCACAAAGACAAATCCATGCAACAAGAAATACGAGTCAGACCAAGCTAGTAATTTATATATTTTTGCCAACGGTCTTCTCCGGACGTTTAAAGAATTCGTTGTCAATATTTTTTTCCCCGACATTTATAGACCGTAACATAAGCAAAATCAATTTCCCACGTTTAGGAGCAAAACAACGGGAAAAGTAATTACCAAAAAAGGGAGAGCTGTCGAGAACATTTCCCAACGTTTCAACAGAATGTCGATTAATGTTTTCATTTTTTGTGACGTTTCTTTTGTCAGGAAAGATTAGAGAGAGAAATGAGAAAGAGAGAGAGATACCGCACATGCTAACATTTTTACTTAAAAATGTTAGTATATACTAAGGAATTCTCATCATTTTTGGAAGAAATGTCATTTGTCAAATCATATTGAACAACAAGAACACTGAACATGGTGAAAATGGAAAGAAGGTTAACTCTGCTCTCTGTTCCTTCCCCTCCCCTTGTTAAGGAGCAGAGCCAAATCATTCTCAGCTTGAGTACAAGTAATGGATCGTTTTTGGGTAGAAGTAATTCTTTTTTGTAAAGAAGAGAAGAGAGGGATAAGATGGTTGTCCCCAAGGAAAAGTTTACCGTGTAGTTGAGAACGAGCACTCCCCGGGATATGTGTAGTTAAGAATCTTTTATATGTGAGATGTTACGATGATCCAAATATCTTTCCTAAAATTTAAATTAAAAAATAGAGAATTTTCACATGAAATAGGCGGTGGTTTTCTTAAACCCTATGCCTATTTATTAATGATCTGTATTTATATTAGTATATTAAGAGGAAAAAACAATTTATTAGACTAGACTAATTTTTTTTTTTTTTTTGCTTCACTGACCAATTCCAGTAACCAATTTATTAGACTCGACTAATCTGACTCGACTTAACTGCCAGGTCCATTAAGGAGCAAGTTTTTTTGGTATCTATTTTTTCTATTTTTAAATTTTGAATATGAGAATTTAGTTAAGAGAATTTAATGTTTTTATGACTATATTAATAAGGTATTGGTCAAACTTTGACATTATGCAAAGGGAGAAAGAGGGAGAGAGTTGTATTCAATTTTATCATCTATTTTACAAATAGAAATCCAACATTTTTGTATTAAGAATTATGACAACCAAATATCTTTACTAAAATTTAAATTAAAAAATAGAGAAATTTCGCAGGAAATAGGAGGTGGATTTTTTTTTTAACCTATCCATATTTATTAATGATATTGTATTAATATTAATATATTAAGGGAAAAACAGCAATAAAAGATTATATTTATTTGGGTTATTACACTAATTTGTGGTGAGAGCTTAGTGACAATTTGACTAAATCATCACATAAAATATTATACATTATTCTCTTTCTCCACGTAATGTATTAGGGTTTTTTTTTTCACTCTAAATTAAAAAGAAAAAATAATAATAACTAAGGTCAATGCTTTTAATAGTAGTATTTTGACAACTTCAAATGGATGCAATCAAGCTAGTACCATAATAAGTGTCTTGGCAAAAATTTGACCTTTTTGAGAGTTACTTGCACATTTGGGGACAGTTCAAAAATTGGTGGAATTGCTTGTATCTATTATCCGTATCGAAAATCATATATTGATTAATTTGATTTGAATATTTATGTGATTTTATTTATAAAATAATTTTTTTAATATAATTTTTTATATTTTTAAATTTTAAATTTGATATTTAATTAAATAATTTAATATCCTATTATACCGAGTCGATGTTGGTCGGGTGGAATCTCAATTAAATTCCTTCATGCAAGCCTTTGGAATTGGTGGTCCTCCATCAGACAAACAACCCAACACTTTGGGCCTCTAGACCTTTCCATCTATCAAAACAAGCCCATAACAAGCACTGCTCTGCTCGAATGTCATTCTCCATCGTTTGGTGCAATTGTCATTAGTCAGCATCAGGTGCTGATAATCACCAATGTTGTTAGACTCGAATCTTATCATTTAATTTGCACAGGGACAGGAGTTGAAATATCATAGTGATTTGGAGATTTTGGGAATATATAAAATTTTTTGTCATAAATTATTTGTAATGATTATATATATTTTCTATTGGGTTGTTAGCTGTGTGTTGTATTAAGTGCAAGAAAAATTTTACTAAACTACAGCTAACCAATTCCCATGAATTCTTTGGCTCAAATGACACATTTTTCCCTCTCCATATAATATATTCGAGTTCAAATGCACAAAAAAAATCCCATGAAATCTAAATATTTATATTAAATTATTTATATTTTTATATTTATGTATTTATTTATATTTTCGTTTCATGTATTTTTATAAAATATTATTTTTCTATACCATTTCATATCCATTTTTATTTATTTATTTTCATTTCCGTGCAACCCAAATTATACAAACTTGCATATTTGTATTAAAGTGAGGAAAATTCTGAAATCCTTCCGTATATTGAGAAAAGGATATTAGAGTCTGAAAAATAAAAGATTCTCTTGGTTATTTTTTTTTTCATTCTATGAGAAAAAAATTAATAAAATTATAGAAAATGACTTCCCAACTGAACTTCAGCTGCCATTTACCAAATCTCTTGGCTTGGGAAAAAATTTAGAAAAAAAAAAAAACATAATATAAAGAAATATCACTTAGACATTTCAGTTTTAGTTTATAAATCGTGAATAAAGATAATTACAAATAAATAATTACTATCATTAAAAATGACTCCTACCGGAGCTCGTCATAGGAGAACCCGTCGTAGCCCTAACTATGGAAGCCATTCTTTTCTCTAGATTGATTTCTCTCTCTTTCATTACTTTCTAGATATCACCTATTTAGGTAGAGAGAAGACCCATCTATGGATAGTACTTAATATTAATTGGGTACATCCATCACGTAGCCACATGAAAAGTTAATATAGTTGCTTAATATAATTAATTAGATATTATGTAACCTTATGTAGGATTGGCAATTGGTCCGGGCCAACTCGAGCTCGGCCTGAGCTCGGCCCATCCGAGTTCAGTCTCATTATTTAGATCAATTTTAATTATGAGTAGAGCTTGGACATCGGTGGGTTTAACCCATTATAGACTCAACTCCATTTAAAATCAAATATAGGTTTTTTTTTTTTGCTTTTAAAAATATTGTGACATTGATGGTAAATTTGATAAATTTAATATATTACTTTTGATATAATTCTTTAATTTTTAATGATATTATTATTATTAATCTTCATAATAGTGTATAATTCTTAATTAGGTATGGTGGTTTTTTTTTTTTGTACAAGACATGGTGATATTTGTTTCGTATTTTATTTTGGATGATTAATGTATTTTTATTTTATATTTTTTATATTATAAAATAGATTAAAAATAAAAAATGAAATTTATGATTCGGCCTTGAGTCATGCCCGAAATGGGCTCGAGACTCTTTTAATTTTTCAAGTTGAGCTCAAGTCTTGATTTTTTAAACTTTCTCAAGTCAGGTTCATGCTTGGATTCATAAAATTTTAAATGGGGAAATCCCGAGTTTTATAAAAGTCTGACTCAGAAGGCTCAATTGTCGGCCCCAACTATATGAAACATCAATATTTTAATATCATAACCTTATAACCTTTCGAATAGTCAACACATTCATCTTATCCTTTCTTATTGTTTGACCCTTCATTTGTCCTGTACTAAATTTTGATAGTTAAGGGATAAGAATAATAAGGACCACAATTAAAGAAAATTTTAACATTCAATTTTCTAGATTTTTTTTTTGTGGGGGGGGGGGGGGAAGGGGTAGGAAATCCTTTTCCTTACCTTGATCTTGTGAGGAACAAACGGAGTCCTATTATTTAATTAATAATTTTCAGGAGAATTATTTTCAAAATGAAACACCAAAAGGTCAAAAACTCTATATTTGGACAATTATACCCTCCTAATTCCCCTCACAGAAAATTTGCAAAGGGATATGATTTGTCCACAAAGGAAAATCCATGCACAAAGACAAGTACATATAATAAAAAAGTAAAATTGAAGGAGACCTAGTAAGATTGTGATAAATAAGTTTTGCAAAAAAAATCGGAAAGTTGTATATATTGCCCCAAATATCAAACACCCCCATAAGTCAAGCAAACAAAAATAAATAAAAGAAAAAAAAATGAAGCTTACCCTCTTCTTTCCAATTCTTCTTCTTCTTCTTCCTCTCTTAGCCTCTTGTTCAGAAAAACAGGTTATTAATTTTTACTTTTCTTCAAGTAAATAAATGAATGATTTATTTAGAACAAAGTTTTTTTTTTTTATGTGTGACATTTATATATATATATATTTTTTGGGGCAGGTGTATATAGTATACTTTGGAGAGCATAATGGAGAGAAAGAAGTGAATGAAATTGAAGAAACCCATCTCTCATATTTGTCAGTTGTGAAAGAATCTGAAGCAGAAGCAAGAGAGTCGTTGCTTTATAGTTACAAGCATAGCATTAATGGTTTCTCTGCTCTTCTCACTCCAGAGGAAGCTTCCGAACTTTCAAGTAAATTATTAAACCCTCTCTCTCTCTCTCTCTCTCTCTCTCTCTTTCTCTCTCTCTCATGATTGGATTTTCTGTTGAGTAGAATTGGAGGAAGTGGCGTCTGTGTTCAGAAGCAGGCCGAGAAAGTACAGTCTGCAGACAACAAGGTCATGGGAATTTGTGGGATTACTAGGGGAGGATGGACGTGCGAGAAAAAATGCAAGAGGAGAGGGAGATGTTATCACGAAGGCCAAATTTGGCAAAGACGTCATAGTTGGGCTCCTTGATACTGGTAATAATTCAAACTTCACATAATTTAGTTTTTATTATACTTAAACTGATATACCCATAGAAAAATTTGTTATAAAATTAATTTAAATTAGGGTCAAGTGAGGGGCTGACATGTAAAAAAATATCATATGTTAATGTTGAAAATTATAATTTTAGAATATTATTTATCTCGCTAAAAATTATACTTTTAAAGTAATAATTTTTGAATTCATATAGAAATTTGTTTTATGATATAAATTTTTTTTATTCTTATTTAATAAATTGATGGAAATAATAATTATTATTATAATTTCTTTTTAGTAAAAAGATACAGAAGTCACTAACTAGCAAGTAGCTTAAGTTGTATAGTGTATATGGTCCAACACTAAGCACACTAAATTTTCGACAACTAAGTTCTCGAGTTGAGCTATTAAAAAAAAAATAGATACAAGGAGAATTTGCCCTCTAATAAATCTGACAATTAATTCAAATTGAATTAATCTAAATCCATAAATTAATTATCTGATACTGTGGATCAGGAAAAAATATTCCATGGTTGTGTTTGATTCAATTCTTTTCTAGCTTGGCATTTTTGTAAGATAAAAAATTGTGCGATCAAGTGTTTTGACTGGTCGAAGGCAAAATGATTGCGTGTATATGATAAGTCTTATTCTCGTATGTTTGATATATACATGTCATAGGTATATGGCCAGAGTCCAAGAGTTTCAGTGATGAAAATTTGGGGCCCATCCCCAAGTCATGGAAAGGAATCTGCCAAACAGGCCCTTTCTTCAATTCTTCCCACTGCAACAGGTGAGGGTTTTTCCTTTATCTTTTGTTTTCCTTTCTTTTTTTTTTTTTTTAATTCCAAAAGAGAGCATATTATTCTGAGAAAGGGATAGAATCCCGAATTCAAAAGAGAAAATTGTGATATTTTTTATTTTCTTTTTTTCTTTCTCTTCATTTTTATCAAAATTTTACTTTTTGATTTTAGTGCTCCATATGGCGCCTTTATTATACTTTTGAATTTGGGGCTCATCTATAGCTAGGGAGGAAAAATGGAACAACCTAATCTTTTGAAATGTAAATTGAAGTTTAGCTTAGCCAGAGCAATGCCCATTCAAAATTTTTCAAAAATTATGATATCACAAATAGTTTATGGGAGAAAAGAAGGGTGGAGGTGTTTGGAGATTTTTTTATTTTTTTGGTACTTGGATTTTTCGATATTCTTGATTTCGTCTCGATTAATTCGGAATTGACCTTATTGTCGGGTCTCATTTTGAAGGGAATGTCTCCCAATATTGTTTTTTCCGTATCCAGTGGAAGTCGAACTCTTGATTTAGTTAAGGGACGAAAGTGTCCTTCTCACTTACGTCAACAAGTGTCGGTGGAGGTGTTCAGATATCCCACAAGCATTGACATAAGGTGCTGATTTCTGTTGATTTCTCTTTCATATAAATTCGATCCCAAAACATTTGTTTTTCCCTTTTTTATTTGATAGTACGTAGACCACAAGGAATTATAACCCTTTCAAGCTTTAAAAGTGGGAATTCCATTGGTCTATTTAACTTATAGCCCATGAGAGTAAAATGAGCTCAGTTTTATTTAACTCGCTACTCTCTTAATTTATAACTTAGACTTTGCAAAACTATATCTCACACCGTATCACAGCTTGTTGAGTCTTTCAAATTTTCCTTTTCTAAAGGATTATTCTTATGATATGTAATTTTGGCAAAGAAAAATCACAGAGAACAAGACAGGAGATAAGAATAATTTTGATAAAGAAAAATTAATCTTGTGTGTTAATTTAGCAATTTTTATGCGTATTTCACAATTTCTATAAAATCTAACTATTTCTATCATTTTTCTTTTTTTGAAAATCACAAAGAAACATTTGAATATTTTTAAAATATAGGGGTGGTATTTGATTTTGGATGAAAACTCAGGGAAGATAAAAGTGTATTTAACCCTAATTGTAATTCGATTCTTTAAAATTTGGTAATTTTAATTCGCTCCCTACAAATTGTGATATGATTCAATCGAGACCATAACTTGAACAAAACCACTCCCCAAATACGATGTCCTTTCATAATTATTATTATTGGAAAAGAACAAGAAAAAGAAACTTCCAAGGAGACTGACTAATGCAAATGGGCCAAGCTCAAGCTGTCCTATGGTATGTCATTGTATTGGCTTTAAAAGTGGGAATTCCATTGGTCTATTTCGGGCCATGTAAAAAGATTTTTTTAGATTCTTTGGATGATCCCACCTATATGTGCACTATAATACTATGAATTTTGGCATTTTAGCTATTTCTACTCTCTTATAATATCATATAGACTTTGGGAAACTATATCTCACACCACCGTATCACAACTTGTTGAGTCTTTCAAATTTTCCCTTTTATAAGATTATTTTTACGATGGAATCTACGAAAGAGACATAACCAACGTTAAAAAAAAAAGAAAAAAAAACGTCAAATAAAAACCACCGACTTTAATTTGACATGAAAACAAAAATCAAGATAATGGTTCGAGTTTAAGTTTCAAAACCGGATAATTTTGATCTAATTCTTATTCTAGATCACGATATTCTAATTCTAATTAAATTTCGATTTGATTCCATTTTTTATTGTTTTTATATGATTTTTATATTTTTTTAATAATTCTTTTAGTTTTTAATTTCAATTTTAACGTATAATAAAAGTTTTCTAGTTTTAAAATTTAAGAATCAAAATTGAATTATAGTTTGAAAATTTTAACTCGAGAATTGAATGAAAATTGTTTTTATAATTTTAATTTGATTCTTTAAAATTTGGTTTTAATTTGTTTTAATCTGAATTTAAACTTAGGTGTGTTTATCAACAACTTGTGATATGATTCAACTGAGAAGGATATCTCGTCATAGTGGTTATTATTGCAAAAGAACAAGGAAAAGAATCTTTCAAGGAGTCCGACTAATGCAAATGGGCCAAGCTTAAGTTGTCCTATCGTCAGAATAGTTATTATTGCAAAAGGACAAGGAAAAGAATCTTTCAACGAGACTGACTAATGCAAATGGGGTTGGCCCGTACAAATTTGTATTACTAAATTATTCATTTGAGGACTATATAATATCTTTTTGTTCACTAAAAAAAAAATATCCTTAATATATATATATATACACACAGATCTCTAAAAAAATAAGATAGTAATATAAATTTTCTTTTTAACCTGATAATTCCAAATTTGAATTCTTATATAATAAAAAAATAAATATATGCACGAAGAGATTCAAATGTAAGACTTTTATATAAATAAAAAATAAAAATATTAGTTAAGTTATAATTTATTATCCTATATAATGTCATTTTATTGAGATCTTATTACCTTCTCTATTTTAGTGTACATGTGGGATAGACTTTCCAACACGTTCGGTCTTTATCCAATTCGATTAAACAAAGGAAATTAAAATACACTTGATACCTTTTGACCCATATATTTTTTTGTTATTATTATTATTATTATTTTGGCCTCTCTGTTTTTCCATCCCGTGACTTTTATACATCAAGGAGGAGTCAATGCTATCCCTCATGGTCAAATCGAGTGGTAAAGTCTCTTCAGTACATAAATTCTCAACAATCTCTGACTCCATTTCCTTTTGTATAACTTTTCACCGCATAAATTCTCAACATCTTTCTCTTTCCCACCTTAATTGCGAAACCTCTCAACTCTAAAATCGATTTTGAATATTTTGAAAATAGTTTCTTTCTCACTCTTCATCTTTCAATCTCTCTCGACGACAAGCTTTTTTTTTTTTAATACAATGAAATGCAACAAACCGGGTTCGAATCGGGGAAGGGAAAATGAAAGTGGAGAGACTCTACTGTTTGAGCTATCCCTGAAGGATAAGATTTGATGTTTCAGGTTTAGAACTTAATAAAATTTATATATATATGATTTTATAAAATCAAGTCAATTTTCTCTACAATATATATATATTTAGGATTTGTGACTTCTTTAACATAATCTTAATTTTTATAACAAAAATTTCACTTACTCTGAATGTAGTGTTAATTTTCGTAAATGTGTCCTAAATAAGATTAAATTGGTATTACAAAATTATATATTTTAACAATATGAGTTTATTGCTTTTATTCATTTATATTCTGATTTTGTTATCGAACAAACTTCGGTTTGTATAACAAATTCTCACCAATCATGGAAGATGTGATAATTAAAATTTCCTAAAATGTATTTATTTTTTAATACATTATTTGTTTAGTTGCATCAATTATGTCTCTACCTAACTTCTCTTGTGGGTTGAGTGGTCGAACATTTTATTTTCTTAACTAGAGGTATCTGGATACCGGTGAAAGAAAAAATCAATTATATCTCTTTTATTTTTCCAAATTAATGTTTTCTTAAAAAATCATACCTTTCTTTCTTTTTACCTTTTTTCCCCCTTTCTTTCTTACCACTCGGACAGGAAAATAGTTGGAGCAAGATACTACATCAAGGGATGGGAGAACTACCATGGCCCTCTAAATTCTACCCTAAATGACTACAAATCACCTCGGGACTTCGATGGCCATGGCACCCACACTTCATCCATTGCTAGCGGACGTCGGGTCCCCAACGTTGCGGCCCTAGGCGGATTTGCCCGAGGGACTGCATCCGGCGGGGCTCCGTTAGCCCGTATTGCCATGTACAAAGTCTGCTGGCCCAATCCGGGTCAATCAGAACTGCGGACCGGCACCTGCTTTGACGATGACATACTTGCTGCAATCGACGATGCAATAGCTGATGGGGTCCACGTACTCAGTATGTCTATCGGGTCAAAAGAACCCAAGAACTACACCGTAGATTCGCTTGCAATCGGATCTCTTCATGCTCTTAAAAAGAATATCGTGGTGGCCTGTGCTGCGGGTAATGCGGGTCCTGGGCCGTCGACATTATCCAACCCGGCTCCGTGGATTATTACTGTCGGAGCTAGTAGCAATGATAGAACGTTTGTTGCGCCCATTGTGCTTGGAAATGGCATGAAAATTAAGGTAAAATTAATGTCTTTTTCCTTTTTTATCAAAATTTACATGACATATTTTTTTTTAAAAAAATTACTATTCTTGTATCATATTCATTGAGATGATAATTATTAGAGGACAACTGGGAAAAATTCTCATCATTTCATTTTTATTTTTGTGGATATCAACACCATAATATATTAACTCATATTTTGGTTATCTTTTTGTATAAGAATTTTTGAAATAAGCACTATTACAAATTTCTTTTTTTTACCCTTCTGATCGTGAGCTGTAGGGACAATCAGTCACTCCATACAAGCTAGATAAAATGTACCCTCTAGTTTTTGCAGGAGAGGTAGCCGTCCATAAAGTGCCCCAAAGTTTAAAAGGGTAAATTTCTTTGTCAAAGACTCAATCCTAATTATGAGGTGACAAATATATGTAGTAATTGTGGTTATGTGCTTTAATTATTTTTGTAGACAATGTTTACCTGGATCACTGTCCCCAGAGCTAACAAAAGGGAAAATAGTGCTATGCCTGAGAGGAAATGGAACAAGAGTTGGCAAGGGAGAAGAAGTGAAGAGGGCTGGTGGTGTAGGTTTTGTTTTGGGAAACAGTGCCTTTAATGAAGCAGAGATATCGGTCGATGCTCATGTTCTTCCTGCAACTGCTGTGGTTGCAGATGATGCAGTTAAAGTACTTGCCTACATTAATTCTACTAAGAAACCTATGGCTACTATTTCACCTGCAAGGACTAAGCTGAATTCTAAACCTGCACCTTTCATGGCTGCCTTCACTAGTAGGGGTCCCAATATCATTGATCGTGATATTCTCAAGGTAATACAAGTGTTTTCAGATTAATGTGACAAGGTTTCAACATTTTTTGTGTTTTGAAAGGTTAATGATGTTTGGGGTCTGTGTAGCCTGATATAACGGCACCAGGACTAAATATATTGGCAGCGTGGAGCGAAGGGGATTCGGTAACAAAGTTGAAAAATGATCGCCGTATTGTCAAGTATAATTTGGTTTCAGGAACTTCAATGGCTACCCCTCATGTTGCTGCTGCTGCTGCCCTTCTTAGAGCCATACACCCCACTTGGAGCAGTGCGGCTATTAGATCTGCCATCATGACGACAGGTAACACCAAGTAACATCTCTCCATTTATTTATTTATTTATTTTGTACTGAATTAATTGATATCTGAAATCATTTTTCAACTAATAGTCGGTATCCCGCTATTAAAACATCTTTTTATCTGCATTGCTATTCATAATGGCAGAAAGTGGTATACAAAAACAAACTAGCATATCATTAGATGTTTAATTACTATCTCCATAAAACAAGCCAAACTGGGAAATTTATATTGTGAGCGAACTATAATCTCTATTTCGAATTATTATAATTTTAGAGTAACAAGATTATGATTTTTAGTGGAATAAACATTTGATATGTTATTTTTCTTAAAATTTCAAGAGCAACTTCCACTTGCCCTTTGCCCCACTCATAAAGCTAACATCGACGTTTTCTGATCTTTTGTTTTTACGTTCAAAATCATGGCAGCAAGGATGACTAACAACATCGGAGAAGGAATCACTGATGCTGAAGGGAAGCCAGCTGACCCCTTCCAATTTGGCTCTGGCCACTTTGAGCCAACAAAGGCGGCAGACCCTGGACTGGTGTATGATGCTTCATATGAGGATTATCTCCTCTATCTATGCAACATCAACGTGACAAGTCTGGCACCAAAATTCAGATGTCCTAAAGTGGCACCCAAAACAACTGATCTAAACCATCCATCCTTGTCAATTTCCAAGATTCGCGGATCGGTGACAGTTAGGAGGACAGTTACAAACATCGGGGGTGGTAAAAGTTTGTACTTTGCAAGTGTCAAGCCACCGATGGGATTTTCAGTTGTGGTCAAGCCTAGCATCTTGAAATTCAGCAAGATTGGGGAAAAGAAGAGGTTCACAATAACAGTAAAACCTCAGAAGGATGCAAAAAGCATGGTTGGTGATAATGGGTATGGTTTTGGTTGGTATACTTGGACTGATGGAGTCCATATGGTAAGAAGTCCTATGGCAGTGTCCTTAGCATAGAATAGAATGAAATAGGAGTCCGGTTTTCACAGCAATTAACCACTTCTTCCTTTTCGTTCTTTTGGAAGGGGTGGGAGAAAATTTGAATAGAAAGTTGTTTACTGGATCTTGGACTGTTCAATAAAAAGAATATGGCTGTTTTACATTACAAGTTGTACACATTAACCTGGTCAAGATCAAAAGGAAAATAGGGAACAATGGCACATCAAGACCCCAGAAGAATAAAGTAAGATAGAACAAATGGTGTCATGTCTGTCTCAAAAACATTTTTAACTAGAATTATATATATATATATATATATATATATATATATATATATATATATATATATATATACACATACATGTATGTGTGTATATATATATTAATTTTGAACAATTATATATGCAAGTATGGGGAATCATATAGGAAACCCAATTCACATTTTTTTTTTATTAATTTTCACTAAGAATAGTAACATTTTTCATAATATATATAAATAGGGAGAGATCAATTAATTTGTAGCATTATTTATTTTAAACTGAGCAAATGAATGAACATGAAACATTTCCTCTTAAATTAAAAGTCATTATGTTGGATATGGGAGATTTTATTTTATTTTATTTTATTTCATTATTCAATGCAAAGAAAATTACATACAGAGCTTCTAGGCACATAGTTCTTTATTTGGTTAACTTGCAAATAATTTATTTTAACCAAGTATAAAAGGCCTAAAGACTGATTACCGTTACCTCGGCTTGCTTAAATCTCTTATTTGTTATAAAACTCTACAAAAAAGACAATCTTAGTAATTACAAATTACAAATCTCTTGTAATTACTAAGTTTGACAGAACACTAATAACCGAAACATATATAAATATATGGTCTAAAACGTCGGACCTCATAAGCTATTCCATCTCGTTGAAAAAACAATGGAGATGCTGCCTTCTATAATTTGCCGCGAGATTCAGTTGGGTAAATTTCTTTCTCAAAATATAGTCCCATGATTTAACAGACGTAAAAGGTTGAATCAATTAACTCATGACATTGATTTTAAACCGTATGGTACTTATGATGTGGGCAATGTCTACCGGGATCACTTAATCCAGAGTAGAGGGAAAATAGTAGTATGTGGGAGAGGAGAACGATCGAAGATCAAGATCGGCAAGGGACAAGAAATGCAAGGGCAGGCATGACACCGGAAAATTTATGAAGGGAAAAAAAGGAGCAGGAATTTATGGGAAATGATTAATAAGCTCACCACCAAAGGAATCTAGCTAAGGATATAGGGTTAGACTACTGTACATGAAGAATCCACCCAATGTCGAAAAGAATAAGAAAATGCTCTATCGGAAAGAAATCAAGTATTATTATTAACTCACTTTGCTTTCCGATGGTTACAAGATGGTCTTATATGGTAGAGCTAGAGATCAATCATGTTCCCAGGTTATTAACTCTTAATACAAAGAAGAGAGAAACACATGAATCTAGTAATTATTACCTCTCGAAGACTCCAAATTATTTAAAACATAACTCGTTGGAAACTACATCCGTAAGCTCTTCCAAAGAATTTTATTTGGACCCATTCAAATGCAGTTGAGAATGCATTAAGTGCCTCACAATGAATCTGCATCAGTCTCCCTTGGTTGAAAGCAAACTTGTTCTCAAGTTGTGTTCATCATCATTAATGTAAGGAGAGAGATCTGTGGTATTAAATGCGGAAGATACTCGATAATCTTTGGGGAGCTCGAGCTGGGCATTAGTTTCCCAAAACATGCGAGAGGAAACCTCTCATTTCTAAAATGAATCTGCACGAGATCTCCTACCTTGAATGCAGTTGCCTTTCAAAATTTGTCGGCTTGTTTCTTATACTTCTCATTTTGCTCGTTAATTTTCTCTCAAACCTGTTCATGAAGTTTCTTAATGTGTTTTGCCCTTTCTTCGGTGTCTCCACTATAGGAATGAGTGATCGGGAGAGGAGTTAAGTCCAATGGACTAATTGGATTCACTACAAAAAAACAGCCTTTTAACCACAAATTTAGCGACGAATTTAGCGATAAAAAATTTTTCGTCGCTAATAACGCGTCGCAAAAATTTAGCGACGAAAATTAGAAATCCCTCGTTAAATTTAGCGATGAAAATCAGAAATCCGTTGCTAAATTTAGCGACAAATAATTTTTTGTCACTAAAATTCGTCACAAAATTTAGCGACGAAAAGTTATTCGTCGCTAAATTAGCGACATAAAAAAATTCGTTGTTAAATTTAGCGACGAAAATCTAAAATTCATCGCTAAATTTAGCGACAGATAATTTTTGTCGCTAGAATCCGTCGCTAATTTAGGAAAAAAAAAAGTCCGTCAAAAAATTATCCATTTCTAATTTAGCGACGAATAAAAAAATTCGTCGAAATGCCCGCACGGGCCCTTGCCTATCCGAGCCAACACGTGCCTAGATGGCCCTACCCACGAGTCAGCACTAGCCTAGAAGCCACATGCCTGGACGGCCCCACCCACCCCCACCCACTCGAGCCAGAACCAACCTGCAAGTTGCCCACCCGCCCGAGCCAGCACCCCCGCTCCAACCGCTCTCCTCACTTAATTGCTGGAAAATGCCACTTTGCCTCCTGCCTCCACTGTGGTTTGAACTCCTGCACACCTGCACGCACATGTATAAACATAAACCTGTAAACCACCAAACCAAATGATATTATGTGATATAATTTTTTTTTTTACTTATTATCTTTTCTTCACATTTTTCTAATAATAATAAAATAATATATAATAATAATTTAAAATAATAAATATAATAACTTTTTTATTTAAACCACTAACCTAAAATAATATTAATTAAAAATAATAAATATGGTAATTTTTAATAAAATAAAAAATAATAAAATACTAATTTAAAATAAAATAATAAATTAATTAAAAAATATATTAATATTATATTTTGTTTTCTTCTGTTTTTCTTTTATTTTATTATTTTATTAATATTTTCATTTTTATTTTATTTTTTTACTACATAGTTTAAAAATGGATTACGGCATCTCAATAATATAAAATTATAATTATCAATAAATTATAATATATTAATAATTTAAAAAATCTATATATTTAATCACAAAATATTTTTGTTTGTTTGAATATATAAGAAATTTCAATATAATTATTATATATAAGAAATTTCAATAATGAGAATAGAAAGAAAAAAAAAACCAAAAATAGAGATGAGAGTTAGAGGAAAGAAAAAAAGAAGTTAGAATAGAAAACAAATGAGGAGGAAGAAAGTAAAAAACAAATATTATCACACAACACAAAGTGGTAGTGCGGTGGTGACATGTCTTTCGTTCAAATACGAGATTGAAGGTTCGAATCCCTTCAACAGCATTTAACATTTTTTTTAGCATTAAAACAATGAAGGGCGGTGCCCGTAAAGGCGCGCGCAGGGCGCCGGCGCAGCTTGGGCGCCCAGGCATGCGAGCGCGCGTGCCTGCGCCTGGCGCCCGTACGTGCATGCGCGGGCGCCCGCGCAGGCGCGCGCCCCTGCCTGAGCCCGGCACCCGCCCCTGCCTGCACCCGGCGCCTGTGTGTGCATGCACCGACGCCCGCGCAGGCTCATGCCCAGCATGTCCGGATTAATATTTAATTAAAAAATCTGTATTATTAAATAAAATAATATAAATAAAATAAAAGTTATCAATACAATAATAAAAAATATTAAATCAAACAAAAAAAGAAAAAAATAATAAATTAATTAAAATATATATAATTTAAATAAAATAAAATATATGGTTTTTTTTAAGAATTAAATAATATTATTCTTTTAAAAAATGAAATATACTATAATAAAATAAAATGTAAATTAAAATATTATAACATAATAATATGATTTGTTAATATAAATTAATAAAATAAAATAAAAATAAAATAAAATTCTAATTAAAAAAGATTAAATTCAAATACGGATTTGGAATCCGTCTCTAAATTATCACCGGATAAATTTCGTCGTTGCTAAATTAATTTTTTAATTTAAATATTATATTAATATTTTATTTTATTTAATTATATATAAAAAATTTAGTGACGAATTGGGATTTTTGTCGCTAAATTTAGTGACGGAAAACAAATCCGTCACTAAATTAATTTTTAACTTAAATATAACATATTAATAAAATAAAAAGAAAAATAGAAAAAATAAAATTCTATTTAAAAAGATTAAATTTTACAACGAATTTTAAATCCGTGGCAAAATTTAGTCACGAAATATTATTCGTCGCTAATTAGAGAAAATGCAGCAAACGCTTGTCTTGTAACAATTATACTATTCTCTTGATTTATCCAAGACATCGAATATGGATGAGGATGAGCTACAATTTTTGGTTGTAACTCCACCAAGGAGTCATGACATTGATACAACTTCCACTATCAATAGTCAAAACTTTTCCTCGAATAATGCATTCTTGTTGTTCTTGTTCTCACCACACCTAAAGGATGGATTGATGGGCAACAATTCCATCACCCCAAAAATGTTGACACGTGATCTTTCTTTACATTCACAATAAAATCTTCAAAAGAATCATCAAATATAGCAAGTGGAATGAACCTTAATTCATCCTCACTATGATTTAGATCTTCATCTTCATACACATCTCACTTAGGAAGGTATTCATTGTCGGCAACATCAATCTCTTCAACTTCTGAATTATGTTGCAGCATTGCCTGAAGTTGTTGCTGCAATTGTTGAATTTGCTTTCTTAATTCATTGATCTTGACATCACGAAGGTTTCGGTCTTGGATTCCATTGATTTCAAACATTTTGACGGTGATGACGGCCTGCCATCCTAAGATCTAATTCCAAACTGATGTCGAAAAATTTATGAAGGGAAAAAAAGAGCAGCCAGAATTTATGAGAAATGGTTAACTAGCTCACCACCAAACGAATCCACTTAAGGCTTCTTTACTTGAGGAGTCCACCCAACGTTGAGAAGTATAAGAGAATACTCTCTTGGAAAGAAATCAAATACTATTATTAACTCACTCTGATTTCCAATGATTACAAGAGGGATTTTATAAAGTATAGTTGAGGACACACTACAATAAAACACAGTTTTTGCGACGAAATTTAGCGACAAATTTTTTTTGTTGTTAATTTGCGAGGAATTTAGCAACGAAATTTTTTTTCGTCTCAATTTCCAACGAAATTTGCAACAAAAAAATAGTCGTAGCTATTTTAGCGACGACTGGAAATTTGTCGCTAATTTTGCGACAAATTTCGAAATTTCGTCGCTAATTTTACGATGAATTCGGAATTCGTCGCTATATCTGCAACAAAAAAGAAAGTTCGTTGCTAATTTAGTGACAAAACATAATTTCGTCACTAAATTTGCGACCAAAAATTAATTCGATACTAAATTAGCAACAATATGTTTTTGTCACAAAATTTGTCGCTAATTTGCAACAAAAATATTTCTTCGTCGCTAAATGTGCAACAAAAATTAGAATTCATCACTAATAGTGCGACGAAAAAAAAAATGATCGACATATTTGTCGCCAAATAGCAACAAATACTCTTCCCGTTGCAAAATTTTTAAAAGTTGCTAAATTTGTTGCTGATTGGCCATAATCGAGTTATTTGTTGCTAAATTCGTAGTTAATATATTTAATTATCTTCTTCCTGTGGAAAATCAATTGCTCCTTCACTTACTTATGTAACTTTTTCAAATTGTTCCAATTTTTTAACATTTTTAAAATAATGAAATCAATTTTCGATATATAATGAATGAGTATTATCTTGTCATAATAACTTTTGATAATAATAATGCTTATTTTTTTATCATTTTATATAAAAAATTGTAATTAAATAGTATTGTTTACGGTAGTAAATTTTATCGATATAAACAAATGAATTTAATAATGACCGACATTGAAGATATTATACATTTATCAATATGTAAAGAATGTTAAGTATAATTAACAAGATAAAAATATCTATGTTTATAATTTTGTTATTTAATGTTATTAATTTAGTAATTGATAATTTGTCTCTCATTTAGTAGTTTAATAGAGGAAATTAAAGTGTTTCAGTTAAATCCGTGGAAAAATTTAAAATTTCGTCGCAAACATTGTCGTAGATTTCCAACAAAAATACTTTTTCGTCGCTGAATTACCGACAAACTAAAATTTATCGTCGCCAATTTTGCGACCAAAAACAAATTTTCTCGCACATTTGCAACCAATAATCAAGTTCGTCGCTAAATTTTGCGACGAACTTCGAGTTTGTCACAAAAATTGACTGCAGAAATTAGAGACCATGGCAAAATCAACGACAAATGAATAATTCGTCGCAGAAATTAGTGACGAATCATGAATTCGTCGCGGATTTTAGCAACGAATAACTAGTTCGTTACTAATATCCGCGACGAAAGATATATTCGTCACTGATTTCAGCGACCAATTCATAATTCGTCGCTGAATTCAGCGACGAATCAAAAATTGGTCGCTGATTTCAGTAACTAAACCCTAGTTCATCAAGGATTTGGCGACGAAACAAGGGTTCGTCGTGGAAATCCGCGACGAACCAAGTGTTCATCGCGGAAATCCTCGACGAACCAAGTGTTCATCGCTAATGTTAGTGACGAAAATAAACTTTGTCGCTGAATTTTAAAACAAATTTTTTCAATCTATGCAATTTTAGCGACCCAAAAATTTTTGTCTTAGATTTCCGCGACAAATACCAAAATTGTCGCTGATTTCGTCGCTGAAATTTTAAAACCAATTCTTCGTTCTCTAATTTTAGTGACAAAAAAAATTTGTCGCTGATTTCAACGACAAAAATTAGATTTGTTGCTGATTTCAGCGACAAAAAAGAATTTTGTCGCTGATTTTTGAGACAAAGGTCCATTTGTTGCTGATTTCATCGCTGAAATTTAAAACTTCTTTAATTTTAGCAACAAAAAAAAATTTGTCGCTGATTTCAGCGACAAATACCCAATTTGTCGCTGATTTCAGTGACAAAAATAAAATTTGTCATTGAATTTTTAAAACAAATTGTATGCTGTGCAATTTTAAATACCCAATTTTTTTGTCGCTAAAATTAAAGAAGTTTTAAATTTCAGCGACGAAATCAGTAACAAATGGACCTTTGTCGCAAAAATCAACGACAAATTAGGTTTTTGTAGCTAAAATTAGCGACAAAATTCATATTTGTCACTGAAATCAACGACAAAATTAGATCTGGGTGGGAGAGGCTCCCTCCCCCACGGGCCTCGGCGAAGGACCTCACCGAGACCCACGGGGGAGGGTCCTCCCCCTCGTCTGATCCGGCGGTGTTGCCACCGGATCTGGGTAGGGGAGCGTCTCCCCGTCCCCTGGCGGCAATTTTTTTTGTTAGAAATTATATATTATATAATTAAATTTATATATTATTTATTATAATATATTATATGTTATAATTTTAATAATATTATATAACATTATATATTATAATTTTAACGTATATAATTTAATATATTGTATATATTATAATGTATTATATATTATAGTTTAAACATTATAGAATATATGTTAATTCATAGTTTTTATATATAATTCTATATGTTATATATATTATAATATATTATATATTATAATTTTAACATTATAACATATAATATAACATATTATATATTATAATTTTATAATTTTATGTATTATATATATTTTAACTTATTATAAATATTATTATGGTAATTATAGCATAATTATAATTATATAATTTTATATATTGTTTTATGATATATATATATGTAATAATATATAATATATATAATGCAGAATTTTAAATGGATAATGTTCTCTACATATTTAAAATTTTATAATACATATAATGCTATATATAGTTAATATATATTGTTAATGTTATATAATATATTTTAACATTAGATTAATTATAAATAATATTAATGGTTTTGTATTGCAGATATGTTTGCTCTGATTGGACGTGTTGTTCAAGTAGAGGGGAGAAAAGTAGATATTGAAGCGGTTGAGGTATATATTTTTTCTTCACTTTTATTCATTTATTTTCTTTGTTTTTTATCCCTTGTTTCTAGTGTGCATGTATGTATGTTGTATTTTCGTGAAATGCAATAGTTATAAATTATTTTTATATTTTTTCCGACTCAATATAAAAAAGATTATATTTACTTTTTATTATTTTACGTAAATAGTATGTCTTAATAATTTTTATTAACGTTTTTATATTTGTTAAATTATCTGAATATATGTTAAAATTTTTTAAAATTTTTGTTATTAGATGTTAATTATTTCTTATTAATGTTTTTTTTCAATTTAATCTATATTTTGTTAATACTTTTATTTATTAATATTTTATAAATTTTAATTTTTTAAATAACGACAATGCAAAACGAAAGAGGTTGGATGTATAATAAGAATTTACCTGATTATCGTGGTTTAACTGATGAGTTTATTTCTAGGGTGGAACAATTCTTGAATTTCGCTACTAGTAAGGTAGAGTTTATGGATGAGAATAAGTTAAGGTGTCCGTGTAAAAAGTGTGTTAATGGCAAATTTCATGTATGTGATAAAGTTAGGGAATATCTTTGTACTTTTGGTCTTACTCAAAATTACTACAATTGGACTTGTCATGGTGAACCGCTTATATCTGATGAAGAGTATGTGCCAAAATATGCAATTTTTATTTAGAGGAGATAACAATTATTATGATCAGTTAAATCCATATCAGCAAATAGTATTTGATGTAGCGGGTCAAAATTTTGTACCCCAATCAAACTATGCAAGTTCTAGTTTTGTACCAACAAATGAAGATATACCTACAAGTTATGCATCACCATTGGAGGGGGTAGAAGCAACATGTGTTGATGAGAATGTGCAAGATGAAGATTATTTGTTTAACCAATTTCAAGAAATGTTGTGAGCTGCAGATGAACCTTTATGGGCTGGTTGTGACACCCACACTAAATTGTCATTAACTGCTAGAATGTTAAATGTTAAGGCAGAGTATAATTTGTCTGAGAATTGCTTCAATGATATTGTTCAAGTAATGGGAGAAATATTGACTCGTGATCATATAATACCGAATAACTTTTATAGCATGAAGAAGTTGGTGAATAACTTGGGTCTTCTGGTGGAAAAAATTGATGTATGCAGAGATGGTTGTATGTTATTTTGGGGAGCTAATGAAAATGTAGAATTTTGTAAATTCTGTAACCAAAATAGATACAAGAGTATTAGGAGATCAGGTCGTAATCAGCGACCTAAACCATTCAAGCAAATGTTTTATTTGCCTTTGACTCCTAGATTGCAAAGACTTTATGCATCGAAAGCTACTACTGAATATATGATTTGGCATGCGAATCATCAAACAGAAGAAGGGTTAATGTGTCATCCTTCGGATGCAGAGGTATGGAAAAATTTTGATATGACATATCCTGAATTTGCAAGAGAGACTCGAAACATTAGTTTAGGTCTTTGTGCTGATGGGTTTGCTCTATTTGGAAAATAAGGTAAAAATTATTAATGTTGGCCAGTGATCTTAACTCCGTATAATATTCCTTTGGGTATTTGTATGAAGACACCCTATATGTTTTTGACATTGATGATACCCGGCCCTCAAAATTCGAAGAAGTTGATAGATGTTTATATGTAACCATTGATTGCAGAGTTAAAACAATTATGGGATGACGGTGTTTTTACATATGATGTTAACACTGATCAGATGTTTATAATAAAGGCAACTCTTCTTTGGACGATAAATGACTTTCCAGCTTATGGCATGTTATCGGGATGAAGTACTGCTGGGGTTTTAGGATGTCCAATATGTATAGAGAGATCTAAGTCGTTCAAATTGAAATATGATAAGAAGGCGAGTTATTTTGATTGTCATAAACAATTTTTACCACAAAATCATAAATTTAGAAAAAATAAAGAAGAGTTTACGAAAAATAAAGTTGAAAAAACACCTCCTCCGTTGAGGTTAATTGCTCAACAAATTTGACAGCGAGTGTCTCCCCACATGGTACAACGTATGGATATGGAAGTGTGCATAAATGGACCAAACGGAGTATATTTTAGGATTTACCATATTGGAAAACCCATCTGATTCATCATAATCTCGATTTGATGCATATCGAGAAAAATATTTTTGAAAATGTGATTAATACATTGATGGATGTCTCTGAAAAAACGAAAGATAACTTGAATGCGAGAAAAGATATGCAGTTTCATTGTAATTGGCCTACACTTGATGTGGATGAAAGCAGTAAGGAACCAAAACCAAAGGTAATTTATACAATAAATAAGGATCAGAGACGGAAAGTTTGTGAATGGTTGAAATTGCTGAGATTTCCTAATAGTTATGCCTCAAATCTTGGAAGATGTGTCGATTTATACAATAAATAAGGATCAGAGTGCTTGTCATTTTACTAAATTCATTATATATCATTTTCTGATACAATTTATTTAATTACAATTAGATTTTAATATCAATTGAAGAGAAAAGTAAAAAATAAGACACGGTTTGAATCCTCTATTGTTAATGCATACATTGCGGAAGAAGTGACAACTTTTGCTTCATATTATTTCGAGCCTCATGTCCAATGTAAGAGACGAAGAGCGGACAAAAATGATGAGAGCCCTGTTGATCCTAATATAAATTCATTATCTATTTTCAACTATCTTAGTCGACCAAGTGGGTCATGTAAGATTAGATATTTAACTGCTAAAGAATGGCGGGCAGTCCATACATATATTTTACTGAACTGTCCAGAAGTTACGCCATACTTCAAGTAAGTATTTTTTCCTAAATAAATATATTTTTTGTTTTGTTAAAATTTTTGACATAAACTGTCTTCTTTAATCGTAGGATTTTTCAACATTCATGGTCTGAACTATCAATGAATGAGTTCAATCGTGTGTGCGATGAAGAATTTGCAGCATGGTTCAAAACATATGTTAGTTTTGAAATTTTTTGAAATTTTATAAATATTTGAATAATAAAAACACATTTATTTTACTTCAGATTCAATATAATCAAGATCAAGTTCAACAAGAATTGTTAATTCATCTATCATGGGGTCCAAACTCAACGGTACGAACTTGGCCATCATATTTTATAAACGGGTATAATTTTCACACTCAAGAATATGGAACCGGAAAAGCTACAATGAATAGTGGTGTTTGCGTTCAGTCATCTAACGATGAAAGTGTAAAAGATGATTTTTATGGTTTGTTGGATGAAATTATTGAGATACAGTATCTTGGAGCAGAGTTACGGGTTATTTTATTTATGTGCCAATGGTTTGACCCTGTAAAAGGGATGGATGTGCATTCAAAATTTAATTTGGTCGAAATAAATTATAAAAAATTTTATAAAAGATATGAACCATTCGTATTGGCACAACAAGCGATTCAAGTGTATTATGCATCATATTTTAGTTTGAAACGTGATAAAATTGATTGGTGGGCTGTTTGTAAAACGAAAGCACGAAAGAAAATTGAGAAACGTTGGGAAGATATATCATATCAACAAGAGGAAGTTGCCAACACGTTTCAGACTGAGAAATATATTATTCCAACATTATGAGATCCACGTGGAGTAGTGATAGATGTGGATCAAATTGAAATTCATGAGACTGGCGATGAAGAATCTGATTTTGAGAGATGATGAAGATGAGGATGAAGATGTTGATGAATTTGATGTTGAAGAATCAGATAATGAGGATGATATGACAATGATGACTTTGATTTTTGATCGTCGGTAAGTGTTGTTTTTTTAAGATTTATTATAATTATCTAATATCAGATTAAATTTATTTAACTGTTTGAATGTGAAAATATATTTAGATTTGCATATTTCGTTTCTTAATTTGTATGTTATATTTAGTGACTCATGTTTCATTTTCGAAATATTATTTGCTAATACGTTGTATTTTTTTGTATAGATCATTTCGGACGACAATTTAAATATGGTATGTTTCTTCATATACTCTATTATATTTTTTATAAACATGCAATTTCCATTGCTTGCAAAACCAAACTCTTATGACAATATCGACGTGGAGGGCATAGACGATCTTCTTATGCAAGACCAAACTCTTCAGCGTCACCGTCCGCTTCAGCTGCACCTTCCCATGCCCCTTCGCCTTGTACTAATGCACCTTCACCGTCTCCTTCAATTGCACCTTCGGTTGTATTTTCAATGCAAGATTCACACATTGAGGGGGAAGATACGCGAGAGGTGATATCCCTTACGGAGATTCGTAAGTAGTAAATTTTGAAATATTATTACAATAGTTTTTTTATTTATATACCTGATGAGTTTATTTAACTATTTTTTTTTACTAACCATTTTTTTGTTTCTAATTTTATGATAGATTTACAAATTCTGTGTGTGTTATTCATGAGTTGAATAGAATCATTAACAACCATTGGGAAGGAACATCGATGTCTTACACAAGTACTCTAGATGATATCAAAGAGTTATGGTGGAGAGAATTCAAGTTAAATTAGGTCTCTAAGTTTAAATATAAAAATAAGTGTATAATTTAAATATAACTAATTGTATTTTTATTTATTGCAGCGAAAGTTCAATTGCGATGAGACCGAGAAGCTTGAAATAAGAAGAATTTTTAAGAAAAAATGCGGTCATCACATCCGAGATGTACTAAATCATGCAAAGACAAACCGAAAGAAGCCACATTGCATCACCGAAGAAAATTGGCTCAGGATTTTAAACTTCTGGGATTCCGATGAGAGCCGATGGAGGAGTGAGCAGAATAAAAAAAATCGATCTTATAATTCTGGGGAATGGTAATTTCGTTAAATAACTATTTTTTTGAATTTAATTCATTTATTTTTTCATTATTTCATCTAACAGTGTTTTTTTTTAGGACAATGAAATGGGATCCCCGTCATCATTTATAGAGACTTTCGCACGGATTTTTCAGAAAAAAGACAAAACCTGGAGTGGGGAGAGAGCTAGAGCGGTTATGGTATATAATTTCAAAATTTTAAATTGTTTTATAGAAATTTTACAACAAAGATTTTAACATATTATACTAAATTTATCATAACAACGTTACAAGAAGAATTTATTAGATTTGTCTATTCCAAAATTTTTTTCACTATTTAAAATTAATTTTTCTTTTCTAATTTATATATATGTTTTTATCATTATTAATTAAAATTAGAGAATACATAATATCAATTTTGTTTCGTCATTTCCAAATGGTTAGTTCATTATGTTACGTACTAGTATAATTTTTTCCTTTATTTCATCTGTTATAGTTTCAAACTGCTAATAGTAGTTGATTGACACTTGTATTTCTTTTGTTGGATATTTTATTATATTGTTATTTTAATTTTCTTCTAATTTCTCTTATGACAATACAGGGGAAATATGATCAGGTTATATTGAAAATTTCCAGTGGTAGTGATGATGCTGCTACGTCTGAGCCATCTGTTAATAATATGGCTTTATGGCTCGAGGCTACTGGTGGAGCAAAGCAAGGAAGAGTACTTGGGATGGGCTCATTGAGCAGGACTTGCAGAATCAGTGGTCTATCTTCTTCCAATCAAACACCAGTAAGAACAGAATTAATGCAATTGACCCAAGAGCTCAGCTACATGAAAGAGCAGTTAGCACGAAAAGACAATGAACTTCAAGCCATGCGCGTAGAACTCGGGCAAAAAAACAATGAATTTGAAGAGTTTCGCGCACAATAGAGACTTATAATGCAGCATCTTCAGTTAGTCTCTGCTTCAAGTTCAATTCCCCCTTTTCAATCTCCTCCAAATGATGGTGATGATAATTATGACATATTTATTGATGATGATGGTGATGGTGACGGTGACAGCAACGGTGATGGTGTTAATGTTTTTTGAAATAATTTTTATTTCACACTTATATTTAATTAGACTTGTTATTATTATTTGGTTCATACTGCTAGATATTTGATATTCTGTTACTTATTTGGTTCATATTGCTAGATATTTGGTTCACACTTATAATTTAGCCACGACTTCATTTTCGTCACAAATTTTATGGCAAATTAGCGACAAAAAAGTTTGTCGCTAAATTCGTCGCAAAATAACGACGAATTTTTTTCATCGTAAAAATTCGTGACTAAAATTATGTTTTTTTGTAGTGTACTAGAGCTCGTCATAGGAGAACCCGTCGTGGCCATAACTATCGAAATCATTCTTTTCTCTGGATTGATTTCTCTCTCTTTCATTACTTTCTAGATATGTATTTTAGTGAAAAAAAAATACCCTTTGTATCATCTATTTAGGTAGAGAGAAGACCCATCTATGGATAGGATAGTATTTAATATTAATTGGGTACATCCATCACGTAGCCACATGAAAAGTTAATATAGTTGCTTAATATAATTAATTAGATATTATGTAACCTTATGTAGGATTGGCAATTGGTTTGGGCCAACTCGAGCTCAGCCTAAGCTCATCCAAGTTCAGTCTTATTATTTAGACCCATTTTAATTATGAGTCGAGCCTGGACATCGGTGGGCTTGACCCGTTGTAAACCGATCAACTCCATTTAAAATCAACTATGATTTTTTTTTTTTTGTTTTTAAAATTATTGTGACTTTGATGGTGAATTTAATAAATTTAATATATTACTTTTGATATAGTTCTTTAATTTTTAATGATATTATTATTTTTAATCTTCATAATAGTGTATAATTTTTAATTTGGTATGGTGGTTTTTTTTTTTGTACAAGGCATGGTGGTATTTGTTTCATATTTTATTTTGGATGATTAATGTGTTTTTATATATTTTATTAATTTATAAAATAGGTTAAAAATAAAAAATAAAATTTATGATTTCGGTCTTGAGTCTTGCCCAAAATGGGCTCGAGACCCTTTTAATTTTTCAGGTTGAGCTCAAGTCTTGATTTTTTAAACTTTCTCAAGTCAGGTTCATGCTTGGATTCATAAAATTTTAAATGGGGAAATCCCGAGTTTTATAAAAGTCTGACTCAGAAGGCTCAATTGCCGGCCCCAACTATATGAAACATCAATATTTTAATATCATAACCTTATAACCTTTCAAATAGTCAACACATTCATCTTATCCTTTCTTATTGTTTGACCCTTCATTTGTCCTGTACTAAATTTTGATAGTTAAGGGATAAGAATAATAAGGACCACAATTAAAGAAAATTTTAACATTCAATTTTCTAGATTTTTTTTTTGTGGGGGGGGGGGGGGAAGGGGTAGGAAATCCTTTTCCTTACCTTGATCTTGTGAGGAACAAACGGAGTCCTATTATTTAATTAATAATTTTCAGGAGAATTATTTTCAAAATGAAACACCAAAAGGTCAAAAACTCTATATTTGGACAATTATACCCTCCTAATTCCCCTCACAGAAAATTTGCAAAGGGATATGATTTGTCCACAAAGGAAAATCCATGCACAAAGATAAGTACATATAATAAAAAAGTAAAATTGGAGGAGACCTAGTAAGATAGTGATAACTAAGTTTTGCAAAAAAATTCGGAAAGTTGTATATATTGCCCCGAATATCAAACACCCCCATAAGTCAAGAAAACAAAAATAAATAAAAATAAAAATAAAAGAAATAAAAAAATGAAGCTCACCCTCTTCTTTCCAATTCTTCTTCTTCTTCTTCTTCTTCCTCTCTTAGCCTCTTGTTCAGAAAAACAGGTTATTAGTTTTTACTTTTCTTCAAGTAAATAAATGAATGATTTATTTAGAACAAAGTTTTTTTTTTTTTATGTGTGACATTTATATATATATATATTTTTGGGGCAGGTGTATATAGTATACTTTGGAGAGCATAATGGAGAGAAAGAAGTGAATGAAATTGAAGAAACCCATCTCTCATATTTGTCAGTTGTGAAAGAATCTGAAGCAGAAGCAAGAGAGTCGTTGCTTTATAGTTACAAGCATAGCATCAATGGTTTCTCTGCTCTTCTCACTCCAGAGGAAGCTTCCGAACTTTCAAGTAAATTATTAAACCCTCTCTCTCTCTCTCTCTTTCTCTCTCTCTCATGATTGGATTTTCTGTTGAGTAGAATTGGAGGCAGTGGCGTCTGTGTTCAGAAGCAGGCCGAGAAAGTACAGTCTGCAGACAACAAGGTCATGGGAATTTGTGGGATTACTAGGGGAGGATGGACGTGCGAGAAAAAATGCAAGAGGAGAGGGAGATGTTATCACGAAGGCCAAATTTGGCAAAGACGTCATAGTTGGGCTCCTTGATACTGGTGATAATTCAAACTTCACATAATTTAGTTTTTATTATACTTAAACTGATATACCCATAGAAAAATTTGTTATAAAATTAATTTAAATTAGGGTCAAGTGAGGGGCTGACATGTAAAAAAATATCATATGTTAATGTTGAAAATTATAATTTTAGAATATTATTTATCTCGCTAAAAATTATACTTTTAAAGTAATAATTTTTGAATTCATATAGAAATTTGTTTTATGATATAAATTTTTTTTATTCTTATTTAATAAATTGATGGAAATAATAATTATTATTATAATTTCTTTTTAGTAAAAAGATACAGAAGTCACTAACTAGCAAGTAGCTTAAGTTGTATAGTGTATATGGTCCAACACTAAGCACACTAAATTTTCGACAACTAAGTTCTCGAGTTGAGCTATTAAAAAAAAAATAGATACAAGGAGAATTTGCCCTCTAATAAATCTGACAATTAATTCAAATTGAATTAATCTAAATCCATAAATTAATTATCTGATACTGTGGATCAGGAAAAAATATTCCATGGTTGTGTTTGATTCAATTCTTTTCTAGCTTGGCATTTTTGTAAGATAAAAAATTGTGCGATCAAGTGTTTTGACTGGTCGAAGGCAAAATGATTGCGTGTATATGGTAAGTCTTATTCTCGTGTGTTTGATATATACATGTCATAGGTATATGGCCAGAGTCCAAGAGTTTCAGTGATGAAAATTTGGGGCCCATCCCCAAGTCATGGAAAGGAATCTGCCAAACAGGCCCTTTCTTCAATTCTTCCCACTGCAACAGGTGAGGGTTTTTCCTTTATCTTTTGTTTTCCTTTCTTTTTTTTTTTTTTTTAATTCCAAAAGAGAGCATATTATTCTGAGAAAGGGATAGAATCCCGAATTCAAAAGAGAAAATTGTGATATTTTTTATTTTCTTTTTTTCTTTCTCTTCATTTTTGTCAAATTTTACTTTTTGATTTTAGTGCTCCATATGGCGCCTTTATTATACTTTTGAATTCGGGGCTCATCTATAGCTAGGGAGGAAAAATGGAACAACCTAATCTTTTGAAATGTAAATTGAAGTTTAGCTTAGCCAGAGCAATGCCCATTCAAAATTTTTCAAAAATTATGATACTCACAAATAGTTTAAGGGAGAAAAGAAGGGTGAAGGTGTTTGGAGATCCCACAAGCATTGACATGAAGTGCAGATTCTTTTTCTCACTCTTTCTCTTTCATATAAATTCGATCCCAAAACATTTGTTTTTCCCTTTTTTATTCAATAATATGTAGACTACAAGAAATTATAACCCTTTCAAGCTTCAAAAGTGGGAATTCCATTGGTCCATTTAAGTTATAGCCCATGAAAGTAAAATGAGGTCAGTTTTATTTAAGTTGCTACACTCTTATAATATAACGTGGACTTTGTAAAACTGTATAGCACCTTGTTGAGTCTTTCAAATTTTCCTTTTCTAAAGGATTATTCTTACTATAGGTAATTTTGACAAAGAAAAATCACAAAGAAGAAGAGAGAAGGCGAAGAAAATTTTGATAAAAAAAAACTAATCTTCCATGTCAATTTAAAATTTTTTGAACGTGCTTCTCAATTTTCGTGAAATCTAATTATTTTTGTCATTTTTCTTTTTTTGAAAATCACAAAGAAATATTTAAATATTTTTGAAATATAGAGGTGGTATATGATTTTTGATAAAACCACGTGAGAGATAAAAGTATATTTAACCCTAATTGTAATTCGATTCTTTAAAATTTGGTTTTAATTCGCTCCTTACAAATTGTGATATGATTCAATCGAGACCATAACCTGAACAAAACCTCTCCCCAAATACGATGTCCTTTCATAATTATTATTATTGGAAAAGAACAAGAAAAAGAAACTTCCAAGGAGACTGGCTAATGCAAATGGGCCAAACTTAAGCTGTACAATGGTATGTCATTGTATTGGCTTTAAAAGTGGGAATTCCATTGGTCTATTTTGGGTCATGTAAAAAGATTTTTTTAGATCCCTTGGATGATCCCACCTATATGTCTACTATAATACTATGAATTTGGCATTTTAGCTATTTTATATAATTTAAAAAAATACTTAAAATCTTATCCTATCGGTCCTTTATCTATTTATTTATTTTTGAGTCCACATCACACAATGCAAATCTCTTATTTATAGCCGACGAAAGTAAAATGAGGTTGGTTTTATTCAAGTTGCTACTCTCTTATAATATCAAAACTATATCTCACACCATATCACAACTTATTGAGTCTTTCAAATTTTCCTTTTTAAATGATTATTTTTACAATGGAATCTACGAAAGAGACATAGCCAAGGTTTTCATAAAAAAAAATGTCGAATATGGTTTTATTTTGACATGAAAACAAAAATCAAGATAATGGTTCGAGTTTCAGTTTCAAAATATGATAATTTTGATCCGATTCTTGTTCTAGATCATGATATTCTAATTCTAATTAAATTTTGATTTGATTCCATTTTTTATTGTTTTATATGATTTTTATATTTTTTTATAATTCTTTTAGTTTCTAATTTCGATTTTAAAGTATTATAAAAGTTTTCGATTCTGATTCTAAAATTTAAGAATCAATTTGAAAGTTTTAACTCGAGAATTGAATGAAAATTATTTTTATAATTTTTATTTGATTCTTTAAAATTTGGTTCTAATTTGTTTTAATCTGAATTTGAATTTAGGTGTGTTTATCTACGACTTGTGATATGATTCAATTGAGTAGGATATCTCGTCGTAATAGTCATTATTGCAAAAGAACGAGGAAAAGAATCTTTCAAGGAGACTGACTAATGCAAATGGGCCGATCTTAACTTGTCCCATACATTGTCCTATACAATATATATATATATATTTTTTTTATCTTGATTTAGTCATCACTCAATATTTAAAATTTCGTCTTGATTAATCTATCGATCACTATAGGACCTATTTTGGGGGTGAGTCTCTCAATATTCTTTTTTTCGTATTCATGAGGAGTCAAACTTCTAATCTACTTAATGAACGAAGATGTCCATTTTATCTACGCCAACGATTATTAATTGTTATTATTGAAAAAGAATAAGGAAAAGAATCTTTCGACTAATGTAAATGGGACAAGCTTAAGTTGTATTATACAATGTCTTTTTTTTTCAAATATATAAAGAAAATCAAATTTAAAATCTTTATAAAAAAAAGAATAATATTAATTAAATTATAATTTATTGACCTATACAATGTCATTTTATTGAGATCATACTGGATACTCTGTTTTAGTATATATGTGGGATAGACTTTCCAACATGTACGGTCTTTATCAAATTGGATTAAACAAAAGGAAATCGAAATACACTTGCTATAACTTCAGACCCATATATTTTATTTTGGTATTATTATTATTATTTTGGCATTATTATTATTATTTTGGCCTCTCTGTTTTTCCATCCCTTGACTTTTATACATCAGTGAGGAATCAATGATGCTTCAAGTGATAGACTCTCCCTACTACATAAATTCTCAACAATCTCTAACTCCGTTTCCTTTTGGATGACTTTTCACTATATAAATTCTCAACTTCATTCTCTTTCCCACCTTAATTGTGAAATTTCTAAACTCAAAATCGATTTTGAATATTTTGAAAAAAGTTTCTTTCTCACTCTTCCTCTTTCAATCTTCTTTGAGGAGAAGATTTGATGCTTAAGGTTTAGAACTTAATAAAAATATATATATGATTTTATAAAGTCAAGTCAATTTTCTCTACAATATATATATATATATATTTAGGATTTGTGACTTCTTTAATGTAATCTTAATTTTTATAACAAAAATTTCACATACTCTGAATGTAGTGTTAATTTTCCTAAATGTATCCTAAATAAGATTAAATTGGTATTACAAAATTATATATTTTAACAATATGAGTTTATTGCTTTTATTCATTCGTATTCGGATTTTGTTATCGAACAAACTTCTGTTTGTATAACATATTGTCAGCAATCGTGGAAAATGTGATAAATAAAATTTCCTAAATTATATGTATTTTTGAATACATTATATGTTTAGTCGCATCAATTATGTCTCTTTTATTTTTTCAAATTAATGTTTTCTTAAAAAATCATATAAATGAAAATTGAAGTCCGCCTTTCTTTCTTTTTTCTTTTTCCCCCCTTCTTGCTTACTACTTCGACAGGAAAATAATTGGAGCAAGATATTACATCAAGGGATGGGAGAACTACTATGGCCCTCTAAATTCTACCCTAAATGACTACAAATCACCTCGGGACTTTGATGGCCATGGCACCCACACTTCATCCATTGCTAGCGGGCGTCGGGTCCCCAACGTTGCCGCCCTAGGCGGATTTGCCCGAGGGACTGCATCTGGCGGGGTACCGTTAGCCCGTATTGCTATGTACAAAGTCTGCTGGCCCAATCCGGGTCAATCAGAACTGCGGACCGACATTTGCTTTGACGAAGACATACTTGCTGCAATTGACGATGCAATAGCTGATGGGGTCCACGTACTCAGTATGTCTATCGGGTCAAATGAACCCGTGAACTATACCGTAGATTCGCTTGCAATCGGATCTCTTCATGCTCTTAAAAAGAATATCGTGGCGGCCTGTGCTGCGGGTAATTCGGGTCCTGGGCCGTCGACATTATCCAATCCGGCTCCGTGGATTATTACTGTTGGAGCTAGTAGCATTGATAGAACGTTTGTTGCGCCCCTTGTGCTTGGAAATGGCATGAAAATTAAGGTAAAATTAATGTCTTTTTCCTTTTTTATCAAAATTTACAAGACATTTTAAAAAAAAAATTGCTACTCTTGTATCATATTCATTGAGATGATAATTATTAGAGGACAACTGGGAAAAATTCTCATCGTTTCATTACTATTTTTGTGGATATCAACACCATAGTATATTAACTCATATTTTAATTATTTTTTGTATAAGAATTTTTTAAATAAGCATTATTACAAATTTCTTTTTTTTTTTTACCCTTTTGATCGTGAGCTGTAGGGACAATCAGTCACTCCATACAGGCTACATAAAATGTACCCACTAGTTTTTGCAGGAGAGGTTGCCGTCCATAAGGTGCCCCAAAGTTTAAAAGGGTAAATTTCTTTGTCAAAGACTTAATCCTAATTATGAGGTGACAAATATATGTAGCAATTGTGGTTATGTGCTTTAATTATTTTTGTAGACAATGTTTACCTGGATCACTGTCCCCAGAGCTAACAAAAGGGAAAATAGTGCTATGCCTGAGAGGAAATGGAACAAGAGTTGGCAAGGGAGAAGAAGTGAAGAGGGCTGGTGGTGTAGGTTTTGTTTTGGGAAACAGTGCCTTTAATGGAGCAGAGATATCAGTCGATGCTCATGTTCTTCCTGCCACTGCTGTGGTTGCAGATGATGCAGTTAAAGTACTTGCCTACATTAATTCTACTAAGAAACCTATGGCTACTATTTCACCTGCAAGGACTGAGTTGAATTCTAAACCTGCACCTTTCATGGCTGCCTTCACTAGTAGGGGTCCCAATATCATTGATCGTGATATTCTCAAGGTAATACAAGTGTTTTCAGATTAATGTGACAAGGTTTCAACATTTTTTGTGTTTTGAAATATTAATGATGTTTAGGGTATGTGTAGCCTGATATAACGGCACCGGGACTAAATATATTGGCAGCGTGGAGCGAAGGGGATTCCGTAACAGGGTTGGAAAATGATCACCGTATTGTCAAGTATAAATTTGATTCAGGAACTTCAATGGCTACCCCTCATGTTGCCGCTGCTGCTGCCCTTCTTAGAGCAATACACCCCACTTGGAGCAGTGCGGCTATTAGATCTGCCATCATGACGACAGGTAACACCAAGTAACATCTCTCCATTTATTTATTTATTTTGTACCGAATTAATTGATGTCCGAAATCATTTTTTGACTAATAGTCGATATCCCGCTATTAGATCATCTTTTTATCTGCATTGATATTCATAATGGCAGAAAGTGGTATACAAAAACAAACTAGCATATCATTAGATGTTTAATTACTATCTCCATAAAACAAGGCAAACTGGGAAATTTATATTGTGAGCGAACTATAATCTCTATTTCGAATTATTATAATTTTGGAGTAACAAGATTATAATTTTTAGTGGAATAAACATTTGATATGTTATTTTTCTTAAAATTTCAAGAGCAACTTCCACTTGCCCTTTGCCCCACTCATAAAGCTAACATTGACGTTTTCTGATCTTTTGTTTTTACGTTCAAAATCATGGCAGCAAGGATGACTAACAACATCGGAGAAGGAATCACTGATGCTGAAGGGAAGCCAGCAGACCCCTTCCAATTTGGCTCTGGCCACTTTGAGCCAACAAAGGCGGCAGACCCTGGACTGGTGTATGATGCTTCATATGAGGATTATCTCCTCTATCTATGCAACATCAACGTGACAAGTCTGGCACCAAAATTCAGATGTCCTAAAGTGGCACCCAAAACAACTGATCTAAACCATCCATCCTTGTCAATTTCCAAGATTCGCAGATCGGTGACAGTTAGGAGGACAGTTACGAACGTCGGGGGTGGTAAAAGTTTGTACTTTGCAAGTGTCAAGCCACCGATGGGATTTTCAGTTGTGGTCAAGCCTAGCATCTTGAAATTCAGCAAGATTGGGGAAAAGAAGAGGTTCACAATAACAGTAAAACCTCAGAAGGATGCAAAAAGCATGGTTGGTGATAATGGGTATGGTTTTGGTTGGTATACTTGGACTGATGGAGTCCATATGGTAAGAAGTCCTATGGCAGTGTCCTTAGCATAGAATAGAATGAAATAGGAGTCCGGTTTTCACAGCAATTAACCACTTCTTCCTAAAATTTGAATAAAAACTTGTTTACTGGATCTTGGACTGTTCAATAAAAAGAATATGGCTGTTTTACATTACAAGTTGTACACATTAACCTGGTCAAGATCAAAAGGAAAATAGGGAACAATGGCACATCAAGACCCCAGAAGAATAAAGTAAGATAGAACAAATGGTGTCATGTCTGTCTCAAAAACATTTTTAACTAGAATGTGTATATATATATATTAATTTTGAACAATTATATATGCAAGTATGGTCATCATATAGGAAACCCAATTCACATTTTTTTTTTATTAATTTTCACTAAGAATAGTAACATTTTTCATAATATATATAAATAGGGAGAGATCAATTAACTCATGACATTGATTTTAAACCGTATGGTACTTATGATGTGGGCAATGTCTACCGGGATCACTTAATCCAGAGTAGAGGGAAAATAGTAGTGTGTGGGAGAGGAGAACGATCGAAGATCGGCAGGGGACAAGAAGTGCTAAGGGCAGGCATGACACCAGAAAATTTATGAAGGGAAAAAAAGGAGCAGGAATTTATGGGAAATGATTAATAAGCTCACCACCAAAGGAATCTAGCTGAGGATTTAGGGTTAGACTATTGTACGTGAAGAATCCACCCAATGTCGAGAAGAATAAGAAAATGCTCTATTGGAAAGGAATCAAGTATTATTATTAGCTCACTTTGCTTTCCGATGGTTACAAGATGGTCTTATATGGTAGAGCTAGAGATCAATCATGTTCCCAGGTTATTAACTCTTAATACAAAGAAAAGAGAAACACATGAATCTAGTAATTATTACCTCTCGAAGACTCCAAATTATTTAAAACATAACTCATTGGAAACTACATCTGTAAGCTCTTCCAAAGAATCTTATTTGGATCCATTCAAATGCCCAAATGACTATCCAACTGCAGTTGAGAATGCATTAAGTGCCTCACAATGAATCTGCATCAGTCTCCCTTGGTTGAAAGCAAACTTGTTCTCAAGTTGTGTTCATCATCATTAATGTAAGGAGAGAGATCGGTGGTATTGAATGTGGAAGATACTCGATAATCTTTGGGGAGCTCGAGCTGGGCATTAGTTTCCCAAAACATCTGGGAGGAAACCTCTCATTTCTAAAATGAATCCGCATGAGATCTCCTTCCTTGAATGCAGCTGCCTTTCAAAATTTGCCGGCTTGTTTCTTATACTTCTCATTTTGCTCGTTAATTTTCTCTCAAACCTGTTCATGAAGTTTCTTAATGTGTTTCGCCCTTTCTTCAGTGTCTCCACTATAGGAATGAGTGATTGGGAGTGGAGCTAGGTCCAATGGACTAATAGGATTGATCCCATATACCACTTCAAAAGGACTTCGCCTGGTAGTTTAACTTTGAGAGCGATTGTAAGCAAACTCAGCCTGAGTTAATTAGAGACAACATAGCCCAAGAACACCAGGCTACTAGTACAAAAATGACACTTCTCAAGATTGGTATAAAGATGTTGTTCTTTGAGTACTTGGAAAACTTGTTGCAAATGATTGAGATACTTCTCCAGAGACCTGCTAAAAATTAAAATATCATCAAAATAAATGACGACAAATCATCCCAAATAATTCTTGAACACGAGTCATTAGACGCATAAAAGTGCTAGGTGCATTTGACAGACCAAATGACATGGACATCCATTCATATAAACCATCCCCAGTCTTGAATGCGGTCTTCCATTCATCTCCTGGCCGCACACGTATTTGTTGGTAGCCGCTTCTTAGGTCAATCTTAAAGAAAATAGTAGTCGCACAAAACTGATCAAATAGACCATCAAGCCGAGGGATGAGAAAGCGATATTTGATAGTGATCTTGTTCACAGCTCTACTATCGATGCACATATGCCACGTTCCATCTTTCTTCGGGACAAGGAGTGCAAGGATAGCACACGGACTTAAGCTCTCACGAATTAGTCCTTTTGCTAAAAGTTCATCGACTTGTCGTTGAAACACCTCATGCTCTTTAGGACTCATTCAGTAGGCTGCCTTGTTGGGAATTGAAGAGCCAGGCAAGAAGTCGAAATAACGTTGAATCTCACGTATAGGAGGAAGTCCGGATGGAATTTCATCTGGTATAACATCATGGAATTCCGCAGGAATAGGCTGGAGGATGGTAGGAATTTCATGGATTGTTTTATTCTCTTCCAAGATCACAAGATCATACACCTCATTGGTATCTTTAAGAGTCTCACAAAATTGGGATCTTGAGAGGAGATTTCTTCCTTTGCTTGAAGAAGGCTAAGGAGGTCCTCTATCTTGCATGGTCTACTATCTTTTCTCCATCCTTGAAAACAGAAGTATTCTTGTATCCGGTGTGAATCAATCTTCGATCATATTGCCAAGGTCTCTCAAACAGAATGTGACAAAAATCCGTTGGAACCACGTCACACCAAATAGAATCTCCATAATCTTTTGATAGAGAAAATGCAACAAACACTTGTCTTGTAATAATTATACTATTCTCTTGATTTATCCAAGACATTGAATACGGATGAGGATGAGCTACAGTTTTTGGTTGTAACTCCACCAAGGGGTCATGACATTGATACAACTTCCACTATCAATAGTCAAAACTTTTCCTCGAACAATACATTCTTGTTGTTCTTGTTCTCACCACACCTAAAGGATGGATTGATGGGCATTAATTCCTTCACCCCAAAAATGTTGACACGTGATCTTTCTTTACATTCACAATAAAATCTTCAAAAGAATCATCAAATATAGCAAGTGGAATGAACCTTAATTCATCCTCACTATGATTTAGATCTTCATCTTCATACACTTCTCACTTAAGAAGGTATTCATTGTCAGCAACATCAATCTCTTCAACTTCTGAATTTTGTTGCAGCATTGCCTGAAGTTGTTGCTGCAATTGTTGAATTTGCTTTCTTAATTCATTGATCTTGACATCACGAAGGTTTCGGTCTTGGATTCCATTGATTTCAAACATTTTGACGGTGATGACAGCCTGCCATCCTAAGATCTAATTCCAAACTGATGCCAAAAAATTTATGAAGGGAAAAAAAGAGCAGCCGGAATTTATGGGAAATGGTTAACTAGCTCACCACCAAAGGAATCCACTTAAGGATAAAGGGCTAAACTACTTCGTTACTGCAGGAATCCACCCAACGTTGAGAAGTATAAGATAATACTCTCTAGGAAAGAAATCAAATACTATTATTAACTCACTTTGCTTTCCAATGATTACAAGAGGGATTTTATATAGTAGAGTTAAGGACCAATCATGTTCGCAAATTATTAACTCTTAATATAAAGAAGAGAGAAACATAAGAATCTAATAATTAGTATCTCTAGAAGACTCCAAATTATTTAAAATATGACTCATTGAAAACTACTGTAATACCCAGCAGAAAAAAAAAAAAAAAAAAAAAAAAAAAATGGGATATTTAAAATTAGGGCTTAAAGCCCTAATTACTTTCCATTCTCTCTCTCTCTCTCTCTCTCTTTCCCCCTCTCTTCTCTTCTCTCCCTCTTCTTCTCTCCCTTTTTCTTCTCTCTTTTTCCCTTCTCCCCGCCGCCATGTCTCTTCCCCTCCCGCTGCCATCCTCCGCCGCGAGCGACCGCCCGAGCACAGCTGCGCGATCATCTCCGCGCGAGCGCTAGCGCCACCGCGCAGTCTTCCTCATGAGCGCGCGAGCGCTGCAGCGCGACCCTCCCTCGCATGAGCACGCGATCACTCGAGCAGCGCGCGAACCGCGCTCGAGCAGCGCTCGAGCAGCGCGCGAACAGCGCTCGAGCAGCGCGCGAGCAGCCGCGATCCCCAGCTCGCGATCCCCAGCGCGCGACCCCAGCGCGCCTCAGCACGCCCCAGCACGAGCGCGAGCGCTCCAGCGTGCGACCCACAGCGCGAGCAGCGCACGATCCAGCTTACGAGTGCGCTTCAGCGCGTGAGCCAGCGCCAGCGCCAGCACGAGCGCGAGCGCGCTCCAGCGCATGATCCGGCTTGCCAGGCCGCAGGCCCACCAGGCCGCAGACCCATCAGGGCCGCCGGCCCACCAGGCCCGCCAGCCCATCAGCCCGCGGCCCACGGCCCGCGACGGCCCGTGGCAGTCCGTGAACCTCTGCGAAGGTAAATGATTCTAAGTTTCGATTTTTCGCAGTTAGGTTTTGAATCTCTTTAGTAATTGAACTTAAATTGTTCGCAATTGTTTAAAATTTGGAAACATTCAGGTTTTAGACCAAACCGACGGGCGAACGAAAGCTAAATCTGAGATCCGAAGAATCCTAGGTGAGAGAAATGAAATCTCTTCAACCCTTGAATAAACTTTGTCAAATTAGGTAGCATTAGTTGATTTGTTTATAAATTGAGAAATTTAGGGTTCGTACGAATTAAGAAAAAAAAACGATAAACCCTAAAATAGTCGGAAATTGATAAAAATCGTGATGATTGATTAGGTTGGCTATTTTGGTGACTCGATTGAGGGGCGTCTTGTTTTACGTATTTTGGTGTTATTGGGGAGTGCGCTACCTTCCCCAAAACGATGAGTGGGATTTATTTCAATGTTTTTGTTTAATATGTAAATCTTGTTTTACAACATTTTGATAATGAGCATGATTTGTCGTATGTTGGAAATGTTTTGACCGGTTTTAAAATTGACTTTTGTGAATCGTTGGAGTGTCCAAAAACTGTATTGAATTATGAAATTATGCATCCATGTGGTTGAAATGTATAATGTGCCATTTTATACTCTATGTTGCATCGGTTTATGAACCTAACTTTGGCACAATTTGATATGATATTGATTTTGGCCTTGAGGGCTTTGATATGTATTGTTCCGTAGCTACGAAAGACACCGTGAGAGGCGCTTTGGTGGTGTCCGGATATGCCTAGGCCTGGGGTATCCCACGAGTTGTCGTGATTTGATTATCTACACGGTACTAGCCAGGTTGAACCCGAAAGGGGGAGAATTTGGATTTGGATTGGATATCCTCTCCAAGTCTAGCACCTGGACGAGGTTCGTCGCCAACGCCGGGGTAGAGAGCACTTTAAAGAAATTTGCATATAACACCCCCGGTGCGCCTGTCATAGGTCGCGGTAGACCTCTGCCAGGACATTTTCGGCTGGCAGCTCTATGATTTTAATGACAGTGCTTTGGATGCATATTTGACTTGAAAATGCGTGAAATGATATATTGTTGAAATGAAAAGCATGATGATTTGAAATATGATTTATATACTTATGTTTTGACACTCCAGTTTCACACTCCATATTTGATGACTGCATTGACCCACTCACTCACTGAGTATTCTTTCCCGAGTAGTCACCCCTCATTTCCCTTTTGTTTCAGAGATAGTATTTGACAAGGAGTGTCGCTTTTAGGACGCTCAGTTTCTTTGGGAGATCAGGTCTGGACTTGAGGAATTATTGTGTATTTCCGCTGCAAAATTGTATTGGTGATGTATATGTATTTTGAGGTCTATAGATGACCATTTTTTTTTATAATTCTGGGATGACTGTATAAATATGGACATTTAAATTGTGGAACTCATGTCACTGCATGACATTGCATTGAGGCATTTCTTTTTCATTGCGTCTGTATTTGGGAATGTATCATGTCTTAAAAGTGTCCTCTAGGACCGCTCGGTACCTCCTCTAAATCACAGGAGGGGCGACTGGCGGCTGTCCATGCCTTTGATGGGGGCATGGCAGTAGAGGTCTGTGGTTAGGACTGTGGAGAATTGTTTGTTAGCATTGCGTTGCCCTGGATTGTGCAGTAGGATGATCTGGTTTATTGTTGAGGATAATATATGCATTTTGAGGCCGGGATGGCCCCTTTTGGACAGGTAACAGATTTATTTTAATATGGGAGACCTCCGATATATGGGGAGGTTCTGTCCGATTTTCTGTAAAAGTACAGCCGGCATCCAGGGTAACGGGCGGCTGCTCACGATCCCGGTTCGGAGCGTGACAACTACATCCATAAGTCATTCCAAAGAGTCTTATTTGGACCCATTCAAATGCCCAGATAACAATACAACTACATCTGAGCATGCATTAAGTGCGTCACAATGAATCTGCATCAAGGCGGGGCAGGACTTGTGTTGGGAAACAATCATTACTATGGACATGGCATACCCATCAATTCACATGTTCTTCCAGCAACTCGATAGTACTTAATAAAAAATATATGTAAATAAAAGTCTAGATAATTACTGTATTGCTGGAAATGAGAAATAGGTTTTTTTTTCCTGATGTTTTTTTATTTTTTGGCAGAAATCGTAACTGCTAACGAGGGAGTGACAATCACTGATTCCTGGGGTAGAAAGACCAACTCCTTCCATTTTGGCTGTGGTTACTTTTGAGCCAACAAAAGCAGCAGGCCCTTGTCCTAGTTTCTGATGCTTCATATGAAGATTACCTTTTCTATCTATGCAACTTGATCCTGCAAAATCAAGAACGACTCTTCAGGTGTCCAAGAGTTGCACGCAGATCAATTGACCTAAATTACCCATCATAGGCAATTCCAAGGCTCAGAGGACCAGAGACTATAACAAGGACGGTTACCAATACTGGTAAAGGTATGAGCTCATTTTCGTTGAATTTTGATCCATCACCGGGTTTTTCTGTTACAGTTATGCTTAGCGTTTTGGAATTCAATGAGATTGACGAAAAAGAAGAGCTCCACCGTGATAGTAGTACCTAATGGGGATGTTGAAAGAATGGTTAACAATAAGGGGATTTCTTTTAGGTACTATTCTTGCAACGATGGTGTCCACCCATGGGAACGGAAAAATCAACTCTGGAAGACCTACCCCTCAATTAGGCCATACAAGCGATCGATCCAGATTAGTCAAGACAAAATCCTGGATACTGAGTTGGTTGCCCAGCCATGGTACCAAAAAAAAAAAAAAAATTCAGGTCATGAGTTCGTTGGTTTTTCAATTTTTTTCCAAGTATTGTAGCAGAGAGAGATATACTAACATAGCTACTCTGCATATATCTTGGCTTGGGTACATTACACTAATTCATTACTTTTGCACCACTGATTTGATAGCAATATATATTGCCAAACCAACAATTGGAATAAATCGATTTCGGCTTGTACACTGAAAAATGTCAAGAGTTGAAAACACCTTTGAAGCTTTTTCTTCTATTCTTACTTTTGGGCACATATATACATTAAGGTTGTACTGGCTACTCCAAGTGACAGCCGACACATACTCCCTTATTCAAAATAAAAAGGAAAATTGGTATCAAGGTTCTCCTGGCTCGTGGTACATAAGACTATCATGCGAACCAAGTCAAGTTTCAGTCACTTGCTAGCCATCATGTCAAAGGCTCAACTCGACTCAATTTTAACCAAATTCGAGTCAAGTTTGAACAATTTCATTATACAATTGAATCAAGTTTGAATAATAGAATTTTAAACTCAAAACTTACCGAATAATACGATAACATATATTAATATATTATATATATATACCTATATATTATTATAATATTAAAAATTAAATTAAGTAGAATGTACGATATATTATATAAAAATCGAGTTTTCAAATTGATCTCGAGCTTATTAAATTATAAACAAATTAAATTCGAGTCATATTATTATTACTTGTCGAGTTCTAATTCGAGTTCGAGTTTGAATATAGGGATATTTAGGATTAACTCACTCGAATACATCTCTAGTAGTCCAGCATGACCGAAGAAAAATTAACTTACAGGAGCTCATTGCCACCGAATGCGCCCCAGGGTCATCAAACCTCTGTTTCAGCAGCCTGAAATTGCAACTTTCCCGGAAGGCAATCCCTGATTTTCAGCAGGGTCACCGGTAACTGACCACCGAGAAATTTGTATGTTATTCCCCTTTGACCATGTCTCGATGCATCTCCACCCTTCAAATGGATACATTCCCATTTATTCTGGTATCTCTAAGAACCAAATTCCGCTCGTTTTATCGGCCAAGTTCTTGAAAGATACGTTGGCAAATACCTTAACAAACATAGGCAAAAACAGCAATTTGAGATGGAACCATGATATTAATCCCTTCATCATCTTTTCTTTTCAGCCTTATCTACCCATAAGTCCATATCAAATGCCAGCATAAGGGTGTCATAAGAAATTCATACAGTAGCTCCTTCCTACGAGTTCTGCTTGTTTGTACCTCCAGCATCTGCTTCTATACATTCTTCTTCTGACTATCACCTGATTTAATTCAATCATTAGAAGTGATAGTGCCTCCTCTAGGAGAGGGTTCATCTTGACAAACTAATGGTCATGAGAAAATAATGACAAGTTCATAAATACAAGGGATCTATCACACTCATGCATGACCAAAATCATTAATTGTTACTTGTTGGAGCATATAAACTAGTGTATAGAACTAGAAGGTTCTTATTTCGTTCTCGTTCTAGAATGTTTAAGTTTATGCTGATTTTTGTGATTTTTTTATGGTTTTTTATGATTATTACAGTTTCTTAAGGTTGGTTCACGATTTGCTTTCTAATACCATATCTATGGTTCTATAAAAATTTGTTCTCAAGAGAATAGTCACAACCCCCTTGCCAACCCAGTGATCCTGTGTTCAAGTCATAATGTAACAAAAAAAAAATGGTTCTATAAAAATTTTAATTTTGGTTCGATTCAGGTTCCAAACACCAAGAATCAGAACTCAACCAGTGGTTTAATTGCTCTAGTTCTAGAACCGCAGAAGAATCATTTTTGAGGTTCAAGTTAAGCTTTTATAGCTTTACGAGATTTGGCTTCCATTCATAACAAGAACCGGGGCACATGTAGCGTAGAAGTATGTTTTGCTAATGCTCGCCAAAAAGAAAGGCAACACCGACATCTCTAACACAAATCTGAACTATTATATCAAAAATTCAAAACCTCGCATATACTTCCAACACTTTCGCAATAACAGTAGTACCCAACAGGGATGTAGGGAGAATAATTAGAGCTCATACTCCAATGTCGATTCACCACCTGATTTTTGGGTTACGGTGAGGCTGTGCATCTTGGAACTCAAGTTTGATGAAAAGAAGAGATTCAGTATTAACAGTGGTGCGTGATAGGATGTAGAGAGAATGGTTAAAAACGATTGAATTTCGATTATACTTGGATGATGCTGTGTAAGAAATTTAATTGTGGCTTCCATTTTAAGAGTCTTTTCTTTCCACAGTATGTAGGGGGTTGAATTTCAGTTCCAGGATAATGAAAGGGACTGGTAGAGTCCATTGGTGCCTTTTTATTTTCCTTTATGTATTTATTTATTTTTTTCCAATCACTGAAATGTTGCACTATTCTTTCCAAACGGACATAGAGAGAATATACTTGCAGTAGTTTTTTTTTCCCCCATTTTTCCCCCAACTGCTAAAACTTGTAGTGATTACCGCAAGTTATACACATTCTCCTACTCAGATTGAAAAGGAAAATTGGGAACAGTGGTGTCTCAAGGGTCGTTGATTTGCTATACAGCAAGTGATTTGCAATGCACTAGCTGCAGTTTGCAAGCGCATGCAGCACGGGTTCATCATTCCTGGAAAATTTCTAGGGCAGTCATTGATAAGGCATGTCAAGTGTTATGCGGCCCACGCATCTTTTCTCACCCTTACTCTTTCACCCCTAAAATGGATATATTTCCATTTGCTCTGGTATTTTGTGAGAACCAAATGCTGCTTGTCTTCTTGGCCAAGTTCTTGAAAGGCACGTGCCACTCGCCTAACTGTATCTTCATCGGGCCTCACCCCTAACTCCTCCATGTCTGCAAATACCTGTTGTTCCAATAGGAGGAAACATCACAACATCTCTTTCTGAGCAACTTCAAACATGAGAAGGTCCAGCAATACAAAAAGGAATAAAGGAAATTTATTGGTAACTACATTTCATGGCAAAAAGAGCAGGATGAGCATATTATTTGGAATTTACCTCTATGATCTTTTCTTGCATGTTGTGATGATCGTACAAGGATATCATCCTTGAAAAAAGCCGCTTTGAGACGGATCGTGTATGAGCATGCAATATCATGTTCCACAATAATTCAGCTTCGCCCACCCTTCGATCCATATCAAATGCGAGCAGAAGGGTGTCATAAGTTCCCATGGTTGTTCCTTGCCCTTTGCTTAACATCCACTTAGCCACCTGATAAGTTGTGGAAATTGATTGTAATCAGAATGAACGGCTATGTAATAAAATTATTTGAAGGATTGAGCATTTGGATGGGCAGAAATACTTGCATTCTCAAAAGCATATAAAGATGACTTCAAGGAAGTATATTTAATCCAGCTTACTTGCTTTACTCATAACCCTTTTCACAATTCCAGTAAGAAATCTAGATAGCAGTGCCCTGGGGAAAAATTTAAGATCCGTGTGGCTAATTGTGTTTTGATTGAGGAATATGGCTCATGTGAAGAAGCTTAACACTGTTAATGGTTCGGCAAATTTGCATGCAAAGTATGTGCTTGTACTTGAGAGTTGTTCAAACATATTACAGTGTAAATATCATGGCTGGAAGGGTGATTTTGCCAAGACAGTTAGAGAACCCCATGAAAACTCACCAGCAGGTATTCACGACAGTTGACAATGATTTGGGTTTCTTAGGCCTAGATGTCCACAATGAACCCCAATTAAGATTTGGGAATGCTTTTTGGGTGTGTTGGAGTTGTTTCGAGAAGTCATATCTTTACACAATGTCTCTTTCCTTGGACATTGTGGACAAGGAGCTGACACAGATGGTATGGCCGATGTGATTTTTGTATAACAACTTGCCTTGAGGAAAGACAAAAGTTTGAGGTGATTGGGTATTACACGAATTTCCATCTTAAGAAACATCTACGAAGAATAGGGGAGCAATAGAGTTCAGATCTTACTAACAAGTGTAACACAATGAGGATTCTGTATTGGCTGGACGTTCAAGACTTCATGGCATATTGACTCAAGACAAGAAGAGGCAGATGATGACAGTAGGAAGAAAACCTCTTTGTATTTATATTTAGTACCAAATGTAATCACATTAATCACTATCACTTACCACTTTTTAAAAAGAATAAGGAAGATAATGAAAAGAAGATGTTGAATTCAAAAGTGTAAAGTGGTGCTCAGAAAGCGCCATACTTGAATTACTCGCCTCCATTGACTCCTCTTCCGCAAGATGTTTAAAGCCTTGGAAGCAGCTATCAAAGGGAATTCAGTCTCCCAAGCTGTCCACTTATCTAAAGCCCCATAGACAGCATCTTTCTCATTTGATACTCCAGAAAGCTACAACTCAAAGGTTTGAGGATGTCACCCACTCAAAGTTGCAGTATCCAATTCCTTATAAAAGTAAAAGTGAACCAAGCAGCTAATTCAGCATGAGAAATGAAAGTATAACTTACAATCCGAACAAGATGAAGTGCTTTTTGTCCAGATCCAGCTGAATCTCTTTTTTTCCACAAGTGATACTCTTTCTTGCCCTTTTTCTTTTTCAATCTCCTGCAATTCATGCTAAGAGTTAAAAGATAATAAACTACTCAAAACAGTTGTGCACGATCCATTACACAATTTTTGAATGTGAAACAGCAGGACGTATTAATATGCAAAAGGGGAAACGGTGGAATAAAACACCAAGAGTAAGGAGAGCCTGCTCACTTCTCAACATCAATGGAATGTGATTTGCTTCTCTGGGTCTCACACTCGCCCTTGCAAGTGATTGTTGACTGAGTAGTGAGGAAAGGAAGTCTCTTTGATAAAGAACCATCAAATACCTAGCATCATTCAAAAGGCTTTAATGAAAATTAGAGAAGTCTTGGAAGTTATAAGTTTAATCATTATCCACTTGCATTGGCTCTAAGAACAAGAAACTTGGTTGCCCTCTTTGAAAGGGAAATTTTGCAATTCCAATACCCAAACTCCAACGCAGCTACATCATTCCTCTGAATCAAAAATTTATATAAGAGAAATCACTATGAGCTACACTTGTAAGAAGGTGTCAGTAAGCAAAAGTATAAGCTGAATGAGATGGTTGATCAAATTAAAAGAACCACAATATACCTGATATAATTCCCCAGAGAAAAACCTGCAACGGTTAGAGTTTCCACACTGGATGGCCATCACTCTTTTACTACTCAACTCAAGCCTAAAGAGCAAACCAACACATAAAGTCACCAAGAGACAATAAGAGGTGGAATAAAATGATTGCAAATTCAGTTTGTGTCTTTGTGATGATGTTCAAATGAGGCCATATGGCAAACCATATTTGCACAAAATTCATGCAACTGCTTTCTCTGGTCATCTTTCCTCCACTGCATGGTAATGATCCTTTAAAAACATAACCAACTGTGCCACTTTGATGCATCACATAGAAATATTGTAATTTACCCTTTAGTGTCTGACACCTTTTTTGGACAACCATGAAACAACAGTCACTATAGCACGCGTGAACTCATTGACTATGCAGAATAGCTCACAAACCATGTATGGAGGACGGGGGCATATATAACTGTTTGCGGGCTTGCTCCCAAAAAGATTTGACTTTGGAAAAGCTACTTGAACATAAACGTTATCCACTTTTATACATTCTGCTCTTGACTTAATTGAAATGAGCCGAAAAGGATGTCAAGAAATTGATCCTGCTGACTTAATTACTTCATCCAATCTCATTTGGGTATAACAGAGTAGATTTAAAATGCTCACCAAGAATGTACTTTGTTTTCCTGCTAAAAAGAGGAAGACAGAGGATTCACACCCTATTGACTCATATAGACATTTTCCCAATCATATTGTGTGCCTTCTAATAACTCCTACAAATACAAAAGAGAACAAAGATCATGAAAATTTGAGATTTCATGGCTCAACTCTATGTCGTAAATTGGGTCAGAAAACAATTAACCAGTCTCAGAATACCCAAAAATTATATATTAAAAAAAAGTAAGTTTAAACCCCACTTTAAGCTTGGGCTGCAGAATTATATGAAATGCAATGCAGGAGGGAGGGAGATAGAGAGAGAGAGAGAGATGAGAACCAGCCACAAGAAACAGTAAAGAAAAGACCTATCTACTGCAGCAGAGTCGTTTGCTCTCTGCTTCTTCAGACTTCAGAGCAGTGAAGTTCTAGCTTCCGATTTTGGCTGTCCCACAACTTTTAATTTAATTTTTAAAGATTTTTCACAATTATCTAAGCATAGATTTCTGCGTTTTCCATCGAGACGCCACGTTGCAATACTCCTACGGCCTACGTAGAGCCCACCTGGAGCCGGAAGCGCGTTCGTTCCGCTCATCCAGTGGCGGGCATCGACCCACGCCCAACCAAAACTATGCAAATCCAAGTTATGATAAAACGAAACGTTTGGGAGGGAGCTTTCATTGTGCCTCTTGTTTCTCACATTTTCATTGTGTACTCATAATTGATTTGGTGCAACAAGCTTTGATAAAGATTCAAAAGCTCCTCAATGTCACTGCCATTTTCTTTTCTGGATAAATTTCTCGTTGGAATCTTGTGTAGAGAGAGAGAGAGAGAGAGAGAGAGAGAGAGAGATGCTAAAGCCTAACTTCTTCAATTTCAGTTCCTTTTTTTTCTTTTTTTCTTTTACTTTTCGGGGATAAATTTCTCCGTGGAATCTTACATACCAAACATCTAAACTTGCCCTAAGTTTTTGACCTTTCCTTATGCCTAGAATGTGCCAAACAAGGAGGCATGAGAGAGAGAGAGAGAGAGAGAGAGAGAGAGAGAGAGAGAGAGAGAGAGAGAGAGAGAGAGAGTTCTTGTAGCAATCACTTGAAATCAGCTTGCCTCACAAATCTTTTCACGCAAAGACCTTCCCAAACTTCTATTATTTATTATAAACTTTGCTTCACAACCTCTATTACGTATGATCTCTGTTAAAACATGAATAATGATCTATTATTTTGGTAAATATTAGAATAGGCTAGATTTATATAAAAATTTTATTATTATAAATATGAAAATAAAAAAGTCTAATATTTTCAAAATCAAATCAATTATTAATTTATTTTAATATATAATATTATTTAATAATTGATTTGATTTTAATATTTATTATTTTCTAACGGTCTCCTCTTAACTTTTTTTTTTTTGTTTCCACAACTGATATCTAAAAATTATATTCCGATTAACCCGATTCGAGCGTTTACCGGGGTTCTATTTAGAGAACGGCTCTCCAATCATAATTTTTTTCATTTTCCAGTTTCAAAGTCGAAATATAAAAGACTTGGCTTCTTATCCTAATAAATCGATTGTTCTCTTATCCTAGTAAATCGATTGTTCTGGTATCTTCTCTTAACTTTTGTTGATGAATGGCATTCCTAATCATATGATTATAACTAAGGAAATGTCAACCTAAGCAAAATGTTTGGCCTTCCCTTCTAATATAAACCAAATGTAAGCCTTAGACAATAGGAAAAACGAAGTAACCCCATTTGATATGTCCCTTTTTTTTTCCCAACATAAAGTCTCCCATGTCTTTCTCATACCAAATTGAGTTAACTATCACAATACAACCAAACAAAACCATGCTTTCTCTTGCACACATCAAGATAGAAATATAATCGCCAGATTTGTCCCCATTGCCACATACTGATTCAATGGAAAATAAGGTCCATATATTTTTCATTTTCGCTTTAATCATCTAAAACTAGAGTTTCCCAAAATCTACAACCTAAAACGTCAAAATTTTTCATTTTCAATTCACAAAATTTGATGAAATAGAATTTCTACATTATTAAAAAAATATACATATATATATACACACAAAAATTATATTGGTAACTTTGAATTTTAAAATTGATTAAAACCGGGATCAAATAAAATATAACTTTTATGAGATAATTTTTGATTAAGAAGTAATTAATAAATTAGAAGTTAACTAAGAAATCATTTTTAACTAGCAATTTTTTTTAATTAAAAATTACCCATTCTCTAATTCTTGATGAATTGTACAAATTCAAAGTAGGCATTTAATGGTCACGCAGGTTTAACTAAGGATAGAACTAATGGATCAATTACCCAGATTTATTTTGATAAATAAAATTTTAAATTCGAATATTGTGTATCTAAAAGACGAATATTAGAAAAGATTTACCCTTTAAAAATCTAATTTAATTTAAACCTGATTTAATCGACGTTATAATAGTTATCGGATATCGATAATTTATTAAAAAAAAATTAAAAAGTAATGGAGATCTAAAATGGGTTGCTTTAAAAAAAATTATAATGTTTCTTCGAAAGATCTAGCGAAGAGTATTCTCACAAACAAAATTTATTAGTTTATAAATAATGTATAGTAATTAATTCTATCCATTAAATTATAAAATATTCACTTAAATTAATTATTTATTTTAAATTTTGTATAATTTTTTAGAAGAGTGGAAAAAAGTCAATCGCCCTTCACATTTTTCTTTCGCAAAGAAAAAAAATGTTCGTAATATTTTGAATTATTTTAAATTTTAATAATTATTTTTATTTCTGAAGTTCTTTTTTTTTCAGAGAGATAAAAGTTAGAAATAAAAGAATTTTTAGTTTATTAGAGAGAGAGAAAAAAGATAGTATTATTAAAATGTAATTAAGTAAGATTAATGAAGTTTAAAAAAAATAAATATTTTTTAAATTTGGAGAGGAGCAATGTAGACCATAGAGGGTCAATAAATATAGTCTATATAGAAAAATTTGGAGTTCAGATGGACTTGTGATGAGGAGGGAAGAGTTGATCCTTCTTAATAACGTGATGAGAGTTGTCTACAAAAATTGTTTAATGTTTATTTTGGGTTCTTAAAATTAAATAATAATAATAATTTTATTTATTGATTTTGTTTTTATGAAGGTTAAAATTAATTTTGTTGTGATTTTTTATATATTTAACACTATGTCTCGGGGAGATGCAGTGATTTTTAACGTAACATTACAATCGAACTCTGCAACGCGTTACTATCATAAGATAGCTAACACTAGTATAAAATAAACATGTAATGTAAAATAAAATATAATAATATAAAAAAATTATATAATTAATCTTATTTAATAAAATAAAAATTTTATCGTTGTTATTGTTATCATACTTAGCCTGAAGGAGTCAGCATATATAGGAGCGGCCCTATTGTTAACCACAAAGTGAATCAAATTTCTTGATCATATTGAAGTCATTATCCATCATCAACATCCATATGACCATCTCCTTCAACATTATATAACCCTGGATGAGGAAAAACCCACCCCCATTTTCCTTCTTCGTCCTCCCTTTATGGTCAAGTCATTCTCAGATGGATGCCTCTCTCTCTCTCTCTCTCTCTCTCTCTCTCTTTCTCTTTCTCTCTCTCTTCTCGAAGTTCCTTCGTGTGAGACTTTTCCCAAGAGAGAACTTCTGAGTTATTAAGCTGCACAGTACAAAAGTCGTATTAATAAAAATTGCACTCAAAAAAGGGTGGGTGCTTTTCTCTCGCTCTCTCTCTCTCTCTCTGTTCAAAGTTACTTCGTGTAAGACTTCTTGCAATAGAAGACTTCTGAGTTATTAAGCTGCACAGTACTAAAGTCGTATCAATAAAAATTGCGACTTTACACGAAAACAGCGGCAGGAAACGTGGGACCAAAGCGCGGCAGAGGAATAATTCTAGAGACCGACCGCATACCTCTCATACACGTGGCATTAAGTTACTGGTTTCCGTGCTTTAAAATCACACCGTTTAACGACAAGGCAAGTGATTGGGTGTTTCTTCTCGGAATCGGAGACGCGTACTGACACGAGGCATTAGGCGTCGGATGCGGCTAACTATTGCTTTCTATCTACGTCCCAGATGCGATTACTTTTTTTAATCCTAACTATTAGAGCCTCTCAGGAGAGGAGCTGTTAAATATTTTGTTCGGCTCGGCTTTGGCTTTGGCTTTGTTGGCGTGGCTTGAGAGAATAGCATTTAGTCACTCTTTTGTGGAATTATGTTTGTTGAACCAAGTGGTAGCGTAAGATGATACGCTGCGGATGTCTACCCTAATTTATTTGAATAATGCCATTTATAATATTTTTATTTTAAGCAAAAATTTTTAATTAATCTTAAAATGTTCTCAAATCTCTAATCGAGTAATAGAAATTGGATATTCAAATATTATATTTGGTGTTTTGTTTTGATAGAGCTTGTATTAAAAATTTTATACAATACACGTAATAATAAACAAACCACAGTATATTTGACGAATATGATTGGCAAATTATGCATCTGTATGGTTTTAAAACCTACTTAATATTTTTTTAGTTATTTAAACTATATCTAAAGTTATATTTTGATTTATCCAACTCAAACTACTGTCTGCAACCCTATGTAACTCTTTTCATTTCCGAAATTCAAAACTGAATTTTGATTAAAAGTCTAGTTTTTTTCTCATTACACCAATTATCCACCGGTAAAAAACCTACTCAATACAAAAATTAAGAATTAGAACCTTAAATGTGGCATTCGATAAGTAAACATTATATATATATTTTTTTATAAATTATCGATATTCGATAATTATTTTAAATTCGATTAACTTTGATTTAAATTAGATTGAAATATTATATCTCTTATTAATCATATATTTCTTAAGATATAAGTTACGTCTTCAAATTTAATGCAATGATAGATTTTTACCACTTATTAGGAAGCTCGGAGTGCATCTAAATTTATAAATCTCTCTCTCTCTCTCTCTCTCTCTCTAACATGTGAGGTTAAGCTCGGAGTGCATCTAAATTTGTTATGTGGTCAATAGTCTAACATGGCGAGCTTATATCTGTTTTGTGTCTCTCTTCTTTTCTTTTTTTTTTTTTTCTTTTGACTTCTGCCTTCCTCAATCTTAGGATAGACGAGATTTAATTTCTTAACTTGAATAAAAACGAAGAAATTTTCAATCTCACAGCAAAAAGAAGGGTTAGAACAAAAAATATATATAAATCTCTCTCTCTCTCTCTCTCTCTTTCTCTCTCTTGTTGTGGGCGCGTGTGTAATGAGATAGCGATATTGAAAATTGTCTTCTAAATGATAACACCTCAACAAAAGAGGATAATCTAGCGGCCAAAAATTTATAACTATTTGATTTGATTTATCTCTATTTTATTTTATTTTATTTTTAATATTTTTAATTAAAATAAAATCATAAAAAGAAATATGATTTTGTAAATAAAAGAAAATTTTTATATGAAAATTAAAATGATTATTATATTAATAATTTTTTGAATGAAAATTTTCATCTAATTTTAGTTAAGTGTGATTTCAACTATCTCAAACCATCTCTGAATATGGTCAGCTGGACTAGTGCATAAGCATCCTCTTTTGTATAATTAAGTGTAAGGATGTCGCAAAGCAAATCGCCAAAAAGATTTGTATTCTTTTGTATGGTGAATCGCAACAAAGAGGATAATAATCGGATGAAATCACCCTTAACCAAAGGTAAGTATCATCTTTTTCCATCACTAAACCCGAATCTAATTTTACACTTCTTTCTAATAAGATTCGATTTTAGTGATAGAAAAAGATAATACTTACCAAATTGGATTCGATTTTAGTGATGGAAAAAGATGATACTTACATTTGGTTAATCAGATTATTTAGATTTTACACTTTAAAATAATTGTATGAAATCTGAACCAATTTATTCAAATTAAATTTTAGGTTAAATAGTTTGAATTTCATTTATCCGAACCAATTCCATAGAACCATTAATTCAAATAAAAATTTTATTTTTTAGGATGAAATAATTAACCCGAATAAAAATTTTATTTGAAAATAAAATCATTAACTCAAGTAAATGGTTTGGGTTAATCGGGTTTCGGATGGACCCCGAATAAGAATTTTATTTTTCAAATCGAACTATTAATCCAAATTTTTAATCAGATAAAATCATTCAATCAATCTAATTTTTATTAATCCGAACTGAATAACTCAATTTTCTAATGATTTGGACATGTGAATAGTTTGATCCGAATAATTAACACCCCTATTTCGGACAAGCCCTTTTTATGCGTAAATTAAATTAGTGAAAGAATATAAACTAGTGCATATGTGTTAATTGGTACTCATCTGTCATCTCCTAACACAAGTCTTTGACTTTCGGAGTCACCACTTATTTTTGTAGCATAAAGATATCTGGTTTTCCATTTGATAAACATATTTTCAGCCAAACATATTTTGAATAATTTACCCGTGTCTCTTTTTTTTTTTTTTGAATTTTTGCATTTTTAATGTTACTTTTACTTTTTTTGGTACTTAACTATTAATATTCGAATAACTATTAATATTCGAAAACTTAATTAATTTGATTTAAATAATTATAAAATTCAATATAAAGACATGCCAAAAAAGGAAAATGACTTCAATGGAAATAATTAATTAATTAGCAATGAGATTTGTTTTGCAACGTCTACACCGTCAAAGCGGAAGGGGAAGTTTCTAGGTAAAAGAACGAGGAAGAAGAAACAAATTGCAGTGTGGCAACATTGGCAACATTAGTGAGGCCATTCTTGCAACATTAATATCTACAAATGTCAGATCAAATGCATGTATGATTACTAAACCTTTTTTTTAATTTCATTTTCACCTGGGTCTTCACTTCATAGTAGAAAGTCACTATGCACGGTCTTTAAAGAGATAATATAGTGATACAAATCATCTCTTTCAATATGATAATTTTAAATTTAAATCTTTATATAATATAAAAAAAAAACCATGACACACGTTGACGGTACTCTTTGATGATGGGTGCATGCCTGAGTTCATTCATACTTTCTGAGGTCTCTTGGCAAGTAAAAGAAAATAAATAACTGTGGCTAACCATGCATTTAATTTTTTTTTAATTAGCTTCAAGAACTTCCTTTTAAAAAAAAAAAAAATTATCACCTTTTTAAAAGAAATTATATGTTCACTTAAGTGGCAAAGGAGGTTGGGATTTTCCAAAAGCATAGGTTGGCTTCTGATAGGATCCAGTTCTGTTTTTTATTTTTTTGATATTTTTTTTAGCAATTTTTTCATTTTTTTACTCTTTTTGAATAGTTTTTTTTTTTATTTTGATTTTTAAAATTCTTTAAAGGTCCCGGCTTTTATTTCAAAAATTAAGAATCGAGTTCAAAACGGTCCAAACCAACTTTTATAATTCCAATTCAATTTTACAAGATTTTATTTCAGTTCAATTCCGATTCACACCCGAACCTTTGGGTATGCCTAAAAATGGAAAAAAAACTAATTTATTTCCCACTATTTACTTATAGCATATAAATATATATGCATATTTATATTATATATATTTAGACACGAACAACACATTTGGATAGTAGAAGTTGGGGGTAAAAGGAGTTCTCTCATTCTGTATAATTTAATGGTTTATATTATATTCCCTCTTTTGAGAGTATAACCGTAAAATAATTGATATATATAAATTAAAAAATAAATAAATTATAATTCAACTGATATTATCTCCTTTTTATTATAAATATTTTGAGTTCGAATCTTTCTACATATCAATATATATATATATATATATATATAAACTAGAAGGGTTATTCAATTCTATCTTAATTAAGTAAAATTAAATTCTAATTATGAAATTAAAACTCTGACTTAAAAGCTTTATTACTTAACTAATTCATGTCTATCTTACGAACTTAAGCCAACAACCCCTCCCTTCCAAAAAAGAAAAACCTGGAACAAGTAATTTAATATTAATGCCATAATAAACCACAAAATGCGGGGCCAAATACAATGTATTAACAAAGCAAAGCCGTGGACCTCAAGAAACGGTAAGAGGCTTGTTTGGCTTCTCACCTAAGCCGAGTAAACCTCGGTTGTAGAGAGAGAAAGAAAGAGAAGAAAGTCTTTTTCTTAGAGAGAGAGAGAGAGAGAGAGAGAGAGAGAGAGAGGAGTAGCAAAAGCAAGCGCGGGGGACCAAAAGAAAATCCCAACACCCTTTAGTTAATGGCGCCATCTAACAACAATACACAATCATAGTGTGCTCACTAAGATTTAGATTCTCTCTCTCTTCTTCCTATAAATCTCCCTCCAGTTCCCACCTTTTCCGATTCCCAAACACCAAACTCAAACCCAACACCCTACCAAGCCCTCTCGCTCGCTCGCTCTCTCTCTCTCGCTCTCGCTCTCAAATACACAAATGGGAGAAGAATTCCAAGAATCGGAAGTAATCTGGCCCGATCACCCCGACCACCACAATTATGACACCAACAAAAATATGGAGAATTACAATTCCAGGGAATTGGATTCCAAGGTTTTGAAGAATTTCCGAAAAAAGGCCAACAAGAAGAAGAAGAAGAAGAAGATGAAGATGAGCAGCCAATCACTTCCTGTAAACATCCCAGAACCGAATTTCAACTCGGGAGACTCCGACGAGTACGAGGATGATCTTTACGAGGAAAGCGAACTGATTCCTCCCCACACAATAATAGGTCGGAGGGTCGCCCGAAAAATGGCTCTCTCTGTTTGTACCGGAAATGGAAGGACTCTAAAGGGTCGTGATTTGAGCCAAGTTCGCAATTCCATCCTACGTTTGACCGGTTTTCTCGAATCATAATATTAATTTCACTTTTTTTTCTTTTTTTTTTTTTATTTTTGATTAAAGGAAAAAGAAAAGGTTAATAATGACTTTTTCTTTAGTTATGTTCAATTGTGAAGCACATCCTTTGTACAAGGAAAAAGAAAAAGGGGAGAATAGACCAAAAAAAAGCCAATTTGCGTAATGTTAGAGAATGAAATGAAATTATTTCAAGGGTTATATTGGGAATTTAGTGAATCCCTTGCTTATTGGTTTGGTAATTTCCTTTTCTCTCTCTCTCTCTCTCTCTCTCTCTCTCTCTCTCTCTCTCTCTCTTTCTCTATTTTGTTTGGACTTTGGACAAGGCACACCATGAACAGCTAAGCTTGAGGGAGAGAGGGCGCTATTATTATTCGGTACAGCTGAATTTGTCTGGGAGATTTTCTGGACGTTTGGACACTCCTATCAATGTGTTGGGCACATCAATTGGGGGCGGGGTGTTCTGTATTATTGAAAGACGGCTATGTCCTTGTTAATTGTATTTTTAAATTAAGTATGCTTGGGCAATTTGGACATTTTGTAACCCTCAATAAATGGACACTGCCCATTGGGAGATTAAAAAAATGGATCTTGCTACGCCTATGAAAAATAAGATATCCTCTGTTGTTAAGTAGAGATCTTTCTTCTCCTGAAAAGAAAATAATACGTGGAGCTCTTTGTTAAAAATATATTTAGACTGTAAATTCTAAAGTAGATCAAAAATAACCTCAGAATTTCTCTGATCTTTAAGAACAGTCTTTGGCATCTTTCACTCTCTTATAGATTTGATATATTTTTTTTATTTTATTCTTAATATTTTTCAATCAAAAAATATTTATATTGAAAGATACTTTATATCATATTTTTCATTGCTAGGTTAAATATTAAAAGGCAAAATTCTACTGTTTACACCTTTCTATTGAATAAAAATAATTATGAATTTTTTTTTTATATAAGGAAATGTAATAGAGGATAGAACAGTATTGTTTCTCTTTTCTACTTTGTTTTGTCATCATTTTCTCAACTTTTTTCTCCATCTTTCTCTATCTAACCTTTTCTCTTTCCTATATTTTCTTATATTCTTCCTCATTTCTCATTTTTTATTATCAATTGTGATATAACATCAAAGATCACAATTACCCTCTTTGATTATGAATTTCTAATCCAGTTAAGAAGAGAGGAGAAAAAAAATTATATTTCCTTTTTTTTTATTTCGTTACAAACAAGGACAAAAAAAATTGAAAAAGAAAAGAAGAAAAAGAAAGTAGAAAATTAAAAATTTCTTCCAACTAAAGAGGAGAGCAAAATTCTCTCTCTCTATGTTAGAGAAAAATAGAAGAACACGATGTTTTCCTCTTTTTCTCTTTTTTTTACCGATAAAAGAAATATCAAAATAGAAAGAAAAAAGAAAAAAAATATATATATATAAATTTTAAAATTTTTATAGACTAAAAAAGGAGCAAAATTCTCTCTCTTCTCTGTATCAGAAAAGGAAGAGAGAAAATTTGGAATGAGTTGATTCTTTCACATTAATAAACAGTGAAATCGTTAATCGACTAGATAAAACCTTCGAGCATCGAAAAGTGAAAGGGAAATTTTTGTCTCATCTCTGATCAAAATTACTTTTCATCTTGAATTAGTAAAGGACATTTGGCATTACAAATTTGGTTATTTTGGCCGGCTGTTCATATCTACGTTACTTGTGGAAGTTGGGTGTCCCTGTAAGAAGAAACCGACTTCATCCATTCATTCGCTGATAAAGGTCTGGCCAATTAAGCAGCTGCATCTCTCTCTCTCTCTCTCACTGGTTCTGAGAATTGACTTTACTTTAGCATTTATGACGATGATGGGATTGATCAAGGGAACATCCAGGCTGGGTTCTTCCGAGGATAGTTTTCATGCTTATCCTTTTGAATTCAACTTCAACCTTTAGACCAGACAAAAATTAAAAATAAATAAATAAATAAATCCACATTGTTTACTAATTACACTTACCGGACAGATCCTCATGCCGTGAAAATATAAATAAATGAAAACAATAATAAAATTAAAAAAATGAGTATTAAATTTTGTAAAATAATCATTAATTACAAAACTTATTCCCAGAAAAATATATTTATGATTTTATTCATTATCATTTTACCGATTATAAATTTATAAAAACTTATATAAAAATATGAATAAACACGAGAAATAGTCAAACTTAAGACTTATTTATTATTTATTTATATTAAATTTTAGAAAACAATTGTAGTTTTAAAAAGGTAAATTAACATAGGGAGATGAATTTATTGTTTGTATATTTATATTAATACTATATAAATATTAATATAAATGTTTATATTTGTATTGTATAAATATTATTTATTTTAATGGAGTTAGAGTTTTTTTGACGTATGATTGAGACGTCATGAATGACCACTCCACACACTCGAACTGCGTCAGCGTCGGAGAAAGTCGAATACAGACAAAAGCTATGACACGAATCCACGTGTTGAACTCGAGGTCCACGTAAATTCTTGTCAGTTACACGTGTTCAATCATAGGCAATAACCTTGTTCCGAAAATGACGGACATTGTCAGCTTAGAAAAACACCTCAATGACGTGGATTTCTGCATTGCCATTAAAATCATTTTTTAATTCTTTTGCTCTGCGTATGGACTTTTTTTATTAATTAATTACTTCACGCCAAATTTTATATATATTATTATAATTTTTATTAATTTCATTGTCTAATAATTATTTTTAAATAATAATAATCCACAGAAATCCAAACAGGTGTCGATTTGAAAATAAGCCACGTGGAATTTAAAGATCCATGTAGATTGATTTTTTATATATATATTTTTCTTTATAAAGAAAAAGATAATTATCTAAATAGAAAAATTAGAGAGTAGATAGGTATGGTTGTTGGGATGCAAGTGGATTATGTACAGGTCAGTTGTTTCACAATATTGTTGGGTGAAAGCGATTCCTTTTTAATAATTAATTAGTTTAATGATTTAAGAGAATGTGTGAAGTCTTAAAATAGTTTTTTTTTAATAAATTATTAATATTTATAATCACATTAATTCTGATTAAATCAGATTTGAATCGAATTAAATTATTAAGAGACAAATCTATTATCATTACTGTTTTCTTTATACAAAGTTTGAGATTTTATTTAAAAAAAAAAATCAATATTTGATCGATATTTAAACGTCAAGACTTCAGGTCAACTTTTTATGTGGAATAACGTTTTCTATTTGGCTTCTTGATGATAAGATATAGCTGGGGGTCGGTGTTTTTCTAAAAAAGAAAAAAAAAACCCGAAAGGATATTTCGTGTGAATGTGAATAATAAACTCGAATAAGGTTTTTTATGTCACTTGATGCCATTGCCATTTCACATTGTACATGGGTTACTAAAATATGACTCTCAAGTCAAGTGAAACAATTTCTTTTTTTTTTTTTTTTAAAGGTGGGTCGCATTTTTAAGTCAAGTTGCCAAATGGGTTTTTGAGGGGATAATGTTTCTACCTCTTTCATGACAATTCAAGGATAAAAAATGATTGATTAGAATTAAATTGCTAGGCAATTTGTTTTAATAGCCTTTTAAGTTAATAATCTGTTCTCTAAGTCCATTGCATGGTGGAGTCTCTTTTCTCTAGTGGCTGCTATGGACGAAAAATAATTGATCCATGGTAACAATGTGTTCATTAATGATCAACAAATTATGAGAGGGAGAGAGAAGCGGGAAGTGTTATAAGAATTCCCAAATCTCTCGATAACAGTTTAAACGGTAGAATTTCTCAATTTCTATTCTCATTTCTCTGATTCGATTCCGTTTAATTGTATTTTCTAGTATATATATATATAAAAGAGATATGAATTCCCCAAGATGGATCATTAGTGTGTACACTAGAAATTATTATATAAGTCCACTTTAAGATAAGGTGGGTTGATTTATGATTAAGGCTTACGTGAGGAAAAAAAAATTCTGATTTCTATGGTGGATTACCAAAGAAGGAATAAAATGACTAGAATAGAAATATATCCTTTGGATTCTTTTTTTTTTTTTTTTTTTGGGTGATTTCATCAATTCATACCAACCTTATCCTTATGTTCGTATGACATATTTCACATTTGACTACTTATATTATCAAATTGTAAGATTTATTGGGTGCCTCTAACCATGGTCCACGAGTTGGGTCCCAACTCAACATAACAAGATAATCATTTTTTAGTTGATAAAATATTTATGTGACATTCTTACCAAAAAAAAAAATATTTATGTGACATTAAAACAGATCATGTTATATATATATTAATAAAATGATTAAATTGCAATTTTGAAAATTAGGGACTATTTTGTAAATGCGAAAACAACAAACGATTATATTGCAATTTCCCCCCTATATTATCATAGTCAGCCTTCACGTGATATTCCTCAAAATCATTTTGTTTTGCCACTTACTGTTTCTTTATTTCTCTTTTTTTTTTTTCACTAAAGGGCCAACAAAAACCCAAAGAAGAAAACTAACACTTATTACATTTTTTTTTGTTATTAATTCAATTTAAGTATCATGGATTTTAATTTAAAATTTTAAAAATCAGCTCTCCAAATATCTATTTTTTTATTCATAATATTTGAAATCAAAATTTTAATTAAAAGAGTTTATTGTACTCTAACCGGATCCGTAAGACAGTTGATAACACCAATTACATTTAAATAAGCAAAGGTGGTCCTTGCAAGTCCCTGTCTAAAACTTTCAACAAACCCTGAGGAATCCTATAAAATTTAACTACCAACGGGCTTCTGAGCTGGGATGCACATGCATTAGCTTCTGAGCTGGGATTCACATGCATTAGCTTCTCTATAGTAAAATGATCACTTGGCCTTCTCCTTAAATTCACTTCGTTAAATCTTATGAAAATTTTCAACCTTAATAACTAATTTTTTAAGATGACTCAAATTTTCTCATAATATGATATTAAAGTCACTTCAAAGTTCAAGTTCATTTCTTTTTTTTTGGTATCATGGTTAGGCTACCAACGTAATATCCAGAGCTTTACCCCGACTAATCTGTCAATTGAGGGGGCAGGTCTCCCGGCACTGATTTTTTCGTTCTCATAGGAATTGAACTCCCGACCATGATTAAGGGGCGTCAGTCCCCGAACCAACTGAATGATAACGACATACAATGTCATTTCAATGTCCAAATTCTCAACAAATATTCTGTATGTTTATCTTTTGGTGAGTTTGTTTTCATGAAAATGTTGATTTGTTTAAATAGAGTAATTCAATTCGAAAAAGTAGGGAAACTTATTTTCTCATTTCAAAGCATAGCATTCCTATTAAGATTTCAAACAAAGCATAGCATTACCTTAAAATTATACCTCGAACCAAGCATGTCCATCAAATCCAACTCCGAGGAAGTTGGCAGTACAAACTAGAAGCACAAGGGCCGGCTAAAAATCTCAGCTAAAAGCCTAGATATAGGAGAATTTTGGAGTAAAATGGTCTGCCATGGAGAATTTTATTGAATGGTAATGTGGTGCTTTGCAAATTCAGATTCTTGAGCAAACTTTCCCAAAAGATAAATATTCAGAATACTTTTCAAATGATCAAAAATAAATCATCTGGAACCTTACAAACAAGTACGTTCACTGAAGCAAAGGCCCATCTTAAGCAACACCATTGTGGCAAAGTTCACAGCACCAAGCACTTTCCTAAAAATGATGGTCGAAGAATTGGTGAACACACTGCCTCAATCATCTTTATCAGATTGAAGCTACTATCAATCCACACACTTTAAGCTCAATCCACACACTTTAAGCTACTATCAAGTTCTTAAGGATATTTTTAACTGTTTTCCGGTGACTACCATCAGAATTTACCTGATTTCTACTTGTAACACTTAAAGCATAGGAGCATCTGGTCTTGTATATAGTATAGCATACATGATTGATCTTACAGCAGAAACATAAGGAATATTTTGCATGCTACGTTTCTTGACATCTGTCTTTGGACACATGTCCTTAGAGAGGTTGATTCCAAAGGACATGGAAAGAAAACCTTTCTTTGATTGATCCATGCTAAATTTCTTCAGAATTTTATCAATGTATTTTGATCGTAAAATACCAATCAACTTGTTAGATTTATCATAATAAATCTTAATTCCCAAGATATAAGTTACTTCTTCTAAATCATTCATTGAAAAATTTTTGGACAACCATATCTTAACGGATTTTAGGGTTGGTATATCATTTTCTATTAATAATATGTTGTTTACATATAAAATGAGGAAAATTACAATACTTCTATTAATCCTTTTGTGTACACAAGGTTCATCTTCGTTTTTATAAAACCAAAACTTTTGATTGTTTCACCAAAATGAATATTCTAACTTCTGAAAACTTGCTTAAGTCTATAAATGAAGTTTTGTAGTTTACATACTTTATTAGGGTTTTTAGATATAAAACCCTCGGGTTATGTCATATACATATTATTTTTGCAGATTTTCATTAAGAAACGCTATCTTAATATCCATTTGTCAAATTTCATAATCATCGTATGTAATTATAGTAAGTAAAATCCTAATAGATTTCAGCACGACAACTAGTGAAAAGATTTCATCATAATCTATTTCATATTTTTGTATGTAACCTTTTGCAACCGGTCTTTGCAACCAGTCTTGATTTATAGGTAGAGATATTACCATCTATGTTTGTTTTCTTTTTGAAGACCACTTGCACCCTATAAGTCTTATCCCATGAGATAATTGATTAAGATCCATGGCTTATTGTCATATATAGAATCCATTTCAAATTTCATGGCCTGAAGTCACTTCTTAGAGTCCTTATCAGATAAAACATTTTCATAGGGGGTAGGTTCATCATTATCAATAACAAACACGTAATCATAACTTTAAGAAGGACGATGTATCCTACATGACCTGTGGTCAAGTTGTGTATCATGAGCTCTAGGTTCCACCACATCATCATGAGGATAAACTCTTGTTCCATCTCCTTTTCTCTACTCATTTGTGGTTCAAAAACTTCTTTAAGTTCTATTTTACTCCCACTAGTCATTTCTAAAATAAACTCTCTTTTTAGAAATATACCATATTTTGAAACAAACACCTTTTGTTTATTGGGATTGTAAAAGTAATATCCAAATATCTCTTTTAGATATTCCACAAAACAATATTTATCAGATTTCAGATCAAATTTGTTTGATTATACTCTTTTCACAAAAACAAGACATCCCCAAATCTTTAAGTGTTTAAGGTTTGGTTTTTTCCTGTACTATATCTCATATGGGATAGAATATATAGTTTTGGACGGAGTATGAATTAAAAGAGATGAATCAATATTTAGAGTATATCCACAAAACGATTTGGGGAGAATTGCATGACTCATTATGGAACAAACTGTATCTAATAAATTCTATTTCTTGTTTCAGATATCTCATTTAATTGGGGTGTATATAGAGGAGTCTATTATGAAAGAATTTCATTTTTTTAAAATAATCTTGAAATTCTTGACCCAAGTATTCACCATCTTGATTTGATCGAAATATTTTTAATATTTTTACTGAATTGTTTTTCAACTTTATTTTATATTTTTTTGAATTTTTCAAAAACTTTAGATTTATATTTCAATAAGTATACAAAAGCATATCTAGAATAGTCATTAGTAAAAGTAAAAAAATTTGAAAAACCCCCTCTAGATTAAATTGACATAGGTTTACATATATCGGTATGTATAAAACCTAGTAATTCGATAGATCTTTCACCTTTCCCAGTAAATGGTGATTTGATTATTTTACCTAATAAACAAACTTGATTAATCAAATGATTCATAATCAAATGATCCCAAATAGACGTCTTTATACAATTTGTTTATACATTTCCCATATATATGGTCAAGTCTACAATATCATAGAAATGAATTTCTAAAATCATCAATTTTTGACTTCTTTGTTTCTATGTTGAAAATAGGATCATCCAGATCAAAAATATAAAAACCGTTATTCAAATAACCAGTACAATAAAAAATATCATTACAATAAAAGGAACAACATTTATCATTTTGAGTTATCGTAAAACTATTTAAATCTAAACAAGAAATTGACATGATATTTTTGGTCAATGTGGAACAAAATAACAATCATTTAAATCCAGAATTAATCCACTAGTTAAAGAAATAGTAAATGTTCTTACAACTAAAGCAGTAACATTTGCTCCATTTTCCATATGTAGGTCCACTTATTCTTTAACTAACTTCCTACTTGTATTTAGGCCCTGTATATTTATACAAATATGATATTCGGACCGGGTATCCAACACTTACAAATTTGATTCGGAAGTAGAAAGATTTATTTCAATCATAAACATACATGAAATAGAAGTCTCATTAAGTTTTTTCTGTTTCATGGTATTCATATAAGTCTTACAATTCCTCTTCTAGTGTCCATCTTGACTACAGTGAAAGCAAATATCCTTTGGTTTATTGTCCTTCTTATCATTGATTGTGTGTTTAGATGCCTTCTTTTTGGTTTTCTTAAAACTAGACTTAGACTTCCTTTTCTTGGAAGATTCAACTAATAACACATTCATTTTTTCCTTCTTAATAGAGTTCTCTGTTGTCTTAAGCATGTTCAACAATTCTGATAGTGTTGAGATCTCAGTTTTGTTTATATTGAAATTCATCACAAAATTAGAAAAACTCGAAAGAAGCGATTGTAGTATTAAGTCAACATTTAACTGATAATGCAGCATAAAACCCAATTTCTCCAATTTCTCAATGAGACTTATCATTTTCAGCACATGTGTCGGAACTGAAGATCCTTATGCCATTTTACGGTGAAAAAGCTCTTGGGAGATATCATATTTCTCATTTTTAACTCTTTTATCATACAATACCTTGAAATGATGAAACATTGTAAAGTCATTCATATCCTCATGTTGTTTTCTGCAACTCAGGACTTATGGATGCTAACATGATACAACATATATTCTCAGAATCATCCTTATGTTTCTGATGTGCATCCTTGACTGCATTATCAACATCAGGAGCAGGTTCCACAGGAATGGGACTTTTAAGGACATATAACAATTTCTCATTTTTAATAACAATTCTTAGGTTTTAGATCCAATCCATGAAATTTAGGTCAGTAAGCTTATTGTCAAACAAAATGTTACACATATTCAAACTATTATTCATTTTCTACAACAAGAAATAAAAGAAATAAAGAAAGAGTAAAAATCTATATTAATGCAATAAATAAAACCAAAATAAAATTATATACCGTATAAATCAAATTTTGGTTTTGCTCCCACTACTTTATTCAAATCAATATCCCTCAAAATTGATTCAAGAGTTTTCATAAAATTCTTTATGGGTTGGGATCCCATCTTAATTATTTCAATCATAAGTTATCTCAACAAATTAAAATAATTTCAAGAAATAGGTAAAAATTACCAATTACAACTTTTATAACTTCTAGATAGTTCGATTATCAATTCTTGATACACTTATCATATATGTCGTTTAACTCTTTATCTCAAAAATACTTGACCTTTAGTTAGCTCAATAAGTCAAATAACTTTATTAAATCAAACCCATTATTTATAAATCTAATTTCATAGTATAAATAGATTTTGAACAACAAGGAGTTAACTCAACAAGTTGTCCTAACTAAAATTGTTCAAATTATAATAATGGAAGGCAACTATTAATGATTTAATATTTCACTCAGGTATAAAATGGTCTCATCATTTACATATATTATATCATTACTAGAAAAAGAGATATTAACGATAGAAATATCAATCGCTGATAGCAATTATCAGTGACAAATATTTTCCGTCGCTAAAATTTAGAGGTCTCATGCAAACCTACCAGCACCCTCACGTGCACCTACAACCTGCCGCACGTGCCCACATGTGCGCCCATACCCGCCTGTGCCCATGCACCAGCCCGCCCACGTCTGCCTGCCCATCCTGCATTTATTCTGTGAAAAATGTCACATATAGGAATCGAACCTGCACCTCCCACGTGGACGATGAGTTCTCCAACCACTATTATGATATTTTCTTTTTTTTTTTACTTATTATCTAACCCTCACTTATTTTTTTTAATATTAACCTCTCACATTTTTTTTCATCTCACTCTTATCTCTTTTTTTTTCCCTTTATCTTGGGGTAATTTTTTCATTGAATATTTTCATTAATTTTTTCTCATTATTTAAATTCAATATTGATTAAATTTACGCTAAATAAAGAAATAAAATATTTCTTTGATTAATTAAGATAGAATAACAAATTATTTTGTTGATTTACCCATTAAATTGAATAATAAAATAATAGAATAAAAGAAAAATAAAATAAATAAAAGAAAAAGAAAAAGAATTATAAAATAATAAAAGAGAAGAAAATTTTAAAATTTTAAAAATTTTTAAAAAAATTAAAAAAAATTAAAAGAATTAAAAAAAATCTGTCACTAATCCGTTGGTAATCCATCGTTGATAGGTTTATAATTTTTTTTTAACTCTAGATCTCGTGACGGATTAGCGATGAAAATATTTCTCTCTAATTTATGTCACTAATTCGTTGCTAATCTCTTGATATTTCTTTCGATATTAATTCATCACAAATCTATCGCTATTTATGGTGGATTTTTTTCGTCGGTAATTTTTTGTCATTGATACTGTATTTTCTTGTTGTATATATGATAACATATATTTGAACAAATTGACATATAATATATAATTAATATATCTATTATTTTATCAAATATAAATTCACACATGATCTATGTTTCAAATAATCGCATCAAATGAATATATATAAATTTAGGGTCATGAATCTAGGTGTATAAAATTTCTAATCATATTAGAAATCATTTAGTTGGTCTATTTGAGAGGCATTTGGACCTAAAATGAATTAAATTAAATTATTGGGCTAAAATGATAGAAAGAAAACAATTAGGGGCCATTTGTAAATAAAGAAAGACTTTAAGTCTTTGTGTTGATGTCATCTGTCCCATTTTATTGTGTTGTAAATAAGGAAAAGAAAAACATTTATAACTAAAGAAAAGATGATGGCCATGGGTTCCGCCATCGCCTTCTGTTGTTCCCTTTGTATGCCTTTTCTTTCTCCGCTTTTCTCTTCCCATCTTCTTTTCTTTTTCCTTTTTTTTTTTTTGTTTACTGTATGCTTGATTTGCTCTCTCTGCCCAAACTCTCAACGATGAAGGCAGATCTCTTGCCCGGATCTAGATCTAGTCGGCGGCGAAAGTGATTCGTCCAGACAGTTCTGGCTGAATTTTTTTTATTGTTTATTTCTTCCGGTACCGTTTCCGATTGGCAGATCTTACGGCCGAAAACAGTTTCCGGCTATCAAAATAGCCCCTTAATTTTTTTTCCTTCTTTCTGATCCGCTGTCTACTGAAACTATTTCCGGTGATCAGATCTGACAACCGGAAACAGTTTCCGGTAGTCAAGATAGCCCCTCAATTTTTTTAGATCATTTTCAAACACAAATCTTAAAACGATTCCAAAAAAAAAAAAAATTCTTTCATTCATGGTAGAATCGTATATTATGCACAGAAATATCAATAACCTTAATTCTCTTATACCACCGTAAGAATTCTGTAATTCCAACACGCGACCGAAGAGGATTAAATCTGTGCAAACAGACCGCTAGGAATGAAGTTATGTATGAAATTAAACAAGAAAAAAAAATTTTAAAACAACCTCTAAGTAAAAAAAATTTAGGATTTAACCTCTTTTTATAGTGGTTCCAACTTACAACTACGTGACGGTACCCGATTGGTCCAAATCCACATGTCACATCTTCAAAACGTGACACAGCTTGTCACGTCTTGAAGACGCGACACTCTGCCTCCCCCCACCGCTCGTGGCGCTCTCACGGCCTCTCCCTCCGTCGCCCGCGACTCTCCTCTCTCCCTCCTCCCGCCAGCGACTCTCTCTCTCCCCTCGCCGCCCGTGGCGCTCCTCCCTCCCTCCCTCTCTCGTGACTCTCTCTCTCTTCCCCGAGAGAGGAGTGTCGCGGGGAAGAGAGAGAGACAGTCACGGGCGGGGGAGGGAGAGAGAGAGCCTCGGGAGGAGGGAGGGAGAGAGGAGCGTCGCGGGAGGTGAAAGGAGGGGTCGCGAGAGCGCTGTGAGTGGCGGGGGGATGTGTATTGTCGTATGTTCAAGATGCAACAAGCTGTGTTATGTCTTGTAGACGTGACATGTGATTTTGGATTAACCAGGTGCTACCACGTAGTATTACGGATTAGATCCGCGATAAAAGGATGTTTGATTTAAAATTTTTTTTGTTAAGAGATTACTTAAAATTTTTTTTTAGGTTTATTTTCATACATTACTCTCTAGGAATGTCAACAACCGAGTCAGATCAATAATGAACCGCACGTGTGTCCGTTAAGACTTCTTAGAAAAACTCAAAAGGGCATAGGAGAAGAAAAAACGTTTTTCTTCTTTTCCATGCAGTTTTTCACATTCAGTTACCCAAAAATAACTTGGTAATTATCCTTTAACAGGTATTTAAAATTAAATTATTTTATAAATTTAATTTCTATAATTATCGTATAATTATACTTATCATTTTAACCCAAGAATTTATTTTTTTTTTGTGTGACATTTTAGCTTCCTAATCACTTAATAATAAACATAGATTATAATCTTAAGATTAAATTGGTTTTAGTACAAAAATCGATCTGGAACGCTTGTTCTCTTGCTCACCCTTCATTGAACAAAGCCCTCCATCAAAGACCAAAACTGGCTTAACCCCATAATGTCTCAGCAAATTTATCATATACCTGAAAAAAAATCAAATAAAAAGAACAACTACTAAATCAGAATATTTCCCACAACAACAATGACCTCCAAAAAAACATAAAAGGAAAAAAAAAATTCAAACACCTTTCTCAGAAAAATAAATGCCCTTTCTTTTGATCCAAGAATTTGTTAATTTTCCCGATTCCTCTTATCAAATTAATTGAAATGAGGGGAAACGATCATTTCTCATCGACTCCATTTCCACAAGACTGCCAATTCCAAGTGGGTTTGTGAAATTAACCACCATTGACAATGGTATGACTCATCTACAATGCACTTTGATAAATTAGTAATTTTAGAGAGAGAGAGAGAGAGAGAGAGAGAGAGAGAGAGAGAGAGAGAGAGAGAGAGAGCTGGTGGTGGGGAGGCCTTTACAAAGATCGGTGCTGCAAGACAACGCACCTTTGTGTAGCCAAGAATATGTATCCACGGCAACATTGCATCCTCTTAGGTCTTTTATGTGTATTGGCACCATTATTGATTTCAACAGTGGTAATAGCCCCATCTCTCTCACTCTCTCCTGAATAGATCTTCCTTTATGATAGCCAGAGCTGTTAGACTGGGGGGAGAGAGAAAGGGAGGGACGGAGGGAAGAGGAGGAGACAGAATTCTGAATTCAGTGCCCAAAGAAAAGGGCGGGAAGCTTTGGGGCCATGGCCGACTATCAATAGAAAAGCAAGAATTTTAGGATGAATAGAAAATTGGGATCTGGTTATTTACATAATTTAAACATGGAATTGTAAATATATTTGGTAAAAACATTATTAAGATTAAAATGAGAATAAATAAATAAATAAAATAAGAACATTATTTGAACAAGAGGTGAATATTATATTCATTTATTCCAAAAAGAGAAAAAAAAAAGAAAAAGAAATCAAGATTATATTAACATTAAATCAATTTTAGTCTGTGCTTGTCTTAAAAGTACTTTATAATATAATATATTGTATATATATTTAATAAATTTAGTTCACCCAAATGTAACAAGGAAAAAAAAGATTAATAATTTCTAGTATTCAAATTAAATAGTTCAAGTGCAATGGTATAGCCATGGGATGCTAGAGGGGTGTGCCCCTTGCTCCTAAAATTTTGTTGTAATGATAGAAGATTTGAGGGGGGTTTTTTTAATTAAAATTGTTACCCCCTAAATCTCATTGAAATCTTCTTTTATTTTAATAACACGGATTATAAACATTTTATTGTAAAAATTTTAAAAATATACGAAATAAATTTTGACTCTATTATTTTTTCTCTTATTCTGTTTTTGTTATTTGTTGCTATTTTACGACTAAATTCTTGATTTAGTCATTTCTTCTATGGCATTGTTGGTGGGTAAAATTTAGCAAGACATTGTTATAAACGTTGCAAAGGGCTTTAGGATTGGGAATGTGTTAAATTTTAATCTTTATTAACATTGAGTTTGCAATGAAATTAATGCGAAATATTACACGAAAGCGTTATGTAGTTATATTTACACAAAAACTTAGAGTTCATTTGAAAATATTGTGTATTACTAAAAAACACGCCATCAACGATGAAAAAATCTATTGCTGAAAGCTAGAAATCTATCGCTGAAGGGTATTAGCGACGATTTTTTCTCTCGCTAAATCTATTGGTAAAATCGACTATACTAAATATCAATGACGGTTTTTTTTTTTTCCGTCGCTAATATCAGAGACGGATTAGAGACGAAAAAAAAATCCATCGTTAATATTAGCGACAGAAAAAAACCCATCGCTGAAATAGAAAAAAAAAATCAGCAACGGATCCAATTCCGTCGCTAATACCTGAATTCAAAAAAAAAAAAAAAAAAGAAGTCTGTTGCTCCAGGCGCCTGCCCCAGAGCCCGCCTTTTATTTGAGTGAAAATTGTCTCTACTCAGAATTGAACCCATGCATAAAGAATTGAACCCATGCACAAAGAGAATGATGTGAGCAACTCAACAACCAAGCCAACTTACTAATCTAATCATATTTTTTTTTATTTACTTTATTTCATATTTTTTAATAATAATAAAATAATATAAAATTATTTTTTATTATAAAATAATAAAATAAATTTTATTTTAGATTAAAATAAATAATAAAAATTTTGAAAAAATAAAATAATATTATTTTTCAACAAAATAAAATAAAAAAAAAATAATTATTAAATAAAATTTTAAAATTTTAAAAATAAAATAATAAAAAATTTTAAAAAATAAAATAATATTATTCTTCTACAAAATAAAATAAAAAAATAAAAAGAATTATTAAAAAATTTAAAAATAATTAAAAATAATTAAAAATAATTAAAAATAATTAAAAATAATTAAAAATAATTAAAAATAATTAAAAATAATTAAAAAATAATAAAAAATCCGTCCCAAATCCGTCGGTAATCCATCGCTAAAATTTCCGTTGGTAATTAGTCAGTAAATTTTTTTTGTTAATCCGTTGGTAATCTGACGCTGATAACTGTAAATATATTTATTTTTTTATTTTTTTTCCTTCAACAAATGAGCGATGAAAAATTTCTGTCACTAAAAATTATGTCTGTAATCCATCACTGACAGGTTTAATTTTTTTTTTTTTTTTTTTTTTTCGGTTTAGGCTTTACCGATGGATTAGCGGCCGAAAACTTTTCATCGCTGATTTCCGTCGCAAATCTCATAGTATTTTGTCTGACAGTAATCCATCGCTATTAGCGACGGATTTTTGTCTGTCAGTAATTTTCCGTCGCTGATGTCGTGTTTTCTGGTAGTGGTGGTAGGTCTGTCCGAAATCGTGTGAAATTTTTAATATAAAAATATCTATATAATAATAATAATATCAAATATTTTATGGAAAATTTGCTATTTGCTTACAAAATATAACATTTTCTATTAAGAATACTTTAATTTAATTAAAAAATATTATTAAATAATATAAAAGAGAGATAAGTTAAATTAAGTTAAAAATACTTTAATCCAAAAAATAATATCTTTCCTCCTATCATCTCTCGTAACACAAATCACTGAAGCATCATTTTAGACCAATCACTAAAGTATGTTTTAACTATTTGTTTTAATTGCTATCTATGATTGAATACAAAATTCTAAATTTTTATTTTTTTTCTCTCTCTATTATAAAAAAAAATGTTATAGAATAGCTAAGTTACCTAATACTCTCAAACCTATACCAGGTTTGAGAATTTCATCTACCAAAATTCACCTCAGAGAACAATAAATAAATAAATAAATAAATAAATAATAATAAAAGTAAGAGATGTAGAAGTGACTCTCTCTCTCTCTCTCTCTCTCTCTCTCTCTCTCTCTCTGTTCACAACTAGATAGGAGAGAGATAGCTTCCAAAGAAGTAGGAGTGAAGAACCTTGGGAAATTTCTCGCCATTGCAGATATTGTACATTGCCTTGTTGGGTCGTTCTCATTGCACAATGGCAACAAAACTTAGTTTTTAAAGAAAAATAGGGATCATATTATTAATGGAATTATCATTTTTCCTATCTATCGAGAAAGAGAAAAATATCTTTCGAGGCCTATAGATTTCCTCAAATTAATGTGAAAAAGAGAGAGAAGGAAAAAACAAAAAATGCCATTGGAGCACTTGGGCCGCAAGTTCTGAGCACCACATTTTTCTAATTATAATATTTTTCACGTTTCATTTTTCTTGAATGGTGGAGGCATAAGCCAAAGTATTTATGCATGTGTCAATGTGAAGGTGCTTGATTATTTCATAAATTTTGTGGTTTTAGATATATCACCTTTTCTTTTCAGAAATTGGTGAAATTTTATAATATATTATTTAATTTTATATATAATATTAGAAGGGTATTACTAAGTCTTAACGAAATAAAAACGGAAAAACGAAAGCAAATACATAACGATACTTTGTAAAAAATACGTTAATATAAAAATATAAAATTTTTTATATAAATATTAATTATTTTAATGTATTAAAACATAAAAATATTAGAAATAGTAAACATTAATATCAGAAAGCTTTTGTATATCATAATGTATTATTCTAAAAGAGAATTATAAATTATAAATTATAAATTTTAGTTTGAAAATGAAAATTTAATATAACTTGACCGAGAATATTATTTTAGTATTTTTATTGATTTTTGTTATTTTAAATAAATTATTATTATTATTTTTTTTATAAAAGTTTTGAGTTTCACCCTCGAGAAAAACAAGAAAAAGAAGAGGTTGGAAGACAAGGTTTCCAAACACGACAGGACAAAAACGTTCCTTAATTTTTTAAAACGCGTGATTAATTTATGCCTTCGAGATGCATAACGTAGAAAAGGATGGGATATTTTAGGATTCGAATATTCGCATTTTTCATTTCGGGTCCCACCGGACAGACGCTTATCGCCTATAGAAACATCCAAGTTGGTATGTCCTGCCACCCACTTGGTAAGTTCAGATTTGTTGCATGAAAGTCTATGATACCGTACCATACTCACCCTTTCCCCCGCCTTAAAGTCCCACATCAATTAACTTAATTTTCTAAATATAATAAATAATTATAAATATCTTCTATCTTAATAGTTAAATTTTTTAATATTATATTAGAATTATTTTAAAATTCAAATTTGTTTTGTCAGAATTTATTAAAATTAAACAATAACGACAACAATAAATTAAATTCTAATCTCAATATTTGAGATCGATAATTTAAGAAATAAATTTGAAAAAAAAAAATAAAATTTAAAAATAGATAAAATAAATAAATAAATAAATATGTAAAATATGTTGGTTTAATTTGTATAAATTTTTCTACACTACTCATTCCTATCCAAAACTATTTTTTTATCTAAATTCCTAACTATCATGTTTTTATAGATAATTTGTATCCAAATTTTCAACGGTGTACCCATATATTTTATTAGATCTCTTATATTTAAGTTTTTGATTCTCCTAATTGGTACATCTTTTGGATTTCTTTACACATACCCGAACCATCTCAAATGACACTCTCGTATTTTATCCACAATTAAATTAACTCCAAATTTGTTACGAATTTATTCATTTCTAATTCTATCTATTTTAGTTTTGTCACACATCCACCTAAATATTCTCATTTTTACTACAGTTATCTTTTATTTTTATTGTTGTTTAATAGTCCAACACTCAAAACTATAAAATAATATAGCTCTAACCGCAATTCTATAGAACTTTCCCTTCAAATGCAATGGTATCGTGTGATCACAAAGAATTGCGGATGTTTTTCTTCATTTCATCCAACCCGCTTGAATCCTATGATTCACATCTGTATCTATATTGTCATTATTTTGAATGATAAAACCTAAATATCTAAATTATTCACTGTTTGATAAGTCTTGTATGTCTAACCTAATCATTTTTTCATCCGATAATTGTTGCTAAAATTATATCTCATATATATTTGGTTTTTTATTTACTCAATTTAAATTTTCTAGATTGTAGTGTATCTCTCAATAACTCTAATTTAGTACTAATACCCTCCCTAATTTCATAAACCGGTACTAATTAATCTGTGAAAAGCATATATCATGATATTTCACATTGAATATTTTTTGTGATTTTATTTATTATTATTGTAAAGAGGAGAAAATTTAATACTAAATTTTGGTAGAGTCTAATGTTAATGGAGAAGTTATTGTTCAAACTCTGGTAAGTTCTTACACCAGTTACAGTTTTCTTATACATATTTTTAATAAAATTAATGTATTTTAAAAATATCATTTTTTTTATCGGTACCCACCACAATACGTTTTTAGGGACCCTATTGTATGCTATTTCTAAGTTAATGAATACCATATGTAGTTCTTTTTTCTGTACTTTATATGTCTTCATTAAATGTTTTAACAAGTGAATTGTTTTTGTGATAAATTTTTATAACATAAATCTAAATTAATTTTGAGATACATTTATCTCAAATTTCAATCTATATTTTATCACTCTCTCCCATGATTTTATAGTATGGTTCATAAATTTAATTTTTTTTATAGTTAGAATAATTTTGTATGTCTCATTTATTTTATACAACGATACAATCAAAAAATATTGTGATATATAATATTGGTTCTTTTATGTATTTTCTTATCTTTATCGTATATTAACCGAGTAATAATCATCTAATAATAATAATCTAAACAATCAAAAAATAAACATAAAATGAACATCCCCATGAATTTGGAATTTTTACATGCATTAGGCCTACTTAATATGGACTTATTTTCAAATCCAAATTTTGTTACTTGAAAATAAAATAAATAAATAAAATTAATTTCTAACTTTACAAAAATTGTGAATTTTTAAATCAACAAAAAAATATATAGAATTTGTAAATCAATTGATGACTCAGATTACATTGTCTTATAGTACTGCAACATATATATATATATATATTAATATATACAAAGTGGGTCACATCAGCTTTGATCCTAATCTCCTAAGGCATGTGCTATCCCCACCCTTTGGCCTTATGTTTGTCGCCTAATGCAAGTAAAACATTGCTCATAAAGATCTTTTATTAGGGAAGAGACAAGGTACTCTTTTTTAAATTTACATTAAAATGGAAAAAAATATATATATTTAGTGTCATGATATTAAAAAGCATATTATTATAATTTTATTTTTTGTGCTTATAATTTTAAAAATTATATATATAATTGATTACATTTGTGCCAAGAAGAAATGAGTTGGGGTCATAATGGAAGTCTGATCTTATTATATTTGGGCCTACGACTAAAAATTAAAAAAAAAAAAAACTCTTTAAATTTCAATTTACTTATTCACCCCTTGCCATGGAGCCCTTCACCCTGGTTTCGACTGTCTAAGGATAAATTTAGATTTTTATTAATGAATTCAGTAATTTAAAAGAAAAAACATAAGGTTTGGCCTTGAAACGAGCATGGGTGAGCTGAGGTATCTTGATGCTAAGGTGACAAAAGTGTGTTGTTTTCTGTCATGTCGACAGGTTTAAATAATAATAATAAAAAAAGCTATAATCTAGTCAATGGCATTTCTGGAAACTACTGCTTGTTGGCTACACTTTTGCATTAATGTATACGAGCACAAATTTGCCGATATTTATGTCCAAGACTTTCCTCGGAGATCTCCCCGCGCCACACACGAGCTTGCCCAGCCAAACATTCAGAGAGGGAGGGAGGGAGGGAGGGAGAGAGAGAGAGGGAGAGAGACTTGTGAACGTATGATCTCTCTTGGGTGTGAAATAAAATTATTGTTTTCTGCTTGGATTGCAGAGGATTGATCGAGGATCCCAACTGGGGTTGTAGGTTTTCTGTACAAATTGGTGGGTAATTACAGAGCTAGAAAAGAAAAGATTAAATGAGTAATCCAAGCGGGGTTTTGTATTATTCTGCTTATTCAATGTGCAGTGATGCTGCTGGAATCGCAGGTAACAAAATCTCTACATTTTTTATTATAGTTTTGGATGTATAGTCTTTATTTTTCTTCAAGACTAGCCTTATAATTTCTAATTAAAACCCTGTTTATCAACTTCATCATGATTCAATTTCTCAGCAAAATTTTTATTCTCTTTCTATTTCTTTTTTCTTTCTGGGTTTCTAAACTTATGAGCCATATCCAAAGTACATCGTGGATCTTCCCAAAAATGAAGGAATTGACAGCTGAACTACAGTAAAGCATGTCTTTGTAGACTTAATCCCTCCTGGGTTTTGCTTTGTATTGCCAAATAGTTAGCCTACTGCTTTGATCAACTACTGCGACGCACTTTCTTTCCTAATTTTTGCTCTCTCTCTCTCTCTCTCTCTCCCCCCTTTCTTTGTAATTTTCCCCAGATGAAGCTTAAAAAGAAATATGAGTTGAATTTAGGCTGCATGATTAAAATTGTCAAGTGAGTTCCAATTTGTAGTATTTATGTCATTTCAAGTCCTATAAAATTGTTCGATTGAGCAAGCAGAGCAAGCACCATAAACAAAAGTGTACTAAAAGTCATGTTTGATGAATGCAGGAAACCTCTTTGCCTTTGTGCTGTTTGTCTCACCCATGTAAGCTAATTTTTCCTTATTTCCATTTAAATTAAGGTAGTATAACATAAATTCAACTTCACTTACTATATATATTGTTGTCATGACCTATTTCAGACCTACCTTCAGAAGAATTATCAGAAACAGATCCACCGAGCAGTTCTCAGGATTGCCTTATATTTATGCTCTTCTTAATTGTTTGATATGTCTTTGGTATGGCGTGCCCCTAGTTTCTCCTGGCATTCTTCTGGTTGCTACAGTCAACTCGGTAGGCGCTGTGTTTCAACTAGCCTACATCGCCATCTTCATAACATACGCTGAGAAGTGTAAAAAGGTTGTTTCCTTATACTCATCTCTCTTATATATCTCTTAAAAAATCCTAATTTTGCCCACGTGATTATGCTCATGATATCGGTCGGGTAGAATTTTAATTTTAGTGACTACGTGCTATTGTTATAAATTGTTGTAATTTATTTGGTAATGACCTTTTCCTTTGAAACAAAAATGTGAAGATTATTTGTTCATATCTATTTCTTTTGCTTCTTGGCTTCTCATAATGTAATGGGCTATCAGATCAGACCTAATTAATCAGGCAATATGGAATTTATTGATTTTCTCGTACATGCTTCTTGCAGATGAAGATGATAGGCTTATTGCTAGGGGTTTTCTGCTTGTTCTTCATCATTGTATTTGTGAGCATGAGGTACTTCAATTCTCACACGCGACAACTCTTTGTTGGCTATTTGAGTGTTGCTTCTCTTATTTCCATGTTCGCTTCTCCGCTGTTTATAATAGTAAGTTTGTGTCAGTTATTTAGCTTCCAACTTCAAATCTCTAGCGGGAAATTATTTCTAACATGTCGTTTTACAAATCACTTCTTTGTCAGAATCTAGTGATCCAAACAAGGAGTGTTGAATACATGCCTTTCTATCTTTCCCTTTCAACTTTCTTGATGAGTCTTTCCTTCTTTGCTTACGGAATGTTCAAACATGACCCTTTCATTTATGTAAGTCACTAGCAACTCTTTCTCTCTCTAGAAATTTATACCAATGCATTTGAAGTTAAAGGAAGTGGGGGTTATAATGGGGTGGGCTGCCTTACCTTCCTTCCCTTCGCCCCTGTTTTACTCTCTTTCAACTTCTTTGGCAGAAGAGTTGTTTGAGATGCCGATGCTATATATTCCTTTGTGTTTCAGGTCCCAAATGGAATTGGAACAATTCTTGGTGTGTTGCAATTGGCTTTGTACTCATATTATAGTAAAAAGTCCAAAGATGAATCAAGACAGCCCTTACTTGAGTCATACGCTTGAACGGATATTCTGCCATGGTTGTTCAACCTACGATCGAATTCTTTTCCTCCTTTTGTTGACTGGAGAATTTGGAATTGTAACAAGAAGGAAATTCATGCAATCGTCATTCCTTCCATTACATGGGGCAAAAAGCTTGGATGTTGTCAAAAGATTTTCTTGTATTCGAGTGTTTGGAATTATGTAACAATATGCTGTTGATAAGTATGGCTTGCAATTTATATTTGGAATCATATAAAAAACACTAGTTTTCTTCGAGTGTGGAAGCCATGGAGGTGCACACTGTCGTAAGCAAGTGACAATTGAGGTAGAGTTTTCAGGCAAAGTGGCATTTACCCTTTTTATGATGAAGCAAATGGGATTAGATTGGACATTCCATTTTGGAATTGTGGAGCTCACAAGATGAAATTGATTTAGATACAACATTGTCTCTACCAAAAAGGATTGTGAAGGTTTGAAAGCTATTGATGTAACTGAAATGAATTTCCCTATACACAGTCAAACGATGAAACACACTTCAACTTGGGGCAGACATGTATCAACCTCCCCCATTATAGCCAAAATGATCTTAAATTTTTAGGGTCAATCCTATAGTTTTCTTGTTAGTTGTTACACACAAAAGAATGAATTATTTTATGAAAATATATAAATTTGGATACATTTGACTATAGGGGTCACTTTTGATTATTTTCTAATGACCCCGTAGAAAGTGGGAAAACAAATTTGGTCTTAAAGGAATAATTTAGTAGTCATAATCCTCCTCCTCCAACCCTTGCTGTGCAACCACAAAAAAAATGCTTGTGTTGAGCCAGATGGTTCTATCTTGGGCCGGGTTAGCCTTGTGCTAGGTATTTTTTCTCTGGTGAGTAGTCATTTCTCTGGTGAGTAGTGCTAGGTATTTTTTCTGTTCAAATATATTTTCCACTAGTTCTTTTTCAGTTTTTAGGGAAAAGTGCAATGCTAGTAGGATTATAATGGAAACGAATAGGGCTATTATGACACTCGAATCGAGTTTGGGTATCACAATATCTGAGCTCGGCTTGAGTTTTTGGTAGGTGAGCTCGTCTAACCAGTCATTCTAGAGCTCGAGCTCGACTCGAGGTGTCATTGAAGAGTTCGAGCTCTAGTGTCATGGGTTTCGCGGGGTAACACCCAAACCCAAACCCCAACCCAAATCTGTGCCCGCCACAACACCCAAACCTACACCTAAAACCAAAACCGAGAAGCAGCAGAGCAGAAGGCAACTTAAAAACCTTAGAGACAGAGAGACAGAGAGATAGAGAGATAGAGACAGAGTTTACCTTGATTCAAGGAGACGGAAGACGAGAGCTAGATGGATCGCGATAGTGAGAGGGAGAGCTTACCTTTGATTCGAAGATGGAAGGCAGATCGTTGCACACAGTAGCCGATGGTGATGGTGAGCGGAGGAGGAGACCATCACGTGATGGTCAGAGGAGGAGGAGACCATCGCGTGAGGAGGCGATCGCGATGGCGAGAAAGCAGAGACCTTCGATCGCCCTTCGCCTTTCGCCCTTTGAGTGGAGATGGGTGTGCGTTTGGGAAATGATACGAAGGGAAATGACACGAAGGGCAGGGGTTAGATTTTGAGAGGGACCGGGTAGCTCGATGAGCTTCAGGGTTGAAGGAATGTGGGCTCGGGCTTGAGCTCGAGAGAGGAATCATTGAGCTCGAGCTTGACTTGAGCTCGAGTTGACCGAGTTCGAGCTCGGGTTTTGATCGGATAGTGTCACGGTCTACCCAGATATCATAACAGGCCTAGAAACGAATACTATATTTTTTTTTTTTGAAAAATTATCTCATTTAGAGATCCTTTGGTCCTCTCTTCATTTAGCAACATTTATAAAATATCGGGAAGTATAAAAATACATGTCGGGACAAAGTCTGTATTTTTGTAATGCTAATATGAAATATAAAATTCAATCTAAGTATTTAATTTGCGAAAATAGAAAAGAGTAGATGAAATTAATTATGTTTAGAATTAAACATGATAAATTAAAGGAAGTAATATAATTGAGAAGTTGGTAAAATGTTGATGTCTTGTTTGAGCAACTAGCTCATGTCCGGTTAGATTACACCAACAGATAGTTAGTCTTATGAATAAATATTAGATTTTTTAATAAAATTTTGAATTTAAAATTTGAAAATAGAAAAAATTATATTGGGAGAACTATACCTAAAATGGACTCGATAAATGCTCAAATCAAATTAATCAGAGTAAGATGTTGAATATTATTTGGTATAATACCGACCAAATATATATATATAATTAAAAGAAAAAGGTTGTGATATTTGGATTTGATGGAAATTGGAAAGCCATGAATCATAAACCATGGACTTGAATGCCTATGTGGCCTATGCTTAGTTCTTAAAAACTATGAGTTAGATTTCAATTTAGTCCCAAATTTGAATTATAATATCTAAGTTAATGAACTTTGTAATTTGTCAGAATCTAAAAGAAAATAAAAAAGGGACCTTTGAGTCCAACGATCTAGAATGCCTGTGCGGCCCTTGTTTTTTGGTTATTGGGTAAAAATCATGGTTGTATGGCAAAACATTTTATAGTGAAGTGGCAATAAAATAATATGAAAAATATAAAATTCAATTCAAGAATCTTGTCCAAAACCAAATTTGGAGTAGACATTTCATCAAACACTTGAATAGGCAAAGCAGGAGAGATCCTATAGGCTCTGATGGCTCCAAGTGGGGAATTTAACTGCGGAGGAGACGGACGTCCTCGGAGAAGACGAAGACGATGAGGAGATGTATTAATTAATATTTATTTTTTGTTATTTTTGCTTTAATTTTCATTTAAGCATTTTCTTTTTGTTATTAATTGTATTATCATCTTAAATTTAATATTATTTTCCATTAGATTATAACTTTTGTTTGGTCTATCAAAAAGTATTAATCTTTCTTTCTTTTTTACTCTATGAGGAGAATAACAAATTAAGTTGAATTCAATTAAATTCAGTTTCGATCGGTTTAAGTTTTTAAAGAAAAATTTTTTAATATATATTTTTATCATATATAATATTTGAATTCAAAATATTATTTAAAAAATTCCGGTGATCAGCGATGGGATCAACCGATTATCGGTGTTGTGTTAGGTGGCCATAAAAGAATTTTCCGTCCTCCACCTTAATTATCTTTTGTTCAAGGACCTGGGTGTAACAAATTAAAGTTTGAAACTAAGTTAAAATCTCAACTATAGTTTGGGGACCAACATATAATTTGGCCGAAAATGTTTCGGTAATACTTTTCAACCGCCAATGATTAAAGAGAAGCTTTGTCGTGAGTTCCGCAGCTTTTCGTCGCATGTATTAAAAGAATCCTTAATCTAATACTACAAAAAATTGATGATTTTTATGTAAAGTAGTTTTCCTAATTTCATTTAAAACTAATAATCACAAGAATTGAAATTTTACTTTAAAAAATAATCTTTTTTTCTTCTATTTTGTGAGTTATGACTTCATTTATTTATTTATAATTTAAAAAAAATACAAAATAGGGTTGGATATTTAGCAAAAAATGCTAAATATTATAATCAAAAAGAAAAATGATAAATATGATATTTATTTAATAGAAAATTGATATTTACATAACTAAAAATATTATAAAAATTTTATTATTAGTAATAATATTTTACTCTCACTTGGGCTTTTAACATTTGAAATTTGAAATCTTTCTAATTCTTAATGTTTCTATTTAATTACAATATGATTTTTTTTGAATTATTACTCATTTTTTGGGGGTCGGTCCGAACTCGGACGTGCAATGATAGAAGGGCTTTAGAAAACGGCACCATATATACAAACTTTACTTTCTAGAACCACAAGACTTTCCTGCTTCGGCTCTTCTTTCTTGCTTTCCCTACAACTCCTCCGTCCTCCTCTGCAATCCATAGCTCTCCTATTGACATCTCAGCAGGTTTGGATTGTTTGTAATGGCGTCTGCAGTTACTTTTTGTGATTTTTGGGTTTTTTACGGATTACCCTTGTTAGATCGGATTAGGGGTTTTGATTTTGCATCGTCTACTTGGTATCCCCTCCTCTCTGGTAATGTGTTTCTATTGAATTTTGTGTTTTCTTGGCTATTTTGGTTGTTGCCCAGCAGGTTTTTGATTCTGTAACGATGTAATTTTGTCATCAATTAAACAAAATTTCTCCGTATCTAGTCTTGTGCTTTTAGGGTATTGTATGGGATTACCCCCTTTTGTATATTTGGGAATTTTTTCTTGAGGATTATTTTAGGGTTTCTGATTTTGCATCGACTACTTGACTTGGTATTTCCTCGCCTTTGGTAAGGTGTTTCTACTTCTGCTATTGTTGAATTTTTTTGGGCTATTTTGATTGTCACCCAGAATGTTTTTAGTTCTGTAATGGTGTTATTTTGTCATCAATTAAAAAAAATTTCTCCATAGCTAGTCTTGTGCTTTTAGTGTTCTGGACGGGGTTAGTCTTTTTGTATATTTGTGAGTTTTTTCTTGAGGAGTGATGGTAGATAGGATTAGGGTCTTTGATTTTGCATCATTTGCATAGTATACCTGTAGTTTATAGCGGTGAATTTTGCTTGAATATTGATGGTGGATCGGATTAGGGTTTTTGATTTTTGCATTATTTACTTAATGTTCCCCTACTTTTGTAATCTCAGATTTGATGATGGCCAACGAAGATGCTGGGATGAAGAAAACTTTGAAATTCAAGATTCTTACTAGTAAGTTGCAAGTTGGGCAGAAAGATATTCATACAAGTACCAAGACCTCAAATAAGCGGCCCCCAATGGCAATTATTGATGATCAAATCTGCAAGAAGCCAAAAAGAATGGGCCGCATTATTAAACAACAGTGCAGTGTTCTCTTGAAAAAATTGATGAATCATCCTGCTGGTTGGGTTTTCAACCAGCCCGTGGATCCGGTGGCTTTGAATATTCCCGATTATTTCTTGATAATTTCCCATCCAATGGATTTGGGTACTATTAAGTCCAAGTTGGAAAAGAGCATATATATTGATCATGAAGAGTTTGCTGCTGATGTTAGACTCACTTTTTCAAATGCAATGCTTTACAATCCGCCTGCCAATAATGTTCATTTAATGGCTAAGGAGTTGAGTGATCTTTTTGAGGATAATTGGAAATCTGTGGAGGTGAACTGGAATTGTGGAAAATCAGGTGGCAATTTGAGGGAAGGTGTGGAGAAAGTGCAGGAACATAAGGTTATCAAATGTGTGAAATCTACAACATATATTGGGGTGTTGTCATCAAAGAGGTTAATGTCACCTGAGGAGAAGCAGAAACTGAGAGTGGACTTGGTTAAGGTATCGAGTGGGAAGATTCCACAGCAGTTGCATGAATCGCTTCAGAAGTTTGGTTTGTTGGAAAATAAAGAGAGGACAGTTCTGGACATTGAGAGCATGAGTGATGACAAACTTTGGCTACTCTGGAGAACCCTGCGGGGCCATTGTGATGCCACAGCTGCTAAAGTACGTAAAAGATCATTGATGATGATTACTTGTTTACTGCATTAGTTCCTTTTCTTTTGTTGTGAGAAGATTATTGACCTTTATTTATTTATTTATTTTTTGGGCAGGCTAATTCTACTGAAATTTCTCAAAGCTGTGGCAGCAAGATTTTGGTGAATGACGTGCCCAAATGTACCGCCACCAATGCCATTGTGCTTTCTGATGTTGCTTTATGAAGTATAAGGAAATATAAAAAAGAACAATGGCTTGACTCTTATGGTTGTAATTTCCTTGTTGTGCAGCCAAACCAAGGCCACCTGTGAATGCAGCTGCCCAAGTATGCAGTTCATGCGGCAGACTTGCATGTCAGTGCAGTCGTCAAATTAATAGGAATTCCTTATCAAGTGGTGAGTTGAGGTCTGCTGGGATATTGTTTGATTAAATTCTCGTGGTTAGTTATCTCATTCATGTCTTTGGCCCAGATGTATCTTCACAGAAGTCATTACGTGGAGTAAACCATTCATGTTCTGGAGAAGGAATTAAAATCAGCAAATCAGATCCTGATTCTGAAGGTGAAGATGTTTTCCCACTTTAACTATGATTTATTACATGAATTTGGGTTAAATATTGACAGACTAAAATATTTTTTAGGGGCTGTGAGTTCTCTGGATGAGGAAATTACTTGTACACCTCCTGGTTGTGTATCTGCTACTACATGCACAGTTGCTTCTGAAGGTTCCCTACTATATTTATTATTTCAAAAAGTTATGAATGTAACTGTTTCAGGCTGGTCATCCTTATCCTTTTTATATTTGCTTGTTTTGTATAGGGTGGAAAACTTCAATCACTGAAGTCAATTCATCACCACAAAGGGCTCTTCGTGCTGCTTCACTAAAGAGCCGCTTTGCTGGTATAATATCGAAGGCACAGCAACTCAGCCAGGTAATGTCTCACAATCCAGTTAAAAACTGTGTATCAATTAGTATGTAATTTGCAAGTTCTCTTATTGTGTTTAATGACGATAAAGGGCGATAAAGTTGATCCAGTACAATTGCAGCAGGAGAAGGAAAGATTGGAGAGAAAGCAGCTTGAAGGTAATTTAGAAGCTATAGTTATTGATAGGTTAAAAGATGTTTGCTGCCTTTCTATGCAATGGGATCTGGTTCAGGTTTCCGTCTTTAATTGTGATATGTATTATATATTTTACTAGTTATACTTTTTAGTTGATTATAGGTTCTTGATGCTCTAATCACTTTTTAGTTGTTTTATTTTTCTGTTTATAGCTTTTCTTCTGCGTCATTGGATCGTCCGAATTGATCCAAAATTCTAGAAACAGCAAATTCATTTGCGTCAATGGTTTTACTGATTCTTCATATTCCTTCCTCTTTCTTGGCTGTCACTCCTAATTTTTCATTATTCCTCTCTTGCAATGATAGTCCAATAGTCATTTTGTCTTTTAGTTCGATGAGTTATGCATAACATGGTGCATACACTTTGTCATTGTGATGCTGCTGAACTTTTAAAATGTTGTCATTTGAAGGCGGAACTGAAGTCTTGCTTAAGTTAGCTAAATAGTCTTGTTTGCTGCTGCCACTATGACCTTTATCTCAGACAAGTTTGTAGCTAAGACTATTGTTGTGGCTACATTCAAAGCAGCTTTCCTGTACTGTAAATAGAAATAGCAATTTGCCTTGATGAAGAGGGAATATATATATATATATATATATATATATATATATATATATATATATTTTTTTTTTTTCCCTCTCTCTCACATTCTTGCCCCATACTCTACTGGGGAGAGTTAAATCATGACCCTATCAACCTCATAAATTTATCCCCGGATCGATATTCTCAAATTTCAGATTCAATTTAGATTACATATTAAATCAATATTTGTACAGGAAAGTCAGCAAGGTTCATTGTGTAAATTCACATGCCCAGAACATTCAAAGAACTGAAGAATTTTTTTAAAAAAACTTCTCTTTGGAAAAGCAGATTTAAATGGAATAGATATTGAAGCTAGAATATACAGAAAATTTGTGTTTAATGTCTTTCAAGGAGGAGAATGCTTAAAGTTGAGTTTATATAAATACTAAGATCTCCTAGTAATTAAGTTGGTTTGATTCACTCTAAGCCAAAGTTATTTCCATCCAAAACTTTGAGACAACCGTGTTGGATCGTCCATCCAAAACTTAGAACCTATTTTAAGCATTAATGGGCATCATATTAGGTATGTTTGTAAATATAGAGGCTTTGGTAACACAGGATGCCTTTACAAACCGGCAGATCTAAAATTCAAGAATTCTGTATCATTTTAGTATCTGACTCTGTGTATAAGGTTATTTGTCACCATGTGATTACAGCAACTCTCTCCTGCATATATATGTGTACTTGTTTGTCTAGGTTCATGATCTCCCATCGTGCTGGTTTGCTGAATTTCGTGTAATGAACACTCATTTGGATTATTCCCAAAAAAAGAATGTTAATGTTGGTTAAAGTTCCGGTTGAGAATTGTGCCCCTTTATATTTATTTTTCATGACTCTTTCGAAGGATATAATTAATCAACAAATAATTATTACTCTGCAGAGAAAGGACGAATAGAAGAACTAATCAAAGCTGCACGAGATGCCTCACGACAGAAGGCAGAAGCTGATGCAAAATCTCGAAAGGAGAAGCTAAGGGAAGCTGCCAGACTGGCAGTTGAGCAGATGAGAAAAACTGTTGACATTGCTCAGGGCCAAGAAATTGTGCAAGATGTTGAGATGTTGCTCCGTTGTTTCCGTTCAGAAAATGTGATGGAGTCGCTGGGTTTGTTTATCAAGTTTGAATATTCAACAGGGAGAGACATAGACACTATCTTGGATGGATATGGGGAGGAGGGTGAGATCTTACTGTAGGAGGCAGACTCGTGCTTTTTACTAGCTCCTACCTGTTTAAGCAGCAGAATTTTTTAATGGGAAGGAAGGAGTTTTCCGACTGTACATGAATTTTGGTGAAATTCTTCTTTTCTTTCTAGAGGGACATTACATGAAGCGAGTGGGTTTGTATTGCACTACTTCGGTGTTATATATGATATAAGCCTTTACAAGTTGCAGAGTCTTGCTCTACTTGTTTTCTATCCATTTTTGTAATGAAGAGGAAGATGCATTGTAAAACTTCTGCCACTTGATTTAGAATTTTGTAATCGATTCAAGTATAAATGCCTTTTCTGTGGTTTAGAGACCACGGCCAGGAACCCTGTTATTCCTCTCTCTCTCTCACACACACGCACGACACACACACAGTATTTGCAGTACAAGGAGTGAGCGATAGCCCTCAACCATAGAAGCCATAATATTTGGACGGATATCCTTGCTGGCAAACGTGTCATTATGCTCTCTGGCTTTCACCGTAAATTGCTGACACATCACAGCATTCCAAGTTACAATCCCGCAATTCCAGGTGCGCATAATACAGTAAAATTTGTGAAAGCAAATTGATTAAGGGCCGTTGTGCTATCTTCGAACATGACCTCGGCCGTCAGGTCCGCTTGTGAATATCTGTTCAGGCTGAAAATTTAAGTACTGCTTTTACAAGCAATTAGATCATCCTGGATATGCACGGAAGTTGAAACCAAAATAAATCCCAAGTTGCGTAACTTGAATATGGTATAAAAATTGGGGGGGGGGGGACTTTGATACCAAAGTGAAGAACTGCAAGATGTATATCCACATAAACCAAATGAAACATCAAATGATTTAATTCTGACCCATAACGTCGTACTTATATTTTTACATGGGATGCCCACTATATCAAACAAAGAAATGCCTAACAGAAAAAAGGGTCATTTCCGAATCCAAAGAATACAAGCATTTTCCTAAAGGCTGCAAGAATCTCTCGGAAATGATAATTCTCGTGCAACCTCCCTCTACCTCTTGGTGTCTCCAAAAGTAAACATACAGCTTATAAAGAGTAGCGATTCTTTGCAGCTCTGTCAAGCCTCTTTGCATCCTCCTGAGATGGGATACATACCGAAACAAAATGTACTTTAGGGACAGACTCATCTCAGAAAAATTAGCACATAGAAAGGAGAAAAGAATCCTACATGAAATATGAATCCTACGGTCTCCTTGTAGTCAAGGAATTCCTTCCATTGTCTTCCAATGCTCAGCTGCAAAATGACAAACTTTGTGAGATTGCAAACGACAGTCACATATAAAGCAATCAGTTTTTCAGAATGCATGATAAACAAATGAATATCTACAAAACTAAATAATGGAACTCTAATATGATATCTGTAGCTCTTTGTTTTACATGTGGGTCCAGGTTGTGTTCTCTCTTTCCATCGGGCCAACAACAATAGCTTTTTTGGCCGCAGAGTGGAACTCATTACATCCATAAGTAGTCCTTGTATCTTTGAAAGGCACTCATTGAGATCTCATCTTCATCATGCTCATGACTAACTCATCTCCTCTTCCAACTCATTTACTTACAACACTGATTTCCCTGATTTATCAGTAATTGAAAAAAAGGAAATTTGTTGTACGGTTACATGGACCTTTTCCTTTGCCCAGCTATCTCAATATGAGAAAACATTGGTTACATAATGGGTTTCAAGACACTTCATTTCAGATGATTAACGTAAAAATGAGGAGCTTATTTGTGCCAACCATAGCTGCACCTGGATTCTCATAAAGTAGCACTGCCTTACTATTATAAAAATTGGATGCAGAAACATAATCATCCAATCTTCTAAGAGGTCAACAAGGATGAAAATTTACAGGTCAACAGGGATTGCTATATAAAGTTCTGGTCTTGGACCGAGCAACAGGCAGCATGAAGAGGGATAGTTCTATCAATGTTTGGAAAGACTTGAAGTACCCATTACTGCTTTTGCAAAAATAAGTAGGTCAGAATGCAACATTAGATTAAAGAGAAGAAGTCCTCTTTTTAATAAAAATGTTATCCATTCAAAACATATTGAACACAACACAAAATGACCATTTTGACCATTTGGTGGAAAAATTTCATGAATTGACACCATGAATAGAAAATAGAAAATTGCACTACTCTATTAGATGCGTGTCTTACTGGAATGATGTCAAACTGCTGAGAAAATGCTAATGAAAGCAACACAATTCCCTAGCAATTAGAGATGAGTGAAATTTAGAAATTTGTTCCAAGAATTTTCTAGTGATACAACCTATGGATGGTTGATATGAATGCAATCAAGGGTCAAGACATTTCCCGCTTCATCAGAAATCAATAAATGCATGAAGTGCCTTTCACCCCTAATTTGAACAAATTAATAAGGCACAAAATGTTCATTTCTTTGAAGGAATATCTAGCCAGCACTGCTATGCCTACGATAAAGAGTAGTTCCAGTTATAGATTTATTATTTTTTTCCTCTAGTTCTGTCTACTATGAACACGAGAACTAGATTTCAAATGGTGCTGGTCTATATTAGTGATGCCTTTGTGGCAAGTGATAACACTGACAAAAAAGGGTCAAGTTAATTTTACAAACCTGAGCTGCTTCATTAGAAGCATTTTTGGTCCATAAAGCTATTTTTTCCTGCCTATTTCTGACACTGACAACCGCTCCACAGATTTCATCTCCATGATCAAACTGTTCACCAATCATTGCCAGTAACTGGTCGTTCATCAATGAAGAAGAGGTCAGAAGCCGCATACAGTTTGAAATATATATATATATATATATATATATATATTACCACACAATATCTTAAGCACATCATACCGTATAAAGCCAACAGGAATCAGATTTCCCACGACCAAAAGTAACAGTCCACTTCCCTCCATTAGCACAAACAGGGTCCTCCCACTTGGGCTCGATTTTGTATTTGAAACAATGAAAGTCTGCTCCCACCTGCAACTTGCTTGGATGATGAATGTTGTTGTAAAGGCTGGATGCAGTTGCAAACCATTAGTAACAAATCATTAAGATCTTTGAGGGGCTTAACCCAAAAAACACATAACTTACAAAACTATTAGCCAACCACACAATCCTAGTCAAACAAAGAACGCCAGATTAAGGTAGTCAGGAAGCAACTGGTTTGGGCCTAACAGTTGAGCTACATATACAGCACCAAAAATGGCATTTAGTATTAAGTATTCCAGACCATAAAAGGGTCCTTGATTTCTGTTGATTATATTAAGAACTAACACGAGTCCTCTCCTCTTTATAATAGTGATAGACGAAATTAAAAAAAATATCCAAGATAAAATACCATGGTGTATGCTTTTCGCAAATGATATAGTGATAGTTGATGAAATTGTGCTAAACTAGAGTTATGGAGATTCACACAAGAATCCAGAGGGTTTAGATTGAATATATTGAAAACTGAATATATGAGATGTAGGTTTAGCGATAGTTATAGGAATGATGAAAAAACGATTAGATTAGATTGGTATGATATACCCAAAAATGAATGATTTAGATATCTAGATCCCATCATTCAAAATGATGGCAATATAGATAGAAATATGAACCATAGGATTCAAGCGGGTTAGATGAAATGGAGAAGAGCATCCGGAATTTTTTGCGATTATATGATGCTATTGCATTTGAAGGAAAAGTTCCATAGAACCGCGGTTAGACCTACACTATTGTATGGTACTGAGTGTTGAGCTATTAAACAACAATAAGAACAAAAAATGACTATAGTAGAAATGAAAATATTTAGGTGAATACGTGGAAAAACTAGAAGAGATAGAATTAGAAATGAAGAGATTCGTAATAAATTGAGATTTAGTTCAATTGTGGATAAGATGCGAGAGTGTTGTTTGAGGTGGTTCGGGTATGTGCAAAGAAGATCCAATAATGCATCGGTTAAGAGAACCAAGAACTTAAATATAAGAGATTTAGTAAAACGTAGAGATAGACCGCTAAAAAGTTAAATACAAATTATCCGTAAAGATATGAAAGTTGAGACTTTAGAAGAGGAAATGATTGTGAATAGGAATGGATGGCGTAGAAAAATCTATACAAATTAAACCAATATATTTTAGATATTTATCTATTGATTTATTTATTTATTTATATTTATAATTATATTTATATTTATATATATATATTTTATTTCATTTTTCTTTTTCTTATCTTTTTTAAATTTATCTCTCAAATGGTCGACCCCAAATATTAAGATTAAGACTTAGTTTGTTGTTGTTTATATCAAGAACTAGCATATAAATGAAGAGAAGTGATAAAAGGCCACAACCGTATTAAAAATTAATTGTTTTCATTTTAACATGATTTTATTATTTTGAACAGTACCATGCTCGAGACTTCAAGCAAAACAATTTCTCAGGATAGCTTGAAATTAAAAGAGACAAGTGGCCTTAAGTTCTTGCATTTTCCTCCACAGTATAACCATTTCAAAAATTTGTACCCAAAAGAAGAAAACTCACATCATTGAATTAATGAATTACCCTCTCAGGCCTATTGATGCAGTGTGCGGCTCATCCAAAGAAGTAAATTCAAACATCTTTCTTCAGTCAAGAATTTCCAATTTTCCGTATTACTGTTTTTTCATAGGTCCATTCAATCACCCAAAACCATAGCACCTACCACCTGATACAGCCTTAATTAAAACATCACTACATTTTCCCCAGATAACTGCCCTAATTACGAGAACCCATTAAAGAAAAATAAGCATATCATTTTCTCAAATCTAATGAAAAACCCTTTTGCAAACATCAACTTCTCATTAATCAAACCCACAGACAACAAAGATTCATCTAATCCCTAAACATTAAAGGAAAAAAAAAAGACCGCTCAAGATTAAACAGAACCAAACAAATCCCATAACCACAAGAGAAGAAATCAAAACCAAGAACGAAGAAAAATCGATCAAAACAACTAAAACATATTTCAATTCAAAGACTAAATCAATACATCCAGAAATGTCGACAGAAATAGGTCCATAAAAACAACCAAAATCAAGAAACCGAAAAGACATGAAATTCAAGCAAGAACCACAAAAATCAATCAAAAGAGCATGAACCCATTTCACTTGAAACATTAAACCAATACCTCCAGAACTCCTCAACAGTCGAGAAGGTGTAAAGGGGACGAATTGAGCTTCCCCAAGCGGCTTGCTTGGACTTAGCAGAAGGGTTATGGAACCAGAAAGTCCACGAATTCTCAAGAGGGTGTGGCTGGTAAGGAATATCAGCCGAAAGTTCTTGTTTCAAAGAAGAATCATCTGGGTCGACACTTTCTCCTTCTTCCAGCTCTGAGTCTTCTCCGCTATTTGGGCTTGGCTTTCTAGGGTTAGGGTTGTTTTGATCTTCTGTCGATGATGCAGATCGTGCTAGCTGTTCAACCACCATCTCTCTCTCTCTCTCTCTCTCTTGTTCTCCTGTTATGGATCTTCTGAACTCGATTGAAGAACCATTTCAAGAGTAGCTATTGACATGCGTGATACTTCAAAGAGAACCGCTTTGAGGATCAACTTTGGGCCTTGGGTCCTTGACCTGGGCTACTAGGGAACCCACGAACAAAGCCAGTCCACACCATGACATTCGCCTTTGAGGGTATTCTTTAGCCATTATCGACCTTTTCCATTTTTTTTATCAGTTATATATAGATTTGAAAACGGGGAAAAAAATGATAATTATTAGACTGTCTTTTTTCTGGGACTCTAGAAAGAAAGTACTCTTTTTTGTGGCCAATCTTTGTTATATAGGGAAAGAATCCTTTTATTGTTTTTCCTTTTTCATGTAATAGTTTTTTGTATCGAATTAAATAACAAAATTAAACCTTAATTTTAAATTTTAGAGTTAATTATCAGAGAAATCAAGAAAAAAAATGAAGAATTTGAATTAAATAATGAAGCAACAAAAAAAAAAGAATTTTTTTTTTCATTATAAAAATTTGAATTTAAATCGACTTATCTTAAGAGAATAAAATAAATTTTTATTTAGAATCTATATTTTTATGTGTGGTTTATGTGTAAGAATGCTTGCACATGTTTGCTAGAATTATCCTTCCCTCTCCCCGTTTTCTAACATCGAAACTTAATAAAGCACATAAAGTATCCAAACAAATAGGTGGAAAAGGGCAAAGGAGGAGAAGTTCATGACCAATGTGAAAAGGAAGAGGAGGAAATTCTATGATGAAACTTCCTATCCCTTATGCAGCAATTCAGAAAAGACGGTGCTTCATGTTCTTAGGGATTGCAATGTAGCTAGGTAGATATGGCTTTTCAGTGTACCCTAAGCTAGAGAAAGAGGAGGACTTATGGAAGGAAGAGTTGACTAAGTGGCTGAAGTCAGGAGTTAGAAGGAGGAAAAAACTGGGAAATCTTTAGATAAGCTCCCACTTCTTGGCTACCATTTGGATAATCTGGAAATGCAAGTGCATGAGGCTGTTCCAATAGCCAAAAGCCCCTGAAGGAGATGGCTGGAAGGGCTAGCAATCTGGCTATAGAAGCAGCAACAGCTTGGGAGGACAGTGATAGGGATAAGTCTAAAGAGGGGAGAAGAGTCAAGTGGACCATCCGCAAGGAGTCCTGAAGCTAAATAAAGATGGAGCAATCTCTCAAAGCTTAGGCCAGGCTAGTGTAAGGGGAATTGTCGGGAACAGCACAAGTGATTGGATAGTCGATCGGTAATGAATATAGGTAAGGCAAAGATGCTGACGGCTGAGCTGTGGGTGTCATACCTTGACTCATGGTTTGAATATGCGACAATCTCCGTATGATCTAGAAATACGTATAGTCACCAGCACGTATCCTTAGATCCTGTAAGACTATGAAAAATACATTTTCCAAAATTAAGAATATTCAACAGACCAAATATTTAACATTTCAAAATATAAGATTTAATTTTAGGAAAATATAATATAAATTGTGCTACAAGGAAAGTTTTCAAAATATGGATTCCAAAACATGAGTTTCAACTTCCAAAATGCCCCCTATAGAATATCCAAAGAAAATTTCTAAGTTAATCCAAAGAAAATCCTATTATTCAAAATCTAATTTTTCTCTCACTTACGGTAACTTAATATTCTCCAAATCTAAGTGAACAACTAGGTAAGTAAACTAAAACTTAGGGTGAGAAGATTATAATATCTTGATTTTTGTCTCCAAAGAATTTTTCCCGTTTGAGGTTATAGCAAATTCTTAGATTTTTTCATTTTTTGTGACAACTTTAGATTTTTAAACTCTTTCAAAATCAAAACTAAAATCCAACTTTGGGGTATTGGATGAGTGATTTGGAGTCTTTGATCTTGAGTTTTGTTGATGAATAAAGTTGTGTTTGGGAGAGAAGAGAAGAACGATCTAGAAAGAAGTGAAGTTCTTAGATCTTCATGTGTTCTGGAGTCTCAATTCTCTTTTTATCATCAAAACCATTTCTAATATTTTCCTAGTGGCTCTCTTGCAATCCTAAATTGCACAAATGCCCAATATGTCATTTGTGTGTCTTTAAGAAGGTCAACACTATGAATTAAGAATTGGAAAATATATTCTATTGAGAACTATGTGTCTGCTGATGAGTAAAGAAAGTTGGAAATGAAATTGCAAATTTATGAAACATAAGTTTACAAATATTAAAAAAAATTTGGTATATAATATAAATGAAGTATTATACAATTAAGGAGTTTAGAAGACATGGTGGTGGAAAAGCTTTTTGAGACCTTGATGGCCTAAGTTTTTATTCTCTACAAATGCAATTACCGAGAAAGGGTGCTAAGAAGCAGGTGGAAGAATACAATTTTCCAAAGTACTGTACTGTGAAGTTATTGAATGGTATCGACAAAAATTGAAAAATCTCAAACTAAGCAGATAAGGTAGATAGGAGGTAAGGTATTGTATGACACGTAGAGTAAGGTAGATAAGAGCTTTAAGCTGGCGCGGATCTGGGTCTGGGCTCTGACCCACGTACCGACCCGGGAAGTGACCCGGGCACGCTTGTGCGCATGGACCACGTGCTGTGAGTGGGCTTGGCGCTTGTGAGCTCATCCAAGTCCCACAGCGTGTCTGGCGTGTGGGCCATATTCCAACATGTGTGTGAGAGCGCGTGAATGACGCGCCGTGCGTTTGGCGCATGCTCCAAACTGCTGCCGGTGCATGTTGGTGCGTAAGGATCCGACGACACTTCAGGTCATCTAAAATTGGATTTTTTCAATTTTCTGAAAGTTCTACATCCATATTTGTGACTTTTTATGAATTTTTGTATGCCGAATCAAAGTCTGAATGATAAGATACGATTCCGGGTTATGGTGTATAGTATCCGTTGACTCATACGCTCACTTTGGGGTCTATACTTGAGTCGTTTTGGATTTGTTGATTCGAAGGGTATATAAAATATAAGAATAAGTATCACCAAGTCATGAAAGTCTCTCTTACTATATTGAGAATCGTCGTGTTAGATTTTTGTGAGGAGAATAAACTGAATGATGTGATCTACGAGATTTTCACACTAGTAAATTTAGTTTATTCTCGAGAAACAAAATCTGTTTGAGATTCTAAGATACGAGATAGTGGGTCTCAGGGAGGGTACCGCACCTCAGGATAAAAGGGATAAGGGTCTATCATGCTTGGAAGAAAAGGATAGCCAAGTTAGGACAATCCTCATTAACAGTATGCACAATAATTTGATTCCGTTTTGTGAGCATTATCCTATGTAATGTAAGTTTGGCTCATCCTAAAAGAGTATTATGTTATTCTTTTTCAGCTCCTAAGAAACAGATTCGAGGTCCAAGCAATAAGAAACCATCCAAAAAACTGACAATAAGGTACCAAAGCGCAAAAATAATGAGTTTAATAAGACCAATGTGAAGTGTTATGCCTGAGGTAGATTTGGTCATTTCACTTGTGAGTGTGACGAGCAGAAAGAATACACTTCTTCTTTATGTGATTTGAGATTTGTCTCATTTACTATGATACTCCCTGATTTCTTTCCTTTATGGATTGTAAACTCAGGAGCCACTAACCACATAACTCGAGATAAGAGCACGTAAATAGAGTTTTGTCGAGTAAATCCTCAAATTATGAGGATTTATGTGAGGAACAGAGCATTTGTCGTCATAAGAGAGATCGACACTTGCTATGATATTTCTTATACTCTGAGTATTCGGTAGAACTTGAATTTAGTATCTTGTCTAAGATTGACTAGGTTATGCAAGAAAATCATCTGTGTTATTAAATACGACAGTCTTTTTGATTTGTTCTGGTTTTAATCCATGATATATAGGTTGCACCAGGTGCTACTTCTTCTAATAGTTTCCTTATCATTTTTCTATTGTCTTTACATCTGATTACGTAGATGATGATATAAATAAGTGACATAGTAGACTTCGATAGATAGGGCAAGAGATGATGAATCAGTTAGTAGCGAGTGGTTTGTAGAACCCGCTAACTAGATTCAAGTTGCTCATATGTGAATTATGTCTAGTCGGCAAAATTATAAGAAAACCATTTGACAACACAATGAGAACTGGGATTCCATTGCAATTAGACCACTCCGATATTTATAGCCTTATAGTATGAGAGTCTGAAATAGAGTTGTGTATATTATGATATTCATAGATGCATACACGCATTTTGGTTCGTCTATCTGATCTTGCAAGTTTGAGGCATTAGAATGTTTTAGGAAGTTCATTAGTGAGATTGAAAATCGATTAGATTTGAGAGTAAAGACTCTCAGAACCAATTGAGGGCGTGAGTATTCATCTAAATTACATAGGGAGCTCTGTTTCAAGAAGAGTATTACTAGATTATTGAATATTCATGCTATTTCTCAGTAGAATGGAGTAGTTGAGATAAGAAATAAGACTTTGTTAGAAGTGATAAGGTTTATGATGGTGCACATCAATATGTCCATCTCCGATTGGGAAGATATTTTGTTGACTACATTTTACGTTCTCAACCATATCTCATTAAATTTTGCAGTCAGTGTCTTATATGAGATTTTGACATAGAGGTAGTTTGACCTTAACCACTTGAGATTATGGGGTTATGCTGCGATTTCTGGCATCTACATGGCAAGTTAGGCTCGTGAGAAAATATGTGTTCTTAGGTGAATATATAAACGGCACTGTCATTGAGATTGAATCCTGTGATACTACATTTCTTGAGAATGATTTCTCTAAAAGAGGTGAAATCAACCTAGATCTTATCTTCTATGAGATGGATGAATCCGGTAGCTCAGGGAGTCTAGTAGTGGGATACAAGAATCCATTACGGATCTTGATACCAGTGGGAGTGATCCATCAAGATGTGAAGAGTTTTTCTCTTATCGTAAGAGTATCGAGAATGTGTACTTAAACGTCGTTTTCCAATTGAGGGTGAACCCTTCATTGTGACTCTAAAGGATGATGACAAATCTAAAACATTCCAAAAAACTCTCGAGAGTTCTGCGAAAAACCGTTTGTTGGAAGTCATAGATGAAGAGAAGAAGTCAATGAGAATCAATGAGGTCTGGGAGCTAGTTGATTTGCCTAAGGGCAGAAGGACTATTAGGAACAAATAGGTTCTCAAGATCAGGAGAAAAGTCGACGGATCGATTGAGAAGTATAAGACCCGTCTGGTTACCAAGGGTTACATTTAAACTAAGGGTTTTGACTACAAGGGAGTCATAATCCAATTTATCTCAATCCGCTTATTTTTAACGATTGTCATGAACATAAATATAAAGTTATACCAAATGGACGTAAAGATCGCTTTCCGTAATGGAAGTCTGGATTAAGCGATCTACATGGAGTATCTTTCTGGGTTCGTTCTAGTAGATCTGTTGGATAAAATCTGTTGACTTTGGAAGTCAACATATGACCTAAACACTCATATAGACAGTGGTATCTGATATTTCACGAGAAAGTGATATCTTATGATATTATAATAATCGAGGACAATTATTATGTCTATTTGATATGTTTCGATAACTCTTTAATGATCATGTTTTTATATGTGGGTGACATTCTATAGGCCGGGAATAGCAGAGAGTATTTAATGACTATTGAAATATGGTTATTATTCATGGGTGAGGTTTAGTTCATTCTCGAAATCAGGATCTAGATGGATCGTGTGAGAATGATGTTGACTCTTTAACGAGAATTCTATATCAGGTAGATTTTTGAACATTTCGAAATGAGCGAGAACAATCCAATAGATACTCAATCGCTAAAGACGAAGACCCGAGTCTTCACATATATCCTAAAATTCAGGAAGAAATATGAGAGGTGAGTAAAATCCCTTATATTAATGCAATGTGCATTCTAGTATATGCGATGAAACATATACGTGCAATGTACAATCTAATGGATGCGATGAGATATATACAACCTGATATTTATTTTGTAGTCGATCTGGTGAGTATGTATCAATCGGATCCTAGAAGGGATCACTGGAGAGCAATGAAAAGGATTTTAAGATATCTCAAGAGAATTGCGGATCTCTCATTGTACTACGGATGATGTGATTTGCGTTTCGTTGGGTATTCAGACGCTAACTGTGAGTAGCGATATAGATGAACGCAAATTAACATCATATTTTATCTTTTTAGAGTAGTAAGAAGCGAACCTATATAACTCAATCTCCGATAGAGACTGAGTTTGTGATATGTTCAATGGCAATTCAGGAGAGTGTTTGATTTTAGAAATTTCTGAATGACTTAGGCGTTGTGACAGACAGTGAAAGGTTAGCGATGATTATTGTAATAGTCAAAACGCTATTGTCAATAACCAATATCCTAAGTATCATAGTAAATCTAAACACATAGATACTATATATCACTCTATGAGAGATATTACCGAGAAATGTATTATGACAACTAAGTACACTTTTATGTAAAGTATGGTGGTTGATCTTTTCATCAAACTTATTGTGACAGATTGTTTTGTGAGATAAGAAATCATTAAGTTTAATATATTTTGACATTTCTCATTTTTTACTGTTTTTTATACTTATTGAAATATATGACAAGTGTGCATTATTATATCACAAGTTTATTTCTTGTGCAAATTTCTTGTTCTATATTGTGTGATGTGTTGTGATAAAAAATATTTCAGACAGACATGGTCGACTCTCTCACACGAGTGACCACCTCTAGCTCTGAGTGAGCGGGGATGTGACGGTTTCTAGTCGTAAGAGACTTTAAAAGTGGCCCGGCTAGAACACAAGTTGCCCTAATATGTGTTTAGAATGAGATCATCTGTAACATAATCGACATGGAAATACACACATCCATATTGTCTGTAAGTAGCCAAATTTGAGATCTCAGATACCATCTGCGACTTGTGATATTGTCTCTGAAATATTCTACCTGAGATCTCTAGGTAAAATTTTATGTGTAAACTGAATCCCATACCTATACAGTGTTAGACAAATCTGACATATGCCCTCTTGAAAGATGTGGAAATAACACTGTGGCACGTGTTTCATACCACGTATGATAAAACGATCATGGGATAGTGGGAATTATGACTTGAGACGATAGTGTGATCGTGATCCCCATTCCTACTGTGTGAGACCTGATATCCATTGGATTTGATCTCTTGTGCTTTTATTACTTTCGAATATTTCTAAAAGTTTTGGTTCAATATTATTATTTTAATCTGTTTACCTATTGCCCGGCAGATAAATTGGAATTTAAGGGGCAAGTATAGGAAAATAGCTGAATTGAAACCGATAGATTCGAGTTTGAAAAAAGAAAAACCAATCGACATTATATCATGATATTGTATTTACACGTCGACCTATTATGTTAATCCATATTGAAATTCAAATATAATAGTGAATATATAGTCGGGCGAATTATTGTGGTTCACTTTCGATGAAAAAAGTGGCTCGATGGATATAATTACATTGGATTTGGGGTACAACGAGTTCTTTTGATACTAATGGTGACTTTTTGGTTATTCTAACAGGTATATCGAGAAGTTTTTGTTTGTAAGTTTACTTGCCGGTCGTATGACGTTCAATTCTGTATGAAAATCTAGTAGGGTGATATAATAAATCGCATGAGTTGTGATTTTCTGATGAACATAAAATGCTTTCATGTGCAAATGAAAGATATAGATAAATATGCCCATAAGGGGCTTTACCTCAAGTAAATACATTTAAATGGGCAATTACCCATTATTAAAAAACTTCATAATTTAAATGGGCAGTTACTTAAGGGAATGAAACTGATCCATCCTTTTGGAGTCTACGCGAACATAAATAAAAAAGAGAGAGTTATGAGGAGAGAACACTTCTCTGGACATTCCATTAAGAGAGAACACATTAGAGTTTTGGAAATTTTTGCATAGAAAAATCTCTCTCGTCAAAGGATTCACCGGACTTGAGGTTTGAGGTATCGTGGTATTACGATGGTAGTTCGATCACATGATCACCATCCCGACCGTACAATCCATTTAAGGAATTTCGTGACTCAGTTAGATTTTTGGAAACCCTACAAGTTGAGGTATTTATATAAAAAATTCCGATCTTTTTACTACGCTTCCATACATACATCACTACAAAATAAATGCTCTATGCAGACGGTCAAAAACCGTGTGGTAAACCTAGTAAAACCGTCAAGAGAATTTTCTCCAACGGATGCATCTTCAGTTGGCTATACACTAGTCGGGATTGGTCTCTCCCTACGGTTCTAGTCACCGTTGGAGCATGTTCAGACCTATACGGACAGTTAAAAAAGTGTTAGGAAATTGTCTTGACTTGTATCGGTTAAAAAAACGTCGGTAAATGTTACTACCTATTATCGTCGGTTATTACATTGTGTTAGGAAATAATATTAGATTTATCGTCGGTTACATAAGTGTTAATAATTGTTATTATTTTGTATCGGTTTAAAAACGTTAGTAAAAGTTACTACTTATTATTATCGATTATCATATATGTTAGGAAATAATACTACATTTATCCTCGATCACATAAGTGTTAAGAATTGTTATTATTTTGTATCGGTTTAAAAAATATTGGTAAAAGTTACTACCTACCTATCGGTTATCACGTGTTAGAAAATATTACTATATTTATTGTCGGTTACCTTAAAGGTTAAGAATTGTTATTTCTTGTATCGGTTAAAAAAAAATTCGTCGGTCACCATATATTAAGAATTCTTATTACTATTTATCTATGTAAGTATCACAAATATTCGTAATGTTATTATTTTATGATTGGATACGTACTAATTAAGTTTTTATTATTTGTTGCACACAGAAAATTAAATAATTTTTCGTAAAGTGTTAGAACAATTACTAATTTTATTAAAAAAAAAGAATTAAGATTCAATTATCATATGTTATTATATGTATCCTCGGTTACTACATGTTACTATTTTCTTTATTCTCAGTTACCATGTCTTACTATAACTTACTATAAATTACTATAAATTACTATTTCTATTTATCTTACTATATCTTAGTTACCATTTCTTACTATAACTTACTATAAATTACTATAAATTACTATTTCTATTCATCTTACTATATCTTACTATAACTTACTCTCAATTACTACAGGTGTGTGAAAAAATATTATTTAGAACCAAAATGCTAGAAAAGTTATTTGGTTGTAACTGATTCATCATCATCGTAGACAAATATTTTTGTAGGAAGATTAATTTTGATTATCACAAAAATAACACTGATCACAAAAATAATATAAAATATATGAAAATGAAAGTGATGGATACATTAAAAAAAAAAAGATCACATGTCCTGTTCTAAGATATAAGATGTTCTTCTCTCGCAAAAAATGTCATCATCATAATTTGCAGATCCACCAACACCACCAGCACCACCAGCAGCAGCAACAGCAGTATGTGATGAAGTTGCCAAAAATGTTACCATCATAGAATTTGAAAATTGAACTCCCAAATCCAGTACAATCTATTTATAAGATAGTAGATTCCTTCAATCTATTCATAAAAACCAGTAACCAGTGAAATAATGAAATGAATATTTGTACATTATAAAAAATAGTTATAAATGAAAATATTACCTCTTGGGATAGAGTGAAGTGGTGATGATGATGGTTCGCTTCTTTGTGTACTCCCAGCATCTGATGGTATTGAAGGAATCTAATAATACAAATAATTTGAATTATTATTTAAAGATAAAAATGAAATTAGTAAGATTATGGTGAAAGCTTACTTGAACACCAACAAGCCTTGCTTCATTAACCAGATTTATCAATCCATCTTGCTGTGGACTTTCGGCATGCATCACAACATGCATAAGAACATTGCTTACCAAATTAGAAAGATTATGATTCTGTTCCATTAATCGTTCTATCATAATAGTCACATCTCCATTATGTATGGTTGAATGCAGGCGTTGTGATGGAGTTGTAACTTTTCCCACACATCTGATTCTTCCTCTCGAATCAGGCCCTTTAACTTTAGATACAGTATCATTTTTCCAAGATAAATTCCCATTTTCTAATTGCCCTTCTTCATTTTCAATAGACTTCATTCCATTTTTCATCATTTCCTGTTGTCATCATCAGAAGAAGTAATAATGAAACATTAATATCCATAAACATATGAAATAGAATTATATAAAAATAGTCATCCATACCACAACTTCTGTTGCTTTCATAGAAACTAAACTGCCATCTGATTTGGTTCTACTGGTAATATAAAGATCAGCTCTACAAGGTTTGATCCCAGATTGTGTCGTCTGTGATGATAAAAGTGGTTTAGAGATTTACTTTGAAGTATTTGAAATATTATACAGTAAATTAATTAGAAATATACCTTTTCATGTATGAGTTTGGCAAATGATTTAGATCCTAAACAATGTGGATCTGTCAACTTTGCACGACATTCTGAATTTTTTTGACTAATTTCCTAACACAAAAAAAGAAATATTAGAATACAAGTGAGCAGAGTACTAAAAGAAATTGTTAATTTGTACCTTTCCTTTGTTACTCAACCAGAAAGTAACAAGCTCCTTGTACTGATTTGGATCAACCCTATCATCTCTCATTCTCTTGATATTTTCTTCTATTCCAAGTGAATCATCGAACCACTTTGATTTCAAAGAATTTTTAAAACTTTTCCATTTGTCACACAGATTTGCAATAACCCATTTTTTAGTCTCATCTCTGAGTGGATTGAAAGAAATCTTTGACTACAAAAAATAAAATAAAATTAGGTATATTAATTTTCATTTATACTATTAACCATTAAACAATTAATAAAACTAAATACCTGTACAATTTTCCACATATCCTCTTTATACTCTATTGGCATATCACGCCAAGTCTTATAGTTTATTGGAGCAATGGAATGCACTCTGACTATAGAGCCAAGAAATCTGGTAAAAATTGTACCATCAATTCCTATTGGTTGATTTAATTCGTTCATTTCAACCATCATTCGTTTTCCTTTTTCTAAGTCCCAAACATCTTGACATCGCGTTGGCCCTCTACATTTCTTGACAACTGTTAAAAATAAAAATTAGAAATAGATAATTATTAATCACCTCACGAAAATGTATTTATTTTTTAACCAAACCTGGGGTAACATCCTGGGATGATGACTGGAGTTCTTCAGACTCAACCTGTTCTTGGGATGGTTGTGATTCTTCGTGATCAGCCACAATAATCATCCGTCGTTTAGTTCGTCCCATATTTATCACAATCTAAAAAAATTTAAAATTTTTTTTAAATACAGTACAACCAACTTTTTATTAAAAAAAAATGATTACCTTTTCAGCAATGGAGATATATTATAGTGATTAAGGACCTAATAAATTTTTGGTTGAGTTAGAAGTTTTAAAAGTTTTGAGAGGAGGAGAGGTATTGAGTAGAGGAGAGTTTTTATGATGGAACAAGCGGAAAGATTTCTGTTATATATTTGGAGAGTTTTTGGAGGGCAAAATGATTTCTAATATATATTTGGAGAGTTTTGGAGGGAAAGAGACGAATGATTTATAATATATTTAGAGAGGTTTTAGAGGGAAAGAAAAGTTTTGATATTTTGAATAATAATTTATAGCGCAATTTTTTCCCGCTTTTTTCACACTTTTATTTATTACCCCATTTTTTAATATTTTACCATTTTTTAAAATTTCACAACATTTCTTACTTCATTGTAGTTATTTCGTTATTTAAATTAATAATATTAATTAATTCATAGTTTAATTTTTTTTTATAGAAATGTGATTTTGGCTGAGAATTAGAAATTTAGAGAAGTGGTGCAATGACTCGACACACACACACACACACATATATATATATATATATATGCATATATACAATTTGGAAAATATTATCATTTTCTTTACCCACTTTTCCTTTACCTCCATTTTATCATTATCATTAGTACACATCCACACACAAATATTTTTTTATTTGTGACAACTTTTTTTTTTATTATTACATTCTTTTATTACTACATTATCACTCTAATATTAATATATTTTATTATATCTTTTGTTATTATATCATTATTATATTATTGTAGTGATAATTATACCAATAATACTTATTATACCACATAATCACAATACTTATTTAATTTTTGATTTTATAATTGAGGATGAAATTATGAAATGAAATGTAATGATATAATTAATTATGTTACCTCATATTTAATATTATTTAAATTATATTTAATATTATTTTATTATGTTGGTAGTTATTATTTTATTATATTAATGAAAAATAAAAAATAAGATATTTATCCTCTCCTTTTTCTCTACACACTCTTATTTTTATTTTTAGTTCCACATTCACTTGTTAACTTATGTCCATATGTATTATAACCTTCCAATTACTACATAACATATAATTAAATAATTATAATTGCAAATTGCATATTGCATTGGTTGCTTAACTAAATTTAAACAAAGATTAAATATAATTTTCACTTAAATATTTATATAAAAACCAATTATTTTGTAATAATAATATATTTGTATTGTTATTCAAACTTGTTATCACTTGTTACCACTTAAATATACCACTTGTCACTCGTTATCATCTGCACAGAAGGATTATTACTTATTACCACTTCTTATAATTTGAATATACCATTTGTTACCATGCACCATGCACGTTGAGAAATATTAGTTATTACATATTACCACTCGTTACCATCTATTATACTCCTTGTTATCACTTATTACCATTTCTACATATTATCATTACCATTCAATACAACATATTATTATCATTTCTGTACACTATATATTACCATTACCATTCATTAAAGTATATTAGATGGAGGAATTATATAATCTAACAAAATTATTGTCACTCATTATATAATATATCGCTTGTCACTCGTTATCATGCACACAAGGAAGATTACTTATTACTACTTCTTACAATTTGAATATACTATTTGTTACCATGCACACTTTATTACCACTTGTTACCGTCTATTATACTCATATCATTACCATTAGAAAACAAATGATGATATAATTTAACAAAAATACATTTCATACACAAGGAATATTACTTGGTTATATAACATACCACTTGTCAATGCACACAATATTACTTCTTACCACTTCTTACAATTTGAATACACCACTTTGTTATCATGCACACTTGTTGAGAAATATCAATTATTACTTATTACCACTTATTACCAATTGTGACCACTTGTGACCGCTTCTTACGATCTATTATACTCATATCATTTCATGATTAATATCATTCGTTATCACTTATTACCATTTCTGTACAATACATATTACCATTACCATTCATTATAGGAGAAAACAAAAAATATAATCTATTAAAATTACATTTCATACAAATATTCATCCCATCCTACTCTATCAATATCATCATCATCATTCATGTCTATTGATACATTCCCTTCGTCTTCATCAATATTACTCCGAACCCACACCTGCTGATTGTTTGAAGTGTTACTTTCTGAATTCAAGTTTACTTCATCACCCATGTCAAATTCATCTCTAAGCTTAACATGCTTTACAACAAGCCATCCTTTGTCTCTTTCATCCATTACATAAAATACCTTCTTTGCCTGAGCTGCCAACACATAAGGATCATCCAACAAATCCATACCTGTATGATTGAGATATGAAAAATTTACAAGTGTTGAACCAAATCTATCCTTCTTGCATCCTCGTTGTAGGTCAACCCAATCACACCGAAATAACACAAATGTATACATTCCATTATAGTTTACTTCAATAATTTACCGTAATATTCCATAATAATTAACTTTAGCTTGAATGGGTGTTTTATCCTTGACACTTGCATAACTAATATCATCCACTGCAACCACAATACCTGAATTCTGGGTCTGAAGGCATTTCTCTCTATCTTTTATATGGAATCGATATCCATTGATTACATACCCATTGTAATTTCTAACCAATGGATTTGGTCCACGAGCAATCCATTTAATTTCATCAGTAATCTGTTCGGGATATTTTGGATTCGTAACCTGAAAAATAAAACGAAGAAATTAATAATATTCTAAGATTAACTAGAAGAAATTAATACTAAAAAAAATTAAATATCGATACTTACACGATGAGTAAACCAGGTAATGAAATCTTTACTATGAAGTTTATCAATTTGAAAAGTGTTTAATTTCTTTCCACGATTTGTTCTTCGAACATATTGCATATGTTCCCTATATCAAATAGAAACAATACATATATAATTATATAATTATATAATATAATATTTTATATTGATAATTAAAAATATACTGCAATGTATACTTACACTCTAAAGGAGGCAATTGAGTCACTGTTAAATAATATGTATCTATGGCATTGCTGCAATGATTTCTCGTCTAGCTGAATTCGGGATATTTTTTTTCTTTTTCCTTTTTGTCTTTTAATATTTCTTCTTCCCAAAGGCTTTCCAATAGTGGTTGAAGTTGACTCATCTTCTTCAAACATAATATGGTTGTCATCATTCCGTAATACACGATTAAATCTTGTTTCAACCCCATCTAAATATCTCGAACAAAATAACAGACACTCATTTGCTATGTAACCTTCCGCAATAGAACCTTCAGGCCTTGCTCTATTACGTACATAGGATTTGAGTTGAAGCAAGTACCTATATACATATATATACATTATACAAATACTATTATTAAATAAAAAAAGTATCAATTGTTAAATTATTGATCAAAATAAAACAAACCTTTCAATTGGATACATCCACCTATATGTCACTGGTCCACCAATTCTTGCTTCAGTTGTCAAGTGCACGATCAAGTGTATCATGCTGGTAAAAAATGAAGGAGGAAAAATCTTTTCAAGGTCACACATAATTTGTGGAACTGCTGTCTCCAATTGCTCTAGTTCTCGTGGGTCAAGAACCCTAGAGCAAAGACATTTAAAAATATTACAAATTTTAATGATAAGAGAGCTAACATTGTCGGGTAATGATCCACGAATTGCTATAGGAATAAATTCTTGCATTAAAATATGACAGTCATAACTTTTGAGACCTATTAACTTCCGTTGCTTCAATTGAACACATTTAGAAATGTTTGTAGAGCACTCATCCGGAAGTCTTAAGTTCTTCAAAACCTTGAGAAATGCATCTTTTTCCTGGAAGGTCATTTGGTAACATGCTTTGGGTAAAAATATATTTGTAGAGTTTGATCTTCGTGCATGTAGATCATTTCTTATCCCCATCTCTTCAAGATCAAGTCTCGCCTTATAATTATCCTTAGATTTTCCCTCTTGTCCAAGAATTGTACCAACAATTATATCAAAACAATTTTTCTCAGTGTGCATCATATCAATATTATGTCTGAGTAAAACATTTTCCCGATAAGGCAAATGAAACAATATACTCTTTTTTTTCCATCCATGCATATCATTGGGACTTGTTAAATCAATTCTATCTAATTCTCGCAATACATCGGCTCCAGTTCTTTGCTTAGGAGCAACTCTAAGTTCTTCTGTCCCATCAAAAGAATATTTATCATACATGAATGGATGAGTTGAATCCAACCATCTTCGATATCCCATATAACAATACTTCCGGCCATGACATAACCATTGAGAACATGTATCATATGCGCATACTGGACATGCAAATCTACCTTTAGTGCTCCATCCAGACAGATTAGCATATGCGGGAAAGTCATTAATATTCCATAACAGTGCTGCATGCATTTTAAATCTTTCACCAACCGAAGAATCATAAGTGTCTACTCCTTCATTCCATAATTCTTTCAATTCTTCTACCAGTGGTTGCATATATACATCTATCTTGTCTCCGGGACTTTTAGGACCAGAAATAAGTAATGTGAGTATGAAATTTGTAGATTTCATGCACAACCAAGGTGGTAGATTATATGGTATGATGAGCACTGGCCAAGTACTATGTGTAACATTCATTGTTTTAAATGGATTAAAACCATCAGCTGCCAACCCTAATCGAATATTTCTTGGATCAGAAGAGAATGTAGGGTATAGGAAATCAAACTCCTTCCATGTAGGAGAATCTGCTGGATGTCTTAAAAGTCCATCCTTTGTTCTCTTATCATGATGCCATCTCATCAAACAAGCAGTTTGACTACATGTAAATAGTCTTTGCAATCTAGGAATTAAAGGAAACCATCTCAATATTTTGACAGCTTTTTTTTTTTTTTTTTTTTATATATCTTGATCTCCATCTCCATTTGGTTTCCACCTAGAAGCACCACACACATAACATGCATCATCTTTGGATCTATCTTTCCAGTACAACATACAATCGTTAGAACAAGCATGTATTTTCTCATATCTCAACCCTAAAACTGAAATAGTTTTCTTCACTGCATGACAACTATTTGGCAATATATTTTCATCAGGCAACAATTCTCTCAAAAACTCTAACAATAATGAAAAAGATTTGTTGGTCCACCCAGACAAACACTTTAAATGATATAAATGTACAATAGTTGTAAGCAGACTGTATTTCGATTTTGGATATATAGGTTTTTTGGCATCTTCAAGTAATTCTTGAAACTTATCTGAAATTGATTCGTCCACGGATGCATGAGAATTTGGTTGATGAGAACTTTTGAAGGAAGAATCATGAGGTAAATGTGTGAATGTATCATGTAACATGCCAAACATATCATGCTCAAAAAGATTAGCAAGGTTGTTGTTGGATCCATTTTCAATACTCTCCTTATTACCTTCTTTATTACCCTCTCCCTCTCCATGATATATCCACTTCTCATATCCATGTTGAAAGCCATGACGTACTAAGTGATTGAATACTGTGGATATAGGAAATCTTAATGTATTGAAACATTTAACACAAGGACATGATATCTTCCCATCAATCGATTGAATATTTTCATATGCAAATTCAAGAAAAACATTAACCCCCCTGATATATTCATCACTTGCTCTTGATTTAGAATACATCCATCTCCTATCCATGAGAAAATTGCAAAAGTGAAAAGAGAAATAAAATAAATAAAGAGGAATTGAGACGAAACATATTAGATTAGAAAAAGGAAGAGAAATAACGGATTGTGGATTGTGAAAGAAATAAAGAAAAACAGAAGCGAAGAGAAATAAAATAAATAAGATAAGTGATAAGTGATCATTTGCGCCAAAATCAACATAATTTTAGCGCCAAAATCAACAACATAATTTTAGCGCCAAAATCAACATAAGCGCCAAAATCAACATAATTTTAGCTCCAAAAAAATTTTGTTAATGGCGCCAAAAAAAGTTTTTGTTTGTCTGGCTAAAGCTCAAGCAAGTGAAAAAAAAAAATAATTTTTATCACAGTTTAATTCTAGTTTAATTCTACCAAGTTTAATTCTATTGTTAGTTAGTTAATTGTGAGTTGTTTGGAAATCAAAAACTTAATATATATCATAATTAATAAAATTTATACTATGAAATAATAATTTAATATCATCATATTTTTGAAATAGTCATATTAAGAATTTAAAAAAATTTCATCTCAAATTTTAAAATTTAATTCTACCAAATTTTAATTCTATCAAATTTTAATATTATTATTGTTAGTTAGTTAATTGTGTCGTGAGTTCTCTGAAATCAAAAACTTAATGTATATCATAATTAAAAAAATATATACTATCAAATAATAATTTAATATCATGAAATAATAATATTAAGAAATTTAAAAATTTTCATATATTTATATAATTAAAATATTTGTGGTTCGGCCCAGGGCACGTTGGCGTGTGCGGCTTCAGCCTTGCAGATGTGCGGCTGAAGCCGCGCGCACCCAGGGCCTAAGCAGTTTCAACCGCGTAGAGCACGGCTGAAGCCGTGCGCAGGCCCAAAGAAGCGCGGTTTCAGCCGCGGTGGGCGCGGCTGAAGCCGCGAGGTGCGCGGCTTAAGCCGCGGCAGGCGCGATTTCAGCCGCGAGGTACGCGGCTGAAGCTGCGCCCTTGCCCGGGCATGCGCAGTTTCAGTCGCGTGTGGTGCGCCTGAAGCCGCGCCCATGCCCTGGTATGCATGATTTCAGCCGCGCGCTGGGCGGTTGAAACCGCATGCATGCCCCGCTGTTTAAGCTATGCATGAGCATTTCCATATTTAAATAAAATGGGAAAAATATAAACAAAAAAAATTAAGATTCACACACTATAATAATAATATATATGCATTACATTAATCTTACATTAATGCTATAATAATATATACATTACATTAATACTACACCAACATTACATTAATACTACAGCAACAAAGAAAAAGTAAAAAAAGGAAAAAAAATTTAAATCACCAGGAAAAGAAAAAAAATTAATTAGAAGCTAGGGAAGTTGGACTTTAGGTCTAAATTTTTTTTTTCCTTTCTCTTTGCTGGTATCCGAAGCCGATGCACTTGCACTCCCAGATGATGGTGATGCTGCTTTGCTAAAATCTCGAATGTCAAACGGATTATCCCTGTTAGGTGAACTGAATGAACCAAATGGCCTTGGAGGTGAACCGAATGATCCAAATGGACGTAGAATAAATGGGTTGATCGAGGGTTGTGGAGGAGGAGGTGATGCTCCACTAAATGGGTTGCTCGAGGGTTGTGGAGGAGAAGGTGATGCTCCACTGGTTCCAGCAGCAGGATGAGAGGAAGATTGCGCACTCGGTCTCAAAGGAACTCCACCCAGTTGTAAATGATCTCTAATACAGTAAATAAAATTAGTATTTACTTGCATATCATTAATCATGTTCATCAAGTTAAGTGACATTTTTAGATGCTGCTGGTGATTGTGTTGCTTGAATTCGGTGATGTTATCTCTCATTTCTCTCATTTCCCTCCAGTATCTTTCAAATTTCTGATCAAGACAGTCAACTTTCTCATCAACACTGGATATCTGTGTTTTCATAGCATGCATCAATTCTAAAAGTTGATCCCACTTTACATTCTCACCGATCTCCTCGTTCACATAATGTTGCTCAGCTTCCACATTCACTTCATCCATATTCATTTCCACGTCCGCATTCGCATCTGTGCCCACTGTCTCACCCTCTCCCCTGTACTCCTCACCCTCTCCCCTGTATTCTAAACCTCTTTTTTTAAGATTCATCCAACAACCATTCTCATAAATCCAATAAGCTCGTGACAACGTTTTATGATTTATACAATTTTTAAAACTTAATTTGAAATTTATTTCGTTTCGTAAACTTACTCCTTCAGTTTTTAAAATACCTTTCACAACACTACAAAATGATAAATTTGAATTTGAATCTCTTATGGATAACATAAAATATGGAAGTAAGAAATGCAAACCAGGATTTTGTTTTTCAATAATACGTGCCATTAACCAAAAATCTTCTCGAGTAATGGATGTATAATTACCTCCCCGTGGCTTAATAACATGTACTATTAATAAATGAAGAATTCTTTCGTGCAAATTTAAATCTGCTGCATTTTTACTAAAACTCTCTAAACTATTATTATTAAAAACAATTTGGGCGTCCGTTAACACATCACTTTTCAAATATGGAGCACATTCTTCATAATCCACCCATGGAAGATCACACTCTGTACATATTATTTTTGGGTTAACTTCAATTTTTTTTCCGTCAAAATAAGTTTGAAAACAACAGCAATTAATTTCACCATCAATATCAATAAAATACTCACTATTAATTTTTTTCATATTATTATAAAAAATTTTCACAACATTTTCATAAATTTTTTTTTTGGATTGAGAATCCAACGAGGACATATTTCTTTTAAAAAACTTCCGTACTTAAAATCTATACTTTCCAAAAATTCCCAATCTATTAAACGACCAACACTAATATTCCGATCAGAAAATACCTGGTCAAATTCTTTGCTTCTTTTAAGAGATGGAAACTCCCTTCTATTATATTGCTCCGATTCCCTCATAATTTGTTTTCCTTTCCGAGAGCCCATCTCTTTGTGAGTGATATGTGAAAAGTGAGAAGGGTAAGAAGATGAAGGAGAAGAGGCGTGAGAGAACAGTGAGAGAACAAGAACAAGTTTAGAGTGAGAGTTTGATGATGATAGTGAGAGAAGGATAATTGTTATATATGTGAGTGAGTGAGAGAGATATTGTGAAAAAAGTGTTGTCGGCAAGAAATTTCCATACAATAATACTATTCAATGAACCTTTATTATTGTTATTTTGTTTTTTTTTTTGTGAAAGGTCAAGATTTGCTTGAAGCAAATTTTTTTTTCTTTTGTTTGTTTTGTAAATGGTCAAGACAATGGTTCAGAGTTCTCAGAATGCAAATTGTTTGTTTCCTCTTTTTCTTTTGGATATATATTATGGGTTTGCATACCACGGCTCACATGTGAACACTAAATGAATGAATATGAATAGTTTTTTTGTTGTCCTAATATACATAGCTATAGATTAGGTTTTTGTTTGCATATGGCATGCAAGTAAGAACTTCCGTTTTTGTTTGCATATGGCATGCATGCAAGTGAACTTCTAGATTAGGTTTTTGTTTGGCATGCAAGTAAATGTAAATGTAAATGAATAGCCTTTTTCGGACATTTGCGGACAAATGTGCAGAGGAGTGACTGCATTCAAGAGAAATAATAAAAATTTCACACAACTTCATTAACATAAATAATATATATAATATATATACCATATATAATATATATAAGAATAATATATGTAATATATATACCATATATAATATATATGAGAATATAGAATATATATATACAATTTTTTGGTTTATGCTTTGATTATAAATAATACATTCTTTAAATTCATAATTAAATCATTATCCTCTTTCATTATTATTATTATTATTAATTTTATGTAATTAGATTTATATCTATATTTAATTAATTTATAATCTCATTTATTATTTTATATTGAATTCCTAGGTATTATATAATTACATATATAAAAGTAGTAACGTGTAAGTAATAGTAGGTAGTAAATAGTATGTAGTAAGTAATAGTAGGTTTATATAAGTAGTAAAGAGTATATAGTAAGTAATAGTAGGTAGTAAATAGTATGTAATAAGTAATAGTAGTAACCTGTAGTACTATGTAGTAGTAAGTAGTAAGAAGCAGTAGTAAGGTAGTAAGTAGTTAAAGCTAGAAAGAAGCATAGTAAGTAGTTAGTAGTTATTAGTTACAAGTAGTAATAGTAAAGTAATAACCAGTAAGAAAGTCATAAGCAGCGTATAAATAATTGATAGAGTTTTAAATCCAATGGTTGGTTTTGTTCTTGGAAGTTTTAAATCCAATGGTTGGGTTTTGTTTTCGGGAATTTCAAATTTTGCAGGCTATTGTCTTTTCAAGTAACATCAACATAATATCAACGAGTAAAATTATCTCGAATTACTAACATTTGATCTAATGGTAGAAACTTAACATTTTAATATTTTATTTTTTTGAAAATTTTAAGAAAGAAGAAAGAAGAAGAAAAAATAGGAAAAGAAGGAAAGAAGGAAAGAAGATAAGAAGATCTGGTTACTTCGTGCTGTGATTGAGAAGAAGATTTCTACACTTAGATTTGAAAAGAACATCAAAAAAACAAAGGAAAAATGAAGGATACAGTTAACACGAGCAAGGAGGCATCGAAGGAGGCATCTGAGAAAAGGTGAGTTAAGTTTTAATTTTAGGTTAATTATGTTATAATTTTAGTTAGTTCTTACTAATTTTTTAAAATTTTTTAAATTTATATTAGTTTAATTTTTTGTGATTTATGATTTTAAATGTAAACAAATTTTTTATTTCAATTAATTTTGAATTTCTTTTGCATCAGAAAGGAGTCGTCGAAGAAAATCACAGGGCACTTGCTTCCGATAACCGTTAGTTATTATTATTATTATTATTATTATTATTTATATTTTGATTATGTATATTTTGAATTGAATAAAGTTTTTAATGCAAGTTAATGTGATTTTTTTAACAGTCATGGGAGGAGGAGGAAAATGACAAGTATGAAACAACATTGATTGGAACAAGGGTAAAGACTGGTACAAGGGTAAAGACCACGCCGATTCAAACGAGGTGCTCTCCTAAGCAAATAAAAGAGTTATTTTCTACTCTTACTGATGATATGAAAGTTATAGTTAAAAATATGGGATTCGGTAACCTTTTGAAACTTAGTTGTGATACACTAAGTCGAAAATTATGTGAAGAACTGATAATGAGGTTTGAACCTATAGAAAAACGTCTCTCTATCGGTTTAAATCAGAATTTTAAGTTGACAGTCGAAGATGTGGGCCGAATTTTAGGAATTCCTTATAAAGGACGGGATGTTTTGGATTGTTCATCTACTGTATCCTTGGAGATGAGAAAAAACTTTTCAAAACTTAAGCATAGTCAATTAAAACAATATATGCAAGAGATGCAGATGGAAGATGCCTTCTCCTCTCTGAAGTTTAGACAATACTTTCTTTTATTTCTGCTTGGATGTTTTTTATGTCCCACAACAAATGTTTACCCTGCTTCAAGACACCTCAGTGCTACTATTGATGTGGAGAATGCTGACCAATACAATTGGGCTAAATTTGTCTTACAATGGTTAGCTGATGAAGTTTATCAATTCAAAGGTGTTATAAATAATGGAAGAGAGGAGGAAGAGAGGAAGAAAATAGGAATCGGTGGTTGTTTATTTTTACTTATGGTAAGTTTTTAATATAATTTAATTCAATTTTTATAAATATTATAATTTAGTATGAATAAATATATCTATAATAATATTGGTCTTGTGCACACAGATCTTTTATTTTGAGAATGTAAAAATTGGTGATTTAGGAGGAAAAATAACAAAACAACCTATTCAGTATTGGACGACGGATCGTGTAAATCGAAGAGTGGGATTCGAGCGTGGAAATGTAAGTTAAGTTTATATTGTATTGTATGATTTAAGTTGTTTATATTTGATTAGAATCGTATATAATTTGAGTTTCACTGTAGGGTTTATTATCCAATGTCAAAAGATTTGTTGCAAAATCTATTGAAACAGTTGAAACAGTTGGAGAAAAAATAAAAAAGGTAAAATTACAAACATTACTATCTCACCACAGTGTAGTTACCAATGACTTACTCTGTGATATTAATTTTGCAGAAAATTGATATAAAACAGGAAATTAAAAATTTTTTGAAGGAGTCAATTCGAATTCAGTCTGATTTCTTGCGCAAACTCTCTGAATATGATGATGAGCAAGAAGAGGAGGAAGCAGACGAAACAAAGGGTAAGGACAGTCATTTTAATGAGGACCAACAACATAAAGGCCAAGATTTGGAGGATAGTTTGGAGAATAAAAGGTATGAGGATAAAGGGTCGGAGCTTGAGGAGCCTGAAGATGAACCTGATGATGTTGAATTATATAGAGTTGTGAATACATTAACTGAAATGAAGGATAAGGATACAACATCTATAGTTTCTAACTTTCCCTTTCCCTTTGCTAACCCAAAGATTTTTTCTGATGAAGAAGAAAATATTTGGCTTTTTTATGGACGAAAAGCCATGAAAAATAATGATAGGTAAGGGTGTTATAATCGTTCTCATTTGATTATTATTGTGATATATGTTACTAAATCTAGTTTTTTTTTGATAGAACAATTTTATGTAATATTGATGGATACTATATGAGCTGGAGCGATAGTTATGAATTGGTACCATCTCACTGGATTGGCACGCTGGTATGAATTTATCAATTTTTTCTTTTCATTATTATGATCGCATAATTATGATTATAATTATATAATATTATGTTTGCAGACTATGGATTGCTATATACGTTTACTTAACATCACCTACTGCACTTTCTCCAGATATGTTTTGCCATTATGGTTTTCTGTAAGTATTTTTCTGTTTTCATCTTCTTTTTTGATATATTCTTAATCTTTCCTCAACACCTAAGTCAATTGCCAAAACCACTTATTATATTCATATACACATAATACTCCTTGCATTATTTTCTTTTCTCAATCATAGTTTTCTCATATAGATGTTATGGTTTCTAATATAGATGTCCGTCGTTTCTGTTTGTGACAATCAAAATAACTGGAATATTTCGATGGTCGATAGTTGTTTGTCTGAGGAAGTACTTGGATTCGACTATCGATTGTGTAACCTAGTGAGTACTTTAACATTAGACACTATTATTATACATTCTATTATTATACATTTCTGTTAATAAGGTATATTAATATATACCTTATTTTTTTTCAGGTATTCATCCCTGTTCTTTTCAAGGAACATTGGTTTTGTTTTGCTTTACGCAATCAAATTATGTACTACCTAGACTCTGGTTATAGAGGTCACGAAGATATTAACTTCCAAACTTTTATGGTAATTATTACTTAATATATTTAAATATCAAATTTTATTCAATTATAAACTATAATATTTCCTTAATTTTCAGAAAAATTGTATTGAAAGGATTTATGAAAATTCTCTCCATATTTCCAACATTGTTCGTGTTGAAGTTCCACAGCAGCCTAATACGTAAATTACAATTTACTACATAATTTTGATTTTATGATAATGCATACCTAAAATATTTTTTATATATCAGAAATGATTGCGGAATATTTGTTATGAGGTTTTTGGAAATATGGGAACCGGGAATGTTTTTAAGTACACCAAGTCAAGAAGTATGTTCTCCCACACCTTATTTCAATTTTGTATTGTATTTGTATTAAAATTATTAATTGTTTCATTTTATGAAATGCAGGATCTTATTTTCTTAAGGAAAGAATATTTTCTCAAACTTCTGATGTCTGATCATAATACGGTCCGTGCGGAGATGATATCCAACATGAGGATGAACACCGAGGAAACAAAGAATATCAAGTTTGAAGGAATTCAGACAAAAGAGCAGAGAAAAAATGAGAGAAAAGGAAAAAGAAAAATTATTAAAAAATTGTAAAATTGTTGTATAAAAACTCTTTATAAATCCAATTTTTCTCTTCTTAGCAATAAATTTACTATATTTTATTAGTTATTTATTAATTACCACTTACTTATTTACCACTTATTACTACTTACTTTACTTACTTACTTACGGTTACATCACTCAAAATCAACTTTTTTATCATAACTTATCACCATTATTATTACTTATTACTTATTATTATTACTTATTACCTTGTAATTTTAAATTTTTTCTCTATTATTGTTTGTTTGTGTAGAAAAAAACAATTTTTTCTACTAAAATTATTTTTTTTACATTTTATTTGTATTTTTTTTCATTTGGTTATTAGTTTTTTATTATTTTTAATAACCTCCCACCCTTTTTTCTTATCTTTTTCTTATTCAACTTTTCATTATTTTCATTATTTATAAATGATTACAACAATATATATTTTTTAGATAATTTTGTATTAAATATATAGATTTTTTACTGTTTTAATTTATTTTTTTAATTTATTTATTTATCAAATAGTTTATATAAATTCTATTTGTTAGCACTTGTTTGTTAAATTTGAAATAAAACGATTAAATTTTTTTGCTTTTCTTTTCTTTGAAATAAAATGATAAAATTTTTTAGTGCTTGTCTAAAATTAATTAATTTTTTTGGTAAAAAAATAATTAAATTGGAATAAATAAACAAAAATTTTGGCATGAAAAAAAAATTGATTAAATTAGAAAATTATTTTTCACAGAATATTAAAGATTTTATGGTAGAGTTATGTTAAAAAGATAAATTTGTAAATTAAATAACTGTTTTTTTTTTTGAATTTATATTAAATTATATAATATTGATAATTAATGTATCATTCCACCAATATATTTCTCTCATTCTTCCATTTTGTAATAGTGGAAAAAAATTGAATAAAAACACTTGTAATAGTGAAAAAAAAGGAATAAAAAGACAGTAAAAAAAATAGAAAGTAAAAAAAAAAAGGAAAAAGCAAAAGAAGAAGAAACAAAAAAAAAAGTTAAATAAACCGAAGGTGAAGGGTAAAAAAAATGGAAAAAAAAATAAAAAAGAATGGTGAAGGGTAAAAAAAAAAGTAAAAAAAAAACAAAAGCAAAAAATAAATATGTGAAAAAAAGAAGTAAAAAAAAAAAGAAAGAAGAAATCAAAAAATAAAAAAATAAAAAAAGGGCATAGTAATGCCCCGCGGTTGCAACCGCTCCCTACGTGGTTGCAAGCGCCCGCGGGGTGCTAGGAATTAGAGCACTCGTGCAGTTGCAGGCGCGGGGCACACGGATGCAACCGCACACAGGGGTGTTCGCAATCCCCGTGAGTTCGGTTGCAGCCGTGGGCCAAGCGCTTGCAACCACCACGTGGCCTTTTTCCCTTTTTTTGTTTTTTTCTTACTCTCTACATTTCCCACGTTTCATTTTTTTATTCTTTTTCCACTCAACCTTCCACACTTTTTTCTATTTTTCTTATTTCTTTTTTTTTTCTATACAAAAATATTTTTCTATTTTTCTTATTTCTTTTTTTTTCTATACAAAAATATTTAAATTTTTTAAATTGTTAATATAAGAGAATTTAAATTAATATTAACTAACATATATTCTCCAATAATTTATAATTTATAATAATATCTACAGTAATATTATTAGTATATTGTGTATCTCAAAATAATTCTAATAATTTATAATTTATAATAATATTACAGTAATATTATTAGAAAATAGTAATTCTAATTTTTTTATACTCACAGAATTATCACAAGTTATTACACTACTTATCACAAGTTATAATATCTTACCACCTTACCATGTTATATCATCTTACCATTATCATTTGTTATCATTACTTATTATAGCAGACTTATTACCGTGTTATAACATCTTACCACTAGGTTATTACCATTGCTTATCATGTTATAACTTATAACTTATTACAATACACATTATAAATTACCCATTTTATATTAACTCTAAAATTTTATTGTTCCTAAAAATTATATAAATATATATAAACTAAAACCGTTATAATTATAATTGTATATAGCATTTTCAATTATCATTATCATTTATGTATGGTTAAATAGATCAAGTAGACCCTAAAAACAGAGTCAGATTATTTTCAACCCATCCCTAAAAATATTATATTTACCGACGACAAATAATAGCCATTAGAAATTGAATATTATTTTTACCGACGGCTGTGTTAATTTTACTCACGGTTCATAAACTTTTATCGACGTTATAATTTAAACCGTTGAAAAATGTGTTTTTTTCCCTACGGTTTTGTAAAAGACGTCCGCATAAGCAAGAAAAAACCGTTGTTAAAGGTTACCGATAATAAAAGTTACCGTGGGTATAGGGATTTAATTTTGTAGTGCATGTTGTGAGAATTAAATCCAACAAGTTTAATTTTTTTTTTTTTGGTAGAAATCCAACAAGTTAGATTATCAAGTTTAAATCCAACAAGTTTAATGGGTTTATAGCATTTCTTTCTTTCTCTTTATAGTTCTGATTGTATATTGATTATCAATAAAACCTGTACTCTAATTTCATTTAAAATCAAATACCAACATGCCTTCTTCTCCATCATAAGCCCTCTTTCTACGAGCTTTTTTTACTAGTCTAGAAATCCAATCTCAAGAAACAAGATCCCCTTATTGACTGATCACCTGAACAACAACAATCACACGATATATGCTGATTTATCATATGGACTAACTACAAATTGGCTCAACAATGATATAGGATACTATCATTAAACAAAAAGAAACACAAGTTTCACACAGAAACTGATTTATATTTACATAATCAAATACCTTCATTACAAAGAGTGCCTATTAAACATAGCATGCATCATGGAGATGGCATGATGGCTAAGGGTAAGCAGCAATACAACTTTTATCCACGAAAAAGCAATTCTAAGACAAAAGCTCTACTCGAATAGAGAGGAAAAGAAATGTTTTCCTCTTAGGGATGCTTTTCTGTAAACAAAACAACAGAAACTGTAAAGATTTTACTTTTACATGAGCGAACACACACACACACATACACACACACACACACACATAACAACACGCACATGTTGATGGGTGGGCTATAGTACTATTTTTCTTTCCTTTTGCATTTAATTTGATATATTTAATTGCCCTCAAGCATCATTTGGTAGGACTATTATTGATCTTCAAAGTCTCCAAGAATGACTTTCCGTCGAGTTTACGGGACATAGCCTGTTTGAGGTAGTTGTCCATGGTTACCCTTTTGAATAATGGTGGAGTTTGAGGGTTTAGAATAGTGGTTGCAGGTCCAAACTCTACCTCATATTTTGGGTTGAAGAATGTGGCTATGGATATTCTCTCTTTCTCTGAGTTCACAGTCACCTTGTGCTCAATACTTTTATAGATCCCATTGCTTATAATCTGCAAAGGAAAAAAATAAAAATAAAAAAAGAAACACAAAAGCAAAGAAGGATTTTTATTAGGGGGAATTCAAATTTAATATGAAGCCATAGACAAAATTATATGATACCATACATCAATGAGAGATTTGAATTCAAATTATATTACCCTTGTTTAACTTAAATCTTTCTTATTTTATTAAAAAATTGAGTTTAGGGAGCTTATCAGAATTAGAAATTTCTAGCTGGACTCTTCCAAGTTGAATGGAAGAGACATGCATGCTGACCTCTAAAATGTCTCCTATATTGACAACAAAGGAATCTTGGAGGGATTGGAGAGGAATCCAAATCCCATCTTTTTTGAGTTGGAGACCGTCCACTTGGTTGACTTGTAGAAGGATGGTTATGCCTGTGGCATCTGAGTGTGGGCTGAATCCCAAAGCTCTCTCTGGTTGTGGGCATGGTGGATAGTAAGTCATTCTCACCGCTTGAATCCCATCTTCAAACATTTCCACCATCTGTCTCTTCTTTATGTTTAGAGCCTTCTCCATCCATCCCAAAAGCGTCATGGACAGTTTTTCTAATTCCTCCAAGTACAATTCCATGATCCCCCTGAAATCATAGTTAATTATACGATTTTAAAGCAATTTTTTAAAGATATATACTAATCAAATGCGTAATTACAAGTTCTAGAGAAAGAGAGAGAGAGAGAGAGAGAGAGAGAGAGAGAGAGAGAGAATTCTACCTTAACGATGGAGGGAACTCTGGCAAAAGATGTGGCTTTCTTTTATGCACAGGCCTGGTTACAAAAAATAGTCTATCAGCCCAATCCATCTTCTGATCTTCTGAGAAAAGAAGGGTTTGTCCATAACCTTCAAAGTCGCCTTGCTTTCTTTGGTACTTTGACTTCACTTCCAAGGGAAGCTTGAAAAACTCTTCAATCTCCGCTTTCAGTTTCTCCACCATTAAAGAGCTGACTCCATGGTTCACCAACTGCACCCCAATAGGGACAATTCATTGGTAATTTTGCTTACTTCTTCCCTATTTATATCATTTTCTTTCATTCAATCTAATTGCAAAGATCGAAAAACATCGTAGATGATTGCTTTGTTGATAAGATATGCAATTCATAAATTTTTATGACTAAGGAATGTGGTGGAACAGATTGGACGTAGAACAGTAAAAAAGCAAGCAAGAAGAAATATCGAAGACTAAAATCAAAGAACTCCAGAATTTACAAAGAGTAAATAAAGCACTAAATGATTGTAGTCAAATAAATCAACCTTATGATTTTGGGTAAATAGACGGACGTGCAATCATTAACAAGGAATGAAATTCCTCTCTTTTTTCTTAGTTTTTTCTGTATAAATAATTTTAAATCATGTTGATTTTTTCGAAAATTTCTTTTCTTTTGTTAACATTTAATAAATAATATTTCTGGTGATAAAACTTATCTAATCTTGAAGAAAAGAGTTGGGTCTTACAAGAATTAGCACACATTGGATTAAAGTTTTTCCTCTCATATAGATCTCATAGGAAGTCTCATATGAGCACAGAGAAAGTGACGAAGATGTTTAAATTGAGGCAAAATGAAAAGAGGAAAAAGAAATGAGGATAGCTTGGCTTAGGAGAGAAAAACCTGAAAGAATCCCCACTCTTTGCAAGCTAAGTGCAACTTCTCTAACTCATGGCATGTTGTTTCCTCCATGACCAACTTTCTCATGTTGATGATGGGGACGGTGGGCATGAAGCAAGTGTTAGAGAGAACCGGAAGGTCTGGCTTATCAACAACTACATATGAATCTGGGATTTGAGACAAGGGCTCTTTCCCAAGCTCTTCAAGGCTTAATATTGGGAGTGATGAAGCCATTTTGCTTGTAATCAGGAAATGTGTATGTGCAACATAAGATGAATTGTTTATATAGCCCAAAGTTTGGACCATAAATTCTACAATAATTATAGTTTATTTGTATTTTCAAAAATTAACTTGTGTAATTGTCAGATTTGATTTAGTATGATTTGCGACGTCAGGGTTTGACTATTAGTGAAAAATAAATCCTATTAGTTTTAATTTAATTCAAATCATTTTAAAATAATTTTCTTATTTGGACTCTGAAAGGAAAAAATGGGTTTCGATTTAATTTCATTGTTTGAAATAGTAAAATGTCTTGGAGTTTAATTTCAAATGATTCGAGAAAGGTTAGACAAACTTCTTGGTAACATAGTGAGTCATATGTCTTTCCCTGATGCAAAAGTGGTAGTCCTATCTTGCATTCTAAGAGACTATCATCCAGTTCTTTTTCAGACACATGAGTCTAGTCCCCCACAGGATAGGCGCCCATTCTATTTTGATTCTGCATGGATTCATCATCTGGACTTTATTTTTGGAGGTATGGTCTAGAGGGACTTACTCACTTTTGGATACTATTTGATCGGTAGCTGACGAACTTCGAATTTGGAGTAGGGAAGTATTTGTAAATATCTTCCAACGAAAACGTAGGATAGCAAATAGGTTTCGGGGAATTCAACGATCGCTGGTTTATGATAAATCCATATTCTTGCAACAGTTGGAGATAGAATTATTGGAGAAACATCATTGGAACTTAGATATGGAAGAAACTTTCTGGCACCAAAAGTCTAAATTTGCATGGTTTAGCAAAGGGGATCGAAATATGAGGTTTTTATTCACCTAACTATAGTTATCGCCATAATTCTAATCGGATCACGAGATTGAAAGTTGATGGGTTGTGGTGTTTGGTAGTGGAGAAGTTAAAGATCATGCCCAATCTTTCTTTTCGAGGATGTTTTCAGTTGTCCTCACAGTTGACAATATAATCATCACTCGGTAGTTTTCTCCCGGGTATAAAATCTTATCAAAAGTATTGGTAAATAGATTGCACCCGATCCTTCAGAATTTGGTGGGATTGTTTCAAAGTAGTTTTCTCCCGGGCAACAGTACGATTGATAATATAATTATCACTTAGGAAATTATTCACACTATCCAACAATCTCGCAGTAAATGGTGGAATATGATTCTGAAAGTAGATCTAAAGAAAGCTTATGATAGTGTTTTTTGGGAGTTACTAGGATGGACTTTGTTGGATTTTGGGATCCCCATGTCGTTGAGTCGACTTATTATGTTTTTAGTTTCTAATGCTAACTCTGCACTATTGTGGAACAGGAAAATGAAGCCTTTCTTCTCTTTGGAAAAAGGTTTCAAACAAGGGGATCCTTTGTCGCTGTAACTCTTCATTCTCGTGATAGAAAAATTATCATACATGATTAGGATAGGGAGAGGCCTAGAAGATGGGTACCTATTATATTGTTTCGATCAGGTCCTAATGGATGATTTGATATTATTTACAAAGACTGGTTCAAGGTGTCTCCATTCCATTTTAGATTGCCTACAGGAGTTTGCTTCTTACAGTAGATTAGAGGTTAACCTGGAAAAAACGAAGCTATTTGTATCTTACCGAGCATCATCTTTGAGGAATCAACTAGCAACTCAATGTAAGTTTCAGCTCGATGATAATGTGGGTCACTATTTGTGAAGGTTTTCATATCACTATAAGAAAACGCATTATCAACGACAAAAATATCTGTCGTTGAAAGTAAAAAATCAATCGTTAAAGGGTATTAGCGACGTATTTTTTCCATCGCTAAATCCGTCATTGAAAACCACCTCACTAAATATTATCGATAGAATACTATTCATCGCTGATATCAGTGACGAAAAAAAAATCCATCGCTAAACTATCCATCATTAATCCGTCGTTGATAGATGAAAATAAATTAAAAATATCAGCGACAGATTAGCGACGGAATTTTTTCGTTACTAAAAATTCTATTACTAATCTGTCGTTGATAATTCACTATCATGAACGGATATTTTACGCCCCGCTTCTACAAAACCCGGCCACACGCACTTGCAAACCCACCTGCACACTCCCTCACGCACGCGTGCCCGCCCGCCTATCCGCTTCCTTTAATTTGTGAAAGATACGTCCAGTCGTCTTCTCTGCAAACCCGCTTGCCCGTGCCTGCAAACCCACCTGCACGCTCCCTCATGTGCACCCGTCTTCTCACCAGCCCGCCAACTCGCCAACCTGCTTCCTTTAATTTGTGAAAAATACCTCCTTTTAGAGAGGTTCGAACCCTGCCATGCGTAAAATATTAAGAGAAACACAACCATCAGACCATAATGAGATGTCTAACCATATTCCTTTTTTTTATTTGTTATCTTTATCTCATATTTTTTAATAATAATAAAATAATATAAAATGATAATTTACTTACAAATCCTCATTTTTAATAGATATAGATTTGAATTCCATAATTTTTCATTCCATCCAAGTAATAAAAACTGAATACTTGGAATTAGATCTGAATTTCATAACTTTATGAAATTTATTTGGTTCAATTCTAGGCACAACCTATAGGAATTCAAAAGGGTCTTTCTAGTTCTTTTGTTTATGTTAAGATATAAAATGATAAAAATATCTTCTTCTATTATTATTATTATTATTATTATTATTATTATTATTATTATTATTATTATTATTATTATTATTATTATTATTATTATTATTATTTTATGTATCTTCTTCTTTTAATTAAACAAATGGAATGGTCACTTGTTTCACATGCTATAAGATGATAGGTTTTATTCCTATCATGCTTTTTAATTTAATTGATTTATATTTTGAAACTCTCTTTATATAGATATTATTACAAGCCCACAAAAACACCTTTCCCTTATTAATTTAAAATTTTGGATTTTTTCCTTATTTTGTATGTTACATATTAATTCTTCCATATTTCTTTACCTCCTTTTCATTAAAAAAAAAAACATTAGTAAAATAGTTAATTGCTTCACAATTTACAGTTGAATTAAGTTATATTTATATATTTTGCTTAAATCCTTGAAATTAGAAGGAAAATGTAGCTTAGCCCAACTACCTTCAAATTAAAAATTTCTCAAGTTAGATCTATCATAAAAAATGTATATACAAGATTAAAATAGATGTTGCTCACACATTTTTTTTTTATATATTTATTTATTTTCTTAAATCATGTTGAGACAATTTTGAATTCAATCTACTTCTAGAAAATATGAAATCATCACTATAAAAAATAGAGCTTTCCGCATGTTACCTTTACTAACGTTCATTAGCGTAAAAAAAAATTTAGCAAGACACAAGAGAAAATGTCAGGGATGACATAGCTAGAGAAAGTCTTGATGTTTGGTAAGTGAATTTGGGATTGATTAAAATGTGCATAAAATTTTAAAATACCAATTGGCTTCACCAAACTCATAACTTAACAAATCAAACTTTAGAAACTATTGGTTTAATATCTTGAAATAGTGAAAATTACTTGGCATGCAAGATTATCTAACTCACACGAGATAGGATGAACTCACAATAAAGGTCATCAAAATCCATGATGAACCCTAATTTAGGGTTGGCAAAAGAATTGTTCTCGGTGTTTGCTCAATCCAAAAACAACGTAATAAACAATTAAAATTGTATGCTTAAAATATCACCAAAGTTGAAAGAAAATCTTGTGTTAAAAAAAAGTGATAATTTGTGATGTAAAATAACAAAAGAAAAATTAAATTTGAAAGGCGAAGAGGAGCAAGTTTGAGGAATGTATGTGTGATTTTGATGGATGAGTGCCCTTTTTTTTAAGGACAAGAAAAAGAAGACCTGGCCAAATCGACTTGGCAGGAAATGGGGAATAAAGCGATATGAAAATTTACTTGTGAAATTTAAATTTTGAATCTTTTAGTTTGAAGCCAGTGAGTAAAATTATTAAATATTATATCGATCACGTTTTTATATAGGCAATATTTGATATTGTACGTCTGAGAAAAAAATATTTAATATGTACAAGTGTAAAATGTTTTTGACAATATTTCAATGATCAATGGTTTCTATGTAAAGCACAAGGCTCTCAATTATGACGAAAATGCATCGAGGTCAAGAATCTTTGGGACAAAAACAAAAAATGTGGATTCGAAATCATTAGATGATTGGCCAAGTAAAGCCATTTGAATGAAATGATAGGCTTGCATGACAATAGGGTAGGGCCGATTAAACGAGGCAAGGCACAGGCAAGGCATGGATTGCAAATTACGACCAGCAAGACGGGAGCATTTGAAACCTTGGCCATACCAAGCAACCAGCCAAACAAAAAGATCTCGCTCTCTCGTGCCGTTCATCTGGAAAGGAGAGAGACTCCCAAAGATAACATTATTATTATTAATTTTTTTTGTTCTACCATTAGTATTTGAAATTATATTCTGACAAATCTGATTCAAGTGTTTATAAGAGCTACAACCGATTTATCACTCTATTCCACTAAACTTTTGAGGAGGGGGACACATAGGGGATAAGGTATCACCAAATCTATATTATCCCCACAGGGAATTAGTCCACAAGATTATGGAGCGGCAGCACATGATTTGGTGAGCGGTTCATTCAATTTTTGAGCTTCATAAGGCATCTTTTTTTTTTAATATTCCTGAAATTTAAATATTGATCAACATGATATAGCACGTTTTTTAGGATAAAGATCACATGCTATATTAATCAAGTATAAGTTCAAATTGGATAATGGATTCTTTTTCAATGCAGTCGTTATCAATGGTGGAAAATTTTGCCAGTTTTCCTCTGTCTTCGAATTCCCAAATACTTAACCCCCAAGAAAAAAAGAGAAATAGAGAAATAATTTAATTGTTTAATGAGCACTGTAGGATGAAATATGTAATTATCTCAATGGTTGTCTCCAAACGATTAGGACTTGCTGGGGTTGAATTCATACCATGGAATATTCGTATTAAGAAAAAATAATGAAAAAATGTCATTTATTTTCATGAATTTATCCTATTAAATCATTTTAATTTTTCCATAACTTTTTATAATTTGATATCATATAAAGTTATTGTAATTATGTTTTTTAAAAATTACCACACAAAATGCATCTCTCTCTGCGTATATTTTGGGGGTAATCAGTGTCCGCATCGGAACTTAGAAGTCTCTCTTTCTCTATACTTCTTTCGGTCTTAGATCAATCTCTTTGGGTGTTTTTCCCCTGTTGGTACCAAATATTCACTGAGTGCACAAAGGAAATAAATTAAATATAGAATTAATATTTAATATAGTTTCTAACATGCCTATCTACAATTATCATTCACTCAAATTCATTCATACATTCATTCAATCAATTCTTCTTGCCATCACTTACTATAACAATGCCCATGACTCAATTATACCCTTATTCAAACCTATACTAAACCATTTCCATACCACCGTATAAATGACAACACTAACACTCTAATACCACGTACGATTACTAATGGTCAACTCCCCTCACTATTAGAAAATAAGGTATAAACGATGAAAATATCTATTGCTGATAGTAAAAATTCTGTCGTTAATAGCGATAAAAATTTTTCGTCACTGAAATTCTACTCTCAAAATATTAGCGACGGAAAACCATCGATCGCTAAATTTTTTGACGGATTAATGACGGAATATTTTTATCACTAAAACTTTTCGTTGTTAATCCATCATTGATTACAAACAATATATAAAACTATCAGCGATAGAAATTCATCGCTCAAAATTTTATCATTGATAACTTTACATAATCTGTCAGCACCTGCACGTTTGCCTATGCCAGCGCATATGCCCACTAGCGCTCTTGCCCTGCCTTCTTTTTTTTTTCTTCCGAAAAGTATCATCACGCGGACTCGAACCTGTACGTACAATGAAAGTTTGAGTTGTGACAACCACTATCCCCCAACGTCATCTCTGATCATCTTTTTTTTTTATTTGTTATCTTACTCTCACATTTTTTTAAGAATAATAAAATAATATAAAATACTAATTTATTATAAAATAATTAAATAATAAAATGCTTACATAAATAAAATAATAAAAGATTTAAAAAATAAAAAAATATTATTCTTTAAAAAATAAAATAAAATGTTAATTTAAAATATTATAAAATAATAAATATGATTTGTTAAAATAAAATAATAAAAGAAAAGAAAAATAAAATAGAATAATATAAAATGTTAATTAAAGAATTAATTTTAGCGATGGAAAATTTTAATCGCTAATCCGTCGTTGATAATTTTACAAATTTTATGAAATTAGCGACAAATTAGTGACAGAAAATTTCCATCACTAATCCGTCACTGATAGTTTTACATAGATTTTAGATTTTTTAATTAGTGATGGATTAGCGACGAAAATTTTTTGTTAGTAAAAATTATGTCGTTAATTCGTCGTTGATAGTTTTATGTAGTTTATTTTTTCTTTTTTTTTTATCCTAGACCAATACATCGATGAATTAGCGACGGAAAAAAAATCCGTCACTAACTTCCATCGCTAATCCCTCGTTAAGTAACACTATTTTTTCCAGTTGGACCGATTAGTAACATAAATATTTCCGTAACTAATTTTCGTAGTTAATCTTTTCGTCGCTAATCTCTCGATAATTTTTACCTCTTTTTATTTTGTAACCTCTGATATTAATCTGACACTATTTATGATGGAATTTTTCTGTCACTGATTTTCCGTCACTGATACCCTGTTTTCTTGTAGTGTCTCTTTGTTGAATTTCAACGAGGTTCAAAAACCTATAACACAAATTTTGGAGTCTACCAAACTTTCATGGGTGTAATGATAAAACATTACACTCTTTCAATCATATATATCGGATTTGAGCTATAGAAATGAAAAAATGAGACTTGAGAGAATTAACCCCCGAATTGGATTAATTGGACAAAAGCTCAGATATCAGCCGGTGAAAATCCAAAAGAAAAAGAAAATCTTTGGAGTTCTAAAACTTGCGCACCACACAATATTTCTTCAAAATTCACGGAAATCAAATATTCCCTTTTCTCCTTATTAACTTCTTTTATATGTATCATTCTCTTAGCATCAAAATATACTTTCTAAATTTATATATTTGAGTTGAATTAAAATATAAACATCCTAAAAAAAAAGTAACAAAAAAAACCCTCAAAAAAAGAAGAGAGAGAGAGAGAGAGTTGCTTGAGAAAGACAAAAATATCCATCCATCAATGTCATTTATTTTCATGAAATGTGTAATTATCTCAATGGTTGTCTCCAAACGATTAGGACTTGCTGGGGTTGAATTCATAGCATGGAATATTCATATTAAGAAAAAAAATAAAGAAAAAAATGTCATTTATTTTCATGAATTTATCCTATTAAATCATTTTAATTTTTTCATAACTCTATATAATATGATATCATATAAAGTTATTGTAATTATTTTTTAATACCACACAACACGTATCTTTCTTTACACCTGTTTTTATCATATAGGATATTCAAACTCGAAAACTGAGTTAAAGGGTATTAATGTTCAAACACCATGACAACTAACGCGTTGGGGCTTATATGTCTCTCTTTCTCATCTGAGATCTATCCCTCTAGCATGCTTATCTATGATTATCATTTACTCAAATTCATTCATTCATTCATACAATCAATTCTTCTTGCCACCACTTACTATAACCGTGCCCATGATGCAATTATACCCTTATTCAAACCTGTACCAAAACCATATCCATTCAAAACTTATACATGACAGCTCTAACTAACACTCTAACACCTCGTGCCATTACTAATGGCCGACTCTCCTCTTTATTGAATTTCAATGAGCTTCAAAAACCTCTAACACAATCCTCTGCAATTATAGGAGTTCTAAAACTTGCACATCACACAATATTTCTCCAAAATTCACAGATATCAATTACTCCCTTTTCTCCTTACTAATTTCTTCTATATGTATTATTCTCTTAGCAACTAAAACTACTTTCTAAATTTATACATTTGAGTTGAATTTAAATATAAACAATTTCTCATAAAAAAAACCTCAAAAAAGGAAGAGAGAAAGTTGATTGAGAAAGACAGAAATATCGATGATCGATGGTCGAAAGGTCAATCTTTATTATCGGTCTTTTCTTTCCTCTTTTATCACTTCTCCCTCTAATCTATTGGCCACTCTAATGTATTGTCTACTTATCAATCAAAATGAGAGAGAAAAGAGATAAAAGAAGAGAAGAAGAAAATTACAAAGAAGGTGACTACTAACAAAGATAAAGAGGAAAGAAAGAGAGAGTATGGAGATTGAGTGGTGGCCACTAGCCAGATGAGAGAGCACACAGATGGAGAGACGAAGACGAGGATGGAGTTGGCAACTTGCCATCGTTGAGAGAGATAGATGACAGATCAAGGATAGAGAGAGAGAGAGAGAGAGAGAGAGAGAGAGAGAGAGAGAGAGAGAGAGAGTGCCGGGGAAATGTTTGATCATCTTTTAGGAGACTTGCCCAGAGTTTAGAATTTTTGAATTTTTGAATTTTTTACACAATGTTTTTCCTCATTCTACCTTTTTTTTTGTGTTTCTTCTTAGAAAATATTTTCTATATTATTATTATTTTTGTCACTTATATGATTGAAGTGCAAGCATTTATTGCTAGCAAGGGACCCGCATGGAAACAAATGCAAGCTTGCCCGTTCTGTGGGCAAGTCTGTGAATTATGCTTGTAATTTCTCTAATGTTGACCATGTCGGTCCATATCCCTTGTAATGTCTCAATTATGCCCTTCACACGCTAACCTAGTTTTGATTTTCTCTTTGATTATTTAATTATTTTTTCCCCTTATCAGACACTATTTTTACCACGTGATATGATAATGACAACTTAGAAATTAATTTACAGATTCAACTTCAGTTTACCATTTGGTAACCTACTCCTCCTAAATATCATTAACTAAAAAGAAGATTAATAAAAAAAAATTAATGGTTAACACCTTTTAAAATGTTTACCAATTTTAGCTTAATTAATTAAAAAATTATATTTTCTCTTTGCAATGTCCCCCATGCTTGTCATTAATTATTTCTTATTTACAATTTCTCCTACATGCCACTGCATTTTTGCAGATTTTACATGGCTTCTATCACGAAGATCTCCAATCTCTATTATATTCTTGGTTCATGACCCAGTCACGCACAGGACAGTTAAGGGAAATCTCGCACTTGATATTTCTATCATGTTTTTGCAGTGGCTTCTCTCTCCATATCCATTAACTCTTCGAATTTGGCTTTATATAAAAAGAGATTTTAGACAAATATTTTAATTAACCAAAGTTCCATTTTGTCAAGATTTTAAGTACTTTTTAAATAGAGTAACTAATAAATATTGGTGATGATGAAGCCATTTCGCAGCTTAAGATGGTCATTAACATTGTTTAATGGACTGAAGATGCAGCAAAAGTCATAAAGGAGTAACATATACATAGACATAGGATACACACGAAATAGTAGACCCAGAATTCCAATAATTGGAACAACGATATTCAACATCTTAAAAGATTCAATAATTCTGGTCATTATCTATTTATTTTCTATCTTATTGAGGCGATGGTTGTTTACATGTGACAATCACCATTGCTGGCCTTGTAATCGATTTTCATGGTCTCTAAGAAAGTCTTCCCATCAAGCTTACGAGAACAGAACTCTTTGATGTATTGTTTCATGGTCACGGTTTTGAAGAGTGGAGGGTTTTGTGGGTTTACAAGAGTTGTCGCTGGTCCAATATTTGCTTCCGATTTGGGTTGAAAAATACAGCTATTGATATCCTCTCTGTGTGTTCACTGTTGCCCTATGCTTCAAACTTTTGTAAACACCATTGCTTATAATCTGCAAAAACATGAACCCACCCAATCATTCGTTGAAAACCCAAAATTGATCTCATAGAATGTAATTTTAAATTCTTTCATTTTGAATCATATTATATTGAGGTTAAGAACCATTATTCTTATATAATATTATGATGTTTTTCACTATCTATGTGTGTGTGTGGGAATAACCATCTTAAAATTTACTTGGATCTGTAAATTTTCCTAGTTGTTTTTCACTGTCTATGTTTTTCACTCGCCTCCTAAGGAATAGCATTTTCCGAGTTGTTCCTTAATCTTATGTGTGTTCTAAATTTGGCAAGTATATCAAAATGAACAAGGCCTACTTACACAGTTATTAGAAATGCTTTACGTATTGTTTGTATTTGAAACAATGAAAGTCTGCTCTCACCGCCAACTTGCTTGGCCGATGAATGTTGTTGTAAAGGCTGGATGCAGTCGCAAACCATTAGTAACGATCTTTGAGGAACTTAACCCAAATAACACATAAGTGACTATAATATTAGCCAACCACACAATCCTAGTCAAACAAAGAATGCCAGATTAGGGTAGTCAGGAAGCAACTGGTTTGGACCGACATAAACAGTACCAAAAATGGCATTTAGTGTATTAAGTATTCCAAACCATAAAAGGGTCATTGATTTCTGTTGATTATATTAAGAACTAACATATAAATGAAGGGAAGTGATAAAATGTCACAACCGTATTAAAAGAGAACTCTTTCCATTTTAACATGATTTTGTTGTTTTGAACATTACCATGCTTGAGACTTCAAGCAAATCAATTTCTCAAGATAGCTTGAAATTGCAAGAGACAAGTGGTCTTAAGTTCTTGCATTTTCCTCCACAATATAACCACTTCAAAAATTTGTACCCAAAAGAAGAAAACTCACATCATTGAATTAATTAATTACCCTGTCAGGCCTATTGAAGCGGTGTGCGGCTCATCCAAAGAAATAAATTCAAGCATCTTTCTTCAGTCAACAATTTCCAATTTTCCGTGTTTGGGTTTTTTCATAGGGGTCCATTGAATCACACAAAACCAAAGCACCCACCACCAATAACAGCCTTAATTAAAACATCAGTACATTTTTCCGTATTACGTAATCTCAAGAGGTTGTGGCTGGTAAGGGATATCAGCCGAAAGTGCTTGTTTCAAAGAAGAATCATCTGGTCGACAATTTCTCCTTCTTCCAGCTCTGAGTCTTCTCCGCCATTAGGGCTTAGCTTTCTAGGGTTAGGGTTAGGGTTAGGGTTTTTTTTTTTTTTTGATCATCTGTCGATAATGCAGATTGCGCTAGCTCTTCAACCACCATCTTTCTCTCTCTGTTGTTCTCGTGTTATGGATCCTCTGAACTCAATTGAAGAACGAAAATCACTTACTACCCTTATAATTCAAAAATATCTATTTATCTTGGTTTTAAAATGGGAAAGTGATGGAGACCTTTATACCCCTTCATTAAAACTCACAAACTCTATTCTCTCTCCTCTCTCTCTCTCTTCCCCTTGTCTGAGTTTCCTTTGCTTGATAGAATAACATCAGAAATAGCAAAAAAAAGACTTTTTTATTCATTTTTTAACCCATTAACCCAGAAAAATAATTACAAAATCCAGAAAAAGAAAAAAAACCCACTCGCTCTCTCTCTCTCTCTCTCTCTCTTCCCCTCATATTCCAGCAAACCCAAAAAAAATAAAAAATGGATAGTGTAATACCCGGGGAAAAAAAAAATTAAAATTAGGGCTTAAAGCCCTAATTTTCTTCTTTTTCCCTCTCTCTCTCTCTCTCTCTCTCTCTCCCTCTCTTTCTTCTCTCTCCTCCCGATCTCCCCGCCGCCGTGTCTCTTCCCCTCCCGCTGCAGCCGCCAGCACTGTCGGTCACCACCATCGCCGCCGCACCCAGCCGCCGTAGCTCCTCCCTTCCGCGAGTGAGCCACTGCAGCTCCTCCCTGCACGAGCTGCCCGGTGCGAACGCGCGAGCTAGCCCACGATCTCCCTCGCGCGAGCGCGCGACCCTTCCTGCACGAGCGCGAGCCCGAGCGCGCCTCACCCTGCACGCCACTGCACGCTCCTGCACGAGCGCCAGCGACCCCAGCGTGACCCCAGCGCGAGCAGCGCGCGATCCAGCTAGCGAGCGCGCTCCAGCGCGCGAGCCAGCGCCCGAGCCAACACGACCCAGCACGTGACTCAGCGTGTGACCCAGCGCGAGCCAGCGCCAGCGCGAGCGCGAGCACGCTCCATCGCGCGATCCGGCTCGCGAGGCCCACTAGGCCCGCAGACCCAGTAGCCCGCAGGCCCACCAGGCCGCAGACCCTGCAGGCCGCAGACCCAGCAACCCGCAGGCCCACAAGTCCATTGCGGCCCACGGCCCACTGCGGCCCACGGCTCGCAGCCCGAGACGGCCTGTGACAGTCCGTGAGTCCCTGTGCAGGTTTTAGACCAAATCGACGGGCGAACGAAAGCTAAATCTGAGATCCGAAGAGTCCTAGGTGAGAGAAATGAAATCTCTTCAACCCTTGAATAAACTTTGTCAAATTAGGTAGCATTAGTTGATTTTATATTCGACTTAAGATTTATTTTGATTTTGGTTATTTACTTATAAATAGAATAAAATTGATAACAGTGAAGTTGTTTATAAATTGAGAAATTTAGGATTTGTACGAATTTAAGAAAAACGATAAACCCTGAAATAGTCGGAAATTGATGAAAATCGTGATGACTTGATTAGGTTGGCTTTCTTGGTGACTCGATTGAGGGGCGCCTTATTCTGTGTATTGTGGTGTTATTGGGGAGTGCGCTACCCTCCCCAAAATGGTGAGTGGGATTTATTTCAATACTTTTGTTTAATATGTAAACTCTGTTTTACAACATTTTGATGAATGAGCATGATTTGTCGTATGCTTGAAATGTTTTAACTGTTTTTAAAATTGATTTTTGTAAACCGATGGAGTGTCCAAAAACTGTGTTGAATTATGAACTTATGCATCCATGTGGTTGAAATGTATAATGTGTCATTTTATGCTAGATGTTGCATTTGGTTTGTAAACCTAATTTCGGCACATTTTTTATGCGATATTGATTTTAGCCTTGAGAGTTTGGATTGTATTGTTCCGTAGCTACGAAGGACACCGTGAGAGACGCTTTGGTGGCTTCCGGATATGCATAGGCCTGGGGTATCCCACGAGTTGTCGTGATTTGATTATCGACACGGTACTAGTCAGGTTGAACCCGAAAGGGGGAGGATTTGGATTTGGATTTGGATATCCTCTCCAAATCTATCACCTGGACGAGGTTCGTCGCCAACGCCGGAGTAGAGAGCACTTTAAATAAACTTGCATATAACACCCCCGGTGCGCCTGTCATAGGTTGCGGTAGACCTCTGCCAGGACATTTTCGGCTGGCAGCTCTATGATTTTAATGACAGTGCTTTGGATATATATTTGACTTGATAATGCGTGCAAATGACATATTATTGAAATGAAAAGCATGATGATGTGAAATATGATTTGTATACTTGTGTTTTGACACTCCAGCTTCACACTCCATATTTGACGATTGCATTGACCCACTCATTCAATGAGTATTCTTCCCCGAGTACTCACCCCTCATTTCCCTTTCTGTTTCAGAGATAGTGTTTGGCAAAGAGCGTTGCTTTTAGGACGCTCAGTATCATTGGGAGATTTGATCTGGATCTGAGGAGTTATTGTATATTTCCGTTACAATTTCGTGAGTTAGTAATATTGGTGATGTATATGTATTATGAGATTGATAGACAACCATTGTATAATTCTGGGATGACTATATAAATATGGACATGTCATTGCATAACATTGCATTAAGGCATTTTGTGGTTCATTGTGTAAGTACTTGGGAATGTGTCATATCTTAGAAGTGTCCTCTAAGATCGCTCGGTGCCTCCTCTAAATCACAGGAGGGGCGACTGGCGGCTGTCCATGCCTTTGACGGGGACATGGCAGTAGAGGTCTGTGGCTAGGTTATTGAAAATTTTTATAGCCTTGCGTTATTTGGATGTCGGCTGTGAGATTGGTCGACTTTGGAGAGGCTGGAATGACCATTTGATTTTAATACAGGGTGATTGTGTTTTATACAGGGTAAATTGTACTTGGGAAACCTCTGAAATATGGAGAGATTCTGTCCGATTTTCTGTAAAAATACAATCGGCATTCAGGATAACGGGCGGCTGTTCACGCTCCAAGTTTGGGGCGCGACAGATAGCCGTTATTCTACGTGCATTTTAACCCAAAGCAAAAAGACATATTTCGGCAGCTTCAAAATTATGTGCATTCAAAAAAGAAAAATAAAATAAATAATTTTTCAAAAAGTAAAAAAAAAATGCAAAAAGAATAAAACCCATTAACCCAGAAGGAAAAAGAATGCATACCTTGTAGTTGATACAGACAAGCAAGTACAAAGCCCTAGAAAAACACAAAATCAATGTCAAAACACCTGCATAATTCTCTGAAAGAACCACACCCCCAAAACACAGAATCAATGTAGACGGTGCTGTTGCTAGGGTTTTGCACAGGTTAGATATTGTATGTTTAAATTTTAACCTTTTATTTTTTTGGAAATTGCTAATTTTGTGTTGGTGCCTGCCTTTTGTCACACGGCTATCCTTTATTTTGGGATTTCTTTTTCCTCGAGGGAGAGAGAGAGTAGTTTTTTTTTATTATTATTTTTCTCACACCCAAACCCTACTCTCTCCATCCATAACTTAATATGATTGATAGATAGAATTAATTAAAGATATATTTCGGTATTTGGTCGGGTTGTCGAAACCTTCAAATTAATACTGATTCCCCCAATGCAACAAACTGTAGCAATAGTGGTTACCAGGTCGAATTCCAAGGGAACTATGTTAACTTAACTCCTTAGTAATGCCAAAATAAAATGGAGGGTTTATAAAAAAAATTCCTAAATCAAAATTAAATAGGTAAAATTAAAAGACAAATCAAATATGTAAAAATACTAAAATTTAAAGAAGAAATTCAATTCACCAAACTCCGATCCAAGGGTTCATATATTCGATTGTCTTATTGATCATTTGTTGAAAATATTATTCTTGTAATTCAAACATTTAACCTTAGATCTATTAAGATAGCCATAATAAATCTTGTGTTTTCCTAAAATAATTGACCAAACCCAGCATCCAGTCAAAATTTATCATTAATCGACTGGGCACGATAGCGTTCCATATCAAATAATGACAACATTAAGTTCTATGAAAACAGTTAAACCAAAATACAAATAATCAAGATAGCTGTACAATTATTCGATTTTGTTTCATCGATTCCTTAGGTTAAAATGAATATCGGCAAACGACCCATAAACATATATAACCTATTTGCTACTCGTACCATTCATTCATGACAATTACGGATCATTGAAATCCTGAATGCAGTAGAAAAATTGATATTGAATTAAATTGTCAGATTAATCAATACCAATTCTTCATAAAAATAAATCAAGAATCGACGAATACTTGAATAAAAGACAAGAAATTAAATTAAGAACATAACCTCACAATGAAAAACAATCGATTAAAATTCCCCTTGAATCAGAATAAAAAAACTAGCCACTCATGGTGGTAAGTATCAACACAAGAAAATAAAAAATAATGTTCCTAAAAAAGAGAGAAAAAAATAAAAAATAAAATCTAATGAGAAATTGAATGAACAGTCATGAAATTCCTCTCTTTTCTCCTTAAGATGCAGCCACCTCTTTGGAGTATTATGTTTCTCTACAACAGCCCTCTCTTTTCTTGTGTAGAGAGTATTATGTTGTGTCTTTGAGTGCAGCCTCTTTTGTATTTAAATAAGCAAGGTAGCCGGCCCCTTTTTGTAAAAATAGGAAACTTTCCTTCCTTCTAGTCTTCCAATTTGATTAGGACTCCTTCTCTTCATAGAAAATAGAAAAGAAGATATTTTCTCCTAAAGAATAATGCAACTTTCCTTTCTTCTAGTTTTCTAATTTAATTAGAACTCTTCCTATTGAGAAAATTAGAAACTCTACTAGAATGCTGAAATTAAAATTCAAACTTCTCTTCTTCAGAGTCCAATAAGATGTCTTGACCCAATTAGTTCCAAAATTGCCTTATTAAGCCCAATTTGCTCCAAGTCTTCAATTTCAATCTCCTAAAAATAAAATTCAATAAAACCAACCATTAGTGCATTAAACAATTCAAATTCAAATCATGATAACAATAATAAATTGACAAAATTGCATGTTATCAAATTCCCCCACACCAAACCAATGTTTGTCCTCAAGCATTCACTAGATTAATGTCACACAAGTATTCTCTTTTTCACTCATTCCCCTCCTTCAATTCATTTTCAAATAATTTCAAAGCAGCACATATCAAAAAATTCAAGCAAAAATAACAATTCAGAGAGCAAGTGATCATAGTTTTAAAACTTTAAAAGAAATATAAGCATCCCATCAAGCTCGATAACTTCATCAAAATTCAATGCATCAAGATTCAATACCCTCATAAAGATTGCACTCTATACACTCAAAGTGTTTAAGAGAATTTGTCAATAACTCTCAAAATCAAAGCATAGTATGCTATTACCATAAGTTTGCTTATTTATCAAATCTCCACCACTACTTATATGAATTCAAAACAAAAATCCGGGGGTCTTTGTAAGGGTTGTAACGTGGCTTGGGTAAAGGAAGGGTAAAATGATAAATGTATCGTGTAATAAATATATAAAAAAAGCATGTCAAGAGTATATCCCCTATATCCCATATCATGAAATACAATCAAGCCAAAAGGAAGATATCCCAATCAAGATCATAATCATCTATCAATCAAACTTTTCACATTTTCGCTTCAAATTTCCCAATTTCAACTTTTGGGAATTTCTTCTTTTTCTTTTTCTTTTCCTTCTTTTTTTTTTTTTTTTTTTTTTTGGTATCGACACAATTTTTGATGAATAAGGAAACTAAATGAGGATCAAAAAAATGTCGCGCATATGCAATCCACCCCAAGTATATAATCAACTTCTCGAAAATAAATCTCACAATAGAAGTATCTCATTCCCTTTGCAAATAACCACTAAATATATGCTCAAATCACATGCTTCTTTAATATAAGGACCAAAACGAAGGTAAAGCGTAAAAAGAAGGCTATGTGTTAATTAATGAGGTTAAAGCAAAGAAAAGGGATATAAGCTCAAAGGGTTTCACTAAGGGAAATATTATGCACATGAAAGTTTATTTTCAAGAGCTAAAATGGGTAAACCTAAATGCCCCCATCATATTAATGTATGAACTCATTGATGTGGTCTCAAAAAGCATAACAAAGCAAGTTTTAGAATAAATACACTAAGATTGATGCACACTCATGAAGAAATATTAGAACAAATTTGATGACATGCTCTTAAAGCTCAAATTCTCACAAAAATTGTGTAATGTTGTATCAAATCTATCACATTTTCAAATGACTTAATCATCAAGATCAATGGGATACTTTAAAATAATTTTATCCAAAAATAACTAATCACACTTGTCTCTTTCATGTATTTCAAACTCAAATCAACAATGTATACTAACTCAAAATCATTATCCGACAAAATTCAGAGAGTACAAAGTTTCAAAGAAAAATAAAAGAAATGACATTGACATGAAAATCCTCCCCCACACCTAAATACTACATTGTTCTCAATGTATACAAAAGATGAGAATTTTAGACACAATGCTAAAGAAATTCACAACTAGCACAATTAAAAACTGATCTCAGAAATGAAAAATGCTAAGCAATGAAAGAGGACAATGAAAAGAAAGATAAAGAATGAGAAAACTCCCCTAAGGTGATGGCGGGAATGGGAGAATGCGAAGTCTCCTCTATAAATCTTTCGGTTTGGGCATTCGCAACCAGCATATTTTTTTTTTCTAAGGCCGGAAATCGCGTGATCACGCCCTAATGCCAAGACTGCTTCTGCCTCTGAAAATTCTGTGTTGAACCATGACTTGGGTGATTGAATTGGACACCTGCAAAAATTAAAGAAGAGATAAATAACACTTAAAATTGAATAAATGAAATTACTAAAAATTAAATCAAATTCTAAAAAAAAAAAAAAAAATTAGGTTGCCTCCCAACAAACGCAATTATTTAACATCGTTATGCTCGACGGTTTTCACTTGTTTCTCTTCAAGGAGGCTTCAACTTTACTTTGTGAGGCGCATATGACTTTCCTTCCATATCTAATTGTGCATTCAATTTAAAATCAATATCACATTTTTCTTCACAAATTTCCTGCACAATTAAATAAAATATATCAGTAGAACAAAGTGATTGGCACTCATTTGGGTACTTTATAGGATCGAAAATAATAAGTTTCACAATCTCGCTATCGAACTCGACGGAGAGAGTACCCTCATCCACATCTATTGTGGTCTTTACTGTCTTTATGAATGATTGTCCTAATAGAAGTGGAGCTGAATTTGTGATAGTGTTTCCTTCCATTTTCAAGATGTAAAAATCAGTTGAAAAAATTAATTCGTTAACCTGCACCAAAACATCTTCAACAATCCCCTCTGGATCAGCACATTTTTTAGGTAGAATTCCTTTGTTGATATCACATACATTCTTACCCATCTCATCACCTCTTATTTTCCCTACTTCCTTCTCGTATTCTTCCATCTTGGATTCCTCAAACTTAATTGGACTTTCATCGATGGCCTTATCCTCTTCTTCTTCATCCTTCATTTCATCTACCTTCTTGGACGATGGTGGGGTTGATCGCAACACCATTGCACTATCATTCTCCTTAGGGTTTACTACCGTTTGTGAAGGTAATTTCCCTGAGATTCAAACCTCCAAATTGCTAACCGAAGTGGCTAGCTGAGTGATTTGATTTCCCAAATTTTGAATACTAGCTCTCGTTTCCTGTTGAAATTGTTGAGTATTAGTCGCGAGAGACTTAACTATATCCTCTAAAGACATACCAGAATTTGAGGGTTGTGCAAGTGCGGGTGTTGTTCTGTTGAAGTGTTGCCATCTCGTGTGTCCTCCTTGGTGTCCATAGCTCAAGTTTGGCTGATCCCTCCATTCAAGATTATAATAATAGGAAAAAAGATCATACGTACATTGAGATTGATCAGGGAATCCTCCTACCATATTTACTTGTTGAATGAAATCTTCTGGTAGGGATGGACACATATCTGTCGGATGTCCGAGAACTGAGTATATGCCACAAACTTTGGTTGCACGTATTTGCCTTGCAGCCATCTGACGAACCAAAGCAGTCAATTCAGAAATTTGATTTTCAAAATTCGAGTGACTTACCTCATGAGCTCGATGCACAAGGGATGTTGGTTCAAAATTGATGCAGCTAACTCCATCTTTTCCTCTCCAAAAATCAATAAACAAGTGAAAAGGACAACTAAGAAATTAAAATAGTTTCCCGGCAACGGCGCCAAAATTTGGTCGGGTTGTCGAAGCCCTCAAATTAATACTGATTCCCCCAATGCAACAAACTGTAGCAATAGTGGTTACCAGGTCGAATCCCAAGGGAACTATGTTAACTTAACTCCTTAGTAATGCCAAAATAAAATGGGGGGTTTATAAAAGAAATTCCTAAATCAAAATTAAATAGGTAAAATTAAAAGACAAATCAAATATGCAAAAATATTAAAATTTAAAGAAGAAATTCTATTCACCAAACTCCGATCCAAGGGTTCATATATTCGATTGTCTTATTGATCATTGGTTAAAAATATTATTCTTGCAATTCAAGCATTTAACCTTAGATCTATTAGGATAGCTATAATAAATCTTGTGTTTTCCTAAAATAATTGACCAAACCCAGCATCCAGTCAAAACTTATCATTAATCGACTGGGCACGATAGCGTTCCATATCAAATAATGACAGTATTAAGTTCTGTGAAAACAGTTAAACCAAAATACAAATAACCAGGATAACCGTACAATTATTCAATTTTGTTTTATCGATTCCTTAAGTTAAAATGAATATCGACAAACGACCCATAAACATATATAACCTATTTGCTATTCGTACCATTCATTCATGACAATTACGGATCATTGAAATCCTGGATGCAGTAGAAAAATTGATATTGAATTAAATTGTCAGATTAACCAATACCAATTTTTCATAAAAATAAACCAAGAATCGACGAATACTTGAATAAAAGACCAGAAATTAAATTAAGAACATAACCTCACAATGAAGAACAATCGATTAAAATTCCCCTTAAATCAGAATAAAGAAACTAGCCACTCATGGTGGTAAGTATCAACACAAGAAAATAAAAAATAATGTTCCTAAAAAAGAGAGAAAAAATTAAAAAATAAAACCTAATGAGAGATTGAATGAACAGTCATGAAATTCCTCTCTTTTCTCCTTAAGATGCAGCCACCTCCTTGGAGTATTATGTTTCTCTACAGCAGCCCTCCCTTTTCTTGTGTAGAGAGTATTATGTTGTGTCTTTGAGTGCAGCCTCTTTTGTATTTAAATAAGCAAGGTAACCGGCCCCTTTTTGTGAAAATAGGAAACTTTCCTTCCTTCTAGTCTTCCAATTTGATTAGGACTCTTCCTTTTCATAAAAAATAGGAAAGAAGATATTTTCTCATAAAAAATAATGTAACTTTCCTTTCTTCTAGTTTTCTAATTTAATTAGGACTCTTCCTATTGAGAAAATTAGAAACTCTACTAGAATGCTGAAATTAAAATTCAAACTTCTCTTCTTCCAAGTCCAATAAGATGTCTTGACCTAATTAGTTCTAAAATTGCTTTATTAAGCCCAATTTGCTCCAAGTCTTCAATTTCAATCTCCTAAAAATAAAATTCAATAAAACCAACCATTAGTGCATTAAACAATTCAAATTCAAATCATGATAACAATAATAAATTGACAAAATTGCATGTTATCAGTATTAACAAAAAAAGTTAAGCTTATTTAGTTAAGTCAAGTCGTAATTATATAATTATAAGATTTTATATATAGTCTAAAATGAGAGATTATTGGATCATTAATCCAACATTGGGCTTAATTTTTTTTTTTTTTGGTAGAAAACGAAAGAAACAAGAGGAGGCACGCCCAGGGGGAAAAACCACCCTACACACTGACCCCAACAGAACCCTTCAAGTCCGAATTGATCAACTTAACCAATTGCTCAGGAGGAAACTTTAATTCATGCACACCAGGAGCGATCTCTTGACCCATTTTGGCAAGTTTATCAGTGACCTATTGGCCTCCCTGTAAATGTGCCGGATGGAGGTTACCTGCACTTTCACCATAACCTGTCTGCATTCCTACACCAGAGCTTCCGAAGGATGATGGGAATCAAGACAATTGTTCAGCATGTTGCCAAGGCTTTCGGAATCTGTCTCTATCTCAATATTCTCCATGTTATTTCTAGCAGCAATACGCAGGCCCTACCTTATGCCCCATAACTCTGCCTTCTCAAGACATGGAATGCCAATGTTGATCCAAAACCCATGCAGCCATCTACCTTTGTGGTCTCTGAAAAGACCTCCAGCACTAGCTCTCCCGTCCCTTATGCTAACTGCTCCGTCAGTGTTGAGCTTGAGCTGCCCTTCCTGTGGGCAGATCCAATTGGTATTTCTGCATCTTTTTTCTTGCATTCCTAGCTTGGGATTTCTCTCACAGGCCCCAGCTATACACAGAGCTGAGTTAACTATAATTTGCGGATGCTTTGCCTCTTCTTGGTGGATCCAACTGCATCTTGACTTCCAAATCAACCAGATTAAAGCCATGAAGATTGAATTCCCCTTCCTACTAGCCAACTTGTACCTGTTTGCAATGCCATTTTTGAGCCAAACCACCAACACTCCTTCGAAAACTGAAAATTTCTTCCAATGTCTTTGTCAACCAACAGCCAAATATTCCTAGCATGAGGGCAGTCTCTTTAAGCGTGCTCCACCGTTTCGTCCCCCCTCGACATATGGTGCATGTCTTCTTCGATCATCCCTCTTCTTTTCTTCTCAGCATTGGTCATGATCTTCCTCAAAGCTGCCAACCATAAAAAAAATCTTCTCTCCGGGCAATTAGCCTTCCAAATCCAAGATACTCTCCTCTTCCGTCATCATGTCCACTGTTATCAGATGTCTACTGCTCATAAGCTGAGGAAACCGAAAAGGTTCCATCAGCAAAGCCCCTCCAGAACAAAATATCTTCTCTTCTTTCTCCTCCAGGGATCATGACACCCCTTATCTCTTCTACGTGATCCCTAGGCAGCACTTGACTAAGATCCTCAATCTTCCAGTTTCCCTCATCATCAATGAACTTCTCCCCTTTCAAATTCTTATCGCACGTGTGATGTGGGATGATCGCATGATCCACAAGCTTTGTCTCTCCTATCCATCTATCATGCCAAAAGCTAATACTTTTTCCATCCCCCAGCCTCCATTTCATCCCCTTCTCTAAGCACCCCCTGTTATTGAGGATACCTCTCCACACGGTCGAGCTACCTCTTTTTTTATTCTAGTCCATTAATCCCCGGCCTCAAATGTATTTACTTCTCAAAATCTCACACCATAGAGCTTTTTCTCCCTTCTCAAGTTGTTACCCAGTTTTGCAAGCAGGGCTACATTGCAGCCTCTCATTCTTCTGATCCCTAACCCTCCTTCTTTCTTAAGATAGCAGACCCTTTTCCAGTTAACTAAATGCACCTTTCTCACCTCCTCTAAGCTGCCCCAAAGAAAATTCCTATTGATCTGGTCCATTTTCTTGCAAAGCTCCGTAGTTAACCAAGTTGTTTGCATTGTATATAAAGGGATTGCTATTGTAACAGACTGAATTATGGTTCTCCTACTTGCGGAACTCAACAGTCTGGACTTCCAATAACTCAACTTGTTTTGGATCTTTTCCACCACCTGCAAGCAAAAGTTCTTCCCCACCATTCCATGGGCAATTGGGACACCAAGGTACTTCCCCAGGTCATTCGTGAGGGAGAACTTGCAGCCGGTTGCCAGGATCTCTCAAGAGACAGAGGTGCTTTAGGAGCAATCCAAAACTTTGACTTATACTTAGACCACTTTCTTCTGAAAATTCCCTTAAACAAGATAAAATATTGCTGACTGCAAACAAAAGTAAGTCGTCCATGAAAACCAAATGAGATATCTTGGGCCCCTTCTAAGAGGATTTGCAACCTTCCACACTCCTTTTTGCACTTTCTCTTGGATAACACTACAAAAAAACACAGTTTTAGTCACGGATTTTCGCGACGGAAAAAATTCGTCACTATTTTGTGACGAATTTAGCGACAAAAACTTTTTCGTCGCTAATTTGTCACAAAATTTGAAACGAAAAGGAAGTCGTGGCTAAATTAGCGACGGACACATCATTAGTAGCAAAATTCGTCGCTAATTAGTGACGAAAAAATTTTCGTGATTAATTTTATCGCTAATTAGTAACGAAAAAATTTTTGTGGCTAAATTTGTTACTAATTGGTGACAAAAAATTTTTAGTTACAAATTTCACCACTAAATGGCTAAATTTTGTCATTGATTTATAATCCGTCGCAAAATTTAATCTTTTTTAAATAGAATTTTATTTTTTTATTTTTATTTTTATTTTATTAATATGTAATATTTAAGTTAAAAATTAATTTAGCGACGGATTTGTTTTTCGTCGCTAGACGAAAATCCCAATCTGTCGCTAAGTTTTTTATATATAATTAAATAAAATATAATATTAATATAATATTTAAATTAAAAAATTAATTTAGCAACGACGATGGTAATTTAAAAAATTATCATATTTATTATTTTTAATTAATATTATTTTAGGTCGGTGGTATAAATAAAAAAAGTTATTATATTTATTATTTTAAATTGTTATTATATATTATTTTATTATTATTAGAAAAATATGAAAGAAAGATAATAAATAATAAAAAAAAATTTATATCACATAATATCTTTGGTTTTGTGGTTTACAGGTTGCGTGTGCGTGTAGGAGTTTGGAGTTCGAATCACGGTGGAGGCAGAAAGCAAAGCGGCATTTTTCAGCAATTAAGAGTTGATGCTGGAGTGCCTGTTGGAGCGCTTGCGCGGGGGTGCTAGCTCGGGCGGGCAAGCAGGTTGTAGGCTGGTGTTGGCTCGGGCGGGCAAGGCCATCCAGGGACGTGCTGGCTCGGGTGGGCAAGGGCGGCAGGATATTTCGACGAATTTGAAATTAGCGACGGATTCCAAATCCGTTGTTGTGAATTTAGCGACGGATTTTTTTATTCGTCGCTAAATTAAGGATGGATAATTTTTCGATGGATATTTTTTTCCCTAAATTAGCGACGGATTTTAGCGAAAAAAATTATTTGTCGCTAAATTTAGCGACGAATTTAGCAACGGATTTTTTTATGTCGCTAATTTAGCGACGAATAATTTTTCGTCACTAAATTTTGTAACGAATTTTAGCGACAAAAATTATTTGTCACTAAATTTAGCGACGGATTTCTAATTTTCGTCGCTAAATTTTTGCGACGTGTTATTAGCGACGAAAAATTTTTTGTCGCTAAATCCGTCGCTAATGCTTTTAGCGACGAATTTTTTTTAAATTTTTGTCGTTAAATTTGTGGCTAAAAGGCTATTTTTTGGTAGTATTATATAAGCTAACCTTTTCATGCCCAAGATGAAAAGATAGGGCGAGAGAAGATCCCATTATCCCAAATCTACCCCAGTTTTGATTGGAGGGAAGGCTTCTCCGTTCCATATGATGGAGGTATCACTCGTTGAGACTAAGAACATGATTAGCTGAATCAGCTTAACAGGCATGTTTAAATCCACAAGAATTCTAGCCAAATACTCCCAACCAACGTTAACATAGGCTTTTTGAAGATCAATTTTCATGATCATGCTTGGGTTCTTGCCTTTAGCACAACTAATGGTATGGACTATCTCCTGAAGAGCCACTATGTTGTCAAGAGTTCCCCTCCTTGAAAGGAAACTATTTTGGTTATTTCCATTCTGCTGTTGTAATAGAAGTTTAAGTCTCTGCACAATAACCTTACTAAGCACTTTGTAGGAAGTGTTCAACAGGGAAATTGGGCAAAAATCAGCTATGGACTCTGGTTTATTTTGCTTGAGGATCAAAATCATGTGCGCCTTAGCCGCATCCGGCCAGAAGTATCCATCCGCAAGAGCTTTGTTTACAAAATTACAGAGCTTACCTTTGACTGTTTCCCAGAATTTTTGTAAAAAAATTGGCTGCACTCTGGTGGGGCCCGGGGCTTTCATCCCCTGCATAGAAAAAACTGCTCTTTTTACCTCCTCTTCATCCGCCAGCCTACTTAAAGCACCATGATCTTCATCATTTATTTTTTGATCCCATCTCCTGAATCTACTTTCATTATTTATCCCAAGAAAGAACCCTTCTCCTAGACCTAGGAGTTCTAAACTACCCTCTAGTCTGCACATGTATGTCATTTTAGTTAGCATTAATTGATTCCCAATGTCCTTCCCTAACAGCTTGATAATTAGGATTGTCTCCAAGGCTTCCATAGGTTTTTTAGATCCTCGTTGGACACATTCATTACTGGCATTTTCCCTGTCTGCATTCCCTTTTCTTCATCTTCCTCCTCTAATAAATCTTCTTCCATGTCTGATTGCTCCTCGCACAGTGTCTCTATACTGTTATGGCCACCTCTTCTTGCCAACTGCATGTCCTTAAAGGATACTTTTTCATGAATTCCGCCATTGTCATTATAAGCTTTCCCTTTTTTTGTGCTTCTCTGATGGTTGTCTTCCTCCTCCAGAGTAATGCCTACCTCATCTTCACTTCTTGCGTTCACAGGGGTAGACATCTCTAAGCTCAGCTTGAGTCAAATCTCTCTTCGGCTCGAGTCCTGCAAAGACTATGACAATACAATAGGGATTAGCCTAAAAACCTTGGACCAATTGAATTTCTCGTCAGCTCGAGTCCTGCAATAGTCATATCATTTATTAACATTTAGGTAAGCTCAATTGTAATAAAATAAATGTCTGCAGCCCAATTGTACTACAAGTAGATGTTTACATTGGGTCTAAACGGCCATTCAACCCAAATGAGCTGACAAATAACTATGGTTGCTGTGAATAGTTAGTCCATTGAATTGAATGGTCCAATTGCTCCGTTCAATTTCTCTAGCTGAGTTGGACCGATATGTAGCAGAGCCCAAAGCTTCGTTGCCTAGGCCCAGTCTAGTCTTTCAACACAATTAGGCTTTGAACTTTTAAGGCTCTTTTTGTTTTGTTTTTTTTTTTTTTTTTTGGTACTGTACTAATTGGTATTTACATTCATACTTTGACTAATCTGATCCAAAATTTAAAGTGACCCATTAAGAGGACTACTTTCCTAATGTAATTTGCTTTATATCCAAATCGCGAGTCGAATTCAGGATTTTGGTTAAGGGACGTAGCATCACATCCTACTAAACCAACTGGCCGTTAATACTTTTAAGGCTCTCTCTCTCTCTCTCTCTCTCTCTCTCTCTCTCTCTCTCTCTCTCTCTCTCTCTCTCTCTCTCTCTCTCTCTCTCTCTCTCTCTCTCTCTCTCTCTCTCTCTCTCTCTCTCTCTCTCTCTCTCTCTCTCTCTCTCTCTCTCTCGTCCCCCGACCACATTTCTAATTTTCATGAAACTAGTCTCATCTCTCATTCCCAATATTTGTGGTAAACTGTTACAAATTTTCACAATGGAATTTTTTATTATTTTATGATATCTAATTTATTCATCTGTATTTTCATATGAATAAAAATTAATACTCAAATCAAAACTACTAATTCTAATCGATAACATCAAAATTTTGCAAATCAACTGAAAAGGAGTTGAATAAATAGTTGTGTCAGAATTGGATGTAAATTTTATCACTTTGAGGCTAGGTTGCGACTAACTCATGAGTTAGGTGACAAATCATATAGAGTAAATCCACAATCAGATAGATTCAGCTGACACAGTCAGGTTTAGAGGTCAAATTTTTAGAAACAATTTTCAACCAAATCTAGTTAAAATAAACTGATCTATATATCATTAGAATGATTTTCAAGTCATGTTTTTCTAATGCAACAAAAATCTAGTCAAGCTTGGATGCCAAAACAATAATAAGCTAACTCCATTTTATACTTGACTTGAAGATAAGGGCTATCAAAGATGTGGCTTTTGGCCAATTAGAACTTGATAATCAAGAGATGGGTGAAGATCAGAAGTCCAAAACACTTTGATTCTACTTGTACACCATGAAGATAAATGCATAGGTTTAGTCCATGGCCATTTGAACTCTACCTTTGTAGCTATATTCCCTGGATGATAAAGATATTAGTGAAGATTGAAAATCCATAATAAATTGGATTCTACATTTATAGTTATATTCCTTTGAAAATAGAGAAAAAGATGAAAAATAAACATTCTGAATAACTATTTAACCACTTGAATCAAGGAAATCGAACCTAATTCGGGGGTAAAGATTAAAAACGTGTTGAACAAGTTGACATTAGTTTGTCATCTATGAATGGACCTTGGAAAAGAGTATCGAACATGTCGGACTGATCAATCTTTATTTTCGACTTCTCCATCCTAGTATTCTTAAACTCTATGCTTCTTTACTTGGAGTTTAATGGTTCATCTAAAGAACATCCATAATAAGCCTTCTTTTTCATCATGAGCCTTCTTTCTACGAGCTTTTTGGAATAGTCTAGAAATCCATTCTCAAGAGACAAAATCCCTTTATTGACCCGATCACCTGATTTGTTAAGGTTAATCATATCGACTAACTAAAAATTGGCTCAACAATAATATAAGATACAATCATTAAACAAAAAAGAAACACAAGTTTCACACACAAACTGCATTGTATTTACATAATCAAATACCTTTGTTACAAAGAGTGCCTGTTTAACATAGCATGCATCATAGAGATGGCATGATGGCTAACGGTAAGCTACAATACAGGTTTTATCCACGAAAAAGCAATTCTAAGACAAAGGCTCTACTCGAATAGAGAGCAAAAGAAATGCTTTCCTCTTAGAGATGCTTTTCTGTAAACAAAACAATAGCTGTGAAGATTTTACTTTACATGCAACACGCGCGCGCGCACACACACATAAAAAACAGGAACATGTGGATGGGTGGGCTACAGTACTATTTTTCTTTCCTTTTTCATTTAATTTGATATATTTAATTGGCCTCAAGCATCATTTGGTGGACTCTTATTGATCTTCAAAGTCTCCAACAATGACTTTCCGTCGAGTTTGCGGGACAGAGCCTGTTTGAGGTAGTTGTTCGTGGTTACCCTTTTGAATAATGGTGGAGTTTGAGGGTTTAGAATAGTGGTTGCAGGTCCAAACTCTACCTCACATTTTGGGTTGAAGAATGTGGCCATGGATATTCTCTCTTTCTCTGAGTTCACAGTCACCTTGTGCTCAATACTTTTATAGACCCCATTGCTTATAATCTGCAAAGGAATAATAAAAAGAAAAAAAAAGAAAAAAAAAAACACAAAGGAAAAGAAGGATTTTATTAGGGGGAATTCAAATTTAACATGAACCCATAGACAAGATTATATGATACCATATATAAATGAGAGATTTGAATTCAAATTATATTACCCTTTTTTAACTTAAATCTTTTTTATTTTATTAAAAATTTGACTTTAGAGTGCTTATCAGAATTAGAAATTTCTAGTTGGACTCTTCCAAGTTGAATGGAAGAGACATGCATGCTGACCTCTAAAATGTCTCCTATATTGACAACAAAGGAATCATGGAGGGGTTGGAGAGGAATCCAAATCCCATCTTTTTTGAGTTGGAGACCGTCCACTTGGTTGACTTGTAGAAGGATGGTTATGCCTGTGGCATCTGAGTGTGGGCTAATTCCCAAAACTCTCTCTGGTTGTGGGCATGGTGGATAGTAAGTCATTCTCACCGCTTGCATCCCATCTTCAAACATTTCCGCCATCTGTCTCTTTTTTATGTTTAGAGCCTTCTCCATCCATCCCAAAAGTGTCATGGACAATTTTTCTAATTCCTTCAAGTACAATTCCATGATCTCCCTGAAATCATAGTTAATTATACGATTTTAAAGCAATTTTTTCATGCGTAATTACAAGTGAGAGAGAGAGAGAGAGAGAGAGAGAGTTCTACCTTAGCGATGGAGGGAACTCTGGCAAAAGATGTGGCTTTCTTTTATGCATAGGCTTGGTTACAAAAAAAAGTCTATCAGCCCAATCCATCTTCTGATCTTCTGAGAAAAGAAGGGTTTGTCCATAGCCTTCAAAGTCGCCTTGCTTTCTTTGGTACTTTGTTTTCACTTCCAAGGGAAGCTTGAAAAACTCTTCAATCTCAGCTTTCAGTTTCTCCACCATTGAAGAGCTGACGCCATGGTTCACCAACTGCACCCCAATAGGGACAATTCATTGGTCATTTTGATTACTTCTTCCCTATTTTTATCATTTACTTTCATTCAATCTAATTGCAAAGATCTCGAAAACATGGTAGATGATTGCTTTGTTGATAAGATATGCTATTCATAAATTTTTATGACTAAGGAATGTGGTGAAGATGGAACACATTGGACGTAGAACAGCAAAAAAGCAAGCAAGAAGAAATAACGAAGACTTAAAAGAAATAGAACTCCAGAATTTACAAAGAGCATATCAAGCACTAAATGATTGTAGTTAAATAAATCACTCTTACAAATTCTAGATTGGATGTAAAATTATTAATAATCAATGAATTTCTCTCTTTTTTAATTAATTTTTTTATATAAATAATCTTAGATCATGTTCGTTTTTGGAAAACTTCTTTTCTTTTGTTAACACAATAAATAATATTTATGGTCATAAAACTTATCTAACCTCGAATAAAAGAGTTGGGTCTTTCAAGAATTAGCATGCGTTGGATTAAAGTTTTTCCTCTCATATGGAACTCATAGTAAGTTTCATATGAACACACAGAAAGTGAAGAAGATGTTTAGATTGAGACAAAATGAAAAGAGGAAAAAGAAATGAAGATAGCTTAGCTTAGGAGAGAAGAACCTGAAAGAGTCCCCACTCTTTGCAAGCTAAGTGCAACTTCTCTAACTCATGGCATGTTGTTTCCTCCATGACCAACTTTTTCAGGTCGATGATGGGGACGGTGGGCATGAATGAAATGTTAGAGAGAATTGGAAGGTCTTGCTCATCAACTACATATGACTCTGGGATTTGATACGATGGCTCTTTCACAAGCTCTTCAAGGCTTAATATTGGGAGTGATGAAGCCATTTAGCTTGTAACTCTGGAAATGTGTATATGCTAAGATGAAGTGTTTAATATAACCCAAAGTTTGGAACATAAATTCTACAATAATTATACTTTATATGTATTTTAAAAATCATTTATTTTAAAAAATCTACATATGTAATTGTCAGATTTGATTTAGTGTGATATGCTAGGTTTGGCTGTTAGTGAAAAATTAATCCAATTAATTTCAGTTAAATTTTTTTAATTCAAATCATTTTGAAATAATTTTCTTATTTTGAGTCTAAAAGCAAAATATGGATTTTAATTGAAATTCATTGTTTGAAATAATCAAATGACCACGGAGTTTAATTTTAAAATTATTATCTAATAGCATTTATTCCAAAAAAAAAAAATCATATATGATCTACAAACTCTTCTAAAGTTCTTTTTTTTTTAATTATTTTTTGCTTTTTTTAACTGATATAGATTTGAATTCCATAATTTTTCATTCCATCCAAGTAATAAAGTCTGAAAACTTGGAATTAGATCTGAATTTCATAATTTTGTGAAATTTATTTGGTTCAATTTCAAGCACAACCAATAGGAATTCAAAAGGGTCTTTTTCGTTCTTTTGTTTATTTTAAGATATAAAATGATAAAAAAAATCTTCTATTATTATTATTATTATTTTCTTAAATCTTGATCAGATGATTCAGAATCCAATCCACTTCTAGAAAATATGAGATAATCACTATAAAAAATAGAGCTTTCCCCGTGCTACCATTATTGTAGTTCATTGATGTCAATAAAATTTAGCACGACACAAGAGAAAAAATCTGGGATGACATAGCCAGAGAAAGTCGTGATGTTTGGTCGGAGAATTTGGGTATGGTCAAAATGTGCATAAAATTTTAAAATACCAGTTGGCTTCACCAAACACATAACTTAACAAATCAAACTTTGGTAACTCCAAATCCAAGATGAACCCTAATTTAGGCTCGGCAGAAGAATTGTTCCCGGCGTTTGCTCAATCCAAAATCAGCATAATAAACAATTAAAATTATATGCTAAAAATATAATCAAAGTTGAAAGAAAATGTCATGCTAAAAAAGGTGATAATTTACTATGTAAAATAGCAAAAGGAAAATCAAATTTGCAGGGCGAAGAGCTGGGAGTTTGAGGAGTGTATGTGTTATTTTGATGGATGAGTGTTCTTTTAAATAAAAAAAAAGGGGGTCAAGAAAAAGAAGACCCCATCAAATGGATTTAGTAGGAAAAAAAAAAAAAAAAGACCTGGCGAGCCTAGCCAACGTTTCTTTTTTTCCTTTTCAGTATATAAGAGAGATTTCAATTTGAGATTTTTAAAGAAAAAAGAACGATGACGGTATACTTGCATGAATATTGAGAAATTTCTCTTGGGGACGAAGCGAGTTAACAATGAGTTTAATTAAATTTTGGAGCCCATAACTTTTTCTTCTTTGCCGTGCTGTCCATTAGTTGATTTGTTTTTTGTTTTATGCTGGTTCAATACATTTGAAATAGACAGGATCTTCTTACACAGACACACACTTGAACTGTTGGAAACTCTTGTGGACTAATTTATTTTATTTTATTTCAATTACAACAAATTTTGAGTAAAATAATTTTATAAAAAAAAATCTTAAATTCTATTAAATAGAAAGTTTTGTTGGATACCAAATTGAGTTGTATTGTCTTTCATATTTAAAATTATATTTTATTTAAAAAAATAACTCTATAAATACTCTTACATACTACCCCTTTTAGATAAAAAGAATAGGAAATTGTTTAGAGTAAGGGGTTATTCCAGTTTGAGTGAATTCTTAATCTGAAAATTACTATTAAGTTGGGTTTTTGTGTATGCAGGCAAAGGGTGTCGTACTATGTAAAATAATTATCTATCTTTATTTACGCTTATTAATTTTTTTTTTTTGAGTATTTATCAATATTTTTACTAATTTGAGTTTGAGTTTGATTGGAACAGTAGGTGGGCCGCATAGGGGAAAAGGTGTCAAAAATCTACATCATCCCCACAGTTAATATTAACCGACAATCGATGGTCGGATAAAAATATTAGAGTTTTTTATTAAATTTTAAATTAAAACCTTAAAAAAATTATATAAGAAGAATTTTATCTAAATTAAATCCGATAATATTCAGATCAAGTTAATAAAAATATAATTTTAAATATCGATCGATTATATATTAAAAAAAATAAAAGAATCCCCACGCTTATTTAGTCCACGGGAGGATGGAGTGGCAGCACATGATTTGGTGAGCGGTCCATTCAATTCTTGAGCTTCTTAAGGCATCTTTTTAAGAAGATGATACATAGCACGTTTTTTGGGATAAAGATCACATGCAATATTAATTAAGTATAAGTTAAAATTGAATAATGGACTCTTTTTCAATGCAGTCGTCATCAATGGTGGAAATTTTAGGCCACTTATCCTTTGTCTTCGAATTGCCAAATACTTAATCCCAAGAAGAAAGAGAAAAAAGAGAAATAATTTAATTGTTTAATGACCTTAGTCGGATGAAATGTGTAATTATCTCAATACTTGTCTCCAAACGATTAGGACTTGCTGGGTTTGAATTCATACCATGGAATATTCATATTAAGAAAAAAATGTCATTTACTTTCATGAATTTATCCTATTAAATCATTTTAATTTTTTTCATAACTTTTTATAACGTGATATCATATAAAGTTATTATAAGTATGGCTTTTTTTTTTATCGGTAATTGCATCAATTAATGTGGTCCGAACACTAAGGAGCATGCTGTGGAATTGGCTCTCATAAATCTCGTTTCTCTATTTTTATGATTTGAACTCAAAATCAATGATTAAAACAGTACAACGCCCAACTACTATACCCATGAGAATTCGTAATTATGTTTTTAAAAAAATATCATGTAACACCTATCTCTCTCCTTTGCATATATTTTTGTCATATAAGAGAACCATCGGAATAATTAGGCGTTGGGGGCTTGGAAGTTTCTCTTTCTCTATACTCTTTTCGTCTCAAATCTATCTCTCTGCGATTATTTTGTGAATGCACAAGGGAAATAAATGAAATGTAGAATTAATATTTAATGTAGTCTCTAACATGCTTATCTACGATTATCATTCACTCAAATTCATTCATTCAATCAATTCTTCTTGTCATCACTTACCATAACCATGCCCATGACTCCATTATACCCTTTATCCAAACCCATACTAAACCATATCCATACCATATAAATGACACAGCTCTAACCAACACTCTTAACACCGCCCGCGATTACTAAAGGTCGACTCTCGTCTTTATTGAATTTCAATGAGTTACAAAAACCCCTAACACAAACCTCTGTGTTTACAGGAGTTCTAAAAACTGCAATATTTCTCCAAAATTAACGGATATATCAAACATACCCTTTTCTCCTTACTGACTTCTTTTATATGTATCATTCTCTTAGCACCAAAAACAACTTTCTAAATTTATATTTTTGAGTTGAATTAAAATATAAACAACTTCTCATGAACAATCTCAAAAAGAGAAGAGGGTTGATTGCGAAAGACAACAACATCCAGTTGATCGACGGTAGAGAAGTCAATGGTCCTCGTTTTTTTCTCTTTTATCACTTCTTCCTCTAATTTGTTGTTGAGTTATCAATCAAAATGAAAGAGAAAAGAGATAAAAGACGAAAAGAGAGAGAAAAGAAAATTACAAAGAAGAGATGAGAGAGAGTGGTGACCACTAACAAAGACAAAGAGAAGAGAGAAAGAGGGGGAAATAAAGAACATGGAGTTGGCCATCAGATAAGAGAGCACACAGATGGAGAGACGAAGACGAGGATGGAGTTGGCAACTTGCCATCGTTGAGAGAGAGACGACAGGACAAATCTAGGAGGAGGGAGAGAGCGAGAGAGAGAGAGAGAGTGCCTTGCCAGGAGTTTAGAATTGTTGAATTTTTTACTCAAATTTTTTATCATTTCCCAATTTTCTTTTTTTTTTTTTCATCTCAGAAAATATTATCTATATTATTACTTTTTGTTACTTATATGATTGAAGTGTAACATTTATTGCCAGGGGCCCGCAAGGCAATAGATGCAAGCTTGACCCTTCTGGGCAAGTTTGTGAATTATGCTTGTAATGTCTCTGATATTGACCATGTCGGTCCATATCCCTTGTGATGTCTGAATTTCGCCCTCACACGCTAAACCAGTTTTGATTTTCTCTTTGATTATTCAATTATTTTTCCCCTTATCTTACTCTATTTTGAGCACGTGATATGATAACGAGAACTTAGAAATTAATTTACAGATTCAAACTTCAGTTTCCATTGTATGTTTATCTAGTTTTGGTAACCTACTCCTCCTAAATATCATTAACTAAAAAGAAAATTAATTAAAAAATTAATAATTAACACCCATTAAAATGTTTAACAATTTTAGCTTAATTAGTTAAAGAAAATTACATTTTCTCTTCCCAATGTCCCCCACGCTTATTAATTATATTAAAATTTTCATAAACTGAATTTTGCCTATTAAGTATAATTCTAAATTATTATACCTAATCAACAACTTTTGTGTTATAATACTTAGAAAGTAGATCAACATCAAATTAATTTAATGACTGAATACTGATATCTCTTAAATAATGTCTCAGCTTCGAAATAGGTGTCGGAGAGTTTTGTTTCTAAATAATTTAATTTGATTCGAATCAAATTTAGTTAGAGATAAAAGTGATTATCAGATATCGATAATTTAAAAAAAAAAAAAAAAAAAAAAAAAAAAAAACTTAAAAGTGAATGTTGTACGTAGTTTTTCACCATTATTTAAAACTGATAGCACACGTTTAGATATGAATAACAATTAAAAAAAAAATAGATTTTTAAGAAAATTATTATTTTTTTTTTTGGACAAATTATTTTTCATTGTCTCCTGGACTTAAATTAATTTTGTAGTTTGTCATTCATGGACTTAAATAGATTTTTGCTGTAAAAATTAATGGGCCCATTTGGGAAAACTTATCCGACATAGTAGCCCAAATTTTACTTGTGTCTTGATGGGCCTTTTAACCCATCTAAGAGCCCACATGGCCTTCTGGAATGCGTTCCTCGGGGTACAAGACGATCTTAAATTTAAAAAATAACTATTTATTTTTTTTTAAAAAATCCAAAATTGCCTTGTGAAAAGAGGTAAATTTTTTTTATATAATTTTACATTTTAGCATTCAAAAGCATTTTTTAAAATATTTTATATCTTAATAGAAAATGTCTTACTCTTACTCAAAGCATGTAATTTTAAACAAAAAATTTGGTGAATGTCTATTTGAATTTTAAAAAATGGAGTTAGGAGTATTTGGGAGATCTTTTGACAAAAATAAACTCTTACCAATCTTTTTGTTTTTCCTTTTTTTTTTGGTTAAATAAATACTTTTTTATTTCTTATTTACACAATTTCTCCTAAATGGCACTGCATTTTTGCAGATTTACATGGCTTCTATCGTGAAGAACCCCAATCTGTACGATATTCTTGGTTCATGATCCAATCACATACAGAATAACTAAGAGAAATCTCGCAATTGGGGTAGACACTTGACTTTTTTTTTGTGGTCTCGATATCTTTAAAGAGAAGAGAACAGTGATAATTGAATTATAGTTCGCACTTGATATTTCTATCATGTTTTGGCAGTGGCTTCTCTCTTCATATCCATTAACTCTTCAAATTTGGTTTTATATGAAAAGAGATTTTAGACAAATATTTTAATTAACCAAAGTTCCATTTTGTCAAGATTTTAAGTACTTTTTAAATAGAGTAACTAATAAATATCGGTGATGATGAAGCCATTTCGCAGCTTAAGATGGGCATTAACATTGTTTAATGGACCTAAGATGCAGCCAAAGTCATAAAGGAGTAACATATACATGGACAAAGTACATAGGATGCATACGAAATGGTGGACCCAGAATTTCAATAATTGAAACAGCCATAGTTGACATATTAAGGATTCAATAATTGTAGTCATTACCTATTTATTTTCTATCTTATTGAGGCGATGGTTGTTTACATGTGACAATCGCCATTGCTGGCCTTGTAATCGATTTTCATGCTTTCTAAGAATGTCTTCCCATCAAGCTTACGAGAGAAAAACTCTTTGATGTATTGTTTCATGGTCACGGTTTTGAAGAGTGGAGGATTTTGTGGGTTAACAAGAGTTGTCGCTGGTCCAATATTTGCTTCCAATTTGGGGTTGAAAAATACAGCTATTGATATCCTCTCTTTGTCTGAGTTCACTGTTACCCTATGCTCCAAACTTTTGTAAACACCATTGCTTATAATCTGCACAAACACAAACCCACCCAATCATATGTTGAAAACCTAAAATTGATCTTGTAAAATGCAATTTTAAATTCTTTCATTTTTGTTTTGAACCATGTTATATTGAGCTTTAGATGCCCTTTTTCTTATATAATATTTATGTTGCTTTTCGATATATATATATATATATATATAAACATCTTAATTAATGGATAGTTAGTTTAATGGAAAAAAAATACTAAATCTCTTAATTAATACTCAGGTTCTAATATTGGGGATGGGAAAAATTATATTGGAAGAGTCCCTCTTATAGAGAATCCAACCGTAACTCGAGCCTAGAGTACGATCCGAATAGTGATCAGTCAAGCAAAAAAAAGTAACCATCTTAAAAATTTACCTGGGTGCATAGCCTTAAGGCTCGCCTTCCTAAGGAAAAGCATTTTCCTAGTTATTCCTAAGTCTTACGTATGCTCTAAATTTGGCAAGTATACCAAAATGAATAAGGCCTATTTACACAGTTATTAGATATGCTCTTAAGTATTGTTTGTAAATTTAGAGTTAGGCATAGTGACTGACCTCTAGAGCATCTCCTAAAATAACTAGAAAGGAATCTTGATGGGGGTTGACAGGAAGCCATCTCCCATCTTTTTTAAACTGCAGGCCTTCAACTTGGTTGACCTGTGTGAGAATGGTGATGCCACTGGCATCTGAATGAGATCCACACCCAACAACCTTCTCTGGCTGTGGACATGGCGGATAGTAGTTTATTCTCACTGATTGCAGTCCATCGTCAAAAATCTCTTCCATCCCGTTCTTGTCTTTTAACTTTAGAGCTTCTGCCATCGACCCGAGTATCTTCTTGGATAGTTTTTGTAGTTCTGCTAGGTACAATTCCATTGCGTCCCTGCAAATAATAGTATAACAAGGATTTCATATCTGTGGGTATGAGAGAGGAAGAGAGAGCAATTTGTACTGCACGGTAAAGATATTAAGAAGCATTATGTACTCATTGTCAAATGGTTTTTTTTTTTTTTCACCACCGGTATCAAGTTTTATTCGATTAATCCGATTCAAATATTGTAAGGTCATTTTAGACTTAACTATCTCAAATTATTTTTCGTCATTTTCAGAACTCGAATTTGATATTTCTGATTAAGGGGATAAAATATCATTGACTACTTAACCAAGAGTTTGGTACTCATTGGGTGTGGTGCTTGAGGAGTGCTCTTTCTCTTGGTCTTCCCATATCTTTGTGATTTGCTCTTCCCATGACTCATCTTGACAGGATTTTCATCTCAATAATTTCTTTGATAAATGTTATCATTATTGATAACAATTTTTCAGAGTCTTTTAAGTACTCAAACTGTCATCACCCAATGTATGCTTCCAATGAACTAGGCTTATGAAAATGTCTAACTTTTTATAGCGAAAATATCTAATTTTTAACATTCAAATACTAAGTTATTGCTAATTATTATTATTTGGATAAGAGGGACATTGGATAAACATCAAACTTGACGCTTCTAACACAAACAAAAATTTCAAGTTATTCATATGTCCATACAAGTTAAAATTCTTGATCAATTTTTCTCATTATTTGTCTTATTAAATTCGATCAATGCATTGGAGAAATTAGCTTCTTGATTTCTTTTTTCTTTGATAAGCAAAAGGCTTAATGAAAAAAAAAATACCCTAATTCGTATGATTGATGAACATATCGCGGCTCACAACCAAACCCAAAACCTTTTAAAAAAAAAATTCACATTTGAAAGACATTATTTCTTTTTCTTATAGTCTAAGTACTAAAACACAATTTCTCTCACCAATTTATCTACTGCAAGAAATCTGGATGCATACGGAACCTGGTTGCACTCACAAAACCTGACAAAATCTTTGGCCATACCAACAACTTCAAGGGGTAAACTTGAGAGGGTTGTATATGGATTATTCACTAAATAAAATGTAGGATTTGGCTTTTGTGAAATAAATTTAGCTGTTATTTGTTTGTTATGTTTGTCAAGACATAGAAAATTGTATGTGAATAGTCCATTTAGACATGTTGCTTGCAATCATAATTTTTTGAGAAATTAATGGGTGCAGCGGGAACATAAGAAAATAAGAAAATTTTCTCCTACAGTCTTCCAAAAATACGTATAAAAATGCATGGGGACCCAAATAGAAAACTTTGGAGAAATGAACGAGAGAGAGAGAGAGAGAGAGATTGACCTAAGTGAAGGAGGGAAATTTGGCATGAGATGTGTCTTTCTTATATGCAGAGGGTTGGACATGAAATAAAGCCTATCAACCCAGTCAAGCTTTTGATCATCTGATAAATAACGGATTGGTCCATATCCTTCGGCCTCACCCTGCTTTCTTTGATATTTTGCTTTCTCTTCCAAAGGAAGCTTAAAAAACTCTTCGATATCAGCTTTCAATTTCTCAATCACCGATGAACAAACACCATGATTCACCAACTGCACCAAACAAAAAAGATAGTTTTTCTTAGGCAAGTTGTCCCCAAAAATACTATAGTTTTGAATCCTTTTGTAAGATTTGTTGAATAACAATTCTATTCGTCTAAAATGATTTTGATCCTATTAGATTGAAACACGATATTTTTTTATTTAAACTTTTGTAATATGAAAAAGGGGAGTCGGTGAAAAAAAGAAAAAAAAAACACACACACGCGCATATATATATATATATATATATATATATATATGATCGAAATAAATCATAATGATTAACATTTCTTTTAAAGAAAATTAGTGTAAAATGAAAGTGCAAAAACCTGAAAAAGACCCCATTCTTTGCATGATGAGTGCAATTTCTCCAACTCCGAACTCGTGATGTCTTCCGTAGCCAATTTCTTCAAATCAATGACAGGAACAGCAGGCATCTCATCAAAGAGATTCACAGGGTCTTGGTTTAGGCATACATAGCGATCTGGGACTTGAGACAAGGGCTCCATAACAAGCTCTTGAAGGCTTAAAACTGGCACAGATGGAACAGATGGAGCAATACTGATTGCTTCAAGGGTTGTCTCCATTATGCTAATCAAAACTGAGTTTGTCAAATCAAACTTAAGATATATAGGTGTTTATATAGCCTAAATAGAGAGAGAGAGAGAGAGAGAGAGAGAGAGAGAAATTATGAATTGAGTTTAAAAAACGTAACATTGCCACGTGTTTGACTTGGCATCATGCATGTATGCACAAATTATCAACAACCATTTTTTTATTCTATTTAAATATTTTCCGTAATGTAGTTTTTAAAGATTGATGATGTTTGATCCAAAAAAAAAAAAAAAAAAATCATTAACATAATTTTGGCTCCAAGTATCAACGCACTTGATCCGATAATCATGAAAAATTTTAATGACCGTTGACCCAAAAACCCATTATTTTAAATGCTGGTGAGTGATGCAGTGTAAAAGATTGGTAATTTCAATTATAAAAGAAAATTTCAATTGTTGTTTATACTCAACATGATTTTAGAAAATATAATAAAAGTTATTTTTTGATTCAAATATAAATAATAAAAAGAAATTTGAATATGACTCTTATACCATATTAAAAGATATATGAATATGATTCTGATTCTATATTCAAAATCGAAGGAATATAAAATAATATGGCCCTAATATATCATTATTTTAATAAATTATTACAATAAGTTAAGTTTTTATATAAAATATATTGTTACGGATATGAAAAAATAATATTATAAATATTGAAATATAAAATATAAAGAAAGTTAAATATTCTCAAAATCGAGTTAATAATTGATTTGATTTTGATATATAATATATTTTAATAAAATCACATGAATCCTTTTACTTTCCAAAGAGTATTTGGCAATCATACATGGAAGCTTGTAAAAACATTTTCAAGGAGTGTCTTCACGTAAATAAATATTATAATAATTTTTTTTGAAGTACCATAAAGGAGATAATTAAAAATGTAAATTGCAAGAGAACTATGATCATGAACAAGATTTTTTAAGAAAACCCTTTTTCTGTCTGAGATTCATATGCATTATGTAAATCATTTGTATTATGTAATATAGCTTAAAACATGGAAAATGGTAAACATATCTTGTTCACTTACTCTCTCTTTGTTTATAACCCTCTCCAATTTTTTCTTCTTAAATTGCCTAAGCCTTATTCCCAATTTCAAGATTTTTTTTTTTTTTTTGGGGGGCTTGAAATCAAATGGGTTCGAATTTTTTGTTAATTGTAATAAAAGTAAATGCTTTACAAAAGTTCGAATTTTCAAATCAATAAAAAAATAAAGAATTTGAAAAGAAACTTTAGAGGAGTCTGTGAATTTATATAAATTTATTTTCCGATTACTACATTTTTCTAATTGTGCCCTTTTCAACTATGAAATCAGGTGGGCTTTCTTGGGTCAACTTGGTCTTACCTCTTTTCGGATTTGGCAAAGGAAGAGTCATCTTTTTTTTTTTTGGTTGAGATAAATGTGAATTAATGAAACAATATATAGTTGATTTAGTAAAAAATGCGTTAGATCGTTTATCTAAAACTCGAATTCGAATATTAAAAATAAAAAATTATGTTAAGAAAATTTTTTTATAAAAGATCTAAAAGTAACTCGATTCAGATTAGTTGATTAATTAAGTAAAAACAAAACAAAAAAAAAAAAAAAAAAAAAAAAGAGTGAATCGGTGAAACCTAAATCTAAGGTCTCCCCTCAAACGTCAGTCGACGTAATGGAAGGGTTCTGTGTCTCTTAATCAAGTGCTAGGGTTGGAGCCCCATAGGGAACGGAAAAAACTATTTTAAGAGATCTCCTCTTTTATAGAAGACCCGATAGTCATGTCGATCTGAATTAATCAGAGTGAAACTCTGGATTCCGGGGATCAAGGACCAAAAAAAGAAAAATCTAAGGTCTCCTCACAACAGACAAACTGCATATCACCCGAGATGAGACCATAGAGGAAAATGACTGCAAACCACAACTCCATCTCGGATAAAAGCATGACACTATAGCATAGCACGAGATTTTATAATTATTTTTCATTATAATACCGTTCAAATAAAGTGTAAGCCGGTATAATTTTTTTGATAAAATATTTTCTAAAAAAATTTATAAACATTAAAAACAAAATATTTAAAGTTTATATTTTAATAAAAAAACAACCATACCTTATTTTTTAAGGAACTTATAGGTTGTTTTATTTGTTACATAATTTTTCTGTGATTTTATTTTTTTAATAAATCACCGATATCTCTTAGTTATATTAAATCCAATTAAATTCGATTTGACCCAAATTTGTCCAAGATTAAAACTTTTCTGATTTTTGTCATACACAAGATTTGAATCCAATATCTTATTTAAGAAGTATCAGTATGTAGGCACTGGACCAACTGGGTGTTTATGATGTACAGAAACTTCTCAATACTAGCATTTTCCCATTTTGAAAACGTTTCCTATATTCGAAACATTTCAACATGTTGAATTAATTAATATTTATACAAAATCATTATATTTTACATATTTACGTATTTTTCATATTTAATGAATTATTTATTCATTTATAAATTTTATTTTTATATTAATTGTCTTATGATTAATAATTACATACGTGATCTTTTTAAATTTTTATTATAAAATATGATAATTCTATTATTTTCATAAAATAACTAATATTTATATAAAAATCTTTATATTTTTTATATTTACTCATTTGTCCAGATTTTTGTTTCTTAATATTTTTTTACAAAGTATCATTTTTCTTCTGTATCGTTTCCTATCCATTTTTGTTTCTCCGTTTCTTTTATTGTGCAACATGGCTGGGCGATGGTTTTGTGTGATTTTGCTAGTATTTTGTCGATTGTTTTTGGACCGACAAGATTAATATTTAATGATTCCTTTCCTTTTCAATTCAAAAAAAAAAAATGGCCAAAGGGTAGCCTCACTCTGTTGGTAACTCTTATTATTCGTAACATGATTATCAACTATGATCACATGGTGGTCATCGAGATGCAATGATTTCTCAATACTATATCATCAACTTTGGATCATTTCTGCATAAATTCCTGGAAATTAAGATTCTCAATTAACATGTACAAGCGTCATCAATGGTGGAGATTATAGATTTTATCTTTTTCTTTAATGAAGCACGTCAACTAAAGAGGTGGGTACACTATGTTTTTGGCTTTTTAATATACGGCTAAACATGTTTAGATATACCTTAAATATGCCTTGATGAAGTGTACATTGGATCACAAATGTGATTGAAACAAAAAAGCAAAATAAAAAATTAAGGTGTTGACCCTACGATTAAGAAATTAACCGACGAATCTAAGCAACAACTCCTCATTAATTAATCTTTTTTTTCCTTAGACTAAACATTAATGTTACATTAAAAACAAACCCCTCGAACTCGACAAAAGTGGAACAACCAACCAAACTCATGCGTGTTTTAGTTTCTCTCTATGTTTCATGTGGGGAGTTTTTTAACAAGCTTGTCGGTTTTTGACCGTTAAATTATTATCCAATGATTTGATCATGATCTTGATGAATCGATATTCGGGCTGCTCGATTAATTCGGCTCGAGTATCATAGAATCCAATTTAAAAATTGATTCTCTCGATACTTATTTTTTTTATCTCCAATTAAGGGGCCGACCCAATTAATGAATTCGGGCTGTTCGATTAATTCTTCTCTTTTATTATTTTTTTTCTTTTTTCTTTTATTTATTTTATTTTTTTATTTTATTCTATTATTTTATTATTTAATTTAATAGGTAAATAAAAAAATAATTTACTATTGTATCTTAATTAATGAAAGAAATATTTTAAAATTTGTTTTTAGCACATATTTAATCAATATCAAATTTAAACACTTAGAAAATTTTAATGAGAATATTCAATGAAAAAATTATATCAAAGCAAAGGAAAAAAATAAATAAATAAGAGTGAGATAAAAAAAAGAGTAAGGTTAATATTAAAACAAAGCAAAAGTTAAATAATAAATAAAAAAAAAAGATATCGCACAACTACAATGTGGCATAGTGATCGGAGAGCTCATCAGCAATGTCGAAGGTGAAGATTCGATTCCATCTGGTGACATTTTTCGCAAAAATAATGCAAGGCGGGCTTGCACGGGCAAGCGGGTGCCCGGCAGGTTCGGGCGAGCAAGCGGGTGTTCAGCGTTAGTGATGGCGCGTGAGCGAGTCAAGGCGAGTGGGCGCGCGAGTAAGGGCACGTGAAACGGGTGAGCAGGAGCGTGGGCATGGGCGTGGAGCTCTTTCGGGCCCGTGCACACGTGTGAGGGTTCCAGAATTAGCGACAGAAAAAATCCGTCGTTGATTTTTTTATATATTTTCTTTTATCAACGACAGATTAGTCACGGATAGAATTAGTGACGGAAAAAATCCGTCGCTGATATTTAATGACGGATGTATTCCGTCGGAAAAATTATGGACGTGCTTATCAGCAACAGATTTAGTGACGAAAGTTTTCCATCGCTGATACTATTCAGCAACGGAATTTGGATTTTCAGTGATGGAAAATTTTATCGCTGAAAGACAATTTTTTAGTAGTGTAAAACCCATATATCAAATATTAAATTGATAAAAACAAATACGTAACAACCACTAATACTAATTAATAGTGATTAATAATAATAGTTAGTATTTAGTAATAGTTAAATGATATAACAACTTATAATTAGTGATTAAAAGATTGAATTGATTAAAAAAAGATTATAAATAATAGTGTAAGAATGTAAAATATGATATCATGGAATGGAATTCATTCTATCTCTTTCTCTCTCAATTCTACTATTCTTTCTCTCTCTATATTTTTCCTTTGGAATTATTACAAATTGGTACGAGAGTATATGGATTCTTGGCTAATATTGAAAAATGGCAAAAGAAATTTAGTATGAAACCTTTGAAGAGAAAGCTTTGTATGATACCATTGAAGAACATCTCAAGAAGCAAAAAATTAAAATACAAGAAATGATTATAGAAATTAAAGAATATCACAACAAGAAACCAAGAAATCAATCATAAAATTGATGAACAAAATCAAAGATAGACATTGTCATGACAAGTGTTGATGATAAATTCAATATCATCATAAAGATGCCGAATAAAAACAAATCCAAAGAATACAAAAGAATGTAAAAGTCTTTTACCTACCCACCCCTATTGAAGCAAGCACAACGGTGGAAGCGGAAACACAATTGTCTAAAAAAAATTTATTAATAGTGATTTTCTGTCAAATATTTTAACGATTTAAATTTTGAGATTCAACGAGAAAAATCTTTTATCAAAAGTAGGATTTCAATTGTCCAAGAAGAATCTGTTAAAAGTGGTTTCGTGCCAAACCTTTCAATAATTGAATTTCTTATATTCACAGAAAAAAAATTTTCTACAAGAAACTAATTCAAGTGAAGTCTCTCCCTTCCACTACTCCCCATATGATTCAAGTCAAATCCATTAATCGTCTCAATTACTTTATCTCTTAACACAAATATAAGTTTTAGTTCGAAATTCATGTATTTCATAAAATCTTAATTTTTTATTTTTTTCAGCATTAAATACGTCTATCTTCAAGAGAAAATATTATAACAACCACAAATACTAGTTAATAGTAGTTCATAATTAATAATGGTTAGTAGTTAATAAGAGTAAATAATAGTGGTTAGTATTTAGTTAATATGACACCCAATAGTTAGTGATTAAAGGATTAATTGAATTAGTTAGGAAAAGATTATAAATAATAGTGTAAGAATGTAAAATATGATATCATGAAATGGAATATCTTGAAGTTTCTCTCTCTTTCTCTCTCTCGATTTTCTTTTTTTATTTTTATCACTCGTATTCAGATTTTATCTGATAATTCCGGTTTGAGAATTGTAAGACTCATGTTAGGGATTGATTCTCCCATATCCTTTTTCGTCATTCTCAAAACTCGAATTCGAGATCTCTAATTAAGAGGTAAAGTTTCCGACCACTTCATTCAAAAAAGTTTGATTCTCTCTCAATTTTCTCTACCATTCTTTCTCTTTCTCTAACTTCTTTCTCTCTATCTTTTTCCCTCCATCGCCATATTTATTTATTTTATTGGGTAGAGAGAGGGAAACAACAAACAAATAAAGAAGAGCACAAAACAAAGCCAACTCAGCCAAGCGGGTTCAGCAACTTTTTTCTGACTCTCTCCACTCCTTATCTTAGAAGAGCAGCTCAGATAAAGACGTAGGGGGGATCTCGCAACTCCATTAACCTCTCTGTCCCGCCTAGCCCCAGAGCCGCTAAATGATTCGCACAGACATTAGCTTCCCTTAGCACATGATAGACCTGTCTCACATTGAGGAACCTCATAAGCTTTTTGCATTCCTGGTTAATAAAGCTCAGAGGGTGATCTTCTGAATCATTAGCTTTCAACAGATTAACCAAGCTCGCAGAATCCACCTCCACTTCCAAATTGATGAACCCCAATCTCCTGGCCATGAGAAGCCCCTCTCTGAGACCCCACATCTCAGCAGTTATAATGGTTCCTTTCCCGATATTAGCCACATACCTCGCCACCCAGTCACCTGCACTGTTCCTGAAAATCCCTCCAGCGCCTGCTGTTGGATTTAATCGCGCATGCGGAAGCGAGAATTAAATAGATCGGAATTTTCGGGATAAATACCTCTATTGGGCGGTCTCCAAAATCCACCGTGTCGCGATGTCCCTCGAACGGATCGCACGGTCGGATGGTGATCACGAGGTTAGTCGAATCACCACCACAGCATCACAACGCCGCAATCCTCATGTCCGGTGAATCGTCTGACGATGGGAGATTTTCCTACGCGAAAATCTCCATCCCTCTCTCTAGTTTCTCTCTCTAGAGAATATGTGAAACCCTAGCCTCCATAGTTGCCTCACATGGCTTCTCTCCACACACTAGGTAGGAGAAGGAGAGTTTCCTGTGTTGTTTTCTCTCTCAGAAGGAAGGTAAGACCAATTCACTTAATTGGTTGGGGGTTACCAAAATATTGGTTAATGGTAATTAAGGATGGGAGTTACCCCATTCCTTAATTACCCAAATGCCCATAATGGGCATCAATAACCAACATCTCCCACTTGCACATTAGGGCATTTCACTTCCGTCAATCACAAGATCGCAACTCATGCGATTTATCACATCACCCTACTGGACCTTCATACTGGATTGGGCGTCGTGCGACCGGCGAGTTCACCTGCAAGCAAAGACTTTTCGATACACCTGTTAGGATGATCGAGAAGTCACTGTTAGTATAAAAATAACTCGCTATACCCCAGACTCAATGTATTTACATCCATCGAGCCACTTTCCTCATCGAAAGTGATCCCCAATCAATTTGCTCGACTATGTATTCATTATTATGTTTGAATCCCAACATGGATTAACACAATAGGTCGACCTATGAATACATAACAATGATGTAATGACTATTGGCCTTCCTTTTCCCAAACTCGAATCTATCGGTCTCAATTCAGCTGCTTTCCTAGACCTGCCCCTTAGACCTCAATTTATCTTCCGGGCCATAGGTAAACAGACTAAAGTAGCAACACTGAACCAATACTTCTAGAGACAGCCGAAAGTAATAAGGGCATAAGAGATCCCACCCAATGGATCTCAGGTCTCACACAGTGGGAACGGGGATCATGATCAAACTATCGTCTCAAATAATAGCTCCCACTATCCCATGGTCGTCTCATCACACGTGGTATGAAACACGTGCCACAGTGTTATTCCCCCATCTCTCAAAGGGCATATGTCAGATTTCTCTAACACTGTACAGGTACGGGACTCAGTCTACACATAAGACTTTACCCAGAGATCTCAGAGAGAGCAACTCAGAGACAATATCACAAATCGCAGGTGATATCTGAGATCTCATACCTGGCTGCTTACAGGCAACATGGATGTGGGTATTTCCATGTCGGTCATATCGCATATGACCTCATCCTGAACACATATCAGGGCGACTTATGTTCTAGTAGGGCTACTCTCAAAGCCTCTTACGACTAGAATCCGTCTCATCTCCGCTCACTCAGAGTCGGAGGTGGTCACTCGTGTGAGAGAGTCGACCATGCCTGCCTGACACATCTTTTATCACAAGATCACAATATATGACAACAAATGATGCAGGAAATAAATATGTGACTCATTAATGCATACATGTCATATATTAAAATAAGCATCTAAAACAGTATATAAGGAGAAATGTTAAAGTACACTAAACCCAATGATTCCTTACCTCACAAAGGAATCTCTCACAACGGGTTTTCTGAAGAGATCAGCTCTCATGCTGAGGTGTACTTAGATGTCACAATACCCTTCTCGGTAATATCTCTCATAGTGGTCTTCGGTATTAATGTGTTTGGCTTTGCTATTACACTTAGGGTCTCTTTTGATGACAGTGTCGGTCTGATTATCACAATAATCATCACTGACCTCCCACTATCTGTCACAATCCCTAAGTCTTCCAAAAAATTTCTGAAGCCAACTATTCTCATGAACTGCAATTGAGCACACTACTAGCTCAATCTCTATCGTAAATAGAGATATACTGGTTCTCTTCTTACTACTCTAAGAAGATAAAACCTTTTGCGTTTATTCAGATCACTACTCCCAGTCAGTATCTGAATCTCAACCACAAAACGCAAATCACCTCATCCGTAACACATGGAGAGCTCTGCAGTTCAAATGAGATATTTCGGAATCCTTTTTCACTGCTCTACAGTGATCCCTTCCAGGATTCCATTAATACCTACTTACTAGATTAACCATAAAATAAATGTCTGGTCATGTATGCCTCATCGCATACATCAAATTGTATATCACACGTGTATACCTCATCGCATACACTAGAAATGTATTTTGCACTGGAATAAGGGATTCTACTCATCTCCCTTATTTCTTTATAAATTCTAGGGCATGTGTCAAGATTCAGGTCTTTTTATCTTTAGCGATTAGAGTATCTTTTAGGTTGTCATCGCTCTTCTCGAAATGCTTAAGTATCTACCTGATGTAAAACTCTTGTTAGAGAGTCAACACCATTCTCAAGCGATCCCTATGGATCCAAAATCTGAGAATGAACTAAAACCTCATAACCATGTTACAATGGTCATTAGATACTCTCTGTTGTTCCCAGCCAACAGTATGTCACCTACATATGCGAACATGCTCATAAAGGAGTCAACGGGACGTATCAGATATATGCAATGATCCTACTCGATCATTACAAAACCATAAGATATCACCTTCTCGTGAAATCTCAAGCGCCGCTGTCTAGATGATGGCTTAAGGTCATATGTTGATTTCGAAAATCAATAGACCTTATACATCTGATCTACTAGAACGAACCCAGAGGGATGCTCCATGTAGATCGCCTCATCTTTACTTCCAATACGAAAGCGGTATTTACATCCTTGTAATGTGACTCCTAATCCATGTTCGTGACAATCGCTGAAAGATAAACGGATCGAGATAAATTGGACTATGACTCCTCGATAGTCCACCCCACAGTCTAAGTGTAACTCTTGGTTACTAGACGGGTTCTTTATCTCTTCATCAATCCGTTGACCTTTATCTTGACTTTGAGAACCTACTTGTTCCCAATAGTCCTTCTGCCCTTAGGCAAATCAACTAGGTCCCAGACCCCGTTGATTCTCATCAATTCCTTCTCTTCATTTATGGCCTTCATTAAACGGCATTTTGCATCCTCTCGAGAGCCTCTCGGACCGTTTAGATTTCTCATCATCCTCTAAAGTCGCAATGAGGGTCTCACCCTCAATCGAGAAAACAACGTTTAAATACGCATTCTCGACACTCTTAGGAGGAGAGAAAAATCTTTACCTCTTGATGGATCGCTCCCACTGAGATCAAGATCCGTAGTGGATTCTTGTATCCCGCCGCTGGGCTCCCCGATCTCAAGAAATATAGTATTACGAGACTCAGTCTCGATTATAGTGCCGTTCGTATTCGCCTAGGAACACATATTTTCTCGCGGGTCTAACTCACCGTGTGAATGCGAGAAATCGTGGCACAACCCCATAACCTCAAGTGGCTAAGGTCAGGCTGCCTCCCTGTCCAAAGCTCAATGGGGAACTGACTACTAGTCAGTAGTCTCGTAATACTCTTATCGAAACAGAGTCTCATGTGTAGTTTAGACGAATACTTGCGTCCTCGCTCGGTTCTTGAAAGTCTGTACTTCTCAAATCTAACTGATTCTCAATCTCGCTTATGAACCTCCTGAAGCAGTCAAATGCCTCAGACTTGTGCGAGATCAGATAGATGAACCGAAACACACGTAAACATCTATAATTATCTACACAACTCCATTTCCGGCTCTCATGCTTATGAGACCACAATAAAAAGAAGGAAGGTACAATAGTTAACTGCAATGGAGTCCCAGCTCTCATTGCATCGCCAAATGGTTTTGTCGTCATTTTGCCGACTAGGCAAAACTCACATACGGGTAACTCGAATCTGGTTAGCGGGTCCAAGAAACCTCTCGCTACTAACCGATTCATCATCTCTTACCCCATGTGTCTAAGTCTACTATGTCATTCATTTACATCATCATCTACGCAATCAGATGTAAAGTCAATAGTAGAACTACTAAAAAACCATTAGAAAGAGTAATACCCAATGCATACATTTCATCATGGATTAAAACCAGAATAATTCAGAAAATTGTCGTATTAAAAACAATGGAATAATTTCACGCATATCGTAGTCAATTTTAGACAAGGTACAAATTTGTAGATCCGTCAAATACCTACAATATTGAGGACGTCATAGCAAGTGTCGTTCCCTCTGACAACGACGAATGCTCTGTCCTTAACGTAAATCCTCCAAACTTAAGGATTCACTTGACGGATTACGCACTCCTATCTCGAGTTACGTGGTCGGTTGCTCCTGATTTCAAAGAAGAGAAATCAGCGAGTATTATAGTGAATGAGAAAAATCTCACACCACGTAAAGAAGAAGAATATTTATTTCTGCTCGTCACACTCACGAGCGAAATGACCAAATCTACCTCAAACGTAGCAATTTCTTTGGTATAAACAAATTCCTTCTTCTTGCGTTCTTGTACCTCGTTGTCGGTTTTGTCGGATGATTTTTATTACCTAGATCTCGAGTCTCGTTCGCTAGGCTTAGCGCCGGGGAAGTCCTTACTTGACTCCTCTGAATAAGCATGACTCGAGTGTGGCCTACTCGCCTCTAGGTGCTCCTCATCGAGATCACAATATGTACTCACGTCAACGAAAGTACGAATACTTTCGTCAAATGTGAGATAGTATTTCACGGTTTCCCATGAATCAGGTAAAAAACTGGATCACATCCAGTACCTAAATTTCATCCGAAATTTACTCGTCCGTATATATTAACTCGGTGATCATACTCGCCATTTGCTTCATTGTATGATTAACCCTTTTCTTCTGCATCCTCACATAGGAGCCGAAGAGAGCAACACTATGCTCTTATGGGACGAGTCGAACCGACGTGTTCATAAAATATGACTCGAAAAACGAGACTAAGTCATCGTGTATGCCACTGTTAAGCGTTGCCCTAACTTGACAAATCTTTTGTCCCATACACGATAGATCTCTTTATCTCGTATATTCTGAGGCGCGGTACCCACCCTGGGGCCCATCATCTCTTGCCTCAGATTCCCGTTAGATTTTTGTCTCTCGAGAATAAACCGAATCTACTCATAAAATCGCGCAGATCATATCATTCAGTTTACTCTCCTTGCAAAAATTTACAAAAAATTTAATACGACAGTTCTCAACGCATTAAGAGAGATATTTGTGACTTGGAGATGCTTATTATCTCATTTTTGTACGCCCTACGAATCATCAAGACCAAAATGACTTGAATACGACCCCAAAGCGAGCGTATGAGTCAACGGACACCATACACCACAACTTGGAATCGCATCTTACCATTTGGATTGTGATTCGGCATACAAAAACCCACAAAAAGTCACATTTATGGATGTAGGACCCCCAAAAATTGAAAAAATTCAATTTTAAGCGTTCTCACGCGCCGCACGGGGACCGTCACGCGCCGCCGCTCGCCGGCGGTGCGATCCACGCGCCGCCGCGCGCCTCCACGCGCCGGCGGTGAGCCTCCACGCGCTGCCACGCGCCTCCACGCGCTGGCAGCAGTCTGGCTCACGCGCTAGACGCGCGGCCCGGCTCAGACGCGCTGCCACGCGCCTGGCGCGGCTCGGCTCACGCGCGCCCAGTCGCGGGGCGCGGCTCACGCGCCTTCACGCGCTGAGCCGTGTTGAGCCGGTCAGACCGGGTCGGTCAACGGGTCAAGGTTGACCCGACTGACCCGGTCAACGGGTCAGGGGTTGACCCGACTGACCGGTCAACGGGTTCGAGTCCGACCCGGTCGGGTCGGTTTGCGGGTCGGACCGGTCAGGGTCCGACCCGATCCGCTGACCCTGCCCGTTCACGCGCCTGTGTGGCGCGTGAAGTCCACGCGCCTAGCAGACGCGCCTCCTGGCGCGTGCGTGTCACGTGCCCGCGGGTCTGGGCCGGTTCTTCTTCGCCCGACGGGTCCTGTAACGGGTTTTTCGACCCGTTTTCTGGAAAACACCAATCCGGCTGTTGTTTCTTGCATTTTTCGACTGGGAAAAATTTGTGGGTATCCTCCAAACATCCTACACTCGATTTTAGGAGGATTCAAGCCCAAAAATGGTGGGATTCAACCACCCCAGTCGCGGCCCTCCGCGGCCATTCGGAATCCCAGTTTCCGGCACCCAAATCACACAATAAAATATATAAAACCGTAGATCTAGATGCAAGGAACTCATTTCTATCATTTTCATGCATCGATCCGCCCTCTAAAGCCACAGATCTAAGGGTTTTATGTCCGTAGGGTCGCAAACTTCGACCGGACTTTTCATGGCCCAAACATGCTCCGAAAATTAAACAAAAAATATATGTGTGATCCCTGGGCCATGGGTATTCTTGCAGTGTTCTCGGATTCACGAAACTCATCCGTGATCCGGACCCCAAAATTTTAAAAACCCCAAAAATAATTCCGAAAATTATTAAATTAAATCCAACGACCGCTCTGATACCAATGTTGGATTTAATCGCGCATGCGGAAGCGAGAATTAAATAGATCGGAATTTTCGGGATAAATACCTCTATTGGGCGGTCTCCAAAATCCACCGTGTCGCGATGTCCCTCGAACGGATCGCACGGTCGGATGGTGATCACGAGGTTAGTCGAATCACCACCACAGCATCACAACGCCGCAATCCTCATGTCCGGTGAATCGTCTGACGATGGGAGATTTTCCTACGCGAAAATCTCCATCCCTCTCTCTAGTTTCTCTCTCTAGAGAATATGTGAAACCCTAGCCTCCATAGTTGCCTCACATGGCTTCTCTCCACACACTAGGTAGGAGAAGGAGAGTTTCCTGTGTTGTTTTCTCTCTCAGAAGGAAGGTAAGACCAATTCACTTAATTGGTTGGGGGTTACCAAAATATTGGTTAATGGTAATTAAGGATGGGAGTTACCCCATTCCTTAATTACCCAAATGCCCATAATGGGCATCAATAACCAACACCTGCCTTATCAATGCTTTGGTCCACTGCACCATCCGTATTAAGCTTGAGACTGCCGGCTTCAGGATAATTCCATTTGACCTTCCTCTCCACCCACACCTTCTCCGAAATTTTCTCCTTCCACGCGTATTCAGCTTCTCTTGTCATCTTGAGCGCAATTCTTGCTTTCTCTTCTGGAGGCACCTGGATCTTCGAAAAAGTCTCTCTGCACCTGGACTTCCAAAAGGGAATTTATGTTCATTCCTTCTTGCTTATCCGACCTGCTGATCCCAGCATCATACCAAAATAGTCAGAGGGATCCTCCAGAACGCTTCTTCCTCCGGCAACTTTGGATAGGCCACCAGCCAGTACTGTTTCGCTCTGGAGCTCTCTTAAAGCAAGGATTGTAGTTTCCTCTATTGCATTGCACAAAGAGCATTTGGCGTCTTCACACAACGAGCAGTCCCTTAAGATGGAATGAAATTACCGTCACTTTAGTGGGATAGTACTAAAGTCTTTTAATTAAAATTTCGAATTCGATTTTTAAAAATAAAAAACAAACACTGATCCAACAAGTTATAATAAGTTATAACTCTCTAATGTATCAAAAAGAAAAAGCAAACACTAAGAGCGCCATCACCTAAATCGAGTCTCATAGCTGATCAAACCAAATTAATCAGGTTTTCAAATACAGATAATCAAGTAAAAAAAAATACAATCAAAATTACAAGTAAAACTCGAACGAATATTTTATGAGGTATAAACGTCAAAAGACTAAAGGAATATTGACTCATTTTTATTTAACTTTAAATTTTATACATTATGATTTTTTTTAAGAATAATTGAATTTATAGCCTCAAACCTTTTGACACATTTTCCAATTTAGTTTAAAATTTTTAATTTTTTCAGAGTTCTAAAAGTTTAAATTTCGTTACAATTTTAGTCCTATAAAAGAATTATTGACAAATCATGCTATAGATTGTTAAATAAGTCACTTGACATCTTACGTGGCATTTAACGTGGCTGCCGCATCATTTTTTATATTAGGGATAATTACATTCAGGGTATTAATTCTTTATTTTCCTTTTTGATTTAGTCATAAACTTTTCAATTTTTCATATTAAGTCTTAAATGTTTGAATTTCATTATAATTGTAATCTCATTACAAAATTATTAACAAATCATACACCCATCTGCTGAAGATGCCATGTGGTATCCAACAGTTCGTTGGCCTAGCTGCCATGTCATAATTTAAAGCCAAGGAAGTTAGGTAGAGAGAGAAAGAGAGAGTGATAAAAGAAGAGTAAGAAAATGGAATGGAAAGGAGAGAGTTAGTTGCCTTTGCCAACAGAGGTCTACCTTGGTCGCCGGTAAAGGCAATTGCTACATATGGGAACGAGAGAAAAGAGAGCAAAATAGTTTTGCAAATGTTTCCTAACTTGAGAAGTATATGTGACTAAATTAGAAAATAAGTTAAAGGTTAAGGACTCCAAATGTAATTATCTGTAAAAATAAATAACAATGTCAATGCCACTTATAATATCACCGTTATGTAAACTTATTTAATGGTTGATTGCAAGACTCGAATCATAATCAAGTCCAAATCCAATGACTCAATGGTTGATTGCTCAAGATGGAAACTTTATGAAGATTGTCAACCATGGAGTTAATGGCATCTTGTTGGAGAAATTCAAGACAGAAATTGAGGATTTCTTTCTAACTTCCCTATGAAGAAAAGCAGCAGCTTTGGCAACAGCCAGACAACCATGAAGGATTCGGAGAGCTCTTAGTGATATCAGAAGAGCACAAGCTTGATTGGTCAGACAAGTTTTACATAACCACTCTTCCCATCAATTTAAGAAAGAGTTCACTATTTGAAGCTCTCCCTCCTCAACTAAGGCAAGTTTGAGACATGCGGTGATACTTGAACTATTAGTCTACACTACAAGAAAAAAAATCTTTTTTGACACTTTTTTTTAACCATTCGCGGCTTTTTATAACAATCGCTAAAGAGTTTGACGACAAAAGAAAAAACATCGGTAAAGTGTGGGGAAAAAAAAAAGGTCAGAAATTTCCTAAAAATTATAGTGAAACGTCGGTACTTTGCTGACGTTTCTACGACAAAACTGTGGACAAAGTTTCTATGTTCGCATATAAATCGTCTTTTTTCTTGTGGGTAGATTTATACGTTCAATTCTATTCTTGGGATATTCTGTTTCAAATTCCTAAAATAAAATTATTAACTGTTAAATATTATTAAATACAATATTAGTATTTAAAATAATTACAAATTCCTTTATCCGTCTTGTAATTGACTTTGAGCCACAAGTATATGTATACGTTTACTACAATCAGTTCTCCTTACTTATTTCAGACTTCTCTTTTAAAATATTTTAAATCATTATGATAAGTATACGAAAGTAAACAAAATATTATTAAGTAAAATATATATAACAATGTTTTAAAGTATCAGTGTACAATAATATCCTTCCATTCATGAGAATAATCAAACAATAATTAAAAAGTTCAAATAATTATATGCATGTTAATAACATGTATACATAAAAGCCAACCAAAAAATGGATATCCCATATTTTCCTTATCATCAATATTAAATCATTAATCACAAAATTTAGACATAATCATACAACATATATGTTTGGTTATACATTTATATATGTATAATATAACAAATATATATATATATATATATATATATATATATATATATGTTAATCAAACATGTAAACTTTTTAATTATTTGAACTTTTAAACAATATAATATGTATATTGATAGCAAACTTTTATATGTATATATATGTTGATCAAAAATTATCAAGGCAAAAAATTAGTATATGTTAATCAAATAATTATTAACTAAAGATAATACATATATAGCTAATACACACACACACACACACACACACACACACACATATTATGAGATTTACACATGTATATAGCATATTTATATAATTTATTAACAATAATTGTTAATAATTTTTAATTGGTATATATGAGATTTACTTTTACATAAATATTTAATTTTATTAATTAAAATAAACAAATGTTAAACCCTAATTTTATCCGAATTAACCTAATTCAACCTTAAATTTTGCCTTAATTTTATCCTAATTTTTCTCTAATTTTTTAATCTAATTATATCACATTGAAATGAATAGTCATTAATTTAACCTTAAATTAACCTAATGCTGTCCTAATGTTGTCCTAATTTTGCCTAATTTTGCTATAATCTTTCCCCACACAAAACTCTAATCATGTATTATGTGTATCCAAAAATAATAATAAATCCATCAATGATTGTAGAAATCACAGGCAGGAGTGGTGCTTGTGGTGAGGAGAGAGAGAAGATGATTTACGTCTAGCAGAAGATAGTGTTCACAACAGAACATATCTCCCAACGGTTTCTTTTGACGGGGGGTAGAATGGCAGCGTTTGGTTAGCCAGGATCTTCACATTCAGTGGCGACAATGAATGAAAAGAGTGATAGAGGAGAAAGAGAAAGGAGGGAGAAGCGGAGAGAAGAGAAAAGTCTAGGATTTTTTTAAAATAGTCTCCCAATATTTCTCTCGAAAATGTCAGGTTATATGCCGATATTTTTAAGTGAAAATATTGGCATAAGCATTTTAAATTTCATCAACATTTCATTGAAATATCGGGAAAGGTTCCCGTCAGATCAAATTTTTACGGTGATTACTTTTTCTGGCATTTTTTCTTATAAATGTCTAGAAATTTGATTTTTCCTATGTTTTTTATGAAAAAATGTCCGAAAAAAAATATTGACGATAAAATATTAAATGTCGGAAAAAAACAGTCCGAAAAACCTTATTTGTAGTGTCATCGCATTATTAAGTTTCTATTTTAAAAGTACTATTTAATCCATAAAAATTTGAAAATCTTAAAAATCTAATCTTATGTCATGTAACCGTATCATGTCTTTAACAGATTGTTGGCAATGGTGTATACAAAAGCATTGAACATAGAGCAGTTGTGAACTCAGCAAGAGAGAGGCTCTCAGTTGCAACTTTCTACAGCTCCAAGCAAGACTTGGAGCCGGGACCTGCAAGTAGCCTAATTAGCCCCTTAAAATCCACTGATTTTCCAAAGAATGCCTCCGGATTTGTGTCTCAAGGAATCTTTTGCTAGAAAATTATTGAATGGCAAGTCATACCTTGATTTATTAAGATTGAGAATGCGGAAAGTGATTCTAAAATTAACGGTTGGTTCGTATCAGAAATCGAAATTAAATTTGAAATCAAAGATTTTGAAAATGGGTTTAAACTCGTGACTTTATTTATATTTTAGAAACCCCATAATTTGGAGGGGTTGAATTCCTAAACTCGTTCATATTTCATTAATCCTAATAAATCATATGAATTTCAATTTAATTTTTAATTTCGATTCACTTTAACTAAATTTTATCTCCAATTTATACACTTCATGTATCCAAACTGAAATATTTTCCCATTTTCTTTTTATCTTTGGGGCTCTTTTTCGGGGGCACAGAAGAGATGTAATTGGGCTACTAGTGAAGCTAAAACAAGCATTTGATATAGTCTTGTATGATGACCCATTAGTTATCAATACATAGAAAATTTCTGTATTTTAATACTTTATCAACTCAGAAAAATTCAAAAACCAAGATAAAAAGAGAAAACTAATTAAATGAGTGCACAAACAACCATATTTTTCGTAAATTATTATTAGGGATTGTAGCTCGAATTTCTTGTTTAGTTCAAACAGTTGATTTTAGACAACAATAACATAGATTTTATTGAAAATTAGATTTTTTTTTTTCCCCTAGTTAAAGATTGTTGGATTGAGCCCATGTTTAGGTCCGATTCATATTTGGGCCAAAGGTACCCAAAATTTCAGAACCCAAGACCCCACTCTCACAACAAAACCCTAGCCTCCTTTATTCCTCCAGCGCGATCCTCTCCCCCCTCCCTCCTCCCTCTTTCTCCCTCAACAGCGAAGAAATGGCGGTGCCTCTGCTGTCGAAGAAGATCGTGAAGAAGAGAGTGAAGAAGTTTAAAAGGCCCCAGAGCGACCGCAAAGTCTCTGTCAAGGTATTGGCCTCTCCCTGTCTCTCAAAAGCAGATTCATCTGCACATTTTCTTTTGTTGCTTAATACCCTTTTCTTCTTATTTATTTTGATATTTGGTTGATGGGGTTTAGTATTAGTGAGGGATGTGATGATGAATATTTATGTCGCCCCAGTCTTACGTGCATCTCTGTTGGATGCTACATGGTGATTGACGTTTCAATAATCTGATCCCTTATATGTATTTATTCCATGAAAAAGTGTTTCTCTCATTTATTTATTTATTTATTTATTTGCCTATTTTTCTTCTCTTTTTTGTACTTTTTGGGGCTTGAAGAGTTATGATAGGTAAGGTCTAGGGATGTCTATGATCTGACTATCCAAGCATCTGTTGCCTATAAATAGTTTTTTTTTTAATTAGTTTTGTATGAATAATGGAGAGAATATGATCATTTCAAGAAATAGGGTTAGCAACAATTGTTATTCATTTTGGTGAGAGATGTGAGGCATGTCTTGAAGTTCAATGATGATTGACATTCTACAGATCTAGCTAATCCCATAATGGCCCTTCATTTTTTTTTTTTTTTTTTGCGTGCTTGATTTTTATATTTATTTTTATCTTTTTGGTTTGATAGAATCATTGTTTGCAACAAGATGCAAGAGGATACCAAACCTTCTGATTGTTTAATATATGTAGATTTTATCATTATTCATCAAAATTTTGGATAATGTGGTCACATGTGGTAGTATCAGGTTGTCGGGGCATATGGTCACTACTAATTCACCTAATTGCAGTGACATTGTTGACCGTTTATTACTAAATTTCGGACAGCTATTGCATTCCATTTCGAGGAACTCCAATACATAATTTCAGGCATATTTTGGGGCTCTTGCTCTTATTTCTATCTCAATCCTTAACTATGATTTTTAGGAACTACTATACTGCCCTAGGTATCTGATGTCCAGATTAAATTTCGTAGCTGGATGTCTCGTTTAATGGGCGTAAAATGATTGTAAACAGGTCTTGCGACACTGGTTGTTCAAGTAACTTGTAAACTTTCTGTTACTTTAACCCTTTTGACGACTTTGACTTACATTGCCTCGTTCCTTGGAAGACAGTTTGCTTACTAATATTTCACGTTTTGGAGTGGCATGTTTGCAGCCTGTTTTGACTTGTACTAAGACTCTTATGGCTTGGCTTCACTGTTTTGTCTATGTGCAATCTATGATGATGACAGTTTTCTAGTGATGAATTATCAATGATTATCACACAACCTTTTTTTATCACCATATTTCGGCTGAGATTGCCGATAATAATACTCACTCAAGCCTACTATTTTTCAATTAATGCAACTTTTATGTTATTGGGATGAAATTAAAAATACGGAGTTAATTTACGTGCCCTTTGTATCTTATGTCCTGACTGAAATCTGATCCTGGACGTATGTTTAATGGGTGAAAAATAAGTTTTAAATAGGTCTCTGTGACAGTATGCTCATGTCTTGTAAGCTTGTTGTTACTTTATCCCTGTTCACATCTCTTTCTGGCATTCTGTTTTTCTATTTCTTCATGCCTCTTACATTTTTGTTTTTGTCCTTTTTACTCTTTTTTGCTCTGTCCTCTCTGTGGACACGAGAGGTCTAGGTAAATTATGGCTAACATTGGACTAATGTTGCCTTAAATGTATTGTGCGACAGCCAAACTGGCGTAGACCAAAAGGTATTGATTCCAGAGTCCGAAGAAAGTTCAAGGGATGCACTCTTATGCCCAATATTGGTTATGGGTCTGACAAGAAGACTCGTCACTATCTTCCTAATGGTTTCAAGAAGTTTTTAGTTCACAACGTTAAGGAGCTTGAACTACTGATGATGCACAACAGGTAACTGTACTTTTAGCTCCTATAAGCTGTCCTAGTTCTTGCCAATGGAAATCACAATGGATGCTAATGTAAAATTGTTTCCTTTCAGGACTTACTGTGCTGAGATTGCACACAATGTGTCCACAAGGAAGAGGAAAGAGATTGTGGAGCGTGCTGCCCAGCTTGATGTTGTTGTGACCAACAAGCTTGCCAGGTTGCGCAGCCAGGAAGACGAGTGAACAACATTCTTAGGTTGTCACCATGTCAAGTCCACTCTAAATGATTGTGCAACTTGCTTGCGGTTTTGTTCAATTTTCTGGATTTACCTTAAGTTCTGTCAGGAGACAGCTAATTATGAGTGCGTAAATGTACTCTAGGATGACTTTCTTCTGTCTTTTAATCTCATCATCTTTTATGATACAGCTATTGTTGTGTCTCTAAATCATCTTGTTTGAATTTGGAGCGTCAATTTTTAATGGTAGATGATCGCTAGCTTCTTTGTTCTTTTTGTGGTTGTCTTTTGAGTGGGTATGAAACTTCTGAACTCATGAACAGAGCTTGACCTTGTCTGCTTCGTCATGACGGATTTGCTTGATTTCTGTGCTTATTGTCAAGTGTTGCTTATGTTTTGGTTGGTCTGGCATATTTGATGCACTAATCAAATCTATTTGTAATAATTTTAAAGGGCATCCAATAATATGATGCCTTCAGCCGAGTCACAAGTCAGTTTCCCTCTGCCAGAACTCAATTGAGTTCCGACAAGGCCACTGTGCTCATGCTCCAAGTTGGTTCAGTTTTGAGGGGCCTTAAGTCTAGTCGGATGCTGCCAGCGAATGAGCCTGATCCTTGAACTCCATTAGAGCCCAACACTATAAAACAAAGAAAGCCGAAAAGAGGTTTTTTTCAATTTTTCTCTTAAGGGACATGATTAGAAACAGGATTTTATGTTACAGCGTTAACGCTTTCCAAACATTATTATTGAAAAAGCAAACCTTTTGAAAGGAAACATTACAAGTATTGTCATACTTTCTTTTGTAGAATCTCACCATTGAGAAAATATACGTAAATACGATTTTTCATTTATGGTATAAAACTGGTAGTACAGTCGTAAGGGCAAAGCAAGCTGTACGTGTGCAGTGCGGTCACCTGTGAGTTGTCTAAGGACGCCTGACAATGGCGTCAGTGCGCCCAGACGCGTGGTGGTACAAGCAGCGAGACCATCGAAAGTCAAAGGCCACATATTGACCGACGAACGACCAATTTAACGAAATGATATATTTCACCGTTAAATTAAACATTAAATTTAAAACTTAAAAATAAAAAAAAAAAAATTATAATGAGAGAGTCATTTTTAAATAAAATATTATAAACATTTGAATCAAATTTATCAAAATATAATTTTATATAACAATAATAAATTAAAAAAATAAAAAATAAAAAATAAAAAATAAAAAGGGCCACGTTTCGGAAGTTCACAACCAGCGCCACAGGCCGAAGTCTTAACTAGCCCATTTGTCCCTGCAAGTAGTCCAATTATTATTATTTTTTTTTAATGATAGTTTAATCACCGTCCGATATTTAAAAGTTTCATTTCAATTAATATAAATCGTTATAATGCTTACTTTGTGAGGATGGACCTCCCAATATAGTATTTTCTGTGTCCAGAGAAAATCAAACTCTCGATCTTGTTAAAAAACGAAAGTGTTCATCCCACATATATCAACAAGTGTTGATGTCGACCAATTATTTTAGTGCTCTCACTTGGGTTACAGGCTCACGTTACTTAACCAATGATAAGCATATTAGTTTTTTCTTTTTCTTTTTACTTATACGAGAATCATTACAAAATTGAAAGAGAATGTTATAACCATTAAATTGTCATCTTAAGAATACGACTTGCATATCGATGGATTTATAAATACATAGCTTCCATTCTAATCCGGGGAAGCAAGTTGGTTTTTCTTTTTTTTTTTGGGGTTGATAGTGAGAGTCAAATCAAAATATGTTATAAGAGAGGGGATCGATATCATTTGAGTTAAAGGGTCATCGGCAACCAACATTTGATGACTCAATTGGTTCGAGAATTGACGCCTATTAATCATGATCGGGAGTTTGATTTCTCATGGGAATGGAAAAATCAGTGCTACGAGATCTACCCCTCAATTGGGCATTACAAGCGGTGGATCTAGATTAGTAGGGGTGAAATCTCAGATATTGAGTTGGTGACCTAGTCATGATACCAATAAAAAAAGGGTCATCGGCAACAAGTCGGTTTTGTTGCATAAGCATGATAAGCACAATAAATATATCATATGATTTTTTTTTTTAATTTCTTCTAAAAGTAAGGTGTGTTCATTTAAAAAGATGTTTTCATGTAAATGAGAAATATTACAAGAAAAATACACTTATCTACGTATAGTGTACGTTATTAAGTAAAGAATTGGTTTAAAAGTCACCTGAATAATCTTTTACCTTTTTTTCGTATTTAGAATGCAAAGTTCAATTTGAATATAATATTAGTGGGGTAATAATATTCTCAAAAGGGAAGTGAAAGTATACTAAACTTGTTAAAAGGATTATCCCCTCCCAAAATAAAATAACAAAAAATTAATATTCCTAGTTTTAGAGAGAAGAAACTTTAAATTTGTTTATTTGAGTTTTAATAGCCAAGAACTTACGATTACTTTATTGTGTTGCCGTTGTCAATATATTTGAGTTGTATATACTGGAAGTGGTACACTGTTTTGGATTAAAACATATTCACGATCTCAAAATGTCGATAAATCTTATTTCTATATTCTTAAAATTTAATGTTATACGGAATCCACCCGTGCATAAAATACTTCTCGACTTAGTGCGGGAATAAGGAAAGAGTGGGTGTATATGTACGTAATCTTTTTCTTGTATATTTTACAAAGATACTATTTCACACCTCAAATCCATAATCTCGAATTCACCAAAAAAATAACTCAACCGTTACACTTAAACTCGCCCTCAAAATTTGACGTTGTATGTTGGGAAAAAATAAAATAACATAGGGCACAATTTGTACTTTACCATTGTAGGATATAAAATTGAAAATTCATAGTTTCTGTTTCTGATGTTTTAAAAAAAAAAATTCTAATAGAGCATGTAAAATTATCTAATTAAAAATGTTGATGACATCATATTGTGAGCGGTTCGACCGCAGACGAACGAGCGGTCGAACCGTAAATGGGAAAGCTCCGGTTCAAGCTACAACACTTAACATATTATAACTTTTCTTTACCATCTATTACATAAATTGGATAAGAGGAAACAAAAATAAAAAAAATGAAAGCAAGTGGCAAGGCAGTGGTGTGCCAAATTTATAGAATACCTGACCAAGTTGCTAATGCGTTCACTCGGTCTAAGAGTATGCTTTTGCCAAGATAGGTGTTACTTGTAGTAGAGTTATTGACCAACGCACAGATGGTGTGACAGGTAAATCACTATATTTTTTAATCAAAATCACGAATTCGACTCCCAATTAGATATGGAATTAACTATTTTGGAAAACCTCTACCCCACAAAGGGAATCTTAGTCAAGTCAACTCAAATTAATCGAGACAAAAGTTCAGATAATAAATATAAACCGAATCCAAGGGCCAAAAAAAAAAGTTATTGTCCACCACAAGCCTCCTATATTATTAGGAGATGCATGTTCGTTTCAATAGGAACATTATGGGTACTACATATTGGGAGAGAGAGAGAGAGAGAGAGAGAGTGAGTGAGTTTAGGTATATAAATTATTGATTATATTATTAAAATTTATAATTTACATACCAACAGATAGTCACCCTAGTGAAATAGATTATTAGATCCTTTAATCAAGTTTTGAATTCGAAACTTAAAAATAAAAAAAATTACGTTTAAAGAACCACTCCTTAAATAAAATCCTTAAAACACATAAATCAAATTAATCAAAATATAATTACAGTTGAGAAAAAAAATCATAACTCATGTAATATTAAATTAATTTCTCCAAAGGAAAATCTACTGGGGTAGCTTGCCACTTAGAAGAGTTAACTCGCTAATTCTTGCTTGGTCGCCTTCTGACACTTGTTGTAAAATGCAGATTAAGCTAATAAGTATTTTCCTATCAAATCTCATTTGTTCTAGGAGTAGAGAAGCTAACCGGAGGTCTTTCTTGCTAAGTGCTACAGGCTGATTGGGTTTTCTCCGAATTATAAATTCACCAAGTCTGAGGGTCAGTCATTATCAACCACTGCTGCTGTTGACCGAGTTCAACTCAGCTGATATGGGCACATTGGGAAGGGGATCATAGAAGTTTCTCATGGAAAGGAACACTACCCTTCTCAAAATCTTTGAAAGATCAGTTCCGATACCTTCTAACAATTCTGAATGAAAAGCCTAATGCATCGGAATCTAATGTGTCTGTGAGTCACTTCCATCGCCTAAGCTAATTGTGCAGAGCAGGTGATGTTTCTTCCATCTTTTCTGCTGCAAATTCTCATAAATGTTTTAGCTTGTTTACAATCCAAGTCATCTTCACCATCATCAAAAGGAGCTTCACTCCTTGAGTTGTTGATTATTGTTTTCATTCAGGTCCCTTTAGTGTGGATAACTGGGCTGGCTAAGCTTTGGACGTGGCATTTCTATTCGGAACCAAAGTCTTTGACACCAAAGCTTTTATCTCAAGTCATTCATACACCACAAATTTGCTCTGCTTCTTCTAGGTAATAAGCCTGAATGGAGACCTTCCGTCCTCTGCTTCCGCCTTATCAACCGAGGCCATTTCTTCCTTATCTTATTACTATAAATTGTAAACCTATGTTCTTGCACAATTGTCTAACCCAGCTTGTGCTCTGTCGCAATTACATACCCATTAAGAGACCACAGACCTTAATATATGCTGTGGAGTGGATATCAGGAATATATTTACACTTTGGCATGTTTTTTGGGAAAGCCATTTCTTAAGTGAGTACTTCGAAGCCCCTTCTCTCCCTTTTCTCTTTCTTTTTTTTTTATTTTGTCTCAAAGAAAAATAAAAGGGTAGAATAGAGGAACTATTGAAGTCAATCCTGCTTAGATGTAAGCACAGAAGCCCCTAATGCAATGATGCATACTTTCAATCAATGCCAATAATCATTTGTTTACATAGTACCATTGGATTATTTGCACACACAAAAAAAAAAAAAAGAAATATTCTATGAAGATATAAAGGTGTGTTACATGCATCTTTGACATAATCACGACAAATAAAAAAAGCATCGTTCCATTTACAAAAGAACCAATATGTGGAAATCATAATGCCATTGCAATCACGACAAATAAAAAAGCATAGTTCCGTTTACAAAAGAACTAATATACGGAAATCATAATGCTATTGCCTCCAAGATTCAAAATCACATAAGCAGCACAAGAGGCCCAAATGCATGCATAAAACCATCAATCATGCCTTCACTTCTAAGACTCGAGCACACTACTTAGTACCTTAAAACAAGTTTGTGTCTATTTACATTTTTCAATGTTTTGTTTGATCCCTTCTGTCTCAAAGTCCATAAATATGACAAATCTCTACTTTCAAAGTCAAGGAGAAAGGCCTTTGCCTCTTGCCTATCTTCATATTTTCTTGCATTTCCATGATCTCTCTAAAGAGGAGATAAAACAGCTGAAACCCTTCTAAAGAATAAAAAGATTAAATGAAATCAAGTGACAGATTACAAAAAGTTGTATATTTGGCATAACATTAGTTCACATAACACACAGCATCTTAGGGCAACTCAATGCCCAAGACACTTAATGTTGCAGGATCTATATAAGGTAAGACATACACAACCTTGTGTGGGGCAAAGAATAAGGCCTAAGAAAACTCAATAAAGATAATTTCGGGAGCCATCGTTTTGATATGTTTCTCACTATAGCGCTTTTTATTCTCAACCATAATGCAGAGACACCTTAGAAGCTTATTCTACAGAAATGAGAGATCTAGCCATAAAAATAATATACCTTATGGCACTTAAAATGGATGCCAAGGACATGAAAGAGTTGTACGAAGAAGGTTATCTAGGAATGAGAATGAACTACTATCCACCATGTGTGCAACCAGAGGTATCTATTGGCATAGCCCCACACCAACTCAATTAGCCTCGCCATCCTCTTTCAAGTCAATGAAGTAGAAGGCCTGCAGATGAAAGATTGGATCTGGGTTCCTGTGAAGCCTCTCTTGAATGCATTTATAGTCAATATTGGTGACATGAGGTATGGTCACTAATGATCAACTTAACCAAAAGCCTATCGATTTCAATGTAGACACAACTAAATTATTGATACATGTTCTGGTTTGTGTTTTCTAGCTTGCCATGAGTGGAGCTTATGCTAGCACAGAGCACCAAGCAACAGTTAACTCAGTCCAAGAAAGACTCCATTGCAACATTCTACAGTCCAAAGATGGTGAATTGGGTCCAGCAACTAGTCTAGTGACTCCTGAGACACCAGCATTGTTTGAACAGTGGGTGTCGCTTTTACTTAAGGGGGTATTTCTCCAAAGAACTTGTTTGGAAAATCATACCTACATGTTATGAGAATTTCAAATTGAGAATGGGATCGGATGTATACAAAAACAGTCTAGATACACAATATATATATATTTATATAACAAAACATATATATAATGCAATTAAATGAATTGGATCAGTAATGGCCATTGCATATGTGGCACACTGCAAGATTACAGGTCATGCACAGTACCATCACTTCAATGCATGTGATATACACTTCAACTCTTCTTACTCAATTATACCCAAGCCTTTTGAATCTTATGAACTTTCCCACTTTGATGCTCTAGATCATTAGAAGTGCACCCACCCCTCACCCCAGACCCTCCCCAAAAAATATTATTAAAAAGGAAATCCCCTATTAGAAAACAACTTCGCCACAATGCACTACTTCAGTTATTCGTCCTCTAGTCCACAATGTTATTTTCATACTATTTATTAGCTGTATGTCTAGGCAAAACAAGAAATCACAATCATACAGTGAAAGGCATGAATAGCAGAACATTCAAATTAATAACAAAAATATTTATGAAGTTCCAGGTTTATTTATACTACCAACCTAATTCTAAATCATTTCATGACCTAACCTGATCTGACCCCTTTATTATTTAATGTATCTGCCTTGTCATGATCAATATGCTATAAGATTTCCATGTGAGATTTCCACGTGAGATCGGAATAGCATGTTTCATCTTTGATAAATATCTACAATGCCATTCTAAGGACTCAATACACAACATCTACTCTGCAGAAACACTCCAACTGCTTGAAAGTAAAATTTACAACTACTTCAGATTGTCTAATAATTAATTTCCTAATCTCAGAAACAAAACCAAGATGCACCAGAGTACATACACAGGTGAACATCAGATAATCTTACGGGTTAGTTACCATGGTTCCTAGGTTCTATGAATCAAACAATCTAGAAATTGAACACCTATAAGTATTATGATATTAGCTTTGACCATGAGGCTTTCTTCCAACTCTACTAGGTTAAAGAAAAGTGGCGAGATTTTATAGACCAAGATCTCAAAGCTACATTTCAAAGAATTTACAACATTGAGTGCTATAACAACAAATTGTTAAAATGATACAACTACATATATCATGCGGACCAACAGCTTCATTCCCCATGCCAAATCCCAAATTCTATGCAACAAATCCTATTTCTGCCATGTAATAGTCTGCCATTCCATCAGTGATGCAAATAAGTTAACATGATCCTTCAAAAGGCCATCACCATAGCTTCTGAACCTAGAAATGAGGAAAGAGGTGCATAAGCGAAGGATTAACCTCAAGGCCCAAACAAAGAAGCCAATCAAGAGTCGCAATTTAAGCCATAGAAACAGAATTAATAGCACCCTGCCCCATTCCAGGGAATAATTCCCATTTACACATCAATTTTTCCGACTTAAGATTTTTCGTACCGTCTAGGTTGTTCTGCTTAAGCAATCCAACTAATAGTTGTTCCTCTTTGGTTTTTCAGATTAAACTTTTATCATGATATGCAGATAAAATTATGAAGAGTTTAGTCGCAGAGTTTGTGCATAAATTATCAATCAACTTTTGTTTTTCTTTTCACCAACATAGTGTCTAATGCCCACTGGAGGCCATTTTCATCATTCATGTCCAACACATACAAGCAAATATGGTACCCTTTCAAGAAACACATATCAATATCTAATGAGGGAAAATTAATATGCCCCTGCGTCATCCCAGGGGAATAAGTTCCATTCACATCTCAAATTTTGACTTAAGATTTTATGTCCTAATAATTGTTTGGGAGGGTGCTATACTGTGCATATTTGGACAAATCCAAATAATTGTTCGCCTCATTAGACATTTTCAAATGCCCAGTGAAGGACATTTTCATCATTCACATCCAATATATACAAGCAAATATAGCAGTATAGCTCCCTCCCAAGAAACACACAGCATTCTTCAGAATAAGATTAACAACCATCTAATAGAATCACTAAGACAAAAGAAACATATAGTTAGGCATGTATAACCATAAAATGTAGATAAATCACAATAAATTTGACATCTAAATTAAAGCAAAATGATGATTAGCATTACAACTAAGGGAGTTTAAAATGCAGACTTAGGAGACATTAATGCACATTAATGGAGATCAAATTGTTTCAATAAAATCTATTAGCAATAGGCCAGCAGGCTGTTCACTGGGAAAATATATGTTTGGTACCAAGTATAGATTGCACAAACAATGTCATAACCATAATGTCATACTAAATGACTATTTTTTTTTATTATTAATCAGTAAAAAAGAATTTATTGAGAGGGCGCTACAATTCAAAGCACATATAGACCTTCATACAGCTGTTGTCTACTTCCTACCTTTGCTGCTAAGCCAATTAGAGATTGTTAATCTTGGCCCCAGTCCCCACTCATACATTGAGAAGGAAGACTTCTAAATACTCACTTTCAACCAAAAATAGGATCCTGTTTTTATAAGATCACAAACAGTGTCAATTTTCTATATCTTTTCCATTAAAAACTGTCATTTCTCCAAAGCCAAATAGACCAAATTGTGGCAAAAAACACTATTATCCAAGCCTCTTTGGTTTTCTTACCACCTCCTAACATCAGCCCTTTCCAATACCCCAGCCTATCTTTCATATCTCCATTCATTGCTGTATTCAAGCTCCACCATTTCAAGCTATTGATCCATAGCAAGTAGGAGTTTCACAGTGAATAAACACATGTTTGATTGATTCATCCTCCGTTTGCATGGCTGACATAACTGCTGCTCCAAAACCACGTATTCTGCCTAAATTATCCAACACTGGAACAGCCTTTTCTATTACTCTCCAATAGAACATAAAAAATTCTCGGTGGCACTTTGTATCTTCAGAAGTTCTCTGACAATGATCCCTACTCCAGAAACACTGGACCTTGATATAATTCTGAAGCCTCTTTCGCAGAGTAAGTGCCTCTGCTGTCCCTTTTCCACACAGAAACATCTCTTTGGTTCCTCCTTAAGTTCACCGAATTGATTATTTTCATAAGACTATCCTCTTCGTCCTCTTCCCAACAATATATCCTCCTCCTCCATACAAAGTTCCATCTCCAAACATCCCCCTCCCAAAAGCCACAATCCGCTATACCGTCATTCCTACTACAGCTTAATTGCACTAGTCTTGGAAAACAAACTTCAAAAGAGGCATTACCCACCCATAAGTCATTTCAAAAACTGATTTCCAACCCATCTCCTACAATCATCCAAAACCTTCTTTAAATTTTATCCCATGCTAAATGAGCGATAGTAAGGTTTACACATCTATTTCATAACTAAAATGCAATATCATAGCCTAATCGACCATTTCTGATCACCTTCACATATGAATACATAATTACCGTGCTTTCTGATCTCTGTAGCAGGAACACTCAGATACACACACGGAAAATATAACATGATACGATATAAGATGGACACATCAACACATCAACACATCAAATCAATAAAAAAAAAAAAATTACACAAATGTAAGTCAAGAAGTGTCTGAGAAAGACAACTTTTTTATTGGAATAGCCGAAGAAAAATAGTTACCAATTAAGTTAATTTTTTTACCCTCTTACTTATACATGAATTTTAACGAAATGTTTGGGTCTTCCCCCTCAAATTCATGTAAAACATTTGATATGTACAACATATGATTCCAACAAACACCCTTATCTGCAAACAGCACAAAAGCTTCAGAAGGGGGAAAAAATAAAAAATAAAAAAATAAAAAATCCTGAAAAATAGTTTACAGTTTACGCACTTATCAGTAGCAGATCTGCAAAAAGCTTATTGAATGATCCAAGTTTTGCATTACACAATACCCACATTTCAAATTTCATATATAGGGAATTCCAGATGTGGCACACAAAGATTTGATAATATAGCAAAAATCACATGACCCAAATTCTCTACTAACCTTTCGAGCACGAACCTTGCATTGCTAATAGTAGAAGAGACAAGATCAGAGCAAGTACAAGGAGTCGCCCAAGCAGACATTTTTTATTTTGAGACCCCCTCTCGAGAGAGAGAGAGAGAGAGACAGAGAGTTGAGTGAGAAGCGAGGTTTTGGTTTTGGTTTTGGTTTTGGCCTTTTGGGGAAATCAGAGGAGAGGGTGAAAGAGATTTTCGGGCGGCTCGAAAGTCGAGAGACCGGAGAGGAGGGCATTTCAAAATCAAAGCATTTTCGGGTGCCGTGTTTGGCTTCGGCCCCCCCCCCCCCCCCCCGTTCCTCTCTCTCTCTCTCTCTCTCTCTCATTTGAATATCTGTCTGTGCCTGGCCGCGCTTCTTGTCCCCCTCACCCTTTCCAACCAAATCAAACCAATGTCCTGTCCTACAAATAATGATCTTGTACTTTTGGAAAAATATTTAAATTATAAAGCCAGCTGCGACAGCTAACTATGGCTATTTGTAGATCCTTAGGATTGGTTAAATATTTTTAGGTAAATGAACTTTGGGTTATTTCTAATTCTAGGTTTTAATATTTAAAATTAAAAATGGTATTGGGTTTATTATCTAACTCTATAAAAATTATAAAATTTTTAAATATAAAAATATATATAAAATTTTTAAATAAATTCCATTTAAATTTGTGGAGTCTACCTATTTAATTTCTATATCACTGTTTTATTCTAATTACTCCTAATGAGTGGAAAATTTAAGGGGTATTAAAAATAAATTCTATTTTTTTTTTATTGTTTCAAGCATTAGAATGTTAGAATTATTCTCATTTTTTTAATAAATATTTCTTGTATGTCTTAAAAACTATATATTTTAACATCTCAATTTATGAATATGAGCAAATTTTTTAATTAAATAGATAAATTTGTTTGTTAATATATGTATGTATATATATATGTATATATATAAGATTCAATAGTTTGATATAAGTGATTTAAGTATGCGATCAAATTAGTGAAGATATAAGTCATAAATGCATCAATAAAAAGTAAAAATATTTACAGGTGAATTGATAGAATTAGATAATTCATCGTGTATAAATTATAGATTACTCGTTTTTTCTAATTAGAAATAATTTATCTTGATTATTGGATGGGTTTCGAATTCAATAAAATTTGGTACAGATAGTTAACACTTAATGGGATACATATAATAATTTTTTAAAATGTATTATGAAATAAAAATAATATTTTATAATTGCATGTAGTATAATGATGAGCTCACTTAATTTGACATAGACAATAAATTTTTTAAAACGAAAAATAATAAATTTTGACCTTTCACATTTTTTATTACACGAGATTTGGACCCAAAATCATGGATTGAGAAGGAAATTGTGATCACTAGGCTATCCTTGGGGATGGACTTTTACTTTATGCATATGTATGTGCGCGTATATAGATAGATAGAGAGAGAGAGAGTTAAACTATTTTTATATTTAAAGGATGAGCTCATCAACCAACTTCATCATACCAAGGAATTAGAGTTTCAAATTTCATTTGCTAAGTACAAATAGGTTTAATCTCATGATTTTAGAGATTTTTTCTTTCTTTTTAATGATGGAAAACTTTTGTTATATTTTAATAGTAAAAATATCGAAAATTTAGTGGATAGACTCAGTTTTTGTTATACAATAACTAGGCCATACATATTATAAGAATGTGGTGGATAGACTCAGTTTTTTTTTAATCGTAATTACATTTAAATTTAGTTATGAAATCATTTGCCGGAAAACTTGGTCAATATTTGAGATGGGTCTAATGGCCTCCAGTCCAGGCTTGCACCACCCTACTCTTTAACATGGACCAATTAGGCCCAACTTGATGTAGGCCCAGCCCTCAAAATTTGGGTCTTCAAAACTCTACACAATGGCCCAAGTTTGTCTTTTTTTTTTTCTATTTTTTTTTATACTATACCAACCAGTATCCAATACTAAATTTCAACTAATTCGATTTAAAACTTACAATAACCCATTTAAATGGATTATTCTCCCAACGTAGTTTTTTCCATGTTCAAGTCGTGAGTGAATTCAGAGACATAACACCACATCCAATTAAATCAACAGTCCGTTGGTCAAGTTTGTCTTTTTTCAACTTCTCGTGATTTTTTCTTTTTTTTTTTCAACTTAACCATCGGTATCCAAAATCTTGATTAATCCAATTTGAGCAATTATGATATCTAATTTGAGACTGACTCTTTCGGTACTTGTTTTTTTATTTCCAATACTTAACTTGAGATTTGGATTAATAGATTGTCTTCCGCTAGACCTACAAGTCTTTGGTGCTCAATTTCTCCCATCTTCGACACAGAGTTGTTCTCTCTCTCCATCCCTATTTTTGGGGGGGCTGAGTTTAGTTGGGAGTTTGAATGCTGACAATCTTTTGGTTGACAGGGATTCTAAGATGGTTGTTGCAATCTTGTCTAGAGATCCAAAGGCTTATCTGAATGAAGATAAACTAGTACTAATACTTAGTTGGTCTAGTGGTTGTATTCTTAAATAATATTTTGAATTCAATTTTTGTATATGAAAAAATAAATATCAGAAGAGTTTTGCCCCTTAAGAGTCTAATTCGATTATAATTAGTTTTAATATGATTTGTTAAAAATAAATAAACTCTGATACCATATTATAAAAAGAAAAATAAAACAGAAAGAATAGAGAGAATAAAGAGAGAAAATTGAAAGAGAATAATTCATATATTATGTATTGTATTGTGTTTTCAATAGATTATATAAACGCCCTATTTATTGCCCTATTTATAGGGTGAGTCTATGAAAATAAAAAAGAAAAGAATAAAAATACAATATTACAAAATTAGTAAAAATAAATGAAATATTCCAATATTGAAATTTCGGAAAATCAATATTTTCAAAATTTTTTCAATTTGGAAACTTCCAAAACTTCTTCAATGAGATTTTTTCAATTTAGAAATATCAATATTCTTACCACTCC